>OZ024935.1:96376813-101756813 GCA_964017235.1 Sabellastarte sp. h YS-2021
CAGACCAGGTTCCACACCCCGAAAAAACTGAAAATTCCAAATATGGCCCTCGAGTTTGTCAGACAAATGCAATTTAATTATATGGTGGAAACTGAGTTTCCTGTGAAAATCTGAGCCAGATCCAACCCATTTAAGGGGTGTTTTGAGCTGAATTTCAAGTTTATGGTACCCTCGCTACATGCACTCCCAATACATGTATTTTGAGCTTGGTATGTATTTCTTAATGAATACACTACTTATTTCTCTTTTAGTGGTGCCCACTCTCGCCAAAAATATGGTTTACAGCCTCACTTCTGCCTTATTGGTCAAAATATGAGCAAATCTTAAGGCACCCCCAGAAGGCGAATTACAGGCCTCCTGGGGCCCATATACCACACCAGTAATCACTGCTATACTGGATGTAATTCTAAAACCTATGCAGTCAGATTTAGTAGGTTACAGACTATTTTCTTGCCAAATTTCAGAATTATAGACCAACATTTACTACGCATTTGGGCTGATTTACATGTATTTTACACCATTTTAACAGCAATATTCGGGTTAAATAATTTGTGTTCAGACATGTAATGCCCCAAATGTGCCTAAAATGTCCTCATTTCTTATCAAAACATGTCTGAAATTCCATAAGTGCTCCAGATTGACCACAATATGATATACCTGAAATTACCCCTCATGAGGGGGGGCAGACCAGGTCCACACCCCGAAAAACTGAAATTCCAAATATGGCCCTCGAGTTTGTCAGACAAAATGCAATTTAATTCTATGGTGGAAACTGAGTTTCCTGTGAAAATCTGAGCCAGATCCAACCCATTTAAGGGGTGTTTTGAGCTGAATTTCAAGTTTATGGTACCCTCGCTACATGCACTCCCAATACATGTATTTTGAGCTTGGTATGTATTTCTTAATGAATACACTACTTATTTCTCTTTTAGTGGTGCCCACTCTCGCCAAAAATATGGTTTACAGCCTCACTTCTGCCTTATTGGTCAAAATATGAGCAAATCTTAAGGCACCCCCCAGAAGGCGAATTACAGGCCTCCTGGGGCCCATATACCACACCAGTAATCACTGCTATACTGGATGTAATTCTAAAACCTATGCAGTCAGATTTAGTAGGTTACAGACTATTTTCTTGCCAAATTTCAGAATTATAGACCAACATTTACTACGCATTTGGGGCTGATTTACATGTATTTTACACCATTTTTAACAGCAATATTCGGGTTAAATAATTTGTGTTCAGACATGTAATGCCCCAAATGTGCCTAAAATGTCCTCATTTCTTATCAAAACATGTCTGAAATTCCATAAGTGCTCCAGATTGACCACAATATGATATACCTGAAATTACCCCTCATGAGGGGGGGCAGACCAGGTCCACACCCCGAAAAACTGAAATTCCAAATATGGCCCTCGAGTTTGTCAGACAAATGCAATTTAATTCTATGGTGGAAACTGAGTTTCCTGTGAAAATCTGAGCCAGATCCAACCCATTTAAGGGGTGTTTTGAGCTGAATTTCAAGTTTATGGTACCCTCGCTACATGCACTCCCAATACATGTATTTTGAGCTTGGTATGTATTTCTTAATGAATACACTACTTATTTCTCTTTTAGTGGTGCCCACTCTCGCCAAAAATATGGTTTACAGCCTCACTTCTGCCTTATTGGTCAAAATATGAGCAAATCTTAAGGCACTCCCCAGAAGGCGAATTACAGGCCTCCTGGGGCCCATATACCACACCAGTAATCACTGCTATACTGGATGTAATTCTAAAACCTATGCAGTCAGATTTAGTAGGTTACAGACTATTTTCTTGCCAAATTTCAGAATTATAGACCAACATTTACTACGCATTTGGGCTGATTTACATGTATTTTACACCATTTTAACAGCAATATTCGGGTTAAATAATTTGTGTTCAGACATGTAATGCCCCAAATGTGCCTAAAATGTCCTCATTTTCTGATCAAAACATGTCTGAAATTCCATAAGTGCTCCAGATTGACCACAATATGATATACCTGAAATTACCCCTCATGAGGGGGGGGCAGACCAGGTCCACACCCCGAAAAACTGAAATTCCAAATATGGCCCTCGAGTTTGTCAGACAAATGCAATTTAATTATATGGTGGAAACTGAGTTTCCTGTGAAAATCTGAGCCAGATCCAACCCATTTAAGGGGTGTTTTGAGCTGAATTTCAAGTTTATGGTACCCTCGCTACATGCACTCCCAATACATGTATTTTGAGCTTGGTATGTATTTCTTAATGAATACACTACTTATTTCTCTTTTAGTGGTGCCCACTCTCGCCAAAAATATGGTTTACAGCCTCACTTCTGCCTTATTGGTCAAAATATGAGCAAATCTTAAGGCACCCCCCAGAAGGCGAATTACAGGCCTCCTGGGGCCCATATACCACACCAGTAATCACTGCTATACTGGATGTAATTCTAAAACCTATGCAGTCAGATTTAGTAGGTTACAGACTATTTTCTTGCCAAATTTCAGAATTATAGACCAACATTTACTACGCATTTGGGCTGATTTACATGTATTTTACACCATTTTAACAGCAATATTCGGGTTAAATAATTTGTGTTCAGACATGTAATGCCCCAAATGTGCCTAAAATGTCCTCATTTCTTATCAAAACATGTCTGAAATTCCATAAGTGCTCCAGATTGACCACAATATGATATACCTGAAATTACCCCTCATGAGGGGGGGCAGACCAGGTCCACACCCCGAAAAACTGAAATTCCAAATATGGCCCTCGAGTTTGTCAGACAAATGCAATTTAATTCTATGGTGGAAACTGAGTTTCCTGTGAAAATCTGAGCCAGATCCAACCCATTTAAGGGGTGTTTTGAGCTGAATTTCAAGTTTATGGTACCCTCGCTACATGCACTCCCAATACATGTATTTTGAGCTTGGTATGTATTTCTTAATGAATACACTACTTATTTCTCTTTTAGTGGTGCCCACTCTCGCCAAAAATATGGTTTACAGCCTCACTTCTGCCTTATTGGTCAAAATATGAGCAAATCTTAAGGCACTCCCCAGAAGGCGAATTACAGGCCTCCTGGGGCCCATATACCACACCAGTAATCACTGCTATACTGGATGTAATTCTAAAACCTATGCAGTCAGATTTAGTAGGTTACAGACTATTTTCTTGCCAAATTTCAGAATTATAGACCAACATTTACTACGCATTTGGGCTGATTTACATGTATTTTACACCATTTTAACAGCAATATTCGGGTTAAATTAATTTGTGTTCAGACATGTAATGCCCCAAATGTGCCTAAAATGTCCTCATTTTCTGATCAAAACATGTCTGAAATTCCATAAGTGCTCCAGATTGACCACAATATGATATACCTGAAATTACCCCTCATGAGGGGGGGGCAGACCAGGTCCACACCCCGAAAAACTGAAATTCCAAATATGGCCCTCGAGTTTGTCAGACAAATGCAATTTAATTATATGGTGGAAACTGAGTTTCCTGTGAAAATCTGAGCCAGATCCAACCCATTTAAGGGGTGTTTTGAGCTGAATTTCAAGTTTATGGTACCCTCGCTACATGCACTCCCAATACATGTATTTTGAGCTTGGTATGTATTTCTTAATGAATACACTACTTATTTCTCTTTTAGTGGTGCCCACTCTCGCCAAAAATATGGTTTACAGCCTCACTTCTGCCTTATTGGTCAAAATATGAGCAAATCTTAAGGCACCCCCCAGAAGGCGAATTACAGGCCTCCTGGGGCCCATATACCACACCAGTAATCACTGCTATACTGGATGTAATTCTAAAACCTATGCAGTCAGATTTAGTAGGTTACAGACTATTTTCTTGCCAAATTTTCAGAATTATAGACCAACATTTACTACGCATTTGGGCTGATTTACATGTATTTTACACCATTTTAACAGCAATATTCGGGTTAAATAATTTGTGTTCAGACATGTAATGCCCCAAATGTGCCTAAAATGTCCTCATTTCTTATCAAAACATGTCTGAAATTCCATAAGTGCTCCAGATTGACCACAATATGATATACCTGAAATTACCCCTCATGAGGGGGGGCAGACCAGGTCCACACCCCGAAAAACTGAAATTCCAAATATGGCCCTCGAGTTTGTCAGACAAATGCAATTTAATTCTATGGTGGAAACTGAGTTTCCTGTGAAAATCTGAGCCAGATCCAACCCATTTAAGGGGTGTTTGAGCTGAATTTCAAGTTTATGGTACCCTCGCTACATGCACTCCCAATACATGTATTTTGAGCTTGGTATGTATTTCTTAATGAATACACTACTTATTTCTCTTTTAGTGGTGCCCACTCTCGCCAAAAATATGGTTTACAGCCTCACTTCTGCCTTATTGGTCAAAATATGAGCAAATCTTAAGGCACTCCCCAGAAGGCGAATTACAGGCCTCCTGGGGCCCATATACCACACCAGTAATCACTGCTATACTGGATGTAATTCTAAAACCTATGCAGTCAGATTTAGTAGGTTACAGACTATTTTCTTGCCAAATTTCAGAATTATAGACCAACATTTACTACGCATTTGGGCTGATTTACATGTATTTTACACCATTTTAACAGCAATATTCGGGTTAAATAATTTGTGTTCAGACATGTAATGCCCCAAATGTGCCTAAAATGTCCTCATTTCTTATCAAAACATGTCTGAAATTCCATAAGTGCTCCAGATTGACCACAATTATGATATACCTGAAATTACCCCTCATGAGGGGGGGCAGACCAGGTCCACACCCCGAAAAACTGAAATTCCAAATATGGCCCTCGAGTTTGTCAGACAAATGCAATTTAATTCTATGGTGGAAACTGAGTTTCCTGTGAAAATCTGAGCCAGATCCAACCCATTTAAGGGGTGTTTTGAGCTGAATTTCAAGTTTATGGTACCCTCGCTACATGCACTCCCAATACATGTATTTTGAGCTTGGTATGTATTTCTTAATGAATACACTACTTATTTCTCTTTTAGTGGTGCCCACTCTCGCCAAAAATATGGTTTACAGCCTCACTTCTGCCTTATTGGTCAAAATATGAGCAAATCTTAAGGCACTCCCCAGAAGGCGAATTACAGGCCTCCTGGGGCCCATATACCACACCAGTAATCCACTGCTATACTGGATGTAATTCTAAAACCTATGCAGTCAGATTTAGTAGGTTACAGACTATTTTCTTGCCAAATTTCAGAATTATAGACCAACATTTACTACGCATTTGGGCTGATTTACATGTATTTTACACCATTTTAACAGCAATATTCGGGTTAAATAATTTGTGTTCAGACATGTAATGCCCCAAATGTGCCTAAAATGTCCTCATTTCTGATCAAAACATGTCTGAAATTCCATAAGTGCTCCAGATTGACCACAATATGATATACCTGAAATTACCCCTCATGAGGGGGGGGCAGACCAGGTCCACACCCCGAAAAACTGAAATTCCAAATATGGCCCTCGAGTTTGTCAGACAAATGCAATTTAATTATATGGTGGAAACTGAGTTTCCTGTGAAAATCTGAGCCAGATCCAACCCATTTAAGGGGGTGTTTTGAGCTGAATTTCAAGTTTATGGTACCCTCGCTACATGCACTCCCAATACATGTATTTGAGCTTGGTATGTATTTCTTAATGAATACACTACTTATTTCTCTTTTAGTGGTGCCCACTCTCGCCAAAAATATGGTTTACAGCCTCACTTCTGCCTTATTGGTCAAAATATGAGCAAATCTTAAGGCACCCCCCAGAAGGCGAATACAGGCCTCCTGGGGCCCATATACCACACCAGTAATCACTGCTATACTGGATGTAATTCTAAAACCTATGCAGTCAGATTTAGTAGGTTACAGACTATTTCTTGCCAAATTTCAGAATTATAGACCAACATTTACTACGCATTTGGGCTGATTTACATGTATTTTACACCATTTTAACAGCAATATTCGGGTTAAATAATTTGTGTTCAGACATGTAATGCCCCAAATGTGCCTAAAATGTCCTCATTTCTTATCAAAACATGTCTGAAATTCCATAAGTGCTCCAGATTGACCACAATATGATATACCTGAAATTACCCCTCATGAGGGGGGGCAGACCAGGTCCACACCCCGAAAAACTGAAATTCCAAATATGGCCCTCGAGTTTGTCAGACAAATGCAATTTAATTCTATGGTGGAAACTGAGTTTCCTGTGAAAATCTGAGCCAGATCCAACCCATTTAAGGGGTGTTTTGAGCTGAATTTCAAGTTTATGGTACCCTCGCTACATGCACTCCCAATACATGTATTTTGAGCTTGGTATGTATTTCTTAATGAATACACTACTTATTTCTCTTTTAGTGGTGCCCACTCTCGCCAAAAATATGGTTTACAGCCTCACTTCTGCCTTATTGGTCAAAATATGAGCAAATCTTAAGGCACTCCCCAGAAGGCGAATTACAGGCCTCCTGGGGCCCATATACCACACCAGTAATCACTGCTATACTGGATGTAATTCTAAAACCTATGCAGTCAGATTTAGTAGGTTACAGACTATTTTCTTGCCAAATTTCAGAATTATAGACCAACATTTACTACGCATTTGGGCTGATTTACATGTATTTTACACCATTTTAACAGCAATATTCGGGTTAAATAATTTGTGTTCAGACATGTAATGCCCCAAATGTGCCTAAAATGTCCTCATTTCTTATCAAAACATGTCTGAAATTCCATAAGTGCTCCAGATTGACCACAATATGATATACCTGAAATTACCCCTCATGAGGGGGGGCAGACCAGGTCCACACCCCGAAAAAACTGAAATTCCAAATATGGCCCTCGAGTTTGTCAGACAAATGCAATTTAATTCTATGGTGGAAACTGAGTTTCCTGTGAAAATCTGAGCCAGATCCAACCCATTTAAGGGGTGTTTTGAGCTGAATTTCAAGTTTATGGTACCCTCGCTACATGCACTCCCAATACATGTATTTTGAGCTTGGTATGTATTTCTTAATGAATACACTACTTATTTCTCTTTTAGTGGTGCCCACTCTCGCCAAAAATATGGTTTACAGCCTCACTTCTGCCTTATTGGTCAAAATATGAGCAAATCTTAAGGCACTCCCCAGAAGGCGAATTACAGGCCTCCTGGGGGCCCATATACCACACCAGTAATCACTGCTATACTGGATGTAATTCTAAAACCTATGCAGTCAGATTTAGTAGGTTACAGACTATTTTCTTGCCAAATTTCAGAATTATAGACCAACATTTACTACGCATTTGGGCTGATTTACATGTATTTTACACCATTTTAACAGCAATATTCGGGTTAAATAATTTGTGTTCAGACATGTAATGCCCCAAATGTGCCTAAAATGTCCTCATTTCTGATCAAAACATGTCTGAAATTCCATAAGTGCTCCAGATTGACCACAATATGATATACCTGAAATTACCCCTCATGAGGGGGGGGCAGACCAGGTCCACACCCCGAAAAACTGAAATTCCAAATATGGCCCTCGAGTTTGTCAGACAAATGCAATTTAATTATATGGTGGAAACTGAGTTTCCTGTGAAAATCTGAGCCAGATCCAACCCATTTAAGGGGTGTTTTGAGCTGAATTTCAAGTTTATGGTACCCTCGCTACATGCACTCCCAATACATGTATTTTTGAGCTTGGTATGTATTTCTTAATGAATACACTACTTATTTCTCTTTTAGTGGTGCCCACTCTCGCCAAAAATATGGTTTACAGCCTCACTTCTGCCTTATTGGTCAAAATATGAGCAAATCTTAAGGCACCCCCCAGAAGGCGAATTACAGGCCTCCTGGGGCCCATATACCACACCAGTAATCACTGCTATACTGGATGTAATTCTAAAACCTATGCAGTCAGATTTAGTAGGTTACAGACTATTTTCTTGCCAAATTTCAGAATTATAGACCAACATTTACTACGCATTTGGGCTGATTTACATGTATTTTACACCATTTTAACAGCAATATTCGGGTTAAATAATTTGTGTTCAGACATGTAATGCCCCAAATGTGCCTAAAATGTCCTCATTTCTTATCAAAACATGTCTGAAATTCCATAAGTGCTCCAGATTGACCACAATATGATATACCTGAAATTACCCCTCATGAGGGGGGGCAGACCAGGTCCACACCCCGAAAAACTGAAATTCCAAATATGGCCCTCGAGTTTGTCAGACAAATGCAATTTAATTCTATGGTGGAAACTGAGTTTCCTGTGAAAATCTGAGCCAGATCCAACCCATTTAAGGGGGTGTTTTGAGCTGAATTTCAAGTTTATGGTACCCTCGCTACATGCACTCCCAATACATGTATTTTGAGCTTGGTATGTATTTCTTAATGAATACACTACTTATTTCTCTTTTAGTGGTGCCCACTCTCGCCAAAAATATGGTTTACAGCCTCACTTCTGCCTTATTGGTCAAAATATGAGCAAATCTTAAGGCACTCCCCAGAAGGCGAATTACAGGCCTCCTGGGGCCCATATACCACACCAGTAATCACTGCTATACTGGATGTAATTCTAAAACCTATGCAGTCAGATTTAGTAGGTTACAGACTATTTTCTTGCCAAATTTCAGAATTATAGACCAACATTTACTACGCATTTGGGCTGATTTACATGTATTTTACACCATTTTAACAGCAATATTCGGGTTAAATAATTTGTGTTCAGACATGTAATGCCCCAAATGTGCCTAAAATGTCCTCATTTCTTATCAAAACATGTCTGAAATTCCATAAGTGCTCCAGATTGACCACAATATGATATACCTGAAATTACCCCTCATGAGGGGGGGCAGACCAGGTCCACACCCCGAAAAAACTGAAATTCCAAATATGGCCCTCGAGTTTGTCAGACAAATGCAATTTAATTCTATGGTGGAAACTGAGTTTCCTGTGAAAATCTGAGCCAGATCCAACCCATTTAAGGGGTGTTTTGAGCTGAATTTCAAGTTTATGGTACCCTCGCTACATGCACTCCCAATTACATGTATTTTGAGCTTGGTATGTATTTCTTAATGAATACACTACTTATTTCTCTTTTAGTGGTGCCCACTCTCGCCAAAAATATGGTTTACAGCCTCACTTCTGCCTTATTGGTCAAAATATGAGCAAATCTTAAGGCACTCCCAGAAGGCGAATTACAGGCCTCCTGGGGCCCATATACCACACCAGTAATCACTGCTATACTGGATGTAATTCTAAAACCTATGCAGTCAGATTTTAGTAGGTTACAGACTATTTTCTTGCCAAATTTCAGAATTATAGACCAACATTTACTACGCATTTGGGCTGATTTACATGTATTTTACACCATTTTAACAGCAATATTCGGGTTAAATAATTTGTGTTCAGACATGTAATGCCCCAAATGTGCCTAAAATGTCCTCATTTCTGAATCAAAACATGTCTGAAATTCCATAAGTGCTCCAGATTGACCACAATATGATATACCTGAAATTACCCCTCATGAGGGGGGGGCAGACCAGGTCCACACCCCGAAAAAACTGAAATTCCAAATATGGCCCTCGAGTTTGTCAGACAAATGCAATTTAATTATATGGTGGAAACTGAGTTTCCTGTGAAAATCTGAGCCAGATCCAACCCATTTAAGGGGTGTTTTGAGCTGAATTTCAAGTTTATGGTACCCTCGCTACATGCACTCCCAATACATGTATTTTGAGCTTGGTATGTATTTCTTAATGAATACACTACTTATTTCTCTTTTAGTGGTGCCCACTCTCGCCAAAAATATGGTTTACAGCCTCACTTCTGCCTTATTGGTCAAAATATGAGCAAATCTTAAGGCACTCCCCAGAAGGCGAATTACAGGCCTCCTGGGGCCCATATACCACACCAGTAATCACTGCTATACTGGATGTAATTCTAAACCTATGCAGTCAGATTTAGTAGGTTACAGACTATTTTCTTGCCAAATTTCAGAATTATAGACCAACATTTACTACGCATTTGGGCTGATTTACATGTATTTTACACCATTTTAACAGCAATATTCGGGTTAAATAATTTGTGTTCAGACATGTAATGCCCCAAATGTGCCTAAAATGTCCTCATTCTGATCAAAACATGTCTGAAATTCCATAAGTGCTCCAGATTGACCACAATATGATATACCTGAAATTACCCTCATGAGGGGGGGGCAGACCAGGTCCACACCCCGAAAAACTGAAATTCCAAATATGGCCCTCGAGTTTGTCAGACAAATGCAATTTAATTATATGGTGGAAACTGAGTTTCCTGTGAAAATCTGAGCCAGATCCAACCCATTTAAGGGGTGTTTTGAGCTGAATTTCAAGTTTATGGTACCCTCGCTACATGCACTCCCAATACATGTATTTTGAGCTTGGTATGTATTTCTTAATGAATACACTACTTATTTCTCTTTTAGTGGTGCCCACTCTCGCCAAAAATATGGTTTACAGCCTCACTTCTGCCTTATTGGTCAAAATATGAGCAAATCTTAAGGCACCCCCCAGAAGGCGAATTACAGGCCTCCTGGGGCCCATATACCACACCAGTAATCACTGCTATACTGGATGTAATTCTAAAACCTATGCAGTCAGATTTAGTAGGTTACAGACTATTTTCTTGCCAAATTTCAGAATTATAGACCAACATTTACTACGCATTTGGGCTGATTTACATGTATTTTACACCATTTTAACAGCAATATTCGGGTTAAATAATTTGTGTTCAGACATGTAATGCCCCAAATGTGCCTAAAATGTCCTCATTTCTTATCAAAACATGTCTGAAATTCCATAAGTGCTCCAGATTGACCACAATATGATATACCTGAAATTACCCCTCATGAGGGGGGGCAGACCAGGTCCACACCCCGAAAAACTGAAATTCCAAATATGGCCCTCGAGTTTGTCAGACAAATGCAATTTAATTCTATGGTGGAAACTGAGTTTCCTGTGAAAATCTGAGCCAGATCCAACCCATTTAAGGGGTGTTTTGAGCTGAATTTCAAGTTTATGGTACCCTCGCTACATGCACTCCCAATACATGTATTTTGAGCTTGGTATGTATTTCTTAATGAATACACTACTTATTTCTCTTTTAGTGGTGCCCACTCTCGCCAAAAATATGGTTTACAGCCTCACTTCTGCCTTATTGGTCAAAATATGAGCAAATCTTAAGGCACTCCCCAGAAGGCGAATTACAGGCCTCCTGGGGCCCATATACCACACCAGTAATCACTGCTATACTGGATGTAATTCTAAAACCTATGCAGTCAGATTTAGTAGGTTACAGACTATTTTCTTGCCAAATTTCAGAATTATAGACCAACATTTACTACGCATTTGGGCTGATTTACATGTATTTTACACCATTTTAACAGCAATATTCGGGTTAAATAATTTGTGTTCAGACATGTAATGCCCCAAATGTGCCTAAAATGTCCTCATTTCTTATCAAAACATGTCTGAAATTCCATAAGTGCTCCAGATTGACCACAATATGATATACCTGAAATTACCCCTCATGAGGGGGGGCAGACCAGGTCCACACCCCGAAAAACTGAAATTCCAAATATGGCCCTCGAGTTTGTCAGACAAATGCAATTTAATTCTATGGTGGAAACTGAGTTTCCTGTGAAAATCTGAGCCAGATCCAACCCATTTAAGGGGTGTTTTGAGCTGAATTTCAAGTTTATGGTACCCTCGCTACATGCACTCCCAATACATGTATTTTGAGCTTGGTATGTATTTCTTAATGAATACACTACTTATTTCTCTTTTAGTGGTGCCCACTCTCGCCAAAAATATGGTTTACAGCCTCACTTCTGCCTTATTGGTCAAAATATGAGCAAATCTTAAGGCACTCCCCAGAAGGCGAATTACAGGCCTCCTGGGGCCCATATACCACACCAGTAATCACTGCTATACTGGATGTAATTCTAAAACCTATGCAGTCAGATTTAGTAGGTTACAGACTATTTTCTTGCCAAATTTCAGAATTATAGACCAACATTTACTACGCATTTGGGCTGATTTACATGTATTTTACACCATTTTAACAGCAATATTCGGGTTAAATAATTTGTGTTCAGACATGTAATGCCCCAAATGTGCCTAAAATGTCCTCATTTCTGATCAAAACATGTCTGAAATTCCATAAGTGCTCCAGATTGACCACAATATGATATACCTGAAATTACCCCTCATGAGGGGGGGGCAGACCAGGTCCACACCCCGAAAAACTGAAATTCCAAATATGGCCCTCGAGTTTGTCAGACAAATGCAATTTAATTATATGGTGGAAACTGAGTTTCCTGTGAAAATCTGAGCCAGATCCAACCCATTTAAGGGGTGTTTTGAGCTGAATTTCAAGTTTATGGTACCCTCGCTACATGCACTCCCAATACATGTATTTTGAGCTTGGTATGTATTTCTTAATGAATACACTACTTATTTCTCTTTTAGTGGTGCCCACTCTCGCCAAAAATATGGTTTACAGCCTCACTTCTGCCTTATTGGTCAAAATATGAGCAAATCTTAAGGCACCCCCCAGAAGGCGAATTACAGGCCTCCTGGGGCCCATATACCACACCAGTAATCACTGCTATACTGGATGTAATTCTAAAACCTATGCAGTCAGATTTAGTAGGTTACAGACTATTTTCTTGCCAAATTTCAGAATTATAGACCAACATTTACTACGCATTTGGGCTGATTTACATGTATTTTACACCATTTTAACAGCAATATTCGGGTTAAATAATTTGTGTTCAGACATGTAATGCCCCAAATGTGCCTAAAATGTCCTCATTTCTTATCAAAACATGTCTGAAATTCCATAAGTGCTCCAGATTGACCACAATATGATATACCTGAAATTACCCCTCATGAGGGGGGGCAGACCAGGTCCACACCCCGAAAAACTGAAATTCCAAATATGGCCCTCGAGTTTGTCAGACAAATGCAATTTAATTCTATGGTGGAAACTGAGTTTCCTGTGAAAATCTGAGCCAGATCCAACCCATTTAAGGGGTGTTTTGAGCTGAATTTCAAGTTTATGGTACCCTCGCTACATGCACTCCCAATACATGTATTTTGAGCTTGGTATGTATTTCTTAATGAATACACTACTTATTTCTCTTTTAGTGGTGCCCACTCTCGCCAAAAATATGGTTTACAGCCTCACTTCTGCCTTATTGGTCAAAATATGAGCAAATCTTAAGGCACTCCCCAGAAGGCGAATTACAGGCCTCCTGGGGCCCATATACCACACCAGTAATCACTGCTATACTGGATGTAATTCTAAAACCTATGCAGTCAGATTTAGTAGGTTACAGACTATTTTCTTGCCAAATTTCAGAATTATAGACCAACATTTACTACGCATTTGGGCTGATTTACATGTATTTTACACCATTTTAACAGCAATATTCGGGTTAAATAATTTGTGTTCAGACATGTAATGCCCCAAATGTGCCTAAAATGTCCTCATTTCTGATCAAAACATGTCTGAAATTCCATAAGTGCTCCAGATTGACCACAATATGATATACCTGAAATTACCCCTCATGAGGGGGGGGCAGACCAGGTCCACACCCCGAAAAACTGAAATTCCAAATATGGCCCTCGAGTTTGTCAGACAAATGCAATTTAATTATATGGTGGAAACTGAGTTTCCTGTGAAAATCTGAGCCAGATCCAACCCATTTAAGGGGTGTTTTGAGCTGAATTTCAAGTTTATGGTACCCTCGCTACATGCACTCCCAATACATGTATTTTGAGCTTGGTATGTATTTCTTAATGAATACACTACTTATTTCTCTTTTAGTGGTGCCCACTCTCGCCAAAAATATGGTTTACAGCCTCACTTCTGCCTTATTGGTCAAAATATGAGCAAATCTTAAGGCACCCCCCAGAAGGCGAATTACAGGCCTCCTGGGGCCCATATACCACACCAGTAATCACTGCTATACTGGATGTAATTCTAAAACCTATGCAGTCAGATTTAGTAGGTTACAGACTATTTTCTTGCCAAATTTCAGAATTATAGACCAACATTTACTACGCATTTGGGCTGATTTACATGTATTTTACACCATTTTAACAGCAATATTCGGGTTAAATAATTTGTGTTCAGACATGTAATGCCCCAAATGTGCCTAAAATGTCCTCATTTCTTATCAAAACATGTCTGAAATTCCATAAGTGCTCCAGATTGACCACAATATGATATACCTGAAATTACCCCTCATGAGGGGGGGCAGACCAGGTCCACACCCCGAAAAACTGAAATTCCAAATATGGCCCTCGAGTTTGTCAGACAAATGCAATTTAATTCTATGGTGGAAACTGAGTTTCCTGTGAAAATCTGAGCCAGATCCAACCCATTTAAGGGGTGTTTTGAGCTGAATTTCAAGTTTATGGTACCCTCGCTACATGCACTCCCAATACATGTATTTTGAGCTTGGTATGTATTTCTTAATGAATACACTACTTATTTCTCTTTTAGTGGTGCCCACTCTCGCCAAAAATATGGTTTACAGCCTCACTTCTGCCTTATTGGTCAAAATATGAGCAAATCTTAAGGCACTCCCCAGAAGGCGAATTACAGGCCTCCTGGGGCCCATATACCACACCAGTAATCACTGCTATACTGGATGTAATTCTAAAACCTATGCAGTCAGATTTAGTAGGTTACAGACTATTTTCTTGCCAAATTTCAGAATTATAGACCAACATTTACTACGCATTTGGGCTGATTTACATGTATTTTACACCATTTTAACAGCAATATTCGGGTTAAATAATTTGTGTTCAGACATGTAATGCCCCAAATGTGCCTAAAATGTCCTCATTTCTTATCAAAACATGTCTGAAATTCCATAAGTGCTCCAGATTGACCACAATATGATATACCTGAAATTACCGCTCATGAGGGGGGGCAGACCAGGTCCACACCCCGAAAAACTGAAATTCCAAATATGGCCCTCGAGTTTGTCAGACAAATGCAATTTAATTCTATGGTGGAAACTGAGTTTCCTGTGAAAATCTGAGCCAGATCCAACCCATTTAAGGGGTGTTTTGAGCTGAATTTCAAGTTTATGGTACCCTCGCTACATGCACTCCCAATACATGTATTTTGAGCTTGGTATGTATTTCTTAATGAATACACTACTTATTTCTCTTTTAGTGGTGCCCACTCTCGCCAAAAATATGGTTTACAGCCTCACTTCTGCCTTATTGGTCAAAATATGAGCAAATCTTAAGGCACTCCCCAGAAGGCGAATTACAGGCCTCCTGGGGCCCATATACCACACCAGTAATCACTGCTATACTGGATGTAATTCTAAAACCTATGCAGTCAGATTTAGTAGGTTACAGACTATTTTCTTGCCAAATTTCAGAATTATAGACCAACATTTACTACGCATTTGGGCTGATTTACATGTATTTTACACCATTTTAACAGCAATATTCGGGTTAAATAATTTGTGTTCAGACATGTAATGCCCCAAATGTGCCTAAAATGTCCTCATTTCTGATCAAAACATGTCTGAAATTCCATAAGTGCTCCAGATTGACCACAATATGATATACCTGAAATTACCCCTCATGAGGGGGGGGCAGACCAGGTCCACACCCCGAAAAACTGAAATTCCAAATATGGCCCTCGAGTTTGTCAGACAAATGCAATTTAATTCTATGGTGGAAACTGAGTTTCCTGTGAAAATCTGAGCCAGATCCAACCCATTTAAGGGGTGTTTTGAGCTGAATTTCAAGTTTATGGTACCCTCGCTACATGCACTCCCAATACATGTATTTTGAGCTTGGTATGTATTTCTTAATGAATACACTACTTATTTCTCTTTTAGTGGTGCCCACTCTCGCCAAAAATATGGTTTACAGCCTCACTTCTGCCTTATTGGTCAAAATATGAGCAAATCTTAAGGCACTCCCCAGAAGGCGAATTACAGGCCTCCTGGGGCCCATATACCACACCAGTAATCACTGCTATACTGGATGTAATTCTAAAACCTATGCAGTCAGATTTAGTAGGTTACAGACTATTTTCTTGCCAAATTTCAGAATTATAGACCAACATTTACTACGCATTTGGGCTGATTTACATGTATTTTACACCATTTTAACAGCAATATTCGGGTTAAATAATTTGTGTTCAGACATGTAATGCCCCAAATGTGCCTAAAATGTCCTCATTTCTGATCAAAACATGTCTGAAATTCCATAAGTGCTCCAGATTGACCACAATATGATATACCTGAAATTACCGCTCATGAGGGGGGGCAGACCAGGTCCACACCCCGAAAAACTGAAATTCCAAATATGGCCCTCGAGTTTGTCAGACAAATGCAATTTAATTCTATGGTGGAAACTGAGTTTCCTGTGAAAATCTGAGCCAGATCCAACCCATTTAAGGGGTGTTTTGAGCTGAATTTCAAGTTTATGGTACCCTCGCTACATGCACTCCCAATACATGTATTTTGAGCTTGGTATGTATTTCTTAATGAATACACTACTTATTTCTCTTTTAGTGGTGCCCACTCTCGCCAAAAATATGGTTTACAGCCTCACTTCTGCCTTATTGGTCAAAATATGAGCAAATCTTAAGGCACCCCCCAGAAGGCGAATTACAGGCCTCCTGGGGCCCATATACCACACCAGTAATCACTGCTATACTGGATGTAATTCTAAAACCTATGCAGTCAGATTTAGTAGGTTACAGACTATTTTCTTGCCAAATTTCAGAATTATAGACCAACATTTACTACGCATTTGGGCTGATTTACATGTATTTTACACCATTTTAACAGCAATATTCGGGTTAAATAATTTGTGTTCAGACATGTAATGCCCCAAATGTGCCTAAAATGTCCTCATTTCTGATCAAAACATGTCTGAAATTCCATAAGTGCTCCAGATTGACCACAATATGATATACCTGAAATTACCGCTCATGAGGGGGGGCAGACCAGGTCCACACCCCGAAAAACTGAAATTCCAAATATGGCCCTCGAGTTTGTCAGACAAATGCAATTTAATTCTATGGTGGAAACTGAGTTTCCTGTGAAAATCTGAGCCAGATCCAACCCATTTAAGGGGTGTTTTGAGCTGAATTTCAAGTTTATGGTACCCTCGCTACATGCACTCCCAATACATGTATTTTGAGCTTGGTATGTATTTCTTAATGAATACACTACTTATTTCTCTTTTAGTGGTGCCCACTCTCGCCAAAAATATGGTTTACAGCCTCACTTCTGCCTTATTGGTCAAAATATGAGCAAATCTTAAGGCACCCCCCAGAAGGCGAATTACAGGCCTCCTGGGGCCCATATACCACACCAGTAATCACTGCTATACTGGATGTAATTCTAAAACCTATGCAGTCAGATTTAGTAGGTTACAGACTATTTTCTTGCCAAATTTCAGAATTATAGACCAACATTTACTACGCATTTGGGCTGATTTACATGTATTTTACACCATTTTAACAGCAATATTCGGGTTAAATAATTTGTGTTCAGACATGTAATGCCCCAAATGTGCCTAAAATGTCCTCATTTCTTATCAAAACATGTCTGAAATTCCATAAGTGCTCCAGATTGACCACAATATGATATACCTGAAATTACCCCTCATGAGGGGGGGCAGACCAGGTCCACACCCCGAAAAACTGAAATTCCAAATATGGCCCTCGAGTTTGTCAGACAAATGCAATTTAATTCTATGGTGGAAACTGAGTTTCCTGTGAAAATCTGAGCCAGATCCAACCCATTTAAGGGGTGTTTTGAGCTGAATTTCAAGTTTATGGTACCCTCGCTACATGCACTCCCAATACATGTATTTTGAGCTTGGTATGTATTTCTTAATGAATACACTACTTATTTCTCTTTTAGTGGTGCCCACTCTCGCCAAAAATATGGTTTACAGCCTCACTTCTGCCTTATTGGTCAAAATATGAGCAAATCTTAAGGCACCCCCCAGAAGGCGAATTACAGGCCTCCTGGGGCCCATATACCACACCAGTAATCACTGCTATACTGGATGTAATTCTAAAACCTATGCAGTCAGATTTAGTAGGTTACAGACTATTTTCTTGCCAAATTTCAGAATTATAGACCAACATTTACTACGCATTTGGGCTGATTTACATGTATTTTACACCATTTTAACAGCAATATTCGGGTTAAATAATTTGTGTTCAGACATGTAATGCCCCAAATGTGCCTAAAATGTCCTCATTTCTGATCAAAACATGTCTGAAATTCCATAAGTGCTCCAGATTGACCACAATATGATATACCTGAAATTACCGCTCATGAGGGGGGGCAGACCAGGTCCACACCCCGAAAAACTGAAATTCCAAATATGGCCCTCGAGTTTGTCAGACAAATGCAATTTAATTCTATGGTGGAAACTGAGTTTCCTGTGAAAATCTGAGCCAGATCCAACCCATTTAAGGGGTGTTTTGAGCTGAATTTCAAGTTTATGGTACCCTCGCTACATGCACTCCCAATACATGTATTTTGAGCTTGGTATGTATTTCTTAATGAATACACTACTTATTTCTCTTTTAGTGGTGCCCACTCTCGCCAAAAATATGGTTTACAGCCTCACTTCTGCCTTATTGGTCAAAATATGAGCAAATCTTAAGGCACCCCCCAGAAGGCGAATTACAGGCCTCCTGGGGCCCATATACCACACCAGTAATCACTGCTATACTGGATGTAATTCTAAAACCTATGCAGTCAGATTTAGTAGGTTACAGACTATTTTCTTGCCAAATTTCAGAATTATAGACCAACATTTACTACGCATTTGGGCTGATTTACATGTATTTTACACCATTTTAACAGCAATATTCGGGTTAAATAATTTGTGTTCAGACATGTAATGCCCCAAATGTGCCTAAAATGTCCTCATTTCTGATCAAAACATGTCTGAAATTCCATAAGTGCTCCAGATTGACCACAATATGATATACCTGAAATTACCGCTCATGAGGGGGGGCAGACCAGGTCCACACCCCGAAAAACTGAAATTCCAAATATGGCCCTCGAGTTTGTCAGACAAATGCAATTTAATTCTATGGTGGAAACTGAGTTTCCTGTGAAAATCTGAGCCAGATCCAACCCATTTAAGGGGTGTTTTGAGCTGAATTTCAAGTTTATGGTACCCTCGCTACATGCACTCCCAATACATGTATTTTGAGCTTGGTATGTATTTCTTAATGAATACACTACTTATTTCTCTTTTAGTGGTGCCCACTCTCGCCAAAAATATGGTTTACAGCCTCACTTCTGCCTTATTGGTCAAAATATGAGCAAATCTTAAGGCACCCCCCAGAAGGCGAATTACAGGCCTCCTGGGGCCCATATACCACACCAGTAATCACTGCTATACTGGATGTAATTCTAAAACCTATGCAGTCAGATTTAGTAGGTTACAGACTATTTTCTTGCCAAATTTCAGAATTATAGACCAACATTTACTACGCATTTGGGCTGATTTACATGTATTTTACACCATTTTAACAGCAATATTCGGGTTAAATAATTTGTGTTCAGACATGTAATGCCCCAAATGTGCCTAAAATGTCCTCATTTCTGATCAAAACATGTCTGAAATTCCATAAGTGCTCCAGATTGACCACAATATGATATACCTGAAATTACCGCTCATGAGGGGGGGCAGACCAGGTCCACACCCCGAAAAACTGAAATTCCAAATATGGCCCTCGAGTTTGTCAGACAAATGCAATTTAATTCTATGGTGGAAACTGAGTTTCCTGTGAAAATCTGAGCCAGATCCAACCCATTTAAGGGGTGTTTTGAGCTGAATTTCAAGTTTATGGTACCCTCGCTACATGCACTCCCAATACATGTATTTTGAGCTTGGTATGTATTTCTTAATGAATACACTACTTATTTCTCTTTTAGTGGTGCCCACTCTCGCCAAAAATATGGTTTACAGCCTCACTTCTGCCTTATTGGTCAAAATATGAGCAAATCTTAAGGCACCCCCCAGAAGGCGAATTACAGGCCTCCTGGGGCCCATATACCACACCAGTAATCACTGCTATACTGGATGTAATTCTAAAACCTATGCAGTCAGATTTAGTAGGTTACAGACTATTTTCTTGCCAAATTTCAGAATTATAGACCAACATTTACTACGCATTTGGGCTGATTTACATGTATTTTACACCATTTTAACAGCAATATTCGGGTTAAATAATTTGTGTTCAGACATGTAATGCCCCAAATGTGCCTAAAATGTCCTCATTTCTTATCAAAACATGTCTGAAATTCCATAAGTGCTCCAGATTGACCACAATATGATATACCTGAAATTACCCCTCATGAGGGGGGGCAGACCAGGTCCACACCCCGAAAAACTGAAATTCCAAATATGGCCCTCGAGTTTGTCAGACAAATGCAATTTAATTCTATGGTGGAAACTGAGTTTCCTGTGAAAATCTGAGCCAGATCCAACCCATTTAAGGGGTGTTTTGAGCTGAATTTCAAGTTTATGGTACCCTCGCTACATGCACTCCCAATACATGTATTTTGAGCTTGGTATGTATTTCTTAATGAATACACTACTTATTTCTCTTTTAGTGGTGCCCACTCTCGCCAAAAATATGGTTTACAGCCTCACTTCTGCCTTATTGGTCAAAATATGAGCAAATCTTAAGGCACCCCCCAGAAGGCGAATTACAGGCCTCCTGGGGCCCATATACCACACCAGTAATCACTGCTATACTGGATGTAATTCTAAAACCTATGCAGTCAGATTTAGTAGGTTACAGACTATTTTCTTGCCAAATTTCAGAATTATAGACCAACATTTACTACGCATTTGGGCTGATTTACATGTATTTTACACCATTTTAACAGCAATATTCGGGTTAAATAATTTGTGTTCAGACATGTAATGCCCCAAATGTGCCTAAAATGTCCTCATTTCTGATCAAAACATGTCTGAAATTCCATAAGTGCTCCAGATTGACCACAATATGATATACCTGAAATTACCGCTCATGAGGGGGGGCAGACCAGGTCCACACCCCGAAAAACTGAAATTCCAAATATGGCCCTCGAGTTTGTCAGACAAATGCAATTTAATTCTATGGTGGAAACTGAGTTTCCTGTGAAAATCTGAGCCAGATCCAACCCATTTAAGGGGTGTTTTGAGCTGAATTTCAAGTTTATGGTACCCTCGCTACATGCACTCCCAATACATGTATTTTGAGCTTGGTATGTATTTCTTAATGAATACACTACTTATTTCTCTTTTAGTGGTGCCCACTCTCGCCAAAAATATGGTTTACAGCCTCACTTCTGCCTTATTGGTCAAAATATGAGCAAATCTTAAGGCACCCCCCAGAAGGCGAATTACAGGCCTCCTGGGGCCCATATACCACACCAGTAATCACTGCTATACTGGATGTAATTCTAAAACCTATGCAGTCAGATTTAGTAGGTTACAGACTATTTTCTTGCCAAATTTCAGAATTATAGACCAACATTTACTACGCATTTGGGCTGATTTACATGTATTTTACACCATTTTAACAGCAATATTCGGGTTAAATAATTTGTGTTCAGACATGTAATGCCCCAAATGTGCCTAAAATGTCCTCATTTCTGATCAAAACATGTCTGAAATTCCATAAGTGCTCCAGATTGACCACAATATGATATACCTGAAATTACCGCTCATGAGGGGGGGCAGACCAGGTCCACACCCCGAAAAACTGAAATTCCAAATATGGCCCTCGAGTTTGTCAGACAAATGCAATTTAATTCTATGGTGGAAACTGAGTTTCCTGTGAAAATCTGAGCCAGATCCAACCCATTTAAGGGGTGTTTTGAGCTGAATTTCAAGTTTATGGTACCCTCGCTACATGCACTCCCAATACATGTATTTTGAGCTTGGTATGTATTTCTTAATGAATACACTACTTATTTCTCTTTTAGTGGTGCCCACTCTCGCCAAAAATATGGTTTACAGCCTCACTTCTGCCTTATTGGTCAAAATATGAGCAAATCTTAAGGCACCCCCCAGAAGGCGAATTACAGGCCTCCTGGGGCCCATATACCACACCAGTAATCACTGCTATACTGGATGTAATTCTAAAACCTATGCAGTCAGATTTAGTAGGTTACAGACTATTTTCTTGCCAAATTTCAGAATTATAGACCAACATTTACTACGCATTTGGGCTGATTTACATGTATTTTACACCATTTTAACAGCAATATTCGGGTTAAATAATTTGTGTTCAGACATGTAATGCCCCAAATGTGCCTAAAATGTCCTCATTTCTGATCAAAACATGTCTGAAATTCCATAAGTGCTCCAGATTGACCACAATATGATATACCTGAAATTACCGCTCATGAGGGGGGGCAGACCAGGTCCACACCCCGAAAAACTGAAATTCCAAATATGGCCCTCGAGTTTGTCAGACAAATGCAATTTAATTCTATGGTGGAAACTGAGTTTCCTGTGAAAATCTGAGCCAGATCCAACCCATTTAAGGGGTGTTTTGAGCTGAATTTCAAGTTTATGGTACCCTCGCTACATGCACTCCCAATACATGTATTTTGAGCTTGGTATGTATTTCTTAATGAATACACTACTTATTTCTCTTTTAGTGGTGCCCACTCTCGCCAAAAATATGGTTTACAGCCTCACTTCTGCCTTATTGGTCAAAATATGAGCAAATCTTAAGGCACCCCCCAGAAGGCGAATTACAGGCCTCCTGGGGCCCATATACCACACCAGTAATCACTGCTATACTGGATGTAATTCTAAAACCTATGCAGTCAGATTTAGTAGGTTACAGACTATTTTCTTGCCAAATTTCAGAATTATAGACCAACATTTACTACGCATTTGGGCTGATTTACATGTATTTTACACCATTTTAACAGCAATATTCGGGTTAAATAATTTGTGTTCAGACATGTAATGCCCCAAATGTGCCTAAAATGTCCTCATTTCTTATCAAAACATGTCTGAAATTCCATAAGTGCTCCAGATTGACCACAATATGATATACCTGAAATTACCCCTCATGAGGGGGGGCAGACCAGGTCCACACCCCGAAAAACTGAAATTCCAAATATGGCCCTCGAGTTTGTCAGACAAATGCAATTTAATTCTATGGTGGAAACTGAGTTTCCTGTGAAAATCTGAGCCAGATCCAACCCATTTAAGGGGTGTTTTGAGCTGAATTTCAAGTTTATGGTACCCTCGCTACATGCACTCCCAATACATGTATTTTGAGCTTGGTATGTATTTCTTAATGAATACACTACTTATTTCTCTTTTAGTGGTGCCCACTCTCGCCAAAAATATGGTTTACAGCCTCACTTCTGCCTTATTGGTCAAAATATGAGCAAATCTTAAGGCACCCCCCAGAAGGCGAATTACAGGCCTCCTGGGGCCCATATACCACACCAGTAATCACTGCTATACTGGATGTAATTCTAAAACCTATGCAGTCAGATTTAGTAGGTTACAGACTATTTTCTTGCCAAATTTCAGAATTATAGACCAACATTTACTACGCATTTGGGCTGATTTACATGTATTTTACACCATTTTAACAGCAATATTCGGGTTAAATAATTTGTGTTCAGACATGTAATGCCCCAAATGTGCCTAAAATGTCCTCATTTCTTATCAAAACATGTCTGAAATTCCATAAGTGCTCCAGATTGACCACAATATGATATACCTGAAATTACCCCTCATGAGGGGGGGCAGACCAGGTCCACACCCCGAAAAACTGAAATTCCAAATATGGCCCTCGAGTTTGTCAGACAAATGCAATTTAATTCTATGGTGGAAACTGAGTTTCCTGTGAAAATCTGAGCCAGATCCAACCCATTTAAGGGGTGTTTTGAGCTGAATTTCAAGTTTATGGTACCCTCGCTACATGCACTCCCAATACATGTATTTTGAGCTTGGTATGTATTTCTTAATGAATACACTACTTATTTCTCTTTTAGTGGTGCCCACTCTCGCCAAAAATATGGTTTACAGCCTCACTTCTGCCTTATTGGTCAAAATATGAGCAAATCTTAAGGCACTCCCCAGAAGGCGAATTACAGGCCTCCTGGGGCCCATATACCACACCAGTAATCACTGCTATACTGGATGTAATTCTAAAACCTATGCAGTCAGATTTAGTAGGTTACAGACTATTTTCTTGCCAAATTTCAGAATTATAGACCAACATTTACTACGCATTTGGGCTGATTTACATGTATTTTACACCATTTTAACAGCAATATTCGGGTTAAATAATTTGTGTTCAGACATGTAATGCCCCAAATGTGCCTAAAATGTCCTCATTTCTTATCAAAACATGTCTGAAATTCCATAAGTGCTCCAGATTGACCACAATATGATATACCTGAAATTACCCCTCATGAGGGGGGGCAGACCAGGTCCACACCCCGAAAAACTGAAATTCCAAATATGGCCCTCGAGTTTGTCAGACAAATGCAATTTAATTCTATGGTGGAAACTGAGTTTCCTGTGAAAATCTGAGCCAGATCCAACCCATTTAAGGGGTGTTTTGAGCTGAATTTCAAGTTTATGGTACCCTCGCTACATGCACTCCCAATACATGTATTTTGAGCTTGGTATGTATTTCTTAATGAATACACTACTTATTTCTCTTTTAGTGGTGCCCACTCTCGCCAAAAATATGGTTTACAGCCTCACTTCTGCCTTATTGGTCAAAATATGAGCAAATCTTAAGGCACCCCCCAGAAGGCGAATTACAGGCCTCCTGGGGCCCATATACCACACCAGTAATCACTGCTATACTGGATGTAATTCTAAAACCTATGCAGTCAGATTTAGTAGGTTACAGACTATTTTCTTGCCAAATTTCAGAATTATAGACCAACATTTACTACGCATTTGGGCTGATTTACATGTATTTTACACCATTTTAACAGCAATATTCGGGTTAAATAATTTGTGTTCAGACATGTAATGCCCCAAATGTGCCTAAAATGTCCTCATTTCTTATCAAAACATGTCTGAAATTCCATAAGTGCTCCAGATTGACCACAATATGATATACCTGAAATTACCCCTCATGAGGGGGGGCAGACCAGGTCCACACCCCGAAAAACTGAAATTCCAAATATGGCCCTCGAGTTTGTCAGACAAATGCAATTTAATTCTATGGTGGAAACTGAGTTTCCTGTGAAAATCTGAGCCAGATCCAACCCATTTAAGGGGTGTTTTGAGCTGAATTTCAAGTTTATGGTACCCTCGCTACATGCACTCCCAATACATGTATTTTGAGCTTGGTATGTATTTCTTAATGAATACACTACTTATTTCTCTTTTAGTGGTGCCCACTCTCGCCAAAAATATGGTTTACAGCCTCACTTCTGCCTTATTGGTCAAAATATGAGCAAATCTTAAGGCACTCCCCAGAAGGCGAATTACAGGCCTCCTGGGGCCCATATACCACACCAGTAATCACTGCTATACTGGATGTAATTCTAAAACCTATGCAGTCAGATTTAGTAGGTTACAGACTATTTTCTTGCCAAATTTCAGAATTATAGACCAACATTTACTACGCATTTGGGCTGATTTACATGTATTTTACACCATTTTAACAGCAATATTCGGGTTAAATAATTTGTGTTCAGACATGTAATGCCCCAAATGTGCCTAAAATGTCCTCATTTCTTATCAAAACATGTCTGAAATTCCATAAGTGCTCCAGATTGACCACAATATGATATACCTGAAATTACCGCTCATGAGGGGGGGCAGACCAGGTCCACACCCCGAAAAACTGAAATTCCAAATATGGCCCTCGAGTTTGTCAGACAAATGCAATTTAATTCTATGGTGGAAACTGAGTTTCCTGTGAAAATCTGAGCCAGATCCAACCCATTTAAGGGGTGTTTTGAGCTGAATTTCAAGTTTATGGTACCCTCGCTACATGCACTCCCAATACATGTATTTTGAGCTTGGTATGTATTTCTTAATGAATACACTACTTATTTCTCTTTTAGTGGTGCCCACTCTCGCCAAAAATATGGTTTACAGCCTCACTTCTGCCTTATTGGTCAAAATATGAGCAAATCTTAAGGCACTCCCCAGAAGGCGAATTACAGGCCTCCTGGGGCCCATATACCACACCAGTAATCACTGCTATACTGGATGTAATTCTAAAACCTATGCAGTCAGATTTAGTAGGTTACAGACTATTTTCTTGCCAAATTTCAGAATTATAGACCAACATTTACTACGCATTTGGGCTGATTTACATGTATTTTACACCATTTTAACAGCAATATTCGGGTTAAATAATTTGTGTTCAGACATGTAATGCCCCAAATGTGCCTAAAATGTCCTCATTTCTGATCAAAACATGTCTGAAATTCCATAAGTGCTCCAGATTGACCACAATATGATATACCTGAAATTACCCCTCATGAGGGGGGGGCAGACCAGGTCCACACCCCGAAAAACTGAAATTCCAAATATGGCCCTCGAGTTTGTCAGACAAATGCAATTTAATTCTATGGTGGAAACTGAGTTTCCTGTGAAAATCTGAGCCAGATCCAACCCATTTAAGGGGTGTTTTGAGCTGAATTTCAAGTTTATGGTACCCTCGCTACATGCACTCCCAATACATGTATTTTGAGCTTGGTATGTATTTCTTAATGAATACACTACTTATTTCTCTTTTAGTGGTGCCCACTCTCGCCAAAAATATGGTTTACAGCCTCACTTCTGCCTTATTGGTCAAAATATGAGCAAATCTTAAGGCACCCCCCAGAAGGCGAATTACAGGCCTCCTGGGGCCCATATACCACACCAGTAATCACTGCTATACTGGATGTAATTCTAAAACCTATGCAGTCAGATTTAGTAGGTTACAGACTATTTTCTTGCCAAATTTCAGAATTATAGACCAACATTTACTACGCATTTGGGCTGATTTACATGTATTTTACACCATTTTAACAGCAATATTCGGGTTAAATAATTTGTGTTCAGACATGTAATGCCCCAAATGTGCCTAAAATGTCCTCATTTCTTATCAAAACATGTCTGAAATTCCATAAGTGCTCCAGATTGACCACAATATGATATACCTGAAATTACCCCTCATGAGGGGGGGCAGACCAGGTCCACACCCCGAAAAACTGAAATTCCAAATATGGCCCTCGAGTTTGTCAGACAAATGCAATTTAATTCTATGGTGGAAACTGAGTTTCCTGTGAAAATCTGAGCCAGATCCAACCCATTTAAGGGGTGTTTTGAGCTGAATTTCAAGTTTATGGTACCCTCGCTACATGCACTCCCAATACATGTATTTTGAGCTTGGTATGTATTTCTTAATGAATACACTACTTATTTCTCTTTTAGTGGTGCCCACTCTCGCCAAAAATATGGTTTACAGCCTCACTTCTGCCTTATTGGTCAAAATATGAGCAAATCTTAAGGCACTCCCCAGAAGGCGAATTACAGGCCTCCTGGGGCCCATATACCACACCAGTAATCACTGCTATACTGGATGTAATTCTAAAACCTATGCAGTCAGATTTAGTAGGTTACAGACTATTTTCTTGCCAAATTTCAGAATTATAGACCAACATTTACTACGCATTTGGGCTGATTTACATGTATTTTACACCATTTTAACAGCAATATTCGGGTTAAATAATTTGTGTTCAGACATGTAATGCCCCAAATGTGCCTAAAATGTCCTCATTTCTTATCAAAACATGTCTGAAATTCCATAAGTGCTCCAGATTGACCACAATATGATATACCTGAAATTACCGCTCATGAGGGGGGGCAGACCAGGTCCACACCCCGAAAAACTGAAATTCCAAATATGGCCCTCGAGTTTGTCAGACAAATGCAATTTAATTCTATGGTGGAAACTGAGTTTCCTGTGAAAATCTGAGCCAGATCCAACCCATTTAAGGGGTGTTTTGAGCTGAATTTCAAGTTTATGGTACCCTCGCTACATGCACTCCCAATACATGTATTTTGAGCTTGGTATGTATTTCTTAATGAATACACTACTTATTTCTCTTTTAGTGGTGCCCACTCTCGCCAAAAATATGGTTTACAGCCTCACTTCTGCCTTATTGGTCAAAATATGAGCAAATCTTAAGGCACTCCCCAGAAGGCGAATTACAGGCCTCCTGGGGCCCATATACCACACCAGTAATCACTGCTATACTGGATGTAATTCTAAAACCTATGCAGTCAGATTTAGTAGGTTACAGACTATTTTCTTGCCAAATTTCAGAATTATAGACCAACATTTACTACGCATTTGGGCTGATTTACATGTATTTTACACCATTTTAACAGCAATATTCGGGTTAAATAATTTGTGTTCAGACATGTAATGCCCCAAATGTGCCTAAAATGTCCTCATTTCTGATCAAAACATGTCTGAAATTCCATAAGTGCTCCAGATTGACCACAATATGATATACCTGAAATTACCCCTCATGAGGGGGGGGCAGACCAGGTCCACACCCCGAAAAACTGAAATTCCAAATATGGCCCTCGAGTTTGTCAGACAAATGCAATTTAATTCTATGGTGGAAACTGAGTTTCCTGTGAAAATCTGAGCCAGATCCAACCCATTTAAGGGGTGTTTTGAGCTGAATTTCAAGTTTATGGTACCCTCGCTACATGCACTCCCAATACATGTATTTTGAGCTTGGTATGTATTTCTTAATGAATACACTACTTATTTCTCTTTTAGTGGTGCCCACTCTCGCCAAAAATATGGTTTACAGCCTCACTTCTGCCTTATTGGTCAAAATATGAGCAAATCTTAAGGCACTCCCCAGAAGGCGAATTACAGGCCTCCTGGGGCCCATATACCACACCAGTAATCACTGCTATACTGGATGTAATTCTAAAACCTATGCAGTCAGATTTAGTAGGTTACAGACTATTTTCTTGCCAAATTTCAGAATTATAGACCAACATTTACTACGCATTTGGGCTGATTTACATGTATTTTACACCATTTTAACAGCAATATTCGGGTTAAATAATTTGTGTTCAGACATGTAATGCCCCAAATGTGCCTAAAATGTCCTCATTTCTGATCAAAACATGTCTGAAATTCCATAAGTGCTCCAGATTGACCACAATATGATATACCTGAAATTACCGCTCATGAGGGGGGGCAGACCAGGTCCACACCCCGAAAAACTGAAATTCCAAATATGGCCCTCGAGTTTGTCAGACAAATGCAATTTAATTCTATGGTGGAAACTGAGTTTCCTGTGAAAATCTGAGCCAGATCCAACCCATTTAAGGGGTGTTTTGAGCTGAATTTCAAGTTTATGGTACCCTCGCTACATGCACTCCCAATACATGTATTTTGAGCTTGGTATGTATTTCTTAATGAATACACTACTTATTTCTCTTTTAGTGGTGCCCACTCTCGCCAAAAATATGGTTTACAGCCTCACTTCTGCCTTATTGGTCAAAATATGAGCAAATCTTAAGGCACCCCCCAGAAGGCGAATTACAGGCCTCCTGGGGCCCATATACCACACCAGTAATCACTGCTATACTGGATGTAATTCTAAAACCTATGCAGTCAGATTTAGTAGGTTACAGACTATTTTCTTGCCAAATTTCAGAATTATAGACCAACATTTACTACGCATTTGGGCTGATTTACATGTATTTTACACCATTTTAACAGCAATATTCGGGTTAAATAATTTGTGTTCAGACATGTAATGCCCCAAATGTGCCTAAAATGTCCTCATTTCTGATCAAAACATGTCTGAAATTCCATAAGTGCTCCAGATTGACCACAATATGATATACCTGAAATTACCGCTCATGAGGGGGGGCAGACCAGGTCCACACCCCGAAAAACTGAAATTCCAAATATGGCCCTCGAGTTTGTCAGACAAATGCAATTTAATTCTATGGTGGAAACTGAGTTTCCTGTGAAAATCTGAGCCAGATCCAACCCATTTAAGGGGTGTTTTGAGCTGAATTTCAAGTTCATGGTACCCTCGCTACATGCACTCCCAATACATGTATTTTGAGCTTGGTATGTATTTCTTAATGAATACACTACTTATTTCTCTTTTAGTGGTGCCCACTCTCGCCAAAAATATGGTTTACAGCCTCACTTCTGCCTTATTGGTCAAAATATGAGCAAATCTTAAGGCACCCCCCAGAAGGCGAATTACAGGCCTCCTGGGGCCCATATACCACACCAGTAATCACTGCTATACTGGATGTAATTCTAAAACCTATGCAGTCAGATTTAGTAGGTTACAGACTATTTTCTTGCCAAATTTCAGAATTATAGACCAACATTTACTACGCATTTGGGCTGATTTACATGTATTTTACACCATTTTAACAGCAATATTCGGGTTAAATAATTTGTGTTCAGACATGTAATGCCCCAAATGTGCCTAAAATGTCCTCATTTCTTATCAAAACATGTCTGAAATTCCATAAGTGCTCCAGATTGACCACAATATGATATACCTGAAATTACCCCTCATGAGGGGGGGCAGACCAGGTCCACACCCCGAAAAACTGAAATTCCAAATATGGCCCTCGAGTTTGTCAGACAAATGCAATTTAATTCTATGGTGGAAACTGAGTTTCCTGTGAAAATCTGAGCCAGATCCAACCCATTTAAGGGGTGTTTTGAGCTGAATTTCAAGTTTATGGTACCCTCGCTACATGCACTCCCAATACATGTATTTTGAGCTTGGTATGTATTTCTTAATGAATACACTACTTATTTCTCTTTTAGTGGTGCCCACTCTCGCCAAAAATATGGTTTACAGCCTCACTTCTGCCTTATTGGTCAAAATATGAGCAAATCTTAAGGCACCCCCCAGAAGGCGAATTACAGGCCTCCTGGGGCCCATATACCACACCAGTAATCACTGCTATACTGGATGTAATTCTAAAACCTATGCAGTCAGATTTAGTAGGTTACAGACTATTTTCTTGCCAAATTTCAGAATTATAGACCAACATTTACTACGCATTTGGGCTGATTTACATGTATTTTACACCATTTTAACAGCAATATTCGGGTTAAATAATTTGTGTTCAGACATGTAATGCCCCAAATGTGCCTAAAATGTCCTCATTTCTGATCAAAACATGTCTGAAATTCCATAAGTGCTCCAGATTGACCACAATATGATATACCTGAAATTACCGCTCATGAGGGGGGGCAGACCAGGTCCACACCCCGAAAAACTGAAATTCCAAATATGGCCCTCGAGTTTGTCAGACAAATGCAATTTAATTCTATGGTGGAAACTGAGTTTCCTGTGAAAATCTGAGCCAGATCCAACCCATTTAAGGGGTGTTTTGAGCTGAATTTCAAGTTCATGGTACCCTCGCTACATGCACTCCCAATACATGTATTTTGAGCTTGGTATGTATTTCTTAATGAATACACTACTTATTTCTCTTTTAGTGGTGCCCACTCTCGCCAAAAATATGGTTTACAGCCTCACTTCTGCCTTATTGGTCAAAATATGAGCAAATCTTAAGGCACCCCCCAGAAGGCGAATTACAGGCCTCCTGGGGCCCATATACCACACCAGTAATCACTGCTATACTGGATGTAATTCTAAAACCTATGCAGTCAGATTTAGTAGGTTACAGACTATTTTCTTGCCAAATTTCAGAATTATAGACCAACATTTACTACGCATTTGGGCTGATTTACATGTATTTTACACCATTTTAACAGCAATATTCGGGTTAAATAATTTGTGTTCAGACATGTAATGCCCCAAATGTGCCTAAAATGTCCTCATTTCTTATCAAAACATGTCTGAAATTCCATAAGTGCTCCAGATTGACCACAATATGATATACCTGAAATTACCCCTCATGAGGGGGGGCAGACCAGGTCCACACCCCGAAAAACTGAAATTCCAAATATGGCCCTCGAGTTTGTCAGACAAATGCAATTTAATTCTATGGTGGAAACTGAGTTTCCTGTGAAAATCTGAGCCAGATCCAACCCATTTAAGGGGTGTTTTGAGCTGAATTTCAAGTTTATGGTACCCTCGCTACATGCACTCCCAATACATGTATTTTGAGCTTGGTATGTATTTCTTAATGAATACACTACTTATTTCTCTTTTAGTGGTGCCCACTCTCGCCAAAAATATGGTTTACAGCCTCACTTCTGCCTTATTGGTCAAAATATGAGCAAATCTTAAGGCACCCCCCAGAAGGCGAATTACAGGCCTCCTGGGGCCCATATACCACACCAGTAATCACTGCTATACTGGATGTAATTCTAAAACCTATGCAGTCAGATTTAGTAGGTTACAGACTATTTTCTTGCCAAATTTCAGAATTATAGACCAACATTTACTACGCATTTGGGCTGATTTACATGTATTTTACACCATTTTAACAGCAATATTCGGGTTAAATAATTTGTGTTCAGACATGTAATGCCCCAAATGTGCCTAAAATGTCCTCATTTCTTATCAAAACATGTCTGAAATTCCATAAGTGCTCCAGATTGACCACAATATGATATACCTGAAATTACCCCTCATGAGGGGGGGCAGACCAGGTCCACACCCCGAAAAACTGAAATTCCAAATATGGCCCTCGAGTTTGTCAGACAAATGCAATTTAATTCTATGGTGGAAACTGAGTTTCCTGTGAAAATCTGAGCCAGATCCAACCCATTTAAGGGGTGTTTTGAGCTGAATTTCAAGTTTATGGTACCCTCGCTACATGCACTCCCAATACATGTATTTTGAGCTTGGTATGTATTTCTTAATGAATACACTACTTATTTCTCTTTTAGTGGTGCCCACTCTCGCCAAAAATATGGTTTACAGCCTCACTTCTGCCTTATTGGTCAAAATATGAGCAAATCTTAAGGCACCCCCCAGAAGGCGAATTACAGGCCTCCTGGGGCCCATATACCACACCAGTAATCACTGCTATACTGGATGTAATTCTAAAACCTATGCAGTCAGATTTAGTAGGTTACAGACTATTTTCTTGCCAAATTTCAGAATTATAGACCAACATTTACTACGCATTTGGGCTGATTTACATGTATTTTACACCATTTTAACAGCAATATTCGGGTTAAATAATTTGTGTTCAGACATGTAATGCCCCAAATGTGCCTAAAATGTCCTCATTTCTTATCAAAACATGTCTGAAATTCCATAAGTGCTCCAGATTGACCACAATATGATATACCTGAAATTACCCCTCATGAGGGGGGGCAGACCAGGTCCACACCCCGAAAAACTGAAATTCCAAATATGGCCCTCGAGTTTGTCAGACAAATGCAATTTAATTCTATGGTGGAAACTGAGTTTCCTGTGAAAATCTGAGCCAGATCCAACCCATTTAAGGGGTGTTTTGAGCTGAATTTCAAGTTTATGGTACCCTCGCTACATGCACTCCCAATACATGTATTTTGAGCTTGGTATGTATTTCTTAATGAATACACTACTTATTTCTCTTTTAGTGGTGCCCACTCTCGCCAAAAATATGGTTTACAGCCTCACTTCTGCCTTATTGGTCAAAATATGAGCAAATCTTAAGGCACTCCCCAGAAGGCGAATTACAGGCCTCCTGGGGCCCATATACCACACCAGTAATCACTGCTATACTGGATGTAATTCTAAAACCTATGCAGTCAGATTTAGTAGGTTACAGACTATTTTCTTGCCAAATTTCAGAATTATAGACCAACATTTACTACGCATTTGGGCTGATTTACATGTATTTTACACCATTTTAACAGCAATATTCGGGTTAAATAATTTGTGTTCAGACATGTAATGCCCCAAATGTGCCTAAAATGTCCTCATTTCTTATCAAAACATGTCTGAAATTCCATAAGTGCTCCAGATTGACCACAATATGATATACCTGAAATTACCGCTCATGAGGGGGGGCAGACCAGGTCCACACCCCGAAAAACTGAAATTCCAAATATGGCCCTCGAGTTTGTCAGACAAATGCAATTTAATTCTATGGTGGAAACTGAGTTTCCTGTGAAAATCTGAGCCAGATCCAACCCATTTAAGGGGTGTTTTGAGCTGAATTTCAAGTTTATGGTACCCTCGCTACATGCACTCCCAATACATGTATTTTGAGCTTGGTATGTATTTCTTAATGAATACACTACTTATTTCTCTTTTAGTGGTGCCCACTCTCGCCAAAAATATGGTTTACAGCCTCACTTCTGCCTTATTGGTCAAAATATGAGCAAATCTTAAGGCACTCCCCAGAAGGCGAATTACAGGCCTCCTGGGGCCCATATACCACACCAGTAATCACTGCTATACTGGATGTAATTCTAAAACCTATGCAGTCAGATTTAGTAGGTTACAGACTATTTTCTTGCCAAATTTCAGAATTATAGACCAACATTTACTACGCATTTGGGCTGATTTACATGTATTTTACACCATTTTAACAGCAATATTCGGGTTAAATAATTTGTGTTCAGACATGTAATGCCCCAAATGTGCCTAAAATGTCCTCATTTCTGATCAAAACATGTCTGAAATTCCATAAGTGCTCCAGATTGACCACAATATGATATACCTGAAATTACCCCTCATGAGGGGGGGGCAGACCAGGTCCACACCCCGAAAAACTGAAATTCCAAATATGGCCCTCGAGTTTGTCAGACAAATGCAATTTAATTCTATGGTGGAAACTGAGTTTCCTGTGAAAATCTGAGCCAGATCCAACCCATTTAAGGGGTGTTTTGAGCTGAATTTCAAGTTTATGGTACCCTCGCTACATGCACTCCCAATACATGTATTTTGAGCTTGGTATGTATTTCTTAATGAATACACTACTTATTTCTCTTTTAGTGGTGCCCACTCTCGCCAAAAATATGGTTTACAGCCTCACTTCTGCCTTATTGGTCAAAATATGAGCAAATCTTAAGGCACCCCCCAGAAGGCGAATTACAGGCCTCCTGGGGCCCATATACCACACCAGTAATCACTGCTATACTGGATGTAATTCTAAAACCTATGCAGTCAGATTTAGTAGGTTACAGACTATTTTCTTGCCAAATTTCAGAATTATAGACCAACATTTACTACGCATTTGGGCTGATTTACATGTATTTTACACCATTTTAACAGCAATATTCGGGTTAAATAATTTGTGTTCAGACATGTAATGCCCCAAATGTGCCTAAAATGTCCTCATTTCTTATCAAAACATGTCTGAAATTCCATAAGTGCTCCAGATTGACCACAATATGATATACCTGAAATTACCCCTCATGAGGGGGGGCAGACCAGGTCCACACCCCGAAAAACTGAAATTCCAAATATGGCCCTCGAGTTTGTCAGACAAATGCAATTTAATTCTATGGTGGAAACTGAGTTTCCTGTGAAAATCTGAGCCAGATCCAACCCATTTAAGGGGTGTTTTGAGCTGAATTTCAAGTTTATGGTACCCTCGCTACATGCACTCCCAATACATGTATTTTGAGCTTGGTATGTATTTCTTAATGAATACACTACTTATTTCTCTTTTAGTGGTGCCCACTCTCGCCAAAAATATGGTTTACAGCCTCACTTCTGCCTTATTGGTCAAAATATGAGCAAATCTTAAGGCACCCCCCAGAAGGCGAATTACAGGCCTCCTGGGGCCCATATACCACACCAGTAATCACTGCTATACTGGATGTAATTCTAAAACCTATGCAGTCAGATTTAGTAGATTACAGACTATTTTCTTGCCAAATTTCAGAATTATAGACCAACATTTACTACGCATTTGGGCTGATTTACATGTATTTTACACCATTTTAACAGCAATATTCGGGTTAAATAATTTGTGTTCAGACATGTAATGCCCCAAATGTGCCTAAAATGTCCTCATTTCTTATCAAAACATGTCTGAAATTCCATAAGTGCTCCAGATTGACCACAATATGATATACCTGAAATTACCCCTCATGAGGGGGGGCAGACCAGGTCCACACCCCGAAAAACTGAAATTCCAAATATGGCCCTCGAGTTTGTCAGACAAATGCAATTTAATTCTATGGTGGAAACTGAGTTTCCTGTGAAAATCTGAGCCAGATCCAACCCATTTAAGGGGTGTTTTGAGCTGAATTTCAAGTTTATGGTACCCTCGCTACATGCACTCCCAATACATGTATTTTGAGCTTGGTACGTATTTCTTAATGAATACACTACTTATTTCTCTTTTAGTGGTGCCCACTCTCGCCAAAAATATGGTTTACAGCCTCACTTCTGCCTTATTGGTCAAAATATGAGCAAATCTTAAGGCACCCCCCAGAAGGCGAATTACAGGCCTCCTGGGGCCCATATACCACACCAGTAATCACTGCTATACTGGATGTAATTCTAAAACCTATGCAGTCAGATTTAGTAGGTTACAGACTATTTTCTTGCCAAATTTCAGAATTATAGACCAACATTTACTACGCATTTGGGCTGATTTACATGTATTTTACACCATTTTAACAGCAATATTCGGGTTAAATAATTTGTGTTCAGACATGTAATGCCCCAAATGTGCCTAAAATGTCCTCATTTCTGATCAAAACATGTCTGAAATTCCATAAGTGCTCCAGATTGACCACAATATGATATACCTGAAATTACCCCTCATGAGGGGGGGGCAGACCAGGTCCACACCCCGAAAAACTGAAATTCCAAATATGGCCCTCGAGTTTGTCAGACAAATAAATGTAACTTCTGAGCTCGAAATGGTGTGGTATCACAATTGTAAATGATACACAAAGATCTAATAGCTGTAAGATGATTTACAATATGATCTGGTGACATACCATTTTGTGTCAAGTACTCCATGAAAGCCAGAATATCAGTTGTAGAGATAAGGGACAGCGACAGGTTAAACATTCTGTTGTATTCTGTTAAGGTGGAAGGTCGAAAACCAGTCCATAATCTTTGAAAGGCTACTGAGGCCAGGGATCCTGTCGCAGTTCCTGGATCTACAAAATAAATTGTATAGCTAAATATCATGGTTAAACAGTGTGAGGTCTATATGCGTGTTAATCCACAATGGGCACTCGACCAGTTGGTTAAGCTTTTTTACATTATCAGGTGTAGCATTCCAACAAGATAAGAGATCTGCTACTGTGTTATCAACACCTTTAATATGTGAAACCACTAAGTTTACATTGTAAATGGCTGTCAAAAGCCATATATTGCGTGCACAAGCAGCCAAAATGGCATCTTTGGCCCTGCCAAGTTATCACAGAAAATCTGAATGCATTTATTTGACCAACAATGTCCCCAGACTTTGAGGGCTACCATAACATTGATAATTTCAAGTTGTGCAATATTATAATGTTTGAAACCTAGGGGTATAGTTGTATACATAGTTATTAAAACAACCACCCATGCCCTGTAAGGAGGCATCGAGGAAAATTCTATGATGCAGAGGTGTGACCTGATAAATGGTGACACCATTGTATGAATGTAAGAATGTGTTGAGCCAAGCTAGGTCTTTGAAGAATTCTGAGTTCAGTAATGTCTTCATGTGTGTTATTTCTCAACAATTGCAGCATACGGTTGAGAAAGTACCGGGCTGGTTTATTTGTTGGTTAATCATGTTCTGGTCCACATTAACAGGGTTGGAACCCGATGCCTTGGGATCACCGTTCCCCCGACAGCAGCACCATGATTAACACTACCAGAGTCCGAAAATGACAAATTTTGATTGGAAATATCAAGTAAACCGGATATGTCAATGTCAGACCCACTATCAGATTGCTCTGAAAGAACTTGCCCAGTATGTTGTGGATCCATTGATCCCCAGGACACCGCCAGGAACTCTGCATCCGACGCCAGCTGCACTTGTACTGGTATATGGCACTCTTTCCTTCTCCTCAGGTTATATCTAGTTTCCATTATAAAACTAACTAAAAAAACTAAAAGTTGTGCAAAGTAAATCAATGTAAAAATCAATGTTGGCTGGTCGGTTTCCAAAGTCAAAGTTACACATAGGCCTGCTGAAAGTAAGGACAGGGGGCCCCAAAGCCAATCACACGAGACCACTAATTATGTCAATGGTAAATACTAAAAACATGTTAAAGTGGGGCCTAGGAATGAGCCCCGAGACACCCAAATGTCTCCTAGCAAAATACGAAGGGTATGAATATTAATTTCGAGCTTGCAAAAATCAAAGAAATTAAGTTTAAGATTGAACTGAGGGGTGTGTGAAGCCATGTTACAAGGTCCCCTCAAATATAAGGCGAGTGAGCCAGGGGCCTTGGAAGATGGTAAAATATTAAAAGATGGTGCTGTAAAAGTAGGTAACCACTAAAAGAAGCGAGGACATAAGAGCCCTATTGGCTGAAGAATAGAATGCTGTACAAAACTGCAGCCAACAGTGGTCATATAGTATGACTGTGATTTTAACTTTAAGCCCTAACTTAAAGTTGGAACCAGAAATACATCTGAATATTAAGATACTGTAAAAGTAAGTTACCATTAAAACAGATGAAAACATAAGAACACCATTAGCTTAAGGTTAATAGATTGTACAAGGTTGCAGCTAACAGTGTCCATGTATTATGACTTTGATTGGAAATTACTCAAATTACGGTAGACCCTAACTTAAAGTTGCTACCAGAACATGTCTGGATGTTGAGACTGAGTGCATAAAAGCAGTTACCACTTAAAGTCCCCCAGGAAAGACCTAGCTGGCACCAAAGTGTCAGCCCGAACATTCCCCAGTTGACCCAAACCCAACAAAAACTTGGCAGTTGGGAAAATTTAAAATATTTATTATCTACTAAAACTTTTAAGATAACATTATTACATAGGTAGGCTACATGAATCCTATGTGAGTGTGTGTATCTATTGTTTCCTGTTTGAGTCATTTAGAATATATAATTGTTGTTTGTGCTTTGTTTCCAGACAATGTAAGAAGAATGGTAAGTATAACTTTGCACTTTTCGTATATAATAAAGTTTTAGTAGATTCATGTAGAAAAATCTTTTGACTGTTTTTCTTCCTATTGTAGATGAGACACTTATCATTTATAAGATTTAGTTATTGTGTCATCCAGTATAGATGTAATAACCTTTTTTTTCCTGTTTTTCACAAGATAAACAGTATCTTTGTTAGAATTGTCCAGTATAAATATAATATTTTTTTCTGTTTTACCAACCCCCAGAAAACAGTATTTGTTACAGTATTCATTGTTTTCATACTCCATACGATTTTTTAAAAGTATATGTATAATATTCAGGATACAATGATATCTAATTGATTGGTGAAACTCATTTTTATGATTATCATATATAACACTTATCATTTATAAGATTTAGTTATTATGTCATCCAGTATAGATGTAATAACCTTTTTTTTTCCTGTTTTTCACAAGATAAACAGTATCTTTGTTAGAATTGTCCAGTATAAATATAATAGTTTTTTCTGTTTTACCAACCCCCAGAAAACAGTATTTGTTACAGTATTCATTGTTTTCATACTCCATACGATTTTTTAAAAGTATATGTATAATATTCAGGATACAATGATATCTAATTGATTGGTGAAACTCATTTTTATGATTATCATTTATAACACTTATCATTTATAAGATTTAGTTATTATGTCATCCAGTATAGATGTAATAACCTTTTTTTTCCTGTTTTTCACAAGATAAACAGTATCTTTGTTAGAATTGTCCTTTATAAATATAATAGTTTTTTTCTGTTTTACCAACCCCCAGAAAACAGTATTTGTTACAGTATTCATTGTTTTCATACTCCATACGATTTTTTAAAAGTATATGTATAATATTCAGGATACAATGATATCTAATTGATTGGTGAAACTCATTTTTATGATTATAGGATATTATAAATAAGTAACTATAATGTATTTCTCAAAAATTGCTTCCTAAATAAACAGAGTAACATGTTATATATCACAATGATATTGTATATTATATATTTATATCTGGACAAGACAATAGCTGAGTAAGTTGTTCAGCTTCCTTTTAAAAAAAGTTTCTTTAATGTTGTAACTTTTAAACTTAAAATAAACTTCTTTATTACATTTTTATCATATATATGTATAACATTTTTGCATAGGTAGATTGTACAAAGTTCATGTATGTGTCTTCCATTAGATTTTTGTTTCAAGCACTTATCTGTATAATTGTTGTTTTTAAAAAAAAAACAGTAAAAAAGAAAAAAAAACAATGGTCAGTATAATTATTATCCATTTGTTTTCCATATTTCACAGTTTCACTATGGGTATTTCTAATTTGGTTAGTAAATTTGTCTTGTTTTAGGTAATTTTGTTTGTAATTTTTAGATTTTGTATATAATATTTACTTAGTAAATATCTTTTGCTAACAAGATTGTTCTTTTTATTCTTTCTGTTTTTCAGAACTAAAGGAAAAAAAGGATCGAGAATAATTTTTTACAATAATTACAATAATGTTTTCTTTTTGATTAAAATTTATTTTTTTTTAAATTTTAGAACAAAAAATAAACTTTTAGAAATTTATTACTATGTTTCATTTAAGGTCTTTCCCTATGTATTTATTTGGGTTTTAACGTCGCTTTCAGTAAATTGTATAGGTCATATCACGACAGGTAGTAGGAAAGGTAGAGAAAACCAGTACATACAGTTGGTCAAGGTTCTGTACTGTAAAGTGCCCACCAATGGCAAGCAACTAACAGCTTTCCCATGGGAGATCAGGCCTGGAACTGACCCTGTTCTCAGAGGTGTGAGATGAGTGTTATCACTCTACCACCGGGGCCCATCTTTCCCTCTCTAGATTTACATTATATCCAGAGAGAGAGAGACCTCTGACATTTAGATATCCGGGACTTTTGTTTATTTAAGAGAGCCAGGTGACAAAGCAATGTTTTGAATGGAACACAGTTTTTTTTTTAAAAAGGTAAGATGTTCATTATTATTTCCATTCAGCTGTTAAAAAAATATTTAGTTAATTATAGAAATGTATCAAGATGTAACATCCAACAAGGATAAACAACATCAGATATACTTGCATTACTTAGTTAAAACAAGCATACTTGTAAATCAATTTGTTTAGTTTGCAGAGGTAAACTATATGTGTATTAACCTGTGGTTATTTCTTTTTCTCTCTATTTCAGGGAAAGGCAATGCGTGCAGTCCTAGGAATAGTGACTTGGATGTGTTTCACTTATTTTACACATTCAGTTACTGTTTCTTGGGAATTTTTATATGTCAACAAAAGACCACCGTCTGAAAACAAAAGTGGATATTTGGTTGAAATGAACAAAAAATATTTACTATATTAAAGGGATGTATTAAAATATTCCATCTAATGAAAAAACAGGGATATATTAAAGTATACCATCTAATGAAAAAAACAACAAAAATTATGTAATCTAATTTTAATTATGCAGACAGTGGATTGCTTACATGTGACAAGTCTAACTTGAGATTTTGTGAATCTTTGAGGTATAGGTCACAGTGAGGTATTTTCTGAAATTAAAAAATAGCTTTTTTGCAATATTGCATATCAGTACACTTATCATCCTTATTGATTTACTGTATTGTGGGTGTTCCACCACACGACTAAGGCTCCCGATTAAGGGTTTTTGAGGGTCGGTTTGAAATATTTGCTTAGTCCCAGGCGTCCTGTAAGGGTCGGTTGTGGTCGGTTGGGGCCGTGTGAGAAATCAAACATGTTTGATATTTCACACGACCCCAACCGATTATTTTTTCCCGCCATAAACAAAATGTCCAGTCCCAGGCGTCCTCAGGCCTCCTCAGATCAAATTTACACAGTCCTATGTGGTCCCAGGCCGCCTGCGACCCTTAGTCGCCGACCCTTAGTCCCAGACCCTCTATTTTTAGTCCCAGGCCTCCTGCGACCCTTAGTCCCATTGCAAAACAAAAATCGGCTATCTCGGTCTGGGGACGCCTGGGGACGCCTCAGGACACCTTGTGGGGTCGGGACTTAATCCTGGATTAGTCGGCTCTTAGTCCCAGGAGGCCTGAGGCGTCCTGGGACCCAGTCGGTTTGTCTACGACAGGATCGTGGTTGAAACCGACCAGAAAAATGGCTTAGTCTGTTCTTAGTCCCAGACCAGTTAGGGACTGTCTGGGGCCTCCTGGGGCGTCCTGAGGCCGATCTGTAGTTAATCCCAGACCTTCATACCGATTCTGTCTTCCACCCCATTGGTCAATTTTTTTTCCATTTTTTCCAAGACTACCCACGATTAAGGGTCCCAGACAGGATCGGGGCTTAATCTTTTGGTGGAACAGGCCCATCAGCTTTGTGTCATCAAGTGTGCTTTGTGTGAGTGAGACTGGGTGTTTGTGTGATGTAAAAAGTAGGTAAAAACTTTGTGGATCGTTTGTTGAATATTTTCTTTTGTATTTTATTTCATTTGTGTTATTTACCCATATCTAAATAAAAGAAAACCTGACAAATATGCATCAGAAGGTCTTCGTTTGGCTAGCTTCTTGGATAAATGGCCAAAGGATGAAATTGTGTCACCAGTTGATTTAGTTAAAGCAGGGTTATTCTATTGCGGACCTGGAAACAGAGTGAAATGTGCCTTCTGTGGTGGAATTATGTATAACTGGGTTACAGGAGATATTCCTTTGAAACAACATCTTAAACATTTTCCATTTTGTAAATTTGCTAAAGTGAGGGCTACTGAAATTTTAAATCAGGATTACAACAATATGACCCAGTGTTTGGTACATTGTACGTCAGTTAGGATTTTCTGATAAATTAATAAGAGATGGGTTTGGAAAAGCTGAAAGGCAATAACATTAAGCCCGTGGAATTCAGGAAAACAGAAAATTGGATGCAGCACCAATTTGTAAGATTTGTATGGATGTTGATATTACAATGGTTCCTTTACCTTGTAGATATCTACTCTGTTGTGAGAGGTATGCAGAGCAACTACAGAAATGTTTGTGGTGTCGTAGTGCAATATTAGGACTCACAGCCTGGTGTACTAACTTAGCCGGTTTGGGATATAAACCTGGTTAAAAGGTTACGTTCACTTTTGGCCCCATTTTTGGAAGGTTAAATTTCAGTTTAATTTTACAAAACAGTTAAGTGGTAGTAAACGTTAACTGGTCCTAAAAGTAGGGCAATAAAATGGGCCAAAAGGTGAAGGTTACATACACTACTAACAGTGACTAAGTAATCTTTTCCATCAACAGTAAACTGGTTCAGAGCAAGTTTACTGCATGGCCTCAGTGGCTAACGATGTGTTTGTAGTGGTTTTTTCTGTTGCCGGTCATACATTTCTGCACACTGTTGAATGAAATTGTGAATATCTTTGTTCATTCCAGGCCAAAATAGTAAATCTCTTGCTTTTTTGTGCATGCATCTATTCTATTCTACATACTTTGAGGAATTATCACACGGAGCTCTTTGAAAAGGACACCATTTGAACACCAATTTCAGCCCTATAATTCCAGTAGTCTTGAATTGACACTGGTATCTGGTCTTTCAGTGCAGGCCATCCTGTTAGTACTGTAGTTTTGAGTGACTGCAGCACAGAATCTTTGTCAGATCCCTCTAAGTTGTTCTAATGCCTGTGCAGATAACCCCATATTCTCTATGAAGATAATCTCTTCCAAACTTGTATAAAACACTTCATAGTGCTGTGATTGGCCACTGCATGGTTCAGTTTCTCAAGTATCAACATGCTAGAAGGTCATATGAGGGCCAATCATGGTAAAAGGTCATATGCAGGTCAAGGTCCGAGGTCACATGTTTGAGGATTTTATTTACATGTTAGTAATACTACAAAGGTTAAAATTTTAAAATTACACAAATTATTTTGGAATTTTAAAAGCCCTAAAATACGTATAAAACAGAGAATAAGTATACTTGATGTCACAAATACAGCAGTAACTCGTGCCAAGGAAAATTACAGAATCATTCAAATATCATTAGTAACTCATACATAACACAAACAGCAATAGTTATAGTCGAGAGGGGGGAAATAGGGTCTTGCCTATCCCTACCTATTCTCATACTCAATCTGGTGACTTAAAGGAGAGGGGGCTACCAGGGTACTGCCTGGCCCTGCCTTGGATTAACAGTATTTGTGCTAAGTCAAGTCAATTCGAGAGGGGGAACCCAGGGTCAGCCTGGGACCGCCTATAGCCAAATTTCATCCCTACCTTATCTTTAAGAACTCCCTAAAGATGGCCAATCTTAGAGGACCAGTAGAGATGATAATATTTCTTTGTGCCGGGGGGGGGGGGGACTACTTTTAAAATGGCGAAAGCTTGGTGAACCCTAACTACAAAGGTCAATAATTGAATTTGATTGGTTGCTATGGAGGGGCAAGCCGAATTATGCTATATATGCTAGGAGTTTAAGGTAGAGGTGAAACTGAGTTAGCAGGCCCCTATTCAGGCCGTGCTATGCACAGTTTCCCAAGTATCAACATGCTAGAAGGTCATATGAGGGTCAATCATGGTAAGAGGTCATATGCAGGTCAAGGTCCAAGGTCACATGCGTGAAGAAGGTTTGAGGATTTTATTTACATGTTAGTAATACTACAAAGGTTAAAATTTTAAAATTACACAAATTATTTTGGAATTTTAAAAGCCCAAGCCCAACTAAAGATGAGGTGGAATAATGGAAGCAAAAGTGGAAGGAATAACAGAGGGAGCTACTGATGCATTTTGAAGGTAAGTCCATACAGCTGAACTTCTCCATAAACCATGAGCCATGATATGTTGGAGCTGAACATTATTATCAAAGGCCAAGGTAGCTCCAGAGCGTCTGAATGTATGAAATCCATGACTATTAAGGGGAATTCCAACATGTTCCAAAATTTTTCTAAGACCATCCCTGATGGTGGTGTCTATGATGGGATTGAAAGGTGGAAAAGAATGAGCAAAAAGAGGGGAGGAAGGGGGAAGTGAACGTGATTCCAGAAGCTGTTGAAGGGCATGAACTGGGCAAATGGTAATGTTTTTGAGGGCTGGGATCTAAACAAAGTGATGGACAGATCTTTCCTGGAGTGTCTTAGTCCATTTGAGTAAGATGTGGGCCTCAGGGGGAGCAAAGATCAAGTCTTGCCTTAAGATATGCCTATTGAAATCAAATTTAAATCTTGAGTGTGGGGCAATGTTGGACATTCGCAAAAATGCGAAAAAAACTAGCAGAAAAATTGCTCTAAATAAAATTGGGTCATTCAGAATGTTACAGGTCCTGGAAATGAGTGCCAGTGTTGTAAGGTCAAAGATTCCCCTGGGTGTTGGGGCAAATGTAATGTTGATGGAGATACTTCTCAAGTATTCCATAGCTACCCTATGAGACAGTACCTCCGGACGCCAATTATATTTTAAGGCAGCTCTCTTCAATGATGATACATAATTCAAAATAAACTTATGTGACAGAGAGTTAATATGGAGATATTCCAGAAAAGCTAGAATGGAATGAAGATGCATTTCCACTGGAAGGTCCATGAATAACACAAAAGCCAAGTAAGTCCTGATGTGCATACGCTGGGCACTTGCTGTTGAAGGTCGATAAGCTTCTCTGGTTCTAATCAGAGCTGATCTCAATAAAGAGGTAGATGGAAGATCTAGATCGGAAATTATAGGTGTAAATTGAGGTCAAAATAATGACTTGGTATGTGATTCAATGCATAATTATCTTGCAACACTTGTAAGATATCCTTATTGACTGGTTTGTTTGAATAGATTCTTGATAAAGCAGCAGCTATGACATTGTGAACACCTGGCACATGAAAAATATTTAACTGAATGTCCAGAGAAGCAGTGAGAAGCCAAATGTTTCTAACACAAAGAGCTAAAAATTGGTCTCTGGTCTTTCTGGTCTCAACCACCTGCACCACCCCGAGATTGTCACAAAATATGTTGATAGCAGAGTGTCGCCAATGCACACCCCATGCTCTAAGTGCTATAACAACGTTTAGCATTTCTAAGTGTATAATTTTAAGGTCTAAGTCCCCACAGTCATGAATGGGTGTAGCATAGACCCTGTCTCTCCAAATTGCCCCCATCCCAGTGAGGCAAGCATCCAGGTAAAGGGATTGACCACTGTCCATTTTGTGTTTTTGAATGTAAGAAATACCATTATACCTCGGGAGAAAGGTCAAGAACCATTGAATATCTTTATGGAATTCAACTGAGAGAGGAATGGTTTTAAGATGTTAATTGTTATGAAACATAGCCAATAGCCTATTGATAAAAACCCTTGCAGGTTTAACGCATTTTTGAATGTAGTGGAGTTTGCCTAATAAGGATTGATATTTCCTTTTCAAAAGCGAGGTTTTAGTACTGACTTCTACACATTCTGTATAAATTGCCTCCAGTTTATCGTTGGAAATGCTCATAATATTGTTTTAATATTAAATTGTATGCCCAAGCAACTCAAGCGTTTGGTAGGGGGAGTTAATTTGTCGTGGTTAATGGGTAGATCGAGTTCGTTCAGTAACGCGCACAACCTGTGAAAAACAGTGTCAGCCTTAGATTTAGGTACCACTGCAATGTAATCATCTATATAGCATCTCAGATGAATTCCTTCTTTCTTCATTATGTAAGCTACTGCGTCGCTTAAAAGCTGAAACGAAGTGGAACCGTGCGTCCATCCGAACGCGATCCCTACGTCCACATAGAATGCGTCACGCCAAGTAATGCCGAGTTTAAGGCTGTAGCAGGGTCGACTCTGAGGTTTCTAAAGGCCCAGGCCATGTCCACTTTGAATAGAAGTGTGTCTTCAGTCGATTTATTTATATCATCAGCTATGTCATCCACTGTTGGGAATTTTAATATGAAAGGGGAGCCATCAAACTTGCTAGCATCTACGTGACTGTTTACAGAGTGACCATAGGGGTGGGATAAACTTAGAATCAACCTTCTTTTGTTTACATCTTTAGGTCTTGTTAACAAAGGGGAACAATGAAACTGGTTATGGGTAATATTGTCAACAGGGCCTAGAAGTGCACCCAATTCAATTTTTTTATCAATGTACTCTTGTACTTGTTGTGGATCTTGACAAGCAGAGAAATGGTTAGTGACTTTTGCATTATTCAGTTCATGAGGGTCAATTAAGGACAAGGGAAAACCGAATTTAATATATTGGATAATTCTTTTATCAGAATAATCCCTTAAATGCTTTTCCAATGCTTCTACAAGCCTGACTTGATGGGAATTCTCGCATATTTGTAATTAGGTTGCCCTGTACTTCTGACCATGCTGGCAATTTTTAAGAGAGTATCAACTGAATCTAGTATTATGGGCTGCCTATCTGGGCCTATGAAGACAAAATCAGTGTTACCTTGGGCCAAATAGCCCATGGTCTTATCTGGATAATTAAAGTCTTTAACTAAGGACCTATCCATTTTCGACTTACTACCATGTGGTTCTGGAATAATATGGACCTTAGAGTCTGTTTTGCTTCCCTGATCAACAGGAGAATGAACCATGTCACTATCCCTAGTATCATGATCATTAGCTTGGTCATATTTGAGCTCATGTTCAGCATCATTCTGTGCTAACTGATCAATTATTTGAGTCATATATGTGCTATAACCACAGTTATAATATTGCCAGGTCTTTAAGTCCTGACAGTAATCGTCATAAGCCAATTTTGCATTAGTATTAATATCTGTGAGTATCTGATGATCTTTATGCTGAATTTTTAAGATCTGGCAAGTAATAGTACCAAGTACTTTCAAATAACCTTCAGGAAGGTGACCACAACCAGTCAGACTGCAATGTGACTCATTAATATCTTTGACCAATTCATAATAACCCTTAACCTCCATTTCTGGATCTTGTAAGTAAACTATATGAACCCATCGGCCATTATGAAAAGTACTTTTGTTTAATAAAGATAAAGATACTGTTCTCATATCCCCAATGTTCTTACTGTCATAACTGCAATCTGACAGATTGCTGTGGTCATCTGACATGTTATACCATAGTAAATGTGACTGCCTACCACTTGTGTCATATAGTCTAGCCAACATTTTGTTAATCGACCAGCCATTGATGGCCCTTGAATAATTATTGTCTAGGATATGGTTATAACCATCAGCTATTGTTACATTCTGACTATCAGTACCTATATGATCATTACAATTAAAGACATCACATGTATGGTTGTTATTAAGTGTAATACCTTCACCATAACATTGTTTAAACATATAATGACAGTCTACTTGTCCCTCAGTGATACTTCTTGCTTGCTCATCATTTACAATACATAACTTCAACTGTTCATCTTTTTGGTGTTTCTGTCTAAGGTGAGGAATTTCCTCAGCATGTATACTAATATTGTTTTGTTTATTTACAGGTTCTTGACAGCTCTCCAGAGTGCCGCCATCCCCGGGGTGGTCAGAGGTCTGACCTGGATCCTATTTAGCCATATTATGCTTCTGGTCCTGGGCACGCCCTGAACTACAGGATATACATCTTAGCTCTGGGTGCATCAGCGAACGTCCTTGTTTATGACAATGTGCACAAAAATGCCTGTACATCCCATGATGACCTTCGTTGTTGCAGTTTCCTTCATTGTAGAATCTGCAGATCTTGGTTCTTTGCCCTCCAGAGTTGATTGTATGAGAATTCAACACAGCTAGTTGCTGATTCTGTTCAATGCCCACTGTGTGGAATCTGCCCAGCCAAGTCGCCCTTCTTCAATCTCAGACATGGATACTGCCCAAGCTGATCTCACTGCCGGCAAAGGTAAAGTAATAGCATCCTTCATGGCCATGGCCACCTGGGTCAACACATTCCTCACAGTTGTGTTATGTTCAATTAACAGGATGTTGTTGAGCTGACCCGAAACCCACTGGGCCATGGATAGATTATCATAAGGTGGTTTCTTAAGATGGGAATTCGACACCAAGCCCTCGTTGGGCCACCTAAACTGTGGGCTAGCTACTGGGTTGTCTGTAACATTGTATCTACCAGATTTCTTCCTCACACCATAGCCCTTACCTGGCAAAGCCTCCTGGTCAGCTTGGTCATCGTAACGCACCAGTAGCTGGGAGACCGCTGACGAAATGGAGGGGATGGACCTCATTACATCCAGTCTGGGGGCAACAGCATCCCTTGCCTCGTTAGTTGGCACACCACCACTCCTGGGTACGTTTTGCAAGGCCTCAGTCTGGACCATGGGTACACCTCCAGCATGCCCTAATCTATTAACAGGTAACCCTTGATTAACAGTGGAACTTGCTTGGGTAACTGATGCGAAGGCCCTGCCCTGTTGTTGCAAGACTGTGTGAGCATCCCCCTGTCGTTGGGAGGTAGGTGAAGCTACGGGAGTGGAGCTAACAGCTCCCTGACGCTCAAAATTGTCCATTCTTCTGTCAACACTTGGTTAGATGCCTCCAGTTTCTGTAGCATGGCAAGGATGGCTTGGTTAGTTGACATTGACGTTGCTTGTTGATGTGACAGTTGGATTGTATTGTTATCAGTAACAGTACTCATGCCTCCTTGTAGTGAAATGCCCTCAATGTTATTACTCTGCAAGTACGAACCGTCATTCACTGTAATAGCTTTATTTTTCTTACCAGGTTTCTTTACAGAGTTCTTATTTTTAGTGGAAGCTGGTGTTTTCTTTTTGGCTGCCAAAGCAGGCGAAAACACTGTTATAATGTCAAAGATAAAATTTTTGTTACTTGTTGTTCCTTCAAAGACTACTTTTAAAATGGCCAAAGCTTGGTGAACCCTAACTACAAAGGCCAATAATTGAATTTGATTGGTTGCTATGGAGGGGCAAGCCGAAGTATGCTATATGTGCTAGGAGTTTAAGGTAGAGGTGAAACTGAGTTAGCAGGCCCCTATTCAGGCCGTGCTAGGCACCAACAATTTAATTCTGGGCAGCATATCAGCAATGTATATCAAGGATCCAGTTTTATGGGTCACTTCCAACTGATACTAACTTAATTGTATTTCTAAGACTGATGGTGACAGAGGAAGACTTTGATAAGAAAATGGACACCTATGAACATCAATCCACGGTTATGTCATCTCTCATTATGATGATGTCATCTCACATGGCAGATCTTCAGAAATTGTTCTATGGATTATGGGGACTGCTATTGTGGTACAGGCCTGCTGGGTTTACTACTGAAGGAGGTGACAATACAATGTCAGAAATTAGAGAGGCAACTGACCACAAAATTTTCAAATGGTCAACAAAAATTGACTGTGATAGGAAAACTGATAGAGGACAATGGAGGTGAAAGTAGGATTACCAGTAATATTACCAAATGCCTGGGTATGAAATTTCCCAATAAAATATGCCCACAACCCGTATGACAGTATCCTTTTTTCAGAAACTCATGTATCTGCCCTTCCATAACCACAAACGCAGAGAAGCTTAAACGTTAAAAACTTTTCCGAATGAGCTTTGCAAAATAAGAATGAGTTCCCCTTGTGGGGAAGATATTGCACCTGCAAAACTGTAGATTAGATTAGAATATCACAATGAAGTTGTTTAATTACAAACAAGGAACTTGAAGTTTTTGCAAAATTGCTGAAATTGTATAACCAGCATTGTAGCTCTGTAATGATCTTCTTTTGACGGAAAGTAATTCTGATATATCATGTGGTCTCTGTCACTTGAGGAAAATTAATTCGTTTGAAACGTCATTTGCTTTTTCAGACGTTTTTAATAATTAAGATTTGCAAAAGCAGTTGTATTTAAGATTTTAACAAAATCCAACTGTCCAAAATCCAAAGTACGACTGCCTGCACTTCACAGAAAACATTATTTTTAGAATACAGACTTCCTCAGTTTCAGTCGACAGTAAAAACTGAATTGAATTGGCTTATTTCTAAGTCAAAGTTTTTTTCGGATCACAGCCTACAATCAGATGGACTCGTCCACCTTTGATTTTGGTTCAGTCCACCTCGTATTTGTCAGGATTCACATTTGCGCAGGACATGTTCAGGGATATTCAATGCAAGTCTGAAAGCAGTTTGCATATTGGACAGGTTTTTTACAATGTTGGTAATAGCTGTTAAAAAGTCCTCTAAAAATCTTTATTTAAAATATACACCCTGGATTGAACAGCAGACTGGGGGGCCACGGCTGCGAAGTGGTAACACACTCGCCTCCCACCTCTGAGCTCAGCAATTCAAATCCCAGAGCATATGTAGGAAAGTTGGTAGTTGCTTATCGATGGCCTTGGCTGACCTTTAGCCCGAGAATTGTTCACCTTGGAGTGGGCTAGAGATGGGTTTGACCTTGTCTGGATCTGAGACTAGGTTTAAATATAATGGGTTTTTTTAAATATGTTTAATTGTACAACTTACAGAGAGACACATGTAAATAGTAACCAGTATTGCAAATATGATAGTAGTCACATTTATATATGTACAAAGTGTTATAATAATAATATTAATCCCAGTTCTTTTGTGCTCTTCTCTTGGGGGGCATAGGGACTGTAACACTATAAATTGTCAATACTAGTAAATTTTCACATGCTGTAGTTTTTTTCTTTTGAATTTTGGGTGCATGGTATTTAGGTGCTTTGTATTGAAAGCCTGGTAACACGTTCGACCACTACCTAAGTTGGGCATTAATTTGTATCCAAGCTACCAGATGGCACATCAAACCTCTTTTTAAATGTAGGTGTTTTTGTTTGTTTACTAGTAGTCTTTGGAGGGGATGGACGGAAAAAATTTACTTCTGTGAAAAAAAACCTTTGTAAATAAGCAGTTATTTTTAGTGAATTCTTTTTAAACTCTATTTGAATAAGCACATATATCTAGTTGTGGAATATAAGCAGTGCATTCAACAACATTGTTCAAACAGTCAGGGGGTTTCCGACTCCAGTGACGTCACACTTTTTTTCCTTAAGCTAAGCACTGGCTAACTTTTCTGTGTTGAGTGAACAATGGCCTTTTCTGCATGCAGCCTCAAACTGTGCTGTGTGAGATATCATTAAATAGCCATTATATTTATCTATACATCCCCTCTCTAATTAATTGGTCAGTAGAATTAGAAAGCTCATAACTTTTTGTGTCTGTGTACCTCTGTCATATTTTTATTAACTAATTTACTCTAAATACACAGGTTATATCTTTTTGGGACAGGTTGTGTGAATATTGGATTGGTATATCTGATGATTGTCCATCTGTTTATTAGTCCATTTCTACATCCATTAACATTTTACTTTCCTGACTCTAACTCGACATTGCTTCTGCCAATCGATTTGAAATATGACAAGGGGGTTGGACACCACCTGGGTTAGCTTCTGTCAAAATTAGTGCCAGTTGGTGTATCTGTTTGTCCATGTGTCTGTCCGTCAATATATTGGTTTCCAGATTCTAACTCGAAGACACTTCTGCCGATCAATTTCCCCTCTTCCTCTAAAATTCTTCTGCTGATCAATTTGAAATTTGATAGGGTGATGGGGCACTAGGTCGAAATAGGTTGCTTTTTAAATTGAAATTTATCGGTGTGTCCATCTGTCCTTGTATCAGTCAACATTGTTGTTTAAAAATGGACTGGGTAACTGGGCTAGGTTGTTTTTGAAATAGCAGCCAGTTGGTGTATCCATTTGTCTGTGTCTGTTCATCAACATTTTGGTTTCCAGACTCTTCTAAATTAATTGGAAGTTTATCAGGGTGATAGCACACCATCCTGGGCTAGGTTGTTTTTAAAGTTGGTGCCAGTCAGTCCAACTGAGTCCATGTATCTGTCCATCAACGTTTTGGTTTCCAGACTCTGACTTGAAGACACTTCTGCCGACAGCACCAAGCCAGAAATATTTGTTAATAGTGCTTTCATATATGTTACTGTCAAAAGAAAAAGATGTGTAATAAATAGTTTATACTCCCCTTTATCTATAAACCAGTATATACTTTCTGCACATACACCAGAGCGGCAGAAGACCTTTTTATAAAAAAATAAACTAGAAACTTGTTGCCAGACCTTATCCTTGATACCAGTTGCACAACCCGCCATACCTTAATTGAGTTACTCTGGATACAAAAGTTTAGGAAAATTAACATGAAGAATCTTTTTCTTCCTAAATTGTTAAAATTTTATATATCCATGACAAGCTATATATTGAGATATAGACTGTATCATTGCAAGGATTTGTACTTGGTGATGTGGAACAGGGGTCAATGAAAATAACAATTTATTTGTTCAGAAATGGAGTGTATAGATATGCAGTTAAATATCCTGGATATGGAAGACCCCTTCTCCACTATGCCAAAACACCTCCCCAATAAGTTGCTGATCATGATAATTGGCCATTTGAGAAGTCAATCTTTTTGTCCGAGGCATTCTTAAGCCCAAATTGTAATGTTTGGATGCCAATTGCTTCCCTCCCAGGTTTTCAAACTGTTTCTGCAATAGCCATCAGATCTTGCATTCTTAAACCCAATGCCAAACATATGTTAAAGTTATTTTACCATTTGTATAACCATTTTCTTATTGATACTTGGTCCAAAACCTGTCTTAACATTCGCAAACAAATAAGAAGCATTTTCCTGACTGACCAACCTTAAACCTTAACGATTTAATTGCATACCAGTGAGATTTGAATTGAGCATCCCACAAGGGCAGCCATCTTGAATTTCTGCATAAAACATCAAAATGCATTTATCACAGAAATACTGTGCAATTGATCGATTTTGACAAAATTTTTGGCCCCCAAGGCATATGCAGTCATCTGGCACTCTTTAAACAAAAGAAAGCATTTTCTACCTTTTTTGCAAAAAGTTTTGCAAAAATGGAAAAACATATTAATCAGAGCAAGATAGTCATTTCAGCAAATCATTGCTGCTCATTGGGTTGCTTTGTTTGTGCTTTGCAAAAACAACTGAGCCTCAAAAGAGCTCGCACTTCTACAGATCACTTTTTTTTAAGCGCGAGCTCTATCAAGATCACTTTTTTTTTGTCTCCAGACTTTGATGAAATTTACCTGTGCATTCGGAATTTCCCTCTCTCACTCTCCAATACCTAAAAGGACACATGTCCTTTGGCCTTTTTCCCATACATATGTCCTTCTTGCATCTTACTTTCAGAAAAAGGTGGCACAGAGTGATGACCATTTGTCTGCTCACTGAAGTTAAGCAGCATTGGGCTATGTTAGTACTTGGATGGGTGACCGTCTCAGTTCAGGACCAGCGGTGGGATGTATCTAAGTTGGAATTTCTTTCTGTCACCAGATTTTCATAAATTCTAGTGCACTACTTGTGTCTCTGATGGCTTTGCACTCGTGCTACGGGACCGAAACACCATTTGTCTCCGGACTTTCATCAGTTGTGGAGCAGCGTGATGAGTATTTGTCTGCTCACTGAAGTTAAGCGATAATGGGCTACATTAGTACTTGGATGGGTGACTGTCTGAGTTCTAGATGTGTCTCAGTTGCAATTTCTTTGTGTCCCCAGACTTTCGTAAATGCTAGTGCACTACTTGTTTCTCTGATGGCTTTGCACTTGCGCTAGGGGACCAAAATACTGTTTGGCCTTGTTTTATTGTGAACCAATACCCTTTTGTTTCTCAGTTTGTCCATTTGTCTGTTCATTTGCAGGATCATGCAAATACTACTGGTTGGAACTTCCTTAGTAGATGGGTCTTGGTCCAACTTAGATGCCATTAAATTTTGAAAGTGATCTGGATCAATGTCTGGGTATAAAACTAATCTATATTTTCCCATTTGCTTATTACTAAGTGCCTTTTTCAGGGATATGTAAATACTACTGGTGGGATCTTCCAGAAAAAAGTCATAAGATGGGTCTTTGTCTAACTTAGATTCTATTAAATTTTTGAGATTGATGTGAATAGCTATCTACATACAGAAAATATCAAAATATTTTCCAAAGAAATCATAACTTCTAAACTATGCCTTGAATTCACTACCACCAAGGAGATATTATTTTCATGACTGTTTGTTTTTCTGTATCACTGTCCGTTTCTCTGTATGTTTGTTTGTTAGCAGGATTAACTTCTGATTGGGTCTCATATCTCCCATCTTATTGCTCCAGTATCTTCATTGTACTTCACCATATAACAACCAGGAATACACTTCATCGAATTGACATAATTTCTACTTATTATGTGCCTTGGTGGTGGTGTGCACTCTTGTAGTGCTCTTTTAATATTATTACAGTCTTCCAAAGAATTGATAAATAATATATACTATGCATTGTTAACATAGCAATCATTTTGTTAAATTTTTGTCATTTTAGTTTGAGTTGTGCTATTGTCTACACTTTTAAATTTGCAATGAAAATAAATGCATTCTATGAAACCTTTTGTCTACTTGAAAGTTTAAAACATTCTCCCAAATCCCCCAATCAACAGAATGAGTGTGCAATCGGAGTAAATGATGCCGTCTTTGTTAACACAATTGACCCTGCTGGATCTGTGGTTTTTGAACATGCCCCATCACAACAACTAGTTTAAGTTGAACACAGATTTCAAGTTTGCGTGCTTATGTGGTTTCCAGAATCAAGTTAAGGCAGAAAAAAATACATTTTGTAGCACCGTGGAAGGAGGGAGATTTCCTGCTGTACCTTGTGTGTAGGACTGCAAAGTGTAATTATTTGCACAGAAGACCTGTTGGCAGGAGATGCTTTAGGTTGAGTATGGCCACTTATATAACACATACACAAGCAGTTATGGCTTCCTCGGCTTTGCCAAGCATAATATCAAATACAATCCCAGATATAAGAGTCAGCATTCAGCTCCCGGCTTCCAGTAGTATCACTGTCACCACAAGCTCGGCCCATGCCCAGGACACAGGCCAACAAGAGTAGGAATCAGTCCACGGCTGGGGTCAGTGGGTTCTTTGGGACAAAGACTTCTTTTGACGAAAGTTTGACTTACACAATCAATTGGCGTCAGCCAACAATAGGCAAAACAATCACACATTAACAGTTGTCACCTCTGCATCCAGCTTATTCACCCAGACCAGTGTAGTCACCACGTCAGCAACAGGATCAACCAATGTGTACCAAAGACCCATAACACAGGTAAATATTTCTTGTTGTTAGGCAGGGCATTACAGACAGCATATTCCCCAGGCGGTGCAACCACGTGCCACCCAGATGACAGTTACCTCAGCACTCAACAGTGGGGACGGTGCACTAGTCCCAGTTGTCCCCACGGCCAGTGTTGTGTTCTCTGTACAATATCAAAAAAGCACACACACACACACCTACTCACACATCAGTTCCCAGGGAATGCAAGTGCAGCAAGAGGTGCAAGGTATGGCTAGGCCAGTGCAGCAAGAGGTGCAAGGTATGGCTAGGCCAGTGCAGCGAGAGGTGCAAGGTATGGCTAGGCCAGTGCAGCAAGAGGTGCAAGGTATGGCTAGGCCAGTGCAGCGAGAGGTGCAAGGTATGGCTAGGCCAGTGCAGCGAGAGGTGCAAGGTATGGCTAGGCCAGTGCAGCACTCCACGAGTACAAATCCTCACCCCAACATCTGTGTGGATTTGGATCTCGGGCACCAATACATGCATCACATCCACACTTGGGTGTCTGTAAAATAGTAATGTTAACCCCTTATATTGTAAGTAATGTTAATACTACAGTTAAATAGTTCATACTGGTCAATTTCACTGACCTGTATCTTGTGTTCACACCATGGACATTAATAATACATGAGATAGAAAAAAAAATATTATTATTAATTTAATCTTTACTTTAGCTAGCCTTGTTGTACTTGTTTTAGCCCTCTTAGTGCAGTTTTAGTGGTAACCCTAGATATGTGTATACATGTATATTTATGTAAATTTTATTGAATAATAAATAAGTAATTTTTTTAAACTCTTGTCTTGGTCTTGTGTTCTTGACGTGCAGTGCTCATGTTCTAGCACATACACTTTCAATCATCAAAGTGTGTACTTAGTTAAAGTGTTATTGTACATGTCAAATGTTAATGTGAAAATTAAATAATAAATTGGGTGGCCATTTGAATTAGATTTAGTGTATTATCAGCTTTAAAAGATTGCATTGACCTTATTAAAAATACTGTTGTGTGAAGTATATTTATATATTTATATCTTTTTTTTCTGATATAATTTTACAACTAACAAGCTTGAATGATATTTGTTTTGCCAGATTAGTGAGGGACTACGTATACTTTTCAAAGACATGAAACTTGTTAAGTTTATCCTGATTTGGAGAGAAACTGAGATAATAAATTATTCATCTAAAGCATTCTGCGCACATTTTATCTCTTTTGATGTGTTTATCCTATTCTATTCATTTTTCACCTTCAAACATTGTATATTACCCAAATTATAACTCCAATAAGGCGCATCAAAACCATGTGTCAAGATATGTGGACTCCTTCGTGTGTGCAAATATTGAATGGTTTGGAGACTTTGATAGTGTAAATCCATCTAAAGGACTTAGACATACTGGACACTTAAAACATGCAAACACCCATCACCTTGGTTACAAACACAGCCATTAATTTCATGTAAGTTCTGTTCATCAGAGCCTTTTTATTGGAAGTTTAGACATTAATTCAATGACTCGCTTTAATCTATGCTCGCCCATGTTCACACTATCTTGACATGTTTAAAACCTTTCAGAAGTAAGCTTTTTCCCATCTGTTCCAGGTACATTGTGTTTGTTTTTTTTAATATTGTGACTTATGGATGTTATAATGTATTTATCTTTTTAAACATGCAACCTACTTTTGCAAAGCAGTAGATTAGATGAGATAACATTAGATTTGATTAGGTGCCATAACTTATATAATTCAGTCATAAGACCTATCGTATCCACTTTTTTTTCATGGTCTTTCCGCATAAAAATGTAATAGATTACATTCGTCCCAAGAAAAAGAAACAATTGCTTGAGTCCCTTCGTACACCTTCTGAACTTCTCGAGTAATCAGAACATGCCCAAAACTGTATGAGACATACATTTTTATGCTACAGTTTTGTTACCAAATTTAGTGTAAATCTGTCAAATTGTTAAGTTTGTTACAGCTTACCAAACGGTAAAGTAAGCATAGACCTCTATAGGGTATTTTGGCTTTCAGGTTTGCATTTTTCCTCTAAATATAATGAACAGATCTTTATGACACTTTCATATAGCCTGGGTCGGCCAAAGGAAGGCCTGACTACACTTTATGGAAAATATACTCTGGATATCAAAAGGTCACAAGTTTGTTTTGTTTTGTTTTGGGTTTTTTTTTAAATGCCCCTTGGTTGAGGTGTCCCTTTTATGAGTTTTTCATGGTTTGGCAAATGTTTTTAAGTTTCATGCAAGTATCATCCCCTCAGCTATAGTACTTCAGCATCAAAATGCGTTGGCCTTATTATCGATTGTGAATGTGGAAACTGGGGATTAATGCAATGCATCAATGATGCCTTGTTGACCTTAAAAAGTGGTCCAGAATACTCTGACAGTTAATCAAAGGAAAGAAATATTTTATTACCCATTCAAGGCCTTATTATCTCAAAATAGTGTTGAATATATATCAGAACAGTTCTTTTTCATATCTCAGAGCCACTTACGTTGGTTCATTATTTGTAAAACCATGAATAAAGATGGATATTAAAAGTAAGTCACTCTTCGTCAAAATATACTCCAATATAGATTTATATATATATACGTTTTTATCGCTGATTTATGTCAGTGATATTGTGATGAAATGTAATTAACTTGCAAATTAGCAAATATCACTGTAGTTGTCAGGAAAAGAAATATGACATAATAAAATAAACAAAAAATATTTAATGATGATGTATAATACCCGTGGGATATTTTGTTTAAGGAAACAAGTCTATTTTTGACTCAATTTGGACATTTAATGTGTCTCAAGTCTCTGTTGTTTTATTTGTTCTGCGAAAATGTAATTTTTGTTTTATTTGTCCTGTGAAAATATAATTATTAGTGCAGATAGATGTAAAATCGTTTATAACAAGTGTGTTTTATTGGAAGTATATTATCTGGTAGGCTTTCAACAAGATCAGAGACTTAGTTAAGTGCATATATCACTGAAAACTTGGTCCCTACAAAATTCTGGAAGCATTATCTTTACAATACAGAAATCAATATGCAATCCATCTTCTGTTGTCACTTACTGATTTAGGGAATAGGTTGAATGGGATAGACAATGTTTTACTGTATACGTATTCGGTTTATTACTGAAAGGTTTCTACATTCTAAATGGCTATTTAATTTTAATATTGGGTTCATTACTAGCTATTATTATTCATCGTGAACCATAAACCAACCATTTTTCCTGGGATTATTTTTTTTTTCTCTTATAAAAGAGCATCTCTGGCTGTGGATAATTACGGTAACAAATGCGTGTATACTATTTTTTCAAAAATAATTTAATAACTACACAACCTATACTACATATATATATAACATGTGTATATCATTCAAAATGCATTTCAAAGAGTTTCTGTGTTTTTAATTTATTTAGCTATTTCTTACTGTTTTTCATTAAAATTCATGAAAATAATGGTGGAGCAAGTTTTTCACCAGTGTCCCTTGCTATGGATACTGCTTGGCATCCTAACACTGGACAAACAAGGAAACAGAATATTTATTATCAGGTGGATGTCATCTGCAACACTCAGGCTATTCTTAGGATCTTCTTATAACATATAAGGTAGCTGGTGTGAAAAGGGAAAGGAATTAAATGTTTTCAGGAATTTACAAATTCAAATTTACAAAGTTGGGGCATTTATTTGACTCAGAACCTTATTTATTGTCTCTTTAAAAACAATGTAAAAGGTTTAATGATTTATTTCATGTCTGTAAAATACATTTCTAACTGGTGCTTGTCAATTCATATTTTAACCAATAGAAATTGTTAGTGCAAGTGCCAAAGTTTTGGTGTCCAAGTTTTACTAATTTATGGGAATGGGTGCGATAAGGGGCGGCATAGTGGCACAGTGGTAACACACTCGCCTCCCATCTCTGAGATCAGGGTTCAAATCCCGGCCTGAATCTCATGTGAGAAAGCTGGTAGTTGCTTGCAGTTGGTTGGCAGTCAACGGTACAGAATCTTGACCAAGTATATGTACTGGTTTCCTCTGCCCTCCCAACTCCCCGTCAGAATATAACCAATAAGGTATTAGACGTGATGTAAAACAATAAATTTTAAAAAACATTGAATAGGTCAAATCACGACGGGTAGTTTTATGGGCAGAGGAAACCAGTACCTACAGTTGGTCAAGGTTCTGTACTGTAAACGACCGACCAACGGTAAGCAACTACCAGCTTTCCCATATGATGTTGGGCTGGGATTCGAACTCTAATCTCAGAGGTGGGAGGCGAGAGTTTTGTCACTCTGCCACCTTGGCACCCACAAAACACTGAGTAAATGTACCAATTTAAGGTGGGAAGCAAACCATTTTACAGTTAATTTTTATAAACAAGTGAGGTTCTCAGTGGCCTTAGTGGGTTAGCAGGTGTGGCATCTAATCACAGGCAGTCACCTCCTTGTGGGTTTGACTCCTACAAGTGGCAAAGCTGAGGACTTGTCCCAATATGACTGTGACTGTTGAACGGTACGTAAAAACCCAAACTTTGAGAATTGAGGTACATTTGTAGTTGAACACAGACTTATTTTACTTATTATTTTGGTTGGTAAAAAAACTTGTAAAGTAAAATTTGAAATGTTATCACTCGAGAAGACAGATCACCTTATCCTCATCCCACAGACTCGCTTGTGTTTTCTTTCATGTCAAAATATACAAGTATGCATTGATTGGGAAAGCTTGGATATTTCAGTATAATAGCTGATGTTCGGATGTATTTTAAAAAGCTAAAACCTCATCTCTTCAAAAGGGTTTCCCCCCTGAACCGACAAAAAATGGGTATTCTCTCATATGATTTTGATTTGCAATGAATATTTCAGTATAATAGTTGATGTATTTAAAAAAAACTACAACCATATCTCTTCAAAAGGGTTTCCAAACTGAACCCATAAAAATCTGTCATCTCCGTGGTATTGACTTGGCTTTGTTTAGGGAATAATGATTATTTCCGGTGTTGTGCCTTAGAATCTGCCTTGGGCAGAGATTAAGCACTATGAAAGTCTAGAACAGACTAGAATGTATGGAAAAAGCCGGCATTTATCTGATGTGATCTCTGGCCTTGCTTCAACAAACATTAGAAGCAGTAAACATGCTATATTTGTGAACACCGTTGCTGTGTTTATAGATACTCATTTATCTGTAACTATCATTTGGATTCTGGAGAATTGTACGGGATTTACAGAATTTTCCATTAGTGGTTGACTTGTCCATTACCGATACAGGTAACTACTTTATATAAGAAACAGGACCAAAAAGTCTTTTGGTCTACATGGCTGCGCCACAAAGCCATCACAGCTACGAGTAGTGCACCAGAATTTATGAAAGTCTGGCAACAAAAGCAGATTCTGAGTTTGCATACATCCCATACCTAGAACTCAGACAGTCACCCATCCAAGTACTAAATGTAGACCATAACCACTTAACTTCAGTGATACCACAGGTACTCATCTTGGTATGAAGGTCCAGTGACAAAAAACTGAAAAAGTGATCTTTAGAATCGAACATCTCACTAGAGCTCGCACTTAATAGGAAAACGATCTCTTACATGACTGTTGTCATGAATGATTAAAGATCAAAGTTTGGGTTTTGCATCCTCTTCAATAGCAAGCATATGGTCAATTGTGATTTATTTTACAAGTCTATCTGATAAATGTTGGCTCTCCAATACCCATGCCTCTAGAGGTCATCTTTTTCTCTCCAGAATGTTTATAAATTGTGCACCGCTCAAGTATACTACTCGTGTTTCCCATTGCTTTGCAGCTGATGCATGAAAACAGAAATAAATTCCTTCCTTGTTGTATCTATGAACCTGATTTTAATGTTCACATTACTTTGTCCCAAGTTATGGCATATTTATTTAAGAATGGCTTTAAAATAATCCAGATCTTTTCATTCTTTATTCCACTATTTTTATATGGTATCAGTAGCGGTCGCAGAGTGCTTTAGCTTTATTCCCAATCTCCTCTAAACTGTTGTTTTACATTGTTCTATGTTTAAGTTGATTAATATTGCAACAAATCTGTATATTTCTCAAATGTGCAAATTATTCCAGCCGTTATTTAACATTTCCAATTCATATTTAAATGTTTTATTCATCCAAAAATAAGAAGATTTGGCTAGAGCCTATCCAACATTAGGGTTCAATTTTCAATTTGTCAGCTCTTTATTTTGTAATATGGACTAGAAACTAATTGGTTGTGATCATTAATTTCATGTTTCACTCAAGCCCAATCATTTGAATACATCAACTTAATCACCCCATTGTCCAACCCCACTGACCAGTCCTCCCCCCATAAAATTGGTAAAATGTTTACAGCAGGATCTGCCTTGCATTGGGGTGTTGATTTCACAAATGCAATTTGATGGTTTCCTGGTTAACAAACAAAGTAGTCATATTTTATAGTAAATATCAATTATCATTTTCAAGAATTTAGGTGGAAAATATTCGGACATTTTTAGATCCTGAACAGAATCCTGTACCGGCACCTAGAATTGGAATAGTCCTGTTGATCTACACAAACCAACAAATCTGTTAAATCAGATCCTTTGCAGTGCGAATCAGCCAAAAAACTGAAAATAAAATTATTATAAACCATTTGGGAGCTGTTATAAATTGACCTCCCTGAAGAATTTTTGTGTTAAAATTAATGAAAAATATCCAGGAATTACATCATTTTTAATTGTAACATTTACAATCTAAATTTTAAATAAAAATAAAATATAACAGATATATGTACCTTAACTATTCCTCCATATTAGATATCCAAGATACTTTTTCGTTCTCCTTTGTATTCAAGTACCAACTCCGGATTACATGATCAAAGATTTTCTAGGAGGCCAGTTTTCTAAGAGGCCGATTGTCCAGGAGGCCAATTTTTCTGAGTCCCATTATGAAAACGTGCACTAAAAGTATTTCACATGTGTGTAGTTATAAGAAATCCTCCAATCATGCCATTTTCTGAGTTCTTTTCAAACAGAGACTGCAGTTGTAAAGTAAACATGATGTCGTCCAATTGTATTATGTTGAATTTGTTAATACCCTGAGCAATATCTTCTTTTACTCCATGACTCAAGGAACTATTTTCCCATCTGGACTGCACAATTACAGTCCTAGCTCTCAAGTGAATGTCATTGACCCAACTGAAAGACAGAGTCTCAAGGATGACCATTTATCAACATTTCTTGGAATTTTTAGCTTTCCAATGGAGATAGGCCCCAATGACAGGGCCCCACCATTTTAAGTGGTCATCCAAGCCACTATGTATCTGCCAAGATCAGGAATCGTACTTATGTACTCTGTGTTCTTAGGCAAGTCTGTAACACGCTAGGCAAATGCAGCAAAACGTAGCAAGTTTCTATTAAATCTTAACAATTCAGTTAACCAAATTGTTGTGCCTTTAAGATTTATTTTGATTATACATAACTTTAACCACAAGCCGCAAACCATGATGTCATGACGTGAAATTATTGTAATTTCACATATCTGGGAGAAAAGTTTAGTTTTACTATACTGAATAGAACAAGTCTTGAACTAGCTCCTGAAAGATGTATCTTGTATATTCACACATCCTCAGGGAGCTCAATCCACAAAGTTGAAACATCAAATGTAGTTTTGGCTAATGTAATGAAAAAAATCAAAACATGTAACTGTCAAAACTTTACTTTCAGAATCTCATTCACCAAATGAGGGTTCATCACTCTGCTAGAAATCCTCGAGGACATAGAATATAAAATATATCAGACCAGTGTGAATGTGATGATAGTATAACAAAAAGTCACTTCGGGACTGCTCTGATAGAAACTTGGCTGCTGAAAAAGGAATAATAAAAAATGTGATTTTGTAGTGGTTTTGAAATACATGTATTTTATGAAAGTGACTCTGTTCCACCCAACCGCGATGACACAGAACTGGAAGCAAGGACTCCGTGATGTGAGATGTTTTGTAGTGTGTGCCCCCATCTTCATTTCAATCAACTTTTTGAGCCTCCTGTTGTGTTCATCTCATCCAATTTGGTACTTTTACCCTGTAGCTAATGAAAGTGTGGTCCTGGCTAAATATGCATATGCGACTTCCATCATGGTTTTTCGGAGAAATCAGATTTTCCCTCAAGTTTGTAAACAGAACCAATATGCAAACGAATCTAGCTTGCCTCACCCTGTCAATCAGTCAGCTCTGGACATCCAAAACATCATGAATGTACCTGCTTTATCCTATCTGCCTTCGTACCGGAGTCCCTGTTTTCATTTGAAACAATCATCAGGTAAAGTGCAGATAAGGTAAGTCATTCTTTGTAACATTTGTTACCTTTACACCATTGATGGTACAAAGGTAACACACTCACCTCCCACCTCTGAGCTTGGCACTTCACACCCCAGACCCCATGTGGGAAAGTTGGTATTTCCTTGCTGTTGGTCCCCAGTTTACAGTACACAACCTTGACCAACCATATGTACTGGTTTCCTCTGCGGATAAAACAACCTGTGTACAAATTAATTACAAAGCAAATTAAAGTTTAACCATCGTAAATGTTTAAATAGAATATCTATCGCCTTTTGGCAACACAGTTAGTAACTTTATGGCCTTAAATTCCATAAAAGTAGATGGATCCACCATCCCCAGGTGTAAACAAAATAAGGAAAGTCTGGAAGAAACTTAGTTGATGCATTGAAATGTAAAGTAAGCAAGTCAGCAACCTAGCTACCAACAGGTTTATACTACATCAAAATATTTGCCTTAATTTAATTAAGTAGAGATTATATTTTTAATAATTTTTAATAAGCTGTCACTGCTTGTTTCAATCCTTTCAGCTGTCTGCCATACTTTTTCGTAGCTGGCTTCCCCAAATGTGGTACGACTGACTTCTTCAGTACATTGAAACTCCATCCACTGATTGGCACCTCAAACACAAAGGAACCTCTGTACTTCAGTATCAATGAACGAAAGGGACAGCACTTCATAAGTAGGTACCTGAGGCCAGAAAAAAAATGCTTCAAATTAAAACTTATCTCAAAGTTCTCTTAAGTATTTAGAGATATATTTCTCAGCTGAGAATCAGAAGTCAAACATGTGACTGAAAACAATCAGATGCAATTACTTTATTAAAGTGGGTCAAAGTCTCGCGATTTTGACTGGATCAACCATACAACAAAACTGTGGACAAAACATATCATGAATGAAGATGTTAAAATCATACTAGTGCATGTTACAGGTTTTTTTGTTGTTCATCTTTATCACTGTATGAATAATAAGTAAAAAAATCCATATTTAAGTCATTCAAAGGAATGTCTCCATTTTCAACCTGAGATTAATCCGCCATTTCTGAATGGGTAATGTTGATTATTCCTAAATGGTGATAGCATCTCAGTCTTAATACATCACCTCAAGCAAGTGTTGAATTATCATTAATTTTTCTCTGGTTTCAGATTATGTGTGTGCATTTAGCAGAGCATCCCATCAAGCCCAAGTGACCACAGACAGCGTGCACAAAACCTTCCATCCCTTGGCAATAGGGGACTTCAGCACCAGAGAACTCATGATGGAATTTTATACCTTGCAGCCAAATAAGTCCATGGCTTATGACTTCATCAAGCACCTGCTTCCCTGCAGTAAATTCATTGTGCTCATCAGGGATCCAGTAGAGAGGTTGTACTCCGATTTCATTTACTTTCTGAAACGGCGACCAAAATATATCTCAGCTGAGAGGTTCCAGGAACATGTGAATGCATCGATTGAGTGGTGGAAGAACTGCACTAGACAGCTGAGCATTAAACAATGTCTTTATGGCAATCCAAAGCTACCAGGATTGAAACCTCTGTTTCAGGGTGATATATACGAATGCTGGCTGCCGAATAGGATTTGCCCAAATTTTCGGATTGGTTTCTACTCTTACATATTAAAGGACTGGATGGAACATTTCCCAAAGGAATCCTTTCTTGTTTTATCAATGGAACACTTTTCAGCAGATGCAGTGGGCATACTGGAGAATCAGGTGTTGCCATTTCTGGGTTTACCTGCCATGAAGGACACGTTAGTACAGACGATACAGAACAAGACTAGGTCTTATCCTTTTGACCACGGCCCTTCTGGAGATGTGCGGAAAGCATTTGAAGAGAAAAATATAGTAAAACCCATGCTACCGCAGACCAGGCAGGCTTTACAGGAGTTATACAGGGACAGTAACTTGAAATTAAAACAACTTTGATGTGTACCATTTCACATGCATTTATGCATGCTTTTATAAGTGTCATGTTATGTTGTAGCCAACTGCTACATGTTTCAAACTGATCTATTTAAGATTATAAAGACCGGAAGTGCACAGTGAATGAAAACCTGTCTGTGCGCATAGAATCAGCTGGGAGTAAAACCTCTGACAACTGCCCGCTGAAAAACGGAAGTGTGGTTTCGAATTTCTCCTTTGGAAATTTGTTCACTTTTACAAGGGCGATCTGGCCTTAAGTGGGAAAGCTGGTAGTTGCTTGCTGTTGGTCGGAAGTTTATAGTACAGAACCCTAGCGAACTGTATGCCCTTCCAACTACCCATCGTGATATGACCTGTACAGTGTTCAAAGCGATGTAAAACGCCAAAGAAATAAATAAATACAAGGGCGATCATGCATTTAAAAAAAATGGCGGCTCCCTTGTTTGTGTCACCTCATAAAAATAAATGGAATATTTCTTTCAACCAGGTAGGCCGGTCTTTATAATAATAATCAATACCTCATGCTTGGGCGTTTGTTACAGGATATATGCCCGGCAAAAATTCCTTAATAATGCCTGTGCCTGATGGCGCTCTGGCATTATTTGAAATTTTTGCCGGGCGTATATCCTGTAACAAACGCCCTCACAATCAGTATTTATTACTACATTAATGTCTCTTTGAAAATGTACATGTCATATCACATTAGGTAGTTCGAAGTGAGACAGCCTCAAACTTGTTTTTAAATACCCATTATAACAGAAAAGGCACAGCAATTATCAACTACAAAGTTGCTTTGAACATCAATAAAGCTAAAACTCTTTTCTATTGTCCGCTGTGAACCATATTTGACCTTAATACTGGGAAGTATATATCAGGTATATTTTATTTTCAGGCGCCACTTACTAGGGATAATTAGCATTACAAAGTTGCAATTTCTTAAACGATGTAATCTACTAATCTCGTGCATGCGTCATTGAAAAGGTACTTTATATTCACATTCTGCTCTTTCTGTTGCATTTAAAATCCATGCAGATGTGGCGAAAGAATCTCAAGCTGAAACTTTTTGTATTGACTGGTACCTGTAACTGTGAGAGCTAATATTTTTCTATCTATCTCAGTTGATTGTAACTAATATTTTAATTGTTGAATAAACTTTAAAGAAATATATTTTGCTCTCTTTTGGTTTTATTTGATTTGTTTTATTTGGGGTTTGAACTGCTGACCTCAGAGGTGGGAGGGGAGTGTGTAACCCACTACAACACATATTTTAGAAAATGTGGACTTATTTTACTTATTATTGAAGCAAAGCAATGGATAAACCACTTGGTACAAATCTTTTTTCTTCAATTGGTCACTCGAGAAGACAAAGTACACAATCCCCATTCTTTGAACTCAAATTGTTTTGATTTGTGTAATCTTGTGATAAAATTGTGAAAACATTGGCACGAGTCAGGTAATTTTCTAGCTGTCATTTTATGACTTGTCTTTGCACAACTGCAGGCAATATGATATGGGTCAATACAAATTGATTTCTATTTTGATACATTACTCAACACTAGTTATCAGAACAGAAGGTCTCCTCAGCATATGCAGCAGAGGTCACATTCAAAATGAGTATAAACTCATATGGATGAATAATGACATGATACCAGACATATCCACCTGATTCAATGATGTAGTTGGATCTCATGGGATATACCCTGGCTAGTCACACCAACAACAACACAAGGAGAGCAGATACAAAACAACTTTATCAAAAACTTGAAACTTTCAGCTATCATCACCAGATAACACAATGAACAGTTTAAAATGAGCATAAAAGTTTTTGCTTTCACTTATAACTTCTTCATTTCCGGATGGTTTCTCAACTTATTTCAGGTTTTCTCTTAAGCTTGGGGAGGACTTAATTAGTAATGTATTAAATTGTACATATATTGACATGATACATACATGTTTTTATTGTTAATCCTAACTATTGCACTTTTACATTGACATAAATAATTTGGATATGACTTTGCCAAAAAACTAATGTGACTGAAGACCTGAAGTATTTGATCTTTAACAAAGTATACACTGTCACCCATGACCAATAATCAAATAAAGAGCCTATCATAGTCAAGTATAGAGTAGTATCTTTTCATTTCATAACAGAAAGTAAAGTGAAAAATACTTGAATACTGCTTGGTATTGTAAATAGGCACACTTTTAACAGAAAATATACTAGTATTGTCTATGGTGACCTTTAACTAATCAGTCTCAACTGTAATGTTTTTGTAAAAGTGAGTGTCATGAATCTGGATATTCTGTAGGGTTTTCAAATTGTTAAATTATTTATATCTGTTTTATGCAGTTTAATCTAGCTTTACTACTTATAATCAGACTTACAATATCAAATATTGACAATATAATAAAATAGCATTGGGGATGCCTGGGGAAATAGTATTGGATACTTTGAAATACAAAACAGATGAAAAGTACAAAGATAAGGAGTCTTTCATAACAGTGTAAGATATGTAAAAGTGCAGGAGAGACAACACTAAAGAAAGAAAAATGTTTATAAAGACAAAATTACCAAAACAAGACAATTAAATAGCAAGATGATGACATTAATTTGCAAACTACAAAAACCCTCTGGGGTCCTTGCCCCTTTTGGCAGTCTTAGAGGTTTTTCAGGCTTCCTTAGTCAAAATTCAGATTTATACATTTAGTAATTGACCTTTAACCCTATGTTTGCCCGACCACTTGCCTGCTTAGGTTCAAGGTCCCCACTGGGGTCAAAGGTCATGTGTATTACATTCAATGTTGATGGCAATGCTTTAGTCATTGAGATGGACATGAACTCTAATGACAAGTCAGTCATAAATTTTGCATTGCCATATATCTATTACTATTACTATATTACTGTATTACTATTACATTATTACTATATGAATTGTAAATACTTCTTAGTGGTAACTTTATGTATTTTAATAAACTAGTACCCGCAGTAGTTGCTTTTTCTGACTTGGGGGGTAGGGACTGTCTCTTGGGTTGTTCAGGCGACCCAGGTGTCAGTCCTCCTCCCGGGTCAGAAGTTGTAGTGGGTACCTTAATTTGGTCTTAGGGGACCAGTCTAAGTTGGGGTTTCATAACCTTGAAACCAGTTATATAACTAACCTTGGGGTTCTGTACCTCTTTGCCCAGTTACCCCAGTAACCATTTGTAACCAGTAAAGCTATTGGCTATTCCTCACTTCCAGCGTGACTTGAGAACCCACCTGGTTCTGGGGTCACTTTGGGATTGACTTTCACAAGGAGAACATGAAAAACTTTCCCTCCCTCCCTCCCTGAACTTTGTTTGGGTCATGGTTGACCCCAAGGTCAAGTCCACCTTCCATTGCAGGGTGTATTATATGTTCTTTTATTTATTTCATTTTAACTTATTCTTTTAGTTCTTGTAAACCCTCTGGGGTCCTTGCCCCTTTTGGCAGTCTTAGAGGTTTTTCAGGCTTCCTTAGTCAAAATTCATATTTATACATTTAGTAATTGACCTTTAACCCTATGTTTGCCTGACCTCTTGCCTGCTTAGGTTCAAGGTCCCCACTGGGGTCAAAGGTCATGTGTATTACATTCAATGTTGATGGCAATGCTTTAGTCATTGAGATGGACATGAACTCTAATGACAAGTCAGTCATAAATTTTGCATTGCCATATATCTATTACTATTACTATATTACTGTATTACTATTACATTATTACTATATGAATTGTAAATACTTCTTAGTGGTAACTTTATGTATTTTAATAAACTAGTACCCGCAGTAGTTGCTTTTTCTGACTTGGGGGGTAGGGACTGGTGGTGGACAAGTGCACGCAGTTGGAACTAGCTACCCCAACATTATCAATTTTGAGCATTGTGCAAGTCAATGTACTTATTTCTAATAATTGACTACTAGCATACTTGACTGATCACCACCAGAGATGCTACAGTGATGTAGGTGAAGTAGTAGTGTGTGCTGTAATACAGACACACCTTTGAGGTTAGAATGGGATACACCATCTCGAGATCAAAGCAAGTCGGTCGTGTTGCTTGGTGCAGCCCAGTTGCTGGCCCCCCGCAGTTCTCTAAAGTATAGGGTTGAGGGTAATGACTTGTGAAACCTGGAGACTAATAAAGATTTGAACTGGATAACTGTCTTTATTTAACAGACCTAGGCCAATTAAAAGCTACTGAGATTCCAACTTAACATCTAGAGACATACATAGTATCTGGCCTACATGGGGATAATGGGTAAGGCTACTTTAAGGTTGGCCTAAAGCAGCCAAGTGAGTAGCTAGTGCCACCAGATACCAAGTAGGACAAAAAACCCGGACCAGCTTTTCTAAACCATCCATGGTGGACGATTGCCTCAATTACAAGAACAAATATTTAAAAAGTTAGAAAGACTTCTTAAAATGAAAAAAAAAATGACACAGACAACTAGATGCCAGAAGTGAGGATGCTTGGAACTGTTATGGGGAGAAAGTCAACCCAGACAACAATCCAACCCATGGAGATCTGATGAAAGAGACTCCAAAACTGCACAGAGGGCTAAGACGCTACAGGCATTAAAGGAATGGCTGAGCGAGCTGAGGCAATTCCTAGAGGGGGTGGAAAGGCCGAGTGACACTCCCCAACACACTTCAAGCCCAGACATGTACTATGATGGGCAGTTTGGTCACCCATATGGTAAAAGCAATACCTGAGAAATTCAGCAAACCGATCCATGCGACACTCTCCTCTCAAAAATACAGGTGATCACAGAACACGACGCTCTCCCCCCGAAAAAAATAGATGGTCACAGAACTTCAATGAAGCTATATCACATTCTAGTTTAACAGGCGTCCCAGGACCTGCCACTCTAGTCTTTCAGCCATACAATTCAAATAAAAAAATGCACCATCCATACATTTTCGCCAACCTTGTAGTGAAATTGGAAAATATTTCATTTAAGCTGAAACCATTTCATGACAGCCCTGATGAAGGCCTAGAAATATTTTTGGGAAGATTTTAGGCTAGCATCCTTAATGTCACGATGGCCCGAATACCAGCTCCTACTCATATTTGAACTGTGACTCTCAGGATCTGCGAGAAATTAAGATGGACATCCAAAATGTATCTGGTGTATAAACTCTTAGGAGACTCTATTACACAGTTGCTTTATAAATCTGTGTATCAGTACCCAGAGAACGTCACAGAAAAATGGACTAAAATAGACAAAACTGACACAGAAATATTAAGACAGTTTGGAAGGGTCTTTTAAAAGATGTACAGGACTCATACCATTACCAGTGGACCAAAAAGCCTCCCTGAAGTCCTGACAACAGCATCTCTGTGGGAGAGCACAAAGAACTACAATGCTCAAGTCGACTCCGTGGAGCAGAAAAGCCAAAGCCTGGAACAGCAGGTGATGCATCAACCTTCCCAAAATTGCTGAATTGTGTGCAGATTCTGTTATCATAGCAGACATAATATAAGTGACTATCATCACGGCAATGAGACGAGACCTCAATAGATTACACAGCCTCGAGCACAGACTGTAAACCAACCAGCCAGTCATCTCAACAACGGAAATTCAGGTCCATGAATTTATTAATTTATTACACATGTAATTGCATTGACCATACAGCTACAAGTTGCCCCACTTCCTAAACAATTTTGTGACAACTCATTGTGTCCCCAAAAGGCCAATATTTAGACCTCAACAATATTTTAACAACCCTAGAGACACACCCAATTCTAGATATAGGGTCAGACAGATGTTCGATGCATGAAAACATTGTCTTGCAAAATGCTGATTTTGTTGGTTACCAAGATTTCTGTGTGACGTTTCCAGAGCATACACTGCAACTGAGAATGAACAATTAAAATTCAATTACATCATACAATGGTAAGAATTAGAACTTCTTGTTTTAATGTTAAGTTCTATCTTGTTGTGAATGCATGTAATGACATTCTATTGGGTGTAGCATTCTTTCAACAGACAAGAATGCACCCAGAATATGGTGCAAATGGGTGTACTGTTACATTTAATAATGGTGTTGTTTTCAAAGACAAGGTTGTCATCCCACCCAAGCAAGTAATATAGGTTACTGTGACGATGAAAGCTCCAGTTATTCTGCCAGGCGCAATTTTATTGAGTACTGTCTCCAAGAGTTACGAAACAATTGTTGGTGCATGACATGTTGAATTTTTTATCAGAACCAGGCAAATTATTCATGTACTTTTCAAGTAGAAACAGCAGCATTCACATTTACACCTCAATGATACCAGGATGGCTATACTTGATGAATGTGTCAAGGACTAAACACCAAGGTATTATTAAAACAGCTAGCATGAATTTGGTCAACTCGTGCATCCTTGTATGCAAGCCTTCATGAGCGCATCATCTTTGTCTTGATTGTAGAAATTTGAACAAATTTGTGCAAAATGTCCCTATCGGCCAAAGACTGCTGCAGGATATATTAGCTTCAATACCAGTTGAGGCTACATACTTCTCAGTCTGTGACTTTACATCTGCTTATTTCCAGTCTGATAGGAATTATACTGCTTTCCAAGCACCCCGTGGCTTATGAGATTCAGGAGATTTGTAATGGGCAGAAAAACATGCGTAGCCACTTTAGTTTCATAGCGCAACACCTTATTTGAAGACCTGTTATACTCAGAACAGTCAGTATATTTAGACGACCTACTGACTAGTACGACCACTTTTGAAAGACATTTAAAACTACACAGTATCTATGCACTTCAGGAAGGCTAATCTAACACTAGACCACAAGAAGTGCAGATTTATGATTAATCAAGCCAGCTATTTAGGTCATACCACCACTGACACTATAAAGCCACAGGGAGATAAAGTTAAGCCTGTAGCAGATTACGCCTCCCCCAAACCGACTAAACAAGTAAAGTCATTCAAAGGGATGTGTAGCTTCTTTAAGCATTTCAAAATTGGCTTCAGTCTGATCACAGAGCCACTCTTTAACCTAACTAAACAAGATGTAAAATGTCAGTGGGCTAAGGAATGTTATAAAGCTTTTGACACACTGAAAAATAAGCTAGAGACCCACCCTGTGTTAATATTACATATGGGGAACAAGTCATTCCAGATTTTTAGTGACACAAGTGAAAATGCGATAGGCTATATGTTAATGCGGGAATTCAAGGAAAGGTACATCCAATAGCTTATGGTAGCAAACTTTTAGACAAATATCAGTAAAATTGGATTATCATCTGTCTGAAGACCTTTGCATTGGTATCAGCCATCCAGACTTATAGATTTTATATATCTGGCAATAAAACAATTGTCCACACTGATCATAGTGCAATTATATACATTTTAAAACACTATTTGGTGGATATAAAGGTGTCTTGGTGGCCACATACTTTGTTAGAGTTTGATATGGATATTGTACACCAAAAAGGAGTAAATAACAGTGTAGCGGATGCCTTGAGTAGATATTCCCTGCAAAATTCAGAACCAGGGGTCTCTTTGGCAGCAATCAGTAAGTCTTAGTTAGAAGACAGGTTGGACCAATTGTGTCCCCCTCTCACAAGGGATATTGCTCAACCCAGACTGGTAACTATCCTGATAATATCACAAGCAAAACTACTTCAAAACCAAACCTGTACAAACAAAAGTCATTCATGTAAATGAGAATCCCAATAAAATCAATGCTATTATGTTGCTCTAAGAAATGACCAGCATTTTTTGCCAGAATAATTAATTTTCTGAAGAAGAACCAACTACCAGACAAATGATAAACTGGCCAGAAAAACTTTATTAGAATTCTACCACATTGAGAAACATGTCTTATACAGAACCGGCATGACTCATTATTATTATCCAACATTGTGGCTGAAAACCAAGGAAATCCCAAGGCTCTGTGGAACTGTTTCAAAAAGATCTTACACAGGTCCTCTGCTGCTGTTCTACCAGACTACACAAATAAAACTGACCTTGCGAATACTTTCTGCAAGTTCTTCTATGACAAAATCCTCAAGATAAGATCCACACTGCAGTCATCAATACCATCTTCAGTTGCTAGACCCAACCCCACTAAAAATACTCTGTCCTCTTTCACACCTGTGTCCGAGGAAGAACTACTCAAAATTCTAAAGTCCTCACCGTCCAAATCATGTGACCTTGACCCGATTCCGACGTCACTGGTCAAGGAGTGTGCTGATATTCTCATCACCCCCATCACTAAAATTGTAAATTATTCAATCACAGAAGGTAGTTTCCCCAACTGTTTTAAGATGGCATATGTCACCCCCCTTCAAAAGAAGCCGAGCCTTGATAGAAATATCCTCAAAAACTACAGGCCTGTGTCAAACCTCAGCTTTATATCTAAACTTATTGAGAAGGTGGTGGCAAAGCAGCTAAATGAATTTATTTCGCACGAGGGGCTCTTAAATGTCAACCAGTCTGCTTATAAGAGTTCTCACTCCACTGAAACCGCATTGTTGAAGATTCAAAATGATATAGCTCTCTCAGTGGACTCAGGAAAGGCAGTGGCCCTGACATTATTAGACCTATCAGCAGCGTTTGATACTATTGATCACTCTCTTTTATATGACTTCTTGCATGACTGGTTTGGTCTAGATGGTACTGTTTTGTCATGGATCAAATCGTATCTTTCAAACCGTAAACAAAAAATTAAAATAGGTGATAGTTTCTCTGAGGCGGTAATTCTCCCTTTCGGAGTCCCCCAAGGCTCTGTACTGGGTCTTCTCCTTTTCACCCTCTACACTAGTCCCCTCAGTCAAGTTATTTCAAAATTCAATGTTACTCATCACCTATATGCCGATGACACCCAGATCTACCTAGCAGCTGACTCCAGGAATTTTGACTCTAGCATGGAAGAGCTGACCGAGTGTCTCAAGTCTGTACAGGAATGGATGGACGGTGTCAAACTAAAACTAAACCCAGAAAAAAACGAATTTATCATTATAGGTCAAAAAGCCATCAGAGAGTCACTTGCACCAAATTTTCCTGTTCCACTCCTCCAAAACAATATCTCTCCATCAGTGGAAGTAAAAAACCTGGGTGTTATTTTCGACTCAGACAACTCCTTTGACAATCATGTTGCCAAGGTTTGCAGAGCATGTTACTATCATCTTCGTGATTTGCGACGAATTCGCAAATTCCTTGGAGTTGAGACAGCAATACTTCTGGCAAACGCTATGGTCAGTAGTCGTCTAGACTACTGTAACTCTTTACTCTATGGGGTAAGCAAGTCCAACATAGCCAAACTACAGAGAGTCCAGAATGCTCTTTGTCGCATCATCTTCAGACTTGACAAAATGAGTCATGTTACACCCTTTTTGAAAAAACTCCACTGGCTCCCAATTCAACATCGCATCCTGTTTAAGTACAACATTTTGGTATTCAAGGCTATTAATCTTTCACAGCCCACGTATCTTTCAGCTTTAATAAGATCGAGCAGTCTCACTCATGGCAACAGGCTATCTATCTCCTCAACCCGCCCTAATAAGCACATAGGAAGGCGTGGCTTTGCAGTAGCTGCACCAGCCGAATGGAACAAGCTGCCACAGACTGTCAGATCTCAGCAAACAATAGATGGTTTCAGAAGCCAGCTAAAGACCTACTTGTTTAGGCTGGCATACCCCCCACCTTAGTTATACCCTGGCGGGCGCTTTTTAGATGTCGACCCATGCCTGTCCCTGGACTCTCCCTTCTTGGACTCAAGCGCATTAGAGGATTTGTATCAATTTTGCACTAGATAAATCCTACTATTATTATTGTTATTATGCCCAAGATGATAGCAAACATCTAGCAGTACTGTGCCTCTAACCAAAACTATTACATCCTCCTATTGAAAACCTACACCACCAGGTTCACTCAGGTATAACCAAAACATATTTACAGATAGAAAAAAATATTACACCCCAAACATGCATGATTTAGTTCAAAAGATAGTTTCTACTTGTCCTACTTATGAGGCTTTCAAAAACTCAGCCCCAGTAAGGCAGAAACCAACTAAGATCCAGGAACTACATGAGCAACATTCCACCTACAGCAAGGATATTTATGGGATTATTAATCCCTCCTCAAGCCCATTCCGATGAGTCTTACTCATCAAAGAAATGTGAAGCAATTAAGTCATTCTGGTCCCCAAATAGCATGATATTTGATGATATTGCCGAAGCAATATACTGTGAGGTTATATTATGATTTGGCATATTTAAGGTGCTCCATAGTCACGCCACTAGTAACTTAACAAAGGAAGTAATGGAAGAATTATGCAGATTATTGTCTATAAAAGCCAGGAAAACGATTCCAGACAAATCTGGTACAAATGTCAAATATGAGATAGCCATCGAACAATTGGGGCAAATTCTAAAGAAATTAAGTGAAGAAAGGGACGACCGGAAACATATTTTACGAATAATTGAATATGCCACAAATACCAGTCCTGATACCAAAATTCAATTTACTTCTTTCTTTCTACAACATTTCAGGGAGTTTATGTTACCTTTTACTCTGACGTAATTCAACAGGTCATTAAGACAAGGAAGTTGTACACAGGGGCGGATCCAACTTTTATGTAAGGTCGGGGTTTACATCGAGTAAGGTGGGGGTTCATATTGAGTAAGGTGGGGGTTCACATCAGACATATTATAACTACGGGGGTCGGGGGCATGCCCCCCTGGAAAAAAATTATTTTTTGGTAAAAATAGAGTGTATTTCCTGTACATTTAACACCACTGTCAAGAAATAATTTTGTACTTTGGGTTGAACCCCTTTACATTATTTTCCAAGGGGGGGTTCGAACCCCCTGACCCCCCCCTCCTGGATCCGCTAGTGGTACACTCCATGATAAACCATGTTCATATTGCCTACATTAAACAAGAAGAGGGTGAAAAGAATATGGGACGCAACCCTGTTAAATTAAGTAGACAGAACACAAAAACAAGCCATTGTTGCAAAGTGTTGACCAACGCCTCACCAACACAGGAAATTAGTCCCAGATTTGCCCTTCAAAATGAGATCAGACAGATTCTTGAGAAAGACTACAAAGTAACATGTCTGATTAACTGTAGCCATTTGTTACTCACAGCCAGTAGCTGATAAATCTATCAACTCACTTAGATTCACTTAGATCACTCCCACTTCAAACACCACATTACTCTTCTCTAACTCCCAATTACTCATATTATTGTACACATTTCTTTTTACAATGTGCAGTTATCAATTAGCAAGTACACAAAAAGCCATTTTGGCATAGTGCAGATCAACATTTGTCACTTGATTGCTACTGTTTTTACATACAAAAAGAGCCTTTTCTCACTCCCCTTGTAAGAAACAAAAACGTTTTTGCTAATATACATCTCAAGTCATCACTACAAAGGGATACCACAGCGTGTTATCAAAGATAACTGAAACACCTGGAAACAGTGATGTATCACATAAGCCCTTTGAACCATAAGTAATAAGTTAACACTTTGGAAATAAGATAGCAGTGATGTCGGTGAATTACAACTGACAACAAAAACTCACACTGTTACTCACAAGCCCTACCCTTTAACTTATGAGTCCATGGTTATCCACTTTATCAGTATCCTTAATTGAGATTCTTGTGGGTTTTTCTCTGAAAAATTTATTCCCTAGTGGCCATGAAAAAAGGATGAAAACTTCAGATTAAAATAAACATTAAGCTACTCATAGGCATAAAGTGTCAACTATTAAAGCCCTTATATGGACATAGGTTAAATTGCAATGATGGGGACCACAGCAACCGTGTTCTTCTGCTTTATTGCTATGACAACATCTGACAATGCACTTAACAGACTTAACTGTGCAATACTTTTCCTCCCAGTTGGGGAGATGAAGATAATAAGTAATAAATGATTGCACATATTTCTACTGCAATAGCAAAAACTGCCATTTCACAAAATGCCTGGCAACAAAGTTTTGCCATCACTTCTGTAACAACCTACCTAAACATGAGGATATTCATGTATTATGTGCCTATTCAGCACATGCAGGCCAGAAACTGCTGGTCACATATACAATAGACTCTTACAATTATTTATGTCTAAGTGTGTGCAAAGCACTTAACTCCTATGCAGAAGTGGTACAGGACATATATGGAGACCTGAGCTCTGAGGGATTTATTAAATCTCCTTCAACTGATTATCCATGATGCAGGGTTATGACATAAATGTGCTTGGTTGGACATATCTTAGACCAGATGATAGCCCCTGTAATTATCTTACATGATAAATTCAAGCTATATTCTTTGGAATAAAGCAATCTATTTAAAGATATGCACACTGCCATAGACATGACAAATACCAGATTACAATGCACCACCAGTTGCTATACCAAACTGAGTTCTCCAGTGTTAGATTTTACGACATATTAACACTGTACCAAGAGGTTGTTCAGACGTCGAAGGAATTTAAAGAGGAAAAAGAGAGATTAGTTCAGTTTCGCCAGGGATGCATTTCACCTCACCTAATTCCCAATGATAGCTAGGGACATGCTTGATAACATTTCTCATAGGCTACACTCTTCAAAATGTGACCTTAAGGTGACCTTAGAGTCACCATCGGACTTCTACCGTTTCAAGGAATTCTAAGTCCAAAGCCACCACAACATCTTATATGTATCAAGTTCAGGCTATTTCAGATAGACAGCTACCCATTGCAATGGAGCATCAAATATTGACCATTTGAGATATATAAGGCATTCTAAAATGGTACGCTGTGCAATGACCTTGGACACATCTTTTGTGTAATGCTGGAATCGCGAATATAGAACGGTAAATAAAACAACGCTGTTGAATACTGCGTGTATCGTCCCTTGGCGTACAAATGTAAACAAACAACTCATGGTGAAATAAAACCTAAATTATATGCAGCAAGTATAAAGTCAAATAATTCAGTGGGGATTTTTATAAAAATTTGATTTAAAGATCGACTACTCATTAATATTTATGAGATCACAGAATTCCTAACCTGTGGGGGATTTCCTAACAATATTTTAACCAAAAGGCTGTTCGCACATCCATCATTATGCTTAGTTAATGAAACAGCCAACATGGCATTGGAAAAATTTGTTTTGATTTTTGTGTAAGATTTACCCCTTATTTTGAACAAAATATCAATGTAACCATTTTAGGAATAAAAGACAAATCTTCGTGCTTTATGATGGTTTTAAACTATTGATCTGCTTCGGGCTTCATGGCTTTAATATTCAGCCGATCGATAGTTTAAAACCATGATAAAGCACTCGAATATGTCTTTTATTCCTATAACGCAAGATGTTTCTGGCTCACTCAGTTGACTGTAGCTTCTACTTCCATCCTACCAAGGATGATTTGCTAGTGCACTGCACCTCTGGCCTCAAACAAACTGTCTTTACCAACCTTCAGGAATGGCAACCAGGATTTGTGAAAACTCCATTTTTACCAACAGTGAACATATTATTTTAAAAACTTGAGTATAGTATTTCATCCAATACAATGAAGTCAAAGATTGTTGCTCTGAATGAAACTTCATTTTTAATTTTAAAAGTAGCAGAGTACATAGTACAGAGTACGCTGTTTGTGCCCTTACCTTGCAACAATGTTGTGACTCTGACATCACAGTATCACAATTTTCCTTAAGTACAGAAAGTGTGAAAGTAAGGTAACTAGTACTAAAGTACAGTATCCTAGGAACGTTATGGTAGCAAAGATGTTGCTTACTGAAAAGGCACTTACCGAGTTTAACACTGATACATTTAATGGGGAAAATCTAGAGTTAAGGCCATCTTCCTTAAACATTTTTGAGGGTGGTATGTCTAAGGCGATAGCAGCTGATAAGAATTGGATTCATATACCTACTTTGAAAATGCAGATTACTTACTGCTGCCCTTACAGTTACAGTGTGTTAATACTTACCAATATGACCCAAATACAATTAAGGCAACAACAACCAATCAATCAGAATGGTATAAACAATTACTAATTGACCCACAGACCTTGTTATTAACTGCAGTAATCATACTGATTTTCTTACTCTGGATGTTCAAAGAAGTACCAGCTATTTGTAGTCATAAAATTAAATTATGTAAAAACTTTGTCATTTTCTAGCCATGTTGTACAGAATAGGATATTGTCTTTCATGCCACCCATTTACATTACTTGGTTAATGTGTATCTATTAAAAGTACCTGCTTTACACAATGACTCAACAATTCATCGGAATACCATCACTGGAATTTCCATGAAAACTGTCATACCAGGCCTTTGTTTCCATCTTAAGGTTAACGAAAGAGAAAGATGTCTGTTAAGGATAAATTACACTTTGGGGCCTGTATCAGATACAACATATGTTGGTTGGATTGTGAAATGAAGACTTAAAAGGGCTATGCAAACCTACCAGTAAGATATAAGGGAAAAGAGGGGGCACCTGGGTAGGGGGTGCCATGAGAGGGCATAGGCTTCATACAAACATGTTGATGCCTGCTGGGTGGAGTGTGGGGAATGCCCAAATGTAATATAGTTCTTGGCTTCTGCGCCTATTTGTGGTATTTGGGTTTATTGGGTCCCCCATCCAATGTAAAATACTGAACTCCATATGTTTCACAGAATGATCTTTCTGGCTGAAATGTCTAGAGACAGGAGTGGATTTATCAGTGGAGAATTTCTGGACACTAGAATGGTGTTCATACATTCTATTTCTGAATGGTCTCTTGGTTTCACCAATGTATTGGTGGCCACATTTTTTACAATTTATGATGTAAATTAAATTAGTGAGTTCACAGGTAACTTTATGTTTGGGTGGTAAGTGTTTGCATTTAAACACTTGGTTAGTATGAAAGCTGGTGATCTGGTCAACTTTCCTGATTCTTGGGTAGTAGGTGCATTTACCTAATCTAGTGCAGGTAGGAATGTGTACTGATTTGTTGGATTCAGTACTAGGTTTAGGGGGGTATGAGATAGTGCTACTGGTGAGGATATCCCTGAGATTAGGCAGGCGCCTAAAACCAATGAGTGGTTTAATATTGAAGATCTGTGTAAGTTCCTCAGTATTTTGGATTATGCTCCAATTGTTTCTAACCAGTGACCCAATAACTGGATTCCTGGGATTAAATTGAGTGACCATAACTGGTGCCTCTTTGGTTTCTTTAGAGACAATGTTCAATAATTCATCCTGATTAAATTTTCTAGCCCTAAGATAATGCCTTTTGAGGCTTTGGAAAGGGTACCCTCTGTTCAGATAGAAGCCAGTGAGTTTTTTTGGCGTTTGCCTCAAAGTCACTGTCCAGGGTACAGATCCTCCTGAGTCTAAGGTACTGGCCAAATGGTCCTTTGGTGAGGACACTTTGGGGGTGGGCTGAACTATATTCCAGATACAGATGGGTGTCTGTGGGTTTGTTGAATAGGGTTGTGATAAGCCCTCTATTGGAATCAAATTTGACCGTTGTGTCAAGAAAGTCAATGTGAGTGTAACTCATTTCATGGGTGAATTTGATAGTTGGGTGCAAGGAGTTTAAGTATTCAATGAAGTTTTTCAATGATTCTTCTCCATGGGTCCACACCATGAAACAGTCATCAATGAACCGTTTCCAGGTGAGTGGTTTCAATGGGAAACCTGCTAAAGCTTTGGTCTCAAATCTGTCCATAAACAGGTTGGCATAGTTAGGTGCAAGTGATGTCCCCATAGCTGTGCCTCCAGTTTGTAGGTAATGGTCCCCATTAAAAGTAAAGCTCATACTATGAAGCACTAGTTTGAGTAGGTCAAGAATAAATGACGCTATAGGGGTTTTGGTAGGGTCATTCCTTAATTTCTCAGCTACAGCCAGAATACCTTCATTGTTAGGTATATTGGTATAGAGAGAGGAAACATCCAAAGTGCATAAAATCGCTCCTTCAGGGATGGGTCCTAAGTCTTTAATTTTCTTGATAAAGTCTTGAGTATCTCTGATGTAGGACTTGGTTTGAGGGACATATTTTTTAATATGTTCATCTACCAGTTTACTGATTCTGCTAGTGGGGTGGTTTACCGAACTGCAGATGGGTCTGCCTGGGACTCTTTTTTTGTGGATTTTTGGTAGCATATAAAACCTAGCCTCAGTGCAATCTGCTGGGTTTAGGTGGTCAAAGTTTTTTTCTGAGATAAGACCTTTTTGTTTCATCAATGTGAGGGTTTTGGTAACATTGGTGGCTATCTCTTGAGTTGAATCATGGCTCAATTTTGTATAAAATTGGGTGTCACTCAATTGTCTATAGCCTTCTCTCAGGTAGTCAGTGGTGTTCATAACAACCACTGCAGATCCTTTGTCAGCTTTCTGGATGACAATTTCAGGGTTATCTGAGAGTTCTTTAAGGCTAGACATTTGTTCCCTTGTCAGGTTAGGTTTCCTGGCATGTTTAATATTGCTATTTAGAAGGCCAATTTTGAATGATCTTTGGAAGATATCCAGGGACTGGTGGACCCTCGATGGCTTCCATGAACTTTTATTCACAAATTTGTTGTGTATACTATGATAAGGATTAGTTTCTTCCTCCATGTTATCAGCCATGAAATTGATTAGATCAATTTCATTTTCTGACAAATGATCAAATTGTTGATTGTCATTATAAAAGTGAAATTTAAGGCACAGTCTTCTGTGAAATTCCTTAAAGTCAGTCCAAATTTTTGCCTTATTTGGTGGACCAGGTGTAGGGCAAAAGGTAAGTCCTTTTTGTAGGGCTTGCACTTGGCTTTCTGTTAAAGTGATGTCAGACAGGTTGATGACTGTGTGACCAATGTGGCTGTCCATAGTTTTCCCTTTGGGGAGTATGCCAGGTGGGGCAATTTTGGCCTCATCCTGTATATGTTTCAGAATATCATTAAAGTCAGAAGTTGCCATCATGTATATGTGGAACTTCAGAGAGGGTGAGGGTATTTCTATTAAGGTGAGAAATTATTATCCATTTTGAGCCTCTAATTTTTAGAGGCTCATCCGCTTTGAGCCGGTTTATAGAGGCTCAGCCGCTTTGAGCCAATTTTTGGAGGCTAAAGAGAGGTGTATGGAGATAAACACACAAAACCCATGATGAGGTATAGGTCCAGAAAGTAGCAAATAATATTTGATATTTTATTAACATAATAATATATAGTATGAATAAATAAAATACACATGATAAATTGGTGATCATGGTAGAATAAATTGTCTATTTAGATTTATTCTGGATGAGTCTTGAGAGTCCATTTAACAACAAGTTCAGCTGTTTGTTTGGATTCTGTGGTCTTCTTCCTTGCTTGACCTTCTTATTTGGCCTAGTTGTGTATTTGCACCTTATGGGCAAAATTGGATGAAATCTTCAGCCTCTGATGATAAATTACTAAATAATTTTGAAATATTACCAAATAGCTCTTGGTTAATATAAGGCAGGTTTATTGGGTAACTGCTATTGTCACTTCACACAGCTATATTATTCTTATTATTCGCTGGGTAAACATGAGTGCAAGTGACACAGCCTTGTCTGCCAACATCCAGAATCTGGAAGTTCAGGATTCTAGTGCTTTCAACACTCCTACAAGTGGAACACCTATCCCCACTACTAGTGTCAGCAGTGAAACTACTTCTCTACTGCAGGATGTAGCCAACAAGCTTAAAGACCCCGTCTCCACCAGAGGAAAGGGCATGAAGAGAAAAAGAGTAATGTCTCCAGCCACCTCTCCTGATAGCCGAGGACAATACCCTCCTGCTGCTAAGCCTCTTTACCTCAGAGCTAAGAACTTATACAGGAAGAAGCTAAACCTGGCAACCAACCTTCACTCTGTGAGAAGCAGCCTGAAGAGTGGTTCCTTCCCACCACAGTGTAACTTCAGAAGCTCCCCACCAGAGAGCTCAGATGCATCATTTAAACAGAAATGGGTGGACCTTACTTCTAAATGCAAGAGAGACCTGACCTTGCTCTGGACAGAAGAAATGAACCGTAAATACTCAAGTATTAAAGGTGAAATCCAAGGGACTCTGGCTGAACTTGAAACAGTACTTGATCAAGCTCAGTTTAAAGAAATCAAGGACTCCCTCACCACCAAATTCCAGTCAGCAGCTCCTGCTACACTTCAGAAAAAACTGAAGCCTAATCTTCAACAGCAGAAGAAAACAACTAGGCCAAATAAGAAGGTCAAGCAAGGAAGAAGACCACAGAATCCAAACAAACAGCTGAACTTGTTGTTAAATGGACTCTCAAGACTCATCCAGAATAAATCTAAATAGACAATTTATTCTACCATGATCACCAATTTATCATGTGTATTTTATTTATTCATACTATATATTATTATGTTAATAAAATATCAAATATTATTTGCTACTTTCTGGACCTATACCTCATCATGGGTTTTGTGTGTTTATCTCCATACACCTCTCTTTAGCCTCCAAAAATTGGCTAAAAGCGGCTGAGCCTCTATAAACCGGCTCAAAGCGGATGAGCCTCTAAAAATTAGAGGCTCAAAACGGATAATAATTTCTCACCTTAATAGAAATACCCTCACCCTCTCTGAAGTTCCACATATACATGATGGCAACTTCTGACTTTAATGATATTCTGAAACATATACAGGATGAGGCCAAAATTGCCCCACCTGGCATACTCCCCAAAGGGAAAACTATGGACAGCCACATTGGTCACACAGTCATCAACCTGTCTGATATCACTTTAACAGAAAGCCAAGTGCAAGCCCTACAAAAAAGACTTACCTTTTGCCCTACACCTGGTCCACCAAATAAGGCAAAAATTTGGACTGACTTGAAGGAATTTCACAGAAAACTGTGCCTTAAATTTCACTTTTATAATGACAATCAACAATTTGATCATTTGTCAGAAAATGAAATTGATCTAATCAATTTCATGGCTGATAACATGGAGGAAGAAACTAATCCTTATCATAGTATACACAACAAATTTGTGAATAAAAGTTCATGGAAGCCATCGAGGGTCCACCAGTCCCTGGATATCTTCCAAAGATCATTCAAAATTGGCCTTCTAAATAGCAATATTAAACATGCCAGGAAACCTAACCTGACAAGGGAACAAATGTCTAGCCTTAAAGAACTCTCAGATAACCCTGAAATTGTCATCCAGAAAGCTGACAAAGGATCTGCAGTGGTTGTTATGAACACCACTGACTACCTGAGAGAAGGCTATAGACAATTGAGTGACACCCAATTTTATACAAAATTGAGCCATGATTCAACTCAAGAGATAGCCACCAATGTTACCAAAACCCTCACATTGATGAAACAAAAAGGTCTTATCTCAGAAAAAAACTTTGACCACCTAAACCCAGCAGATTGCACTGAGGCTAGGTTTTATATGCTACCAAAAATCCACAAAAAAGGAGTCCCAGGCAGACCCATCTGCAGTTCGGTAAACCACCCCACTAGCAGAATCAGTAAACTGGTAGATGAACATATTAAAAATATGTCCCTCAAACCAAGTCCTACATCAGAGATACTCAAGACTTTATCAAGAAAATTAAAGACTTAGGACCCATCCCTGAAGGAGCGATTTTATGCACTTTGGATGTTTCCTCTCTCTATACCAATATACCTAACAATGAAGGTATTCTGGCTGTAGCTGAGAAATTAAGGAATGACCCTACCAAAACCCCTATAGCGTCATTTATTCTTGACCTACTCAAACTAGTGCTTCATAGTATGAGCTTTACTTTTAATGGGGACCATTACCTACAAACTGGAGGCACAGCTATGGGGACATCACTTGCACCTAACTATGCCAACCTGTTTATGGACAGATTTGAGACCAAAGCTTTAGCAGGTTTCCCATTGAAACCACTCACCTGGAAACGGTTCATTGATGACTGTTTCATGGTGTGGACCCATGGAGAAGAATCATTGAAAAACTTCATTGAATACTTAAACTCCTTGCACCCAACTATCAAATTCACCCATGAAATGAGTTACACTCACATTGACTTTCTTGACACAACGGTCAAATTTGATTCCAATAGAGGGCTTATCACAACCCTATTCAACAAACCCACAGACACCCATCTGTATCTGGAATATAGTTCAGCCCACCCCCAAAGTGTCCTCACCAAAGGACCATTTGGCCAGTACCTTAGACTCAGGAGGATCTGTACCCTGGACAGTGACTTTGAGGCAAACGCCAAAAAACTCACTGGCTTCTATCTGAACAGAGGGTACCCTTTCCAAAGCCTCAAAAGGCATTATCTTAGGGCTAGAAAATTTAATCAGGACGAATTATTGAACATTGTCTATAAAGAAACCAAAGAGGCACCAGTTATGGTCACTCAATTTAATCCCAGGAATCCAGTTATTGGGTCACTGGTTAGAAACAATTGGAACATAATCCAAAATACTGAGGAACTTACACAGATCTTCAATATTAAACCACTCATTGGTTTTAGGCGCCTGCCTAATCTCAGGGATATCCTCACCAGTAGCACTATCTCATACCCCCCTAAACCTAGTACTGAATCCAACAAATCAGTACACATTCCTATCTGCACTAGATTAGGTAAATGCACCTACTGCCCAAGAATCAGGAAAGTTGACCAGATCACCAGCTTTCATACTAACCAAGTGTTTACATGCAAACACTTACCACCCAAACATAAAGTTACCTGTGAACTCACTAATTTAATTTACATCATAAATTGTAAAAAATGTGGCCACCAATACATTGGTGAAACCAAGAGACCATTCAGAAATAGAATGTATGAACACCATTCTAGTGTCCAGAAATTCTCCACTGATAAATCCACTCCTGTCTCTAGACATTTCAGCCAGAAAGATCATTCTGTGAAACATATGGAGTTCAGTATTTTACATTGGATGGGGGACCCAATAAACCCAAATACCACAAATAGGCGCAGAAGCCAAGAACTATATTACATTTGGGCATTCCCCACACTCCACCCAGAAGGCATCAACATGTTTGTATGAAGCCTATGCCCTCTCATGGCACCCCGTACCCAGGTGCCTCCTCTTTTCCCTTATTTTTCATATTGGGCACTTCATTACAAGGGCTGAATAAACAGGGAGACGTCAGATTTATGACGTCATCATTACAAATGACGTGAGTGACTTCATGACGTCATTCAATGTCATTGTGACACACCCTAAGTACTATGTGACATCACTAGTACCTAGGTTACCCATTACCTCATCATCACTGAGCTGAATTTAAATCACTCCTTATTAATTGAGTGACTATATCAGATGTGTTCATTGTAGTTTTGTGCAGTGCTTCAACTAGTACTATTAAATACTCCATACATTAAGTGGATATTTACTGCAACTTTTATATGCTAGTATTTTAATTACTACACTCTCTGGATACTATTCACCTGACTATTTTTATTTTATTTGTGCATTGAACTGTTCATCATGTGGTTCAAGTGTGTTATTTGTCAACAGACTTATAGTCATAAATGCAATCTCAAGAGACATATGGACACTGTACACTTACATAAAGTGCACAGATGTAACCTTTGTGTTAAAGAGTTCAAGCGAAGGGAATACCTCACTAGACACCTGAAACAAGCACATAATACCTCTAGTAACTCTAGGACTTTCAGCAAGATTGCTGACTGTGTCTCGACTGAACAAACACCGGTTAGAGATTCTTCCAGTCCTACTCCTACTAGTGACCTGGACGATGTGGACATTTTCCTCAACAGCCTGGAGGATATTCCCATTGAATCCACATTTCCTGATGCCTGTTTTTCACCCTCTACTTCTGCTCCTTCCATCTCCTCTTTTCCTTCAGTGAGCGTCTGCACTCAGACAGATGTTTGTGCCTTACCACCTATGAGGCAACCACATACCATAGGGACCAACACAACCCCTATCTTCACTAAAGATAAGACCACTCAAAAGGGGAGAATGCTTATGGAAAGCGGATGTTCACCACATTGTAGAATAGTGTCACCTCATCTGGATATACAGGGATGGGACTCACCAGTCACCAGCCCCCCCAAAACCCCTGGATGGGACATTCCGAGTTATTTCACCACTACTTACCAGGAGGAAAGGCTAAGGAACAATCTCCCGGAAGCCATCCCTTACCAAGGACCCTTTGGGGAGGAAGATCCACTCCCACCTCACCTCGCTCCTAACCCACCTGAGTGGGGTGTAGTCAGCAGTTCTGTGTCGCCAAACTTCCAGCTCATTAATTTCCTGGAGGACATTTGTGGTAATATTACACCACCCAGACTGTAACTGTTTTTTTATTATGCTCTTACTGACAATTATCCTACATCTGGATTAATTTTACACCATATGTAACTTATTACTAAGTGTTCATATTATATTACACTATTAAATTTGAAGACCATTAAATATCTTCAAATTTTCATTGATTTTTCTCTTTGAAAGACCACTTTGTCTGATCAAATTCGAAATTTCTTTTTTTTTCTTTGATCTTTTTCAAAGATCCAATAATTATATACAGACTTTCCCGTCACAAATTGTGGGATTAAAATGATATCCAAAAATCATAGTTGTGAGAGACTTATAAAGTTTCCAATTTTGCATATTCCCAAAAGTATCACAAGTAATTTTCAAGGAGTATGTTTGCTGGAATTCACGTCAAATTCCACATCTACTCTATGGAAAACCCCACTATACACATCTTGTATTACTGGGGCACTATTTTATTGTTAACTGATTGATTTCATTAAAATCATCCAAGCTCTCAATCAACAGTTGTTGCAATCAAGCTTCAGCACTTTGAGACCATAAATCTCCCAAACATATCTGTAGTACAATCACGCACACGCAATTGAGTCCCTGCTCACGCCAAACTCTGCAATCAAGGACCTGCAAACAGGGGTAATTCTCTTGAGTGCAATCAAGATCTCACTGGGCAACCACTTTTTCTGACCAGATCTCAACATAATGGGATTATTTATTGAACCAGTGAACCAATGTTGACCCATCTCACCATAATTGTCTTTTAAGACATTTTGTAAGCCTAAATAAGGCTTTAATATTCATACCATTAAAACCGTAATCAAGTGTGAATAGTTTATTATAATTTGGAACCAATGATTGTTTTAAAATTATTTATTGGTGTGTTCTTATCCATCCATAAGACTTCTCACACCCAGAAAAAATTATTTTTGGACCATTATTTAATAAAATATTTAAAAAATGCTAAAAACTCCATATTTTGGGATTTTATCCTCCTGAGCCTCCTTTAGGAGGCTCAATCCGCTCAAAAGCGGATGGATCCGGCGGCTCAAAGCGCATAAGATTTTTGCACCTTATGGGCAAAATTGGATGAAATCTTCAGCCTCTGATGATAAATTACAAAATAATTTTGAAATATTACCAAATAGCTCTTGGTTAATATAAGGCAGGTTTATTGGGTAACTGCTATTGTCACTTCACACAGCTATATTATTCTTATTACCAGTAAGATATAGGTTTCTAATTGGACAGGGTGGTGAATTTAGGAGCCCACCTAATTATATTTCAAATGTGTCAAGTACAAATGATCTAAAAAGCAATTTTGTTGCTGAATCAATGTCTTTACACCAAACTCCCAATCAAAGACCAATTAGCCCTGAAACATCAATCAATATTGATCAGATACAACTTGGTGTCCAGAATCTAATTAGGAAATCATCCAAACTGCAAATGCCCTCAAAGTCAATAACTTAAAAAGCCATAAAGAACCGAACACCCATTCTCCAGTACCCAGATCTAAATGTCAACCACTGAATAGAGTTTTTACATTGTAACCATTCCTACCCAGGGTAGTACACTGACCTATTTGTGAATTACCTATGAAATCATTTAACAGACATGTGGGTGGAGCTTGAAGTAACCATCAAGGGTAGTTTGGGTGGTTAGTGGTGTACAAGAGGTTTTTAAGCTCATTAAAAAAGAAAATTTTAATATGAATCCATTATGTTGGAGGGATGAAGGACTTGGTACACATTTCCCAAACAACAGGGCCAAATATGACTTTTCATCACTATGCAAATGATTAACACCAAGGAACATGTATGTACAATATTATGCACCTTTTGATTTTGGGTAGTCTTCTTCTAGGCTCTGAGATATTTTTTATGTTTAATATTTTTTATATACTTCTGTATTTTTATATTTTTTCAACAGCAAGTATCCACAATATTTAAACAGCAAATTGAATACTGGAACTAAGTGTAACTGAAAAAAACCAATCTGACTTGTACAAAACATAATTAATTTTCAAAAGGAATGAGCACGACATTTACATTATGTTCTACTTAGTTCAAACCAAAGTCGATTAGTTAAGGTCCAAGATCAAATACCAAGTTTTTATGTTTCATTTAAAAGCCAACATAATATTTGTACAGACTTACATTATTTTATGCATTGAGCCGGGGGGGGGGGGGGGGGGCACAGTGGCAGAGTGGTAACACTCTCGCCTCCCCCCTCAGAGGCCGGGGTTTGGTTTCAGGCATGGTCTCAAGTGGGAAAACTGGTAGTTGCTTGCCGTTGGTCGGTAGTTTACAGTACAGAACCCTGATGATCTGAAAGTGCTAGTTTCCTCTGCCCTTCCAACTACCCGTCATGATATGACCTGTACAGCGTTGACGTAAAACTCCAAATAAATAAAAATAAAGCATTGAGCCAGGGGCTCTGGTAAAGCCCATAGGCAAGGCTAGATGTATTGGTACACTGAATTGATAATATGATAAACTAGGGTGTGGGGTCAGTGTTTTAAAATATCACCTGAACTATTGTTAAGCTTGAGGAAACAATATTTATAACATGTCTACCAGAATTCATTTCACAGAGCCTAAAATAAAGACTCCAGAATTTTAAGGATAATACATATTTCACTGGTGTGTAAAATTTATTAAGTTACAGAAATAACAATTTCTTAGCACTTCCTTTTTCCAAAATATTCTGCACTAATTTTTCATTATGTAAAGCATAGAAAAGCCCTACAGAGAAAATCCATGCAGAGAAAAGTCACACAATTTGTTGACTCCCCCATCGAGAAATGCCCTACACCATTTTTGAGACTGTGGATAAAAGTCCTTTTTAGATAGAAAAATGCCAAACATAAACTGTTTCACAGTTATGTATCACATTTATAATTTCAAAATTATTATTGTTTTGAGTATTTGCTATGTGACATACACATTTATTGTTCTGCAAACTAAAATACTTTAACATTCACAATGCAAATAACATATTAAAAAATATTGTATTACTAATCAAAGGAAAGTAAATAAATCCCAATCTTCAAGAACAAATTCTAAGTTCAACTGACTGTAAAAATTCTGGAACAAACTCAATTTCCACTTGAAGATTTCACTGCAACATTTTTTTTAATCAGTTATCATCTAGAGATTGAGTAATTGTAATCCAGAGGGGTTTTACCTTGCTAACAAATTAATTTATTTTATTGTTTCTGAAACTACAAAGGGGCATTAGGATTGAAAATTACAGCACTGGTTAGTTTGAATAGAATTGAAATACCCTTTAAGTTATGATCAACCCTTTCATTTGTAAACTGAACATGATGTATGAGGCTTTCTTCAAGATATAGAGAATAGTGTATGCTTTTCTACATGGATATAAAAGAACTGTAGCGCTTTTCTCCTGTAGGGCTTTTCTTTGTAGGGCTTTTTCCCAGTCTTCAATCAATAACTGAGGGGCTGGAATATTACACTTATAAAATGTGATCGCTTCACTTTCAAAACTCCAATAGTTAATTTACCCACTATTGTGGCTCACTAATGTGATCACAGTTTAGCAAGAACACACATGCACCAATTTGTCAAAAAAGGCACCACACACTTTCTATAATCAGCCACTTGACATGTCATAATACTGGCCAGTCTTTAAAAGGTTCCAACAGACAATACATCATATTGTACACAAATATTACTCTACACATATATAAAGTTGCCACCCCTCAAAATTTATTTAAATTAGGCATTGTCATATTAGGCATTTAACTACCCAGCTTACTTCCCACTGGTGTACAATGTAAAAACTCTAATTGGCATAAACTGCCGAATGCCCCACATAAAGGCAATTTCAATGTGTGAACTGGTTCTCCATATCATTTTTTCCCCTGCCGCTAACTGAAAGCCATTTTTTTCTCACTAAACCCATTACTAGCAGCAGGTGAGCACAGCTAATGGAAGCTAATCTGCTAGGGTTTTTACTCCACCTAGCAAACAAGCTCCTTTTGGCAGTTAATTAAACTCCCTCTGCATTTAAATTTAAAGTCTGTTCATTGAACCATTGTTCACTAAATCAAGTGACACTTAACTACCAGTTACCGTGGTTACCTCTGAGAGTATTTGACAAGTTGATCAGAAGGTGTTTTGTACTCTTATTGCAAATGTGCTGTTTCCGAATATTTTAACATCTTGAGGTGTGGAAAATGTTTAAATTCTGTGTGACGACTACTAGTCTCACAATATATGTTGCTGCATTATGCTCTGAAAGCTACTCAACAGAAGGGATAACAACACCATCTTCATCCCATAAATCAATTCTTCTAATGATTTCATAAAACCAGTGACCTGAATATTATAGATTATGATTGCATGTAGTTTGTTAATATATATATGCTAACTTTGAGTTCAGTCAAGGTTTTCTATATTTGCATTATCAGATCTTTCATATCATATTCATATGCCAGGCACTTGCAGTTGGAAACCTAGAGCATAGGATTTGATGTTAATCTAGTGTCAAGCAAGCTTCGGGGCCCACATTCACGAAAGGTCTTAGCCAGGGCTTAGGCTTAAAGTTGAGACTTTTGTCTTAACGTTTGCAGAAAACTGGACTTTTGTCTTAGTTATGGTGGTATCCACGAAGAAGTTAAGACCAGTCTTAGGCTTTAAAAAGGGCTTAACTTTAAGACTGGTAGGTAGGAGGCTTAAACAGGTTTTAAATATGGAACATGCAGAGTTCATTTGTGTACTGTATGTATTGATTTTCTGAAAAAGTGGCACGTGTGGTCAAACCAACGGCCACTTTTACTATTGATCCATTCACTGATCAAGTTTAAAAATAAAAAATCAATGTTTTACATCAGTGTAAACAAAACAAATATTGTAATGAGCATCACAAGTTGGATTTACAATCAATATGCAGTGGACAAATATTGGTAAATGATACAGTAACATTTTTTATTAATTTTGAGTTCAGATATGCAGAATTTGCTGCATAAAATTGGGAAACAATGTTCCAATGCTTCAATATATTTCAGCACTGTAATTTTATTTTCTTTCTGAGTGCACAAAATGAAAAAAATGACAGTTCAGATAGTTTAATATTCAGAAATGATACACACTTTGTTGTGCTGTTGCCTGAGAAACATATTTTAGACAACAATGTGCCAGGTATTCTAATTCTAATAGTACTTTTATGGCGCTTAATCTCTATCTATTGACAGACTCTAAGATGCATAAAGCCAAAAATCAGAGATCGTAATCGTTAAATCAGAGACATCGCAGGGGTCGGCACCACGTAGAAGACGAAATGAAAACTGAGGAAAAAACTAGGGTAGGTAGGCTTTTTCAAAGAGGTAAGTTTTCAACTTCTTCCTGAATGAGGAGAGAGATTTAGCTGAGCATACATCGTCAGGGAGATCATTCCAAATCATCGGAGCATCGTATGCAAAGCTAAGGCCAAAATACTTTTTTGACTTATATATTGATGCAAAATGTGGGACCTCAAGCAAAACACCCTGAGATTGACTTCTACGCGCTCTGTACATACTGTGTCTAGGTTTAAGGAAAGGTTCAAAGTATTTTGGATGGCCACTATGTAGAAACTTGTATACCAATAGGGCCACCTTGAAAATAGAGCGATGCATGATAGGCAACCAATAAAGACTCCTTCTTACCAGAGTGATATGTGAGTACTTGGTGGTATTCGCCACAATTCTAGACTGTTCTGAACACATTGGAGCCTACAAAGGTCAAGAGCAGAGAGACTTCTGAATAGAGAATTACAGTAGTCAAGCCGACTTCCAACCAAGGCATTTGCAGCCAAGAGAGCAGCTTCACGTGTAAGATACCCTCTGAGTTGCTTTAAATCCCTGATATGAACAAAACAAGTCTTACAGATATTCCTGACATGGCAAGAGAAGGAAATATCAGAATCAAACCAGACACCAATGTTCCTAATTGCCTCAGCAGGTGACAGGGGGGTACCAAGTATATTAACTGGGAAAAGAATAAACTCTGTCTTATCAGGATTAAGTTTAAGCTTGTTTACTAAGAGCCACTTTCTAACATCATCCAAGCAGTTTTTCAGCCTTTCAAAGGCCAGAGTGGCATGCTTGTGTGTGAGATGAATGTATAACTGCGTGCCATCTGCATAAAAGTGGCAACAAATGCCAGGATGATTCTGAATAACATTACTTAGGGGAGTAGTGTATAATGAGAAAAGGATCGGCCCCAAGACAGAGCCCTGGGGCACACCATACAATAGCCTTTTAGCATCAGATAAAACAGAACCAATCTTGATGCACTGATAGTGGTCAGAAAGGTACGACCTGAACCAGTCCAGAACCACACCTCCAACACCAAACCAGGAACCTAAACACTCAATGAGCGAACTATGATCAATATTGTCGAATGCTGCTGATTGGTCCAAGAGAACGACAGCAGTAGCTTCACATCTAGCAAGAGCAAGGTGGACGTCATTTTTAATAGACAGTAGTGCGGTTTCGGTCGAATGATCATGCTTATAGGCAGACTGATTAGCATTTTCAAGACCATTTGAGGTGACATGGTCATTTAACTGAGAAGCCACTACACGTTCAACGAGTTTGGAAATGAAGCTCAAGCCAGAGACAGGTTGGTAATTTTTTAGTTCATCAGGTGGTAGTGAAGACTTTTTAATCAAAGGAGAGACTATAGCCTTTTTGAAACCAGCAGAGACAGCACCTTCAGTTAAAGAACAGTTGACAAGCTTAGTAACTGAGGGCAGGAGAATATCTAAGCATTCCTTCACCAGAAAAGTAGGCCATGGATCAAGCAGGCAAGATTTAGTTGGTGACTTGGTAATTACTTTCCGTACTTCATCCTCAGAAACAGACTTAAAAAGGTCAAATTTGGGTCCCTGATTTTACTTATTTTATCAGAGAAAAAGGTGACAAAACGGTTGGCAAGACCTGTGTGAGAGGCGTGAGATGGGAGTACCTTGTCGGGAACAGAGTGTAGTACTGAGCATAGAACCTGCCACAGTTTCTTAGAGTCATGAGCATTGTCAATGATGAGGTTTCTATAATAATTAGACTTGTCCCTGGTGATTAGGGTATTGCACCGAGCTATCTGTTTATGAAGTCTTGCCCGATTCAGTGGAGACTTGTCTTTCCGCCAGAACCTCTCAAATTGACACCTGACAGCTTTAGCCTGTAAGTAGGTGTCTGATAGCCAACCTGCAGCCCCTTTGGTAAAGGTTCGGGTGACCATAGGAGCATGTTTATCTAGCAGGACACTTCTTATGTATTGCTCATAAAGGTCACTAACTGTACTGCCAGGACTTGCGACAAATGAACAATTTGGGAGATGACACTTCAGTCTGTGCATGTTTATCTTGTGATACCTCCGAAAGGTAACTGTGTTTGATTTAGGTGGAGAGGGACTAAGCAAATTAAGCTGTCCATGAACAACAGCCGGATCAGAAAAGAATCCACCAACTCGAACATTGGAAACAACAGTAGGCTCAGTTGGTGTGAGGACAAGGTCAAGGATGTGACCGTGAAGGTGTGTAGGTGAGCGAACATGCTGAGTAATATTGCAGGAATCAAGACAATTCAAAAATGTAGTACTGTCCCTACAAGTAGTGTCCACATGAATATTGAAATCCCCGCACATAAAAAATGAGGAACTAACAGAAGACAGATACTCAAAAAGATTGAGAAATTGGTCAAAAAATTCATCTGAGCATGAGCCTGGAGGTCGATAAACACAAGCTATCGTAAAAGGTCTAGTAGAAGAGCCAATACCAATAACAATGTTTTCAAAGGATGTATAGGTAGGACTGTCAAGAATTTTGAACTTGATATTTTCATTGAGAAAAAAGCCAACTCCACCTCCGAAGCCATGAGAACAAAGTCTATGGCATAATTTAAAACCAGCAGGAGTGATGGAGTGAAAACTGTCATTGTCAGTTGGACGAATGTGTGTCTCTGTCATGGCCAGTAGACTGAGAGAGTGTGTGGACATGATGTCCGAAATACTGGGTCCATGCTTTGAAACTGTTATAGTTTACTTTGAAACCAATTGTAATAAGAGTATTATGCCTGATTTGCTTATTTCCTTTTTCAAACAACATCATACTGTTCAGTACATCTTTTATGTGTGTAAATATTGCCATATGACAATCAAAAACCACTGTGGTTATATGACAAAAGACAAAAGTCTCAGCTAAGTCACCTTTTGTGAATACGGTTTTAAGACAAAACTTAAGACAAAAGTCTTAACTTTAAGACTGGATTTAAGCCTAAGACCTTTCGTGAATATGGGCCCTGGAGTTGTAAAATTTCCCCTGCTGGCCACATAGAGTCTTGCAAGTGACGTAATCTTTTCATAATGCCCTCCATTAGTCATCTGTTCCAGTGAGGGACTGTACAATTAGTTACCTGTTATGAAATCACAGACATATTATATAGTGTTAAACATAATTTAAAAGATTTTTTTGATTCTTAAAGTGTTGTTTATGAGTAATATCTCATATTTCATCTTATTCATAACAATATTTATATGTATCTAGCATTTAGTGTTCGCCAGGGGAGAACATGTTCTTTTTGTTTTAATGCCAATTTTATGTTTTTAGTAGTTTTTAACACTGCACACTGGTCTGTATCTGTTTTCTTTTGTCACCTATCATACATGCTCCTAAAATTCTACATACTTGATCACAGTACCCTTTAGATTTAGCTTGTATTGTGAAAACAGTTTCATATCGCTCAACGTACATTTCCCGAGGATCATTCATCAATTTCTGTAAAGTAGCTCGCATTGTTACAATAGGTTCCTATCGGGCATTATCGCTCAACAGACATTCCCGTGGATCTTATACCAAAGTTTGAGTCTCCAGTACTTCAAGTAAATTACAGTAAATACATTATAATATACTTCTTTCATTTCAAATCAATTTTATTTCACATTAATTCCTGAAATACTTATTTGTACTAATTTTGCACCAAACTTTCTTTGTTCTTAATCTATTCACTGCTGGTTTGCTGTTTAGACAGGTTTGTACATAGAAAAGGTAGGTTCACCTTTTTCTAGTTTTATTCTTTTCTTTGTCTTCCTTTGGTCATGCATTGCACTTTCTGGTTCTGTCTTTACTTTCTGGTGGTTGTTCAGGCAACCAATACCACCACTGATAACCCTTCCACACTACCATTTACTTCTGTCTCAAATTTCCATCCCACTTTCCAAAGCTGACTTTATTGGGGAATTCAGCACTTTTGTTGAGTGTGCTGCTTTAACATGTTGCCAAAATATTATCCAGGGTGACTTAAATCTACACCTGGACAAACAGGATGTTTGGTCACTCTGTCAATGCAATATTACCCAGATCATTGACTCTCCAAACCACATTCACGGCCATATCGTTTTATGTGTCAGGGATACCTTTTCAGAGGCAGTTTGCCCGAAAGTCATAGGTGGGGCTCTCCGACCATCTTGCCATCACTTTCTCTGTTGATATACCCATCAAGGCACTCTGCAAATTCAGGCAGGTTATCACATGGAAAATTCACAGGATAAATCTTAATGATTTCAGAGAAGATATTGTGATATTGTGAAACAGCAAGTTTACTCAGTCACCAGTACTTTAACAACTTGCTCAACATTCTTGACAGGCACGCTCGAGTTAATAGGAAAAAAGTACCATTGCACCCTAACAAAGGCTTTATGAATTCAGACATCATGTCAGCAAAGCATCTGAAATGAAAGTAGGAGCTTGTACGGCGCAGGGACAATTCTGCAATTAACCGCAGTAGATATTGTGTGGCTGTTAACCGCTACAATTTTCTACTTGAAGTGTCTAGACGAAGGCATTATTACACAGTTATTATTGAAAATAATGGTAATCCCAAGGCTCTGTGGAACACTTTCAAAAAAAATTCTACATAAATCCTCATCCATTATCTTACCCGATCATGTCTGCAAGATCTAGCCAATTCCTTTGGGCATTTTTTTCAGTGACGAAATTATGAAAATCAGAACCGCACTACAGTCATCGGCTCCAGTTTCTATCACCAGACCAAGCATGAACAACTTTCGAGCCTGTATCTGAGGATGACATTCTCAAAATTCTAAAATCATCTCCTACCGAATCATGTGATCTAGACCCATTACCAACCTCACTGGTCAATGATTGTGCAGACATCCTAATCACCCCAATTACCAATATCATAAATTACTCACTCAAAGAAGGGAGTTTCCCAAACTGTTTTAAAATTGTATATGTAACCCCCTTCTCAAGAAGCCTAGTCTAGATAGAAATCTCCTGAACAACTATAGACCAGTGTCAAGCCTTAGCTTCATATCAAAACTGGTTGAAAAAGCTGTAGCTAAGCAGTTAAATTGTTACATCAATAAAGAGGGGCTCTCCAATCTCAATCAATCAGCCTACAAGATATTGCATTCTACAGAAACAGCACTCAAAATTCAAAACAACATTGCTGCTTCGATGGACTCAGGTAAAGCTGTTGCTCTCACGTTATTGGACCTCTCAGCAGCATTTGATACCATTGCCACACCATTCTTTTTAACTGTCTCAGGGATTGGTTCGGCGTGTAAGGCACTGTGCTGATGTGGATCAAATCATACCTCACAAATCATAGACAGAAGGTTAAATTTGGTAATAGCTTCTTGTATGCCTTCTCACTCCCTTAAGGGGTCCCTCAAGGTATCTGTCCTGGGTCCACTCCTGTTCACTCTTTACACTCCCCCCGTCAGCCATATAATTTCCAGTTTCAATGTTACCCATCATCTTTATACTGATGACACCCAAATATACTAGGCATTTGATTCCAGAAACTTTGATTCCAGTATTGCTGAGCTCACCGAGTGTCTTACTTGCATTAAAAAATGGATGGATGGTGTCAGATTGAACCTTAATCCAGAGAAGACAGAATTTACCATCATTGGTGACGGACAGGCCAGGGAGTCAATCGTGCAAAAATTTCCACCTAGTTTCTTGGAAACTCAATCTCCCCCGCTAATGAAGGTAAGAATTAAGGTGTTACTTTTGATTCTGGAAATACCTTTGCCAGTCATATAACCAAGGTTTGTCGTGCCTGCTACTACCATCTCAAAGGTCATTCGTAAATTCCTCGGTGTGGATACTGCAGCCCTGCTGGCCAACTAAATGATCAGCAGTCGAATTGACTACTGCAATTCCCTAATTTATGGTGTGTATAAGTACAATGTGGATAAACTCCAAAAGATTCAAAATGCCCTCTGCAAATAGTTTTCAGACTTGATAAAACAAGCCATGTTACTCCCTATCTGCAAATACTACACTGGCTCCCCATTTCATACCATATCCTGTTCAAATATAATCTTATTACATTCAAGGCTATCAAATTCTCCCAACCCTCATACTTATCATCCTTAATCAAATCCATTATCCTTACTCTTGAAAATCGGCTTTCCCTTTTTTCAGTTCATCCCAAGAAGGCCATTGCTAGGTGAGGTTTTGCAATGGCTTCTCCCACTGAATGGAACAGACTCCTACAATCGGTCCCATCTCAGAACACAATTACAGGGTTTCGAAGCCAGCTAAAGACCTACTTGTTTATACTTGCATACCCCCACCATAGTATATCTCCCTTTGCAGCGCTAAATCTGAATTTTGACCCAGCATGTCCCTCGACTTTCCCTTTTTGCTTCAAGCGCATTAGAGGATGTTGCTTCAATTTTGCGCTATATAAATGTTTGTATTCTATTCTATCTTTTTCACAAATATTATTATATGGTATATCTCCATGGATATGGTTATGTAACCTATTACTTACTGAGAGTTCTGTATTTAATTATTATGACTTAAGATTTATAAATTGAGGTTTTTTTAAGTTTACATATTTGGCCCTATCTATTAGATAAATACATAATTTTAAATGTCATCAGCTGAAAAATTTATCTAATTATAACTTTTAATTTTATACTTGGTTATTATCAAAATTTAGTTGTCATTCTGAACATGTCCATCATTATTCTATTTAACTATACGTTAACATTCTTATACATGGTGAAATAAAAGGTCAATGTATTGATTAAATTTCTATGAATTGTTTTTAAAAGTTATGATGTTACAGATTGTGCAACCCACATAATTGATCCCATGTGGTGTCAGCTGGAAATTCACATCAAGGTACTTTGTTTAGTACTACAACTAATCTGATAATACCACAATCAATCTCTACAATCATTAATGAAGCAAAAAACTGTAAACAAGAAAGAAGCATAGATGCTTGTTGTAATAGGCAACTAATATATAAATTGTAGCAAAACTGTGCATGAGTGGCAAAGTGCAGGTGACACCATTTTCCTATTCTTGTGGATTCATACTATGACATTGAAGTTAAAGGTGTTGTATTAGTTGTGTTATCATGTTATTACATTTATACCAATTTGTTTACGGTAGTAAAATGTCAACAAATGATAACTTCAACCCCACTGATAGTCATCATGCTAGGTGCCGCGGAGGTTATGTAAGGTGTAGGGTAGACACCAGAGGACATGCCTCAACATTCAACATGCTTATAATAATGGACATACATCCCAACACACCTGACCTTAAACCCTTTAGAATCTAAACTGGCTAACTGGCCCACACTTGTATCTTCCTAGTCAACCCCACAATCCAAGCTCAGACTTGAATTTAATCAGGCATACTCTGATATGGACCCTGTTACACTAGGTAGGCCACATAATTTGATAATGGCCTAACAGGCCAAGCCACAGATTGCACAACTAGATGAAGAAATGTCAATTTTGTGACAGTGTCAGGTATGCTCAGCATTTGTTTTGCGATTATGAATCCCAAGTCTAGTAAGGAACATGCATTATCTGTGATTATAATATTCCCCAGTGTGAGCTGCTGAACCCAAGAAGGTTGAGACAGTACTACATCATGCCTTGTTGCGCACTTTGATTGGTGGCTACAGGAAACCCAGGTTGATTATTCCTATAGGATGTGTACTCAACCAATTGTCTCCCTCCCTTAACCATATTTTCCGCCCTGCAGCCTTGACGTGGCATGCCAGGCTTTCTCAGCATAATGTTTCCAACCCCTAAATTCTCACCATTCTGTAATTTTCATTTTAATTAAACATAATAACAGAGATTTTTGCGTAATTTTTGTATATAAATGACCTAATAAATGTTGTCAGTGTTATTATAGTTGTTGCCCATCACACTTTTGCATGGTTAGCACTTGTACTTTGTATATATACTATTTACATATACAGTCAAACCTGTGAAGAGCAACCATCCAGGGGAAAATGCAAAAGTGGCTGCCCTTTGCAGGTTAGGTTATGAGGGCCATGTGTCAGAGTTATGTGTACTATATCTCCGTGTTTTACAATCAAACATTTATAATTTTAAGGTTTTTTTCACATTCATTGGTAAGAGTAAGAGTATTATGTACGAGGAAAATACAAAACGTTAAGCCAGTTGTTAAAAAATTTATACATATTTGTATATGAAACTGTTAAGCATTATAACTTTCAGAACTGGACTGAGGACTACATTTCAAAAGATGATTTACTTTGATTTGTTTTTTATTTGTATGATGATAAAAACTTTTTTTACAACTGAATTTAGGAATTTCATTTGAACTAGAGTTTTTAATACCCTTTGAAAGTTTAAAATTAACTATTGATGATACATGATTATGTGATGAAAGCCGTGAAGTGAACTCAGGAGTGAGCTGTACACAATAACATACAACTCACTTCTAGTGGATTTAATTGTCATTGAGGTGAGGCACAATGGTGGGTTTTTTTCCACTGTCCAGTTACTACTGAAACAACCTATTCATGACTAATCCTGCAGACCAACAAAAAGAAATACCCCACTTCAATGAAACCTGTCAGCAAATATAGTACCTTAAAGTACATGATCTGATGTTGACTCTCTAACATGTTTCTATTGCACAGAGCATTTACAAACACTCTGTTTTGAAAACGCAAAGTTTTCCATTGTTTATGTACTTTTTTTGTTTTGCATACAGATTGTATTAAGATGCTGGCATAGAAAACTGCCCTGAAAACTTCAGTGTATAAAAAAATAATATGTAAACACTTGTATAATATTAAAGTAAAGTATTTTAAAGATAGTAATATTTTAATGATAGTATGAATGCTGTATCTAGGTGTAATGAGCTGCTGTTAGTTAGCAACATATATCATGAATTTAAAGTACATTGGGATTTTTTGAAAGGAAAGGGTGGTTGCTCTTCGCAGGTTGAACAAGGGAAGTGCCCTAATTTCTTCAAGCAGGCCCATGTTACCCCCATCCTCAAAAAATCATCCTTAGACAAAGAAATTCTTAAAAACTATAGGCCTGTCTCCAATCTGAGCTTCATTTCAAAGATACTTGAAAGGGCAGTGGCAGTCCAGTTACAAACTCACCTTGACGAAGCTGGCCTTATGACTGCCTTTCAATCAGCATATAGAAAACATCATTCGGCTGGGAGTGCTCTCCTTGATGTCTGCAGCGACATTCTCCTCGGTGTGGCCAAAGGGTCTGTCACAGCCCTCACCCTCTTGGGTCTGTCGGCCGCGTTTGATACCATTGACCACACCATTCTCCTAGACAGACTTAATGTTCACTATGTGAACTAGCACTTGGCTGGTTCAAATCATACCTGTCAGGAAGGACACACTCGGTCAAGGTAGGTAACACACTGTCCCATCCTGCTGCCCTCCAGTATGGGGTCCCCCAGGGCTCTGTCCTTGGTCCAATTCTGTTTACCCTCTACACTAACCCAATTAGTTCAATCATTCACTCTCACAGTAGTATAAACCACCATTTCTACACCAATGACACTCAGCTATACATAACACTAACACCAACAAACTTCTCTCACTCTATACAAAAACTAAAAAACTGTCTAAGCGACATTCAAAATTTCATGTTTGCAAACAAACTAAAACTCAATCCTGCGAAAACTGAGTTTATTCTGATAGGCTCCAAAAACAACCATAAACAACTCCTTCCTCACTTTCCGATCAATATTCTCGGCAATTAGGTCTCACCGGCACAAAGTGTTAGAAACCTCGGAGTGGTGTTCGACTCCAATTTTTCATTCTCAGACCATGTGTCACAGGTGATAATATCCACCAGAGTTCATGTGAGAGACCTCTATAGATTCAGTCCCCTCTTAGACCTTAACACATCAGTTCTTTTAGCAAATGCTTTGGTGAGCAGCAGACTGGACTACTGCAATTCCTTATTCTTATCACTTACAGATTTTAAGAAGATTGCAGTTAGTCCAAAACTCACTCTGTAGGGTTGTCACCTGGTCCTCCAAATACTGTCACATTACCCCTCAATTAAAAAAACTGCATTGGCTCCCTATCAAATACAGGATACAATTTAAAATTGGTCTCATCACATACAAAACTCTCAACCAGGGTGAACCAGTTTACCTTAGAGAATTAATTCATCCCTACACTTCTTCCAGGAACACAAGGCGAAGTACCCCCAAACTCAAATTCCTTCACACTCCCACTTTCGACCGCAAGGTTCATAAATCAGTCAAACATTTCTCCAATTCTTTCAGTCACTATGCCCCAGTTCTCTGGAACTCCTTCCAAATAAGAAATAGCCCCTCTGTCACATCTTTCAGGAAACACCTCAAAACCCACCTCTTTAATTCTAGTTTTCCAACTTAGTTTCCTTCCCTCTTGGTCACACCCACAACTCTGGATTACTGACCTTGAACGCCCCTTGACTTTCCTTATGATAATGATTTTATTAAGTCAGCGCACTGAGTTCCCCTTTGTGGGGAAGATATTACGCCTGCAAAGCAGTAGATTAGATTAGGTTCATGGCTCTCTTGGGACATTAAAAAGGTGGTTGCTGGTTGCAGTTAGCAGTTGGATGCTTTTCACAGGTTCAAATTAATGTAAAATGGCATGGGTGCTTTGAAAGGTGGTTGCTGTTCACAGGCGCTTGCTCTTCAGAAGTGGTTGCTTAAGCAGGGTCGACTGTATATGTAAAATATTTCTTTTTCAATTTGTATCATTTCTTCTTCATCTTAAATTAATAATGTAGTGCTATCCTGCAAAGACAGTGACTGTTGCTACCACTATTGTTTAATTATACATGGTTAATCATAATACCCATTGTCTGATCAGCAAATAGCGCTATATGCAGGTTTAATTTTTCTTAGTTTTGATATCATGATGGACGAACTGACTAATCTAATGAAGTTCTGTGTACTTCACGATCATAGTTCAGTACTCTTAGTATGTTTAAATAGTCATATTATTTGGTGGTATTTATATGTATGTAATTGGTCATATTTTTAATCATTCATAAAGCGTTGGTTGTCTGGTTATTTTATATGGAAATTTTAGAAAATTTTGGTATATTAACTGGCGACTTTTTTATCTCAGTTTATCGTATTTGTGCAGGTTTCTAATTATTTCTCATGGCCATGGACTTTTTTAACATTTTTAATAAGCTTTTATGAAGACTTGTGGTGTATGGTAAATCAAAAGTTTAACTAATATTATTCAGTTAATTTTATTTGCTCTACCCATTTATATCCCAATTCATAGTGGTATTTTCATGCTTTCCTTGCCAAATCACAACCAGTGAGGCCAGAGCGCTGTAGGTGAAGTGTGTGCTGTAATTGAGACACACATTTGAGTTAAGAAGGGAATACACCATCTCAGGATCAGAGCAAGTGCAGTTTGGGGCTACGTGTAATGGGGTTGTGAAATTTGGAGACTAATAAAGAATTGAACTGGATAATTGTCTTTATTTAACAGCGAATCTAGAGCTAGGTCAGTTATTAGCTACTGAGATTCCAGTTTAACATCTAGTGATATATGTAGTGGCTGGCCTACATAAGGAGATTGGATAAGGCTACATTTAGACTGGCCTAAAGCAGCCAAGCGAGTCGCTAGTGCCATCATCTACCAACCAGAACAAAACTCCCGGATCTAAACCCTACAAACAAAACAGACACAATTTCAAAAGTTAAGGTCACTACAGCAATGTCAAAGATCAAATCAACATCAGACCATGACGTTCCTGAATCAACTACCCTGCCTTGTATCAACTTTCTACAATTTACAAATTACAAAATATACCCTGGAAAAGATTTTTGATATTAAAGTAACTACAGCAAGGTCAAATCAGTGTCGCAAATTGACAAAACATACCTACACCCCTCAACCAATGTGACTATCAAGTATGAACTTACTGTACTGCAGGGTTTCCAAGATATGGCCCATAAAAGGTTTTAAAGGCCAGTGTCATTAAGGAAAGGTCACATCTAGGTTACACTATGATCTTGCTCACCTATACCCCAGTCAATGTCTCTACCAAGTATGTTTTATTTATTTATTAATTTAGGGTTCTACGTCACTTTCAACACTGTACAGGTCATATCACGACGGGTAGTTGGAATGGCAGAGGAAACCAGTACATACAGTTGGTCAAGGTTCTGTACTGTACACTGCCGACCAACGTCAAGCAACTACCAGCTTTCCCACTTGAGGTAGGGCCGTGAACTGAACCCCGGCCTCAGAGGTGGGAGGCGAGAGTGTTACCACTCTCCCAAAGGGCCCCCTCTACCAAGTATGAAGTTACACTTTATGGTTTCAGGATGTAACCTGGACACTTTATTTGTGAAGGTCACAAGGTTAAATTGAGGTCAACTATAATGTTGCACATGTACAACTTAGCCAATGCTTCTAACTAGTATCCACTTTCTGCAGTGTATAGTTTGCTACCAATAGCCCTACACCATCATATTTTGGCACAGCTATATCTGCTGACAAATAGCACAGCCAGGTATCAACATCCTGCACCTTATATTTTTCAAGGTATTGACTGGACAAAATTAAAAGGTCAAGGTTACTACAGCAAGTTGAGAGGTCAAATCACACTAGATATTACACACCTACACCCCCTCCCAGTGTCCACACCAAGTATAAATTCTTTACACCTAACATTTTCTGAGATATGGCCAGGACAAAATATTAAAGGTGAATGTCACTACTTCTTAGTCAAAGGTCAAATCAAGATGACACTATGACGTTTCACACCTACCCCCCATACCAAAATCCCAGCCAAATATCCACATCCTGCACCTTAAGGATTATGATGATACACCCTAGACAAGATATTAAAGGTTGTGGTTATGGTAGTCGAAAGTCAAATCAAGGTCACAGCATGACATTGCACACCTACACCTCCCAATCAGTGTCTCCACCAAATATTAATTTTCTATATTACTGGTTTTTTTTTACGGGAGATACAGCCCAGACAAGATTTTCCTGCAACCCACCCACCAGACCAACCAACATCTAGCTCTCCTAGTGGATATTTGGTTAAGCATTTTGTTTTGAAGTTACAACCATTTTAGTGACCAATACTAGGGAGGTTTAGTGATGCGTTTGACAGCTACCTAATGTAAAATAATTTCCGTAAGAGATACGTTAAGTTTGAAGAGGATACGTTTGTTAAATAAGGGTTTAGCAATATGTCCATATGAAAGAGTGCAGGTCAACTTAGCTTCGTTGATGTGATAAAAAAGGAAGCATCGTTTGTAAACAGACCTCTGGTATTCATATGGGAAAATATAGTGAACTGAAACCTGACCAAAACGTGGTGTACATATTTATCTGCCTATGGGGTTGTGGCATATTTATTTGTAGTGTGTAGTTTTAAAATAAAATAGATAGGGGTGATTGAATGTCAATAAGCCAGCCTTTACATATAAAACGTAATGTAATTGACCCCCTAAACCTTAAAAGTCATCTGATACACATCTAATGCTGACGTAAATACGTTTGCGTTTAAGGTTTTGATGGCCAAAACGTAAGACTAAACCTCTCTAATGACTGAATTTACACCTTAAAATTGATGCACATATTCTGTGTTAGAAAACTTTACTGAAATTATCATCTAATAACATTCTGCAGTAAAACGCCAAAATTACAAAATAACATAACGTGCACCATATAAGTTACCCAAAACATATAAAATACTCTTTGCAAAAATGACCAAATACTGATCATTCAATATGGCCGCCAACACTGAACCATTTTTTACAGAGTGAAGTGATAAAGGAAACCAGAGTTCTTGGCACGTGTCTCTAATTGGAAAAATACCACACAAGAGAAAAAAAGTATTCAACTGTTGGCTGTCGTCAGCAAGTTCAAATTTGAAATGTAAATATTTACGGGTGCTCCTATTGGCTTGGCAGCCATTTTCTCATTCTTTCTTTGAATATGGACTTATTTGTACTTATTACTCATACAATATGGTATATGATAAAAGTAAAACATCCCCACTGGGCAAATACAAAATAATATGTCACTCATATGGATAAAACTGAACAATATAAAACTCGTGCTATGCACTCGTGTAATATTTTAATCTTCCTTTGTGATATTTTTTTCTAACATGTCATTCTGGATATTTTCCCATTATGCCATAATGCACACATATAGCATGTCATAGAATGTGGTTTCATTATGACCTCTTGTTATATGTGTATATATGTTACAGTCAATCTGTGAAACCAGTCATTACGCGTAATGACTGAAACTTTCAGTCATTTCACGTAATGACTGAAATGGCCAGTCATTACGTGTAATGACTAAAATTTTCAGTCATTTCACGTAATGACTGAAATCTGTGGTTCATTTTTACACAGATTGACTGGAAAGACTTCAGTCAATCTGTGTAATTCATCTAGAGTTGTTTTTCATCAAAACCTTTGTATTATTCAAAACCTTTGTACATTGTTTCCCTGCATTGTGAACTTTTGCATGCTAGAGAACTGTTATGGGTATTAAATATTAAACTATTTTAATCAATTTAATATCCTTGGAATTCCCACATGCTCTCTGAATTTATATTCAGGATTTTCAAACCTAAACCCATACTTTTGTAATAGACTCTATTATCATTTTCAAAAATATTATTAAAATATTGAATGGTTAGGTGCATTTAATTACTTTTTAAATGTTATGTCCATTCTAAATTCATATTTGGGCTTTTTAAAACTAAACTCATATTTTGTTTTTGTGGTCAATGAAATAAAAATGAAATTTATGTCTTGTTTGAAGACTAATCTTCATTTATTAATCATAATTTATAATACAGTTTTGCCTTTTATGTTATTAATTAAAGACTCAGTTCTATTGTGGCAGGTTGTTAGGAAGCAGGAAACCATGAAGTTGAAGTGAATCTTGTCCACACTTACTTGTCCTAATTGCAATGCAGCCCTTTTTATCCTGTTTTGTTCTTTGGGACCATGTTACTGTTGTTTGACCTCTCCACACAAAGAGCCTGGTTATCAAAGATGGAGTGACCTTTAATGTTCTAAAATAACTGGGGCAACTTAATCCATTCTTCTAATATTTAATAAAGCTCTAACTCACACCTCAGTGCACTGTAACTAGAAATAACCCTCCAGATACATGATTTACCTTATATTCTTCAGTTGTACATGTTACACAGAAATTTAAATTTTAGCAAGAGTCTATTGATTGGGTCCCCTTTTTGTAAGACACACTACCTATCCATCAGTGCTCTGTCATATTTTACAGATTTTGTCATATATTATTAGTACCAACTAATTAACCAATAAGAAAAAGGATCCAATGAAATTAAACGGCTAGTTGATGCAGGGTTGCATACAGATATGTACATTAGAATAATGTTAGTAACACCTTTTATTGATCTAGTCCCTGTTCATTAGCCACTTTGTAAATTTTATGATGGATAAGTCTCATGTGGATCTATTTAAAGCTATTTATCACAATTCAGCCATTACGTGTAATGACTGGACCTTATTTTCAGTCATTACGCGAAATGACTGGTCATTTTAGTCATTACGCGCAATGACTGGTCATTTCAGTCATTACGCGAAATGACTGAAACTTTCAGTCATTACGCGTAATGACTGGTTTCACAGATTGACTGTAACATATACATGAAATATAATAATACAATACTCTTTCTATGCACTCGTATAATAGTGTCATCTTGGGATTTTGTTACTATGCATTTGGGAATTTTCCTGTTATACAATAACGCACACATACAGGGTGTCATAGTATGTGGTTTTATTGTGAACTCTTGTAATACTGACCACATGTAGTGATACATATGTGGGCGGGGAATATGAAAGTTTTAAAGTCTGATAATATGATTTCATCTTGTGGGGAATGTTGCATAGATATCTATAGGTTTGTCATGTATCTATAAAAAATAACTAAAAGATTTTTTTTTTCAAAATGAAGTGGCACACAACTGATCCAAATAAACTTTACAATGTTTAATTTTCGCACTGATTGCACTGATTAATCAAAGTGTGGATTGATTGCTAACTTCTATTTTTTTTACAGTTTTGCCAATTTACAACATGTGCTGAACTAACTGGGTCCATATATTTATAATTTTATCACAATGGAAGCAAACTTTCAATGCAATATTTTAAAACTGTATTTTCTAGTCTACTGACATGTAAATAAAATTTCCCAAACCTGCTTTACATATTTTACTTTGTTATGGGGGTGACCTTCATTTGACCTTGTGCTGATAACCTGTTCGGTCACCTCTCCTGGTAGCTGGCTTATCACTCTGCCATGTAGACTCTACCAAACCTAATAGGTCCACAGAACTTCACCTCCATATGCCCTTATTTAGGATAGTACATGGGCCACCCTGGCCTTGGTCTCAGAGGGGTCTTTCACCCCCAGTACTTTTGGGTTTGAATCTAGGCAACAGGGATTTTTTCGCCACTTATCAATCCATTTACAAGGTTATGCAGTTTCATTTTTCTCTTCATAAGTATATTTACCCAGTTCCATGTATTTCAGTACACATTCAAATAGAAAGATATCCAGATTGTTTACAGGTTGTTTCATATAGCGCAAGAATAAATACGTATTTTATATTCTATGAAGATGGTGTGGAGGAATCACTGCTGCCCTGCTATAACTTGGCATACCTGTGACCTGAAATCCCTTTTTTAAAAGCCAACAAGGTGCCAAGGAGGTATAAGTATTTTTGGTTTGTTTGTTTTTGCAAAATAACTCAAAATAATGGGGATGGATTCTGATTAAATGTTCAAGAAATGTTGACAATGGCACAGATGATAACATTTTGGTGTTGATATGGATCTCGGCCTGGATCGAGAATTTTTAGAAGAATTTTTAGCCATATTGAGGTATTGGGCCCTTGGAGAAGATCGGCTTTCTCTGATGTGCTTTTCTAGTTTATTCTTGCTGTTCTGTAAATTTCTTAAGCAATTATTAAGCATTTCTAAATGGGTAAAATATAATTTCTACATGTAATCGACCCCCCAAAAAAACTCAGAATTTGCATACCAAAAATATCGGAAACAATTAAATTATGCCAGTTATCTGTTCTGCTACCATTAGTATTTCGCCTGATGTTGTATGGTAAACTGCTACAAATACACAAGTGTTACAGATGGCAACCATGATTTGGCATTTGCTGTTGTGGCTCATGCTTCTAGAGATTACTTTTTCATATTTTTCTGTCACAGGACTTTCAGGAATTGTGGTATCGGATGACGAATAACCGCTTCATCACCGAAAGTTAAACACCAATAGGCTACGTTAGTACTTGGATGGGTGACCATCTGAGTTCTACGCAAGGTACAGGATATATTTGACTTGGAATTTGTCGCCAGGCTTCCATAAATTCTGCTGCACCTCTGGTGTATCTGATGACTTTGCAGCTCTCTCATGTACGGGAGGGGGCAGCATTTCACAGTTTCCCTAATTTCTATTGTACTTCATTTAAAACTAACATGTACCATGATACTGAAGGAGCTTTCTAGCATAGAAAGGTGTGGAATATGTCTTGATACTGTTTGTAAGATTTTAGCACTGACAGTATGCAGGATTATAAAAATTAATAAAAACGTTTATGTCAGTGAAAAATATGCCTAACAAACTGCATCTGACTGATGCAAAGAGCTGTATGTTCTCTAAACTGTGTCTGGGGTCAATATAAAAACTATCTATAACTTCATTATATGCTAGAATACAATGAGAAGACTCGATCTTTAACTTTAATCCTTGTATGAAAAGTGTTAAAACAGTCTTTGTAACTTTTTTGGAACAGTATAATATAGTTGGCAAAATGCTCTCCACTTTTCGACAGACATAATATTATTGCCATAGGACAAGTTCTACGGATGTATTTGTACTTATCATAAAATATATTTTAGGATGCTACTATCAGTTTACAGTTTGAAGAACCTCTTTTCATTCTGATAACTTTTATAAAACCACACTGCGTATTTGTTCTCAAGAAACTGCATTTTGGTGTTTTATGGGCGAAATGCTGCCCCCCCCCCCGCCCCCTTGTACGTCAAAAGACTTTGTGGTCTTTGTTTTACCAAGTTGAGGGGTGTGCTCAAGATATAGTTCAGAGCAGTAACTTCATTGTTAAGGCTCTTTTAGACAAAAACTAATGCAATGCTATTCCATAAGAGCCATTTTCAACTTCAATAAAGTTGTGGAAAGAAAATTGTTCAAAATAGGTCCAGAAATCGGGGAAATTCTTATAGTTTGCAAATGAAGCCTCTGTTGTATGCTGATTGTACATACTGGGCTGTTACTTTCGAAACAAAACCCAAACTTTTGACCTTTGATGGTACATAGTGGTCTAACAAAAGTTGGAAAATTCTTCAAATTTAAAATAATTTTGTTTTGCCTTGTTTTGTATCATCACTGTATATATGTATGCAATACAAAATGTTGAAACAAACACTAAATATTAAGGAGTATATAATTTGTTTTATTAGATGTTATTGATATTTTTGTAAAACAATGGAGAGTCACAAATGATTGTGGTATTATTAGGGGGTTTGATTGACATGGGTGAGTTCCCTAAGTGGCTTGATAGAAAGCAAGTTTTGCATCTCATCACTGGTCTGGTTCACGTACTCCTTTTCTCTGTAGAAAGGGGTCTGATATCAGCCACCATTTTGGCGAATTACTTGTGCTAGTTACACTTAGCAATAGTACGAAAAAGCTAATATAGCACGTTTGTGTTCTACTTATAAGCCCTATACTATAAGGTGTACATTTTGATATCATATCCTATATTTGTTGTATAATGCTGTTATACAATAATTGAGTTAAATTTGTCCAAAACAGAAAATATGTGGAAGCATCGATCAGTTAATTTTGGTAAATTTTGAGATTTTGAACAGTCAGTAACACATCCTGTATTTTAAACACAATATATTTTTCAGGTTTGAAGCTTAAATAATAGTTGTGTTATCTCTCTATACTTGATATTATCTTGTATCTTGCATTTATAGAAACATTAAAATGACCCATTTTCTGACTGTAATTGATAAAAACCCTGCAATCAGTTTATGGGCCGATTTTGAAGATGGCAGACTGCAAATGAAAATACGGTATTATTACCATATATGGTGAGTAATCAAATGATGACGAGTAATCAAATAACAGCCTTTGGGCTGTTAATGATTACAATTTCTATAACACCCTTCAAAAGCATGTTATTGTATCATTATTCGTTACAAAAATAACTGAAACCTATATAAAGTAGACACAAATACTTTCATTTATTATACAAGTTTACAAAGAGTGATCACACTACATTGCAGTTCAGACGGAACAGGTGAAGCTCACTAAAGGTATACCAGTCTCATTTTCATTTTAAGGAGGACAATTGCCTGGTCTGCCAATTATACAATGCCAAACGTATCTTCTAACTTGATTTGTCATTAGTGGTCCATAATAGCAAGCATTTCTCACTTGAATTTCTACATGAAAATCATACAAATACACTATTGTGTGGTCTGGTGCCCAGCCTAAATTATCACACAAGAAGCAAGTTCTGATGGTCTCCACCACTATGGCCCTGTTGGTTATATGGGATGTGAAACCCTAACTTTGACTTTTCATTGACAGATATCAAGTCTTTTTAATTGCCTGGTGAAAACAAGGACAGATAACTAATACATAATGAGGGGGTCAGAGTGGCGCAGTGGTAACACACTTGCCTGCCACCTCTGTGGTCAGCTGTTCAAACCCTGGACCTTATATGGGAAAGTTGATGGTTGCCAGTTTACAGTACAGAACCTTGACCAACTGTATGTACTGGTTTCCTCTGTCCACAAAACTACCCATCGTAATATGACCTGTACAGTGTTGAAAGCGATGTAAAACCCAAAATAAATAAATAATTTACCTTTGTACTTTGATCAATCTTATAAGAGTAGTTGGTATTTATTTATCTTATTAATTTATTTATTTATTTACCCATTTATTTACCTAGTTATTTATTTATTTATTTATTACCTCCACCAGGAGGTTTAATTTTGGGTGCATCCGCTTGTCTGTCTGATAACTCCAAAAATTAATTAATGATCCCTCTGAATGATCCTTCTGAATTTTGTTATGTGGTTTGGGCCATAAGAAGAATTGACTAAATCTTGGGAAACAGCCAGAGCACAGTTTGGAAGAAAAAAAAACAATCCCAAATTTTTAAAGGGATTATTTGCCATGTTTGTTAGTGTCTATTTTCAGTGGCTTTCCTTTCAACACTACTTCAACAATTATAAGGCAATCTTCACAAATCTTTACGTAACTAGGACCTGGCCAAAGGAAGAAGTGACTACATCTTGGAAAAGACCCAGATCATATTCTGGATACATAAAATATCCTCAATTCCCTGACCCCCCCCCCCCCCCCCCCCCCCCCCCGCCCTTGGAGGAGGTCTGTGTTCTATGAGTGTTTTCTAATTTGCAATGTAGATGTACCAGATTATTAGGGCACACAGTATTGGTGTGATAACAGCAAATATATTGCAAGCCACCATTGAAACCAGTTCATTTGGAGCTTTAATTTCTTCATTGGGATTTCAACTGTGAAGGAAACAACGAGTTAGACACTATGTTGTATGGTGATGCCATAATTGGTAAACTTTTGCCATAATGAAAAACCATTATTCTCTGTGACAACAACAGCAATTCTGTCTAGCAATCTGATTGGCTAGCAGGAAATCAACATTACTCTTAGGAACTCTTAGTAATTCTCAGTGGTCTGGTGCATTTAGACACAACTGATGTACTGATAGAAAGGTGTATTGCCTTAGTATATACAAATACTAAACAGATGACAGTTGAATGGATGTATTCAATTTCTTTTATGGAGTTATTGGTTGGTGGCCTTTTTTGTAAACTGTTGCAATGTTTACGGTACATGGTCTGAGCAAAAGCTTTTCAAGTTGATGAGACAGGACTTGAGACAGGAGTAGTGGAAAGAAATGATTGATCATTGATTGAATTATAAATGAGTTAAATGGAATAATAGAGATTCATTTGATATAAGGAAGTAGTATGGATAAAAATAGATACATATATTTGTATAACTATAGTAATATATTATTCATCTAGTACTTATTCTCATCAAAAGTTGGAACAATAAATCACTTTTGTTTTAGCAATCAAACTGTAAAAGAACTGCATATTCAGTGGATAGAATATTTGAATATATGATGAATATAAAGAACACAGGAGATCAGATCAACTCACAGATTCAGCAAATATCGGATACAAACACAAGGACTAAAATGACTCTGAGAGAATTCAGAACACTTAAAACTCTGGAATTGTTGCTGAGTTTCTTTGGATTAATTTATGAAACAGAAAGTGCACAGTTTATGTTTGGTGAGTCATATTTTCAAAATTCTTTATTATCCCAGAGAAATAATTACATGTATATGTACACATGCACTTTGTCACGATACGTTTGGGGGTCATATTAGTCAACAAATGTGGCCTTTAAACACGTGACAGGGACCATGGTGGGACAGCGGTAACACACTCACCTCCCAACTCTGAAATCCAAGTTTGAATCCTGGTCCAACCTGAACTGAGAAAGCGGGAAGTTGACCAACTGTGAGTACTAGCATCCTTCAAACTGCCTGTCACAATATAACCAATAAAGAGGTACTGTGTATCATGTAACACACTGAATAAAATAAATGAATTCATAAATTAACTAATTAACCTCCGAAATTTGACCCTTAAGTAATTAAGTAAACACCTGCACTCACTCCTGTGGACGTGGGTTCCCAGCTCTTCACATATTGTGAGACTTGCTCACACAGAATATTTATTGACTGTGGCTTGTATTCGGTAAAACTGGTGCATTGCCGGGGACGTATCAACATTTTGAAAGGTAGCTGAGGTGAGACATAAACATATTGTGGTGAATTTGGTCCTAACTTCTAATGTCCTTCACAGGAACAAAACACGAAAAACCTTTAAATATCCATGAACAGTTCTTGTCAGCTTGACTTCAAATACACAACTAACAAATGTGGTCTATTTCTGGGAAGTCACGGCCACTGCACATACTTTCCTTATGTAAGGTTAAATGTGTCAATTAGTGTCAGCCGTGGTTCGCTACAATATTGTTGTGGGGGGACCCCTCTATTTGCAAATTCCAAGATTTGTGCTAAGTTTGGGGTGTAAATTGGAAGTAGAAATTATATAATCGTCCCATAAAAGCTGTATGAAATTTTTATTATTTGATTTTATGTTGGTAAAACACAGGTGTAGTTTGTGTTAAAGTTTAGTATGTAATCACAGGCTGCCACCTCTGTGTGGGTTCCACTTACACAAGTGGCAATGCTGAGGACCTGTCCCTATATGACCCTTTGAATGGGGTGTAAAACCCTTAACCTTAATTTGGTACAAAACAGACGTACATTCAAATGGAAGTTAAAAATTCGCAAAGCAATTCTTTAACTTCAGTAGTGGTATTAGACAGACAAAACAAACAAGATTTAGTGTGCCCAAAAATATCATCAGATAAAAAGTTAATTCTAAGAAGTGATTAATGTTACATCCATAGACAGTACTGTGGCTCTATTTTCTTGAGGCAAACAAGATATCGGTTTGTAGATTTTTCTAATGAAATCATCACAGATGACAGTAACAATATCTGTGTTGTATATTATACTCAGCACAATATTTCCTGACTCAAATCACTATCAGACCCACCCCAACTGTACAAGTACAGTCTATGCTCTATCGCTGTGGACATTGTCCACACTGAAAACCAGAGACTCCAAGATGACCATTTATCAATGTTCCTAGGGTTCTTCAGCCTGACCCTGGACAGAGGACCCAATAACCATTTCAAGTCATTATCCAGGCGACATTTACTGTCTCTGGGATCAAACGAAGGGTCTCTGCTTTCCCAGGTGAGTGCCTTAACCAGTTGGCAATAGTTGTAGAGTTTTTCACCAAATTTGTGTAATTCGTCACAATGGAAACATAGCTTACCATTATTTCAATATACCACAGGTCAAATGTTGACAGGGTAGCAGCAACTCATCCATGACTTAAACAAGCAACAAGCTCCAAAGAGCAGTCATCTTGAAAAGGCAACCCATGTTTACCCCCCCCCCCCCCCATGACATTTTACTTTAATTTAAACCTACAAAGAGCAACCATCTACCACTTGCAACGGGTAACCACTTTTTTATGCCTCAAGATAGCCCTGAACCTGCAAAGGGCAGCCACCACTTCCTTTCTCCAAAGACAAAAACTCTTATATAGTTATATAGTTACAATCTAGTTTATATACTAACAGAAGGTCTTTACAAGCACTTGGGTGCAGTATTCCTAATAAAATGACACATCACTGTTACTACTGGTGCTGAGGACCTATCCCAACATGGCCCTGGACATACAACCCAAGGGGGCTGGACGTATCGGCCCTTTGCCAAATTGGCCCTCAGCAATAAAAAAATCCCCCCTGGACAAATCGGCCTTCTAAAAATTTGGCCCTGGACAATTCGGCTCCCAGTTGAAAACATTTGTAATTAGAACTTTAAAACAGAACTAGAAATTAAAACAAAAAATAAGGGGGCCTTTTCAACAGAAACTTAATTGCCTTAATCGAAATAGTGTTGAATTATAATCTGGTCTGTGTTAATGTTGACTAAAGGCGGATAATTCTGTCCAATTATGTATAATGGTTGAGAATTTTGGCTAAGTGTGATTACACACATTAAGGATAATTAGATTCTGCAATCAATCCCTTTTAACCTATATTCATTACTATATAGATAATGGCCAAGTGGCACTCCATTATGTAAATGTAATGGCCTGAGGCATTGGAAGGGCCGTAGGGTCATTAAGTTTACATAATGGAAGCTCCACGAGGCAATTATCTATTATAAAACCCTGTAAATTCAAACCAATTTATTAATTCAATAATTTAATATCTTGTACCAAATGATAAACCTAGACAATCTTTCCTTTGATGTGCACAATCATATGGGGCTTTCATAAAATAGCTATGTTTTTCTTTATTTCAATACACAATTAACATTGTTTCACCATGTCTACCACTGGTTTACCTTTATGGGGAAATATAATTTTGGATAAAGCTTGAAAGGTTTCAATATAATCTGACTGCCACAAAGTTTCACCATGGATAATGGTAATAGATAAAATATGGATCTGTGACTTACAGAAAACACTTTCCAGAAAAAAATAGACTGCTTATTTAACAATGCTGTGGATAATTTCTTGTGGTGAGTGTTTCATGTTATTTTATTAATCTGTGCTTATTTTAAGACAGTAAGCTATTATTTATGTGTTTCAGGCATTAAAAGTACTAGAAACTGGATAATTACTTACTTGTTTTATTTTGTGTTGAAGTTTTTGGGTTTCTCAAGATTTTTATTTTGTGTACTTCTTTGTCTCTTAATTTTGAATCAAGGAAAAATGCCTCCTGGAAAGATTGCCTCCTGGAAAAAAGTCTCATAGAAAGAATGTGTGCTCCACATTTTGCATTTCAGTAATGCCTCCTATGGAAATTAATCCACAACATTAAGAACAAAATTCATTTCAACCACAAACAGTGTATCATTTTAGAAGTATATAACAAACTGTAATAACATAAATTAAAATCCTTGTTTTGAACTTAGAAACATTGAAAATTTAAACCAAATTTAAACCCAGCATGTTTCTTTTCATTTTACTTGAGTAAATTTTGAGCCACTAAAAACACTCCTTTTAATATATTATGCTGAGTTAGATTTCCATAGTGAGTTTGTTTGAAAGTTAGCTGCTCCTTTGATTAAGTTCACAGAAGAATTAAAATTATCCAACTTTATAAATTAAATTGCTTGTTTTGTATATATCAGGAGGTATTTTTTCAAGTTAGCATTTTTCCATGAGGTAATTTTCTATGAACTATGAATGTCATTCAGAATTGAAAAGACTTTGTAAATGTACCTACTGAACTAATTAATATAAAAGAAGTTGTGAAAACATTTCAATATTGAATGCATTGTGCTGAGGATGACTGACAAATACCAAGAACCCTTTTGTTCCTTGCAGACTAGCTATTCAACTAAACCACAATCCACTGTTAGAAAATAATGTAGGGTTGACTCTCCATTATGAAAAAATAATGGAGAGTTGAGACAATGGAAGGGTCGCCCATGTGGGTTTTATATACATGTTAATGTAAGAATTATTAAAAGTTGCAATTATACTAAATGCAGAGCATCTGCAGGTGGGGTCATAACTTTTGTGATCTTTTTAAGAACAATTGGTTTTTAAAATGTGCTACTGTTTGATTAGTACCTTTGTTTATATCCCTCTGCTTAGATATTAAATTGTTTTGTAATTCTTGATCATTTGATCTGTGAAATATTTGTATAAGTTTTGGGTCTTATACATATATCTTATGACGAATTTCATGTTTATTAAAATTTAAAAGAATAATGAATATTTATTCACTCTTTGGATAGTTTTAAAAACTACCTTGTGGTAATGTAAACAAAATTATAGACTGATAAAAAATAAGTTTAGAAATTACATTTTTATTTATTTGGGGTTTTATGTCGTTTTCAACATGGTACAGGTCATATCACGACGGGTAGTTGGAAGGGCAGAGGAAACCAGTACATACAGTTGGTCAAGGTCCTGTACTGTAAACTGCCAACCAACGGCAAGCAGCTACCAGCTTTCCCACTTGAGGCCATGCCGGGAACTGAATCCCAGCCTCAGAGGGGGCCTATTTGGTAAAGGGCTAAATTGTCTATGTTTATTTGTTCATTTATTTATTTGGGGTTTTACGTCGCTTTCAACACTGTACAGGTCATATCACGACGGGTAGTTGGAAGGGCAGAGGAAACCAGTACATACAGTTCGTTAGGGTTCTGTACTATAAACTGCTGACCAACGGCAAGCAACTACCAGCTTTTCCACTTGAGGCTGTGCCGGGAATCGAACCCCGGCCTCAGAGGTGGGAGGCGAGAGTGTTACCACTCTGCCAACGTGGCCCCCTAAATTGTCTATGATTCCAACCTGAAGTTTACCAATATTGCCTTATATTACTTAACTGTGTTTATAGGGGGCCATGGTGGTGTAGTGGTAGCACACTCGCCTCCCGCCTCCTGAGATCAGAGTTCGAATCCCAGGATGACCTCATTTGGGAAAGCTGGTAGTTGCTTGCCATTGGTCGGCAGTTTATAGTACAGAACCTTGGCCAACTATACTTACTGGTTTCCTCTGCCCTTCCAACTACCAATCACAATATAACCGATGCACAATGGTACTAGGCCCAACGTAGAACACTAATTGTGTACAATTTCTTTTGGATTTACAAGTTTAAGTGTGTCATTAGTTTTGCGTTGAAAGCCATTGTTTCCGAGTCTATATCAGTCATTGATAAAAAGGCTTTATGACTGACCTCTTGCATTACTGAGGTGGACTATGTGTTTTGTTTTTTCTCTAGAAGATAATAGTTGGGCTGTGTCACTCTTGCTGGAAAGTGGATTAATGACCCCATTATTTCCCCAAACCTCATTATCAGATTATTAGGGGTTCAGACCATTCCCTCTTTAGTCCATGGCATCTGTAATCAACAGTAAGTTTCTTTCAATCCAAGGAAATAAACCAACCCGTCAAGTCATGGACATTGGTGAATCTTTTGTGGAAAATGGTAATGTCTAGCAAAACAAAGAAATCATTAATTTAAAAAATTCCTAACTAATAGAACTCCTACAATTTTTATGTTAAGATGTGTATATAATGATAACAGCTATTACTGATGTATGTGCAGAGTAATCAAAATGTTTACCTACATATTTGACTTGCATACTCATCCTAATAAATCTATATGCACAGTATAGCGGCGATTAGGTCATCAAATGTTGTAGATACCAGTGTATCAAACAAAAACTGTTGTGTTTTTTCAATGTTTCTTAAACCATCATAATATTATGGCAGCAACTAATATTTCCTTTAGAAATGTTTTTTTTTGTATAAAATCTTGTTTTTTTATATTTAATGTAGTCATTTATTTCTTCCTGTCAACAGTAAAATTTTCTAACCTAGGGATATCACATTAAGGTTCAACTTTAAATAATTGGCTCACTATTGTTAAAGCAAATAGGGATTCAACATATACTAAAATACAATCCAAAATAGGATTTTTCACTCATGAATATTGATGAGGTAGGCTTACATGGAGAGACGTCACGATCATGTGACAAATCTGTCCAGGAGACCAAAACTCATTCCCTGACCAAATCCCTGGCCGAATAGCTACTCCAGTTGTTATTACCCTCATTGCTGAAACTGCAAAGAGCAACTCATTTTTGGAATTTCGCCAGGGTGGATGCCATTAGCATGTTTGATTGAATGAAAGACGTGGTCCTTGATCTCTGGGTGATGAAAAATGCAGGAAAAAGAATGAAAGTTTACATTTACATATAAAAAAACACATTGACATTTTTCCCTGGGTCATAATAGGCCGCTCGGTATACTGTGTAGAAGATATGGGATGTTTAGTAAGGGTTCAATAAGTAGATGTACAACTTAGTGCTGTGCACTCTATTAAATTACGTTTTCTGCTACTGTGTCCTAGTGGGCAACACACTCACCTTACAACACAAAGGACTCGTGTTCAATCCTGAGTATAGGCAGGTACACTGCAGTACAGATGGCTGCTTGGAAAATGGCAGTCCTCTATCATAGGGTCCTATCTCCAGTGGCAGGCTAAAGAACCTCAGGGATGATGATCACTGGGGATCCCTCAGCCTCTGTCTTTCAGTTACGGGAATGTCAGCCCCTGGGGCTTCAGCTGTATGTACACTGCTGGAATGGCTCAATTAGTGCTATGGGTGTTGTAAGGGAGATGTAGTGAAGACTATATAGGTGTAACGTACCACCATACAGAAGTAATTAACCTACAGGTAATTACCATCGAGTCTCTATTGCACAGAGCTAAATAATGGGATCCCAGGAATCCATATCCATTTTAATCTAGTCTGCATAATACAAAACAATAGGTAGGGTTACTGGTGTAATAAATAGGTCAAAGCTATGGAGTCATATCCTCTTTAACAGCTTATGATTTCAGCTGTCACTAAAAGACAACAAATCCTCTCTTTGTATTTGTTATCTGTGATTAAAATAAATTAATCTAATTTTATTTATTTATTTGGGGTTTTACATCACTTTCAACACTGTACAGGTCATATAACGACTGGTAGTTGGAAGGGCAGAGGAAACCAGTACATAGAGTTCGCTAGGGTTCTGTACTGTAAACTGCCAACCAACGGCAAGCAACTACCAGCTTTCCCACATAAGGCCTTCACGGGGATCGAACCCCGGCCTCAGAGGTGGGAGGCGAGAGTGTTACCACTCTGCCACCGTGTCCCCTCAAATTAATCTAAATAACAAACAAATAAAGTTAACTAATTTATTTAGATTTATTTTTTTTTCTTTAACATTTACTTTGACTAAAATCTACCTGTCCAAAAATAACCTATTAGAGAACCCTTTTCAGGGGAGCAATCTCATTTCTACATTGGGCTGCAGCCAATCCAAATACAGCTTGCAAGGCTCTATTTATGTATCAGTGGTCCCGACTAGCTGTAAATTGAATTTATTGTTCATCTCATTTTAGTGCCAATTTGAGGTGTGTGCAAAAGTTATCACACTATGCAAAGAATGTTGGATTCATATTCACAAACCGTGATCTGCTGTTTTCACAATAAATAGAAACATTTCTCTTAATTAAATATTGACCAAATGTAGGCAAAATTATCTGCAATATTTACAATGCTAAATGCAAAAGAATACTGCTGCCTGCCATTACTTGACACTCACACCCTCCCACCAGAACACCCTCAAAAAATGGCTGATGGCTGTTGGACGGGACGTAAAACCACAAACTTGACTTAGAACCCAAAACTTGGTACAAGGGAAACAATATAGAATAGCAATATTGAGCTCGTTGTCATGGTAACATTTCAATGAGTGAATCATACCATATAAGGTTGAACAGATAGTAGTCGGCTGGGACATAACTTAATGGTTTGGGGATATCTGTATGTAGATTTCAACTTTTCACTTTACACCAAGTTGGGACACTAATTTGAAATAAACCTTGAAACCTTGTCGCCATGAAAAATATTGCAAAAAGTTAAATGATTTTTGTTTTTCACTTACACTTTTATCAATGCATGTTTTAATAAAAAACAATCATGCTACACTTACAGCAAGTACAAATAAGTATTTTGTGTCTCAACTGTGCCAAGCTGAGGCAAGTAGCTGTAGAAATAGTCATTAATTCAATTTCTTGTAGCTGTTTATAATAAAATTCATACATAGAATACACAACTGATACTTTCATTCAGTGGTAAATAATTGATGGCTGGAAACAACAGTGATTAATGGCAACAACGACAGGAATCTATGGACCTAACTGAGAATACTCTACAGGATATTTATTATCCACCATTTCGTGTAAATAATGAGAAAACTGTGGCAGTATTCACCCCAACCCCCTACACAAATAAGCTTTGTAACAGATACATTAAAGGAGAAGCAGTGAATATTACGGAAGAGTAGAAGGGTCAACATGTGAAAATATCTTTTTGGATTTGTCCAGTTAGTAACTCGATAAATCGGTATCACGATTTATCAACTTACTGAGTAAATCAACTTAGCTCCAGGACCAATTACAAAGGAGACTCAGACCGTTAAAGTATGAAGGACCACATCAAACCCTTGAAAGTAGGGTCCAATGTCAAACATGACCCCTCTAAAACATTCATGCAATACAGTGTGATATCAGCTGTTTTCACATCACAAACCTCTAATGCTAATTATAAAGGAGCTGTAAGTCTCAAGGACCACATTAGGGATTGAAGGAGGAGACCAAGGTCAAATCCCACCAAAACCTAGCAAAAGATTCAAGCCACATGACCACCACTTGTTGTTTTACACAGAGGCCATGTGGTTTTACTGCCCAAACCTCTGGTTCCAATAATAAAGGAGATACAGTGCATTATAAGTACTCAAAAGGAGGCTGGATAAACTAGCCACTTCTAATTTCTATCATGACTTTTATAGCACTTAATCTCCATCAAAAGACAGACTCTAAGGCTTAACAACCAGGAAATTAAAAAGTTAAACAAAATCATAGTCCAGAGACGTAAAAGGGGAGGGTCCACACCACACAATTGTATACATTAATAATTTCCAAGTACTTGTTCTTGTACTCGACAGCTGAAAATTAAAGGTAGTTGTAGTTGTCTAAAATACTGGGCCAAATTGAATCTGAAGAATACAATGAATATTAGGTGGGTAGGTTGACCAGCTTTCCGTTTATCAGTAAAACAATTGGAGATTGGACCTTTCCCAAATCAGCTGTTAGCAATTCAGCCAAATAAAAACTCAACTTGAGCTTGATCCCTTTTGTGAATAGGACCCCAGTTGAATATGCCATTAGTTTCATATTTACTGACAAAATATATACTGGGTATAGTATTCTATTCTATAGTATACATTTTATATTGCTTAATCTCTATGCATTTAAGTAGACTTTAAGAGGCAACAACAAAACACAGTATTCCAAAATTCATCAATCCACGAGCACAGCAATGGTTGAGACACCAGCTGGATCAAAAACAATAGTAAAAATGGGCCCTGGGAAACAAATGTGATTTGAGTTTCTTTCCCATGCAGACAACAGAGAAGTAGGATGAACAATATCATGAAATTTTCCTCTAATGTCTCAGTGATAGTAGCAAATGCATTGCTCAGTAGCGGTCTGGATTATTGCAATTCACTGTTTTGTAGTTTGTTTTCCAAATATATCACAAGGCTACAGAATATCAAAAATTGTTTGGCACAGTTTGTTACTGGTGCTTTCAGATCTACTTAAATCACCCAAATCTTTAGTCTCTTTACTGGCTTCACACAACGAATCCCATTCAAAACTTTGGTACTTGTATACAAGTATCTCACCACTGGAAAGCCAAAATATTTTGCCCTATATCTGCCTTTAGTGCATCTGCTGTTAAAAGAAGATGTAGTGATACGGAGAAGATGTTCCTTAAGGTTCCTTATTATAGTTCCTCAATTCATAAATCAAAAATAAATTCATTTCAGCCAGTGTTTCTCATATAATGCTCTAAAGCTATAGAATGGTTTGTTTGAAATTTGAACTTACTCCTTCATGTTTCAAAACGTGACTTAAACTCAATCTTTTTTAGAAGTCTCGACTACCAAACATCGATGGTCTCCTTGGGTTATTACTTTTATCAAATTTTATGATTTTCGACTGTGTCTTTTGTTTTGGATGGTATAAAATTGGAACCCACTAAGTGGCCACAGCAGTGTAGTGGTAATACACTCGCCTCCCATGTCTGAAGTCTGCAGTTCAAACCCAGGACCCCATGTGGGAAAGTTTGTAGTTGCTTACCGATCGCCGGCAGTTTACAGTACAGAACCTTGAGCAACTGTACGCATTGGTTTCCTCTGCCCATAAAACTACCCTTCATGATATGACCTGTACAGTGTTGACAGTGATATCAAAACCCAAATAACTAAATAGAACCTACTAGTTCAAAAAAGAAGTACTTGGATACCTGATACCTGAATTCATTCCAGATTGTAGGGGCATGAAAAACAAAACTATGAACAAATTGCCCTTTTTTTGTTATTTGTGAAAGGATGGTCTATACTAAGGAACCACCAACGACCATCTATCAAGTATTTCTTATGTTATATTTGCAGCAGGGGGTCCGAAATGAACTGAAGTACATCTTAAGTAACCTAGTACTTTTAGCCTGATAAGCTTGAGCTGAAAGACGTAGACCAGAGCTTCATGTTGTAATTCAGCATCTGCCTTAATATGGCACAAAGAAGAAGTAAACACCAAATGTATTCTGTGACCAGTCAGAATCACTAATACAGAATAATACTTCCAACCTTAATCCTTCCAAAGAAGCAAGCTGTATGTTCTGTCTTATCAAGTGATAACATTTTAAATCATGTACTAAGTGGGGGTTGTTTTACTTTGCTGTTCACCATGTTGCTGTAGTAGTAGATAATGATAATGATAATAGGGAGAAATAAGCTCTTCTGTTAGCATTTAGCTAAATGCGAGATTTACGGCTGAAGAAACTTTGCAAATTAGAGGCACTTAGATCATGAGTGGTCAATTTCTAAAAGATAATGATTCCTATTAATAGGGATTCTAGTTCTTTACCATGGAATGGTTTCACAGAAAGACTTATCCTGTGTGTAAGGCAAAGATCTTCACTTTAAGTCCAGGCTAAGTCTGTGGTCTGTGAATATGCAGATTTCACACAGCAGCCAAGTCTTTGTTCAAAAGTTAAGTCCAATTTGGAGTGGACGACTACCATAAATTCTTCTCCACTTCAAAATTGTAAATGGATAATATATCCAATACCTACTGAAGTTCATTGTTTGTGTGTTATATATATTTGTATTTGTATATATTTTGAGTTTACATAAAATAGTCATATGGCACACAAAACCACTATGTATATTGATAAATCTGCCTAAGCTTGGCCTGAGGTGAGTCCCATTTAGATCCAGTCAAAAGTCTCGGATTTAAGTCTTAGACTTAGTCAAAATCTTACCTAAGACTAAGAATTACGCCCAAGTCAAAAGTCTCAGATTTAAGTCTTAGACATAGTCAAAATCTTACCTAAGACTAAGAATTGGTGAGACTTGCCACAGAAGATTATATATTTAAAAATCCTATTTGTAGTGACAAGACTGAAACATTGCAATAAATTGTTTTCATACTTACTTCTTAGCTCAGATGAAAGTCACTTTGGGTGGCCACGGTGGCAGAGTGGTAACACTCTCGCCTCCCACCTCTGAGGTAGCTGGTAGTTGCTTGTCGTTGGTCGGCAGTTTACAGTAGAGAACCCTGACGAACTGTATGTACTGGTTTCCTCTGCCCTTCCAACTACCCGTCGTGATATGACCTGTACAGTGTTGAAAGCGACGTGAAACCCCAAATAAATAAATAAATAAATAAAAGTCACTTTGAACTCTGTTATTACATTCAGAACTTAGCAAACTACACCCCTTATGTCTAAACAATATGAAAATTACGAAAATGACATAAATTTTAGATTTGATTCTGATAAGAGCCAAGTGTGTACAGCCCATGTTTATGAGAGGAGATTTATGTATTTTTTCCACTGGAGTGATCAAATGTACATCACAATGGTCATTAAAAAATTCATTATTCACCAGTTTGTAGGTATAATTGGAATGTCATTTAACCCCAGAAATATGTATGAAAAAACTGGGCACTTGTTTATGTATTCATTATGCTTATTATTGGCGCCCTGGGGTATAAAGTTAATATTTGTGTCTTTATTCTTCAGTATTTAGGTACATACTGCATCTAATAACATCTGTATACATGGTATACAAAGCTATAAGATCTACTTCGCTCCCTGGCCCCTTTTCCCCGCAATAGCCTATCAACTTATGGAGAAATTGTGTGTTCATATGAGACCTGAATACAGGTGTTCATTGACAGGATGGAATTTACCGGTACAAACAATATCTTTGAATTACGGCCATGCATTTACTTTTAGATGTTATTACTATATAATTGAGTTTATTTTCTTTTTTGTTTTATGTCGCGTTCAACAGCCAGGGTCATATTATGACGGGTAGTTTGTAGACGGGTAGGGTGGTGGAACAAGTGGATTCTAGTTGGTCAAGATTCTGCACTGTAAACCACTGGTCAAGTAACTACAAACTTTCCAACATGAAATGCCCAGGCCGCAATTCAAACCGGCGACCCCTGAGGTTAAAGGTGAGCACTCTTACAGCTACACCACCGAGCCCCCCCCCCCCCCCTATATAATTGAGAAGCAATTACTCCACCAACAATAATCACGGAAATTTCGTCAACAAACTAGATATCACCAGCTGGTGGGTGATTTAAAGGGTTCATTGAGGGTTGCAAGCCAAGTAAAATATCAGTTAGATTGATTGTTCTGTGTAAGGCAAGCTGTTCACGACCTGATACACAACCTGAAAGGGTCAGCTATCACACCTAATTAGCCTTTGATGAGACTAATGCCTACGAGAAGGTCGAGATATATAATAATACTGCGAAAATAAACCAGATCATAAACCTCTTGTTGCACACGGAACATCCTACCGCATGTCAGTAGTACCCAAGGTGAAGTTGTGTCCATGACACAAGCAATCTTGAGCTATTACAAGTTAATCAAATTCACTCAGATAAAAAAGGGTGAAACATAGGTTCCTGTCAGACAAGTACAAAACAGCATTTTCTTTTTATTTCAAAAGTTAGCCTCCTGACAGCCTGGGATAATGTGCTTGATTCCAGTGGGGTGGGAGATTTTCTAAAGCTTATCAGTTGACTTGTTTTGGTCAGCAACCAACGGAATGAGCTTGGAATGTCATTCTTTTTCATTAAAAAAGGTTTAAAAACCTTTCAAGAGTGACCATTTCCCTCCTCAGCAACTAATACATATTATTTTGCCACAACTTGTTTAAGACTTATCTTTTGGCTGCTATGGCTTATCCTCAGGGCTTAACGACTAAAATTTCTGAAATTAAGCTCCATCAAAGTCCAGAATACGGAACTGTAGCTTATTCATAAGGTAGTATGCCCAGGCGTACCATTTTGTCAGTAGAATCATCAATGGAATATAGAATACCCAATCACTCAACAAATATTGCATATAACTACAACTTTCTGAAAAATTAGGGTGTATTAACTCAAAACTCCCAGCTCCTCTCCTGAGATTTAATCAAATTTATTATCCACCTCAAGCCATATTTGACCTGTTTTGGGGATTGTATAGAGAGTGGGATATATCTCTATATACACCGACGCCTCTGTACCATTGATAATTAGTGTTAATAAGTTCCAGTTTTTCATTATTATCTCAGTAACTGTGAAACCTACAGATATGCATTATACATCACTAGAAAGGTAGTCTTATAGCGCTTCTGCTGGTTGCTAAGTTATTGGTCTTATGATTGTTTGCATTGTTTTTTTCCAGTTGTGCCTTAGGGTCTATCATTTGATTGAGAGTAAGCACTTTAAAAGTTCACATTAGATTAGAGTAATTCTCCATGCCAAAATATCTGAGAAATTGTAAGTTAAATATTAAGCATTTTATATTCACTGGTGTCACTGTATATATGACAGACCTTTTCACATATTCTCTCTTTATAATATAGAGGTTTTAAGTCATACAGCCAAATGGTGGATATAAAAAGTAAAACATTCCTCATTAGACACATACAGAAAAATATATCACTCATGAAAATTAACAATATAAAACCTGTGCTACGCACTGGTATAATATTGTTATCTTCATTCGTGATATTTCGGTTCTGTATATGTCATTCGGGAAGTTTTCCTATAAAATGGGATTCAGTATCATTCAGTGGCTTGAGAAATAAGAATGACCCTTAGACCCCCAAAAGGAGGCATAGCCCAAGAAATGGAACTTATATGGCACATCCAAACCAGTAACACCTGCTTGTATTCACCCATTTTTGTAGTAATATTCCTCTGAATGTACAAGTTGATGGATTTGGACCACCTTCCCTTTTCAGTCATGCTGTTAGAACACCTCTGAAGTGTGATCTCTGTTCTTAAGCTGTTTTGCATTTGTCTAGGTGAGACAAGCTATTGGAGAGGGAGTGATGTGTCGCCGTATCAATACACAACTAACACATTGGTGCATGGGAACCGGTCTACTGACAGACTTATCATGGTAGACCAACACAAACTTCAAGACTTCAGATACATTGTCACAGGTAAGTAGATCCTTGTTAATTTCTGTGTTTCCAATAAAAGTTCCCTCCCATATCTCCAGACCTATGGCTCCATTTTAAATTATAAACAAGCCAAACACCAGATCTCAGTTGCCAGGGATAATTGGCAAATATGTAAGGTACAATATGGTGTAAGCATTATAAGAAGAGTACTTTTACAGATCTCTCTTGTTTTGTTGCTTTAAAGTAAATACAAAAGTGGAGCAGAAATCTCAATATGAGACTCAAAATGTAGGCCAAAACCGCAAGATGTTTGAGGTCCAGAGTCATTTTCAAAGTAGATACAGGATTTTGCAAATGATTAAAAATGTTTTGGCATAAACCTAAAACAGCAGTCTTTTGCTCACTGAGTGATAAGTTTCATGTACTGTAGGCTAAATTATCCACTATGTGCTAATTATGTGCTATGTGCTAATTACACATTGATACTTGTTATTAAGCAGATCTACACAAAAAGAATGTTTCCATGGTGATGTCACATCTTAAAATATAAATATGTACAGTTTTTTGCTGGAAATCTTCTATTCAGCACTTAGATAGATATGTCCAATTGTACGGTTAATGTGACAGTTTAAGTTTCCTTGGGTTTTAACGTCGTTTTCAGTACTATATAAGTGATAACATGGTGGGTGGTTTTATGGGCAGAGGAAACCAGTACATATAGTTGGTCAAGGTTCTGTACAGTAAACTGCCAACCATCCATAAGAAACTACAATGTCTTCCCACATAGGGTTTCGGTGTTTGAACCACAGACCTCAGAGATAGGAGGCGAGAGTGTTACCATTACGCTGCCGTGGCCCCAGTTAATGTGACAGCAATATAAGAGAAATTAAGTTTTATAATCATTCAAATGAACTCAGTTTCATGTTTAAAAAACCTATTCTTCAGTCATTACACGGGTGAGGAATATTCAAACCATGAAGAAATAATTATTTTATTAATTTGCTGAAAATTGTAATTTGCATCTGCCACTGTGATCTAGTCGGTTAGACATTTGACTTGGTACACAAAGGATCTGGGATTGATCCCAGACATTGGGAGATACATATTGCTTGACTGATCTCTTAAATTGGCAGTCCTATGCTATTGGGTCCTATCCTCAGTGACAGGCTAAAGAACCTCAGGGACATTGATAAATGGTCATCCTTGAGCCTCTGTCTATATAGGGGAATGTCAGTCACTAGTGCCTGGCCTGTACTTGTATAGTTAGTATGGATCATATGGCACTTTGAGTCCTTTAGTAATAGTAATGAGTATAAACATACAATACAATAATACATAATTGAGGAAAGTGTGCCCCAAACTTAGACACAAAACATACTTAAATTTTTGGAAAACATAGTTACATTTTTAATAAAATGTTCATAAAACAATTCACAAACCCATTGTTTAAACAAACCACCATTTCAAATCTGACTTAAGTTTCAACTGGTTTGTTTGTATAGTGCTTGTACTTTTGCTGTTTGTTGCACTGTAAGATAAGGTAAGGTAAGATCTAGCTATTCCAAATAAAACAAATTTTATATGACTATATAATGACATTAACATTGTAAAAATTGAATTTCTGTGCTTGAGCTCCTTATGACACCATCATGGGTGTTGTTATGATATAATTTAACTAACATACTCCATTAGACATTTGTCCTATTTTCACTGATGATCAACTATATCTCAACATATTATCATTGAATACTTTAATCAAGAATGAAGCCAATATCTGTATATGAAGCTGGCTGTTGATCATCATACAAAATCCCAACTTTGACCTTTGACTTTAGATATTGTCGTCTTTATATATGATGTATAGTTTGTATATGCCATTCGGAAAGTTTTTGTTGCTGTATGTAAATCTACTTTAGTCCATGGCACAAACTGGTCACAATCTGAGCACAAAATAGTTATGTACACTTGTTTTAAATGCAAAACCTTAGATTTTTTACAAGAGTCTGTACTTACACAAGCCCTACTTATTACTGTGCATTGAATGAAAGTCAGGGGCCCATTTCCCTAACCCAAGAAAATGTATAAATAGGATTAATAGTTTTTTATTATTATACAATACTACTAAAATATGTTATAAAAGTTACATATAATAAACAGTATTCACAACTTAGTAATATATTATATGTAAAATCTGTATGAACTTTAATATTGTTATTAACCATTACATAAACATAGCAATTGTGTTGGCCCCGGGTCCAGGTCACAAAGGTCAAAGTAGATGTCATAGCTATACAGCCCAGTGCCAGCTTTAGGCAAACACACACAATGAGAATTAACTAGATTACTAAGAAGGTTAACAGAATAGGCCACAAGCCATCTCTAAAACGACCTTCGTGGAATCAATGTCTAAGGTCAAAGCTGAAGTTATGTGCCTGGGCAGGCACCAACCTGACCCCAAGCAAGGTCATAGGTCATATTTAAATGAGAAGATGAGCACTGACAAAGAATGCCTAAAAACCAGTCTGTCAAAACCGCAAATCAACAGATGTGATCTAGTGATAGATTCCCAGTTACAAAGCCAGTCTGTCGTGTACAAGTTGGGATTTTGTACAAGTTATAAATTGTACAGCTGAGTTGTACAAGTTATAACTTGTCCAAAATATTTTTCAAATTTTGTATAAGTTATAATTTGTTCAGATGTTGTGCTTTTAATGGTTTTGAAGCTGTACAAGTAAGTTTTCACTAGTTTTGGGCTCCTATAAAGCCTGCCTTAATTAACTAATTGCAGTTAATTGTATAATTTAGGTGAACAAGTCAGGTTAATGCTTTTTGATAGTTTTCAAGCTCAACTTCAAACTTCAAGTTCTATAAATAAGTTTGAACTTACTTTCTCCAAATCTAAACAGCTAAGAATGATAATGTATAATTTAAAATTTATTTAAAGTACATCAATCGACCGCCACACATTTTATAATCACTGTGAACCAATACAGGGTTGATGTAATTATAATTGCCTTACAGTAGGGGCTTCTTAAGCCTGCTTGACTTTTTATTATTAGTTTCAATCAAAACTATAAGAACATCTTTAATGACAGTAATTCACAAGTGGCTTATTTTGGCTTGGGGTCCTATCTATGCATCATTAAATGACATTTAACCTTTTTTGCTTAGATCAAAGAATTAAAAGGCTTACCATTTCATGCTAATATTCTGCTTATGGTGCACTTTGATAAACAACTTAAACACATCATCAGTTTCACCTAATATTTCAAAAATTTATTCCACTGATGAAATTGGAAAATTCTAACTCAAAAAGTTTTTTTAAAGTTTTTGCTAGGTTAAATGGAATATCAATATTAAAAGGTAATTTAATTTGAAATGTTGAAAGCAAAAGTATAATAAAAACATACAGTCAAGCCAATAAATAATTATCTATCTATTTGACTCCCTCTGCATAAACTGATATAAAATTTGTCACATTACTACAGTTTCCTGAAATAATAATAATAGTAGGATTTATATAGCGCAAAATTGATACAAATCCTCTAATGCGCTTGAGTCCAAGAAGGGAGAGTTCAGGGACAGGCATGGGTCGACATCTAAAAAGCGCCCGCCAGGGTATAACTAAGGTGGGGGGTATGCCAGCCTAAACAAGTAGGTCTTTAGCTGGCTTCTGAAACCATCTATTGTTTGCTGAGATCTGACAGTCTGTGGCAGCTTGTTCCATTCAGCTGGTGCAGCTACTGCAAAGCCACGCCTTCCTATGTGCTTATTAGGGCGGGTTGATGAGATAGATAGCCTGTTGCCACAAGTGAGACTGCTCAATCTTATTAAAGCTGAAAGATACGGGGGCTGTGAAAGGTTAATAGCCTTGAATACTAAAAGATTATACTTAAACAGGATGTGATGTTGAATTGGGAGCCAGTGGAGTTTTTTCAAAAAGGGTGTAACATGACTCATTTTGTCAAGTCTGAAGATGATGCGGCAAAGAGCATTCTGGACTCTCTGTAGTTTGGCTATGTTGGACTTGCTTTCCCCATAGAGTAAAGAGTTACAGTAGTCTAGACGACTACTGACCATAGCGTTTGCCAGAAGTATTGCTGTCTCAACTCCAAGGAATTTGCGAATTCGTCGCAAATCACGAAGGTGATAGTAACATGCTCTGCAAACCTTGGCCACATGATTGTCAAAGGTGTTGCGTGAGTCGAAAATAACACCCAGATTTTTTACTTCCACCGACGGAGAGATATTGTTTTGGAGGAGTGGAACAGGGAAATTTGGTGCAAGCGACTCTCTGATGGCTTTTTGACCTATAATGATAAATTCGTTTTTTTCTGGGTTTAGTTTTAGTTTGACACCGTCCATCCACTCCTGTACGGACTTGAGACACTCGGTCAGCTCTTCCATGCTAGAGTCAAAATTCCTGGAGTCAACTGCTAGGTAGATCTGGGTGTCATCGGCATACAGGTGATGAGTAACATTGAATTTTGAAATAACTTGACTGAGGGGACTAGTGTAGAGGGTGAAAAGGAGAGGACCCAGTACAGAGCCTTGGGGGAGTCCGAAAGGGAGAATTACCGCCTAAGAGAAACTATCATCTATTTTAATAAAATACTTATATTAAAGCCTACTGTAATTTGCAAAGTTAAAAGCAAAAACATATTACCAAACATCAATGAAGAATAGTGCTGTACAAGTAATAACTTGTACAACTCAGCCGCACAAGTTATAACTTGTCCCAATTTGTACACAACATAGGCTAATGAAAGTAAGTTCAAGATCACAGGTCAACAAGTTAATACAAGACATGTGTATAGTAAAATAACAAAGAAACAAAGAGTAAATAGTAATAATTGAATCACAGAAATAGCTGCTAATGGATTCATTCTAAAGTAGTCTATGTTAAATTTAACAAGAAATATTGTGTCCTGTGAAAGTGGAATGAAACCCAGCTGCCCATTAAAGGGGAAGGTTCAAAAACAGGAAAATGATATCCAAAGCAGACAGGTATCCCTTCTCCATATGACACAAACTCTCATGTAAAAAGGCCCAAAGGCTGCCGTGGCCCACAGTAGGTCAAATTTAAAGGTCCATCCAGTTCCAAAAGCAGCCAACACACATAAAAACTGTGTGATCCGTAAGGTGGACATCAGAAAAGCTACACAGCTGACCTGTAGGGGGTCAGAAAGTCCATCCATGTAGAAAAAACCGTAAGCATAAAAGTACCTCTTAAGTTAAACACCCGGGTATTGTCAGACAGCTCCTATGAATAGCCTGCAGGTACTGACCTGAAGGAAATGTCATACATATGTAAAGGTCCAACAAGTCCCGGACTTGCAGGAGGAGTAATGTGAAACATCTCGCAGAAATTGATAATGCCACGAGGAGTAACATACATCCACAAGGTCATAACACAAACTGTCAGGTGACATCACGGAGGGGTTCTTTGCTACTGTGTACATGATAACATACTATAACTGCTGTAGTTCCACAACAGACAGAAACTGGTGGAACTGTCGCGACGCACGTCAGCCAACCAAGTGGCACAAATAACACATCAAACCGGAACTAGCCAACCAAATGGCAAAACTTACAGCCAACCACGTGGCACAAATAACATATCCAGCTGCAACTAGCCAACCAAGTGGCAGAACATACAGCCAACCACGTGGCATCTTCAGGCAACCAGGTGCCACATAAGCATATTAATAACATCAACCACAGCTGTCCAGTACAACTGCCAAAAAAACCAGGGCCACGGTGGCGCAGTGGTAACACACTCCCCTCCCACCTCTGAGGTCGGCGGTTCAAAGCCTGGACCTTATGTGGGAAAGTTGGTTGTTGCTTACTGATGGTCGGCAGTTTACAGCACAGAACCATGACCAACTGTATGTACTAGTTTCCTCTGGCTTGAAACCTACCCATCGTAATATGACCTGCATAGTGTTAAAAGCTAAGTAAAACCCCAAATAAATAAACCGAATGAAAGCCAATCCTTAAAGGGTTTTTTATGTGGCAATAATACAGTTTGTACATAACAGCAACAACCCAATATGACAAAGAAAATGTCAACTATGATTTCAGCGGATGTCTCAATAACATAAAAGGTAGCCTGAATGATTACAGACATAAACTACTTCTTTTGGGGAGGTATGCAAATTTTGCCAAAATGTGGTGCTGGTGGGAAGCAGAAATTATATTATCGCCCATTAAAATGCACTACAAGGTGAACTAGTTTAAGTTTTTATGGTTAAGGTCTATTTATAGCTTGAACTTGTTTGTGCATATTTTAATCAATAGAAATACTAGGTTTTAAATGTAAACCGACAACAAATAAGCTTTTTGTGTCCAAGTAGGGCCAAGTTACATTGGGGAGTATTAAAAGGTTGAAAGTGTATTCCATACTCAATAGTGAACTAATTAGAGGAAGGTTAGAATGGAGGCCATTCATAAGTAGGCTGTTATCATACTAATGAAATAATGGCTGCCTTTTTGCTGATACCTGTAACATGATAAAGTCACATTTATCTTTTTTAAAGGTAGCTATAAGTGCATTACTTTCAGTCAATCATTTTCCGTAACCAGAAAATCAATCATTTTCTGCAACCAAAAATGCAACAATGCAGTCTTTTCATGGAATAAGCCCAATTTAGGGGAAAAATATAGTGTTACCATATAAGGTAAAGGTGAAGGATGTCTTAGTTGGAAATGGTGAATATTCTTTTCTCGCCGGTCAGTTGTTATAAATATGTAGTTGTAGAATTAATTGAATTAAGTTGAACATGTAGTAATTATTTATTGTGTGTAATCCAAGTGTGATATTTCAAACATCAATTTTGTTGAAGAAAATATATGAATAGATATCTAGTTGCCATGATTTCTAGTCAAGTAACCTACGCAAACAAAGCAGGTGATATATTCCAAAAAGGTCTTAGTGAAAGATTAGTTTAAAAAATCGGCTTCAGTTTATGGTAGAAAGCTGTATACATAAGCTGATTTGTTTTATCTTATCTTATTTAGCAAGTCTCTTTAAGGTGTTGATTTGTTCAGCGAGAGTAAAGATCAACTGTGAAGGGAAACAAAGATTTATTATACAAATATATTTGAAGAAACTCCCCCCTCCCTTACAGTGCTTACAACCCTTTCACACAATTCCGGTAAAGAGCTCAGATGTACCTACATTTCACATGTGTCTGAGAAATCTTGTACAGTATCATTTTATAAAATAGGAAGTTATTTACCTGAGTAACATTATTTTTTAATTGTTATCATGAGTTAATAAAACAGAAAACATAGTACTCGGAAGTCACGTTTTAAATCTTTACTCAATGTTCAAATTTAGAAATCTAATTCTAATTGAAATTTTACAGCATTTAATGCCCCCCCCCCCCCCCCCCCCCCCCCCCCTTACAAGATTACTGAAAGATATAACATATAGATATAACCAAACAGTCAGCCAATATTAGCATCAAGGGACAGAAAGGGGTCAAGCTCTACAGAGAACAATCTGTATGGTGGGTGGCTGGGATTACAGTGGGTATTCCCTGCTGTTAGAGGTAGGATTTAAGCTTCTTTCTGAAAGAGGACGTGTATATATGCTCATGAAAGAGCATTTCAAACAGTAAGAGCATCAAAAGAAAACCATTACCAAACTGTTTGGCAGACTTTTGAGTAGATTGTTGCACTTTTTGTACAACCAATTCAGGCTGTGATTGCAAATATATAAACTTGTAATAAAAGGAAAGGTACAGAGCAAAATATTTGGGGAAAACCAACGTCATAAAACTTGTAAACAACTTGTAAACATACCTGGCAAGGTTTTTCTTCTTACACTTGTTGTCCACAGGGTTTTTAAATAATAAATACAATAACTCGTTATTTACCTAATAGATGTCAATTCAAAGGCACTAGTGAAATGTAAAAACTTTGTTTTGAACCACAGACTTCACTGCAATTTCCTAATAGAATTTAATGCAGTAAAATTGCAGAAAAGTACATGAGATATGTTTGCAGGCTTACAGGCCTATTAAATAAATGCGACTACTTCACAATTCCCCACAAAAAAAACGAAAATTGCATTTAATTTTTGGAATGGAAAATGATTAACATGCATTGAAAACAGAACAAAACTTTGAATAAAATAAATAGATATTTAAAAATTTAGACTTTACATTCCAGAATGTAACAGTTTAATGATCTGATGGGGTGTATATTTTAAACTTTTACGATTAGAGATAACAAATCAATACTTTCTGAGTCCATAGGATGAAACTTGTATTGTTTTGCCCTACCCAGTGATAAAATTGCACAGTATGCACCAGAAGGATCTTTGGAATAAAAGGGAAACTACGAACTTTGTGATTGTAAAAATAAGCATTTAAAATATTCTTAATAAAGTTTACCACCAAATAAATATAAACTCAACTTAACTTGTGATTTCACTCACAATAAATTGGAGTTAAAATTAGAACAGGCTGGTGGATAAAGATACCGTGTAAAGTGTTCAGATACCGTACTTATGTTGCATACAATAGGAAAACTTCCTGAATGATATTTTTGAAAAATTATATCATATCAAATGAAGTTGGCAAAATTATACTAGGGAGGTTTTCTTGTATGTGTTTACTGGGGGATACTTTACTTTTATTATATACCATTTTGTATAATTGATAAGTAAAATAAATCCATATTTAAAGAAACAATGCGAAAAGAAGACTGTAATATATATTTATGGGCACGTATAAACATTAAATCTCCAATTTTAACTTGTGATTTTTCTACAATATTGGAGCAATATGATGCAATAAAAACAACCAGAAACTCTGTAAGATATACCTTTCCCATGATATTTATAACATATTTAGCTTACATACTAAATATATGCTATATAACATATTTTTACATATATATATATACATATATATGCATATATACGAACATATTTTAGCTTACATACTAAAAATATATGAATATGGTATAAAACATATTTAGCTTATATACTTGATATATACAAATATATACACTATAAAATATATTTTTGTTTATACACTAAATATATACAAATATATACTATACAAGAAATACTACCAAAAACTCTACACTTTACAATCAATTTATAACTCTTCTCATCCATGGTAGGTAGCATTGTGGTGAACCGAAAAATATTACCCGCTCTTTATTTGTCCCCCTGTTTAGGCCGGACACACCATGTGGTGCACAGCAAAATACTTTTGTGGAAACTGTAGTTTTACAAATATTTGCATTTATTTTAATGGCACTTATTAACACAAAGTAGCAAAGTTATTTCTATAATAAGCCACTTGCCCACTGGGTGCATATTTTAAAGTTGTGTCTCCATAGAATGCAAATTAGTGCAACAGTGTGTTTATGTCTAATGCAGTTTGAAGGGCCACTGCAACAAAAAAAACTGTTTTCTCAGTATATGTTTATCAACACATTCAGTACCCAGTAGATAAATATTCACATAATCACTTGGAAAACCCCCAAAATTCCTTTGTTTAGCTTCCCCACAGAAATCTGCTTCACTGGCCATTTGACGCCTGGATCCTGTGTTCACACGTCATCACATGAACACAACAAGTGTCTGGTGCACCCACATCAGTACAAAAAACAGTGTGTGTGTATTAATTTAAAGTCTAAAAAGCCTTTTGTTATCTTAATGACAAAGCATTTATAGCATGATTTTTGTATTATCTTTATGTTTAGCAACTGTAATATACAGACCAGTATTTTAATTTGATTTCTGCTCTTTTGTTACTGAATCAAGTAATTACTATTTCATTTTTTTTTTCAAATGTTAAAAAATGACTTTAAAAAATCTCATAAAAAAATCATTTCTTTCTTGATGAAAAATAATTATTGAACTAGAATAAATTATAAAATACATGTATAGTAAGTACAAATGTATTTGGTGTATGTTTATAGAAATAAAATAGGTTTTTATTTTTGTACAACAACTTACAATAACAACAATGTCAACCCTTTTATGTAGCTTATGTTTCACCAATTCCTGTTACTTCCTTATCTGCATACAACAGAAACTTTTTACAGCTAAAAGTGTTGGTGGAGACATATCAATATGATGTCTAATTACAACAAGGAAACTATTGCTTCTGCATATCTTAGAGCACAATTGTGCATACAAGCAAATGTTTATAATTTTAAACCTAGAGAAGAATGCCTGAAAGGTGTTTAACTGTGGGAATACACATAAAATCATGTTTCATTGTATTCAAATGTTTATGCAAAAAAGATCATAATTTACCGAAGAAAGTGATAACCATAGTTCTAGATCTGTAATAGAACAGACATGATTCACACAACTAGACATTGATTAATTTAAATAAAACATTCTCTTATTAACTCAAACATCACATCTACATTAAAACATATATTTCTTCCATATGAACAATACTATAACAGTGTCTTGAGTGACATATTTTATGGGATTTGTGGCTGTAGCAAATACCATGAATACCTTAACCCACCTTGGCTACACATGTGCCTTATTTGACTAAACCTCTTGCCTATTTCACAAATGGCCAATTTAATTGATTGGGCCTCACATATGCATGTGTTTTTATTCTTGAATGATTTTAAAAGAAAAAAACGTATAAATAAGTTAGAGCAGTGACAAGAGAAGCTGAAAGATGAATTGTAATTGACAGCCACATATTTGAAGCATAACATATTACAAGCAATGATCTCACAATTGATTGAAAACAGTCAGTCCCTTTAAATTTATGAAAACTATTGTAACAATGCTGGAATATCATAAATATCATGAAAAAAAAACATCTCAAAGCTTGTTTGTTTTTTATGTAAAAAAATGTGTATTTCACCAACAGAATGTTAATGTATAATAAAATCATGTGTCGATGTAAAACAGTGTCAATTTGAAGTTTTCATATTTGTGGCTATTTGAATCCAACAAAGTCAGGAGAATTAATTTTTTGCCTACTGACAGCTATAACACACAAGAAGGGAGAGGGATTCTTATGGGGTTTTTTGCCAGATATCCGCAGCACCATCTTACAAACTGTATGCGGTACATCTGTATATCTAATATTATCTTCCCCATCAACTAAACTTACATCACTATTTTCAAAGTATAGTTCATCCATTGTTAAGTATTCCAAAAGAGTTCTAAATAAATGTAAAATAAAGAGAATACACTAACAAAGCAACTGCTCTCTTTATACATAAACAAGAGAACAGCCAGTACTGCTTCTGTTGATGACGTGTACACAGGACTATGTAACCTGACCCAATTTCTCCCAGCCTGCAACAGAAAGGCACATTTCAATAGATAAAAGTGCTGATAATAAACTACTTGGAGCATTTGGGCTTGGTTATTTATATCAGCAGTGTTGTATAAATAACACTCTGTGTTTTTCATCTGAAAAATATACTTGGTAAATTTGATTACATTGGCCCTTTAATATATGCACCCAAAAGGTTGTTGTACCTTTATTATCCACCACTTGACTTCCTTTATAAGTAGAATTAGTCTATATATTCCAAATGTATGCAGAAAAACCCAGCTGCGAAATGTATCCTTAGTTATAGTCACCAATGAATATAAAAACTTTAATCTTTAACTTGAGATTCCTCTGCCATTTTTTCCATGGATTTTAATACAACAAAACAATTAGTAGCTTTGTAAAAACATGTTTCTAATGCTGGGCTACACAGTTCAGAAGCATTACAGAAAAAATTGTTATGCTTGTTATGCATAGCAAGTGGTGCTGGTGATTCTGAACAAAACATACCCAGCTCTGATTGTCCTGCTATAGCAGATATCTTTTGTAACTTGTCATAATAAAACTTATCGTTAAAGAGAAAAAACAACTATTTTAATCGAGGAATATTACCTTGTAACTTAAAGACCACAGTGCATTATTGTACAGATTATGTGTGTAACAACACACCTGCCAAGTCCCATCTTAAAACTCCCACTAGAAAGCACATTAAAAGCCAGTTAATCTGACAGTTGGAAAAACAAAACAGATCCCTCTCTGAAACTGTGCCACGTCACACGTCACAGGAGGTGATTTCCCACTCTGATCTATGTGTGTACAATACAAAATACTGTAAAATGAAATGAAATTAGTGTTTTATAAACTGGTTTGGAAAGGGTTAGCTTCAGTCAAAAAAAAATTTTCCTACACTTAGTACAAAGATTCTTCTATCAAATGAACTTATTGTGTGGTTACATACATATAATGATCTTTTTTATAATAATTAACACTACAATTTTACTGTAAATTGTGTTCAAAATAGTGAATAAGTGTGTAACTTTTAGTGTAACAATGCAGCTTCTGATAGTGTGTCAGTTTTTAAATAAACTGATAAGCAAGATTTTCACCCAGTTCTTGTCCACATTTTCTCAAAATGTGATAAAATTTTAAGGCACCCTTGATTATCCAAACTCCGTATTATCAGAACAGAAAGAGTTAGCCACAGTATTCAATAGTCAACATTACATTGTATTATTTCTTATGAACAGCTCAATATTCATTACTTAATCTAGTTTACCATTAAGAACTGACAGTGACAACTTATAAAAGCAGCTGCTCAAAACACACTGTAAAAGACTCAATTTATTAGGCTCTTTTATATTGGGCTACACTGCTGCCAATATTGAAAGTAAGCAGGCTGAAATGATCAAATGTTTAAGCACACTGGTTCAGTACCAGGATGTAGAGTTTAATACACTGGAGATCTAAACTAATCACACTGGTTCAGTACCAGGATGTAAAGTTTAATACACTGGAGATCTGAACCACATTCTGACATTTTGTTGACAATGTGTCTTTCATGATATCTACTTTTAATAGCTGTAGGGGTCAGATTGCAATGTTCATGTAAATTTGCACCTGAATGTTAATACTTTTAAAGTATGAAATTCTTGTTTGTCATAGAGAAGAGTAGTGTACTTTGTTGATTATAAAACATTTTAATGTACTTTGGTGGCATTGTATGCAAGAAATAACCAAGATAAAAGACTATACTCAAAAATTTCATTGAAAGTTTTACAACCCAAGCCAAAAGAAAAAAAAGTAACACTTTACTAACAATGATTGATACACATTAATAAATGTATGACTGTAACCCAACCTGCTCTTAGAATTACATTGTTTGTGGTTAATATTTAAAGTGTTATCTCTACAGAATCCTCACTCTCAAACACTCTATCATTGACATTTTTAGATGGAGTCTGATTGAGAGCTTTCATATTAAAGAATAAATGCTCACTATCATATTAAATTATAAAACCTTTTCAAACAAAATGATCCTGACTCAGTTAAACTTCCAATAAAAAGTCACTTAAATGCAATTAAATCAGCTATATATTCAGTTACATCCAATTTTTCCCAATACATTTATAACAAAAACCACAGCAAATCTACACTTGTGTTCCTTGTGTTTCGTCACAACTCCTCCACACATGTTTTCAGTGATGTTATTCTATATACCACTTTGAGAGGCTGTATGTCAGTGCCGGATGCTCTGATTGATGTCTAGTTTTCATTGTTCGGATTGTGTTACCTTTTATGTATATTGCATTTATGTTAACTTTATTCTGTGTTTTGTACAATGTAAGTTAATGCTGTGTTTCATTATTTATTTGGGATTTTACGTCGCTTTCAATACTGTACAGGTCATTTCATGACAGGTAGTTTGGGGGCAGAGGAAACCAGTACATACAGTTGGTCAAGGTTCTGTACAGTAAACTGCCAACCTTAGGTAAGCAACTACAAACTTTCCCACATAAGGTCTGGGGTTTGAACCGCCAACCACAGAGGTGGGAGGGGAGTGTGTTACCACTGCGCCACCGTGGAATCCATCAATGCTATGTAAACTTTAATATAATCTGTGACATTTAATACTGGGGTAACACTTTTTGCTACTGGAGTCAAGGGCTACAAACAAATACATTTGTCTCCCACTGTTTGTGGTTTGACCTTATTCGGTCCACTTTCATATTGGGTAGGACATCTTTAGCAGGATTCACATTTGGATAGGTTGTCTTCACTGGAATTCAACATAGTAGTAGTAGTGTATTTCTTTATTATAGTGGCATGTGTTATACATGAACAGTTTATACAGGCAAGTAAAAAAATTTAACAGCCAGCTTCTTAGGGCTTATAAGTCACTTCATTTACAAAACTTTTAACATGTAGTTGAGTATAGTTCAGCAAACACAAAATAAATAATTTATAACTTCCAATTTGGTGTTGAACATAGTGTAAAAATTTGAAATATTAATAGTAACAAATACTGTTTAAATAACAGCGCCTTTCTGTATTCCCATAGTTCCATAATAGAATTAACAAGGAGGCATTCAAGACACCTGGAAATGCATTTTGCAATTAGGGCAGCTTCTATGTAATGTTTCAAAAACCTTCGGTGAGCCTTAATGAGCTGTACACAAATATACACGCTGCAAAGGGGTGGAAAGGAGAGGGGCTGGATATTGAAAGCGGCTTGTTCTTCAATGTATGCTACCCAGATATAGCGGTCCCTTTTCAAAGTCATCACATCATCAAGGGCAAATCAAATACATACAGATATGTCAGTAAAGGGATGTGGCCTTGCCATGCTTAATTTTCCTGCAGTGCGTAATGTGCTCTAGTAATAAATACTAACTGCTTGTTCTATAGTTGTATATTGTTATCACTAATTTGTGCCACAGCATATAGCACTTAATATAAAATATCTCCCTCTCCCATACAAGGTTGGGAATAAAAGTCTGTGGACATTTCATGTGGCTTCAAGGTCTTCCATTAAAACAGAATTTTACCAAAGATAAACATGAGTTAGACATTGGATATAGGTCACTAGAAAAATATGTTGACTGGAAATAAAATAGAAAAGCACTGTAGTTATTTGATAACTTTGGTCTTGACTGAGTCACCCAGAGGCCACTGTGGTGTAGTGGTAAGATACTCACCCCTGCATCATAGGTCTGCAGTTCAAACCCCAGACCCTATGTGGGAAAAGTTGGTAGTTGCTTATACATGGTCGGCTGTTAACAGTACAGAACCTTGATCGACTGTATTTACTGGTTTACTCTGCTCATAAAACTACCCGTCATGATATGACCTATAGAGTGTTGAAAGCGGCGTTAAAACACAAATAAATAAATTGGCTGAGTCTTCCTTTGTGAATCACTCTTATAGGATTCCGTCCCTTTTATCATCTTTACAATCAGACTTACTGCTCCAAGCAGTACATTAGCAGTACCTCATCACTGAATCCTTATTTGAGCTTCTTTTAAATGCAATAAAGTGGTTTTTCTACTTGATAAAAACATGCATTTACACAAGCTCAAGTTAATGACACACTGCACACATGAAACATCCATTTAATGAGGTTTTTTGACGGGAAATAATGTAATTTTCACAGGAAATCGACACCCTAAATTACTAAGCCGTATTTTATGCTTATGGAGCCCCTAATAGGACATTACAGAATATATTTTACGTGCTAAGATCATTTTTGGGCACAGGATAATTAACTCATGCTCAAGACTTCTTTATCTCTCTAGTAAGGACTTTTATAGCGCTTAATCAGAGAAAACACTGGGGTGGTTGCGGGCCAAGGTGGATAGGCCTTTGCAAACGCGTAGCTTACCCGACTAAATCTGCTGCTCACACAATAGTCCCGGCACTCATATCTTCCAGATTGGACTATTGTAACTCTCTCCTAGCTGAACTCCCACAATATCTGATCCAGAAGTTGGAGAAAGTATAAACTTGGGCTGCCAGGTTAGTTTTGAATGTCAAGAAATGTGAGTCTGTATCTGTTCACCTGTGTCATCTACACTGGTTGCCTGTTAGGTTTCCGATCAAATTTTTCAAATAAATCCTCTAGTATATAAGAGTTTGAAAGGACAGGGGCCATCATATTTGACATCAATGCTTAATCACCAGCAGCACCAACACACCACAAGATTATCAAGAAAATCATACATCCTAGAGGAAAAGATCTAATCTAATCTACTGCTTTGCAGGCACAATATCTTCCCCACTAAGGGGAAGTCAGTGCGCTAGTTAACATAAATCGTTTCTAATAAGGAGAGTCGAGGGGCTTTCAAGGTCAGTGTTCCAGAGTTGTGGGTGAGAACGAGAGGGAAGAAGACTATAAGTTGGGAAACTAGAATTGAAAAGGTGGGTTTTGAGGTGTTTCCTGAAAGATGCGACAGAGGGACTGTTTCTTATTTGGAAGGGAAAAGAGTTCCAAAGAACTGGGGTGTAGTGACTAAAAGAAGAATTAGAGAAGTGTTTAATTGATTTATGAACTCTATGGTCAAAAGTGGGGGTATGAAGGAACTTGAGTTTAGGGGTACTTCTAGTATTTCTGAAGGAAGTGTAGGGGTGAATTAATTAAAGTTCAAAACTCATCTATATGGGTGATTGTACCTTCAGTGTTGTGGAATGAACTGCCACATGTTATCAGAAACCTTCAACTTCCATTAGACAACTTCATGAAGAAACTGAAAAAACTCATTATTTTAAAACTAGCAAATTGTTGAGAAAAAGCTTATGATATGTAAGTAGCTTTTGAGCTGTTTTTTTTTTCCAGAAAGAGACAGTAGATGTTACATAGTGTACAATATTTGGTAGGTCATATCAAACTTTTGGTGCATTAAAGCCAATACTATTGTCAAAGTGTTCCACTGACTTGTACAGTGAAGAGTATGAACCTAGTGGTCTAGTAGGTTATCAAGTTTGGCATCTAATTACAGTTCCCTCTGTGTGTGGGTTTGACCCCTACAAGTGACAAATGCTGAGGGCCTATCTCAATATGACCTTGGTTGTTGAATGGGTCGTAAAAACCCCAAGAGTGGAAGGAGGAATTACCAACTAAGTTGCAATAACGAGATTATCTTGTGATGACAAGATGGCTAAGTCATTTGCACGAGTTAATCAATTTGTGAGCACAAGAAAATCTTCTGTGCATAAAACACTGTTGTTACTTTGCAGACCGTAGCACTTAGTGTTTATTCTACAATGTGCTGTAAGGGGCTCAGCACTCAGTTGAACTGTGTGGAAATAACATAGTGAAGTAATAAGCTCAAGACAATAGTACTTAAAATGACAAAAATAAAACAAATATAAATTGTTGTCAACAATTACAGAAGTTGGTAAACTCCCACTTTTATGTTAGTTGGAACACATATTTCCAACAGAAATTGTATTAGCACTGTAAAAGGTCAATACCTTTGACTCTTTCTAGTATGAGTTTATTCATGTCACGAGCTTCTGTCAAAACATATTTTAATCAATAGAAATCCATGTTGTTATTATAAAACCAGTACAAGTAAGGATTTTTTTGCAGTTAAGATGTGTCAAGTTATGGAGGGAAGATAGTTGTATTAAAACAAGAGCATTCAGAGGACGCACAACACCGCCAAGGTATATATATATGTGCTTTCTAAACTGCTCAATAATGAGAAAATGGGAAAAAATTCGGATTTCTTTGCATCTAAACGGTCATCCAGCTAACATGGATCAGGAGCCATCTCAATTTTTTCATGAAGATCCAACAAGTAGTATTTGCATAATGCTACTAATGTGGGTGTTCCACCACACGACTAAGGCTCCCGATTAAGGGTTTTTGAGGGTCGGTTTCAAAAATTTGCTTAGTCCCAGGCTTCATGTAAGGGTCGGTTGTGGTCGGTTGGGGCCGTGAGAAATATCAAACATGTTTGATATTTCTCCCGACCCCAACCGATTATTTTTTCCCGCCATAAACAAAATGTCCAGTCCCAGGCTTCCTCAGGCCTCCTCAGACCAAATTTACACAGTCCTATGCTGTCCCAGGCCGCCTGCGACCCTTAGTCGCCGACCCTTAGTCCCAGACCCTCTATTCTTAGTTCCAGGCTTCCTGCGACCCTTAGTCCCATTGCAAAACAAAAATCGGCTATCTCGGTCTGGGGACGCCTCAGGACACCTTGTGGGGTTGGGACTTAATCCTGGGTTAGTCGGGGCTTAGTCCCAGGAGGCCTGAGGCGTCCTGGGACCCAGTCGGTTTGTGTACGACAGGATCGTGGTTCAAACCGACCAGACAAATGGCTTAGTCTGTTCTTAGTCCCAGACCAGTTAGGGACTGTCTGGGGCCACCTAAGGCGTCCTGAGGCTTCCTGAGGACGATCTGTACTTAATCCCAGACCTTCATATCGATTCTGTTTTGCAGTCCATTGGTCAATTTTTTTCCATTTTTTTCCAAGACTGTCCACGATTAAGGGTCCCAGACCCAATCGGGGCTTAATCCTTTGGTGGAACAGGGGCATAACAAACAGACAAATGAACTGTCAATATACTGTGAATAAAATACCTCTATAATGGAAGTAACAAAAGCTTAGCAGGAAAGCTGGGAGTTGATGCCAGATATCTGTTGGTTCAAAAGTACAGAATAGTAACTTTAACTATCATGCACCCCCTTAAACTAACCTCCTGGACTGTGATCAGTACAAGGTATACAAGTCACATTAAGCCAACCTTCATTCATTATAGGACCTCTACATTATGTTATAAAGTGATAAGTTCAGGATAAATTCAATAAAATCATTTACTTTCCCGGCCTGGCCTACAGTAGAAAGATTATCCCCTAGTGTCTGATAGTTTATCAGTGCAGAATGGTGACCGTCTGCTATGCACACCTCTCCTCCGTCCCCAAAACTACCCGTCATGATATGGCCTTATACTATATGTCAAAAATATGTTTAACCAGAAAACAATGATGTTTTAGCAATGTAAACAAATTGATATGCTGTTACATTCACCATGAAATTACATTTTTGTGTGTATTCGTCCATCTGTCTGTCTCTCTCTCTCTCTGTTATAACTCTAAAAGTACATATATAAGTAGATCGTCCTGATTTTATATGGGTAGGGACTGGTTATAGACAGAAGTAATTTAATTATGGGAAAGATGATGACCAAATTGTGGACACAAAAAAATCCCCATTTTTCAAAGGTCCAGTTTGTAATGTATTTTCAAGAATTTTGCTTTTGATTTGGGTAGGACCTGGCTAAAGAAAAAAGTTACTCAATTTTGAGAATGGTCTGGATTGTCTTCAGGATACAACATAATCCTGTTGTTTTGGAAATTTCATCTGGTGGAGGCCTGAGTTCTATGAGTATTATATGAGTATTCTATGAGTATTATAGTTAATACTTTTCTATTGAGAGTTTTTAGATGGAAAAAAGAATGTATTTTACCTGTAAAAAATAGACTTTCTTCTATTAACTAACCCATATAATGGTATTGTCTATTGAATCAATAGGGTCCTGGATTCCCCTCATTAATGCCGTGCTTTTGTTTGCAGCAATTAATCAGATCATTCGTATGCTATGGGGAAGACATGAGGCTATGAATTATTGAGGGTTTTATCAGAGCTTGGTGACGTCACAGAGTATACTCACACCCAACAGTATGGGGGGCAGTTTTACTGGCATTGTTTTTATGACAAATATATGTATCTTATTATACATGTGTGTTCAATATCTATTATTCACTCATGGTCAGATGTTCCAAAAAAGGGGGAGGACACAGACCAGGGCATTTTTTTTTCATTTTTAATGCACCAAATGATACATTGGTTTGAAATAATAGAAAGTAGATAATAAATATAAAACATCCCCATTAGACATATACAAACAATATGTATATATATATATATAACTTTTGAAGATTAACAACATAATGCTTGCTTTGTGCACTAGAATTGTGTTGTCATCTTCATTCGTGATTTTTTTGTATATTCGAGAAATTTTCAAATTATATTTACAAAGAGCACAAAATGGCTGACATGCACATGGTATAAATACAAATGTGCATTTATGTGCAGTTATCTCAAAAGAATGCCTCTTCAGATCCTGAGAAACGGAATACTTAATCAAAGAGTGGATGTCAACTAGTAAAGTGAAATTGATAACACTAAGTTTATACTATTTTGTTCTAAAAGACAGAGAGATAGATTTAAAGCATGTTTCCCTATTGCCACCTTAAGCAGTCCTCTCTAACCCGGCTGGGTTAGTAAAGAACCTGGCGTGTGGCTTGATTCTTTGTCTAACATGTTCAGAGTGTCTGCAAAAGTTGCTTTATACAACTTAGGAACTTCAGACATGTCAGGCAGTTTCTTACTCACGGTACTTCTATTCTTGTGGGCAATGCTCTTGTCAGTAATCGGCTGGACTACTTGAAAGTCTCTCGTCAGGAGTCTCTGTAAGTTCAGTCTATGTAAATTACAATGTAATCAAAACAGTGCAGCTAAAATTGTATCAAAAACTAGATACACCAGTATAACTCCTGTTATTGAGACTGCATTGGCTGCCAGTTGAACACTCTTCAGTGTTTCAAACACCCACTCTGGTTTTACAAGTTTTCCAACGTAGTTTTCTAGATGCTATTCTTCTTATAGTAGTTCTTATAGCACCAGACACAACACACAGGTAATTTTCTTGTTGTTCCAAAATGTCATCTATCAGGCTCAAAAGTTTGTCAAATGGTTTGGTTATAGCTTTGCTTTTGATGCTCCTACTGTTCGGAATGTTCTACCTAGTGAGATTCGTGCCTTCCCCCACTCTTGCCTCGTTCAGAAAGAAGCTTAAATCCTATCTTTCCACCAAGTCATACCCACCTTAGTCTATATGCCTTCCTGGTATTCTTTGAGGTGCTTGACCCTTTTCCCATCCCCTGATACTGAAATGTTTTTATCGGTTTTGTCCTGTTGTGCCTCAGAGTTCTCTAAATAAAGGGAAGATTAGGCACCAGCAAAGTTCAGTTAGAATTAGAATTAGCCATGGATTTAAATCATCTATGTGTCAACACACAAATGTTCTTTAAATAGAAGTTTAATTGCATTATGTGAGAATGCCTTAAAGGGATCATAATAAATACAGTGTTCCCTTTAAAAGGCCATACAATTTGTTTCTTAACATTCACTTTACACGGTACTTGACCTCAGTACTGGGACATACAACCCAGGTAATATTTTTAATATTTTCTGATTCCGTTTGGAATATACAAGCAAGTGCTATTTTTTCTTTGGTAATTGTTTTCATTACTAAAATGTGTTACATCTCCTTTTTGGTAATTTGTTAGTAAATGTGGACTTATTTTACTTATTAATGAAACAAAGTGGTTGACAGTTAAAGTAAAGCTGAAGAAAGCTAATGAATACAAACATTATATTGTCTTATAAATAACTTGTTTGGTAGTTTAGGGTAAATTTAGACTTATTTAATTTATTATTGTATCAAAGTGGCGGAGAGCTAAAGTAATAACTGAAGATACATAATATAATACTGGTTCTAAACACTCATATTATACTGTTATCTTCATTCATGATTTTTTTTCCATGTTTCCATGTTCTATGTTAAGTTCTCCAATTTTAAACCCATGAGATTCACTGTATTGTACAAAACAATAGGCCTGACTATACAGGGTTTGCGTTATGAGTTAGAAACCTGCCCAAAGCAAGCTCTGTTTTTGTGTGGCAATACTATCATGTCCTTTTGATTTTGATGGACTTTTATGTCACATGACCTATCTGTGCTGTCAGTACTTTGTTTGAACTCGGTTCCTGGTTATTACTCCCCTGATGAACACACCTGGGTCCTTATAACAGCAGTGTTCACACATATCAAGACAAACTACCTTAAATCTTGGACATCAGCTGACCAGGATGTGATGCTGTGGCTTAGAATCTTTGCAGCATTGTTGATAGCATGCTTGCCTCTAACTTTTGAGATGCTAGAATTTATTCCCCGGCCTAACTTCAGGAGGACCAGATGACCCCATGTTAATTTGTGTCCATTGAATTTTCAGGTTAGAATCCTCCGAATTCTATTAATATCCTCCGCCCATCAATTATCGATCATGAAGTATCCTAATATGCTCAATTCAAATTCAATCAAAATGGATCTTAGATCATCTCTATTTGATAAGTAGACATCAAAATGAGAGAGGAAAGTAGGTGAAGGTGGATAACTGACGACCCCACCCCCCCACCCCCCCACCCCCACCCCCACACACACACACTCCCCCACTCCCAGTGCAAAAAAAAATAATAATGAAGGAAAGAAAGTGTATTTTCTTAATTAAAATATTAATTAACACAAGCGAGCGCAATTAGCAAATGTCAGTCAATCAATCAGTTGTCCACGTGCTTAATATCCGTATCTAAGGCACACCATCCAATTCATAAGGCATAAGTCATAAGACATTAGACATGTTCTGTGTCGTTCCCAGAGAAGTCGTCCGGTGTTCAGTAGTAAGAAGCTATGGTGGGAATGATTTCTGAAATAGGTAGGTTTTGAGTCGACTTTTGAAACTGGAGAGATTTGGAGCACTGCGTATATCATATGGAAGATCATTCCATAACTTAGGGGCATCATATGAAAAACTATTGTTAAAATGGACCTTTGATTTATGGATGGAAGCACAGTAAGAGGGAACCTGAAGGAACAAATTTTGGGATTGGAACGTCTTGTATTCATGGCAGATTTGTACAAGGGGAGATATGGTGCAAAATACTTAGGCTGGCCAGTGGTGAGGTACTAGGGTTTTGAAGATAATAAGTTGTCTAATGGGTAGCCAATGAAGTGTCCTAAGGGTGGATGTAATGTGAGTGTACTTTAAAGCACCAGTGACAAACCGTGCAAGAGCATTTTGAACATATTGGAGCCTTGTAGCATTTCGGGATGACAAACTGCGAAAAAGAGAATTGCAATAATCCAAACGACTACTGCCCAGAGCATTTGCAATCACCACTGATGTATCCACAGAAAGAAACCTCCTGATGCGATGAAGATCCCTGAGGCTAATAAAACAGGATTTGATAACAGAATTTACTCTGATTGGTGAAACAAAACTTTGTATCAAACAGAACACCCAGATTGCGTACAGCATCTGCGGGAGAGAGGCAATTACGCAGGATATTGACAGGAAATGAGTCACTGAGCCATTTGTGTCTGTCTTTGGCACCGAAGACTATGAATTCTGTTTTATCAGGATTTAGCTTGAGTTTGTTTTCAGACATCCAGACCTGAATATCATTCAAACACGATTTAAGACGGTCAAAAGACTTGAGACTATCATCAGGGGATAAGTGAATGAACAGCTGAGTGTCGTCCGCATAGAAGTGGTAACGGACTCCGGTATATTTTCTGATGACTTGACCAAGAGGTGTTGTGTAGAGGGAAAACAGAAGAGGACCTAAGACAGAACCTTGGGGGACTCCAAACTTCAATTTGAACAAATTCGAAAGACTGGAACCAATCTTGACTGACTGAAAACGATCCTGGAGGTAGGATCTAAACCATTTTAGTGCCGATCCAGCAAAACCAAATCTAGACAACAAACAGGATAGGAGTGTGTCATGATCGATAGTGTCAAAAGCCGCAGACAGGTCGAGTAGCACTAGTGCTGTAGGCATGCCCTTGGACAGAGATAAATGTCCTTTACAGTCGTTAATATAAAACTGATAAACCGTTTACAATACTATTTAAGTTGGCAATAATACAATTTCTGGTACAAATAAGCATGTCAGCTTTGCACACACAGAAATTGCTGAAGATATTATGGTTATTTATGTCATCACTTCAGCCTCTTTAATTGATAATTGGAAATCTACAAGTTTTAAAAAAATATCATTAAATTTTCTAGCTTCCGGTGTGTGCAACACTGAGGTTTGTTCATTGATATGATGTCAAGCATTATAAATCCAAAATTGAGTCCTTCACAATGTTTAGTAAAAAAATGAGATACAGTGACAGAATTGAAAGACGCATTTACAAACAATGTAAACTTTGGTGCACTATCGATGAAAGTGTGAATGGGGATATAATAGGAGGACTGCTTGACCTGATGACATTAAGTAACTTGCAGACAAAATTCTTTTGTAAATCAGAGAGGAATTTTTCGGACTGAAATATGCATAGATGTATAAGCTCAAAATATTATAGAACCACTCGTAGAGCACTTATTTATACATATATATATTCTTAGTACTATTAACAGGTCTTGGTAGCCAGGTGAGGTCATCTGATGCTCACAAATTACTGTATATGTTGGAATTTTTCACAAAGCATTAACTTTTGCTATTTCGGCTACAAAGCTTGGGCAGTAAAAATTAGTGAAAATTTTAGTGAAATTTTAAATCTGCAGTGATAACTCAAGTAAAAGCTAGCCATTAAGGAAAATGAATTTAAGTGAATTTATTGAAGATGAAGAATTAGTGAAATTTGATTGTGGCTAAAAATATCTACTTTTTCAGTATTTTGTTGTGGTTACCAGATGGTCTCATTGTGTGTCGCTCACCGCATCATCTGGTTGTCGTGATGTAATATGTTGTGTACACGAGATCTTCTGGTTAGAACAACAGGGTACATGCTAAAATAGAACAAGATTGTCCTGGTACAAACTCTGTGACATATTAATGTACTGAAAATAGAAGCATTTATATTAAGTTAATGTTTCAGACTGATTTTTAATTGGCAATCACAGAATTTCTACTTTATTTTGACCATACCTCCAGCCCATATAGAACAATAAGTTAAATACATGGAGGAAACCAGTGCATACCATTTGACTCAGTGTCTGTACTTTAAACAACATGGTATTGTCAAGGGAACAGATAACCTTCCCACTAGCAGTTTAATGGGAGATTTGAACCCACACCTAGAGAACATGAATGTGAGTGCATGACACACTAAAGTTACACACACTGCTCAGAGCCATAATTTGGCACATACAATAAAATGCATAAATCTATAATCCATTGCATCCTGCAAAAGTGATAAAAAATCTGGGAGTATGGTTCAACCTCCTATTTCTCTTGATTGGGGGATCTTAGGAGACTCAGACAGCATCTTACACAGGATGCTGCTGTGAAGGTTGCAAATTCTCTTGTGAGCAGTCAACGTGACTATAGTAATTCCTTGTTTAGGAATCTTTCAGGATTTAATGTTAGAAGGCTCTGAAGTGTACAGAACAGCACAGCTAGGATTGACACCAACAAAACCAGATAGTCACATATAACACCGGTACTTAAGAGTTTGCATTGGTTACCTGTTCAACAGCACCCAGTGTTCAAAACAGCTACAATAGTCTATAATTTTTTTCAGAGTGGTTATCCTAATTACTTCAGAGATTTTTTTGCATCTCAGGTAAAGCTTTTACAATACTAAGAATAGCCAGATAGAGGGTGAAGTTCTTGAGCTGCCTCATTTTATTCCATATGTTCATAAGACATCTAAGCAATTTGGTTTTAGTTTTGCCTGTGATGCTCCCAAGGTACGGAATGAGTTGCCAAATGACTACTTACTTACTTACTTACTTACTTACTTACTTTTCTCTTCACAAAAGTTTACCCACCCTAGCTTTTATTGTATTCTTCAACTTTCTCTGTGGAACTCCTTCCGTGTCTCTGGACTATGAATTCTGGACTATTAATGCTTTAGTCGTGTTTGTCAGTTTGGTCGTTTTGCCCTAGTGGCCGTCTTTTGATGGAGATAAACCGTTATAACAGTCATATTACAATTAGAGTTAATCATACATCATTATAAAATGTCTTTATTCATGTTCCTTTATGCAGTGTGCACACAAATTGATGACGTCATTGCCGCAATTTCGTTGTCGCCATGCCAACCAGAGGCTGACTTCCTGTTGGGGTTATCTCACCATCTGCAGCTGCCTGTTTTGTCCATACCACAGTTCTGTCAGCTTAACAACACTGAAACAACTACCAGTCAAACAAGCCACAGGTATAGATTTTGTTCCAGTTAGTGATCAGAATGTGAAAAATAACATTTCCTTTCATTTTGTTGTTGCAGGAATAAGGTAAAGTGCAGAAAGAATAGGTTTGATTTGGTTTGTAAGGGCCGACATTCCAACTTTTAATGGCTGATATTTCATAAAATACTTAAAAATATGGATAAACATCTCAGATTCCCTTTAATATGATTCATTACTTTTCCTAGTTGAAAATTATGGCTCATGCATGCTTGCTGGTATTTTTTCACCATATAGGTGGCAATCATATGCAATACTTTATACTTAGATTACCCTGTTAAGTGTGAATGGACCGATATCATTCAATATGAACTGGACGGCATTTTCCGAAACTTGTCCGACCACTGCATTAAATACCTTATGTGCAAGGTTTTATTTTGTACAGTTTACTCTTTATAAAGCTGAGCCTTAGCTTATACCAATTCACTTCATGTGATTTAGTTATAGCTTGTGCAGTTTTCGGGGTCTTCGAAAAAAAATATTTGTACCAGAAGATCTTTAAATGAAACAGTTTCTCTCCTAAAACACAATGTAGAATTAATATTAATTATTAAAGAGAGCAATTTGGAGACAATAGCGGTTTCTATGATGACCACTTAAGGGATTAATATTTATTTTAAGCTACGTATATTTGATGTTAATGTTTTGGCAGATAACCCTGTTTGTTAAATGTTTCACAATACACAGCTCCCCACTCTCTGTGCCCTGGGATGTGGGCTGGGCTGACCCCAGTACAGTGATTGCCACGGCAATAAGCGCAGAGGGCTGGTCTGAAGTGATAATCATCACAGATAACAGACAAGGTGAGATATCAGGTGTTGTGTTATAATAGATAACAGAATATGTGATATATGAGATGTAACGTTGTCGTTAATAACGGCATTGGTAATACATGAGATGAAATGTTATATCAGATAACAACATATGAGGGATTTGAGATGTTATTATAGTGTAGATATCATGACAGGTGATTTAATGTTATCATAGATAACAACACATGTCATATCTAAGGTGTGGTGTTATCATAGATAATATCACAGGGGATATGTGAATTGTGATTTATCCTACATAAAAGCACAAGAAAAAATTCGGCTTGGTCAAAGTTTAAGACAAATATCTCAGGTTAAGACTAAATTGTCAGGTTTAACATCCAAATATCTTCAAATATTTAATAAATAACTCCCATAATGAAAGGCATCATGCTTCTTGCCAATTTTGTAAGTCAGTTTATTGCAATAGTTGTGAAAATCTCATTAACACATAAACATGGGTGATTATTGATTCTCATTGCAGTTGTTCTTTTATTACAGTAAAGATTTATAAACATCTCCTTGTTGCAACAAACAGCACTGTGGGAAATCGTACAAATGTTGTTTATTTACTTGGTTTCTCCACTTATGCTGTGAGACAAATGACCTTGTTGTGAAGGTCACTGTAAAGATTATGCTACAAAACGGTATGTCCACACTTGTCCAGAGGTTTCTAGTATAATGGTCTTACATGTTCTATCACTTTCAAACCAGTTCCACATATTGTATTATCACTTTGGCACAGTACAAAATCTTGTATTATCACTTTGGCACAGTACAAAATCTTGTATTATCACTTTGGCACAGTACAAAATCTTGTATTATCACTTTCATAACAGTAGTCACACTTGTATTAGCACTTTCAGACCAGCACTCAGTCTGGTATTATCCCTTTCAGAATAGTATTGATTGCTGTATTATCACTTGCAGGCCAGCTCCTATGTTGTGTTTTTCTTTTCTTGTGTTTCCAGTACCTAAATCTTTTGGGTTTTTTTTTCACTTTTAGACCAGCACACAATCTTGTATTATTTGTCCAATCTTTTTAATCTTTATACTGAGGTGGGGCCGCAAAAATGTTAAAACCCCTGATTAAGCCTTTAAGCATAAAACTTCTGGACACTATTTGTACACATACGCGTACATTAAGGTGTATAGTATACACTTTGTCTTTTAATATTTAAAGAAAAAGCTTATTAGGGTATATTTTATTAAATGAAAAACCAGTCTAGCACTACTTCCGTGGACACAGCATTACTTTGGACACTGTTTTTATGCTCATGTGAGACTTGTTCCACCAATTTATCCGTCTACTAGTTTTCTAGGGACGCGCAGTCAATGTGAATGTAAATTCGTTGTCTGGGCATCCCCCCAAAAATGCATATGTTCATGTTTAGGCTCTGTCACCTGACCAATCAATACACAAGAATCATGTCATTTCATTCATATATTGTCTGTTTCCTTCACGTCTGTGCAGTGAGTTCCTCTGGTTCCTGCATCTTCTAGCCAATCAGAAGCAAGCTTTCATTGTTCCATTTGTCAAGCAAATAAACCGCAAAGAAATAATGAATGAAGTGACGTCATTGTAGTATGAGACATTGGTCACGTGACAAGAGCTTTCAATAAAACTATTTGAGATGCACAGACAACGATTTTAAAGACGACTGTGGCTATTTATTTCTATTTGTCACACAGATGACCTTAATAATAAACCTGTAGAAAACGAATGAACTCGCGAATTTCACTGTCATAAATGCTTACAACGCTCATGTTTTAAGCAGACTATTTGTTATAAACATAAGGTGTATATATACATCATATTTAATTTTAAAATACCGATTATCAATAACTTATATGAACTGATGACAAAACAAACTAACTTGGCCATGGAGTCAATACAACTGTAAAATAGCTATTCCAGGATTTGTGTATATTAAAATATTGTTAGGAAACCCCACGGGATTCCGTGACGTCATATATAGTGTGCACACAGCTTTGAACGTTATCACTTGATTTTCAAGAGCGAGCTATGGTGAGGTTCACGCTTCTATAGATCACTTTTTTGTCTTCAGACTTTCAGGAATTGTGGTGTACAGTGATCAGTACCTGTCTCTGCATAGCATAGCATAGCCAGTATCATCCCCTCACTGAAGTTAAGCAGGAATGGGCTATGTTAGTACTCGGATGGGTGACCACCTCAGTGCACTACTTGTGTCTCTGATGGCTTTGCGGCTCACGCTAGTAGACCAAAACCCCTTTCAGCTTTGTTTTATGTATGTTTTGCTTGATCAAAGGCTTGACAAATGACGATGATAAATTTACAAAACTTTCGTAGAAATCTATTTGTTATAAAATAAGGTTCATACATATCATGTTTGAGTATAAAATACTGACCATCAACAGTGAAGACAAATGAAGACCAAACAAACAAGCTTGACTGAGTAAATATAACTGTAAAAGATCTATTTTGTGGACTTGTAGATCTCATTAATATTCATGAACTCATCTGTGAGATTTGGTTTTGAAAGCGTGATGAAAGAAATTGCTTTCATCAATATTACTACTACAAATGTCTGCAAAATTTGGCAAGTATTTCTTATTTTACTTACTTTACTTTACTTTTTATTACTGGTAAAATATCCATAAACATACTTTATATAGGTAGTGTAAATGGCTTTATATTTATTATATAAACCAGTTCGCTAATCTTACAATATATAAGCTTCAAATACAAAATACATCTTCTCCCTTCAAAATCAATATTTTAGCTCCGCCTTACACAGATGACCACTATGTTTGTAAACCTTTCAAGTTTCTGGTCACTACACTGCAAGTATCCAGCACATCTCGCCACAAAAATCTGTAAATGTCTTGGCAAGCCTTTGAGCGATAATAAAATAGTTTCTAGATTATCGACACTCAGTTCTGTCCAATGATTCAACTCTTGTATAAAAGCTTCCTTACCAATATCTGATCTTGTTGCTGGATTACCAAATCTGTTTTATGCAAACTATGTATTATCACTTTCAGACCCGTACCCAATGTCGGACAGACAACTTTTGAAAGAAGTCTGTGAAAAGAAGTCTGTTTTAATCCAATGCTGCTATTGTTTTGTGATTTTAGACCAGAACCCAGTGTTGGAAAAATTGTTGTCACATTTTACATGCCTCAGTAAAAAGTCAGTCCCAATCTAATCCTCTCATCGGACTATGACTTTCAGACCAGCCCCTCCACACACACAAACACCTCAAATGTTAATGAGAGTACTGTCACATACTGAAGATCTGGATAAAAAGTCAAACCCGATTTAATCCATCCATTGTTCTGTGTGTTTTAGACAGGTATCCAATTTTGAGAGACAATGCGCTCAAATTTTGGACATCTGGGTGAAAAGTCAGCCCTGATCTAATTTAATCCTTGTTCTGTGATTTTCAGACCAGACCCCAATGTTTGAGGGATTGCAATCTAATCTTATAGACCTCAGGGAAAAACGTCAGTCCCAATCTAATCCAGCCATTGCTCTATGATTTTCAGACCAGTACCCCATGTTGGAGAGACTGCTGTCACATTTTGCAGACTTAGGGCTTCTCTACTCACTGTTTGAAGTTCACTCGGATGAAGACATTGTACAGACAGTTCAGACCATCAGTCGGTGGAAACCTCCAGAGTGGGCGACACCGCACATACTGCTGTGTGACATGAATAATACTAAGAAGATACTCCGCATGGTAAGATCACAGTAACTACTTGATGTCATAATTAAGCACAGGCACAAATTTGGCAGAAACTAGAACACACACTGATAATCAACACTTGGTTGTCATTGGCAACGCCTGTACATTTGCAGGGATGTATCAATAAGGTAGCCAGCGGTAACACTCTCGCCTCCCACCTCTGAGGCCGGGGTTCGGTTCCCGACATGGCCTCAAGTGGGAAAGCTGGTAGTTGCTTGCCGTTGGTCGGCTGTTTACAGTACAGAACCTTGACCGACTGTAGGTACTGGTTTCCTCTGCCCTTCCAACTACCCGTCGTGGTATGACCTGTATAGTGTTGAAAGTGACATAAAACCCCAAATAAATAACTAAATAAATAAGGTAGCCAAGGCAAGAATCGATATAAAGTTGTGCCAAGTTCTGTTGGGAAACAGTATGTTGCTTTCCAAATTTACAATTCATTGTAAGTACTAGCAAATTTTGAAATCAGGAGATACTGGCTGAAAAAGGCAGAGAAAATGTGCACTTCCAATTAAACATATGTTGCCATTTCACTGAAAATGTTTTTTTTCTGATTTGTATATCAGAAACCATGAAGCATATAAAGTTTATACTTGGTTTGAATATTAAATATGGGATGTAGGTGTGCATCCTCATGATGTGACCTTGATTTGACCTTTGAAATTGTCATTTTGACTCTGACCTCCTTGCTTCTACCAGAATGTTTTCTCCTGTCATTTTTTGCGACATTTTCCTCTTGCCAGAAAGGTATATACATTACTGTAATTGATTATTACAGTAATGTAATAACTGATTATTACTGTAGTTGATTATTTATTTGTACCTAACTGTGATCTCTCCACTGTCGGCTATACTTTAATTTATAAATAGATCAATTGAATACATTTTATAGCTTCATAATGTTTTAGTTTACAAACTAATGCTGTCATCTTGCTGTTAAACTGTCTTGTTTTTATGCTTCATCTTTTATTCACATTTTCTATATGTAAGGTGTTATTTTTCGTGCACCTTTACATAACCTACATTGCTCTGAAAAACTCCTTATTTTTGCACCTTTTATTACCATTTGTACATCTCATGGTTTCCAACTCTATATCCCCAGGCTGTGAGGTACCTGCATCTCTGGTGCTACTTTTAAGCGCGAACTCTAATGAGGCTCGCGCTTCTAGGAATCACTTTTCCCCCCCAGACTTTCATGAATTGTGGCGTAGTGTGATGAGTATCTGTCTCTTCACTGAAATTAAGCGGCAATGGGCCACGTTAGTACTGAGATGGGTGACCGACTGAGTTCTAGACCAGCTATGGGATGTGTCTGAGTTGGAAATTGTTTGTGTCGCCAGACTTTTATCAATTCTAGTGCACTACTCATGTCTCTGATGGCTGTGCAGCTCGGGCATGTAGACTGAAAGATTTTTCGACCTTGTTTACCCTCATAATTACATAGCATAACCACAAAGATATATTTATTTATTTGGGGTTTTACGTCGCTTTCAACACTCTACAGGTCATATCACGACGGGTAGTTGGAAGGGCAGAGGAAACCTGTACATACAGTTGGTCAAGGTTCTGTACTGTAAGTTGCCGACCAATGGCAAGCAACTACCAGCTTTCCCACTTGAGGTAGAGCCGTGAACTGAACCCTGGCCTCAGAGGTGGGAGGCGAGAGTGTTACCACTCTGCCACCGTGGCCCCCATAAAAATAAAGATATAAGTAGTATTTATAAACAAAAAGACAAAAGCATTGAAACTGGAGCAAAAAGTGACTTTTGAAAATTTGTGATTTTTTTTTTTAAATGCACTGGATGATCTTAATGTATCCCTGAATTTAATCACTTCTTACTGTGATTGAGCCCTATCCTCATGACAAATTTTATAGAGATTCATTCATTACTTTTAGGGTTAAAGACAGACAAACAGACAGACTGAAATCAAAATCACCAAAAATAAAACCTCCTTGGTTATTGCTGTTGATATACTGATGATATGTTATGCTTATGATTTCATTGATTAATACCAGTCCAGAGTTGTATTGCAAAGGTTTGCTGCAACATTTTTACTGTAATATTATACTGTAATATAATACTATTTACAAGGAAATGTCAAAAATGTGTATTTTTAATAACAGGGGTTGATTGCTCTTACAAATTTGTATCTTTGTGTTTCTTATAAAACAGAAATACAAACCGCCTTTTAAAAAGACATACTAAATCTGTAGCTTCCTCATATTCCCATTGAGGTGTGGATTAGTGGTACGAAATAACTTAAACAAGGGCATTCGGAGAGCGCAGACCTCCGCCAAGGGAGCACATATCCTGAAAATTTCATCAAAATCCATCCATAACTTTTGAAATAATCTGTCTTTAAACGTTACATTTCATGGATCCAGAAGATCCAGATGATCCAGATCACTCCCAAAATTGAATCATTTCTTCCCTTTACCTTTTCAGACATATCCTGGAAATTTCATCAAAATCCGTCCATAAGTTTTTGAGTTATCTTGTTCACAATCAAACTCGCAAATTCACAAATCCACAAACAAACCCAGGCAAAAACATAACCTCCTTGGTGGAGGTAATAAACTGGAAATTCAAAATCTAAAATATATGATCACAAAGCTAAGTGTATCTTTTCACAAAGCATTGATAGTCTTCATGTTTAATTGAATCAATTAATCAAACAAAGGAATTAGTCCCTCCCCAATTTATTCCCTCTAGTTCACAAACCTGAAAAACCAAACAATTTGACAACTATTGTTTGGACATATTCCATTTCTTTGTTATTCAAGTCAAACTAAATATGAGTGTACTTGCTGTTTGTAACCATAGGCGGTTTAGAAACAGCTTGGCCATTTCAAAGCTATCTCAAATACATAAGAGGGGTTGATTATAATTTGAATAGCTTACACAGGTAGTCAATGATATAAACGGTCATAGAGATAAACTGTCTTCAGAAATTATGACACAAAAGCCGTCAAAGGCTTTCAACAACAATATAACACAAACCAAACGACACAGTAGGCATTGTTTAAGTATATGTTGTTATTTAGTTATTGCAATTTTGTTATTTACACTTCTTAAATTTGAAAGCTATGAAGACTATTTATCCCTATGACCGTTTATCTTAGTGACCAGCCATGTAAATGGAATTTGCTTGTGTTTATGTTCATCTTATGTTCTAGTGTTCCTTTGATTTACAGAAGCTTAATTTCACCTACTCACTCCACTAATTTCCTCTCCAAAAAGCCTTTCATGTCAAAGGTCCCAAATGAAGCTCAAAGCTTCATTGCAGCTACTCATTTCACTTTTTTAAGACCAAGGGCTCATTTAAAAACCAAATTCCTACTTATAGGTACTCACTTTATAAGTTTTAGATTTTAAAGTGGCCATTTCAAACCAAGCCAGGATTTCAAATAGCCTGATAAAATTTTTGGCCAAAATGGCCAGAGTTACAAAATGATCAAGAAAATAAGAATTAGTATTTTATCAGTACATTGGGATTAAAGTACAATTAGTTAACAGAGCATGTTTGATGTGTGACTTTATTATCTCCCACAAGCTGTATTTGACCTGTATAGGAGCATGTACGGACTGGGATTTTTTTCGTATATAACAGCACCTCCATACCATGGTTAATAAGTGTCAATAACCTCCGTTTTTTCACTAATATCTCAGAAGTTCTGTAACTTACAAATATGTATTATATAACATTAAAATGACCTTTTTACAGCGCCTGTGATCGTTTTTGAGGCATAAAACTCCATGCAGAAATGACTGAGATATTGCAAGTTAAAGGTTGAAGTGTTTATTATATTTACTGGTGCCCATGTTTTTTTGTTTTTTGGGGGTTGTTTTGGCAACCTTTTTTCACATTCCCTCATTAACATTGATTTATTTAACTCGTAAATCATACAAAATGTTAGATATTATAAAACAGACACCTGCGCAGTCGACGAATATGCATCCCTGCACATTTCGTGAGAGTACTTAATAGGGAAACTAATGTACGCTGTTCCAATCTACAAACATGGTTGCACTACATAATAAAATTGAAAAAAAAAATCAGTGGACATTGGATAAAACATCAATAATCGTTTTATAATAGAAATAAACTACTTTTGCTTGGACTTTATTGGCGATTCAATCACAAAAATACCTCCGGCCCTCGTCCGTTATTTGAGGTTATTTTTGTGATTGAATCGCCAATAAATCACTCATGATTTATCACTCATGAAGATTAACAATGTAATACTCGTACTCGTATAATATTGATATCTTCATTTGTGATATATTTTTTTCTGTATAAGTCACTTGGGAAGTTTCCCTATTTTACAATCCATTCAACTTTTACAGTCTTGGAGCACAAAAATCTTTGTCACAGGTGGGCAACTGTGTGTAGCAAATCACAGTGTAAGACATGCAATTACTAAAATATAAATGAGATAGTCAGAGAAAATCACTGTTATTAATCGGACATAGTATGTCGGATACTGCATACATTGACTGATGTCGAAGTCATAGAAAACATACCAGAGATGTAGAATTTCTCAAGCAAGGTAGACCTTTATGCAAAATAAATGATTAAATGCAGAACAAAGCAATGATGTGTAACAGCAAAATTGCATTATGGTGGATAACAGATGTAAAACGACCCTTATTAAGTACATATGGATATTTTTTATCTTCATTTATGATAAAAGTTTAAAATATGCATCACTAAGATAATTTTCCCATTATATTCTTCCAACAAGGAGACAGTTTTACTGGCATTCGCAAGTGACTACAATTTATTGATCAGACAGCAAACACCAAAAGCCTAATGAACATTCCAAACTGGTGAATAGGGTAGAACTAGATGAGCTCACCCTAAAGGAAATATTAGGTGTCATCAGCAAACAGTTGAATGTGACAAATATACTCCAACACTTTCCACTCAATAAATGCTACTGTGTTTGATGACAAACTAACTGAAAATAGTTGAGTTTTTTTTGTTATTTACTTTATTTTAGGCCATTCAGACGGAAACAAAACATGATTTAAAGCAAGCTATAAATATGTTTGAAACTGATTTTTTCAGCAATAATAAATTCTGCAATCAGTAGAACCAGCAACGAGAGGATTAATCGGTAGACTCATATGACCAATCTTCTCTTGACTCATGTGACTAATCTTCAGACAGGATAACTCGGCTCGATTCTTTTTTGTAAAACTGACCATATCATGAAAATAGTGGACACAATACATTATGACACCCAAACAATTTTTTTCACATTTACAGCAAAAAAAATGTGAAGGATGGAGGGAAATGCTCATCAACATTTTTTTTTTTTCAAATACAGGACTGCAATTTTCAATTGCCATAACCTTGCATCGGGCTTTCTTTGGTGAAAAGACAGGTTTCAAGCCTAATTAGAACGTATTTGTAGACCATTTATCTCTAATTGGGGTATTTTTAAAAATAGTGGATTTTTGGTTCTTGTATCCAGAATATGATCTGGATCGTTCTCAAAGTGTAATCACTTCTTTCTTTGGCCAGGCGCGACCTACATAAAAATTTCATAAAGACTAGCCCATTACTTTTGGAGTAATTTCAATTAGGAAGTCAAGGTCATTGAAAACTAATATTGGAACCTTTGAATATTCAAAGTGTCGGATCTTTTCTCAAATCGGGATCACTTCGTCATTTGGCCAAACCCTACCTGCATCCAACTTTTATAAAGATTTGATCATTGCTTCCAGAGTAGACAAACAAAGAGACATCATGTATAATGACAAATATACACAGAAATCATGGCCCCCTGATGCAAGTAATGAGATGAAGCTTAAAACTGCATTATTTGCTTTTGTCGGGAGACCAATTCGTGACAATGGAATCAAGGTCTAACTAGAACCACACACTGTGGATAATGGAGGTTCTTGTTACACAGAGTCTACTGTTCTGTGTATTTGTGGACACCAAATGGTTTTAGTTGATGAGTTTGTTTAAGCTGAATTCTTCACTCTCTGTGAAGTAAATAAAGTAGTCCCGGAATAGTCCAGAATACCACAGGTGGGAAGTTCACAGGCTAATTGATTTTGGTGACAAATTCAACCTCATATCGTAATATATCATAGAAAATGTTTGTTATTACATACATAAGAAACAGAGAGGGTCTATTTGTGCCTCACACTTCTTGTGTCTATTTCAACTGTTTAATGATGTTGTCAAAGTGTTTATGTGGATAAAAAAAAAGAAGAGAACAAGGCCAAAAGGGGTTTCGGTCTACTAGCATGAGCTGCAAAGCCATCAGAGACACGAGTAGTGCACTGAGGCAGTCACCCATCCCAGTACTAATGTAGCCTATTGCTGCTTTACTTCGGTGATGAGACAGGTACTCTTCATGCTATGCCATCACAATTCATGAAAGTCCAGAGAGATAACAATAATCTCTAGACAAGAGCCACAATAGAGCTTGTGCTTAAAAACTCAATATCACTGCTAAGTCTGTTTAAAAATGATTTTGTGATAATGGAAAAGTTAGAGATTATTGTAGTTTTACATGCCACTGTAAACAAGTAGGTAACTAGCCCAGAAACGAGAGTGCTATGACCCAATACCGGGTACAGGCTGATACATAATGGTGCAGATGGCCACCTAAAGTGGCAGGACTTTGTTATTGGATCCTATCCCCAGTGGCAGGCTAAAGAACCCAGGAGACATTAATAAATGGTCTTCCCTGATATTTTGTCTTTCAGACAGTCTGGGTTGAACTTGTGAAGGTGGCATGGGACAAATGTTGCCTTTCAGGCATGTAGATGTTGCACTGTATAATGTACAATACAATAAATGAATGTCTCATTGCTGTAGGTGACACTGTAAATTACACAGATACCACAGTGATAACTGCTCCTTGAAGTAAGGGGGGGGGGGGCATGGTGGCGCAGTGGTAACACCCTCACCTCCCACCTATGTGGTCGGAGGTTCAAACCCCGGACCCCATGTGGGAAAGTTGGTGGTTGCTTACCAATGGTCGACAGTTTACAGTACAGAACCTTGACCAACTTTATGCACTAATTTCTTCTGCCTATAGATCTATCCATCATGATATGACTAATACAGTTTTGAAAGCAACATTAAAACTCAAATATATAAATAAATAAAGGCTCCTTGGAGTATCAGGAAAGTAGAGAAATGTGACTTGCTAACCTTTTTATATTTACAATGACGAGATTTCTATAGCCGGAAACAATTGGGACAAGATTTTGTTATGGATAAGTTCATATATTGTAGCAAATGAGGTTTCTTGATGGACACATTTTATGTGGGAGGAGGCATTGGGGCACTTTACCGGAATATCGTGAAGGGTATCTGGAGGATTTAGTGGAATAACACTGTTTACAGTTTCTTGCCAGAATTACCACATCGCAATTTCAATCCTCACATAAAACCGAAACTAGATTTTTCGGTTAAAAATCAATTAACAAATTCTGGAGTAACAAGGCAGATCTGGATCATGCAAATAGACCACTTAATCCGGGGGTAGACACCACCTTGGGTTAAAATAACACCCCGGTGTCATTAACCGTTTGGGAATTATAGATATCACCAAATTATGGCTAATGAAATTCTGGGTCCTCAATCCGGATCTTCTTTGTGGAGGATGAGTCACAAGTAAATCCCATCTTGGGCGAATTGTGACACAGATCGAATGTATAGCTTTTGAGTTATGTGTATGGAAAACAGATAAAAGGAAGTGATTACAAAACATCTATATAACTAAGAATATTGTTTTGGAAAAGTCAGTTCAATAAATACTAGTGTTCATTACATTAGTATTTTACTTATTAAACAGCATGAATATGATTTTTGTGGTAGAAACTGTACAAAAAATATACAGTCAATTCTAAAAATATTCTTATTAGTTACAATATTGGTTCCACATATAAATTCTGATGGAATGAATCAATCCTAGACGGCCAAGGTCCTGTTTCACAAAAGGCGTAAGGCTAATTTTGGGGGGTTGAATAGATTCCACAAAGGATGTTTTAGTCAAGACCAAGCTTAGACTGATTTATTGCAAACTCACATTTGTTGCCTGTGTCAGGTGATGTGTATGTACGCCCTTTTTGGGTAGCGCAGTTTATCTGAAGGGAAATGCTGTTTTTGCCATGGAAATTTCTGACCACAAAACAACTTTCAAGGGTATTTGTTGACATTAAAATTTTAAAGTGGAGAAAAGTGTTTATTGTAATCATATTAAAATCTACCCAAGGTGGACTTGGCTTTAAATGCAAGACTTAGCTTCTTTGTGAAATCCACTAAGTCTGAGACCACAGGCTGAGCCTTAACCTAAGTCGAAATTATTACGTTTAAGTAATGCTTTTCTGAAACTGGACCCAGATGTCATAATTTGAGAAATAGTCTTACCATTTACCAGAAGAAACAACACAAATGAATATAGATCCTTGTGGAATTCATTTTGTCTAGACAAATGCATCTTCTCACGTTCAGTGGTTATTCATTGTTCACACTGCTTTGGAACACCATTATCCATATTGGTTTCGATCAAATGTATGTTACAAACATTCGTGTTGGAGTATGCTGTATTATTTTGCTAAATACTCTGACAATTTATTATCGTATATCTCAAAATGCTAAAGATCCTTCACAATACTAAAAATCCTATTTCTATTTCTAAAATTGAATGATCAGTCCCTGTGCTATTGTCAACAAAATCTGTCCTTAACTCTTTAGTCTTCTTTAGTCTGCTCATTGGGGAAAATAGAACAAGATACAACTGACGAGATAAAATGTTTTTGGAAGTTCCTAAATTCTACCTATCTTTACATAAATAAAAAAACAGTTTTTGCTTTGCATGCTCCCACAGTTTGAAATTGTTTACCTGATGATGTCTGTTCTGCCCCAACTCTTGCCTGTTTCAGAAAAAAAGCTAAAACTTTATGTCCTAAAAAAGGCTTTCCCACCTTCGCATATAAACTACTAGGTGCCCAACGTCTCTTTGGTATCAACATGGCTGTATTTATGGAATAAAGATTATTGCATTGGTTTCTGGTGTTGTGCCCTAGAGTCTTCCTTGGCAGAGATTAAGTGCTATAAAAGTCTAGAATACAATAGAATAGATTAGCATTCATTTCATTAGACATAAAACCACACAGTACAAGGTTTGACTTTGAAAATAAATCTTAAAATGGCAAATAAGGGAGTTTATAAAATGTGATACTATATCGGACAAGTGTGAACGCTACTAACAAGTTGACAAGCAATTTGACACTATCACAAGGTTTTGGGTTAATGTCAGGCAAACATGTTAAACCACACCTAGTGATGAGAACTGATTGGTTTCAATTCAGCTGTTGAGTGTGTTTCAATTAGGTCAGAACTCTGCCATTATTAGATAAAAATGTGATAAATTAGTAGAAATCTCCATACATCACACTTTTGGCATGCTGGAATGAAAGAAAGGCTATGAATAAAGAAATCACATAAACTGATATTGCATATTATTGGGTAATAATTTTGAACTTAATTATGTTATATATTATAAAAATTTAAGAATGGTCAAACATCAACACTGGCCGTTGAACGGGATGTAAGACCTCAACTTTGACTTTAGTCGAAATGAACAAAATGTTATATATTAGTTAAATAACTAAGTTAAAAAGTTAAAATAGTGATGGGATTGTCATAGAGCTTGTTTGTCTGTCCACATAATTTAAAAAATTTTCATTACATCTGAGTCCTGTTTTTACACAAGGTGGGGTTTATTCATGCCTTGGTCCTACTTAAAGATGGTCTGATTCTGGTCTGGATTATAAATCTAGAAAGTTTGTGATTTCCCTGCACTCTCTGTGTGCTGGGGTTCGTGAGTTTTTAAGAACTACATGCAAAAGTAAAAGAAAGACCTGTAATGACTTTGAAACATTTATGGACGCTATAATCATACTTAATGCTGGTGTTCCACTGGAACCGACCGGTTGGTAACTATGTATTTTTTGAGAGTCAGGATCAATGTTTATAAGGTCAGTTAGGGTCAGTTGTAGTTTCCAGGCCTGTCGGGGAGAGTCGGACCGTTTTCAACCCTTGTAACAGACCTTAATTTCATCCACCTAGCAACAGGCATGTCGGTTACACTTCCCGGCTTGGCAGTTAATGAAGCAGGCCTGTCTGTATCATGTATCCAGCTTGCCCCAAATATGGTGATCCACACTATATGTGATGACAACAGACTGTATGGGAAATGTAACAGTACAGTCGGTAACTTCAGCCGGCCTGTCTGTAAGTGTTCCCAACAGGCCTGTAAACTTTCAAGGCCAGTCGGTAGCGACTGGTTCCTAGAATCAGGAATATTTGTAACCGACAGGCCCTAAACTGAAACAGACAAGCCATAAACAACCGACAGGCCTGTAACACCAACAGACAAGCTGGCAACTGTAACCGACAGGCCGGCAATATTTTTGCTTCCAAATCTGTGGCTATAAAAAGGCCAGTCAGCAGACACACTTCATTCATTTGGGTTTTGACTTATCGACAGACAACTGGTATGCAGCTTTAGATTTTAATTTTTTTTTTTGCAAATTAGCTTAAGTTTGAGCTAGGCTGGACTGGCTGGGAGTGAAATCTGTTCTATGAGGTTTCACTTTTATTTTTAAGTTTTTGTTTTTTACAAAAGCTGTACATGTAATTGATCAGCATGCCAAGGGGCAGAAGGAAATAGATTGAAGTACCCAGAGATACTCAACCACAGTTTGAGTTAGGAGATACAGCTGAGGATATACATAGAAGAAGGAGGGAGTAAGAGGAGAGAGAGAGAGGAAGGAACAGGATGAGAGGGACAGAGAGAGAATAGAGAGAGAGTGGATGGAAGAGAGCCAGAAAGGGACAGAAAAGCAACCACGAACAGACACAGATACTGATGTAGAATCCATTCAATCCAGACAGAAGAAGGGGCAAATGAAGTCCATTTTCCTGAATGATTCAGACAAAGAAGCCATTGTAGAGTTTGTCAAACAGCATGAGGAACTTTATAACAAAACCAACGACAAGTTCAAAGACAAGGAAGGAAGGACTTTGGGAGAGACTAGCAGCTTCCAGGAACTTATCTGTCAACACTGTCAAGAAGTTGTTTGAGACTCAACGTACCAGATATGGCAAGCTCACTCAAATGAAGTCAGGACAAGCTGCTGAGAAGAGCACTGAAAGACAGACCTGGTTGAAGGACAGTTTCAGTTTTCTTCAGAAGGAAGGGAATGTCTAAGTCTTCTGCCTTCAAGTCACCAGTGCGCCCTTCAACAACAGCTGCCACAGCTTCAGTTCCGGATACTTCACGAGAGACTGAACCTGAGATGGAAAGCAGCATGACATCAGATGTTACTCATCAGCCGTTGAGCACAAGCCCTTCACGACGACCACCAGCTGTCGCCACCACCACTGCTGCAGATCCAGATATAGATCAGTTCCAGCAGATGAGATTGATGATTTCCAGTTTTTTGGGTGCACGTCACGACTCTACTCCAAGTTCCAGACAGTCATTCTGCAACTATCTCCACTCTGAGATTGAACACCTGGAGGAGCAAAACTTTTTGACCTTCAGGAATGAGACAGTAAAGCTTCTCAGTGAAATACAGTACAAGGCCAAAGAACTCAGGAGACAGGTCACAACAACTCAACAGGTCACCACATTTCAACTTCCAGAAGCAACACAGGCCACAGCAGGACATGAAAACATACTCACCATACTGGATACTCAACCAGTCTCCATACCAGTTGTGCAGTCTACACAGATAACCACAACACAGCCTGCTACGGTGATTGCCAAAGTACAGCAACCACCAAGGCTTTCATCAGCATCAGCACAGCCAGCATCTTACCTAGTTGTAGATGACCAGCAGCCTGGGACTTCCAGACAACTGAGTCCATCAAAGACAGTTAACCCACCTTCCGCATCTGGATAACAAGAGGAAAGTCAACACAATACTTCTGGATTGTCAAGCCTCTTTGGTGGAATACCAAGTGTACTACAGTACCAGCAGATCGACACACCATAACCATTTTCATCCTCCCAACTTCAACCAGCACCTTCACCAGTGCCATCTTCCACTCATCAAGAACAGTCAAGACCTCCCAGCCAGTCCAGCCAGCAGAGTCAGCTCAAATAAGCAGATCAGCCTGCATTAAGTCACACCAACCAGCCCTTATAGGAGCCACCCGAATCTTGCAAAAACAATTATTCAGCTGCTTGTTCTTCCCCAAAGCAAAATAAAGCACACCATCCAACACTTACACTTCAACCAGACACATGAAAAAAATTGTGTGAATGAGTGAATGAATGTTTAACACCAAAAATAAAATTCCAACACACACACAACCCCCCCCCCCCCCCCCAAAAAAAAAAAAAAACTTTTTAAAAAAAAAAAAGCAAACACCCCCCCCCCCCCTTACAAAAATAATAAAGTGTCACTTACCCCCCCACCCCCCCACCCCCACCCCCCAAAAAAGAAATTAAAGTAAAATCTGAAGTGACACCCCCCCCCCCCCCCCCCCAAGAAAAAGTAATATAATAAGTAAAGTGTCACTTCCCGCCCACTTCCCACAAAACAAAAATGTAACACATGAAGTGATATCCCACCCCCACAACCCCCAAAAATATAAAAAATAATACACACAGACAGACAAACAAACAAGTATGAAACACAAAGTACCTGAAAACACAAAGTGCTATGAATGTGTGGATGGACTGACAGACAAACGAACGATGTTGCAAAACAACACCTCGCATGCCACAAACATCCCATGACCTGCAGCTGATTGGGTGACTTGCAGACTGACTTAAATATTACCTTATTGGTCCAACTAGATTAAGTTAAAATTATGATTTTTATTTTTCAAAAGTTTAAGTTTTGCAAAATTACCAGGAAATGATTTAAAAAGAATTTTTTTCCAGTTAATTTTTTTTCTTTCTTCAATTAAATAAAAAATGCTGGTTCCATCCTGGTGAAGTTTCTGTAGCCTGGTATGTCAGCTGTGATTAGCTCATCCAAGAGTGTTCAGTAGCAACCTCTCTCCTCTCTCTGCAGTATCCAGGGCATAATTCATGGATTCTGTGGCTTCCTCCTTCTGTATGGTGGGGGCTGTGGTGGTGATGATGGCTGGCCAGGTGCTGTGTTCTGCTGTCTTCTGAGTCTTGAAATCATAATGAATAATAACATGTTCATCTCAATAAAAAAACCAAACGACCCCCAACTGGTCAAACAGTTCCTCTTGATGTGTTGCTGTCATCTTTGAAGTGAGAAATGAATGTCACATCCCTGGTGACAGAGGTTTATATACTGTGATATGGATCCTGATTCTGGATCCCAACTATAGATACCGACCCACAAAATCAATCTGTCCTGTCAGCAAGGGTCGGGAACATGCTCCTGGCTTGTCTGTTTGTCTTTACGGCTTGTCTGTTTCTGATCCAGCTTGTCTGTTACAAGTTTAGGGCTTGTGGTAGTACTTCTACGACTGGCCATGCAAAAAATGTCCCCAACCCTACGTCTTGTCAGGATAGTCATCACATCCTGTCTGTAAGTGTACTGTCCTGTTGGGGATTTGTTAACCGACTCATCATTTTCGCGCCTTTTTTTTCTATGATCCCATGTCTGTTACAACCGACCCTAGAGTCATAGGGTCAGATACAGGTTCGGCTCCAGTGGAACACCAGCAGAAGCTACTATAGAACACTATTATCATTATTTTTATTTCCTTGGTGTCAACCTGGTTATGTCTATGGAATAACGGTTATTGCATTAGTTTCTGGTGTTGTACTTTAGAGTCTGCCTTGGCAGAGATTAAGTGTTATAAAAGTCTAGACAAAATAGAATACATTACAAATAACATAATAATAATAGGGTCATTTCTCAAAGATCATTATCAGGTCCTTAGTAGAAAGGTTAAGCCCATTATTCGGCTAAGACCTTTCGTGAATATGACCACTGGAGGTATAAAATATATGCCTTGCTGCCAATTATCCCCAGTTACCAATTATCGCCACCAGTAAATAAAATGATTATATTTTGGCCCAATTTAGAACCAGAGTTCTGCCATTGTGAATAGAAACTGGCAGATTTCATTTGACAAAAGACCCGATCACAAAATTGTATAGAAAACTAAATATAGAAGAATGAACATGTCTTATTTGTAATAGTAATGCTATCGAAGATGAGGTTCATTTTTATGCAACTGTATTGCCTATAGAGAGACAAAAGAGGTGTTGTATAGCAGAGTTAAATCGGAAATACAACATTTTGATAATCTCCCTGATGTAGAAAAATTTACAGTCATTTTGTTACATTGATACGTTATCTGCATAACAGTTGGAATATACCACTGATACGTTATCTGCAAAACAGTTGGAATATAAGACAGAATATAATCAGCAAATAGTATTATCTTGCAGTAAAAGTATATACTTATCAATCTGTTTAACATAATTATTTCATTGCAACCAGATCAGGTTGTGCTTTAATTGTTATTATTTTTTATGTTTCTCTTTGTACACAGATATCTGAGTGAAAACACATACATTTGTACCTAATACTTATATGCTAAAAGTCACTTATAAGCCCTATGGGGCTGGGCAAACATTGTTAATTTCAATTTCTGTTATTGTAAATTTGTATTTGCATGTGACTATAATAAATAAAATAATATATGTAATATATATATTTCAGTAATGGCCACATATTTGAAACCTTTTTTGCTGTGCATTTGTTCCATTCACTTTGAAAACAGCTCTGCCTTATTTCATTTTCTAGATTTGCAGAGGACAGTTTGCCAACTTAAGCATATTTCAGTTCTTCCTGGTGATTATTGGAACCCGGTGATAATTGGTAGCAAGGCATTAGCTTTTTGGCCTGTTTTGATGGAGCCAGTATTTGGACATTTACAGAATATAATTCATGTGTTAAGCTGTGTCTGCAAGATGATCTTCAGTTCACAGGATCTTATCTTGTTTACAAGATTACAAGACAAACAACAAACTGATCTTCTTGCGGGAGGTTATAAAAGGGCCATAATTCAATTTAAGTGGGCAATTAACTACCTGTAGCTGCATACAACCATTGAAAATACAGCTTTCAAAAGCATATTTACACGTGGATTAGTGACCTTGACTGATTTATGTTTACTTCAGACTGTAGGAAACGGCAGAAAACAATTTTATTTCAGCAAACTATTCCCAACATTCCAATTTCCAAAGTTTTTAATGTGTTAGTGCAATGCTACTAATCCATTTCTTTCTAATTCGACTTTTATAGCGTTTAATCTCTACTGAGTACGGGACTCTATGGCGCAACAAGACAATAGTAATATGCAAATTCAAAGTCCAGGGACAGAAATAGGTCATTCATTGAATTAATTATTTTGTAATAGTGAAACTATGATAGCATATTTCCATGAAGAAATCAGATTGCAGTGGTGTATTAAATTAATTATTGTCTAGAGAAGAAATCATATTTTAATGATATGCAGTCTGGTACACAGGATTTGTTTCCTGATCAAAATTATTGATGCAATTCAATTTTATCAGACTTTTTTAAATTTCCATGTTTGCTACAGGATCTTCTTGTTCTGGGATGTATGAAACATCAGTTCTGTTGTATTAAAAGGATTGTTTAATAAAAAAATTAAACTAATAGTATTTTTTTTCTTTTTCCAGGCAGAATCAGTGGGCATGGCGAGACTGGAATACTTTTGGTTTATTTACAACAATGGCGTTATAGAGGACTTATACGAAGTCCTGCGACCTTCCGATAATGTGGCATTTCTTGCAGAAAATAAGTTGGGACAGAAGGAATGGAAAAGTGTTGTAAACCAGACTTTGAGTGACACCTTGGATGATTTACTACAGACTGTGGAACAATATAGGACAACCCACGGAAGTATGAAAGAGGCGGGATCTGAGAAACAGGGAGTCTGTACTCACACGCTCAAGGAAGGTTTTGTTGACCACATACAGCGCCATCTTACAGTGTCCGTAAGTTGTGAATAGTTTTGTTACTTCCCCAAAGGAGCTTTTATTGTCAGGACCGTTTGTCTGTTTGTGTGTTTCTTAACAAGGTTACACAAATACTACTGCTTAAAACTTCATGAAAAAAGTCAGATGGTTATTGGTCCAACTTAAACTCCATCAAATTTTGAGTGTGATCTGGACCTCTATTTGGATGCCCAAAAAATCCGAATTTTCCCATTTATCTAATCTAATCTACTGCTTTGCAGGCGCAATATCTTCCCCACTAAGGTGAACTCAGTGTGCTAGTTAACAAAAATCATTTCTTATAAGGAGAGTCGAGGGGCGTTCAAGGTCAGTGTACCAGGTTTGTGGGTGGGACCGAGAGGGAAGGAGATTAAGTTGGGAAGCTAGAGTTGAAAAGGTGGGTTTTGAGGTGTTTCCTGAAAGATGCGACAGAGGGACTGTTTCTTATTTGGAAAGGGAAAAAGTTTCAAAGAACTGGGGCATAGTGACTAAAAGAATTTGAGAATGTTTAATTGATTTATGAACTCTACGGTCAAAAGTGGGGGTATGAAGGAACTTGACTTTAGGGGTACCTCGTCTAGTATTTCTAAAGGAGGTGTAGGGGTGGATTAGTTATCTTAGGTAAACAGCTGACCTTGGTTGAGGATTTTGTATGTAATGAGGCCTATTTTGAATTGTACCCTATACCTAACTGGAAGCCAATGGAGTTTTTTCAGTTGAGGGGTGATGTGATTTACTTTATTATAACGTGCCTTGGTGGAGGTTAGCTCTCTATGAGTGCTTATTTTCACTGCGATATACAAACTCTTATCTATGGGTAGTACTGTGATGAGTGATTTTTTTAAACCTTAATCTATAATCGAGGGGGGGGGGGCAAGCCACGGGTAGACCCCCCCCCCCACACACACACACACACACACACACCCCTATTCACACTTTAAAATACAACCCTGATATGAGGTTTCTGAGCTATACATTTAGATATTTTGGAAAATCACAAAAGAAAATATTTATGGATTCGTGATCCGGATGTGCAGTCAGGCCATCTTTGAGAAGGCGTGAGCTAGGATATCTATACATGTGTTAATCATTCATACCTACCTTGTTGACATTTTCTTACTTTCTAAATTTAGCCACACCTTGAAATCAACTACACCAACACATATCCACTTTACACCATACAAAGCTCAGTTACCCGAGAAGCTAGACGTCCTCAGGTGGAACAGGTAGCCGCCTGGTGGCCAGATAACACACTAGAATTACCCGACACTCTCTACCCAAACTCTTTCTTCCATGGCTTCAACAGAAGGGTGTTCCACGTGGCCTCACTAGAGGTAGGTCACATGACTTAGATAGGGTGACGTCATTTCCTGTATGTGTTTTTGAAGCATTATTATTGGTAGTAACCTAATGAAATAATTGACAAATATGGACATTTATTTAAGTAATTGTCGCCTGTCAGGTTCTTGGTTCTGATTCAATTCATGACTATATTTGTGATCCCTCAAGGATCTCTACTTGAATGAAATCAAGTGAATTTACATCTCCATGAAAACATATGTGCCACGCAGTTAAATCCTAGCCTTACGGGAGGCTCAAATTTGTACCACAACCATTCCATGTAGAGATATTCGGTATTCATAAAGTACTCGTATATGGTAGGAGGTACAAGCTATTTTTGTCCTAACTGATGTCAAGTGCAGCACATATCTAAGAGGACGTTTACTAAAACTGAAACTTTATTATCTGAAGTAAATGTTTCTTTCCCAATTATCAAGCAGCTGGAGCCTTTAGCAAGGCTATTGGATGCTAAAACCTTAATCCATATTTTTAATGTTTACATACTCTCTGTGTGACAGTTTGCAAAAATCGCTTTAACCTTTGAGAAAAAAATTCTGTAAGAACATTTTGTTGGGTTTTTTCAGTATTCATTCTTCCAGCAGAAAGTGGTTGGGGAAAATGGCACAGTCGTGTGGAAGGGACTGACTTTCCAACTTTTAGATGAGTTGGCGAAAGATCTGAATTTCACGTGAGTATAATTTACGAAAAAATATGATGTCTCTAACACCCCTATCACACTTCTCCATTCCAACACTCTCCTACGCCTCTGCACCCCATCACACATGCATAAACTTAAATGAAAAAGACATGATACTATCACATAAAATCCAAGTAGATTGCACTATTGAGTGATTGACTCACCTGTTTATTGACAGCTAGAGGGTGATTGATATGCAGTAGACTGGGTTTAAATAACATCTGACCTTTCAAATCCCGGAGTGGATGGAGCTAAAGGTTGTTCCATATAATCATGTGATGTCACATATATGTATGACGTCATTATAATGTAGGGGAATTATGGATACAATGGTTTTTAATATGAGGCCTGTATAGAAACACACATATGCCCACATATTCGTGATGAGGATTTTTAAAAATAAATGTTTGCTGTAGGGAGGACATACCCTCAAGTAGGGAGCCAGATACAGGTATGGGTGAAAATCACTAGACTTTTATGGCATCGCAATGTGGATCAGGACCATCTTTTAAGCAGGCCCAGTCAGCAGGGGGTATACTCCGCCTTGTCTAAAAATATGAACACATTCAATTGATTAATTACTTAGAATTATAGAGGAAATATTGTTGAAAAATTTTAAATTGTTGAAAAATTCCGGAGTCTTTCTAAAGGTCCGGATTAAGATCATGTTTAGAAGAAGACTGAACCAGAGGTAGATTCCCTGTCTTGTCTGAAAAAAACCCTGTTGTGTTTAATAGTTTTAATTATAGAATAAATATCTTGCAAAAGTTTCTGACAAAAGTCTTCAGTCTCAATTTCGATCAGGATCAAAATAATCTCCGAGCTGTTCTGAGCCATAGGAGGCTTCAGCTTGTGTGAAAATATGCCCTCAAGCTGATCTAATAGTTTTTAAGTTATGTATGTGGACAAAAAAACAGACATATGGATGTGATAACAATACCTTTTTTGGGAGAAAAGGATAACTAGTGAAGGTCACAGTTTTTTCTGTCAAAAATATCTTACAAGCTTTTAAGCACGTGCTTTAGCACCATGACTGAGTGCACTACTTTTGTTTCTGATGGCTTTTCAGCACATGTAGACCTTCAGACTTGTTCTCTACAGCACTGGGCTGGAGAGTATATAATTTAGGTGAGAAAAGTCATACTTCTATGGAATATATATTCTAAAGAGGACCTTATGCCCCTTTCACACTACAGGCGGTCGTCCCGCAGTAAGAAGTTTTACTCGGCAGCAGAACCGCCCCCAGGTTGACCCATTTCATCCAAGATGTTCACATTACAGGCGGACGATGACTGATTGGTACATTTTAATGCGAGGGATCTGATGTAAGTCTGCCAAACGGCTGTAATTCAGCAAAGATATAGTTCCTACAACAAGTACATTTATTGTAGAATCGGATTTCGTTCATTATTCTGCCAGGAAGTGTCTGATACAATACTCACACCTAGTCCTTTATTGCTACAATAATAGCAGAATGACAGTAGTACAAAGTTGGTCACCGAGAAGCAAATGGAAAATGTGGAAATGAGTTATATCTTAACTTACCTTATGTCACCGTATTACACCAAAAGAAGACCGTATAACAACCTTATGTACACTGTGGATCATACCTTCTGTTACCGTAGTAACAAATTCATATGTGTATGCACGAAATTGTCTGTGAATGCTCATGGTACACAAATAAGAGAAGGAAAATTCAAATATTTTAAAATTTTGGGCAGGACATGCAAGGTAATGGACGGTTCGCCACTGACTCGCAAGGTCGTATACAGATGTCAGACGGTGATCCAAGGACAGGGATGTTTCCCGAAATGCGGGTTACCATGGATGACACTGCCTGTAGTGTGAAAGTTGTATTAGTGGTATTAGTAGCCTAGTGGGTTAGCAGGTTTAGCATCTGATCAAAGACTGTCATTGATTCAACTCCCGCAATTGACAGTGCTGACCACCTATCAAAATACCACCCTGGCTGCTAAGGAGGACGTGTAAAGCTGTAACATTTGACTTTATAAATCTAAACTTTAATGGCATTTTCTTAACGCAGATATGTGGTTGAAGAACCAGAGGATTTGCAGTGGGGGATTGAAAACGACACAGGAAACTGGACAGGCATGATGGGAATGGTTGTGCAAAAGGTAGGTGTGATGTGTTCAGAGGCCAGACTCAACAAAAGTGTCAAATATAATGTACGGTGTGTTTTAATCTCCATTCTAACATTCTTTAAGATTTGGTTTACAACAGCTTTCAGACTGGGTTTCAATTTTAACAGTATAAAATATAAGATAAAACATTGTTGTGGAGTTTTGTGTCTACGATTTTGTCACAATAGTTAGGAAATTTACTGAACTCCTGAAGTCTGAAATCTGAGGGGTTTTTCTCAGACCAAACATTTATCTCAGACTTCAAAGATTCCCTTTTACGAAAATCTCAAATTGGATTTTCACTGAAGTTTAGGCTTACTGAATTTACCAATAATAATTTCATGGATATAAATATGATTTTTTTATTCCGTAAATTGTCGCATAAAAACAGCCTTTTATTTATGAGATCTAGTCTACCGCAAACAGTTCAATGGAATAAAACCTTTTTACACATCATACAAATATTTCATCATTATTGGTCATTGTTCATATACTCAATACCAAAAAAAACATATAAATATGCTTGAGTGATTTATATAAAAGGGGGTTTTCATACAAATCCGTTTCAGCCTGTATCAGAATGAACACAGTAAATAATGTAGTATTACTTTTAATCAGTGTTTTCCATACAGTCTCAGTCGGACGGGTGACAGGGGCTCATTGGTTACACACTCGCCTCCCACCTCTGGGGGCAGTGGTTCAAAACTCCCCGGACCCTATTCAGGAAAGTTAGTAGTTGCTGACCATTAGACGGTAGTTTACAGTACAGAACCCTGACCAACTGTATGTACTGATTTCCTCCGCCCACAAAACTACATACCGTCGTGATATGACCTGTACAGTGTTGAAACAGACATAAAACCTCAAATAAAAACACATAAAGTCTCATTCTTGCATTTTCCGAAAAAAAAAATCTGCCAGTTACTTTTACAGACTCTGCTCTTCTCTATTTTCTACTAGGTCCCATTAGAGACATTGTGATTCTTATTTTGACATCTAACAAGTTAATACTGGCATGACTGATTATGTGGTAATTACCAGAAGATCTTGTGAGCACAAGAAGATCTCACAATAATGAGAAAATAAGTTCACGACTTAATTATTTAGGTTGTTAATTGTTGTGATCACCAAACCCTTATTCTCTTGTGATCCCCGGATAATGTGGCGCTCATGACTTATTTGTGATCGCAAAATGATGCAGTGCGTGCAAGATAGATGTGGTGATGTTGGGATAATCTGTCGATCACAGCAATATAAGTGGAGATCACCAGATAAATTGGTCACCTGTACATCATCCAGTGCTGAACGCATCATCTGGTGATCTCAACTAAATAGGTTGTGACTTATTTTACTGTAATTATTCACACAAAATTTTAGTTAATAAAAGTAAAACATCAGACATATATAAAGACATATATCACTAATGCAGCTCGACAACATAATAATCTTGCAAAGCACTCATGTAATATTGTAACCATCAGTGAATGTGATTTACATATTTAGTATATATCATATATAAGTTGGGATTTTGGCAAGTTGGGAAGTTTTTGTATTAGATGAAGGGCAGTCACAGTTCTTCGGAACCTTAACTGGACACCAATAGAATAATCTTGCATGGTATTGCTTCCTGTGATGTAAAGTGGATTTTATTTTGATCACTTTGGCCAACAAGGTAATAATTTTGGGTGCATCTGTTTATCTGTGTTCATGATAGCTCCAAAAGTAATGAACAGATGCTTATGACAATTTTTATGTAGGTAAGACCTGACCAAAAGAAGCAACTATTAATTTTGGAACTTATGACATTCTGATTACCAAAAAAACCTATATTTTTGACAAGTTGCCCTAGCAGAAGTCTGCACTCCACAAGTACTTTTTAGTATAAATATGCATTTATACGAGCATAAGTTATAAATCCGCTTTCATATATCAGTTTATACATTACTTGGGGTTCTTTATTCACAGAAAATGACAAAAAGTACTTCACTGCGCAAAGAAACTGTCAATTTTGTATTTGTGTTCTTGTTTCAGTGTGAACACTCATTTAATGTAAGGTTTACGGATGGCCTCACATGTCAAATTTACTATGTGTCCTGACAATGGATTATTAACACATTGAAACCAGGGGTGTTACATATAGTGAGGTGTTTAACAGAGTAATTGCATACTTCCATGCCTTGCTGCATTCATGTTTAATCAGCTGAAATAACTGTCATTACTTTGTTTGTCTGTAATAGATTTTCGTTGCAAATAAAAAGTAGCGTTGTTTACAATCACAAACAAACAGCATTTCAATCAATTTATTCTGAATGTTTACTTAATTTATTTCTAAAAATTATTCACTGTTTTCAACATTGTTTGTTTACATACAGCCTTCGAAGGGGTGGGTGGTTCAGTTTGGCGGATGTAGGGAAAAGTCTGTTTCTTCTGAAAATATCTTTCTTTGAGTTCTAGGAATAGTGTACTAAAACATTACAAAGAAAAGAAAACTTCAACAAAATGCAAAACGAAAAGTTACAAAAGCAATCTTTACTCTAGTGCAGTGAATAAATAACATACACAACACATTAAATACTACAAAACTTCAATGAATTAGAGAATACATTTGTGTAATCAGATTTGTTATAATACCAACCAACCAGGAAACCACAGTGACACAATAGTAACACTCTTCTCCTACCTCTGAGGTCTGCAGTTCAAACCCCAGACCCCATGTGTGAAAGTTGGTAGTTGCTTTCTGATGGTTTCGAGTAAAGAATGTTGACAAACTATATGGTTTCCTCTGCCCACAAAACTACCCCGTCAAAAGCGAAATAAATATAATACCAATCATTAATCTATGTACTATTTGTATGAGACAGTATGTCTCTTACTGAAGAAATAAAGTAAAACATTTTACGTGTCTTCAAAAAGAAACTTCCATATTGACAATTTTTTTGCAAAACTTTTCACAACTGTTATTTACCTTTGATAACATTTCTCATCCTTCAAATATAATCTAATTAATTTCTGAAGATAATAAATATTTACTGTATTATTTTGTTTGGCACGAGTAAATATACATAATACCTTGTGATTAGCAAAATAAAGTTAACAGACAAAAATTTTTCATCTTGGATGCTATAATATTCATGTTGCTAGGTAATTTGAATTTAAGGTTAAAGTAAATCCAGTTATGAACATTTTGCCATAAATCTTGTACAAGGATGTTTCCTTGAGTCTACACAGGTCACAATATGTCACTTGAATTTTATTCGAATAATTTTAGTGCCAATTATTTTATGTATAATTGTGTATTCAAACCATATGTATACATTTTTATTAATAGATTTAAAACAAGAGTTAAATATCATGTTCCATAAAGATGGATTACATATTAATTTTTAATTCTAAACTCCATTTCACTTCAATGTGCGGTGGGCGATTTATTTAATTCCATGTAATAAGGAAACCTGGAAAATATTTGCAGGCTTATTATTTTAAACAAATTTTCATTTACATATTTTAACTGTAAGATAGTTTAATTTATCTAAAAATTTATCTTGAAATTATATTTTAAGTGCTAGCTCTAACGAGTCTTGCGCTTCTAGAGATGACTTTTTTGTGGCTTTCCTACAATGACTCTGTCTTTCACAGAAGTTGTGGCGTGGTCACAGTCATTGTCTTTTACAGAAGTTAAACGGCGATGGGCTACATTAGTACTGGGATGGGTGACCGCTTCAGTGCACTACTCGTGTCTCTGACGGCTTTGCGCACGCGCTAGTAGATCGAAACTGAAACCCTTTCGGCCATGTATCGCTTAATTCATCTAGAGTAAACATATTTCCTTCCAGACTTACAATCTCTTCAATGAAAAGAGTACCATGGTCATATCAATAGGAAAAATATAAACTATTTTTAGAAATACGAGGGTTAAACCTAATGGAAGTAGACAGTATATTCTCATTGGAAGATACCCCTTTGGAGGCACAAAATTCTTCCCAATATTGGCAAACATTTTTATTTTTATGGAATGGATTCAGGCTGGGTTTTTTTTTTTTTGAAAGACCAACACCTTCTACCAACAGTTAATACATGATTTAAATTCAATTTCCATTGGTAAACTGTAAAAGCTGTTGTCATGGGTCTGATTGAGAAAACATGACATGTTAACCGGTTTTAGACCACCCATTGTATAGCTTCTACCTATTTCTTTCCTTTAAATTTTGGCTAGTTTACCATTCTAAAGGAAATCACAAATAATTTTATTAATTTCCTTCAAAGGCTTTTTTTTAAATGCTATTGACATAAATAGGTGATTAATTTTAGACAAAACAAAGGCTTTGATGACTGTTATTTTGCAAATAAGATTTAGATATCTATATCTACAAGAGTTCAGTAAACACGGGGCTTTTGCAATTGTCTTACGATAATTTTTGTCCAAAATTTTATCTAAATCTGTACACAAATGCAAACCCAAAAGTATAAGTATAATCTCTGTGCTCCCCCAATTTAACTTTGATGTTGCATTAAATTTATTTTTGTTGTCCTTCTTGCTACATATCTATATGAATTTTGTCTTGCCACAATTTATTTTAATCCAGACTGAGATTTGTAGCAGGGAACTTACACTTCCTTCCAATATATATAATAAGGGTGTCATCTACACACAGAGTTACTTTAAACCTAATTTTAACAATCTGTAAACCATTAATTACAGTGTTCCTTGCCAGTCAAATGCAGCACTTCTGCAACCATTAAAAAAGAGATGTGGCGCAATGAGATCATTTTACCGACATCCCGCTGTATTACAACTGGCTTTAAAAAACCTGCTCGCAATACATGGGTATTTGTATTATAATTATTTTTATTAAACAATTTGATCTAGTCAATAAAGTTATCTTCAAACCCCCCAAAACCCCCATTATTTTGTGCAAAACTTGTCAGGATACTGGATTAAAGGCCTTCTTAAAGTCAATTAACATAAGAAGGCCAGGAATTTGTTTTGTTTCTGTATGATGTATGAGATCATAGACCTTGTACTTTCTCCCATATATTTGGAAGTGTCTTGTCCAGACTATATCTGAGAAACCATAAGATATAGGAGGCTCATACATGGTGGAGACATTGTATGTGTATACAGTGAGTGTGCAGCTGGACCTTTGATCTTTGGTTTGACCTTTGATCTTGCTGTTCCGAACCGAATCTTTAAAATCTTGTCCAGTCCATGCACAATGTGTAGGATGTTCATACATGGCAGGAACTTTGGTTGGGGATGTAGGTACAGAAACTCATGGTGTGGCGTTGATTTGACATTTGACCTTACCAATGTGACCTTGAACTTTAAAATCTTGTCTGGTCATATCTGAGGAACAGTAATGTGTATAAAGATGATACTTGGCATGGATATTGGCTTGTGCGATTGATTTTCCCTTTCATCTTGGCACAATTATCTTGACCTTTATAATTTTGTCTTGGATAAATCTCAGAAACTCGGCAAAACTATACCGAGAGGTAAAATAGCAAAATAGCATCAGGAATAAAGGCTTTCAAGAACCACTTTAATTACATCTTCTTGCCAATTAGATTCATTGCTGTTTTTGGTCGTCTATTTACAGATGCATTTCTAGATGTTTCTAAGACTTTAGGGATCCACTACAGTGACAGTGCTCACGTTTGACTTACCTCAGGCATAGCATATTTGAATGTGTGATATTCTCTGTTTTCCATTCTAAAAAATACATATAAAACATGGACACTTTACAGTGACCTTTTTTGTTTTATTACCACCCATACTGTGTACGTTTCAGAGAGTGAATTTTGTGTGCTGTCTTATATTCATGCCACTACCAGTGTACATTTCAGAAAGTGGACTTTTTCCATTGCTTTGTGTTCATGCCAGTGCTACTGTGTACATTTCAGAAAGTGCACTTTTTTCAGTGTGTTGTGTTCATGCCAGTGCTACTGTGTACATTTCAGAAAGTGCACTTTTTTCAGTGTGTTGTGTTCATGCCAGTGCTACTGTGTACATTTCAGAAAGTGAAATTTTTCCAGTAATTTGTGTTCATGCCAGTGATATTGTGTACATTTCAGAAAGTGCACTTTTTCCGGTGCTTTATGTTCATGCCAGTGCTACTGTGTACATTTCAGAAAGTGCACTTTTTCCAGTAATTTGTGTTCATGCCAGTGCTACTGTGTACATTTCAGACAGTGAACTTTTTCCAGTGTTTTGTGTTCATGCCAGTGCTACTGTGTACATTTCAGAAAGTGAACTTTTTCCAGTGTTTTGTGTTCATGCCAGTGCTACTGTGTACATTTCAGAAAGTGGACTTTGCAGCTGCTTGTTTCTCCATCACTGCGGCCAGACAGCAGGTGGCTGACTTCCCCTCCCCGTACTATCATGAACAGTCTGTGGTGGTATTGAAACGTCCTGCTGAGAAAAACAGGTTAGTGACAAATCTCTTCAGAATAAATTATTATATGCATATGCCAACTTTGAAAGCTTCAGCAACTCAAATTACATTACATGATCCTTTATTATGACAAAATCCGGTGCACTATAGCAGGCCAGACGGCTTTATGACTTATAATGGTCCTCTTGTTCAATGAAGACCTGATACTATTGTCATAATGTGAAAATTTTAATTGTTAAGGGATTGAGCATTTGAAAGGTGTAGGTAGTCAGTAGGGGTATGTGGGTTTTGGCAGGGAAACAAATCTTATCTTGGATGTATCTCAGAAACCATATGGTGTAGGAAGTTGATGCTTGTGAAACTCATTGGTTGGGGATGTGAGTGTGCAATGTCATAGTGTGACTTTTATTTGATCTTTGGCTTTGCCATAGTGACTTTGACTGGAGAAATCTCTTGTGGTCTGTTGATCAGAAATTGTAAGTTTAGTATGTTGATACTTCGTAGACATTTCGAAAGTGAGCATTAGTGTGCAACGTCATAGTGCAACCTTGATTTGGGCCTTTGACGCTGCTGTAGTAACCTTGAGCTTCAAAGTAGTGTCTGGGATGTATCTCAGAAACCGTAAGGTATAGAAAATTGATATCGCTGGCGAGTGTAAGTGTGCAACATCATGGTGTGACTTTGATTTGACATTTGACCCTGCCTTTGTGAAATTGAGCTACATAATCTTTTGTGGGCTCTATGATGAAAGCCGTGGGAATTTGATACTTTGTAGGGTCATTGGTTTGGGGCATGTAGGTGTGCCACATGATGAGATATTGGTATGATGTTTGGCTCTGGCTTTACCAAAATGTTTTGTGCTGGAATATTTGGGACATATTTCTCCTGCCGCAAAGATATATGGATTGCTTCAAGTGATTATTATATCTACTTTCACCTAATTATGTGATCTCATTTGGCAGCTATACTTCAATTAAGAAATTACACAACTTTACATAGTTTATTTTACTAATTAATGCTGTCAACATTGGATTGTTTTTGTCTTCACATACATATGTTTTGTTCTAATGTGTTATTTTTTCCTTAACTTTCACTTACATCACACTATTCAGAAAGTCTCTCGACCTTTAAACTGTTTATCCTCTTCACTATTTCATTTGGCTCAAAACAATTTCGCCACGATGTTGGGGTAGAGGAATCTCTGATGCTACTTTTACAGGAATGTTTCTAATTAATATCAATACTGCATGTTTTAAGCTATACTTCCTTGCATTTAGGAATATTTTCTTTTTTTTAAATCTGTGTCTATAAATGTGAGAATTTTGTAAATATATAAGCTCTCATCCTGTTGGATTTTTACAGAATGCTTCTACCAACGTTAATTTTTTCTAAAAAAAATCTTGGTGTTTTTTTTTTCAGTTTCGTTCTCTACATTTGGGAAAACTGTAGCTGTTCAGTTTTAGTGGTTCTTGCAAAATGTTTAAATACATATATTATCATTGTGAAATCACTGTTGTTTTTACAGAAGGCTTCGTTAGATTGAGTTATGCTATAGCAATTAAAGTTTGAGCTTCTCACAAAATACTTGAAGACATTTATTCTGTATCTATTTACCTTGTGTGATTTTCCCAGAATGCTTCTATACGTGTATCCGTTTCACTGGGAGGTGTGGGCGGGCACACTGGGTTCTATCTTTCTGTGTGGACCTGTACTGTGGATCCTCACCAAAACCAGCCCATACTACCAGAAGCACCACCATCCCTGGGGCTACTACCGCGGACTCTTCCGACTGGACAATGCCATTCTCTACATATTTGGGGCATTCTTTCAACAAGGTAAAATGGAAGAGATATCTACTAGTCAGAGATTATATCACCCTATACAATTTTTTTTTTGGAAAGCAATGTTAAAAAAATAGGGTTGGGTCAGTAGGCACGGTATCTCGTTATCGAGACCAGTTTACTGAAATACCATGATGAGATTTTACAACTGACACTTCACATGCCAACACATAGAAGAGAAACTTGAAATATTGGGAAGAAACGACAAAATTGAAGAAATTATAAGCTTTTATCACATATTTTCGTGCATTTTGAGGACTTTTATAGCGATTACGTTGAACAGAACTGCCATGTTTTGGTTACGATAATTTATAACCTTAATCTCGTTTGTCATTTCATATAAATGAAGGAAAACTTTTATATCATATTTTATGTATTTATGACTTTTATTGAGATATCATTAAGAGGAATGTTCATGTTTGGTTTGGGTGTACTAAAACGCGGAATCCTGGAGTCGGTACGATTTTGCATTGGCGACCTCCCTATGTACAGATTTTTAGTACCGACCCATCCCCGGTTAAAACCTAAATCAATCAAAAGAAAATCTTGCAGTTGTTTTGTAACCTTTACTGGGAATTGACCAGTTCACAGTCTATTGATCACTCCCATAGTATTAGAGGGTTCATATATATTTATAGAAGTCAGGATTTATTTGCATTACTTGCTGAATATTGCCTACATGGAAATATGCTAATAACTTCCCTAATGCTTTAGTCGTATCTTTTGGGGGCTACAATGACACAATGATAAAACTCTCTTTCGAACTCTGAGATCAGGGCCCATAAACCAGCCTAATCTTAAATGGGACAGCTCAGACTGCTTGCAGTTGGTTAGTTGTTTACAGTACAGAACCTTGACTAACTGTATGTACTGAATTCCTCCACCCTTCTATCTATCCATTACATTATATCCGATACGAAGGTACTGGGCGTGACTTAAAACACATTTAACTAAATAAATGGTCACATCTTTTCTTATGTTTGCTTTTGTACAGAGTTGCCTTCTGTCTGAAAACCTCATTTTCTTATGGTTCCAAAAAGAGACCTGTAATCTGACCAGTGATATATTTAGTAATGTGCTGCTCGAATGTATCCATCCGGCATCCCCCTCACTCACCCTCCAGCTTGTATATTTCAATACAGCTTGTGAGAGGTCATATGAGGATTTGTAAATATTTGTAAACATTTTTAAAAAGGGGTTCTAAATTCCGAACGTTTTCTCAGCTGTTTCAATTCATGAACTCTCACTCAAACAGAATCTCACCGAATGTACCATACTAAACTTTTGAAGCCGATTGAACATGGTCTAACCACAGACACAGGTAGACAAACCTGTAGCTTGTCACCTCAGGATGGAAAGGTCTCACCTAGGTATTACACTTTAACCAACAAAGCTAAAGCTGGGGTTATACATCCCATTCAACAGCCAGGGTCATATTGGGACAGGCATTGTCACTTGTGGGAGTCAAACCAAACCAAACCTGCTAACCCACTAGGCCACTGGGAAGCTCCTCTTCACTGTACAAGTCAACCAAACAATTTGTTAATAGTCCAAATGTTTGGAATGATCTACCAAATATTGTACACAATACAACATCTACTGCCTCTTTCAGGATAAAAGCTCAAAACCTACTAGTTTGCAAAAGCCCATTCAGAGGTGACAGTCTATGATTAGATTAACCTACTAAGCCACTATAAGGACATGACTTCACCTATCAGTCTCTAACTATAATTTTCAAGCCTCAGTGACTGACTGGATTTGTCATTTCACTTGGTTCTCAATTCTGTGACCATGGGTTTGAATACAACTGGTACTAATGGGCTTCATTATAGATCTGTCCTAACATGACCTTAGCTTGGCTGAAAGTGGTCTGGTTCCCATACCGCTTTTCAATGTAGAAAAGGGTGTGGTACCCAGCTGCCATTATAAATACAAACCTTTTCTTTTTCACCTAGCAACAGTATGAAAATCATATATGATATCTTGCTTTCCCCATATGGTTTATATTTTCCATATTGTGTCATATTTTTATCACCACTGACTGTCTCTTTGTCTGTCTGTGTTTACGATAACTCCAAAACTAATAAATACATTTTTATGTGGCTAGCTTTCTGGCGGAAAATAAGTGAATTAATTTTGAGAAAGATTTGGATCACACTATGGATTTTAACAAAATCCAGAATTTTCAACATTCCCGGTTTCAATGATATTGAAGTTGTTGTTGAGATTACTAACAAAAATAAGGAATGGATCTTTCTGAAATTTCCATGGCCTAACCAAAGGAAGATGTCATAACATTTCAGGAAAGACCAGGATCGTATTCTGCATACAAAACAATCCATATTGTACAAATTTCCATTTCATAGAATGTCCAATGCATCTAGATCATATGCTGCATACTACAAGGGTCTTAAATCTTCAGAATGTGCCATTTTCACTTGACTTTCATGTTCATGCTGTCCATTTATGAGGGTGAAGCTAGACAGGGCTGATAAGTCTTTCTATCAACAGGTGTGAGCTGCAAGCCATCAGTAGGGCACTACAGCAGTATGCAATTGAAAAAGTCCAGAGACAAAATTTAAAAATGCAAAAAAAATTAAATAAGGTGATCTCTATATCTCATTAATAGCATTAAAAATTACAATATGTTGAAATTACAATATAGAAATACTTGGTTATCTAGGAGTGCCCTCTGGATGAATAATATAAGCTAATGATAATTTAATACATTTGTCTTAAATACAAAATGAGCATTAATTTAAAGGTTTAAAATCATTCATTCTGACAAAATATTTTTTTTTGCTTTTAAAAAGTTCCCAAACCAAATATCATTTTATATCATTATCGATATTTATTGTTGTTTTTCCAATTATGCATAAAAAAGTAACTGAAAAATATATGAACTAGACATATATTATCTAATTACTTTTAAAAAAAATCGATGAAGTTTCCGATTCATGACAACAATGTATTACAGTTCAGACACCCGAGGTGAAGGCCACTGTATATGATATCATTCTATTTATTATTGGATTGGACTGGTGCCCAGTCCAAGTTAAAAGAGACGTAAAAACCATAATGTTCACTTTCAGGTATCCATTAATGTACATACTATCATGACAAAACTATATTTTAGCAAAGTACAGAAGAATATAAAGCCTTTTTGTTGTGTTAGGAGTTTTACGGCTTACAATAGATTCAGCATGACTAAAGTCATCATGAAACCAGTCACATGATATGACAATGTCCAAAAATAAAATATTGGCCCAAATGGGTATATAATGAGTTCCCATCTGATTCCCTGAAATGATTTTTGTCATCAGAAGAAGTTATTATTATGTAACTACCTTTTCAATGTACAGTAACATATATTTCCCCTGACTTTCTGCGATAATATGAAGCAATTTTTATTTGTTGTACAATTTTTGTAAATTTTTTAATGTTCACCCTATGTAAATTGACACTCCTAAAACACACAAATTGCCTCTTTTGTTGGTAAACCTGAATTTCCTTTGGTAAAAATATGCTTTGACACAAATGTACCTGTTAAGAATACTTTTTACCGCAAAATGATTCACTTTTATTGGCCTTTTTAGGGACAATAATGAATTTTTTAAACGACATTGGCGCCCTAGATCAGCACATATTCAAATTTACACTTGCAAAATTTTGTGTTTATATCAATGACCCTGGTTGGGAAGAATAAAAACTATTGTTTACTTCATATTTGTCATTTTAAGGCCCATGCCAAATTATGGTGAGGACAAATAGATTCTTTATAATAAAAAAATGCACCTTGAAGTGAGTTCCGCATGTAGTACAATGTGAAACTAAGATATCCTACTCCAGTATTGAGGAAGAATTTATTCTGCAGATACCCTAATTTAGCACAAAAGGGAAGTGAACAATAAATTAGAAACTTTCGCTAATTAAAAATATTAATTATGAAGATATATAATTTGTAAGACAACTGTTGTTTGTTCTATTTCAGACACACAAATAGCAATTACATGGATTGATCTTAGAATCTACACAGAAATATCTACTAGTACTTAATCTCACATGTTGCCTTGAGAAGGCATTTATTCTATTTGAGAATATTTTTGAGAATATTTGATTATATTTGAGAGTTGGACTGTACTTGCACAGTTGTATGGGTCATATGGCACTTTGAGTCCTGTAGTACATGGAGATATGAAAAAACAAATACAATACAACAATATTTAATTCTAGGCTTTTCTAGTACTTAATATGTGCTAAAGGCAGAATCTAAGGGGCAACACCAAAAATCAATTCGGCAATCATTATTCCAAATACACGGGATGTTGCCCGTTGGCATAATTCTTTGTCGTCTTATCCATTGAAAAAGACATTAAAACCCTTGACCCTTTTTTAATTTTCAGGAGGTGTCTGGCTTCCAAACTCCCAGTCTGGTAGGGTGTTGGTGGGCTGCTTCTGGTTTTTCGTGATTGCGGTGGTAGCCATTTACACGGGCAACCTCATTGCCTTCCTTGCCGTTAGCACAGTGGAGATGCCTTTTGACACACTTACTGGTCTCGTGTCCCAGTCCACATTCCAGTTCGGTACCTCAGATGGCGTAGCACTCGTGATGTTGTTCAGAGTAAGTATAGATGTGAATTTCTCATTAATTTTTCATTATTTGTCAGTATTAAAAACTATAATTAACTATAGATGAAAACCAGTCCTCTGTGACACAGTCTTTTGCAATATGGCAACCTCTGTGTTCTTGACTCCAACAAGTGGCAATGCTATTCACCAGTCCAGATATAATATTGGCTGTTGAACTAACTTTGCCTAATACGAAAAGGGAATATACCTTCATTCCACATTCTGGAACACCTTTTATATTTTGATCATGTGTTCCAAGTCATTAAGTCGACCCGAGTCCAAATCAGAGATATATATCATATTCACTACCTGCCCAGACTCAACAGAACTGATCTCTTTGCAAATGTTCTACTAAGCAGTTAATTGAACTGAACTATTGTAATTCCCTCTTGGCCTCAAGCACAGGCTTCGAATTCAGGAGACTCCAGAATGTGCAAAATTTTATTTTTGCAGTGTTGTCACTCAATCCTCCAGATTGCCCCACATTACCTCACATGCAATAACAATCCACTGGCTTCCAGTAAAACATATAGTACAGTACAGAATTGAGCTGATCAAGTACAAAAGTCCATGGTCATTCACTATACCTCAGTGAAAAACTCCATCTGACTGCACCAGCTGAATTGAACAGGCTTCCACTAATTGTTATAACCAAAGAGACCATATGAAGATACGGAGCCAACTCCAAACATACTTGTGCAGACTGACATATCCACAGTCCCTCCCCGATCTACCTCTGCCTGGTTTTGGACTGCCCCCTTTGGGTTTCCAGTGCATTAGTCTTTTTTGCAATTATTTCTGAAATAATGACTAATTGTGTCCATGAACTATGTCTTTAACCATTGGTTTGTTTGTTTAGTTCGTGCACAGAGATATTCCACCTGCACAGCCAAAGATTGGATTAGATTGTCAGTACCATTCGAATGTCATTAGATAAGACAAACTTGTTGAATGTAAATTAAAAGATTGCAATTCTAGAAAAATTTTCTTACCAACTATCTTTACTGTAAATTTTCAATTGCAGACAGAAGCAAAGTTGACTTCTCTTTCTTCTAGATTATACTTGCCACTTGGGAACTGATGGCCATTTCTCGATGGTCATTGCCATTTTTGAAAACACATCTGCACTAAATACTCTGTAGAATTGTTGTTTAAACTCAAAGTGGAGAAGTCAAACTGTATTCTGTGTCAAAGATGAAACAAATAAACACATCCAACTTACACATTTCAAGTGCCTTATATATTCACACAAGGCTTGAGAAGGCTTATGTAGTACTTGTCCTTATGTACAACCTTATGTACAACCTGGACCACACCTTCAGTTACCATTGCAAATACTGCACATGCTCGCAGTGAGGTGATCAGAGGTGAAAATTGCAAACATTTTAAAATTTCCTTAGCACGAGCAAGGTATTGGACATTTCATCATTGTGTCACAATGGTGAAGTATTGCAGATTATCTCTGTGATTATAAGGGCTTCTAAAATTAGTCTTCTTATTAACCCCAAATGAGCCATATTTCACCTAAATAGCACAAAATAAACACCGGGCAATATTTTATTATATTCCCTGACACCACTTAGGGTGAATAATTACCGTTACACAGTCCTCAACACGTTAGTATGAACAGTTAAGTTTTTCATTAATATTTCATTAAATATGTAAGCTACAAGTTCGTATTTGCATCATCAAAAATGTATATTTACAGAGCTTCTGCTCATGTTTTGGCAATAAAATCCATGCAGAAAAGGTGGAGAAACATCAAGTTGAAGTTTTCATACTTACTTGTGCCCTTATAAAATGTAAACATTTTTTGTATCCCTTCTTTAAATAGGAACTTATTTTAATTATTATTTGAAGTGGAGGATAACACAGGTAAACAATCCTTCATAAGGAATATAAGATAAAAGTAAATCACTCCTAAAGATGAAGAATATAATACTCTTTAGACACTCTCTGTTTCTTTGTAAGTAGGATTATGCAAACAACAATGGTTAGATCTTCATTAAAAATAAGAGGATGGGTCTTGGTCGAACTTAGATCCCATTAAATGTTGATAGCGATCCGGATCACGACTCGGTTACATAAATATAAAAGATCCAGATTTTCCCATTTAATTATTAAACTGTTTTATTTTTTTAATAAAACCCACCTTGGCGGAGGTAAGCGTTCTCTGATGACTCTTTTTTAGAATAATCACTTGGGAAATTATCCTCCTATATTCAGAGCTGTAGGATCTCTGGCAATTTAAGAATCTTTCTGGTGACATCACATTTGGCAAAAGAATGGACGGTTATTTAATGCCATTTAACTATTCAACTTTGCATTTTCAGAATATGTTTAAAATACTCAACATTTTATAAATCTTCCATTTGCCAGAATACAATGTCTAAATAACCATACAGTTTAAACTTTCCTTATTTAAAAAAAAACATTCCCAGAAAAACTTGGAAATTTGCTAAATCTAGAATAACTAAAACTGGTAAATATTTCTTTACCTTGCACCCAAAAGCACTGTCCTTGACAGATCTCCAACACATGCCAAAATAAATCATTCTCATTAAACCTTCTTGGGATAAAAAGCCTTTTATGTGACTTCTTATTAATGATGGCTCTCTGTTGTGACTTAATTTTAAGACATAACTTATTTCCACTCAGAAATTTGTACAAAATATTTCATTAAATTAACAGTACTGGATTGTGAGAAGTATCTTTATATACCGAATGCAGAATTATAATTATGTGGCCATTTTACTACAAGTGAATTTAATCTGCATGACTAACTAGTAGAGTGATATATTTGTCGCTGGTAGGTTAATTTTGTGCCATGTTTTTTTTGCCTTTAAGAGCTCAATCGACCACAAAGAAAAGAAGCGGTCGCAATAGACTTAGAAGCATCAGGAATGTTGCAAAATATTTACTACTCATTCTGAATTAAGCCACTCAGAATCATATTTCACTCAAATTTTGTGACGTATTAACATGCATGGTCTATCATTGCTCAGCAAAAAAGACAATGACAACATTCAAGAATTTCCGGCAACTCCAAGTAAAATAAGTTCAGTTTACTTCAGTGGTGAACATATATCATATATCTAATTTCACTGAGATTACTGTAGTCCATTTTGATGAGTGATTATTACAACCTGCTGGACACATCTGGCGCCATTATTTCAAAATGTCAGTGTTAATTAATTGGCTGGGGATTACTACTTCACTTCTTGTGCCAAGGTCACAGAGTGGTCATATATTGTCTTAAGCCCCTGGTCACACCTGCATTACAGTTAGGTTACTTCTTAAACTGGGAAAAATGATGAGATTGTGTATAGAATGGAGTATGTATTGGAGATATGTCAAGGTTTTTTTTTTTGTTTTTTTTTTTTTGGGGGGGGGGGGGGGGGGGGCAGAGGAAACCAGTACATACTTTTGGTCAGGGTTCTGTACTGTAAACTGCCGACCATCAGTAAAAAACTACTATCTTTCTCACAGAGAGTTTAGGGTTTGAACCGTAGACCTCAGAGGTGGGGGTGTGGTGTTACCACTGCCCCACCGTGACCTCTGCTATGGCAAGGACACTGTTTTGTGTGCGGGCTTAACCTATTCAAGTAAAACTAGATTTGATAAATTTCTAGGTTCTCTTACACCCTATCCGACTTGTATACACACTCGTCAAGCTACAAATATCGTTGAAAAATATGAGAGTAGCCTGGTAGTGGGGTAGTAGAGATTTGCACATGCAAACCGGGTGTCACTACTTGAATATCAAAGAACAGTCTGCGACTAGCTACATGACTCACAGTGAGTTAATGAAGATGCAAGATACACATGAGTGTATTATAAGGTACGCGCAAACTCTGCCAGTACATTAGGAGTACCTGCAAAAATTAGCAAGGAGAACACATGTGCCCAAGCCTCGCGTAAATTTCCCTTGAGACATGGATGCGTTTGTAGCCATACTGCATCCACGCAGAGAATAATGTGCATGCCAATTTTCATTGTGGGGTCATTGTGACCTTATTATTCTGTTCTGAAATCCCATATGTAGCTTTAGTGCCCCTTGCAAAGCAGCCGATGTTTCTGTGTAACCAGGATATACGTGCATGTACGATGGGATGCAAGAGAGGCTTAAGAGGTTTTGGGATGAAATTTTACGCCATAAAGAAAGTCAAATGGCCATTCTCTTTAAATTTATGGCAGGTGGTTAGTTTATAAAAGGCTGCACATTTGAAAAATATTCTTGAATATAAGACAGATTTGAAGGGCAGTCAGAACCCCTCATTCTTCTGTCATAGCTGATGTTAAAATAGAATTGTTCACAGCAAAATATCACACAATTAAAACAAGGTGAATGCAGAAAACAAAAGAAATGAAGCTATGCCAGGACAAAATATATGTAGACTTTTTATAATTCAAAAAGGAAAGCCAAATGTGATTTAAACACCCTGGACACCTGTTCCAAAGATTAAGTGTACTTGAAAACCAGTTAGCCTTTCTGTTCAAAGTATTCATGGCAAGTCATTTTGGTCATTGGTCAGTTACAACTTACATTTATTGTGAAATAACTTGCCTTTGGTGATGCTATAATTTATAGTTTATACACTCTTCTGTGCAAATGAAGCCGACTGATTTTGTCAGATTGTAAAGCTGGAGTCCCCTGTGTACTTCAACAAGGATGGGCTTATGAGATGTCTCCATGAGTCATGACAGTCAGGTTGTAAGGACAATCTTTTTGGTCATTTGACAAAAACATATGTTTCATGTCCACTAGTGGATCATAAACCTACCTCACAACTGAAAAAAAACATAAAACCAGTCATGAACTATACATATGTATGTATTTAGTGATAGGTTTCCGATGGCTTTCCAAGTGATATTGCTATTGGGTCTAGAAACCTTCTGATTGGTTCTCGGAAATAGTTCTTGATCCCGATAATGTTCTGATCGGTTATCAATTTTTCCCAAAATGGGTTACAAACCTGAGGAATGCCTATATGACTGCTAGGATCAACTTAAGTTAGAAAAGACTGCTCTATAAACGTGAAGATAGTTTTTAAGGTAGCTTTGTGAGTTCTAATTCTAATAGCACTTTTATGGTGGTTAATCTCTGTCAAAAGGCAGACTCTAAGGCGCATCACACAAAACCATTGTTCAATATTCATAAACCAGAGACATTGCAGGGGTCAGCACCGCGGAGAAAGTAGGAGGAGATTGGAAATTTAGGGTGGGTATGCTTTTGCAAAGAGGTATGACTTCAACTTTGACCTGAAGGAGGCAAGTGAGTTTGCAGAGCGGACCTCGTCAGGAAGGTCATTCCAAATCATAGGTGCGTCATATGCAAAACTGAGTCCAAAATGCTTTCGAGACTTGAAAACTGAAGCAAAGTGGGGAACCTCAAGAAACATGCCATCAGATTGACTTCAACGAGTGTTATATGTACTATGTCTGGGTATCAGAAAGGGTTCAAAGTATTTGGGGTTACCACTGTGTAGGAATTTATAAACAAGCACAGCAGTCTTAAAGATAGAACGGTACTTAATCCGACCAGAGCATTCCACCAGGCAGCCGTAAGGGTAGCTTCATGAGCAAAACAAGCCTTGCAGACTTTCATAACATGGCACGAGAATGAGAAATCTGAATCAAACCAGACACCAAGGTTCCCAAATGCAAGAACTATTTAGGATCATTAATAGTTTACAGTACTTTCAAAGAGTTGAATCAATTGGAGACCCACAAAATTCACTGCTGAACCTTCCTGATCCAAAACTGCTGGTTCAGATTCAACCAGTCTATGAATGTCCCGAATGAAAAGATCAGCCTTTCAAACAGACACATTTTAGGGGTGTAAATCTTTAAGGGAGGACAATTGCCAATATGGAACAGGCCTATAAGTTTTTCACTCAGTTCACATCTATTAGGACAAAAGCATCATCCCCTACTGAATTTAAAAGTGGCTTGGTGATGCAATGACTATCGCCTATTAAAACGGCAGTTTTTGTTTCCATGACAATTTCAAACTCTAACTTCTTTCTTATTTTTATCGAGTTTCTGGCCAAAAGGTGGACATTGTACAGCCAGTCTGGAACAACAGAGAAACGTTTTACAATTACATTTTTTTAACTTTAATGAAAGTTTCCCCAAAGCTCCAAGTCATCCTGGGGCCATAATCACAAAAGTGATTACTGAGAAGATGAGCCAACTATCACCTTAGGTTTATCACATAAAAATCTGTACACATTAAGTGTTCTCTTTTGTGAATACCACGCCTGTGTTATCAGATCATCTTCCTCAATCTAATCTAATCGACTTGCTTTGCAATGGCGAACTTGTTGAGTTAAATTAACAAAAGGAATGCTTAAAGATATATTGAACAGACGACCCAGGTCAGTGACCCTGTGTTGTGGATGTAGCCAGAGGGAGGAGAACTAATTAGTGGAAAGATTATCAATATGTTTACTAAGGACATTATTTCTTATGTGGAAAGGAACAGAGTTCTAGAAAACTTGGACACAATGACTGAAGGAGTTAAAGTGGCAATACTGAGGGCCTTTCCTTATAGGACCCCGGCTGCTGATCATGACGTAAACCATCAAAGTTAACTTAGAGAACTTACAGAAATTCTTTGTGTGATTTGAGAACTTTACAGTCAACAAGAATGGTAAACTCATTGTGTGTGAGTTCAAGAACTACGGTTGTAAATCTCACAACATATTCTCGCAAGTAAGGTCACATTGCTTTTCAGTCTCATCAGCTAAGGGTCATATTGGGAAACATTATTATGTGTGTGTGCTGAAAGGCAACTGAGTACAGGGATAGTAACTATAATTAAGTGTCAGAGATAGGCTTTCACAGCTGAGCTTCTCTTGTCAAGAGGAAATTGCTTATAAAATACAGTGATGAGCTGCAGTTGTGCCTTAGGCACTCCAAAGGATTGTGAAGCATCTCTCTTGATAATTCAAAGGATGCTGAAGGGTTGCCGGAATAATTGGATTGTTAACTAATATGACAACTGTGACGTGGGAAGTGGTTCAAATAATGTTTAAATGTTTATTAGCATTGGAGAATAATCTGTAATATGGGAACAGACAGTCAGCAAGCAATTTGATACTATTTAAATTATTTAAACGCAAATAGTGTCACTAATTTAATTACAAAGACTTCCTTTGTAATTAAATAAGTGACACCATTTGCCGTTTGGGTTGCTGTATGGGTTGTTATTGCTGTGAAATATTATTACTACTATGGAATCAATGAAGGGATGAAAGTAAATAATGAAATTTAGCAAAAGAATCTTCAATGAATGTCACATAAGTGAGATCTTAGGGAAAGCACTGAGGCTTTTAAGTTCTTAAAACACCGGAAGTTCTTGGCTCCCCAAGTCATGTGTAAATCTACCCAAGGGCCATAAATCCTAATAAAGCCCTTTCAAGCATGAAACACACTACACTTGTGCTGTATATTTATAATAAAAGCAACATCTCCTGGCACCCTGTATTCAAAGCACTATTTGACCGATAATTGCACAAGTACAGCCTTAGCTCTCAAGTGACATTTCCCTGTCTGAAAGACAGAGGCTTAAGACTGACCATTTATCAACATCCCTGAGGTTCTTTAGCCTGCCACTGGAGATAGGACCAACTGACAGAAGGCCAACATTTTAAGTGGTCAGCCAAACCACTTTGTACTGCCTGTACTTGGGTTCGAACCCTCATCCTATGTGATCCTTGGCAAGTGTTTTACACACTAGGACACAAAGGCAAATAGATTATGCAATGTTCAAATAATGACAATGTCAGTTCCATAAATTATGACTTTCCATCTTACAACTGTATTGGATTCTTAGCTGACAATATAACAGTAAAACTTCATGAATGAAATATAGGAAAAAATGATCACAATGAAGGTGACAACAGATACGAGTGTGTGCTTTATTTTGTTCATCTTTGGGGTGTGATGCCTTTTTTCGTTAATGTCTAGTGAGCAATGTTATACTGTTACTATCCATTTTTAAGGTTTTGCAAGGCAATTTAATCCAACAACCATTAGGCACTGTATTTATATGTGTCCTGGTCTGCATTTCCGCAAAGTTTGACAAAATAGAAATTTCTGATAATAATAACTGTATAATAATATATATGATAATCATTTGTACTCGTACTTTGCAGGACGCCAACTTTGAGCCGTACACTTCAGTTTATGAGAAGATGGTCACAGTCCCCAACTATAAAGAAGGTTTGCGGAGAGTGAAGGAAGGTATGCTGCTAGCCTTCATGAAGGCTCGAGTTTCTTTTTGATTAGGGGAAGCTTTCAGATGACATAATAAAGTTCTAGTTTTACATAATGTACTCTTAAATGTATATATACTGGCTATTACATCATAATACTGCAACTACATCTCTACTGAGTCAATTAATGTCTCCTTATGCTTTATCACAGTACGAGTGGTATTGCCTATGTTTATTTGGCCATTTTGTATCATGCCTCATGCTATCATGTCAGGCCCCACTTCTGTCAGCAGATTTTGCATAATGGAGTGTTCTGTACTTTGCATTGCCACAGTCATGGAGGTTTTGAACTATTTAAAATTTCTGTGTTTATTTGGAGGCATTTTTACTTGCAATTTACCCTTAATATATATTTATGGATGTCTATGTATACAGAGCACTCGTACAGGTTCTACCTCTATCACACTGTACACCTGTACGAGTGCTTTATGATGGCAAAAAAAACTTATGTACATGTTTGCAAAGGAGTTTTAATACAAATCTGAGCCTTAAGCTAGGCTCGTATATTGCTACAACTTTACAACATTTCTCAAACAAGGTCCAATCCCTCGTTCAGACTTCTCCAGTCCACTGTAATGTAGCTCCGACACACTTAAGTTTAATACACTTTAATAGGGCTGTAGAAGGTTACTCCCATTTACCCGAAAATAGCCTTTGTTGGTATACCCAGGACCAAGTAACGAACTGATATAGAAGAAAAGCTGAAAGCTATTAAAATATTTTTAAATCTCTTAATCTTGGCTTAACCAAGATTTGTCTGGTGTTACTTTTTCACACAATTGTGGCCTTATATTTCACAGATATTCAACATTTTCCTCTTTGTTAAATTTGTTTACACCATCCGCCATGTTTGCTTCACCAGTTCTTCCTGATGGTTACAACTAAAACACAGTTAGCCAGGGTTCAGTCCTTGCAAACTGAGAACCAGTCCTGTTTTTCCCCTCTGATTTACATCGGAGTGAGTACGCAAGATTAACAAAGGGAGGGGATTGGCACCTACAGAAAACACTATTGTGCATGAATGTGTCAATAGTGTTCTGATTTTGTCACCATGGCAACAGGGTTTCCAGTAACATTAATTTGTTAGACTTAATTACTAAACTAGTTTGGTGTTGGGCACTTGAACAGTTGCCATCTTTATAGTACAGGAAAAAGTACAGGAAAAAGAAAATGGTTACAAATATCAAAGAGAATTTGAAAACAGTATTCACAACCATAATCCAATTAATCTAGCTTCTTCAGAATAACAGATTCCCTTGTGATGTGACTAGGATCTTAATCCAGATTATGAATCTGTTGATTTACCACGATCGAGATTCAGATTCATTGGATTACCCATAATTCTTTGTAAAATAATGGTGGCAAAATGTGGCAGGAAATTTTAGCATTCGGGAAATTTTTATTATATTGTAATGTGATAATATTATATTAATATATATTAATATATGATATTTATGTTGGTTTATGTTACTTTTTTATTTTGGATTCAGATCTAGAGAAAACTGCATTTCAGGAATTTAACAAATCCAAAGAATCCAAATCTGGATAGCACAGATTACGCAGATTTTTGTTTGTAAAATACGCCTAGTTTGTACCACAATATAGGGTAGTTCAATACTTCAAAACATTTTGAGACAACAAGCATTGGACACACTATCACTTGTCATGTAAACACAGTCTCATATTACCAAGATCCTCAATGGTGTAGTGGTAAGCAAGTTTGGCATCTGTCACATCTAATCTTACTGGAAATTGTGAAAGGAGTGATCACCGTATCATATCTGATGACGATGACAAATGAATACGACTAACTATACATATATTTATAATGTCCTAATAGTGTCTCTGTAGGATGCACATATTATCATGCACCTTTGACATGACAAGCTTAAAATCTGATTCAATAAAAATCCACCTATATTTACTTCTCCACTTATCTATGTGTGATCATATATTTCACTCAGGTGATAATACATTTATCAGTAACTTATCCTTGGCATTTTTTGCCGTTCATACAATAAAAATAATCTTTATTTACTATTCCAAATATCTGATTACAATTCATTCAGGTGATTACACATTTACAAGTCTTTGACAGTTTTATTCAACAAAATCTACCTTTGTTTACCAGTCCACATAATATCTGTGTGGTTATACTTCACTCAGGTGATTATGCACTTATAACCCACCGACCAGCCTTTGACAAGACAGTTTTAACATTTTGTTCAATAAAATTATATTTATTTACTAATCCACTTAATATCTGTACAACCTTCTCATTCAGGTGATTATGCATTTATCAGTGAGAAGTCATGGTATCACAGTGTGTCCGCTGTGGACGCTGAATGCGAAATCGCGATGATGAAGGAGGAATTCTACCCAACCAGCTATGGTTGGGCTCTACAAAAGGGCTCTCCATTTCTGGAGCATTTCTCAGACAAGTAAGTATACTGGACATATCCACTGATGAGCTTGTTTTCTTAATTAGTGCTGAAAAGAAAAAAAAATGCAAAAATTCAGTGTTTATCAAAAATCATGCAATATTTATAGTCTGAAATGAATACTATTATACACATAACAGTGGGTATTAACATGACACAGTTTGTATTTTGTAACTCTAAAATCTAATACCACTACTTGAAGTTGCTATTTTGATGATACAATACTACTTGGTTTGTTGATTCTTTATACTATAATCACCTTAACACTTACTAATAGAATATATGATTGATTACATTTGAATCACTAAAAATATTTGCAGGTTCCATGCATAAACTGAGAACATTCCCGTGGAAAAATTAGTTTTACTGTGAAACAGGAACCATTCATAATTTTTCACATTATATTTTTTCAGAAATATATTTCCGCTACAGGGCTGGTATTCACAAAGGGTCTTAGCTAGGGCTTAGGCTTAAAGTTGAGACATTTGTCTCAAGTTTCTGCCCAAAACTGCTAAGACTTAGGCTTAGTGGTATTCACAAACAATTTAAGACCCGTCTTAGGCTTAGCCAAGGGCTCAACTTTAAGACTGGTTGGTAGTGGGCTTAAATTCTGTAAAGAGGACTTAAACTTGGCCGCCATAAACTTTTATCCACTTCAAAATTTGAAGTGGTTCTAAATAAAGTATAAATATACAGAACGCCTCATTAAAGCAGTCTTTGGGAAGTTTATATGTGGTAACAAGGTTTTCCATTTCAAAACAGCACTTTTCCTTAGATAAAATGCATTAAATGAAGGATATATGTCACCAATAGTATAGTTTGAATAGAAAAGAAAGGTCACATGACACAGAAAACCACTGTGGTTAATTGATAATCGTGGACTTAGCGAAGTCATCCTTTGTGGATATGGTTTTAAGACAAAACTTAGCTGAGACAAAAGTCTTAACTTTAAGACTGGATTTAAGCCTACGACTTGACTAAGTCTAAGATCCTTCGTGAATACCAGCCCAGTAATTTTATAGTCTACATACTAAACTTCAGTAGTTAATTGTCAACATTTTACTGCATGGTCTATTGGTGTATTGCACCACAAACTTTTTTGAAGCAATACAATTCATGAACCATTTTATTGCATAAGCAAACATCCACGACCAACCCAAATATTTTTAAATATCCTTGCTAATGCCACTGTCCATATCATCTTTGGGCATGCACCACATCCCTAGTTTCCTCTAGAACAATAAAATTTTTACTGATGCTATACTGACTTTCATTTATATGTTCAACAGGATTAATAAGATCCGCGAATCTGGACTCCTGGAAAAGTGGATCCAGGACTGGACTCCGAATAACACCCACTGTAAAGGACTCGGGCCTGTGACCCAGACCAAGGTTGCCACGGTAACAGACTTCCAAGGGGCACTATTTCTTCTCGGGATGGGTTTGGGAGTGGGAATACTGTTGCTTCTGGCTGAGATCTGTTACTATCATACCTCTTCTGCTTTACAGAAAAGACCCAGGAATGGAAAATCCCCAGTGAACGGAAAAATCCCAGAGACAAACAATGGGGTGATTGAGTGCAATGGGCTTCATACATTGAGAACAGTTAGTGACAATTGCTGTGGTGACAGAAATGTGCACAGTTCATATATAGAAACCATGTTCAATATAGATGTATAGCAATAAGCCAGCCTGTTATGTGTTAGTAATGTGATGTACACATAGTACTAGATGAGAGCACTCATAAAGTGCATGCTTCCGCCAAGGTTCAACATCTCCAGTACTGCTTATGAGTGCAATAGTCACAACTTTAAAACATATTTATGGGGCCTACACAGTGACCCAACGGGATACGGTGGTGTAGTGGGAACACATTCAACACACTGACAGAATTTGGTCGAGTGTTGTCTTCTCTCATCACTGAGGCCTTATTTTCATGAATGATCTGACAAGAATGTTTTTTTAAAAGAGATGACATCAACAAAGGGTTGACTGGTTAACTGATTTTTGATGGGCCACTCATTGTAGAAACAACTACAAAGCACTTACAGAGCACAGGCCTACACCTGGGTGTGTTTCCGAAAATTCAGGACTTTTTGTATCCATACGATCCGGATCTTTTGTAAAATGTTATCACTTCTTCCCTTGGCCAGACTCACATAAAAAAATCAGAAAGATCCAATCATTACTTTTGGAGTTATCATGACTGCAAATCAACAAATGTACCAAAAAGATAATGTAAAAGTAATAATACGAATAACTTCACAGGGTTAGCAATTGTTAAGACTCCGAGGACATCTGACACATGAAGCTACTCTTATGGCTGCCAATGCTCTGGTCGGAAGTCGACTAGATTACTGTAACTCTCTGTTCAGAGGTCTCTCAGCTCTAGATCTGCGCAAACTTCAATGTGTTCAGAATAGCCTGGCCAGAATTGTTGCCAACACCACCAAGTACTCACACATCACTCCAGTTAGAAAAGCACTACATTGGTTGCCAATTAAGTACCGTTCCATCTTTAAGACTGCCATGTTGGTATATAAGTTCCTACACAGTGGTAACCCCAAATACTTTGAACCCTTCCTCATTCCCAGACATAGTGCATATAACACTCGTCGAAGTCAATCTGATGGCATATTTCTTGAGGTTCCCCACTTTGGTTCAATTTTCAAATCTCGAAAACATTTTGGACTCAGTTTTGCGTATGACGCACCTATGATTTGGAATGACCTTCCTGATGAGGTCCGCTCTGCAAACTCACTTGCCTCTTTCAGGTCAAAGTTGAAGTCATACCTCTTTGGAAAAGCATACCCACCCTAAATTTCCAATCTCCTTTCTGCTTTCTCCGCGGTGCTGACCCCTGCAATGTCTCTGGTTTTTGAATATTGAACAATGTTTTGGTGTGATGCGCCTTAGAGTCTGTCTTTTGACGGAGATTAAGCGCTATAAAAGTGCTATTAGAATTAGAATTAGCAAGACTTTGGTGCCTTGTACGATTTAGATATACTAAGAGGTAATGAAATTTTGACTGTGTTAACAACTTATACCTATAAATGTACATGTATATTAGCCCAATACCTCAATTCTGCTGTCATGAGATTACTTCTATAATGCGATTGGGGAATGTAATTTTGTTTGTCATACAGGCTTAAGTTCTTTATTAATAAAAACGTTGATATAATGTTTCAGCATATAATGTAATCTTATGTGTATTGACTTTTATATCAGCATACTGCTAATATAGGAATATGTTTGTGTACATCATAGAAAAAGATGTGATAAAGATATGACCCTAAAACAAGTCTACGGTACATACAAGCTATTGTTCTACTTGTGAAGATTGGATTTGAGTAATCTGTATGTAGAAGTACAATGTACTCTACTATTAATACCTTATTTATTTGACTAAATCCTAGCAATACTGAAGGTTCTAGTTATAACAAATCTCTGTATAAATGCTACTTGTCGACACATACATCAGAATTCATTTTATCTCCCAAGAAATGGTATGGTTTTAAAAGATGCACAACTTCATGAGTGGGCACATCTGCTATATTTAAATAACTAGTTCAACAAATATATTTTTAGTTGTTGAAAAAGACAAAATCTCATCAAATCAAAGTTTCACTGTGCTTAAAACCTCCACTAGCAGACTGTAAAGGGCAGATAACAGAACCAATATTGAGAAACTGTATACAACATACATGGGTTGTAGCTGATCAACTTTGGTAAAACTGTCACTTCTGCAAACATTCTGTGTTTTGACTTTATTTCAAGTTTTGTAACTGTACATACTTTTGGAATAGGTTCATACAACACATACATGAGCAAATGCTTCTCTAATCCTCTATGTGTGACTTAATTCTGGTTTGATTCTATGGTTTGACAGTTCGCAGTAAGTCGGGAGATGACAATCAGCTAAAAATCGACTTTGTAAATATAAGTATCCAAATTTTTTTTCTTATTTTGTCACAATGAAAACAAAATGGATATTTCAAATATCTCAAATGTGACTGCCATTTGGACGAAAAAGGGAAAGATTTCCAGTAATATGAGCAAAAGGAGATATCAACAAATTAAAAATTTGGGGGGTGAGATTAGTAAAAGCAGGGGCGTAGCTTGTGTATAAGCCAGTACATCCAGGTGTACCATTTTGTTAGTAGAAGCATTAATGAGATATGCAATACCCCATCCCTGAACAAATTAGTACATATAACCACAACTGTCTGAAAAATTAGAAAAATTAGTTCGTACCAAATCAAATATACTAGCTTCTTCCCTGAAACGATGAAAGAGCAAGCTGGTCAAGCACTTTATAAAATGATAAGTTTTAACATGCAACGTATTATTGCAAAATTGCAAATTTAATAATTAAATTTAATTTTTATAAGTTAATACCCTATCCAATGGACAATTGCTTTACCGGTCAGCGCGACTGGTCCCGCCAAACGTCAGAAAAAGACGTCCTGTAAAACTACCAGTAGGACCAGTCACAGAGTGTGCATTCGCCAGGTGGCGCAAGGTATATCATTTCCTGTCTGGTCATAATGACGCCATAGCATCTTTTTCGTGTCTAATCCTATTAAGACCCCTAGTAAGCTGATAGCGGGGCCAGATGGGTGGGCCTTGCCTGTCCATTGGATAGGGTATTAACTTATAAAAATTTAATTTACTTACTAAATTTGCAATTTTATTGCGTTAATACATCCTATCCAATGGACAATTGCTGAATAACTACCGCTTGGAAGGCAAGTAAGCTGCTAGGGACATAAATGAACTCGTAAAAGAACAAAACTGATAAGGCCCATTTTGACCTAGGGTCAGGTGACCCGAAAGGCAAGACGGCTAAGACTAACCGGTTAACCGGAAGTCCAAGGTTGCCCCCCCCCCTTTTCTCTCAGAACCTGCTCTGAGAATAGGAAAAGAGGGTTGAGTTCAGTCCCATAAGAATTAAACTTCCCAAAGGAAGCAAGACACAGGTTTTTTTTTATACAATTGTACAAGCTATGTATATACATATCTACATATTTACATATCTACATATCTCCTCATTTTTGGGCGTGGTGGTGGTGGTGGAAAAAGCTCTGTGTCAGCCCAAGCCACATCCTTCAAATAGAATTGAGTGAAGGTGTTCTGGGATTTCCAGTGACAGGCTGACAGAATCTGCTCTAAGGAGACCCCCGACTGGAAGGCCTTAGAAGCAGCAAAGACCCTGACATCATGGGCTTTGACCTGATGCAGTGTGAGGGCCTCCTGGTCAGAGAGCTCATAACAAAGGATCACAGTTTGTTTGATCCATGAGGAGATGGTGGCAGGTGAGATGTCTTTACCAAAACCTTTCTTGAAGGAGACAAAGACCAACTGTTCTGCCTAAGATCTGAGGTCCTGTCCAAGTAATACTGAAGGGCTCTGACTGGCGACAAAGACCTGTCACCTTTGAGTGACTTATCTAAAGTGGGTGCCAGGGCTGGGATGACCACTGGAGCCACACTATCTGGACCCTCCTTAGCCAGCTGATTCTTGGACAGAAAGCTGGGTGAGGGGTACAAGGACACCTTAGACCAGTCTGACTGGTGTCTGATGTTCTTATGAAGCCAAGCATGGATCTCACTCCTGCGTTTACCAGAACCCAGGGCCAGCAGAAAAACAGTCTTGAAGGTCATGTGTTTCAGTGATGCCTCTTTTAAAGGTTCAAAGGGAGCCTTAGTCAGCTGGTGTAATACCAGGGACAGGTTCCAAGAGGGTATCTCCCTCCTGCCCTTGGGTCTGTCTCTATGGAAGCTATCCAAGAGACGGGTGAGAGTCTCATCTTTGCTGATATTAATGGTGGAGTTGCCCAACTTGTCAGCAATGGCTGATCTGTATCCATCAATGGTACTTGGTTGTAGCTTCCTGTCCTGAAATAAGTGCAGCAGGAAGTCAGCTATGGCTTTCAGAGGTGGTGCCCTGAAGTCCACCTGATTACTGAGGCACCACTTTGTAAAAATGGTCCACTTTGTCTCATAGACAGATCTGGTTGATCCTATCTGAGGAGCCTCAATTCGTGCTGCCACTGCCTCAGAGAACCCCTGCTCCTTGATTGCTGTGGCTCTAGGAGCCAGGCATGTAGGTTCAGGTTTGACAAGTTCCTGTGCAGGGTCTGATTGAATGGTTGGGACATCAGATTGGGCAGGTTGGGCAGACACAGGGGGATCGGACCGGACTGCCACTAGATCCCAAAACCAGGGCATGTTGGGCCACCCTGGGGCAATCAGAATAATCCTGTTGCAAGGGTAGTCCTGCAATTTCTCCACCACTTTGCCCAAGATGGCTGCTGGTGGAGAGGCATATGGATCCAGATTCTCCCATGACAGGCTGAGTGCATCCACTGCCCATGCCTGGGGGTCCGGAACTGGTGACACACACTGTGGTAGTTTGTTGTTGAACCTGGTGGCAAACAGGTCCACTTGTGGTTGGTGCCACCTGGAGCATATAGCTTTGAACACTTTTGGATGAAGGGACCATTCTGTTTGAATGGTCTGGCCAAGTCTGGATAGCTTGTCTGCTATCACGTTCAGCCGGCTGGGAATGTGACGTGCCTTGAGGGTTACCCGTTTCCTGGTGCACCAGTACAGAATTCTCCACAGTAGGACACACAGGGAGCCCGACTTCATCCCTCCTTGTTTGTTGATATAGGCAACCACTGTTGTGTTGTCTGTGGCTACCAGGACTATGTTGTTTGAACAGAGGTCTTGGAACTCTTTTAAGGCCAGAAAGACCGCTTTTAGTTCCAGGTGATTTATGTGCAACTTGCTTTCTGGAACTGACCAGGTTCCCCTTGTAGTGCGCTCGTTTAAGTGAGCGCCCCACCCTTCTTTTGATGCGTCTGTAAAGATTTGCACAGCATGTTTTAGAGGGCCATGTTTTAGACCTGGAAGAACATTGCTTTCCTCCAGCCACCATTTTAGGTGAGGGTGGAGCGACCTGGGAATGGGTATCACCTTTTCCAGTGACTCTAGTACCCTCCAGTTGTTTTTCAAGAGCCACTGTATGGGCCTCATATGAAGTCGCCCCAGGTGGACTTGTTTTTCTGTGGCTGTTAGAAGGCCTATAAGGGACATGAACTGTCTGACCGGGCACACCGGACAGGATTGACAGTATCTTGTCCGTTAAGGTCTGCCACCGCTCTGGTGTGGGTCTCACCTTGCCCTCCCTGAGATCGAACTGGTAACCTACGAAGTTGAAGACCTGTTTTGGATCCAGTTCTGACTTTTCCTGATTCCCCAGCCACCCTAGTTCTCGACAGAGAGCTATCAAGGTCAATGTATGCTGGAGACAAATTTGATGGGATGTGGCTCTCACCAACCAGTCGTCTAGGTACTGGTGGATTCTTATACCCTTCTGTAAGGCCATCATTTTGACCTCTTTGGCCACAACTGTGAACTCCATAGGTGCTGTGGAAAGACCAAAGGGTAGGGCTTTGAACTGGTAGGACTGACCCTGGATGTGAAAACACATGTACTTCCTGGACTGTCTGTGAATTGGTATGTGGAAGTATGCGTCCTTGAAGTCCATGGAAGTGACCGACTCCCCAACCTGAAGGGAGGTCCTTATTGTCTCTGGGGTCTCCATTTTGAATGACTCTGTGTTTAGGAAGGTGTTCAAGGTGCTCAGGTCCAGGATGGATCTCCACTGGTTGTTGGGTTTGGGCACCAAAAATAGCCGGTTGTAAAACCCCAGTGAGTTTTGGTTTGCTACCGATCGATTGTATTTTTGTTTGTCAGCTGATACAGTGCCTCCAAAAGTGGGACTGTCTTTGTGGGTTGACATATTTGCTTATGACCGTTGATGACCTGGTTAGGTTGGGTCTGCTGAACCGGAAGGGAAGGGTGTAGCCCTCTCTCAGTGTTGTGACTACCTTTGGACTCGAACCCAGAGCTTCCCATTTCTCTCAAAATAATTGGGATTTACACCTTTCTTTTGTGGCAACCCAGTGACAGAATGAACATTTGTAGCAAAAGAGTTTACATGAAAAACTAGTCTCGCTCTTTTTTATCACTGGTGAAGGGTTTAAAACTTGCTCCTTGCCGGATACATGTACAGAGTTCTTCACTCCGGCTACATTCAAAACACAGTAATTGTCATTTATGCTTCTTGAAACCCTTGGCCGGCTTTTGGGTGAAGCTTGAGGCTTTACCACGACCTTTCTGTCCAACTTGCCGGTCCCTAATTTGCTTCCAGGTCGGTGTAGTGGGCTTCCGGTCCGGTTGTTGTGTTGATCTGACATTTGAGGAAATGTACGGATGAAAACGTCCGGGTTTCCGGTGCACACTGCCAGCAGAACGCTTCTCTTCACTACGGGAAATTTCATCTTAAGCCTTGACCAGCAAACTGTCCCGAAACAGTGAGTTAAGATGACCTGGTGCTGTACATAAGGCAGTCAAGGTATCTGGCTTTACCCCACCACGTAGAAACTCCAAATAACTATCTCGACGTGCCAGAGTGAGGTTGGTCATGCTGATAAAAACGCCCTCTGAGAGATCCTGCATTGTACGCTGCATTGCTTGTGAAATAGAACGGTTGAATGTAACCAGATATTCAAGTTCTTCAACAGCTTGCAGCGTTCTCTCTCCTGCCTTGCCTTTTCTGGTGTCCACCCTGAGTGACTTCAACTGTGTAACCATGGAGTCCTGTACTTTTGTCAAACATCTTGACAGACCAGCAGCCTGGTTACACATCACTGACTGTTCCCGGAACGCCCTCTCCCACATTCTCAAAGTGTCCTGGCTAAAAGTACGGGAAGCAGGGCAGAAGGCAAACTACGTCTGGCCACTCTGGTAAAGGTACTGTTGAGTTTGGCTGATTCCAGAGACCAGTCACATACAGTTGAAGAAGCAGAATCCTTCTTATCTGTATGCATAGCATACCATTTTGATGACCTAGGTGTCTTCACAAACCGGTCCCGTAGTAGTCCACCAGTCTCAGAGTTCCTGGAAGGGTAACCTTCAGCAACAGTCACATTAAGTCTCTCAAATTTCCTGTATAGCTACTCATCTACCGGTAACCTCACTGACACTTTGCTGGCTGGTTTGGTTCGGGAACCGGCAAAAGGATTATCATCCAGGGAAGAAGATGAATGGTCGTAGTCAGGAATCTGATGCCAGCCCATGAAGGATCTGACCCCTCTGATAGTCTCCCTGTAGTTGGCATCTTCAGAGAGGTCCTGGTCAGGCGCATCTTCCGGTAAATCACGCTGGACATGAACACTAGCTGGTGAAGCCGGTTCCCCATCCACTTCTGCCTCACTGTCAGATTCACCAGCAAACTCATCAGGTCGTACACCGAAAAGTGGTTCGTTCAACTGCGTAGACTCAATACCGGTGGGCAGAACTTCAGGACCTGCACCCTCTTTCGCGCCAAACAAAAAGATGCCATGATGTCATTATGACCAGACAGGAAATGATATACCTTGCGCCACCTGGCAAATGCACACTCTGTGACCGGTTCTGCTGGTGGTTTTACAGCACGTCTTTTTCTGACGATTGGCGGGACCGGTCACGCCGAGTGGTAAAGCAATTGTCCATTGGATAGGATGTATTAACGCAATAAAAGTATGATTTGATGTATATTGGAGATCAACATGGAAAAAGTAATAAAACAGAATGTAATTTTTTTCAGATATTGTATTGTATACTTATACTCAAGACAAATCTCCAGCACTCAAAGCACTTTTTGATCAAGTATAGCCCAAGCTGTCTGGAAACATTCACCTAACTAAAAGACAGAGTTTCTGGGATGACCATTACTTCTCAATGTTCTTGTGATGCTTTACTCAGCCAGTGGGGTTAGGACTCAATGACAGGGGACTGCCATTTTAAGTTATTATCCTAGTCACTAAGTAACTCTGAGAACCTTGGCTCAAACCCAAGTCCTTTGTATCCCCAGCTGAGTGTGTCATCAACTGGTCTACAGTGGCAGATATTGCCCCAAGTTCATAGATATTCCTGTTTGACAGTATATAACATGTACAAGGGTCAGACTTGGGTGTCCCTTTCAACTGAATCCGTCACATATGTACATACCTCAATGTAAGCCAGATGTTTCTAAAACCACCCTAGACATGAGGGGCCAGTTTAACCTGTACATATTCTTAAAGCTATGACTTTTGTCTCGGATTAAGGATAAGTCTGTGGTCTTATACTAAGTGGATTGCACATACACCTACATCGAAGTACTGGCCAAGCCTTCGGCTTAAAGTTAAGTCTGTTTGGGAGTGGCCCTAACTTAAGCAAAGAAAGACTAAATATAGCCTCCATTAATCTTTCTCCACTTCAAAATATGAAATGGGTGAAACAAAAGTTCAAATAACACACCTAAAGTATTTTGGGAGGTTTTATACAGTAACAAGTTTTTCCTTTGCAAAAGAAGATTTTTCTTGAGATAAAATGCATGAAACAGTCACATATGTCACTAGTAGTATATTTTTGAATAGAAATAAGGGGTCAAATGACAAACAAAAACCACTGTGGTTATTGGATAAATCAGTCTAGGCTTGGTCTTAGCGAAGTCTTCCCTCTGTCTCCTTTTAGGTCCTGTTTTATGAAAGTGGGAAAGCTGGTAGTTGCTTGCCGTTGGTCAGCAGTTTACAGTACAGAACCCTAGCGAACTGGTTTCCTCTGCCCTTCCAACTACCCGTCGTGATATGACCTGTACAGTGTTGAAAGCGACGTAAAACCCCAAATAAACAAGACCACTGCCGCGGTATGTATCTCCCGCCGAGTACCGCAGGGGAAGAAATACTAAATTGAAATTTTTCCCCTTTGCATAGGACACTGTTGTACCATCCTGCGGGTCAAAAATTCGCTTGAAATCGCTCTATCTGTTACGCTTTTTGAGATATTGACACTTTTCCATTTTCCGCAAAAATCCAAGATGGCCCCCGAAAGTGGCGAAAATTGAAATTATTCCCCTTTGCACAGGACACTCTTGTATCACCCTGCGGGTCAAAAATTCGCTCGAAATCGCTCGATCTCTTACGGTTTTCGAGATATTGACACTTTTTCATTTTTTCCACTAAAATCCAAGATGGCCGCCGAAAGTGGCGAAAATTGAAATCTTACCCCTTTGCATAGGACACTTTTGTACTACCCTGAAGGTGTAAATGCAATAGTTTTCAAGTTACAAGTGATTTTACTCATGATGGAAGTTAGTGAGAAATCCAAAAGTAGCTATTACTCACTTATCTATTGAGATAGACACCCAAGTTACTCACCATGTTGTTGCTATGGGAAAAAGTAGGTGAACAACATATTTTAACAAAATGCTCTAAATACAATACTTTTTAAGTTATAATCGATTTAGTGCATGATTTCATTAATTTTAATGCATTAAAAATTATTTTAATAATTCATAAAAAAACTTTAGCATGTGAAATATCTCCAATATGTAGGTGAATGAATTATTTGAGAAATACTGGCTATCTGCAATACTTTTAGTGATAATAGGCATTTACTCATTTTGAGTAGGTGAGTAATTAGATATGGATCTGAAAATTCACTAATTGAAAGTCCTCCCAAAATATAGGTGAAGTGAGTTATTTGAGAAATACTGGCTATCTGCAATACTTTTAGAGATAATTCGCATTTACTCATCTTGAATAGGTGAGAAATTACCTACAGGTCTGGAACTTCACCATGTGAAAGCTCTTCCAAAGTACATAAATGAGTTATTTGAGAAAAATTGGGTACCCACAATACTTTTAGAGAAAATTCGCATTTACTCATCTTGAGTAGGTGAGAAATTACCTACAGGTCTGGAACTTCACCATGTGAAAGCTCTTCCAAAAGTAGATGAATTAGTTATTTGAGAAAAATTGGCTATCTGCAATACTTTTAGAGATAATTCGCATTTACTCATTTTGAGTAGGTGAGTAATTAGCTATGGGTCTGAAACTTCACCAAGTGAAAGCTCTCCCAAAAGTAGACGAATTAGTTATTGAGAAAAATTGGCTATCTGCAATACTTTTAGAGATAATTCGCATTTACTCATTTTGAGTAGGTGAGTTCTTACCTATGGGTCTGAAACTTCACCAAATGAATGCTCTCCCAAAAGTCGGTGAATGAGTTATTTAAAAAAAAATTGGCAATCTCCTATACTTTTAGAGATAATTCGCATTTACTCATTTTGAGTAGGTGAGTAATTAGCTATGGGTCTGAAACTTTACCATGTGAAAGCTCTTCCAAAAGTAGATGAATGAGTTATTTCAGAAAAGAATATCTGCAATACTTTTAGAAATAATTCACATTTACTCATTTTGAGTAGGTGAGTAATTAGCTATGGGTCTGAAACTTCATCATGTGAAAGCTCTACCAAAAGTAGATGAATGAGTTATTTGAGAAAAATTGGCTATCTCCTATACTTTTAGAGATAATTAGTATTTACTCATTTTGAGTAGGTGAGAAATTAGCTATGGGGCTGAAACTTCACCATGTGAAAGCTCTTCAAAAAGTATATGAATGAGTTATTTAACAAAAAATTGGCTATCTGCAATACTTTTAGAGATAATTTGCATTTACTCATTTTGAGTAGGTGAGTAATTAGCTACAGGCGTGAAACTTCACCATGTGAAAGCTCTCCCAAAAGTAGATGAATGAGTTATTTGAGAAAAATTGGCTATCCGCAATACTTTTAGAGATAATTAGCATTTACTCATTTTGAGTAGGTGAGTAATTAGCTATGGATCTGAAACTTTACCATGTGAAAGCTGTCCCAAAAGTAGATGAATGAGTTATTTGAGAAAAATTGGCTATCTCCTATACTTTTAGAGATAATTCACATTGACTCATTTTGAGTAGGTGAGAAATTAGCTATGGGGCTGAAACTTCACCATGTGAAAGCTCTTCCAAAAGTAGATGAATGAGTTATTTGAGAAAAATTGGCTATCTGCAATACTTTTAGAGATAATTTGCATTTACTCATTTTGAGTAGGTGAGTAATTAGCTACAGGCGTGAAACTTCACCATGTGAAAGCTCTCCCAAAAGTAGATGAATGAGTTATTTGAGAAAAATTGGCTATCTACTTTCAGAGATAATTCGCATTTACTCATTTTGAGTAGGCGAGAAATTAGCTATGGGTCTGAAACTTCATCATGTGAAAGCTCTTCCAAAAGTACATGAATGAGTTATTTGAGAAAAATTGGCTATCTGCAATACTTTTAGAGATAATTTGCATTTACTCATTTTGAGTAGGTGAGTAATTAGCTACGGGTCTGAAACTTCACCAAGTGAAAGCTCTCCCAAAAGTAGGTGAATGAGTTATTTGAGAAAAATTGGCTATCCGCAATACTTTTAGAGATAATTAGCATTTACTCATTTTGAGTAGGTGAGTAATCAGCTACGGGTCTGAAATTTCACCAAGTGAAAGCTCTCCCAAAAGTAGGTGAATGAGTTATTTAACAAAAAATTGGCTATCTGCAATACTTTTAGAGATAATTCGCATTTACTCATTTTGAGTAGGTGAGTAATTAGCTATGGGTCTGAAACTTCACCACGTGAAAGCTCTTCCAAAAGTAGATGAATGAGTTATTTGAGAAAAATTGGCTATCTGCAATACTTTCAGAGATAATTAGCATTTACTCATTTTGAGTAGGTGAGTAATTAGCTACGGGTCTGAAACTTCACCAAGTGAAAGCTCTCCCAAAAGTAGGTGAATGAGTTATTTGAGAAAAATTGGCTATCCGCAATACTTTTAGAGATAATTAGCATTTACTCATTTTGAGTAGGTGAGTAATCAGCTACGGGTCTGAAATTTCACCAAGTGAAAGCTCTCCCAAAAGTAGGTGAATGAATTATTTGAGAAAAATTGGCTATCTGCAATACTTTTAGAGATAATTCGCATTTACTCATTTTGAGTAGGTGAGTAATTAGCTATGGGTCTGAAACTTCACCACGTGAAAGCTCTTCCAAAAGTAGATGAATGAGTTATTTGAGAAAAATTGGCTATCTGCAATACTTTCAGAGATAATTAGCATTTACTCATTTTGAGTAGGCGAGTAATTAGCTATGGATCTGAAACTTCACCATGTGAAAGCTGTCCCAAAAGTAGATGAATGAGTTATTTGAGAAAAATTGGCTATCTCCTATACTTTTAGAGATAATTCACATTTACTCATTTTGAGTAGGTGAGAAATTAGCTATGGGGCTGAAACTTCACCATGTGAAAGCTCTTCCAAAAGTAGATGAATGAGTTATTTGAGAAAAATTGGCTATCTGCAATACTTTTAGAGATAATTTGCATTTACTCATTTTGAGTAGGTGAGTAATTAGCTACAGGCGTGAAACTTCACCATGTGAAAGCTCTCCCAAAAGTAGATGAATGAGTTATTTGAGAAAAATTGGCTATCTGCAATGCTTTTAGAGATAATTCGCATTTACTCATTTTGAGTAGGTGAGTAATTAGCTATGGGTCTGAAACTTCACCAAGTAAAAGCTCTCCCAAAAGTAGTGAATGAGTTATTTGAGAAAAATTGGCTATCCGCAATACTTTTAGAGATAATTCGCATTTACTCATTTTGAGTAGGTGAGTAGTTAGCTACGGGTCTGAAACTTCACCAAGTGAAAGCTCTCCCAAAAGTAGGTGAATGAGTTATTTGAGAAAAATTGGCTATCCGCAATACTTTTAGATATAATTAGCATTTACTCATTTTGAGTAGGAGAGTAATCAGCTACGGGTCTGAAATTTCACCATGTGAAAGCTCTCCCAAAAGTAGGTGAATGAGTTATTTGAGAAAAATTGGCTATCTGCAATACTTTTAGAGATAATTCGCATTTACTCATTTTGAGTAGGTGAGTAATTAGCTATGGGTCTGAAACTTCACCACGTGAAAGCTCTTCCAAAAGTAGATGAATGAGTTATTTGAGAAAAATTGGCTATCTGCAATACTTTCAGAGATAATTCCCATTTACTCATTTTGAGTAGGCGAGTAATTAGCTATGGATCTGAAACTTCACCATGTGAAAGCTGTCCCAAAAGTAGATGAATGAGTTATTTGAGAAAAATTGGCTATCTCCTATACTTTTAGAGATAATTCACATTTACTCATTTTGAGTAGGTGAGAAATTAGCTATGGGGCTGAAACTTCACCATGTGAAAGCTCTTCCAAAAGTAGATGAATGAGTTATTTGAGAAAAATTGGCTATCTGCAATACTTTTAGAGATAATTTGCATTTACTCATTTTGAGTAGGTGAGTAATTAGCTACATGCGTGAAACTTCACCATGTGAAAGCTCTCCCAAAAGTAGATGAATGAGTTATTTGAGAAAAATTGGCTATCTCCTATACTTTTAGAGATAATTCACATTTACTCATTTTGAGTAGGTGAGAAATTAGCTATGGGGCTGAAACTTCACCATGTGAAAGCTCTTCCAAAAGTAGATGAATGAGTTATTTGAGAAAAATTGGCTATCTGCAATACTTTTAGAGATAATTTGCATTTACTCATTTTGAGTAGGTGAGTAATTAGCTACAGGCGTGAAACTTCACCATGTGAAAGCTCTCCCAAAAGTAGATGAATGAGTTATTTGAGAAAAATTGGCTATCTGCAATGCTTTTAGAGATAATTCGCATTTACTCATTTTGAGTAGGTGAGTAATTAGCTATGGGTCTGAAACTTCACCAAGTAAAAGCTCTCCCAAAAGTAGTGAATGAGTTATTTGAGAAAAATTGGCTATCCGCAATACTTTTAGAGATAATTCGCATTTACTCATTTTGAGTAGGTGAGTAGTTAGCTACGGGTCTGAAACTTCACCAAGTGAAAGCTCTCCCAAAAGTAGGTGAATGAGTTATTTGAGAAAAATTGGCTATCCGCAATACTTTTAGATATAATTAGCATTTACTCATTTTGAGTAGGAGAGTAATCAGCTACGGGTCTGAAATTTCACCATGTGAAAGCTCTCCCAAAAGTAGGTGAATGAGTTATTTGAGAAAAATTGGCTATCTGCAATACTTTTAGAGATAATTCGCATTTACTCATTTTGAGTAGGTGAGTAATTAGCTATGGGTCTGAAACTTCACCACGTGAAAGCTCTTCCAAAAGTAGATGAATGAGTTATTTGAGAAAAATTGGCTATCTGCAATACTTTCAGAGATAATTCCCATTTACTCATTTTGAGTAGGCGAGTAATTAGCTATGGATCTGAAACTTCACCATGTGAAAGCTGTCCCAAAAGTAGATGAATGAGTTATTTGAGAAAAATTGGCTATCTCCTATACTTTTAGAGATAATTCACATTTACTCATTTTGAGTAGGTGAGAAATTAGCTATGGGGCTGAAACTTCACCATGTGAAAGCTCTTCCAAAAGTAGATGAATGAGTTATTTGAGAAAAATTGGCTATCTGCAATACTTTTAGAGATAATTTGCATTTACTCATTTTGAGTAGGTGAGTAATTAGCTACATGCGTGAAACTTCACCATGTGAAAGCTCTCCCAAAAGTAGATGAATGAGTTATTTGAGAAAAATTGGCTATCTGCAATGCTTTTAGAGATAATTCGCATTTACTCATTTTGAGTAGGTGAGTAATTAGCTATGGGTCTGAAACTTCACCAAGTGAAAGCTCTCCCAAAAGTAGTGAATGAGTTATTTGAGAAAAATTGGCTATCCGCAATACTTTTAGAGATAATTAGCATTTACTCATTTTGAGTAGGTGAGTAATCAGCTACGGGTCTGAAACTTCACCAAGTGAAAGCTCTCCAAAAAGTAGATGAATGAGTTATTTGAGAAAAATTGGCTATCCGCAATACTTTTAGAGATAATTAGCATTTACTCATTTTGAGTAGGTGAGTAATCAGCTACGGGTCTGAAATTTCACCAAGTGAAAGCTCTCCCAAAAGTAGGTGAATGAGTTATTTGAGAAAAATTGGCTATCTGCAATACTTTTAGAGATAATTCGCATTTACTCATTTTGAGTAGGTGAGTAATTAGCTATGGGTCTGAAACTTCACCACGTGAAAGCTCTTCCAAAAGTAGATGAATGAGTTATTTGAGAAAAATTGGCTATCTGCAATACTTTCAGAGATAATTAGCATTTACTCATTTTGAGTAGGCGAGTAATTAGCTATGGATCTGAAACTTCACCATGTGAAAGCTGTCCCAAAAGTAGATGAATGAGTTATTTGAGAAAAATTGGCTATCTCCTATACTTTTAGAGATAATTCACATTTACTCATTTTGAGTAGGTGAGAAATTAGCTATGGGGCTGAAACTTCACCATATGAAAGCTCTTCCAAAAGTAGATGAATGAGTTATTTGAGAAAAATTGGCTATCTGCAATACTTTTAGAGATAATTTGCATTTACTCATTTTGAGTAGGTGAGTAATTAGCTACAGGCGTGAAACTTCACCATGTGAAAGCTCTCCCAAAAGTAGATGAATGAGTTATTTGAGAAAAATTGGCTATCTGCAATGCTTTGAGAGATAATTCGCATTTACTCATTTTGAGTAGGTGAGTAATTAGCTACGGGTCTGAAACTTCACCAAGTGAAAGCTGTCCCAAAAGTAGGCGAATGAGTTATTTGAGAAAAATTGGCTATCCGCAATACTTTTAGAGATAATTTGCATTTACTCATTTTGAGTAGGTGAGTAATTAGCTATGGGTCTGAAACTTCACCACGTGAAAGCTCTTCCAAAAGTAGATGAATGAGTTATTTGAGAAAAATTGGCTATCTGCAATACTTTCAGAGATAACTAGCATTTACTCATTTTGAGTAGGCGAGTAATTAGCTATGGATCTGAAACTTCACCATGTGAAAGCTCTTCCAAAAGTAGATGAATGAGTTATTTGAGAAAAATTGGCTATCTCCTATACTTTTAGAGATAATTCACATTTACTCATTTTGAGTAGGTGAGAAATTAGCTATGGGGCTGAAACTTCACCATGTGAAAGCTCTTCCAAAAGTAGATGAATGAGTTATTTGAGAAAAATTGGCTATCTGCAATACTTTTAGAGATAATTTGCATTTACTCATTTTGAGTAGGTGAGTAATTAGCTACAGGCGTGAAACTTCACCATGTGAAAGCTCTCCCAAAAGTAGATGAATGAGTTATTTGAGAAAAATTGGCTATCTGCAATGCTTTTAGAGATAATTCGCATTTACTCACTTTGAGTAGGTGAGTAATTAGCTATGGGTCTGAAACTTCACCAAGTGAAAGCTCTCCCAAAAGTAGTGAATGAGTTATTTGAGAAAAATTGGCTATCCGCAATACTTTTAGAGATAATTCGCATTTACTCATTTTGAGTAGGTGAGTAATTAGCTACGGGTCTGAAACTTCACCAAGTGAAAGCTCTCCCAAAAGTAGGTGAATGAGTTATTTGAGAAAAATTGGCTATCCGCAATACTTTTAGATATAATTAGCATTTACTCATTTTGAGTAGGAGAGTAATCAGCTACGGGTCTGAAATTTCACCATGTGAAAGCTCTCCCAAAAGTAGGTGAATGAGTTATTTGAGAAAAATTGGCTATCTGCAATACTTTCAGAGATAATTCCCATTTACTCATTTTGAGTAGGCGAGTAATTAGCTATGGATCTGAAACTTCACCATTTGAAAGCTGTCCCAAAAGTAGATGAATGAGTTATTTGAGAAAAATTGGCTATCTCCTATACTTTTAGAGATAATTCACATTTACTCATTTTGAGTAGGTGAGAAATTAGCTATGGGGCTGAAACTTCACCATGTGAAAGCTCTTCCAAAAGTAGATGAATGAGTTATTTGAGAAAAATTGGCTATCTGCAATACTTTTAGAGATAATTTGCATTTACTCATTTTGAGTAGGTGAGTAATTAGCTACAGGCGTGAAACTTCACCATGTGAAAGCTCTCCCAAAAGTAGATGAATGAGTTATTTGAGAAAAATTGGCTATCTGCAATGCTTTTAGAGATAATTCGCATTTACTCATTTTGAGTAGGTGAGTAATCAGCTACGGGTCTGAAATTTCACCAAGTGAAAGCTCTTCCAAAAGTAGATGAATGAATTATTTGAGAAAAATTGGCTATCTGCAATACTTTCAGAGATAATTCCCATTTACTCATTTTGAGTAGGCGAGTAATCAGCTACGGGTCTGAAACTTCACCAAGTGAAAGCTCTCCCAAAAGTAGGTGAAGGAGTTATTTGAGAAAAATTGGCTATCTGCAATACTTTTAGAGATAATTCGCATTTACTCATTTTGAGTAGGTGAGTAATTAGCTATGGGTCTGAAACTTCACCAAGTGAAACCTCTCCCAAAAGTAGGTGAATGAGTTATTTGAGAAAAATTGGCTATCCGCAATACTTTTAGAGATAATTAGCATTTACTCATTTTGAGTAGGTGAGTAATCAGCTACGGGTCTGAAATTTCACCAAGTGAAAGCTCTCCCAAAAGTAGGTGAATGAGTTATTTGAGAAAAATTGGCTATCTGCAATACTTTTAGAGATAATTCGCATTTACTCATTTTGAGTAGGTGAGTAATTAGCTATGGGTCTGAAACTTCACCACGTGAAAGCTCTTCCAAAAGTAGATGAATGAGTTATTTGAGAAAAATTGGCTATCTGCAATACTTTCAGAGATAATTAGCATTTACTCATTTTGAGTAGGCGAGTAATTAGCTATGGATCTGAAACTTCACCATGTGAAAGCTGTCCCAAAAGTAGATGAATGAGTTATTTGAGAAAAATTGGCTATCTCCTATACTTTTAGAGATAATTCACATTTACTCATTTTGAGTAGGTGAGAAATTAGCTATGGGGCTGAAACTTCACCATGTGAAAGCTCTTCCAAAAGTAGATGAATGAGTTATTTGAGAAAAATTGGCTATCTGCAATACTTTTAGAGATAATTTGCATTTACTCATTTTGAGTAGGTGAGTAATTAGCTACAGGCGTGAAACTTCACCATGTGAAAGCTCTCCCAAAAGTAGATGAATGAGTTATTTGAGAAAAATTGGCTATCTGCAATGCTTTTAGAGATAATTCGCATTTACTCATTTTGAGTATGTGAGTAATTAGCTATGGGTCTGAAACTTCACCAAGTGAAAGCTCTCCCAAAAGTAGTGAATGAGTTATTTGAGAAAAATTGGCTATCCGCAATACTTTTAGAGATAATTCGCATTTACTCATTTTGAGTAGGTGAGTAATTAGCTACGGGTCTGAAACTTCACCAAGTGAAAGCTCTCCCAAAAATAGGTGAATGAGTTATTTGAGAAAAATTGGCTATCCGCAATACTTTTAGAGATAATTAGCATTTACTCATTTTGAGTAGGAGAGTAATCAGCTACGGGTCTGAAATTTCACCATGTGAAAGCTCTCCCAAAAGTAGGTGAATGAGTTATTTGAGAAAAATTGGCTATCTGCAATACTTTTAGAGATAATTCGCATTTACTCATTTTGAGTAGGTGAGTAATTAGCTATGGGTCTGAAACTTCACCACGTGAAAGCTCTTCCAAAAGTAGATGAATGAGTTATTTGAGAAAAATTGGCTATCTGCAATACTTTCAGAGATAATTCCCATTTACTCATTTTGAGTAGGCGAGTAATTAGCTATGGATCTGAAACTTCACCATGTGAAAGCTGTCCCAAAAGTAGATGAATGAGTTATTTGAGAAAAATTGGCTATCTCCTATACTTTTAGAGATAATTCACATTTACTCATTTTGAGTAGGTGAGAAATTAGCTATGGGGCTGAAACTTCACCATGTGAAAGCTCTTCCAAAAGTAGATGAATGAGTTATTTGAGAAAAATTGGCTATCTGCAATACTTTTAGAGATAATTTGCATTTACTCATTTTGAGTAGGTGAGTAATTAGCTACAGGCGTGAAACTTCACCATGTGAAAGCTCTCCCAAAAGTAGATGAATGAGTTATTTGAGAAAAATTGGCTATCTGCAATGCTTTTAGAGATAATTCGCATTTACTCATTTTGAGTAGGTGAGTAATTAGCTATGGGTCTGAAACTTCACCAAGTGAAAGCTCTCCCAAAAGTAGTGAATGAGTTATTTGAGAAAAATTGGCTATCCGCAATACTTTTAGAGATAATTAGCATTTACTCATTTTGAGTAGGCGAGTAATCAGCTACGGGTCTGAAACTTCACCAAGTGAAAGCTCTCCCAAAAGTAGGTGAAGGAGTTATTTGAGAAAAATTGGCTATCTGCAATACTTTTAGAGATAATTCGCATTTACTCATTTTGAGTAGGTGAGTAATTAGCTATGGGTCTGAAACTTCACCAAGTGAAAGCTCTCCCAAAAGTAGGTGAATGAGTTATTTGAGAAAAATTGGCTATCCGCAATACTTTTAGAGATAATTAGCATTTACTCATTTTGAGTAGGTGAGTAATCAGCTACGGGTCTGAAATTTCACCAAGTGAAAGCTCTCCCAAAAGTAGGTGAATGAGTTATTTGAGAAAAATTGGCTATCTGCAATACTTTTAGAGATAATTCGCATTTACTCATTTTGAGTAGGTGAGTAATTAGCTATGGGTCTGAAACTTCACCACGTGAAAGCTCTTCCAAAAGTAGATGAATGAGTTATTTGAGAAAAATTGGCTATCTGCAATACTTTCAGAGATAATTAGCATTTACTCATTTTGAGTAGGCGAGTAATTAGCTATGGATCTGAAACTTCACCATGTGAAAGCTGTCCCAAAAGTAGATGAATGAGTTATTTGAGAAAAATTGGCTATCTCCTATACTTTTAGAGATAATTCACATTTACTCATTTTGAGTAGGTGAGAAATTAGCTATGGGGCTGAAACTTCACCATGTGAAAGCTCTTCCAAAAGTAGATGAATGAGTTATTTGAGAAAAATTGGCTATCTGCAATACTTTTAGAGATAATTTGCATTTACTCATTTTGAGTAGGTGAGTAATTAGCTACAGGCGTGAAACTTCACCATGTGAAAGCTCTCCCAAAAGTAGATGAATGAGTTATTTCAGAAAAATTGGCTATCTGCAATGCTTTTAGAGATAATTCGCATTTACTCATTTTGAGTAGGTGAGTAATTAGCTATGGGTCTGAAACTTCACCAAGTGAAAGCTCTCCCAAAAGTAGTGAATGAGTTATTTGAGAAAAATTGGCTATCCGCAATACTTTTAGAGATAATTCGCATTTACTCATTTTGAGTAGGTGAGTAATTAGCTACGGGTCTGAAACTTCACCAAGTGAAAGCTCTCCCAAAAGTAGGTGAATGAGTTATTTGAGAAAAATTGGCTATCCGCAATACTTTTAGAGATAATTAGCATTTACTCATTTTGAGTAGGAGAGTAATCAGCTACGGGTCTGAAATTTCACCATGTGAAAGCTCTCCCAAAAGTAGGTGAATGAGTTATTTGAGAAAAATTGGCTATCTGCAATACTTTTAGAGATAATTCGCATTTACTCATTTTGAGTAGGTGAGTAATTAGCTATGGGTCTGAAACTTCACCACGTGAAAGCTCTTCCAAAAGTAGATGAATGAGTTATTTGAGAAAAATTGGCTATCTGCAATACTTTCAGAGATAATTCCCATTTACTCATTTTGAGTAGGCGAGTAATTAGCTATGGATCTGAAACTTCACCATGTGAAAGCTGTCCCAAAAGTAGATGAATGAGTTATTTGAGAAAAATTGGCTATCTCCTATACTTTTAGAGATAATTCACATTTACTCATTTTGAGTAGGTGAGAAATTAGCTATGGGGCTGAAACTTCATCATGTGAAAGCTCTTCCAAAAGTAGATGAATGAGTTATTTGAGAAAAATTGGCTATCTGCAATACTTTTAGAGATAATTTGCATTTACTCATTTTGAGTAGGTGAGTAATTAACTACAGGCGTGAAACTTCACCATGTGAAAGCTCTCCCAAAAGTAGATGAATGAGTTATTTGAGAAAAATTGGCTATCTGCAATGCTTTTAGAGATAATTCGCATTTACTCATTTTGAGTAGGTGAGTAATTAGCTATGGGTCTGAAACTTCACCAAGTGAAAGCTCTCCCAAAAGTAGTGAATGAGTTATTTGAGAAAAATTGGCTATCCGCAATACTTTTAGAGATAATTAGCATTTACTCATTTTGAGTAGGTGAGTAATCAGCTACGGGTCTGAAACTTCACCAAGTGAAAGCTCTCCCAAAAGTAGGTGAAGGAGTTATTTGAGAAAAATTGGCTATCTGCAATACTTTTAGAGATAATTCGCATTTACTCATTTTGAGTAGGTGAGTAATTAGCTATGGGTCTGAAACTTCACCATGTGAAAGCTCTTCCAAAAGTAGATGAATGAATTATTTGAGAAAAATTGGCTATCTGCAATACTTTCAGAGATAATTCCCATTTACTCATTTTGAGTAGGCGAGTAATTAGGTATGGGTCTGAAACTTCATCATGTGAAAGCTCTTCCAAAAGTACATGAATGAGTTATTTGACGAAAATTGGCTATCTGCAATACTTTTAGAGATAATTCGCATTTACTCATTTTGAGTAGGTGAGTAATTAGCTATGGGTCTGAAACTTCACCAAGTGAAACCTCTCCCAAAAGTAGGTGAATGAGTTATTTGAGAAAAATTGGCTATCCGCAATACTTTTAGAGATAATTAGCATTTACTCATTTTGAGTAGGTGAGTAATCAGCTACGGGTCTGAAATTTCACCAAGTGAAAGCTCTCCCAAAAGTAGGTGAATGAGTTATTTGAGAAAAATTGGCTATCTGCAATACTTTTAGAGATAATTCGCATTTACTCATTTTGAGTAGGTGAGTAATTAGCTATGGGTCTGAAACTTCACCACGTGAAAGCTCTTCCAAAAGTAGATGAATGAGTTATTTGAGAAAAATTGGCTATCTGCAATACTTTCAGAGATAATTAGCATTTACTCATTTTGAGTAGGCGAGTAATTAGCTATGGATCTGAAACTTCACCATGTGAAAGCTGTCCCAAAAGTAGATGAATGAGTTATTTGAGAAAAATTGGCTATCTCCTATACTTTTAGAGATAATTCACATTTACTCATTTTGAGTAGGTGAGAAATTAGCTATGGGGCTGAAACTTCACCATGTGAAAGCTCTTCCAAAAGTAGATGAATGAGTTATTTGAGAAAAATTGGCTATCTGCAATACTTTTAGAGATAATTTGCATTTACTCATTTTGAGTAGGTGAGTAATTAGCTACAGGCGTGAAACTTCACCATGTGAAAGCTCTCCCAAAAGTAGATGAATGAGTTATTTGAGAAAAATTGGCTATCTGCAATGCTTTTAGAGATAATTCGCATTTACTCATTTTGAGTAGGTGAGTAATTAGCTATGGGTCTGAAACTTCACCAAGTGAAAGCTCTCCCAAAAGTAGTGAATGAGTTATTTGAGAAAAATTGGCTATCCGCAATACTTTTAGAGATAATTCGCATTTACTCATTTTGAGTAGGTGAGTAATTAGCTACGGGTCTGAAACTTCACCAAGTGAAAGCTCTCCCAAAAGTAGGTGAATGAGTTATTTGAGAAAAATTGGCTATCCGCAATACTTTTAGAGATAATTAGCATTTACTCATTTTGAGTAGGAGAGTAATCAGCTACGGGTCTGAAATTTCACCATGTGAAAGCTCTCCCAAAAGTAGGTGAATGAGTTATTTGAGAAAAATTGGCTATCTGCAATACTTTTAGAGATAATTTGCATTTACTCATTTTGAGTAGGTGAGTAATTAGCTATGGGTCTGAAACTTCACCACGTGAAAGCTCTTCCAAAAGTAGATGAATGAGTTATTTGAGAAAAATTGGCTATCTGCAATACTTTCAGAGATAATTCCCATTTACTCATTTTGAGTAGGCGAGTAATTAGCTATGGATCTGAAACTTCACCATGTGAAAGCTGTCCCAAAAGTAGATGAATGAGTTATTTGAGAAAAATTGGCTATCTCCTATACTTTTAGAGATAATTCACATTTACTCATTTTGAGTAGGTGAGAAATTAGCTATGGGGCTGAAACTTCACCATGTGAAAGCTCTTCCAAAAGTAGATGAATGAGTTATTTGAGAAAAATTGGCTATCTGCAATACTTTTAGAGATAATTTGCATTTACTCATTTTGAGTAGGTGAGTAATTAGCTACAGGCGTGAAACTTCACCATGTGAAAGCTCTCCCAAAAGTAGATGAATGAGTTATTTGAGAAAAATTGGCTATCTGCAATGCTTTTAGAGATAATTCGCATTTACTCATTTTGAGTAGGTGAGTAATTAGCTATGGGTCTGAAACTTCACCAAGTGAAACCTCTCCCAAAAGTAGGTGAATGAGTTATTTGAGAAAAATTGGCTATCCGCAATACTTTTAGAGATAATTAGCATTTACTCATTTTGAGTAGGTGAGTAATCAGCTACGGGTCTGAAATTTCACCAAGTGAAAGCTCTCCCAAAAGTAGGTGAATGAGTTATTTGAGAAAAATTGGCTATCTGCAATACTTTTAGAGATAATTCGCATTTACTCATTTTGAGTAGGTGAGTAATTAGCTATGGGTCTGAAACTTCACCACGTGAAAGCTCTTCCAAAAGTAGATGAATGAGTTATTTGAGAAAAATTGGCTATCTGCAATACTTTCAGAGATAATTAGCATTTACTCATTTTGAGTAGGCGAGTAATTAGCTATGGATCTGAAACTTCACCATGTGAAAGCTGTCCCAAAAGTAGATGAATGAGTTATTTGAGAAAAATTGGCTATCTCCTATACTTTTAGAGATAATTCACATTTACTCATTTTGAGTAGGTGAGAAATTAGCTATGGGGCTGAAACTTCACCATGTGAAAGCTCTTCCAAAAGTAGATGAATGAGTTATTTGAGAAAAATTGGCTATCTGCAATACTTTTAGAGATAATTTGCATTTACTCATTTTGAGTAGGTGAGTAATTAGCTACAGGCGTGAAACTTCACCATGTGAAAGCTCTCCCAAAAGTAGATGAATGAGTTATTTGAGAAAAATTGGCTATCTGCAATGCTTTTAGAGATAATTCGCATTTACTCATTTTGAGTAGGTGAGTAATTAGCTATGGGTCTGAAACTTCACCAAGTGAAAGCTCTCCCAAAAGTAGTGAATGAGTTATTTGAGAAAAATTGGCTATCCGCAATACTTTTAGAGATAATTCGCATTTACTCATTTTGAGTAGGTGAGTAATTAGCTACGGGTCTGAAACTTCACCAAGTGAAAGCTCTCCCAAAAGTAGGTGAATGAGTTATTTGAGAAAAATTGGCTATCCGCAATACTTTTAGAGATAATTAGCATTTACTCATTTTGAGTAGGAGAGTAATCAGCTACGGGTCTGAAATTTCACCATGTGAAAGCTCTCCCAAAAGTAGGTGAATGAGTTATTTGAGAAAAATTGGCTATCTGCAATACTTTTAGAGATAATTCGCATTTACTCATTTTGAGTAGGTGAGTAATTAGCTATGGGTCTGAAACTTCACCACGTGAAAGCTCTTCCAAAAGTAGATGAATGAGTTATTTGAGAAAAATTGGCTATCTGCAATACTTTCAGAGATAATTCCCATTTACTCATTTTGAGTAGGCGAGTAATTAGCTATGGATCTGAAACTTCACCATGTGAAAGCTGTCCCAAAAGTAGATGAATGAGTTATTTGAGAAAAATTGGCTATCTCCTATACTTTTAGAGATAATTCACATTTACTCATTTTGAGTAGGTGAGAAATTAGCTATGGGGCTGAAACTTCACCATGTGAAAGCTCTTCCAAAAGTAGATGAATGAGTTATTTGAGAAAAATTGGCTATCTGCAATACTTTTAGAGATAATTTGCATTTACTCATTTTGAGTAGGTGAGTAATTAGCTACAGGCGTGAAACTTCACAATGTGAAAGCTCTCCCAAAAGTAGATGAATGAGTTATTTGAGAAAAATTGGCTATCTGCAATGCTTTTAGAGATAATTCGCATTTACTCATTTTGAGTAGGTGAGTAATTAGCTATGGGTCTGAAACTTCACCAAGTGAAAGCTCTCCCAAAAGTAGTGAATGAGTTATTTGAGAAAAATTGGCTATCCGCAATACTTTTAGAGATAATTAGCATTTACTCATTTTGAGTAGGTGAGTAATCAGCTACGGGTCTGAAACTTCACCAAGTGAAAGCTCTCCCAAAAGTAGGTGAATGAGTTATTTGAGAAAAATTGGCTATCTGCAATACTTTTAGAGATAATTCGCATTTACTCATTTTGAGTAGGTGAGTAATTAGCTATGGGTCTGAAACTTCACCATGTGAAAGCTCTTCCAAAAGTAGATGAATGAATTATTTGAGAAAAATTGGCTATCTGCAATACTTTCAGAGATAATTCCCATTTACTCATTTTGAGTAGGCGAGTAATTAGGTATGGGTCTGAAACTTCATCATGTGAAAGCTCTTCCAAAAGTACATGAATGAGTTATTTGACAAAAATTGGCTATCTGCAATACTTTTAGAGATAATTCGCATTTACTCATTTTGAGTAGGTGAGTAATTAGCTATGGGTCTGAAACTTCACCAAGTGAAACCTCTCCCAAAAGTAGGTGAATGAGTTATTTGAGAAAAATTGGCTATCCGCAATACTTTTAGAGATAATTAGCATTTACTCATTTTGAGTAGGTGAGTAATCAGCTACGGGTCTGAAATTTCACCAAGTGAAAGCTCTCCCAAAAGTAGGTGAATGAGTTATTTGAGAAAAATTGGCTATCTGCAATACTTTTAGAGATAATTCGCATTTACTCATTTTGAGTAGGTGAGTAATTAGCTATGGGTCTGAAACTTCACCACGTGAAAGCTCTTCCAAAAGTAGATGAATGAGTTATTTGAGAAAAATTGGCTATCTGCAATACTTTCAGAGATAATTAGCATTTACTCATTTTGAGTAGGCGAGTAATTAGCTATGGATCTGAAACTTCACCATGTGAAAGCTGTCCCAAAAGTAGATGAATGAGTTATTTGAGAAAAATTGGCTATCTCCTATACTTTTAGAGATAATTCACATTTACTCATTTTGAGTAGGTGAGAAATTAGCTATGGGGCTGAAACTTCACCATGTGAAAGCTCTTCCAAAAGTAGATGAATGAGTTATTTGAGAAAAATTGGCTATCTGCAATACTTTTAGAGATAATTTGCATTTACTCATTTTGAGTAGGCGAGTAATTAGCTACAGGCGTGAAACTTCACCATGTGAAAGCTCTCCCAAAAGTAGATGAATGAGTTATTTGAGAAAAATTGGCTATCTGCAATGCTTTTAGAGATAATTCGCATTTACTCATTTTGAGTAGGTGAGTAATTAGCTACGCGTCTGAAACTTCACCAAGTGAAAGCTCTCCCAAAAGTAGGTGAATGAGTTATTTGAGAAAAATTGGCTACCTGCAATACTTTTAGAGATAATTCCCATTTACTCATTTTGAGTAGGTGAGTAAGTAGGCCAAAGTTCACCAAACCTTTTTCCCCTTAGCATAGGATACTCTAGTACTACCCTGTGGTTCAAAAATTTGCTCGAAATTCCTCTATCTCTTACGGTTTGAGAGATATTTCTGATTTTTCACATTTTCACTAAAAGTAGCAATAAAGTAGCCATTACTCACTTGTACATTGAGCAACAGTTGTGAAACTTAAATATGTTGCAGTTCACAAAAAAGTACATGAACAACATATTTGAGAGAAATTGTGTAGCTGCAATACTTTTGAAGATATAAGCCATTTACTCATTATGGTTATCATTAAAAATTGAAAAAGTAGCTATTACTCACTTAGCAATGGAGATACACTTCCAAATTACTGACCATGTTGTAGCTGTGGAGAAAGTAGCTGAACATCATATTGGAACAAAATTGTGTAGCTGCAATACTTTTGAAGATATAAGCCATTTACTCATTGACAATTATAAATCATATAATTATATTAGGTAAAAGCGCTATTACTCACTCAAAAGTAGGCCAAAGTTCACCAAACCTTTTCCCCCTTAGCAATAGGATGCTCTAGTGCTACCCTGTGGGTAAAAAAATTGCTCGAAATTGCTCTATCTCTTACGGTTTGAGAGATATTTCTGATTTTTCACATTTTCACTAAAAGTAGCAATAAAGTAGCCATTACTCACTTGTACATTGAGCAACAGTTGTGAAACTTAAATATGTTACAGTTCACAAAAAAGTACATGAACAACATGTTTGAGAGAAATTGGGTAGCTGCAATACTTTTGAAGATATAAGCCATTTACTCATTATGGTTACCATTAAAAATTGAAAAAGTAGCTATTACTCACTTAGCTATAGAGATACAGTTCCAAACCACTGGCCATGTTGTAGCAGTGGAGAAAGTAGCTGAACAACATATTTGAACAAAATTGTGTAGCTGCAATACTTTTGAAGATATAAGCCATTTACTGGTTATGGTTATCATTAAAAACTGAAAAAGTAGCTATTACTCACTTAGCTATGGAGATACACTTCCAAACTATTGATCATGTTGTAGCAGAGGAGAAAGTAGCTGAACAACATATTTGAACAAAATTGTGCAGCTGCAATACTTTTGAAGATATAAGCCATTTACTCGTTATGGTTATCATTAAAAATTGAAAAAGTAGCTATTACTCACTTAGCTATGGAGATACACTTGCAAACTACTGACCATGTTGTAGCTGTGGAGAAAGTAGCTGAACAACATATTGGAACAAAATTGTGTAGCTGCAATACTTATGAAGATATAAGCCATTTACTCATTATGGCTATAATAAAAAATTGACAAAGTAGCTATTACTCACTTAGCTATGGAGATACACTTCCAAACTACTGACCATGTTGTAGCTGTGGAGAAAGTAGTTGAACAACATATTAGAACAAAATACTGTAAATGCAATAGTTTCAGAGTTATAAGCCATATAATTATATTAGCTAAAAGTACTATTACTCATTCAAAAGTAGGCCAAAGTTCACCAAACCCCAAAAATATTGAATTCAACCCCTCACTAACAAGTGACTGGAAAACTTTCAAGCACCCACAAGAGATTATGGTTACTTGCCTGATCATGTGTATATCAACAAAAGAAAATGTACCTCCATCATTGTGTGTGGGTGTGTGTATTTGTATTTATAGTCAGTGCAATATCTCCATGTAGTACAGGACTCAAAGCATTTTATGACTGTACAAGTACAGTCCAAGAAACAGGATAGCATAGAAGAACACACATTATCATGTGTAATGTCCACCCCATGAACCTTTTGCCAAAATTGTACAGTAGTCTTACAAGACCCTGTTTCATTTGTAAAATATATCAATGATGCTTAAATATTTATTAGTGTAGATGTAAATTATTTCAGCTTCATGCCTTTTTGCATTGGTTGGGTCGAAAATTTTGACGAAATCACTCTATCTTAAGAAGATAGAAGCAAATTCCTGTTTTTCTATTTTTGGCAAAAATTCGAAAAATCAAAATGGCCGCCATTTTTGGGGAGGTGAAAATTTTTTGAAAATTGCAAAGAGTACAATCCTTAGATACCTTGTGGGTCGAAAATTTCAACGAAATCGCTCTATCTCGCATGGTTAAGGAGATAGAAGCAAATTTGTGTTTTGCCATTTTTGGCAAAAATTCGAAAATTCAAAATGGCCGCCATTTTTGGGGAGGGGAAAATTTTTTGAAAATTGCACAGAGTACATTCCTTAGATACCCTGTGGGTCGAAAATTTTGACGAAATCGCTCTATCTCGCACGGTTAAGGAGATAGAAGCAAATTTGTGTTTTGCCATTTTTGGCAAAAATTCGAAAATTCAAAATGGCCGCCATTTTTGGGGAGGGGAAAATTTTTTGAAAATTGCACAGAGTACATTCCTTAGATACCCTGTGGGTCGAAAATTTTGACGAAATCGCTCTATCTCGCACGGTTAAGGAGATAGAAGCAAATTTGTGTTTTGCCATTTTTGGCAAAAATTCGAAAATTCAAAATGGCCGCCATTTTTGGGGAGGGGAAAATTTTTTGAAAATTGCACAGAGTACATTCCTTAGATACCCTGTGGGTCGAAAATTTCGACGAAATCGCTCTATCTCGCACGGTTAAGGAGATAGAAGCAAATTTGTGTTTTGCCATTTTTGGCAAAAATTCAAAATGGCCGCCATTTTTGGGGAGGTGAAAATTTTTTGAAAATTGCAAAGATTACATTCGTTAGATACCCTGTGGGCGAAAATTTCAACGAAATCGCTCTATCTCGCACGGTTAAGGAGATAGAAGCAATTTTGTGTTTTGCCATTTTTGGCAAAAATTCGAAAATATTCAAAATGGCCGCTATTTTTGGGAAAAGGAAAATACTTTGAAAATTGGCAAGAGTTAAGGAGATAGAAGCACATTTGTGTTTTGCCATTTTTGGCAAAAATTCGAAAATTCAAAATGGCCGCCATTTTTGGGGAGGGGAAAATTTTTTGAAAATTGCAAAGATTACATTCCTTAGATACCCTGTGGGTCGAAAATTTCGACGAAATCGCTCTATCTCGCACGGTTTAGGAGATATGAGCACATTTGCCTTTTTCAGTATTCAAAATAGCTAATTACTCATTTATTTAATTAATTACTCACTCATCTATGAAGCAATTCCCCCCAAAAGCAATCCCATACAAGCTATTAACCCAATGAACCTCCATACCAAATTTCAGAAAGCTAGGCTTAATAGCATTCCTTAAAATGTCTGGAAACCAAAGAGCTACTCAAAAGTAGCAAAGTAGCTATTACTCAGTTAGCTATAGAGCTATCATCACCAAAAGCAATCCCATACAAGCTATTAACCCAATAAACCTGCATGCCAAATTTGGTAAAGATAGGATAAGAACTGTTGCCTAAAATGTCTGGAAACCAAGTGGGATGCCGGACGCCGGAAAAAGCAAAAATAATATGTCCACCCCCCAGTGGGGTGGACATAATTACTGACATTCCCCTAACTGAATGACAGGGGCTCAAGGATGACCAGTTATCAACATCCTTGACGTTCTTTAACCTGCCACACTGAGGATAGGACACAATGACAGAGGACCGCCATTTTAAGTGGTCATCCGAGCCACTATGTATCTGCCTATACCTGTGATTGAACTTAACAACTGGAAAATACCAGTAAATAACTTTAAAATATGAGTAATTTTTTGAAAATATGATTTAATTGAACTTGTTCATTCTAGTGGCTGCTACTTACCAGTCAACAGTTACATGCAGGTTATTACCATATAAATACCAGTTAACATAAGAAAAGAAATGGCAGTTCAGAGTTAAATTATGAAAGGGATCAAAATATTAGCCAATATATAGTGGCTCAAGGATGAAATTGTGACTGTGAAGAGATTAAAACAACAGTATTGACTAGAATCTAATAAACTCTTTAATGACATATGAAAATACATCAAAATCAACAATAAATTATTGCAAAATTGTATATATATACACTCAATATTATTTGTTAAAGCACATTTCAAAATTGGAAATATATTCATAGCTATCTGGTAGACGACTTAAACTGGGTACAAGTGACCGTCTTTTTGCAGCCTAGACTTTTATTCTTTGCAAACTTCAAAAATAGCATCAGAGATGCCCGTGCCCCACAGCCTAGGGAAATAGTTTTCAACACCATGAAATATAGAAATAATGACACAGTACAAAGATCTTGATACTTTCAGAGCAGTGTCACTTATATAAAGCTCCAAATAATGTTTAAGTAGAGAAAATAACATCTACAAGAAAGAAAATGTATGTAAAGATAAAGAATTAAATCAAGACATTTCAATATCAAGATGACAGCATTAATCAGTAAACTAAAAATTACAAAGCTGTAAATTTTATTAATTGGAGTACAAGTGTCGATGGAAATAGCACAATTATACAAAAGTACATAAACTAATCAGTTGCAGTAATCTATATGTCTTCGTCATAAGGGAAACATGTCTCAAATTTTGCAGGTGAACACACTATGCCAGAGCCATAGTTAAAGGTAAACATTCTAAACCTTACCGAATCCAATAAATAGTCCAGACAAGATTTTCAAAATCATGGTCACTATGACGATGTCATAGGTCAAATCAAGACTACGCCACGATTATGCACACTTACAACCCCCAAACCAATGTCTCTACCAATTATCAACTTCTTACACCTTAGAGTTTCTGAGATGTAGCCTGGACAAGATATTATAGGTCATAGTCACTACAGCAAGGTCAAAGGTCAAATCAAGGTCACACCATGATGTTGCACACCTACAACCCCCAACCAATATTCCTACCACATATCAACTTCCTACACCTTACAGTTTCCGAGACATAGCCCAGACAAGATTTTATAGGTCAAGGTCACTTCAAAAAGGTCAGAGGTCAAATCAAGGTCGTACCATGACGTTGCACACCTACATCCCTCAACCAATGTCCCTACCAAGTATCAACTTCCTACACATCACGGTTCCCGACATAGAGCCGGGACAAGATTTTATAGGTTAAGGTCACTACGGCAAGGTCAAAGGTCAAATCAAGGTCATAACATGATGTTGCACACCTACACCCCCTAACTAATTTCTCTGCCAAATACCAACTTCCTACACCTTACTGTTTCCGAGATATACCCGCAAAAGATTTTAAAGGTAAAGGTAATACAGCAAGGTCAAATCAAGGTCACACTATGGCGTTGCACACCTACAACCCCTAACTTATGTCCCTGCCAAGTATCAACTTCCTACACCTTACGGTTGCCGACATATAGCCCAGACAAGATTTTCAAACTCAAGGTCATTGCTGCAAGGTCAAATCAAGGTCAGATCATAATATTGCACCTACACCCTCTAACCAATGTCAGGCTGCCCGCCCACCTGCCTGAACACCTATCCGGACACCACGGGTGAAAACAATACCCTGACAGCCCTAAAGGTCTGTGGGGTAAAACTAAGCATTAATTTGAACCATTATTTATTAATCTACAGCATAAATATGAACTAGGAATATATTTACACTTGCCCAGTATATACAGAAATTAAAATCTACATTTAAACAACAAAAACATACAATAGACTTTCTCCTCCAACAACTCAGAATAAATATAGCAGCTGTAACCCTAAAAATAAAACTTCTGACGTGTAAAACAAAAATCATTAACAATATTTATCATTTGATTTCATTTGAAAGCAGTACAGAAACTTGTTGCTATGTACTACTCACCCAAATGTCACCCTGAAGCTCTTTTTAAGGACATTTGGGTAGAGCCAGACCATCACACAAAGGTATATTTAAGGTATGTTTGCAATTCTGGTAATATCTACAAAAAATATTCACATTTGCAGGGGACGTTTTGATATCAATGATAAATAATTGACATACAACACCATGACCTTGAGCAGGTAAGATCTGACACTGATTTCCCATTCGAGATCATGCAAGCTTTATGAAAAAATAAACATTGTTTCTCAAGACAGGTTAACCATGGACAGGTAAATTTAGCCAAATACTATATTGTGCTCTATTTGCCTGTGCAAGGTTATCTGGTCTTGAGAAGAATTCCCCAAAGTGAGGTTGAAAGATCCTTTGTAACTCAAAGGAGATGTCACAATTACGTCCAATCTACCAATGACAAAAGATTTGTAGCACATGATTTCCAGTAGTTTGATTTTGACATTACAACCCATTAGACAAATGAGAAGGGACATATAAGAGGAAGATAACGTGAGTGCTGTATAATTTAAATTTTATCCCAAGAGAATACAAATCAATAAAATCCAATGCCAAAGTTCTTTCAGGTGATAAAACTTTAACAGATGCACCAATAAGGTTATTTACTGCCATTATTCCCTTTGTTTCAATGAGAAACAAAGTCTACAGTTGCAAAAAACAATGTCAAAAATGAGTTGTAAAACACCTCAACAGTTACAAACACCAGTAAATATAAAAGCTTCAATTTCTGTGTTGAGATTTCTCTGCCTGTATAACTTTCAACGCAAAAGTATTTTTCTAATGAATATACAGCCACGATATTTGTAGCTTACACAGTTCAGGAAATATTAATCAGAATTTGTATCCCTAATTATCCATTTCATGTGCCACTAGGAAATGAAAACATACGTCCCCATCTATAATTCCAAATTTCTCGAGAAATACAGTCTTGAGTGGATAACAAAAATGCATTGTCTCGTATAAACTATAAAGACCCTGTTTGACCTGAAAGCAGGGATCGAAGGTCAACTTTTATACTCAATGGGTGACTTAATATGAAGAGCCTTAAGGTCAACTTCTTGCAGGGTTACAGAACAGAGATATATCTATAAAACACATCAACCGCAAAAAGACTCAAAATACAGTTAGAATTGGGTCAAAATATGTAAAAAATTCAAACCTTTACCTCTTTAAGGCTATATTTCATCTTGACATTGAAGGCTGCAATGACCTTTTGTAAAGCTGTCATAGGTGAATTTAATACATTTTAATTTACTTAATACATTTTGTAAGCTGTCATAGGTGAATTTAATACATTTTGATTTACTTAATACATTTTATTTAATTCACATTTTAATACTGATTACCTCCCAGAATCCAAAACATTTGTGTCTCATTGCAAATCACTTCCCTAATCTAGTTACACGGGTGGACACGAAGATAAACGGTCTTCAGAGATGTGCATATCTTTGTAATATGACAAAATTGCAACAAAACAAAATTGCACAACAAAATTGCACAAACCTAGTAACAAACGTCATGATAAACTTTGTTTCAATACATTTTGTTATAAAGTACACCTGTGCAATTTTGCTGGGTTATACCAGTTACATAAAATTCTAAAGATCGTTTATTTTCATGTCCGTTCATCATTGTGTCCATATCCCGGCACGGCCTCAAGTGGGAAAGCTGGTAGTTGCTTGCCGTTGGTCAGCAGTTTACAGTACAGAACCCTAACGAACTGTATATACTGGTTTCCTCTGCCCTTCCAACTACCCGTTGTGATATGACCTGTACAGTGTTGAAAGCGACGTAAAACACCAAATAAATAAATAAAAAATCATTGTGTCCACCCGTGCAATTAAATGTGTACATTATAGAGCTTGGAGAGTTTCAAAAATTGTTCAATCAGAAATACATTTATGATTGCAATATAATATCAGTAGAAACCAGGGATGGGCCGATAGTCCCAGTATCTCGGTATCGGGACCATTTTACTGAAATACCATGATGAGATTTTACAACTGCCACTTCACTTGTCATTATATATACTGAAAGGAAGAGTTAAAATATTAAAGATCTAAAGAAATTATAAGCTTTTATCCCCGGATTTCATGCATTTGCAGACTTTATACAGTAATAGCTATTACGTTGAGCAGAAGAGCCATGCTTTGGTTATGACAATTTATAACCTCAATCACTCTTGTCAGCTCATATAATTGAAGGAAATCTTAAAATATTGGGAACAAACAAGAAATCTGAATAAATTATAAGCTTTTATCTCGTATTTTGTGCATTTTGAGACTTTTACTGCAATGTCGTGAAGAGGAAACATCCATGTTTGTTTGGTGTGTACTAAAATCCAGAGTCCCAGAATCGGTACAGTTACCGACCCATCCCTAGTGGAAACTAGTAGGTACAGCATGGGCACAAACAATACTGTAGTTATTAACTTTAATAATATGGTTAATTTCACCAAGTTTTTCACATTTCACTTACTATCAATGGTTGTTTCAACAACTCTTACTGCCTTGAAACATATCTCCTATACTAAATAGCATCTCCTGTATGCATACCTTTAGTTTTACAGTGACGCTCTTTTGTAACCATGCAAAGACTTAAAAATGGCCACTCTATAAAGAATGAAAATAAAAAAAGGTATAGAACACTTCCCTAAATTAGTTTTTGGACATATTTATAATAGTTACAAGGCTTTCCATTGAAAAACCGAATTTTTTTCAAAGACAAAATGAGTCACACAAAGGATATATTTCACCACTAAAATATTTGACTAGATATATATAGGGTCACATGGCAAAGAAAACTACAGTGGTTATATGACAAGCTTGGACTAAGCTAAGTCATCCTTTATGAAATCTATTTCAAGTCCAGGACTGAGCAAAGACAAAAGGCTCAGATTTAAGTCCCTGACATAGCCTAAGTCCAGGCTAAGTCTGAGGCCCTTTGTGAAACTGGCTCCTGTATCTATGACAACCACATCCTAATGAAAACAGCCATAACTACTGCCAGTACAAACCACAGCCAAGCTTTTGTATTTCTAGGCTTGCTCGTAGGCCTGCCTTTCAGTGGGGCATAGACTCGGTCCCAGGTGCTGAGGATTGCCTGTCTGGCACCCTGCCACTTGCCAGGGCCACTGAGTCGGTAGTGTAACGGCGTACACGGCCCAAAGTACAACTGACAGGCTAACTGTGGATCTCTCAGCATAGTACTCCCTAAAAATAAATCAAGTGGAGTACAGTGGATTTGGTGTAACTCGAAGTTGCAAGGGAAACATTATTTACTTCGAGATATGACAAATTCGACTTATACTATGAGAAAAAATAAGACCATAAAACTTGGTCTATCGTAATTCTGGGCGATAATAGGTGTTACAACTCACATTACACTTAAACACTGATAAAAAAACGAGTAGAAGCAACTGTATGTATATTTATTTAAAGGTCACCTAAAACAAGCAAAATAAACTGTGAAAATGTTACTTATCTTGACTTTTAGTGTGTTTTAGTTTATAGTTTCAGAAAAATATTTACCTTACGGCAAATACCACATTGTCTCGTAAAAAATTACAGTCTTTCATATTTTTAAATGTAAAATCCATTTTTATGAATAAAAATGTATATACTTACCATATGAAAACACTTGGGTAAGCTTTGCTTGACATTCGGTGACCGCCACGTACACCATACATAGAATTTAAAATATGAGGGGAGACCCTCTTTAAAACTATATACTTGCTACCCTTTGACCCCTGGTGACCTAGTTCACTCTGCCATGCGCATTAATGCGAAAATAGTTCATTCTTTTTGTGAATAAACCTAGATGCTGGAAAAAGGCCTAAAAGCGGGGCAGGCGGGAGGGTGATTTGCTGTTTTCATATGGTAAGTATATACATTTTTATTCATAAAAATGGATTTTACATTTAAAAATATGAAATTTTATTTCATAAAAATGTAAATATACTATACCATATGAAAACACTTGGGTTGAATGCCCACATGGAAGGATGGTGGGAAAAAAGACAGACTAAGGAGGAAACCACCCATGGTTAAAGTGCACTAAAAAAGGAAAATTCCTGGTGCCTAACCGAAAACCCCTGTGATGAAGGTGCAACTTGACTAAGTGTGAAGTAGTTAACTACTTATTACCTTCAGCACTGCTGTCTACACCCAAGAGGTCAGCTCTAAGAGGATAAGCACCAAAGTGTCAAAAACCCAGAAGATGTGCCAAAAGTACACTACCAAGCACAGTCCCCAAAAAGGAAGTCCCCAAAAAAGGAATACCCCCCCCCCCTTTTCTGAGGCTAAGAAGCCTCAGAAAGGATCAAGAAAAAGGAAGATCAAGTAGAAAGGGAGACTACACGTTGTGCAGCCACAATATCTCCCAATCTATAGGTATCCTCAAGATTCTTGAGAGCCACATTCCTAAAGTAGAAGGATGTAAAAGTGGAATGGCTCTTCCACGTGCAGGATCTCATGATATCAAGGAGTGGGATTCCACCCTTAAAGGACCAGGACGCAGCCTGTGCCCTTACATCATGAGCCTTGACACCATGAAGAGATGCATTCTCAGTGGAACAGTTCTTAAGGGTGAACTGGATTAAGTCTTTAATCCAATTAGAAATCGTCTGGGCAGCGATATCACCCTGTTTTGACTTCAAGAGTGAAACAAAGAGAAGAGATCTACCCTGCCTGAGGTCAGAAGTCCTAGACAAATAATGTCTAAGGGCTCTGACAGGACATAGAGACCTATCTTCTGTATCCTGTTGACCAAGGCACTTAGTCAAAGCAGGAATTTCAATTTCCGAAAAAATTGAAGCACCCTCTGAAGCTAACTGGTTCTTAGCCAGAAAAGCAGGATCTGTTTTAAGGATGACCTTTGACCATCCTTTAGAGTGAGAACAACCCTTAAAAGTAAAGGCATAAATCTCACTCCTTCTCCTTCCAGATGCAAGGGCAATAAGAAAAACCGTCTTCCAAGTGAGGAACTTTGGCTCAGCACGAGACAAAGGTTCAAAAGGAGCCTTGGTAAGAGCCTGCAAAACCAAGGTCAAGTCCCAGGAAGGAATGTGACGAGTAGCCTTAGGCCTGGACTTGTAAAAGCTCTGAATGAGTCTTTTGAGCTCCTTATTAGAACCCAACTCCAAGTCTGCATCAAGCTTCATGGAGAGAGCTGACCTATATCCCTCTATAGTCTGAGGAAGTAATTTCTTTTCAGAGAAAAGAAATAAGAAGAACTCAGCAATGATGGGGACAGTCGGGTGCATGGCAGAGAAGCCATGTTCCTCACACCAAGTGCAGAAACCGTTCCACTTTGCTTCATACACTGATTTAGAAGACTTTCTAATAGGACTCAAAATCCTATTAGTCACTTCCTGAGAAAACCCTTTTTTCTCTAGGGAGACTTCAGCCAAAAGGCATGAAGGTTTAGACTCTTTAGATTTTGATGAAACACCTCGAGATGAGGTTGCTTTAAGAGATTTTCTTTTAGAGGAAGAGCGATTGGCTTTCTTATTGACAATGCCAATAGATCCTGAAGCCACTCTTTGGTTTCCCAGAGAGGAGCAACAAGAAGCATCCTGCAGCTCTGAGAGTTGATTAACTTCTTGACCACAAGTGGACAAAGAGCTGTAGGAGGGAAGGAGTAGAGATGAAGTCCGAACCAATTCATCTCCAGGGCATCTACTGCCAGAGCCTTGGGATCTGGCACTGGAGAGACATACTGGGGAAGCTTGTGATTGAATCTTGTTGCAAAGAGATCTATTTGAAGTTGGAAGTCTATTTGTGACAGCCACTTGAAGATCTTGGGATTGAGAGACCACTCTGTACGAAGGGTCTGTTGAGACCTGGAGAGTTGGTCTGCTACAAGATTCATGACCCCTGGAACGTGTCTTGCTGTAAGAACAACCTTGTTCTTGCGACAGAAGGCAAACAGGTGCCAAGTCAGGGCAAACATGTCCCAGGAGCGAGTGCCCCCTAGTTTGTTTATGTAAGCACAGACAGTTGTGTTGTCTGAGGCTACCTGAATAATCCTTTGATGAAGGGATAACTGAGGGACAAAGGTCTTGAGAGCCAGGAGCACAGCCTTGAGCTCCAGAACATTGATATGCAGTTTGGACTGCTGAGTCGACCAATAACCTTGAGCAATCATGTGAGCACAATGAGCTCCCCAACCCTGAGCTGAGACATCCGTGTAAATGGATGTCATACTTGGGTGGGTGCAGAGGAGCTTGCGCCATGACATTGTTCCTCAGTAACCACCACCTTAGATGAACCTTCACTGAAGGGTCCAAGGAGAATGGAGAATCCAGGGCACCTTTTAGGTGGCAATTGTAATTTCTCCTGAGATGAAATTGAAGGTGTCGCATATGAAGGCGACCCTGAGGTACTAACTTCTCTGTGGAAGCTAGTAGACCCAAAAGGTGCATAGCCTGGCGTGGAGTAGTATGGGGGTTGAAAAGCAGAGGATGAATAGCCTCCTGAATGGACAGGAACCTGGCCTCTGTTGGATAACAAACCCCCTTGGACAGGTCGAAAACCTGGCCCAGGAAGGTGAAAACTTGCTTTGGAAGCAAATCTGACTTCTCCCTGTTTACAATCCACCCCAGTTTGTGAGTCAACTCCAACATAGTTAGAGTTGCAGAATGAGCCTCTTGACAACTGTTGGCTTTGATAAGCCAATCATCTAGGTACATGTGAACTGAGATGCCCAACCTCAAGGCCATCCTTTTCACTTCCTTGACTAAGGTAGTGAATTCCCTGGGAGCTGTGGCCACAAACTGGTACACTTTGCCCAAGACTTGAAACCTGAGCAGTTTGTGAACCGTAGGAGCCATGGGAACGTGGAAGTATGCATCCTTGAGGTCCAGAGAAGTTGTCCACTGGCCCACTTGAAGGGAGTTTCTGATGGACTAAGTAGTTTCCATCCTGAAAGTGGGGAAGTCCAGATAAAGATTTAAATGACTCAAATCTATTACTGGCCTCCATCCTCCAGTCTTCTTTGCCACAAGGAAAAGTCTGCTGTAGAAAGCCAGGGATGAAGAATCCCTGACCTCCTGGATTGCTCCTTTGAGCAGCATATCCACAACAGCTTGGCAAAGAACTAGATTCTTCTCTAGGGAAGAATAGTGGCTGTTTATCAAAGGGACCCTGGATAACGGAATTTGAACTGAACCTATTGGAAGCTGAAGTCCAAATTCCAGGGTCTTGATAACAGAAGGATGGGCCCCTAAAAACTTCCAATTGAGATGGAAATAACCCAGTCGACCTCCCACTGGCAAAGTGGTGGGGTCTGGAGGTATGAGTGGGACCTTGGAGAGTTCCAAGATCACTCTTACCTCCTGTAGGACATCATTGTTGAGACTGAGGTTGGGGCTTTTTGCCCCTACCCCTGGAAGACTTTCCACCACATGGTTTCTTGGAACCTCGAAAGGAACCAGAACCAGAAGTAGAACCCTTCTGAAATTTCCTATCTTGAGAATCCCTATCTTGGGATTGTAGTCTTTTGAAAGACGTGCCCCTGGATGCAGAAGCAGAAAGTTGTTTGGACACTCCCTTAGTCAGGACAGTCTGGAACTGTTCCTGCTTATACTCTTTAGTGTGAGAAGAAAGAGCCTTCAAGGCAAATTCACCAAAGAGGGAGGGACCATAGATAGGATGAGACCTAAGTTCCCTAACAATATGATCTGGCACATGTTTAGGGACTGTGCAAAGGAAGGAATCCCTCCTTGCCAAGGTCACAGTAGAGATAGAATGGGTGATGGAAGCCAACAAATCAATTAAGTGAAACTTCACCTGATTGATCAGCAAAGAATTGACATCCAAGGCCTGCTGAATGTCCAGAGAAAGATTAGACTCAGTTTGGTCAACCAACTTCACTAAGTTGGTATGATTGACCGCTAAAGCCTCTCGATAGAAGTCTAGAGAATTCAGAATCATTAAATCTGACCTAAGACTCTTGTCAAGGGCATGAGCTGTACTTCTGGACAAGTAAATCTCCTTTTTAGGAGATGGCAAACCTGACCCCTGATCCGGATCTTTCAAAAGATCAGTCCAGACATCAGAAGCCATGGGTCTGTACCTGGCAAAGCTAAGTTTTGAGGGTTTGTTAGGGAAAATTCCCAACTTCCTCAACTTAGTTTGGGAAGCTCCCAAATTAGAAGAGCGTGAATGCAAATCAGATAGATACACATCAGCCATCTTAAAGGAACTCCTCAGTCTAGAACTGATGGGGAGACTCATGGGTGAGGATTTTGATTGGTCGGGGTAGAGGTCCGAGCAATCCTCGGGATCGTGATTCTGAACAGAAGGCCTGGAAATCTTATCTGATAAGACTTCAAAGACAGAGTCTAAAGCCTCCCTATAGTCCCTATTGACCGACTGGACGTAAGGGATGTTTGGCATTGAATCTACGACCTGCAGCTCAGCCTCAAGATTAACCTGAGACTGAGTCTGAAGTGAGTCCTGAGAATCATTAAAAGTCGCACCCGAAGGTTGCGACAGATCCTGACTAGCCATTGGCTGTTGAGTAACAGCAGGGTTGGCAATACCCTAAAACCTATCTAACATGGAAGACATGAGAGATGAGAAAGAGTTGAAGAAATCAGCCTGAGGCTGATAAGGGGGCCTGTGAAATGATTGGTCATAAACTGGGTAGCCTGCCGGCACCGGGACAGCCTGAATGGGCTGAGCTGAGGGAAAATTACCCACAGAACCCGGTTGCTGGGAAATCGGTCTACCCAAAGAATTCGAAGAATTCACAGACCAAGATGACATAACACAGGATTGACGGGGTAAAGGCTCACCAGTCACTGGACGTGAATCCACCGGTGGGGATTGAGTAACCCCCAAAAGCCAACTAGTGCATGCTTCTAAAGAAGTCATACTAGGCAGAAAGCCCGAAGGCAAGGTGGAAAAACACGAGCCAGAAGAAGCTGAAGTACCGGTAGTAAGGGGAGGATCCATAAGGAACCGAGTATGGTAGGTAGTTGCGAAAAAACAAAAATATTTGAATTTTGTGACACTTGAGATAAAGTATTGCTCTGAAAACAAAGTACACAATATAAACATGTATAATAAAGCAAATGAATAAGTAAATATGCTGTACTCACTGAAAGAATGACTATTCTTCAGAAAGTTCACAATTAACCTCCATTTTGAATGTGACGTCACAGTCACGTGATCTGGTGAAGTTTTCGTACAACAGCTAAGTAAATGTGAAAATTGCGGTGATTCGAAGAATTTCGAAGAATGAATGAAGGAATACCCTGAATAGGTGAAAATAAACATTTAGAACTAAAAATCTAATGCAAACCACCAAGGAAATGAATATTTCCGAAGGGAAACCCACATCCTTACCACATGACCACATGAGCTAAGTTACGAAAAAGACAAGAAATATTGCAAAAAGCAAGCAATAAATATACCAGAAATCGATAAAATCGAAAAAATATGAAGGAAAAGTGATTAAAAACAGCATAAACGTACTTACAGAGCACCACAACACCTAGCAGGTCTTAAAAAATTGAGCAGCAAAAATGCCGAGTTGAGAGTTCAACCGCCACAAAAAGAATGAACTATTTTCGCATTAATGCGCATGGCAGAGTGAACTAGGTCACCAGGGGTCAAAGGGTAGCAAGTATATAGGTTTAAAGAGGGTCTCCCCTCATATTTTAAATTCTATGTATGGTGTACGTGGCGGTCACCGAATGCCAAGCAAAGCTTACCCAAGTGTTTTTATATGGTATAGTATATTTACATTTTTATGAAATAAAAACTACTTTTTGAAAAACCTTGCAATCGAGATTTGTTTTTTCAAACGGGATTTTAATTTAGAAACAAAATTTTCAACAGCACAAAGTTTGTCAAGTTCTGGAGAAGTATCCTGGTTTGACATCAATAATCTTCTTAATAAAGCACAAGCAGCTTCGGCCTCTGCAAGACTTGGTGGTGGGCTTTCCTCAGACTCATCATCACTGTCATCACTCTCCACCTTATTATCCCGGATTTCATCTATAATGTCTTTGTCACTTGGGATTTCAGAGGTCAGCACAAGATCATCTGAGGTTATGTAATCTTTGCACTCTTGGTCTGTTAATCCTGGCAGTGTTGACTCTTCAATATCCACATTGGATCCAATCTTTTCACTGAAAACCATGTGAAGCCAGCAGTTTGATATTGTTTCTGGTGTCACCTTTTCCCAGGCTAGCTGAGCTTCAGTCATTGCATCCAGTACACTGACTTTAAACTCTGTCCCAGTATCTAGTGCATTCACATGTTTTCTATTTATGCTGCTTCTATAAAAATGCTTGAAGTTTTTTATTATTCCTTGGTCTAGTGGTTGTAAAACACTTGTTGTGTTTGGAGGTAGGTAATACAGCTCAACAGATTTCAGGCCAGTCACATTTTTTGGATGGGCTGCACAATTATCAAGTAAAAGGGCCACCTTTCGTTTCTGAGTTGTCATTTTCCTATCAAATTTTTTCAACCATTCAGTAAAAATATCACTGGTCATCCAAGCCTTTCTGTTGGATTTGTACTCAGTAGGCAACGTGACTTTGTTTTTAAACGATCTTGGTTTTTGGGATTTTCCAATGGTGAGCAGTGGACACTTATCTGATCCATCCATATTTACACAGAACATAAGTGTCAGTCTATCTTTTGACAACTTACCACCAGCACACCTTTGACCTTTGAAAGCAAGAGTTTTATTGGGCAGCAACTTATAGAACAAGCCACTCTCATCACAATTGAAAATATTTCTTGGTTCATAGATCTCAAGAATATTCGGCCAAATGGTTTGATGCCACTGCTCAACAGTTTCCATGTCAACTGCTCTTTCCTCCCCATGAACACTGCGAAATTTAATCCCATGTCTTTCTTTAAATGTGGTTATCCAGTTAACAGAGCACTGAAACTCATCATACCCCAATTCTTTTGCAAATTTATTGGCTTTTTCCATCAAAATAGGACCGTTTATGGCAGCCCCCTCCTCAGTTTTTCCAGTGAACCACCTAAGCAAAGCATTGTCAATTTCCTCATATTTCACAACTTTGATTCTTTTTCTTGAGAGGTTCTGATCACTACATTTAAAGGAAGTTTTTATTTTCTCAGAATTCTTGATCCAGGTGCTCAATGTATTGAGTGGGACTCCATACTTAAGTGCTATGTCAGATTTTTTGCCACCATTTTCAACTTCAACCAGAGCTTGATGTTTTTCATGAATTGATTTTGAAACTAATTTTCGTTTTGTAGCCATAATGACACTCATCAAGTGAGTAAATGCATAATGTTCACTGTTTTCCCTCCCTTTTTTATACACAAATTCACAGGTTTTAATCTGTTTGAAGATCAGTGATTCCAATTATCAAACGGAGACAAAAGGCTTAAATTCTATGGAAAACAGTAAAATGCACATTCATCTTACGTAAACAATGGCGGGGATTTGTTTTGATGTGAAACACCAAAGAAGTTAGAACAGTCCTTATTTATGTGGATCCCAAGTGTTAGCATGGTGTTGTTTAACTAGTGATTAATGCATCAGATAATGTGACTTGATAAGTGAAACATTTGAAACTTCAAAACAAATGTCCCATATAAAGTACCGATCTCTTTGTTTACACAGAAAACAACAGGGAGTCTCACATTCGAGTAATCCCCTAAAACATAGCCTTCAAATGGCTCTTATTGTATGTAAAATATGTTCGATTTGAAGCCTTTTTAATAACTCGAATATTCGAGTTTGCCTTTATATATAAGTGACTTTATGTTGGGACTCAAAAATGTGTTCGATTTACGGCAAATTTCGACTAATGACAATTCGAGTTAAACCAAATCCACTGTATTCACAAAGGGATCAGTAACAGATTACCTGAAAATCAGCTTAAGTTTAACAAAGCCCTTCTACTCAGTTTACAGAAAAATGTCACTTAAACAATATAAAGGGATGTGATAACAATATAGGTTGTAACCCGACAAAATATTGCTTTTTTATAGATTTTTCAATGGCTTATCTGAAGTGCTGCAATTTAACACGTGAATCAAGACAGTAAAACATGTGTTTGTAAGGACACGGAACATATAGCAAACTATTCAAATGAATTTCTGTCAAATGTATGCAGCTTGTATACACATATGCATATTCATGTTACAATAATTCCATACAATTTTTGATGTAGCAATTCAGAATTTTAAAATTATAAGACTTTATAGGTACAGAAACTATAAGTTACATGCTGATATACAATATTGTTTGTTTTTATAGGCTTCCTGGGGTAGACTGTAAAAATAAAAGGCTATGTCATTGAGCCAATTTTTCTTTAAACTTTGTCTTTTTGTGAAATAAGTCCAGGACTCGACCAATCAATATACAGCTTACAAAACTTTATTTTTGTTGGAGCAATTTTGAACTGAGTAACCTTAAATTAGCAAGTAGTAGTATGTATGATAAAAAAACATTTGGTGAATCTGGGCAAGGAATATATTTTAAGTGATAATGGATGCCTAATATAAGCAATGTTCACACTGTGTTCATATTCACTGCCATGACTTACTGATATTTGGCCTACATCCAATTTTATCTGCTATCTCATCCATGTATGGAATCCAGTCCACCTAAACACATATAAACAGTCTTTGTCACAAAACTCATACTACAACTTAATAATGATAACAACAATAATAACAGGAAGTTATATGTGGTATTACAAATAAGATATGAACACTGAAACACTGTTTAACAAGCAAAATTCTTGACCTTCAAAAACTAAAACAAAACAGCTAAAATAATATCCAAACAGGAGAGGAAGGGCCATTGGTGTGCCTGTAGAAATAAATCATTAGATGACTTAATCTTAAAAACTTAAGAGATAAATCATTAGATGACTTTTGAAACCAATTATTGGGTCCTGTGACATAGGAGGCTTTAGGGAAACTTACTTGTTCAATCAGAGATGTAAAAGCTGACTTTCTTTGATGAAATTGACAAAATGGCAACGACATTATACCGATTCGGGCTGCTGGATTTGATATGGTGGTTGGCTCATTTTGGTAAGACTTCGAGAACCTCAGGGCTCGGTATGTTTTCATTTACTATTTTATACTTTCCACTTAAAGTAAGTAGGAAACATTTTATTGCTTTTCATTCATTCAATTATCATTTGGTACAACACCACTTCATTCTAGTTATCATCTGGTAAATGACAATTAAACGACTTCATTATTGTGCAAATGAAACCACATTACAAACCTTTGCTTTATTACTTGACCTAACAGTGGTGGTAGAAGCCTTTCTCTTGTTGAGATTACTCAAATGTATGGGATTAATGCTCAAAAGGTGCCTCTACAGGTAACTGCATGAGGTACCTGAAAAAGTACTATATGAGGTACCATAAGAATATTTAGTACCCGTATTGGTAATCCATGAGGTACCTGAAAAAGTACAGTATGAGGTACCTACAAAAGTACACCATGAAGTACCTATGTAGGTACTGTATCATGATAGGTACAGTATCAGCTACCTGTATAGTATGTCTCTGACTGTGTACATATCGGGCTGCAATCTCTGTCTGTTTCCGTAGTATGTCTGCCCACATGGCATCAGAATCAGGCAACTTACACTCGCCCTACAAAACACAGACTGCATCTCACTGGGCAATGTGAGTGGTTATTTATTTATAGATTATTTGATATATTGACTGATTGATTTGGGTTTGATGTCACTTTCAACACGTGTCATATCCTGAGATAGTTGTTTGATTGGAGGAAAGCATTGCATACAAGTTGGTCACCATTCTGTACTTAAAATTACTGGCCACCAACAAGCAACTAACAACTTTCTTACTTTAGATGGAATTGGAAATAGAACCCAAAACATGTATTTATTTGCAGTTTTACGTCGCTTTCAACACTGTACTGGTCATATCACGATGGGTAGTTTTGTGGGAAGAAGAAACCAGTACATACAGTTGGTCAAGGTTCTGTAGTGTAAACTGGTGACCATCAGTAAGCAACAACAAACTTTCCCCAGATAAGGTCTGGGGTTTGAACCGCCGACCTCAGAAGTGGGAGGCGAGTGTGTTACCACTGCACCACCACAAAACATGTACGGCATGTCTCAATTATGGCAGAAGAAAACAATGTGACAGAGCCAAGGTCAAAGGTCACACTAGTGGTGTGAACGGTAAACCGGTATGCCGCATTTTGTTTCGTTTAGGTAGAAATGACGAAATCCGCAAAGAATATTTAAGTACCGGTAATTGAAAACATATTAGGCTTTCTACTGGTTAATATTTCGTCAAAACAATAAAGAGCATATACATTTGAGGAAAAACTTACATTTTTGCTTTATATTCATGGTAAATGAAGTTTACAAACTTCAAAATATCTCGCAAATCCATATTTCCTATTGATAATATAGCTCATGTACGCTCGCGTAAAACTTTTTATCATATATCTGTACACTTTCGAAATCCCGGATTTCGTTCGGTTTCAACGCCCCGAAAACCGGTTTTTATTTTCACAACCGGTCCAACCACTAGGTCACACCAATGTCATCTACCACCTAGACCCAATACACCTACCAAGTAACAAATTGCTTTATTGTGAGATCAAAGTTCTACCGAAACCACTGAAACACTCAGGTATTCCAATCTGTTTCAATTTGTTTTTCTTTGGAGGCAAATAAGCCTGCTTTATCAAGAGTCTATGTACTACTCATTACATCCAACTGTTTCTCTCAATGTGACCAGCATATCACCTTTAACACTCTGGCCACCCATCTGTTCTGCATCTCAGCCATAGAGATGGTGGATCCCAGCGGTTGCACCAGCCCAACCACTGCCAGGGTTGAGGGGCACAGGTCCGGTGGAAAGATGTACTTGTATAACTCCACCACATTGTCCTGAATGTCTAAAACCTGTGGTGTACATATAAATAGTACTTAGTATGATAAGGCAACCTAAAATTAATGCAAAATGTAAATCTGGTGTAGTTCTATAAAGTACAATATAGAAAAAGTGACTTGAGCAATAATTAGAAATATTTATATAACTCTACCATATTGTCATGGATGTCTCACAACCTGCAACAAAAGTTAGTACATTCTATATTAATAATTCCGAGTAAGATAAGGTCACCTTAAAGTCAATATAAATGTAAATTAGAGATTATTACAGCAGCACTATTAATATTGGAATGTACAAGTAGCTTTTGTCTGTTATTGACAGTACAGCAGTATCAGATTGCTTATGTTCTGGTACAGCATGAACCTATGACCCTACAACCCTCAGCCTATGGCAGATATGTTGCCATTTTATGTCACAATAAATTCACAGAGTTTAAAACACCTTGCTCAAATATTTTATATTTTGACATTTTTGGTTATGTTGCACTTTGGGGTCTTCTTGTGAAGGGGCGATTAAGTGCTATAAAAATCCAACTGAAAATATTAGAATTTTTTTCATGCATTCAAAAATATTAAGTAATATATTGTAGCAGACAATACAGATAGTAGATGTTACACTTGCATTAGATGAGGGGGGTACATTTGGGAACCAATCTGAGCAGGGCGAACAGGGTTTAAAAGTTTAAGGCAAACCTTTTTGTCGAGAAATGGAAACTTGATGAGGTAACCTGTGGCATACAGGATGACGTCAATATCCTCTGTTGTGCCATCAACAAACTGCACACTGTGCTCTGAGAGACTCTCTACGTTTGGTTTGATGTCTATAGACCCACAGGCTATCCTGTGAAAGTATACAAAGGCAAATGTACAGGCTTCACAATCACAAGTAGATTCTTTTCAGCTTTTATTCATCCTTTATTCAGAATTACCTCTGATGCCCTGGGGTGGGGAGGGTAGTCCACCTCCCCATCAGGCCCTAACAACACAGTATGAAGTCAAATAAAATTTGTGTACTACATATATGAATGTCTATTGTTATTAAATTTATTATTTTTTGTTATTAATTAACTGTAAACTATTAATATAATCTATTATAGCTGCTTTTCATGTATTATTTTGAATACACAAAGAATGTAATTACAAAAGATTACAAAAGTACAAAAACACAAATAAAATAAATAGATGTATATTATTATGTTGATTGCAGTGTACGAGATTAACACCTACTTCCTGTTTGAGATTCGTAATTATTCTTATGGGCCTGTATCTTTCCAATGTTACAGGTCTGGATGTCCTAAAACTTCAGAAATCTGATCTTATATATAATTTTATTTATTTTTTTTTTTTAATTTATAAAATGGATAATATATTCGCTTGCGCAATCTTTATTCTTTAGCACGGAACACTTAATCAATTTGAAACACAATATTGATTTAATCTACAGACTGGCAACTTTTACTTCAGAGCTGTAGCAGTTGGGAGTTGCAGGTCCATTTGACCTAGAAAGTCGATTGCAAAAATTTCAAAAAGTGGTGGTGATTACCTACCAATAAAGAAACCTTAACTCAAAACGCTGAGTAGGTCTACACTTGTGAAAGATATCCCAGGCATTTTTGTCTTCCATACACCTACACTGTGTCTTTAGTTTAAAATACATGTGATTTACTTTGAAGATATACACCTTGGCAACATGCATTATTCTATTCTAAATTTGCAAACTCATCTTTTTCCCCGCCGAACTTTCATTCTCTTCACTGTTTAAATTTAAACTAAAAATATAGCACCAGAGACGTCTGTACCCCACAGTCCAGGAAAATAGTTTACAACACCATGATATATAGAAGAAGTGACACAGTACAAAGATCAGGAGATCACATGATGTTGAACACCTACACCCCTAACCAATGTCCCTAACCTAACTTCCTATACCTTGCACTTTCCGAAATATAGCCCAGACAGGATTTTCAAACTCAAGGTCACTGTGGTAAGGTCAAAGATTAGATTAAGGTGACACCATGACGTTGCACACCTACACCCCCTAACCAATGTCCCTACCAAGTATCAACTTCCTACACCTTACAGTTTGAGATACAGCCCGGACAAACTTTTTAATGCCGCCCGCCCACCTGCCCTTCGGACACCATGGGTGAAAACAATACCCTGACAGCCCTTCAGGGCTGTGGGGTGAAAAACGGATGCCTTTGATTTAGTAAACACCAAGACATAAGTTTTCAAATGCATACATGAGCTGTAACTTGCGTATAAATATATGAACCGCAATGTGCTTTCTGAAGACTTTTGAGGACAAAACGTCTGATATATTGGTAGAACATTATAAAAAATGTGAAATATTTGTTGCTGTTGAATATTTTTGAATATCATTGTTAAAATAATAGGGAAACCGATTTTGATTAGAAGAAAACGTAACCTAACCAGAGCAGTGTCTTTTGGGTGACAAATAGGTTTCAAGTTTACCATCTTTAACATAATGACAATATGTCACAAAACTTGTCAGCTGACATAAAAACCCTATTTTACAAACCTCACCTATGAGGTAGTTCATCGTTGACCATGGGGTGTTGGGCAGAGAATCTGTGTTTGGGTTTCAGTCCGTACAGCTGATGGTCAAACTTCTCATTAAGCTGCTTCTCGACCATGTTGTTTAGCTTTTCTGGGCCTGTAAAATATAACAATGTAGTTATTACAATGAAAACACATGATTATGTGAATTGTCCATCCAGTTGATAAGTTCAAAATGTTTGGTCGTTCCCTTTACATCAAAGTTAAAGAGGAGTTGCTTCGTTACTTTGCACAATTTTGCAAAGTATATTACTCATTCTGTTTTCTTGTTTGTACATTTGTTTGTTTGCAGCATAACTCCATAAGTACTGCATGCATGGTAATGACATTTTTAGGGAACATCAGAACTGTTACAAGGAAGAATTCATTCAAATTTGGGCATTATCGGGCCAATATCCTTGATTATGGAGCATTTTTTTTGCTACACTGCCACTGAAATCAATTAGATCATTTATTTAGTACCCTGCAAACAGAATAAATAATAAACTTTGCAAAGTCTGCACTCAGCTATTGTTTTTGGGGTATCAGCTGTCTTTCCAAAAGTCCATTTTTGGGTCACTTTACCCCAACGCTGTGACAAGACGGCAAAAGTTGGCTTATTGATGCTGGTTTTGTATTGATGTTGGTGCATCTAGGCAAGATATCTCACAGCTGATTCAACCCTATTGTCCAACTGTACAGTATACAAACTTTACTATGAGCCTTCTTGGGAGAGTAATAATTAGTTTGGATGATAGAAGGGTTGTGTATAAAAGAAGGGCTAAAACTAAAAGGTTTAAATTGAGTTGAGAGAGTGGGTTGGAGGTTAGATGACTGAAAATTTTAGACAATAGAGGGTTATATACTGTATCATCCTCAGGGTGTACATACCTAATAAACAACAGCTACACTGTCAACAAGTAACAAATAACTTTAACTAGTCTTTATGGTGATGACCCTGGCTATATCCACTTGAAACTGTCTTTGTTCTTGCGACTCTGTGTAGAGATTAACGCCCCATTCACACTACAGGCAGTACGTCCCATGGTGAGAAGTTTTTCTCGGTGGCGGAACCGCCCCATTTTGTCCGACTTGTTCACACTACAGGCGGACGGCCACTGATTGGACATGGTTTTTTTAACCGTCAATAACAGTGGGATGTTGTAGTACATTGGTCATGGAGAAGCAACCTTCATTAACCTTAACTCACCTTCGGTAGCCATTGGACAAACACGTGGTGAAATGACCAATACCTCAAATCACCTTATGTCGCCGTATTACACCGAAAGACGACCAAATCACATCCTTATGTACACCGTGTAACACACCTTCAGGTACCGTAGTCAGAAATTCATACGCGCATGCGCAAAATTGTCTGCACATGCTTACTGTACCGAAATCAGACGCAAAAATTGGAAACAACCTTGGAACTCGCAAGGTAATAGACGGTTTGCCACTGACTCGCAAGGTCACATACGGACGTCAGACAACGATCCAAGGCTAGGGATGTTTCACCAAACGTGGGTTACCCTGGGTGATACCGCCTGAAATGTGAATGGGCTATAAGCACTATAAAAATAAAGAATAGAATACAATCTACATTGTGTTGACTGTTCATAGAGTCACAAAACTCTTTTAAATACTCTTTGATCTACAAAAAATTTATCATTCCCTCATCCCTATAAGAGTCAAACCCAGCATTATGGTTGGGACGATCATTTAGTGTGGTGTCTATATATATTTTCTACATGCCTTGAGAGAGAAACAATTCTTCAAGGCACAGAAGAACAATCTGGAGCAATCAATTCCAACCAACTACATGAACTGCCCAATTTGTAAGAAATTATGAAAATTTATGAAAAACTTTTTCTTTAATATCTGAATATTAACTGCTTCATTTGGTTGGCAGGTTTATACACTATTATACTAATCATCTAAGTTATGGAATGATATCACTCACTGTGGAAATTGGGTGAAGTGATATTGTGAAGGTCAAAGTGCAGTCATTTGCAGACTTTGTTGAATTGAAGCTGATGATAAGATTCATTACTTTCAGGTATTTTTATTATAACATCATTGATTAATAAATCATCTAAATTCGCCAGTTTTTTTTTTTTTGCACTTTTGGTTCTGCCACAATTTTTTTTTCTTTCAATTTTTTGTTTTGATAAATATGGCCAAACCCTGCATTATCAAAAATTGGAGAGAAAAAATTATTTCACCTGGACATAGGTTCACTGAGGTAGATTTTTTATCCAAAAATATCTATTATTTATGAAAATGGATGTAAATTCGCCAGTTTTGAAAATAACTGTTTTTCAAGAATAATACCTAACATACCACGAAAAATTTAAGTTAAATTAATATTTTACATCTTTTCTAGCCAAAAATTGTTATCAACATAGATGTAAATTTTCAAAGGTTTGTACCAGAGAAGTTTAAAATATTTGTTGGTATTTGTTAACAAATTTATACTCTTTGAAGTCACTTGTAAGAGTGCATCATTCAGAAATATACTTAAAACGGTGAAAATATAAAAGCTTGGATAATAAAATCTTGCAATGCAATATATAAGTATTTTTTCTATTTATATTTAATGAAATTATGATATGTTTTTCATATTTGTGCTGTAAAATCGACAAAAACCAAAAGTGGCGAATTTACATCCATTGGTGAATTTACATCACATGCTCTAATATTAGATGTACAGATCCCATCAGTCACAATAGACTCTACACTTATCAATTCTTGACCTAACTATAATAGTACACACAACTCCACCCTTTTTGACCAGTTATATAAGAGACACCATGTTTCACCCAAACAGTTTTAAACTCTCACAAACTGAAGTCTGCAGCAAAAAAAATTTCATTTATCATATTATGCATAGTCCTATTTTATTAAGCTACAGCAGTGTTCGCTCTCGAGCGCGATTTCGCGAGTTTGTACACACTCTGAGGCGAGTTGTCGCAAAACCAACTCACCAACACGTCTGTGCTGTCGCTACCAGGCGAAACACTCAAAACTGACGGAAGAAATTCGTCTATTATCGGAAGCGACGACGTACATATTTCCTCATAGAGAAATATTTGAGAAAAGGCATGAAAAGCAGTTTATTTTATTTCATATATCCAGCTAACAGTAATTCACGTGAGAATTCGGGTATTCTCGCGAGATTTCCATGCTTTTTGTTAATTTTTAAACTCGTCTTCTGCTTATAGTGTCACAGGCGAAACAGTCGAAACAACTACTGACCAAAGAAATTCATCTATTCTCGGAAGCGACGACGTACATATTTCCTCATAGAAATAGGTAAGAAAGTGAGTTTATTTTATTTGATACATCCAGCTAACAGTAATTCACGCGAGATTTTGGGTATTCTCACGAGATTTCCATGCTTTATGTCTATTTTTTAACTCGTCTTCTGCATATTGTGTCACAGTCGAAACAACTACTGACCAAAGACATTCGTCTATTATCGGAAGAGACAAAATATATATTTCTTCAAAGAAAATAGAAGAAATGCAATTTATTTATTTATTTGATGAATACAGATAACAGTAATATAAAAAAAATTTTTAAAAAAACCAGTAGCACCCAGCCATTAGGTCATTAAGATGTGGTTTAGGAGTGAAATTTAAAAAAAAATAAAAGACAAATAAAAACAAAATTAAATATTTTATTTATTTGAATTTTTAGTTTAGCATCTATTTCTTATTATTTAAAAAAAGAAGATTTTATGCAGTCCCAAATTGGAACGAAATATTTCAAAATATCTTGACACAAAACATGTCTCACATTTTTTCACAGTTGTCTCGACTTTTCAAGTGAAGGGAGACAGTCTGTCTCGCATTCATTTTTGACGATAGCGAACACTGCTACAGCAACATTCACAAAAAGTTTTACTTAAATCGTCATTATTTTTCATAACCCAATCAGATGTGGTCCATTTGGAGTAGTATTGAATTTCAATATTCGCACCTACACAGCACTAACCAGGAGACTGTAAATACTGGGACGGGTGACCATTGAAGAAGATTATTTTATATTTCCCTCATAATGTATTCCCCACTACATTACCACCAGCTGGCCCATGTGACTACTCAAAACATACAAGTGTTCCAAGCCTACAGATCCATTTCTGGTATCACCCTTACACAAAAAGATATTAATGACCTCCTGGAAAATTATACTGTTTCCTTGCCACCTTATTCTATGTAAGGAGTTTTACAGTGTTTCTGGTCCTAACGGTTCAGACTTGGCATCAGTATACTCTTCACTTTGGGAATTTTATTTTACTGGATTCAATGAACATTCTAGCCTCGTCACAGGCTTTAATAGGTATAGTATAGGCACAACCGTTTGATTCTATTATAAATTACTTTTCATAATGTTCTCATATACTTATGTAGCTTAGATAGCTGAGGTGTATCCCAGACGAGAAAGACCTCTCATACAGTGTACATTATGGCAAAGATATTTCACATTTGCATTAGGATTCAGGCAGCCTTGAAGACTAGGCTATGAACATTCCTAAATATCTAAAGGGTGCCTGAGCCTACTGGTCCACAAGCTCCACCTGTCACAGGAAAACAGTGGTTTTATGGGGGGTTTCCTTCATTTCTGCCAAACAAATGAATAGGCCTCCCATTACTTCATCATCAACCAGACGATGCATTAGTCATGTGACAACACATAAACATACAAAGAGGTACAGAGCCTACCGGTCCGGTACCAGCTACGGTTACTGTCTCAGAGAAGTTACTTTTTTTCTTGGGAAGTGCTTAATTCCCTGTGGAAACTTTCCGTGTTTCTGGTCCTACCAGTTTGGATTCAGCACCAGTACACTACTTACTTCCAGAATTTAATTTTACTGGATTCAGTCACTGGTTATTGACATGAGGTAGAGACATCAACTCTGTACATACCTACATGGCTCTGGGTGTAGCAGGTCGGTCTTTATAGGCCTTCTTCCACTGATGGACCAGTTGGATTACCAGGTGGATTACCAGCAGGCACTGTTCAGAAAACCCAAAGGTTTGCCTTGTAGTCCAGAGCAGGAAATCCATCAGACCTTTGTTAAAGTGCTGTCCGAGGAACTAGGCAATAGACAAGGAAGTCTATTTTTGTGTCTGGTCATATATTCCGGACCAGGAATTAATGGCCACTCAAAGCTACCGCAACTTTCACCATTAGGTCTACGGGACAGCAGAATAGTCTCTCGAGTTGTGTGTGCACAAAAAGGCAGACATGCTGATGCTTGAAGGCAGCCACAACTTTTAAAAAAGAGGTCAAACGTCAAATTATAAATCTTAATATCAGCTACATGATGATCTGACCTTCTGTATACAAATACCAGGGTCAGATGTGGAGACGCACCTCAATCTTGAACTTTAGAAGGCTGCCATTGGTCATCTAGTGGTAGGCCAAAAACAGGCTCCAAGGTTTTATCCATATATACCCGCATACAGCATTTGGAAGGTCCACTTATAATACTTTTTAAGTTTTCACCTATGAAATCTCTGTGTTGTTGTGACCATGCTAAAACCTAAGTATCCCTGACCTAAATCAACAGATCACTAATACTCACCCATCCACTTAGCCATATCTATACCGAACCGTGTGGCCAAAGACAGGTCTGCTGGTAAACCTTTATCTCCCATCTTGTTCACCACCCAGGTACCACGTCTGGTACTGAGGTAAACCTGGAGGTACAGTACCACATCTACAGAAAGTACATTACTTATGAAAGTAATCTCATATATTTAACCATGTTTTAATAAATTAAGATTTACCCAGTGATAAACTACAGAAATGAAGATGGCCTTTATTGTGCAACTTGTGATTGCATTACAGGGCTACAACTAGTGGCTAAATTGTTCATCGATATTGCCGATATTTATTGCTTTATCACTGGGCTCCCGATATCGAAATCTAAACACATATTTCAATATCGCCATTTTAAGTAAAACTGTAAACTGTGTATATTAAAAACAGAAAGAACAAAGAAATGAAAGCAATGACATTAATTTGCAATACACCATGAAGAACATATACACCTTTACTGTTATATATGTCTTCTGCACTTTAATACTCAAAGGATTAAAACACACAAGTTTTTTCTCTAACCCAAGCACATCATGTTTTCTACGTTGTCACCATAGGTGAAGGTCACAAATTGGAAAGCTTTGGGAGGTTTACTCTACTCACGAGTAATAAATTCCACCTATGACATCATTTTTTGCATTTTCACTTGCTGTGAACTAACATACACCAGCCTTTTAGAATACAAAGAAAACAGCATAAGATCACACAGGTAGTTTCATACATCCAACATTCTAACATGACATGGTTATGTTTTCGATTATGATTGGTTTAAAAAGCCTTCTAAAATTCTGCATAGATGGCACGCTCTTCCATCATATACCAAAATAAGTTTCCCGCTGTTCCAGGTAATCTTAACATATCTGCCATAACAAATTGTCAAAAAGTGTGTCATTTATTAAATAACCGTAGTTATTGTAGATATCATGTTAGAATAGGGATATTTAAAAGCAAGCATTAATGCAGAATCTTGGATGGTTAAAGGACAGTAAGCATCCAGGCTTCACCTACCAGTCCTTGAATCCCTCTTAAATGTAGCAATGATGCATGCTTTTTCATACTACATCCCAATATTTTGCACTGAGAGTCATGACACTGCCAGCGTATTAGTAAAACGTATCCACAGTAAGGCATGCCAGGGAATGAAAAATTTATTACATGGCCTTTCCCATGTTTTAGATAAAATACAGTGTGAGGTAGAGAATAAATCCTTGCACTCACTGACCTTTGAGGTGACCTTGCTGAGTTCTACAGCTGCCTCTCCCGCAGATGTGCCACATCCCACAATGAGAACGCGCAGATCTTCAAACCCTCGTGTACGCTTGTATTCACTGGTGTGAAGAGTTCGGCCCTGAACAGACAGACACCAGTAATACTGTGTGTAAACTGCAGAATAACAGTAAACTGAATATGTACACAGGTGTCATCCTGGGATTTCGAAAGTGTACAGATATATGATAAAAAGTTTTACGCGAGCGTACATGAGCTACATTATCAATAGGAAATATGGATTCGCGAGATATTTTGGAGTTTGTAACCTTCATTTACCATGAATATAAAGCGAAAATGTAAGTTTTTCCTCAAATGTATATGCTCTTTATTGTTTTGACGAAATATAAACCAGTAGAAAGCCTAATATGATGACGTTTTCAATAACCGGTACTTAAATATTCTTTGCGGATTTCGTCATTTCTACCTAAACGAAATGAACTGCGGTATACCGGTTTACCGCATTGGATCTTGGCAGAGGTTTGCACTCTCCCAGGTGTCAACATGTGAGTCTCTCTTGTTAGGGGTGAAATACTCACCTTGAATCTTTCTGCTCCGGGGAAGTCCGGGACACACTTCTTGGCATGGTGACCCGTACATAGGATGACCCCGTCAAAGTGTTGAGTAATCTCATCATAACCTACCAATACAGGCACTTTTCAGTTTCATCGGTTTTCAAAGCAGTCTTTGGGTTTTAAACAACTGATATTCCATTATAAACTGTTTCTAGTAGTTTTAAAAATACTTTTAAAAAGTATATAAATTAAATATATGTGGCTTCTTTCACGTGAATCTATATAATAGTTATTTAGCAGAAAGGAAGCCAGGATAGAAAATAGCATCAGAGATGCCCGTACCCCACCGCCTGGAAAAATAGTTTTCAACACCATGAGATATAGAAGTATAGAAACAGTACAAAGATCTGGATACTTTCAGAGCAGTGGGAGTTATATAAAACTCCAAATAATGTTTAAGTAGAGAAAATAACATCAAAGAGAAAAAAAAATCTATGTAAAGATAAAGTATTAAAACAAGACAATTCAAACTAGAAAAAGGTTTTTGCTGACAAAAACGAAGCGGCCCTGATGAAAAAGTGCGAAGTAATCCGTAAAAGATGTCAACATATGCATCACAAGGAATAGAAAATGTGAACTTTATCACATTGTGTATTGTACTATAATATTTAATAAATTAAAGAACGACCACAACTTGGCAGAAGAGAAATTGTAGGTGTGAAATTTACTTCTCGAAAGAATGTATGTCCGGTGTGCGGAAAAAAATGCCTCCTAGAAAATATGCCTTCTAGAAAGAATGTCTCCTGAATATTTTGTGACTAGGAAAAATGCCTCCTAAGAAAAAAAATGTTATTTCAAGTATTAAAACACTACAGGTTCACATTACAACTTCTGAGGCATCTTCATTTTTCCACTTGAGTCTTATAGTCACCAATGCCTGTCAAAAATTCACAGTCTTTTACCCATTTTGCTTAGCTGCACAAAGGTACTTAAGTTTCTCTTGTAAGGTTTTGCTGGTTCTTCTCACTCTTTTGGCTGGCTGCTCATCCCTGGTTTCCATCATGACAGTTGTCATGTTTTTCTTGTAATTATATTTCTGCCCTTACCTTCCTTACTTCGGGGTCGTCGGTTGGGTTTGACCTGGCTCTGACCTTGCAGGTCCTTCATCTGTGACCTTTTATGGTCAACTTCATTTTCGGCCTGATATGGCCTATTGTTGGGTTGGCAGGCAGATTGGACAGAGTAAATTATTTCAATGAATGAACTCTAAAATCAGTTATACTTTGCTGCCCAGTCTGTCTGCCTTTCCTTCATATCGTCTTACTTGGTTTGACCTTGCTTTGACCTGTAGGTCATCGTCACTTGGACTTGACCTTCCATCCTCAGCTCCGTTTGGCGGGTTGCTTGGCCAGCTTAGGTTACACAAATATTAATACAAACTGTAAATTTTACTATGTGCTTCTGAAAACACTGAGTAGTTTTATAAAGTTAAAGAATAAAATTTTAAATCCCATGTCCTCTTCTTTCAACTTGCTGGGAACTGTCTCTACTGCTGATGTGTATCGGTTTTAAACAGTGATATTTTTTGTGGTTTTGTATGAATAATACATTAAAGCTTGCGAAGTTTTGGTAAAGGCTTGTTTTTGGCTTAAGGATAAAGTATGCATTCTTCTGGTAAATGAAATTTATGTTTTGGTATTTTGTTATAATATGACCAATGTAGAGAATAATATGTTGCTGATGCTTATAATTGTATGAATGGTAAATTAATTCTAAAGAAACCTTCCTGTGAGTAAGCCTAATCAATGTGTGGACAGAAAAGAAGAATGTCCCTTTTGGCATCCTTTATAAGTGTGAAATTTACCCAATGTCAGTTGATCAATACGATAGTTGGAGACTGAAAACCCCCTTCTGTTACTGTCAGGTGACCATAACTTCATTCGTACTGGGGCATTAAGTTGACCATAAAATGACAGTGTCCCTTTTGCCATCCTTTACAGGTGTGCAAAGTTTAACTGAGGTCAGTTGAACAAGATAGTTGGACGCTGAAAACCCCCTTATTTCACTTAAGGTGGCTACAACTCCATTCATATTGAGAGTTTAAGGTGACCTTTAGTATTATTTTTATTTATTTTAATACCAGTGATAATTTAGATTTAAAAAATGGAAAAAGAAAGGAGCCAGAGGATTTTATTCCAATTTGATGACTTTAAGCAGGCCATAGGTCCATAACATTTTGAGTTTAAGGTCACCATAAAGTCAGGATATTCCTATGGCAAATCTTAATAAATGTGCCAAGTTTGGTTGAAAAAAGTGAAAAACTAAGTAAACTGGAGGGCTAAAACCCCCTTTTTGGACATTAAGGTGACCTTAAGATTGAATATACAGGGCTAAAACTTCGGAATGTGAAAGATTATCAAAAAGTAGCTGGATAAGTTATTCCAACAAAACGCCGAAATCCTGACCATTTTTGAGATACAGACCAAGCACCCATTTTTAAAAAATTTATGAAAATAGAATGCCTCCCATTCAGGCATCTATGGTCCGATTGATGAGAAAATCCTTTCCGAACTTTGAAATTTGGTCTAGAATGTACCTGATAAATTTTTCCCGCCCCTATAGTTTTAAAGATAGATAAGGAAAGAAAATTTTGAAAGCCTAGCAAGTTATTCAAGGGAGACCATAATCCGGCGGCGGCACTGGCGGTGATCAGTCGAACTTTGAGGAAAACAAATAAGCGTAACTGACTGGCCGCTTAACAAGATGACAGCAGTAATCAGGAAACTAAAAAATATGTAGCTGTCAATGGAAAAAGCACAATTATGTAAAAGTGCATATAATAATCAGTTGCAGCAATCCATATATCTTTGTTATAAGAGAAACAAATATGGCAGGTGAATACACTTTGGCAGAGCCAAAGTTAAAGGTCACACCATGATGCGTACCTACACTCCCTAACCTATGCCCCTTACAAGTGTCAACCTTCTACACTTTATGGAATCAAAGAAATGCCCAGACAAGATTTTCAAAATCATGGTCACTATGACAAGGTCAAAGGTCAAATCAAGTTCACACCATGACGTTGTACACCTACAACCCCCAACCAATGTCCCTACCACGTATCCACTTCCTATACCTCATGGTTTCAAAGATATAACCCAGACAAGATTTTATAGGTCAAGGTCAAAGGTCAAATCAAGGTCACACCATGCCACTGTACACCTACACCTCTGAAACAATGTCCCTACCAAGCAAAACTTCCTACACATTACAGTTTCCGAGAAATAGCCCGGACAAGAGTTTATAGGTCAAAGGCACTATGGCAAGGTCAAAGGTCAAATCAAGGTCACATCATGACGTTGCACACCTACACCCCCTAACCATGTCACAACCAAGTATCAACTTCCTACACCTTACGGTTTCTGAGATACAGCCCGGACAAACTTTTCCCGCCACCCGTCTGAACACCCGCCCACCATCCGGACACCTTGGAAGAAAACAATACCCCGACAGCATTTATAACCTTTGACATTATTAAATTGAAATTGAGCAAAAAAAAGTGAAAATGTGCATTTTGAATTTCAAAACTAACAAAGCCATTTCTAAGTCTTCATCAAAATGTCTGTAAAACTACAGCAATAATGTATATGAGTTCATGAAATTGGTGAATCTAATGGTTATATAATTTTGGCCAAACAAGACTCAGCAAGGTGTCATGAATATGCCATATCACCAAATCACTGCCCACTGATAATCATTTCACTGATATCTTGAAAGAAATGTGCCCAAAAAGGACTACATTCAGTATAAAATGTAACAACGCATGTCGTAAGTTCTTGCATATGTGACAAAATTAACTAAGAACAATACCAAGCAGTTGTCCATTTCAAACCTTACCTTGACCTTTCACTGTGACCTTCCACTGACCAGATTCGCTGAAGTCCTGGGCCTGCTCTACCCAGGTCACCTCAGTACTGAACTGAATGTGAGGTATCAAGTGGAAAGCCTCAGCATAGTCATTGAAGTACTGGAGTACCTTGAATGGAGAAGAACTAGAAATAGGCCGCCCTGTTGATAGTAGATGCGAATAGAAACAGGATAGCATAGAAGAACACACATTATCATGTGTAATGTCCACCCATGAACCTTTTGCCCAAATTGTACAGTAGTCTTACAAGACCCTGTTTCATTTGTAAAATATATCAATGATGCTTAAATATTTGATAGTGTAGATGTAATTTATTTCAGCTTCATGCCTTTTTGCATTGGTTGGGTTGAAAATTTTGACGAAATCACTCTATCTTGCACGGTTAAGAAGATAGAAGCCAATTCCTGTTTTTCTATTTTTGGCAAAAATTTGAAAATTCCAAATGGCCGCCATTATTGGGAAAAGGAAATTTTTTTGAAAATTGCCAAGAGTACATTTCTTAGATACCCTATGGGTCGAAAATTTCAACAAAATAACTCTATTTTGCACGGTTAAGGCCAGTTTGTGTTTTTCCATTTTGGGCAAAAATTCGAAAATTCAAAATGGCTGCCATTTTTGGGGAGGGGAAAATTTTTTGAAAATTGCAAAGATTACATTCCTTAGATACCCTGTGGGTCGAAAATTTCGACGAAATCGCTCTATCTCGCATGGTTAAGGAGATAGAAGCAAATTTGTGTTTTGCCATTTTTGGCAAAAATTCGAAAATTCAAAATGGCCGCCATTTTTGGGGAGGGAAAAATTTTTTGAAAATTGCAAAGATTGCATTCCTTAGATACCCTGTGGGTTGAAAATTTCGACGAAATCGCTCTATCTCGCACGGTTAAGGAGATAGAAGCAAATTTGTGTTTTGCCATTTTTGGCAAAAATTCGAAAATTCAAAATGGCCGCCATTTTTGGGGAGGGGAAAATATTTTGAAAATTGCAAAGATTGCATTGCTTAGATACCCTGTGCGTCGAAAATTTTGCCGAAATCGCTCTATCTCGCACGGTTAAGGAGATAGAAGCAAATTAGTGTTTTGCCATTTTTGGCAAAAATTCGAAAATTCAAAATGGCCGCCATTTTTGGGGAGGGGAAAATTTTTGGAAAATTGCAAAGATTGCATTCCTTAGATCTCCTGTGGGTCGAAAATTTTGCCGAAATCGCTCTATCTCGCACGGTTAAGGAGATAGAAGCAAATTTGTGTTTTGCCATTTTTGGCAAAAATTCGAAAATTCAAAATGGCCGCCATTTTTGGGGAGGGGAAAATTTTTTAGAAATTACCAAGAGTACAATGCTCAGATACCCTGTGGGTCGAAAATTTTGACGAAATCACTCTATCTGGCACGGTTAAGGAGATAGAAGCAAATTTGTGTTTTGCCATTTTTGGCAAAAATTCGAAAATTCAAAATGGCCGCCATTTTTGGGGAGGGGAAAATTTTTGGAAAATTGCAAATATTGCATTCCTTAGATACCCTGTGGGTCGAAAATTTCGACGAAATCGCTCTATGTCGCACGGTTAAGGAGATAGAAGCAAATTTGTGTTTTGCCATTTTTGGCAAAAATTCGAAAATTCAAAATGGCCGCCATTTTTGGGGAGGGGAAAATTTTTGGAAAATTGCAAAGATTGCATTCCTTAGATAGCCTGTGGGTCGAAAATTTCGACGAAATCGCTCTATCTCACACGGTTAAGGAGATAGAAGCAAATTTGTGTTTTGCCATTTTTGGCAAAAATTCGAAAATTCAAAATGGCCGCCATTTTTGGGGAGGGGAAAATTTTTTGAAAATTGCAAATATTACATTCCTTAGATACCCTGTGGGTCGAAAATTTCGACAAAATCGCTCTATCTCGCACGGTTAAGGAGATAGAAGCAAATTTGTGTTTTGCCATTTTTGGCAAAAATTCGAAAATTCAAAATGGCCGCCATTTTTGGGGAGGGGAAAATATTTTGAAAATTGCAAAGATTGCATTGCTTAGATACCCTGTGCGTCGAAAATTTTGCCGAAATCGCTCTATCTCGCACGGTTAAGGAGATAGAAGCAAATTAGTGTTTTGCCATTTTGGGCAAAAATTCGAAAATTCAAAATGGCCGCCATTTTTGGGGAGGGGAAAATTTTTTGAAAATTGCAAATATTACATTCCTTAGATACCCTGTGGGTCGAAAATTTCGACGAAATCGCTCTATCTCGCACGGTTAAGGAGATAGAAGCAAATTTGTGTTTTGCCATTTTTGGCAAAAATTCGAAAATTCAAAATGGCCGCCATTTTTGGGGAGGGGAAAATATTTTGAAAATTGCAAAGATTGCATTGCTTAGATACCCTGTGCGTCGAAAATTTTGCCGAAATCGCTCTATCTCGCACGGTTAAGGAGATAGAAGCAAATTTGTGTTTTGCCATTTTGGGCAAAAATTCGAAAATTCAAAATGGCCGCCATTTTTGGGGAGGGGAAAATTTTTTGAAAATTGCAAATATTACATTCCTTAGATACCCTGTGGGTCGAAAATTTCGACGAAATCGCTCTATCTCGCACGGTTAAGGAGATAGAAGCAAATTTGTGTTTTCCCATTTTTGGCAAAAATTCGAAAATTCAAAATGGCCGCCATTTTTGGGGAGGGGAAAATATTTTGAAAATTGCAAAGATTGCATTGCTTAGATACCCTGTGGGTCGAAAATTTTGCCGAAATCGCTCTATCTCGCACGGTTAAGGAGATAGAAGCAAATTTGTGTTTTGCCATTTTTGGCAAAAATTCGAAAATTCAAAATGGCCGCCATTTTTGGGGAGGGGAAATTTTTTTGAAAATTGCAAATATTACATCCCTTAGATACCCTGTGGGTCGAAAATTTCGACGAAATCGCTCTATCTCGCACGGTTAAGGAGATAGAAGCAAATTTGTGTTTTGCCATTTTTGGCAAAAATTCGAAAATTCAAAATGGCCGCCATTTTTGGGGAGGGGAAAATATTTTGAAAATTGCAAAGATTGCATTGCTTAGATACCCTGTGCGTCGAAAATTTTGCCGAAATCGCTCTATCTCGCACGGTTAAGGAGATAGAAGCAAATTTGTGTTTTGCCATTTTTGGGCAAAAATTCGAAAATTCAAAATGGCCGCCATTTTTGGGGAGGGGAAATTTTTTTGAAAATTGCAAATATTACATTCCTTAGATACCCTGTGGGTCGAAAATTTCGACGAAATCGCTCTATCTCGCACGGTTAAGGAGATAGAAGCAAATTTGTGTTTTGCCATTTTTGGCAAAAATTCAAAAATTCAAAATGGCCGCCATTTTTGGGGAGGGGAAAATATTTTGAAAATTGCAAAGATTGCATTGCTTAGATACCCTGTGCGTCGAAAATTTTGCCGAAATCGCTCTATCTCGCACGGTTAAGGAGATAGAAGCAAATTAGTGTTTTGCCATTTTTGGCAAAAATTCGAAAATTCAAAATGGCCGCCATTTTTGGGGAGGGGAAAATTTTTGGAAAATTGCAAAGATTGCATTCCTTAGATCCCCTGTGGGTCGAAAATTTTGCCGAAATCGCTCTATCTCGCACGGTTAAGGAGATAGAAGCAAATTTGTGTTTTGCCATTTTTGGCAAAAATTCGAAAATTCAAAATGGCCGCCATTTTTGGGGAGGGGAAATTTTTTTGAAAATTGCAAAGATTGCATTCCTTAGATAGCCTGTGGGTCGAAAATTTCGACGAAATCGCTCTATCTCGCACGGTTAAGGAGATAGAAGCAAATTTGTGTTTTGCCATTTTTGGCAAAAATTCGAAAATTCAAAATGGCCGCCATTTTGGGGGAGGGGAAAATTTTTTGAAAATTGCAAATATTACATTCCTTAGATACCCTGTGGGTCGAAAATTTCGACGAAATCGCTCTATCTCGCACGGTTAAGGAGATAGAAGCAAATTTGTGTTTTGCCATTTTTGGCAAAAATTCGAAAATTCAAAATGGCCGCCATTTTTGGGGAGGGGAAAATATTTTGAAAATTGCAAAGATTGCATTGTTTAGATACCCTGTGCATCGAAAATTTTGCCGAAATCGCTCTATCTCGCACGGTTAAGGAGATAGAAGCAAATTTGTGTTTTGCCATTTTGGGCAAAAATTCGAAAATTCAAAATGGCCGCCATTTTTGGGGAGGGGAAAATTTTTTGAAAATTGCAAATATTACATTCCTTAGATACCCTGTGGGTCGAAAATTTCGACGAAATCGCTCTATCTCGCACGGTTAAGGAGATAGAAGCAAATTTGTGTTTTGCCATTTTTGACAAAAATTCGAAAATTCAAAATGGCCGCCATTTTTGGGGAGGGGAAAATATTTTGAAAATTGCAAAGATTGCATTGCTTAGATACCCTGTGGGTCGAAAATTTCGACGAAATCGCTCTATCTCGCACGGTTAAGGAGATAGAAGCAAATTTGTGTTTTGCCATTTTTGGCAAAAATTTGAAAATTCAAAATGGCCGCCATTTTTGGGGAGGGGAAAATTTTTGGAAAATTGCAAATATTACATTCCTTAGATACCCTGTGGGTCGAAAATTTCGACGAAATCGCTCTATCTCGCACGGTTAAGGAGATAGAAGCAAATTTGTGTTTTGCCATTTTTGGCAAAAATTCGAAAATTCAAAATGGCCGCCATTTTTGGGGAGGGGAAAATTTTTTGAAAATTGCAAAGAGTACACTCCTCAGATACCCTGCGGGTCGAAAATTTTGCCGAAATCGCTCTATCTCGCACGGTTAAGGAGATAGAAGCAAATTACTCAAAAGTAGTACTGAAAATACACAATGAAGTACCTAAATGGCTATTACTCATGTACTGACAAAGCTATCAGTCCCAAATGCAATACCAAGCGAGCTATGGACATAACAATCTTGTATTCAAAATTGTAGTAAAATATCTTTAATTATTTTGGCTTAAATGCACGGAAACCAATGGGTACTGAAAATAGCTGTACTTAAGTATTACTCAGTAAGCAAAAGAGGTACAACAGCCAAAAGCAATCCCAAGCAAGCTACTGACCCAATAAGCCTGCATACCAAATTTGGTGACAATAGCTCTAATACTTTTCCTTTAAATGAGCGGAAACCATGCGTGACGCCGGACATCGGACGCCGGACGCCGGACATCGGACATCGGACATCGGACGGCGAAAAAAGCAAAAATAATATATCCACCCCCCAGGGGGGTGGACATAATTAACAACCTGAATGAAAAAAAAAATTCCCAAATGACATACACATAAAAATAGAAATCAGACATGTTGATACTACAATAGAAGTGCGTAACATGAGTAGTATATTATTCATCTTCATAAGTATACAATAAGAGAACTTCCTGAATGACCTATACAGAAAAATATATCATGAATGAAGCTTACAAGATTATACAAGTGCACAGCACGAGTATTATATTGTTAATCTTAATGACTGATATATTTTTTCCGCATATGTATCATGAAGGATGTTTTACTTTTATGATCCACCATTTTATATGCTTTCTGATCATAAATAAATCCATATTTAAAGCGAGAATGTGAAAAAAAGGATATCCTATATACAGGGGCACCAGTAAACAAAAAACCTCAATCTTTATCTTGCAACGTTTTATGCAACCAACACAAGCAAAGTGCTGTAGAAAGATCTTTCTAATGATGTACAACACATATTTGTAGGTTACATAGTTTCTGAGATATTGGTGAAAACCCGAAGTTATGGACACTAATTATCCATGGTACGGAGGTGCCGTTGTATACAAAAAATATATCCCGCTCTGTATATCCCCCTGTACCAGTCAAATACAGCTTGCGATCGATAATAAATATTGATATGACCAATCGGAGCAGTGTGAATCTTTCACAAGTACCACATAATTAATATTCATAAAGTTGTAATACTGTCATGTTAATATAAACTTTTTTAGCCCGTTTCACTGTCATACACTGCTGACCATTTATCAATGTCCCTGAAGTTCTTTAGCCTGTCACTAGGGGTATGGCCCATTGACAGAGGACTGCCAATTTCAGGGGTCACCTGAGCCACTATATTTCTTCCTATACATGAGTCTGAACCCACGTCCTCTGTGTTCCTAGGCAAGTGTGTTACCCATAAGGCCACTATGCCAGACATATGAAATGGATGTTTAAACAAAAATTCAGCCATTCAGAAAATACTAAAACGACAGCACAAAAACAAACTTGGTGACATTAGGCTATGGAAACGGGTAAGCATGACAGAAGTTTTAAGGGAGATTTTGGGTGTCTCTGTTTTCCTATTACCTCCAAATATATTTTAAGACTCTAAATGCAACAGTTGTAGAAAAAATAGGGGGTTCGAATGAATTTAAAGCTTTCTCATTGCTACCTATAATAAAAAAGCTCATTAATCGCTGAATTTCTTTCAAACCACTCCCTAAGTCTAATTAGATCGAGATATCCATATTGTTAATGTGTATGTAAAATTACACTGCTGCAGAACATTTTGCTGAGCAGTTGTGACAAGTTGGTTTAACTGAACAAACTCATTTTTGATCATGTGACCTTTATGAAGGTCAAATAGAAGTAGGTGGAAAAATTTTCCTTTTAAAAATTTGAATTGAATTTGCTTCTGTGCAATATTGTCATCCATGTACCAGAAAGAAAGAGGATATAGCCTTTATCACTGTCAAGATGTGTATGTATCATATTTTTAGGTAAATATGTAATTATTTTATTTATTATTCAAAGGGGTATATAACAATTTTAAGTAATACTATTCACCAGAAAACCACCCATGTCAAGTATTGATGTACATTTTAAATTTTATCATTCGGGAAGGCAAAAATTAGAGAAGTCTTCATCATTAGAGATTAGAATTGTGTATATGTTACAGTCAATCTGTGAAACCAGTCATTACGCGTAATGTAATCACAGTAATGAAAGTTTCAGTCATTTTGCGTAATGACTGAAATGACCAGTGATTACGCGTAATGACTAAAATTTTCAGTCATTTCACGTAATGACTGGAAATAAGGTCCAGTCATTACGCGTAATGGCTGAATTGTGATAAATAGCTTTAAATACTTGCTTTAAAAATGAAATTGTCTGGCCTCACTTAGTAATTTAAATTGCATTCTCATGTGATTACTAAAGACTGGTAATGAAATTAAGGAACAATGTACAAAGGTTCTGAATAATACAAAAGGTGTGATGAAAAACAACTCTAAATCAATTACACATATTGACTGAAATTAATTCAGTCAATCTGTGTAAAAATGACCCATATATTTCAGTCATTACATGAAATGACTGAAAATTTTAGTCATTACACATAATGATTGGTCATTTCAGTCATTACGTGAAACTTTCAGTCATTACGCGTAATGACTGGTTTCACAGATTGACTGTAACATATGTACTGGTCATACTCTGTTGATAACATATTTTTAAAATAAAGGCCACATATTCTTCCTTCTTGTGTCCAGAGTTACTACCTTGGAGTTGTGCATGAAGACAGGATTGTCCGCGGGGATGGGGAAGTCACTGAAGCACATGACTTCCTTACTTGTGTTAATGACAGTGGATTTCATCACACAGGCCTGGTCTGGTCTCACTTCTTCTGTGTAGTACCTATATCAGTGCACACAAGTTTAGTACACAAACTGAAGCAGGCTCAGTATAAGTTAAGGCTGTAAATAGAAAACTGGGGCCATATTCTACTACAATACTTAGACCATTTCTAACTTACATTGTAAGTATTTGAAGTTTTTAGACTTCGAGTAAGAAATGATGAAACTGAACATTCCTAACTTTTGTTTTGCGAAATACAAAATCCAACAAAAACTTGAGTGAAAAACCTGCCCTTTCTTAAATTTAAGGTCACCTTATTTTCTGATTGTTGCAGAATACAGCCCCTGGTTTTTGGTTTGTTTTCGTCATAAAAACCAAAATTAAGGTTATAAGTTTTTAAACCAGTCATTATATTAATTTTCAAGTTTAAATTTTTGTCCTGACAAGAATTCAGACGAAGTGTAATTCAAGGCAATAAAAGGCTAGCTATTCCAAGAAATACCATATTGTTTTAGCCTTTCCAAGAAAAAACTATTGCAGAAATGTAAGACCACTGACCATGAATTTAATATAAATGAACAAACTGATAAACTAAAAAATTTTATAAATTCTTCCTGATAGGTGCCCGGAATGATACTGAAATTCTCAATGATAGTTTTGATATTGAAATTCAGAGTTACATCAATCAATATTGAAATGTCAATATGTGATCCCTGGCTGGGTACTTACATAAAATGTTCTAATTTATTAGTTTCTTTGAAACATTAATGAAATGTTTTCTAAACTAGAAACATGTTAAACATAAATTTCATGTTAAGCACCAGCACTGCAAAAACCCTTTTTGCAAATGAATTTTTTACATGAATCAAGTGACCTATTCTATGTCTTGGACCTTTTGGACTTTTGGGCGTTTTATGCTGAAAAATATTTCTTGGCCAAGCTTTTAATAGTCTTGGACTCATAATGGTCTTCGGGCTCATAATTATGTGTCTGAATGAAACTGAAAGCATTTAAAATTCCATAAATATTATTTGCTATAAAATGTTTTATTGATTTAAATACTATAAAGGCTGGTTGGCTTAAAGTTGAGCCAATGACTCAGATAAAGTCATTCCTTGAGTCTGAGATTTAATGCCAAAATTTCAGTGCCACAGAATAATTACAAGTCTGTTTCTTTAAGCAAATGGTTTAGTTACGGGGAATCACCGAAAATTTCAGTTATTAGTGCTTATTAATATTCATAGAGACATTACATACCACAACCCTCCAATAGACCCTGTCTTCTCAAAGCACACAGGTTCTAACCCTTCCTCCAAACAGCATTTGATGGCAGAGAGACCGCTCGCTCCTGCTCCAACTATAGCAACACGCTTTCCCATTTTTTGGGATGGTTTTTATGGATTAAATTTTTCTGAAAGAAAAATATACAAGTGAACCTTATAAAGGGTGTATCCAGTATCCACTAAATTTCAATATTTTTTCCATGACTTCTCAATGACCAAAGCTTTAAAATCAAGGCTCTTTTACATGCTTCGTTGCATGAAAGAGACATGTACCGAGGCCACAAGCTCCCGCCAGTTTTGCCTTTGAGAACCACTCACAAGTTTCCAGTCACAGTACAGAAGATGTGGAAGACACCAAAATTCGATCTGATTACAGTGGTATGTTATTATGATCTGGAGTCAATTTCCATGACTTTTCCAGGCTTGGAAGTAAAAAATGGAATTCCATGACTTTTCCAGGTTTTCCAAGTCTGGCACCATCTTTGTTTACATTGTCAGTGACAACTTCCAGTTTCACAGAAGAGAAACAAAACCTGACAGTACACAGGAAAGCATGAAAACTCTTTTTTGATTTTGTTTGTTTTATTTTATATTGCAGAAATGCATTTTTGGTGCATAAATAGTATATTTTTGGATAATTTCATGAATTAATATGTGCAGGTTTCCAAAGAACCTGTATTATCACCCACAGCTTATGTTAATGGTCCCGATATTGAAATATTGATCGATCCACCATCCTAAGTTTTCATTCAAGATCGATCCTTAACATATAATACTCGATCCCTACCCTATATCAGGGGGTACCTTTCGCTACATGTTTATAATTAGATCACATTTGCATTGCAACAAATGTGGTTGTACTCATGTTGCTAATTGTGACAGAATGAATTATAAATATTATTTCATAAATATATTATGGTTATTTTTGACAATATGTAATAATACAGCCAGGCAGTACACAACATTAATCTGTTATTAGGTTGAAAAATGACCTACAACATTGTACACATTGTAAACAATATTATGCCCTGTTAAATATTATGGGCAGTTTATACAATAAAATGGCTTTTTAGTAAGATATAGGGTGAAAAATGAGTTGATGTAAAATATTATATAGTTATTTTGGGATTTATTTTATTTCAAAAATGTTTTAATTATTTTTCACATATTCTCAATTGCATGCATTATTTGTAAACAGCAGATATCACTGCCATAAACAACTGATTGAAGCATGGCTGCAAGAGTGAAAGTCATGGTGAATTATATTGAAGTGATCACAGTTAAGAAAATGAAGTGAAGGGTAAGATATAGCTGAGAGAAATATTTCATGAATTTTGATATAAATTCTGCCATATTTGTTTATATGCATCTGTCACTGCTCTTATTGGGTTAAAACTTGTGGAGTTTACAAATATCAGAAAAAAAATTAATTTGCTCATTTATTTTTTTAAAAACAACAGGAAATACTTAAAATATTATTGCAAAGTTAACATAGGAACTGAATTACAACACTTGTCCTTTTTTTAAATTGTATCCATGAATGTTATTGTTCATAATTTGATATGAAACAGTGTACTTATACAGGTCCGTGAAGAAGAAAGATTTGTTTCTTCCTCATTAGACTTCATGTCAACTTGAATTTTTAAAAGAATGCGGCTGAGTTTGCAAACATATGGGTCTGAGTTGGCGGGGGTGGTGTTGGCAAAGGGCTGTGTTGACAGTAACAGTTCGTAAGGATCAAGTGAAGAGAGAGGCGCATTCAGTCGAAACCCCACTAAAACATACTGCTCAGCCAGTGAATTTCGTCACCCCAGTAAAGTTCGTCACTCATATTTTATGACAGTATTAAAACTTCTTTACTATGATCTTCCTGCAAACAATTATACCTTGCTCTCTAAGTAGACCGAGTTTTCTGTCCCAAAATATGCCTTTTTAAAACTGATGGATGGCATTTTGGGACAGAGTTCCTCGCTACACAAAAAACTTCAATATCTGAAAATTACTGTCCCTTTAAACTTTAAAATATGCACTTATATGTATTAACAGTATAAAGCATTTAGATGCAGGAACACAATTTTCTGTGTTTGCAGTAATATAGACACTTTTTCTGTACTTCCTGTTTGTATAAACAATGATAAAATTTGGCAAGTGAAATAAATTTTGGTAAATATATCCATTAACTATGCAAAAAGTTTATTCCTTTTAATGCGGGGCACATCCTTGATACTCAAGATGGTAGCCTAGTACATGTTTAATGTCAGGATGCGTGCCACTTGTTGCCCTTCAGGACGTTTATGTTTTTTGCATACTAATGCCATCTGTCTCTCGCTAATACATCCATCTTTAAAAAATTGGCTGAGAGACAGATTAAGCGGTCTATCTCTAAGGGAAGTATTCCACTTTTTAAAATGTGGATATTGCTAGTCCTTGAATGCTTTAAAAGCAGGTGACAAACTTCACTGGTGTGACGAAATTCACTGGCTGAGCAGTATGGGTCGAGGGGGGGGGGGGGGGATCTTCCTCGTAAAAGCACGCAAAGTAAGGGTATTATCGCTCATAAATATTTCATATTATTTTTCAATGAAAAGGTGTCATCTCTGTAAAATGCGGACATTTTATCTACCTGAGCCATATAACTACAAAACACATTCATACCCCACATTTCTTCTATTTTATAGTGCACAATGAGTTATTTATGTCAAAAGGCCAAGAAATCACTAGGAACATACTTAAACTCTGAAGTTAGATTTCGGTATCAGTAACGATCTCTCTCCCCGTTATTTAACTTGTTCATTGATTGGGTACAACTTCTTCATTTATTTATTTTTTTTTTTTTTTATTTTATTTATTTGGGGTTTTACGTCGCTTTCAACACTGTACAGGTCATATCACGACGGGTAGTTGGAAGGGCAGAGGAAACCAGTACATATAGTTCGCTAGGGTTCTGTACTGTAAACTGCCGACCAACGGCAAGCAACTACCAGCTTTCCCACTTACGGCCATGACGGGGGTCGAACCCCGGCCGCAGAGGTGGGAGGCGAGAGTGTTACCACTCTGCCACCGTGGCCCCTTACAACTTCTTCAGGGAATGAAGGAAAATAATACATACTGCAATAAAATCCATTGCATTTAAATCATTGACACATATTTTACCATATCTGAAATTTTTACAAATGATATATTTCATAAATGGTGGGGCTTCAAATGTTAATAATAAATTTTGTTCTACTTCCAAAATTATTTATAGAAATTCAAAGGTTTACTAAAAAGTTTTTCCCTCTGTGTCTTTTAACATTGTTTCTTTTGTTGTTTGATGACTTCTTTTTTATATCTATTTAATAATATATAAAACAGTTAACAGTTTATTATCATCTTTGGATTCCGGTCTACAATTGTTATTGTTTACCTATGACTGATTACATTGAATCATGGACCACTCAACCCCAGCCAACTCAGACTCTATTTGATGCAAACTCAGCCTCCTTCAAAAACTCACCCCACAAAGTTGGACCTGCTTCTATATGTAGTATTTATGTAAGTATCATATTTAAATAATGTATGATGTGTTTTTTGAGATAAATTAGCTGAATTCTGTTCTAAATTATCTGAAACCAATGGAAATTGTTTAAGAAGGTACTATTTTACCTATGATGGCTACATTATTAAAAGTTTTACCAATGGATTTGATAAAACATTTTTGTACATGTTACTCTTATTGTGGAAACCTGATTTAAGATTTCATCTTACCATTATATCCATAATTAAAAACTGTAAACAATGATACCTAGATTATCAAATTCCATCCTTAAATAAACATTTTATGTTAATTTAAATTTGAAATTGAATGGGGCCAAGTTTGCATAGATGAGTCTGAGTTGGTGAGGGCCAAGTTGGCAGAGGTCCGTGTTGACCAGTTTTCACCAATTCCTTAGCCATGTGACTTATCAGAAATTCTCTTAAAGAACTTAATCTGCCCACATCCTATCAATCATTTGCCTTTTTAAGTGAGAGCCTCACTAGAGCTCCCACTTCTACAGATCACTTTATTTTTTTGTCTCCAGACTTTGACAAAATTGACAACAACTGTGAATTCTGAATTTTCCTCTTTTGCTCTCCAACAGCTAAAATGAGACATGTCCTTTTGGCTTCTTCCCATATATATGTCCTTCTTGCATCTGACTTTCATAAATTGTGGCACAGAGTGATGACTATATTTGTCTGCTCACTGAAGTTAAGCAGCAATGGGCTATCCCAGATAGCATTCCACCGTCGGACCGACGTTGGGCCAACGTCGGCACATCCGTCGGTTCGACGTTGGCTGCCGATGTTGGCCCAACGGCTTTTTGACTGTCGGGCCAACATTGGCCCAACGTCGGCAAGCCACCGGTGAAAATTATATTCTATGTATAGCATCAGCCAATCAGATGATGTTCATTGATAACTTTTGTAGTCTGAATTTTTAATGAGAATATTATTTTTATGTGTAAAATTGTTAAATGGTTAGTTAAAATTTGTGGGCTCACTGAAATATGATTTTTAGACATACCATAATAAATATTTTTTTCTAAGTTACCCCAAATCCCCTATTATTGCTCGCCGCCATCTTGAATAAAAATCCGTTGGCCCAACGTTGGCAAAATATAGACATCTAACCTGAGTGTTGGTTGGCAGGCCAACGTCGGCCCAACGTCGGCAAAATATAGAGACATCTAACCAGAGTGTTCGTTGGCAAGCCAACGTCTGCCCAACGTCGGCCCAATGTCGGCAAAATCTGCCAACCATGCAACCAATAGCCAACGTCGGTCCGACGGCGGAATGCTATCTGGGATGTTAGTAGTTGCATGGATGTCTCAGTTCGGGACCAGCTTTGCACTCGTGCTAGGGGACCAAAACACCTTTTGGCCTTGTTCTGTTCAATGGTCACATAATTCCATGCTGCATTCTCATTGGCCCATGCTATAATGGGAGTATGATTCTAACTGGTGGCTGCAAACATCAGATTGATTCATGCATTGATATTGAAATAACATCAGAATGCTATCTGAGACAGACTGAGTGATCCTATTAAATATCAGGGAAAAGTATATTTCGGTATAAAAAGTCTTAATTTCAATCTAATCTTAATGCCACGCTAAGACAAATCCAAATATATAATATAATGCACCAGAATATTCAACACCCCAGTGTTCTGACATACAATGTAAATTCATAAGATTATCAGACTTGAATTTAAACTGATGTTGGATTTTAGTTATTTTCATCATACAATGAGAATTACATGAATCTAGAACCTCTGTGTAACTGTCACTGATATTTTGTGGGTTAAGACCAATCTTGTTCATTTACATATGGTATGACTAAACTTTCTTCGAGAATACAAGAGAGTTACAATGGAAAGTTAGTCAAATGAAATTGCCCATTAATCTTCTTCACTTGATGACAAGAGTGTTTCAACCTTTGATGTTGCGTTTTATGACACAGTATAACCCGGGGTACTGTGAAGTTGTTTAATTCTTGTGATTGACCACAAAGATGAAATGGGGTGTAGCAGCTCAAGCTTGGCATTGATTATTATATCATTATTCAAGCTAAAACAAAAAGATTTGTGGCACTATGTATATCTAACTGGAAAAATTACAAGTTTTTAAGATAAAAGTAGCATAAATTTTGTGGTCATATGTATCAATATGAGTTTCTCCGACTGATCCTCTTAATTAATAAGTTTCTAAACTGTTTGTTTAGAATATTTGTAATGCCACAAATGATCCTTAATTGAATGGCAAGCTACATTTGCAATTTTCTAGGGAAAATATATGAAAAATGTATTTGAGGCACAATAACCTGAATATCCAATGGTTTTAATTAAAAAGAGCTTACGTAATCAAAATATATTTCAATCTAAATCCAACTAGCTTTTTCAACTTGAAAGCAACCTGCCATGAATGTCAAACCTCACTCAATGGGCTCAAAAGTAAAATTTTAAAAAGACCATTTTGGAAATTCTTTGCCCGTTGTTATTGTGTTATTGTCTATGTATGTACTTTAGCTTATTTTCTTTAAAGTTACCATGCATGTACTTGTATTTCCTAGATATTGTAAATGTTTTCATTCTGAAATAAATCTGTCACAGCGGAGGGTGTGTGACAATGGAATAGTTTATAAAGTGTTGAAACTTTCAACCGACTTCAGTTAAACACTGAGTCATACGGACCCCAGGAAGGAACATAGAACTGTTTTCCTGGCATTTTGTAATATCGTTACCAGGAGATGGTAAGTCGTTCCCACAAGATAGAAAGTCGTTACCACAAGATAGAAAGTCATTACCACAAGATACTAAGTCGTTCCCACAAGTTAGCAAGTCGTTACCACAACATAGGACGTCGTTCCCACAAGTTAGCAAGTCGTTACCACAACATAGCAAGTCGTTCCCACAAGTTAGCAAGAAGTTGTTCCCACAAGATAGAAAGTCATTACCACAAGATACTAAGTCATTCCGACAAGTTGGCAAGTCGTTACCACAACATAGCAAGTCGTTCCCACAAGTAAGCAAGTTGTTCCCACATATTAGCAAGTTATTCCCACAAGATAGAAAGTCATTAGCACAAGATACTAAGTCATTCCCACAAGTTGGCAAGTCATTACCACAACATAGCAAGTCGTTCCCACAAGTAAGCAAGTTGTTCCCACAAGTTAGCAAGTCGTTCCCACAAGATAGTAAGTTGTTGTCACAAGATAAAACATCATTCCCACAAGATAGAAAGTCATTCCCACAAGACGCTAAGTCATTCCCACAAGATACTAAGTCGCTCCCAGAAGTTAATAAGTTGTTACAACAAGACAGAAAGTTGTTCCCACAAGTTAGAAAGTCGTGGTAATGAGATATTAAGTCATGGTTATGAGATACTAAGTTGTGGGAATGAGATGCTAAGTCGTGGGAATGAGATACTAACTTGTGGGAAGATGATACTAAGTGGTTACCACAAGATAGTAAATCCTTGTTTTAATTCATACACACCACTTATTAAGTCCTTCCCACCACTTAATAACTCATTCCCAGCACTTACTAACTCGATCTCACCACTTACTGTGTCATCCCCACCGCTTATTAACTCATTCTCAGGGACAAATAATATGCAAACAGGGGTTAACAATATTTAGTATACATAATAGTTATAACAGTGACCACTAACAGTTTGACAGTATTATCAATTGCTACAGAAACTAGTTAATAACATATAAATTCATTTAAGATTGTTACTAAATAAAAGACAGAAAAATTATTCACAACATACATGAGTACATAATGACATGGTTCCCCCTAAGGTGCCACATGCAGACACTATAACCCAATTAGTAACCCTCTACATTTTCCCATGCCCATACTAGAAGAATTTAGAAATTTAGACAGGGGGTTAAGATCAGGGCAAAAATGGCCAACTTTGTAAGAAAAAGAAATGGTCTACGAAGAAAGAAAATGTAAGTTATAGTGTAATGTATATAAAGAAGGGGTTGAGAATGATAAGACTATGCAATTTACAGCATGAAAGGACTATGCAATTTGCAGCACAGCAAACACAAGTTTTGCTGCATCCAGGTATAGCTTACATGAGAATCCGGTGGAGATCCTGCAAGGTATGCTGTGCCAAAAAGCATTCAATCCAATGTAACATACTAAAATATCTTAGAAAGATGAAGGAAAGTGCCATAAAGCAGGTACCTCTAAAAACAGTAATGCAATATACCTGTAATAATAAGTAGGTGACCTCTGAAGGTCTCTAGGTAGGTAACGATAATCATAATGGTATAAAGTTGGACATGTAAAGTAATAGGAAACATGCGACCTATGAAGGTCACTAACAGCCTACAAGTATATGTAAGCTTGAATGGTATGCTAGTAAATGGGTGACCTCTATGTAAGTTAGGTATCGTGGACAGAGAAATTGCATGACAGTAAAACTGGTGGGAATGACTCCATAGCTTGTGGCAATGACTTACTCTCTTGTGGTAACAACTTGCTAACTTGTGGGAACGACTTAGTATCTTGTGGTAATGACTTTGCAACTTGTGGGAACGAGTTAGTATCTTCCCAGTAAACATTTTTAGGTTTTGCAAAGGTTTGAAAGGAAACATTTGGCAAAGGTTAAAAAATGATGGGTACGAAAACCATTTGTAATAGAATAATAGAACATTTTATGTATACCGTTTATTAAACGTTTAATGATAAATGTTAGAAAAATGTTATAAATGAACATAATAATGTCTGAATAAAAATGGGGTCAGAGGTCAATTTCAATATCTTTGTATGGTTGCTCACTATTGAAAATATTATTTTTATGTCTGAAATTGTGAGATAGTGGCTTAGAAATTTTGCCCCCAATTCCTACTTTTAGGGATTGCATGTGGGGCAATTTTTGATGAAGTCCTCTAAAATCCCCTATTAGTGCTCACCGCCATCTTTGTGTGGACATGTTTGAAGGTTTAAAAATATAGGTTTAAAAACCGTTTTTGATATAATGTTTTAAAAACATTTGACAAGCATTGTTAACATTTTATGTGTACTGTTTATCAAACATTTCATGATGAATGTTTGAAAAGCATTTCCAGCAAAACATTCATTTCTCCAGCTATTTTATAAATGTTTTAAAAACGTTTCCAGTCAAACCTAGCTTCGTGAGTTATTTTATAAATGTTTAATAAACGTTTTCATGAAAGATGTTTGCGACAAATTAATTACACAAGCTTACACAATAATTTTAATGATATTATCGCAGAAGTACATTGCATGAATTTTTATTTCATTTATCATTTACATTATGATTCTTCAGTTTAAAATCTGTTTTTTCAACAAGGCACACACCATTTTATGTAAAAGTCAAAACATCCCTCAAACCCTCCCTGTGTACCTAAACCATGTACTAACTGTGAGTGTCAGTTTCAGATGAAGAGGGTGAAGCAGATCAGATGCAGCATGCTTCAGTTAAGAATCAGCACCAAGCCAAAGAAAAACGTCAATCAGACTAAAAGGGCTTGGTATTTTTGTACTCATTTGTTAAATGGTAAAATACGTTTTGGCAAGTTACATACACATGTTTAACAAACCTTTGAATCATCCTTCTTAAATCATAGGTATTTATATACTCCTTGGCCATATTATTTACCAAAAATTGTCCCAGTCAATCATAATTTAAGGCAGATTATAAAGTGAAATTTGTACCTTACCTTGGAAATGTATATCCCCAAATCAAATGCGAGAAAATGTCTTACAGATGGAAAGCCAGAGGCTGTGACAATAATCTATTGTTTATTTATCATTTACAGAATTTTAATATCCATTACAACTGTCAATGTATAATTCAGCTACAATATTAAAGTTCTGACTGACAGCACCATCATCCATTATCTTGTGTGGTATGTTGTACAAATGTGTTTTTAAGATCAATAGTAATTCCAAGTTGTCACTGGTCATGTATGGTGTTATCTGTTATGAAGCCCTTACACTCCAGTACCAATGCAAGTGAAGTTGTGTCATTATAAGCATCAGTACTGAATATCTGCGATAGGAATTTATTAATTTAGCCCCGTATTGTCATACTTGAGACTTTGGGATCAGAAACAATTCTTTTAACAGCCAATGTGTACTTTGCTGTTCAAATGCTGATATGGTAGACTGTACAGTGACCCTTTGCAGGTATCAGTGATGTTAACTACAGAAAGTTTTATCAGTTTGTGGGTCTAATTATAGTGAATGGTTGACTTCAGGCCTGAATAACACCATCGAGTATTCATATATTTCTTAATGCCAATAGCACTAATAATAATAGATATAGAGGTTTTATTTCTCTTGTGTGCATTGTCAATAACCATAGTAAGTAAACTAATGCTACCTTAACCCTAAAAAAGTCTTCACGGGTTGCCAGTTAGATAACGCTGTAAGTTTAGGATGGCTACACGGCAGTTTGGTAAGAATTTTGCATTTGATTCTCCAACAATCTGGAATGAATTGCCTGCTAATGTTTATTCTGCTTCCTCTGTTGCCTTCTTCAGGTAGAATCTCGAATCATTTTTGTTTTCAAAGGTCTTTCCACCATAGTTTCTGATTTAGCCGGTGCCTTTGTGGTAACGTCTGTTCCTATGTCCTTGAACTGCTGTGTTTTGAAATGTTGCTTATGGTTCTTGCACCTTGAAGTCTGCTTGAATGCAGACATTAAGCACTAGAAATGCCCTGAATGGAATAGCATAGAATTGCGTGCTATAACATTATTGTTCCAATTATTATTCCCCTAATATTTATAAAAATATTAAAATTATTGCATTTCTTGTCTCTAATTTCTGAAAACCCTGCTATCAGTTTACGTTTCCATTTTATAAAGTGACAGAATACTTCAATCATTTAAATTTTACCATTTCTATGTACTGTTAATGTGGCCTGTAATTAAATTATGAGCATATTTTGCCCCAATAAAATAGTGCGCAAAAATAAGGAATTAATTATATTAATTTGGTTCATAGATATATAACCCTCTTTCCAAATTACTGAAAATTCAATCTAATGAACCTAACCCAACCTAATACTGTTTTATGATTTTTTGTCATTGCAACACAATGTCATTGTACATTAGCCACACTCAACATAAGAAGTATTCTAAAATGCATGGTGAAATATTACTGATAGAGTATTTGCTTATGTTGAACAAACTGATTTCAGTTTATACATACACATTTATGTGATACAGGTTACTACTTACACAATCCAGTTTATATGTTGGTCACAATGGGTAATTGTGTCACCATGCAAGAGCATCAACAATATGGGGAATGATATGACATTATTTTAATCCAAGCAAAATAAAGAGGGTGTTTTGACAGTCAACTTGTTCACACAAATTAGAAGGACAATGACATTATGTCGATAGCTTTGTCATCTGACATGAAATAATACTAATATCTAATAATTAATTGAACTGGGAAATTAAATTTTAACATGCTGGAAACTAGGACATTTATCAATGGCTGTTTCTGTTATTGGTCATCAAGGAAATACCATAACAATATCTTGTTGCCATTTAGCTGACAATAATAATTCTGCCTTGTTGAAAAAAAATAGATCTTTGTGAGGCTTAACTTGAGGCCTTAATGGAGCCAACTCCGAATCTATATGTATCAGACCTTAACTAATTTTGAGAAATTTTAGGTCAAATTTAGTCTTCACATTTGACTAAAGGTTTGGTTTTTAACAAAAAGCGGGGCCAAGGTGACGCGGTGGTAACACACTCGCCTCCCACCTTTGAGGTCGGTGGTTCAAACCCTGAACCCTATGTGGGAAAAAAGGTACTTTCTTACCGAGAGTTGGCAGTTTACAGTACAGAACCTTGACCAACTGTATGTGCTGATGTCCTATGCCCATAAAACTACACGTCATGATATGACCTATACAGTGTTGAAAGTGATATTAACACCCAAATAAATAAAGCAATTTCACAAAAATCCTAGTAAATTTCACTTTTGGCATATCTATTTGTCTTATCTTCAAAATTTAAAAAAGTGGATACTGAAGTATTGTTCATCATTTGTGCGACAGTGGAATCCTCTCTACTCCCTTAATATACCCACAGCAGTGTTACAGCTTTCATATTAATATAGCCTTATTCGATTCATGATCAATTGAATCATGATCTAAGTGATCAGTCTCTCTCGTTGGATCAGTTGTTGTAATGATTTTAGTTACATGAGAGGCCCCAATCGAATAGAAAAGATCACTCCGGATCACTAAAATCACTTAAATCATTGTGAATCGAATAAGCCTTATATTAATCATATGACATCTGACCTCTTTAATCTGGCTTTTAATACCCAGGTCACATCTTTCCTTACTCTAGTTACCAGCTACAACCACGCATGCTCCTCTACTTGCTTCTTGTTCAATGCAGGTTGTATTTCATTTGGTGTATTTCAGAGACGTAATCCATGGAATCTGGATTCTTCAGATTAATGCACTCACTTGGGATGTGATCAGAATCCTAATCTGGATTATGAATCTGTTGATTTACCCCTGGAGGTGGATTCTTGGATTCAGATTCATTGGATAACCCATAATGCTCTGCAAAATAATGGCCGCAAATTGTATCAGCAAATTTTAAAAATTGAGTAATTTGTATGATATTTATAGTGGTTTTGTCTTGCATTTTTTTTCAGTTTGGATTTTGGTTGGGAGCAAGTAGCATTTCGTACCTAATCCAAAGAATCCAAATCTAAATCTGGATGGCACAGATTATACTTGTGAAACAAGCCTATTGAAAATCGTATTTGGGTCGGACATCTCAGTTGGCATTCAACACAACGCAGAAAATGTTTTGTGTTTTGGCCTACTTTTTCCAAATATTTGATGGAAGCTTTTACAAGCTATATAGGCATATACAGTCACAGAAGGGTTGAGGTGGGTATAGATATTCATGGTGACTCATTCTTTAGATATGACGGTCTTTTTTAGAGCCATAAGAACAAGATCAAGGTCTAACTGAAAGCAAATATGCACAGATACAACTGTAAGGGCAGGTGTGAACAGACCATTAGCTTTTTAGCACATAATCCTTAGCCAATCGAATTTGCCCGGATATCTACTTTGGACTAGCTTTGGGCCTCTTTTTGTCATCTTATTAACAAAAATATTTGGTTTAAATAATTTACAAACTGACTGTACAGATGCAATTAACTTTTCTGCGCTAAACAGCAATTAAGTTAATAAATCAATGTTTGCCCCTGGCGCCATGGATTTATGAGATATTCATTAAGTATAAAGTTTACCAAAGGGCTAGAGATGCAACAAACATTCTATTCTGTGTCTGGTTGTGCTGCCATTGTATTACTATTTTTAACTCACCACGCTGTTCAAACAGTACATTTACTTTGTGAATGAACGAAGGGACAAACTTACAAATGAATGAATGAGTGAGTGAATGATGTAGACATCCTATAAGACACAGTCCAATTGTCAGAAAATGTCAATATCCATGTTAGGGTCTGACAGGAGAAAAGACTACGTAATGGTGGAGGATGAACTAATCTGAATCAGTAATGCTTCAGCTGTTGTCTAAATCCAGTGATACTATACTTGATTCTAATTAAAAGCTTGGGGAGCTTAATTGTTCCTACTGTTAAGTCTGCACACAGTGTGACATAGAATGTTTTAGAGGAGATTTACTGGGAGAAATTACTTCAAGGAATCTCTTATTTGGTCTTTACCAATCAAAATGGCTTCCGTTTTTTGTTGCCCATCCACACCTGAACGGCCTCTAGGAAATTAGCCAGTTCAGCTTAAGTTCCAAGTATATCTGTGTATGAATTACGTTTACATTCCCCCCAAAGGGGGAAGAATGAATGAAAAGAACCACATTGGGTTAAACATTAATTTTATTCTACTACATGATATTTTATATGTAACAATTCATATAATGTACTCATTCAAGGAGGGAATGTTTCAGAATATGAAAGCAAAATCTCAACCCCAACCCTATGCTTGGATATGAAATTTTACAAATTTGAGGTAACATCTGAAGTAGCCCTAATGGGCCTGATTATCAATGGGCCAAAGGCAGTAGGCCAAAACTAATTTAGAAAAACTGGCCCAAAGTAAGAATTTGTAGGGTAACAAACCCAAAACCAAAGAATATGTATAATTTGTATTTATTATGAAATGTTGGCAAGCAAAGAGTGAGGTAGGTACCCACAAGCTGAGAAGAGGAATAATTTTTGAAATTTGGAAAGGGGATATATCCCTGAGGTCAAAAGGTGAAAGTTTAAGGACAATATAAAGCTTGTAGGGTAAAGATTTGAAAGGGAGGATGTTTTATTTTACTGAAAATCCACCAAAGTAATGCCAACCCACAGGTAAAACAAAGGTCAAATGGCCAATGTGTTACAAAAAATGTATAAAAAGATAAAGGATCAGTGTAAAAGCACATAAAAAGATACAACATAAAATAAGTTACAGATAAAATCGACATGAAAAAGCAAGGAAGCATTCATTTGCCAAGATCATGAGCAAGGTCAAGCTAATAGAACATTCTGCCCAGGTCAATGCAGGTCCAAGTTCAGATAGTCACAGTATGGCTTTATATGTTGATAATAAGACAATAATAACACACTTTATTCTGATATTTTGCTTCCAATTCAAGGACTATATACCTGCAACCTGTCTAGCTCAAAAATTAACACCTTACAGACCTGAGCATTACAGCCCCCTTACAATAAAAAAACCCCCAAAAAACAAAGGTTACATGGCAACGGCATAAGCCCACAGTCTGGTCATAAGCTAAGTATAATGTCACATGTAGTGCAAATGATACTATTAAATTTTAATATGCACTAATCATATCAACAGCACTAAATACAGAACTGCTGGTCATAATCTGGTATAATGTCACATGTCATACATATAATACTAATCTACATAAGATATGTATGAAATCAGAATCAACAGAACTAGATGACAGCCATGGGAGGCTATCCCAAACACAGGACTAGCATCCTGGAACATTTCCAGCACCTCCAAGGCCAGTAACATTCTGATCCAGATGATAAAATGTGGTCACTTACAGTATATATACTCCATTATCATTAGATATAACTCCTTGCAGAGAATCAAAAACACACATCCACCTTCATGATGTACATACAGACATCCATCAATTGGAGACAGCCTACACCTAGAAACTAATATTAGCACAAAAATAACAAACATTTTACAATTTGCATCTTGATGAGAAAGAACAGCAGACAAGTTTAATCTATATACCCTTTCAAGGGGAGGGAAGTGAGGGTGTTTTGACGTTGCTTGCCTGCTGGCCATAGTTAAAGTGACATGTACTGGTCAGCCTCGTGGTCAGTATTGGAAACTGACCAATGAAATTCTTTATAACAAAAACGTATATACTCGAGTAATCTATATCAAAGTTCTTGAGGAAATGATCACTATGACTAAATGTGGAAGCCCCCCCCCCCCCCCCCCCCTCCCCCGGGGAAATGAGCCCAGCAGCACCCACATGCTGCCAAGCAAATGATAGGTAGCTTTGCATTGAGATATGCTTGTGCTAAGAGGAGTTGTGTATAGGGTAAAAAGGAGCTGGCCTAGGACTGAACACTACAGAGCCCTTTGGAGGAGTTGCAAAATATCTGGGCCCGTATTCACAAAGATTCTTAAAATTTTTCTTTGAATTACACTTAAGTCTAAGAAAAATTCTATGCTAAGAATTTTCTTATTCTTAGAATAAAAACCTATTCACAAAACAATTCTTAGCTAAGAATAATTCTAAGAATAAGAATTTTTGTGAATAGGAAAATTCTTATTCTTAGAATTTTTCTAAGAAAAACGACAATTCTAAGAAAAATTCTAAGAATAATTCTAAGAATAAGAATATTTGTGAATACGGGCGCAGAATAACATCCATGTATTTTAATCCTCGTTTTTCCTAAATTGAGGGATTACTCTAACCATTTGAGAATGACGCCATTAATTCTATACCAGTGTTTAAGGCAATTAAAAGGACAATTGAATATGTGGGTATAATTGGTGGGCTGTGTCTGCATGCATGTGCCCGGCAAAGGTGAAAGGTGGCTGTCTGATGGTTAGGAAATTAGAAATATAATCCGTCACTCAACCACACTACTACACACATATGCAAGCCTAAATGCTCCTCTTCTGTCTAAAAACTCCTAGATACTGTCTTCAACATCTGGGTATTAAAAGCACTTTTTAACAGTTTTGAGTGGTGGTTAATCACTATTATAGGAAGTATTTGGAATGAAACTACAAAACTCTGTGCCTTTTTGCTTTATTTTTTCTATTTAATGAATAATTTTGGACAAATTTATTGAATGAATAACAGTAAAGAAATCTTGTAGATGCCATCTGTCTGGGTCGTTTTTATTGAAAACATACCAATGAAAACACTACAAAAAGGAAAATGCCACTCTGATTAGATTACCAATATTGAGTAATTTCTACCAATGATGTTTTTTAACTATTTATAAACTTAATATTTGGAAAATTTAGGATATTTAACCCCGGAAAATGTAAGCTGTCACAATAAAAAAAGAGGTATTTTCCTTTCCTGTGTGCTACTTTGCAGATTATGGGCATTAGCTTAGTGAGCAAGTAACTACTTTAAGTAAATTGCTTATAACTCCAAAATGACTGCATTTAAATTATTTTGCAAAAAATTTCTGTTTATCTATTTCTCCATACCTACAAGGGGTAACCTGACAACAGGTATTTTCTGGGGTTTTTTAACAGTGGGAAAAATGAATAAATGGCTTATTTCTTTGTAATCGTGTTACAACGTTTTGATGAATGATGTTCAGCCACTTTATCTGTGTCCTGGCATATTTTCAGTGCTGTGACTACTTTTTTGCTACTTTGATAGTTTGGCTTTGAGTAAAAGACTTGTAACTGCAAAACAGATTTAGAGTTTATTAAGGAAATATGTGACCAGTTTATTTGGTCATACTGATTATTTGTTCAAGATCAACAAAGGAATGCCCATAGGTAGTCCATATGGCGGATTTTGGTTCAATTTTCAAGTGCCTATGTCTCGCCTATTTTTGATCCCAGAGAATCTGGATCACAAACCAACCAGTAGGAAACCATGCACTTGGATTCTTTGGTGTGGTCACATTTGACGTTGGAGCCCTGCTTTAAGGTCAAATGGGCTAGCCAAAGTTAAAAAGTCCCTATAATTCGCCTATTGTTGGTCCTAGAAGTTTGGGGTGTAAAACCAACCAATTGGAAATCATTTGGTGGGAATGTTTGACTCTGGACCCCTCCTTCTAGGAAAAACAGGGGTAGCCAAACTTATAATTGCTGATAAGTCATTTTTTGTTGGTCTTAGACAGATTTGGGATGTAAGATCGTCTCAGAGCAAATCATTGGAGGCTATGATATGGTCACTATGGGTGTTGAGCTCACGGCTGATGCCCAAAAAAGGTGTCCAAACTTTAAAAGTGTTTCCAAATCTCTTATTATTGCTCCTTGCTAATCAGTTTTATCGTTGTAGGTGGTTCAAACATGCAAACACAATACTAAATGAAGCAAAAATAGAGGAGGCACCCTTACACTTGGATCACAGTAGAACTGTTGTCACAACTGTGGCTATATACATGTATCATTCTACGATTCTAAAAGAAAAGGCCTTTGACAGGTCTTTAAATAGATTCAAACTTTCAAGCAAGAAGTGCAAACATGTACTAATTAAATTTCAAACAAAATTTGATACTCATTTTCATAAAATTGTAGGGCCTGAAATATACCTCCAATGCAGTGCTTTATTGGTTTGTCCTTTTCCTTGTTATCTCCCACCATCACGTTTTTAAATAAATCTTAATATTTGAATCATTTATAAAGATATCTTCAACAAATTTGCAAGGAATGTTTATAGCTATAAAGACATGTCTATCAAAAATTTTGGCCTCATTTCAGCCACTATAGCCGATTGCTTGAAAATCATAAAGATGCTCTAAATCTTGAAATATTTCAGCTAGCTTCATTAAAGTTGCACAAAAGACATATGAATAGAAAAGGTAGCCTGATATTAATTATGGTCTAGTTTCAAAAACTAAATGGCCGCCATATCGCATGTTTAATGTCAAATGGAGTTATCCTATTAAAAAGGCCTTGAATCTCCCTTACCATTGCTCCTATAGGTTCGGAATATGAAAATATTTTGTCGGAGGTCATGGCCTGGTAATATTTTACGAAAATGTCCTTATATCTGCTTTATTATTGATCCTAGGACTTCAGACTGTAAAAACAGTCATGTCTTGAAAATGCTTTGCTTGTGAATAATTAGAACCTCATTTTGAGAAACAAAATGGCCGTCATAGCCAAATATTTCCAAGTCATTAAGATGATCTAAATCTTGAAATATTGCAGCTAGCATCATCAAATTTGCACAAAAGATACATGGCTAGGAAAGCTAACATTGATAGTAATGCGATCTGGTTACAAAAGCAAAATGGCCATCATATCAGGTTTCATATCACATGGGGTTATCTTATTTAAAAAGCTGGTAACACTCTCGCCTCCCACCGCTGAGGCCGGGGTTCGATCCCCGTGAAGGCCTTATGTGGGAAAGGTGGTAGTTGCTTGCCGTTGGTCGGCAGTTTACAGTACAGAACCCTAGCGAACTCTATGTACTGGTTTCCTCTGCCCTTCCAACTACCCGTCGTGATATGACCTGTACAGTGTTGAAAGCGACGTATATAAATATTAAAAAAGCCTTATATCTCCCTTTTCATTGCTACGTGGGGTTCCCAATGTGAAAACAACTTAAAGGAAGTCATGGCCTGAGACTCTTTTCTAATTTCTAATTGATCTTTGACCCATTCTTCAATGTCAAGTGGGTTTATCTTACTACAAAGGCCTTATATCTCACTTAGTTCTCCATTATTACTGTAATATATTAATTTGCATTACATGACAAATTTCGAAATTATATGGATATGTTTTGTTCACACTCACAGTCATATTTTCATGTCAAAGCAAGTCCCAAGTGCATTTTGTCTGTTGCTTTTTGTTGGTTTCATACCAAAATTGAGAAGCAACTTGTCTTGTGTGTTGAAATCCTACAACAAATGCAAACAGATGCGTGGTTTGTTTTGTTCACAAATGGGTTTTTATGTACAAGGTCTATTCCAGTCATTTAACTACAGTGCAGTTCAACCTGGTATCCTAAATATCTTGTATATTTCAGAATGTTGACCAAATAATTGCAGGTTAATTTCACCAACCAATATTGTTTCGTTTATAAAGTCATTATACTTGGTTGTATTATTTAATTTATTCAAACCCTTTTCAAGGCAAATTGGGAAATTTAAGAATTAAATTCAATTTTTATAACTTAGTATCTTACCTAGTGGACCAATGCATTCATCCGGCGCGCAGCTGGTCCCGCCAAACATTAGAAAAAATGTCCTGAGCTGGGCTCTGACCGGGACTGGTGGTGTTGCATCCATTCGCCAGGTGTCCTCTCAGCACCCAGCCTCCCCTTGCGCGCGCATGCGCACTTCCTCTTTTTGTTTCCTACCCAAGAAGGTCCCTCTATGAGCTATGAAGCGGGGAAGGTAGGATGGGAATCCCCTGGTCCACTAGGTAAGATATTAACTTATAAAAATTTTATTTAATTCTTAAATTTCCCATTTCATTGCGTTAATATATCTTACCTAGTGGACCAATGCAGAATAACTACCCATTGGTTGGAGGTTAGCTCATTAAACAGGGGACTTAAGTCTGAACTCCCGAGCCATTCCATAAAGCCTGGAGGTTATATACACCCGGACAGATGTCCCAACAACCTCCACTATGCTCCCCCCTTTTCTTTTCAGAATAATCTGAAAACCTGATTGAAAAGGAGAGGACAACGGAGTACTGTCCCCAGGATTCCCAAGGAAGTGATGTAGGGGAAATTAAAAATAATCCCTCATCTTCCCTTTTGGATCAGAACAGACTGCAGGGGCGTTTTTTTGTTTGTATATAATATACACATATACAAGGTATATATAAACAAAGCATAGGCAGTCTGGAAAATTTATTCTCTGACTTGGCCAGCTACCACTGGTCCCAAATGGTACAAGTCTGAGTCCGCCCAGGCTACATCCTTTAGGTAGAATTGGGTGAATGTATTGTGAGACTTCCAATGACAGGCTGAAAGGATCTGATCTAACGGCACATCTCCTTGGAAAGCTTTGGAAGCCGCGAAGGCACGGACATCATGTGCCCGAACTTGGTGCAAAGTTTGAGCCTGTTCATCAGACAGTTGATAACATAAGCCAATTGTCTGTTTAATCCAGGAGGAGATAGTGGCAGGAACAATGTCCTTATTGAAGCTCTTCCTGAAGGAGACAAAAACCAACTCCTTACCAGCCCAGAGGTCTTTGGTCTTGTCTAAATAATAACGTAAGGCCCTGACAGGACAAAGAGTCCTGTCCTCCTTCAGAGATTTGTCCAGGGTAGGAGCTAGAGCAGGGATAATAAATGGAGCTACACAACCTGGACCTCCTTGGCTAGATTATTTTTAGAAATGAAGCATGGGGAAGGATATAATGAAACATTTGACCAATCCTCCTGATGTCGAATGTTCCTGTGAACACAGGCAAGAATCTCACTTCTTCTTTTCCCAGAACCTAGAGCTAAAAGGAAGACTGTCTTAAAAGTAAGATGCTTAAGTGAAGCCTTCCTAAGTGGTTCAAATGGGGCTTTGGTAAGCTGGTGTAAGACCAAGGAAAGGTTCCATGTGGGGACACCCCGGCGACCTTTTGGTTTATCTCTATGAAAACTATCAAGCAACCTAGTAAGGTTTTCATCCTTGCTTATGTTGATTTGGTTATTGCCCACCTTGTTAGCTATGGCAGTCCTATAGCCATCAATGGTGCTAGGTTGGAGGAGCTTCTCCTGAAAATGGTAGAGAAGGAAATCCGCAATCAGATTTATAGAGGGAGACCGGAAGTCCACCTTATTCTCCTCACACCATCTGACAAAAATGGCCCACTTTGACTCATAGACAGCTCTGGTTGAGCGTTGCTGAGGAGCCTCAATTCTTGTTGCCACTTCTTCAGAGAAACCTGCCTGTTGAATGGGCTGTGGCTCTAGGAGCCAGGCATGCGGATTTAGGTTGTGGAGATCTCTGTGCGGCCACTGATTGAATGGTTGGGTTAGTAAATTCTCCACTATGGGAAGTGCAAGGGGAATCTGAACTGACATGCTGACTAGGTCCCAAAACCAGGGCATGTTGGGCGCAATCAGAATGAGTCAATGGCATCCGTGGTCCAAGAGTTTGGTGACCACCTGTCCCAGAATTGCCACCGGAGAAAAGGCATACGCGTCCAGGTTGTCCCACTGAAGAGTCAACGCATCTACCTTCCAAACCAACCGGTCCAGTAATGGTGACACAAACCTGGGAAGTTTGTGATTGAACCTGGTTGCAAAAAGATCCACCTCCGGTTTGTGCCATCGTTGGCAGAGTAGGTCGAAAACCTCTTGAAGGAGAGACCACTCTGTCTGAATCACCTGTTTGTGTCTGGACAGTTTGTCGGCAATGACATTCAGGTGACCCAGAATGTGCCTGGCCCGTAACACAATTTGTCTCTGGTTGCACCACAACAGGAGTCTCCAAAGGAGGGCACAAAGAGAGCCTGATCTCATACCCCCCCTCCTTGTTGATATAAGACACCACTGTTGTGTTGTCTGTGCAAACTAAGATGGTCTGGTTCCAACACAAACGCTCGAACCGTTTTAGGGCTAACAAAACTGCCCCGAGTTCCAGCAAATTTATGTGCAAATCGCCTTCTGGTTTGGACCAGAGACCTTTTGCAGTGCAGTCTCCTAAGTGTGCGCCCCAGTCTTCATTTGAGGCGTATGTAAACAGCTGTAGGGCGTGACGTAAGGGGTGTAAAGGTTGGCCTTTCAGAACCTTGTTTGGGTCCAACCACTACTTCAGATGAACATAGAGAGACTTTGGTAAGGGAATGACCTTTTCCAGGACCTCTGGGACATGCCAATGCTTCTTTAAATGCCATTGGATAGGCCTCATGTGCAAACGTCCCCACACCACTTGTTTTTCTGTGGCTGTTAGAAGCCCTATTAGGCACATGAACTGCCTGACCGAGCAGGTCTCCTGTCCCAAGAGGTTTATTTTCTGTGACAGAGCCATCCACCTCTCCTGAGTGGGTGTGACCAGACCTTGAGAGAGGTCGAAACGATAGCCGACCAAGTTGAAAATATGTTGTGGAACCAGTTCTGACTTTGAAAAATTGATTACCCACCCTAGATTGCAACATAGGTCCAAGAGGGTCTGGGTATGTCGTTGGCACGTTTCCAGGCAACGGGCTCTCAGCAACCAGTCGTCTAGGTACTGGTGGATTTGGATACCCCGCGCCTCTGCTATTAACTTGACTTCCTTGGCGACCTTGGTGAACTCCAACAGAGCCGTAGAGAGGCCAAAAGGAAGGGCGGTGAATTGATATGTCTAACTGTTCAGATGGAATCGTAGGAACTTCCTCGACCTTTGACTTATTGGAACATGAAAGTAAGCGTCGCTGAAGTCCAGCGACGTGACCCTCTCCCCTTTTTTGAAGGGAGAGCCTGATGTTCTCTGGAGTTTCCATCTTGAAGGAGGCTGTCGCTAGGTACAAATTCAGTTGACTGAGATCCAGAATTGGCCTCCACTTGTTTGGCTTTGATACCAGAAATAACCGGTTGTAAACAGCCAGAGACGTGGGAACTACAACCTTTTCTACCGCCTATTTTTGAATTAAGGCTATCAAAGACTCTTTCAGATACTTGTTTCTGACTGGATCTGCGTACCCACTATCACTTGTGACCTTGACAGGGGGGTCTTACTTTGAAGGGTAGGGAATACCCTTCCTTTAGTATGGACACTACCCTTGGATTTGAACCCTGAGAGAGCCAGACCTGCCAGAACTTTTGCAGACGGCCTCTCACAGATGGATTTCTGACATGCTGTACACTTTCCACATTTTGGACACAAAGACAGTGACTTACACAACAAACAGGTTTGACACATTTTATTACCTTTTGAGGTTGCAGGGGGCTTACGTCTTTCTTTTGTGACTGCCCGGTTACACAAGGTGCAGGAAAAGCAACATTTAAGTCTACACTCTGAGTCTTTGAATTTGAAATTTAATCCTGTAAAGGCTTTTTCACAGGAGGATCTGTTGTGCAATAATTGTTATTTATATTGTTGTGCACGGGAGGATTTAGAGAAATAAGTGTAATTTCCACCTCCCCGTCCACGATGGCGTCCTCTACCCTTGCTGAAAACTGTCGCCAAGCTTGAGAAGACTGAGCAGAAGAATAGATAGCTTGTCTGCTGTCCTTTTTTCATAAGGTTTGTAGCAGTAATGCTGCTGTTTTCGGCCAGAGTGCTGGAATGTGCCTGGACTGGGACCTTGAGCACTTGGCGCATTTTCATGCTTTAAGATATCCTGCTCAGCAGTTGCTAATATATCATCAGGAAATAAGGCAGAACTGAACAATGGGGCATTGCGTAACTTATTCCATGTATCCGCTTTAACTCCAGGTTTCATGAACTCTAAGTAAGAATCCCTTCTGAGGAGAATGAAATTGGCAAGCTGGTCAAAGAGGCTATCAGCCAGATGTTGTAAGGCTGTAAGTCTACAGATATGCTTGAGTGAAAAGTCCTTGGTGGCTTCAACTACGTCTTTAGGGGCTTTCCTTTAACAATGACATAATTCAGGTTAATATGAGTGTTCATTTTGTCCTGGATTTCGCGTGTACAGCGGTTAAAACCAGCCGCATGATTTGTCACATAGGTCCCTTCCCTGGCACACTTCTCCCACCTACGCAGGATGTCTTGTGGGACCAGTCCAGAAGCAGGACTGGGCTGTGGATAAGATGAAACTTTGGCAACCCTAGAGAATTGGGCGTTGAGACGTGTCTCAGAGTCTGACCAGCTGAAGATGGTTCTACCGGGACGTACATTATTATTCTGTCTCAGCCGGTATTGTTTGTACCACTTGGATTGGCTCTTTGGTGTACATACAAATTGATCTGTCTTTAAACCGGCGGATTCTTGGGAACGGGAGGGGTATCCTTCCGCCACCCTAGTATTGAGTTTTTCCATTTTGTGGCAGAGCCAGTCATCAGCAGGAAGTTCTACTGATACTTTGCCAATGTTATGTTCTTATGTGGGTGGTTTCCTTTCCAGGGATTGTCGGATCTCTCCCCATCTCTTACTGAAAATTTAAAGTCTGGAATGTGAGACCATCTGCTGACTGACTGCTCTGACCGTCTCACTACAATTAATTTCTTCATTTTGGGTCAGCTACCTCCAAATCTGAGATCTCACCATCTTCTGAATCTTTGTTGGACCGGCCAGTGAGAGAGTCAACATCAGAGTATTCTGGGGCTGTTGATACGTCTTGACCGGTACCAGCACCAGTATCACCGGGAGAGGCAGTAGCGTGAAGTACAGCAGTAGTAGATTTAGTAGAGATAACACTAGAATCCTGACCAAGAGACAAGGAATCACCCGGACAATGTTCAATGAACCAGTCTGTGATTTTTCCGGTGCCGGCAAACCATCAGTATAAGAGGTAGAAGGCATAGCCTTAGTTTTCTTGCTTTTCTTACCAGAACATTCATTTTTCTTTTCCTTTGGTTTATCAACCGGTATATTCTCGTCTAGACCCGGAGACCTCACCAGACTGGTGGCTCTGGGGTCAGACGGATTGAAAAAAGGCTGTGTGGATACTGGAGCAGTGGCAGTAGCAGTAGATGCAATGGGCAAGCTTTGCTTGGCATTCAGTGACCGCCACGTACACGGTAAATAGAATTTAAAATATGAGGCGAGACCCTCTTTAAACCTATATACTTGCTACCCTTTGACCCCTGGTGACCTAATTCACTCTGCCATGTGCAGTAATACAGAAATAGTTCATTCTTTTTGTGAATAAACACAAATGCTGGAAAAATATCTTTTAAAAGCGGGGCAGGCGGAAGGGTGATTTGCTGTTTTCATATGGTAAGTATATACATTTTTATTCATAAAAATGGATTTTACATTTAAAAATATGAAATTTTATTTCATAAAAATATAATATACTCTACCATATGAAAACACTTGAATGCCCACATGGAAGGATGGTGGGAAAAAGACAGACTGAGGAAAACCACCCTTAGGTTAAATTGCATAAAGAGGATAGTTCCTGGTGCAGTTGAACCCAAAACCTCTGTGCTGAAGAAAAAACTCCATTGAGTTAAATGAGTAGAATTAACCACTGCAAAAACTTCAGCACCGCTGTCTACACCCTATTAGGTCAGCTCAAAGGAGAGGGCATAAATATGCCACTGTACTCAGAATAGGAACATGCCAAGAGGCACTAAGAAGCACGGTTCTGAAAATGGACATGAAGAACAGAATCCCTAAAAGGGAAATGCCACCCCCCTTTTTCTGAGACTAAAAAGTCTCAGAATGACTTAAATTGAGGAATTTAAGTAGAAGAGAGAAAATGGCTGAGTGGAAACAAAAGTCCACTACACTTAAGAAATCATAGAGATTCTTAAGAACAACATCTCTGAAGGAAAATAAGTGAAGTGCAAGAAACCCGAGAGGAATCCCCCACGATGTGAAGCAGTGGGAAACCATCGAAGAGACCAGAATGAAACCTGGGCAAAAACATCATGGGCCTTCACATGTGGAACAGAGTTGGAGGGAATAAAGGATAAAATGTTATCCAAAAAGATATTGTCTGAGCAGCAATATAACCCTCTTTGAACTTCAGAAGAAAGACCAAGAAGAAATCCCCCTAAGAAAGTCAGAATAGCTAAATAGATAGTATCTTAGGAATCTGACTGTAGGAAAGGAGAAGTCCTCAAAGTCATCCTGACCAAAGACAAAAAGTGAAAGCAGGAAGAGCCTTCTGAAGATAACTGGCTTAAGCCAGGAAAGTAAGATCTGACTTAAGGATGACTCAGGCCATCCCTAGAGAGTGAGAGAAAACCTTTAAATAAAGGAATCAAAATCACTCCTTCTCCTTCCCAAAGAAAGGGACTAAGAAAGACTGTCTAATATGTGAAAAACTTGGCTCAGCAAGTAAACGGGGTTCAATGGGAGCCTTGGTAAGAGCCTGCAGAACCAAGGTTTAAGTACCAAAAGGTAGGTGACAACTACCCTTATTGTGGACTTAAAGAAGCTCTAAAAGAGACTTCCAAGCTCCCTATAAGAACCCAACTCCAAGTAGTACCTGGAGAGAGCGGACCTGTATCCCTATTGCCTGAAAAATAATTCCTTAAAAGGAACAAACAACAATAAAAGGGACAGTTGAAGCATGGCAGAGTGGCCATGTTTCTCACAAGTTTTTGAAGCAGTTCCACATTGCTTCATAGACAGTTATGGAGGATAAAAATCCTCCAAGACCCCTCCTGTGAAAATTCTTCTTAAAGGAGACTTCAGCCAGAAAGCTTGAAGCAAGGAACTCCATAAAAATTAATAACAAAACTCTAGATGAGATTGTTATAGAAGAAAAAGAGGAAGAGCCAATGGCTTTCTTAAAGGAGATCTTGAGGCCAAAAACTTGGCACTTGCCAAGGAAGGCTACAAGAAGAATGGTACAGCTCTGAAAGTTGATTAACTTCCTGGCCATAGATGACAAAGACCTGAAGGAGGGAAGGAGCAAAACAAGTACTCCGGACCAAAGCACTCCAGGGCATCTGTTGCCAGAGCCTAAGGATCTAGCACAGGAGGCACATGCAAGAGCAGCTTGTGACTGAATCACATGGCTAAATCAGATGAGAAGTCTGAGACTACCATCTGAAGATCAAAGAATAGAGAGACCACTTTATATGAAAGGTGACATAAGACCTCCAGAGATGGTCTGCCAAGGATTCATGCCCCTGGAACACGAGAAGGTGGAAGAACAGACTTGTTCTTGTAAAATTAATGGCAAAAGGTGCCAAAATAGATACACATGTCCCAAGAGTGGAAGCTCTCTTGATATAAAAAAGAAAGCACAGACAACAGTGTTACCTGAAACTATCTGAAGTGTCCCTTAAAGAAAGGACAAGTGAAGAACAAATGTCTTGAGAAGAAGACATCTGTGTTGTCTGGGGCTGAAAGGATGATCCTTTGATGAAAGGATAATACAGAAACAAATGTCTGAGCAAAAAGGACAGCTATGAGCTCTAGAACTGATGAACAGATTGGACTGCTACATCAAAGATGGACCTTAGATGGTCAAAAGAGCACAAAGAACTCCCAAACCCTGAAGTGAAACATCCATAAAAGTAGATGTAAAACTAGGGATTTAAAGGGAGGTATGCAAAGACATAGTTCCCAGGATAGTACCATCTTAAATGAACCTTCATAGAAGGATCAAAGAATGGGCAATCCAGAGCACCTTTGAGAAGGAAAATCAAAGTGTCCTGAGACACTGAAGAAGTGGAAGCCAAGAGAAATAAAGGTGCCCAGTTGGAGAGGTAATTTAAAGGTGTTCCAAGGCAGAGAAAGGATGAGCTGCTGAATAGACAGAACCTTGTCCCTGAGAGGAACACCTTTAGACAGGCTAAGAACCTGACCCAGGACGGAGACCTGTTGTAGGAACAGATCTAAATACTTCCTGCTAAGAACCACTCCAAGTTGAATGTCAACTCTAAGAGAGTTGCAAATGAGCCTCTTGACAACTATTGGCTCTAATGAGCCTATACGTAGTCGCATGTGCACTGAGATGCCCAACCTCAAAAGCAACTTTCCTTACTTCTTTGACTAAGGAAGTAAATCCTGATAGGCTAGTGGCTAGGCCCTAAGGCATTGCCACAAAGCGGTACACCCTGCCCAACGCAAAACTCTGAGCAAGAGTGAACCAAAGAAGCCAGAGGAGAGAAAGGAGGTATCTTGAGGGAGAGAAGTGGTCCACTGGCCAATTGAGAAAATGATCAACTGATAAGTTGAATCCTGATAGTCGGAAAACCAGGAAAAGATAAAAATCTAATGGTGGTTTCCAGTATATCTTTGTCAAGAATAATGCCCTGAAAAAATCAGGAAAACAGGAGCTCAAGATACTTGAACTGCTCATGTGAACAGACAGTGTGAGACTGAATAACAAGGAACAGCAATCTTCTGTGGAGAAGAGCTGAAGAAGAAATCAGGAAAGTGGAATCTGAGCGACCACTGGAATGTGAAGCAAGTTCCAGAATGCTGGAAAAAGAAAGACTTCACATAAACATTTCAAATGAAATAGAAGAAATCAGTTGACCTCCCACTGGCAAGTGGAGGGATCTGGAAGTAAGAGTGAAAGTTTGAATATAACAAAACACTCCTATCTCCTGAAGGACACCATGATAGAGGTTGAGGCTGAGCCTCTGCCTGTGGAAGGCATTCCACCATCAGAATGTTGGAACCTGGAAAGGAACCACATCCCTAAAGCACTAAGTTAGAGAGAAGACTCCCTAGTTGGGAGGAGAAAGGTCTTTATTGAAACAGAATAAGACCAAAATTGGCCCAAATTACCCTACCAAGTGACTAGGCACAAGTGAGGGAAATGGAAAAAGAAATCTCTCAAAATAAAGTGCAAAGATGGCTGAAAAAGGCCATTGATCAACCAGCTAAAATGGAGCTGGAAGATCCACTGAAAAGATGTCCAAAGCATGGTGGATGAAAAAAACCACTGAGAAGTATTGCCTGGTCAATCAACTTGAATAAGTGATCAACAAAACAGGACTGAAGGAAAAAATCCCACAGTACTAAGGACCCGAAGGTCCATCTCAGATCTCCCCTAATAGCAGAGGACCTCTGCCTAGGGAAGAGAAGGTCTTAAGAACCCCACCAGGCTAGATCCCAGGTAAGAAAGTAAGTATCTGGCCTCACGAAGGAACTTCTAAGCCTGGAAAAAGTGGATGACTAAGAAAGAAATAAGACTGATGAAAGAGCAGTCAAATTATTCCCTAGCCTTGAAAATCTTCTGTGGAGAAGATTGAAGGACAAAGTCCTAAGCATCCATAAAGTCTAACAGACTGGCACCAAAAATGTTGGAATAGGGTCCCTGAAGTCTGCTGAAAGGTTAACTAAAGACAGAGGGACACCAACATACCCAAAAGGGAGATGTGCCCATTGGAAGTCAGATCTAAAAAATGGTGAAAATGCATTAGGAAGCTGTTGAGTAACAGAAGATTTCCACCAAGCCGCAAACAAAAAATTTCTAGATTTAGAAAATGAATGGAGCTGTGCTTAGGAAGTAGCAAAATCAGTTGGATTCAACTGATAAACTCTTCTTAAGGGACCTTGAACAAAAAAAATGGTCTTGAGAAAGTAATCCCAGCCCAAAAAGACAGCCTGATTAGGCTGAGCCTTAGGCACAAAAGAGGCCAAAAGACTGAAAATAGACTGAGAAAGCAAATGACCAAATGACAAATTTGGAATGTAGGAAACCAGTAACAGTGAGATGGATCTCCAAGGGTGGATGACAAAGTCATCCCCAAGAGCCGTAAACCACCATCCTCCAGAATGGAAGATCATAGATGGGGAAAGGCTGAAATGGAGACCCTGGGCTCAGAATTGAACCCCAAAACACTGAAACCAGGATCCGTATCCCAGAAATGTCAAATGAAAGGGCCTGTAAAAATAATGAACCGTGAATGGCAGGTAGTAAATACCGTAATGTTACGCTATGAAATATGCGTTAACAAAGGGAATTATTACACATAATGCTCTGAAAGAATAATAATCAAAGAATTATGAAAACGGAGTGCATAAACCTGGAAATGCTGTAATCACTGAGAAAATGAATATTTTCTGACAACCGATCGGTTGACCTCCATTTTAAGTATGACATCATCATCATGTGACCTGGTGAGATGATTTGTATGAAGCTCAAAATAAGGTCAAATATGCGGTGAAACGAAGAATTTCGTGTTAAGAATGATGGAAGATCTAAATTGGCAATTATAAAGCCAGTATAAGTGAAGAAAAGATATAATTCACCGCGGAAATAATTATTTCCAAAGGAAATCCAACAATCTGAAACCACATGACCTGATGAGCGATAATAAAATCTTTGTAACTATGTGAAAACAATGCACACTAAAGTTGACAATAGGGTCAAAATACGTGGAGAAACGAAGAATTTCGTGGAAAAAATGAAGGAAAACCGTAAATTAAAATTATAATGCCTGTAGAAGTGCATAAAATGAATTAATTTACCATGGAAATGAATATCTCCAAAGGCAATCCGACATTCTAACACCACGTGACCAAATGAGCGATAATACGAATTCTGAAAAAACGTAAGAATATTGCACAAAGTATACAATAAATTCACCAGAAATCGAAGTAAAATGTAAATAAAATGGAGAAAGGGTGAACAAAACAGCAGAAGTGTACTTACAGAGCATCAAATACGTGTAAATGCAGGACTTAATGAGGTAACAAAAATGTCGAGTTGAGAGTTCAACCGCCACAAAAAGAATGAACTATTTCTGTATTACTGCGCATGGCAGAGTGAATTAGGTCACCAGGGGTCAAAGGGTAGCAAGTATATAGGTTTAAAGAGGGTCTCGCCTCATATTTTAAATTCTATGTACGGTGTACGTGGCGGTCACCGAATGCCAAGCAAAGCTTACCCAAGTGTTTTCATACGGTAGAGTATATTACATTTTTATGAAATAAAAATTGATGTTTTTGTTAGTTCTTATTTTGGATCAAACAAGTTTGTTAGTTCTTATTTGGATCAAACATTTTGGGTACACCAGGAAGGTGGTGTGGTGGTGCCACAAATATGATATTTAAACAAATTTGAAGGTAAATGGTTGTACTTTCTGACCATTTTTGCTGGAAATAGTTTGCATTCATCAGATGCAAGCAAAGAAGTAGTTGAAAAAAGCTGAACTTTTAGTATTTACAGAAAGTCCAATTGGAGTTTCTAATAGCAGAATTTGAAATTCCAAAATTGACTTTCTGCCAACCTGGTAGAAATTCTAATTTGGTTGAATTTGAAATTCTGTCAGATTATACTCTCTACCAGCTTAATTTGCAAATTTAATAAGTAAATTAAATTTTTATAAGTTAATACCCTATCCAATGGACAATTGCTAATCCGGTCGGCGCAGACCGGCCCGCCAAACGCCAGAAAAAGACGTCCTGTGTTGCCACCGGCTGGCCGGTCCGTAGTACTGTGCACTCCCCAGATGGCGCCTTGTACTTCCTTCCTGTCTAGACAACCTGACGTCATAGCATCTTTTTCGTTGTCTAAACCTCTTAGACCCCTAGTAAGCTGATAGCGGGGCCGGTTGGGTGGGCCTTGCCTGTCCATTGGATAGGGTATTAACTTATAAAAATTTAATTTACTTATTAAATTTGCAATTTTATTGCGTTAATACATCCTATCCAATGGACAATTGCTGAATAACTACCGCTTGGTCGGCGGGTAAGTTACTAGGGACTTATGTGAACTCACAAGTAATAGCAAATTTTAACCTACGGTCTAGGCTGACTTCGTCAGGAGACCTATAGGCCCAGGCCTGGGTTGACCCTAAGGTCAGGAAACCCTGTAAGACCTTGGTCGGTTGCCAACAGCCGGTTACCCGGGGGCTATACCGACGTCGCCCCCCCCCCCCTTTTTAACAGACCTGCTCCGAGGTAGGGGAAGAGAGGGATGAGTTCAGTCCCAGAAAGCCAATAAACCTTCCGAAGGAAGCGCATCACATTTTATACTATGTGCTTGTAGAACTGTTACATTATGTACATATATACAAATCTCCTCACTCTAAGGGCCACTTGTGGTTCTGCTGAACAGCCTAACACCCGGCCCAATTGGTAAAGCTCCGAGTCAGCCCAAACCACACCCTTCAGAAAGCACTGTGTGAAGGTATTGTGACTTCAGTGGCAGGCTGACAAGATTGGATCTAAGGAGACTCCCGACTGGAAGACCTTAGAAGCAGCAAAGGCACTGACATCATGGGCTTTAACCTTATGTCAAGTGTGGGCCTCCTGGTCAGAGAGCTCATAACATAGGATCACAGTCTGCTTGATCCAAGAGGAGATAGTGGAAGGTGAGATGTCTTGTTGAAACCTTTCTTAAAGGAGACAAGAACCACCTCTTTATTCTGCCTGATGTCTGAGGTCCTGTCCAAATAGTAGCACAGTGCTCTGACCGGAGAGAGGGACCTGTCAGACTTGAGGGATCTATCCAGAGTTGGGGGCCAGGGCTGTTATAACCCCAGGGCCACACTGTCTGGACCCTCTATGGCCAGCTGATTCTAGGATAGAAAGCTGGGTGATGGATACAGAGACACCTTTGACCAATCGGATTGGTGTCCAACATATCAGTTTTGCCAAGCATGAATCTCACTTCTGCACTTGCCCGACCCAAGGGCCAAGAGGAATACCGTCTTGAAGGTCAAATGCTTCAAGGGGGCCTCCTTGATTGGATCAAATGGAGTCTTAGCTGGTGCATGGCCAGTGAGAAGTTCCAGGAGGGTATGCCACTCCTGCCTTTGGGTCTGTCTCTGAGGAAACTATCCAGGAGACGAGCGAGATTTTCGTCCTTACTGATGTTGAAAAGTGAATTTCCCAATTTATCAACAATGGGTGACCTATAACCATCAATGGTGCTGGGCTGTTTGCCAAGCATGTATCTCACTTCTATGCTTGTCCAAACCCAGGGCCAAGAGGAAAACTGCCTTGAAGGTCAAAAGCTTCAAGGAAGCATTTAATTGGTTCAAAATGAACCTTGTCAGCTGGTGCAAAAACCGGGGAGAGGTTCCAGGAGGGGGTTCCCCTCCGGCCTTTGGGTCTGTCTCAGTGGAAGCTATCCAGGAGACGAGTGAGATTTTCATCCTTAGTAACATTGATGGGCAAATTTCCAGGCTATCAGCCATGGCTGATCTGTAACCAACAATAGTACTGGGCTGCAACTTCCTGTCCTGAAACAGGTACCTAAGGAAGTCAGCAACTGACTTTACATGTGGAGCCCGAAGTACACCTGATGAATGATACATCACTTGGTAAAAATGACCCATTTGCCTCATAGACTGATCTGATTGACCCCTCCTTTGAGGAGCCTCAATTCTTGCTGCCACTGCCTCAGACAAGTCCTGCTCCTCGATTGCTGAGGCTCTAGGAGCCCTGCATGGAGATTAAAATTTGTCAGATTTCTGTGAGGGATCTGATCGAATGGCTGTGAACAGGCTAGACAGATTGGGCAGGCTCAGCGGGATGTGGCTGGACATGGCCACTAGATCCCAAAACCAAGGCATGTTGGGCCACCCCGGAGCAATCAGAATGATTCTCTTGCATGGGGAGTCTTGCAACTTCTCCACCACTTGCCCAATATGGCTGATGGTGGGAAGGTGTATGCTTTCAGATCCTACCATGGCCGACTGAGTATATCCACTGCTGTGGCCAGGGGATCCGGTACCGGTGACACAAACAGAGACAACTTGTTGTTGAACCTCATAGCAAATAACTCTATTTGAGCCGGTGCCACCTGCTGCAGATTGAGTGGAAGACCTCTGGAAGGAGAGACCACTCTGTTTGGATGGTCTGGCCTAGCCTGGATAGCTTGACCGCTACCACATTCAGCCGGCCTGGAATGTGTCGGGCTTAGAGTCACTTGTTTCCTGGTACACCAGGTCAAGATTCTCCATAGTAGGGCACATGTGGGCCCGACCTCATGCCTCCTTCCTTGTCTATGTATGACACTACTGTGGTGTTGTCAGTTGCTACAAGTACTATCTTGTTTGAGCAAAGTTCTTGGAACTCTTTTAAAGCCAGGAAGCCTGCTTTAAGTTCTAGATAGTTATGTGCAGCTTGCTTCCCGGGAGGGACCCGGTTCCTCCTGCAGTGTGCTCGTTTAAGTGAGCGCCCCACCCTTCTATTGATGCGTCTGTAAATATTTGCAGAGCATGCTTTATTGGGTATAATGGTTGGCCTGTAAGTACATCGTCTTCCTTCAGCCACCATTGTAAATGGGGGTGCAGGGACCTGGGGACTTCGATCACCTTTTCCAGTGATTCTGGTACCCTCCAGTTGTTTTGAGATGCCACTGTATGGGTCTCATATGAAGTCGACCTAGATTAACTTGCTTTTCTGTAGCCGTCAGTAACCTATCAAGAACATGAATTCCCGGACCGGGCAAGCCGGTAGGGATAGCAGTTTTAACATAGTCTCTTGAAGGTTCTGTCACCAGTCCAGAGTCGGTCGGAACCGATCAGACCTGAAGTTGAACTGGTAGCCTACAAAATCAAGGTCTTGTTTGGGCTCCCGCTCTGATTTCTGTAAGTTCATCAGCCAACCCAGTGGCTGACACATTATTTACTAGTTCCTGTGAATGTTGGAGACAAGCCTGGGATCTGGCTCTCACCAACCAGTCGTCTAGGTACTGGTGGCTTCTTAAGTCCTTGTGTATGGTCACAAGTTTTACCTCCTTTGGTATCACAGTGAACTCCAAAGGTGCTGTGGACAAAACCGAATAGCAGGCATTACCTGGATTGTTCTTGTATAGGTATATGGGAGTAGGTATCCCTCCTTAAACATTTGTAATACCTAGTGTCCAGCCCCCAAGGCTTCCTAAGTTCCCGAAAAGGGGCTTAGTCTGGACCCTACAGGCCGATTGTGTGCCACATTTGGGACATTTGGTATTTTGATAAACATTTTCTGTCCCTCCGGACAGTGGTCCGGTCTGGTGACAATGATCCAGGTTAACAGTCTCTCTGTTCTTATTGTGGTCTGGTGGGACTGACACAACTTTTCATATTAATAGACTCTTCGCCCCGGGCCAGCAGCCTGCAAGGTGCAGCATTTACAGAGCAATTGTCATTCGTGAGATGTCTGACCCCTGGCCGGACATGACAAAATTTATTATCTCTCCAGCCAAGTCCAGCACTGATAACAGGTTGTTGAGAGATGTGATAAGGGAAGGTTGCCTGGCAGTAGCTTGGGACACTGGCATGTCACATCACCAAGGCCACTGACCGGTCTAAGAATTCTCTGTAACCAAATTAACCTTAGGCAACTCTGTCCGGTACCAGGACTCCATACCCGGTACTTAACTGTAACCAGCAATTCTCTGTAACTGGCAAAAAACTGGCAGGCTGGGGTCAGCAACGAATTTAGACAGCCACTGGTCTATATTTAGTCAGTTTATGTAACTAGTTGGGTGAAAAAACAGCACAGTAAGGACTGTGCAGCCAGTGCCCTGCCGGTAGACTTGTAACCGGTAGGTTGAAGCCATATGTAGCCAATTGCTAAAGCAAGTGTACAAGGCTGTATAGCCGGTACCGGCCGGTACACCAGTTGTTGAGGCAAGTGTACAGGTCGGTACACTCTGTAACTAGTTGTTGAGGCAAGGGTATAAAGGCTGTGTAGCCAGTATTGGTCGGTGCACTCTGTAACCAGTTGATGAAGCAAGTGTACAAGGCTGTGTAGTCGGTGCACTCTGTAACCCATTGCTAAAGCAATTTTACAACTATATTTTGTGTTGAATTCAGCTGGCTGTAGGTTTCCTCCATTAATAAAAATATTTCTTTGAACGCACGTCTTAATTGTAGATTTGACAGTTGCTGGGAAAGCCCTTGTGAGCTATATTTAGAAACAAATGTTGGTCGGTGTATCACGTGACCAGCTTGCTGGTCGGAGGGGCAACGTGATTGGCTGAGTAGAGATGACGATCAGCTTCGTGACCTGGTCGGTGAAGCACGTAATTAACTTCGTGACCTGGTCGGTGAATCACGTGACCAGCTTCGAGAGTTGGAAGGAAGGACGCGATTGGCTGACTGGATATGACGTCAGAGGTCGCGTTCTTTTTAGCTGGTCGGCCGGGTGATGCTTTAAAAAGGCAGGAAAGCCTGGACCAGCGCACTCTGAAGATTTGTAGATGAAATTCCTTCTTCCTTTTGTGATAAAACCAGTGAACTGGCCATCCACAACCCTCACTACCGACAACAAAGCCGGGTCCACAAGGGAGGGACTGATATCACAGTAGACGTGAGATCAAACTTCCTGCTCTTCTGATGGAATTCCTTCTATGTAGAAGTACATCTATATGTAGCTTACCGGTCGACTAATGCTTTACAGCAAAGATGTCTGGACCAGTGCGCTCTGAAGAAATTTGAGGAATTCATCTATTGTTCTGATGACACTGAAAATCGAGCTAGGCTGGTGTGACTGATGCTTTACAGCAGAGAAGTCGGTACCAGTGCGCTCTGAAAGAATGCAACTCTTCATGGGGAATTCCTTCCATTTACCGTGATTTCTAATTGTAGTAAAATGAGAGACAAAAGACACGGATAAAAATACCTGTAAGTAGAATATCCATAATTCCTCAATATTTTCAATCTGCCCCTAACAATACAAGGGTTGAATGGAAACTAGAAAAAAAGGCGGCATTCATATATCTGGTCTTACGTAACTGCCCTATCATCAACACTAAATTGAGTCAGCTAGGGAGCGTTTCCAGCAGATTTTAAAAAGCATATCCGTGCTTGAAGAGTAGATAACACTTCTACACTGAAAATATCCACAAATAAGGTTGAAATCCGTCATAATGCACACTTTTCCTTTGAAAATCTGGAGATGTTGAAAACACGTCTGCACAGTACACGCGCCAAACGAAAAAGATGCTATGACGTCAGGTTGTCTAGACAGGAAGGAAGTACAAGGCGCCATCTGGGGAGTGCACAGTACTACGGACCGGTTTTGGGATCTAGTGGCCATGTCCAGCCACATCCCGCTGAGCCTGCCCAATCTGTCTAGCCTGTTCACAGCCATTCGATCAGATCCCTCACAGAAATCTGACAAATCTTAATCTCCATGCAGGGCTCCTAGAGCCTCAGCAATCGAGGAGCAGGACTTGTCTGAGGCAGTGGCAGCAAGAATTGAGGCTCCTCAAAGGAGGGGTCAATCAGATCAGTCTATGAGGCAAATGGGTCATTTTTACCAAGTGATGTATCATTCATCAGGTGTACTTCGGGCTCCACATGTAAAGTCAGTTGCTGACTTCCTTAGGTACCTGTTTCAGGACAGGAAGTTGCAGCCCAGTACTATTGTTGGTTACAGATCAGCCATGGCTGATAGCCTGGAAATTTGCCCATCAATGTTACTAAGGATGAAAATCTCACTCGTCTCCTGGATAGCTTCCACTGAGACAGACCCAAAGGCCGGAGGGGAACCCCCTCCTGGAACCTCTCCCCGGTTTTTGCACCAGCTGACAAGGTTCATTTTGAACCAATTAAATGCTTCCTTGAAGCTTTTGACCTTCAAGGCAGTTTTCCTCTTGGCCCTGGGTTCGGACAAGCATAGAAGTGAGATACATGCTTGGCAAACAGCCCAGCACCATTGATGGTTATAGGTCACCCATTGTTGATAAATTGGGAAATTCAGTTTTCAACATCAGTAAGGACAAAAATCTCGCTCGTCTCCTGGATAGTTTCCTCAGAGACAGACCCAAAGGCAGGAGTGGCATACCCTCCTGGAACTTCTCACTGGCCATGCACCAGCTAAGACTCCATTTGATCCAATCAAGGAGGCCCCCTTGAAGCATTTGACCTTCAAGACGGTATTCCTCTTGGCCCTTGGGTCGGGCAAGTGCAGAAGTGAGATTCATGCTTGGCAAAACTGATATGTTGGACACCAATCCGATTGGTCAAAGGTGTCTCTGTATCCATCACCCAGCTTTCTATCCTAGAATCAGCTGGCCATAGAGGGTCCAGACAGTGTGGCCCTGGGGTTATAACAGCCCTGGCCCCCAACTCTGGATAGATCCCTCAAGTCTGACAGGTCCCTCTCTCCGGTCAGAGCACTGTGCTACTATTTGGACAGGACCTCAGACATCAGGCAGAATAAAGAGGTGGTTCTTGTCTCCTTTAAGAAAGGTTTCAACAAGACATCTCACCTTCCACTATCTCCTCTTGGATCAAGCAGACTGTGATCCTATGTTATGAGCTCTCTGACCAGGAGGCCCACACTTGACATAAGGTTAAAGCCCATGATGTCAGTGCCTTTGCTGCTTCTAAGGTCTTCCAGTCGGGAGTCTCCTTAGATCCAATCTTGTCAGCCTGCCACTGAAGTCACAATACCTTCACACAGTGCTTTCTGAAGGGTGTGGTTTGGGCTGACTCGGAGCTTTACCAATTGGGCCGGGTGTTAGGCTGTTCAGCAGAACCACAAGTGGCCCTTAGAGTGAGGAGATTTGTATATATGTACATAATGTAACAGTTCTACAAGCACATAGTATAAAATGTGATGCGCTTCCTTCGGAAGGTTTATTGGCTTTCTGGGACTGAACTCATCCCTCTCTTCCCCTACCTCGGAGCAGGTCTGTTAAAAAGGGGGGGGGGGGGGTGACGTCGGTATAGCCCCCGGGTAACCGGCTGTTGGCAACCGACCAAGGTCTTACAGGGTTTCCTGACCTTAGGGTCAACCCAGGCCTGGGCCTATAGGTCTCCTGACGAAGTCAGCCTAGACCGTAGGTTAAAATTTGCTATTACTTGTGAGTTCACATAAGTCCCTAGTAACTTACCCGCCGACCAAGCGGTAGTTATTCAGCAATTGTCCATTGGATAGGATGTATTAACGCAATAAAATTGCAAATTTAATAAGTAAATTAAATTTTTATAAGTTAATACCCTATCCAATGGACAGGCAAGGCCCACCCAACCGGCCCCGCTATCAGCTTACTAGGGGTCTAAGAGGTTTAGACAACGAAAAAGATGCTATGACGTCAGGTTGTCTAGACAGGAAGGAAGTACAAGGCGCCATCTGGGGAGTGCACAGTACTACGGACCGGCCAGCCGGTGGCAACACAGGACGTCTTTTTCTGGCGTTTGGCGGGCCGGTCTGCGCCGACCGGATTAGCAATTGTCCATTGGATAGGATGTATTAACGCAATAAAAATAAGTTTTTTCTAAGTCCAAACTTAGAAATAAATATTGTCAAAGAGTTATTGAATGTAGCTGGTACAACAGTCTTGAGAACAAATATACTTATATTGTGGCTTAATTTAAAATTTAAGTGGTTCCTTAAGGGTATATAGATCTATGCCCAATACTTTATGTCTAGTTCTTTGTAAAATTTTTGGAGTTGATTTCAAAGAACTGGTGAAAAATAGAAAACACTCCAGAGCAGTTTTCACAAGGGTTTACACATATTACTGTTCTCTTTGAACAGTAACTATATTGTCCAGAACTTAACTTTTGTTTCTTTGAAGGGATTGAATATTCATCCTCAGTATTTCAGGTGAAACAGATAATTGCAATTGCAAAAGTTGACTTTGAAAAGACTGACTGGACAGTCCTAGATCAGAGATTCTGTTTCTCAGCCAAAGTAATGCCTTAAATAGTAATTAATATGATTAAATTAGTTTGTTTATTTTGTACAAAGTAAAAGTACAGATATGAACACATAATGTAGGTTATTTAAAACAGTTAAACACAAGTAGTAAATGTAATTGCACATAATTATGCTTCATGAAGAGCACAGAAGAGTAATCATCTCATTTAATTTAGAGAAAGTAAAGTTGTATCTCTGACTGACAGTAGATCCCTAATATTACCATCTACTTTTTGTTCATAGTCTGCCTCTAGATTCGCATCAAAATCAATTTTTTATTCTGGCAGTTTATACCTCGGGTGATGGAAAACATTACTTAATACTGTTATTACTTACAGATGATCCACCACCCTCAATTGCCAAGTCAAAAGACAAACTAGTGCAATAATAGTGTGTGGTATATAAATGTTTAAGGAACTTAATGAATTTATTATACAGTTGCATAACTACAGGTATATCATTAACAATCCAGTGCAGTAACTTACCATGACATGAAGGACAGGTTTTTAATAACCTTTTTACACACACTCGCCATCTGCTATATAATAGTGTCAAATCAGCATTACTGAAATCCCATAATACAGAGCCATATAAAAGCATGCAAACAGTTTTCAACAACTTATATTTAATATCAAACTGGACACCTTTAAATATTGAGCACATATAATTTGACAGACATGTTAACCAAGTAATATAGTTTTGGATATTTAATTTATTAACATTTCTACCAATGAGTATACCAAAGTGGTTCTCATATTTTGACACATTAATGCAATTGTTACACAGCACAAAACTCTAAGCATCATGTTTATCATCAAAGCCAATTACTCCTGTTTATTCTTTATTAAAAGTTAAGCTGTATAAATGGCTATATTTTTCACAAACATCAATCCCATGACATGTGGGACTTAACAGTACTATACTTAACAGTACTACATCAGCATGGGCAAAACAACCTATAAACTCATTGCCAATGTGACATCCAAAGCCTGCTTTTTCGTTAGTTCAGAAATAACACATCTAAGTACATATTGAACAATATTGGAGATAGAACACCACCTTGTTTGACCCCATTACTAACACAACGAGCTAGAGAAGGTATTGTTCCATTTATTATAATAACAAATAACTGTTGATAAGTGTACAGCATAATGAGAAACCTACAGTATAGAGGACACAATCCTTTATTTCTAACTAATGTGAATAATCTAATGTAATTTACATGGTCGAATGCTTTGCTGGCATCAAGCATGGTGCAATAGACAGGGCTGTTATTTTAGTAGTACTGAATAACTTCACTTATCACAAAAGAGCATAGAGTTGTACAGTGCTTTTGCTTAAAGTCAAACTGCATGTCTGAGGTAGTAAAGATAGAATGAATGATTGTTTAATAGCAAATAATCAAATAAGTTTAGCAAGAGAGCAACTCAGTGTTGCTTACAGGAAATAAGTTGTGTAAATGAAGATCAATTTAAAGCAACAATGCTATTAAAAGAACAAATTTCCAATTATCAATATTATTTGGGGTTGATTGTAATATGAAGTACTTAAAACATGTTCAAGACACACTGCATTTTGTAGCAGTAAGAACTGGTGTAAGGTCAAATTTGGAGTTAAAGCAGAACCAACTTTGAAACCATGCATAAAATACTAATAAAATACTAATCAAGTATTTAATCAAAAAAGTAGCCTATAAACACTTCAATAATATTTCACTGTAAAATGATCACATCTTAATGCTGGGAGCAACAAGTGTTGAAAGTTTATGTAAACAGTAGTTCCTCTTTATGACAAAAATAATTAAACACAATAGATGCATTGTTTAAGAACATGTAAACCTTTGCCCACAGGTAGTTATAAAAATCATAAAAACAGTTATGGATTCAGGTCATTCTTTGAGCAGGCCAAGCTGTGAATAGGCCTCATCTTGTGGGAACATATGACCCCAATCATATGTACAGGATGAAATGAGCATGAATCACCGGTCTGGACAGTAAGGATGGGTCACTATCAAAAATCTTTACATCAGGAGGCGACCAATGCAAAACCGTCCCAATTCCGGGACTCCACATTTTAGTACACTCCAATGAAACATGGATGTTTCCTCTCAACAAAATCGCAATAAAAGTTTCAAAATGTACAAAATATGCGATAAAAGCATATATCTTCAGATTTCTGGTTTGTGTCTAAAATTTAAGTTTTCCTTCAATTATATATGCTGAAAAGCAAGATTGAGATTATACCGTGCCATAACAACAAACATGGGTGTTCTACTTAATATGATATTAGATTGCTATAGAAGTCTGCAAATGCACATAAATATGTGATAAAAGTTCATAACTTCTTCATATTTTGGGTATGTTTTCAAAATTTTAACTTTTCCTTCCATTGTATGTGTTGTAGGCAATGTGGCAGTTTTAAAATCATGGTATATCAGTAAAATGGTCTCGATATAGTGACACAGGGCTTACCGACCCATCCCTACTGGATAAACAAACTGGATTACCCTCATTTCTCCCCTTTGGAGGGCAAGGATAAGACAGTAGTTGACCATTTACAATCTGTGTACATCACAGCTTCTTACCATGATGAGTGTGCATGTGCGCTCTTAAAGTATGTGGTCTACTAAAAGCCTTCTCACATGTTGGACACTTATAGGGTCTTTCATTGCTGTGCATGATGACATGCTGTTTTAAGTTGTCTCGCCTTTTGAATGACTTCCCACACTCTGTACAAGGATACTTCCTCTCACTGCTATGAGCCAGTCTGTGTCTTCTCAGTTCAGAGTAATAGACAAAGGTCTGGCCACATATGTCACACCTAAGTGGCCTGTCACCTTTGTGTTTTTTAATGTGCTGCTTCAGGTGCTCGGGAGAAACATGCTTACCACAGTATCTGCACCTGTGGGGTTTCGGACTGGCCTCGCCAGAGGTTGATACAGTCTTCTGATTCTTCTCCTTTGTTTTACATAATAAGATGTGTCTGGAGAATGTAGAGGCAAAGCGGAAATACTTGCCACAAACTTCACACCTCTGCAACTTTTTGTGCTCCAATATATGCTTTCGGAAACTATCTAACTGTTGAAATACTCCACCACACACCCTACATGTATGAATTGTATCTGGACTGCAGGGGTTACTGGTTGAGGAATTTTTGACATGATGCCTCAATGTGGCCTTAAAGAGGGAACGTCCAACTGATTTAACACATGTGTCTGTACCTTCCCCCTCGCTTCTCTGCTCTGCTTTTGTGGTATCTGTACATTTCTTGCTTCGTTTTAAATATGTACTTTTCTGTACTCGGTTTCTCCTAGCTTTCCGACCTTTACATTTTTGCACCTTTTCCTTTGGGCCTGTAATCTTCACCATAGCTTCTTCAGAAAAATCTGTCTCCACATCTGGTGTTGTAGCAGTTTGGTTTGGCTCTTCAATACAGCTTGAATTTACACATTCGTCGACATCCAATATCATAACAGGCCCAAATGTATTATAAATAACAGGTTTCACATCACCAACAGCTTCAGATTCAAGGTTTTGTAGACCGTTCTTCGTGTTCACTTCAGGTCTACTCTCAACGGGCTCATGAACTTCAGAACCTGGCTGTATTACCAGGATCAAGTCGATTTCTCTTTCCATATATCTCCTGATATGTCCTTTTCAATGAAGTTATGTTGTTATACTTGTTCTTCATGCAAACCAATTCTTCAAATCTGTTAAAGACACAAAAGAAGCCAACAGTCAGCTATGACTTCAGCCTTGGCATATTTAGATAAGGCTGACACTGGTCACATGTTACAGCCATAGATTGTCATCCCTACTAGAGAATGGAAAATTTAATAATAAATTGAATTTTTGTATGTTAATACCTTACCAAGTGGACAGATGCATTTGTTCGGCGCCATGCCGGTCTCGCGAAACATTAGAAAAAATACGTCCTGAGCTGGGCTATCCCCAACTCTGACACCACTTGTATAGCTTATTTAACATCAGCTGTAAATTAGTTTCACTGTCAAACACAATCGCAATGTCTACAGATAGAAGGATTGATACTTTATTGTTTCCATTTGTTTATTTATTTGGGGTTTTACGTCGCTTTCAACACTGTACAGGTCATATCACGACGGGTAGTTGGAAGGGCAGAGGAAACCAGTACATACAGTTAGTCAAGGTTCTGTACTACAAACTGCCGACCAACGGGAAGCAACTACCAGCTTTCTCACTTGAGGCCGTGCCAGGAATCAAATCCTGGCCTCAGAGGTGGGATGTTTGCATTTGAAACACCTTGTCCCATATTTTTTTTCTATTGCCAAATCATTTATAAATATGCTAAATAGTGTAGGGATAAATTGTCTCCCTACCTCATGTCTATATTTACCTCAAACCATTGACTTAATAGGTTATGGAGTTTAATGCGAGATTCATTAAAAGGATATAAAGATCTTACTTCGCAGTAAATATTTCCTGTAATGTTATGAGGCAATCAGTTTGTAAACCCCACTTGCAGGTTTTCACTATTGACTGATGTGTCCAATACTAATCAGTACTGGACACTTTCTCCGAGTGACCATTTTTGGGGAATTGATTTATTCCTGTAGCAGGGAAATACACCATCATTAAATATTGTTCCCAAAATTGATTTAGCATCAAATAATGTTTTATTGTATTGTTTAAAATTGTTTTCAGTCTTGCTGGACTGGGTAGCAATGCTATCTGAGAACTTGGGGGTACAACAAAGCAGAAAGTAATGAAAACTCAGGATCTCAATTTAGGTCCAGGTACCTAGTCTGAGGTTATTTATTTAAATAAAATGGATTTCATTTGCTGTTTTACTTTGGATGGAGGATTTTCTGCTGAGCATTTGCATGATGACTCTCATACAGCCATATGGAAATGATTTAGAATGAATGTGGGTCACAAAATATTGCAGCACATCACTAAATACACTCAGGGATTGTAAAATTACCCATAAATGTTAAAAGCAATTTTTGTTCCAAATACTAAGATTGTTTCAAAGTCAGTGTCAAGTTTCAAACATTTTGTTTTGTGAAATGAATATAATTTTCATATATTTTTGTACTACTGTGGCTTATATATGTTAAATCCGTAAATAATGTCTTATAAAACACACTTTTTTTAAAAAATCAATATTAAAATGGTCAGACTATGTTCCTTGATTGCATTATAATCAGTGCCAATACATTAAACAATTTTAAAAAGAATGAATTTGTATCTAAAAAGTGTGGATTCTGAACTTAAAAAGTGTGAATTCTCAAGCATGAAAGTGTGGATTCTGAAGCTAAAAAGTGTGGATTAGTGAAAAAGAATTCATACTTTTGCTATTGTCTGTTACCAAAAGTGTGGTTTAATATTCAAGATCTCCATGAAAATGTTATCAACAATCCACGCCTTATTCTTTAAATAGCAATTAATATGATTAAATTAGTTTATTTATTTCGTACAAAGTAAAAGTACAGATATGAACACATAAAGTTGTTTACAAACAGTTAAACACAAGTAGCGAATGTAATTGTACATAATGCTTCATGAAGAACACAGAAAAGTTATCATCTCATTTAATTCAGAGAAAGTATCGAGTTTGTTGAATCTCTGAGTGACAGTATATCCCAAATATTACCAGCTACTTTTTTTAAAAGTCTGTCTCTATACTCACATCAAAATCAATTTCATATTCTGGCAGGGGTATGGAAAACCCCAGATAGCATTCCGCCATCGGACCGACGTTGGCTGTTGGTCGCAAGGTCGGCAGATTTTGCCAACGTTGGCCCAACAGCTGCTTGCCGACCACAACTTTGGTTTGATATCTCCACATTTTGCCGACGTTGGGCCAATGGTAGATTTTTATTCAAGATGGCGGCGAGCAATAATAGGGGATTTTGTGAAACTTAGTAAAAAATTATTTATTATGGTATGTCTGAAATTCATATTTCAGTGAGCCCACAAATTTTATCCAACTATTTAATAATTTTAGAAATAAAAATAACATTCTCATTATAAATTCACACTGAAAAAGTTGTTTGTGGACAATCTGATTGGTTGATGCTATACATTGAGTAAATTTTTTTTTTTCGGTGGCTTGCCAACGTTGGGCGAATGTCTGGCTGCCGGTCAAAAAGCCACTGGGCCAACATCAGGCCGACGGATGTGCGGAAGTTGGCCCGATGTCGGAATGCTATCTGGGACTTTACTTAATAGTGTGAAGTTATTACTTACAGATGATCCACTATACCCTCAATTGCCAAGCGAGCACACAGACTAATGCAATAATTGTGTGGTATACAAATGTTTAGGGAACTTAGTGAATCTATTACACAGTTGCATATCTACAGGTATATCATTAACAATTCAGTGTAGTAAATTACCATGGCATGAAGGACTGATTTTTAACTATCTTTTGGCACATACATCTGCTATAAAATAGGATCAAATGAGCGTTACTGAAATCCCATAATACAGAGCCATATAAAGGCATGCAAAAAGTTTGGAACAACAGTATAGAGGACACAACCCTCAATTTATAAGTAATATTTATAATCTAATGTAATTGACACTGTCAAATGCTTTGCTGATATCAAACATGGTGCAATAGACAGAGCTGTTGTTATTTTGATAGTACTAAATAACAATATACAATGCTATTAAAAGAACAAATTTCCTATTATCAATATAGTTATGTGTTGACGAAGGCATTTAATCAAATAAGTAGCCAATAAAAAACTTCAATAATATTTCACTGGAAAATGATCACTTCTTAACGCTGGGAGTAACAAGCGTTGAAAGTTTATGTAAATCAGTAGTTGCTCTATATGACAAAATAAATTAAATACAATACATGCATTACTTGAGAACATGTAAACCTTTGCCCACAGATAGTTATGAAAAACAGTTATGGATTCAGGTCACTCTTTGAGCTGGCCATTCTGTATATAGGCCTCACCTGGTGGAAAAATATGACCCCACTCAAAATGTATACTATCAAATATCCACCTGTCTGGACAGTAGGGATGGGTTGGTATAAAAATCTGTACATCGGGAGGCTGCCAATACCACACTGTCCTGATTCCAGGACTCGGAGTTTTAGTAAACTCCAATGAAACATAGATGTTTCCTCTCAACAAAATTGCAATAAAAAGTCCCCAAAAGCACAAAATACGGGATAGCATGAAAGCAAGTAATATGTTCAGATTTCCGGTTTGTGTCCAGTATTTAAGTTTTCCTTCAATTATATATGCCGACAAACGAGATTGAAATCATACAGTGACATAACACAAACATGGGTGTTCTACTTAATATGATATTGCCATAGAAGTCTGCAAATGCACATAAATTTGAGATTAAACTTCATAACTTTTTCATACTTTGGGTATGTTTTTTAAAACTTTAACTTTCCTTCCATTATATGTGTTTACAAGCATTGTGGCAATTTTAAAATCACAGTATTTCAGTAAAATGCTCTGGCCTACCAACCCATCCCTACTGGGCAAGCGAACGGACTACCCTTATTTGTTCCCTTTGTGGGACAAGGTCAAGAAACCAGTTTACCATTTACAATTTGCATACATCACAACTTCTGACCCAGATGAGTGAGCATGTGACCTCTTACGGTGTGTCGTCTATTAAAAGCCTTATTACATGTTGGACACTTATGGGGTCTTTCACTGCTATGCACGATGACATGTTGTTTCAAGTTACCTTCCGACTTGAATGACTTCCCACACTCTTTACAAGGATATTTCCTCTCACTGCTATGGAACTGCTTGTGTTTTCTCAGTTCAGAGTGATAGACAAAGGTCTTGCCACATATCTCACACCTGGGTGGCCTGTCACCTTTGTGCTTTTTAATGTGCTGCTTCAGGTGCTCGGGACAAAAATGCTTACGACAGTATCTGCACTTGTGTCTTCGCAGTTCAGAGTTATTGATAAAGGACTTGCCACAAAAGTCACACTTGGGTGGTCTGCCCCTTGTGTACTTTCTACAGTGTAGCTTCAGATGCTCGGGAGAAGAAACCTCACCATAGTATCTGCAGCTGTGAGCTTTCGGACTGGCCTTGTCAAGTGTCGATACAGTCTTCTCCTTTGTTTTGCATGATAAAATGTGACTGGTGAATGTAGAAGCAAAGCGGAAATATTTGCCACAAATTTCACACCTCTGCAACTTTTTGTGCTCTAATATATGCTTTTGGAAACTATCTAACTGCTGAAATACTCCACCACACACCCTACATGTATGAATTGTATCTGGGCTGCAAGGGATACTGGCTGAGGACTTTTTCACATGATGCATCAATGTGGCCTTAAAGAGGGAATGTCCAACTGAGGGAACGTCCAAAGTGTTTGTACCTTCCCCCTCGCTTCTCTGCTCTGCTTTTGTGGTATCTGTACATTTCTTGCCTCGTTTTACATATGTACTTTTCTGTACTTGGTTTCTGCAGTCTGTACTTTTCTGTACTTGGTTTGTCTGACCTTTACATTTTTGCACCTTTTCCTTTGGGCCTGTAATCTTCACCACCGCTTCTTCAGGAACATCTGTCTCCACATCTGGTGTTGCAGCAATTTGGTTTGACTCTTGAATGCAGCTTTGACTTGCACATTCATCAACATCCAGTAGCACAACAGGCCCAAATGCATTTGTAATAACTGGTTTCACATCATTAACGGCTTCAGATTCAAGGTTTTGCAGACTGTACCCAATATTTACTTCAGGTCTACTCTCAACGGGCTTATGAACCTCAGAACCTGGCTGTATTACCAGGATTAAGTTAATTTCTCCTTCCATATATCTACTTTTCAATGAAGTTATGTTGTTATACTTGTTCTTCATGCAAACCAATTCTTCTAATCTGTTAAAAGACACAAAAGAAGCCAACAATCAGCTATGACTTCAGCCTTGGCATTTTTAGGCTGATACTGGTCACATCTTACAGCCATGGATTGTCATCACTACTAGCAAATGCCAACTCTACAAGCGATGAAAAATCAAGTTAATGCAAGTGACAAAACTTTCCCACACCCAAAGAAGATACACAATCAGAGCCATGTAAACATAATTTATGTTACTAAATATATATCTTAAAGGAGATATTCTTGGGAGACTATAATACGACAACAAGGAAACGCTACCCAAAACTTCACAGGCCTTAAACCCTCCGATTGATATGCGAAAGTGTACATCATAAAGCAATCTGTGCTTTTTGCATCCAGCACGTGATCCCAATCTTCCTCAAACTTTAATCACTTCTTTTTTTTTATCAGGCCATACCCTCATAAAAAATCCGAAAGATGAGTTCATTACATTTTCAAACAGAGTCAACAAACACAAAGAAAACCATAACCTCTTAGTGATGGTGAAACAACCAACCAAACTAGATGAATGCTTTTGCTAACAAAAGCGAAGCGTCCCTGAGAGTTTAAAGTGCCTAGTGGTCTTAATAAGCATGCTGTAAAGCTAAGAATGCACAAAGCTGCACCGTACTGTTACATAAACCAACCCCCTAAGTGATATCATGATGGGGAAAATCCTATAAAGGTCTTCTTTAATTAACATAAACAAGCGTTGTAGACATAGACAAGCTGGAAAAAGTGTTGTACATTGGATGTACAACATTGGATGTAACTTTAGTAAATTTTGTGTAAATGCTACAAAGCATTTCAGTAACGAGTATTGATAACTTCATATATAATCATGTGTGCAAGTATGTATTGCTATTTAGATTGTCCACAGGGTTTTGCAATAGGTTTTAATACATTGTGAAAGCATAAAAGCAACAATAAAGGCAAAAGCCATTTCATGACTCCCAGTTTGACCCATACATGGGGGCCAGGAGGTAAAACTAACCGGCTATTTAGACTGTCCAGATATGGTTTCCCAATACCTCTAAATACATTCTGAAGCTATAAAAGCAACAATGAAGGAGATATCAGGTAAAAACTCCAAAACAGCTACTTTTTTACCCCGTTTGACCCACAAGGAGGGGTCAGGCGGTAAAACTGACCAGCTATTAAGACTCTCCACATACGCTTTCCCAATACCTCTTGATACATTCTGAAGCTATAAAAGCAACAATAAAGGAGATATAAGGCAAAAACTCCAAAGCAACTATATTATGACCCCAGTTTGACCCATGGGGGGGATCAGGGGATAAAAGTGACCGGCTATTTAGATTCTCCACATATGCTTTCCCAATACCTCTTAATACATTCTGAAGCTATAAAAGCAACAATAAAGGAGATATAAGGCAAAAACTCAAAATCAGCTATTTTATGACCCCAGTTTGACCCATAAGGGGGGGTCAGGGGTAAAACTGACCAGCTATTAAGACTCTCCACATACGCTTTCCCCCGACCTCTTAATACATTCTGAAGCTATAAAAGCAACAATAAAGGAGATATAAGGCAAAAACTCCAAAGCAACTATATTATGACCCCAGTTTGACCCATGGGGGGGATCAGGGGATAAAAGTGACCGGCTATTTAGATTCTCCACATATGCTTTCCCAATACCTCTTAATACATTCTGAAGCTATAAAAGCAACAATAAAGGAGATATAAGGCAAAAACTCAAAATCAGCTATTTTATGACCCCAGTTTGACCCATAAGGGGGGGTCGGGGGGGAAACTGACCGGCTATTTAGACTCTCCGCATATGCTTTCCCAATACCTCTTAATACATTCTGAAGGTATAAAAGCAACAATAAAGGAGATATAAGGCAAAACTCCAAAGCAACTATTTTATGACCCCAGTTTGACCTATTAGGGGGGGTCGGGGGATAAAACTGACCGGCTATTTAGATTCTCCACATTTGCTTTCCCAATACCTCTTAATACATTCCAAAGCTATAAAAGCAACGTTAAAGAAGATATAAGGCAAAAACTCCAAAGCAGCTACTTATGACCCCAGTTTGGCCCATAAGGGGGGGTTGGGGGGTAAAACTGACCGGCTATTTAGACTCTCCACATATGCTTTCCCAATACCTCTTAATACATTCTGAAGCTATAAAAGCAACAATAAAGGAGATATAAGGCAAAAACTCAAAATCAGCTATTTTATGACCCCAGTTTGACCCATAAGGGGGGGTCGGGGGGGGGGGGGGGAACTGACCGGCTATTTAGACTCTCCGCATATGCTTTCCCAATACCTCTTAATACATTCTGAAGGTATAAAAGTAACAATAAAGGAGATATAAGGCAAAACTCCAAAGCAACTATTTTATGACCCCAGTTTGACCCATAAGGGGGTGTCGGGGGATAAAACTGACCGGCTATTTAGATTCTCCACATATGCTTTCCCAATACCTCTTAATACATTCCAAAGTTATAAAAGCAATGTTAAAGAAGATATAAGGCAAAAACTCCAAAGCAGCTACTTATGACCCCAGTTTGGCCCATAAGGGGGGGTCGGGGGGTAAAACTGACTGGCTATTTAGACTATCCACATATGCTTTCCCAATACTTCTTAATACATTCTGAAGCTATAAAAGCAACAATAAAGGAGATATAAGCAAAACTGAAAATCAGCTATTTTATGACCCCAGTTAGACCCATAAGGGGGGGTCGGGGGGTAAAACTGACCGGCTATTTAAACTCTCCACATATGCTTTCCCAATACCTCTTAATACATTCTGAAGGTATAAAAGCAACAATAAAGGAGATATAAGGCAAAAACTGAAAATCAGCTATTTTATGACCCCAGTTTGACCCATAAGGGGGGGTCGGGGGGTAAAACTGACCGGCTATTTAGACTCTCCACATATGGTTTCCTATTACCTCCCAATACATTTTATGGAAGGAGAAATACATTTTTTGTTTTTGATCATGTGACCTGGATAAAGGTCAAAGGTCAAATTTAAGCATGCAGAAAAATTTCCCCACGCCTAAGGTATATAACTGCCAAATATGGTTTGAAACCTTCTAATAATAAGGGATATATTCAAGGGAGATGATAATGCGGCGGCAGCGGCGAGGAAACTGAGGTGAAAACAAAGAAGTGCCCTTTCAGGGACGCTTAATTATGATTTGATGGACACAATGTATACACAATGAAACATTGTATTTCAATGCATTATATTTCCATCAGGGATTAATTCAGCGTAAAACAAAACATACTTCTTCCAAATTAGATAAAAGTGTAAAGGCCTTTGATATAAACCACTCCATTGACTTTGAAATTAAAATTAAATCTTAAATCAAAGGGTAAAGGCCTTTGACATAAACCACTCCATTGACTTTGAAACTAAAATTAAATCTAGGAATTCTTAAGTGTGAGCTCTAGCAAGGCTAGTTTCTTTTAGAGATCACTTCTTTCATTTTTTGTCTCCAAACTTTCATGAGAAATGGTATAGCGGGATGAGTACACATCTCTTCACTGAAGTTAAGCGGCAATGGGCTACATTAGTACTTGGATGTTTGACCGCTTGAGTACACTATTCATATTAATGATGGGTTTGAAGCTCGTGCTAGTAGACCAAAACCATCTTTGTTCTTGTAAGTAATATATATGACCGGAAGTCAGCAATCAAAGGTCAAACCTGATCCAAGAAAATATTCACAACCAATGACTTCTTAGAAATTGTTTTCACATTTCCAAAGGGAAAATAACCAATAACCAGGAACAATTAAATTACTTTTTGCTACGAAACAATGTTTGATCTTGCAACAGGGATGACAGGTAACATGAACAGAGGTGGACTAGGTAGTTGGTACTGCTATTCAAAATCAATTCTTTGTCCTCTTTTTGCAAATTTCAACTAGAGGATGGCTTGCAAAGAAAAAGATAATGTTTTTGCACAGCAAAAACAAAGCGTAATGATGTAAAGGTGAGTATTAAGAACATGCTCTGTATTCAACCAAAGTCTGCGTAGTCTGCTCTATTTAGCACGGTATTCGAGATATAAGCATTTTGTGTTTTGCAATTTTGGCGAAAAATTCGAAAATGGCCACCATTTTTGGCGAGACAAAATTTTTTTTAAAAAATTGGAATGGCTACTCTGCAGAGTTACCTGGGGGTCCCTTGTGAGATGCTTAATGACTTCCACTGTGTCTCCATATGAACAAGCTAAAACATGGGTGATAAGGGTCTGAGCAATGCTTTTTCCATAGCAAGTCTCAGTATAACTAAGCTCAGATCAAATTTGAACCCTGGCAGAGTTGACCATATTATTTCTGTGAATAGCAATATGAAATCAAATAGGAAAAGCCCAACATACATGAGAGGAGTAATACTCAAAATCAAAATTTGAAAGTCAGCAAGGTAGTTGATGAGAGTACATGGGTTAACATTTAAAATCATTCCTGAGTTTACTTATCTTAAGTTGGGCTAATATGCTCTGGTCCATCTTAAGATAGGCTACCCAACTTAGGATCCTAAGTTGGGCTATAGCCCATCTTAAGATGGGCTGACTCCTAAGTTGGGCTCCAACAATAGATACAGCACATTAAACATCTTTATATGTTTCAAACAAAGGTGAATATTTAATGCTAGCTAGCTCACAACATAATTCAGTATTACATATGTTAAAAAGTTTGTTTCTTCCACATATATCCATGATGGATGGGTTTTCAATGTGACAACGTAAACGGACAATGTAATATAATTCAAATTCAATATATTAACTTCAGCCTGGGCGTTTACTGGTAGAATGCCACTACATTGTTTAGAAAATGAAAATAGACCTTTAATTCATTGATAACTGACAATTTCCCATAAAAAGCGGCGAATCATCTTCAAAAATGGGGCGAATTATCTTAAAACAGGGGACAAATCATCTGAAAAAAAAAACGGTGAATTTTTTTCTATATATTTCTATTTTATATATAAATGATATCTGTCTGATAAGGAAAGTTGAAACCATTATTCAAATTTGGAAACAGCGCAATTTATCATGGAAAGGACGCATTGTAATAATAAAATCTTTGATATTGTCCCAATTTACACACTTGTTTAGTATGTTATACACTCCTCCATATGTGCTAGACAAATTAAAGAAATTTATTTTGAACTTTTTGTGGAATAATAAACCTCCAAGAGTTAAATATGAAACTATGATTGCCAACATAAAAGATGGTGGACTAAAGCTACCAGATATAACCAGTTTTCATAATGCACAAAAAGCCGTTTGGATTAAAAGACTACAGACAGGTAGAGGCAAATGGAAAAATTTATTCCTCATATTAAGTAACTTAAATTCTCTTTTGTTGGATCATAAATTACAAGTGTCTGATATTAGCTCATATAAAATTGGCAGTTTTCATCATCAAGTACTAAATTGCTGGTATGATATTAAAAGCACACAGCCACTCACAATGATAGAGCTATATAATGAGTGTTTTTATGAACAAATTTATTCTAGTGAACAATGCTCCTTTAACTCCTAGAATGCTCGGGATGAGTGATGAATTCTTAAATCTAAAAATTATCGACTTTTTGGACGAAAAAAAAAAGTTAATCCCCACAAAAAAATCTAAAAAGAAAATTTAAGTGTAGAGCAACCACTCTTGATATACAAGGTCTTATTTCTGCAATACCGGTAACATGGAAACGTAAGTTTCAAATACATACAGAAAGTTTTGAAAGGTTGTCTGAATTTAACATACAAATTAACAAAAATCCAAAAAGAGTTATTTAAACTTAAAAGTTCAGAGATATACTGGGAATTAGTAAACAAGAAAGTTAAAGCACCCACTACACTGTACACGTGGATTGACTTATTTCCATTCTTAGACAAGCTAGAATGGTCTGAAATTTTTAGCCTGGCTCATGAAATAAGTAAAGAACCGTATTTACAAAAATCTTACACAGGACCGTCAACTGTGGGTACAATCTCTATAAGTGGAATCTTGCTAATTCTGCTGTTTGCAATTACTGTAATTTATGTATAGATACCATTGAACATCACTTCTACTACTGTGTTGCATCACAAGACTTTTGGATGAACGTCTCTGACTGGTTGAATTCTTTTACGAGGGAAAGTTTTAGATTTTCAATATGTGAAGTGCTTCTTGGTATCATTAAAACCTCTGCAACTGACACTCATTATCATACCTACAATTGTGTTATCTTACTTGGCAAGTGGTTCATTAATGTAAAAAAAAATAATAAAGAAAGGATTTGGTTTCCAGATTATATTGCACATGTCAAAAATAAAGTTAGAGTTTTGAAAGAATCTTTTACAGTAACTAACAATGTGAAGGTGTTTAAACAAAGGTATGGAAAACTATATGACCATTTATGTGACTGATTTATACGTTAATTTATGTAACTTATGTAACATCTGTTTTGTAATAGCCATCTACTAAAGAGGCTAATAATAAAAAAAAAAAAATAAATAAATGATATCTGTAATGTCTCAAAAATCTTGAAATTTATCTTAGTTGCAGATGACACAAATTGCTTTTATACTGGTTCAGATTTTAATAATATCTGTAATGTTATACCACTGGAATTAGAAAATTTAAATGTATGGTTTGCATTGAATGAACTATCACTAAATGTAGGTAAAACCAATTATATGGTCTTTACAAATAAAATTTTACTTGGGGATGCCAAAACTGTAACTAGAAATAAGACGCCCTGTTGATAGTAGATGCGAATAGAAACAGTATAGCATAGAAGAACACACATTATCATGTGTAATGTCCACCCCATGAACCTTTTGCCAAAATTGTACAGTAGTCTTACAAGACCCTGTTTCATTTGTAAAATATATCAATGATGCTTAAATATTTATTAGTGTAGATGTAAATTATTTCAGCTTCATGCCTTTTTGCATTGGTTGGGTCGAAAATTTTGATGAAATCACTCTATCTTGCACGGTTAAGAAGATAGAAGCAAATTCCTGTTTTTCTATTTTTGGCAAAAATTTGAAAATTCAAAATGGCCGCCATTTTTGGGAAAAGGAAAATTTTTTGAAAATTGTAAAGAGTACATTTGTTAGATACCCTATGGGTCGAAAATTTCGACGAAATCGCTCTATCTCGCACGGTTAAGGAGATAGAAGCAATTTTGTGTTTTGCCATTTTTGGCAAAAATTCGAAAAATCAAAATGGCCGCCATTTTTGGGGAAGGGAAAATTTTTTCAAATTGCAAAGAGTACATTCCTTAGATACCCTGTGGGTCGAAAATTTCGACGAAATCGCTCTATCTCGCACCGTTAAGGAGATAGAAGCAAATTTGTGTTTTGCCATTTTTGGCAAAAATTCGAAAATTCAAAATGGCCGCCATTTTGGGGGAGGGGAAAATTTTTTGAAAATTGCAAAGAGTACATTCCTTAGATACCCTGTGGGTCGAAAATTTCGACGAAATTGCTCTATCTCGCACGGTTAAGGAGATAGAAGCAAATTTGTGTTTTGCCATTTTTGGCAAAAATTCGAAAATTCAAAATGGCCACCATTTTTGGGGAGGGGAAAATTTTTGGAAAATTGTAAAAGAGTACATTCCTTAGATACCCTGTGGGTCGAAAATTTCGACGAAATCGCTCTATCTCGCACGGTTAAGGAGATAGAAGCAAATTTGTGTTTTGCCATTTTTGGCAAAAATTCGAAAATTCAAAATGGCCGCCATTTTTGGGGAGGGGAAAAATTTTTGAAAATTGCGAAGAGTACATTCCTTAGATACCCTGTGGGTCGAAAATTTTTGCCATTTTTGGCCAAAATTCGAAAATTCAAAATGGCCGCCATTTTTGGGGAGGGGAATTGCGAAAAGTACATTCCTTAGATACCCTGTGGGTCGAAAATTTCAACGAAATCGCTCTATCTCGCACCGTTAAGGAGATAGAAGCAAATTTGTGTTTGGCCATTTTTGGCAAAAATTCGAAAATTCAAAATGGCTGCCATTTTTGGGGAGGGGAAAATTTTTTGAAAATTGCAAAGAGTACATTCCTTAGATACCCTGTGGGTCGAAAATTTCAACGAAATCGCTCTATCTCGCACGGTTTAGGAGATATGAGCACATTTGCCTTTTTCAGTATTCAAAATAGCTAATTACTCATTTATTTAATTAATTACTCACTCATCTATGAAGCAATTCCCCCCAAAAGCAATCCCATACAAGCTATTAACCCAATGAACCTCCATACCAAATTTCAGAAAGCTAGGCTTAATAGCATTCCTTAAAATGTCTGGAAACCAAAGAGCTACTCAAAAGTAGCAAAGTAGCTATTACTCAGTTAGCTATAGAGCTATCATCACCAAAAGCAATCCCATACAAGCTATTAACCCAATAAATCTGCATGCCAAATTTGGTAAAGATAGGATAAGAACTGTTGCCTAAAATGTCTGGAAACCAAGTGGGACGCCGGACGCTGGAAAAAGCAAAAATAATATGTCCACCCCCCAGTGGGACATAATAAATATAACCATCTAAGTGAGTAATAGCTATTTTCTGTTATTAACAATGAGCAAAATGAGTAAGTTGATTTTGTCTTTGTAACTGTTACTTACAATATTGGCCTGAAATATGTTGTTGAACAACTCCTTCATGTACTATATCATGGTGAGGTTTCCAAGGTGTAGCTCCATAGCTAACTGAGTTATAGCTACTTTGATGATAACCATAATGAGTAAATGGCTTATATCTTCAAAAGTATTGCAGCTACACAATTTTGTTCCAATATGTCGTTCAGCTACTATCTCCACAGCTACAACATGGTCACTAGTTTGGAAGTGTATCTCCATAGCTAAGTGAGTAATAGCTACTTTGTCAATTTTTAATGATAACCATAATGAGTAAATGGCTCATATCTTCAAAAGTATTGCGGCTACACAATTTTGTTCCAATATGTTGTTCAGCTACTTTCTCCACAGCTACAACATGGTCAGTAGTTTGGAAGTGTATCTCCATAGCTAAGTGAGTAATAGCTACTTCTTCAATTTTTAATGATAACCATAATGAGTAAATGGCTTATATCTTCAAAAGTATTGCAGCTACACAATTTTTCTCAAATATGTTGTTCATCTACTTTTTTGTGAACTATAACATATTTAAGTTTCACAACTGTTACTCAATGTACTAGCGAGTAATGGCTACTTTATTGCTACTTTTGGTGAAAATGTGAAAAATGACAAATATCTCGCAAACCGTAAGAGATAGAGCAATTTTGAGCGAATTTTTGACCCACAGGGTAATACAACAGCATCCTATGCTAAAAGGAAAAAGGTTTGGTGAACTTTGGCCTACTTTTGAGTGAGTAATAGCACTTTTACCTAATATCATTATATGACTTATAACTGTCAATGAGTAAATGGCTTATATCTTCAAAAGTATTGCAGCTACACAATTGTGTTCCAATATGTTGTTCAGCTACTATCTCCACAGCTACAACATGGTCCCTAGTTTGGAAGTGTATCTCCATAGCTAAGTGAGTAATAGCTACTTTGTTAATTTTAATGATAACCATAATGAGTAAATGGCTTATATCTTCTAAAGTATTGCAGCTACACAATTTTGTTACAATATGTTGTTCAGCTACTTTCTTCACAGCTACAACATGGTCAGTAGTTTGCAAGTGTATCTGCATAGCTAAGTGAGTAATAGCTACTTTTTCAATTTTTAATGATAACCATAATGAGTAAATGGCTTACATCTTCAAAAGTATTGCAGCTACATTATTTCTCTCAAATATGTTGTTCATCTACTTTTTTTGTGAACTGTAACATATTTAAGTTTCACAACTGTTGCTCAATGTACAAGTGAGTAATGGCTACTTTATTGCTACTGTTAGTGAAAATGTGAAAAATCACAAATATCTCGCAAGCCGTAAGAGATAGTGCAATTTTGAGCGAATTTTTGACCCACAGGGTAGTACAAGAGTATCTTATGCTAAGGGTGAACTTTGGTCTACTTTTGAGTAAGTAATAGCACTTTACCTATTATAGGGTTTATGTCTAAATTAGGCCTGTAGTAGACAAAAATGTCTAAATTGTGGAATATTACTTGTTGGCAAACCTACAGTCCACATTTCTTTCATATTTGGCAGGTGGCTTATCTCTAAGAGTATTGCAGATAGCCAATTTTTCTCAAAAACCTCATTCACCTATTTTTGAGAGAGCTTTCACTTGGTGAAGTTTCAGACCCATAGCTAATTACTCACCTACTCAAAATGAGTAAATGCGAATTATAAATAACTCATTCACCTACTTTTGGGAGAGCTTTCACTTGAAGTTTCAGACCCATAGCTAATTACTCACCTACTCAAAATGAGTAAATGCGAATTATTTCTAAAGGTATTGCAGATAGCCAATCTTTCTCAAATAACTCATTCACCTACTTTTGGGAGAGCTTTCACTTGGTGAAGTTTCAGACCCATAGCTAATTACTCACCTACTCAAAATGAGTAAATGCGAATTATTTCTAAAGGTATTGCAGATAGCCAATCTTTCTCAAAGAACTCATTCACCTACTTTTGGGAGAGCTTTCACTTGGTGAAGTTTCAGACCCATAGCTAATTACTCACCTACTCAAAATGAGTAAATGCGAATTATCTCTAAAAGTATTGCGGATAGCCAATTTTTCTCAAATAACTCATTCACCTACTTTTGGGAGAGCTTTCACTTGGTGAAGTTTCAGACCCATAGCTAATTACTCACCTACTCAAAATGAGTAAATGCGAATTATCTCTAAAAGTATTGCGGATAGCCAATTTTTCTCAAATAACTCATTCACCTACTTTTGGGAGAGCTTTCACTTGGTGAAGTTTCAGACCCATAGCTAATTACTCGCCTACTCAAAATGAGTAAATGCGAATTATTTCTAAAAGTATTGTAGATAGCCAATTTTTCTCAAATAACTTATTCACCTACTTTTGGGAGAGCTTTCACTTGGTGAAGTTTCAGACCCATAGCTAATTACTCGCCTACTCAAAATGAGTAAATGCGAATTATCTCTAAAAGTATTGCAGATAGCCAATTTTTCTCAAATAACTCATTCATCTACTTTTGGGAGAGCTTTCACATGGTGAAGTTTTAGACCCATAGCTAATTACTCACCTACTGAAAATGAGTAAATGCGAATTAACGCTAAAAGTATTGCAGATAGCCAATTTTTCTGAAATAAGTCATTCACCTACTTTTGGAAGAGCTTTCACATGGTGAAGTTTCAGACCCGTAGATAATTACTCACCTACTGAAAATGAATAAATGCGAATTATCTCTTAAAAGTATTGTAGATAGCCAACTTTTCTCAAATAACTCATTCATCTACTTTTGGAAGAGCTTTCACATGGTGAAGTTTCAGACCTGTACATAATTACTCACTTACTCAAAATGAGTAATGCGAATTATCTCTAAAACTATTGCGGACACCCAATTTTTTATCAAATAACTCATTAATCTACTTTTGGAAGAGCTTTCACTTGGTGAAGTTTTAGACCTGTAGATAATTACTCACCCACTTAAAATGAGTAAATGCGAATTATCTGTAAAAGTATTGTGGATAGCCAATTTTTCTCAAATAACTCACTCACCTACTTTTGGGAGAGCCTTCACTTGGTGAAGTTTCAGACCCGTACCTAATTATTCACCTACTCAAAATGAGTAAATGTGAATTATCTCTAGAAGTTTTGCGGATAGCCAGTATTTCTCAAATAACTCATTCACCTATGCAAAGGGGAAAAATTTCAATTTTCGTCACTTTTGGCGGCCATCTTGTTGTCAAATATGTTGTTGAGCTACTTTTTAATGTTCTGTGTCATGGCAAAGTTTCACAGCTGTAGGTCCATAACTAACTTAGTAATAGCTACTTTCATGGTTTTCCATTGAGTAAATCACTTATAACAGCAAAACTATTGAATTTAAAGGTTTTTTTACAAATATGTTGTTCACCTACTTTTTGATGTAGTGCGGCGGGAGATCATACCACGGCAGTGGTCTTGTTTTAATAACGGATCATCTAAATTTTGAGGAGGTACCCTAAACAAGTCATCCTGTTCTAATTTTGATAATGATATACCGGATAATAATTTTAGATTTTAGAAGTTGTATTAAATATTTCGTATTTGCTTAATCTGCTAATGACACACTCGATAATAAATTTAACTTTAGAGATGTAAATTTCTGGTAGCTACATAACCAAACATTGCTTCATAGATTTGAGTAACTGTTTGATTTTCTTTATTGAATAATTTACTGTTTGTATTTTGTGCATACTACATAGCATTTTTACACTCAAGTTATATGACCACGCTCTATCACCTAAGCTTGAGTATATATAATAAATCTTGCTGGTACAAGACTATTTTGTTTGTGTTATGTTTTTTAAGCAAATGTGGCCCCATAGTATTTCTATATTTTTGTGTTAATCTGTCTTAAACATATGCTAATTATATGTGTGGAAATCCTGTCTCCATTCTGTCTTAATAAGTGTGTGCTAAATTATGTGAGGAAGTCCTGTCTCCAAAGTCTGTGCAGCAGATTTTCATAATTTTTCTAATATGTATGTGTTATATGTATGTTAATAGTTTACTTCACTGATAGTGCTTTGTATTTTGTGCATACTGCAGAGCACTTTTACATCCAGGCTGTATGACATTGCTCTTTAACAATCACCTTAATTTGAGTATATATAATACCTTAATTTGTATAAACTTGTTAGTACTAGACTACTTTGTTTGTATTATATCTTTACACAAATGTGTGTTCACAGTATTTCTATATTTTGTGTCAGTCTGTCTTAAGAATATGCTAATTGTCTATGGAAGTCCTGTCTCTAAAGTCTACTTAGTTGATTTTCATAATTATTCTAATGTTTATCATAAGAATAAATCTGATTTTCAGGGTGTAAGGAGTGCTAGTATAGATAGTTATGAGTCATATAGGAAATAGTATAAATGTGTTATCCGCAAATTGTCAAGGTTTAAGAAATGCTGAAAAAAGAATGGATGTGCTTTCCTATTTCAAAGAAACTAATGCAACTATCATATGTTTACAGGATACACACTTAATTGAGGAAGATATGATGAATGTCAAAGGGTTATGGAACAATGACATTTTTATAAATGGAGGTAAAACAAATTCACGTGGGGTGGCAATTTTCCTGAATAATAACTTTGAATATGAGGTATTATCATGCAAAAAGGATAAAAATGGAAATTATCTCAATTTATTACTAAAATTAAGCTCTATGACCATAAATTTGATAACTCTGTATGGGCCTAATAATGATTTTCCATCCTTTTTTGAAGAAATTCAAACACTATTAGAAAATGTAAGTGCTGATTATAATATCTTATGTGGAGACTTTAATGTAGCTCTAAACCCAGACCTGGATACCTGCAATTACAGACATATAAACAACCCCAAAGCTAGACAAGCTGTTTTAGACATCATGAGAGAAAATGATTTGTCTGATATATACAGGGAACTGCATCCTAATACAAAACGATACACATGGAGAAGAAGGAATCCTGTAAAGCATGCTAGACTTGACCTCTTCCTTGCTTCTTCTAATGTATTGGATATAACAAATAATTGTGAAATTAGAATTAGTTATAGGTCTGATCATTCTGTAATTGAACTTGATCTGATGTTAAATCAATTTTCACGTGGTAAAGGCCTCTGGAAGTTTAATAATAGTCTATTAGAATGTCCTGATTATCTCAACCTTATAAATAATGTAATTGAAGAGGAGAAACTGAAATATGCAGTTCCTGTATATGATCTTAGCTACTTGGAAAATAATTGTGCCAAATTTGAAATGACAGTAGGACATGACTTGTTCTTAGAAACATTGCTTCTTCGAATACGAGGTGAAACAATCAAATTTGCCTCAGTACAAAAGAAAAATATTTCTCAATTTGAAAAACAGTTATTATTTGATATTGAAAATCTTGAAGCAAAAGACCCATTTTGCACTTTAAACTCTACATTACTGTTGGATAAGAAGGCAGAATTAGAAAGCATAAGGGGTAAAAAAATGAAAGGTCAATTTGTTAGATCACGACTACAGTGGTTGCAAGATGGAGAAAGACCCTCCAAGTATCTTTCTGGCCTTGAAAAGAAGAACTTTATTGAAACAAGAGGAGAGTGCCCGTGAACGGGCACTGTGTCAGCTGACTGAGTGTTTTTGATTTGTGAAGGTGATTAGAGGACAGAATAATTATCAGGAAAAGGGCTGTACAGAAATACAGTAAATGGTAACTGAACAGCAAGTTCGAAAGAAATTCCGAAGCTGACAGAAGAAAAGGATAAAAAAGTTGTGCCCTGTAAATGGTATTATGAAGGAAAATAACAAGGTAATTGTTTAAGTGTAAAAAATAGGTTAAAACATATTTAAAGAAATACTACAAATGCAATATCCTCGTTCGACCTTGAAGAAGGGGTCCAAGGTCAAATCTAACCGCACAAATACATTCCCAGCCCATGATTTCCTATGGTTTACCATTCCAAACCTCTAGGACCAATTATAAATGAGTTATAAGCACTTTTAAGCTTGGCTGTCCTCATTTGACCTTGAAGGAGGGGTCCAAAGGTCAAATCTGACCATACCAAAAGATTCCGAGCCAATGATTTCCTATGGGATGGTTTACCATCCCAAATCTCTGTCACCAATAATAAGCGAGTTGTAGGCACTTTCAATTTTCGCTATCCTCATTTGACCTTGAAGGAGGGTTCCAAGGTCAAATCGGACCATATCAACAGATTCACAGCCCATGATTTCCTGTCTGTTTACCATCCCAAACCTCTGGGACCAATAATAAGCGAGTTATAAGCACTTTTAAGTTTGGCTATCCTTGTTTTTTCCTTGAAGGAGGGGTCATTGAAGGTCAAATCTGACCACACCAAAAGATTCCCACCCCATGATTTCCTACAGGTTGGTTTATCATCCCAAACCTCTAGGATTAATAATAAGGGAGATATAAGCACTTTTCATGACTGACAAAAAACACCTGTGGCGGCCATCTTGTTTCTCAAAATGAGGCCAAAAATATTCCCAGACAACATTTTATGGTTATTAATATATACTGCAAACTTAAGAAAGCTAGCTATAATATTTTTTTTCATCAGAGCAGTAATGGTGAAATCTCTCTCTACACACTGCGGCTATCCAGTGGATACAATGATTTACTCAACAGTGAGAACCTGAAAGTAGCTATTGCTCAGCTATGCCATGACATAGAGGTCTGCAATTTCACTATGTTATAGCTGACCAAAAATTCTGTGAATAACATATTTAACAAATTACTCTAAATGTAATAGTTTTCAAGTTACAACTGATTTACTCAACAGTGAGAACCTCAAAGGAACTATTACTCAGCTATGCAATGAGCTACATGTCTGAAATTTTACTATGTTATAGCTAACCCAAAAGTAGGTGAACAACATATTTAAGCAAACTACTGTAAATGCAATAGTTTTCAAGCTACAACTGATTTACTCAATAGTGAGAACCTAAAAATAGCTATTGCTCCGCTATGCCATGAGCTATAGGTCTGTAATTTCACTATGTTATAGCTGACCCAAAAGTAGGTGAACAATATATTTTAACAAAATACTCCAAATGCAATATTTTTCAAGTTATAGCTGATTTACTCAACAGTCAGTACCTGAGAATAGCTATTGCTCAGTTGTGCCATGAGCTATAGGTCTATAATTTCACTATGTTATAGCTGACCCAAAAGTAGCTGAATAACATATTTGCACAAATTTCTGTAAATGCAATAGTTTTCCAATTATAACTGATTTACTCAACAGTGAGAACTTCAAAGTAGCTATTACTCAGCTATGAAATGAGCCACAGGTCTGAAACTTCACTATGTTATAGCTGACCCCAAAATAGGTGAATAACATATTGAAACAAAATACTCTAAATGCAATAGTTTTCAAGTTATAAGTGATTTACTCAACAGTGATAACCTAAAAGTAGCTATTACTCAGCTATGCCATGAGCTACAGGTCTGAAATTTCACTATGTTATAGCTGGCCCAAAAGTAGCTGAATAACATATTTATACGAAATTCTCTAAATGCAATAGTTTTCAAGTTATAAGTGATTTACTCAACAGTGATAACCTAAAAGTAGCTATTACTCAGCTATGCCATGAGCTACAGGTCTGAAATTTCACTATGTTATAGCTGGCCCAAAAGTAGCTGAATAACATATTTATACGAAATTCTCTAAATGCAATAGTTTTTAAGTTACAACTGATTTTACTCATGATGGAAGTTACTGAAAAGCCCAAATGTAGCTATTACTCACTTAGCTATTGAGACAGACACCCAACTTACTCACCATATTGTAGCTATGAAAAAAGTAGCTGAATAACATATTTTAACAAAATGCTCTAAATGCAATACTTTTCAAGTTATAAGTGATTTACTCAACAGTGATAACCTAAAAGTAGCTATTACTCAGCTATGCCATGAGCTACAGGTCTGAAATTTTACTATGTTATAGCTGACCCAAAAGTAGCTGAATAACATATTTATACGAAATTCTCTAAATGCAATAGTTTTCAAGTTATAAGCGATTTACTCAACAGTGATAACTTAAAAGTAGCTATTACTCAGCTATGCCATGAGCTACAGGTCTGAAATTTTACTATGTTATAGCTGGCCCAAAAGTAGCTGAATAACATATTTATACGAAATTCTCTAAATGCAATAGTTTTTAAGTTACAAGTGATTTTACTCATAATGGAAGTTACTGAAAAGCCCAAAAGTAGCTATTACTCACTTAGCTATTGAGACAGACACCCAACTTACTCACCATATTGTAGCTATAAAAAAAGTAGCTGAACAACATATTTTCACAAAATGCTGTAAATGCAACACTTTTGAAGTTATAAGTGATTTAGTGCATGATTTCATGAATTTTAATGCATTAAAAATTATTAAAAAAATTTATTAAAAAAAAAGTAAGACAGATCCAGGTCTCATACTCACACAAGAGAATCTACCTCTGGCCTAGTACATATATGTAAGATATGAGAGAAATCCCTGCAATAGTCACTGAGAAAATTGTGATAAAAAGTTGAAATTTTCACACTTTTGGTGGGGGTACCCCCCTTGTAATGTCTCTAGCAAACAGACGAACAGACCGATTTGCATGCCTTGAACAATTTTTCATCCTCGATAGATAAGGTATCTTTTAAAAAAAACAGCATGTCTCTAGGCCTTGTAGTTTTGGAGAAGAAGTTGTTCACGCGGACGCGTACGCCCACGCCGCAGAGTGATGACATAATGTCAGCTGACTGACAAGTCAGCTGACATAAAAACGATAAAGAAAGTTAAACTCGATAATGGAGATGTTATAACTGAGCAGGAGGAAGTGCTTCACCAAGTTCAAAAATACTATGTTAATCTTTTTGAAAATCGAGATGACAAATTGCAAGAAATAAATTTCGAAAAGTTAGGTATTAAATCCGATATAAAAGTACCAGAAGAAGATATTGGTTTACCTTTGACTGTAGAAGAATTGGGCCAAGTTTTGAAAAAAATGAAGTCAAATAAAACACCCGGCATTGATGGAATTACAACCGAATTCCTCAAAGTCTTCTGGCAAAAATTAAAATATATTATCACAAATGCATTAAATTGTGGCTTTTCAAAAGGATGTTTATCAACGTCACTCTGCCAGTGTGTTATAACATGTCTCCCTAAGGCCATTAAAGATAGAGCACTTGTCAAAAATTGGCGCCCTATTTCTCTGCTAAGTGTCATTTATAAGCTGGCATCAAGTGCAATAGCAGAAAGACTTAAAAAAACTTTGAACCCAATTATTTCAAACTGTCAAACGGGTTTCATTAAAGGGAGGTTTATAAGTGACTCTACAAGATTGGTTTATGACCTTCTACATGCAACAGAAACTAAAAACATTGCAGGACTTCTCATGCTCATAGATTTTGAGAAAGCCTTCGATTCTCTTTCATGGAAATTTTTATATAATGTTCTGGAGTTTTTTGGATACAGTAAAAACTTTATTAAATGGATCAAACTTTTTAACACTGATATAACGGCATATGTCATACAGTGTGGTTTCTTGTCAAAACTGATAAATATTAGGAGGGGTTGTCGGCAAGGTGACCTAATTTCAGCATACTTGTTTCTAATCGGGGCTGAGATTTTGTCTAGGCTCATTCAAATTAACCCAAATATAATTGGAATAAAAGTTGAAAACATGGAATTTAAACTAACATAATTTGCGGATGACACAACATTAATACTTGATGGCAGCCAGCACTCCTTACAATCAGCCTTAAATACTTTAGAAATATACAGAAATATATCAGGTCTCAAAATGAATAAAGAAAAGACTAAGGTAATTTGGATTGGTCGGAAAAAATTTTCAAAGGATAAACTTAATGTCTCTGTGGATTTGGAATGGGGATGTACAGATTTTACACTACTAGGTATAGAATTTTCAACAAATTTACCTAAAATAATGGAACACAACTAGGATGGGTCGGTAGGTCCGGTATTTTACTGAAATACCGTGATGAGATTTTACAACCGCCACTTCGCTTGTCAGCACATATAATGGAAGGAAGAGTAAAAATATCAGAAACATACCCAAAATCTGAAGAAATTATAAGCTTTTATCCCATATTTTCGTCCATTTACAGACTTTTATAAGCGATACGTTGAGCAGAACTGCCATGTTTTGGTTACGACACTTTATAACCTCAATTTCGCTTGTCAACTCATATAAATAAAGGAAAACTTAAAATATTGGAAAGAAACCAGAAATATGAAGACACTATACATTTTTATCACATATTTTCTGCATTTATGAGCTTTTATTGCGATGTCGTTGAAGAAACGTCCATTTTTGTTTGGGGTGAACTAAAACGCGGAGTCCTGAATTCGGTACGGTTTTGCATTGGCGACATCCCGATCTACATATTTTTCATACCAACCCATCCCTAAACACAACTATGCAAAAGCTTTGGAAAAAATAAAGAAATTGGTTAAAATGTGGAATAGTAGATATTTGACACCTTTTGGCAAGATAACTGTCATTAAGACAAATGTCTTATCACAGTGTGTTCACCTGTTATCCTCGATACAAAGGTCTGATTCATTTCTTAAAGCAGCAAACAATATTTTATATAAATTTTTATGGAATGGAAAACCTGATAAAATTAGAAGAACCACTGTTTGTTCAAATTGCATGCAAGGGGGTTTGAAAATGATAAATATATATAATTTTGAGAAAGCACTTAAAGTAAGCTGGGTTAAGAAATTAATTACTCAACCAAATTCTCAATGGTATAAACTTTTGGAGGCAATGTATGGTAATATTGACCAAATTGTAACATTTGGAGATAAATGGTACAGTAAAATTCTCCCAAAAATACACAATCAATTTTGGCAAAATATACTGAAGGACTGGAATGTCCTAGTCAAAATACAAAAACCCAAGAATAATTCAGAAATACTTAGAAAATGTCTATGGTACAATTCTTATATTTCAGGAACCATGCCATTTTTTCCAGACTGGTACAAAAAAGGTGTTTACTTGGTTGGGGATATCATTTCCCCAGACGGTAACATTCTGACTATTGAAGAAATTAAGTACAAATTTAATTTTAATCCAAACATTTTAAATTACTATTCAATTAAAGTTAAAATACAGGATTTTATGTTAAGGCATAAACTTTCAGGTAATTGGACTCTTGAAAAACCTACATATCCCTTCCATTTAGATGTGCTTTTTAGATCCAAAAAGGGATGCAAGAAATTTGGGAACACAAAATGATAATCCAATTTGTGAAACCATGTGGTCTAAACTTGTTTCTAATGAGAACTTAGAAATTACTTTAAAAGAAAGATGGGAATCAATTTACAAAATTTGTTTTTACTCTGTACTTGACAATAACTTAATTTGGTTTCAATACAGAGTGTTATTTAAAATCTTAGGAACCAAAGATTACTTAAAAAATTAAAAGTAAACATGAATAGTCAATGTTTGTTTTGTAAGCAATATGAGGAAAATTTGGAACATTTGTTTTGTAAATGTGGAGAAGTAATAAAATTGTGGGAAAATGTCAGGCAGTGGATCTCTAATAAACTTGGATTCAACCTCATTATAACCAAACTCATGAAAATACTTGGTTATTTAACAAATGATGAAAACTTTTGGGCATTAAATTTAATACTAATGGTTACTCGAAAATATATATTTTGGTGTTCAAAAAATGGCTTTATGCTAATATTTATTTCCTCCAAAAGGAAATTAAAAAAAACATTTTTGGAACAAGAGACATTAAGTCGGGTAAATTTGCGTTTTGACCAATTTAACCGAAGATGGAATTTTTGGAAAAAAATTTTTGAAGGAATTGAGATACAGTGATGTTTTGATAGTATTTTCTACTTTGTTTTCAGTCAGGACTTGCATATCTCCCAAATACTTTTTCATTGGTAATTTTCTAGTTAGAAATTCGGATACTTAAACCTTTCGAGGTTATTAATTAAAATATTTCTGGACTGTGAAAATAAGTTTGTTTTGTTTTCCACAAGATTTTGTATGGATTGTTAAAGAATTGCAAATTTTAATTAGTAAATTAAATTTTTATTAGTTAATACCTTACCTAACAGACGATAGCTATAGTCCGGCGCCAGCCGGTCCCGCCAAACGCCAGAAAAAGACGTCCTGAGTTTCACCTCCGGCCGGACCGGTACACTCCAATCCACTCGCCAGGTGGCCTAGTTCCTGCTTTATTCGCCAGAGGGACGTGACGTCATAGCATCTTTTTCGTCCCTAAATTAGGTAATGGAAGCTGAAAAGCGGGGAAGGCCGGGTGGGAATCTCCCGTCTGTTAGGTAAGGTATTAACTAACAAAAATGTAATTTACTAATTAAAATTTGCAATTTCATTGCGTTAATACACCTTACCTAACAGACGATAGCTAGAATAACTACCCAGTGGAAGGCGGGCAGCTTCTTGAGGACTAGAAGGAACTCTATAATTAGGCACGTAACCTCTGGCCCGGCTGATAAAGAAGCTCAAAACTGCTCCTTAAGTTACCGAGCAGTGCCACTTTTCCTCCCCCCCCCCTTTTTTTCTGCTCTGAGAGGAGGAAGAGAGAAGAGTTCAGTCCTAGGGATTCCATTGATACCGTAAGAGTGGAATAAAGGTCTCATACTAATAGCCTCAGGCCAACTAGTAAAAAACCTTAACTATTATGTACATTATTTACAAAATAGGAGCCTATAAGGTTCACTGGTGGATCTGCTGTGCAGCCACCACTGGACCTAGGTGAAAAAGCTCCGAATCTGCCCACGCCACATCTTTAAGATAGAATTGAGTAAAGGTGTTGTGGGATTTCCAGTGGCATGCAGCTAAGATCTGGTCTAGCGAAATGCCACCCTGAAATGCTTTCGAAGCCGCGAAGGCTCTAACGTCATGTGCCTTCACCTGATGAAGGGTTAGAGATTCCTGATCTGATAGGTCGTAGCAAAGGATAACCGTCTGCTTGATCCAAGATGAGATCATAGCAGGAGAAATATCCTTCGTGAAACCCTTTTTGAAGGAGACAAAAACCAGCTCCTTTCCTTGTCTGAGATCTTGAGTTTTGTCCAGATAGTAGCGCAAAGCTCGAACTGGGCACAGTGACCTGTCTTCTTTCAAGGATTTGTCCAGAGTAGGAGCTAGGGCTGGAATAACCACTGGAGCCACGCACTCTGGACCCTCTTTTGCTAAGTGATTTTTCGCCAAAAAACTTGGTGAAGGGTAAAGGGACACCTTAGTCCAGTCAGCTTGGTGTCTAATATTTTTGTTCAGCCAAGCGTGTATTTCACTCCTACGCTTTCCAGAACCCAGAGCGAGGAGGAATACCGTCTTAAAGGTCAGATGTTTTAAGGAGGCCTTTCTGAGAGGCTCAAATGGGGGTTTTGTAAGCTGATGTAAGACCAGAGAGAGATTCCATGAAGGAATTCCTCGTCTACCCTTTGGTCTATCTCTATGAAAACTGTCCAAAAGGCGAGTTAGGTTTTCATCTTTACTCACATTCAAAGAAGAATTGCCCAATTTGTCTGCAATGGCTGATCTGTAACCATCAATGGTACTGGGTTGGAGATTCTTCTCCTGGAAAAGATGCAGGAGAAAATCTGCTATCTGTTTGACAGATGGAGACCTGAAGTCCACCTGACTTGATTCACACCATCTGACAAAAACGGCCCACTTTGCCTCATAGACTGTTCTGGTTGAACTTCTTTGAGGAGCCTCAATTCGTGACGCCACTGGGCTAGAGAAGCCTTGCTCCTTGATAGCCTCGGCTCTAGGAGCCAGGCGTGTAGGTTTAAGTTGGTCAGATTCCTGTGACGTGCCTTGTTGAATGGCTGTGTCACTAGGTCGGGATGGTTGGGTAGGCAAAGAGGGATCTGGGCTGACAGTTCCACCAGGTCCCAGAACCATGGCATGTTGGGCCAACCCGGAGCTATTAGGATCACTCTCTTGTAAAGATGGTCCGACAGTTTGCTGACCACCTTGCCCAGTAAAGATACTGGGGGAAAGATATACATGTCCAGGTTTTCCCAAGGGACTGTCAGGGCGTCCACTGCCCAAGCCCTGGGGTCCGGCACTGGAGACACATACTGGTCCAGTTTGCAATTGTACTTTATTGCAAACATGTCTACCTGGGGAAGGCGCCAGGTCTGAGTCAGGAGGTCGAAGACCTCCCGGTGAAGGGACCATTCTGTCTGAATGACTTGGCCTTGACGAGACAATTTGTCTGCAATCACATTCAGACGACCAGGTACGTGCCTGGCCCTTAGGACTACCTGTCTCAGATTGCACCAACACAGGAGTCGCCATAGAAGGGCACAAAGTGAGCCTGACCTCATACCTCCTTCCTTGTTGATGTATGCCACAACCGTGGTGTTGTCTGTGGCAACTAGAACTACTTTGCCTTGTACCAGGGACTGGAATCTTCTCAAGGCCAGTAGGACCGCTTTTAGCTCCAGGAAATTTATGTGAAGATGACTTTCTGGAACTGACCAATCGCCTCTTGCTGTGACGTCTCCTAAATGAGCACCCCAGCCTTCTTTTGAGGCGTCGGTAAAGATCTGAACGGCATGACTCAAGGGATGTAAAGGTTGTCCTGTTAAGACATTTGTCTCCTTGGTCCACCATAGAAGGTGCGGGTGAAGTGACCTTGGCACAGGAATCTCCTTTTCTAGGGATTCCGGAACTCTCCAATACCGTTTTAGGTGCCACTGGATGGGTCTCATGTGGAGTCTCCCCAGGGGAACCTGTTTTTCCGTCGCTGTAAGTAGGCCTATAAGGGACATGAAGTTCCTGACTCGGCAACTTGGTTTGGACAGGATGGATTCCAACTTTTGAAGGATCGACTCCCACCGGCTCTGGGTCGGTAAGACCAGTCCCTGGGAGAGGTCGTACTTGTAACCCACGAACTCGAAAATCTGTTTGGGTTCTAGTTCCGACTTTTGTACGTTGATTATCCAACCCAATTCCTGGCAAAGGGCGAGGAGGGATTGAGTGCCCTGGTGGCAGGACTCTTTGGTAGGGGCTCGAATCAACCAGTCGTCTAGGTACTGGTGGATCCTTATACCCCGGGATTGAGCCATTAGTTTCACCTCTTTGACCACACAAGTGAACTCCATGGGAGCTGTGGAGAGGCCAAAGGGAAGAGCCCGGAACTGATAGGACTGATTTTGGAAATGGAACCGGAGATATTTTCGGGACTTCACATGGACTGGAATGTGGAAATAGGCGTCGCTGAAATCCAGCGATGTTACCCATTCTCCCTGTTGCAGGGAGATCCGAATTGTTTCCGGGGTTTCCATCTTGAATGTTTTTACGCTCAAAAATTTGTTTAGAGCACTGAGGTCCAAGACTGGTCGCCATTTCTGGTTTGGTTTTGGGACTATGAACAGTCGGTTGAAGAAGGCTAGAGATGTCCGAACCCTTACCATCTCTACTGCCTCCTTTTGTAGTAAGGCCTGCAAAGCCTCCTTCAGGTAGAGGTTCCTGAGCGGGTTTGCATAACCACTGACTATTAGAGGGTCCCTTACTAGTGGAGGTCTGACTTTGAACGGGAGAATGTAGCCGTCCTTCAAAATGGACACTACTCTCGGATTTGAACCTAGGAGGGACCACTTCTGCCAAAATTTTTGGAGACGTCTCCCTATCAGATGAGCATTGACAACATTGGGGACATTTGGAGCAATGGGGGCAAAAACGCAATGATCTACAGAAAAAGCATCTTTGGCATCTTGCTTCACTCTTGACAAGGGACTTGTGTCTTTCTTTTGTGACTGCCCTCTTACATTTACGACAAAAGGTACAGGACTGGCAACAGGACAAAACACAGGTTGGTGAACAGACACAGAAAAGTTTTGTTCTTGTACATTTATGACATTTATCTTTGACCGGGCCACCGGCACCGGGTTTGGAACACAATAATTGTCATTTATACTGCCCTTGATCCCTAGGAGGGCGGGTGCCGCGACCGGGCTGACCTCCCCTTCCTCTGCCTCTAGATCTGCCACGTCCCCCAAAGGACTTCCATGCGGGCATGTCTTTTCCTGCGGAAGCACCGGTTTGAGTAGATTCCTGTCCTTGCTTCCAGTTAGTGGGGTAGGGTTGGAATCTGTTTTGCTTTTTATGGTTACCGGCGAACCCACCGCGGCCCGGACCGGGCTGGTTGGTACGCTTTATTGTTTCAAATTGTTGAATCTCATCTTCCGCTTTGCGGATGACCGCATCTGGAAACAAAGCATGAGTGTTCAGAGGGCAATTTCTCAAGGCGGAAAACGTGTCTGGTTTCACTCCTGTTTTTAAATGTTCCAAATATGAGTCTCTGCGGACTAAGGTTAAATTGGCCATTTGGACAAAGGTGAAGTCCGAGAGATGTTGAAGAGATTTTCCTACCGCAAAACTCACATTTTGATTGAATGAGGTCAAGTAATGCAACTCGTCCAATGCTGACTGAGCCTTGCTAGAAGATTTACCCTTTCCTAATTCTGTTTGTAAAATCTTCAGCTGTTCTTGGACACTATCTTGTATTTTGGTAATGCAACGGTTGAATCCAGCGGACTGGTTGCATATATAACTCGTTTCCTTAGCCGCCTTCTCCCACTTCCTGAGGGTATCCTGGGCAATGGGGCGTGAAGGTGGCTGAGCTGAAACAGAAGAAGACTTGGCAATTCTTGTAAAGGCATTGTTCAGCTTTGCGGCATCATTGGGCCATGTAGTAACATACTTTCCAGGTCTGGTAAAGTCTTTAGGTTCGGCCGGGTGAATCCCGTACCATCTACTTTGAGATTTCGGGGGGCGGAGATATTGGTCCATATGCAACCCTCCAGGCTCTTCAGATTTGGATGGGTATCCCTCTATGAGTACAAGATTAAGGTTCTCTAATTTCTTGCACAACCAGTCTTCTGGTGGAAGAAGGACAGAGACTTTTCCTACCGGCTGAAATCTGTGTCCAACCCAGGGATTATCAGCACGAGTAGCAGGCGAGTATTCCAGATCTGGGATGTGAGACCAACCCATGAAGGCTCTGACTCCTCTTACAGTTTCACGATAGTTTTGATTATTATTATTATTATTATTATTATGTATTTATACTCAGCGCAATATCTCCATATACTACAGGACTCAAAGCGCTATTTAACCAATCCGACTGTACAGGTACAGCCCCAACTCACAAGTAACTGACATTCCCCTAACTGGAAGATAGAGGCTCAAGGATGACCATTTATCAACGTCCTTGAGGTTCTTTAACCTGCCACTGGGGATAGGACCCAATGACAGAGGACCGCCATTTTAAGTGGTCATCCGAGCCACTATGTATCTGCCTGTACCTGGGATTGAACCCACGTCCTCTGAGTTCCTAGACAAGTGTGTTACCCGCTAGGCCACAGTGGCAGATCCTCACTTATCGCCCGGTCAGTGGCAGATCCTCACTTATCGCCCGGTCAGTCTCAGTGTCAACAACGTCCGGATGATCTTCCAGTTCGGACAATTCTCCCTCTTCTGTTGGTTCCGGTTGAGTAAAATCCCGGGTAGATACCGGAAGAGTTTCAGTGCACTGTTCCAATGAGGACACCGGGCCGGAAGAAGCAGGTTCAGCAAAAACCGGTTCCGGGTCCTGGTACAAATTCTCCAGTGGAGATACCATGTCCACAGGTGAAGAAGTAGTAGCAGTTACAGTATGAGTTCTATCCGGACCAAAGGCCGGACCGGCCTGGCCGGAAGGAACAGATGGTGGTAGGAAAGGGTTAGAAGACAATACTCCGGATGGAGGTTTGTGAGCGACCGGTGCCTTCACCGGTGAGAAAGATGGCTGAGAAGAAGGACGTGGTCCAATGGTTAAGAGTGCTTCTAAATGAGCCATGCGTACAGCCCATTTCTCATCCAGTTCCTGAAGTTCCTTACGGAAGGTAGGTTGTGGAAGAGCAAGGTCTCCAGAAGTATTGAGGGGAGGAATTACGGGTTCAGAGTCCTGAGATTCGACTTGAGCCACCACAGTAACAGTAGAAGGATCAATGAGAGTGTCTTTTGCCTTTGATTTTTCTTTACGCAGTTTATAAGTTGGTGTAGCCAACTGAATAACCTGTTCTGGGGTTAGTACTTCGCAATACTCACAGGGTAGTTTCAACAAACAAGGGTCCTCCCCTAGACTTTTGTCCCTGCATCTAGCACAACGTGAATGGCGGTCAAGAGACGCCATAATATGCCCGCAGGCTCCTTTCCTTTGTCCTGGAGATGCCATGATGATGTAATTATCCGATGACAAAACTTCAGGTACACACAAATAAAAATAGAAGAAATATCCACAAATGCAAAAAGTTATTAGAAAAATACAACTTTTCAAATCGCGCCAAACGAAAAAGATGCTATGACGTCACGTCCCTCTGGCGAATAAAGCAGGAACTAGGCCACCTGGCGAGTGGATTGGAGTGTACCGGTCCGGCCGGAGGTGAAACTCAGGACGTCTTTTTCTGGCGTTTGGCGGGACCGGCTGGCGCCGGACTATAGCTATCGTCTGTTAGGTAAGATGTATTAACGCAATGAAACTGTATTTTAGTTGTTAAAAAGAAATAAAAAAAAAATATATAACCATGTTGAAAGGCTACAAACTACAAAGTTTCTTGGTGTTATTATTGATGAAAAATTAACATGGAAATATCATATAGCTCATATAAGTGGCAAGATCAATAAAAATATATCAGTTATCTATAAAGAAACTTATAAGCTTTGATGCATTAAAACATTATATACCTCCTCGATTTTACCATATTTAACTTACTGTTGTGTAATTTGGGGCAATGCCAGTAAACGTAACCTGTACAAAGTCATTGTATTACAGAAAAGAATTCTAAGAATAATTAGTAACTCTAACTACAGAGGACATAGTTCACCACTTTTTAAGAGATTTAAGTTACTAAAATTTAGTGATTTAGTAAATATAAATATTTTAATAGTGATGTTTAAAGTGTATCATAATTCATTACCTGAAAATATTCATATATGCTTTTTAAAGAATGTGAATTGTCATTATATAACTAGATCACATGGTAAATTTATTTTCCAATATTCTAGAACAAACTTAAAATCTAAACGTGTTTCTGTCATTGGTGTCAAGCTTTGGATAGTCTCAGCAATGAGAAAACAAATATAACTTGTTTAAAAAAATTTAAATATGAGGTTAAAAAGAGTATGTATGATATGTATATCTGAAATGTTATTTATAGGTGCTTTAATTTGTAATATTGCAGGGGCTATGGTGGCAGAGTGGTAACACTCTTGCCTCCCACCTCTGAGACCGGGGTTCGATCCCCGTCACTGCCTCAAGTGGGAAAGCTGGTAGTTGCTTGCCGTTGGTCGGCAGTTTACAGTACACATCTCTGACGAACTCTATGTACTGGTTTCATCTGCCCTTCCCACTACCCATCGTGATATGACCTGTACAGTGTTGAAAGTGACGTAAAACCCCAAATAAATAAATAAATCGAATATTGCAATTTTAAAATTGCATTTATTTAATAAATATATAGCCTTGTATAATTAGAAGTTAAATTAAATACAATTGTATATGTATAAATAGGTAGGGCTGCCACGAGTAGCAAATATTGTACTCGAGTACTCTCTCACCATTACTCTACTCTAAAACGAGTACTCTTTTTAGCGATAAATACATCAAAATGTGCCATTTTCCCCTGAAAATTAACAGAAATTTACCCAGTCTATGTCACTTTTATCAAGAATGGTTTATAAAAGGCCACTATTTGAGTGTAAAAGAGTACTCTTTTGTTCATTTTGTACTCCAAATAATTTAGTAATCTAATCTTTAACGAGTACTCTTTAACAGCCCTATAAATAGGTAATCAGAAACAGGGGTGGCACTCATCAAAAGCCAATAGCTTCTGACAACTCCTTTTCCCAAATTTATATAAGTACACAAGTGGACGGTAAATCGGACAGGACAGTGGAGTCGGACACCAATATAAATTGTACTGGATTTCTGCTAAAAAGAAAAAATACATACGAGAACACATTCATACTTCTTATGTTTTATATTTTTTTTGTATTTCTCTATTTCTTTTCAACACTAATATTCAATACAAATGTATCTGACACTATTTATATCAGTGTCCGACTCCACTGTCCTGTCCGATTCACCGTCCACAGGTGTATTTTGAAGATATATGTTGCTTTCATATTACTTTAGTTTTGAAATGTTTTTATATTACTATATTGTAATTTGTTATTTCTCAAGTATGTATGGTTATACAGTACATTGATTATATGAGAAAAAAAACCTAAACTTACAGGGGCGATCGAGTGGGCTCGAAATCAACAACGTCTAATAAAATCTCTATTATCACCCATATAAAACACTTTAACCGAAATAAACCACTCGGGATGAGCAGCCACCATAGGTGACTAAAATGTGACCAACTGTATATTACCCGTTGTGGCAGATTCATCCATAGAGAAAAGGAAATTATAATTTAAATTTCAAATGAAAGACCGGTAATTCTACCTTGGACAGACTTCCATATTCCAGTCAAAACATACGAAAGCACCGAGATATAGAAGGAATCGCCGTGACGTCACGCCTCGTTCTCGAAGTAGGTCGGAGGGCAAGAAAGGGACCTTCACCACACCTCCATGTTTTTCAACAGGAGTTAATGGCGGCGTAAACAACAACAAATTTTATTTGCAAAAGCAGTGATATATGAGGATTGATATTAAGGTAAGAAGATTGCAGTTGACATAAAGAGTATTTGTAGATCATATCTGGTTATAATAAAAGTGTTGTTAACTGTTAATGTAGAACTGACACAGTATTTAAGATTGCACAAATTTATCAGTAGATCATGTTTCACTGGTTAAAGTAGGAACTTCACCTGTCCTTTTTTCTTCACCCGTATCCGTGTCCGTTATCGTCCATACCCGTGATACCCTGGACCATTTGGTATGAAACAGTGAACTCACCCGTATCCGTCATTAGGAAGGAAAAAATTCGTTCTTCACGGACACGGACAGCTAGCACACTGTTTTATACCAAAAGATCGAGGGTATCACGGATACGGGCAATAACGGACACGGATGAAGAAAAAAGGACAGGTGTAGTTCCCACTTCACAGGGCTATTTTTTTTTTCTATATTTTTTAAATCTCTCAAAATATTGTGTCAAACCTATTTACATGTACATGGTTCTGATGGAGGCATATGTTTTTGTTTTTTTTTTGTTGGGTTTTTTTTTTTTTTTAATAATTTTTTTTTGTGTGTGTGTGTGTACTGTATAAGCCTAATCGCACTTCCGACTTCTCGCTCTCACGGCTATTCTCGTTGCAGATCTCGAGGTATAAACAAACCAAGGGGTATAATATTTGCATTCCACTGTAATTTCAGTGGATATTGTACATTAACACATATATTATTACTAAAAATGGAGGAATAAATTATATAAATTCGTTCTGTATACACTATAGAATTTATGAAAATTATATGCTGCAGTTTTAAAATAATATCTCCTATTTTCGCCCAGTGTCAGTTGTCAAATTCCCAGATAGCAAGACTCTGTACTGCTTCTCTTCATAAGTTGGCCGCAGTCATAAGTTGGCCACCCACCACAGCTTCACAGGGCTTTAACATGAGTGGCCTACTACACTCTGAAACCACGTATTATTGTTGAACTTATTATATGCAACATTTTCCAGTAGTGTACAATAACCTATTTGTTTTTCTGGAGCCTGTAGATGAGCGACGGCCAACTTATGACTGCGGCCAACTTATGAAGGGAAGCAGTAGGGCCACCACTGGCCCACCGGTGGCATAGCTGTCGGTCCGACATTGGCTGTAGGTGGTGGCCAGCCATTGGCGTGACCGGCTGATAGTCAGTGGTCCACCATTGGTAGCTAACAATAAGGTTTTCTGGTGGTCCTTAATGGCCCACTGTCGACAGCCAATGATAAGCTTTTCTATTGGTCCACCAGTGGACCACCTTCAGTAACCAACAATGTTGACTGGTGGCTCACTAGTGGCCCACTGTTGGGTGCCTTTTATGGTGGTTCTGTGGTGGCGTCACCAGCTGATAGGCAGTGGTCCACTGTTGGCAGCCAACAATAAGGTTTACTGGTGGTCCATCAGTGGTCCACTGTTGGCAGCCAATGATAACATTGAATATTGTTAAATATTGTTAAATAATATGTCAGAAAACAATAGTTGAGGTTGCTTATGAAGTTATTTATAAGCTTTAAAAATTTTGAAAAAAAATGTAGTCAGTGGTCCAGCTGTGGCTCAGAGGTGGCCCACTGGCTATATTTTGCCACCCATAGCCAACAGTGGTCCACTAGCGTCTTGCTATCTGGGTTAGTACTATTAACAAGTGCCAATATTTCTTTGATATTTCTGAAACTTACAAATGTGTTGCATACATCAATAGAGAGGTATGTTTACAGAGCTTCTGCTCATTTTTTGCTGCATCAAAATCAAATGACAAATCGCAGTTTAAAAATTAAGTTTATATATTCATTAATACCTGGGTTAGAACTCAACGGTCACCCATCCAAGGACTAACCAAGCCCAGTGCTGCTTTACTTCAGTGATGAGATGGGTACTCATCACACTATGCCAAACAGGGCAGATTTCAAAATATAAGTCAAGGACTTTTTGTGGCACTTAATCTCTACTTAAAAGATGAAGAGTATGTTAACTGGGTTAGATTTCCTAGGACCAAGGTTTTAACTTTTGCTCACAATTTTAACTGTATTCTTTAAGAACAGTTTTTGAGATATAAAAGTCAGTGAAAATTTTTATCGTTATTAAAAAAATTAAGTGCAACCTCAAACTGAGAGGCCTGGGTTTGATTCCCAGTGATGTGTGAATCAAGACATCATAGCTCAGTGATAGAGCGCTCAGTCTGCGTTTTATTTATTTATTTGTTGCTTTATGTCACGTTCAACAGCCAGGGTGATATTGCGACGGGTAGTTTACAGATGGAGGAAACCAGTGCATAATGCACTGTAAACCACCGGGCATTGGCAAGTAACTACCAACTTTCCAACATGAAGCGCCCGGCACAAGATTAGAACCGGTAGCCTCAGAGGTTGGAGGCGAGAACCGCTACACCACCGAGCCCCCTCACTAAGCCTGCTGACTTAGCACATTTTTGACAGAATTTAAGACCAAAGTCTTAAACTTAAGCCCAAAACCAGGCTTAAGTCCGTTTGTGAAATCGGCCCCTGGCAGTCCTGATTATGGTAGCCATGGTCTGAATAATCCTAGTGATAATGGGATGTGGGTGGTGTGAGCACAATGACTCCATTTGATTGTATTGGCGACCTTGGGTCATTAGGATGTCTTAATAATGTGTCTAGACAACTGAGTGGATGATTGCAGTGAGCAAACTGTTGATTGTACTAGACTCGCAAATACGACAATTCTCAGTTTAGAATTGCTCAGTCAGACGTGCGTGATTGCACTGTATTGTTTTTTGAGGTCAGTTCAGGTTGGAATGTCTCAAACCAGCTATTGGCTGCTATAGACCAAATAAATTAAGTAAAATTTGATAAGTTAGTTGATGGAGTCAAAATTGGCGTCAGTTGGTTGATTTTGTGTTTATCCCAGTTTCTATGTCGACATAATGTGGAAAATAACATGATTTTCCAGCAAAATGCCAAAATAGGGCCCTGGGGATTGGGGTACTTTTACAAAATCATAATTTGGGTTGGGTTTTATATTAGATATATTGTTGAAATCCGAGTATAATATTAATCGCCAAATTTGCTTTAATATTAGATGATTTTTAAATAAAAAACCAACAAAAAAGTATATGAAGAAAAAAAAAGAAAAGCTGGATCGCTGTCTGGATCATCTGGATCTGCGCTTGGCAGAGGTCTGCGCTCTCCGAGAGCTCTTGTTTTTAAAAATGCAACAATGTGCAAACAAAATGTTTTTACAACACACCCCTTAAGGGCTGTCAGGATATAGTGGGCCACAACTGGGTTACTGCTGGAACACTGACCAATATAAACTTCATAAGCAACCTTGACTATTGTCATGCCACCAGAGAACCACCATGCAGTACATTGTACAACATCTTGGTATGACTTTGATTTGACCTTTCACCATGCTGCAGTGGCCTTGACCTTTAATTTTTTTTCTGGGCCACATACGTAGTTTTGCTTAACTGTGCTATTTCTATTGACACTTATACTTGAATACATTGTATAGCTCCATGTATTGTCTTGTATTTATGTTATGTACATAACCATGATGTAAAAAGGTATTAATATGGCAAGGTCTAAAGTCAGTGTACAGAACTTAATATTTATTTTGCTTCCATTTGCATACACCCAGACTGAGTGCTCTATCACTAAGCTATGACGTCTTGATTTACACATCACTGGGAATCAAACCCAGGCCTCTCAGTCTGAGGTAACACTTAATTTTTTTGAAAGAACAGAAAAACAATTTCCCCAAAAAATAGTTCTGCATCTCAAAAAATATAAACGTTTTTGTTTCATGTATACCTGCAAAGGCCGCCATATCACATGTTTAATGACAGGTTATCCTATTAAAAAGGCCATATATCTGCCCAAATATTGCTCCAAGAGGTTTGGAATTTGAAAACAACTTGTAGGAAGACATGGACAGGGAATCTTTTCCAGGTGTTGAATTTGACCTTTGACCCCTGCTTCAAGGTTAAATGAGGTCGTCACACTAAAACATCCTTATTTCTCCCTTATTATTGGTGCTATGGCTTCAGAATATAAAGACAGGCCATCCAAAGTCCTGCCCTTCAAATGTTTTGCCTCAGAAAAATTTTGCCTTATTTTGAAAAATAAAATGGCCGCCATAGCCAATTATTTAAAAATCATTAAGATGCTCTAAAACTTGAAATATTGCAGCTAGCTTCATCAAATATGCGCAAAATACATATGGCTAGGAAAGTTAGCCTGATAGTAATTTAGCCTAGTTTCAAAAACAAAATGGCCGTCATATCACATGTTACATGGGATTATCCTATTAAAAGGCCTTATATCTCCCTTATCATTGCTACTAGGGGTTCCAAATGTGAAAACAACTTATACCAAGTCATGGCCTGAGACTATTTTGAAATTGCTGACTTTTACCTTTGACCCCTTCTTCAATGTCAAGTGGGGTCATCTTACTTCAGAGGCCTTAAATCTCCTTTAGTTCTCCATTTTACTGATTCTGAGGCGGGAGATAACTGCTGCGGCAGTGGCCTTGTTTTTTTATAAAAATAGATAAACAATTTCCAACAAAATAGTTCTGCATCTCAAAAAATATAAAAAACTTTTTTTTCATGCATACCTGCAAAATTAAGGCATAATAGATTTACAGTAGTGGATGTATGTTTCCATCTTATGTTAAAGCAATTTATATATTGAAATCGGACATAAAAAAATTACTCAAAAATCAGTCATTGAACTTATATCTGCTAATCTTTTATATCTGGAAAGCTTTGGATATGCACTTTCTTGTGGTCTTTATTTGGCCGAAATTGATTGATAAATGCCAATGCGGAGCCTAGGTCGGGAACAAGAGTTGGGGAGGGGTCGGGAAAATATCAAACATGTTTCATATTTCACCAACTCTCCTTGACAGGCCAGGGAACTTACAACTGACCGTGCATGTAAACACAAATACTACTGGTTGAATCTATATGAAAGAAAAAAAAATCCATAAAATTTTGAGACTTATCCGGATCACCACCTGCATACAAAAACATTAAAAAAAAAAAAGTAAAACTCTATCTTGGATAAAATAAGCCCCTTCATGAAATAGGCCTCATGCAGCAGTGTCTTAAATTTATAAAGTGAGATGCAGGTACTGCTTCCCTGCATAAGTTGGCCGCGGGTCGTAAGTTGGCCACCATCATCATATTTTGAAATTTCTATAATTCTAAAGGCCTGTATCATTCTTGAATGGTCTATTATAATAAGATTTACTATAACCACCACTTTTAAAACCTGTGCAACGACACATTTGTCTGTTTGATACATTTAAATGAGTGGTGGCCAACTTACGACCCGTGGCCAACTTATACAGGGAAGCAGTACATACAAAGGATATTTCATTTTTGACCAATGTCTTGTTTTGAAGTAATCACAATTAAAAAGGCTTTACATCACAAATCTTTACTTTTATTTGGCGTTATCAACCTGGTTGCAATACAGGACTGGTCTTCCTTTTGTTCACAGTCTCTGATGTCATTATATTAATATAATGCATTGTATCCATTTGATGACTTTTAATACAACTATAGCTCTAAAATGTACCAGTATAGATTAGGTACACTTGAGGACATTATGAAACCATGTTACTGGGAAAAAAATCACTTCCTGGTTATCTTTCTTGTCCACTTCAAAACCTTAACTTGTGATTACGTAGCTATTTCTGCATGAATTTTAATGCAACAAATAGGAGCATATTCTGTGTAAAAGTAGCTTTCCATTGATGTATAGTACATACCTGTAGGTTACATATTTACGGCAATATCAGTATTTAAAAATCCCCAATTGTTTACATTAATTTAAATTTCGCGCTAAATATACAGCGGGGGTCACGTTAGCGAACGGGACCGCCATAGCGAACAAATACGTAAACAAACGACATTGAAAGCCACAGATAATTACGTTTATACCTACCTATTGTGTTTTATGTCATTATTGTATGTATTTTACTCCATTTCTGCAATAATGGACAATAAAAAGTCTTTAATTTGAATTCTCCTTTGGGTTTTCCCCAGGCGTGCTTAGTTTCAATGAAATGGGGGTTCAGCACTGAAAGGAGGACAGAGCCAGTGTCTGGCCTACTGCACTGTTTTAGTGAGCATGCAGTATTTGATCAATTGTATTTTACATTGAAACAATGAACAGTACTCTTAATATCTGGGGCCGTATTCTTCAACAATACTTAGACAAGGTGACCTTAGATCTAGTAAGGGAAGGTTTTTCACTTAAGTTTTTCTTGCACTTTGTATTCACAAAACAAAAGTTAGGAATGTTCAGTTTCATAACTTAATTCTTACTTGAAATCTAAGAAATACTTGAAATCTAAGTTAGAAATGATCTTAGTATTGTTGTAGAATATGCCCCCTGGTCTACAGAATCTGTTCAGCCTATATACCTGCTAAGGAGCCCATAGCTCCATAATTTGGAATTCAGTCTGCCTCTACCCTCATACACTTACACAGATTGCACCACTCTTGGCACTCATGTTCCACATTATGTGCATGTTATAATTGGGATTTATTATTAATTATGAAACCTATGATAAGTATTACAGTATAAACATTTACCTTGTTGCTTTATCTTACCCATTTGTGCACCTATATGCAATGAAAACTGAATCTATTGCAATGGTTTATTTTTCTTTCCATGCTGCTTTATGGTTTCCCCAGACCTTCCGACTTTCCTAGTTTATTTTAATTCAACTTTTGATGGAAATTATAGTCAGTAGTTAAATCACTGATTACAATTGGGATCCAATGGCCCACTAGCTAGTGGGACATCAAAGGGTACTGGGGTTATTAGATTTTGAGTGCCAGAACCAACATTATTTTTCATCAAAATGGTGAATGTATCATATTGTACCCTTATTAATAGTCTCAAAACTTTGATAAAATTGAGTTTCTGCAAATTCATTACCTCTAAAAATAGTCAAAAGTATGTCCTCTCATCAAATGTGTCCATTATGTTCTACAAAATAGGGCTAGACTCCGTAAACAAATTGCTAGGTGCAACGCCATAATTACTAAGGATAAGACCAACTATTTCAGGAACCTCATTAGTGACAATGCTCACGATTCTAAGAAACTGTGGCAGATTCTACGCTCAGTCCTGCACTCTGTTCCTGAGAAGGTACTCCCTTCTCATGCCTCTCAGATATGCCTTGCCAATCGTTTTGTCACTTTTTTCTCAGATAAAATCAGAAAAATCAGGGACTCCTTTACTAACACTGACTCCTTCACTCTTCCTGCTCCTTCAGATGTACCCAAATTTGACCTTTTTAAAGCAGTTTCTGAGGATGAAGTACGGAAAGTAATTACCAAGTCACCTACCAAATCTTGCCTCCTCGATCCATGGCCTACTTTCCTAGTTAAAGAATGTTTGGATATTCTCCTCCCCTCAGTTACTAAACTTGTCAACTGTTCTCTAACTGAAGGTGCTGTCCCGGGTGGTTTAAAAAAGGCTATTGTCTCTCCTCTGATTAAAAAGTCTTCACTACCACCGGATGAATTAAAAAACTACCGACCTGTCTCTGGCTTGAGTTTCATCTCCAAACTTGTTGAGCGTGTAGTTGCTTCGCAGTTAAATGACCATGTTGCCTGTAACGGACTTGAAAATGTCAGTCAATCAGCCTATAAGCAAGGTCACTCGACCGAAACTGCACTACTGTCTATTAAAAATGAAGTCCACCTTGCTCTTGCTAGAGGTGAAGCTACTGCTGTTGTTCTCTTGGACCAATCAGCAGCATTTGACACCATTGATCATGGAACGCTTATTGAGTGTTTGAGTTCCTGGTTTGGTGTTGGAGGTGTGGTTCTGAACTGGTTCAAGTCGTACCTCTGTGACCGCTATCAGTGCATCAAGATTGGTTCTGTTTTATCCGATGCTAAAAGGCTATTGTACGGTGTGCCCCAGGGCTCTGTCCTGGGGCCGATCTTGTTCTCATTATACACTACCCCCCTCAGTAAAGTTATTCAAAATCATCCTGGCATATGTTTCCACTTTTATGCAGACGACACACAGTTATATGTTCATCTCACACATAACCATGCCACTCAGGCCTTTGATAGACTTAAAAACTGCTTGGATGATGTCAGAAAGTGGCTTTCTGCAAATAAGCTTAAACTAAATCCAGACAAGACAGAATTTATTCTGTTTGGCTCAAGAAATGTCCGCACAAAACTCAGGAAATTTTTCCCAGTTAATATACTTGGCAACCTCCTTTCACCTGTTGATGCAATTAAGAACTTAGGTGTCTGGTTTGACTCCGATTTTTCCTTCTCTTGCCATGTCAGGAATACCTGTAAGGCTAGTTTTGTTCATATCAGGGATTTAAAGCGACTCAGAGGATATCTTACACGTGAAGCTGCTCTTTTAGCTGCAAATGCCTTGGTGGGAAGTCGTCTTGACTACTGCAATTCCTTGTTCAGAGGTCTCTCTGCTCTAGACATTCGGAGGCTCCAATGTGTTCAGAACAGTCTTGCAAGAATTGTGGCTAATACCACCAAATACTCACATATCACTCCTGTAAGAAAGAGTCTTCATTGGCTGCCTGTCTTGCATCGCTCTGTTTTCAAGACAGCCCTGTTGGTGTACAAGTTTCTACATAGTGGCCATCCAAAATACTTTGAACCTTTCCTTAAACCCAGGCATAGTGTGTATAGAACACGCAGAAGTCAATCTGATGGTGTGCTGCTTGAGGTCCCACATTGTGCTTCAATATATAAGTCTAAAAAGCATTTTGGCCTTAGCTTTGCATACGATGCCCCAAGAATTTGGAATGATCTTCCTGATGATGTACGCTCAGCTAAATCTCTCTCCTCATTCAGAAAAAAGTTGAAGACTTACCTCTTTGAAAAAGCTTACCCACCCTAGATCACCCCTAGTTTTTCATTTTGTCTCTCCGTGGTGTCGACCCCTGCAATGTCCCTGATTTAACGATTACGATCTCTGATTTTGGCTTTCTGCGTCTTAGAGTCTATCATTAGATAGAGATTAAGCGCTATAAAAGTACTATTAGAATTAGAATTAGAATTACATTGATTTTAATTGATAATAAAACTTCAGTAAGGTATTCTGTATGGCTATCTTCTGTTATCAGTTGTTACTTATTTTGATCGTCAATTTGTCTGACTCCTGTAAAAACATTTTCAGAATCTCACTATAAATACAAGAAGTCAGTCAGAATCATTAAGTGGATCATATCACTTGTATCAAACTGTTCAGGGTGTTCCAGGGAAAACAGTGCAAACCATTACGTAGGTCATATCAGGTGCAGCATTTTGGGTTGGGTGTTGTGGGAAAGCACTGCAAAACAGTGTACAGGTCATACCAAAGGAGGTAGATAGCAATGGAATACATTGAACAGGTCATATCACAATGACAAAATGAAGCCAAGGTACATCATGACCAGTTTAACCAGCATACATTCACTGTTTATTATGTGAAAGTCTCACAACTACAAAAATCTACGAATGAAATTTCTTCAAGATCTTCAATTTGCCCATGACACTTCTTAATAATTGTATAATGTATATGAAACTACATTTAGAAATCATAAGTAAAGTTTTTAAATGGATGTTCATATAATAGGAAATAATTGTGATTCTAAAAATCACTATGCAAATGGTGTCAAAAATATAAGAGTTCCACACAAATAACTTCGATGAGGGACTGTGAATTGAGTGCAGGCTGGGGTTGGGCATCAACTATTCTCAAATATTAGTGTGTGGATTGAGAGAGTCAACTGCAAGGGGTCAATAATATGGTGATTTTAGTAGATCTTGGTGGAGTTCTTTGGGGGAAGGGATCAAGAGGTTTTAGTACATAGTGTGAATGAGTGTTGAGAGACACACACAGAACTTGAGTGGGGGATCAATGATGACTGTCTTGAGGATTGTTTTACCAGATGATATTTTAATAATTATTTATCTATAATGAATTTCAACACAGGAAAAAGCAAATTTTGACATGTTCAAAAGTCAACATGTATCTCTATTAGCTTCATTTTTATTTCTTCGCTGTTCACTTCATTTTCTTATTTGGTAAAATATTTCATGGATGATATAATTGACAGATAACTGAACATGTGGGTTCTTAACCCTATCCAATATCCTTGGAAATACCCAAAAAACTTTGTTCAAGTAAAAAGTTTCACAAAGTTCAATGAAATGGTGTGAAAGATTAATAGCAACTATCATAGTTGTAGCATCTGTAACAAGATGTCATGTATGCAATTCCTCTTTTCAAGTTTCTTAGCTCCAATGCATATGATTTGTATACACCTGTAATGTCACTGCTTCTATTGCGGCTGTTGGCACTGTTTTTCTTGATGTTCAAAATGATGTTGACATCCGTCACAATTTAATAAACTGACTTGAATTGTAAATGCTTAGTCGTTGTTTGATCATTTGTCACCGGATGCTTGACAGATAATGCTTTTCTTATTAATAAGCCAACATTTGAAAAAGTTAGAAAAATAATTATTATAATTTGACTTTAGTGGTACAAGTAACTCAAATAGAATCAAATATTTGTTACCTCTGCAGACTAACACTCTCGTCTCCCACCTCTGAGGTCGGCAGTCCAAACCCTGTACCATATGTGGGAAAGTTGGTAGTTTCTTGCCATTGGTCAGCAGTTTACAGTACAGAACCTTGACCAACTGTATGAACTGGTTTCTTATTTATTTATTTATTTGGGGTTTTACGTCGCTTTCAACACTGTACAGATCATATCACGACGGGTAGTTGGAAGGGCAGAGGAAACTAGTACATACAGTTTGTTAGGGTTCTGTACTGTAAACTGCCGACCAACGGTAAGTAACTACCAGCTTTCCCACTTGAGGCCGTGCTGGGAATCGAATCCCGGCCTTAGAGGTGGGAGGCGAGAGTGCTACCACTCTGCCACCGTGGCCCCTGAACTGGTTTCCTCTGCCCACAAAACTACTCATCGTGATATGACCTGTACAGTGTTGAAAGTGACATAAAACCACAAATAAATAAATACTTCTGCAGACAGTTGCATCAAATGGACTGGTTTCCAAATAAATATACCAAACAGTAAATAAAGAGAAATTATTGAGTTTTTTCTACCACCATTGGTCCCGAGTTTACATGGAATTTAAATACCTAACCAACCCCACTTGATTTATATGACCAAAGGTCAGTCAAAGTTGGTGTTTTATGTCCCATTCCATAGCCAGGGTCATATTGGGACAGGTTCTCAACCTTGCCATTTGTGGGACTCGAACCCACAGAAGTGACAGCCTATTATAAGATGCCAAACTTGCTAACCATTAGGCCACCTAGGACCTCATTAATTTATATGAAGACCAAGTATATACTAACTATTCTAGTGAAGAGACCAAACCAGCCCCTCTCCATTCAATTCTTTGGTCCTGTTTCTTGGGGGCTGTGCCTTAGAGTCTGTCTTTTGATGGAGATTAAATGTTATGAAAGTAATATTAGAAATTCATACAGTAACCAAACAAGAACACAATTTACTTCAAGTACTTGTATCAATCAGTATTCAAGTACACTAATGATGGAGCAAATTAAGCAGAAAGCATTATAAATATTTTGATTATAAATAAAAGGTATCTTCATATTTGATTACAATCGACAAGCGACAGTATAGGTTTACTACTGCCTCATATATACCACAAATATCCCAATTGCCCACTTATTTTATTTGATGAAATAATGAATGATCATCAAACCACAGGGGAACCCTGCCCAAGCTGTCCACCCAAAATATGGATGGATTTTAAGGAGTTCCATAGGAGGCTCTGCTTGAAATTCCACTTTTACAATGACAACCAAATGTTTGATCATTTACCAGAGTCCACCCAATCTCTAGATATTTCCAAAGATCTTTTAAATTGGGCCTTCTCAATAGTTAAATCAGAAAAGAATTGATATATATTGATTGCTAATTTTATATTTAAGAAAGAGCTGAATATATTATCTAAAATCACTTTTTCTAATGACTTTTCTATTGACATGTTTCTGGACTGTAACATGGAAATCCATAGTAAGTATACATTTCTTTCTTTTTATTTTTTTAACTTTTCTTGCTTAAAACATAATTACTATATCTTATTAATTTGCAAGCTTTTTCATAAAACTTAATTAATTTGATTAGAGAAGGAAATAATTTTTGTCTACCTTAACTTTTTGAAATACTACATGGCCCCCAGAAAGCTAGTCATGTGACTTTGTTTGTGTTCGTTATGGCTGTCCACTTGTTCCAAAAATAGAACAGAGACATACCTTGTGTTTTTTATGTTAAATATTTAATGGAGTGACAGATTAATTTTTCAAAAGCATCAATATATTTAGTTCGAATATTCTCCTCCACATTTAAGCTGCTTTTAAGGTATGTGACCTAATAATTTTGTATGAAAACACCAAAACAAACGATTTTGCGTTCGCTAACGTGACCCCCGCTGTAGACCACCAATCAAAACAGGAAGTCTTTTTGCCCTCCGGTTTCCACGTTTATTATTTTTCCTCGACTTTGTTTACAAACACCGTTTCGTTCTATTTGTGAGAGGGTTTCTAGGGGGTTACTAAAACTTAAATTCGATACAGAACTGTAGACTCATTGGCTGATTTTTCTATACAACAACAAAACGAATGTCAATAATACATTACTTTTTTTCCCAAAAATATGAAATGAAAATAAATATACACCAACATAAGTATAACTTTTCAAATATACATATCAAATGAAGGTATTGTAATCCCCAACCATGGACTACTTTATCATGACAATCAATTAACAATGCGTGAAAGGGAGTTTTAATTTGAAGCTTTAATTTTAAATAATAATGTTGTCCAAAAAATTTCACCAGTTACAGAGAAATGTGATCTATTGGATATGACGAATTTTGAGTGGACAGACCTGTTACATATCACTCAGATTTGAGATTTATTTAGGTACAGACCTAAATTCATCTCAACCAGTCTATGGATTGGGTCTGGACATAAGTAAATCTCACATCTGTGTGGAATGGAACAGGTCTGTTGTTACGGTCACGGGCAAGCACGGTAGCAATTACCGGTTGTCTTTAAGTTGTAAAGCAAAAAGTTGAACTTAACAAATTTATTTAATAGTCAACAATAATGATTACAGTCAACTGGTATGCTCTTAACTAAACACACTAATACAATAATAAGATCTAGCTGACCTGACCACAGAGATTATGAGTTAAATTTATCCGCCGTATCCAGCAATCTGTTCCGTAATCCATCCTGTAGTATATTCTGTGGTCTGTCCAATGTCCTGTGGTCTGTCCTGTGATCTGTCCAATGTTCACTCACACACGGATATCTATATCTTGTGACCCGTCTCACACTCAACAACACAAAAGGTTCTTGTCCTGCTATCCTTTATATATCCAGTCACACAGAATGTCTGTCTGGAGATATTTAGAGAGTTAACACAACTGTACTGTCTGCTCCAAGATGTGGACAATGTCCAAAATGCAGTAAATCCACTCTCTGTTATATAACTGTACAATATCCAAAAATATTCAAAGTGCAATAAATCTGTCCAGACAATGTATCTAGTTCACTCCAGTAAAAGTTCACAGTGATATAAGCATATATTATACTCCTAAACACAATAGCTCTCCTTATAGCAAGCGAATACAAAGTTCACTTGTGGTCAGATGTACATTCCTTATATACATTCACAGATTCCTCTGGAATTGTACAGAACCAACTCAAAAGAAGATTGAGCCATCTAGGCCAAATGAGGAAGTTCTAGAAACTACTGGCAATTGGGTTTCCCCAAATCTAACATAACCACTGAGGGGGGATTTCCCCCAGTCTGTGAACAGATCAATAAACACTAAAACACAAAAATCAATAACTCCCTTACTTTAAATGTCAACACACAAAAAGAACCAACAACACAATTATCTTTTATGACAATGTATAAACATAAAGCTTAAATTAAACAATGCACTAATATGGTGCCTAATATATGTAATATACAATGTACTAATATAGTGTCCAATATATGTGACACCTCCCCCCTTAAAGAAAAATTTTGGAAACCAAGGGATTACAAAATTTTACAAGAGATTTTCATGATGTATACAAACACAGGTAATAACTTTTTACAAAACATATTTATCTAAATACAAAAGTAAAATTGATACCATGTATAACTTTTATAAACTTACTAATTACAGGTATATAAATTACACTTTAAATACAGCTTCTGGATAGGGCGTATCCATGCGGACGCCATATTTTACTTTTTCAAAGTCCTGTTTATACACTGAATTCCTATCTTTAACAGTGTTTTTATTAATAGCCATCATAAGCTATGTTATACCTCTTTCGAAGTATGGCTTTACCATAGTTATTTCCCACATTTGGTTTGAATGTCTGTTATCACAGTTTTTAATGGTCTTTTGGAGAGTTTCTACTCTCCTTGCTACTGGGTATGACCCTAGATCTCTGGCCTGTAGTTTATTCATTTGGCCAGGTGATGACACTGAAGCCTTGCCTCCAGGATTGAAGATACGATTTTGTAATTTCTTATCATAAAGCATCTTCATTTTTGACTGAGAATTTTTCAAATTTTGTTGCGCCAGCTCACAAGCCTTCTTCAACTTATCTCTGAACTTTGAAACATAATCTAGCAGATTTAGGCTCTCGGTGTTCTCAGATAACCAATTTTCCTTCAACAGCTTTAGAGGACCACGGACTGAATGGCCAAAGACCAACTCGAAGGGACTAAAGCCTAAAGACTCTTGAACAGACTCTCTAACTGCAAACAATAATAACCTGATGCCTTCATCCCAATCTTTTTCATTGTCTAAACAATATGTCCTAATCATATTCTTCAAAGTGGAATGGAACCTTTCAAGTGCTCCTTGGGATTCTGGGTGATAAGCACTAGATTTGATCTGTTTGGCACCTAACTGAAACACAACCTGTTGAAATAGTCCTGACATAAAATTTGACCCTTGATCTGACTGGATCTCTTTTGGTAAGCCAACTAGAGTAAACAAATTAACCAGAGCTTTTGAGATTTTGGTAGCTCTTATGTTGGTCAATGGTATGGCTTCGGGAAATCTGGTTGAGGCGCACATAATGGTCAAAAGATATTGGTTTCTGGATTTAGTTTTTGGTAAGGGACCTACACAGTCAATTATCACTTTGCTAAATGGTTCCTCAAATGCTGGAATGGGTTTGAGAGGAGCTACAGGAATTTTTTGGTTTGGCTTTCCTACCATTTGACAAATGTGACAAGTCTTGCAAAATTCTGCCACACAGTGCCGAATTTGAGGCCAATAGAAATGTTTGGTTATCTTGTTGTAAGTTTTGTTGATGCCTAAATGGCCACCCATTGGAGATTCATGAGCCAATTTTAATATCTCACTTTGGTACACTTTTGGCACAACAATCTGGTGTACTACTGACCATTCTTCAGATGCAGGGATATTTGGTGGCCTCCACTTTCGCATAAGCATACCATTTCTGACATAATAGCCTACAGGGACCTTATCTAGCTCTACTGGTGGCAAGACCAACTGGAATAAAGGAGCTTATTCAGGATCATCTTCCTGCTCTGAAATCAATTTTGATTTTGAAAGTGATACATCTTGACAGTCAATTGAGTCTTGTTTTTCAGAATCTACCCTGGCTTTGGGATTTGTATCACTAGAATTCTGCACATCATGGTCATAGTTGTTTAAGAATGTATCTGACAAATCAACTAAGACATCTGTAGATTGTTTACAATCTTTTGGTTCTTCTTGGGCCTTTTTGGCCATAGCTCGAGTCACAGCACAGGAGGGAAAAATACCAGGAATAACCTCTTCTAATTTCTCAGTGCTAACCAAAGTGATCGGCTTAGAAGTAACCTTAGGATCAGCAACTACCTTTCCACCTGCCAGATCATTTCCCAATAACAAAGATACCCCTTTAATGGGTAAAGTGGGCCTGATACCCACAACAACAGAACCAGTAACTAAGTCTGATACTAAGTTGACCTTATGCAAGGGAACGTTCACACAGCCTCCTTCAATACCTTGAGCAATGACACTCTCACCAGTAGATGTGCTTACACTCAATGGCAATACACCTTCTAAAAGTAAGGACTGAGTAGCTCCAGTGTCTCTTAATATCTTAATGGGGACCTGACTGGAACTACTTTCCAAGGATACAAAACCCTCAGACACAAAAGGTTTGAACTCTTCCCTAATAATCTCAGACTTGTCTAAACCAATACTAGACTCTGTTCTATTGGGATTTGAACGCCAGTTAGACTTGCTAGACACAAAGGCGTTGGGCGTTGCCTCCTTTTCTCTTCTCTTCTTTAAGAGCCAACAGTCAGACATAACATGCCCAGGTTTCTTACAATAATGGCACACAGGAGCAAAGGATCTGGGTTTCCTATCCTTACTCATAGTCTGATTTGAAGTTTGACCCTTATCTGAACTCTTTTCTGGAGCTACATTTTCAGATTTCTTTCCTATTTCTGGATAAGACTTTTTAGCAGGACCAAAGGACTTATTCTTGCTGAAAGTGGACTTGTGAGTTAGCGCATAGTCATCAGCATAAGCTGCTGCTTTTGCCAAATTTTCAACTTTCTGTTCATCTAGATAGGTTTTAATGTCATCACGAACACACCATTTGAACTCTTCAATCAAAATAACTTGCCTAAGTTTCTCAAAGTCTGTACCTACTTCCCTAGAATTGCACCATCTGTCAAAGTACACTTCTTTCTCATGGGCAAATTCAACATGAGTTTGACTTTCTTGTTTACGATAATTTCTGAATTTTTGACGATATGCTTCTGGTACCAACTCATATGCTTTCAAAATAGCATTTTTGACAGAGTTATAGTCCACATATTCAGAAATTGGCAAAGCCGTGTATGCCTCCTGGGCCTTTACCCTCAAAACACTTTGCAGCAATAAAGGCCACTGGTCTATAGGCCATTTCAAATTTTGAGCTACTCTTTCAAAGTGTTGAAAGTACTTATCGACCTCCGACTCATTAAAAGGTGGTACCAGTCGCACATTTTTCCCCAGATCAAATTTAGTAGCAATGGACTCTTCATGGGCAATTCGACGAGCATTTAATTCTAAAGCTTTCATTTCTCTTTCATGTTTAAGCTCAAGTTCTTTTTCATATTTTTGAGCTTCAAGCTCTTCTTTTCGAGCCTCAAGCTCTTCTTTTCTTTGTCGAGCTTCAAGCTCTTCTTTTCTTTGTCGAGCTTCAAGCTCTTCTTTTTGCTGTTGAGCTTCAAGCTCTTCTTTTCGTTGTTGAGCTTCAAGCTCTCTTTCTCTAGCTTCAAATTCTCCAAGTTTTAGCTCTCTTTCAATTTCTAATCGCCTGATCTCATATTGCCCAGAAGGTTCCCTTGGTAGAGGCTTATACACTTCTAAACAACTATCAGGTAAAACATCTTCATCAACTAACTGTTCAACAATAAGCCTTTTAAGTTCATGCTTACGTGTTGACCTTTTTACCTCTAACTGTAACTCTTGCGCTATCTGCATTAACATATCTTTTTTAAAAGTTTCTAGAACTTCCATAGATGGTGATTGTACAAACTCTTTAGCACTAGCCATTTTGAGCACTGTTGACTGTAACCAATTACTAAATCAAATGGATTTTCAAAATGTTAATTGAGCAGTTGATCAAATGGTTGTAATCAAATGGTTGGATCCCGGACGAGCCCCCAATTTTCCTGTTACGGTCACGGGCAAGCACGGTAGCAATTACCGGTTGTCTTTAAGTTGTAGCAGAAAAAGCAAAAAGTTGAACTTAACAAATTTATTTAATAGTCAACAATAATGATTACAGTCAACTGGTATGCTCTTAACTAAACACACTAATACAATAATAAGATCTAGCTGACCTGACCACAGAGATTATGAGTTAAATTTATCCGCCGTATCCAGCAATCTGTTCCGTAATCCGTCCTGTAGTATATTCTGTGGTCTGTCCAATGTCCTGTGGTCTGTCCTGTGATCTGTCCAATGTTCACTCACGCACGGATATCTATATCTTGTGACCCGTCTCACACTCAACAACACAAAAGGTTCTTGTCCTGCTATCCTTTATATATCCAGTCACACAGAATGTCTGTCTGGAGATATTTAGAGAGTTAACACAACTGTACTGTCTGCTCCAAGATGTGGACAATGTCCAAAATGCAGTAAATCCACTCTCTGTTATATAACTGTACAATATCCAAAAATATCCAAAGTGCAATAAATCTGTCCAGACAATGTATCTAGTTCACTCCAGTAAAAGTTCACAGTGATATAAGCATATATTATACTCCTAAACACAATAGCTCTCCTTATAGCAAGCGAATACAAAGTTCACTTGTGGTCAGATGTACATTCCTTATATACATTCACAGATTCCTCTGGAATTGTACAGAACCAACTCAAAAGAAGATTGAGCCATCTAGGCCAAATGAGGAAGTTCTAGAAACTACTGGCAATTGGGTTTCCCCAAATCTAACATAACCACTGAGGGGGGGATTTCCCCCAGTCTGTGAACAGATCAATAAACACTAAAACACAAAAATCAATAACTCCCTTACTTTAAATGTCAACACACAAAAAGAACCAACAACACAATTATCTTTTATGACAATGTATAAACATAAAGCTTAAATTAAACAATGCACTAATATGGTGCCTAATATATGTAATATACAATGTACTAATATAGTGTCCAATATATGTGACACTGTTCAGTAAAAATTCGTCATATCCAGTGAATAGAACAGGTCTGTACTTAAACCTCACATCTAGGTAATATGAAACAGGCCTGTCAACTCCAAATTTGTCATATCTAGTATATTGATTGGGTCTGTACTGATATGAATGTCACATCTGGGTGGTATGGAACAGACCTGTCCAGTCAAAATTTGTCATATCCAGTATATGGAACACGCCTGTACTTAAAATAAATATCACATCTGGGTGATATGGAACAGGTCTGCCCAGTCAAAATTCACCATATCCAGTCTTTGGAACAAGTCTGTACTTAAATAAATTTCACATGTAGGTGGTATGGAACAGGTGTGTCCACTCAAAATTTGTCATTTTCAGTATACGGAACAGGTCTTTTCTTTAAAAAAATGTCACATCTGGGTGGTAAGGAACAGGTCTGTCCAGTCAAAATTCGTTATATCTAGTATATAGAACGGGTCTGTACTTAAATACATCTTACATATGAGTGATATGGCTAAGGCTTCTGTTCACAAAAACTTCGTTATAACCACCATATAGGTCTGTACTTGAATATATTGAAAATTTTAATTACGTAAATGTAGCTTTTATAAGCTACAAGCTTACCATGTCGGGCTGATTTGCTGTTCTCGGATGGCCGCAAGGCATCATGGCCAACGTCTAAGAAAAATAGACATTTATAGTTGGCCGTAGCCTCAGGTTGTCATCTCGCGGTACACTCTGATATTCGTCTCCTTTTTCGGGTTGCAATGTTAAACTATACTCCGTTAGCTGTAATACGGAGGTAGGGTGGGACTCTTCTCAGTCCCACATGGTAAGCTTGTAGCTAATTAAAACTACATTTAAGTAATTCAAATTTTCAATTTTATTACGCTACAATAGCTTACCATGTGGGACTGATTGATAATCAGGGATTACAGCTGAGACTGGAAGATATGAATTTGAAGTAACAGATAGACTAAATGTTAGATATACCAGTCTGAGTCGAGTTTACAGTTCCCCAATCCCAAAGACCGGGCCTGTAAAGAGCCAAAAACCTGAATAGAATGGATGACAGTGCTAAAACTGTCAAGATGTTTAGATTGTAGAAGAGAAGTGCAGACATGCTCACTTAAGGAATGTAAGGGTCCTTAGGGACCATCCACAAGTGAAAAACCAGCCCAATGGTTGGAATTCTCATAAATTTTTTCCACCAAACATGAGATTAATGACAACCTTGATACGTCCTTAATACATCTTATAGTGATAAGCTAAAAATAAAAAACGACCTTACCCGTAACATCTTGAGAGGTAAACCTATACGTAGATTGTGGGATTAGACTCCTGAATACTTGGCTGTAGCAGATGTACCCTCCCCACTTGTTTTCTTTAGGAGGATGGCTGATCTGAGGGGAAGGGTCTAGAACTTGTTGTGCCGCCACCAACTGGTCCCAGATACATATTGTTGTCGTTGTCTGACCAAATAAGGTCTTTTAGGTAAAAATTTGTAAATGTGTTGTGAGCTTTCCAGTGACACACTTCCATGAGTTGGTCTTTGGATACCCCACTGTAAAAAGGCCTTAGAGGCCACAAAGGCCCTAATGTCATGCGCTTTAACTTGGACCAAGACCAAAGTTTGTTGGTCTGCTTGTTTATAACAAAGTAGAATGGTTTGTTTCAACCAAGAAGAAAGAGTAGGAGGTGTGATATCTGAGGTGTGTCCTTTCTTGAAGGAGATGAAAGAGAGGGATCGAGACCCTCTCAGGTCTTTGGTTCGATCCAAATAGTACACTGAAAACAAAAGTTGGTTAGTCTAACAAAGAAAAGTTGGTTGATCCTACGATGTCTAATTTAACCAATTAAGTTGGTTATATTAACTAAGTGTGTTGGTTGGTCAAACAAAGAAAGTTTGTAAGACTTAACAAACTAAGTTGGTTCCACAAACAAACCATGTTGGTTACTACAACTAAAGTCATTTGTTTGTTCTACCAGTTAACTTGGTTTGTCTAACCAAGTAAGTTAGTTACTTGAATTAATTTGGTAAGTTGGTAAGGCCAATGTAAGTTGGTTACCCAAACTGACTTCATTAGTAAGAGCTATAAGTAGGTTTATTAATCCAATTAGATGAGTTTTTATTTAATCAAATTGATTACATATTACTGACTACATGCATGGCAAACAAGTTTATAACTACACTTTTTTAAAATAATGCTTTGCATGACAATGCAACAAGAAACAAGTGACCCATATATCAAAATACTTTATTGTAACATCTGATGATGAGGTGATAAAATAAACATTTCAATTTTAACACCAAGGCAAAGTTTCACACCAAGAACTTCATTAATCCGGCATCACTAATGGCATCAAACAGCTTATAACTAGGAATTTATTTATGAAATTTATTATCCAGCTTATAACTAGGAATTTTATTATGAATTTTATCTTCCAAACCAGTACATACTGGTTGGCCAAGATTCTACAGTGTAAAATGTGGGCATTGATCAGCAACTACCAACTTTCCCACATAGGTTGGCCCAGGGTTCAAACTGAACTTTATCTGGTTACTTGGATTTGTTTTTAAGCAAAAAGTCATTTTGGGTCTTTATAGCTTAGACACAAGAGGTTTAAATTACATCAACATATTTTCATATTAGCATTTGAAGGAACATTAACAAAAAAAGGTTTTTGCATATATACAGAAAATAAACTATATCACTAATACATTTTTGTATTTAAAACTTACAATACCACAAAATATTAAAGTGATAATTGTACCCAGAGGCCAATATTTACAAAGAGGTCTTAATTCTGAGACAAAGTAGTGTCAACTTTAAATTCACAGTTTCTCAGCAAGAAAAATATTGTTGTGGATGTTAAATGTTAGAGTCATTTTCCAGGCTAGTAAGGTTTTCCAGATCCCTCTCATTATGTTAAAGTGTCAGTGACCAGATAATCTGATATCCTGTATGTTGTTATAATATACAGGGGAGATTAAAATGTAGAAAGATTCCCCGACACTTCACTGAGACCTTCATGCAACAACTTGTGTTTTAATAAATTCTAATACCTATGTACATGTTAAGATCTGAATTAAAGAATTAGAATTAAACTTGTGTTTAATTACAAATCATGGTGTCAGAAGTGGGAATAACACTTGAACCTTTTACTAAAATATCTAAGACAACAATGCATCAGTCTAAAGTTGAGATTTGGTCTAATTTATTGTGTTAATAACTAAGTAGTTTAAAATAAAAAAATTGTCTCATTCTTGAGACCAAAACTTAAGACAAAATTTGTCTCAGTATTTTTTCTGAATGCAGGCCTTGTACATGTATATCATTTAATTTCAGATGAAATTTGACTTAAATGTAGGCAAAATAAAAACACTTTAGAAATCCAATAATGAAAAGTGTAACCAAACTAACTTCACACTGAAAGCAAGTTGTACTGTATATTTGATATTTAATCCGCACTGCACAGTGAATATTTAATGTTGATATTATATACAGGCTCAAGTAACTTTAAGTCAACCCTGCTTCAACTACTATATCTACTCTTTGTTCATGTATGTAACCAGGTCCAGTCAGTTGTACAAATGTGTGTAATTCCAAATCTGCTATAGATTCTTTCTTGCTATGCTGCAGAATCATAATTATTGGATTGTGATCACTGGTATGTCTTCAACAATGTTTCCATTCTGTAAAACAAAAACATGGTGTTTGTTGGCGAGATAAAGAATTTCTCTATTAAATATATTCACGTGAGAAATTAAAAAACATTTAATGTGTGTATCCAGATATAATGTGACTTTTGCTTTAGTCATGAAATATTCATTGACTAAGACACTCAAAAACATTTGATAGAGTGCAATTAAGGGGTGTGACACTAGCAAATTATCCCTTCCAGTGTACTACCGACTGTGTAACTGATCTGATGCTAAGATTTTGAAAAAAGGTATGCTTTTATTGTTACATGAATTAGAATTATTTGTTGCTTTACGTCACATTCAACAACCAGGGTCATATTGTGATGGATAGTTTATGGGTGGAGGAACCAGTGCATACTAGTTGGTCAAGATTCTGCACTGTAAACCACCAGGCATCGGCAAGTAACTACCAACTTTGCAACATGAAGCTCCTGGCCCGAGCTTCGAACCTGCAGCCTCAGCACTACACCACCAAGCCCCCCTTTTTTGTATGTTACATGAAATATGTAGTTTGTTTAGGTTGAACTGATACCACCACCTACATGATGGGTATACAAATTAAAATACAACAAAAGGGTTGAAAAGGGATAATAACTTATCTAAAGAAACTGCAAAATTTATCATGTGAATGAAATATTCAAACATCAGTGCTTTTAAACTTATAGTTTTCACTGAACCAAAAAAATCAAAATTATAAAATATTGCACAAAATTTAATATTTTGCTACCATCTTTTACATTTTTTTTTTGTTTTACATCAAAATTATTAAAATATAACACTTTCCTATAATTCTTTTACAAGTAACATATTTTATATCAACAGATATGGAGAAATAGTTCAGCTGTCACTTGGAGTTTGCAATACACATAAATCAATCAATAAACATGCAAAACAGCATTAAAATTTCATATTAATATTGCAATTAAATACTACATGTTAATACCTTTACTTTCTGACTTTCCTCGGAAAAGTTGATTTATCCCCATGACTTCTTCATCAAGCGTAGCCAATTGGCTACAATGGCATGACAATGTTGAACTCTACTTTCTTGTTTTCACATTTGGTACTTCTTGTTCTGGTATCCAACTCATTGCGTTAAATAAAGGAGGCTACATAAATATAAATAAAATGATTTCACTACTTGAGTGCACACAGAACTTCATCTGAGATATATAGTATTCAAATTTAATATATTTATTAATTGATTGGTCTTCAAACTGTGACATAAAGCTAAAAAACTAGGAATTGTGAAAATAAAATATTGTAAAAATTAACCAACCTAAAGTAGTTGGGACAACTAATTCTAACAAATGTATGTTAGTTTGGCTAACCAACTCAAAGTCTGTAGCCCCTACAAATCAGATTGGTTAACCAAACCAACGTTTTAGTTTCACTAACGAATACAATTAGTTAAGCAAAATAAAAATTATTATTACACTCAATTTTGTATTGTTAACATATTTCAAAAGAAAGCAAAACAGTAATAATACATAAAGGATTAATGTTACTGTGGGATTTTCCATGAAATAAATCAAATAAAGTGAATATTTAACAGTATTTATTTTAGTGGGCAGTAATACAAGATCTTATCCACCTCAAATTTACAAACCTCTCTACATAACTTATTTTGTATGAAAATTGATTGCAATGCACATCATTTTAATCTATACATGGTGTAGCAATAAATTTAAATCATTTTAACAAATGTAGACACTAATATTGTCATATATGAGGAAAATAACTTACCCCTGATTCAAATAATTGCGCCAAAATCCAAATGTAAACAATTCATATGGTGCATGCTCAAACTCAAACTTAGCTGGACCAAACAGGGCTCTTAGTTTTAGAAACTAAGGTGTTAGTTAAATTTTGATTTAACTAATGGATCTTAGTTCTGTCTACCAACTTTTGGTTTTCAGTGTACCTGAGGGCCCGCACTGGACACAAGGTCCTGCCTTCAAGGACTAGTCTATCTACAATGGTAATTAGAGCAGGAATTGTCACAGGAGACACACTTTGTGAACCTTCTCTTGCTACTTGGTTTTTGGTTATAAAATCAGAAGGGAAACAAGGCAACCTTTTCCCATTGGCCTAGATTAGATGCTTTGTTTGCAACCCAGGCATGGATTTCGCTGCGGTGCTTGCCAAAGCAAGCAAGAAAGCAGTTTTGGGAGTAAGATGTTCAAGGTCTGGGTCTTTCATAGGCTCAGAGGGTGCTTTTGAGAGCTCATTGAGAACAACAGAAAGGTTCCATTTGGATGATTCCTGGAACTTTGGGACGATCCCTGTAAAAACTGGAGAGTAACCTGTGAAGGTCTAAACTTTGTGCAATATGGTGGCCCGCTGGGCCCAACATGTGAACAATGGTCATACTGTAACCATGGGGCACCTGTTTAGATCTTGGTACAGGCTACTGTTTAGATTTTGGTACAGGTACATGAAAAAATCTGAGATTTGTTTCACTGATGGAGTGGAGAAATCCATTGAATTTTCTCTGCACCATTTCTCAAATAGAGCCCACTTTGATTTGTAGATGGTCCTTGCTGATGACCTCTGAGGGGCAGCAATTCTCTCTGCCACCTCCACAGAGAAGCCTTTTTTGTGGAGCTGTCCACTCCTAGACACCAGGCGTGGAGGTTCAGATGCTGTGGATTGCTCCGAAACACATAATTGTCGGACTGATTGAGAAGAGTTGTTGACACCGGAAGTTGCAGAGGGATCTCTGTTGAGAGCAGCACTAGGTCTCAAAACCAGGACATCCCTGGTCAGCCTGGGGCTATAACAATGATCAGGCAATGTACTGAGTGATTTTTGGATCACTCTGTGAAGGAGAGCTGTTGGAAGGTAAGCATAGACAGTGAGACCCGTCCAGTTTATGTTTAGAGCATCTATGTCCCAAGCATTTGGGTCTGGAACTGGAGACACATACAGTGGAAGTTTGTGGCTTGGATGAGTGGCAAATAGATCTACATAAGGAGTGAACCACTTTTCATAGACCTGTTTGAACACCTGCAGATGCAGTGACCATTCTATTAACTGAACTTGGTTGGACCTGGACAGAAGGTCGGCCATTACATTCAGATACCCTGGAATATGTCTGGCTTTCAACGTTATGTGATAATGATGGTACCATGTCAAGATCTTCCACAGGAGAGTGCACATCTCTGCTGAGTGAATTCCTCTCTAGGACACTATGTGTAGCCCTTTTTACCACAGACCCTTGTGCAACTTTGACCTAAGTGAGCACCCCAACCTTTGTTTGAGGCATCTGTAAAGAGTTGGGTGCTGTGGTCTTTGGAATGAAGGTTTGCACCTATCATCACGTTTGTGGGGTTCTGCTACCAGTCTAGCTGTGCAGAAATCGTTTCTGTCCAAGGAAGGAGGTTGTCCAGCAACTAAGGATATCCCCAGTGCTCCTTGAGATGAAACTGAAAGGGCCTCATGTGAAAGCGTCTCCCTGAGACCATTTTCTCCATTGAGGCAAGTAACCCAATTAGCGACATCATTCGGCTAGTCCGAATGAAAACATGTTTTGACTTGGGACTCAGGATCAAATCCTTAAGTTTGAGCATTTCTCTTGAGTCGGTTTTACAAGGGCTGAATCTAGATGGTATTCGTAGCCCACAAACAAAAAACACCTGAGTAGCTTTCCAATCTGATTTTTTTTTGTTTTTTTTTGTTGATTTATTACCCACCCCAAGGACCGGGTTAGGTTTACCACTGCCTGAGTGTTCACTTGGGTTTCCTCCTGAGACTGGGACCTGATCAGCCAGTTGTCCAGGTATTGGTGAAGTCTGAGTCCTCTGGAGAGGGCCATTAGCTTCACTTCCTTTACAATCATTGTAAAAGACCTGGGGGCTGTGGCTAGTCCGAATGGGAGGGAGATGAACTGGAACACCTGTGACCTGGAATCAGGGAGGTCCTGATGGACTCTGGAGTTTCCATTTAGAACTTTTCTAGGTGTAGAAAAGTGTTGAGCTTGATTAAGTCTATTACTGGCCTCCACCTCTACATTTTCCACCCTTTCTATTGCGTTCTTGGACAGAAGAGACCAGATGCAATCGGCCAGAGCTTGGTCTTTTGGAAGGGCCTTGTATTCAGATATTATCAGAGGAAATCTGACCAAGTTTGGTTTTGAGAGAAATGGCAGTATGTAGCCATTGGTGATAATGTCTAACGAGTTGGATGAACAATTGTTTGCATGCCAGTCTTTTCTGAAAGAACGGAGGTGACCTCCTACTGGTGGACTGATTGAGGCTATGGAGGAGTCATTGGGAAGAGGGGTTTCCACACCCTTTTCCCCTATTGTGAGGTCGAAAATGGCCCCTGGAGCCTCTGAAGTTTTATTTTCCCCTGTTGGAAGAAAACGATTGGTTACTGCTTTGTGAGGAATTGCCCCCATAGGGGCGTTTCCCGTAGGAGCCTCTTTTCTTGTGGGGACCAAGAAAGGGCTTATTCTGGTAGGGTCCAAAACCCTGAGAATCTTTTCAGGTGCATTTTTAAAGAAGGAAGTCCTAACCTTCCTTCACCAACTGAGATTTGAACAAGGAAGATGGCCAGAAGAACGCATTCCTGGCATCTTGGCATCTGGTTTCTCCTAACTGAGGTTGTAATAGGGTCATTTTGGCTTTGCGCCTAAGCAAGCCAGTGTTGCCCATGAAATATAATTCTCTCTGGAGAATATGGGCCAGGGATTTGCTAAAGCAAGTTAAGGCCCTGTGCTGGATTAGGATTGTCTTATTCCACAGATCCAGATATTCACATGCTTCCTCATATCCACATTTCACTGCTTTCTCAGGATCGGTATCTTTCTTGATCTGAGACTTGACCTTTTTGAAGGTTGACTACAAGCTATGCTGACACTTCTCCAGAGTGGAATTACAGGAGGAAGAAGTCTTGGCAAAGGTAGTAGCGAAATTGAGAGTGGAAATATTCTGTCTTGTCTGATGTTCCAATTCTTTAAGAATTGGGAGGGGAACCTTGCCCATAGGAGCCCCGGAGAGCCTAGGAGAGATACAGATCTTGGCAAAGTCTGTATTGAGTTCTTGTATTTTGTCCTCATAACAAGGCTGGCCTACCTTGTACCACTTAGGGACTGGATACAAGTGGCCAGAGCTTGGTGTTTTTGAATGGCCTTGTATTCTGACTGAATCAGAGGGAATCTAACCAGATTTGATTTTGAAAAGAATGACAGGATTTGTTTGCCAGTCTCTTCTGAAAGAACGGAGGTGACCTCCTACTGGTGGACAGAGGGAGGCTTTGGAGGGAGGGGTTTTTATGCCCTAGTCCCTTGGCGTGGGGTCGAAAATGACTTCTGGACCCTCTACTATTCGATTTCCACCCACCTGGGGAAAATGATGGATACTGCTTGGAATGGAATGACCCCCCCATTGGGGTGTTTCTTGTAGGAGTCTCAAGATTGTGGGGATTTTATTTATTTATTTAGGGTTTTACATCACTTTCAACACTGTACAGGTCATATCATGACGGGTAGTTGGAAGGGCAGAGGAAACCAGTACATACAGTTTGTTATGGTTCTGTACTGTAAACTGCCAACCAACTTGTGGGGAATGTGAAAGGGTTGATTTGATAGGGCCTAAACCCTGAGTGTTATTACAGGCGCCTGATGTGGAACTCCTGTCCCTCCTGAACTAGTTGTGAATGGGGAACTTTAAGTTCTCTTGCTTGATTTCTCACCTGAATTCCCCATACCCCTTCAGACTACTTAGATGCACCATGAAATTGAGTTTAACCTGTCTGGTAGTAGCCTGGGTACTGTCATAACCAGGTTGCATTCAGAAAAACCTAGTGAAGAGCAGGGGGGCCTACCCAAAGAGGCAACTAGGGAGATACAGATTTGAAAACTTATGACTTGTCCTCAAAAACAAGGTTGTCCCATTTTAAGGGAAATTAGCAGCCTAAGTTCCTGTTGGCCTGGTAAATCATTCAGAGTCCAGACTGTGGAGGATCTAGGCATGAATTCCCTGGGGTAGGGACATTCCAAAACTGCCTAAGTTTCAATGTCCTCAGAAAATGGTTAGGTTTAAGTCAGGCAAACTACTTTCCTATAAAATACAGTCAGGACTGAATGAAGGACCTTGTTAAGAAGACGCCCTCTGGGCTTGAGGACTTGGACTAGCACCGAAGCCTCCAATAAGTGATATTTACTGCCAGGCTTGTGTACTATTAGTCAAATGTGAGTGTTAGGATTGTTCAGGGTTCTGATCTGGAACCATCATCTGAACATCAGATTTAACATTGGATGATCCGAGGATCAGGCCTAGATACAATCATCCGATTTTGAGATTAGATCATCCGAACACTGATAGGAGGTAGTTGTAAACATCTGTTCATCCCAGCATAGAATGGTAGTTGCAGACATCCGATCATCGGATCTTAGATCTGAGCATCGGATCTAGATGCAATGAAAATCTGAGCATCAAATCATACTCGGATGGATAGAAGTTGGGAATAATGCATCCGATTCTCGTATTACCAGCCAGTAGAAAAATGTAGATTATTTTCAAAGACATGCCCGTAAAGCCCATCTTGTTTTTCAGAATGAGACTATTTTTGTTCCCAGAGAAGCTTACCCCCCAATGAAGATATCCTAAACCTAGCTGGTTTAGTTTTCCTCTTAGAGCGTTAACACCGAAAATCTCTCTACGTGCGACGGCAGCGGCGTAGGGAATGCTAAACCAAAGTATCCACCAGATACTTCCAGTGGATACAATAAGCCTTCTCAATTTTGGATTATTAATTTGTTTAAGTTGAACTCAGTCTTGCAAAGGGTCAATTACTAGATTAAAGTCTCTACATAATAGTTTAGTTACTAGATTCTGGAATATGTCTAATTTTTATAAAAAAATTCTGGTGAATCTTTATTTTGGGCATAAATATTCAGCATTATTATAGAAAGATCTCCTTTATGAATGTCAATATTCAGCATATTAGCATTTTTGTATTTAAATACAGATACAATATAATTGTAATCAAAATTGGTATTCAGTATTGGTGCTGATCTGCAATTTTACTATGTAAAAGCTGACCCCATACAAGATGAAAAACATATTAAACAAAATACTGTAAATGTAATAGTTTTCAAGCTACAAGTGATTTACTTAACAGCGAGAATGTGAAAGTAACTATGAAATACATGACCCAAAAGTAGGAGAGTAACATGAGTCAACAAAATACATAATGCAATAATTTTCAAGTTACAAGTGATTTACTCAAATGTGAGAACCTCACAGCAGCTATGGCTCAGCCATGCAATGAGCTACAGGTCTGCAATTTTGATGACCCAACAGTAGGTGAATAACTTATTTAAAAAAGTACTCTAAATGCAATAGTTTTTAAGTTAGAAGTGATAAACTCAACAGTGAGAACGCCAAAGTAGTTATTGCTCAGCTGTGCAATGAGGTACCAGACAGCAATTTTACTATGTCACAGCTGACCAAAACGTAGTTGAATAACAGAATTCAACAAAATACTCTAAATGCAATCGTTTCACGTTACAACTGATTTACTCAACAGCGAGGACCTTAAAGTAGCTATTGCTCAGCTATGCAATGAGCTAAAGATCTGCAATTTCACTATGTTAAAGCAAATGCAAAAGTACATGAACGTTTCTTTATTTGGGGTTTTTAACGTCGCTTTCAACACTCTAGAGGAAGTTTTGTGTGAAGAGGAAACCAGTACATACTGTTGGTCAAGGTTCTATACTGTAAACTGCCCACCATTGGAGAGCCACTACCAACTTTCCCACATAAGGTCCAGGGTTTGAACCACAGACTTCAGAGGTGGGAGGCGAATGTGTTACCACTGCGCCACCGTGGCTCCCTAAAGTAGTGAATAACAAATTTTAACAAAAAACTGTTATACAATACTTTTCAAGTGACAAGTGATTTTACTAATAGATACTGAAAAGTCCGAAAGTATCCAATACTCAGCCATAGATAGTTAGATAGATACTCAGCCAGATAGACTCCCAATTTCCTCACCATGTTGTGGCTATGAAAAAAGTAGCTGAACAACATAATTTTATAAAATCATGTAAATGCAATAATTTTTATATCATAAATGATATACTGTATGTATTCATGAATATTAAATGCATTAAAAAGAATTTTAACAATTCAAAAAAAAATATCCAAATGCTAAAGCTAAAGGACTGATGTGAAGAGGTAAATGTTGTTTGAAGAGAAGTTCTTATGAAAGGATAATGTGGGGTCACAAGTTGACCTTCATATCAAACAATCAGTGACTGTGAATAGGTTCTGTATCAGCTGACTGTGCATTGTGAGTTGAAAGTAGAAGTGACCGTATAAATAGCATCAGAGATTCCTGTACCCCACAGACTGGGGAAATAGTTTTCAACACCACGACATATAGAAGTAGGGAAACAGTACAATACTTTCAACAGTGTCACTTATAAAAAGGTCGAAATAAAGAAAGAAAATGTATGTAGAGATAAAGTACTAAATAAATACAATTCAATAGCAAGATGACATCATTAATCAGTAAACTAAAAAATATGAAGCTGTAAAATTTATTAATTGGAGAATAGCCGTCAATGGAAATAGCATAATTATGTAAAAGTGCATATAATTATCAGTTGAAGCAATCCATATATCTTGGTCACAAGAGAAACATGTTTCAAGTATGGCAGGTGAACACACTTTGGCACAGCCAAAGCTAAAGGTCACACCATGATGCACACCTACACCCCCTAACCAATGTCCCTACCAAGTATGAACCTTCTACACTTCATGGAATCCAAGAAAAAGCCCAGACAAGATTTTAAAACTCATGGTCACTGTGACAAGGTCAAAGATTAAATTAAGATCACACCATGACGTTGCGCACCTGCAACCCCTTAACCAATGCTCTACCAAGTAACAATTTCCTACACCTTACGGTTTCCGAGAAATAGCCTGGACAAGATTTTATAGATCAAGGTCACTACAGCAAGGTCAAATCAAGGTCACACCATGATTTTAGACTAATACACCCCGTAATAGGATTTAATAGGTCATCATACCGGCAAGGTCAAATCATGGTTACACGATGACATTGCACACCTACACCCCTTAACCAATGAATCTACCAAGTATCATCTTCCTAAACCTTTTTGTTTGCGAGATATAGACTGGACAAGATTTTATAGGTCAAGGTGACTACACCTCGATCAAAGGTCAAATCAAGGTCAAACCATGACGTTGCACAACTATAACCATTAATGTTCCTACCAACTATCAACTTCCTACACTTTATAGTTGCCAAGATATAGCCCAGACAAGATTTTCAAACTCAAGGTCACTGCAGCAAGGTCAAATCAAGGTTACAACATGGCATTTCACACCCACACAACCTAATTAATGTCCCTACCAAGTATCAAATTCCTACACCTTTCGGTTTCTGAGATACAGCCCAGACAAACTTTTTCTTGCCACCCGTCTGCCCATCTGGACACCATGGGTGAAAATAACACTACCCTTGTGAAAAGTACCCTTTCCAATATATCATATTAATTGATCTGCAATAAAAAGTAGCACACTGGTTGATCATCAAAATCATGCATACATAATGCATACACACACATTTATAAAATCTATGTGCTACAAGACAAATATATTTTGATGTAAGCTTGTAGCTTATAAAAGCTACATTTAAGTAATTAAAATTTTCAATTTTATTGCGCTACAATAGCTTACCATGTGGGACTGAATGCTGAATCCAACCGCATGGTGGAGGGATTAGAGCTGAGACTGGCAGATATGTCAATTTTTTGTTAGATTATGAAGTAATAGATTAGAATGAATGTTTAGAAATACCAGTCTGAATCGAGTTTACAGTGCCCCAATCCGGAAGATCGGGCCTGTAAAGAGCCCAAGACCTGAATAGAATCAATGACAGTGCTGAATAACTGTCAGGATGTTTTGACTGTAGGAGAGAAGCGCAGCCGTGTGCACTTACGAAGAGTAAGGGCCCTTAGGGACCATCCACGAGTGAAAAAACCAGCCCTATGGTTGGAATTCTCATAAATTTTTTGCCGCCTAACATAAGATTAATGAAAACCTTGAAAAGTCCTCAATGCATAATATACTTTAAAAACTGAAAATAAAAAATGGCCTTACCCATTACATCTTGAGAGGTAAACCTATACCCTGGGATTAGACTCCTGAAGACTTGGTTGTAGCAGATGTGCCCCCCTTCTTTTCTTTTTCAGGATAACTGCTCTGAGAAGGGTCTAGGACTTGTGCTGCCACCACTTGACCCAGATACATATTGTTGTTGTTGTCTGACCAAGTAAGGTCTTTTAGGTTTGCATGATTTGGTCCGAGACCCCACCGTAAAAGGCCTTAGAGGCTGTGAAGGCCCTAATGTCATGCGCTAAAACTTGGACCAAGACCAAGGCTTGTTGGTCTGTTTGTTTCTAAGAAAGTAGAATGGTTTATTTCAACCAAGAAGAGAGAGTGGCGGGTCTGATGTCTGAGGTGTGTCCTTTCTTGAAGGAGATGAAAAGGAGGGATAGAGACACTCTCTCAGGTGTTTGGTTCAATCCAAATAGTAACTCAGGGCCCGCACTGGACACAAGGTCGTGTCTTGTTTGAATTGTCTATCTATAATGGTAGTTAGAGCAGGAAATGTCACCGGAGACACACTTTGAGAACCTTCTCCTGCTAGTTGTTTTTTGCTGGTCAGAAGCAGGGAACAAGGCAACCTTTTCCCATTGGCCTAGATTAGATACTTTGCTTCCCAGGCATGGATTTCGCTGCGGCACTTGCTGAAGGCCAAAGCTCAAAGGGTGCTTTTGTGAGCTCATTGAGAACAACAGAAAGTTCCATTTTGGAAGATTCCTGGAACTTTTGGGATAATCCCTGTCAAAACTGGAGAGTAACCTGTGAAGGTCTGAACTATGTGAAATATATTTGCCGCTGGGCCCAAAGTGTGAACAATCGCCGTCCAGTAACCATCAATGGTCAAGGGTACAGATCTTGGTACAGGTACATGAAAAAATCTGAGATTTGTCTCACTGATGGAGTGGAGAAATCCACTGTATTTTCTCTGTACGATTTCTAAAATAGGGCCCACTTTGACTTGTAAATGCTCCTTGTTGATGACCTCTGAGGGGCAGCAATTCTCTGTGCCACCTCCACAGAGAGCCTTGTTCTTGGAGCTGTCCTCTCCTAGACACCAAGCGTGGAGATTACGATGTTGTGGTTTGCTGTGGAACATATAATTGTGGGACTGTTTGAGAAGAGTAGTTGACACCGGAAGTTGCAGTGGGATCTCAGTTCAGAGCTGCACTTTGTCCCAAAACCAGGGCATCCCTAGCTAGCCTGGGGCTAATTGGAGAATGTGGTTCATTCCCTTTACAATTACTGTAAAGACCTGGGGAGCTGTGGCTAGTCGGTAAGGGAGGTAGGTGAACTGGAAAACCTGTGGTAAATCCTTAGCTATTTCCTTGAGTTTGGGTGGATGGGGATGTGAAGGTAAGTGTCCGATAGGTCTCTCCAAAATACCCATTCCCATGGAATCAGGGAGGTCCTGATGGACTCTGGAGTTTACATTTTGAGGGTCAATTCGGCTTTACACCTTAGCAAGCTGGTGTTACCCATAGTATATAGCTCCCACTGGAGTATGTGGGCTAAGGATTTGCTGAGTCATGTGAGAACTCTGTGTTGAATAAGAACAGTCTCATTCCATATGTATTCACAGGCTTGTTTATATCCATGTTGGCTCCTCTCTCAGGATTGGCACCTTTCTGGATTTGAGACTTAACCTTCTTAAAGTCTGACTTCAGGCTACATTGGCACTTCTCAAGAGTGGCATTGCAAGAAGTCTTGGCAAGGGCAGCAGTAAAGTTAAGAGGGGATATATACTGCCTAGCTTGGTGTTCCAATGCCTTAAGAATATTGGAAGTGAACGTCAAAGTTACTTCCCTATAATAAGGGGGCTCTGGTCTTGATCAGTGAGCCCCAGAAGGCTGAGCCTCAGAGGGCTTTGAAGACCTGTGTATGTGTGCAGAGGACTGATCCTCCTCTGAAGATGATGACACGTATCTGGACCTCACTTTATGTTTTCTCTTGTCGGCATGCTTTTTAGGTATGGAAGATGAAATCAGAGGTTCATCTGATTCATTTGTGTATTGATCTCAGGCGAAACTATGGTCTATGTCATTCCTTTTATGAGAGTGAGAGTGCTTTTTAAGTTTATCCGAGGCCTTCTTAGAAGGCTCCTCGGATAGGCCTGAATGCTAATCAAATGCATTATGATGATCAGCACCAAGATATGGAGGAAAAGCAGGACCATAGTCCACTTCCATTTCCTCAACTGAGTGTGAAGTAAGCTGAGGTGTTGGAAGGGGTAGGTCCAGATTTACAGCTAGATTAGAGGATCCATGGCTTAGAAGCTGAAGCAGAGGTCTGATCCACCTCCACTTTCTTTGTAGACGTCTTGTGAAAAGATGTAAATTTGTCTCAGAGAGACTGAAAAGCTTCTAACATAGATGCCTGAAAGGACCCCATTTGCTGCTGTAAATGGATGTTAAGTGTGTTTCCCAGGGAATTTTTCTAAATTTGATCCAATCTTCTGCTGTAAGGCATTACCTAGGGTGGGAGGGACAGTTTTTGCTGGTGTTTTGATAGATAATGACTCGAAGGGTAAGGGCTGAGGATGTGTGGGTTGGCTGCAGCACTCACAAGGTCTTCCAGTAAAGGATTCAACGTTGTCATCCCCTAAGAGATCGAGTTCATCATCTTTAGAACTCGTAGTGTCTTCCTTTTGCTTTTTAACATAGTGTTTCCTGTGAGTAATTTTAATTGATTGTTCTTCGGTGAAAAAACTGGCCAGATTCCCTACAGGTAGGGTAATAATTGTGAGAATCAAGCGCAAAGCAAAAGTGGCCACAATTTACAGATCCCGGTTTATATTTATTCATTTGGTGGGAAGACATCTTGAAACGCAATAAAACATTAGATGACAAGGACCTGTGCCAAGGAAAACTCAAAAACACAAAAATAATTAGCCTGTTGAAACAAAAGTTTCACAGAATAATCTATGGGATATATTAAATAAAATGTATAAAAATTTAACATCCAACAACACTGAGAAATAAACGAAAATATCTGTGTATGTTACAGAAGCTACCAAAACATGCAGCCAACGAAAAAATAGGAAGAGATCTCGTAGAGTACCACAAGAGGACAACCTGAGGCTATGGCCAACTATAAATGTCTATTGTTCTTAGACGTTGGCTGTGATGCCAGCGGCCATCCGAGAACAGCATTCAGTCCCACATGGTAAGCTATTGTAGCGCAATAACATCGGAACTGTTTACTCTTTCTCAATAACATGGTGCTTGTCTAGCTAGGTCCACTCATTTGTGGTCAAACTTGAAAACTTATTAAGCTTGTTGGTTGTTAATTTTTCAAACTACATTCAAAAGATAAATATTTTGAAATAGAGACAGCAAAAAAGAATGGTGATTTTTTTTGTCAATGCAATGTCTATTTTTAATATATTTTTAATACGTTTGACTGAATAAAATAATTAGACAAAGAGAATGTCACTTCCCAAATACTTGGTTTTCAATATATTACTACCCAGTAAACATTTCAAACGTTTATAAATGTTTGTAAACCTAACTATCAATGGTTTAGATTAGGTTTAAAATGATGGGCCCCTAAAAATTTGTCTAAAACATTTATAAACGTTTATATATAAATGTTTATAAACATTTGCATATAAATGTTTATAAACGTTTATACACATGTTTAAAATCTGGAGAAATATTCCTGTAAGTATATCTTGCTGTACCACTGTTGTTTGAAGCCATCATTACATTCTAAGTAGATATATAGAAGTATATAATTTGATGATATAAAATACTTTTATATCTCTACTTAGAATATAATGATGGCTTCAAACAACAGTGATACAGCAAGATATAGTAACAAAAATAGTTTCTCTCAAAATGGCTGTGCTGATGTCATCATCCCAACTGAAAGTGAGGTTAAGATATTTTTATCCCTTTGTAAAGGTTTAAAACGTTTATAAACCAAACTAAGGTTGCTGAAACGTTTATAAACCCTTAATATTGAATAATTGTCAATATTTAGGTTTATATTTGGTTTAAAAAAAGTTTATAGGTTTACTAAACGCTTATAAACGTTTGTAATGTTTACTGGGTAAGAATTCATCATATTATTGAAATTTGATCATCCTATTATAGGAACATCTGGATTTAAATCTGGGTGGAAAATAAAAAAGATCAGAATATATAACCATATACTGATAATATATAACAATACACTGTGGTCAGTGTGTCACGTGACCAGTTTATTGTCATGTGACAAGGTCTTGCTGGAGATGTCAGTGGAATACGATGCATTCTTCTGTAGATGTGAAGGAAACTTTTTATTTTATATGGTGAAGTGGCCAGGAAACATTTTTTTTGCAGAAACCCACAAATTAAAGGACTGGTAGTATGCAACATAAAATCAACTTGCTGGTTTGTAAATGAAGATAGGTATTCTATTTAAAATTCACAAGAGACTTTCAGTATATCGCATTGCTGGAAGTGATGAAATCGCATGAAGACAATATATTCTTTGGGGAAGCAGCTTTCTTCTTGCTCTTCCCTTTCACGACACTTTTACTAGGGAATTTTACAGTGTGCTGGCCTTCCACAACCCCACGTCCAAGACTAAGGCCAGCCCCATGAGAGAGCAACTAGTGTCAGTATGCATTCGTTGTAGACGTCTATTAAAAGGCAAAATAGCAGTAGGTATCCAGCATGTTTTCTTGCCAAGCCGTGCTCTCTCCTCAAGATGAGGTTGAATCACTTAGGGTGGAAACTAGCAAAATGGCCACCAACATATTTTTCTCGTTTCTCTGCCTATCATCAACACAATGTTGAATTAACTAATGAGCATTTCCAGCACATTCTTCACATTGTTCTGTGAAGTTTAAATAACACATCTACACAAAAATAAAGGCATTTAAGGTAAAACTTTAGAAGTATTTATAAAAATTCCTTGAATCTTGAGAGCTTCTCAAAATGCATCTGCACTGTACAAAACAAGAGGAGAGTGCCCATGAACGGGCACTGTGTCAGCTGACTGAGTGTTTTTGATTTGTGAAGGTAATAATGAGAGGAAAGCATAATTATCAGGGAAAGTGCTGTACAGAAGTACAATAAATGGTCATTGAACAGCATTTTCTAATGAAATTCTGAAGCCAACAGAAGGAAAGGACAAAAAAGTTGTGCCTTGCAAATGGTATTATCAAGGAAAGTAACAAGGTAACTGTTTAAGTGTAAAAAGTAGGTTAAAACATATTTAAAGAAATACTGCAAATGCAGTATCCAGGTACGACCTTGAAGAAGGGGTCCAAGGTCAAATCCAACCACACAAAAACATTCCCAGCCATGACTTCCTCTAGGACCAATATTAAGCGAGTTATAAGCACTTTTTAAGTTTAGCTGTCCTTATTTGACCCTGAAGGAGGGGTCCAAAGGTCAAATCTCACCACATCAACAAATTCAAAGCCCACGATTTCCTATAGGATGGTTTACCATCCCAAACCTCTAGAACCAATAATAAATGAGTTATAAGCACTTTTAAGTTTCGCTATCCTTGTTTGACCTTGAAGGAGGGGTCAAAGGTCAAATCCGACCACACCATATGATTCCCAGCCCATGATTTCCTGTAGGTTGGTTTACCATCCCAAACCTGTAGGACCAATAATAAGCGAGTTATAAGCAATTTTAAGTTTGGCTATCCTCAACTGACCTTGGAGGGGTCCAAGGTCAAATCTGACCACACCAAAGTAATCCCAGCCCTTGATTTCCTATATGTTGGTTTACCATTCCAAACCTCTAAGACCAATAATAAGCGAGTTATAAGCACTTTTAAGTTTGGCTATCCTTGTTTGACCTTGAAGGTGTCAAAGGTCAAATCTGACCACACCAAAAGATTCCCAGCCCATGATTTCCTACAGGTTGGTTTACCATCCCAAACGTCTAGGACCAGTAATAAGGGAGACGTAAGCACTTTTCACGACTGACAAAGAAACGCCTGTTGCGGCCATCTTGTTTTTCAAAATGAGACCAAAAATTTTCCCAGTCAACATTTTATAATGAGAAACATATCCTGCGAATTTGAGATCTCTACCTATAATACTCTTTGCTCTAGAGGGCCAATAAAAGTCCTTGTTTAAAGTCGAATAAACGCCCCTGGCGGCCATCTTGTTTTTTAAAATGAGGCCAAAAATATTTCCAGGCAACATTTTATGGTTATTAATATATCCTGCAAACTTGAGAAGGCTAGCTATAATATTTTTTTTGCTAGAGCGGTAATGATGAAATCTCTCTACACACTGCGGCTATCCAGTGGATACAATGATTTACTCAACAGAGAGAACCTCAAAGTAGTTATTGCCCAGCTATGGCATAATATAGACGTCTGCAATTTCACTATCTTATAGCTGACCAAAAATTATGTGAATAACATATTTACATAAAATACTCTAAAAGTAATAGTTTTCAAGTTACAACTGATTTACTCAACAGTGATAACATGAAAGTAGCTATTACTCAGCTATGCAATGAGCTACATGTCTGAATTTTTACTATGTTATAGCTGACCCAAAAGTAGGTGAACAACAGACTTAAGCAAAATACTGTAAATGCAAGTTTTCAAGTTACAATTGATTTACTCAACAGTGATAACATGAAAGTAGCTATTACTCAGCTAAGCAATGAGCTATAGGTCTGTAATTTTACTATGTTATGGCTGACCCAAAAGTAGGTGAACAACATATTTTAACAAAATACTCCAAATGCAATATTTTTCAAGTTACAACTGATTTACTCAACATATAGTACCTAAAAATAGCTATTGCTCAGTTGTGCCATGTTCTAAGTGATTTACTCAACAGTGATAACCTAAAAATAACCCAGCTATGCCATGAGCTACAGGTCTGAAATTTAACTATGTTATAGCTGACCCAAAAGCAGCTGAATAACATATTTATACGAAATTCTCTAAATGCAATAGTTTTCAAGTTACAAGTGATTTTACTCATGATGGAAGTTACTGAAAAGCCCAAAAGTAGCTCTTACTCACTTAGCTATTGAGACAGACACCCAAGTTACTCACCATGTTGTAGCTATGAAAAAAGTAGCTGAATAACATATTTTAACAAAATGCTCTAAATGCAACACTTTTCAAGTTATAAGTGATTTAGTGCATGATTTCATGAATTTTAATGCATTAAAAACTAGAAAAATGTTTTTGCTGACAAAAATGAAGCGGCCCTGATGAAAAAGAAGTCACCCGTAAAAGATGTCAACATATGCATCATAAGCAATAGAAACTGTGAACTTTATTGCATTGTGTATGGTACTTGTCCCTACTTTCATCTTTAATAAGTGTACACAATTAAAGTGAACAAAGCTGAACAATACAATAGCTGGAGATTAAAAACTCCATAATTTCACTGCAAGGTGGCCATAACTTCATTCATACTGGGACTTTAAGTGACCATAAAATAAGAATGTCCCTTTTCTCAGTGCATAAAGTTTAGCTCAGGTCAGTTGAACAATAAGATAGCTGGAGGCTGAAACTTCCTTTTTCACTGTAAGATGACCATAACTTCATTCATATTGCGACTTTAAGGTGACCATAATATGAGAATGTCCCTTCAATATCAATATATGTTAGATATGGAAAACAAGAGGAGAGTGCCCGTGAACGGGCACTGTGTCAGCTGACTGAGTGTTTTTGATTTGTGAAGGTGATTAGAGGACAGAATAATTATCAGGAAAAGGGCTGTACAGAAATACAGTAAATGGTAACTGAACAGCAAGTTCGAAAGAAATTCCGAAGCTGACAGAAGAAAAGGATAAAAAAGTTGTGCCCTGTAAATGGTATTATGAAGGAAAATAACAAGGTAATTGTTTAAGTGTAAAAAATAGGTTAAAACATATTTAAAGAAATACTTCAAATGCAATATCCTCGTTCGACCTTGAAGAAGGGGTCAAAGGTCAAATCTAACCACACAAATACATTCCCAGCCCATGATTTCCTATGGTTTACCATTCCAAACCTCTAGGACCAATTATAAATGAGCTATAAGCACTTTTAAGCTTGGCTGTCCTCATTTGACCTTGAAGGAGGGGTCCAAAGGTCAAATCTGACCATACCAAAAGATTCTGAGCCAATGATTTCCTATGGGATGGTTTACCATCCCAAATCTCTGTCACCAATAATAAGCGAGTTGTAGGCACTTTCAATTTTCGCTATCCTCATTTGACCTTGAAGGAGGGTTCCAAGGTTAAATCGGACCATATCAACAGATTCACAGCCCATGATTTCCTGTCTGTTTACCATCCCAAACCTCTGGGACCAATAATAAGCGAGTTATAAGCACTTTTAAGTTTGGCTATCCTTGTTTGACCTTGAAGGAGGGGTCATTGAAGGTCAAATCTGACCACACCAAAAGATTCCCACCCCATGATTTCCTACAGGTTGGTTTATCATCCCAAACCTCTAGGATCAATAATAAGGGAGATATAAGCACTTTTCATGACTGACAAAAAACACCTGTGGCGGCCATCTTGTTTCTCAAAATGAGGCCAAAAATATTCCCAGACAACATTTTATGGTTATTAATATATACTGCAAACTTAAGAAAGCTGGCTATAATATTTTTTTTCATCAGAGCAGTAATGGTGAAATCTCTCTCTACACACTGCGGCTATCCAGCGGATACAATGATTTACTCAACAGTGAGAACCTGAAAGTAGCTATTGCTCAGCTATGCCATGACATAGAGGTCTGCAACTTCACTATGTTATAGCTGACCAAAAATTCTGTGAATAACATTTAACAAATTACTCTAAATGTAATAGTTTTCAAGTTACAACTGATTTACTCAACAGTGAGAACCTCAAAGGAACTATTACTCAGCTATGCAATGAGCTACATGTCTGAAATTTTACTATGTTATAGCTGACCCAAAAGTAGGTGAACAACATATTTAAGCAAACTACTGTAAATGCAATAGTTTTCAAGCTACAACTGATTTACTCAATAGTGAGAACCTGAAAATAGCTATTGCTCCGCTATGCCATGAGCTATAGGTCTGTAATTTCACTATGTTATAGCTGACCCAAAAGTAGGTGAACAATATATTTTAACAAAATACTCCAAATGCAATATTTTTCAAGTTATAGCTGATTTACTCAACAGTCAGTACCTGAGAATAGCTATTGCTCAGTTGTGCCATGAGCTATAGGTCTATAATTTCACTATGTTATAGCTGACCCAAAAGTAGCTGAATAACATATTTGCACAAATTTCTGTAAATGCAATAGTTTTCCAATTATAACTGATTTACTCAACAGTGAGAACTTCAAAGTAGCTATTACTCAGCTATGAAATGAGCCACAGGTCTGAAACTTCACTATGTTATAGCTGACCCCAAAATAGGTGAACAACATATTGAAACAAAATACTCTAAATGCAATAGTTTTCAAGTTATAAGTGATTTACTCAACAGTGATAACCTAAAAGTAGCTATTACTCAGCTATGCCATGAGCTACAGGTCTGAAATTTTACTATGTTATAGCTGGCCCAAAAGTAGCTGAATAACATATTTATACGAAATTCTCTAAATGCAATAGTTTTTAAGTTACAAGTGATTTTACTCATGATGGAAGTTACTGAAAAGCCCAAAAGTAGCTATTACTCACTTAGCTATTGAGACAGACACCCAACTTACTCACCATATTGTAGCTATGAAAAAAGTAGCTGAATAACATATTTTAACAAAATGCTCTAAATGCAACACTTTTCAAGTTATAAGTGATTTACTCAACAGTGATAACCTAAAAGTAGCTATTACTCAGCTATGCCATGAGCTACAGGTCTGAAATTTTACTATGTTATAGCTGACCCAAAAGTAGCTGAATAACATATTTATACGAAATTCTCTAAATGCAATAGTTTTCAAGTTATAAGCGATTTACTCAACAGTGATAACCTAAAAGTAGCTATTACTCAGCTATGCCATGAGCTACAGGTCTGAAATTTCACTATGTTATAGCTGGCCCAAAAGTAGCTGAATAACATATTTATACGAAATTCTCTAAATGCAATAGTTTTTAAGTTACAAGTGATTTTACTCATAATGGAAGTTACTGAAAAGCCCAAAAGTAGCTATTACTCACTTAGCTATTGAGACAGACACCCAACTTACTCACCATATTGTAGCTATGAAAAAAGTAGCTGGACAACATATTTTCACAAAATGCTGTAAATGCAACACTTTTGAAGTTATAAGTGATTTAGTGCATGATTTCATGAATTTTAATGCATTAAAAATTATTAAAAAAATTTATTAAAAAAAAGTAAGACAGATCCAGGTCTCATACTCACACAAGAGAATCTACCTCTGGCCTAATACATATATGCAAGATATGAGAGAAATCCCTGCAATAGTCACTGAGAAAATTGTGATAAAAAGTTGAAATTTTCACACTTTTGGTGGGGGTACCCCCCTTGTAATGTCTCTAGCAAACAGACGAACAGACAGATTTGCATGCCTTGAACAATTTTTCATCCTCGATAGATAAGGTATCTTTTAAAAAAAACAGCATGTCTCTAGGCCTTGTAGTTTTGGAGAAGAAGTTGTTCACGCGGACGCGTACGCCCACGCCGCAGAGTGATGACATAATGTCAGCTGACTGACAAGTCAGCTGACATAAAAAGGAGCCAGACTGCTTTTTTCGGTTATGACTTTAGGGGGGGGGGCAAAATTATATTAACAGTTTAAGGTCACCATAAAGTCAGGATAACCCTTTGGTTTGCAATCCTTTATAGGTGTGCAAAGTTTAACTGAGGTCAGTCGAACAATAAGATACTTGGAGGCTGAAAACCCCCTAATTTCAATTTAAGTTGGCTACAACTCCATTCATACTGAGAGTTAAGGTGACTATAAGTATTATTTTATCTAGTTTAATACCAGTGATAATTTCGATATAAAAACATGGAAAATGAAAGGAGCAAGAGGATTTTATTCCAATTTGATGACTTTAAGCAGGCCATATGTCCATTAACATTTTGAGTTTAAGGTCACCATAAAGTCAGGATATTCCTTTGGCAAATGCTAATTTGCAAATTTAATAAGTAAATTAAATTTTTATAAGTTAATACTCTATCCAATGGACAATTGCTTTACCGGTCGGCGCGACCGGTCCGCCAAACGTCAGAAAAAGACGTCCTGTATATACTACCGGCAGGACCGGTCACAGAGTGTGCATTCGCCAGGTGGCGCATCGTACTTCCTTGCTGCCTAGACGTGACGTCAAAGCATCTTTTTCATGTCTAGTCCTAGTAAGACCCTAGTAAGCTGATAGCGGGGCCGGTTGGGTGGGCCTTGCCTGTCCATTGGATAGGGTATTAACTTATAAAAATTTAATTTACTTATTAAATTTGCAATTTTATTGCGTTAATACATCCTATCCAATGGACAATTGCTGAATAACTACCGCTTGGTAGGCGGGTAAGCAGCTAGGGACTTGCATGAACTAAAAAAACTGAGATGGCCCATTTGACCTAGGGTCAGAGAACCCTGCAGGGTCAAGGTCGGCTGTCAACTAACCGGTTAACCGGGAGTCTACCGACACTGCCCCCCCCTTTTTCTTTCCCTCCCAGTGAAGGTCTGGGCAGGGAGAGAGAGAGAGAGAGAGAGGGGCTGAGTTCAGTCCCAGAAGATATATACATATATACATACATATATACATCTCCTCACTTCTGGGCCTGGTGGTGCACCTGTTGGGCAGCCACTACAGGTCCCAGGTGGAATAGCTCTGAGTCAGCCCAGGCAACATCCTTCAAGTAAAACTGGGTGAAGGTGTTGTGGGATTTCCAATGGCAGGCTGACAAGATCTGATCTAAGGAGATCCCCGATTGGAAAGCCTTAGATGCAGCAAAGGCCCTCACATCATGGGCTTTCACCTGATGTAAAGCGAGGACCTCCTGGTCAGAGAGCTCATAGCACAGAATCACAGTCTGTTTGATCCATGAGGAGATGGTGGCAGGTGAGATGTCTTTGTCAAACCCTTTCTTAAAGGAGACAAAGACTAACTCCTTATTCTGCCTGAGGTTTGAAGTCCTGTCCAAGTAGTAGCGCAGGGCTCTGACTGGACATAGTGACCTGTCACCCTTGAGTGACCTATCCAGAGATGGCGCCAGGGCTGGAATGATCACTGGAGCCACACTATCTGGACCCTCCTTAGCCAGCTGATTCTTGGATAGGAAGCTGGGTGAGGGGTACAGAGACACCTTGGACCAGTCTGACTGGTGTCTGATGTTCTTATGTAACCAAGCATGGATCTCACTCCTGCATTTACCTGAACCCAAGGCCAGTAAGAAAACAGTCTTGAATGTTAGATGTTTCATGGAGGCCTCTTTAAGGGGTTCAAAAGGAGCCTTTGTGAGCTGGTGTAGCACCAGGGAAAGGTTCCAGGAGGGTATGCCCCTCCTGCCCTTGGGTCTGTCCCTATGGAAACTATCCAGGAGACGAGTGAGATTTTCATCTTTGCTGACATTAATGGATGAATTGCCCAGTTTGTCAGCAATGGCTGATCTGTAGCCATCAATAGTGCCTGGTTGTAGCTGCTTGTCCTAAAACAAGTGCAGGAGGAAGTCAGCAATGGCTTTTAGAGGTGGTGCCCTGAAGTCCACCTGATTACTGAGGCACCACTTTGTAAAAATGGTCCACTTTCCCTCATAGACAGATCTGGTTGATCTTCTTTGAGGAGCCTCAATTTGTGCTGCCACTGCCTCAGTGAAGCCTTGCTCCTTGATTGCTGAGGCTCTAGGAGCCAGGCATGCAGATTCAGATTCGCCAGGTTCCTGTGAAGGACTTGGTTGAATGGTTGAGACACTAGGTTGGGAATGCTGGGCAGACACAGTGGAATCTGGCTTGACATTGCTACCAGGTCCCAAAACCAAGGCATGTTGGGCCACCCTGGTGCAATCAGAATTATTCTGTTGCAGGGGTAGTCCTGAAGCTTTCCCACCACTTTGCCCAAGATGGCCGCCGGTGGGAAGGCGTATGGGTCCAGATCCTCCCAGGACAGGCTGAGTGCATCCACTGCCCAAGCCTGGGGATCTGGGACCGGTGAGACAAACTGTGGTAGTTTGTTGTTGAATCTGGTGGCAAACAGGTCCACTTGAGGCTGGTGCCACCGGTTGCATATAGTTTTGAACACATCTGGATGAAGCGACCACTCCGTTTGAATGGTCTGGCCCAGCCTGGATAGCTTGTCTGCTATCACGTTCAGCTGGCCGGGGATGTGTAGCTATCAACACTGTCTTGTTGCAGACTAGGGTTCGAAACTCTTTTAGAGCTAGAAATACTGCTTTTAGCTCTAAGTGGTTTATGTGTAGCTTGCTCTCTGGAAAGGACCAGGTTCCCCTTGCAGTGTGCTCGTCTAAGTGAGCGCCCCACCCTCTTTTGATGCGTCTGTAAAGATTTGCAGAGCATGTTTTAGAGGGTGTAATGGTTGACCTAGAAGCACATTGCTTTCCTCCAGCCACCACCTCAAGTGTGGGTGGAGGGACTTGGGGACCGGTATCACCTTTTCCAGTGACTCTGGGACCCTCCAATTGTTCTTCAAGTGCCACTGTATGGGTCTCATGTGAAGTCGCTCTAAGTGGACTTGTTTTTCTGCTGCTGTGAGTAGACCTATAAGGGACGAATTGTCGGACCGGGCACACAGGATCCGACATTATGGATCTGATCTTGTCTGCTAGGGTCTGCCAACGATATTCTTTTGGTCTGACCCTGCCCTCTTTCAGGTCGAACTGGTAACCTACGAAGTTGAAGACCTGTTTGGGAACCAGTTCTGACTTTTCCTTGTTCACCAGCCACCCTAGTTCCTGGCACAGTGTGACTAGGGTTTGAGTATGCTGGAGACAGGTGTGTTGGGTAGAGGCTCTCACCAGCCAGTCGTCTAGGTACTGGTGGATCCTTATACCCTTCTGAAGAGCCATGAGTTTGACCTCTTTGGCTACCACTGTGAACTCCATGGGGGCTGTGGATAGGCAAAAGGGTAGGGCCTTGAACTGGTAGGACCGACCCTGGAGATGAAAACGCATGTACTTCCTGGACTGACTGTGAATTGGAATGTGGAAGTAAGCGTCTTTGAAATCTATGGATGTGACCCACTCCCCTGCTTGTAGGGAGGTTCTTATTGTCTCTGGGGTCTCCATCTTTAACGACCCTGTGTTTAAAAAGGTGTTCAAGGTGCTCAGGTCCAGGACCGGTCTCCACCGGTTGTTGGGTTTGGGTACCAAAAATAGCCGGTTGTAAAAACCCAGTGAGTTCTGATTTTCTACCGGTTCGACTGCATTTTTGTTTATCAGCTGATACAGTGCCTCTACAAGGAAGGACTGCTTGGCTGAGTTGTGGTAGTTGCTTATTACAGTCGGTGACCTTGCCAAGTGGGGTCTGAACCGGAACGGGAGAGTGTACCCTCCCTCAATGTGTTGACTACTTTTGGACTTGAACCCAAGGCTTCCCATTTCTCCCAACACTGATTTAATCTGGCCCCTAGCGGCGGATCTATAACAGCATGTTGGGCATTGGCTACAAGATTTACAGAAGACAAGTGACCTACACATATCTTTCACATATTTTATTTCTGTGTACATTTGACAAGTATTGGGATTTATGCCTTTCCTTTGCGGCAACCCTGAAACAATATGAGCATTTGCAGCATCTAAGTTTACAGTCAAATTTAATGTCACTTTGCTGGTCTCTGCAATCACTGGTGCTGGGTCCAAATCTTCCTGACCGGTTACAACTACAGAGTTCGTCTGACCGGTTGGTTAATTTACACAGTAATTGTCATTTAGAAGACTTGGACCCCTTGGCAGGCTTCTGGGAGTAGTTGGAGGCTTTGCCTCAACCTCTCCTGCTTTGCTGGTTGTCTCTGATCTGCTTCCAAGCAGGGACGTTCTTCCCGTCGGTGTGACGACTAGCAGATTTGTCACTTGCTGAGTATGGGTGGAAGCGACCTTGTTGTCGGTGAGAAGTACCGGATGAATGCCTCTCCTCACTCTTACCGATTTCCTCTTCAACCTTGGCCAGCAGCTGATCCGGAAATAAGGCGTCTAGATGGACTGGAGACGTTCTCAAGGCATTTATGGTGTCGTGTTTGACCCCAGCATGCAAATAGTCATGGTAACTATCCCTGCGAGCAAGGGTGAAGTTGGCCATGTTGATGAAGACTGCCTCTGATAGATCTTGCATTGTCCTGGCCATTGCTTGAGAAATTGACCGGTTGAAGGTGGTCAAATACTCCAGTTCATTAATAGCTTGTCCCATCTTCTCTGATGACTTGCCTTTACTGTCTTGACTCAGGGTTTTTAACTGAATGTTCATTGAGTCCTGAACCCTGGTCAGGCACCTTGACAAACCAGCAGCCTGGTTGCACATCACTGTCTGTTCATGTGCTGCCCTTTCCCAGCGTCTGAGCAGTTCTTGGCTGAAGACCCGGGAGGGTGGAGCAGAGGGCAAGTTCCTTCTGGCAACCCTGCTGAATGAGTGGTTGAGTTTGGCCGGGTCCGGTGACCAGGTGCGTACTGTTGAACTCTCATTGTCCTTCTCAGCATGCATCCCGTACCATCTAGATGGTCTAGGGGTTTTGATGAACTGATCCCTGAGGAGGCCAGTGCTGTCGGTGTTCCTGGTGGGATAGCCCTCTTTGATGGTGAGGTTGAGGCTGGTCATCTTTCTGCAAAGCCAGTCATCAACTGGAAGTTTAACACTGACTTTGCCGGTTGGTTGTGTACGGGCACCGGCAAAAGGATTATCATCAGAAGTGGAGGACACAGTTTCGAACTCAGGAACCCTGTGCCAGTTCATGAAGCTCCTCACACCCCTGATTGTCTCTCTATAATTGGCCTCCTCAGTTGGCTCAGTGGCAGGGTCATCTTTGGGTGCATCTCTGTCTGCTGACCGGTCCCTGTGGGTGTCAGGACCCAGGGAACCGGTAGTACTGAACTGGTCAGCTTCACTGTCTGAGGCTGCACTCATGTCTTCATCACCGGTGGGCTGAACCTCTGGGAAAGAACCGGGGGCCTGAACAGGCTGGGTTGTTATCCCTGCACCGGGAGCCCCAAGGGGCTGGGTGCAAGTCTGCATCTCTTCTGCAGCATTACCGGTGGCCTGAACAAGGCAGGGACCGGGTTTCTCAGAGGTCAGAGTCTTCTCTACAGGCAGCTTGCTGGTGGAAGGCTAAAAAAATGGCTTCCCAGTGGGAGTCACATCAGATGGTGGCTTCACAACCGGTTCAACCGGCACTGTGAAGGTCTTGGCCAGGATCATAGCTTCCAGTCTGGAGAACCTCTCAGCCCATTTGTCATCCAAGTTCTTGAGATCTTCAGCTGATGGCTTGCTGCTGGATCTCTTCTTGGAAGCTGAAGGGGACTCACTACGCTTCGTCTTCTTGGTAGTGGGTGTAGAACTAACGTCCTTGACCTTTTCCACCCTTGCCAGTACACTGACGTGTGCTGGATCCACGAGAGTGGGGGTGGAATTAGCCGACGTCGTAGATGTCGCCTTTTCTTTTCTGTCCCTGTAAGCTGGGGTGGCCAGCTGAAGGACCTGGTCAGGAGTAAACCCCTTGCAGATAACACATTCTTTCTTCTGGACGCAGGGGTCGTCGCCTAGCCCTTTGTCCCTACAACGTGCACACTTGGAGTGGGTGTTAAACCCAGCCATAGCGTGTCCACATGAACCTCTTCTCTGTCCTGGAGACGACACGATTGTAGATAATACTTCTAAACTATTTCAAAGATGAAATAAAGCAGTTGAGTTCGTTGTAAAACGAGAAAATTCCTTGTCGTTGAAAACACGTCTTCACTCTCCACGCGCCAAACGAAAAAAATGCTTTGACGTCACGTTGTCTAGGCAGCAAGGAAGTACGAGGCGCCACCTGGCGAATGCGCTCTCCTGACCGGTTCTGCTAGTGTTATACACAGGACGTCTTTTTCTGACGTTTGGCGGACCGGTTGCGCCGACCGGTAAAGCAATTGTCCATTGGATAGGATGTATTAACGCAATAAAAATATGTGCCCAGTTTGGTTGAAAAAAAGTGAAGAACTAAGTGAACTGGAGGGCTAAAACCCCCTTTTTGGCATTAAGGTGACCTTAAGATTGCAGATACAGGGGTAAAACTTCGGCATGTGAAAGATTATCAAAAAGTAGCTGAATAAGTTATCCAAAAAAACGCTGAAATCCTCACCATTTTTTAGATACAACCAAGTACCCATTTTAAAAAAAAATTACAAAAATAAAACGCCTCCCATTCAGGCATCTATGGAAATTTGGTCTAGAATGTACCTGATAAATTTTATAGCAAAGGTATGTGTGGTTTTTTCCAAAACGCGATGACGGGGTGTTTTGGAGTTATGCTTAAGGTTACCTTAAGTAAAGCTTAAGGTCTGCGCAAAGTATCCCAAAAATTTTCCTGCCCCTATAGTTTTAAAGACAGATAAGAAGGAAAGAAAAAATTAAAAGGCTAAGAAGTTATTCAAGGAAGACCATAATCCTGCGGCGGCGATCAGTCGAACTTCGGTGAAAACAAATAAGCGTCCCTGATGGGCTGCTTAATTAATAAAAAAAATTTATTAAAACAAAAATAAGACAGATCCAGGTCTCATACACAAGAGAATCTACCTCTGGCCTAGTGCATATATGCAAGATATGAGAGAAATCCCTGTAATAGTCATGGAGAAAATTGTGATAAAGTGTTGAAATTTTCACACTTTTGGTGGGGGTACCTCCCTTGTAATGTCTCTAGCGAACAGAGGAACAGACAGATTTACATGCCTTGAACAGCATGTCTCTAGGCCTTGTAGTTTTGGAGAAGTTGTTCACGTGGACGCCCATGCCGCAGAGTGACAACATAATGTCAGCTGACCGACAAGTCAGCTGACATAAAAAGTTGCTGGACGTCAAGCTGCCTAAAGTACCATATGCCACCATATGGAAGTACCATATGCCACCTAGCGAATACACTGTACTTGCTGGTGGATAACACAGGATGACTTATTCTGTCATTTGGTGGGGTTCAGTTGAGACGACTGGATCAGTTATTGTCTATTGGATAGGATGAACTAGAGGATCGCTCGCAAAAAAAAAAGATAATGTTTTTGCATAGCAAAAACAAAGCGTCCCGAAAAGGATATAAAGGTGAGTGCTAAAGTATTAAGAAAATGCTTCGTTTCTAGCCTTATACTGTTGTGGCAACCAAAGTCAGCGCAGTCTGCTCTATCTAGCACGGTTTTCAAGATATAAGCATTTTTGTGTTTTGCAAAAAATAAAAAAATTAAAAATGTCCGCTATATTTGGCGAGACAAAAATATTTTGAAAATTGGCATGGCTACTCTGCAGAGATACCCAGCAGGTCCAAAATTTTGTTGAGTTTACTCCATATAGCACGGTTTTCGAGATATAAGCATTTTTGTGTTTTGCAAAAACTTTGAAAATTCAAAATGGCCACCATTTTTGGGGAGACAAAAATTTTTGTCAAGACCACTGCCGTGGTGTGTATCTCCCGCCGAGCATTAAAGCAGAATAAATAGCTTTTCCGAGATATTCACAATTTTTCATTTTCGTGTGTGAAAGGTCTTCCAAAAGTAGGTGAATGAGTTATTTGAGAAAAATTGGCTATCTGCAATACTATTAAGAGATAATTCACATTTACTCATTTTGAGTAGGTGAATAATTATCTATGGGTCTGAAACTTCACCAAGTGAAAGCTCTCCCACAAGTAGGTGAATGAGTTATTTGAGAAAAATTGGCTATCTGCAATACTTTTAGAGATAATTCGCATTTACTCATTTTGAGTAGGTGAGTAATTAGCTATGGGTCTGAAACTTCACCATGTGAAAGCTCTCCCACAAGTAGATGAATGAGTATTTGATAAAAATTGGGTATCCGCAATACTTTTACAGATAATTAGCATTTACTCATTTTGAGTAGGTGAATAAATAGCTATGGGTCTGAAACTTCACAGAGTGAAAGCTCTCCCAAAAGTAGGTGAATGAGTTATTTGAGAAAAATTGGCTATCTGCAATACTTTTAGAGATAATTCACATTTACTCATTTTGAGTAGGTGAATAATTAGCTATGGGTCTGAAACTTCACCAAGTGAAAGCTCTGCCAAAAGTAGGTGAAGGATTTATTTGAGAAAAATTGGCTATCTGCAATACTTTTAGAGATAATTCGCATTTACTCATTTTGAGTAGGTGTGTAATTAGCTATGGGTCTGAAACTTCACCAAGTGAAAGCTCTCCCAAAAGTAGGTGAATGAGTTATTTGAGAAAAATTGGCTATCTGCAATACTTTTAGAGATAATTCGCATTGACTCATTTTGAGTAGACGAGTAATTAGCTATGGGTCTGAAACTTCACCAAGTGAAAGCTCTCCCAAAAGTAGGTGAATGATTAATTTGAGAAAAATTGGCTATCTGCAATACTTTTAGAGATAATTCGCATTTACTCATTTTGAGTAGACAAGTAATTAGCTATGGGTCTGAAACTTCACCAAGTGAAAGCTCTCCCAAAAGTAGGTGAATGAGTTATTTGAGAAAAATTGGCTATCTGCAATACTTTTACAGATAATTCGCATTTACTCATTTTGAGTAGGTGAGTAATTAGCTATGGGTCTGAAACTTCACCAAGTGAAAGCTCTCCCAAAAGTAGGTGAATGAGTTATTTGAGAAAAATTGGCTATCTGCAATACTTTTACAGATAATTCGCATTTACTCATTTTGAGTAGGTGAGTAATTAGCTATGGGTCTGAAACTTCACCATGTGAAAGCTCTCCCACAAGTAGATGAATGAGTTATTTGATAAAAATTGGGTATCCGCAATACTTTTACAGATAATTAGCATTTACTCATTTTGAGTAGGTAAATAATTAGCTATGGGTCTGAAACTTCACCATGTGAAAGCTCTCCCAAAAGTAGGTGAAAGAGTTATTTGAGAAAAATTGGCTATCTGCAATACTTTTAGAGATAATTCACATTTACTCATTTTGAGTAGGTGAGTAATTGGCTATGGGTCTGAAACTTCACCATGTGAAAGCTCTTCCAAAAGTAGGTGAATGAGTTATTTGAGAAAAATTGGCCATCTGCAATACTTTTAGAGGTAATTCGCATTTACTCTTTTTGAGTAGGTGAGCAATTAGCTATGGGTCTGAAACTTCACCAAGTGAAAGCTCTTTGGGATAGCTGCTCTGCAGAGATACCCTGAAGATAAAAAATTTTGTTGAAATCGCTCTATGTAGCACGGTTTTCGAAATATTAGCATTTTTGTGTTTTGCAATTTTTGCGCAAAAATTCGAAAATTCAAAATGGCCGCCATTTTTGGCAAGACAAAATTTTTTTGAAAATTGGCATGGCTACTCTGCATAGATACCCTGTGGGTCAAAAATTTCGTCGAAATCGCTCTATCTAGCACGGTTTTCGAGATATAAGCATTTTTGTGTTTTGCAATTTTGCGAAAAATTCGAAAATTCAAAATGGCCGCCATTTTTTGCGAGAAATTTTTTGTTTGAAAATTGGCAGCTAATCTGCAGATACCCTGCGGGTCAAAAATTTCGTCGAAATCGCTCTATCTAGCAGGGTTTTCGAGATATAAGCATTTTTATGTTTTGCAATTTTTGCGAAAAATTCGAAAATTCAAAATGGCCGCCATTTTTGGTGAGACAAAAATTTTTTCAAAATTGGGATAACTACTCTGCAGAGATACCCTGTGGGTCAAAAATTTCGTCGAAATCGCTCTATCTAGCACGGTTTTCGAGATACAAGCATTTTTGTGTTTTGCAATTTTTGCGAAAATTTCGAAAATTCAAAATGGCCGCCATTTTTGGCGAGACAAAATTTTTTTGAAAATTGGGAAAAGTACTCCGCAGAGATATCCTGCGGGTCAAAAATTTTGTCGAAATTGCTCTATCTAGCACGGTTTTTGAGATATAAGCATTTTTGTGTTTTGCAATTTTTGCGAAAAATTCGAAAATTCGAAATGGCCGCCATTTTTGGCGAGACAAAATTTTTTTCAAAATTGGGATAACTACTCTGCAGAGATACCCTGTGGCTCAAAAATTTCGTCGAAATCGCTCTATCTAGCACGGTTTTCGAGATATAAGCATTTTTGTGTTTTGCAATTTTTGCGAAAATTTCGAAAATTCAAAATGGCCGCCATTTTGGGCGAGACAAAAATTTTTTGAAAATTGGGAAAACTACTCCGCAGAGATACCCTGCGGGTCAAAAATTTCGTCGAAATCGCTCTATCTAGCACGGTTTTCGAGATATAAGCATTTTTGTGTTTTCCTTATTTGGAAAATTCGTAATAATTAATTAATCATTAATTACTCGGCCATTTCTTGACCAATCAATGCCAAAATCTAATGATTTCCAGATTTTAATAGAATGAATGTATTTGCCAAGTTTCAGGTGAATTGATAAAATTCCTTTCAAGTTATCATCCGGACAAGCTTCCCCATCGAAAAAAGACATTTTTGGTCATGTGACCTCTCTGATTGGTTGAAATGTCACTGCAGCATATTCAAAAAAATTCCCCAAGGCTACTGCCTAAACCTGCCAAATTTGAAAAGAATCCGCCTAACGGTTACAGAGTTATAAGGAAAACAAAATGCGGAGCCGGCGGAGCCGGCGGAGCCGGCGGAGCCGCCGGAGCCGGCGGAGCCGGCGGAGCCAGAAGCTCTCCCATACACAAACAAGCGTCCCTTGCGGGACGCTTAATTAACACAATAAAACACGAGGTTTCATATTTGTGGGATCATTTGCAGGAGAATGCAAATAAAACATTCATGTTTAACATAACTCATTTTATTTGGAGTCTTTTTTGCCCACTGTCAATATACATGTATACATATACATGAATGAATAATTAGGTATTAGTCAACCAAGTAGTCTTTATTACCTTCCAATTTTAACCACTACTGTTATTCTCAACATGTTATTTATTTGACATTCTCACATGATAATTCAGGGGCCATGGTGAGCAGTGATAACATGCTTGCCTCCACCCTCTGACGTCCGAGGTTCAAACCCCGGACCCTATGTGGGAAAGTTTCTTACCAATGGTCAGCAGTTTACAGCACAGAACCTTGACCAACTGTATGTACTGGTTTCCTCTGCTCACAAGATTATTCATTGTGATATGACCTGTACAGTGTTGAAAGCAACATAAAACCCCAAATAAATAAATTTACCACTGAGCCCTCATCAATTTCTTTTTCCTCAAGTGAGATATCAGGCTAGTTATGCGAGCATTACAGAACCACTGATACTGTGTTAACTTGTTAACCAAACAATAACAATGTACATCCATAATACCAGCTTGTTACAAAAGCATAAAAGGTACATTGAAAAGCAACCAAGACACACTTGTCATACCATAAAATATTGGTTGCTTTCCCACCAAACAGAATGCTGCACGTTTATTAATGAAATATTATCAAGTCATCATACCACAAAAGTTAAGTAGGATTTATATGTACCTTATACTCACTTATTCATTGATAAGATGTTCTGACACTTCACTATGTTACACTTCATAAAAGAATAAGTGAACAAAACCTTGAAAAAAGCTATGTACCTGCTTTACTAGTACAGATATAAGCCATTTACTCATTATTGTTATAGCCACTATTGAAAAGTGAGAACACAGCAATAATTTAACTATGGTGATAGACTTTCAAACTACTGACTATGTTGTAATAAGGAGGTATTAAAATTTGAAGATATTTACTTAATTTAGCTACATTTGCTACAATCAACATAACTTTCAGCCTAGGACAGCAAAAAGCAGCCAATATTGAAAGGACATAAAAATTCACTGGGATAACTAATTTAGCAAAATAATGGACACACCCCCAGAATGCATTTTATAATCTTATTCAGGGGCTACCCCTTGGTGGGAGATAACAGCAAGGCAACAATATGGAGTCTGTTTTGTTTGCATGCTTATATTTTCACATAGTTTTCCATATTACACTCAAACTTTGATCCATCAAGTCAACATCAACTCCCATATGCTTTACTTGTACCTCCAGATTGGTCCACACTTTATCACCGGTACCAGTGTTTGGGTCAGTTATCGCAACTATTGCCATTCAATACTGCAATGAAACAAGCACAAGTTAAAAAGAAACTTTCAGTAAGTATTCTAATTCCCATCTTGTGTTCTGTTTCCAGTCAAGGCTTGTGTCAAGAGCCAAAACGCCTGGCCCTGAAGTCAGCCCCCCACCACTACTTGTTACCCACATGAAGGGGAATATGTTTCTTTAGTGAGCTCAGCTGGGTAAATGCCTTGTCACATGTTGGGCACTGATAGGGCTTTTCTTTAGTGTGTACAACAGCATGCTGTTCCAGGTGTTGCTGTAGCTTAAAGGACTTATCGCACACTGTACAGGAATACTTTCTCTCGCTCTTGTGGATTCGTGTGTGAGCTATCAAAATAGACAAGGTGCCAAAGGACTTGCTGCATATCTCACACATGTATGGCCTGTTACCAGTGTGTTTATGCATGTGTTCGTTCAAGCTGAACTTACGAGCAAAACTCTTGTCGCAGTGTTCACACTTGTGGGGTTTCGGAGCTTCTTCACCAGTGTGAACACGCATGTGGCTTTTCAGACGGTTTGGCTTCCAGAATAACTTGTTGCACACTGTGCACTTGTGGTTCGGCACTGAGGATGAGGCACTTCTGCTAACGTTTTTGTCAGAAACTGTACATTTGTGGCCCAGTTCCCCTGGCATAAGGCCGTCTGGTGATTGTTTGTACATTAATGACTTATTGTAAATTTCACACTGCTCAGTGTTGGGGTGTTTTGACATATGCTTACTTAGCCCACAGTTTGTCCTGTACGTCTTGCCACACAAAGAGCACATGTATGACTTCTCTCCAGATTGGCTTTGCTTACATATCCTCATATTATGGGGGCTTATAAAGGACTTCAGGCCGACGTCTAATGACTCATTGGCTTCAGGGTGCAACTTGGCCTTCTCCCTTTGGTGACTTGACATGTGTATTGCGAGTTTTGAGGCAAAATGGAACAATTTGCCACAAAACTCGCACATGAGCGACATTTTGGTTTGCCCTGTATGCTGCAATAAATGCTTTTTGAAACTGGCCAACTGCGCAAATACCCTACCACAAAGTGTACATGTCTCACTTTTGTGTTGGACACAGAGGTTACTGTCTGAAAAATATTTTACATGGCGCTTCAGGGCAGCTGCTGAGGCAAAAACGTTCTTGCAGCGTGAACAAGTATTTGTATTTTCCCCCTCACTATTGTCAATTCCTATGTCTGGATATGTGATTTTCTCCTCTTGTTCTTCTGAATCTGCACTGCTCAGTGCTCGGTCTTTTTGACCTAGAGTATTCTGTGCTTGTTGTTTTGAATCTGTACTATTTTGTGTTTCAGTGATTGAACCTGTAATATTATGTAGATGGTCTTTTTTAGCTATACTGTTTTGCTCTTCTGTGTGACAATCTGTGTTCTCTCTTGTTTCTTTTGCAAACACTGTTTTTGCATTTACATCTGGTGATGTATCAGTTTGGTTTGTCTCTTCAATAGAGCTATGGTTAACATTGTCATCTAACATAATAACAGACCCTAATATATTACATAGAACAGGTTTCACATCAACATCAAGACTTTCAGGCTCAAAGTTTTGTTCATCATTCTCCACTTCAACTTTACACTCGACTGTCTCACAAACCTCATAACCTTGTTGTACTTCTAGAATTAAGTCAAGTTCTTCTTCCATATTTACAGCCCAGTGTCTTTCGCATCAATTAAGTTCAACAAAGTTTGTGGGATGCAGTCATCTTGTTTCTCTTATTCTATTTCAAAAGTAATTCTTTTAGTCTGTCAAAACAAACAAAACAGAAATTCAGTATAAAACTAGACTTGTGCAGCTCGCAATATGGCGGTGTATGCCCGAATATAGCAAACATGTAGAAGCAATAATAAAAGACATAGAGGTTGAAGATTCCTGAAGTTATAAGCATCGTTAGTTTGGCTGTCGTTTGACCTTGAAGGAGGGATCCAAGGTCAAATGTGACCACATCAAAAGATTCCCAACCCATCATTTGCTATAAGTTGGTTTCACATTGCAAACCTCTAGGACCAATAATAAGAGAGTTATCATCATTTGACCTAGAAGAAGAGGCCCAAGATCACATCTGACCATATCAAAAGATTCCTAGCCCATGATTTCCTATAGGTTGCTTTCATCACGAACCTCTAGGACCAATAATAAGCGAGTTATAAGCACTTTTAAATTTGGCTATCCCCGTTTGACCTTAAAGGTGGGGCCCAAGGCCAAATATGGCCACATCAGTAGATCCCTAGCCCATGATTTCCTATAGGTTGGTTTCACATTGCTAACCTCTAGAACCAATAATAAGTGAGTTATAAGCACTTTTAACTTTGGCTATCCTCATTTGACCTTGAAGGTGGGGGCAAAGGTCAAATCGGACCACATCAGAAGGTCTCGAGCACATGATTTCCTATAAGTTGGTTTACCATCCCAAGCCTCTAGGACCAATAACAAGCAAATTATAAGCACTTTTAGCTTAGGCTATCCTCATTGACCTAGAAGGAGGGGCCCAAGGTCAAATCAGACCACATCAGAAGATTCCCAGCGCATGATGTCCTAAATGTTGGTTTCACATTGCAAACCTCTAGGACAAATAATAAGCGAGTTATAAGCAGTTTTAAGTTTGGCTATCATCATTTGACCTTGAAGGAGGGGCCCAAGGTCAAATTGAACCACATCAGGAGATTCCTAGCCCATGATTTCCTGTATGTTGGTTTCCTCTAGGACCAATAATTCCTGTATGTTGGTTTCCTCTAGGACCAATTATAAGTGAGTTGTAAGCACTTTTACAATAGTTTTCAAGTTACAACTGATTTACTCAACAGTGAGAACGTCAAAGTAGTTATTACTCCGCTATGCAATGAGCTACAGGTCTGCAATTTTACTATGTTATAGAGGAGCCAAAAGTCATTGCATAACATATTTAAACAAAATTCTCTAAATGCAATAGTTTTTAAGTTACAAGTCACTTATTTTTTTAGGTATTTGACTCCCCAGAGCATAATTTTGACTCCTACCCTTAAAATAGCTATTACTCGCTTGATTTTGACCCCAGGCCTACAAAAAAGATATGGTGGTGAGACATCATATCCACCAATTCATGCACTAAATATAAAATAAATCTGAAAGAAAAAGTGCCCTACTGCTTGAACACAAGCAATAGTCAAAATTAGTCAAAATTTTTGACGTTTTGACTCCCTAGAGCATAATTTTGACTCCTGGCCTACCAAAATAATACTAATGAAAGTTTAAAAGAAATCCCAAAAGAAATGTGGCTTGTAGGTTGAGCACAAGAAAATCTCTGTGGACCCTGGCATGGACGCGGACCGTGCATGATCCATAGTATCCCCGTTTTTCGGGGATACAAGAATGCATCTAACATTTGGGGTGTGTTCATATAACCTGAGAGAAGAAAGAAATGTCCCTAAATTATAGAGCAGTTAATTTGAGGTGGGTCGATATAATAAAGAGAAGAAATTCAGGTAAATTAGATTTGTAGCTTGCCCTTGTTTTAATGCACAGGTCAAAGTTTGAAACAACCAGGTATGTAAATGCAAAATACTAATGTCCAATATTGAAGACTTCAATATGACTTGGCAGAGGAGTGATGAAGACTGTACACAGAATGAAAGTAAGGTTACATGGTCAGACATTAATGAATAATCACAACCAGTGACAACTAGACCTACACATCGGAGAACCGATGCAAATTTGTATCCACCAAAAAGACAACTCACCAAAGCCAGTGAACCATCGTTTGACCTTGAAAGAGGGGACCAAGGTCAAATCTGAAAACATCAGAAGATTCCTAGCTCATGACCTCCTATAAGTTGGTTTCATATTGCAACCTCTAGGACCAATAATAAGCAAGTTATCAGCACTTTTAAGTTTGGCAATTGTCGTTTGACCTTGAAGGAGGGGTCCGATGTCAAATCTGACCACATCAAAAGATTCCCAGCCCTTGATTTCCTATAAGTTGGTTTACCATCCCAAACCTGTATGATCAATAATAAGTGAGTTAAAAGCACTTTTAAGTTTGGCTACCCTTGTTTGACCTTGAAGGAGAGGCCCAAGGTCAAATCAGACCGCACCAAAAGATTCTCAGCCCAGGATTTCCTACAGGTTGGTTTACCATCCCAAACCTGTACGACCAATAATAAGCGAGTTATAAGCATTTTTAAGTTTGGCTATCCTCATTTTACCTTGAAATAGGGGTCCAAGGTAAAATCTAACCACACCAGAAGATTCCCAGCCCATGATTCCCTATAGGTTGGTTGACCAACCTAAACATGTATGACCAATATTAAGTGAGTTATAAGCACTTCTAAGTTTGGCTATCCTTGTTTGACCTTGAGGGAGAGGTCCAAGGTCAAATTAGACCACATCAAAAGATTCACAGTCCATGATTTCCTATAGGTTGATTTACCTTCCCAAACCTGTATGACCAATAATAAGCAAGTTATAAGCACTTTTAAGTATGGCTATCCTCGTTTGACCTTGAAGGAGGGGTCCAAGGTGAAATATGACCACACAAAGAGATTCCCAGTCCATGTTTTCCTATAGATTGGATTACCATCCCAAACCTGTAGGACCAATAATAAGTAAGTTATAAGCACTTTTCAGTTTGGCTATCCTTGCTTGACCTTGAAAGAGGGGTCCAAGGTCAAATCAGACCACAGCAAAAGATTCCCAGTGAATGATTTCCTATAGGTTGTTCACCATCCCAAACCTCTAGGACCAATAATAAGGGAGATATAAGCACTTTTTATGACCGAAAAAAGTCCTTGCTGAAAGTCGAAGACAAGGCTAGTTATAATAATATTTTTTTCGTTAGAGTGATAACGGTAAAATCTTTCTACACACTGCGGCGGTGTAGGCATAATGAAGCGAAATCCATAGTATCCACCGGATACTATCCAGTGGATACAAATATGTGATCTCTCTGCTTCCCCTGAAGACAGTACTGATGCAGTTCAAGACATATCAGTATGACTCAAGATCCATAATTATTGTATCCACCGGAAGCATCCGGTGGATACTTTGGTTTAGCGTTCACTACGCCGCCGCGCGTAGAGAGATTTTCGGCGTTAACGCTCTAAGAGGAAAACAACAGCAGCTAGGTTCACCAAATTTGCAGGATATCTTCATTGGGGGGTAAGCTTCTCTGGGAAGGAAAATAGCCTCATTCTGAAAAACAAGATGGCCGCCACGGGCATTTCTTTGAAAATAATCTACATTTTTCTACTGGCTGTTCCTCATAGGTAGAAGGTTGAATCTATTCATAGGTGATATGTATGACACATATACATGTCCTCTACAACCTTGCACACATTTGACCTTGAAGCTCCTAATTGAAGGTCATCCACGGAGTGCCGAAGTAACCCACATAGCGGACTTTAAAAGTGCCTATATCTCCCTTATTATTGGTCCTAGAGGTTTGCAATGTGAAGCCAACCTATAGGAAATCATGTGCTGCGAATCTTCTGATGTGGTCAGATTTGACCTTGGACCCCTCCTTCAAGGTCAAACGAGGATAGCTAAACTTAAAAGTGCTTATAACTCGCTTATTATCAATCCTAGAGGTTTGGGATGGTAAACCAACATATAGGAAATCATGGGCTGGGAATCTTCTGGTGTGGTCAGATTTGACCTTGGGCCCCTCCTTCAAGGTCAAATGAGGACAGCCAAACTGAAAAGTGCTTATAACTTGCTTATTATTGGTCCTAGAGGTTTGGGATGGTAAACCAACATATAGGAAATCATGGGCTGGGAATCTTCTGGTGTGGTCAGATTTGACCTTGGGCCCCTCCTTCAAGGTCAAATGAGGACAGCCAAACTGAAAAGTGCTTATAACTTGCTTATTATTGGTCCTAGAGGTTTGGGATGGTAAACCAACATATAGGAAATCATGGGCTGGGAATCTTCTGGCGTGGTCGGATTTGACCTTGGGCCCCTCCTTCATGGTCAAACGAGGACAGCCAAACTTAAAAGTGCTTGTAACTCGCTTATTATTGGTCCTAGAGGTTTGGGATGGTAAACCAGTATATAGAAAATCATGGGCTGGGAATCTTCTGGTGTGGTCGGATTTGACCTTAGGCCCCTCCTTCAAGGTCAAACGAGGATAGCCAAAGGTAAAAGTGCCTATAACTCGCTTATTATTGATCCTACAGGTTTGGGATGGTAAACCAACATATAGAAAATCATGGGCTGGGAATCTTCTGGTGTGGTCGGATTTGATCTTGGACCCCTCTTTCAAGATCAAACGAGTACAGCCAAACTTAAAAGTGCTTATAACTTGCTTATTATTAGTCCTAGAGGTTTGGGATGGTAAACCAGCATATAGAAAATCATGGGCTGGGAATCTTCTGGTGTGGTCGGATTTGACCTTGGGCCCCTCCTTCAAGGTCAAACGAGGATAGCCAAAGGTAAAAGTGCTTATAACTCACTTATTATTGGTCCTAGAGGTTTGGGATGGTAAACCAACATATAGGAAATCATGGGCTGGGAATCTTCTGGTGTGGTCGGATTTGACCTTGGGTCCCTCCTTCAAGGTCAAATGAGGACAGCCAAACTTAAAAGTGCTTATAACTCGCTTATTATTGGTCCTAGAGGTTTGGGATGGTAAACCAACCTATAGGAAATCATGGGCTGGGAATCTTCTGGCATGGTCAGATTTGACTTTGGGCCCATCCTTCAAGGTCAAGTGAGGACAGCCAAACTTAAAAGTGCTTATAACTTGCTTATTATTGATCTTAGTGGTTTGGGATGGTAAACCAACATATAGGAAATCATGGGCTGGGAATCTTCTGGCGTGGTCGGATTCGACCTTGGGCCCCTCCTTCAAGGTTAGGTGAGGACAGCCAAACTTAAAAGTGCTTATAACTCTCTTTTTATTGGTCCTAGAGGTTTGGGATGGTAAACCAGTATATAGGAAATCATGGGCTGGGAATCTTTTGGCGTGGTCAGATTTGACCTTGGGCCCCTCCAAGGTCAAACAAGGACAGTCAAAGGTAAAAGTGCCTATAACTTGCCTATTATTGGTCCTAGAGGTTTGGGATGGTAAACCAACATATAGAAAATCATGGGCTGGGAATCTTCTGGTGTGGTCGGATTTGACCTTGGGCCCCTCGTTCAAGGTGAAATGAGGACAGCCAAACTTAAAAGTGCTTATAACTCGCTTATTATTGGTCCCACATGTTTTCTGATGGTAAACCAACATATAGGAAATCATGCGCTGGGAATCTTCTGGCGTGGTCGGATTTGACCTTCGGCCCCTCCTTGAAGGTGAAATGAGGACAGCCAAACTTAAAAGTGCTTATAACTCTCTTATTATTGGTCCTAGAGGTTTTGGTGCATTGTCTTTACGGTGGATACAATTTGACCACGCCAAAAATTTGTGTTTTGCCATTTTTGGGAAAAATTCGAAAATTCAAAATGGCCGCCATTTTTGGGGAGGGGAAAATTTTTTGAAAATTGTAAAGATTACATTCCTTAGATACCCTGTGGGCCGAAAAGTTTGACGAAATCACTCTATCTCGCACGGCTAAGGAGATAGAAGCAAATTTGTGTTTTGCCATTTTTGGCAAAAATTCGAAAATTCAAAATGGCCGCCATTTTTGGGGAGGAGAAAATTTTTTGAAAATTGCAAAGAGTACATTCCTTAGATACCCTGTGGGTGGAAAATTTCGACGAAATCGCTCTATCTCGCACGGTTAAGGAGATAGAAGCAAATTTGTGTTTCGCCATTTTTGGGAAAAATTCGAAAATTCAAAATGGCCGCCATTTTTGGGGAGGGGAAATTTTTTTTAAAATTGCCAAGAGTACAATGCTCAGATACCCTGTGGGTCGAAAATTTTGACGAAATCGCTCGATCTCGCACGGTTAAGGAGATATGAGCACATTTGCCTTTTTCAGTATTCAAAATAGCCAATTACTCATTTATTTAATTAATTACTCACTCATCTATAAAGCAATTCCCCCCAAAAGCAATCCCATACAACCTATTAACCCAATGAACCTCCATACCAAATTTCAGAAAGCTAGGCTTAATAGCATTCCTTAAAATGTCTGGAAACCAAAGAGATACTCAAAAGTAGCAAAGTAGCGATTACTCAGTTAGCTATAGAGCTATCATCACCAAAAGCAATCCCATACAAGCTATTAACCCAATAAACCTGCATGCCAAATTTGGTAAAGATAGGATAAGAACTGTTGCCTAAAATGTCTGGAAACCAAGTGGAACGCCGGACGCCGGAAAAAGCAAAAATAATATGTCCACCCCCCAGTGGGGTGGACATAATTATTAACTACATGAAGATGACCGTGAAGTGGCCAGAATGAAAACAACCAGAGAAGTCAAAGACCAAAGGGAGGTATTCTTCTAGTTGGTGCTGGGAAAACATTTAGAATCTTGCATTCAATTTTTGGTATCCCACAAACTAGAGAGCTTCAATCTAGTTAGATCATCAAAACTGTGAATATAGACTGTCACTGTCAAAACTTGTGAATATAGAGAAAGCTACCATAAAATCTTGTCACTTTGACTTTGTTGAAAATATGACAAAAACATACTATCCATATAAACTTTGGGAAAATTTTGCCATATTGAGAAATAATATGCAAGTTTTATAGATGGATGAAAATAGCATCTTTCATGATATTAGTGATTTCTAAACATTTTGCAGAACCCAAATTTCAGACGTATGAACCAAACCACATATTTGGGACAGTCAATGAGCTATCAAACTTTTTGCAAACATCGTCCCAGCATGGCATTACTGAAGTTCTAGTGCTTAAAGAATGATGGGGCAGTACAGTGGCAACAGGGAAGACAATTAAAGTCCTGTTAAGTTTTCAGGGCCACTCAATTATTCCAAAAACAATTAATCGTTCCACATTCACAGAATTATGAAAAACCCTCACTACCATTTACAAACTGTCCCCACATAAAATTATTCTCAAAGGGGCACACCTCAATACATCGACAAAGGTCCTGGTGAAAACTTAAAGACGAGAAAATAATTCAAAATATATTTTGCAAACTCCACGGGAGATCAGGGTCAAAACTCTTTCATACCCCAAAATTATTTTGGAATTTTGGCTAAAGCCCTTCATACCTGGGGATGCTGGTTTCAAGCGAATGACTTTAAAATCTTGGATGGAAGTGGTTGAATCTTTGTCCTGCATGATTATGTGAAGTCAATTATTTAGTGGGGCCATTAAGTATGTTGTCATAGGGGGCACCTTTTCATTTTTTAGAACCAGGCTGCTCAACCAGCTGAAATAAAAAGTTCTTGGAAGATATGAGTGGCCCTTGGAAGTAACAATATTATTTAAGTCTTTCTCAGGAAGGCTGGAGAAGGGGCAAGTGACGTTAGTTTATGAGGGTAATGACAACACTCTGGAGGTTCGTCTGCTGGGAGGTCTAGCGCAGCAAGAGGGGTGTGAGTGCTGTGTTACGGTGTCAATAAATATGCATTGGTGTCAATAAATCAATAAATATGCACACTATGTGTGGTATGGCTATAAAAACCCATGAAATAAGGTGTTTCACTGCTTATCATATCTAACTTCAGAAAATATACAAAACACAAAGTATGTGTATTTTACTTACAGGATACCAAAATAGCTGTATTTAGTCTAACAATCCATCTTTGTCTTTTCTGATTCAATCAGACTGATTGTTTACACATATCTGAAAACACACAGGTTGTGATAAACTAAAGGTCACAGAAAGTTTCCCCATTTGTGGACACAAACTAATGAGTGATAAACACCAGCTCATGGCTGAGAAAGATCAGGACATAATATGAAGTGCCTACCGCCTCAGCTTCACATTATGGTCACACAATTCTTATTTATGGTTATATGGATTTCTATTCAAATGTGCAGAAACAAGCACAAGCCATAATGTATTTTTTAACAACAAAGTCACAACAACATTTTAAAATCCTCATGAAGGGCAATAATATAATTTCTACATGAATTTGGTAAAATTCTCATACTATATGGAAATTCCTAAGATATTTATTTCTGTTGTTACTTTGACATCCTTATTTGGATTGCAAAAATGCATGAATTATATAGAGGACATTCCTAAATGCATTCCCTTAGTATAATTGTGTTATCGACAGCACTGAATCATGGTCAGCTTGGACCTTTGGTCCTTTGCCAACTCGGCACCCACAAACTCAGTGCCATTCTGATGCAACCTCAACCCTATCTGAAGCTCATTCTCACATCTGTTATTAATGTATGCATCATATATTTATCATGTATTATGTTTTTTATGAGATAAATTAGATGAAATATGTTCTGTATTCTCTTATATCAATGAATATGGTTTTAGAAGGTAGTACTTACAAATGATGGCTATGTTACGGGCCGTTTCAGCTCCATGTGCCGTTTCGACCTGGCGCACTCAATATGTGCGCCGTTTCAACACTTGATAGATCTTCTATTTGTAAAATATGACTAGAAACCCAATCGTGGCCTCATATTTCCTAAAGTCTGTATGTGCCAAGTAAAATATTGCAATAAAACGTCATTAGTAGTTGCAGTAGGAATAAAATATTTGTCTTGAGAGCGAGGTTTCAGTAACAATTATTTTCATTGGTTACTTAAATTAACATTAACATTGGTGGCTTTTGTTTCCAAAATATTATTACTAGAAAATCCATCGTGGCTTCATATTTTCTTAAGTCTTTGTGTGCACTGTGCAAGGACTAGCATTTGATATTTTATTCGTAAAATATTGCTAGATTTTCTATTTCCCCCATCGTGGCCACATAAATTAACTGTGGTGTTGAAACGGCGCAGTGAGCCGTTTCGACCCGGCGCCGGTGTCTAAACGGCCCGATACAGCTACATTATTGAAAATGTTACCCATGTATTTGATAAACCATTTTTGTACATATTACTGATATTAGTCTTCTTGTGTAAACCGGATTCAACATTATGAGTTACTATTAATTATATCCACGATTAAAAACTGTAAACACTAAACAATAATACCTAGATTATCAAAATCCATCCAAAAATAAAAATGTTATGTCAATTTGAATTCCTAATTGAATTGGCCAAGTTTGCATTGATGACTTTGAGTTGGCAACTTGGCAGGGACCGAGTTGGCAAATTAGGTCCGAGTTGACCAGTTTCCCCAGCATTTATAGCAAAACAAAACAACCAGATATTTTCAAACTTATGGTATGTGCGAGGATGAGGTCTGATACGTAGACAAGCAGGGCCCCAACAAGCAGTAAGTGCACGCATGAGATCCCAGTAATTAAGCTATTGTAGTAGCACTACAGTATTCAGTATAGCCGATACAAGGGTTTTCAATATATTACGTTTTTGATCATTTAAACTAGTGGTGGTGGACCAATTCACGCCCGGGTACCAATTCACGCCCACCCCTAAATTTATCCAAAATAATCACAGTTAAACAATGAATTACAAATGTAAATGATCCATTTGATAATTATCTATGATGTGGTAAACATCTTCTCTATGAAAAATTATAAATCTTAAAGAAAATTGAGGGTGGGCCTGAATTGGTACCCGGGCGTGAACTGGTCCACCACCACTTGCTGTAAGCTCACAGTCTCGTTTTTGGATGAGAGTTTTGAAATAATTTTAGAATGAACAGCGCTACTATGCAATCACATTGAACCAGAGGCTTCGTGGATTTAATTTTGCAGTTATATATTTTTGATCATTTTGGTTCCGTTCTTTTTTCTTCCCATCATTGTCTGTTTATGTTAGTGGTGGTGGACCAATTCACGCCCGGGTACCAATTCACGCCCACCCCTAAATTTATCCGAAACAATCACAGTTAAACAATAAATTACAAATGTAAATGATCCATTAGATGATTATCTATGATGTGGTAAACATCTTCTCAACGAAAAATAATAAATCTTCAAGAAATTGAGGGTGGGCGTGAATTGGTCCACCACCACTAGTGACTATGTCGAAAACCTGTTCATCGAGGATACTAGTACTGTACACGGGTGATCATGAAGATAAACGGTCATAGAGATAAACGGTCTTCAGAATTGTTCAAATCTAAGTGGTGTAAACAACAAAATCACACAAACTAAATAAGAAAATACAATCAAAGAAAGCTTACCAAGACATCTGGTATTTGGTTTGTGTTGTGCTGCTCTTTAGACTACTGCTTCCCTCCATAAGTTGGCAGAAGTCATAAGTTGGCCGCGGCTCATCTACAGGCTCCAGAAAGACAAATAGGTTATTGTACACCAATGAAAACTGCTGCGTATCATAAATTTAACAATAATACATGGTTTCAGAGTGTAGGAGGCCACTCATGTTAAAGCCCTGTGAAGCTGTGAGGGCGGCCAACTTATGACTGCGGCCAACTTATGCAGGGAAGCAGTACTTATATTTGAAGAATTCTGAAGACCGTTTATCTCTATGACCGTTTATCTTCGTGACCACCCGAGGATATCCTCACACGTCCAATTATCAACCACGTAAGCAGGAAAATCGACAATAAATAATATGAAATAATATACATTTGCAAATGTCAAAATGCAGTTATGTGACCTGAGAAAGGAAAAAAATGCTCCCAGTCGATAATAGGAAGTGGTTGATAATGGGACGTGCGGCGATACTGTACTGCGCCAGCCGTGTACAGTATCCACGATGGACGGGTTTTCGATATGACAACGTAAATGGACAATGTTTAATATCAGGCGCCCAATATTATCAGACAACACAACTATAATAAATCCTCAAATTCGCTGGTTCAATGTGAGTGCATATTCATTCTAAAATATTGGGAAAATGCCATCCAAAAACGAGGTCAAGAGCTTATATTTTAAATGATCGAAAACGTGAATATATCGAAAACCCGTACATCGGTTACTGTACAGTACTGTAAACAATTTCGATCCCGTAAGGTTTTACCGATCATCAACCTTGCCTGGTGTAATTATGAGGTAAATATACACATTTTAAGAGCGTCAATTAAAATTATGAAATGTGTCATAACATAGATAATTTATTGTTCAAAGGAATAAAAAATTTTTTTTTCTACTAGATTTGTGAAGGTGAAGGACAGTTGGTGATGACTAAAACCTAGAGTTGCAGTAATGTTAAAAATATTTCTCTACTGGAGGTCTGACTCTTCAAATGCTTGTGTTTCCATTATCACCGATTAAAATAAACGTACCTAATATTGGACTAAATATGAATGAAATATATTGAACAAAATGCACAGATCTATCAATTTATTACTTAATAAAAAAACCTATAAACAAATTTTAGCAAAACTTTTACAAAATGGTTGATCCCGACAAAATAAGGCACAGACATTTGAAAACATGTTGCTTTCCCAGCAGGCACGCAACTTTGAAATCAGGTTGAATCCAACGGTGAAATCTGGTTGAAATACGTGTAGATTTTGCAAACCGTTTTTAGTTGGATCCAACCGGTGAAATCATGTTGAACTTGAAACCAACTGTTGAAATCTGGTTGAATTCAATGGGTGAAATCAGGTTGAAATACGTGAAGATTTTGCAAACCGTTTTTGGTTGGATCCAACCGGTGAAATCATGTTGAAACCAACTGTTGAAATCTGGTTGAATTCAATGGGTGAAATCATGTTGAAATACGTGAAGATTTTGCAAACCGTTTTTGGTTGGATCCAACTAGTGAAATCATGTTGAAACCAACTGTTGAAATCTGGTTGTATTTATGTGTGAAATCTGGTTGAAATACACGTAGATTTTGCAAACAGGTTTTGGTTGGATCCAATGTATGAAATAGGGTTGAATTCAATGCGTGAAATCAGGTTATTTACATTGTCTTCTTTATTTGAATCATTGTAGCTTGTGTGTCATAATTATAGCTTCTTAATAATATTATACAATAACTATCCATGTGCATATTTTACACTTTGGATACAACTCAAAGTAATTAATTCTTTCCAAGATGACATGTATTCATGAATCATTGTATATTCAATATTCTATTTCTGATGACATGTAATGATACATAACTTTGCATCAAATATAATAAAAATTGCTCAAGATATGTAAATCCATATTATCCAACTAGATATCCATTTTTATGTTTTAATAGGACCAGTATTATTCAATGTCTTCAATTGAAATTCTTTTTGGTGAAATTTTAAAATATTTTTTTTCTTTTTAAAAAACAAACAATTTTGACATTATTTATATCTTCAGCATTTTATCCAATCAGTTTCTGTTAAATGTTTTATTAAGTTGGCTATAATTATATTGTAATTATAAAGAAGCTATAATCATGTAGCATAGCCACAATGCTCAGTTCAGATGCTTGTGTCTGATACAACTTTGTCATATAAACTGACAAGAAAAGCCACATTTGAAGAACTCCACCAATTACTCCCCACCTTAATTAGTTGTCAGTGCTGACCACAAAAAGACAGACTTAAAGAAGTAACACCATGCATGCAATTGAGCAAGGGTAAACCCCCACCTCGACCCCTGCTTTGTTATGTAATTACTTTAGTCACAGATCCAGTGTTCTGTGTAGCAGGGTACAGATAAGAAAAACCAGGAACCCCCTAACCTCACTGTTGTGTGATAAAATGTTATAGCTTAGGTTCTCTGTATAGAGAAGTTTTCAGTGTAAACTTGCAAATTGAAAACTAGTTTTTTGTGTATGGGAGAATTTTGAGAAACAATTGTTTAAATTCTAATTACTAAGTTTTGATGAATAAGTTTGAATTTATCTTTTTTATTTAAGATAAATATAAGTTTGACTTCAAAATGTTTTTTTTTAAATTATCGGGAATTGTATTAATCAAAATATAATTATAAATTATAAAAATTATATTTGGATGCATCAGTTAATTAATAAGGAGAATGGATAAAAATGTACAAGTACATGTACACATAATCTTTATCATCTTTATAATCTTTAAAACTTAGTCTTTGCTTTACAAATACCTACAAATTCAAAACAGTTGCAATAATAGTTCTTTCAAAAAGTTAGACTTAATCACTATATCACCCTCTAGAAAATGAATTTTTAATCAACCAGTCATTCATTTCCCAATATTCAACTTGTTTTCTGTTCAATAACATGACTAAGATTTCATGTCGAAAAACCTAACTTGATTTAGTGGTGATTTTTTATGAAGTATCACTACTTTTTCCAGTCAGAAATCCAGCTTTGAAATAGTGTTGAAATTGTGCCAGTATCAGTTTTTCAACCAAAAATCACCATGATTTCTGGTCAAAATATCACTACTTTTTCATGTTAGAAAACTAACTTAGATTTAGTAGTTGGTGATGTGCATTTCAACGTCAGGACCAGTTTTCAACTCTAAATCAGCGACATTTCAAGGCGTGTGCCTGCTGGGTTAGCATTGAAGACTGACCCTTGTGTTTACTTTTATAAAACTAAATCTAAGATAGTTTTCTGGTGTGAAAAAGTAGATGTTGTGACGATCGCGGATCGTTGCCGCTAATTTACTTCTGTAGGGGTCCCGTTTATTTTATTAACGCTCGACGATAGGAGATAGGAGAGGGTTATTGTGATCAGTTTGTTTCTGTCTGTCTGTCTGTCTGTCTGTCTGTCTGTGCACCATTCTGCCCTTATATCTCAAAAACTATAACACCAATCGAGCTTAAATTTGATGGGCAGATATTTCATGGGGTTTCTTCCAAATTTGCTGTAATTTGTGTGAAAATTAAAGTCAGGAGAGAGTTTTTCTTATTGTTAATGGGAATACACAGTGAAACTGGTTCTCTTCATCACATACGTAAAAAATCAATATTTTGCTTTCTGATGATGTTATTACTCAGTGATGTCACAATGCAATTTTCATTGTGAGGTCACAAACCCAGCTTGTGATACTTGCTGTCTTTAATTAAAAATATTTCTTCTCATTTTATGTTTTGAAATTCACATAGAGATAATAAAGAGAGGGGTGGTATAGTAATCATTTTTATTAAACTATTATTTCTGTTTTATTTTCTCCTTTTTTTTCAATTCCTCGACAGTCGATCACAAAAAATTACCATGCATGATTTTCACCAAGAAGTGACCTTTAAGCAATATTTTCACCTCCACCATCAGTTTATGTTTTTGTTTGCTAATTGTTTGCCTATTTGTCTGTTTTGCTTTTTTTTTGTTTTTTTTTTTGTGTGTGTTTAGATTACTCCAAAACCAATGAACAGATCTTTATTAAAAATTTGTGGGTAGAACCTGACCAAAGGAAGAAGTTACTAAAAGATCTGGATCTTATTATCGATACAAAAAATCATGAATTTTCAGAGGTCCCCTTTTCAATGTATTTTTAATGACTTTAGCTTTCTACTTGATATTTCTATGAAGATTAATTTACATGTTTGGTTTTATTTTATTGTCTTCCTTACAATACTTTATATCACTTAAGAGACTGGTTATATGGAGTCGAGTGTTTTGCTCTCTCTGAGTGCATCTTGTTTTATTTGTGTTGGATGTGTGTCCACTAATTAGCAGTATTTTCCCGTCTAAATTTCCCATTTTTCATTAGCTTTTCCTATTAATTCTCGGTTGAAATTGACGACTTTTCTGGTTTATTTTGCACTACTTTATGATATAATTAGGTGTGAAAAGCAGAAGATTCCCAGTAATTCTCCGTTTGTTCTAAGTGGGCCCAAATATGTTTCCTCCAGGATGTATAAACAAAGTGAGATAATCGAGGCCTTGTATTAAAATAGATTTAGCGCCAAATAGTTAAGCATGTGGATGCAGCATGCATCTCCCCTATCCAATCTCCCCCATCAGATTATGGGGTGACCTTTGCCTGAGGCATCCTGGCCAATCACAGCCCTAGATAAGGAAGCTGCACATGTGCTGTTAGCTTGGGTTTGACTTGGCATCACTCTCTTCTGTTCTGGACTTTACTGGATTGGAAGTGGGTTTTTTTTTATTCCAATTGTATTGGTTTTTATTGGAAAAACTCAAATCTAAAGGTATGGTTTTTATTTAATTTATTTTATTAACATATTTGGAAGGGTAGGGGGGACCCAGAGGTAAGTTTAAGAAATTTGATGTTACTAGATCACTCCTAATTTTAACCCAATAGTCTTGAGCTGTAAATTTTGTACTGGTAAGAGGGGATTTGGGGAATATGTTGTAATTAAGGCTGGCCAACCTTATTGCGGCTATACCATTCAAATCCTTTCATCTTCCTGGGCCATAACTTTCATTCATTTCATCTTGGAGAGGGGGAAGGGCAGGTACTGTTACATATTTGGGGTGTATCTGGCTACATGGGTTTCCATCCCCCTCTACAGGTCTTTAACAACCAGAGGGTAAATGCATCTAATTAGTTAGAGCAGGTCTCATCTAGTGGATGCCTAAGTTTGGGATTGGCTCCAAGAGGTGAATGCATTTACCCAAATGCTAATCATTATTGGGTTCATAAATCATCAGGGATGGTTGGGCTTTTAATCACATGTCCCTTGATCTGTTATATACCATCACCATGTCCTTTCTAGTCTAGCCTCCGCCTTGGGTAGGTGGTGGAGCACTCTCACGGAGAGTCTGGTTTCCAGTCACTTTCTGGGAGATCCCCATCCCAGGTATGGGGATTCCACAGTTCAGAACAGAGAGCAGGGCCCTTTGGTATGGGTAGAAATATTCAGTTAATGGGTCAGATATCATTTGGGGTTAGATGGGTAGATCTGGAGGTTAACCTGTATATACTGTGTATTTAGTTTAATGGCTGATATATGCCTGTTTTGTAATGTTTTAAAGATAAAGTAAAGTAATTCACCAAGTTGAAAAGAGTAATTTACACTTTCTGTGTGGTTATAATTAATTTATCTCTGGTAAATCAATATCTGAAATTTTAAAGTGTACCTTTATATTAATCTGGTAACTATTGCTAATACTGAAACCTTTTGCAAGCTAGCATTAATTTAATTATTTCTGGTTAAAAATTGGTTTGAGAGAGTTTCAAATTACTGGTACTTAAGTTGTGTGTCAAGTGTTTTTCAGCCATTAGTTTTATTAAGCTTTGTGTGCAATTTATTAATTAATCCATCCTCTTTCCAAATTCTGAATGCTTTTTTGCCTGCTTTTCTGTTGTGCATATTTTGATTGTTTCCTCTGTGAAACCTCCTCCTCCTTATTTCAACTGCTCCACAACTGGCTGTCAAAACTTTTTTTTGTCCCTCTTTCTTTTATCCTGGAACAACATTAGCCTTTCAGATGGCCCCTTGGTCCTGCAGTAAATTTTATTAAATAAATTATTTTAATTTCAAGCTTTATTTTTTGGTCCAAATTATTAGTTATTAACTAACTCTTGTGCACTGTTACTAGGCTTGCCCTGGGCTTAACATTTAAATATTTTCTTTCATGTTGAGGTTACTACTTTTGTTTATCCATTTAAAAATATTTATTTTATTGTTTCACTTCATGTGTTTGCCCTTGTATCTTATGAACTTAAATTATTAGCCTTTCAATTATAGATCAAACTTTCCCTGAAAAGTATTTCTTTAAGTTAACATGACAGCTAGTTGGTGCTCCAAATTTGCCTTTCGACCCACTTTTATTTAATCCTACTTTTATTGTAATGTTCACCTATCATTTCTTTTTCTGTTCAAAATTATTAGCCTTCCCTCTTTTTCCTTGGCTCTGTTTAATTATTTCTATTTTATATTTTGCACTCTCAATAATTTTATTATGCTTTGATTTTATGCCTGATGTCTTTGTGCTTTTTTATGGTGTTGCATAAGCTTGCTGTTGCCTGCACTAATTAACTGAACCATGTTAAATGTCATGTTGCTCAATGTCGTGTTATTCAAATGTCATGTGTGTTGCCATTTTAAGTTGGGTTTACAGGTATTGGAGTGCCATGTTTTTTTTTGTAATTCGTTTAACTATTTAAAATTTAGTACCCCCTTTTTACGAAATGTTAATTGCAAATACTCCTTTTAATTTTGGTGTTTTGATATAATAGCCTTGCTTAAGTCTCTCATCAATTTAATTATTCAGGTCCTGGATCTTAACTAAATTTAGATTTCCTTAAGTCTCTTATTTTAATTATTGGGTTTCTGGTTTGTAACTAATTTAGCCTTTCTTTAGTCTCTATTTCATTCCTCAAATAATCTTTAACTCCATACTTGTGTAATTGGAGTGTTTACTTTTATAAAATTTAATACATCTACACTTTCTCAAAATTGCATAACTTGTTGATTATAGTCTTTCCCTTGTCAATATTCTGTTTATACACACATGTTTACCTTGTTACTATTTTTGTTGTCAATATATATATCATGTATTTCAATACTTGTGTTTGAACTTTGACTTTGCATTTTGAGTTGTGGTCTTGTCGATCTTACAACATGGGACCCATGCAACATCAGGCAGGAACTTGACTGATAATTTGCCTGGTTTGGACCCCACACCTCATGGTTATATTACGCCTTATTCATGACAAATGGTTATATATGTCGGTGAATGGTAACATCAACATTTATTTAAATTTATTTGTTGTTTTACGTCGCGTTCAACAGCCAGGGTCATATTGCGATGGATAGTTTACAGGTGAAGGAAACCAGTGCATACTGCACTGTAAACCACCGGGCATCGGCAAGTAACTACCAACTTTCCAACATGAAGCGCCCGGCCCGAGATTCCAACCGGCGGCCTCAGAGGTTGGAGGCGAGAACTCTAACCGCTACACCACCGAGCCCCCCAGGTAACATCAACAGCACAATGGTTATGTTGGGATCCATTACAAGCACCTGATTGAGAGTTTCGGACTTCAAGACACTGTAGTCCACATCTTCACCTTGGTAATAACATCTTTGAGTTTTGGCCATCTTAGTTAAATGAAACAATAGTCTTAGTACTTTTAAGTTGAAATGAGTAACATCTTGAAATTCTTATACCTAGAGAACTCAGATCACAATAAGTCATCTTATTCACGTTCTCCTACTCTACAGTTTAGGTCACAATACCAAGAGTTTAAAACAATTCTATAGGTTGGTCAACCTCAATAATGACCTGGTGGCAGGATAAGTAAATTGGGATTATGGTTGGATTTTATAATTCTACGAAACTGAGTTAAGTCAGTTGGTAAAACAAGTCAATTTTGGCAGTGACCAGGGTTTTTCAGGGAAAAACCAGGACACGTCCACTCTCCTGCTCGGGATTAAGTTGGTTGGATTTGGGTTCTTTGTAAACAATCTGAGGGGTCACAGGTTCAAATCTGCGCAATCGTGGGGTGAGCAGGGAGGTGGCCTTCGCAGTATAGAACGCACCTTTGGGTCGCTTGCGACCGGTCTGTAGAGTGCCGGGGTGCCGTCAGCTTTTTGCCTGACAGGGGCTGTTGTTGTGGAATGTGTCACCCGAGCGGTTCAGGGACGGGTGGTAGGTGGTAAAACTCACTCCTCTCTGTAGGTTTATGGTGACAAGGGTGGGTCCCGGTCCATAATGCACCCATATAGAATGGATCCCTGTCCACAAGGCACTCATTCAAGGGGAGTCTCTATTTTCATGGGGGTCCCTGTCCATAAGGCACCCCTGCAGGGCGGATCTATGGATCCATGGGAATACGGTGATGGGACCGGGGCTCGACCCTCTCTAATGGGTTTACATGGGGGTGGGGGCCAGTCCCGCCAAAATGTATTTGAAATAAGAAAACCTAATGATTCAGAGTTAAAACTTGATCCTGACATTTATGTAGGTACATGTATTTTCAACACCAAACAATGTATCCCCACAATGTGTGTGGGGTACAAAATATGGCAAGGTGGCTGTCACATTTGTATCCACTGCCATATTCCGTATCCCCTTTGTCGTATTTTGTATCCCCTAGTTATTTATGAGCTATGCACAAACACAAGTATATTATAGATAAAATAAGAAAATATTTTCTCCATAACATCATGATCGTAACTAAAAAGATCACAGTGGGAAGTGTTTAGTCTCAATAGCTTTGTGTGAGCTGGTCCTTCTAGTGCCACTCTTCTGTGGTCAAAGCTGTCAATTAAGCTGGGACAGCAATGTCACGAAGTTAAAAACATTTAGATTGTTATTTGTGCTTTTCTTCAATGAATATTTAAATATCAGTATTTTGAAAGAGAGACAACTAAGCAATGTGCTTTTACTTCCAAGTTACCTCTATGGCCGGGGTTTGATCCCCATCATGGCCTTAAGTGGGAAAGCTGGTAGTTGCTTGCCGTTGATCGGCAGTTTACAGTACAGAACCCTAGTGAACTGTATGTACTGGTTTCCTCTGCCCTTCCAACTACCCGTCGTGATATGACCTGTACAGTGCTGAAAGCGACGTAAAACACCAAATAAACAAATTTACTTCTAAGTTTGCTGGATAATGAGTTTCTCTCTAATTGCAATGGCTTTTTAAACATAATATCTGGCAAACTAGACCAGATTAAATAATAAGACACAGAAAAGGTAAAAATTGTTCTTTAAAAAATATTTTAATTTCTTTAATATATTATAAGGAAGTCGATTGTCTGTGTAGAGCACCAGCTACAAATCCTTTGGAGATGGGGTCTTCTGTACAGCAGCTCCAAACCTGTGGAACAAACTGCCTTTAAGGATACAAAATTGCAACATTATCTCAGACTTTAAGAAAACACATGAAAACACTATAATATAAAATAGCATATGAGTGTTATTTGTTGACAACTGTTTAAAACAGGCTAGTTTAAGCATTTTAGTTGTCCCAGTGTAATCAGTAGCTTTCCCACAAACTCATCTCACTGCACTGTATTCAGACTGCATATCAATTAATCCTGTTTTTATGTGTTTTGATGATGTATATATGGTTGTCTTTACCATTATTTTGCCTTTCTCCATGCTAAGTTTTATGCTTATTTGTTAGTACATTAAGATAAAATCATCTAAATATTTCGTTTAACTAAATCAAATTTATCAATACCAATTAGAGTAAATTATCTATCTATACTATCTACACTTCGTTAAGCTAAATAACTTAATTTTTTTCAGGAAAAACAATATTATTTTTCCTTTACTTCATACAGATAAACATGTCACTTATTGTTTTTAAAGAAATTGGCAGAATGTGTATAAATGTGATTTATGTGAAGCAATTATCAGCATTTTGTTCACTGATGTATATGTAGAAGCGTGAAAATAGGCTTTATGTTTATAAGTCACACAGTGAAAACTTATGCCCTTCTAGTTCTCCAGGCTGAATTAACGGAATATTCTTTAGTTCTCATGCAGTTGTTTCATACATTTTGTGAGATTTTTGTATTCAATGTGAATGAGTTACAACAAACATACAACCAAAGAAATTGAGATAATGTAACAATATAGTATACTATGTTTATTCTGTGAAAACAGCTGGTGCAACTGGAACATTAAGATGGACTATCATAAAGATTGCCATCAAGTTTATGTAGAATTTGTAGTAACAGGGCTCAGAAATCAAAGAATATTCATCCTTTAGTGATGATAACTTTATCTTTTTTTGGTATTGACGTCAATCAAGACAGTAACAAAGACATATTTCCTGAAAAAAATAGTAATTCTTGCCTCAAAAAAAACTAGACAAAAGGTTTTTGTACACAAAAACAAAGCGTCCCTACAGCTTAGAAAGTTTATGTAAAGTGCTAAAGAGGTAAATGTTATTGGTGAAGAGAAATTCTCCTGAAACGATTATGTTAAGGTCACAAGAACGACCTTAAAACCAAACAAGCAATTAGTGCCCGTGAATGGGTTCTGCATCAGCTGCCTGTGTTTTGAGTTACAAAATAGAAGTGAAAGCATAAAAGGACACACAAGTTGCCCACTTATGCAATGAGCTATAGGGCTGCAAATGTAACTATCTCATAGCTGCCTAAAAGTAGGTACATAACATATTTAAAGAAAATTCTACAAATTAAATAGTTTTCAAGTTACAAGTGATTTACTCAACAGTGAAAACCTGAAAATACCTATTGCTCAGCTAGGTAATGAGCTACAGTTCTGCACATTAACTATGCTATAGCTGACCCTAAAGTAGATGAATAACAAATTTAAAAACAAGAGGAGAGTGCCCGTGAACGGGCACTGTGTCAGCTGACTGAATGTTTTTGATTTGTGATGGTGATAATGAGAGGAAAGCATAATTATCAGGGAAAGGGCTGTACAGAAATACAGTAAATGGTAACTGAACAGCATGTTCGAAAGATATTCCGAAGCTGACAGAAAAAAAGGACAAAAAAGTTGTGCCCTGCAAATGGTATTATGAAATAAAGTAACAAGGTAATTGTTTAAGAGTAAAAAGTAGGTTAAAAATATTTAAAGAAATATTATAAATGCAATATCCTCGTTCGACCATGAAGAAGGGGTCCAAAGGTCAAATCTGACCATACCAAAAGATTCCCAGCCAAAGAATTTAGGATGGTTTACCATCCCAAACCTCTCGGACCAATAATAAGTGAGTCATAGGCACTTTTTAAGTTTGGCTATCCTTGTTTGACCTTGACGGAGGGGTCCAAGGTCAAATCCGACCACACAAAAAAATTCCCAGCCCATGATTTCCTGTAGCTTGTTTACTATCCCAAACCTGTAGGACCAATAATAAGCGAGTTCTAAGCAATTGTAAGTTTGGCTATCCTCAATTGACCTTGAAGGAGGGGTCCCAGGTCAAATCTGACCACACCAAAAGAATCCCAGCCCATGATTTCCTATATGTTGGTTTACCATCCCAAACCTCCAAGACCAATAATACGCGAGTTATAAGCACTTTAAGTTTGGCTATCTTTGTTTGACCTGGAAGGAGGGGTCTAAGGTGAAATCTGACCACACCAAAAGATTCCCAGCCCATGATTTTCTATAGGTTGGTTTTCCATTCCAAACCTCTAGGACCAATAATAAGCGAGTTATAAGCACTTTTAAGTTTGGCTATCCTCATTTGACCTTGAAGGAGGGGTCCAAGGTGAAATCCGACCACACCAAAAAATTCCCAGCTCATGATTTTCTATAGGTTGGTTTTCATTCCAAACCTCTAGGACCAATAATAAGCGAGTTATAAGCACTTTTATGTTTGGCTATCCTCATTTGACCTTGAAGGAGGGTTCCAAGGTCAAATCGGACCATATTAACAGATTCCCAGCCCATGATTTCCTACAGGTTGGATACAATGATTTACTCAACAGTGAGAACCTGAAAGAAGCTATTGCTCAGCTATGCCATGACATAGAGGTCTGCAATTTCACTATGTTATAGCTGACCAAAACGTCTGTGAATAACATATTTAACAAAATACTCTAAATGTAATAGTTTTCAAGTTACTACTGATTTACTCAAGAGTGAGAACCTCAAAGTAACTATTACTCAGCTATGCAATGAGCTACATGTCTGAATTTTTGCTCTGTTATAGCTGACCTAAAAGTAGGTGAACAACATATTTAAGCAAAATACTGTAAATGCAATAGTTTTCAAGTTACAACTGATTTACTCAATAGTGAGAACCTGAAAATAGCTATTGCTCCGCTATGCCATGAGCTATAGGTCTGTAATTTCACTATGTTATAGCTAACCCCAAAGTAGGTGAACAATATATTTTAACAAAATACTCCAAATGCAATATTTTTCAAGTTATAGCCGATTTACTCAACAGTCAGTGCCTGAGAATAGCTATTATCAGTTGTGCCATGAGCTACAGGTCTGTAATTTCACTATGTTATAGCTGACCCAAAAGTAGCTAAATAACATATTTGCACAAATTTCTGTAAAGGCAATAGTTTTCCAATTACAACTGATTTACTCAACAGTGAGAACTTCAAAGTAGCTATTGCTCAGCTATGCAATGAGCCACAGGTCTGGAACTTCACTATGTTATAGCTGACCCCAAAATAGGTGAATAACATATTGAAACAAAATACTCTAAATGCAATAGTTTCCAAGTTATAAGTGATTTACTCAACAGTGATAACCTAAAAGTAGCTATTACTCAGCTATGCCATGAGCTACAGGTTTGAAATTTTACTATGTTATAGCTGACCCAAAAGTAGCTGAACAACATATTTATACTAAATTCTCTAAATACAATAGTTTTCAAATTATAAGTGATTTGCTCAACATTGAGAACTTCAAAGTAGCTATTACTCAGCTATGCAATGAGTCACAGGTCTGGAACTTCACTATGTTATAGCTGACCCCAAAATAGGTGAATAACATATTGAAACAAAATACTCTAAATGCAATAATTTCCAAGTTATAAGCGATTTACTCAACAGTGATAACCTCAAAGTAGCTATTACTCAGCTATGCCATGAGCTACAGGTCTGAAATTTTACTGTGTTATAGCTGACCCAAAAGTAGGTGAATAACATATTTAAGCAAAATACTGTACATGCAATAGCTTTCAAGTTACAACTGATTTACTCAATAGTGATGACCTAAAAGTAGCTATTACTCAGCTATGCCATGAGCTACAGGTCTGAAATTTTACTATGTTATAGCTGACCCAAAAGTAGCTGAATAACATATTTATACTAAATTCTCTAAATGCAATAGTTTTGCAATTACAACTGATTTACTCAATAGTGAGAACCTCAAAGTAGTTATTACTCAGCTATGCAATGAGCTACAGGTCTGAAATTTTACTATGTTATAGCTGACCCAAAAGTAGGTGAACAACATATTTAAGCAAAATACTGTAAATGCAATAGTTTTCAAGTTACAACTGATTTACTCAATAGTGATGACCTAAAAGTAGCTATTACTCAGCTATGCCATGAGCTACAGGTCTGAAATTTTACTATGTTATAGCTGACCCAAAAGTAGCTGAATAACATATTTATATGAAATTCTGTAAATGCAATAGTTTTCCAATTACAACTGATTTACTCAATAGTGAGAACTTCAAAGTAGCTATTACTCAGCTGTGCCATGACCTACAGATCTGAAATTTCACTATGTTATAGCTGGCCCAAAAGTAGCTGAATAACATATTTATACGAAATTCTCTAAATGCAATAGGTTTTAAGTTACAAGTGATTTACTCAATAGTGAGAACTTCAAAGTAGCTATTACTCAGCTATGCAATGAGCCACAGATCTGAAACTTCACTCTGTTATAGCTGATCCCAAAATAGGTGAATAACATATTGAAACAAAATACTGTAAATGCAATAGTTTCCAAGTTATAAGCGATTTACTCAACAGTGATAACCTAAAAGTAGCTATTACTCAGCTATGCCATGAGCTACAGGTCTGAAATTTTACTATGTTATAGCTGACCCAAAAGTAGCTGAATAACATATTTATACGAAATTCTCTAAATGCAATAGTTTTGAAGTTATAAGCGATTTACTCAACAGTGATAACCTAAAAGTAGCTATTACTCAGCTATGCCATGAGCTACAGGTCTAAAATTTTACTATGTTATAGCTGACCCAAAAGTAGCTGAATAACATATTTATACGAAATTCTCTAAATGCAATAGTTTTTAAGTTACAAGTGATTTTACTCATGATGGAAGTTACTGAAAAGCCCAAAAGTAGCTATTACTCACTTAGCTATTGAGACAGGCACCCAACTTACTCACCATATTGTAGCTATGAAAAAAGTAGCTGAATAACATATTTTAACAAAATGCTCTAAATGCAACACTTTTCAAGTTATAAATGATTTTGTGCATGATTTCATGAATTTTAATGCATTAAAAATTATTAAAAAAATTTATAAAAAAAAAAGTAAGACAGATCCAGGTCTCATACTCACACAAGAGAATCTACCTGTGGCCTAGTACATATATGCAAGATATGAGAGAAATCCCTGCAATAGTCACTGAGAAAATTGTGATTAAGTGTTGAAATTTTCACACTTTTGGTGGGGGTACCCCCCTTGTAATGTCTCTAGCAAACAGACGAACAGACAGATTTGCATGCCTTGAACAATTTTTCATCCTCGATAGATAAGGTATCTTTTAAAAAAAACAGCACGTCTCTAGGCCTTGTAGTTTTGAAGAAGAAGTTGTTCACGCGGACGCGTACGCGTATGCGGACGCGTACGCCCACGCCGCAGAGTGACGACATAATGTCAGCTGACTGACAAGTCAGCTGACATAAAAACTCTAAATGGAATAGTTTTCAAGTGACAACAAATTTACTCAAAAGTGAGAACCTGAAAGTAGCTATTGCTGAGCTATGCAATGAGCTACAGGTCTACAATTTTACTGTTATAGCTCACCCAAAAGTAGGCGAATAACATATTTAAACACAATTCTGTAAATGCAATAGCTTTTAAGTTAGAAGCGCTTTTACTCATTATGGAAGCTACTGATAAGTCAGGAAGTAGCGAAGTTACTCACCATGTTGTAGCTACATATAAAGTAGCTAAATAACATACTTTAACAAAATACTCTAAATGCAATGCTTTTTAACTTATAAGTGATTTAATGCATGATTTAATGAATTTTAATGCACTAAAAATTATTTTAAAAATTCATTAAAAATAATTAACAAATATCCAGGCCTCATACTCGCACAAGGGAATCTACTAGCAGCCTAGTACATATATCTATGTTAAGAGATAAATCCTTTCCATAGTCAAGGAGAAAAACTGTAATAAAATGTTGAAATTTTCACACTCTGGGTGGGGGTACCTCTCTTCTAATGGCTATGGGGAACAGATGAAGCAATCTGTATGCCTTGACCCATTCAACGTCCTCGACAGACAAGGTATGTTTTAAATATAACAGCATGCCTCTGGGCTGTATACTTTTGGACTTGTTCACGAGGATGCGTACGCGTACCGGACAATGCAGAGTGATACCACTTCGTCAGATGTCCCTTGGTCAATCTCCTTTTTGTGTTGAGCAGCTATTTCAATAGCTCTCAGCATGTCAACTATTTCATTTAGATTGACTACATTCTCTCTAAACATCTGTGCTCTTGCGGCCTTGTATTTCATCCCCATAACCACTCGGTCTCTCAACAAACTGTCAATCATTGCCTCAAAGTTGCAAGACTTTAAAAATTGTCTCAGTCTGTTAACCCAGTGATTCACATTTTCATTGTGTCCTTCATCACATGAGTAGAACATGTACTGTTTGTAAATCTCATTTTGGGTTGGTTTGAAATAACTTTCTAGTGCCTTTATGCACTTTGCTATATCTTTGTAGAATTTTTAAGATTCTAAAACTATCTCTACCCATAACATAGACTTTCACCAAGTCCTTTTGTCTTTTGTGTAATATATGGATACTGTATGACCTTTGGAGAAACAACCAGTCTGTTTTTTTCAGAGACTCTCCCCCATACTCCAGAATTCTTGTGCTATAATGAACTCTTGTAAGTTTCCAGTTTAAATTTAACTGTTCTATTTACTGATGGATATAAATACAAAGACTTGGAGCAAGTCTACCCATAACAGATCTTAAAGTTGCAACCCTTACATTCTTTGATTTCTCACTTAGTCCAGTGGCAACTTTGCAATTTTCCCATCGATCTTTGAAAAATATCCAATTACTAAGTAAGTCCCCTTTCACCTCCATTGGAGCTGGAACAGGGATATTAAGAAAATGTCTTTCTGAATATTTTGATTGTACTGTGTATTATATCCTGTTGTCACTATTTGTATCCTATTATGAGATGTATTCCTCCATAATAGTCACACACCTGACACCATGTTTATTGGTCTGATGTATATATTATCATATAATATATATATTAAAGATAGTTATATATAAAGTTATATCTTTCTATTTTATTGTATGATCACACACACATTTATACAGGCACATGTATATGGTTTTGTTCACAAGATTTAACTACTGCTATTTACCTTTAGAAAAGGATCTTAGAGTTTAAGAGGTATCATTCCCATAAGCTGACACATTTAACATTTGGATTACATACATCCTTGAGGGAGGGGCCCAAGGTCAAATCCGCCCACACCAAAAGATTCCCACCTCATGATTTCCTATAGGTTGCTTTACCATCCCAAACCTCTAAGACCAGTAATAAGAGAGTTATAAGCACTTTTTTGTTTGGCTATCCTCGTTTGCCCTTTAAGGAGGGGTCAAAGGTCAAATCAGACCAAACCAGAAGATTCCAAGCCCATGATTTCCAATAGGTTGGTTAACATCCCGAACCTCTAGGACCAATAATAAATGAGTTATAAGCATTTTAAGTTTGGCTATGCTTGTTTGACAGGCCCAAGGTCAAATCCGACCACAAGAGAAGACTCCCAGCCCATGATTTCCTACATGTTGGTTTACCATCCCAAACCTCTAGGACCAATAACATCAACTAGACAAAAGTTTTTGTACACAAAAACAAAGCGTGCCTACAGCTTTTAAGTTTTATAAGAAATGCTAAAGGACCAATGTGAAGAGGTAAATGTTATTGGTGAAGAGAAATTCTCCTGAAAGGACCATGTTAGGGTCACAAGAGTGATCTTAAAACGAAAAAAGCAATCAGTGCCTGTGAACAGGTTCTGTATCAGCTGACTGTGTCTTTTAAGCTGCAAAGTAGAAGAAGCATGTTTAGGTTTGGCTATGCTCGTTTGACCTTGAATGAGAGGCCCAAGGTCAAATCCGTCCACACCAGAAGATTCCCAGCACGATTTCCTACATGTTGGTTTCACATCCCAAACCTCTAGGACTAATAATAAGCGAGTTATCGAACTTTTAAGTTTGGCTATGCTCGTTTGACCTTGAAGGAGAGGCCCAAGGTCAAATCGGACAACACCAAAAGATTCCCAGCCCATGATTTCCTATATGTTGGTATACCATCCAAAACCTCTAGGACCAATAATAAGCGACTTATAAGCACTTTTCAGTTTGGCTATGCTCATTTGACCTTGAATGAGAGGCCCAAGGTCAAATGCGACCACACCAGAAGATTCCCAGCACATGATTTCCTATATGTTGGTATACCATCCCAAACCTCTAGGACAAATAATAAGCGAGTTATAAGCACTTTTAAGTTTGGCTATCCTTGTTTCACCTTGAAGAAGAGGCCCAAGGTCAAATCCGACCACACCAAAAGATTCCCAGCCCATGATTTCCTATATGTTGGTATACCATCACAAACCTCTAGAACCAATAATAAGTGAGTTATAAGCACTTTTAAGTTTGGCTATACTCGTTTGACCTTGAAGGAGGGGCCCAAGGTCAAATCCGACCACACCAGAAGATTCCCAGCACATGATTTACTGTATGTTGGTATAGCATCCCAAACCTCTAGGACCAATAATAAGCGAGTTATAAGCACTTTTAAGTTTGGCTATGCTCGTTTCACCTTGAAGAAAAGGCCCAAGGTCAAATCCGACCACACCAAAAGATTCCCAGCCCATGACTTCCTATATGTTGGTATACCATCCCAAACCTCTAGGACCAATAATGAGCAAGTTATAAGCACTTTTAAGTTTGGCTATGCTCATTTGACCTTGAAAGAGAGGCCCAAGGTCAAATCCGACCACACCAAAAGATTCCCAGCCCATGGTTTGCTATATGTTGGTATACCATCCCAAACTTCTAGGACCAATAATAAGCGAGTTATAAGCACTTTAAACTTTGCCTATCCTCGTTTGACCTTGAAGGAGGGGCCCAAGGTGAAATGCGACCACACCAGAAGATTCCCAGCCCTTGATTTCCTACATGTTGGTATACCATCCCAAACCTCTAGGACCAATAATAAGCGAGTTATAAACACTTTTAAGTTTGGCTATGTTTGTTTGACCTTGAAGAAGAGGCCCAAGGTCAGATCGGACCACACCAGAAGATTCCCAGCCCATGATTTCCTACATGTTGGTATACCATCCCAAACCTCTAGGACCAATAATAAGCGAGTTATAAGCACTTTTAAAGGTCATAGGAAGTATTTTCAAATCATTCATTAGTGATTACATATACATATGTAAGTTCAATTTCTGTGAAAATAAGATGCGTCTGGACAAGGTTACATGGTATATTCAATCACTTTCTGGCTGTTTTTTCAAGATTTTTACAACTGTCGCTATTATTTTTCACTTGACAACTCCCGTAGAAAATACTAGCCTTGACGTCACAGGTTCATGACAATGTAAACAAACTATTATTTCCGTAAGCCTTTTAATACATACATATATATTTAAAAGATTGCATAATGTGTTTTTATGAAGTTTATTTGTTTATAAGGCATCAGTCTGCCACAGTAAATTTTTGAAATAGCCTTCAGAACATCTTTTATATTTGTTCTCAGATAAAAAATATTTAGAGAGGTATTAAGCAAGTTGCATAAAAATCACCAAACAATGCAGTCAACCAGGTTCAACTCTGAGATGAATTTTGATAGTTATTTTTTTCAATATTGAAAACACTATTGCCAGGAGATGAAATAAATACAACTTAAATGTCTTTAGAACTGGGCCTCAAGCAAGGATAATCATATATGTTCCCCAAATTAGTTTCCCATCAAAACTGTAAACAATACTGCTTTCATAGTATACATAATGCGTCTAGCCATCTAGTGTTGATTACAGTTCCCCTAAACACATATCCTTTTTTTTGGTCTCAACAAAGGCTTAAATTGAGAATAAAATGTCACCAACTAATTTCCAAAACTTTAAATTATCCAAACTTAAGGCCAAGAAATACTGAACTAATATCTTAAGGAAAACTCATATACTGAATTATTTCATAAACTGATAATGTAAAAGTTAGAACTTCAAACATGATTCTTTCAGAATAAATTCAATAAATTTGACTACAACAGCATGCTTTTATAAATTATTGATGCAAATGAAAACAAATTGTGTATTTTGATTTCACTTTACATCATGCCTTTTCTTGATAGAAATGCCGGTGATTAAAGGCAAAAAAAAAACAGTATCCAGTAAGTTCAAATGACCACTTTTGAATTTATCAAGAGATTCTTAGTTTTGTGTAAATTTATCTAACTTGAAAGGCTAGTTTCTCATCACAGTTTAAAAACCTGGAAAAAATGATGGAAGGAGGCAAAATCTCATACATATGTTTACGCTTTCTGCATTCCAAGACAAGCCTACTTACAGTATATCTGTGTTTGTCAGAACTGTCAGTGGTTAAAAATTAGGTAAAACTTGAGAAAACAACAGCATCTAGAAAAAATAGAGGCTAGTGAGCTTTTTTGGCAAAGGAAAATGTTATCTTCCTTCAGTTTGTAAATATATACACTATATCTCCAACTACACAGAACTTCATTATGAACCTGTGACGTCATCAATCATCTACTACGAGAAAAACGATATGTCCACTTTTTACTCCATGTTCGGTTCTCGCCTCCAACCTCTGTGGCCGCCGGTTCGAATCTCGGGCCGGGCGCTTCATGTTGGAAAGTTGGTAGTTACTTGCCGATGCCCGGTGGTTTACAGTGCACTATGCACTGGTTTATTCCGCCTGTAAACTACTCGTCGCAATATGACCCTGGCTGTTGTACGCGACGTAAAGCAACAAATAAATAAATTTACTCCACGTTCGTGATATTTATTTTTATAATGCTATTTATGGCTCTTGTACCATATATTTCTTAAAATAAACCACATTTTCATTCTTATAGGTTGTTTGTCTACTGAATGAAGTTAACTCCATAATTTTTATGAAAAATGTTTCCTATGACCTTTAAGTTTGGCTATGCTCGTTTGACCTTAAACGAGTGGCCCAAGGTCAAATACGACCACACCATAAGATTCCCAGCACATGATTTCCTATATGCTGGTATACCATCACAAACCTGTAGGACCAATAATAAGCGAGTTATAACCACTTTTAAGCTTGGCTATGCTCATTTCACCTTCAATGAGAGGCCCAAGGTCAAATGCGACCACACCAGAAGGTTCCCAGCCAATGATTTCCTACATGTTGGTTTACCATCCCAAAGCTCTAGGACCAATAATAAGCGAGTTATGAGCATTTTTATGTTTGGCTATCCTCATTTGACCTTCAAGGAGGGGCCCAAGGTCATATCCGACCACACCAAAACATTCCCAGCCCATGATTTCCTATATGTTGGTATACCATCCAAAAGCTCTAGGGCCAATAATGAGCGAGTTATAAGCACTTTTAAGTTTGGCTATCCTCGTCTGACCTTGAAGGATGGGCCCAAGGTCAAATCCAACCACACCAGAAGATTCCCAGCACATGATTTCCTATATGTTGGCATACCATCCCAAACCTCTAGGACCAATAATAAGCGAGTTATACGCACTTTTAAGTTTGGCTATGCTCGTTTGACCTTGAAGGGGGGGGCCCAAGGTCAAATGTGACCACACCAGAAGATTCCCAGCACATGATTTCCTACATGTTGGTATACCATCCGAAACCTCTAGGACTAATAATAAGGGAGTTATAAGCACTTTTCAGTTTGGCTATCCTCGTTTGACCTTGAAGGAGAGGCCCAAGGTCAAATCTGACCACACCAAAAGATTCCCAGCCCATGGTTTCCTACATATTGGTATACCATCCCAAACCTCTAAGACCAATAATAAGCGAGTTATAAGCACTTTAAACTTTGCCTATCCTCGGTTGACCTTGAAGGAGGGGCCCAAGGTCAAATCTGACCACACCAGAAGATTCCCTGCACATGATTTCCTATATGTTGGTCTACCATCCCAAAGCTCTACGACCAATAATAAGCGAGTTATAAGCACTTTTAAGTTTGGCTATCCTCGTTTGACCTTGAACGAGAGGCCCAAGGTCAAATCCGACCACACCAGAAGATTCCCAGCACATGATTTCCTATATGTAGGTATACCATCCCAAAGCTCTACGACCAATAATAAGCGAGATATAAGCACTTTTAAGTTTGGCTATCCTCGTTTGACCTTGAAGGATGGGCCCAAGGTCAAATGCGACCACACCAGAAGATTCCCAGCACATGATTTCCTATATGTAGGTATACCATCCCAAAGCTCTACGACCAATAATAAGCGAGTTATAAGCACTTTTAAGTTTGGCTATCCTCATTTGACCTTGAACGAGAGGCCCAAGGTCAAATCCAACCACACCAGAAGATTCCCAGCACATGATTTCCTATCTGTAGGTATACCATCCCAAAGCTCTACGACCAATAATAAGCGAGTTATAAGTACTTTTAAGTTTGGCTATCCTCGTTTGACCTTAAAGGATGGGCCCAAGGTCAAATGCGACCACACCAGAAGATTCCCAGCACATGATTTCCTATATGTCGGTATACCATCCCAAAGCTCTACGACCAATAATAAGCGAGTTATAAGCACTTTTAAGTTTGGCTATCCTCGTTTGACCTTGAAGGATGGGCCCAAGGTCAAATCCTACCACACCAGAAGATTCCCTGCACATGATTTCCTATATGTTGGTATACCATCCCAAACCTCTAGGACCAATAATAAGCGAGTTATAAGCACTTTAAACTTTGCCTATGCTCGTTTGACCTTGAAGGAGGGGCCCAAGGTCAAATGCAACCACACCAGAAGGAATCTGGACGACTCGGCCCACTTCAAAGTCGGCCCGTTTCAAAGTCGGCCCGTGTCAAAGTCGGCCCGTTTCAAAGTCGGCCCGTGTCAAAGTCGGCCCATTATAAAGATATTATTCAATATCACAATGCCTTTTTATTTATTACTTGGTATTTATTTACATAATATATTATATATTTGCTATATGGGGCACTTTATTTTACGTTTGTACTAAAGCCCAATTTTAAGAGTCACATATAAAGTGATAGAGTTTAAGAGTCACATGTGAAATGATAGAGTCAGAATTTTTCAGATTTTATTAGTTAACTTCTACATTGCATAAGTTTCAGAACAAACATGTACATGTTTGGTATCATTTTGATTGTGAAATTATGCACAATCTTGTTCTTGGAAATAATATGAGATATTAACTTACCTATAAATGTTTACAATTTACCTTTATTTGGCCTCTTGCATGCAAACATCAAAAGCTTTAAGGATTAACTCTTTCTTTCAACTTTCTGCCACATCAAAGGAGGTAGTCTCCTTTGTTCATGGGGGATTGTTAGGCACAACTCCCTAATTACAATTGAAGCTGTGGTAAGTGGACCCTGGATGGCTTATGATTGATTGCAATTACACAAATCATGTCATAACAGTTTCAGATGCAGTGTCAGTTGGACATTGCAAGGATTAAGCCTGATTGCAATAAGCATCATTTGTGTCATAACTGTGTGAGTTGCAGTGTCAAAATGTAATTAGGTAAGTTAGCAATCAAGTGTCCAGCTTTGTGTATATAAGGAGGTACAGTTTTGTCCCAAATCATTTGCATTCAGTGAGTTACATGGTGCACACTGGATAATATAAAGCAGGACTGAAGTTTTGTGATAATTTAGTTTGATTTTTATTAAGTTTGGAATTTGAAATTAAAACTGCATGAATAAAGTATTTAAGTATGGAGGATCTGTGTATTGTCTGTAATACCAGTGTGAGAGCTAGACAGCATGGGGTGCAGTGTGATAGCTGCAAAATGTGGCAACATAGGACATGTGGCACTGGTATCTCTCTTGGGGAGTACAGAGCAGCTGTGAGGGGTAGGTATATTATTACTTACATTTCCAAAACTACAGTAGTCACAGTCAGTATAACTCTTTTTACAGTGTATTTGTTAATTCATATTTGTTATTTTCATTTATTTACTTTATTTTTTATTATTTATTTTATTTTTTCCTCTTTTAATTACAGATAATGCTGAGCTACAGTGGGTCTGTGATGTTTGCCTGGAAGTTCGGGGTCACTTCATTGCTGAGAGCACCAGACTGAACTTCAACCGTTCCATGCCAACCATTGCTGATGTGTCTTTTGGGCAAACTTTCCATGAATCTCTTTCTGATGTCTCCATGGAATCCACCCTTTCCGCTAATGGTGAATTCTTAGAGGCAGAATTTCCAAGCCTACAGAATAGAGATCCGGAGGCCAGCGAGGCTACCATGGCTTCTTCCTCAGCCACTTCTTCCCATGGAGCTGCCCCTCAACCAAGTGACATGGCTATGGATTCTACTGCTGAGACCAGTGCACCTAGTCTGACCTTCCCATCATATGAAATGCCTGATGTGCATGAGGAATCATCAATGGATGATACCTTACCTGAGAATGTCAGTGCTACAGATGGTACCTTGACATATGAAATTGTGGATTCAGCAAGCCAGCGATCCAGAGAGATGCTTGTGGATAACCGGGGGTACTCTTACACGGTGAAGAGGAGGAACAATGCTGGTGTAACATGGAGGTGCACAGTGCGCAACAAGAAGGTGAAGTGTGGGGCCACTGTCAGCCAGAGAGGAGGACAATTCATCTTTGGCAGACAACCTCACCTCCATGCTCCATCCCATGGGATTAAACATGTTGCCAAAGTGAATGCTGGTATCAAGGAAAAGGCATCTGCCAATGTTTTCACCTCTGCCTCCACCATTGTTGACGAAGTCCTACTGGATAAATTGAATCCAGGCACAGTTGTTGCAGCATTGGCAAAACATCAGAGCCTTATCCGGACTGTGAACAGACGACGTGAGAAAAACAGGCCCAAGCAGAAGTTTTGTCGGAGAATGATTGCTCTGTCATTTCTCCCGCATGAACAAATTCAGCCCATGTTCAATGTGCTGGCAGAGCGAGCCAACAGTGAACCCCTGAGGAACCTTGTGGCCTACATGGCCTCCACTTGGATTGATAGTGACATATGGCCACCTGCATGCTGGAGCATCTTCATGATGCCCATCCGAACAAACAATGATCTGGAGGGGTGGCATAGGCGCCTCAACACCCACGCCTACAGTGATCAGCTGAACCTGTACCTCCTGATCAAACTGCTCCATGAGGAATCAGAGATGATCCAACTACAGGCCACATTGCTCTCTCTGAAAAAGCTGAAAAGACAGCAAAGGAAGCAACAAAGGCAGATGGAGGGCCATATTTTCCAGGAGTGGGCCTTGTTCAACAGTGGGGAGAAGACATCATATGAGTTACTCAGGGCTGTTGGTCACATATACACTCCACCAGAACCTGAGGAAGACTGAGAGATAATTCATGGTTGTCGTGACTGACTTTTCATATGAATATTTATATATCTAGTGCTACTATCTAGTGTTAACTGCATATATTCTTTTTATATTTTATAGATGAATAAAAACTCCAAACTCCAATAAACTCACCATTCCAATACCCCCCATTCCCCATTTTATTGATGAATAAAATAGTTATTTTACTTACCTGAATGTTATAACTACAAACTCCAATAAACTCACCATACATAACCCCCATTCCAATTGATTAATGATTAATACAATACAATATCACAAAAACATTATATAGTGGGCCGAGTTTGCAGTGGGCCGAGTTTGCAGTGGGCCGAGTTTGCCGTGGGCCGAGTTTGCCGTGGGCCGAGTTTGTAGTGGGCCGACTTTGAAGTGGGCCGAGATGTCCATAAAACCACCAGAAGATTCCCAGCCCATGATTTTCTACATGTTGGTATACCATCCCAAACCTCTAGGACCAATAATAAGCGAGTTATAAGCACTTTTAAGTTTGGCTATCCTCATTTGACCTTGAACGAGAGGCCCAAGGTCAAATCCAACCACACCAGAAGATTCTCAGCCCATGATTTCCTATATGTTGGTATACCATCCCAAAGCTCTAGGACCAATAATAAGCGAGTTATAAGCATTTTTATGTTTGGCTATCCTCGTTTGACCTTGAAGGAGAGGCCCAAGGTCAAATCCGACCACACAAGAAGATTCCCAGCCCATGATTTCCTGTATGTCGGTATACCATCCCAAACCTCTAGGCCCAATAATAAGCGAGTTATAAGCACTTTTAAGTTTGGCTATCCTCATTTCACCTTGAACGAGAGGCCCAAGGTCAAATCCAACCACACCAAAAGATTCCCAGCCCATGATTTCCTATATGTTGTTATACCATCCCAAAGCTCTAGGACCAATAATAAGCGAGTTATAAGCATTTTTATGTCTGGCTATCCTCATTTGACCTTGAACGAGAGGCCCAAGGTCAAATCCGACCACACCAGAAGATTCCCAGCCCATGATTTCCTATGTGTTGGTATACCATCCCAAAGCTCTAGGACCAATAATAAGCGAGTTATAAGCACTTTTAAGTTTGGCTATGCTCGTTTGACCTTGAAGGGGGGGCCCAAGGTCAAATGCGACCACACCAGAAGATTCCCAGCACATGATTTCCTATATGTTGGTATACCATCCCGAACCTCTAGGACTAATAATAAGCGCGTTATAAGCACTTTTCAGTTTGCCTATCCTCGTTTGACCTTGAAGGAGACGTCCAAGGTCAAATCTGACCACACCAAAAGATTCCCAGCCCATGGTTTCCTATATGTTGGTATCATCCCAAACCTCTAGGACCAATAATAAGCGAGTTATAAGCACTTTAAACTTTGCCTATGCTCGCTTGACCTTGAACGAGGGGCCCAAGGTCAAATCTGACCACACCAGAAGATTCCCAGCACATGATTTCCTATATGTTGGTATACCATCCGAAACCTCTACGACCAATAATAAGCGAGTTCAAGGCTTAATCTTAGCAAAATTTTTATGAACTTATAATCAATCACCCGTCAATCGGTCAATTATGGCCGGACTGATCCCAATATCGACTGGCGCCTAGATTCTTCCCTCAGGAATGTGCATACCAAATTTGGTTGACCCACACGCAGTACTTTCTGAGGAAATCTAGTGAAAAGGAAGTAAATTTTTTCTGAATTTTTGATAATGTGACCTTGACCTTGTGTCAAATTTATGCCTGTCAAAAAATTTCCCCACGCCTGCAGTGGGCCGAGTTTGCAGTGGGCCGAGTTTGCCGTGGGCCGAGTTTGCCGTGGGCCGAGTTTGTAGTGGGCCGACTTTGAAGTGGGCCGAGATGTCCATAAAACCACCAGAAGATTCCCAGCCCATGATTTTCTACATGTTGGTATACCATCCCAAACCTCTAGGACCAATAATAAGCGAGTTATAAGCACTTTTAAGTTTGGCTATCCTCATTTGACCTTGAACGAGAGGCCCAAGGTCAATTCCAACCACACCAGAAGATTCTCAGCCCATGATTTCCTATATGTTGGTATACCATCCCAAAGCTCTAGGACCAATAATAAGCGAGTTATAAGCATTTTTATGTTTGGCTATCCTCGTTTGACCTTGAAGGAGAGGCCCAAGGTCAAATCCGACCACACAAGAAGATTCCCAGCCCATGATTTCCTGTATGTCGGTATACCATCCCAAACCTCTAGGCCCAATAATAAGCGAGTTATAAGCACTTTTAAGTTTGGCTATCCTCATTTCACCTTGAACGAGAGGCCCAAGGTCAAATCCAACCACACCAAAAGATTCCCAGCCCATGATTTCCTATATGTTGTTATACCATCCCAAAGCTCTAGGACCAATAATAAGCGAGTTATAAGCATTTTTATGTCTGGCTATCCTCATTTGACCTTGAACGAGAGGCCCAAGGTCAAATCCGACCACACCAGAAGATTCCCAGCCCATGATTTCCTATGTGTTGGTATACCATCCCAAAGCTCTAGGACCAATAATAAGCGAGTTATAAGCACTTTTAAGTTTGGCTATGCTCGTTTGACCTTGAAGGGGGGGCCCAAGGTCAAATGCGACCACACCAGAAGATTCCCAGCACATGATTTCCTATATGTTGGTATACCATCCCGAACCTCTAGGACTAATAATAAGCGCGTTATAAGCACTTTTCAGTTTGCCTATCCTCGTTTGACCTTGAAGGAGACGTCCAAGGTCAAATCTGACCACACCAAAAGATTCCCAGCCCATGGTTTCCTATATGTTGGTATCATCCCAAACCTCTAGGACCAATAATAAGCGAGTTATAAGCACTTTAAACTTTGCCTATGCTCGCTTGACCTTGAACGAGGGGCCCAAGGTCAAATCTGACCACACCAGAAGATTCCCAGCACATGATTTCCTATATGTTGGTATACCATCCGAAACCTCTACGACCAATAATAAGCGAGTTCAAGGCTTAATCTTAGCAAAATTTTTATGAACTTATAATCAATCACCCGTCAATCGGTCAATTATGGCCGGACTGATCCCAATATCGACTGGCGCCTAGATTCTTCCCTCAGGAATGTGCATACCAAATTTGGTTGACCCACACGCAGTACTTTCTGAGGAAATCTAGTGAAAAGGAAGTAAATTTTTTCTGAATTTTTGATAATGTGACCTTGACCTTGTGTCAAATTTATGCCTGTCAAAAAATTTCCCCACGCCTGCAGTGGGCCGAGTTTGCAGTGGGCCGAGTTTGCCGTGGGCCGAGTTTGCCGTGGGCCGAGTTTGTAGTGGGCCGACTTTGAAGTGGGCCGAGATGTCCATAAAACCACCAGAAGATTCCCAGCCCATGATTTTCTACATGTTGGTATACCATCCCAAACCTCTAGGACCAATAATAAGCGAGTTATAAGCACTTTTAAGTTTGGCTATCCTCATTTGACCTTGAACGAGAGGCCCAAGGTCAATTCCAACCACACCAGAAGATTCTCAGCCCATGATTTCCTATATGTTGGTATACCATCCCAAAGCTCTAGGACCAATAATAAGCGAGTTATAAGCATTTTTATGTTTGGCTATCCTCGTTTGACCTTGAAGGAGAGGCCCAAGGTCAAATCCGACCACACAAGAAGATTCCCAGCCCATGATTTCCTGTATGTCGGTATACCATCCCAAACCTCTAGGCCCAATAATAAGCGAGTTATAAGCACTTTTAAGTTTGGCTATCCTCATTTCACCTTGAACGAGAGGCCCAAGGTCAAATCCAACCACACCAAAAGATTCCCAGCCCATGATTTCCTATATGTTGTTATACCATCCCAAAGCTCTAGGACCAATAATAAGCGAGTTATAAGCATTTTTATGTCTGGCTATCCTCATTTGACCTTGAACGAGAGGCCCAAGGTCAAATCCGACCACACCAGAAGATTCCCAGCCCATGATTTCCTATGTGTTGGTATACCATCCCAAAGCTCTAGGACCAATAATAAGCGAGTTATAAGCACTTTTAAGTTTGGCTATGCTCGTTTGACCTTGAAGGGGGGGCCCAAGGTCAAATGCGACCACACCAGAAGATTCCCAGCACATGATTTCCTATATGTTGGTATACCATCCCGAACCTCTAGGACTAATAATAAGCGCGTTATAAGCACTTTTCAGTTTGCCTATCCTCGTTTGACCTTGAAGGAGACGTCCAAGGTCAAATCTGACCACACCAAAAGATTCCCAGCCCATGGTTTCCTATATGTTGGTATCATCCCAAACCTCTAGGACCAATAATAAGCGAGTTATAAGCACTTTAAACTTTGCCTATGCTCGCTTGACCTTGAACGAGGGGCCCAAGGTCAAATCTGACCACACCAGAAGATTCCCAGCACATGATTTCCTATATGTTGGTATACCATCCGAAACCTCTACGACCAATAATAAGCGAGTTCAAGGCTTAATCTTAGCAAAATTTTTATGAACTTATAATCAATCACCCGTCAATCGGTCAATTATGGCCGGACTGATCCCAATATCGACTGGCGCCTAGATTCTTCCCTCAGGAATGTGCATACCAAATTTGGTTGACCCACACGCAGTACTTTCTGAGGAAATCTAGTGAAAAGGAAGTAAATTTTTTCTGAATTTTTGATAATGTGACCTTGACCTTGTGTCAAATTTATGCCTGTCAAAAAATTTCCCCACGCCTATAGAAGAACACTGCCACATATCATTTGGATAGGCCTAATAACAAGGGAGATATTCAAGGGAGACGATGGTGGTGGCGGCGGCGGCGGCTGACTGAAAACCGGGGGTGAAACCAATAAGCGTCCCCTTTTCAAGGGACGCTTAATTATGGCCCGATTGATCCCAATATCGACTGGCGCCTAGATTCTTATGTCAGGAATGTGCATACCAAATTTGGTTGACCCACACATGGTACTTTCTGAGGAAATCTGGTGAAAGGAGAGTAAATTTTTTTAAAATTTTTGATAATGTGACCTTGATAAAGGTCAAACTTATGCCCGTCAAACAATTTTCCCACGCCTATAGAAGATAACTGCCATTTGGATAGGCCTAATAAAAAGGGAGATATATTCAAGGGATACGATAATGTGGCGGCTGACTGAAAACCGGGGGTGAAAACAAGGGACGATTAATGAGATATGGGCTGAAATTTTAGTATGGTATAGCTCACACAAAAGTAGACGAATAACATATTTAAAGAAATACTGTAAATGCAATAGTTTTCAAGTTCTAACTGATTTACTCCACAGTGACAACTTGAAAGTAGCTATTACTCAGCTATGCATGGAGCTACAGGTCTGCAATTTTACTATATTATAGGTGACCCCAAAGTACGTTAATAACTTATTTAAATAAAATACTGTACACGCAATAGTTTTCAAGGTACAACCGATTAACTGAACAGTGAAAATGTAAAAGTAGGTATTGCTCAGCTATGCCATGAGCTACAGGTCTACAAATTCAATATATTATAGCAGACCCATAAATATGTGAACAACATATTTAAACAGAATACTCTAAATGCAATAGTTTTCCAGTTACATCTGATTTAATCTACATAAGAACCTGAAAGCAGCTCTTGCTCAACTATGCCATGACATACAGGTCAGCAATTTTACTCTGTTATAGCTGACCCAAAAGTAGGTGAACAACTTATTCAAAGAAAATACTCTAAATGCAATAGTTTTCAAGTTACAACTGATTTACTCAACAGTAAGAACCTGAGAATAGCTATTACACAGCTATGCCATGGGCTACACATCTCCAATTTTAAGATATTATAGCTAATTCAAAAGTAAATCAATAAAACATTAAAACAAAATTCTTTAAATACAATAGATTTCAAGTTACAACTGATGAACTCAAAAGAGAAAATCTCAAAGAAGCTATAGCTCAGCTATGGGATGAGTTACAGGTCTGCACCTTAACTATGCTATAGCTGACCCAAAAGTAGGTGAACAATGTATTTAAAGAAAATAAATACTCTAAATGAAACAGCTTTCAAGTTACAAGTGGTCTACTCAACAGTGAGAATCTGAAAGTAGCAATTGCTCTGCTATGCCATGACATACAGGTCTTCAAATTCACTATGTTATAGCTGACCCAAAAGTAGGTGAACAATATATTTAAACAAAATACTCTAAATGCAATATTTTTGAAGCTACAACTGATTTACTCAACAGTGAGAACCTGAGAAAAGCTATTACACAGCTATGCCATGAGCTACAAGCTTCAATTTTATAATGTTATAGCTAATTCAAAAGTAGATAAATAACATATTTAAACAAATTCTCTAAATGCAATAGTTTTCAAGTGACTGATTTATTCAACAGAGAAAACCTCAAAGTAGGTATTGCTCAGCTATGCGATGAGCTACTGGTCTGCAACTTACTCTGTTATAGCTAACCTGAAAGTAGGTGAATAACATATTGGAAGAAAATACTCTAACTGCAAAAGTTTTCAAGTTACAACTGATTTACTCAACAGTGAACCTGAAGGTAGCTATTACTCAGCTATGCCATGACATACAGTTTCACTATGTTTTAGCTGACTAAAATTACCTGAATAACATATTTAAACAAATTTCTCCAAAATGCAATAATTTTTAAGTTACAACAGTGATAACCTCAAAGTAGCTATTACTCAGCTATGCAACAAGCTACATGTCTGAACAATGTCTGTTATAGCTGACCCAAAAATAGGTGAACAATATATTAAGCAAAATACTGTAAATGCAATAGTTTTCAAGTTACAACTGATTTACTCAATAGTGAAAACCTGAAAAAGTAGCATCAGAGATACCCGTACCCCACAGCCTAGGGAAATATTTTCAACACCATGAGATATAGAAGTACCGTACCAGTACAAAGTTGAAAATTTTAATTACTTAAATGTAGCTTTTATAAGCTACAAGCTTACCATGTGGGACTTAATGCTGTTCTTGGGTGGCCACACCCAGGGCCAACGTCTTAGAAAAAAAGATCGTTCTTGTTAGCCACCGGATATACTGGCAGTTGTCATCACGTGATAACTTCTGACCAATCGCCCTACTTTCTCGTTGAAATTTTCTAAAACCTACCCCTCAGCTGTAAACAGCGGGGAGGCAGGGTGGGACTCTTCTAAGTCCCACATGGTAAGCTTTTAGCTTATAAAAGCTACATTTAAGTAATTAAAATTTTCAATTTTATTATGCTACAATAGCTTACCATGTGGTATTTAATGCTGAATTCAACCGCCCAGTGGCGGGATTACAGCTGAGACTGGAAGATATGTCATTTTTTTGTAAGATTTTGAATTAATACGTAAAGAATAGTGCCAGAAATACCAGTCTGAGTCCCATTTACAGTGCCCCGATCCCGAAGACCGGGCCTGTAATGAGCCAAAAACCTAAGTAAAATCAGGGACAGTGCTAAAAACTGTCTAGACGTTTGATTGTAGGACGGAAGTGCAGCAGTGCTCACTTGAGGTCTAAGGGTCCCTGAGGGACCTTCACGAGTGACCGACCAACCCAGTGGTTGGGTGTCTCATAAATTTTTAACCTGAATATGAGATTAATGACAACTTAAGAAGTCCTTAATACAAATTACTTGATAACTAAAAAACAAAAATGACCTTACCCGTAACATCTTGAAGGTAAAGGAATACCTAGATCCTGGGAGAGACTCCTGAAGACTTGGTTGTAGCAAATGTGCCCCCCCCCCCCCCCCTTTTTTTCTTTCCGAGGACAACTGGTCTGAGGGGAAGGATCTAGGACTTGTTGTGCCACCACTACGGGTCCCAGATACATATTGTTGTCGGTGTCCGACCAAGTAAGGTCTTTTAGATAAAACTTTGTAAATGTGTTGTGAGCTTTCCAGTGACAGGCTTGCATGATTTGGTCCACCGATACCCCACCGTAACAGGCCTTAGAGGCCGCGAAGGCCCGGATGTCATGCGCTTTGACTTGGACCAAGTCCAAGGCTTGTTGGTCTGCTTGTTTGTAACAAAGTAGGATGGTTTGTTTCAACCAGAAAGAGAGAGTAGCGGGTCTGATGTCTGAGGTATGTCCTTTCTTGAAGGAGATGAAAAGGAGAGTATGAGACCCTCTTAAGGCTTTTCATTCGGTCCAGATAATACCTCAGGGCCCGTCCCGGACACAGGGTCCTGTCTTTTTTGAATTGTCCATCTACAATGGTAGTCAAAGCAGGAATAGTCACCGGAGACACACTTTGAGAACCTTCTCTTGCTAGTTGGTTTTTGGCTATGAAATCAGAAGAAGGGAACAAGGCAACCTTTTCCCATTGGCCTAGATTAGATACTTTGTTTGCGACCCAGGCATGGATTTCGCTGCAGCGCTTGCCGGAGGCCAAAGCTAGCAAGAAAGCAGTTTTAAGAGTGAGATGTTTGAGGTCTTAGTCTTTCATGGGCTCAAAGGGTGCTTTTGTGAGCTCATTGAGAACAACAGAAAGGTTCCACTTGGGGAGATTTCTGGAACTTTTAGGATGATCCCTGTGAAAACTGGAGAGTAACCTATGAAGGTCTGCGTTGTGTGCAATATGTTAGGCCGTTGGGCCCAAAGTGTCAACGATTGCAGTCCTGTAACCATCAATGGTCGAGGGCGCCTGTTTAGGTCTTGGTACAGGTACATGACAAAATCTGAGATTTGTTTCACAGATGGAGTGGAGAAATCCACCGAATTTTCTCTGCACCATTTTTCAAATAGGGCCCACTTTGACTTGTAGATGGTCCTTGTTGATGACCGCTGAGGGGCAGCAATTCTCTCTGCCACCTCAACAGAGAACCCTTGTTCTTGGGAGTTGTCCGCTCCTAGACACCAGGCGTGGAGGTTGAGCTGCTGGGGGTTGTGGAACACATACTTGTGGGACTGTTTTGAGTAGGGTCATTGACACTGGGAGTTGTAGTGGGATCTCTGTTGAGAGCTGCACTAGGTCCCAAAACCAGGGCATCCCTGGCCAGCCTGGGGCTATCACGATGATCAGGCAATGACATTGCTTGATCTTTTGGATCACCTTGTGAAGGAGAGCCGTAGGAGGGTAAGCATAGGCCGTGAGGTTGTTCCAGTTTATGATTAGAGCATCTATGTGGTTCAGGCGAGTGGCAAATAAGTCTACATGAGGTGTGAACCACTTCTGGCAGATCTGTTTGAACAACTGTGGGTGCAGAGACCATTCTGTTGACTGCACTTGGTTGGACCTGGACAGTAGGTCGGCCATCACATTCAGGCACCCTGGGATGTGCCTGGCTCTCAATGTTATGTGGTAGTGGTGGCACCAGGTCATGATCTTCCACAGGAGAGCACACATCTCTGCTGAGTGAGTTCCTCCTTGCTTGTTGATGTAGGCTACCACTGTTGAGTTGTCTGTGGCAACTAACACTGTTTGGTTCTGGCACTGGTCCTTGAAGTCTCGAAGGGCCAGGGAGACCGCCTTCAATTCTAGGACATTTATGTGTAGCCTTTTTTCCGATCTGACCACAGACCCTTTGTAGAATTTTGGTCTAACCTTCGTTTGAGGCGTCAGTAAAGAGTTGGATACTGTGGTCTTTGGGATGAAGGTCTGGACCTTTCATCACGTTTGAGGGATTTTGCCACCAATCTAGGTGAGCTGCAATGGCTTCTGTCCAAGGAAGGAGGTTGTCCAGCGACTGAGGATATCTCCAGTGCTCCTTGAGATGAAACTGAAAGGGCCTCATGTGAAGGCGTCCCTCCGGGACCATTTTCTCCATTGAGGCTAGCAACCCAATTAGAGACATCAAACATGTTGCAGTCAAAACACGTTTTGACTTGAGTCGTAGGATCAAATCCTGAAGTTTGAGCCATCTCTCTTGAGTGGGTTTTACAAGGGCTGAATCTAGGTGGTATTCGTAGCCCACGAACGAAAACACCTGAGTAGGTTTCAGTTCTGATTTTTCCTGATTTATTATCCACCCCAAGGACTGAGTTAGGTCTACCACCGCCTGTGTGTTCACTTGGGCTTCCTCCTGAGACTGGGACCTGATCAGCCAGTCGTCCAGGTATTGGTGAATTCTGAGTCCTCTTGAGAGGGCCATTAGTTTCACTTCCTTTACAATCATTATAAAGACCTGGGGGGCTGTGGCCAGTCCGAATGGGAGGGAGGTGAACTGGAACACCTGAGCTTTGTAGCAGAACCTTAGGTATTTCCTTGAGTTTGGGTGGATGGGGATGTGCAGGTAAGCGTCCGACAGGTCTATCGACAATACCCCCTCCCCTGGAATCAGGGAGGTCCTGATGGACTCCGGAGTTTCCATTTGAACTTTTCTACGTGTAGAAAAGTGTTGAGCCTGCTTAAGTCTATGACTGGCCTCCACCTTTGGTGAGGCTTGGGTACTAGGAACAGGCGACTGTAAAACCCGAGAGATTTTACATTTTCCACCCTTTCGTTCTTTGACAGGAGAGACTGGATACAAGTGGCCAAGGCTTGGTCTTTTTGATGGGCCTTGTACTCTGACAGGATCAGAGGAAATCTGACCAAGTTTGGCTTTGAACAGAATGGCAGAACGTAGCCATTGGTGATAATGTTTAACACGTTTTGAGAACATTTGTTTGGTAGCCAGTCTCTCCTGAAAGAATGGAGGCGACCTCCTACTGGTGGACTGAATGAGGCTTTGGAGGAGTCATTGGGAAGGGGGGTTTCCACGCCCCCTTCCCCTATTGTGGGGTCGAAAATGACCCCTGGAGCCTCTGAAGTTGGGTTTTCCTCTTCCCGAGGGAAAGGATTGGTTACTGCTTTGACAGGAATTGCCCCCATAGGGGCGTTTCCTGTAGGAGCCTCTTTTCTTGTGGGGACCACGAAAGGTTTATTCTGGTAGGGTGCGAAACCCTGAGAATCTTTTGAGGTGCCTTTTTTGAGAAGGAAGTCCTCATCTTCCTTCACGAGTTGAGACTCGAACAAGGACGCGTCCCAAAAGGACGAGTTCCTAAGTTCTTGACGTCTCGTTTCCCCTAACTGGGGATGTAAGAGTGTCATTTCGGCTTCGCGCCTAAGCAAGCCGGTATTAGCCATAGAATATAACTCCCTCTGGAGAATATGGGCTAGAGATTTGCTGAGACATGTGAGGGCCCTGTGCTGAATAACCACTGTCTTATTCCAGAAATCCATGTACTCAGCGACTTCCTCATATCCGCGCTTTGCCGCTTTCTCAGGATTGGCACCTTTCTGAATCTGAGATTTTATCTTCTTGACAGTTGACTTAATGCTATGTTGGCATTTCTCCAAAGAAGCATTGCAAGAAGAGGAGATTTTGGCAAAGGCAGCGGTGAAATTGAGGGTAGAGATATTTTGCCTAGCCTGATGTTCCAGCTCCTTGAGAACTGGCAGGGGAACTTTGGCTACTGGAGCCCCAGGAGGTCTAGGGGTAATGCAGATCTTAGCAAAGTCTGTATTCAACTCCTGAATTTTATCCTGAAATGTAGGCTGAGGAGGATGGACATATTTGCCCTCAGCTAAATTGGCAGCTTTAAAGTCATGTTGGAATTTATCAAAGGCGTCTTTGATAACTGAGCTGAGGGGTAGAATAGAGGAAGGGCCTCTAGGCCTGAGCTCTTGACGGCGTTTTTCATCATCCAGACCCAACACTGAAGTTGAAGACCTGGGCATAGAGTCCCTGGGGTCAGGGAGAGAAAGAATATGCCTGAAGGGGTCTACTTCTTCAGAGTATTGTGAGGGAATGTCAGACAGAGCTACTTCCCTATAATAAGGAGGGTCTGGATCATGTGGAAGGTCTTGATCAGAAGCTGCACCTGAGGGCTGAGCCCTAGAGGGCTTAGAAGACCCGTGTCTGGCTACAGGGGACTGATCTTCCTCTGAAGATGATGACACATATCTGGACCTTGATTTGTGTTTACTCTTATCAGAGTGCTTCTTAGGTCTAGCAGAAGGGATCCGAGATTCATCGGAATCCTCATGTAGTTGGTCCGAGGCAGAGCCCGGATCAACTGTATGTCTATGGCTTTGCTTTTGTGAGTACGAGACCTCTTTCGGATGAACCTCAGAGGGGGCAACGTACTGATCCGAGGTATCTGGATTAAGTACTAGCCGAGGAGGGAGAGCTGGACCAACGTCCACATCCATAGCCGCGGTATGAATATTAGTACTAGATCTTGGAGGGGGTAGGTCCAGATGGGCAGCAGTGTTACTGGATGTACCACGGTTGGAAGCAGGAAGCGAGGACTCAGCCTCGGCCTTCTTTTTGATGGTCAACTCCTCTCGGAGTGATTGAAAAGCTTCCAACATGGATGCCTGGAAGGAACCCATTTGTTGCTGCAATTGTATATTTAAGGAATCACCCAGGGATTTTTCAATATTTTTCTGAATTTTATTTTGCAAAGCTTTACCTGGGGTGGGTGGGACAGACTTGGCTGGGGTCTTTAATGATAATGAACTTAAGGTGAGAGGTTGAGGACGGGGGGGTGAGGTAAAAAGATTATCAGAAGCACTCTCTAGGTCTGCATTTGATCCAGTGAAGGAATCCCCGTCGCCTTCACCCAAAAGGCCTAGTTCATCATCTTTGGAACTAGATGCCGCTTTTTGCTTTTTAAGATAACGTTTCCTGTTTTGAATTTTATTCAGCTGTTAATCTGTAAAAGATGTACAGATTTGACAGGGAGCTTCGAAGGTGACACAGGGGTCATCTCCCTTGCCAGCCTCCCTACAGGTAGGGCAGTAGTTGTGGTGGTCGAAATTAAAGCAAAAATGACATAGAATATAAAAGCCTGTACCGAGGAGAACTCAAAACACGCGAAAGCAAAAGAAATACTTATCCTGTGAAAATTAAAATTTTACAGAATGATCTATGATATATATTCAAAGAAATATCCAAATATTAGGCTCCAACAATAAGTAAAGTCTGAGAAATAATGAAAATGTCTGTATATTTACAAAGAGCTACCAGTCAATCGTGGCCAACAAGAAAGTAGGGCGATTGGTCAGAAGTTATCACGTGACGACAACTGCCAGTATATCCGGTGGCTAACAAGAACGATCTTTTTTCTAAGACGTTGGCCCCGGGTGTGGCCACCCGAGAACAGCATTAAGTCCCACATGGTAAGCTATTGTAGCATAATAAAATTGGGGTTTTATGTCCCGTTCAACAGCCAGGGTCATATTGGGACAGGTCCTCAGAATTGCCACTTGTGGGACTCGAACCCACAGCGGTGACAGCCTATGATTAGATGCCAAACTTGCTAACCACTAGGCCTGTACCAGACTACCAGTAAACTTCAGGATACTTTCAGAGCACTGTCAGTTATATAAAGGTCCAAACAATGTTTAAATGGAGAAATAATGTTTAAGAGAAAGATAATGCGTATAAAGATGAAGTATTAAAACAAGATAATTCAATAACAAGATAACATTAGATCAGTAAACTAAAATTCAACACTCTTTATATACATCTGCATGGCCGAATTATGGTTTGAATATTACCATGCATACAGAAGTGGTAATACATTTAATGAATGCTTATGTGTGGTGTTGGAGCAAAATCTGTGGCTCACTTGATGAAATTCTATCTCTTACAATGGGAACTTATGAAAGTAAAATTCTTAATAAATTCTAATATGACTTTTGCTTAATCTGCATCAAAAGACAGACAAAAAGGTCCAACAAGATTTTAAAGGTCAAGGTCACTACGACAAGGTAAAAGGTCAAATTAAGGTCACACCATGATAATACAGACCTATAGCCCCTAACTAATGTCCCTACCAAGTATCAACTTCCTACACCTTACAGTTTCCGAGATATAGAGCTGACAATTTTATAGGTCATGGTCACTATGGAAAGGTCAAATCAAGGTCACACCATTATGCTGCACACCTACACCTCCTAACCAATGTCTCTACCAAATATCAACTTCCTACACCTTACAGTTTCTGAGATATAGCCTGAACAAGATTTTATAGGTCAAGGCCACTACGGCAAGGTCAAATCAAGGTCAGATCATGATGTTGCACACCTACACCCCCTAACCAATGTCCCTACCAAGTATCAACTTCCTACACCTTACGGTTTCCGAGATATAGCCCGGACAAAATTTTATAGATCAAGGTCACTACGGCAAGGTCTAAGGTCAAATCCTGGTCAGACCATGACGTTGCACACCTACACCCCCTAACCAATGTCCCTACCAAATATCAACTTCCTACACCTTACGGTTTCTGAGATATAGCCCGGACAAGATTTTATAGGTCAAGGTCACTACGGCAAGGTCAAATCAAGGTCAGGCTATGACGTTGCACACCTACACCCCCTAACCAATGTCCCTACCAAGTATCAACTTCCTACACCTTACAGTTTCCGAGATATAGCCCGGACAAGATTTTCAAACTCAAGGTCACTACGGCAAGGTCAAATCAAGGTCAGACCATGACGTTGCACACCTACACCCCCTAACCAATGTCACTACCAAGCATCAACTTCCTACACCTTACGGTTTCTGAGATACAGCCCGGACAAACTATTTCCCGCCGCCCGCCCATCCGGACACCATGGGTGAAAACAATACCCTGACAGCCCTTAAGGGCTGTGGGGTAAAAAGCTATTGCTCAGCTATCCCACGAGCTATAGGTCTGTAATTTCACTATTTATAGCTGACCCCAAAGTAGGTGAACAACATATTTAAAATACTCTAAATGCAAAAGTTTTCAAGTTACAACTTACAACTGATTTACTCAACAGTGAGAACCTCAAAGCAGCTATCGCTCATCTATGCCATGAGCTACAGGTCTGCGATTTCAGTATCTTATAGCTGACTCAAAAGTAGGTGAACAACACATTTTAACAAAATACTGTAGACACAATAGTTTTTGAGTTACAACAGTGAGTACCTGAAAATAGCTTTTGCTCAGCTTAGCCATGGGCTTCAGATCTATAATTTCACTATGTTATAGCTGACCGAAAAGTAGATGAACAACATATTTAAACAAAATACTCTAAATGCAATAGTTTTCAAGTTATTACTGATTTACTCAACAGTAAGAACCTGAAAATAGCTATTGCTCAGCTATGTAATGAGCTACAGGTCTGAAATTTCACTATGTTTTAGCTGACCACAAATGAGGTGAATACTAGTAACATTTAAACAAATACTCTAAATGCAATAGTTTTCAAGTTACAACTTACAACTGATTTACTCAACAGTGAGAACCTCAAAGCAGCTATCGCTCATCTATGCCATGAGCTACAGGTCTGCGATTTCAGTATCTTATAGCTGACTCAAAAGTAGGTGAACAACACATTTTAACAAAATACTGTAGACACAATAGTTTTTGAGTTACAACAGTGAGTACCTGAAAATAGCTTTTGCTCAGCTTAGCCATGGGCTTCAGATCTATAATTTCACTATGTTATAGCTGACCGAAAAGTAGATGAACAACATATTTAAACAAAATACTCTAAATGCAATAGTTTTCAAGTTATTACTGATTTACTCAACAGTAAGAACCTGAAAATAGCTATTGCTCAGCTATGTAATGAGCTACAGGTCTGCAATTTCACTATGTTTTAGCTGACCACAAATGAGGTGAATACTAGTAACATATTTAAACAAATACTCTAAATGCAATAGTTTTCAAGTTACAACTGATTAACTCAACAGTGATAACCTCAAAGTAGCTATTACTCCGCTATGCACTGAGCTACAGGTCTGAAATTTTATTATGTTGTAGCTGACCCGAAAGTAGCTGAATAACACATTTATACAAAATTCTGTATATGCAATAGTTTTCAAGTTATAGGTGATTTTACTCATTACGGGACGTACTAAAAAACAGAAAGTAGCTATTACTCACTTAGCTATTGGGATAGACACTCAAGTTACTCACCATGTCGTAGCTGTGGAAAAAGTAGCTGAATAGCATATATAACTAAATACTGTAACTGCAATACTTTTAAAGTTATAAGTGATTTAGTGCATGATTTCATGAATTTTATTGCATTAAAAATTATTTTAAAAATTAATAAAAACAAGACCACTGCCGTGGTATGATCTCCCGCCGCACTACATCAAAAAGTAGGTGAACAACATATTTGACAAAACTCCTATATGGTTATCATTAAAAATTGACAAAGTAGCTATTACTCACTTAGCTATGGAGATACACTTCCAAACTAGTGACCATGTTGTAGCTGTGGAGATAGTAGCTGAACAACATATTGGAACAAAATTCTGTAGCTGCAATACTTTTGAAGATATAAGCCATTTACTCATTATGGTTATCATCAAAGTAGCTATTACTCAGTTAGCTATGGAGTTACAGCTGTGAAAATTCACAATACAGTATATCCAAAAGATAGGTGAACAACATATTCGACAAAAATCCTCTATATTCAATAGTTTTTGAGTTATAAGTGACTTGCTCAATTTGCTCAATGGTCAAATGTTAAACTTAGTATAGCTATTACTCAGTTAGCTATGGTGCTACACCTTGGACACCTCACCATGATATAGTACCTGAAGGAGTTGTTGAACAACATATTTCAGGCCAATATTGTAAGTAACAGTTACAAAGACAAAATCAATTTACTCATTTTGCTCATTGTTAATAACAGAAAATAGCTATTACTCACTTAGCTATGACGATAGAACCCTAAAAATGGTACCATCTTGTAGGCATAGAGAAAGTAGCTGAACAACGTATTTTACAGAAACACTCTAAATGCAGTTGTTTTGGAGTTATGAGCACTTTACTCAAAGTAGCCACCATTGCTGTTACTCACTTAGCTATGGTCCTAGGTGTGAAATAACAGCATCAAATGAAAGGACATAAGCAATAAGGTCATAAAAAACATTGAAAAGGCCAAGGAGAAACAACCAGTGTGATGTACAGCCCTTTATAAAAGCGTGACACACACTCAATAGCATTTACTCATTTTCAGTAGGTGAGTAATTAGCTACGAGTCTGAAACTTCACCATGTGAAAGCTCTCCCAAAAGTAGATGAATGACTTAAAAAGTAGATGAACAACTTATTTGAGAGAAATTGTGTAGCTGCAATACTTTTGAAGATATAAGGCATTTACTCATTATGGTTATCATTAAAAATTGACAAAGTAGCTATTACGGTTTGCGAGATATTTGTCATTTTTCACATTTTCACCAAAAGTAGCAATAAAGTAGCCATTACTCACTTGTACATTGAGCAACAGTTGTGAAACTTAAATATGTTACAGTTCACAAAAAAGTAGATGAACAACTTATTTGAGAGAAATTGTGTAGCTGCAATACTTTTGAAGATATAAGGCATTTACTCATTATGGTTATCATTAAAAATTGACAAAGTAGCTATTACTCACTTAGCTATGGAGATACACTTCCAAACTAGTGACCATGTTGTAGCTGTGGAGATAGTAGCTGAACAACATATTGGAACAAAATTGTGTAGCTGCAATACTTTTGAAGATATAAGCCATTTACTCATTATGGTTATCATCAAAGTAGCTTTTACGCGGCCGGCGGGAGATAAAAGAAAAAATAAAGACAGATCCAGGTCTAATACGCACACCAGGTAATCTACTAGTGGCCTAGTACATACATGCGAGATATGAGAAAAATCCCTGCAATAGTGAATGAGAAAATTGTGATAAAGTGTTGAAATTTTCACACTTTGGGTGGGGGTACCTGACTTGTAATGGCTCTGGGGAACAGATGAAAGAACAGATCTAAATGGCTTAAACAATTTTTAATCATCGATAGTTAAGGTATCATTTAAAATAATCAGCATGTCTCTCGGTATTGTAGTTTATGAGGTGAAGTTGTTCACGTGGACGCCAACGCCACAGAGTGATGACATAAAAAAACACAAGTCAGCTGACATAAAAAAACATTCACATGCCTGAAACACAGTTTTGACATCAAGTTCAGTAGCAACACAGTTCAGTAGCACCAATACCAATATATATATTTGAGGGGATTTATAATGATTTCTAGACGGACTATTTTCTCCGAAAAGAAACACTATTTTTTAACTTCGATAGCATCTGTTGTTCACCATATTTTTTTTCAATTAAATTTTGGGGTGATAAATATTTAGTTTACCAGATTTCTGGGCAGGTGAATTTTTAACTGGATGGGCCTCACAGTTTCAGACCTAGAGGGCTTAATTGGCCACAGGTCCACCCTGACCTTAAGTTCTTATAGAGTTTGAAGGTCACACTGAAAAAGTAGTCTTTCTCCGATCATCCTTAACATGCATACCAAAGTTAAAAAGAAAATATTGATTGGTTTTTGAGTCATTTCATACTCAGGAAGATTTCTATGACGGTGAAGTAACAAAGCTGAATCCAGTATATACTCTGACTTTCATCTGGGGATATAAAAATATAGGTAAGCCCTGATATTAAGTCAGATTTGTGTACATGTAATTTTTACATAATGTGGAAGCTTCACAAAAACACAATCCCCCCTCCTCACCCTCCGCCATCCCTTGCCACATATGTTTTCCATTGTGCACACATTAACAACAATAACAGTTAAAAATGCAATAACTACAACACAAATACTGCAACGACACAAACACACGTTAAAATGACTAAAATGACTCTTTGGACAAGTATCATGCAATTGATTTCAACTTGAGGCATATATTGACTTCTGATGCCATGCAATACCAAACCCTGTTTCTTACCCCCTAAGTCAGTTCCCCCCCCCCCCCCCCCCCCCCCCCCCACCCACCCACCCACCACCCACCACTACTAATTGTCACCCTCATGACTGGGAATGTGTCTGCTTAAAGTGCTCTGTTGCGTGAATGCTTTGCCACAGGTTGTGCACTGATAGGGTTTTTCTTTAGTATGGACCACGGCATGCTGGTCAAGGTGTTGTTGTTTCTTAAACTTCTTATTGCACAGTGAGCAGGAATAGTTCCTCTCAGGGTTATGGATCAGTACGTGAGCATGCAAACAACTTATTTTGGCAAAAGACTTGCTGCAGATCTCACACATGTAAGGCTTGCTCCCTGTGTGCTTATTCGTGTGCTGGTTTAAGGAGAACCTCGTAGCAAAACATTTGCCACAATATTCACATTTGTGGGGTTTCGGAGCGATTCCACCAGTGTGACTCAGCATGTGAATTTTCAGGCGGTTCGGCTTCGCATATGGCTTGCCGCAAACAGTACACTTGTGGCGCTTCCCTGGGGGATCTGCACTTAAGTGACTTGTGTAACTCTTGATAAAACTTTTGTCAGACTCTGTAAAACTGTGGTCCAGGTTTACATTTAATGACCCGTTTGCCTCAGGGTGCCACTTGGCCTTCTTCTTTAAGTGATATGACCTGTGTTTTGTCAGTCTGGGGGTGCTATTGAAGAGTTTGCCACAAAATTCGCACATATGCATCACTGTGTGCTGGAATACATGCTTTTTGAACACACTCAACCGCCGAAACACTTTTCCACACTCTGTACATGTATGATTTTTACCTTGGCTGCAGGGAATACTGTCTGAGAGACATTTGACATGACGCTGTAAGGCAGCAGCTGACATGAAAGTTTCCTTACAGTTTGAACATGTATTTATATTTTCACCTTGACTTTTCTGGTCTTCTTTTGAATCTGTACTGTCCTCTGCTTGGTATTTTGCAGATGTACTGTTTCCTGCTTGGTCTTCTGCAGATGTACTGTCTTGTGCTTGATCTTTTGTAGATGTAATGTTTTGTGCTTGGTCTTCTGCAGATGTACTGTCTTGTGCTTGGTCTTTTGTAGATGTAATGTTTTGTGCTTGGTCTTTTGCAGATGTACTGTTCTGTGCTTGGTCTTTTGAGGATGTACCGTTTTGCTCTTGTTTTTGACAATCAGTTTTAGCTCCTGATTCTGACTTCTCACTTTGGCTTGTTTCTTGAGCAGTGCCTGGGTCTTCCTCCTTCTTGGACCTGTACTTCGTTCGACCTGTAATTTTCTTCACTTTTCCTTTAGGACCTGTGATTTTCCGCAATCGTTCTGTTTTCTTTGTTTTTTTCCGCACTTGTCTTTTAGATCCCGTGTTTTTCAGTACTTTTTCTTCCACAACATCTGGTTTTGTATCTAAATCTGGCGAATCATCTGTTTGGTGTCCCTCTTGAACACAGCTTCCGTTTACATACTCATCCATTAGACTGACAGAGCCCAACACATTACAAATAACAGGCTTCACATCTTCATCATCACTTTCAAGTTTAAAGTTTAGTTTGTCATGATCCACATCAGTCCTGCACGCGTCTGGCTCGTGAATCTCAGTATCACACTGTACTTCTAGGATCAAGCCAATTTCTTCTTCCATATTTACAGACCAGTTTCTCTTATATTAATGTGGTTCCAAGAAGTATGTGGGTTTTAAACTCTTGTTTCTTGTTGTTCTGTGGCCAAAAGGATTCTTCAAGTCTGTTAAAACACACAAAATACAAAATTCACTAAAAATGACGGATGACATTCTGTTTATATACTAGGACACAGGAAAGCCGAGAGAAATGTCCCTGAAATACAGAGCATTTAACATGAAGTGCACTGATTTACTGAACAGGGGATATTCAGGTAAAGCAGATTCATAACTTGCCCTTGAGTAAATCTAAAGGTTAAAATTGTGTCCAGTTCAACAACCAGTTGTGCTGCTGCAAAATGCCCTGGTCCCATATTAAGGACTTGACTGCAACTTGATAGAAGAGTGCTGAAGAATTTTCATACTTAGCGTGAAAATGAGGTCATATGGTCGGACCTAGGGACCTGTTACCACTCTACGCATTTCGACAGAATTGTCCCATTTATACTATGATTTCAGCTGAACTTTGTATTATTACATGACTATACACAGAAACAGGACAATTCATGAAGGTATTTGCATAAAACATCTGGAACCCAACTAAACAAAGCAGTTGAAGTTTTACACAGGTAAACAGTCTAGGGGTAAGTAAATGACACTGTGTTGTGATGTCATGCAGTATTAAGACATCACTAGTCAACTGTTGAAATCTTATTATAGATTTGTATTATAGTTAAATTGATTTACTATGCATTATAAAGACTGGAAGTGCGCAGACAATGAAAATCTCTACAGTGCGCACATTGTTTCCGTGAAATTATACACATATAATTGTACTCTGGCCATTCCGTTTAGCGATTATTTACCCTGCACTGGGACACATGGCATGAAAAATATTGAATCAGAATTCTTTTTTTTTTGAATGTAAGAGTTTGTGTAAAATAATTAAAAAGCATATTGAATGTATTACAGTTAAAGTGTTCAAATAGTAAAATAAAGTTTGAGAGATTTAGTGATTCTCGTTTATGTGTCACCATGCATGTTTGCAAGGTGGAACAGCCAAAACAATTAAACAGCAAAAATAGTGTGCAACACAAAAAAAGGTTATGTAGCCATATGTATTACAGTTAGATATAAAAAATACTAAATGCGGTCTTTATAATAGAAATAAAGTCCTCAGTTTTGTGATTTATAACCTTAGATAATTCATTATCTAGGGTGATAAATCACAAAACTGAGGACTTTATTTCTACACTAAGGTGCATATCAGGGCTTCCATCAGTGAAACAATTAATAACTAGAAATAGGCCGCCCTGTTGATAGTAGATGCGAATAGAAACAGGATAGCATAGAAGAACACACATTATCATGTGTAATGTCCACCCATGAACCTTTTGCCCAAATTGTACAGTAGTCTTACAAGACCCTGTTTCATTTGTAAAATATATCAACGATGCTTAAATATTTGTTAGTGTAGATGTAAATTATTTCAGCTTCATGCCTTTTTGCATTGGTTGGGTTGAAAATTTTGACGAAATCACTCTATCTTGCACGGTTAAGAAGATAGAAGCAAATTCCTGTTTTTCTATTTTTGGCAAAAATTTGAAAATTCAAAATGGCCGCCATTTTTGGGAAAAGGAAATTTTTTTGAAAATTGCCAAGAGTACATTTCTTAGATACCCTATGGGTCGAAAATTTCAACGAAATAACTCTATTTTGCACGGTTAAGGCCAGTTTGTGTTTTTCCATTTTGGACAAAAATTCGAAAATTCAAAATGGCTGCCATTTTGGGGGAGGGGAAAATTTTTTGAAAATTGCAAAGATTACATTCCTTAGATACCCTGTGGGTCGAAAATTTCGACGAAATCACTCTATCTCGCACGGTTAAGGAGATAGAAGCAAATTTGTGTTTTGCCATTTTTGGCAAAAATTCGAAAATTCAAAATGGCCCCCAATGTGGGGAGGGGAAAATGTTTTGAAAATTGCCAAGAGTACAATGCTCAGATACCTTGTGGGTCGAAAATTTCGACGAAATCGCTCTATCTCTAAATGTTATTGGTGAAGAGAAATTCCCCTGAAAGGACCATGTTAGGGTCACAAGAGTGATCTTAAAACGAAAAAAGCAATCAGTGCCTGTGAACAGGTTCTGTATCAGCTGACTGTGTCTTTTAAGCTGCAAAGTAGAAGAAGCGTGTTTAGGTTTGGCTATGCTCGTTTGACCTTGAATGAGAGGCCCAAGGTCAAATCCGTCCACACCAGAAGATTCCCAGCACATGATTTCCTACATGTTGGTTTCACATCCCAAACCTCTAGGACTAATAATAATCGAGTTATCGAACTTTTAAGTTTGGCTATGCTCGTTTGACCTTGAAGGAGAGGCCCAAGGTCAAATTGGACAACACCAAAAGATTCCCAGCCCATGATTTCCTATATGTTTGTATACCATCCAAAACCTCTAGGACCAATAATAAGCGAGTTATAAGCACTTTTCAGTTTGGCTATGCTCATTTGACCTTGAATGAGAGGCCCAAGGTCAAATGCGACCACACCAGAAGATTCCCAGCACATGATTCCCTATATGTTGGTATACCATCCCAATCCTGTAGGACAAATAATAAGCGAGTTATAAGCACTTTTAAGTTTGGCTATCCTCGTTTGACCTTGAAGAAGAGGCCCAAGGTCAAATCCGACCACACCAAAAGATTCCCAGCCCATGATTTCCTATATGTTGGTATACCATCACAAACCTCTAGAACCAATAATAAGCGAGTTATAAGCACTTTTAAGTTTGGCTATACTCGTTTGACCTTGAAGGAGGGGCCCAAGGTCAAATCCGACCACATCAGAAGATTCCCAGCACATGATTTACTGTATGTTGGTATACCATCCCAAACCTCTAGGACCAATAATAAGTGAGTTATAAGCACTTTTAAGTTTGGCTATGCTCGTTTCACCTTGAAGAAGAGGCCCAAGGTCAAATCCGACCACACCAAAAGATTCCCAGCCCATGACTTCCTATATGTTGGTATACCATCCCAAAGCTCTAGGACCAATAATGAGCAAGTTATAAGCACTTTTAAGTTTGGCTATGCTCATTTGACCTTGAAAGAGAGGCCCAAGGTCAAATCCGACCACACCAAAAGATTCCCAGCCCATGGTTTGCTATATGTTGGTATACCATCCCAAACCTCTAGGACCAATAATAAGTGAGTTATAAGCACTTTTAAGTTTGGCTATGCTCGTTTCACCTTGAAGAAGAGGCCCAAGGTCAAATCCGACCACACCAAAAGATTCCCAGCCCATGACTTCCTATATGTTGGTATACCATCCCAAAGCTCTAGGACCAATAATGAGCAAGTTATAAGCACTTTTAAGTTTGGCTATGCTCATTTGACCTTGAAAGAGAGGCCCAAGGTCAAATCCGACCACACCAAAAGATTCCCAGCCCATGGTTTGCTATATGTTGGTATACCATCCCAAACCTCTAGGACCAATAATAAGCGAGTTATAAGCACTTTAAACTTTGCCTATCCTCGTTTGACCTTGAAGGAGGGGCCCAAGGTCAAATGCGACCACACCAGAAGATTCCCAGCCCTTGATTTCCTACATGTTGGTATACCATCCCAAACCTCTAGGACCAATAATAAGCGAGTTATAAACACTTTTAAGTTTGGCTATGCTTGTTTGACCTTGAAGAAGAGGCCCAAGGTCAAATCTGACCACACCAAAAGATTCCTAGCCCATGATTTCCTATAGGTTGGTATACCATCCCAAACCTCTAGGACCAATAATAAGCGAGTTATAAGCACTTTTATGTTTCGTTATGCTCGTTTGACCTTGAAGGAGGGGCCCAAGGTCAAATCCGACCACACCAGAAGATTCCCAGCCCATGATTTCCTACATGTTGGTATACCATCCCAAACCTCTAGGACCAATAATAAGCGAGTTATAAGCACTTTTAAAGGTCATAGGAAGTATTTTCAAATCATTCATTAGTGATTACATGTAGTGCTGGGACGATGTTCGCAAACTTCGGTATTATCGCTCGCTGGCTCATTGCCAATCAATGATCGGTAAAATTTAAATAAAACCGATATTTGCTAAATCCATTTCTTTGCAGCCTTTTGGTCACAATAAAATACTAACCTTAATAATATTTTGTTAAAATCTGAAATATCCATCAGTTAAAATCACAAAACTAGCCGTGAATGCAATAAAAATAACGTAAATAGAAACACCTTGGGGTTTTCCAACTGTTGTCAAGGTAATCATAACAATAGGGTATTAACTTATAAAAATTTAATTTACTTATTAAATTTGCAATTTTATTGCGTTAATACATCCTATCCAATGGACAATTGCTGAATAACTACCGCTTGGTAGGCGGGTAAGCAGCTAGGGACTTCTGTGAACTCATAACAAAACAAAATTGTACAGGCCCATTTGACCTAGGGTCAGAGAACCCTGACAGGTCAAGGTCGGCCACTAACTCACCGGTTAACCGGGAGTCTACCGACGTTGCCCCCCCCTTTTTCTTTCCTTCCAGAGTCGGTTTGAGAAGGGAAAGATAGAGAGAGAGGGGCTGAGTTCAGTCCCAGAAGAAATAAACTTCCCAAGGGAAGCAAGTCACAGTTTTGTTTTTTTTTTTTGTTTTTTTTTACAATATGTACATATTTACATATATACAACATCCCCTCATTTCTGGGCCTGGTGGTGCACCTGCTGGGCAGCCACTACAGGTCCCAGGTGGAAAAGCTCCAAGTCAGCCCAGGCAACATCCTTCAAATAGAATTGGGTGAAGGTGTTGTGAGATTTCCAGTGGCAGGCTGACAAGATCTGATCTAAGGAAATCCCTGATTGGAAAGCCTTAGAGGCAGCAAAGGCCCTAACATCATGGGCTTTAACCTGATGTAAGGTGAGGGCCTCCTGGTCAGAGAGCTCATAGCACAGAACCACAGTCTGTTTGATCCATGAGGAGATGGTGGCAGGTGAGATGTCTTTATCAAAACCCTTCTTGAAGGAGACAAAGACTAACTCCTTATTCTGCCGGAGGTCTGCAGTCCTGTCCAAGTAGTAGCGCAGGGCTCTAACTGGACATAGGGACCTGTCACCCTTGAGTGACCTATCCAGAGATGGTGCCAGGGCTGGGATGACCACTGGTGCCACACTATCTGGACCTTCCTTAGCCAGCTAGTTCTTGGATAGGAAACTGGGTGAGGGGTACAAAAACACCTTAGACCAGTCCGACTGGTGTCTGATGTTCTTATGTAACCAAGCATGGATCTCACTCCTGCGTTTACCTGAACCCAAAGCCAGCAAGAAAACAGTCTTGAAAGTTAGATGTTTCAAGGAGGCCTCTTTCAGGGAATCAAAGGGAGCCTTTGTGAGCTGATGTAAAACCAGTGAAAGGTTCCAGGAGGGGATGCCCCTCCTGCCCTTAGGTCTGTCTCTATGGAAACTATCCAGGAGACGAGAGAGATTCTCATCTTTGCTGACATTAATGGTGGAATTGCCCAGTTTGTCAGCAATGGCGGATCTGTAGCCATCAATAGTGCTTGGTTGTAACTTCTTCTCCTGAAATAAGTGCAGGAGGAAGTCAGCAATGGCTTTCAGAGGTGGTGCCCTGAAGTCCACCTGATTACTGAGGCACCACTTGTAAAAATGGTCCACTTTGGCTCATAGACAGATCTGGTTGACCTTCTTTGAGGAGCCTCAATTCGTGCTGCCACTGCCTCAGAGAAGCCTTGCTCCTTGATTGCTGAGGCTCTAGGAGCCAGGCATGTAGGTTCAGATTCGACAGGTTCCTGTGAAGGACCTGGTTGAATGGCTGAGACACTAGGTTGGGTATGCTGGGCAGACACAGTGGGATCTGGCTTGACATTGCTACCAGGTCCCAAAAACAGGGCATGTTGGGCCACCCTGGAGCAATCAGAATTATTCTGTTGCAGGGGTAGTCCTGGAGCTTCTCCACCACTTTGCCCAAGATGGCTGCCGGTGGGAAGGCGTATGGGTCCAGGTCCTCCCAGGACAGGCCGAGTGCATCCACTGCCCAAGCCTGGGGGTCTGGTACCGGTGATACAAACTGGTAGTTTGTTGTTGAACCTGGTGGCAAACAGGTCCACTTGTGGCTGATGCCACCTTGAACATACAGCTTGGAACACTGCTGGATGAAGTGACCACTCTGTTTGAATGGTCTGGCCAAGCCGGGATAGCTTGTCTGCTATCACGTTCAGCCGGCCGGGGATGTGACGTGCCCTGAGGGTTACTTGCTGCCTGGTGCACCAGGACAGAATTCTCCACAGTAGGGCACACAGAGAGCCCGATTTCATCCCCCCTTCTTTGTTGATATAGGCAACCACTGTTGTGTTGTCTGTAGCTACCAACACTGTCTTGTTGAAGACTAGGGTTTGAAACTCTTTTAGAGCTAGAAATACTGCTTTCAGCTCCAAGTGGTTTATGTTTAACTTGCTCTCGGGTAGGGACCACTGTCCCCTTGCAGTGTGCTCGTCTAAGTGAGCGCCCCACCCTTCTTTTGATGCGTCTGTAAAGATTTGCAGAGCATGTTTTAGAGGGTGTAAAGGTTGACCTAGAAGCACATTGCTTTCCTCCAGCCACCACCTTAGATGGGGGTGGAGGGATTTGGGGACCGAGATCACCTTTTCCAGTGACTCTGGGACCCTCCAGTTGTTTTTCAAGTGCCACTGTATGGGTCTCATGTTAGTCGCCCTAAGTGGACTTGCTTTTCTGTTGCTGTGAGTAGACCTATGAGGGACATGAATTGTCGGACCAGGCAAAGCGGATCCGACAATATTGATCTGATCTTGTGTGTCAAGGCCTGCCAACGTTCTTCTGTTGGTCTGACCTTGCCCTCTTTCAGGTCGAACTGGTAACCTACGAAGTTGAAGACCTGTTTGGGAACCAGCTCTGACTTTTCCTTGTTCACCAGCCACCCTAATTCCTGACAAAGTGTGACTAGGGTTTGAGTATGCTGGAGACAGGTGTGGTGGGTAGAGGCTCTCACCAGCCAGTCGTCTAGGTACTGGTGGATCCTTATACCCTTCTGAAAAGCCACGAGTTTGACCTCTTTGGCCACCACTGTGAACTCCATGGGAGCTGTGGACAGGCCAAAGGGAAGGGCTTGAACTGGTAGGACTGACCCTGGAGGTGAAAGCGCATGTACTTCCTGGACTGACTGTGAATTGGTATGTGGAAGTATGCTTCTTTGAAAACTATGGATGTGACCCACTCCCCTGCTTGGAGGGAGGTTCTTATTGTCTCTGGGGTTTCCATCTTGAACGTCCCTGTGTTCAAAAGGGTGTTCAAGGTGCTCAGGTCTAGGATCGGTCTCCACCGGTTGTTGGGTTTGGGTACCAAAAAGCCGGTTGTAAAACCCCAGTGAGTTTTGATTTTCCACCGGTTCGACTGCATTCTTGTTTATCAGCTGATACAGTGCCTCTAAAAGGAAGGACTGTTTGGTTGGATTGTGGTAGTTGCTTATTACAGTCGGTGACCTCGTCAAGTGGGGTCTGAACCGGAAGGGGAGAGTGTAAACCTCCCTCAATCTCTAGCCACTGTCTGACCAGCTGGGACCCGAAAGGGTAGGCTGGCTGACTGGTCAGGTAGCTTGACAGGCATTTCACCGGGACCAGTGACTGATCAAAAATTCCTCTGTAACCAGTTCCTTAGGCTGCCACTGGTTGGCCTAAACAGCTGTTTTGGCCTTTAAGGAACTTCTGCCGGTCTGTCAGTCAGTCCTGGAGACCTGCCCAGTACCAGGCCTTAAACGGTTATACGCGAGGCAATGCTCTGTAACCGGTTCCTGGTGGCTCCACAGTTCTGCATAAACTCACCGGAGTTGGCAGAACTGGGTGAACTACTTCTTAGCAAGGATAGGCTCATATGAAGTTGCCTTCTTCCTGTCCACAGTGGAGGTTCAGCAGCTTTTCTCTGCAATCAAACAGGCTCTGTAACCGGTCAAACCGGTAGGCTCTGAGAGAAGGCTAACTGTTGAACCTGTTCTCAGCACTGAATTTGAAGCTGGTTCCTTGCCAGCAAGGATGGGAACAGCAGATTTCTTGTAACCAGCAGCACTACCGTTCCGGAACCAGCAACACTCCGGAACCGGCAATTCTCTGTAACCGGCAAACCTGTTGACACTGGATTTGGAGCTGGTTTCTTGCCCTTAAGTATGGGTACAGATTCCTCTGTAACCGGCAACACAACCGGTAATTCTCTGAACCAGTAGCCCTGCTGTATGTCACCAGCAACTCTGTGTAACCGGTAATCCTGTTTAACCGGTAGCCCTTGCTGGATTTCTGTGACCACAACCGGCAGTCTGAACAGAACTGGTGCCGGTATCCCTCATCACTGGCTGGAGAGTGACCCTACCGGTAGCCTGAACAGGACCGGTACCGGTCCAAAATTCTGCACAGGGAAGATAAGGGTCTCAATGGTCACCGCGACTTCTGGTAGGTGAACCCTCTGAGCAGCCGCACCGGTGGTCTGAACAAGACTGGAACCGGTACCCCCAACAGTCACACCAGTGGAAAGGCCTCTGGTGGAGGTTCCAGTATCAAAACAGGGCTGATCACTGGTAACCACTGAAGGGGGGTTCCTTGACAGCTTCACAGGAACATGACTGGAACCGGTACCCCAACAGTCCCACCAGTGGAAAGGCCTCTGGTGGAGGTTCCAGGATCAAGCAGGACTGATCACTGGCAGCCACTGAAGGGGTTTCTTCACAGGAACAGCACCCACCGGTAGTCTGTACAGACCGGAACCGGTACCCCCAACAGTCACACCAGTGGAAAGGCCTCTGGTGGAGGTTCCAGGATCAAAAGGGGTGATCACTGGCAACCACTGAAGGGGTTTCTTCACAGGAACAGCACCCACCGGTAGTCTGTACAGACCGGAACCGGTACCCCCAACAGTCCCACCAGTGGAAAGGCCTCTGGTGAAGGTTCCAGTATCAACACAGGGCTGATCACTGGACCACTGAAGGGGGGTTTCTTGACAGCTTCACAGGAACAGCCCCCACCGGTAGTCTGTACAGACCGGAACCGGTACCCCCAACAGTCCCACCAGTGGAAAGGCCTCTGGTGAAGGGGGGTTTCTGATATGTATGTAACACAATATATATATTTTCATCTGAAAATAAGCTTTAATTTCGTAGAATAAACCGCGTTTTCTTCAAACTTGGAGATAAATTCAAAACGCGTCTGCACACTACACGCGCCAAACGAAAAAGATGAACTGACGTCACTCTGTCTGGACAGGAAGCAAGTATGATGCGCCACCTAGCGAATGCACACTACTGACCGGTCCTGCCAGTATTATATACAGGACGTCTTTTTCTGGCGTTTGGCGGGACCGGTCGCGCCGACCGGTAAAGCAATTGTCCATTGGATAGGATGTATTAACGCAATAAAAATATATATTTAAAAGATTGCATAATGTGTTTTTATGAAGTTTATTTGTTTATAAGACATCAGTCTGCCACAGTAAATTTTTGAAATAGCCTTCAGAACATCTTTTATTTTTGTTCTCAAATAAAAAATATTTAGAGAGGTATTAAGCAAGTTGCATAAAAATCACCAAACAATGCAGTCAACCAGGTTCAACTCTGAGATGAATTTTGATAGTTATTTTTTTTCAATTTTGAAAACACTATTGCCAGGAGATGAAATAAATACAACATAAATGTCTTTAGAACTGGGCCTCAAGCAAGGATAAATCATATATGTTCTCCAAATTAGTTTCCCATAAAAACTGTAAACAATACTGCTTTCATAGTATACATAATGCGTCTAGCCATCTAGTGTTGATTACAGTTCCCCTAAACACATATCCTTTTTTTTTGGTCTCAACAAAGGCTTAAATTGAGAATAAAATGTCACCAACTAATTTCCAAAACTTTAAATTATCCAAACTTAAGGCCAAGAAATACTGAACTAATATCTTAAGGAAAACTCATATACTGAATTATTTCATAAACTGATAATGTAAAAGTTAGAACTTCAAACATGATTCTTTCAGAATAAATTCAATAAATTTGACTACAACAGCATGCTTTTATAAATTATTAATGCAAATGAAAACAAATTGTGTATTTTGATTTCACTTTACATCATGCCTTTTCTTGATAGAAATGCCGGTGATTAAAGGCAAAAAAACAGTATCCAGTAAGTTCAAATGACCACTTTTGAATTTATCAAGAGATTCTTAGTTTTGTGTAAATTTATCTAACTTGAAAGGCTACTTTCTCATCACAGTTTAAAAACCTGGAAAAAAATGATGGAAGGAGGCAAAATCTCATACATATGTTTACGCTTTCTGCATTCCAAGACAAGCCTACTTACAGTATATCTGTGTTTGTTAGAACTGTCAGTGATTAAAAGTTAGGTAAAACTTGAGAAAAAAACAGCATCTAGAAAAAATAGAGGCTAGTCAGCTTTTTTGGCAAAGGAAAATGTTATCTTCCTTCAGTTTGGAAATATATACACTATATCTCCAACTACACGGAACTTCATTATGAACCTGTGACGTCATCAATCATCTACTACGAGAAAAACAATATGTCCACTTTTTACTCCATGTTCGGTTCTCGCCTCCAACCTCTGTGGCCGCCGGTTCGAATCTCGGGCCGGGCGCTTCATGTTGGAAAGTTGGTAGTTACTTGCCGATGCCCGGTGGTTTACAGTGCACTATGCACTGGTTTATTCCACCTGTAAACTACCCGTCGCAATATGACCCTGGCTGTTGAACGCGACGTAAAGCAACAAATAAATAAATTTACTCCACGTTCGTGATATTTATTTTTATAATGCTATTTATGGCTCTTGTACCATATATTTCTTAAAATAAACCACATTTTCATTCTTATAGGTTGTTTGTCTACTGAATGAAGTTAACTTCATAATTTTTGTGAAAAATGTTTCCTATGACCTTTAAGTTTGGCTATGCTTGTTTGACCTTAAACGAGAGGCCCAAGGTCAAATACGACCACACCAGAAGATTCCCAGCCCATGATTTCCTATATGCTGGTATACCTTCACAAACCTGTAGGACCAATAATAAGTGAATTATAACCACTTTTAAGCTTGGCTATGCTCATTTCACCTTCAATGAGAGGCCCAAGGTCAAATGCGACCACACCAGAAGGTTCCCAGCCCATGATTTTGTATATGCTGGTATACCATCCCAAACCTCTAGGACCAATAATAAGCGAGTTCTAATCACTTTTAAGTGTGGCTATGCTCGTTTGACCTTGAACGTGGGGCCCAAGCTCATATCCGACCACACCAGAAGGTTCCCAGCCCATGATTTCCTATATGTTGGTATACCATCCCAAAGCTCTAGGACCAATAATGAGCGAGTTATGAGCACTTTTAAGTTTGGCTATGCTCGTTTGACCTTGAAGGGGGGCCCAAGGTCAAATGCGACCACACCAGAAGATTCCCAGCACATGATTTCCTACATGTTGGTATACCATCCGAAACCTCTAGGACTAATAATATGCGAGTTATAAGCACTTTTCAGTTTGGCTATCCTCGTTTGACCTTGAAGGAGAGGCCCAAGGTCAAATCTGACCACACCAAAAGATTCCCAGCCCATGGTTTCCTACATATTGGTATACCATCCCAAACCTCTAGGACCAATAATAAGCGAGTTATAAGCACTTTAAACTTTGCCTATCCACGGTTGACCTTGAAGGAGGGGCCCAAGGTCAAATCTGACCACACCAGAAGATTCCCTGCACATGATTTCCTATATGTTGGTCTACCATCCCAAAGCTCTACGACCAATAATAAGCGAGTTATAAGCACTTTTAAGTTTGGCTATCCTTGTTTGACCTTGAACGAGAGGCACAAGGTCAAATGCAACCACAGCAGATGATTCCCAGCACGATTTCCTATATGTCGGTATACCATCCCAAAGCTCTACGACCAATAATAAGCGAGTTATAAGCACTTTTAAGTTTGGCTATCCTCGTTTGACCTTGAACGAGAGGCCCAAGGTCAAATCCGACCACATCAGAAGATTCCCAGCACATGATTTCCTATATGTAGGTATACCATCCCAAAGCTCTACGACCAATAATAAGCAAGTTATAAGCACTTTTAAGTTTGGCTATCCTCGTTTGACCTTGAAGGATGGGCCCAAGGTCAAATGCGACCACACCAGAAGATTCCCAGCACATGATTTCCTATATGTAGGTATACCATCCCAAAGCTCTACGACCAATAATAAGCGAGTTATAAGCACTTTTAAGTTTGGCTATCCTCATTTGACCTTGAACGAGAGGCCCAAGGTCAAATCCAACCACACCAGAAGATTCCCAGCCCATGATTTCCTACATGTAGGTATACCATCCCAAAGCTCTACGACCAATAACAAGCGAGTTATAAGTACTTTTAAGTTTGGCTATCCTCGTTTGACCTTGAAGGATGGGTCCAAGGTCAAATGCGACAACACCAGAAGATTCCCAGCACATGATTTCCTATATGTCGGTATACCATCCCAAAGCTCTACGACCAATAATAAGCGAGTTATAAGGACTTTTAAGTTTGGCTATCCTCGTTTGACCTTGAAGGATGGGCCCAAGGTCAAATCCGACCACACCAGAAGATTCCCCGCACATGATTTCCTATATGTTGGTATACCATCCCAAACCTCTAGGACCAATAATAAGCGACTTATAAGCACTTTCAACTTTGCCTATGCTCGTTTGACCTTGAAGGAGGGGCCCAAGGTCAAATGCAACCACACCAGAAGATTCCCAGCCCATGATTTTCTACATGTCGGTATACCATCCCAAACCTCTAGGACCAATAATAAGCGAGTTATAAGCACTTTTAAGTTTGGCTATCCTCATTTGACCTTGAACAAGAGGCCCAAGGTCAAATCCAACCACACCAGAAGATTCTCAGCCCATGATTTCCTATATGTTGGTATACCATCCCAAACCTCTAGGACCAATAATAAGCGAGTTATAAGCACTTTTAAGTTTGGCTATCCTCGTTTGACCTTGAACGAGAGGCCCAAGGTCAAATCCAACCACACCAAAAGATTCCCAGCCCATGATTTCCTATATGTTGGTATACCATCCCAAACCTCTAGGACCAATAATAAGCGAGTTATAAGCATTTTTATGTTTGGCTATCCTCGTTTGACCTTGAAGGAGAGGCCCAAGGTCAAATCCGACCACACAAGAAGATTCCCAGCCCATGATTTCCTATATGTCGGTATACCATCCCAAACCTCTAGGACCAATAATAAGCGAGTTATAAGCACTTTTAAGTTTGGCTATCCTCGTTTGACCTTGAACGAGAGGCCCAAGGTCAAATCCAACCACACCAAAAGATTCCCAGCCCATGATTTCCTATATGTTGGTATACCATCCCAAAGCTCTAGGACCAATAATAAGCGAGTTATAAGCATTTTTATGTCTGGCTATCCTCGTTTGACCTTGAACGAGAGGCCCAAGGTCAAATCCGACCACACCAGAAGATTCCCAGCCCATGATTTCCTACATGTTGGTATACCATCCCAAAGCTCTAGGACCAATAATAAGCGACTTATAAGCACTTTTAAGTTTGGCTATGCTCGTTTGACCTTGAAGGGGGGGCCCAAGGTCAAATGCGACCACACCAGAAGATTCCCAGCACATGATTTCCTATATGTTGGTATACCATCCCAAACCTCTAGGACTAATAACAAGTGAGTTATAAGCACTTTTCAGTTTGCCTATCCCCGTTTGACCTTGAAGGAGACGTCCAAGGTCAAATCTGACCACACCAAAAGATTCCCAGCCCATGGTTTCCTATATGTTGGTATACCATCCCAAACCTCTAGGACCAATAATAAGCGAGTTATAAGCACTTTAAACTTTGCCTATCCTCGCTTGACCTTGAACGAGGGGCCCAAGGTCAAATCTGATCACACCAGAAGATTCCCAGCACATGATTTCCTATATGTTGGTATACCATCCCAAACCTCTACGACCAATAATAAGCGAGTTCAAGGCTTAATCTTAGCAAAATTTTTATGAACTTATAATCAATCGCCCATCAATCAGTCAATTATGGCCCGATTGATCCCAATATCGACTGGCGCCTAGATTCTTCCCCCAGGAATGTGCATACCAAATTTGGTTGACCCACACCCAGTACTTTCTGAGGAAATCTAGTGAAAAGGAAGTAAATTTTTTTTTGAATTTTTTATAATGTGACCTCGATAAAGGTCAAAGGTCAAATTTATGCCTGTCAAAAAATTTCCCCACGCCTATAGAAGAACACTGCCACATATCATTTGGATAGGCCTAATAACAAGGGAGATATTCAAGGGAGACGATAATGCGGCGGCGGCGGCGGCGGCTGACTGAAAACCGGGGGTGAAACCAATAAGCGTCCCCTTTTCAAGGGACGCTTAATTACCAAGAGTACAATGCTCACATACCCTGTGGGTCGAAAATTTCGACGAAATCGCTCTATCTGCACGGTTAAGGAGATAGAAGCAAATTAGTGTTTTGCCATTTTTGGCAAAAATTCGAAAATTCAAAATGGCTGCCATTTTTGGGGAGGGGAAAATTTTTTAAAACTTACCAAGAGTACAATGCTCACATACCCTGTGGGTCGAAAATTTCGACGAAATCGCTCTATCTCGCACGGTTAAGGAGATAGAAGCAAATTTGTGTTTTGCCATTTTTGGCAAAAATTCAAAATGGCTGCCATTTTTGGGGAGGGGAAAATTTTTTTGAAAATTGCAAAGATTGCATTCCTTAGATACCCTGTGGGTCGAAAATTTCGACGAAATCGCTCGATCTCGCACGGTTAAGGAGATAGAAGCAAATTAGTGTTTTGCCATTTTTGGCAAAAATTCAAAATGGCCGCCATTTTTTGGGAGGGGAAAATTTTTTTAAAATTACCAAGAGTACAATGCTCAGATACCCTGTGGGTCGAAAATTTTGACGAAATCGATCTATCTGGCACGGTTAAGGAGATAGAAGCAAATTTGTGTTTTGCCATTTTTGGCAAAAATTCGAAAATTCAAAATGGCCGCCATATTTGGGGAGGGGAAAATTTTTTAAAACTTACCAACAGTACAATGCTCAGATACCCTGTGGGTCGAAAATTTTGACGAAATCGCTCTATCTCGCACGGTTAAGGAGATAAAAGCAAATTTGTGTTTTGCCATTTTTGGCAAAAATTCGAAAATTCAAAATGGCCGCCATTTTTGGGGAGGGGAAAATTTTTGGAAAATTGCACAGATTGCATTCCTTAGATACCCTGTGGGTCAAAAATTCTGTCGAAATCGCTCTATCTCTTACGGTTTCTGAGATATTAGCAAATTACTCAAAAGTAGTACTGAAAATATACAATGAAGTACCTAAATGGCTATTACTCATGTACTGACAAAGCTATCAGTCCCAAATGCAATACCAAGCGAGCTATGGACATAACAATCTTGTATTCAAAATTGTAGTAAAATATCTTTAATTATTTTGGCTTAAATGCACGGAAACCAATGGGTACTGAAAATAGCTGTACTTAAGTATTACTCAGTAAGCAAAAGAGGTACAACAGCCAAAAGCAATCCCAAGCAAGCTACTGACCCAATAAGCCTGCATACCAAATTTGGTGACAATAGCTCTAATACTTTTCCTTTAAATGAGCGGAAACCATGCGTGACGCCGGACATCGGACGCCGGACATCGGACGGCGGAAAAAGCAAAAATAATATATCCACCCCCCAGGGGGGTGGACATAATTAGTGTATCCAGTAGCAGTGAGCAAGTATGTCATCTTTAACTAAATACTTATAAGAGACACATGTTCCACATAAAACTTTGAGTTTAACTTATATGTCTATTACTTATGTAATTAAGTTACAAACTACACAAAGGCCGCTCACTTTATTGCAACCAAAGCTGCAAGAACCAAGATTCAAGTAAAAATATATAAGAGATATATGAGAGAGATAAATAGTATCAGATATCCTCATACAGATATAAAATAGCATCACATATGCAAGATCAAAGGTTAAATCTAAGTCCCACCATGACATTGCACACATATAACCCTTGACCAATGTCTCTACCAAATATCAACTTACTACACATTATGGTTTCCAAAATATAGGCCAGACAAGGCATTATAGGTCAAGGTCACTACAGCAAGGTCAAAGGTCAAATCAAGGTCACACAATGATGTTTTACATCTACACACCCTAGCCAATGTCCCTACTAAGTGTCAACTTCCTACACCTTACGGTTTCTGAGATATACCGCGGACAAGATTTTAAAAGTTAATTACAAAACAGATATGCATCCTATTGATTTTAAAATTGCATACATAAAAGTACAAGCACTAGCATATCTTGTACTGTTTGCAAAATAACATTATAATAAAGGATTGTTGAGATATAGAGCATTGAATTTTTAGTAAAATGCAAAAGAAAGAAAACAAGGGATGGATTACTGAGTGCTGAGTGAATCCAAATGATATTCATAAAGATCTGTTTTTCTGTAATGTGTGTCTTAAGTACAGGCACATGTAAAAATGTTAGAACACAGAAAAATTCCTTATTTTCATTTTACCAAACTGTGATTTCCTTCACATCCATATACTTTTTACAGAACAAAAATGGACAAATTATTCAAAGGGAAATGATCATTTAACAGTTGGGTATTTTCGATATACATTTTTTGTGTGAATGTTTCTTGATCGCAAATAAAAACTAACATTGGATGCCATAATATATCAAAATAATAATTAAAGACAAAATAATATATTTCAAAAGCTGTAAGCTGTGCCTTCAGTGAGGGAATTATTCACATTTTTACTGAACTCAAACATAAACTGCTTCACGCCTCAACTTGGCACACCTTGGACACAAAATCCTTATTTGCCGCTATTATCTGTTTAATATTGCGGATTTCTATTTATTAAAAAAATGCATTGAGAGTTGACACAAGCGCAAATAATAAGTGTATTTTAACAACAAAAAAGTCAAAACAAAAAACATTTTTAAATGGGCTTTAAGGGGTGAAAATATCATTTCTACAAGAAATCAGCACCCCAACTTGGCAATATTTGCACACGGGAAGTACAGTACCGATGCCAATTAATTAAAATACATGATCATACCTTATACAGTATACAAAAATGTGTGAATGTCGGTGATAAAGAACTACTGTTATTAAATATTTTAACTTCAGCTTTGTGCCAATTTGAGGTGTGTGCCAAGATATGTGCCAGTCTTGAGTTTAAGGCTTTTGTTTTAGCTAAAATTTTCTCAAGTTTCTCACAAAAAGTGCTTGGCTACTCGATCTGCTCTTATTGCTACAAAGACTGGTACTCAGTTTTTATCAATATTATATCTGTATCGGGCCATTTAGACACCAGCGCCGAGTCGAAACGGATTACTGCGCCATTTCAACACCACGGTTAATTTATGTAAGATGTTGGTGTAACTAAGAACCAAATTCAAAACTTCATTTTTTATCTAACAATATTTTATATGTATATCATATTTAATAAATAGAATACAATTCTCGGACTTGCAAGCTAGTACATAAGGATATATAAGGTGCGTGTATATCAAATAATTTATGGTGGAGGATATTTACCCAACGGCTGTGTACGCTAGATCAGTTTCACTGCTAGAGTACCCAACAGTTGTGTATGCAAGATCTATTTAACTGCTAGTGTACCGAAAGGTTGTGTATGGTAGCAGTGATACTGGTCTAGCATACCCAACGGTTGTGTACGCAGGATCTATACTGCTGCTAGTGTGCCCAATGGTTGTGTACACTAGCAGTGATACTGGTCTAGCGTACCCAACGGTTGTGTACGCAAGATCTATATCGCTGCTGGCATACCCAACGGCTATGTATGTACACTTCTGGCATACCCAACTACCCTGGACTCAAGGCAGTTAATCCTATGTTCCCAATGGTTGTGCACCCTAGATCAATACCATTCTTGGTGTACCCAACAGTTGTGTACGCAAGATCTATTTCACTGCTAGTCTACATGATGGTTGTGTATGCTAGCAATGATATCGGTCTAGTGCACGCACTGGCTGTGTACGCAAGAGCCATTTCACTGCTAGCGTATCCAACTATCCTGTACTAAAAGCAGTGAAGTGGTGTTCCCAATGGTTCTGCACCATAGACCAATAGCATTGTTAGTGTAGCCAATGGTTGTGTACGCAAGATGTATTTCACTTCTAGTGTACCCAACGGCTGTGTACACTAGCTAGCAGTGATATCGGTCTAGTGTACCCAATGGTTGTGTTCACAAGATCTATATAACTTCTACCATACCCAATGGCTGTGTATGTACACTAATGGCACAGGCGTACCCATCTATCTATATCTAATTAAAGCACTAACTTCTATTTTCCCAATGGTTATTTACCCTAGATTTATGTCATTGTTCTTTTTTGTTAGTTTACCCAAAACTTGTGTAAAGTACTGGTATATCTAACTACCCTGTACCCAAGGCAGTAATCTCTATGTTCCCAATGGTTGTGCACCCAAGATCAATATCATTGCTAGCATATCTAGTGGCTATGTATACACGATCCATTTCACCACTAGTGTACCCAGCGATTGTGTACACTGGCAGTGATATTAGTCCAGTGTACCCAGTGGTTGTGCACACAAGATCTATATCACTGCTAGTGTAGCCAACAACGCCAATTTTTTTTGACAGCCTACCCAATTTCTCATTACTTAAGGCAGTATGCACTCAATGGTTGTGCACTTGATATCAGTACCTTTTACAGCATATTCAACAGGTCTGTATCCAAGGTATTATGATGCAATTAGTTTTTAAGGAAATTTTTCATGCAGTCGGAAATGGGCCAAAGATCTCTGAAATAAAATTATTTGCCTTAGCATGGGTTTGCACTGTGAAACAGCAGAATAACTTGGTTGATGTTATATTCTGACAATTTCTAAAGGACATGTCAGAAATGAGCTAAGGGAGAATTGATTAAAATTTGGGTACACTAGCAGTGATCCTGTGTACATAGCCGTTGGGCACACTAGCAATGATATAGATCTTGCATACACAGATGTTGGATACGCTAGACCAATATCACAGCTAGAGTACACAGCCGTTGGGTAAATAACCACTCCGTTAATTTATATTCTCGGACTTGCAAGTAGACTAGTCACTATGCTACACGGGTAAGATCAATTTGGGACAGTTTTATTCTGTTTTTACAGTTTTTTTGCCACTTTTCAACATAAAAGTACAGTTTCATACGTATTAATAAACAGAAATGCACCAATATTTCATTGTGTGCTAATCATTTTGTCTTTTTTCTATGTCTGTACAATCCAAAATTAGACAAAAACTGAATGTTGTACCCAAAACAAAGGGTCATTGATTTAGGACACTTCTGGGACACCTCCAAATTACAATCCACTGAATTGAGAAATTTACTTTCATTGGCCCCCAATTTTTTTGTAAATAGAAAACAGATATCAGTGACTTGACTTTTGTCATGTACGAGCCATAGGAGTTGTATAAAATAAGCCAGAACAAACATTTATTATATAACTACTTTACAGGCGACAAGAATTTTGGCCGTCATATTTTAAAAGTATGGTACAGTCAACTATAGACGCAGTTTTCTGTCCCAAATTATGCCTTTTTAAACTAATGAATGGTATTTTGGTCAGTACATCCATCTTTTAAATATTGGCTGAGAGACAGATTAATCGGTCTAAGTCGACTAAAGAAGCAACAGCCTGGTTTACAATAACTATAAAGCACTCAAAATTAATTTTTTTGTGTACAGTACAGGTAGAAGATATGATAACAATGTTTTGTGGTCATTAATTTGGAATAACCTCATACTTACTGTAGATGATAACACAAGGACATTTTCCATGTGGTGGATATGGGGAATGTGTGGAATTTTCTTTTCTATAAAATGTCACATATAAATGCTAAACCCACAGTACTAGTGGGATAAAATCACATTTATAAATGAGGTAATATTACTTCTAAAATTCATTGTTTGTGATGTCAAGTCAAACAAACAGTTTTTATTGCTAAAGGTAAAAACTGTCCCAAATTGATGACCGCCCCAAATCAGTGACACCCGTGTACTGTATAGTCAAGTATCCTTAATTCGAGGGTGTTGTTGATTCGAGTATGGCCGTTTTTCATTAGGGCATGGCTGCGGTATGGTAAAACCGTTCCCTAGAAAATAAGCTACAGTACGGATATTGCCGCACTCCAGAACTTTGTCTTGAGTGCGGTTTCAGTAACAATTGTTTTCATTGGTTAATTGAATTAATCATGTTTGCAGACGAAAAAAAATAGACTGCTTGTCTATATCTCCCGTGTGTAAAATATGGCAGGAAATACCCATCTTACCCTAATATTTTCTTAAGTCTGTGTGTGCAAGTACTAGCATTTGATATTCTATTTGTAAAATATTGCTAGGTAAGAGTGTCTCGAGTGAGGTTTCAGTATCAAATTATTTCATTGGTTAATTAAATTAATCACGTTTGCAGACGAAAAGTAGACTGGTTGCCTAGATCCTCTGTAAAATATGGCTAGAAACCCCATCGTGACCTCATATTTCCTTGAGTCTCTGTGTGCAAGAACTAGCATTTGATATTCTATTTGTCAAATATTGTTAGAAAACTATCATTAGAAGGTGCGGTAAGAGTAAAATATTGCTAGACTTCTGTTTGTAATGTAATGGGATATTTAACCGTACTCAAGTCAGTTTGCTGGAATACGGCAAATAAATGCTACCATAATGATTATTGCCAATTTTTACATTTCCCCTAATTTACGTTTAGGATGTAAACACATAGCTAGGGATCCCATAGCTACAGCAGTTGTATTACCAGCCCTACAGTAATGTAGGCCGTTAGTAAACTTGCGTTATCGCATACTAGCGTCCTACTGTACCTGGGGCCGGATTCACAAACAATACTTAGACCATTCCTAACTTAAATTTTAAGTATTACTTAGATTTCAAGTAAGAAACTATGAAACCTTATTCACGAACGTTCCTAACTCTAAGGTGACCTTAAAACCCATACTTAGATTTTAAGTTAAGTTGAAAGCTACCTTGAGAGGACAGGATGTTAATATTACATGATTTAGTTTGTAAACATTGAGCAATAATAGTGTTGTATTTGGATGGGGAGGTTTATTTATCCATGTGGTTAGTGTATAAGTCAAATTTTAGTAAGATGAAGTTTTAACTAATTCTTCAGAAATAATTTCCACTAATGGCTAGATTCTACTTGAAAGGAACAGATTAAAATTTTCACTAGGAATTAATTTTACTCTCCAAGCTCATCAGCTAAAATAATTAAAAATCTCACTTTAATAAGCTGTGACAAATATTCTTTGTAGAGGATCATTATCATAAACAATCCAATGTATAGACCAAAATTTTCCATACCACTTGGCCAATCAGATTCACTGACACAACCATAACTAAAGAGTTAGGAGAGCTTTTTCCTTACTTAAAATCTAAGGTAACCTTATCTAAGTATTGTTTCGTGAATACCAATTCTAAGAAAAACTTAGTCAAGTGAAAAACCTTCCCTTACTTAGATCTAAGGTCACCTTATCTAAGTATTGTTCGTGAATCCGGGCCCTGTTACGGGTCGTTTCAGCTCCATGCGCCGTTTCAACACCATTATAACATTTAGAGGTTATTTGAAGGCAAATGGCACATAACAAAAGGGTTTATCTAGGTTTTTAGTTTTTGATTTTGCTCTACACCTTTATTCTTCTGTCCGGTAACGCGTCATAGGTGACCTAATTATGAAGTAGGTCAAATCGGTAAGTGAAAACAAAGGGAAATCCTATAAAATTGCAAAGTTAAAGCAAACCATATATTATTTAATGTTATAAATATTATTAATTAAAGAGGTACAATATATTGGTCGTTTTCTATATGATTACCTACGTTAATGTACATTTGTAAATTAGATTTTTGATGATTCCTTGATTATCGCCAACCGTCTGTGACAGAAGAACCAGGAAGTATCGAAAATCAATTTTAGTGGATACTGTACTTTAACACATTTATATTATTAAAATTATTACTGAAAATGGAGGAATAAATTATGTAAATACGTTCTGTATACTCCATAGAATTTATGAAAATTATATGCAGCAGTTTTAATACAATATCTCCTATTTTCGCCCAGTGCCATCTGTCAAATTAGTACTACTAACAAGAGCCAATATTTCTTGGATATTTCTGAAACCTACAACTGTATTACATACATCAATAGAGAGGTATTTTTGCAGAGCTTCTGCTCGTTTTTGCTGCATCAAAATCAAAAGAAATGGATGAGAAATTGCAGTTTAAAAATTAAGTTTATATATTCATTAATACCTGGATTAGAACTCAGACGGTCACCCATCCAAGTACTAACCAAGCCCAGTGCTGCTTAACTTCAGTTATGAGATGGGTACTCATCAAACTATGCCAAACAGGACAGATTTCCAGATTTAATCAAGGGCTTTTTGTGGTAGTTAATCTCTACTTTATGGCTCGTTATAAAACTCGGAGCTGGAGTTGGAGCTTTACTTGGAGCCACACCTTTTTACCGCACCCCCATTTGATTGGATGACTTGTATACCCATAGAGTGCTGAAAACGTGAGGCTACGATGGGGTTTCTAACATATTTTACAAACATATAATCCAGCAAGACTCTAGTGTCACCGCACCTAATACTGCCATCTCGCAATATTTAAAACAAATAAAATATAAAATGCTGGTACTTCTGCAAATATTTTTACCGCACCCCTCCAACCGCACCTCCTGAGCTCCGAGTTTTATAAGGCACCCTACTTTATGCAGGTGTTCCACTGGAGGCCGACCCTATGACTCTGTATTATTTTAAGGTCGGCTGAAAAAGTCAGGGGGGAGGGGGGGGGGGGGAGTTGACAAAAATCCACAAAAAAGCGGGACATTTTTGGGTCAGCTATTATCTGCTTTCCTGTTAAGTGTAACCTCAGACTGAGAGGCCTGGGTTTGATTCCCAGTGATGTGTAAATCAAGGCATCATAGCTCAGTGATAGAGCACTCAGTCTGGGTGTTTGCAATAATTGCAAGCAAATTAAATATTAATTAAATCTAGAATTGGAACAACCACTTAACAAATAATAAACTAAAAAGCATGCAATACTATGTTTACCTGAATTCTGGTACTGAAGTCCAGGTAAATCATATGAGGCCTAAGATGAAGAATAAGATGCAGTGAATAAAGTGATGGGAATACTTTGACAGTTACAGAAACAACTCCTGGAGGCCCAGAAAAACTGTGCTAGTTCAAAGAATGAATAGTTCTAAAGTTCAATGTCACTACAGTAAGGTCAAAGGTCACATGATCTTACACACTATGGAACCTATAGGTATGTTTTTTTTTAAATTCTTTATTCATTTTTTTTTTTTACAAAACAACAAGTCAAGGTGTTACATGAAGCAAATATACAGGAAAAGAGTAATATAGATATACTAATTAATAGAGTAAAAAAAAAGTTTACAGACAAAAACTGAAAAAACAATCTGCATATTAATTATCTGGTTATGCATACTGATACAAAATCTCCCAATCATTATCATTGTAGATCACAAATCATAATGCCCTTAAATTTTCAAAAAGGGCACCAAATTTTTGAAAGAAAACTTGGTCTTTGCCTCGATTTATGTGGGAAACATAGTCAGTAACCAAATTAGATTTTAGGGCTCTACAAAAATGATCCCAGTAAATTATAGGTATGTTCTATATATCACTTGTAAGGTATTTCTACAGTGCTTCTGTTCATATTTAGTGCCTATAATCCATGAATTATTTCTTTTGAAAGAATAATAAAAGAGTAACATAACCAACAAACTGAGTGCTTTATCACTAAGCTACAATGTTTTTTTTAGAAACATCACTGGGAATCAAACCCAGGTCTCCCAATATGTCAGAATATGCTACTCTATGACTTACTGTTGCAAAGTGTAATTTTAAATCCAAGAAATATATATCCTTGCCCATTAATTTACAGACAGAAATTCCTGGAATTTCTTTGAAAATTATATACCTTTTTCTATGGACTAACAAAAAAATATATCCATCCATTTAGTGAGCTAATATGGCATTGTGACGTCTATTTACAAACACCCAACGCATACATGGTTACTGTTTTTACTGGGGGCTATCCTCCCCCACACCTTCTTAAAAGGCTATTTTATTTCAGTGATCACTTTAAAACTCAAAAAAGGGGGGCTCGGTGGTGTAGCGGTTAGAGTTCTCGCCTCCAACCTCTGAGGCCGCCGGTTCGAATCTCGGGCCGGGCGCTTCATGTTGGAAAGTTGGTAGTTACTTGCCGATGCCCGGTGGTTTACAGTGCAGTATGCACTGGTTTCCTCCACCTGTAAAACTACCCGTCACAATATGACCCTGGCTGCTGAATGCGACGTAAAGCAACAAATAAATAAATAAAAAATAAATTAAAACTCAAAAATGGTTGGAAAAGTGTTGGGGGTGGATAGTCCCCAGTCATAATTGGCCTCTGAATGGCTAGACACAGCACAGCAGCTAAGGTCCATTCAGTTAATGTATCTGTCATCTTTTGACCAGGAGCACAAGACCCTAGGGGGGTACTGTTGGCTATGGGTGGCAAAATATAACTAGTGGGCCACCACTGGGCTACTGCTTGACCACTGATTGCATTTTTTTCAAAATTTTTAAAGCATTATACACAACTTCATAAGCAACCACGACTATTGTCACGCCACCAGAGAACCACCATAAAAACTTGATGGCTCCCATCAGTGGACCACTGGTGGCCCATCAGTCAACCTTGTTCTTGGCTACTGAACGTGGTCCACTGGTGGCCCAATAGAAAAGCTTATCAATGGCTGCTGATAGTGGGCCACCGATGGACCACCAGTAAACCTTATTTTCGGCTGCCAATGGTGGACCACTGTCTACCAGGTGGTCAGGAGAATGGCTAGCCACCAGCTATTTTCATAATGGATTTTAATGTAAAAAACACGAGCAGGAAGCTCTTTAAATTACCTTTCTAATGATATAAGTAACTTATATTTAGGGTAAATAATTTTAGAAATATAAAAGAAAAAAACAGAACTTGTTTATGGTGTTAATTAGACAAAAGGACAGTGGGCGAAAATAGGAGATATTTTGTTAAAACTGCTGCAAATGAATTAGATAAATTTCAAACCCTAAACAAAACTAATGTACATAATTTATTCCTCTATTTCCAGTAATATTACTTTCAAAATATATGTGTTAATATAGTGTACTCATGTAAATTAATTTTCGCTACTTCCTGGTTCATCTGCCACAGACGTACTTTGTTTTCCCTTACGAAGTTCCCGTATGTGATTTACCGGACAGAAGAATGTTTTTCACGCCAGGCAGGTTTATTTCTCCAAAAGAATCTCTCAATATAACATCCATTTATTTCAACAGCAATACAGTAAAAGCACTACAAGTACTGCCTTGCTACCAATTATCGCCGGCTACCAATTATCGCCACCAGAAAATAAAACATTCATGTTTCAGTAATGGACACATATTTTGAAAGCTTTTTGTTGTGTATTTGTTCCATTCACTTTGGAAATAGTTATACTTTATTTGTGAGACTTGGCATGCTACTTTTGGTGAAGTTGTACCTATTTGAATTCTATCTGGCTGAACTGCAGAATCCCCCTGACGGAAGTAGAAATATGGAAATTTTGTGCAAAATAAAACTAATTAATATTTATGTATATGAAGTCTTGAATATAAATTACAATCACCAAGGAACACTCATGCACTACATTTGGTCGACAAGGTCGACAAAGTCGACAATATAAATTAGGTTGACAAGCTTTCATATTTTTTAATATTTACAGCATTTTGTCAACTTTGTATATAATTTGGTGTGTGTGTAAAACTTTCAGAAATTTGTGAACTTTGTCGACCTGTCGACTAGTTATTGATATATATGTATGTATATATATATATGTGTGTGTGTGTGTATCTGTTTGTCGACTTTGTCGACCTTGGAGATCAGGGATTCATTGGAAATTATGTTGTCGACCCTGTCTACCCTATTTATTTCATAGTATTACTGAATTAGCATAATTTTAAGAATTATTATTTATCTGTTCCTATAAACTTCCTAATTATCATATTTTCACTTCCATCAGGGGGATTCTACAGTCGCGCCTTCTGTCTTGCGATAATTGGTATCCGGCGATAATTGGTACAGTAGCAAGGCAGTACAAAAGCCAAAACACAAAGACATAAATGACGATAATAATAACGTGAGTTTTATGTATAAAAAAGTTTACAGATAAAGGTAATAAATTTTAATTAACCGTGGTGTTGAAACGGCGCAGTGAGCCGTTTCAACCCGGCGCTGGTGTCAAAACGGCCCGATACATACCGACCCATTTAAAAATCACAGATATTTTAATTTTTGGCTTTATACACTAACATAAATGAAATACATCTTGGTTACTTAGTATTATAAGATTCCTTGTATATTATATTATATTATCGGTCTAAAACCTGAAAGCAGATGTAATCAATGTAATAATAACAATACTGAGGGAATTTATTTGGAGTAGCAGTCGCCTATAACATCCATGAAGCTCCTTGCTCCGTGCTCCATGCTCCGACTCCGCCCTCATTATTTGCTCCGACTTCAAAACAATCATAATGTCCCCTTCAATAATTGCGAACAAGAAGAGGCTTTAACATGCATGCATATCAAAGTTTCTGAATAATATTTTATGACTGGATAGGATATGTTGATGTGTATTTATTATACTTGTACTTATATACTGATATTTTAAAAAGTTAACTATTTATTTAGTTATTTATAAGGTTTTTGCATGCATGTTATTGAATAATATATAATAAATATGACAGAGGAAAGTTGGAGGAGGAGTAATATTTACATGGAGATTGTTTACAGTTGAATAAATGAGCAAAAGGGAGGTTGGAGAAGCAGCAATATTTACATGGAGCAGTTGTGCAATCCATGGGCTACGGTTGCTCCATGACACATCTGTTCCTCCTCTAACTTCATTTCCTCTGACCTCATTGAAACTGCAATATTGGTAGATTTTGAATAGCCATTTGCTTAAAAATATTTATTTCGTGGTTAATAAAGTTAGTAAACATATTTGATATGGTCTTTAATAATATCATGCCCTTCTATTATAAACCACTTTATAGTGCAGTCCAACTGAGGTCAGAGGAAATGAAGTCAGAGAAGGAGCACAGCTTTCATGGGGCAAATTTTATTCCATGGACCACACAGTGCTCTGTGGTAATTATATGACTCCTTCTCCAACCTATTTGAGAAGGAGCAATATATACATGAAGCCTTTTTATAGTTGAATCATTTAGGCATGGAGAGGTTGGAGAAGGAGTGATATAATTGCCATGGAGCATTGTATGGTCCATGGATCAAAATTTGCTCCATGAAAGCTATGCTCCTCCTCTGACTTCATTTCCTCTGACCTCAATTGGACTGCACTATAAACTGGTTTGTGATAAAAGGACATGATATTATTGAAGACCATGTCAAAATATGTTTAATAACCTCATTAATTAAGAAATAAATATTTTGAAGCAACAAGATTTTCAAAATATAACAATATTATTCTTTCAGTGAGGTCAGAGGAATGAAGTCAGAGGAGGAGCAGATGTGTCATGGAGCAACTGTAGCCCATGGATTACACAACTGCTCCATGTAAATATTGCTCCTTCTCCAACCTCCCTCTGCTTCATTTATTCAACCATAAACAATCTCCTTGTAAATAGTGCTCCTCCTCTAGCCTCCCCCTGCCTTTTTCATCTAACACTTGCAATAAGTTAATATTGAAATCCTGACTTCAGGAACTGTTTAAAATATATCTTAATTTTTGGCTCACTAAAGCACATATATGTCCAATCTGGCGCCACAAAGACATTCAAGACATCATAATGTCCTCTTAAATAATTGTGAACAAGAAGAGACTTAAAAAAATTAATGCAGCAACATTTACAATATCTTTTCCGTGATCAGAGGATCTTTCATAAATAATTTATCATACAACAAATAACAATTCTTTAATTTGAAGTATTATAATATTTATTTCATGACAGATCTATCTGCTCCACTGATTTTATTTTTTATGTACAGGTTGTAGCTAGAGTAATATTAATATTGATCTTTATGGGAAAATAAAGATAAATATAATTTACATTATTATAACTATTATTTTGTTAAAGGCATTGTTATTTTATGGGAAAAGAGATTTCTGACACCATTTGGGTTCTTATAAAACTTCAGCAAATAAGTCTTCTATAAATCCGTTTTTGTTTAATTATGATTACAGAAAAAAAATTATTGTTTGATACAAAAGGACATTATTATAGGGAAAAATGAACAAACTTACTGCATTCTTTATTATGAAAACTACGAAAAGAAACATTATTAACAAGTACTTCTCTTTTTAAAAAACTATTCTTGTTATAAAATATTGGAAGAGGACATTGTGGTCAATTTGAAGTCGGAGCAAATGAGGTCGGAGAAAATTACACTGAAAACCTCTGACAAATATTAATTTGTCATTTATTTGTCAAAATGGTGCCTAAAACGACAAACTTCCTAATTGACAAATTAAAACTTGTCATTTTCTTGTTTGACAAATTAACTGACAAACTTATGACAAGAAAATAACCCCAGGAGTCCAATTAATTAGTCATTTTAGGCATCTGTTATTGGTGACATTCCTGTGAAATTAATTTTAAGGGCACTAATTTTCTTGTCATAAGTTTTCTAATAATTTGACCTATAAATTATCAACATTTGACTATCATTCAACAAGAAAATCTCATTTGATTTTGTCATTTAAGAAACTTGTCGTTTTAGGCACCATTTTGACAAATTAATAATTTTCAGTGTAGGTCGGAGCATGGAGCGCGGAGCACGGAGCTTCATGGATGTTATAGGCGACTATTATTGTTTATTTGTGAAACCTTCAATGTTTACATTTGTCATCCATTTTCGTGTGTGCTGCTAAAAGTTTGTTGCTTACTAAATCTCAATCACCACCAAATTTCGTTTTTAGAACTCGGCCCTATTTCTCACAGTTGAAAAAAATTATATTATTATTATTATAATAATTCATTAAGAAAGGTTTTAAGAATATTAATGTTTTGTTCTAAATTGTTAAATTGACACATAATTGAAAACCTTAACTGTGCATAAACTTTGTTTCATTTTCATGTAGCTTGTAGAATTATTCAAATAATCAAAGTCATTACAAATTCACTTACATGGAAAGTTTGAAAAGTACCTAGTCTACTGTATTTTTTTTTATTCTCAAAGTATTTCTAAAAAATTTATCTGAAGAAAATTAGTTTTGTAAGAAAAGGAATGGTAATGAATATGGACATAACTATTGTAACCTTTACTTTTCCTAAGAATGGTGAACAGGTTATATTATTAATATTCTAATGTATTTGTATTATGTAGGATACTGGTGGTAGTCCTACTTCTGCTTCATGCCTTTATGACATGTCTTAATATGTAAACGGTATTATAAATACTTCAATATTTATACATATTGATATGAAGGTGTATTAGATGGATGCTTATTACATGTTATTTAACAGGTAAATGAAATTGAAGTACCAATTAACTGAATAGATTAGTCATACTAATTGGCAGAAGAACCACAAGTCTAACAAGGGCAGATGACAATGTATTTTGCATACATTTCTTCCATTTTCCTGTGTATTGTATAAAGAATCATTACAATACATAATGCCTAACAAAATATATCTTTGTTATTGTCTTCAGAAGATCCTGAAAGACACACGCTTACAATTAGGCTTATTAAACATATCAAAATCTACAAAATATCTGAAATATGAACAATGAAATTTATAATAATATTGCTTTTCAACAGGTGATGACATGGTTAGCATCTTAATGAACAAGATCCCAGATAGCAAGACTCTGTAGGGCCACCAATGGCCCACCGGCAGCATAGCTGTCGGTCCGACGTTGGCTGTAGGTGGTAGCCAGCCATTCTCTTGACCGGCTGATAGGCAGTGGTCCACCGTTGGTAGCCGCAATAAGGTTTTCTGGTGGTCCTTCAGTGGCCCACTGTCGGCAGCCAATGATAAGCTTTTCTATTGGTCCACCAGTGGATCACCTTCATCAGCCAACAACCTAGATAGCATGCAGACATTGGCCCAACATTGGCATATCCGTCGGTCCGACGTTGGCAGCCACTATTGGCCCAATGGCTTTTTGGCCGGTGGATGCTATGTCGGTCTGACATTGGCAAGCCACTGGTAAAATTTTACCAATTCCAATTCCAATTCAACTTTTATAGCGCTTAATCTCTGTCGAAGTGACAGACTCTAAGGCGCAACATCATAAGCATAGTTTCAAAAATCATTGTCCTTGTCCATAGCTATGGTCGACATCACGGAGAACGCCATATGAGGTGGAAAATACTAAGGAGGATAAGCTTGGCAGAATAGGTATGCCTTAAGTTTTTTTCTGAAGGAAGCAATGGAAGTGGCAGATCTTACATTATCAGGGAGTTCATTCCATATTTTGGGAGCATCATATGCAAAGCTTAGACCAAACTGCTTTGTGGATTTGTAAATAGATGGTTGGTATTGAGGAACATGTAGAATTATACCATCATATTGACTCAACCGAGTATTATAGGCACATTGTCTAACTTTGAGAAATGGGTTGAAATATTTTGGACAGTTAGTATGTAGGTATTTATATACCAACAAGGCAGTCTTGAAGATGCAACGGTGCCTTATGGGTAGCCAATGAAGGGCTTTTCTTAGTGGAGTGGTGTGAGAAAGACATGTGGTTCTGCAAACAATTCTGGCCAGACTGTTTTGAATGCATTGTAGCTTGCGTAGGTTAGCAACAGATAGACCCCTAAACAAGGAGTTACAGTAGTCAAGCCTACTGCCCAGAAGTGCGTTTGCAGCCGTAAGAGCAGCATCACGAGTCAAGTACTGTCAAATTTGTCTAAGATCCCTCATCTGGATGAAACATAGTTTACATACATTTTTAACATGTTTGGTGAAGGAAAAGTCTGAGTCAAATCAGACACCCAAATTCTTAACGGCATCTGAAGGTATCAGTGATTCACCCAATATATTTACTGGAAAGAATGGGTTAAACTTTTCTTGTTGACTCTTGGCATCAAATAAAATAAAGTCAGTCATATCAGCATTCAGCTTTAGTTTATTTGCACACAGCCATAGTTTGACATCTTCGAGGCACTTTCCTAGCTGATCGAAGGCAGTTTTTGCATTTTTGTGTTTGAGGTGCATAAACAGCTGTGTGTCATTTGCATAAAAGTGAAATTTGACATCTGGATGTTTAGAGATTACTTTGCTCAAAGGTGTGGTGTACAACGAAAAAAAGAATAGGACCAAGAACTGAACATTGTGGTACCCCAAACTTAAGCTTTCTAGCCTCAGACAGAACAGAACCAATCTTGATGCATTGGGTGCGATCAGAAAGGTATGATTTGAACCAGTCAAGGCATCTACACCCGACACCGAACCATTTTCTTAAGCAATCAAGGAGTTTGTCGTGATCAATGGTGTCAAACGCTGCAGATTGATCAAGCAGCACCACAGCTGTGGCCTCAACTCTGGCTAGAGATAGGTGAATCTGGTTCTTTATAGACAAAAGAGCTGTTTCAGTTGAATGGCCACGTCTATAGGCAGATTGATACTCGTTTTCCAACCCATGGAGAGAGACATGTCTACTGAGTTGTGAGGCAACTACACGTTCCACGAGTTTTGAGATAAAGCTCAACCCAGACACAGGGCGATAGTTTTTTAGTTCATCCTTTGATAAAGAAGATTTCTTTATCAGTGGAGTGACAACAGCACTCTTAAAGCCATCTGGGACAGTACCTTCCAACAAAGAACAATTCACAAGTTTTGTGATAGAAGGAAGCAGTATATCAAGGCAATCCCTAACTAGGAAAGTGGGCCAAGGATCCAGGAGACAGGATTTTGTAGGTGAATTTTTGATTACCTTCGCAATATCGTCAGGTGAGGCATCATCAAATTTGAAAAGTCCTGGCGGATTCACTGGAGATGGCAAGGAAAAAGATGAAAAACTGGAAAAAGTCTCTTGGATTTTAGCAATCTTATTGGTGAAAAAAGCGGCAAACTGTTCAGCCAATTCTTTTGTGAACTATTTGATGGAAGAACCTTTTCAGGGATACGGTGCAAGGCAGAACGCAGAACTTGCTATAGTTTTTTAGGGTCATCACCGTTTTCATTAACAAGAGCTCTGTATTATGTGGCTTTGTCTTTATTGGCAAGTGAATTACACCTGGCAATTTGTTTATGCAGCTTTGCACGGTTAAGAGGAGTTTTCTTTTTACGCCAGATGAGTTCAAACTGTCGTCGAATAGATTTGGCATTTTTGTAGGTATCTGATATCCACTTTGCTGGCTCCTTGGCAAGACAGCGAGTAACCTCTGGAGCATGTTTGTCCAGAAGGTTGGAAAGATCATTAGTTTATTGATCATACAGTTTTTTCGCGGTGTCACCCGGACAAGCAACAAAGGAGCAATTGCTCAAGTTATTGCGTAGAGTGTCCAAGTTTATTTTATGATATCTCCTGTCAGTCACTCTGTTAGCTTGTGATTTAGCAGTTGTTGGAGTTTCAACTTGACATTTGATCATTGCATGGTCGGAGATGTAATCATTGACAACCACATTTGAAACCAGAGAACTATCAGAAGTAAGGATGAGATCTAGGGTATGGCCATGAAGATGGGTAGCAGAGTGAACATGTTGAATAATATTGCAGGAGTCAAGAGTATTAAGGAAATTAACACTGTCTCTTGAGGTTGTGTCAATATGAATATTAAAGTCACCACAAATGATGAAGGAGGAATTCATAGATGAGAGAAACTCAACCAATGTGTGAAACTCATCATAAAAAGGATTTGAACATGAACCTGGAGGACGATAAACACAAGCAACCAGTGTAGAATGAGCATTCGATCCAATACTGACTATCGGACATTCAAAGTAGGTGAAAGTGGGATGATCCACAATTCTATGAGACAGGCTGCTATTTATGAGAAAGCCAACTCCGCCACCCGAGCCATGTGCACGAGGTCTTTGACACAATTTATAAGATGGTGGTGTGATGGATTGAAGCAGACAATCGGTATCAGTCGGGCGAATATGAGTTTCGACTAGTGATAATATGTCCAGTGAGCGATTGAACACAATGTCAGAAATCGTAGGAGCCTTGTTTCTTACAGACCGACAGTTAGCAACCCCCATCACAATAGGCCCAGGATTTAGGGATATATCCCAACATAAAAGCAAGACAACACAGAGGGATCGTGATTTCACTGATGAGGGAAAGCATCTTGCATTTGTAACAGAACTAGCCAGTCTAAAAAATCGAGGTAGTACGGAGCCCATAAAACAACCCTTGACCTGTACTTTATGGTCGGACGTACTGATGAGGAAAAGACTGATGAATACCAGACAGCAAACAAGGTACATTTTTCATACTCCAGAGCCTTAACACACAAAAGGACTGTGGGGAGTCTAAAATAAAAATGACCTTATAGCTAGTGTCCACTAAGCTTTACAGTCAGTTCAGTAACTTACACTCAAGTCAATCTTCGTCCTGTGGGCGTCTCACAGGCACCCTAACTACCCCACTGGAGCCACTGCAAAGAAAATAAAAGCCTTAGAGGGGCCTGAAAAACATAGGAAAGCCTTATTGGGACCTAAAATGGATGAAAATTCTGGAGTATGGTGTTGTGCAAGTAATTTGTTGTGAAAGGAAAGTAGAAATACAATGTGACAGAACTTGGTTGTAGAACGATAATTCCCGGTAGTGGGCGATAATACCCGCAAATATCAGTACAAGGAAATATTATTGTAAATCAACATAGATAAACTCCCATCAACAACTTTATGAAATAATATCAGTAAAAGACAGATAACCATCAATAATATATGAAATATATGTGTATAGTGACGATCAGAAACGAAAATAAAATAGCTATTAAAATTTATGGCGTCTCTGTGATGGGTCCGTGCTAAAGGGTACCACTATAATATAGTATCAGCCAATCAGATTGCAGCATGAAGTTATGTGGCCATTGTTTAACAGAAAGCAAATAATTGACAGATTGTGGGTGGATTTAGTTAAGGGAATCCCCGATAAGTCACATGACCAAACAGAAACAATGGTGGAACAGTATCTTAGGATGATATGTTCCATAATCAAATAATAAAATTATAATGTTCAGAAACAACTTTTCTTACTGTGAATTTATAATGAGAATGTATATTTATATTTTGAAATAGGTCATTGGGTCATTAGGTCAAGGTCATTGAAAAAATGGTTGCAGCTTGTCTAAGAACACAGTTACAGGTGAATAAATTGCAGTGCAAAATGCAGTCTACAAATAGACCTTTCCATTCCACAAAGTCTGCACTTCTTTGTGTCCAAAATGACATCTTGTCTTCCTTAAACAATAGGAAAATAGTTGCCTTAGTCCTTCTTGACTTAAGTGCTGCCTTTGATACTATTGACCATGAAAAACTTCTTCATCGTCTAGAAACTAGATTTGGCATTAATGGAACAGCACTAGACTGGTTTAGATCCTACATCTCCAACAGATGTCAGGCAGTGAGAATAAATAATAGCTCATCTGAAAAGATGTGTCTTAATTTTGGAGTTCCTCAGGGGTCTGTCCTTGGACCAACACTCTTCAATTTATATGTTGCTCCTGTGGCGGACATTGCAAATAAACATGGAATGAGTCACATGCTATATGCAGACAATACTTAGCTATATGTTGAATTCAACAAAGCTCAATGGCGGCATCTTTACAACATCTGGAACTTTGCATTTATGGTATAAAATCTTGGATGTCACAAAACATTTTGAAATTGAATGAAGACAAAACTGAAGTTTTTGGATCTAGAAAATATTTCGAAGGAATGCCTTCTATTTCTATAAGGGTGGGAGACTGTACAATCAACCCGACGAGGTCGGTTTGCAACCTAGATGCCCATTTTGATTCACGGATGAACATGGAAGAGTGTGTCATCAAAACGTGCAGAGCCTGTCAATTACAACTTCACAAAATTGCTAGAATTCGTAAATGTTTGTCTAATGATACATGTTCCTGTATAATTCAAGGCCTGGAAACATCAAAACTAGACTATGCCAACTGGCTGCTTTATGGAGTAAATAAAGTCTTTTTGCACAGACTACAAATTGTACAAAATTCAGCAGCCCATGTCATCCTCAAAATGAGAAAGTAAGACCACATTAGTAGAGCAAGACAGGAACTTCACCGGCTTCCAATACAACAGCAGATTGCTTTCAGTATCCTGGCTGATGTGTACAGAGCATTACATGGCCTAGCACCAACATACATTACTGACCTTATTTTGTTAGCACACAACCAGCAAGATTAACAAGATCATCAAAAAATTTCAATATAACATTTCCAGTCAAAGTTCCAAGAAACAGTTATGGAAAAGGGGCTTTTGTTCATGCTGCTCCAACTCTGTGGAACAATCGGCCTGTTAGCATTAGTTCTTCAAATTCACTGTTAGATTTCAGAAGACAGCTCAAAACAGACTTTTTCACACTTGCATACAATACTAGTATCTAGATCCTACCTACAGCACTTAGAGACATACTAAGTGATAAGTACTACATAAAAATCATGTGTTATGTTATGGTGAGGCAAGTAGAGCATTACATAAAAGGATGTACACACACAAAGCTTCAGTCCAAAAGGATGGACAAATCACACCAGTATCACACCATTTCAAAAATGATGGACATAACCACCGACACAAGCAGTTCTCTGTGTTAGAGTAGTACACACCAACATTGGAAGCAACCAGTACAGCCAGGCAAAGGAGAACTGAATTGTCCTGGATATTCAAATTGCAAACTTTAACCCCTAGTGATATCAGTCAATTTGTGTGTGTGACCCTTTATGAATATTATTCAGACTACATGCACTCAGTAGCCCACCCTTATCCTTTGTATTTTATTTACCCTTTTTAACATTGTTGATATTAAGGTTGCACTGGGGTGTGAGGGTGGCCAACCTCGCATCGGGGGTAAACTTTAACAGCTTCAATCATACCACAGTATGCTTATACATAGGTTTTAAGTTCAATCATACAAGAGTTATAAAAATATTTTCTAAATTTTCTTAAGTTATCAATTTTTAAAAACTGTTAGCCATATATAATAAATATATAGTCATTTCCATTCAAGAACTGCATTAGAAGGTAAAATGGATGATGCAGCAAATTTTCAAGTAAAAGCACAATGCTTAGTTATCTTTCTTTGAAATATACATCTTTTGTATGTACTTTGAAGGAAAACACAAAAACCAAGCTACATGTTGACCTATCTCGACATGGCAGCAAAGATTAAACACTTCTCATTGTGTGGTGCTGTTAGTAACTACTTTTAGTCACAATCGAATGTGTGAGTGCAGAATGGAGAACTGATAAGCTGTGAACTCCATGACTTAGCTGAGTTGTTGTGTTCTCACAGTGATAAAATGCTACAACTGCCTCTTTGGAATTTATCCAAAGTGTGGGTCAAGACTGGAATAACCACTAGAGTTACACTATCTGGACCTTCCCAGGCCAATTTATTCTTGAAAAGAAACTATGTGCAGGGCACAGAGAAACCATGTGAAGAAGACCTGATGGAGTCTGTTTTGCTGCGACAGTCAGGAGGCCTATCAAGGACATGAACTGCTTTTATCTTGGAGTTCAGACGCTCCCACCTTTCTGCAGTGTTTCTGACAAAGCCATTTTCTAAGGCGTATTGGTAGCCTATGAAATTGAAGACCTGTTGAGAATCTAGTTCTAGTTCTGATTTTGATTACCCAACTTAGCTCTTGACAAAGTATGAGGAGGGTCTGGGTGTTCTGGCCACAAGTCTGTCCTGAGCTCAGTTTAACCAGTCACCCAGGTACTGGTGGATCTGGATATTACAGGCCTGGGCCATGAGTTTGACTTCTTTTACTTCTATGGTGAACTCCAATGAGGTTGTGGAAGTTCAAAGGGAAGGGCTGTGAATTGTAAGTTTTGATGATGGGATCTGAGGTATTTCCTAGAACTCTGACTTATAGGGATGTGAAAGTAGGCATCACTGAAATCTAGAGACGTGACCCACTCCCCTCTTTGTAAGGATAGACTTATGGACTTTGGTGTTTCCATTGTGAAAGTCGTGACCTTCAGGAAACGATTCAACGTACTGAGGTCCAAGGCGGGGTGCCACTTGTTGAGTTTAGGTACCAAGAAGAAGCGACTGTAAAAACCTAGTGAGGATTGAACCTGTATATGTTTTGTTTTGGCAAAAAGGAATGCACTGTCTCCTGCAGGTAGCTGTTCCTGAGGGGATTGACATATCCACTTTTACCATGGAATTCCACGTGAGAGAAGTTTGACCTTGAAGGAAAGGCTGTATCCTTCCTTCAGCATTGATGTTACCCTTGGATATGCACCCTGGGAAGCCCAAGTCTGCAAAAAATTTCATGGGTAACCTCCCACAGGTAGAATTTGGGTAAGATTAAGAGTATTTTCTTCAGAGGTCACAGAAGGAAGGAGATTTACAAAAGAAGCAGGTTTTACAAGCTCTTGGCTTTCGGGGCCTACCTCTTTCTTTTGTGGATGCCCAGGAAAAACACAAGAGGTACATGATTTACCGCACATATGAAATTTACAATATTTTCTAAGTCTGAAACTTTAACACTGGAAGAATATTTTTCTAAACCTTAACTGAATTACAGTACAATTTGCCCCCAGGATAAGGTTTGTGCTTCATTGGGACGTTGTCATCAATTGTATTTTTTTCATTCCGCTTCTGAAGGACTTGCTGGCAAGTTTGGGAGCTCCCAAAGTCCTTCCTCAGCCAAATAGAGTGGGGGGATTGTTCCTCCTGCAAAATCTGTGCCACGCTTGCTGCTCTGGGGACTGATCATAAGGCTGGGAAAATTTGCTGTGGTCCATGCATTTGTTCCAGTTATTTTGGAAGGGCTAAAGTGGTTATTCCTCTGAAGGGCCTGTTGAAACCTGAACCAGGTTGGGGGACCGGTGATCAGAGCTAATTTAGCAATATCCTCTTCAGCTTTGGCAATTACCACATCGGGGAACAAAGGTGTATATGGTGGAGAGGGCTATTTGTCAGAGAGCACCAAGTATTGGGTTTAATTCCAGGCTTGAGGTATTCCGGGTATGAGTTCAGATGCATGAGAGTAATGATAGCAGCCTGGGTGAAGACAGTGTCAGCAATATGATGCATTGTTTTTCCCAAGCAGAAGGTAATGTGTAGGTATATAGTCATGCTATTTCTTTTTTCTGTGTGTTTTGTTTGTACTTACATTGTGTGCTCTCAAAAGTTATATCATGTATGTATATGTAGCTGCTGGTGCTAAGCTTCAATTTGGCTGGATTAAAAAAGATGAACTAAAACTAGTCTGGAAAAACTAGGTGCATGGATTTTTGTTTACAGGCCATCCACTGGCTTGATTCTTACATTCCATCAATAAAACAAATTTGGAAGGGAAATTGTCTCCTAAATTGTGAGAAATCAACCTCTAGAGGTGTCACAATTCTTTTTACAGAAAATTTTGAATACAAAATTGTCTCAACCTTTGCTGATGACAACGGAAATCTTGGAGCAAATATATCATTTAGTGATTGCACCCTGAAACTTATAAATGTATATGATCCTAATAAAGATGCTGATATTTTTTTATAACATATCTGTCTTAATTTCCAACTCTCAGGAGAATCATGTTATTATTTGTGGAGATTTTAACTTGGCTGTTCATCCTTCAATACATGTTAATAACTATAAAGCAATAAATAATTGGGAATTGCTTGAATTATTAGTCAATATCATGAATGACATCAGAAAACAAGGATATATACATGCCACAGAAAATATCCAGTACAACAAGCATGATTAAATTACATTATTTCGAACAGCATCTTGAATATTATAAACAGCTAATACCTGGTTATTGTTCAGAAACCTCAATTGTAGCGATGAAAGTTAATCTGTCTTCATTTAAAAGAGGAAACAGAATATGGAAGTTAAATTGTTCACTCTTACATGACACAAAGTATATCGAAATGGTTAACACTATAATTGAATTAATAAAGCAAGAATATTCTGTACCAGTGTATAGCTTGCAAAGTTTGGCAACACTGTCAGAGAATGAAATACATTTAACAGTCTCTGACAGTTTCAGTTTGTTTCAGTTTCTTGAAACTTTACTCCATAAGATAAGAGGTGACAGTATTAAATAATAGAAAATGTAATATAATTAATGCCACACGAATCTATGGAACAAGAAGAATGTTTAAGTATAAAAAAGTTGAGTGAAAAATGGGAAATGTCCAGGCATATACATGGTTTTCCTTCTGAATTCCTCAAGTTATTTTGGGGTAAATTAAAGTACTTTCTATTAAGAGCATTAAATCATGCATATGTATTCTAATATGTACATTAGTTAGATAATCAGAGTAATAGTTACACATATCCCAGTACATATCTGTGTTGAAAAAGGTCCCAAAATTGGTCCTTCACAATATGTAGTCTTGTGATGTCATAATCACATGATATCATGACAACGCAACATCATAGTTAATGACATCACAAACCATGTTACCCAGTTCATTTTGCACCTTGATGAAGGCTGGAAACCATGTATTATAACTTAAAGTGTGGATATCAATTGATTAATAAATATAAACATTTATTTTTCAATAATTTTATATTATTATAAATTACAAATAACCTAAATATTTATTTACTGATGTTTGTAAATAAATCATTATGACACTAAAAAACATGTATATGTGTACATTTATCCACAACATATTCACAGATTAAATATCATATCATACATCATGAATAAAATATATATTCATGATTTTTGTCTTGTGTTCATTGATGTATATATAAGGAGTTGTTCAAAACAAGAACACCTCTAAAATACACTCAAAGAGCACAAATGCTACAGACTAACATGCCCAATTATATAATGGTACTTTTGATGTATATAGACATCACTTTAGTACCCAGATGGAATCCTTTGCAACCCTACCTGATTATATAATTGCTAACTTGATTCTAGTGTCCATATGCCAGTAATATAAGATGTACCCTAACATGTAATAATGGCCCACATATATGGACTACATGAACTAGAAATGGACCCTTTATGGCAACAAAACTGTAGATTTACCATCAGGCAGCCTGCACCTAACCTTCTTAAGTCTTTAAGAGGCAATGGGTTTGTATATCATAATCTGCCTGTATAAACCTCAAGTAACCTGAATAAACAAAAAATTCCATTATAACCTATCAAAGGTACTATATAAAATCGATACCTACCTTGTGCACCCATAAAGTGTACAAAGTATACCTGCACCTGTGTTTTGCACCTGTGCACCAGTGCAAATTTGCTGGTGCTTTTGCCCCTGTTTTAGTACCTCAAGGAGGAGTTGCCAAAGTATTAACCAGCCTCTGATGAGAAAGTTCACCCAATTACTTTCAAAACACAATCTACAACCACATAAATATTGTGTAAGGCATATCATCATATTAATCATTGTGAACATCACTTGATGACTTCTTGTTCACTTCAGCTTATTTTTTCTGTTTTTAGCATTGAGTGTGACCTCCTGAAAGTGTTAGTTACCTTACTATGTTTATAGACACCTCCTGACTTGATCTAAAATTTAATGGTTTGGAGTTGGGATCGGTATATAATCCTTTGCCGAAAAGAGAAAAATCCCTTAACACAATCAATGCAGCAATTGTGTAAATTCACTGTTTGTACACTAAATAGAATTCAGAGCACAATTCTATGAACATAGACTCTTTACAAATAAACAATGAATAATAGACCCACCTTTGTAGCCTAATACTTATTGGTTAAAGGTAGTTCTATTAAGGATATGCAGATCCCTACTGATGTAGGTTCCCTAAAATAATAACCCTCAAACTAGATCACATCACTAATGTGTACAGTGGTTGATGTTCAATATTGGGGTAACCCACACAATTGTCACTTAGCAAATTTATCTAACTGTGTGCATTTTGGTCTTACTTCACACTCATACGACCCCTTGTTTCTTGTTGTATTCTAATAAGTATATTAGTTAGATAATCAGAGTAATAGTTATGTGTAATAATGATTACAAACACTTTTACACATATCCCAGCACATATCTGTGTTGAAAAAGGCCCCAAAATTGGTCCTTCACAATATGTAGCCTTGTGATGTCACAATCACATGATGTTATGACAACGCAACATCATAGTTAATGACATCACAAACCATGTTACCCAGTTCACTTTGCACTTTGATGAAGGCTGGAAACCATGTATTATAACTTAAAGTGTGGATATAACTTGATTAATAAATATAAACATTTATTTTTCAATAATTTGATATTATTATAAATTACAAATAACCTAAATATTTATTTACTGATGTTTGTAAATAAATCATTATGACACTAAAAACATGTATATGTAAACATTTATCCACAACATATTCACAGATTAAATCTCATATCATACATCATGAATAAAATATATATATTCATGATTTTTGTCTTGTGTTCATTGATGTATATATACAGAGTTGTTCAAAACAAGAACACCTCTAAAATATATTCAAAGAACACAAACGCCACACAAACGCCCAATTATATAATGGTACTTTTGATGTATATAGACATCACTTTAGTACCCAGATGGAATCATTTGCAATCCTACCCGATTATATAATTGCTAACTTGATTCTAGTGTCCATATGCCAGTAATATAAGATGTACCCTAACATGTAATAATGGCCCACATAACCTATCAAAGGTACTATATAAAATCGATACCTACCTTGTGCACCCATAAAGTGTACAAAGTATACCTGCACCTGTGTTTTGCACCTGTACACCGGTGCAAATTTGCCGGTGCTTTTGCACCTGTTTTTAGTACCTCAGCGAGGAGTTGCCAAAGTAATAACCAGACTCTGATGAGAAAGTTCACCAAATTACTTTCGAAACACAATCTATAACCACATAAATATTGTGTAAGGCACATCATCATATTAACCATTGTGAACATCACTTGGTGACTTATTATTCACTTCAGTTTATTTTTCTGCTATTGCAAATAGAATTAGGAAATATCTTGACAAGGTTATATCTCTGAGTCAATCCGATTTTGTATCGGGACATTATATTGGACATAGTACCAGGTTAATCTATGATATTATGTATTACACTGAGAAACAGAACATTCTTGGCCTTTTATTGCTTGTGGACTTAGAAAAAGCATTTGATTCTGTCTCATGGAGTTTCTTTCATTCCACTCTGAAATTTTTAGGGTTTTCACCAAGTATTTTATGTTGGGTACGGACAATTAATCAAAATATTAAAGCTGCTAAAGTGGCTTTTTATTTGAATTCATTAACATTAAAAAGGGATGTAGACAAGGTGATCCCATTGCAGCTTATCTTTCTGTCATTAGTGCACAAATACTTTTTATTTTGGTGGAAAAACAACAAAGCCACTGACGGAATAAAAATTGAAAGAGCCAACTACAAAATTACTTAATTGGCTGATGACACCACCCTAATTCGAGATGGTGCATCTGTGTCTCTGTTGGCAGCTCTTAACACATTAGAAATATATGGGTCTTGTTCAAGGAAAAACAAAATAAAAAAACGACCTGAGAAAGTGGGAAAACAATATTTCACTCTTCTAGGTAAAATAACATTTTCAAAAACCCTTATACTTCCAAAATTAAATTATATTTTGTTTCTTTACCAAATCCTGATTCCATCACTATGCAAGAGATATTAAGCGTGTGTTATAAATTTACTTGGGAAGGAAAAGCAGATCAAATTAATCGCAATCAGTTATGTATGAGTTACCTGGATAGAGGTTTGAGGACGAAAAAAATAAATTGTTTTACTGAAGCACTCAAAATTTCTTGGATTCATCATATAAAACCTAAGACTCTCTGGTCACAATTAGCAACACAGATCATTGGCCCATTTGACAAAATAGGGATCAGAGAGGTCCTTACAGACTGACCAAAATACCAATAATAACTTTTGGGAGGATGCTTTACTTGCATGGAGTAACACATTATACATTTTCACCAATTCAGCTTCATGTCAAAATAAAATGTGTGTACCACTGTGGTATAATCCAGAATTCGCTTTACCAGATCTGGACATATCCAGGATATATAAAAATGGTGTGCTTTGCCCACTTGATCTTGTGAATAATAATTGTCACATAATGTCTCAGGCTAAAATTTGTCTGTACTACAATTCTTCATTGGACTTCTTATCATATCATTGATTAGACTTATGCTTAAAAAATATATATATAAATGCATTAGCTGAAACCTCAGACCTACCAGCAACCAGTATTTCCAATTCAAGTTCAATTATTGTCGAAATAAAAAAAATGAACTAGAGACTTCTACAATGTAATGTAGAGGGTAATACCCGAGATAATTATTTGAAAAAAAAATGGAAAGAAGATTTGGTTATATCGTTCAACTTAACATGTCGGAAAAATATTTTCAGAAATTGCTTTTTCTCTGTACAAGACAATGGTGTCATTTGGTTTCAATATAAATTAATCCATCATCTAAGTGCTACTAATACATATCTGTATAAATTTGGGCTCTCTCAAACACCACTTTGCTGGCTATTTAATGAATATGAAGAAACTCTTGTTCACTTGTTTGTTTCATGTAAAAAAAAGTGTTGATATTAGGGAGCTACTGTGACCAACATGTCAATAAATACTATATTAATGACTTGTAAATTCTATATCTTAAAATGTGCAAGATTGAATAGGCAGTTAAATGTTTTTGAATATGAAAGTTATTTGAAAGCTAAAACTGAAAATGTATTTTAACAAATTTATCAAAAAATTCTCTATCCTAACAGCAGTGTGTTATACTTGATAGTAATCTAATGTGTTAATGCTTGGTTAATAAATATTTAACAAATTTATCAAAAAATTCTCTATCCTAACAGCAGTGTGTGATACTTGACAGTAATCTAATGTGTTAATGCTTGGTTAATAAATATTATAATGTATATTCTAACCCAAGAGGGTCAAAATATATGCTGACAAGTATCAACAATATATCAGGCATTTATCTCTAACTAGCACAGAATAACTCTTCAGTTTTATCTGTGGGCACTAAGTGCTCTACTAGCATCACAGTTTTCACTGGACATTCATTTATTCAATCTACCCTAAGTGATGACACTCTACAACTGCTTTAATAAGCAATAAAAGTATTAGGTCAGCGATACAGACACTAAGCCAGAGTACTGAAAAAATTAGAAGGAAAGACACACAAAATTTGTTAGTGTGCAGTACCAAGAAATTGGTGGAATATCTATTCCATTTAGAGAAAAGATTTATTGGCACATTGCCATAAACTAATTCAAACATTCCCACTTAGAAGACCACTCTCACAAAAACAAGAGATTCATTGTGATTCAATGGCTTGACACTATAACCAACCCAGATATCCAATAAAGGTACACAGCCAGGAATGGGACTTAATTTGGGATGTACCAACCATTACCTCAATTGGCATCACCAATTTGTGTAATAAATTTCCTCTTATTGTTTAGTTGGTGACACTATACCCCTATAGCCCTAAATTTAAAAGGTAATTAAAGTTAATGAGTTTGATATCTTTGAAGTTTTTGTTGAAAAGATGTACTGGCACTCACACTGTGTACGAGTATTTTTGTATTTAACCCTGATGGGGGGTACTCTACCTTCGCCCTCCAAGGGTTGTGGTTTCATATATTGTTAAAAGGGTAAATAAAGTTTTGAAACACAAAAAAGTGGTTATTCCTGTGACGGGCCTACTGGAACCTGAACCAGATTGGGGGACCAGTGATCAGCTCTAATTTAGCAATATCCTCTTCAGCTTTGGCAACGATAACATCGGGAACAAAGGTGTATAGTGCAGAGGTCTATTTATCAGAGATTACCAAGTATTGGGTTTAATTCCAGGCTTGAGGTATTCCAGGTATGAGTTCAGATGCATGAGAGTAATGTTAGCAGCCTGGATGAAGACAGTGTTCGCAATATGATGCACTGATTTTGTCTAAAAGAACGTAATGTTCTGATTAAAGGCCCTGAAATCTCGTAGTTCTTGCAGAGCCTTATCTGCCTTCTGGGAGGATATTCCCTTGCCTAACTCCCAAAACAGAATTCTGAGGTTATCCTGAACATCTTCCTGAATTATGTTCACACATCTGCTAAAAGCTGCTGCTTGATTGCAGACTTCAGTGGATTCCTTCAAACACTTTCCCACTGACGGAGTGTCTCTTGGAAACTGTACGTAAAGGAGGAGAAGTAGTAGATTGAAACGGTTTTGAAATTCTACTAAAAGAACCGTTGAGAGGGAGACACCAGTAGTCTATTTATTGACAGTCTTGCCCAGTCTGGAGGTAGAGTGGTGTGGATCAGCTGAAGGACAGCATACCACATAGCATGAGATTTTGGTGGTTTGATGAATTCATTAGTCTGTAGCCAGTTGCAGTTACAAGCATTCGAGATGTGACTTTCCAGCAGGCATAAGTTCATCTGTTGAAACTTGGAATAAAACTAGTCATCTGCTGACATAGCTACAGATATCTTGCCAGAGGGCTGTGACGTTCAACCAGTCCAAACACTGTCTTGATGAGATTGACAGATGTGTTCCCTGTCAGGCACAAAAGGCCACTTCATGAATAATCGGACTCCTCAGACAATTTCACTGTAACTTTGGTTTTCTGATAAGAAGCAGACAGTTTCTGTATGGTTAGCTTTTGAGACTGAAGGCACCTCCTGCTGTAGGATGTTTCCTTGTCCAAATGAACTGGTTGAACTGGCGACAACATCAACATTTACCTTGGAATTCCTTTGAAAGCTGATGTGGTGCAATCTTCTTGGCCCGACACGCAGGGTGGGCTTCGAAAGCAGCCATTATGTGGCACATGAAATGTTTATTTGTCCAGTGGAAAACATGTATGCACAGTAACATTCTTCACTCACAAAACACTATACACTAGCTCTTCAAAGCACAGAAAATAGAACTTGAGTCAATTTTCAAAAATGCTTCTGTTTAATTTAAGCCAAACAAAAAGGGGATGACCACCTAACAAGTATGGCCCTCAAATGAATGAAAAGGGCACTGTGGCCAGTTCTGCTGGAAGAAACTGGATTTTTTTTCTGTTATATTTGGCGGGACTGGTTTGCACAGAGTCTATGGCATAAGTCTGTTAGGTGAGATATATTAATGTAATAAAAATGGTTTAACCAAATGCTCTAAATGCATTAAAAATTGTTTTAATAGTTTATTAAAAATAATAAATAAAGATCCAGACCTAAATTGGACTAACACTGTGCCAAAATATTTCCAGAGAGGTCACCACTCAGGCTATATGTTTTGACTGGGTATTTTCACGGGACCCTTCTTCTGTATGACAAAATTTTGAAGTAAACCTAATACCCCACTTATATAAGAACTTAAGCAATTCAATGTATAATATATATGTGTTTATTTGCAAAAGCAAAATTGTATCTCCAGATGACTTGTTAGAATCTATTAACTTTGCCAACAAGAACTTTGCCCGCTGGAAACTTTACCAACAGGACCTTGTGGAAACTTTGCCCACAAAAATCTTTACAGAGTAAGACTTCTGCCCACAATATAAATTTGGCTTACTACAAAGACATTTTCCTGTTATATTACAATTTACGTTCCATCTACATAACTACTCAGGACATAGAGATTTCAAAGAGATCAAACATTAATTGCTCTTCCAAATCCCAGTATATAAAATATATAAGGTTGATCTCATTAGCGTTTGATTCAGTGGTTTACATGGTATAGCAAATGGAATATATAAAAAACTCTAGAGGTGGTCAAAAATCTTGCCATGATGGATACATGTTTTCTTTAAGGTTTAAGGTTTCAAGAAATTCCTGCATTCATTGCAAATATTATATTGTAGATATCATATACTTAAAATTCATTAAAATAATTAAAAGGTTATCTTTAACATCGTCAATATCATGTACTTATAAATCCAAAATATAATTAGATAATGCGTGTCAATAATAGAAATCATTTTTTTAAATTGTGGAAGAATGGTAAATACACAGAAAAATTGTTAAGTTACAATTGTTCAAAACTCACGTGAAAACAGCAATTAATGACCACTCAAAACTGCCACAATTTTTACCTTAAGATCCACCAGAAAGCACTGTAGTCTCTTGACTCTTTTGGGCATTCACAAATCAAGAGAAAAATACAGCAAAAGGTCACTCAGGTGGGCTGCTTATGGTCCCCTTATACAGGTTAAACAGTTTAAGGGATAAATCCCCCAGTGTAACTGTAAGGAGGCCAAAACTTAATTATTAATGGAACTTTAAGTTCACCGGAAAATAAGAATGTCCCTTTTGCCAATTCTAAAATGTTTGATGTTGATAAGTTTGATTTTAAAAGGTTAAAACACTGCGAACAGAGAGACAAAACATTTTAAGATTAGGATATCCATTACACCATTAATATTTAAATTTTAAAGTAGTGCACAGTCTGCCTTTGAAAAATAATTCGATGTCAATCGATCTGAATATATATTTATAGCTATAAGGCAAAATATATGTGATAACTGTAGAGAAAAGTCCCTGAGGTGGGCATTCATGGGGCCAATACAAATGTTAACTTAAAACTTTGATTTTTGCCACATGTAAAACAAATATATTGATATATTCCCAGATGAGATTTCAGCTCTATGAGCCAAATATGTCGAAGCCTTATGGCAACTTAATGGCCACAATGTTACAACAGAAAAATGTAAAAAAACATGCTACTATATTCCCAAATGAGTTTTCATCTAGATGAGAGATATATTTTGACAGCTACAGGGCTTAAAAATGGTCAGAAAGTCCATAAATTGGGTTTCTGTGGGCATTTGTGAGACTTTAAGACAATGTTTGATATTACCTGCAGGTCCAAAATCGATTACACTCATGGACCTGTAACTCTAGTGAGTAGATGTTCTGTGTATCCAGCAACATTTAAAACTAGACAAAAGCTGCTCATTTTCATGTGAGCTGGCGGTGTATCCCCGAACATAGCAAACCTATAGAAGCAATAACAAAAGAGATCAAGGCAGTTTAGGGTTTTAGAAATGTCATTTCACCTTGAAGGGGGAGTATAAAAAGGATAAAATGTATAGAAATCCCTGGAAAGTTCAAACCTGGAAAAGTTCCCGCATTTTTGAAAAACAGGGTCAAATCTGACCACATCAGAAGATTCCTAGCCCATGATTTCCTACAGGTTGTTTTCACATTGCAAACCTCTAGGACCAATAATAAGTGCTAGTTTATAAGCACACTTTGAATTTGGCTATCTTCATCTGACATTGAAGGAGGGACAGGTCAAATCTGACCACATCAGAAGATTCCTAGCCAATGCTTTCCTATAGGTTGGTTTCACACTGATAATCTCTAGGACCGATAATAAGCGAGTTATAAGTACTTTTAAGTTTGGCTATCCTTGTTTGACTTTGAAGGAGGGACCCAAAATCAAGTCTAACCACATCAAAAGATTACTAGCCCATGACTTCCTATAGGTTTGTTTCACATTCAAACCTCTAGGACGAATAATAAGCGAGTTAAACACACTTTTAAGTTTGGCTACCGTCATTTGATCTCGAAGAAGAGGGCCAAGGTCAAATCTGACCACATCAGAAGATTCCTAGCCTTTGATTTCCTATGGGTTTGTTTCACATATTAAACCTGTAAGACCAATAATAAGCGAGTTATAAGCTTTTTAAGTTTGGCTATCCTCGTTTGACCTCAAAGGTCAAATTTGAACACATCAGAAGATTCCTAGCCCATGATTTCCTATAAGTTGGTTTAACATTGCAAACCAATAAGGACCAATAATAAGCTAGTTATAAGCACTTTTAAATTTGGCTATCCTCGTTTGACCTTGAAGGAGGGGCCCAGGGTCAAATATGATCACATCAGAAGATTCCTAGACTATGATTTCCTATAGGCTGGTTTCACATTTCAAACCTCTAGAACCAATAATGAGCAAGTTATAAGAACTTTTGCAATAGGTTTCAAGTTACAATTGATTTACTCAATAGTGAGAACCTCAAAGTAGCTATTACTCGGCTATGCAAGGAGCTACAGGTGTGCAATTTTACTATGTTATAGCTGACCCAAAAGTAACTGAATAACATATTGAAACAAAGTTCTCTAAATGCAAGAGTTTTCAAGTTACAAGTCAAAATTATTGATGTTTTTGACTCCCCATAGCATAATTTTGACTCCTGGGTTTAAAATAACTATTACTCGCTTGATTTTAACTCTAGGCCTATAAAAATGATAGGGTGGCAGGATGTCATACCCACCAATTCATGCACTAAATATAAAATAAATCTGAAAGAAACTGTGCCCTACAGCTTGAACACAAGCAAGTCAAAATTTTAAACTAGCCCAAAGCCTAATTTTGACTCCTGGCCTACCAAAACAATAGGGTGGCCAGATCCATAGTAAGCCAATTGCAAAGTTTAAATAAATCCCAAAAGAAATGTGGCTTGTAGGTTGAAGACAAGAAGATCTGTGCGGACACGGATGTGGGCGCAGACGCTGACTGTGCATGATCTATAGTATACCCGCTTTTCGGGTATACAATAACATGTATCCGCCTATATTTGCCTTGTATAGAAAGATATTTTAGAGGATTTATGGAGGTAGCGATATTGTAAACGGTACTATTATTGCTTTTCTTACCTCTCTTCTGATTCATCAAGGCTATCTATCACTGACCAATCAGAGGCTAGCTTTCAAAATCTAGTTATAACCTAATATCTCCTTTTTTTGCCCAATGTCAGTTTGTCAATTTAGTATTACAAATTCGCTAACAAGTGCCCATTTTTCTGTGATATTTCTGAAACCATTTAGCCTACAGATGTGTTACACACATCAGTAGAAAGATATGTTTACAGAACTTCTGCTCATTTTTGTTGCATTAAAATCCATGAAGAAATGGAAGAGAAATCGCAGTTAAAGAACTGAAACTTTTATATTCATTAATACTTTTCCTCAGACAGTCATCCATCCAAATACTAACCAAGCCTAGTGCTACTTGATTTCAGTAATTTCAATGTATAGACTTTTTATAGCACTTAATCTCTACTGAAAAGATGATGGATACGCTAACTGGGTTCAATTCCCAGGACAAAGGTTTTAGTTTGCTTATAGTTTAAATGTACTCTTTCGTTTATCATAATGGTGTCATTAAAATTATTTAAATTACTGATGGATTTTCTATCATTTTTCTTACAAGCAATATTGGAGTTGTTGGACCTTGGTGGAGATGTGTACACCCAGGGTACTCTTATTTACCCATGTGGCATATTACATCATCAGACTAACATCGACTGACTAGCTATCAAATTCCCTCATGGACCAGTAACTTTTTGATGATGTTTGTCTGGTGGACCAGAACATTTTTCTCTAGAGATCACTGCCTTAAGGTGACATTACAATTAAGCTAGAAACCTCAAACCTTTCAGAATGAACACATATAGAAATTATATCCAATACAGTTTGAGGCTAATTAGACTTAGCATTTCCAAATTATAGGGCAAAATATCTGAAAAATGTAGATGGTCGGGCCCCATATACAGGTTGAATGTTTACATAAAGCCCAGATTTTAGGTTCATACAAAAGAACATATTATTATATTCCCAAGTGGGATTTCACCGAGATGAGTGACATAGTTTAACGGATACAGGGATTAAAAGTGGCAAAAAGTGCATAAATCGGTTCTCTGTGGGCATTTAAGAGACTTTAATGTGACCTTAAAAATAAAATTATAGGCCTCAAGTTTCTACAAAGATAACTAAAGAAAATTATATCTAATAAAGTTTGAGGCTGGTCACTTACTTTTTCCAAGTTAAAGTGCAAAATTTGTAAAAAATGTTTCAAAAAATTACCCATGGGGTGGGGGGTCTTCCCACTTAGTTAACCCCGGATATGACGTTGCATTTGTTTACATATATTTTTCCATTTTTAAAAGTTTCTCACAACCCCCTCTTCCATCTCCTGCTACATATGCTTAACATTGTCAAAACATCCATGCCACTACCAGTTAATGCAACTAGAAAAAGATTTTAGCTAACAAAAATAAGCGGAACTGATGTAGAGGTGGGTTATTAAAAACTCAAGTAGTGGTAGTATTTGACTATAAGCAAAATGCAAACTTTATTGTGTTTTTAAGGTAGTATATTTTACAAAGTTAACTAAGTTCAGGTTACAGGTTGACAGAAGAGAAATTGTATCTGTAAAATACCCTCCTCCCCCCTTGAAAGAATGCTTGTGGAGAAATTCCTCCTTATGTATGTATCTTGCATATTGCAAATTAGAGGGCTAAAAGTATTATTGTCATGACTGCGAAAAGGAAATTATGAGTTTAAACATTAGTGATTTTTCTCTTTAGTTTCATAAATAGCAGAAAAGAAGAAAATTTCCAGGAGATATTTAATACTTGATCTGCAATGACAAAGATATATTTTAGTGAAGAATAATTTACAAGACAGGGACATCCATACATTGTGTATCTTTCAGACATTTTATACCTGTGAATATTCATTGCTATTTTACAGTTTTATGATATAAACATGCTTAAAATAACCCTCTTTTTGAAATCCTTTATTGTTCCATTGTCAAGGGAATACAAAAATGTCATGCTCTCAGATATTACTGTAAACGTTTTATATTTACATGTTAAAATTGTTATATTTAACTGAATACTTGTTATTTGGTTTATTTTTATCTTCTTGATCTAAGTTATTATATTTAACCTTGCAATGGACTTTTTGACAATCTTTTGAGGAATTCTACAGTTACCAATTGCAATTACTTTTAGAGACATATGTAATCACACTTTGTATTTTCTATTAACGCATTGTACTGATAAATCTCATAAATTAAATAAATCAGTCAATTATAGTATGTGAATATCATGAAACATCAAGGTTTTTTTTTTACACAAAGTAAGATTTTCCCACTCTCTTGAAACAGATAAGGCAGCCTTTCCATAAGACATTATTTTCATGGGTTCAAAACAAACTAATTTTGTGGAACTTATGGAGTTATAGGGATTAAACTTATAGCCCTGACTTGGACACATTAAATTGCTTCTTAAAAGTATATATAAATTACATTGTGATTATTTGACTATCTTGAAATGAAACATAGAGAAAGGGATGTAAGACGTGTTTATGTAAATCTTGATAACCACCAGAAAATATTGCCCTAAAGACAGAAGCAAGGGTATTTTACCTATTTTTCCGTGCCCATAACTGAAAAACTTTACCAGATCAAAGTCTTTATGAGGTAGGGGTCTTCCCACAGCCCCCGTCTCCTTAAAGATGACCCAGATGTGGATTGGGACTCAAGAATTTTTTTTCTGAATTTTCAACACTATATATCTGTAACTCAAAATCTATTAATCACATTGGTGTCATATTTTCACATTAGGTTAGGTTTACCCTTGGTTCAGTAGTCTTCAAAGTTGATCCAGGTCTTCATTGGGAATTTTTCTGATTTTTTGCCATTATTTGGTGCCACAATCCAGGTCAAGGGCTGTACCTCCTTAGGCTTGTTCATCCATAATTATTAACGCCCATAGTACATTTAACAGTGGTGTTGTGGTCTCCATATTGAAGCTATTGGAATATCTCTATGAAAGTTCTTTCCACAGGAGCAGAATAAAGTCACACGTTGACAGCAATAGATATGCCCTAAGTAAAATCGTGCAGGTGTACTACCCCTTGTGCACACATTTCTGAAGCAGTTAATATCATCATGGTAATCCATGTGTAAAATCAGTGTACAATTTCTGTCTTTGATTATCATAAAATGGACAAATGCAAAAAACATCAAAGTAGCTATTAATAAGTTAGCTAATGAGATAGAGCTCTGACAACTGGCCATTAAACAGTACATCCAGGAGAAACCCCAGATTCTTTTTTCATGGAGAACCCATACTGTTTGTAGATATGAACCTGTTCCTTTTTTAAAATGCTCCCTGTGGTCCAGGGTGCACCCCACGCCTACGGCAACCTGATCCAGGTCACCTTGGATATTGCCCAAATTTCCCTTTCGAGGTTGTATCCATGGGGTTCGGTAGGACCTTAACGGACTCATATTTTTAAAATATATAAAATTAGTTAAATAATATCAAATAATCTGGGTTTTTAGTCATACTTTTAGTGCCTATTATTGCTTTCCATGATATACCTTCAGTTATTTATCGTTTTTATGTTGTTCTGAATGTTTTCAAAACTGTACAATAGTCTGCTAGTTGATATTGCGTGTATTACCGCCCTCTACCAGGAGTTACTTGGTGATTTTTGGTTGTGGTTTGTATTTTAAATATTTCCTAGCTGCGGTTTGGTTTTACTTTCACAAATTTTTGTTCAATATTTGGTGTCTTATATTTTTGCTTCATTATTTTTCATTAATTTTTATATGATAATTGTCACGTCATATTTGTTGACTGTCCATTTTCCTGCTGTGAATGTTTCTATGTTCCGTTTTTCCTGTGGTCTCTGATTCCTTATGATGTGGATTGTTTGACTCCTTCTTTGTATTGTTGGACTCTTTGTGCATTGCCATAAGACTCAAAACAGAATTCAGAGCAGGTGTGATGTCGGCTTGCATGAATGTAAATATGATGGACTTACTGCCAAATCGATTCTGTTCATTTATGTCAAGACAGAGTTACATTTCGTGAAAACTCGTCCTTCAGGCAGCTCGCTCTGGTTTTGTTGTCGAGCGATGTTGCTCTCAATCCTGGGCCACTGAAGTCTGGGTTCTCTACCTACCGGTCCTAATGGAATAAAGGCCTAATTCTCTGTGAAGAAGTTAAAACTGGAAATTTTGATGTTTTCTGTCTCTCTGAGACCCATATTAAAGCTCTAGACACACCCTCATTTCTAAATGAGTTAACACCTGAAGATTTTTCCCTTGTTCACACCAGTAGAGAAAACAAATGTGGCGGTGTTGGCTTTTTCATTAAATCAGCTCTGGACTTCGATACCATCCATTCCCCTGAGTTCTCCTCCCTTGAAAATTATACTGTCTCTCTTATGCTCGACAGGCGCCGCATGTTTCTTGGGGTCGTTTACCAGCCACCTGCCTTATTTATTGCAAATTTTTTTGAAGATTTTCTGTCATATGTTGGGGTTTTTTGTCTTCCCTATCCTCATCCTTTGTGATTTGTGGTGATTTTAATTTTCATGTTGACCCATGTCTCCAACAGTCTCTGAACTGAAATCAGTCATTGATTCTTGCTGTCTGACCTAGTACATTGATTTTCCAACTCACCTCCACGGTCATACCTTGGATTTGCTGATGGCTCCTTCCAAGTTTTCTGCAATTTCTGATGTAAAAGGTTCAGGCTTTATAAGTTATCATAAAATTATTTCTTGCGTGGTTGACTTCCCATCTTTGGAATGTAGAAAGTTGTTAGCTTCTGTCAATAGCATAAATTGGATATTGATAAATTCAGAAGTGACCTCCTGGCTATCCCATTTGTAAGTTCACCATTTGATGACATTGATTTATTGCATGAACAGTACATGTCTGGTTTGTCTGGCCTTCTAGATATTCATGCACCAGTGAAGACTGAACAGCTCATTAAACCAGCGCCAAGCTGGATAACTGCCAAGTATAGAACTGCCAAGTGCATGAGAAGGCAGTATGAACGTACTTGGAGAAGAGACAATCCCCTGAAAATCGTACCCATCTTCGACGACAAATAAATAGATGCAACCATATTTTTGATAAAAACAAGGGGCGTTTCTACCACAATCTAGTTAGTGAAAATTGTGGTGATGTAAAAAGCTATGGCAGGCACTGAATAGAATATTGAGTTAGTCAAATGCCACTGTCCTCCCATCCTTTGTTGATGAAACATCATTATCAAACAGATTTGGTTCATTTTTCATTGATAAAATTAAAAGGATCAGAGACACCTTCAAACACACCCCATCTAAGTCTCTTCATCCAGACAGGGAGCCGCCAACTTTCCGTTCCTTTCAAGATGTCACTGAGAGTGAAGTTCTCAAATTTATCAAGGAAGCCCCTTCAAAAAGTTGTTCTCTAGATCCATTTCCCACACATCTAGTGAAAATTTGTATAGATATCCTTCTTCCTTCATTGACAAAATTAATTTGTTAATTTTGGTTAATTTGTCCCTCAAAAATGGCATTTTCCCAAATCCTTTAAAGCAGGCTATTGTCACACCTCTACTTAAAAAGTCTACCCTTTCAAAAGAGGACTTGGAAGAGCTATCGACCAGTGTCTGGTCTCAGTTTCTTGTCAAAGTTGGTCGAGCGTACAGTGGCTGCCCGAATTAGATCCCACATGGATTCTCATTATCTTGGTAACACTTTCCAGTCAGCCTATAAGGTGGGGCACTTAACAGAAACTGCCTTGTTGTGCATCAAAAATGAGATTCACTTATCTCTGTCCAAGGGCATGCCTACAGCACTGATGCTGCTCGACTTGTCCGCAGCCTTCGATACTATCAATCATGACACACTCCTTTCCTATTTGTCAGCTAGGTTTGGCTTTGCTGGATCTGCACTAAAATGGTTTCGATCCTACCTCCAGGATCGTTTTCCGTCAGTCAAGATTGGTTCTACTCTTTCAAATTTGTTCAAATTGAAGTTCTGGGTCAGCAGTCATTTGGATTATTGTAATTCTCTATTTCGCAGTTTGTCATCCTCATGTATTGAGCAACAACTTTGAAACTTCACTATCTTATAGTTCACAAAATTAAATGACCAACACCTCTAAAATAAATTATGTAGCTGCAATACTAACTGCTGAAAATGAGAAAGTGGCTGTTACTCAGTTAGCTATTGTGATAGCCATGCCAATGACCAACTCTTAGCTAAAGAGCAAGTATCTGGACAATCTATTTCATGAAAATGCTATAACTCTAATATTTTTCAAGACATATGCAATTTACTCAACTATGACATGATAGCCATTACTCACTTATATATTGAGCAACAAGTTTGAAACTTCAATATGTTAAAGTTCACAAAGTAGATGAACAACACCTTCAAATGAAATTGCTGCAATATTTCTGAAGATACAAGCCATTTAAACATTAAGTGACTGCTGAAAAGTGCAAAAGTAGATATTACTTAGCTATGGAGATACACTTCCTGACCATGTTGTAGCTGTGGAAAAAGTAGCGGAGCAACATATTTCAACAAAATGCTCTATCTGCATCAATTTTCAAGTTGTAAGTGATTTAGTGCATGATCTCATGAATTTTAAAACACTCACTCCATGAACGTTGCACACCTACCCCTCTAAGCAATGTCCCTACCAAGTATCAACTTCATACACCTTACGGTTTCTAAGATACAGCCTGGAAAAGATTTTCACACTCAAGGTCATTACAGCAAGATCAAAGGTCAAATCAAGGTCACACTATGACGTTGCATACTTACACCCCCTACACAATGTCCCCTAAAAGTAGCAACTTCCTACACCTTACAGTTTCTCAGATACAGCCAGACAAACTTTCCCATCACCCGCCCGCCCATCCGGACACCATGGGTGAAAACAATACCCCAACAGCCCTTAAGGGCTGTGGGGTAAAACTTTACACCTACAGTAACAAGATATAAGCCATTCACTCATTATGGTAACCATAATGATGTAGCACAGTCGTTATGAAAGAACATTTTAAAAAGAAAAATAGCATCAGAGATGCCCGTACCCCACAGCCTTGGGAAATATTTTCAACACCATGAGATATAGAAGTACTGTACCAGTACAAACTTCAGGATACTTTCAGAGCACTGTCAGTTATATAAAGGTCCAAACAATGTTTAAATGGAGAAATAATGTTTAAAAGAAAGATAATGCATATAAAGATGAAGTATTAAAACAAGATAATTCAATGACAAGATGACAGCATTAATCAGTAAACTAAAATTAAACACTCTTTATATACATCTGCATTTCCGAATTATGGTTTAGATGGTTTGAATATTACCATGCATACAGAAGTGGTAATACATTTAATGAATGCTTATGTGTGGTGTTGGAGTAAAATCTGCGGCTCACTTGATGAAATTCTATCTCTTACAATGGGAAGTTATGAAAGTAAAATTGTTAATAAATTCTAGGGACGTCACGACTCCAAATATTTCATGTCGACTAATCGGTAAGTACTATTCGTGCCGACACCGAATAACCGTCGAATTTATAAAACAACCAGAAATCTTAAGTTTCATATTGTGAAAAGCAATGAAAACGATAAATATGTGAAATAAAAAGAAACTAGAGGACCGCTCGCGAAAAAAAAGAAATAATGTTTTTGCATAGCAAAAACAAAGCGTCCCGAAAAGGATATAAAGGTGAGTGCTAAAGTATTAAGAAAATGCTTCGTGAATTATTTGAGAAAAATTGACAATCTGCAATACTTTTAGAGATAATTCACATTTACTCATTTTGAGTAGGTGAATAATTAGCTATGGGTCTGAAACTTCACCAAGTGAAAGCTCTCCCAAAAGTAGGTGAATGATTTATTTGAGAAAAATTGGCTAGCTGCAATACTTTTAGAGATAATTCGCATTTAGTCATTTTGAGTAGGTGAGTAATTAGCTATGGGTCTGAAACTTCACCATGTGAAAGCTCTCCCACAAGTAGATGAATGAATTATTTGATAAAAATTGGGTATCCGCAATACTTTTACAGATAATTAGCATTTACTCATTTTGAGTAGGTAAATAATTAGCTATGGGTCTGAAACTTCACGGAGTGAAATCTCTCCCAAAAGTAGGTGAATGAGTTATTTGAGAAAAATTGGCTATCTGCAATACTTTTAGAGATAATTCGCATTTACTCATTTTGAGTAGGTGAGTAATTAGCTATGGGTCTGAAACTTCACCATGTGAAAGCTCTTCCAAAAGTAGGTGAATGAGTTATTTGAGAAAAATTGGCTATCTGCAATACTTTTAGAGATAATTCGCATTTACTCATTTTGAGTAGGTGAGTAATTAGCTATGGGTCTGAAACTTCACCATGTGAAAGCTCTCCCACAAGTAGATGAATGAGTATTTGATAAAAATTGGGTATCCGCAATACTTTTACAGATAATTCGCATTTACTCATTTTGAGTAGGTGAGTAATTAGCTATGGGTCTGAAACTTCACTAAGTGAAAGCTCTTTGGGATAGCTGCTCTGCAGAGATATCCTGAAGATCAAAAATTTCGTCGAAATCGCTGTATGTAGCATGGTTTTCAAAATATTAGCATTTTTGTGTTTTGCAATTTTTGCGCAAAAATTCGAAAATTCAAAATGGCCGCCATTTTTGACAAGACAATTTTTTTTGAAAATTGGCATGGCTACTCTGCAGAGATACCCTGTGGGTCAAAAATTTCGTCAAAATCGCTCTATCTAGCACGGTTTTCGAGATATAAGCATTTTTATGTTTTGAGGAAAAATTCGAAAATTCAAAATGGCCGCCATTTTTTGCGAGAAATTTTTTTTTTGAAAATTGGCTTGGCTACTTTGCAGAGATACCCTGTGGGTCCAAAATTTCGTCGAAATCGCTCTATCTAGCACGGTTTTCGAGATATAAGCATTTTTATGTTTTGCGAAAAATTCGAAAATTCAAAATGGCCGCCATTTTTTGCGAGAAATTTTTTTTTTTGAAAATTGGCTTGGCTACTTTGCAGGGATACCCTGTGGGTCAAAAATTTCGTCGAAATCGCTCTATCTAGTACGGTTTTCAAGATATAAGCATTTTTATGTTTTGCAATTTTTGGGAAAAAATTCGAAAATTCAAAATGGCCGCCATTTTTGCCGAGACAAAATTTTTTTTAAAATTGGGATAACTACTCCGGAGAGATACCCTGTGGTTCAAAAATTTCATTGAAATCGCTCTATCTAGCACGGTTTTCGAGATATAAGCATTTTTGTGTTTTGCAATTTTTGCAAAAAATTCGAAAATTCAAAATGGCCGCCATTTTTGGCGAGACAAAAATTTTTTCAAAATTGGGATAACTACTCCACAGATATACCCTGCAGGTCAAAAATTTCGTCGAAATCGCTCTATCTAGCACGGTCTTCGAGATATAAGCATTTTTATGTTTTCCTTATTTGGAAAATGCATAATGATTAATTAATCATTAATTACTCGGCCATTTGTTAACCAATCAATGCCAAAATCTAATGATTTCCAGATTTTAATAGAATGAATGTATTTGCCAAGTTTCAGGTGAATTGATAAAATTCCTTTCAAGTTATCATCCGGTCACGCTTCCACATCGAAAAAAGACATTTTTGGTCATGTGACCTCTCTGATTGGTTGAAATGTCACTGCAGCATATTCAAAAAAATTCCCCAAGGCTACTGCCTAAACCTGCCAAATTTGAAAAGAATCCGCCTAACGGTTACAGAGTTTTAAGGAAAACAAAATGCGGAGCCGGGGGAGCCTGAAGGTCTCCCGTACACAAACAAGCGTCCCTTGCGGGGCGCTTAAATATATGTATATAACCTGCAAAAATTAATAAATTTGCTGTTTTCCTGCGACTTCTGCTTCGTTTATTTCAGACAGGAAGTGGGCGATATAAGAGGTATATGTCACTTCCGGTTTTACGTGAATGCATAAACAGTACAGAAAACGTGGCTGTTTTGGGATTTTAGCTTATTTTATGTGACAACATGGATATATTTTATGGATTTAGACCTTCTGCCATCTTTTACTACATTAAGCGATTATTCTTACTTTAAAAAACGAAACCGGTACATAGCACTATTTTAACCGTTGTCGATTAGTCGGTTAGTCGTGACAACCCTAATAAATTCTAATATGACTTTTGCTTAATCTGCATCAAAAGACAGACCCAAAGGTGCAACAAGATTTTAAAGGTCAAGGTCACTACGGCAAGGTAAAAGGTCAAATTAAGGTCACACCATGATAATACACACCTATAGCCAATAACCAATGTCCCTACCAAGTATCAACTTCCTACACCTTACGGTTTCCGAGATACAGCCCTGACGATTTTATAGGTCACTATGGCAAGGTCAAAGGTCAAATCAAGGTCACACCATGATGCTGCACACCTACACCCCCCTAGCCAATGTCTCTACCAAATATCAACTTCCTGCACCTAACAGTTTCCGAGATAAAGCCCGGACAATATTTTATAGGTCAAGGTCACTACAGCAAGGTTATAGGTCAAATCAAGGTCAGACCATGACGTTGCACACCTACACACCCTAATCAATATCCCTACCAAGTATCAACTTCCTACACCTTACGATTTCTGAGATATAGCCCAGACAACATTTTATAGGTCAAGGTCACTACGGCAAGGTCAAAGGTCAAATCAAGGTCAGACCATGACGCTGCACACCTACACCCCCTAAGCAATATCCCTACCAAGTATCAACTTCCTACACCTTACGGTTTCTGAGATATAGCCTGGACAAGATTTTATAGGTCAAGGCCACTACGGCAAGGTCACAGGTCAAATCAAGGTCACACCATGACGTTGCACACCTACACCCCCTAACCAATATCCGTACCACGTATCAACTTCCTACACCTTACGGTTTCTGAGATATAGCCCGGACAACATTTTATAGGTCAAGGTCACTACGGCAAGGTCAAATCAAGGTCACACCATGACGTTGCACACCTACACCCCCTAACCAATGTCCCTACCAAATATCAACTTCCCAAGCCTTACAGTTTCCGAGATATAGCCCGGACAACATTTTATAGGTCAAGGTCACTACGGCAAGGTCAAAGGTCAAATCAAGGTCAGACCATGACGTTGCACACCTACACCCCCTAACCAATATCCCTACCAAGTATCAACTTCCTACACCTTACGGTTTCCGAGATATAGCCCGGACGAGATTTTATAGGTCAAGGTCACTACGGCAAGGTCAAAGGTCAAATCAAGGTCAGACTATGACGTTGCACAACTACACCCCCAAACCAATGTCCCTACCAAATATCAACTTCCTACACCTTACAGTTTCCGAGATATAGCCCGGACAAGATTTTCAAACTCAAGGTCACTACGGCAAGGTCAAATCAAGGTCAGACCATGACGTTGCACAGCTACACCCCCTAACCAATGTCCCTACCAAGTATCAACTTCCTACACCTTACGGTTTCAGAGATACAGCCCGGACAAGATTTTATAGGTCAAGGTCACTACGGCAAGGTCAAAGGTCAAATCAAGGTCAGACTATGACATTGCACAACTACACCCCCTAACCAATGTCCCTACCAAGTATCAACTTCCTACACCTTACAGTTTCCGAGATATAGCCCGGACAAGATTTTCAAACTCAAGGTCACTACGGCAAGGTCAAATCAAGGTCAGACCATGACGTTGCACAGCTACACCCCCTAACCAATGTCCCTACCAAGTATCAACTTCCTACACCTTACGGTTTCTGAGATACAGCCCGGACAAAGTATTTCCCGCCGCCTGCCCACCCGCCCGGACGCCCGACCATTCGGACACCATGGGTGAAAACAATACCCCAACAGCCATTAAGGGCTGTGGGGTAAAAAGTATAACTCTACTTTTTAAGACAAAAATTATTCACCTACAATGCTAACTTCTGGAAGTGAAAAAGTAGCTGTAACTCTGTCAGTTTTTGTTATTGGCACCATAAGACTCAACCAAGTTGTAGCTTAAAGATAAACTATCTGAAAATGTATTTTGTGAAAATGCCAAAAATTATTAGTTTTAACAACAAAATAGGTAAGCAACAACTTTGAGTGAACTTATGTACCTGCATTACTTACTCCTCGAGCTATAAGCCATTTATTCATTACGGTAACCACTGAAAAGTGAGAAACTAGGTATAACTCGCATAGCTATTCTGATACACCTGAAAGCTACTGACCATGTTGAAGCTGTGCAGCGGAACAAGGTATTCCACCTGAATGCTCTAAATCCAAAATATTGAAGTTCAAGCTGATTTACTTAATGTAGTTATCCATGCTGTAACGCAGATAACAAAAGTAGCAAAAACTGAAGTGCATAAAATTTCTTCAGACAACTCTTTAAGTGAAATGCTGATTTAAGTAGATTTAGACAATAAAGTCTCTAACTGAAAAAAATGGGAAAAAATGACTGTGATGGGGCATTTTAAAGGTCAACAGATGACCTTGAAGTACAAGCTCGTCCCCCATAAAAAGATTCAACCTTCCATAGACGAGAATCAACCTCAGACTGTGTAAAATCCTCAAAGCAAGGCCTGTGGCGGCCATCGATTTTTCAAAATGAGGCAAAAAATATTAGTGCCTTGAACTGGTAGGATTGATCTTGAACAAGAAAATGCAGGTACTTCCTGGACTGTGGGATATGGAATTAAGCGTCCTTGAAGTTTATGGACATTACCCATCCACCTTCCTGCAAGAAAGTCCTTATGTTCTCTGGTGTTTCCATTTTGAATGTATCTGATTGCAGACATTTGTTTAGTGAACTAAGATCTAGGATTGGCCTCTATGAGTTGCTGGGTTTTGGAACCAAGAAAAGTCTGTTGAAGAAAGCCAGGGATGTCTGATTTTCTACTGCATTCTTTTGAATAATTGCATGTAATGCCTCCATCAGGTAGCTGTTCCTGAGAGGATCGACAGAGCCACTTTTTATTATTGGATACCTAGTCAAAGTTAGTTGGTTCTAGAAGGGGATGGTTTAACCTTTCTTTCGATAATTATGACCTTGTAGTTTTCCGAAACTGGTTCGGTCTTGGCCCTACAGGCAGATTTTAAGCAACAGTGTGGACATTGGTGACAGGTTGGACAGAAGACAACTGATCTACCCAAAAAGATCTTTCACATATTTTAATTGCTTTACAACAGGATTTAAGCCTTTCTTTTGTGGCTGCCCGGCAACAAAAGGTACATGATTGACAGCAAAACAATTTACATTTAAAGTCTGACAACTGTCCACAAAAGTCTCTGGACTTTCAACTATTTCTACACAACCACAGGGTTGGGAAACACAGTAATTGTCATTTATGAGAACTCTGACTCTTGACTGGTCGCTGTGAATAGCTAGGGGCCTTGTCCCGAACTTGTTTACTCTGACCCTCGCGACCAAGTTGTTTCCATCCTGGTGGACCAGAACACCTGCCAGCATCCAGTGCAGTCTTGGCTGGATTATAGTGGTGGTACCAGTCAGACTTTCTATGAGAGCCACTAGAGTGTTGCTTGTCTTCATGGTGGCCAATTACCTCCTCTGCTTTGCGATGGGGAAGAGGGAGGTCATATGAAGTGGGGAATTTGCCACCTAAGTCTACCAAAATCCAGGTAAATGTCATGTCAGAGCAGAGTGACATTGACCATGTTAATGAAAACAAAGTTCGACTGGTTTTGCATTGTCCTGGCCATAGCTTATGTAATGCCTTGATTGAATGTCATTGGGTAGGCTAGCTCATCAGTCGATTGAGTCTTAGTGGTTGACTTCCATTTGGCCTTCTCATCTTAGATAACTTTTACTGTAGCGGAACTGTTACAGTAATCATGGTCTTTCTTCAAAACATATGGATCCGTGCCAACGCCTCTGTCACAACATCTTGCACATTTAGCATGTATGTTAAAAGCAGCCATGAGGTGCCCACAACTCCCCCGTTTTGTCCTGGACAGGTCACGATATATATAAAAACACTTGGTAGCAAATATTTGCAGAAATAGGACATCTTAGCAAAAACTCATCACTTTCGGAAAGCGTCTGAAGACACATGTTTCAAACGAAAAAGATGCCATGACATCATATTGTCTAGACAGGAAGTAGGGTGTGCCACCTGGCGAGCAGGTGAAAACACAAGATGCCCTTTTCGTTGTTTGACCGGACAGGTCTGAACGGATCAGTATAGCTAACTGTCCATTAAATAGGATGTATTAATGTAATAAAAATGTGAAGCTTCACTAACCAAGCTTGCAATAGATATCAGAGCTTAGCAGTAAATTCTATTGTGTATCACTTTGATGACCTACTTCTCCTTCCTACTCTTCGGTTGCAGCTCCTCTGTCTTAAAGATTGTGCACCATTTTTATGGGACAGCAACAAGTGATTTGATTCGGTAATCAGCTTGAAATTACCTTACCCTACTTTCTTTTTCAGGATTTTTCATATCTACAAAAATCAGAAAAGGTTTTCCCATGGAAACACCGGTTGCCAGATATTGCCAAAAGGCTAAACAGCTCCTATCCATGCAGGGTTTGAAAAGCAAAGCACCCACAAAATTGCAAATTTTAATTAGTAAATTAAATTTTTATTAGTTAATACCTTACCTACCAGACGATAGCTATAGCCCGGCGCCAGCCGGTCCCGCCAAACGAAAGAAAAAGACGTCCCGGGTTTCACCCCCGGCAGGACCGGCACACTACAATCCACTCGCCAGGTGGCCTAGTTCCTGCCTCACTCGCCAGAGGGACGTGACGTCATAGCATCTTTTTCGTCCCTAAGATTGAATGATGAGGCTGGAAGTGGGGAAGGCCGGGTGGGAATTTCCCGTCTGGTAGGTAAGGTATTAACTAATAAAAATTTAATTTACTAATTAAAATTTGCAATTTCATTGCGTTAATACATCTTACCTACCAGATGATAGCTAGAATAACTACCCAGTGGAAGGAGGGCAGCCTTCTGAGGATTGGAGAGAACTCTTATATTATACCTAGGTGTGAGGTTCTAGTCCTTTGAGGAGACATGTTAGTCTCAAGGGTATCTAGACCTAACTGCCCCCCCCCCTTTTTGACTGCTCTGAGGGGAGGAAGAGAGCAAGAGTTCAAGTCCATGATTCCCACTGTTAACCTGGAAGAGTAGGGAAAGTCCTATACCCAGAGAATTACTCTGCAGTAAAAAACTTTGAGAAGCCAAGGCATAGGCTAAAAGTGAGCCTGCACCTAAAACTAACTAGTATATACACTATATATAATTATATACAAAGAAGCTTAGGGGACTAGTGGTGGATCTGCTGGGCCGCCACCACAGGACCCAAGTGAAAAAGCTCCTTATCTGCCCAGGCAACATCCTTAAGGTAAAACTGTGTAAAGGTGTTGTGGGACTTCAAGTGGCATGCTGCTAGAATCTGGTCCAGAGATATGCCACCTTGAAAAGCTTTGGAGGCCGCAAAGGCCCTAACATCATGGGCCTTGACCTGATGTAAGGTCAAGGACTCTTGGTCAGAGAGATCATAACACAACACTACTGTTTGTTTGATCCAGGATGAGATAGTGGCAGGAGAGATGTCCCTGTCAAAACCTTGTTTGAATGAGACAAAAACTAACTCCTTTCCCGTTCTTAGGTTTTGTGTTTTGTCCAGGTAGTAGCGAAGAGCCCGAACGGGGCAAAGGGATCTGTCTTCCTTTAAAGACTTATCCAGAGTGGGGGCTAAGGCCGGGATGACCACAGGGGCCACGCACTCTGGTTCCTCCTTTGCCAAGTGATTTTTCGCCAAGAAGCTTGGTGATGGGTAGAGGGAAACTTTGGACCAATCAGCTTGGTGTCTGATATTTTTGTTTAACCAAGCGTGTATCTCACTTCTGCGTTTTCCTGAAGCCAGGGCTAGGAGAAAAACAGTTTTGAAAGTAAGGTGTTTTAGAGAAGCCTTTCTGAGGGGTTCAAACGGTGCTTTTGTAAGCTGGTGTAAAACTAGGGAGAGGTTCCAAGCAGGAACCCCCCTGCGTCCTTTGGGTCTATCCCTGTGAAAACTGTCTAACAGTCTAGTCAAATTGTCATCCTTGCCGACATTAATCGAGGTATTTCCCAGTTTGTCTGCAATGGCTGACCTGTAACCGTCAATAGTGCTGGGCTGGAGATTTTTCTCCTGGAAAAGGTGCAGGAGGAAATCTGCTATTTGTTTTATAGATGGGTTCCTGAAGTCCACCTGACTTGTTTGGCACCATCTGATAAAAACGGCCCACTTCGCTTCGTAGACTGTTCTGGTTGAACGTCTTTGAGGCGCCTCAATTCTTGACGCCACTGGGCTAGAGAACCCCTGCTCCTTGATTGTCTGGGCTCTAGGAGCCAGGCATGGAGATTTAGGTTTGTCAGATCCCTGTGACGTGCCTTGTTGAAAGGTTGGGTCACTAGATCTGGATGGTGTGTAAGACATAGAGGAACCCTCGCAGACAGTTCCACTAGGTCCCAAAACCAAGGCATGTTGGGCCATCCCGGGGCAATCAGGATTGCTCTGCGATACCAGTGATCTGACAGCTTGCTGACCACCTTCCCCATCAGAGACACTGGGGGGAAGAGGTACATGTCCAGGTCCTCCCAGGACAATGTCAGAGCATCCACTGACCAGGCCTTTGGGTCTGGAATTGGGGACACAAATTGAACTAGCTTGCAGTTGTACCTTGTTGCAAACATGTCCACTAGGGGAGAATGCCAGGTTTGACAAAGGAGGTCGAAGGTCTCTTGATGGAGGGACCACTCCGTCTGAATGACCTGCTTTTGGCGAGACAATTTGTCTGCAATTACATTCAGACGGCCTGGAATGTGTCTGGCCTTCAGTACTATTTGATTGAGGTTGCACCAACATAGGAGCCGCCAAAGAAGGGCACAGAGTGAGCCTGACCTCATACCTCCTTCCTTGTTGATGTATGCTACAACCGTAGTGTTGTCTGTGGCAATCAGGACGACCTTTCCTTGCACTAAATGTTGGAATCTTTTTAGTGCTAACAACACGGCTTTTAGTTCTAAGAAGTTTATGTGCAACTTGCTTTCGGGCACTGACCAAGTACCGCTTGCTGTGAAGTCGCCTAAGTGAGCACCCCAGCCTTCTTTTGAGGCGTCTGTAAAGATTTGAACTGCGTGTCGCAGGGGGTGTAAGGGCTGACCCTTTAGGACATTTTCCTCTTGGGTCCACCACTGCAGGTACTGGTGGAGAGACCTCGGAATTGGGATCTCCTTTTCCAGAGATTCTGGGACTCTCCAGTGCTTCTTGAGGTGCCACTGAATAGGTCTCATGTGCAGTCTGCCTAGGGGCACCTGTTTTTCTGTCGCAGTGAGAAGACCTATAAGAGACATGAAAGTTCTCACTCGGCAATATCTGGTCTGTAAAGGCACTGTTATCTTTTGTTGAAGGGCTTCCCAACGGTTTTGAGTAGGCCTGACTACTCCGTTGAGTAGGTCGTACTGGTAGCCTACGAAGTCGAAGACTTGTTGGGGTTCCAGTTCTGACTTTTGCATGTTTACCATCCAGCCCAACTCCTGGCAAAGGGCTAGGAGGGACTGGGTTCCCTGGTGGCAAGATTCTTTGGTAGGGGCTCGAATCAACCAGTCGTCTAGGTACTGGTGGATTCTTATACCCTGTGACTGAGCCATTAACTTGGCCTCTTTGACCACACCCGTGAACTCCATGGGAGCTGTTGACAGGCCAAAGGGAAGTGCCCGAAACTGGTACGACTGGTTCTGAAAGTGGAACCTGAGGAATTTTCGGGATGTGAAGTGAATTGGAATGTGAAAGTAGGTGTCGCTGAAATCTAGCGATGTCACCCACTCCTCTTGTTGTAGAGAGGTCCGGATTGTCTCTGGAGTCTCCATTTTGAATGTTTTTACGCATAAAAACTGATTTAGAGTACTGAGATCCAAGATCGGCCGCCACTTGTGGTTCGGCTTTGGGACAATGAACAGTCTGTTGAAAAAGGCTAGTGAGGTTTGAACCCTGACCCTCTCTACTGCCTTTTTCTCGATCAGAGCTTGTACAGCTTCTTGCAAGTGGGAGTCTCTGATGGGGTTTGCATAGCCACTTACTATCAGGGGATCCCTTACCAAGGGAGGTCTGACTTTGAAGGGGAGAACATAACCCTCCTTTAAAATGGACGCTACTTTGGGGTTTGCACCTTTGTGAGCCCATATTTCCCAAAAACTCTGAAGACGTCCCCCCACTGGTTGGACACTTGCAACATTGGGGACATTTGGAACATTTGGAGCAGAAACAAAGTGACCGACAAAAGAAGCACTTTTCACACACTTTATTTGACTTTTGATCTTTGATTTTGGCCTTACGTCTTTCTTTTGTGACTGCCACCTTGTTACAGTAGGTACACGACATACAACATGATAAGAAACATTTGTTGGAACAGATACAAAAGAGTTTCTTGTTACGACACTTTTCACAGAACTGACTGGCCGGGCCACCGGCACCGGACTTGACTTGCAGTAATTGTCATTTATACTGTGTCTTCTCATGAGCCATCTTGGTACCACGTCCGGGCTGACCACCCCGGCCTCTGCCCCGGCCTCTATTGCGGGAACCAAACGCTTTCCAAGCTGGTAGTTCCTTTCCGGCTTGAGAAGTTGTTTTAGCAGTGTCTTGAGGTTTCCAACCAGTACTGTAGGGTTGGTATCTCTGTTTTCTGCCTCTACCGGCGAACCCCCCGCGGCCCGGGCCGGGCTGGGAAGTACGTCGGGAAGCTTCTAATTGGTTTATTTCATCCTCAGCTTTTCTAATAGCAGCATCTGGAAATAACCCATATCCATTCAGGGGGCAATTTCTCAAGGAATTGAAAGTGTCTGGTTTAATCCCCGGTTTCACAGCTTCCAAGTATGAATCCCTACAGAGTAGGGTCAAATTCGCCATCTGCACAAATGTAAAGTCTGCCAAATGTTGTAGAGATTTACCCATGGCGAAACTGACATTCTGGTTAAATGAGGATAAATATAAAAGTTCATCCAATGCACCTTGAGCTTTGACAGAGGACTTGCCTTTCTTAAGTTCACTTTGTAAAATATGCAATTGTTCTTGGAAGGCATCCTGTATTTTGGTAATACAGCGATTAAACCCCGCTGACTGGTTGCAAATATATGAAGACTCTTTTGCTGCTTTCTCCCACTTACGCATAGTGTCTTGTGATAGTGGGCGGGATGGAGGCTGAGGCGATGTAGAAGATATGGTTGAAATCCTGGGGAATGAACTATTGATCTTCGCCGCATCATTTGGCCAAGAATTCACCGATTTACCCGGCCTAGTTGGATCTGTAGGCTCCGCCGGGTGTATCCCATACCATCTGTTCTGGGATTTGGGGGGTCTGAGGAATTGGTCCACATGCAGGCCACCTGGATCACTAGATTTTGAAGGATATCCTTCTATCAGAACAAGGTTTAGAGTTTCTAGTTTTCGGCACAACCAATCTTCCGGTGGAAGATCCACAGAAATCTTTCCCACAGGCTGAGAACGGTGACCTGCCCAAGGATTATCAGTGCGGGATTGCGGAGAAAACTCCAGGTCAGGAATGTGTGTCCATCCCATGAACGCGCGGACGCCTCTCACAGTCTCGCGGTAATTTTGATCTTCACTGAGGACCCGGTCCGGGTCTGAGGTTTCCAAGTCTGGGGATTCCTCTGCGTCAGATAACTCACCCTCTTCAAATGTTTCCTGAGGATTGACATCGCGGAAGGTGACCGGCCCGGAGCCGGAAGAAGGTTGTTGAAATGCAGATTGAGAGGAAGCAGACATAGCAGCTGACGAAACAGTAGCCACCGGAGCAGGGTGTTTAAACATAGGTTCTGCTTCCGGGTAGAGGTTTTGAAGTGGAGATTGTCTGTCAGCAAAGGAAACATCCTGATCTCTAGGCTCATCCGGGCCAACAGCCGGGCCGGCTGGGCCGGAAGAAGCCGAAGTAGAGACAAAAAAGGGTGTCTGGGAAAGAGCACCTGCTGGAGCAGCATGAGAGACCGGTACTTTGACCGGAGAAAATGTTGGATTTTGTTGCACAGAAGGTGAGGAGCGATGTCCTAAAGTAATAAGTGCCTCAAGCCTGGCCATACGAGTGGCCCACTTTTCGTCCAGTTCTTGAAGATCTTTCTTAAACTGAGGCACAGGAAGGGACAAATCCGGAGCAGAAGAAACAGAAACAGCAGGTTCTTGTTCTGGCTGGGTATCAAGTACTACCACAGAAGACGGATCGACTAACACCTCCTTTGCTTTAGCCTTTTCCTTTCTGAGTTTATAGGTAGGAGTACTTAACTTGAGCACTTGCTCCGGGGTAAGGACACTGCAAAAGTCACACTGCAGATTTTGAACACAAGGGTCATCACCTTGTCCTTTCTCGCGACAACGCGCACACCTACTATGTTTGTCAAATGAAGCCATAATATGGCCACACGCACCCTTTTTCTGTCCTGGAGATGCCATGATAGAAAAGTCAACTAATGTCAACAATTCCGACACAAATTAAACAGATATAACACAAATATAAAACTAAAAGGTTCACAGATAAAAATCCACAACTTTAAATATCGCGCCAAACGAAAAAGATGCTATGACGTCACGTCCCTCTGGCGAGTGAGGCAGGAACTAGGCCACCTGGCGAGTGGATTGTAGTGTGCCGGTCCTGCCGGGGGTGAAACCCGGGACGTCTTTTTCTTTCGTTTGGCGGGACCGGCTGGCGCCGGGCTATAGCTATCGTCTGGTAGGTAAGATGTATTAACGCAATGAAATTACAAGTTCAAGAAACAGAAAAAAGTTATGCTAACAAAGCACTTGTTGCTAGATATTTCTAAAAAGTTAAAAAGCTACAATCTGTGCAGCGTTGTTTGGAAGGTTAAACATTCAAGAAAACTGTAAGTCCAAGAAACAGAAAAAGAGTGTTACTAGATATTGCCAAATAGCCAGTTTCAATCTATGCAGCGGTGTGAAATGTAAAGCACACACAAAATTACATGTCCAAGAAATGGAAAATAGGGTTGCTATGGCAACATTTGTTCTCAGGTATTGCCAAAACTCTCTTTAAGGTAATATATCCTGACAACTTAGTTAATATCTGTGCATGGGTTTTGAATGCAAAGGACCCACAAAATTACAAGTCAAAGAAAAACAGCACAAGTAATCAGTACCCCGTGAACGGGCTGTGTGTCAACTTGGTGTTTTGAGTTTCAGAGTACAAGTGAAAGAAAAGAAAGGACACAAAAGATGTGCGCTGCAAACGTTAATCAGCAGTACAAAATGACCCGTTGAGGTGCTTCCTAAGAAGATATTCAAGAATTGGTTGTTCAAGATATATGTAATTTACTCAACTATGACATAATAAAAGTAGACGTTACTTGTATATTGAGCAACAAGTTTGAAACTTCAATATACCACTGATCATTAAAACATAGATGAACAACACCTTGAAAAGAAATTGTGTAGCTGCAATACTCTTGGAGATATAACCCATTTACTCATCAGGTAACTGTTGAAAAGTGTGAAAGTAGATATTAATCAATTAGCTATGGAGATAGACCTCAAACTTCTGACCCTGTAGCTTCGGAAAAAGAAGCTGAACAATGCATTTCAATAAAATGCTCTAAATTCACCAGTTTTCAAGTTATAAGTGATTTTACTCACTCTGAAAGGTACTGAACAGTGAGAAAGTTGCTATTACTCACTTAGCTATTGGGACAGTCACAAGTTACTCACTATTTGTAGCTATAGAAAAAGAAGTTGAATAACATTAAAAAAAACTAGAAATAGGACGCCCTGTTGCTTGTAGCTGCGACATATGAATAGAAACAGGATAGCATAGAAGAACACACATTATCATGTGTAATGTCCACCCTATCAACCTTTTGTTAAGAAGATAGAAGCAAATTCCTGTTTATCTATTTTTGGCAAAAATTCGAAAATTCAAAATGGCCGCCATTTTTGGGAAAAGGAAAATTTTTTGAAAATTGCCAAGAGTACATTTCTTAGATAGCCTATGGGTCGAAAATTTCAACGAAATAACTCTATTTTGCACGGTTAAAGCCAGTTTGTGTTTTTCCATTTTTGGTAAAAATTCGAAAATTCAAAATGGCCGCCATATGTGGGGAGGGGAAAATTTTTGGAATATTGCAAAGAGTACATTTCTTAGATACCCGTTGGGTCGAAAATATCGCCGAAATCGCTCTATCTCGCACGGTTAAGGAGATAGAAGGAAATTTGTGTTTTGCCATTTTTGGCAAAAATTCAAAATGGCCGCCATTTTTGGGGAGGGGAAAATTTTTGGAAAATTGCAAAGAGTACACTCCTTAGATACCCTGTGGGTTGAAAATTTTGCCGAAATCGCTCTATCTCGCACGGTTAAGGAGATAGAAGCAAATTAGTGTTTTGCCATTTTTGGCAAAAATTCAAAATGGCCGCCATTTTTGGGGAGGGGAAATTTTTTTTGAAAATTGTAAAGATTACATTCCTCAAATACCCTGTGGGTCGAAAATTTCGACGAAATCGCTCTATCTCGCACAGTTAAGGAGATAGAAGGAAATTTGTGTTTTGTCATTTTTGGCAAAAATTCAAAATGGCCGCCATTTTTGGGGAGGGGAAAATTTTTTTGAAAATTGTAAAGATTACATTCCTTAAATACCCTGTGGGTCGAAAATTTCGACGAAATCGCTCTATCTCGCACGGTTAAGGAGATAGAAGCAAATTTGTGTTTTGCCATTTTTGGCAAAAATTCTAAAATTCAAAATGGCCGCCATTTTCGGGAAGGGGAAAATTTTTGGAAAATTGCAAAGAGTACACTGCTTAGATATCCTGTGGGTCGAAAATTTCGACGAAATCGCTCTATCTCACACAGTTAAGGAGATAGAAGCAAATTAGTGTTTTGCCATTTTTGGCAAAAATTCTAAAATTCAAAATGGCCGCCATTTTTGGGGAGGGGAAAATTTTTTTTAAATTACCAACAGTACAATGCTCAGATACCCTGTGGGTCGAAATTTTTGACGAAATCGCTCTATCTCGCACGGTTAAGGAGATAGAAGCAAATTTATGTTTTGCTATTTTTGGCAAAAATTCGAAAATTCAAAATGGCCGCCATTTTTGGGGAGGGGAAAATTTTTGGAAAATTGCAAAGAGTACACTCCTTAGATACCCTGTGGGTCGAAAATTTCGACGAAATCGCTGTATCTCACACAGTTAAGGAGATAGAAGCAAATTTGTGTTTTGCCATTTTTGGCAAAAATTCTAAAATTCAAAATGGCCGGCATTTTTGGGGAGGGGAAAATTTTTTGAAAATTGTAAAGATTACATTCCTTAAATACCCTGTGGGTCGAAAATTTCGACGAAATCGCTCATCTCGCACGGTTAAGGAGATAGAAGGAAATTTGTGTTTTGCCATTTTTGGCAAACATTCGAAAATTCAAAATGGCCGCCATTTTTGGGGAGGGGAAAATTTTTTTAAAATTACCAACAGTACAATGCTCAGATACCCTGTGGGTCGAAATTTTTGACGAAATCGCTCTATCTCGCACGGTTAAGGAGATAGAAGCAAATTTATGTTTTGCCATTTTTGGCAAAAATTCGAAAATTCAAAATGGCCGCCATTTTTGGGGAGGGGAAAATTTTTGGAAAATTGCAAAGAGTACACTCCTTAGATACCCTGTTGGTCGAAAATTTCGACGAAATCGCTCTATCTCACACAGTTAAGGAGATAGAAGCAAATTTGTGTTTTGCCATTTTTGGCAAAAATTCTAAAATTCAAAATGGCCGGCATTTTTGGGGAGGGGAAAATTTTTTGAAAATTGTAAAGATTACATTCCTTAAATACCCTGTGGGTCGAAAATTTCGACGAAATCGCTCATCTCGCACGGTTAAGGAGATAGAAGGAAATTTGTGTTTTGCCATTTTTGGCAAACATTCGAAAATTCAAAATGGCCGCCATTTTTGGGGAGGTGAAAATTTTTTGAAAATTGTAAAGATTACATTCCTTAGATACCCTGTGGGTCGAAAATTTCGACGAAATCGCTCTATCTCGCACGGTTAAGGAGATAGAAGCAAATTTGTGTTTTGCCATTTTTGGCAAAAATTCAAAATGGCCGCCATTTTTGGGGAGGGGAAAATTTTTGGAAAATTGCAAAGAGTACACTCCTTAGATACCCTGTGGGTTGAAAATTTCGACGAAATCGCTCTATCTCACACAGTTAAGGAGATAGAAGCAAATTTGTGTTTTGCCATTTTTGGCAAAAATTCGAAAATTCAAAATGGCCGCCATTTTCGGGAAGGGGAAAATTTTTGGAAAATTGCAAAGAGTACACTGCTTAGATATCCTGTGGGTCGAAAATTTCGACGAAATCGCTCTATCTCACACAGTTAAGGAGATAGAAGCAAATTTGTGTTTTGCCATTTTGGGCAAAAATTCGAAAATTCAAAATGGCCGCCATCTTTGGGGAGGGGAAAATTTTTTTTAAATTGGCAAGAGTAGAATTCTCAGATACCCTGTGGGTCGAAAATTTTGCCGAAATCGCTCTATCTCGCACGGTTAAGGAGATAGAAGCAAATTAGTGTTTTGCCATTTTTGGCAAAAATTCTAAAATTCAAAATGGCCGCCATTTTTGGGGAGGGGCAAATTTTTTAAAAATTACCAAGAGTACAATGCTCAGATACCCTGTGGGTCGAAATTTTTGACGAAATCGCTCTATCTCGCACGGTTAAGGAGATAGAAGCAAATTTGTGTTTTGCCATTTTTGGCAAAAATTGGAAAATTCAAAATGGCCGCCATTTTTGGGGAGGGGAAAATTTTTGGAAAATTGCAAAGAGTACACTCCTGAGATACCCTGTGGGTCGAAAATTTTGCCGAAATCGCTGTATCTCGCATGGTTAAGGAGATAGAAGCAAATTTGTGTTTTGCCATTTTTGGCAAAAATTCGAAAATTCAAAATGGCCGCCATTTTTGGGGAGGGGCAAATTTTTAAAACATTACCAAGAGTACAATGCTCAGATACCCTGTGGGTCGAAAATTTTGCCGAAATCGCTCTATCTCGCACGGTTAAGGAGATAAAAGCAAATTTGTGTTTTGCCATTTCTGGCAAAAATTCGAAAATTCAAAATGGCCGCCATTTTTGGGGAGGGGAAAATTTTTTGAAAATTGCAAAGATTACATTCCTTAGATACCCTGTGGGTCGAAAATTTCGACGAAATCGCTCTATCTTGCACGGTTAATGAGATAGAAGCAAATTTTGTGTTTTGCCATTTTTGGCAAAAATTCGAAAATTCAAAATGGCCGCCATTTTTGGGGAGGGGAAAATTTTTGGAAAATTGCAAAGAGTACATTCCTTAGATACCCTGTGAGTCAAAAATTCTGTCCAAATCGCTCTATCTCTTACGGTTTCTGAGATATTAAGATTTTTTCGTTTTTCGCAAAAATTCAAGATGGCCGCCAAAAGTGGCGAAAATTGAAAATTTTCAATTTTGTACAGAATACTCTTCTACTACCCTGTGAGTCAAAAATTCTGTCGAAATCGCTCTATCTCTTACGGTTTCTGAGATATTAGCAAATTACTCAAAAGTAGTACTGAAAATACACAATGAAGTACCTAAATGGCTATTACTCATGTACTACTGACAAAGCTATCAGTCCCAAATGCAATACCAAGCGAGCTATGGACATAACAATCTTGTATTCAAAATTGTAGTAAAATATCTTTAATTATCTTGGCTTAAATGCACGGAAACCAATGGGTACTGAAAATAGCTGTACTTAAGTATTACTCAGTAAGCAAAAGAGGTACAACAGCCAAAAGCAATCCCAAGCAAGCTACTGACCCAATAAGCCTGCATACCAAATTTGGTGACAATAGCTCTAATACTTTTCCTTTAAATGAGCGGAAACCATGCGTGACGCCGGACATCGGACGCCGGACATCGGACGCCGGACGGCGAAAAAAGCAAAAATAATATATCCACCCCCCAGGGGGGGGTGGACATAATTCTCTGAATGAAATACTTCGCAAGTTACATGTGACTGACTCAACAGTGAGAATGTCAAATAGCTATTGTTCAGCTATCCAATGAACTATCTGCAATTTTAGCTGATCCGAAAGTAAGTGAATAACATATTTCAACAAAATACTGTAAATGTATTAATTTTCAAGTTACAAGTGAATAGTGAGAACCTAAAAGTAGCTATTTCTCAGCTATGCAATGAGTTACTGGTCTGCAATTTTACTATATTATAGCTGACCCCAAAATAGGTGAATAATATATTCAAACACAACTCTCTACAAAAAATACTTTTGAAGTTACAAGTGATTTTGTTTATCAGGGAAGGTACTGAGAAGTGAGATGGTAGCTATTACTTAGCTATTATGATATGTTCCCAAGTTACTCACCATTTTGCAGCTATGGAAAAAGTAGCTGAACATATTTTAACAAAATGCTCTAAATGCATCATTTTCTGAATTATAATGTGTTATAAATTTTAAAAAATTCACTAAAAACAATTAATTACCTTTAATATGGTAGATGCTGTACACTTATACTTCAATAAAACATTAAAAAGCTAATTTTGTGGATATTATTTCGTATCATTATTTTGTGCATTTTTGTTCACGCGGATGCCACAGAGTAACAACATAAGTCAACTAGTCAGCGGACATAAAAAAGAGTTAGTTAATCCACAGAGATACCCTTTGGGTCAAAAATTTCATCGAAATCGCTCTATCTGGCACTGTCTTTCAGATATAAGCATTTAGGTGTTTTGCAATTTTTGCAAAAAATTCAAAAATTCAAAATGGCTCCCATTGTTTTGGCAAGAGAAAAGTTTTTTGAAACTTGGGATGGTTACTCTAAAGAGATAGCCTCCAGGTCAGAAATTTCATTGAAATAACTTTATCTTGCACGGTTTTCGAGATATAAGCATTTTTGTGTTTTGCAATTTTTGCAAAAAATGCGACAATTCAAAATGGCTGCCATTATTGATACCAAAATTTTTTGAAAAAAGTGTTAGTTAATCTGCAAAGATACTCTTTGGGTAAAAAATTTCATCGAAATCGCTCTATCTCGCAGTTTTCGAGATATAAGCATTTTTGTGTTTTGCAATTTTTGTGAAAAATTTGAAAATTCAAACTGGCTGCCATTTTTGGCGGGACAAAATTTCTTAAAAATGGGAATTGCTACTCTTCAGATATACCCTGTGGATCAAAAATTTCGTCGAAATTGCTCTATCTGGCACGGTTTTCGAGATATAAGCATTTTTGGTTTTTCCTTATTTTGAAAATTTGTAATGATTAATTAATCATTGATTACTCAGCCATTTCTTAACGAATCAATGCCAAAATCTAATGATTTCCAGATATAAATAGAACTAGACCTACACATCGGAGAACCAATGCAAATCTGTATCCACCAGAAAGACAACTCACCAAAGCCAGAAGATTCCCAGCCCACAAAATCCTGCATGTTGGTTTCACATTGCAAACCTCTAGGACCAATAATAAACGAGTTATAAGCAGTTTTGCTATCCTCGTTTGACCTTGAAGGAGGGGTCCAAGGTCAAATCTGACCACATACAAAGATTCGCAGCACATGATTTCCTATGGGTTGGTTTCACATTGTAAACCTCTAGGACCAATAATAAGGGAGATATAAGCTCTTTTAAAGTCCGCTATGCGGGTTACCTTGGCACTCCATGGATGACCTTGAATTAAGAGCTTCAAGGTCAAATGCCTGCAAGGTTGTAGAGGACATATATATCTGTTATACATTTCATATATGAAGACATTCAACCTTCCCAGTGAAACTTCCCCCCCAATGAAGATATCCTGCAAACCAACCGAACGCTAAACCAAAGTATCCACCGGATGCCTCTGGTGGATAAAATGAATGTATTTGCCAAGTTTCAGGTGAACAGATAAAATCCCTTTCAAGTTATCATCCGGACAAGCTTACCCCCCAAAAAAAACACATTGGTCATGTGACCTTTCTGATTGGTCGAAATGTCACTGCAGCATATTCCCAAAATATCCCCATGGCTACTGCATACACAGTGTTGATTCTAGGAATTTCAAAAAGTGGGGGCGATCCCCCACCACTACACAAAATGTGGGGGAGGGGCTAAAAATTCTGGGGGGCGACTTTATGATAAGTTTAAACTAATAAAAAATACATTTTCAGTTTATTTAGGCATTTTTAACAGTGAACTTCTATTAATTAGTGGCCAATTTTTATTATCTTGCCCAATAAAAATAAACTTCAAGGCTAGTGATAGAATTTTAAAAAAATACTGAAAATGGTTATTTACATCAAAGTGGCTCTTGTCATGGCATTATGGTTTTAAGTTTTCATCTGAAGTCATGGCATCACAAATTCAGTCATTACACCATCAATTCATACAACTATGTTGGAAAACCCCACAGAATACCATGACCTCGTGAATAGTAATGAGTAGTCCACAAATTCTTCAAGTAAAATATTGCTAAAAAATCCAATGGAATCGTCAAATATTTTTTACGCATACATGAGCTCTGTAGTCCTTCTAGTATTTGATCTTAAATCAGAAAATATTAAGAATTAAAACCACCACGAAAATCTGTGACCTCATTAATATTAATGAGTTGTCCGTGAATTTTGATCCAGTAAAATATTTTTCTAGGGAATTCCGACAGATACGTAGTAGCTTTCTACCAGTAAACGCCCGTGTTTAAGATAACATTTAGCATTTATCTTATATTTGGAGGTTTAGTTTATGTTCTGCTTAAACCAAATTATCCAATGACATTCAAGATAATTAATGATTTAAATATGCTGGGGAACATTTCTTTGAAAGTGATGTAATTTGACAATATATCTCTATTATCGACCGTGTTTACCGCTAACAGGAAATACCAGTGAACGCCCAATTTGTTTGCAAATAGAAGCATTTGTCCTTGACCTCTAATAAAGATATATAAGGTGGGCGTTCACTGGTAGAAAGCTACTACGCCAATAGGGTCACCACCGGCTTCACTGCCATGGCCTGTTGTGGTAACAATCCAGTCTACTGTAAGTTTCGTTTTCCTTGCAGCCATTTTTTATATAATCATCCACTTTCAGCTTAATTTTATATTTTTGGGTATAATATGTCCAAATACTGTCTGTACCTCATAATATATTTGAATTTGTAAACGATCACGAAACCAAAATCGTCTACAGGCATTATTCGAAGAACGTTTCGACGGAAAAATCAAAACCTCGACAAACTCTCGCTCCACGCATCGTTTCAATTTCTTTGATCTCTCGTCTTTTCGCTTCGTATATATATCCCGCATTGCCTTGTGCTGAATGCGTTCTTAGACAATCTTGTCCCCGCATACTTCGATGAAATCCGCGAGCAAAAGCAAATTAATGCGAGATATCGCAGAAAACGCATCCTAGAAGCAACTCTGTAATACACCTGCAAAATTTGAAAAGAATCCGCCCAATGGTCACATAGTTATAAGGAAAACACAATGCGTTGCCAGCAGAGACCGCGGAGCCTGATTTCCTCCTATATACAAACAAGTGTCCCTTTACGGGACACTTAATTGACCCACTTCTTTTTGTAACCTTTTGGATGGAGCCAGCCTAAAATTTTTAAACTGACAGTTACTTTTGATAACTCTTCTAATTTTCAAAGGGTAGGCTACAATTCCTGAGATTTAATCACTAAAGGAAATTCTTTTTAAACAAGATTACTAAACAAAACAAAGATCTATTATATGATATTTATTTTAAGCAAATAAATAATAAATATTTAATATACCAGGTATCAATATGCTTTTAAAAGTGTAAGTGTAATGATGAACTAGAAATAGGACGCCCTGTTGATAGTAGATGCGAATAGAAACAGGATAGCATACAAGAACACACATTATCATGTGTAATGTCCACCCATGAACCTTTTGCCCAAATTGTACAGTAGTCTTACAAGACCCTGTTTCATTTGTAAAATATATCAATGATGCTTAAATATTTATTAGTGTAGATGTAAATTATTTCAGCTTCATGCCTTTTTGCATTGGTTGGGTTGAAAATTTTGACGAAATCACTCTATCTTGCACGGTTAAGAAGATAGAAGCAAATTCCTGTTTTTCTATTTTTGGCAAAAATTTGAAAATTCAAAATGGCCGCCATTTTTGGGAAAAGGAAATTTTTTTGAAAATTGCCAAGAGTACATTTCTTAGATACCCTATGGGTCGAAAATTTCAATGAAATAACTCTATTTTGCACGGTTAAGGCCAGTTTGTGTTTTTCCATTTTGGGCAAAAATTCGAAAATTCAAAATGGCCGCCATATGTGGGGAGGGGAAATTTTTTTGAAAATTGCAACGAGTACATTTCTTAGATACCCCTTGGGTCTAAAATTTTGCCGAAATCGCTCTATCTCGCATGGTTAAGGAGATAGAAGCAAATTTGTGTTTTGCCATTGTTGGTAAAAATTCCAAATGGCTGCCATTTTAGGGGAGGGGAAATTTTTTTTAAAATTGCCAAGAATACAATGCTCAAATACCTGTGGGTCGAAAATTTTGACGAAATCGCTATATCTCGCATGGTTAAGGAGATAGAAGGAAAATGGCAAAAATTCGAAAATTCAAAATGGCCGCCATTTTTGGGGAGGGGAAAATTTTTTGAAAATCGTAAAGATTACATTCTTTAGATACCCTGTGGGTCCAAAAATTTCGACGAAATCGCTCTATCTCGCACGGTTAAGGAGATAGAAGCAAATTTGTGTTTTGCCATTTTTGGCAAAAATTTGAAAATTCAAAATGGCCGCCATTTTTGGGGAGGGGAAAATTTTTTGAAAATTGCAAAGAGTACACTCCTTAGATTACCCTATGGGTTGAAAATTTCGACGAAATCGCTCTCACACAGTTAAGGAGATAGAAGGAAATTTGTGTTTTGCCATTTTTGGCAAAAATTCGAAAATTCAAAATGGCCGCCATTTTAGGGGAGGGGATTTTTTTTTTAAAATTGCCAAGAATACAATGCTCAAATACCTGTGGGTCGAAAATTTTGACGAAATCGCTCTATCTCGCATGGTTAAGGAGATAGAAGGAAATTTGTGCTTTGCCATTTTTGGCAAAAATTCGAAAATTCAAAATGGCCGCCATTTTTGGGGAGGGGAAAACTTTTTAAAAATTGGCAAGAGTAGAATTGTGAGATACCCTGTGGGTCGAAAATTTTGCCGAAATCGCTCTATCTCGCACGGTTAAGGAGATAAAAGCAAATTAGTGTTTTGCCATTTTTGGCAAAAATTCGAAAATTCAAAATGGCCGCCATTTTTGGGGAGGGGAAAATTTTGGGAAAATTGCAAAGATTGCATCCCTTAGATACCCTGTGGGTCGAAAATTTCGACGAAATCGCTCTATCTCGCACGGTTAAGGAGATAGAAGCAAATTTGTGTTTTGCCATTTTTGGCAAAAATTCGAAAATTCAAAATGGCCGCCATTTTTGGGGAGGGGAAAATTTTTTGAAAATTGCAGAGTACACTCCTTAGATACCCTGTGGGTTGAAAATTTCGACGAAATCGCTCTATCTCACACAGTTAAGGAGATAGAAGGAAATTTGTGTTTTTCCATTTTTGGCAAAAATTCTAAAATTCAAAATGGCCGCCATTTTTGGGGAGGGGAAAACTTTTTAAAAATTGGCAAGAGTAGAATTGTCAGATACCCTGTGGGTCGAAAATTTTGCCGAAATCGCTCTATCTCGCACGGTTAAGGAGATAGAAGGAAATTAGTGTTTTGCCATTTTTGGCAAAAATTCGAAAATTCAAAATGGCCGCCATTTTTGGGGAGGGGAAAATTTTGGGAAAATTGCAAAGATTGCATTCCTTAGATACCCTGTGGGTCGAAAATTTCGACGAAATCGCTCTATCTCGCACGGTTAAGGAGATAGAAGCAAATTTGTGTTTTTCCATTTTTGGCAAAAATTCTAAAATTCAAAATGGCCGCCATTTTTGGGGAGGGGAAAACTTTTTAAAAATTGGCAAGAGTACACTCCTTAGATACCCTGTGGGTCGAAAATTTTGACGAAATCGCTCTATCTCGCACGGTTAAGGAGATAGAAGCAAATTAGTGTTTTGCCATTTTTGGCAAAAATTCGAAAATTCAAAATGGCCGCCATTTTTGGGGAGGGGAAAATTTTTTGAAAATTGTAAAGATTACATTCCTTAGATACCCTGCGGGTCGAAAATTTCGACGACGAAATCGCTCTATCTCACACGGTTAAGGAGATAGAAGCAAATTTGTGTTTTGCCATTTTTGGCAAAAATTCGAAAATTCAAAATGGCCGCCATTTTTGGGGAGGGGAAATTTTTTTGAAAATTGCAAAGAGTACACTCCTTAGATACCCTGTGGGTTGAAAATTTCGACGAAATCACTCTATCTCACACAGTTAAGGAGATAGAAGGAAATTTGTGTTTTGCCATTTTTGGCAAAAATTCGAAAATTCAAAATTGCCACCATTTTTGGGGAGGGGAAAATTTTTTGAAAATTGCAAAGAGTACACTCCTTAGATACCCTGTGGGTTGAAAATTTCGACGAAATCGCTCTATCTCACACAGTTAAGGAGATAGAAGGAAATTTGTGTTTTTCCATTTTTGGCAAAAATTCTAAAATTCAAAATGGCCGCCATTTTTGGGGAGGGGAAAACTTTTTAAAAATTGGCAAGAGTAGAATTGTGAGATACCCTGTGGGTCGAAAATTTTGCCGAAATCGCTCTATCTCGCACGGTTAAGGAGATAAAAGCAAATTAGTGTTTTGCCATTTTTGGCAAAAATTCGAAAATTCAAAATGGCCGCCATTTTTGGGGAGGGGAAAATTTTGGGAAAATTGCAAAGATTGCATCCCTTAGATACCCTGTGGGTCGAAAATTTCGACGAAATCGCTCTATCTCGCACGGTTAAGGAGATAGAAGCAAATTTGTGTTTTGCCATTTTTGGCAAAAATTCGAAAATTCAAAATGGCCGCCATTTTTGGGGAGGGGAAAATTTTTTGAAAATTGCAGAGTACACTCCTTAGATACCCTGTCGGTTGAAAATTTCGACGAAATCGCTCTATCTCACACAGTTAAGGAGATAGAAGGAAATTTGTGTTTTTCCATTTTTGGCGAAAACTTTTTAAAAATTGGCAAGAGTAGAATTCTCAGATACCCTGTGGGTCGAAAATTTTGCCGAAATCGCTCTATCTCGCACGGTTAAGGAGATAAAAGCAAATTAGTGTTTTGCCATTTTTGGCAAAAATTCGAAAATTCAAAATGGCCGCCATTTTTGGGGAGGGGAAAATTTTGGGAAAATTGCAAAGATTGCATCCCTTAGATACCCTGTGGGTCGAAAATTTCGACGAAATCGCTCTATCTCGCACGGTTAAGGAGATAGAAGCAAATTTGTGTTTTGCCATTTTTGGCAAAAATTCGAAAATTCAAAATGGCCGCCATTTTTGGGGAGGGGAAAATTTTTTGAAAATTGCAGAGTACACTCCTTAGATACCCTGTGGGTCGAAAATTTCGACGAAATCGCTCTATCTCGCACGGTTAAGGAGATAGAAGCAAATTTGTGTTTTGCCATTTTTGGCAAAAATTCGAAAATTCAAAATGGCCGCCATTTTTAGGGAGGGGAAAACTTTTTAAAAATTGGCAAGAGTAGAATTGTCAGATACCCTGTGGGTCGAAAATTTGGCCGAAATCGCTCTATCTCGCACGGTTAAGGAGATAGAAGCAAATTAGTGTTTTGCCATTTTTGGCAAAAATTCGAAAATTCAAAATGGCCGCCATTTTTGGGGAGGGGAAAACTTTTTAAAAATTGGCAAAAGTAGAATTCTGAGATACCCTGTGGGTCGAAAATTTTGCCGAAATCGCTCTATCTCGCACGGTTAAGGAGATAAAAGCAAATTAGTGTTTTGCCATTTTTGGCAAAAATTCGAAAATTCAAAATGGCCGCCATTTTTGGGGAGGGGAAAATTTTGGGAAAATTGCAAAGATTGCATCCCTTAGATACCCTGTGGGTCGAAAATTTCGACGAAATCGCTCTATCTCGCACGGTTAAGGAGATAGAAGCAAATTTGTGTTTTGCCATTTTTGGCAAAAATTCGAAAATTCAAAATGGCCGCCATTTTTGGGGAGGGGAAAATTTTTTGAAAATTGCAGAGTACACTCCTTAGATACCCTGTGGGTTGAAAATTTCGACGAAATCGCTCTATCTCACACAGTTAAGGAGATAGAAGGAAATTTGTGTTTTTCCATTTTTGGCGAAAACTTTTTAAAAATTGGCAAGAGTAGAATTCTGAGATACCCTGTGGGTCGAAAATTTTGCCGAAATCGCTCTATCTCGCACGGTTAAGGAGATAAAAGGAAATTAGTGTTTTGCCATTTTTGGCAAAAATTCGAAAATTCAAAATGGCCGCCATTTTTGGGGAGGGGAAAATTTTGGGAAAATTGCAAAGATTGCATCCCTTAGATACCCTGTGGGTCGAAAATTTCGACGAAATCGCTCTATCTCGCACGGTTAAGGAGATAGAAGCAAATTTGTGTTTTGCCATTTTTGGCAAAAATTCGAAAATTCAAAATGGCCGCCATTTTTGGGGAGGGGAAAATTTTTTGAAAATTGCAGAGTACACTCCTTAGATACCCTGTGGGTTGAAAATTTCGACGAAATCGCTCTATCTCACACAGTTAAGGAGATAGAAGGAAATTTGTGTTTTTCCATTTTTGGCGAAAACTTTTTAAAAATTGGCAAGAGTAGAATTCTCAGATACCCTGTGGGTCGAAAATTTTGCCGAAATCGCTCTATATCGCACGGTTAAGGAGATAAAAGCAAATTAGTGTTTTGCCATTTTTGGCAAAAATTCGAAAATTCAAAATGGCCGCCATTTTTGGGGAGGGGAAAATTTTGGGAAAATTGCAAAGATTGCATCCCTTAGATACCCTGTGGGTCGAAAATTTCGACGAAATCGCTCTATCTCGCACGGTTAAGGAGATAGAAGCAAATTTGTGTTTTGCCATTTTTGGCAAAAATTCGAAAATTCAAAATGGCCGCCATTTTTGGGGAGGGGAAAATTTTTTGAAAATTGCAGAGTACACTCCTTAGATACCCTGTGGGTTGAAAATTTCGACGAAATCGCTCTATCTCACACAGTTAAGGAGATAGAAGGAAATTTGTGTTTTTCCATTTTTGGCGAAAACTTTTTAAAAATTGGCAAGAGTAGAATTCTCAGATACCCTGTGGGTCGAAAATTTTGCCGAAATCGCTCTATCTCGCACGGTTAAGGAGATAAAAGCAAATTAGTGTTTTGCCATTTTTGGCAAAAATTCGAAAATTCAAAATGGCCGCCATTTTTGGGGAGGGGAAAATTTTGGGAAAATTGCAAAGATTGCATCCCTTAGATACCCTGTGGGTCGAAAATTTCGACGAAATCGCTCTATCTCGCACGGTTAAGGAGATAGAAGCAAATTTGTGTTTTGCCATTTTTGGCAAAAATTCGAAAATTCAAAATGGCCGCCATTTTTGGGGAGGGGAAAATTTTTTGAAAATTGCAGAGTACACTCCTTAGATACCCTGTGGGTTGAAAATTTCGACGAAATCGCTCTATCTCACACAGTTAAGGAGATAGAAGGAAATTTGTGTTTTTCCATTTTTGGCGAAAACTTTTTAAAAATTGGCAAGAGTAGAATTCTCAGATACCCTGTGGGTCGAAAATTTCGACGAAATCGCTCTATCTCGCACGGTTAAGGAGATAAAAGCAAATTTGTGTTTTGCCATTTTTGGCAAAAATTCGAAAATTCAAAATGGCCGCCATTTTTGGGGAGGGGAAAATTTTTTGAAAATTGCAGAGTACACTCCTTAGATACCCTGTGGGTTGAAAATTTCGACGAAATCGCTCTATCTCACACAGTTAAGGAGATAGAAGGAAATTTGTGTTTTTCCATTTTTGGCGAAAACTTTTTAAAAATTGGCAAGAGTAGAATTCTCAGATACCCTGTGGGTCGAAAATTTTGCCGAAATCGCTCTATCTCGCACGGTTAAGGAGATAAAAGCAAATTAGTGTTTTGCCATTTTTGGCAAAAATTCGAAAATTCAAAATGGCCGCCATTTTTGGGGAGGGGAAAATTTTGGGAAAATTGCAAAGATTGCATCCCTTAGATACCCTGTGGGTCGAAAATTTCGACGAAATCGCTCTATCTCGCACGGTTAAGGAGATAGAAGCAAATTTGTGTTTTGCCATTTTTGGCAAAAATTCGAAAATTCAAAATGGCCGCCATTTTTGGGGAGGGGAAAATTTTTTGAAAATTGCAGAGTACACTCCTTAGATACCCTGTGGGTTGAAAATTTCGACGAAATCGCTCTATCTCACACAGTTAAGGAGATAGAAGGAAATTTGTGTTTTTCCATTTTTGGCAAAAATTCTAAAATTCAAAATGGCCGCCATTTTTGGGGAGGGGAAAACTTTTTAAAAATTGGCAAGAGTAGAATTGTCAGATACCCTGTGGGTCGAAAATTTTGCCGAAATCGCTCTATCTCGCACGGTTAAGGAGATAGAAGCAAATTAGTGTTTTGCCATTTTTGGCAAAAATTCGAAAATTCAAAATGGCCGCCATTTTTGGGGAGGGGAAAATTTTGGGAAAATTGCAAAGATTGCATTCGTTAGATACCCTGTGGGTCGAAAATTTCGACGAAATCGCTCTATCTCGCACGGTTAAGGAGATAGAAGCAAATTTGTGTTTTGCCATTTTTGGCAAAAATTCGAAAATTCAAAATGGCCGCCATTTTTGGGGAGGGGAAAATTTTTTGAAAATTGCAAAGAGTACACTCCTTAGATACCCTGTGGGTTGAAAATTTCGACGAAATCGCTCTATCTCACACAGTTAAGGAGATAGAAGGAAATTTGTGTTTTGCCATTTTTGGCAAAAATTCGAAAATTCAAAATTGCCACCATTTTTGGGGAGGGGAAAATTTTTTGAAAATTGCAAAGAGTACACTCCTTAGATACCCTGTGGGTTGAAAATTTCGACGAAATCGCTCTATCTCACACAGTTAAGGAGATAGAAGGAAATTTGTGTTTTTCTATTTTTGGCAAAAATTCTAAAATTCAAAATGGCCGCCATTTTTGGGGAGGGGAAAACTTTTTAAAAATTGGCAAGAGTAGAATTCTCAGATACCCTGTGGGTCGAAAATTTTGCCGAAATCGCTCTATCTCGCACGGTTAAGGAGATAAAAGCAAATTAGTGTTTTGCCATTTTTGGCAAAAATTCGAAAATTCAAAATGGCCGCCATTTTTGGGGAGGGGAAAATTTTGGGAAAATTGCAAAGATTGCATCCCTTAGATACCATGTGGGTCGAAAATTTCGACGAAATCGCTCTATCTCGCACGGTTAAGGAGATAGAAGCAAATTTGTGTTTTGCCATTTTTGGCAAAAATTCGAAAATTCAAAATGGCCGCCATTTTTGGGGAGGGGAAAATTTTTTGAAAATTGCAAAGATTGCATTCGTTAGATACCCTGTGGGTCGAAAATTTCGACGAAATCGCTCTATCTCGCACGGTTAAGGAGATAGAAGCAAATTTGTGTTTTGCCATTTTTGGCAAAAATTCGAAAATTCAAAATGGCCGCCATTTTTGGGGAGGGGAAAACTTTTTAAAAATTGGCAAGAGTAGAATTCTGAGATACCCTGTGGGTCGAAAATTTTGCCGAAATCGCTCTATCTCGCACGGTTAAGGAGATAAAAGCAAATTAGTGTTTTGCCATTTTTGGCAAAAATTCGAAAATTCAAAATGGCCGCCATTTTTGGGGAGGGGAAAATTTTGGGAAAATTGCAAAGATTGCATCCCTTAGATACCCTGTGGGTCGAAAATTTCGACGAAATCGCTCTATCTCGCACGGTTAAGGAGATAGAAGCAAATTTGTGTTTTGCCATTTTTGGCAAAAATTCAAAAATTCAAAATGGCCGCCATTTTTGGGGAGGGGAAAATTTTTTGAAAATTGCAAAGAGTACACTCCTTAGATACCCTGTGGGTTGAAAATTTCGACGAAATCGCTCTATCTCACACAGTTAAGGAGATAGAAGGAAATTTGTGTTTTTCCATTTTTGGCGAAAACTTTTTAAAAATTGGCAAGAGTAGAATTCTCAGATACCCTGTGGGTCGAAAATTTTGCCGACATCGCTCTATATCGCACGGTTAAGGAGATAAAAGCAAATTAGTGTTTTGCCATTTTTGGCAAAAATTCGAAAATTCAAAATGGCCGCCATTTTTGGGGAGGGGAAAATTTTGGGAAAATTGCAAAGATTGCATTCATTAGATACCCTGTGGGTCGAAAATTTCGACGAAATCGCTCTATCTCGCACGGTTAAGGAGATAGAAGCAAATTTGTGTTTTGCCATTTTTGGCAAAAATTCGAAAATTCAAAATGGCCGCCATTTTTGGGGAGGGGAAAATTTTTTGAAAATTGCAAAGAGTACACTCCTTAGATACCCTGTGGGTTGAAAATTTCGACGAAATCGCTCTATCTCACACAGTTAAGGAGATAGAAGGAAATTTGTGTTTTGCCATTTTTGGCAAAAATTCGAAAATTCAAAATTGCCACCATTTTTGGGGAGGGGAAAATTTTTTGAAAATTGCAAAGAGTACACTCCTTAGATACCCTGTGGGTTGAAAATTTCGACGAAATCGCTCTATCTCACACAGTTAAGGAGATAGAAGGAAATTTGTGTTTTTCTATTTTTGGCAAAAATTCTAAAATTCAAAATGGCCGCCATTTTTGGGGAGGGGAAAACTTTTTAAAAATTGGCAAGAGTAGAATTCTCAGATACCCTGTGGGTCGAAAATTTTGCCGAAATCGCTCTATCTCGCACGGTTAAGGAGATAGAAGCAAATTAGTGTTTTGCCATTTTTGGCAAAAATTCGAAAATTCAAAATGGCCGCCATTTTTGGGGAGGGGAAAATTTTGGGAAAATTGCAAAGATTGCATTCGTTAGATACCCTGTGGGTCGAAAATTTCGACGAAATCGCTCTATCTCGCACGGTTAAGGAGATAGAAGCAAATTTGTGTTTTGCCATTTTTGGCAAAAATTCGAAAATTCAAAATGGCCGCCATTTTTGGGGAGGGGAAAATTTTTTGAAAATTGCAAAGAGTACACTCCTTAGATACCCTGTGGGTTGAAAATTTCGACGAAATCGCTCTATCTCACACAGTTAAGGAGATAGAAGGAAATTTGTGTTTTGCCATTTTTGGCAAAAATTCGAAAATTCAAAATTGCCACCATTTTTGGGGAGGGGAAAATTTTTTGAAAATTGCAAAGAGTACACTCCTTAGATACCCTGTGGGTTGAAAATTTCGACGAAATCGCTCTATCTCACACAGTTAAGGAGATAGAAGGAAATTTGTGTTTTTCTATTTTTGGCAAAAATTCTAAAATTCAAAATGGCCGCCATTTTTGGGGAGGGGAAAACTTTTTAAAAATTGCCAAGAGTAGAATTCTCAGATACCCTGTGGGTCGAAAATTTTGCCGAAATCGCTCTATCTCGCACGGTTAAGGAGATAAAAGCAAATTAGTGTTTTGCCATTTTTGGCAAAAATTCGAAAATTCAAAATGGCCGCCATTTTTGGGGAGGGGAAAATTTTGGGAAAATTGCAAAGATTGCATCCCTTAGATACCATGTGGGTCGAAAATTTCGACGAAATCGCTCTATCTCGCACGGTTAAGGAGATAGAAGGAAATTTGTGTTTTGCCATTTTTGGCAAAAATTCGAAAATTCAAAATGGCCGCCATTTTTGGGGAGGGGAAAATTTTTTGAAAATTGCAAAGATTGCATTCGTTAGATACCCTGTGGGTCGAAAATTTCGACGAAATCGCTCTATCTCGCACGGTTAAGGAGATAGAAGCAAATTTGTGTTTTGCCATTTTTGGCAAAAATTCGAAAATTCAAAATGGCCGCCATTTTTGGGGAGGGGAAAACTTTTTAAAAATTGGCAAGAGTAGAATTCTGAGATACCCTGTGGGTCGAAAATTTTGCCGAAATCGCTCTATCTCGCACGGTTAAGGAGATAAAAGCAAATTAGTGTTTTGCCATTTTTGGCAAAAATTCGAAAATTCAAAATGGCCGCCATTTTTGGGGAGGGGAAAATTTTGGGAAAATTGCAAAGATTGCATCCCTTAGATACCCTGTGGGTCGAAAATTTCGACGAAATCGCTCTATCTCGCACGGTTAAGGAGATAGAAGCAAATTTGTGTTTTGCCATTTTTGGCAAAAATTCGAAAATTCAAAATGGCCGCCATTTTTGGGGAGGGGAAAATTTTTTGAAAATTGCAAAGAGTACACTCCTTAGATACCCTGTGGGTTGAAAATTTCGACGAAATCGCTCTATCTCACACAGTTAAGGAGATAGAAGGAAATTTGTGTTTTTCCATTTTTGGCGAAAACTTTTTAAAAATTGGCAAGAGTAGAATTCTCAGATACCCTGTGGGTCGAAAATTTTGCCGAAATCGCTCTATCTCGCACGGTTAAGGAGATAAAAGCAAATTAGTGTTTTGCCATTTTTGGCAAAAATTCGAAAATTCAAAATGGCCGCCATTTTTGGGGAGGGGAAAATTTTGGGAAAATTGCAAAGATTGCATCCCTTAGATACCCTGTGGGTCGAAAATTTCGACGAAATCGCTCTATCTCGCACGGTTAAGGAGATAGAAGCAAATTTGTGTTTTGCCATTTTTGGCAAAAATTCGAAAATTCAAAATGGCCGCCATTTTTGGGGAGGGGAAAATTTTTTGAAAATTGCAGAGTACACTCCTTAGATACCCTGTGGGTTGAAAATTTCGACGAAATCGCTCTATCTCACACAGTTAAGGAGATAGAAGGAAATTTGTGTTTTTCCATTTTTGGCAAAAATTCTAAAATTCAAAATGGCCGCCATTTTTGGGGAGGGGAAAACTTTTAAAAAATTGGCAAGAGTAGAATTGTCAGATACCCTGTGGGTCGAAAATTTTGCCGAAATCGCTCTATCTCGCACGGTTAAGGAGATAGAAGCAAATTAGTGTTTTGCCATTTTTGGCAAAAATTCGAAAATTCAAAATGGCCGCCATTTTTGGGGAGGGGAAAATTTTGGGAAAATTGCAAAGATTGCATTCATTAGATACCCTGTGGGTCGAAAATTTCGACGAAATCGCTCTATCTCGCACGGTTAAGGAGATAGAAGCAAATTTGTGTTTTGCCATTTTTGGCAAAAATTCGAAAATTCAAAATGGCCGCCATTTTTGGGGAGGGGAAAATTTTTTGAAAATTGCAAAGAGTACACTCCTTAGATACCCTGTGGGTTGAAAATTTCGACGAAATCGCTCTATCTCACACAGTTAAGGAGATAGAAGGAAATTTGTGTTTTGCCATTTTTGGCAAAAATTCGAAAATTCAAAATTGCCACCATTTTTGGGGAGGGGAAAATTTTTTGAAAATTGCAAAGAGTACACTCCTTAGATACCCTGTGGGTTGAAAATTTCGACGAAATCGCTCTATCTCACACAGTTAAGGAGATAGAAGGAAATTTGTGTTTTTCTATTTTTGGCAAAAATTCTAAAATTCAAAATGGCCGCCATTTTTGGGGAGGGGAAAACTTTTTAAAAATTGGCAAGAGTAGAATTCTCAGATACCCTGTGGGTCGAAAATTTTGCCGAAATCGCTCTATCTCGCACGGTTAAGGAGATAAAAGCAAATTAGTGTTTTGCCATTTTTGGCAAAAATTCGAAAATTCAAAATGGCCGCCATTTTTGGGGAGGGGAAAATTTTGGGAAAATTGCAAAGATTGCATTCCTTAGATACCCTGCGGGTCGAAAATTTCGACGACGAAATCGCTCTATCTCGCACGGTTAAGGAGATAGAAGCAAATTTGTGTTTTGCCATTTTTGGCAAAAATTCGAAAATTCAAAATGGCCGCCATTTTTGGGGAGGGGAAAACTTTTTAAAAATTGGCAAGAGTAAAATTTTCAGATACCCTGCTGGTCGAAAATTTTGCCGAAATCGCTCTATCTCGCACGGTTAAGGAGATAGAAGCAAATTAGTGTTTTGCCATTTCTGGCAAAAATTCGAAAATTCAAAATGGCCGCCATTTTTGGGGAGGGGAAAATTTTTGGAAAATTGCATAGATTGCATTCCTTAGATACCCTGTGGGTCAAAAATTCTGTCGAAATCGCTCTATCTCTTACGGTTTCTGAGATATTAGCAAATTACTCAAAAGTAGTACTGAAAATACACAATGAAGTACCTAAATGGCTATTACTCATGTACTACTGACAAAGCTATCAGTCCCAAATGCAATACCAAGCGAGCTATGGACATAACAATCTTGTATTCAAAATTGTAGTAAAATATCTTTAATTATTTTGGCTTAAATGCACGGAAACCAATGGGTACTGAAAATAGCTGTACTTAAGTATTACTCAGTAAGCAAAAGAGGTACAACAGCCAAAAGCAATCCCAAGCAAGCTACTGACCCAATAAGCCTGCATACCAAATTTGGTGACAATAGCTCTAATACTTTTCCTTTAAATGAGCGGAAACCATGCATGACGCCGGACATCGGACGCCAGACAACGGACATCGGACAACGGACATCGGACGGCGGAAAAAGCAAAAATAATATATCCACCCCCCAGGGGGGTGGACATAATACTCATTCACATTAAAAGTATGTTTTACATAACTGACACTTTTACTTCAAATTTATTACAAATATTTATCTCTATTTTACTATTAACTTAGTGTAAAATATTTCATATACATATCATTATTTTAGGGGAATAAAGTGGATAACTTAAAACAAAAGATGGGCCATGAATGAAAGTTTCACTTTCATACATGACTTTGTCCATGAATGTTCATGAAATGGATAGCAAAATATATGTGGAATGGCCCATTTCACGAAATGGACAATTTCACACCTGGGTCATAACATATATACCATATCAAACACCATGTTCAGCTGATTTTAACAATATTTTTATTTTTTTAAAAACTGTATCCCCAGATGACAGGTGAGAATGCAGGTATTTTGCCCAAAGGAACTTTGCCCACTGTAAACTCTACCTACAGCACCTTTGCCCACAAGGAACTATGTGTACTAAAAAGATTTTAAGATTTGGATATATTCCGGGATATATTATATTGCAGCTATCATATGCTCAGAATTCAACAACATAAAAAGTTTATCTTTAACTTTGCCGATATCATATACTTATAATTCAATAAAAAAGAGAATGTGTGTCAATAATAGAAATTTGTCAAAAAAAAAAACATGTGAAATGTGAAACAGCAATTAATGACTACTCCAAACTGCCGCAATTTTTGGTGTAAGGTCCACCAGACAGTAAAGTAGTCTCTTGAGTTTTGCACATGAGCAACTCATGAAAAATGTAGAAAACGGTCACTCTCATGCTGCATTTATGGTCCTCATACACTTATTACAACAGGCTTAGAGCTAAAAATAACTCTTTCTTACTGTAAGGAGGCAATTTATATTAAAATTTTAAAGTGGGTACGGTCTTCTTTTGAAAAATTTCAATGTCAATGAGAAACTAGACATTGTGTCTTGACGCAGTGTATCCCTGGAGGGGACATGGTTGAAGCATGAATGTGTCAGGCTTGAGCCTTTTTCCTGGAGCACCAGGTCAGGATTCTCCATAGTAGGGCACAAAGAGGGCCCGACTTACTCCCCCAACCTCCTTAAATAGGCAACCACAATGGTGTTGTCCGTAGCTATGGTAGCAATAAGGTTCAAGCAGAGGTCTTGGAACTTCTTTAGGACCAAAAGACCGCCTTGGTTCCAGAAAGTCTTCTGGTAGGCTGGCTGGCTGACTGGTAGGTTGAGAGTTATGTCACCGAGACCGATGACTGGAATAAGAATTTCTCTGTAACCAATCTTCCTCGGACAGTAACTGGTTGATCCGAGACAGCCACTTGGACCCTTAAAAGGCTACTGCTGGTGTGTTAGCCAGTCCTGTGGACCTGCCCAGTACCAGGGCCTAACCAGCTATAGGTGAAGCAATGCTGTGTAACCAGTTCCTGTTGGCTCCACAGTTCTGCGAAAACTCATAGGAAATGGCAGAACTGGGCGAATTAGACTACATCTCAGCAGGGGTAGGCTTATATGAAACATCTGCCTTCTTCCTGTCCGTAACTGTGGAATCAGCAGAGTTTCTCTGTAACCAACAATCCTCCGTAACTAGTAAGTCTGGATACTGGTACTCCATCATGTACTCAACCTCCAAAGCCATTTTCAATAGTTTCCATGCAATATAGTCAGCAATAAGTGTGAAAATATCTCCAAAAAGGCTAAAAATGGCCTCGGTCAGGTACTTTGGATGACCTGTGGATGACCTTCAATGAAGTGCTTCAAAGTCAAATTTCTGTATGCTTATAGAGGACATATATTTATTATATATACCAGCCATAGGATGATCTAACTTTCTGTATATGAGAACTGAGCCAAAATGTGAAGAAATAACCAAAATCTGGCCTTTAAGAGGCCACCAGTGACCTTGAAATTGAAGGTCAAGGTCACAAAACAATAGTGTTCATGGCATTGCCCATATATACTCGCATACCAAATTTGAAAGGTCTAACTAAAATATGTTTTCAGTTATCGCATCCAAAAGGAAATCTCTGCGGCGGCGGCGTGACCTTACTAAATCCTAAGTATCCCCGACTTTCATCCGGGGATACAATTATAGGGTTAAACTGAACATATATTTTCGGTCACATAGCAAAGTATGTGAAAAGTGTAAAGAAAAGTCCCGAGTTGGGCACTTGTGGGCCTAATACAAATGTCCATTTAAAGCCTTGATTTTGGGCATATGTAAAAAGAACACACTTATATATTCCCAGATAAGATTTCAGCTCTATGAGCCACAAAGGTCGACAGGGCTTAGAAGTGCCAAAAAGTCCAAATTTGGGTCATTGTAGGCATTTTTCAGACCTTATAGTGACCTTAGAATTAAAGATACAGGCCTCAATTTTGCCACAGAGGAAGATCACATATAAAAGTTATATCTAATATAGCTGGAAGCTGGTCAGACATACCATTTACAAACTAGAAAAAGGTTTTTGCTAACAAAATAGAGCGGCCCGGATGGAGACCTGAGTTAATAAAGCTGTAGTAGTTGTGGTATGATACTGTAAGAAGAGGTAAGCTTTACTGTGTTTTGTATCTGATGGAAAAGTGGATTATTTAAACACTTTATCAGTTGCAATATTCGACTGCAAGCAGAATGTGAGCTTTATTGTGTTTCATATAGTAGTATATTTTGTGAAAAGAATACATCATTTTTGCATAAAGATATACTGTAGTAAATTATAATTGGCTATAGATAGGGACATTCATATGTTGTATATCTTTGAGGCATTTTATGCCTATGAATATTCATTTCTATTTACTACTTTTATAAGATAAATATGCTTAAGATAATCATATTTGTAAAATCCCTTACTGTTCCACTGTAAAAAACTACACAATGTCATGTTGTCAGATGTTATTAACATTTTAATTCACTCATTACTCTATATCTGCATATAATGAAAGCCCACGGTTTTACAGAAGGCTTTTTCCATTCTCTCAAAACAGACAAGGCATTCTTTCCAGAAGACATTACTTCCACAAGACTCTACTTCCATGAACCTAAAGATAAATGTCCTTGTTTGAATTGTTTACTCCAACAAAGATTTACTGTAAGCATATCCCTTAATGAAAAGAAATGAATACATCTTGATATCCCTCATCAACCTTTTCACTCAGTGTGCAGACACATTATGTAACTTACCGATATTAACACACAAAAGCACAGCGCGGCATCAGTGAGTGAGTGGGACTTTCCATGAATCTGCCTCCAGATAGATATCGCAGAAAAGTAAATACACAGTTGGAGGAGAAAAAACAAGAGGAGAGTACCCGTAAATGGGCACTGTGTCAGCTGACTGAATGTTTTTGATTTGTGAAGGTGATAATGAGAGGAAAGCATAATTATCAGGGAAAGTGCTGTACAGAAATACAGTAAATGGTAATTGAACAGCATGTTCGAAAGAAATTCCAAAGCTGACAGAAGAAAAGGACAAAAAAGTTGTGCCCTGCAAATGGTATTATGAAGGAAAGTAAGAAGGTAATTGTTTAAGTGCAAAAACTAGGTCAAAACATATTTAAAGAAATACTGCAAATGCAATATCCTCGTTCGACCTTGAGGAGGGGTCCAAAGGTCAAATCTGACCACACCAAAAGATTCCCAGCCCATGATTTCCTACAGGTTGGTTTACCATCCCAAACCTCTAGGACCAATAATAAGGGAGATATAAGCACTTTTCATGACTGACAAAGAAACACCTGTGGCGGCCATCTTGTTTTTCAAAATGAGGCCAAAAATATTCCCAGTCAAGATTTTATAATGAGGAACATATCCTGCGAATTTGAGATCTCCTACCACCTATAATACCCTGAATAACATATTGAAACAAAATACTCTAAATGCAATATTTAAAAGTTATACGTGATTTACTCAACAGTGATAACCTAAAAGTAGCTATTACTCAGCTATGCCATGAGCTACAGGTCTGAAATTGTACTATGTTATAGCTGACCCAAAAGTAGCTGAATAACATATTTATATGAAATTCTCAAAATGCAATAGTTTTCCAATTACAACTTATTTACTCAACAGTGAGAACTTCAAAGTAGCTATTACTCAGCTATGCAAGGAGCCACAGGTCTGGAACTTCACTATGTTATAGCTGACCCAAAATAGGTGAATAACATATTGAAACATAATACTCTAAATGCAATAGTTTTCAAGTTAGAAGTGATTTACTCAACAGTGAAAACCTAAAAGTAGCTATTACTCAGCTATGCCATGAGCTACAGGTCTGAAATTTTACTATGTTATAGCTGACCCAAAAGTATCTGAATAACATATTTATACAAAATTCTGTAAATGAAGTAGTTTTCAAGTTAAAAGTGATTTTACTCATGATGGAAGTTACTGAAGAGCCCAAAAGTAGCTATTACTCACTTAGCTATTGAGACAGACACCCAAGTTACTCACCATGTTGTAGCTATGAAAAAGTAGCTGAATAACATATTTTAACAAAATGCTCTAAATGCAACACTCTTCAAGTTATAAGTGATTTAGTGCATGATTTCATGAATTTTAATGCATTAAAAATTATTAAAAAAATTTATTTTAAAAAAAATTAAGACAGATCCAGGTCTCATACTCACACAAGAGAATCTACCTCTGGCATAGTACATATATGCAAGATATGAGAGAAATCCCTGCAATAGACACTGAGAAAATTGTGATAAAGTGCTGAAATTTTCACACTTTTGGTGGGGGTACCGCCTTGTAATGTCAAACAAACAAACAGGCAGATTTGCATGCCTTGAACAATTTTTCATCCTCAATAGATAAGGTATCTTTTAAAAAAAACAGCATGTCTCTAGGCCTTGTAGTTTTGGAGGAGAACTTGTTCACGCGAACGCGTACGCCCACGCCGCAGAGTGACGACATAATGTCAGCTGACAAGTCAGCTGACATAAAAAGACAACTCATTCATTTTCAATTAGCTGGAGATACAGAAAATACTGTACAAGAAAAACTGTTTATGAGAAAGTGGTTTTTTTTCCAGTCATCTTATCTTCTGAAAGAAGTCACTTCTATACATTTCACCAATTTACATAGTGTATGTGAATAAGTAGCTAGATCAATAATTCCTTCTGCTAAACAAAAGCTGAATTAATTAAAGCTTTTTTCCCAAAAAGGAAAAGTCATATCCACACGCTTCCGCAAGAATGGAATCAGAAAAATGTGGGATTTTTTTAATATGCCTAAAATTGGGAATTTATATTATATGAACACTGATCAGCTGCAATATGTTAGTAACCACATCAGTGCATGCTAAATAACTCTTTTTTTTTCTTTGAAGATGCCATAACCTCAAGAACAGTAGGTTAGCTATGCCAGATAACATAAATTTTGTTTTAAGTATACATGTGGCAGGCATGGTTTTAAAAAGTCTTAAAATAAATGAGGTGGGACCAAAAACTAAATATTTATTATGTTAAGATGTCCAAAGTCTCTTAAATACAGGAATTGTAAGTAAAAAGGCCATTAAAAATCTTCCTTAAGTTTAATCAATGTGTCGAGTTGAACTGATGTTATTGAACCATGAGCCAGTTGGGAGCTGAAACCCCTCATTTTTACTTCAAGGTGGCCATGACTGTATTGGTATTGGAACTCCAAGGTGGAAAGAAAATAAGAATGTCCCTATTGTCATCTTTAATATGTGTGCAAAATTTAACTGAACAATAGGTCAGCTGAACAATACGATAGCTGGAGATTAAAAACTCCATAATTTCACTGCAAGGTGGCCATAACTTCATTAACAATGGGACTTTAAGGTGACCATGAAACAAGAATGTCCCTTTTGTCATCCTTTATAAGTGCATAAAGTTTAACTGAGGTCGGTGAAACAACACGATAGCTGAAGGCTGAAAACTTCATTTTTTTCACTGTAAGGTGACCATAGCTTCATTCATATTGCGACTTTAATGTGACCATAAAATGAGAATGTCCCTTCTGCCAACCTTTATAAATGTGCTAAGTTTTATTTTAAAAATGTAAACATTAACTGAGCTTAGGGCTGAAAAACCCTACATTTTAAGTTTAAGATGGCCATAACATCATTAATATTTAAATCATAAGGTAGTAAGAGTCTTCTTTTGGTCTACTTCAATATCAATATACGGCAGATAGGGAAAAAGAAATTGGCCAGATGGTTTTATTCCAATTTTATGACTTTGGGGGTGGGGTGTGTGTGCATAGCTTCAATAATATTAACAGTTTAAGGTCATCATAAAGTCAGGACAATCCTTTGGTAAATCTTAATATATATGCCAAGTTTGATTGAAAAAAAGTGAAAAACTAAGTGAACTGGAGGGTTAAAACCCCCTTTTTTGACATAAAGGTAACCTTAATATTGCAGATACAGATCTAAATCTTTGGCATGTGAAAGATTATCAAAAGGTAGCTGAATAAGTTATTCCAACAAAATGCTGAAATCCTGACCATTTTGAGATACAAAGTACCCATTTAAAAAAAAAATTATGAAAATCAAACGCCTCCCAATGAGGCATCCATGGTCTGATTGATCAGAAATCCTTTCCCATGTGTGGATGTAGGTCTACAATGTACCTGATAAATTTTACAGCACTGGTCTGTGTGTTTTTTTCCAAAATGAGACAACGGGGTGTTTTTGAAAAATGCTTAAGGTTAACTTAAGCAAAGTTTAGGATCTCCTTAAAGAATCCAAAAATTTGTTTCCCGCCCCTATAGTTTTAAGGAAAGATAGGTAGGAAAGACCAATTTGAAAGCTCATTTATTCAAGGGAGATCATAATCCAGCAGCAGTGATCAGTCAAACCTACATGAAAACAAATTACAGGGCAAAATATTTGAACAAGCAATCGGTGCCCGTGAACTATGTCAGCTGACTGTGTGTTTTGAGTTTCTGAGTAGAAGTGAAAGAAGGAAAGGTCACAAAAGTTGTGCCTTGGAAATAGTTTTCAGAAGTAAAGTACAAAGTTAGCTATTAAGGTGTAAAAAGTAGGTGGAAAACATATTTCAACAAAATACTGCAAATGCAATAGTTTTCAAGTTACAACAGATTTACTCAACAGTGAAAACCTGAAAGTTGCTACTGCTCATCTATGCAATGAGCTGCAGGTCTGTAATTTTACTATGTTATAGCTGAACCCGAAATAAGTGAACAACACATTAAAAAAAATACTGTAAATGCAATAGTTTCAAGTTACAACTAATTTACTTACTTGTAATAACCTGAAAGTGGCTATTGTTCAGCAATGCTATGAGCTACAGGTATACAATTTTATTTATGTTATACATGTAACTGACTGAAAAGTGGATGAATAACACATTTAAACAAAATACTGTGAATGCAATAGGTTTCAAGCTGCAACTGATTTACTCAAAAGTGAGAACCTGGAAGAAGCTGTTGCCACAGGTCAACAATTTCACCATATTATAGGTAACCCATAAGTAGCTGAATAACTTATTTTAACAAAATGCTCTAAATCCAATACTTTTCAAATTTCAAGTCATAAGTGATTTAGTGCGTGATTTCATGAATTTTAATGCATTAAAATTATTTTAAAAATTCATAAAAAATTGAAGACATATCCAGGCCTGATACTCGTACAATGGAATCTACTTGTGGCCTAGTACATATATGCAAGATAAGAGAGAAATCCCTGCAATAGTCAATCAGAAAATAAGTGATTTAGTGCATGATTTCATGAATTTTAATGCATTAAAAATTATTTTTATCATTCATAAAAAAATGAAGACAGATCCAGGCCTGATACTCAAACAAGGGAAACTACTTGTGGCCTAGTACATATGTGCAAGATAGGAGAGAAATAGTCATTGAGAAAATTGTGATAAGTGTTGATATTTTCAGTTTTTGCTAAGGGTACCTCACTTGTAAACGGTTCTAGCAGACGAACAGATTTCATGGCTTGAACAATTTTTTTCACCCTGGATAGATAAGGTATCTTTTTAAAAACAGCATGTATCTGGGCCTTGTAGTTTTGAAGAGAAGTTGTTCATGCAGTCGCGGATGCCAATGCCGCAGAGTGACAACATAAAAATGTACCAAAAAATTACCCAGGTGGGGGTCTTCACATGAATGAAACAAAGTTTTGACATCAACAAGTTCAGTAGCATCACACAGTTCAGTCGCACCAATACCAATGTTTGGGGGGATTTTAAAGGTTTATAATGATATTTTTCTAGACTGACCGCTTTCTCTGAAAAGCAACACTTTTATTTTTTAACTTCGATAGCATCTCTTGTTCACCATATTTTTTTTCAATTAAATTTTGGAGGTGATTAATATTTAGTTGGCCAGATTCCTCAGCAGGTAAATTTTTAACTGGATGGGCCTCGCAGTTTGAGAGCTTAAGTGACCACACATACACCCTGACCTTAAGGCGGTCAGAAGTTCTTTATTATTGAGTGTTTAAGGTCAGTGTTTAAGTCTTTCTTGGTCATCCTTAATATGAAAAAAGGTTAAAAAGAAAATAGTGATTGGTTTTTGAGTCACTTCATACTCAGGGAGATTTCTATGGCAGTGGAGTAACAAAGCTGAATCCAGTATGTACCCAGACTTTCATCTGGGGATATAAAAATATAGGTAAGCCCTGATATTAAGTCAGATTTGTTGACATATAATTTTCCATAACTTGGAAGTTTCATAGAAACACCCACCCACCCCCTCCTCACCCTCTGCCATCCCTTGCCACATATGTTTTCCATAGTGCACACATTAACGACAATAACAGTTAAAAATGCAATAACTACAACACAAATACTGCAGTGATACAAACTAGTGGGTAAATTGTTTATCGATATTGCCGATATTTATTGTTTTAGAACTGGACTCCCGATATCGAGATCTAAACAAGTATTTCAATATCGCCATTTTAATTAAAACTGTAAACTTACACTGTTAATATTTGATATAAAGCCCAAATCTGAAGTAATTGTACACTTTTACCTCACATTTTGGAAGTTATCAATGCGTTTTTGATGAAAACTGCAATGTTTTGTTTTGATAAATTTCGCTTACTGTAAGCGGTTCAGGATACACTAAAATAAAATGTCTTCATTTTCCCAAATTTGGACTATTTGGTAGACATTTTCAACCCCCCAATATGGAAATATTTTTACATTCAATATCGATACCCACAAAGCCAAACGATTTACCCCCTAATACAAACATAAGTTTAAAAGACTAAAATGACTCTTTGGACAAGTATCATGTGTTTCATTTCAACTTGAGGTGTATACTGACTTCTGATACCATGCAATATATAAAACCCTCTTTCTTACCCCCCAAAGTCTTACCCCCCCCCCACCACCACCACCATCACTTCTAATTGTCACCCTCATGACTGGGAATGTGTCTGCTTAAAGTACTCTGTTGCGTGAATGCTTTGCCACAGGTTGTGCACTGATAGGGCTTTTCTTTAGTATGGACTACGGCATGCTGGTCAAGGTGTTGTTGTTTCTTAAACTTCTTATTGCACAGTGAGCAGGAATAGTTCCTCTCAGTGTTATGGATCAGTACGTGAGCATGCAAACAACTTATATTGGCAAAAGACTTGCTGCAGATCTCACACATGTAAGGTTTGTTCCCTGTGTGCTTATTCATGTGCTCATTCAAGTAGAACTTCTGAACAAAACATTTGCCACATTGTTCGCATTTGTGAGGTTTCGGAGCGATTTCACCAGTGTGAGTCCGCATGTGGGTTTTTAGACGGTTTGGCTTAGCAAAGGGCTTGCCGCAAACAGTACACTTGTGGCGCTTCACTGCAGAACGTGGGCGCAATTGGTCGGTGTAACTCTTGATAAAGCTTTTGTCAGATTCTGTAAAACTTTGGTCCAGGTTTACGTCTAATGACCCATTTTTTTTAGCGTCCAACTTGGCCTTCTGCTTTACATGATACCACATGTGTGTGCCAAGTTTGGCGCGGTTATTGAAGAATTTGCCACAAAAGTCGCACATGTGTGACACTACTGGTGGTTCTGCATGCCGCAATACATGCTTTTTGAAAGGCCTCAACCGCTGAAACACTTTACCACACACTGTACATGTATGATTTTTACTTTGGCCGCAGAGCTTGCTGTCTGAGAAAGATTTAACATGACGCTTCAAGGCAGCAGCGGACACAAAAGTTTTCTTGCACTTTGAACATGTATTTGTATTTTCCCCTTGGCTTTTCTGATCTTGTTCTTTTGAATCTGCACTGTTCTCTGCTTGATCTTTTGCAGATATACTGCTTTGCTCTTGATTTGCGCAATCAGTTTCAGCTCCTGATTCTGATATTTTCCCAGTTTGGTTTGCTTCTTGAGCAGTTCCTTTGTCTTGCACCTTCTTGGACCTGTACTTTGTTCGATCTGTAATTTTTTTCACTTTACTTTTAGGACCTGTGGTTTTGTGCAACCGTCCTTTTTTGTGTGTCCTTTTCTGCATTTTTCCTTTAGATCCCATGCTTTTCAGTAGTTTTTCTTTCGTAACATCTGGTTTTGTATCTGCATCTGGCAAATCATCCATTTGGTTTCCCTCTTGAGCACAGCTTCCATTTACATACTCATCCAGCAGAGCAACAGAGCCTAACACATCACAAATTACAGGTTTTACATCATCATCATCATCATCATCATAAACATTTTCAGATTTAAACTTTTGTTTATCATCCTCCACATCAGTTCCACATCCATCTGACTCATGAACCTCAGTATCGGATGGTACTTGTACCTCAGAATCTTGTTGTACTTCTAGGATCAAGCCAATTTCTTCTTCCATATTTATAGCCCAGTTTCTCTTATATTAATGTGGTTCCAAGAAGTATGTGGGTTTCAACTGTCTTGTTTCTTGTTGTTCTGTAGCCAAAAGGATTCTTCACATCTGCTAAAACACACAAAATACAAATTTACTAACCAGCAATCAGTGTCCGTGAACGGGCTCTGTGTCAGCTGACTGTGTGTTTTGAGTTTTAGAGTAGAAGTGAAAGAAGAAAAGGACACAAAAGTTATGCCCTGCAAATGGCATTCAGAAATAAAGTACAAAGTTAACTGTTAAGATGTAAAAAGTAGGTGAAAAACATATTCAAAGAAAATACTGTAAATACAATAATTTTCAAGTTACAACTGATTTACTTATCAGTAAGAATCTTAAAGCAGTTTAACTCAGCTATTCAATGAGCTACAGGTCAGTGATTTTACAATGTTATAGCTGACCAAAAAGAAGATGAATAAGGTAAGGGTATTTTACACAATAAAAAACTTATTTAAAGAAATTCTCTAAATGCAACAGCTTTCAAGTTACAATTGATTAACTCAACAGTGAAAACCTGAATGTAGCTATTGCTCAGCTATACAATGAGCTACAGGCCTGCAATTTCACTATGTTATAGGTGACCCGTAAGTAGGAGAATAACATATTTAAAAAACATTCTCTAAATGCAATAGTTTTCAAGTTACAACTCATTTACTAAACAGTCAGAACCTGAAAGTAGCTATTGCTCAGTTATGCGATGCACTATAGGTCTACAATTTTACTACGTTATAGGCTACTTATAGCTAATTCAAAAGTACACGAATAACGTATTGAAACAAAATTCTGTAAATGCAATAGTTTTAAAGATACAACTGATTTGCTCTTTAGTGAAAACCTCAAAGTAGCTTTTGCTCAGCTATGCAATAAGCTACAGGTCTGCAATTTTACTATGTTATAGCAGATCAAAAAGGTGAATAACATATGTAAACAAAATACTCTAAATGCAATAGTTTTCAAGTTACAACTGATTTACTCAACAGCAATACTCTGAAAGTAGCTATAGCTGAGCTACGCAATGAGCTATAGATCTGCAATTTTACTATGTTATAGCTGACCCGAAAGTAGATGAACAACATATTTAAACAAAATAAATGCATCAGTTTTCAAGTTACAACTGATTTACTCAATAGTGATAACCTGAAAACAGCTATTGCTCAGCTATGCCTTGAGTTACACGTCTGCAATTTTACTATCTTATAGCTGATTCAAAAGTACATGAATAACATATTTAAACAAAATTCTCTAAATCCAATATTTTTCAAGTCACGACTCATTTACTCAGCAGTGAGAACCTCAAAGTAGCTATTGCTCAGCTATGTAATGATTTTTCAAGTTGCAACTGATTTACTCAACAGCTATATTCTGAAAGTAGGTATTGCTCAAATCTGCAATGAGCTACAAATTCACTATGTTATAGCTGACAGAAAAGTAGGTGAATAACATATTCAAACAAAATACTGTAAATACAATAGTTTTTAAGTTACAACCGTTTTACTCAGCAACGAGAACCTTAAAATAGCTATTGCTCAGCTATGACATAAGCCACAGGTCTGCAAATTTAGTATGTTACAGCTGATCCAAAAGTAGGTGAATAATATATCTAAAGAAAATATTCTAAATGTAATAGTTTTCAAGTTCTAACTGATTTACTCAACAGCGATAACCTCAAAGTAGCTATTACTCAGCTATGCAATGAGCTGCAGGTCTGAAATGTTACTAGGTTATAGCTGACCAAAAAGCAGCTGAATAACATATTTATACTAAATATGAAATTCTTTAAATGCAATAGTTTTCAAGTTACAAGTGATTTTACTCATTATGGAAGTTACTGAAAAGTCAAAAAGTAGTTATTACTCTCTTAGTGATTGGGATAGACTCCAAAGTTACTCACCATGTTGTAGCTATAGAAAAAGTGGCTGAATAACATATTTTAACAAAATATTCTAAATGCAATACTTTTCAAGTTATGAGTGATTTAGTGCCAGCTGTTTAGTGTATGATTTCATGGATTTTAATGCATTAAAGATTATTTCAAAAATTTATTATAGTTTGGTTCGGGGTGTAAAAGAGTTATTCTTTGATGTTCTTAGTTATTCACTTAACAATTTATTATTGAACAATGATCAACAATTCACATATAATTATAATCCAGTATCACTTGTATATTTTTCATTAAAGTCTCTATTTCCAGTCTCTTCTCAATAAAATATCAGTTACTTCTTTATTTCCTATTCTATATTATTCTCTTACTAATTTCATCTCATATTCCAATGTTCTAACATCTCATATCTGTGTTCTCTCTCAGTATTCTATATCCTAAAGCTTACATATCCCCTATATTTATACTAACCATAACAATACATAAAGTGTCACTATTGTCTTTTAGAATAATAATACAAAGGTTGGATGACAATACAAAACTATAAGCAGTTGTCAAAACAAACACAACTAGTACCTTTCAAGTGACATTTGACATGGGAACCAAACAACGGTGTTAAACAAGGTAATTACTTAATTGCACAAGATGGACATTGGAAACAATATAATAAGTACAATAAAAACAGATACAAAGAACTTAATAAGCGTTTAAAACTTAAACAGAATTCAAATGCCAAAAAAAGTAATTTATAAAATATATCCTAAATAATTTCATATGTTTACATTTTCCAGTTTATTGATATTCCCCACACTCTAACAAATTCATAAAAAAACTAGAAATAGGACGCCCTGTTGATAGTAGCAGCGACATATGAATAGAAACAGGATAGCATTGAAGAACACACATTATCATGTGTAATGTCCACCCCATGAACCTTTTGTCAAAATTGTACAGTAGTCTTACAAGATCCCATTTCATATGTAAAATATATGAAGAATGCTTAAATATTTCTTAGTATACATGTAAATTATTTCAGCTTCATGCCTTTTCGGCGTTTTCGCATTGGTTGGGTCAAAAATTTCGATGAAATTCTATCTCGCACGGTTAAGGAGATAGAAGCAAATTTGTGTTTATCCATTTTAGGCAAAAAATCGAAAACTCAAAATGGCCGCCATTTTTGGGGAGGGGGAACTTTTTTGAAAATTGCCAAGAGTACATGCTCACATACCCTGTGGGTCGAAAATTTCGACGAAATCGCTCTATCTCACAAGGTTAAGGAGATAGAAGCAAATTTGTGTTTTGCCATTTTTGGCAAAAAATCGAAAATTCAAAATGGCCGCCATTTTTGGGGAGGGGAAAATTAAGAGTGCATTGCTTAGATATCCTGTGGGTCGAAAATTTCAACGAAATCCCTCTATCTCGCATGGTTAAGGAGATCGAAGCAAATTTGTGTTTTTCCATTTTTTGGCAAAAATTCAAAATGGCCGCCATTTTTGGGGAGGGGAACATTTTTTGAAAATTGCCAAGAGTACATTGCTCAGATACTCTGTGGTTCTAAAATTTCGATGAAATTGCTTTATCTGGCACGGTTAAGGAGATAGAAGCAAATTTGTGTTTTGCCATTTTTGGCAAAAAATCGAAAATTCAAAATGGCCGCCATTTTTGGGGAGGGGGAACTCTTTTGAAAATTGCCAAGAGTACATGCTCACATACCCTGTGGGTCGGAAATTTCGACGAAATCGCTCTATCTCACACGGTTAAGGAGATAGAAGCAAATTTGTGTTATGCCATTTATTGGTAAAAATTCGAAAAAATTCAAAATGGCCGCCATTTTTGGGGAGGGGAAAATTTTTTGGAAAATTGCAAAGAGTACATTGCTCAGATACCTTGTGGGTCGAAAATTTCGACGAAATCGCTCTATTTCACACGGTTAAGGAGATAGAAGCAAATTTGTGATTTGCCATTTTTGGCAAAAAATCAAAAATTCAAAATGGCCGCCATTTTTGGGGAGGGGAAAATTTTTTGAAAATTGCCAAGAGTACTGGGCTCACATACCCTGTGGGTGAAAAATTTCGACGAATCGCCCTATCTCGCACGGTTAAGGAGATAGCGGCAAATTTGTGTTTTGCCATTTTTGGCAAAGTAGCTAAGTAGCTATTACTCAGTCAGTTATACAGCTATTATCACTAAAAGCAATCCCAAGCAAGTTATCGACCTAACTATTGCTCATACTAAATTTGGTACAGATATGTCAAATATTTCTCCTTAAAATGTCCGGAAACAAAAGAAGTACACAGAAGTAGCTAAGTAGCTATTACTCAGTTAGCTATAGAGCTATCTTCACCAAAAGCAATCCCATGCAAGCTTTTAACCCAATAAACACCCATACCAAATTTGGTAAAGATAGGCTTAACAGTATTCCTTAAAATGTCTGGAAACCAAAGAGCTACTCAAAAGTAGCAAAGTAGCTATTACTCAGTTAGCTATAGAGCTATCATCACCAAAAGCAATCACCATACAAGCTATTAACCCAATAAACCTGCATGCCAAATTTGGTAAAGATAGGATACGAACTGGTGCCTAAAATGTCTGGAAACCACGTGGGACGCCAAAGTAGCTATTACTCAGTTAGCTATAGAGCTATCATCACCAAAAGCAATCCCATACAAGCTATTAACCCAATAAATCTGCATGCCAAATTTGGTAAAGATAAGATAAGAACTGGCGCCTAAAATGTCTGGAAACCAAGTGGGACGCCGGTCACCGGACAAAGCAAAAATAATATGTCCACCCCCCAGTGGGGTGGACATAATAAGATAGATCCAGGCCTGATACTCACACAAGGGAATCTACTTTAGGCCTAGTACATATGTGCAAGATATGAGAGAAATCACGCGGACGCTCACACCGCAGAGTGATGCTAAAATAATAATGTCAGCTGACTGACAAGTTTCAACACTTGACAGACAAGTCAGCTGACATAAAAGGAGACCTGAAAGAAAAATCCTTGAAATATAGAGCTCTTAACACAAAGTGGGTTGATTTAATGAAGAGGGGATATTCCAGTAATGCAGATTCAGAACTTGGCCTTGTGTAAATGTTAAGAGTCAAAATTATGTCCAGTTCAACAACCTGTTGTGGTGATGCATACTATCCTGGTTTTATATTCAGGACCTCACTGCAACCTGATAGAAGAGTGAAGCAACCCACTTCACAACAGTCCAGTGATTTTAGGCGTCAAAGTTTATCCCTTCATTATGAATATACTGGTGTTTTTGCTATGCCAAAACAAAATGTCCCTGTGTCTTACAGTAAAAAAAATAGCATCAGAGATGCCCGTATCCCACAGCCTTGGGAAATATTTTCAACACCATGAGATATAGAAGTACTGTACCAGTACAAACTTCAGGATACTTTCAGAGCACTGTCAGTTATATAAAGGTCCAAACAATGTTTAAATGGAGAAATAATGTTTAAAAGAAAGATAATGCGTATAAAGATGAAGTATTAAAACAAGATAATTCAATGACAAGATGACAGCTTTAATCAGTAAACTAAAATTCAACACTCTTTATATACATCTGCATTTCCGAATTATGGTTTAGATGGTTTGAATATTACCATGCATACAGAAGTGGTAATACATTTAATGAATGCTTATGTGTGGTGTTGGAGTAAAATCTGCGGCTCACTTGATGAAATTCTATCTCTTACAATGGGAAGTTATGAAAGTAAAATTCTTAATAAATTCTAATATGACTTTAATGGTGCTTAATCTGCATCAAAAGAGAGACCCAAAGGTGCAACAAGATTTTAAAGGTCAAGGTCACTACGGCAAGGTAAAAGGTCAAATTAAGGTCACACCATGATAATACACACCTATAGCCAATAACCAATGTCCCTACGATTTTATAGGTCAAGGTCACTATGGCAAGGTCAAAGGTCAAATCAAGGTCACACCATGATGCTGCACACCTACACCCCCTAGCCAATGTCTCTACCAAATATCAACTTCTTGCACCTAACAGTTTCCGAGATAAAGCCCAGACAATATTTTATAGGTCAAGGTCACTACAGCAAGGTTAAAGGTCAAATCAAGGTCAGACCATGATGTTGCACACCTACACCCCTTAATCAATATCCCTACCAAGTATCAACTTCCTACACCTTACGGTTTCTGAGATATAGCCCAGACAACATTTTATAGGTCAAGGTCACTACGGCAAGGTCAAAGGTCAAATCAAGGTCAGACCATGACGCTGCACACCTACACCCCCTAAGCAATATCCCTACCAAGTATCAACTTCCTACACCTTACGGTTTCCGAGATATAGCCCAGACAACATTTTATAGGTCAAGGCCACTACGGCACGGTCACAGGTCAAATCAAGGTCACACCATGACGTTGCACACCTACACCCCCTAACCAATATCCGTACCACGTATCAACTCCCTACACCTTACGGTTTCCGAGATACAGTGTTGATTCTAGGAATTTCAAAAAGTGGGGGCGATCCCCCACCACTACACAAAATGTGGGGGAGGGGCTAAAAATTCTGGGGGACGACTTTATGATAAGTTTAAACTAATAAAAAATACATTTTCAGTTTATTTAGACATTTTTAACAGTGGACTTCTATTAATTGGTGGTCAATTTTTATTGTCTTGCCCAATAAAAATAAACTTCAAGGCTAGTGATAGAATTTAAAAAAAATACTGAAAATGGTTATTTACATCAAAGTGGCTCCTGTCACGGCATTATGGTTTTAAGTTTTCATCTGAAGTCATGGCATCATAAATTCAGTCATAACACCATCAATTCATACAAATATGTTGGAAAACCCCACAGAATACCATGACCTCATGAATATTAATGAGTAGTCCACAAATTCTTCAAGTAAAATATTGCTAAAAAATCCAATGGAATCGTCAAATATTTTTTACGCATACATGAGCTCTGTATGTAGTCCATCTACTGGTAGTATTTGATCTTAAATCAGAAAATATTAAGAATTAAAACCACCACGAAAATCTGTGACCTCATTAATATTAATGAGTTGTCCGTGAATTTTGATCCAGTAAAATATTTTTCTAGGGAATTCCGACAGATACGTAGTACTACGTCAATAGGGTCACCATCAGCTTCACTGCCATGGCCTGTTGTGGTAACAATCCAGTCTACTGTAAGTTTCGTTTTTCTTGCAGCCGTTTTTTATATAATCATCCACTTTCAGCTTAATTTTATATTTTTGGGTATAATATGTCCAAATACTGTCTGTACCTCATAATATATTTGAGTTTGTAAACGATCACGAAACCAAAATCGTCTGCAGGCATTATTCGAAGAACGTTTCGACGGAAAAATCAAAACCTCGACAAACTCTCGCTCCACGCATCGTTTCGATTTCTTTGATCTCTCGTCTTTTCGCTTCGTATATATATCCCGCATTGCCTTGTGCTGAATGTGTTCTTTTACAATCTTGTCCCCGCATACTTCGATGAAATCCGCGAGCAAAAGCAAATTAATACGAGATATCGCAGAAAACGCATCCTAGAAGCAACTCTGGAGATATAGCCCGGACAAGATTTTATAGGTCAAGGTCACTACGGCAAGGTCAAAGGTCAAATCAAGGTCAGACTATGACGTTGCACAACCTCACACCCTAACCAATGTCCCTACCAAGTATCAACTTCCTACACCTTACAGTTTCCGAGATATAGCCCGGGCAAGATTTTCAAACTCAAGGTCACTACGGCAAGGTCAAAGGTCAAATCAAGGTCAGACCATGACGTTGCACAGCTACACCCCCTAACCAATGTCCCTACCAAGTATCAACTTCCTACACCTTACGGTTTCTGAGATACAGCCCGGACAAACTATTTCCTGCCGCCCGCACACCCGCCCACCCGACCATCCGGACACCATGGGTGAAAACAATACCCCAACAGCCATTAAGGGCTGTGGGGTAAAAACAAGCAAACAGTGCCTGTGAATGGACTATGTGTCAGCTGACTATGTTTTGAGAAGAAGTAAAAGAAGAAAAGGACTCAAGAAACTTGATGTGCAACTGGTATTCAGAAGTAAAGTACAAAGTTAACTGTTAAGGTGTAAAAAGTAGGTGAAAAACATATTTAAACAAATTACTGTAAATGCAATTTTCAAGTTACAGCTGATTAACTCAACAGTGAGAATTTCAAAGTAGTTTTCGCTAAGCTACACCATGAGCTACAGGGTCTGCAATTTCACTATGTTATAGCTGACCTATAAGTAGGTGAAAAAGATATTTAAAGAAAATTCGTCAAATGCAATAGTTTTCAAGTTATAACTCATTTACTCAACAGTGAAAACCTGAAAGTAGCTATTGCCTAGCTATGCAAAGAGCTAAAGGTAAGGTGACTCATAAGTAGGTGAATAACATATTCAAACAAAATTCCCTAAATGCAATAATTTTTAAGTTACAACTCATTCACTCCACAGTGTAAACCTGAAAGTAGCCATTGCTCATCTATACAATGTTACAACTGATCCAAATATTGATGAATAACGTATTTAAAGAAAATACTGTAAATGCAATAATTTTCAAGCTTCAACTGATTCACTCAACAGCGAAAACCTGAAAGTAGGTATTGCTCAGCTATACAATGAGCTATAGGTATGCAATTTTACTATGTCATAGCTGATCAATTTGCACAAAAATTCAATAGTGCAGTCAGAATTTTATTTTATTTCTTTTTTTCTAGAGGAAATAGTCCTTACTACCCACTAGTACCCAGTACCCAAAATTCGAGTTTTAGTTTCTCCTGACTCTTCAGCAATCTTTAGAGGATTTCCCACTTGAGCTAAAAATTATTAAATTTAGATGTCCACCAAAATTGGGAAAAGGTGAAAAAAAAAAAACAATATAGATTTGAAATAACAGCATACGCAGCTGGGATTGATAGAGCACAGTGAAAGTGAACCTTCCCATTTACTTTGATTTTTTTTATATTAGTTATCCAACACATATGCAAGACAGAAGAGATACACATATTACACATGTTCCTCTCTTTGTTTGAATGAAGTGACACACACACCCCTACTAACCCCTCAACCCCCCACACAGAGGCAATTCTTTTCTCACCTCATTTTATGTGAGTGAAGGGAGTGGGGGCAGTCTTTTGCTACAGATCAGCATAAATTTTGTTTTCTGCAGCAGAATGTATACTTTCATAAAAATATAACTAGAGGATCGCTCGCAAAAAAAAAAAGATAATGCATAGCAAAAACAAAGCGTCCCGAAAAGGATATAAAGGTGAGTGCTAAAGTATTAAGAAAATGCTTCGTTTCTAGCCTTATACTGTTGTGGCAACCAAAGTCAGCGCAGTCTGCTCTATCTAGCACGGTTTTCAAGATATAAGCATTTTTGTGTTTTGCAAAAAATAAAAAAATTAAAAATGTCCGCTATATTTGGCGAGACAAAAATATTTTGAAAATTGGCATGGCTACTCTGCAGAGATACCCAGCAGGTCCAAAATTTTGTTGAGTTCACTCCATATAGCACGGTTTTCGAGATATAAGCATTTTTGTGTTTTGCAAAAACTTTGAAAATTCAAAATGGCCACCATTTTTGGGGAGACAAAAATTTTTGTCAAGACCGCTGCCGTGGTGTGTATCTCCCGCCGAGCATTAAAGCAGAAGAAATACCTTTTCCGAGATATTCACAATTTTTCATTTTCGTGTGTGAAAGGTCTTCCGAAAAGTAGGTGAATGAGTTATTTGAGAAAAATTGGCTATCTGCAATACTATTAAGAGATAATTCACATTTACTCATTTTGAGTAGGTGAATAATTATCTATGGGTCTGAAACTTCACCAAGTGAAAGCTCTCCCAAAAGTAGGTGAATGAGTCATTTGAGAAAAATTGGCTATCTGCAATACTTTTAGAGATAATTTGCATTTACTCATTTTGAGTAGGTGAGTAATTAGCTATGGGTCTGAAACTTCACCATGTGAAAGCTCTAACACAAGTAGATGAATGAGTATTTGATAAAAATTGGGTATCCGCAATACTTTTACAGATAATTAGCATTTACTCATTTTGAGTAGGTGAATAAATAGCTATGGGTCTGAAACTTCACAGAGTGAAAGCTCTCCCAAAAGTAAGTGAATGAGTTATTTGAGAAAAATTGGCTATCTGCAATACTTTTAGAGATAATTCACATTTACTCATTTTGAGTAGGTGAATAATTAGCTATGGGTCTGAAACTTCACCAAGTGAAAGCTCTCCCAAAAGTAGGTGAATGAGTTATTTGAGAAAAATTGGCTATCTGCAATACTTTTAGAGATAATTCGCATTTACTCATTTTGAGTAGGTGAGTAATTTGCTATGGGTCTGAAACTTCACCAAGTGAAAGCTCTCCCAAAAGTAGGTGAATGAGTTATTTGAGAAAAATTGGCTATCTGCAATACTTTTAGAGATAATTCGCATTTACTCATTTTGAGTAGACGAGTAATTAGCTATGGGTCTGAAACTTCACCAAGTGAAAGCTCTCCCAAAAGTAGGTGAATGATTAATTTGAGAAAAATTGGCTATCTGCAATACTTTTAGAGATAATTCGCATTTACTCATTTTGAGTAGGTGAGTAATTAGCTATGGGTCTGAAACTTCACCAAGTGAAAGCTCTCCCAAAAGTAGGTGAATGAGTTATTTGAGAAAAATTGGCTATCTGCAATACTTTTACAGATAATTCGCATTTACTCATTTTGAGTAGGTGAGTAATTAGCTATGGGTCTGAAACTTCACCAAGTGAAAGCTCTCCCAAAAGTAGGTGAATGATTAATTTGAGAAAAACTGGCTATCTGCAATACTTTTAGAGATAATTCGCATTTACTCATTTTGAGTAGGTGAGTAATTAGCTATGGGTCTGAAACTTCACCAAGTGAAAGCTCTCCCAAAAGTAGGTGAATGATTAATTTGACAAAAATTGGCTATCTGCAATACTTTTAGAGATAATTCGCATTTACTCATTTTCAGTAGGCGAGTAATTAGCTATGGGTCTGAAACTTCACCAAGTGAAAGCTCTCCCAAAAGTAGGTGAATGAGTTATTTGAGAAAAATTGGCTATCTGCAATACTTTTAGAGATAATTCGCATTTACTCATTTTGAGTAGGTGAGTAATTAGCTATGGGTCTGAAACTTCACAGAGTGAAAGCTCTCCCAAAAGTAGGTGAATGAGTTATTTGAGAAAAATTGGCTATCTGCAATACTTTTAGAGATAATTCGCATTTACTCATTTTGAGTAGGTGAGTAATTAGCTATGGGTCTGAAACTTCACCATGTGAAAGCTCTTCCAAAAGTAGGTGAATGAGTTATTTGAGAAAAATTGGCTATCTGCAATACTTTTAGAGGTAATTCGCATTTACTCTTTTTGAGTAGGTGAGCAATTAGCTATGGGTCTGAAACTTCACCAAGTGAAAGCTCTTTGGGATAGCTGCTCTGCAGAGATACCCTGAAGATAAAAAATTTCGTCGAAATCGCTCTATGTAGCACGGTTTTCGAAATATTAGCATTTTTGTGCTTTGCAATTTTTGCGCAAAAATTCGAAAATTCAAAATGGCCGCCATTTTTGGCAAGACAAAATTTTTTTGAAAATTGGCATGGCTACTCTGCAGAGATACCCAGTGGGTCAAAAATTTCGTCGAAATCGCTCTATCTAGCACGGTTTTCGAGATATAGGCATTTTTGTGTTTTGCAACTTTGCGAAAAATTCGAAAATTCAAAATGGGCGCCATTTTTTGCGAGAAATCTTTTGTTTGAAAATTGGCATGGCTACTCTGCAGAGATACCCTGTGGGTCAAAAATTTCGTCGAAATCGCTCTATCTAGCAGGGTTTTTGAGATATAAGCATTTTTATGTTTTGCAATTTTTGCGAAAAATTCGAAAATTCAAAATGGCCGCCATTTTTGGCGAGACAAAATTTTTTTGAAAATTGGCATGGGTACTCTGCAGATATACCCGGTGGGTCAAAAATTTTGTCGAAATCGCTCTATCTAGCAGGGTTTTCGAGATATAAGCATTTTTATGTTTTGCAATTTTTGCGAAAAATTCGAAAATTCAAAATGGCCGCCATTTTTGGCGAGACAAAATTTTTTTCAAAATTGGGATAACTACTCTGCAGAGATACCCTGCGGGTCAAAAATTTCGTCGAAATCGCTCTATCTAGCACGGTTTTCGAGATATAAGCATTTTTGTGTTTTACAATTTTTGCGAAAATTTCGAAAATTCAAAATGGCCGCCATTTTTGGCGAGACAAAAATTTTTTGAAAATTGGGAAAAGTACTCCGCAGAGATATCCTGCGAGTCAAAAATTTTGTCGAAATCGCTCTATCTAGCACGGTTTTTGAGATATAAGCATTTTTGTGTTTTGCAATTTTTGCGAAAATTTCGAAAATTCAAAATGGCCGCCATTTTGGGCGAGACAAAATTTTTTTGAAATTTGGGAGAACTACTCCGCAGAGATACCCTGTGCGTCAAAAATTTCGTCGAAATCGCTCTATCTAGCACGGTTTTCGAGATATAAGCATTTTTGTGTTTTCCTTATTTGGAAAATTCGTAATGATTAATTAATCATTAATTACTCGGCCATTTCTTGACCAATCAATGCTAAAATCTAATGATTTCCAGATTTTAATAGAATGAATGTATTTGCCAAGTTTCAGGTGAATTGATAAAATTCCTTTCAAGTTATCATCCGGACAAGCTTCCCCATCGAAAAAAGACATTTTTGGTCATGTGACCTCTCTGATTGGTTGAAATGTCACTGCAGCATATTCAAAAAAATTCCCCAAGGCTACTGCCTAAACCTGCCAAATTTGAAAAGAATCCGCCTAACGGTTACAGAGTTATAAGGAAAACAAAATGCGGAGCCGGTGGAGCCGCAGGACCCGGCGGAGCCGGAAGCTCTCCCATACACAAACAAGCGTCCCTTGCGGGACGCTTAACTAGAGGTAGTGCATCAGAGAAATTGGTATCTACCGGAAAGTCAAAGCTGACTACATCAGAAGAAACCCAGCCAATGACACCCTACAGGTTGGTTTCGTATCCCAAACCTCCAGGACCAATAAGCGAGTTACAAGCACTTTTTAGTTTGGCTACCATTGTTTGACCTCGAAGGAGGGGCCCGAGGCCAAGTTTGACCACACCAGAAACTTTTCCCAGACCATGATTTCCTATAAGTTGGTTTCATATTGCAAACCTTTGACCTCTAGGACCAATAATTAGCGAGTTATAAGCACTTTTAAATTTGGCTGTTCTCGTTTGACCTTGAAGAAGGGGTCCAAGGTCAAATCAGACCACATCAAAAGATTCCCAACCCATGACTTCCTATGAGTTGGTTTTACATTGCAAACCTCCAGGACCAATAATAAGCACGTTATTAGCACTTTTAAGTTTGACTGTTCTCGTTTGACCTAGACGGGGGGCCAAAGGTAACATCTGACCACATCATCAGAAACCGAGCCCATGATTTCCTACAGGTTGGTTTCACATCCCAATCCTCTAGGGCCAATAATAAGGGAGTTATAAGCACTTTTTAGTTTGGCTGTCCTTGTTTGACCTTGGAGGACCTGACCACATCAGAAGACTCCCAGACCATGACTTCTTATAGGTTGGTTTTCAATCCCTAACCTTTAGGACCAATAATAAAAGAGTTGTAAGCATTTTTAAGTCTGGCTGTCTTTGTTTGATCTTGGAGGGGCCCAAGGTCAAAGCAGACCACATCAGAAGATTTCCAGCCCATAATTTCCTGTAAGTTGGTTTCATACTGCAATCCTCTCTGATAAAGAATAAGCCAGTTAGAAGCACCTTTTATTTTGACTGTCCTCGTTTGACATTGAAGGAGGGGTCAAATCTGACATCATCAGAAACCGAGCCCATGATTTCATACAGGTTGATTTCACATCGCAAACCTCTAGGACCAATAATAAGTGAGTTATTAGTACTTTTTAGTTTGGCTCTCCTTGTATGACCTTGAAGGCGGGGGCCCCAGGTCAAATCTGACCACATCAAAAGACTCCCAGCCCATGAATTCCTATAGGTTGGTTTCAAATCCCAAACCTCTACGACCAATAATAAGTGAGTTATAAGCACTATTTTAATATGTTTTGTACCAACCGATAATTAATCGCCAATTATGTTCAGATTGATCTCAAAATCGACAGGGGTCTAGATTTTGATGTGAGGAATATAATTACCAAAGCAGTCTGTACTTTCTGAGAAAATCTGGTGAAATGAAAGAAAAAATTGCTTCTATGTGTCTACAAAATGGGCATTCACTGGTATTTCCGACTTGAAGTAAAACAGCTGACAAAAGAAAACATTATTAAAATATAAAACTATAAAGCATATGGAACAAAATATACACTTATAATTAGTGTTCTCAATGAACCCTTTTTAGTGCGACCGGGTGGGTAGTGATTTCAATGGGCGGGTACCCGGGTACTCATGCTGGTGGGTGATAATAGCTGAATCAACAAAAATCTACACATTTACAGACTTAAAACCCACACAAATAATGGGCTCCAACCATTTACTTTATTTCTTGTCGGCCACTACTGGTCGGCCAGTGAATTTCGTCACCCCAGTGAAGTTCGTCACCTGCTATAAAAGCGTTCAAGGACTAACAATATCCACATTTAAAAAAGTGGAATAGTTGCCTTGGAGAGCAAGGTATAATTGTTTGCAGGAAGATCATAGTAAAGAAGTTTTAATACTGTCATAAAATACGAGTGACGAACTTCACTGGGGTGACGAAATTCACTGGCTGAGCAGTATGCGACCATTGCCGATTTTTATATTGACAGTTCTGAAATTAAAAGAATTGTGACCCGTCCTTCTCGGTTCCAAAGACACTCTGTTTATATTTTTCCTTAATTTACATTTACATAGGTAGAGATGCAGGATCAATTGAAGAAAGAGGCGCATTCAGTCGAAACGCCATTAACATTAGACCGAGTTTCTGTCCCGTCGCCAATTGCTATTGATGTACTGATGGACACAATGGCGGGGGACAGAGCTCACATGTACCTGTTTTCTGTGTAAATTTTGAACGGCATATTTCTAGACATATTACAACAAGTATAAAGTGTTATTTGAATTATTTTTTTATATTTATGTGCCGTTCACAAATATTTAACGGAGTGGTTATTTACCCAACGGCTGTGTACGCTAGTTGTGATATTGGTCTAGCGTACCCAACGGCTGTGTATACAAGATTTATATCATCGCTAGCGTACCCAACGGCTATGTACACAAGATCAGTGCTAGTGTACCCATATTTTAATCACTTCTTCCTTAAATTAACTTTGTTAAAATAAGCTGAATAAGTTTAATTCAGAGAGTGGTCCTTGGCCCATTTCTGACTACTCAAAAAAATTCCTTAAAAACTAATTACTTCACAATGCCTTGGATACAGACCTGTTTAGTACGCTATGAAGGGTACTGATATCGAGTGCACAACCATTGAGTGCATACTACCTTGGGTAATGAGAAATTGGGCAGGCTGTAAAAAGTTTGGAGTTGTTGGGTACACTAGCAGCGATATAGACCTTGTGTGCACAACCACTGGGTACACTAGACCAATATCACAGCTGTTGGGAACACTAGCAGTGATATGGATCTTGTGTACACAGCCACTGGGTATGCCAGCAATGATACTGATCTTGGGTGCAAAACCATTGGGAACACAGAGTTTACTACCTTGGGTACAGGGTAGTTGGGTATGCCAGTACCTTAAACAGCTTTTGGTTACACTAACAAAAGAAAATATCAATGACGTTAATCTAGGGTATATAACCATTGGGAAAACAGAACTTAGTGCTTTAACTGGATGTAGGAGAGTTGCATATGCCATTAGTGTACATGCACAGCCGTTGGGTATGCTAGCAGTGATATAGATCTTGTGTACACAACTGTTGGGTAGGCTAGACCGTTATCACTGTTAGAGTACACAACCGTTGGGTACACTAGCAGTGAAATACATCTTGTGTACACAACAGTTGGGTACACTAACAATGCTATTGATGTAGGGTGCACAACCATTGGGAACAAAGGGTTCACTGCTTTGATTGCAGGATAGTTGGGTATGCCGTTAGTGTACATACACAGCTGTTGGGTATGCTAGCAGTGATATGGGTCTTCCATACACAGTCTTTGGGTAAGCTAGACCCATATCACTGCTAACGTACACAACCGTTGGGTAGGCTAGCAGTGAAATAGATCTTGCATACACAACTGTTGGGTATGCTAAGAAAGCTATTGACCTAGGGTGCACAACCATTGGGAACATAGGGTTCACTGCCTCGAGTGCAGGGTAGTTGGGTATGCCAGTAGTGTATGTATACAGCCATTGGGTAGGCTAGCTGCGATATAAATCTTGCGTACACAACCGTTGGGTATGCTAGACCAATATCACTGCCAACGTTCACAACCGTTGGGTATGCTAGCAGTGAAATAAATCTTATGTACACAACCATTGGGGACACTAGACTGAGACTGATATCCCTGCTAGTGTACAGAACCGTTGGGAACGCTAGCAGTGTAATACATCTTGCGTACCCAACCATTGGCTACACTAGCAGTGAAACTGATCTAGTGTACACAGCCATTGGGAACATAGGGTTCAGTGCCTTGGGTGCAGGGTAGTTGGGTATGCCAGTAGTGTATAAACACAGCTGTTGGGCAAACTAGCACCGATATAAATCTTGCGTACACAGCCGTTGGGTACGATAGACCGATATCCCTGTTAGCGTACCCAACCATTGGCTATGCTAGCAGTGAAACTGATCTAGTGTACACAGCCTTTGGGAACATGGGTTCAATGCCTGGGTTGCAGGGTAGTTGGGTATGCCAGTAGTGTATGTACACAGCCGTTGGGCACACTAGCACTGATATAAATCTTGGGTACACAGCCGTTGGGTACGCTAGACTGATATCTCTGTTAGCGTACCCAACCGTTGGGTACGCTAGCAGTGATATAAATCTTGCGTACCCAACCGTTGGGTACGCTAGCAGTCAAATAGATCTTGCGTACACAACCGTTGGGTACGCTAGCAGTGAAACTGATCTAGCGTACACAGCCGTTGGGTAAATATCCTATACCTATATTTAAATGCCAAACAAACTGGCATGCATGTATATCAATCTGTTTTAAAATGTAAACAAACCGTCAATAGTACATAGTTATCTATAAAAGAAATTTTTTGCTTGTAAAAGCAGTTTAGTTAAACAGCATATGGTCGATGGTCCAGTTTTCGTGCTAGCACTAGTTTTCGTGTGTTTGCAGCATATTTAACAATATCTCAGCCATTATAAAACGAAATTTCTTCAAATAAAAACTGACATAATCTACTGGTATTTTTCTTTAAAATGATACTTTTATCATTTCTGTAGTTGAATCAGGTACTTGGATATCACTTGTTAAACTCTTTTAGTCCTTATTTTGGGTTCATGCAATAGTTTATTTGCCAATAAATTTTTATCAATGCAATGTGAAATTTTGTTAATCTTTAATTGCTTGTAAATCTGCCAATACATAACCAATTTTTACAATTAAAACACCATTGTAAAGTTTGTGTAGAGTTCAACAGTTATGTCTTTGTTTGTGTATAATATTGTGCAAAAATTGTTTAATTTTAAAGTTTATGAAATAGCCAACAGATAGCATGAAAACTGGATCAGTAACCCTGTGACATATAACCTTTGACATTCAAAATGAAATGATTGCAACAAATATTTTTCAGCATTTTAGTTGATATTTTCTTCATAATTCAGCATAAATAATGCCTGAAGTATTTTATAGTTGTGGAGAACTTAGTGTAAACTTGTTTTATCACATACTTTATTGATATTTTTTATTATGTAGCATGATTACTGGTGCAACTGACATATGTACTGTAAACCGGATACAGCGACTTGGACATAATAATTACTTTTTAAAGTAAATGAAATAATTTCCCACAGTTTGAGATTTACACAGAAAACTAGTACATGGGAACTCTGTCCCTCGCCATTGTGTCCCTCAACATATCAATAACAATTGGCGACGGGACAGAACTCGGTCTACATTAACATGGGTCGAGGGGGGGGGGATCTTCTTTCGGTTTGCCGAGCGGCGCCTCTATCTTCACTTGTCCCGAGATGGATGAGATGCAGCTACAGTATTTGTACTAAGTGCACAAACTTAGGTTAGAATATTATTAATACTGTCTGCCTTTTCTACCTTCACACTTTGTCACTTCTTGCTGTCTGCTTTTGTTTGTTTTTGGACACGAAGATAAACGTTGGTTTCTAAATCTCGGAAATGTTAGGAGAAGGAAATCGGCTAAAACTTCGCAAAAGTTCATTTTGTAAATTAGCCACTTTTTTGTGCATTTGGTTTATCTGCATCAAAGTAGCATTTTTCCGATTTTTCTCTTTGTTTTATTTTTGTTTAAATACACATACGATCGAACAATGAATTAACTAAAACTGAAACAAAAAATAAAAACACTTGACATTTGTTTAATAACCAACAGGCACAACTTTGAAATCAGGTTGAATTCAATGCTGAAATCTGGTTGAAATTCATGTAAATTTTGCAAACTATTTTAGGTCGATCCAACTACTGAAATAATGTTGATTTATTTATTTGGGTTTCAAACTTGATAAATATTATATTGAAAAACAGCCATTTTAATTAGAGAGAAACATTGATAATGCAGCAAACTTTCAAGTAAAAGTACAATACTTAGTTATCCCTCTTTCAAATATAATCTTTTGAATGTAGTTTTAAGAAAAACACAAAAACCAAGCTATATGTGTATAACTACACCCACTGTCTCAGCTTAATTAGTTTGCAGCTTTGACCAAAGAATGGACCTAGCTCGATATGACCACACCATGCAACTGAGGGAATAAACACATCACATTATGTGGTCCTTTTAGTGTTTACTTTAGTGACATTCCTATGTGTGAGGACAGCAAAGAGAACTAATCAGAGAAAGTAGTGGACCCCATGACCTAGCTGAGTTATTGTATTCTCATAATGATAAGATACTTTAACTGCAGAGCATAGGATCATGCTGTTTTGGACAAGTGATTTTCTACTCCACACTACTTCCTGTCCCCTTTATTACATTCCTCCCATATCTCCTTCAATATCTTTTGAAATACATACCTTACAGAATTTATAACAAATATGTACAAAATTATATCCTGGACTTTTTGTGTTTTTACTTCACATTCCTAACAATTTTCAAGCCACAACAAATGTAGTTAAGTGACATTAATATAAACAAAAAACTAAAATAGGAATCCATATATATCATCTTAGTCATTTTATACTATTTAATTTTGCAGAAGTTTTAATTTCATGAAGTTGGTAAGTTCTTTCACTATGGCCAAAGTTGTGGTTTTATTGATTTTCAAGTCTTTAACTGCCTTAGCAATTGAACTACATCAATCAATGATCGGGTTGAAAAGAAAGAATAAATAACAATTTTATGACTAAATCGTTGTGCCAAAAATGGAGTTCTAGAGTAAATTTAATGAAAAGGCTTAATTCTGGTTCCAGATTCAAAAGGTACTGACTCTACAGACTCGACTCACAATCAGATACATCTTAAAATTTGAAAAAGTCATACATTAAAATCTAAGGCTAAACTGGAGGTATTTCCGGTTTCACACAGAAAGTCTTAAGCTTTATTCAAGGCATCAAAATGAATAAAATTAATATCAAACATATAGATTTTTCTCATACAGAATTATGAGCATGATGGCCATTGTAATTATAGAATAAAATCAACAAGTCTCAAGAGGGGGATTTAAATTCTTTCCAGCTCTCAATTTTCGTTTTTTACAATAAAATACATCATGTACATTGATATTTATTCGGTTATAATTACAGCAAAGTGTCAAAACTAAGCTGACTTACGATTATCAAATTCAAAAACCATATCCTGGACTATGGTGAAAGAATTTCTGTCAGTGCAACTTCGTTATCATTTAAATATTACCGTGGATGCTAACAACTTAATGCAAGGTCAAATGGCTAATTTATCTTGTGTATGATACTACCATCTCTGGGACCTACAGAGGATCTGTAGATATCTAACCCATGAAATAGCTGTGAAGGTGGCAAATGCTATGGTCAGCAGCCGCCTAGAGAACTGCAACTTCCTGCTGTATCACACAAAATGTAAACATTAGCAGACTTTAAAGAGTTGAAAAATGTAATTACTTTACATTGAATAAATTTTAGCCAACCCCTAACTCTGTTCTCTTTATTTAAGCATAGCAACCTCACACTGGAAGTTACCTGACAGTTTCCTCAGACTAAACATATGCTGAAGAGTATTGCTGGATTAAGACAAAAGTTGAACACCTACCTATTCAGATTAGACTAACCTTTACCATAGCCTTTGTTGCATCAGATGCTAACATGGACACAAACTTCTGGAAATTGGAATATCCATTTTTGAATGTCAGCACTTTAGGGGGATGTTTGCTTCAACTTGGCTCTTTGCAAATACTTCACACTTACTTATAATATATATCCTAGAGGTCATGTGCTCAAAGCAAACTATAATTTTGTGGATTTTATGCAGTTATAGAGATTAAACTTTTGGCCCAGATTCAGAAACATTAAGTGCTTTAAGGTATATATATATATAAATTATATTATGACTATTTAACTAACTGTAAATGAAACACAGAGAAAGGGGTGAAAGACATATTTATGTGAAGCTGGATGACCACCAGGAAATACTGCCCAAAGAAAGGAGCAAGGATAGTGTATGTATTTTCCTGTGCCCATAACATAAAAACTTTACCTGATCGGAGTCACATTTTTATGAGGTAGGGTTTTTCCACAGCATCGTCTCCTTAAATATGATCCACATGTGGACTAGGACTCAAGAATATTTTTTATGATTTTTCAACCATATATATCTGTTTCATAACTTAAAATCTATTTATCACATTGGAGTCATATTTTCACACTGGGTTCACTTTACTGTTGGCTCAGTACTCTTCAAAGTTAATCCAAGTCTGCATTAGGAAATTTTTTGAGTTTTTCCATTATTTGGTGCCACAACACAGCACAAGGGCTGTACTACCTAAGACATTGCTTGTAAATTGCTACTTATTAACGCTTATAATGCATTTAGCAATGACCAAGTAAGTGTCTCATATTGGAAAATAATGCATTGTTTACAAGATCCCGAGGGAAAAGCATGACAAGTAACAACACCACAGTCGTGGCAATTATCTCCAATCAAGTATTCTTATAGTGCATATCCAGGAAATATAAATGAAATCCATCATTTACTTTTAAGATACTACTCATTAGAGCAGTGTCCTTAAGTACATTATCGTTCAGACTTTGAGATCTTCTGTGGCCTAGTGGTTAACAAATATGGCATCTAATAACAAGCTGACACCTCTGTGGGTGTGACTCCCACAAGTGACAATGCTGCTGGGGACTTATCCTACTGTGACTCTGGCTGTTGAGTAGCACATAAAACCCCAGCTTTGAAATTTAAGATGATTATAAACTGGACATCTCTTTGGGGCCTAAATACACATGAACCATAAATGAAATGTGTTATGCAAATTTAGTTGGAACTTGACTCCAGGAACTTTTATTCTGCTACCACTGAACTGGCAAATTGCCTTAAAGCTGTCCAGGTATGAATGGGAAAAAATCAAACTCAAATTATATCCTGACAAGACGGAATTCATAGTCATTGGTGATCAACAAATCAGAAACTACATGAAGTTATCATTCCCAGTAAGTTTTCTTGGTATTATCATAGAACCAGCTCAATCGGTCAACAAAATTTGGGGTCATCCTGGAGGCTGACAATTCAATGCAAAGACACATGGCTAATCTTTGTAGTATATGTTACTACCATCTCTGGGAACTACCAAGGGTCCACAGGTATTTAAAACATGAAACAGCTGTGAAGGTGGCAAATCTCTTGGTAAGCAGTCGCACAAAAATGACTAAGATTGTCAGACTGCAAAGAGTTCAAAATGCCCTATGTCATACTGTGTGCAAACTAAATAAATATAGTCATGTCACACCCTTCACAAACTGCACTGGTTTCCAATTCATTACCATATATTGTTCAAAAACAAACTTCTTAACTTGTACAGCAATACATTTTAGCCAACCTCCATATTTGTCCTCTTTAATTAAGCTGAGTGATCTCACACATGGAAATCGCACATCAAGTTCCTTATATAAACTGAATAAACACTCAGAGTTGGCCAGCTTCACAATAGCTGCTCCCACAGACCTTCTTTTCGGAACAGGACTATACCTTTTTGGAAATCAATGCCTTAGAGGATGCCCAGCAGGCACACGCCTTAAAATGTCGTTGATTTAGAGTTGAAAACAGGTCCTGATGTTGAAATGCATATTATCAACAGCTAAATGTAAGTTAGTTTTCTGACATGAAAAAGTAGTGATATTTTGACCAGAAATCATGGTGATTTTTGGTTGAAAAATTGACACTGATACAATTTCAACACTATTTGAAAGTTGGATTTCTGACTTGAAAAAGTAGTGATACTTCACAAAAAATCACCACTAAATCAAGTTAGGTTTTTCGACATGAAATCTTAGTCATGTTATTTAACAGAAAACAGGTTGAATATTGGGAAATGAATGACTAGTGATTGTTGATTGAAAATTCTTTTTCTAGAGGGTGATATAATGATTTAGTCTAACATTTTGAAAGAACTATTATTGCAATAGTTTCTGAATTTGTAGGTATTTATTAAGCAAAGACTAATTTTTAAAGATTATAAACATAATAAAGATTATGTGTGCACATACTTGTACATTTTTATCCATTCTCCTTATTAATTAATAACAACTTACAACAAAACTGATGCACCCAAATATAATTTTTATAATTTATAATAATATTTTGATTAATGCAATTCCTGATAATTAAAAAAAACATTTTGAGGTCAAACTTATCTTAAATAAGAAAAGATAAATTCAAACTTATTCATCGAAACTTAGTAATTTGAATTTCTTTCTCAAATTCTGCCATACACAAATAACTAGTTTTCAGTTTGCAAGTTTACACTGAAAACTTCTCTATACAGAGAACCTAAGCTATAACATTTTATCACACAACAGTAAGGTTGGGGGGTTCCTGGTTTATCTATACCCTGCTACACAGAACATTAAGCCTGTGACTAAAAGTAATTAGATAACACAGCAGGGGTTGAGTGAGGGTTTACCCTTGCTCATTTGCATCCTTGGTGTTTATTTCTTTAGGTTTTTTTGTGGTCAGAACTGATAACTAATTAAGGTGGGAGTAATGGGTGGAGTTCTACAAATGTGGCTTTTTTGTGGGTTTTTTTCAGTTTATAAGACAAAGTTGTATGAGACACAAGCATCTGAACTGAGCATTGTGGCCATTTGCTACATGATTTTAGCTTCTTTATAATTACATATAATTACAGGCAACTTAATAAAACATTTAAAAGAAACTGATTGGATAAAATACTGGAGATATAAATAATGTTACAATTTTTTTGCTATTTACAAAGAAAAAAAAAATTTTTTTTAATTTCACAAAAATTATTTTAATTGAAGGCACGGAATAATATCGGTCCTATTAATAACATAAAATTGCAAATTTTAATTAGTAAATTAAATTTTTATTAGTTAATACCTTACCTACCAGACGATAGCTATAGCCCGGCGCCAGCCGGTCCCGCCAAACGAAAGAAAAAGACGTCCTGGGTTTCACCCCCGGCAGGACCGGTACACTACACTCCACTCGCCAGGTGGCCTAGTTCCTGCTTCACTCGCCAGAGGGACGTGACGTCATAGCATCTTTTTTGTCCCTAAGGTTGAATTGTAAGGCTGAAAGCGGGGAAGGTTGGGTGGGAATTTCCCGTCTGGTAGGTAAGGTATTAACTAATAAAAATTTAATTTACTAATTAAAATTTGCAATTTCATTGCGTTAATACATCTTACCTACCAGACGATAGCTAGAATAACTACCCAGTGGAAGGAGGGCAGCCTTCTGAGGATTAGAGAGAACTCTTATATTGTGCTTAGGTGTGAGGTTCTAGCCCTTTTGAGGAGACATGTTAGTCTCGAGGGTAACTAGACCCACCTGCCCCCCCCCCCCTTTTTTGACTGCTCTGAGGGGAGGAAGAGAGTAAGAGTTCAAGGCAATGAAATTCCACGGTTAACCTGGAAGAGTGGGGAAAGTCCTATACCCAGAGGATTATTCTGAAGTAAACGACTTTGAGAAGCCAAGGTCGAGGCTAAAGGTGAGCCTATACCTAAAACTAACTAGTATGTACACTATATAAAATTATATACAAAGAAGCTTAGGGGACTAGTGGTGGATCTGCTGGGCAGCCACCACAGGACCCAAGTGAAAAAGCTCCTTATCTGCCCAGGCAACATCCTTAAGGTAAAACTGTGTAAAGGTGTTGTGGGATTTCCAGTGGCATGCTGCTAGAATCTGGTCCAGAGATATGCCACCTTGAAAGGCCTTGGAGGCCGCAAATGCCCTAACATCATGGGCCTTAACCTGATGTAGGGTCAAGGTATCTTGGTCAGAAAGATCATAACACAAAACTACTGTTTGTTTGATCCAGGATGAGATAGTGGCAGGAGAGATGTCCTTGTTAAAACCTTGTTTGAATGAAACAAAAACTAACTCCTTTCCCGTTCTTAGGTCCTGGGTTTTGTCCAGGTAATAGCGAAGAGCCCGAACGGGGCAAAGGGATCTGTCTTCTTGTAACGACTTATCCAGAGTGGGGGCTAAAGCCGGGATGACCACCGGGGCCACGCACTCTGGTCCCTCTTTTGCCAAGTGATTTTTCGCCAAGAAGCTTGGTGAAGGGTAGAGGGAAACTTTGGACCAGTCAGCTTGGTGTCTGATATTTTTGTTTAACCAAGCGTGAATCTCACTCCTACGTTTTCCTGAAGCCAGGGCTAGGAGAAAAACCGTTTTGAAAGTAAGGTGTTTCAGAGAAGCCTTTCTGAGTGGTTCAAAAGGCGCCTTTGTAAGCTGGTGTAAAACCAGGGAGAGGTTCCAAGCAGGAACCCCCCGGCGCCCTTTGGGTCTATCTCTGTGAAAACTGTCTAACAGTCTAGTCAAATTGTCATCCTTGCCAACATTAACCGAGGCATTTCCCAGTTTGTCTGAAATGGCTGACCTGTAACCATCAATAGTGCTGGGCTGGAGATTCTTCTCCTGGAAAAGATGCAGGAGGAAATCTGCTATTTGTTTTATAGATGGGTTCCTGAAGTCCACCTGACTTGTTTCGCACCATCTAACAAAAAGGGCCCACTTTGCCTCGTAGACTGCTCTGGTTGAACGTCTTTGAGGCGCCTCAATTCTTGCCGCCACTGGGCTAGAAAACCCTTGCTCCTTGATGGTCTGGGCTCTAGGAGCCAGGCATGGAGATTTAAGCTTGTCAGATCCCTGTGACGTGCCTTGTTGAAAGGTTGGGTCACTAGATCTGGATGGTGTGGAAGACAAAGAGGAACCATGGCCGACAGCTCCACTAGGTCCCAAAACCAAGGCATGTTTGGCCATCCCGGAGCAATCAGGATTGCTCTGTGATACCAATGGTCTGACAGCTTGCTGACCACCTTCCCCATCAGAGACACTGGGGGAAAGAGGTACATGTCCAGGTTTTCCCAGGACAGCATCAGAGCGTCCACTGACCAGGCCTTCGGGTCTGGAATTGGGGATACAAACCGGACTAGTTTGCAGTTGTACCTTGTTGCAAACATGTCCACTTGGGGATAATGCCAAGTTCGACAAAGGGTGTCGAAGATCTCCTGATGGAGGGACCACTCTGTCTGAATGACCTGTCCCTGGCGAGACAACTTGTCTGCAATTACATTCAGACGGCCCGGAATATGTCTGGCCTTCAGTACTGTTTGTCTGAGATTGCACCAACATAGGAGCCGCCAAAGAAGGGCACAAAGTGAACCTGACCTCATACCTCCCTCCTTGTTGATGTATGCCACAACTGTGGTGTTGTCTGTGGCAATCAGGACGACCTTTCCTTGCACTAAGTGTTGGAATCTTTTTAGTGCTAACAACACGGCTTTTAGCTCTAAGAAGTTTATGTGTAATTTGCTTTCGGGCACTGACCAAGTCCCGCTTGCTGTGAAGTCGCCTAAGTGAGCACCCCAGCCTTCTTTTGAGGCGTCTGTAAAGATTTGTATTGCGTGTTGTAGGGGGTGTAAGGGTTGACCCTTTAGGACCTTTGACTCCTGGGTCCACCACTGCAGGTGCTGATGGAGAGACCTCGGAATTGGGATCTCTTTTTCCAGAGATTCCGGGACTCTCCAGTGTTTCTTGAGGTGCCACTGAATAGGTCTCATGTGCAGTCTGCCTAGGGTCACCTGTTTTTCTGTCGCAGTGAGAAGGCCTATAAGAGACATGAAAGTTCTCACTTGGCAAGATCTCCTCTGCAATAGCCCTGTTATTTTTTGTTGAAGGGCTTCCCAACGGTTTTGAGTCGGTCTGACCAGTCCGTTGAGCAGGTCGTACTGGTAGCCTACAAAGTCGAAGACTTGTTGGGGTTCCAGTTCTGATTTTTGCATGTTTACCATCCAGCCCAACTCCTGGCAAAGGGCTAGGAGGGACTGGGTTCCCTGGTGGCAAGATTCTTTGGTAGGGGCTCGAATCAACCAGTCGTCTAGGTACTGGTGGATTCTTATACCCCGTGACTGAGCCATTAACTTGACCTCTTTGACCACAGCAGTGAACTCCATGGGAGCTGTTGAGAGGCCAAAGGGAAGAGCCCGAAACTGGTACGACTGATTCTGGAAGTGGAACCTGAGGAATTTTCGGGATGTGAAGTGGATTGGAATGTGGAAGTAGGCGTCGCTGAAATCTATTGATGACACCCACTCGCCTTGTTGTAGAGAGGTCCGGATTGTCTCTGGAGTCTCCATTTTGAATGTTTTTACGCATAAAAACTTATTTAGAGTACTGAGATCCAAGATTGGCCGCCACTTTTGGTTCGGCTTTGGGACAATGAACAATCTGTTGAAAAAGGCTAGTGAGGTTCGAACCCTGACCCTCTCTACTGCCTTTTTCTTGATCAGAGCTTGCACTGCTTCTTGTAAGTGGGAGTCTCTGGTGGGGTTTGCATAGCCGCTTACTATCAGGGGTTCCCTTATTAAGGGAGGTCTGACCTTGAAGGGAAGCACATAGCCCTTTTTCAAAATGGATACTACCTTCGGGTTTGCACCCTTGAGAGCCCATATTTTCCAAAAATTTTGTAGGCGTCCCCCTACTGATTGGACATTTGCAACACTGAGGACATTTGACACACTTGGGGCAAAGACACAGTGATTTACAAAAGAAGCACTTTTCACATACTTTATTGTATTTTGTGAGTTTAAGATTGGACTTATGCCTTTCTTTTGCGGCTGCCTGATGTTTTTTACAGAAAGTACATGATGAACAACATTGTGACAATTTACAGAGTCTTTCACAAGAACAGGAAGACTTGTCTTTGTTACATTTACAACACCAAACTCCGGACAGGATGTTACTTCCGGAGGAACTTTGCAGTGATTGTCATTTATACGCCTTAGCATCTCTGGCAGGGCGCGAACCGCGACCGGGTTGACCACCCCTGCCTCTGCCACGGGCTCTCCCGCGATTGCCAAATGTTTTCCATGCAGGCATCTCTTTGCCGGGAGCCCCGGAGTTTCCAGAATCCTCCTGTTTCCATGTTGAATATGGCTGGTAACGGTGTTGCTTTTTCTGAGTGCCGGCGAACCCACCACGGCCCGGACCGGGCTGGTTGGTACGCTTATGTGACTCAAATGCTGCTATTTCATCTTCCGCCCTCCGGATAATGTCGTCCGGAAACAAAGCCCTGGTTTGTAGAGGACAGTTCCTGAGAGAGGAAAAGGTATCTGGCTTGACGCCAGCTTTTAGGTGCTCAAGATAAGAATCCCTCCTGACCAGAGTTAAATTAGCCATTTGTATAAAAGTGAAATCTGAGAGGTGTTGGAGGGATTTGCCAACCGCAAAACTCACATTTTGGTTGAATGCAGACAGGAAATGTAATTCATCAAGTGCACCTTGAGCTTTTGTGGAAGATTTTCCTTTTCCCAACTCTGTCTGAAGAATTTGTAACTGTTCTTGAAACGAGTCCTGTATCTTGGTGATGCACCTATTGAAACCAGCGGACTGGTTACAAATATAACTGGTCTCTTTTGCTGCTTTCTCCCACTTCCGGAGCGTATCCTGAGCAATAGGGCGGGAGGTGGGTTGGGATGAAGCAAGAGCAGGTTTACCAATTCGGGCAAAGGAACTGTTCAACTTCGCCGCGTCATTGGGCCAAGTAGTTACATATTTTCCCGGCCTAGTGATGTCTTTATTTTCAGCGGGATGAATCCCGTACCACCTTGCCTGAGACTTGGGGGGGCGGAGATACTGATCAACATGAAGTCCACCCGGTTCCGTAGACTTGGACGGGTAACCTTCTATGAGGACGAGATTTAAATTTTCAAGTTTCTTACAAAGCCAGTCCTCTGGTGGTAAGTCGATAGAGACCTTGCCTACAGGTTGTGCCCGGTGGCCAATCCAGGGATTGTCTGACTTGGAACTTGGAGTATACTCAAGATCTGGGATATGTGACCAGCCCATGAAAGCACGTACTCCCCTAACAGTCTCTCTGTAATTTTGATCTTCGCTCAATGTCTTATCCAAGTCTGGAGATTCTTGATCAGGATGGTCAGTGACGTCTTCTTGGTCAGATACCTCACCTTCCTCAAAGTGCTCCGGAGCTGACTTGAACAAGCTGGATTGCGGAGGAGGTTGAGGCAAAGCAGAGGCCACCGGGCCGGAAGAACTCTGTTGAGAGAATACCGGTTCCGGGTCCTGTTCAGAGTAAAGGCCTTCTAGAGGAGACGTCCTAGTTATTGAGCTGGTAGTGACAGTGGCACTAGGTTTTATCCTATCCGGGCCAAAAGCCGGGGCGGCTTGGCCGGAAGGGACAGATGATAAGAGAAAAGGTGCCTGAGAAAGAGCTCCCGCGGGAGCTTGATGCGGTACCGGTGCCTTGACCGGTGAGAAGGAAGGTTGAGGTGAAGGACGCTGCCCCAAAGTAATGAGTGCTTCCAGACGGGCCATACGTACTGACCACTTTTCGTCCAAGTCTTTTAACTCTTGGCGGAACATAGGTGGAGGTAAAGAGAGATCTTGCTCAGCAACATGGGGTGGAGAAGTTGAAGCAACTTCCTGAGATTCCACCTGCGACACGATAGTGACAGTGGACGGATCCACAAGGGCTTCTTTGGTTTTAGATTTCTCCTTCCGCAGTTTGTACGTAGGGGTTGAAAGCTGGAGCAATTGTTCAGGGGTTAAAGTGTCACAAAACTCACACTGCAACTTTAAAACACACGGGTCTTGGCCCAACCCTTTATCTCTGCATCTGGCACAACGAGAATGAGGGTCAAAATTAGCCATGATATGCCCGCAGGCTCCTTTCCTTTGTCCTGGAGATGCCATGGTAGTTTATCCAACTAACTGACAAATCGTAACACAAAACACACTGTATAAATTAAGAAATACTCAAAATAAAAAGAGTTTCCAAAAATTCAAACTTTGAATATCGCGCCAAACGAAAAAGATGCTATGACGTCACGTCCCTCTGGCGAGTGAAGCAGGAACTAGGCCACCTGGCGAGTGGAGTGTAGTGTACCGGTCCTGCCGGGGGTGAAACCCAGGACGTCTTTTTCTTTCGTTTGGCGGGACCGGCTGGCGCCGGGCTATAGCTATCGTCTGGTAGGTAAGATGTATTAACGCAATGAAAATGGATATCTAGTTGGAAAATATGGATTTACATATCTTGAGCAATTATATTTGAAAGCTGATGCAAAATTATGTGTTATTACAATGTCATCAGAAATAGGATATTAAATACACAAAGATTCATGAAAACATGTCATCTTGGAAAGAATTAATTACTTTGAAGTTGTATCCAAATTGTGAAATATGCTTATGGATAGTTATTGTAAATATTATTAAGAAGCTATAATTATGACTAACAGGCTACATAGATTCAAATAAAGACGACAGTTTAAACAACCTGATTTCACCCTTTGAATTCAACCCTATTTCATACATTGGATTCAACCAAAAACGGTTTGCAAAATCTACACCTATTTCAACCAGATTTCACCCACTGAATTCAACCTGATTTCACTGGTTGGATCCAACCAAAAACAGTTTGCAAAATCTACACGTATTTCAACCATATTTCATCCACTAAATTCAACCTGATTTCACCGATTGAATTCAACCTGATTTCACTGGTTGGATCCAACCAAATACAGTTTGCAAAATCTACACATATTTCAACCAGATTTCACCAATTGAATTCAACCTGATTTCACCGATTGAATTCAACCTGATTTCACCGGTTGGATCCAACCAAAAATGGTTTGCAAAATCTACACGTATTTCAACCAGATTTCTATGTTGGATTCAACCAGATTTCAAAGTTGCGTGCCTGCTGGGTGTTTACATCAATTTTGGGCATTTTTGGGGCTTTATAAATGCTTATTTACTTACTCACTTACTTACTATTGAAGTCAATAGAATTCATTTGTCTCTGAAACTTTTAGAGTACTATAAGGATGACATTTTACAAATGGCTACATCCACTTACATACCAAATATGTATGAAATCCAATAGCCTAACCACACTCACATGCCAAACATACGTAAAATCCACCATGTAGTTTTGAAGTAATTGTGCAAATATAATATTATTACACACAAAGGTTTTTAATCAAAATCCATGGAATATTTGTATAGTGAACATACATGCTTTTGACATCCTGTAAAATACATAAAAGACATACATGTATGTACAAATTTTTATAAATCCCAACACACTGAAAAAACAAACGAACCTTCAATGATGGACCTACATTTCTGATAAATGGCCTTATCACTAAAAATGATAAAGCAGGTGTTTCAAGTATTTCAGAAAAATGCTTTAAATTTATTAGTTTTGTAGTTTATAAATAATTTATTTTAATGATGAACTATTAAAGCACATGTTACATCTTCAGAAATTTACCATGACACATAACATCCAAAAGTAGGTGAACATATTTTACAAAAACACTGTGAATTCAATCGTTTTGGAGTTACAAGTGATTTTATTCAATGGTGAACTATCAAAGAAGCTAACACTACCTTCGATGTAGACCTGCAGTACTCACAACTGGTTATGATACAGAACATCAAATTTGCTAAAAGTAGGTAGCAACATATTTCATCAAAAAGCTCTAAATAGAACAGTTTTGTAGTCACAAGTGATTTACATAATGGTTCACTACCACTTGAAAATGAACAAATGCAAAGAACTTGTAAATGATTTACTCAATAATGAAACAGCAAAGTAACTATTAATAAGTTAGCTAATGAGAAACAGCTTTGACAACTGCCCATTAAACAGTATATCCTGGAGCAGTCCGGATTCTTTTCTCATGGAGAATCCCTACAATCTGTAGATAAAAACCTGCTCTTTTTTAAAAAAAAATGTTCCTTCTGGTCCAGGGTGCATCCTGGGCCTACAACACCGTGATCTAGGTCACCTTGTATATTGCCCTAATTTCCCTTTCCCAGTTAAGTTTATGGGGTCTTAGGTACTCTAGATCCTCCCACAAGTACCATGCCTGTTCTCCCAGGTCTAAAGATCACTCATTATGACCAGAGAGTTGAAATTGTTTTCAGAGAATACATCATAGAAGACTCATAATCTCAGTAATCATGTGGCATTCTCTGCAGTGTTTTAACTTGGGTTATGAAATGTGGGATATGCTGTACCCCATGTGGCATCAAATACAGGGTACCACGGTGTAAAAATGGGGTACAAGTAAAATTCTGCACATATTCCTAAATAAATAATGTTTAAATACCTCCAGTTACTAAGCTATGAGTTTTTAAAATTTTATTTCCTAGACTCTCAAAGTAAAATAAGCCTTCTGGTTCTTGTAAAATTCATTTTCAAGTTTTAAAGTTCTGTACTTCCTATTTAAGTGTTTTATCGAATGTTTTGTATTTTAAATAGTTTTTCAAATAATTCCAAAGATGAGTACCTATTGGCATCCTCTATCTTATTTGAATTTTTGTCTTAACATTTTTGTCTTAATTTTTTACTTAACATTCACATCTCAATTACTATCATAAGTATAAATATGATTTATGTATCACTTTGAAAGTAAATCAGAGTATTCTGGCAGGACGGGCCCCCACCCCAATGTATACCAAATAGAGGGTCATTCCCCCGGTCCCATCACCACAGGTCCCCCTGCACCGGGGCTTTATGGACAGGGACCCCCATGAAAGTCAGAGACTCACCTTAATTGGGGATCTTGTGGACAGGGATCCATCCTGTATGGGTGCCTTATGGACCAGAATCCACCCTTGCCACCATAATCTGCATAGAGGGGTGAGTTTTACCACCTACCACCCGCCCCGGAACCACTAGGGTGACACGTCCCACAACCAGAGGGTACAGCCCCTGTCAGGCAAACAGGCTGATGGCACCCCGGCACTCTACAGACTGGAGGCGCCCCACTCTTGAGCAGCCCAATGGTGCAACCCCGCTTACATACTGCATAGGCTGCCTCCGTGCTTACCCACCAATCTACAGATTTGAACCTGTAACCCCTCGCATTGTTCACCAAAAGGGACCCAAATCCAATCAACTCAATCCTGAGCATGATAGTGGACGTGTCCTGGTTTTTCCCTGAACCCTGAAAAACCCTGGTAACCCATCAAAATTGCTTTGTTTTACCAATTAACTTATCCCAAGTACTATAAAATTCAACCATGATCCCAATTTACTTATGCTGCCTCCAGGTCATTATTGAGATTTACCAACCTATAGAATTTACATACGCTGCCATCAGGTCATTTTGAGGTTGACCAACCTGTATAATATTGTTTTAAAACCTTGGTATTGTGACCTAAATTGTAGAGTAGGAGAACGTGAATAAGATGACTTATTGTGATCTTAGTCCTCTAGGGACCAAGAATTTCAAGGTGTTAATCACCTTAACTTTAAGGTACAGGATTATTAATTCATTAAGATGACCAAAATTCAAGGATGTTATTACTCAGGTGAAGATGTGGACTAATATGTCATGAAGTCTGAAACTCTCACAACCAGGTGCTTACAACAGATCCCAATATGACCATTGTGCTGTTGATGTTATCATTCACTGTCATGATATGACCATTTGTCATCAGTCAGGCGAAATATAACCATGAGGGTGTGAGGTCTAACCCAGACAAGTTTTCAACCAAGTTCTTGGTAAAGCTCTACAAAGGTCTCATGGGGACAAAATCAACAAGTTTCAGAAAGTGAAGTCAAAGTTCAGACCCTAATACAAGTCTGTTTAAAGTAAACAAAGTAAAAACACAAGTATTGAAATTTATGATATATATTGAGTCATTGACACAAAAATAGTAACAAGGTAAAAATGTGTGTATGAAAGAATATTGAAGAGAGAAAGACTAGAGTTAACAAGTTACTTCAATTTTGAGAGAAAAGAAAACGTTTGGAGTTTTATCAAGGTAATGCTCAAATGTATACAGGTATGGAGTTAAAGGTTATTTGAGGAATTAAAATATTTAGATACTGAGGAAAGGCTAGATTTAGTTGAGAACCAGAATCTGAATAATTTAATTTACAATAGACTTAAGAAAGACTATTATATCAAAACACCAAAGTTTAAAGGAGTATTTACAATTAACATTACGTAAAGAGGGGATACTAAATTTTAAAATAAATTAAACAAATTAAAAAATGGCACTCTAATACCTGCAAGACCAACTTAAAACAACAACACACATGACATTTAGACATGAATCAACAGTGCAAGCAACAACAGTAAGCTTATACAACACCATAGAAAACAACATATCATATGACACCAGGTATAAAATAAAAGCATAATAAAGTTAATGAGAGTGCAAAATATAATATAGAAATAATTACACAGAGCCAAAGTAAAATAGGGAAAGCTAATAGTTTTAAAAAGAAAAGGAAATGGCAGATGAACAATACAATAAAAGCAGGCATTAAAAATGCACCAAAAGGTTAATTTGGAGGATCATCTGGCTGTTACGTTAGGTTAAACAATGCTTTTCCACTAAAATTTAAAATAATTATGAAAGGATAGTGATTCAAGAACATATGATACAAGGGTAAACACATGAAGTAGCCGACAGAAACATTTTGAATGGATACACAGAAGTATTGACTCCAACATAAAAAGAAAATATTTAAATGCAAAACCTAGGGCAAGGCTAAGAATATTACTCCAGGATTATATAAAACAATAAAAATTTGAATAGAAAATCATATGAAAAAACTGAATAAATTTATTTAATATAGTTTAATACAAGACCAAGGAGCCACCGGAAAGACATGTTACAAAGGAGGAAAAAACAATTTGACAGCCAGCTGTGGAGCAGTAAAATAAAGTGGACAGGTTCCATAAAAAAGACTTGAAACACACAAACCAGAAATGTACACACCAAGCATACAAAATTACAATCGCCACCTATAAAATTATAGCCCAAATCCCCTCTTACAAATTGAAAATAAAATTCAAGACTATTTAGGTCAAAATTAGGAGTAATAAATCTACATCAAATTTGGTAGATTATTTTCCTGGGTCCCACTACCCCAACAGATATGTTAGTAAAATAAATTAGATCTAACCATACCTTTAAAATATGAATTTTCCCACAAAATAACTACAATAATCCACACACAAAAAACAGGGTTATCCCTATGGTGTCCGGAACAAAAGAGAGTGATGCCAAGCCAAACCCAAGGTGAAACTTAAACAGGTAAGGAAACAGGAAAAGGTGACCATGTTTGGCCAGCCATACCGCCACCATCATCCTTGATTAATACCCAACACTAACCCAACACCAGTTGTATTGTACTCCACCACAAATCTTTAAAGAGATATACTTTTGATCACAAAAAACTGAACCTTGCAATAACCATCACTAGGCAATTAATGTAAGACACTCAACAAAATAAACCAACACTTCAAGTCACCATGACTTGAACCTAATTCACAACTCATAAAAAAACGTTCATCTACTTGCTCACCCGAAAACCCATTTTTATCCCTCCCTAAACAGTTGTGCCTCCCTACCATACTTTTGCCCCATTAATAAGTGTACAGCTAACAGGCACTTGAACCAAATTTAGACAAAAGGGCATACAGCAAGTAGTACCCTAACCACATATAACATATTGAACACCACGAAACATTATGCAACATAACCCACATACACCAGAACAAATTTTAAACACCACCACCAACTGTGCTTCATGCCACGAGGGAGCTGCAGAACAAATTTCTTCCTTCTGGGGTGATACTCAATACAGGATATTGCGACTAAAATGTTCTTCATGTGAAATTGTAAGGACTTCTTCATACTTTTTGGAGACTTCACTCACTTTTCAGTTGCACTCTTTCATACTCTTAGGGGTAAGCCACAGGGGAACAGTATACTATTTTCTTTTACTGTCCAATCTTCTCAGGAATACACAGTCCAAGTGGAAATGTCACAGTTCATACCTCTTCGCACAACCATCCTTCTTTCATGACAGACAATCTGGGGATCCAGGGACAGCCTCAGTCACCACCTTGGGGTCTATATTGGACTTCCAGCCTCCTCTAACAGCGTTCTTAGGGGTCCATGCACCACTGGTTCATCACTGCCTGCATTTTGCCGAGTCCACACCCCAGTTAGCTTTCCCCACACGCACCACTTGACCTAGGGGATGGGCTTTTTTTCCTTTCTGGGTGATTCGCATAATAGCCTGCGCAGGACCTACAGGTGCCACTGCCCGTATCTTGGCTGGTTTTTACACAGATTCCCAGAGTCACATCTGTCCAACAGAGTCCTGAGGGCCATCCTTTAGACAACCTGGAACGAGGTTGTCTCCCCATTATGCCATCTGCGATTCTGCAACCGTATCCCAGATGAACCAAACCAACCCTCCATTTTCTCAACCAAAACATGATAATCCAGAGTTTGAAGCCCAAGTCCCAGAATAAAACTTCTTGCCTCCCCTTCTAAATTTACAAACAATTGTGGCCCAATTTCTGGCCCTGCCCATCCATTGATTGCTGCACAAGCATTGAACTGCATGATAAACTCTTCCTAACCCATGTTAACCCCAGCAGATGTTGGCCCATAAAAAGGTTTGATGTGAGGGGCCTGCTGATAGACCAGGACTCACCCCTGCACCCGTAGAATCTACCTCCTTATTGGAGATCTCAGCAGTTGTTAAATCCACAAGTCCATCACTCTGGGAACTGGCCAGAGCTGGTGAACCATTACTTGCACCCACCCACCCCCCACCCCCCCACCCCCACTGAAAAGGCCTTCTGTCCATTGCTCTTGTCCATCCTTAAATACCCTGCTGGTGGCCTAGGGGTATCAAAACCATCTTCTTCCCACATACCTCCAAGATTTGTCTCCCTGTTGCTCATGACCACAACCTTTATAGTCAACGAAAATAAACACTGACCAATCCAATACCTAAAACAAAGAAGAAAAACATGAGAAACTGAGATTTGTTCTACACCTACAACAACAAAAGAGGTTTAAAACAGCTGCTCCTGAGTCACGACCTAAAAAATACAAAGAAAATTAATCATTCCTAAAGCACTTACAGCCATGACAGTCACACCATCCCACTGCTGCCACAATAGTATTTTGCGATTGTTTTATCGGTCTTTCTCAGGGTCACCCCATTATTTCTTAAACAATTTAGTGAGCTGTATTGACAAAATATAACAAGCAATCGGTGCCCATAAATGAGCTGTGTGTCAGCTGATTTCATCTTTTTGAGCTTCAGATTTGAAGTGAAAGTAGAAAAGGACAAAAAAGTTGTGCAATGCAACTTCCCAGATAGCATTCCATCGTCGGACCGACATTGGCTGTTGGTCGCATGGTCGACAGATTGGACCAACATTGGCTATTGGTCACATCATGAGCAGATTTTGCCAACGCTGGGTCAATGATGGCCCAACAGTGGCTTTCCGAACACTACTCACTTTGTAAAAAGTAAAAATTGATTTATAATGGTATGTCTAACAATCATATTTTAGTAAGCCCACAAATTTTAACTAACTATTTAACAATTATAGACATAAAAATAATATTCTCATCATAAATTCACACAAAAAATTTGTTTCTGAACATTATAATTTTACCACTGTATTATGGACTATAAACTTATAACATTGTTCCACCTTTGTTAATGTTTGGTCATGTGACTTATCAAGGATTCCCTTAAGTAAGATCCTCCCACAATCTGTCTATCACTTGCTTTCTGTTAAACAATGGCCACATAACATCATGCTGTAATCTGTTTGGCTGATGTTATGCACTGAGTAGAAATTTTTACCAGTGGCTTGCCGACATTGGGCCAATGTCGCCTCTGCCAGCCAAAAAGCCATTGGGCCACCATCCGACTGACGGATATGCTTGCATTGGGCCAACGTTGGCCTAAAGTCAGAATGCTATCTGGGTTATAGTGAGATGTTCGTGAATTTAGCAACCAGTATAAAACTTCACCTTACAGTTTCGCAAAATGTAAGTGAACAACACCTTTGAGAGAAATTGTGTACTGTAATACTTTTGAAGACAGAAGCCATTTATTCATTATGGTAACTGCTGAAAAGTGAGAACGTATCTATTATGCACTCATATATTGAGCAACAACTTTGAAGCTTCAATGTGTTATAGTTCACAAAAGATAGATGAACAACACCACTGAAATAAATTATGTAGTTGCAATATTAACTGCTAAAAAATGCTATAATCTACATGTATTACTTTTCAAGATATATGCAGTTCACGCAACTATTACATTACTCACTTATATATTCAACAAGTTTAAACTTCAATATGTAGTAGACGAACAACACCTTTAAAAGAAATTGCTGCAATACTTCTGAAGATACAAGCCATTAATCATTAAGTAACTACTGAAAAGTGTAAAAGTAGATGTTACTGGCCTGAGACATATATGCAAGATTAGAGACAAATCGCTTTACTAGTCAATGAGAAAATTCTGATAAAGTGCTGACATTTTTACTTTGGGTATGGATACCTCGCTTCTAATTGCTCCAGGGAACCAACAATTCTGCATGCGTTGAACAATATTTCATCCTCATCAAATATCTGCTGAAACACACCACATGTTTTTTGTGCCCTGTACCTTTTGGAGGTAAGTTGTTCCCCAAGACGTGGATACTACGTAGTGATGCCATAATATCAGCTAACATAAAGAAAACCTTACACACACTTCATATGTCACCAAAGGTCCTGGTAAGAATAAAATTTATTAACTTGATTGGGGGATCAGTATTTATACTGTTAAATATTTTTTTTTTTTTTGGGGGGGGGGATATAAGGTTTTTTAACTCTTTCAGTTTAAACTTTCCAATTTTTGATCACCTGTTGCTTAACTTACATTCTATTTGGAAGGGGTGAGTTAAAGCCCTTGTCACATGCTTTCCACAAATAATACCCACACATACCTTCCCAATATCTTTGTTACAGTGAAGTGCTCCACCCTAAAGTTAAAAGACTGATAGTTAAATTTCCACTAGCAGGAAACCAGTACAAGTCTTAGTCCCTCTGCAGCATGTCCTGCTCCTTTACAGTCTTTTCTTCAGTGTCCACCATCTCATGGAAAAGTTTGGTTTCCATACAGGTCTAGTGTCACCAAGTTCAAATTTGCCATAATCGTAGAATATTCTTAAATACAAGTTTTCTGCTACTTGATCTCAAGTAGAGAACCAGTTCTAGTAATAATATTTGACTAGCTGCGACTCTGCATATGTACTCATGCACATTATATTCTTTGGATTCAAGGTCAGAAATCCGAAATTGTGGGTGTGACCAAAAGGGAAGGAAACTAAGTTGGGAAACTGGAATTAAAGAGGTGGATTTTGAGGTGTTTCCTGAAAGATGCGACTGAGGGGCTATTTCCTATTTGGAAGGGGAAAGAGTTCCAAAGAACCGAGGCATAGTGACTGAAAGAATTGGAGAAAAGTTTGACTGATTTATAAATCTTAAGGTCAAAAGTGGGGGTGTGAACTTGAGTTTAGGGGTACTTTGCCTTGTATTCCTGGACAAGGTGTAAGGATGAATTAATTCTCTTAGGTAGACTGGTTGATCCTGGTTGAGAATTTTGTATGTAGTAAGACCAATTTTGAATTGTATCCTATATTTGACAGGGAGCCAGAGGAGTTTTTTCAGTTGAGGGGTAATGTGAGAGTATTTAGAGGAACGGGTGACAACCCTACAGAGTGAGTTTTGGACTAACTGCAATCTTCTTAACTCTAAATCTGTAAGTGACAAGAATAGGGAATTGCAGTAGTCCAATCTGCTGCTCACCAAAGCATTTGCTAGACGAAATGATGTATTAAGGTCTAGAAGGGGATGAATTCTGTAGAGGTCTCTCGCATGAACTCTAGTGGACTTTAAGTTTATGACCTGTGACATGAGAAATTGGAGTCAAACACCACACCGTTCCTAACACTTTGTGCTGGTGAGACCTGATTCCCAAGAATATTGATCGGAAAGTGAGGAAGGAGTTGTTTACAGTTATTTATGGAGACTATCAGAATAAACTCAGTTTTCTTAGGGTTGAGTTTTAATTTGTTTGCAAACATGAAATTTTGAATGTCATTTAAGTAGTTTTTTAGTTTTTGTATAGAGTGAGAGAAATTTGTTGGTGAAAGTGTTACGTATAACTGAGTGTCATCAGTGTAGAAATGGTGGTTAATACTACTGTGAGAGTGAATGATTGAGCTGATTGAGTTAGTGTAGAGGGAAATTAGAATTGGACCAAGGACGGAGCCCTGGAGGACCCCATGCTGGAGGGCAGCAGGATGTGAAAGTGTGCCACCTGCCTAGACCGAGTGTGTCCTTCCTGACAGGTATGATTTGAACCAACCAAGTGCTAGTTCACTGATTGTGAATATTAAGGAGAGCACTTTCAGTTGAATGGTGTTTTCTGTACCCCAATTGGAAGGCAGTCATAAGGCCGGCTTCATTAAGGTGAGTTTGTAGCTGGACTGCCACTACCCTTTCAAGTATCTTTAAAATGTTCAGATTGGAGACAGGCCTATAGTTTTTGAAAATTTCTTTGTCTAAGGATGATTTTTTGAGGATTAGGGTAACATGGGCCTGCTTGAAGAAATTAAGACACTTCCCCTGTTCAAGCGAAGCATTAATTATTAAAGTGATGGGAGTGATAAGAATATCCAGATAATCAAGAACAAGAAAAGTGGGCCAAGGGTCAAGGGAACATGATTTACTTGGAGATTTCATAATGATTTTAGTTACTTGATCCTTGGCTACAGTAGAGAAAGTGGAGAGCACTGGGGGCGGAGAGTCTGGGCAGATCTGTTGTGACTTCAGGGAAGTAGGAAAAATTGAGTGTATTTTTCATTTTTTTCTGTGAAGAACTCCAAAAATCTGTCAGCCAAGAGCCGAGGGAGATTTATCAATGGTAACATTTTGGCTGGCAGTCTGTGTAATAGATCGCCAAGGACTCGCCATAATTTTTTGGGGTCATGGGTGGTTATCCTGAATTTTTGCTTTAAGAAATTGAGATTTGGCCTGCATGCAGATTCTATTGTGTTGGTGGACTTTCTGCATGTGTTGAGATCTATTGAAATGAGATTTATTTCTGCGCCAAATCTTTTCAAACAAACACTTGGTCTCTTTTGCCACAATTACAGCTTCATTCCCCATCCTGGGATGTACTTCATCTTGGTAGGTTTGGTATGAAGTGGTGTGTGCCTGTCAATAAGGGTGGTCAAGGTGGAGTGATATTGTTTGTAGAGAGTATCAGCATCCTTAGACAGGTTATTGATAAGAAGCTATGAGATCTGTTTTCATTTTCTCTTTGTTGATTTTATGATATTTATGAAAGGAAACAGTAGCATTGATTTGGGATCTAGGGATTGGAAGATGTAATGTGCAAGTAATTGAAAATGAAACCGGAAAAAGCACCAGTAGTATTGACATTAGAAATGTTGTCATTGTTGGATTTGGTTAAGAGCAGGTCATGAGTGTGGCCGTGAATATGAGTGAGGAAGTTTACTTTCTGAGTTAAATCAAATGAGTCAATCAATGAATTGAAGGTTTTTGAATTTGAGGGTGTTGATTTGAGGTGAAAATTAAAGTTGCCGATGATCACCAAATTTTCAGTGTTGTGATAAATATCCTCTAAAAGGACATTGATTGCTTGAGTTAATGTGGTGCTGGTATGCAGCAATGATTGGTTGGATTGCCAGTAAGATATAGAAGAAAATCAATTTTTTTGTACTTGGGGGGTTTATATTTGAAACTGAACATAAAATTTGGGAAATTGTGTGATTAGTTGGTGTGTATTGTGAGGTAGATGATCCCTGATAACGGGGAATGTGAGCAATAAAAGGGGCTCACGCGATAAAATGGGCAGTTTATATGTGTAATTATCTAGCAATTTTATCCAAAAGGGGACTGTATGAGATAAAAATTAGTTTGTGGATTGAACACTAGAATTAGGCTGACCTAGAGGGGCTTCAATTGTAGATATTGCGTTAACAGTAAATAATTTAGAAAAAATGCCACTCCCTAACAGACACAAGCCACAAAAAATTATGAGAAGGAAACCTCCTTAAGATCTAGAGTTAACACACGTGTGTGATGTAGTTTATAATGTTGTACTTCCAACAATGGATAATAAATCAAGAAATGTATGTTATTAACCTCTTCCTCTGACAATCCATTGAAGACATCATCTTTATAATAGTTCAGTGAAGATATCTTTTGGCATAAGTTACTGAAAAATGCATTTGTGACAGTTTGGTGGGGATTGCCTTTTGGTGATAGCTTAAACATCAATCACCCACAAAAACAGCTATTACTTATACAGAGAACAACTAGTTTGATACTTAACTATGTTATAGTTCACAAGTAAATAGGTGACCAATAACTTTGAGCAAAATTGTGTACCAGCAGTACTAAAGATATAAGCCATTCACTTATTATGATAACCATAATAATGCAGTACAGTCGTTATTAAAGAACATGTTAAAAGGAAAAAGTACTTAAGGTAGAAGCCTTTTACCTACGATACTAACTGCTGAAAGTGAGAAAGTAGCTATAACTGTCAGCTGTTTTGTGATTGGCACCCTAACATTTAACCAAAATGTATCTAAAGATAAACTGTCTGAAAATGTATTTTAGTTAAGGTACAAAAAATGTGTATAGTTTTCACAAAAAAATAGGTAAACATCAACTTTGAGAGTTATAATAACTTATGTACCTGCATTACTCTTGGAGGAAAAAGCCATTTGCTGATTATGGTAACCACTGAAAAGTGAGAAACTAGCTATAACTCACATAGCTATTGTGATACACCTAAAATCCACTGATCATGCTAAAGCTATCGAGAGAATGTAGCAGAACAGGGTTTTTCACCTGAATGCTGTAAATGCAATATATTCATGTTCAAGCTGATTTACTCAATGTAGTTAAAATTGCTATAACACTGGGAGCGAGAACAAAAGTAGTAAGAACTGAAGAGCGTAAAATTTATTTAGACAACTATTTGAGTGGAATTCTGCAGTTAAGTAGGCTTAGACATTAAAATCTCAAATCAGAAAAAGTAGGAAGAAAATTACCTTGGTGTGACATTTCAACAGATGACCTTCAAAGGAAGGCTTGTGGCAGCCATCTATTTTTCAAAATGAGGCCGAAAATATTCCCACGAACGCTTTTGTAATAACAAACATATATTGCAAATTTGAGAAGCCCACCGATAATAGCTCCACTTTGTAAAAATCGCCCATTTTGTTTCATAGATGGATCTGGTTGAGGAACCTCAATTCGTGCTGCTTCTACCTCAGAGAAACCCTGCTCCTTGGTAGCTCTAAAAAGGAGTCAGGCATGGAGATTTAGGAGTGGAATCTGAATGAAAGGCCTAGTCAGCAGATTGAGTAGATTGGGCAGGCACAGAGGGATCTGGCTGAACATGGTCACTAGATCCCAGAACCAGGTCATGTTGGGCCATCCTGGAGCAGTCAGACTGATTCTCCTATAATGGTAGTCCTTTAAGCTTCGTTACCACTTTGGCCAGAATGACCATTGCTGGAAAGGCATACAGGTCAAGGTCCTCCCGAAGCAGACTGAGTGCATCTACTGCCCAGGCTAGGGAATCTGGAACTGGTGACACAAATTGAGGTAACTTGTTGAACCTCATTGCAAACCAGTGCAACAAGAGAAACTACTCTGTCTGGATGATCTGACATAGTCTGGAAAGTTTGTCTGCTACCACATTCAGCAAGCATGGAATGTGTCGGTCCTTTAGAGTAATGGTCCGATGCCAATCAAAGCAAAGTCTGACAGGTTTTGCATTGTTCTGGCTATAGATTGTGCAATACTTTGATTGAATGTCATTAGATGGGTTAGCTCATCAGCTGCCTAATGAGTCTTAGTGGTTGACTTCTCTTAGGCTTTCTCATCTGGGATAGCTGTCACATGAGTGGCGATGCAATCCCATACCTTTGTTAAACAGCAACTAAATGCCGGCTGCCTGGTTAAACCAGTCAATCAGATGGCAGTTTGAGATTTTACCTGATATCTTGCTTATTGGACAGACAAATGGGTTGTCATCCTGCGAGCAGGCACCTGGCTCCACTCCATATAAGATCCAACCCCTATGACCATTTGCAGGTACTTTTTGCTCTACAGACAACCGCTGGTCAGTCCTGTTGTGGTATGTCGGCTTCCCGGTCAGAATCTTTGCCTTCTTCCTCAGGATAAACAGGGGAAGTGTACTCATATTGTAGTTCATAATCTGGTATATCACTGGTACCGGTCACAGACTGGGAAACAGTAAGCTGACTGGTGGGTCTGGAGCCAGTTACAGAGTGTTGATGAGTAATAACAGCTACTGATGTAGCAGGTTTCTGACTGGTAGATTGGGTGACTGGCCCGGTAGCCACTGGCATTTCACTGAGATCAGGAACTGGATTAAAGAATGGCCTATCTGAAGTGGTACAACCAATGTGGTAGCCATGTTCTGAGATGGAAGACTGGCCTTGACCTCCTCAAGGATCAGAACAGATCCTGGGTCTAGAAGTGACGAGAGTGGACTGGGTGATTTCTTTTCTTCATCTTTATGTGTCTTATAAGAGGGGGTGGCTAGCTGCCCCTATCACAACACCTTGCACACAGCATATAGATTGATAGCAGCCATGAGGTGCCCACAACTCCCTTTTTCACTGTAGAGGTCATGCTATATATAAAATCACTTGGTAGAAGATATTTGCAGAAATATAACATCTTTGACTAGTATTTCACAAAAGCACATCACTTTCAAAAAGAGTCTGAATGCATATGCTTTAAAAGAAAAAGATGTCATGATGTCGCTTAGACAGGAAAGAAGTAGGGCACACCTCATGGGATATGCATGCCATGGACTGTTCCTGCCGGTTGAAACACAGAAAGTCCTTTTCTGGTGTTTGGCAGCACTGGTCTGTACCCACTGGTATTGCTAATTGTCCATTAGGTAGGATGTATAAATGCAATAAAAATATGAAGCTTCACTTACCAAGCTATTAGTAGATATCAGAGCCTATCAGTAAATTATTTTGTGTGTCACTTTGATGACCTACTTCTACTTACTAGGAAGTTGAGGAAGGGTCTGCTATTGTGGGCCATTTTACCAGGACAGGAAGGAGTTGATTCTGTGTGTTAGTTTGAAGTCACCTTACCGTACTTCCTTTTCAGGATTTCTGATATCCACAATATAAGGCAATGGAAATGGCCATCGAAACACTGGTTACCAGATATTGCTAAAAGGCTAAACAGCTCCAATCCATGTAGGGTTTGGAAAGCAAAGCACCCACAAAATCACAAGTCCAAGAAATAGAAAAAGTTATGCTAAGAGAACACTTGTTGCCAGATATTCCCAAAAGTTAATCAGCTTCAATATTGCCAAAAATACAACAAGTTTCAAGCTGTGCAGCGGTATGAAATGTAAAGCATATACAAAATTACATGTCCAAGATATGGTATTGCCGGTGTTCTGAGGTATTGCCAAAGCATGTCAGCTCCAGTTCTCTTTAAGGTAATATATCTTGACAAGTTGGTGAATGTCTGTGCATGGGTTTTGAATGTAAACCCGCCACAAAATTACAAATCAAAGAAAAATAGCACAAGCAATCAGTGCCCATGAACGGGCTCTGTGTCAGCTGACTTTGTATTTTGAACTTTAGAGTACTTGTGTGCTGCAAATAGTATTCAGAAGTAAAGTACAAAGGAAATTGTTAAGGTGCTTCCTAAAATGTTATTCAGGACCAGGTTGTTCAAGATATTCAATTTACTCAACCATGACATAATAAAAGTAGACATTACACAATCATATTTTAAGCAACAAGCTTGAAACTTCAATATACTAATGTTCATCAAAAAATAGATGAATATCTCTTCAACAGAAATTGCATAGCTGCACTGCTCTTAAAGATATAAGCCGCTTACTTATTAGGTAACTCCTGAAAAGGGTGAAAGTAGATGTTACCCATTTAGCTATGGAGATATACTTCTGACAATGTTGTGGCTATGGAAAAAGTAGCTGAACAATGTTTTTCAACAAAATGTTGTAAATGCGCCAGTTTTCAAGTTATAAATAATGTAGTGAATGATTTAATGAATTTTAATGCATTATTTTAATTATTTAAAAATTCCAGATACTCACACAAAGAAATCTACTTGTGTCCTAGTATATATATGCAAGATGAGGGACAAATCTCTTCAATAGTCAATGAAACAATAGTCATAAAGTGTCAAAATTAGTCTAATTTGGTACTTGTAAACAAAACATAACCACAAAAATTTTCTCAATAAAGTTGAATATTTAAACATACATGCAACTCAGTATTTAACAACAAATTAAAGTTGTTATAAAACAGACATCTTTAGATGTGGCATTTAGCCTCAAAAGTTTACCATTTATGGATATAACCCTAATATCACCCATCAACATCACAATCAGATGGATATGGATAAACTCCTAAGGTGATTTTGGTAGATAAGAATAACAGAATAATTAGTATCAAGACACTTGTATTGCAGACAGAAATATATCTAATATATAATCAAGTGCTTCTACTTACCCCTGAATCAGTATCTATTTATGAATGGATAGGCCAGTAAGATTAGCCAATTCAAAGGAAAACCAAAGAGAAAAAATGGTAATACAGAAGAGGATGAGTGAGAGATATAAAGATATCCCTTGAGTACATTTCCGCCAGACTGGACAGTCTCTGAGGTTGCAGGTCAGACTTTACTGAAGTTCTTGATATTGTTACGACAAAAGGAAAGAAGATTAAGAAAAAGATAAGAAAATTAATGAACTACAGAAATGAACTGATGACCTTGAGCAGTATATTCGATGGGGTCATTATATCAGGCTTGAATACCCACCATAAATCTTTTGCACATGCAGTGGTGGCAGAAAACTCAGTGTCTAGTAATCTAATAGCATCCCAAGAAGAACAAGATTCATTAGAACAGTGTCTTACAAACTTCATTGCAGTAAAGACTGGAATAAAAGTTGAAAACAGTGAAGTATCAGCATGCCATGCTCTCATTGCCAAAGAAGCTAGGAAACTGTGCAAAGATAAAAAAATTTCATCAACATGGTCAAGAGACTGTCACGTGTTTATTCACACTTTAGGCTCACCAGAGACATCACAGATAAAAGTAATACACAGTACTGAAGAGCTCGATAATTTTACACGATTATGTTACAAGATGTTTCAAATTACATGCATATATTTAAGCTATTTATTGTACATAAGTGTGTTCACATGTTCTTTGTTGCATGTTTGATAATTAAGATATGTATATGTCATTGGTGTAATTGTTATTAGTAAATAACTGTTATAGTTATTTGACCATTACTAATTATATGTCTCATTACGTTACCAATGTGCATTCAGGGCTTGAATTCCCTTGTGGTATATGTAATAAAAATGTATTGAATAATGCAATTGAATGTTGTTTATGCAACAAGTGGATACAAGCTAAATGGGGGAACCTTCGTACGACAGATTATAAACAAAATAACAGATAAGTGTTATTAGACATGTATAGATTGTAAAAGGTGGTTTCCTTTTTATAATCTCACATAAATTAGCTTTTCTTTGAATGTGTAGAACAAATTGATAATTTAAATCATTCCTTGTGTGAGTTATTGACTAAATGTAGGTACTATGATAATGAGTCAGTTGATCCTTTCAATCCATCAAAAGAAGCAAAATTTGATCTTGACATAGATCCTGATACAAAATTTTTTGTGTAATAAATACGAACTGTACATATTACACAGAAAATAATCTTAGGTATAATAGAAATAAAGCAAAGAGGAGGCTGGTCTTCCATGAGTGTCAATAAAAAGACCAAAATATGCACAATTTTGAAATAAATTGATTTATGCATATTGGATGGATTGCTCCAATATTCCACATCCACTACTGCTCACGCCTCCTTCTGTGGGCTGTAGATGAAGTGTTGTATTTGGGAGTGCACCATTCTAGTATAGAAAACTGCATATCCTTAGCTAAGTATCCTTTTCCAGTGAAATGTTTGGAAAGAGGAGTCACTCTACTATCCTTGGGTATTGATTATTGGTTTTGTGGTCTCCATATTACTTGGTGGGTATGAAATGGAAGGCTTGGTAAGCATATCTCCAAGATTTTGTAATATTTTGAAGCCAATGATAGGTTTCTCTTTGACTGTATTGGAACAGTCATTACTATGTTGGATTACATTCCAGTTATCATGAATGAATCCCTTGATGTTTGGATTGTGTGGGTTGTATTTGGTAGTCATGACTGGGGCGGTATTAGGTTCTTTTCTCCTTGCCTCAATTAAGTCATTTTGTGTAAACCTACTTGCTATAAGCATGTGATTTTTAGGGTATTGAATGGGTACCCCTTCATATTCTTCTACCCCCTCATAGTCATTCCAGATTTCTAATCTATGTGGTCCCTTTGGTGTGGGGCAGAAAGTCACACCTTTTTCTGATATTCTTAGAGTTCATTGAGATATTAATGACGTTATGACCTATGTGACTTTCAAATTCAGTGTTAGGTGGTAGTGTGTCTGATGTGGCATTGATGGCTGCAAGTTCAATGTGAGCCTTTGATTGAGCCATGGTGCGAAATCAGAGTTCAGATTAAGGTGACGATTTTTTCTCTGATTCCTTTTCAACCTCAAATAAATGGGTTTAACTCCACTGGGTAGCTGTTTTTATCTGGTGCAGCACTAGTGGAGGCTTCATCAGTATTAAACTTTTTTCTCTTTTTCCCTTTAGTTTCGATGGGTGCACAGTGTTTTGTGAGTTTGGATCTTGCTTCACTGAGATGAATGGTCTCGTCAGAAATTCTCTCCTTAGGAATGGGAGTATCAGCAGTTCTAATATCTAATCCATCACTTTGTATGTTCCAATTAGATATGGCAGAAACCACAGTGGAATGGCTCACACTTTCAGAAATCACACTCATGATTAAATAATAAAATTACAACAAAGGTAGGTTCTATTGCAAAGTCTCACTCAAGTAAAAGTTCACAATAGATATTGTGAGTGTGCCTTACACACTATCTTCTACTTATGTCTATATTGTGTTTAGAAAGTTTATCGGATGTATCTAAGTTAAAATTTCTTTTTGTCACGAAACTTTCTTAAATTCTAGTGCACTACTCATGTCTCTGATGGCTTTGCGCTCGCGCTAGGGGACCAAAACAACCTTTTGGCCTTGTTTATTTATAAATTTATCTTTTATATGAATGTAACATTTTTTTAGATTCAATAAATACTGATGCAAAACATGTGATGTAGTTAGTACCAGTGTGAATAAATGTGAATTAAAATCATTAATTCATTTTAATGCATGCAGTCTAAAGAAGAATCTTAATAGTAAAGAGCAGTGTATTAACAATTTATCAATAAAGTTTGATATTATTGTCATTTCAGAAAATTGGTTATACAGCAGAATGGTGGATGTGTACAACTTAAATGGTTATGAGGTAACTCATGTAGTTAGGAATAATAAGATTGTTGGAGGATGTTCAATATATGTTCAAAATCTATTTTTGTTGAAAGCAATAAGATTATTTATATGTGTTGTATGTATAGAGCTCCTGGTGCTAAAGTAGAAATTATAACTGTAAGCTAACAGAAATTTTACGGTTTTTGACAAAGAAAGCTTATATTTGTGGAGATTTCAATATTAATGTATTAAATTCAGAAAGGCATATTCATTCAGAAAGTTTTATTGATATAATGTACACTTTTGGATTTTATGCTTTAATAAATAAACCTACTAGAATTACACCATTTTCAGCAACAGCTATTGATAACATTTTTTCCAATAATCTATGTGAGAAAACAACTAGTGGTATACTTATTAATGAGGTAACAGACCATCTGCCTCTTTTCGTAATATCACAGCAAAAGATTACAAGAAATATGAAAGAAAGATACGCATTTAAAAGAGTTGTCAATGGGAGCCTTAAATCAAGCCTTAACTACTGTTGACTGGTCGGGATTATACCAAAATAACAATACAAATTCAGCTTATGATTATTTTATTAGGAAATAAAGTGAAATGTTTCATCTGTGTTGCCCACTTAAAAACATAAAAATAAAGTGCAAGAAACCAATAAACCTGGGTTTACTTATGGTTTAGCCAATGCTTGTAAAAAGAAAAATAAATTATATAGAGATTATCTGAAGTCCAGACGTAAAAGGAAATTGTTGAGGTATAAACAATATAAAAACAAACTTATTGATATACTTAGATGTGAGGTAAATGGTTCTATCATAGTTTATTGTTAAAACACAAAAATAATAAAATAGAAACATGTGAGGTTTTAAAGTGTATTAGTAATAAAAAGAGTAACTGTAGCAACACGTTTTTTAACAAATTTTTTACCAACAATGGTCCAAATCTAGCTAAGATCATGTAACAATAAAGAATCATCTGATTGTGACAATATTAATATGTTGATTATTAAGTCTACATTCAATTCTATATTGCAACCTTTTTTGTATATATGCAATTTGTCATTCGAAACCGCTACATTTCCAGATAAAATGAAAATTGCTAGGGTGATTCCTTTATTTAAGTCAGGTGGTGATTTACATTTAATAGTTATCATCCAGTTTCACTTCTTCCCCAATTTTTAAAAATTCTGGAAAAATTATTTGATAACAGATTAAGTGCTTTTACAGAAAAAAATACCATAGTCTCAGTAATTTTCAATATGGTTTTTCGAAATAAAAAGTCAACATCATCCGCTTTAATTGATTTATTGAAAGAAATGTCCTCAGGCATTGATAATAAGAAAGTAAGCATAGGTATATTCATAGATCTTAAAAAAGACTTTGATACAACTGAGCATTCAATCTTATTTAAAAAATTACAATTTTATGGCATAACAGGTATAGCATACAAATGGTTAGAGTCATATTTAGAAAATAGAAAGTAATATGTTAGTGTAAATGGAATTAACTCAGAGTTGAATAATGTCATATGTTGGGTTCAACAAGGTTCTATCCTGGGCCCCAAATCATTCATATTATATATAAATGATTTATGTAACTCTTCTTCGTCATTAAAATTTGCTTTATTTGCAGATGACACTATCCTTTTTCAGTGTTGATGATTTTCATTCAACATGTAAAACTGTATCTATGGAATTCAGCAATCTTAATAATTGGTTTGCCATTAACAAGTTGTCTCTCAATGTGGCTAAAACAAACTTTATGGTTTTCTCAAATCGTACAGTACCAAATGATAAAGAAGTTACTATTAACAATTATAAGATAGATCAAGTATACACAACAAAATGTTTAGGTGTGGTGATAGATGATAAACTAAATTTGAAAGAACATGTTTTCTATGTTAGTAAACACGCCTATGTGTAAAGTGTGATGTGTAAAGTAAAAAGCTACTTGAATGAGGGGGCATTGTTAAGTTGATATAATACAATGATTGAACCTTACTTAAATTATTGTTCAGGAGTATTGGGTTTAGCAGGTAACACTATTGTGTCCAAAATTAATATTTACAAAAAATATCGATAAGAATGGTATTTAAAGTTAGCAGAAATAGCCACACAACAAATTTATATTAAAAACTTAAAATTCTTAAATTTAGAGATAAAGTTGATAAACTTCTTCAATTGATGTATAAATCAAAACACAAATCCTTACCTATTAATGTTCAGATATTGTTTTGAATAAACTATGGTAAAGCCCATAATACTAGACAGTTAAATAAATTTTACGTAACATACTCAAGAACTGTATTAAAATCAAGGTGTTTATCCATATATGGTGTGAAAATGTAGAACAATTTAGATTGCTAGAAATTGTCCTTCATTTCTTTCCTTTAAAAATACTTAAAAATTAAATTTTTACAGAAATATTGAAACATGAAGAAATATGGTGTGTTGTACTTAGATTATTATATTACAGATATTTGATATGATTAAGTAATTTTGTCTTATGATAAAAATGTGATATGTGACTAATATAATTTTCAAATAGTATTTGAAACTATTAAATCAGTTTGAATTACATATAAATATATATTCACAATCTATTATGGAAGTAGTCTGGGGGTGGTAACTATAAGTATTTTGAGTATACTTCTTCCACTCCCTTTTCATTACAAGTTCATGCTTTGTATTGCTGTCAATGTATTGCTGACAGCTTTAATATTATAACATTGATTCTGATATTATCAACTCTGATTCTGATGTTATTGTGTTTGTGTATTATAGCTTGATTTATTGTATTTTTTACCTTTATGTTATATCAATAATTTATAAAAGCTATACATGTTAAATATGAATTTGGAAATAAACACTATCTATATCTATCTAAAATTTTGTGAGTCCTTCGCTTGTAAGACCTCTGAAAAACAGACAAACAAAAAGATCTACATGTCGTGAGCAAGTTTTAATCCTTGACAAAGTACATTTTGAAAGAAATAGCATGTCTCCGGGCCTTGTAGTTTTGGAGAAGTTGTTAATGCGGACTGGGGAAACCGGAGTGTGATGCCATGATGTCCATTAACTGACAAGTCAACTGACCAAATATATCCTGACAATTTGGTTAATATATCTTTGCATGAAAGTAAAGTGCCCACAAAATTACAAGTGAAAGGAAAATATAAAAAAGTGTTTCCACGGTAACAGTTGTTGCCAAATATTGCCAAAAATATGATTATTACTCATCTATCTGTTCCTCTTGCAACAAACCTGAAAATCTCAGTTAAAATATGTGTGAATGGGTTTCAGATGTAATAAACTCACAAAATTACAAGTAAATTAACAAGTAAGCAGGAAAAGTGTTGCCATAACAAAAGTTCTTGCAGATATTGCTCAGAACCTAATCAGCTCAAGTTCCTCTGCATATTCTGAAACTTTGGATAAAATCCTTGCATTGTTTTAAAATGTAAAAAAGGTAAAAATGTGTAACCATGGCAGCAGCTGTTGCCAGATATTATCAAAACACAATCACACAAAAACTATAAACCCAACAAGCCTACATATCAATTTGACCCAGGTGTGTAAAATACTGTTGCTGTAAATGAGTAGCAAGGGTGATGCAGAGATAAAGCAAAAATAATATGGTCACACCCAACAGGGTGGATCTTCAATAATAATAACATTCATATCACGCAAAATTGATGAAAATCTTGTCATATGCTGGAATCCAAACAGGATTAGCCCAAAACCAAGCCCAAATCATGATTAAGTAAATGATTATGGGAAGTAATAAGTTGTAACCTTATTATGATTTTTGGTAACATTGTAATAAAGGTCTTCTTTAGGTCTAGATATGTGTAAGTGTTTAATTTAAGGAAATCTCAATTACCACTTTAAATAAAATCATACAAATATTGTAAAGAGTCTAAAGTCATCTTACCATATAGGCTCTATCAAATGCAGGGGCCACGGTGGCAGAGTGGTAACACTCTCGCCTCCAACCTCTGAGGCCAGGGTTCGGTTCCTGGCACGGCCTCAAGTGGGAAAGCTGGTAGTTGCTTGCCGTTGGTCAGCAGTTTACAGTACAGAACCCTGACAAACTGTATGTACTGGATTCCTCTGCCCTTGCAACTACCCATCATGATATGACCTGTACAGTGTTGAAAGCGATGTAAAACCCCAAATAAATAAATAAATCTATCAAAGGCTCTATTAGTTATATCCAAATCTTAAATATACTTAAAATCTATTTCACATAATTTAAGATATTGTCCCAAAAAACAAAATAAAGCTATAGACCAAATTTTCAAAATATATATTTTTTTTCACATGGACTTTTCGGATCCTTAAACACAGGGCATACCTTTTGGACCAGATATATACACATAACAAATCTGAATTGAATCTGTAAGGCCATTCTTGAGATACTCTTTCTAAACCCCCCAAAATTAGCCAGCCTTGGCAGGCAAGAAATGCAGCCTGCAGGTACAACTAAATGGGCAACAACATTGAGAGTTGGAAAAATCTTAAGAACAACTTTAGTTGTATGAAGTATAAAGAATGCACAAAATGTTGTCAGATGTAGGATTCACAGGCCCTGATTTCTTAGTTGCTTTCATATTCTGAAGCCCTAGAGCCAATTATAAGGGAGATATAACGCCCTTTTTGGCATGACGACCTTACATGACCTTGAATCAGCGGTTAAAGGTCAAACTTGACACTTATCAAAGATTTGCAGACCATGACTTCCAATAAGTTGTTTTGTCATACCAAACTCCCTAAGACCAATGACAAGGGAGATATCTATTAGGGCTATTGATATGTCCCTCCCATTTGACATTAAAGATGTGATATGGAGGCCATTGTGTTTTCAAAACAAGGCCAAAATTATTCTTAGGTAAGATTTCGTAGCCATTTTCATTTTGTGCAAATCTGACAGAGCTGGTTGCAATATTTTAAATATTAGAACATATCATGATTTTCAAACAATCGGCTTTGGCGGTCATGTTTTTTTTCAATGAATCAACTTTTTACAGACTTGCTTTCACAAGCATCAACATTCTCTGCCAATCTGGTGAAGATATCTTCCTAAATGAATGAAATATAAAGGTTGATTTAAAAATGTGACAACGTGTACATGCATGGACACACACAGGCATGGAAGGTGTTTCATAATCTCCCAAACCCGGCCTTTGGCCGCTGGGAGATAAAAATGCAACTGTACTAACATCAGTTTAATAGCATTCCTTTTCAATTAAGAAGTTTAAGACCAAAAATTATTTAAAGTATTGCCACGGCAACAGGTGTTGCTAAATACCCTACATAGCCTAATCAACTCTAGATTCTCTTTTGGTTAACATTTGGTAAATATGAAAATTTGGTAAAATTTCGGTGAAAATCTGTGCATGGGTTTAGGCTGTGGAACACCCACAAATTTTAAGACCCAAAAATCTTAAAAGTGTTGCCATAGCAACAGTTGTTGCCGGATACCCCAAAACCTAATCAGCTTTAGATCTTGTTAGGGTAAACATATCCTGCAGAACAGCCACAAGCTTCATGCATGCAGCCAACACCACTGTGGCCCATAAATTCACTATTGTGGCATCACAGGGAGTCTAAGGTCACCTTAATAGGAAAGCTTCACGAATAACATATAAAATATATCACGTCAGTAACTAATTACCCATGGTATGGAGACGCCGTTGTACATAAAAACCAGAAATCAGTGACCGAATGAATTGGTCACATATAGAGTAGGTACAGACCTTGATGACTGACAAGATAAGTCACGCAAGACAAAAAAAATGGTCTTGGGTGCATTTTTGGTCACAAGTAGATGATTAACATATTTAAACAAAATTTTCTAAATGCAATATTTTTCGAGTTGAAAGTAGCTATTGCTCAGCTACGCAATGAGCTACAGGTCTGCAATTTCACTATGTTATAGCTAACCCAAAAGTAGCTGAATAACATATTTATACAAAATTCTCTAAATGCAATAGTTTTCAAGTTAAAAGTAATTTACTCAAGAGTGAAAACCTGAAAGTAGCTCTTGCCAGAGTTGTGGTAAACTTTGATCAATTACAAGTACTACTTCAATTATCAGTCGTCAGTTACAATTACAATTATTATTGACTGAGAAAGATCAATTACAACTACTATCATTCAATTACAAGTGCAATTACAATTACAAGAAGGGAACACTTTAGTTATAATTCAATTAAAGTGTTGTATACTGGATATGTATTGTTGGGATTAACACAACTAAGACAATATAACATTATTAGTAGTATTATGTGGCTTATGTATATTTTTAATTGAATAATTTTCTTACAGTGACTGTACCTTAAAAACAAGTTAATTTACACAGTCTTCGTAAAAGATTAAAATCTAAAAATGTCTTCATAGTAACACATAGACTGGAGATAGACTCCGTTTATGGAATTCCAACCTTTTCCACAATGACCTTGAGTGGTGGAAAGACAGCCATGAACATTGTAATTTAGACATCAGGAATGGTCTGAAACAAGTAGAACATACCATGTAGAACATACCAATATAAAGAGAAATGTGAACAGGTTGCTTCAAGAAACAGTCTATAATGTGTGCATGCAGGTAAAGTGTGATGGCAGGCTGATTTTTATAGCAGAATGTGCTGAAAAAGTCTATGTAGGTACACAGATAAATCCATGCAAAGCGATCCCCCTTCAAGTAGTATTTAATATCAGTTGATCAGATTGTGCCTTTATTGCCTTGGTTTCAATTTTTATAGCGTTATTGTTATACCTCTCCAGTTTAGAACTGGGCTACAATTAGTCCTTTATTAATACCCTAGTTCACTTCCAAGTCTTAAGTCTTAAGTGGGTTACAACTAGTCATTTATTGATACTCTAGTTCCATTTCCAAGATTCATTGTAAGACTTCTCCAGTCTATAACTTTCTGCAACTATCCCGTTTGAAGAGTGGCTAAAAACTTTCAAAACTCTTGATTTAAAATGATAAACACAGCCAAGTAAAAAAAAGTCTTACTACCACAAAAATAAGTCTTGTGACTTGCAACTGGTTTTCATCATTCACAAAGATAAGCCGGAGCACCAAACCATGATACACTGTTGTGTCAGTCAGCAGAGCCATTCAAGTAATCTTCTCATAGGGTAAACTTACACCACTCAGTATATTTACAGACAAAGGTGCAAGATAAGTCCTCATACCATAAGGAAAAATCGTAACACCCTGATGGTAAGTCGCAGCAGCTTAGGATGAATCATGGGACAATTCATGCCTGAAAATATCTGCCATGACAATTCCAGATAGACATGTTCATGAGGCAACTGGCCATTTGCTGTTCTACGTGGTCTCAACATTCTTGAAATAAGGTAAGTATTAACCAGAAGTTAATTCCTTGTCTCTTATATCAGTTTAAACTTTTCCCAGTAGAGGAATCCATATGTAACCTCACATGGAAATGGTTCAGTCACTAAACTGTGCTGCATCACTGCATCAAATTTCATAAAGTACATAATCAGTTCACTTGTGAATCTATAACTTAAGTCATTCTGTTTATTTTAAGCTGTTTTAAGACGTAAAGCTGAAAGGTGGCTGTTTTACATATCCATCCTAGTATTTTATGAATCTATTACTTGCAGTAGTGTCCAAATGTAACCTTAGTAACTGATAGATAAGTGATACAGTCAAACCTGTACATGTGACCACTCTCGAAAAGAGACCACTTGCTAGTTGAGACCGCTTTTATTCCCCCCAAGGAAATTTAGATATAAAACATACCCCGAATAGAGACCACTCCTTAGTTGTGACCAGAGACCGCTAAAATCATTCCCAATGACCCATAAAAACCTCTATACAAGAGACCACACAATGGAGACTGAAGGCTAACATGGGCACTGATAATCAATGGATGGGCCATATATGAATTGTTCCCATTGTCCATTTCCACACACATGTTCAATTAAGGCCTCCACCTATAATAATAAACACAGATATAAAATCTCTGCCTATTTTCTTTGATCATGAAAAAGGGGATTTCTATAATCCTTTCAAAGACAGTGTGACATATGAATAGCTGGGAAGGAAAAGGGTGTGTGTGTAGATCAGTACATTGTGGATGAATGGAAAACTGAACTGGTTGATATTAACAATGTAGTCTGTATAAAACAAGACAAGAACACAAATCAACCTTTAATGGGTATTACAAATGAGCAATTTAAGTACAATTAGTAATGGCCTATAGTTTATTCCAAAATGTCTGCTGTTACATGTACTTGTGCACATTTTCAATTTTGCTAAATACATGTAATAATTTTAAACCAATTATCAGGATTCCACAAATAGCAAGTTTTACCAGAGTACTCTCATTTACTTCATTGTGACTGATCTCTAACATGTCAAATAGATTGTGGATTGCAGTGCTTAATGAATGGAGAGAGAAATTTAGTGAAATTTTAGGAATTTATACAAAACCTTCATATAAAGACTGACCCCTACGAAAGACCGTTTTTAGCATTTCCCCTTGGCGGTCTTTATACACAGGTTTGACTGTATATCCACAATTACTCTATTCTCAATACAATTCAAACTTCGGGTTCAAACTGAAAACCTTAATGATGGGAGGTTAGTTCTACACCACCCAAAGCTATACAGCTGTATTGTATCCAATGAAAACACTAAAAAAATTAATATTAATATCATACCATCAGAATGATTCAAAACCATAGTATGTTTTTAATTTATATGAATGCGGTATTGAATTTCAAAGTTCTTACTAATACTTTGATTGTGTATTTGGTTTTTTTTTTGGTTTGTTATTTTTTGGCTTCATTAGCACAACTAGAAGAACTCATCTGATTGCATACAGTATGAAGATGAATGGAACATTCAAATAGGAAAATGGGAGACACAAATGAACCTTTCACTTTATCACCATCATCAGTTTCTTCTCCGTTGTGTGTCTAGATAATTGGGGACAATTTTACATAAATTATTTATTTGAGATATAATGATCACATATTCCACTTAGTTTGATAATTTGACTCAAAGACAAATGGATTATTTGCCCTTGTTTTATAACTTCTTTATATAAGAACATACATTGATAACAAACTCATGTAACATTCAAAATACATCGGAAATGAGGCTATTTAACCTTTTAGAATGCTTTTGTAAGACCGATAATAGAATAATCATCCTCATAAAGAGGCCAAGCCAAATATAGTTAGAGGTAGAAAGAAAGAAGTGAAGGGTTTATGTCACTAGATTTTGGAAAGTGCTAGCCACTACTGCTGCAGCCTTGGTGACATTCTACAAATATGTCCAGACTGCATTACTCTTCCAATGGTCATGTACTTTGATATACTCTAAGGGAACATAGCCATTAAATGCCAGAGATGCACCACTGCATCTAAATGCATGCAATCCAAATTCTTTAGGATATAAGCCCATCTGTGCTACACACTGAGCCAAGACACTGTGAACTTTAAGCACTGTAAAAATTCTATTGGTACCTTTCACATTCAACATAAACAATGGATCTGTTGACTCTAAGGTGCAAAGTTCAAATCAATTTTTAAGACCTTTTACTGGGCAAACACTGCGATTCTTCAATTTTGGAATATACATAATCTTTAAACTCATCAGACCCTTGCATAACCTTGAAGGGTTAAAACAATTAAATATGCAGGCACCAAAGACAATAATTTAAAAAACTCCAAAGAAAGCTAGTGTAAATAAGGCTTGATACACAATATCATTATGAAACTGACTGATAATTTGCATGAACATGTTGACCGCGAAAAAACCTTTAAATTTAATGTTCATGTTCCTGTTCATTTTAACAGATTTAATTCATAAATGTGCTTGTCTACTGGCCAAAGATGACGTGGCTAAGTACTCAAGCAACATAGGTAGCTTCCAAGGGCAGGTCATCTTCCTCATGTAGATTGTAAATGCCATGAACAGGTGGAAGGATCTCTCATAGGAGACCCTGGTCTTGAGCCTCATCCCCAGCTAAACCTGTTTTATTCCATGAGGCTTGTTGAGAGCCTGAAATTAAAGGGAGAGGCAGTATTGATGCTTATAAAGGGGGAAGGTCAAGCCCAAAAATTTCAAATGGGGATGATATATCAATGTTGGGTAGCATATAAGTATTATCAGGGTAATACCATGTACATTTTTTTTTAAAAATCGCAGGGGCTGTCTTCACATTAGCATTGTGATGCCATCTTGATCAAATGTCTGCATTTGTAATTTCTAATATGCTTAACCGTTATCTTTATACTGTATCTGGCACAAATTAACCATACTGTTCTTACATATGCTAGTAAAAAGGGATCTTTAACTCAATTATATGTAAAAACATTGACCACTGCAAAATTATCACACCAGATGACACAATGCTGATCTTGGAACCCAGTAGCCCATAGTTTGAGCGCCACCATGATGCTGGACGCCTCAAAGTGAACAATTGAAAAAAATACATTAGAGCAAGACAGTAAGGCGATTGCACATACAGCACCTGGGTCATAACCTCCCAATTCCTTAAGAGAGGCATCTACAAAAATTTAATGAGAAATTACATTAATAGGATGAATTTTAACAGTACCATTGAAATGCTCCAAAATGTATTCAACCATAATAAATCTTTCTGAAGACCCCTGTCTAGCTCGACATATCCATCATCAGGGGTCCCCAAACATTCTGTTGGTAAACAGCAGTGCCCGTCTTATGCATCAAATGTCTTATCAATGATTGAAGTTGTTTACATGTGGCCCTATGTTTATATTGCCATACCAAAAATAATGTTTTTAAAATTTTTTACAACTTGTCAATAGGAATGGACAATACACCTTGCTCTGCATCAGTATCAATTCCCAAACATGTAATTTTATGTGTTGGGGCTGATACTTCAATGGGCCAACCCAAAAGTTTGAAGCAAATTTTTAAGAGTACTTAAGGCGTCAAACGCAGATCAGGAAGTGATGCCCCGATTACAGAATCTAAATAATTCATGACCCAGTGCACATCTGGCACACTGACATACCTTTACAGAATCTGAATGGCAGCGATTCATCGGCGTACGTCTTGTAACGCCAACGCAACACTAACACTTATAGTCCAAAGGGTAAATGCATAAACTTCTAAAGGTCCTTCGAAGATCAATTTTATACAATACGATGGAAGCACCTAATATTTTAACTTTTTCTACTAAATTGTCAACACTAGGATATTTTAACTAAAACTTTATGAAGTCGAAAATACTCCAAAAGAACACAACCTTTTACACTAGCATTAATGGGCCAGGACAAATCTACAATTGCCTTGGTACAAACATCTGGTTTACTTCTAGTCATAAGACAAGAATAGTGTGTTTTTGGAAAAGGTGAACTCCAATGGCCCTATTGATGCCGTACATTGATGTACGTCTTGTTACGCCAACGCAAAGCTGACACTTCATAGTGCAAAGGGTCGATATGTTAACTTCTAAAGGCCCTTTGAAGATCAACTTTATACAATAAGTTGGGAGGACCTAATATTTTAACTTTTTCTACTAAATTATTAATACTAGGATATTTTAAATAAAACTTTAAGAAGTCGAAATACTCCCAAGGAAAACAACTATTTACACTAGCATTAATGGGTCAGGACAAATCTACAATCACCCTGGTACCACCATCTGGTGTACTTCTAGTGATAAGAGGAGAATAGTGTGTTTTGGAAAAGGTGAAACCTCCAATGCCACTACAATAGCACCCAATTTAACCTCTTCCAAAAATATTTGTCAACTCCAGCTCCATTCCCCACTGCTGATGCATAGTTTTCTACTATTGATGCAAATTGAAAAATATTGTAATCTATATTCAATGGAAATCCAAATTCCAAATATTCACATACAACCCTCTTAAATAATTATGCCAATTATAAATATTAAGGCCAGAAGGTACTAATAATAACAGTAGAATTTATAGAGCGCAAAATTGATACAAATCCTCTGATGTGCTTAATTCCAAGAAGGGAGAGTCCAGGGAAAGGCATGGGTCGACAACTAAAAAGCGCCCACCAGGGTATAACTAAGATTGGGGCTATGCCAGGGTAAGCAAGTGGGTCTTTAGCTGGCTTCTGAAATCATCTATTGTTTGCTGAGATCAGACAGTTTGTGGCAGCTTGTTCCATTCAGCTGGTGTGCCTACTGCAAAACCTTGCCTGCCTATGTGCTTCTTGGGTGGGTTGAGGAGACAGATAGCCTGTTGCCGTGAGTGAGACTGCTTGATCTTATTAAAGCTGAAAGATATGGGGGTTGTGAAAGATTTATAGCCTTGAATACCAGAAGATTATATTTAAAGAGGATGCGATGTTGAATTTGGAAGCCAGTGGAGTTTTTTCAAAGGGTGTAGCATGACTCATTTTGTCAAGTATGAAGATGATGCGGCAAAGAGCCTATTATCTGTAGTTTAGCTATGTTGGACTTGCTTATCCCATAAAGTAAAGAGTTACAGTAGTCCAGACGACTACTGACCATAGCATTTGCCAGATGTATTGCAGTCTCAACACTAAGGAATTTGTGAATTCGTTGCAAATCATGAAGATGATAGTAACATGCTCAGCAAACCTTGGCAACATGATTGTCAAGGAGTTTTCTGAGTTGAAGATACCCAGATCCTTTACTTCCACCGATGGAGATATATTGTTTTGGAGGAGTGGAACAGGGAAATTTGGTGCGACTCTCTGATGGCTTTTTGGCCTATTATGATAAAATTGTTTTCTTCTGGGTTTGGTTTTGATTTATTTTTTTTTTTTTGCTTATAGTTTTAAAGGTACAATTTGATCCACAACAGTACACTCTAGACCAAACCAGTCATGATATTCTTGCATTTTGATAATTGAACTGACTATTACATTGGCTTGTTTTAACCCACTCCACTGAAACTGTTTACAGTCAGCATATTGAGGAAGTGACCAGCCACCCTTGATGGTACACGACACTTGGTTCTCAAGCTGTTACTACCCTTTGTTAACACTAAGATTGTTAAGGCAGTCCGCCTCTTTAATCTGTGCCGAAGTTGTAATATCATTGTGGGACAAATGTTCTCTTGAAGTTTTTACCATATTTTCAGAACCAAGCTCAGCATGGTTACTATGAACTGTAATTCCGATTTAAAGAACATATTATGACACATTTTTCACTGCTACACTGCAAGCTATTGAGATGCTGACCAAGATTCTGATACAGCTGAGAAACAGTAAATTTTAACAACAACATTAACCCCATATCATTAGCCCTGTCCAAACCTGGGACAAAACTATTATCATCAATCCTTAAATTTTGATTCTTGCTTTGCAATATTTTTGACATTATTGCCTGATTGTTCAAAATAACATCATGTTACAATAATGCAACACTTCACGCCTGGTCAACTATGCTGGCACCCATTTTATCACTCATGCCAATTTGAGTCTTATCAATACGGTTATCAACCACTTTTTCGACCCTTTGGTCATAATTTTTGTCACACAATTATTTGAACACTGGTGTTTTAAACATACTGTTCATATACGTCTTTACCCTTGTCTATGCAATGACTACTTTTGAGCCCATTGTTATTTGTGCTAATATTTACATCAATGAGCTCAGTTCTTTGTTTTTACTGATTAGTATTTCCTCCCTTTTTTTCATTTTTCAGTCTAAGACATTGGTTTCTAGGGTGCTCAAATTTCTTGCCAGTAATAACAGTGCAATGGTTACAATAGTGACCATATGTAGTTCCTTTGTCGGTGTGTTCAGACTGTTTCTCATAGCGACAGGTGCCCTTGTTATATAGCTTACATCGTATCACCTTTTCACCAGAATCAGATACTGCACGACTATTAACAATATTTGGCACTAATCTTTGCGTATTTCTACAGCGAATGTGCTCTATTGTACTCGGTTTTAACCAATCTACTGACCCTTTTTCCATTTCCTATAACACTATACCATGAGCCCTTTTTTGCAGTTGCAGAAAAGTTCTATAGTTTCGTGCCTAATACTCACAAAATATTTCATCATATTTTCTTTTATTTTGGAATTTTGTTCCTCAAGCACACATTGTATAATACCTTGAGACGATTGATAAACTGACAATTTGTCATATGTAGGCTGTTTCTGTGCCCCAGCACCGTACAATAATCTTGTGGTCCATTTACCATACAAATGCAAGAAACAGTTTAAACTATCTCTGGTACTGGTGTGATATATGGGGCTGAATCCCCGTTGTCTCCATTGTAAGGCAGCATGTAACAGAGGGTGAGACTGACTTGATAAGTCTACAACATAAAAATAAACTCTCAGTAATAGTCTCCCAAGTGACGCCACCTTTCTCTAAATTATTGCTGGATAATGTATCTGCTTACGCAATGTTTCCTTCTGACATTTAGGACAAGCAAATCAATGTTATACTGAGCCAATAACAGCTATAGGTGGATACTAAACTTTGTGAGTGCTCGATGTTGAGTCGATTTTTTGTCCGCGAGTAATCAACCCGAATTATTTGTACCCGTAACACCCCTAATCAAGGACTGCCACTTTCTCTTCCATGACTGTCTGATTTATGGGGTTGGCTCACAAGATGACAATGGATTGAGTAGTACTAACAACATGTGTGAACGAATGTTCTTGTTCATATCTTTCTTAATGTTTTTTGTCAAATGTTCAATTTTGTTTTGTAGGTCAAGGCCCACAGTATCCCAAGCATGTGCTGTAACAATAGATGGAATGGGTCTCGTGATAGTGGATGTCTGTCCAGATTGAGAAGATCCAGCAGCCACTGAGACTAGCATGGGTGGAGTTAACTCATACAATCGCAGGGTAACTCACAGGTCCAAATCATTCTTTAGCTTCTTCGCCCTAGCTAGGGTGGTGATGGGCTTCAAAGTGCTGTATCCAGGAACACTTTTGAATACAACATCCCAGAGTCTGATTGAATCACAGGATAGTGTGTCAGAAGAGTCCTGTCATGTAGGTAGTCCTGTGATTTCTTGATGAGTCTTGTAATTCACCTTTTTCATAGCCGCCTGCTCTATATTATCGTCTTTCTTTTCCCCTTGTTGGTTTTAATTCATTCACATTTGTTGCCTATTAGTTTTTGATGTTCAGTTCCAAACTTCTTGCATGAAAGCATATCCAAATGCGATCTGGCAACAAGAGTTGCCATGAACAAACCACATACAATGGTAGTCAGTACCCACATGGGTTAAAATCTCTAAATGCACTGTAGAGTACTGACAGCAACCTTGGGGTCGGACAAGGAAGAAGGTTTCCGAGTGAACAATCATGGAAGAAGGACACTGATTGGCCAAAGAGAAGAATCGAAGATCTTATTACAGGCGATATTCCGAACTGACTGATACGCAATCAACCGGGTCTGACTGCCATAAATATCATTCAGATGTTACAATGTTAGAATGCTAAGCATGTACATTAAAAAAGGGAAATTTTAGATAATACTAACTAGTATAACTCAAAGTTTTTGTAAGTTATATGGAGTAGCACTATACTTAATTTGTCAACTGAGATACTCTTAATAGTTAATATAATCATAGAATTACGAAACCAATTTGACTTGCATATTCTGCCCAGCAGTCTGTCCAGAGAGCCAACCAAGTGGGCATCTGTACCAGTACTTGAAGTGAAAATGACGAAATAGATCATCATTTGTTACAGGTAACAGAGTATCAGATGATGTACTGTATAGGTATTTATATGTGATCTGCAGGTGAATTCAGCAGCCAGACATTGCGCCCAAGAAATGAAGACATTCTAAAAAACCATTGTACCTCAAGACTACCAACCCAGATGTGAGGAAAGCTCAACTCTCCACCGTGCCCAGGCACTTGGAAATAACAAACTGAAAAGTTCATCTAGAAAACAAAAAAGAGGCCAGTAGGAATTTAAACATGTAACAAAAAGCAATAAAAGACCTAAATATTAATTATGACATTCAACTGAATACCTAGATTTAAAACAGCACATCCCCCCACTCAAAGAAACAAAATAAGAGACTAGTATAAGATTTAAAATTTGTTAAAATGTTAGCAATAATAGACAGAAGGTGATAATATATATGTTAATCACATAACAGTACAATAGTTACAATGATTACAATGATATCAAGTAGGAATAAATTCATAGACGTGTACATAATGATTTTTACAGTAGTTTACATTTCGGCTAGGATCGAACTGTTTAGCTTATAAGAACCCGTAAGGGGTATATATTATGTCAATCGAATAAACACAAGACTGTCTCTAAAAAAATAAAAAAGAAGAGCAGCAGCCTCTCTGTTAGTTAAATTAATGGATATGTTTACATCAGCAGAAAAAAAGTTCACTTTTCTTTCATTCTCCAGGAATGAGCATTTATTTGAAAAAAGGTTTGACAAAATGTCTGTGCTACAAATGTTATTCTAAAATGGTACGCTGCGCAGTGTCCTTAAACATGTCTTTTGCGCAATGCTTGAACCGCGAATATAGAACGGTAAATAAAGCACGCTGTTGAAATCTGGTACATCGTCCCTTCGCGTACAAACGTAAACAAACGACTCGAGGTAAAACAAGTAGTTAAAATGTTCATGGAACAGCCAACATGGCGTTGGATTTGTTTTGAATTTTTTGTAAGATTTACTGCTTATTTTGACCAAAATATTAAGTGTAACCATTTTAGAATAGGAATAAAAGACAAATTCTCGTGCTTTATGATGGTTTTAAACTATCGATCTGCTGTATTGGGCTTCGTGACTTTAATTAGAATAGAATAGAATAGAATAGAAACATTTATATAGCGCAAAATTGATGCAACATCCTCTAATGCGCTTGAAATCAAAAAGGGAAAGTCGAGGGACGTTCGAGGTCATGATCCAAGGTTAGCGCCCGCCAGGGAGATGTACTATGGTGGAGGATATGCTAATCTAAACAAGTAGGTCTTTAGCTGGCTACGGAAACCTGTTATTGTTTGTTGTGATCGTACTGATTGTGGGAGTCTGTTCCATTCTATGGGGGAAGCCACTGCAAAACCTCTCCTACCGATGGCCTTTTTGTGAGAGGCTGAGGAAAGAGAAAGACGATTTCCACGTGTTAGACAACTGGTTTTGATCAAGGATGATAGGTATATGGGTTGAGAGAAATTTATAGCCTTGAAAGTAATTAGATTGTACTTAAACAAGATACGGTAAGTGATAGGAAGCCAGTGTAGTTTTTGAAGGAAAGGAGTGACATGGTTAGTTCTATCAAGTCTAAAAACAATTCTACAAAGGGCATTTTGTATCTTTTGGAGTTTCGCAACATTGTACTTACTGATGCCATAGAGTAGGGAATTGCAGTAGTCAAGTCGACTACTGATCATTGAGTTTGCAAGCAAGGCTGCAGTTTCCACACTGAGGAATTTACGGATACGTCTTAGGTCCTTAAGGTGGTAGTAGCAGGCTCGACACATATTAGTTATGTGGTTGGAAAAGGTGTTTCCAGAGTCAAAAATTACACCCAGGTTCTTGACTGTATCGGTAGGGGAAATAGAATTTCCGAGAAGTTGAGTAGGGAATTTATTTATGAGGGACTCTCTGGCTTGTCTATCACCTATTATAATAAATTCAGTTTTCTCGGGATTGAGTTTCAATTTCACGCCAGCCATCCAGTTTTGGATACATGTGAGACACTCTGTAAGCTCAGCGAAACTGGAATCAAAATTCCTATTGTCCAATACTAGATATATTTGGGTGTCATCAGCATATAGATGGTGGGTGACATTGAAATTGGAAATGATATTACTGAGAGGGGTTGTGTAAAGGATAAAAAGGAGGGGGCCCAGGACAGAACCCTGAGGCACACCATATGGAAGTGAGAACACATCTGAAAAACTATTTCCTAATTTAACCTTCTCTTTCCGGTTTGAGAGATAGGATCTGATCCACCTCAACACAGTGCCATCAACCCCAAACCAATCTCTTAGGGAATTAAAAAGAATGTCATGGTCGATAGTGTCGAATGCCGCTGAGAGGTCCAGCAATGTGAGTGCAACAGCCTTACCAGAGTCCAACGAAGCAGCAATGTCATTCTGGATTTTCAACAGCGCTGATTCTGTGGAATGGAGTCTCCTGTAAGCAGATTGGTTGACATTGGAGAGCCCCTCGCTATCGATATAATTATTTAACTGTTTGGCAGCTACTTTTTCAATCAGTTTGGATAAAAAACTAAGATTGGATACCGGTCTATAGTTTTTTAGGAGGTTTCTGTCTAAGTTTGGTTTCTTGAGAAGAGGGGTGACATATGCTGTTTTAAAACAGTTTGGGAAACTCCCTTCTTTGAGTGAATAGTTTATAATATTGGTGATTGGAGTGACCAAAATATCCGCACACTCTTTGACTAGTGCGGTAGGTATTGGGTCCAGGTCGCATGATTTGGTGTTGGATGACCTTAGGATTTTGAGGATGTCATCCTCAGATACAGGCTCAAAAGAGGTCAGGGCACTGCTATTACTCTTCGGTATTGTGAGGGAAACAGGCACTGATGACTCTAAAGCAACTCTGATTTTCACAATTTTGTCACTGAAAAAATGACCGAAAGTGTTAGCTAAATCAGTAGGACTAATATGATCGGGTAGGATGGTAGTTGAGGTTTTGTGCAAGATTTTCTTGAAAGTGTTCCACAGAGCCTTGGGGTTGCCATTATTTTCAGCAATGACAGTGGAATAGTGCCTGCGTCTTGATTGTTCCAGTAGGAAATTGTAGCGATTGACAGCAGCTCGATATCTTCTCCGGTTGATTGCAGAGTTGTTACTGCGCCATACTCGCTCACACTTGCGCTTCAGACGCTTTGCTGAGAGGATGTCTCAATTCACAAAGCCTTTGTCGGGGTGCACTGGAACCATTTTCCTCTTTATTGGGGCATGCTTGTCTAAAATGCTGCGCAAGGTGTTGAAATATTGGTGACTGAGCAAACTGGCTGTTCTGTGAGGATGCTTGATTAGATCAGAATTCAGGATGTCCTCTTTAAAATCCATGATGTTTATCTTGTGAATTTTCCGGGTATTAACTTGTCTAAATTTGCAGGGAACCTCAATAGGTATATTGACCGAAAAAGTGATGGCAAGATGGTCAGATAGCCCAGCTATAACCTTAGCGCAGAGTGCCTTTAAAAAGGTGTCCCTCACACATATGACATCTAATATATGGCCATGAATGTGTGTTGGGGAATCAATAATTTGGGTGAAATTATATTGGCAGAGGGAATCATTGAATTTCTGCGACCAACCATGCTGTTTATCCAGGTGTAGATTTAAATCACCTAATATTACATTTTCACAACATGATAAGGCAGCACCTTCGACAAAGGAACTGAAATCCTCAATGAAATTGGCTTTGGAAACATTGGGGGGCCTATACACAGTATGGAAAACAATATCCTGAGCATTGCCTGTGGATAGGTGAACAGATATGGACTCAAAGGTATTGAAACACGGTTGAGGCAGAACCTTAAAATCAATATCATCACGGATGAAAAACCCGACACCACCACCTCTCCCCTGCTGGCGTGGAACATGAGTACATTTATAGCCCGGAGGAGTGACACTTGCTATAAAGCTGTCTGTGTCGTCTGGTCGAAGCCAGGTTTCAGTGACCGCAATAATATCAGACTTATTGCTATTGATAAATTCTGCAAGAGCAACAGACTTGTTTCTAATGGATCTAATGTTTATTAGACTCCCAGTTAGAAGGCTAGTATTTGGGCCAGGATTTATACTGACATCCCCTGAGAGGATCAACAAGATGGACACCCATGGGCTGACATGTTTATATGAATGTGTTACCCTACGAATATGTCCTTGTATAGCCAAAAAGGCATAATTGACCCCATTCAGACATGGGTGAATTCAGCCTCTCTATAGTTTAAATCCATCATAAAGCACTCGAATATGTCTTTTATGCCTACATTATGAAATCAATGTTCTGAAGTGGAACGATTTGAAAATATATCAAGAAAAGGGTTTGACTATTGAAAATAAAACACTGATTACTCCTGCTTTAGTATCTGCGGTCATAGAAATATATCACAAACTATTCAAGTATCATTTAAAAATGGCACCTCAAACTCTGAAAGAATTATCCGCACGAGAGATATACATAAACGGGACATTAAACACGGATTTATTGCCTTATGAATTAAAACAATACTGTAATAACATTCTAGACTCGGATCTACCAGTGTGGTATCGCGAGTGGACTGTACCGTCGGTATTGATAAGACATTTGGACTTTACTATTTGCAAGAAGTCATGACACTCTGGCTACTGTTTTTTTTTCAACTGACAAAAAACAAAGCAAAAGAAATGCCATGTAACTGAATCGAACTGAAGGGGAAAATTGGGGGGAAATCGGGGGGTATTGATACCACATTTTTTGTAAGAATAGTTCTGCTCTCTCTTCAGAGTGCTTTATTCAAAGTTTGTGCATCAAAACAAAATGGATTCTACGGATCGTACTCAAGACATTTGTGGAAATTTTGCTTGGAAAAGTATATCGGAGAAGAAGATAACTGGTATTTCGGATGGGACTTCATCAGTTGATACCAACAAGCCATGCATAGAAGACTTTGTATTAGTTTCAAAGACTACCGCTGGTATGACAATAGGTTTAGAAGTTTTCGCGAATAGCCCAAGTGTCATCCAATGAAAGCAGAGACACTAGCTGGGGTGGGATTTCATTACACTAGCAAGGGGGATAAGGTAGAATGTTACTGGTGCAAGGTCATACTTGGGCAGTGGGAAACATTTGACAATACTTTTGAATGACACAAGAAGTATTCTGGAGATGACTACAATTTTTTGAGGCAATACTTTCCTTCAAAAAGTCTTTGATTCATCAAGTACGAGTTGGAAGCTCTAGGTGACTGTTTCAAACCTACACTGTGATGTCTATTCGTGGAATGGAATATCAAATTGACCCAGAAGATGACAAAAAAGTGCAAGTATAAACTGTAGATAATGAATTAGTTTTGGATATAGAATGAGAATTTGCTTGAATAAAAGCCAGGTTGACTGCACGGTGGCACTCGGAGGTGATTTGTATGCCTATGCAAAATCGCCTTTCCGCTGCGTTCAGATTCGGCATTTTGTGGAGCGATACACTGTCCTGTTACCGAGCAAGCGAGGTATTTCTCTGAAAAGAAAACAGTGGTCTACTTTGACATTTTCAAGTGCATAGAAGAGGAGCAGTCTACCCCTAAGAAATCTGGAAAGTGTACCGAACTTTTCCAGAACCAAGAGGATTATTTCTCCTGTCCACTATGCTCTCCGACTCTACCGGACACACCCAAAAAGAAGAAGTCGATGTCTGAAGACTCCTTAAGAAAAAGACTTAGTTTGCTGGAATCTGTACCGTGAACTCTTTTTTTTGAAAAAACATTTTAGACTTTTTTCTTAATAAAAACTATTGCATATATGTGTGTACAATGGATATTATGTTTCACAAGTAATGGTAAGATTGCAATATGATTGTCTCAAACTTATGAAAATAAAACATCTTTTTTTTGCCTTTACACCTAAAATATCAATACTTGTGAATGTGTGTTTATGTATTTCATGTTTTCTGTCATAAAAATAATAATAATAATAAAGAAAATAATGTGTCAGCATTCATTTCTCGTGTTGCTATCAAAGGGTTCGGGAGTGTGCAAGTGTGTGTGATGCTCAACTTCACAGCTTAGCCTCAGAGAACCTCTGTATAAGGCTAAGCGTTAAATATGAGCTTCTATAACCTTTAACAGACCATGACTTATGAAACTGAGCCTATAAAAGCCTCTATGCCTGTAAGGCTAAGCCTTAATTCTGAGGCTCTGTAGCCTATTATTGACCATGGCTTATAAAACTGAGCCTCTAAAGGCTTCCATTCATGTCAGGCTAAGTCTCAAACTCTGCAACATATTTTATGGACCCTCAAAATTAGACTTTAGGAGAGTTCTAATCCTAATTGTACTTTTAAAGTGCTTAATCTCCTCCATAAAACACAGCCTCAAAGGTAACACAGCCAATATCAGCACTTTACAGAAAACCAATGATTGAGACCAAATTTAGAGTGGATGAATCTAAGGCTCTAAAGCCTATTATTGAACATGACTTATAAAACCGAGCCTTTGCACGTGTAAGCTAAGCCTTAAATCTGTGGCTCTATAGCCATAAATCTACGTCATAGACTTTTGAGTTTTTATTGCAAAGAAACATGTGTTAATGCCTCAAGCCTTTTATATGAAATGAGACATTGTTGCCTGTATTGCATCATTGTTAAAGTATCATCCAAACAGTGCACATCATGACTACACCAAAGACATTTAAGTGTTTTTCCTGTGAAAAGAGCTACCGTTGGAAATGCGATCTGACACGACACCAAATGTTAAAGCACATTATGCCAACACCAATGGAACAGCATCATGGAACGGACTGAAGATGGAGACTATGCACTTCAGCACCCATTCACTATGACAATCAGTGGAAAGTGCTGGAAAGTGTTGGAAAATTATAAAATCAATCCAGTTCCGCAGAGAATAATTTACCTGTATAAACGTTGGCAACCACTGTACGATACACTGCAGATGAATGTAAAACCAAAAATAGAATTCATCAGAGGTATTCCAGATGATTTAGATGCAGACAGTCTCTTCCATACAGACAGTAATAACGTTATTGTATTAGATGATATGATGGATATTGCCAGAAATAACAAGGCAGTGTCAGATTTATTCACAGAAGGCTCTCATCATTGAAATTTAAGTGTCATTAATTTGACTCAGTCACTTTTTTCTAAGGGAAAAAATAGTGTAACACAGCGCAGGAACACACAATATCTAGTAATATTTAAATCGCCAATGTCTCAGGACCAAATAACACAGCTTGGCAGGTTTATGTTTCCCACCAAACTGGATACATTTTTTGTCACTGTACAGAAAAGCTACATTACCAGCATTTGGATATTTGATTATCGATGGAAAAATAAACACACCAATGAGCCAGAGATTAGCTACAAATATTTTCAATGTTCTACACTGTAAACCAAATTTTCCAACTTGAAGTGCCCGGGCTGAGATTGGAACCAGCAACCTCAGAGGTTGAAGGTGAGCACAAATAGCTGCTATACCACTGACACCCCTTAATGCAGAGGTAAAAAGCACACATAATTTCTTAAAATTGCCTTTATTTATGAAATAACAGTTTAATTGAATACCCAACTATTACACTTGTTGTCTTACATTACCTTATCACTATAATTACACAGACACTGATATACATCAAATATACTTGAAATAGGTTTCAACACAAATTTCCAGATGTAGCTTCAGTACCTAGCATTTTTGTAGGTTGTGCAATTAGAAAAGCAATCTTAGTGCACGTACCTCAAGAAGACAAGACATCTTTTTAATATCCCGCGAGACAACCAGTTTGACCTCTAACCTCCTCTGTCTATTATGCATCTATTGACCAAAGTTGTTGAGATATTGTTGAGGTGGTAGTATGGGACATGGGAGAGCTTTTAGTGGGGTGTAAGTTTTCTGCCACTGACATGGTGTTGCCACTTTTCGAAAATAGATGTTTTTCATGTATCTACGTGTGTGTCCTGTCAGACATTTTATCATCATATCAAGGTGCAAAAATGTCTACAAGAATGACTGGCTGTGGTTCAGGATTCTCAAGTCCCAGTTCTACATCTCTTAAATCAAGATCTTACAGCTGTCGGGGAAGGAAAGTAAAAGTGTCCAGGAAAATCCAAATGAAGTTTAGAGTCAAGCAGACAAACAAGCTGGTATCAGTTATTTTAGACATCAATCAGAGAATTTCAAGTTGTGATTGGTACTAATTGTTCTCACTGATTTGCCAAATGATGCAAAGTGGCAGCTGAAGAGCCTGAAACCACAGTGGTCATGGTCATTGCCTTTACAAAGGTAACCCTGCATTATCTGTGGTATGACCTGGCTATGATAATGGACTCACAATCACTGAATTTGATAAATGATCAGTTGCACCTTAGTATCTGTCTTTTGATGGAGATTAAGCCATATAAAAGTCCACATTAGAGAAGATTTAGATTAGAAAGTAGTCAGCAATGCCAAATGATGGGTATCTTTAGCATTTAGAAACAATGAAATGTAAAAGTGAACACTGATTGCTGGCAAAATAACAAAATTAGGTACAAGCATTACATTATATTTACATAGAGAAGTTTTCCATAAATAACTTTTTACAGATTTTACATTAAATAACATTTTGTGATGTATTTCATAAATATCAACTATATAATATCTTTGAATTAATCTAAACACATTATGCCCAATATTACAGGAATATTACATTGAATAAATAATGGAGGCTTTTATTCTACTCACATTTGCTACTGCATTGAAAAAATACACGTTTTATACAAAAATATAGAGAAAGTTCTGCTACAAACTGTCAGTGATGTATCCCATGTAGTTGTTGCTATCACAGAATCTTTTTACCTGCTGTATTCAAGTAGTGTCAAGTTTTCAATAGCATTATTCCGGAGTATGCATTAAAACAATTATACACATGCACTATCTCTTTACTTTTGTCCCTATATCTTAAATGAAAACTCTTCACCACTTTGTCTTGTGTCATTATTAGCATCTTGGTCAGTACCACTGGTGTTGTCTTCTGATTCCATTTCACTGGCATCACTCACGGCCTTATTGCTTTCTGATTGTGTATTAGTTGTATCAGCATCCTCTGAATCATCATCATCATCCTTTTGGGAAAACAAATCTTCAAACATAAATTTATTTTTGGCCAAAACCCATTGGATAATCTTTTCTACATTACGGTGCTTGCCAACAAGTTCTTTAATTTCTTCCAAGATCAAATTATGGACGCCATTCTTCTGAAGGTTGAACATGGACTCTAAAAGCTGCTTGTACTGATTGAAAAAGTCTTGTTTATACTTTTCCAGCATCTCAGCATGAGCTTTTCCTGCGGATTCTTTTTCTGGTGTGCCATCAGCAATATACTGATCACGAATTTCCTCCCATTCGGCCCTATGCATTTCCTTAGCATCTTCAAACAGTTTGGTAAACACAGGGTCATTCTCTAGATCCTCATCAAAATCATCCTCTAGTTTCTGTTTTTGATTCTGATTGCTTTGGAGGGACCTCTTCATTCCCCCTTTTATGATATACACATCCATACATTAAATGTTTTTGTAAGTTATCCCAGTCATCGAATAATATACCACAGTATCTGCATGGTACGGTGTTTGAAATATCCATGTCACTTTCTGAATCTTCTACTTCAGTGAAGCAATCAGTCGGTGTGACAGCATTCATACCCCTACCCACTTGCTCTGTATTTGGGATACCTGGTGGGGGGTGGTAGACTTTGATTGGGATGTTCCATTTTTGATGGGGGTGCCTGCTTTTGTTTATCAATAATACTTTGACTTTGCACAGAAATTCCAGATCCATTCTTTTTATCGACTGGCGGAGTGAAAACATTTGTAGCTAATCTCTGACTCATAGGTATGTTTACTTTTCCATCGATAATCAAATATCAAAATGCTGGTAATGTAGCTTTTCTATACAGTAACAAAAATGTATCCAGTTTGGTGGGAAACATAAACCTGCCAAGCTGTGTTATTTGGTCCTGAGACATTGGCGATTTAAATATTACTAGATATTGTGTGTTCCTGCTCTGTGTTACACTATTTTTTCCCTTAGGAAAAAGTGACTGAGTCAAATTAATGACACTTAAATTTTGATGATGAGAGCCTTCTGTGAATAAATCTGACACTGCCTTGTTATTTCCGGCAATATCCATCATATCATCTATTACAATAACGTTATTACTGTCTGTATGGAAGAAACTGTCTGCATCTAAATCATCTGGAATGCCTCTGATGAATTTTATTTTTGGTTTTACATTCATCTGCGGTGTATCGTACAGTGGTTGCCAACGTTTATACAGGTAAATTATTCTCTGCGGAACTGGATTGATTTTATAATTTTCCAACACTTTCTCCGAACCCGTTGGGCCACTGATTGTCATAGTGAATGGGTGCTGAAATGCATAGTCTCTATCCTCAGTCACTTCCATGATGCTGTTATCCATTGGTGTCGGCATAATGTGGTTATCTTTGTGCTTTAACATTTGGTGTCGTGTAAGATCGCATTTCCAACGGTAGCTCTTTTCACAGGAAAAACACTTAAATGTCTTTGGTGTAGTCATGATGTGCACTGTTTGGATGATACTTTAACAATGATGCAATACAGGCAACAATGTCTCATTTCATATAAAAGGCTTGAGGAGTTAACACATGTTTCTTTGCAATAAAAACTCAAAAGTCTATGACGTAGATTTATGGCTATAGAGCCACAGATTTAAGGCTTAGCCTGACATGTGCAAAGGCTCGGTTTTATAAGTCATGTTCAATAATAGGCTTTAGAGCCTTAGATTCATCCACTCTAAATTTGATCTCAATCATTGGTTTTCTGTAAAGTGCTGATATTGGCTGTGTTACATTTGAGGCTGTGTTTTATGGAGGGGATTAAGCACTTTAAAAATACAATTAGGATTAGAACTCTCCGAAAGCCTAATTTCGAGGGTCCATAAAAGATGTTGCAGAGTTTGAGACTTAGCCTGACACGAATGGAAGCCTTTAGAGGCTCAGTTTTATAAGCCATGGTCAATAATAGGCTACAGAGCCTCAGAATTAAGGCTTAGCCTTACAGGCATAGAGGCTTTTATAGGCTCAGTTTTATAAGTCATGGTCTGTTAAAGGCTATAGAAGCTCATATTTAAGGCTTAGCCTTATACAGAGGTTCTCTGAGGCTAAGCTGTGAAGTTGAGCATCACACACTTGCACACTCCCGAAACCTTTGATAGCAACACGAGAAATGAATGCTGACACATTATTTTTTTATTATTATTATTTTTATGACAGAAAACATGAAATACATAAACACACATTCACAAGTATTGATATTTTAGGTGTAAAGGCAAAAAAAAGATGTTTTATTTTCATAAGTTTGAGACAATCATATTGCAATCTTACCATTACTTGTGAAACATAATATCCATTGTACACACATATATGCAATAGTTTTTATTAAGAAAAAAGTCCAAAATGTTTTTTCAAAAAAAAGTTCATGGTACAGATTCCAGGAAACTAAGTCTTTTTCTTAGGGGGTCTTCAGATGTCGACTTCTTCTTTTTGGGTCGGTCTGGTAGAGAGTGGAAAAGTTTGGTACACTTTCCAGATTTCTTAGGGGTAGACTGCTCCTCTTCTATGCACTTGAAAATGTCAAAGTAGACCACTGTTTTCTTTTCAGAGAAATACCTCGCTTGCTTGGTAACAGGACAGCGTATCGCTCCACAAAATGCCGAATCTGAACACAGCGGAAAGGCGATTTTGCATAGGCATACAAATCACCTCTGAGTGCCACCATGCAGTCAACCTGGCTTTTATTCAAGCAAATTCTCATTCTATAACCAGAATTAATTCATTATCTACAGTTTGTACTTGCACTTTTTTGTCATTTTCTGGGTCAATTTGATATTCCATTCCACGAAGAGACATCACAGTGTAGGTTTGAAACAGTCGCCTAGAACTTCCAACTCGTACTTGATGAATCGAAGACTTTTTGAAGGAAAGTATTGCCTCAAAAAATTGCAGTCTTCTCCAGAATACTTCTTGTGTCATTCAAAAGCATTGTCAAATGTTTCCCACTACCCAAGTATGAGCTTGCACCAGTAACATTCTACCTTATCCCCCTTGCCAGTGTAATGAAATCCCGCCCCAGCTAGTGTCTCTGCTTTCATTGGATAACACTTGGGCTATTCGCGAAAACTTCTAAACCTATTGTCGTACCAGCAGTAGTCTTTGAAACTAATACAAAGCCTTCTGTGCATGGCTTGTTGGTATCAACTGATGAAGTCCCATCCGAAATACCAGTTATCTTCTTCTCCGATATACTTTCCCAAGCAAAATTTCTACAAATGTCTTGAGTACGATCCGTAGAATCCATTTTGTTTTGATGCACAAACTTTGAATAAAGCACTCTGAAGAGAGAGCAGAACTATTCTTACAAAAAATGTGGAATCAATACCCCCCCGATTTCCCCCCAATTTTCCCCTTCAGTTCAATGCAGTTACATGGCATTTCTTTTGCTTTGTTTTTTGTCAGTTGGAAAAAAAACAGTAGCCAGAGTGTCATGACTTCTTGCAAATAGTAAAGTCCAAATGTCTTATCAATACCAACGGTACAGTCCACACGGGATACCACACTGGTAGATCCGAGTCTAGAATGTTATTACAGTATTGTTTTAATTCATAAGGCAATAAATCCGTGTTTAATGTCCCGTTCATGTATATCTCTCACGCGGATAATTCTTTCAGAGTTTGGGGTGCCATTTTATAATGATACTTGAACAGTTTGTGATATATTTTTATGACCGCAGATACTAAAGCAGGAGTAATCAGTGTTTTATTTTCAATGGTCAAACCCTTTTCTTGATATATTTTCAAATCGTTCCACTTCAGAACATTGATTTCGTAATAACATTCGTAGCACAGACATTTTGTAAAACCTTTTTACAAATAAATGCTCATTCCTGGAGAGTGAAAGAAAAGTGAACTTTTTTTCTGCTGATGTAAATATATCAATTAATTTCACCAACAGAGAGGCTGTCCTCAGTTACCTTCATTGTTATTGGATTGTTTACATTTACCCTCTAGAAGGATAAGACCTTGTCATTTGTTTTCCCAATGTACAAATGTAAAGGGCACAGCTTTTATGACTTGTCTAGTGGCTACATTACACATATTAGCATAAGTAATAAGTATGCTTTTGATGTTAGTTAATCTTTAATTGATTTCTTACTGCTCTCAGAATAAATGAACATCAAAATAACTTGAGTTGTTTCTGTTCACCTTGGTGTTGGTTACTCAGCCGGTTCAGTGCCTGCTCCATTCAAATGGGATTTAATGAGATTTATGTGGGATTTAAAGAGATTTATAAACATTGACCATGCGGTGTGCCTTGGATCATGTGCATAACTGATCTGTAAATTATTGTTATTAAGCTTGTGTGTGTGCTTGGACTTGCTTGATCCTGTGTACCTTTTATGCTTTATTTTCAAAATGTTATCCAAATTTTATGCATTATGCAGTTTTAAGTGTTTGTCAAATTATTGTGCCTCGTGCATCTTTTCATATAAACAGACCTTTTACAAACACTTTGCTCTACTTAAAGTCTTAACTCAAAGCCCTAATTTTTTTTAAGTCCTTTAAATGCTCCATTCTGCCCCCTTAACTCTCATTTTATCTTAAATGCCTTAATTTTTAAGACCTTACGTAATTGCTTGATCCTGTGTACCTTTTATAACATGCCTTTTACAAAAACTTTCCTCTACTTAAAGTCTTAACTCAAAACCCTCATTTTTTCTTTTTAAAAAAGTCCACCCCCCACCCCCCCCCCCCCCCCCACCCCCACCCCCCTTCACTATCATTTTACCTTAAACTCCTTAAATTTAAGACCTTACTTAAAGCCGTAACTTTAAAAAACCCTAAATTTAAGGATAAACTTAACCTCCTCAAGTTTCCTCCCTCCTCAAACCCCCTATAATCACCCCCCTCTGCTACTAGCACGTTAATGTGTTGGTGTCCATGCTCCTGGCCCGAGGTAAGTGATCTGTGATTGTCATATTAATTCTCTAAAGTTTTTTTTATATGAAAAAAAATGTTTGTTACAGTTGTCGCAGTGTGGACGTGGATCACGAATGTTAACAAGAATAGCATTTTAATTTAATGTCTGGGGTAAATAATTCTCTCTGTTTCATCAACTAGAACGGAAGTTTCTAATGGGGGGATGCCATCGTCTTGAAAGGGAAGAGTTGAGGTTACAGTCTTGTCCTTGTGTTTAATTGTGGGCTTTTGTCTGGTGTGCTAGTTTGTTGATGACTGCAGGTGGGTCAAAGGTCAAAGTTGGGGTTTTACGTCCCGTTCAACAGCCAGGACTGCAGGTGGGTGTTTACGTTATGTGTGATATGACTTAATTGAATGCTTGTTTGTAACTAGCAGTTTGGGCTTTGTAATTTTGCATGTGACTCCAATTTGAGTACATGACTGTGATAGGTTTATTAGATTCATTTGTAATTAATAGCTTTTATGACAAGTGTATTTTAGATGTGGTAAATTATGTTTAAAATTTTATATTGATTTTATTAGTCCAGTAAGATTTTTCAGTGATACGTGTATCTGTGCAGTAACAGAACTTAAGTAGTCATGGTAACTTGTGGAAAGTATAGCTTTATTTAGTTTGAAATGTTTTATTGGTTATATTATTTCCCAGATATTATATTATTAGTTGATTATGTATTTATAGGTTTTTTTGCATGGCAGTCAGCACAGAGTGACTTTGTATACCAGCCAGTGTTAAGAGTTTAAGCAGGGAGCTGTTGATGTGTGCTTGATGGTATGTAAACATACATGGTTAAGACAATCTGTGGTATTACTCCACTCATCCTGGTCAAGTGCACCTGTAACCTTTGAGTAAGATAGGGACCATGCGGCAACACAGTCTGGAAAACACAATTTACAAACTTGGCACCTTACGAGGCCCAACACCAAGAGTTGCTTGTAAGGAACTTGCTTGTAAATAGACCGGTTAAATTGTCAGTATGTGAATTGTTTTTGTGCCACATTCAGATTAGAATTACTCTTATTTTTTGTCTCAAAAGTTCAGTATTTCTACCAGAATTACAATTCTTGAATCACAATACTCCCACAAGTGACAATGCTGGGGACCTGCCATAATATTACCCTGGCTGTTGAACTGGCCGTAAAACCCAATCAATGACATTTACGTCAATCACAAAAAAAATGCTTGTGCTTTGCTAACATGGAAGCATTTACACAATCGATATACCCTCATTGTCAGACAATGAGCTTACTTATAAAAACACGCACTCAAAGCAGTTGGGCGAAAGAATAGTATCTCTAACAGAATTTTCACAATGTGTCTTTGTTGACATAGCATGTATTATATCATGTGGATCACACAGTTACTGCTGTAGTGTTACGTGGTGAACACATACGTTTGGAGTGTATTCATCTAGTGCCAACTGCAGTATATTTAAGTGTCAGAAACAAAATGGCTGGAGTAGATAATCACAATCAGAATGACGAAGATTTATCTGACCAAATGGGAGGATTACACATTGCAGGTTTGTTTAATTTTAAGGCTAGTGGGTCAGTGGAAACGAAGTTCAGGGTTGAAGATCTAAAGGCCATTAAAATTTAAACTTCAATTCAAAATCAAATACAACAGGAAATTAAATCAAGTGCTGGTGTGAAAGAGGAATCCTTCTTGCTTGACTTCTTCTAAAAAACATAAAATGAAAATGACAGTGTGGTACAAGTGCTTAACACGAGTATTATATAATGTTAATTTTCATGAGTGATATATTTTTAATATATGTCATATGAGGAATTTTTTAATTTTTGCTTCAGTACTTAGTGAAATAATTTATTTTTTACAAAAAGTAATTCTGCATTGTCAAATTTGCAATCATTAAAATCCATAGTAAATAGAGCTGGATAATATAAATATGTCCCAGCATACCGTATATTTCCTGTTTTCTTTTGGGCAACTACAACTCCTGTAAAATAAGATAATGATAGATATTCCATATGTTTGTGCTCATGAAATACATTTTATTTAATACTCAGAGAAGTTAGTACCAGCTGTTTTGATTGTTTGGATTAAGTTCCACCTGAGAGTGGTTTTCTTTTGTCAAGTGGCCAACAATTTTCATTAATGGACAGTTGTTATGCTCAGTGATTATGACAAGATATTGAAACACCTTGTTTTACTTTTAAACATTCATAGCAAAAATACAGAAACAAAAGGTCATTATGTTAGCCTGCTTAAAAATTACAAATTAAGGACCGAGTGTAGTTTAAATTAGTTAACGGTCCAGTCTAAATATCTGGTGACCTGGTAAACAATGAATTGTTTTCAAATATTGGACACTTACTTGGCTGTAAATCTACACAAAGAATGAATTAAAAGTGTGGGGGCATTTTCATTTCTGCATGATTTTTAATTTCTTGCATCAATTACCTGGTTTGAACTATGTTAGTGATAACATTCTATCATGTTAGAACATTGACTGTAGTTACTAGTAGTGCCACCGATATCAGGTTTCTTTGATGTAATTGTATTAAATAGAGCAGATAAAGTCAGAGGCAACAGTCTGCAAAAATACAGATCTGAACTTGTGCACACGTTCGTCACTTTGTTTGCAATCAAAGTAGACATTTTTGTAGTTTTAACTTGATAGATGGTATCACTAGTTTATGTTGCTCCAAGAAAGTCAGGAAATTTAACTGTTGCATAACCAACTACAAAGCACTCATAGAATGCAAACCTCCTCCAAGTGGTGTTTTCAGAAATGTGTGGTGGTATTTAGAATACGATCAGGATTTTTTTCCAAACGAGTAATCACTTCTTCCTTTGGGCAATCCCTACCCACATAACAAATTTCATGAAAATCCATTCATTACTTTTGGAGTAATAAAAAAACGTAAACAGATTGACGAACAATTGCACCCAAAAGCATAACATTTTGGTCAGGGTAAAATAGCCAACAGGTATGTGTGAAGTTTCCACCAAGATATGTATCTCATTTATTCGATTTGTTATGTGTTTTGGCAAATTTGTTCAAATTAAGCATAGAAGCACTTCTTGTACAATGTATCAATCTGGAGCAAAATACACAAGCAGAGGCGGATCCAGCTTTACATAAGAAGGGGGTTCTTGTGCAGGCGTGCCAAAACTGGGGTTCAGTGGGCATGTATGTCCCTAATTCCCACCCTAGTCCCTGCAAAAATTTGTATTTTTTTAACTTTTACTCGTTTTTCTATAAATTTAACACTAGTCTCAAAAATATATCTTGGAGTGCTCTTGTTAATAAAGACCGAGTTTCTTATAATTTGTTTCAAATATAATTAATTCAAAGGAAAGTGTGAAATTGGACAATATTACAGATATTATTGGTTCAAGATTTTGACAGAAAACAAGTACATGTGAGCTCTGTACCTCCATATTGCATACCATCAGAAATATCAACAGCAATGAGCAATGGGCCAGAAACTCGGTCTGTTGCTAAAACTACTTCAATAAGAACACCATTTCAGTAAAAACAAGAATAGGTTATTTCGTTGAACAATATTGCATCCATGGATGGACATTATTATCATTTAGCTGTGTTTTCACACCATAAATTTTGGGTTTATTTCTATATATTTTTTTTTTGTCTCTGGAATATTTAAGTAGGGTTTAAGTCGAATTTGAAATCAGAAAATTTATAATAGAACATTGTAAAGTTGTATATTTAATATTATCATAATTTCGGATAAATCCGGAACTAGTGCAGTACATCTTTAACTTTCGAATCAATATCCATTGCTTTGAGTTTACTGTTAAACCCCTTTTAAAGTATTCAATGCAGGATGCAAGTCATCTGAACACCCCTCTAGTACCTCTCGTGTCAAGCAACATAAATAGGTGCAAAGTACCAGAGACTTACTTTCTTTGAAATGTGTTACCGAAAAGTGCCATAGGATCAACAAGTTTGCACCATTTGTACAATATATAAAATAATCATTCAGTTATTTTCACATTTAAATGCTAAACTAAATATTTTTATATTTTGCAGGATCACAATCAACACCGGACAGATACCAATTCAATAAGAATGATTTGGAGATCTTTTTATCTACTTTTCCTGGTATGCACTGGCAAAAGGATACCCGTGTACAGCTGATCATATTCAAGATAGGTGAAGAACTACCCAGGAAGTCAAAGGTGTTTGAAAATAATGGTCGTCATGCAGAAGAAAACGCCAAGTTGTATTTAGATGAAATCGAGGGTGTGGAGAAGGTGATTTTTGTCCAGAATTATGGCCCATGTGAGCCCTGTGCTAAACTAATTGATGCCTTGAGTGAAAATATAACGGTTGAAGTAGTTTACACAAAGATATACAAGGAGCATGATAATGGTCTTGAAACACTACAAGCAACAGAAGTGACGTGTTATCAAGTTACAAACTGGAGATGGAATGCTTTCCTTCTGTGGAATGCTGGTTCACTTTCTAATGACATTCATTGGTGGAGAATGTCATATGAAGATTGTGAAGATGCAATGGCAAGAGGACTTGAACAACAGAGGTTACAAGAGAAAGGCAGCTTTGGAGGTGGGATTATTTTGCTACTTATATTTCAATTCCTGGTTATATAGCACGTGTGTATAATGGGATATCATATATTTCAATTCAATTCCCGCTTATATGCTTATATCAAGTGTGTATAATGGGATATTATTGTAACCTTATTATATGTGGTTTTGTAATAAGCATTTATTATATGCTCAATTTGTATGAAACTGTCTTGTAGTGGAATTATTTTGTAATCTAACTAGCATGCAAGTTCATGCACAAATTTTAATTTGAATACCAGTAAGTGTAACATTGTTTTAAAATCTTTATTCACCAATAATATGGATAAAATCCAACTTCTAAGGAATTGTGAGCTGGGCCTGTATTCACAAAGATTCTTATTCAAAGAATAAGTCTTGTTCTTATAATGTTGCTTAGAATATTCTCTTTTTTTTGTCTTAGAAAAACTCTAAAAATAAAAATTTCCTATTCAGAAAGATTCTTATTCTTAGAATCACACTTATTCTTATTCACCAAACTCTTATTTTTAGAATATTCTGAGAATTTTATTTAAATCTAAGACTGGCACATAGCATGCGTAACTCAAGAAAAATAGTTGCTTTGGTGATTGTAGTGCAGCAACTGATTGCAAATCGGCATCCAGAACAGAGTATTACATATTAAATGGTCCAGTGTGTAGTGTACTAAAATGCAGCCTCTTAATATTATTTAAAAAAAATTATCTTTCTGTTCACATGCCAAGATCTGTATACTCAAAGATTCTTAGAATTTTTCTTAGAATTATACTCAGTCTAAGAAAAATTCTAAGAATTACATACATTTGCCTTTACTTCTATTCTTAGTAAAATGTGAAGATGACTTGGAGAAAGGTCTACAGAATGCTGGCATAGAGTATGTTCATTCTAGGAATTGTATGGAGGAGCTACTTAAGAAACTGGTCTACAAAGGTAACGACATGACAAATATCAAGCGCTACAAAGCTGTTGAACCTTTAAGCATAAAACAATACGTGAAGGAAGTCTTTCAGAGACAGTAATGAAAATTTTCTGCAGGTATAACCATATTGAAAAACTTTATGTCTTGGCATTATTATGATGACTTGTCCACCATAATCACAGATAATAAGATGTAATGCAATCCCATCTACCAAAGAGTGACCTATCAACTATTTTACAGGATTACAGTATTAACGTACTTTTGATAATTGCTTGTGACTTTTTTCAGCTATTTGAGTGATAGTACCAGTTGTGAGGCTTGCAGAAGGGTTTGTGACTATCTCAAAGCAAAACTACAACTGTTGCAAATGTCTTACTTGGTGGTTGACTATTCTTGTTCTGTTTTCAGAAACCTTAATGAATGTGAAGTCAAAATGTATATATCGTTTGAAAGCTTTGCAGTTACGTTGACATTAAACCTGTTAGTATCTCAAAAATGTTATTTCAGAGCATATAACCAATATTGTTTTCTGGGGAATATGTATTTTAAAGTATTAATATTTAAATAGATGATTCCATATAAAATGAAAAATAATATATATATCATATTTCAGATAGCCCAACCATGATTTATACGTTTAGGACAGAGTTGAAGTGATTAGAAACTGCTTGCCAATCAGTATACCAGAATTAAATACCCTATATCTGTCTGAATCAGTTAGGCAACTGATTGGTTGGTTAAACTCAAATGGTAAAGTCAAATATTCCTGACTTTTTATACAGCATTGCAGTATTCGCCATGCATAGAGACTAGTGTAGTTGTTACCTCCACCAGAAGGTTATGTTTTTGAGTGCATTTGTTTTTGTGTGTGTGTGTGTGTGTGGTTTGCTATTCTTTCAGTGGAAATAAACGGATATTAAAGAAATTTTGTATGTGGTTAGGGCTTGGTTAAAGGAAGGAGGGATTAAATCTTGGGAATGATCTGGATCTATTGTCAAAACAAAAAAAAACACTTTTCAATTATCAAATATCCTATTATCAATGTATTTTCAATGACTTTGGTCTTTTTGTTAACATAACTTCATAACTAATGAACTGATCTTCATGCATTTTGTGTTGATAATTAAGGCAGGATTGCACTTTCTAGATTGTACTCTAGATACAGAGAAAATTCCAACTTTTCATTAAACATTCCCCCACGGCGGAGGTGTGCACTCTCACATGCTTTCTAGTCGATTAATAAACATTCAGCATTCGACAATAATTACAATTTATATCTACTGTATGTGTTTATGCAAAACATTAACATGCAGTTAAAATTTTGATTATCATCAATAATATAACTTTTTATGTCATGTGTCATATGTATTAAATAATATAGCTTTATTGACAGTAAATAAATTAGGGATTTAAATTATATTATTACCCTTTACCAGAAGTTTTAGAGATCAGAGAATATTTTTCAAATTTAAAGTACAAGCACCATGTTGACATTCCATCATGTTCAAACGCGTAACATCACATGCAGCTCTAAACATTCATACTCAATTATTCAAATAAATTATTTCATTTTGCCATTTGGCTGAGTAATTAGTTTACATTCCAAAGGCAAAAAGGCTCAGATATGAGGTTTTGCATTCATTTCCACAGCTAAGGTCAGAAGAGACCATCAGAGACCATCAGTACATCCCATATATAGGATTAGAACCCACAACTAAAGAGGTGAGAGCAAAGTAATCAAATCAAAAATATTTTCATGATACTATATTGAGACCTCTTGTACCCAAAATCAATGAAAAGCACTCGTAAAGCTCAGATCTCCAACAGAGAGCTTTTTTTTTCAAAATTCGAGATTTTTTTTTTTTTTTTTTGCATCTAAAATAAGAGCTGATTAATTCCAAAAAAAATATTGTAATTATGTCTTCTTTTGGCAAGGCAATGTCAAAATTTAAAAAAAAAATTCATGGTGACCCACTCATTCCTTTTTAAGTAATATCAACCAGAAAGTCAAAGTCATCGAAAGACGTTGAAAATGGAACCTTTGAAAATTCTTGAGTTCTGTTGTATGTGTTTTTGTTATTTCAATTCATAAGTGCACACAATCTTCACTATAACATATGCAACACAAAACTTGTTTGTCATTTAATAATTACCACTTAAAATAGCAAGTCCATATTAACCTGAAAAATGAAAGAAATTCGCCGTGAAACATATTTTTGTGGTGAGATAAATCCAAATGCACAAAGGGTATCTTTAAAAACAAAGTAGCAGAAAATCCATTCATGATTTGAGTTCTATTAAAAAGTTTTCAGAAGCATGTTGTATTCTTTTTATTTGATCGCCGATCCACGTCGTAACTTGGCACTTGACCACAAAAGCCTTAGTTCTGCTTCTTTTGTGCATAATAACATGGATTTCTATTGATAAAAATATGCATTGACACAAAGGGAAGTTATGAATAGACATTCACCACAACAAAAATCTTACGAATTAATCATTTAAAGGGCTCACAAGGTCAACAATCAAAGTTAGTGCCAGTTTTATGTCCCACTTAACTGGAAGGCTTTGTTGAATCTGTTGTGATTTTTTTTTTGTGATTGTTAAATTTGATGTTAAATTTGACTTTTGTACTTAAAGAGCCAGAAACAAAGCTTGTAAAAACTTGGTATATTATTTTGACTTTTTATTTAATACACAGACAAAAACGAGTGGAAGACTATGAACACTCTTAGAGTACAGACCCCAAAAAAGCAACCCAGTATTCCAAAACTGTAATTTCACCACATATTCAGTAAAAGGGGGACTGCTAACAATTCAGAGTAGTTTTTGTAGCCCACAGAAGAATTGTGTTCATTAGTTTTTGAGTAATAACAAACACAATCAGACAGGTAGACAGACAAACGGACACACCCTAAAACATAACCTCTTTGCCAAAAGTAAGAAACATTATATTTTCCCTGCAGCTGTATCAGTACGGCATGTGTCTCATTAATTCCTGTTTTATAGGTTTTCTGATTATATTTAATCAATGAATACATATCTCGGATTAAGCGAATTATAATTGATTTGAAGAAGTATTTTAGAATAATGAATGGTAATGTCGGGAAGGGCCTTTAAAGTACTACCTTTATATTTGTACAAACTTATATCCCTTACTTGAATATAAGATAACAGCCAAAAAATTCTCGCTACCAGGGAGTGGAACTTAAATACGGCCGTCATATATCTTTTCACTTCAAAATTTGAATTGCCTCAAAATAAAGAATAAATATATAGAACATCTCTGTGTGAAATCCTTTTAAGTCCAGGACTACAAAAGCTCAGATTTAAGTCATTGACTTAGCCTAAGTCTAGGTTCAGTCCTAGACCCTTTGTGAAACCGGGGACAGTATCAACCAGCAGCAACCTGTATTGTCATTTATATAAGCTGATATATCATTGACAAAGTCGATCCTTTTGTTGTGAGAGATCAAAGAATTGGTTTATGTGAAAACCTGTATTGGGACAGATATGGAAGAGAAGTCCACATATTGTCATTACATTACCAGCAGAGTACTGGTGTAGTACTGTCTCCATATTTTGATCCCATAAATAGGCTTGTGAGTATAAGAATGGTGTTTGAAAGGCTTTTATAATCAATTGAATTCAACCATGGACCGTCTGGCCGTTGTGTCTGACCTTTGAATTCCAGGACCAAATATGTGCAACCCCAGATTTAGATGAAGCATTGTTTTACATAACCTGAGTTTAGGCAAAATGATTCAAGACTTAAATTATGAAGAACATTTGTCAAGATATTTTGAAATCTAAAGAAGTAAAAGTTTTATTCTTGCAAACTTTAAGTATGATAAGACAGACTTTTTATTTTTTAGAAATTCCGGAAAAAGCTCAGTTTTTCTTTATTTTTTCTTTATATATTTGACATCATCTGATATTATAAAGACCGGAAGTGCACAGACTACACAAAACAATGCAGTGCGCATATTTTTGCATACAATTATCTGAGGCAATAACTGGACGATCGCCGATAATGTGGGTGTTCCACCACATGACTAAGGCTCCCGATTAAGGGTTTTTGGGGGTCGGTTTGAAATATTTGCTTAGTCCCAGACCTTCTGTAAGGGTCGGTTGTGGTCGGTTGGGGCCGTGTGAAAAATCAAACATGTTTGATATTTCACACGACTACAACCGATTCCTATTTCCCGCCGTCAACAAAATGTCCAGTCCCAGGCGTCCTCAGGCCTCCTCAGACCCAAATTTACAGAGTCGGTTGTTGTCCCAGGCGTCCTGCGACCCTTAGTCCCAGACCTCCGTAGCTTAGTCCCAGGAGGCCGGTTCTTAATCCCAGACTCAAATATGATGCGTATGAATTTCATGCGTCTGAAAGTGAGTCGGTTGCATTAGTCCCCGGAAGCCTCAGACCGTCTGCGGTGTCCTGCGACCCAAAAATCAAGGTCTGGGACTAAGAACCGACTAAGGGTAACCGACCCTAACCGATCCAAACCGGCCTCCCCAGGACGCCTGGGACCACGCATTTTCAGTCTGCGGCAGCCTGAGGACGCCCCAGGCGTCCTGGGACTAACAACCGATTAAGAACCGACTGTTTTCCGCGCGTTGGAAATTAAAACGAGGCAATGAGCAGGTCTGGGACTATATAAGCGACCGCGCACACATTGTCGTTGTTACTGACTGTTTGGCTACTGAGAGACGTGTGTCACTGATTTGTAGGGGTTTTCAGTTTTTATTTTACATTTTATATACTTGAGCTTAAGGCAAATTTCACAGTTAGGAGACACATTTTACTATTTTTTTATTATTTTGTCGACTGGATCATGAGAAAAGAGAAAGGAGGGAAGAGAGGAAGGAAAAAGATGGATGAGAGGGAGAAGGAAAGTCAAGTAGAGGAGAGGAGTGAGGTTATTACAGAAGAAGGAAGTGAGAGGAGAGAGGAGGAGGAGATTCAGGAAGATCCAGCTATTGGGGAAGCTGTGGCAGAAGAAGAAGAGAGGTGTGAGGAAGATCCGGAGTGCCATTCTTCAGCCAAGAGAGCCAGGGTGTGTGCCACTTTTACAGACAGTGATGAAGTTTCCATTGTAGAATTCGTCAAGCTGCACCCTGAACTGTATGACAAGGAACATTCACGTTTCCACGACAGGAACAGAAGAGAGGCTCTCTGGGCAGAAATATCTGCAGAACTTAAGCTCCAGCCCTTTGATGTGAGAAGGTGGTTTGAGTCCCAGCGAACCCGTTATGGAAAGCTGTCTAAGCTCCAATCTGGCCAAGCCCCGAGGGAGATGACCAAGAGACAGTCCTGGGTCTACCAACAGATGGGTTTTCTTAAAACCCACATCAGAAGAAAGGGGGCCAATAGAAGTTCAGGTTTTGAGGCCAGTCCAAATACCAGCAAGCAGGACGAATCACGTGGGTCAACTACTGACACAGAACACCTCGAGTCAAGTGTCCTGAGGGAGAGGAGTCAGTCCATCATTACATCAACACCCGTTTCAACTACAGACTCCAAGATTCTCGAACACTTTGAGCAGATGAGGACACTTATCTCAGGTTTTATGCATCAGAAGTCAGACAGGCAGCCTTTCTTTGACTACGTGGCATCAGAGGCCGAAAAGATGACTCAAGAAGAATTCGAAGAATTAAAGGGCAAGATATTCAGAGATATCGAAAATATTAAGAGTAACCGCAGACGTCAGCCATTGCCCAGAAGATCAGCCACTGTTACCACGGAGTCCCAGAGGGTCGGCCTACTGCCAACAACCACTCCACAGGCGTCAAGTTCTACTCAAGCAGCAGCTAGCAGCAGTTTTGTGTACTATACACCAAGCCCCATTGGCTTCAGCAACCCGACATCTGTCCTAACTGTACAGGACGAAGGGAGCAGACACAATCTGAGTGGAATCTTAAGCCAGCTACCAGATCTGACATCAACACAGATCGTCGAGCAGCCTCAGCAGCAGCAGCAACAACCGCAGCAGCAGCTCTTTACTATCACCACTTCAGCACCGCCTCAACAGCAGCAGCAGCCTCCTCAGTAGCCATCCAGTCAGGGCGGGTCTTTGACCTGCCAGGCCCTTTTCAGGGCCACCAAATCATCCAAAAACAATTATTCAGCTACGTGTTCTTCCAATTCCCCTCCCAAAACAAAAAAGTTCAGTACAAATACTTATCACAAGAAAAAAATAATTAAAGTCCAACACTTACACCACCCCAAACATGAAACAAATAACCCATGGTACTACACATAACAAAAAAGGCCACATAAAAAAAAATTAAAAATAACTCCCAATATGGCCATTACTCAGCCCATTTTTAGATTAAAATCCATGGGATAGTTTAAAATCTGTAATTGAAAAGTCCAACACTTACACCTTCCCTAGAGTTAAAAGGCATAATTACATACTTACCAACCCACAAACAGACAAACCCAATACCAAACATAACCCCCAAATAACAAACCCAGTACCAAACCTAATACCCAACTACCCCAAAAAACCCAACCCCAGTAACCAACAAACACACAAACCCAAAAGTAAATAGAACCCATGCCAACGAACTGACAAAGTATTTAGCAAACACAATCCCCCATTATTGAAAGCAAAACTAGTTCCATGGTTATATTTTCCAAATTTTTGTGATTAGAAATGAATATTTAAAATTGAATATTTCCATAAAAAAATTTCTGCTACAAATAAGTTTCCCAGCCATGAAAAAAGGAAAATGTTTAAATTAGGATGTGGATTTGAAAATATATGAAATAATAATTCAATTTAGGATATTATGTGTGACTTTGTGTTTGGCTTTTGTTTAAGAGTGGGTTTGTCTGTTTGTTGGGTGAGTAAGTTGTGTTTGTCTGTTTGTCCGTCTCAAGAAGTTATGCTTGGCATGGGGTTTGTCTGTTTGTCCGTCTCAACAAGTTATGTTTGGCATGGGGTTTGTCTGTTTGTCCGTCTCAACAAGTTATGTTTGGCATGGGGTTTGTCTGTTTGTCCACATAGCTGATTAATTGTTTTTGGAATATTTGGTAGTCCTGAAAAGGACTGTTATAGTTAGTCCTGAAAAGGACTGTTTACTGCAACAGGACTTATATTCTGCCATCTTGCCAGGCCACTGCTCCCTCATTATTGAAGTAGTCCTTCAGGTAATCCCTCTGTCTTTTGGCCTCTCTAGCAGGGTTTTTGTCTTGGCCACCACCAGCAGCACCACCAATCAATCCACAATCACCAGGCACATCATCATCATCATCATCATCCCCCCCAGGCTGCTGACCAGCAGGTTGACCTTGATACTGGCTTCTGAGTATATTGTGCAGAACCACACAGGTCATGACCACTTCTCTAACTGTTTCTGGGGGTAGTTCAATGGTGGTCCTCATGACTCTAAATCTTGACACAAGGATGCCAAAAGCGTTCTCCACAACTCTCCTGCCCCTTGATATTCTGTAGTTGGCAATCCTTTCCTCCCTTGTTAACAGCCTTCTGCCATAGGGTTTCATGAGCCAGGTCTTCAGGGCAAAGGCATCATCTGCCAAAATGAAGTAGGGGACATCTGTACCACCCTGTGTTATAGGAGCTGGGTCAGGGAAGCCTATCCTGCCATCTTCAATCCTCCTCTTCAGCTGAGAGGCATTAAATATCTGGGCATCTGAGCAAGACCCTTCTGTACCCACATCCACCCATCTGAATTTGTACTGCCCATCTACCAAGGCCAACATGACAATGGAAAAGAACCCCTTGTAGTTGTGGTAGAGGGCTCCAGAGTTCTTGGGTTTCTTCAGGGCCACATGCTTTCCATCCAGGGCTCCCAGGGCATGTGGAACATTCCACCTGATCCTGAATTCCCTTTCCAGTTCTTTCCACTCATCTGGAGTAGTAGGACATTTGAGGTACTCTCTGGTGAACTCATCCTGGATGGCCCTGCAGACCTCTGGTAGAAACTTGGAAATGGTGGATCTGCCAACCCTGAACTGACAGGATAATGATGTGTATGACTCTCCAGTGGCCAGATATCTGATGGTGAGGGCTAACTTCTCCCCAACACTGATAGGAGCTCTGTAGTTGGTGGCCTGCCTGGCTAGACGTGGTTCCAGTCTGGTCTTCATCATTTCAAAGAATTCTGGGGTCATCCTCATGTAGTTGGTGAATCCTGGAATGTCTGTGGCATATAGATCAGCCATAATGTTGTGGTAGGCCCCCCTCTCCTCTCTCTGCAGTAGCCATGGCCTGACCCACATGTTGTGCCTTCTTCTGGGTCTCTGTATGGGTGCTGGTGGTGCTGGTGGTGGTGGTGGTGGTTGCTGTGCTTGACGTAAAAAATGGAAATACATGATTATTTGTAAGTGAATAAAAACCAAAAAAGCCCTAAGTTGTTGTTGAATCTGTCTTCCATTAAAAGGTGGCATCCTGGTGTGTTCCTAGAAAAGCAATGATGATTAGATCGCAAATTTTATATATATATACCCAGAAAATCCAGCAACTTTGAAAAACAATAATCGGGGATCGTGGTCTGGGGAGGCCTGAGGAGGCCTGAGGACGCCTGAGGACGCCGGTAGTTAATCGTGTGTTAGTCGGCTCTTAGTCCCAGGAGGCCTGAGGCGTCCTGGGACCCAGTCGGTTTGTGTCCGACAGGATCGTGGTTGAAACCGACCCGAAAACTGGCTTAGTCGGTTCTTAGTCCCAGACCAGTCGGGGACTGTCTGCTGCCGCCTGAGGCGTCCTGAGGTGTCCTGAGGCGTCCTGGGGACGATCTGTTCTTAATCCCAGACTTTGAAACCGACCCAGTATTCCCGCCCATTTTTGTCTTTTTTCAACCGACTGTGCACGATTAAGGGTCGCCGACAGGATCGGGGCTTAATCCTTTGGTGGAACAGGGGCATAAGAGAGAGTCAAACGATACAGACAAAATATAGTGCGACAACTGGGTGTGTTTAGAAACATATTTACAATAATATTTATGGATTAATAAATGAAACCGGTCTTTATAATAGGAATAAAGTCCTCAGTTTTGTGATTTATAACCCCAGATAATTCACAAATTTCCGGCGAATAACGGACTCGCGGGGTTATAAATCACAAAACTGAGGACTTTATTTCTACATTTAACATATATGTATGGCTTTGTAATGACCAAATCAAGTTTTTTGTTTGATAAAGCCCAAACAAAAGAAAGGAGCGTTTAAATATTTCTCTGTATTCTGCAGCATTTTTTAAAAGCTGTGGTATAATAAGACCATATGCGCCCATCTATCTGAATCCAAGCTTCAGTATTGTTTCTCAGAGTCAGGATAAACAAGTATTTATGTTATTTAGAACATATATCTGGCACTAAATGCTATACATGCATATGTAACTAAAACTTCTTTCAGACCAGAGACTGCCGAAATGGCAATTCACTATGATATGAAATATTTAGAATATTTACCTTCGATGATCCGTATTTCATGTATAAAATCTGGTCTGCAAATCCAACAAAATTATTATCAAGCAAAGGACTCATTTCAGTTGACTGATGTTTATGCTTAAATGGTTCATTAAATCTTCTTTCAGACCAGAGACTGACTAAATGGCAATTCACTATGATATTAAATAGTTGGAATATTTACCCTCTATGATCCGTATTTCATGTATAAAATCTGGTTTACAAATCCAACAAAATTATTATCAAGCAAAGGACTCATTTCTATTGACTGATGTTTATGCTTAAATGGTTTATTAAATCTTCTTTCAGGGCAGAGACTGACTAAATGGCAATTCCCTTTTATATTAGATATTTAGAATATTTACCTCCTAGGAAAACAAACAGAATTAGAAGGCGTTGTGTATATATAATATCTATAAATTGTCTCCACAGTTTAATGACCTCCAGGTTGGGATGATCATATTTTAAAGAGAGAGATTTTTTATTTAAGTGCCACATGCTGTAACGAATTGATATTAATAACAAACAAAATAACAAGCAGCCAGCCCTTATTACTAGGGCTTATGAGGCACTGTAAGCAAAAAAGAATTGAATTTAAATACCACACATTGAGTCAAAGTGTTAGAAACAACGAAATTACATTGTACGATAAGAATAAAGTTAACATCACAACATATTTCAACTAAAGGCACTAGAAATAGAACATACAGTATATTATACTTGTTGAACAAAATAAAATTACAAGGTAGTTTACTTAGATTCAAAGAAGCTTTTTCTTTTTTGATAAATTTTATAAAGATATTTTACAAAAAAATCCAACATTTTCCCTTTTCATTAGTATCTTGAATTTGTCCTGTACATCAAGGTCGTACCAATTATTGTATTTTGAAGCTAGATGTCTGTTAAAAATCTTCTTTTTTCAGAATATAAAGGGCAGAAAAAGACAAAGTGGTTTTCAGATTCAACTCCATCGTCACATATTTTGCAAATTTTATCTTCATATTTGATATTTTTCCAGCATCCAATTTCAATTTGAAGTGGATGAAATATCAAAATGAAATTTAGCGAGTAGAGTTCTTTCCTGCCTGTTTTGTATTTTGTAAATGTTAGGTTCCAATTGATATGTATCTTTATATGTGCAATATGTTCTGAGTTTAGGGCTATTTTGAACATTTAATTTCCAATTATCTCTTCCTTTTTATATATGTATGTTTCATATTGTTTTAGGTCCATTCTTGTTCTGTTTGTAAAATTTGAATCTAAAGGAAAAATGCCAAGGATTTTTTTAACTTCACTGCGCCATGAGTACCGAGTTCTCTTTCTGTAGTCCCAAGCAAACACCTTATATAACAGTCTGGATTCATCAGTTTCACAAAGTCTTTTCCAATATTTTAGTAACTTTAGTTTTCTTCTATTGTAACTACGGACCCAATATAAATCTCCATATACAGCATCAGGGGGTGCAAACTGAGTACTCCTTATGTACTTCTATTTGACTGACATACTTATGCCCCCACTGTAATCAAGTATAGGTCCTACACACATATTATAGAGTTATTTGTACGTGTAATAGCTTAGTCCTCCTAGGTGATGGAATTTCTTTATTATAGCACTTAAAGCCCTAGTTCTGGAATCAGCTAAAACAAGTGCCATTTTACCGATATCTATATGTTCATTAAATACAAGCCCCAAATGTTTGTATTCATGTACTATTTGAAGATTATTATTACCAAGCTTCAAAGCAATGTTGAAACAATTTACAGAGCCTTTCCTGAAATACATAACCTGAGACTTATTACAGTTGAACTTAATTTCCCAATTTTGGCCCCATTGGAAAATAACATCAAGCATTTTTTGAAGATCCCTTTCCGACTCGGCTATCAAAGCAATATCATCTGTATAAAGAAGTATTGATAACCTTTCACCATTTTCAAGCAAAATACCCAAGCCAAGCTATTTACTTCGTGAGCTATATCATTTATAAAAATATTGAAGAGAGTTGGGGATAGCTTGTCTCCTTGACGTACACCAACATTACTGAAGAATCTGTGAGTTATATGACCATTTATATCAACACAGCATTGACATAGCTGATATATATATATTTTTTTATAATACTGTAAACCTTTCCAGTAATGCCTACTTTTAAAAGTTTATACAGCATAAGATGTCTGTTTACCCGATCAAAAGCTTTTTCTGCATCTATAAATGCAACAAAGGGTGATAGATTTTTGGCTTTATGATTTTTTAAAAGGTTTAACAGAATAAAAATATGGTCTTTGATTACAATTTGGCCTAAAACCGTTTTCTTCATCTGTCAAAAGTGGGTTACTTTCAAGGTATTGTGATATTCTATTATTTATAATGGTGGTAAATAACTTACACAGTAGATAGAAGACTTATTGCTCTGTACTGTGTGGGAATTCTTAGATCCTGTGTGGAACTCTTTGGGATGGGTTTTATAATAGCTACTCTCCAAACAGAGGGAATGATACCTGATTTATAGATACAGTTCAAGGGCTCAGCGGGTAATAATACTGCATTCTTGCAAACAGGAAAATTTATTTCATTATTGATATCATTTCCAGTGGATAATTCAAGCTTCGGTAATTCATCAAGGATGTTAAATAATAAAAAGAGAATTCAATATAAGTTCATTATGTTTTGATTAATTCAGTTTCTTTGAGTAAATATTTTTATTACAGACACTTATTCAAAATATTCGCCATATCTACCTTTTATATGAGCTTTGATTCTCTACAAAGTCATAAAATAACTTTTCAACTTATAATTTACTGGCTGTTGAACGGGAAGTAAATTCCCAGTTTTGACCTTTCAGGTTTTTGGATGAGAAAAGTTTTGGCTACGAATGGTAAATGAATCTTATATGTCTGCTCACACAACTTTAGGCGTCTTGGAATCTCCATGATTATCAGATATCCTTTATATATAAATACAACATTTTAGATATGTAACAATTCACAAATATCGCAGTGGCTTTTTTTCACAAGGGGGCCCTCGTAAACAATAACTTAAACAATTACCTTAAAATGTTTCAGTTAACTTTCCCTAACATGTGTTTAGACTGACATCCTGTAGGTGTAAAAGTGCTATTCTTTTAACATATGTGTCCTTTGCAGTTGACATACTGTGAATTAGTCATAAGCCCATGTGTCATTTCAACTTTTTTGTTGTTTTTATTTCCACATCCACTCTGTGTAATATCTTATCATTCCCCAAGGGACCCAACCCCAGTAAAAGCTAGAATGGGATTATAAATTTTATTTTAAAAATTATTTTTACTCTTGAATCTTTACAAACAGTTTACATTATGGTAATAGAGTATAAGTTTAGAATCCTTTAAAATTCTATTAAACAGAATGCATGAATGCATTTAAGTACCACCAACAGTAAAAGGTGGAATTTATAAAATATATATAAAATGATGCACACTGAAGTGCTGGACATTTATATATTCACAATGTCTGAACAAATTATGAAATCACGCCAATAGTGATAAATGAATATACCAAGCTGAAAAATGGTGTATGCCCAAGGCAACAAGGGCCACCAATGCCCCCTCCCAACAGGCCCAAAAACCCAGGAGGGGCCACTAGGGGCCAAGTTCCACTAATACAATTTCGAAATTTGTGAAATGTGATATTATAAGGCGTGAAAGTGACCTATGAGGTCAAATTGGAGTTGGAGGCACAACCCCATAAATAGGTTGTTGTTTGAGACAAGAAAAAATGATGAAAAAGGTCCAATGCAAAACTGCAGAGTAAGGTCAAGATTTTGTACGACAAGCATTGAAATAGATGCAAGTTATAAATCTATTCATACAGAAAGATATAAGATGAAAGGAAATCCATAGGTGTGAGTAAAATACTAAAAAGTAAAACAGATTTTACTGGCCACAGACGTGTATGTGGGTCAAGATTTGCCCAGGAGTAAACCCCACAGGGCAAACCCTGATCCAATTTCCAAGAAAAATTTTCATCATTTGATCTGTGTGTTTTGATCAAGTCAAAGAGCAGCCAAGTCAGTAAAACAGCAAACCTAAGACATATGATAACATATGGGCAGTTTATCTGCCAGTACATGAGTAATGATTATGCATTTGTAAATGTTGGCATAAGAAATGAATATTTACATCTAATACAAGTCTGTACACCATGTAGTAATGCATAATGGTGTAATAATGTCCAGAGAACGTTACAGGATAAAATATAACTTTAATGTTTATAATATGTAACGAAAAGGCAACAGAGAGGTTATGTCCCGTTATAAAGCACGTATAACTCCATCTGAGGCAAGTGGAAACTATCTATATGAACTGACAACAGCTTTCAACAACAAATTTTTAGCACACAATAACACTGCCAGGAAGAGCCTTTATCTTCAGGTCCATAGCATTGCTTGACATACACCAATCTATTTCATACACAAGCAGACGCTCTCTCAAGTGCTGGAGCCTGCTACTACACCAGCGAGAATCCTGGCAGAGACAGAGGCCATTTTGTCCAATTGGCAGCAAAGCCTGTAAGATAGAAAAACAAAGCCAAAGTACAAATGCATAAGGGCGGGTTACATTGTGAGAGCTTCAAGAGATGTTACCCCTCTGCTGCCAATCGTACAAATGGCAGAATGAAGGGAAGCATCTGAGGTCAAAAACCTGTAAACCAATAGAAAAGCTTTTAACAAAACAGCATGGTCCTGCATACTAAATCTGATGCCTGATCCGAAATTTTTGAAAGGGGGGAAGGGGCCCTCCAGGAATGAACTTGGTGGCACCCAGATGCCACCTCGCACATGCCGCATAATTTATATTTAAGCAACCACGTGTGTGTAATGTTATTCAAGGATTGTAGCATATATACTAAAGTCAAGTGGAATTTTAGTTATTTATACCAATCAATCAATCAGTTGTCCAAGTGCTTAATCTCCGTATCTACGGATTCTAAGGCACACCATCCAGTTCGTAAGGCATAAATCATCAAAACATTAGACATGTTCCAAGTTGTACCCAGGGAGGCGATCCGGTGTTCGGTAGTTAGAAGCTATGATTTCTGAAATAGGTAGGTTTTTAGTCGTCTTTTGAAACACGAGAGATTTGGAGCACTGCTGATATCATGTGGAAGATCATTCTATAACCTGTGTGGTCCATAGTGGTTGTTCTAAATAGTGGAAATACCCGAGTATTCACATTGCCACTTAGGTAATGAGATAGTAAAGACTGATCTTGTATTTTGACATGATATTTTTCAGCTTTTTCAGTTGAATTAATTCTGTTCAAACCCCAGCTCATTCTGATCACTAAATATTTCAGAGTTTTTGCATATAAAATAACAACCTTTATAACAACAGTAACAGCTATTACTCACTTAGTTATTGGGAAAGGCTCCCAATTGCTCACCATTTTGTAGCTATGGATAAAGTAGCTGAATATCATACTTTAACAAAATACTCGAATTGCAGTACTATTAATGTTACAAGTGATTTAGTGCATGATTTTATGAATTTTAATGCATTAAAAATTATTTTAAAAATTCATAAAAAATAATTAAGAAAGATTCAGGCCTGATACTCGCACAAGGGAATCTACTTGCGATCTAGTACATATATACAAGATAAGGGAGAAATCCCTTCCATTGCCTCAGCTGTAAGGGAGATTTATAAAGTTGAAATGAAAAATCCCAGATTGGGATAATATATATTTTATTTACATACAAATATCTAGATGTATATACAATTGTAAACAATTAATGACTAGTGATAATTATTCAACATAAGTAAACCATTAATGACTAGTGATAATTAATTTTGAAAATAAGGCCACCTTAAAGTGAAGTGTTACAAACTCGTAAACAAGGAAAAGTGTGAAGAATCAAACTGGGATTCTAAAATACACAAGATGCACTCAGAGAGAGCAAAACGCTCGACTCTTAGTGACCAGTCTCTCAAGTGATATAAAGTATTGTACGGAAGACAATAAAATAAAACCAAACATGTAAATTAATCTTCATAGAAATATCAAGTAGAAAGCTAAAGTCATTAAAAATACATTGAAATGGGACCTCTGAAAAATCATGATTTTTTTGTATCCAAAATAAGATTTAGATCTTTCTTTTAGTAACTTCTTCCTTCAGTCAGGTCCTACACACAAATTTTTAAATAAAGATCTGTTCATTAGTTCTAGAGTAATGTAAACACACACACACACAAAAAAAACAAAAAACAAAGAGACAATTAAACAATTAGCACACAAAAATATAAACTGCTGGTGGAGGTAAAAATATTGCTTAAAGATCACTTCTTGGTGAAAATCACGCATGGTAATTTTTTGTGATGGACTGTCAAGGTATTGAAAGAAAAAAGAGAAAATAAAACAGAAATAATAATTAATAAAAATAATGAATATATCACCTCCCTCTTTATTATGTTTATGTCAATTTCAAGCCATAAAATGAGAAGAAATATTTTTACTTAAAGTCAGCAAGTATCACAAGCTAGGTTTGTGACCTCACAATGACAGTTGCATTGTGACATCACTGAGTAATGACATCATCAGAAAGTAAAATATTGATTTTTGACGTATGTGATGAAGAGAAGCAGTTTCACTGTGAATTCCCTATTAAAAATAAGAAAAATTCTCTCCTGGCTTTAATTTTCAAACAAATTACACCAAATTTGGCAGAATCTGTCTGTGCCCCATGAAATACCTTCCCACCAAATTTGAGATTGATTGATGTTGTAGGTTTTGAGTTATAAGGGAAAAACGGTGCACAGACAGGGAAGCAGATTTCACTGTAAAAGCCCAATTACAAATAAGAAAAACTCTCTCCTGGCTTTAATTTTCACACAAATTACACCAAATTTTCAGGAATCCGTCTGTATCCCATGAAATATCTCCCCACCAAATTTGAGCTTGATTGGTGTTATAGTTTTTGAGTTATAAGGGCGAAACGGTGCACAGACAGACAGACAGACAAACGGACAGACAGAAACAAACTGATCACAATAACCCTCTCCTATCGTCGAGCGTTAATAATAACTTAAGGTCACGCAATTGACCAGAAAAAGGTTAAACATAAACTGAAATAAGCTATGTTTACATTAAGTATGGATTGAAGATTAAGGTGGCCTTAAGTTGAGGAAAATGAATGATCAAAATGTATGTAAACCTCTGTAATGCAGATGTAAATGCAAGGAGGTTATTAGGATACTAAATACAAATGTTGAAATTAATTAAAAATTTTAAAAGAAAGATCCCCAAACCCCAACTAGGAGGCAGGGAGGTGAAGTTGGCGTTGGAAAGTAAGGGCCACCTGATCTGTGGCATTATGGTCAGTGGTGATGTATTTCCAAACACATTCCGACGTCCAGGTGCCATGACTTTGGATGTGCTGCAACTCAATATTTGAATTGAAGGCGTAGGTGGCCCCTGAACGTCGGAAGGCGTGAAATGTGATGTTAGAATTATGCAAATTCAACTTTTTAAGAATAAGGGCAAAGTGACGCCTCACTTGAGTGTCTGTGAGGGGTTGCCATTGAGAATTTGACTTGTATTGAAACAAAGGGGAATTACTGGGGCCAGGGGTTATGGCCATAGCATTTCTAATGGCTTGCACAGGACAAATAGGATTTGCACCTAGGTCAGGAATTTTTAAAATCTTAACTGCATTTTTAGCTTGAATGGTTTTAGACCATTTTATTAATAGAAGTAGGCCTGGGGGTGCAAAAATTACATCGCCTCTTGCTAACTGATAATAAGGGGAGAAAGCATTTCTTGTGTGAGGAACTAAATTGGAAATCCTTAAAAATGAGAAAAAGGCCAATGTGTAAATTTGGCCCATGTAGGTGAAATCACAGGCTCTTACTATAAGGTGCAATGTGTCAATATCTATGAGGTTCTTTAAAGAGGCCTTGAATGGCCTATGTAGTGTGACTGACTTTTGAAAATAGTTGATTCTCTGATCTTTAAAGCAAGAAGTGGAAAGGCCAAAAATTGACATTTTTGCTTTAATAGCAGACAAGTGGTTGGCCATTGCATTAGAAGACATGTGATTGGAATCTAAAAAATGGAGATAGGCAATTATTGTGAGGGAAGACACCTTAGAAACCTAAACATTCATGAAAGTAAGGAATGCAAGAAAAAGTCTAAACATACTATTGTATTGACTCTGTGTAGAGGGTCTAAATGCCATGTGTGTCTTCTGCAAGCCTATATGTAATAGAGACGACATAGCTGGATGGAGGCCTAGGAATACATAGAAAATATGATATTATATAGCCCAGTCTATGGAGAGATAATTTTTTGATATTGGAACCCACATATGATTGGGAAGCAGTTGGGCAAGTGTTTGTTGAGCATGTGGAGTAGTCTGCCATCTAGACAGCAGATCAGCTAAAACATTAATTTTTCGTGGAATGTGGGTGAATTTAAGTGAGATATTCATTAAGGTTGCCTGAAATTGAATATTCCTAGCAATGGCAGCTAAGGTTAGATCCCTGGTCCTGCCTGATGTGAGTACTTGCACTACCGCCAAATTATCACAGGCTATTTCGACCTTCATGTTGGACCATTGGGATTGCCACACTCTGAGAGCTGCCAAAATATTCAGCATTTCAAGATGTACTATCTGGAAGTTCATATACCCAAGGGGAATAGTAAGGGCATAAATATGAGAACCCCATCTAGCCCCGAGACCTTGGAGACTGGCATCTAGTTCAATTTCAATATTTATTGGTCTTTGGTCAAAGAAGGTAACACCATTGAACTTAGGGAGAAACTGGAGGAACCAGTTGATGTCCCGTAGGGCGTCATTTGTAAGTTCAACTTGACGCCTATCTTCCATGGAACGCAACACATCGAGAAGCCTGTTAAGGAAGAATCTAGACACATGAACGCACTTGCTAATGTATAGAAGGCTTCCAAGGAGAGATTGGAGTTCACGTTTTGTACAGTGTGTCTTGTGACGCCATGCGTCGCAAAGAGCCAAAATTTGGTGGAGTTTCTCAGAAGGTATTGAGAGTGTGAATTCTTTGGTGTTCACCAATATGCCAAGGCAATTAAGTCTTGTAGAGGGCCTTTCTAACTTTTTGAGAGAAATATCAAAGCCAAGAGCGTGCAAGAGTTGACGCAGGGCGGCAAACGACGCGTCGATCCTGCTAGGAACGTCAATCCCAAGGATATCATCTATGCAATTTATGACGTCAAATTGACGTTGACGCATCATATGACGCACTGCGTCGCTTATGCGCTGAAAAATTGCGCTGCCATTTCTGTACCCAAAGGGCAGGCAGGTGTCGAGATAATGACGGTCGTGACGCAAACCTAAAAGGTCGTAATCCATAGGGTCAAGTTTAATGTGCCTAAAGGCACGACTGATGTCGACCTTGTACATCATGCATCCCCTACCTAAGGCCTTGATTTGATCAGTAACTGTGTCAATTGTCGGGAGTTTCAAGATAAAGGGGGTACCCAGGTACTTATCTTTAGTTACACCCGAATTGACAGAAGTACCATGAGGGAAGCTAAGGTCAATGATGACCCTTCGATGAGCCGAATTTGGCTTTTCTCTTGTCATCATTGGGAAGATATGTAGATTTTCTATTGGAGGTTGATCAAAAGGACCTATAACAGCATTATGTGCTATCTCTTCTTCCAGATAAGCTTGTATGTCCTTTGGATATGATTTAGCTGAAGAATGATTATCCTGATGGCTTACCAAAATACCTTTCCTATCGTAATCTAGGGGAAAGCCAAACCTTATGAGTAAGGGGAGTTGGTTATCCCAGTAATCTTCCAATTGGTGATCCCAGATATCTGGATTTAATTGGGATGGTATATCAATTTGCTTACTCATGAAATTATAGTCTCCTGATTGTTTTATGACTGCATGCAGAGCAACAAGATCCTGGTTGGAAGAAGTAGGTTGGACATGGGAGGGTAATGCCAGATCTCCTAGTGGTATAAAGCCAAACTTAAACTTATTTTGGGAATCCCACAACTTAAGAGTAGGGCAGTGGGGAATTAACTGCTTATAACTGGCAGTCTTGTCTTTGATTCGGACAGGCAGGTCATACTTGGTGGTTTCATCTACCAAAGGACAATTATTGGGGAGGACAACCTGAGTAGTATCAGAGACGTCGTTATTTGACGCTTTTGCTGTGACCTTGTTTATGCAAGTGGGATGGTTGAGCTTGGCATCCCTAGAGGGGGACATATCATGTCTAGTGTAAACAGGGTCAGAGTTGACGGCATGTGATGGTTGAACTATGTCGCCGACGCCTTGCAAGATGTGAAATCTATTTTTGATCTCTATACCCATGTCTGAATGACTTACCTTTATGTTTTTTGTGACATTGTGATAAGCCTTTGTCTTTACAACAGAGTGGTGAACAGGTAAAGATACTGTCTTTGTAAACACCTTGTGATCTTTGGGTTTGGTAGCTGTATCCAAAGTAGTATTGTTCAGGGGAGTACACTGTATACTACTATTAGCCCTATCATTTGAGATTGCACGTTTCAATACTTTTGCACATGAGAGTTGCTTAAACTTGTAAAAATCAAGTCTCCAATTAGAGCTAGCTACTTGTGGGAAGTCCGAGTTGTGCACAGTTCTTGACCTGAAGGTATGGGGTGCACATGTGTTTTTGACAGAGCTTGTAACCTGACTGCTGTTAGGTTGACACTGAAGTCTACTTTTAGGCACTGCAAAATTGCAGTGCCTTACTCGTTTTTTGACTGATTTTCCTTCTTGTTACGACAATCCCTAAGTGCATGAGGAAAGCGTTTGCCTAGGGTGACACAATGAGCACAAATATGGGTGTACAGTTGGCCATTAGTTGTGTGGTCACCTTTGTGAGTGCATTTTCCAGTTTGAAAAAATTTACAAACCATACCTTGTGTGTCCATTTTTCCACGTGAAGAGTGTGTGGTTGTAGGATTGGTCACAATTTTTTGAGCATGAGCTCTTCTTAACCTATCTAACTTGTCAGACATTGACCAGTTGACCTTACCTTCTTCCATACGACATAAGATCAAGGCATGAGCACCTTTGGCAGAAGGCCAGCCAAAGTCCTGGGCATCCTCCATTAAATCTGTTACATAATCCAACATGGCATTTTTAACTTTTACATCAGATTCCTCTCTAATTATGGAACAGAATCCTGACATCCACTGAAAAGTGGACAAACTGTCATAGGTTACCCTATTTTTTGGAGGTGCCAGCTAAAACATAATTTTGTGGCCAAGGGACCTGGTGTTTAACCATAACTTGATCTTTACCACCACGCTGGGACTTGTACATACCTTGGTCATTAATGTGTGATAGCTCCTGGAGTCTATGATCTACTGCACTTTGTATCTGCTTGGAGCTCTTCAAAAATTTGATTGTGGGTATTACAGCGTCATCCCCCACGTCACTGTCCTCATCCAGCTCTTCTTGAGTGGAAGTGCCCAATCCGGTCAATTTGACGCCGTCAGATTCAGATTTTGTATTCTGGAGCTGCTCCTCAGTCTTCTCGATCCGCTGCTCAATGGCGGTTAACCTGGAACTCACAGCAGAGAGAGCATTCAAAATTTTGGTATTAGTATCATCCGGACTGTCAAGTCCAGCGCCAACAGTAGCGTCATTATCTTTTACACCTAATGCTTGACATTTAGCCCCTACTGGTCTTGTGTGCTGACCACCACACGCAGAGCATTTGAAAACTTTCGGCATGATATAATACAACGTGAATTAATATTATCAAACACCTTGATGAAATCAAGTAATACCAAACAAAATACTGTCAAAATCTACAAAAATAAAATTTACATCTGCAGCACTGAGTTTATACAACGTGAATTAATGTTGTCAAACACCTTGATGAAATCAAGTAATTACCAAACGAAATACTGTCAAAATCTTTATCAAAATCTACAAAAGAAACATTTACATGTACAGAACTGAGTGTACAATGTGAATTAATATTGTCAAACACCTTGATAAAATCACGTAATTAATGCCATCCACGCTATATAACACCATAAAAGGACACGACCATTGTGTGTGGTTGCAAACTCACGGGTATGATAAACAAGTAGATATAAAACATATAAAATGACCTTATGTAGTATTTACCAACCCACTACAAGAAATAAAAATGTAGACGCCAATATAAAACATAAAACAAGTTACCATACATAAAATTTTTTACACTTTGTAAAATGGCGTCCTCACTGCTTGACTTTCCTTTCAGAAGTGAGGTATTTGAATTTTTCCAGCGGGAAAGATTGACCCAATGTCAAAGGTCAACCAATCACTGAAAGACACGAATTAACAAGAAAATTTTTTACAAAACAACTGGAGCAATGAGCAGTGTACAACTTTTGGTAGTACACCCCCACATAGTTGATGAGAGAAATTGCAATAAAATGATGAAATTTTCACACTTTGGGTGGGGGTAGCTCTAATCTAACGGCTATGGAGAACAAATGAACAGACTGATCTGCATGCCTTGAAAAATTTATCATCCTCGAAATATAAGGTATTTCTAAATGTAACAGCATGTCTCTGAGATTGTAACTGTTGGAGTTGTTCACATGGATGCGGATGCATGCCAGACACAGCAAAGTGATACCATAACGTCAGCTGACTTGTTGGCCATAATTTTTGCATTATTGAACATCATACCTGCTTATATGGGCCAGTGAATCATGAATACAGTCAGCAAGTGTTGTATGTTGTGTTGGGATTTGTCTGTGTGTGTGATGGGACTTCTGCTCAATTTGTGTTGTATATATAAACAGATTTATTTATGGAATAAAATTAAAGTGTCTTTGCAGCCATCATAAATTTTAACTCATTTTAAAAATTTGCAGTGGCTAATGAACAGGCACCCCATCACTAGAAGAAGTTGCTAACAAACTGGTCCCATTTTGTTCTATGTACAGACCTGTATGTAAGCACAGTTCAACTAGAACTTTAATTTTATGAATTCCTTACCTCACTGGTTAATTATAATTATTATAATTATTAATTGGTACTATACTTACTGATGAAATTGTCATTCTGGCTAGCCTGACTTTGTAAATTGCAAGATCTGTATGTAAGGTATGCTTCAATTAGTCTTTTAATTTGATTGGTTGATTATCTGGATTGGTTAATACTTGATATACTATACGACAGTATTTTCTGGACTGACTAAATTACATTCTTATGTGATCACAAAGAGGGGTAATTAGATTATCAATTTAGATTTGAACATACTCTGACATGACTACTGATGGCTTACACTGGCAATTAATTATCAAATTATCAAACTTTTCTACAATTATATTAACTTGGAACCACTTTTAATTTATGTCATAATAAATGAACCTCATGTACATGTACTCACTTGCGTAATATGATGGACACCCAATCAATAGCTATCATTTCTAATTAATGGGGGCCCAATTGATAGACGCTTTGTTAAAAATTTTGAACTGACATTGAAACACTTAAGACCAGTTCTTAAATTGATTTGGGTAAGTATGTCTCTCACAGAATAGGGCACATGGCCAGACAAAAGCCCTTCCCTCATCTTTGCAGTGGGTGACATAAAATCTCCCAGTGTACAGCCTCTTTCCATATTAATAAAGGACAAAAGCCTCCTGTAAAGGACACAGTATAAAAATGACCACATCGATAAACCATAATTGATTTGCTCATGTGTTACATCAAAGATAAAGTAACTTCTGCCACCAAAGATTGTCATCTTAACTTTTTGTTAGATCAAAATCTAATTGACATCAAAATTTGAACTATTTTTACTGAACATTTAATGTATTGTTTTATACATTGAAGGGAATCAAATGCTATCAATAATCAATGTTGAACTTAATAGGGCTAAAGTAGGGTTTAAAAACAGATTTAGTGTCCAGATATAGATTGGCAGTGTGAATGTTTTTCAGTAACAGGGTGGGTTAAGTAAGAGGGTGTGTTTTGGTACTTCGCTAAAATTGGGTGACTTCTGTCAGTTTTATGTTCATCGAATATGGACTCTTAGCAAAAAGTCATCACAATAAAATTTGTTAATTTGAGAGGGACACAGTAATCCTATCCATTTTAATCCCTCATCTTGTGTGTATGTTGTGTACCAACTTTCTCAGAAATAGAGACCTCCTGAACTTTTTTGGCAATATCACCAAGTGGAAACAATCCAGGATTTTTGAAAACTTACTTATGTATGGAGTTTCAATTAAATTTCCACAAAAATGAAGTACTTTTCTTTTCTGCATGAAACAAGAACACTTGGAGAGTACATCCCTCTGCCAAAGTCCAGCACCTTCAACATTGCTTATGGGTGCAAGGGCAAAAAATCCGCACATTTATGGATCCAGATTGATGATCCAGATCACCCCCAAAAATAAATGAATAAAATAAATAAATGAATAAAATCATAGTCAACATTCTAAATTTTTTTCGATATTTTTTCTATAGTCTAATGCTGACTCTTTTCTGTCCATGGACTGATGATATTCTCTCTGCCCTTAGGTTTTACTGCACCTTAGAATTTGATTTAGATCACAATTGAGCGCTTAAAAAGTTTGCAGATTATAATAACAATAATAATAACTTTTTGAGCTATTTAAAAAAACTAGCACTGCCAGAGAAATAGCTTTATCTACCTTTCTGCATTATAATAAATATCTTCTCCCTAAAGCATGGTACAAGCTTTGTAAAAATTGAAGATAAGAAATGCATTATTATTTTTGTATATGTACTTGCATTTTCAGTTTTCATGGAAGACAAAATAATTGTAGGAAAGTAGTCATTAAAGGTGTTATTTTAAGAGTGGGTTTTAATGCCCCTGTCAACAGTAGACTGATAGGCATAGACTAGCCTTACATAGGCACATGCTTTTTTAAAAATTATTATTTTTAAGTTATATTTGATATGACTTTGCTTTATAACATAATTTTCAGCACATTATTTAAATGACATCATGATTGACATTTTTTATGGCGTGAAGCAGTGCAGGGTAAATCATGGGATGTGAGATTAGGTCAGGATAATTGGTCAAGATTGCTCCAAATATAAACCACCAGCAATTTACCTTACTTATTTCAGTTCTACACCTTGACCAGCTTAGATTGTACATATCCTTTCATAACAGTGCAAAAGTTGTTTTTACAAAGTGGGGTAAAATGTAACCTCAATCTATTTCACACGTGTACACTGCTATGCATAAGCTTTAAACATAAAGCAATTGCAATATTGTAGGTCATTGCTTTCATTAACAAAAATGTGTGTCTGGTGTATGAAATAACAAACTATCAGAAAGCTATGTTATCTGTTGATAATGCCAGTAATACATTATATTATACTACAATGTACTGTGGCAAATAACAGGAAATAAAATAAATACAATGCAATATATAGTATAGACTTGTTAAATACTTTTTGTTTTCATCTTGGGCACATCAATCGCCAATATTCCTTTGGACGACAATACAAGCTGGCCTAATATTAAAAAGGTAATTCATAGATTTTCAGTTGAAACCATCGGAGAACCTGAACAAGGCTACATGAATTATACATCATTGAAGTTTACAACAGTGTCTGTTCTCCAAATTCTCATTTAATAAGTGTGAAGAAAAAGTTGAATCTAATATTAAGGTGGCACGAATCTGTATATTTTTACAAGAAATAATTTATCCACATTGCCATGTAAAATCAGAATATTTAGACAAATAAATAAATGTATGCAGTACAGTAGACATTTACAACCATAACTTATATCAATAGAACATTTTTCAGTTTTTATTCACTGCAAAATTAAATTTGGTAAATTGAGTGTAGGAAAAAAATATGTAACTTTGGTGAAATACAAGGCGTTGCAAACTAAACTGGGAAACATTTCAAAAACACAAACAGAAAAACAATTTTCTTGTGATTGTAAGATGCGTTAGTGGAATAAGATGTGTATTTGTCTTTGGTCATTTACACAGAAGATATGACTTGTCAAATCTGAATCTATGGTACAACTTATCTGTGGGTAAATACTTAAAATAGGAGTATTCATTTCAGAAAAGCCAAAAGTGTGTGATGACGCCATGAAATGGGTATGATTATCTTACAACAGGCAGGATTTTCATAGAATGTAAAAATAAAATCTACATCAGACTGCCAGCAAACAGAAAACTAGACTAATGACGTATCTGTGGCCAGATGCAAGATGTATCCCGGAAAAAGACAGCTAACATGGCTTTGAAGATAATCTTGAAAATTTAAATTACTTAAATGTAGCTTTTATAAGCTACAAGCTTACCATGTGGAACTGAATGCTTTCTCGGTTGCCTGCAGCATCATGGTCAACGTCCAAGAAAAATAGATGTATAATACTGGCCAGATGCCTTTAACACTGAGGTGACCAGGATAGTGAAACGCTGCGAGACTTTCTTCTTCAAGTTGGAACTTTTGCCCCTACCCCCTCAGCTGTAATATAGCAGGGAGGCAGGGTGGTACTATCTTCAGTTCCACATGGTAAGCTTGTAGCTTATAAAAGCAAGTAATTAAAGTTTTCAGTTTTCTTGCGCAACCATAGTTTACCAAGTGGAACTGAATGTTGAATCCAAACGATAGGTGGATGGATTACAGCTGAGACTGGAGGTATTTTTGTCAATTTTTCTTGGATTTGAATTAAATTAAAGATATACATGTTATAATTACCAGTCTGAGTCCCATGTACAGTGCCCCGGTTAAAAACTGTGCACTGTAAGAAGCCTAAAACCTTGAAAATCTCAAACAGAGGCAGATACAGGATTTCCCGAAAGAGAGGGCGTGGGTTGACGCGGGTAATGGATATTTCATACTTGGACATTTTGTAGCATGACCTATCATTTGACAAATGAAAAGACATATCTGGATTTATGAAGGAAGTGAAGTCTTTGTTCACTTTTTATTTAGTCCCAAAGGCCTAACTATCCATGAATACAAGCCCAGGGCTTGAGGAATCTCATGAAATTTGCCACTGATGATAATATGAAAACTAATAATGAGATTATGGGGGTCACCTCGGGAGTCAAATAATACATTAAACACATACATTATTCAGGCACCCTGAATGTGACTGCCTCTTAGGTTATCTGATAATGATGGTACCAGGTGAGGATTTTTCAAAGGAGAGCACACATCTCCGCTGAGTGGGTTCCTTGTTGGTGGTTTATGTAGGCTACCACTCTTGAGTTGTCTGTAGCAAGCAACACTGTCGTATTTGACACTGGTCCTTGAACCTTTTCAGGGACTGAATATCATGCTCAACCCCAAACCTTTTGTAGTGACCTACTCTAAGTTAGCACCCCAACCTTTGTTTGAGTGGTCTGTACAGATTTCGATATTGTGGTTTTGGGGTGAAGGTCTGCCCCCTTCATCACATTGTTAGGGTTCGCCAATACTCTAGGCGACCTAAAATGGTCTCTGACCAAGGAAGGAGGATGTCCAACGACTGAGGATATCTGCAGTGCTCCTTGAGATACCACTGAAAGGATCTCATATGAAGGTGACCCTCCGGAACCAAGTTCTCTGCTGAGGGAGCAACCCAATTAGCGACATCAAACATCTTGCAGTCAAAACAGATTTTGACTTTAAGCATAGAATCAAATCCTGAAGTTTCAGTCACCTGTCTTGAGTGGGTTTTACCAGGCCTGAATTATTGAGCTCTGACTTCTCTTGATTGATTATCCAACCTAAGTATGTTAGGTCCACCACGAGTGTTTACTTGTGCCTCCTCCAGAGATGGGGCCCTGATAAGCCAATCGTCTAGGTGTGGGTGAAGTCTAACTCCCCTTGCAAGAGCCATCAGCTTCACCTCCTTTACAATCATTGTAAAAAAATTATGAGGCCGTGACTAAGTTGAAAGGGAGGGAGGTGAACTTAATCATTTGAGAACCGTGGATGAACCATAGGTACTTCTTTGGTGGATGGGGCTATAACTGTACGCGTCTGACAGGTCTATAGATGACACCCATTCCCCTGGGATCAGAAAGGTCCTAATGGACTCATTTTCCTGATGGTTTCATTTTGAACCTTCCTTCTAATAGAAAGGTGCTGAGTCTGTCGAGGTTTATGACTGGCCTCCACTTTTGATGAGGCTTGGGGAAACTCTTGGATTATTCCAGTCACAGATGATTTGAAAAGACCAATTCCATTTATTGTTATATGAAGCTTATCTCAGAAAATTATCGACAAATATTTAAACTAAAAAAAAAGAAATCTTATATTTATCACAAAAAAACACATTTAACATCTTGCCGCAAAGCAAGGGGGGGGGCCACGGTGGCAGAGTGGCAACACTCTCACCTCCCTCCTCTGAGGCCAGGGTTTGGTTCCCGGCACGGCCTCAAGTGGGAAGGCTGGTAGTTGCTTGCCGTTGGTCAGCAGTTTACAGAACAGAACCCTGACGAACTCTATGTACTGGTTTCCTCTGCCCTTCAAACTACCCGTCGTGATATGACCTGTACAGTGTTAAATGCAACGTAAAACCCCAAATAAATAAAAATAAATAAAGCAAAGCAAGTGTGGGTGACAATAAGTGTCACAACTTTTAAATGGATGCACGTCTCTTCATCTGTTGTTTAGGTAGTATCTGATTTTTAAATTCAGTAGGTTTCTTTGGCAGAAATACTCCATTGGATCTCGTTAGGAAATCACACGTTGCAGCACCCACAGGAGACTTCCTATGGCATTGTCTTATTTCAGTGTTGGGTGACTTATTGCAAAAAGATACTGATTTGCACCCTAACTTGGAATAGTTGCAACACAAAAACTTATTTGTACTTATTTTCTTAACAAAACAACATGGATTTCTGTTAATTAATGCACTGTCACAAGAGCAAGTAATAATTAACCCCTTAGAATGTTTGTAAAAACAAGAAAATTATTTCCACTTGAAATCTCTACCACATCTCTGAATTTGCACTCAAAAATTCCATTACTGTGAAGTCATTTAGAGATTGGGATTTAATGTCTGCTTAGCTACAAACTAGCAAACTTTGATCCAGTTTAATCATCTGATAATACTTCACAGAAAACAAAACTAAAACCTTAAGTATATAAATATTAAATAATATTATAAAAACATATTATTCACTGATACATTGGATAAACATCATTTAATGGAAAATGTTTTACAGTTGAGTGTAACAATATATACTTAATGGAGCAATGGCACTTTAAAAAGGATCTTTAGGGGGTTGTTAACCCCAAATGCCCAGTCTCTGATAAGTTTATCCATACAACGTTCAAAACACAATGCAAGATATACTATACTTGTGTAAGGCCTACCAGTAAGTACCACAAAATGAATGTATAAGTATTTTACAGCGGGGCCAAAATAAAAACTTTGGTGTCATGTTGGGAGATTTTTAAACATTTTTTTTATTCAGAACATCAAAACCAAACCAGTTACTGAGTGAACTAACAAACTTCTGTAGAATCAGATATGTTTGACATAAGCTATTAAAATGTGATGCACAAAGAACATACATGTATAAATCTGTAATCCGATATACTTTTTGTGGTCTTTCTAACCATATAGCTATTATTTTGATCAAATATACCTGTGCTGCATTCTGTATCGCTCATGCTTTTTGTAAGAGCCCCACTACAATCTTACTTTATCACCCATAAATGCTAACATGTCGTTTCGAGGTAAACTTTCTCCAAAAACCAATAATCAATCACATTTGATTAATTTACATCCATTTTCGACAATATTTTCTTTATTTTAGTAGTTCTGTCACCTTTTATTGTGCTAAGGTTTTTTTTACTTCCACTCAGTGAGTGCTAAAACGCGATTTGCGCTATAGAATTTGGGTTTTTTCGAAACGCCGAGCTGGTTTTCACTGTTGTAATGTCCATCCCCAGCTTTTGCAAATATTTGGTCACATTGCCCATGGGCACTACAGAGAGCAGCTACGGTAATAAAATACTGTGAATTTCTCTTCTTTTTTAATATTTTAGTAAAGTTGTGTTAAAATTGTGATTATGGGAGTAAATTACTTATGGTTAAATGGAAATCGAATGCAACTGGATCAATATCTCTCAGTAAATAGGTATCTCGTATATCTCGCCACACACAGAGCACATGTACGACTCCTCTCCCATGTGGATTTGTGTCATATTTTGGGGGGGGGGGCTCGTAGAAGGCTTTTGGTTTATGTCTGATGACTTGACTGCCTCACGGTGCAATCCGGCCTTCTGATTCATGTGACGTGGCATGTGTCTTCTCAGTCTCGATTTGCCACAAATCTTGCACTCGTGTGCCATTTCTGTTTCATTTGTGTGCTGCAATGCATGGTTTTTGAAACCAGCCCATGTCTTGAACACTCTACCATGCACTGTACATGTGTGATCTTTCTTTTGCATGTCTTATGTCTTAGATGACGCCTCAAAAAGTTGGCTGTGACAAAAACTCTCTTGCACTTTGGGCACATGTTTGACTTTTTCCCGACTTTTATGACCTTCTGTTCTTGTTCTTTTGAATCTGTACTATTCTGTGCTTGTTCTCTTAATTCTGTACTGTCCTCTGCTTGTTTTTCTAAGTCTGTACTGTCCTCTGCTTGTTTTTGTAAGTCTGTACTGTTCTCTGCTTGTTTTTTCAAGTCTGTACTGTCCTTTGCTTGTTTTTCTAAGTCTGTACTTTCATCTGCTTGTTTTGTCAAGTCTGTACTGTCCTCTGCTTGTTTTCTCAATTCTGTACTGTCCTCAGCTTGTTTTTCCAAGTCTGTACTGTCCTCTACTTGTTTTCTCAGGTGTGTACTGCCCTGTGGTTGTTTTCCTAAGTCTGTACTGTTGTCTGCTTGGTCTTCTTTTGTAGGCATGCCATTTTGCTCTTGAGCCTGACAATCTGTTTGCACTCCTGATTTTTGTGTTTTCCCAGTTTGATCTTCATCTTGAAAAGAACCTTGCATGTGTAATTTCTTGGGCCTGTGCATAGTTCGAGCTGTAATTTTCTGCACTTCAGAACCTGTATATTTCTGCAGCTTTCTTTCTGACATGACACTTTCTGCAATTTTTCTCTTAGACGTGACATGTACTTTTCCGCAGTGTTTCTTTTGGAGATGTATTTTTCCGTAGTTTTTCTTTTGAACATGTAGTTTTCAATACTTTGTCTTTTGCACCATCTATTGTTGTATTTACATGTGGTGTTGTAAAAGCTTGGTTTGCCTCTTGAATACATTTTTGACTTTCATCCTCATCTAGTAGAATGACAGACCCTAATACATCACAAATAACAGGTTTCACATCAGTAACAAAACTTTTAGATTCAAAGATTTGTCCATCATTCTCTATGATGTCCACTTCACTTCTACACTCAAATTTTCAAGGTTTTTGACTCCCCAAAGCACAGACTTAAAATAGCTTTTACTCGCTTGATTTGACCCCAGGCCTACAAAAAAGCTAGGTTGGTGAAACGTCATACCCACCCATTCATGCACTAAACATCAAATCTGAAAGAAACTGTGCCCTACAGCTTGAACAAAGCAATAGTCTAATTTTAAAATTAGTCAGATGTTTTGAGGTTTTTGACTCCCAAGAGCATAATTTTGATTCCTGGGCTACCAAAATAATAGGTTGGCCAGATCTCTGCCATACCAAGCCACTTGCAAAGTTTATTAGAAATCCCAAAAGAAATGTGGCTTGTAGTTTGAACAAGAAAATCTCCGCGGACAATGACCATGCATGATCCATAGTATCACGGCTTTTTGGGGATACAATAAAATAATGACAGTTGCTTAACATTGATAGATGTTTTAATATTTCATGAAAAACATGAATTGTTGCTCTATTTTAATGCCAAAATATTTTAAAATACATATAATAGGGAGAAAATACGATCATTAACCATTGACACAAAGACAGAACATCATCAGGCAATTCATTCTAAACTGTGGGAGGATCAAATGCAAAACTGTGACCAAAGTGTCGTTTGGACTGATGTAAACAAGGATAAAATTGAGGAAATTTCAACAACTCTTTATCTAGTCAGCCAAATCTTGTGATATATTTAATTTTACAAATAAACAAAAAAGAACCACAATAGCTGGGATGACTATTCTGGAGAAACTTACTGACTAATTTGAAAATTTTAATTACTTAAATGTAGCTTTTATAAGCTACAAGCTTACCATGTGGGACTGAATGCTGTTCTCAGGTTGCCGCCAGGCATCACGGCCAACATCTAAGAAAAACAGACATTTATTGTTGGCCGTAGCCTCAGGTTGTCGTCATGTGATTTCTTCTTTATGACATCTCCTTTCTCGTTGAGATTTAAACCCATACCCCTTTAGCTGTAATACAGCAGGGAGGTCGGGTGGGACTCTTCTCAGTCCCACATGGTACTGAATAGCTTACCATGTGGGACTGAATGCTGAATCCAACTGCCCGGTGGCGGGATTACAGCCGAGACTGGCAAATATGTTAGTTTTTCTTAGAATTTCGATAGAATTAGATAATGAAAGATATGAAAGTGAGATCCAAAATTACCAGTCTGAGTCCCGTGACAGTGTCCCAACACGAGGTTGGGCCTGTAATAAGCCAAAAACCTGAATGAAAGAAAGACAATGCAAATACACTGTCTGGGTGTTTGACCAAGGAGAGAAGTGTTAGAAAATACACTTGAGAGGGAGAGCCCGAGGGGTGTCACGTGAGGAGTCCAAGGCCAAGGCTTCAAGACGCTACTATGCCCTTAAGGGGTTTAATGACAACCTTAATGGTCCTTAAACCAGAAATAAAATTAAGATTAAAGGATATAAAGACCTTACCCGAAACACCCTGATGAGGTAGACTTATACCTAGACCCTGGGGAAGACTCCTAAGACTTGGTTGTAGCCGATATGCCGCACCCCCTCTCTTCTTTCCGAGGATTACTGTTCTGAGGGGAAGGGTCTAGGACCTGTTGAGTCGCTACTACTGGTCCCAGATACATGTTGTTGTTGTTGTCCGACCAAGTAAGGTCTTTTAGATAGAAGTTTGTAAAAGTGTTATGAGCTTTCCAGTGACATGCTTGCATGATCTGGTCCACAGATACCCCACCGTAAAACATCTGAGAGGCTGCGAAGGCCTAATGTCATGCGTTTTAACTTGGACCAAGTCCAAGGCTTGTTGATCTGCTTGTTTAACAAAGTAGTAGGTTTGTTTCAACCAAGAAAACAGTGTAGCGGGTCTGATATCTGAGGTATGTCCTTTCTTGAAGGAGATGAAAAGAAGGGACCGGGAACCTCTCAGGTCCTTGGTTCGGTCCAACTAGTACCTCAGGGCCCGCACCGGACACAGGGTCCTGTCTTCTTTGAATCGTCTATCTACAATGGCAGTCAAAGCAGGAATAGTCACCGGAAACACCTTCTCTTGCTAGTTGGTTTTTGGCTATAGTCAGAAGAAGGGAACAAGATAGATTCGATACTTTGTTTGCGACCCAGGCATGGATTTTGCTGCGGCGCTTGTCGGAGGCCAAAGCTACCAAGAATGCAGTTTTGAGAGTGAGATGTTTGAGGTCTGTGTCTTTCAAAGGCTCAAAGGGCGCTTTTGTGAGCTCATTAAGTACAACAGAAAGGTTCCACTTAGGGAGATTTCTGGAACTTTTGGGATGAAACTGGTGAGCAACCTATGAAGGTCTGCATTGTGTGAGATATGGTGGGCCGCTGGGCCCAAAGTGTCAACAATGGAAGTCCTGTAACCATCAATGATGGAGGGGCGCCTGTTTAGGTCTTGGTACAGGTACATGAAAAAATCTGAGATTTGTTTCACAGATGGAGTGGATAAATCCAACAAATTTTCTCTGCACCATTTTTCAAATAGGGCCCACTTTGACTTGTAGATGGTCCTTGTTGATGACTGCTGAGGGGGGGCAATTCTCTCTGCCCCCTCCACAGAGAAGCCTTGTTCTTAGAGTTGTCCACTCCTAGTGTTACGGTCATGGGCAAGCACGGTAGCAATTACCGGTTGTCTTTAAGTTGTAACAGAAAAAGCAAAAAGTTGAACTTAACAAATTTATTTAATAGTCAACAATAATGATTACAGTCAACTGGTGTGCTCTTAACCAAACACACTAATACAATAATAAGATCTAGCTGACCTGACCACTGAGATTAAGAGTTAAGTTTATCCGCCATATCCAGCAATCTGTTCTCTAATCCGTCCTGTGGTATATTCTGTGGTCTGTCCAATGTCATGTGGTCTGTCCTGTGATCTGTCCAATGTTCACTCACACACGGATATCTATATCTTGTGACCTGTCTCACACTCAACAACACAAAAGGTTCTTGTCCTGCTATTCTTTATATATCCAGTCACACAGAATGTCTGTCTGGAGATATTTAGAGAGTTAACACAACTGTACTGTCTGCTCCAAGATGTGGACAATGTCCAAAATGCAGTAAATTCACTCTCTGTTATATGAATGTACAATATCCAAAATATCCAAAGTACAATAAATCTGTCCAGATGATGTATCCAGTTCACTCCAGTAAAAGTTCACAGTGATATAAGCATATATTATACTCCGAAACACAATAGCTTTCCTTATAGCAAGCGAATACAAAGTTCACTTGTGGTCAGATGTACATTCCTTATATACATTCACAGATTTCTCTGGAATTGTACAGAACCAACTCAAAAAGGCTTGAGCCATCTAGACCAAAGGAGGAAGTTCTAGAAACTACTGGCAATTGGGTTTCCCCAAATCTAACATAACCACTGAGGGGGGGGGATTTCCCCCAGTCTGTGAACAGATCAAAAAACACTAAAACACAAAAATCAATAACTCCCTTACTTTAAATGTCAACACACAAAAAGAACCAACAACACAATTATCTTTTATGACAATGTATAAACATAAAGCTTAAATTAAACAATGCACTAATATAGTGCCTAATATATGTAATATACAATGTACTAATATAGTGTCCAATATATGTAACACCTCCCCCCTTAAAGAAAAATTTTGGAAACCAAGGGGTTACAAAATTTTACAAGAGATTTTCACCAGGTATATACACACAGGTAATAACTTTTTACAAAACATATTTATCTAAATACAAAAGTAAAATTGATACCATGTATAACTTTTATAAACTTACTAATTACAGGTATATAAATCACACATTAAATACAGCTTCTGGACAGGGCGTCCGCACAGATATTATCCTTTCCTTTAACATGTTCTATTTGAAGATTGTGTTCTTGCAACATTAAACTCCAGTTCAATAATCTTCTATTTTTGTTTTTCATTTTATGCAAGAAGACTAAAGGATTGTGATCTGTGAATACAACAGTGGGTTTTGATGATGAAGATATATATATGTCAAAATGCTGGATGGCCAAAATGAGTGCTAAACATTCTTTTTCTATTGTAGAGTAGTTCTTTTGATGAACATTAAATTTTTTTGAAAAATAGCAGATGGGATGTTCAATATCTTCATTATCACATTGCAGTAAAACTGCACCTGCACCCACATCACTGGCGTCTACAGCCAGCTGGAAAGGTTTACTGAAGTCTGGAGCAGTTAGTACGGGCTCTAAACAGAGAAGGTTCTTTACTTTGTCAAATGATTTTTGACAAGTCTCTGACCAGTGATATTTTACATTCTTTTTCAGTAGCTCAGTCAGTGGAGCAGTGACCTCTGAAAAATTTTTGCAAAATTTTCTATAATATCCTGCCATTCCAAGGAACCTCATTAAGCTTTTCTTATTTTCAGGAACGGGGTAGTCAATGATGCTTTTGACTTTGGCTTTGATTGGTGTCACAACTCCATGACCTACTACATGCCCTAAGTAAATAACTTTGGCTTTTACAAAGTCACTCTTTGACAAATTTACAGTGAGGTTTGCCTCTTTGAGCCGAAACAAGACTTGTTCAAGCCTTTTTAAATGTTCTTCCCAAGTATCACTAAAGATGACAATATCATCCACATACACTTCAACACCTTCTAAGTCTTTTAAACATATATTCATTAGTCTTTGAAATGTGGCCTGGGAGTTCTTCATGCCAAATGGCATCACCTTGTACTGATATAGACCATCAGGGGTCACGAAGGCTGATATTTCTTTGGCCCGCTCAGTAAGAGGTACACACCAATATCCTTTCAGTAAATCACACTTTGTGATGTATTTGGCATTGCCAATCCGATCAATACAGTCTTCCATCCTTGGGATAGGGAAGGAATCCGTTTTACTCAAAACATTGACTTTTCTGTAGTCAGTGCAATATCTGATTGAACCGTCTGGTTTCGGGACCAAAACACAAGGAGATGCCCAACTACTTTGACTTGGTTCAATTATATCTTTTTCTAGCATGTATTGCACTTCCTGCCTTAATTTTTCGAGTTTCATAGGATTTACCCGATACGGATGTTGTTTGATCGGACGGGCATCGCCGACATCGACATCATGCATGAGTATATTTGTCCTATTAGGGGCATTTGGGAACACTGACTTATACTTTAAGAGCAATTCAATAAGTGGAACCCTCTTATCTGGTGGTACATGACTCAGTTTGGTTTCCAAATCATCAAGGATCTCAGAATTACTCAACCTAATTTTACATTCAACATCAAGATCAGGAGTGTCGTCCCATATTTCATGCTCCTGATTACTGTTACTTTCTATATTACAGTCAGTAACCATAACAGGTTTTTTCACACCCCTTTCAAAGTATGGTTTTACCATATTTACATGACATAGTTGGGTTGACTTTCTTCTGTCCGGGGTTTCAATGATATAGTCCAGGTCACCTACTCTCTTTAACACTTTGTATGGCCCGTGATATCTGGCCTGTAACGTATTTCCCTGGACAGGTAGTAACACTAAAACCTTGTCACCTGGTTTGAAAATACGGTTTTGTGACTTCCTATCATAAAGCATCTTCATTTTTGACTGAGAAGTTTTCAAGTTTTGTTGCGCCAGCTCACAAGCCTTCTTCAACTTATCTCTGAACTTCGAGACATAGTCTAACAGATTTAGGCTCTCGGTGTTCTCAGATAACCAATTTTCCTTCAACAGCTTGAGAGGACCACGGACTGAATGGCCAAAGACCAACTCAAAGGGACTAAAGCCTAAAGACTCTTGAACAGATTCTCTAACTGCAAACAATAATAAGCTGATGCCTTCATCCCAGTCTTTTTCATTGTCTAAACAATATGTCCTAATCATATTCTTCAAAGTGGAATGGAACCTTTCAAGTGCACCTTGGGATTCTGGGTGATAAGAGCTAGATTTGATCTGTTTGGCACCTAACTGAAATACAACCTGTTGAAATAGTCCTGACATAAAATTTGACCCTTGATCTGACTGGATCTCTTTTGGTAAGCCAACTAGAGTAAAGAAATTAACCAGAGCTTTTGAGATTTTGGGAGCTGTTATGTTGGTCAATGGTATGGCTTCGGGAAATCTGGTTGAGGCGCACATAATGGTCAAAAGATATTGGTTTCTGGATTTAGTTTTTGGTAAGGGACCTACACAGTCAATTATCACTTTGCTAAAGGGTTCTTCGAATGCTGGAATGGGCTTGAGAGGAGCTACAGGAATTTTTTGGTTTGGCTTTCCTACCATTTGACAAATGTGACAAGTCTTGCAAAATTCTGCCACACAGTGCCGAATTTGAGGCCAACAGAAATGTTTGGTTATCTTGTTGTAAGTTTTGTTGATGCCTAAATGGCCACCCATTGGAGATTCATGAGCCAATTTTAATATCTCACTTTGGTACATTTTTGGTACAACAATCTGGTGTACTACTGACCATTCTTCAGATGCAGGGACATTTGGTGGCCTCCACTTTCGCATATGTACACCATTTCTGGCATAATAGCCTACAGGGACCTTATCTAGCTCTACTGGTGGCAAGACCAACTTGAATAAAGGAGCTAATTCAGGGTCATTTTCCTGCTCTGAAATCAATTTTGATTTTGAAAGTGATACATCTTGACAGTCAATTGAGTCTTGTTTTTCAGAATCTACCCTGGCCTTGGGATTTGTATCACTAGAATTCTGCACATCATGGTCATAGTTGTTTAAGAATGTATCTGACAAATCAACTAAGACATCTGTAGATTGTTTACAATCTTTTGGTTCTTCTTGGGCCTTTTTGGCCATAGTTCGAGTCACAGCACAGGAGGGAAAAATACCAGGAATAACCTCTTCTAATTTCTCAGTGCTAACCAAAGTGATCGGCTTAGAAGTAACCTTAGGATCAGCAGCTACCTTTCCACCTGCAAGATCATTTCCCAATAACAAAGATACCCCTTTAATGGGTAAAGTGGGCCTGGTACCCACAACAACAGAACCAGTAACTAAGTCTGATACTAACTTGACCTTATGCAAGGGAATGTTCACACAGCCTCCTTCAATACCTTGAGCAATGACACTCTCACCAGTAGATGTGCTTACACTCAATGGCAATACACCTTCTAAAAGTAAGGACTGAGTAGCTCCAGTGTCTCTTAATATCTTAATGGGGACCTGACTGGAACTACTTTCCAAGGATACAAAACCCTCAGACACAAAAGGTTTGAACTCTTCCCTAATAATCTCAGACTTGTCTAAACCAATACTAGACTCTGCTCTATTGGGATTTGAACGCCAGTTAGACTTGCTAGACACAAAGGCGTTGGGCGTTGCCTCCTTTTCTCTTCTCTTCTTTAAGAGCCAACAGTCAGACATAACATGCCCAGGTTTCTTACAATAGTGGCAAACAGGAGCAAAGGATCTGGGTTTCCTATCCTTACTCATAGTCTGATTTGAGGTTTGACCCTTATCTGAACTCTTTTCTGGAGCTACATTTTCAGATTTCTTTCCTATTTCTGGATACGACTTTTTAGCAGGACCAAAGGACTTATTCTTGTTGAAAGTGGACTTGTGAGTTAGCGCATAATCATCAGCATAAGCTGCTGCTTTTGCCAAATTTTCAACTTTCTGTTCATCTAGATAGGTTTTAATGTCATCACGAACACACCTTTTGAACTCTTCAATCAAAATAACTTGCCTAAGTTTCTCAAAGTCTGTACCTACTTCCCTAGAATTACACCATCTGTCAAAGTACACTTCTTTCTCATGGGCAAATTCAACATGAGTTTGACTTTCTTGTTTACGATAATTTCTGAATTTTTGACGATATGCTTCTGGTACCAACTCATATGCTTTCAAAATAGCATTTTTGACAGAGTTATAGTCCACACATTCAGAAATTGGCAAAGCTGTGTATGCCTCCTGGGCCTTTCCCCTCAAAACACTTTGCAGCAATAAAGGCCACTGGTCTATAGGCCATTTCAAATTTTGAGCTACTCTTTCAAAGTGTTGAAAGTACTTATCGACCTCTGACTCATTAAAAGGTGGTACCAGTCGCACATTTTTCCCCAGATCAAATTTAGTAGCAATGGACTCTTCATGGGCAATTCGACGAGCATTTAATTCTAAAGCTTTCATTTCTCTTTCATGTTTAAGCTCAAGTTCTTTTTCATATTTTTGAGCTTCAAGCTCTTCTTTTCGAGCCTCAAGCTCTTCTTTTCTTTGTCGAGCTTCAAGCTCTTCTTTTCGTTGTTGAGCTTCAAGCTCTTCTTTTCGCTGTTGAGCTTCAAGCTCTTTAAGTCTTAACTCTCTTTCAATTTCTAATCGCCTGATCTCATATTGCCCAGAAGGTTCCATCGGTAGAGGCTTATACACTTCTAAACAACTATCAGGTAAAACATCTTCATCAACCAACTGTTCAACAATAAGCCTTTTAAGTTCATGTTTACGTGTTGACCTTTTCACCTGTAACTGTAATTCTTGTGCTATTTGCATTAACATATCTTTCTTAAAAGTTTCTAGAACTTCCATAGATGGTGACTGTACAAACTCTTTAGCACTAGCCATTTTGAGCACTGTTGACTGTAACCAATTACTAAATCAAATGGATTTTCAAAATGTTAATTGAACCGTTGATCAAATGGGTGTAATCAAATGGTTGGATCCCGGACGAGCCCCCAATTTTCCTGTTACGGTCACAGGCAAGCACGGTAGCAATTACCGGTTGTCTTTAAGTTGTAACAGAAAAAGCAAAAAGTTGAACTTAACAAATTTATTTAATAGTCAACAATAATGATTACAGTCAACTGGTGTGCTCTTAACCAAACACACTAATACAATAATAAGATCTAGCTGACCTGACCACTGAGATTAAGAGTTAAGTTTATCCGCCATATCCAGCAATCTGTTCTCTAATCCGTCCTGTGGTATATTCTGTGGTCTGTCCAATGTCATGTGGTCTGTCCTGTGATCTGTCCAATGTTCACTCACACACGGATATCTATATCTTGTGACCTGTCTCACACTCAACAACACAAAAGGTTCTTGTCCTGCTATTCTTTATATATCCAGTCACACAGAATGTCTGTCTGGAGATATTTAGAGAGTTAACACAACTGTACTGTCTGCTCCAAGATGTGGACAATGTCCAAAATGCAGTAAATTCACTCTCTGTTATATGAATGTACAATATCCAAAATATCCAAAGTACAATAAATCTGTCCAGATGATGTATCCAGTTCACTCCAGTAAAAGTTCACAGTGATATAAGCATATATTATACTCCGAAACACAATAGCTCTCCTTATAGCAAGCGAATACAAAGTTCACTTGTGGTCAGATGTACATTCCTTATATACATTCACAGATTTCTCTGGAATTGTACAGAACCAACTCAAAAAGGCTTGAGCCATCTAGACCAAAGGAGGAAGTTCTAGAAACTACTGGCAATTGGGTTTCCCCAAATCTAACATAGCCACTGAGGGGGGGGGGATTTCCCCCAGTCTGTGAACAGATCAAAAAACACTAAAACACAAAAATCAATAACTCCCTTACTTTAAATGTCAACACACAAAAAGAACCAACAACACAATTATCTTTTATGACAATGTATAAACATAAAGCTTAAATTAAACAATGCACTAATATAGTGCCTAATATATGTAATATACAATGTACTAATATAGTGTCCAATATATGTAACACTAGACACCAGGCATGGAGGTTGAGATGTTTTAGATTGCTGTGGAACACATGAAGGTGGGACTGTTTTTTTTTATTTAAACATAATATATTTAACGACAATTGCCCACAGCCTATACTGGCCACAAGGGGCTCTTGTCCAACAACAAATGCGTACAATATTCAAAAACAAGTTCCATATATATATACAATATGTATTTATACAAACAATAAGAAGTTTCTTTCCTAATTTCCCATACTAAATTTCAAATTTTCATGTATACAGTACATATTATTTACAATGTTTACAAATTAATTCAGGTTGTAAGGTTACATTATGTGTTCACTTTTAGCTGTGAAAAGTAGAACTGTAAAATATTAGCTGTAAATCAATTACATTTACACAAACCTTTTTGATTTTGTTATATACTTTGTTACTGTTTCGAATAACTTTTTATCCTCATTATAATTACCAGTTCCAAAAAGAATTAACTCTATCAACTTAGTTTCTGTCAGACTATTAGTCGGTTTTTGCAAAACATCATTCAGATACTGTAGCATTTCTATCCTCGGAGCAGCGAAATTCGGACTGTTTGAGAAGGGTTGTTGACACTGGCAGTTGTAGTGGGATCTCTGTTGAGAGCTGCACTAGGTCCCAAAACCAGGGCATCCCTGGCCAGCCTGGGGCTATCACTATGATCAGGCAGAGGCATTACCTGATTTGTTGGATCACCGTGTGAAGGAGAGCCGTTGGAGGGTAAGCATAACCAGTGAGACCCGTCCAATTTATGTTCAGAGCATCCATGTCCCAGGCCTTTGGGTCTGGGATAGGAGTCACGTATAGAGGGAGTTTGTGGTTCAGATGATTGGCAAACCAGTCTACATGAGGAGTGAACCACTTGTGCCAGATCTGTTTGAACACCTGTGGATGCAGTGACCACTCCGTCAACTGCACTTGGTTGGACCTGGATAGGAGGTCGGCCATCACATTCAGACACCCTGGAATGTGTCTGGCTTTCAATGTTATGTGATAATTTATTTTTTTATTTATTTGGGGTTTTACATCGCTTTCAACACTGTACAGGTCATATCACAACGGGTAGTTGGAAGGGCAGAGGAAACCAGTACATATAGTTCGCTAGGGTTGTGTACTGTAAACTGCCGACCAATGGCAAGCAACTACCAGCTTTCCCACTTAAGGCCGTCACGGGGATCGAACCCTGGCCTCAGAGGTGGGAGGCGAGAGTGTTACCACTCTGCCACCATGGCCCCGGTTATGTGATAATGATGGCACCATGTCATGATCTTCCACAGGAGCACACACATCTCCGCTGAGTGAGTTCCTCCTTGTTTGTTTATGTAGGCTACCACTGTTGAGTTGTCTGTTGCAACTAGAACTGTTTGGTCTTGACACTGGTCCTCGGAGGGCCAGTGAAACCTCCTTCAACTCTAGGACGTTTATCTGTAGCTTTTTTCCTGATCTGACGACAGATCCTTTGTAGAACTGTGATCTAAGTGAGCACCCCAACCTTTGTTTGAGGCATCTGTAAATAGTTAGATACCGTGGCCTTTCGGATGAATGTCTGCGCCTTTCATCACGTTTACAGCATTCTGCCACCAGTCCTGGTGTGCAGAAATGGCCTCTGTCCAAGGAAGGAGGCTGTCCAATGACTGAGGATATCTCCAGTGCTGCTTGAGATGAAATTGAAAGGGCCTTATGTGAAGGCGTCCCTTCGGGACCATCTTCTCTGTTGAGGTTAGCAACCCAATTAGAGACATCAAACATCTTGCAGTCAAAACATGTTTTGACTTGAGTCGTAGGATTAAATCCTGAAGTTTGAGCCATCTCTCTTGAGTGGGTTTTACAAGGGCTAAATCTAGGTGGTACTCGTAGCCAAGAATGAAAACACCCGAGTAGGTTTCAGTTCTGACTTTTCCTGATTTATTATCCACCCCAAGGACTGGGTTAGATACCACTTGGGCTTCCTCCTGAGACTGGGACCTGATCAGCCAGTCGTCCAGGTATTGGTAAAGTCTGAGTCCTCTGGAGAGGGCCGTGAGCTTCCTTTACGAGCATTGTAAAGACCTGGGGGGCTGTGGCCAGTCCGAAAGGAAGGGAGCTGAACTGGAACACCTGAGACCTGTGGCAAAATCTGAGATACTTCCTTGAATTTGGGTGGATGGAGATGAGAAGGTAGGCGTCCGATCTATCGATGATACCCATTCCCCTGGAATCAGGGAGGTCCTCATCGACTATTACTGGCCTCCACCTTTGGTGAGGCTTGGGGACTAGAAACAGGAGACTATAAAACCCAAGAGATTTTACATTTTCCACCCTTTCGATAGCGTTCTTTGACAGAAGAGACTGAATGCAATCGGCCAGAGCTTGGTCTTTTTGAAGGTCCTTGTATTCTGATATTATCAGAGGAAATCTGACTGAGTTTGGTTTTGAGAGGAATGGCAGTACATAGCCATTGGTGATAATGTTTAACATGTTTGATGAACAATTGTTTGCTTGCCAGTCTCTTCTGAAAGAATGGAGGCGACCTCCTACTGGTGGACTGATGGAGGCTTTGGAGGAGTTATTGGGAGGAGGGTTTCCACACCCCCTTCCCCTATTGTGGGGTCGAAAATGACCCCTGGAGCCTCTGAAGTTTTGTTTGGTTACTGCTTTGGGAGGAATTGCCCCCATAGGGGCATTTCCTGTAGGAGCCTCTTTTCTTGTGGGGACCACAAAAGGGCTTATTCTGGTAGGGTTGAAAACCCTGAGAATCTTTTGCAGTGCCTTTTTTAAGAAGGAAGTCCTCACCTTCCTTGACTGAGATTTGAATAATGAAGACGGCCAAAAGGACGCATTCCTGAGCTGATGGTGTCTGGTTTCTCCTAGATGAGGTTGTAACAGGGCTTCATCTCGGCTTTGCGCCTAAGCAAGCCAGTATTGCCCATTGAATATAGCTCCCTCTGGAGAATATGGGCAAGGGATTTACTGAGGCAAGTCAAGGCTCTGTGCTGGATTAAGTTGGTCTTGTTCCACAGATCCAGATACTCACAGGCTTCCTCATAACCACGTTTCGCTGCCTTTTCAGGGTCGGCACGTTTTTTGATTTGTGATTTGACTTTCTTGAAGGTCGACTTCAAACTCTGCTGACACATTTCCAGAGTTGAATTGCAGGAAGAAGTCTTGGCAAAGGTAGTAGCGAAATTGAACGTGGAAATGTTTTGTCTCACCTTGCCCATAGGAGCCCCAGAGGGCTTAAGAGAAATACAGATCTTCGCAGTCTGCATTTAGTTCCTGAATTTTGTCCTCATAACAAGGTTGACCTACCTTGTACCACTTGGCAGTGGAGGGAGGGGCTTTGATGTACTTACACTGTGGCAAATTTGCTGTCTGGAATTCCTGATCAAATTTGTCAAAGGCATCCTTTATGATAGAGTTAAGAGGCAGCATAAAGGAAGGACCTCTTGGTCTAAGTTCTTGCCTGCCTTTCTCATCGTCAAGGCCCATGACCGCAGTGGAAGACCTAGGTAAGGACTCCCTAGGATCAGGCAATCTTAGGATGCGTCGAAATGTATCCACCTCCTCAGCATATTGGGATGGGATGTCAGACAGGGCTACTTCCCTATAATAAGGAGGGTCAGGGTCATGTTGAGGATGCTCTTGATCAGGGTAAGACTTCCTAGAGGGCTTAGGAGACCTATGCCTATGTTTCAGGGGACTGATCCTCTCCTGAAGATGAGGGTAAGAATCTGGACCTCGACTTATGTTTGGATTTATCAGAGAATGAGAAGACTTTTTTGGTTTAGTCGAGGCCACCTGGTGGATGACCCGAGGCGTCATCGATGCGACTATCATAAGGGTCGAGACGAGGAGGTAGTTCTGGGCCATAATCAACATCCATCGACTCGACAGCACTAGTTTTTGAGGGATCCAGATCTTTTGAATGAGATGGGTTTTGTTTAAAAGCTGAAGAGGTCTGATCCACCTCCACTTGCTTTGATTCGAAGACAAAGACTATTGACTGCTTCTAACATGCTGGCTTGAAAAGCCCCCATCTTTTGATCAATCTGTATATCAAAATGAGATCCCAAGGACTTCTCGAGGTTGGATTGAACTTTAAGCTGTAAGGTCGTACCTGGAGTAGGGGGTACAGTACGAGCTGGCATTCAAAGAGGTAACGCCTCGAAAGAAAGGGGTTGAGGTCGAGGCGGAGAAGTAAAAAGGCGTAAAAAGGCAACTTCAAGTTCTGCATGAGAACCCCCGAAGGAGTCGATCGAATTGTCACCCAATAATTCGGCATCTAAGTCATCATTTTTGTCAGTTTTCTCAGATTTCTTATCGCCCCTCTTTATGTACTCTTTCCTGTGGGTAAATTTAGTTTGCTGCTCTTCAGTGAATAAAACGCAGATATTACAAGGGGACAATAAAGTGACACAGGGATCATCTCCCTTACCCGCCTCTCTGCAGGTAGGGCAGTAGTTGTGTACATCGAAGGAATGACAGAAATGGTGACATTAGTTTGATGAGAAGACATGTTTGAACGCAATAAAAAGAACGTGAGGAATTGAACGGATCACATAAAGCCTAGTCGAGGCGAAACTCACAACAGCTTAAAAACAGAGAAATACCTAGCCGACAGTGGCGAAAGTTAGGTATTATGTGCTATACAGATTAATAAAAGGAATGACTGAATATGGACATACAACAAACAATATAAACTGAGATATAAGCAGAAAACGGTAGTAAAAACTTACCAAAGATTCCAATATGGCAGCGGCCAACAAGAAAGGCGATGACATAAAGAGGTAATCACGCGCGACGACAAGCTGAGGCTACGGCCAACAATAAATGTCTGTTTTTCTTAGATGTTGGCCGTGATGCCTGGCGGCAACCCGAGAACAGCATTCAGTCCCACATGGTAAGGTATTGTAGCACAATAAAAGTGGCCATTTTGAAGACACAGAAGTATTTCATAAGCAACCAATCGAGTTTAGAATGGGAGTTACCCTTGTATTACACTTTTTGTATATTCATTACAGTCCTAGAAAGTATATTTTGAATACAATGGAGTTTGGTTTGCATGCGGTTTCCTAATTCCTAATACTCAATAGACTCAAAAACTCTGAAAGCAATAATGAAGAGGAAACCAGAAACAAGAAATCTGTCATTTTATGACCCTAGTTTGGCACATAAGTGGGGTATGGGGGGCAGGGGGTAATTCTAACAATGCATGTAAAATCTCAGCAAAGGTTATAAAGTGCCCACTAATAAGGAAGATACTAAAGGGAGACCATAAGAAACACTTAGATCATTCTAGTCACAGATGTGTAGCAGTTACAAATTAAAGCAATTGATTTGAAAGGACCAATTCCATTCATTGTTATTATATAAAGCTCACCTGAGAAACATTTGGACAAATATTAACACTGAAAAAATATCTCATATTTATTACAGAAAATACATTTTACATCTTGCCTCAGAGCAAGGGGGGTGAAATTCAGTGCAACAACTTTTAAATGAATGCACGTCTCTTGCATCTGTTGTTTAGGTAGTACCATTGGATCTTATTAGGAAATCACACATCGCAGCACCTACAGGACACATCCTATGCCATTGTCTTATTTCAGTGTTTGGGGGACTTATTATAAAAAGATACTGATTGGCCAAGTAACTTGGAATACTTTTAATACAAAACTTATTTGTACTTATTTTTTGAAAAACAACATGGGTTTCTATTAATTTATGCACTGACACAACAGCAAGTAACAAGGGAACAGTGGCCGTCTTCAAACAACCACAAAGTTGAGTCTTTAGATTAAAGTTGAGTTAAACCCAGAATAATAGATATCAATTTATTGTGTTTAGATATAGTGGTAGAACGATTGTCTATAGACATCGAATGGTTGGTCGAAATTCACTGTAGTAGCGATGATCGATCTGGAGGTAGTGTCCATCGATTCATCATTATCAATGAAAATTTTGTAATATTTAGTTGCCTTTCTTTATGTATCTAAATATCCACATGATTTTTTAAATATTCTCTGCAGTTTCCTTAATAAATCAGCAGATTTATAACGAATTTCGGTTTGTTTATATCTACCGCCATGTTTACAAGAAGTGAGTGTTTTTGGTAGATTCTAAACCTCGGAACACCATTATTCCTACTGCATTGACATACACTTCATCCCGAAATGTGTTTTATAATATAACCAACTATGGAATCGATTATGGCTCGATCATCACTCAGAAAAATGGATGATTAATCGACCATGCAACTTGGAGGCGATTCCCATCACTATTTAGATAACAATATACATATACCACAAGGGTAACAAGGAGAGAGCTCATTAGTGCCCAATAACTTTCAAAATGTTTAATGTGTTTTTGAATGAAATAACGTCATTTACCAAGACTGTTAAAATGTGTTTTAATGATAGATTTACAAATGAAAATCCGAACAAAGAAGGCAATAACCTTTTCTGATGGAGAAATTCTAAATAGATTTGCAGACCCCAAATAAGTGTATTAAATTAGTCATGTTATCTCTGCCATCTATGAAACTATTACTGTCCACACGCTTTCATGTGTAGAGCCACCAGATGAATACTTTTTTGTGATCCCAAATAAACCATAAAAGCGTATAATATCCATGGATGGCTTTTTCACTATACATTTTCACTATACAGTGAGCCATAAATAAAGATAAATACTGATCATTACATATACCATATATTTTCTAATTAATGCCCCTTTACTTTAATACCAAATTTATAATGAGTGTCTGTAATTAATACACCAGACAACACTGTTCCATGCTAACTTTTGATTCAATATGAGCCAAAAATATTTGAATCATGTTAAAACAATTTCTGCCTCATTAATGGTAGAAATTGATGCTGAATGCATGGGATTTCTTTGACACATGCTACATACAGTTAGTTAAGATTTCTATGTATACATGACACTTTCAAGACATATAGTTGGCTTAGTTTCTGTTTCGTCTATTTGAATAGTAATCACCACAAGGTAATTCTAACTCTAATAGTATTTCTATAGCATTTAATCTCTATCTAAAGACAGTTACTGGGTTGAAGTATGGATTGACTGGACCCCAGATTCCAAGACACATTAAACAGATTCCGAGGAACATCAAACAAGAAAAATCAGAGATCAACAATTACTAGGGATGAGATATTGAAGGTGAAAAGCTGAAGGTTGTGAAGTAAGCTTCAAATTTGTAAAATAAGATTATAGGAGACATGGTGGGTGAGCCATAAATCATAGTTCTCAATATCAAAAATTTAGGTAAATTTCTGATACAAGAGTTAAAGGTAAATTTGTCTTTTATTTCTGTATGATTAACTTACATGAAAAATATAATTGACTTTAAATTATTCAATAAAACAGAATTTATACACGTATGATCAGTTAGCCAATAATATGAAAGTCTTGTTCCAAGATTACATCATAACTCCCCATTTCATTATGTATTGTCATAAGGTTGGTACTTGATTGCCTTGCCATTCATGGGCATATGTTCTACTTCCCTTTCCACATTCAAAGATTACCTATACAATGGTGCAAGTGAATTTTAGACCAACACCATTTAAATTTGTAATTAAATTGGACTTAACTTGTCTTAACATAGCTGATGAAACACAGATTTTGGGGTTGTCTACTGCTTCAAACCGTAACTTGGCAAATGCCTTAACTTTACAAAAAACAGAAGACAATTTATATCTTTATATTCACTTGCCACTGCAAAAATTTACATGTTGCGACGTAACAAAGATTGATTTATTGTCTTGTCTGTTGTAAAAGTTACATTTATACTAGCGCTAGGGTCAATACTAGTGTCACTATTTTGGTTCTACTGGTTCAATTCCAAAATGCAACAACAAAATACTTAATATCACCATGGTTGACATATATGATGGAAAAATTTACTTGATATTAAACAAAACCTTATCACAGAAAATATGTTGCCTACTGCAGTCACTGTTACATAAGTATTCACCCAAAGAAGAAACTTTGTGTTAATGTTTTATGACTATTCTCTGTTGTTTTACAGATGGTAGAATGTTATCTGGGGCCTGCCCGTAATTAAGTGAATTTCCCTGAATAATAGATATCAATTTATTGTGTTTAGATATAGTGGTAGAACGATTGTCTATAGACATCGAATGGTTGGTCGAAATTCACTGTAGTAGCGATGATCGATCTGGAAGTAGTGTCCATCGATTCATCATTATCAATGAAAATTTCGTAATATTTCGTTACCTTTCTTTATGTATCTAAATATCCACATGATTTTTTAAATATTCTCTGCATTTTCCTTAATAAATCAGCAGAAATAACAATTAAGAGTACATGTGTCACAGATACACATTGACACCTTTCGCAAACCATTTTCAATTAATTTTCTGACTTTGTATTCGTGACAAAGGCCACTTTTCTGAACTTTTATTTGTGCATAAACTTGCACCGACATAAATAAAATTGCCACTTCCAAATATGTAAATGGTACCAGTCTTTTGAATAACCATCGACACAATTATAAAAGACTGTTTATTGAATAATGTCTATTGAACCTATTAGTATCTAATCTAATCTACTGCTTTGCAGGCGCAATATCTTCCCCACTAAGGAGAACTCAGCGCGCTAGTTAACAAAAATCATTTCTTATAAGGAGAGTCGAGGGGCGTTCAAGGTCAGTGTACCAGGTTTGTGGGTGGGACCGAGAGGGAAGGAGACTAAGTTGGGAAGCTTGAGTTGAAAAGGTGCATTTTGAGGTGTTTCCTGAAAGATGCGACAGAGGGACTATTTCTTATTTGGAAGGGGAGAGAGTTCCAAAGAACTGGGGCATAGTGACTAAAAGAATTTGAGAAGTGTTTAATTGATTTATGAACTCTACGGTCAAAAGTGGGGGTATGAAGGAACATGAGATTAGGGGTACTTCGTCTAGTATTTCTAAAGGAAGCGTAGGGGTGGATTAGTTCTCTTAGGTAAACAGGCTGACCTTGGTTGAGGATGTTATATGCAATGAGGCCTATTTTGAATTGTACCCTGTACCTAACTGGAAGCCAATGGAGTTTTTTCAGTTGAGGGGTGATGTGAGAACATTTTGAGGAACGGGTGACAACCCTGCAGAGTGAGTTTTGCACTAGTTGCAATCTTCTTAGATATAAGATATAGTATATAAGATATAGTAGATATAGTATGTCTGGAAGACATGTCTGGAAGTCATGTGTTGAAGAACCAGACATTTATTGGGGAAAATTACTCGATCGAGCACCAGAAGACAAAGAAAAAAACAAAAGATTTTCTTCATTCTGGAACTTTGCAAGAGGCTGGACAAAGTCTAGACAGTGTATTCATTTCACAAACTGCACATTAAAGAAAATATTAAACAAAAAAAAAAATGACAGAGTATATACAATGTCTCTTATATTTAATCTTTGTGTATAGATATTGCATATATCTTTAGCTTTGAAAGGATAAAATGGCGTTTTTTAAATAACAATCAGAACCCAGTACATAACTTGAATCCAAGATTCGACTAATAATTAACCCTTTAGAATGTTTGTAAAAAAACAGAAAATTATTTCCACTTGAAATCTCTACCACATCTTTGAATTTGCACTCAAAAATTCCATTACTGTGAAATCATTTAGAGATTGGGATTTAATGTCTGCTATAACTACAAACTAGTAAACTTTGATCCAGTTTAATCATCTAATAATACTTCACAGAAAACAAAACTAAAACCTTAAGTATATAAACATTAAATAATATTATAAAAACATATTATTCACTGATACTTTGGATACACATCATTTAACGGAACATGTTTTACAGTTGAGTGTAACAATATATACTTAATGGAGCAATGGCACTTTAAAAAGGATCTTTAGGGGGTTGTTAACCCCAAATGCCCAGTGTCTGATAAGTTTATCCATACAACGTTCAAAACACAATGTAAGATATACTATACTTGTGTAAGGCCTACCAGTAAGTACCACAAAATGAATGTATAAGTATTTTACAGCGGGGCCAAAATAAAAACTTTGGTGTCATGTTGGGAGATTTTTAAACATTTTTTTTTATTCAGAACATCAAAACCAAACCAGTTACTGAGTGAACTAACAAACTTCTGTAGAATCAGATATGTTTGACATAAGCTATCAAAATGTGATGCACAAAGAACATACATGTATAAATCTGTAATCCGATATACTCTTTTTGTGGTCTTTCTAACCATCTAGGGGCCACGGTGGCAGAGTGGTAACACTCTCGCCTCCCACCTCTGCGGCCGGAGTTCGATCCCCGTCATGGCCATAAGTGGGAAAGCTGGTAGTTGCTTGCCGTTGGTCGGCAGTTTACAGTACAGAACCCTAGCGAACTATATGTACTGGTTTCCTCTGCCCTTCCAACTACTAGTCGTGATATGACCTGTACAGTGTTGAAAGCGACGTAAAACCCCAAATAAAAAAAAATAAAAAAATCTAACCATATAGCTATTATTTTGATCAAATATACCTGTGCTGCGTTCTGTATCGCTCATGCTTTTTGTAAGAGCCCCACCAAAATCTTACTTTATGACCCATAAATGCTAACATGTCGTTTCGAGGTAAACTTTCTCCAAAAACCAATAATCAGTCACATTTGATTAATTTACATCCATTTTCGACAATATTTTCTTTATTTTAGTAGTTCTGTCACCTTTTATTGTGCTAAGGTTTTTTTTACTTCCACTCAGTGAGTGCTAAAACGCGATTTGCGTTATAGAATTTGGGTTTTTTCGAAACGCCGAGCTGGTTTTCACTGTTGTAATGTCCATCCCCAGCTTTTGCAAATATTTGGTCACATTGCCCATGGGCACTACAGAGAGCAGCTACAATAATAAAAAACTGTGAATTTCTCTTCTTTTTTAATATTTTAGTAAAGTTGTGTTAAAATTGTGATTATGGGAGTAAATTACTTATGGTTAAATGGAAATCGAATGCAACTGGATCAATATCTCTCAGTAAATAGGTATCTCGTATATCTCGCCACACACAGAGCACATGTACGACTCCTCTCCCATGTGGATTTGTGTCATATTTTGGGGGGGGGGGGCTCGCAGAAGGCTTTTCGTTTATGTCCGATGACTTGACTGCCTCACGGTGCAATCCGGCCTTCTGATTCATGTGACGTGACATGTGTCTTCTCAGTCTCGATTGAAAACGGAAGGATTTGCAACAAAACTTGCACTCGTGTGCCATTTCTGTTTCATTTGTGTGCTGCAATGCATGGTTTTTGAAACCAGCCCATGTCTTGAACACTACCATGCACTGTACATGTGTGATCTTTCTTTTGCATGCAGGGGTTACTGTCTGAGAAATATCTTGGATGACGCCTCAAAAAGTTGGCTGTGACAAAAACTCTCTTGCACCTTGAGCACATATTTGACTTTTTCCCGACTTTTATGACCTTCTGTTCTTGTTCTTTTGAATCTGTACTATTCTGTGCTTGTTCTCTTAATTCTGTACTGTCCTCTGCTTGTTTTTCTAAGTCTGTACTGTCCTCTGCTTGTTTTTGTAAGTCTGTACTGTTCTCTGCTTGTTTTTTCAAGTCTGTACTGTCCTTTGCTTATTTTTCTAAGTCTGTACTTTCATCTGCTTGTTTTGTCAAGTCTGTACTGTCCTCTGCTTGTTTTTGTCAATTCTGTACTGTCCTCAGCTTGTTTTTCCAAGTCTGTACTGTCCTCTACTTGTTTTCTCAGGTGTGTACTGCCCTGTGGTTGTTTTCTTAAGTCTGCACTGTTGTCTGCTTGGTCTTCTTTTGTAGGCATGCCATTTTGCTCTTGAGCCTGACAATCTGTTTGCACTCCTGATTTTTGTGTTTTCCCAGTTTGATCTTCATCTTGAAAAGAACCTTGCACATGTAATTTCTTGGGCCTGTGCATAGTTCGAGCTGTAATTTTCTGCAATTCAGAACCTGTATATTTCTGCACCTTTTCTTTCTCACATGACACTTTCTGCAATTTTTCTCTTAGACGTGACATGTACTTTTCCGCAGTGTTTCTTTTGGAGATGTATTTTTCCGTAGTTTTTCTTTTGAACATGTAGTTTTCAATACTTTGTCTTTTGCACCATCTATTGTTGTATTTACATGTGGTGTTGTAAAAGTTTGGTTTGCCTCTTGAATACATTTTTACATAGCTATTACTCGTTTGATTTGACCCCAGGCCTACAGAAAAGCTAGGTTTGTGAAATATCATACCCACCCATTCATGCACTAAATATCAAACCTGAAAGAAACTGTGCCCTACAGCTTGAACAAAGCAATAGTCTAATTTTATAATTAGTCAAATGTTTTGAGGTTTTTGACTCCCAAGAGCATAACTTTGACTCCTGGGCTACCAAAATAATAGGTTGGCCAGATCTCTGCCATAGCAAGCCACTTGCAAAGTTTATTAGAAATCCCAAAAGAAATGTGGCTTGTAGTTTGAACACAAGAAAATCTCTGCGGACAATGACCGTGCATGATCCATAGTATCACGGCTTTTTGGGGATACAATAAAATAATGACAGTTGCTTAACATTGATAGATGCTTAATATTTGATGAAAAACATGAATTGTTGCTCTATTTTAATGCCAAAATATTTTAAAATACACATAATAGGGAGAAAATATGATCATTAACCATTGACACAAAGACAGAACATCATCAGGCAATTCATTCTAAACTGTGGGAGGATCAAATGCAAAACTGTGACCAAAGTGTCGTTTGGACTGATGTAAACAAGGATAAAATTGAGGAAATTTCAACAACTCTTTATCTAGTCAGCCAAATCTTGTGATGTATTTAATTTTACAAATAAACAAATAAGGACCACAATAGCTGGGATGACTATTCTGGAGAAACTTACTGACTAATTTGAAAATTTTAATCACTTAAATGTAGCTTTTATAAGCTACAAGCTTACCATGTGGGAATTGAATGCTGTTCTCGGGTTGCCGCCAGGCATCACGGCCAACGTCTAAGAAAAACAGACATTTATTGTTGGCCGTAGCCTCAGGTTGTCGTCATGTGCTTTCCTCTTTATGACATCTCCTTTCTCGTTGAGATTTAAACCCATACCCCTTCAGCTGTAATACATGGTACTGAATAGCTTACCATGTGGGACTGAATGCTGAATCCAACTGCCCGGTGGCGGGATTACAGCCGAGGCTGGTAAATATGTTTGTTTTTCTTAGAATTTTGATAGAATTAGATAATGAAAGATATGAAAGTGAGATCCAAAATTACCAGTCTGAGTCCCGTGACAGTGCCCCAACCCGAGGTTTGGTCTGTAATAAGCCAAAAACCTGAATGAAAGACAGTGCAAATACAGATAAACTGTGATAAAATAAAGATATAAAGACCTTACCCGAAACACCCTGATGAGGTAGACTTATACCTAGACCCTGGGGAAGACTCCTAAGACTTGGTTGTAGCCGATGTGCCCCCCCTTCTCTTCTTTCCGAGGATTACTGTTCTGAGGGGAAGGGTCTAGGACCTGTTGAGTCGCTACTACTGGTCCCAGATACATGTTGTTGTCGTTGTCCGACCAAGTAAGGTCTTTTAGATAGAAGTTTGTAAAAGTGTTGTGAGCTTTCCAGTGACATGCTTGCATGATCTGGTCCACAGATACCCCACCGTAAAACGTCTTAGAGGCTGCGAAGGCCCTAATGTCATGCGTTTTAACTTGCACCAAGTCCAAGGCTTGTTGATCTGCTTGTTTATAACAAAGTAGAATGGTTTGTTTCAACCAAGAAAACAGTGTAGCGGGTCTGATGTCTGAGGTATGTCCTTTCTTGAAGGAGATGAAAAGAAGGGACGGGGAACCTCTCAGGTCCTTGGTTCGGTCCAACTAGTACCTCAGGGCCCGCACGGGACACAGGGTGCTGTCTTCTTTGAATCGTCTATCTACAATGGTAGTCAAAGCAGGAATAGTCACCGGAAACACCTTCTCTTGCTAGTTGGTTTTTGGCTATAGTCAGAAGAAGGGAACAAGGCAACCTTTTCCCAGATTTCCTAGATTCGATACTTTGTTTGCGACCCAGGCATGGATTTTGCTGTGGCGCTTGTCGGAGGCCAAAGCTAGCAAGAATGCAGTTTTGAGAGTGAGATGTTTGAGGTCTGTGTCTTTCAAAATCTCAAAGGGCGCTTTTGCGAGCTCATTAAGTACAACAGAAAGGTTCCACTTAGGGAGATTTCTGGAACTTTTGGGACGAAACTGGTGAGCAACCTATGAAGGTCTGCATTGTGTGAGATATGGTGGGCCGCTGGGCCCAAAGTGTCAACAATGGAAGTCCTGTAACCATCAATGGTGGAGGGGCGCCTGTTTAGGTCTTGGTACAGGTACATGAAAAAATCTGAGATTTGTTTCACAGATGGAGTGGATAAATCCAACAAATTTTCTCTGCACCATTTTTCAAATAGGGCCCACTTTGACTTGTAGATGGTCCTTGTTGATGACCGCTGAGGGGGGGCAATTCTCTCTGCCACCTCCACAGAGAAGCCTTGTTCTTAGAGTTGTCCACTCCTAGACACCAGGCATGGAGGTTGAGATGTTTTAGATTGCTGTGGAACACATGAAGGTGCGACTGTTTGAGAAGGGTTGTTGACACTGGCAGTTGTAGTGGGATCTCTGTTGAGAGCTGCACTAGGTCCCAAAACCAGGGCATCCCTGGCCAGCCTGGGGCTATCACTATGATCGGGCAGTGGCATTGCCTCATTGTTTTGGATCATCCTGTGAAGGAGAGCCATTGGAGGATAAGCATAAGCAGTGAGACCCGTAAAATTTATGTTCAGAGCATCTATGTCCCAGGCCTTTGGGTCTGGGATAGGAGACACGTATAGAGGGAGTTTGTGGTTCAGATGATTGGCAAACCAGTCTACATGAGGAGTGAACCACTTGTGGCAGATCTGTTTGAACACCTGTGGATGCAGTGACCACTCCGTCAACTGCACTTGGTTGGACCTGGATAGGAGGTCGGCCATCACATTCAGACACCCTGGAATGTGTCTGGCTTTCAATGTTATGTGATAATTTATTTATTTATTTATTTGGGGTTTTACATCGCTTTCAACACTGTACAGGTCATATCACGACGGGTAGTTGGAAGGGCAGAGGAAACCAGTACATATAGTTCGCTAGGGTTGTGTACTGTAAACTGCCGACCAACGGCAAGCAACTACCAGCTTTCCCACTTAAGGCCGTCACGGGGATCGAACCCCGGCCTCAGAGGTGGGAGGCAAGAGTGTTACCACTCTGCCACCGTGGCCCCTGTTATGTGATAATGATGGCACCATGTCATGATCTTCCACAGGAGCACACAGATCTCCACTGAGTTCCTCCTTGTTTGTTTACATAGGCTACTACTGTTGAGTTGTCTGTTGCAACTAGAACTGTTTGGTTTTGACACTGGTCCTCGGAGGGCCAGTGAAACCGCCTTCAACTCTAGGACATTTATGTGTAGCTTTTTTCCTGATCTGACGACAGACCCTTTGTAGAACTTTGATCTAAGTGAGCGCCCCAACCTTTGTTTGAGGCATCTGTAAAGAGTTGGATACCGTGGTCTTTCGGATGAATGTCTGCACCTTTCATCACGTTTACAGGATTCTGCCACCAGCCCTGGTGTGCAGAAATGGCCTCTGTCCAAGGAAGGAGGCTGTCCAATGACTGAGGATATCTCCAGTGCTGCTTGAGATGAAATTGAAAGGGCCTTATGTGAAGGCGTCCCTTCGGGACCATCTTCTCTGTTGAGGTTAGCAACCCAATTAGAGACATCAAACATCTTGCAGTCAAAACATGTTTTGACTTGAGTCGTAGGATTAAATCCTGAAGTTTGAGCCATCTCTCTTGAGTGGGTTTTACAAGGACTGAATCTAGGTGGTACTCGTAGCCCACGAATGAAAACACCCAAGTAGGTTTCAGTTCTGACTTTTACTGGGTTAGATCTACCACTGCCTGAGTGTTCACTTGGGCTTCCTCCTGAGACTGGGACCTGATCAGCCAGTCGTCCAGGTATTGGTGAAGTCTGAGTCCTCTGGAGAGGGCCATGAGCTTGACTTCCTTTACGATCATTGTAAAGACATGGGGGGCTGTGGCCAGTCCGAAAGGAAGGGAGCTGAACTGGAACACCTGAGACCTGTGGCAAAATCTGAGATACTTCCTTGAATTTGGGTGGATGGAGATGTGAAGGTAGGCGTCCGATCTATCGATGATACCCATTCCCCTGGAATCAGGGAGGTCCTCATGGACTCTGGAGTTTCCATTTTGAACTTTGTTGAGCCTGCTTAAGTCTATTACTGGCTTCCACCTTTAGTGAGGCTTGGGGACTAGAAACAGGAGACTATAAAACCGGAGAGATTTTACATTTTCCACCTTTTCGATAGCGTTCTTTGACAGAAGAGACTGGATGCAATCGGCCAGAGCTTGGTCTTTTTAAAGGGCCTTGTATTCTGATATTATCAGAGGAAATCTGACCAAGTTTGGTTTTGAGAGGAATGGCAGTACGTAGCCATTGGTGATAATGTTTAACATGTTTGATGAACAATTGTTTGCTTGCCAGTCTCTTCTGAAAGAATGGAGGCGACCTCCTACTGGTGGACTGATGGAGGCTTTGGAGGAGTTATTGGGAGGAGGGTTTCCACACCTCCTTCCCCTATTGTGGGGTCGAAAACGACCACTGGAGCCTCTGAGGTTTTGTTTTCCTCTGTTTGAGGAAAACGATTGGTTACTGCTTTGGAAGGAATTGTCCCCATAGGGGCATTTCCTGTAGGAGCCTCTTTTCTTGTGGGGACCACAAAAGGGCTTATTCTGGTAGGGTTGAAAACCCTGAGAATCTTTTGCGGTGCCTTTTTTAAGGAGGAAGTCCTCACCTTCCTTGACTGAGATTTGAATAATGAAGACGGCCATTCCTGAGCTGATGGCGTCTGGTTTCTCCTAGATGAGGTTGTAACAGGGTCATCTCAGGTTTGCGCCTAAGCAAGCCAGTATTGCCCATTGAATACAGCTCCCTCTGGAGAATATGGGCAAGGGATTTACTGAGGCAAGTCAAGGCTCTGTGCTGGATTAAGTTGGTCTTGTTCCACAGATCCAGATACTCACAGGCTTCCTCATAACCACGTTTCACTGCCTTTTCAGGGTTGGCACGTTTTTCGATTTGTGATTTGACCTTCTTGAAGATTGACTTCAAACTCTGCTGACACTTTTCCAGAGTTGAATTGCAGGAAGAAGTCTTGGCAAAGGTAGTAGCGAAATTGAACGTGGAAATGTTTTGTCTCGCTTGATGTTCCAATTCTTTATCTAAATCTAAATCTACTGCTTTGCAGGCGCAATATCTTCCCCAAGGGGAACTCAGTGCGCTAACTAATGTATAATTTCCAAGTCATAGTGGGGGACGAGTCCAGGTCTGTATTCCGATGGTTGTGGGTGTGAACCGTGGGGAAGAATCTAGGTCGGAAAAGCAGATTTAAAAAGGTGAGTTTTCAGGTGCTTCCTGAAGGATGTAACAGATGTACTGGTTCCTACATGGGTAGGAAGTGAGTTCCAGAAAGCAGGTGCATGATGGCTGAAAGATTTGGTAAGATACTTATGAGACTTATGTATTTTAGAGTCAAAAGAAGGAACTTGAAGGAATTTGTATTTTGGACTGCTACGTCTGGTGTTCCTTGATGAGGTATTTGGATGAAGTTTATCCTTGAGGTACACAGGTTGACCATACTTAAGGACTTTATATGTGATCAACCCAATTTTGAAAAGAACCCTGTATTTGACTGGTAGCCAATGTAGTTTTTCCAGATTTGGAGTTGTATGAGTGTACCTCGAGGATCTAGTGACTACTCGACAGAGGGAGTTCTGAACACCCTGCAACCTCTTTAGCTCAGAAAGAGTGAGTGAGGCAAAGAGGGAATTACAGTAGTCAATTCGGCTACTGACGAGAGCATTTGCAAGGAGTATTGCTGTGTTAAGGTCAAGGAGATGGCGAATCCTATATAAATCTCTTATATGGAACCGAGTGGACTTAATGACTTGGGAAATGTGATCTGTGAAGGTCAGGTTGGAGTCGAACACCACTCCTAGGTTTTTGACATTTGAGGCAGGTGCCACTTTATTCCCAAGAATGTCAGTGGGAAAAAGGGAATGAAGTTGTTTACGACTGTATTTTGAACCAATCAGGATGAATGCTGTTTTGTCTGGGTTTAATTTGAGTTTATTTGCAGCCATGAAATTTTGTATATCATTTAGGCAGTCTGTTAGAGCTGTCATTGACTGACTGAAATTTGATGGTGAAAGAGTAATGTATAACTGAGTGTCATCTGCGTAAAAGTGGTGTTTGATACCCCTGTGAGATCGAATAATTGAACTGAGTGGATTTGTGTACATGGAGAAAAGGAGTGGCCCCAGGACCGAGCATTGAGGGACACCAAATTTTAAGTCCATGGGATGTGACAGTACAGAGCCTACCTTGACTGATTGAGTCCTGTCCGACAAGTAAGACTTGAACCACCTCAGAGCCAGTCCATTGATGCCATAGCATTCATATAATCTGTGGAACAGGATCGAGTGGTCAATGGTGTCGAAGGCTGCCGAGAGATCGAGGAGGGTTAGGGCTGTTGTACTGCCTTCAGACATATTGAGGAAAAGATCATCCTGTATATTTAGGAGGGCACTTTCCGTAGAATGGAACCTTCTATAGGCAGATTGGAAACCAGTCAAAAGACAGGACTCGTCCAGGTGAGACAGGAGTTGGGACGACACCACTCTCTCTACGACCTTTGAAACAAAATTTTAATTAGAGACAGGCCTATAGTTTTTAAGGACTTCTCTATCAAGGGTTGATTTTTTTAGGAGTGGAGTCACATGGGCCTGTTTGAAAAATTTAGGGCAGCTTCCTTCACGGAGTGATGCATTAATTACTGATGTGATAGGGGTGATGAGGATATCTAAAAATTCTATTACAAGAAATGTTGGCCAAGGATCAAGGGAGCAAGATTTGCTAGGGGAGTTTTTGATGATATTAGCTACCTGATCTTCTGAAACAGAGGAAAAAGCTGAGAAAGCAGGAGGTGTGAGATCAGAGTCAGTGTATTTAGGGGGATTAGAGTTGGCGAAGGATTGACGAATGTTTGTGATTTTTTCTGTGAAAAATTCAACAAATTTGTCAGCTAAAAATCGAGGAGAATTTACTGAGGGAAGTACTTTTGCAGCAGATCTATGGAGTACATCGTTTAGAGTTTGCCAAAGTTTCCGAGGATTGTCCTGGTTGTCATGAATTCTGGATTTGAGGAAGTCAGATTTCGCTTTCATGCAGATTTTATTATACATATGAACCTTTTTGATACATTGTGATCTGTTGAAACTGGTTTTATTTTTGCGCCAAAGGCGTTCAAAGAGACGTTTTGTTTCTTTTGCCGCAATGACACTGTCATTTACCCACCCAGGGATATATTTGGCCCTGACGTGTTGAGTGATGGAAGGAGCATGTTTGTCAATGAGAGTTGTTAAAGTGGAGTGGTACTGTGAGTACAAGGCATCAGAATTATTTTTCGGATCAACAATAAGTTCAGACGAGAGAAGATCCTTTCTCATGGCTTCTATATTGATTTTATGGTATTTTCTGAAAGTCACGGTGTCACCAGAGATTCGTCTTTGGGGGGTGATATTGACCTTGAATGTGATGGAGAGGTGATCAGAGAAGGCCTCAGTGGCATGGACGTGTGAAATGTTGTCGTTTCTAGATTTGGTGAGAACTAAGTCAATGGTGTGTCTGAAGATATGGGTAGGAAAATTTACCTTTTGAAGGAGGTCAAAAGACCCTAAAAGAGCACGAAATTTTTTTGAGTCGTTGGAATTTGTGTCCATGTGAATGTTGAAGTCCCCGATGATTACTAAATTGTCTGTAGTAGGGTAAATATTTTCGAGAAGTGCATTAAACTGTTCATAGAAGGTTGCTGGGCTGGTTGATGGGGGTTTGTATATATTGAGAAAAAGGCAGGATTCATTTTGTAAAGAGATTTTAATATGGAGGTTTTCAAAAGAGGAATAAGTATCAGTAGGTATGCGGCTGGTTTACAGTTCATTTTTCAGCAGGAAAGCTACTCCACCACCCCGTCGTGACTCCCTTGGTCGGTGAAAAAGGGTATGACCCTGTGGGGAGATATCACTGAGGTATGCCTGTGAAGCATCTGGGCGAATCCAGGTTTCTGACATGGCAAACACATCTGTATTATTGTCCACAATAAACTTTTGAATGGATGAGTATTTGTTTGAGAGGGATCTAACATTGGCAAAGGAGAAATTTATGCAATCAGAAGGACCGGGGTTTGGATTAATATCACCAGCTAGTAGCAGAAGTGTAAAGAGGCTGAGAGGTGGAAGTTTCGATGAAATATGGACATCCTTTTTGAACAAAAAATGTAGGCAAGAGGCGGTTGGTGTACGCGGAGGTTGAAAGAAACTGACAACTGGGGGACAGACAATCTGAGTACTGCCATAGTGGCGAAAAACAGATATGGCAGGCAAGAAAAACAACAGAAATTGTAAAAATAACATCATATGTGGGAAGGAGTTACTTTATAAGTTGTTTTACATAGGAAGATAGAATGGGGAAGTGTTTAAAATTTAAAGGAAATGTGTAAGAATGTAGTATATTATTGGGCCGATAACGGGGAATGTGGGCGAAATTAGGGGATTTTTGTGATATTTAAATAATATGTCTAGATAGAAAAAGATTTGGTTGAAAATTTGAAGTATATGACGAAAAATCATTTAAGAATTGGAAGAGGAACCTTGCCCAGAGGGCTTAAGAGAAATACAGATCTTCGCAGTCTGCATTTAGTTCCTGAATTTTGTCCTCATAACAAGGTTGACCTACGTTGTACCACCTGGCAGTGGAGGGAGGGGTTTTGATGTACCTGTGGTAAATTTGCTGCCTGGAATTCCTGATCAAATTTGTCAAAGGCATCCTTTATGATAGAGTTATGAGGCAGCATAAAGGAAGGACCTCTTGGTCTAAGTTCTTGCCTGCCTTTCTCATCGTCAAGGCCCATGACCGCAGTGGAAGACCTAGGTAAGGACTCCCTAGGATCAAGCAATCTTAGGATGCGTCGAAATGTATCCACCTCCTCAGCATATTGGGATGGGATGTCAGACAGGGCTACTTCCCTATAATAAGGAGGGTCAGGGTCATGTTGACGATGCTCTTGATCAGGGTAAGACTTCCTAGAGGGCTTAGGAGACCTATGCCTATGTTCAGGGGACTGATCCTCTCCTGAAGATGAGGGTAAGAATCTGGACCTCGACTTATGTTTGGATTTATCAGAGTGCTTCTTATGTCTGCTCGAGACTGGCTGAAGGTCATCCGAGGGATCAGAATAGTGTTCCGAGGCTGAGCTCGGCACCACATCATAATGTTTGTGAGAATGAGAAGACTTTTTTGGTTTAGTCGAGGCCACTCTCGAGGGTTCCTCGACTGAACTAAGTGGATGACCCGTGGTGTCATCGATGCGACTATCATAAGGGTCGAGATGAGGAGGTAGTTCTGGGCCATAATCAACATCCATCGACTCGACAGCACTAGTTTTTGAGGGATCCAGATCTTTTGAATGAGATGGGTTTTGTTTAAAAGCTGAAGAGGTCTGATCCACCTCCACTTGCTTTGATTCGAAGATGAAGGCTATTGACTGCTTCTAACATGCTGGCTTAAAAAGCCCCCATCTTTTGATCAATCTGTATATCAAAATGAGATCCCAAGGACTTCTCGAGGTTGGATTGAACTTTAAGCTGTAAGGTCGTACCTGGAGTAGGGGGTTAGTACGAGCTGGCATTCGAAGAGGTAACGCCTCGAAAGAAAGGGGTTGAGGTCGAGGCGGAGAAGTAAAAAGGTGTAAAAAGGCAACTTCAAGTTCTGCATGAGAACCCCCGAAGGAATCGATCGAATTGTCACCCAATAATTCGGCATCTAAGTCATCATTTTTGTCAGTTTTCTCAGATTTCTTATCGACCCTCTTTATGTACGCTTTCCTGTGGGTAATTTTAGTTTGCTGCTCTTCAGTGAATGAAACGCAGATATTACAAGGGGACAATAAAGTGACACAGGGATCATCTCCCTTACGCGCCTCTCTGCAGGTAGGGCAGTAGATGTGTACATCGAAGGAATGACAGAAATGGTGACATTAGTTTGATGAGAAGACATGTTTGAACGCAATAAAAAGAACGTGAGGAAGTGAGCCGATCACATAAAGCCTAGTCGAGGCAAAACTCACAACAGCTTAAAAACAGAGATATACCTAGCCGACAGTGGCGAAAGTTAGGTATTATGTGCTATACAGATTAATAAAAGGAATAACCGAATATGGACATACAACAAACAATATAAACTGAGATATAAGCAGAAAACGGTAGTAAAAACTTACCAAAGATTCCAATATGGCGGCGACCAACAAGAAAGGAGATGACATAAAGAGGTAATCACGCGTGACGACAACCTGAGGCTACGGCCAACAATAAATGTCTGTTTTTCTTAGATGTTGGCCATGATGCCTGGTGACAACCCGAGAACAGCATTCAGTCCCACATGGTAAGGTATTGTAGCGCAATAAAAGTGGCCATTTTGAAGACACAGAAGTATTTCATAAGCAACCAATCGAGTTGAGAATGGGAGTTACCCTTGTATTACACTTTTTGTATATTCATTACAGTCCTAGAAAGTATATTTTGAGTTGAGTCTTTAAAGTTGAGTTAACCTTAAACCCATAAAGCCAGACTCCAAGGAGATAAGCTTTTGCTAGATGGCAAATTGTACAGTGTAGATGAACTAGATAAACTGCCTGACCATCTAAAACCGGAAAACTTGACAATTACAAATGAAAACACAACTGCTTTTTTAGCTGTCATTCAAGATTATCAAACCATTACCCATGTCAATTTGAAGTGGATGGGAGGCATTATTCTTCTGTAGAACAGTGTTTTATGCACAAAAAAGCTACTCTTTTCCATGATGAAGAGACTGCTCATAAAATAATGAGTAGTGACAGTCCAGTGGAAGCAAAACGTCTAGGCAAGAAGGTACAAAATTTTAAATTAGATATCTGGAAGCAACAGAGGGACTCGATCATGTTTTCAGCAGTCAGTGCAAAGTTTTCACAAAATGACGATCTCGCACAGTGCTTGAAAAAGACTGACCAGAACATTATTGAGGAAGCAAACCCCTTCGATAGCTACTGGGGTGTCGGATTGGCCTTGGAAGACTAAAACATTTGGAAAACGGGTATGTGGAAAGGAGCAAACAGGCTAGGATCAATTTTGAGAGAAGTACGTGATCGACTCAACTAGGCCCAGTAAAAAACAATGCAATGGAAATGACATTAAAACTTTATCTAGCATCTTATTAATTCATTTTTAAAAAAATGATAAAATAATAGACTTAAATTATCAGACTTAGAGTTTGTATGTGTAAATTGTCTTAAAATTTCTTTGGAAATTTTCATTTTGGGCTGTCCCTACTGTTTGCAAACATCTCTATCATACAAGTATGTTTATGTAAGTAAATACTATGTTACTATGCTGAATGTACCATAATCATACATGACCAAAATGTTTGACCAGCAAATTAATGCTGCAATTTCTACAATTATGTACCTTATTTCCTGTCACTTCTGTAAATGGAGTTATAAATCTGATATATCAGTAAGTTCTGTAAATATAATGCTGTTTTGATGCTGACGCTTAAAAAAAACGTGTAAAATAAGGGAAATCTGTAAAATGTACAAAGGCCTAATTCAATAATTTTGTGTATCAAGTTCTCCTCTACCAGAAGCTATTGCACAGCTAATTAAATTTTGCAACTCAGTCGTATGACATTGCAACTTTTAACCCGAAACAGATAGTGCAGACACTTTGCTTATCAGCTGTTGTATTCATTACATCCGTCTCTATTCGTGTATATATAATTAATTACCACTTTTTTTTTTCTTTTGGGATATACTATTTCATGTAATAATTGATGTACTCAAAATATTGTATTTTATATATGATCACTCTCAGAGTTAAAACTAATTCTGATCAATACTAATATGATAGAATATATAATTAAATTCATGTATATAGTTTACACTTTTCTTTTATTACTCAAATGTTTCTCTAAAGTTAATCCTGTGCAGAGGTTTTTGTTTAAATGTAACATTAAGTCTCTTATCTTGGGTGATTTACTGTATTGTGTTTTGTTTATGTGTACATATTCTTATTACCTAATAACGCATATGAGGCAATCTTATTTTATGTTTATAACAACTTTACAGAATACACTAAGTGATCATCCTACAGAACAGTTTTGCACAATACGGGTAAACAATTTTCATAGAAATGTGTCATAATCCCTGATGAATCTAAAAAATTTAAACCGACAACATGGTAGAAAGATTTTCTGTCTTTAGCTTTAACACTAGAGGCCTTGGAGGTAAGAAAAAACGAAATGCAATCTTTTCATGGTTGAAAGATAAAGATCAAGGGTTATATCTCCTACAGGAAACCCACTCATCATTACAGTATGAAAGTGAATGGTTAGAGCAGTGGGAGAGTAAAATATTGTTCTCCCATGGAGAGTCTAATGCTCGTGGCGTAGCTATCTTAATTTCCAAGCAATTAGACGTAAAAATTAATGAGGTCAAGAGAGATATTAATGGTAGATTTATTCTCATAGATTGTACAATATCTGAAAATAAATATATTATTGTAAATATTTACGCCCCTACCATCGACAAAAAACAGGAACAGGTCACTTTTGTTAACTATGTATTGGAAATGCTACAGCCTTATCTGGGTGAAAACATAATCATTGGAGGAGATTTAAATATAGATTTTGACAAATCCCAAAAGGAGACACTTTCAACTAATCTTGGATATTCTAGGCAATTATCCTTAATGGTACAAACTTTTGATTTGGTCGACATATGGAGACTAAAGCACCCTGACACCGTGCGATATACAAGAAGGGAAAAGACACGTTACGGCTTTAAGCAATCTAGACTAGATTACATCTTTATTACGTGTAATTTAGAGTTTACCACCATGGCCAGTGACATAATACCCAGTATCAAATCTGACCACAGTTTGCTCAAGCTGTCACTGTGTTTAGAAAATGAACCAAAAAGAGGTAGAGGCCTGTGGAAGCTAAACGTTAGTCTACTTACAGATTCACAGTATGTGAAACTTATGAAAACTGTACTTAAAGATGCTATTAAAGATTCAAATAATTTAGTTGATGTAGGATTAAAGTGGGATTATATAAAATGCAGAATAAGAACAGAATCAATAACATTTTCAATAAATAAGCGAAAAAATTCAAGATTAGCCATTGACAAATTGAGCAAACAACTGTCTGAACTTGAAACTAAAGCTGCCACAACCCCTACACCAGACTCTGTAGAGGAATATTATGTTGTCAAAAACCAGTTAAATAGCCTGTATGATGATATTGCAGCTGGGGCATTGATTAGATCTAGGTGTACACACATCAATGAACATGAAAAACCTACTAGTTATTTCCTTAATCAAGAAAAGCTAAATGGTAAATCTAAACATATCCGAACTTTAAACTTTGGGGGAGAAAGAATTTCTGACCCACAGAAAATACTGGATGTTCAGCGACAATATTTTTCTAAATTTTACAGTCAACCGGCTGAAACTGAAGCTAATGATAAGGACATGACTAAATATCTTGATAATATTGACATACCCTGTATCTCTGATGAAAGTAAGCTACTTTGTGATTTACCATTGACAATTACTGAAATAGAAAAAGCCATTAAATGCATGGCAAACAATAAAACTCCTGGTCCTGATGGAATTCCTGTGGAGTTCTATAAAATTTTTTGGTCAGAAGTTAGTAGCTTGGTTCATGAAAGCTTTCAAAAAGCATACGAACTTGGGCAACTTCCAGATAGTCAAAGACAGGGAGTTATAAATCTTATTCCGAAAAGAGACAAAGACTTAACTGAATTAAAATCTTGGCGTCCCCTTTCAATACTTAACACAGACTATAAGATTTTGGCCAAAGTTTTATCGGAAAGATTGAAAATTGTGTTACATGAAATTATAAGTCCAGATCAAATTGGCTATATGAAAAATAGATTTTGTGGTGAAAACACCAGACTAATTGTTGATGTAATGGAGTTCTGCCAAATTAAAAACTCCTCATGTATCATACTTTTAGTAGATTTTGAAAAAGCTTTTGACACTGTAAATTGGTCTTTCCTCAACAAAACAATTATTCGATATGGTTTTGGCAAGTCTTTTCGGAAATGGCTCTCCATACTTTACAAAAATTCAGAGAGCTGTGTTAAAAATAATGGACATGTATCGTCATTTTTTAAATTATCAAAGGGTATCAGACAGGGGTGTCCAATAAGTGCACTGTTATTTTTGCTAATAGTTGATTTATTTATTTATTTGGGGTTTAACGTCGCTTTCAACACTGTACAGGTCATATCACGACGGGTAGTTGGAAGGGCAGAGGAAACCAGTACATAGAGTTCGCTAGGGTTGTGTACTGTAAACTGCCGACCAACGGCAAGCAACTACCAGCTTTCCCACTTACGGCCATGACGGGGATCGATCCCCGGCCGCAGAGGTGGGAGGCGAGAGTGTTACCACTCTGCCACCGTGGCCCCCTTGCTAATAGTTGAAGTAATTGCAATAATTTTTAGGCAGTCTAATAACATAAAAGGCCTTATTATCAATGGAACTGACATAAAACTCTGTCAATTAGCAGATGATATGACACTTTTCTTATGAGAAACCAAATCTGTCGGTTTTGCCATTAAGCTTTTTGAGGAATTCTATAGGTATTTGGATTAAAACTAAACAAATGTAAAACTGTAGCTTTTATTACAAAAGGTATTAACCCTAATATTTACCAAGATAATACTTTAGGCATAGAATGGACTTCCAAAGAATTTAAAACTTTAGGTGCCTGGTTTTCTTCAGATATAGAAGATACTTCTCAATTAAATATTGCTGAGAAAAGTACTAAAATAAAAAGTATCCTTAAGGCTTGGACAGCAAGATCATTGACAGTTAAAGGAAAAATAACAGTACTCAAGTCTTTGATTATTCCACACATTCTACAGCTGGCTTCACTTGTGCCATTGAGTCAAAAAATCATCTCAGACTTAGATAGTTTATTTTACGATTTTGTATGGACCAAAAAACACTTAGTTTCAAAAATGACATTGGCTTTACCTCATGAACTAGGTGGTTTGAAAATGGTATCTAGAAAGCAGACTATTGAAACTGCAAAAATTATGTGGATGAAAAGGCTGTGTAATGATATTAATGCAAAATGGAAGGTTCTTGCCTTTGAACGTATGGATTTAACAAAAGATCAAGTATTGAAATGGATACCTTCAGGTTACATTAAAAAAGTAAATGGTACTTTTTATAAAAGTTTACTTACAATTTGGTCTGACTTTGTGAGAAAAAAACCACAAGATCTGAACATGAAAGAATTTGTTAACGAAAATCTATTTGACAACCAATTGTTTCTTATAGGTGATATGCCAATTACCAAGAAACTTTTGGGTGACTTTGACAACTGCAGGGTTGGAGATATTTGGAACTGGGAAAATAATACTATTAACAATAGAGCTCATTTGGAAGAACAATATAATATTGTTCTTCCAGACATGTTATATAACCAAATATACAGCACAACAAATAAAGTATATAAACAAATAAAAAAACAAAATGCACAGTTTGAGTCACATTCAAATCTAAATACTGCAGCTAAATGTCTATCAAACTTTTCTAAAGTTAAAAGTTCTGATGTGTACAAATATCTCATCATCAGGCAATATATGCCACCTAAAAGTCAAACTGTATGGACAGAAAGTTATCCTTTCTTGGAAAATCTAAATTGGGCTCCAATCTACTTGCTTCCATTTAAAATCACAAGTGATACATATTTGATCACTTTACAGTTTAAAATTACACACAGAGTATTCAACTGTAAATATAACTTATTTAAATGGGCAATTTCTGAAACACCTTTATGTAATGTATGCACAGGTATAGATAGACTTGAACATTATTTTTATTACTGCGAAGAAAGTAAGGCCTTTTGGCACCGATTAGGCAACTGGCTTACAAAAATCTTATCCTTTCATTTCAACTTTACAGTCTTAGAAATACTCTTAGGTATCATGAACGTCCCCCCTCGCATTTGGTACGCCGTAAATTATGTTCTCTTATACAGCAAAGACTACATGCAAAAATCAAAGACTAAGAATCAAGAGTTATCACTTTGCATTTTCCTCAGCAATTTGAAATGGAGATTAGACCTTGACAAAAGAATTTACACCATGAACAATAGATTGCAATCTTTCGAAGATAGACTAGGTTCTCTACTTATTTCATTGTAAAATAAAATCGTACCCCTACCAAAACTGTTCTGAACGTTATATCACATGTATATTTCTTGTGTTTGCCTATTTTTATATACAGTGTACAATTGTTCATTTAGTGAATTATAACATTGTCTCTTGCCGACCCATTACTAACTGTAATTATATCTTTGTTTTTTTGCTCTAGTGAATTCATAATACCTAAAATATAGTTAACTGTATGGTGTTTATGGATTATATTTTTTGTACACTACCTCTGTAACTAATAAGCAAAAATAAACGAAATATAAAAAAAAAAGTTGAGTTAAACCCAGAATAATAGATATCAATTTATTGTGTTTAGATATAGTGGTAGAACGATTGTCTATAGACATCGAATGGTTGGTCGAAATTCACTGTAGTAGCGATGATCGATCTGGAAGTAGTGTCCATCGATTCATCATTATCAATGAAAATTTTCGTAATATTTAGTTGCCTTTCTTTATGTATCTAAATATCCACATGATTTTTTAAATCTTCTCTGCAGTTTCCTTAATAAATCAGCAGATTTATAACGAATTTCGGTTTGTTTATATCTACCGCCATGTTTACAGGAAGTGAGGGTTTTTGGTAGATTCTAAACCTCGGAACACCATTATTCCTACTGCATTGACATACACTTCATCCCGAAATGTGTTTTATAATATAACCAACTATGGAATCGATTATGGCTCGATCATCACTCAGAAAAATGGATGATTAAGCAACCATGCAACTTGGGAGGCGATTCCCATCACTATTTAGATAACAATATACATATACCACAAGGGTAACAAGGAGAGAGCTCATTAGTGCCCAATAACTTTCAAAATGTTTAATGTTTTTTTGAATAACGTCATTTACCAAGACTGTTAAAATGTGTTTTAATGATAGATTTACAAATGAAAATCCGAACAAAGAAGGCAATAACCTTTTCTGATGGAGAAATTCTAAATAGATTTGCAGACCCCAAATAAGTGTATTAAATTAGTCATGTTATCTCTGCCATCTATGAAACTATTACTGTCCACACACTTTCATGTGTAGAGCCACCAGATGAATACTTTTTTCTGATCCCAAATAAACCATAAAAGCGTATAATATCCATGGATGGCCTTTTCACTATACATTTTCACTATACAGTGAGCCATAAATGAAGATAAATACTGATCATTACATATACCATATATTTTCTAATTAATGCCCCTTTACTTTAATATCAAATTTATAATGAGTGTCTGTAATTAATACACCAGACAACACTGTTCCATGCTAACTTTTGATTCAATATGAGCCAAAAATATTTGAATCATGTTAAAACAATTTCTGCCTCATTAATGGTAGAAATTGATGCTGAATGCATGGGATTTCTTTGACACATGCTACATACAGTTAGTTAAGATTTCTATGTATACATGACACTTTCAAGACATATAGTTGGCTTAGTTTCTGTTTTGTCTATTTGAAAAGTAATCACCACAAGGTAATTCTAACTCTAATAGTATTTCTATAGCATTTAATCTCTATCTAAAGACAGTTACTGGGTTGAAGTATGGATTGACTGGACCCCAGATTCCAAGACACATTAAACAGATTCCGAGGAACATCAAACAAGAAAAATCAGAGATCAACAATTACTAGGGACAAGATATTGAAGGTGAAAAGCTGAAGGTTGTGAAGTAAGCTTCAAATTTGTAAAATAAGATTATAGGAGACATGGTGGGTGAGCCATAAATCATAGTTCTCAATATCAAAAATTTAGGTAGATTTCTGATACAAGAGTTAAAGGTAAATTTGTCTTTTATTTCTGTATGGTTAACTTACATGAAAAATATAATTGACTTTAAATTATTCAATAAAACAGAATTTATACATGTATGATCAGTTAGCCAATAATATGAAAGTCTTGTTCCAAGATTACATCATAACTCCCCATTTCATCATGTATTGTCATAAGGTTGGTACTTGATTGCCTTGCCATTCATGGGCATATGTTCTACTTCCCTTTCCACATTCAAAGATTACCTATACAATGGTGCAAGTGAATTTTAGACCAACACCATTTAAATTTGTAATTAAATTGGACTTAACTTGTCTTAACATAGCTGATGAAACACAGATTTTGGGGTTGTCTACTGCTTCAAACCGTAACTTGGCAAATGCCTTAACTTTACACAAAACAGAAGACAATTTATATCTTCATATTTACTTGCCACTGCAAAAATTTACAAGGTGTGACGTAACAAAGATTGATTTATTGTCTTGTCTGTTGTAAAAGTTACATTTATACTAGCGCTAGGGTCAATACTAGTGTCACTATTTTGGTTCTACTGGTTCAATTCCGACAAATGCTTAATATCACCATGGTTGACATATATGATGGAAAAATTTACTTGATATTAAACAAAATCTTATCACAGAAAATATGTTGTCTACTGCAGTCACTGTAACACAAGTATTCACCCAAAGAAGAAACTTCGTGTTAATGTTTTATGACTATTCTCTGTTGTTTTACAGATGGTAGAATGTTATCTGGGGCTTCGCCGTAATTAAGTGAATTTCCCTGAATAATAGATATCAATTTATTGTTTAGATATAGTGGTAGAACGATTGTCTATAGACATCGAATGGTTGGTCGAAATTCACTGTAGTAGTGATGATCGATCTGGAAGTAGTGTCCATCGATTCATCATTATCAATGAAAATTTCGTAATATTTAGTTACCTTTCTTTATGTACCTAAATATCCACATGATTTTTTAAATATTCTCTGCATTTTCCTTAATAAATCAGCAGAAATAACAATTAAGAGTACATGTGTCACAGATACACATTGACACCTTTCGCAAACCATTTTCAATTAATTTTCTGACTTTGTATTCGTGACAAAGGCCACTTTTCTGAACTTTTATTTGTGCATAAACTTGCACCGACATAAATAAAATTGCCACTTCCAAATATTTAAATGGTACCAGTCTTTTGAATAACCATCGACACAATTATAAGACTGTTTATTGAATAATGTCTATTGAACCTATTAGTATATCTGGAAGACATGTCTGGAAGTCATGTGTTGAAGAACCAGACATTTATATTGGGGAAAATTACTCAATCGAGCACCAGAAGACAAAGAAAAAAACAAAAGATTTCCTACATCCTGGAACTTTGCAAGAGGCTAGACAAAGTCTAGACAGTGTATTCATTTCACAAACTGCACATTAAAAAAATATTAAACAAAAAACAAAATGACAGAGTATATACAATGCCTCTTATATTTAATCTTTGTGTATAGATATTGCACTTTACTTTGAACGGATAAAATGGCGTTTTTTAAATAACAATCAGAACCCAATACATAACTTGAATCCAAGATTCGACTAATAATTAACCCTTTAGAATGTTTGTAAAAAAAAAACAGAAAATTATTTCCACTTGAAATCTCTACCACATCTCTGAATTTGCACTCAAAAATTCCATTACTGTGAAGTCATTTAGAGTTTGGGATTTAATGTCTGCTTAGCTACAAACTAGCAAACTTTGATCCAGTTTAATCATCTGATAATACTTCACAGAAAACAAAACTAAAACCTTAAGTATATAAATATTAAATAATAGTATAAAAACATATTATTCACTGATACGTTCAATAAATATAATTTTATTCTTAATGGAACATGTTTTACAGTTGATAACAATATATACTTCATGGAGCAATTGCACTTTGAAAAAGATCTTTAGGGGTTGTTAACCCCAAATGTCCAGTCTCTCATAAGTTCATCCATACAACGTTTAAAACACAATGCAATATATATTATACCTGTGTAAGGCCTACCAATAAGTACCACAAAGTGAACGTATAAGTATTTTACAGCGTGGCCAAAATAACAACTTTTGTGTCATGTTGGGAGATTATTAAACTTTTATTTTTATTATTCAGAACATCAAAACCAAACCAGACAGATACTGAGTGAACTAACAAACTTCTGTTAACATTGTTGGTAGATTTCCAAATACATTTAATTCTTTATCACCATCACTTCAGCTGCTATTTCCTCAACCTTATGTGGCATCAATATTCTTTGACATACAAAGTCGTATCAATGACAATCAAATGAACTCTTGCAGTTGACTAAATTTTTCACAACCAGATATGTTTGACATAATCTATGAAAATGTGATGTATAAATAACATATAAATGTGAAATGCTATGTACTTTTTGAGGTCTTTCTAACCAAATAGCTATTAATTTGATCGAATATACCTTTGCCGCACTCTGTATCACTCATGCTTTTTGTAAGCGCCCCACCACAATCTTATATTATCACCCATAAATGCTAACGTGTCGTTTTCAGGCAAATTTTCTCCCAAAGACCAATAATCAGTCAAATCTGATTAATAACTAGAAATAGGACGCATCTGTGGCCAGATGCTGGATGTATCCACCGACAAAGGGCAACTAACATAGTTTAGAAGATAAAAAGCATTTTTCGTTAATAAGCAAGCTGAAAACACTTTTAAGTTTGGCTACCCTTATTTGACCCTGTAGCAGGGGCCCAAGGTGAAGTCTGACCACATCAAAAGATTCGCAGTCCATGATTTCCTATAAGTCGTTTTCACATTGCAAACCTCTAGGACCAATAATAAGCAGGAGGGGCCCAAGGTGAAATCTGACCACATGAAAAGATTTGCAGCCCATGACTTCCTCTAAGTTGTTTTCATATTAATGAGTTATTTGTGAAATACTGGCTATCTGCAATACTTGTAGAGATAATTCGCATTTACTCATTTTGAGTAGGTGAATAATTAGCTACGGGTCTGAAACTTCACCAAGTGAAAGCTCTCTCAAAAGTAGGCGAATGAGTTATTTGAGAAAAATTGGCTATCTACAATACTTTTAGAGATAATTCGAATTTACTCATTTTCAGTAGGCGAGTAATTACCTACGGGTCTGGAACTTCACCATGTGAAAGCTCTCCCAAAAGTAGATGAATGAGTTATTTGATAAAAAATTGGATATCTGCAATACTTTTATAGATAATTAGCATTTACTCATTTTGGGTAGGTGAATAATTAGCTACGGGTCTGAAACTTCACCAAGTGAAAGGTCTCCCAAAAGTAGGTGAAGGAGTTATTTGACAAAAATTGGCTATCTGGAATACTTTTAGAGATAATTTGCATTAACTCATTTTCAGTAGGTGAGTAATTACCTACGGGTCTGAAACTTCACCAAGTGAAAGCTCTCCCAAAAGTAGGTGAAGGAGTTATTTGACAAAAATTGGCTATCTGCAATACTTTTAGAGATAATTTGCATTTACTCATTTTGAGTAGGTGAGTAATTACCTACAGGTCTGAAACTTCACCAAGTGAAAGCTCTCACAAAAGTAGGTGAAGGAGTTATTTGACAAAAATTCGCTATATGCAATACTTTTAGAGATAATTTGCATTTACTCATTTTGAGTAGGTGAGTAATTACCTACGGGTCTGAAACTTCACCAAGTGAAAGCTCTCCCAAAAGTAGGTGAAGGAGTTATTTAAGAAAAATTTGCTATCTGCAATACTTTTAGAGAAAATGCAGAATTACTCATTTTTAGTAGGTAAGTAATTTAGCCACAGGCCTAATTTAGACATAAAGCCTACCAATAGAGTACTGTGGTGCACCCTGTAATATACTTTGCAAACTTGAGAAGGCTAGCTATAATATTTTTTTTTGTTAGAGCGGTAATGGTGAAATCTCTCTACACACTACGGCTATCCAGTGGATACAATGATTTACTCAACAGTGAGAACCTGAAAGTAGATATTGGTAAGCTATGCCATGACATAGAGGTCTGCAATTTCACTCTGTTATAGCTGACCAAAAATTATGTGAATAACATATTTAAACAAAATACTGTAAATGTAATAGTTTTCACGTTATAACTGATTTACTCAACAGTGATAACGTCAAAGTAGCTATTACTCAGCTATGCAATGAGCTACATGTCTGAATTTTTTCTATGTTATAGCTGACCCAAAATTAGGTGAACAACATATTTAAGCAAAATACTGTAAATGCAATAGTTTTCAAGTTACAACTGATTTACTCAATAGTGACAACCTGAAAATAGCTATTGCTCAGCTATGCCATGAGCTATAAGTCTGTAATTTCACAACGTTATAGCTGACCCAAAAGTAGGCGAACAACATATTTTAACAAAATACTCCAAATGCACTATTTTTCAAGTTACAAGTCATTTACTCAACAGTCAGTACCTGAAAATAGCTATTGCTCAGTTGTGCCATGAGCTACAGGTCTGTAATTTCACTATGTTATAGCTGACCCAAAAGTAGCTGAATAACATATTTACACAAATTTCTGTAAATGCAATAGTTTTCCAATTATAACTGATTTACTCAACAGTGTGAACTTCAAAGTAGCTATTACTCAGCTATGCAATGAGCCACAGGTCTGGAACTTCACTATGTTATAGCTGACTCCGAAATAGGTGAATAACATATTGAAACAAAATACTCTAAATGTAATACTTTTGAAGTTATAAGTAATTTACTCAACAGTGATAACCTAAAAGTAGCTATTACTCAACTATGCCATGAGCTACAGGTCTGAAATTTTACTATGTTATAGCTGACATAAAAGTAGCTGAATAACATATTTATACAAAATTCTGTAAATGCAATAGTTTTCAAGTTACAATTGATTTTACTCATGATGGAAGTTACTGAAAAGCCCAAAAGTAGCTATTACTCACTTAGCTATTGAGACAGACACCCAAGTTACTCACCATGTTGTAGCTATGAAAAAAGTATCTGAATAACATATTTTAACAAAATGCTCTAAATGCAACACTTTTCAAGTTATAAGTGATTTAGTGCATGATTTCATGACTTTTAATGCATTTTAGACATTTTTGTCTACCACAGGCCTAATTTAGACATAAAGCCTACCAAAAAGATAGGGTGGCGAGTCCTCTAGCATACCAAGCCACCTGCCAAATATGAAAGAAATCTGGAAAGAAATGTGGACTGTAGGTCGCTAACAAGCAATATTCCACATTTTAGACATTTTTGTCTACCACAGGCCTAATTTAGACATAAAGCCTACCAAAAAGATAGGGTGGCGAGTCCTCTACCATATCAAGTCACCTGCCAAATATGAAAGAAATCCGGAAAGAAATGTGGACTGTAGGTCGCTAACAAGAAATCTCTGCGGACGCGGATGCGGACGAGGGCGCGGACGACGACGATGATGAATCCATAGTATCCCCGCTTCGCGTCGGGAATACAATAATAATGTGATTTATATAGCGCCAATTCCATAGACTGTTCAAGGGTGCTGTGGCAAAGTTCAAAAGTCACTCTTTTGTACCCATATAGGCCTATGAAAACAAGTATGTTTTTAAATGTTTCTTAAAATTTTCTAAATTCTGGATATTTCTTATATATCCTGGAAGTTTGTTCCAGTATAAAGGGGCAGTAACTGCAAAGGCATGGTCTCCATATTTTGAGTACTTTGTTCTATGAACTTTCAGTGTTAATGCTCCTCCATCTTTTGCCAAGCGAGATGGTTGACGTGATGTGTATGGTTCCAGCAGATCGCTAAGGTACTTTGGACCTTGTCAATGTAGTGATTTATAGGTGAGAAGCAACAGTTTATACTGAATACGGTGAGGAATTGGAAGCCAATGCAACTCTTTTCTTATTTTTGTTGCACTGTCAAATTTTTGAGCTTGTACAACAAGTTTTGCTGCTGCATTTTGTACCTTTTGCAGTTTTTGAATTTGAAAGCTTGGAATGCCAGCTAATATACTATTGTATGCATCCAATGTAGACATAACAAAGGCATGGACAAGTGCTTCTGTGGCATCTTGTGTGAAGAATTTTCTTACTCTCGAGATGTTGGGGAGATGATACCAACCACTAGACACCATTTTGTTGACTTGTTTCTCCAGTTTCAGTCCCGAATCTAGATCCACACCAATATTTGTGAAGGAATAATCCTAGAGTCTCCAATACATATGGACGTTATGTTCAGCTTTTTCAGATCAGAGGGTTTTCCAAAGACCATAACTTCTCTTTTCCCTTCATTTAACTTGAGTTGGTTGCTACTCATCCAGTTTCTGACTTTTGCACAACACAATTCCATTTTGCTGACTGCCTCCTTGACATCAGCATTTGAGTTTGGTTTGAAGTGAATGTATTTTTGTGAGTCGTCTGCATAGAAAGATGGTATGATCTCATAATGTCTGATCAAATCACCAAGAGGTCGGGTGAAATCTGAGTACAGGTCTGGTCCTAGCACAGAGCCTTGAGGTACATCACAGTCCTTCACTCTTTTCCAGATAGCTTGCCATCGACCATAACAGATTGAGTTCTGTCATGTAAATATGACTTTATCCAGTTCAGGGCATTACATCCATTTTCAACAAAATTTTCCTTATTTTAGCAGTTATGTCACCTTTTATTGCGCTGAGATTTTTTACTTCCAGTTGGTGTGTGCTAAAACGCAATTTTGGGTTATTTTTATTTTCGAAAAGCCCAGCTGGTTAAGGTTTTCGTTGTCATAATGTCCATCCACAGCTTTTCCAAATATTTGGTCACATTGCCCATGGGCACTACAGAGAGCAGCTACGGTAATAAAATACTGTGAATTTCTCTTTTTTTTATTTAATATTATAGTAAACTTGTGTTAAAATTGTGATTATGTGAGAAAATTACTCATGGTTAAATGGAAATGGAATGCAACTGGATCAATATCTCTCAGTAAATAGGTTTCCAGTTTACCATCTGAAACAATAACCAAATCTCATTAAGTATTCTACTGTGTGTTTTAGTTCAAGGTGATGCCTGTGTGTGGTTTTGACATAAAGCAGTACCCATAGTGATAGGAATCGCCTCCAACTTTCATGGTCGATGATTCATCAATTTTTCCAACCGATGATCAACCCCTAATAGATTATTTCACTCCATTGTTGGTCATTATTTAAGAAACACTTCCTGGGAAAAACCATAGATCAATCCGGAAAGAATAACGGTGTCCCAACATTCAGAATCGAACAAAAGTACCAACTTTTTGTAAATATGGCGATAGATCTATAAACAATGTCGAATTCCATGACAAATCTGTCAGTATATTAACTAATAATGCCTAAAATATTTTAAACAATACATGGATTTTGAGGTACGTTAGGAAAGGTAACATGTAGGCTGAAAGTTCGATTATTAGAAAACGACAATGACCAACCATCTTTGTACACAATCACCAACAATTGATCGACCACACCACTTATCATTCTAACACTAGTAACCAAAGCTGTTTCTAGCCCCAAAACAACTCCCCTTCCCTAACTTATCACCCACATGAACACGAACGATGTGCCTGTTTAAAGTGCTCAGTTGTGTGAATGCCATGTCACACGTCTGACACTTGTGGGGCTTTTCTTTGGTGTGTACAACGGCATGCTGTTTCAGGTGTTCTGCCGTCTTAAATGACTTCTCACACAGGCGAATGAGTTATTTGAGAAAAATTGGCTATCTACAATACTTTTAGAGATAATTCGAATTTACTCATTTTCAGTAGGCGAGTAATTACCTACGGGTCTGGAACTTCACCATGTGAAAGCTCTCCCAAAAGTAGATGAATGAGTTATTTGATAAAAAATTGGATATCTGCAATACTTTTATAGATAATTAGCATTTACTCATTTTGGGTAGGTGAATAATTAGCTACGGGTCTGAAACTTCACCAAGTGAAAGGTCTCCCAAAAGTAGGTGAAGGAGTTATTTGACAAAAATTGGCTATCTGGAATACTTTTAGAGATAATTTGCATTAACTCATTTTCAGTAGGTGAGTAATTACCTACGGGTCTGAAACTTCACCAAGTGAAAGCTCTCCCAAAAGTAGGTGAAGGAGTTATTTGACAAAAATTGGCTATCTGCAATACTTTTAGAGATAATTTGCATTTACTCATTTTGAGTAGGTGAGTAATTACCTACAGGTCTGAAACTTCACCAAGTGAAAGCTCTCACAAAAGTAGGTGAAGGAGTTATTTGACAAAAATTCGCTATATGCAATACTTTTAGAGATAATTTGCATTTACTCATTTTGAGTAGGTGAGTAATTACCTACGGGTCTGAAACTTCACCAAGTGAAAGCTCTCCCAAAAGTAGGTGAAGGAGTTATTTAAGAAAAATTTGCTATCTGCAATACTTTTAGAGAAAATGCAGAATTACTCATTTTTAGTAGGTAAGTAATTTAGCCACAGGCCTAATTTAGACATAAAGCCTACCAATAGAGTACTGTGGTGCACCCTGTAATATACTTTGCAAACTTGAGAAGGCTAGCTATAATATTTTTTTTTGTTAGAGCGGTAATGGTGAAATCTCTCTACACACTACGGCTATCCAGTGGATACAATGATTTACTCAACAGTGAGAACCTGAAAGTAGATATTGGTAAGCTATGCCATGACATAGAGGTCTGCAATTTCACTCTGTTATAGCTGACCAAAAATTATGTGAATAACATATTTAAACAAAATACTGTAAATGTAATAGTTTTCACGTTATAACTGATTTACTCAACAGTGATAACGTCAAAGTAGCTATTACTCAGCTATGCAATGAGCTACATGTCTGAATTTTTTCTATGTTATAGCTGACCCAAAATTAGGTGAACAACATATTTAAGCAAAATACTGTAAATGCAATAGTTTTCAAGTTACAACTGATTTACTCAATAGTGACAACCTGAAAATAGCTATTGCTCAGCTATGCCATGAGCTATAAGTCTGTAATTTCACAACGTTATAGCTGACCCAAAAGTAGGCGAACAACATATTTTAACAAAATACTCCAAATGCACTATTTTTCAAGTTACAAGTCATTTACTCAACAGTCAGTACCTGAAAATAGCTATTGCTCAGTTGTGCCATGAGCTACAGGTCTGTAATTTCACTATGTTATAGCTGACCCAAAAGTAGCTGAATAACATATTTACACAAATTTCTGTAAATGCAATAGTTTTCCAATTATAACTGATTTACTCAACAGTGTGAACTTCAAAGTAGCTATTACTCAGCTATGCAATGAGCCACAGGTCTGGAACTTCACTATGTTATAGCTGACTCCGAAATAGGTGAATAACATATTGAAACAAAATACTCTAAATGTAATACTTTTGAAGTTATAAGTAATTTACTCAACAGTGATAACCTAAAAGTAGCTATTACTCAACTATGCCATGAGCTACAGGTCTGAAATTTTACTATGTTATAGCTGACATAAAAGTAGCTGAATAACATATTTATACAAAATTCTGTAAATGCAATAGTTTTCAAGTTACAATTGATTTTACTCATGATGGAAGTTACTGAAAAGCCCAAAAGTAGCTATTACTCACTTAGCTATTGAGACAGACACCCAAGTTACTCACCATGTTGTAGCTATGAAAAAAGTATCTGAATAACATATTTTAACAAAATGCTCTAAATGCAACACTTTTCAAGTTATAAGTGATTTAGTGCATGATTTCATGACTTTTAATGCATTTTAGACATTTTTGTCTACCACAGGCCTAATTTAGACATAAAGCCTACCAAAAAGATAGGGTGGCGAGTCCTCTAGCATACCAAGCCACCTGCCAAATATGAAAGAAATCTGGAAAGAAATGTGGACTGTAGGTCGCTAACAAGCAATATTCCACATTTTAGACATTTTTGTCTACCACAGGCCTAATTTAGACATAAAGCCTACCAAAAAGATAGGGTGGCGAGTCCTCTACCATATCAAGTCACCTGCCAAATATGAAAGAAATCCGGAAAGAAATGTGGACTGTAGGTCGCTAACAAGAAATCTCTGCGGACGCGGATGCGGACGAGGGCGCGGACGACGACGATGATGAATCCATAGTATCCCCGCTTCGCGTCGGGAATACAATAATAATGTGATTTATATAGCGCCAATTCCATAGACTGTTCAAGGGTGCTGTGGCAAAGTTCAAAAGTCACTCTTTTGTACCCATATAGGCCTATGAAAACAAGTATGTTTTTAAATGTTTCTTAAAATTTTCTAAATTCTGGATATTTCTTATATATCCTGGAAGTTTGTTCCAGTATAAAGGGGCAGTAACTGCAAAGGCATGGTCTCCATATTTTGAGTACTTTGTTCTATGAACTTTCAGTGTTAATGCTCCTCCATCTTTTGCCAAGCGAGATGGTTGACGTGATGTGTATGGTTCCAGCAGATCGCTAAGGTACTTTGGACCTTGTCAATGTAGTGATTTATAGGTGAGAAGCAACAGTTTATACTGAATACGGTGAGGAATTGGAAGCCAATGCAACTCTTTTCTTATTTTTGTTGCACTGTCAAATTTTTGAGCTTGTACAACAAGTTTTGCTGCTGCATTTTGTACCTTTTGCAGTTTTTGAATTTGAAAGCTTGGAATGCCAGCTAATATACTATTGTATGCATCCAATGTAGACATAACAAAGGCATGGACAAGTGCTTCTGTGGCATCTTGTGTGAAGAATTTTCTTACTCTCGAGATGTTGGGGAGATGATACCAACCACTAGACACCATTTTGTTGACTTGTTTCTCCAGTTTCAGTCCCGAATCTAGATCCACACCAATATTTGTGAAGGAATAATCCTAGAGTCTCCAATACATATGGACGTTATGTTCAGCTTTTTCAGATCAGAGGGTTTTCCAAAGACCATAACTTCTCTTTTCCCTTCATTTAACTTGAGTTGGTTGCTACTCATCCAGTTTCTGACTTTTGCACAACACAATTCCATTTTGCTGACTGCCTCCTTGACATCAGCATTTGAGTTTGGTTTGAAGTGAATGTATTTTTGTGAGTCGTCTGCATAGAAAGATGGTATGATCTCATAATGTCTGATCAAATCACCAAGAGGTCGGGTGAAATCTGAGTACAGGTCTGGTCCTAGCACAGAGCCTTGAGGTACATCACAGTCCTTCACTCTTTTCCAGATAGCTTGCCATCGACCATAACAGATTGAGTTCTGTCATGTAAATATGACTTTATCCAGTTCAGGGCATTACATCCATTTTCAACAAAATTTTCCTTATTTTAGCAGTTATGTCACCTTTTATTGCGCTGAGATTTTTTACTTCCAGTTGGTGTGTGCTAAAACGCAATTTTGGGTTATTTTTATTTTCGAAAAGCCCAGCTGGTTAAGGTTTTCGTTGTCATAATGTCCATCCACAGCTTTTCCAAATATTTGGTCACATTGCCCATGGGCACTACAGAGAGCAGCTACGGTAATAAAATACTGTGAATTTCTCTTTTTTTTATTTAATATTATAGTAAACTTGTGTTAAAATTGTGATTATGTGAGAAAATTACTCATGGTTAAATGGAAATGGAATGCAACTGGATCAATATCTCTCAGTAAATAGGTTTCCAGTTTACCATCTGAAACAATAACCAAATCTCATTAAGTATTCTACTGTGTGTTTTAGTTCAAGGTGATGCCTGTGTGTGGTTTTGACATAAAGCAGTACCCATAGTGATAGGAATCGCCTCCAACTTTCATGGTCGATGATTCATCAATTTTTCCAACCGATGATCAACCCCTAATAGATTATTTCACTCCATTGTTGGTCATTATTTAAGAAACACTTCCTGGGAAAAACCATAGATCAATCCGGAAAGAATAACGGTGTCCCAACATTCAGAATCGAACAAAAGTACCAACTTTTTGTAAATATGGCGATAGATCTATAAACAATGTCGAATTCCATGACAAATCTGTCAGTATATTAACTAATAATGCCTAAAATATTTTAAACAATACATGGATTTTGAGGTACGTTAGGAAAGGTAACATGTAGGCTGAAAGTTCGATTATTAGAAAACGACAATGACCAACCATCTTTGTACACAATCACCAACAATTGATCGACCACACCACTTATCATTCTAACACTAGTAACCAAAGCTGTTTCTAGCCCCAAAACAACTCCCCTTCCCTAACTTATCACCCACATGAACACGAACGATGTGCCTGTTTAAAGTGCTCAGTTGTGTGAATGCCATGTCACACGTCTGACACTTGTGGGGCTTTTCTTTGGTGTGTACAACGGCATGCTGTTTCAGGTGTTCTGCCGTCTTAAATGACTTCTCACACAGGCGAATGAGTTATTTGAGAAAAATTGGCTATCTACAATACTTTTAGAGATAATTCGAATTTACTCATTTTCAGTAGGCGAGTAATTACCTACGGGTCTGGAACTTCACCATGTGAAAGCTCTCCCAAAAGTAGATGAATGAGTTATTTGATAAAAAATTGGATATCTGCAATACTTTTATAGATAATTAGCATTTACTCATTTTGGGTAGGTGAATAATTAGCTACGGGTCTGAAACTTCACCAAGTGAAAGGTCTCCCAAAAGTAGGTGAAGGAGTTATTTGACAAAAATTGGCTATCTGGAATACTTTTAGAGATAATTTGCATTAACTCATTTTCAGTAGGTGAGTAATTACCTACGGGTCTGAAACTTCACCAAGTGAAAGCTCTCCCAAAAGTAGGTGAAGGAGTTATTTGACAAAAATTGGCTATCTGCAATACTTTTAGAGATAATTTGCATTTACTCATTTTGAGTAGGTGAGTAATTACCTACAGGTCTGAAACTTCACCAAGTGAAAGCTCTCACAAAAGTAGGTGAAGGAGTTATTTGACAAAAATTCGCTATATGCAATACTTTTAGAGATAATTTGCATTTACTCATTTTGAGTAGGTGAGTAATTACCTACGGGTCTGAAACTTCACCAAGTGAAAGCTCTCCCAAAAGTAGGTGAAGGAGTTATTTAAGAAAAATTTGCTATCTGCAATACTTTTAGAGAAAATGCAGAATTACTCATTTTTAGTAGGTAAGTAATTTAGCCACAGGCCTAATTTAGACATAAAGCCTACCAATAGAGTACTGTGGTGCACCCTGTAATATACTTTGCAAACTTGAGAAGGCTAGCTATAATATTTTTTTTTGTTAGAGCGGTAATGGTGAAATCTCTCTACACACTACGGCTATCCAGTGGATACAATGATTTACTCAACAGTGAGAACCTGAAAGTAGATATTGGTAAGCTATGCCATGACATAGAGGTCTGCAATTTCACTCTGTTATAGCTGACCAAAAATTATGTGAATAACATATTTAAACAAAATACTGTAAATGTAATAGTTTTCACGTTATAACTGATTTACTCAACAGTGATAACGTCAAAGTAGCTATTACTCAGCTATGCAATGAGCTACATGTCTGAATTTTTTCTATGTTATAGCTGACCCAAAATTAGGTGAACAACATATTTAAGCAAAATACTGTAAATGCAATAGTTTTCAAGTTACAACTGATTTACTCAATAGTGACAACCTGAAAATAGCTATTGCTCAGCTATGCCATGAGCTATAAGTCTGTAATTTCACAACGTTATAGCTGACCCAAAAGTAGGCGAACAACATATTTTAACAAAATACTCCAAATGCACTATTTTTCAAGTTACAAGTCATTTACTCAACAGTCAGTACCTGAAAATAGCTATTGCTCAGTTGTGCCATGAGCTACAGGTCTGTAATTTCACTATGTTATAGCTGACCCAAAAGTAGCTGAATAACATATTTACACAAATTTCTGTAAATGCAATAGTTTTCCAATTATAACTGATTTACTCAACAGTGTGAACTTCAAAGTAGCTATTACTCAGCTATGCAATGAGCCACAGGTCTGGAACTTCACTATGTTATAGCTGACTCCGAAATAGGTGAATAACATATTGAAACAAAATACTCTAAATGTAATACTTTTGAAGTTATAAGTAATTTACTCAACAGTGATAACCTAAAAGTAGCTATTACTCAACTATGCCATGAGCTACAGGTCTGAAATTTTACTATGTTATAGCTGACATAAAAGTAGCTGAATAACATATTTATACAAAATTCTGTAAATGCAATAGTTTTCAAGTTACAATTGATTTTACTCATGATGGAAGTTACTGAAAAGCCCAAAAGTAGCTATTACTCACTTAGCTATTGAGACAGACACCCAAGTTACTCACCATGTTGTAGCTATGAAAAAAGTATCTGAATAACATATTTTAACAAAATGCTCTAAATGCAACACTTTTCAAGTTATAAGTGATTTAGTGCATGATTTCATGACTTTTAATGCATTTTAGACATTTTTGTCTACCACAGGCCTAATTTAGACATAAAGCCTACCAAAAAGATAGGGTGGCGAGTCCTCTAGCATACCAAGCCACCTGCCAAATATGAAAGAAATCTGGAAAGAAATGTGGACTGTAGGTCGCTAACAAGCAATATTCCACATTTTAGACATTTTTGTCTACCACAGGCCTAATTTAGACATAAAGCCTACCAAAAAGATAGGGTGGCGAGTCCTCTACCATATCAAGTCACCTGCCAAATATGAAAGAAATCCGGAAAGAAATGTGGACTGTAGGTCGCTAACAAGAAATCTCTGCGGACGCGGATGCGGACGAGGGCGCGGACGACGACGATGATGAATCCATAGTATCCCCGCTTCGCGTCGGGAATACAATAATAATGTGATTTATATAGCGCCAATTCCATAGACTGTTCAAGGGTGCTGTGGCAAAGTTCAAAAGTCACTCTTTTGTACCCATATAGGCCTATGAAAACAAGTATGTTTTTAAATGTTTCTTAAAATTTTCTAAATTCTGGATATTTCTTATATATCCTGGAAGTTTGTTCCAGTATAAAGGGGCAGTAACTGCAAAGGCATGGTCTCCATATTTTGAGTACTTTGTTCTATGAACTTTCAGTGTTAATGCTCCTCCATCTTTTGCCAAGCGAGATGGTTGACGTGATGTGTATGGTTCCAGCAGATCGCTAAGGTACTTTGGACCTTGTCAATGTAGTGATTTATAGGTGAGAAGCAACAGTTTATACTGAATACGGTGAGGAATTGGAAGCCAATGCAACTCTTTTCTTATTTTTGTTGCACTGTCAAATTTTTGAGCTTGTACAACAAGTTTTGCTGCTGCATTTTGTACCTTTTGCAGTTTTTGAATTTGAAAGCTTGGAATGCCAGCTAATATACTATTGTATGCATCCAATGTAGACATAACAAAGGCATGGACAAGTGCTTCTGTGGCATCTTGTGTGAAGAATTTTCTTACTCTCGAGATGTTGGGGAGATGATACCAACCACTAGACACCATTTTGTTGACTTGTTTCTCCAGTTTCAGTCCCGAATCTAGATCCACACCAATATTTGTGAAGGAATAATCCTAGAGTCTCCAATACATATGGACGTTATGTTCAGCTTTTTCAGATCAGAGGGTTTTCCAAAGACCATAACTTCTCTTTTCCCTTCATTTAACTTGAGTTGGTTGCTACTCATCCAGTTTCTGACTTTTGCACAACACAATTCCATTTTGCTGACTGCCTCCTTGACATCAGCATTTGAGTTTGGTTTGAAGTGAATGTATTTTTGTGAGTCGTCTGCATAGAAAGATGGTATGATCTCATAATGTCTGATCAAATCACCAAGAGGTCGGGTGAAATCTGAGTACAGGTCTGGTCCTAGCACAGAGCCTTGAGGTACATCACAGTCCTTCACTCTTTTCCAGATAGCTTGCCATCGACCATAACAGATTGAGTTCTGTCATGTAAATATGACTTTATCCAGTTCAGGGCATTACATCCATTTTCAACAAAATTTTCCTTATTTTAGCAGTTATGTCACCTTTTATTGCGCTGAGATTTTTTACTTCCAGTTGGTGTGTGCTAAAACGCAATTTTGGGTTATTTTTATTTTCGAAAAGCCCAGCTGGTTAAGGTTTTCGTTGTCATAATGTCCATCCACAGCTTTTCCAAATATTTGGTCACATTGCCCATGGGCACTACAGAGAGCAGCTACGGTAATAAAATACTGTGAATTTCTCTTTTTTTTATTTAATATTATAGTAAACTTGTGTTAAAATTGTGATTATGTGAGAAAATTACTCATGGTTAAATGGAAATGGAATGCAACTGGATCAATATCTCTCAGTAAATAGGTTTCCAGTTTACCATCTGAAACAATAACCAAATCTCATTAAGTATTCTACTGTGTGTTTTAGTTCAAGGTGATGCCTGTGTGTGGTTTTGACATAAAGCAGTACCCATAGTGATAGGAATCGCCTCCAACTTTCATGGTCGATGATTCATCAATTTTTCCAACCGATGATCAACCCCTAATAGATTATTTCACTCCATTGTTGGTCATTATTTAAGAAACACTTCCTGGGAAAAACCATAGATCAATCCGGAAAGAATAACGGTGTCCCAACATTCAGAATCGAACAAAAGTACCAACTTTTTGTAAATATGGCGATAGATCTATAAACAATGTCGAATTCCATGACAAATCTGTCAGTATATTAACTAATAATGCCTAAAATATTTTAAACAATACATGGATTTTGAGGTACGTTAGGAAAGGTAACATGTAGGCTGAAAGTTCGATTATTAGAAAACGACAATGACCAACCATCTTTGTACACAATCACCAACAATTGATCGACCACACCACTTATCATTCTAACACTAGTAACCAAAGCTGTTTCTAGCCCCAAAACAACTCCCCTTCCCTAACTTATCACCCACATGAACACGAACGATGTGCCTGTTTAAAGTGCTCAGTTGTGTGAATGCCATGTCACACGTCTGACACTTGTGGGGCTTTTCTTTGGTGTGTACAACGGCATGCTGTTTCAGGTGTTCTGCCGTCTTAAATGACTTCTCACACAGGCGAATGAGTTATTTGAGAAAAATTGGCTATCTACAATACTTTTAGAGATAATTCGAATTTACTCATTTTCAGTAGGCGAGTAATTACCTACGGGTCTGGAACTTCACCATGTGAAAGCTCTCCCAAAAGTAGATGAATGAGTTATTTGATAAAAAATTGGATATCTGCAATACTTTTATAGATAATTAGCATTTACTCATTTTGGGTAGGTGAATAATTAGCTACGGGTCTGAAACTTCACCAAGTGAAAGGTCTCCCAAAAGTAGGTGAAGGAGTTATTTGACAAAAATTGGCTATCTGGAATACTTTTAGAGATAATTTGCATTAACTCATTTTCAGTAGGTGAGTAATTACCTACGGGTCTGAAACTTCACCAAGTGAAAGCTCTCCCAAAAGTAGGTGAAGGAGTTATTTGACAAAAATTGGCTATCTGCAATACTTTTAGAGATAATTTGCATTTACTCATTTTGAGTAGGTGAGTAATTACCTACAGGTCTGAAACTTCACCAAGTGAAAGCTCTCACAAAAGTAGGTGAAGGAGTTATTTGACAAAAATTCGCTATATGCAATACTTTTAGAGATAATTTGCATTTACTCATTTTGAGTAGGTGAGTAATTACCTACGGGTCTGAAACTTCACCAAGTGAAAGCTCTCCCAAAAGTAGGTGAAGGAGTTATTTAAGAAAAATTTGCTATCTGCAATACTTTTAGAGAAAATGCAGAATTACTCATTTTTAGTAGGTAAGTAATTTAGCCACAGGCCTAATTTAGACATAAAGCCTACCAATAGAGTACTGTGGTGCACCCTGTAATATACTTTGCAAACTTGAGAAGGCTAGCTATAATATTTTTTTTTGTTAGAGCGGTAATGGTGAAATCTCTCTACACACTACGGCTATCCAGTGGATACAATGATTTACTCAACAGTGAGAACCTGAAAGTAGATATTGGTAAGCTATGCCATGACATAGAGGTCTGCAATTTCACTCTGTTATAGCTGACCAAAAATTATGTGAATAACATATTTAAACAAAATACTGTAAATGTAATAGTTTTCACGTTATAACTGATTTACTCAACAGTGATAACGTCAAAGTAGCTATTACTCAGCTATGCAATGAGCTACATGTCTGAATTTTTTCTATGTTATAGCTGACCCAAAATTAGGTGAACAACATATTTAAGCAAAATACTGTAAATGCAATAGTTTTCAAGTTACAACTGATTTACTCAATAGTGACAACCTGAAAATAGCTATTGCTCAGCTATGCCATGAGCTATAAGTCTGTAATTTCACAACGTTATAGCTGACCCAAAAGTAGGCGAACAACATATTTTAACAAAATACTCCAAATGCACTATTTTTCAAGTTACAAGTCATTTACTCAACAGTCAGTACCTGAAAATAGCTATTGCTCAGTTGTGCCATGAGCTACAGGTCTGTAATTTCACTATGTTATAGCTGACCCAAAAGTAGCTGAATAACATATTTACACAAATTTCTGTAAATGCAATAGTTTTCCAATTATAACTGATTTACTCAACAGTGTGAACTTCAAAGTAGCTATTACTCAGCTATGCAATGAGCCACAGGTCTGGAACTTCACTATGTTATAGCTGACTCCGAAATAGGTGAATAACATATTGAAACAAAATACTCTAAATGTAATACTTTTGAAGTTATAAGTAATTTACTCAACAGTGATAACCTAAAAGTAGCTATTACTCAACTATGCCATGAGCTACAGGTCTGAAATTTTACTATGTTATAGCTGACATAAAAGTAGCTGAATAACATATTTATACAAAATTCTGTAAATGCAATAGTTTTCAAGTTACAATTGATTTTACTCATGATGGAAGTTACTGAAAAGCCCAAAAGTAGCTATTACTCACTTAGCTATTGAGACAGACACCCAAGTTACTCACCATGTTGTAGCTATGAAAAAAGTATCTGAATAACATATTTTAACAAAATGCTCTAAATGCAACACTTTTCAAGTTATAAGTGATTTAGTGCATGATTTCATGACTTTTAATGCATTTTAGACATTTTTGTCTACCACAGGCCTAATTTAGACATAAAGCCTACCAAAAAGATAGGGTGGCGAGTCCTCTAGCATACCAAGCCACCTGCCAAATATGAAAGAAATCTGGAAAGAAATGTGGACTGTAGGTCGCTAACAAGCAATATTCCACATTTTAGACATTTTTGTCTACCACAGGCCTAATTTAGACATAAAGCCTACCAAAAAGATAGGGTGGCGAGTCCTCTACCATATCAAGTCACCTGCCAAATATGAAAGAAATCCGGAAAGAAATGTGGACTGTAGGTCGCTAACAAGAAATCTCTGCGGACGCGGACGAGGGCGCGGACGACGACGATGATGAATCCATAGTATCCCCGCTTCGCGTCGGGAATACAATAATAATGTGATTTATATAGCGCCAATTCCATAGACTGTTCAAGGGTGCTGTGGCAAAGTTCAAAAGTCACTCTTTTGTACCCATATAGGCCTATGAAAACAAGTATGTTTTTAAATGTTTCTTAAAATTTTCTAAATTCTGGATATTTCTTATATATCCTGGAAGTTTGTTCCAGTATAAAGGGGCAGTAACTGCAAAGGCACGGTCTCCATATTTTGAGTACTTTGTTCTATGAACTTTCAGTGTTAATGCTCCTCCATCTTTTGCCAAGCGAGATGGTTGACGTGATGTGTATGGTTCCAGCAGATCGCTAAGGTACTTTGGACCTTGTCAATGTAGTGATTTATAGGTGAGAAGCAACAGTTTATACTGAATACGGTGAGGAATTGGAAGCCAATGCAACTCTTTTCTTATTTTTGTTGCACTGTCAAATTTTTGAGCTTGTACAACAAGTTTTGCTGCTGCATTTTGTACCTTTTGCAGTTTTTGAATTTGAAAGCTTGGAATGCCAGCTAATATACTATTGTATGCATCCAATGTAGACATAACAAAGGCATGGACAAGTGCTTCTGTGGCATCTTGTGTGAAGAATTTTCTTACTCTCGAGATGTTGGGGAGATGATACCAACCACTAGACACCATTTTGTTGACTTGTTTCTCCAGTTTCAGTCCCGAATCTAGATCCACACCAATATTTGTGAAGGAATAATCCTAGAGTCTCCAATACATATGGACGTTATGTTCAGCTTTTTCAGATCAGAGGGTTTTCCAAAGACCATAACTTCTCTTTTCCCTTCATTTAACTTGAGTTGGTTGCTACTCATCCAGTTTCTGACTTTTGCACAACACAATTCCATTTTGCTGACTGCCTCCTTGACATCAGCATTTGAGTTTGGTTTGAAGTGAATGTATTTTTGTGAGTCGTCTGCATAGAAAGATGGTATGATCTCATAATGTCTGATCAAATCACCAAGAGGTCGGGTGAAATCTGAGTACAGGTCTGGTCCTAGCACAGAGCCTTGAGGTACATCACAGTCCTTCACTCTTTTCCAGATAGCTTGCCATCGACCATAACAGATTGAGTTCTGTCATGTAAATATGACTTTATCCAGTTCAGGGCATTACATCCATTTTCAACAAAATTTTCCTTATTTTAGCAGTTATGTCACCTTTTATTGCGCTGAGATTTTTTACTTCCAGTTGGTGTGTGCTAAAACGCAATTTTGGGTTATTTTTATTTTCGAAAAGCCCAGCTGGTTAAGGTTTTCGTTGTCATAATGTCCATCCACAGCTTTTCCAAATATTTGGTCACATTGCCCATGGGCACTACAGAGAGCAGCTACGGTAATAAAATACTGTGAATTTCTCTTTTTTTTATTTAATATTATAGTAAACTTGTGTTAAAATTGTGATTATGTGAGAAAATTACTCATGGTTAAATGGAAATGGAATGCAACTGGATCAATATCTCTCAGTAAATAGGTTTCCAGTTTACCATCTGAAACAATAACCAAATCTCATTAAGTATTCTACTGTGTGTTTTAGTTCAAGGTGATGCCTGTGTGTGGTTTTGACATAAAGCAGTACCCATAGTGATAGGAATCGCCTCCAACTTTCATGGTCGATGATTCATCAATTTTTCCAACCGATGATCAACCCCTAATAGATTATTTCACTCCATTGTTGGTCATTATTTAAGAAACACTTCCTGGGAAAAACCATAGATCAATCCGGAAAGAATAACGGTGTCCCAACATTCAGAATCGAACAAAAGTACCAACTTTTTGTAAATATGGCGATAGATCTATAAACAATGTCGAATTCCATGACAAATCTGTCAGTATATTAACTAATAATGCCTAAAATATTTTAAACAATACATGGATTTTGAGGTACGTTAGGAAAGGTAACATGTAGGCTGAAAGTTCGATTATTAGAAAACGACAATGACCAACCATCTTTGTACACAATCACCAACAATTGATCGACCACACCACTTATCATTCTAACACTAGTAACCAAAGCTGTTTCTAGCCCCAAAACAACTCCCCTTCCCTAACTTATCACCCACATGAACACGAACGATGTGCCTGTTTAAAGTGCTCAGTTGTGTGAATGCCATGTCACACGTCTGACACTTGTGGGGCTTTTCTTTGGTGTGTACAACGGCATGCTGTTTCAGGTGTTCTGCCGTCTTAAATGACTTCTCACACACTGTACAGGGATACTTCCTCTCACTGCTATGGGTCAACATGTGGGCCTTCAAGACAGCGTGATAGCCAAAGCTCTTACTGCACACCTCACACCTGAACGGCCTGTTACCGGTGTGCATATTCAGGTGTTCGTTCAAGTTGGACTTCTGATGAAAACACTTGGCGCAGTGCTCGCATATGTAGGGTTTTTTCTTCAAAGTAAAGCCTTTGTTCTTATGAATAGCTTCACCAGTGTGGCTGCGCATGTGATTTCTCAGACGGTTCCGCTTCGTGAATGACTTGTCGCAGAGTGTGCACTTGTGGCGCCGTACTGCGGAATGAGTGTCCAGGTGACCCAGGAGACAACTTCTCCTGATGAAGCTTTTATCGCAGACTGTACATTTGTGGCGTAGCTCACCCCTGTGGACTGCCATGTGGTCGTCTAGTGAGTGCTTGAACGTAAACAACTTGCTGCAAATTTCGCACTGAAAGGATTTCTGGCTGACGCTGCCACTGTGTTTCAACATGTGCCGATGTAGGCGACCTATACTCTCGTACATCTCGCCACACACAGAGCACATGTACGACTTCTCTCCCGAGTGGTTTTGCGTCATATTTCTGGGGAGCCGCATAGAAGGCTTTTGCTTTACATCCGATGACTTGCCTGCCTCATGGTGCAACCCGGCTTTCTGATTCATGTGACGTGGCATGTGTCTTATCAGTCTCGATTCAAAACGGAAGGATTTGGCGCAAAACTTGCACACGTGCACCATTTCTGTTTTATTTGTGTGCTGCAATGCATGCTTTCTGAAACCAGCCAATGTCTTGAACACTCTACCACACACTGTACATGCATGATCTTTCTTTTGCATGCAGGGGTTACTGTCTGAGAAATGTCTCAGATGGCGCCTCAAGGTGGAGGCTGTGACAAAATCTCTCTTGCACCTTGAGCAGGTATTTGACTTTTCCCCCCAATTTTTCAGATCTTGTTCTGGATTTGTGATCTTCTGCTCTTGTTCTTTTGAATCCTTACTAGTCTCTGCTTGTTCTCTTAAATCTGAACTATCCTCTGCTTGGTTTTCCAAGTCTGTACTGTTCTGTGCTTGTTTTTCCAAGTCTGTACTGTCCTCTGCTTGTTTTCTCAGGTCTGTACTATCCTGTGGTTGTTTTCTCAGATCTGTACTGTCCTCTGCTTGTTTTCTCAGGTCTGTACTATCCTGTGGTTGTTTTCTCAGGTGTGTACTGTCCTCTGCTTGTTTTTTCAAGTCTGTACTGTAGTCTGCTTGGTCTTCTTTCGTAGGCGTGCCATTTTGCTCTTGAGTCTGACAATCTGTTTGCACTCCTGATTTTTGTGTTTTCTCAGTTTGATCTTCATCTTGAAAAGAACCTTGCTCGCGCAATTTCTTGGACCTGTGCATTGTTTGACCTGTAATTTTCTGCACTTCAGAACCTGTATATTTCTGCAGCTTTTCTTTCTGAAATGACACTTTCTGCAATTTTTCTCTTAGACGTGTACTTTTCCGCAGTGTTTCTTTTGTAGGTGTACTTTTCTGCAGTTTTTCTTTTGGACATGTACTTTTCCGTAGTATTTCCTTTGGACATGTACTTTTCAATACTATGTCTTTTGCACCATCTATTGTTGCATTTACATCTGGTGTTGTACAAGTTTGGTTTGCCTCTTGAATACAGTTTTGACTTTCATCCTCATCTAGTAGAATGACAGACCCTAATACATCACAAATAACAGGTTTCACATCAGTATCAAAACCTTCAGATTCAAGCTTTTGTCCGTCATTCTCTATGTCCACTTCACTCCTGCACTCAACTGACTCGTGAACCTCAGTATCACACTGTACTTCTAGGATTAAGTCAATTTCTTCTTCCATAGTAACAGTCCAAGTTCCTTTGCATTAATTGGTCCAGAAAAGTTTTTGTGGGATGCACTAGTCTTCGTTAGTCTTGTAGTCTGCACCAAAAAGGATTCTTCAAGTCTGTTGAAAAACACAAAATAGAAATTTAGTATAAAGCAATGCAATGTACATTATGAATGTGTTCAAAAATAGCACATAAGAAAGTACAGAGAAATGGGCATGTATTTTATAGCAGTCAACTTGAAAAAAAGGAGAAATTCAGGTAAAAGTAGATTTATAACTTGGGCTTGTCTAAATGGAACAGTGGAAGTCTGTTCTTTTCAATAACGGTGTTAATTTGGTTAATTTTATTGTAATTGGAATTTTTATAAATAAAAATACTTACATAATCCCAACAAATGCTTACGTGACCTACCGTTCGGTCAAGGACACAGGCAATGTGTCTCGCCATGTTTTTTCTACTGAAAGTACACACGTAAACCCCAGGGGGCACCTGCTGGAGGTTATCTCCACTATAAGTTGCCATTCTTAAAATTTTGACCCTAACCCTCAGAAGATGGTAGAGGGGAGGAGGGTGGGACTCTCCTTGTTGGGATTATGTAAGTATTTTTATTTATAAAAATTCCAATTACAATAAAATTAACCAATTTTATTGCATAAAAACGTACTTACATAATCCCAACAAATGCTTGAATACAGCCCTGAGGTCCATGGTGGGTAGACTTCTGAGGACTGTCAAGTGCTATAGGAGAGTTCTTGAGGTTATACAGATACAAAAAATGCATAGACACCATATGTTATACTACAAACAACTGTAACATAATACATATAGTTATACTGTAATTATATTATTGTTATTACAAGTACTGATAAAGTGAAAAAGTAGTTGTAATAAAGTAACTGCAAAGTACTCACCCACTTTTGAAAGCAGCATGTTGTACTATACATAGTATGATATTTATGAATCCCGTCACCGTATCTGTACAGATGTGCAGGGGTCAAAGGTCAGCTGTGCCCAGTTGAATAAAACTCCAGCAGTCAGAGTGCAGCTGTCCTTCAAGCCAAGCAGTCATAACATGAAATCTTATCCATAGTCGTGTTCAAAAATCAAAGTCCTACTACATTCCAGTCCAATTCCATATATCCTGAAAAAATAAAGACTGATTAAACTATTAAGTCTCAATTGTTCACTATATGCTGTGCAGACACAATGGGACCTAACTTAAAGATATCATCATTTTCCCAGCAAATATCCTTCAAATAAAAGTTTGTAAAGGTATTGTGGAATTTCCAGTAACAGGAGCTCAAGACCTGCTCTAAAGAGATACCTCCTTTAAATGCAAGTGATGCAGCCATAGCTCTAACATCATGAGCTCTAACCTGAGTGACCTGTTGATCAGCCGTATCTGAAGACTGATAGCAAGTTTGAATGGTGTGTTTGATCCACTGGGAAATGGTTATTCTTGTGATATCCTTAGAATAACCCTCCCTAAGGGATACAAAGAGCAGGGCCTTGCCCTTTCTCATGGATTTGGTCTTCTGTAAATAGACCTTGAGGGCCCTAACTGGACAAAGTGACTTGTCCTCCACCAGTGAGCTGTCCAACATGGTAGTAAGGGCTGGTATCACTACTGGCTTAATGGAATCAGGGCCATCCGAAGCCAATTGGTTTTTAGTCAGGAAGGCCGGAGAAGGAGAGACAGTAACTTCTGACCAATTTCTCCTTGAAGAGACAGAAGAGTGAGTCCATGCATGTATCTCACTCCTTCTTTTACCTGAGGCTAAAGCCAACAGGAACACTGTCTTGTAAGTTAGCCACTTCAAAGGAGCCTCTGACAAAGGCTCAAAGGGAGGTTTTGTCAAACCTAAGAGGACCAATGAGAGGTCTCATGTAGGTATGGACCTATTTGGTTTAGGTCTATCTCTGGTGAAGCTGGCAATAAGTCTATTCAGTTCTAGACTTTTTGAAATGAATTCACCCTGTGAACCCAAAGCATCAGCAATTGCTGTTCTGTAACCAGTGATTGTAGCTGGCTTGAGATTTTTGACTGTGAACAGGTAGTTTAAGAATTCTGCTACCTGGGGAACAGCTGTTGAGGTGATGTCCACCTTATTCTCTGTGCACCATTGCCCATAAATGGTCCACCTTGATTGATAGACTTTTCTTGAGGATTCCCTCTGAGGTGCCTTAATTCTTTCTGCCACCTCAGATGAGAATCTACCAGAATTGGATTCCTGGAATCCAGAAGCCACACATGTAGATTCAGGTACTCCACGTTGTTGTGGAACCTGTTGGAATGTGGTTGTTTCAGTAATGTCTTCCAATGAGGGAGCTGTAGAGGTACCCTGGTCGAGAGATCCACCAGATCCCAGAACCATGGCATCCCTGGCCACCCTGGAGCCAGTACTATCATCCTGCATGGGTATGTTATTATTTTTTGAATTACTTGTGGCAGGATGGCTACTGGACAGAAGACATAGCCGTCTAGGCCTTCCCAACAGATATTCAATGCATCTATTTTCCAAGCCTTTTTGTCTGGGACAGGAGATACATAAATTGGAAGTTTGTAATTTAGATGAGTTGCAAACAGGTCTACCATTGGTGTGTGCCAAATTTTGCAAATTTGGTTGAATATCTGTTGGTGAAGGGACCACTCTGTTTGTATGACCTTGTCCCTTCTTGATAGGGAGTCTGCTATCACATTTAGGGATCCAGGTACATGTCTTGCTCTTATCTGGATCCTTCTGGAATTTGTAAATGCCAGAATTCTCCAGATAAGAGCACACATTTCTATGGAATGGGTGCCTCCTTCTTTGTTCAGATAAGATACTACTGTACTGTTGTCTGAACAGATGAGCACGCTTTGACCTTGCAAGTGTTCCTGAAACCCCTTTAGGGCCAGAAGAACAGCTTTCAGCTCCAATACGTTGATGTGAAGCTGAGCTTCCTTGTTTGACCAGAGGCCACTGAGGACTATTTCGTTCAAGTGAGCTCCCCAGCCTTTTTGGGAGGCATCTGTGAACACCAAAGTGTTGTGAACATGAGGATGGAGGGGAGAACCTGCCATAAGATTTTGTAGATCCTCCCACCATTTGAGATAATTGAGGAAATTCCTTGTTACTGGAATGTTTTTGTCCAGTGACTGGGGAAACTTCCAGTTTGACCTTAGGTACCACTGAAAAGGTCTCGTGTGCAACCTTCCTAGAGGTACTGTTTTTTCTAAGGAAGCTAATGTCCCTATGAGTGACATGAGCTTTCTTGGAGTCAAGACTAATGACTTTCTGATGGAAACAGTCTGAACTTTCAACCGATCGAGTTTCTTTTGGGTTGGAAAAACCAGACCCCTGTGAAGATCGAAGTGATAACCCAGAAAATCTAGATTTTGTGTGGGAACCAATTCCGATTTTTGGAAATTGATGAGCCAGCCTAGTTCTTGGACCAATTTCACTAATTTTTCCGAATCTTTGAGACATTGATCTTTTGTTGGTGACCGAAGAAGCCAGTCGTCCAGATATTGATGGATTCTGAGGTTCCTGGCTTGAGCTATGAGTTTTACCTCTTTCACAATGCGAGTAAACTCTAGGGGAGCTGTTGCGACACCAAAAGGGAGAGCCTGAAATTGGAAAACCCCTTTTTTCGTTTGAAATCTCAGATATTTTTGAGATTGTGGGTGAATTGGAACATGAAAATAAGCGTCTGTGAGGTCTATCGAGGTGACCCACTCCCCCTGTTGAATCGACTTCCTGATAGATTCGGCTGTTTCCATTTTAAATGTCGGTACATGTAAATGGTTGTTTAACATACTTAAATCTATCACTGGTCTCCACCTTTTCATGGGTTTGGGTACCAGAAACAGTCTGCTGTAATATCCCAGAGTAGAAGGTTTCCTGACATGAGTTATTGCCTTTTTTGCAAGCATGGCCTGAACTGCTTCGTGTAGAGCGCCATCTTTGTTTTTGTTGTGATATTTGCTCAAAATGAGCGGAATTTTCGATAATTTGGGTAGAATTTTGAAGTCTAGGCGATAACCATGTTGTAGTAAACTTACTACTCTAGGATGTGCTTGATTTTTTGCCCATACCTGCCAAAACTCCTGCAATCTTGTCCCTGGAAAGTCACTTCCTCTTTCCGCCTCTGCCTCCTCGCGATGCGCGCGCAGAGAAGTGGTTATACTTATAGGTGTTTGGCTGCGTTCGTTTGTCACGAAACGACCTGTTACCTTCCTGTGAGGGCTTTGGATGTGAAGACCTCCCGAAATCGAAATTCTTCACAGAGTCTCTGTATGACTTGGAATCAGATTCCTTCATTATTGACAATCTTTTGATCATGTTATCCTCAACCTGGGATAAAATATCCGAGTTGAAGACCTCCTGTTGGTCAAAATGGTCTGTACGCAAGCTTGCCAAGTCTTTTGGACCTAATTTTGAGCTGCAGTCCTTCAATAAGCTATCCCTCCTTTGAAGGAGCATATTGCATGCCAGAGTCATGTTTTGTTTGAGGACCGTATCCAGGGCTATCTCCAGAGAGGAGGTAACTGAAGCCTGTAGCTGAGAATATTTTATCATGAGGTCTGCTGACTCCTTGACTATATCCAGATCTTCAGACCCTCTAATTTCAGTAGCCAACTCCTGGATTCTGTTGTTGAGCTCCTCTATAGCCATTTTAAACCACACTACATGGCCCAAAATTTGAACATTTTCCCTGCAAACTGTCTCTTGAACAATATGTTGTTTGGAAGGTACAGAGATGGAATTTGACAATGATTTCACTCTAGCTATGTTGAAGTAGGAGTCAGGTAGTTTAGGAGCTTTCAAAGGCGTATTTTGTGGAGAGGTAGTGTAGTAGATCATGTCGGGCCTCTCAAAGGCCAAAAACTGTCCCTGGGACAATGATTCAGAGCTGGATTTGTCTTTGACTGAGGTTCCAGAGGCCTTCCTAAACCTGTAGTCCCACATGGACTGAATATCTTGGACAGGAGGTAAAGCCAAATTTTGTTTCCTCACCACCTGCTTGGAGGGTTTCTTGGAAAAAGCAGAAGGGGCCACAAGGCACTCCACTTGTGGTACCTCCAGATCCAGTAGACCTCTGATGGCATTGAGCATCTCGACATAAGAGGGATCTAACTCCTGTGAATGAGAGTCTGCATCCCCTTGAGGAGACTTAGATCTGTGTCTCTTGCTGGCAGGCAAAGAGGGGTCCTCATCAGATAGCTCTCCTTCTGAAGGCTGAGTTCTCGTCTGGGAGACAGGGGCACTCATACCCTGCTCCTGACAGAGAGGAAGACTGTTCTTAGAGGCTGAAGCTTTGTCAGTGCGTTTCAACTCTTCAAACTGGGAAGCCAAGGAAGCCGATTGATTATTCATAGCTTTAATCATGTCTTGGAGTGAGGAATCAGGTTTGGAAGTAGAAGGCTGTGAAGATTTTGAAAGTGTTGGTTCATCCAAGAGAGAGTCATCAAACTTCTCAGAACTTTTGGACTTGGAAGCTTTTCTTTTGTGTTGAATTTTTAAGGCCCCAGCACAAATAGAGCAATCAGATTCCTTACTCACAACACACTTGTCTTTTCCCTTCTTGTCATTTCTGCATTTTAAACAAGCTTGGTGATTATCCCATGGAAGCATATCGCCCAAGCAAACTGAACATTTCCTTTGTTTTTCGGACATCTTGAATCGTACAAAAGAACGCGTGTGCACTTCACGGCGGTCAAAATTAGAATGGCAACTTATAGTGGAGATAACCTCCAGCAGGTACCCCCTGGGGTTTACGTGTGTACTTTCAGTAGAAAAAACATGGCGAGACACATTGTCTGTGTCCTTGACCGAACGGTAGGTCACGTAAGCATTTGTTGGGATTATGTAAGTACGTTTTTATGCAATAAAAACATACTTTACTCAAAGGAAAGTTAGGAAACCCTCTTTATAATGCTCAACTGTGAAATTGCCAATGAAAGCATTTAAGAGGTTTCCATGTCTCATCACTTGTACGATGTGTGCAAATGACTATACACCGGTGAGGAACCCAGTTAATCTATGAAAATGAAGGTTTGCATAGTTAAACAGTCTAGGGTGACCAATGACACTGCCTTGTGACATTATACAGAATTGTGATATTACTATTCAGTTTTGTTGGTCTTGTTATGGTTTTCCTGTCACAAACACAATAACTTGAGTTACTAAGGTTCAACTAATGTTTACATAGAGAAAGTAATATTTAGGAGAAAGAAAAAGTATGTAAAGATGAAGCATTAAATCAAGACAATTCAATAGCAAGATGACAACATTAATCAGTACACTAAAAATTATGACACTGTAAAACTTATTAACTGAGAAGAGATGCCAATGGAAAATAGCATAATTATGTAAAAGTACATATAACTACACCTACGCATCGGAGAACCGATGCAAATTTGTATCCACTGGAAAGACAACTCAGCAAAGACAGTGAACCATCTTTTAACCTTGAAGGAGGGGCCAAAGGTCAAACCTAATATCAAAAGATTCCTAGCCCAAGATTTTGTATGAGTTGGTTTCACATTGTAAACCTCTAGGATCAATAATAAGCAAGTTATAAGCACTTTTAAGTTTGACTATCCTCATTTGACCTTGAAGAAGGGGTCTAACGTCAAATCTGAACACACCAAACGATTCCCAGCAATGATTTCCTATGTGTTGGTTTACCATCCCAAACCTCTAGGACCAATAATAAGCAAGTTATAAGCACTTTTAACCTTGGCTATTCTCGTTTGACCTTGAAGGAGGGGCTCGAGGTCAAATCCGACTACACCAAAAGATTCCCAGCCCATGATTTCCTATAGGTTGGTTTACCATCCCAAACCTTTAGGACTAATAATAAGACTGTTATAAGCACTTTTAAGTTTGGCTATCCTCCTTTGACCTTGAACGAGGGGTCTAAGGTCAAATCCGACCACACCAAAAGATTCCCAGCCCATGATTTCCTATCGGCTGGTTTACCAAATCAAACCTCTAATACCAATAATAAGTGAGTTATAAGCAATTTAAAGTTTGGCTTTCCTCGTTTGACCTTGAACGAGGGGCCCAAGGTCAAACCTGACAAACAAAAAGATTCCCAGCCCATGATTTACTATAAGTTGGTTTACCATCCCAAACCTCTAGGACCAATAATAAGCGAGTTATAAGCACTTTTAACTTTGGTTATCCTCATTTGACCTTGAAGGAGGCATCCAAGGTCAAATCTGACAACACCAGAAGATTCGCAGCTCATGATTTCCTATAGGTTGGTTTCACATTGCAAACCTCTAGGACCAATAATAAGGGAGATATAGGCACTTTTAAAATCCGCTATGTGGGGTACTTTGGCACTTCGTGGATGACCTTGAAATAAGAGCTTCAAGGTCAAATGTGTGCAAGGTTGTAGAGGACATGTATATCTGTTATACATATCACCTATGAAGAGATTCAGGATTCTACCTATGAGAAACAGCCAGTAGAAAACTGTTGATAATTTTTAAAGAAATGCCAACGGCGGCCATCTTGTTTTTCAGAGAGGCTAATTTCAGTCCGAGAACAGCTTACCCCCCAGTGAAGATATCCTGCCAATTTGGTGAACCTAGCTCATGTTGTTTTCTTCTGAGAGCATTAACGCCAAAAATCTCTCTACGCACGGCAGCGGTGGCGGCATAGCGAGCGCTAAATCAAAGCATCCACCGGATGCCTCCGGTGCATACAATTAAATATGAAATGTTGATAGAGATTGCAAAGACTTAATTTATAACCTAGATTAGATATTTTCTTGCACAATAATAAGCAATTAACTGGAATAAAGATGGTACATTTTACGAATTAACATAAAGAAGGATACATTCAATGAATGTATACATTCAATGGTTATCTCAATTCAATACAACATACACACATCTTGCAGAGTGGAATTATGGTTGAGATGTTTTGAATATTGTCCAAACATACCAAAGTGACCTAACACAAATAAACCTCTCCCATCTTTCTAAATGATTGCATGGTCGAAATACGGTTTGAATTTTTTTAATATTACCCATACATACAGTAGTGCTCTCATGACAACTCGCCCTCTCAAGTTTCATATCATTTTTGTTCAACCCATGAACGTGATTTTGTCTTATTGCAAACTCAAGTTCCTTTAAAATACTGCAAAAAGTTTTTTGAGAAGCCACTTGCCAGTGTACAAAGATGCAATAAAGGCACAATTTGACTTGTTTACTTAATATTTTCCTTCATATTTATCTAGTACGACGTAGAGCCAATAATATCTCTCCATATATCTTACCTGGAAAAGCAACCAATCAAAACGTCTGTTTTATTTCTCAACATGGTGAGAATGTTGATCCTTATTTTGCAGGTAAAATATAACAAATTTTGTTTGAATATGGTTAAGCAGATTTATTATGAAAGGAATCATATTAGTGCATATATATTTAAAGTTTGGGTGTTTTGAAATATTCCTATTGGCTCGAGTCCAACTCGAGTTGACTCGTTGATGATTCATGAAACTCTAGTCGGTACTTTAATGGCTCGCAGAAGCACTAACATACAGATGTGACAATACAATGTCCCTACCAAGTATCAACTTCATATACACTACGGTCTCTGAGATATAGCCCAGACAAGATTTTACAGGTCAAGGTCACTATGGGAAGGTCAAAGGTCAAATCAAGGTCACACCATGATGTTGCACACCTACACCCCCCAAGATCCCTACCGAGTATCAACTTCCTACACCTTACGGTTTCCGAGATATAGCACTAACAAGATTTTATTGGTCAAGGTCACTACGGCAAGGTCAAATCATGACATTGCACGCCTACACCAATGACCAATGTCCTTACTAAGTATCAACTTCCTACTCCTTACGGTTTCCGCGATATAGCCCGGACAAGATTTTATAGGTCAAGGTCACATCAAGGTCACACAAAGACGTTGCACACCTACACCACCTAGCCAATGTCCCTACCAAGTATCAACTTCCTACACCTTACGGTTTCTGAGATACAGCCCAGACAAACTTTTCCTCGCCGTTCGCCCACACATCCGGACACCATGGGTGAAAACAATACCCGGCCAGCCCTTAAGGACTGTGGGGTAAAAACCAGTGTTACTTGTGTTTAAACACATGTAACCACAACTGGTAATATTGATATCTAATTCAGTGATGTAAATTAAGTGTAAAAATGATTGAATATTGTCAAGAAATGCAGTTAACAAAATTCACTGGCTAAGCAGTACAATGTTAAAAATTGATGTTAAACCCCAAATAAACCTTATTGGAGTTTCAAGTGCGCATGTGGGGCAACTCTGTTTACAATCAAGAATGTGGAAAAACAATGGCCATGTGCGAACAAGAATAGTCGCTAATTATCCGGCTAAAATATACAAAAAATAATAATTCCTTAATTTTTAAAAATTGTATATCATTTTGAAGCATAAAATACACAGAATCTAAATTCCTGTTGTGTTTTTATGGCTATGTGGTGAATTTGTGATGATTTTGATCCTTGCTTTTAATACTTCACAGAACAAAATATGAATTTGTGTAAATGTCTTTGTAGAGTCTTTAATGTAAAATTTTATCCAAAGCCTGAATATGTGCATATATTTTGAATATGAAGAATGAAATAATTAGATCAGATTTTATATTAATATATATTGGTGTGTAAACTATTTTAAAAATTGAAAAAGATAAAATAATTATTGTAGAGATGTCATGCCCAGATGTCAATAAACCAGCTTTCAAATGACCTTGGGTAATATTAATTAACAAGTCTTATGCTTAATTTCTGTTTTACAGGTTTGGCCAAGTTAAGCCTACATGTATAAATTATAATTGTAAACATATAAATTTGAAAAGGTCAAGAGTGTGCAAATGTCACAGTGTTATCCAATCTAATTTTATAGAATTATTCCAATAATTTTATCATCTGCAATATTTTGACAATATTATTTCTCATGTAAAATCATTTTTAGTCATATTTTCACCAATATAAAGCAAATACTACCAAATAGTCATATTATTACAGTCAAATTTATACACAAAGTCACAGAAAATATGAAACATGAAGATATAATTTTAAAAATAGGCACAGGTGACAAATGGTTTGCTCTCGTAAATGGTTTCTCCAAGAATGTAGATGAATTCACGGTTTAGTACAAAAAAGAATAGTTTAGAATGACTTAATCTAAAATTTACTTTAAAATAAAATTAATGGCACCGAATATAATAATACTCAAATAAGATAATCCATTTAACAATAACAAGAGAATTATGAACATATTTTATAAAGCTGACACGGCATTGTGACCTCTATTTACAGTACAAACCCCCAATGGATCACAGTTAGTGCTTTACTGGGGACTATCCTCCCTCAGACCAATTTAAAAGGTAATTTATTTCTTGTGGCCACTTTCAAAATCAAAGGCAGCGATGAATGTGTGTGTGTGTGTGTGTGTGGGAGGGGGGGGGGGGGGGGGGGGGAAGACAGTCACCAGACAAAACTATTTAATAATTGGCCTCTAACAGGCTTTCATACAAGTATAATTGAAGTATAATGACAGCTTAGGTGCATAGTTCTTGGGTGCTTTGATAATGTATGGCACTTCGAAAATTTCTTGCAAATTGGCCCTGGAAATTCTATCAAGGTCCTTGGCCATGTTTACCAAAAATTTGGCAAACATACAACCAAACAGTTTCAATTTAAAACTATCACGAACATTAATTGGCTTTTTAAAAATCATATTAAATTTTCAACTGTCATATGCTAACTTAAAATACATTTTAATCTAAACTTGGCAAAATGTTTAGGGTGTCTAACAGGTGCTCCTCTTTCAAAAATATTTTTAAAACTACCATATATTATTGGAAAGGGATTTTAATAGTGCCTCAGCTCGTTTTGTTGCATCAAAATCCACACATACAGAAAATAACAAGGTAACAAAAAAAATTTGTTTGGTTCATAATACCATACCTTGCTCTGGTGTACAAAAAAATTGTATATCTTATCATACACAACTAATTTCCTTAAACTGGACTTTACTGAAGTAAACTTTACAATGAAATGTATGCACAATCGCATAAATATAAAACTTTTACTCCAGTAATTATGAATGTTTAATGTATGTTATTTCATTGAAAAAATATTTCTTCAACATGTAATTTCTAATGTTTCTAATACTTTAAAAATTTATTTGTCAACACCCCACAACTTTAATTAAATATAAAGCAAAACAAATTGCAATGACGATCTTTTAAAAGTGAAAATATTTTTTAAAGTAATAACAAAAAAATTGTGTCAAAAATAGTTCCATGCAGTTCTTAAAATCCCCATTTTCTTATAAGACTTAAACAATGGTTTTAAATATATTTTGGCATTGAAAAATGACGACTTTCGTCATCTAGAAGTTAAGTTTTTATCAGAATTAAGCATAATGTGCGATATGCAAGAAAACATGTATATTTTTACATTTTTATCATGTTTCAATCACTTCCTGGTTTTGATCTACGTACCTTGATTTGTTTATCCACATACATTTTCCATGAACGGTACTCTAATAAGGCTTTTAAATAAAACTAAAAATTTGCTCAGCCAGTGAAATTCATCACCCCAGTGAAGTTTGTCACCTGACTTAAAACACCCAAGGGCAAGCAATGCATGGGATAATTGTGAGCTGAAAGTTCACTGCAAAGAGGTTTTTTACTGACATAAAATACAAGTGATGAACTTTACCTATATAATAAGAGTAGTATATACTAATTGCTCTAGATTGCTTTTAAGGGCAGCAGACTAGCTTCACAGACTGTCCATCGGAACATGGATTTGGTGCCCTCAGATCATTTAATATCGCCCATATTATGCTGTTTGCTACAGTACGTTCTGCTGCCGTGTGTTTCGTAAGAACAATATGAAGTCCAAAAATACTGCGTTATACACTACCTCCTTATACTACAAGTAACTTAATACTGAATTTAAAAAAACAACAAAAAAACCGTGCCCAGAGTTGGTACAGTACCTTCTAAAGTTCCGTCTGGACCGACACTTGGGATCGGGAGACTTGTACGACAATTTAACTATTTTAGTAGAAACTCTTCAAATACAATATTATCCCTCTAATTCTGAAGTCAATGTAGTTGCTTTGCAATCATAGGAAATACATCATTCTTTCCAAACACATTTGTATTGACCTAATAAAGCAAAATGAGCGGAAAACATAGAAAGAAGTTTATCATGAATAGTTTGCAGACAATAAAAACAGACTTAATCAGAATAGAATAAAGGGTTCATTTTAAAAGTAAATTTATCCAATTTGATTGTAAAATAATCACACAACAGTCTTAAACATTATTATAATACTTTTAGGATACACATACACTGTGTTAATTTGAAATGATCTAATAAAACTACGGACACACTTGTTTTTGTCATAGTATGCACACTCATAAGCAATATTGAAGGTGTTCAGTCTGCTTCATCCAAGTGCTCCTGTTACTGTTGTGGAAAAGTTTATATCTGTTGGGGTATTGTTTTAACCCATGGTGTCTGTATGGGCAGGCTGATGGGATTTGGGAAAAAGTTTGTCCGGGTTATATCTCACAAGCGATAAGGTGAACGAATTTGATACTTGGTAGGGACACTGTTTAGGGAGTGTAGGTGTGCAACATCATGGTGTGACCTTAATTTCACCTTTGACCTTACTGTAGTGACCATGACCTATAAAATCTTGTCGGGCTATATCTGGGAAACTGTAAAGTGTAGGAAGTTGATAGTTGATAGCGACATTGGTTGGGAGGGTGTAGATATACAACATCATGGTGTGATGTTTATTTGATCTTTGACCTCACCGTAGTGACCTTGACCTACAAGATCTTGTCTGGACTATATCTCAGTAACTATAAGATGTAGGATGTTGATCTTGGTAGGGACATTGGTTAGGGATTGTAGGTGCAACATCATGGTGTGACCTTATTTTGATCTTTGACATTGCCATAGTGGCCTTGACCCACAAAATGTTATCAGGACTATATCTTGGAAACCAAAGGATGAAGGAAGTTGCTACTTAGTATGGACATTGGTTGGGGGTTGTAGGTGTGCAACGTTATGATGTGACCTTGATTTTACCTTTGACCTTGTCATAGTGACCTTGACCTATAATACGTTGACCCCAGATAGCATTCCGCCGTCGGACCGACGTTGGCCCAACGTCAGCACATCCGTCGGTCCGACGTCGGCTGCCGACGTCGGGCCAACGGCTTTTTGACCATCGGGCCAACGTTGGCCCAAAAAATTATATTGTATGCATAGCATGAGCCAATCAGATACTGTTCACCAACAACTTTTATGGTGTAAATTTATAATAAGAATATCATTTTTATGTGTAAAATTGTTAAATGGTTAGCTAAAATTTGTGGGCTGACTGAAATATGACTTTTAGATATACCATAATTAATAATTTTTTTCTAAGTTTCCCCAAATCCCCTATTATTGCTCGCTGCCATCTTGAATAAAAATCCACCGTTGGCCCAACGTCGGCAAAATATAGAGAAATCTAACATGAATAGTGGTTGGCAAGCCACCGTCGGCCCAACGTCGGCCCAACGTCGGCAAAATCTGCCGACCTTGCGACCAACAGCCAACGTCGGTCCGACGGCGGGATGCTATCTGGGACTGGGCTATATCTTAGCAACCTTAAGGTGCAGGAAGTTAATAGTTGATAGGGACATTGGTTAGGGGTTGTAGGTGTGCAATGTCATAGTGTGACCTTGATTTGACCTTTGATCTTCCTAAAGTGACCTTGACCTCTAAAATTTTATCCGGGCAATATCTCTGAAACCACAAAGTGTAGGAAGTTGATACTTAGTAGGGACATTGGTTAGGGTTGTATAGGTGGGCCACATTATGGTGTGACTTTGATTTGACCTTTGACCTTACTGTAGTGACCTTGACTTTTAAAATCTTGTCTGGACTATATCTCGGAAACCATAAAATTCAGGAAGTTGATACTTGGTAGGGACCATGTAGGATCCAACCATTGATCCAACCATTTAATTATATATTGAAAAAGAATTATTTTCTTTGTTTTATTGTTTTTGTAGGTAGGTAATGCAGGTGTTCCACTGGAGCCAACCCTATGACTCTAGGGTCGGCTACAAAAGTCGGGGGGGAGGGGCGGTCACTTGCACCTCCCCAACACAGTTACAGACAGGACGTGGTGACAACCCCAACAAGACACATGGGCGATGATTTTATTACACGGCCAGTCGTAGATATACTACGACAAGCCCTAAACCCCTAACAGATAAGCCGTAGCAGGTCCCAACAAGCCATACTGACAAACAGTCAGGACTGGAGAAAGACAGAATCACCCCGACCAGACATGCAGTCAGTATTGCCATGACAGTTTTTGATGAATCTTTGGGAAAAAGAGGATCATGTGTCGACCAATTATAAACAATTAATTCTTAAACTAGGTCATAGCTGAATATATGGATCCCATCACGTGACCAAAATGTCCAATTTTTTTTTTGTTATTTTAATTATACTTTCAACATTTTTGCTTTAATATACATAAAAAATATAATCAATGTATGTCTGCTTCAATTTATGAACGAAAAAGTCATTTAAAATATAAAATTTTTATTAAAAAATGTAAAATCCTGTGTAAAGAAGCAGAGAGAGATGTGCTTCTAACAATCTCTCAGGTGAGAATGAATACCTTCTGCTTCTTGCTGCCTTTTTTGCTCCAATTTTGAGCTTCTGGGAAAGACCCTATTCTCGTGAAGGTAATAAACTTGCTGTAGTTTTGGTCACGTGATGGGAACCAAATACTTACTGGTGACCTAGTTTAAGATTTGTTTAGTGGTCGACACTTGATCCTCTTTTTTCCAAAAAATTGTTCATGGGTTTTACAGTGGGAAAAATATCTTGTGACTGGATCCAAATAGATTGTTAATTTTTTTCTAAAATTGCTCTGGTAAAATAGGACGAGAATTTATTTATTATGTCACTAAATAAACCACTTTCTTGGTTTCTCAATTATTCAAAGCATACATGTGGAACTTTTCTGTTAACCTTCAAATTATGATCACTTGCACTGTTTCTTCGTCAGTCTTGACATAATTTTTGATCATATTTTTACCTCATATCATGCTGGAAATGGACTGCAAATGAGCAGTGCTTAAGCTACAGAAGACAAGCCGGCTTCATGTTATGACAGGCCTGCAAGTGTTAATGACAAGCCTGGAAGGGTTACAGACAAGCCTTGAAGTCATAAGACAAGACGTGAAGTGACTAGGAAATGCCTGTTACCAGGGGGACGGAGCCTAGGTCAGGAACAAGAGTTTGGGAGGGTCAGGAAAATATCAGACATGTTTGATATTTCACCGATTCTCCCCGACAGGCCAGGAACTTACAACTGACCCTAACCAAACATGTAAACATTGGTCCCGACCCTCCAAAAATGCTTAGTTACCGACAGGTCGGCTCGAGTGGAACACCAGCATAACATATCCCAAACATCTATTTAGAAATAATAAAACACACCACAGTCACAGCGGTTCAGCTGAACAAGCACACATACTTCTCAAGGCCAATCCAGGCCCAAATCTCTCCAAGTGTCTGCACTTTCAGTGACACCAGAGCTACTAAACAGACTTTTCTCCACACAATACTTTACCATGTGTTTATATAGAGAATCATTCCAAGCTTGTCCCAGACATATAGCACTTCCAACTTAAGTGACCTTGTTAATGTACATTACTACAAATATAAGCACATATGATTTAATTTTTTTTGAAAATGTTATAATGGAACTAATGGAATGAGTTCTAATTTTCATTCTGGTACTTTTGACTAGGATCCTTTTGACTTTGTTTTAATTTTACTTTTTATTGTTACACATACTCTATTATAATGTATTTTGTGATGACCTATGTTTCATACTACAGACTCTATTTATAGTTTAAGGTGAGAGTACTGCTGGATCATTTTCCAGTGGTATCTGAGATTTAATCTAAAACATACTCAAAAATAATAGGTATATTTACTTGGGCCTATCACTTAAGTCATAGTTTGAGGGGTTTGTTGTCATACTTTTAAACTGTGGGGTATTTTATGTGTTTGAGTTGTGCTTACTCACTTTTTCCTAGTCATTGTGATTAACCTTTTTTAAGCCCTGGCTATGCAACAAAATTACACTTGATATTTATGATTGTTTGTAACTAACTTCTTTTGAGTTACTTTAGGTCTTGAGAAGTAATTGTATAACTTAAGTTGTCTAAAGAAAATTTTGTTCAAGGTATCCACAAACTGTAGCGAGACATCATACATGTCCATGGAAAAATTTGCCAGCTTTTTAAATTTGGCTCCTTGGGACTGTGGTTTCTAAATTGCTACTAAAATTGTTTAAACAATTAAAAAATCCATAAATGCAATCTTTTTCACATCTATCTATTTTTAAATACACCAAGCAATCAGTGTCATAAATTATATATATAAAATTAGTTCTGTGAAGAATATAGCGTTTGTGTGAGATATTTGTGGCAGTTTTAACATAAATCCCCTATTTTTTCCCAGTTGTAGCTTAATACAATTTCATCAATAAGGCCTCATTTTTCTTCTATATTTCCAAAAATATTTAACTTTAAAATATGTTATGTACATCACTGGAAAGGTATTTTAGAAAACTTCTGTCCAATTTATTGCATTAAACCCATGGAGAAATTGAGAAGGAATCATAAGTTATTTTTTTATTATTTTTTAAAATTTTTTTTTCCTAACTTTATTCCAATTTTTTTCCATTTTTTATTGATGGACTTATTTAGCTTCCACATGATTTGGGTATAAATGTGCTACTGGTATCACCTTTCAATGAATGTGAAATTGACTCGTGTCCTTTATTGTTACAAAGTCTTTTGAAGAGAAAAGCCTAAAACCCACATACAGTTTGGCCATTTTTGAATTTGTGAACTATATAGCTGTGTGAAAAATGAAAATTAAGAATATGAGTTGATGTCAGAAGCAATTGGTCAGAAGTATTTTGTCAAAATTCAGAAATTAACGAAAACAAGAAAGTGAAACTCATGTTGAATGTGCCCATGATAAGGAAGTGTACTTTTACAAATGGTGCAATTCTAGAGGACTTGGTGCAGATTTTAAAAAGCATAGGGGGGCGAGGGGCATGGTGGCACAGTGCTAACACACTTGCCTCCCACCTCTGAGGTCAGTGGTTCAAACTCCAGACCATATGTGGGAAAGCTACTATTTCTTTACCGATGGTCGGCAGTTTACAGCATAGAACCTTGACCAACGGTATGTACTGGGCTCCTCTGTCCACAAAACTACCCATCATGATATGATCTATTCAGTGTTAAAAGTGATGCAAAACTCCACGTAAATAAAAAAATTGAAAATCTTAGGCAAGTAATTTGACTAAAGAGTTCAAAAGCTTTGTTTGTGCTGACATTAAGTCATATTTGGATGATCAGAAAGTAAAAAATTTGCAGAAAAAAACAGCAGCTTAGGCTGCTAATTATGCATTGAATCCCAAGTTCCTTCTAAGAAGAATAGATCTTCTGGTTCCACAAAGAAGTCTTGTCCTGAAGTAAGATAAAAATCTGTAATTTTGCTTTTAGGAGTTGTATTGCCACTAGATGTAGGCATGTGTACTGGCGAGAACGTTATTGCTCAGGGTGTTGAGGGAGGTTGAGTGTGAACACTTCCTTACATAAGGTCAATTTACTACTGGTTCAGTTACTGGTTCTGCATGTTACTGTGGTTAACAAGTCCAGTTTACCTATTAAAGGGGTATCTTTGCTGTTGCGAAACTATTTGGCATTTGGCAAGGTGGTTGATGAACCTAATCTCTCTCTCTCTCACTCTCTCTGCAATACAAATAGCAGAAACAGAAACCAACATATTAACCTATTGGGCTCACTCATATAAAGTGCCTGCCCTGGTTCAAACTCAACGTGATTAAATTAAATCGATGCGTTAAATAACATTAAATATATAATAAAAATTACCTCAAATAACCTTGTCAAGTATTGGACAGGGAAGACTAGGCGTATTTCACAACCGTAATCCGTCGAATCTAGATTCGTCAGATCAACGGATTCGCTTGTTTTGTGACTTGAATCTGAATCTGGATTATGAATCCGTTGATCTACCTCTCGAGGTAGATCAACGGATTCAGAGTCCTTGGATTACCCATAATTCTTTGTAAAATAATGGCAGCAACATGTGGGGAAAAATTTTAACATTTGGGAAATTTTTATAATATTGTAATATAATAATATTAATTTACTATATATTGGCATATATTAATATATTATATTTATGTCGGTTCATCTTATTTTCATATTTTAGATTCAGATCTATAGAAAATTGCATTTCACGAATCTAGCTAATCCAACGAATCCAAATCTGAATCTAGATTCGACGGATTGTGCAGATTCTTGGTTGTGAAATACGCCTACTAAATATAAATAAGGCTTTGTCTCATATACCTAACTCAATTAAACCCTCAAGAACAACTTACACCACTTTGTCTCGCTTGTTTTGGTGAGGGGTTTGCTAATAAACTCTATTCAAAAATGAACAAGCGGAGCTAAGAGATACGTTAAAGCGGCTGAAGTATGTTTTCTTACAAATACATGACGTAAAATGAACACTTTCGTTTAGTATTTGCCATGTTGGTTTGAGCGAAAATTTAATATTTTAATGAACGAGCATTTTCCGAAATCCAACTTCGAGTGGTTTGTTTAAATGATATTCTGATTCCCCAGCCACCCATGGATGATAGGGACGATATTCATGGAGACATAGAAAAGATAAGACAAGTTTTGCAAACTGACGAAGGGGAGTTTGACTTGGGAGCGGGGGGCGATGGAGCTTCCTCCATTCGCCCGCCGATCCATGATTTGGATACTCCAGGTAAAGACCCACAATAGAAATAACTCAGTTCCTAGTGGTGGTGGACCAATTCACGCCCGGGTACCAATTCAGGCCCACCCTCAATTTTCTTGAAGATATGTAATTTTTCATAGAGAAGATGTTTACCACATCATAGATAATCATCAAATGGATCATTTACATTTGTAATTTATTGTTTAACTGTGATTGTTTTGGATAAATTGAGGGGTGGGCGTGAATTGGTACCCGGGCATGAATTGGTCCACCACCACTATATATTTACTTGTACTACAACAAAGTTTGTCTCCCAATGATTCTCGTCACATATGTACTGTATATTATTATCGTTGTGTCGCCTGTTATCGACGGTCGTCTATTATCGACGGCTGCACATTAATACATTGTAGTTCTGTGCACTTGCTTTTCATCTCGGTAAAAAATGAAATAATTAACTATTAACCTTTATTTAAAATATATTATATGGCTTTAACTGGAAATATTGTTTTGAATTTAATAAAATAAAGTTTCTTAATGCATGATGCAGTAAAAGTACGATTTTCGTAAGTGAAATATTATATCAATTTTTAAAGTAAAATAAAATATGGTTGTCATTGGCAACGCTCATGAATGGCCGTGAATAATGCAAATTTTATCCTCAGAAAATGAAGTTATAAGATATATTGTTGAAGACAAAAAGATTTATAATATTTGTTTTACAAAACACTACACATACATTTTTATTAAATTAACCTAAATGTAATCCATTGTCAATGACAGCATGCGTTTGTTCAGCAGCAAATATAATAAAAATATGCCATAAAATAGTTTTATTTTTGGAGGTTATAAAATAAATTAACCATACACATGATCATTAACATAAAACAGGTGCTTTGTGTGGACACAAAATGGAAGAAACAGTCTTCAAAGCCAACTTTAAAAATTAATGGCATAATTGTCTAGGGAAATAATTTTATGTGCACACCTTCAAAAATAATGTTATTTGTACATTATTATGATATAATGGAAACTATTTTTCGCTTTATTTGTTAAATTATCAATTTACAGAGAACAATATGAAAAATAAAAAGTTTAGAATATGTTTTGATAACCATATATATTGATTTTATTTTACCGTCGATAACAGACAACCGTTTGTAAAATAAGAATATTGTACATACAGAAATTGAACCAAATAAAAAAATACAACAACTTAAAATATTTACCCATTATATTTGTTTTTGTCAATTAAAAAGCATTTTTTTCTAATTTTAACTTTAAAAATCACCAGGGAATGATGAAAGAAACAAAAATGGATTAAAATGCGTAAGACCGTCGAAAACCGGCAACGCAAGGATAACGCAGTGGTTAAATCACGGGACATCCCGATATGTAAATTACTGGCTAAATGTCGGGAAATGATTTCATTGGTTGATTTTGTCGGGAAATCTGTGACCTTACATCTTCTCATGAATATTAATGAGTTGGTACTACTGCCGTGAGTTCTCGAGTTTACGTAAGGTATTTATAATCATCATTGAAGCTTCCATTCTATAAAATATTGTAAGAAAATCCCGGGAAATCCATGACCTCATATTTTCTCATGAATATTAATGAATTGGTGCTACTGCCGTGAATTCTTGAGTTTAAGATATTTTAAACTTCAGTTTTATAAAATATTGCAAGAAAATCCAGGGAAATCCATGACCTCATATATTGTCATGAATATTAATGAGTTGGTGCTACGTACTGCCGTGAGTTTTGAGTGTAAAATATTTGATGTTTTTTGAGGCCTTCATTTTGTAAAATATTGTTACAATCATAAAACAAGGCATCCCATGATATAAAGCACTTCCCTATATGAAGCACTTCCAAGTTCTCACAATTTAGCACTTCCCGACATATAGCCAATACGTTACATATCGGGACGTCCCGGGACATAACCTTGCCATATTATTAAAGTAAAACTGCCACTTACCCTGCTTTATAACAGGACTTGAACTAGACCGAGTTTCTGTCCCGTCGCCAATTACTGTTGAAAAACTGATGGACATAATTAATGGCGAGGGACAGAGCTCACATGTACTTGTTTTCTGTGTAAATTTTGAACGGCATATTTGAACACATATTAACACAAGTATAAAGTGTTATTTGCATTCTTTAAGGTATGTGTAGGGTGGCACTAAAAAGCGTATGGGGCGTATGGAGGCGTATGGGGGCGTATGGAGGTGTATGGGGCATATAGTAGTGTATGGGATGGTTATATATTTTTATAAATTGTTTCTATTATCAACTATTACAGTATACTGCAAACCGGAATTACAATATTTAACTGAATGCAAGTTAATTGTGCATCACATGCTTAATTTGACAGGGGATATGTCAGCTTTGTATGCAAGCGTATACTGGGAGCCTACAGTATTAATAAATCCCCATGCTGTGGTTAATGTTTTGACTTTAACTTATCCTTGCGTTGCCGTTTTTTGACGGTCTAAGGCATTTTAATTCATTTTCGTTTCTTTCATTAATCCCTATGGTATTTTAAACTTAAAATTAAAAAAAATATGTTGTTTATTTGATACAAACAATTATAATAGTAGAAATATTTGAAATTATTATCTCCCACCTGCAGCCGAAGGCCGTGGTCGGGAGATTATAAAAGGCCTTCCGTATGTGCGTGCATCTGTCCGTTCGTCACATTTTTGCATAAACCTTATAATATCTCATTCATTTATAAAGATATCTTCACCAAATCTGCAGGGAATGTTTATGGCTATGAAAACCTGTCTCTGCAAAATTTTAGCCTCATTTTGAAAAACAAAATGGCCGTCATAGCCACTTGTTTGAAAATCATAAAGGTGCTCTAAATCTTGAAATATTCCAGGTAGCTTCAAATTTGCACAAAAGCTATATACATATATGGCTAGAAAAGCTAGCCTGATAGTAATTTTGGCCTAGTTAAAAAAATGGCCGCCAAATCACATGTTTAATGTCAAATGATGTTATCCTATTAAGAAGGCCTTATACTCCTCAAATATTGCTCGTAGCGGTTCGGAATATGAAAACAACTTGTAGGAAGTCATGGCCTGTAAATATTTTCCAGGCGTTGAATTTGACCTTTGACCCCTGCTCCAAGGTTAAATTAGTTTGTCACACTAAAACATCCTTATTTCTCCCTATTATTGGTGCTATGGCTTCAGATTGTAAAGACAGACCATGAAAAGTAAAGGTTGTGGTCGTGGGATTGAAAACGCCTTCCATACGTGTGTCTGTTTGTGCATCTGTCTGTGCATCTGTTCGTCAGGTTTTTAAATAAACCTTAATATCTCATTCATTTATAAAGATACTTTCCCCAAATTTGCAGGGAATGTTTATGGCTATGAAAACCTATCTTTGCAAAATTTTGGCCTCATTTTGAAAAACGAACTGGCTGCCATAGCCACTTGTTTGAAAATCTTAAAGTTGTTGTAAATCTCGAAATATTCTAGTTATCTTCATCAAATTTGCACAAAAGATATATGGCTAGAAAAGCTAGCCTGATAGTAATTTTGACCTATTTCTGAAAACACAATGGCCGCTATATCACATGTTTAATGTAAAATGGGGTTATTCTATTAAAAAGGCCTTGTATCTCCCCTAATATTGCTCTGAGAGGTTCAGAATGTGAAAACAACTTGTAGGAAGTAATGGCCTGGGAATCTTTTCCAGGTGTTGAATTTGACCTTTGACCCCTGCTTCATGGTTCAATGGGGTCGTCACACTAAAACGTCCTTATTTCTGCCTTATTATTGGTGCTATGACTTCAGGTTGTAAAGACAGACCATAAAAAGTCCTGGCCTTCAAATGTTTTGCCTGAGAAACATTTTGGCCTTATTTATAAAAACAACATATAGGAAATCATGGCCTGTGAAATTTTTGCAAGTGTCAAATTTTACTTTTGGCCCCTGTTTCAAAGTCAAATAGGGTCATTATACTGAAAAAGGCCTCATATCTCCCTTATAATTGGTCATTTTGTTTCAAAATATGAAAACAGCTTGAACAAAGTTATGGCCTGTGAATCTTTAGTAAGTGTCAGTTTTGACCTTTGACCCCTGCTTCAAGGTCCAGTGGGGTCATCATACTAAAATGGCTATATGTCTCTAATATATCTGCCCATGGGCTTGGAACTTGTGTCAAGGTCACCCTAATATTTTTGTTTAATCCTCAGCGGGAGATAACCATCACGGTCAAGGTCACTGGTGGCCTCTTAAAGGTCAGATTTTGGCCATTTTTTCACATTTTGGCCCTGTTCTGATATACAGAAAGTTAGATCGTCCTATGGCTGGTATATATAATACATATATCTGTCCTCTATAAGCATGCAGAAATTTGACCTTGAAGCTCTTCATTGAAGGTCATCCACAGACCGCGAAAGTACCTCACCGAGACCATTTTTGGCCTTTTTTTGAGATATTTTCACACTTAATGCTGACTATATTACATGAAAACTATTGAAAATGGCTTTGGAGGTTGAGTACATGATTGAGTACCAGCATCCAGACTTACTGGATACAGAGGATTCTTGGTTACAGAGGAAATCTACTGATTCCACCCATAAATCTTACAAAATGGTGGATAATAAAAGTAAAACATCCCACATCAGATATATACAGACTAAATATATCACTCATGAAGATTAACAATATGATACTTGTGCTATGTACTCGTATAATATTGTTATCTTTATTCGTGATATATTTTTTCTGTATATGTCATTCGGGAAGATTTCCTATTGACCTTGGGCCCCTCCTTCAAGGTCAAATGATGGTTGACTGGCTTTGGTGAGTTGTCTTTGCGGTGGATACAAATTTGCATCGGTTCTCCAATGTGTGGGTCTAGTTTAAGGGTTAAATATCACTCTTTATTTGTATCCCGGTTACGGGAAGTAAGAAAACAAGCTAAATGATGGCATAAAGATAATTAAGTAGTCTGTCATGGCAAAACCTAATAACCCAATCAGACAAAACCCCATCAAGCTAAAGGGGAACTGGGACAAAGAAACATGCCATTGTTAGAATGATTTAAATGCAACATACCATTATTGGAATGACTTGAATATCTTTTTAGTATCCCTGTAAAATGCACATTGTTGTACAAAAATCCATGTAGAAAACAATATTATATATACAAAAATGTATTCTATTTAGACATTATGCATACATTTAATAGTTGTTTGGTCCTGAATGTCTATTTCTACCAACACACAGACAACTACCATACTGTGTTTCTGGAACTGATTTTGTTTCACACATCACAATGGTCATAAAGAGACTTTGTAATTTATTCTGGAGCTGTACTGTATGTCGGCGACGGCACTGTATTGGTGGTTGACCTTTTTCCTCCTGTAACATAGAGGTGGCAACATGAGCTTGGCTCTTGCAGATATTGCTAATTGCTCTCCAGATGATGGGGGGAAATGACCTACAAGCATAGAAAAAGCAGAATTTCATCCTCCACAGATATTGTTAGTACTAGAGCCACCTTTAATGATGATGATATGAACATTATAATTTTGCTTATTTGGGTTTCAACGTCACTTTCAACACTGTATAGCTAATATCATAAAGGGTAGATTTTAGGGGAAAGGAAACTAATATGTACAGTTGGTAAAGGTTCTGTACTGTACAATGCCGACCAACAGCAAGCAACTACCAACTTTCTACAAACACCCCCCTCCCCCCCTCAAAAAAGACATTGCTGATGATTGCTTTTGAAGAAATCTTGAGCAGAAGCAAAAGTCATTGAAAGTACACCATGTTATTTTGGTTTATGGGCATTCAGAATATGAAATAGTTCTTTCCTAAGATGTAATCAGGTAATCCGTTCTGTCATAATATCTAGCAGAAAGTCATTGAAAATAGATTGAAGTGGGACGTTTGAGAATTTCTTATTTTTGGGGAATAAAATCTGGATTTCTCCAAAATTTAGTCACTTTTTCCTTTTCCAGGTCCAACCCACATTAAAAATTTCAGAAATATCCGTGTATGGGTTTTGTAGTAATGCAAACACTGAATAGCAGACAGAAAAACAAACTCGCACAAAAACATAAGTGTGTGGTGTAGTTTTGGTGTGGTGCAATTTGTAAAATGAGAAATGTAAAGAAAGAAAACAGAAATTGATAAAAATGAAGCAATCATGAATACCAGTACTTTGAATCATTTTATGTCAATTTCAAGACATAAAGTGAGAAGAAATGTTTTAAACTTCAGACAGCAAGTGATACAAAGTTTGTGACCTCACAATGACAATTTTTTTGTGACATCATAACATAATGACATCATCAGAAAGCACTATATTTGGGCTTGTGTAGAATACTTGATTCTATCATACATTATCCCCCCCCCCCATCACCACCATGAGCTGCATACTGATGTAAAATTTAAATCACATTTATTTTTGCTCTTCCTTCTCAAGTATTTCCCACTCTTTAAATTTTAATCAATACATAAATTTGACATCATTTGTTTTCAATCTTCACTGATTATGCAGAAAATGTACTATTGTATGTAATGCAGAAAAGCACAAAGAGTGTATAATAGGCAGGGATTTTTATGGTGTGGTAAAATTAAGGGCTTTACAGTAGTAAATCTTTCTCCTATTTGAGGTTGTCATGACACTAGGCATATGCATTCAGACAAGTGTGGGATTAGCTGTGTATTCTCTTTATTACTGAAAGGTGTTTTATTGGATATGTCGTGGATATTAATGCATCTTTGACATGGAATAAAGAGGTTAGCTGTGTTGTTTTATACTCTATTTTCATTTGTGGGACTTAATCTTTTATGACAAACCCACTTGTGTTTGCCTTGAAATCACTGGACCACGCACAATTGATTGTTTATAGCAACCCATACACTTTGTTCTCTCCCTACGCTCCCATACGCTTTTTAGTACTACCGGTATGTGTATGTGCTGTTCACTAATATTGCATGCCAATCAAATTGGCATGTATATATTTGAACCTGTTTTTATAAATGTAAGCAAACCTTCGACGTTACAAAGTTATCTACAAAAGAAGTTCCTGGTTTGCAAAAGCAGTTTATTTTGGAAACCAGTCAGAACGCCACCAAACCATAACGCCACCTCCACAACTCCACCACAATAACCAACATTAATGTACAGAATCTGTAGGTACATACTTTGTATTTCTTATATTTGTTTTACAAAACAAAGTTACAACCTGTTAAAGAAACAAAATAAATAAAATTTTCATTAGCAGACTTAAAAGCACAATGCAATAAGTGACTTAATTTGTTTTAACACATTTTCTTTATGCATACATGTACAGCATTTCATGAGCCATGGTTGTAAACTTTTCCTTTCTATAAGATGGGTGAATCTTTTCTGTTAGGTTTAAACCTTGCTTATTTATATTTTTCTTTATCCCCTACTGCTTACTTACAGTAAACTCCAATATAGCAGAGCAAGGTTTACTCCACTATATATGACATCATGTGGTGGCGTTATGGAGTGGCGTTTTGGGGTGGCATTATGGTTTGGTGGCGTTTTGACTATTTCTTTAGTTTAACAATTTGTGTATTACAAACTGGAAACAGCTATTTAGACAGAGCAAGGATTTTTAAAAGTAACTGCAATGATTTCACATAGTTCAAGATTTACACAGAAAACAGGTACATGGGAACTCTGTCCCTCGCCATTGTGTCTATCAGTATATCAAAAGCAATTGGCGACGGGACAGAAGCTCAGTCTAGACTTGAACTAATTGTACCACTACACTGTAGTTGTGTAAGTTCTCTGTTCCACCGAGTTTTCAGTCCAAAAATATGCCTTTTTAAAACTGATGGATTGCGTTTTGGGACAGAGTTTCTCGCCACACAAAAAACTTCAATATCTGAAAATTACTGTCACTTTAAACTTTAAAATATCCACTTCAATGTATTAACAGTATAAAGCATTTAGATGCAGGAACACAATTTTCTGTTTGCAGTAATATAGACACTTTTTGTGCACTTCCTGTTTGTATAAACAATGATGAAATTTTGCAAATGAAATAAATTTTGGTAAATATATCCATTAACTATCCAAAAAGTTTATTTATTTTAATGCTGGGCACATCCTTAATACTTGTTAAATGTCAGGATGAATGCCATTTGTTGCCCTTCAGGACATTTATGTTTTATGCCCTCTGTCTCTTGTCAATACATCCATCTTTTAAATATTGGCTTAGAGGCAGATTAATCAGTCTAGCTCTCTGTAAATACCCGTACTGTGCTATATAAACACAGTCCAGATGTTCTTCAGCCGAATATTATGACAAGTTTTGTAAAACACTTGCTGTCTTCTCGAATTCAAACTAAGGAGTGCGCACTTCCTGTTGCCTAATTTACAAGCTTGTCCCTGATCTTCGGTGACTGCTAAACCGTGGATCCTTATCCTGCAATCCCAGATCACCACATTATGACAAGTAGGGACATCATTGTCTAGAAGTTTGCTGTCTCGATAACGCGAGCAAAACAATGGTCGATATTACGGTATTTATTGCTAAGTTAATATGTACATTTCAACTTCATATTTTTAATTCAAAACATTTTAAAACTGGTAAATTTTCATAAATAACATAGCTTTTTACTTTATTAAGGGTACAATCCGAGAATCTTAACTTGAGATCTATTTCCAGTTACGAGTTCAGGCTCATGTACACCCGTGTGTTTGATTTTCAGTAACATGGTAACTAAACCCCGGAAATCGAGTTATGAAGACAAGGCTTGATATCGTGTGCGGACTTGAACCATCGGTGATATGATATCACGGACTCACGGTACACGATGGCGTAATAAACCAGAAAACGTCCACGCTTTGGTTCCCAGATAGAATATGCTAACACATCTGTCGATCTGATGGTGCCAGCCAGTGTTGTCAGTGAGACTTTCTTGTTCTAATAATAATTTTATAGCGCTTATTCTCCCCCTTATCTTGAAAACCGTAAGAGCAATTTCGAGGGAATTTTTGACCTTTTGGGTACTACAAGAGTATACTCTGCAAAGGGGAAGAATTTCAATTTGTGCCACTTTTGGGCGGCCATCATGGATTTTAGTGGAAAATAAAAAATTGTAAATATCTCGGAAACCTTAAGAGATAGAGCGATTTTGAGTGAACTCTTGACCCACAGGGTAGTACAAGAGTAGTTTATACAAAAGGGAAAAATTTCAATTTTCGCCACTTTTGGCCGCCATCTTGAATTGTATCAGAAAGTAAAATATTAAAGCTGTCTCGAAAACCGTAAGAGATAGAGCGATTTTGAGCAAAGTTCTGACCCATAGGTTGGTAAAGTAGTATGTTGTACATAAGGGAAAAATATCAATTTTCGTCACTTTTGGCGGCCATCTTGTGAATGTCTCGGAAACTGTAAGAGATAGAACGATTTTGAGTGAATTTTTGAACTATGGGGTAGTAGAAGAGTATTCTGTGCAAAAGGGAAAAAAATTAAATTTTGGCCAGTTTTGGTAGCCATCTCGAATTTTAACAGAAAATGATAAATTGTAAATATCTAAAAGACCATAAGAGATTGAGCGATTTTGGGTGAATTTTTGATCCATAGGGTGGTACAAGAGTATTCTGTACAAAAGGGAAAAATTTCAATTTTCACCACTTTTGGCAGTCGCCTTGAATTTTAGCGGAAAATAAAACATTGAAAATGTCTTGGAAACCATAAGGGATTGAGTGATTTTGAGTGAATTTGTTACCTGCAGGGTACTACAAGAGTATCCTCTGCAAAGGGTAAAAATTTTAATTTTCGCCTTTTTTAGAGGCCATCGTAGATTTTAGTGAAAAGTAAAAAAAAATTGGTAAAATATCTCCGACCGAAACTGTGAGATAGAGCAATTGTGAGCGAATTTTTGAGCTGTAGGGTAGTAGAAGAGTATCCTGTCCAAAAGAGAAAAATTTCTGGCAGTCATCTTGGATTTTAGCCGAAAACAAAAAAACTGTAAATATCTTAGAAACCGTAACAGAGACTTTTACTCAGTATCATGGGTGGGCATTACACATGATGTGTTTTCCTGTATGCTATCCACTAATTTCTCTATTTATCCAGTTACTTTTTCTCAGGGCTTCAGATTTCTAGTATACATTTTCCTTTCTTTTGGATTTTTGGTGCACAGTATTTCTTCCCATTTAATACTCGGCGGGAGATACACGCCATGGCAGTGGTCTAGCTTCTAATATTTCAAATTTTCCTTCCATTATATGGGTTGCCAAGCGAGATTTAGGTTATTAAGTGTCGTAACCAAGACATGGCATTTCTGTTTGACGATATCGCAACTGAGTATAAAAGTCTGCAAATACATGAAAATGTGGGACAAAAAGCTTATTATTTCTTCAGCTTTTGGGTATGTTTCTAATATTTTAACTCCTCCTCCTGTTATGTCTGTTGGTAAGCGAGATGGCAGTTGTCATGGTATTTCATTAAAATGCGCTCGATACCGAGGTAGTACTGGGGCTCCCTAGTTTTGAATGTATACCTAATAGGAAACCGTTATTCTGGGAGTTTAGAAATGAGGTCAGCTTTACCCCTTGGCCTCCGCTTACGGATCAAACTAGTTTCATAAAATCACAGATTTTGTAATGTTCACTTTTATGTTGGGAGGTGATAGGAAATCACATGCAGCGCGTTGAGAATGCTTAGTCATATTTACGACTGGCCCTCACTTGAGGATCAAACTGGTGTCGTAAAGTCACAGATTTGTGTTTTGTTGTTATATCACATTTATTACTGCTTTAGGTAATGTTTATCTCACTGGCGCTTTATGTGTAAATGGTATATTTTACAAATGTATATTATGCTTTTTTTCCCCTAGCCTTGTTTTAGGCTTAAATTTTAACATGACCTTTTCAAACATTTAAACATTCATTTTCTATTCATGGAGGACTCGTACTTTTTAGGAAAAAAGCTCGTGTAAAATCCAGTATTTATATATGTAATCATGCATGATGCCAGATGAAAACTTTTTATGTATGTTTTCCCTTATTTCTGAAGGAACCTGACCCTTTAGCAAGGGTGTCATTCCATCTAATGATAAATACCTTGGGGAAAAATTACATCAAAACAGATCATTTTGTTATATCTGTACCACAGATTTAACAATAACTTCACCAATGTGCTTCTGTGATGATTATTTCTGTATGAGGAAGTTTTCAACAACATACATGTACTATTTTTCATTTCCTTTCCTTTAACCTTGATTTTTTAAGCTTATAGGAATGCTCTGTTTTCAGAAACCTTTTTCTAGTTTGATTTTATTTGGTGAATGTATGAATTACAACAAAATATAAATCTAGCCAGTGTTAATGTGGTGAATCAATATGCTTCAGATAGGTTGTTCAGACTTCTTTGGTAGTTGATGATTTACTGATAAATAACCAATTTCTGGAACAGTTACACAATGCACAAAGTTAGATGAACCATTTCAGTGTTCCGTAATGAAGGTCTGTTTTGTTTTTCAGGTTCATCTGCGCAGCACAGTCATCAGTTTGAAGTAAGTTTACAGACTTTATTTTAAGTACTGTATTATCAGTAAGGTGGTCGGTTTTAATGGGGGTTGATTTGGGAAGGTCTGGAGTACTTTCTGTTCCGCTCAATAATCATTAACTACTACAAGTTATTTTGTTGTCTCCAACTTGGTCACATTTGCTTTACGACAGAACATGAGAACACAGCAAAATGTCAGAATTCTTTGTATATTGGGGAGTTTTATTTTATATTTCTCATTTTATAACATTATAGTATCTTTTGGATACCTTTTACAACTATTTTAATGCAGAGACATCATTTCCAGAAACCACCATTCTGTTTATGGAGAGGGGAAAATCCGCATGCTAAACCACACAAATACTGAATTGCCAGACAAATATGCGTACCAGGTTACCAGGGTGGATTTCACCCACTCGCCGTATCCTTAATTATCAGTGCTTACTGTAAATTTCCAAAATAACACCCAGGTTCAAATAAAAGCCTGGGTCAAATTAACGCCTTGTACCAAGCACACAATTTATAACACTGTTTTTTTGTATTTCAAAAGAACGCCTGGTCTGATACCATTTGAAAATAATTAACGACCGGGCCATATTTTGAAAAATACGGCATTATCTCTGCCAGGATGTCATAGTTTTGGGTGCATTTGTCTGTTGTCACAATAATTGGAAAGGTGATGAATGGATCTTTCGGAAACTTTGTGCTGCAAGCACCTGGCCAGTTTTAAATCAGTTTGTTTATTGTTATATGTCACTACATTCTTCAATCTTAATAATATTTAACTGACCAGCATTTCCCTTGCAAACTAGTTAGAACTTTTCAAAATCTATAGATTATTATTTTTGTTATTTTGTGTACATAACAACATGGGGAAACAAAAGGGGAAGCCAAAAAGGTAGGGTGGGTAAGCTTTTTGCAAAGATAGCTTCAACGTCTTTCTGAATGGGGAGAGAGAATTGGCTTGAACGTACATAGTCAGGCAGATCATTCCGTGTCATTGGAGCATCTGTACAAAGGTGAGACCAAAATGCTTGGCAGACTTGTTTATTGATGAGAGAAACTGGGGGGGGGGACCTCAGGCAACACATCATCTGCTTGACTTCTAAGAGTACAGTACACCCTGTGTCTAGGAGTAAGAATAGGTTACAAATACTTAGGATAACCACTTGGTAGGAAGTTGTAAACCAGTAAGGCAACTTAGTATTCGGTAGGGACCATAGTCAACCAAGCATTCTGACCAGCCGTTTCACCCTTTATAACCATGTTTGTACTAGGGCTGCAACGATTTTTCGGTTACTCGGAAACGAAACGATTCAGTTTAATACTCGAGGCAAGAAAAGTGAACTGGGTCTTCAAAAACAACTAAACATAGACGTAAAATAATACAACTAAAAAATTCGATTTTTCTTTAAAAAATATGATTATTGTTATATATTATTCTAATATAAGGTGTTTCCGTTTTTAAGCATTTGCTAACATTAAACGTGTGTGACACAATGCTTTTATATAACGGAATTTCAATATAACATATTTTGAAGACACCTCAATAGAGGCAATATAAAAATGGTGAAAGTGTCCTGTATTTTGCATTATAAAGGTTTCTTTATTCCAAAGTTCTATGAAATATCAACATTCTTTCCTGTTGTGTGTATTTTAATCATTTTATAAAGTGTAATATGTCAAAGGATGAAGACATTTATTTTGTAGGCGATTATCAAGCGATTACCCGAGTCCGAGTTGGTTCTTCCAAAACGAGGAATCAAGGCACATTTTCCGGCTCGCTTGCAGCCTTAGTTCGTACACCCAATAATATATAGCAAGTGTCTTCTAATTACTACAGACCGACTACCCACCTCTGCAGATTGACGAGGATGGGGAACAGTTGTTGGAGGGTGATGAATTACCTGCCACACCGGCCATAGCATTGGCTCTCAACAGGGCTTACCAGGAATTGATAGAAGAAAACCTCAAACGTATCAAACTGGTACTGAATCACAACAGGGAGAGACAGGTGAGCATTGATGTTGGCTATTGCCTCAGTCAATATACTTTTACTGGTTAGGTTGACCAGGCTTTTTTTAACAAACAATCAGCATGAGATAGCTTACCCACAAAACTAGTTGAACCTGTGTATTTAGTGGTATGTTGTAGACTTGTTTAATGTGTTTTTGTAACGTGCCAAGGGTCTTGAGTTGAACTAAAGTCAAGAGAAAGCCTTATGTCACATAACAGAACATTTATTTACAAAATATAGCGAGTATTTTACCAGGAATTGTTGGGGCTGAATTGGTACAAGCACTAAAGTATCACAAAAGTATCAAACATAATTATAAAGACCGGAAGTGCGCAGACTACAAAAACAATGCAGTGCGCATATTTCTGCGTACAATTATCTGAGGCAATAACTGGACGATCGCCAATAATAGAGAACTAAACGATACAGACAAAATGTAGTGCCACAACTAGGTGTGTACAGAAACATATTTACAATAATATTTATGGATTAATAAATGAAACCGGTCTTTATAATAGAAATAAAGTCCTCTGTTTTGGGATTTATAACCCCAGATAATTCACAACTTCACAACAGATTTGACTATAAAAGTGCTTATAACTCGCTTTTATTGCTCGTACAGGTTTGGGATGGTAAACCAACTTATAGGAAATCATGGGCTGGGAATCTTCTGGTGTGGGCAGATTTGACATTGGACCCCTCTTTCAAGGTCAAACGAGGATAGACAAACTTAAAAGTGCTTATAACTTGCTTATTATTGGTCCTAGAGGTTTGGGAGGGTAAACCAACCTATAGAGAATCATGGGTTGGGAATCATTTGGTGTGGTCGGGTTTGACCTTGGGCTTCTCCTTCAAGGTCAAACAAGGATAGCCAAACTTAAAAGTGCTTGTAACTCACTACTGGTCCTAGCGGTTTGGGATGGTAAACCAACCTATAGAAAATCATGGGCTGGGAATCTATTGGTGTAGTCAGATTTGACCTTGGACCCCTCGTTCAAGGTCTTACGAGGATAGCCAAATGTGAAAGTGCTTATAAATCGCTTATTATTGGTCCCAGAGGATTGGTATGGTAAACCAACCTATAGGAAATCATGGCCTGGGAATCATTTAGTGTGGTCGGATTTGACCTTGGGCTCCTCCTTCAAGGTCAAACAAGGATAACCAAGCTTAAAAGTGCTTATAACTTGCTTATTATTGCTCGTACAGGTTTGGCATGGTAAACCAACATACTTTAAATCATGGGGTAGGGATCTTTTGATGTGGTGAGATTTGACCTTGGGCCCTCCTTCAAGGTCAAACGAGGATAGCAAACTCTAAAAGTGCTTATAAATCGCTTTTTCTTGGTCCTAGAGGTTTGTTATGTGAAACCATCCTATAGGAAATTATGGGCTAAGAATCTTTTGATGTGATCAGATTTGACCTTTAGCCCCTCCTTCAAGGTCAAATGAGGATAGCCAAAATTAAAAGTGCCTATAACTTGCTTATTCTTATTCCTAGAGGTTTGCAATGTCACACCACCCTATAGATAATCATGGGCTAAGAATCTTTTGATGTAGTCAGATTTTACCTTGGGCTCCTCCTTCAAGGTTAAGCGATAGTTGATTGGCTTTGGTGAGTTTTCTTTCTGGTGGATACAGTTTACATCAGTTCTCCGATGCACTAGGTCTAGTTTATTTTACCATCACTTTAAAATATTGTTATCTACAGCACCACAAATACTATTAGAAAATCCCAATAACAGATGCACTTATTTATTTTCATGTCAAGCTGATTGTTTGTTGCCGCTGGATTATGGTGTCTCGAATATCTTCTTTTCACCAAAATACTGTTTTTTAAATGTACAAAAATATGAGAAAAAAGTTTATAATTTCCTCAAATTTAAGGTTTCTTTCTAATACTTTACATTCTCCTACAATTATACATGCTGGCAATCGAGATGTAAGGCTGTAAACTGTCCATTATTGCCTACTGCTGCCCGGACTTGAGAATTGTTTTTATATCAGCTGACTTGTCAGTCAACTGACATTATAACATCACTCTGCGGCATACACATATGTGTTAGCGTACATGAGAACAACTTCTCTGACAGCATAAGGTCAAGAGGCATATTTTTTAATGTCGGCTGATTTGTCAGTCAGCCTCATTATGGCATCACTCCGCTGCATCTGCCTCTGCATTCACGTGAACATCTCTGAAAGTACAAGGCCCAGAACATGCTGTTGCTTTTAAAAGATGGGATGAGCAAAGAAGGTTAAGGTCAAGGTCAAGGTACTGGACATTAGTATATCATAAATTCCTCATGCTACAGTGGAAATATGAGGTCAAATAGGATCAATTCACCAAATTGAATTTTCTTTTTCTGTACATTATTGTTGCTTCTTGTGGAATGAAATGTCAAACCAATTTTTAGGAAATCATTTGCCATGCATGTTTTATATGTGTCACATTTGACCTTTGATCCTGCTTCAGTATTAAACATGGTTAAAATACCAAAAAATTCTTGTTTTATGATCCCGGTTACTAGTGAGTGGAATCGCCTCAATTTTCGTGTTCGATTATTTGTCCATTTTTCCGACCGATGATCGGCCCATAATCGACTTTTTCACTCCACTGTAAGGCAATATATCATGAAACACTTTCTGGGATGAAGTATTTGTCAATCCGTTAAGAATAACGGTGTTCCGGCATTTAGAACCTACCAAAAGCACTCACTTCCGGTAAATATGGCGGCAGACATAAACATACCCAAAATTCGTGACAGATCTCTTGATTTATCAAAGGAAAGTTAAGGAAACTGTTTAAAATATAAAAAATATGTGGATATGGAGACACATAAGGAAGGGTGAGATTTAATCGATTTCTAGAAGTTGTCCATGACCGAACGCAATTGTACCATAGCACCGACGATTGATCGAACGTTGGTCTAATCGTCCACACACTACCGGTTACCAGTGTGAATTTTTGTAAACAGGTCACCCCATTTCTCTTTTGTCCACTGATTTAGTCCACTATGCTGTTGTTTGCAGATACAAATCGAAGAGGAAATTGAATCCAGTGCTTTGGAGAAAGAAGGCAAGAAGAAGAAAGTGTGTCTCACCATATATGGAATTCCTTACTTTAAGGATGTCACAGGGCTGGTGAGTACAATGTATGATGTCATTACTGAGAGTGCAATAAGCTACAGAAAATTACAACCCCTTTGAAAGTCAACATCAAAGACACGTTCTCACGGAAGTCATCATGTTTTGATTTGGGATCGATATACATGTACTTGATGGATATCAATATAAATATGTTCATTTTAAACTTTATCATTTCTAATTGCTCCTCCAATCTTGTACAGAATTTTAGTAGTATTTCGTTTTTCATCAGACTTTGTATTAACTAAGTTTTGTTATAGGTACATTCAGTATTAAGAACACTTTTAAACTAGTTTTTGTTTATTTTTTTTTTTGGCTGTTTTGTTATTTCTATCACAAAATTAAAAAGCAACATTGTTTACCATTCACGTATATAATAAGTTCATCTGGAAGATCAAACACAAATTGGACCAGAAAAGAAAAAAAAGTAATGAGTATTTTATGAGTGTTGTGAGCTGTGCTGGTGATACACGTAAAGAGCTGACGAAAGATTGAAGATTTGTTAAAATAAAAATTGCTTTGAATTGGTGGATCATGGCCTGTCTTTTTGATAAACCAATCCTAACTCTTATCAGATCAATACGAGGTCTCTCACTGATGCGCATACAAGTCTTGTGTAAGGCTGTGAACTGGAAATTGTGCCTCCATTTGTCTTTGTAGAAGAACCAACTAGTACTCCGTTTATTGATTTATTATCTCCCACATAACAAACTGCCTTATATTACAACTTATAAAATGGCCCAAGAATACTTAGAATGAGAAAGAAGGTTAACAATTCATTCAGTTATAACATTAAGGCAGTTTTATTGCATAATATAGAACCTGTGGGTACATCATTTATCAATATTGGCGATATTTATTGTTTTGGGACAGGGTGCCGATATCAATGTCTGAGGACATATATCGATATCACCAATTTAAGTAAAACTATTAAACTTAACTGCAAATATTTTATATAAAGCTTTGCTGATGAAATCTGCCATGTTTTGTTTTGGTGAATTTTACTTCCCATTAATGTTTCAGGAAATGCTAGGACAATATTACCCCTCGTTACATCCGATACTGAAATATTTTTACATTCAATATCGATAACCACCCAGCCAAACCATTTACGCACTAATTGTGACAATATATACAGTTGCAGTACATGCACATCTGATGTTTTTGGTATTTCCTTAAACTCAGAAATACTACACAGTATACATTGCAAATCTCTAACCAGTAAGTCAGTGGTATGTACTCAGTGACAAGCTTCGGCCTTAATATATACAGAAAACTCCAATTAATATTGAAATAATGTTCATTTAAAAGAATGAATAACCACCAAACAAATCATCATAGTTGGAAGTAAATCTGAAACAACATATCAATATTGATAGATCTTTGACATAAATTATAAACTATTCATACTGAGACTTGATTTGGATTTCCACCCTTATGGCAGCCTGATAAATATTTCTGTGTTTTAGTGTCCACCACCCAATGAAGACGCCATATTGAAGCGAGTAAACCAGGAAGTGGATCCACACGTCAGGAGCAGCAAACCATGTGGGTATTATTGACGGCTGTATATTAAAGAAAACAGATTATGTCTTGTTTTTGGTTGATTCACTTATGAAAAATCATCAACAGGATAACATGCTTAGAAACCAGTCACTGTTTTAAGTATTCAAAATAGTGACTAAATTGTGATGTCATGGTTATAACTTCTGTGTTATTAAGTAGTACCATGAACTTGTTTAGAATATTGGGTCTCTGTACAGACTGAAAGTGATCACCCAAGCCACTATGTATCTGTCTTTACCTGGGATCAAACATTGGTCCTTTTGTCTACCCACAAGATGGTGGATGATGTTGTATTTGTCATATTTTTAAGAAGCAATTAAAGACAGTTTATTTCAAAATTGTCTAAAAAAACTGTGCCATATATTTTGTAAAATCCCTTCAGCTGCAAAGATAAAGCACTGTGTAAATGAATTTTTAATAATAATAGTAATAATGAGAAAAAAAAATCAGTATAAAACCTAATGACCTCTCCAGTCTGCATGCTCACATTTCTTGTGTTAGGGACGACTTCGGAAACCAAGATTCTACGACAGGCCATGATTGACGACTGTAGAAAGAAGCTGATGTCTCCAATTCTCAGCAAGTAAGGCGTTTTGCATATACATGCCTTTTTCTGTAATAATCTGTTTTACATATTTTTAAGCTAGATTATCATGAGGTATACAAGATACAGAACAAGATATGTCACTCAAATTTATTTTCTTTTTTATATAAAAGGGAAATATAATATATACATCACTTACAGTGTATTTAGCCAGTAGTAACTTAGTAAGTAGCTTGTCAGACTTTTGTTGGGAAAATACGCTCATGAAATATTAGTATATATTGGCAGATTACATTTACATGATCAAAACATGAACGATTTGTATCATATTATACAGTATATTAATATCTACAACTTACACTTTTTATGTCAGCTGACTTGTCAGTCAGCTGACATTATGTCATCACTCTGCGGCGTGGGCGTCCGCGTCCGCGTGAACAACTTCTTCTCCAAAACTACAAGGCCTAGAGACATGCTGTTTTTTTTAAAAGATACCTTATCTATCGAGGATGAAAAATTGTTCAAGGCATGCAAATCTGTCTGTTCGTCTGTTTGCTAGAGACATTACAAGGGGGTACCCCCACCAAAAGTGTGAAAATTTCAACTTTTTATCACAATTTTCTCAGTGACTATTGCAGGGATTTCTCTCATATCTTGCATATATGTACTAGCCCAGAGGTAGATTCTCTTGTGTGAGTATGAGACCTGGATCTCTCTTACTTTTTTTTTAATAAATTTTTTTAATAATTTTTAATGCATTAAAATTCATGAAATCATGCACTAAATCACTTATAACTTCAAAAGTGTTGCATTTACAGCATTTTGTGAAAATATGTTGTTCAGCTACTTTTTTCATAGCTACAATATGGTGAGTAAGTTGGGTGTCTGTCTCAATAGCTAAGTGAGTAATAGCTACTTTTGGGCTTTTCAGTAACTTCCATTATGAGTAAAATCACTTGTAACTTAAAAACTATTGCATTTAGAGAATTTCGTATAAATATGTTATTCAGCTACTTTTGGGCCAGCTATAACATAGTGAAATTTCAGACCTGTAGCTCATGGCATAGCTGAGTAATAGCTACTTTTAGGTTATCACTGTTGAGTAAATCGCTTATAACTTGAAAACTATTGCATTTAGAGAATTTTGTAGAAATATGTTATTCAGCTACTTTTGGGTCAGCTATAACATGGTAAAATTTCAGACCTGTAGCTCATGGCATAGCTGAGTAATAGCTACTTTTAGGTTATCACTGTTGAGTAAATCACTTATAACTTGAAAAGTGTTGCATTTAGAGCATTTTGTTAAAATATGTTATTCAGCTACTTTTTTCATAGCTACAATATGGTGAGTAAGTTGGGTGTCTGTCTCAATAGCTAAGTGAGTAATAGCTACTTTTGGGCTTTTCAGTAACTTCCATCATGAGTAAAATCACTTGTAACTTAAAAACTATTGCATTTAGAGAATTTCGTATAAATATGTTATTCAGCTACTTTTGGGCCAGCTATAACATAGTAAAATTTCAGACCTGTAGCTCATGGCATAGCTGAGTAATAGCTACTTTTAGGTTATCACTGTTGAGTAAATCACTTATAACTTGAAAACTATTGCATTTAGAGTATTTTGTTTCATATGTTATTCACCTATTTTGGGGTCAGCTATGACATAGTGAAGTTTCAGACCTGTGGCTCATTTCATAGCTGAGTAATAGCTACTTTGAAGTTCTCACTGTTGAGAAAATCAGTTATAATTGGAAAACTATTGCATTTACAGAAATTTGTGCAAATATGTTATTCAGCTACTTTTGGGTCAGCTATAACATAGTGAAATTATAGACCTATAGCTCATTGCACAACTGAGCAATAGCTATTCTCAGGTACTGACTGTTGAGTAAATCAGCTATAACTTGAAAAATATTGCATTTGGAGTATTTTGTTAAAATATATTGTTCACCTACTTTTGGGTCAGCTATAACATAGTGAAATTACAGACCTATAGCTCATGGCATAGCGGAGCAATAGCTATTTTCAGGTTCTCACTATTGAGTAAATCAGTTGTAGCTTGAAAACTATTGCATTTACAGTAGTTTGCTTAAATATGTTGTTCGCCTACTTTTGGGTTAGCTATAACATAGTAAAATTTCAGACATGTAGCTCATTGCATAGCTGAGTAATAGTTCCTTTGAGGTTCTCACTGTTGAGTAAATCAGTTGTAACTTGAAAACTATTACATTTAGAGTAATTTGTTAAATATGTTATTCACAGAATTTTTGGTCAGCTATAGCACAGTGAAATTGCAGACCTCTATGTCATGGCATAGCTGAGCAATAGCTACTTTCAGGTTCTCACTGTTGAGTAAATCATTGTATCCACTGGATAGCCGCAGTGTGTAGAGAGAGATTTCACCATTACTGCTCTGATGAAAAAAAATATTATAGCTAGCTTTCTTAAGTTTGCAGTATATATTAATAACCATAAAATGTTGTCTGGGAATATTTTTGGCCTCATTTTGAGAAACAAGATGGCCGCCACAGGTGTTTTTTGTCAGTCATGAAAAGTGCTTATATCTCCCTTATTATTGATCCTAGAGGTTTGGGATGATAAACCAACCTGTAGGAAATCATGGGGTGGGAATCTTTTGGTGTGGTCAGATTTGACCTTCAATGACCCCTCCTTCAAGGTCAAACAAGGATAGCCAAACTTAAAAGTGCTTATAACTCGCTTATTATTGGTCCCAGAGGTTTGGGATGGTAAACAGACAGGAAATCATGGGCTGTGAATCTGTTAATATGGTCCGATTTGACCTTGGAACCCTCCTTCAAGGTCAAATGAGGATAGCGAAAATTGAAAGTGCCTACAACTCGCTTATTATTGGTGACACAGATTTGGGATGGTTTACCATCCCATAGGAAATCATTGGCTCGGAATCTTTTGGTATGGTCAGATTTGACCTTTGGACCCCTCCTTCAAGGTCAAATGAGGACAGCCAAGCTTAAAAGTGCTTATAACTCATTTATAATTGGTCCTAGAGGTTTGAAACGGTAAACCATAGGAAATCATGGGCTGGGAATGTATTTGTGTGGTTAGATTTGACCTTGGACCCCTTCTTCAAGGTCGAACGAGGATATTGCATTTGTAGTATTTCTTTAAATATGTTTTAACCTATTTTTTACACTTAAACAATTACCTTGTTATTTTCCTTCATAATACCATTTACAGGGCACAACTTTTTTATCCTTTTCTTCTGTCAGCTTCGGAATTTCTTTCGAACTTGCTGTTCAGTTACCATTTACTGTATTTCTGTACAGCCCTTTTCCTGATAATTATTCTGTCCTCTAATCACCTTCACAAATCAAAAACACTCAGTCAGCTGACACAGTGCCCGTTCACGGGCACTCTCCTCTTGTTTTATTACGCTTACGCTTTTAGATTCAAGAAATTATTCATTGTTTGCATTGTGTTGAAAGTGACATTAAATTTCAAATCAATCAATCAAATCAGTGCAGATGTTTGCCAATGTCTGACAACTGTTTGCAGGCGTGAGTTGGTGTGTGAGAAGTTAATGAAACTTGCTACTGATGATGAAAACCCAGAACTCCAACAAGAGAGGGAAAGCCTGGAACAAGAACTGGAGTTCCTCAGGTCAGATAACAGATAAGATAGTAGTACAATAATGTAATTTTTAGGCGGGTTAACCCGCCTATTAGATTGATGTGTCCGACGTCCGTCTGTCTGTCCGTCCACATTTTTCGTTTCCGGACTCTAACTCGAAAACGGTTTGTCCAATCAAATTCAAACTTGACAGGGAGATAGATCAACATCATAGCTAGGTTCCTTTCGAAATTGGTGAAATTCCGTCCGTTCGTTTGTCCGATTTTTGCCCGTTGGTCTGTCCATCAACATTACCGTTTCCGGACTCTAACTCAAATTCAAACTTGACAGGGAGACAGATCACCATCATAGCTAAGTTGCTTTCGAAATTGGTGTAAGTCCGTTTTTTGTCCGTTTGTCAACATTTCCATTTCCGGACTCTAACTCGATAACGCTTTTTCCAATCAAATTCAAACTTGACAGAGAGGTCACCATCACAGCTAAGTTGCTTTCGAAATTGGTGTAAGTTTGTCCGTTTTTTGTCCGTTTGTCAACATTTCCATTTCCGGACTGACTCGAAAACGCTTTTTCCAATCGAATTCAAACTTGACAGAGAGATAGAGCACCATCATGGCTAAGTTGTTTTCGAAATTCGTGTAATTCCGTCTATTCCTGTGTTCGTTTTGTGTCCGTTTTGTCAACATTTCCGTTTCCGGACTCTAACTCGAAAATGCCTTGTCCAATCGAATTCAGACTTGATAGGGAGATAGATCACCATCATGGATAAGTTACTTTCGAAATTGGTGTAATTCCGTTCATTCATTTGTCTGCTTGTCTGTCCGTCAACATTTCTGTTTCCGGACTCTAGCTCATAAACACTCTGTCCAATCGAATTCAGACTTGACAGGCAGGCTTGTCATAGCTAAGTTGCTTTTGAAATTGGTGTAATTCCATTTGTTTGTCCATTTATAGCATAGATACAATTATGTAACCTAGATTACAAGTTTTACATTTTTTAGCACATTGTCTAACACATTTACCTTAACTGGGTGACCTAACATTTCTTTCCTTGTTTCTAAATTTAATTACAGCAGTCGCTAATCTTATTGCTGGCTGCGCAACCCACCTTTTGGGGCATCTTTAACCCTCTTGTTATTGATTTTTTTTCACTCTGCTCTGACAAGTTTTACATATAAACAGGAAATTTTGCTGTCTGTCATAATGTGCCTAGGAAAACTTACAACACAATTCTTTTGAAAGTACTCACCCCAGGCCTGGTTCCTGCCATTCTTGGCGGCCATCTTTAATTTCTGCATAAACACCAAAACACATTTATCTCAGAAAAGGTGATCAAAGGGTTTAGCTGTGTTCACCTGTGTTTTGTTTACTTGTGTACAGGAAGCTGGATCTACCTGACTTGCTGGTTGCAGTGACTGGGGTGAAGGGAGAGGACCACGCAGTACAGGACATCGACTGGATGAAGATTTCCACAGTGGATGTGAGTAACAAGGACTGTCTTGTAAACACAAGAGTGCTTCTATCAATCAGCATCAAAATCTTGCTTTCTCGGTGTAATTTCCTGTAATCACATGTTATTAAGGAGAGATTGTTTACATCAGCCGCACGTTACTTCCAGTTGGTGTGGTGCTAAAACGCAAGTGCTGAAATTTATGTCGTATTTTTTGGCAACACCTGCTGGCTTTTATTGTCATAAATGCCCATTCCCAACTTCAGCAATATTTACTCACATTGTGATTTGGTGTTACTGAGCATGGATACGGTATGTCTGTATTTGTTTTGTTTGTCATAAGGTTAGACAAGGGATATGTAAGCATTCTAAAGCACCTCATTTCATATAAAATAGTGTGGATTGTTTCAGACTTGTAATCTATTACAGCCAATCTATTACTATTACTATTACATTTGAAAATATCCAATCTATTACTATTACATTTGAAAATTTTAAATCTATTACTATTACTATTACTCTGGCATGTATTACTTCTATTACTTTCTATTACATTCTATTACAATTTGGCGCAAACTTGAGAGGTAATTTTAACACAGAAATAAAACTGACAGGATACTCTATACATATAATTTTATTGAAAATGCTTCAGATTATGCCATACAAGGATAAAATATCACAAATATACCACTTGGTATATTTACAATTCAATATAGGAACATAAGATATAGGAATTTAAAAACTGAGAGCAAGTAAAACATTTACAGTTACATATACCAACAAGATGCACTCAGAGAGAGCAAAACGCTCGACTCAATGTGACCAGTCTCACAAGTGTTATAAAGTATAACACACATCCACCATGGTGGCATTTCCAGAAATTCTGGAGGCTTCTTGGTATCCAATATATTAATTGGATCTTTCCTAAACTATAATCACTCCTTCCCATGGCTAGTCCCTTCCTACTTCAAATTTGACATCAAAATTTATTAATTACTTTTGAAGAAATATGAAGTAGAAAGCTAAAATCATTAAAATACATTGAAATGGGACCTATGAAAATTCATGATTTTTTTGTATCCAAAATATGATCCACGTCTTTCCCAAAAATTAGTAATTTCTTCCTTTCACCAGGTCCTACTCACAAATTTTTTATAAAGATCTGTCCATTAGTTCTGGAGTAATCTAAACACCAAAAACAGGCAGACAAATAGACAAAAAAACACACAACAAACATAAATTCCTGGTAGAGGTAAAAATATTGGTTAAAAGCCACTTCTTGGTCAAAATTACTCAGGGTAAATTTTTGTGATGGACTGTCAAGAAATTGAAACAAACAAACAAAAAAAAACAAAAACAAAAAAAAAAAACAGAAATAAATAAACATGACAAATACACCACTTCCCTCTCAATTGTATTTATGTCAATTTCAAGACATAAATTTAATGAGAAGAAGTATATCACACGTATCACAAGCTAGGTTTTGTGACCTCACAATGACAATTGCATTGTGACATCATTAAGTAATGACATCATCAGACAGCAAAATATTGATTTTTTTACTTATGCAATAAAGAAAATCAGATTTCTCTGTATATGCCCAATTGATCTATTATTGTCCATCAAGTTGAACACTTTATCTTGGTTAAAGTTTTTTTTTTTGAACAGTAAAATTTTAGATGCTGTGTTTTTTTCTTTTCTTTTTAAAAGACCTTTAAAAAAATTGCTAAAAAAACCCTAAAAACAAAAATTTAAAAAAAAAAAAAAAATTTAGAATTGACTGGTATTGAACCCCAACCATGAGATTACAAGTTCTACACATTACACTCACAGCCACAGAGGATACCTGATGAGGCAAGAATTTATGAGGAGGAAATCCTATCATGATATTGATTTTTGAAGACAAGTAGGTTTCACTGTATATACCCAATTAAAAATTTAAAAACCTGTCTCCTGACTTTAATTTTCAAACAAATTACACCAAATTTGGAAGATTCCGTCTGTACCCCATGAAATATCTACCCACCAAATTTGAGCTCGATTGATGGTATAGTTTTTGAGTTATAAGGGCAAAACGGTGCACAGACAGACAGACAGACAGACTGACAGAAACAAACTGATTACAATAACCCTCTCCTATCGTCGAGCGTTAACAACTATACATCAAGTCTCAATTCAGCAAATGTCCATTGCACCTTATGAACATCAACTGTTCAAACACACTGTCTGACAGCCTACATCGCTAAATATCTTTCCACCAATACTGAAGAGACGCTCAACAGCTGCAGATGAAGCAGGCAGGGAAAGGTATTTTTTGGCCATCTCAGCCAAATGGGGGAAGAAATTTTCTTTAGTCTGCCAATAAGTGAGGGGGTGCATGTGTCGCTCAAGTCTTGGTTCCCCCAAATACTTGTCAAGTTCTTCCTCAACTGGTGATGCTGGAATTGCTACATGATCAGGTTCCTGGAAGAACATATCCAGCAAATCTCCACACTTCTGCAACTTTGAGGGCTGTTCCACAATTTCCTGTTCGTGGCCATTGCTAAGTTGGTTCTTCCTGGCCTCTTTTAGCAATGATGCTTTGTTTTCCTGGAACGATTCCCCACTGCACCAGCTGAGTTTAAACCTGGGATCCAGAGTGGTGGCAAAGATAAAGTCTCTTTTTGCTTCATAAGGCACTAACCTCTTTTCAAAAGACTGTTACAATGCTGTCATCATGAGACTGTTGTATTTCTCAGAGAAATTCTCTAGTTGATTCTTCAGTCCCCTGACACATGGTATGACAAAGCTGGCAGTGATAATGTTTGAGCCCTCAGTAAGTTTTGTGGCTTGTTCGAATGGTGAGAGCATCTCTACAATTCTAATTCTAATTCTAATTGGACTTTTATAGCGCTTAATCTCCCCAAACAAGAGGACTCTAAGGCGCAACAAAACAAAAAGCAGTCAACAAAATTCTGTGTCCAGGGACATAACAGGGGTCGAACACCACGGAGAACGCCAGGGGGATGATTCAGGCTAGGATGGATATGCTTTGGTGTACAGGTAGGTTTTAAGCTGTTTTCTGAAGGAGGCCAGGGATGGAGAGGCACGAATCACATCAGGGAGAGTATTCCACACAGTAGGAGCATCAAACGCAAACTATTACCAAACTGTTTGACAGATTTATGAACAGAGGGGCAGAACTTTGGAATAACTAGGAAATTACCACCACTTTGACTGCACCTGGTACTATAAGAACTACTGTAGGAAGAAAGATGTGGTGAAAAATACCCGGGAAAACCTGTGTGAAGATACTTATAAACAAGTGTGACTGTCTTGAACACAATGCGCTGTTCAACAGGAAGCCAATGCAGTTTCTTTAGCACAGGAGTTATGCTGGTGTATCGACTGGTGTTTGATACAATTCTAGCTGCACTATTTTGGATGCACTGTAATTTGCGTAGATTGAACTTGGACAGGCTCCTGAAAAGTGAGTTGCAGTAATCCAACCGACTACTAACAAGAGCGTTGACTACAAGCACAGAAACATCATGAGTAAGAAACCGCCTGACATGTCTGAAGTCACGGAGTTTAACAAAACAACTTTTGCAGACATTCTGAACATGCTTGGACATAGAGAAATCTGAATCAAACCACACACCCAGATTTTTTACTGAATCTGCAGGGCAGAGTGAGTTGCCCAGGATATCAATTGGAAAACATGCTTTCAACTTATCCCTTTGTCTCTTCGAACCAAAGATGATAAACTCAGTCTTATCAGGATTCAGTTTGAGCTTACTAGTTGTCATCCACTCTTTAACATCATTTAGGCACTTATTTAGCTTTTCAAAGGCAGCAGATGCATTCTTCTGGGATAAATGTATATAAAGTTGGCTATCATCTGCATAGAAATGAAACTTTATTCCATTATGTTTACTGATAATGGAACTGAGGGGGGTAGTGTACAATGAGAACAACAAAGGACCCAGGACAGAACCTTGGGGAACACCAAATAGGAGTTTACAAACATCTGACCAAGTAGAACCAATTTTTACTGATTGGTAACGGTCCATTAGGTAGGATGTGAACCATTTCAGAACGGAGCCACTGACCCCAAACCAGTTTTGGAGGCAACCCAGAAGAGTAGAGTGATCAATGGAAGGCAGCAGACAAGTCAAGCAATACCAAGGCAGTGGATTCACCTCTTGACAATGATAAGTGAACCTCATTTTTTATGTAGAGAAGAGCAGTCTCAGTTGAATGGCCCGCCTTATATTCCGACTGGTACGGGTTGTCTAAGTTATTGGCATTAATATGTTCTAACAGCTGCTTAGCAACCACACGTTCTACCAATTTAGATATAAAACTGAGACCTGATACAGGGCGATAATTCTTAAGGTCATTTGAGGGAAGATTTGGCTTTTTAATAAGTGGAGTGACCACAGCAGATTTGAAGGCATCAGGAACGCATCCCTCCATGAGTGAGCAGTTGACCAGCTTTGTAAGGGATGGTAGCAATATATCAATGCATTCCTTAATCAGGAATGTCGGCAGAGGGTCCAACAGGCATGATTTTGTTGGTGATGCTTTAATTATTTTATCAACAGCATCTTCAGAAACTTGCCTAAAGACAGTAATTTGGGGAGGATCTGAAGGAGGGTTAACATCATATTCAGTGCCAGAAGAAGCAAAATTATCTCTAATCTTCTTAATTTTGTTGGTGAAGAAGGAGGCAAACTGGTCAGCCAATGACTTTTCGGACTCATGAGATGGAAGTGTGGCATCAGAAACCCTGTTCAGGGTCTTATGGAGCTCACGCCAAAGTTTTCGAGAGTCATGACTATTGTCTGAGATCAGTTTGCTGTAGTAGTCTGATTTATCTTTATTTACAAGTGCATTGCACCGAGCAATCTGGCGACGAAGCCTACTCCTGTTAAGTGTACTTTTAGCCCTACGCCAGGTTCTCTCAAATTGGCGCCTAAGGGACTTTGCACGTCGATAATCATCAGACATCCAATCGGCGGACTCCTTTTTCGTCAATTTAGATATAAGAGGTGCATGCCTATCCAGAACATCACTCAAATCATGTACATATTGATCATACAGATCGACAACAGCATCAGCTGGAGACTTGACGAAGGACGTATTTTTGAGATCTGAGCGGAAGTCAGACATATTGATACGGTGGAACCTTCTATATTGAACTACATTTGGAGTATGAGACACTTGACAAGGGAAGGCAACTGAACATGTGACTAATGCGTGATCGGAAACAAAGTCACAAATTTTAACATCAGCAATGGTGTCCTGATCACAGGGGGATAAAATCAGGTCCAATATGTGACCATGTAGATGAGTAGGTTTATTGACTAACTGTTTGAGGTCACATGAATCAAGAAAGGTAGTGAATTTCTGACCGTCACCAACTGGAACATCAACATGAATGTTGAAGTCGCCACAAATGTAATATGAAGAATTAATGGATGAAAGGTAACCAACAAATGACATGAATTCTTCCAGAAAATTACAGGTACATGATCCTGGAGGGCGATAGATGCAGGCAAGCAACACTGAATGGCCATGAAGCCCGATTGACACAACTATATTTTCAAATGACTGATAACAAGGAGTTTCAATTATATGGGGTCTGTAGGAGGATCTGATGAAAAAACCCACACCACCACCAATACCTGAGGGACGAGGCTTGTGAGGAAAGTTAAAATCGGGAGGAGTTATAGACCGTAAGAAGCTGACAGAGTCAAATGGACGTATGTGTGTTTCCGTGAGGCATAGAAGATCAAGGTCATATGAAGTCACCATGTCGGCAAGGAGAGGACCCTTGTTCCTTACGGATCTGGCATTCAAAACACCGAGTGTAAACGGACCAGGGTTGAGGGATACATCTCCACCCAGTAACAGGAACAACATGAGCCCTCTACCATTAACCATGGTCGGAAATTTTCGGCAGGAACAAGATTCTCAAGAGTCTATCTTTCATAAGCTGACAGAGTTGGCACATCAAGTTCCTCCATTTTCTCTTGTGGGACAGCCAGAACAGACCGGATCATCTTGAGCCTGGAAGTTTTAACAAAGCATCACTATTGAAACAATCATTGTTTCAATAGTGATGCTTTGTTAAAACTTCTCAATTTTTATGGTTGTCTACAGTACCTACAGTGGATCTATGGTGAACTTATAGTGCCACTCATTTTTGGCCAGTAATCTCAATCAAAAGGTAGATTCTTAAGTCGTTTCAGGCTAAAAAGCAGAGATCAAAATAAAAAATCCAGGGATATCAAATGAAGTTGAACACCACAAAGGTAATCAGTATACAAGAAAATAGACCCAAGATGGATATTCTTTTGCCTTTAGAAAGGATTTCAGCTTCTTTCTGAATGAGAAGATCTAGCCGAGTGGAGATTATCAAGCAATACAATCCAGAAGCTTATTACTGTAAAAGCTCCAGAACTGTGTGATTTCCCTTATTTTATACACTAAGTCAGATTTTCTAGAAATAGATTGCCACTTTGAAGGAACATTTTGACCAATGTTGACATTTTGATTGCAAAGTGCTTTCAACTGATAACAAAAGCAAACTCCTAATAACTTCAGTTATGTGGGTGTTCCTTGTTGTGTATGTGAGAATTCTGGTCAGGTTGTTCATGTTAAATATTGTATCATTATCAATAAAGGTGCATTTACCTGCCTGCATAGGCTGACGTCCCACCAGGTAACTGTTTCTAATGCTTTGAAGAGAGAGGAAATATGGAAAACATCAAATGCGTATTCTTGGTTAATTATCAAACATTCTCTGTAATATACGGATAAAGTGCTTTGAATTTGTCCTTTTTATGTTGTGACTCCAAATATTAAGAGTTCTAACGATTGCATAAAATCCTATTAAATGTAATATACAGAAATAAAAACAGTTTACCAGTCCAAAAATATCGGTACAACCTAGTGTTTTGATAACCCTATATTTGCTTACTACGGTTAATTTTTGTCAACTCTAATTATTATTACAGCAATACCTTGCTTCTGCATACTTCAAGAAATGTTTTATGTTCGTGCATGTTTTCTTCAGTTCAATGGACAGCGTAGCGGAGACGAGTTACGTCTCAACTGGATTCACTTTGTGCACCCAAAAGTCAACACCAGCAAGTTTAGGCCAGATGAAGACATTCAGCTCGCCGTTCTAGCACAGCAGTGAGTTTCTACCCCACAGCCCATAAGGGCTGTCGGGGTATTGTTTTCACCCATGGTGTCCGGTAGTGTTGGTATCGAATAATAATATGTACATCGATATCAAACCATATTTTTGTCTTTCGTATCGATCGATATTGAAATATCGGGTCATAGATGCTTTCCGGGAGAGACATTCCAAACTCTTTCGCAGGTTTTAGTTTTTTCCCGTACGCAAACAAGTATGGCGTTTCCGCTTTAGCGGTAAGTGAAAGTTGACCAAAATAATATGAAAACCTTGATATTGTCCTTCATTTGAATGAAAAACACCATAGTTGTACATGTTAAGTGGTATGTTTCGATATTGATAATGGACCCTACATTATCGATATCAGCGTATTTAGCAAGGATCGATAAATATTTCAATATTGATAAACAATACCAGCACTAGTGTCCGGATGGGCGGGTGGCGGGAAGAAGTTTGTCCGGGCTGTATCTTAGAAACTGTAAGGTGTAGGAAGTTGACACTTGGTAGGGACATTGGTTAGGGGGTGTAGGTCTGCAACGTCATGGTCTGACCTTGATTTGACCTTTGACGTTTCCGTAGTGACCTTGAGTTTGAAAATCTTGTCCAGGCTATATCTCGGAAACCGTAAGGTGTAGGAAGTTTCTCATGTATCTTTTACTTAAATCTTGGTTGTTGCACCTTTTGGTGTCTTTTGATGTAGATTAAGCACTGTTAAAGTCATATTAGAATTCATTAACTGTTTACTTTTGCAACTTCTCATTGTAACAGATGTTATTGCATCAAATGAGCCACAGGTTTTGCCCGAACTCCACACAAAAGCATGTGTTGCCACATCTGTATGTATGGATAATATTCAAAACTTGCAAACCATAATTCGACCATACAAATGAATATTAAAGTGAGAGAAGTCTTAAAGCTTCATAATTTTTAGTTTACTGAATTGTCCTGTTTTAATACTTAATCTTTACATGCAGTTTCTTTCTCCTAGATGTTACTTTCTCTACTTAAACATTATTTTGACAGCGACACTGCTCTGAAAGAATCCCAATCTGTGTACTGTTTCACTACTTCTATATCTCATGGTGTTGAAAACTATTTCCCCAGGCTGTGGGGTACGGGCATCTCTGATGCTATTTTTAACTCTGCAATCCCGTTTTACTTCCATCAGGAGGTTATTATGTTTTTGGATTCACTTCTCTGTCTGTTTATCCATGTTAACCATAACTCCAAAAGTAATAAACATATCTTTCTCTAATTTTTATTTGGTTGTGGCCTGGCCATAGAAAGAATAGATTAAATTTTATCAAAGGTCATTTGGTTCATATTATGGACAGAAAAGAATCTCAGATATTTGAAATTTTTCATTTTCAGTGTATTGTCAATGACTTTAGCTTTCCAGTTTAGAGTACTAGAAAAGGAATTAGTGGATCCTTATGAATTTTTTATGTGGGTGAGGCCTTGCCAGATGAAGAAGTGGATACATTTTTTCGAGAGATCCAGATCATATTCTGGATACCAAAAGATCCTGAATTTTCGAAAATGTGCTCTTATGGAGGTGGTCTGTCCTCTAAATATATAATCGTCCACACAATGTTTCATTGAAAACTTGACAGAAACTGCGACAAAATGTGTAATATGAATACTGAAAATTCTGAAAGTTTATAACCAATTGTTTGTAGTGGTTCAAAAAGCAACCATTGAACCGGATGGAACCAGTTTTCACATTTACATTTTTATGGCGTTAATACATCCTATCCAATGGACAATTGCTAATCAGGTCGGCGTGGACCGGCCCACCAAACGTCAGAAAAAGACGTCCTGTGTCTCCACCGGAAAGGCCGGTCCAGTACTGTGCACTCGCCAGGTGGCGTTTCGTACTTCCTTCCTGTCTAGACAGAGTAACGTCATAGCATATTTTTCGTTTGGCGCGAGATCTGTGCAACCAAATTATTTCAGTGTTTGAAATTTTTGAAGAATACTCTGTTATTTCTCAGAGTTTTGTTGTTTGGTTACACCAAAGTGATACATAGGACTTATAGCTCAGAATGTCATCCCCGGGTCAACGAAGAGGGGCTTGTGGTGATGCTATGGCGATTTTTGATCAACATTCTTACTGTGCATGTTGTCGCGAGAAGAATAAAGGCAAGGACCCTTGTGTGGAGAGTAAGGACACGACTTCCTGTAAGTTTTGCTTGGCTTTTACTCCAGAACAGTTAGCCCAGATTTCAACTCCTTCTTATAAGATAAAAAAGGAAAGCGTGAGACAAGGATGTCTGTTACTGCCCCCCCGCATGAAGGATTCTACTGAACTTGTTGACCCTGCCTCTGTGTCAGTTATTGGGGTTGTTGGCCAGGAGGAAAAGTACACAACACTGTGACTCTGTTAAATCTCCCGTCTTCCTCTTCAATGCCTCCGGAGAAGAAGGCCAAGAAAGAAAAAGATCGCTTCTAAACCCAAGAAATCGTCTGAATCTTCATCAACTGACGCTAAGATAGCAGATCTGGACAGTAAGTAGTCCGAACGTTTTAACAGACTAGAGGTACTTTTGCTATCTAAGAGTTTCCAACTGACCTTTTCTTCAGAAGTCAAATTAACTCCATCTCACTCTCCACCTACAAACATACCCAGGGACTCTGAGCCATTTTTCCAACCTACAGGGCGCACTGGCAAGGCCTTCTCTGCGGATACGCATCAGGCAGCCAGCCAGCCAGAGTTGGACTCTCAATCTACCACTACAGAGCGCACTGGCAAGGGTTCCTCTGCTTCACAGCATCAACCGGCCAGCCAGCTCACATCCGACACACAGGAAATACCATCAGTTTCTTCTAAGCGCACTGGCAAGGGTTCCTCTGCTTCACAGCACCAACCAGCCAGCCAGCTTGTCACCGACCTACCCTCTTCAAGATCTCCTCACAGGCACACTGGTTTGGATTCCTCTGACAAGGGTTCTTCTGCTTCACAGCACCAACCCACCAGCCAGTCAGCCACCGGACGGGACCGTCCTTCTGGGCATACCTGTACCGACCCTCACTCCAGACATAAAGCTACGGGAAGGTCTCACAGCAAACAACATGCCGACCGACCACTGTCTACTGCTGCCACCGACACCGGCTCTACTCCTCTACATAGGCACCAGAAGGACAGTGCTTCTAGTGACAACTCTGGGTCTGTGAGTGATTTGTCAGATAGACCAGCAGTCGACCTTTACACTGAGGAGGGAGAGCTATCTGACGATCCGGAATTGACCGCCGAACCTGATCTTATACCCTCAGAAGAGCAAACGTATAGAGAAACTATGAAGGGTATTCGGGAGTATATGGGCTGGTCAGACATCCCGGAACTGGACAGTGCTAACACTGCATCGGATGATAATCCATTTTCCGGTCCCAAAGCTGTGACACCAGGCAAATTATCCGTCCAGATGCCGACTGAAGATTGGCTTTGCAAGAAGATAGGAAAGTTGATCTTAACTCTGGTTGAGGGCTATCCCTCCCGTAGTTCTGAGGCTGGTGGCCTGTTGATGGATCAGTTTCTGAGGACAGCGAAGTCGCAATCCAGATGGTACGGTCTTGCCACCTACCACAAAGCTGACCGTGCTGCTGTCTCAGGCTGGAGTACGGAATCTTCAAAGCTTAACCGCTGCTTCAGTCGGATATCCAGACAGTCCGGATTGACTTCTACTCCACCTGCTTCTAGACGTATCTCCCAAGAATCATTGAGAAGGTGGGAGAAATCTGCCAGAGAGGCGTCGGTCATATGTAATCAGGCCGCTAGTTTCAATCGCTGTCTGTTTCGTGTACAGAAGGACATGCAGAACCAACTTAGAAGTCTCCGTTCGGATTGCAAGGGCAAAGGTTCCTCAAAGAGTTCTAATACCATGGACAAACTTAAATACCTCATGGACTTTAACTCCAACATTACACAAGCTGCTGCCAAGACCATGGAGCACCTGAGTGAATTTGTCTTTATCTCAATGGGGAACCTGACATTGGCTAGGCGTGATGCATACCTCACCCATGTGAAGTCAGGGATTAAGCCGGACACTATAGCTGCTTTGAGAACAGCTCCCCTACATATCGCCACCCTCTTCCCTGATTCTTTATTAAGAGGGCTGAGGAGGAAATCTCACACTTTGAGTCAAGAGGGCAGTCCAGTAGTTCCCGTAGCAAAGCCCGTTTCCATCCTTACGAGAGACCTGATAAGAAATCAGACAGGCGTCAGGATAAGAAAGGGGATAAACCGGCATGGAAGAGCATAGGAAAGGGTCGGTACAGGAAACCCAGAGGGAAGGCCTGTAGTTACTCTTCGCGACCAGCCAAGGGCCAGCAGCCGTAAAAATGACAATCACTGTTTATCTCAGTTTCAGACAGGGCTGCTGGCCGGGAGCACACCCATGGGAAAGACAATAGACACTTGTTTTCTTGGCAATGTACACTTAAATGTTGTAACTCCTGTACCTACTGCGCCCGGGCATTCGCAAAGGAAAGATTTAAGTCCCAGGCCAGTGGATTGTTATGTTCAAAGAGTTCACTCATTAAAATATGTGAAAGGTGCTTCTTGTGTCACTCAGTTGTCTTGTGTCCCTCCTGTAACAAGTGTAAGAAATGTTGTCTCAAATCTACCTGTAAATCTGTGGTCCAAATCTTGAAAGAGGGCTATACCCTCCCCTTTCGGATCCGGCCGAAACTTACAAGATATCCCACAGTCGTAAGCTGCTATGTCAATCCTCACAGGAACAGCTACCTGTTGGAGGCATTACATCAGCTTATAGACAAGAATGCTGTAGAACTTGTGCGAAACCAAAATTCCTTGGGGTTTTTCAACCGACTGTTTATGGTTCCAAAACCCAACAACATGAGACCAATACTGGACCGAAGCAATCTAAACCTTTTCCTCAAGGTGGAAAAATTCAAAATGGAGACCCCGGAAACCGTCAGGACATCCCTCCAACACGGGGAGTGGGTTTCCTCCATAGATTTCAAAGACGCCTACTTCCGCATACCTATACAGGAACAATCCAGAAAATATCTCAAATTTCATGTCCAGGATCGGACGTACCAATTCAGAGCACTGCCTTTCGGTCTGTCCACAGCACCCTTGGAGTTCACTGTGGTAGCAAAAGAGGTGAAACTGATGGCTACTCAGCGGGGTATAAGAATCCACCAGTACCTAGACGACTGGTTGGTGAGGGCCGAGTCCCACCAGGTCTGTCTCCAGCATACTCTGGAACTAGTACAAATATGCCAAAGGCTCGGTTGGCTGGTGAACCTGGAGAAATCAGAGCTGGAGCGTAAACAAATCTTCGATTTTGTCGGTTACCAATTCGACCTCCAGTCCGGTCGTGTCCGGCCGACACCAGACCGGTAGCAGAACCTTCAGGACAAAATAACAGATCTTCTGTTGCTACCGGCCTGTCCGGTCCGGCAATTTATGTCTCTGATAGGGCTGTTGTCGGCGACAGAAAAACAAGTTCACTTAGGCCGACTTCACATGAGACCCATACAGTGGCACCTCAAAAACAATTGGAGGATACCGGAATCTCTAGAGAAGGTTATTCCTCTACCCAGGTCCCTGCACCCACACTTACAATGGTGGCTAGAGGAAGGCAATGTACTCCAAGGTCAACCATTACACCCAATAAAACATGCTCTGCAAATCTTTACAGACGCATCAAAAGAAGGGTGGGGCGCTCACTTAAACGAGCTCACTGCAAGAGGGTCCTGGTCAGTGCCGGAAAGCAAGCTGCACATAAACTATCTGGAACTAAAAGCAGTCTTTTTGGCCTTGAAAGAGTTCCAAGACCTCTGCGTCAACAAAGTAGTCCTAGTGGCCACAGACAATACTACAGTAGTGGCTTACATAACCAAAGAAGGAGGCATGAGGTCAGGTCCACTATGTGCCCTACTGTGGAGAATCTTGACCTGGTGTTCCCAGCGACAAGTGACCCTAAAAGCCCGACACATCCCAGGCCGACTAAATGTGATAGCAGACAAGCTATTCAGGTTGGGTCAGACCATCCAGACAGAGTGGTCCCTCCTTCCGGAAGTTTTTCAAAGGTTGTGCAGCAAATGGCACCGGCCTCAGATAGACCTATTTGCCACAAGGTTCAACCACAAGTTACCTCAGTTTGTGTCTCCAGTACCGGACTCCCTAGCTGTAGCAGTGGATGCACTCACTCTGCCATGGGGGGATCTGGATGCATACGCCTTCCCACCGACCGCCAAATTGGGCAAAGTGGTGGAAAAATTATAGGACTCCCCATGCAAGAGACTCATTCTGATTGCCCCGGGGTGGCCCAACATGCCTTGGTTTTGGGACTTGGTGACCATGTCCAGTCAGGTCCCTCTCAGCCTGCCCAATCTGTTGACACAGCCCTTCAATCAGATTCCTCACAGAAATCTGACAAATCTAAATCTCCATGCATGGCTCCTAGAGCCACAACAATCAAAGAACAGGGCTTCTCTGAGGCAGTGGCAGCAAGAATTGAGGCTCCTCAAAGAAGATCAACCAGATCAGTCTATGAGGCAAAGTGGGCCATTTTTACAAAGTGGTGCATCACTAATCATGTGGACTTCAGGTCACCACCTGTAAAGTCGGTTCCTGACTTCCTACTGTACCTCTTTGAGGACAAGAATTTACAGCCCAGGACCATTGATGGTTACAGGTCTGCCATTGCTGATAAGTTGGGTAACGCAACAGTCAATATCAGCAAGGATGATAATCTCGCTCGTCTCCTGGAAAGTTTCCACAGAGATAAACCCAAAGGGCGGAGGGGAATACCAGGAGGAACCTTTCCCTGGTACTACACCAGCTGACAAAGGCTCCTTTCGAACCCCTTAGGGAGGCATCTTTGAAGCATTTGACCTTCAAAACTGTCTTCCTTTTTGCCCTGGGCTCTGGAAAAAGAAGGAGTGAGATCCATGCATGGCAGCACAAGAACGTCAGACACCAGTCCAATTGGTCTAAGCTGTCCCTGTTTCCATCTCGCAGCTTTCTTTCCAAGAATCAGCTGGCCAAAGAGGGTCCGGAGAGTGTAGCCCCAGTGGTCATACCAGCCCTGGCCCCTACTCTGGATAAATCCCTCAAGTCTGACAGATCCCTTTGTCCAGTCAGAGCCTTGCGCTACTATTTGGACAGGACCTCAGACCTCAGGCAGAATAAGGAATTGGTCTTTGTCTCCTTCAAGAAAGGCTTCGACAAAGACATCTCCCCTGCCACTATCTCCTCATGGATCAAGCAGACTGTGATCCTATGCTATGAGCTCTCTGATCATCAAGCCCACACCCTGCATCAAGTTAAAGCTCATGATATCAGGGCCTTTGCTGCCTCTAAGGCCTTCCAGTCGGGAGTCTCCTTAGAACAGATCCTGGCAGCCTGCCACTGGAAATCTCATAATACCTTCACACAGTTTTATCTGAAGGATGTGGCCTGGGCTGATTCAGAGCCCTTCCATTTGGGTTCTGTAGTGGCTGCTCAGCAGATCCACCAACAACAACCCAGGACCTAGAGGAGATCTGTAAATATGTAAATAGTGTACATACAGTTAAGCAAAAAAAAACAACAAAAAACTCAGACGTGCTTCCTTCGGGAGGTTTATTTCTTCTCATGGGACTGAACTCAGCCCTCTCTTCCCCTACCTCAGAGCAGGTCTGTCAAAAGGGGGGGGGGTAAGTCGGTTTGGACCGCTTAGCCGGTCTCTGTTGACCGACTATAGCCTTAAGGGTTTCCTGACCTCAGGGTCGACCCAGGCTTGAAGAAATTTGTTAGTTTATTTTATGAGTTCATCTAAGTCCCTAGTAACTTACCCGCCTTCCAAGCGGTAGTTATTCAGCAATTGTCCATTGGATAGGATGTATTAACGCAATAAAATTGCAAATTTAATAAGTAAATTAAATTTTTATAAGTTAATACCCTATCCAATGGACACACAAGACCCTCCCACCGACCCCGCTATCAGTTTACTAGGGGTCTAATAGGTTTAGACAACAAAAAAGATGCTATGACGTCACTCTGCGAGTACACAGTGCTGGACCGGCCTGGCCGGTGGAGACACAGGATGTCTTTTTCTGACGTTTGGCGGGCCGGTCCGCGCCGATCGGATTAGCAATTGTCCATTGGATAGGGTATTAACTTATAAAAATTTTATTTACTTGTTAAATTTGCAAAATTGTAGCGTTAACTTTTCAAATTCATTCACCTATAATCTTTCTAGTCACGGGTTCAGGAACTGGAGTAAGATAGCACATGACCTCAACACAAACAGAACCGCCTTCCAGTGTCTTCAGCGCTACCAGATGAAACTCAACCCTTGTCTCAAGACTGGGTAAGGATTGCTAAGGACGCTAATGAACACCACAAAATACAGTGGATTTGGTCTGAGTCGAAGTTACAAAATGTCAGGTCATTTACTTCTACTTATGGCAACTTCTAGTTGTACCCACTTTGAGAAATATGTGAAGTAGCAAAGATGGTATGTAATTAAGTCTCTTGCAATAACTAACACTTGTCTGACCACTCTTCTGTGAAATTTAACTGTTTGTGTTCAGCCTCATTCGCACAAAAGTTAGAAATCAAAGTGTCACATTGGTACTATTTTGTCACCTCTTTCTTGGATATTGACACTTCTGTACACACAAGATTTATAGGTTTGGCTTATACCTTGTTATTCCCATTGAAAAGTAACACTTTATCCATCGAGTTAGGTTCTAGTTATGACCACTTTCTGTAAGTCGAACTTCTAGTCAACCTTATATTTTGTACTAATAATTGTTGGGATTTAGAAAGTACTTCTACTTATGGCAATATTCTACTTATGGCAGTTCTACTTACACCAAATCTACTGTAGCAGATCATTGACAATGGTTTCAAAACAACATGGATAGTATTATAAAGATGTGAATATAGAAACTGTTTAAGAGAGTATAAAAAGAGTATGGGTGTACTCTTTAATTAGTTGAGTAATTTATAACATCTACCAAAAGTATTCACATTGTGTGAATATGGGGGTAAGTGTTTGAGATGTGACGGAGTAGTCGACACTTGGTGAGCAAGGCAAGCTTCATGAAAAGTCGATCCCAATTTTAAGGATCGAGTGCTCATGTATATAAATATATAACAACCTATTGAACTGGTCACATTTTTTTTCCATAATAAAACATAAAATAACACACCTTACAAACATTAAATCGCAAAATCCACTATTTTTCACACAATATTAAGTATTAAGTATATTATGTGGTGACATCTAATTGTAGCATTTCAAAGCTTTTATCTTTATAAATTTTTCATTTCGATGTAGAGTCAAAGTTTTATCTGCGAGCAATCAACCCGAAGTATTTGTATTCGTCACGTCCCTAGTAAATATATAGAAACAAAAAACTTGTGACAAATCTGTAAATTTATTGAATATAAACTACATAGAAAATGTCAAAAACACACAGATGTTCAGTTGTTCATAGAAAGATAAAATTTATGTTGATTAGTAAAGGTTGTCAATGATAAACCTCGATGATACACTGTTGCTGTAAATTAATTAGCAACAGCCACAATTCTAATTGTCCCACAAATGAGTTGGTTTGTCCAATCAGCCATTAAACGTCATCCACCTACTGCAACAGCACTTTAGACTTCATTTTTCAAAGTACAGTTTCTAGTACAGTTATTTTGACTCATGTATGCACACAGGAAGTGGACAAGTGAGGAAGACGACATCTTGCGTGAAGTGGTGGACCAGTGTCGTATGCAGAATGGAGAGATTGACTGGAGTAACGGTGAGCTGACAGAATTGAACCCGAACTCATGTACCTTTGTCCGGGTCGACTGGTGAGGGAATTCTGATCACGTCTGTTTGTCTTCAAAACTCAAAAACAATACGTATTGTTAAGATCATGTTTTACCCATTGCTTGCTTCACCTCAAAGATCATCATTTCTAGTTAATTTGACTATTTATATGTGCACTAGTGCTGTGACAAGAAGAAGTTCGATAGGTCGACCCCGAATTCAAAGTTCTATTCAAACATTTGTTACATCCTTCAGGACACATATTAAAACTGACCTTTTTAACTCAGACTTTCCCACTTGGGACTTTTCCCTCCAGTAACACCCACAGCCCTGAATTACTGACCTAGATCATCTCCTGACTATCCTTATTCATGCTATGTTTGTTAATCTAGTGTATTGAGTTCCCCATTGTGGGGAAACTGTTGTGCCTGTAAAGCAGTATATTAGATTAGATATATATTTAAGTTTGTAGTAGATATTTGATATTGGTAATGTTTATGATATTGTGTTCCAGTGTCGTTTTTCATGGAGGGTCGGAGTTTTGATCACTGTCAGCAGCGATGGAAGGAAGTGAACGCGGAAATGAATAGGCGGCGTGGAAAGTGGAGTGAAGAGGAAGACATGGTGAGACAGGAAACATGTACCCCCTATAAATATGTACCAACATGTTGATTAACCAAGGGTTAATGCGCATTTTCTCCAATCCTGACTTCGTTGGTTTGAAGAAATTGCTGCTGTTGGTTGAGATATAAAGTAGTTTTAATACAGCCTCAAACTCCCAGGGTTTTTATTATTTTTCTGTTTATACCATTTTTTTTTTGAAAAGAGGGTAGACAAAGCTGTTAAAAATACATAAATACCTACCTGTCTGCAAAAGTACTATACATTGGAAATAGCTCACCGTCAGTTGAAAGCCCAAAAGTCAAGGGGTCAAAGAGCATTTAACAACATTCATTTTTAGCTTACTGGCCAACGGCCGTAAGCTAATGGCATGGCCTGGCGTCGTCTTCGTTGTTGTTGTTGTTGTGGTTGTTGTCGGCGTCGTCAACAATTTTTTTCCAGCCTCTTCTCCTCAGAAAATACTGCACCGATTTCTTTGAAATTTGGTATGGAGCTTCCTTGGGTAGAGGACTATCATTTTTCCTCATTGCATGTTTTTCAACCAATCAGAGAAGTCACATGACCAAAAACATGTTTTTCAAAAGGGTGTGCTTGTCTGGATGATAACTTAAAAAGCGCTTCACCTATTCACATGAAATTTTGCAAGTACGTTCGTTATATACATGTCTGGAAATCAATAACTTTTCGAAGTGATCCAATACAAAATGGCCGACTTATTAATGATTTACTAAATGTCACGATTTTTCTTAACGCTGAGAAAACAAAAACGCGTGTATCTCCTTAACCGTGCGAGATAGAGCGATTTCGACGAAATTGTCGACCCATAGGGTATCTAAAGAATGTCTATTGGCAATTTTCAAAAAATTTTCCCCTCCCCAAAAATGGCGGCCATTTTGAATTTTCGAATTTTTGCCGAAAATGGAAAAACACAAAATTGCTTGTATCTCCTTAACCGTGCGAGATAGAGCGATTTCGACGAAATTTTCGATCCACGGGGTATCTAAAGAAGGTCTATTGGCAATTTTCAGAAAAATTTTCCCCTCCCCAAAAATGGCGGCCATTTTGAATTTTCGAATTTTTGCCGAAAATGGAAAAACACAAAATTGCTTGTATCTCCTTAACCGTGTGAGATAGAGCGATTTCGTCGAAATTTTTGACCCACAGGGTATCCAAGCAATGTTCTATTGCCAATTATCAAAAAAATTTTCCCCTCCCAAAAATGGCGGCCATTTTGAATTTTCGAATTTTTGGCAAAAATGGCAAAACACAAAATTGCTTGTATCTCCTTAACAGTGCGAGATAGAGCGATTTCGTCGAAATTTTCGACCCACAGGGTATCTAAGGAATGTACTAATGTCAATTTTCAAAAAATTTTCCCCTCCCCAAAAATGGTGGCCATTTTGAATTTTCGAATTTTTGCCAAAAATGGCAAAACACAAAATTGCTTGTATCTCCTTAACTGTGCGAGATAGAGCGATTTCGTCGAAATTTTCGACCCACAGGGTATCTAAGGAATGTACTATTGGCAATTTTCAAAAAATTTTCTCCTCCCCAAAAATGGCAGCCATTTTAAATTTTCGAATTTTTGCCAAAAATGACAAAACACAAAATTGCTTGTATCTCCTTAACTGTGCGAGATAGAGCGATTTTGTCGAAATTTTCGACCCACAGGGTATCTAAGGAATGTACTATTGGCAATTTTCAAAAAATTTTCCCCTCCCCAAAAATGGCAGCCATTTTAAATTTTCGAATTTTTGCCAAAAATGACAAAACACAAAATTGCTTGTATCTCCTTAACCATGTGAGATAGAGCGATTTCGTCGAAATTTTCGACCCACAGGGTATCTAAGGAATGTACTCTTGGCAATTTTCAAAAAATTTTCCCCTCCCCAAAAATGGCGGACATTTTGAATTTTCGAATTTTTGCCGAAAATTCGAAAACACAAAATTGCTTGTATCTCCTTAACCGTGTGAGATAGAGCGATTTCGTCGAAATTTTTGACCCACAGGGTATCAAGCAATGTACTATTGCCAATTTTCAAACATGTTCCCCTCCCCAAAAATGGCGGTCATTTTGAATTTTCGAATTTTTGCCAAAAATGGCAAAACACAAAATTGCTTGTATCTCCTTAACCGTGCGAGATAGAGCGATTTTGTCGAAATTTTCGACCCACAGGGTATCTAAGGAATGTACTATTGTCAATTTTCAAAAAATTTTCCCCTCCCCAAAAATGGCGGACATTTTGAATTTTCGAATTTTTGCCAAAAATGGCAAAACACAAAATTGCTTGTATCTCCTTAACTGTGCGAGATAGAGCGATTTCGTCGAAATTTTCGACCCACAGGGTATCTAAGGAATGTACTCTTGGCAATTTTCAAAAAATTTTCCCCTCCCCAAAAATGGCGGCCATTTTGAATTTTCGAATTTTTGCCGAAAATTCGAAAACACAAAATTGCTTGTATCTCCTTAACCGTGTGAGATAGAGCGATTTCGTCGAAATTTTTGACCCACGGGGTATCAAGCAATGTACTATTGCCAATTTTCAAACATGTTCCCCTCCCCAAAAATGGCGGCCATTTTGAATTTTCGAATTTTTGTCAAAAATGGCAAAACACAAAATTGCTTGTATCTCCTTAACCGTGCGAGATAGAGCGATTTTGTCGAAATTTTCGACCCACAGGGTATCTAAGGAATGTACTAATGTCAATTTTCAAAAAATTTTCCCCTCCCCAAAAATGGCGGCCATTTTGAATTTTCGAATTTTTGCCGAAAATTCGAATACACAAAATTGCTTGTATCTCCTTAACCGTGTGAGATAGAGCGATTTCGTCGAAATTTTTGACCCACGGGGTATCAAGCAATGTACTATTGCCAATTTTCAAACATGTTCCCCTCCCCAAAAATGGCGGCCATTTTGAATTTTCGAATTTTTGCCAAAAATGGCAAAACACACAATTGCTTGTATCTCCTTAACCGTGCGAGATAGAGCGATTTTGTCGAAATTTTCGACCCACAGGGTATCTAAGGAATGTACTAATGTCAATTTTCAAAAAATTTTCCCCTCCCCAAAAATGGCGGCCATTTTGAAGTTTCAAATTTTTGCCAAAAATGGGAAAACACAAAATTGCTTGTATCTCCTTAACTGTGCGAGATAGAGCAATTTCGTCGAAATTTTCGACCCACAGGGTATCTAAGGAATGTATTATTGGCAATTTTCAAAAAATTTTCCCCTCCCCAAAAATGGCAGCCATTTTGAATTTTCGAATTTTTGCCAAAAATGACAAAACACAAAATTGCTTGTATCTCCTTAACCATGTGAGATAGAGCGATTTCGTCGAAATTGTATAAAACATATATTAATTGCTGCACATTTATAGCATGAAAAAAGTATTTGGGTGGCACAACCATAACATGCGGGTCGCCAGTAAGCAGCAGGCCTTGGCCTATTTTTCTGTCAAGTGTGATGCTAAAATAAACAAACTAATGTTGCATGGCAAGTGCATTGTAATGTACACTTATCTCAGGTAATTAACAACTGCTGTGTACAGAGGGACATATGCAGGAATCTGCAGTTTAAAATTTAAGTAAAGCTTGTGTACTTTAAAACAGTAAAAAAACTGCATCAAGTAACAAAATTCCTTTTAAGACTTGTACCCTTTTAGTCTGGAAGGAAGAGTTTATCAGTGCGGTCAAAGGTGATATGCTATATCTGAGTAAGCTGTGGTGTTTGTTGATATTTCTTACATAAAGACTTCAAATGTATGATCACTGTAATTTGAGTAGATTTTCGTCCCGGGTCAAAAACTTTCCCCTTTAAGCTAATCATTTCAGCCTTACAAAGACCCGTAAAACTGTTGAGCAAGAGTTTAGTACGTCCTTCATTAGTGTCAGTAATATCAACATACACAAAGATACTTCACTCTCATTCACCCTCATTGATAATAATCCTTGCTGTGTCAATGGACGAGAGATTTTTAAATTCGTCTTTGGAGGCTGGGTCTTGTCATCTGTCTCTGTACAGAAATTAAGTGCTATGAAAGTAGGATACAGTTACATATTCATAGAACTAATAAACTCTTGGTGGATTAGTTTTGAGAATCAGATAAGGCAGAAATAATTAATCTTACTGATTATTAGGTTACCAAAGCACTAGACTAAGTTGATGCCAATATTGCGAAATTGATTGTTTTCTTATGTATATCACCACACAGGGGATTTTAGGCAATCAAATTTATCAATATTTCGAGTTTAGACCTTAAATGGTATCAAACTAAAGCGTTTTATGTGTAAAATATTATTTGTAAAATATCAAAATATTTTATTATTTCTAATTAGCAATCAATCTGGTGAATTTTTTGCTGTTCTAGCATCTGGTGATCCACCATATTGTTTTTAGTTTTTCTCAAACATGTTAAACCTTGCAAACATTAAATCAGATAGTGGACAGTTAATACAAAGGACTACTCTGCTAGCAAATAATGCTAATCGTTTCAGCCTTAGAATCAGGTAGGATCTCAGGCTAGCTTGACACAAGCTTGTACAACATAACAAACATGACATTGGCAATTAGTTGTGGTATCTCACCAGTGTGTGTAGCGTCAATACATACAAGGGTACAGTATAACCTCTATTATCCGACCCTCTTGGGGGAGGAACAGTTGGTTTGGATAATAGAAGGGTGGGATAATAGAAGGGCTAAAATAACAGGTTTAAATGGATTTGGGAGTGGGCTTGAGGTCGGATAATTGAAAATTTGGATAATAGAAGGGTCAGATAATAGAGGTTCTACTGTATTTAACACTTTGCTTCGAACTTCCTGTTGACAGAAACTCCTCATGGCTGTGCAGATGTTCGGCACCCAGTGGTACAAAGTGACAAAGTTTGTGCCAGGCAGATCCAATCTACAAGTGCGTGAAAGGTGGGTTCTAGTGATGTCATCGTCATTTGTGATTTTGTTGTAAGGCACTGGAAAACCAAAGGTTTCACGATCATGATATGAAAGTCTAGATATTATGAGTACATAAGTCTTCTGTACTTTCAGCAGTTATTGTCACCAGTGAGTATATATGGCTGTACTTGGAATCACCTCAATTGTTCACTTTGCCAATTGATAATTAAGCCAGGATATTTTCACATTTCATTCTTGGTCATTGTACCGTAAAACAGTTTCTGGGGTGAAGTATGTTATCAGTCCGGTAAGAATTTTAGTTGTTTAAAAATTTTTGACATTTAAATTGTGATGGTATCAAGGTGTTATTGCAGAGAATTTGTTAGTTATCTCTTCATGGTGACTCTGCTGCACTAAAAATGTACATCATCAGAAATAAAAGCTTTGATATTTTATACACTGCTTCCACTTTGTGATCCAAAACACATGAACTGAGAAGAAATGGGAAGTACATTATGATAATAATCTTCAAAAGTAATCAAGACTATTGATTCAAATAAAGGACCTCATCAGCCTAGTGTTTAGCATGTTTGGCACCTAATCAGAGACTGTAACCTATGTGTGGGTTCGAGTTGTTCAAGTGCTTGGGCGTTCGGTTGTTGGGTGGTGTAAAAAATATTATCCAGGCTTATCTGAGAAACTATAAGGAGTGGGATGTTGATACTTAGTAGGTGTGTTGGTTGGGAGTGCAGCGTCATGGCAAGACCTTTATTTGACCTTTGACTTTGCTTTAGTGACCTTCCTCTTTAGAAGTCTTTTCTGGGCTATATCTTGCAATATTAAGGTGTAGAAAGTTGATGGGACGCTGCTTGGGGGTGTAGGTGTGCAATAACATGGTGTGACCGTCCATATTTGAGAAATATTTTGCCAGTCACAAAGATACATGGATTGAATAACTGACACTGGATGTTCTATATATAATGGTGTCCAAGGCTATTTCCCCAGGCAGTGGGGAATTGGCTTGTCTGAGGCACGTGGGTGAAAATGACAAATAACGGCTATTTTGTGGGCATTTTGTGTATATGTGACATGCTTTGTTTCAGATGGTACACAGCCTTTCAGAACAGTAAGAAGGGAGACTGGACGTATGATGAGGACAAGACCATCTGGTTACACGTACAGAAACACGGTCCTACCAAGTGGGCCGCTCTGGCACGCTCACTCAGACACAGGTCTGACAACGCCGTGCTGCTCAGATACAAACGGCTGGAGAAGTGGAGTCATGTGACGGTTTGTGACGTTTGGTTCAAATTCACTCAAGTGATTCAATAGGAAAATTTCCCGAATGACATATACAGAAAATATATATCAGGAATGAAGATAACAATACTATACAAGTATTATATTGTAAATCATCATGAGTGATATATTTTTTCTGTATGTTTCTAATGAGGGATGTTTTACTTTTATTATCCACCATTTTGTATGCTTTATGAGGCAAGTATATCAGTATTTAATGAGAAAATGTGAGAAAGGCTGTCAAAAAGCATGGGCAACAGTGAATATAAAAACTTCAATCTTTAGCTTGCAATATTCTAGTAATTTCAGCATGAATTTTTATGTCAGCTGACTTGTCAGTCAGCTGACATTATGTCGTCACTCTGCGGCGTGGGCGTACGCGTACACGTCCGCGTGAACAACTTCTCCTCCAAAACTACAAGGCCTAGAGACGTGCTGTTTTTTTTAAAAGATACCTTATCTATCGAGGATGAAAAATTGTTCAAGGCATGCAAATCTGTCTGTTCGTCTGTTTGCTAGAGACATTACAAGGGGGGTACCCCCACCAAAAGTGTGAAAATTTCAACACTTTATCACAATTTTCTCAGTGACTATTGCAGGGATTTCTCTCATATCTTGCATATATGTACTAGGCCACAGGTAGATTCTCTTGTGTGAGTATGAGACCTGGATCTGTCTTACTTTTTTTTTAATAAATTTTTTTAATAATTTTTTATGCATTAAAATTCATGAAATCATGCACAAAATCATTTATAACTTGAAAAGTGTTGCATTTAGAGCATTTTGTTAAAATATGTTATTCAGCTACTTTTTTCATAGCTACAATATGGTGAGTAAGTTGGGTGCCTGTCTCAATAGCTAAGTGAGTAATAGCTACTTTTGGGCTTTTCAGTAACTTCCATCATGAGTAAAATCACTTGTAACTTAAAAACTATTGCATTTAGAGAATTTCGTATAAATATGTTATTCAGCTACTTTTGGGTCAGCTATAACATAGTAAAATTTTAGACCTGTAGCTCATGGCATAGCTGAGTAATAGCTACTTTTAGGTTATCACTGTTGAGTAAATCGCTTATAACTTCAAAACTATTGCATTTAGAGAATTTCGTATAAATTTGTTATTCAGCTACTTTTGGGTCAGCTATAACATAGTAAAATTTCAGACCTGTAGCTCATGGCATAGCTGAGTAATAGCTACTTTTAGGTTATCACTGTTGAGTAAATCGCTTATAACTTGGAAACTATTGCATTTACAGTATTTTGTTTCAATATGTTATTCACCTATTTTGGGATCAGCTATAACATAGTGAAGTTTCAGATCTGTGGCTCATTGCATAGCTGAGTAATAGCTACTTTGAAGTTCTCACTATTGAGTAAATCAGTTGTAATTGGAAAACTATTGCATTTAGAGTATTTCGTATAAATATGTTATTCAGCTACTTTTGGGTCAGCTATAACATAGTAAAATTTCAGACCTGTAGCTCATGGCATAGCTGAGTAATAGCTACTTTTAGGTCATCACTATTGAGTAAATCAGTTGTAACTTGAAAACTATTGCATTTACAGTATTTTGCTTAAATATGTTGTTCACCTACTTTTGGGTCAGCTATAACATAGTAAAATTTCAGACCTGTAGCTCATTGCATAGCTGAGTAATAGCTAATTTGAGGTTCTCACTATTGAGTAAATCAGTTGTAATTGCAAAACTATTGCATTTAGAGAATTTCGTATAAATATGTTATTCAGCTACTTTTGGGCCAGCTATAACATAGTGAAATTTCAGATCTGTAGGTCATGGCACAGCTGAGTAATAGCTACTTTGAAGTTCTCACTATTGCATTTACAGAATTTCGTATAAATATGTTATTCAGCTACTTTTGGGTCAGCTATAACATAGTAAAATTTCAGACCTGTAGCTCATGGCATAGCTGAGTAATAGCTACTTTTAGGTCATCGCTATTGAGTAAATCAGTTGTAACTTCAAAACTATTGCATTTACAGTATTTTGCTTAAATATGTTGTTCACCTACTTTTGGGTCAGCTATAACATAGTAAAATTTCAGACCTGTAGCTCATTGCATAGCTGAGTAATAACTACTTTGAGGTTCTCACTATTGAGTAAATCAGTTGTAATTGCAAAACTATTGCATTTAGAGAATTTAGTATAAATATGTTATTCAGCTACTTTTGGGTCAGCTATAACATAGTAAAATTTCAGACCTGTAGCTCATGGCATAGCTGAGTAATAGCTACTTTTAGGTCATCACTATTGAGTAAATCAGTTGTAACTTGAAAACTATTGCATGTACAGTATTTTGCTTAAATATGTTGTTCACCTACTTTTGGGTCAGCTATAACATAGTAAAATTTCAGACCTGTAGCTCATGGCATAGCTGAGTAATAGCTACTTTGAGGTTATCACTGTTGAGTAAATCGCTTATAACTTGGAAATTATTGCATTTAGAGTATTTTGTTTCAATATGTTATTCACCTATTTTGGGTCAGCTATAACATAGTAAAATTTCAGACCTGTAGCTCATGGCATAGCTGAGTAATAGCTACTTTTAGGTTATCACTGTTGAGTAAATCGCTTATAACTTGGAAACTATTGCATTTACAGTATTTTGTTTCAATATGTTATTCACCTATTTTGGGATCAGCTATAACATAGTGAAGTTTCAGATCTGTGGCTCATTGCATAGCTGAGTAATAGCTACTTTGAAGTTCTCACTATTGAGTAAATCAGTTGTAATTGGAAAACTATTGCATTTAGAGTATTTCGTATAAATATGTTATTCAGCTACTTTTGGGTCAGCTATAACATAGTAAAATTTCAGACCTGTAGCTCATGGCATAGCTGAGTAATAGCTACTTTTAGGTCATCACTATTGAGTAAATCAGTTGTAACTTGAAAACTATTGCATTTACAGTATTTTGCTTAAATATGTTGTTCACCTACTTTTGGGTCAGCTATAACATAGTAAAATTTCAGACCTGTAGCTCATTGCATAGCTGAGTAATAGCTACTTTGAGGTTCTCACTATTGAGTAAATCAGTTGTAATTGCAAAACTATTGCATTTAGAGAATTTCGTATAAATATGTTATTCAGCTACTTTTGGGCCAGCTATAACATAGTGAAATTTCAGATCTGTAGGTCATGGCACAGCTGAGTAATAGCTACTTTGAAGTTCTCACTATTGCATTTACAGAATTTCGTATAAATATGTTATTCAGCTACTTTTGGGTCAGCTATAACATAGTAAAATTTCAGACCTGTAGCTCATGGCATAGCTGAGTAATAGCTACTTTTAGGTCATCACTATTGAGTAAATCAGTTGTAACTTCAAAACTATTGCATTTACAGTATTTTGCTTAAATATGTTGTTCACCTACTTTTGGGTCAGCTATAACATAGTAAAATTTCAGACCTGTAGCTCATTGCATAGCTGAGTAATAACTACTTTGAGGTTCTCACTATTGAGTAAATCAGTTGTAATTGCAAAACTATTGCATTTAGAGAATTTAGTATAAATATGTTATTCGGCTACTTTTGGGTCAGCTATAACATAGTAAAATTTCAGACCTGTAGCTCATGGCATAGCTGAGTAATAGCTACTTTTAGGTCATCACTATTGAGTAAATCAGTTGTAACTTGAAAACTATTGCATGTACAGTATTTTGCTTAAATATGTTGTTCACCTACTTTTGGGTCAGCTATAACATAGTAAAATTTCAGACCTGTAGCTCATGGCATAGCTGAGTAATAGCTACTTTGAGGTTATCACTGTTGAGTAAATCGCTTATAACTTGGAAATTATTGCATTTAGAGTATTTTGTTTCAATATGTTATTCACCTATTTTGGGGTCAGCTATAACATAGTGAAGTTCCAGACCTGTGACTCATTGCATAGCTGAGTAATAGCTACTTTGAAGTTCTCAATGTTGAGCAAATCACTTATAATTTGAAAACTATTGTATTTAGAGAATTTAGTATAAATATGTTATTCAGCTACTTTTGGGTCAGCTATAACATAGTAAAATTTCAGACCTGTAGCTCATGGCATAGCTGAGTAATAGCTACTTTTAGATTATCACTGTTGAGTAAATCACTTATAACTTGAAAACTATTGCATTTAGAGTATTTTGTTTCAATATGTTATTCACCTATTTTGGGGTCAGCTATAATATAGTGAAGTTCCAGACCTGTGACTCATTGCATAGCTGAGTAATAGCTACTTTGAAGTTCTCAATGTTGAGCAAATCACTTATAATTTGAAAACTATTGTATTTAGAGAATTTAGTATAAATATGTTATTCAGCTACTTTTGGGTCAGCTATAACATAGTAAAATTTCAGACCTGTAGCTCATGGCATAGCTGAGTAATAGCTACTTTTAGATTATCACTGTTGAGTAAATCACTTATAACTTGAAAACTATTGCATTTAGAGTATTTTGTTGCAATATGTTATTCACCTATTTTGGGGTCAGCTATAACATAGTGAAGTTTCAGGCCTGTGGCTCATTGCATAGCTGAGTAATAGCTACTTTGAAGTTCTCACTGTTGAGTAAATCAGTTGTAATTGGAAAACTATTGCCTTTACAGAAATTTGTGCAAATATGTTATTCAGCTACTTTTGGGTCAGCTATAACATAGTGAAATTACAGACCTATAGCTCATGGCACAACTGAGCAATAGCTATTCTCAGGCACTGACTGTTGAGTAAATCGGCTATAACTTGAAAAATATTGCATTTGGAGTATTTTGTTAAAATATATTGTTCACCTACTTTTGGGTTAGCTATAACATAGTGAAATTACAGACCTATAGCTCATGGCATAGCGGAGTAATAGCTATTTTCAGGTTCTCACTATTGAGTAAATCAGTTGTAACTTGAAAACTATTGCATTTACAGTATTTTGCTTAAATATGTTGTTCACCTACTTTTAGGTCAGCTATAACAGAGCAAAAATTCAGACATGTAGCTCATTGCATAGCTGAGTAATAGTTACTTTGAGGTTCTCACTCTTGAGTAAATCAGTAGTAACTTGAAAACTATTACATTTAGAGTATTTTGTTAAATATGTTATTCACAGACGTTTTGGTCAGCTATAACATAGTGAAATTGCAGACCTATATGTCATGGCATAGCTGAGCAATAGCTTCTTTCAGGTTCTCACTGTTGAGTAAATCATTGTATCCAACCTGTAGGAAATCATGGGCTGGGAATCTGTTAATATGGTCCGATTTGACCTTGGAACCCTCCTTCAAGGTCAAATGAGGATAGCCAAACATAAAAGTGCTAACTCGCTTATTATTGGTCCTAGAGGTTTGGAATGAAAACCAACCTATAGAAAATCATGAGCTGGGAATTTTTTGGTGTGGTCGGATTTCACCTTGGACCCCTCCTTCAAGGTCAAATGAGGATAGCCAAACTTAAAAGTGCTTATAACTCGCTTATTATTGGTCCTAGAGGTTTGGAATGGAAAACCAACCTATAGAAAATCATGGGCTGGGAATCTTTTGGTGTGGTCAGATTTCACCTTAGGCCCCTCCTTCCAGGTCAAACGAAGATAGCCAAACTTAAAGTGCTTATAACTCGCGTATTATTGGTCTTGGAGGTTTGGGATGGTAAACCAACATATAGGAAATCATGGGCTGGGATTCTTTTGGTGTGGTCAGATTTGACCTGGGACCCCTCCTTCAAGGTCAATTGAGGATAGCCAAACTTACAATTGCTTAGAACTCGCTTATTATTGGTCCTACAGGTTTGGGATGGTAAACAAGCTACAGGAAATCATGGGCTGGGAATCTTTTGGTATGGTCAGATTTGACCTTTGGACCCCTTCTTCATGGTCAAACGAGGATATTGCATTTATAGTATTTCTTTAAATATTTTTAACCTACTTTTTACACTTAAACAATTACCTTGTTACTTTATTTCATAATACCATTTGCAGGGCACAACTTTTTTGTCCTTTTTTTCTGTCGGCTTCGGAATATCTTTCGAACATGCTGTTCAGTTACCATTTACTGTATTTCTGTACAGCCCTTTCCCTGATAATTATGCTTTCCTCTAATTATCACCATCACAAATCAAAAACATTCAGTCAGCTGACACAGTGCCCGTTCACGGGCACTCTCCTCTTGTTATGTAACACGAGCAGAAGCGCTGTAGAAAGACCGAGATATAACTGAAGAAACGGAAGTTATGGACACTTGTTATCCATGCTACGCAGGCGCCGTTGTATGCAAAAAATGTATTTTTATTGCGTTAATACATCCTATCCAATGGACAATAGCTTATCCGGTCGGCGCAGACCGGCCCGCCAAATGCCAGAAAAAGATGTCCTGTGTTTCCACCGGCTAGGCCGGTCCAGTGTTGTGCACTCGCCAGATGGCGTGTCTTCCTTCCTTCCTGTCTAGACAGCGTGACGTCATAGCATCTTTTTCGTTTGGCGCATGTGTGTTGTGCACAAATTTTCTGAGTAAAGAAACTTTTAAGAAATCTCACATTATTCTTCAGAGTGTGACTTTTATTTTATAACTATTTGTTCAAGAGTGTGTATAGATCATTTTGGACTATCTTTTGTTACGGATCGTCATGTCTTCCCCTGCTCAGAAGCATGGAAGTTGTGGCCATATCATGGCCAGCTTTGACAGCCACAGTTTCTGCTCACGTTGCAGAGAAAAGGGTAAGGGATCAGATCCGTGTGTATTAAAGAATGACTGTAACTCTTGTAACATCTTGTCTGAGGACCAACGCTTACAGTTGTCCACTCCATCTTACAGACTAAAAAAGGAAAAGCGAGATCTCAAGAAATCCGCGGATACTCCTAATAAGGACTCCTCCAGTTCCTCTCTCATAGATCCGTCTTCAGTGACGGTGGTGGGAGTTGTGGACGATCAGGGGATTGTAAAGTCCCCTGGTTCGAGTTCTGATAAAAAGAAGAAGAACAACCAACCTGATAAACCTCATTCTTCTAAAGATTCAAAAACTTCTGCAGATAAGCCCTCCAAGTCGCTTACTAAGACTCACAGATCCTCACCGGACACTAGGATTGATGAGTTAGACCAGAAATGGTCGGAAAGGTTTAACAGACTGGAGGCTCTCCTATTATCAAAGTCGTTGGATAAAGACCCTACCTTTTCCACAGTGAAAGTAACTCCAGCCCACTCGCCTCCTCAGAGTTCGGCTATCTCTACCAGACCGTTCATTGAGCCCGGTCAAAATTCAAATCAGTTGGCTACCGACCTCGCCTCTCAGAGACCGGTCACCGACCAAACAAAGAATTCCCCTTCTGTTCAACAACCCTCAGATTTGCCTGGTGGTATTCATTCAGACTGTCTCCAAGTCGACCGGCAAATTGTCAAAAGGGAAGGTGTCCACCGACCAACGATCAGATGTAGCTGGTACCGACTCTCCCTTATCTCAACAGGTACCCAGCAGATCATCAACAGCACCGGCAAGGCGGCACAGTGTTTCATCATTGGACACCGATTCAGAAACTGACCTTTCGGACCGTCCCCCAGTAGACCTACTTGTTGAGGAAGGGGAGATCTCTGATCAAGAACTGGAAACCTCTGTAAATGATCCAGACCTTACCCTCTCCGAAGGGCAGAGCTACCGAGAAACCATGAGTGGTATCAGGTCGTTTATGGGGTGGACCCACATCCCAGAAGCAGACAATACAGCTTCCAGGTCGGAGGATAACCCTTTTGCCGGTCCAAAGTCTCAACCGACAGGAAAGGTCTCGGTCACCATGCCCACAGATGAGTGGCTTTGCAACAAATTTGGAAAATTAAATATGACTCTCACAGAAGGGTATCCATCACGCAGCTCAGAGGCGGGAGGGCTTCTCAAGGACCAGTTCGTCCGCCCCCCAAAATCGCAAGCAAAATGGTATAACTTTGCACCTAACCCACAGAAAAGTGATCAAGAGGCTTCACAGACTGTAACTGCTTGGAACACGGACGTTTCTAAAGTTAACAGTTCCTACAGTCGCATAGCCAAGGCGGCCGGCATTGCTTCAACCCCTCCTGCTTCCCGTCAAATATCACAGGATAATTTACGAAGATGGGAAAAAGCGGCTCGCGAAGCTTCAACTACTTGCAACCAAGCGGCTGCATTCAACAGGTGCTTATACAAGGTCCAGGGAAACATGCAAGCGGAACTTAAAACCATTAAATCAGAGTTGAGTAAGGGGAAATCGGCAGGAAAGATGTCCCGTGGAACAGAGGAAATGCAGTTCCTCATGAACTTCAACTCGAGCATTACACAGTCTATGGCTAAAACCCTTGAACATTTAACGGATTTTGTTTTTGTGATGGTCGCAAATACCACCCTTATTAGAAGGGACTCGTATCTCTCCCACTTGAAGATGGGCATCAAGCCAGACACCCTGTCCGCTTTGAGGACTGGACCACTTCACACTGCAACCTTGTTTCCAGATGCTGCCTTAAAGCAAGCGGAGCAGGACATTGCCAATTTTGAGAACAAGTCTCAACCCCAGTCGGGCAAGAAAGGTCGCTTCCATCCATACGAACGAACCGACAAGCGTTCAGATTACAGGAAATCAGACCGACCAGCTTGGAAAAATATTGGCAATAAGGGACAGGGCAAGAAGAACAAGGGAAAGGCCTCATTCTACTCATCGCGACCAGCCAAGGGCCAGCAGTCATATAAATGACAGTTATTGTGTAATCAGTTTACAAAAGGGACTGCTGGCCTGGAGCAAGACATTAGTACAAGAAAAGACACTAAATACTGTAAACTTTCATGTTGTAACCGATGTACCTTTTGCGCCCGGGCACTCCCAAAAGAGAGAATTAAGTCCCGGGGCAGCAGACTGTCAAGTAACAGAGTATCACAAATTAAAATATGTGAAACTTGGTTCTTGTGTCACTCAGTTGTCTTGTGTCCAACCTGTAAACAATGTCCCAAATGTTGTACAAAATCTGCCTGTAGGGGCCAGACTCCAAAAATTTTGGGAAACTTGGTCAAAGCTAGGAGCCGGTCCAAAGACCGTTCAAATACTGAAGGAGGGTTATACCCTCCCTTTTCGGACCCGACCAAATCTTACAAGGTCTCCAACAGTCATAAGCTGCTATGCCAATCCCCACAGGAACAGCTACCTGATGGAGGCATTGCATCAGCTTACGGACAAAAACGCAGTCGAGTTGGTCCACAATCAAACATCTTTGGGTTTCTTTAACCGACTTTTTCTGGTACCCAAACCCAACAACAAATGGAGGCCAATACTAGACCTGAGCAAACTAAACCTTTTCCTCAAGGTGGAAAAATTCAAAATGGAGACACCGGAAACCATCAGAACATCTCTCCAACAAGGGGAGTGGGTCACCTGGGTAGACTTCAAGGACGCCTACTTCCACATACCAATACAGGAACAATCCAAGAAATATCTCAGATTTCATATCCAGGGCCGGACTTACCAGTTCAAAGCTCTTCCCTTTGGTCTGTCCACAGCCCCCATGGAGTTCACTGTAATAGCAAAAGAGGTGAAACTGATGGCCACACACCAGGGTATAAGGATCCACCAGTACCTAGACGACTGGTTGGTGAGAGCCAGATCCAAACAAAGTTGTCTCCGGCATACTCAGATTCTAGTCAGAATTTGCCAGGACCTCGGTTGGCTGGTGAATTTAGAAAAATCAGAGTTGGAACCCAAACAAGTCTTCGACTTTGTAGGTTACCAATTCGACCTCAGGTCCGGCCGGGTCAGACCGACTCCGGACCGGTGGCAAGGCCTTCAGGGCAAGATACAAGCATTGCTCTTACTACCGACCTGTCCGGTCCGGCAATTCATGTCACTAATAGGACTCCTAACGGCCACAGAAAAGCAGGTTCACCTCGGTCGTTTGCACATGAGACCCATACAGTGGCATCTCAAAAACCATTGGAGAGTACCAGAGTCACTCGAGAAAATCATTCCTCTACCCAGGTCCTTGCACCCTCACTTACAGTGGTGGCTAGAGGAAAACAATGTACTCCAAGGCCAGCCTTTACACCCAATAAAACATGCTCTGCAAATTTTTACAGACGCATCAAAAGAAGGGTGGGGCGCTCACTTAAACGAGCTCACTGCAAGAGGTTCCTGGTCAGTTCCAGAAAGCAAGCTACACATAAATTACCTAGAACTCAAGGCAGTCTTTCTAGCCTTAAAAGAGTTCCAAGACCTTTGTGTAAACCAAATAGTCCTAGTGGCTACGGACAACACAACAGTCGTAGCATACATAAACAAGCAAGGCGGCATGAGGTCGGGCCCTCTGTGTGCCCTCCTGTGGAGAATCTTGACCTGGTGTTCCCAGAGACAAGTGACTCTAAAAGCCCGTCATATTCCAGGCCGGCTAAATGTGATAGCCGACAAGCTATCCAGACTGGGTCAGACCATCCAGACGCCACGAGGTTCAACTACAAGCTACCTCAGTTTGTGTCTCCAGTTCCGGACTCCCTAGCGGTGGCAGTGGATGCTCTCACCCTGCCATGGGAGGATCTGGACGCTTATGCCTTTCCATTGACCGCCATCTTGGGCAAAGTGGTGGAAAAGCTACTGGACACCCCTTGCAGAAGATTAATTCTGATTGCTCCGGGATGGCCCAACATGCCCTGGTTTTGGGACTTAGTGGCCATGTCCAGCCAAGTTCCCCTGAGCCTACCACACCGGCCCAACCTGTTGACACAGCCCTTCAATCAGATCCCTCACAGAAATCTGACCAACCTAAATCTTCATGCTTGGCTCCTAGAGCCACAGCAATCAAAGAACAGGGCTTCTCTGAAGCAGTGGCAGCAAGAATTGAGGCTCCTCAGAGAAGGTCAACCAGATCAGTCTATGAGGCAAAGTGGACCATTTTTACAAAGTGGTGCATCACTAATCAGGTGGACTTCAGATCACCACCTGTGAAGTCAGTGGCTGACTTCCTACTTTACCTCTTTGAGGTCAAAAATCTTCAGCCCAGCACCATTGATGGATACAGGTCTGCCATTGCGGATAAACTGGGTAATGCCACAGTCAATATCAGCAAAGATGATAATCTCACTCGTCTCCTGGACAGTTTCCACAGAGACAGGCCCAAGGGGCGGAGGGGCATACCCTCCTGGAACCTTTCACTGGTATTACACCAGCTCACAAAGGCCCCCTTTGAACCTCTTCGGGAGGCATCATTGAAGCATCTGACCTTCAAGACTGTCTTCCTTTTGGCTCTGGGTTCGGGCAAAAGAAGGAGTGAGATCCATGCATGGCAGCACAAGAACATCAGACACCAGTCAGACTGGTCTAAGGTGTCCCTGATTCCATCTCCCAGCTTTCTTTCCAAGAACCAGCGGGCCAAAGAGGGCCCAGAGAGTGTAGCCCCAGTGGTCATACCAGCCCTGGCTCCTACTCTAGACAGATCCCTCAGGTCTGACAGATCCCTTTGTCCAGTCAGAGCTCTGCGCTATTACTTGGACAGGACTTCAGACCTCAGGCAGAATAAGGAGTTAGTTTTTGTCTCCTTCAAGAAAGGTTTTGACAAAGACATCTCTCCTGCCACTATCTCCTCATGGATCAAACAAACTGTGATCCTATGTTATGAGCTATCTGATCACCAGGCCCACACCTTACATCAAGTCAAGGCTCATGATGTAAGAGCTTTTGCTGCCTCCAAGGCCTTCCAGTCGGGAGTTTCTCTAGAGCAGATTTTATCAGCCTGCGACTGGAAATCCCATAATACCTTCACTCAATTCTATCTGAAGGATGTGGCTTGGGCCGATTCAGAGCTCTATCATCTTGGTCCTGTGGTAGCTGCTCAGCAGATCCACCAGCAGACCAGTAACTAGAGGAGATCTGTACATATGTATATAGTTGTACATCTTTGTATATATTGCACATTTAGTTAAGCAAAAAAAAAAAAAAAAAATCTCTGGACGTGCTTCCTCTGGGAGGTCTTATTCTATGGGACTGAACTCATCCCTCTCTTACCCTACCTCAGAGCAGGTCTGTTGAAAAGGGGGGGGGGGGCATGGTCGTTTCTGACGGTTCAAATCCTGTTAACCGGATGATGATATTTGACCACAGCCTCAGGGTTATCGACCTCAAGGTCTCCCCAGGCTTGGAAAAGGCATGGTCAATCTACTATCATGAGTTCAATTTTTGTAGTCCCTAGTAACTTACCCGCCGTCCAAGCGGTAGTTATTCAGCTATTGTCCATTGGATAGGATGTATTAACGCAATAAAATTGCAAATTTAATAAGTAAATTAAATTTTTATAAGTTAATACCCTATCCAATGGACACACAAGACCCTCCCACCGACCCCGCTTTCAGTTTACTAGGGGTCTAACAGGTTTAGACAACGAAAAAGATGCTATGACGTCACGCTGTCTAGACAGGAAGGAAGGAAGACACGCCATCTGGCGAGTGCACAACACTGGACCGGCCTAGCCGGTGGAAACACAGGACGTCTTTTTCTGGCGTTTGGCGGGCCGGTCTGCGCCGACCGGATAAGCTATTGTCCATTGGATAGGGTATTAACTTATAAAAATTTAATTTACTCATTAAATTTGCAAATTCTGCTCCAAGTATCCCCCTCTGTTTGCATTAACTGTCCACTATCTGATTTAATGTTTGTGAGGTTTAACATGTTTGAGAAATACCAAATACAGCTTGTGGTGGATAATAAAGTGTATTATTATACCTCAAGTGAGTTTCGGCCAATCACATTGCAGTATTTGCGGGCAATATGATGTGATATTGCCCTTTTTGGATGAAAAAATATCACCCAGATGCCCGTTTCATTGAGAATGTAAACAAAGTGGATGTTATTTACATATAAAAATGTCATCATGATGTCACATAATGACGTGACCATGTACAGTTATTTAGTGTTTGTCTTCAGTGTGGTGGAATTTGTGACGTTGCATTTCATTTGTTTAGAGGGATTTTTCACAAGTATTCTACTTTATTCTGTTTTATACTTTTATAGCACTTAATGTCTGCCAAGGCACACTCTAGTATATACACTTACTGTGAAACAAGGAGAGATAAAAACAAATACTTTCGCTATAATAAACAGAATAAAACATGTCTTTCTGGGCAATATTGTGTTTATGAAGCCCTTGGACAAGTGATATTGCCCAATGGCCCGAGGGCAATATCACTTGCCCAAGGACTTCATAAATCACAATATTGCCCAGAAGGACATGTTTTATTCTGTAAATATACCGGGTACATGGATATTCAGTGAGGAATGTAAAGATATTTGGTATGGTGGGAGGGTTGAAAAGTAAAAGCATCGATGTTCGGTATCAATACAGACCAGTGAAGTTTGATGTAGTTGGAACATCTGACTAACCTGTGCAAAACCAAAATAAAAAAATACAGAAACCCACTAAAAAAATCTGTAAATTTTGTCAAAATATGATAAAAACATTTTACCCAAAAATATTTTGATTGAATATAACCTTATTCTTACATATTGCTTTTCATTTCTATGTCTGGTATAAAATAGAATTTTGTTGATTCTGATTGTCTTAATTTATCTACATGAGATGTTTCAGAGTTTTTCTCTGTGGTTGCACCCAGCTGATTTTCAGTTATATCTTCTGCCTGTCAATAGCTGAACACCTGTATTTCTAGGGCGACTCCATGACAAGATTTGCAAAAGTCAAGGCAAAAGTGCATCGTGTTGAGTTTGGCTGTAAAGACAACCAGAAACGCGAGCGGAACAAAAAGGAAGCGGGCGAGTTCAAAGAGAAAACTATCATGTTACCAGAGACAGGAAAAAAAGTAAGTTACACTAAGGGACTGTATTAAAAGGGATGTAAAACGTGGGGGAAGTTTGAATAGCATGTTATATTACAGGACATCCCAAAGAAATTTAATTTTAAGAAAGGAATGAATGAAAGATAGTATGGTTTAAGGGGCCATCCCAGTGGCTTATCACACTGAGGGATCATCTCAAAGTTTGTTACTTAAAATAGGAAAAATGTTTTCATACAAAACCATATGGAAATACAATTTTGGAGGTGGAACATATGTTATAAAGTTGAATATTCAGATAAAAGAATGTCAGAATATAGCCGCTATACTTCAAGTTAGTGGTGTCATTGTCAGGGTATATGAGGTCTCCAAACCCTGGACAAATTTATGAGTAATATCGCGGTGTCATCATTTCACAAATTAAATCTGCATTTTTTAAAATGGATGAGCATTGATAACTTTTACTGAAATGAATTAGATTTTATGTTTCTTTTGTTCTGATAGTTACCAAAATGGTGAATATTTGAAGCAATAAAAATAAAAAGTAATCAATACTTACTTTTTAGTCGAAACTTTGATTCGAGTTATGTACTGGGTTGTGGCCGCGATTTTAAATCGGCCGTTTAAGTACTTAAATATCAAATTCTGTGTAATATTTGTTCACATATCTGTACATTAAGGTGTATAGTATACACTCTGCCATTTTGAAGATTTTTAATGCTTTTATTCAGTTATATTTTATAAAGTAAAAAGTTTGTCTAGCACTATGTCTGGCTTTCTGTAAGGTCCCGTATGTCCTAGAAACTATTGTGTTACCCATTGTAGTGGCCTACTCGAACGAGTCTTTTTTAACGGTTTCGTCTGCTGGTTTCTAGACGTGAAAGCCCAATTAAAGTATATATATTTATTCGTCTGCTGGTTTATCACGCAGTCACTGTTAATGTAAAATCGTTGTCTGCGCATCTACGTAACTTCATTCATTCATTGAAGCATGACAATTAATTGTATCCCCGACGCGAAGCGGGGATACTATGGATTCATCATCGTCGTCGTCCGCGCCCTCGTCCGCGTCCGCAGAGATTTCTTGTTAGCGACCTACAGTCCACATTTCTTTCCGGATTTCTTTCACATTTGGCAGGTGGCTTGATATGGTAGAGGACTCGCCACCCTATCTTTTTGGTAGGCTTTATGTCTAAATTAGGCCTGTGGTAGACAAAAATGTCTAAAATGTGGAATATTGCTTGTTAGCGACCTACAGTCCACATTTCTTTCCAGATTTCTTTCATATTTGGCAGGTGGCTTGGTATGCTAGAGGACTCGCCACCCTATCTTTTTGGTAGGCTTTATGTCTAAATTAGGCCTGTGGTAGACAAAAATGTCTAAAATGCATTAAAAGTCATGAAATCATGCACTAAATCACTTATAACTTGAAAAGTGTTGCATTTAGAGCATTTTGTTAAAATATGTTATTCAGATACTTTTTTCATAGCTACAACATGGTGAGTAACTTGGGTGTCTGTCTCAATAGCTAAGTGAGTAATAGCTACTTTTGGGCTTTTCAGTAACTTCCATCATGAGTAAAATCAATTGTAACTTGAAAACTATTGCATTTACAGAATTTTGTATAAATATGTTATTCAGCTACTTTTATGTCAGCTATAACATAGTAAAATTTCAGACCTGTAGCTCATGGCATAGCTGAGTAATAGCTACTTTTAGGTTATCACTGTTGAGTAAATTACTTATAACTTCAAAAGTATTACATTTAGAGTATTTTGTTTCAATATGTTATTCACCTATTTCGGAGTCAGCTATAACATAGTGAAGTTCCAGACCTGTGGCTCATTGCATAGCTGAGTAATAGCTACTTTGAAGTTCACACTGTTGAGTAAATCAGTTGTAATTGGAAAAGTATTGCATTTACAGAAATTTGTGTAAATATGTTATTCAGCTACTTTTGGGTCAGCTATAACATAGTGAAATTACAGACCTGTAGCTCATGGCACAACTGAGCAATAGCTATTTTCAGGTACTGACTGTTGAGTAAATGACTTATAACTTGAAAAATAGTGCATTTGGAGTATTTTGTTAAAATATGTTGTTCGCCTACTTTTGGGTCAGCTATAACGTCGTGAAATTACAGACTTATAGCTCATGGCATAGCTGAGCAATAGCTATTTTCAGGTTGTCACTATTGAGTAAATCAGTTGTAACTTGAAAACTATTGCATTTACAGTATTTTGCTTAAATATGTTGTTCACCTAATTTTGGGTCAGCTATAACATAGAAAAAATTCAGACATGTAGCTCATTACATAGCTGAGTAATAGCTACTTTGACGTTATCACTGTTGAGTAAATCAGTTATAACGTGAAAACTATTACATTTACAGTATTTTGTTTAAATATGTTATTCACATAATTTTTGGTCAGCTATAACAGAGTGAAATTGCAGACCTCTATGTCATGGCATAGCTTACAATATCTACTTTCAGGTTCTCACTGTTGAGTAAATCATTGTATCCACTGGATAGCCGTAGTGTGTAGAGAGATTTCACCATTACCGCTCTAACAAAAAAAAATATTATAGCTAGCGTTCTCAAGTTTGCAAAGTATATTACAGGGTGCACCACAGTACTCTATTGGTAGGCTTTATGTCTAAATTAGGCCTGTGGCTAAATTACTTGCCTACTAAAAATGAGTAATTCTGCATTTTCTCTAAAAGTATTGCAGATAGCAAATTTTTCTTAAATAACTCATTCACCTACTTTTGGGAGAGCTTTCACATGCTGAAGTTCCAGACCTGTAGGTAATTACTCACCTACTCAAAATGAGTAAATGCGAATTATCTCTAAAAGTATTGCAGATAGCCAATTTTTGTCAAATAACTCCTTCACCTACTTTTGGGAGAGCTTTCACTTGGTGAAGTTTCAGACCTGTAGGTAATTACTCACCTACTCAAAATGAGTAAATGCAAATTATCTCTAAAAGTATTGCAGATAGCCAATTTTTGTCAAATAACTCCTTCACTTACTTTTGGGAGAGCTTTCACATGGTGAAGTTTCAGACCCGTAGGTAATTACTCACCTACTGAAAATGAGTTAATGCAAATTATCTCTAAAAGTATTCCAGATAGCCAATTTTTGTCAAATAACTCCTTCACCTACTTTTGGGAGACCTTTCACTTGGTGAAATTTCAGACCTGTAGCTAATTATTCACCTACCCAAAATGAGTAAATGCTAATTATCTATAAAAGTATTGCAGATATCCAATTTTTTATCAAATAACTCATTCATCTACTTTTGGGAGAGCTTTCACATGGTGAAGTTCCAGACCCGTAGGTAATTACTCACCTACTGAAAATGAGTAAATTCGAATTATCTCTAAAAGTATTGTAGATAGCCAATTTTTCTCAAATAACTCATTCGCCTACTTTTGAGAGAGCTTTCACTTGGTGAAGTTTCAGACCCGTAGCTAATTATTCACCTACTCAAAATGAGTAAATGCGAATTATCTCTAGAAGTATTGCAGATAGCCAGTATTTCTCAAATAACTCATTAATATAAAAACAACTTATAGGAAGTCATGGGCTGCAAATCTTTTCATGTGGTCAGATTTGACCTTGGGCCCCTCCTGCTTATTATTGGTCCTAGAGGTTTGCAATGTGAAAACGACTTATAGGAAATCATGGGCTGCGAATCTTTTGATGTGGTCAGACTTCACCTTGGGCCCCTGCTACAGGGTCAAATAAGGGTTGCCAAACTTAAAAGTGCTTTCAGCTTGCTTATTAACGAAAAATGCTTTTTATCTTCTAAACTATGTTAGTTGGCCTTTGTCGGTGGATACATCCAGCATCTGGCCACAGATGCGTCCTTTTTCTAGTTTAAAAAGTATTTCGTTATGAACCAATCACATCGCTTGACAGATATTTGTGTTTAAAATAGGTAGCCACAGCCTTACTCATTTGTCAAACAAATAAACCGCAAACAAATGAATGAATGAAGTGACGTCACGGTAGTACTAGACATTGGCGAATAAAAATAACTCTGTAGTTCTACATTTAACCACTCGAAGTCATTTGTTTGTATATATTATTTGGGTTTCCATTTCCTAGAAGTTATCACGTGATTTCATTTTTTCTGTCAATCTGTTTCAAAGTGTCGGAAGAAGTTGTGAATAGAAAATATATATATTTTTTTGGAATTAATATAACTGCAAGAGGTCTGGTTTGCTTGAGAATGAAAATACTACAAATTCGCAGTTTATATGCACTCATTTATGACAAACGTCTAGTACTCAGTAAAAGATCTACTATGTAGATATTGGTTAATAAAAATATTGTCAGGAAACCCCCACAAAGAACTACCATGACCGCGCATATTTGCTCATTAATATTAATGAGGCAAGTCCGTGAACAGGAAATATGCTGGTGGTTTTCATCTTAAACCAGCCTTGTAAAACTGCGCATCTACAGACCCTTTATATTTGTAAACCTTTCACATCACGTCACTACAAATACCCATCTCGCTTCATAAATCTGAAAACATCTTCTCTGGAAGAGGTTTGCAAATGCGGGGGATAATACCGAGTTTACAGATTTCAACACCCAGTGCTGTCCTAAGATTCGACTCTGTGGTTGGCAGAAAGCCAGCCACTGCACCCTTGTTTTCTACTTTCTGTAGGAAGTGGAAGTAGTCATTACAATAGTGACATCACAAATCAAAACAAAACCGCATGAAAGTAAAAATTATATGAATATTTAATCATATTTTTATGAAATTCCTAGGGAAAAAAAGCTGTAGTTGATGGTAATGAATGTTTATAAGATGCATCGTGGATGATCATTAATCCTCGATTATTGTCCATTTATTCCATCACCGGTGAAACTGTGACATCACTGCTCATGATGACACCGTTACTCCAGGTTAAACTGAGGGACCATCCCAAAAGTACAGGTATAATGAATTCTTTAGTGTTTAGGTTGTACTTTCATCCATGTATAAGTATGTCCAGTATTTTTGTGCATCTGTATTTATTTATTTATTTATTTGGGGTTTTACTTCGCTTTTAACACTGTACAGGTCATATCACGACGGGTAGTTGGAAGGGCAGAGGAAACCAGTACATACAGTTCGTCAGGGTTCTGTACTGTAAACTGCCAACCAACGGCAAGTAACTACCAGCTTTCCCACTTGAGGCCATGCCAGAAACTGAACCCTGGCCTCAGAGGTAGGAGGCGAGAGTGTTAGCACTCTGCCACCATGGCCCCCTTTGTGCATCTGTAGGCATTACCTGTATTCCATTGTTTCAGTCATCAAGGTCTGTACCAACTCTGTATTGTGACCTTTTCATTTGGTCACTGATTGCTTGTTTTCCCTCTAGGCATTGCCTGTATTCCTTCGTTTCAGGCCAGGAAGGCAGGTAGCTTAAAGAGTGGACAGAGCGTGGATGAAGTGCTAAATAAGCATGAGGAGACCTGTGGGCGGAGTTTGAGGGAGAAAGATGAGTGCTGGAGCAGCATGGAGCAGGACATACGTACTGGTGAGTGGATGTGTGGGTGAGTGGATGGGTGTGTGTGTGACTGGAGGATGGAGTGGATGGGACATTTTGGTTTGGCGAGGTGGGTTTTCTTAGGTTTAAAATGTTTAAATAAGTAAATGATTGAATGAGTGAGTGGATCATTGGCTGAATTGAGGGAGAGAATTGTCAAGAAAGTTTGAAAATAAGGAGATGGAGTTACCCCTTCACCCCTACTATTATAGTATGCATGTATATTTTATGAAACATTCGTTAAATATGAATGGAACTGCTAAATTCTTTACTGGTAAAGTAGAAACTAGCCAAATTAAGATTTAACAAGGCAGAAAGGGGTTTCAGGCTACTGGCTCGAGCCGCCAAGCCATCAGAGACACTAGTAGTGCACTGAGGTGGTCACCCATCCCAGTACTAACGTAGCCCATTGCCACTTCAGGGAAAAGACAGATACTCATCATGCTATGGTGCAATTCATGAAAGTCCAGAGACAAAAAAACCCCAATCCCGGCTAGAGCTCACAATTGAAGGCTGTTACTGCTGCATATTGAATATATTTTAAATACTTTGGTTAATTAAGAAAGCATTCCTTGGTAACAATGCCATAAAAAAGGTTGATGATTTGGAGAAATCAATCAATCAATCAATCAGTTGTCCAAGTGCTTAATCTCCGTATCAATGGTTTCTAAGGCACACCATCCAATTCGTAAGGCATAAGAAATAAAGCCGTTTCATTGTGCTGACCTTAAACTCTCATATTGTGTCCTTTACTCAGGTCTAATTATTCCCCGGCCACCTCCTGATGTGGAAAACACGCGCATCTCACGTCGCATGGTGAACCAGCGACTCACTATGCAGCAAAAACTGCAGGAGCAGATAGAGAAATCACTGGTGAGAAAGTCAGAAGCAAAAGGACTGCATCTCAACAGGTCCGCCCTCGAACAGCAGGTCACCAACATACTGGGAGGAAAGAACACTGCGGATATGGTGAGTATGTCATATGGTGATAAGCCAGACTGTAGGAGATATGGCAAATATATCATATGGTGATAGACATTGAACGATTATTGATACTCAAAAATATGAACTGGTTGATAACACTATTCTAACCATTGTCGATTAGTCGGCTAGTCGTGGCGCTACAAGATAGCGAGCATGTTCTATAGAGGTATTCCAAAATACAGGAACAATCTGAGTTATAGGCCATGACACAGAATATCTGTGTTGTATTGTATTGGGTTTTTATACTCAGTGCAATATCCCCATATACTACAGCACTCAAAGTGCTATTTGACTCATCTGACTGAACAAAGTACAGTCCAAGCTCTCAAGTGACATACATTCTCCTAACAGAAAGACAGAGGCTCAAGGATGACCTTTTATTACGCTACAATAGCTTACCATGTGGGACTTAATGCTGATCTCGGGTTGCCACACCCGGGGCCAACGTCTTAGAAAAAAAGATCGTTCTTGTTAGCCACCGGATATACTGGTAGTTGTCGTCACGTGATAACTTCTGACCAATCGTCCTACTTTCTCGTTGGCCACGATTGACTGGTAGCAGTTTGTAAATACAGACATTTTCATTTATTTCTCAGACTTTACTTATTGTTGGAGGCTAATATTTGCATATTTCTTGTAATATATATTATAGATCATTCTGTTAAAGTTTCATTTTCACAGGATAAGTATTTTTATTGCTGTCGCGTGTTTTGAGTTTTCCTCGGTTCAGGCTAATACATTCTACGTCTTTTATTGCGTACAAAATGTCTACACATCAAGCAAATAAAGACAAACCGAGAGCTACAGAAAATCCAAAACCGGAAACGGTATTTGAAAAAGCAGAAAGCGACAACTAGTTCCAAAGATGAACTAGATCTTTTGGGTGAAGGCGACGGGGACTCTTTCACTGGGTCCAATGCAGACCTCGAGTGTGCTGCTGATAGCCTCTTTACCTCACCCCCCCGTCCACAACCTCTTGCCTTCAGTTCCCTGTCTTTGAAAACGCCAGCAAAAACCGTCCCACCCACCCCTGGTACAGCTTTGCAAAATAAAATCCAGAAAAATTTAGAGAAATCACTCGGTGATTCCTTAAATATACACTTACAGCAGCAAATGGGTTCCTTCCAGGCATCCATGTTGGAAGCTTTTCAGTCACTCCGAGAGGAGTTGGCTGTAAAACAGAAAGTCGAGACACAGTCTTCGACTCTTGCTTCAAAACCTGGCTTGTCCAGTACTTCTGCTGCCCCTCTGGATTTGCCCCATCCGAGATCTGGTACTAACGTTCCAAGCGAGGATATGGATGTGGACTATGGTCCAACTCTTCCTCCTCGTCTAGTATCTACTCAACCTTCCTCGGATCAGTACGTTGCCCCCTCTGAAGGTCATCCCGAAGAGGTTTCGTACTCTCACAAAAAGCAAAGCCATAAGCAGCCAGTTGACCCGAGCTCTGCCTCGGACCAACCAAATGAAGATTCCGATGAACCTCGGATCCCTTCTTCTAGATCCAAAAAGCACTCTGACAAGAGCAAACATAAATCAAGATCTAGATATGTGTCATTTACCTCAGAGGAGGATCACTCCCCTGTAGCCAGACACAGGTCTCCTAAGCCCTCTAGGGCTCAGCCCTCAGGAGTAGCTTCTGACCAAGACCTCCCACAACATGATCCAGACCCCCCTTACTATAGAGCAGTAGCTTTGTCTGACATGCCCTCCCAATACTCTGAGGAAGTGGATACCTTCAGGCGTATTTTGTCTCTCCCTGATCCCAGGGAATCTATGCCCAGGTCTTCCACCTCAGTGTTGGGTCTGGATGATGAAAAAGGCCGTCAAGAGCTCAGACCTAGAGGTCCCTCCTCTATTCTGCCACTTAGCTCAGTTATCAAGGACGCCTTTGATAAATTCCAACATGACTTTAAGGCTGCCAACTTATCTGAGGGAAAATATGTCAAGCCTCCTCCCTCAACTTCCAAGTGGTACAAGGTGGGACAACCAACTTTTCAGGACAAAATTCAGGAGTTGAATACAGACTTTGCTAAGATCTGTATTACTCCTAGACCTTCTGGGCCCCCAGTAGCCAGAGTTCCCATGCCAGTTCTCAAGGAGCTAGAACTTCAGGCTAGACAAAACATCTCTACCCTCAACTTCACCGCTGCATTTGCCAAAACCTCATCTTCTTGCAATGCTTCATTGGAAAAATGCCAACATAGCATTAAGTCTACCGTCAAGAAGATTAAATCTCAGATTCAGAAAGGTGCCAATCCTGAGAAAGCGGCAAAGCGCGGATATGAGGAAGTAGCTGACTACTTAGATTTTTGGAACAAGACAGTACTTGTTCAACACAGGGCCCTCACTTGTCTCAGCAAATCTCTAGCCCATATTTTGCAGAGGGAATTATACTCTATGGCTAATACCGGCTTACTCAGGCGAGAAGCCGAGATGACTCTATTACATCCTCAATTAGGAGAAACGAGACGTCAAGAACTCAGGAACTCGTCCTTTTGGGACTCTTCCTTGTTCGAGTCTCAATTAGTGAAGGAAGGTGAGGACTTCCTTCTCAAAAAAGGCACCTCAAAAGATTCTCAGGGTTTTGCACCCTACCAGAATAAGCCCTTTCGTGGTCCCCACAGGAAAAGAGGCTCCTACAGGAAACGCCCCTATGGGGGCAATACCTCTCAAAGCAGTAACCAGTCCTTTCCTTCGGGAAGAGGAAAATCCAACTTCAGAGGCTCCAGGGGTCGTTTTCGACCCCACAATAGAGGAAGGGGGCGTGGAAACCCCCCTCCCCAATGACTCCTCAAAAGCCTCACTCAGTCCACCAGTAGGAGGTCGCCTCCGTTCTTTCAGGAGAGACTGGCTCACAAACAAATGTTCTCAAAACGTGTTAAACATTATCACCAATGGCTACGTTCTGCCATTCCGTTCAAAGCCAAACTTGATCAGATTTCCTCTGATTCTGTCAGAGTACAAGGCCCAACCAAAAGACCAAGCCTTGGCCACTTGTATCCAGTCTCTCCTGTCAAAGAACGCTATCGAAAGGGTAGACAATGTAAAATCTCTCGGGTTTTACAGTCGCCTGTTCCTAGTACCCAAGCCTCACCAAAGGTGGAGGCCAGTCATAGACTTAAGCAGGCTCAACACTTTTCTACACATAGAAAAGTTCAAAATGGAAACTCCAGAGTCCATCAGGACCTCCCTGATTCCAGGGGAGTGGGTATCGTCGATAGATCTGTCGGACGCCTACCTGCATATCCCCATCCACCCAAGCTCAAGGAAATACCTAAGGTTTTGCTACAAGGCTCAGGTGTTCCAATTCACCTCCCTCCCGTTCGGACTAGCTACAGCCCCCCAGGTCTTTACTATGATCGTAAAGGAAGTGAAACTAATGGCCCTCTCAAGAGGACTCAGAATTCACCAATACCTGGACGACTGGCTGATCAGGTCCCAGTCTCAGGAGGAAGCACAAGTGAACACTCAGGCAGTAGTAGACCTGACTCAGTCCTTGGGATGGATAATAAATCAGGAAAAATCAGAACTGAAACCTACACAGGTGTTTTCGTTCGTGGGCTACGAATACCACCTCGATTCAGCCCTTGTAAAACCCACTCAAGAGAGATGGCTCAAACTTCAGGATTTGATCCTACGACTCAAGTCAAAACGTGTTTTGACTGCAAGATGTTTGATGTCTCTAATTGGGTTGCTAGCCTCAACGGAGAAAATGGTCCCGGAGGGACGCCTTCACATGAGGCCCTTTCAGTTTCATCTCAAGGAGCACTGGAGATATCCTCAGTCGCTGGACAACCTCCTTCCCTGGACAGAAGCCATTGCAGCCCACCTAGATTGGTGGCAAAATCCCTCCAAGGTGATGAAAGGTGCAGACCTTCATCCCAAAGACCACAGTATCCAACTCTTTACCGACGCCTCAAACGAAGGTTGGGGCGCTCACTTAGACCAAAACTTTACCAAGGGTCTGTGGTCAGATCGGGAAAAAAGGCTTCACATAAATGTCCTAGAATTGAAGGCGGTCTCCCTGGCCGTTCGAGACTTCAAGGACCAGTGCCAGAATCAAACAGTGTTGATCGCGACGGACAACTCAACAGTGGTAGCCTACATCAACAAACAAGGAGGAACACACTCGGCAGAGATGTGTGCTCTCCTGTGGAAGATCATGACCTGGTGCCATCACTATCACATAACATTGAAAGCCAGGCACATTCCAGGGTGCCTGAATGTGATGGCCGACCTGCTATCCAGGTCCAACCAAGTGCAGTCAACCGAATGGTCTCTGCACCCACAGGTCTTCAAACAGATCTGCCAGAAGTGGTTCACCCCTCATGTAGACTTGTTTGCCACTCACCTGAACCACAAACTCCCTCTATACGTGTCTCCTATCCCAGACCCAAAGGCCTGGGACATAGATGCTCTGAACATAAACTGGACCAACCTCACAGCATATGCGTACCCTCCTACGGCTCTCCTTCACAAGGTGATCCAAAAGATCAGGCAATGCCAGTGCCTGATCATCGTAATAGCCCCAGGCTGGCCAGGGATGCCCTGGTTTTGGGACCTAGTGCAGCTCTCAACAGAGATCCCACTGCAACTCCCAGTGTCAACAACCCTACTCAAACAGTCCCACAAGCTGGTGTTCCACAACAACCCCCAGCACCTGAACCTCCACGCCTGGTGTCTAGGAGCGGACAACTCCAAGAACAAGGCTTCTCTGTGGAGGTGGCAGAGAGAATTGCTGCCCCTCAGCGGTCATCAACAAGGACCATCTACAAGTCAAAGTGGGCCCTTTTTGAAAAATGGTGTAGAGAAAATTCGGTGGATTTCTCCACTCCATCTGTGAAACAAATCTCAGATTTCTTCATGTACCTGTACCAAGACCTAAACAGGCGCCCCTCGACCATTGATGGTTACAGGACTGCAATCGTTGACACTTTGGGCCCAACGGCCCAACATATTGCACACAATGCAGACCTTCATAGGTTACTCTCCAGTTTTCACAGGGATCGTCCTAAAAGTTCCAGAAACTTACCCAAGTGGAACCTTTCTGTTGTCCTTAACGAGCTCACCAAAGCACCTTTTGAGCCCATGAAAGATTCAGACCTCAAACATCTCACTTTAAAAACTGCTTTCTTGCTAGCCTTGGCCTCCGGCAAGCGCCGCAGCGAAATCCATGCCTGGGTCGCTAACAAAGTAGCTAATTTAGGCCAATGGGAAAAGGTTGCCTTGTTCCCTTCTTCTGATTTCATAGCCAAAAACCAACTAGCAAGAGAAGGTTCTCAAAGTGTGTCTCCGGTGACTATCCCTGCTCTGACTACCATTGTGGATAGACAGTTTAAAGAAGACAGGACCCTGTGTCCCGTACGGGCCCTGAGGTTTTATTTGGATCGAACTAAAGACCTGAGAGGGTCTCGTTCTCTCCTTTTCATCTCCTTTAAGAAAGGACATACCTCAGACATCAGACCCGCTACACTCTCTTCATGGTTGAAACAAACCATTTTACTTTGTTACAAACAAGCAGATCAACAAGCCTTGGACTTGGTCCAAGTCAAAGCGCATGACATCCGGGCCTTCGCGGCCTCTAAGGCCTTTTACGGTGGGGTATCGGTGGACCAAATCATGCAAGCCTGTCACTGGAAAGCTCACAACACATTTACAAATTTTTACCTAAAAGACCTTACTTGGTCGGACACCGACAACAATTTGTACCTGGGACCCGTAGTGGCTGCACAACAAGTCCTAGATCCTTCCCCTCAGACCAGTTGTCCTCGGAAAGAAAAAAGGGGGGGGGGCACATCCGCTACAACCAAGTCTTCAGGAGTCTTTCCCAGGATCTAGGTATTCCTCTACCTTCAAGATGTTACGGGTAAGGTCATTTTATCCTTTAATTATCAAGTAATTTCTATTAAGGACTTATTTAGTTGTCATTAATCTCATATTCAGGTTGTAAAAATTTTATGAGATTCCCAACCTCTGGGTTGGTCAGTCACACGTAAAGGGCCCCTTTTGGACCCTTAGACCTCGGAGTGAGCACTGCTGCACTCCCGTCCTTCAATAAAACATCTAGACAGTTTTTAGCACTGTCTCTCATTTACTTAGGTTTTTGGCTCGTTACAGGCCCGGCCTTCGGGATCGGGGCACTGTAAATGGGACTCAGACTGGTATTTCTGGCACTATTCTATACATATTAACTCAAAATCTTAGAAAAAATGACATTCCTTCCAGTCTCAGCTGTAATCCCGCCACCGGGCGGTTGAATTCAGCATTAAGTCCCACATGGTAAGCTATTGTAGCGTAATAAAATTGAAAATTTTAATTACTTAAATGTAGCTTTTATAAGCTACAAGCTTACCATGTGGGACTTAGAAGAGTCCCATCCTGCCTCCCCGCTGTTTACAGCTGAGGGGTAGGTTTAAAAAATTTCAACGAGAAAGTAGGACGATTGGTCAGAAGTTATCACGTGACGACAACTACCAGTATATCCGGTGGCTAACAAGAACGATCTTTTTTTCTAAGACGTTGGCCCCGGGTGTGGCAACCCGAGATCAGCATTAAGTCCCACATGGTAAGCTTGTAGCTTATAAAAGCTACATTTAAGTAATTAAAATTTTCAAATTTATCAATGTCCTTGAGGTTCTTTAGCCTGCCACTGGTGATAGGACCCAATGACAGAGGACGGCCTTTTTAAGTAGTCATCCGAGCCACTGTCTATCTGCCTGTACCTGGGTTTGGACCCACTTCCTCTGCGCTCCTAGGCAAGTGTGTTACCTGCTAGGCCACAGTGGCAGACTGCTGAGTATGATAATTACTAATAGACTGGATACAAGAAATCTGATATGCAGTGTATTTTAAAACTACTTGAGGCGTGCCCAACAGTGATTGGCAGCCAGATTACAATATACTCAGTTGAAGTAGAACAAGGCTTTAGTCGATGTAACTCTGTCTGGCTTTTCAGAGGCTGTTCTCCAAGTTTCTTGATGGTTTCCACTGCATTTAACTATTGTCTTAATTCTGGCATCGCTTGACATTTTGCTTTCAGAGTGCCATGGACAGGTTCCGTTTGGATGCAGTTGGGAAGATGCTGACGGTGAAAGAGATTCTGGACCTGTCCACGACCATTCAAAACAAGGTCAGCAGGTCCAAAGAGGTCATCACACGAAGCCGCGGCCGCCCCAAAGACTCAAGCAGACGAGGTGAGTGATAATAGGATAATTTACAGTGCCAATTCTGTTATTTGCATTTGGAGTCCATCATTTGCTTAAAGTATAAATAATTCATTTTATTGCGCTACATTAGCTTACCATGTGGAACTGAATGCTGATCTCGGGAGGCCGCAGGCTCTGGCCAATGTCCAAGAAAAATAGGAGTTTAGTGTTGACCGAAGCCCCAGGTTGTACTCGTGTCATTCTTCCTCACTCATCCTCCTTTTCTTGTTGGCTGTGTTATGCACACTTGCCTTATATTGCAAGGAAAGAAGTTTAATTCACTTTCGGGTTCACGTTGAAAGAAAGGAAGGGGCGACAACGACTCGTGTAAAGGGTTAAAACTTAAAAAAATAAAATACTAAATGAACCCTTGTTCAAAATCATCTTCGTGTAGACAGCAGGTGCTTGCAAATCTTGGTTTGCAATAGCCAGTTGCCTCTCTTTTCTGTGTATTTTATTAAATATCTAACATAGTTTGATATGAACATGAAAATGTAAAGTAGTTAAAATATTTTACTGAAAGGTCTTTGTAATAAACTAAATATTTAACGCAAATCATCTTTTGAAGCAATAAATGGGGAGGTTCCAGGCTTCTCTTATGGACACAATCTCTGAGAGATTAAAGTTGTCAACCAATTCCAAGCAGGGATGGATTAGATCCCTGCTCAGATCTGAAGCCTTGTCCGGACCTACAACTTACTTGCATATCACCCGATTTATTACCATCCATACATGGTTGGATATTTGGATGATGGTTTGGATTCAAACTTGAAGCCTGGTCCCAACCAACAGCGTAACTTACAAGCACCCTAGTACTAAACATCTGAACATATTTGGATGTTCGGATGATTGTTTGGATTGAAATTCTGAACAGTTTGGATGTTTGGATGCTTGTTTCAGATCAGAACTCCGAACAATCGTAGTCCGAATACACACTTGGTTTAAAGAACACATTCTTGCACTAAAAATGTCACTTATCTGAGGTTTCTTTGCAAGTCCTCAAGCCCAAAAGGACTTCTTCTGTACAAGGCCCATCACTCAGACCTGGACTCTGTATTTTATAGGGAAGTAGATTGCCTGACTTGTCCATAACAATATTCCGAGGACATTGAAATTTAGGCAGTTTTTACCCCACAGCCCTTAAGGGCTGTTGGGGTATTGTTTTCACCCATGGTGTCCGGATGGGCGGGCGGGCGTCCAGGCGGGCGGGCGGGTGGGCGGGCGGCGGGAAATAGTTTGTCCGGGCTGTATCTCAGAAACCGTAAGGTGTAGGAAGTTGATACTTGGTAGGGACATTGGTTAGGGGGTGTAGCTGTGCAACGTCATGGTCTGACCTTGATTTGACCTTTGACCTTGCCGTAGTGACCTTGAGTTTGAAAAGCTTGTCCGGGCTATATCTCGGAAACTGTAAGGTGTAGGAAGTTGATACTTGGTAGGGACATTGGTTAGGGGGTGTGGTTGTGCAACGTCATAGTCTGACCTTGATTTGACCTTTGACCTTGCCGTAGTGACCTTGACCTATAAAATCTTGTCCGGGCTATATCTCGGAAACCGTAAGGTGTAGGAAGTTGATACGTGGTAGGGATATTGGTTAGGGGGTGTAGGTGTGCAACGTCATGGTCTGACCTTGATTTGACCTTTGACCTTGCCGTAGTGACCTTGAGTTTGAAAAGCTTGTCCGGGCTATATCTCGGAAACTGTAAGGTGTAGGAAGTTGATACTTGGTGGGGACATTGGTTAGGGGGTGTGGTTGTGCAACGTCATAGTCTGACCTTGATTTGACCTTTGACCTTGCCGTAGTGACCTTGACCTATAAAATGTTGTCCGGGCTATATCTCGGAAACCGTAAGGTGTAGGAAGTTGATACGTGGTAGGGATATTGGTTAGGGGGTGTAGGTGTGCAACGTCATAGTCTGACCTTGATTTGACCTTTGACCTTGCCGTAGTGACCTTGACCTATAAAATGTTGTCCGGGCTATATCTCGGAAACTGTAAGGCTTGGGAAGTTGATATTTGGTAGGGACATTGGTTAGGGGGTGTAGGTGTGCAACGTCATGGTGTGACCTTGATTTGACCTTTGACCTTGCCGTAGTGACCTTGACCTATAAAATGTTGTCCGGGCTGTATCTCAGAAACTGTAAGGTGTAGGAAGTTGATACGTGGTACGGATATTGGTTAGGGGGTGTAGGTGTGCAACGTCATGGTCTGACCTTGATTTGACCTTTGACCTTGCCGTAGTGGCCTTGACCTATAAAATCTTGTCTCGGCTGTATCTCAGAAACCGTAAGGTGTAGGAAGTTGATACTTGGTAGGGATATTGCTTAGGGGGTGTAGGTGTGCAGCGTCATGGTCTGACCTTGATTTGAGCTTGCCGTAGTGATCTTGACCTATAAAATGTTGTCTGGGCTATATCTCAGAAACCGTAAGGTGTAGGAAGTTGATACTTGGTAGGGATATTGATTAGGGGGTTGTAGGTGTGCAATGTCATGGTCTGACCTTGATTTGACCTTTAACCTTGCCGTAGTGACCTTGACCTATAAAATATTGTCCGGGCTTTATCTCGGAAACTGTTAGGTGCAGGAAGTTGATATTTGGTAGGGACATTGGTTATTGGCTATAGGTGTGTATTATCATGGTGTGACCTTAATTTGACCTTTTACCTTGCCGTTGTGACCTTGACCTTTAAAATCTTGTTGCACCTTTGGGTCTGTGTTTTGATGCAGATTAAGCAAAAGTCATATTAGAATTTATTAAGAATTTTACTTTCATAACTTCCCATTGTAAGAGATAGAATTTCATCAAGTGAGCCGCAGATTTTACTCCAACACCACACATAAGCATTCATTAAATGTATTACCACTTCTGTATGCATGGTAATATTCAAACCATCTAAACCATAATTCGGAAATGCAGATGTATATAAAGAGTGTTGAATTTTAGTTTACTGATTAATGCTGTCATCTTGTCATTGAATTATCTTGTTTTAATACTTCATCTTTATACGCATTATCTTTCTTTTAAACATTATTTCTCCATTTAAACATTGTTTGGACCTTTATATAACTGACAGTGCTCTGAAAGTATCCTGAGGTTTGTACTGGTACAGTACTTCTATATCTCATGGTGTTGAAAATATTTCCCAAGGCTGTGGGGTACGGGCATCTCTGATGCTATTTTTGAATCTCTCTTACCACAGGGACAGTTTGCCTAGGTCCTCACCACAGTTCTGAGCTCTGAATGATCTGGCAGGCCATGACCCCCCAAAAAAATAAAGCAGCAGCCAAAGATGATTATGAAAGACCTGTGATTAGATATCCTGCATAAGGGGATCCTTATCCTACAGAGGTCCTTAGCCTGTCAAGTAAGGCCTTTGCCCACACTCCAGAGAGACTTATACACTATGGGGAATTCAGGGGAGATACCAGATCTTAGGAACTTAGGAGTTCCCCATTCTGTTCCCCTCCTGTGTTAAACTCACAATTACTTAAGGAGGAACAAGAGTTCCTGCTCAAGGCATCAGTAAAAACACTTAGGGTTTAGGCCCTATCAAATCAGCCTTACACAGTCCCCACAACCAACAGGAAACGCCCCTATGGGGATCAATCCATTCCAGGTAACCAAGTAACCATCGTTTTCCCCAGGTAGGGGGAAATAGAGTATCCTCCCAATGACTCCTTTAAAGCCTCCCTCAGTCCACCAGTAGGAGGTTTCCTCCGCTCTTTCAGAAGAGACTGGCAAACAAACAAATGCTCAAACAACGTGGTAAACATTCTTACCAATGGTTACATTCTACCATTCATCACCAATCCAAATTAGCCAGAGTTTCCCTGATTCACTCAGGATACAAGAAACATCAAATCTAGCTCTGGCCTCTTGTATCCAGTCTCTCTTGTCAAAGAACACATAGAAAGAGTAAAAAGGTTGAAATGGAAACTCCTCTGGGCCTCTTGGATACCAGGGGAATGGGTGTCGTCGTTGGACCTTTCAGATGCCCATATCCTCTTCCACCAAAGCTCAAGGAGGTTCCTGATACAGTTCTTAGAGTGGATAATAAATCAGGCGAAGTCTGAACTCAAACCTACTCAGGTGTTTCCGTTCATGGTTAACAAATATTACCTAAATTCAGACTTCACCAATACCTGGATGACTGGCTTATTAGAACTCCATCCCAGGAGGAGGCACAAGTAAACACTCCGATCATGGTAGACCTGACACATTCCTTATAATGGATAATCAATCAAGAGAAGTCCGAACTCAAACCCACTCAAGTGTTTTTGTACATGGGCTACGAATACCACCTAGATTCAGCCCTTGTAAAACCCATTCAAGAGAGATGGCTCGATTCAGGATTTGATTCTATGCCTAAAAGTCAAACATGTTTTGACAACAAGATGTTTGATGTCACAAATTGGGTTGCTTGCCAGAATGGAGAAAATGGTCACGGAGGGAAGCCTTCACAGGAGGCCCTTCAGTTTCACCTCAAGGAGCACTGGAGATATCCTCAGTCATTGGACACCCTCCTTCCTTGGTCAGAGATAATTTCCGGTCACCTAGAGTGGTTGCAAAATCCTTGAAATTTGATGAAGGGTGCATACCTTCATCCCAAAATCCACAGTATCCAACTCTTTATCGACGCCTCAAACAAAGGCTGGGACGCTCACGTAGAGCAAGTCTCTACAAAGGGTCTATGGTCAGACAGGAAAAAAAGGACTACACATAAATGTTCTAGAGTTGAAGGTGGTTTCTCTGGTTCTTCAAAGGTTCAAGGACCAGTGTCAAAACAAATAGTGGCAGTTGCTGCGGACAACTTAACAGTAGCAGCCTACATAAACAGACAAGGAGGAACCCACTCGGGAAAGATGTGTGCTCTCCTGTGGAAGATCATGACCTGGTGCCATCATTATAAAATAACCCTAAGAGCCAGACACCTTCCAAAACCTCCACCTCTGGTGTCTAAATGTGATGACCGACCTTCTGTCCAATCAACAGAATGCTCACTGCATCTGCAGGTGTTCCAATAGATCTGTTAAAAGTGGTTCACCCCTTATGTAGATCTATTTGCCACTCGTCCGAACCACAAACTTCCATTCTGCATATCTCCAGTCCCAGAACATATTCTTGGGACATATATGCTCTAAACATAAACTGGTCGGGTCTCACTGCTTATGCTTACCCTCCCACGGCTCACCTTCACAGGGTGATCCAAAAGATCAGGGAGTGCAATTGTCTGATCATTGTATTGGCCCCAGGCTGGCCAGGGATGCCCTGGTTTTGAGACATCCCACTTCACTTACTATTGTCAACAACTCTTCTCAAACAGTCCCACAACTATGACATGTCTGGTGTCTAGGAGTGGACAGCTCCAAGAACAAGGCTTCTCTGTGGAGGTGGCAGAAAGAATTGCTGCCCCTCAAAGGTCATCAACAAGGACCATCTACAAGTCAAGTCGGCCTTTTTTGAGAAATGGTGCAGAGAAAATTCGATGGATTTCTACACTCCCTCTGTGAAACAAGTCTCAGACTTTTATATGTACCCGTACCAGGATCTTAACAGGCGTCCTTTGACCATTGATGGTTGTAGGACGGCTATTGTTGGCACCTTGGGACCAGTGGGGCTTCATATTTCCCAAAAGTTCCAGGAATCTCCCAAAATAGAACCTTTCTCTTGTGCTTAATCAGCTCGCAAAAGGACCCTTTGAGCCTATGAAAAACACAGACCTTAAACATCTTAATCTCAAAACTGCTTTCTTACTAGCTTTAGCCTCCAGCAAGCGCCGCAGCGAAATTCATGCCTGGGGAAAAGGTAGCTTTGTTCCCTTCATCAGATTTCAAAAACCAGCTAGCAATAGAAGGTTCTTGAGTGTGTCTCCAGTGACTATTCCTGTTTTGACTACCATAGTGGATAGACAATTCAATAAAGACAGGACCTTGTTTCCAATATGAGCCCTGAGGTACTACCTACCTCGACCTCTACTTACATTTCCTTCAAGAAAGGACACACCTCAGACATCAGACCCAACTACACTCACTTCTTGGTTAAAACAACTATCCTACCTTGTCACAAACAGGCAGACCAACAAGCCTTGGACTTAGTCCAAGTTAAAGTGCATGACATTAGGGCCTTCGTGATCTCTAAGGCCTTTTATGGTGGGGTATCGGTGGACCAAAACATGTAAGCTTGTCACTGGAAAGCTCACACATTTACAAACCTATACCCAATAGACCTTACTCGCTCAGACGACAACAATATATATTTGGGTCCAGTAGTAGCGGCACAAGTCCTAGACTCTTTCCCTCAGACCAGTTATCCTCGGAAAGAAAAGTGTGTGTGTGTGTGTGTGGGGGGGGGGGGGGGGGGGGGGGGGGGGGGTCACCAGTCACCACCCCAAAATTCACAAAATTGAAGCATTTTATCTCTATTCTATGTTAGATATATAAAATATTATTTGTAAATTACACAACATTTTCTATGAAATTTCTAAATTTCTACTACATCAAAATTTACCATATTGTTTGCAGTATCTACATCTGGGATGCATGCACATTGACGTTTTTCAGGAATTTCTCGCTCTCCAGTATACCCTGTATTACAAACAGTTGGCTGGTTAGTTGTCTGCTGATGCAGAATTATGCTTTACTTCAAGTACATACCATGTATTTGGCATCTAATCACAGACTGTCGCTTCTGTGTGGGTTCAACTCCCGCAAAGCTAAGGACCTGTCGGAAGTATGAGGCTGGCTGTTGAATGAGACTACGACCTTGACTTTGGCCAATGTTGGAACAGATTGAAACCTGGGTTATATTGTATATTAGCGACATCTGGGCATCTATACATTTTAAAATTTAGCACATACATGCAGACCCTGTTTTATGTGTAAACAGAATCTGTATTTAAATAAATTTAACCTATATTTTTATCCCTTATTCTGTATATTGAACACTTTTGAACCTTTACCTTTGTATAGAATTACTTGTCTCAACTTTACTAAATTTGGAGTGGATCAGAACAAAAAACATTAAACAAATAAATGTTGTTCATTCATGTTGACTTAATTATAAACATATTAAGGTATTTTCACAACAACCATCAAGTATCAAAAAATTATTTCTGAATGTGAAAATTGGTCTATTGATCTTTCTAGTATCAAATTGTTGCATTTGTGTGGGGCCCAAGGAGTGTAGTTTTTAAGCTAATATTACATAAACTTAATATGTTGAGTTTTTTTCACAAGAGGCCAAGTTTCCAAGAACTAGGTTCTGAGTTTGTGAAAGTTGCAGCTAAGTTTGAATTTGCTAATTTTGTTAAAGACCTGAGTTTACTTTGAAGCCATCCACCAAGTATATAAAATGTATAAATTGAATATTAATCTGTACAAGTTATTTTCTACCGAGATAACTAGTGACTGATTTGATGAAAATTGGGCCAAGTTTGTAAAATTATCCAAGTTGACTATAAGGTATACATTTTTTAGCTCAACTGCAACAGACTCTTCAGATTGGATTGAAGGTCTGGATAAATCTGTATCTTTATGGATGCTTTTCAGCTGACCAGACAGATGCCAAGATCTGGAAGCTGGTGGCTGGCTCAAGGGTGGTGGATGCCATAAAGAGAGAAGAGGGTCGTAATGGTAAGAGTTAGGGATTCTATGTGTAGTAATTTTTCTACAGGAGTACCCATTAGCAAATACTTTTAAAGAAGTACAAGGTTTATTGACTACTTAGTTGAAAAATACCAGTTTTTGTATGAATGTTCATTCAAGTTCTAATTTTGACCAAGTTTAATAGCACCACAGAAACATCGGATTTAAGAAAAGAGTATCCATGTTATTTTATGACATTAAAAAAGGAAAATCATTTGAGCAATCCCCCACTCTCAAAGTACCAAGTAAATCCAAAAATGCACTGGTACACAGGTGTCATTAATGTTAGACGTCATTAATGTTAGACACGTTGTCATTAGATTGGTTTTATGTTACTCCTTAAATTATTAAGAAATGGAATCATTAAACCCTTGTTTATATGTATCAGTGTATCACATTATATGTGTCTAGCTACCTATTTTATACCATTGTCTAACATTAATGACATCTAACATTAATGACACCTGTGTAATAACTTGGCTGTATTAAATGTCAAGCCCCAACATAGACGAATGTTGCAAGAGAAGTTTCTCATGTTGAAACCCAACTTTTATTGTGTTGATATTCCTTACAGAAGAATGCAATTTTCTGTTTTCTGTTTGTTTATAAGTGTACCTTTCCTTCTCAAAGTGTGACTGTATTTCAGCTCACAGCGCCACTGATGACCTTGACATTCGTGTCTCTAAACTCATGTCAGCAGTAAGTAGCCTTAAATAGAATATACCTGATATGAGATTTTCTTGTTACTTTTCTGTATATGTATGATTTTTTTTTAAAAAAGGAAGAAAATTGTTTACAACAGGTACTTATAGAAAAATGACAAAAAATGTGCCGTATTTATGAAAAAAGTGAGTTGAATAAAAAGTCAATGAAAATTTTTGTGTATACGCAGGTATTATTTTTAAGGAAAATTTTTAGGGATCTTTTTTTTAAAAAAAAAAGAAAGATAAATTACAAAATGCCTTCATTTTATGCAAAAAAACTTTAGACTAAAGCACATGATAATATGCAACAAAGTTTCATTTAGTAAACTGTCAAAGTTAGACGTACTACCAGCATTTCAATATCAAAATAACGTACAACAGAAAAAAATCATATAGAGTAATTTCACTGCTTAAATGAATATTTATGATATAAAATCCTTAAAAAGCATGGTTATAAAGTCTGTGGTCCTACTAACCGTTTTACAGAAGATATGCACAACCTGACATATGGATACATTAAAACTCTTGTTTTGTGTGATTATTGTCCATTTTATTTTGATTTTGTATTGTAGAAATGTATTTTTGTTGCCTAAATAGTATGTTCTATTTATTTCATGCATTAATATGTGCAACTTTTGAAACAGGACCTCTAAATATCGCCCATGACTTGTGTTAAAGGTTTCAATATTGAAATGTCAATCGATGCAGCTGCCTGAATTTTTATTCAGTATTCAGTATCCACAACCACTTATATTATTGTACTGCTTAACTCTCATGTGTATCACCTGGTATACGATTTTATGTGATCATTAGAAGTGTTAATATTTGGAGACACAAAATAAAAAAACAGTTATTTGAAGTTATCCAACAATTTGTATGAATTTTCTATGTTTTCAGCACCTCGAGATCCTCCTTTTTTTACAATATATACTTTTATTGTGAAAAATACACTTACCATTTCCTGACCAAAGCTCTATGTTGGAGCCATCCAGCTCACTGAAACAGTGAATGGCACCTATCGGCGTGGTCACATGACCATTGGGGGGCTTCCTAGTCCACACTCACTCACTGGCTTCTTAAGGTACCTTAGAAATGTTTCTCAACGTTGGCCAGTGAGTTGGATGGCTCCAACATATAGCTTTGGTCAAGAAATGGTATTTATTCAAATGAAAATTAGAATTACAATAAAATTTTTCAAATTTGATGGGCATGTACATCCGACATTTTCAGTGTTTCTTCTCCCTCGAAAGAAACTGTACATTGAAAATCATTGACCCGTTACTTGTCAGCTAATGCACACCTGGCAACCAAATTATGCTATTTCAGCCTTAATTATTGCATTGTTTCGAATTTCTTATCATCTTTGGTGCGTAAAGACCTTTACCCCCCTAGTATGGTTGGATAATACCAATTATTTGCTGACATTACACAGTTTGCTGACTTATTGCTGATGTCTTCCTGCAGGCGCTGAACGTGGACTTGCCGCAGTGTGTGGAGCGTGCCACCAACCTGTCTGAGGGAGACGTGCCGGCTGCGTGGAAAGTCAACGAAGGTAACAGACAGCAGGTCTTCCTTCTCAGTGTGTGGTACTGAGAGTCCTTTGGTTCTCAGGGACCTGTTTGACAAAGACCTACTTTCTTCCGTATAGCCTTCTAAATAACAGGAAGCTATATAGGACAGTGTGAAATGAGGTTAAAGTTGCTGATGAATTCCGGATTTGCAGACATTATCAGGGGAGTCAGGAGTGGAATCTTGGAAGGATGGCACTGTGATGTTACATATATTAAGTGGAACCTTTCATATGGTAACACTCTCGCCTCCCACCTCTGAGGCCGGGGTTAGGCTCCCGGCACGGCCTCAAGTGGGAAAGCTGGTAGTTGCTTGCCGTTAGTTGGCAGTTTACAGAAAGAACCCTGACGAACTGTATGTACTGGTTTCCTCTGCCTGTAAAACTACACGTGGTGATATGACCTGTACAGTGTTGAAAGTGGCATAAAACCCCAAATAAATAAATCATAAGGCTTCTGCATGTAGTACTCTTAGACTACTAAATTTGATGAATGGAAGTCCTGATATTTGGATAATAAAACAGGTCTGATAATAGAGGTTTTACTGCAGTAACGATCCCTTCTTGATACTTCAATATTGATCAGTATACCTCTCTAGAATGCGATAAAAAATATAAATTTATATATCAGTCCCAATAACTCGTTCAGCAAAATTTTCAAAGCAATATCTTCTTTCTCTTTAAATCATCTGCTTGCATACTATGTCCAATTTATTTTGGGACATGTTACAAAATTTGTAGGGCTTTATTGTATAAAGCAATATTTTCTAAACTCTTTGTTTACTTTGAGTAGGTTTTGTGCATTAACATATTTTTGAGAATGCCGAATAAAATATCAGTAGTAAAGTTGTATCTGTGTGTATGTGTTTCTTTCAGCCACTGAAGGTCACCAACAGGCACTTCAGTCCAGTTTAAACAGACTGTCTCAGGTCACAGGAACAGAGTTTCCTCCTGTCAACCTTGATAGTCAAACTACAGACTCAGAGGCCACTGGGCAGAAGACCGGCAGGTAAGGCTGAAAGACAACACTATCCAGATATCATGTGATCTGATATAACCTTGACCAGGAGGCTATGCTCTTGGATGCAATTGTTTATCTCTTTGTCTTTGTTCTTGACAACTCTTGATGTGCGTAGGGCCTAACCAAAAGAAAAAGTGATTACATTTTGGGATGATCTGGATCATTTTCTGAATACAAAAAAAAATCCCGAATTTTTCAGAAACGCAACCTGGTGAAGATCTGTGCTCTGTAAATGCTTTCTTGTTTGTATATTAAATGGCAAACTTTGCATTCATTAATATGCAGATCAATGTTTGTGTTTTGTGAGGAATTTTACCACAGGCTTAAGAAAACAGACAGTTACTTGAACTTTTAAAGCAAAAGTAAATATATTTGAATTCACACCAAATTCAACAAACAAGTATTTACTTAGTGTTTTTCTTATTTGGTTTCAGTCCGAACAACCGGGGCCGTAGAAAGAAGTTTAAAGACAACCAGGCTACCGTCTACAACATCCCACCGTTACCTCCGAACAGAGTCACTGTACAGGCTTTTAGAAGTCTTCTGCTCCATAGAAAAGAACTTGTAGATATCGCAGGCAAATACCACATCCCAGGTAGTCTGACACTGGGGAAAAACCCAGGGGATCAGCTCAGTGAAGTGGAAAATTCCCAGGAAAATTTGTCAGCCTACAGAGTGATGAGGGCAGAGAAGAATAAAAATGAGAAACTACAGAGTCAGACAGAAACGCATCAGTTTGAAGGTTATGTCGGCCGAAACTTACAAAATGGTAGGTGAACAGTAGTGATGTTAATAATAATAATAATAGAAACTGGATACTAAGCAAAATAGGTTTTAAAATCAAGATAAACTTTCATCTTTATTTACTTTTATAACCAAAACTAAATATGTATGTAACTGGGTGATAAAGTACTTCAGGTATGTGTATTGTGAAAACCCACCCAAATTCGGGTATTTGCATTTTAGTATGAACCATCATGAAGTGAAACTTATATGGCGATACATGCAAACAAATTATGGGATATAGAAAGGAAGAAATTAGAGTATCTGTGGAAATGGGACAGTCATGCTAAGATATAACATTAAGTAGACTTATCTTGTTTGTTGTGTTTTTTGTGCATGTTATTTATACAGATAAGCAATGCTTAAAAAGTTTTTCCAGTTTTTGCCCCCAGTTTGCCAGTACAGCCTGTTTTCGAGTAAGCCGGTAACTTCACCACAGTTTTAAAGAAGACATACTCAGAGATAATGGTTTTTTATTTGTTAAATGAAAAAAATTGTAAAAAAGTTAAGGTATCCGGTATCCATATGCTTAATCTCTGAAACTGGCTAATTCTAAGGCACGCCATCCAAATCTTAATACATAATCAGAATTTGTAAACCATAATAGAGTCTTCACCAGATGATCATTGGTGTTTGGTAGTGAGAAAACCTATGGAGTGAAAGACTTCTGAAACAGATTAGTTTTAAGTCACCTTTAAAAACATGATAGTGCATGAGCAGTTTGAATTTCCAGTGGCAAATCATTCCAGAATTTCGGAGCATCATAGGAGAAGGACTTATTGAAATGAACTTTAGATTTATGAACTGAGGGAATATAGAAGGGGATTTTAAGAAACATCTTTTCTGGATTACTACATCTTTTTTTAACGGCAGATGTATATGGAGACAAATTTGGGGCAGAGTTTTTTGACTTGCCAGTGGTAAAGTACTTGTATCTGAGTAACAGGGTTGTGAAAATGATTCGTTGTTTAACAGGGAGCCAGTGAGAGACTTTAAGATTGGAGTGACATGAAAAAATCTGGAAGCACCAGAGACAAAGCGTGCTAAACAGTTTTGTATATTTTGAAACCTTGTGATATTCTTGGAGTACAAACTGCGAAACAAAGAGTTGCCTACTGGCCAATGCATTTGCTACCATAACTGAGACATTATATGAGAGAAAGCATTGGATACGAAGCAAATCTCAAAGGTTGACAAAGCAAGATTTAATGACAGAATTTACATGATTGGTGAAACTGAATTTAGAATCAAACAGTACACCCAGATTTCGAACACCATCTGTTTGGGAGAGGCAATTTCCCAAAATGTTTATAGGAAAGAAATCTTTGAGTCATTTATACTTATCCATAGAACTAAAGACCATAAACTCAGTTTTTTCAGGATTTAATTTAATGTTGTAAACCACCTGAGAACAGTTCCAGTGAAGCCAAGCCTTGTTGACAGGTGAGGAATGTGTCATGGTCGATTGTGTCAAAGGCGGCCAGCAGGTCAAGGAGGACAAGGCTTACCCTTGGACAGTGACAAGTGTATCTCATTCTGAATGCAAAATAGGGCAGTTTCAGTTTAATGTGCATCTTTGTAGAGTGGAATGTGTTATCAAGATCATTATTTGAGTCAATGTGAGACCTTAGTTGAGCAGCAACGACGCGCTCCACCAACTTCGACAAGAAACTTAGCCCTGAAACAGGCCAATAATTCTTGAGGTCCTGCTTGGGCAATGAGGTCTTCTTGATAAGAGGTATGACTATGGCATTTTTGAAAGGTTCTGGAAAGACACCATCTTGAAGAGATAAATTAACCAGTTTAGTTGTTGATGGGAGAAGAATGTCTGTACACCTTTTAACCAGGAATGTGGGCCAAGGGTCTAAAGAGCATATTTCAGATGGGGATTCCTTATTGAACGTAAGGACTTCACTTTCAGAGACCAACTGAAATGAACTGAAAGAGGCTGGCTTCTTTTCTAAGGGAACACACTTTGATGTGCAATTTCTGAAAGTGTTTCTAATTTTGTTAATTTTGTCTATTAAAAATGCACCAATTTGATTTGCCAGTGAGTTTTCATCAGTACAAGATGGAAGGCTAGAGACTTGGGACCTGCCGAGTACCTTGCTCAGTGCTCGCCACAACTTCTTACCGTCCCCACTAGTTTCTTTGACTAAGTCCTGATAGTATTGTCCCTTATTCTTGTTCAGTAGGTGGTTACATCTATTTAAGACGGGCACTTTTCACTGGGGATTTGTCCCTCCAAGTTCGATCATATTGTCTTCGCAAACATTTTGTGGCCAGGTACTGGTTTGGTGAGGCGCCTCATTTTCATGGGTGCATGAATATCTGGGAGATCTGACAGACTAGATACATATTGTTCATAGAGTATGTTAATGTCATCTGATGGATAGGCAACAAATGCAGAGGCAGCTAGATCTTCCTTAGGTCTATCAACATTAATTTCATGATATTGATGAAAGGTTACTACTTTATCCAGATGGTTTGCCACATAAGTTAAGAAAATAGAAGTTTTTATGTCAGCTGACTTGTCAGTCAGCTGACATTATGTCATCACTCTGCGGTGTGGGCGTCCGCGTCCGCGTGAACAACTTCTTCTCCAAAACTACAAGGCCTAGAGACATGCTGTTTTTTTTAAAAGATACCTTATCTATCGAGGATGAAAAATTGTTCAAGGCATGCAAATCTGTCTGTTCGTCTGTTTGCTAGAGACATTACAAGGGGGGTACTCCCACCAAAAGTGTGAAAATTTCAACTTTTTATCACAATTTTCTCAGTGACTATTGCAGGGATTTCTCTCATATCTTGCATATATGTACTAGGCCAGAGGTAGATTCTGTTGTGTGAGTATGAGACCTGGATCTGTCTTACTTTTTTTTTAATAAATTTTTTTAATAATTTTTAATGCATTAAAATTCATGAAATCATGCACTAAATCACTTATAACTTCAAAAGTGTTGCATTTACAGCATTTTGTGAAAATATGTTGTTCAGCTACTTTTTTCATAGCTACAATATGGTGAGTAAGTTGGGTGTCTGTCTCAATAGCTAAGTGAGTAATAGCTACTTTTGGGCTTTTCAGTAACTTCCATTATGAGTAAAATCACTTGTAACTTAAAAACTATTGCATTTAGAGAATTTGGTATAAATATGTTATTCAGCTACTTTTGGGCCAGCTATAACATAGTAAAATTTCAGACCTGTAGCTCATGGCATAGCTGAGTAATAGCTACTTTTAGGTTATCACTGTTGAGTAAATCGCTTATAACTTGAAAACTATTGCATTTAGAGAATTTCGTATAAATATGTTATTCAGCTACTTTTGGGTCAGCTATAACATAGTAAAATTTCAGACCTGTAGCTCATGGCATAGCTGAGTAATAGCTACTTTTAGGTTATCACTGTTGAGTAAATCACTTATAACTTGAAAAGTGTTGCATTTAGAGCATTTTGTTAAAATATGTTATTCAGCTACTTTTTTCATAGCTACAATATGGTGAGTAAGTTGGGTGTCTGTCTCAATAGCTAAGTGAGTAATAGCTACTTTTGGGCTTTTCAGTAACTTCCTTCATGAGTAAAATCACTTGTAACTTAAAAACTATTGCATTTAGAGAATTTCGTATAAATATGTTATTCAGCTACTTTTGGGCCAGCTATAACATAGTAAAATTTCAGACCTGTAGCTCATGGCATAGCTGAGTAATAGCTACTTTTAGGTTATCACTGTTGAGTAAATCACTTATAACTTGAAAACTATTGCATTTAGAGTATTTTGTTTCAATATGTTATTCACCTATTTTGGGGTCAGCTATAACATAGTGAAGTTTCAGACCTGTGGCTCATTTCATAGCTGAGTAATAGCTACTTTGAAGTTCTCACTGTTGAGTAAATCAGTTATAATTGGAAAACTATTGCATTTACAGAAATTTGTGCAAATATGTTATTCAGCTACTTTTGGGTCAGCTATAACATAGTGAAATTATAGACCTATAGCTCATGGCACAACTGAGCAATAGCTATTCTCAGGTACTGACTGTTGAGTAAATCAGCTATAACTTGAAAAATATTGCATTTGGAGTATTTTGTTAAAATATATTGTTCACCTACTTTTGCGTCAGCTATAACATAGTGAAATTACAGACCTATAGCTCATGGCATAGCGGAGCAATAGCTATTTTCAGGTTCTCACTATTGAGTAAATCAGTTGTAGCTTGAAAACTATTGCATTTACAGTAGTTTGCTTAAATATGTTGTTCACCTACTTTTGGGTTAGCTATAACATAGTAAAATTTCAGACATGTAGCTCATTGCATAGCTGAGTAATAGTTCCTTTGAGGTTCTCACTGTTGAGTAAATCAGTTGTAACTTGAAAACTATTACATTTAGAGTAATTTGTTAAATATGTTATTCACAGAATTTTTGGTCAGCTATAACATAGTGAAATTGCAGACCTCTATGTCATGGCATAGCTGAGCAATAGCTACTTTCAGGTTCTCACTGTTGAGTAAATCATTGTATCCACTGGATAGCTAGCTTTCTTAAGTTTGCAGTATATATTAATAACCATAAAATGTTGTCTGGGAATATTTTTGGCCTCATTTTGAGAAACAAGATGGCCGCCACAGGTGTTTTTTGTCAGTCATGAAAAGTGCTTATATCTCCCTTATTATTGATCCTAGAGGTTTGGGATGATAAACCAACCTGTAGGAAATCATGGGGTGGGAATCTTTTGGTGTGGTCAGATTTGACCTTCAATGACCCCTCCTTCAAGGTCAAACAAGGATAGCCAAACTTAAAAGTGCTTATAACTCGCTTATTATTGGTCCCAGAGGTTTGGGATGGTAAACAGACAGGAAATCATGGGCTGTGAATCTGTTGATATGGTCCGATTTGACCTTGGAACCCTCCTTCAAGGTCAAATGAGGATAGCGAAAATTGAAAGTGCCTACAACTCGCTTATTATTGGTGACAGAGATTTGGGATGGTAAACCATCCCATAGGAAATCATTGGCTCGGAATCTTTTGGTATGGTCAGATTTGACCTTTGGACCCCTCCTTCAAGGTCAAATGAGGACAGCCAAGCTTAAAAGTGCTTATAACTCATTTATAATTGGTCCTAGAGGTTTGGAATGGTAAACCATAGGAAATCATGGGCTGAGAATGTATTTGTGTGGTTAGATTTGACCTTGGACCCCTTCTTCAAGGTCGAACGAGGATATTGCATTTGTAGTATTTCTTTAAATGTTTTAACCTATTTTTTACACTTAAACAATTACCTTGTTATTTTCCTTCATAATACCATTTACAGGGCACAACTTTTTTATCCTTTTCTTCTGTCAGCTTCGGAATTTCTTTCGAACTTGCTGTTCAGTTACCATTTACTGTATTTCTGTACAGCCCTTTTCCTGATAATTATTTTGTCCTCTAATCACCTTCACAAATCAAAAACACTCAGTCAGCTGACACAGTGCCCGTTCACGGGCACTCTCCTCTTGTTTCATGTTTTATTATTTTTTTTGCAGAATTACAAATGGGGGACTCCATTCTGTTGCTGCCGGCACCTTTAGTCATGAGAGACAAATCTGCCCGCCAGTCATCTGCTCCAACAGAGGACCCCAGCGAGTGTGAGGTACGTATTTCAGTATTGTGTCAGTGCAAATTTACTGGTCAATACTTTTGCCTTTGATCATGGAGGATGTGGGTTCTGATCCTGTCAGGATTTTACCGAAGGATCTTAGTTGTTAGTTGCAAATGTCTCATGGTGTACATGGTTTTGAGCAGGTGGTATGCACTACATTCATCCACCCATTCAAGCAGCTGTCATGCTGTGACATATACAGTATATCGATATGGCCCATACACTAATTATATCCAATGGATAGATCTGGTCGATACTTTGGTTTAGCATTCACTAAGCCGCCGCTTCACGTAAAGAGCTTTTCAGCATTAACACTCTCAGCTTCTCTGTGACTGAAATTAGCTCATTAAGAAAAACAAGATGGCCACCCTGGGCATTTCTTTAAAAATATCAGATATACATGTCCGCTACAAGCGTGCAGACATTTAACCTTGAAGCTCTTCATTCAAGGTCATCCATGGAGTGCCAAAGTACCCCACTTAGTGCACTTTGAAAGTGCCTCTATCTCCCTTATTATTGATCCTAAAGGTTTGGCATGGGAAGCCAACTAATAGGAAGTCTTGTGCTATGATTCTTCTGATGTGGTCAGATTAGACCTTGGGCCCTCCTTCAAGGTAGAACAAGGGTAGCCAAACTTAAAAGTGCTTATAGCTCACTTATTATTGCTCTTAGATTTTTGAGATGTGAAACCAATCTACAGGAAATCATGGGCTGGGAATCTAGGTCTAGATTTGAAACAGCTTTCTTGACTGCAGTATTGATAATGAATGTATAAAAGTCAACATTATTTTCACTGTAAATTAGCAAACACTATGCAGTGGGTATGGAATGTTTATAATGATGCAAGGTTGTATACAGTAAGAATGTTTACACTACATAATTATAAATATCATTAATTTGGTGAGGACAACACTCTGCAATCTCTTGGAAGTGTTTTTTGACACTTGTAATATTTACATTGAAACTTACAACATTGTTAAAGAGCACTGAAATATTGATATATGATCATAGCACTACTTCTTTGTACAGTATGTCTTCATTGAGGCTTTCCCAACTTTGCATATACTCTGTCCGGCGTGTCTGTGGTATTGGACTTGGCAACTGCAATGGAATGATGATTTTTTTAACTGGATTCTGGTGTGGCACCTTAAGAGTCTGTCTGACAGAGATTAAGCTCCATAAAAGAATAGAATAGAATCTTACATGATTAATGTGTCAAGATGCTTTTGCATTATTAGACATTTGTAACTGTCAAATAGTGTGTAAAACTATAACATATGCCTGGATCTTGACCTTAGCATTGTTTGAAAGGCAAAGCCAGTGTTAAAATTTTACTACTGTTGATTTCAAGTCCTTCTTTTATCACAGGCAACACCTCAGCCTTCTACATCACATGAAAACATGCAAGAAGCCGATCAGGTTGACTACCAAGTTGCCGACAAAGATGAACAAATACATTCTGAATCTCCATCATTCATCACGACGTTGGAGGATGTCCTTGAGCCCATTGCCGACTTTAATCAGGAAAGCGAGCATGTCTCCAGGATACGACCAGAACATATCGACCCATCAATACACAGGAGGGAGTTAGGTCGATACTTGGCAGGCGATTTGTTATTGGCCAAAAGCGTTGTGCGTGAGAAAGAGGTGAATGCCATTAAGACTGGAAAGATGACGCAGGAAAGGTTTGAACATCACTTGATGGCAGTACAGAACTCTGTGGTAAGTGTTAGAAGAGCAATGGTTAACTAGAAGTTGAAATCATGGCAAACAAGAGAATATACTGAAAAGGTGGGACTGAGTAAAATCTCTACCCCAAGTGTTAAAACTCTACAGTAAGTGTCAGAACTTCACAGTTAGTGAAAAACTCCATGTGAGTGTAAAACTCCACTGTAAGTCTCAATGAAACACAGTAGGTACAGAAAAGTTGGAAATGTGTAAAAAAAACAAAAATTAAACTTTGAGTGTCAAAAGTCCACAGTAAGTGTAAAACTTTATATAAGGTGTCAAAACTAGAAAACCTGTGTTGGTCAAACTCCAAAGTAAGACTTAAAGATCACAGTAGCTGTAAAACGCCACAGTAAGTGTCAAAACTTTGCCAGTATCAAAAGTATCCAGACTCCACAGAAAGTATCAGACTCTGTCATTGATATGATACTCTCAAGAGTGCTATAAAATTATTGCAAGAGAAATACAAGGACACTTTAAACACCGTCATCTTACTTGTCAACACATATGAAGGTAAGAAAACTTAAATCGGTGGAAACAAGTCCCAAATCGGAAGAAATTGTAACTTTTATGCCATATTTCTCTGGGGACTTTTATTGCCTTTTTCGTTGAGGGGAAACTACCATGTTTTGTTTTATGAGTTTCACTTCCTGTCCGTGATGATGGGGTGTACTAAAACACTGAATCCTGGAATTGGAAGAGTTTCACATTCACAATTTCCCGAGCTACACATTTGTGACACCGACCTATCCCTAATCATACGAATAGCAAAGTCCTCATCAGTGAATACAAGGTCTCGATTTCATGGACAAATTCGTGAGAGATATCGCAGTGTTATCGTTTCACAAATTAAGCCTGCACTTGCTCTTTAAAGAGATGTGCATTGATAAGTTTTACTGAAATAAATTAGATTTTATGTGTCCTTTGTTGTGCTAAAACGTGTTGTGTTAACATGGTCAATGAAAAGTAAACAAAACTTATGTTTTTCCACTTCCTGTTGGAAGTGGAAGAAGTCATCACAATAGTTATGTCACAAATCAAAACAATGATACATGTAATTAAAATTTATATGAATATTTTGTCATATTTTTAATAAATCCCCCCAAAATTAGATAAAGTTTATGCTATTTAGTATTTGTAAGATGCATCGTGGATGACCATTAATCCTCAATTATCGTCCCATGTTTTTTTACCACCAGTGAATCTGCAGAATCGCCACACATCATTACACCACGACATACAGAAGTGTATTGTAATATCCATAATATTGTAAATCTCACTTTATCTTTACAGTTGTTGAAAAGAAAAATTTGATCATTGTATTGTTTACCAAAACTTTACATTATGACATAAATTTAAACCAATAATCTGTGATAACTAAGTGATAATATATATATATATATTTTTTTTTTGTGGCAAAATAATTTTATTCCAACACTTTATAAATGTTTACAAGCATCAATTATAGTACCAATACAAAAAGTGTAAATAAAGAAACACACAGTACTCTGACTTTACCTTTCTACAAAACCCAAATGAGCAAATTGCATCTCCTGATTATGTATTATAGTGTAGAAATCAAATATAACAATAATTAGTAAATGATTAATTAAATGCATGTTGTCTCCACTGGTAACCCCTAAAAGAATGCACTTTTCATTAATTACAGAACTGAGATTGATACATGGTGAAAGACTGTGGGCAATTTGATTCCAAAATGTTTTTACAAGGGTGACATTTCCAAAAGAGGTGCTCTATAGTTTCAATTTCTAATAATTTTTGATTTTCTAATAATATTTTATTTGTTCAATATGTAAAGTCTGTCATCAAATATAAATGTTTTCACAGGATGTAACACAGGCCAAACAGAACCCAGAGGAAAGAAAGAAGTAAGTTGATATGACGTGTACTCTTTCTTTATGAAATAAATATTTAAAATTGTGGGTATATATGGTCACTGTGTTCATTTGTCACCATTATTGTTTTAAAATATCATGCACAGGAAGTTTTTATGCTTCAAATATTTAATTACCACAGAATCTTTCAGTGGCTACTCTTTTACAAAGTAACGTCGGGTTATTAATACTTTGTGCATTAAAAGATCACACATTACTTAAACCATGAACTAATTTTGTAAAGAAAGATGGACTTGTTTACTTTTGAGAGGTCTTTTTGGTCAGAAGCTCTTAACATGAAACAAGGTAATTATATTCCTTAACTTGTTGAATATCACCTTTAAATTCTGTTTCACGAAGCCCCCTTAGGGAGTTCCTGAAGTAAAGACAGCTGTATTTCTTAAAGTTTGAAGAGAACCTTTAAATTATGTGGTAAGGAGATCCTAGAAAAAAGGTGTAATTCTTACCTTAGATAAGATCTCTATGAGATTCTATTTCACAAAATATATATCTGCGGTAAAACGTAAGACAAGAAAGTGTGTTGCTTTTACTAGAGCTGAAACGATTAAGTTATCAAAGCACTAGTTGATGCCAATATACACAGACCGGTTGACTGTTTTCTTATGTATATCACCCCTTGTTGGATTTTATGTGATCGTTAAAACTACATGTATACATATTTAGAGTTAAGCTCTTAAAAGGTGTCAAATTATAGCATTTCATCTGTATTTTACTTTTAAAATATCAAAATATTATATTATTAGCCAATTTACCCAACAATCGGGTGAATTTTATGCTTTTCTAGCATCTCATGATCCGCCATTTTGTTTGTTTACATCAGGAACACATATACATGTGACGTTTTCGGTATTTCTCAAACATGCTAAACCTTGGAAACAGTTAATTGGTTAGTTGACGGTTAGTGCAAGTGACTACCCAACTAGCAAATTTTGCTAATCATTTCAGCTCTATTGTTTACCTCTTAGATTGCCACCTGTAAATTCTGTTTCACAAATCTCTGAGGAAGGTGTATTGCTGATTTTTTGGGAAGATCTCCTTGTTGTTCTGTTTTACACAGCCTTCTATTGCAAGGAATCGACCCAAAGTAAAGGAAGGCATATTTCTAGCTGCTTGTAAGGGCTCCGTTACCAATGCCACCAACCAGTCTGACGTGTCTGTATTTCTATGTATTTTAGGCCACGTGTACTGGAGACACTGCGTGGTTACCATGACTACCAGCTCCTCAATTCCCGCTTCCAGTCTCTGTTTCTGTGGCCAGCACTGCTATCCACAATACAAGTCAGGTGAGAGAAGCCCACACAATCTTGCCAAAATTTATTTACTTTTTTTGTTTTTATTTTATTTATTCATTTATTTATTAAGCGTCCCGCAAGGGACGCTTGTTTGTGTATGGGAGAGCTTCCGGCTCCGCCAGCTCCGCCGGCTCCGCATTTTGTTTTCCTTATAACTCTGTAACCGTTAGGCGGATTCTTTTCAAATTTGGCAGGTTTAGACAGTAGCCCTGGGGAATTTTTTTGAATATGCTGCAGTGACATTTCAACCAATCAGAGAGGTCACATGACCAAAAATGTCTTTTTTCGATGGGGAAGCTTGTCCGGATGATAACTTGAAAGGAATTTTATCAATTCACCTGAAACTTGGCAAATACATTCATTCTATTAAAATCTGGAAATCATTAGATTTTGGCATTGATTGGTCAAGAAATGGCCGAGTAATTAATGATTAATTAATCATTACGAATTTTCCAAATAAGGAAAACACAAAAATGCTTATATCTCGAAAACCGTGCTAGATAGAGCGATTTCGACGAAATTTTTGACCCGCAGGGTATCTCTGCGGAGTAGTTTTCCCAATTTTCAAAAAATTTTTGTCTCGCCCAAAATGGCGGCCATTTTGAATTTTCGAAATTTTCGCAAAAATTGCAAAACACAAAAATGCTTATATCTCAAAAACCGTGCTAGATAGAGCAATTTCGACAAAATTTTTGATCCGCAGGATATCTCTGCGGAGTACTTTTCCCAATTTTCAAAAAATTTTTGTCTCGCCAAAAATGGCGGCCATTTTGAATTTTCGAAATTTTTGCAAAAATTGCAAAACACAAAAATGCTTATATCTCGAAAACCGTGCTAGATAGAGCGATTTCGACGAAATTTTTGACCCTCAGGGTATCTCTGCAGAGTAGTTATCCCAATTTTGAAAAAAATTTTGTCTCGCCAAAAATGGCGGCCATTTTGAATTTTCGAATTTTTCGCAAAAATTGCAAAACATAAAAATGGTTATATCTCGAAAACCCTGCTAGATAGAGCGATTTCGACGAAATTTTTGACCCACAGGGTATATCTGCAGAGTAGCCATGCCAATTTTCAAAAAAATTTAGTCTCGCCAAAAATGGCGGCCATTTTGAATTTTCGAATTTTTCGCAAAAATTGCAAAACATAAAAATGCTTATATCTCAAAAACCCTGCTAGATAGAGCGATTTCGACGAAATTTTTGACCCACAGGGTATCTCTGCAGAGTAGCCATGCCAATTTTCAAACAAAAAATTTCTCGCAAAAAATGGCGGCCATTTTGAATTTTCGAATTTTTCGCAAAATTGCAAAACACAAAAATGCTTATATCTCGAAAACCGTGCTAGATAGAGCGATTTCGACGAAATTTTTGACCCACAGGGTATCTCTGCAGAGTAGCCATGCCAATTTTCAAAAAAATTTTATCTTGCCAAAAAAGGCGGCCATTTTGAATTTTCAAATTTTTCGCAAAAATTGCAAAACATAAAAATGGTTATATCTCGAAAACCCTGCTAGATAGAGCGATTTCGACGAAATTTTTGACCCGCAGGGTATCTCTGCAGAGTAGCCATGCCAATTTTCAAACAAAAAATTTCTCGCAAAAAATGGCGGCCATTTTGAATTTTCAAATTTTTCGCAAAATTGCAAAACACAAAAATGCTTATATCTCGAAAACCGTGCTAGATAGAGCGATTTCGACGAAATTTTTGACCCACAGGGTATCTCTGCTGAGTAGCCATGCCAATTTTCAAAAAAAATTTGTCTTGCCAAAAATGGCGGCCATTTTGAATTTTCGAATTTTTGCGCAAAAATTGCAAAACACAAAAATGCTTATATTCCGAAAACCGTGCTACATAGAGTGATTTCGACGAAATTTTTTATCTTCAGGGTATCTCTGCAGAGCAGCTATCCCAAAGAGCTTTCACTTGGTGAAGTTTCAGACCCACAGCTAATTGCTCACCTACTCAAAAAGAGTAAATGCGAATTACCTCTAAAAGTATTGCAGATGGCCAATTTTTCTCAAATAACTCATTCACCTACTTTTGGGAGAGCTTTCACATGGTGAAGTTTCAGACCCATAGCCAATTATTCACCTACTCAAAATGAGTAAATGCGAATTATTTCTAAAAGTATTGCAGATAGCCAATTTTTCTCAAATAACTCATTCACCTACTTTTGGGAGAGCTTTCACATGGTGAAGTTTCAGACCCATAGCTAATTATTTACCTACTCAAAATGAGTAAATGCTAATTATCTGTAAAAGTATTGCGGATACCCAATTTTTATCAAATAACTCATTCATCTACTTGTGGGAGAGCTTTCACATGGTGAAGTTTCAGACCCATAGCTAATTACTCACCTACTCAAAATGAGTAAATGCGAATTATCTCTAAAAGTATTGCAGATAGCCAATTTTTCTCAAATAACTCATTCACCTACTTTTGGGAGAGCTTTCACTTGGTGAAGTTTCAGACCCATAGCTAATTACTCACCTACTCAAAATGAGTAAATGCGAATTATCTCATAAAGTATTGCAGATAGCCAATTTTTGTCAAATTAATCATTCACCTACTTTTGGGAGAGCTTTCACTTGGTGAAGTTTCAGACCCATAGCTAATTACTCACCTACTCAAAATGAGTAAATGCGAATTATCTCTAAAAGTATTGCAGATAGCCAATTTTTCTGAAATAACTCATTCACCTACTTTTGGGAGAGCTTTCACTCTGTGAAGTTTCAGACCCATAGCTAATTACTCACCTACTCAAAATGAGTAAATGCGAATTATCTCTAAAAGTATTGCAGATAGCCAATTTTTCTCAAATAACTCATTCACCTACTTTTGGGAGAGCTTTCACTTCGTGAAGTTTCAGACCCATAGCTAATTACTCACCTACTGAAAATGAGTAAATGCGAATTATCTCTAAAAGTATTGCAGATAGCCAATTTTTCTCAAATAACTCATTCACCTACTTTTGGGAGAGCTTTCACTTGGTGAAGTTTCAGACCCCTAGCTAATTACTCACCTACTCAAAATGAGTAAATGCGAATTATCTCATAAAGTATTGCAGATAGCCAATTTTTGTCAAATTAATCATTCACCTACTTTTGGGAGAGCTTTCACTTGGTGAAGTTTCAGACCCATAGCTAATTACTCACCTACTCAAAATGAGTAAATGCGAATTATCTCTAAAAGTATTGCAGATAGCCAATTTTTCTCAAATAACTCATTCACCTACTTTTGGGAGAGCTTTCACTCTGTGAAGTTTCAGACCCCTAGCTAATTACTCACCTACTCAAAATGAGTAAATGCGAATTATCTCTAAAAGTATTGCAGATAGCCAATTTTTCTCAAATAACTCATTCACCTACTTTTGGGAGAGCTTTCACTTCGTGAAGTTTCAGACCCATAACTAATTACTCGCCTACTCAAAATGAGTAAATGCGAATTATCTCTAAAAGTATTGCAGATAGCCAATTTTTCTCAAATTAATCATTCACCTATTTTTGGGAGAGCTTTCACTTGGTGAAGTTTCAGACCCATAGCTAATTACTCGTCTACTCAAAATGAGTAAATGCGAATTATCTCTAAAAGTATTGCAGATAGCCAATTTTTCTGAAATAACTCATTCACCTACTTTTGGGAGAGCTTTCACTCTGTGAAGTTTCAGACCCATAGCTAATTACTCACCTACTCAAAATGAGTAAATGCGAATTATCTCTAAAAGTATTGCAGATAGCCAATTTTTCTCAAATAACTCATTCACCTACTTTTGGGAGAGCTTTCACTTCGTGAAGTTTCAGACCCATAGCTAATTACTCACCTACTGAAAATGAGTAAATGCGAATTATCTCTAAAAGTATTGCAGATAGCCAATTTTTCTCAAATAACTCATTCACCTACTTTTGGGAGAGCTTTCACTTGGTGAAGTTTCAGACCCCTAGCTAATTACTCACCTACTCAAAATGAGTAAATGCGAATTATCTCATAAAGTATTGCAGATAGCCAATTTTTGTCAAATTAATCATTCACCTACTTTTGGGAGAGCTTTCACTTGGTGAAGTTTCAGACCCATAGCTAATTACTCACCTACTCAAAATGAGTAAATGCGAATTATCTCTAAAAGTATTGCAGATAGCCAATTTTTCTCAAATAACTCATTCACCTACTTTTGGGAGAGCTTTCACTCTGTGAAGTTTCAGACCCCTAGCTAATTACTCACCTACTCAAAATGAGTAAATGCGAATTATCTCTAAAAGTATTGCAGATAGCCAATTTTTCTCAAATAACTCATTCACCTACTTTTGGGAGAGCTTTCACTTCGTGAAGTTTCAGACCCATAGCTAATTACTCGCCTACTCAAAATGAGTAAATGCGAATTATCTCTAAAAGTATTGCAGATAGCCAATTTTTCTCAAATTAATCATTCACCTATTTTTGGGAGAGCTTTCACTTGGTGAAGTTTCAGACCCATAGCTAATTACTCGTCTACTCAAAATGAGTAAATGCGAATTATCTCTAAAAGTATTGCAGATAGCCAATTTTTCTCAAATAACTCATTCACCTACTTTTGGGAGAGCTTTCACTTGGTGAAGTTTCAGACCCATAGCTAATTACTCACCTACTCAAAATGAGTAAATGCGAATTATCTCTAAAAGTATTGCAGATAGCCAATTTTTCTCAAATAACTCATTCACCTACTTTTGGCAGAGCTTTCACTTGGTGAAGTTTCAGACCCATAGCTAATTATTCACCTACTCAAAATGAGTAAATGTGAATTATCTCTAAAAGTATTACAGATAGCCAATTTTTCTCAAATAACTCATTCACTTACTTTTGGGAGAGCTTTCACTCTGTGAAGTTTCAGACCCATAGCTATTTATTCACCTACTCAAAATGAGTAAATGCTAATTATCTGTAAAAGTATTGCGGATACCCAATTTTTATCAAATACTCATTCATCTACTTGTGGGAGAGCTTTCACATGGTGAAGTTTCAGACCCATAGCTAATTACTCACCTACTCAAAATGAGTAAATGCGAATTATCTCTAAAAGTATTGCAGATAGCCAATTTTTCTCAAATAACTCATTCACCTACTTTTGGGAGAGCTTTCACTTGGTGAAGTTTCAGACCCATAGATAATTATTCACCTACTCAAAATGAGTAAATGTGAATTATCTCTTAATAGTATTGCAGATAGCCAATTTTTCTCAAATAACTCATTCACCTACTTTTGGAAGACCTTTCACACACGAAAATGAAAAATTGTGAATATCTCGGAAAAGCTATTTCTTCTGCTTTAATGCTCGGCGGGAGATACACACAACGGCAGTGGTCTTGACAAAAATTTTTGTCTCCCCAAAAATGGTGGCCATTTTGAATTTTCAAAGTTTTTGCAAAACACAAAAATGCTTATATCTCGAAAACTGTGCTATATGGAGCGAACTCAACAAAATTTAGGACCTGCTGGGTATCTCTGCAGAGTAGCCATGCCAATTTTCAAAATATTTTTCGTCTCGCCAAATATAGCGGACATTTTAATTTTTTTTATTTTTTGCAAAACACAAAAATGCTTATATCGTGAAAACCGTGCTAGATAGAGCAGACTGCGCTGACTTTGGTTGCCACAACAGTATAAGGCTAGAAACGAAGCATTTTCTTAATACTTTAGCACTCACCTTTATATCCTTTTCGGGACGCTTTGTTTTTGCTATGCAAAAACATTATCTTTTTTTTTTGCGAGCGATCCTCTAGTTTATTTTTTTTTTTGGTGGGGGGGATTTTTTCCCTCTACCCATCAAAATCTATAGTTTTAATGAAACTTGGTCACTGATTTGTGTCTCTGGTTGCCTTGCAGCTCGCACAATGTCATGTAGACCAAAAGAAATTTTTTAGTTAAAAAGAGTGATGCATGACGTCAGTCTGTAGTACAAGGAGATGTTACACTGAGTATTAATATAGAATATAGCAATAACAAAGATAGAATATAGGTCTCTCCACACTATTAACAGTTTTAACAGTTTCAATTATTCAGACTGTTTGGTACAGGTAAATGTTAGTCAGATGACAGAAGGTTTGTGGAATTAGCAAGTCTTAATTAACAAATTATATCTCAACGCAATTTATGTAGGCTATAAATTAATATTGAACAGAACTTAGATAATTAAACTGGAAGGAAAAACTCTTTTCACAAATTTTGGGGAAATGAATTGAATGGTAGTACATGTAATATATTCACACTGAAACTCGGTAGGAATTAATCCTGAAATATTGACAATAATTGAATAAATGGTGGTCCTCTGGTCTTTTGTCAGGAAACCTCTTCCAGTAGTGAAGCCAGCCTTCTTGAAGAAACCTGACCCTGTCGTGCCTGAACCCACCAACTTACCCAGGTAAGGGATGGATTTTAAAACGACTTTTTGTGTATTTGATGAACACAATGATTCAGGGAGTATTTGTTGAGATTGGTATTTCACCAGATGGCTTAAATTGGCACAAACAGGAAATATATATTTTCTATAAAATACGGCCAATCAAAATCAGTGATACAAAAAAAAAGCTATATAAACTAAGCATTGATTGGTTGCATGTCAATTTAGGGTGTCAATTTCAAGTAGAATCACATCCTGGAAGGTTACTTAGTTTTGCACTTTTTTTTTGTTTAAAGCCCATTTACAGGTTGTGCTGGTGCCAAAAAATGACGGTGTAAAAATAAGGGATGAGTCAGTAGAAGATTATTTATATGTTATCCACCCAAGACAGAGTGTTTCGCTTCAGGGATGCTAAAAAAAGATATATTTTAGTAATTTCCCGATTTAATAGGCTTACTAATGGGAAGTGAAGCATGACACTTTTATGTCTAAAATTTCTACAAAAGCCTCTAAAATCGATAAAGCTATGTGTAAAAGTTTATAATTCACCTATTAAACCTTATAAAATGGTTAAAAGGCACACAACAGGAAAGATTTTTGATAATTCATTGAATTCTGGTAAAAATGTGCATTTATAATGCAAAATATAGGAAACTTTAACCATTTTTATATTGCAAGATTTTAGGCATCTTTGAAATACGTTATATTAAAATGCTGTCTTATAAAAACATTGTTACACAAACAATTAAAGTTTGCAAATGCTAAAAATATATAAAACTGAAATGGAAACACCTTTTATTAGCAAAATATATAAATATATTAATAATATATTTAAAGGAAAATCTAATTTTGTAATAGAGTTTACGTCTATGTTCTTTTATGTTGTTGTTCTCGAAGACCCGGTTCACTTTTCTTGCCTCGAGTATTAAACTGATTCGTTTCGTTTCCAAGTCACCGAAAATCGTTACAGCCCTAGTTTGTAATGTATTAAGTTCACCCACAAGTATATTTACTAACAATTGAGAACCTGGCTGTAAAGTTTTGTCATAGTATTCTACTGAAATGATCTCGATACCAAGATACCCGATGACACTGACCTTTCCCCAATAAAAATGTTTAACTTTTACTCAAAGAAATCCCACGGCCTGTACTCAGACCTCACCACGTAGTTTTGATTGAAGTCTATGTCACACAGTTCACATTATTTACAGGGCAACTTTCCCAGGAACGCCAATAGTAATCGCCCCTATCAGTGAATCAGAGATGACAGCAAGGGATTCAAAAGAGCAAAAGAAAGGTATGTAATTATGAAACCTTTATGGTGTTGGGAATGGCAAAGGGGCTATATGGAGCAGGGGGAATATAATTTTATGTCAGCTGACCTGTGAGTCAGCTGACCTTATGGCATCACTCTGCGGTGTCTGTGTATGCGCCCGCGTGAACGACTTCTCCTCCAAAACTTCAACACCCAGAGACATGCTGTTAATTTTAACAGATACCTTATGTATCGAGGATGAAAATTGTTCAAGGCATGCAGATCTGTTTGTTTTTCTGTTCTCCAGACCCATTACAAGTGAGGTACCCCCCACCCAAAGTGTGAAAATTTCAACACTTTATCCCAATTTTCTCATTGACTATTGTAGGGATTTCTCTCTTTATCTTGCATCTATGTACTAGGCCACAAGTAGATTCCTTTGTGAGAGTCTCAGGCCTGGATCTTTCTTAGTTATTTTTTTATGAATTTTTTAAATATTTCTTAATGCATTAAAATTCATGAAATCGTGGACTAAATCACTTATAACTTGAAAAGTATTGCATTTAGAGCATTTTGTTAAAATATGTTATTCAGCTACTTTTTCCATAGCTACAACATGGTGAGTAACTTGGGTGTTTATCCCAATAGCTAAGTGAGTAATAGCTACTTTCTGACTTTTCAGTATCTTCCATAATGAGTAACATCATTTGTGACTTGAAAACTATTGCATTTATACTATTTTGTTTAAATATGCTTTCCACCTACATTTTACTCCTTAACAGTTAACTTGGTACTTTACTTCTTAATCCATTATCTCAGAAAATATGTATTATATCATTGGAAAGGCCATTTTACAGTGGTTCTGCTTCTTTTTGTTGCATAAAAATCTATATAGAAATAATTGAGATATCTCAAGTTAAAGATTGAAAATTTTTGTACACACTGGTGTCCCTGTATATATGACAGCTTTTTAGCATTCTCTCTTTAAATATGGATGTATTTAACTGATAAATTGTACAAAATAGTGAATAATAAAAGTAAACCATCCCTTATTTGACATATACAGAAAAATACATCACTGATGAAGATTAACAATATAATACTGCGCACTCGTATAATATTGTTATTTTCATTTATGATTTTTTTTTCCTGTTTATGTCATTCGGGAAGTTTTTCCTATTTTAGCTAAGAGCAATAAATGGTGAAATATAAGAGAAATAAGAAATAAAATTGAATAAACAAGAAGAGTCATTTTTAAAATCAAAATTCTGAGTCCCTTTTTGCAAAGTATTTTGTCACCATATTACAAAGTAAGCTTCAGTAGTTTAACTTCCACTTCTTATTACTGACAAGCAACTTCATCAAAGTGGTCGCTAAGAGAAATTTAGCGTATTGTGAACTTATACTTGAACATTTTGTTTCTGTCCTTTCAGTGAGAATGCGAAGACGTCTGAAAAAAGAAAAGGTTGAAAAACCAAAACGGCCGAAGCGAAAACGTGGTTTGTCAGCAGACGATCCAAACAGAAGGTGAGAGTGTGTGCCTACTAGCATCAGTTACTTCAAAATAATGTACATCTGTTCTTCAGATGTGTCAGTGATTAGGATTCCTGCTAATTTGGACTCATTATTTTTAGGGGTTGCCTTAGAATCTGCATTTTACAAAGATTGAACAAACCTGTATGTGTTTTACTCCAATTAGAATGCGGAATAAGTTAAGAATTATTTGTATTGTGTGATGTGAAGTAGTTTATCACCATACCGGATTATGTAACTGGGTTTTACAAGTTTATATTAAAGTGTATGTTGACAAAAGGTACATTAATTTATATTTTTATTACGCTACAATAGCTTACCATGTGGGACTTAATGCTGATCTCGGGTTGCCACACCCGGGGCCAACGTCTTAGAAAAAAAGATCGTTCTTGTTAGCCACCGGATATACTGGTAGTTGTCGTCACGTGATAACTTCTGACCAATCGTCCTACTTTCTCGTTGGCCACGATTGACTGGTAGCAGTTTGTAAATATACAGACATTTTCATTTATTTCTCAGACTTTACTTATTGTTGGAGGCTAATATTTGCATATTTCTTGTAATATATATTATAGATCATTCTGTAAAAGTTTCATTTTCACAGGATAAGTATTTTTATTGCAGTCGCGTGTTTTGAGTTTTCCTCGGTTCAGGCTAATACATTCTACGTCTTTTATTGCGTACAAAATGTCTACACATCAAGCAAATAAAGACAAACCGAGAGCGCAGAAATGCCGCCATTTCTGCTTTAGTTTTGATACACATAATTTCTGCCCTACCTGTAGGGAGGCTGGCAAGGGAGATGACCCCTGTGTCACCTTTGAAACCCCTTGCGAAATTTGCACGTCTTTTACAGATGAGCAACTACAGAAAATCCAAAACCGGAAACGGTATTTGAAAAAGCAGAAAGCGACAACTAGTTCCAAAGATGAACTAGATCTTTTGGGTGAAGGCGACGGGGACTCTTTCACTGGGTCCAATGCAGACCTCGAGTGTGCTGCTGATAGCCTCTTTACCTCACCCCCCCGTCCACAACCTCTTGCCTTCAGTTCCCTGTCTTTGAAAACGCCAGCAAAAACCGTCCCACCCACCCCTGGTACAGCTTTGCAAAATAAAATCCAGAAAAATTTAGAGAAATCACTCGGTGATTCCTTAAATATACACTTACAGCAGCAAATGGGTTCCTTCCAGGCATCCATGTTGGAAGCTTTTCAGTCACTCCGAGAGGAGTTGGCTGTAAAACAGAAAGTCGAGACACAGTCCTCGACTCTTGCTTCAAAACCTGGCTTGTCCAGTACTTCTGCTGCCCCTCTGGATTTGCCCCCTCCGAGATCTGGTACTAACGTTCCAAGCGAGGATATGGATGTGGACTACGGTCCAGCTCTTCCTCCTCGTCTAGTATCTACTCAACCTTCCTCGGATCAGTACGTTGCCCCCTCTGAAGGTCATCCCGAAGAGGTTTCGTACTCTCACAAAAAGCAAAGCCATAAGCAGCCAGTTGACCCGAGCTCTGCCTCGGACCAACTAAATGAAGATTCCGATGAACCTCGGATCCCTTCTTCTAGATCCAAAAAGCACTCTGACAAGAGCAAACATAAATCAAGATCTAGATATGTGTCATTTTCCTCAGAGGAGGATCACTCCCCTGTAGCCAGACACAGGTCTTCTAAGCCCTCTAGGGCTCAGCCCTCAGGAGTAGCTTCTGACCAAGACCTCCCACAACATGATCCAGACCCCCCTTATTATAGAGCAGTAGCTTTGTCTGACATGCCCTCACAATACTCTGAGGAAGTGGATACCTTCAGGCGTATTTTGTCTCTCCCTGACCCCAGGGAATCTATGCCCAGGTCTTCCACCTCAGTGTTGGGTCTGGATGATGAAAAAGGCCGTCAAGAGCTCAGACCTAGAGGTCCCTCCTCTATTCTTCCACTTAGCTCAGTTATCAAGGACGCCTTTGATAAATTCCAACATGACTTTAAGGCTGCCAACTTATCTGAGGGAAAATATGTCAAGCCTCCTCCCTCAACTTCCAAGTGGTACAAGGTGGGACAACCAACTTTTCAGGACAAAATTCAGGAGTTGAATACAGACTTTGCTAAGATCTGTATTACTCCTAGACCTTCTGGGCCCCCAGTAGCCAGAGTTCCCCTGCCAGTTCTCAAGGAGCTAGAACTTCAGGCTAGACAAAACATCTCTACCCTCAACTTCACCGCTGCATTTGCCAAAACCTCATCTTCTTGCAATGCTTCATTGGAAAAATGCCAACATAGCATTAAGTCTACCGTCAAGAAGATTAAAATCTCAGATTCAGAAAGGTGCCAATCCTGAGAAAGCGGCAAAGCGCGGATATGAGGAAGTAGCTGACTACTTAGATTTTTGGAACAAGACAGTACTTGTTCAACACAGGGCCCTCACTTGTCTCAGCAAATCTCTAGCCCATATTTTGCAGAGGGAATTATACTCTATGGCTAATACCGGCTTACTCAGGCGAGAAGCCGAGATGACTCTATTACATCCTCAATTAGGAGAAACGAGACGTCAAGAACTCAGGAACTCGTCCTTTTGGGACTCTTCCTTGTTCGAGTCTCAATTAGTGAAGGAAGGTGAGGACTTCCTTCTCAAAAAAGGCACCTCAAAAGATTCTCAGGGTTTTGCACCCTACCAGAATAAGCCCTTTCGTGGTCCCCACAGGAAAAGAGGCTCCTACAGGAAACGCCCCTATGGGGGCAATACCTCTCAAAGCAGTAACCAGTCCTTTCCTTCGGGAAGAGGAAAATCCAACTTCAGAGGCTCCAGGGGTCGTTTTCGACCCCACAATAGAGGAAGGGGGCGTGGAAACCCCCCTCCCCAATGACTCCTCCAAAGCCTCACTCAGTCCACCAGTAGGAGGTCGCCTCCGTTCTTTCAGGAGAGACTGGCTCACAAACAAATGTTCTCAAAACGTGTTAAACATTATCACCAATGGCTACGTTCTGCCATTCCGTTCAAAGCCAAACTTGATCAGATTTCCTCTGATTCTGTCAGAGTACAAGGCCCAACCAAAAGACCAAGCCTTGGCTACTTGTATCCAGTCTCTCCTGTCAAAGAACGCTATCGAAAGGGTAGACAATGTAAAATCTCTCGGGTTTTACAGTCGCCTGTTCCTAGTACCCAAGCCTCACCAAAGGTGGAGGCCAGTCATAGACTTAAGCAGGCTCAATACTTTTCTACACGTAGAAAAGTTCAAAATGGAAACTCCAGAGTCCATCAGGACCTCCCTGATTCCAGGGGAGTGGGTATCGTCGATAGATCTGTCGGACGCCTACCTGCATATCCCCATCCACCCAAGCTCAAGGAAATACCTAAGGTTTTGCTACAAGGCTCAGGTGTTCCAATTCACCTCCCTCCCGTTCGGACTAGCTACAGCCCCCCAGGTCTTTACAATGATCGTAAAGGAAGTGAAACTAATGGCCCTCTCAAGAGGACTCAGAATTCACCAATACCTGGACGACTGGCTGATCAGGTCCCAGTCTCAGGAGGAAGCACAAGTGAACACTCAGGCAGTAGTAGACCTGACTCAGTCCTTGGGATGGATAATAAATCAGGAAAAATCAGAACTGAAACCTACACAGGTGTTTTCGTTCGTGGGCTACGAATACCACCTCGATTCAGCCCTTGTAAAACCCACTCAAGAGAGATGGCTCAAACTTCAGGATTTGATCCTACGACTCAAGTCAAAACGTGTTTTGACTGCAAGATGTTTGATGTCTCTAATTGGGTTGCTAGCCTCAACGGAGAAAATGGTCCCGGAGGGACGCCTTCACATGAGGCCCTTTCAGTTTCATCTCAAGGAGCACTGGAGATATCCTCAGTCGCTGGACAACCTCCTTCCCTGGACAGAAGCCATTGCAGCCCACCTAGATTGGTGGCAAAATCCCTCCAAGGTGATGAAAGGTGCAGACCTTCATCCCAAAGACCACAGTATCCAACTCTTTACAGACGCCTCAAACGAAGGTTGGGGCGCTCACTTAGACCAAAACTTTACCAAGGGTCTGTGGTCAGATCGGGAAAAAAGGCTTCACATAAATGTCCTAGAATTGAAGGCGGTCTCCCTGGCCCTTCGAGACTTCAAGGACCAGTGCCAGAATCAAACAGTGTTGATCGCGACGGACAACTCAACAGTGGTAGCCTACATCAACAAACAAGGAGGAACACACTCGGCAGAGATGTGTGCTCTCCTGTGGAAGATCATGACCTGGTGCCATCAATATCACATAACATTGAAAGCCAGGCACATTCCAGGGTGCCTGAATGTGATGGCCGACCTGCTATCCAGGTCCAACCAAGTGCAGTCAACCGAATGGTCTCTGCACCCACAGGTCTTCAAACAGATCTGCCAGAAGTGGTTCACCCCTCATGTAGACTTGTTTGCCACTCACCTGAACCACAAGCTCCCTCTATACGTGTCTCCTATCCCAGACCCAAAGGCCTGGGACATAGATGCTCTGAACATAAACTGGACCAACCTCACAGCATATGCGTACCCTCCTACGGCTCTCCTTCACAAGGTGATCCAAAAGATCAGGCAATGCCAGTGCCTGATCATCGTAATAGCCCCAGGCTGGCCAGGGATGCCCTGGTTTTGGGACCTAGTGCAGCTCTCAACAGAGATCCCACTGCAACTCCCAGTGTCAACAACCCTACTCAAACAGTCCCACAAGCTGGTGTTCCACAACAACCCCCAGCACCTGAACCTCCACGCCTGGTGTCTAGGAGCGGACAACTCCAAGAACAAGGCTTCTCTGTGGAGGTGGCAGAGAGAATTGCTGCCCCTCAGCGGTCATCAACAAGGACCATCTACAAGTCAAAGTGGGCCCTTTTTGAAAAATGGTGCAGAGAAAATTCGGTGGATTTCTCCACTCCATCTGTGAAACAAATCTCAGATTTCTTCATGTACCTGTACCAAGACCTAAACAGGCGCCCCTCGACCATTGATGGTTACAGGACTGCAATCGTTGACACTTTGGGCCCAACGGCCCAACATATTGCACACAATGCAGACCTTCATAGGTTACTCTCCAGTTTTCACAGGGATCGTCCTAAAAGTTCCAGAAACTTACCCAAGTGGAACCTTTCTGTTGTCCTTCACGAGCTCACCAAAGCACCTTTTGAGCCCATGAAAGACTCAGACCTCAAACATCTCACTTTAAAAACTGCTTTCTTGCTAGCCTTGGCCTCCGGCAAGCGCCGCAGCGAAATCCATGCCTGGGTCGCTAACAAAGTAGCTAATTTAGGCCAATGGGAAAAGGTTGCCTTGTTCCCTTCTTCTGATTTCATAGCCAAAAACCAACTAGCAAGAGAAGGTTCTCAAAGTGTGTCTCCGGTGACTATCCCTGCTCTGACTACCATTGTGGATAGACAGTTTAAAGAAGACAGGACCCTGTGTCCCGTACGGGCCCTGAGGTTTTATTTGGATCGAACTAAAGACCTGAGAGGGTCTCGTTCTCTCCTTTTCATCTCCTTTAAGAAAGGACATACCTCAGACATCAGACCCGCTACACTCTCTTCATGGTTGAAACAAACCATTTTACTTTGTTACAAACAAGCAGATCAACAAGCCTTGGACTTGGTCCAAGTCAAAGCGCATGACATCCGGGCCTTCGCGGCCTCTAAGGCCTTTTACGGTGGGGTATCGGTGGACCAAATCATGCAAGCCTGTCACTGGAAAGCTCACAACACATTTACAAATTTTTACCTAAAAGACCTTACTTGGTCGGACACCGACAACAATTTGTACCTGGGACCCGTAGTGGCTGCACAACAAGTCCTAGATCCTTCCCCTCAGACCAGTTGTCCTCGGAAAGAAAAAAGGGGGGGGGCACATCCGCTACAACCAAGTCTTCAGGAGTCTTTCCCAGGATCTAGGTATTCCTCTACCTTCAAGATGTTACGGGTAAGGTCATTTTATCCTTTAATTATCAAGTATTTTCTATTAAGGACTTATTTAGTTGTCATTAATCTCATATTCAGGTTGTAAAAATTTTATGAGATTCCCAACCTCTGGGTTGGTCAGTCACACGTGAAGGGCCCCTTTTGGACCCTTAGACCTCGGAGTGAGCACTGCTGCACTCCCGTCCTTCAATAAAACATCTAGACAGTTTTTAGCACTGTCTCTCATTTACTTAGGTTTTTGGCTCGTTACAGGCCCGGCCTTCGGGATCGGGGCACTGTAAATGGGACTCAGACTGGTATTTCTGGCACTATTCTATACATATTAACTCAAAATCTTAGAAAAAATGACATTCCTTCCAGTCTCAGCTGTAATCCCGCCACCGGGCGGTTGAATTCAGCATTAAGTCCCACATGGTAAGCTATTGTAGCGTAATAAAATTGAAAATTTTAATTACTTAAATGTAGCTTTTATAAGCTACAAGCTTACCATGTGGGACTTAGAAGAGTCCCACCCTGCCTCCCCGCTGTTTACAGCTGAGGGGTAGGTTTAAAAAATTTCAACGAGAAAGTAGGACGATTGGTCAGAAGTTATCACGTGACGACAACTACCAGTATATCCGGTGGCTAACAAGAACGATCTTTTTTTCTAAGACGTTGGCCCCGGGTGTGGCAACCCGAGATCAGCATTAAGTCCCACATGGTAAGCTTGTAGCTTATAAAAGCTACATTTAAGTAATTAAAATTTTCAAGTTTCTAAATAAATATCAAGTGTTTGCTCTTCAAAAAGCAACCCTGACTTATTCAGTAATTTAATGTTTCGTGGTTTAGTTATTTCCTTGAAATTATTAACCAAATCAGAAAACTTGCAAAATTCCTAAAATATCAGGATTTTTGCAAAATTACTGTCTACACAAGTGGAATGAAACTCATTGGCATTCATTGTCCCATATTACCCACATTGTATCCATCATTTGTAGTCGAGTGAAAAGAGTGACCAGGGGCCCTCTGTCTGCAGCAGAAAAGGAGGAATATCAGAGAATACTGCAGGAAGTTCAGGACGAACAGAACTGCGTGCAGCAAGCCAGCGACGCCAATGTCATAGAGGAGGCTGCCGGCTTGGTGGCATTACTACAGCAACGCATGCAGAGTCTCCATGGCAACCAACATAAGGATGGTGAGAGAGATGGAGTGTATTTAGCAGGTTTCCATGGTAACCAAGAAAGTGTGGAAATGAGAGAAGATGCAGATTTGTTGGATTCCAATGGTAACCGCAGCAGGGTGGAAACAAGAGATGGAGATTTGACTGGTGTCCATGGTAACCACCCCACTGTGGCAGCAACAGTACAAATAGATTCTATAGGTTTCCATGGTAACCAGCAAAGGAATGAAGATTCAGCAAACCAAACTGATCAGAAGGAACATGTGGCTTGTATCATGATTGGAGAGAAGCTGTTTCCGCTGTCGCACGAGCTGTTCAGGGATTTTGTGGTCAACGTAATGCAAAACACACCTCAAGAAAGTTAGCAATTGACAGAAAGTAACGGAGTTGAGGGTCAACAATATTAGTGCTGATGATCAGAGAAGTTATCATATTACAAAAGTGGCTGTATGATGTGACAGTTCAATGTGTCAGAAGTATTCATTTGAATTTGAAGGGTTACAGTTATATTGGGACTTCTGTAATGATAAATAAATTCGAATGGGCGCTTCAAAATCACGTAAAACCTTTGGACAAACTGAGTGCAAAACTTTAGGTCAAAACAATGTGCTATAATTGACTGTATTCACAATTTTACTGAACAGAATGTTGTCAAAAACCCTTGATATTACTTTCCGTTCTGATCTTAGGCCACACATAAAAAAATTTGAATTTTCAGTGTAAGTTCATTTGTCAGTTTGAAGTAGGGGTGTTGCAGTAGTACCGGTATTGTCAGTACGGTAAACAAATTACTGCAAAACGTCATAATGTTCAGTTACCGGTTTTCCGCTTACACTTCAATGTACATTATCTTTACTCACCTTACATACAAAATAAATGTCATAATCCACTTTTATTTGCGTTTTACTGTAAAACAACAGCCAGAATGAGCGATAATTCATAGCTACCATATATTTCATCGTTCAGCCAATCAGAATCGGGGACACATCTGTGTCATGTTACAATTCCTGTTTCACAGTATGGAAAACAATTTGTTCTCATGTTTTGTCAAATAAGAGACGGTTAACCGGTAACCAACCGGGAAGTACAAGACGTGAAACCGGAAGGAAAAATCGCTACCGCAACACCCCTAGTTTGAAGTAAACCTCAGTCCGGAATTTGGTGGCAAAGTTGCAGCATAACCAAATAGCCAAGTTGGTCTGGATATTGCAAGATATCAAATTAATTTTTTTTTTTTTAGTTTTCTCAATTTATATGTATATTCTTTGTATTATGATGTCATCTTTGTTGGGTTTATTCTCTGGGATTTTCAGCTTGAGGATTACATCGATTAAACGACCAGTAGTCAAAAGGTAACTTAGTCATTACAGAGACAGTATACATTAACATTGCATTCGAGGAATATTGTTTGTGGATTTTGTTGTTTTGTTGTTTCTACCCCAACAGAATGCACTGATATTAAATACTTTTCCGATTGTAAGCTGACAGGCTAATATTCATCTACACTAGACTCGGGAGTAGAATTAGTATACCATATAGTAGTGGTCGGACCGGTTCTGAAAATAAAAACCGGTTTCCAGGGCTTTGTAGCTGAACGGAATCTGGGATTTCAAAAGTTTAGACTGATATGGTGAAAATTAAACGCGAGTGTACATGAGCTATATTTTCAAGAGGAAATATGTATTTACAAGATATTTTGAAGTTTATCATGAATATAAAGTGAAAATGTTAGATGTTTCCTCAAATTTATATGTTTTTGATTGTCTTGTCAAAATATTAACCCCGTAGACCTTGACGTTGGAGCAATGCATGATTTGAAAAAATGGAGAGTTAGTGGGTTGTTGGGGTGGTGTTTACGTATATGTTCTCGTGATCTAGTGCAGAATGTGTACAAATGATGCTAAGATTTATTTATTGTCAAATGAAGGGTGGGGTATATCCAGTGAAGACGTCATATTTCTTGTATAAAGTTTACCAGATATATAGTTATTTTCTTATATAGCTTCCTACTTATTTTGTACTATTTATTACATTATTGGGACAGATGATGAATGTTCTAGTTGTTCATAGAATGAGTAAATAGCTTTGTATATGATATTGTTTTTGTATGGGTATAAGTAATAAGTCAGTTTATTTAGGTTTATTTAGCCAGTAAGTTGCATTTATGTAAAGTTCTTGTTTCACCAGATCCTCCTTAACTGTAATTTTTAATATAGCTTCTTTGTAGTGAAATAAAGAGGTCCTCAGTGGCCTAGTGTTAGCAAGTTTGGCATCTGATAACAGGCTGACACCTCTCTGTGGGTTCCACTCCCACAAGTGACAATGCTGAGGACCTGAACCTGGCTGTTGACCGGGATGAAACCCCAACTTCTTCTTTTGTAATGCAATAACATTACTCTTACCAAACAATTGTTACAGCCAACTCAGTGATCAACAAAATGAAGGAGCTGAACAATTTCAGTGGGAGGACAGACAGGTGTAATGGCCTGCTTAAGGTAGTTCTATAGTATGTAAAACAATTATAGTGTATCTGCAATGGTCTGCATTATAGAGTTGGATATCTCCAACAAACAGCAAGTGTTTGGAAATTTTCAAATATTTCTGATAAAGTGTAGATTAAATAATATAAACTTTTCAAATTATTCCTTGGAAGATTGTGTTTTCATCCATTCAACAGAACTCAACAATTATCAACAAGGCCCTGTATTAAGTTGAAATGGGAGATCTATAGATGAGATGATCTAATCTTAGCAGATTCTGAGGTGTACAAGCAATGGTCATCCTTAAAACATTTATAGTTTTACAAGCATGGATAGGCTGGCATGTCAAAAACATTTCAGGTGCAATGGATTTCATTGAATATTTTTCAACCATGTAGATTTCAGTCGAACCAATATGCTATACAGTAGAAGGCGTTATTTAGAAAGAACACCAGTAGATCAGAGTACTGATGTGCCAACATTAATTCTCCCATTAAACCTACTTAATTACTAAAAATAGAGTAAATCAAGAATGACCTTAAAAAGTAACCTTACACATACATCTTTGTGTACCTTCACACTAATTCACCAGGCAAGTTCTCTTCAACTGCCTTAAAGGATAGTATTCGTGCATATAGGGGTTTTCAACTGTGGTCACAAGTATGGTAAGATATGGATTCATTGACAGCTTCACAACAATCACTTGGCTGTCCTTGTTTTGAATTCAGCTGTACATGCCAGACATTGTTGGGCATCACTCCAAAAAGTGGGATGCATCTTTTTGCACACAAGGATTAGTTTTTAACCTCAGCCCATAAAGGCTGGGGTTATAGTCATCACCTGTGCCATCCGGCCGGCGGCAGCGGGCATAAAGCTTCTGGCTGTGCCACAGCCTAAACCCATACACAGATTTTCACCAAATTTTCAGGATGTGTTTACCCTAACAGGATCTAGAGCCAATTAAGTTTTTGGGGGTATCCGGTAACAACTTTTGCCATGGCAACTTTTTAAGATTTTTGGGTCTTAAAGTTTGTGGGTGTTTCACAGCCAAAACCCATTCACACATTTTTACCAAATTTTCAGGATATGTTTACCCCGAGAGTATCTAGAGCTGGTTAGGTTTTGGGGGATAGCTGGTAACTGTTGCCATTGCAACACTTTAAGATTTTTGGGTCTTAAAGTTTGCTGGTGTTCCACAGCCTAAACCCATGCACTGATTTTCAAGATATGTTTACCCCAAGAGGATCTAGAGCTGATTATGTTTCAGAAGGTATCTGGCAACAAACACTTTTAAGGTTTTTGGATCTTAAAGTTTGTTGGATTATCTGGATTATCACCAAATTTTCAGGATATGTTTTCCAAAAGAGGGTCTATAGCTGACTAGGCTTTGGGTTATCTGGCAACCACTGTTGCCATGGCAACACTTTGACAATTTTTGTGTTTTAACATTTGCGAGTCTCCCACTGTCTGAACCAATGCATGGATTTTTACATTTTTGGGATATGTTAACTGAAACAGGATCTAGAGCTGATTAGGTTTTGGAGGGTATCTGATAACACCTGCTGCCATGGGAATGGCCTTAAACTTCTTAATTGAAAAAGGGGCGCTATGAAGTCGATGTTAATACAGTTGCATTTTTATCTCCTGCCTGTCAAGGCCGGGTTCGGAGATTATGAAATGCCACATTTTTACATCAACATTTACATATCATTCATTAATGAAGATATCTTCATTAAATTTGCAGAGAATATTAATTTTCTGGCTTTAAAAACATGTCTGTAAAAAATATTGTACTCATTTTGAAAAAAACAACATGGCCGCCATAGCCGATTGTTCTAAAATTTAAATATTTCAACTAGCTGTGTCAGATTTGCACAAAACGTAAACTGCTAGGAACGCTTATCTAAGAAAAATTTTGGCTTTGTTTTTTAAAAAAGATGGCCACCATATCACACCTTTAATGTCAAATAGAGGGAAGAACCCCTGCTTCAAGGTCATCATGCTAAGAGGGCTTTCTCCTTTATAGTTGCTTCTAGGGCTTTAAAATATGAAAAGTCGTAAAAAATCATGGCCTATGAAGCTTACATCTGAAAACAACTCGTGAATTCTGTATACTTCTTACAACTGAAGTTGTTCCTATGATTTTTCCATTTTATTGCGTTAATACATCCTATCCAATGGACAATTGCTAAACCGGTCGGCGCAGACTGGCCCGCCAAACGCCAGAAAAAGACGTCCTGTGTTTCCACCGGCTGGCCGGTCCCAGTACTGTGCATTCGCAAGGTGGCGCATGGTATTTACTTCCTGTCTAGACAACATGACGTCATAGCATCTTTTTCGTTTGGCGCGTGTACTGTGCAGACGTGTTTTCAACAATCTCCAGATATTTTAAAGAAAAGTGTGCATTATGACGGATTTACTACCTCATTTGCAAATAATTTATTGTAAAAGTGTTACCTACATATCAAGCATGGATATACATCAAGAAATCTGCTGGAAACGCTCCCTAGCTGACTCAATTTTGTGTTGATGATAGGGCAGTAAGCGACGAGAAATATGAATTATGAAGGCAGCCATTTGCTAGTTTCCTCCCTTTAACCATTGTTGTTAGGGGCAGATCGACAATATTAAAGGAAATAATGGATATACTACTTACAAGGTATTTTTATCCGTGTCTTTTTGAATGTACCTTCTGTAACCTTCCAGCTACAGTCACCATAGAAACATCTAGTACTACAAATGCAAATCACGGGAAACTTCAGTCTACGTAGTTTTGATCTCTGTATATAGAGGGAATCCCCTTATGGAAGGTGCATTCTTCATCAGAGCGCACTGGTACAGACTTCTCTGCTGTAAAGCATCAGTCACACCAGCCTAGCTCGAGTATTTTTTCATCAGAAGCAGGAGGTGAATTCTTCAGATTTCTTCAACCGACTTCACAATTAATATTTATAGAAGGTGATATCAGTCCCTCCCTTGCAGACCCGACTTTGCTGTCGGTAGTGGGGGTTGTGGATGGCCAGTTCACTGGTTTTATCACAAAAGAAAGAAGGAATTTCATCAACACATCTACAGAGCGCACCGGTCCAGGCTTTAAAAGCATCAGCCGACCGGCCAGCTCAAAAGAACGCGACCTCTGACGTCATATCCAGTCAGCCAATCGCGTGTCTTTCCGACCAAATCACGAAGCTGGTCACGTGATGTACTGACTAGGTCACGAAGTTTATCACGTGATCCACCGAAGAAGAAGGTCGGAAGTGCATTCTTTGCACTCACGTCCACTGTAACTCCAGTTTTTCAGTTCCTGAAATTCGCCTCCAGCACTCTGGTACAGACTTCTCTGCTACAAGCATCAATAGACCAGTCAGCTCACGTTTCCGGTGATATAAGAAAGAACGCGTCCAGTGAGGGCTTTTCCCCGAAGTTGGTCACGTGATTCACCGACCAGGTCACGAAGCTGATCATCATCTCCAATCAGCCAATCACGTTGTCCCTCTGACCAGCAAACTGGTCATGTGACACACCGACCCGCAATTGTTTCTAAATATAGATCATAAGGGCTTTCCCAGCAACTGTCAAATCTACAAATAAGACGTGCGTTCCAAAGAAATACTTTATTAATGGCGGAAACCTACAGCCAGCTGATTTCAACACAAGATAGTGTTAAGTACAGCTAAACAGCCTTGTACAGTTACTTCAACAACTGGTTACAGTGCACCGACCGGCTACACAGCCTTATACAGTAGCTTTAACAACTGGTTACAGTGTACCGGCAGGGTACCGGCTACACAACCCTGTACACTTGCTTCCACAACTGATTTCAGAGTGTACTGACAGGTACCGACTACACAGCCCTGTACACTTGCTTCAGTAACTGGTTACAGAGTGTACCGGCTGGTACTGGCTACATAGCCTTGTACACTTGCTTCAACTACTGGTTACAGAGTGTACCGGCTGGTACTTGCTACACAGCCTTGTACACTTGCTTCAACTACTGGTTACAGAGTGTACCGGCTGGTACTTGCTACACAGCCTTGTACACTTGCTTCAACAACTGGTTACAGAGTATACCGGCTGGTGCTGGCTACACAGCCTTGTACACTTGCTTCAACAACTGGTTACAGAGTGTACCGACTGGTACTGGCTACACAGTCTTGTACACTTGCTTCAACCTACTGGTTACAAAGTCTACTAACAGGGGTTGGCGACACAGTCCTTACTGTACAGTGCTTCAACCCAACTGGTTACAGTTAAAAAAGAAAGCTGGCTAAATATAGACCAGTAGCTGTCAAAATTCATGGATGAAGTTTTTTGTTACAGAGAATTACTAGTTACAGTAAAGTACCGAGTATGGAGCCCGGGTACCGGACAGAGTTACCTCAGGTTTATTTGGTTACAGAGAATTCTTAGACCAGTCAGTGGTCTTGGTGATATGACAGGGATATGACAGTGTCCCGTGTCACACCTCTCAACAACCTGTTATCGGAGCTGGACTTGACTGGAGAGATAATAAATTTTGTCATCATGTCCGGCCAGGGGTCAGACATCTCACAAATGACAATTGCTCTGTAAATACTGCACCTTGCAGGCTGCTGGCCCGGGGCGAAGAGTCTACTAATGTGAAAAGTTGTGTCAGCCCCACCGGACCACAATAAGAACAGAGAGACTGTTAACCTGGATCATTGTCACCAGAGGGACAGAAAATGTTGGTCAGAATACCAAATGTCCCAAATGTGGCACACAGTCTGCCTATAGGTTCCAGACTAAGCCCTTTTTGGGAACGTAGGAAGCCTTGGGGGCTGGACCCTAGGTAGTACAACTGTTGAAGGAGGGATACCTATGTCCATATACCTATACAAGAACAATCCAGGAAATGCCTGAGATTTCACATCCAAGGTCGGGCATACCAGTTCAAGGCCCTGCCATTCAGTTGGTCCACAGCACCTTTGGAGTTCACCGTGATACCAAAGCAGGTGAAATGGATAGCCATACACATGGATTTAAGAAGCCACCTGTACCTAGATGACTGGTTGGTGAGAGCCAGATCCCACATACACAGGAACTAGAAAATAATGTGTCAGCAACTGGGTTGGCTGATGAACTTAGAGAAATCAGAGCTGGAGCCCAAACAAGACTTCGATTTTGTAGGCTACCAGTTCGACTTCAGTTTTGATCGGTTCCGACCGACTCTGGACTGGTGACAGAACCTTCAAGAGACTGTTAAAACTGCTATCCCTACCGGCTTGCCCAGTCCGGGAATTCATGTCCTTGATAGGTTACTAACATCTACAGAAAGCATGTTAATCTAGGCAGACTTCATATGAGACCCATACAGTGGCATCTCAAAAACAACTGGAGGGTATCCAGAATCACTGCAAAAGGTGATCCAAGTCCCCAGGTCCCTGCACCCCCATTTACAATGGCGGCTGAAGGAAGACAATGCACTTACAGGCCAACCATTACACCCAATAAAACATGCTCTGCAAATATTTACAGACGCATCAATAGAAGGGTGGGGTGCTCACTCAGATGAGCACTTGGCAAGAGCAACCTGGTCCCCTCCGGGAAGCAAGTTGTATATGAACTATCTAGAACTTAAAGCAGCCTTTCTGGCTTTAAAAGAGTTCCAAGACCTTTGCTCAACAAGATAGTACTTGTAGTACTTGTAGCAACTGATAACACCACAGTAGTGTCATACATAAAGGAAGGAGGAATGAGGTTGGGCCCACTTTGTGCCCTACTATGGAGAATCTTGACCTGGTGTACCAGGAAGCAAGTGACTCTAAAGCACGACACATTCCAGGCCGGCCTAATGTGGTAGCAGACAGGGTGTCCAGGCTAGGCCAGACCATCCCAACAGTGGTTTCTCCTTCCAGAGGTCTTCCACTCTATGCAGTAGGTGGCACCGGCCCAAAATAAACTTATTTGCCACGAGGTTCAACAACAAGTCACCTCTGTTTTGTGTCACCGGTACCGGATCCCCTGGCCACAGCAGTGGATGTGCTCAGTCGGCCATGGTAGGATCTAAAAGCATACACCTCACCATCAGCCATATTGGGCAAAGTGGTGAAGTTGCAAGACTCCCCATGTAAGAGAATCATTCTGATTGCTCCGGGGTGGCCCAACATGCCTTGGTTTTGGGATCTAGTGGCCATGTCCAGCCACATCCCGCTGAGCCTGCCCAATCTGTCCAGCCTGTACACAGCCATTCGATCAGATCCCTCACAGAAATCTGACAAATCTTAATCTCCATTCAGGGCTCCTAGAGCCTCAGCAATCGAGGAGCAGGACTTGTCTGAGGCAGTGGCAGCAAGAATTGAGGCTCCTCAAAGGGGGGTCAATCAGATCAGTCTATGAAGCAAATGGGTCATTTTTACCAAGTGATGTATCATTCATCAGGTGGACTTCGGGCACCACCTGTAAAGTCAGTTGTTTACTTCCTTAGGTACCTGTTTCAGGACAGGAAGTTGCAGCCCAGTACCATTGATGGTTACAGGTCAGCCATTGCTGATGGTCTAGAAATTTGCCCATCAATTTTAGTAAGGATGAAAATCTCACTCGTCTCCTGGATAGCTTCCACTGAGACAGACCCAAAGGCCGGAGGGTAACCCCTTCCTGGAACCTCTCCCTGGTTTTTGCACCAGCTGACAAGGTTCATTTTGAACCAATTAAAGGCCTCCTTGAAGCATTTGACCTTCAAGGCAGTTTTCCTCTGGGCCCTGGGTTCATGCAAGCGTAGAAGTGAGATACATGCTTGGCAAACAGCCCAACACCATTGATGGTTATAGGTCACTCATTGTTGATAAACTGGAAATTCACCCTTTAACATCAGTAAGGACGAAAATCTCGCTCGTCTCCTGGATAGTTTCCTCAGAGACAGACCCAGAGGCAGGAGTGGCATACCCTCCTGGAACTTCTCACTGGCCGTGCACCAGCTGAGACTCCTTTTGATCCAATCAAGGAGGCCCCCTTGAAGCATTTGACCTTAAAGACGGTATTCCTCTTGGCCCTTGGGTCGGGCAAGTGCAAAAGTGAGATTCATGCCTGGCAAAACTGATATATTGGACACCAATCCGATTGCTCAAAGGTGTCCCTGTATCCATCACCCACCTTTCTATCCTAGAATCAGCTGGCCATAGAGTGTCCAGTGTGGCCCCTGGGGTTATAACAGCCCTGGCCTCGACTCTGGATAGATCCCTCAAGTCTGACAGGTCCCTCTGTCCGGTCAGAGCATTATGCTACTATTTGGACAGGACCTCAGACATCAGGCAGAATAAGGAGGTGGTTTTTGTCTCCTTTAAGAAAGGTTTCAACAAAGACATCTCACCTGCCACTATCTCCTCTTGGTTCAAGCAGACTGTGATCCTATGTTATGAGCTCTCTGACCAGGAGGCCCACATTTAACATCAGGTTAAAGCCCATGATGTCAGGGCCTTTGCTGCTTCTAAGGCCTTCCAGTCGGGAGTCTCCTTAGATCCAATCTTGTCAGCCTGCCACTGAAGTCAGAATACCTTCACACAGTTCTATATGAAGGGCGGGGCTTGGGCTGATTCAGAGCTTTACCAATTGGGCTCGGTAGTGGCTGCTCAGCAGATCCACAAGTGGCCCTTAAATTGAGGAGATTTGTATATATGTATAAACAGTTTCTTCATGTACATAAGAATTAAGTGTGGCGTGCTTCCTTTGGGAGGTTTATTTGCATTCTGGGACTGAACTCATCCCTCTCTTCCCCTACCTCAGAGCAGGTCTGCAAAAAAGGGGGGGGGGTGATGGCGGTATAGCCCCGGGTAACCGGCTGCTGGCAACCGACCATGGCCTTTGCAGGGTTTCCTGACCTTAAAGTCAACCCAGGCCTGAACCTATAGGTCTCCTGACGAAGTCAGCCTAGACCGTAGGTTAAAATTTGCTATTACTTGTGAGTTCACATAAGTCCCTAGTAACTTACCCGCCGACCAAGCGGTAGTTATTCAGCAATTGTCCATTGGATAGGATGTATTAACGCAATAAAATTGCAAATTTAATAAGTAAATTAAATTTTTATAAGTTAATACCCTATCCAATGGACACACAAGACCCTCCCACCGACCCCGCTATCAGCTTACTAGGGGTCTAATAGTTTTACACAACGAAAAAGATGCTATGACGTCATGTTGTCTAGACAGGAAGTAAATACCATGCGCCACCTTGCGAATGCACAGTACTGGGACCGGCCAGCCGGTGGAAACACAGGACGTCTTTTTCTGGCGTTTGGCGGGCCGGTCTGCGCCGACCGGTTTAGCAATTGTCCATTGGATAGGGTATTAACTTATAAAAATTTAATTTACTTATTAAATTTGCAAAATTTTGTTGTTGCCCATTTAGTTGCAACAAGACAAACTTAATACTATTTTATTAGGCCTTGAAAAAGCATTTATGATACAGTTCTATTGACCTTTGATAGTTCATCTTGTTCTGCATTACGCTTCTAAAAACTTGAAAAAAGAAGGAAACACTGCACTAGTTTTGGGATGAATTATAGGGCAAATTTTAGTGTTTGAGTCACATGAGTCACATCATAGCTTTAAATGACTTTAAATCATAGCTTTCACATGACCAATTCAGAAATGTATTACATATCTTATATTTAATAATTATGAAAATTAAAAAAAAATGTATTAAAAATTTTAAAATTACTGAAGATTTGAAGTACTTTTGTTTGTGGTGATTGCCCACAATTAATGGGGAATGTTGCTTTTGTCTGTATCTCAAAAAAATAAAACACTTAACCCATACCCTGTTATATTGTATAAGATCGTGGGGTCACCCCCTCCCCACCTGTGCAAAAAAGTCTTTGTCCACCGCTGTGGCCGAATTGGTCATCGGTGACGTCAGGTAGCTTATACATGCATCTGGAAATCCCCCAACTAAAATCAATGGGAAATACTCCTTTTGGCCGTTTCTCTGCAATTAAGCCCCAAACACCCAACCCCGTTATATTGCATCAGTTTGTGGAGGCCTGACCTTGCTATTTCTGGAGAAAAATCCAGACCGTTTTCCCCGACCAAAATTTTCCTCATGTAAGGTATGTACCCATGCTACAGAAATCTCCCAACTAAAATTAATGGGCAATGTTGCTTTTGTCTGTAACTCCAAAAATAAAACACTTAACCCATACCCTGCTATATTGTATAAGATCGTGGGGTCACCCCCTCCCCACCTGTGCAAAAAAGTCTGTGTCCGCCGCTGTGGCCAAATTGGTCAGCGGTGACATCCGGTAGCTTACATGCATCTGGAAATCCCCCAACTAAAATCAATGGGAAATACTCCTTTTGGCCGTTTCTGTGCAATTAAGCCCCAAGCACCCAACCTCATTATATTGCATCAGTTTGTGGAGGCCTGACCTTGCTATTTTTAGAGAAAAATCCAGACCTTTTTCCCCGACCAAAATTTTGCTCATGTGAGGTACGTACCCATGCTACAGAAATCTCCCAACTAAAATTAATGGGGAATGTAGCTTTTGTCTTTAACTCCAAAAATAAAACACTTAACCCATACCCTGTTATATTGTATAAGATCGTGGGGTCACCCCCTCCCCACCTGTGCAAAAAAGTCTGTGTCCGCCGCTGTGGCCAAATTGGTCAGCGGTGACATCCGGTAGCTTACATGCATCTGGAAATCCCCCAACTAAAATCAATGGGAAATACTCCGTTTGGCCGTTTCTCTGCAATTAAGCCCCAAACACCCAACCTCGTTATATTGCATCAGTTTGTGGAGGCCTGACCTTGCTATTTCTGGAGAAAAATCCAGACCTTTTTCCCCGACCAAAATTTTCTTCATGTAAGGTACGTACCCATGCTACAGAAATCTCCCAGCTAAAATTAATGGGGAATCTTGCTTTTCTCTGTATCTCAAAAAATAAAAAACTTAACCCATACCCTGTTATATTGTATAAGATCGTGAGGTCACCTCCTCCCCACCTGTGCAAAAAAGTCTGTGTCCGCCGCTGTGGCCAAATTGGTCAGCGGTGACATCCGGTAGCTTACATGCATCTGGAAATCCCCCAACTAAAATCAATGGGAAATACTCCTTTTGGCCGTTTCTGTGCAATTAAGCCCCAATCACCCAACCTCATTATATTGCATCAGTTTGTGGAGGCCTGACCTTGCTATTTTTGGAGAAAAATCCAGACCTTTTTCCCCGACCAAAATTTTGCTCATGTGAGGTACGTACCCATGCTACAGAAATCTCCCAACTAAAATTAATGGGGAATGTTGCTTTTGTCTCTAACTCCAAAAATAAAACACTTAACCCATACCCTGTTATATTGTATAAGATCGTGGGGTCACCCCCTCCCCACCTGTGCAAAAAAGTCTGTCTCCGCCGCTGTGGCCAAATTGGTCAGCGGTGACATCCGGTAGCTTACATGCATCTGGAAATCCCCCCAAATCAATGGGAAATACTCCGTTTGGCCGTTTCTCTGCAATTAAGCCCCAAACACCCAACCTCGTTATATTGCATCAGTTTGTGGAGGCCTAACCTTGCTATTTCTAGAGAAAAATCCAGACCTTTTTCCCCGACCAAAATTTTCTTCATGTAAGGTACGTACCCATGCTACAGAAATCTCCCAACTAAAATTAATGGGGAATGTTGCTTTTGTCTGTAACTCCAAAAATAAAACACTTAACCCATACCCTGTTATATTGTATAAGATCGTGGGGTCAGCCCCTCCCCACCTGTGCAAAAAAGTTTGTATCCACCGCTGTGGCCAAATTGGTCAGCGGTGACATCCGGTAGCTTACATGCATCTGGAAATCCCCCAACTAAAATCAATGGGAAATACTCCTTTTGGCCGTTTCTCTGCAATTAAGCCCCAAGCACCCAACCTCATTATATTGCATCAGTTTGTGGAGGCCTGACCTTGCTATTTCTGGAGAAAAATCCAGACCTTTTTCCCCGACCAAAATTTTGCTCATGTGAGGTACGTACCTATGCTACAGAAATCTCCCAACTAAAATTAATGGGGAATGTTGCTTTTGTCTCTAACTCCAAAAATAAAACACTTAACCCATACCCTGTTATATTGTATAAGATCGTGGGGTCACCCCCTCCCCACCTGTGCAAAAAAGTCTGTGTCCGCCGCTGTGGCCAAATTGGTCAGCGGTGACATCCGGTAGCTTACATGCATCTGGAAATCCCCCAACTAAAATCAATGGGAAATACTCCTTTTGGCCGTTTCTCTGCAATTAAGCCCCAAACACCTAACCTCGTTATATTGCATCAGTTTGTGGAGGCCTGACCTTGCTATTTCTGGAGAAAAATCCAGACCTTTTCCCCCGACCAAAATTTTGCTCATGTAAGGGACGTACCAATGCTACAGAAATCTCCCAACTAAAATTAATGGGGAATGTTGCTTTTGTCTGTATCTCAAAAAATAAAAAACTTAACCCATACCCTGTTATATTGTATAAGATCGTGGGGTTACCCCCTCCCCACCTGTGCAAAAAAGTCTGTGTCTGCCGCTGTGGCCAAATTGGTCAGCGGTGACATCCGGTAGCTTACATGCATCTGGAAATCCCCCAACTAAAATCAATGGGAAATACTCCGTTTGGCCGTTTCTGTGCAATTAAGCCCCAAACACCCAACCTTGTTATATTGCATCAGTTTGTGGAGGCCTGACCTTGCTATTTCTGGAGAAAAATCCAGACCTTTTTCCCCGACCAAAATTTTCCTCATGTAAGGGACGTACCCATGCTACAGAAATCTCCCAACTAAAATTAATGGGTGTCATGTATTAGAAGAAAAAATTAGTCAACTGTATCTAGCAGGTTTATTGCTTCAGAGTGTGACAATGATTATAGTACTGACAACAAAACGTAAACTCCGTAACATGACCGTTGTTATTATAAGATGGTGGGCGGAAGTGGATTGTCACAAATCATTCTGCTGCAAAACTGCGTGGATTAAATAGCCATAGATATTGCAGATTAAATTATGCGTACATCGCATTTCCTCCCTCTTTAAGTTTTAACAATCAACAATAACTGAGAATACCTGAGATTTACAAATAACAATTTACTCCTTATGATCTCAAGATCAGGTCAGTCAACATTAATGACATGAGACTGCAATGTATACTGAATTACACTTTACTGTTATTTCTAGCTGAAATGTCTCATAACTGGAAACAAGTGTTTATTTTAGAGTTCATAGTGCTGGTATTCAGTCAAGAAATTGCATTCAATTTAAAACTAATACTTAAGTCTAATACTATTTTAAGAATACTGTTCTATTTTGAGTGCAAGGGGTGGACTACCCTTGACTCCACACCTAATGTCCATGGGGATTATTCTGCCCCTTATATTCACACACAACTACAGATCCAGTCGCTGTGGTGGTTTGATCTGCCTGGTAGAGTGCACTGGACACTGACAGAATATTCCTCAGGAGGTACTTCTGCTGGTGCCATATTGGATTCATCAGGCGGTACCTTTGGAGGAACCAGTGGTTTGAACACGTCTACTGGTGGTTTTTCGACTGGTAACAATGGAACAGTATCCACCAGTTCACATTGTCTGCTTCTGATTTGATCAACATGGCGTCTCAAGCAACGACCATCTGGTAACGTGATGTATGAAACTGCGCCGCACCTTTAGGTGATAATGCCTGCCAACAGTTCTGGTCTTTTGCCAAAGTTCTGAACATAGACAGTGTTGCCAACACCGAATTCTCTTTATCTGGCCTTGTGATCATGATGGAATTTTTGATTTTCCAATGATTTGTTTACCATGGCGGAAGTGCTGGGTAGTAGCAAATCAAGTTTTGTGCGTACTTTTCTCTTCAACAACAGTTCTGCTGGAGACACACCTTTTGTGCCTTGTGGAAGAATGCAGAACCGAGCCAGGAACTTGGAAAGGCGAATTTCTAGATTACCTTCGGTTATTTTCTTGAGTCCATTTTTGACTGTCTGCACCTCTCTCTCTGCGAGCCCATGCGAGGGTGGATGATATGGTGAACTGTAAATGTCCCGTATTCCATTTGTCCTTTCAAATAACTTGAATTCTTCCGACGTGAAGCATGACCCATTGTCCGACACTATAGACCTTGGCAAACCATGACAAGCAAATGTCATCATTAGCCTCTCAATTGTAGCAGAACTAGTGGCTGATGCAATGACATGAGTTTCAATCAACTTGGAATGGGCGTCAACAATTACTAAAAATCATCTTCCCAAGGATAGGTTCTGCATAGTCTATGTGAATCCTATCCCATGGCTTGGATGGCCAATCTCATGGATGCAGCGGAGCTTCGTGAGGATTTTTCTTGCATGTTTGGCATGCACTACATTCATTCACTACATGTTCAATATCGTTGTCCAAGTGGGGCCACCAAACAAAGCTGCGTGCTAAACTTTTCATTTTTACCATGCCTGAGTGTCCCTCATGCAACTCTTGTAAGATGCGTCTGCGAAACTTGGAAGGAACAATTACACTGGAACCCCACAGAATGCAACCCATTTCTACTGAAAGTTCATCCTTGTGTTTTGTGTATTCTCTCATGTCAATAGAGTGTTCTTGATCCTGCCAGCCATTCTGCACAGAACACATGACCTTTGACAGAATAGGATCTCTAATTGTCTCTCTACGAATGCTGTCTGCTGTAACAGTTGAATTTTCAGCAAGGTGACTGGTCAACAATAGAATGTCTCCTGGAACAGGTACATTAGTAGGTGTATCTGGCAATGGCAACCTACTCAGTCCATCTGCATTGCTGATTTGACAACCAGGGCAGTGCACTAATGAATACTTGTATGCACTCAGAGCTAAGCTCCATCTCTGAATGCGAGCTGATGCCAACTCTGGTATTGGTCGGGCAATCCAAGAAGTGGTCTGTGATCAGTGATGATAACAAAAGTGCGCCCAAATATATACTGGTGGAAACGCTTCACTGCAAAGATGATAGCTGAGGCTTCTTTATCTAGCTGACTGTAGTTCGTTTCAGCATGTGCTAATGAGCGAGAAGCAAATGCAATAGGATGTTCATTATCCTCAGAGGCTTTTTGAGGTAAAACTGCGCCTATTCCATAGGCTGATGCGTCACATGTCAAGATGAGTTCCCTTTTTGGATCATAATGCGCAAGCACTTTTGAAGATGTTAAGAGCTGCTTTGATGCTTCAAAAGCTTTTGTCTGTTGCTTTCCCCAGCTGAAAACAGTACCTTTCTTCAACAGGTAATGCAGAGGTGCTAAGGTGGTGGATAGATTTGGTAGAAATCTGCCATAATAATTCAATAGCCCCAAATAAGACTTCAGCTCTGTAACATTTCTAGGAGCTGGAGCTTCAACAATAGCTTTGACTTTGTCATCCAGTGGATGAAATCCGTTGCAGTTGATTTTGTGTCTGAGATGGCGAACTTCAGGTTCCATGAACTTGCACTTGTCACGTTTAATCCTAAGTCCTGATTTGGCAATAACTTTGAAAACTGATTCCAGAGATTTCAGGTGCTCAGCAGTAGTATTTCCCATAATAAGGATATCATCCTGGTAGCAACAGACTCCTGGAATGCCTTTAAATAAATTTTCCATCACTCGTTGGAAAATTGCTGGAGCTGAACTGATCCCAAAAGCTAGTCTTGTGAATTCATAAAGTCCCTTGTGCGTGTTTATTGTGGTGAGATATCTATGTTCAGGGTGGATCAAGACTTGCAGGTAAGCATTGCTCAAATCAAGCTTGGTGAATTGCTTGCCTCCAACGAGCATTGCATGAAGATCTTCAATCCTAGGAATTGGATAGGACTCTGTTGTACTGATAGAATTTATAGTGGTATGGAAATCTCCACAAATTCTGACCTTAAGATTTTCACCCTTCACGACTGGTACAATAGGAGCGGCTATTTCACTGTGCTTGACTGGTTGAATTATCCCAAGACTCTCAAGTCTATCTGTCTCAAGTGATACCATGTCTCTAATGGGATATGGGACATGCCTGGCTTTGTGAAATTTGCGAGTGGAAGAGTTCTTAATGTCAAATTTCACCTGCACATCCTTCAAGGTTCCCAATTCATCTTTGAAAATGTCGCTGTATTTGTCCAGAAGCTTGGATACGTTATAGCTGTCTGCGGCCTTGACAGCATGAATTTGTTGCCAATTCAGTTTGAGTTCACTGAGCCAGTCCCTTCCATGCAGGGCTGGGCCTTTACCTGGAACAACTAGCAAGTTCAACTTTTTTTTTGTTGATTATGCACTACCTCGACAACAATGACACCTTTGGTCTTGATCAGTTGTCCAGTGTACGTCTTCAAGATGTCAGTGCGGGGAACAAGATTCGGTCTGTTCTCTGCTGTCCAAATGTGGTTAAAGAGTTTTTCACTTATGAGGCTAGCACTTGCACTGGTGTCGACTTCCATTTCCACTAATTTGTCATTCATTCATAAGTTTACAGTGATTGGTGGTGTATGCGGCTTATTCCTTCCTGTCTGAAACAGCTCATAAACTATCGGCCTGGCTGGTTTGTCAGTACCATCCTGGTTGATTTGATGAGTTTTGTGCGGACCACCATGCTTTTCTCTCCCTTTGGAATGACTTCCCTTACCTTGACTTTTTGACTTGCACGCTTCACTGATATGTATGTCCCTTTTTGTGACAATTATAGCATTCAGCCTGACGAAACCTGCACTCAGATTCTAAATGTTGCCCAAGGCAGCGATAACAAGGTTTCTTCCTACCTCTGTCAGGAGTGCTGTTAGGTTTGTGTGTAGCGGCATGTGGTGAGAGGTGATTAACTGCCTGGTTCCCTCTCGACAGCTGACGAACATCTGTGCTGTTCTGCTCTACTTTTTCCATAGCCAGAGAGATGTCTAGGGCTTTAGGAAGGGTGAGGTCTCTTTCAGAAAAAAGTCTCTTCTGTATGGACTGATCATTGACTCCGCATACAAGGCAATCACGAATGTTGTCGTCCAGTTGATTTTCAAAAGCGCAGCGTTGTGCCAGATTTGGCAAATGAGCTACGTAGCTAGAAATTGACTGAGATGGTGTAACAGAAGGAGTGTAACAGAAGGAGTGGGCAAAAAGTGTCCCTTTAAGACCGCAATTAGCTCATCAATTTTTTTTCTTTTGGTTTCTTTGGAGCAATGAGATTTCTTTACAAGCGGTAGCAAGAATCCCCGCAAGAACTAAGGAAAACGGCCCTCTTTGTTGTAGCATCTGTAATCCCATTGGCTTGCAAATAAAACTCGAGTTGTTCACAAAATGTGTCCCAGACTCCATCTGTAGTGTTAAATTCACTCAAATGTCCATAAACTGCCATGATGATCAACCATGTGCACTGTCTCTTTGTTTGACTGTCACTTAATACACAGGTATCCAGTTAATCCTCGTCGCCAAAATGTCATGTATTAGAAGAAAAGAATTAGTCAATTGTATCTAGCAGGTTTATTGCTTCAGAGTGTGACAATGATTATAGTACTGACAACAAAACGTAAACTCCGTAACGTGACCGTTGTTATTATAAGATGGTGGGCGGAAGTGGATTGTCACAAATCGTTCTGCTGCAAAACTGCGTGGATTAAATAGCCAAAGATATTGCAGATTAAAGTATGCGTACATCGCAATGGGGAATGTTGCTTTTGTCTGTATCTCCAAAAATAAAACACTTAACCCATACCCTGTTATATTGTATAAGATCGTGGGGCCACCCCCTCCCCACCTGTGCAAAAAAGTCTGTGTCCGCCGCTGTGGCCGAATTGGTCAGCGGTGACATCAGGTAGCTATACATGCATCTGGAAATCCCCCAACTAAAATCAATGGGAAATACTCCTTTTGGCCGTTTCTCAGCATTAATGGGGAATGTTGCTTTTGTCTGTATCTCAAAAAATAAAACACTTTTTCATAGGCATATGTTTGGTGATATCTACATTTCAATACATTTAAGTTGAGAATGCCATTTGTAGCGTTTGTGTCTAAAATATATTTTTTGTAACAAGTAATATCAAATTTAAAGGGATTTTGTTTCGGTCTCTATTCTGATAGCCAAACATTTTATCGAAAGCTGAAAGTTTAATCTGAAAACAAATGATTTGACATATCATTTCTTCTATTTCATTCCAAAACTCTACAATTCTATTACATTCAACAAACATATGCAAAATAGTTTCACTTTCTTGACAATAATTACATTTTGCAGTGTCCACGATATTAATTTTCCTTAAATATGCCTTTGTAGGAAGTATTCTATAAATGAGTTTTAACTGAAACCACTGCAAGCTGTTGTTATCTAAACTGTTAAAACACACATTAAATATTGACATCCACATTTTGTCATCAATATTTATATCCAGCTCAAATTGCCATTTTGGTTTTATATTACTCCCTTATTATTTTTCCAAATAGGTAATATGTAAAACGGAATAAAGGGCCTCTGCACATTAAAATCAACTACTGGCTTATATTTTTTAAGAAATGTCTTCACATTTTGCTGGACCCTCAAATAGTGCAAAGGGTTAATAGAGTTAATAGAATATTCTTGTTTAACTTCGTCTAAGGTTTTAATTGAACCATCTAAGTTAAGAACATGTTAGTATTGTACCATAATGGACTTGTTATTAGAGCTAAGTTTGTATGTGGTTGGTATTCATTTGTAAACAGGTGCCAAGCACTGAATACATCTATCCAGAATTTATTCCTAGTCCTGTTTTTTAACAGTACATAATATCCTGGCCCGCTATGTGTTAATTTATGAAGTGTTACATTGAATGATTGTTCAAAAAGTGTTATCCACAATGACTGTGTTGTGGTTAGCAAAAGTCTTCTAATCCATGATACTTTCAGAGATGTTATAAAGTACTTTAAGTTAAACATTTTTAGTCCCCCTAATTTTTTATCAAGTACAATTGTTTGTCTTGTTATTTTGTCAGGCTTTGAGGACCATATAAATTTAAAAAATATATCATTAATTTCCTTTATGTATCCTTCATGTGGGTCTGGTAAAACTAAGAAAAGGTGATTTAATTTGTACAGCAGAAATGTTTTAATGATTGCTATTTTTCCCAAAGGTGTTAGGTACCTTTTATTCCATCTGTTGATTATTTCTTTAATTTCTGCTATCTTTTCAGAATAGTTAAGTTTTAGACAACTGTCCAAATCTAATGAAATATAAATGCCCGGTAACTTTAAACTAGGTACAATACTAAATGTACAGTCCTTAATAATAATTTTATCTTTACTGGCCTTTTTTTACCTATCCAGGCTATCTGTGTTTTATCTTTATTAACCTTTAATCCCGAAAAAGAGCCAAATATTTCTAAAGTATTAAGTGCTGCCTGTAATGATTCCATGGTACCATCAAGTATCAGTGTTGTGTCATCGGCGAACTGTACTAACTTAAACCCTGCATTACCGATTTTGAGTCCTTTTATAGATTTATTATTCTTAATGAGGATTGTTAGAATTTGTGCAACAATAATAAATAAATATGGGGCAATGGGGTCTCCTTGTCTGCATCCCTTTTGTATGTTTAAGAAATCAGATAATACACCACACTGGATAATGGTCACCGTAATATTGTGATTAAAAAGTTTAATCAATTTTATCAATTTTTCAGAAAAATCCAAATGAGCCAGCATTTGGTAGATGAACGACCATGAGACAGAATCAAATGCCTTTTCAAAATCAATTAATACTAGCATTCCAGGTATATGGCGGTCTTCTGTAATTTTCATTATATCTAATATCAATCGAGTGCATTCACCAGTATATCTTCCTGGGACGAAACCACATTGAGTTTTATCAATAATTTGATCTAAACAAGGCTTCATTCTGTTTGCAATCGCTGCAGATGCCAACTTATACAAGACTGACAGCATTGACAAAGGACACCAGGTCTTAATTCTATCACTTGACTTTTCTTTCTTGGGAATACATGTTACAATGCACTGTCTCAGTGTTAAAGGCAGGCACCCCTTGTCAAAGCTTAAATTTATTGCATTAGTAATGCAGAACTTTAAATCTTTCCAAAAGAATTAAAAAAACTCAGAAGGAAATCCGTCCAAGCCCGGGGTTTTATTATTTTTGGTATTTTTAAGTGCTATACCTATTTCCTGTATTGTAAGGTAACCTTCAATTGATTTAGCTTGTTCTACACTCAGGGTTTTAACTTGATAATTCTTTAGCTGTTCATTCCAATCGAACAATTCTATACTTTCGGTGGACTCATAAAGTTTTGCATAATAAGTTTTTATTTCATTCAATATTTTCTTCTGGTCCCTAATATAAATTTCACCTTGTTTATGTAGGCACTTTATAGTTTTATCAACATAATTATTGTGTTCTAGTGCACAAAAAATCTTGAAGGTTTCTCACCTTCAGCTAACCATTGTATTCTAGACCTTATCATGTGTCCCTTCAGTTCTTTTTTTCTAAACTCAACAAGTTCTTGTTTTTTTAATTCTAATATATCAGGATCAAGAGTATTTTCACCAGCCTCTAATTTTTCTATTTCTGAGATTAGGGTTTTCTCAAGTTTTGACTGGAGTTTCTTTATTAATGCCGCATATTTAATTGTCTCACCCCGAATTCTTAACAACAGGACCTCTAAAAATGTATCCGGTTCAATGGTTAAACATAGATCTTGGACGCAACAGTTTTCCAAAAAACATAGCTGTATATAGGAGCTGTATATTTCAGATATTCTTCTCGTATACAATTTCAGATTAAGGATATAAATTCTTTGTCCTTTAATAAGCTTGTATTGAGTTTCCATGTTCCTCTTCCCCTTTTACAGTGACTAATTAAAAAGGTTAGTTCTACCATTGAGTGGTCGCTCCTATAGCCTGGCCTTATATTTACACTTGTGGTTAATTCTGTAAAACATGAAGATGTTATGATATAATCAAGACGGGCTTGTTTTAACTGGTTTTTTTTGTGCCATGTGTATCTCTTTGTTTCAGGGTTATAATTTCTGAATGTATCTATGAGGTTGTTCTCTAAGATAAAGTTATTTACGTATCTTCTGGCTTGGGGGTTGTTAATGGTTATATAATTGAAACTGTCTAATGCTGGATTAAGTGTCATGTTAAAGTCCCCACACCAGATTAAGTAGTCATATTCACTACTCTGAAATTGTTCTGTAAGAGTAGAATCAAAAGTGGGGTCATCATTATTTGGTCCATATATATTAACGATTTTCAATTTCATATCACTACTTTCAATATCTATTATCAATACATTTCCCTCTTTGCAGTGTATTTATTCAATATTTTGTATTCAAATTTGTTGCTGAAGAATATAGCAACCCCTCTGGCATTACTATGAATGCCATGCAATAGAAAGTCACAATCCCACATCATTTTGACTTCTGACACATCTTGCTCTGTTAAAAAATAAAACACTTAACCCATACCCTGTTATATTGTATAAGATTGCGGGATCACCCCTCCCCACCTGTGCAAAAACGTCTGTGTCCGCCACTGTGGCCGAATTGGTCATCAGTGACATCAGGTGGTTATACATGTATCTGGAAATCCCCTAACTAAAATCAATGGGAAATACTCCTTTTGGCCGTTTCTCTGCAATTAAGCCCCAAACACCCAACCTCGTTAGATTGCATCAGTTTGTGGAGGCCTGACCTTGCTATTTCTGGAGTAAAATCCAGACCTTTTTCCTCGACCGATTATTTCCCATTGATTTTAGTTGCGGGATTTCCAGATGCATGTCACCGATGACCAATTTGGCTGCAACGGCGGACACAGACTTTTTTGCACAGGTGGGGAGGGGGTGACCCCACGATCTTATACAATATAACAGGGTATGGGTTAAGTGTTTTATTTTTTGAGATACAGACAAAAGCAACATTCCCATTAATTTTAGTTGGAAGATTTCTGGATCTGAAAAAGGTCTGGATTTTTCTCAAGAAATAGCAAGGTCAAGCCTCCACAAACTGATGCAATATAACGGGGTTAGGTGTTTTGAAATGAATGGCACATCACATGTGATGGGGGTTTATATAGTGAGATATGGATCCTGAATCTGGATCCCGACCTACCAAAACAATCAATCCTGTCGGTAATGGTTGGGAACATGCTCCCGGCTTGTCTGTTTGTCTTTATGGCTTGTCAGTTGTGATCTGGCTTGTCTGTTAGGGGTTTAGGGCTTGTTGTGCAACCTCTACGACTGGCCGTGCAAAAAACATCCCCGACCCTACGTCTTGTCGGGATGTGGTTGACATCTTTTCTGTAACTTTACCGTTTAGTCTGGGATTTCATAACTGACTCTGCATTTTTCCATAGTTTTTCTCACGACTCTACGATTTTTGCAACCGACCCTAGGGTCAGTTACAGGGTCGGCTCCAGTGGAACACCTGCATAAACTACATTATTAGAGTTCAGAACCATTGGTGTTGTTTTAATGTTCTTCATTTTTTTTCCTTTTTAACGCTGGTCGATAGGAGAGTTTTATTGTAATCAGTTTGTGTCTGTCTTTCTCTCTGTGCACCATTTTGTCCTTATAACTCAAAGACTATAACATCAATCAATCCCAAATTTGGTGGTAAGGTGTACAGACGGATTCTTCGAAATTTGGTGTAATTTGTTTCTTATTTTTAATTGGGAATACACAGTGAAACTGCTTCTCTTTATCACATACGTAAAAAATCAATATTGTATTTGTAGAAAATCAAGTGCATCCAGCTGGCTGCTGTCAAGCAGCTGGGAATAGATCAAGTCATAGCAGATCAAGAATGGTCATGATCATTAGATCAGATGTAGTAGTCCAGTCCTCACACAGTCTGACCTTCCCCAAGATGGCAGGTCTGGAGTCCAGCTGAAGTTTGAAGGGTGTTTTCCTGGTTCTCCTGCTTGTCAACAGAGACACAATAAAATCTTAAAAAGTTCTGAGTTAGTTTAAAGTAGTTGTAACCAGTGTGAGATACTGGACTCTATTGCTCAGCTCATGATATAAAAGCAAATATATATTAAGTTTTTGTTTTTTGTCCTGGCTGCCATCGTCGCCGTCCGGAAGTCAAGTAAGGTAGTTCCAGTGTGAGTTTAAGGGGCTGTATTACTCAGTCACGTATGGTGCCATTTTATGAGCTAGGATCTGGCAGTCAGAAGGAATTCCAATAAAATATTTGCATGTTACTGTGTTACTTTTATTTTGTCTATGAAAATACTTTGTGTTGTTTTATTGGGTTCACTTCTGAGCTGAGTGCACTCTGACCTTGACTATGACCTTGGATGCAATTGTAATGTCGTTTGGCATTATCATGTGTACAATGGGGTTCCTACATCTTCCCCTCTGACCAAAACTCCCCAGAAAAGAATATAATTTGATAGAATGTGGTATTCAACCACACATACAGTTTTTAACCATGTAATTTTGCTTTGAGGCCACCTTAAATGGCCTACATAACAATAATATGACCTGAATCCATTATCATGTAGTTGAAGCCACCTCAATGGCCGTTTAATGTGGATCTTACTTTTAAGTCACTAGTTTATTACACTAATACTATGGCCCCCTGTTAGGGACACAAGTTCACCAATCTTAAACTGGTAATATGACCTAATTGTCCATTGTTTTACTTGAAGCCACCCTAATGGCCGTGTGATATTAGCATGACTCTTAACATAAGTATAACTGGTAATTTGACCTTATAGGTCACTGTTTACTTGAGGTCACCTTAATGGGTCATGTGATATTAAGATGACTCTTAACACAAGTATTTTTAGTATGAGGCCCCTTTGGGGCCAAAGTAAGATATTAGTATTTTAACTTGCTTTTATGTCACCTTAGCATACTAGTCATTTCAGGTGACCTTATGTACATTTAGTCAGATATTATTCAAAAATGTTATTATACAGCTACTGCTTTTAACGCAAATGTAATGGTTAAATATGTTACAGAATGTACATAAATCTTATTAGTGTATTGTATTATTAACATATTAAATGCTAATGAATCGTTAAACCCCACCAGTTTGTTATTGTACTAGATAGGTCACTGAACAAACAATATTCCCCTGACTTTTTATTTCAATTCTGCTACACAAGCCCACCATGAACTCCCAAATTGATTTCATCCCTATCCCCAAGAGAAGTATTGTGTCCAGACTCCTCATCGAGACTGAGCACCTCACGTTAGCTGTATTCATACATCTTGTCACTGGTTGCTAAGCTGCCAAATAGCAAAGTTTTAGATGCAAGCTTAGTCTCATCCAACTCTGGTTGGTACTCTAATATAGTTTCTTTAGTCCATCCCAGAAAGGCCATAGCCAGGAGTGGTTTTGCCACAGCTGCATCAGTGGCATGGAACAGACACCTACTAAACACCAAGTCATAACAGACCATTTCGAGCTTTAGAAGCCAACTCAAGACTTACCTCTTTAGACTAGCTTACCCACCACCATAGTGATCCTCCCCTACTGGATCCTTACTAGGTGATAGCTTTGCTAGGTTAAGGACTGTTCCCTTTTAGATTCCAGTACATTAGAGGATTTTCTTCAAGTTCATGCAATATAATAAATGCTTCTATTCTATTTTCATTAGACTGACATGAGTAACACGTTAAGTTACAATGATAGTTTAGGGCAGTTCATTTTAATAATAATCTTTATATTGGCAAAACAAAGGTATTATGTTCTTTCTTATATCTGTGAACAAAACTTATATGCACTGTGAGAAATGATAATATCAGCCACATATATCAACAACAGCAATTCCCGATAAAACAAGTGTTTTAAGTGTTTTTCGAAGGCTGGATAATATTATCTTGTTTCAATATGCCCTTGTGGGGTAACTTGACATTTTTCCTGAAAGTGAAATTTTTCTTCTGAGTTGCTTCTAAACGACAGATCTCAATTATTATGCGTATGGTGTAGAAACGGGTAAAAAGACAGGAAGAAGAAAAATCTCTCGGGACAACAGTTTTATTGGTATACATTACCAAGACAGTCCACATATTATTCAGAGTGCCTTTGGCTCATCAAACTGATGCATCAATTCAACCCTTAAATTTGTTTACTTTGTATTACAAGTGACCGAAAATTCTAATTCAAATGTTGTAAAGTGAAAACATCAGGACAAACTTCATTTTAACAAAATATCTTGAAATAAATTATCTGGGAAGAGTTAACACTAAGCAAAATTTTCATCATGAAATATTGTTTCATCTGATCTTCAACCATCGGAGTTATCACTGAACTGATTTTGTAACCATGGTTTTCCATGATAACTTTTGAAGAATAGAAACAATTGCTTGTACAAAAAGCCAGCAAATAAATTGAATACAACATTAACAGACTAGTTAACTTACACCAGCAAGCTCACTAACCACAAAAGACTTCTGTATAACAAAAAAAACACCAATAACAAGGGTATCTTATGCACATTTTACAGTACTGGCAAATCTTTTTAAGCTATTCATAATGTTTATCCATTGACAAACTAGTACTGCTTACTGTTCTGGCAAAACTTTTTAAGCTATGCATAGTGTTTATACATTGACAAAAAATAGTTTAACAAAAAAGGCCCTGCTCAGAATAAGTTGATTTTATGGACCAGCACATACTTAAACAGGTGATATTTCATTGGTGTCACTATTCTGGTATACAGCTCTCTTTCCAACTCGAGTTTGTCAATTACACTGTTAAGATGTTTAGACATTTGATGCTCATTTTTCATTCTGACAAGGGTTCTAATCAGCATCACAAGACTTACTCCAGTCCCGATACCAAGCCAAGCCCCACTAGTAACTGCACCAATAGTGGAAAATGTACCACTACCAAGGTCACCTGGCATTAGAGCCGTGTCTGCAGCAAAACCACCGATAGTTGAGCTTAATGGGGCACCAGATGAAATTAAATCTCTCATGAAAGAATCAGGTTTACCACTGCTCTTATATTGCTCTATCGAGTATGCTATGCTATTTTTTTAGCTCTTCCATTTTTTGTCTTAAGTTGACACTCTGTGCATCATCATTCTCCAATATTTCCTGAAATTCTTTTTTTTCGTCCTCTGAACATTGACGTGAGCCAAAGGTGCTTCCCAGAGAAACACCCACAGAGCTGGCTGTGGCAGCAACAGCAGCTGGTAGAAGAATTGGTACAAAGAAAGAACCCAATGTAAGAGCACCGGCTGCTATACCAGCACCTGCAGAAGCCACCTTGCATTTGTCTGATAATCCCTTGATGGAGTTCAAAGTTTGTATCGCTTTTTGCAAAGAGGTAATTGTTTTGCAACGATTCCTTAACCACTCCTCGTGCTGGTGATAGATATCCTGACACAAGGAAAAATACTCCTTCACAATTGCAGCCATAGTTTTTTCAAAGGTTGCTACCACTTGTTCATCTTTGTAATTTAACTTTCTTTTTTGAATTTTGTAAACATCTTGTGCCTGGAATAAAAATAAAGCCCTGGTCTTTATATTTATAAATTTTCACTGCATGCGGCTACTTGGATGCAAAAATCTGTGTCTGTTACCATTTACTTTTGGCAGCAAAAGTTTGTGCTGCCAAAAATTATTGGCACATAAAATAGACTTAACAGTGTGATCATTTCCCTTGAATAGTAAGGTACTACGGTATTTTTGTAGAGGAAATGGTTGATATACTTGCTTTTATATGCATGCTTTTAAAAATGATTAGTAGATCAGTAGCAGATTATAAGTTTTTTTTGTTGAAATTATTCAATACAATTTCTCTCAAAGTTTCACCATTCTGGTTTGTAACATTATTTATTTTCACGTTATGTATCTTGATTTTTATGAGGTTTCAAACTACTGCTCAATCAGTCTATAATTGAAAAAATACAGTCAAAAACACCATTTTGCTTCCATTGCCCTAAAGAAAGCCTGAGGTTTAAAGATAATCGTTTATTCATATCACTGATCATCTTTAGCTTGTTACTGGTCACAGGACCCAGCAAAAGAAGATTTGTGTTTGTATGCCAGTTCTTAGGGATAGAAATCTAGTCCTCTGAATGCCCACCATGTAAGTCAATAGAGATTAGTTTATATTAAACATTTGCTCTTACATTCTTAGTTTCCCCAACCATAGTTTGTATTCTAATCATAATGTGTTTAAAGCAGCATTTGTCACTTGTTGTGTTATATGTAACCTTGGGAATATGATATTACTGTACATGTTAATACTTCTTTACATAATGCAGTTTGGAACAATCTGTGAAATTTAGAGTGATGAATTGTAAACAACATTAAAACTTGCATTGATTGTTATATGTTATCGGTGGGATATGTCAACTTTCCTGATGACAAGGTATTTACATAAAATTAAATGAACAAACAAAAGCTGTTGACATAGAGGAAAATATCAACGCACTTGTTGTTATTATCAATTGACAATATCTTCACAATTAAGTAAGAGAGGAGGCAAGAGCTGATTCATTGGCACCTGTACCTTTGTATTCACTTCATATGTCAGACTTTCAGCAAATGTTATACAATGAAACAAAAATTATGTTTTTGTCATCTAAATATTTTCTAAAATTTCTCTGAAGCAATCAAAATGATATAATTGGGAGGTTTAGCATGATGTTTTTCTTCTCATGGGTAAACCTTACTACAATGATTTTGTGGTTATTGAGTAACTTATCTAATCTGGACTTTTATAATGCTTAACCTCTAAGGCATATCTAAGGCCCAGCTAGAAATAAGCAAGCTAAATTATTATAAGTACAATAATACAGGCAGGTCGTGCCAGAACAGACGCATTGGTGACATGAAGGTTAAGGGATCAGGTTTCTTCTCAGGAAATTGATCATCGAAAGTTAAATTAGCAATGTAGACACCACAAATTGTCTTCCCTAGCTTAAAAATAATAATGGCTTTTTAAACCTGTAATGGCTTATTTCTATCTTCTGTGTTTCTAATGTTACATGCATCTTGCAAGTGTTCTACTAGACTTCAGTATCATACATATTAAAGTTTTACCTCATCTTCCTCAAGACTTTTATTCATCATTGTAACATCTATGCTGACTTGTTTCTGAAATAAAAATGGTTTGTTAATCAGTGGTCTTGTTGAGTGAAATCTTAAATTACAAGGGCGTACTATTTTCCTTCGCTTTAATCTCACAAGGGCCCACTTATTAACGCTCGACGATAGGAGAGGGTTATTGTAATCAGTTTGTTTCTGTCTGTCTGTGTTACATATATTGGACACTATATTAGTACATTGTATATTACATATATTAGGCACTATATTAGTGCATTGTTTAATTTAAGCTTTATGTTTATACATTGTCATAAAAGATAATTGTGTTGTTGGTTCTTTTTGTGTGTTGACATTTAAAGTAAGGGAGTTATTGACTTTTGTGTTTTAGTGTTTATTGATCTGTTCACAGACTGGGGGAAATCCCCCCCCCCCCTCAGTGGTTATGTTAGATTTGGGGAAACCCAATTACCAGTAGTTTCTAGAACTTCCTCCTTTGGCCTAGATGGCTCAAGATTTATTTTTTGAGTTGGTTCTGTACAATTCCAGAAGGAATCTGTGAATGTATATAAGGAATGTACATCTGACCACAAGTGAACTTTGTATTCGCTTGCTATAAGGAGAGCTATTGTGTTTTGGAATATAATATAACTTGTGTTGCTGTGAACTTTTACTGGAGTGAACTAGATACATTGTCTGGACAGATTTATTGCACTTTGGATATTTTTGGATATTGTACAGTTATATAACAGAGAGTGCATTTACTGCATTTTGGACATTGTCCATATCTTGGAGCAGACAGTACAATTGTGTTAACTCTCTAAAAATCTCCAGACAGACCTTCTGTGTGACTGGATATATAAAGGATAGCAGGACAAGCACCTTTTGTGTTGTTGAGTGTGGGACAGGTCACAGAATATAGACATCTGTGTGCGAGTGAACATTGGACAGATCACAGGACAGACCACAGGACATTGGATAGATTACAGAATATACTACAGGACGGATTACGGAACAGATTGCTGGATACGGCGGATAAACTTAACTCATACTCTCAGTGGTCAGGTCAGCTAGATCTTATTATTGTATTAGTGTGTTTGGTTAAGAGCACACCAGTTGACTGTAATCATTATTGTTGACTATTAAATAAATTTGTTAAGTTTAACTTTTTGCTTTTTCTGTTACAACTTAAAGACAACCGGTAATTGCTACCGCGCTTGCCCGTGACCGTAACAGGAAATTGGGGGCTCGTCCGGGATCCAACCATTTGATTACAACTATTTGATCAACCGTTCAATTAACTTTTTGAAAATCCATTTGATTTAGTAATTGGTTACAGTCAACAGTGCCCAAAATGGCTAGTGCTAAAGAGTTTGTACAGTCACCATCTATGAAAGTTCTAGAAACTTTTAAAAAAGATATGTTAATGCAGATAGCACAAGAGTTACAGTTAGAGGTGAAAAGGTCAACACGTAAACATGAACTTAAAAGGCTTATTGTTGAACAGTTAGTTGATGAAGATGTTTTACCTGATAGTTGTTTAGAAGTGTATAAGCCTCTACCAATGGAACCTTCTGGGCAATATGAGATCAGGCGATTAGAAATTGAAAGAGAGTTAAGACTTAAAGAGCTTGAAACTCAAGCTCAACAACGAAAAGAAGAGCTTGAAGCTCAACAACGAAAAGAAGAGCTTGAAGCTCAACAACGAAAAGAAGAGCTTGAAGCTCAACAACGAAAAGAAGAGCTTGAAGCTCAAGAGCGAGAAAAGGAACTTGAGCTTAAACATGAAAGAGAAATGAGAGCTTTAGAACTCAATGCCTGTAGAATTGCCCATGAAGAGTCCATTGCTACCAAATTTGATTTGGGTAAAAATGTGCGACTGGTACCACCTTTCAATGAATCAGAAGTTGATAAGTACTTTCAACACTTTGAAAGAGTAGCTCAAAATTTGAAATGGCCTATAGACCAGTGGCCTTTATTGCTGCAAAGTGTTTTGAGGGGAAAGGCCCAGGAGGCATACACGGCTTTGCCAATTTCTGAATGTGTGGACTATAACTCTGTCAAAAATGCTATTTTGAAAGCATATGAGTTGGTACCAGAAGCATATCGTCAAAAATTCAGAAATTATCGTAAACAAGAAAGTCAAACTCATGTTGAATCTGCCCATGAGAAAGAAGTGTACTTTGACAGATGGTGTAATTCTAGGGAAGTAGGTACAGACTTTGAAAAACTTAGGCAAGTTGTTTTGATTGAAGAGTTCAAAAGGTGTGTTCGTGATGACATTAAAACCTATCTAGATGAACAGAAAGTTGAAAATTTGGCAAAAGCAGCAGCTTATGCTGATGACTATGCGCTAACTCACAAGTCCACTTTCAACAAGAATAAGTCCTTTGGTCCTGCTAAAAAGTCTTATCCAGAAATAGGAAAGAAATCTGAAAATGTAGCTGCAGAAAAGAGTTCAGATAAGGGTCAAACTTCAAATCAGACTATGAGTAAGGATAGGAAGCCCAGATCCTTTGCTCCTATGTGCCATTATTGTAAGAAACCTGGGCATGTTATGTCTGACTGTTGGCTCTTAAAGAAGAGAAGAGAAAAGGAAGCAACGCCCAACGCCTTTGTGTCTAGCAAGTCTAACTGGCGTTCAAATCCCAATAGAGCAGAGTCTAGTATTGGTTTAGACAAGTCTGAGATTATTAGGGAAGAGTTCAAACCTTTTGTGTCTGAGGGTTTTGTATCCTTGGAAAGTAGTTCCAGTCAGGTCCCCATTAAGATATTAAGAGACACTGGAGCTACTCAGTCCTTACTTTTAGAAGGTGTATTGCCATTGAGTGTAAGCACATCTACTGGTGAGAGTGTCATTGCTCAAGGTATTGAAGGAGGCTGTGTGAACGTTCCCTTGCATAAGGTCAAGTTAGTATCAGACTTAGTTACTGGTTCTGTTGTTGTGGGTACCAGGCCCACTTTACCCATTAAAGGGGTATCTTTGTTGTTGGGAAATGATCTGGCAGGTGGAAAGGTAGTTGCTGACCCTAAGGTTACTTCTAAGCCGATCACTTTGGTTAGCACTGAGAAATTAGAAGAGGTTATTCCTGGTATTTTTCCCTCCTGTGCTGTGACTCGAGCTATGGCCAAAAAGGCCCAAGAAGAACCAAAAGATTGTAAACAATCTACAGATGTCTTAGTTGATTTGTCAGATACATTCTTGAACAACTATGACTATGATGTGCAGAATTTTAGTGATACTAATCCCAAGGATAGGGTAGATTCTGAAAAACAAGACCCAATTGACTGCAAAGATGTATCGCTTTCAAAATCAAAATTGATTTCAGAGCAGGAAAATGACCCTGAATTAGCTCCTTTATTCAAGTTGGTCCTACCACCAGTAGAGCTAGATAAGATCCCTGTAGGCTATTATGTCAGAAATGGTGTGCTTATGCGAAAGTGGAGGCCACCAACTGTCCCTGCATCTGAAGAATGGTCAGTAATTCACCAGATTATTGTGCCAAAAGTGTACCAAAGTGAGATATTGAAATTGGCTCATGAGTCTCCGATGGGTGGCCATTTAGGCATCAACAAAACTTACAGCAAAATAACCAAACATTTTTATTGGCCTCAAATTCGGCACTGTGTGGCAGAATTTTGCAAGACTTGTCACATTTGTCAAATGGTAGGGAAGCCAAACCAAAAAATTCCTGTAGCTCCTCTCAAACCCATTCCAGCGTTTGAGGAACCATTTAGCAAAGTGATAATTGACTGTGTAGGTCCCTTACCAAAAACTAAATCCAGAAACCAATATCTTTTGACCATTATGTGCGCCTCAAACAGATTTCCCGAAGCCATACCATTGACCAACATAACAGCTCCCAAAATCTCAAAAGCTCTGGTTAATTTCTTTACTCTAGTTGGCTTACCAAAAGAGATCCAGTCAGATCAAGGGTCAAATTTTATGTCAGGACTATTTCAACAGGTTGTATTTCAGTTAGGTGCCAAACAGATCAAATCTAGTGCTTATCACCCAGAATCCCAAGGTGCACTTGAAAGGTTCCATTCCACTTTGAAGAATATGATTAGGACATATTGTTTAGACAATGAAAAAGACTGGGATGAAGGCATCAGCTTATTATTGTTTGCAGTTAGAGAATCTGTTCAAGAGTCTTTAGGCGTTAGTCCCTTTGAGTTGGTCTTTGGCCATTCAGTCCGTGGTCCTCTCAAGCTGTTGAAGGAAAATTGGTTATCTGAGAACACCGAGAGCCTAAATCTGTTAGATTATGTCTCAAGGTTCAGAAATAAGTTAAAGAAGGCTTGTGAGCTGGCGCAACAAAATTTGAAAAATTCTCAGTCAAAAATGAAGATGCTTTACGATAGGAAGTCGCAAAACCGTACTTTCAAACCAGGTGACAAGGTTTTAGTGTTACTACCTGTCCAGGGAAATACGTTACAGGCCAGATATCACGGGCCATACAAAGTGTTAAAGAGAGTAGGTGACCTGGACTATATCATTGAAACCCCGGACAGAAGAAAGTCAACCCAACTATGTCATGTAAATATGGTAAAGCCATACTTCGAAAGAGGTATAACATAGCTTATGATGGCTATTAATAGAAACACTGTTAAAGATAGGAATTCAGTGTATAAACAGGACTTTAAAAAAGTAACATATGGCGTCCGCATGGATACGCCCTGTCCAGAAGCTGTATTTAAAGTGTAATTTATATACCTATAATTAGTAAGTTTATAAAGGTTATACATGGTACTAATTTTACTTTTGTATTTAGACAAAAATGTTTTGTAAAATGTTATTACCTGTGTTTGTATACATCATGAAAATCTCTTGTAAAATTTTGTAATCCCTTGGTTTCCAAAATTTTTCTTTAAGGGGGGAGGTGTTACATATATTGGACACTATATTAGTACATTGTATATTACATATATTAGGCACTATATTAGTGCATTGTTTAATTTAAGCTTTATGTTTATACATTGTCATAAAAGATAATTGTGTTGTTGGTTCTTTTTGTGTGTTGACATTTAAAGTAAGGGAGTTATTGACTTTTGTGTTTTAGTGTTTATTGATCTGTTCACAGACTGGGGGAAATCCCCCCCTCAGTGGTTATGTTAGATTTGGGGAAACCCAATTACCAGTAGTTTCTAGAACTTCCTCCTTTGGCCTAGATGGCTCAAGATTTATTTTTTGAGTTGGTTCTGTACAATTCCAGAAGGAATCTGTGAATGTATATAAGGAATGTACATCTGACCACAAGTGAACTTTGTATTCGCTTGCTATAAGGAGAGCTATTGTGTTTTGGAATATAATATAACTTGTGTTGCTGTGAACTTTTACTGGAGTGAACTAGATACATTGTCTGGACAGATTTATTGCACTTTGGATATTTTTGGATATTGTACAGTTATATAACAGAGAGTGGATTTACTGCATTTTGGACATTGTCCATATCTTGGAGCAGACAGTACAATTGTGTTAACTCTCTAAAAATCTCCAGACAGACCTTCTGTGTGACTGGATATATAAAGGATAGCAGGACAAGCACCTTTTGTGTTGTTGAGTGTGGGACAGGTCACAGAATATAGACATCTGTGTGCGAGTGAACATTGGACAGATCACAGGACAGACCACAGGACATTGGATAGACTACAGAATATACTACAGGACGGATTACGGAACAGATTGCTGGATACGGCGGATAAACTTAACTCATACTCTCAGTGGTCAGGTCAGCTAGATCTTATTATTGTATTAGTGTGTTTGGTTAAGAGCACACCAGTTGACTGTAATCATTATTGTTGACTATTAAATAAATTTGTTAAGTTTAACTTTTTGCTTTTTCTGTTACAACTTAAAGACAACCGGTAATTGCTACCGCGCTTGCCCGTGACTGTAACAGTCTGTCTGTCAGTCTGTCTGTGCACCGTTTTACCCTTATAACTCAAAAATTATAACACCAATCAAGCTAAAATTTGATGGGCAGGTATTTCTTGGGGTACAGACGGATTCTTCCAAATTTGGTGTAATCTGTTTGAAAATTAAAGCCAGGAGAGAGTTTTTCTTATTTTTAATTGGGCTTTTACAGTGAAATCTGCTTCTTTTTCCTCACCAACGTGAATCAATAATCCACACACAATCAGCCTTGCTTCCCCCAATGCTTTTTAAACGTGTGTATGTGTGTGTGTTGCTATGCTTTATGGCTTTTCTCACTGGTCTCATTGAGTTTGTGGTGGTTTGGGGGGGGGGGGGTTGTACAAATGTTGGCCTTTCTGCAAGTGGTTATTTTAAGGATATAAAAAATAAAGTAGTGTAAATGATATTTGGAAAATTACATATTATTTGAATGCAACCCTCAGTCATACAATTTTTAACGCTCGACGATAGGAGAGGGTTATTGTGATCAGTTTGTTTCTGTCTGTCTGTCTGTGCACCATTTTGCCCTTATAACTCAAAAACTATAACATCAATCAATCTCAAATTTGGTAGGCAGATATTTCATGGGGTACAGATGGATTCTTCCAAATTTGGTGTAATTTGTTTGAAAATTAAAGTCAAGAGAGAGTTTTTCTTATTTTTAATTGGGAATACACAGTGAAACTGCTTCTCTACATCATATAGGTAAAAAATCAATATTTTTTTTTTGCTTTTTCATGATGTCATCACTCAGTGATGTCACAATGCAATTGTCATTGTGAGGTCACAAACCTAGCTTGTGATACCAGCTGTCTTTAAGTAAAATTATTTCTTCTCATTTTATGTCTTGAAATTCACATAAAGATAATAAAGAGGGGGTGGTATATTCATCATTTTTATTAAATTATTATTTCTGCTTTTTATTATCTCTTTTTTTCTTTCAATTCCTTGACAGTCCATCACCAAAAATTACCATGCATGATTTTTACCAAGAAGTGACCTTTAAGCAATATTTTTACCTCCACCAGCAGTTTATGTTTTTGTGTGCTAATTGTTTGTCTATTTGTCTGTTGTTTTTTTTTTGTTTGTTTTTTTTTGTTGTTTTTTCTTGTATAGGTGTGTGTGTGTGTGTGTTCAGATTACTCCAGAACCAATGAACAGATCTTTATTAAAAAATTTGTGGGTAGGACCTGACTGAAGGAAGAAGTTACTAAAAGAAAGATCTGGATCTTATTATGGATACAAAAAAATCATGAATTTTCAGAGGTCCCATTTCAATGTATTTCTATTGACTTTAGCTTTCTACTTGATATTTCTATGAAGATTAATTTACATGTTTAGTTTTATTTTATTGTCTTCCTTACAATACTTTATATCACTTGAGAGACTGGTCACATGGAGTCGAGCGTTTTGCTCTCTCTGAGTGCATCTTGTTATAAATTTGAAATTGCAACTATACTCACCTCCATCCATTCCTTATTTGTAGTGATTTTATCAAGCAGGTTGAGCAGGTTTTTCAGGCACATGCTTGTTATCACAGCTTGTTCCGACACCATTCCTTTAGATTTTTGTTGCCTTTTTAGGAAATTGGACACACTTATTCCAAAGCCACAAAGTGTTTCATATTCCTTTTCCAGTTCTGATATGTGTTGTTTCACTAATGCAAAACATTCTTCAACACATCCCTTTAAAGTATAAAAATGTTAGATTTTGTTATGATGTTTAAATAACACTATTACATATTTCATGTGGAAGGTATATTTATAACTAGTAAATAACCAACCACTATATGACATGGCATTTTAATTTATTTTGCTCAAAGTCCACTAAATATCTCCGAAAGAAATATACTTTTATTATTTTTTTTCTGGTATGTATGTACTTATGTATGTGCATTATTGTGAGAAAATGTACCAAAGTTTTGGGCCTCATTTTACTGCAGTGATATTTCAATGAAATTGTTACAGTAATAAAATAAAAGTTTCATTATATTTAGTTGGTACAATACCAGATGTTGACATAAACATTGCTGAAAACCAAAGATGCACAGTAAGCTTCCAAAATATTAGTTAGAGAAAATGCCACACATAGAAATGTTTGAATATATTGATGTAAAATTTATGATCTTTCATCGTGGCTGTTTAATTTCTTGGTTTTAAACATTAAGTTTGTTCACTTTTTGAAATAATTATTTTTATTAGTTTTTACTATTATTCAAACATACATTAAAAATACAAGGTTGAACCAAAATTAAGACCAAGAGGTATATTATACTCTGTAATTTCAAATTACAATAACCCAAAGATAATAATTATATCACAAACCTGACCAAGATATAAGATCTAAATCAGTATTAGAAAAATGATCCTAACACACATTTCTTATTTTTACATCATTGATTTGTGCCTCATTGCCCATGCTATTTGCTCAGTGTATACTCACATTAAATTTATCATCAAGATTCTCAAAAAAAGTCTCGGCAGCAGCTGTTTTACTCTTCTCATGACACCATTCCAACTTGTATCTTCTAAAAGGCTATTGAGATAACAGCAATGGTGATAGAGATTATTACAAAAACAGGAATGCACTTAATTGTGCAACTGTTGTGGTGCTTTAGGAAAATATTACTCATAAATACATCAACACTAAGATGTTGGGCAACAAAGTAAAACACTAAACTATCAACTTATTGATTTTTTTGCAAATTAACTACTTAAAAACAACACTGCTATAAATGCATCTTATCAATGCATCCTGTTAGAATTTACACTGGATTTTGCGCACAAATTAGGTGGTAACATTGAACTCAGGCAGACTCTTGTAACTTTGTTGTATGGAAAGTAAAATAAAATATGTATATACCAATAAAATGTGCACACAGATATGCTATGAAATACAATGTAACACCATTCTAAAAATCAGTGTCCGTGCATGTCACCATCCAAAGGTCCCAGGCTGGTGATAGATGAAATAAGACCTGTTAAAGTAAGTACATATATGTTTGGAGGGGCCACAGTGGCAGAGTGGTAACACTCTCGCCTCCCACCTCTGAGGCCAGGGTTCGATTCCCGGCATGGCCTCAAGTGGGAAAGCTGGCAGTTGCTTGTCGTTGGTCAGCAGTTTACAGTACAGAACCCTAACAAACTGTATGTACTGGTTTTCTCTGCCCTTCCAACTACCCATCGTGATATGACCTGTACAGTGTTGAAAGCGACGTAAAACACCAAATAAATAAAAAATATATGTTTGGGCACATAGTCTCAGAAAATTTTATTGCTGCAATAAGTTTAGTGGAGCCATCTTACCACTTCGAGGTGTTCAAAAGTAGTTGTAACAATGTCCCATGATTCAATATCCTGCACATAGCAATGTTTGGCTGCATCAACTATGTCGCTTTTTCTAATATCCATGTGAAAACGTTCTCCCTTAGGGTCACCTTTTCTTAGGTTTTCAATCGCTTTTGTGACACTGATCACATTTTGGCACCACTCTAAAATATCAACTTTTCATTCATGTATATTAAACTGTAAAAGTAGAAATATTATGCTAGAAGAAAATTTCACACATTTTCACAGGAACAGCTCTTCACCATTGGCCAATTTTTATTTGAGATATGAGTGATAAAATATATTCATAGCTTTAATTTTTCCTGTGAAAGGCCATCAGATGAAACACCAAGATTAACTGAAAATTTTCAATTTCATGTTATAGAGTTATAAGATGCCCCAAACAGAAAACATCAGCAATTAGACTGCAAGAAATATGAAGTGAGTGTTCATATTCTGCATATATTTGGTGCAAATGTTAACCCAAAAAACAGTTACACAGTCGGTTCTCGAATAGCAATGGTCATAACACAAAGTAAATTAAAAAATTTTGTTTTACATATCCTCCTTATCAAGGTCAAGATTTGGGTTGATTGAAATTCATCAGATAAGCTGATTAGACATATTTTCAATATGACAGAGAGATGGTAAAACAAGAATAACAATTGTAAAAAGACTAATTCCAAGCGATGACTGAACTACCAGGCCCCTATTGGGTCATGGTAAACATGTTGAAGAATATTACATTGTTTAGAGATTTTACCATATTTCCCCCAAATTTATACCTAAACTCTTTTGTGTGGCTTCAAGGTATCTCATATCCCATATTCTATTGGCAGCGACATTACCATAGTTCAGGCAAGTTCCTCTTACTCAAGTGAAGATATTTACGCCAATGTAATAATTTACTTTTTACTGCATGTTATGTTTAAGTGGGAACTCTCCAAGACTCACTCTTCCAGAGTGACTAAATAAAGCTAATATAATGCTAATTCAGATTTGTTTTTACATTATTATGGTACTAATATATTAATACTGCTGCAACATACTTGCACCATTACATTTTCCATTTCCATCTTCAACTATACTGTCCAACACTTGAAAAGCATCAGCTTTAAAATCATCATCCGGTTGCACCGGTTTACCTCCACTCCAAGTTCCTAGCAATTTTGGCTTTTTATGGGGTCTTTCTAATATGTGGCACCTCCTTCGTACCATATATTTCTTCAATATATTGTGATTGAATGTATCTCCAGCAATTTTTCTACTAAGATATTCATCTGCAGTTTTCTGTTTGAGATCAAGGTCAAAATCCCGTATCAGAGTCCTGACAAGGGGAACTTCATAATCAGTTGGCTGAGCTTCTCGGGAATTGACAAGTCCCAATCTGAGGATTGAACTGCAGCTGTCTTAAGGAAAATATTAAATATCAACTTCATAAACTGTTTTGTTTTTATTAGTTATAGAGGTTATATGCATTACAAATTGAAAACAATTTTAGTTATATATTTCATAAATAAGCCATTAAATTATCTGGTTATAATTTAATGAATTATTTGAAAAAAAGAAATGGTCATAGTTCTAAAACTGTAAATTGTTGTTCAAAAATGGAAAATGGCTATTTTCACACCAAAACAGACAAAAGAATGTGGACTTGGACAAAAATTGGACAAAATGAAACCGGACAAATGTTTCAATACCAGGGCCAAAAAGCTCTGTTTTTTATTAAAGACATCTAATATTAACTAATTGCATAAATGTACTTTAATATTGAAATGCTAATGTCCTTTCAAACACATCAACACATTGTTACAAAGAAGAGGAGTATTTAACACATATATGTTATAGTCATCATGTGCTGTTCAGTGTCATTTCATTAGTAATTCAAGTATTAAAGATATGCTGCAGAATTTCTTAGCACAAAAATTCTATTATAGTTACAAAAAAGTTTTGGTCCTAAAACTGAAACTTTATGTCCAGTTTCCTGTTGTTCAGTTACTTTTGTCATTTTCTTTTTGTCTAATTTCTTTTTGTCCATTCACTACAAAATATGCCCTCACATATTGTCGAAAATGGTTGCACTCCCCTATCCCTCACAATGCAGACCACTCCTCCCTGAAAATCCTGCCTCTTTGGACAAATTCCTAATCATAAAATTATCTCTGTCTGCAAATATTTCTCCTGTAGTTTAAGATTGACTATGATTTGGCCCTGGTGGAATTTCCCCCAATCAGCCCCCCCCCCCCTTTACTAAAATATGGTTTCCCCCCATGATACAGTGATTTCACCTTTTATATTTCATTCCCTTTGTGCTGTAAATATTATGAATTGAATTTTCCCCATTTATATTTTAGTTCTTTAGTGCTATAAATTGAAATTAGTTTGAAGACTTTCATCTTATAGAAATGTACTGAGGGGTATTGTCAATAGCTATCTTATCAAAGTGTAATTAATGTTTGATATATGCTCTGAAATGTGGATCAAACATTTCATCATCATAGAAATGTACTCAAGGTATCGACTATTATTACCATATCGAAGAATAATTTTTATTTGGAACATGATCTGTTTGTATTATTGAAATTAGAAATGTTTATAAAATATATTAAAGTTTCTATTTGTTGAAAAAACAAATATAATCTATACTTTATTTACTACACAACCATAATTCTGTAAAATATTTAGGGGGAAAATATACAATAGGAAGAAAATCAGGAAGGGGGAACCAGTGGGGGAAATTTAGTTCAGGGCAAATCAATGTACACTATACTTTAAACATCCACCAATCAATCAGTTGTCCAGTTGCTTAATCTCCATATCTACAGATATTTATTTATTTATTGGGGGGGTTTACGTCACTTTCAACACTGTACAGGTTATATCACGACAGGTAGTTGGAAGGGCAGAGGAAACCAGTACATACAGTTCGTTAGGGTTCTGTACTGTAAACTGCCGACCAACGGCAAGCAACTACCAGCTTTCCCACTTGAGGTCGTGCTGGGAATCGAACCCCGGCCTCACAGGTGGGAGTCTACGGATATTGAGCACAACATCCAATTTGTTAGGCATAGATCATCAAGACATTAGACATATTCCAAGTTGCACCCAGGGAGGCAGTCCAGTGTTCAGTAGTTAGAAACTAAGGTAGAAACGATGTCTGAAATAAGTAGGTTTTTAGTCAACTTTTGAAACATGAGAGATTTTGGAGCACTGTGTATATCATGTGGAAGATCATTCCATAACTTTGGGGCATCATATGAGAAACTGTTGTTGAAGTGAACCTTTGATTTATGGATGGAAGAACAATAATGAGGAACCTGGAGGAACAATTTTTTTTTATTTGAGCGTCTTGTGTTCATGGCAGGAAAGACAAAGAGAGATATGGTGCAAAATACTTAGGCTGGCCAGTGGTGAGGTACTTATACAGAAGAACTAGGAATTTAAAGATAATTCGATGTTGAAGTGTCTTCAAGCTGAATGTGATGTGAGTGAACTTAGAAGCACTGTTGAGAGACTGTACAAGAGAGTTTTGAACATATTATAGCCTGGTAGTGTTACGGGATAACAAACTATGAAATAGAGAATTGCAATAATCCAAACAATTGCTGACCAGAGCATTTGCAATCAGCACTGCTGTATCAACAGAAAGAAACCTCCTGATACAATGAAGGTCCCTCAGGATAATAAACAAGATTTGATAACAGAATTTACCCGATTAGTGAAACCAAACTTTGCATCAAACAGAACACCCAAATTGGAAGCAAGATCTGTGGGGGAGAGACAATTACCCAGGATATTGCCAGGAAATGAAATGCCATTTGTATCTATTTTGGCACCAAAAACTATGAATTCTGAACAGCAATGTTAAAGTGATTTTATGTCACCAATTGTACCGAATATGCACCTTACAATCTTTTGCTTACTGGAATAAGAGCAATATAATTCTTATTTAAGGTAATGTAGGGCCTCCTTTTTAAACAATTTGTGCTGTTTGTGCTTTTTATCACAATAAAAATGGATACGAGACATTTTTGATAAAATATTGATCAATTTTGTTTTGAATGTTGATGACCAGTTCATCACTCACAAATAACATGATGAGTGAGAACCATATGTCTTGCATAGTAGTTGTTCCATCATGCCAGCCTTGTGTATCAAGCAGTACAAGCACATGTTTCTTATATTTCATCACACCCATCCACACACCATGGGTTACAGCTTCAGTGGTGTGGTCCACACGAAATGCTTCCATATTTCTTGCCCATGTGTTCAACAAGGTTGACTTGCCTGACCTATAAGGGCCGGATAAGGAAACTACCTTTACCCTTTTAGTCTGTAAACTCTCAATGGCTCTTCTAAGTCTTCTTTCATTCACTTTGATAGATCCATCATGGTGAACAGTGATAATCTGTTTTGGCCGCATTTCCTTGAATAAACAGAAACTCTGGTTGTTTTACTTGTGTTATGGTATGAAAACCTGAGTTATGTGTGATTTGAATTTGAATATCAAGATAAATTGAGGATTTAAAGTATTACAGATGTTAGATGTCTGTTGAGACAAAAGTATTTTGCAACAAGCTTTGTATAAACTCGTTTTTTTCAATTTCCCTTAAAGCTGTACTCCAAAATTTTGAAGGTACTATTTTTATTATTCCATTTTATAGGGATAATCATATTACCCCCATGGAGTCAATCCAAATGAAAAACTTCAGATAATTAACAAAGAAACAGCACTTTAAACTTCAGAAGAGCCGCCTGCCTGGGAATTCTGGAAAGCTGATCTCATCCACACATCAGATGAAGTCGGTGTTTTTATAACTGGATCACAAGAATGGATAAAAGATTGGGGCAAAGTGTACACACCAAACTTAAATCCATATAGATGAGTGGATTAGGGAACAAGTCACTTAGACAGAATTTGACACTGACTTAGGAAAATATTACTTCATTGATTTAAATAGAAGCTAGGGAAAATTTCATCTGTTTACTGTAATATTTTGTTACTTTTTCTAATTTACTAGAAGGGATATACAAGATAAACAGGTTAACTATAACTTCCTTATTCAACATTTGAAAACTATAAAGACAAAGTTAAACATTAAAAAGGAGGAAACTGGTTATAAAACAGTTGGGTGTACAGTAAATGGGGAAAATGCACAAAAAATTCCAAGTAGACCTAACAGAAGCAAATAATATATTTCTTTTCTGAAAAACATATGGCCATAACTTTATTTGTTTTATTTTTGTCTTGTGATATGGCTTGTTACCTACAACAAAAAGAAAATTTATTGCAAGGACTGACAATAATTCAAAAATTAAATGGCTTAAATTTTTACAACATACAGTAATGCTTTTCTTTGCAAGAAAAAGCCGACACTGACTGGTATGACTTTGCAGTGAACTATCTGGATACACTTCAATATGTCCTTTAACATTTTGACACTCTTAACTTTTTATCCTTATTTTGAATCTTTCAATAAAATTTTATTCAACCAAACAATTATATGTATATATTCTAATCATTTATTCTATAAACGCGAACAAAAAAATTGTTAGAAAGTGGTTCTTCAAATAATATAAGTGTTAAGACTTACAAATGCAAATAAGGTGACATATATGTAACATGATGAGCTTGAAAACAAGACATTGTATATAAGTAACTCGGTGGGATATTACACTGCCTCATTGTCTTAATGGGTATTTCCACATCAGCGATCACCAACTATCAATTTTAGTGTAAATGTTCTTGTGTATTCTATCATGGCTTATGTCAATGGTTGATTGCTAACCTATTCGTAGTTTGTATAGTATAGTGAAATTCAGTTAACACAGCAGTTGGGCAGTAAACCTAAGCAATAGTTGTCATATCAATCTGTACATATTTTACTATATACAGACATGTCGGGTGTATTGTACTGTGAAGAATGATGAAAGAATTTCGAATATCTCAAAGAAATCAGCAAAATATGGAACAAAAACAAACTCGACCCCAAAAAGCAATCGGAGAGCACAGACCTCCAATGGGGTGCATTTCTAAATATTCAGGATTTTCCCAAACATGAGACTCTACCTACATAAAAAAATCAGAAATCTGTTCATCATTTTTCTAATAATTGCGAACACAGACAAACAAGTGCACGCCAAAACATAACCTCTGGTGGAAGTAGTAAATTAGCAAGTCACAAAAATATGGTTTCACTTGCATACAGATATATCTTGTACATGGACTCGCAGGGGTCGGCATCAGCCAACAATGATCAGCATTAAGGAAACACAGCTTTATTCCAGCAATATATAAGAGCAAAATGGTAAAAACCACTGTGGTTGAAAGCCAGGGAGTGCTGTACTCTGATTGGCCTGATCGAAATATTTTTGTGGTCATGTGACAGGTGGTTTCAAAACAAACTTTTGTATACAAACACAGGCACATGTACTTTATCTTAATTTATTTCCTAATTAAAACCATATATGTGTTCTTAATATATATATAGGTTTTATAAAGGTTGATATAAAGAACATATTTAGTGAATAAAAAATTGTAATTGGGAGTACACGTTTAAAGATGGTTTTCTATATGTGGTGCATTTATACAATGACCCTCTGTGCAAAGCCCACCTTTAGACAAATATAATAAAATATACATTATTGGAACTATTGTAATGTTGGGAATAAAGTAAAATTCTCAACCCATACGATAAAAGGAATAATGCAAGTTTCCAAATTTACTCATAACCCACGCATCTGCAAACATACAGAAGTGCTGAGGAAATTAATGAAATACCTTTGGTCAAATTGAGATTCCACCGAAGCACATACAAATATCCAACCATCTGCTGAAATAGACCTGATCTACATTTTCACCTAACAGCTATTAAAATGAACAGGATGGTAGTTTTACATGGTTGTCTTAATATATATCAAGGTATATTTAAGAGGGAAATGAGTACTTGAGATATGTGCTGTATCTCCACCATACCACGATTGGCAATTTTTTTAAAATTTATTGCAACAATTTTTTTTCACTTGTCAAACTGATTACCTGATATTCCCATGGACATTATTTCCGCTTATGCAATGTTTGTTAAGATAACATAAAAGTACCCACTTGATGTAGGTAAACAAGACTCCGTGATATAAAGAATTCTGTGTCTTTTGATATGAGCTTTTTAACGTGCATTTTGCAATGCCAAAGCTTTTCCAATTAAATTGATACATGGATCTGCTCACATCAATCTGGCTAAAGTGTATCATTAAAATTATATTTAAATAGGTTCAATAAGGAAAGTATATTTGATGGCCATGAATCTGAGCTCAGGGTGACCACATTGATCAGTGAGTAAGAATACAAAAGCATCTTTAGAAAGCCCACTAAGGGGGGTATCAATTAAATATAGCAATGAAGTACAGTTTTACCCTTAACATGGGGTATAATCAAGCCAACCAGTAAGATTCAAAATTACAAGGTAGGGGGAATTTTATAAGCAAATTTAGAATCTAGATAAATTGATTGAAAGAAAAAAAGATTTACGTTAAAATATAATCAATTAAATAAAAGTTTGAATAAAATTAAGTTAAACAGAAATAAGAAGCAAAGTGTTATGACAAACTATGGCCTCAAGAAGTTAGATGACTTATATAATGTTAGAGAATACCAAAGTTCCATGTGGAGTGAGGTTTCTTTACTTAATTATAATTAACGAAAGTCTGGCGAAGAGACCTTGGCAACTGATTATAAATTTATTCAGTATCCCAAGTTCCATGTTACCTCATGCTTTCCAGTGGCACCCCATGTTGAAAGCCCACGCTGCCCCACTAAAACCATGAAACTTCAATGCGATGGACAGATCCAAGTTACTGGAAATGGTTCATAAATGTTTCCAGGGCTTTGCTATCTCTCAAGAGGATGGGTTACATTCCTGAAGGGATCTGAAACAATGGGTATTTTTTTCTACAAGGGATTGCAGTATAATCTTGCGAAACACGAGTGAAGCTGTGCAAGGTTCTTGTGGGATAGCAATGGAACAAGTTTCCTTCCTGTTACCAATTAATAATAACTGTTGCACCATGTAATATTACATCACTGTGAGCTAAGATATGTATGTATTCAATAATTTGACCTAGCATTTTGGTGGAAACATGGCCATCCATAGTTGGTGAGAATATCTTGTTCTGTCTAATGGACTTGAGATACCATTGTTATTTCTTGCATTGGAATGGAATAGTATCCCTGCCATCCAAAATGTACAACACCCAAATGGCTGACATATGGTTAGCTATGGAAGATGGAACTTATGTGTTATTAGCTATGTATTCCGTAAGTGATTTAAACATTTCTCCTGAAGCCAAGAAGCTAAAATTCTTTAGTACAAGGATGTACAACCAGATCTAAATGCATGCAACATTTTAGGGCCAATTAGCACAGAGGCGGTAAATCTACTACATAAAATGAACATATAGAAGATATATGTCCAATTCAGCTTTGTCAGATCAATTTGTACATCTGTCCACAGCCGATTTAAAGTAATTGTAATTACATAATCAAATGTTACGTTTTTTATTGTATGTGCTATCAGAAATGTGATCCCATTATTGTGGGCCAAAATTGTGTGAAACAGATGAAATCCTGAATGAAATTATTAGTGGTGTTACAATCATCCCGCAATAGTTGAAGTATTTTTTTAGGAAGAATCTGGCTGGCCCGACACATTTGTTCATATACAGAAGTAACCCATGCTGGGATTGTGGTATTTTACTGGAATATGACTTTATACAACAATGGGCATAAAGTTTCAAAGGTGTTATGGAGGAGTAGAAATAAATCTAGAAATTATGTCTAATTATATGATAGGACGTCCAACAGAAGAAGCAGAAGGGAGAGTTTTCATGTAACTAATCTCAAAACCCTGGTTTTGAGGCAAGTCTATCAAAAATGGAAAGCTTGATCGATTTAACAGGATAGCCAAACATATGTTTAAATAATCTACATATTCCTGTACCCCTCTATAGCAATGTTTACTCATGATATAACAATTGCAATGGTACAACACTGGAAGAAAATGATATTCTAACATTTTTGTGTCTTTTCCGGGAATTTGCTGATTATCAACTTTTCAGTAATGGAACTGTCATCTGAAATAGTTATTTTTCTGCATTTTCTGAAATGGAACGGTTATCTACAGGTAATTCTGACTGTTTTACTGATATCTGATCTGAATTAGGTAACAAAGCATTGCTGTCTAGTTCACTTCCACTGTTACTATCAGATCAAAATTTTTATATTCTAGGGCCTCTTAAAGATTGATTTAGTTAAGTTAGGATTGAATTATACAGGACATTAGTTTTTATGCATTCACAGAAGTTACTTTTAGGGGGATGTTCCACTGGAACTGACCCTATAACTGACTCTATGATTCTACGGTTGGTTGCAAAATTCGGGAATCGGGGATGCAAATCAAGGAAAAAGTGCATGATAATGTTGGGTTGGTTTTATCTTCCCGACAGAATGTAATAAATCCTGGCTTGTTTGGATCTACCTCCCGACCTGACTTGGGGTCAGGATGATTTTTCCACAAGATGGAAAACTGCTGCGACAAGTGTTAACCCCTGACAGACAAGCCATAGCATGTCCAACAAGGTGTACTGACAGACAGGACTGGATCACTTTCGCGACCCACCCTGACTAGACTGCTTAATTCCTGGAGTCGGGATCAAGAGTCAGGATCAAACCCACACTATATAAACCTTCTCTCGCTATCAAAAATATCACTGTCTATACACTCTTAGGATACTTCTGGTTTTTATTGAGTTGAAAAAGGTGGAGGAGAAGTTCAGAACCAGATGTAATGTCCCCCATATTTTTGGGACTCTAGACGGGAAGCACATCACCTACAGATTGTGGGTCAAGTGGAGCTTCATCAAACGCACAGATTTTCAACAGAGGTGATTTAAGGGAGCTTGGGGATGGCAGCTTGGGGCTTCTGAAACATGGACCACTGGGGAGGGATGGCCAGACGATACATTTGCCTTGATGCCTTTGAAAACACCCCGTTGAAATATTAGTGAGCAGGTTCAGAGTACTACTGGACACCATGGAGCAAAGGCCAATGGTTTTCAGAGACATTGTTTTTACATGTATGGTGTTGCACAACATGCTGAAGACACGCCAGGGTTGAGCAGACAGGGCACCAACTCCATCAAATGATGCATTTGCCCTACAAAATGAACAGGTGGTGTATGTACCTGATGAGAACTACAGAAATCTTTTGAGGGAGACCAAACATCAACGAGAACTACTGAAAGACTACTTCAATCACATGGAGGCATTACCTGGGCAGGAGAACAAGATCTAAGATGTGTCAACCACCAACCCTGGGGGCAGAAGAATCTGGCATTTATCAGTCCTTTTTAGGACCACCCAATTATTCCAAGAACTCTTTTTAAGCTGTTGCATTCAAATGTCCAATAAATGTCCAAACAAAATCCAATCCACTTCCAACCAGTTTCAAAACTCATTCCAATCAAATCACAAGTTCCCTCTTGAAAGACTTCAACCAAAGTTATGAAAAATGTCAAAATTAAGAAACCTTTAAAGAAAAAACTTTTTTTTCAAAATTGATTGCAAGGCATTTTAAAGTTCCAAATCATCAAAATCTTTGGGGAACCTCAAAAGTTTCTCAAGGGTCAAAAGTCAAAAGGTCGAAATATTTCCCCCAAATGTGAAAGCTTCTTTAAAGTTAAAGTGTTTTATCTTTTTTCGCTAATTTTTAATTTTGGATTGGGTCAAAGTTTCATTGTCCCATTTTTTGTTCAAAGTTGTTTTTCACTTTAATTTTTTTCCTAAATTTTTAATCCCAAAACCTGTTAATGAGAATTTTTTTTGTAAAAGTTATTAATCCAAAATTTTATTTTTCTTTCTCTGTTTAAAATCTTTTATGTTCAGGTTTAAAAAATCTAAAGTTTTTCTAATATCGAATTTGTTTTCACCCACACATTCATTCATTCTTTTTTGTGTTTGGGGCCAAACTGTTTTGTGTGGAGTGGTGTACTGCTTCTTGTTGGGGGATTTTTCTAAGTAGCACCTATTAATTGTTTTGGGGATGATTCGGGTGGTCCTGAAAAGGACTGATTGAAGGCAAGTGCAGTTTTTCTACTGCCGCTGCTGTTTGGTGTTGGCTAACTGCAGAAGAGGCTGATGCTGGACTGGTGGCTGCTGATGTTCCTGCTGTGAGGTGGTGGTTGTTGGGAGAGAGGCGGCTTGTGGTTGCCTGTCGGGTGATGAAAACGACTGCAATGTGTCAATCTATTGGTAGCTCATCACAGATTGAAGAATTCCAAAAAAAGTCCTGATATGCTGTGTTGGCTTTCTTTGCCTGTACCAGAGGAAACTGATGGTGGGTTGACCTGCATTGTCAGGGTTAATGTTAAGTTGATTTGTCTTGAAGGTGCAGCCTGTTGGTCGTCAACTACTAGGAAGAAAGTCTGCTGCCCGCTGGTTTGCTGCTGACCTTTGGTTGCCACTTGGCTCTGCTGAGCAGGCTGGATGACCTGGATTGTTGGAATCTGAGTATCTGGGATGGTTAAGATGTATTCCCTTACAGCTGGTCTTGGTCGATGTGGCTATTGAAATGTGCCAACTACCACTCAACAAGAACAAGCAAGATCTCTCAGCCAGTCCAGCCAATACAGTCAGTCCAAATCAGCAGATTATCCTGCATAAGTCCTTATCAGGACCGCTCACACTAAAAAGGCCCTTCTCAGGGCCACTTTAATCTTTCAAAAACAATTATCAACTCTGTTCTGCCCAAACACAAAATACACCGTCCAACACCTGACACATCCCCCCAACACATACAAAATTAAGTGAATGGGTGAGTGAATGTTTGATACAATTAAAAACAATCAAACACACACAACCAACAAATAAATTTGAATGAATGTGTGGATGGACTGACAAACGCCAAATGACTAAAACACTGACAACAGACTAACCTGACCAACATATTTGACAGAGTGACTGACAGACCGACTTACAAAGAAAATCACATACCGTGACTGATGAGTGACCCAAAATAACAGATACTGATTGGCGCCACTATTACTGACTGCTACAGTGACTGACAGAGTGATAAACTACGGACTGAGTAGCAAAAGATGTAACTGATTGACTTAATTTTGTCCCAGATGACTGAAATTCTGAGTAACTTTGTTCACACATAGTTCTTTAAACTTTTGAGTTTAATTTTCAAATAATATTTCTTTTTAAAATATCCGTGAAATAGAACATTTACTTCAGTGTGAAATTGCTTCAAAATTATTAAGAAAAAAAAGTTTCTGCTTGCATGAAAAACAAGACAAAGATGCAGATCTGAATTTCTAAATAAATGTGTTAGAAGTTTGAACTTTCACATTAGAGGACATTGGTTTAAATCTTTATATCTTTTGGAATTTTTTTTCTGTGAAAAAGGGATGAATATACGTTAAAAATGGGTATGAATTTTGGTGAAATTGTGTTAATGTGTAGTTGCAAATGGGTTGGAAATATTGGTTTAATATTTTTGCAACACCATTAAAATAAAATGTTTTGAAATAATTTGGTATTCTTAAATCCTTTCATCCTGCCTAGCCAGTGCCCCTAGGTTACTGAAGTAATCTTTCAGTAGGTGTTGATGTTTGGCCTCTCTCGATGGGTTTCTCAAATTCTCAATGGGTCCATGGGCTGCCAGGCCAGTCTGTGGGGTTTGTATGTCGTGTTCTGGGGTGGGTGGCCTGTCTGCTCCACCCTGATGTAATTCTCAGCATGTTATGTAGTACCACACATGTTAACACAATGTTCATCACAACTAATCCAGTGCACCAACAGCATGTGGGACATTCTATCTGTTTCGAAATGTTTTCCTTAATACCCCTTCTCTCTTATGGATCTGTTGGACATATCAAATATTCCTGCTGAAATTCTTCAAGGATGGCTTTGCAAACCTTGGGGAAACAAGTTTACAAATGGTAGCTCTGCCAACCCTCCAATGGTACTGTAGTGACGTGTAGCTTTATCCTGTGGACAAGTGCCTAAATGTAACTGCCACTTACAAACCAACTTGTAGTGGCTTCCTAAAATTTGTGTGTGGTTTCCTGAGGCGGTTGACAAATTTTTCTTCAATTAAGTCACAAAAGGCAGGTGGCATCCTGATTAAATTCCGGTAACCTTGTATGTCAGTTATTATTAGCTCACCAAAGAGTATTCTGTAGCATCCTCTTTCCTCTCTTTGAAGTATCCAGGGCATAACCCATTGATTCTGTGGCTTCCTTCTTCTTTTTGGTGGGGGCTGGGGCTTTGGTGGTGGTGCTGGCTGGGTATGTGCTGGGTTCTGTTGTCTTTTTTGTCTAGAAATAATGATGAAAAACAACATATTCAACTCAATAAAAAAAACCAAAGGACCTTTAAACTGTCAGACAGTTCATCTTGATGTATAGCTGTCATCTTTGCAGTGATAAATGAGTAGCTTATCACATGTGATGAGGGGTTTATATAGTGTAATATGGATTGCGATTCTGGATCCCGACACCCTAAATCAATCAGTCTTGTTGTGATAGGTCGGGAAGGTGGTGCCACCTTGTCTGTTTGTCTTTACAGCTTGTCTGGTTGCTATCCGGCTTGCCTATTAGGGGTTTAAGGCTTTTCGTACTAGTTTTCCAACTGCATAAAATGTCCTCGGCCCTAGGGCTTGTCTGTATACTCAATTATGTCCATATTGTCGGGGGTTTCTCAACTGACTATTGTTTTTCGTGCCTTTTTTCTATATTTCTACAACTTTCGCAATACCCGCATAAGAGTGGCTCTTAATTTTCAACAATCAAAATAAACCATTCAAGTGGACATTTGTAGATGTAACCCTCTTCAGCTTTATCCATGTGTAATGTTAAGGTGTACCTGTACAAAGCTGTGCCTGAGCAAAAATATAGACTAACCCTTGAATAATAATATATACCAGATATATAATAGGCATTTTCTTCTGTAAGCTTTTCTGTATTGAAACAACACTTGAAGGGACAGGATGTAAAACAAATGATTAGAAACCAACTTTGAACTTGTATTTAATTTAGGATATTCTAAGATCACTTTAAAGCCCAAATCATACAAAAGTGGCTCTTACACAATGAGTTGGAGATTTCATTTACTTGAACACATTATACTGCGTAGTTTAGCATGCCTGTTTAACCATTTATATTGAATAACTTTGTACTCTCTTTTATTTTACTAAACACCCAATCTAGACTTTTCATGGTATTTTTCCTCTCAAGACATCTACAAAAATATTTTATGGCCGATAACCTTTCAATCCTGACCTCATTGGACGTGATACAATGATATATTCATTCTAGTGTCGGTCATATTGGAATTTAGTCAGTTGGTTCATGAAGATCATTAACACAAATGTATTGTGAGAAGTGAGGATTTATTATGTCTTGCCATTTCCGTATGTTGTTCGGATTAGTGTTTTCACAGAGACCCATACATGAAGAGATTTTGTATTAAATAAAATACTTTTAGCTAGCAAGGCATTGACAATTACGTTTAAATTAGAAAGACATCCCAGATGTAACAGTAGCATATGGTGGCAAAAGTGGGAAATCATTTCAATGTCTCACTGAAAGACCCAATGTAGCCAGTTCACAATAGTAGTGTCTATCTTTGTTGCTGGACAAAGGTTACTTTGATAAGATAAGACAATGCTGGTCCAGCAAACATTGTAAATGTTTATAAACGTTTATAAACCTTATAAACGTTTTGTAAACCTAAAATAAACCAATTTTTCATCAATTTTGGCTTTAATGGTTTAGATGGTGTTTCTTGGTAATATAAACCTTTTATAAACGTTTAGTAAATGTTTTTAAAGGTTTAGTTGTAATCGTTTTGAATTTGGATGCTGATGACATCATAGCCATTACGTCATTTTGTTTTGGAATTGAGAAAACAACTTTGGTAGGTACATCCTTTTATATCTCACTTTATGTGATCAATCTGTCAAAATGAAATACTATTTTAGAATGAGGTTTTGTTGTAGCTTTAAAGGAACTGATATTTGACAAATAGTATTTGGTATTTATGTTAATATATATGCTATTTTTATAATTGGCATTGGACTTAAGGTACACAAACCTACCCACAAACCTGGTACACTGACCTTGAACGCCCCTCGACTCTCTTTATAAGAAATGATTTTTGTTAACTAGCGCACTGAATTCCCCCTTAGTGGGGAAGATATTGCGCCTGCAAAGCAGTAGATTAGATTAGATTAGATTAAGGTGGGAACTGTGTAAATGTATTATCGTACTTTTTTAGTTTCAAAACATTTATAAACGTTTCCATAAACGTTTACAAGTATTTTGTTTTAAACCTTATTTCAACCTTATCTAAACCTTTCTCTTATGGGTTTTAAAACGTTTATGAATGTTGTTAAACGTTAGACATATGGTTTACAAACGTTTAAAAATGTTTACATAAACATTTGTAAGTATTTCATTTTAAACCATATTTAAACCTTATCTAAACGTTTCCCGTTTGGGTTTATAAACGTTTATAAACATTTGAAATGTTTGTTGGGGGGGTAACACATTGTTATTGTTGTGAGATTTAGTCATAACTTAGCAGCATTGTAAAATGGTATGTGACAGCAGTTATAAGTTGAAGTGACAAACATCTAAAATATTGCACAACAGACATTAACAGTTCTCAGCAAACCTACTGTATTCAGGTGAGGGAACTCCGACTGCTAAGCAATGCACTTCACAGAGCAAATGTCGAGAGCTACAATTACAATGCATTATCTAGCATGCTTAAATGGTGGAATCAATGATCTGCAAACAATAACTTGGTTCTCTAAACTGTAAGGGCCTGTTTGCAAAATTACCATGTTGCCATATCAACTTGTATTTGAAATTGGGCCTACAAGCTGATTAAACTGGATCAAAACCTAAATTCCATCTTATACTATCCATGTACTAGCCACAAACAAACTACACATTTCTCCTTATGCCCACTTAGGGTCATTAACTGATCCGTATGTGCATGACACAGTTATAATTTATGGATGAGCTACATACTGCCAGCATACGCTAATCTCCACTACCTCATATGTGTTATGGTCTTACATGCTGCTTATCACCATGTATACTGCATTCAGTCTTTCTTTCCACTTGTACCACACTTACAACCATGTTCAAACTCTTATGCCAACAACAAACAAACAGCCGACATACAAACTACATACGGTCTGACCCAACCTGCAAAGGAGCCAGATATGAGTCCACACATTCTGAAGAAAAGCCCACTTATGTCCAATTATGATGCCAATCAATGATGTGTTCATAAGTAATGATGACCATGACGAGTTGAATTGAACATTGAGCTGAATATGTAGATGAATATGCCACATCAAAACTGTTTGCAAACCTAATTGAGGAACACGGGCTAACAAACACTTTCTTGGCAGTCGCAAGAACACATGCAGAACCAAATTTGGGATCCAAAAGGTTCAAAATCATTACAGAAATAGGCACAAAAACACTAGAAAAACTACATTAACAAACTGTACAGAAAGATACCAACACACACTGTGCAAGCTGTTAAACTCTATCATTTTAAATCTGGATATCCTGAATGACTACTTTAAATTTAACATTTGTTCTAGTTATTAAATTGTGCTAGTTATTGAATTTGGATATCATGAATGATTACTTGATTTTCACCCTTTGTCCAAGTTATTAAATTGTACCCCATGATATTTGTGTGTCTAATTGTTTACAGATGGATTACAGACTACATTAATCCTATTTCCACACTGTATATGAAAATATCAACTGGTGTTATTATTAAGGTAATTATAATAATAATTTGACAATAGAGGAGTCAACTAAGTCTGAGTGTATATGTGTAAAGCTTTGGTCCACTATAATAGAAATCTTCTTTCAATATTGCAACTAGAAGCAATGAATGCGAGTCACTTGAATCATTAAATTACCCGTTTATAAATAAAAAGCCAGGTACTAATATGAATAAAGTTAAATGTATACAAATCTTACTATTTTTCAGGACAGCACTACAACTCTCTAATCTAGGCAGACTCCCTTACAAAAGGATTTTTTGAAATGGCACACACAAACGTAATAACGAGGAAGGGTGGTACACCAAAAAGTGCTATTGAATTTATTAAGAAGCGTTCAAGTTCCATCATGCATTACACAGTAATCGTTCTCCATCTACAAACTTGCTAAGCCAAAAGGATGAATGGTTTTTATACCTTCAAAGGTTAAATGGGCAATATTCTAAAGAAGAATATGACTCCAAGATCACGTCCCTAAACCCCCCACCAGCAATTGGAAGTGCAACTACCTTTAGAGATACTTACCAGGAGCTAATTGACCTAATTAAAGAAGTAAACAAAGAAGTGATTATTCTTGTCTCTGCAATTATTCCAAGAACTTGGGACCATGATCGACGCCACTTAGTCAGAAAAATCTACAATCAAATTCTGAAAAAATTTGGCAGTCAAGATAAAATTTTCTTCATCCCCTCTTACAAACCCTTCTTTGACAAATGCAAATGCCTGAAAAAAAAGAGTTATTCAATAGGGACGGTCTGCACTTGTCTAATAAAGGAGCTGTGGTACTCAGAACCCTTTTCTGTGAAAAAATTGACAAAACACTCAAAGGGCTATTAAAATAAACTAATGTAGAATATAAATACACTTTCAATCGCAATTTAAAATGTCACCTGGCTATATGCTAAAACAAGTTGTCTGTGTGTCACAGTAAGTTATTATGCAATGGGGTATTGATTACTAGTGATGGTGATAAAGTGAAATATATTTGTTATGCATGTGCTCTTTTAAAATGCTACCCAGCTATATGTTAAAACAAATTTTATGTGTGTCACAACATGCTATTATAAAAAGAGATATACAATAACCTATATGCCACTTCAAACGTCAGGCAAATTATGATTAATGGATTAATTTTAAAGTGTTATCAAGACGATAAAACAAGTTTTTTGTGTGTATCATAACATGTTATTATGCAATGAGAAATCGATAACTACTGATAAAGTGAATTATTCATGTTATGCATATGTTATTTTAAAATGCTACACAGCTATATGTCAAAACAAATTTTATGTGTGTCACAACATGTTATTATGAAAAAAGATATACATTAACCTATATGTCACTTGAAATGTCAGATAAATTATGATGAATATTTAAAATGTTATCAACTAATTGCTAGTAAGAGTGTTGTGTGTGTCACATCATACGAGACGGGTTTAATATGCATGTTACATATGTCATAACATGAAATTATGAATAACCTATAATGCAATGGAGTAATGTTAACTGCCATTGGGGTAATTTTTTGTTCAGTTGATAAAGTAAAATTTTACATCTTATACCGAGATTACAAAGCATTACCTGGGTATAAGCTCATAAAAGTACTCAATGAAATACCTTGCAATGGAGTAATGCTGTTATTTGTGGTTTTGTTTAGTCAATGCTAATATGAGTGTTGTGTGTGTTACATCATATAAGAGAGGTATCATATACTTGTTACATAGAACATGACATGTATTTACGAATTACCTTGCAAAGGAGTAATGCTAACTGCTATTGGAGTAATTTTTTGAAATGGAGTAATGAGTGATAGAGTAGTGGTATTTTTTATTAAATGCCAATATGTGTGTTGTGTGTGTCAGATTATATGAGACGGGTTTAATATACATGATACGATACAGAATTATGAATTTCCTTGCAATGGAGTAATGCCAACTGCCATTGGGGTATTTTTTTGCTTAGTGATAAAGTAAAATCCACATCCAATATGAGTATTGTGTGTGTTACATTATATGAGATGGGTTTAATATACATGACATGGAATTATGAAATACCTTGCAATGGAGTAATGCTAACTGCCATTGGGGTAACTTTTTGCTTAAAATCCACATCTCTTACTGAGATTTTAAAATGTTACTTTGGTATCATAATAGTACTCTGTGAATTACCTTGAAATGGAGTAATGCTTACTGCCAATATGAGTATTGTGTGTGACACATTATATAAGATGGGTTCTTGCAATGGATTAATGTTAACTGCCATTGGGGTAATTTTTTGCTTAGTGATAAAGTAAAATCCACATCTCATACTGAGATTTTAAAACGTTACTTGGGTATAAGCTCATAATAGTACTCTGTGAATTATCTTGAAATGGAGTAATACTAACATTTATTGTTGTAGTAAATGCTAATATGAGTGTAATGTGGGTCACATTATATGAGGCAGGTTTAATATATATGTTCATACAACATGACCTGGAATTATGAAGTACCTTGCACCTTATAAGCTCATAATAGTACTCCGTGAATTGCCTTGAAATGGAGTAATGCTAACTGCCAATATGAGTATTGTGTGTGTCACATTTTATGAGACAGGTTTAATATACATGACATGAAATTATGAATTACCTTGGAATGGATTAATGTTAACTGCCATTGGGGTAATTTTGTGCTTAGTGATAAAGTAAAATCCACATCTCATACTGAGATTTTAAAACGTTACTTGGGCATAAGGTCATAATAGTACTCTGTGAATTACCTTGAAATGGAGTAATACTAACTAATATTTATTGTTGTAGTAAATGCTAATATGAGTGTAATGTGTGTCACATTATATGAGGCAGGTTTAATATATATGTTCATACAACATGACCTGGAATTATGAAGTACCTTGCACCTTATAAGCTCATAATAGTACTCTGTGAATTGCCTTGAAATGGAGTAATGCTAACTGCCAATGAGTATTCTGTGTGTCACATTATATGAGACGGGTTTAATATACATGACATGAAATTATGAATTACCTTGCAATGGAGTAATGCTAACTGCCATTGGGGTAATCTTTTGCTTATTGATAATATAAATTCCACATCTCATACTGAGATATTACAATGTTACTTGGGTATAAGCGCATAATAGTACTCTGTGAATTACCTTGAAATGGAGTAATGCTAACTGCCATTTGGGGGTTTTGTTGTAGTAAATGCTAATATGAGTGTAGTGTGTGTAACATATGAGACAGGTTTTATATACATGTTCATACAACATGACCTAGAATTATGAAGTACCTTGGACCTTATAAGCTCATAATAGTACTCAGTGAATTGCCCTGAAATGTAGTAATGATAACTGCCATTCGGGGTTTTTGTTGTAGTAAATGCTAATATGAGTGTAGTGTGTGTCACATTATATGAAATAGGTTTAATGTACATGTTCATACAACATGACCTGGAATTATGAAGTACCTGGCAATGGAATAATGCTACCTGCCACTGGGGTATATTTTTTTTTTAAAAATTAAAGCGTTACCTGGGTATAAGCTCATATGAAGTACTCTCTGTGCTGATAAAGTAATAAAGTATTAACAACCAACTATGGGGACTGATAAGGCTACTACTTTGGTAGTACTGAGGTAAACATATACACCAATGAGGTATTATCCTTGGAAAAATTTATCTTCATTAAATCAAAAAATATAGTTTCTCTACCAATAGACATCTTTCACAACACTGTATTGTCTAGTATATGTCTCTATGTATATATGTTATGTTCTATTTGTTACCTTTTTACCGTTGCTAAAACTCGATAGTATGATATACCAGAAGGTATATGGAAGTCACTTTGTACCTTTTTATATAAATTGTTACACTGAATTTCAAAAACAGAAAAACCAAAAGATTAACATAATGAGTGCTGGTCACAACAACAATGCTAAATGTAGGAAATAGTATTAGGGTGTTGTCCGCGAACTGCAAAGGTTTAAGGAATATTGAAAAATAAATAGATATGCTCTCTTACTTTAAGGAAAAGAATGCTTGCATTGTGTATCTACAGGATACACACTTAATAGAAGATGATATAAGGGCTGTAAAGGATTTGTGGAATAATGAAGTTTATATAAATGGAGGTAAAACAAATTCACGAGGTGTAGCCATTCTTTTGAACAACAATTTCGACTATGAAATATTGTCAAGTAATAAAGATAAAAATGGCAACTATCTCAGCTTGCTTATAAAATTAAGCTCAATGACAATAAACCTGATAACCCGGTATGGACCAAATAATGACAGCCCATCCTTTTTGAAGAAATCAATAAACTATTAGAAAACGTAAGTGCAGACTATAATATTATATGTGGAGACTTTAATATAGCTCTTGATAATGAAATTGATACTTTTAATTATAAACATGACAATAATCCTAGAGCTAGACAAGCCATTTTAGATCTAATGAGACAGAACGACTTGTCGGATATTTATAGAGACTTGCATCCTGATACAAAACGGTTCACATGGAGAAGAAGGAATCCAATAAAGCAGGCAAGAGTTAACTTATTTCTCACTTCTTCAAATATACATGATATAACGAATATTTGCAAAATCAGAGCCAGCTATAGATCTGATCATTCAATGATTGAAGTAGATTTGACAGTAAATAGTTTCCTACAAGGCAAAGGCCTCTGGAAATTCAATTATAGTCTCTTAGAATGCCCAGAATATGTATATCACATAAATAAAAACTAAAATATGCAATCCCTGTATATGAACCAAATTATTTAAAGAACACTTTCGCCAATTTTGAAATGAATATAGACCATGATTTATTCTTAGAAATGTTATTACTCCGAATAAGAGGTGAAACTATTACATTCGCTACAGCCCCCCAAAAAACCACTCAAAATTTGAAAAGCAGCCAATATCCGACATCGAAATTCTTGAAGCCCAAGAACCAAGTTACACGGCTTATTGCACATTACTACCAGATAAGAAAGCTAAATTGGAAAGCATAAGGTCAAAAAAGCTAAAAGGACAGTTAGTGAGATCTCGCTTACAATGGCTAAAAGATAACGAAAAACCATCTAAATATTTCTCAAATCTTGAAAAAAAGAATTTTATTGAAAAAACAATAAAAAAGTAAGATTAAATCATAGAGAGGTTATAACAGATCAGGAAGGAATATTAAACCAGGTACAACAGTACTATTGCAACCTTTTTGAAAATAAGGATGACACCCTGCAAAGTATAAACTTTGAAAATTTAGGCATCAAATCAAACGCAAAAATTCCAGAAAACATTGGTATACCGTTAACAGTCGATGAAGTAGGAAAAGTTCTGAAAAAAATTAAATCAAATAAATCACCAGGTATTGATGGCATAACAGTCGAATTTGTTAAAGTATTTTGGGGTCAGCAATAAATAATGGATTTTCAAAGGGATGTTTGTCAGTGTCACTTCGGCAATGCATATTAACATGCTTAGAGAAAGCCAAAAAAGACCGGTCTCTAATTAAAAATTGGCGCCCCATTTCCTTACTGAGTGTAATCTACAAGCTAGCATCAGGAACCATTGCATAACAGCTTAAGAAAACTCTGAATTATGTCATCTCTGATTGTCAAACTGGATTCATAAAGGGAAGGTATATTAGCGAGTCCACCAAACTGATCTATGACATTTTACATGCAACAGAGGATAAAATATACCAGGACTGCTTATGTTAATAGATTTTGAGAAGGCATTTTATTCGCTCTCATGGAAGTTTCTGTATAGGGTTCTCGAGTTTTTTGGATATAACAAAAACTTTATACAGTGGATAAAGCTCTTTAATACAGAAATAACTGCATATGTCGTGCAATGTGGTTTCATGTCAAAACCAATATACATTAACAGAGGCTGTCGACAAGGTGACCCAATTTCAGCTTATCTGTTTCTCTTGGAGCCGAGATTCTAGCTTATTCAACTTAATCCAAACATAACTGGTCTAAAAATAAAAAATATTGAATTTAAATTGACACAGTTTGCGGATGACACAACTCTAATACTAGACGGTAGCCAGCACTCCTTACAATCAGCATTAAATGCCCTTGAAATATATGGAAATTTATCAGGCTTAAAAATGAATAAGGAAAAAACTAAAGTAATTTGGATCGGGCGAAAAAAACATTCCAAAGACAAAATAAATGTTACCACAGATTTGGACTGGGGATATACCGACTTTACCTTACTAGACATAGAATTTTCAACAAATTTATCATTAATACCAGAGCGCAATTATACAAAGGCTATAGAAACAAGAGCAGAGTGCACGTGAATGAGCACTGTGTCAGCTGACTGAGTGTTTTTGATTTGTGAAGGTGATAATGAGAGGAAAGCATAATTATCAGGGAAAGTGCTGTACAGAAGTACAGTAAATGGTAATTGAACAGCATGTTCGAAAGAAATTCCAAAGCTGACAGAAGAAAAGGACAAAAAAGTTGTGCCCTGTAAACGGTATTATGAAGGAAAGTAACAAGGTAACTGTTTAAGTTTAAAAAGTAGGTTAAAACATATTTAAAGAAATACTGCAAATGCAATATCCTTGTTCCACCTTGAAGAAGGGGTCCAAGGTCAAATCCAACCACACAAAAACATTCCCAGCTCATGATTTCCTATAGGTTGGTTTACCATCCCAAACCTCTAGGACCAATAATAAGTGAGTTATAAGCACTTTTAAGTTTGGCTGTCCTCATTTGACCTAAAAAGAGGGGTCCAAAGGTCAAATCTGACCACACCAAAAGAATTCCGGCCCATGATTTCCTATATGTTGGTTTACCATCCCAAACTTCTAGGACCATTAATGAGCGAGTTATAAGCACTTTTAAGTTTGGCTATCCTCGTTTGACCTTGAAGGCAGGGTACAAGGTCAAATCTGACCACACCAAAACATTCCCAGCCCATGATTTCCTATAGGATGGTTTACCATCCCAAACCTCTAGGACCAATAATAGGCACTTTTAAGCTTCGCTACCCTTGTTTGACCTTGAAGGAGGGGTCCAAGGTCAAATCCGACCACACCAAAAGATTCCCAGTCCATGATTTCCTGTAGGTTGGTTTACCACCCCAAACCTGTAGGACCAATAATAAGAGAGTTATAAGCAATTTTAAGTTTGGCTATCCTCAATTGACCTTGAAGGAGGAGTCCAAGGTCAAATCTGACCACACCAAAAGAATCCCAGCCCATGATTTCCTATATGTTGGTTTACCATCCCAAACTTCTAGGACCATTAATAAGTAAGTTATAAGCACTTTTAAGTTTGGCTATCCTTGTTTGACCTTGAAGGTAGGGTCCAAGGTCAAATCCGACCACACCAAAAGATTCCCAGCCCAAGATTTTCTATAGGTTGGTTTTCCATTCCAAACCTCTAGGGCCAATAATAAGTGAGTTATAATCACTTTTTAGTTTGGGTATCCTCGTTTGACCTTGAAGGAAGGGTCAAAGGTCAAATCGGACCACATCAACAAATTCCCAGCCCATGATTTCCTATATGTCTGTTTACCATCCCAAACCTCTAGGACCAATAATAAGCGAGTTATAAGCACTTTTAAGTTTGGCTATCCTTGTTTGACCATGAAGGAGGGGTCAAAGGTCAAATCTGACCATACCAAAAGATTCCCAGCCCATGATTTCGTACAAGTTGGTTTACCATCCCAAACCTCTAGGACCAATAATAAGGGAGATATAAGCACTTTTCATGACTGAAAAAAAACACCTGTGGCGGCCCTCTTGTTTTTCAAAATGAGGCCAAAAATATTCCCAGTCAAGATTTTATAATGAGGAACATATCCTGTGAATTTGAGATCTCTACCTATAATACCCTTTGCTCTAGAGGGCCAACAAAAGTCCTTGTTTAAAGTCGAATAAACGTCCCTGGCGGCCATCTTGTTTTTCAAAATAAGGCCAAAAATATTCCCAGGCAACATTTTATGGTTATTAATATATCCTGCAAACTTGAGAAGGCTAGCTATAATATTTTTTTCGTTAGAGTGGTAATGGTGAAATCTCTCTACACACTGCGGCTATCCAGTGGATACAATGATTTACTCAACAGTGAGAACCTGAACCTAGCTATTGCTCACCTATGCCATGACATACAGGTCTGCAATTTCACTATGTTATAGCTGACCAAAAATTACGTGAATAACATATTTAAACAAACTACTCAAAATGCAATAGTTTTCAAGTTACAACTGATTTACTCAATAGTGATAACCTCAAAGTAGCTATTACTCAGCTATGCAATGAGCTACATGTCTGATTTTTTACTATGTTATAGCTGACCCAAAAGTAGGTGAACAACATATTTAAGCAAAATACTGTAAATGCAATAGTTTTCAAGTTACAACTGATTTACTCAATAGTGAGAACCTGAAAATAGCTATTGCTCAGCTATGCCACGAGTCATAGGTCTGTAATTTCACTATGTTATAGCTGACCCAAAAGTAGGTGAACAACATATTTTAACCAAATCCTCCAAATGCAATATTTTTCAAGTTACAACTGATTTACTCAAGTCAGTACCTGAAAATAGCTAATGCTCAGTTGTGCCATGAGCTACAGGTCTGTAATTTCACTATGTTATAGCTGACCCAAAAGTAGCTGAATAACATATTTACACAAATTTCTGTAAATGCAATAGTTTTCCGATTGCAACTCATTTACTCAACAGTGAGAACTTCAAAGTAGCTATAACTCAGCTATGCAATGAGCCACAGGTCTGGACCTTCACTATGTTATAGCTGACCCCAAAATAGGTGAATAACATATTGAAACAAAATACTCTAAATGCAATAGTTTTCAAGTTATAAGTGATTTACTCAACAGTGATAACCTAAAAGTAGCTATTACTCAGCTATGCCATGAGCTACAGGTCTGAAATTTTACTATGTTATAGCTGACCCCAAAGTAGCTGAATAACATATTTATACGAAATTCTCTAAATGCAATAGTTTTCAAGTTACAAGTGATTTTACACATGATGGAAGTTACTGAAAAGCCCAAAAGTAGTTATTACTCACTTAGCTATTGAGACAGACACCCAAGTTACTCACCATGTTGTAGCTATGAAACAAGAGGAGAGTGCCCGTGAACGGGCACTGTGTCAGCTGACTGAGTGTTTTTGATTTGTGAAGGTGATTAGAGGACAGAATAATTATCAGGAAAAGGGCTGTACAGAAATACAGTAAATGGTAACTGAACAGCAAGTTCGAAAGAAATTCCGAAGCTGACAGAAGAAAAGGATAAAAAAGTTGTGCCCTGTAAATGGTATTATGAAGGAAAATAACAAGGTAATTGTTTAAGTGTAAAAAATAGGTTAAAACATATTTAAAGAAATACTACAAATGCAATATCCTCGTTCGACCTTGAAGAAGGGGTCCAAGGTCAAATCTAACCACACAAATACATTCCCAGCCCATGATTTCCTATGGTTTACCATTCCAAACCTCTAGGACCAATTATAAATGAGTTATAAGCACTTTTAAGCTTGGCTGTCCTCATTTGACCTTGAAGGAGGGGTCCAAAGGTCAAATCTGACCATACCAAAAGATTCCGAGCCAATGATTTCCTATGGGATGGTTTGCCATCCCAAATCTCTGTCACCAATAATAAGCGAGTTGTAGGCACTTTCAATTTTCGCTATCCTCATTTGACCTTGAAGGAGGGTTCCAAGGTCAAATCGGACCATATCAACAGATTCACAGCCCATGATTTCCTGTCTGTTTACCATCCCAAACCTCTGGGACCAATAATAAGCGAGTTATAAGCACTTTTAAGTTTGGCTATCCTTGTTTGACCTTGAAGGAGGGGTCATTGAAGGTCAAATCTGACCACACCAAAAGATTCCCACCCCATGATTTCCTACAGGTTGGTTTATCATCCCAAACCTCTAGGATCAATAATAAGGGAGATATAAGCACTTTTCATGACTGACAAAAAACACCTGTGGCGGCCATCTTGTTTCTCAAAATGAGGCCAAAAATATTCCCAGACAACATTTTATGGTTATTAATATATACTGCAAACTTAAGAAAGCTAGCTATAATATTTTTTTTCATCAGAGCAGTAATGGTGAAATCTCTCTCTACACACTGCGGCTATCCAGTGGATACAATGATTTACTCAACAGTGAGAACCTGAAACTAGCTATTGCTCAGCTATGCCATGACATAGAGGTCTGCAATTTCACTATGTTATAGCTGACCCAAAAGTAGCTGAATAACATATTAAACAAATTACTCTAAATGTAATAGTTTTCAAGTTACAACTGATTTACTCAACAGTGAGAACCTCAAAGGAACTATTACTCAGCTATGCAATGAGCTACATGTCTGAAATTTTACTATGTTATAGCTAACCCAAAAGTAGGTGAACAACATATTTAAGCAAACTACTGTAAATGCAATAGTTTTCAAGCTACAACTGATTTACTCAATAGTGAGAACCTGAAAACAGCTATTGCTCTGATATGCCATGAGCTATAGGTCTGTAATTTCACTATGTTATAGCTGACCCAAAAGTAGGTGAACAATATATTTTAACAAAATACTCCAAATGCAATATTTTTCAAGTTATAGCTGATTTACTCAACAGTCAGTACCTGAGAATAGCTATTGCTCAGTTGTGCCATGAGCTATAGGTCTATAATTTCACTATGTTATAGCTGACCCAAAAGTAGCTGAATAACATATTTGCACAAATTTGTGTAAATGCAATAGTTTTCCAATTATAACTGATTTACTCAACAGTGAGAACTTCAAAGTAGCTATTACTCAGCTATGAAATGAGCCACAGGTCTGAAACTTCACTATGTTATAGCTGACCCCAAAATAGGTGAATAACATATTGAAACAAAATACTCTAAATGCAATAGTTTTCAAGTTATAAGTGATTTACTCAACAGTGATAACCTAAAAGTAGCTATTACTCAGCTATGCCATGAGCTACAGGTCTGAAATTTTACTATGTTATAGCTGGCCCAAAAGTAGCTGAATAACATATTTATACGAAATTCTCTAAATGCAATAGTTTTTAAGTTACAAGTGATTTTACTCATGATGGAAGTTACTGAAAAGCCCAAAAGTAGCTATTACTCACTTAGCTATTGAGACAGACACCCAACTTACTCGCCATATTGTAGCTATGAAAAAAGTAGCTGAATAACATATTTTAACAAAATGCTCTAAATGCAACACTTTTCAAGTTATAAGTGATTTACTCAACAGTGGTAACCTAAAAGTAGCTATTACTCAGCTATGCCATGAGCTACAGGTCTGAAATTTTACTATGTTATAGCTGACCCAAAAGTAGCTGAATAACATATTTATACGAAATTCTCTAAATGCAATAGTTTTCAAGTTATAAGCGATTTACTCAACAGTGATAACCTAAAAGTAGCTATTACTCAGCTATGCCATGAGCTACAGGTCTGAAATTTCACTATGTTATAGCTGGCCCAAAAGTAGCTGAATAACATATTTATACGAAATTCTCTAAATGCAATAGTTTTTAAGTTACAAGTGATTTTACTCATAATGGAAGTTACTGAAAAGCCCAAAAGTAGCTATTACTCACTTAGCTATTGAGACAGACACCCAACTTACTCACCATATTGTAGCTATGAAAAAAGTAGCTGGACAATATATTTTCACAAAATGCTGTAAATGCAACACTTTTGAAGTTATAAGTGATTTAGTGCATGATTTCATGAATTTTAATGCACTAAAAATTATTAAAAAAATTTATTTTAAAAAAAGTAAGACAGATCCAGGTCTCACACTCACACAAGAGAATCTACCTCTGGCCTAGTACATATATGCAAGATATGAGAGAAATCCCTGCAATAGTCACTGAGAAAATTGTGATAAAGTGTTGAAATTTTCACACTTTTGGTGGGGGTACCCCCTTATAATGTCTCTAGCAAACAGACGAACAGACAGATTTGCATGCCTTGAACAACTTTTCATCCTCGATAGATAAGGTATCTTTTAAAAAAAACAGCATGTCTCTAGGCCTTGTAGTTTTGGAGAAGTTGTTCACGCGGACGCCCACACCGCAGAGTGACGACATAAAAATTAAAAAGTTAGTAAAGACATGGAACAATAGATATTTGACACCTCTAGGCAAGATTACGGTCATTAAAACTAATCTAATATCACAGTCTGTCCACTTATTATCTTCTCTACCAAGATTAGAATCATTTCTTAAAACACTGAATACCATCTTGTACAATTTCTTATGGAATAGGAAGCCAGATAAAATAAGAAGATCCACTACAGCTTTAAGCCATATGCAGGGAGGTATGAAAATGATCAAGATTCACCATTTTGACAAGGCGCTTAAAACAAGCTGGATAAAAAGTTTGCTATTTAATCACTTGGCACTCAATGCATTTGGTAATTCGATTTCATCATGGGATGCACTAAAGGCCCAGACACACCTTTCCTTCAGGTTGTATCTATACACCTCTCCAGGTGATGACTTCATCCTTATGGCTCCAAAAAGAGACCTCATATCTTGGAAGTACATGTTGAATAATAATAATAATAATAATTTGCAAATTTAATAAGTAAATTAAATTTTTATAAGTTAATACCCTATCCAATGGACAATAGCTTATCCGGTCGGCGCAGACCGGCCCACCAAACATCAGAAAAAGATGTCCTGTGTCTCCACCGGCAGGTCGGTCCGTAGCACCTGTGCACTCGCCAGATGGCGTGTCGTACTTCCTCTTGTCTAGACAGCGTGACGTCATGGCATCTTTTTCGTTGTCTAAAACTCATTAGACCCCTAGTAAGCTGATAGCGGGGTCGGTAGGAGGGTCTTGTGTGTCCATTGGATAGGGTATTAACTTATAAAAATTTAATTTACTTATTAAATTTGCAATTTTATTGCGTTAATACATCCTATCCAATGGACAATAGCTGAATAACTACCGCTTGGTCGGCGGGTAGGTTACTAGGGACTAAATCTCCTTTGAACTCATGCAGAAAACATTATTTTCATTCTAAGCCTGTGTAGCTCCGAAAGTTGCTAATCCTTCAGGCTATGGTCGAATGTCATCATCCAGTTATCCGGAGACATACCGTCAGAGTCGACCTTGTCCCCCCCCCCCTTTTTTTTCCTAAGAACCGATCTGGTCTGAGGCAGGGGAGAGAGGGATGAGTTCAGTCCCATAGATCTAACCCTTCCCGAGGAAGTACGTTCCAGACCAAGCTGTGGGCCTGGTGATCAGAGAGCTCATAGCACAGGATCACAGTCTGTTTAATCCAAGAGGAGATAGTGGCAGGTGAGATGTCCTTGTCGAAACCTTTCTTAAAAGAGACAAAGACCAATTCTTTATCCTGCCTGAGGGCTGAAGTCCTGTCTAAGTAGTAACGTAAGGCTCTGATTGGACAAAGGGATCTGTCAGCCTTGAGAGACCTATCCAGAGTAGGAGCCAGGGCTGGAATAACCACTGGGGCTACACTCTCTGGACCTTCTTTAGCCAGCTGGTTCTTGGAGAGAAAACTGGGAGCTGGGTACAGGGACACCTTGGACCAATCGGATTGGTGTCTGATGTTTCTATGCTGCCATGCATGGATCTCACTTCTTCTTTTGCCCGAACCCAGGGCTAGAAGGAAAAACAGTTTTGAATGTCAAATGTTTCAGAGATGCTTCTCTAAGGGGCTCAAAGGGAGCTTTCGTCAGTTGGTGTAGCACCAGGGATAGGTTCCAGGAAGGTATACCCCTCCTCCCTTTGGGTCTGTCTCTGTGGAAACTGTCCAGGAGACGAGTGAGATCATCATCCTTACTGATGTTGACTATTGCACTACCCAGCTTGTCGGCGATGGCAGACCTGTATCCATCGATGGTACTAGGCTGTAACTTCTTGTCCTCGAAGAGGAATAGAAGGAAATCAGCAACAGACTTCACAGGTGGTGAGGTGAAGTCCACCTGATTAGAGACGCACCACTTTGTAAAAATGGCCCACTTTGCTTCATAGACAGCTCTGGTTGATTTCCTTTGAGGAGCTTCAATTCTCGCTGCCACTGCTTTACAGAAGCTGGTTTGTTTGATTGCTGTGGCTCTAGGAGCCATGCATGTAAGTTCAGATTTGTCAGATTTCTGTGAGGAATCTGGTTGAAGGGTTGAGTTAACAGATTTGGCCGGTTGGGTAGCTTGAGGGGAACTTGACTGGACATGCTCACCAAGTCCCAAAACCATGTCATGTTGGGCCATCCCGGTGCAATTAGGATTAGACTTTTGCACGGGGAGTGAACTAGTTTCTCCACGACTTTGCCCAAAATGGCCGTCGGTGGGTAGGCATAGGCATCTAGGTCCTCCCATGGCAGGGTGAGAGCATCCACCGCTACAGCCAGGGGGTCCGGTATTGGGGACACAAACTGGGGCAGTTTGTTGTTGAACCTCGTGGCGAAGAGGTCTATCTGCGGCTGGTGCCACTGTTGGCATAACCTTTGAAAGACTGCCAGTAGAAGGGACCATTTGGTCTGGATGGTTTGACCCAACCTGGATAGTTTGTCCGCTATGACATTCAGTCGGCCTGGAATGTGTCGAGCTTTTAGAGTTACCTGTTTCTGGGAGCACCAAGTCATAATTCTCCAAAGAAGGGCGCACAAGGGGCCCGACCTCATGCCACCTTCTTTGTTTATGTAGACTACTGTGGTATTGTCTGTAGCCACTAGTACTATTTGGCCGGTGCAGAGATCTCCGAACTCTTTGAGGGCGAGAAGAACTGCCTTTAGTTCCAAATAATTGATGTGCAGTTTGCTTTCTGGTAGAGACCAGGAGCCTCTTGCAGTGCTGTCGTTTAAGTGAGCGCCCCAACCTTCTTTTGATGCGTCTGTAAAGAGCTGCAGAGCGTGTTTGATCAGGTGTAAGGTTTGGCCGGATAGCACATTGTCCTCCTGTAGCCACCACCTTAGATGGGGATGTAAAGATTTGGGAATGGGAATCACTTTTTCTAAAGATTCCGGTACATGCCAAGTGTTCTTGAGGTGCCACTGTATAGGCCTCATGTGCAGCCGACCCAGGTGAACTTGCTTCTCTGTAGCTGTTAAAAGCCCAATCAGGGACATGAACTGCCGGACCGGGCAGGTCGGTTGATGTAGTATCTCTAGAATTTTTTCTTGAAGAGTTTGCCACCGGTCCGGAGTAGGCCGGACCCGACCGACCTCTAGGTCGAACTGGTAACCTACAAAATCGAAGACTTGCTTGGGTTCCAGCTCCGACTTGTCCAAATTCACCAGCCAGCCTAAATTTTGGCATGTCCTTACTAGTTCCTGGGTGTGCTGGAGACAGACTCGGTGGGACCTGGCCCGTACCAACCAATCGTCTAGGTATTGGTGGATCCTTATACCCTTGAAGGTGGCCATTAGTTTTACTTCTTTCGCCACTACAGTGAACTCTAAAGGTGCTGTGGACAGGCCGAAAGGTAAGGCCTTGAACTGGTAGGTTTGCCCTTGAACGTGAAATCTCAGATACTTCCTGGATTGTTCTTGAATCGGGATGTGGAAATACGCATCTGTGAAATCTATGGAGGTTACCCACTCCCCTTGTTGAAGGGATGTTCTGATGGTTTCCGGTGTCTCCATTTTGAATTTCTCCGTCTTGAGAAATAAATTTAGATGGCTGAGGTCTAAGATCGGGCGCCATTTGTTGTTTGGTTTGGGAACTAGGAAAAGTCGGTTGAAAAAGCTCAGAGAGTTTTTGTTCCTTACTAGTTCCACTGCGTTTTTGTCTATAAGTTGATGTAATGCCTCCAGTAGGTAGCTGTTCCTCTGGGGATTGACATAGCAACTTATGACTGTGGGAGACCTTGTGAGTCTTGGCCGGGTCTGAAAGGGAAGAGTGTAACCTTCCTTTAGGATTTGAACTACTTTCGGACCGGCACCCATCTTTAACCAACTTTCCCAGAAATTTTGAAGTCTGGCCCCTACAGGCAGATTGTTGACATTTGCTACATTTGGAACAGGATGGACACAAGACAACCGAGTGACACAAGAAACACTTTTCACAGATTTTAATTGAGATTTTTCTTGCTGACAGTCTGACACTCCGGGACTTAAACCTTTCTTTTGCGGAGGCCCGGGTGCAGAAGGAACAGATGGTACAACATGAAACTTTACATTTGAATCTAAATAAGTGTTCAATGTCTGATCTGTGAGAACCCTGTTTACACAATAATTGTCATTTGTACTGTTGTTGTCCACGTGCCGGTCGGGAGGAAAAATTGGAGGCTTTGCCTCTGCCTCGCTTGAACTGACGTCGGTTAATGTTCTTCCAGGCTGGTCTGTCTTGTTTCCCTTCTGACCGACCTTCCTGCTTTCTATCACTTCTTTCATATGGATGATAACGGTTTTTCATTCGTGAAGTAGCAGGGGTAGGGTGGTTCTTGCTGTCATACAAAGCAATTTCTTCTTCAGCCTTCTTGACCACAGATTCCGCAAACAACGTGGAGATATGAAGAGGGCCTGTTCTCAAGGCTGCAAACGTATCCGGTTTTACTCCATTCTTTAAATGGCTGAGATAAGAATCCCTGCGGGTCAAGGTAATATTTCCCATGGTCAGGAAAACAAAATCAGTTAAATGTTCCATGGCCTTCGCGGCCGCCTGTGTGATGTTAGAATTAAAGTCCATGAGGAATTGAAGTTCCTCAGCAGCTTCAGTGAGTTTGTTAGATACCTTTCCCTTGTACTCGCTCTTGATAACTTTCAACTGGGCATTCATGTCTCCTTGAACTTTAAACAAACACCTATTGAAACTTGCGGACTGGATACACACTACTGAGGCCTCTCTGGCCGACCTTTCCCAACGACGGAGGGCATCTTGAGAGATCCTACGGGAAGCCGGAGGGGTAGCTGCTAAGGCTGCTTTTCTTGATATCCGTCCAAAACTATTGTTCAATTTGGAAGGTCCTGTGTTCCAGCTAGTAACAGTCACCAGATCCAGTTGTTGATCTGAGTACAGGCCATACCACTTTGTCTGAGGCTTAGGTGGTCTGAGGAAATGATCTATAGGAAGGCTGCCTGCTTCTGTAGTCCTAGATGGATATCCCTCCGTCATGGTGAGATTGAGTTTAGCTAGTTTGCGACAGAGATAATCTTCTGTAGGCATTTGTACTGAAATTTTGCTGGGGACCGGGGCTTTGGGCCCGGCAAACGGGTTGTCATCAGACGGATTTGTACTGTCCACGTCGGGGATATGTGACCATCCCATAAATGAGCGTATACCACTCATAGTTTCTCTATACGTCTGCTCTTCAGATGTTGGAAGTTCTTGTTCAAATTCTTGGTCGTCGGAGAATTCAACCTCCTCTGCAAAGAGTTCAACCGGAGGGGTATCAGAGATTTGACTGTCAGAGTCTGAATCCAAGCTGGAAATACTATCCTTCCCGCTCTTCTGAAGGGTTGGAGAGGCAGAGTCGGCAGGAGGTCGGTCGGAGGTGTGAAGGCCGGTGACCGGCTGCTTGGAACTTCCAGAAGTAACACTAGTATGTCGGTGAACATTAGTACCAGGCTTACCGGTCGACTGATGCTTCTGAGAAGCGTTGTCTGGACCAGTGCGTCCTTGAGAGGTACTCATAGATCTTAGCTTACCAGCCGACTTTTGCTGTGAAGCAACCTTGTCTGGGCCAGTGCGCTCAGAAGAAGATCTACGGAGAGAGGAGTCTTTAGTAAGCTTACCGGCCGAAGCCTGTGAAACAGCACCAGAGTCTGGGCCAGTGCGCTGAGAGTCTACTGAAGAGTTAGCTGGTTGAAAGAAGGGTTCAGAGTCCCGTGTCACCGTGGCAGGTGGAGAGTGAGAAGGAGCTACTCTAACATCAGAAGCAAAGGTAGGTTCTATAGATTTTGCTAACAAAAGTGCTTCTAACCTATTGAAACGTTCTGCCCATTTTGTCCTCTAAGGCCGTGAACTTTTCCTCCGTGGTAGATGAAGGTGTTGTAGATGATAACTTTTTGGATTTAGTAGGAAGCTTTTCCTTTTTAACCTTCTTCTCTGGGGGAGGAGGGAACTTGTCAGCACTAGGACCACTCACAACCCCAATAACTGAAACGCTGGTGGGATCTACAAGCTCTTCTGAGGCTTGGGAACTTTCAGCACGTTTTGCCTCCCATTTTTCCTTTTTGATTTTGTAAGAGGGTGTTGAGATTTGGGCACGTTGTTCCGGGGTGAAAGAATTACACAATCCACAGAGTCTTTGTCTTTAACACAAGGCTCCTCGCCTTTACCTTTCTCCCTGCAACGTGCGCAGAAGGCATGTCCATCAAATATGGCCATCGCGTGCCCACAACTTCCCCTCTTCTGACCAGGTGAATACATAACGTGATAGAAGCACTAAGAATGATAATAAGGTATAATCCAACTAAATATTCACAATAAAACACAAATTATTTCAAAAAACTGGCAGAGAAATTTTTCCACTGTGCACTGGTTCGTGCCAAACGAAAAAGATGCCATGACGTCACGCTGTCTAGACAAGAGGAAGTACGACACGCCATCTGGCGAGTGCACAGGTGCTACGGACCGACCTGCCGGTGGAGACACAGGACGTCTGATGGGCCGGTCTGTGCCGACCGGATAAGCTATTGTCCATTGGATAGGATGTATTAACGCAATAAAAAGTAGGATTTATATAGCGCAAAATTGATACAAATCCTCTAATGCGCTTGAGTGCAAGAAGGGAGAGTCCAGGGACAGGCATGGGTCGACATTTAAAAAGCGCCCGCCAGGGTATAACTAAGGTGGGGGGTATGCCAGCCTAAACAAGTAGGTCTTTAGCTGGCTTCTGAAACCATCTATTGTTTGCTGAGATCTGACAGTCTGTGGCAGCTTGTTCCATTCCGCTGGTGCAGCTACTGCAAAGCCACGCCTGCCTATATGCTTCTTTGGGAGGGTTGAGTAGATAGATAGCCTGTTGCCACGAGTGAGACTGCTCGATCTTATTAAAGCTGAAAGATACGGGGGCTGTGAAAGATTAATAGCCTTGAATACCAAAAGATTATACTTAAAGAGGATGCGATGTTGAATTCGGAGCCAGTGGAGTTTTTTCAAAAAGGGTGTAACATGACTCACTTTGTCAAGTCTGAAGATGGCTATGTTGGACTTGCTTACCCCATAGAGTAAAGAGTTACAGTAGTCTAGACGACTACTGACCATAGCATTTGCCAGAAGTATTGCTGTCTCAACTCCAAGGAATTTGCGAATTCGTCGCAAATCACGAAGATGATAGTAACATGCTCTGCAAACCTTGGCAACATGATTGTCAAAGGACTTGTCCGAGTCAAAAATAACACCCAGATTTTTTACTTCCACCGACGGAGAGATATTGTTTTGGAGGAGTGGAACAGGGAAATTTGGTGCGACTCTCTGATGGCTTTTTGACCTATAATGATAAATTCGTTTTTTTTTCTGGGTTTAGTTTTAGTTTGACACTGTCCATCCACTCCTGTACAGACTTGAGACACTCGGTCAGCTCTTCCATGCTCGAGTCAAAATTCCTGGAGTCAACTGCTAGGTAGATCTGGGTGTCATCGGCATACAGGTGATGAGTAGCATTGAATTTTGAAATAACTTGACTGAGGGGACTAGTGTAGAGGGTGAAAAGGAGAGGACCCAGTACAGAGCCTTGGGGACTCCGAAAAGGAGAATTACCGCCTCAGAGAAACTACCACCTATTTTAATTTTTGTTTACGGTTTCAAAGATACGATTTGATCCATGACAAAACAGTACCATCTACACCAAACCAGTCATGCAAGCAGTCATATAAAAGAGAATGATCAATCGTATCAAACGCCGCCGATAGGTCTAATAATGTTAGAGCCACTGCCTTTCCTGAGTCCACTGAGAGAGCTATATCATTTTGAATCTTTAACAATGCGGTTTCAGTGGAGTGGGAACTCTTATAAGCACACTGGTTGACATTTAAGAGCCCCTCGTGCGAAATGAATTCATTTAGCTGCTTTGCCACCACCTTCTCAATAAGTTCAGATATAAAGCTGAGGTTTGACACCGGCCTGTAGTTTTTGAGGATATTTCTATCAAGGCTTGGCTTCTTTTGAAGGGGGGTGACATATGCCATCTTAAAACAGTTGGGGAAACTACCTTCTGTGATTGAATAGTTTACAATTTCAGTGATGGGGGTGATGAGAATATCAGCACACTCCTTGACCAGTGACGTCGGAATCGGGTCAAGGTCATATGATTTGGATATTGAGGACTTTAGAATTTTGAGTAGTTCATCCTCGGACACAGGTGTGAAAGAGGACAGAGTATTTTTAGTGTGGTTGGGTCTAGTAACTGAAGATGGTATTAATGACTGCAGTGTGGATCTTATCTTGAGGATTTTGTCATAGAAGAACTTACAGAAAGTGTTCGCAAGTTCGGTTTTATTTGTGTAGTCTGGTAGAACAGCAACAGAGGACCTGTGTAAAATCTTTTTGAAACAGTTCCACAGAGCCTTGAGATTTCCTTGGTTTTCAGCCACAATGTTGGAATAATGATTGCATTTGGACTTCTCAAGCAGGAAATTATAGTGGTTGATTGCAGCCCGGTATCGGCTACGATTACTGGCTGAGTTTTCACGACGCCATGCCCGCTCATATTTCCTCGAGTCGTTTTGCCTTGAGGATGTCACAGTTCATGAAACCAGTCTCGGCATGTCTCGGTATATTTTTGTTCATGATTGGGGCGTGCTTGTTAAGAAGGCTTCTCAAAGTATTAAAGTATTGATGACTGAGAAGACTGGCAGTTTTGTACGGAAATCTAATGAGGTCGGATTTCAGGATATCCATTCTAAAATCTGAAATATTTATCTTGTGAATTTTACGGATGGGAACACATTGAAACTTACAGGATTCTCTGACAGGGAAGATAAAGCTGAATATGATTGCCTGGTGGTCTGATAGTCCCCCAATAACTTTGGGACTAATGGCCCAGGAGAAGGAGTCCCTCACACATAGAGCATCCAAAATATGACCCTGAATATGTGTGGGTGTATTGACAAGTTGTGTAAAACTGAATTGCTCAAGAATATCATAAAATTTCAGTGTCCAGGTGTCATGTTTATCCAGATGAAAATTAAGATCACCAAGGAGAATATTTTCATAGCCTGATAAAGCAGCACCTTCGAGGAACATGCCAAATTCGTCCAGGAACTGTGACTTTGAGAGATTTGGGGGCCTATAGACTACATGAAATATAACATCTTTAGCACCCTCAGTGCTAATCTGAATGGAGATACTTTCAAAAGCCTGATAATTGTTTTTTGAAACTTTCTCAAAACTCAGGTCCTCCTTGATGAAAAAGCCAACTCCGCCCCCTTTCTTGGGTACATGAGTGAACTTATAACCAGGACGTGTGATACTAGAGAGAAAAGTTTCAGTATCCTCTGGCCTAAGCCATGTCTCAGTGATAGCTATAAGATCAGCATTGTTATCTTTGACGAACTCCAGAAAGGAAGCTGATTTATTTCTGATAGATCTAACGTTGAGAAGACAACCATTAAGAGATCTAGAACCAGGGCCTGGATTGAGACTGATATCACCCGAAAGAGCTAGGAGCAATGATGTCCACGGACTTACATTCCGGAAACTATGTGTCACCCTTCGACAGTGACCCTGGAAAGCCAGATAGGCAAAATTGATGCTATCTACACATGGGTGAATCCCCGACTTAATGATCAAAGGATGGCCTGGGTGCATGATTGGTTCAGATGAGTCACAGACTCTGATGCCGCTCACCTCATCAATCCATCCTGTCTCACCTTTCACTGATCCAACATGTATGCTGTAATTCTACAGGTTTTTTTCAAATCTTTCCAAAAAATGGTCCTGAACACAAAACATGATCCGAGTTGTGTCAAATTGCACTAAAGACATGCTACACAGATGTGTATCACACTGAATCCAGTCAAAGACATCCTACCAAAATACAAGGCAGATCAAACAAAAAATTATGTCAAAAATGTGTGACCTATGTGTTATGGTCTGTCCTGATATTAACTAATGAAAGGATGTAAACCCCCATGTTTGACTATCCATTCTGCCATTAGCTTGCTTGGTATAATTTTAGACATATTCCAAAAATGCATCAGAAATGCCTGTAGTCCACTTTCGGAGGAAAAACAGTGTTGGTTGTCTAAAGGCCCAAAATAATGTTTAAGTAGAGAGAAAATGTATGTGAAGATTCAAGGTTGAGAGGTCACACCATAATTTAGCATACTCACACTCTCCAACCAATACCCCATCTAAGAGCCCACCTAAACCTTACAGTTTCTGAGATATGGCCCACACAAGATTTTAAAAGTTGAAGTCACTATCAAAAGGTCAAAGATCACAGCCAAGGCCACATCATGATGTAGCACACCTACACGGTCTTTCCAATGCCCCAACCTAGTATCACCAGCTACACCCCCCTGCCTACACCTTACTGTTTCTGATATAGCCCAGACAAGATTTTAAAAGTCAAGGTCACTACTGAAAGGTCAAAGGTAAATTCAGGTTCACACTATTACATACCGACACCCCCAAAGAAAGACCCTACCAAGTATCAACTTTGTACACCTTACAGTTTCTCAGATATAACCCAGACAAGATTTTCAAACTTTATTTATTTAGTTAGTGTTTTACATCATGTCCAGTACCTTTTCAGTTATATTGTAATGTATAGTTAAAAGGGCAAAGGAACCAGTACATAGTTAGTCAAAGTTCTGTGCAGCAAACTGTGGACCCACAGCAACTAACTACCAGTTTTCACACATAAAGTCAGGCCGGCATTCAAATCTGATCTAAGAGACAGGAGGAGAGTGTTACCACTTTGCCACAGTTTTCCAACAGAAGGTCACTGCAACAAGGCCGAATCAAGGTCGCACCATGACGTTGCACACCTACAACCCCAACCAATGTCCCTACTAAGAATCAGCTTCCTACACCTTACGGTTTCTGAGATACAGCCCAGACAAACTTTTTCCCGCAATCCACCCAAAAGTCCGCCACCCATCCAGACACCATGGGGGGAAAACAATACATGCACAGCCCTTAAAGGCTATGGATGACCCCACCTTAAAACACATACATTAAATGGAAAACCATGACTATATGCATGATTGACCTCAACTTACTGTAATTACTAAGTTTTTTTCAATACCACCAAAAGCCAAAAGGTTTTCCTTCCAACACCAATTGTTGTATCAGGACGGGCTTTCATATTTCCATTATTTTATTATTCTATTATTATATTCAAACTTTACAACACTTATTTCCATGATTATAATGCGCAAATGGCACCAATGTGGCCATTGCTCATTGGTCTGTGACAGGCGCAAGTCTGCAAAATATAGCATTTCATACAAGCAGTAAAGCTGCATTATGAAGGATAAATATTTCCTGCAAAGGTAGAAGCGTGAATCAGTTTATGGGTCTAATTTTGGTGAATTTTTTATTTTGAACCTCCATAACACAAAGAGTATTTCGAATATTATTAATGTTAATACCTCAAATAATAGGTGTGTTATCCCTTTATTAATGTGCCAAATATTATACCTATAGTATTTATGCAAATATTAAAAATATTACCTTGTATGTCTCTAATTGATGAAAATCCTTGAATCAGTTTTTGGGTCTATTTTAACAAAAATGTTACACTTGACTGAACTGCACAGCTGTTTCATGTTCACCACATATGGACTGTAACCAATGGACAATGGTCAAATTGTGCGCCTATTTTTATAGTTGTATAGTGGTGTGTTTAATGTATGATTACAAATGTAAACATAAAGTCATATGTGGGTTTCTTTTTACAATATTTTTATTTTCCTTTTCGTCACTCTTAATCAAACTTAACAAGTGACAAAAAACCATCAGAGATGCCTGTGCCCCAAAGCTTAGGGAAACAGCATTTGACACCATTAGATATTGAACTTATAGAGTAAATTATACAAAGGTGCAGGACAAGTAACACTTAACAGAGAGAAAATTTATGCAGAGTATCCAAAAAAACATTCAATTGCAAGATTAAATTATTAGTTAGTAAACGTAAAGTTATGAAGCTGTAAAATTGATTAAATAAAGTACGTCTCTCAATGGGAATTACACAATTGGGTAAAAGTACATATAACAAGGGCACTCAGAGAGTATATACCTCTGCTAAGGAATGTAATAATAAGTAAATGGAAAATCTGGACTATTTCTTTGTATCCAGATGATAATCTCTCAAAATTGAATGGGATCCAAGTTGGACCAGGACCAATCTTCTGGTTTTCAGGAAGATCCAGCCAGTAGTATTTGCATAATTTTGCTAAGAAACAAGTAAACAAAGAAACAAGAATACTTGGAGGGGTGAGCCGAGTGCAGACTTTGCAAACTTTTCACGCAGGACATTAACTGAATGATCTCATTTTGCCCATGCTCACATTAGGACCCATTGGTGTTAACACAGACAATTTTACTAAAAAAATCACTCCCAAATCAAAGATTTTGACCCGATCATGCCCACATTTGATGCAGTTCTTGTTTATAACAGTTCCGATGCTCCTTGAAAATTTCAAAACAATTTGTGCAGTAGTTTTTGAGTTATGCTGAAAATTAACAAACAAGCAAACAGACTGAGTAACATAATTTTCAAAAAATTTGAAAGCAAACAGACAAATGATCATAAAAATAATAACTCCTTAATGGACAAAACAATTAGTGGCAGGAATCCACATGTGTTTGTAATAAGAGAAATAAGCCTGAAATATGACTATAGAAAACATTCTGACAGAGTCAAGGTCAAAAGTCAGACTAAGGTCACAACATGACATGGCAACTGTATAACTCCTAACTGATATTCCTACCAAGTTTCAACAATCAAAATCTTAGTGAGGTACTCTCCTGACAAAATATTTACCCTGTCTGCCTGCCTATCCAACTGCCTGCCTGTGCAGATGGACACCATGGGTGAAAACAGTATTTTACATTTGACCCATGTAGAATCATAATTTCTACCACAGGAGTGACAACAAGTAACAGTACATATATAAATCTCTGAAGTAATCAGTCAAGTGTGACATTTTCTTTTGAAAATAGACCCATAATCTGATCACAGGGTTTTCAGCACTGAGAGACAAAGAAAGTAATGTTTTGGATATTTCTACAAATATTTGAGAAATGATATTTAGCACGATAAAGGGATAACATCTGAGCTTTGGATATTAACATAAATATAATACTGGATGTGTTATTAAGGTTCAAATTCTTAAATTCACCAAAATTAGACCCTTTAACTGATCATTAATTCCACCAAACAACACTTCACTTTCTAGAACTAGAAACATGCAGAGACACTACTTCACATTTGAAATTGGTAAAACAGGCTCATTATTTGATTACTGACCACATACAATAGTACCATATATGGTACACTTCATATACTTGAAGTATTTATTCATTGTTTACATTTTTGTTAAAATAGACCCAAAAACTGATTCAAGTGTTTCATCAATTAGAGACAGATAAACTAATATTTTTAATATTTGCATAAATACTAGGGGTATAATATTTGGCACATTAATAAAGGGATAACACACCTATTATTTGAGGTATTAACATTAAAAATATTCGAAATACTCTTTGTGTTATTGAGGTTCAAAATCAAAAATTCACCAAAATTAGACCCATAAACTGATTCACGCTTCTATCAAGATGAGTTAAAGTGCCGATTTTTCATACATATTTAGCAAACAATATGTGTAAGCTACAAAATGGTATATACATAATTAGAAAGGTATTATTACCAAGCTTCTGCTTGCTCATTTTTGCTGAATTAAAATCTATGCAAAAATGCGGAGAAATATCAAGTTTCACAGTACCTACATTTTGTATTCTTTTGCATTCATTTTACTTATTATATTGAGACAAAGTGGTGTATAATAACATACAACATCTCACATTATACATATACAAAGAGAATATATCACTTATGAAGATGAACATGGGTGCAAAAACGCTGTCAGATCACTTTCGTGCCAAATAATGCTGTGTCTCAGTCTTCATAGGGTGTTACTTGTGAGCTGTATAATTTGCTTAACTTCTCTTCTCATACATGAAAATTAGTAATTTTCAATATGTATACATGAACATCATTAACCCTGTGTACCAATCTGAAATAAAGTAAAAAAAAAATAAATAATACTCATGCTACACAATTGTATTACATCTTTATTCATATTATTATATTGTTGTCTTCATTCATGGTATATATTTTTTGTATATGTCATGTGGGAATATTTCCTATTGTATGTTTTCACACTGGCATGAATCCTTGTTAGAGTTTTTCAGCAGCTGAAGAATCACTCTGACAAAGAACAGCATGGTTTCTGTTTTCTTTACCATCATGTTCTCCTCCTCTTCTCCCCTCCTTGCAGCCACCTGATAACGAGAACAAATGTCAAAACCTACATGGAAGTAATGCGGTATCTTACCCTCGTGAACCTTTAAGAAATGCTCCATTCTTTCATAAATCTTAATCGCCCAGTGAATACTCCATGAACACAAAAGCCACTGAGAGCATTCATTGGCCACTGGTTTCATGTTGTCAGACATGGCGTGAAATAAACATGTCTTGAGCATGTATGACGAGATATACTCTGATGCCACAGAAAAATGTCCCTTGGCAGTTTCAACAGATGGACAGATTTCATGGTGTCGCATTGCCTTTGCCAAGCGATATGCATGCTTGATGTAATCTGGAGAATTATTTATCAGTCTCAGCTCTTCAAGTGAAAATGATAAGCGCATATCCATATTCATCAGGCCAACATTTTTGGGAATAATGTACACTGGGCATTCCTCGTGGCAGTGTAAGATTCTTGAAGTTAGTTTCACTTTCTGAAGAGGAAACAAAAAGGCTGGAACAAGATCTACACTTATCATCAAGTCTTTGAAGGATCTTCCACGCCACAGCAATATGAATCTAAATGGCTTTACCGATGTGCTTGTGGGGATTAGTTTTTCCAATGCAAAACCTGCTGGGAATTGGTACAATTTCAGACAATTATTCAAAACCTTTCTAAATTCTTCTAGTGTGGTTTGAATGCCATATATATTTGTATCCATACTGATTATTGTTTCCAGAGGAAAATTATCAAATTTTTCTTTGAAATGTTTCATTTCTAAGAGGAAGTCCAACTCATTCAGGTAACCAGTCTTAGTACCCTCTGCTGCACTGCCAGATAAAACAGGCACAAAGGAGAACCTTACATCTGGGCTTCTCTCCAGCTGTCTAGACAATTGCCAAAGACATTCTTTTATACAAGATAAGATGTATTCTCTTTCCTGAAGACTGTCACCATGACAATATCCACTGACATGGGGTTTCATCACTGTGGTTCTAATATTGTCCAAAATTCTGGTGTTCTTAATATCTTCAAACACATTTCGCTTGTGCATTGGTAGGAAGGCCATGTCATTTCTGGGTGTTGTCCCATACCACTCTGAGAATTGATATGCTCTACTCAATAGACTTTCCCACTTTTTTGTGTGTGGGCAAAGCATGTCAAAACTCTGACAATAAAAATACTTCCATAAATGCGGATGTTTCATCAAGAGAAAATAACAAAGTAATCCCTTGTAGCTTTTTTGGATAACTGTTGAAGAGCCAAAGTGTGCAAGAAACAACTGAAAATGTTGAACAATTCCAAAATTTGAGATTATTCCTATGATATCCATTATTTGCAGTATCCAGTAAACCTTGAAAATGTTATATATAATCCTTTCTGGTCTTGTTTTATGTAAACGTAAAACTTTATCTTCAAGGTCTGCTATAATATTCCATCCAGGAAGTTTCTTCCATCTTAAAAACAAAAACTCCCATTGCTCACATGACCTAAAAGTATAAAAAATATGTTATTGGTAGCTGCCAAATATAAATATGTATTTTATTTTTATGAGAACTTTATCACATGTACCTCAAAACCACTAAACATTTTTCTAATTTCTGAAATTCAGATATATTTAGTATATGTATATTATATAATCATGATAGAGATTAAGACAAAATATACATTTTCAAAAATAGTGTCAGTATTAACTATTGAGAAGTTGAGAACATAGTTACTGTAGCTTCATTTCATTATGTTATTTTGAAATGCAATAGATAAGAAGACACAACTACCTTAATCTTGATTTATAGTAAATCTAAGATCAGTCTGTACTGCAACTAAACAAATAAGATCTAATAAAAGTAAACAATTATAAATTAAAGCTTTTTTACTTGTGATTACTTCAAAACACCACACCTGTAATGGCTTATGTAATCTTTATCCATTTTCCATAGCACTGAAGAATAGGCAGATAAGATACTCAAAGGACACATTTTATTTACTGCATCTTTAAAGCTGTACTGTACTACTGAGTAATATGTCGACCTTGATCTTTGCCTACATATGGTCTTCAGAAGAAGTTTGATCATTGGTGTAGCCTGCTTGTCATTGGCCAAGCTGAAAAAGACCTTTAACATGGAACAATGTAAAACATGTCCAGATATATTTTCCACAATGAATGACAAGCCATGTAAATTGTCACTCCTGCCTGACCAATACTTTTCCCAGCGGCTTACTAAAATGAGTGCTTTATATTTGCTTTCAGAGTTGCTCACTATTTGTTTGTGCCATATATGGATGTCACAAATATATTTTAATACACTAGCAATTGTATGTCCATTTATAGCAAGAACTTTATGTAATACCAGCTCCAGGGTGTCTTCACTGGCAAAAAGAAAAGCCAGGCTGAGTGCATTTCTGTTCATCTTATCACCTTTCAGAGGATGGGCTCCCGCATCAAGTAATACCTTCACCATATTGTAATCCCCATAGCGACAAGCTAGCATTAAAGCAGTCATCCCTGTGGCACTTTCCTCCTTGTCAACCTCTGCACCTCTTTGAAGCAACAGTCTTATGTGAGAAGCTGAACCCATTCTTGTAAAATAATGGATCAGACAAGTGCAGCTGTTGTTATTGCTTAGAGACTCATTGACATTGAAAGTTGGATCAGCCAGAAAATAATAGTGCATAAAATTATTATAATCTCTTGTCAAAGTGTCAGTCAGGTACACAAGAGGCATTCCTTTCTGTAAAACATGGATGGTTTTTGTATCACCAATGTCTATGGCCAGATTTAACAACTTGTTAAGACAATCAAATACACTGTCATTTCCACTTTCACATGCAGCCAATTCTTCCATCTTGCATATATCATAGCTGTCATTTTCTGAATGTGCACATTTGACCCAATGTTGCACAAGTGCCATAGACAATGCCATTGTATTTCCTGTGCTTTTGTAGCTACATTTATTCATTTGCCCAAAGGTACATTCTGTCAGTAATAATATTCAGTTTTAACTACATTTCATGCTAAGAATGGAGAATAAAGTGCATAAGCAACTAAATTATTAGTAACTTAATGAATTTATTTTAACTCTAGAAATCCCCAGTGGACACAAAATCCACTCAAGATTGTTCTACCTCCTTCCGTTTTCTACATAAGAGCCTTTTTCTGAAAAGCAATTTGACATCTTCTGACCAAGTATGATAAAAACTGAAAATGGGCTTCCTGAGAAGGCTTGCATAGAACCTTTTTAGAACCAAGTAAAATCACAAATGATGCCCACTACTCATTTCTTTATCACAGCAGTCTCAGAATTGACTAGTCTTGAAACTTTGACATGAAGCACATTTGTCACATCAACCTTGAAAAGGTTAAAATATGTTCTTTTTCACACTTAATTAGGTGAATCAGTTCCCGATCAATTTACATCGCCACCAACCACTACACTGATTTATCTTCTTAGGCATCATGGTCTGTGCCAACTCTAGATATGTTACTGATTAATCCAGTCACTGATTGATTGTACAAATTGAAACTGAATTCAAAGTTTAATTCGAGCTACTACTGCAGAAGAATTTTACAATAATAGTCGCCTATAACATCCATGAAACTCCGTGCTCCATGCTCCGACCTAATTTTCTCCTAACTCATTTACTCCGACTTCAACAGGATCACAATGTCCTCTTCCAATATTTTATAACAAGAATAGTTTTTTAAAAACTATGTAAATTGTATTTACCTTGATTTCTGATAAAGATCATTATATATTACTCTAACTACAGAACAAATAAAGTCAGAGGAGCAGATCAATCTGTCATGGAACCTTCAAATGAAAGAAATATTATTTGGTGTAAGAATAATTCTTTATTTAGGACACTGTAAACATTGCTGCATGAATAAAATAAAAATTATGCATGTTTTGACTGTATTTATGGTGTCAGATTCGGCCTACTATATATGTGCTTTGGTAAACCAAAAGTAAAGATATCTTTCATGGAATGTGATAGTAAACATTTATTGCAAGTGTCAGACAATGACGGGGGTGGTTGGAGGAGGAGCAATATTTACATGGAGATTGCTTATAAAATGCGGCAGAGGGAGGTTGGAGAAGGAGCAATATTTACATGGGGCAGTTGTACAATCCATGGGCTAAAGTTGCTCCATGACACATCTGCTCCTCCTCTGACTTCATTTCCTCTGATCTCATTAAAACTGTAATGTTATTAGATTTTGAATAGCCCTTTGCTTAAAAATACTTATTTTTGGTTACTAAAGGTTATTGAACATATTTTTATATGGTCTTTAATAATAACACATCCTTTTATCATTAACCACTTCAGAGTGCAGTCCAATTGAGGTCAGACAAAATCAAGTGAGAGCAGCAGTAGTGTTAGGAATTGGTCTGAAAAATCAGAATCGATTAATCGGTAATTCTTAGCGATTGATTATCGATTATAATCGTTTTTCTGCTTGTTTTTCAAGAAAAACAAAAAATTGTTTTTATTATCAAAAATCATAATACAGCACTTTCTATAGATCAGTCATAAATTCTATGTTATTTGGTTAGAGTTTGTGGTAAGGTATGTTAGGAAACCAGTAGGTTGAAAGACTCAAGAAGTATGTTTAATGTAATAATTTATTAAGGTAACCTTAACAGTGACACATTTATATTTATTTTCATCAACCCTTTTCAACACATAAATCTTTTATAGTGTTTGAGTGTAACTTCACCAGATTAAGCAACCAAAATATATATGCTAAAAATAAACGTTATTTGAATCACTTTTGTCCAACGTCACTCCATGTTACTGTTTTTATATTATAACACATAGCCATATCTTCTTTTTTCAGTCTTAAATTTTACTTCCGACTGCAAATATCTCCAACTAGCTTCAAACAGAGTGAGACACCTGAACTCGCATATGTTACTGTAAAGTGTTTTCCTATTATTCTGTTAAATTCCTCTCATCCTGACAAAAATATTCCATGAATTTCCCTTTTTAAGCAGATCTATATGATCAATTCATTTCATATAATAATAGTTTGTTAAATACTGTACAATTCTAAGTATAATAATGTAGTGAGCATTCAATGTTTATTATTCAACAAAATTTGTCAGAAATATTCATGGCAGATTGCTGAAGTTTAACAGTAATGAGGACTGATCTCTGCACTTGATTTATGACCAAGGTCGTTATTCTCCATTTACAATGAGATGCATGTAGCCTTGCCATAGGTGTTTATATGTATAAAGAAGATACCACTGTTTGACTGCATTATAAGTATTTTTCATAATGTTCTCATACACTTACTTAGCCTAGCTTGCTGAGAACTACTCCGAGACTAGAAAGGCCTCTAAAAATAGAGTGCATTATGGCAAAAATATTTCATGTTTGCATCATGATTCAGACAGCCTGGAAGGCCAGGCTAATATGCATGTTGTGTATAGAGCAGTGGAAGACTGGAAGTTGAATTTAACTAAGGTTGAACTTTGTATTAAAATGTTTATTTGTATTAAAAGATCTTCTAAAATATATATTTCGAGTTTTAGTTGTAACCAACAGGAAGTACTAATACCATTGAAAGAAACATGGCAGATAATGTAAACAAATGTTACAAAAATAAAATGTTGAAGATCTCTACAATAAGGGAAAATTAGGTGGCTTTTAAATGTTATTTTCGATTCATAATCGATTCTTAACATGAGAATTGATTTTCTACATCAAAAGTTTTAAATAGACGTCGAATCGATTTTCCGTCGAATCGTAGGACCACTAAGCAGCAGCACAGCTTTCATGGAGCAAATTTTGATCCATGGACAATACAGTGCTCTGTGGTAATTATATCACTCCTTCTCCAACCTCGCCATGCCTTTTTTATTCAACTATAAAAAGGCTCCATGTTTTATATTGCTCCTTCTCAAACCCCTCTATATGAAGTGTTAGACAAAACTAGCAGGGGAGGAGGAGCAATATGTACATGGAACCTGTTTATGGTTGCATAAAGGAGGTTGTGGGAGATTGGAGAAGGAGTAATATATTTACATGGAGCAGTTGTGTGATCCATCTGCTGAATTTGCTCCATGGCAGAGGTGTTCCTGCTCTGACTTAATTTCCTCTGACCTCATTGATACAACAATATTCTTATATTTTTGAATATCTCTTTGCTTTAAAATGTTTCTTTTACATAATTAATTCAGGATAAGTGTCAAGAAAAGTTGCCTTCAAAATAAAGTGAATATCTGTCATTTTAAATTTATAGGCTCGTTATAAAACTCGGAGCTGGAGCTGGAGTTACTCGGAGCCGCACCTCTACTATTTGTTTTAAATATTGCGAGAAGACAGAGTGAGGTGCGGTGACAGTAAAATATTGCTGGATCATATATTTGTAAAATATTGTTAGAAACCCAATTGTAGCCTCACGTTTTCATCACTCTGTGGCTGTACAAGTACTACAGCATTGGAGGTGCGGAGGGGGGGGGGAGAAGGGGTGCGTGGGGTGCAGTAAAAATATTTGTACAATAAAATATTGCTGGATCCTATATTTGTAAAATATTGTTAGAAACCCCATCGTAGCCCCATATTTCCTTCCTTCTGTGTGTGTACAACTGTCGGTATTTGATTTTTTTATTTGTTTTAAATATGGCGAGAGAAGACAGAATGAGGTGTGGTGACAGTGATCATAATGTACTCGTACAATTTTCGGATTCAATGGTGCGGTGACAAAATAAGGTTTATTATAGAATTGCTAATCAAGAGCAAGTTATGGTCCAGCACTATTTAAAACAAATAAAATATCAAATGCTGGTAGTTGTAGTACATCTACAGAGTCATGAAAACGTGAGGCCACAATGGGGTTTCTAACAATATTTTACAAATATATAATCCAGCAATATTTTACTGTCACCGCACCTCACTCTGTCTTCTCGCATTATTTAAAACAAATAAAATATCAAATGCTGGTAGTTGTACATCCACAGCGATGAAAACATGAGGCTACGATGTGGTTTCTAACAAGATTTTACAAAGATATGATCCAGCAATATCTTATTGTACAAATATTTTTACCGCACCCCCGCACCCCTCCGACCGCACCTCCGGAGCTCCGAGTTTTATAAGGCACCCATTTTATATGTCAATCTTTCATTATACTGCTTCCTTGCATACGTTGGCCGCCCACACCACAGCTTCACAGAGCTTTAACATGAGTGGCCTACTACACTCTGAAACCAAGTACTATTGTTAAACTTATGGTATGCAACAGTTTTCATTGGTGTACAATAACCTATTTGTCTTTCTGGAGCCTGCAGATGAGCCGTGGCCAACTTATGACTGCGGCCAACTTATGCAGGGTAGCAGTACATTGGTTAAAAAATACGGCCCTAAAAATAAATAATAAACCAAATAAATAACATACATAAAGTGAAGACATCATATAGAAAGTATATTATCCATCAAAAACATGAATACTTAATTTACAAAAGCTTACAAAAGGCTGCATAACATGTTAAAGCCTCTTCTTGTTCGCAATTATTGAAGAGGACATTAGGATTGTTTTGAAGTCAGAGCAAATAATGAGGGCGGAGTCGGAGCATGGAGCACGGAGTTTCATGGATGTTATAGGCGACTGCTACTCCAATTTTACTGTACAGTTCATGTACAAGATGTGTGCGAAATTGCACATTGTGAGCAAGACGTATGGTGTCAACTAGTAAATACCTCAACATAATAATCTTGCAAGTGTGTTTAAAAACTCCACAATAGCATTAACAAATGTCTGCAATTGAATGACGAACGCCCTGGATTAGAACAGATATATATTGGTTTTTGCTTCTTGCTTTCGTTAAAACATGTTTGTCAGTCCATACAATCAGCCGAACCGTTTGAATAATACCTAACCTGGGGTAACTTCTATAACTCGGACTTCTGTCCAACTTGGGATTATACTTGGACAAAGCACCGATAGGGGGGAGGGGGGGGGCAGGGGTACAGCTCCACAGACAAGCGGCGATGGTCAGGATGTCTTTTATTTATAAATTATTGCTAAAACTCCTGCCTCATGTTTCCTTAATAACATTTATGTGTTGGCTCTTGGGTGTACAACTATACGATAGGATCACTGTGAGTTTATAAAATATTTTCAGAAAACCCCCACCTGGCGGTTCATGTTTCTTTAAATAACATTCAGTAGGCAATCAGTGATGACCTTCCCATCCAATTTGGAAATGGGGAGTTGGGTGTTGGGGGCACCAGGTGGTTTTTCCAAGCAATATCTTATGAATAGTAATATATCCCTTCATGAACTTGTGCAAGCTATAACCGGCATATATATTTCATAAATAGTAAGATATCCCAATAGTTTATCATTTATATTATTGAGTTTTTACACCCAATATCTTGGACATCGCCGACATTTGCTTTAATTTAATCATTAAAATAAGTAATGCAAGAAAACCCTGTGTGGGGCCTCACTTTCCTCCATTAAGACCAGTAACCAGTGGCAAGGGCATTCCTGTCAAATTTGGCAAATGGAAAAGGGAGGATGTGGAGGAAGCTTTATTTTCAGTGGTTTAATTTTAATTTTTTCCATGCATCAAACCAATCAGATGCATTTACTCTGTGGCCTTATCTGTCAATCTTAAACAGGGATTCATCAGCAACTGTTCATATGATTAGTGTGTTTAAATCATTTATCCTTAACCCATTATATGTTTGTTATTATGTATGCAACTCCACGATGGAACCTCTTTATAAAGTATTGCTGACCAACTATCCTTCCCCCCAATCTCCGCTGTCGCCGCTTTACTTGGACTGTCTCTGTTATCGTCGCTGGCCATCTGCCCCTCATTATTTCTTCTCAATTAAAATTAATGTCGCCACTTTGGTCCAATTGCTCCTTTTGTCCAACTTTCATGAAGAACCCTAACCTGGAAACATACTGTCTATACTAAACCTCAGACTTCTGTCCAGCTTGGATTTTTATTTGGACTTAAGTGGAGATGCAGCAATGGATTCAACACATTAGTAATGTTATCGAGGAAAGTGAGGGTCCAGCTGGGGTTTTCTAGCAATATTTTATAAATAGATAACATCCTGGTCATCCCTGCTTGCCTTGGACAATAAACTGCTGGCCAACTCCCTTTCCCAGACATTAAAGCGATTTAGGAATATTTTATAAATTGAGAGAGATCCTGTCGTGAACTTGCACACATTGATATTGTAGCGGGCCTGTGGATTTCCAGCAGTGTTAAAGTTATGTGTATGTGGTAGTGTGGTTCGGGTCTCCAAATCCACCAATGGACCACTAACAGTTTGATATTTTAACGCAATAAAATTTAGTAGTCACTTAGAATGGGCATCTGAATTCAGATCACCATGTATGCATAAGTGACTCAACAAAAGGGTATTTCAATTATTAGAGAGTTTATTAGACAATGTCTATCTCTCTAGACCTCCTGTAGGAACTGTTCTGTGTTGGCTCGGGTACCACTATCCCAAATAATAATAAACAACTATATGTTCAAAAATAAATTATATAAACTCAACAACTGGGCAATCAGTATGACGAGGTATGGCAATCCAAATTAGGTATCAGCAGGACTACTGCATGGCTATTATACTTTTGCTGTCACACAATGTATGGCAAGATACTTAAATAAAGTATTCTATAAGTATAATTTAATCTCACTGCTATCTCCACTCAGCTGGTTATCTGGAGTGGGATGAAGATGCATGCTAACTTCACCTGCAAGTGTTAAACCAAGCTAAGAGAGAGAAGAAAGATCAACTAAACTTATATATATAAATTTATTAACAGTTTAACATTGTATATCGGTATATTGAAATACTAAAGTAATAAATCTAGCAAACCATGTACAATTGTGGAGATTTAAATGTTCTAATTTACAAAAGGTAGCAAATCAGATGCTAATTGGGGTCATGTAAGTGTTTACGGTCAGGATATTTAGCAACTCATCTGCTAATTGGGATCATGTAAAATGTGTATAGTCACAATATGTAGCAATTCATGTGCTAGCTGGGATCATGCAGATGTTTTAGTCGCACAATGTAACAAGCATATGCTAATAGGGGTAGTGAAAATGTTTAAAGGAGTGTAAAATCCAGCAAATTGAATTAGATCAGTCTATAAATACTTCAGCTGGACACATGTGCCACAGCAGAATATATAATTATGCTTATTTAGTCAGAAATAAAGATAAAGGTTATTATCTGGTAAAGTTACTCACTAAAGTTAAGTGCCAGACTTAATAAAAATCTACAATATTTAGAACAAATGTCAAAATTACCTATAACTCCAGTTCACAGGTGAATCTTCAAAATGAGCAGTTCAAATAAAGGTCAACAAAAATTAAGCATCAACTCAAGGACAAATCAAGTTCAGCCAGGTCAAGGTCAGGCACTACAGTTTCACACTAAAGAATATCTGTCATTTGATTGGTTGACCATTAAAGGTCAGTGCTTCAGAAATATATAGATATTGTTTAAATTCTATCTACTGAAACACTGTATTAACCATTATAGACATTTGTATTCTGGCTTAAATTAGTGTGTTGTTACTGTATCAAGGGATTTTATTGGATTCTGAGTCCTGGAACCAGCTTAATGGGGTAAATTTGGAGATTTCAATGATTTGCGGTTGCGGTTGGAGTGCGGTTGCGGTGATTTTGATTTGTATGTCACTTGCCGCAAGGTTTGCGGTTAGTATTGATTAGAGGGTTTTACCTCTTATTTTGCGTTACGCAAATGCGGCCTCGTCATCTGAAAGCCAAAAACCCACTGAAGGTGCTTCCTTATATAGATTTCTGGGCCGTTACCGCGTATCCCTACGCCAGCCTACCGCAAGTAGTTCCAACGCAAATCTGTTAGTTTCAACTCAAATTCAACCAAATATCACCTAAAAACGTATAAAATATGCAAATTAAATAAATTATAACACTGCAAATATTTTAAAACAATGGTTTGTCACCTACTTTAAAGTCTTTCAGACGTGATATACTTGTACAACAATGGCGGCTAGTTTGACAGTTGAAATACTTCAAAAGCTACAATTCTTTAAAGTATAAGAAAAATATGTGGATAATGCGTGGTTTGTTAGTGTGAAAGGTTAGTGTGTAATAGATTTTCGGCCATTTCTTAGTCTTTTTGTTGGAATCTCATGTGAAAAACCACTTTTCTCAGCCCAACTGGCTGAATTATCGCTAAGTTAGCCGTGGTCCACGATTCCAAACCAAACTGCTAGCCCATATTTCGTGTTACGTCGGCTCTCGCCGTTACAATATTATTGAAGAAACATGAGGCCCCAGTTGGGGATTTTCTAGCAATATTTGAATAAAAGTAATCCTGGCTATTGCCACATACTACTTTTAAGTGAGGAAACGTGAGGCTACAGGCCGGGGTTTCCAAACAACATCCATTCAATATTTAATTTCAGAGGCAGATACAGGATTTCCCGAAGGGGGGGGGGGGGGCGTGGGTTATCGCGGGTATGGATTTTCATACTTGGACCTTTTGTAGCGGGACATATCACGCGATGCATGGACAAAATGTCAACAGACAAAATACTGGGGGACAAAACACCAGTCAAAATTGCAAGGTGGGACAAAATGCTGGGACAGGGAAAGCAAAATTCCAATCTTATCAAAAAACTGTATATATGATACTGATGGTCAAGTAAACTGAACAAGCCTCTAGCAGAAAAAAGCCACTGTGAAAACCTGCAGTAGAAAAACCTCAGTATAAAAGCCCTCTAACTAAATGGTTCATAACACATTTACACAAGCACTGCCAAATAGTGTACACAATGTAACAAAGGTGGGGCAAAACCGCACTGGGCAAAACCCCACTCAGACCAAACCCTATCAGGCAAAAACCCCACTCAGACACAACCCCACTCAGATAAATAAGAATGAGGACAAAACCCCACTCTTCATGAAAAAAAAACCCGAAATATTTTCTACTTGGATTATTTGTTCATACATTAGTTTTCTACTGTGACTTTTTCTGCAGAATTTTTTTTCTACTGGGGCTTTTTCTACAATCAATTGTCAGGCCAATACAGAAGTTTACTGACATAAATAAAACACTTGAAACCTAAAATAAACTCAAAGGGGCTTCCCATAATAAACAATGTTACAACTGAAAAAAAATTGGAGGGAAACATACTTGAATCTTAATATAAATGCCACATTTTTTCTTTAACATTTTTATTTTAAAATAACTGATTCTTTCATTGTTTTTCTTTAAAAACACATGCACCAATTGATTAAATTTGATGAAACGTTTTCAGAATTTAACTTGTTTTGAAACATAGAAGTAAAATAATAAATTATTAATTGGGATGAGTGATTCCAGTTTTGTAAACTGTATATCTCATGTTTAAACATACACTAGCAAACAAAAAAGGTTTATAAACAAAGTTATTCACAAAAGATGTAATCCCCAGTTTGTTTGAGGATGAGATCTAACTTAGTACAAACACAAAAGAGCTTAATTCACTTTGACACTAGACAGTGACACTTGTATAATGACTGTCACTTTAAACAGATATATGACCCTAGTAAAAACAGATTTTGGGGTGGGGGATTGGGAGGGGGGCGTGGGCAGGGACAAAAATCCCCATGACTAAAGTTTCAAACTCTGAAAGGGGGGGGCGTGCGCCCTCCACGCCCTCCCCCTAGATCTGCCTCTGAATTTAACAAATGAATATGAAAAGAAAGGCCACACCTCCACCCCCCTCATCGCCACTATTAAAGCTAACCTTGGAATATCACCATTAGCCACCTATTCTCCCCACTTCTTCTCACTTAAAATTAGTGTTTCTGCTGTTTGTCTGCATAAGCAGCAATGGAATCAACACATTTGTTACCACTTTTGGGAAGTACCTCTGTGTATATATATATATATTATGATATTTATAAATTTATTTAGCTTCATTTATAAATAAAAGAAAGAAAAATATAAAGAATGGCCAATTGCTGACACCCTCCTCATCGCTATACTATTGCCGCTTTCCTTGGACTGTTGCTACTGCCAACTACCCTTCCCCACTTCTACTAATAGTATACAGTGGGCAGGAGACCCCATACCACAATTGTTTGGGGAGCACTTCCAGTTCCTGTTGTACATGCACAGCGGAGCATGATAGGGCAAGCAATCTGATTGGCTAATAATGTCACATCACTTGACTAAATACTGCAATCTGATTGGTTGATTACATCACATGACTGAATGTTGCAATTTGATTACTTAAGGGATGATGACATCATGCGATTAAATGCTTTATTCTGACTAAAGTTAAAGGATGCAAACATTTAATTGGTTGAAGCTGTCGTATGGGGAGATCTCCTGCCCACTATATACTACTTCTCTATTAAAATTACCGTTGCAGTTTCCATTGCTGCTTTTGTACAACTTTTAGGAAGTACCGAGACATACTATATATACATATTGTTAATATAAATTTAAAAGTAAGATGTAACAGTGACCTCCTCCTATTTCAAAGAGATTCTATTTACAGGGAGACTGCTCAAAAACACCAGAATGATATCACTAGTAATAAATACCATTCATGATCAGATTTAGAGTACCTTCCAAAGCTTTAAATTCCAGTTTGTGTCCTTTAGCAATAATAATATGAACAATGGACATGTTGATACAGAAGATATGTTCCCCAGTAAAATAAAGTATTATATTAATTTGAATTTGTTTTGTTTTGATTATAGATATTTTTATATATTTATTTATAATAAATATTAATGTAAACAGACAAGTTTAGAATTTTAATGTAATGACTAAGATCAAATATTCATCACCAAGTATTTATTTCAACAGTCTTATTCACTTATTATAAGTATTTATTTGCACTATATTACAGTAACATTGATATTGTTTCACAAATCATGTAAATTCTGTCATTAAATCTTGCTTTGCCAACCTTCGACATTTGCATCGTATCTGACGCTTTCTCTCATATGACGTGTCAATCATGGTAGCAAAAGCATTGGATAGTAGTCATCGGGAATATTACAATTCTCTGATTTGAAGTTTGTCCTCCAAGAATATCACAAGGCTCCAAAATATCCAAAATTGTTTGGCACGCTTTGTCTCTGGTGCGTCTAGATTTTCTCATGTTTCTCCAATTTTAAAGTCTCTTCACTGGCTTCCTGCTAAACAACGAATCATTTTCAAAACCCTGTTACTCATATACAAGTTCTTTACCACTGGAAAGCAAAACACTTTACCCCATATTTGTCTTTATATACATCTGCTGTTAAGACAAGAAATAGTAATCTAGAAAAGATGTTCTTTAAAGTCCTTTTTTGTAGTTCCTCAGTTCTTAAATCTAAAGTTCATTTCAACAAGTCCTTCACATATGATGCTCCAAAACTGGAATGATTTGCCACTGGAAATTCGAACTGTTCCAACACTATCATGTTTCAAAAGGCGACTTAAAACCTATCTGTTTCAAAAGTCTTTTCCTCCTTAGTTTTGCTTGCAACCGAACACCGATGATCCCCTGATGACGACCCTGCTATGGTTTTACGACTTATGATTTATGCATTATGATTTGGATGGTGTGCCTTAGAATCCAAGAGTTCAGAGATTAAGCACATGTATGGATACCTGATCCTGATAAGTACATCTACCGAAAGCTATATTTCTGTATTCAATGGTCAAGACATTATTTTGATATTGTGTTTGAAACTCACTCCACAACAGCAGAGAGGTGTGAATATCTGTATGAAACAATAAAATAAAAAAAAACAGAAAGGGAAAAAGTTTACTCAGGGAAATGGTTATTGTTGCATCTGGCAAGTAGGTTATGTAATTAGTGTCGTGCATATGTCCCTTTATTTATTTGACTGTTTTTTTTGGCAAACTGAAACAGTTATGAAGAGCTTTTGATGAAATTTTCAGACTATGTTAACGGTGACAACAAGGAAAAGAAATTGATGGTGATTTGGATCACTGGATCCAGGAATTTTATAAAGGATTTTTTCATCTTTGAATTCATAAGAATTCATAAGCAATACTGGAGTTGTTGGACCTTGTAGGAGGTATACACTGTCTGACCGCATTTCGGAAATGTTATTATCTGCACATATGTACAGTTTTCTTTTTATAAAGATTTCTTGCTCAGAGATAATTATTGTATTATACAGTATATAAGTTGTAGCTATATGTTATGATGCTAAAGGAAACATATATTATTTGCTGGAATGTTGGTATGATTTGTGCAATATTATTTTAACCTTAGAGATAAAATACATTTATTTTGCATGTGTTACTTTATGGAAAGTTCCATGGTGTCATTCAGAAAGGCAGTAGCTGAAGAACCCAACGTATTATGATCAAAGTATCAGGGTACCTTAAAACAAATATAAGAAACTTGACATACTAAATTATTTCAGGAAAAATCAAAGCTGGCATTGTTTTCTTACAAGACACGCAATGGGCCTAAATGGATGAAATATTGTAAGGTGAATCTTGAGAGAAATTTTAAATTCTAAATTTTCTAGCTCCAGGGGTATAGCATTTTTGCACAATGCCAATATTAAATTCAACAATGTATCAGTATAAAGCACAAATGGATTTTTATTATCTTGCCCACTGTTTGGAATTAAAAAAATTTTGAACTGAAAATTATCAGGCACCAGCATGCAACTTATAACTTTCCCACTTTGTGTCTGTCCAAGACTCATATATAGGATCTGAGCAATCAGAGACCGGTGGGTTATCCTCTATGCTACTGTCCATGAAAGACATATAATGAACCTTTAATTTTAGAAATGTTTCAGAACTGTGTATATATCTTGTCTAATATTTCACAGTTAACAAAGATCTCAGTTATAAACTGAAAATAGACTTAAATCATCATATACAACAGGAAATTCTGCCCAAAAAATAAAATTCACTTGAATCACAGTACAGTCGTGATCAGTTTTGTACACTATACTCTGATGTTAAAGATTGAATCCTGCCGTATATTGTTTAGGTGGACCCCTGCTTAATAGTATCATATTATATATTCTATCTTTGAGGTGTTTAATTTATATGTATTAGAAGGTCAAAAAGTAGTTTTAAAGTTATACACCAATGGAATTTATTTGTATCCCTGGATGAAAGTCAGGGGTACTAAGTATCAGGTTTTAGTCCGGGGGTGTAAACACTTGTAGTTCAATTTTTATATAGTTTATTTAGCTTTCCTTGACACTCAATATAATAGACAGTTTACACAAATAGTACACTTAATCCAAGCTGTCACATAACACATGTGAGTAGTTCAAATACCAATCATTTTAACCTTATACAATTTGTAAGTCATAACCAATTCTTTTACTTATACCATTTTCAATATATAACACTTCCTTCTATCAGAGTCTTTCACTGACTCTATGACATTAGTTACTCTGGCATAACAGCCTTTTGCTTGTAAGAGCTGTCTTACAATAAATACATTCTCTCCATCTCATAAACACCTTCTGTTCTTGTATGACATATTTTTCACTATTTATGTACTGGTTGAAGGTCAGGCTTTTGTTTAGCTGTTGACCAGTAACCTTTGCCCTATTTTACTAAGTGGGGTCTTGGCCAGTATGATTGGTTAGCCACGACCCAATAGACAAGTAGGACAGTCCCTAGCTTACGCTGTATTTAACAAACAGCTGTCTGTTAGCATTAAAACACACGTCATGCAATTATGCATCAATAAGTGTTTTAGATATTCACAGGGTGTATTATTATCCAAGCCCTTCTAAATAAAGGCTTGTTACACTTCACCATATGCAGTGGGGCCTCACAGCATGATGCCTGTGTGACATACCCGGACATGCCACCCTGTGAGTGACCATTTGTTATGTTACATAATCTTATTCATTAAGTGACACATTGAATTGGAGGTGTCTACAATTACTTATGTGTGGTCAGCTGCATGACATAATAGGAGCAGCAGTGGTCATTGTGAGAGCTCTTTGTAAATCACTTAATCTCTCTTATTTGAGAACCTTTCAACATGCAATGTGTGAGATATTTCCATACTTGGGCTGCCAGCTTGTTACAACAATAAATATAAAATATATCTTTAAATATTTAACCTAATGAAGTTGTGTTCTTCCGTATTAAACTTTGCATCCACACAATTTAGAAATAAATTATTATTACAATTATATAATCAGACAGAGTGATATAATCAATACACTTTAATTCTTACCTAAAAATTCTACTAAATATATATATGGGGGCCACGGTGGCAGAGTGGTAACACTCTCGCCTCCCACCTCTGAGGCCGGGGTTCGATCCCCAGCACGGCCTCAAGTGGGAAAGCTGGTAGTTGCTTGCCGTTGGTCGGCAGTTTACAGTACAGAACCCTAACGAACTGTATGTACTGGTTTCCTCTGCCCTTCCAACTACCCGTCGTGATATGACCTGTACAGTGTTGAAAGCGACGTAAAACCCCAAATAAATAAAATAAAATAAATAAATAAATAAATCTACCAAATATATTTAACTAATTTTACTGACCAACTACTTCATATTTACACAAATAGACAAATTCCGTTTCCTGACATAAGGTTTTGGGGACATGGTTGTGCTGCCACCACTTACTGCCCCATGTTGATTTCCTTTCATATGCGGTAACTTTAAAAATATTTTACATTGACTTTTTCAAATTTGATAAGCGGGTATAATATTATACATACCATACAGTATATTTTATACGATTTCTATGATGCGTCAGAGCATATTTTTTGTGGCCTTGGCCTTCCATTATTAGACCAATGGCGGCTTTCTAAAGGTCAAACTTTGGGTATGTCTTCACATTTAGGCCTGGTTCTCATACGCAGGTCAAATCATCTAATTGCTGATACATGTAGTATGTATGTATGTCGCTTAAGAACAAGCAGAAATTTGACCTTCAGTCTCTTTCTACTGGCCTCAAAACATCAGTATGTTTGTAACTTTTCTTTAGTTTTAGATTATTTTCTTTTATAACACCTTTACAATGGTTGTAGAAATTCAAAATGTTAAACTACATTTATAGGAAATCATGAGCTGAGAATCGTTCAGAAGGTTCAAATTAGACCTTTGATCCCTGTCTTAAGGTCAAACAGCATTACTTATTAAAAGACCTGTTATCTTAATGGGAGATTTACTATCAGACACATTAACTTTTAAATATTTTATGTAGACCTTTCAAATCTGGAATATATGTGAATATGGAAACTTCCTCAGAGACTTTTGTTTTGAGGCCTTGGTCTTTCATTGTAAAAGTTATGATAGTCTTCTTAAGGTCAAATTTGGTGCATTTATTTTCATTTTGCCTATTTTTCAACATAGGACAAATCATACTCTGGCTGATCTATATAATTTAAGTATGTCCCATAGTAGCTTACAGAAATTCCACCTTTAACCTCTTTTGTCAATGTCATTGGCTGGCCAACTAACATTTCGATATTTTTTTCTGCATTTTCGGGCATGTTCATTATAACTCCTTTATTGCTGGTCATATAGGTACAAGTATTAAATTAACTTAAAGGAAATCATGGGTTTGAAACCTTACGGAAAGGTCAGGTATCACCTTGATCCCTGCTTTAATGGTAAACTGTGTGCATACTAGAAGAGCTCAAATCTTCATTATTATTGGTCCTGTACCTACAAGGTAATACCTGTTTTAGCAGTCTATCTCAATAGCTAAGTAAATCATACCTAATTTTTAAGAATAAGCAAAATGAGTAAGTGGCTTTCTTGTTTCTTCTTTTACCCCAAAGGTCCAACAGTATCACAAATTTAAAAAGCCATGTATCTTCCTGACCAAGAGTTTGTCAAATGCAAAGATATCTTAAGTGTGTCAGCAGTCATTTTCAGAATAGTTGAATTATAGTTAAAAGTTAGGTTATCAAAATCATCATGTCCTGTCTCTGATGTAATCTGTAGTTACTCATCATAGTTTATTTAGTACATTTAACCTTGATGAAATGCTGTGTTCTTTTATTCCTAAAATTATTGGGTGTTTATTCCTGAAGGACTGTACATTTTCTACAAATATTGTTCATTTATTAAAGTTACATCTAGAGTTTATTCTATTAAATATTTCAGAAACTCTGACAATTACTCACAACTTGTATTTATGATGTACAAACAATATTGTTATTTTTAATGTAGAATGCAAGTTTGACATCTAATCAAAGGCTGTCACCTCTGTGTGGGTTTGACTCCCACTGGTGGCACTGGTGAGGACGTGCCCTAATATGGCCCTGCAGCTGGCTCATGAATAGGATATAAACACCCCAACTTTGACCTTTATTGTCTTAAATATTTTATTTGTCCAAATATTCAGTTTAAGTGCATTTTTGTAATAATGCAGTCCTTAGATAAGGATTTGGGGTACTTTTATCCTTCTAAATGTATAATTGGTGTGTTTCACTCAGGAAAAATGGATGTGGCAATATCCCTGAGTTGAACCTTTTTTATCCTTCATTTGCATTCTTCAGTAACATTAGGGATTTTCATCAGGGAAGGTGACCAAAGGTTAGGAGCATGCACTTTTTCAATTAAATCCTTATCAAAATCAACTTATCATCCCGAGGACTGTCCCTTAAATTCTTCCATGAATAAATTGTGACCTTTTCCTGGAAGAGTCTTCAATTTTGCTTGTAATTGGTCATATGAATTCTAAATAGCATTGCCCATGAAATGCATTACCCGTCCCTCTGTATTTGTACAGATACGTAGAAACCTATCTCCGGTGAAGTACAAGCATTTTTTTATCATATTTGTATCCATGATAGATAGTTACTACAAGTCTATTAGGGTTACCATTGGGACAATAAGGTCAACTCACAGATGTAACTTCAACAAGTCAGCACCTATGGAGCTTTCCTTTCTGAGTTTTCTTGCACCATCCGAACTTTACTTCTTCAAATTCCTTGGCAATGACACATTTATTGAAGGAAAATATTTAGTAGAGTTACGTCATAGTAGAGTATATATGGATAGTAGTGCATGTACTTGAGAGCCTGGCCAATTGTTTCAAGATGTTTCTAAGCACATTTCAACGAGAATATCAACCACCTGAGGTGAACAGCATTATCAGAGTAATAATGGGGTTGAATGTGACTGCCCAACTACCACAGCTACCAGGGGAAGAGAAAAGGCCAGGTATTGAGTAAGAAAAACAACAACAACTCACACGGACATATGATGTTCAGGGTCTGCAGCACCCAATGCAAAAAGAGAATATTTGAAATACAATTGAATCGAGTACCAAAGAACAAAACAACAAAGCCCTTCCAAAAAGACAAATATTTGGGCAAATATGGGCCCAGAAAAATAAAAAAATAAACATTTTGTCCTACAGGCCACACATCCCAAAATGTAACCTCAAGTTGAAACCCATGTCCCTATAGTGTAAGTTCTAACCCCCAGAGTCCTACATTAAGATTTTCTGTATGAGGTCTGGCCTTTGAACTTATCCAAGATTTAAGGGCTGAGGTCTCAGTTTTGTGGAGAATGCTGATGTTCTGTGATGTGGTGTGAATGTACATTCCTGTAGTCTCTTCCGAACTTGGTGGCGTTTTAGGGATTTTTCTTATTAATATTAATTTGCTTTCTTTCTTATTTGCTTGAGCTTTTGTACACTTACCTCAAAACTGGATCACAATCTCTGCCTGGTGGTGGGGTCCCTAGGGCTACTGATATTTCTGGATTTTGTAAAGTCTGCTTGATGAGTTAAAACTCCTGATGCTCTATCAATTTATGTGACTTAAAGATCAAATAGTTATGATAACTTGGCAGTAGAGCCATCATGAAACATAGTTGCTTTTTTGTAAATAAAGTACAGCTCAACTGAGGTAAAAGTGCCTTCATCTGTTGTGAATTTACAGTGGTAATGGTTGGAGAGTGTAGAGTCAACTGCATAGAAAGCAGTAACATTATCTTTCACAACTGTAGATAACTTTTCAGGCTGGAGGTCATAGGGCAACTTGTCAGGGTCATTAGTTGTGTAGACTCTGCCATCCAAAATCAATTTGTCCACAGAGAATTTGTATTTAAGATTGGACCTGAATGCACTGAAAATAACAGAAGAGAATAGTCTTTAGATGGGGAACCAGCCAACCTTTAACAATAAAGGGACTGGTATCGCCCACGATGACCTTGCTGTATTCTGTTTTACATTGTGAGATGCTGCTATTTTCCCACGAAACAGTTGTTTGCATTTTCAACGGCATTTTCCGGGATGTGAACTAGTAAATATCATTGCTGAATAACCAAAAGAATGCATCATTGCTATCTATCATGTTTCAGGAAATCTCGATCGTTATTTTAATTATTTATATGCATTTTGTAATCATTCAAAATATTTTTACCATATATTATTGTACTTACAACATCAAATAATGTTAATTAAACTTTAAAATATTTTGGGAAGACAATAACCTTTAGAAGTAAATACGTGGTTTTGGGCGATAATAGAAGATCGACAGCACTTAAACTGATGCACATTTTTTATTCATCACAAATGGTGTTTTATTGTTGTGGGATATCATTACACAGTAAAAGGGGGATGGTGTGTCAAAATGTGCAACAAATGTGTTAATTAGAAATATTTTTATTTAATTTCTTCTTGATCATTGCTAGGTAGTAACTACGGAAGCGTAGTACCCAAGATGGTGGGCGATACATTACCCTATATTGCACAGTAGGGTCGGGAACCAGACTAAATAGTCTTCTTCACTGAACTATACTTCCCGTGGAAAATCTCCAAGAACTAGTGTGCCTGCTTCTCTAATCTTCTGCTTTCCTTTGAGGATTTCCAATTTGTCTCTGTAATTTGCAAATTTTGTAATAATTGCATGGGGTGCCTTGGTCTCTGTTAATTAGTGTGTGGATCCTTCCAAACCAATACAGATCATATAGATAGCAATATCACACCTTTTGCACAAGTCTCCAATCAGAATATCACAATCGGCTTCTGACCAATGACTCAGGCCACTTGCTATGGTTAACACAAGTTTTAGATTGTTTTTTTCTTGAAGATGTTTCTAATGAAATTATCCCGTCTTCCAGCTTATTGAACTTGTCGTCAGTTTTCTTGAGTTTGTCTTTAAGAACAACCTTCTCTGCTTGAAGACAAGCACTTATGAGTTAGGATTGCTATTTCATCTAGTTTAGCAGAAGTAGCTTCAACTGTACCTTTCACTAGGTCAAGGTCCCATTCAACTGGCTCCAGAAATTCATGAAACATTGCTTGAATACTGGGCAGAAAGGCAGGTCCTTCAGGACTGGTCGGTGAAACTAGTTCATAGTTTTTTTCTTGATTTTGAACTTGGTTGAGCTGAACCCGGTTTGGTGCCTTTAGATGCAGTTGTAATCTTAATTGGCTGTGCTTTTACTGCTGCTGACAGACATCTTATAGTTCTGAATATCCAGTTATAGAAACCAGAAGTGTGTAGTAAATCAAAAATGCTTCTGTGTGCTTTTAATCAACCAGCCTAAATAGGAGAACAGATGCATCCCGCTCAAAACTGAAAGTGCTGTTTAAAAAAAAATTTGGTTTGGAAATTTATCTGCTTTTACGAGAGCGATCATGCATTCAAAACAATATGGCAACTCCGTTGTTGGTGTCGCCTCATAAAAATAAAGGGATATTTTTTTTAATCAGGCAGGCTGTCTTTATAATAGAAATAAATACCTCATGCTCATGAATTTGTTCTAGCGGTGCTTGTGCATTATTTGAATTTTTTGTCTAACAAGGCCAAAAGGAGTTTCATTCTACTAGCGCTAACTGCAAAGCGATCAGTGACATGAGTAGTACACTGAACCGGTCAGCCATCCCAGTGCTAAGTAGCCCGTTGCTGCTTAACTTTTGTAAACGACAGATATTCATCACACTATGCTACAATTCATGAAAGTCCTTAGACCATAAAAAAACAGAAAAAAAGAAAAAAAAGGGATCTCTAGGAGCACAAGCCTCATTAGATCTCATGTTTAGAAAACACCAGCATAAACTATGCAGTGTGTAAATATTAATCAGTGGTGGAATCCCCTTTATTGCCATAGATATTTGTGTCCACTAACACGGGGTAAACCCACAAAAGACATGCATGCAGAGTGCAGATATTAACCAGTCTGTTTTGGTGATCTCACTTTTAGTACCAACAATTTTAGTGATACCCATGCATACTGCAGTGTAATTTATCATATTAAACAGTATTAAAACAAGAGTTTCTTCTTTGAATAGCACAACAACCTGACTGATTTTCACCAAATTGATTAATCCTTCAAGTTCTCTGTATATTCTTTTTCCATATCCTTTTATATGTATTTGCTTACCTATGTTATGAGATTTTTTGTGGAAAACTCAGAGCACTGATAAACTACTGTCATGCAATTACTTCTCTGTCCCAGTCTCTGACAATTCTCTGTCACTGTCTGTTATGATAACTTTGCTTGAATTGAAAATGCTAAAATATATGTTTCAATATGTTTTCCTCCTATTGCATTTAACTTCAAAGAATATTCTCACGATAATAGTGTGATGGATCCGAGTAGTAAAACGAATCACATTGCGAATGTCTGGCAGTGGCACCACTACGTGAACATTTCATAGGTCCCACTGAATAAACTGGAGTGGGTTTGTCAGTAGTAAATAGAAGAGCCGCTAGGCGGTCTTCTGATTGGTTTGTATTGTTCTCTGATACAAATCGATGACAAAAGGAAATGGTGGGTCTTCAAGTGCTTTGAAATTGCTCTGAAGAATTTATAATTAAAATTGAAGATTAATCAACCGTCTCTAGGATGATATGGTGGTCTTAGAAATATTTTAACTTTAAAATATCAAGTGCCTTAAAATTGCTGTGAAGAATTTATAATTAAAATTGAAGATTAATCACCCGTCCTCTAAAAGTTTTTCAAAAATATATGGAGAATAAATAACTAGATTCAAGATTAATCAAGCATTTTTAGATGGTCACTTCGAGAATTTATAATTAAAACTGAAGAATGTCAAGGGATGGTCACTTTGAGATTTTCTCACCAAACAATCGTGATAACTTGCAATAATATAAATACCAGCTGGCTAATTAACCTTCTCAAGACACGTCTATCTTGACAATGGTATCAACCAGGACATGATCCAGCTTATATACACTACACGGTCAAACCACGTGATCCTTTACTCCGAATAAAATAAAATGCTGGTGCTTTCTCAGAAGCTCGGAATTTTAAGCGGTGTTTTCCTTGACGTTCGAAATTAAACTATTTAAGTAAAACATTTTGGTCACGTGGTTTATCATTTCAACTCCAGAAAGCAATGGGTCAGGTTATCACCACACTTACAGATATATTTGAAATGGGTTATCAAATAAGATTAATGATACCCAACCATCCTTTAATGAATCACTATGTACACCTTAAATCTATACTCAGAGGATATGATGTTAAAAACCACGGTAGAAGAATTGTCATAATAACATACCTTCTCATGTATGTCAAATATTATCCATTACAGACTCCAAGTGTTATTAAAGCAATCTACTGGAAAATCACCAACCAAGGCATATAACATGAGAATAAATGCATATCTCAGCACAAATGCATCCATATAAATTTCACCGACACCTCCTCTGTCTAATAACTAAGAAGCGATACAATGTCCTGTAAGTGTAGATTTTGTGGATGGGATATGATTAATAGGAGGAATCTGATATATCATCAAAGAATATGTGCCTCCAGTGCAGTTAGTCATATATCCAGAGATAACTGTAGAATATGTGAAAAAGAATTCAATACTCCTGAGGAACTCATATTTCATCTTAGGACATGTGGTAAATATTATTGTTATAAATGCAGGATACCATTCTTAACAGCAGAGTCATTGAACTACCATTACAAGAAATCCTCAAACCACTCACAGCGCTCAACAGAATCCTCATATTCCTGTTCATTGTGTAAATGTATTTCTACATCACGTAAAGACCTCTACAATCATAGATTGAATCAACATGGAGGCAATGACAACCTTGAGGAAATACCACCATATATCATGGATGATAATAATGAACATATTCGTGATGTTTACATTACAAACAGGAATCATATTCTAGCTGAGGACAAATATGGAGAATTAAGAAACATTTACAACTTTCAAACAAATAACCTAAGTAGAGGTTATAGAGAAATTAGAGGACATGTAACTCAGATATACAATGAACAAAATGTCACATTTCGAATTAATCTAGCATTCGGAATGATTTTATTTAATTCTCAGACTGGTGACTGTCTCAGATATTTTATTCCTTATTATAATAGTCGTATTTTGACCTATCCGTATATGATATCCAAACGTGCCAATATTAACTCACTTATGAATAAATTAGCTAGCATAGATATGATAGAAAAGGCACGCGCAAATCGACCATCTACATCTTGGACACTGGTTTTTATAACCAATATTCAATATAATGTATTTTTAACGAACTTTCCTACAGGAAGACTAACCACACTTCCAGATTATATTAAATCTAACAGATATCTGAAAAATGTCATATATAATAAGAATACCTCACAACCATATAAAGATAATCTCTGTTTCTTTAGGTGTCTGTCCATACATAATAAAAGAAACAACATTCACCAGGAGGCTAATCTACTTGTTTACCTTAATGCATGGATGACTTATAATAACAGAAAAAAATTTCCTAGACTCCCCAAAGAATTTCCCGGAGTTAATTTAGATGATATGTATAATTTAGAAAGATGTTTTAATCTGAAAATTATGTTATATACCCTTAATCCCAATGGAACTCTAAGTCTTATATTCGAATCTCTATCTCAAGATACCAATATTATTTGAACATATATCAAGATCACCTAAGCTATGTCACTAATTTTAAAAAATTTGCAAAGAAATATGAATGTCCGAAATGTTCTAAGATATTTATTAAACTTTGGAATTTAAAAAGACATATAACCGTATGTTATGACCGAACTAAATATATATTTTCTGGTGGATTTTATAAAGCTCCTGACACTATATTTGATAAACTCGAATCTTTAGGAATATTCATTGATGAAAATGATAAATATTATTCTAAATTTATTGTATGGGATATGGAGGCACTTCTTAAGAAAATTCATATAACAAACCATCAACATGATAAATTGAAATGGATATCAAAGCATTTTCCAATAAGCGTAAGTATTGCCTCCAACGTAGAAGGATTTGATGACCCCAAGTGTATTGTAGAACTCTCACCAGATAAACTGATATCTGAAATGATGAAGTATTTAAAGACAATCAGTAGCATTAATTCCAATATTTTACGCAATAAATTTTCCTCAGTATTTTCACAGTTGGATCAAATTATGGAGCAGTATCAGGATAATGAGAATTTAGAAGCAGATTCTGAAAACGAATCACTTGAGACATTACATGAATTAAAAAATAACACCTATTTTCGTAATCTTATTTCAAATATTTACAAAGAACTAGAGAAATATATAAACCAAATTCCTGTGGTAGGATTTAATTCAGGAAAGTATGATCTAAATCTGATTAAACCTGAATTGATGTCTTATATTGCTTTAAATTATAAAGATAATGACATCTATACAATAAAAAAGGATAACAAATATCTGTCAATTTCTACTCCAGATCTCAAATTTATCGATATTTCCAATTATTTGGTTGCTGGATGTTCATATAGTAAATTTTTAAAAGCTTATGGATGTGAAATTGCTAAGGGTATATTCCCATACGAATGGTTTGATCATGAGGACAAGTTAGATGTAACAACACTACCTCCACCAGAAGATTTTTTTTCAAGTTTGAGTAATGATAATCCAGTTAAAAATCATGATGACTATACAAGCTTGCAGAAGATATGGAACGAATCTAATATGCAAACATTTAGAGATTATTTAATATATTACAATAATTTAGATACTAAACCATTTTCACAGACTTTAAATAATTTTGTACAAATATATAAGGATCAACATATTGATATATTTAAGGATTATGTTACCCTACCAGGTGTTGCCAGGAAGATGTTGTATACCTCCTCAAAGTCTAATTTTGCACTCTTTAATGCTCAGAATGCAGATATGTATTATACTTTTAAAAAAAATATAGTCGGAGGTCCAAGCATAATATTTAATAGGTACCATGAGAAAGATAGAACCGTTATTAAAAATCAAGAAGGAAATTTTTGTAAATCTATTGTAGATTATGATTGCAATGGGCTATATTCTTATGCAATTAAACAGCCAATGCCTACAGGGTTATTCGTTAGAAGACTTGAAGAAAATCAGTTCAAACCTGAAACCTCTGAAAAATATATAGATTCTTATGTCTGGATTGATTATATAATGAAATCCCAAAAAATTAAGATTATGCATAAACTTAATCACACTAGAGAAGTTCGAATAGGGTCCTATTTAGTTGATGGTTATTGCGTTGAAAACAAAACAGTCTATGAATTTAATGGATGTTACTATCATCATTGTAAATATAATTGTTATATAATTAATCAAATCAAAAATCAGTCGTGGATTCAAAAAATAAAAAAAATTTCAGAGAGAGATGAGAAAAAGAAACAGTTCTTGTTATCCCAGGGATATAAATATATTTCAATACAGGAATGTGAATTTATACGTAATATCAAACGCAAATGCTCGAAAATCTATGAAAAGTATTTACCATCCTACTATAGATCCCATAAAGGAGCCTTATCAGTAAAAAATATCATATCCGACATTAAAAAAGGGAAACTATTCGGAGTTGTTGAGGTTGATATTCAGGTAGAAAAAGATAAACTTAAATATTTTCAAGAATTTCCCCCATTTTTCGCAACCTGTAATGTACATATGAAAGACATTGGGTTACATATGCAGGAATATTGTCTTAATCAAGATATGCAATTTGATTTTAAGAGGCTATTAATAAGTGGACTTCAAGCAAGCAAAATACTTCTGGCAACTCCTCTTCTCAAATGGTATCTGAATAATCACTGTCAGATTAAAAAAATTTATCAAATAATAGAATATCAACCGGAAACAGCCTTCAAATCCTTTATAGATAAGGTCACCTATCACAGAATTGAAGGAGATAGAAATCCAGATAAAGCAGTTATAGGTGATACTTACAAATTATTAAGCAACTCGAGTTATGGATCAATTTTAATGGACAAATCTAAACATACCACTATTAGATACATTGCCGATAAGATTAAGGTTACTAAAATTATAAATACTAATACTTTCAAAACCTTAGACGAACTTAGTAATTCTACATACGAGGTAGAAAGTTATAAATCAAGAATTCGACTGGATAATCCCATTCAAATAGGATTTTTTATTCTTCAATACGCTAAATTAAGAATGTTAGAATTCTATTATGACTGCCTATCTAAATATCTTGAGGAAAACAGCTTCGAGTTAACAGAAACAGACACAGATAGTTTGTATATGGCCCTAAATCGTACAAAAATAGATCATTGTATTAAAACCTCATATAAGCAAAAATATAATAATGAAATTTATAATTCCTGTTCAGATGACCTGAATCCTGTCTGGTTTCCAAGAAGATGCTGTAACCATCATAGAGCTGTAGATTTTCGCTTTGTAGGCTGCTACAAGAAAGAATGGGAGGGAACTAAAATGATCTCTCTCTGTTCAAAATCTTATATCATAGAAGACGCTGAGGGTAAACAAAAGATATCCTGTAAGGGTATTTCCAAAAAAAATTTGATTAATCCAATGGAAAAGTTTGAAAAATCAATACATAATCAAGTTAATGCTGTTTCAACAAATATTGGTTTTAGGATAAAAAATTCATCCCTCTACACCTACTCTCAGGAGAGATTAGGGTTTAACTATTTTTATTGTAAGAGAGAGGTACTTTCAGATGGGGTATCCACCAAACCTTTAGATATCATTCTCACTCCATGGAATCAACAACATGTAGTCATTGATAGCATACACAATCCAATGTCAAATTTGTACACCTGTCAAATAAGACTGGACGAATTAACATTTCATTCCTCCGAACAACTTTTTAATTATCTTATTTCCAATAGTCTTAAATACAAAGAACTAGCCCAGGATATTCTCAACTGTCAAGATCCCCTAGAAATTCAAACTAGGATGAAAGAACTAAATGTTAATCAAACAGATATAGAACACATGGAAAGAATTATGAGATTTACTGTTCTGCAAAAATTTTTACAATCTCATGAATTTCGACAAGAACTTATTAAAAATCAAGGTAAAGATATTATATATTATCAACCCAATTTCAATAATAAAACAGCTCGAATATGGGGTGGCAATGCATCTCCACGAATCCTATCTGTAATAGAAACTAAATCTATACCTGGAAATAATATTTTAGGACGAATTTTGACAGAATTTACTCACAAACCAGTCACGTGATAGAAATAAATATCATAGGTGTTTTCCCAGAAGCTCGGAATTTGTGATGGGTCTTTCCTTGACGTTCGAAATTCTAATATATATTGCAAAACTCAATGAGTCACGTGATTCATTCCAAGCAGAGCGGTTGAACCAAAAACACTCATTTACTACGTACTAGGTCAAGGACGTATACTTTCATTGATACAATCTTTAAATTTTAATATCTTTTATTATAATAACCTTTATTTATATATCTATCTATATATATTACAAAATCCGAAAATTTTTTAAGCTAAACTCAATCGCCAGTCTCTCATTTTCAATTAGGTTATCACCGAATTTGTTTATAATATTCTGAAAACTATAAAATCTACAAGAATAAAAACTGTAATAGAGACAAAATAGACCACATGTATAACTGTCATATGATTGTAACCTCTTTGTATTGTATATGTATGTTAGCTTTTTAGATATTAATAAATTATGAATGTACTTTGTTGGTTTCTTTCCAATTGAATCAAAGTGTTCTACTTTATTGTTTTGAAGATAATGTAACACTATCCAATGACTTCCTCTTTTATAAGACGGATCTAAATTGACAATAATAATGTTTTCTTCAGGAACTGAGTCTGGAATCATATCTGAAGCATAAACCCCTAGAAATCTTTCATTAATATAAGGATCACTTTTCATTAATCCGGCTAATGTCAGGGAATCCATTTATCCAAAACTTACATTCCTTGCCTGATCTATTTTTACTAATTCAGGAAATTTTGCATAAACCAGAATATTTATAGTTTCTGGTAGAGCCTTGGCATATCTAACAGTTAATCTTACATGACCATTAATGGAACTTGTCATAATTTTACCTCTTAAGAAACTTTGAATATCAAACATGTATAATGTGTATCCATAAGGATATTCGCCATATTGAATTATTATTCCTTTTTTTCGATTTAGATCATTATCGAATAAGCTTAAGTACGAGGAGGCATAATTATTTTCGGAAAAATTGGGTTTAAGGGGTCTATTTGGAACGGGTTGACCATCTACAGTAACCTCCAAATAATTAGCATCCATATGTTTAAAATTAAACGGATTTTTACTGAAATCTCCAGAATATGCTGCATTTGACAACATTCCAATAATCAATTTACTGGGTACTTTTCCATGATAAATATTATCAGTCATAAATGTCAAAGAACCAGCTGCTACACTAAAACTCTTGATGTCGCTTCTCCAGAAAGGGTATAATGCAGGACCCATTTTTAAAGATTCATTATGAGCCAATATCATAGCAGGATTTAACCCAACATGACAGACCTTTAATATAGCAGAGGTTATAACTAATTTATATATTTTAGTTCCATGCCTCATTAATCTGAAATCATCTGATGATTGAAAAAGTTTTAGTGTAATTCCTACTCCATTTAAAATGGCTCTGTTTTGCCCAATCCCAAAGTCTAAATATAAACTCCCCTCTAAAGTACAAATTCCACCATCTTTTGTTGGAATGGCTCTATCCTCATATGCTGGATTTCCACCTAAAAGTAATGTCTCCTCAAAGTTTCCAGGAGTATCTTTGTGGAATAAAGCAGCCTGCGCCTGAGAATTGATCATATCACTATTCAATTGTAAGAGTAGATCAATCATTGCCTTGTAAGGATAATTTACACCAACATCTGGAGAAACTATTTTTTGATTTAAAGATAAATCTATTTGACGAAAAATTGAATGTAAGGTTAAATTTACAGGTGCTATTTGATCCGAATCTGCTGTAGGTACCCCATTCAAATCTCTGATATCTTGTACTGGAGCTCCATCACTGTGGGTTAATTTATAACTTATATTTAATCGACTTTTTGCCAGGTTTATGTAATCTAATGAGGTACCAGGAATATTAAACTCTATTACTCCACCCTCCGATATTGTAGCAATAGGATTGAATTCTACCCAATATTCTTTTTGAATTGATTTATCCAGAGGTGGAGGCATGAATAAAGAGACTGAAGTTTGGACTATATCCATATTTTAGCGTAATCCTTTCTACTTAAATGCATTGGTTTTGTTTTCTGGCTTTTAACCGTAATCCTCTTATTTATACCCCTACTTTTCCCTTTGTTCCTTTTTGTTTTTTTTATTGTTTTTTTATTAATCTTTTTACTCCTATTATCTCTCTTGTCTCTATACTTTCTCCCACCTATCTGGACAATTTTTCTTTTTTTGGCTGTTTTTATACTCTTATCATCCTTTAATTCACTCCTTGCCTGTTCAACAGCGGCCTGAGTTGGTGTAACCACTGATATATCTAATTTTTCTTTTGTTCTTGAATCCGAGGAATTATTGAAGTCATTATCCGAATCACCAAGTAAATAAAACTTATCACTGTATGACATCTTCCCTTGCATACATTTGTTGCAAAAATCAAGGTATTTATTCATAATAAACGTTTCAGATGAACAGTTAAACGCAAGGTTTCTCCTCTACTACTAGGAATTTTTTTATTAACATCTCTTATATATATTTTTATCCTACTAAAATTAGACTGCTTTATGGGAACATAATACCTGTCCTTAAAATAAAAAAACTTGACAGTTTCGGATGGATATATAACTTTAAGAATAGGTTCCAGCGAACTGTTAACATTAGAATGATCACAGAGATCGCAATATACGAATAACACCTCATTACAAATGGTATCTAGATTAACATCACATAAGGCAATTACCCAATATCCATCCAATTTTATTTGTTCATTAAGTTCAATTATAAAGCTGTCCCATTGATTATCTGGATGAAATATATTTGAATCATTCGATGACATAAAAATATATATCCCACTAATATCCTCATGACTGCTCATATTTCATCTGTTAATAATAATCTCATAATAAAACTAAATGACGAGAATGTGTCCTTTCCAGTTATATTCCTGCTGGCAACTGAGTGATATGACCTTGACCTTTACTTATATACTCTCTCAGAGAGGAAATTTCGAACGTCAGAGTAAGCACTCTAAATCTTATTGCTGAGGGTAATCGCAACTGTTATATGTCTTGTAGTTCGCTTTCTAAAACCCAGGAGTTGAATCTCTCAGGCCAACCTTTCCACTTGACTAAAACTTCCCTTTTATTACCCTTTTTCCTTTTTTTAATTATTTTTTCTATTTTATAAACTACCTCAGAATTCATATATGCTAATTGTAATTCTGGTTCATAGAAATAAGATTCTATGACCTCATTATTGTAATCTTTTAACCTGTACATGGGTATATCCTGATTCATCTTGCGCTCTATAACAGTGAATACCTCTCCTGACCATTCTTCTGAGTACTCTCTGTCGAATTGTCTCTTCAGGAAACTTATTTTGACTCTGTCCCCTACCTTAAATTTATATCTTTTTATATAAATATTTCTGGATTTTGTTAATTTTTTTGTTGTTTTTTTCTTCGTCCTATCAGCTGCTATTAATAATTCAGCATACTGTTCACTCCATAAATTAAATTTGTTTCCAGTCTGAGCCTCAGTAGGAGTCCTTTTAATACTTCTATGAAATGAATTGTTGTAGCTATATGTCGAATCAGAGATTATATCAATCCATCGAAAAGTTTCCTTACTTGTCAAATATTTGGTAATTTTAATTTTTATCGTTTTTATTACTCTCTCTGCGTAATTAGCTTTTGTTTCATAATAGGTAAAGATATGCTTAATATTCTTATCCCCTAAAAATTTTTTCATGTATCTATTCAAGTATTCACTCCCTCGATCACTTCTAAGAATTTCAGGTTTTTCATTAACGTTAACAAATAAATCATTAATAACAAAAACCATTTCCTGGCCAGTTAAAGTTTTTAAAGGGGCGGTGTAAAGATATCTTGTAAATATATCTATGAATACCACAAAATATCCATATCCCTCATTGTAATCCTTATACTTGGTCATATTTGCTGTATCTGTATCCCACTGATAATTTTTGTAAAAAGCAATTACTCGAGGACGTTTAAATCTTCTTTTACTAGGGAAGAACGATGTATATGCTTCTTGTTTACTCAACCATATTCTTAATTTTTTGGGGGTTATACTTTCCTTTTCTTTATTTTTTTTAATAAATTTATTTATTTTTTGAAACCCACTGAATGCAACAGGACTTTTTGTGTTATAATATATATCTTTTAGGTATTTTTCCTCTTCATCCGATATTTTTATTCCAGAATTTGATCCAGTCTGATCTGTTAGTTTTTTTCCTTTTTCTGTATACTCTCCCGCTTTTTCCAGTTCCATGCTGGTATTTTAATTGATTTATTGTGGATGTCTCTTTCTTTGTTTTCTTTACCTTGCTATCAGTAATCTCCGGAATTCCAGGGGGAGGGAGAGGATCTGGAATATCTTTACTTTTATTCCAGCTTACCCCTTTTAAATCCGAGCTATATGCACTTTGATCCTCAAATTCCTTAGGAGGTGAAACAGAAATAGATTGTTTAACCTTATTACCCTCACTAGAACCTAATTGGTTTTTTGATTTCTTTTCAATATCTTCACTCTGAGTATCTTTTATAGCATTCAAACCAGATTCAATTTTTCCTGGAGAATGAAGTCTTTGGAATTCTTTAAATTTATCGAATTGATCTTTAGGAATTAAAACGAACTTATTTATTTCCATATACTACGGAGATAACTTTTTATAGATATCAAAAGGTCTGTGAATAATTTGCTGTTTTTTCTAGCTATATCACCTCTATGAGACCTGTGATGAATAAATTTTTTTAAAATCCTAATGTTTTTAATGAAATTTGATCTAATAGTAGGAGATAAAGGAAGACGAAAGATGTTATAAAATATTTCAGCTATAGCCTCGAGATGTTTTGCTGATGCATGCAATAAAATGAACTTGTTAAGTTTTTGATTATTTTCGAAAATCACCTCTAAAAAATTACTGGCACTTTTGAGATTAGTAGACATATTATATATTCCCTAGCAATTTAACATGACACCTTTGATGATTACACATCCTCTAATAAATATTCTTTGATGTCAACCTACTTATATACTGTTACATATTCATCAGGCAGTATATTACTTCTTAACAGAAGAATCTGATAAAGGTGATAAATCAATTAAGAGGTAAGAGAACGGCTCTGCTGTAGCATCTAAATAGGCCTCAGTTAATTTTTTTCCAATTCCCATTTGATTACCCAAATATTTAATTTGATTGTAATCTCTAATGTTTTTAAATAAAATAAAATAATGTGAGTTCAAAGAAATATCACGAGAATACTTTCCCTGGTGAAATAGATTTTGTAGTATTAAAAATACGCTTATGTTTCTATGGTGAGATTCTCTACTAAATAGGTTTGCAATAAATTCACTGTTTAACGCAGACGTTTGAAGATCATCGATTATTATGAGGTTATGTAAGTTGTTAGAAATTTTTTCAATGCTCTCTTGATTTGGAATATCCTTAATAAATTCAATTTTTTTAATATCCTCTGTTTCAAAGCTTTTTTGCCAGACACTGTAAAAGTAGTATACTTTATTTATAGGATAGGAAAACATATTATTAAGATTACGTAAAATCTTAAAAGTAAAAGTAGATTTTCCAGACCCTGTGGGACCCGATATAACAACTGTGCAAGGTGATGTAAATGGTATGGAGGTCATCCTAGTTCAATGCATATATTACTTTCTATTTGATAAATTAGGTGTTTACACCTACAGCGTTTCCAAAATAAACACATTAATGTCAGCATTTATCACTCCTATATATATAATAAATCCCCCCTTCAAGGAACACAGAGATAAGACCCACATAAAATTAGCATCTGTTTTTAGCTTACTAGATGAATAAGAAGGAGAGAAATTTCTGGATTGAAAGGACGTGTATATTTGAAATCATGGAAAATTCAAAAAAGAAATTTCTTTGGGTAATATTTCTGGTGTTGAATTATTATCGTGTTTCAGGTTTTACCAGTTGTTTTAACGGTCAATGTTCCTGTGACAGAACTGTTATACTGTGTAAGGATACAACCAATCCATCATTTCGTTACAGACCCTCCATTACCAGACTTTATTTGCAAAATGTTCAGATACTGGATATTAACACTATTTTGAGAAAGCTTCCGAATCTTAAATATATTACATTTAAACACATGAGATATTTCAAATGTGAATGGTTGAAAGATATTCCTAGAGAGGTTTCTTTAAAAATTGACATTTGTCAATCTACTACAAGCTCAGAGATCGAAATATCCACCTTCAGTGACCAACCTTCTACTACACTTAGGACAAATGACAGATCAACTATATCTACTTTTATTCAGGAGCATGTTACTACTACAATCTATGGGAATGATATATCTACTATTAACCAGGCTCATGCGACTACATCCATAGAAAATGATAGAACTACAATAACTAGAGACGATCTGTCCTCAGGTATGCAATATTTATAATCTTTATTTAATGATCAAAGAATAAAAAACATATTAGGTGAAAGATCAGTTAACTGAAGCTCTGTCCTTATATACTCCACCAAGCCAAACGATACAATCACGTGATCCTCTGACAGGATCTGAGCTTATATACCCCTCAAACGCAAATGACATAACCACGTGATCCAACATTAGGTTTATATACTCAAATTTCGAGCGTCAAGGAAAGACCCTTGTAAAATTTCAGACGTCAGGGAAAGACGCAGCTTAAAAATCAACTTAGGTCACGTGATGCAATATAATATATATTCCTAAATTGCATGATAATTGATTAGACTACAATATATGATACTGTATTAATTTTATTAAAATAATTACTACTTTTTTTTTTATTATTTATAAAACAGATGCAGGCCATCTTTCCTCATCTCCCAGAGTAAAGGAAATGTCCACCTCTCTTGAGGAAAAACCATCTACTCCTTACACACAAATATCCATCTCTCTTGAGGAAAAGGCATTCACTAGTTATACACATTCTGATTCTCAGACAGACCAATTTTTGACCACCGATAATCCAAAGGGTTACACCAAACCCTTTCAGATTGAATCTACATATTCAGAGCATCTATCCTCAATCAGCAGTAAAACTTCTGGCATAAGTATTTCAACTGATAGAGAGAACACCTCAAAGCAATCAATGACATCTCCAAATCTAGAAAATTGGTGGTCAATGACAAGCTTTTCTTCCAGTAGTCCTAGCAATAAAGGGAATGAATTAATAACTCATTTGGAAAATTTACATGAAAAGGGTTTTCCCAAGATTTTGATTTTCCTGGCAAGTGTTCCTTCCTGCATATTAGTTTCTTTGATCATTGGACTCATGGTAGGCTGTTTGAGGAAAGGATTTTGCAACAGAAGGGGAATGCAGAGAGGTTCAAGGTTAAGGAACAGCATTATGAGAGAAAGAGGCATGATGGAGATGACAAGCGTGGTCAATGAAAGAAATATGGAGGGATGTTCTACAAATGAAAAGTAAAAATACATTATTTTGACTATTTATGGATGACATCTAAGCATGAATATATTAATCTATACAATTGAACTTTTAAAATATCCCTTAATCCTATGCATGAATACATAACCAACTTATATTATTATATTAATCACAGTTATTATCTCGCACCTGCATGCTGTTCCATGACAACAAAAGAGACGGAGACATGTATTATTAATCATTTAGAAAATCAATGTCTGTATAAAAAGGTGGATTTATCTGTTTCCAACGAGACTAGTTATCTGGGTAAATATATTATATATTATATAATTTAATTTTGATCAATGTTTAATGCCTCGATTAAATGTATTTTGATGTAACTAGTTTGTGACGTCACATTAATGTGACGTTTTAATCGATTATACGTCATCTTCAATGACGTAAAGGCAAATCGAAACCAATCCACCGCATTAATAATCTAGTCAAGATGGATATGGAGTACTGGTATTTCAAAAATTCATGGAGATTTTGTTTTTTTATGGTTATTATTTTACATGTCAGTTATTATGTCAATGTGCAAGGGATAGACTGTAGATTTTTTAAAGGCTATGAACGAGGGACTGTGACTGGGTTTGTAAATAGAGAGCAGTTTGATAAATATCTCATCAGATGTGGAAACGAAGATATTCAAATTCTTGAATATAGTCATTGTCGCGTTGGATATATAAAACTACCATTAAAGTCAATTAAGAGGAACTATCCTAATGTAAAGAATATCCTTTGGCTTTGCAAGGGGATTTGTATATATGATCCATTCAAAGGGATAAATGTTTTAGGATGTAAACAAGGTAAGTTTTTTTTTTTTTTTTTTTTTTTTTTTTTTTTAAATAATTAGGAATAGACCTATCATTATGTATAATGTGATAATCCTTTTAGGTGGTATCCAACAAATTTGTGATTATCTTTATATCTTATTCATACTTCAGATAGTACTTTTGATGAAGAGCATGTATACGAAGATATTCCTGTAGTATATAACGATTGGGAGGACATCAGCTTTCCAAAGAAAAATATTGTATGTATAATCTATCGTTAAATAACTGTAAGAATTATGCATATTCAATAAAAGGTTATTGGGATTGATGTATCAACTGGTATTTTGTAGCAAAGAAGAAGAAGTCTGTAACAACCCTCCCACCTCAAGATTCTGTGACTACTACGAAACCGAGTGTTGATCAATCATGGACTGAGATCTGTGTAGCTCTTGTGGGATTTTTTATTATTATGTCTGTAGTTGGATTGAAGATAATGAGAAATGACATTTTTCTGTGTATTTGGCATATTATTTTGAAATTATTCTTAAGAATTCTTTATCCGAACATTGGACATAGTGTGTCTCCTTCATTAAACAATGATTCCTCCCCTGACAGTTCTGAGAGTGGAGACAGCAGAGATACTACATATCTAAAACACATTACAGTTGACAGTGAGTCTATACATATAACAAGTGAGAGTAGTACAGACTCCATATCGCAATCCGAATATTCAAGGGATAGTAGAAATACCATAATAATAATTTCTGAGAGTTCTGTTTATCCTAAAAGTTCTGATATTAGTGTGCATTCGTCATCTCATTGTGAGAATAGGTCATCCAGCAGAGAGACGATGACTTGGAACAGTGAGATAGAAATTCAGGCAGACAGGATTATTCATGATATTCGTATTCACAGAAATTCGAATAGTTCTATTTCACACATCTCGTCTGGTGACAGGCCAGATATCAATCCCTCTGAAGTATTTAGCCAAGATGAGGGTGTACAAAATAATGAATATGAAACAATTTCCAGTAGGAATAATAGTGACAGGATACCAGATAGTTCAGTGCATGAATCGAATGAGGCTGTTTCTAGTATAGATCCCAATGATATGTATCAGTTCATAGCAGGACAAAAAAAACTTTCAAATAAATATGAAGATATGATTGCTCTTTCACCAGAGATTTCACCTGTCAGTTCAAGTTCAAGTTCCTTATCTGAATCTAGGTATCTCTGTACTAGATCCGGAGCTAGATATGTCAGACCAAACTACTACAGGAAAAAATAATGCTACCGTTAAATATTCAAACATGTATTTATTAATGCTACAAAATCTGGTGAATATTACAAATGTTAACTTTACGTCAAGAGACTTTTTGTAATGTACAGGAGTATATCATTTTGTTGTGTATTATTCAGTTAAATCTGCAGTGTAATTTTAAACATGTAAATCATGGTTAATTTGCTACAAAAATTTACGCGGAGGAAAGACTGTAAAACTTATTAAGTATATATGTATATATAATCTGTGTCGTTAGAGTCATATCTAATCATGTTTGATTTTAATGTATGAAAAGTTGGAATGTTATTTTGAAATAATTTTAGATATTCATCTAAGAACTTTGTTTTACTTCAATCTTTATCTGTAATTCGACCTTGATTAGTTTGACATTCGCTGTTAACCACGTGATCATTTTCTATGAGAGTGCTTTCCCTTACGTTCGAAATCTGTGATAGATGTTTCCCGAGGATTAAATATTTAAAAAATATACATCTATATTTGATTCAAAATTAAAATATCAATAGATGAGATGATCACATGCATAACGTAAATGACAGATTAATCAATACAATATCACCTATCTCTGCACAATAACACCTATCTTTGAGTGAGTTAAATATTACATCCCACATTGATTAAATCATTATGCCTCCTGCAGGTCCTCTCCCTCTTCCTCCTCCTGGTTTTGCACTACATCAACACCATCCTCTGAAATTTCCATCGAAGATGGTTCCATGAAGGGTCTGAGAAATATCACATCTACTTCCGGACCCTCAATAAGCTGCTCACATTTTTTGCACCTTAGTAATCCTTCCCTGTTGGATTCTCTTAAAAATGAGGCACATACAGTACAATAAAAATGCGAGCAATTAGCTGCAAAGGCCTGGTCATAAGGCATTCCAGCCTTACATGAGACACATGTCATATTTTCTTTCCTCTCATTATAGAATTCTGTCCAGCCTGGTGCAATTTTCTCCTCAATGGGGCAAGGAGTAGTATTCAAAATAAACATATAATAGAAAGCCCTATCAAAATCTTTCTTATTTAGAGTTTCAATAAGACTTGGTCCCTGATTTTGCTTCATGAATATAGTCCTTGGGATCCATAAAAACAGAGATGTATAATTTAGTTTGGTGCTGGTAAAAGAATATGGTCGAGCAAAGAGATGATCTTGCAAATGAACCCTACACATTGGACATTTCCTTCTCAAACGCCCTTCCTCTTCCCAGATTTTTCCTAACTGACAAGCACACATTGCACAGAAGAAATGAGCGCAGGGATTGCTGAGATGAATTTGATCCTTACTCAGCCTTTCCTTGCATACAGCACATTCAGCCTTGGAGATAATATCCACAAAGTACTCTGTAAATGCTGGATATTTCTTGCTAAAAAAAAAAAAAATTAAAAAAAATTAAATAATTAAAAAACTTTAGGTCCATATACTTATTTAAAACCCTAAATTACAATAGCTCACATAGTTCTACTGTTGTTTTTTTTTGTTGTTTTTTTGTGATATTTTTAAATTTTTTTAATAATTATTGTTTAATCTAATAAGAGATTATACTTACACAATATATCCTGGCAGAACATCATTGAACAATAGAAAACAGGTAAAGGCCTCCCTATACCTATTTTCCTGTATCAGGTTCATCAATGACATAAATGTAACCATTCCTGAGGGAAGATGTTTAGGGTAGTAGACATTAAATCTACGTCCTAGAAAAAGGTCAATTTCTATATTTGTGAGATCCATCAGTTCTATTCCAAAAGAAATCTGTTGAGGTCACTATTGTGGAGGAAAAAGAAGATGAGAACTTGTATGAGAGAGGACTAAGGACTGAGTAGCATATATATATATATATATATATAATTCAAGGTTAAGTGTTATACTTTGTGATTATCAATTACGAAAACCCAAAAGAGAAACCCTCCCCAAAATCTAAACATGTATATATTTATATAGTCATAAAAACATTCACAAGGGAATGTCAAAATCCACTTCCCCTAAAGCTGGTGCGTCAGATTCCATACATTCCACACAGGTGAATTTATTGTGACCTTCTCTATCAGGTTGTAACAAACATGGAATATAAGTAAATAATTCCATCCTGTCTGAAAAATTTTTATTCCCATATTTAGAAAACTCTTGAAATTCTTTAGAATTCAGGGTTAGACCGACCTTGGTTGGAAATAATTCTCCATTAGAACCTGTTTTCCACATACGAATGCCTACAGATCTATATGGCGAATTACAAGACATATAATAAGACCCTCCTATATGAATTTTTATATCTACATCTGGTTCCCCTTTCATTATCTTAACAAGAGCGTGTTCTACAGTCTCAATATTATGTAGAATCATAATAAATCTAGATATATTGAGTCGTACTCCCTCTCTAGTTACTTTCTCCCCATCCCATTCCTTAAGATGAATTTCCTCGATCATTCCCTGTTGACCAAAAAGTACCATATACTTGGTACCCCCCAAATGGTAGGTCTTCTTAATAACGGAATTATTGCCAGAACTAGTGGATGGTACAGGTCCAGATAGAGTTAGATCAGTAATAGAGTTCAAAGCATTCATAGATTCAGATGACAAAGTTTGCATTGCTTTCTTAGATTTAGTTCCTGCACTGCCATCCACTCGTCTTTTCTTATTGTTAAGTGTAGATTTCAAACTAGCCTCTGCCATCTTTAGGTTATTGTAAGTATCTGTAGATTTCTTACGAGGTGTGTGGTAGTCTTGATGTTGTAATATGGAGATTTGGTAAAAAGTCTTGGTTTATATAGACAGGGTTGGTATGTGAAAAATTTTCATCAAAATGATTAAAATACCTGGTCAGCATAATTAACAAAAAATTTGTCAGGGTTGCATTCAGAGGTAATGTCCAGTTCCTAATAATGCCTAAATTAGTTAGGGTCTTGAGATGGCTGACGTAAAGTTAAGTGGGTAAAGGTAAATGGTCAAGATAACGCATTGCATGAGAAAAAAGTAATTACTTTTAATAAGTTTATTTAAGATTTAGAGTGTATAATAAAGATATAATTAAAGTTATTTAGTACGTGAGAATATATATTCAGTATGAGGTTAGTGTTACACATAACTTAATTAAAGGTATATAGACTTTTAGTTGTAGTTTAAAAATAATATTTATCACTATGGAGTAATCATCTTAACAAAATCACACATTGGTGAATGTCTTTTATGTTCTTCCAATGGTCTGTCATAGGATTCCCATTCTATTAGCATAATCCTGCACCATGGGCAATATACTTTATCACCTTGTCCTGTATATAAAAATCCAGCTTGGCATAAATCTGAGGCTGCTATTGGATGTGACTTTGGCCAATTTCTGAATGTTTCAAATCTATGAATATACCTGGAAAAATGTAACAGAGAATGATTAGGATATTCACCTAGGGCTGCATAAGGTGCCCTTTCAATATATGGAAATATGTTAGATGATTTATTCCCTAGGTATTTCCCAGGTTCTTTATAGGCATATTTGATATTCTGGGTGTTCTGAAGTGAAAATCCAGTGATATGTGGTTTTGAAGCAGGTTTTAATACAGAATCTATTTGATCCTGAGATTCTGTAGACTGTTTTTCGTTAGGTGTATTGGAAAACATATTGTTATTGGTATAATCAGCTTATGAGCAAAATCTAATCAATGAGAGTCTTATATACCTAGTGATACAATAAAAAGATGATGAATTTGCATTATTTTATATATTGATCACGTGACATATATTGAGGTTGTGTTTGTGCTCACTCAGAGGTTCGGATTTTTTGGTGTTGCTTTCCTTGACGTTCGAAATTCAGGTATAAAAGTTAACATTAGGGTCACGTGACATACCATTTAGGCGACAGCAATGAGATAGGGGGTTAGTTTGTCTGTGTGAGGATGTTTATAAACGAAGATGTATATAATCCATTTTTTGTTCTTTTTTTCAATAATAAAATGGTTGCATAGATTAGATATAGTACGGTAGGCTATTTCAGAGCCTGGGAAAATTTTGGAATGTGAGGGGTTAAGTATTTTCAAATATTTATATTAGTTATGTCATTGCGCTCATTGTCATAACATATTTCAATGTGAGCAATTATAAATTCTCATATCTTCTCTTCAAATTTTCTACCTTATTTAATTTCAAATATTTATATTAGTATGAGAGGCTCATTGTCATGTTACGTCTCTATCTCAGTTATAATATTTTTAGGACATCATCGATTTGTATCATAGAGCAAAGCACTTGAAGACCCACCATTTCCTTTTGTCATCGATTTGTATCAGAGAACAATACAAACCAATCAGAAGACCGCCTAGCGGCTCTTCTATTTACTACTTTTGTCCACAGAATCAATTCCTGATCCCACAATCATTTCCACTCCATCTCTCTGTGGTTTTCATCCAGATGACATCCCACCGGGCACAAGACGTCATTTCGATATCAATGATTGGTCTAAACTGGGACCTGATGTCATTTTGACAGCCTAATGATATGTAGACATTATTTGATAGAAACAGACCTGTTGGTCAATACATGTGATGTCATTTTGACATCATTTAATCATGCAATATCTGATGTTTTTCTCTCCACATCATATTGATGTCATTGTGCCATCAGATGATAGATTGATGTACTTTGTAAGTTGGTCGTGTCTGTGACTTTTTAACATCTTCAAACTCCCCCTATATTTTTTATCTTTGGCTTAATGATGTCACTGTTAAATCATGAATTTCATTGATGTTTTGTAGATTTTAATCTTTCTTGACACATCATTTTTATGTCATTATTAACACTTATTTCTAATATTTTACATACATTCTGAGTTACAAATTTATATGTACATCAATCTCAATTGTTAGTCAATCCCAGCTGATAAATCACTAATCACTGAAAAGCATTTAGATCACTTCCGTAATCAAGATTACACCGATAGCAGATTTAACCTATTACCAAAAATTCATACCAAGAACAGCTGTGGTAGACCAATGTGCAATTGCACAAACCACCCCACTTGCTGAATAAGTAAATATAAAAAAGTATATGGTATAAGCACCTCTTACATCAAGGACACTACCGACTTTTTGAGACAACTGTAATCAATACCAGCATTACCATATGACAGTCTATTGGTAACCCTTGACATAACTTTGTCATATGCAAACATTCCAAATGAGGAAGGCCTTAATGAAAGGCCTAAACATTAATGAATAAAGATAAAACTTGTTTACTCTAATGGGAGCTTAATTTCATTCAAGATGTGTATAATGCTACTATCTGGAGTTTCCTGAAGACATTCTCCCCTATGTATTGGGAATGGAGATATCTGATAACTTTGCTATTAAAATGAGCATTCATAACTACTTCTAGATATACAGTCCAACCTGCTAAGAGCAACCACCCGGGGGAAATCCCAAAAGTGGTTGCTCCCTGCAGGTGGTTGCTCTTCGCAGGTTCAATTATGATCGTCACAGGTATAAGTATATACTTGTGTATACATCATGGTAGACTTGAAGAGATACACTTGTATATTGGTAAACATTGATCCTTGCTTTGGTTTGTTTGTCAATACCATCTCCACTAAAGATTCCTCAAAGTAGTTTTAGTTTAGTTTAGTTTATTAGTTTATTATAGTGACATGTATTATGTTGACAAGGATTATACAAAAATTATTAAAGTAATACCCAGCCCTATATGGGCTTATAAGTCACTTTAAATAGAGAGTTAATAACAAACAGAGCAAACATATTTTGAGGTAAGATACAGTAAATAAAGACAGCAATTCAATACATAAAAATTAACAATATAATTTACTTTTTCTTTCTTGCCACAAATCAAAAATAAAATTAATAACCATATTGACATTCATATGAGTTAATACCCTTGATAATTGATCTATTAATAATTCAGATTTATCTATATTTAAAATTTTGAAATATTTCATACGAATCAGCTCTAAAGCTGGACAAACACAAACAAAATGTATCTCATCTTCTACATCTTTTTTACACAGTTTACATGTTCTCTCATTAATTTTTAATCTAACATAACGACCCAATTCTATTTCTAAAGGCAAGATTCCTATTCTAAGTTGACAAAGGATTGAGCGTTTAGATTTGGAGTAGGTTTTGATATATGCTTCATGAGAGAACATGAGAACTATAAAATTAAAAGTTTCTCCAAAACAATTGAAATTCAATTGCTCTTTCATAACCCCAACCTAACTGCTGATTACAGAGGTATTGCACTCTACTCAGGAGTGAGTGTTATGTCTTTGAAGATCTGATTGTCATTAAGGTGATTTGAAATAATGGGGCCATGCTCAACAATGGGGGATTAATCCATTTTCTAGCCAACAGGTGACATAGCCTAACTGTGTGGTGTGTAATCCCATAGACAAAAGACCTGCCATCTTCAGTGAAACACAATGTCAACAATGCCCTCCATGCCCTTTTACAACATTGCCTCTTACACACACTAATATTCATAATTTAAATAACATTTACATAAATTTAGCTATAGTCACATTTGTACATTATTTATGTCTATGTCTTTTTGAAATGTTACATTATTATTATTAACATTATTATTAGCTTTTTTGTAAATATCTAAATTAATAATAATAGTGGTAGCTATTTAAATCAAATACATGGATGTAGGTAGATTGAGCAAAGTGATTCTAAATTCTTTAATTTTAACACAAAAAGTTTTTTTTGGGGGGGATGGAAGGGTTGGTGCTCTTTGCAGGTTTAGAGCTCCAGTGGTGCATAAAAAGAGTGGTTGCTGGTTACAGGTAGCAGGTGGTTGCTCTTCGCAGGTTCAAATTAATGTAAAATGCCTTGGTGGTTTTCCAGTGTGGTTGCTCCTTGCAGGTGGTTGCTCGAGCAGGTTGGACTGTATATAAAGGTCCATAAGCACAGAATAATGCTAATGTTCATTGATAACGTCAATGCACCAGTACCTTTAATACAGCAGCATCCACATAGGAAAAAGTTTACTATTTTATTAGACCCCTAGAAAAAACAGGTCCTATGCAATAACATTTGCCATGAATATAGTTTTTATTTATTTACCTGTGAGAGTCTTTAAGCTTAAAAGAATACAGATGCTCCTTTTATATGGGCCTCAACATATTGCCATTTCATTGCATTTACGCTTTGATTATTTACTGGAGGAAGGGGGATCTGTCTGTTGGACTTTCACAGTCTTTTAAATTAATGCAGACCTTTTAATGCTGCTTCATTATCAGAGTATGTTATAATGAGCCAAGAACTGGGCTAGCTAAACTTACATCCATGAGAAGCAGGAAGCTATGGTTACTTTTATTGCATCATTTAAGGCCTTAGTGCCCAAACACCAAATTACAAAATTCAAATTATAATGAATTCAATATGTGGAAGAAATTGTACTGTGAACCGTGTCAATATTTATGAATCTGTGCAACTTTTGGATAAATTATTTGTGCTACCTGAAAGGCATAAAATTTCTGTGTAGTGCTGATGACAGGCAATATTTAATGTACTCAAGTTGCAAAAATATCTCACTGATATCACTCTCTGTAATTTGTCTTATTATATTTATTTATTTATTGAAAGTATTTTTTAAAAAAAAAACATGTCCTGTAGGAAAGGGAAAATTTTCATCAGGCACAAGCATTCATTTTATTTGTGTGTAGTCTTGATATTGCAATATGTTGCTAACAGATTTTTTCTTGTGAACAAACTGTCAACATCAGATTTTTGGAAGTAATTTTTTGCCTATGTTTTACAGACATGAAATATAGCTATGTTTTATAGTGTACTATTTGTTCACTATTTGGATTAAACATGTAACCATGCAGATACAGATTCCCTGTAATTCTGATATGTTTATATTTATAAAGTCACGCAATTATTTGGGGAATTTATTTGTGCAACCTTAAAACGTTTTAGAGAGCATTTTGAGCGGGAGAAACCATCTTGTAACATGCAGCTTCTTGGTAAGTACAATATTTTATCCCACTTATATCTGTGTTTTTTTAAGCCATCAGGAATTTTGATTATATGTTATACTTCAGGGTATTGATAAACTAGAAACCTGTATGTGTAAAACATAAACAGTGGTTTCTACAGTATTTTATATGTGTTTTATATTCAGCGTTCAATGAACGACTCGCTGTGAAACGTGACGTCCTACCACCAGTTTTATCTCCCAATATAAAAAAACCATGTGTGTAGAATGACAGCATATCACAATCAACACACATAGGGTGAATAACCAATACATTGACAGTGGTCTCCTCACAGCTTAAAACTCACAAGACATGCGTATGCGTACATGGCTTTGCGTGTGCATTCAACAGAGTTTAAGATACCTGTTTTGGAAATTATGTGTACTGCAAAATCTGTAAGTACACGTACAGTAAAAAATGTGAACACTGTTTTCATGAATTACTCTGCTGTGAAAGAACTAATATGTGTTACATTTTCAAGAAATCAAATCAAAATCAACAGCAATTTATCTGTATCACTGTTTTGCAATGTATTATACCATTGCCATGGATAAATACACATAAGTTTATAGATTCAGAAGATCGTTAGAAATGTGAAATTCTACACCAAGAGAATTTTTGGAATGGGTACATTATTGGTCATGGATATCTTCATATACTGTCTGTTCACATTGTGTTGTCTAACTTCCATTATAGCTCAGTTGGGAAGGTGCAGGACCTCTGTGGTAGGCAGCCCAAGTTCGAAACTGACTAGGGCTCTTTTATTTTTAAGTTGTTTTTTTATTTATTGAAAGTCCAAAATATTTTTTTAAATACTTTAAATATATTAAATATTAAGACAATGTTAAAATAGTTATAAATAACTTTGTTTTTGCAAACCTGAACCAGAATCATATGTGTAATTTTACCAGTAGTGCAGGGAACAGTCACAGGCAACCTGCCAACCCAGGTTCAATCCCAACTTGTTCCAAATAACTTCATTCAATATTTTATGTAATTATTAATCATTTTTAAAACTCAAACACCTAAAGTTAAGACTGTTGTCTTTAATTCAGGCTGCCTGTAGCCTTAGACTTAGAGGATTTAACAAAACAGGAAACTTTAATCAAGCTTTGGTTAAGTTTATGGCTCAAAGTTAAGTTCACCTGGGAGTTATCTTAACTTTTGTAAACGAAGACTTAAATATGGCTGCCATAAATTTATTTCCTTTTTAAAATTTGAAGCACCTGTAAATAAAGGATAAACATATAAACCACCCCCCTAAAGTAAACTTTGGGAAATTTTTATGTGGTAACAAGGCTTTCCATTTCAAAACAGCACTTATCAAATGAAGGATATTTGTTAGCAATAGTATATATTCTGAATAGAAATAAAGGATCATATGACACAGAAAACCAATGTGGTCATATGATAAGCTTAGACTTAGCTAAGTCCCCCTTTATTAAACCCAATAACTGATTTAAGTCCCCAACTGAGCTAAGACAAAGTCATAGATTTAGGTCCCTGACTTAGCCAAGTTTTTAAGACCCTTTTTGAAACTGGCACCAGGCCCACAGGATTGGAATTTCTACAATATTGCTATTTATCTGCAAAAAAATAATACATTTATTTTACCTTTTGAGTGAAGCATGTTTTATTGTAAGAAAATAAACTGATAAAACCATACATTTTACATATGAATTTGGCACAAATCATCCATCTATCAGTACAGTATAGTTTTTCCAGGTTCACATGTATACATGGATTGTCTTATACCAAAATGAGGGGTTAGTTGTGTAACTTCATGATAAGTAAATGTTTGGATTTTCATCTATTTGGCTGCAAAATTGATTGGTTTCTGACATCTCAATACATCAAAATAACATTGCACAACCATACTATTTAACAGTAATTCAGATTCTGTGAGAACGATGTATTTATTTGGGTTTGTGTACAAAGTACAAAGCCTCTTGTTAGGCTAAATTTTTAGATAAAAATCACATCAGTATTAGCAGACTGACATGTGGGTACACATATAAATCCTCATGTGCATGCAGTATAGAGTTCTCGCCAAATATAACCATGCAGTAGTGCAGCTAGCCAAATCAATAAGCTCTCTAACATAAACTCGCCTGTTTTGATCGTGCATAGATTTACTGTTTATCGTGTTTGTGATAGATTTATTACAATACTTAGTCAGAAATATAAAACAGTTGTAAAGTTAAAAAAAGTGGGGAAACTTAAGGAAAACCATCTGACATAAAAAGCCAGTATACAGTCACTTCACACAAAAAACACCTCTTTGTCTTCAAAATAATCTACTAATAACCTCTTACTAGCTGTATTTTATCCCAGCCAGGCTTTCTGTGGACCTAGTCATTTTGGCAGGTGGTGTACTTTGATTTCACCACCATAGATTTTGCCACCAGTGAGGGGTAATTTTGCCACTATTCAAAAAATGTTCGAATAAATAAACTGTCACCCTAGGTACTATATACTTCATTTCAATATTTATGTACATGTAATACAATGTTAAAATGCTATACACATGTTTTAAATATGGCATATATGCAAAAAAAAAATAGGATGGAAAGTCAACACATCTAGCACAAAAATTAAGTTTAAGGAACATTATAATGAAAATGAAGCACATCTCACACATTCAGTGAATATAAATCATTTTTATCAAAGATAAATGCAACCTAAAGGTGTGAGTGCAGGTTTTCCCATTCAAAATCAATCAAGGTAAAACATGCAATCAATGAAATATTAGGATTAAAGGTTAACACATCTTGCACACAAATAAAGGAACATTATCATGAAAAATGTGGCATATCTCACACATTCAGTAAATATAAATGACCTTAAATATAAACTACTTATTATGTCGACCCCACTAGGGCGTGGTCATATTGTTTTTGCTTTTTCCAACATCCGGCACACTTGGTTTTTCTGCTCATTTCAAGGAAATGTATTATTATTAGGTTATTGTATGATTATCCTATCTTTATCAAATTTGGTATAGGTGTTTATTGGGTTAATAGCTGTTCATTTGTCGATTTTTCGTCCGTTTTTCTGTCTGTCACCATTTCCATTTCCGGACTCTAATTTCCTGTGCAACGCACCTTTTGGGGCATCTTTGACACTCTTGTGTGTAGACTTTTCATTGTGTGTGTAAATAAACATTATCAAGAAATGAAATGATCTGGATTATTTAGGAATGGGATTATAATGACAGCTAGTGTTTTAATCTATTTTACAAGACTACTAAGTACTCACTTAGTAAACCACCACTAAGTTAAACTTAACTTTTATTGTAGTTTAGCATCATTCTATTCCAAAGAAACACACTGGAGAAGTAAAGTAAATCATGGATCAAGTGTAGTTGGATGGTTCTGCAGTGGACAACTAATAGACTGAAGTAAGTACATTAACTGTAAAATATAACAATTTGAAAAGACTATGTTAGCTAATTCAGTTGAATAAAGAGTATTTAAAGTATTTTACCACCTGCATTTTTTAAAATATTCAAGTGAACTATTGAAATGAAACAAACTGAATTTCTCTGTTAGATTCAAGAAAGGTATATATTTTGTCATAGAAGTCATAACGTTTATTATGTCAGTGAAATACAATGTTTTCATTTTCAGACATGTAACACTATACACTGTTACTTGTAGCCTTGCATGTGCTTCAATTTCCATCAAAATCCTTTTCAAATCTGCACATAAAGGTTTGGTTTATCAGTTTGCGCAATGTACTCCTACATATGCTGTTTGCATGAAGAGACTGCTCTGTCTGGGAACCTAATTCTCCCAGCATGTACAAGTGTCTTTTGAATGCCTTTGTGAACATGTTTGAAGAAGCTTTTTGTACAAATTTGAGCCTTATGCATTGTCATGTGTTTCAGGGCTTTGCATTTGAACCTTGTACAGTGAAAAAAGTTAAAAGTGGTAAGTTAAAGACAGATGTTTTTAATTTTAAAGTAAAAATGATGAGAGAAAGTAGATAAATAATACAAAGAAAAAATGTCATGTCAAACATTAATAGAAAGTGTCAATGAACAAAAGTGTTGTAAATATAGAAATTTGTCCCTAGAAAAGGTTTGATAACGTGCAAAAAAAATTATGTTTTACCTTTTGTATGGTTATATTAAGAGATAACAGTATTATTGCTGATAAACATACTCCCTGGATAGTCTTTGTAATCCAATATATGGCAGAACAAAGGTATGCAACACAAATTTATTGTAACTGGAAATAAATTGCCTGATTTTTAACATTCCACTTGTATAGAGTCCATTATATTTGTGTCTAATACAGACACACCCCACAGCCTTTTAAGGGCTGTCATGGTATTGTTTTCACCCATGGCGTCCACTAGACCAAGTTTCTGTCCCATCGCGCATTGCTGTTAATATTTCTGATGGTGCGCAATGGCGAGGGACAGAGCTCACATGTACTTGTTTTCTGTGTAAATTTTGAACGGCATATTTGTACACATATTGGCACAAATATAAAGTGTTATTTGTATTCTTTTAGCTACATATATGTGCCGTTCACTAATATATTAATGCCTATCCAGATGCCATGAATAAATTTCTACACATTTATGAAATGTAAACTAACTGCATCAAACTTTTCTGCTGCCATAAATGTATGTTAATTCTGAAATGCTTTCTAAATATGTTTATATTATAATTGTTTCACTTACAACTAATTCAAAGGGACAAGAATAATTGGCCACTAGAACAGAAATATGTACTTTAATATTTACACAGAAAACAAGTACATGTGAGCTCTGTTCCTCGTCATTGTGTCCATCAGTATTTCAACAGCAATTGGCGACAGGACAGAAACTCAGGTCTAGGCGTCCACATGGGCGGGCATTCGGGTGGGCAGTGCTAACAAGTTTTAATTGTCTGAGCTGTATCTCAGAAATTGTAACCCATAGTAAGTTCATACTTGGAAATGACATTGGATGGGGTTTGTAAGTGTGCAATGTCATGGTGTGCATTGTTCACTCTCGAGTGTGATTTTGCGAGTTTGTATTCACACTCTTGGGCGGGTTGTCACAAAACCAATTGATCATTGCATCTGTCGCTAAAACAGTAAAAAAAAAACTAGTGACCAAAGAAATTTGTCTTTTATTAGAAGTGCCAATGTTCATATTTCCTCATAGAAATATATGAAAGAGATATGAAGGGGAGTTTATTTTATTTGATGCATCCAGCTACCAGTAACTCTCGTGAGAAATAGTGTATTCTGGCAAGATCTCAGTGCTTTTTGTCAAATTTTTTACTTGTCTTCTATAGTTTTGCAGGCAAAACAATCAAAACAAGTACTGACCGGAGAAATATGTCTTTTATTATAGAAATGAATAAAAAAGACATGACATCAAGATAACAGTAACAAAAGCATATCAGTATCCAGCCATTAAGGCCTAGAGGTGATTCTGAAATGTTATAATGAGTTAAAGCATGTGCATGATAAGTTAATATAATTTAAGCAGGATTGAAGATTAAATAAGGCTGAAAGGGTTTTGGGTCAACTATCGTGAGCTGCAAAGCTGTCAGAGACATGAGTAGTGCACTGAGGTGGTCACCCATCAAAATATTAATGTAGCCTATTGCTGAGACAGATAGTCATCACATTACGCCACAATTCACGAAAGTCCAGAGACAAAAAAGAGATGGGGGGAAGTGTTTAATTTGGTGATTAAAATTAGATGTCTTGATATAAAAATTAGATATCTTGATAATGGTGTTATGTTGTGCAAGTTATATTTATCACACACACACAAAAAGACGAAAGGTTGCATAAACTTTAGAACTAACTTTACAAACTTTAGAAGGCGCCACGGTGGCAGAGTGGTAACACTCTTGCCTCCCACCTCTGAGGCTGGGGTTCGGTTCCCGGCACAGCCTCAAGTGGGAAACTGGTAGTTGCTTGCTGTTGGTCGGCAGTTTACAGTACAGACCCCTGACGAACTGTATGTACTGGTTTCCTCTGCCCTTCCAACTACCCGTCGTGATATGACCTGTACGGTATTGAAAGTGACGTAAAACCCCAAATAAATAAATACAAACTTTAGAACCACTGCCATTGACTATTTCATGTAATGGGTAAGTTTCTGTTGATTTGTGGGTCTAGTATTTTACTGGCATGTGGTTAATAGCATTACACCCTTGTAGTATATAATCCCTTTGAATTAACTACACATTGTGTTTTGATGTAGTATAACCCCAGAATGGAGAAGTGAATCAAAGGTAATATCTAAACCATGAAAAGATTCGCAGCTTATGAGTTTCTATAAATTGTTTTGATATTCCAATCCCCTAGGACCAATAATATATGAGTGAGATAAAAAAGCATTTTCATTAAGTACACACCATTTGACCTTGGAGGAGGAGTTAAATGTCAAATCTGACCCTACAAAACAATTCACAGCTTGTGAAGTTCTTTGGACATTTCAAACCTTCTTTTACCAATAGAAAGGGAAGCAAAAATCATTTTTGGTATGCAGATCCTGTTTTACCTTGAAACAAGGGTTAAAGATAAAATCTGACCCTGTGAAAAGATGCACAGCCCATGATTTCCTCTGACCAATAATAAGGGAGATATAAGTGAGGTTTGTGTCACTGTTTTGTAGAACTTTCACGTGTTTTAGCTCTATCTTTACACACAAACAATTGAAAGTTTTTGCTGAAAGGATCAACACTCTATTCTTGTAATTTGAACTTGCTTAGGTGACCTTGTGGTCAGGGTAAGGTAACAGAAATGGTGGAGTAAAGCATGGATAAAAATGACAAATGATATGTTTATTCCTGTACAAGCTGTAACTAGGTCCAGCAGTTAATTTATAATTGTTTATTTAGGTTAATATGTCATACCTGCAGAAGTGGAGACAAATTCATAAAGATGTTTCAAGATTAGTATGGAGTAGTGATGAAGAAACATATGGTGTGTTAGAGAGTGCTGATGGGAGTGATGGAAGGGAATCTCTCCCAGCAACATCTGAAAGTAGTGTTGGACAATCAGTTGTAAGTGATTGTGAATCCTTTCTAGAACGCCCACCTTTGTCAACATCATCAGAAGACTCAGACAGTGGTTCACTTGATGATGAGAATGAAGATCTGAACATAGCAAAACCATTAGCTGCTTGGATAGTGAGACATAATTTGCCAAGAGAAGGGAGTAATGAACTTCTAAGTATTTTAAGGGACCATGGCCACCGATTACCATCAGATGTCAGAACATTATTGAAAACACCCAAATATTGTGAAGTAGTGGAGAAATGTGGCGGAACCTATATTTATTATGGTTTGGAAACTGGACTTGTAAAAATATTGAAGCAAAATCCACATTTTTTTAGCAACAACGACTCTATCAGCATTGAAATTAATATAGATGGCTTGCCTTTGTTTAAATCGACAAGGCAACAGTTTTGGCCTATTCTTTGTGCATTTAACAAATTTCAGCCATTTGTAGTTGCATTGTATTATGGAAGTACCAAGCCAAATAATGTGTCTGAATTTATGATGGATTTTCTCAGAGAATATAAAGAATTGCATGAAAATGATTTAGACTTTCATGGAAAGTTGTTCAGGGTCAACTTGAAAGTATTTATATGTGACTCTCCAGCTAGGTCTTTTATCAAATGCATTAAGCAGCACAATGCATATAATTCCTGTGAAAGATGTGTTATTAAAGGCACGTGGGAGGGCAGAGTAGTATTCAATGATGTACAAATTAGTGATAGTCGGACAGAAGAGGGGTTCAGATCCCATATTTATCATGATCACCAGACTGGCATATCCCCCTTAATTGAGCACAATATTCCCTGTATAGAGTCATTTGTATTAGATTATATGCACCTAGTTTGTTTGGGGGTAACTAAAAGATTGTTGATATTTTTGAAATCTGGACCCAGAAAGTGTAAATTAAGTTCAAGGCAGATCAATGAAATTTCTGATTGTCTACTACATTTAACTATGCCAAGTGACTTTGCAAGACAACCTAGATCACTTAACGACTTAGAACGCTGGAAAGCAACAGAATTTAGACAATTCCTTCTGTATACTGGCCCAGTTGCTTTGCGCACTGTTATGAAACCAGAAATGTACCAGCATTTTTTATCCCTATCTGTTGGAATCTCTATACTACTTATAGATAATGATGACAGGCGCAACCACTTCTTGGCATATGCTCATCAGCTACTTGTATATTTTGTACAACATTGTAAAAATTACTATGGAGACACATTTACAGTATATAATGTACATAATCTAATACATATAACTGCAGATGTGGAACGGTTTCAGTGCTCCGCAAATGCTATAAGCAGCTTCAAATTTGAAAACTACTTGCAGTCTATTAAAAAAAAAGTGAAAAATGCTTCAAACCCGATTGTGCAAGTTTCCAAACGACTGAAGGAATACGAAGACACTAATTCTCGAGGTCATCAATGGCTACGGCACACTAAAATTTGTACAAAACTGAAAGATAGCTGCTTTCTCTTACGTGACCATGAATATGCTTTCATTCAAGAAAAAAGGGAGGACAACAAGTTTCTTTGTGATGTATTGATACAAACAGAAAGTTTTTATTTGAATCCTTGTGATTCAAAGTTATTGAATATTGCATATACAAGTCACAACCATCTGAGACTCAGAAGGAAAAAAAAGTTAGTTGAAAAAAAAGATTTAAAAACGAAAGTGGTTTGTCTAAATCACAGTGCTGGATATGTGTTGTTTCCAATGTTGCATGGTGTCGAAACATAAGCTAGTTTTTTGGTGAGTGGGTGGTTATAAGTATGTCTGTGTTGATTTATTTTATTATTTTCAGCTGCAGTCATTTTGAAACGAGTACATGCACTTGGTCAATATTCTTCTGTTTTGAATCAATAGGCATCAAGCTATCAACATGTAACTATTAAATTGCTTTTAAATAACATTAAATTCACTGCAATATTTTGTAATTTTCTGTATATAAGTTTGAACCATGTCAGGAAAATGGGTTCTGAATTACAGTTAATTTGTGGTTCTTGACTGTTTTTATTTTTCAGGATGGGACCATGGCAAACTTGCTACTAAAATTTCTTACTTATCAAAATAATATCTGTATGGATAAGTTTTCAGATAAAAAGACCAGAGTGGTTTATTTCACAAAGTATGTCTCTGTAACTCCCATGATATTGTGTCCTATCCTGCTATTTCTTTCAGGAAAATGTTGAGCTTAAAACTATGGTCAAGAGCTGTATGGAAAGAAGGAGACGTCGAGGAAGAACTTGCAGTGCCTTCCAGCTGGGTGTCATTGGAGGAAAATCTCCTGTACTGGCCACCAAAGAGTATTAATGATCAGCTCGCTTTGAAGTCAAGGAGAGAACCAACCAAAAATTGGAGAAAATACCAGCTGGTGAAGGTCAAATTCACATCTGGTAAACTAATATACATTTTTTTTAAAATTATGTTTATTGTAAGTTTATTCAGACTTAAATCTGTAATGATTTATGAATTTGTCTTCTATACTTATTTTGTATTGGCTTTATTGCTCATGACTGTATGTCACCAAGGGCCTGTTGTTATAGCGGTAGCTGTTGAATGGGACGAAAACCTCAAGTTTGACCTTTAATCATTAGTTTTGAAAACTTAAATTTTTTATTGCAAAAGTAAGTGAACATGAAAATGACTGTATATAACTGTAACATAACTGTATATAACTGTACAGAAACTGATTGAATCAATTGAAACTTTGTAGTTAATCAAGACTGAATATCAATTATCCACAAATCATCACTACAAATATTATTTGTATTATCGGTTTGCAGTTGTATAGCAGTTGACCATGAAATCAATTACAGTGTCACTAGATTTTTGCTACAACCATGATAGCATAAAAATTCCTGATTATCGCCCATTGAAACCTTTTTTGCCTACTGGTGACAACCACAGAAGAAAATTGATCCCAGTTGTGCAGCCACATTGTATAAAATAAGCTATGTAGGACCATTTTCCTTAATTATTCTTCAATATGAATTGTGTATTTATATATTTATCCTTTTGCATTTCCTATGTACATTAACCCCAGGATGTCATGTGTTTGGTTACTTAGACATTCTAACATTGGTGTTGTATTTTAAGTCAAATTTCATTTTGGTACAATAGATGACTATAAACAGTGTGACGACTACGATTTGACAACAGCTGCAGAGGTATCAAATGATGAGGAAGAGTTTCAAGTGATTAATACCAAGAGAAAGCACAAGAGGAAAGTTTTTACAGACTGTGTATCAGTATTTGAAACCGAGGCAGAAAATGAACCAAGTGCTGAACCACAGGAATCACAGCAAGTTTCATCAGAGGTGTCAGCTCAACTACTGCCCACCCCACCGAGGCCTTATTCACAGCCAATATCACATGCATTGGCAAAACCATCATCACCAGCTAAGACGACTTGTATAACACCAGTCGAACGTAAGTATCCCATTAAAAGAATCATTTTGGGGTCCTTTTTACCCCACAGCCTTTACGGGCAGTCGGTGCATTGTTACACCAATTGTGTCCAGATGAGTGTGTGGGTGGGCGGCATCAAAAAGTTTGTCCAGGCTGTATCTCTGACATTATAAGTTGTAGGAATTTCATACTAAACATGGACATTGGTCGGGAGTAGGGATGGGTCGGTATGAAAAATATGAACATCGGGATTTCGCCAATGCAAAACCGTACCGAATTCGGGACTCCGCGTTTTAGTTCACCCCAATCAAACATGGACGTTTCCTCAACGACATCGCAATAAAAGCTCATAAATGCACAAAATATGTGATAAAAACGCATAATGTCTTCATATTTCTGGTTTCTTTCCAATATTTTAAGTTTTCCTTTAATTTTATGAGCTGACAAGCGAAATTGAGGTTATAAAGTGTCGTAACCAAAACATAGCAGTTCTGCTCAATGTATCGCTTATAAAAGTCTGCAAATGGACGAAAATATAGGGATAAAAGCTTATAATTTCTTCAGATTTTGGGTATGTTTCTAATATTTTATCTCTTCCTTACATTATATGTGCTGACAAGCGAAGTGGCGGTTGTAAATTCTCATCACGGTATTTCAGTAAAGTGCTCTCGATACCGAGATACCGGAACTACCGACCCATCCCTAGTCGGGAGTGTCAATGTGCAACATTATATGGGACGTTGATTTGGCCTTGTTCTAGTGACCTTGAATTTTAAAAGTTTGTCCAGGCAATGTCTTGGAAACTATAAGGTGTAGGAAGTTGATACTTGGTTGTATGTCTGCAACATCATGATATGACCTTGATTTGACCTTGCCATAGTGACCTTGTCCTATAATATCTTGTCCGGGCTATATCTCGGAAACTGTAAGGTGTAGGAAGTTGATACTTGGTAGGGATATTGGTTAGGGGCTGTAGGTGTGCAACGTCATGGTCTGAACTTGATTTGAACTTTGACCTTTCCATAGTGACCTTGACCTATAAAATCTTGTCCGGGCTATATCTCAGAAACTGTAAGGTGTAGGAAGTTGATACTTGGTAGGGATATTGGTTAGGGGGTGTAGGTGTGCAACGTCGTGGTGTGACCTTGATTTGACCTTGCTGTAGTGACCTTGAATTTTAAAAGTTTGTCCAGGCAATGTCTTGGAAACTATAAGGTGTAGGAAGTTGATACTTGGTTGTATGTCTGCAACATCATGATATGACCTTGATTTGACCTTGCCATAGTGACCTTGTCCTATAATATCTTGTCCGGGCTATATCTCGGAAACTGTAAGGTGTAGGAAGTTGATACTTGGTAGGGATATTGGTTAGGGGCTGTAGGTGTGCAACGTCATGGTCTGAACTTGATTTGAACTTTGACCTTGCCATAGTGACCTTGACCTATAAAATCTTGTCCGGGCTATATCTCAGAAACTGTAAGGTGTAGGAAGTTGATACTTGGTAGGGATATTGGTTAGGGGGTGTAGGTGTGCAACGTCGTGGTGTGACCTTGATTTGACCTTGCTGTAGTGACCTTGACCTATAAAATTTTGTCCGGGCTATATCTCAGAAACTGTAAAGTGTAGGAAGTTGATATTTGGTAGAGACATTGGTTAGGGAGTGTAGTTGTGAAACGTCATGATCTGACCTTGATTTGACCTTTGATCTAGCCGTAGTGACCTTGACCTATAAAATCTCGTCCGGGCTATATCTCGTAAACTGTAAGGTGTAGGAAGTTGATATTTGGTAGAGACATTGGTTAGGGGGTGTAGGTGTGCAGCATCATGGTCTGACCTTGATTTGACCTTTGACCTTGTTATAGTGACCTTGACCTATAAAATCTTGTCTGGGCTATATCTCGGAAACCGTAAGGTGTAGGAAGTTGGTACTTGGTAGGGACATTGGTTAGGGGCTATAGGTGTGTATTACCATGGTGTGACCTTAATTTGACCTTTGACCTTGTCGTAGTGACCTTAACCTTTAAAATTGTTTGATGCAGATTAAGCACTGTTAAAGTCATATTAGCATTTATTAGGAATTTTACTTTCATAACTTCCCATTGCAAGAGACAGAATTTCATCAAGTGAGCCACAGATTTGGCTCCAACACCACACATAAGCATTCATTAAATGTATTACCACTTCTGTATGCATGGTAATATTCAAACCATCTAAACCATAATTCGGCCATGCAGATGTAGATAACGAGTGTTGAATTTTAGTTTGCTGATTAATGCTGTCATCTTGTTATTGAATTATCTTGTTTTAATACTTCATCTTTATATGCATTATCTTTCTTTTAAACATTATTTCTCCATTTAAACATTGTTTGGACCTTTATATAACTGACAGTGCTCTGAATGTATCCTAAAGTTTGTACTGGTACAGTACTTCTGTATCTCATGGTGTTGAAAATATTTCCCTAGGCTGTGCGGTACGGGCATCTCTGATGCTATTTTTTATGCATTGTTAAATGCAGGAACCCTTTGAAAATCATCAGTATATTAACACAGTTACTTATTTCCGAGTACACAAAATGTTTTATATTGGCTATATAGTGACATGTACACCTTAAATAAATAAAAATTCAATGTTTTCACACAGGAGTTGATAATTTTGCATAAATAAAATTCTCTTTGCTGTCTGAAAAGTTTATATTTTGAAAGTACATTCGAGCAATAGTGAAATGCTTTCCTTTTAGGTCATACGACTCCATTTTATAGACCGTGTTTTGAATGTATGTACAGAAGTCGTTTTTTATTATGTCAGCTGACTTGTGTGAATATAAGACCTGGATCTGTCTTAATTTTTTTCTTATTAATTTTTAAAATAATTTTTAATGCAATAAAATTCATGAAATCATGCGCTAAATCAATTATAACTTGAAAAGTATTGCATTTAGAGCATTTTATTAAAATATGTTATTCAGCTACTTTTTCCATAGCTACAACATGGTGAGTAACTTGGGTGTCTATCTCAATAGCTAAGTGAGTAATAGCTACTTTTGGACTTTTCAGTAACTTCCATCATGAGTAAAATCAATTGTAACTTGAAAACTATTGCATTTAGAGAATTTTGTGTTAGTATGTTATTCAGCTACTTTTGGGTCAGCTATAACATAGTAAAATTTCAGACCTGTAGCTCATGGCATAGCTGAGTAATAGCTACTTTTAGGTTATCACTGTTGAGTAAATCACTTATAACTTGAAAAGTATTGTATTTAGAGTATTTAGTTTCATATGTTATTCACCTACTTTTGGGTCAGCTATAACATAGTAAAATTTCAGACCTGTAGCTCATGGCATAGCTGAGTAATAGCTACTTTTAGGTTATCACTGTTGAGTAAATCACTTATAACTTGAAAAGTATTGCATTTAGAGTATTTACTTTCATATGTTATTCACCTATTTTGGGGTCAGCTATAACATAGTAAAATTCCAGAGCAGTGGCTCATTGCATAGCTGAGTAATAGCTACTTTGAGGTTTTTACTCAACACTAAATCATCTATAACTTGAAAAGTATTGTATTTAGAGCATTTTGTGTAAATATGTTATTCAGCTACTTTTGGGTCAGCTATAACATAGTAAAATTTCAGACCTGTAGCTCATGGCATAGCTGAGTAATAGCTACTTTCAGGTTATCACTGTTAAGTAAATCACTTATAACTTGAAAACTATTGCATTTACAGTAATTTGTTTGTATATGTTATTCAGCTACTTTTGGGTAAGCTATAACATAGTAAAATTTCAGACATGTAGCTCATGGCATAGCTGAGTAATAGCTACTTTCAAGTTATCACTGTTGAGTAAATCACTTATAACTTGAAAACTATTGCATTTACAGTAATTTGTTTGTATATGTTATTCAGCTACTTTTGGGTCAGCGATAACATAGTAAAATTTCAGACCTGTAGCTCATGGCATAGCTGAGTAATAGCTACTTTCAGGTTATCACTGTTGAGTAAATCACGTATAACTTGAAAACTATTGCATTTACAATAATTTGTTTGTATATGTTATTCAGCTACTTTTGGGTCAGCTATAACATAGTAAAATTTCAGACCTGTAGCTCATGGCATAGCTGAGTAATAGCTACTGTCAGGTTATCACTGTTGAGTAAATCACTTATAAGTTCAAAAGTATTGCATTTAGAGTATTTAGTTGTATCCACCGGACAGCAGGATATGTTCCTCATTATAAAATCTTGACTGCAAATATTTGGGTCCTCATTGTGATAAAAAACAAAAACATGGCCGCCACAGGTGTTTCTTTATCAGTCATGAAAAGTGGTTATAGGTCGCTTATTATCGGTCCTAGAGGTTTGGGATGGTAAACCAACATATAGGAAATCATGGGCCGGGAATCTTTTGGTGTGGTCGGATTTGACCTTGGACCCCTCCTTCAAGGTCAAACGAGGATAGTCAAACTTAAAAGTGCTTATAACTCGCTTATTATTGGTCCTACAGGTTTGGGATGGTAAACCAACATATAGGAAATCATTGGCCTGGATTCTTTTGGTGTGGTCGGATTTGACCTTGGACCCCTCTTTCAAGGTCAAACGAGGATAGCCACACTTAAATGTGCTTATAGCTCACTTATTATTGGTTCTAGAGGGTTGGGATGATAGAACAACCTATAGGAAATCACGGGCTGGGTATCTTTTGGTGTGGTCAGATATGACCTTGGACCCCTCCTTCAAGGTCAAATGAGGATACCCAAACTTAAAAGTGCTTATAACATGCCTATTATTGGTCCTAGAGGTTTGGGATGGTAAACCAACCTAAAGGAAATCATGGGCTGGGAATCTTTTGATATTGTCGGATTTGACCTTGGACCCCTCCTTCAAGGTCAAATGAGGATAGCCAAACTGAAAAGTGTTTTTAAGTCGCTTATTATTGGTTCTAGAGGTTTGGGATGGTGAACCAACTTATAGGAAATCATGGGCCTGGATTCTTTTGGTGTGGTTGGATTTGACCTTGTACCTCTCTTTCAAGGTCAAACAAAAATAGCCAAACTTAAAAGTGGTTATAACTTGCTTATTATTGGTCCTAGAGATTTGGGATGGTAAACTAACCTATTGGAAATCATGGGCCTGGATTCTTTTGGTGAAGTCGGATTTGACCGTGGACCCCTCTTTCAAGGTCAAAAGAGGGTAGCCAAACTTAAAAGTGCTTATAGCTCGCTTATTATTGGTCCTAGAGATTTGGGATGGTAAACCAACCTATAGGAAATCATGGGCCTGGATTCTTTTGGTGTGGTCGGATTTGACCTTGGACCCCTCCTTCAAGGTCAAACAAAAATAGCCAAACTTAAAAGTGCTTATAACTTGCTTATTATTGGTCCTAGAGGTTTGAGATGGAAAACCAACCTCTAGGAAATCATGGGCTGAGAATCTTATGGTGTGGTCGGATTTCACCTTGAAACCCTCCTTCAAGGTCAAACGAGGATAGCTAAACTTAAAAGTGCTTATAGCTCGCTTATTATTAGTTCTAGAGGTTTGGAACGGAAAACCAACCTATAGGAAATAATGGGCTATAAATCTTTTGATATGATCAGATTTGACCTTTGGCCCCTCTTTGAAGGTCAAATGAGGAAAGCCAAAATTAACAGTGCTTATATCTCGCTTATTTGTGTTCCTAAAGGTTTGCAATGTCACACCAACCCATAGGAATCATGGGCTAAGAATCTTTTGACATGGTCAGATTTCACCTTGAGCTCCAAGGTTAAGCATGTTTTAATGGCTTTTGTGAGTTTTCTGGTGGATACAATTTGCATCAGTTCTCCGATGCTATAGGTCTAGTTTCAGTGTGTTATTCACATATTTTGGGGTCAGCTATAACATAGTAAAATTAAAACTATTGCATTTGCAATATTTTCTTTAAATATGTTTTTAACTTACTTTTTACACCTTAACAGTTACCTTCTTAGTTTTCTTCCAAACACCATTTCCAGGGCACAACTTTTGTGTTTTTTTCTTCTGTCACTTCTACTCTGAAACTCAAAACACACAGTCAGCTGACACAGAGCCCGTTCACGGGCACTGATTGCTTGTTTAACATTTCTTCCGTGCCCTACTGTTTTGAATGCAGAAAAGATGGCTGACAAGAAATAAAGCAAATAGTTGGAATCAAAAATTTGTGTAAGTTTTAAGTTTGTAAATGTAGAGATTTTTATAGAAACAGCTATTATTGGCCATCAGTGCGAGTACCCGGGTACAAGCCTGTTAAAATCACTACCTACCCGGTCCCAATACAGAGATGTTGCCCGACTGCGCGATTGCGGGAATCTCGCAATTTTTGTAAAATCTCACGCGATCTCGAAACTACAGCGCGGTATATTAGACATTTACTGCACGCAAATGCAAGGACCCAATGTGTGAAGAAAATAGCTTTAAACTTACACTACCTGTCCTTAACATACACCGAATATTTGCTGTATTATCACTCGATGACACGAAGAGTTGTCAATGCGCATGCATAAAGTCAACTGTAAGGAATTTTTCTATTGGTCGAGACATGACCCCTGTGTTTTCTAATTCTCGTCCAATCAGAATCGAGGACACAGACGTCTTCGGTAACAGACAAAAATATTGTGGTTATATGGTAGGTTATATGATAAAATATGGATGCAAAAGAAATTAAAATAAAACGGAAGAGACGTTAAGGTAATACATCAGTAAGCACTTGCTCCAAGTCTTTGTATTTCTCCTTCCAGCAAATCTGACATACATAAAATCATTATGAATCCTCTTGATGAGTGAAAAAAGCTTCTGTCTAGAGAAATGTCAGCCCCACATTTTGGTCATTCAGTCCTCATATAATACCTTAGACAAAAGAACTTGATAAAAGTCTAGTAAGGACTCTCCTCAGTTTCCACAAATCCAGTTATCCAATCTTCTGCATCTGTTTCCACAACTCCAGTTATCCAAACTTCTGCATCTGTTTCCACAACTCCAGTTATCCAAACTGCTGCATCTGTTTCCACAACTAGGTCGGTCGTAATATGTACTAAAGTTTGATAATCTCTGGAAATATTTCCATCAAGGATCCCCCTTTTTATTTTTGAAACCCCGCCCTTTTTAGACCAAGGTCGGAATTCCCCCTTTCATCAAAAGCTGGCAACATCTCTGCAATAAAAAGGGTATTTGAGAACACTACTAATGAACTTTAACTCAAGCATCACACAGGCGGCTGCAAAGACTATGGAACAATTATCAGAGTTCATTTTCATCTCAATGGGAAATCTCACTCTAGCCCGCAGGATGCATATATGAGCCACCTCAGAACTGGTATTAAGCCGGATACTCTTACAGCCCTGAGGACAGGACCTCTACACATACCTATCTTGTTCCCCGACTCTGCCATTAAGAGAGTGGAAGAAGACATTGCCCAATTTGAATCCAAAGGACACTGGGTCTGCACACAGCAAGAGTTGGTACCAGGTTTTTGGCTGCTGAATTGAAAAAAGTCAGAACTAGAGCCAAAATAGGTCTTCAATTTTGTAGGCCACTAGTTCGACCTCAGGTCTGGTTGGATCTGACCTACACCAGACTGGTGGAAGACTCTCCAGGAGAAAATACTGAAACTGCTATCCCTACCAGTAGTGCAGTAACGACGTGGCTCGACTCGGTTCATACATTATAAAAATCGATTTTTCATCAAAATCTTTATAGTACCCCAAAATATTACCTACCTTATAAAATCTTATGATAACTATTGTTTTTAAAGAAAGCAATCACATTTTTAAGTTGTCACAGCTTTCAAGTGGAAACAGCAATGGCTGCTTCCCTCAATTTTTTAACCGCAAATATAAATTCTCACGAGATTCACTACTTCATTGGATAGGGTCAAAGATCAAACTACAAAAATTCGTTTTTTATTTAATAGCGGCTAATTAATAAAGGTTATTTCTTCTGAAGTCTTTGATCAACACTAGCACGACTTTCGTCGGTTCACCATCGCCAATTAGTTCCGACGCTTCGACTCCAGTATTTCTTCACGACTTACAGCACTACCTACCAGCCTGTCCGGTCTGGCAGTTCATGTCTCTGATTTTGACTAACAGCCACAGAAAACCAAGTTAACCTCAGCCGACTGCCTATGAGACCCATAAGTGGCATCTCAAAAACAATTGGAGGGTACCGGAATTACCAGAAAAGGTGATACCAATTCCCAGGAGCAATTATTATGTCATGAAAAATATATAAGTTCTTTACTAGTGGTACAGTGGGACCTGCCTCCTCCCTAGTTCTTCCTCAGTGGGACCAACCCTGCCAAACTTCCTCCCTACATGCAAATTCATCCCTGGTTTCACAGTGGGACCCACTCCTGCCCCAGTTCTTCCCTACTTCACAGTTTCTTCTAAGTGGCACAGTGGGACTTGCCTCCTCTCTAGTTCCTCCCTAGTGCTAAAGTGGGACCCATCCCTGCCAAACTCCTGTAATGTAATTTCATCCATGGTGGTACAGTGGGACCCACTCCTGCCCTAGTTCTTCCTTACTTCACGATTTCTACCCTAGTGGCACTGTGGGACCCACCTCCTCTCTAGTTCTTCCCTAGTGGCACAGAGACCTACATTCTGTCTAGTTCCTCCCTAGTGGTACAGTTGGACCCAGCCCTGTCTATCTTCTTGCACACATGCAAATTCGTCTCTTGTGGCATAGTAGGACCCATTCCTGTAAAACTTCTTCCCTACTTCACAATTCCTTCCAAGTGGCACAGTGGGGCATGCCTCCTCTCTAGTTCCCTAGTGGTACAGAGGGACCCACCCCTGCCAAACTTCTTCCCTGCATGCAGTTTCATACATGGTGGTACAGGGAGACCCACTCCTGCCCTAGTTCTTCTTTACTTCACGATTTCCTCCCTAGTGTCACAGTGGGACCCATCTCCTCTCTAGTTCTTCCCTAGTGGCATAGTGGGACCTGCATCCTCTCTAGTTCCTCCCTAGTGGTACAGTTGGACCCACACCAGCTAAACTTCTTTCCTACATGCATTTTGTCCCTAGTGGCACAGAGTGACCCACTCTTGCCCTAATTCTTCTCTAAGACACAATTTCTTCCCTAGTGGCACAGTGGGACCTACCTCCTTTCTAGTTCCCCCCACTGGTGCAGTGAGACCCATCCTTCTTCCCCACATGCAAATTTAGCCCTAGTGGCACAGTGGGCCCCACTCCTGTCCAAATTCTTCCATACTTCATGATTTCTTGACTAGTGTTACAGTGAGATTCGTTTCCTCTCTAGTTCTTCAATAGTGGAACAGTGGGCCCTGTCTCCTCTCTAGTTCCTCTCTGGTGGTATAGTGGGACCTGCCTCCTCTTTAGTTCTTCCCTAGTGGTAAAGTGGGACCCAGTCCTGCCAAACTACTTCCCTACATGCAAATTCATCCTTGGTGGCACAGTGGGACCCATCTTTGCCCTATTTCATCCCTACATCATGATTTCTTCCCCAGTGGTAAAGAGGGACATGCTAGTTCTTTTTAAGTGGTACAGTGGGACCCGCTCCTCTCTAGTTCTTCTCTAGTGGAAAGTGGGACCCGCCTCCTCACTAGTTCTTCCCTAGCGGTACATTGGGGCCCGCCTCCTCGCTAGTTCTTCCCCAGTGGTACAGTGGGACCCGCCTCCTGGCTAGTTCTTCCCTAGTGGTACAGTGGGGCACACAAGACGCCCCCACAGACCCCGCTATCAGTTTACTAAGGGTTTAATAGGTTTAGACAACATAAAAGATGCTATAACATCATTCTGTCTAGACAGGAATGAAGTACGATGCGCAACCTTTCGAGTGCACAGCACTGGGACTGGCAGGCCAGTGGAAACAAAGGGCGGGCTGGTCTGTGCCGACCGGATTAGCAATTGTCCATTGGATAGGGTATTAACTTATAGAAAATTAATTTATTTATTAAATTTGCAATTTAACATCTTTGATTTTCTAAATCATTATGTCCCTGTATTTATTATTACTATTATAGGTTCAGGAATATCAATGCCTAAAGAAAGCAGACTGGATACACCTAAAAAAGACAAGTCCACAACTCCTGTGAAGTGGAAGTCTCCCCTCAAGTCTCGAACCTCTGAAAGGAATAATTGTCCCACATCAAGACATAGGCAGTTTCCCTCCAGGTCTCCCACCTCTGAAAAAAATAAGTATCCCACCTCAAAACAGAGGAAGTCAAGGTCTACCTCCAGGTCTCCAGCTGTGAAAGGAATAATTGTCCAACATCAAGACATAGGAATTCTAAGTCTCTTCCAGGTCTCCCACCTCTGAAAAAGTCAAGTATCCCACCTCAAAACAGAGGAAGTCAAGGTCTCCCTCCAGGTCTCCAGCCTTTGAAAGGAATAATTGTCCAACATCAAGACATAGGAATTCTAAGTCTCTGTCCAGGTCTCCCACCTCTGAAAAAGTCAAGTATCCCACCTCAAAACAGAGGAAGTCAAGGTCTCCCTCCAGGTCTCCAGCCTTTGAAAGGAATAATTGTCCAACATCAAGACATAGGAATTCTAAGTCTCTGTCCAGGTCTCCCACCTCTGAAAAAGTCAAGTATCCCACCTCAAGACAGAGGAAGTCAAGGTCTCCCTCCAGGTCTCCAGCCTGCGACAGGAATAATTATCCAACATCAAGACATAGGAATTCTAAGTCTCTGTCCAGGTCTCCCACCTCTGAAAAAGTCAAGTATCCCACCTCAAGAGAGAGGAAGTCAAGGTCTCCCTCCAGGTCTCCAGCCTGCGAAAGGAATAATTATCCAACATCAAGACATAGGAATTCTAAGTCTCTGTCCAGGTCTCCCACCTCTGAAAAAGTCAAGTATCCCACCTCAAGACAGAGGAAGTCAAGGTCTTCCTCCAGGTCTCCAGCCTGCGAAAGGAATAATTATCCAACATCAAGACATAGGAATTCTAAGTCTCTGTCCAGGTCTCCCACCTCTGAAAAAGTTAAGTATCCCACCTCAAGACAGAGGAAGTCAAGGTCTCCCTCCAGGTCTCCAACCTCTGAAAGGAATAATTGTCCCACATCAAGACATAGGAATTCTAAGTCTCTGTCCAGGTCTCACACCTCTGAAGAAAATAAGCATCCCACCTCAAGAGAGAGGAAGTCAAGGTCTCCCAGGTCTCCAACATGTGAAACAAATAATTATCCAACATCAAGACATAGGAATTCTAAGTCTCTGTCCAGGTCTCCCACCTCTGAAAAAGTCAAGTATCCCACCTCAAGACAGAGGAAGTCAAGGTCTCCCTCCAGGTCTCCAGCCTACGAAAGGAATAATTATCCAACAACAAGACATAGGAATTCTAAGTCTCTGTCCAGGTCTCCCATCTCTGAAAAAAATAAGTATCCCACATCAAGACATAGGAAGTCAAGGTCTCCATCCTGGTCCCCAACTTCTGAAAGGAATAATTATCCCACATCAAGACATAGGAAGTCCAGGTCTCCCACCTCTGAAAAAAATAAGTATCCCATCTCAAGACACACTAAGTCTAGGTCTCCAACCTCTGAAAGGAGGAAGTATCCAATCTCAAGACAGACGAGTTCCAGGTCTCCCACCTTGGAAAGGAATAAGTATCCAACCTCAAGAGAGAAAAAGTCTAGGTCTTGCTCTAGATTTCTCAGCTCTGAAACAAATAAGTACCCAATCTCTAAACAGATGAAGTCAAGGTCTCCCTCCAGGTCTCCAACCTCTGAAAGGAGGAAGTATCCAATCTCAAGACAGACAAGTTCAAGGTCTCTCTCCAGGTCTCCTACCTTGGAAAGGAACAAGTATCCAGTCTCAAGACAGACAAAGTCTAGGTCTCCCATTAGGTCTCCAAAGCCTGGAAATAATAAGTATCCTTCCTCCAGACTGACAAATTCCAGGTCTCCAACCTCTGAAAAGAATAAGTATCCCACCTCAAGACATATGAAGTCTTGGTCTACCTACAGGTCTACAGCCACTGAAACAAGTAGGTATTACAACTCAAGACAGACAGATTCCAGGTCTCCCTCCAATTCTCCATTGTTTGAAAGGAATGAGTATCCCACCTCAAGACAAAGAAAGTCTGGGTCTGCCATTAGATCTCCAACCACAGAAAGGAATAAGTATCCCACCTCAAGAAAGAGTAAGTCCAGATCTCCCATAAGGTCTCCAACCTCTGAAAGGAACATGTGTCCCAACTCACGACAGTGGAATTCCTCTCCCTCTCTGTCATATGTCCATGAAAACAACAGGCCCCAGTCAAGCAGGGAATTTCCAATTAGTGAGGAAAGTAAGTGAAAATTGTGTATACTTGTGTTTCAATGTCAGTAACCAAAAAATGTACAAGTCATATCACAGTGGGTAGTTGATGTGGAGGATACCTATGTGTAGATCAGTGCAGTAACCCCTTCGTCTCTGCACCACCATTTCTTACAGAGCTGATATCTGAGCTGGAAACTTATTATCTCGTACTTTCTGAAAAGAAAATACCAGTATTCACATAATTGCCAATGTAATGAAAACATATGTCATCAAAAATGTTTTCTTGAAAAGAACGATGGTGAAAATGGCCCATTTTAAGCATTGTCTTGGCTTTAAATTAATGCAAACCATCGGATATCATATTACACTACTTTTTATTTGAACATGTCTCCCCTGTATATAATATTTCTTTTTTGTGTACCATTGGAGTTCTTCTTTGCAAAAAAAGCAACATGGCTGTCAGTAGACAGCAGACTAGTATCTCTAACAGCGGATTTTATTGGCCCATTTTATTGTCACATGGTCAAAAGAACACAAATGTGCATGTGCAGAGTTCTACATCATAAAATGAAAGAACAGTCAATCTTTTTTATCAAAACAGGTGATAAATATAAAGGGCTTCATCGCAAGATGAAGTATGGTATATGATGTTGCAATTTGAAGCATTTTAACGGCTTTAAATTAAATACCCTAGGTATTTTGTTTTTTCCTAGTTTACTTCATATATTTTTTTAAATGGATATAATAAACAGGCAATAATAGAAGAATCTTCCCACAGTGTACATCCCTGTCGTCGAAAATGTCAGATGCAGTCAAATATTTGTCAAAGTACTTGATAAAATTATTTCATATGGAGACAATTGCACAAATAGTGCATGTATCTTCTAGTTTGGGATAATATTCTAATAGATTTCCCAATTCTAGTTTGATGGTTTTCAGTGTTTTCCATTCACAAATAGTGATGACTCATCCAAAACTTGAGTTGGTTAGCATTAATTGCTTAAGTGTTTTTTTTATAAAGATGTCATTTTCTGAGTGGCTGTCATCACTGGTGACACACATAAATATTTTAACATTTATTAATTGTTAAGCATTATATTAACATTTTTTTATCAGAGTTTCAAAGAAGAGTGCTGTACCTTCTCCAAGAAATAAGGGATAGCATAAAGTACTCTGTGGGAGAAACAACCCCTGAATTTGAATTAACCAGATGTACATGCCTCAGTGAGTTCAGAGAGATGGAGGAAAACTTAGCGGATAATGAATACGAACGAGCACTTGTAAGTATTTGTAAGGGCTGTATTTCACATGAACACATCATGCAACTCAAAATTTCTATCTGATTCGTGAAATGTTTCACTGCATTATCAATATCTGGCTCTTGTGGGAAAAAAAGAATAAATTTGTTAAATCTATCTGTATGATGTAAAAGTCTGATTCATTAACAGGATTTTCATATTTGCTTTGTTTTGCTAACATACTTTTCCATCATGTTCATTGGTTACAAATATGTATTCTTTTTCAGTTTGGTCAATTGAAGACAATTGGTGGTGCAAATTTGAAGGACAACGTCAGGAGGATTATGCTCAGGTAATAATTAAAAGGTATACTTAAGTGTTATGGTGCCTTCAAAAAATTAACTGATAGTTTAATGAGATTTAGCAGACTGTTTTAAACCCAGCAAAAAACCAGCTGCTCCAAAGTCTAGTGTCGTTCCTATTGTGACATAAACCATACTAGTGACAGCTTGTTATGGGGTCTCTACTCAAACCCACTGCAAACCATGTTGTAATCCTATGGAGTGCCAGTGCAATGCTATATGGATTGTATTGTGGTGTTAAGGGTTTTAAAATTGCATTGTGACAACAGTTGAAAATACTTTTCAAAAATATTACCTTTGTTTAAGAATGTAAAAGTTTGCTTTGAAGATTATATTAAAGGGTTGAGTAAAAGATATATTTTGACATTAGTTGAAATAATACACTGACCGATATGGGGCTGATTGTCATCTACCAGACAGTTGACAGTTTCTTAGTCAATACTGAACTTAAAGGTTTATACAGAAATTACTATTATTGAAGACTTTGTAGTTTCTAAATAATTGCCTTCCATTTCAATGATGTTACAGGCTTATGACCAATGGAGTAATGGCCGGAATGAGTCTTGAAGGCAAGAGGGGGAAAGTACCATTCGGAATCTCCCGAACATGCAAAGTTGTAAAAGGTAAGATATTTTGTACTTCAACAATGCAAAGAAATGAAGTTTGTCAATGGTAAGGAAAGTTAAATTTAATATTATAATATGGACTGTATGGATTATGCTGTGTTATGTTGCCATTGTGTCTGTATGTAGAAATTTTCAGGTTTTAACCAAGGTTCCTGAAAATTACAGAAATCTTCTCTATTACAAAAGCTTGTCTAGGAAAAATTTTGGCCTCCTTTTGAAAAACACAGTGTCTGCCATGGCCGTTTCTTTGATAATAATCAAACTTTAAAGTAATATGTTAAACAGATATATATTTCCCCAAAAGCATGAAAACATTTAACCTTGAAGGCATTAATTTAAGGTCATCCATGGAATGCAAAACTTAAAAAGTGCCTATAGTTCACTTGTTATTGGTGCTAGAGATTTGGGATGTGAAACCAACCTATAAGAAATCATGGGCTGGGAATCGTTTGACCCAATTTCTTAAGCTCAAATGGGTTGGTCAAACTTAAAAGTGTCTCTATCTTGCTTTTTTTGCTGCAGAAAAAATATTTCAGGCTGGTAGCTTGGGTGCTAGCTAGGATGCTTTGTATTTTCAGTGGATTCATCAGTTTTCCAATGTGCCAGATATCGTTAGAATATGAACAATTATGTACTGTATTAGGTTGATTATAATGTTAATAAATGGTAACCTTAACAGCAAGGAATACTTATTCTGTGCCTATCTGATATAAGTTTTTTTTGTCACAATAAATAAGAAGCAAGACAGAACTAGAAACTAAATATACTGCTCACATATATATATTATTACTGAAATTATAGATGCTGTGCAAATCTGCCGAAAAGAAACAGACAGTGAGGTGCTCAGTGCTATAAAAATCTTCTTGAAGAATGCCCCAGATCGGGAAGGTGGTGGAGGAAGACCAACAAAGTTGCAAAGAACTGGATGAAGAGACAATATAAACTATACACAAAATAAACTTGTGACAGCTAAAATTTAACAATCTAATTGGTTTGTTGCCTTTTTTACCAGACTGACATATGTCAGAATGTATCAGTTGTATTGTTTTAGTGCTTTTCCAGGCATTTCACTGTTTACAGCTACATCTATGACAATTTTCTGGCTTTCGTTTCATTAAATCTATCCATTTTATTTCAGAATTGTGAGTAGTTATATGCAGTATTTGCATAAAATAAGAGAAATAAAGGAAAGTCCTTCACTTAAAATCCAGATGGTTTCCCTCTAACTGGAACACATTGACACACTTTCCTGCCTTCCAAAAGTTCAAACTACCAACACTCATGCACAGATGATTTCAAGAGAGGAGATAGCTTTTAAACTTAAAAATCATCTAAAGTAATAGTTTACCACTATATACACAAGAATATAAAATAAATATTGCAAAACTGCCTATATAATTCAAATACTCTACTTAGTCTAGTTGTTTTGAAAACCTTCAATCCCCCGGCTGAAGTGGATTGGCTGCTAGAACTGTCAAATTATTGTTTCTTAAAAAACCTTCCTAATTTCCTTTTAAAAGCAACTACCCATCAACCTGTGTTCAAAAGATGTTTTAATGAAGTGAAATATTTGAAATGCTGCAATAGTAAACCAGATATTTACTCCAGGTAGTTAAAATTGCTAGTTGTTGGTGGCGATTACAGGCGATAATAGACCTTTCATGTCATTTCTTTTTTTCAGTCATTCAAATACGCGGTCCATCAGTAGATTGACCACTGATTGCACATTAGCCGCTCTTTCATGTATGATAAAGTGTACTAAAAGTACCAATAAATTTTTTTGCGTTTTGACCAATTTAACCGAAGATGGAATTTTTGGAAAAAATTTTTTGAAGGAATTGAGATACAGTGATGTTTTGATAGTATTTTCTACTTTGTTTTCAGTCAGGACTTGCATATCTCCCAACTACTTTTTCATTGGTAATTTTCTAGTTAGAAATTCGGATACTTAAACCTTTCGAGGTTATTAATTAAAATATTTCTGGACTGTGAAAATAAGTTTGTTTTGTTTTCCACAAGATTTTGTATGGATTGTTAAAGAACTGTATTTTAGTTGTTAAAAAGAAATTAAAAAAAAAAAATAATTTTTTTTTCACATTCCTGTTTATCATTCTCTGTTGGTACCACTGGGGGACTGTGATGCCAATCCTTTATGATATACAATAATTTAGTTTTATGGAATTTGAACATAATTTAATATTATGAAACTGTTGTCAAAAAGGATGTATATATTTTTGGGTGGATTTGAAACTTCTAGTATGGATGTCTTAAAAATGCCGTTTTCAGATCATATATGACGTCATTTAGAGTATCCAAATGGATGTCATTTTGATATCTTAAAAATGATGTCTTTTTGATGTCATGATAATGATGTCATCTTGAGGTCATGATAATGATGTCATCTTGATATTGTGAAAATGATGTCATTAGAACTTTCAAACCAAATCAAAAAAAGACAGTTTATTGACATCAGGTCCGTTGTCATCTAGATGTCTAAATGACTTAAGTTTGCCCACTGGGATCACTACACATAGATTTCTCAATGTCACCATGCAATGTGGACACAACTGATGCTAGATTTCCTGTTCCACAAAATAACCTTCACCTGGACATGCATGAACATGAGCTTTTTATGGAAAATCTTAAGTATTCATCATCAATAACAAACAATGCAATATGGGTTCATCCCTTTTATTGAAACTTTATAATCTAGGCAGTTAAAGTTGATAAATTATTCATACACATGTCTACTAAACAACCAATAAAAATTTACATCGAAAATACAGTTTATAGGCTTTTAAATCAGGGGTTAGACAACTTAGTAACAGGATCCACTGATCCTGAGATCATGACTAATATCTAGATGATCATTAAAATGGGGTATCGCTCTAGATCATGGTCTGGTCTTGATCCTGGGATCAACTTATGATCCCCGGATCACCAGGTCTTGATCCTGGAATCACACTTTCATCCCAGGATCACCAGTTGATCCTAGCATCTTACTAATTCCTTATTCTTTGCTTGGGTGAAAAGCATGTTAGAGAGTATCATTGGTAAGTTACATATGGAGTATTCCTGAGAGTTGCAGCTCTTGATCGCATGCTAGTTCAAAGACTGAACATTAAGCAGCAATCAGTTCCTGCTCCCGGGAGCAGCTCCTGGAGTGGGCTATTCAAGTGCTCACCAGTTGATGTCCGCTGCCTGATCAGGATCTGTCTTTACCTTTTCTCTCGGAGGTCTGCACTGGTAGAATTCAGTTCTGAATTACCCCAATTATGTTAATAACAAATCATAATAAGCCAGAATTTAGTACAACACAAGATAATGATAATTATCCATGATTCGATCAGATATTAGCAAATAACCTTTCCTCAAACTGAAGAAAATCACTGAATTACCTCTACTATCTCCCATGCGCTGGGATTTGATATTAAGTGAGCAAACCCCTTAAAAGGGCATTTCATGAGCCAAAAATAACCTTAAATGCAACAAAAGTAATATTTACCTTCATTTTTACACCAAAAATGAAAGGGAAATACCAGAAATAACTGACAAATTGGCAAAAATTATCTTTAAATTTTACCACGAAATTCAGGAGTTAGATGTGAAATCCGAAACGTCAAATCAACAGACTTTCGGTCAATTTGTTACACTTTTCCCACCTTAGCTTGAAACGTCCTTGTCAACAAAATTCATGAAAGGAACAATAGTAGTAATTTCTAAATTGTACTTTGAAAAACAGAAAAAAATGATCAGGCTTGTAACATTACCAGCTTTGATATAAAAAAATCTTACTATCAAGTCTCTTACCGTCCTATCAAAACAAAAAAAAAGTAATTTAACATTAGGTTATGTCCCTAAACATTTTGTGTACTTGAAACCTTGAAAAAATATTATTGTATACTAAAATAATAATGAAAACAAATATTATTCAATTGTCATTGGCCATGGTGCTAAACTCTGATGCGAAGGATCTTGCCGGCTTATATGGGCTCCTGTTCTGGGGAAGTCCCTCAACCTTCACCATGTTCTTCACCACCTGTGCCAGGCAAAAGGTGCAGTTCACTTGTATTTCACGGGTACGTACCTTCATGCCTTCGTGGTGGATAACATCTCTATGTGTACATGAATTGGCTGAAGAATTCCATGTTGACAATGGGTTTCTGTGTAACTTACATCCTTAAGGAGTTAGGTTTGACTGTGAGGGGGTAAGGTAATATTGGTGGGGGTAGGGGCTGAGTGGAAGGATGGTTCTTTAGTGCCAGGTTGGGTATTAATTTGAGCACTTAAAGGGAACTCGAAACTAGGAGGACAGGGAAAAGGCTCTGAATATACACTGGGAGGCACCTCTGGGTTTGCTGTAGGATCTTGCTTCACTTCATCCTTCTTAGGGGATGATTGGGTAGCAACAGTTTCACAGTTAGGTATGTACTGTGTTGGGGTTTCATTTTCAGCTATAAGGTACACTGCCTTTGTAGCTTCATCCACATCATCTCTTCTGTCTACCCCAGCTAGCCTGTCATCAAGCTGCCTAAAGTGTGTTGGACTGTCAGGTCCTTGGATAGGGGTCTTTGGTAATGGCAATAATGGTGGTCCCACAGAGGTGACTGACACAATATCAGGTCCCAATTCAATCACTTCCTCTGGTACCTTCCTTGGTTATTCTTCATGCACCTCCATTGTATGCTCTGCTTTAATTTTGGAATTTTGTCCAATATTTCCCCCATTTTCCAATTAGTCACACTTTCTTTGTCACTGTCTCTTTTTCCTTCTTGGGTTGTTCTACTCTCCCTTCTGTTCTAACACTTTCTTCCTCTCTTTGTGGCTTCTTATTGGGTTTCTTATCATCCTGTTCTTTCCTTTCCCTCTTCTCTTCAGATGTTTCCTTTTTTTCGTTTCACTAGTATTCTTTCTCTTGCTGTCCTGTCTGTCTTCTTTTGCTCTCCTCCTTTCTGATTCTGGTCTTCTAGTATCATTCTCAATCCTCCTCCTCTTCTCTCCGGGGTCTTCTCCCTCCCTTACCAGTTGAATCATGTTGGGGTTTTTCTTAACTGTGGTAAGTTTTTCTGGATGATCATCCACTATATGACACCATATCAGGTCATCTTTTTTATTTGTGGTTCGCTCTCACAGAAAGGTCATTGGAATCGACTCGGAATGCTGTCCGACGTAACATCTCAAATTAGACTTTGAGGAGAAGAATTTCTCACATTCGCAACATTTCATCACAACACAAGGCAGTATATCAAGAAAGAAAGTCTTAACAACAGGCCTTGACTCACTTCATACATCTTAACTTGAAACATTCTTAATTAGATTTCTTCAATCAATCGTCTCGGGTGGTAGCTAATTCTCTTTGCTCTTCTGAGACTCCATGTTTCTTTCTCATCGTGCACATGGGGTTGCAGTTTCCTGGTTCGATAATCCATTGAAGGATTTGATTCACTGTCGGAGACCACAAACAAATGCAAATCTGGACTTTCTGGTTGCACAGACTCAATCTATGAACCCTCTGATGGAGTGTCTTCACACCCTTCTGATATGTCCTTCCACAGAGGCCGATCTTCACAGGTTTCCTTCACGGACAGAATCTTGTCAATAACTGGATCATCCAGTTGCTCCTTCCTGAGGGCATCCTCCTTAATTGTTATTTTACAACACTGTAGAGTAGTGTTTTCATGCCACAGTTTTACCACATGGCTGTTGGTAATCAAGTGTGGAGCAGAGACATTCAATTTACACTCATGCTTCAACAAGAAATACCCAGCATGGCATCAGTCTGAAATTCTGTTACAATCACATCATGGATAACCTTCAAGGGAACAATGGTAATCTCCATATTTCCTTCTCCCAAAACATCCAACTCATGGCCATCAGCACCATTGATGGAAAATGTGGTTGGTTGAAGATTGCCTCTTTCCTGAAATTTGGGAAACATCTCCCTTCACACTAGAGTGACTGCTGCCCCAGTATCAATAAGAAATTTGAATGGATGTCCATTTATTCTCAAACTGCTACTAATCTTCCCCTTCCACTCACTGATAAGACCCTTTGTGGTCTAAATTCTTTGGCTGTACCTCGATCACCAGGTCCAGCCAGGTCTAGTTTAATACTGGTTTGTTGGAAGGGCAGTTGTACTGAACATGCCCTGTCTCTCCACAGTTCCAACATTTCACTGAGGAGTGCTCCCTCTTGTGTTTGGTATTTGAGTAAGGAACATTTTTCTCATTGGTTTTGGAAGATTGAACTAGTTTTTTTTTTAGTTCTTCCCCTTGTCTTTGTAATTTTGCAAGTAAGGATTCTGCATAATTCATATTCTGCTTTTCTGAATTTTCTGACTCGATATTAACATCCTGAACATATCGCTTCCCTGTGATCCTCCGTTTCTCCACTGATTTATAGGCTTCAAATTCCACTGCTGCGCAAAAAGCTCCATCTAAATTTTCAGATTTTTCTTGGTAAATCCTCCAGTGGATGTCAGGATCATCAATGGCATCAATGAAGTAATCACGTCCTGACACTTCAGCATTTACACCAGGATAGGCTTGGGCCACAAGGGTACGAATTTGTTGCCCAAGCTCTGGCAAGGTTTCACTGGTCTTTCGAGAATGATTGCGTAGAGTTCACTTTGGTTTACTTTGATTAAATCTTCTTCCCAAAGCTCTTACTAATTCTCTCTTGGGCGGCCAGCAGGTAGGGTACCCATCACCTGATAGGCTGGTCCCCACAGGCTTACGCTCAGATACTGATCCCTCTGCTGGAAGTTCCATCCATTGACCTTACAACAGATCTCAAAATGAGCAATGTAATCTGCCCAGGACATTTTGCCATCAAACTGATCTGGCATCACCTTGGGTTGTTTTGTCTGTGCTGTTGGGTACAAGGCTGGCATTTCATCATCCTGGTCCCTTGGCCTTGATCTCCCTCTGGCCCCTCATATCCCTCCTATGTCTTCATCATGTCTGTTCTCCCTCCTATGGGCACTCAGATCCCTCAGCAGCTCCAATGCTTCTCTGATCCCTCGTCCCCCATCATCACGTTGGCCAGATGATACTTCTGTCTATTCATGATCAGCACTGTCTCCAGGATCTCCACAGGCACCTTCCCGAAAGAGACTTCCGATTTCATCTCTCATGCATCTGTTACTTTCCACATTATTCATGTATATTCCTGAAGCAAAACTTAGTTTAGTTTCCCTGTGACAAATGCTTTTCAATTACCACTATTCTATACAGGCAGGTATCGTATCGCGGGATTCCTTAAGAAAAGGAATCCCACTTCTGACACCATAATGTGACGGATCCGAGCAGTTTGCATCCAGATGACATTACCACACATAGATTTCACAATGTCACCATGCAACGTCGACACAACTGATGCCTGTTTTCCTGTGCCTCAAAGTAACCTTCACCTGGACAGTGAAAACTGTGAAAGAGTACTGCAGAATAAATTAAAAGAATATTATTTCTCATTCATATGTTTATTTGTAACTCCTATATAGATTACAAATTCCACTTTACATTGCAAAATAAACCGGTCAAAAATATGAATACAAACAACCTTTAAGAGAAGCATACTATTTAGTTACTCAAAATCAAACATTGCGCATCTCTAACATTAAAACAAGATTCCGGTGTTTTCTGTACATTAAAAGGAAGTTAATAGTCAGTAAGGCAGGGTGAGTAACAATGGTATCTTGATATCATAGCCTTTTCTCTTAAACACTGTGTCAAATGCAGCTTCTGAAAAAAAACATATGATGAAAACAACAAGGTAAACGTACATTTTATAATCAGTTGCAGCAGTCCATATAGCACAAGAAATTGTGATAATAGAAATATGTCTCAAATATGGCATGAGGAAACATTCTGGAAGAGCCAAGGTCTAAGGCTGCACCAAGGTCAAAATATGACCAACACACCTACCAAGTATCAACTTCCTATAGCTTGCGGTTTCTGAGATACAGCCCAGACAAACTTTTCCCGCTGCCCGACCACCCGCCCAGATGCATGCCCGCCCAGACACAATGGGTAAAAATAATACCGCAACAGCCTTTAAGGGCTGTGGGATAATAAAAAACATTTTGATTTTCATTTGTAAAGTTATTTGTTTTTAAGTTTTAAAATTTGGCAAGGAATTTTTCAGTTGGGCCATTAACTCTGGCCAGCAACTATTCATGGTATCACTGCATGTAAGACCAAGATTAAGTGAAGCTTTATAGATTCTTAACTGGAGTTTCTAAAGATTGACGTGGATTTATGTTGTTTCTGACCATTTAATAGGTTCTTGCCCTGCATGGTTTATCTCTAAACAGCAAAGTTGATATTTCAAGCTTTACTTACCACATCCAAAAAGATTTTAATCCAGATGCTTGACTACACTGAAACCACATTGTCCTTATTACTTTTGTTCACAAATAAAAAATAGATATACCTATAATAGATATTTACTTACTGTAAATAATAGATATTTACTTACTGTCTATGACTCTATACAGAGTTGTTGATGCAAAGGCATGTTTTTCACCATGTCCCTTCATATTTAATTGTTCCATCAGTAGTACTGTCATGAATCTGCAAGAAACATTTACAAATAGACATATGATTAGCACAACTATTGCATTTTTAACCATCTTAACATTAAGTGCAACATTTTAACAGCTTTCTCTACAATTTGTTCAAGTATTTGGCATTATATCATTGTTGCAACAAGTAGACTTTTAAGATAACTTTTAAGTTTTATTCTTGACATAATAAAACTCCTCATTTTAAATTAAATATTTTTTGCTTTGTCCAACATTATTATTATTGCTAAAGTATTTATACAATGCCCAGTTGATATGAATCTTTTAACATACCTGCATTCTGAAATGGTACATTGTATTTCTTAAAGCAAAAGTTACTTTGTTGCCATAGGCTTTAACATGAATGAGTAAATGTTTATAAATGTTTATAAACATTTGAAAAACCATTAAAAACGTTTACATACCGTTTTCTAGATTAACAGTTTAAACTACAATTTATGCTTCTAATTTTACTTAGTTTATAACTTAAATTTCACGCTATAGACTAAGTAAAATTAGAAGCATAAATTGTAGTTTTAACTTGTAGAATAAAGTAGTTACTTGAGATATGACTAAAAATCCCCCAAATGCATGTGCTCTGTCAGGAATATTACACAAAAACTATACAACACTTTATGGGTTCAAGTATCCAGCATGATTCAAAGAACTATGTAAATAAATGACTTTTTGTGAATAATTGCTCCATTTACATCGATTTAACCTTGCACAGTGCATTCTATGATATAACATACTTTCACATCACTACTTAGAATTTAATGATGGCTTCATACAACAGTGATACAACAAGATATACTTACATAAATATTTCTCCAGTTTCTCCTCAAAATTTCTGTGCTGACATCAAAATCCACAATGAAAATGAGGTTTTTTTTTATTCTTTGTAAAATGTTTAAAAACGTTTATTAAACGTTGATATGCCAAACTAATTTTGCTTAAATATTTATAAAACCATATTATGGAATAATGGTGAATATTTAGGTTTATATTTGGTTTTTAAAAACGTTTATAGGTTTACTAAACATTTATAAACATTTGCAATGTTTACTGGGTTATCTCTCCCTCATCTGCTTGCATGTTATAGATTTCAGGCATGCCCCTCTTTAATATAACTATTGCATATTGCATAACTCACACCCAAGTTTATGAACCAATCCTTTTCCAATTCCCCTGAATAGGAGTCTCCACTGTGACATATACATTTTCTATCAGACACCAAGTCTCTGACGTTTTCTAATGGGACAATTTTTCTGTGAGTCTTAATGCACAGTATCTTATTTTTAAGACACCCTGTATCAAGTTATTAGTTTATTTATCAGTTGACTAGTATAGTACTTATAAAATAAACAATTTGGTCGTTGTCTTACTAAAATCTATCATATATTCGGGATTTTACAGGGTTTTTTATCACAACCTTGGATTTTTAAACTAAATTAGGCAATATTTGGGCTATTTTAGGCGATATCTATACTTAAACATTCATTTTACTTTGTCAAAGACCTAATTCAGCTGCACACCTTGATAAAATTAATATTCAAGGCTATTCTCCGTAAGGCCATAAGGAATTCCGAATTTTAGAAAACACCCCATACAGTTTGGTTCGGTAAGTTTGTACCTGATTCGGACCCCGAAACGATGTTTGCTGACACGATTTTAATTTTATTTATTTCCATCATAACAGCTCTACTCGGAGAGGGTATGTTTTTCACAGCTTATATTATTTCTATAGAATTAAGTTTTGCTTTTATATGTTTAAAGACGGTATTTTTAAAAATCTTTTTGAAATATGAAGGTTTTCTTGTTTTATCGCCCATTGAGGAGAGGTGATGTTTGCTGGTCAGCCAGTGAATTTCGTCCTCCCAGTGAAGTTCGTCAGCTGTCGCCAAAAAAAATGCTCAAGGAAAGATAATATTCATATTTAAATATATGGGATAGTTACTTTCAGCAACAGGGTATAGCCTTACGTCTTGATGATTCGCGAGTTTTAACGTTTTACTTGTGAGCTTATTTCACGTCTAAATATTTTATTTTGCAGCAATTTGGATGTGTTTTATAAAACAATAAATACCAAAGCACCATTTTATGTTATAAAAAGTGAAAATAGATGCTTTTATAACCATAAAAGCGGCGATACTCGAATCAACAAGACCCTCGAATCAAGGATACTTGGCTATACACGTTTGCTGAAAGTTCGGTATATGAGCATCTCGTGACCACGGCGGCTCGTGACCAACAACTAGGGGTGTTGCGGTAGTACCGGTATCGTCGGTACGGTAAATAAATTACTGCAAACCGTCATAAAGTTCAGCTAACGGTTTTCCGCTTACACTTGAATATAAAGCAATTTTACTAACCTTACATACAAAATAAATGTCATAATCCACTTTTATTTGCTTTTTACTGTAAAACAACAGCCATAATGAGCGATAATTCACAGATACCATATATTTCGTCTTTTAGCCAATCAGAATCGAGGACACATCTGTGTTATGTTAGAATTCCTGTTTTACAGTATGGAAACTATTTGGTTCTCATGTTTTCTTAAATAAGAGACGGTTAACCGGTAACCGACCGGGAAGTACTAGACGTGAAACCGGAAGGAAAAAATCGCTACCGCAACACCCCTACCAACAACTTGTACCCACAACTCGTACACAAAATTTTCTTTTTAAATATTGCAGGAAAGTTTAGGAAACCCCACAGACTTCTGTCTGCTCAAGTTTTTTTTTTCCACAGTCCCTGTCCCCCCAATAAAGAAGCAATTGGGATTATATATATTTATTATACAACACATAATAAGGTTTCTACTAAAATTATTGTAAAGACATGAATAAATGAGTACATAATAAAAGACATAAACAGTAGAAGGTGACATTATAGCAATATATATCATATTCTCAATATTACTTTCCCCAACACTAACAACCCGACCCCAAGGTCAAATTAACATGGAATTGAGCATATGGTTAATATTATAATGGAAAATAGTTAAAAGTTTAGACACAACAAATTTAAAGGTGAAAGCAATTGCCCCACGAAGTGAGAGGCGAGGTGATGGGGTTGACCCCAAGGTCAAGTTCAAAACCTGAGAAACATACTGGGAATGTTGTATAAGATAACCACTAGAGGTGAAAGGTGACAACAATACCCCGAAGAGGTGAGAGGTGAAGGTCACAAGTGGTTTGACCCACGCAAGGTTGAAGGTCAAGGTGACTATGACCAATCCATGCAATTCTGTAGCATTAATCATTACCAATATAGGGGACCAAAGGGAAAATATTAAACATGAGTGACCTATATAAGAGGTCAAAGAGTGATACGACCCTAAGGTGAAATTTCCATCTAGGGGATATGGAAAATAGTAAAATTACTGATATATATATAAGGTATAAAGTGTTATAAAAGACTTTTAGTATGATAAAGGGGCCCCAGACACCCAGTAGAAGTAGGGAGGAAGGAGGCTAGGAGGAGAGGTGAGATCTAAATGCATCAGAAACCTGTGAGGTGTGGCCTGGAGGAAGTGAGATATACCTCCAAACGCAGTCTGAGGACCAGGTTCCTTGGGCCTGGATTTCCTGTACAGGTACCCCATGAGTAAAAGCCCAAGAAGCCCCACCCCTGCGAAAATCGTGGAACGTGAGGGATCTGGGCAAAGCCAGCAATGTGGACACACGTTTAAGGTGTTTTCTGGCAGCCGAATCAGTAAGCGGCTTATATATGTGGCCATGTGGAACCTGAAACAGAGGAGCATCCTGGTTGGAAGGATTACCAGCAATCATTGCTTGGAGTGCTTTGACAGGACACAAGGTGGAGGAACCCAAGGAAGGGATGTTGACTGTAGTGGTCTTGACACGGTCCTGAAAGGTCTTAGACCACTTGAGCAATATAACAGCTTTAGAATCCGAAAATATGACATCGGCAACACATAAATGTCGAGTCTTATCAAAAGTACTGGCTGTATGTGGGAGAATATTTGATAGCCTAAGAAATGAGAAAAACGCCAGCAAGTAAAGTGTTTTAAAAACGTGAGGAGACTGTAAGTAGGTGGAAACAGTAATAATTTGCAGTAAGAGTTTCTCATCTATCAACATTGAAATTTTTGGTGAAAAGGGACGATTAAGTTTCAAAGACTTAATGAAAAGAGGAATTCTTTGGTCTCTGAATGGAATTGTATCAACTTCATATAGAATGCACATGGATCTGACTGCTGTTAAATGATTAGTAATATGATCTGGAGACATACCAGACTGAGCCAAATACTCCATAAATGCTAGTATATCCATGGAGGTGACCTCAGGGAGCGACAGGTCCACCACCACCAGGAAGGCAAGGAACAGTTGAAACATTTTCTTATAAGAATTCAATGTAGCTGGACGGAAGCCAGTCCAAAGTCTCTTGCATGCCTGAGAAGCCAGTGGAGCCGTCGCCACCTGAGGATCTGAAACACATAACACATGGCTAAATATCATGGTTCAAAAGAGTGAGATCTATATGTACATTCATCCATATCGGGCTGTCCAAAAATTGTCTTAGTTTATCACAATTGTCCCTGGTTTGAAACCATCTAGACAATAAATCAGCCACACAGTTCTCTGTACCTCTTATGTGTGTAACTATAACATTAATGTTGTATATGGCTGCCAATAGCCAAATATTTCTTGCACAAGTAGCCATAATACTGTCCCTGGCCTTACCTAGTGATAGGATTTCGACCACTGCCAAGTTATCGCAGTGAATTTCTATAGATTTGTTGGCCCAAACCTGGCCCCAAATCTTAAGTGCCACCACCAGGTTGAGAATCTCTAGGTGGGCTATGTTATAGCCTCTAAAACCTTTAGGAATTGGTAAAGCATACACATAATTATCAAATGCACCACCTAAGCCTTCCAAAGAGGCATCCAGATAAATAGATTTACTAACTGGTGGTTGGTGATAAAATGAAACTCCATTATAGGAAGTAAGAAAAACTTGAAACCAAGTTAAATCTTTGAAAAATTCAGGAGTTAAAATAATACTTGTCTGATCTGAATTATCTCTTAAGAGCTGTAGCATACGGTTGAGGAAAAACCTAGCAGGTTTTACACATTTTGTTGTGTATAATAGGAGGCCCAGGAGTGACTGTAATTCACTTTTACTGACCATTCTTTTATCCGACCATGCGTTACAAACTGTACATATTTGTTTGAGTTTGTCCTGAGGAATAGAAATAGTCCTTTGAATAGTATCAATTAGTATTCCTAAACATACAACTTTAGTACTAGGTGGACAAAGTTTCTTGTAGCTAATGTCCAGACCAAGTTCTTGAAGGAGATCCAGCAAAAACTGGTAAGAGGTATGTATTGTGGACGGCAAACCACAGTATATAAGATCATCTATGTAGCTAAAAAGTGCCTCATGACCATTTATATTCATAATATATCTTACAGAGTCGCTTAGCTTACTAAAGAAAAAAGCTCCCAAGCGAAATCCAAATGGTAGGGACAGATCCAGATATAGCTTACCCCTATGTTGCAACCCTAAGAGGTCAATGTCTCCTGGATCTATGCGGATATGCCTAAAGGCTCGGCTAATGTCCACTTTAAAAATATGAGCCGAAGGTCCAATTTCATTAAGTGTTCGTATAATGGAATCCACAGATGGGTAATGCGTTGAAAACTTAGTCCCTAAGTACGTATTATTGAGAACGCCATCATTAACCGATAAACCTTTGGGGAAACTGAGATCCATAATAGTCCTTCTGGAATTAGAATCAGACTTATCCCTGGTCATAAAAGGGGATATATGGATATCAAACGGTTTAATATCTAAAGGGCCAAGCATAGCTTTGAACCCAACTTCTTCCTGTATATATTTGTCCACATGATCCGGATTTAACCTAGCAGAAGCATAATTTACCAATGTACTCTGAAGGTGTCTAGTTCTATCAAAATCTAGAGGAAATCCGAATTCAATCAGATCTGGTAACTGCTGGTCGAAATAATCCACCAAATGTTTTCTCCAGCTGGAAACATTTAAATTGGTTTCTACTGGTATACGTAAGCCCAAGAAATTGGGAAGACCACTATCTCTGATCAATTTATGTGCCGTAAATATGTCCGGAACCGACTCCCAAACTTTGGGCTGACCTTTGTATACATAAATTGGAGCCAATGGCACACATCCGAACTTGGTACCTATCTGGGCTTTACATTTCTGATATTCTGGGACTAGCTCAGGAACAATACCAGTTACATCTGACTGAGTAGAATCCCGATCCGGATAAGTTTGGCTTGAGTTTAACACAGAAACATAAGGAGTCTCTATTACCTGTGAGTCCAGTGGTACATCTGGTACCTTAGCTACCTGATGTTGTAACCTGTTACCACTGCATATCCTTTGAGGTGCTGACAGCTGTACCTTGGTTATTGTATCAGTACTAACCTGTACTTCCTCATCTGCCTGCAGTGCGTGGAACCTATTTACAACCGGGATGTTATAGACTTGGCTTACCTCCTTACTATCTGTATGATTATCAGCAATCAGATCCGGATCTGAATGAGCAGCCAAAGTATCCATTTTTTGGCAATTTCTACCAATGACATGGCCTTTTTTTATACTCTTACTATTGTTAATACCCCTATTGGAAACAGTATTAATCATCTGTTTTGGTGCACAGAGGTCAGTATCTGTATTGGTGTATGGGGTATGTTTGGAAACCTTTATATGGCCTTTACTATGAGTGCTACAGAGAACCTGTGCATAGGTTCTATAGTCTCTATATTTGGTATGGGCCATGGCTGATTCAAAGTTTTGTTTAATTTTTTTCCTAGACCAACCATGTAACAACAGGAGGTCCCTGTCCGAGTACTGAGAGTTTATTACAATTCTAGATTCCTGGACACGCCTCGAACCCAGGGGCATGTCCAGGTTCACTCGTTTTTTGTGCTCCTGCGACATTCTGTTTGGGGGTGGGGATAAGCTTTGCCATCTTTGGCCCAGCACAAAGCACATACATGTTTATACAAGACACCTTTGGTTTCATGTGTTTGTTTCTGAGAACATACACCTTTATTATAATAAACACAAGTAGCAGTCTTAGCGGAGGAATGTTTATCTATAGCTCTCTGAGCACTACCTTGACCAGTACTATGTCTTTGGGCATGAGCCCTACGTACCCTGTCAATTTTCTCGGTTTCTAACCAGCTTGAAATCTCACCCTGTTCCATTCTGCATAAAAGAACAGCGTGGCTGGCCTTGGCAGCAGCCCAGGAGAAGTCAGTAGCATCATCCAACAAATCTATTACATAATCCAACATATGTTCTCGAATTTTTGTGTCTGACTCCTCCCGGATGCTTCTGCAAAAGCCAGCCATCCATTGTACAGGAGATAGCTGGTTATATGTGATTCTATCTTTGTTTTGACCCGATAGCACAAACTCATGAGGCCATCTGACTTTTTGAGTAACAAAAACATCCACAGCCCCACCCCTTTGAGACTTAATCCTTCCCATACCTGGTTTGACATTGTCCGCCAGGTGCCTGAGTCTATTCTGAACTTCCTCTTGTATCCTAGCCTCCTCCCTCAAACGACTAGGTGGTGGAATATTGGTGACTGTGTGACCAAGAGGAGAAGTCGGTCCCACCCCCTTCCAATTGGCCTGTGCAATGCTACCTTTAGTTTTGACCCTTGACCTCTTAATTTTTGAACTATCGCCTGTCTTTTTACCGGCTTTCATTGAACTCTCCATGTTATCTAACCTAGCCCCCAGGGCAGTAAGCTGAGCCAAAATCTGGGTGTTAATATGATTTTGATCCATGTCCGTTTGATTCGAACCCGTGGACTGTGGGGTGTGGCCTCTGCCAGCCTTGTGAACTCCTTCAAAACCATGGGAAGTAGGGGACAAATTTTGATCTGAATGATCGACCAAAGCATCTATGTCAATATCGGATCCGGAGTCAGATAATTCAGTAAAATTAACTTGCCCGGAATGTGATGAAGATGGACCTTCTCCCGACACCGTCAAGAAATCTGCATCTGACGCTAACTGAAGCTGGATGGGAATCCGACATTCTCCTCTATTCGACCTCAAGTTGTATCTGCCTTCATTCATGTTGCCAATAATATAAAAAACTAAAATGTAAAATGGCGAATGGCAGAGAAAGAAAAATATTTGCTGTTCACAGGTCACCTTCTAAATTCAAAGTGACCAATTTCCTTGGTCTGACAAAGGTCACACCCCACTGGCCAATCACAAAGGTGAGAAATCTGCACACATGGTTAACAAGAACCTACAATAAAAATCATAGTTATGGTCGTACCAGGACTGAGCCCCGAGACACCCAGATGTCTCCCAGCAATTTGCATATTTTATTTTAAAGTATTGAAGTAAGCTCCACGAACTTCTGTCTCCCCACGTTTTTTTAAGTTGTATAATTTATTTTAAAATATTGCAGGAAAATCCACGGACTTCTGTTTCCTCACATTTTTTTTAAATTGCATAGTTTATTTTATAATAGTTCTTGGAAGCCCTCTGGGAATTCCATGACCTCACATTTTCTAATTTGCATATTTTATTTCATAATTTTATTGCGTTAATACATCCTATCCAATGGACAATTGCTTTACCGGTCGGCGCGACCGGTCCGCCAAACGCCAGAAAAAGACGTCCTGTATATAATACCAGCAGGACCGGTCAGGAGAGTGCATTCGCCAGGTGGCGCATCATACTTCCTCTTCCTATCTAGACAGCGTGACGTCATAGCATCTTTTTTGTTTGTCGCGTGGAGAGTGAAGACGTGTTTTCTCGACAAGCGAATTTTTTGTTCGACACCGAACGCATCTATTTTATTTTACTTTTAAAGTTATTTAGAAGTATTATCTACAACTATGTCATCTCCCGGACAAAGACGAGGCTCCTGCGGACACGCTATGGCTGGGTTCGACACCCATTCCAAGTGTGCACGTTGTAGGGACAAAGGGCTAGGTGACGACCCCTGCGTCCAGAAGAAGGAATGTGTTATCTGTAGAGGGTTTAACCCTGAACAGATCCAGCAATTGTCTACCCCTACTTATAAAGACAGGAAAGACAAGAAGGCGACTGCGTCCTCCTCCGCTCCCACTCTCATGGACCCTGCTCACGTTAGTGTGCTTGGTAAAGTGGAGAAGGTCAAGGCGGTTGATTCTACCCCTACGACCAAGAAGACGAAACATAGTGAATCCCCCAAGCCTTCTTCCAATAAGAAGAAATCTTCCAGCAGTAAACCATCAGCTGAAGATTTGAAACAACTAGATGAGAAGTGGGCAGAAAGATTCTCCCGTCTTGAGGCAATGTTATTGGCCAAGACTTTCACAGTACCAGTTGAACCGGTTGTGAAACCAACTTCAGATGTGACTCCCAGCCAGAAGCCATTTTTATGTCAGCTGACTTCTCAGTCAGCTGACATTATGTCGTCACTCTGCGGCGTGGGCGTACGCGTCTGCGTACGCGTCCGCGTGAACAACTTCTCCTCCAAAACTACAAGGCCTAGAGACGTGCTGTTTTTTTTTAAAAGATACCTTATCTATCGAGGATGAAAAATTGTTCAAGGCATGCAAATCTGTCTGTTCGTCTGTTTGCTAGAGACATTACAAGGGGGGTACCCCCACCAAAAGTGTGAAAATTTCAACACTTAATCACAATTTTCTCAGTGACTATTGCAGGGATTTCTCTCATATCTTGCATATATGTACTAGGCCACAGGTAGATTCTCTTGTGTGAGTATGAGACCTGGATCTGTCTTACTTTTTTTTTAATAAATTTTTTTAATAATTTTTAATGCATTAAAATTCATGAAATCATGCACAAAATCATTTATAACTTGAAAAGTGTTGCATTTAGAGCATTTTGTTAAAATATGTTATTCAGCTACTTTTTTCATAGCTACAATATGGTGAGTAAGTTGGGTGCCTGTCTCAATAGCTAAGTGAGTAATAGCTACTTTTGGGCTTTTCAGTAACTTCCATCATGAGTAAAATCACTTGTAACTTAAAAACTATTGCATTTAGAGAATTTCGTATAAGTATGTTATTCAGCTACTTTTAGGTCAGCTATAACATAGTAAAATTTCAGACCTGTAGCTCATGGCATAGCTGAGTAATAGCTACTTTTAGGTTATCACTGTTGAGTAAATCGCTTATAACTTCAAAAATATTGCATTTAGAGAATTTCGTATAAATATGTTATTCAGCTACTTTTGGGTCAGCTATAACATAGTAAAATTTCAGACCTGTAGCTCATGGCATAGCTGAGTAATAGCTACTTTTAGGTTACCACTGTTGAGTAAATCGCTTATAACTTGGAAACTATTGCATTTACAGTATTTTGTTGCAATATATTATTCACCTATTTTGGGATCAGCTATAACATAGTGAAGTTTCAGATCTGTGGCTCATTGCATAGCTGAGTAATAGCTACTTTGAAGTTCTCACTATTGAGTAAATCACTTGTAACTTAAAACCTATTGCATTTAGAGAATTTCGTATAAGTATGTTATTCAGCTACTTTTGGGCCAGCTATAACATAGTGAAATTTCAGATCTGTAGGTCATGGCATAGCTGAGTAATAGCTACTTTAAAGTTCTCACTATTGAGTAAATCAGTTGTAATTGGAAAACTATTGCATTTAGAGAATTTTGTATAAATATGTTATTCAGCTACTTTTGGGTCAGCTATAACATAGTAAAATTTCAGACCTGTAGCTCATTGCATAGCTGAGTAATAGCTACTTTTAGGTCATCACTATTGAGTAAATCAGTTGTAACTTCAAAACTATTGCATTTACAGTATTTTGCTTAAATATGTTGTTCACCTACTTTTGGGTCAGCTATAACATAGTGAAATTTCAGACCTGTAGCTCATTGCATAGCTGAGTAATAACTACTTTGAGGTTCTCACTATTGAGTAAATCAGTTGTAATTGCAAAACTATTGCATTTAGAGAATTTAGTATAAATATGTTTTCAGCTACTTTTGGGTCAGCTATAACATAGTAACATTTCAGACCTGTAGCTAATGTCATAGCTGAGTAATAGCTACTTTTAGGTCATCACTATTGAGTAAATCAGTTGTAACTTGAAAACTATTGCATGTACAGTATTTTGCTTAAATATGTTGTTCACCTACTTTTGGGTCAGCTATAACATAGTAAAATTTCAGACCTGTAGCTCATGGCATAGCTGAGTAATAGCTACTTTGAGGTTATCACTGTTGAGTAAATTGCTTATAACTTGGAAATTATTGCATTTAGAGTATTTTGTTTCAATATGTTATTCACCTATTTTGGGGTCAGCTATAACATAGTGAAGTTCCAGACCTGTGACTCATTGCATAGCTGAGTAATAGCTACTTTGAAGTTCTCAATGTTGAGTAAATCACTTATAATTTGAAAACTATTGCATTTAGAGAATTTAGTATAAATATGTTATTCAGCTACTTTTGGGTCAGCTATAGCATAGTAAAATTTCAGACCTGTAGCTCATGGCATAGCTGAGTAATAGCTACTTTTAGGTCATCACTGTTGAGTAAATCAGTTGTAACTTGAAAACTATTGCATGTACAGTATTTTGCTTAAATATGTTGTTCACCTACTTTTGGGTCAGCTATAACATAGTAAAATTTCAGACCTGTAGCTCATGGCATAGCTGAGTAATAGCTACTTTGAGGTTATCACTGTTGAGTAAATTGTTTATAACTTGGAAATTATTGCATTTAGAGTATTTTGTTTCAATATGTTATTCACCTATTTTGGGGTCAGCTATAACATAGTGAAGTTCCAGACCTGTGACTCATTGCATAGCTGAGTAATAGCTACTTTGAAGTTCTCAATGTTGAGTAAATCACTTATAATTTGAAAACTATTGCATTTAGAGAATTTAGTATAAATATGTTATTCAGCTACTTTTGGGTCAGCTATAACATAGTAAAATTTCAGACCTGTAGCTCATGGCATAGCTGAGTAATAGCTATTTTTAGGTTATCACTGTTGAGTAAATCACTTATAACTTGCAAACTATTGCATTTAGAGTATTTTGTTGCAATATGTTATTCACCTATTTTGGGGTCAGCTATAGCATAGTGAAGTTCCAGACCTGTGGCTCATTGCATAGCTGAGTAATAGCTACTTTGAAGTTCTCACTGTTGAGTAAATCAGTTGTGATTGGAAAACTATTGCCTTTACAGAAATTTGTGCAAATATGTTATTCAGCTACTTTTGGGTCAGCTATAACATAGTGAAATTACAGACCTGTAGCTCATGGCACAACTGAGCAATAGCTATTCTCAGGCACTGACTGTTGAGTAAATCGGCTATAACTTGAAAAATATTGCATTTGGAGTATTTTGTTAAAATATATTGTTCACCTACTTTTGGGTTAGCTATAACATAGTGAAATTACAGACCTATAGCTCGTGGCATAGCGGAGCAATAGCTATTTTCAGGTTCTCACTATTGAGTAAATCAGTTGTAACTTGAAAACTATTGCATTTACAGTATTTTGCTTAAATATGTTGTTCACCTACTTTTAGGTCAGCTATAACAGAGCAAAAATTCAGACATGTAGCTCATTGCATAGCTGAGTAATAGTTACTTTGAGGTTCTCACTCTTGAGTAAATCAGTTGTAACTTGAAAACTATTACAGTTAGAGTATTTTGTTAAATATGTTATTCACAGACGTTTTGGTCAGCTATAACATAGTGAAATTGCAGACCTCTATGTCATGGCATAGCTGAGCAAAGCTTCTTTCAGGTTCTCACTGTTGAGTAAATCATTGTATCCAACCTGTAGGAAATCATGGGCTGGGAAGCTGTTAATATGGTCCGATTTGACCTTGGAACCCTCCTTCAAGGTCAAATGAGGATAGCCAAACATAAAAGTGCTTATAACTCGCTTATTATTGGTCCTAGAGGTTTGGAATGAAAACCAACCTATAGAAAATCATGAGCTGGGAATTTTTTGGTGTGGTCGGATTTCACCTTGGACCCCTCCTTCAAGGTCAAATGAGGATAGCCAAACTTAAAAGTGCTTATAACTCGCTTATTATTGGTCCTAGAGGTTTGGAATGGAAAACCAACCTATAGAAAATCATGGGCTGGGAATCTTTTGGTGTGGTCGGATTTCACCTTAGACCCCCTCCTTCCAGGTCAAACGAAGATAGCCAAACTTAAAGTGCTTATAACTTGCGTATTATTGGTCTTGGAGGTTTGGGATGGTAAACCAACATATAGGAAATCATGGGCTGAGATTCTTTTGGTGTGGTCAGATTTGACCTGGGACCCCTCCTTCAAGGTCAATTGAGGATAGCCAAACTTACAATTGCTTATAACTCGCTTATTATTGGTCCTACAGGTTTGGGATGGTAAACAAGCTACAGGAAATCATGGGCTGGGAATTTTTTTGTGTGGTCGGATTTGACCTTAGACCCCTCCGTCAAGGTCAAACAAGGACAGCCAAACTTAAAAAGTGCCTATGACTCACTTATTATTGGTCCGACAGGTTTGGGATAGTAAACCATCCTAAATTCTTTGGCTGGGAATCTTTTGGTATGGTCAGATTTGACCTTTGGATCCCTTCTTCATGGTCGAACGAGGATATTGCATTTATAGTATTTCTTTAAATATTTTTAACCTACTTTTTACACTTAAACAATTACCTTGTTACTTTATTTCATAATACCATTTGCAGGGCACAACTTTTTTGTCCTTTTCTTCTGTCAGCTTCGGAATATCTTTCGAACATGCTGTTCAGTTACCATTTACTGTATTTCTGTACAGCCCTTTTCCTGATAATTATGCTTTCCTCTCATTATCACCATCACAAATCAAAAGCATTCAGTCAGCTGACACAGTGCCCGTTCACGGGCACTCTCCTCTTGTTTGATCCTGGTGCCACCACCAGCAAGCTGGCTGCAGAGAAACTCGGTCCCGGCCTTGATCAGGTCACCGGTGAGGCTGTAGAGGAGATGGAGACTGCCACCCAGCCCCTTGGGGCTCCCGGTGCAGGGATAGCAACCCAGCCTGTTCAGGCCCCCGGTTCGTTCACTGAAGTTCAGCCAACCGGTGAGGGAGATATGAGTGCAGCTTCTGATAGTGATCTGATAGGAGATCCACCGGGACCGGTCTGCAGACAGGGAGGTCTCCAGAGATGATCCTGACAGTGAACCTACTGAGGAGGCAAACTACAGGGAGACCATGAGGGGTGTGAGAAGTTTCATGAACTGGCACAAGGTTCCTGAGTTTGAAACTGTGTCCTCCACTGCTGATGACAGCCCCTTTGCCGGTGCACGTGTTAGACGAACCGGTAAAGTGTCGGTGAAGCTTCCGGTGGACGACTGGTTGTGTCATAAGATGTCAAATCTTAACCTCACACTCACAGAGGGCTACCCAACTAGGAACACAGACAATACTAGGGCAGGGTCGGTAACACCGGTATCTTGGTATCAAGACCAATTCACTTCAACACCGTGGTGACACTTTACAGCCGGTATTTCGAATGTCAGTATATAATATTGTGAGAAAACGTAAAGTATTAGAAACTAACCTCAAATCTGAAGAAATTATTGACTTTTATCCAATATTTTTACATATTTTAGCACTTTTATAGTGATTTCTTTCAGAACTTCAATGTTTTCTTTTCGCGAAACTTACTTCCGGTTGGTGGACCTATTCGATTGGGAATATGCTAGAACGCAATTTCTTCTTTCGGTATCCCGGAATCGGTACAGTTTTGCACTGGCAGGATACCGAAATGAAAAATCTGCTACCGACCCTGCCCTAGACAATACCGGTCGGTCTCGTCAGAGATCAGTTCATAAAAACTCCCAGATCTTCAAGGTGGTACAGGATGCATGCTGAGAAGGACGCTGACAACAGTACGCACCTGGTCACCGGATCCTGCCAAGCTCAACCATTCATTCAGCAGGGTGGCTAGAAGAAATTTACCTACTGCCCCACCCTCCCGAGCCTTCAGTGAAGAGTTACTTAGGAGGTGGGAGAGAGCAGCAAGAGAACAGACAATCATGTGTAACCAGGCTGCTGGGTTGTCAAGGTGTTTGACCAGAGTTCAAGACTCTATGGCCAATCAACTCAAAACTCTACATCTCGACACTAAGAGCAAGTCATCAGAGAAGATGAAGCAGGCTGTCAGTGAGATGGAGTATCTGACCACGTTTAACCGGTCAATCTCACAGGCCATGGCCAGAACCATGCAAGATCTATCCGAGGGTATTTTTATCAACATGGCCAACTTCACCTTAGCTCGCAGAGATAGTTATCTAGACTACCTACACGCGGGAGTGAAGCAAGACACTGTAAACGCCCTAAGAACGTCTCCAGTACATCTAAACGCACTGTTCCCAGATCAGCTGATCACTAAGGCTGAAGAGGAAATCAGTAGAAATGAAGAGAGGGGTTCGTCGGGTACATCACACCGACAGCAGAATCATTTCCGGCCTTACCCTGCAAGTGATAGACCTACGAGTCACCACAACAAGAAACCTACCCTTCCGGCTTGGAAGCAGATTAAAGACAAGCAACAAGCCAGGAAAGGTCGTGGCAAGGCCTCAACGTTCTCCCAGAAGCCTGCCAAGGGGTTCAAGTCTCATAAATGACAATCACTGTATATTTCCAGTGACCGGTCAGAAGAACTCTGTACTTATTACCAGTCAGGGAGACTTGAACCCAGCACCAATGGTGTCAGAGAACAGCAAAGTGACTTTAAATTTCAATGTAGACTCTCATGTTGCAAATGCTCATATTGTCACCGGGTTGCCACAAAGGAAAGGCGTAAATCCCACCTTTTGTCAAATGTACACAGAAATAAAATATGTGAAAAATGTTTCTTGTGTAGGTCACTTGTGTTCTGTAAATCTTGTCACCAATGCCCAACATGCTGTTACAGATCCTCCTGTAGGGGCGAGGTTAAACCAGTGTTGGGAGAAATGGGAAGCCTTGGGTTCGAGTCCAAAAGTAGTCACCACACTGAGGGAGGGTTATACTCTTCCGTTCCGGTTCAGACGCCACTTAACAAGGTCACCGACTGTAATAAGCAACTACCACAATCCAACCAAACAGGCCTTCTTTGTGGAGGCACTGCATCAGCTGATAAACAAAAATGCAGTCGAACCGGTAGAAAACCCAAACTCACTGGGGTTTTACAACCGGCTATTTTTGGTACCCAAACCCAACAACCGGTGGAGACCGATTCTGGACGTGAGCACCTTGAACACCTTTTTGAACACAGAGTCGTTCAAGATGGAGACCCCAGAGACAATAAGAACCTCCCTACAGTCAGGGGAGTGGGTCACATCCATAGATTTCAAAGACGCATACTTTCACATACCAATTCACAGTCAGTCCAGGAAGTACATGCGTTTTCACCTCCAGGGTCGGTCCTTCCAGTTCAAAGCCCTTCCCGTTGGCCTGTCCACAGCCCCCATGGAGTTCACAGTGGTCACCAAAGAGGTCAAACTCATGGCACTTCAAAAGGGTATAAGGATCCACCAGTACCTAGACGACTGGCTGGTGAGAGCCTCTACCCACGACACCTGTCTCCAGCATACTCAAACCCTAATCACACTGTGCCAGGAACTAGGGTGGCTGATGAACAGGGAAAAATCAGAACTGGTCCCACAACAGGTCTTCAACTTCGTAGGTTACCAGTTCGACCTGAAAGTGGGCAGGGTCAGACCAACAGAGGAACGTTGGCAGACCTTGACAGACAAGATCAGATCAATACTAGTGGTGGGATCGCCAGCTTTAAATGACAGATCGAGCATCACTTGTTAGAAGCGAGTTGAACTCGAGTCAAACTCGAGTAATTTTCGGGATAAAGTATTTCGTTTATTAGCGAAAATATTTTACATAACCGTACATGAGGCAAAACTTTGAACTGGAAATAGGCTTTCGCGATATAATTTAAGTTAAATCTTCATTAATTTAAGCCAAAATAAAGTAAAAATGCAACATATTTTTGAAAATTTCAGATATTTCGGTTGTTTTGGTGAAGTGTCAGCCTTAGATGGTGAAAATATATACGTTTTCAAAAACTCGAGTTTCACTTGCGCCGATCGATGTGACCCCCAATCATCGCCCATCGAGTTGTAACTCGAGTTTGCGTCAAGTCGTCCCAGCACTAATCAATACTGTCGGATCCGGTATGCCCGGTCTGGAAATTTATGTCCCTCATAGGGCTACTCACAGCAACAGAAAAACAAGTCCACTTAGGGCGACTACACATGAGACCCATACAGTGGCACTTGAAAAACAACTGGAGGGTCCCAGAATCACTGGAAAAGGTGATACCGGTTCCCAAGTCCCTCCACCCCCATCTAAGGTGGTGGCTGGAGGAAAGCAATGTGCTACTAGGTCAACCATTACACCCTCTACAACATGCTCTGCAGATCTTTACAGATGCATCAAACGAAGGGTGGGGCGCTCACTTGGACGACCAAACTGCAAGAGGAACTTGGTCCCTTCCAGAGAGCAAGTTGCACATAAACCACTTAGAGCTAAAGGCTGTATTTCTAGCTCTAAAAGAGTTTCGAACCCTGGTCTGCGACAAGACAGTGTTGATCGCTACAGACAACACAACAGTGGTTGCCTATATCAACAAAGAGGGGGGGGATGAAGTCGGGGTCACTGTGTGCCCTACTGTGGAGAATCCTGTCCTGGTGCACCAGACAACAGGTAACCCTCAGGGCACGTCACATCCCCAGCCGGCTGAACGTGATAGCAGACAAGCTATCCAGACTTGGCCAAACCATTCAAACAGAGTGGTCACTTCATCCAGCAGTGTTCCAAGCTGTATGCTCAAGGTGGCATCAGCCACAAGTGGACCTGTTTTCCACCAGGTTCAACAACAAACTGCCACAGTTTGTGTCACCGGTTCCAGACCCCCAGGCTTGGGCAGTGGATGCACTCAGCCTCTCCTGGGAGGACCTGGACCCATACGCCTTCCCACCGGCAGCCAGCCTCAGAATAATTCTGATTGCTCCAGGGTGGCCCAACATGCCCTGGTTTTGGGACCTGGTGGCAATGTCAAGCCAGATCCCACTGTGTCTGCCCTGCATACCAAACCTAGTGTCTCAGCCCTTCAACCAGGTCCTTCACAGGAACCTGTCGAATCTGAACCTATATGCCTGGCTCCTAGAGCCTCAGCAATCAAGGAGCAAGGCTTCTCTGAGGCAGTGGCAGCACGAATTGAGGCTCCTCAAAGAAGATCAACCAGATCTGTCTATGAGGCAAAGTGGACCGTTTTTGCAAAGTGGTGCCTCAGTAATCAGGTGGACTTCAGGGCACCACCTTTGAAAGCCATTGCTGACTTCCTCCTGCACTTGTTTCAGGACAAGAAGTTGCAACCAGGCACTATTGATGGCTACAGATCAGCCATTGCTGACAAACTGGGCAATTCCACCATTAATGTCAGTAAGGATGAAAATCTCACTCGTCTCCTGGATAGTTTCCATAGAGACAGACCCAAGGGCAGGAGGGGCATACCCTCCTGGAACCTTTCTCTGGTGCTACACCAGCTGACAAAGGCTCCCTTTGAACCCCTAAAAGAGGCCTCCTTGAAACATCTGACCTTCAAGACTGTTTTCTGGTAAACGCAGGAGTGAGATCCATGCTTGGTTATATAAGAACATCAGACACCAGTCAGACTGGTCCAAGGTGTCTTTGTACCCCTCACGCAGCTTCCTATCCAAGAACCAGCTGGCTAAGGAAGGTCCAGATAGTGTGGCTCCAGTGGTCATTCCAGCCCTGGCCCCATCTCTGGATAGGTCACTCAGAGGTGACAGGTCCTTATGTCCAGTTAGAGCCCTGCGCTACTACTTGGACAGGACTGCAGATCTCAGGCAGAATAAGGAGTTAGTCTTTGTCTCCTTCAAGAAGGGCTTTGACAAAGACATCTCACCTGCCACCATCTCCTCATGGATTAAACAGACTGTGATTCTGTGCTATGAGCTCTCTGACCAGGAGGCCGTTACCTTACATCAAGTTAAAGCCCATGATGTTAGGGCCTTTGCTGCCTCTAAGGCTTTTCAATCAGGGATCTCCTTAGATCAGATCTTGTCAGCCTGTCACTGGAAGTCTCACAACACCTTCACCCAATTCTATTTGAAGGATGTTGCCTGGGCTGACTCAGAGCTTTTCCACCTGGGACCTGTAGTGGCTGCCCAACAGGTGCACCACCAGGCCCAGAAGTGAGGAGATATTGTATATATGTAAATATGTACATATTGTAAATATGTTAAATATGTACATAATGTAAATATTTGATGTACATAATTATATTTTCAAAAAAAAAACAAAACAAAAAAACTGTGACTTGCTTCCCTTGGGAAGTTTATTTCTTCTGGGACTGAACTCAGCCCCGCTCTCTCTCTATCTTTCCCTTCTCAGACCGACTCTAGAAGGAAAGGAAAAAAGGGGGGGGGGCAACGTCGGTAGACTCCCGGTTAACCGGTGAGTTGATGGCCAACCTTGACCTGCCAGGGTTCTCTGACCCTAGGTCAAATGGGCCTGTACAATTTTGTTTGTTATGAGTTCACATAAGTCCCTAGCTGCTTACCCGCCTACCAAGCGGTAGTTATTCAGCAATTGTCCATTGGATAGGATGTATTAACGCAAGTTAATACCCTATCCAATGGACAGGCAAGGCCCACCCAACCGGCCCCGCTATCAGCTTACTAGGGGTCTTACTAGGATTAGACACGAAAAAGATGCTATGACGTCGCGTTGTCTAGACAGGAAGAGGAAGTACGATGCGCCACCTGGCGAATGCACTCTCCTGACTGGTCCTGCCGGTATTATATACAGGACGTCTTTTTCTGGTGTTTGGCGGGACCGGTCGCGCCGACCGGTAAAGCAATTGTCCATTGGATAGGGTATTAACTTATAAAAATTTAATTTACTTATTAAATTTGCAATATTGCTAGGCAACCCCCACAGAAGTACGATAATTTGAAGTATTTGATCTCTAACTGAACAGACGTTCTTACATAAAATACTCGCTCTTCAAGCAGCGTTTCTATTTATAAAATGTAAAATATTGTTAGAAAACCCCCACATAATGGGTGATCTCATATTTCTTCATAAATAATATGAGCTGCATATACTCTGCAAGTACTCAGTATTTGATATTCAAGCAGAAATAATATGTGTGTACGAGTTGCGGGTACAAGTTGTTGGTAACGAGATGCCGTGGTCACGAGTTGAATGTAAATCGAAAGTTCACAGTAAAAACTCTTTGTGTCATAAAATGCCGGTGACGAACTCACTGGCTGAGCAGTATCCTAAGTTCATTCTACTCGCTGGCACAGGAAGTGACTTATGCTAATTCGCTGACATAACTTGCTGACGATTAGAAAACATGACACATCAGAATTCAAAGGGGTTTCCTAGCAATATTTGAAAATGAAATATACAAATTAGGTTTCGTGAGGTGCAAGGGGTACCTATCAATATTTTAAAATAAAATTTGCAAATTACATAGCGTGAGATCACAGAATTCCAAGGGGTTTCCTTCAGTGAGTTGTGTCAGCGACTTCCTGTGGCAGTGAAAAGCACTTATCTCTTTTGTACAATTTATCATTGTAATTATGGGCAGGGGGCTAGGGGGTCAGTTTCTGTATATAACTTTGATTTTCAAGCAAATAACTGGAAAATATAAACCTTATTGGAGTTCTGAGTGGGCATGTGCTGCAAGTATCTTTACAATTGAAATGTGGAAAAACCAACGACATGTGCGAACAATCACTACATAATTCATTAGTTAAATTATTAAAATGTTGTTCCTTGCTTTATTTTATAGTGTTGGAGACTCTAAACTGGAAACCTATTTGCCAACCAAAAGACACCGATCTGGATTCATTCTGTTTTGTTATAAATCAAAACTGGTGTCTTCACATATTCATCATATCAACATAAGTTTACGAAAATATTCAACTATAACAAATACAGTGGAACGTCTATTATCCAAATTTTCAATTATCCGAGCTCCAATCCACTCTCCCAACTCCATTTAAACCTGTTATTTTAGGCTTTCCAATATCTGACCTTTCTATTATCCAACCTAATTGTTACTCTCCCAAGAGGGTTGGATAATGGAGATTCTACTGTATTTCACAGTATTTTTAATATTCTGTCAATACATGACACATTTTTGTCCTCGAAATTCTTCATAAAGCAAATTGTGGTTCATATTTATATGCATGGTATAGCTCATGTACACATTTGAAATCTTATGTCTTTTTTATGTCGTCACTCTGTGGCGTGGGCGTACGCGTCCGCGTGAACAACTTCTCCTCCAAAACTACAAGGCCTAGAGACGTGCTGTTTTTTTTAAAAGATACCTTATCTATCGAGGATGAAAAATTGTTCAAGGCATGCAAATCTGTCTGTTCGTCTGTTTGCTAGAGACATTACAAGGGGGGTACCCCCACCAAAAGTGTGAAAATTTCAACACTTAATCACAATTTTCTCAGTGACTATTGCAGGGATTTCTCTCATATCTTGCATATATGTACTAGGCCACAGGTAGATTCTCCTGTGTGAGTATGAGACCTGGATCTGTCTTACTTTTTTTTTAATAAATTTTTTTAATAATTTTTAATGCATTAAAATTCATGAAATCATGCACAAAATCATTTATAACTTGAAAAGTGTTGCATTTAGAGCATTTTGTTAAAATATGTTATTCAGCTACTTTTTTCATAGCTACAATATGGTGAGTAAGTTGGGTGCCTGTCTCAATAGCTAAGTGACTAATAGCTACTTTTGGGCTTTTCAGTAACTTCCATCATGAGTAAAATCACTTGTAACTTAAAAACTATTGCATTTAGAGAAATTCGTATAAATATGTTATTCAGCTACTTTTGGGTCAGCTATAACATAGTAAAATTTTAGACCTGTAGCTCATGGCATAGCTGAGTAATAGCTACTTTTAGGTTATCACTGTTGAGTAAATCGCTTATAACTTCAAAACTATTGCATTTAGAGAATTTCGTATAAATATGTTATTCAGCTACTTTTGGGTCAGCTATAACATAGTGAAGTTTCAGATCTGTGGCTCATTGCATAGCTGAGTAATAGCTACTTTGAAGTTCTCACTATTGAGTAAATCACTTGTAACTTAAAACCTATTGCATTTAGAGAATTTCGTATAAATATGTTATTCAGCTACTTTTGGGCCAGCTATAACATAGTGAAATTTCAGATCTGTAGGTCATGGCGTAGCTGAGTAATAGCTACTTTAAAGTTCTCACTATTGAGTAAATCAGTTGTAATTGGAAAACTATTGCATTTAGAGAATTTCGTATAAATATGTTATTCAGCTACTTTTGGGTCAGCTATAACATAGTAAAATTTCAGACCTGTAGCTCATGGCATAGCTGAGTAATAGCTACTTTTAGGTCATCACTATTGAGTAAATCAGTTGTAACTTCAAAACTATTGCATTTACAGTATTTTGCTTAAATATGTTGTTCACCTACTTTTGGGTCAGCTATAACATAGTGAAATTTCAGACCTGTAACTCATTGCATAGCTGAGTAATAGCTACTTTGAGGTTCTCACTATTGAGTAAATCAGTTGTAATTGCAAAACTATTGCATTTAGAGAATTTCGTATAAATATGTTATTCAGCTACTTTTGGGTCAGCTATAACATAGTAAAATTTCAGACCTGTAGCTCATGGCATAGCTGAGTAATAGCTACTTTGAGGTTATCACTGTTCAGTAAATCGCTTATAACTTGGAAATTATTGCATTTAGAGTATTTTGTTTCAATATGTTATTCACCTATTTTGGGGTCAGCTATAACATAGTGAAGTTCCAGACCTGTGACTCATTGCATAGCTGAGTAATAGCTACTTTGAAGTTCTCAATGTTGAGTAAATCACTTATAATTTGAAAACTATTGCATTTAGAGAATTTAGTATAAATATGTTATTCAGCTACTTTTGGGTCAGCTATAACATAGTAAACTTTCAGACCTGTAGCTCATGGCATAGCTGAGTAATAGCTACTTTTAGGTTATCACTGTTGAGTAAATCACTTATAACTTGGAAACTATTGCATTTACAGTATTTTGTTGCAATATGTTATTCACATATTTTGGGGTCAGCTATAACATAGTGAAGTTCCAGACCTGTGGCTCATTGCATAGCTGAGTAATAGCTACTTTGAAGTTCTCACTGTTGAGTAAATCAGTTGTAATTGGAAAACTATTGCCTTTACAGAAATTTGTGCAAATATGTTATTCAGCTACTTTTGGGTCAGCTATAACATAGTGAAATTACAGACCTGTAGCTCATGGCACAACTGAGCAATAGCTTTTCTCAGGCACTGACTGTTGAGTAAATCGGCTATAACTTGAAAAATATTGCATTTGGAGTATTTTGTTAAAATATATTGTTCACCTACTTTTGGGTTAGCTATAACATAGTGAAATTACAGACCTATAGCTCATGGCATAGCGGAGCAATAGCTATTTTCAGGTTCTCACTATTGAGTAAATCAGTTGTAACTTGAAAACTATTGCATTTACAGTATTTTGCTTAAATATGTTGTTCACCTACTTTTAGGTCAGCTATAACAGAGCAAAAATTCAGACATGTAGCTCATTGCATAGCTGAGTAATAGTTACTTTGAGGTTCTCACTCTTGAGTAAATAAGTTGTAACTTGAAAACTATTACATTTAGAGTATTTTGTTAAATATGTTATTCACAGACGTTTTGGTCAGCTATAACATAGTGAAATTGCAGACCTCTATGTCATGGCATAGCTGAGCAATAGCTTCTTTCAGGTTCTCACTGTTGAGTAAATCATTGTATCCAACCTGTAGGAAATCATGGGCTGGGAATCTGTTAATATGGTCCGATTTGACCTTGGAACCCTCCTTCAAGGTCAAATGAGGATAGCCAAACATAAAAGTGCTTATAACTCGCTTATTATTGGTCCTAGAGGTTTGGAATGAAAACCAACCTATAGAAAATCATGAGCTGGGAATTTTTTGGTGTGGTCGGATTTCACCTTGGACCCCTCCTTCAAGGTCAAATGAGGATAGCCAAACTTAAAAGTGCTTATAACTCGCTTATTATTGGTCCTAGAGGTTTGGAATGGAAAACCAACCTATAGAAAATCATGGGCTGGGAATCTTTTGGTGTGGTCGGATTTCACCTTAGACCCCTCCTTCCAGGTCAAACGAAGATAGCCAAACTTAAAGTGCTTATAACTCGCGTATTATTGGTCTTGGAGGTTTGGGATGGTAAACCAACATATAGGAAATCATGGGCTGGGATTCTTTTGGTGTGGTCAGATTTGACCTGGGACCCCCCCTTCAACGTCAATTGAGGATAGCCAAACTTACAATTGCTTATAACTCGCTTATTATTGGTCCTACAGGTTTGGGATGGTAAACAAGCTACAGGAAATCATGGGCTGGGAATTTTTTTGTGTGGTCGGATTTGACCTTAGACCCCTCCGTCAAGGTCAAACAAGGATAGCCAAACTTAAAAAGTGCCTATGACTCACTTATTATTGGTCCGAGAGGTTTGGGATGGTAAACCATCCTAAATTCTTTGGCTGGGAATCTTTTGGTATGGTCAGATTTGACCTTTGGATCCCTTCTTCATGGTCGAACGAGGATATTGCATTTATAGTATTTCTTTAAATATTTTAACCTACTTTTTACACTTAAACAATTACCTTGTTACTTTATTTCATAATACCATTTGCAGGGCACAACTTTTTTGTCCTTTTCTTCTGTCAGCTTCGGAATATCTTTCGAACATGCTGTTCAGTTACCATTTACTGTATTTCTGTACAGCCCTTTCCCTGATAATTATGCTTTCCTCTCATTATCACCATCACAAATCAAAAACATTCAGTCAGCTGACACAGTGCCCGTTCACGGGCACTCTCCTCTTGTTTTAATAAATCAATCGCACCTGTTCGCTGAATTTCCGCTTTCGGTAACTGGTCCAAAATTTTGCATTCTACCACAACACTAATATTTATCATTCTAAAGTTTAAAATACATTCAAATTGTAAGCCCTGTAGATCAATAACTATAGTTCATTCACCTAAATCTCATCTGGGAGTATATAAATATATTCTTTTTACATGTACCAGGGCTTTAAAGTGCCACTTGACCTGTATATAAGGTCCTTAACCACCTCACATGATGGAACTTTTTCAGCATTTTTCATATATTTTGCCTTGTAACATAAAAATGGTGAATCTGACCAGACTCGAACAATAGCAGATATATGTACTATATGTGATCTTTGTTGAAACTTGAGGTATGTCGTTTTAATTTTAAGGTCGCCTTTAGGTTTCTAAAAATGGCTACAGGGACCAATTTACCAATGAGACCAAAAAAAAAAAAGATTTATAATAATTGTGAATAATATTAAATAGGGGCTACAAAATATACCAATATAATATGCCCGTGGTGCTAGAGATGGTCTGTCTATGGATATGTTGGGGTTGTTTTGGCGCAGTCTAGTTTTCAGACAACTTTAACATGTGGACCTGTTGTTACTGGCGGTATTTGCCTGACAAAAATAAACTTTTAAGTTTTAACTAAGGCTGTGATAGGTTACTCGATACCGGTCCGAATTCTTTATGAAACCGAGTACAAATTGGTGAAGCGGTAACCAAAAAAGTATTAAATAGAGTGTAAATCAATGAAATACTTGGACAAACCTTAGTAGTCTGTCAGATTTCCAACTAATGTTAGTTTTTCACATAATTTTCCTTATTTATACTGATATTTAACATTTTTCATAACGGTTTTTTATATCATCAACCATGTTTGCTTCTCTGCTACTTCCACTGGGTGACAACTAAAACAGGGTTACCCAAATTCGGATCGGTTCTTTCGAGGCGAATACCCAGTGTCATTTTTCTAACGAAGTCACAGCCTTACTTTTAACGAATGACAAATAATTAAATATACAATATTCTGTGTTTCTAAACTTTCTGATATACTGATATAACAATTCATAACTTTAAGTTAGAAGTAGTGGTTGTAGTGGTAAAGTAGTGATTACCATTTCTTTATTATAATTCTTTAATTCTTTGTTCAAAATACTGCAAATATTCTCTTTTAGTTTATTGTGAAAATCCAAAAGTCACTTTATATGATTGAAATCTGACTGGTTAAAAAACAAAGCTCACTAGAACAAGGACATGTTTTACCCTCATGTTTTGCGATATTCAAAAATTGTGACTGGTGTAATAAATTTTGAAAATTTACTGCAGAGCACTTGTCAACTCTATAGCATTTCATTACAGCAAAACCATTAGAGATATCAAGTTCAGGTTTCATGTGTTCATTTTAGGATCAAGGGAACTAACTTTCCAAAAAAATATTTGTGTCCGCCATCTTGTTTTTGACCTTATGCAGCATTTTTGGCCATACAGAAATGGCCATTCAGTCAATATACTGACAATTTTCAAAGAGTTTCTGTTTTTGGCAATGTATGAACAAAGGAATAAAAGACAAATTGAATAAAGTAGATGGTATTTACTATTTATAGGCAAGGAGACAATATTATAGTACTTTTCATTAATTACTTCAAGTTTGAAGCATTCTCTTTTGAACAACAGGTACTTAACATGAGTCAAGTTTACAGTGACGGTTACTCTAGGCAATAATTTTGCTTGTCTGTCCCACCCCTGGTAACATGTAAGCACAAGTTTATATTGCAACAAATCGTATGGGAATGTTGTCTGGATCCTCTGTATAAATGGCTGCTGTATCCTCAAGATAAAAACTCTCGGTAAACTGGATTCCATGACCCCTCAGGTGTTGTCTTAATGTTGCCAGGTTGCAACAACTCATCCCCAATCCCTAAAAGTAGATTCGTTAGTAACTTAGTAGGGTATTCTGGTATCAAGACCATATTACTGAAATTACAAAATAGAACATTGCAAACAACACCTCAAAATTGATCTCATTAGGTGGTGAGATCAAAGAGTAAGAGATATGCATTAAAAGTATGAAGCTGAAGCAAACATTGCAAGATATGCATGGCAAGAACAACATGATTAACTGAAACATGCATGTTGAAAACAGTTGTTACTGCTGTGAAGATAATGGTTTATAACTTTATACACCTGGACAACTGATTGATTGATTTATTTCAATGCAGATAGTCTGAGAAAGATGGTATGTATATCTCAGGAGTCAGTTGGTTTGTGAATGTTCATAGGTAATGCCTATAAATAGGCCAAAATTGAAATTGAATAGGATTTTGGTCCCAGAATGAAAACTTTCCTGTTTAACAATTGACTATACTGTTAAATACAGTTTTTCATTTTGACCAGGGTTAGATTCTATCAGATTTTGTTTAACATAGGTGGAAAAAATTATAAAAGAAGAAAAAAATTAAGGAGAAAACTGGGGGTGGAAAAAATAATGAAAAACTTTTAATGTGAATACAATTGAGAAAGTAATGTAATGTTTTAACTATGCTTTAGAGTATAAAATGTGGTGATTGACCCATATACACCTGAAATACATATACTTAACATAAAATGAGTCATGAAATGGAAAACAATACGGTGTAAAAAACTACAAAAAGTAAATTGAAAATTGATCCAAAACTTTTGACGGTGGACAAACTATTGAAGTATGAACTTTGACATTAGAACTAAAATTAACTGATAAAATGTACCAAAGTGATTCTTGGAAAATAATATTCATTACATCTCATTCATTAAAATAAAAAAAAGCTTATACATGTAGATGACGTATGCTTTTTAATGGAACATAAAATGCAATTTTGACTGAGTCTCTGAGTACTTGTATTAGTTGTAGATATACTTGTTGAAATATTGTGCCGATTTGCCTATAAGTTTTAAAGATACAGTTTCCCTTGAAATGTATATTATTTAAACTGCAGAATCTTAGTGTACCAGAAAAATGTGTATAGTACTTTGTACATTAGAACCTTTAATAACCTTCTATTTTCCGAATCTTCAAATGTCTTACCTCAAACCCACTCTCATAAATCAATCTAAGCCTGATATTTTACCCCTTTTATTATCCAACCCAATTGTTACTCCCCCAAGAGGGTCGGATAATAGAATAATAGAGATTCTACTTTAATTATTCTGCTGTTGGAGATGTACAAAATTGAATTTGTACAAACTGCATACATGTTTGAATTTTAGAAAAGCGGTTCTGGATAAAATGATATGACCTTGATGCTTTTCCATTGTATACTATAAAAACACATTGTTTAAAATGCTCAGGTCACCACACCTTGAATCCGCACTGTCCGGCTGCGAGCTTCTGATAGCCCAGAGCGTGTTCTCCTGGCTTGGTGTTTGCCACCAGTTCTAGCAGAGTGTATGGCCTCTGATAAGTCCACTCCACATTGTCCAAGGCTGAAAAAAGACTAGCAACAGTAGGACTCACCCATCTGTTACATGGTGAATCAATCTTGGTTATTGTTGATTTGATTCCCAGAACTGGTTGTTAATTTACAAAAACAGTCGAGTGAATTTTAAAAAAAATGTATTAAAAACGTCACTCTTCAAAAAACTAGAAATGAAGCATATAATTATCTTCATTAATAGTTGTGAATCTATGAAATCATTTTTTTTATGAAAGAAAGCAAAGAAAAAAATTAAACAATTTTGTACATGTATTTTACAAAATAGAAAGCCTTTTGTAAGCTGTGATAATATTATTTTGAAAGTTAAAAAGAGCCCTAGGGAAAAAAGTTTATTTCATACTTAAAGTAACAAGATGTTTAAAAACATATAACTTGGTTCTATATTCACAAATGTCTTTACCAGGTCGTTGGTTTAACGTGTGTATATAAAAAGGCCAACTTAAAGCCTAAAATTTGGACAAAACCTTCGGTCAATACGACCACTGATGTTGGATTGAGATCAAACCAACATATAACCAAATAAAACCAGTTTTCCAGTTACAAAATACAAACCCCACCTACTATATCGTCTTAGAGAAATTGTTTGTAAAAACAATAAGAAAAGTAACTTTAGAGTTGTTAGGCCCCTCATTTAGTGTTAACATACCCTGGATGTCCCGACTAGGTGGTTGTTCCTGTTTACAACTCAGGTAGTAAATATCAAGTCCATAATCTGTCTGGTCTTGTCGACAAACAGACTGGAACCCCAAAATATCCTGGTAAAATCTGAAATGTCAATTAGTGACACAAGGTGAATTGTCTCTGTAAAACAAGCCTGAACAAGAGGGTCAAAGATGCCCCAAAAGGCGGGTTGCGCAGGCAGCAATAAGGTTAGCGACTGCTGTAATTAAATTTCAAAACAACAAAAGAAATGTTGGGTCACCCAGTTAAGGTAAATGTGTTAGACATGCTAAGAAATGTAAAACTTGTAATCTAGGTTACATAATCGTATCTATCCTATAAACAGACAAACAAACAAACGGAATTGTACCAATTTCAAAAACAAGTTAGCTATGATGGTGATCTATCTCCCTGTCAAGCTTGAATTCGATTGGACAAAGCGTTTTCGAGTTAGAGTCCGGAAACAGAAATGTTGATTGACAGACAAAAAACAGACAAACAGACAGAATTACACCAATTTCGAAAGATACCTAGCTCTAATGTTGATTTATCTCCCTGTAAAATTTGAATTCGATTGGGCAAAGCATTTTTGAGTTAGAGTCCAGAAACGGAAATGTTGATTGACAGACAAAGAGACAAAAACCGGACAAACAAACAGATAGAATTACACCAATTTCTAAAGGAACCTAACTATGATGGTGGTCGATCTCCCTGCCAAGTTCAAATTCGATTGAGCAAAGAGTTTTCGAGTTAGAGTACGGAAACAAAAATGTTGATGGACAGACAGACGGACCTCAGACACATCAATCTAATAGGCGGGTTGGTTATATGCAACCCGCCTAAAAACAAGTTATTTGTTATATCTTTGCCAGCAGTATTGTTTGAACATTATCATTGGACAACAAAAATATTTGGTTTATTAGTGGCATTACTTGTACAGTTTGTAGTGCAGATTCTGCAATAAACTGCCCTTTTAAATAGTTATGTCCTCCCAACACTTTTCATATCAAAATTCAGTGATTAAACTTTAGGCAAACTATACTCTGTCAGAAGTGAAAAGCCCATTTACAGATCAGCTTCTTTTTTCTTCGCAAAAGCTTTACACAGTTAAGAGTATGCAGTTCATAAGATGTCATTAAAACCCTAGACCACAGAGGTTAGCCATTAGTAAATAGTAATTAACGGCTAAACTTGGTCACTTGGTGGAAGAGTTTTACATTTTAAAAGTTTAACTTAGCTCTTCTGTGTGGTTGAAGGTTATAAGTTGGTGGAAGAGTTTTACATTTTTAAAAGTTTAACTTAGCTCGTACTGTGTGGTTGAAGGTTGTAAGTTGCAGCCCATCTCACAAAACCTCTCACATCATGTCTCCCAACCCCTCTATTTGTTATCCCTGATCAAGTCTATTCGTCTCAAACATGGAAAAAGACTATCAGTTTTCTCAGTCCGTCCCAGGAAGGCCATGGGCAGACATGGTTTTGCCACTGCTGCGCCAGTAGAATTGAAAAAGCTCCCATTTAGTGTCAGATCACAACAGACCATTTCAAGTTTTAGAAGTCAAATTAAGACTTACCTGTTTAGAGTAGCCAACCCACCACCATAGTCACCCTCCCTTGATTTGCTGGGTTATGACTTGGCTATAATTAATGACTGTCCCTTTTTGGATTCCAGCGCATTAGGAGATGTTCATCAATTTTTTTGCTGTATAACTCCTTCTATTATTATAATAGCATATGGTATGTACACAGGGGGGCTGCTCAGATATAACCTTGGCAATTTAAAGGGACCTGAAAAAAATCCCAAGTTTATATTTAATTTAATACCTGAAACTTTTAGACATGTCCTTGACTCTCAGTGTGATGACAGAGAACACAGCGTCCTGTCCTATAGTACTCAGCTCGTGTTTTACATGTGGCAGAATGGAACCTGGAATAAAAAGATAGATTAATGCTTAAAGGCAAATAGCAGATACCGGTATTCAGTCACTGGTAGAAAAGATAAAAAAAATAAGTAAACATGTATATAACCTAAACTAAATGTGAAATCAGTTCAACCTCTATAGTATGACCATGCTAGGTAAAAGCTTGTGGTCAGTCAAGACAATATATATGAAATAAATGAGGCAGTTTATAATGAGATGATATGGAAGTAGATATTTGAAGAGTGGAAATGAGTTCACAAAATCTATTATACAGATAATACAAACTAAAGTTGAACAATTGTGTTCTTTTAGAATAAGGACTGTATCTGTTTTTGTCTGAAATGTGTAAGAAACAGCACTCGGAGAGTGTGTACCTCTGCCAAAGCACCTAATAATAATAAGTAAATGGGAAATTCTGGATTTTTTTTGTTCAGCCTTTAAAAATGTATAATTCAAACTATAACCTAAACTAAACCTGAAAGCAGTTCAATATCTATAGTTTGACCATGTTTGGTTAAAGGCTGTGGTCAGTCAGTAGAATGTGTGTAAAATAGAAGGGCCAGTTTACAATGAAATAATAAGGAATTAGGAATTGGGAGAGTGGATATGAGTTCACAAAATCTGTTGTACAGATAATGTTGGACAAAAAGTGAGTTCTTTTAGAATTCTTTCTATGTTGTAACAGTTTTTGTCTGAAATATGTAACAAACAACAGCACTCTAATATCCAGATGGTGATCAAGATCACTCAAAAATTTGCTGGGATCTAAGTTGGACCAAGACCAGTAGTATTTATGTAATCCTACTAATTATCAGACAAACAGACAAATGGTCATGAAAATAATACCTCTTTGGCATAGGTAGTATATGGATATACAGCCAGTATTCCACAAATTTATCTTGAAAACCTTTTAAAATTCCTCACTGGATGCCAGTTTGACAACAATATTTGCATGATTTCCTTTCACTCATGAAAAGGGGACTGTTTTCCAGATAGACTTTTTTATCCCCCATACAAGAATGGATTCTACTTTTCTGTCAGATTTGTTTTATTTTGAACATTCCAGAGAATCATACTTAACCTTGAAAAGTGAACTGCATGAGTTCAGTGTCGTAACCTTCTGGGTCGAGTACATGACACAGCAGACCTACATTGGGTATCATGACAGGATCTGTCACCTCCACACCCGCCATCTTTAACCTTTTTGCAGCAGACTCAAGGTCATACAGATTCACTCCAATCTTCCAATAACTGCCCCGGCTTTCTTCACAGTTGACCCTAAACTCTTTTTCTGGTCTAATGTCTTCTATTCCTTTATTTTCTTGTGACTGGCATGCAGTAAGCTCTAAGTATGTACAATTCTGATCATGTGCCTTTCTATCAGACTGGTCACATGACCTCTCTTTCTCCAAATATGCAAGCAGGGTTATGGTTTGGCTGGACTTTGTGTCGTAGTAGGTATATATCTGCCTCATGCCAAATACCTGGGAGTTACAAGAATAATTACAAAGAAAATCGTTCTTATCAACCCTATATCAGTGAGTCTAGCTTTTTTCATGATGAGAGCATCACAAGTTATCAACACATGGCTGTTTTGGCCTTTATGGCTATGAAATGTAACATTTAATGCTGTTTTCAGAAGAGATTATATAGTTAGTAAAGATTGTAAATGTTTATCTAAATAAAGTTAGAGCTATTACAGAGTACATTATTAAAAAGTGGAGTACTAGAGTAGAATATTAATGAGCAGTACTTGAAAACACACAGACCCTTGCATGCAGATATTGCCAAACAATTACAAAGTTACGATTCTGGAGTCACTGTTCAGATCGAGACCATCTTTGGAAAGGACTGATCGTGGGTTAGACCCACCTTATCTAAAAGTAGGACCCAGATCCAAAGAAATACAGACATCCTATTTCAATATGCTCGCCGCCAAGCTATTCGTCTCTGGTATATATGTATACAGGCCTGGGGTTAAGGACATGGAGCCAAGTACAAGTACAATTACTTTGCCAAGTTGCAAGTACAAGTACTGATCTCAAGAGTCAAGTACAAGTACAAGTACTTTGAAAAAGTGCAAGTACAAGAACAAGTACTTTTATAGCGTACGACCCCAAAACTATAATAACTAGATAATCACTATTTATTTAAAATTAATTATTTATTGAGACATACAATTTAAAGCAATCATTCAATAAACACTGATGAGCTAAAATCTGCTCCATTACTTTTCTGGTTACACTTAATAAATACAGGTCTTTCAAAAATTTTGTCTGTGAGACTCACAGTGTGAGTAAACACCTGAATGCATGGAAATCCTGTCTTGCAATGCTAAAAAATCTGATTTCAAAAGATCCACTTGGACATCAGTATGCTTGTGTTGACAGATAATGAATTATTTACTTGGGGCACATAAAACGTTTTTAAAGGGTTTGTACCAGTCCTTTATGTAAAACTGATATTACATATGGTTGGTGGTTGGAATGCATTTATTAAATGAATGAATGAACAAGTGAAATAAAACTTTATATTTAAGGGCAATTGTATAGTGTAAAAAGCCAAAGCAGATATACTAAACATTGATATTTGTTTATAAAGGGGTGTATTGAAATGAATGAGTCAACAGTTTATTTGTGTAAGGGATTAGCTTGTTTGTCTTACATAAACAAGTAATTGGCCCTCCTGTCCACTAAGCTTGGCATCAACACTCAGGCTGAGTGGGTCTTTTGTGTGAAAATGAAAAAGGATAGATTAAATGCGGCACCTTTATGATTATGACACAGCTATATTCTGAATGAGTGGGTATTTTGTTTAAAATGAAAGCGTCGTATATATTTTATAGATTTTGCATATTGACATGTGCAGATAGCATAAATATAAGTCAGTTTATGATGTGTTTTAGAGGGTAAAAAGCAATTTTATGTTTAAATTTACTGCCAGATTTACAGAAAGTTAACCTTCAAGGATGCTCTTTCTAAACTACTAACTACACACACCAAAACAAAAATATTTAAAAACAAGCATATTTACTGAACTGTTACAGGATCAATATTCTGGTATTCTACTATCCTGGATGAGGAAACATTTAGCAATCATATCTTGTGGATCAATGGTAAGTAAAAAAGAAGGCTGATGAAGTGACAAAGTCCCAACACAAATCACTACCTTGGTGTAGAAGTCAGTGAGAGCTGCTGTGTCTCTGACATGCAGTCTGCAGTGAGTTAGACTCAGTCCTAAGTCAGCTGGTGTACTGGACATGGTTACTACTGCAAATAACCCGTCTTCTGTAAAACATGAAAAAAATTTAAATTTTGATAGCCTGGGACTGATTTTATGTGCTGCTGTGGCCCCGTGGGCTAATATACTCTCCTTGGAACAGAGGACATGGGTTCTCAGATGACTGCTTAAAATTGCGGTCCTCTGTCATTGGTTCCTATCTCCAGTGGAAGGCACCATGAGCCTTAATATAGTTGGTTGTTCAAACTTAATGTGTTCATGTTGATTCAAACTTACTTTGTTGATGTCGTCTACTACAGATCTATAGCTATGAGCTGACATTTTATTGAGCCTTGACCACTCAGTGCTGTCAACTAGTACCTCCTATTCATTCTGATGGATGTAGAATGCTGTCTTTTTTTTAGAAAAAGCTGTTTTCTGGTTTGACACAAGTCTCATATCACAATATCTCAAGTCCACTTTTTATCAATAAATAGTCAGCTCTCCGTTCAACTATACTTAATGCCTCATAAACCAAGGGGTCATTATATACATTACAATTGTAAACATAGTTAAAGTTGACAATGAGTGCAAATCCAAAAAAAAAAAACAACATGTCGTTATTCTTGCGTGACCACATTTGAAATGATTTATATTTTGTCATTAATCCAGGTAACATAGGTGAGAAACCCCATTGGCCAATGAGATTGAGTTTTTCTCATTGGTAAGCAGTCATTACTAAGGTGATTGATGACAGTCTTGTGATATCATGTAGGATTCTGACATCACACTTCAGTGGATGCAGTTTTATATTAAGTTTATTGCCATAAAAACACTATTATAGTAAGTTGATATAGTGTTTATATGCAAGGTTTCATCAACGAGGCTCATCAGATGCAGTTTTGGTATTATGTTAAAAGGGTAATTTGATATCCCTCATTGGTGGAAAAAATAAAGTCAAGCTGTTACATATAGAGTGGCATATCCATTATCTGGGAGAGTGAGATTACAAGGAGGGCAAGTCCTGATGTGACATTTTCTGTTGAAAGGTACACAGAAAGCCCAAGTTTGACCATGAATTTTTACCCCACAGCCCTTAAGGGCTGTCAGGGAATTGTTTTCACCCATGGTGGCCAGATGGGCGAGCATTTGGGCAGGAGGACTGTGGGAAAAGTAAGGGCTGTATCTCAGAGACGGTAAGGTGCAGGAAGTTGACACATTGTGAAGACATTGGTTAGGGGGTTTAGGTGTGCAACGTCTTGGTGTGACCTTGATGTGACCTTGAGTTATAAAATCTTGCCTGGGCTGCATCTCGGCAATCTAAGGTGTAGCAAAATGATACTTGATAGGGACATTGGTAAGGGGGTGTAGATGTGCAATGTCATGGTGTAACCTTGAGTTGACCTTTGACCTTGCCGCAGTGATCTTGAGTCTGTGCTATATCTCGGCAACTGTAAGGTGTTGGAAATTAATATGGGATAGGGACATTGGTAAGGGGGTGTAGATGTGCAATGTCCTTGACCTATAAGATTTTGTGTGGGCTATATCCCGGAGACCGTAAGGTGTAGGAAGTTGACACTTGGTAGGGACATTGGTTAGGGGGTATAGGTGTACAACTTCATAGTGTGACCTCGATTTGAGGTTAGACCTTGTCATTGTGACCTTGACCTGTAAAATCTTGTCTGGGCCATATCTTGGAAACCCTAAGGTGCAGGAAGTGGATATCTGGTAGGAACATTGCTTTGGGGTTGTAGGTATGCATCGTCATTGTGTGGCCTTTATTTGACCCTTGACCTTGCTGTAGTGACCTTGATCTTTAAAATCTTGTCTGGACTATATCTCAGAAACTGTAAGGTGTAGGGAGTTGATACATGGTAGGGACATTGGTTAGGGTGTGTAGGTGTGCAACATCATGGTGTGACCTTTAACAGTTACTTAGACTCTTGTAAAGTTTGTTCACCTTTAACCCCTTAAAGACCTTATCTGTCGACTAGCAGTCGACAGCAATGTGTATTCTACAGTACCATGTCTGTCGGTTAGCAGTCGACACCCCCATATGATATGCCAGCTTTCCTTCAGCACTGTAGAATTAAACGTCTTGGTATACTGAAATACGCTATGTAAATTATTATGTACGAGGACGTTATGGACAACATAAATCACTTGTGGTGTGTGTTTTAGCAACCTAAACTGTCTGTCAGCTCTTCATCCCGGATTTTCCTTCGGTATAGTAGAATACTGCTCCCTTGGTGGCGAAGAGGTTAACATAATTGTTCTTTTTCCATTGATCTAAAGGATCCTAAATTCTAGCAAAGTTGCAAAGTTATTATTCTCCAATTAATAAAGTTTATAGCTTCATAATTTTAAGTTTACTGATTAATGCTGTCATCTTGCTATTGAGTTGTCTTGTTTTAATACTTTATCTTTGCATATATTTTCTTTCTCTTAGATGATATTTTTCTATTTCAACATTATTTGGAGCTTATATAACTGACAGTCTGACACTGCTCTGAAAGTATCCAGATCTTTGTACTGTTTCACTACTTCTTATCTCATAGTGTTTAAAAACTATTTCCCAGGTTGTGGGTACGGGCATCTCTAATGCTATTTTAGTATGTTAACATAGATGAACAGAATGTCCATTACTTTTTAACAATACTGTTTACAGAAAAAGGATTTTCAGTACATTAAGTATGTAACTGCTTACATAATTATTTAAGCTCAAACATTGAGGACTGCAAGTCTTGAGAGAATACAGCTGTCAGTTGACTGTGTAATTAACATATAAATGTATGTTAAATATTTAAAAGGATCCTAAATTCCAGCCAATTATATTATATTTAAAGCCATTAAACTTTATATACCGGGGTAATATAATTTTGAAAAAAAATTCTTTTTGCAATGTCTAAAATTATTATACTAAATATTGGTGATTGAAGTAGTCACTACTCTCTACCTGAATTAGGTCCACTTGAGCATAAAAAAATTAGTTTGACCAAATATTATTATTGGACTAAGAGATATGTATTTAATATCATTAGGTTTCTAACAGCCCTAATAAAGCCCATTATGTCAGCGGGTCACCATTGTTTCAGGGTTGGGTGTCTGCCTTCAGTGTATCACTGTTACCAGTTTATCACCTTGTCAATGTGCAGCTACGCATTAGGGTCTGTGAGTGAATAGTGATTAAGCGCTATAAAATTCACATTAGATTAGATAGATTAGCTAGGATATACCTGGTACTCAATTATGTTGTTAAAAGTGTAGGCTAACGTTACTTTACCGTAAGTTGTATGCTTTTAAACTTTTTCCCCGAGGTCCTAATCAGCCTCAGGTTTAGCAAGTTTGACATGTATTCACATTTTCACAGGCTGTCACTTCTGTCTGGGTTTGACTCCCTGCAAGTAATTTTGCAGAGTCCTGTCCCAGAATATGACCCTAACTGTTGAACAGGATTAAAACTTTGACTTTACTTTTTATGTTAAATTCTTAAAGTTAGGAGTTAATGACTGTGTTTCTGTATGAGGAAAACACTAATACAATTTATGTGAGTATCAAAGTGGATTTTACTTTTGAAAGAACATCACATAACCAGCCGTCTGTGTGAATTTGAGTAACTGAATTTGTAGTCCTGAGATTTTTCTAGTTACTAAATCCACTTAGTAAAATTATACAAATGAAGTGTTTCGATTCACTCACAGTGGTGTGCAATTGTGTCACATAGGTAGCTGACAAAGATATATTTATAGTTCAGAGGAGTTTTAAATACTGTAACTTTTGTGATAGATGCATCTGGACCATGCATTGCGTCAAAAGTGGTGCATTGACAACAACAAAAAGCACTTGTATCAGGTATCTACAGGCATATGTATGATATATATGGTAAATGTTAATTCATAAAGTACCGTAAAATGTTCAATTCATTCTGTGTCCCTTGTATTTTTGGAACCTACTTCCTGTAGTTGTCACAGTTAACAGACATGGCTGATGAAATTAATCTTGCAAGGTATATGGCTGCATAATCTTAATTGTGTACAGTTGCAAAAAGACCATCTGAATATACATTCACCTAGTAGAGAGTACTATTTAGTTTTGAAATGGCAGAGGAATTGCACATTATTAAAAATTGAAGTTTTTGTATTTACTGATGTCCCTGTATGTATGACAGGATTGTTTGTATTCTTTAACAATCTGGATTTATATTCCTTATTAATTATACAAACTTGTGGATAATAAATTATGCATATATGCAAAAATATATCACTTGTAAAGATAAACATTATATAAATACTCATGTTACTCACTTCAATAATATTATCATCTTCATCATTTGTGATATATATTTTTATGCACGTCATTAGGGAAGGTTTCCTATTACATAGCCATGAAACCTCAAATGGATCAACAGTCTGTTACTGTTAGTATTGTGAACTGCAAACATAACGGTTCCTCAAGTCACTAGCCTTGATGAAGGCTCAAGTTTCTTTGCAGTTGGGGAAAGTTTTCAGTTCAGATAATGGAGTTTCAGTTTCTATAATGTACTCTTGCATGTACTGTTTTGTAGAGCAGCATACAGCTAGGATCTCTGTCTGATATAGTTCTTTCTCTTAACATGTATAATAGTAATGGTATTGTTTATCGATATTAAAATATTTATCAATTCACACCAAGTATTCTGATCTCGATAATGTAGAGTGCAATATCAATATCGGAATGTAGGATTTAATAAATGAAATTAAGTTGTCTTCCATTCAAATAAAGTACAAAATTTAAAGAAATTATTAGTTTTATATCATTTTTGGAACTTTCACTTACCGCTAAAGCGGAAACGCCATATTTGTTTACGTTTCGGGAAATTACTAAAACTTGCGAAAAAGTTTGGAAGGTCTCTCTCTGAAAACATCTATTACCCGATATTTCAATATCGATCGATACACAAAGCAAAAATATGGTTTGATGTCGATATATATATTATTATTCGATACCAACACTAATGTATGAGTGCTTTATGAATACCAAATATCTGTGTGCATGTTTGAAAAGATATCATGCAAATTTGAGCCTTAAGCAAGGCTACCAAGCCACTTCGATAAATGTGTCCGACACAAAACACAACTGGTGTAAAATGAATCTTTTATATAATTGTACCTGTTTCTGCAACAGCAATATTGATTCATTCATCAAATATTTTGCCATTAAGTGTCAGTTTTATTACAAACTAGAAAACATACACATATATATCATGTTTAGAAACACAAACTTTTGTACTTATTAATAACTAAATTTACATACAGATACAATCAGATGAATGTTGTTTGATTAATGAAAAGTTTTAGCATTAAGTGATTACTAACTAGACAACAATGAATAGAAATACCTTTGTTCAGCAATACAAACCATTTTTAATGAGTTGTCCATTTGTTGAGATTCAGTGTTATATTTTAAAGTTTTCAACTTTCAAAGATAAATTGACAAGCGATAACAATTATATGAATTCTGTACTTAGTACAAATTTATACATAATACAATATTTAGTTTTAAGTACCTTCATTAGACTTGGTTTGTTGTGACCAAATCGGTGGTTTTTTGATGTAATTTCATCTTTTAAAATATGTGAATTTTGACAGCAATAAAGAACATATCCCCCATGTATTAATAAAATGTATTTATATTTTAAGTAAATAACAGAAAAGAAACATCAAAAATCACATTTTCCGTTGCTTTCTGTCACTACAAAAGTGAAAACAATGGAATTTACAACAAGGAAAGCAAATGATTTCATGTTATTAGAGAGATAAAATTATTATGACTGATTACAAATTTCACACAGAAAAATACACAAAGTCCAGTGTAAAAGTAAAATTTGGAACATTTCTTTGCCCACATCAGGAGGTGAGTAAAAGTGTTTTGAAAGGTTTCTACGTTCTATTAAAAAAAAGCCAGTGTTGAAATTCATACGACAGAAAATGTCATATTTTTTTGCAGGAATATAGTGGGACCATTTTGTGTTTAATATTTGGTTACATTGCATGTGTAAAGGCAATGTCAAAAACATTTAATACAATTAGCCAATATAATGAATATATTGTATTGTTTATTGCCAGACTAGATAATGTATTGGTAACTAATAGCAGTAGGATATATATAGTATTCTATACCGTACCTAAGACTTTAAAAGATCTGGCTCACATTAAGCATTATAGCATAGCAGAATGATTCTATATTTTGGCACAGTTCATGATAATGCCATGCTGTGTGGTACTTTTTCAAGTACTACGTACAGATCTATTCTTTATTTTGCACATCGGGAAGATTCGTGTCTCCATGTTGTCATGAGTGCTTAATAGTGGTGCCATTCAAATACAGGAAGTGTACAATTAACTGAAATACTGACCAATTAGACTTAAACGTTTGTAACCTGTTCTTTGATTGGCTGTGTGCCGATTTGGGGTGCTACTTTCATGTAGATGTTGGATTATCAATCTTCAATTATTTTTCATTTGAAGTCAACTTTTAAGTTTCCTTTTGTATCTGTTCATATTTTAATCAACAGAAAACTATGTCTAGTTGCTCAGAAGCTCTGAGGTGCCAACATTAACAAATGTTTCTAACTAAAGTCAAGTATACAATTGGGACCCAGTCACTTATTACTACTGAAAAAGAAATTCGACTAGGCAGTCATCTTAAAGAGGTTTCACAGTAAATTCCCTGTTCTGATTACGTAAGCACTGTCTGTCTATCTCCTAGAACTGAGCAATTCGGATCGGAGTTCCATCTGGATCTGAAACAGTGAAGCAGGGTCCATTCAAAACGGGGTCTTCTGTCACCTCAGTAGGATGGACATCCTGCTTTTCTAAGTGGGCCCTCAGATCCTGTAGGTGTGTGGTGCCCAAACCAAGACCCTAAAACAAGTACATACATGTTAGAGCTTACTTTCACTTTCTAATTGAAACTTTAGACTAAACTTAACAAGTAATGAAAGTTGGTACAGTAGAAATTTTGTATCTATGCATAGTTAGGATTTTAATGTTTTTTGGTATGTGAATTATATATATATATATATAAATTTGCATACATCTTACTTGCTTTAGTTCAATATTTGATTTGAATCTGAGGTCTTGTAGAGGTTAACTGGTTGCATATGTAGGCATAAGATAGTGTTTATGAATCCAAACAACAGAGTTATAATAGTCAACTGTTTCATCCTTTATAATTGTGGATAATCGTGCCCACATTTTTCTTGTTTTATGACGGTGGAAACTATAATATCCTGATGTATGTCAGCTCTGTGAACAACTGGACTCGTGGGGATTACCCTTTAGCTCAGCTGGTTACAGGGCTTGACTTACAGGGCTTTCTCATTTTCATAACTGTGTATTATGCAAAGGCACTGGGATGGAGTTCCAGCAGAGACAAGCCAGTTTATTGGATAATTTACTAATTTATAAAACAGATTATCATAGTTTCGCATTTGTTACAGATTCCAAATTAGGCAGGTTGTATACTTTATAAACCAGTTGGGCATGGTTTCCAACTTTAAGACAGGTTTCCTTTTAATTTTTTCCACAAGTGTGAGTAAGGTGTCTTAATAATGCTAAGAAAATGTAAACATACTAGGAATCCGTAGCAGTCAGGCTCCACATTCTCGTAGTGCAGGTCAGTCAGCGTATCGATGTGAGCCTGCAGTTCCAGCACCGTGTACGGCCGCTGATACGTCCACTCTCTGTTGCCAACGGCACCGAGGTCATCGGGACAGGGAGGCACCTCATCAGTAAATGCCAGGAAGTAGAGATGGAAGCCAAATGCAGAGATGTCCTCAGTACAGATCAGACGCATGCCCAGAGTGTCTCGGTAAAACCTGCAAGTAGTAGTTTCACCAAAGATCTGGCACAGGTTCAGCAGCTTAATGAAGCTGTTTTGTTGATGAATAGTTTTCACAAATATTTTTATAATAAAATATTTTGAATGATTTGTAACCAAATGATTAGTGTATTTTTGGAAACCAACAACCAGTTTGGGAAAATAAAGCTGGAACTGGGAGAACTGTATATGTCATGGATTTATTTTGCAGCATTCTTTTTGTAGTATGTGCTGTGAACAGGATATGCCAGTACAGACATTAAGATTGTAAAAAATTAAAATATGGTTAGATTACACTGTAGGTTAAAGCTGCTAGGACAGATCTATTTGGTAGAATGACTGTTTTAAACTATTTATGGTCCAAAAATAAACTTTCTTTGGTTGTTAACGGATGCAACCATGTTTTTGATTAAATATTAAGACAAAAAGTTAATATCAACATAATAACAAAATAGTTCATGTTGATCTTGTGTTGTCCATGTGACCCTGCAGATAGAGCTCACTAGAACTACAGTTAATGTTCAACTTACAGACTGAAAATCTTTTTTTTTTAATTTATAGCATAGATATCTAACCTCAGACTGGCCTCAATGTCCTTGACCCTCAAAGTGATCATGCCGAGCAAAGGCTGTTGACCCAGTGGGTGGGAGGGCAGTTGGGTGTAGGGTTTTGTGTTCCCTGAAAGTATAAAACATACAAATTTATAAGGAAATTAAGGAAGTGTCATCAAGTGACTCCACTGGCTGCTTGCTGAGTACCATTGCAAGTTCAAAACTGCAATATTGGTCTATAGATATAGATTTCTTGATAGCAACTCTTTGGGATCATACTTGTTAATGCGCATTTACAGTTCTGCAACACCAAGCATAGTCACTGTAATTGTCAGTACCTGGCAGTTCTTTTCACCCTTCTTTCTACAAGTCAGTTAAAAACACTTTGGAAATAGATTTTCCTTGAATGCTCCTAAGATTTGGAATGACCTTCCTGACAATGTTCATAATGCAATATCTTTTGCCTCTAAAGCTCAGAACTTGCCTGTTTGCAAAAGCCTATCTCCCATAGCCACCATTCAATCCCTGTTTCTTCTTGGCTATGACCTGACTGTATCAGTGGACCTACAGCTAATCAGTATGGTTATAAATGTATATAGTTCAACCTTACAGTCTATCAATGAAGGACAATAAGCACTATAAAAGTCCATATTATATTAGATTAAAAGGCGTCAGCTGACCAGGGTGTGTTGAATTATGCTAAAATATGGAATGATCTAAAGCAGTTTGTCTGATAATGTGGTTGCTAACCATTAAAAGAGACCTGTTGTGTACCAGTTAATTGCTAACTCAATATAAATCCTAAATAATATCTCTGAAGCATATTTGTCACATTCAAAGAGTTTGATGGAATCAAATTTTGTTATCATTGGCACATTCACCAGTAAAAATCACTGTATTAGCCAGAAATGCAAATATATAAAATTTAACAAAAACCTTGGGGAAATTAAGTACACTAAAGGTACTACTAGATAAGATTACCTGCCACTGTGGCCTAGTGGGTCATACACTCGCCCAGGAACACAGAGAATGTGGGTTCAAACCCCAGGTACAGGCAGATACATAGTGGCACGGATGACCACTTAAAATGGCGGTCTTCTGTCATTGGGTCCTATCGGAGTATCCCCAGTCGCAGGTTAAAGAACCTCAAGGACGTTGATAAATGGTCATCCTTGAGCCTCTGTCTTTTAGTTTGGGGAATGTCAGTAATTTGAGAGTTGGACTGTACTTGTACAGTCAGATGGGCCAATATAGCGCTTTGAGTCCATGGTACATGGAGATATTGCGCCGAGTATAAATACACAATGCAATACAATTACCTTCCATATAGAACTGCAGTATTTCCATTGCACACTGTGCAGGGTCCTGCAGGTGACACAGGTAGCCGATGTCACGTAGTTGACGCGGCTGTGTGACCTTCACCCCAGCCTGTGTTAATATTGACTGGGCTTTGTCCACATCTGGCAGACAGATGCCCACCTTCCAATACACGCTGTCTGTAAGGAGAAACAAAAGTCTATTTCATTCTCTACCTCTATGGTGCTTAATGTCTACACAAAGGCAGGCTTACTTTGACCTGAATCTGCATTTTTCTTAGATATTAGAGCATTAGTTTTACTTTTTTTTTCAAAAAGAAATGCTTAAACTGATGTTTGTAGTTTCACAAAAATATCTTTTAAAATACTACATTATTGAATTCTTATTCGTGAAATAAGCATGTTAACAAAGAAGTGAAAACTTGAGAATTCAGAAGATGCAAGGCTATTGTCATGCTTTACTATTGTCATTTTATTGTCATTTTACAATGTTCAGTTAATGAACTTGTGCTTAATTTGCCAATATGCCACATTATATATGTGTGACCTTTTCAAAATTCATCACAACTTTCATTAAGTGTTGCAATAAAACTTTTACACATAAAAGCACCCAAAGATTCGTATTGCTATGACGAGGTCCCACACCCCCCAATATTGTTTGTGAGTGTCATGATATAAAATCATTAAAAAAATCAGATTTGGTTGCAGATCATTCCTGAAATTACATCAGTTCCATGTTAGACCAACACTGACCTACTGTGATCTTCCATATGATATACGCAGTGCTCCAAATCTCTCCATTTTATAGCGAAATACCCTTACCATTTCCTAACAGTAGCTATTTGTTGGAGCCATCCAACCCAATGGCCAACGCAGAGATGCGATTTTAAGGATTACTAACAACCTTAACCAAGCCATTGGGTTACAGTAGTCCGTCCTCCCGCCAAAGAGGTCACATGACTACATTGTTTACCTCATTATTTTTGTTGGCCATCATCAGTATGGACGTCTTTGGGAATTAGTAGAAGTTTCTCAAGGTTTTCATTTATTTTTTGAGATTTTGCTGTGAATCTCACTTTATATTTTATATGTATATGATACAGAACTGATTCATTTATTGAATTTTTGAAGGTATGCATTATATTATGCAAATAAAGGACTTTTTGGATGGCGACATCGAAAGTTCTATCGTCTTCAACCTCAAGGAAATAAGTCTTCATAAAGAAGGCCCTACTGCAACAATAAAATTATTATACAGCTTGCCAGTCGTTTGGTTCAGTTTGCTGGACGTTGGAAGCTATAATTTAGCAGCATACGTATATAGAAAGAAGGTACTCTTCAATAACAGAAGCGATCTGGACGACGCCATCTTGGATGAGAATGACAATTCGAGTGGCCGTTATTGCTGTTCACGCCGGGTTCTAATAGCCAGGCGTTGAAAGCAATTTTATCAGAGTGTGCATCCCAGTCGAATAGATTGTCGATGCTACAGAAGAAGGAATCTCCCTTGGGGGCAGCCATTAAGTTACCATGGACACGGCACCGTGGAGGAGTTTTGAATGCAGGAAAGGACAACTTCTTCGGAAAACTCTTCCGTCGAGGTCCAGTCAAAACATTCAGTAAAGGAAAATACCTGCATGATGTCATTCAAGTACAATCGAGTATCTATTCCTCCCAAAAGGTTTAGATTCGGGTTGTCAGATGCCCGGGAGTGTCCTTCATATCTACAAGGAAAGGCTTTGATTTTCAATAGTTTTACACAAGGATTGAGTACAATCGGGTTTCTACACCTCTCAAAAGGTTAGATTCAGGTTGTCAGGTGATGGTGATTATGGTTCATCTCATTACAAGGAATCTATTCCTTATTTTACTTTTGGTTGACTGTTATTGAGTGGCTAGGGATTGATTTAACAGGCACAGTTTCTGTGAATGCTCCCTTGTTTGGTCACATTTACATTCCTTGGGTCAACAGCCAGCATTGAATGTGGCTTTTATGTTGGGTTTCAAGGAGTTTGAAGCCTCTGATGTTTCAAAGAGCAGCTATACAGCAAGAAGTGTTGCTTGGACTTGCTTACATACATCACTTTCCTGGACAGCTCCTTAGTTGCAGGAGGTCTGCAGGAGGAACATGACCTTTCAGACACTTTGGAAACAAGGTCCCTGGTAGGGGACTTTAAGAGAGAGGAAGCGTGTATTGACTCACTTCTTCAGTTCAGGTCAAATTTAGAGCATCCTAGGGATCACTATGATATGTTATAGACTTCAATATGCCTTGGACTGGGTGCAATGATGTTTGCATTTCCAGTCCTGTCTACCAGTTTGTGTTCAAATCTTCTTGTTGCAGTTTAACCATGTCTAAGAACATGTGATTCAACAGGAGGGAGGTAACTTAGAATGCCTTTAGCAAACCTACAATGCATTTTTCACTCCTAGTGGGGTTCTCTTGCTGGACATATGAGATGTTCAGAGGATTTTCATCTAGTGTTTTCATGAAAATAAGGATGATTAGCAAGTCTAGAAGTGAGCATGCTCCTAGTCTAGACTAATAAAGGGACACCAGGCCTTAAGGCAGATTCTTTTTGTCCCTATCATGACAGTTACCTTGGAATAGAGTGTTTCCTACTCCTCAGCTAGTTAAAAGGGGAGAGGATCTTACTTTTACAGGCCTTATGGAAGCAGGGATGGTAGTTGGCTTCCTGTGGTTTCAGGGAACCTTTGCCCAGTTTTTGGTAGTATACAAGTCTTGGTAACAGGATAATATTCAGCCAGACCTTTCAGAAGTGAGGTTGGCAGAAGAAAAAAAACAAAAAAACAAAAAACGAGACAAACAGCAGTTTTGATAGAAGCTGTTTATGGAATGATCGACAAAAGGGCGATAACACCAGCCAGTGTCACATCGCTTCAGTTTACAGTTTATTTCTTGTGACAAACAAGGAAGAAATGGCAACCAGTGGTTGTTAAGGTCAGGTATGTGAGCTTGCATGTACCTTACTTAGTTTAGAATGCTTAATATTTGGAATTTGTCTATAGAAGGCGAGTGGATGACGTCACTCGACCTTATGGGTACACACTCGTCACCGGTACACTCAGCTAACAAGTATCTTCGCTTCATTGGAGGCTACAGATTCTACCAGTTCACTGCCTTACCCTTCAGTATTGCTACAGTTTTGTCTCAAGTCCACCAAGGTAGCAAAAGAGTTGAAGTTGATGGCTCTCGCAGAAGGCATCAGTATTCGCCAGTATATAGACGGTTGGCTAATGACAACAAATTCAAAACAGCAATGCCAGGGATACACCCACTGGGGGTGCATCTTGTCGAGAGCCTGGGTTGGATCACAAATTTCTAAAAATCAGATTTATTTCCAACTCCATTAATCGTAGTTATGGTTACAATTCGACCTCAGGGTAGGTCTAGTCTTCCCAACTCAAAGGAATCTATTGTCTTCTTGGAAAGACAGTTACCATGTTAAGCTTCTCACTTATCTCCAGGGAAGCTCATGTCACTTTGGAAAGCATGGTTTCAATGGAGAAGATTATACCATTGGGTTGTCTGCACAGGAAGTCATTCCAATGGTATCTCGAAACACTGCTGATATCTTCAGTCTCTGGATATCCCATTTCTTGGGTCTTTGGTTCAGGGATCATCTTCACTGGTGAACCAATAGTTCAATTTTGAAGGAGAACTCACCACTCCTTTGGAAGGAGCTCAGTGTCTCTCCTTTCACAGAAGCTTCCCTAAGGGTTGGGGTGCTCTCCTGAAGCATCCACAGCCATTGGTCTGTGGAATCAGGAAGAGTCAAGACTCCTCATAACATAACATTATACAGCCAGAAGCTATGTTGTTACCTTTAATATGATTCAGAAATCAGCTTATGAGTTGAAGTCAGTTGACAATTCTTTAGTGGTTGCCTATGTGAACAGCCAGGGAGGCTTCCACTCGGGGATATGTACCTTGATCTGTAGAATCATGGTTCAGTCCAATGCCAGAATAATTCAGAATCAGGGAAGTACATCCCAGGGAATCTACATGTTCTGGCAGATTCCTTGTCTAGGAAGATAAGTTATTTCAGACTAAAGGGGCTATGAATCGTCAGGTTTTTTAATCATATTACACATTGCTGCCATCAATCAGTAGTTGATGTGTTTGCAACAAGATGAATCACAAGATTCCTTTGTAGCTCTGCTCTGAAAACAGGTGCTTCAACATCTCTTGTGAAGGTCTGGACAGACAGGTGTTTTTGCCCAGGGTCTTGGTCCTGCAGGTGTTGTAACATGTATATGTCTCATGTCCCAGATAGTTGGGATTGGGGAACAGATGCATTGAATGTCATGGGGGAGGGTCTGGTCAGTTATGTCCAGTGGCCCTCATCCCTCAGGTGATTCAACAGATGACCACCTACAGGTGCAGAATCATCATGATTGGGTGGCCAGGGATTTTGTAGTTTTGGGATCTGATGAATCTGTCCACAAAACTTCTTCTAAGACTTCCCTTGGGGGTAAATCTGTTGACTCAACCATTCAGCAACAGACTTCACAACAATCTAGTTTACTTGAATCTTCATGTTTGGCATCTGGAAGTCAGGCATGAATATTATGGAAAATTCCCAGAGGAAGTGGTGAAACAATGAAGGAGCACTCCTCAAGGATCTGAGAATCAATTGTTCTTTTTTGGGAAGTGGTATGAAGAGAGCCAGGTACCATTCCACATGGAGCAAATTTCCTGAAATACTAGTTTAAGGAAACATCCTAATACCATCCATTATGGTAGGCTATAATTGCGGATGGTTTGGGGCCAAAAGGTTCAAGAAGTATCTAAAAGTTGAGACAATAAGACATTAACAACTTTTAGTAAGAGACAAACCAATGTTTGGAATTTGTCATTGGTCCTACATGCTCTTATCAGACAACCTTTGATCTTGTAAGGAAGGCTTTCTTGAAGTTTTTTCCTTTCAAGACAGTCTTTGGTATTGGCTTCAGGTCAAGTAGTGACAGTCATGTTTGGACCCTTCCCTTAGTTATAGGGAGAATGGGTCACAAGTACTTTGGCCCATTGACTGCCTTTTTGGCCATGAACCAGTTGGCTTCAGATGGGCCTACTGCAATTACTGCAACTGAGCCAGTGATCTGTGTCTCTGTGGATTGCAGAGTCATGGTAAAGGAGTGACATTAATGCTTGGACATATTCTTCCTTTAATTATATAGTTATATAGGAGAATTGGTCACAATTGCCAGATCTAGTTTGCTTTGGATGGGCCTACTGCAATTAAGCCTGTGGTCATGCTAGCTCTTAGCCTCTTTGGACAACAGTTTGACTCAATGTCTGTCTGTCCTGTTAGGGGTTGGTAATCAAAAGGTTTGAGACAGAAAAAATCTTTTGTTTTTACTGCCATTAAGAAAGTTTCTTAATAAGACTTATTTTTTGGCATCTATTTCATCTTGATTGAGTCAAGATTGAATCACGGAAACTATTGATGTATGTTTTTGATTGCATCTTTAGTTTTTATAGATGCTTTCCTTACATGAGTTCTTGATACATGTTATTGGGAATTGCATCGTATGTTTACCAATTTCTACCTGAAACACCTCTGTTGTCATAGGGTCAGTTTTGAAATTGGTTCCTACAGTTGCAGTTACAGTTTCTTAATTTATAAATATGTGTTTCATACTTATATTGGTACATTTGCAGTTTGGGGCTGGTATGTCTGCAATGCTGGATGTATTTGTAGTTAGATATCAATGTTGCCTAAATCTGACTTGGGAAGGATTTGGCATTATGCTGATGACACTTACAGGTTGGTTTGACCTTGTTTTGGGGTCGGATGTTACAATGTAGATGGGATATCTATTTATGACATCTTTTTGCAACACCATCATTGTCAGCAGTTGTGAGAACTACAGCTACATACTGCCATTTTTTGGAGTTGTATGTTGTGAATGTTTGGAAGTTATATGTTCATTAATGCATGTAATTCCATTATGAAGTTCTCATGATGTCTAGTTGTAGGTTAGGTAGTGGTTTTTTTCTTAAAAAGAATTCCCTCCATCCTACAAGGCTGAATTCAGCTACTGTTAGGAAATGGTAAGGGTATTTCGCTATAAAATTGAAAAATTTAATAGTAATTTAAATTTTTATTAGAAATACTTACCATTTCCTAACACTCAAATTTCCCTCCCGCCTCCCCGCAAGTCATTCTTTTACTTGCAACAAAAATAATGAGGTAAATAATGTAGTCATGTGACCTCTTTGGCGGGAGGACGGACTACTGTAACCCAATGGCTTGGTTAAGGTTGTTAGTAAACCTTAAAATCGCATCTCTGCGTTGGCCATTGGGTTGGATGGCTCCAACAAATAGCTACTGTTAGGAAATGGTAAGTATTTCTAATAAAATTTTAAATTACTATTAAATTTTTCAAGTTTCAAAAGTTGACTAAAAACCTACCTATTTCAGAAATCATTCCCACCATAGCTTCTAACTACCGAACACCGGACCGCCTCTCTGGGAACGACTCGGAACATGTCTTATGACTTATGCCTTACGAACTGGATGGTGTGCCTTAGAATCCGGAGATACGGAGATTAAGCCATTGGACAGCTGATTGATTGATTGATTGACCTACTGTGATAATCTGATGTGAATCCATTTCTTTGTAATCTTGCTAACATACAGTTAACAAACAGAATATAGACGTCTCTAAATTAAAGGTTTTCATGTTTCGTAATTACCGGTATATACAGAATATTTTACGTGTAATGGAAATAGTATTAAAATTGACACATTTAATGCCAATTATATTGAAACTCGGATCCATAATAGTTTGAGGGGCCACGGTGGCAGAGTGGTAACACTCGCCTCCCACCTCTGAGGCCGGGGTTCGATCCCCGTGACGGCCTTAAGTGGGAAAGCTGGTAGTTGCTTGCCGTTGGTCGGCAGTTTACAGTACACAACCCTAGCGAACTGTATGTACTGGTTTCCTCTGCCCTTCCAACTACCCGTCATGATATGACCTGTATAGTGTTGAAAGCGATGTAAAACCCCAAATAAATAAATAAACCATAATAGTTTGATATTGAAATATATTGAATTTGAAATTTCCATACTCACCTGCTCTCCCGTAGTTTTTAGTTTTCCCTGAGGCACTTTTTGGTGATAGTAGCTCTAAGAATCCAACAATCCTGTCCATTGTGACGCCTTCGGTCCCTCCAAATCCCAGGATATACACTTGTTCTTGTGTCACTTGATTCACTGACTCTGTGATACATTTCATTCCAAACCTCTCAGTGTAAAACTTCACCACTTCCGATATTTTGGGCACACGTAGGCGATTGTGGGTGAGTGATAATCCAAGCTTTTGTGCAATAGACTGCGAAGCCATAGTGTGCGGGTGGTTGTTATATATGCTTACAGTGTTTAAATGTGTAAGCTGTTATGTCCTGTAATACACAAAAAGCCTCCAAATTATGGCACAAGATATCTGTCTTCTACACTCTTCCCCCCCTCCCCCCCATGATCCTCCACTCTGTGTTCTTCATTTTTTTACTCCAGTGAATCCATTACTGTACTCTTGAAAAAGCACTTGAGTATTCTTTAACAGTCCCGAACAAAAAGGCTTATGAGGGACTGAAGGTCCACATAGATGTACATGTCAATTATAGCTTGTTGAGGGGAAGCTTAAAACTCTAAGATAAGATTGCAAGCTTATTAAAAAAATTACTAACTTAAAGTACTGGGAAATGTTAGTATCTGCCTAAATCTGAAACCAAGCTGGTTTGAATTTATATGTTACAGGGATAAAACATGTGTGATCAATAAATAAATTAGGTACATGGAAGTATGAAAAACTAGTTTTATTGCATTAATACATCAACATCAATATCAGTTGCCTGCTTCAGGAAAAAGCTCAAAACCTACATGTTTACAAAAGCCTATCAGCCATCCTAAGTCCTCTCGGTAAGCAGCTACGAAATTTCCAACATAGAGTCTGGGTTTTCCAACATAGAGTCTGGGTTTTCCAACATAGAGTCTGGGTTTTAAACTGCAGACCTCAGAGGTGGGAAGTGAGTGTGTTACCACTGCACCTCCATGTCCCCCTATTTCTCGCTATCATTACTAAAACCTCTTCATCATTAACCTTCTTTGTAGAGTTATACGTTACTGTTATATAAAGCACTTGTGCTGTGTGTTCCAAGTTCTGAGTATATTGGGTGGGTGATGAACTCATAGGTGGGTGCATGAGCACTACCCAGTGGTTCGTTTTTTTTTTGTTTTTTTTTTTGAGATGTACACCCCCTAAACTTGTGTGCCCACGGCCCAGGTTAACCATGTGAATGTCAGGTTTATTGTAACATCAGAATTGTTACACCAGTGAAGTGAAGGGGAAGCAATAACTCTTGTGATAAAACACTAGTCCCTATATAGGGATGATACATTTTAAAATTGAAAAAAAAAATGTTAATTTCAGATTGCAAATCATGGTCAGATAAAAATCGATAGATTTTAAATCATGCCAGATAATAGACATTTTAGCTGAAAGAAAATTTTGCTGCGGCTCAGCCAGTGAAGTTTGTCACCTGCTTTTTAAATCAGCAAGGACTGGCAATATTTATTTTTTAACGAGTGTAACAATATTTATATATATATAAACAGCAATGAATTATGTATGAAAATGTCACAGAATAATGAGAATATTGTCACATAATTCAGGTGACCAACTTTACTTGCTGAGCACTGAGTGAGCAGTAATATTTAAATTTTTATAAATTTACAGAAAAATCAGTACTGCATGATATTCAGTCACTGATTGTCTGTAACCATTTCAGTACAAACCATGCCATATATGCTATCTTGATCAAAATAATAAAGTGTAAACTTATTAAAATCTTTGATGATTTTCAATAAAATATTGTTTTTTGAAAATAAAATTATAACCATACTGACACCAATATACAAATATAAAGTAAAATTATACATTATAACATTACTGTACTGAATATCAGTATACAAATAAGTCATATGTAATTATTGTGTTTTTACCTGTGCAGAAAAATACCTAATTAATCTCTGGTGCTTCTTGAGAATACATTAACACAGTTTGAAACAAAACAAACTGAAACAGGATGTATTATAATAAGTGATAAGACACTCACATTACCACTGAATGCAAAGCCAGAGTACTGAAGTCAGTATATCTGTTTACACAGTCATTAAAAACTGGTGCTGAAAAAAAAACCACATGGGGGTGTCAAGGACGTTTACCAAAGGCCAAGCAATACTAATTTGGTGTTTTCATGAATAGTGTACATATTTGTCCTTGATAGAAGAAGGAACTTCAAGTCTGTTTTAGGGTGTATTTTCTTATTGTAGACACTTAGTCATTGAGTGTCGATGCTTCAGTTTCCATGCAACAGAATTTTAAGTCTGATATTGCACAGTTAAGTAAAACCTTCATTTTTATAAAAAATTATTTGTAAAAAATAGAGAAAAAATTCTTATTTTCCAAATAATTTTGACGATTCTCTGCACCTTTTCTTTATCTTAGAATAAATAAATTTTCACACCAAATATACCTGTGTATAGTTAACTATACATACAACTCTTGATATTTAATATTCGCTTACTTGTACATATGTGTGCAATCTGAATTACTGCTATTTAAAGTAATGAAATTTTGAAATAAATTGGATTCGTTTCCTTTGTGTACAGCAACATATGAACATTTTGTTTATAGGTCCTCAGTGACTTAGTGGGTTAGCAAGTTTAGTTTCTAATCACAGGCTATCACAAGTTGCAATGCTGGAGACCCTAATTGTTGAAGGGAATGTCAGGAAGCTTCAAATTTGAATTTTTGTTGTACTCTGTCAGTAGATACAAGTGTTTCAGACGGTTTCTCAGTCTATGATCCTTCCTAATCCTTCTTTGTGGCCTTTGCAGAGTTTTGTATTAAAAAAGACAAACCAGTAAGTTGGCCACCTGTAAGTCTCAAATTTGTGCAACATATATTTTAAACATGTACATTAATATTTGGTATTCATAAAGCACATGTACATGAAAGGATATATAGGCTCATCAGACAGAGAGTTTCTGTTTCAGTAGTGTGAAGATGTAAAAGTTAGTCTATGTAAGAGTACAATAGATACATGGAAGCTTTTATATAAAATGAAAGTTTACCCCAATTACAAAGGAACTGGAACATTGAGTGTGACTACCAGGAAGTGACAAAAGTCTTCAAGTCCTAAGTGGAGAGCATTTAAAATCATAAAGTCATTCCACTATTATTAAACGTGCTGTTAAAATCACAAAATGGTGACTGCCTTACACTAACTATTTGGAAGGCTTATTGGACTGTGCACCAGAACATTTAAAAATAAAACTGTTAGCTGTGAAACATGTGATAAGTGAAATTTGGAGTTTTTTGATATTTCAAGATAAGATTGTAAATTAGTAAGATTTTCTCCCTGGAAAAAAAATATCTGGTTTGAAGCTGCATTTAATGAGCTTAGCTTGTGAATTAAGAATCCTCTAAAACCAACTTTCATATTATAGATTACACTTGAGTACGCAGGGTATTATAGGTAGACTTCTCAAATTTGCAGGATATATTTATAAACATAAAATCTTGCCTAGGAATATTTTTGGCCTCATTTTGAAAAACAAGATGGCCACTACGGGTGTTACTTTTCGGTCAGGATATTCTCCCTTTTTGTTGGTCCTAGTGGTTTGCAGTGTGAAACCAACGTATAGGAAATCATGGGCTGTGAATCTTCTGATGTGGTCAGATTTGACCTTGGGCCTCTCCTTCAAGGTCAGACAAGGATAGGCGAACTTAAAAGTGCTTAATTACTCATTTATTATTGGTGCTAGAGGTTTGCAATATGAAACCAACCAATAGGAAATCATGGGCTGTGAATCTTTTGATGTGGTCAGATTTGACCATGGGCCTCTCCTTCAAGGTCAAACAAGGATAGGCAAACTTAAAAGTGTTAGTGACTCACTTATTATTGGTCCGATAGGTTTGCAATGTGAAACCAACCTGAAGGAAATCATGGGCTGTGAATCTTTTGATGTGGACAGATTTGACCTTGGGCCTCTCCTTCAAGGTCAAACGAGGACAGCCAAACTTAAAAGTGCTAATAACTCGCTTATTATTGGTCCTAGAAGTTTGCAATGTGAAACAAACCTATAGGAAATCATGGGCTCCTAATCTTTTGATGTGGTCATATTTGATCTTGTGCCCCTCCTTCAAGGTCAAACAAGGATAGGCAAACCTAAAAGTGCTTATAACTCACTTATTATTGGTCCCAGAGGTGTGCAATGTGAAACCAACCTATAGGAAAACATGGGCTGTGAATCTTCTGATGTGGCCAGATTTGACCTTGGGCCTCTCCTTCAAGGTCAAACGAGGACAGCCAAACTTAAAAGTGCTAATAACTCGCTTATTATTGGTCCTAGAAGTTTGCAATGTGAAACAAACCTATAGGAAATCATGGGCTCCTAATCTTTTGATGTGGTCATATTTGATCTTGTGCCCCTCCTTCAAGGTCAAGCAAGGATAGGCAAACCTAAAAGTGCTTATAACTCACTTATTATTGGTCCCAGAGGTGTGCAATGTGAAACCAACCAATAGGAAATCATGGGCTGTGAATCTTTTGATGTGGACAGATTTGACCTTGGGCCTCTCCTTCAAGGTCAAACGAGGACAGCCAAACTTAAAAGTGCTAATAACTCGCTTATTATTGGTCCTAGAAGTTTGCAATGCGAAACAAACCTATAGGAAATCATGGGCTCCTAATCTTTTGATGTGGTCATATTTGATCTTGTGCCCCTCCTTCAAGGTCAAACAAGGATAGGCAAACCTAAAAGTGCTTATAACTCACTTATTATTGGTCCCAGAGGTGTGCAATGTGAAACCAACCTATAGGAAAACATGGGCTGTGAATCTTCTGATGTGGCCAGATTTGACCTTGGGCCCCTCCTCCAAGGTCAAACAAGGATAGGCAAACTTAAAAGTGCTTATAACTTGCTTATTATTGGTCCTGGAGGTTTGCCATGTGAAACCAACCTATAGGAAAATGAGCTGCGAATCTTCTGATGTGGTCAGATTTGATCTTGGACCCCTATACTACTTCTAACTTTGATGGAAGTTATACCATTTGTTTTGGTATTACACAGTGTTTGTGGTCAGGCTAAAATATTTTGAGTCTCTAGAACTCTAGTAGAGCTAAGTGAAGCACAAAGAAAACATTTTTTGAGTCCCGGCACTTTCAGTCCGAAGGTCATTGTTAAAATAAATTTGCTGCCAGTGAAAGGAGTACTGAGCAACAACCTTGCTATTTTTTTTATTGACTGACCAGTCCTCTTCAAAAACTGTTCTTGTTTTTTTTTTTTCAGGGCTGACATGGGTGCTTGTTTACAGGACAGAGAAGTACCAGAAACTCAAGGCTGAGGTAGAGAAACAGAGCAAGAAGTGTGAGTTACTGTGTTATACCCCTGTCCCACCATCAACAGTTTGTCTGCTGACAGCCTTAATAATGCTGTCGTAAGCATAGTTTTATTGGTCACATGACTTATACTTTCAGTTGTAAAGGTCTGGAGCATAATCATGGTATTCCATTTTGAAACATGTTTGAAAAGCTTTGTAATTGAACATTTCTGTTGAGAGTGAATTCGGTTACTGGAACCCCAAATTTTGTTTCAAACAATTTTTGGATCTGGACTGGTTCTCGCTTGAAATTGATGATAATTGGGGGTTTTAGTGTAAAGGTACATTATACTCAGGATAACAACACAAGCTACAGAATCACATAAAATTAAAAATAAAATGCTATACTGACCTTAACTGTGTTGAAGGCATATCATTATTGTGATATTATCCACATAATTATCATTGAGCAAATCTTTTGTCAGTTATTGTATCCACCGGATAGCATCCGGTGGATACTATGGATTTGACTTCGTTACGCCTACGCCGGCGCCGCCGCAGTGTGTAGAGAGTTTTATTGCGAAAAATACACTTACCATTTCCTGACCATTGCTATATGTTGGTGCCATCCAACTCACTGGCCAACGTTGAGAAACGTTTTAAGATACCTTAAGAGGCCAGTGAGTGAGTGTGAACTAGCATGTCCCCCTAGTGGTCATGTGACCACGCTAGTAAACAACCTTCATTATTTTTGTTGGCCATCCTAGAGTGTGGATGTTTATTTTCAATTCGGATTTTTATTTCTTTTTGGACTTCTTGTGGATTTCAGTTCTGTTGTAAGACATCTGTGTTGACTATGTCTTCTCAGGACAAAAAATTAAGAGCAAAAGCACAGAGGAAAGTGCTTTTGTGGACATTTTTTCGCGGATTGATGACCACCATTTGCAACATGGCGGCAGGGATGTTCGTCGTTGGATGGAGACCTTCTTCTGCTCAGAATGCATCTTTTTCTTCAAAGATCTCGTCTTACTTCAGATTGGGACGAGTTCCTTTTATTTTTTTATGGTTTTTCCACTTGGTTGAAGATTTACTTCATTTTTAACTCTGAAACTGTCGGCAGTCATACTAGCTCCGGCAGGGACAGTTTACATGTTGCTAGGCGACAAAGGAAGCCATGGAGGCAATTCGATTGTCGCAAATAAGCTTATCACAGGTCGGGTTCTTATAGCCAAGTGTTTGGCAGCAAGATCTCACCACGTCATTCTCTGCCGAATGGGTCACCGGATGGATTTCCCTATGGGGGCAGACATCATACTTTTTCTTGGATGCTACGGAGTGGACAAGTTCCGGATGCAGAGTTGAGCTTCTACACCGTTTAATTCAGTGAGGTTCAGTCGGAACTTTTCACGGAGGAAAATACCCGCATGACGTCATCCGAAGACAATCGAGTTTCCATACCTCCTCATATGTCTGGAATCGGGTTGACAGACGACCGGAGTTTGTGATTTATCTCACCACTTGGCTTTTCATTCTGTGGATTTTTACTAGTTTCTGCTGGGAGCTGGCACCGGTACACATTATCTAGTACCCATTGTCAATTTTTATTCAGCAGTACAGCAGCTAGAGAACATGTCAAATCTTGGATAAGAATTTTTGGAAGTTGTCTGGCGGGACCTCTTCCAGGACTTCATCAAGGATCTTGAGATTACTGCATATCATAGGGTATCAGCAATTTCTTGGTTTGTCACCAGAGTATTTGCAATTACAGTCCTCAAAGATCCTGGATTTTTTGCTCACAAGGAGTGTTTCAGGTCTTTCATTGCTCTAACTTATCTCTTAAAATATTTTTAGTGGGATAAGGAGTGCATTTTCACTGTTAATGAAGTTTTTTCTTGGTGGACACATGTCAGATGCCCGAAAAACTTCATTTTGTAATCTCATGTGTATTGGGATTCTTATGTTTAGGAAGGGCCAAATCTGACATATGACTGGAAACATCACAAAAGGCCCTACAACATATTCTTTTGTCCCTTTTATGACAATTCTTCCACTTACTCTGTTCCTCATATAGACATGGGGGAATTAGAAGTAATATAAGTTAGTAATGTTTTAATGGAGTAATCGTTTAGGAGGAATGTATGTCCAGTTTTCGCAGATATACAATTCCTTACTTGTTCAGACAGTAACAGGACTATTTTCATCAATTTTTTTCACGGAAGCGACAGTAGCAGGAAGTAGTTCTGATCCATATGCAGAAGTAGTTGTGGACATAGGTTTTGAAGTTAAAAAAAAAAAAAAAAGGGCGAGAGACAACAGTTTGATAGAAGCTGTTTATGAAATGATCGACAAAAGGGCGATAACACCAGTAAGATGGTGATATCGCTGCAATTTTACAGTTTATCGGTTGTCATAAGCTGGGAAGAGATGGCTACCACCAATAGTTGAGGTCAGTTAAACAGGCCTTTACATGTACCTTAATTTCTCAATATTGGAATGTTTGCTTTTGTTTCTAGTAAGTGAATGGAGGTATTTGTCCCTTTCCTTACAGTGGCATTCTTTCGTAGCCGGATTCACGCGAATTTTTATCTTCACTTCAGTGTTGATGACAGATCACACCAGTTCACTGCCTGTTTGCTATGTTAATACATGGTGAGTTTTTGGGATCTATAAGAATGCATCTTGATTTACCACTATATAGACCAGTTCATTGCCTTGCTCTTGGAAATGGTTTATTTGCGACTTTACTATTATATCAACGGATAGTGAACCTGATGGCTGCAGTAGAAGGCATTGGGTGTCACCATTTGAAAAAAAAAAAAAAAAAAAAAAAGCTTCTTCACTAAAGCAGAGTTGGATCATGATTTTTACATCAGATTAAGTTTCAGCTCCAGCGTTTTTAATTTGGATTGCAGATTCGACCCTATGGTACATCTTTCATGCAAAGCAAAGCAATTTCTTGAGTTAATGGTTCCTAAGGAAGCCATGTCTTGGGTTGGCAGCATGGCTTCATAGGAGAAGACAGTTTATCAGGTGACCCCAAGGTTTTCTGATAATGTACAAAGGATATCTTCAGTCTTGTGATATACCAGTTTTATGTTCTCAGGTTCTCAGGGATCATCTGCAGAGGTGGACTGACTTTGCAAGTTTGAAGGAGGTCCCACTACTTCATCAGAAGGAGCACAATCTCCTTCTGTTATTAGCTTTCTTTAAGGGTTAGGGTGCGCAATTATGGCATCAAACAGCCAGTGGTCTGTTGTATTATTAACAGGGCTACTACCATTAGAATCATTTGGAAGTCTGATTCGGATTCTAAATCTGTTGATTTCCACAGACAGTTCTTCAGTACGGAGGTACCCACTTTCAGGAATGTGTTTCCTTATCTGAAGAATCATTCCTTGGACGAATGCCATGGGTTCAGATTCAGGCATATCACTTCCCAGGGTATACAAATGTTCTAACAAATTCTTTGTTCATGAGAGTCAAGATGATTCAAATTGAATGTGTTTTGGATGACTTTTGAATCTTCTATTCTGATTCAGGTGTTCAATCCAATCTGTCTTTGATTACAATCACCAATGATGGATTTGTTTTGCAACAAGTTTGAACCACAAGCTTGTCTTTTTCAACTTTTCTTGGGATGGACTGGACAGTTTGTTTGGTCCTGTGACCTTGATTCTTCAGGTGATGCAGGTGAATCATTTGGCTTCTAAGGCTCCTTTGGTTTTTCAACCTGTAGTCTTTCCTGCTTTGGAACCTTCTTTAGATCATGCTTTGGTGCAAGATAGGCTTCTTTGTCCAGTGAGAGCCTTGAGAGGTTATCTTGATAAGACAAAAGATCTCAGGGAAGGCAAGAAATTCTTTTTGTAGCTATTAAGAGGGGCTACTTCAAGATTTGGTGCAGAATCATCTTGATTGCATCAGAGTGGCTAGGGATGTCTTATTTTTTGGGATCTGGTGGATCTGTTCCACAAAGGTTCCTTTTAAGGCTTCCCTTGTAGATGAGTTCAATCATTATGCCATTGGTATCCAACAACCTGGATCTTAGGCTTCCAGTGTATGTGTTTCCTTGCCTTAGACTGTGGGGCTTGGGGAACAGATGCATTACACATTTCTTGGGAGGATGTGGACAGCTTTGTGTTTGTTCCAGTGGCTCTCATTCCTCAGGTGACTCAAGATGATCACATAATCATCATGATTGCACCAGGATAGCCAAGGATTCTTCAGGGATTTAGAAGATGATCACCTTCAGGTGCAGATTCATCATGATTGAATCATGATGGTCATGGTGGATGTTCTTGGTTGTGGGGCCTGGTAGATCTATCCACAAACCTCCATCTGAGGCTTCTTTGTGGTGAACATCTCAGATAATACTTTTCTACATGTAGCAAATTTCCTTAACTATTTCTTTAAGGAAAAGAATCTAAAGCTATCTACTATTGCTGGTTACAGAATGACAATTGTAGATTGTTTTACTTGAAGGGTAATAAGTCTCCAGAACTCTTCAGTTGTATAGATTGTTGACATGTTTCTATAGAGACAATCCAGTAGCCAATAGGTTAAGCCTTATTTACCTTTTGTCTCTGGTTCTTGTTTGGTCTCACCAGACAGCCTTTTGAGCCTTTTGAGGAAGATTTCTTGGAGGTTATTAACTTTCACAACAGTCTTTCTTTTGACTTTGGCATCAGGCAAAGGAAGAAGGGTAATTGTATTTACTTGGTTGAAGATTTACTTCATTTTTAACTCTGAAACTGTCGGCAGTCATACTAGCTCCGGCAGGGACAGTTTACATGTTGCTAGGCGACAAAGGAAGCCATGGAGGCAATTCGATTGTCGCAAATAAGCTTATCACAGGTCGGGTTCTTATAGCCAAGTGTTTGGCAGCAAGATCTCACCACGTCATTCTCTGCCGAATGGGTCACCGGATGGATTTCCCTATGGGGGCAGACATCATACTTTTTCTTGGATGCTACGGAGTGGACAAGTTCCGGATGCAGAGTTGAGCTTCTACACCGTTTAATTCAGTGAGGTTCAGTCGGAACTTTTCACGGAGGAAAATACCCGCATGACGTCATCCGAAGACAATCGAGTTTCCATACCTCCTCATATGTCTGGAATCGGGTTGACAGACGACCGGAGTTTGTGATTTATCTCACCACTTGGCTTTTCATTCTGTGGATTTTTACTAGTTTCTGCTGGGAGCTGGCACCGGTACACATTATCTAGTACCCATTGTCAATTTTTATTCAGCAGTACAGCAGCTAGAGAACATGTCAAATCTTGGATAAGAATTTTTGGAAGTTGTCTGGCGGGACCTCTTCCAGGACTTCATCAAGGATCTTGAGATTACTGCATATCATAGGGTATCAGCAATTTCTTGGTTTGTCACCAGAGTATTTGCAATTACAGTCCTCAAAGATCCTGGATTTTTTGCTCACAAGGAGTGTTTCAGGTCTTTCATTGCTCTAACTTATCTCTTAAAATATTTTTAGTGGGATAAGGAGTGCATTTTCACTGTTAATGAAGTTTTTTCTTGGTGGACACATGTCAGATGCCCGAAAAACTTCATTTTGTAATCTCATGTGTATTGGGATTCTTATGTTTAGGAAGGGCCAAATCTGACATATGACTGGAAACATCACAAAAGGCCCTACAACATATTCTTTTGTCCCTTTTATGACAATTCTTCCACTTACTCTGTTCCTCATATAGACATGGGGGAATTAGAAGTAATATAAGTTAGTAATGTTTTAATGGAGTAATCGTTTAGGAGGAATGTATGTCCAGTTTTCGCAGATATACAATTCCTTACTTGTTCAGACAGTAACAGGACTATTTTCATCAATTTTTTTCACGGAAGCGACAGTAGCAGGAAGTAGTTCTGATCCATATGCAGAAGTAGTTGTGGACATAGGTTTTGAAGTTAAAAAAAAAAAAAAAAGGGCGAGAGACAACAGTTTGATAGAAGCTGTTTATGAAATGATCGACAAAAGGGCGATAACACCAGTAAGATGGTGATATCGCTGCAATTTTACAGTTTATCGGTTGTCATAAGCTGGGAAGAGATGGCTACCACCAATAGTTGAGGTCAGTTAAACAGGCCTTTACATGTACCTTAATTTCTCAATATTGGAATGTTTGCTTTTGTTTCTAGTAAGTGAATGGAGGTATTTGTCCCTTTCCTTACAGTGGCATTCTTTCGTAGCCGGATTCACGCGAATTTTTATCTTCACTTCAGTGTTGATGACAGATCACACCAGTTCACTGCCTGTTTGCTATGTTAATACATGGTGAGTTTTTGGGATCTATAAGAATGCATCTTGATTTACCACTATATAGACCAGTTCATTGCCTTGCTCTTGGAAATGGTTTATTTGCGACTTTACTATTATATCAACGGATAGTGAACCTGATGGCTGCAGTAGAAGGCATTGGGTGTCACCATTTGAAAAAAAAAAAAAAAAAAAAAAAGCTTCTTCACTAAAGCAGAGTTGGATCATGATTTTTACATCAGATTAAGTTTCAGCTCCAGCGTTTTTAATTTGGATTGCAGATTCGACCCTATGGTACATCTTTCATGCAAAGCAAAGCAATTTCTTGAGTTAATGGTTCCTAAGGAAGCCATGTCTTGGGTTGGCAGCATGGCTTCATAGGAGAAGACAGTTTATCAGGTGACCCCAAGGTTTTCTGATAATGTACAAAGGATATCTTCAGTCTTGTGATATACCAGTTTTATGTTCTCAGGTTCTCAGGGATCATCTGCAGAGGTGGACTGACTTTGCAAGTTTGAAGGAGGTCCCACTACTTCATCAGAAGGAGCACAATCTCCTTCTGTTATTAGCTTTCTTTAAGGGTTAGGGTGCGCAATTATGGCATCAAACAGCCAGTGGTCTGTTGTATTATTAACAGGGCTACTACCATTAGAATCATTTGGAAGTCTGATTCGGATTCTAAATCTGTTGATTTCCACAGACAGTTCTTCAGTACGGAGGTACCCACTTTCAGGAATGTGTTTCCTTATCTGAAGAATCATTCCTTGGACGAATGCCATGGGTTCAGATTCAGGCATATCACTTCCCAGGGTATACAAATGTTCTAACAAATTCTTTGTTCATGAGAGTCAAGATGATTCAAATTGAATGTGTTTTGGATGACTTTTGAATCTTCTATTCTGATTCAGGTGTTCAATCCAATCTGTCTTTGATTACAATCACCAATGATGGATTTGTTTTGCAACAAGTTTGAACCACAAGCTTGTCTTTTTCAACTTTTCTTGGGATGGACTGGACAGTTTGTTTGGTCCTGTGACCTTGATTCTTCAGGTGATGCAGGTGAATCATTTGGCTTCTAAGGCTCCTTTGGTTTTTCAACCTGTAGTCTTTCCTGCTTTGGAACCTTCTTTAGATCATGCTTTGGTGCAAGATAGGCTTCTTTGTCCAGTGAGAGCCTTGAGAGGTTATCTTGATAAGACAAAAGATCTCAGGGAAGGCAAGAAATTCTTTTTGTAGCTATTAAGAGGGGCTACTTCAAGATTTGGTGCAGAATCATCTTGATTGCATCAGAGTGGCTAGGGATGTCTTATTTTTTGGGATCTGGTGGATCTGTTCCACAAAGGTTCCTTTTAAGGCTTCCCTTGTAGATGAGTTCAATCATTATGCCATTGGTATCCAACAACCTGGATCTTAGGCTTCCAGTGTATGTGTTTCCTTGCCTTAGACTGTGGGGCTTGGGGAACAGATGCATTACACATTTCTTGGGAGGATCTGGACAGCTTTGTGTTTGTTCCAGTGGCTCTCATTCCTCAGGTGACTCAAGATGATCACATAATCATCATGATTGCACCAGGATAGCCAAGGATTCTTCAGGGATTTAGAAGATGATCACCTTCAGGTGCAGATTCATCATGATTGAATCATGATGGTCATGGTGGATGTTCTTGGTTGTGGGGCCTGGTAGATCTATCCACAAACCTCCATCTGAGGCTTCTTTGTGGTGAACATCTCAGATAATACTTTTCTACATGTAGCAAATTTCCTTAACTATTTCTTTAAGGAAAAGAATCTAAAGCTATCTACTATTGCTGGTTACAGAATGACAATTGTAGATTGTTTTACTTGAAGGGTAATAAGTCTCCAGAACTCTTCAGTTGTATAGATTGTTGACATGTTTCTATAGAGACAATCCAGTAGCCAATAGGTTAAGCCTTATTTACCTTTTGTCTCTGGTTCTTGTTTGGTCTCACCAGACAGCCTTTTGAGCCTTTTGAGGAAGATTTCTTGGAGGTTATTAACTTTCACAACAGTCTTTCTTTTGACTTTGGCATCAGGCAAAGGAAGAAGGGTAATTGTATTTACTTGGTTGAAGATTTACTTCATTTTTAACTCTGAAACTGTCGGCAGTCATACTAGCTCCGGCAGGGACAGTTTACATGTTGCTAGGCGACAAAGGAAGCCATGGAGGCAATTCGATTGTCGCAAATAAGCTTATCACAGGTCGGGTTCTTATAGCCAAGTGTTTGGCAGCAAGATCTCACCACGTCATTCTCTGCCGAATGGGTCACCGGATGGATTTCCCTATGGGGGCAGACATCATACTTTTTCTTGGATGCTACGGAGTGGACAAGTTCCGGATGCAGAGTTGAGCTTCTACACCGTTTAATTCAGTGAGGTTCAGTCGGAACTTTTCACGGAGGAAAATACCCGCATGACGTCATCCGAAGACAATCGAGTTTCCATACCTCCTCATATGTCTGGAATCGGGTTGACAGACGACCGGAGTTTGTGATTTATCTCACCACTTGGCTTTTCATTCTGTGGATTTTTACTAGTTTCTGCTGGGAGCTGGCACCGGTACACATTATCTAGTACCCATTGTCAATTTTTATTCAGCAGTACAGCAGCTAGAGAACATGTCAAATCTTGGATAAGAATTTTTGGAAGTTGTCTGGCGGGACCTCTTCCAGGACTTCATCAAGGATCTTGAGATTACTGCATATCATAGGGTATCAGCAATTTCTTGGTTTGTCACCAGAGTATTTGCAATTACAGTCCTCAAAGATCCTGGATTTTTTGCTCACAAGGAGTGTTTCAGGTCTTTCATTGCTCTAACTTATCTCTTAAAATATTTTTAGTGGGATAAGGAGTGCATTTTCACTGTTAATGAAGTTTTTTCTTGGTGGACACATGTCAGATGCCCGAAAAACTTCATTTTGTAATCTCATGTGTATTGGGATTCTTATGTTTAGGAAGGGCCAAATCTGACATATGACTGGAAACATCACAAAAGGCCCTACAACATATTCTTTTGTCCCTTTTATGACAATTCTTCCACTTACTCTGTTCCTCATATAGACATGGGGGAATTAGAAGTAATATAAGTTAGTAATGTTTTAATGGAGTAATCGTTTAGGAGGAATGTATGTCCAGTTTTCGCAGATATACAATTCCTTACTTGTTCAGACAGTAACAGGACTATTTTCATCAATTTTTTTCACGGAAGCGACAGTAGCAGGAAGTAGTTCTGATCCATATGCAGAAGTAGTTGTGGACATAGGTTTTGAAGTTAAAAAAAAAAAAAAAAGGGCGAGAGACAACAGTTTGATAGAAGCTGTTTATGAAATGATCGACAAAAGGGCGATAACACCAGTAAGATGGTGATATCGCTGCAATTTTACAGTTTATCGGTTGTCATAAGCTGGGAAGAGATGGCTACCACCAATAGTTGAGGTCAGTTAAACAGGCCTTTACATGTACCTTAATTTCTCAATATTGGAATGTTTGCTTTTGTTTCTAGTAAGTGAATGGAGGTATTTGTCCCTTTCCTTACAGTGGCATTCTTTCGTAGCCGGATTCACGCGAATTTTTATCTTCACTTCAGTGTTGATGACAGATCACACCAGTTCACTGCCTGTTTGCTATGTTAATACATGGTGAGTTTTTGGGATCTATAAGAATGCATCTTGATTTACCACTATATAGACCAGTTCATTGCCTTGCTCTTGGAAATGGTTTATTTGCGACTTTACTATTATATCAACGGATAGTGAACCTGATGGCTGCAGTAGAAGGCATTGGGTGTCACCATTTGAAAAAAAAAAAAAAAAAAAAAAAAGCTTCTTCACTAAAGCAGAGTTGGATCATGATTTTTACATCAGATTAAGTTTCAGCTCCAGCGTTTTTAATTTGGATTGCAGATTCGACCCTATGGTACATCTTTCATGCAAAGCAAAGCAATTTCTTGAGTTAATGGTTCCTAAGGAAGCCATGTCTTGGGTTGGCAGCATGGCTTCATAGGAGAAGACAGTTTATCAGGTGACCCCAAGGTTTTCTGATAATGTACAAAGGATATCTTCAGTCTTGTGATATACCAGTTTTATGTTCTCAGGTTCTCAGGGATCATCTGCAGAGGTGGACTGACTTTGCAAGTTTGAAGGAGGTCCCACTACTTCATCAGAAGGAGCACAATCTCCTTCTGTTATTAGCTTTCTTTAAGGGTTAGGGTGCGCAATTATGGCATCAAACAGCCAGTGGTCTGTTGTATTATTAACAGGGCTACTACCATTAGAATCATTTGGAAGTCTGATTCGGATTCTAAATCTGTTGATTTCCACAGACAGTTCTTCAGTACGGAGGTACCCACTTTCAGGAATGTGTTTCCTTATCTGAAGAATCATTCCTTGGACGAATGCCATGGGTTCAGATTCAGGCATATCACTTCCCAGGGTATACAAATGTTCTAACAAATTCTTTGTTCATGAGAGTCAAGATGATTCAAATTGAATGTGTTTTGGATGACTTTTGAATCTTCTATTCTGATTCAGGTGTTCAATCCAATCTGTCTTTGATTACAATCACCAATGATGGATTTGTTTTGCAACAAGTTTGAACCACAAGCTTGTCTTTTTCAACTTTTCTTGGGATGGACTGGACAGTTTGTTTGGTCCTGTGACCTTGATTCTTCAGGTGATGCAGGTGAATCATTTGGCTTCTAAGGCTCCTTTGGTTTTTCAACCTGTAGTCTTTCCTGCTTTGGAACCTTCTTTAGATCATGCTTTGGTGCAAGATAGGCTTCTTTGTCCAGTGAGAGCCTTGAGAGGTTATCTTGATAAGACAAAAGATCTCAGGGAAGGCAAGAAATTCTTTTTGTAGCTATTAAGAGGGGCTACTTCAAGATTTGGTGCAGAATCATCTTGATTGCATCAGAGTGGCTAGGGATGTCTTATTTTTTGGGATCTGGTGGATCTGTTCCACAAAGGTTCCTTTTAAGGCTTCCCTTGTAGATGAGTTCAATCATTATGCCATTGGTATCCAACAACCTGGATCTTAGGCTTCCAGTGTATGTGTTTCCTTGCCTTAGACTGTGGGGCTTGGGGAACAGATGCATTACACATTTCTTGGGAGGATCTGGACAGCTTTGTGTTTGTTCCAGTGGCTCTCATTCCTCAGGTGACTCAAGATGATCACATAATCATCATGATTGCACCAGGATAGCCAAGGATTCTTCAGGGATTTAGAAGATGATCACCTTCAGGTGCAGATTCATCATGATTGAATCATGATGGTCATGGTGGATGTTCTTGGTTGTGGGGCCTGGTAGATCTATCCACAAACCTCCATCTGAGGCTTCTTTGTGGTGAACATCTCAGATAATACTTTTCTACATGTAGCAAATTTCCTTAACTATTTCTTTAAGGAAAAGAATCTAAAGCTATCTACTATTGCTGGTTACAGAATGACAATTGTAGATTGTTTTACTTGAAGGGTAATAAGTCTCCAGAACTCTTCAGTTGTATAGATTGTTGACATGTTTCTATAGAGACAATCCAGTAGCCAATAGGTTAAGCCTTATTTACCTTTTGTCTCTGGTTCTTGTTTGGTCTCACCAGACAGCCTTTTGAGCCTTTTGAGGAAGATTTCTTGGAGGTTATTAACTTTCACAACAGTCTTTCTTTTGACTTTGGCATCAGGCAAAGGAAGAAGGGTAATTGTATCCCCGACGCGAAGCGGGGATACTATGGATTCATCATCGTCGTCGTCCGCGTCCGCGTCCGCGCCCTCGTCCGCGTCCGCGTCCGCAGAGATTTCTTGTTAGCGACCTACAGTCCACATTTCTTTCCGGATTTCTTTCATATTTGGCAGGTGACTTGATATGGTAGAGGACTCGCCACCCTATCTTTTTGGTAGGCTTTATGTCTAAATTAGGCCTGTGGTAGACAAAAATGTCTAAAATGTGGAATATTGCTTGTTAGCGACCTACAGTCCACATTTCTTTCCAGATTTCTTTCATATTTGGCAGGTGGCTTGGTATGCTAGAGGACTCGCCACCCTATCTTTTTGGTAGGCTTTATGTCTAAATTAGGCCTGTGGTAGACAAAAATGTCTAAAATGCATTAAAAGTCATGAAATCATGCACTAAATCACTTATAACTTAAAAAGTGTTGCATTTAGAGCATTTTGTTAAAATATGTTATTCAGATACTTTTTTCATAGCTACAACATGGTGAGTAACTTGGGTGTCTGTCTCAATAGCTAAGTGAGTAATAGCTACTTTTGGGCTTTTCAGTAACTTCCATCATGAGTAAAATCAATTGTAACTTGAAAACTATTGCATTTACAGAATTTTGTATAAATATGTTATTCAGCTACTTTTATGTCAGCTATAACATAGTAAAATTTCAGACCTGTAGCTCATAGCATAGCTGAGTAATAGCTACTTTTAGGTTATCACTGTTGAGTAAATTACTTATAACTTCAAAAGTATTACATTTAGAGTATTTTGTTTCAATATGTTATTCACCTATTTCGGAGTCAGCTATAACATAGTGAAGTTCCAGACCTGTGGCTCATTGCATAGCTGAGTAATAGCTACTTTGAAGTTCACACTGTTGAGTAAATCAGTTGTAATTGGAAAAGTATTGCATTTACAGAAATTTGTGTAAATATGTTATTCAGCTACTTTTGGGTCAGCTATAACATAGTGAAATTACAGACCTGTAGCTCATGGCACAACTGAGCAATAGCTATTTTCAGGTACTGACTGTTGAGTAAATGACTTGTAACTTGAAAAATAGTGCATTTGGAGTATTTTGTTAAAATATGTTGTTCGCCTACTTTTGGGTCAGCTATAACGTCGTGAAATTACAGACTTATAGCTCATGGCATAGCTGAGCAATAGCTATTTTCAGGTTGTCACTATTGAGTAAATCACTTGTAACTTGAAAACTATTGCATTTACAGTATTTTGCTTAAATATGTTGTTCACCTAATTTTGGGTCAGCTATAACATAGAAAAAATTCAGACATGTAGCTCATTGCATAGCTGAGTAATAGCTACTTTGACGTTATCACTGTTGAGTAAATCAGTTATAACGTGAAAACTATTACATTTACAGTATTTTGTTTAAATATGTTATTCACATAATTTTTGGTCAGCTATAACAGAGTGAAATTGCAGACCTCTATGTCATGGCATAGCTTACCAATATCTACTTTCAGGTTCTCACTGTTGAGTAAATCATTGTATCCACTGGATAGCCGTAGTGTGTAGAGAGATTTCACCATTACCGCTCTAACAAAAAAAAATATTATAGCTAGCCTTCTCGAGTTTGCAAAGTATATTACAGGGTGCACCACAGTACTCTATTGGTAGGCTTTATATCTAAATTAGGCCTGTGGCTAAATTACTTACCTACTAAAAATGAGTAATTCTGCATTTTGTCTAAAAGTATTGCAGATAGCAAATTTTTCTTAAATAACTCATTCACCTACTTTTGGGAGAGCTTTCACATGCTGAAGTTCCAGACCTGTAGGTAATTACTCACCTACTCAAAATGAGTAAATGCGAATTATCTCTAAAAGTATTGCAGATAGCCAATTTTTGTCAAATAACTCCTTCACCTACTTTTGGGAGAGCTTTCACTTGGTGAAGTTTCACACCCGTAGGTAATTACTCACCTACTCAAAATGAGTAAATGCAAATTATCTCTAAAAGTATTGCAGATAGCGAATTTTTGTCAAATAACTCCTTCACCTACTTTTGGGAGAGCTTTCACTTGGTGAAGTTTCAGACCTGTAGGTAATTACTCACCTACTCAAAATGAGTAAATGCAAATTATCTCTAAAAGTATTGCAGATAGCCAATTTTTGTCAAATAACTCCTTCACCTACTTTTGGGAGAGCTTTCACTTGGTGAAGTTTCAGACCTGTAGGTAATTACTCACCTACTCAAAATGAGTAAATGCAAATTATCTCTAAAAGTATTGCAGATAGCCAATTTTTGTCAAATAACTCCTTCACCTACTTTTGGGAGAGCTTTCACTTGGTGAAGTTTCAGACCCGTAGGTAATTACTCACCTGCTGAAAATGAGTTAATGCAAATTATCTCTAAAAGTATTCCAGATAGCCAATTTTTGTCAAATAACTCCTTCACCTACTTTTGGGAGACCTTTCACTTGGTGAAGTTTCAGACCTGTAGCTAATTATTCACCTACCCAAAATGAGTAAATGCTAATTATCTATAAAAGTATTGCAGATATCCAATTTTTTATCAAATAACTCATTCATCTACTTTTGGGAGAGCTTTCACATGGTGAAGTTCCAGACCCGTAGGTAATTACTCGCCTACTGAAAATGAGTAAATTCGAATTATCTCTAAAAGTATTGTAGATAGCCAATTTTTGTCAAATAACTCATTTGCCTACTTTTGAGAGAGCTTTCACTTGGTGAAGTTTCAGACCCGTAGCTAATTATTCACCTACTCAAAATGAGTAAATGCGAATTATCTCTACAAGTATTGCAGATAGCCAGTATTTCACAAATAACTCATTATTATGAAAACAACTTAGAGGAAGTCATGGGCTGCAAATCTTTTCATGTGGTCAGATTTCACCTTGGGCCCCTCCTGCTTATTATTGGTCCTAGAGGTTTGCAATGTGAAAACGACTTATACGAAATCATGGACTGCGAATCTTTTGATGTGGTCAGACTTCACCTTGGGCCCCTGCTACAGGGTCAAATAAGGGTAGCCAAACTTAAAAGTGCTTTCACCTTGCTTATTAACGAAAAATGCTTTTTATCTTCTAAACTATGTTAGTTGGCCTTTGTCGGTGGATACATCCAGCATCTGGCCACAGATGCGTCCTATTTCTAGTTTTTGTTAGCATTGTCTTCCCTTACTTAAGAGGAGTATTGCTCACAAATGGCTCTGGCCATTTATTACCCAAGAATCAGTTGGCTTCGGATGGGCCTACTTCAGTTAAGCCGGTCGATATGCCAGCTCTCAATCACTGGGACAGCAGTTTTACTCAAGATAGATCTCTTTGTCTTGTGAGGTTTTGAAATACTTTTACTTGGGACAAAGGATTCTATGAGGAATTATTATGTCTTGTCTGTGCCTAGTTAGGAAGGCTTTACAGCAGATATTTTCAGGTCAACTATCTTATCTTGCTGTAGGCAGACTAGCATTTTGACTGAGGAGAAGTCAAATTCTGACTCTCAACAGCAGTGAGTCAAAGCAAGAATCTTTAGGTTTTAGGGTATATGAATTTTCAGATGCCTGTTACTGGAAACCATAACTTTTTTACCAATTTTCAGTCTCACCTGCTTGGTTTGCTTGTGGTCAGACTTTGATATTGTGTCCTACAGTTTGTTATCTTATAAGTATATGTGTGATACTTATTTTATTATAAAATTGATACTTTAGTATGCATTTGTATCTGTATGTCTGTCATACTATCTGTATTTATATTAGGCAGAATTGTTGACTTCATTCAGGCTTGGAATTACACAATATGCTGATGACACTTCCAATATTTGTGTCACCTGTGTGGGTGTTGGATGTTTGTCTAGATACAGCATTCAACTGTAGCAATAACTGTCAGTTTGTGAGAACTTCAACTACATACTATGATTTAGGGGATCTGTATGGTATGTGGTGACTGTTGGAAGTTTATATGTTGTTGTATGCATGTAAATTTCAATGTAAACTTCTCATAATGTTTTAGTTGTAGGCTAGGTAGTGAGTCTCTGTAATGATTACTTCCTTCCTACAACAGCAACAACAACAACAACAAGGCTGTGTTGTTTTGTAGTGCTCAACAGTTCCACTGCCTCATCTGGGAGGTGAGTTTGGATCTGAATGCCTATAGGTTTGTGCTGTGTATGATAGCTGTGCAGAGTGGTGTACTGGGTCTTTAAATTCTAGTACTGCCCTCCTTCCATGAAGGCTGCATTCAGCAATGGTCAGGAAATGGTAAGTGTATTTTTCGCAATAAAATTGAAAAATTTTGTTGTAATTTTAATTTTTATTAGATAAATACTTACCATTTCCTGACCAGGATAGTCCCCCCTACCTCCCCGCAGATTCAGTACTAGGGGAGTATTTTCTGCAACAAAAATAATGAAGGTTGTTTACTAGCGTGGTCACATGACCACTAGGGGGACATGCTAGTTCACACTCACTCACTGGCCTCTTAAGGTATCTTAAAACGTTTCTCAACGTTGGCCAGTGAGTTGGATGGCACCAACATATAGCAATGGTCAGGAAATGGTAAGTATTTATCTAATAAAAATTAAAATTACAACAAAATTTTTCAAATTTCACCATTACCGCTCTAACGAAAAAAATATTATAGCTAGCCTTCTCAAATTTGCAGGATATATTCATAGTCATAAAATGTTGCCTGGGAATATTTTTTGGCCTCATTTTGAAAAACAAGATGGCCACCACGGGCGTTTTTCAACTTTAAACAAGGACTTTTGGTGGCCCTCTAGAGCAAAGGGTATTACAGGTAGGGATCTCAAATTCACAGGATATGTTCCTCATTATAAAATCTTGACTGGGAATATTTTTGGCCTCATTTTGAAAAACAAGATGGCCGCCACAGGCGTTTCTTTGCAGTCATGAAAAGTGCTTATATCTCCCTTATTATTGGTCCTAGAGGTTTGGGATGGTAAACCAACCTATAGGAAATCATGTGCTGGGAATCTTTTGGTGTGGTCAGATTTGACCTTGAACCCCTCCTTCAAGGTCAAACAAGGAGAGCCAAACTTAAAAGTGCTTATAACTTGCTTATTATTGGTCCTAGAGGTTTGGGATGGTAAACCAACCTATAGGAAATCATGGGCCGGGAATATTTTAGTGTGGTCGGATTTGACCTTGGGCCCCTCCTTCAAGGTCAAACGAGCATAGCCAAACTTAAAAGTGCTTATAACTCGCTTATTATTGGTCCTAGAGGTTTGGGATGGTAAACCAACCTATAGGAAATCATGGGCAGGGAATCTTTTGGTGTGGTCGGATTTGACCTTGGACCCCTCCTTCAAGGTCAAACGAGGATAGCCAAACTTAAAAGTGCTTATAACTCGCTTATTGTTGGTCCTAGAGGTTTGAGATTGTAAACCAACCTATAGGGAAACATGGGCAGGGAATCTTTTGGTGTGGTCGGATTTGATCTTGGACCCCTCCTTCAAGGTCAAACAAGGTCTGCCAAACTTAAAAGTGCTTATAACTCGCTTATCATTGGTCCTAGAGGTTTGGGATGGTAAACCAACCTATAGGAAATCATGGGCTGGGAATCTTTTGGTGTGGTCGGATTTGACCTTGGACCCCTCCTTCAAGGTCAAACGAGCATAGCCAAACTTAAAAGTGCTTATAACTCGTTTATTATTGGTCCTAGAGGTTTGGGATGGTAAAACAACCTATAGGAAATCATGGGCAGGGAATCTTTTGGTGTGGTCGGATTTGACCTTGGACCCCTTCTTCAAGGTCAAACGAGGATAGCCAAACTTAAAAGTGCTTATAACTCGCTTATTATTGGTCCTCGAGGTTTAGGATGGTAAACCAACATATAGGAAATCGTGGGCTGGGAATCATTTGCTGTGGTCGGATTTGACCTTGGACCCCTCCTTCAAGGTCAAAGGAGGATAGTACACAACATCATGTGCTGGGAATCTATTGCTGTGATTGGATTTGACCTTGGACCCTCCATCAAGGTCAAACAAGGATAGCCAAACTTAAAAGTGCTTATAACTCGCTTATTATTGGTCCTAGAGCTTTGGAATGGTAAACCAACCTATAGGAAATCATGGGCAGGGAATCTTTTGGTGTGGTCGGATTTGACCTTGGACCCCTCCTTCAAGGTCAAACGAGGATAGCCAAACTTAAAAGTGCTTATAACTCGCTTATTGTTGGTCCTAGAGGTTTGAGATTGTAAACCAACCTATAGGGAAACATGGGCAGGGAATCTTTTGGTGTGGTTGGATTTGACCTTGGACCTCTCCTTCAAGGTCAAACTGGGATAGCCAAACTTAAAAGTGCTTATAACTCGCTTATTATTGGTCCTAGAGGTTTGGGATGGTAAACCAACCTATAGGAAATCATGGGCAGGGAATCTTTTGGTGTGGTCGGATTTGACCTTGGACCCCTTCTTCAAGGTCAAACGAGGATAGCCAAACTTAAAAGTGCTTATAACTCGCTTATTATTGGTCCTCGAGGTTTAGGATGGTAAACCAACATATAGGAAATCGTGGGCTGGGAATCATTTGCTGTGGTCGGATTTGACCTTGGACCCCTCCTTCAAGGTCAAAGGAGGATAGTACACAACATCATGTGCTGGGAATCTATTGTTGTGATTGGATTTGACCTTGGACCCTCCATCAAGGTCAAACAAGGATAGCCAAACTTAAAAGTGCTTATAACTCGCTTATTATTGGTCCTAGAGCTTTGGAATGGTAAACCAATATCTAGGAAATTATGGGCTGGGAATCTTTTGGTGTGATCGGATTTGACCTTTGGCCCCTCTTTCAAGGTCAAATGAGGATTGCCAAAATTAGTGTTTATATCTTGCTTATTCGTATTCCTAGAGGTTTTGCAGTGTCACACCAACCTATAGGAAATCATGGGCTAAGAATCTTTTGATATGATCAGATTTCACCTTGGGCTTCTCCGTCAAGGTTAAGCGATGTTACAATGGCTTTGGTGAGTTTTCTTCTGGTGGATACAATTTGCATCGGTTCTCCGATGCGATAGGTCTAGTTTTATTTGAATGTAACCAAAATTTACGGTTTATGTATTTTGGTTTAGTGTCACTTTCAATGCATTGTATAGGTTATATCACCAAGGGTATTTAAGGGCAGGGGAAACAAGGGCTGGTACTCACAGACGGGATCAAGCTCAAGTTGAGCCAAAAATCAACTCAAGTTTACAACTGCTTATACTAAGCTTGATCTAATTTTAGCTCAATTTGATCTTGATAGCTTTTGTGAATATTCACTTCAAAGAATGATAGAAGAGGACAAAAATATTAATGTCACATCATACACAGTAAAATGACACAAAAGCCAACTGTACCTTTAGCAGAAATTAAGAAAAGTGGCATCTTAAATTCTTTTACCAGAAAAAAGAGGAAAAAAATAATACAGTTATTTCACAATTATTTTGTTGTGTAGGATTGAAATTATTTTGTTGGCAAGCTACCTGTTATTGTGGAAAACCTGAAGTCTCTTCACTTGATTTTTGAATATGAGCAGTAAAGACAGAATCAAACAAAAATTTGAATACTGGCTTTTCCTTTGGTAAAATGCATTGGAAGTGATCCAATAAAAGTCTTGAATGAGTGTCCTGTTGACCCAGTGTGTGGCAGATCCATTGTAAACCAAAATATTATGTATGGCATAGATATGGCATTTCAAAAGTTACACTAAATGAGTGGCCTATTAAAGTGATTATTTGCAATATTTTGTGTGACATGTAAAAATACTAAAAAAAAATTACTATTAAAAAAAATTGTTTCACCCATGGCGTCTGGATGGGTGGGCGGGCGTTATGGCGGACGGGCTGCAGGAAAAAGTTTGTCCAGGCTGTATCTCAGAAACCGTAAGAAATAGGAAGTTCATACGTGGTAGGGACATTGGTTTGGGGGTGTAGGTATGCAATGTCATGGTCTCACCTTGATTTGACCACCCCACAGTGACCTTGAGTTTGAAAATCTTGTCCGGGCTATATCTCGACAACTGTAAGGTGTAAGAAGTTGGTACGTGGCATGGGCATTAGTTAGGGGTTGTAGTTGTGCAACATTATGGTGTGACCTTGATTTGACCTTTGACCTTGCATTAGTGACCTTGACCTATAAAATGTTGTCTGGGCTATGTCTCAAAAACCATAAGGTGTAGGAACTTCATACGTTGTAGGAACATTAGTTAGGGGGTGTAGGTGTGCAACATCATGGTGTGACCTTGATTTGACCTTGCTGTAGTGACCTTGATCTATAAATTCTTGTCCGGGCTATATCTTGGAAACCGTAAGGTGTAGGAAGTTGATACTTATTAGGGACATTAGTTAGGGGTCGTAGGTGTGCAATGTCATGGTATGACCTTGATATGACCTTTGACCTTGCCATAGTGACCTTGACCTATAAAATCTTGTCCAGGCTTTATCTCGGAAACCGTAAGGTTTAGGAAGTTGATACTTGGTAGGGACATTGGTTGGGGTTGTAGATGTGCAACATAGTGGTGTGACCTTGTTTTGACCTTTGACCTTGTTGTGACCTTGACCTATAAAATCTAGTCTAGGCTATATTTCGGAAACTGTAAGGTGTAGGAAATTGATATTTTGTAGGAACATTGGTTAGGGTTTATGGATGTGCAATATCATGGTGTGACCTTGATTTGAACTTTGACCTTGCTGTAGTGACCTTGACCTATAAATCTTGCCCGGGCTTTATCTCAGAAACTCTATGTGCAGAAAGTTGATAGTTGGTAGGGACATTGGTTGGGGGTTATAGGTGTGCATTGTAATAGTGTAATCTTGATTTAACCTATGACCTGGTCATAGTGAACATGAGTTTGAAAATGTTGGTGTTGGGGTGTTGGTGTGCATCATGGTGTGACCTTTAACTTTAGCTCTACCAAAGTGTGTTCAACTGCCATATTTGAGAGGTGTTTCTCTTATGACAAAAATCTATAGATTGCTGTTACTGCAACTGATAAGTTTATGTACTTTTGTATAATTGTGCTATTTCCATTGACAGCTTTACTCTAATTAATACAGTTAACAGCTTTATAATTTTTAGTTTACTGATTAATGCTGTCATCTTGCTATTGAAATATCTTGATTTAATACTTTATCTCTGCATACATTTTCTTTCTTTTAGATTTTATTTTCTCTACTTAACATTATTTGGAGCTTTATATAACTGACACTACTCTGAAAGTATCCAGATCTTTGTAATGTATTGGAACTTCTATATTTCATGGTGTTGAAAACTCTTTCCCCAGGCTGTGGGGTGCGGGCATCTCTGATGCTATTTTCTGATTTTCCTGTGCAAGTACTCTATCATTGTTATGTTTAAAAAGTGCTGGAGTAATTTATCATCAACAGATAAATTTTCAAAAGTTGTGAATTAATGTTGTTTCGACTTGTTTTGCAGTGGAAAAACAAAAAGAAAATATTGGCGGGGAACCTTCAGAACGAAGCCAAAAGAAGAAACTCGGTGAGTTGATCAGAAGAATTTTTATGAAAAGTCCAAGTGAATGTTGCAATGTGTAATTTGCAAAGGCTGTTTAGTTCATTCAACAACTCATTTAGCTTTACTTACTGTAATGAACAATGGACAACAATACTGGAGTAAACATTGATAAACCAGTACTGCTAGAGAATCTATGGAATAGCCAGTCTAGTAGTAGAAATGGTGAAAAAGCTTCATATTGCAAACATTGTTAATAAATTGTGTACATTGTATTAACAGACACCTGTATGTGTACACACAAATAGTGTAGGATTGAAATGAAATTTCAATGTTGAATAAAAGTGTAATTTGGCTTTGCATATCAATTGTTATTGAAATATCGTTTCATGCTGTAAAACGCATTATTTTGCAACTACTGGTCTTACATTTATCGAGATATACAAAACTGACCATTAATTTAACACGTAGAGGTAGTTAAATTTCAGCGAAAATCTCGGAATAAATCTTCTAATGTATGAATATTGATGATCGAACTAATATGAATTGATAAACTACATAACGATTTTGAAAATTCCTCCTGGAGGATGCTGGAAATGATATTGAAATTAACACTTTTAGTGTCAATATTGAAATACAGAAAGTTAATATTGATTTATATTGTAATAGTAATCTCTTCACTACACACAAGTAAAGATTTGTTAATTGTATTAAATAAAAGTAAAATATGAATTTTGTTGGAAGTCTCTGGCTTCCTGGGCAACTTCCTTAAACATGCTTGACAGAACTGTGAAAAAAAAACCTTTGGATCTTTAAAAAATGCAGTAATTTTTATGAATTTCAGAAAGACAAGAAGAAAAACTAAAAAACAACAACAGGGATTTGTCTATGGTAAGTGAATGTACCTTCAAAGCTCTGTCACGCCAGCAGAAGAAGGGGAAAGCTGTTACTTTCGACTCAGAATGCACCTTTCACAGTCATGTAGGGAAGGTCTGCCGTGCCTCCTATGATCACCTTAGGGATTTGCGTCGTATCCATTAATTCCTAACTGTTGACACTGCACTTCTTGTGGCAAAATGCTGTGGTCTTCACTAGTCAGTTAGACTATTGTAATTCCTACTGTACGTGGTGACCAAAGGCAGCGTTGCTAAACTTCAGAAAGTTCAAAGTGCACTCTGCCGTTTTGTTTTCAGATGGGGACAAAATGAGTCATGTCAAACCTTACCTAGAAAAAAGCCACTGGCTTCCCATTTCATATTCTGTTCAAGTACAACCTCCTCATTTGCAAAGCCAGAAACCCCTCCCAACCCCCCTGTTTGTCATCCCTGATCAAGTCTAGTAGTCTCACACGTGAAAACAGATTATCAGTTTCCTCAGTCCGTCCCAGGAAGGCCATAGGCAGACGTGGTTTTGTCACTGCTACGCCGATGGAATGGAACAGATTCCCATTTGGTGTCAGATCACCACAGACAATTTCAAGTTTTAAAAGTCAACTTAAGACTTACCTGTTTAGACGAGCTTACCCTCCACCATAGTCACCCTCCCCTAGCGGGCACTTGCTGGGTTATGACTTTGCTATGGTTAACGACTGTCCCTTTGTTGGTATAAATGCTTCTATTATTGTGTTGTCTCATTATGGTACAGTCAATAGCCATATTCCACTGTTGCCATTGATGGCAAGACCAACCTAGCCAATTTCAAAGTCATTGGACTGCTTCAAGTCCTGCAGAGAAAGCTGGAAGACCAACAAAGGCTGAGTGAACAGATTCTGATAACCTTTCCACCTTCTTCAAACTCTTTCTTTTTATCAATGTTCCAAATAACAAGTTATTTTTTGTATAAATAGTAGATCATCTTGAAAGCCTATATATAGTAAGAAACTAAATAAGTTATTCTTTGGTTAAACATTGTAGGTTCTGTTCATATACCTTTTAGAATATATTCACACAATAAAAACTATGATACAAGTTCAGCTTTACTAATACTTGCTATTTAGTTTTAATTTTCAAAAAAGTACTAAATGGGTGTAGTAACAACACTTGATATAAGCTTCATGGAAAGGTTTCTTGAAACAGAATAATTTGTTCATAATGGTTTCATGTACCTAAGATATATATGAATTTTACAGGTAAATGTACCAAAGATTTGTTATTGTCAAATACAACTTAAATAGTAATGCAGGTGTATAAGTAAGTAGCTCTCTTGTACTTACCTTCATATCAAATTAAATATATCAAAGCAAATCCAAGAATGATCAAAATCAAAAGTTGTGAAAATGAGGTTTTTGTTCCGTTTTTATTATTTATTAGCAAAAGCTTTGATCGATTCGTTCATTGATTCTGGCTTCAGCATGTAGTATACATCATTCTTGGTTGTTGGTGAATATATACTAGTCTGAATTAATAAGGAAGCATTTTTGAATCTTTAGGCTTTGTTAAAACCTCATGTCCAAAGTGATGCGTATTTTTAAGTAAAATTTTGTGATAATGTTGAATAGTTTTTCTGCTTTCAGGTGAAAATGAAGTCTATGTTTGCTATTGGCTTTGCATTTACAGCACTTCTCAGTATGTTCAACTCTATGTAAGTCATGTCAACTATTGATCATCTTTTTATAAGGAACAGACTTAATATAAAATGTAAGGTAACTGTTTTTGCGTGACACAAAATACCAGTTAACTGTGTGCAAGTTGTGAAAAATCCTAAGTAAGTGACATAAAATACTTGTCAACTGTTGTAAGTAATACAAAAGTCTTAGTTAACGCTGTTTTCCAACAAAAAGTACTTGTCACAAAATACCATATGACTTTATGTAACTGATAAAAAGGATTAATCAACTTTATGCAAGTAACTTGAAGTAACAAGAAATGAGTATTATGTACTTGTATGTATGTAAGAAAAATTGCTAGTCACCTCTGTATAAGTTATACAGAATATCAGCCAAGTCTAAGTACTCATATGCAAATTACTTATCAATTTTATATCAATAACACAAACTGTTTGTCAGCTCTTTGTACCAATGTGTCTGTAGATTTGATGGGAAGGTGGTCTGCAAACTGCCATTTGTTCCGATCTCCTGGCTTCACGGCATCTCACACAGAAACCTGATGGGAGACGACTTCACAGACTGCTCATTCATCTTCCTCTACATCCTCTGTACCATGTCCATCAGGCAGGTCAGTGTGTTTCAGAAAGATGATAAAATGTGAGAGTTTGAAGTAAGTATGTTAGAGAGATGAAAGTATTAGACAAGTAAAGGTATTACACAGGTGAAAGTATCAGACAGGCGAGAGTATTAGACAGGTGATAGTAGATTGGAGAGTATTAGACAGTTGAAACGCTTTGACAGGAGAAAGTATTAAGTTTGAAGTTAGTCTGTTAGACAGGTGAGAGTATTAGACAGGTGAGAGTATTAAACAGGTGAGAGTAATAGACAGGTGATAGTAGGTTGGAGTGTATTAGACAGTTGAAACGCTTTGATAGGAGAAAGTATTAAGTTTGGAGTTAGTATGTTAGACAGGTGAGAGTATTAGACAGGTGAGGGTATTAGACAGGTGATAGTAGGTCGGAGTGTAGTAGACAGGAGAAAGTATTTTACAGGTCACTCTATCAGACAAGAATTTAAGGTAATACTAGAAGCCAATGTATTAGATAGTTGAGAGTATTAGAGAAGTGTGTACTAGACAGGTGAAAGTCCTTGACAGGGGAGACTATTGAACAGGTGAATGTATGGATTAGACCTAGGTGAGTATAAGACAGGAACCGTATTTATCTGAGTAAATGCCCCCTCCTTATTGAATGCGCCCTCTCCCTTTCCATTTTTGCGATTCTGAAAAAAGATCTATTTTAGTACATAAAGAATTTAATAAACACCAACTGGAGGTGAAGTTCATTAAAATAAAACATGGCAGTTGTGATCAATAACATCTTTATATCTACAAAATTAAGATTAAAAAATATATAATTTCTTCAGATTTAAGATTGGATGTTAATATTTTAAGTTCTCCCACAACTATATGTGCTGACAATCAAGATATCTGTCAATGAGAATATTTAACAAGTACTTATATTAGACATGGGTGAGTCTTGGATGACTTTATCAACCAGGATTATCGAGGGTCCACAATTCTCCCACAAGTGACAAATGCTGAGGACCTGTCTCAATATGACCCAGGTTGTTGAACGGGATGTAAAACCCCAACTTTAAACAGGATTATTATATCCCCAGACGAAAGTCGGGGATATATTGGATTCAGGTCCGTCGCGCCGCCGCCGCCGCCGCCGCCGCCGCCGCCGCCGCCGTAGAAATTTCCTTGTGGACGCGATAACTCAAAAACAAATTAATTTTTTTTTTTCAAACTTGGTACACATGTTAAGGGTGCCCAAAGGAAGATCCCTATTTTAAGGTGACCTTAAACTCCCAGTAAAAAAGAACTTATGGCCACCTTAAGGTCAGAAATTGGACTTTTGGCCACTTAGAGCCCTGTAGGTCACAAACTATGATGCTCAGCTGGCTAAAATTTTACCTGACAACACATTAATATGTTCTTAGTACATGTGCCGAAAATCACGACTTTAAGTTGAGGAGAAAATTGTCTTTGAGGCCCATAAATACCCCCACTTAGGGATTTTTTGCTATACTTTTCACATATTTTGCCCTATAATTTGGAAGTGGTAATTCTGATGAGTCTGAAACTGTGCTAGGTATAACTTTGATATGTAATCCTTGTCTGTAGAAAATTTTAGGGCTGTAGGTTTACCCAAAGGGGTCGACTTAAGGTCTCAAAAGTGCCCACAGAGACCCAATTTATGCACTTTTTGCCAATTTTAAGCACTGTAGCTTTCAAACTATGTCTCTCATCTAAGTTAAATATCATCTGGGAATATATCTATGTGTTTTCTTATATGTGCCCCAACATTTAGGCCTTTAATAGACAGTTAACCTGTGTATCAGGACCATAAACACCCACCCGAGTGACCCTTATAAGACATTTTTCACATCTTTTTCCCTGTAACTTGGAAATGGTAAGTCTGAGAAGTTTCAAACTGTATTAGATATATATTCTGTGTGTAATCTTAGTATGTAACAGATTTTAAGTCTAAAGCTTTAATTTTGAAGGTCAAATTGAGGTCTCTAAAAGGCTCCCAAAGACCCAATATTTGGACTTTTTGCTACTTTTAAGCCCTGTGACTGTCAAACTATGTGACTGATAGAGCTCAAATCCTATCTGGGAAGATATTAGTATGTTATTTATATATGTGCCAAAAATTAAGGCTTTAAGAAGACATTTAACCTGTGTATGAGGACCATAAATCCCCACCCGAGTGACCATTTTTAGACATTTTTCACATATTTTTCCCTGTAACTTGGAAATGGTAAGTCTAAGAAGTTTCAAACTGTATTAGATGCATATTCTATGTGTAATCTTAGTATGTGACAAATTTTAAGTCTGCAGCTTTAATTTGAAGGCCACATTTAGGTCTCTAGAAGGCCCCATAAAGACCCAGTATTTGGACTTTTTGCCAATTTTAAGGCCTGTGACTGTTAAACTATGTGACTGATAGAGCTGAAATCTCATCTGGGAATACATTATTATGTTCTTTTTACATGTGCCAAAAATCAAGGCTTCAAGTAGACATTTAACCTGTGTATGAGGACCTTGAACACCCACCTGAGTGACCCTTTTAAGACATTTTTCACATATTTTGCTCTGTAACTTGGAAATGGTAAGTCTGAGAAGTTTCAAACTTTATTAGATACATATTCTATGTGTAATCTTAGTATGTAACAAATTTTAAGTCTGAAGCTTTAATTTGAAAGCCACATCGAGATCTCTAAAAGGCCCACAGAGACCCAATATTTGGACTTTTTGCCACCTTTAAGCCCTGTGACTGTTAAACTATGTGATTGATGGAGCTGAAATCCCATCTGGGAATGCATTATTATGTCCTTTTTACATATGGCGAAAATCAAGGTTTTTAGTAGACATTTAACCTGTGTATGAGGGCCATAGACACTCGCCCAAGTGCCTTTTTGGACATTTTTTCCGTATTTTGCCCTGTTATTTGGAAATGCTTAGTGTGACAAGTCTTAAACTGTATTATATATAAATTTTTGTTTGTTATGTATGTCCCCCAAAAAGTTTCAGATCTGTAGTTTAATTGCTAAGGTCTCTTTAACAATTGTAAAATGCCCACAGAAACCCAATTTTTGGACATTATGCCACTTTAAAGCCCAGTAACTGTCAAACTATGTGGGTTATAGAGCTGAAATCTTTGAATTTTTAAAAGGAAATGCCTGTCTATTTAAATTTTGAATATTAATAATGTTATGGCTATCTTAGTCTTTTAAGAACTTATTTTTGTGTGTTATACCTCTGCTTGCTGAGTTTTTAACTTTTTAAAATGAAACTGGTTAAACGCCGGTTAAACATATTCAAGTAGACAAAATGGACACTTTAAGTGAGCTTTAAGTCCCAATATTAATGAAATTATATCCGTATGTAGTAAAACTAGGGGATTTTTAACCCTCAACTAGCCCAGTTTTATTCAACTTGCCTCAGTTAATTTTGACACAGCTCCTACAGTTATGAACTCATTTCAGTTGATAATCACATACTTAAAATTCTCAATTCTTTTTGTATTTGAGTACCCCTTTTATATAGATTGTTTGTTTACCATTTATGCTGTAGCACTCCATCTCTTTGAGAGAACATGTAAACTGTGTAAAAAAGATGTAGAAGATGAGATACATTTTGTTTGTGTTTGTCCAGCTTTAGAGCTGATTCGTATGAAATATTTCAAAATTTTAAATATAGATAAATCTGAATTATTAATAGATCAATTATCAAGGGTATTAACTCATATGAATGTCAATATGGTTATTAATTTTATTTTTGATTTGTGGCAAGAAAGAAAAAGTAAATTATATTAGTAATTTTTATGTATTGAATTGCTGTCTTTATTTACTGTATCTTACCTCAAAATATGTTTGCTCTGTTTGTTATTAACTCTCTATTTAAAGTGACTTATAAGCCCATATAGGGCTGGGTATTACTTCAATAGTTTTTGTATAATCCTTGTCAACATAATACATGTCACTATAATAAACTAATAAACTAAACTAAGTCCCAACCCACATCCCCCACCCGGATTCCCCCCACCCACCTCTGGGACCTCCAGCTATATTGAGTGACACTAAATAAACAAAGGTATTTAATGATATCAGATGAGAAACAAAGACCTCAATGGGGTTGCAGATCTTGTGTAATAGTGAGAGAGGTGTGGAGAAGGGGAGAGGGGTGGGGGTGGGAGGTGGTGGCCTTCATTACATATAACACAAAGGGGAGTCAGAACAGAGATTGTGTCACATATTTAGGTTGCATATATATGGACCACATATATAGGTATAGAGGAAATGAATAACTGAAAACAATTTGCAAATTCTAAAAATAATATAATAAAATAATAATATAAATAATTTTTTTTTAAATAATATTTTATTTGTGAACAAATATAGAAACAGATATGCGCTTTTTGGGATTATGAATTTTAGAATGGACATTGAATCATCAATCATTTAAATACTTTGAAGGAAGATTGAAAAGTATGATGAGTTGAGTTAAAAATACGGAGTGGCTGCTGATCCGTGTTTCGCGGTTCAATAGTTTAATGGTCTGTTGGTCCGTGTAGTTTATAAACACTTACAGTTCCGTGAATTATGAGAAATAAAGGCAGGAAAATGCTAAACACAACCACTGTGATAAGTTTGACACACAAGAAGATTTGAAATATTACATGACTGTAAACTCACAACACTGTCACTTTCACTTCAGCTGATAATTGCAATTACCAGCCGGTTAAATCAATGGAAGGGATATTGCACTGAAGATGATGGCATGTCATTTTTAAAAGTGTTAATAATTCCACTCATCAGTCTAAGGAAAAACTTCAGTTGGAAATTTTAAGCCTATCTGAATGTATCTGACTGCCTGCTGTTAAAAACCATAAATCTGTCAGTCCTTGTGTTCACGTTTATTTTGAAAGTAGACTTATGTGTACTTTGTAGTGTCTGAAAGTTGGCAGATAATATAAGTCCCAGTTTCACCTATGCATGTAATGTGAAGTATATGTTACTTCTGTGTCCCAGCCTTGTCCCAGGTGTTAATGTATAGTATAGACACAACTGGTTAATTGCATTATAATTATTTTTCATAATGTTCTCATATATTTATGTAGCTTAGCTAGCTGATGAGTCTCCCAGACAGGAAAGGCCTCTGATACAATTTACATTATGGCAAAATTTCGTGTTTGCATTCTGGTTTAGACAGCCTAGAAGGCAGGGCTAGCCTACATGTGTTTTTAAAGTAAATATTGTGGTCATATTCCCCGGTTGTAAATAAAAGTCAGTTGTACAGAGTGCTATTTTTCGTAAGATATACAGGGAGTGCTTTTGTGTTTCAGTGTATATCATCAATTAAAATAGTTACAGTTATTGCTGTTTCTGTCACTATTTACTCAAAATCACGGATATATTAGCACTATTCAACCGTGAAAACACTACACTGATTGATAGACTGGTAAGCTATTGAACCGTGACACACGGATCCATAGCCACAGCGTTAAAAATAATATTTTATTTGTCAACAAATATAGAAACAGATATGCTCTTTTGGGATTATTATTTTAGAATGGACATTCAATCATCAATCATTTAAATACTTTGAAAATAGGTATAGAGTTATCATTGCAGGAAGATTGAAAATATAATTTGAGTTATGTATTCGGCGTCTGGGGATACACCATCTTCCTTGGAAGATATAAACAGAGTAGATTGATGTGCTGAAGTTCATATAATAATGGGTAATTATGTTTTTAAAAATTCCCGATCAAAACCTGTGGCGTGAGTGATGACCTGTCTGGGGATATGTTGGCGCCGAGTTGGCCCAATCTAGTTAACTGTAGAGTGTGGTAAGTTATTTGAATCGATGTATTAACTTGCTGGATATACTGAGGTGAAATGTGAGCTTATAATTTAAGCTGGAAGGTGTTTATGATTATGTGAGTTGGACATCATTGTATCTTTTCAATTCAAACAAATAGTTTCAGATAGCGTGGAATCCTGCACAACACTAGAATAAAAAAACTACTACACTGCCTGCCTGCCACAATTTGGTTAATTGAACTGGATCACATAATCTAAATTAAGCGTCCCACAAGGGACGCTTGGTTGTATATGGGAGGATATCTGGCTGGGCCGGCTCTGTGAGCTCCGCGTTTTCTTTTCCTCATAACTCTGTGACCGTTTGGCGGATTCCTTTCAAATTTGGCAGGTATATGCAGTAGCCCTGGGAAATTTTTCTGAATATGCTGCGACGACATTTTAACCAATCAGAGAGATCACATGACTTAAAATGCGTTTTTTAGGAGGGATGTCCAGATGATAACTTACGAAGCATTTTATCTATCCACCTGAAATTTAGCAAATACCTTCCTCATATAAAGATCTGGGCGACATTAAACTTTGGGAGGGATAGGTTAAGAAATGACTGAGTTATTAATTAAGCGTTAACAATTTTCTTAACGAGTAAAACCGAAAACTGCTTGTATCTCCTTTCAACCGATTTTGTCAAAATTTTCGACCCTCAGGGTATCTAAGCAAACTACTCTCTCCAATTTTTCAAAGACTTTCTCCTCCCCAAAATTAGGGGTCATATTCAATTTTCGAATTTTTGACAAAAAATGCAAAACACAAAATTGGAAATATAGTCTCATAAGGTACACATATAGAACGATACTGATATATGAGTACTTTTTGAAACCATTTTCTTCATAAAATAAAAATTTTTTACTAGTGGGATTTCGGCAAAATTTTTGACCCACAGGATATCTGTGAAGACTAGCCTTTCCAAGTTTTAATGAATATTTGCCAAAAAATGACGGCCATTTTCAATTTTTGAATTTTTTTCAAAAATGCTGTTTTGCAAAATTTACAAAAATGTTTGTTTTTACAAAAATGCTTGTACCTTGAAAACTGTGCCAGATGGAGCGATTTCGATGAAATTTTTATCCATAGGGTCACCTCTGCTGAGTAGGTGACCCAATTTTCAAAAATTTTTTGTCCCGCCAAAAATGGCAGTCATTATGAATTTTCCAAAATCGCAAAACCCAAAATGCTTGTATCTTGAAAACCGTGCTAGATAGAGCGATTTCGAAAAAAATTTCGATCCGTAGGGTAACTCTACTGAGTAGCTGGCCCAATTTTCAAAAAATATTTTTGTCCCACCAAAAGTGGTGCCCATTTTGAATTTTCGAATTTTTCGCAAAAAAATGCAAAACACAAAAATGCTTGTATCTCGAAAACCGTGCCAGATAGAGCAAATTCGGCAAAGTTTTTGACCCACATAGTATCTGTGAAGACTAGCCTTTCCAAATTTCAATGAATATTTCACTCGCCAAAAATGGCGGCCATTTCTTTGGGTATGTAAGCAGACTACTCTACCCAATTTCCCCCCAAAATGTACCCTTGCCAAAAATGGGGGTCATTGTCAATTTTGAGATTTGTGACAAAAAGTGCAAAACGTCAAATTGTCTCTGTCTCCTTAACCGTGCAAGATAGAGCAATATCATCAATATTTTTGAAACACACTATCCAAGATAACTACCCTACCCAAGAACCACTTTTCCTATTTTATTGCGTTAATACATCCTATCCAATGGACAATTGCTAATCCGGTCGGCGCAGACCGGCCCGCCAAACGACAGAAAAAGTCATCTTATATGGGTGCATAATGCCCCCACAAGCTGGCCGGTCTACCCAGTACTGTGCACTCCCCAGATGGCGCCTCGTACTTCCTTCCTGTCTAGACAACCTGACGTCATAGCATCTTTTTCGTTTGGCGCGTGTACTGTGCAGACATGTTTTTTCAACATCTCCAGATATTTTAAACAAAGTGTGCCTTATGGCGGATTCTCAACCTCATTTGTGGATATTTTCAGTGTAGAAGTTTTATCTACTGATCAAGCACGGATATACTTTTAGAAATCTGCTGGAAACGCTCCCTAGTTGACTCAATTTAATTTTGATGATAGGGCAGTAATCGGCGGGAAATATGAAGGCAGCCATTTTACTAGTAGTTTCCTCCCTTTCAACCATTATGTTGTTAGGGCAGATCGATTTTATTGAGGAATTATGGATATTCTACTTACAGGTATTGTTATCCGTGTCTTTTGTTTGAATGTACTATATATAACCTTCAAGCTAATCACCATAGAAACATCTTAGAAATCACGGAAAACCTCAGTCTATGTAGTTTTCAGCACGGTAAATTAAAGGGATTCCCCATGAAGGTGCATTCTTCATCAGAGCGCACTGGTATGGCATCAGTCACACCAGCCAGCTCGAATATACAGTGTTTTTCATCAGAAGCATGAGATGAATTCTTCAGATTTCTTCAGAGCGCACTGGTACAGACTTCTCTGCTGTAAAGCATCAGTCACACCAGCCTAGCTCGAGTATATTTTCATCAGAAGCAAGAGGTGAATTCTTCAGATCTCTTCAACCGACCTCTCCAGTATTTTCTACACAGAGGGAACTTTTGTCACTCTCAGTCCCACCCTTATGGACCCGGCCATTGTGTCGGTAGTAAGGGCAGGGATGGCCAGGAAACTGGTTTGAGTGTACAGCCGGCTGAGAAGAAGAACCGACTTCAGACCGGCCAGGAATTTCATCTTCAGAGTACACTGGCCCGGCTTCTCTGTTTTTAAAGCAACAGCCGGCCGGCCAGCTAAAAGAACGCGACCTCTGACGTCATATCCAGTCAACCAATCGCGTGTCTTCACGAAGCTGATCACGTGTTCTCACCGACCAGTCACGAAGTTTATCACGTGATTCACCGAACAAGAAGGTCGGAAGTACATTCTTTGCACTCACGTCTATTGTGATTCCAGTTTTTAATTCCTGTAATCCACCTCCAGCGTCCTGGTACAGTTTTCTCTGCTACAGACATCAGTCGACCAGTAAGCTTACGTTTACTGGGATATAAGGAAAGAACGCGTCTAGTGAGGGCATATCCCCGAAGTTGGTCGTGATTTACCGACCAGTTCACGAAGCAGATCGTCATCTCCAATCAGCCAATCACGTTGTCCCTCCGACCAGCAAGCTGGTCACGTGACACACCGACCAACAATTGTTTCTAAATATAGCTCAAGGGCTTTCCCCGCAACTGTCAAATCTGTAAATAAGATGTGCGTTCAAAGAAATACTTTTTTTTATTGCGTAAAATACCCTTACCTTATCCTCACTAGTGCTTACGTGTTAGCGGGAGCGTACATGGACGACCAGACGAGAATATTGTTTTTAAAACGAATATCCTTGTCGGTACCAGTATGTATGCGCATGACTGCGCATGCGCCTACACTGGAATAACCCCTATTAGCCTCACTTTTAATTTGGTCGTCAGGGAGTGTACATCGTAAACAAAGATTGTTTTCAACTATGGCAGAAGGTCAAATAAAAAGTAAAGGACAGAAGTTAGCGGCTGGGTGTCGCCATACTTCTTTTGAATGGGATCACCATCGTTTCTGCCTCTCTTGTAGAGAGAAGAACAAAGGTGATGACGTCTGTGTTACTTCTAAAGAGGAGGATTGCTTTGTGTGCCTCCAATTCACGGCTGATCAGAAGAAAAAACTCAAAGCAAGGAAAGCTTATGAGAAGAAAAAATCCACTAAAGAAACGATCTCTAAGGAGGTCGAAGATTCCCTTCTAGGGTCTGAAGATATTCAGCCCTCTCAAGCTACCAGTAAAGAAAAGTCTTCCCATTTATCTTCCACTTCTTCTTCCTCAACTGTGTCTAATGATCCCTTACAGCTTATACTAGCACGTCTAGAAGCTATGCAGGGTCGTATTCAGGTTTTAGAAACTAAAACCACAGAGACAGCTACACAAGAGGTTTTTGGAGAGACTACGAGTCGTGAAGATGCCAGGTCCATTTTTGCTACGACTGAAGAGGAAGATCATAGTGTGGCTCAAGAAGAAATAGAGCATAGAACGCATCACAAACGAGCGCGTTCTCTCTCTCCTCACTCTGAACAAAAATTTTCTTCGAAAGAAGAAGAGATAGACGAAGATCCTTCCTACAGACAGTTTTTAGCCTCTATTAGGGGTTTGTTAGAACTTTCAACTCCAGAGGAATATAAGGAGGTCCCATCGAAGATCTTTGGGTCGAAGGACCGAAAGAAGAAATTATCTGTCTTACCTATGTGTTTACCTCCAGTGGTGGAAATTAATGCTAGATGGACAGAATTGGAAAAGAAAGTTGCAGGGAATCCATCTGAGAATGGGGAGAGACTTCACTCAGCACCTTTCAATTCAGATACATTTCTACCTTATACCAGACCCAACATGAAGTTCTACAGGTCTACCACTTCTGAATTTTCCATCTCTGCACCTAAATGTCAGGATTCCTTCAAATCTATTTGCTCAAAATCTACCTCTGCTCCATCTTACATTTCTGTTCCAACTCGTCAGTTTACTACTATGGAATCAGTAAAACGCGAGCATGTTCAGGTGTTGGGGTTTGTCAGTCACTTTATTAGGGCTCTTGAGAAATGTGCATCTAATATGGAGGAGATTGTACAGTCTGGTGCTTCCAACATGGAAGACAGTCTCAGTAAGGATATGGAAGAACTGATGTCTTACATTCAGCTACAGTATTCAACTATAGCTTCCATTGAAAGAGCTCTGGAAACTGTTGTGGAAGCTTCAATGACAATGTCCTGCAATATGCAGCTTGCTAGGAGGGATACTATCTTAAAGTACTCAGCCCCTCACTTACACGAGCACGATAGGAACAGATTGAGGAGATCTGGTTTCACTTCAACAGATTTGTTTTCACCCTCAGTTCTCAACAATGTGGAGAACAAATACGAACGCAGCCGTTCTCCCAAAAGACAGAAGATGGATTCGAAACCCATTTTCAATTCTAGGAAAGGAAGGGCTGACTACAATAATTCTTCATTTCCAAACACATCCTCAAAGAATTCTTTTCGTGGCCAGCAAGATAACAAGCCACAATTCAAACCCACACAGACCACTAGAGGAGGTCGTGGGGGGAGAAGGAAATGACTATACTCAAGAAGCATTGCTACCTGGAGGCCGTTTACAGTTATTCTACAAGGTATGGAAAGAAAACGGTTGTCATCCCAGAGTTGTGCACATTGTACAACACGGTTACGAGATCATTTTGACAGATCCAATCGAATTGGCTCGACATCCCACAATTCACAGTGGTTATGCCAATCAACAAAAACAAAACTTCCTGTTGGAATGTGTACAGCCAATGTTACAGAAAAAAGCAGTGATTCCGGTAAGAATGTCTGCAACTCTGGGATTTCACAGCAGGTTATTTCTAGTACCAAAGCCGGGGAAAAAATGGCGCCCAGTAATAGATCTCAGTGTTCTCAACAGTCATTTAACAGTTCCAACATTCAAAATGGAAACCGCCGAGGTGATAAGAAACTCCATTTGCAAAGGGGAGTGGGTAGTTTCTGTAGATCTTACAGACACGTATTTTCACATTCCTATTCACCAAAGATCTCAAAACCTACTTCGGTTTCATGTAGGGGGGCGTTCGTTCCAGTTCAAAGCACTACCCTTCGGCATTGCGACGGCTCCACTCGAATTCACTCGGGTAGTCAAGGAGGTAAAGCTAATGCTTCAAAACAGGGGTATTCGCATCCACCAGTATTTAGACGACTGGCTTTTGCGAGCTCCAACACAGCAGATTTGCATGGAGCAGTCAAAACAACTGGTAGAATTCGTGCAGGAACTAGGTTGGGTGATCAACTTCAAAAAATCAGAGTTGACACCAACTCAAAAATTCGATTTCCTGGGCTACCGGTTCGACTTGGTCAAGGGCGAGGTTTTGCCTACAGCAAAAAAATGGCAAATTTTGAAAAATGCCATAGAAGATCTGGACAAAAGTGTCACAACAACTCCCAGGATCCTAATGTCTTTCATAGGGATCCTGGCAGCTCTAGAGAAGACAGTCCCAATGGGCAGGTTGCATATGAGACCCTTCCAATGGTACTTGAAAACCCATTGGAAGTATCCCCAATCATTGGACAAGATCATCCCATGCTCACAAATTTTGAAAAAACATCTCATATGGTGGAAAGATCCAAAAAATGTTTTGACAGGCTCTCCCCTACATGCAGAGGAGCACAATCTCCTGTTGTTTACAGATGCTTCGGTCAAGGGTTGGGGAGCACATTTGGGAGACCTGACAGTCAGTGGACTGTGGTCGGACAGAGAGACAAATTTGCATATAAACATTCTGGAACTAAAAGCAGTGTTTCTAGCAATAAGGTCTTTTCAAACCCATCTTTTGAACAAGAGAGTCTTGGTGGCCTCAGACAATTCAACAGTGGTGGCCTACCTCAACAAACAGGGGGGGACTCATTCACTAGAAATGTGTCTCATGTTATGGCGTCTCATGGCTTTTTGTCATCCCAGAGCAATTTTGCTGAGGGCTCGACACATACAGGGCTGTCTCAATGTGATAGCAGACAGCCTCTCACGCAGGGACAAGGTCATACAGACAGAATGGTCTCTTCATCCCAAAATTTTTCTAAGGATTTGCCAAATTTGGCACAAACCAATGATAGACTTGTTTGCCACCAGAATGAACAACAAGCTACCCCTATATGTGTCTCCAGTCCCAGATCCAAATGCAATGGCGGTAGATGCATTGAACATCTCTTGGGAGGCAATGGACGGTTATGTTTATTGTCCAATAGCTCTAATTCCCAAGGTAGTCCAAAAGATGAGGTCTTATGCATGTCAAATGATTGTAGTGGCCCCAGGGTGGCCAGGGATGAGTTGGTTTTGGGATCTCATAGACCTCTCCACAAAACCTCCACTGTTTCTTCCACATTGGGAGTGGCTTCTGAAGCAACCATTCAGTCAAAAATTCCATCAAAATCTTCCTTATCTCAATCTTCATGTTTGGCATCTGGACTCGAGACCAAATCACCTCAAAAATTCTCAAGCACAGTGGCAGAGAGAATTAAGGCACCTCAGAGATTTTCATCCAGAAGGGTCTATGAATCAAGGTGGTCCATTTTTGAATCATGGGGTAAAGAGAAGCAGGTGGAATTCGAACAACCATCTATTTCCACAATAGCAGATTTTTTGATTCATTTATTCAAGGAGAAAAATTTGAAACCCACTACCATTGCAGGTTATAGAACAGCTATAGCAGATCATTTGGGACCAGCAGGCAATGATATCAGTCACAGTTTTGAGCTTAATAGACTGATTGCGAGTTTTCATAGAGATAGACCAGTAAAAGATAGAGGCGTACCTTCTTGGGATTTATCTTTGGTCCTTCTGGCATTAACTAAGTCGCCTTTTGAACCTCTGAAGGATGCTCCTTTGAAATTACTAACCTTCAAAACAGTGTTCCTTATGACCTTGGCATCAGGCAGAAGGAGAGGTGAAGTACATGCTTGGACCTTCAAATCCCTGAAACATAAGGCTGGTTGGAAGGAGGTCACAGTGGCTCCTGTCAGTGTTTCTGTCCAAGAACCAGTTGGCTTCGGATGGACCTAATGTGGTTCAACCAGTGGTCATTCCAGCTCTTAAACCAATTTTGGACTCATCTTTATCTCAGGACATGACTTTATGCCCAGTCAGATCTTTAAGATACTATGTTGATAAGACAAAGGACATTAGGGATGGAAAACACCTTTTGTTTGTTTCTTTCAAGAATGGTTTTTCAGGAGATATTCAAAGAGCGACTATATCATCCTGGATAAAGCAAACGGTCATTTTGGCTTATCAGGAATCTGACCTTGAAACTCAAAAATTATCTAGAGTCAAGGCACATGATGCCCGCTCTATGGCGGCTTTATTGGCTTTCAAGGGTGGAGTCTCTCTTGATCAGATTTTAGGTGCATGTTTTTGGAAATCTCATACGACATTCACTAACTTCTATCTGAAGGATGTATCTTGGAAGTCAAAAGAGGGGGCTGAATATTCATTGGGTTCTGTGGTTTCTGCTCAACATATAGTTCATTTATAGTACGTATTTTAAATGAATTTAGCTATATATGAATCATAAGTATTTTCAACTTGTGTTGTGTTGTGTCATCCAGTTTTATGCTTATTTTATATATTTACAGGCCATCCAGGGAGGTGTTTGTAAATATTTCCTGTTGGTTCGTTGGAAGTTTAGAAGATGATGTTATGAGTTGATTATTGTTGCAACCACCTTTTCAAGCAAGTTGATAACAGCCTTTGATATACAGAAAACTCAAACTGCACATAGGGCCAAGGATCCAAGGGCTATAGGTTAGTCTTGCAAATATAACAGATTTACAAGTGTTATTTGTCAAGTTAACTTTTTTGTGTAACATAGCCTAATACTTTATCCTCACAAGGGTGCTTGATAGTGATTCTTTGGCTTATTGTTTGGTTATTCCTACATTTGGTGTCAAAAAATATTGAAAATCCCACCACCTGTATGGTTGTAATCAAGCACTAGTGAGGATAAGGTAAGGGTATTTTACGCAATAAAATGTAAAAATTTTATTGTAATTTAACTTTTTATAAGTTAAATACTTACCTTATCCTCACTAGATTCGAATTCCCACCCATCCAACCCCACATTTTCAAGATTTTTGGTTTACAATACAACGTATTGACTCCCAAAATTAAAAGTGAGGCTAATAGGGGTTATTCCAGTGTAGGCGCATGCGCAGTCATGCGCATACATACTGGTACCGACAAGGATATTCGTTTTAAAAACAATATTCTCGTCTGGTCGTCCATGTACGCTCCCGCTAACACGTAAGCACTAGTGAGGATAAGGTAAGTATTTAACTTATAAAAAGTTAAATTACAATAAAATTTTTACAATTAATGGCGGAAACCTATAGCCAGCTGAATTCAACACAAAAGATAGTTGTAAAATTGTTTTAGCAATTGGTTACAGAGTGTACCGACCGGTACCGACTTCACAGCCTTGTACACTTGCCTCAACAACTGGTTACAGAGTGTACCGACCAGTACCGGCTATACAGCATTGTACACTTGTTTCAACAACTGGTTGCAGAGTGTACCGACCAGTACAGGCTATACAGCCTTGTACACTTGCTTCAACAACTGGTTACAGAGTGTACCAACCAGTACTGGCTACACAGCCTTATACACTTGCTGGTTACAGAGTGTACAGACCGACTACCGGCTAAACAGCCTTGTACAGTTACTTCAACAACTGGTTACAGTGTACCGACCGGCTACACAGTCTTATACAGTAGCTTCGACAGCTGGTTACTGTGTACCGGCAGGGTACTGGCTACACAGCCTTGTACAGTTTGTCAGCTGGTTACAGAGTGTACCGACTGGTTGCCGGTGGCACAGTCTGCACTGAACAGCTTGCTTCATATTAGCCAGCTACAAGCCTTCTTGCCTATTACCAACCAGCACTAAGAATCACCAACCCAAGGTCTTCTACCAGCTGACCACTTCTCATCAGCAACCTATTCACCGGCCTAAGACTGATGACAGGCCTAATAATGTGTAGTCCCTGACAGGAAGTTTTTTCCTACACAGAAACTGCTTCAACCGGTTACAGAGCTTACCAACCGGTTTCCAGCTGTACAGTTTTCATTGAACAGTTTTGCTTCACACCAGCTGGTTACAGAGACTACTCTCTGTGTCCGGTCAGGGGTCAGCCATCATACAAATGACAATGTTTACATGCTGCACCTTTCAGGCGGCTGGTCTAGGGGCAAGAGTCTATGTAATGTGAAGAGTTGTGTCACCACCCACCCGGGCTGGTCCACAGCAAGAACAGATGGACTGTTAACTGGTATCATTTCACCAGGTCAGTCCAGTGTTCCAGAGGGACAGTAAATGTTATCTGTCTACCAAAGGTTGCACCAAACTTACCTAAAGGGGCCAGACTAAATCACCTTGGGGAGCCTTGGGAGCTGGTCCCCAGGTAGTAAAATTAGAAGGAGGGCCAGTCACCCTCTTTCCAGACCAGACCAGGCTTGACAAGGACCCTGAACACACACACACACACACAAAAAAAAAAAAAAAATTGGAGACACTGTTGACCATCAGACTAACCTCCCTCCATCAAGGGGAGTGGGTTACCTCTATAGTTTTTCAAGGATGCCTACTTCCATATACCAATACAGGAACAGTCCAGGAAATATCTGAGATTTCATGTCCAGGTTTGGGCATACCAACTCAAAGCTCTGCTTTTCGGTCTGTCCGCAGCAGTCTTGGAGTTCACTGTAATAGCAAGGAGGTGAAACTGATGGTCATGTAGAAGAATATTAAATCCACCAGTACCTAGATGACAGGTTGGTGAGAGCTGCAACCCACCACCTTTGTCTCCAGCATACCCAAGATCTGGTAGAAATACGCCAAGAACTAGGTTGGCTGGTGAATTTGGAAAGTCGGAACTGGAGCCAAGCAGATCCTCGATTTTGTAGGTTACCAGTCAGACCTCAGGGCCAGTTGGGTCTGACCGACGCTGGACTGTTGGCAGAACTTCAGGACAAAATACTAGAAATACTGTCACTACTGGCTTGTCCGATCCAGCAGTTCAGGTCTGTGATAGGTTTACTAACAGCCACAGAAAAGCAGGTTCACCTAGGCCGACCTCATATGAGACCCATACAGTGGCATCTCAAAAACATCTGGAGGGTACCAGAGTCACTAGAAAAGGTGATTAAAATACCAAGGTCCTTGCACCCACATTTACAGTGGTGGAGGCAAGAGGACATTGGCCTTGCAGGCTCTCCATTACACCCAATAAAACATGCTCTACAAATCTTTTTAGATACATGAAACGAAGGGTGGGGTCATCACTTAAACAAAAGTACTGCAAGAGGCACCTGGTTCCTTCCGAAAAGCAAGTTGCATACCAATTATCTAGAACTCAAGGCAGTCCTTCTAGCCTTAAAGGAGTTCCAAGACCTCTGCATACACAAGATACTACTTGTAGCAACACCACAGTGGTGTCATACATAAAGAAGGAGGCATGAGGTTGGGCCCACTTTGTGCTCTACTACTGAGAATCTTGACCGGGTGCACCAGAAATCAAGTAACTCTCAAAGCCCGACACAGTCCAGGCCGGCAAATAAGGTAGCAGACAAACTATCCAAGCTAGGCCAGACCATCCAATAGAGTGGTCTCTCCTTCAGGAGGTCTTCCAAACAATATGCAGCCGGTGGCACCGGCCTCAAATTGACCTATTTGCCACGAGGTTCAACAATAAGTTGCCTCTGTTTGAGTCACCGGTACCGGATCCCCTGGCCACAGCAGTGGATGCGCTAAGTCTGCCATGGGAAGATCTGGACACGTATGCCTTTCTACCAGCAGCCATCTTGGGCAAAGTGGTGTAGAAGTTGCAAGACTCCCCATGCAAAAAACTCGTTCTGATTGCTCCGGGGAGGCCCAACAGGCCTTGGTTTTGGGATCTAATGGCCATATCCAGTCAGACTCCACTGAGTCTGCCCAACCTGTTAACACAGCCCTTCAATCAGATCCCTCACAGAAATCTGAAAATCCTGAATCTCCATACATGGCTCAATCAGGATCAATCAGATCAGTCAATGATCCAAAGTGGTGCATCACTAATCAGGTGGACTTCAGGGCACCCCTTATAAAGTCAGTTGCTGACTTCCTTATGTACCTTTTTTAGGACAGGAAGTTGCAACCCAGCACCATTGCTGGTTACAGGTCAGGCATTGCTGATAAACTAGGTATTTTACCTGTCATCATCAGCAAAGACAAAAATCTCCCACGTCTCCTGGAAAGTTTCCATAGAGACAGATCCAAAGGTAGGAGGGGGATCCTCTCCTGGAACCTATCCCTGGTTTTGCACCAACTAAGGCTCCTTTTGAACTAATCCAAGAGGCTTCCTTGAAGCACCTGACCTCCAAGATTTTTCTCCTCTTGACCCTTGGGCCAGGCGAGCACAGCAGTGAGATTCATGCTTGACAAACAGGAATATCAGACACCAATCTGATTGATCAAAGGTGGCCCTGTATCCATCACTCAGCTTTCTTTCCAAGAATCAGCTGACCAAGAGGGTCCAGACAGTGTGGCCCCAGTGGTTATACCAGCCCTGGCCCAAACTCTGGATAGGTCCCTCAAGTCTGACAGGTCCTTCTTTCTGGTTAGAGCATTGCTTTACTATTTGGGCAGGGCCTCAGACCTCAGGCAGAATAAGGAGGTGGTTTGGTCTTCTTTAGGAAAGGTTTCGACAAAAACACCTCACCTGCCTCTATCTCCTCTTGGATCAAGCAGACTGTGATCTTATGTTATGAGCTCTCTGACCAGGAGGCCCCCCTTTTACATCAGGTTAAAAGCCAATGATGTCAGGGCCTTAGCTGCTCCTAAGGTCTTCCAGTCGGGAGTCTCCTTAGATCCATTCTAGTCAGCCTACCGTTGAAGTCACTTAATACCTTCACACATTTCTATCTGAAGGATGTGGCTTGAGCTGACTCAGAGCTTTATCAATTGGGCTTGGTGTTGGCTGCTCAGCAGAACCACAAGTGGCCCTTAGATTGAGGAGATTTGTATATATGTACATAATGTAAACAATTCTACAAGCACATAGTATAAAATGTGACGTGCTTCCTTCGGGAGGTTTTACTGGCTTTCTGGGACTGAACTCATCCCTCTCTTCCCCTACCTCAGAGCAGGTCTGTTAAAAAAGGGGGGGGGGGCGACGTCGGTATAGCCCCGGGTAACCGGCTCCTGGCAACCGACTAAGGCCTTACAGGGTCCCTGACCTTAAGGTCAACCCAGGCCTGGGCCTATAGGTCTCCTGGCTAAATCAGGATAGACCGTAGGTTAAAATCGGCTATTTCTTGTGAGTTCACATAAGTCCCTAGTAACTTACCCGCCGACCAAGCGGTAGTTATTCAGCAATTGCCCATTGGATAGGATGTATTAACGCAATAAAATTGCAAATTTAATAAGTAAATTAAATTTTTATAAGTTAATACCCTATCCAATGGACACACAAGACCCTCCCACCGACCCCGCTATCAGCTTACTAGGGGTTAAAGAGTTTTAAACAACGAAAAAGATGCTATGACGTCAGGTTGTCTAGACAGGAAGGAAGTACGAGGCGCCATCTGGGGAGTGCACAGTACTGGGTAGACCGGCCAGCTTGTGGGGGCATTATGCACCCATATAAGATGACTTTTTCTGTCGTTTGGCGGGCCGGTCTGCGCCGACCGGATTAGCAATTGTCCATTGGATAGGGTATTAACTTATAAAAATTTAATTTACTTATTAAATTTGCAATATTCTGGCTTTGTTGAGTTATAAGCAGAATTTTCTTACATGATAAAGCTGCCATTATTTCTCCTTTTCGGGACTCTTTGTTTTTGCCATGCAAAAACAATCGCTTTGCTTTGCCAGCGATCCTCTAGTTTATGCTTCTTTTCTGTGTTATAAAGTAGATTTCTTTTCATTTAAATAATTATGTACTGAGACAAACACCATTATACCTTTATCAATATATTTTTTTCCAACAAACATTTACGTGAGCTAACCTTTCTCCGTGTACTTTAAGAGTCTGGAATTTCTGGCGGAAATTAGTGCCCCAACTTGACACAAAATTTGCCAAAATTCACTCAGAAACTCCTGAATATATTTTATTTGTTTCTGTTGTCACTTCAATAGGTTTGCTTCATTCCGGGAAATGCACAAGTTTTACCAAGGACAGGTTATAGTGTCTGCTATCATTTTTATACCATATTGTTTTGTAGGCAATCAGTACAGAATTAGTAGGTTCTGTCTCTACTTTTTAAATATGTTTTTATTATTTTTTGTGCTTTTCAGAACGTGCAGAAATTACTTGGCTTTGCACCATCTAGAGCAGCCAATAAACAAGGCACAGGACTGTTTGGTCTGCCCAACACACCCAAGTAAAGAAGGACGAAAGATCGAGACAATAAAAATGGCAGCATGTGTAATCATTGACAGAAACCCAAATTGAATATATGATATTGAATCGTGTATGTCACTGGATCACACAGATATGTTATCTTGTGTACAAATATCAAGTTTGTTTAACAAAATCCCCTCATTGTTCAAGTTAAATGCATGGCAGATCATAATTTCTGTGAGAAATATACCTTATTGAATTACCACAGCCAAGAATCTATATAACAATTTAGAGTGACCTGTTGTCAGAAATAACAGTACACAGCACTAGTGGGAAGACCCTGTTATCAAGCTGTTCATTTACAGTTGAAAGTCTCGATACAAATGTCTCGAAATCATAAATACCCCTACGGAAACGAATGATAGAATTATGAGAGAAAAAGAGAAATAAGTTTTGTAATATTATTGTTATTATAAATCTCTCCACTTCCCACCCTTTGTGAAAATATGATGCCATGGGACGATTATTAGAGAAATTAATTCAAATTATGGTGTTCATTATTTAGTGTCAGAGACGTAATGTTGGAGTTTGTTGTGGGACAGTCTGGCCCAGATACTGTACAACTACAAATTTTCACTAAGCATTCATTTTAGGTATTTTAGCTAATAAGATTTAAAAGTGAAAATTAAAATCCTAGAGATATTTTAAATCTGTATCAATATTTCAAGAAGAAACTAGCCATAAGTGAAATTAATTCTGATGAATTTGTCAAAATTAAGAATTCGTGAAATTTTCTTCTAGCTAGTATATAAACTGAGACTGAAAACAAGTAGAAAATGTACTGTTTAAATATTTGGTCTCCGTTTTGGGTTTAAAGTCGCTTTCCAACACACTGTATTAGGGGTGCGACCAAGCAGTCGACAGTTAGCAAGCGAGGTGAATTTCACGAAAATTCGACCCCAATTCTTAGGGTCGATTGCTCATGTATACATAACAACTTATAGAACCGGTTTTTTAGCTAATAAAACATAAATAACATACCTTACTTTCATTAAATCGCATAATCCACCATTTGTAAGATAATATTATTGATATTATGTGCTGACAATAGCTAATTCAAGCGATTCAAAGCTTTTATCTTTATATTTTTTTTGTTTATGGGAGCCGCCATATTGGAGGGTCGTTTCCTGTTATGGTGGATACTAAATGTCGCGAGGGCTCGATGTCGAGTCGAGTTTTTATCTTCGAGCAATCGACCCGAATTATTTGTACTCGTCACACCCCTACACTGTATAGATTATTTCACAAGAGTTAGTGTTAAGGAGAGAGGAAACCGGTACATACTGGCTGGTCAAGATTTGGAAATGTGAACATCACAGTAATCAACTACCAACTTCTCACATAGGGTGGGATCCAAGGTTTGAACCACTTGTATATAGAGACAGTTCACAGAGATAAATAAAAATCTGATATTTTAGTATCTGTATGAATGAGAGCTTAGATTCACTTTTACCTGCAATTGATGTTTTAGTCTGTACAACAAAACAAAAGCTAGTACCAAAGAAAATTTTAAAAGTACAGATTTTGTTTTTGCATTTTAATATAAAAAAAAGTTTAAGAAAGGCACTTTGGATATATGAATTTTCAAAGAAAATTAAAATTTAACAAACATCTATACTTCTATTTTTTACATAAAACAGATGCTTGAGTCCTCGCCATTAAAGGCTTACTTCTTGTATGAGCTATAGACAGCGCGAGCTCTAGCGAGGTTCACGCTTCTAGAGATCACTTTTTTTTCATTTTTTCTTTTGTCTCCAGACTTTTGTGAATAGTGGCGTAGTGTGATGAGTGTCTTTTACAGAAGTTAGGTGACTATGCGCTACATTAGCACTGGTATGGGTGGCCGCTTCAGTGCGCTACTCGTGTCTTTGATAGCTTTGCACTCATGCTCGTAGACTGAAACCCCTTTGGGCCATGTTTGCTTCCAAGCACAAAACATTGAATATTGACTACCTAAGGGGCCATTTTCGCAAAAGGTCTCAGACGTAGGCCAGTCTCAGGCTGAGCCACAAGTTCAAGTCTGAGACTTTTGGCTCAGCTAGCTAAGCTTTTGTCTCAAAGGGTGTCACAGGTGTCCCAAATTGAGACCAAGCTTATCAAATAACCACAGTGGTTTTCTGTGTAACGTGACCTGGTACTTCTGTTCAAAATTATCTAATGATGACATAAATCATATTTCATTCTCTGGCAAAATGCTTTTTGCAATGGAAAATCTTGTATCCATGTAAATGTGTCCAGATACTATTTTGGGAGAGTATTTTATGTGTTTGTATATTGTTATAAGCCATTTTAAATTTTGAAGTGGAGAAAGAATTATGGCCACCATGTTTGAACTTTTTTGTTCACAAAACTTCAGCGCACTACCTACCAGTCTCCACATATGAGTGAGTGGCTCACCCACATCTGAAACAGAGACCATTGGTGAAACCCTATGAAGTCTGAGTTTATGTGCTCAAACTTAAATGTTCCAAAAATTTGAGACAAAAGTCTTAACTTTGAGCCTGAGGTCGGGCTAAGACCTTTTGTGAAATCTGCCCCTAGTTCTGATACCACTTGCCAACACATGCTCTTGATTTGGCACAAACAGAAAGAGTGAACAATCATTAGAAATATCGCCCAGTTAAGATCACCGATACAAGAATGTACTGTAATTTATAAACTGCATATTGACTGTCCATGTGTAAATAGAAAGTATATTACTGGATAAATGAAATAATAAATGGATTATATTTAGATTAAGAATGTAAAGTAAACTTTGATATAATATACACAAAATAAATGTAACAATATTTGTATTAATAACTGAAACAAACACTCTGACTCCAAATTTGATTGTGTTTTCTGTTGTGGGTTGTTAATACAACTTAGCCGCTTCAGGATGCCAGATGTCTATTTATGTTGAAACATGCCAGATGTCTATTTATATTGAAACATGGCAGTCAATAGACTGTCCTCAAGTCCTTTTGTCTTGGGTATTATGTGAGGACTGTATGACTTTTTTCCAGAATTTGGTGGTGACAAAAGGGTATTGTATTTCATCGTTTTCACACTTAACTGTTGCATTTGTAATGACTTCATGTATGTCAGATTTGATGGAATAAGGAATATATAGACTTGGATCAAGTCTAGGCAGTCAAGGATTTGAAAATAAATACTTTCTGATGCTGTAACCTCTTAACCTACCTTAAACCTACACTGGTACTACCATTCAGAAGAAAGTGAACTTCCGTTATTCAAATAAGTAACTTTCTTGATTCATGTCCACTCTCTCAAACCTACACTATCCTGCAGACAGTATACTGAAATCTTATATTTTTAAAATCTTCCCTGCATGAAATCTTTCTTCCACAGGAGAGTTTGGTTAACCAAGGTTTGGTAATTAGGTGAGGTTGTTATGAATGTGTTTTATGTTCAGGAATCAGGTGAATAACTTATGGCTTTTGGGTAGACTTTAGAATCATGTACCAATATTTCAGTATAGTAAGGGGTGCTTATTTGTTTTCATGTAGGTTCAACTGATCACCACCGCCGCTGGTCTCCCTTGAATAACTTCTCAGCCTTTCAATTTTTTTTCTTTCCTATCTTTCTTGAAAACTATAGGGGCGGGAAAAATTTTTGGGATACAAAAAACACCCCGTCATCGTGTTTCGGAAGAAAACACATGCACCAGTGCTATAAATTTTATCAGGCACATGTTAGAACTAAACCCACATGTCAGAAAGGATTTTCTGATCAATCGGACCATAGACGCCTGAATGTAGGTTTTTATTTCATAAAAATGTAAATATACTATACCATATGAAAACACTTGGGTAAGCTTTGCTTGGCATTCGGTGACCGCCACGTACATCATACATAGAATTTAAAATATGAGGGGAGACCCTCTTTAAACCTATATACTTGCTACCCTTTGACCCCTGGTGACCTAGTTCACTCTGCCATGCGCATTAATGCGAAAATAGTTCATTCTTTTTGTGGCGGTTGAACTCTCAACTCGGCATTTTTGCTGCCCCAATTTTTTAAGACCTGCTAGGTGTTGTGGTGCTCTGTAAGTACGTTTATGCTGTTTTTAATCACTTTTCCTTCATTTTTATTCGATTTTATCGATTTCTGGTGTATTTATTGCTTGTTTTTTGCAATGTTACTTGTCTTTTTCGTAACTTAGCTCATGTGGTCACGTGGTACGGATGTGGGTTTCCCTTCGGAAATATTCATTTCCTTGGTGGTTTGCATTAGATTTTTAGTTCTAAATGTTTATTTTCACCTATTCAGGGTATTCCTTCATTCATTCTTCGAAATTCTTCGAATCACCGCAATTTTCACATTTACTTAGCTTTTGTACGAAAACTTCACCAGATCACGTGACTGTGACGTCACATATAAAATGGAGGTTAATCGTGAACTTTCTGAAGAATAGTCATTCTTTCAGTGAGTACAGCATATTTACTTATTCATTTGCTTTATTATACATGTTTATATTGTGTAATTCTAATTCTAATTCTAATAGCACTTTTATAGCGCTTAATCTCCGTCAAAAGACAGACTCTAAGGCGCATCACACAAAAACATTGTTCAATATTCAAAAACCAGAGACATTGCAGGGGTCAGCACCGCGGAGAAAGCAGAAAGGAGATTGGAAATTTAGGGTGGGTATGCTTTTCCAAAGAGGTATGACTTCAACTTTGACCTGAAAGAGGCAAGTGAGTTTGCAGAGCGGACCTCATCAGGAAGGTCATTCCAAATCATAGGTGCATCATACGCAAAACTGAGTCCAAAATGTTTTCGAGACTTGAAAATTGAACCAAAGTGGGGAACCTCAAGAAATATGCCATCAGATTGACTTCGACGAGTGTTATATGCACTATGTCTGGGAATGAGGAAGGGTTCAAAGTATTTGGGGTTACCACTGTGTAGGAACTTATATACCAGCATGGCAGTCTTAAAGATAGAACGGTACTTAATTGGCAACCAATGTAAACTGCTCTCAGATTTAAAAGGGAAAAATCAGAGTGTCCCTTTTAGGTATAAAAATTCAGCATTTTGACACTTTTGCTGCAAAACACTATAAATATTTCCTACGTTTACCCTAGTTTGGTGCATAAAAATGCGCAGAAACTGCAAATCTTCACTTTTGTGAAAAGGACGCATGCTTGAATCTGCCAATATTCACTTCTGAGAAAAGGACATGTCCTTTTCACAGAAACTGCAAATCCTCACTTTTCTAAAAAGGACGCGTCCTTTTCACAGAAACTACAAATCCTCACTTTTCTCAAAAGGACGCGTCCTTTTCACAGAAACTTCAAATTTCACTTTTCTAAAAAGGACGCGTCCTTTTCACAGAAGCTGCAAATCCTCACTTTTCGAAAAAGGACGCGTCCTTTTCACAGAAACTGCAAATCCTCACTTTTCTAAAAAGGACGCGTCCTTTTCACAGAAACTTCAAATCTTCACTTTTCTGAAAAGGACGCGTCCTTTTCACAGAAACTGCAAATCCTCACTTCTCTGAAAAGGACGCGTCCTTTTCACAGAAACTGCAAATCCTCACTTTTCTGAAAAGGATGCGTCCTTTTCACAGAACCTGCAAATCCTCACTTTTCTGAAAAGGATGCGTCCTTTTCACAGAAACTGCAAATCCTCACATTTGTAAAAAGGACGCGTCCTTTTTACAGAAACTAAAAATCCTCACTTTTCTGAAAAGGATGCGTCCTTTTCACAGAAACTTCAAATCCTCACTTTTCTAAAAAGGACGCGTCCTTTTCACAGAAACTAAAAATCCTCACTTTTCTGAAAAGGATGCGTCCTTTTCAAAGAAACTGCAAATCCTCACTTTTCGAAAAAGGACGCGTCCTTTTCACAGAAACTGCAAATCCTCACTTTTCGAAAAAGGACGCGTCCTTTTCACAGAAACTTCTAATCTTCACTTTTCTGAAAAGGACACGTCCTTTTCACAGAAACTGCAAATCCTCACTTTTCTAAAAAGGACGCGTCCTTTTCACAGAAACTTCAAATCTTCACTTTTCTGAAAAGGACGCGTCCTTTTCACAGAAACTGCAAATTTCACTTTTCTAAAAAGGACGCATCCTTTTCACAGAAACTGCAAATCTTCACTTTTCTAAAAAGGACGAGTCCTTTTCACAGAAACTGCAAATCTTCACTTTTCTCTAAAGGACGCATTCTTTTCACAAAAACTGCAAAATCTTCACTTTTCTGAAAAGATGTGTCCTTTTCACAGAAACTGTTAATCTTCACTTTTGTAAAAAGGAGCCGTCCTTTTCATAGAAACTGCAAATCAAGTCAAACCAGGATAGCCAAATTTAACAGTTTCAATTGGTCCTAGAAGATGGCAATGTCAAGCCAACTTATAGGTAACAAGGCCACTGCCGCAGTAGTTATCTCCCGCCTTAGAATCAGTAGTATATGAGAACTAAGGGAGATATAAGGCCTTTCTAGTAAGATGAACCCCACTTGACACTGAGGAAGGGGTCAAAGGTCAAAGTCAGAAATGGGAAAAGATATCTAGGCCATGACTTCCTATAAGTTGTTTTCACATTCCAAGCCCCTAGTAGCAATGATAAGGGAGGTACAAGGCCTTTTTAATAGGATAATCCCATTTGACATTAAACATGATTTGGTGGCCATTTTGATTTCAAAACTATGCCAAAATTACTTTCCCAGCCATACATCTTTTGTGCAAATTTGATGAAGCTAGCTGCAACATTTCAAGATTTAGAGCATCTTTATGATTTTAAAACAATTGGCTATGGCGGCCATTTTGTTTTTCAAAATGAGACCAAAATATTTTTCAGACATACTTTCATAGCAATAAACATTCCCTGCAAATTTGGAGAAGCTATCTGTAAGTAAATGAGATATTAAGGTTTACGTAAAGACGGATGGACAGACAGATGGATGGACGAATGCACAAACAGAGGGCGTTTTATAATCTCCCGACCACGGATGTGGTCAGATTTGACCTTGGGCCCCTGCTTCAAGGTCAAATGAGGATAGCCAAGGTTAAAAGTGCTGATAACTTGCTTATTACTAGTCCTACAGGTGTGCAATGCAGAACCAACCTATAAGGGGCCAGCTACACTTCCAAGGATACACCATGGATATAGCCAACAGTTCCATATATGGTAACTGACAGGGATGCACAGGGGATGAGGGTGGGTCATGTAAAAGATTTACGAAACTGCCAAGGATCTGCTACGGACCGGCACGGACAGGTTTGCAGATGAAAAGATTGCACAAAGCACTGGTCTTATGACTGTTTTTTAATCTGCAAACCCTTTCCATGTCAGTCCGTAGCAGATCTGGCAATAATTTTATGGATATTTCTTGCCGCGGAAGCGTCAAGGATGAAAGGGATGTTATAAGGACATCCAGGATGGGTTTACGCATAATAAGAACACTCACGGATGAGCTACAGATGATACAGAAGAGCTACAGCTAATAAGGTCTGTATGGACTTCATGGAAAAATAAACAGTTTTGATTTTTCCGTAACATCCTAGGGATCTTATCTGATCCTTGGCATGTCACTACAGATCGCAGTATGCCACTATGGATCTCACAAGGACATTATGGATGTTACCGATGACCTTACAGAAGGAAAAGATGATCCGTAAATCACTTAACATTTTCCATATTAGGAAACCTGGCATGATCCGGCGGGCCATCCTTGGATGTGTAACTACTACTTAAGAAGTTATGGGCTAGGAATCTTCTGATGTGGTCAGATTTGGCCTTGGGCCCCTCCTTCAAGGTCAAACAAGGATAGCCAAACCTAAAAGTGCTTATAACTTGCTAACTATTGGTCCTAGAGGTTTGCAATGTCAAACCACCTTACAGAAAATCAGACTTGACCTTGGGTCCCTCCTTCACGGTCAAACGAGGATAGCCAAACTTAAAAGTGCTTATAACTCATTTATTATTGGTCCTAGAGGTTTGCAATGTGAACCAAGTTATAGGAAATCATGTCTTAGGAATCTTCTGATATTGTCAGATATGATATTGTCAAGATCAAACGAGGATAGCCAAAGACAAAAGTGCTCACAACTCGCTTATTATTGGTCCTAGAGGTTTGCAATGTGAAACCAACCTGTAGGAAATCATGGTCTAGGAATCTTCTGATGTGGTCAGATTTGACCTAGGGCCCATCCTTAAAAGTCAAATGAGGATAGCCAAAGTTAAAGTGCTTATAACTTGCTTATTATTGGTCCTACAGGTTTGCAATGCGAAACCAACCTATAAGAAATCATGGGCTAGGAATCTTGTGATGTGGTCAGATTTGGCCTTGGGCCCCTCCTGCAAGGTCGAACGAGGAAACCCAAACCTAAAAGTGCTTATAACTTGCTTATTATTGGTCCTACAGGTTTGCAATGTCAAACCGCCTTATAGGAAATCACGGCTATGAATCTTCTGATGTGGTCAAATTTGACCTTGGGCCCCTCCTTCAAGGTCAAACGAGGATAGCCAAACTTAAAAGTGCTTATAAGTCATTTATCAGTGATTCTGCCGCATGAAAAGTCCGGCTGGACATTCTGTCCTAAGACTAGCAAAACGTTTAGGACATTTTTGAAGAATTTAGGACAGAATTCCTGTCAATCAAATTTTCAATCTACAGGTTGCTAAAATTAAGTCATTAAAGTCAACGACCCCATAAATGAATGGGAAATAAAGTAAAATTTACTGACTCAATAAAAATCTCATTTTAGTTAAAATGTCAAAAAGTCTTTATGTTTATTTATTGTATAACAGATATACATGTCCTCTACAATCTTGCACACATTTGACCTTGAAGCTCTTAATTCAAGGTCATCCACGGAGTGACGAAGTAACCCACATAGCGGACTTTAAAAGTGCCTGTATCTTCCTTATTATTGGTCCTAGAGGTTAGCAATGTGAAACCAACCTGTAGGAAATCATGTGCTGCGATTCTTTTGATGTTGCCAGATTTGACCTGGAACCCCTCTTTCAAGGTCAAACGAGGATAGCCAAACTTAAAAGTGCTTATAACTTGCTTATTATCAGTCCTTGAGGTTTAGGATGGTAAACCAACATATAGGAAATCATGGGCTGGGAATCTTCTGGTATGGTCGGATTTGACTTTGGACGCCTTCTTCAAGGTCAAACAAGGATTAGCCATACTTAAACTGCTTATAACTGGCTTATTATCGGTCCTAGAGGTTTGGGATGGTAAATCAACATATAGGAACTCATGGGCTGGAAAATCTTCTGGTTTGGTTGGATTTGACCTTGGACCCCTCCTTCAAGGTCAGTTGAGTATAGCCCAACTTAAAACTGCTTATAACTCACTTGTTATTGGTCGTAGAGGTTTGGGATGGTAAACCAACCTACAGAAACTCATGGGCTGGAAATCTTTTTGTGTGGTCAGATTTGACCGTGGGCCCCTTGTTCAAGGTCAAACGAGGATAGCCAAACGTAAAATTGCTTATAACTCACTTATTATCGGTCCTAGAGGTTTGGGATGGTAAACCAACATATAGGAAATCATGGGCTGGGAATCTTCTGGTGTGGTAAGATTTGACCTTAGACCCCTCCTTCAAGGTCAAACAAGGATAGCCATACTTAAACTGCTTATAACTGGCTTATTATCGGTCCTAGAGTTTTGGGATGGTAAACCAACATATAGGAAATCATGGGCTGGAAAATCTTCTGGTTTGGTCGGATTTGACCTTGGACCCCTCCTTCAAGGTCAATTGAGGATAGCCCAACTTAAAACTGCTTATAATTCACTTGTTATTGGTCGTAGAGGTTTGGGATGGTAAACCAACCTATTTTTGTGTGGTCAGATTTGACCTTGGGCCCCTTGTTCAAGGTCAAACGAGGATAGCCAAAAGTTAAAAGTGCTTATAGCTAATTTTCTGGGATAGGTGTTGATACAAACATTTTCTAAACTGCATATACAATAACCAGAAAATTGAATGTCTAATTATGACATTCAGAAATAAACTAAAAATAACTAAAATGATGATACAAGTAATATTTCAGTATACTGTAAATGACCTATTCAGTGCGCTAAGCAAAGTCTATTTTTATTCAATATTTGTTGGGAAAAAATGTCCCTTTTAGCGCACCCATCATGAAACACTTTCCAGGATGAAGTATAGGTCAATCCGGTAGAAAAATGGTGTTTTGATATTTAGAAATACCCACTTCCTGTAAATAAGGCGGTAGATGAAAACAAACTCGAAAGTCATGACAAAAATGTCAATTTATTAAGTAAAAATATGTAAATTATATAAAAAAATATGTGGATATTGAGAAAAATTAAGAAAGGTAAGATTTAAGCTGAATAATCGATCATTAGTAACCTTTTGTAACCAACCGCGATTGTGCACTGTCTAATCGTTCACCCACTAGAAGTTGTCAAGTATATTGCTTTTAAAAGAGATAGGGTGCTGTTACAAGGGCGGATGTGCTAAATAGGTCATTTATGGTAAATACACCAGCCTTTCCACCAGAAAAATAACACAAGACATTATACGGTAAAAAAAAACGGTTTGAATATCTTTAACTACAATATCTAAAATTTCAGCAGCAGTGTAACTGTATATTCATCCATTTGCTTCTAAACAATAATATTTGACAAATTCAAAATTATAATAATTTATCTTACCTCTGTAATCCCTGCAAGGTTTTGGGTGGCCTTTTGTCATTTATATTAAATCCATTTTTTTCTTTTTATATTTCTCAACTTCATTTTTTTGGTTCATTTGTTTCTCCTATTCATAGACACACACACACAAAAAAAAAACAGACATGCTTTGAACTGCAGTTTGATAAAACAGATAATACTGGATACTGAAAGAGCTTTACATGAGTGGGGATAAGTCATTAGTACTTGTGGTGTGGCCTCTCAAATGGGTGATGGCCCTTAGAGGGCTGTTCCATTGTGGCAATTCAGTGATAAATCTACCTCCAGATTGGCAAAAATTAAGTTATTCAATATCTATAGGGGTAATTTGAGATACATTTAAGATAGGTAAACATATGTTTAAGATTTCTTCCTGATAACTTAAAAGTAATGTTGAGATTACCACACATAGGTTCCCAAAAGTTTATGATAGTTTATGATAGGTTGATGAACATTAAAGGTAGATTTAAGATGGAAAAGAGAGGTTGAAGATCATTGTAAGATTGAAAAGGCTGCTTTGCGACTGTTGAGATATTTTAAGATCACTGTTAGGTCAAAAAGGTGAGTTTACAAGTGGAAAGGTAGGTATAAGATGGGTTTAAGGTGATATAAATCTGATAAGGATCTGTTTGCGATAATTTCTAACAGTTTAATATTGTCACACACTACTCCCGATGGACTTATGACGCATCCAATCAGGCAGACTTAGGAAGTTCTGTAACTTCCTATATAATGCCGTTATGATGGCTTTAATTTAAGATCATTATGATGGAAAAGCTCTACCTCCAGTACTGAAAATCTAAATTGTTGTAAACCTATGTAAAACATTACCGTCAAGGTGGAACAGCCCTATTAAAACTTCACCCATCTAGTTTACCACATGCACACACTACCATACAGTCCTTGGAATTATACCATCCAAGTCCCACAAATCTGAGGGAAGGTCTATCTGCTCCCCCTCTGTGTTTATTTTAACTAGGTAGGGTGCTGATAATGAATTACCACAGACTACAAAAGATTTCACATCTGGGGTTTCTTGTCTAACTCTAATCCAGTATTTCATATAGTACACCACACAAATTAGCCTTTTTATAAAATTGTGTAAGAGTATTTAATGTATCATTTTACTTGATTTTTGTGCAACCATGCAAGTTTTTTAAAGCTTTATTAAACAAAGTAGTACATTTGGGTCAATTTTTAATTTAAGGAATATATTCATTGGTGCAATGTTTAAGGATGTAATATTTTCTTTACTTATTTGTTTTTTTTTTAGTATGCAAATTTACACTTAAGAAAATATACCTAGTCAGGAAGATTAATTTATGACTATGAAAACTTTTTGTCCTAAAAGTGAATTTCCTTTGTGCTCATAGGAATGTATCATGTTATACACAGATATAGCAATGTTGGTCCATTTGTCACTAGCATCTAGTAATGTATATAACAGCACTTAGACAACACAAACCTCTGCCAAGTAACTGTTTACAGAAACTTATAGACCATTATCACTTCACCTGGGCAGAAATGGGGTCTTTGTGGACATTTAATGGCTGGGTTCGATTCTCATGCGTACTGTGACTGTTATAGACACAAAGGAAAAGGCACTGACCCCTGTCTTAAGAATGAAGCCTGTCAGTTTTGCAACTTTGTAACCCAGCAAGAGAAATCATGTTTGGCTACACCTTCTCATCAGAAGAAAAAGCAGAAATATGATAAAGCCACCCTAGAAGAGTTGAGTAGCACCCTTGTGGATCCAGCTTTAGTTTCAGTGCTTGGGGTAGCAAAAGACAGACAAGATTTGAACTCAGACGAGGCGAGAAGTACCCCTGGTGCAAAAGCCAAGAAAACACAGATTGCAGAAATATCGAGTGGCAGAAGTGCAAAAGACAAGAAGACTGATTCCAAAGACAAGGGCAAGGCTGTGAGAAAACATGTTTTATTGGCTAGGTTTCCAAAACCCGCAACAGACAGTAAGCTATAGGCATTGGACCAGAAATGGTCCGAACGTTTTAGCTGACTGGAGGCAATGCTGTTATCCAAATCGTTCAACCAGCAAAAGCCGGTTTTCCAGCTAGTGGTCGTCTCTCCAGCCAAGCCTCCATCAGCCGGTGCTGTTGACAACACTCAGTCCTTCTTTGAGCCTCAACCGATAGACTGACCGACCACTACTCACCAGCAACCAACCATTGTTCATCAACAACAGGAACCGACCAACCGACCGCTCAATCGTTATCAGCAGCCTGCTCACCAGCCTTAGTCTGATACCTGGCCTAGTACTACAATCACTCACCAGAAACTGACCAACCTACCGGCCACTCTTTATCAGCAGCCTGATCATCGGCCTAAGACTGATAACTGGTCTAGTGCTACTGACCCATCATGAACCGAACAGGTCTCTAAGCTTGCACCCAGTACTGCATCTGTGGAGGCCCAGCAAACACCAGAGACTGATATGGATACTAGTTCTGACTCTGACTCAGAGTCTGCAGTGCATGAGCTCCCTACTTGTCCAGGCAGAGGAAGGCGAATTGTTGGATCTAGACAAGGACGTCTCTATAACTGACACCAACCAGGACTCCTCTGAGGAGCAAAACTATAGAAAAATCATGTATGGTGTATGATCATACATGGGTCGGACACATATACTGGACATTGACTCAACTGCATTCAGTGCTGAGGATAACCCCTTTGCTGCATATATTTTTTTGTGTTGTAAAGTAGTGAGTTACAGTAAACCAGGCAACTACTAACCAAGGCATTTCCCACCTTTACAGCTGTTTCATGATTTAAGTACCTACGGACCCTTCGTAGTTCCTGGAGATGGTAGTAACTTATGTGACAAAGATTAGCCACGTGTCTTTGCATTGATTTTCCTCATCCTGGACGACACCAAGGTTTTTGACTGATTCAGCTGGTTCCATGCTGTTGCCAAGCAAATTCACTGGGAAAGATGACTTCAGGTAGCTTCTAATTTGATCACCAATCACTATAAATTCCGTCTTCTCCCGATTTAATTTAAGTTTATTATTTCCCATCCAAGCCCGGACCGCCTCAAGGCAATTTGTCAGTTCAGTGATACTGGAGTCAAAGTTCCTAGAGTCAAGTTCCAAGTAAATTTGTGTGTCATCTGCATATAAGTGATGGGTAACGTTGAATTGAGATATAACTGAACTGAGAGGGGTTGTATATAGGGTAAAAAGGAGTGGTCCCAGGACTGAGCCCTGGGGAACCCCATAGGGGAGTTGAAAGGCATCTGAAAGATGTCCATCTATTTTAATCCGCTGTTTCCTTGAATTGAGGTATGACTGAACCCACTTACGCACTACCCCATCAATGCCATACCAGTGCTGAAGGCAGTTGAATAGGATTGTGTGGTCTATTGTATCGAAGGCTGCAGATAAGTCCAAAAGGACTAATCCAACAGCTTTACCCTTGTCCATTGAGATGGCAATGTCATTTTGTATTTTTAACAATGCCGTTTCAGTTGAGTGAAAGACTCTATATGCTGACTGATTTTCATTGGATATACCCTCTTGAGCAATGTGCTCATTTATCTGCCTGGCCACAGCTTTCTCTATGGGTTTGGAGATGTAGCTGAGGTTTGACACTGGTCGATAATTCTAGAGAATGTTCCTGTCAAGACCAGCTTTTTTCAACAAGGTGTAACATGTGCAGTCTTAAAACAGGATGGGAAACTGCCCTCCTGTAGGGAGTAGTTCACAATATTTGTAATAGGAGTTAAGAGCACACTGATACAATCAAGGACCAATGATGTTGGGATTGGATCCAAGTTGCATGATTTATTTGGTGTGGACTTAATTATTATAAGGACTTCTTCCTCTGACATGGTCCGGAAAGAAACAAACTTATTTTTGTAGGAACGTGAGACAGGGGGGGTCGACATCAGTAGATAATAATCCAGATCTTAGTTTAGCAATTTTGTCTGAAATACCTGCCAAAAGTGTTAATTAGACTATTGATGGTAGTATGATCTGGAAGCACAATTTTTGGTGATCTATGGAGGACTTTGTTTATGGAATTCCACAAGGCCTTGGGGTCATCCTCATTTTTCCTAACCATATTGCTATAGTATTTGGTTTTCGCACATTCCAAGAGGCGGTTGAAAAGGTTCACTGCGGCTCTATACCTACTGCAATTAATGGCAGAGTTGTCCCTTCGCCACTCCCTTTCGAGTTTGCACTTGTGTCTCTTTGCTGCCAAAATCACGCTGTCTATGAACCCTTTTAAGTCCTTATAAAAGACGGAGGGATGCTAAGTTAGGCCATGTTAGGTGTGTGACAATATCTGTAGACACAACACAGCCAGAAGTTTATAAATTGAAAGGGCATGTAATCACCAGTATTATAAAAGGGACACTGGTCAAGGCCTTTTATTGTAATAAGATTAAATCCATGTAAAGGTAGGAGGGTGTAGAAATGTACTGTGGGGTATTAGCTTTTTAATTACATTTATGATTATTTGAACTATTCTATTTGCTTTCACTCTAGTTAAAATATTTTGTCAATATACTGAGAACTGCTGGAAAAATGGCCCAAATGTGCAAGGTAAAGAAAATCTGCTCAGTATGCAGTACAAATCGTACCGCGCCGCATGTATTTACAAGGGCCTTTAATCAGACCGTGATCCAGCTTATGACTTTTTAAAGAAAGATCCAAGCAGTAGTATTTGTGTAATCCTGCTAACAAACAAACGGTCATGAAAACAATACCTCTTTGGTGGAGATAATAAATGTGTGTACCAATAAAATCCAACTCTTTAGTTACATTCTAGTGAATGAAAAATATAGAAACAGTATACACATGCTTCTTTTTACAAAAATATATTCAACAACTAAATATGGTTTGGGTTTGATAAGTATACTTGCTTTCTTCCAGTACTGGCAACATATTTTAAGTGAGAGAGTAGTCATACAACCACAAGATACATGCAGATGATGGGCTATTAATTACATGATCTTCCCATAACATGAACACTTGCAGTAGGGGAGCAGATAAGAACCCCCTCAGATTTCAGGGATAGTATAATTCCTAGGACTGCATACAAACTCTGGTGTTCAAGTCTGAAGATGATTCACTTTATCCTTGGTCCTGTATATATCACAATCTTTGTTGTGTAGAGTAATGTTATTGTAAGGAACAGTGAATTCTATCTCAGTGTTATTTAGTGGTAAAAAAAAGTTTATTTACCAAACTATATGATTGAGCATCTGAATCCAGATCTATTGAAAGATATGAACCAGATCAATTCACACACAACTGAACAACTTTGTGATGAACCAATATTAATCAGTTAACTAGTCTAAGTGTAACTATAAAAGGTTATGCACAATTTTTAACCTGACTTAAACGTCAAAAGATACTGACATGTTCTCCATGTAATTTATCCACCAATGCCATTTAAAGAATCATTTTATTGTGTTAATATATCTTACCTAGTGGACAGATGCATTTGTCCGGCGCACAGCCGGTCCCGCCAAACGTTAGAGAAAAACGCCTCGAGCTGGGCTCTGGCCCGGACCGGTAGTGTCCTGTTTACTCGCCAGGTGGCTGTATAGCCTCCCTGCCGGTGCACTGCGCGTGCGCGCGCATGCGTACTTCCTCCTTTTGTTTGGCGCGAAGACGAGAGGTCGTCTGTTTTTTTGGAGAAACTTTTATTTTGATTTATATCTGTTACAGGATATATTTTGATAAATTCTTTGTGTAGAAGTGTTGTTTAATAACTATGGATTCACCAGGACAAAGGCGGGGATCGTGCGGCCATAAGATGGCTGGCTTTGATATGCATGAGAAGTGTGCCCGTTGTCGAGACAAAGGTCTGGGTAAAGATCCCTGCATTGTGGGAGGTGCGATATGCAAGATTTGTGACAATTTTACAGCAATTCAACGTGATATGCTGGCCACTCCACAGTATCAAATTCGCAAGGACAAGAAAGCGGGTTTGCTAGTGTCACCACGAGATGTAACTGTGCTGTCTCCAGTTAATTCTTCTCAACAGCCAGCTAGTACTGCGCATGCTCAGCAGACGATTTCTGAAGATGACAGTGCGCATGCGCAGGACCTCCCTGGGGGTAGCGATAATGTAAGTTCTTCAGATTTTGTTTCCAAAAAAGATTTTGACAAATTAAGTGACCAGCTAGATGAGAAATTCTCTCGGTTTGAAGCACTCTTATCAAGAGGCAATATATTTGCTACCCCCAAAGTACCGGTTCAGGTTTCAAACCCACCGGTTTCTGATCAGCCATTTATAGATCCTGCCTCTGCCCGAACCACCGGTCCGGTGCGGTTTCCGGCAGTACAGGCTAGTACAGGATCAGATGGCAAGAAAGATTCAAAGAAGAAGCACAAGTCTTCTCATCATAAATCTTCCAAAACAAAACCGGTTCCGGTTGAGGAAAATACCGGTCCGGTACAGAAAAAGCCCTCTGACACTGCACTTCAACAAGCTAAACCGGTACCGGTCGGGGAGATGACCGGTCCGGTCAGGGCATACCAAACTGACACCTTTGTACCCAAGGAACCGGTTCCGGTTGTGGATGGATCTTTTACCGGTCCGGAACCGGCTGCACCGGCTGGGGAGCCGTTTATTAGAAACCTTGCTTCTGCTGGTGGCTCAGATAATATGTCCAATGTTGAACACCCCTTAACAGATGTCTTGCCTGTGGCTTCAGACGAACCACTCTTTGGGGATCAAACATCAACAGATGTTGTGGATAGGGATCATACATCACCGGATGTTTTGGATAGCGAGGATGGTGAACTTTCTGAATCAGACACTGATAAACCAGAAAAGAATGAAGAAATGAGTTACAGGGAAACAGTTCGTTCCATCAGGGCCTTTATGGGCTGGAACTTTATCCCTGACTTTGAGTTTGAGTACAGTGACCCGGATAAGTCCAACAATCCGTGGCGTGGAAAAAATCCGAAGACAAGTTCAAAGGTGTCAGTAGCCATGCCAGCAGACGATTGGCTCTGTCAGAAGCTGGAGAGGATTAATCTGACTGTAGCTGAGGGTTACCCTTCCCGAAGTCAAGAAGCTGGTGGTTTGCGTACTGACCAATTCATACGCACCCCTAAACCACAGGATAAATGGTATCCCATGCATAAGTTAAAGACAGATGGTCCCCAGCGACCAGGTAGAAAGCTGTTCAACTGGCATGGTTCTGAGGCGAAACTAAATGCTCAATTCTCAAGAATTGTCAAACCAGCTGCATATCTCGCAACAGGTCCCGTGTCTCGTCCCATATCGCAAGAAGTACTACGCAGATGGGAAAGGTGCGCCCGAGAGGGTACTTACACAGTGAACCATGCAGCTGGTTTCAGCAGATGCACTAGCGAGATTCAAGATCAGATGGCACATCACATAACTTTCCTACAGACTCATCTCAGTAAGGGCAAGTCAGCCAAGGAGGTGTCTGAAGCACTTAAGGAGTTAAGGGATTTATGTGCTTTCCACCAGAATGTATCTGTCTCTCTTGGGACAGCTCTACAGCACCTGGCTGATAGCCTTTTTGTGCAGCTGGGGAACTTCATTCTGATGCGTCGGGACTCTTATTTAGATCATGTTCGTCCCGGTATGAAGATGGACACTTGGAATGAACTGAGGAATGCTGCTCTTTTTGGATATGGGTTATTTCCCGACGCGGCCTTGAATGTCGCGGAACAAGATATCAACAAGTTTGAGACACAACATGTGTCGGTCCAGTCTCGAGTTGGTCCCCAGCACCAACAGAAGACCAAGTATCGCTATAAACCGTATGAGAAGAAGGAGGCTAAGACCATGGTTCAGCCGTCATCTGCTCCTCAACAACCTTGGCGACAGTTTGGGTCACGAGGTCGTGGCCGTGGGCGTGGTTCTACTAACCACCGTTTTTCCAAGTATGCCCGGGGTGGCAAAAATTATAAATGACAATCATTGTACAAACCCACACAACCAAATAATTCCAAAGATAGTGGGTCAAAACATCAGCCCTCAAAACTTTCCAAAGACTGTATACTCAAGAACTGCTGTAATTCCTGTTCCTATTGTTGTCGGTCCCGGGCAGCCGCAAAAGAAAGGCCTAAGTCCCGATCTTTGTCAGACAGAAATAAAACATGTCAAAAGTGCTTCTTTTGTCTCTCCTTGTCGTTCTGTCCCTCATGTACCAAATGTCCACAATGTTGCAGAAAATCCTCCTGTAGGATGCAGGTTGCACAGGTTCTGGGAAACGTGGCTCAGCCTGGGTTCAAATCATCGGGTAGTCTCCATCTTGAAGGACGGTTACAACCTCCCTTTCAAGATGAGGCCCCCATTGACCAGGTGTCCTCTGATAATCAGCGGATACGCCAACCCTCGCAGAAACAAGTTTTTGAAGGAGGCGTTGCAGTCCCTGATTACAAAACAGGCCGTAGAAAAAGTAGTGGTTCGGGCTTCTCTGGCCTTTTACAACCGGCTGTTCATAGTTCCCAAACCAAACAACAAATGGCGTCCAATCTTGGATTTGAGCAAACTCAATCTTTTCCTCCACTCGGAAACCTTCAAAATGGAAACTCCGGAGACCATCCGGCTGTCCCTTCAAATAGGCGAATGGGTCACATCGCTGGATTTCAGCGATGCCTATTTCCACATTCCCATCAACCCAAGGTCGAGGAAGTATCTCCGTTTTCACCTGCACGGTCAAACCTTCCAGTTCAGGGCTCTGCCGTTCGGCCTAGCCACGGCTCCTTTGGAATTCACAAAGGTGGTGAAGGAGGTGAAATTGATGGCCCAGTCCAGGGGTATAAGGATCCACCAGTACCTAGACGACTGGTTGCTTCGAGCGCCCTTTCGGGAGGCTTGTGTGAACCAAACGCGGACCCTGATGGCTCTGTGTCAGCAGTTGGGATGGTTAGTCAATTTACAAAAGTCGGAACTTGTTCCCCAACAGGAGTTCAACTTTGTCGGTTATCATTTCGACCTCTCCAAGGGTCTAGTGAAGCCGACTCAGGAGAGGTGGCAAACCCTAACTCAAAAAATAAAGATGCTAATGAACAGGGACCATTGTTCGGTCCGAGAGTTCATGTCTCTCATAGGTTTGTTAACAGCCACAGAGAAACAGGTGGTTTCGGGGCGCCTTCACATGAGACCGATTCAGTGGCACTTGAAGAATCACTGGCACGTGCCAGAGGTACTAGAGAAGGAGATTCCTCTTCCCAGATCTCTGTACCCTCATCTGCATTGGTGGTTGGACGAAAACAATGTGCTCAGCGGCCAACCTCTTCATCCTCTACAACATGCTCTGCAGTTGTTTACCGACGCCTCAAACGAAGGTTGGGGCGCGCACTTAGGAGACCACACGGCAAAAGGAGTTTGGTCGGACTCAGAAAGCCAGTTGCACATAAACTTTCTCGAGCTAAAGGCGGTCCTTCTGGCCCTCAAGAAGTTCGAGCAACAGTGTTGGGGCCAGATCATTTTGATAGCCACGGACAACACAACGGTTGTCTCATACATCAACAAGGAGGGGGGTATGAGATCAGGCTCACTTTGTGCCCTCCTCTGGAGACTGCTTTCCTGGTGCAATCGCAGACAGATAGTTCTAAGGGCCAGGCACATTCCGGGAAGGCTGAATGTGATAGCAGACAAATTGTCCAGGAGCACTCAGGTTATTCAGACAGAATGGTCCCTCCTGCAGGAAGTCTTCGACCACTTATGTGCCAGGTGGCACACTCCCCGAGTGGATCTCTTTGCAACAAGGTACAATCACAAACTACCCAAGTTTGTGTCCCCAGTACCCGATCCACAGGCATGGAGAGTAGATGCTCTCAGCCTGAATTGGGAGAATATGGATGCCTACGCGTTCCCTCCTGTGTCTCTTTTGGGCAAGGTGGTGTCCAAGATCCTAGATCAGGGAGTTCACAGGTTGGTTCTGATTGCTCCAGGGTGGCCCAACATGCCTTGGTTCTGGGATCTAGTCAGCATGTCTGTTCAGATTCCTCTCTCCCTTCCAAACGTGGAGAACCTGCTGACCCAACCGTTCAATCAGTGTCCCCACAGAGATCTCCTAGGGCTCAACCTCCACGCCTGGCTCCTAGAGCCTCTAGCATACAGGCACAAGGATTCTCTAATGAAGTGGCAACGCGAATTGAGGCTCCTCAAAGACAATCAACCAGAGCCATCTATGAATCGAAGTGGTCCATATTTGTCAAATGGTGCGAGTCACACAAGGTGGACCTCAGGTAGCGGAATTTCTCCTATTCCTTTTCAAGGAGAAAAATCTTCAACCTAGCACCATAGATGGCTATAGAACTGCTATAGCCGACAAAATTGGTTGTGACAAGGTTAATTTTGGTAAAGACGAAAACCTTACCCGCTTGCTAGACAGTTTCCATAGAGATAAACCCAAGGGTCTTCGAGGAGTCCCTAGCTGGAATCTGTCTCTGGTCTTGCATCAATTAACCCAGTCCCCCTTTGAACCCCTTCGAAAGGCGTCTCTGAAACATCTTACCTTCAAAACGGTGTTTCTCCTGGCTTTGGGCTCGGGCAAAAGAAGGAGTGAGATTCATGCCTGGGTACACAGGAACATTAGACATCAGGAAGATTGGGCTAATGTTTCTTTATTCCCTTCTCCTTGTTTCTTGTCCAAAAATCAGTTGGCTAAAGAAGGGCCTTCTTCAGTAGCTCCGGTAATTATTCCGGCCTTGGCCCCTACGTTGGATAAGTCTCTCAAGGAGGATAGAACCTTATGTCCAGTTCGGGCTTTGCGTTATTACCTGGACAAGACCAAAGACCTCCGTTCCGGCAAACAGTTGGTCTTTGTGTCTTTCAAGAAGAACTTCAATAAGGACATCGCTCCTGCTACGATTTCTTCTTGGATTAAACAAACCATCTTGTTGTGCTATCAATTGTCCAATGAGGATGCACAACAATTACATCAGGTCAGAGCCCATGATGTGCGGGCCTTTGCAGCTTCTAAGGCTTTTCAAGGAGGTGTGTCCTTGGACCAGATCCTCTCAGCCTGCCACTGGAAGTCGCACAATACCTTCACCCAATTTTATTTGAAGGATGTAGCATGGGCTGATGCTGACCTGTACCATTTAGGACCAGTGGTCGCAGCCCAGCACATACGCGAGTAACTGGTATCCTTGAAAGGATAACTTGTATATAGTGTAAAGCGTTTAGAAGGAGTAGTGGGTTGTTTTAGTTGGCTCCTTCTTTTTTAGTTATCTTGTTTTGTAACCCCAGCGCGCAGTTCTCAACCGGAAGGGCTGGTGTGGGGTATGAATTATTTCTATTTTATCCTGTTCTGCTTCCTTCGGAATCCTTGGGACTGAACTCTTACCTCCTCTCTCCTATAGTCCTAGCCCAGGTGGCTCGGTAGACGGCAAAAAAGAGGGGGGGGAACCAACTATGGTGTAGGGTATGGGAAGGATCCCTAACCCTTGGGCCGGAGGCCCAGAGTTCTGACAAGAGTCCCTGTTGAGTTTAGCTGCCCTCCATCCAATGGGTAGTTATTCTGCATCTGTCCACTAGGTAAGATATATTAACACAATAAAATGGAAAATTTAATAAGTAAATTAAATTTTTATAAGTTAATATCTTACCTAGTGGACAGAGGGATTCCCACCCTGCCTTCCCCGCAACAAACATTCCCAGGGGACTCAAACAGGGTGCAAACAAAAGGAGGAAGTACGCATGCGCGCGCACGCGCAGTGCACCGGCAGGGAGGCTATACAGCCACCTGGCGAGTAAACAGGACACTACCGGTCCGGGCCAGAGCCCAGCTCGAGGCGTTTTTCTCTAACGTTTGGCGGGACCGGCTGTGCGCCGGACAAATGCATCTGTCCACTAGGTAAGATATTAACTTATAAAAATTTAATTTACTTATTAAATTTTCCAAACAGTGTTTAATTATGATTGTCTTTTTAGCAATAAAACCTATCTAATTTAGTGATTAGACTATTGAATGATACAGATTTTTGAAGTCCCAATTAGACTTTGATGAATATAAACTCAAGTCAACATTTAACTGATCTTTGGGCATCACAGTAGTGGATTATTTGTGAGAGTAAATTCACTTATTTTTAATTAATGGAATACAGTCTTGACATAATTTTTTTCCACCAGTAATTTGAGAGATCCTGCTAAAAGGATTAGTTAAGAGTAGAAAAATTATGTCTAAAGTATAGACAAAATAAATTTATGAATTTAGATTTATTTGTTCAACAGCCAGGGTCATATTGCGACAGGTAGTTTACAGGTGGAGGAAACCAGTGCATACTGCATTGTAAACTACCAACTTTCCAACATGAAGCACCCGGCCCGAGATTCGAACCGGCGGCCTCAGAGGTTGGAGGCGAGAACTCTAACCGCTACACCACCGAGCCCCCTAAAATTTATGAATGCGGATCCATTATCTGTACCAGTAGTTCTGCTACCAGATCTAGATTCAACTTCTGTGAATTTACCTTAAAACTATATGACATTCTGTAAATATGTTGTTTATATCCATGAATAAGGTTGTAGAAACCACCAGTCCCACCTTCAGTAACCTGTAAAAAAGAGCATCTGGTGTATGGGTATCTATTGCCAACAGATAACCCTGTGAAATTACATGTTCTAAACTGTTACTTAATACCAACACAGCTGTGTTAAATGTGTCTTACTATGCAAATGAGACTGCTTAAATGCAGTCTAAGGAAAATCTGCAACTGGTTCCTTTAACTGCTTCTCCCACTCCACCTCCCCAGCATTGCCCTGCCCCCACTGTTTAATATGTTTGCTGATGCTACTGTTACCAGTGTCTGTGCATACTTATCAGAAAAGTAAAAGTTTTGGAATATTCATTAACCACTTGTACATGTTGTATACATTTAGTATGTAACAAAGGAAACTGTCCTTTATTTTTTTGTCCTGAAGAGTAGAACATTACTTGCCACTGATTGAGTACGTTAATACAAAGAAAAACATTTATTGCACAAAATTCCTCATATTACCTAGATGGTACAAAACATATTTTATGATTTTCATTATATAAATAGCACTCATAGAGCACAGCCCTCCACCAGGGATTTATTGTTTACTGTGTATCTGTATTCATTCGCAATTACTCCAAAATTCATGAGCTGATCTTTATAACATTTTTGTGTGGGTAGGGTTCAGAAAAGGAAAACAATTGTTAATATTTTAGCAAAGATCAGATCATATTCTGGATAAAAATGTCCTGAAGTTTCATAAATGCATACCTGGTTGAGGTTGGCACTCTGTGAGTGCTTTTTATGTTAATTTTATCCTGTGCACTGACATTACATTGATATAAATTCATAAAACTTTTTCAGACTACTGTAACCAGATTCATTTGGAATATTTCATCTTTTACTCAAATTGATTCTTTCTTTATTCACTTCTGCCTCTGGCCGAAGGCTGTGGTCGGGAGATTATAAAACGCTTTCCGTATGTGCGTGCGTCCGTGAGTTTGTCCGTCTGTTATCACGTTTTAACATAAACCTTAATATCTCATTCATTTATAAAGATATCTTCACCAAATTTGCAGGGAATGTTTATGGCTATGAAAACCTGTCTGTGCAAAATTTTAGCCTCATTTTGAGAAACAAAATTGAAAATTTTAATTATTTAAATGTAGCTTTGATAAGCTACACAAGCTTACCGTGTGGAACTGAACTGAATGCTATCTCGGGAGGCCAAAGGCATCCGGCCAATGTCCAAGAAAACTAGACCTATCGCATCAGAGAACCAATGCAAATTGTATCCACCAGAAAGAAAACTCACCAAAGCCATTCAACCATTGCTTAACCTTGAAGGAGGAGCCGAAGGTGAAATCTGATCATATCAAAAGATCCCTTTTTTCCTTTCTGCGAAAAGAACATGTCACTTCTCCTAGGTCACTCCTGCAGAGTATCTGCAGAAGTTTTTGGTGGGCTTCTTGAATTTCTGCATGAAATCAACAATGCATTTATCTTGGAATTTGGAAATGGTATAAAATAGAACAATTTGGACCAAATTTGTGGTCTGCAGGGTATACCGTGAATCTCCTGCCACTTTTTTCCATTTTTGGATGGCTTCCTTTAATTTCTGCATAAAATCCAAAAATGCACTTATCTTGGAAACAGTGCCAGATGTCTGGCCTGCAAGGTATACAGTCATTTGTCCCTTTTTGCCAGAAACCATTTCCTGCCATTTTTGGCAGCCATGTTGAATTTCTGTGTGAAACAAAAAATAGCATCAGAGATGACCATACCCCACAGCCTGGGGAAATAGTTTTCAATGCCATGAGATACAGAAGCAGTGAAACAGTATAAAGGTCAGGATACTTTCACAGCAGTGTCAGTTTCATAAAGGTCCTAATAATGTTTAAGTAAGGAAGATAACATCTAAGAGAAAGAAAATATATATAAAGTAACAAGACAATTCGATAGCAAGATTAATCAACATTAGCAACATTAATCAGTAAACTAAAAATTATGAAGTTGTAAAATTTATTAACTGGTGAATAGCAGTCAATCGAAATAGCACAACTATGTAAAAGTAGATATAATAATTAGTTGCAACAATCCGTGGGTCATAAAAGAAACATGTCTCAAATATGGCAGGTGAACACACTTTGGCAGAGCCAAAGTTAAAGGTCATACCATGACGTTGCACACCTACACCCCCTATTCAATGACCCAAACAAGTGTATACATTCTACACCTTACCCAATCCAAGAATTAGACCTAAGCATTGGAGAACTGATGCAAATTTGTATCCACTGAAAAGACAACTCACAAAATTCAGTAAACCATCGCTTGAACTTGAACGAGGGGTCCAAGGTAAAATCTGAAAACATCAGAAGATTCCCAGGCCATGACCTCCTATAAGTTGGTTTCATATTGCAAACCTCTAGGACCAATAATAAGCAAGTTATCAGCACTTTTAAGTTTGGCTATTGTCGTTTGACCTTAAAGGAGGGGCCCAAGGTCAAATCTGACCACATCAAAAGATTCCCAGCCCATGATTTCCAATAGATTGGTTTCACATTACAAACCACTAGGACCAATAATAAGCGAGCTATAAGCACTTCTAAGTTTGGGTATTCTCATTTGACCTTGAAGGAGGGGTCCAAGATCAAATCTGAGCACACCAAAAGATTCCTAGCCCATGATTTCATGTAGGCTGGTTTCACATTGCAAACCTCTAGGACCAATCATAGGCAAGTTATAAGCACTTTTAGGTTTGGATATCCTCATTTGACCACACTAAAAGATTCCCAGCCCGTGATTTCCTATAGATTGGTTTACCATCCCAAACCTCTAGGACCAGTAATCAGCGAGTTATAAGCACTTTTATTTTGACTATTCTCGATTGACCTTGAAGGAGGGCTCCAAGGTCAAATCTGACCACACCAGAAAATTCCCAGCCTATGATTTCCTACAATTTGGTTTACCATCCCAAACCTGCAAGACCAATAATAAGCAAGTGAGCACTTTTAAGCTTGGCTTTCCTCGTTTGACCTTGAAGGAGAGGTCCAAGGTCAAATCTGACAACATCAAAAGATTCCCAGCCCATGATTTCCTATAGGTTGGTTTAGCATCCCAAACCTGCGCGACCAATAATAAGCAAGTTATAAGCACTTTTAAGTTTGGCTATCCTCGTTTGAACTTGAAGGAGGGGTTCAAGGTCAAATCCGACCACACCAAAAGATTCCCAGCCCATGATTTCCTATAGGTTGGTTTAACATCCCAAACCTGTACGACCAATAATAAGCAAGTTATAAGCACTTTTAAGTTTGGCTATCCTCATTTGACCTTGAAGGAGGGGTCCAAGGTCAAATGAGACCACACCAAAAGATTCCCAGCCCATGATTTCCTATAGGTTGGTTTATCATCCCAAACCTGTACGACCAATAATAAGCAAGTTATAAGCACTTTTAAGTTTGACTATCTTTGATTGACCTAGAAGGAGGTGTCCAAGGTCAAATCTGACCACACCAAAAGATTCCCAGCCTATGATTTACTATAAGCTGGTTTGACATCCCAAACCTGTGCGACCAATAATAAGCAAGTTATAAGCACTTTTGAGTTTGGTGAAAGTAAAAAAGAAACCGCCCGATTCTTGGATAGAAAGCTATTTGAGGGGTACAAGGACACCTTGGACCAGTCTGACTGGTGTCTGATGTTCCTATGTTACCAAGCATGGATCTCACTCCTTCGTTTGCCAGAACCTAAGACCAGTAAGAAAACAGTCTTGAAGGTCAAGTGTTTTAAGGAGGCCTGTTTCAGGGGTTCAAAGGGAGCCTTTGTCAGCTATTGTAGCACCAGAGAGAGGTTCCAGGAGGGGATGCCCCTCCTGCCCTTGGGTCTGTCTATGGAAACTATCCAGGAGACGAGTGAGATTCTCATCCTTGCTGACATAAATGGGGACATTGCCCAGTTTGTCAGCAATGGCTGATCTGTAGCCATCAGTAGTGCCTGGTTGCAACTTCTTGTCCTGAAACGAGGGCAGGAGGAAGTCAACAATGGCTTTCAGAGGTCTTGCCCTGAAGTCCACCTGATTACTGAGGCACCACTTTGTAAAAATGGACCACTTTGTTTCATAGACAGATCTGGTTGATCCTCTTTGAGGAGCCTCAATTCGTGCTGCCACTGCCTCAGAGAAGCCCTGCTTTGACTACTTTTTGACTCGAACCCAGAGCTTCCCACTTCTCCCAACACTTGTGTAACCTTGCCCGTACAGGTGGATCCATGACAACAGGTGGGGCATTTGTGACAAGATTTACAGAACTCAAGTGGCCTACACAGGAAACATCTTTCACATGTTTTATTTCTGTGCATATTTGACAATTGGGATTTACGCCTTTCTTTTGTGGCAACCCGGTGACAATATGAGCATTTGCAACACAAAAGTCTACATTTAAATTTAAAGTCACTTTGCTGTTCGCGGCTACCACTGGTGCTGGGTCCAAGTCTCCCTGACCGGTAACACATACAGAGTTCTTCTGACCAGTCACAGAATTTACACGATTGTCATTTACGTGACTTTGAACCCTTAGCTTCTGGGAGAATGTTGAGGCCTTGCCACGACCTTTTCTTGACTGTTGCTTGTCCCTTATCTGTTTCCATGCGGGGACACAGGACTTCTGGTCCAGATGGCTAGCAGACTTGTCATTAGAAGCATAAGGGTGGAAACGTCCTTGACATCTGTGCGACTGGCCAGCAGAACACCTCTCCTCATTTCTGCAGATTTCCTCTTCAGCCTTGGTGATAAGCTGATCCGGGAACAGTGAGTTGAGATGGACTGGAGATGTTCTCAAGGCATTCAGAGTGTCTTGCTTCACACCAGCATGTAAGTGCTCTAAGTAGCTGTCCCTGCACACCAATGTGAAGTTGGCCATACTTATAAACGTACCGTCTGACAAATCTTGCATAGTTCTGGCCATGGCTTGAGAGATTGACCGGTTGAAGGTCACTAGGTAGTTCAGTTCATCAATTGCCTGCTTCGTTCTTTCAGACGACTTGCCCTTCTTGTCTAGATGTAGGGTTTTCAGCTGATCAGACAGCATCCTGAACCCTGGTCAAACACCTTGATAAACCAGCAGCCTGATTGCACATCACAGTTTGTTCACGTGCTGCTATCCCCCAAAACCTGAGCATGTCCTGGCTGAAGGCCCGGGAGGGTGGGGCAGAAGGAAAACTTCGTCTTCCAACTCGACTGAAGGCATGGTTGAGTTTGGCCGGTTCCAGTGACCAGGTGCATACTATGTTGCTCTCACAGTCCTTCTCAGCATGCATCCCATACCATCTGGACGACCTGGGTAGCTTGATGAACTGGTCCTTGAGGAGGCCAGCCTGGCTGTTGAACGGGACGTAAAACCCCAACTTTGACTTTGACTTTGAGGAGGCCAGCAGTGTCAGTATTTCTTGCAGGGAACCCTTCTGTGATGGTGAGGTTAAGCTTGTTCATCTTTCTGCATAACCAGTCATCCACCGGGAGCTTGACTGACACTTTACCGGTTGGCTGAGCATGTGCACCGGCAAAAGGGGTGTCATCAGAAGAGGACACAGTTTCGAACTCAGGAACCTTGTGCCAACCCATAAAGGATCTCACTTTTCTGATTGTCTCTCTATAACTGGCCTCTTCTGATACTTCTTGATCTGCAGACTCTTCCCTGGTGAGATCTCTGGTGATCGGTCTCGGAAGTTTCCATCTGACAAGGAACAGGTAAAACTGCGCTGATCATCTTCACTATTAGATGCTACACTGAGATCTACACCACCGGTACCGGATGGCTGACCGTAATAGACTGAACCGGGGGTCTGAACAGGCTGGGTTGCTGTCCCAGCACTGGGAGGCGGTTTGGTGGCAGTCTGCATCTCATCTACAGCCTCACCAGTGGCCTGAACAACTAGAGGAATGCTTTTGCTAACAAAAGCGAAGCATCCCTGAGAGTTTAAAATGCCTTGTGGTTTTAATAAGCATGCTGTAAAGCTAAGAATGCACAAAGCTGCACCGTACTGTTTCATAAACCAACCCACTTAATGATATGAGAAGGAAAATCCTACAAAGGTCTTCTTTAATTAACATAAACAAGCGTTGTAGACATAGACAAGCTGGAGAAAGTATTGTAGATTGGAAAAAGCATATATTATGCTTTTTTGAGGAAATGTCCTATTCTAATTAAAACATTAAGCCAAGCCTACTAAATATGTTTGTAGTAATATTCTGATTTCACACTGTTTAAGTATTAAGGATAACTTAAGTAAATTTTGTGTAAATGCTACAAAGCATTTTAGTAACGAGTATTGATAACTTCATATATAATCATGTTTGCAAGTATGTATTGCTATTTAGATTGTCCACAGGGTTTTGCAATAGGCTTTAATACATTGTGAAAGCATAAAAGCAACAATAAAGGCAAAAGCTATTTGATGACCCCAGTTTGATACATGGGGGTCAGGAGGTAAAACTAACCGGCAATTTTGACTGTCCAGATATGGTTTCCCAATATCTATTAATACATTCCGAAGCCATAAAAGCAACAATGAAGGAGATATCAGGTAAAAACTCCAAAACAACTATTTTTTTACCCCAGTCTGACCCATAAGGGGGTCGGGTGGTAAAACTGACCGGCTACTTAGACTCTCCACATATGCTTTCCCAATACCTCTTAATACATTCTCAATCTATAAAAGCAACATTAAAGGAGATATAAGGCAAAAACTCGAAATCAGCTATTTTACGACCCCAGTTTGACCCATAAGGGAGGTCAGGGGTAAAACGGACCGGCTATTTAGACTCTCCACATATGCTTTCCCAATACCTCTTAATACATTCTGAAGCTATAAAAGCAACAGTAAAGGAGATATAAGGCAAAAACTCCAAATCAACTATTTTATGACCCCAGGTTGACCCATAAGGGGGGGTCGTGGGGTCAAACTGACCGGCTATTTAGACTCTCCACATATGCTTTCCCAATACCTCTTAATACATTCTGAAGCTATAAAAGCAACGATAAAGGAGATATAAGGCAAAAACTCAAAATCAGCTATTTCATCGCCCCAGTTTGACCCATAAGGGGGGCCGTGGGGTAAAACTGACCGGCTATTTCGACTCTCCACATATGGTTTCCTATTACCTCCCAATACATTTTATGGCTCTACATGCAATACTTAAGAAGATAATAGGGGGGTTGACCTAAATTTAAGGATTTCAGATTGGAAAGTGTCAGAAAATCACCCATAAATGAGACATTTTTCAAGGGATTTATCCCAAAATCTAATCAGCTCGCGTTTTCGATAGTATGAACAGGTGTGTCAAATTATAAGGCTGTGTAGCAAGTAGTTTTTCCTGAACTGCGATGACGGGGTGTACTTAAATATATTGCTTTTGATCATGTGACCTTGATAAAGGTCAAGGGTCAAATTTAAGCATGCAGAAAAATTTTCCCACACCTAAGGTATATAACTGCCAAATATGGTTTGAAACCTTCTAATAATAAGGGAGATATTCAAGGGAGACCATAATGCGGCGGCGACAGTGGCGAGGAAACTGAGGCGAAAACAAATAAGCGCCCTTTCATGGACGCTTAATTAAGGACTTTTTGTATCCAGAATATGACCTGGTCTTTCCTAGAACATAAACACTTCTTTCCTTTGGTCAAGCCCTACTCATGTAAAAGTTTATATAAATATGGTCAGTACTTTTGGAGAAATTTCAAATACACAGGAAACTATAATTCCCATAATTATGGAAAAAAAAACCTGGTTGAGGTTTGTGCTCTATGAGTGCTTTCCAGTTTCCAGAATAAAAAAAAACAATGAACAGTTGTGTCAAATAATCCTAAAAATATGTTAAGTTAGATAATGAAAGAATTTTTGTGCAATAAATGTTCCTCTTGGTATTAATACTTTCAGTGGTTGGCAAGTGATTTTCTGCTCTTCTGCTTTTGTTACATGCTAAATAAATGCAACCTGTACAAGTGAATGAATCTTCCAAAACTTTCACTTTTCTGATAACAGTCTGATAAAGTGTGCACACACATTGGTAACAGTAACCTCAGTAATACATGTATATACCCTGGGAACTTGGATAATCAACTTGATAGAAACCACAAGATATAAATTTCACTCTCTTGACAGTTGTAAAATATACAAAACAGTGTGGGGTAATGCTGGAAGGTGGGGTGGGGGAAGCAGTTAAAGGAACCAGTTGCAGATTTTCCTTAGACTGATTTGTCACTAGCATCTAATGTAATGTTTTGTTTTCCTGTTTTGTTTTTATATATTATGTATATCTTATATATTTTTCTCTGCTATTATGCAAATGAACCAACTACATGAAGCAGTTATTTCTATATCAGTAAATATGTGTACCTGTAAAATGGTACATGCTTCTGTTATAAACATATATTCAACAGCTAAATGTGGTTTGACAATAGTACTTGCTTTCTTCCAGTACTGGCAAAATATCTTGTGTGAAAGGGTCAGTTACAACCACAAAACACAGATGCAGATGATGGGCTATGAAAAAGATGGTTTTCAGATAATATAAACACTTTCAGTGGGGGAGTAGATAACAGTGGATAAGCCTTCCTGCAGATTTGGGGTGTTGAGATGTATATTTTCTAGGACAGAGTTGAGAGTCTTATGATTAAAGATGAGTATTTGATTAAACAGTGTATGTGTGCACTTTTGGGTACTTTTTGTTGTTGGTAGTTGAGACACATATCAACATACTATTGCAGTGGAGTTTTGATGAGTTGATGGTTTTCTTTATTGCAAGATATAATTATCAAGTATTATTGTTCACTCTCTAATGGAACAAAATTGAACATATAAAATATGGTTTTAATATAAGTTTAATGTGTCTTATCAGAATTGCTGTATCCTGTTGCTTTTGAATATATTGTTTTGGAATCAAACAAATTATGAGGTGAGTTTTAATTATTAACTTTCTAATATATATGTTTTCTTTTTTTCAAAAACATTTTCCTTATTTTTGAATGTAACAAAAACAAATAGTACTGTAAAATTATTTTCAATAGTATATGTGTGTGGACATATTATACTTATGCCTGATATATTCTTCTAGAAACCATTATATTCAGAGGATTGCCCAAAAAACAAACTGGATAAGAGAAAATGGACCAAATGATACTGAACAAAAAGACACCAAAAAGTTTTAATACAAGGACAACTGTTTTATTGAAACAATTCTAATATTTTTAAAGTTATCGTGTCTGACATGGTGGACCAGTTCACGCCCGTGTACCTATTCATGCCCACCCTCAGTTTTCTTCAAGATTTATACTTTTTAATAGAAAATATATTTACCACATCATAGATAATTATAAAATTGATCATATACATTGGTAATTTATTGTGTAACAGTAATTGTCTTAATTAATGTAGGGGTGGACGTGAATTGGTAAATGGGCGTGAACTGGTCCAACACCACTAGTAGTGTCAAATCAAACATACTAATATTTTAGGCTTGTATAAAACATTGAACTAAACATTGAGTTTGCATAAATACCACTCTTTTGAAAAACAATCCAGTATTTATGATTCTACAGCTGATTTTTTTACTTGAAATTAGCTATTTCACTTGTCAAAACTGTTCACTCTAAGTATACTGAGAATGCTCTATGTGTGTATAGAAACATACATTTTCAGTGTACAGAGTTATTTTCCTTTGCATATGTAGATGACTTAGATTATTCTGATGATAATAAAGGTATACCAAGTAGCAAAAATGATGGGGGTAACAAAGAACTTACCACATTAGGAATGTACAGGAATAAAACCTTATAACTTTGATCCCTGTGTGTCTGATTATGAAAGTAGCAATTTACAAGAAGGATAAATTGGAGTAATAATGATCTAAATTTAAATCTAAATTTTATTTATAAGACACTATATTGACAACATATGCAAGTGTAACAGTGAAATATATATTGCATTATCATATTGGACAATAATAAAGTTTTTATCTCCTGCCTGGCTTGCCGGAGGGAGATTATAATTTGCACCATGCGTGCGTGTTTGCGTGCGTGCGTGTGTGTCACACAGTTTTCTCTGAAACTTATGGTTATACATTTTTGGTAAATTACTTGTCCTAATGATTTTTCACACTCTTCGGTATTTTGCGGGTTTGGTGAACTTTGGCCTACATTTGAGTAATAGCACTTTTACCTATAATATAATTATATGACTTATAACTCTCAAACTATTGCATTTAGAGTATTTTGTTCCAATATGTTGTTCAGGTACTTTCTCCACAGCTATAACATGGTCAGTAGTTTGGAAGTGTACCTCCATAACTAAGTGAGTAATAGCTACTTTGTCAATTTTTAATGGTAACCATAATGAGTAAATGGCTTATATCTTCAAAAATATTGCAGCTACACAATTCCTCTCAACTATGTTGTTCATCTACTTTTTTGTGAACTGTAACATATTTAAGTTTCACACTTGTTGCTCAAAGTACAAGTGAGTAATTGCTACTTTATTGCTAGTTTTAGTGAAAATGTGAAATATCTCGAAAACCGTAAGAGATAGAGGGATTTCGAGTAAATTTTTTACCCATAGTGTAGTACAAGAGTATTCTATGTAGAGGGGAAAAATTTCAATTTTCGCCATTTTTGGCGGCCATCTTGGATTTTAGTGGAAAATCAAAAAGTGTGAATGTCACAAAAACCATAAGAGATAGAGAGATTTCGAGCGAATGCTGTCCGTAGATTCAATTTTCCCCACTTTCGGCGGCCATCGTGGATTTTCGTGGAACATGAAAAAAATGTGAATATCTTGAAAACCGTAAGAGAGTGATATTGAGCGGATTTTAGACCTGCAGGGTAGTACAAGAGTATCCTATGCAAAGGGGTAAAATTTCAATTTTCGCCACTTTTGGTGGCCATCTTGGATTTTAGCCAAAAATGGAAAAAATGTTAATAAAGGGGAAAATAACACGGCCATCTTGGAGTTTCGTGCAAAATGAAAAGTGTGAACATGTCAAAAACCATAAGAGATAGAGCGATTTTGAGCGAATTTTTTACCAACAGGTTAGTACAAGAGTATCCTGTGCCTAGGAGAAAACTTTCAATTTTCGCCACTTCTTGCATTTTAGCGGAAAATGAAAAATTGTGAATATCTCAGAAAAGGTATTTCTTCCCCTTTAATGCTTGGTGGGAGATACACACAGTGAACTGTAACATATTTAAGTTTCACACTTGTTGCTCAAAGTACAAGTGAGTAATTGCTACTTTATTGCTAGTTTTAGTGAAAATGTGAAATATCTCGAAAACCGTAAGAGATAGAGGGATTTCGAGTAAATTTTTTACCCATAGTGTAGTACAAGAGTATTCTATGTAGAGGGGAAAAATTTCAATTTTCGCCATTTTTGGCGGCCATCTTGGATTTTAGTGGAAAATCAAAAAGTGTGAATGTCACAAAAACCATAAGAGATAGAGAGATTTCGAGCGAATGCTGTCCGTAGATTCAATTTTCCCCACTTTCGGCGGCCATCGTGGATTTTCGTGGAACATGAAAAAAATGTGAATATCTTGAAAACCGTAAGAGAGTGATATTGAGCGGATTTTAGACCTGCAGGGTAGTACAAGAGTATCCTATGCAAAGGGGTAAAATTTCAATTTTCGCCACTTTTGGTGGCCATCTTGGATTTTAGCCAAAAATGGAAAAAATGTTAATAAAGGGGAAAATAACACGGCCATCTTGGAGTTTCGTGCAAAATGAAAAGTGTGAACATGTCAAAAACCATAAGAGATAGAGCGATTTTGAGCGAATTTTTTACCAACAGGTTAGTACAAGAGTATCCTGTGCCTAGGAGAAAACTTTCAATTTTCGCCACTTCTTGCATTTTAGCGGAAAATGAAAAATTGTGAATATCTCAGAAAAGGTATTTCTTCCCCTTTAATGCTTGGTGGGAGATACACACAGTGGCAGTGGTCTTGTTATATCTGGATCCAGAATCTTAAAAATGTCAATGTCAATGCAAGTGGCTTGCTGTGGCAGAGATCTGGGCAACCTGTTGCTTTGGTAGCCCAGGAGTCAAAATTATGCTCTGGGGAGTCAAAAGCATCAAAAAGTTTGACTATTGTTTGTGTTCAACCTGTCACAGTTTCAGATTTATTTTAAATTATTGCATAAATTGGTGGGTATGAGCTAAGTCTCACAACCCTATCTTTTTTGTTGGACTGGGGTCAAAATCAAGTGAGTAATAGCTATTTTAAGCCCAGGAGTCAAAATTATGCTCTGGGGAGTCAAAAACATCAGAAATTTTTACCTGTAACTTGAAAATTACTGCATTTAGAGAATTTTGTTTAAATATGTTATTCAGCTATCTTTGGGTCAGCTATAACATATTTAAATTGCAGACCTGTAACTCATTGCATAGCCGAGTAATAGCTACTTTGAGTCTTTCACTGTTGAATAAATCAGTTGTAACTTGAAAACTATTGCAAAAGTGCTTATAATTCACTTATTATTGGTCCTAGAGGTTTGAAATGTGAAACCAATCTATAGGAAATCATGGGCTAGGAATCTTTTGATGTTGTCAGATTTTACCTTGGGCCCCCTCCTTCAAAGTCAAACAAGGATAGCCAAATTTAAAAGTGCTTATAACTCGCTTTTTATTGGTCCTAGAGGTTTACAATGTGCAAAACAACCAAAAGGAAAATATGGGCTAGGAATCTTCTGATGTGGTCAGATTTGACCTTTGGCCCCTCCTTCAAGGTCAAACGCAGATAGCCAAATTTGAAATTGCTTATAACTTGCTTATTATTGGTCCTAGAGGTTTGAAATGTGAAAGCAATCTATAGGAAATTATGGGCTAGGAACCTTTTGATGTTGTCAGATTTTACCTTGGCCCCCCTCCTTCAAGGTCAGATGACGATACCCAAACTTTTAAATGTTTATAACTTGCTTATTATTGGTCCTAAAGGTTTGCAATGTGGAACCAACCTGTAGGAAATTATGGGCTGGGAATCTCCTGGTGTGGTCAGATTTGACTTTGGGCCTCTCCTTCAAGGTTAAAAGAGCATAGCCAAACTTAAAAGTGGTTATAACTCTCTTATTATTGGTCCTAGAGATTTGCAATGTGAAACCAACGTATAGGAAATCATGGACAAATAATCTTCTGATGTGGTAAGATTTGACCTTGGGCCCCTCCTTTAAGGTCAAACAAGTTCAGGTGCTTATAACTCGCTTCTTATTGATCCTAGAAGTTTGCAATGTTAAACCAACTTATAGAAAATCATGGGCTTGGAATCTTCTGATGTGGTCAAATTTGACCTTGTGCCCCTCCTTCAAGGTCAAATGAGGACAGTCAAAAAGTGCTTATAACTTCAGGAATCTTCAGCCTCTATGTCTTTTATTATTGCTTCTACAGGTTTGCTATGTTCAGGGATACACTGCCGGCTCGCAATAAAGTGAGCGGCATAAGTCTAGTTAAATTAACAATATTAGTTAATTGTTAACTGAGGGAACATTATCTAAGTAAAGTATATTTACCTTTTAGAAAAAAGGATGCATCCTTTTTAGAAGAGTAAGGATTTGCAGTTTCTGTGAAAACGACTGGTCCTTTTAGAAAAAAATGAAAATTTGCAATTTCTGTGAATAGGACACGTCCTGTTTTCAAAAAAAAATGAAGACGCGTCCTTTTCACAAAAGTGAGGATTTGCAGTTTCTATGGAAAGGATGCGTCCTTTTTACAAAAGTGGGGATTTGCAGTTTCTGGGAAAAAGGATGCGTCCTTTTCCGAAAAATGAAGATTTGCAATTTCTGTGAATAGGACATGTCCTGTTTTCAAAAAAAAACAAGGCCACTGCCGCAGCGGTTATCTCCCGCCTTAGAATCAGTGAAAATGGAGACCTAAAGGAGATTTAAGGCCTTTGAAGTAAGATGACCCCACTTGACATTGAAGAAGGGGTCAAAGGTAAAAGTCAGCAATTTCAAAATAGTCTCAGGCCTTCACAGACTTGGTATAAGTTGTTTTCACATTTGGAATCCCTAGTAGCAATGATAAGGGAGATATAAGGTCTTTTAATAGGATAATCTCCTCTAACATGTGATATGATGGCCATTTTGTTTTTGAAACTACGCTAAATTACTATCAGGCTAACTTTCCTAGCCATATATATTTTGCGCATATTTGATGAAGCTAGCTGCAATATTTCAAGTTTTAGAGCATCTTAATGATTTTTAAATAATTGGCTATGGCGGCCATTTTGTTTTTCAAAATAAGGCAAAAAATTTCCTCAGGCTAAACATTTGAAGGCCAGGAATTTTGATGGTCTGTCTTTATATTCCGAAGCCATAGCACCAATAATAAGGGAGAAATAAGGATGTTTTAGTGTGGCAACCTCATTTAACCTTGAAGCAGGGGTCAAAGGTCAAATTCAACACCTGGAAAAGATTCCCTGTCCATGTCTTCCTACAAGTTGTTTTCATATTCCAAACCTCTTGGAGCAATATTTGGGGAGACATAAGGCCTTTTTAATAGAATAACCTGTCATTAAACATGTGATATGGTGGCCATTTTGTTTTTTGAACTAGGCCAAAATTACTATCAGGCTAGTTTTTCTAGCCATATAGCTTTTGTGGAAATTTGATGAACTAGCTGGAATATTTCAAGATTTAGAGCACCTTTATGATTTTCAAACATTTAGCTATGGCGGCCATTTTGTTTTTCAAAATGAGGCTAAAATTTTGCAGAGACAGGTTTTCATAGCCATAAACATCCCCTGCAAATTTGGTGAAGATATCTGTATAAATGAATGAGATATTAAGGTTTATGCAAAAACGTGACAAACTTTAAACATGTGATATGGCGGCCATTTTGTTTTTTTGAACTAGTGCCAAAATTACTATCAGGGTAGCTTTTCTAGCCATATAGCTTTTGTGCAAATTTGAAGAAGCTAGCTGGAATATTTCAAGATTTAGAACACCTTTATGATTTTCAAAGAATTAGCTATGGCGGCCATTTTGTTTTTCAAAATGAGGCTAAAATTTTGCAGAGACAGGTTTTCATAGCCATAAACATTCCCAGCAAATTTGGTGAAGGTATCTTTATAAATGAATGAGATATTAAGGTTTATGCAAAAATGTGACGAACAGACGGACGGAAGGCATTTTATAATCTCCCGACCTCGGCCTTCGGCCGCAGGCGGGACATAAAACTGAAGATTTGCAGTTTCTGTGAAAAGGACATGTCCTGTTTTCAAAAAAAACAACAACAAAAAAATGAAGATTTGCACTTTCTGTGAAAAGGACGCGTCCTTTTCAGAAAAGTGAAGATTTGCACTTTCTGTGAAAAGGACGCGTCCTTTTTAGAAAAGTGAAGATTTGCAGGTTCTGTGAAAAGGACGCGTCCTTTTCAGAAAAGTGAGGATTTGCCATTTCTGTGAAAAGTGAAGATTTGCAGTTTCTGTGAAAAGGACGCGTCCTTTTTAGAAAAGTGAAGATTTGCCATTTCTATAAAAAGGACGCGTCCTTTTCAGAGAAGTGAAGATTTGCAGTTTCTGTGAAAAGGACGCGTCCTTTTCAGAGAAGTAAAGATTTGCACTTTCTGTGAAAAGGACGCGTCCTTTTCAGAAAAGTGAAGATTTGCACTTTCTGTGAAAAGGACGCGTCCTTTTCAGAAAAGTGAGGTTTTGCAGGTTCTGTGAAAAGGACGTGTCCTTTTCAGAGAAGTAAAGATTTGCCATTTCTGTGAAAAGGACGCGTCCTTTTCAGAAAAGTTAGGATTTGCACTTTCTGTGAAAAGGACGCGTCCTTTTTAGAAAAGTGAAGATTTGCCATTTCTGTGAAAAGGACGCGTCCTTTTTCAAAAAGTAACAATTTGCAGTTTCTGTGAAAAGGACGCGTCCTTTTCAGAAAAGTGAAGATTTGCAGTTTCTGTGAAAAGGACGCGTCCTTTTCAGAAAGTGAAGATTTGCACTTTCTGTGAAAAGGACGCGTCCTTTTTAGAAAAGTGAAGATTTGCAGGTTCTGTGAAAAGGACGCGTCCTTTTCAGAAAAGTGAGGATTTGCCATTTCTGTGAAAAGGACACGTCCTTTTTAGAAAAGTGAGGATTTGTAGTTTCTGTGAAAAGGACACGTCCTTTTTAGAAAAGTGAAGATTTGCCATTTCTGTAAAAAGGACGCGTCCTTTTCAGAAAAGTGAAGATTTGCAGTTTCTGTGAAAAGGACGCGTCCTTTTCAGAGAAGTAAAGATTTGCCATTTCTGTGAAAAGGACGCGTCCTTTTTAGAAAAGTGACGATTTGCAGTTTCTGTGAAAAGGACGCGTCCTTTTCAGAGAAGTGAAGATTTGCAGTTTCTGTGAAAAGGACGCGTCCTTTTCAGAAAAGTGAGGATTTGCCATTTCTGTGAAAAGGACATGTCCTTTTTAGAAAAGTGAGGATTTGCAGTTTCTATGAAAAGGACGCGTCCTTTTCAGAAAGGTGAAGATTTGTACTTTCTGTGAAAAGGACGCGTCCTTTTCAGAAAAGTGAGGATTTGCAGTTTCTGTAAAAAGGACGCGTCCTTTTCAGAAAAGTGAGGATTTGCACTTTCTGTGAAAAGGACGCGTCCTTTTTAGAAAAGTGAAGATTTGCAGGTTCTGTGAAAAGGACGCGTCCTTTTCAGAAAAGTGAGGATTTGCCATTTCTGTGAAAAGGACGCGTCCTTTTTCAAAAAGTAACAATTTGCAGTTTCTGTGAAAAGGACGCGTCCTTTTCAGAAAAGTGAAGATTTGCAGTTTCTGTGAAAAGGACGCGTCCTTTTCAGAAAGTGAAGATTTGCACTTTCTGTGAAAAGGACGCGTCCTTTTTAGAAAAGTGAAGATTTGCAGGTTCTGTGAAAAGGACGCGTCCTTTTCAGAAAAGTGAGGATTTGCCATTTCTGTGAAAAGGACGCGTCCTTTTCAGAAAAGTGAGGATTTGCAGTTTCTGTAAAAAGGACGCGTCCTTTTCAGAAAAGTGAGGATTTGCACTTTCTGTGAAAAGGACACGTCCTTTTTAGAAAAGTGAGGATTTGTAGTTTCTGTGAAAAGGACGCGTCCTTTTCAGAAAAGTGAGGATTTGCAGTTTCTGTAAAAAGGACGCGTCCTTTTCAGAAAAGTGAGGATTTGCAGGTTCTGTGAAAAGGACGCGTCCTTTTTAGCAAAGTGAAGATTTGCCATTTCTGTGAAAAGGACGCGTCCTTTTCAGAAAAGTGAAAATTTCCAGTTTCTGTGAAAAGGACGCGTCCTTTTCAGAGAAGTAAAGATTTACAGTTTCTGTGAAAAGGACGCGTCCTTTTCAGAAAAGTGAGGATTTGCCATTTCTGTGAAAAGGACTCGTCCTTTTTAGAAAGTGAAAATTTGCAGTTTTAAGGAAGCGTACTTTTCACAAAAGTGAATATTTGCAGTTTTTGTGCATTCTTATGCACCAAACTAGGGTAAATGTATGAAACATTTATAGCCTTTTGCAGCAAAAGTATCAAAATGCTGAATTTTTATGCCTAAAAGGGACACTCTGATTTTTCCCTTTTAAATCTGAGAGCAGTTTGTAGTGCTTTTCTAACTGGAGTGATGTGTGAGTACTTGGTGGTGTTGGCAACAATTCTGGCCAGGCTATTCTGAACACATTGAAGTTTGCGCAGATCTAGAGCTGAGACACCTCTGAACAGAGAGTTACAGTAATCTAGTCGACTTCCGACCAGAGCATTGGCAGCCATAAGAGTAGCTTCATGTGTCAGATGTCCTCGGAGTCGCTTAAGATCCCGGACATGAGCAAAACAAGCCTTGCAGACCTTCCTAACATGGCAAGAGAATGAGAAATCAGAATCAAACCAGACACCAAGGTTCCTAACTGCATCTGTTGGTGATATGAGATTACCAAGTATGTTGACCGGGAAGGACTGATTAAGTTTTTCGCGCTGAGACTTTGAGCCAAACACAATGAATTCGGTCTTATCTGGATTTAGCTTGAGCTTATTTGTAGAGAGCCATCTCTTTACATCTTCAAGGCAGTGTGACAGCTTATCAAGGGCCGAGGCAACATTTTTATGTGTGAGGTGTACATACAATTGTGTGTCATCAGCGTAGAACTGGAAACTAATACCAGGATGATTCTGTATGACTTTACTCAGTGGAGTAGTATAGAGTGAAAAAAGGATTGGCCCCAGGACAGAGCCTTGAGGCACACCATACAATAACTTTTTGGCATCAGATAAAATTGACCCAATCTTAATGCACTGAACACGGTCTGAGAGATAAGACTTAAACCAATCGAGGACAACCCCGCTCACACCAAACCAGGAGCTAAGAGAATTAAGTAGCGTATCATGATCAATAGTATCAAATGCTGCTGACTGATCCAAGAGAACGACAGCAGTAGCTTCACCTTTAGCAAAAGCCAAATGAACATCATTCTTAATTGAAAGCAATGCAGATTCAGTTGAGTGACCTAGTTTGTAGGCAGATTGCCTGACATTCTCAAGTCCGTTCAAACTAACATGGTCATTCAACTGAGAAGCAACAACACGTTCAACCAGTTTGGATATGAAGCCCAACCCAGAAACAGGTCTGTAGTTTTTTAAGTCATTGGGTGGTAGTGATGACTTTTTAATCAATGGGGTTACAATAGCCTTCTTGAACTCATCAGGTACAACACCTTCTGACAACGAGCAGTTAACAAGCCTGGTGATAGAGGGCAGTAAAATATCAATACATTCCTTAACAAGAAATGTAGGCCATGGGTCTAACAAACAAGATTTAGTGGGTGACTTCATGATAATTTTTCTAATTTCCTCTTGAGAAACTTGTTTAAAGCAGCTGAAATTGGGTACATCAGGTGGAGGAGGCAGAGTGAATGAGTCACTAGAGGAAAATGAGTTTCTGATTTTATCTATTTTGTCACTGAAGAAAGTGACAAACCGGTCAGCAAGACCTTTCTTAGATTCATGAGAAGGGAGTACTGCTTCAGGACTAGAGTGCAGTGCGGAACGCAAGACCTGCCATAGCTTCTTGGAGTCATTGGTATTTTCTCTGACCAGGTTTCTGAAGTAATTTGCCTTATCTTTGTTGACCAGTGAATTGCAGCGACCAATCTGTCTTTGAAGTCTAGCTCGATTATAGGCAGATTTATCTTTACGCCAGATTCGTTCCAGCTGTCGCCTGATGGTTTTTGCCAGCCTGTAGGTGTCCGATAGCCAACCAGTAGCTTGCTTAGTAAAAGTGCGAGTAACCAATGGTGCATGCTTGTCGAGCAATTTGCTCAAATCATCTAAGTATTGTTCACACAAACCACTGACTGTATCACCAGGGCATTTTACGAATGCGCTATTTCCCAAATCCTTACGGAAACTGTCCATGTCAATTTTATGATACCTCCTGAAGGTGACAACTTTTGCCTTATGTGAAGGAGGATTAACTGAGTCAAGCTGAGCAAGGACAAGAGCATGATCAGAAATAAATTCAGCAACTCGTACATTAGAGATGACACTGGCATCAGTAGGAGTGAGAACAAGGTCTAGGATATGACCATGTAGATGGGTAGCCATTTGAACATTTTGTGTTATATTGCATGATTCTAAACAGTTCTGGAATTTGATACTATCATTTGAAGAAGTATCCACATGAATATTGAAATCCCCACAAATTAGGAAAGAGGGAGAAACAGAGGATAAATATTCTAAAAGATTGAGAAATTGGTCCAGGAAACTTTCAGAGCATGAGCCAGGTGGACGATAAACACAAGTCAACACAAGCTGTTGAGCCGCCGACCCAATTGCACTTTGTTTTCAGAGCAATACTTTTTCACAAGTGTCACAAAATTCAAATATTTTTGTTTTTTCACAACTACCTACCATACTCGGTTCCTTATGGATCCTCCCCTTACTACCGGTACTTCAGCTTCTTCTGGCTCGTGTTTTTCCACCTTGCCTTCGGGCTTACTGCCTAGTATGACTTCTTTAGAAGCATGCACTAGTTGGCTTTTGGGGGTTACTCAATCCCCACCGGTGGATTCACGTCCAGTGACTGGTGTGCCTTTACCCCCTCAATCCTGTGTAATGTCATCTTGGTCTGTGAATTCTTCGAATTCTTTGGGTAGACCGATTTCCCAGCAACCGGGTTCTGTGGGTAACTTTCCCTCAGCTCAGCCTATTCAGGCTGTCCCGGTGCCGGCAGGCTACCCTGTTTATGACCAATCTTTTCACAGGCCCCCTTATCAGCCTCAGGCTGATTTCTTCAACTCTTTCTCATCTCTCATGTCTTCCATGTTAGATAGGGTTCAGGGTATTGCCAACCCTGCTGTTACTCAACAGCCAATGGCTAGTCAGGATCTGTCGCAACCTTCGGGTGCGACTTTTAATGATTCTCAGGACTCACTTCAGACTCAGTCTCAGGTTAATCTTGAGGCTGAGCTGCAGGTTGTAGATTCAATGCCAAACATCCCTTACATCCAGTCGGTCAATAGGGACTACAGGGAGGCTTTAGACTCTGTCTTTGAAGTCTTATCAGATAAGATTTCCAGGCCTTCTGTTCAGAATCACGATCCCGAGGATTGCTCGGACCTCTACCCCGACCAGTCAAAATCCTCACCCATGAGTCTCCCCATCAGTTCTAGACTGAGGAGTTCCTTTAAGATGGCTGATGCGTATCTATCTGATTTGCATTCACGCTCTTCTAATTTGGGAGCTTCCCAAACTAAGTTGAGGAAGTTGGGAATTTTCCCTAACAAACCCTCAAAACTTAGCTTTGCCAGGTACAGACCCATGGCTTCTGATGTCTGGACTGATCTTTTGAAAGATCCGGATCAGGGGTCAGGTTTGCCATCTCCCAAAAAGGAGATTTACTTGTCCAGAAGTACAGCTCATGCCCTTGAGAAGAGTCTTAGGTCAGATTTAATGATTCTGAATTCCCTAGACTACTATCGAGAGGCTTTAGCGGTCAATCATACCAACTTAGTGAAGTTGGTTGACCAAACTGAGTCTAATCTTTCTCTGGACATTCAGCAGGCCTTGGACGTCAATTCTTTGCTGATCAATCAGGTGAAGTTTCACTTAATTGATTTGTTGGCTTCCATCACCCATTCTATCTCTACTGTGACCTTGGCAAGGAGGGATTCCTTCCTTTGCACAGTCCCTAAACATGTGCCAGATCATATTGTTAGGGAGCTTAGGTCTCATCCTATCTATGGTCCCTCCCTCTTTGGTGAATTTGCCTTGAAGGCTCTTTCTTCTCACACTAAAGAGTATAAGCAGGAACAGTTCCAGACTGTCCTGACTAAGGGAGTGTCCAAACAACTTTCTGCTTCTGCATCCAGGGGCAAGTCTTTCAAAAGACTACAATCCCAAGATAGGGATTCTCAAGATAGGAAATTTCAGAAGGGTTCTACTTCTGGTTCTGGTTCCTTTCGAGGTTCCAAGAAACCACGTGGTGGAAAGTCTTCCAGGGGTAGGGGCAAAAAGCCCCAACCTCAATCTCAACAATGATGTCCTACAGGAGGTAAGAGTGACCTTGGAACTCTCCAAGGTCCCACTCATACCTCCAGACCCCACCACTTTGCCAGTGGGAGGTCGACTGGGTTATTTCCATCTCAATTGGAAGTTTTTAGGGGCCCATCCTTCTGTTATCAAGACCCTGGAATTTGGACTTCAGCTTCCAATAGGTTCAGTTCGAATTCCGTTATCCAGGGTCCCTTTGATAAACAGCCACTTTTTATTGCGAAAAATATACTTACCATTTCCTGACCATAGCTATTTGTTGGTGCCATCCAACTCACTGGCCAACGTTTTAAGCTACCTTAAGAAGCCAGTGAGTGAGTGTGGAAGTAGGAAGCCCCCCAATGGTCATGTCACCACGCCTAGAGAAGAATCTAGTTCTTTGCCAAGCTGTTGTGGATATGCTGCTCAAAGGAGCAATCCAGGAGGTCAGGGATTCTTCATCCCTGGCTTTCTACAGCAGACTTTTCCTTGTGGCAAAGAAGACTGGAGGATGGAGGCCAGTAATAGATTTGAGTCATTTAAATCTTTATCTGGACTTCCCCACTTTCAGGATGGAAACTACTCAGTCCATCAGAAACTCCCTTCAAGTTGGCCAGTGGACAACTTCTCTGGACCTCAAGGATGCATACTTCCACGTTCCCATGGCTCCTATGGTTCACAAACTGCTCAGATTTCAAGTCTTGGGCAAAGTGTACCAGTTTGTGGCTATGCCTTTTGGCCTAGCCACAGCTCCCAGGGAATTCACTACCTTAGTCAAGGAAGTGAAAAGGATGGCTTGAGGTTGGGCATCTCAGTTCACATGTACCTAGACGATTGGCTAATCAAAGCCAACAGTTGTCAGGAGGCTCACTCTGCAACTCTAGCTTTGCTGGAGTTGACTCACAAGCTGGGGTGGATTGTAAACAGGGAGAAATCAGATTTGCTTCCAAAGCAAGTTTTCACCTTCCTGGGCCAGGTTTTCGACCTGTCCAAGGGGGTTTGTTATCCAACAGAGGCCAGGTTCCTGTCCATTCAGGAGGCTATTCATCCTCTGCTTTTCAACCCCCATACTACTCCACGCCAGGCTATGCACCTTTTGGGTCTACTAGCTTCCACAGAGAAGTTAGTACCTCAGGGTCGCCTTCATATGCGACACCTTCAATTTCATCTCAGGAGAAATTACAATTGCCACCTAAAAGGTGCCCTGGATTCTCCATTCACCTTGGACCCTTCAGTGAAGGTTCATCTAAGGTGGTGGTTACTGAGGAACAATGTCATGGCGCAAGCTCCACTGCACCCACCCAAGTATGTAACATCCATTTACACGGATGCCTCAGCTCAGGGTTGGGGAGCTCATTGTGCTCACATGATTGCTCAAGGTTATTGGTCGACTCAGCAGTCCAAACTGCATATCAATGTTCTGGAGCTCAAGGCTGTGCTCCTGGCTCTCAAGACCTTTGTTCCTCAGTTATCCCTTCATCAAAGGATTATTCAGGTAGCCTCAGACAACACAACTGTCTGTGCTTACATAAACAAACTAGGGGGCACTCGCTCCTGGGACATGTTTGCCCTCACTTGGCACCTGTTTGCCTTCTGTCGCAAGAACAAGGTTGTTCTTACAGCAAGACACGTTCCTGGGGTCATGAATCTTGTAGCAGACCAACTCTCCAGGTCTCAACAGACCCTTCATACAGAGTGGTCTCTCAATCCCAAGATCTTCAGGTGGCTGTCACAAATAGACTTCCAACCTCAAATAGATCTCTTTGCCACAAGATTCAATCACAAGCTGCCCCAGTATGTTTCTCCAGTGCCAGATCCCAAGGCTCTGGCAGTAGATGCCCTGGAGATGAATTGGTCCGGACTTCATCTCTACTCCTTCCCTCCTACAGCTCTTTGTCCACTTGTGGTCAAGAAGTTAATCAACTCTCAGAGCTGCAGGATGCTTCTTGTTGCTCCTCTCTGGGAAACCAAAGAGTGGCTTCAGGATCTATTGGCATTGTCAATAAGAAAACCAATCGCTCTTCCTCTAAAAGAAAATCTCTTAAAGCAACCTCATCTCGAGGTGTTTCATCAAAATCTAAGGAGTCTAAACCTTCATGCCTTTTGGCTGAAGTCACCTTAGAGAAAAATGGGTTTTCTCAGGAAGTGACTTCTAGGATTTTGAGTCCTATTAGAAAGTCTTCTAATTCAGTGTATGAAGCAAAGTGGAACGGTTTCTGCACTTGGTGTGAGGAACATGGCTTCTCTGTCATGCACCCTACTGTCCCCATCATAGCTGAGTTCTTCTTATTTCTTTTCTCTGAAAAGAAATTACTTCCTCAGACTATAGAGGGATATAGGTCAGCTCTCTCCATGAAGCTTGATGCAGACTTGGAGTTGGGTTCTAATAAGGAGCTCAAAAGACTCATTCAGAGCTTTACAAGTCCAGGCCTAAGGCTACTCGTCACATTCCTTCCTGGGACTTGACCTTGGTTTTGCAGGCTCTTACCAAGGCTCTTTTTGAACCTTTGTCTCTTGCTGAGCCAAAGTTCCTCACTTGGAAGACGGTCTTTCTTATTGCCCTTGCATCTGGAAGGAGAAGGAGTGAGATTCATGGCTTTACTTTTAAGGGTTGTTCTCACTCTAAAGGATGGTCAAAGGTCATCCTTAAAACAGATCCTGCTTTTCTGGCTAAGAACCAGTTAGCTTCAGAGGGTGCTTCAATTTTTTCGGAAATTGAAATTCCTGCTTTGACTAAGTGCCTTGGTCAACAGGATACTGAGGATAGGTCTCTATGTCCTGTCAGAGCCCTTAGACATTATTTGTCTAGGACTTCTGACCTCAGGCAGGGTAGATCTCTTCTCTTTGTTTCACTCTTGAAGTCAAAACAGGGTGATATCGCTGCCCAGACGATTTCTAATTGGATTAAAGACTTAATCCATTTCACCCTTAAGAACTGTTCCACAGAGAATGCATCTCTTCATGGTGTCAAGGCTCATGATGTAAGGGCACAGGCTGCGTCCTAGTCCTTTAAGGGTGGAATTCCACTCCTTGATATCATGAGATCCTGCACGTGGAAGAGCCATTCCACTTTTACATCCTTCTACTTTAGGAATGTGGCTCTCAAGAATCTTGAGGATACCTATAGATTGGGAGATATTGTGGCTGCACAACGTGTAGTCTCCCTTTCTACTTGATCTTCCTTTTTCTTGATCCTTTCTGAGGCTTCTTAGCCTCAGAAAAGGGGGGGGGGGGTATTCCTTTTTTGGGGACTTCCTTTTTGGGGACTGTGCTTGGTAGTGTACTTTTGGCACATCTTCTGGGTTTTGACACTTTGGTGCTTATCCTCTTAGAGCTGACCTCTTGGGTATAGACAGCAGTGCTGAAGGTAATAAGTAGTTAACTACTTCACACTTAGTCAAGTTGCACCTTCATCACAGGGGTTTTCGGTTATGCACCAGGAATTTTCCTTTTTTAGTGCACTTTAACCATGGGTGGTTTCCTCCTTAGTCTGTCTTTTTTCCCACCATCCTTCCATGTGGGCATTCAACCCAAGTGTTTTCATATGGTATAGTATATTTACATTTTTATGAAATAAAATTTCATATTTTTAAATGTAAAATCCATTTTTATGAATAAAAATGTATATACTTACCATATGAAAACAGCAAATCACCCTCCCGCCTGCCCCGCTTTTAGGCCTTTTTCCAGCATCTAGGTTTATTCACAAAAAGAATGAACTATTTTCGCATTAATGCGCATGGCAGAGTGAACTAGGTCACCAGGGGTCAAAGGGTAGCAAGTATATAGGTTTAAAGAGGGTCTCGCCTCATATTTTAAATTCTATGTATGGTGTACGTGGCGGTCACTGAATGCCAAGCAAAGCTTACCCAAGTGTTTTCATATGGTAAGTATATACATTTTTATTCATAAAAATGGATTTTACATTTAAAAATATGAAAGTTTGATTTTCATCAGTTTTTAAAAAAAATAGTACATTTCATCTCAAAAACGGCATTTTGTTAGAATAACTTATTCAGCTACTTTTTGATAATGTTTCACATGCCGAAGTTTCAGCCCTGTATCTGAAATATTAAGGTCACCTTAATGTCAAAAAGGGGGTTTTAACCCTCCAGTTCACTTAGTTTTTCAGTTTTTTCAACCAAACATGGCCTATATATTAAGATTTACCAAAGCAATATGCAAACTTTACTGTGACCTTAAGCTGTAAATATTAATGGAGCTATGCCCCCCCCCAAGTCATAAAATAGGAATAAAACCATCTGCTCCTTTATTTTTCCATATTTTAAAATCCAACTTGTATTGATATTGAAGTAGATCAAAAAAAGACTCATACTACCTTATGATTTAAATATTAATTGTATCCACCAAAAGCATCCTGTGGATACTTTGGTTTAGCATTCATTACTCCACCACTGCACGTAGAGAGATTTTCGACGTTAACGCTCTCAGAGGAAAACTACATCAGCTAGGTTCACCAAATTTGCAGGGTATCTTCATTGGGGAATAAGCTTCGCTGGGAAGGAAATTAGCCTCATTCTGAAAACAAGATGGCCGCCGCCGGCATTTCTTTGAAAATTATCTACCTTTTTCTTTTGGCTGGTCCCAGAGGTTTGGGATGTGAAACCAACTTATAGGAAATCATGGGCTGGGAATGTTCTGATGTGGTCAGATATGACCTTGCACCCTTCCTTCAAGGTCAAATGAGGATAGCCAAACTTAAAAGTGCTTATATCTAGCTTATTATTTGTTATAGAGGTTTGCAATGTGAAACAATCTTATTGGAAATCATGGGCTGGGAATCTTCAGACGTGGTCAGATTTGACCTTAACCCCCTCCTTCCTCCTTATTGGCCTCATTTTGAAAAATAAGATGGGCACCACGGGCGTTTCTTTGTCAGTCATAAAAAGTACTTATATTTCCCTTATTACTGGTCCTAGAGTTTTGGGATGGTAAACCAACCTATAGGAAATCATGGGCTGGGAATCTTCAGATGTGGTCAGATATGACCTTGGACCCTTCCTTCAAGGTCAAATGAGGATAGCCAAACTTAATAGTGCTTATATCTAGCTTATTATTTGTTATAGAGGTTTGCAATGTGAAACAATCTTATAGGAAATCATGGGCTGGGAATCTTCAGACGTGGTCAGATTTGACCTAAACCCCCTCCTTCCTCCTTATTGGCCTCATTTTGAAAAATAAGATGGGCACCACGGGCGTTTCTTTGTCAGTCATAAAAAGTACTTACCGTACTTTTTCAAAATATGGCCCGGGCGTTAATTACTTTCAAATGGCATCAGACCAGGCATTAAATTGAACCAGGCATTCTTTTGAAATACAAGAAACAGTGTTATAAATTGTAAACAATGTGCTTGGTACCAGGCGTTAATTTGAACCAGGGCGTTATTTTGGAAATTTACGGTATATCTCCCTTATTACTCGTCCTAGAGTTTTGGGATGGTAAACCAAACCATAGGAAATCATGGGCTGGGAATCTTCAGATGTGGTCAGATTTGACCCTGAGCCCCTCCTTCAAGGTCAAACGAGGTCAGCCAAACTTAACAGTGCTTATATTTAGCTTATTATTTGTTATAGAGGTTTGCAATGTAACTCGCTTATTATTGATCCTAGAGGTTTGGGATGTGAAACCAACTTATAGGAAATCATGGGCTGGGAATGTTCAGATGTGGTCAGATATGACCATGGACCCTTCCTTCAAGGTCAAATGAGGATAGCCAAGCTTAAAAGTGCTTATATTTAGCTTATTATTTGTTATAGAGGTTTGCAATGTGAAACAATCTTATTGGAAATCATGGGCTGGGAATCTTCAGATGTGGTCAGATTTGACCTTAACCCCCTCCTTCAAGGTCAAATAAGGACAGCCAAACTTAAAAGTGCTTAAAACTTGCTTATTATTGGTCCTAGATGTTTGCAGTGTGAAACCATCTAAAAAGAAACCGTGGGCTGGGAAGCTTCTGACATGGTCAGATTTGACCTTGGGCCCCTCCTTCAAGGTCAGATGAGGACAGCCAAACGTAAAAGTGCTTATAACTCGCTTATTATTGGTCCTAGAGGGTTGCAATGTGAAACCAACTTATAGGAAATCATGGGCTGGGAATCTTCTGATGTGTTCTGATTTGACCTTGGGCCCCTCCTTCAAGGTCAGAAAAGGACAGCCAAACTTACAAGTGCCTATAACTTACTTATTATTGGTCCTAGAGGTTTGGTATGTGAAACCAACTTATAGGAAATCATGAGCTTGGAATCTTCTGATTTTGAGAGATTTGACCTTGGGCCTCTCATTCAAACAATGGTCCACTGACTTTGGTGAGTTGTCTTTCCGGTGGATACAAATTTGCATCGGTTCTCCGATGTGTAGGTCTAGTAATATTATGTTCATCTTAAACTTAAAATGTTAAGTTTTTTTTTCAAAATAAAACTTGACACAGTTATAAGGGTTGGCCAAAGGGACATTGTGATTTTATGGTCACCTTAAAGTCCCAATACGAATTAAGCTATGACCACCTTACAGTGAAATAAGAAAGTTTGCAACCTCCAGCTATCTTATTGTTCAACAGACCTCAGCTAAACTTGGTGCACTTATCAAGGATGACAAAAGGGGCATTCTCACTTTATGGTCACCTTAAAGTCCCAATATGAATGAAGTTATGGCCAGTTTCCAGAGAAATTATGGGTTTTTCAACCTCCAGCTATCGTATTGTTCAGCTGACCTCAGTTAATTTTGCGCACTTATTAAAGATGACAATGGGGACATTCTTATTTTCTTTTCACCTTGAAGTTCCAATACGAGTGCAGTCATGGCCATCTTGAAGTAAGAATGAACGATTCAGCCCGCAGCTGACTTACTGTTCAATAACATCAGTTTAACTTGACACATTGGTTAAGCTTACCCAAACAAAGATTTTTATGACCTTTTTCCTGTTCCTGTACTTAAGAGACTTTGGACTTCTTAACATAATAAATATATAGTTTCTGCTCCCACCTCATTTAGCTTTAGACTTTTTGAAACCAATCCTGGCACATGTATAAAATTTCTGTTTCTGTCAAAGCTTACCTAGTATTTATGAAGTTATGGTATCTTCAAAGAAAAAATGAGGCATTTAGCATGCACTGATGTTGTATTTATTCATGATGATTCTGAGTTTCAGTATTGAATGTAAAAGGTAGTAATTTCAATATAATTACAAAAAAGTCCACAAACAATCTTCTCAACATATTTATGTAATTAATATCCACTGAACACTAAAGTTATTCATTTCTAGCAGCTTGATTGAATAAAGTTCAAATATCAAGTCATTGAGCAACACCAGCTTGATTTTAAGAAACCAAATCTAACAGTGCAAGAAATATTATTTCAAGTTTAAGTCATTGAAAAAAGGGTAAAACTGAAGGATTATTATAGATCTTTGGCAAGGGTTAATAATGTGTAACAATTATACAACATTGTTTTGTTTTATGTATGTCAGTCCCTGGTGTTGATTTCTTTGAATAAAATTAACATTATATTATTCCAAACATTTTAACTGGTGTATAATACCTCATTTGGTGTCTATGCTGCCTGTTTTGTCGCTTTGGCCAGGATCTGTTTATTCTCGATGTTCCTTGTCTTGTGTTTTCTTATATGCCTGAGGTCACCAGTAGTTAGCTAGTTTGGCATCTAATCACAGGCCCTGTTGGTTAGACTATTAGAAGTGACAACTCTGGACCTGTCCCAGTATGACCTTGGCTGTTGAATGGGACGTACAACATAAAATTGGCATTTTATTGCGCTACAATAGCTTACCATGTCGGACTGAATGCTTTTTCGGAGGCCACCGGACTCCACGCCAACGATTAAGAAAAATAACCGTACGAATTTGGCCGAGTCCTGAAACTAGCATGTACCCTAGCAGTGCATTGTGGTCGTTCTTCCTTCTTCTCTCGTTGGCCGCCATCTTGGAAAGTCGATTGAAGTTGCTCTCAATAATATACTGATATCTCAGCATATACGTATTGTTGGATGTTCATTTTTCATTACTTCTTTTATTAATATGTATAGCACATTCTGTCAAAGTTTGGGAAGTATCCATTTTGTATTTTTTGTTTTATTAATGTCTTTGTGAGTTTTCCGCGTCTTCCGCTCGGATTATTACTCATTAAAGCAGGTCTTTTTGCTTTTCACCAACACGGAGGTTATTCGTCTCCTCCCCCCTGTTATTGCTTTAATATTTTATTTTATGTAGTTGCTCAAATGTTTCCTTGCAAATCACGTCTTTTTGACTGTTTTCTCACAATATTTTAATTCGTAGTTGGTGAATTTGCTTCCACGCTTCCGAGCTCAGATCTTTCTTTATTGCATGAATTATGTCTTCCGATCAAACTAGTGCTAAACCGAGGTCGTCTAAATGCCGACGTTTTTGTTTTTCTTTTGATCTGCACAACTACTGTCCTACTTGCAGAGAATCCGGGAAAGGGGATGACCTCTGTGTAACCAACCAGGGCCCTTGTAAGATCTGCCAGGATCTTTCTTCTGAACAACATGATAAAATAAAACATAGACGTCGGTACACTCGGAAAGTCAAGCCAGATCAAAACACTAGTAAGGACGACCTTGACCTTTTAGGTGATGATGAAGCTGGTTCGCAAGCAGATCTGGAGGGTGCTGCTGATACCTTATTCTCATCACCTCCCCGTCCTCAACCTCTTAGGTTTGAATCCTTATCTTTAAAAACTCCACACAATGTCCCACCTGCCCCAGGTACTGCCTTGCAGAATAAAATTGAGAATAATTTACAAAAATCCCTGGGAACAACCCTCAACATCCAACTGAAGCAAGAGATGGGTGTATTCCAGGCATCCATGTTGGATGCCATGAAATCTCTCAGAGATGAAATGCTTGCTTTAAAAAACAAATCGGATGTAGATAAGACATCCGATCCTACACAAGCTAACACCAGGCCTGGTCCTTCTACTCGGACCTCGGATCCTATCCACTCGGATCCATCGGAAGTTCAGCCGATGGACTTGGAGCCCTATGGCCCTTCTCTTCCTCCCAGGTCTACACAAAAGCCTCAACCCGAGCGTGGTGTACACTCGGATCTTCACTCGGAACACTCGGAGCACTCGGATCAAGCTTCCGATTCTGAGTACTACCAGGCTAGACCAAAACATAAAAAACATGCTGACAGGAAGAAATACAAGTCAAAACCCATCCATAAATCTAAGTCGTCTGCAGAGGAAGATGAGTCCTCTGCTCCCTCTCGAGGGTTTACTCATCCTAAGCCTAAGGCTCCTCCAGAGCCTCAACCTCAGGCCAGCTCAGATCCAGTTTTCAGGGAGGTAGATATGAGTGATCTTCCTTCCCAATACACAGAGGAAATTGAAACCTTTAGGCAACTCCTTGATCTCCCTGACCCCAGGGAAACCATGCCTAGGTCCTCCACTACTGTGCTTGGCCTAGACGACGAGAAAGGCCAACAGGAACTAAGGCCTAGAGGCCCTTCTGCCATGCTCCCTCTGAGCCCATTTCTCAAGGACGCCTTCGAGAAATTTGAGCAAGATTTCTTGGCCTCTAACTTACCTGAGGGTAAGTACATCAAACCTCCAGCTTCGACAGCTAAATACTATAAGGTGGGACAACCTTGTTTCGAAGACAAGCTCCAGGAGCTTAACTCAGATTTTGCCAAAATCTGTATTCGCCCAAACCCTCTGGGGCCCCTGTTGCCAAACTTCCCCTTCATATTCTTAAAGAACTTGAGCAACAGTCTAGACAAAACCTCTCCACTATCAACTTCCTTGCTACTTTTGCCAGGACTTCTTCTGCATACAACACTGTTCTGGAAAAGAGCCTTTCCAGTGTCAGGTCTGCTTACAGGAAGACCAAAAACCAAATTCTGGATGGAGCTGACCCTAGGAAGCTCATTAAGCGTGGTTATCAGAACGCATGTGATTATTTTGACATTATGGAGAAAAGGATTCTCATTCAACAAAGGGCCCTAGCATGCCTCAGTAAGTCAATAGCTCACATCCTCCAGAGGGAACTCTACACCATGGGCAACACCGGCCTTCTATGAAGAGAGGCCGAAATGACCCTCCTTCATCCCCATTTGGGGGAATCGAGACGTCAGGAGTTGAGGAACTCGCCATTCTGGCCTTCCCCTCTCTTCAAGTCTCAATTGGTGAAAGATGGAGAGGACTTTCTCCTTAAAAAAGGCACTGGGAAAAACTCTCAGGGTTTTGGACCCTATCAAAACAAGCCCTTTCATGGTCCACACCACAATAAGAAAAGAAGCTCCTACAGGAAACGCCCCTATGGGGGCAATTCCTCCCAAAGCAGTAACCAATCCTTTTTCTCTAACTGAGGAAAACCAAACTTCAGAGGCTCCAGGGGTTGTTTTCGACCCCACAATAGGGGACGAGGGTGTAGAAACCCCTCTTCCCAATGACTCCTCCAAAGCCTCAATCAGTCCACCAGTAGGAGGTCGCCTCCGTTCTTTCAGCAGAGACTGGCAAACAAGCAATTGTTCCTCAAACATGTTCAACATTATCACCAATGGCTACGTTCTGCCATTCCTCTCAAAACCCAACTTGGTCAGATTCCCTCTGATTGTATCAGAATACGAGGCCCTTCCCAAAGACCAAGCTCTGGCAGATTGTATCCAGTCTCTGCTTTCAAAGAATGCAATTGAAAGGGTGGAAAATGTAAAATCTCTCAGGTTTTACAGTCACCTATTTCTTGTACCCAAGCCTCACCAGAGGTGGAGGCCAGTCATAGACCTAAGCAGGCTCAATAGTTTTCTACATGTAGAAAAGTTCAAAATGGAAACTCCGGAGTCCATCAGGACTTCCCTGATCCCGGGGGAGCGGGTATCGTCGATAGACCTATCGGACGCCTACCTTCACATCCACTCTCAAGGAAATACCTAAGATTTTGCCACAGGTCTCAGGTGTTCCAGTTCACTTCCCTCCCCTTCTGACTGGCCACAGCCCCCCAGGTTTTCACTATGATTGTCAAAGAAGTAAAGCTGATGGCCCTATCCAGAGGCCTCAGACTTCACCAATACCTGGACGACTGGCTGATCAGATCCCAGTCTCAGGAGGAAGCCCAAGTGAACACTCAGGCAGTGGTAGATCTAACTCAGTCCTTGGGGTGGGTCATAAATCAGGAAAAGTCAGAACTGAAACCTACTCAGGTGTTTTCATTCGTAGGCTACGAATACCATCTCGATTCAGCCCTTGTAAAACCCACTCAAGAGAGATGGTTCAAACTCCAAGATGTTTTGACTGCAAGATGTTTGATGTCACTAATTGGGTTGCTAGCCTCAACGGAGAAGATGGTCCCGGAGGGACGCCTTCACATGAGGCCCTTTCAGTTTCACCTCAAGGAGCACTGGAAATTTCCTCAACCGCTGGACAACCTCCTTCCTTGAACAGAAATGATTTCTGCACACCTAGATTGGTGGCAAATTCCTGCAAACGTAATGAAGGGCGCAGACCTTCATCCCAAAGACCACAGTATCCAACTCTTTACAGACACCTCAAATGAAGGTTGGGGCGCTCACTTAGAACTAAGTTCTACACAAGGTCTGTGATCAGCACAGGAAAAAAGGTTACACATAAATGTTCTAGAATTGAAGGCGGTCTCACTGGCCCTTCGTCAGTTCAAGGACCACTGTCAAAACCAAACAGTTCTAGTTGCCACGGACAACTCAACAGTAGTAGCCTACATAAACAAACAAGGAGGAACTCACTCAGCGGAGATGTATGCGCTCCTGTGGAAGATCATGACTTGGTGCCATCACTACCACATAACATTGAAAGCCAGACACATTCCAGGCTGTCTCAATGTGATGGCCGGACCTTCTGTCCAGGTCCAACCAAGTCCAGTTGACCCAATGGTCTCTCCATCCGCAGGTGTTCAGGCAGATCTGCCAAAAGTGGTTCACTCCTCATGTAGATCTGTTTGCCACTCATCTGAACTACAAACTCCCTCTATACGTGTCTTCTATCCCAGACCCAAAGGCCTGGGACATAGATGTTCTGAACATAAACTGGACGGGTCTCACTGCCTATGCTTACCCTCCAATGGCTCTCCTTCACAGGGTGATCCACAAAATCAGGCAATGCCATTGCCTGATCATCCTAATAGCCCCAGGCTGGCCAGGGATGCCCTGGTTTTGGGACCTTGTGCAGCTCTCAACAGAGATCCCGCTCCAACTTCCAGTGTCAACAACACTAGTCAAACAGTCCCACAGTTACGTATTCCGCAGCAATCTGCAACATCTCAACCTCCACGCCTGGTGTCTAGGAGCGGACAACTCCAGGAGCAAGGCTTCTCTGTAGAGGTGGCAGAGAGAATTGCTGCACCTCAGAGATCATCAACAAGAACTGTCTACAAGTCAAAGTGGGTCCTTTTTGAAAAATGGTGCAGAGAGAATTCGGTGGATTTCTCCACTCCATCTATAAAAGAAATCTCATATTTTTTCATGTACCTGTACCAAGACTGCCCCTCTACCATTGACGGCTACAGGACTGCTATTGTTGACACTTTGGGCCCTACGGCCCAATTCATAGCACATGACCCAGACCTTCACAGGTTACTCTCCAGTTTCCACCAGGATCGTCCCAAAAATTCCAGCAATCTTCCAAAGTGGAACCTTTCTGTTGTTCTCAATGAGCTCACAAAAGCACCCTTTGAGCCTATGAAAGACACAGACCTCAAACATCTTACTCTCAAAACTGCTTTCTTGCTAGCCTTGGCCTCCAGCAAGCGCCGCAGCGAAATCCATGCCTGGGTCGCAATCAAAGTATCTAATCTAGGCCAATGGGAAAAGGTTGCCTTCTTCCCTTCTTCAGACTTTATTGCCAAAAACCAGCTAGCAAGGGAAGGTTCTCAAAGTGTCTCTCCAGTGATTATTCCTGCTTTAACTACCATTGTAGATAGACAATTCAAGGAAGACAGGACCCTTTGTCATCTCCTTTAAAAAAGGTCATACCTCAGATATCAGACCCGCTACACTCTCTTCCTGGTTGAAACAAACTATTCTACTTTGTTACAAACAAGCCGACCAACAAGCCTTGGACTTGGTCCAAGTCAAAGCGCATGACATCCGGGCCTTCGCGGCCTGTAAGGCCTTTTACGGTGGGGTATCGGTGGACCAGATCATGCAAGTGTGTCACTGGAAAGCTCACAATACGTTTACCAATTTATATCTAAAAGACCTTACTTGGTCAGACGACAACAATATGTATCTGGGACCAGTAGTAGCGGCACAACAAGTCCCAGACCCTTCCCCTCAGCATCCTCCTCTTCGGGAAGAAAAGAAGAGGGGCATGCCAGCTGCATCCAAGTCTTCAGGAGTCTTTCCCAGCGTGTAGGTATCAGTTTACCTTCAAGATGTTCACGGTAAGGTTTTTTATCCCTTTATTTTATCTGTATAATGTATTTCCTTATCCAATGCACCCTAATCTCATTTTAGGTGGCAAATTTTATGAGATTCAGGCCTAGGGTCTGTACTTTAGCAGTGATGCCCTCACGGGCTACTCCTGAATGAGTTCGGCTGCACTCTCTTCTCTCAGAACATCTAGACGGTATTCGTACCATCATCACTTCTACTTGTTTTTACCCCACAGCCCTTAAGGGCTGGTGGGGTATTGTTTTCACCCATGGTGGCCGGATGGGCAGGCGGGCGGGTGGGCGGGCGGCGGGAAATAGTTTGTCCGGGCTGTATCTCAGAAACCGTAAGGTGTAGGAAGTTGATACTTGGTAGGGACATTGGTTATAGGGGGTGTAGGTGTGCAACGTCGTAGTCTGACCTTGATTTGACCTTTGACCTTGCCGTAGTGACCTTGACCTATAAAATCTTGTCCGGGCTATATCTCGGAAACCGTAAGGTGTAGGAAGTTGATACTTGGTAGGGATATTGGTTAGGGGATGTAGGTGTGCAACGTCATGGTGTGACCTTGATTTGACCTTTGACCTTGCCATAGTGACCTTGACCTATAAAATGTTGTCTGGGCTATATCTCAGAAACCGTAAGGCGTAGAAGTTGATATTTGGTAGGAACATTGGTTAGGGGGTGTAGGTGTGCAACATCATGATCTGACCTTGATTTGACCTTTGACCTTGCCGTAGTGACCTTGACCTATAAAATTTTGTCCGGGCTATATCTCAGAAACCGTAAGGTGTAGGAAGTTGATACTTGATAGGGATATTGGTTAGGGGGTGTAGGTGTGCAACGTCATGGTGTGACCTTGATTTGACCTTTGACCGTGCCGTAGTGACCTTGACCTATAAAATTTTGTCCGGGCTATATCTCACAAACCGTAAAGGTGTAGGAAGTTGATATTTGGTAGGGATATTGGTTAGGGGGTGTAGGTGTGCAACATCATGGCCTGACCTTGATTTGACCTTACCGTAGTGGCCTTGACCTATAAAATCTTGTCCGGGCTATATCTCGGAAACCGTAAGGTGTAGTAAGTTGATACTTGGTAGGGATATTGGTTAGGGGGTGTAGGTGTGCAACGTCATGGTCTGACCTTGATTTAAACTTTGACCTTGCTGTAGTGACCTTGACCTATAAAATGTTGTCCGGGCTATATCTCGGAAACCATAAGGTGTAGGAAGTTGATATTTGGTAGGGACATTGGTTAAGCTGTGTAGGTGTGCAGCGTCATGGTCTGACCAGGATTTGACCTTCGACCTTGCCGTAGTGACCTTGACCTATAAAATCTTCTCCTGGCTATATCTCAGAAACCATAATGTGTAGCAAGTATACTTGGTAGGGACATTGGTTAGGGGATGTAGTTGTGCAAAGTCATGATCTGACCTTGATTTGACCTTTGACCTTGCCGTAGTGACCTTGACCTATAAAATGTTGTCCGGACTTTATCTCGGAAACTGTAAGGTGTAGGAAGTTGATATTTTGTAGAGACATTGGTTAGGGGGTGTAGGTGTGCAGCATCATGGTGTGACCTTGATTTGACCTTTGACCTTGCCATAGTGACCTTGACCTATAAAATCATCAGGGCTATATCTCGGAAACCGTAAGGTGTAAGAAGTTGATACTTGGTAGGGACATTGGTTAGGGGCTATAGGTGTGTATTATCATGGTGTGACCTTAATTTGACCTTTTACCTTGTCGTAGTGACCTTGACCTTTAAAATCTTGTTGGACCTTTGGGTCTGTCTTTTGATGCAGATTAAGCAAAAGTCATATTAGAATTTATTAAGAATTTTACTTTCAAAACTTCCCATTGTGAGAGATCAAGTAAGCCACAGATTTTGCTCCAACACAACACATAAGCATTCATTAAATGTATTACCACTTCTGTATGCATGGTAATATTCAAACCATCTAAACCATAATTCGGCTATGCAGATGTATATAAAGAGTGTTGAATTTTAGTTTGCTGATTAATGCTGTCATCTTGTTATTGAATTATCTTGTTTTAATACTTCATCTTTATAAGCATTATCTTTCTTTTAAACATTATTTCTCCATTTAAACATTGTTTGGACCTTTATGTAACTGACAGTGCTCTGTAAGTATCCTGAAGTTTGTACTGGTACAGTACTTCTATATCTCATGGTGTTGAAAATATTTCCCTAGGCTGTGGGGTACGGGCATCTCTGATGCTATTTTTGGCTAATTGCAGACCCGACCATTAGAACTGGGGTTCTGTAAATGGGACTCAGACTGGCTCTTTTGGACCATTTTTGGGTATTTTTGACATCTAATTACTCTAAATTCTAAGAAAAATAACACTTCCAGTCTCAGCTGTAATCCCGCCACCGGGCGGTTGCATCCAGCATTCAGTCCCACATGGTAAGCTATTGTAGCGCAATAAAATTGAAAATTTTAAATTACGTAAATGTAGCTTGTATAAGCTACAAGCTTACCATGTGGGACTAAGGAAAGTCCCACCGTACCTCCCCGCTGTATTCCAGCTGAGGGGGTATGGGCTAAATTACCACGAGAGAAGAAGGAAGAATGACCACAATGCACTGCTAGGGTACATGCTAGTTTCAGGACTCGGCCAAATTCGTACGGTTATTTTTCTTAATCGTTGGCGTGGAGTCCGGTGGCCTCCGAAAAAGCCCCACAAGCCCCGAAAAAGCTACATTTACGTAATTAAAATTTTCAATTTGTGTTTGTGTTTTCAACTTATTGTAATACTCCTTGTTGAAGCTTGTGTGGGTAGGTCATTACACCCATGAACAGTGAATCCAGATAGGACATGCATTTGTCGGACACCAATTTATATTGCACTAAAAACCATTAAAAACGGATCTGTCACACTTTATGTTTGTGTCCAACTGGACTGTCCTGTCCAATTCACTGTCCATGGGTGTAAGATAACATGCAAGATTTCAACAGACAAATATATTTTAATCTGATTCATATATTGATTACTTTTCATAAATTATTGCCAAGTTTCTTTGATATTGAGGAAATACAATAAAAAAAAATTGGCGTGTGTTTATGACAACAGATCCCAGGAGATGTGAACAACTTTGAAGTTTATAAGTTTAATTTGGTCATATCTGGTATTTATATCTAAATTTCTATTTACTTTAATAAATTTCTGGTGGTTACTTTACAGTGTAATGAAAGTATAAAGAATGCTGTATATGACAATTCAGTTAATTAAGAATTATATTAAGATTGTATAATTGTGTTTAAAAATATTAAGCTCAGCACTGTTGCGAACTGATCCCCGATCAATGGATGGACAAGAGTATAAATGGTGTCATTCACAAAGCAAGCATAAGTAATACCAGTTGTTGAGATTAAAAACAACCTAAAACTCCCTCCATTGCTTTTGACAGCACTAAACTACTAGGATAATCTGCTTTCATATAGGTTGTCTTTATGCCTCTTACCTCAGTGACGTCGGCAGTTTACAGTACACAACCCTAGCGAACTATATGCACTGGTTTCCTCTGCCCTTCCAACTACCCGTCGTGATATGACCTGTACAGTGTTGGAAGCGACGTAAAACCCCAAATAAATAAATAAATAAATTACCTCAGTGACTGATCAATAATGAATTAGCATTCCAAGTATCAATGTCCACCAAAGTAGCTATTACTGTATTATATCCCCAGACAAAAGTCAGGTCCGTTGCACCACCACTGTAGAAATTTCCTTGTGTACACGATAACTCAAAAAACGGGTCAGTCTTTTTTTTCAAACTTGGTACACATGTTAAGGGTGCCCAAAGGAAGATCTCTATTTTAAGATGACCTTAAACTCCCAATAATAAAGAAGTTATGGCCACCTTAAGGTCATAAATTTGACTTTTGGCCACTTAGATCCCTCTAGGTCACAAACTATGAGGCTCATCTGGCTCCAGTTTTACCCGAGAACACATTTATATATTCTTAGTACATGTGTCAAAAATCAAGACTTTAAGTTGAGGATAAAATTGTGTTTGAGGCCCACAAAGACCCCACTTAAGGAGTTTTTCCTACATTTTTCACATATTTACCCTATAATTTGGAAGTGGTGATTCTGATGAATCTCAAACTGCGCTAAGTATAACTTTTATATGTAATCCTTGTTTGTGAAAACTTTAAGGGTTGTAGGTTTACTTATAAGCTTGATTTAGGGTTTTAAAATTGCTCACAGAGACCCAATTTATGGACTTTTTGCCATGTAGGTGAAAGATCATCTGGGAATATATTGATATGTTTTATGTGCCCAGAAATTTAAGCCATTTAACCTGTGTATAAGGACCATAAACACCCACCCGAGTGACCTTTTTTCAACATTTTCCACATATTTTGCCATGTAACTTGGAAATGGTAAGTCTGAGGAGTTTTAAGCAGTATTAGATGTCAATCGTATGTGTAATCTATGCATCTGACATATTTGAAGTCTGAAGCTTTAATTTGAAAGTCACATTGAGATTTCAAAAAGGCCGACGGGGACCCAATATTTGGACTTTTTGCCACTTTAAAGCCCTGTGGCTATTAAACTGTGTGACTGATAGCGCTGAAATCTCATCTAGGAATATATTTATTATGTTCTTTTTACATGTGCCGAAAGTCAAGGCTTTAAGTATAAGCTGTGTATGAGGACCATAGACACCCACCTGAGGAACCCTTTTCCAATATTTTCCACATATTTTGCCTTATAACTTGAAAATGGTAAGCCCGAGATGTCTAACTATATTAGATATAAATTCTGTGTGTGATATTTGTGTGTGACAAACTTGAAGCCTGAAGCTTTAATAGTAAGGTCACATTGAGGTCTCTAAAAGACCCATGGAGACCCAATATTTGGATGTTTTGCCATTTTTAAGCCCTGTGGCTGTTAAAATGTGTAACTGATTGAGCTGAAATTTCATCTAGGAATATGTTATGTTCTTTTTACATGGCTTTAAATACACATTTTATTACGCTACAATAGCTTACCATGTGGGACTTAATGCTGTTCTCGGGTTGCCACACCCGGGGCCAATGTCTTAGAAAAAAAGATTGTTCTTGTTAGCCACCGGATATACTGGTAGTTGTCGTCACGTGATAACTTCTGACCAATCGTCCTACTTTCTCGTTGGCCACGATTGACTGGTAGCAGTTTGTAAATATACAGACATTTTCATTTATTTCTCAGCATTCACGTATTGTTGGAGGCTAATATTTGGATATTTCTTTAAATATATTTCATAGATCATACTGTAAAATTTTTAATTTTACAACTTAAGTATTTTCCTTACAATCCGCGTGTTTTGAGTTTTCTCGGTTCAGGCAATTTCAATTGTACGTCTTTTTATTGCGTTAAAATGTCTCTCCATCAAGCAAACAAAGACAAACCGAGAGCTCAGAAATGCCGCCATTTTTGCTTCAGTTTTGATAATCATAATTACTGCCCTACCTGTAGGGAGGCTGGCAAGGGAGATGACCCCTGTGTCACTTTTGAAGCACCCTGCCATATTTGCACGTCTCTCTCTGATGAACAATTGCAAAAAATTCAAAACAGGAAGCGGTACTTAAAAAAGCAAAAAGCGGAAACTAGTTCCAAAGATGAACTAGATCTCTTGGGTGAAGGCGATGGGGACTCTTTTACTGGTTCTAATGCAGACCTTGAGAGTGCTGCCGATAACCTCTTTACCTCACCCCCCCGTCCTCAACCTCTCGCCTTCAGTTCTTTATCTTTAAAGACCCCAGCCAAAGCTGTTCCACCCACCCCAGGTACTGCTTTGCAGAACAAAATTCAAAGAAATCTAGAGAAATCCCTGGGTGATTCCTTAAATATACATATCCAGCAGCAAATGGGTTCCTTCCAGGCATCCATGTTAGAAGCATTTCAATCACTCCGAGAGGAGTTGGCAGTTAAAAAGCCTGCCGAGGTTGATCCCTCGCCTCATGCTTCAAAAGCTGGTCCATCCAGCAATTCTGCTGCTCATCTGGACCTACCCCCTCCGAGGTCAAGTACTAATGCACAGTCCGAGGCAATGGATGTGGACGTTGGTCCAGCACTCCCTCCTCGACTAGTACTTAACCAAACTTCCTCGGATCAGTACGTTGCCCCTTCTGAGGCTATACCGAAGGATTCCTCGTACTCACACAAAAAACAAAGCCACAGGCAAACAGTAGCACCGAGCTCTGCCTCGGACCAACTGGATGAGGATTCCGACGAACCTCGGATCCATCCCAGATCTAAGAAACACTCTGACAAGAGCAAGCATAAATCTAGGTCCAGATATGTGTCATCTTCAGAGGAAGATCACTCCCCTGTTGCTAGACACAGGTCTTCTAAGCCCTCTAGGGCTCAGCCCTCAGGCGCAGCTTCTGATCAAGACCTCCCACAATATGATCCAGACCCCCCTTATTATAGGGAAGTAGCCCTGTCTGACATTCCCTCCCAATACTCTGAAGAGGTAGACACCTTCAGGCGCATTCTTTCTCTCCCTGACCCCAGGGACTCTATGCCTAGGTCTTCAACTTCAGTGTTGGGTCTGGATGACGAAAAAGGCCGTCAAGAGCTCAGACCTAGAGGTCCTTCCTCTATCCTACCACTTAGCTCAGTTATCAAAGACGCCTTTGATAAATTTCAACATGATTTCAAAGCTGCCAATTTATCTGAGGGAAAATATGTCAAGCCTCCTCCCTCCACTTCTAAGTGGTATAAGGTTGGACAGCCCACTTTTCAAGACAAAATCCAGGAGTTGAATACGGACTTTGCCAAGATCTGTATTACTCCTAGACCTCCTGGGGCACCAGTAGCCAAAGTCCCTCTGCCAGTCCTTAAGGAGCTGGAACATCAGGCTAGACAAAATATTTCTACCCTCAATTTCACCGCTGCCTTTGCCAAAACCTCTTCTGCTTGCAATGCTTCCTTGGAAAAGTGCCAACATAGCATCAAGTCAACTGTCAAGAAGATAAAGTCTCAGATCCAGAAAGGTGCCAATCCTGAGAAAGCAACAAAGCGCGGATATGAGGAAGTTGCTGAGTACTTGGATTTTTGGAACAAGACGGTTCTTGTTCAACATAGAGCTCTTACCTGTCTCAGCAAATCGCTAGCCCATATTCTCCAGAGGGAATTATATTCCATGGCTAATACCGGCTTGCTTAGGCGCGAAGCCGAAATGACTCTATTGCATCCCCAGCTAGGGGAAACGAGACGCCAAGAACTTAGGAACTCGTCCTTCTGGGACTCCTCCTTGTTTGAGTCTCAACTTGTAAAGGAAGGTGAGGACTTCCTTCTCAAAAAAGGCACCTCAAAAGATTCTCAGGGTTTTGCACCCTACCAGAATAAGCCCTTTCGTGGCCCCCACAAGAAAAGAGGCTCCTACAGGAAACGCCCCTATGGGGGCAATACCTCTCAAAGCAGTAACCAATCCTTTCCCTCGGGAAGAGGAAAATCCAACTTCAGAGGCTCCAGGGGTTGTTTTCGACCCCACAATAGGGGAAGGGGGCGTGGAAACCCCCCTTCCCAATGACTCCTCCAAAGCCTCATTCAGTCCACCAGTAGGAAGTCGCCTCCGTTCTTTCAAGAGAGACTGGCTAATAAACAAATGTTCTCAAAACGTGTTAAACATTATCACCAATGGCTACGTTCTGCCATTCCGTTCAAAGCCAAACTTGATCAGATTTCCTCTGATTCTATCCGAGTACAAGGCCCAACAAAAAGACCAAGCCTTGGCCACTTGTATCCAGTCTCTCTTGTCAAAGAACGCCATCGAAAGGGTGGAAAACGTAAAATCTCTCGGGTTTTACAGTCGCCTGTTCCTAGTACCCAAGCCTCACCAAAGGTGGAGGCCAGTCATAGACTTAAGCAGGCTCAACACTTTTCTACATGTAGAAAAGTTCAAAATGGAAACCCCGGAGTCCATCAGGACTTCCCTGGTCCCAGGGGAGTGGGTATCGTCGATAGACCTGTCGGACGCATACCTTCACATCCCCATCCATCCAAACTCAAGGAAGTACCTAAGGTTTTGCTACAAGGCCCAGGTGTTCCAGTTCACCTCCCTACCTTTCGGACTGGCCACAGCCCCCCAGGTCTTTACGATGATCGTAAAGGAAGTGAAACTAATGGCCCTCTCAAGAGGACTCAGAATTCACCAATACCTGGACGACTGGCTGATCAGGTCCCAGTCTCAGGAGAAATCTCAAAGGGACACACAGGCAGTGGTAGACCTAACCCAATCCTTGGGTTGGATAATCAACAAAGAAAAATCAGAACTGAAACCTTCTCAGGTGTTTTCATTCGTGGGCTACGAATACCACCTAGATTCAGCCCTTGTAAGACCCACTCACGAGAGATGGCTCAAACTTCAGGATTTGATCCTACGACTCAAGTCAAAACGTGTTTTGACTGCAAGATGTTTGATGTCTCTAATTGGGTTGCTAGCCTTAACGGAGAAAATGGTCCCGGAGGGACGCCTTCACATGAGGCCCTTTCAGTTTCATCTCAAGGAGCACTGGAGATATCCTCAGTCGCTGGACAACCTCCTTCCTTGGACAGAAGCCATTGTAGCCCACCTAGATTGGTGGCAAAACCCCACAAATGTGATGAAAGGCGCAGACCTTCATCCCAAGGACCACAGTATCCAACTCTTTACCAACGCCTCAAACGAAGGTTGGGGCGCTCACTTAGATCAAAATTCTACAAAAGGGCTGTGGTCAGAGCGGGAAAAAAGGCTACACATAAATGTCCTAGAATTGAAGGCGGTCTCCCTGGCCCTTCGAGACTTCAAGGACCAGTGCCAGAATCAAACAGTGTTAGTTGCAACGGACAACTCAACAGTGGTAGCCTACATCAACAAGCAAGGGGGAACTCACTCAGCAGAGATGTGCGCTCTCCTGTGGAAAATCATGACCTGGTGCCATCACTACCATATAACATTGAAAGCCAGGCACATTCCAGGGTGTCTGAATGTGATGGCCGACCTCCTATCCAGGTCCAACCAAGTGCAGTCAACAGAATGGTCTCTGCACCCTCAGGTCTTCAAGCAAATCTGCCGGAAGTGGTTCACCCCTCATGTAGACTTATTCGCCACTCACCTGAATCACAAACTCCCTCTATATGTGTCTCCTATCCCAGACCCAAGGGCCTGGAACATAGATGCTCTGAACATAAACTGGACCAACCTCACGGCCTACGCCTACCCTCCTACGGCTCTCCTTCACAAGGTGATCCAAAAGATCAAGCAATGCCATTGCCTGATCATTGTGATAGCCCCAGGCTGGCCAGGGATGCCCTGGTTTTGGGACCTAGTGCAGCTCTCAACAGAGATCCCACTACAACTCCCAGTGTCAACGACCCTACTCAAACAGTCCCACAACTATGTGTTCCACAACAATCCACAACAGCTGAACCTCCACGCCTGGTGTCTAGGAGCGGACAACTCCAAGAACAAGGCTTCTCTGTGGAGGTGGCAGAGAGAATTGCTGCCCCTCAGCGGTCATCAGCAAGGACCATCTACATGTCAAAGTGGGCCCTATTTGAAAAATGGTGCAGAGAAAATTCGGTGGATTTCTCCTCTCCATCTGTGAAACAAATCTCAGATTTTTTCATGTACCTGTACCAAGACTTAAACAGGCACCCCTCGACCATTGATGGTTACAGGACTGCTATCGTTGACACTTTGGGCCCAACACATTGCACACAATGCAGACCTTCATAGGTTACTCTCCAGTTTTCACAGGGATCGTCCTAAAAGTTCCAGAAATTTACCCAAGTGGAACCTTTCTGTCGTCCTTAACGAGCTCACCAAAGCACCATTTGAGCCCATGAAAGACTCAGACCTCAAACATCTTACTCTCAAAACTGCTTTCTTGCTAGCCTTGGCCTCCGGCAAGCGCCGCAGCGAAATCCATGCCTGGGTCGCCAACAAAGTAGCTAATTTAGGCCAATGGGAAAAGGTAACCTTGTTCCCTTCTTCTGATTTCATAGCCAAAAACCAACTAGCAAGAGAAGGTTCTCAAAGTGTGTCACCAGTGACCATCCCTGCTTTGACTACCATTGTAGATAGACAGTTTAAGGAAGACAGGACCCTGTGTCCTGTGCGGGCCCTGAGGTTCTATTTGGACCGAACTAAAGACCTGAGAGGGTCTCGTTCTCTCCTTTTCATCTCCTTTAAGAAAGGACATACCTCAGACATCAGACCCGCTACACTCTCCTCATGACATCCGGGCCTTTGCGGCCTCTAAGGCCTTTTACGGTGGAGTATCGGTGGACCAAATCATGCAAGCCTGTCACTGGAAAGCTCACAACACATTCACAAATTTTTACCTAAAAGACCTTACTTGGTCGGACACCGACAACAATATGTATCTGGGACCCGTGGTGCCGGCACAACAAGTCCTAGATCCTTCCCCTCAGACCAGTTGTCCTCGGAAAAAAAAAGGGGGGGGGCATATCCGGACCTAGAAGTGAGCACCGCTGCACTTCCGTCCTACTACCAAACATCTGGACAGTTTTAGCACTGTCCCTTTTTACTTAGGTTTTTGGCTCGTTACAGGCCCGATCTTCGGGACCGGGGCTCTGTAAAAGGGACTCAGACTGGCATTTCTGGCACTATTCTATATATATTAATTCAAAATCTTAGAAAAAAATGACATATCTTCCAGTCTCAGCTGTAATCCCGCCACCGGGTGGTTGAATTCAGCATTAAGTCCCACATGGTAAGCTATTGTAGCATAATAAAATTGAAAATTTTAATTACTTAAATGTAGCTTTTATAAGCTACAAGCTTACCATGTGGGACTTAGGAGAGTCCCACCCTGCCTCCCCGCTGTTTACAGCTGAGGGGTAGGTCTAATAAAAAATTTCAACGAGAAAGTAGGGCGATTGGTGAGAAGTTATCACGTGACGACAACTACCAGTACATCCGGTGGCTAACAAGAACGATCTTTTTTTCTAAGACGTTGGCCCCGGGTGTGGCAACCCGAGAACAGCATTAAGTCCCACATGGTAAGCTTGTAGCTTATAAAAGCTACATTTAAGTAATTAAAATTTTCAATTTAACCTGTGTGTGAGGACCATAACCACCCATCCAAGTGACACTTTCCGACATTTGTCACATTTAGATAATGGAGCCCCCCTTCCCCTATCTCATTGACACTTAAAAGAGAAGTAAAGCGGTGATATCAGATAAGAGAGACAAATGAACTCTCCTGCTCAGTTGGATTGCTGATCTTCTCTAGCAGTCTGCTCAGCGGTCTTATTAATTAAATAGATATGCTCAAAGCATATATTGGGGGCCACGGTGGCAGAGTGGTAACACTCTCGCCTCCCACCTCTGAGGCTGGGGTTCGATCCCCGTTACGGTCTTAAGTGGGAAAGCTGGTAGTTGCTTGCCGTTGGTCAGCAGTTTACAGTACACAACCCTAGCGAACTGTATGTACTGGTTTCCTCTGCCCTTCCAACTACCCATCGTGATATGACCTGTACAGTGTTGAAAGCGACGTAAAACCCCAAATAAATAAATAAATAACAAAGCATATATCAGATTTCTACCATATCTACTTCTGTACACAGATATATGGAAAAAGTAATCATCCGCTTTGTTTAAATAGTATATTGTTTTAAAACCTGTCATATGCAGCACCATATAAACTAAAACTTATTTTTGTTTGCAAGGAACTGAAAAGTGATATTGTCAGATATTACTGTTTCTTCTTATTTTAAATGAAACTGTGAAACCAACTTAAAATTACTTTATAATTCGCTTGGAAGGATACACCTCAAATTATGAAGGAAAAAAATTGTAAATGTATAATTTAATCTGTTGGGATCTAATCAAATATTTGTTTTACAATATTTCATCTGTCCACTAGTATATTAAAAACATAGAAACAGATAAACTTGTGTTTGGACAATTACCCACAAGGACTCTTGGCCACAGGACCTTTGCTCACAAAAGACTTTGCTCGCCACATTTTTACAGTTTAGGAACTTGGCACAAAATAATGATATAAAATAATATCCACTAAATTAACTTTTTAATGTTTTGTTGAAGTATATAATGTACAATATCAAACATGTTACAGGTCAACATCTTATTATATTATTGGATTATAAGTGTGTTATGTTTACAATATAATAAATTTCTGGATGACTGTTGGACTATCTTGAACCCTTTTTAGTTGTATGCATGTATTATTCACTGTAAAAGTTTTGGCCACCTCTGGTATTTCTTTTATTAATTCTATTTTGGAATACTATGTAAATCTATCAACACTGAATTAAGTGCTGATGAAATGGAGTTATATGTAGTGCAACTTAGGAAGTACAATTAATGTTTATCTCTTTTAACACAATATGTCCTGAGTAGTTATGTTTATGTTTAGTAAGAAAAAATTTGTATTGTGGGCAAAGATCCTGTGGGTAAAGTTTGCATTGGCCAAAATTCTTGTGGGCAGAGTTCCTGGATTCATATCCGTCGTCTGGGGATACAATTTTGCTTGCAAAATAAAAATATTTTAAATTTAATTACTAAGTTCTTATATAAGTTGTTATGTTTTCCTTAAAGTTATGTCACAAGTAAGATGGGTCCCATGGAAAATACCCAGCCAAAATATATTGCTTGAGTGATGACCTGTCTGGGGATATGTTGGCGTCATCTAGTTACTAAAGTTACATTGGCTACGAAAAATTGCCATGACACAGTACATCGAAAATAAATAATTAACCCATTTTACAACTAATATCTTTACCAAATAGTGCATGGGATTACAAGTCGTTTACACAATGATAAGCTATAAAAATAGGTATTATTCAAAAAGCATTGGAGCTACAACTTTGTAACACCTTAATACAGTAGATGAAAAGTAGCCAAATAACATTTTACAAATATATTGTAACTAATGACAGTAACAGAGATTAAAGCAATTTGCCAATTATTACCATGTTAATAATTGAAAATATTTATAACTCACTCAAAATAAACCTCTATGAAAACGGGGTTACTTTATTTTTGAAATGCAGATGATATGCATGACGTCAGAGGTATGTCATTGCATAGAAATTAGTTCCAGAAATAAAGGTCAAAGCTGGAGTGTTACATTCACCTCAATTATCTGTGTCATAGTGTTATATTGTAATTACGAAACTATACTTTATCTGAGTATATCTCCTGGTGTATTTCCAAAAGTTTGCTCATAAATATCAGATAGTCTTGTCTCATAATTGCCACACACTCCCATTGTTGAAACAAACGGTGCTGATCTGAAGAAGCATTCTGTTTCTCATTGGCCTGATAAAATATTGTTTTCTTTTGTGACAGTAGAATTTCCACTGTTGATTTTTTCCAACAAATACCAAATAGTACAAAATTTATGAACTTTCCAAGAAACCTATACATAGAATAAGTGTGTTCATAAAATTATTAATTTCAGAGTGATTGTTTCAACAAAAATACCCAATAATAGATATTTGATGAACTTTCCCAGAAATACGTACACGTGTCCGCTAGGCATTTTCTTGTTAAATTGATGAATATCTTTTGTATTATATAAGGGAATAACAAGTATGTGTTGTGCTCAACTGATTCTTTTTAACTGTGTAATATGGTCGGATGGACTTTTAAAAACCTTTGAAGGCCGCCAATTCATCATAATTTCAAAAGTCTGTACCTACTAGGGGACAGATGTTAATAATTAATCACAAGGACACATTTTAATGTGTGCTCTATGCTTACCTTCTATGACAATGATTTTCTGTTTTTCTGTTTACAAATTATTGGGACAAGTTTTACCATTGCAGACAGTACCCCTCCATCCGCAAATAAAATTTGTTTGACCATATATGGACAAAATACGGAAAAATTATAAGTCACATTTGCATATATGGAAAGATTGTTGGAGGTAGAAACTACTCGCTTCCGAAAAACTTTGGGGAAAGCCATCAAAATGGGAAAATGACCACTTAGTGGACATTGCCTTCAGTTCTGGGGGACCAGACTATTGCTATGCATTGTGGATCGTTCTGCCTCATTGGTTTTCACTATAAAAGCCAGCCTTTGTTAGATATTGGCGCCACATTCATTTGAAATTTCAAGAAGTTAGATGTTTTTGAACTGAGGCAAATATTTTATTGGTTTTAACATTTACATTTTATTTATTTGGTTATCCTCAGTTCAAAATATAAATAATGCCTAAAGTGTTTCAATGCTCGAGTTGCCTCACACAGCATGCCCGACCCGTGGGGAAAAAATGTCAACTGAAAGCAGGTGAGTCCTTTTCTGGTGATTCCGAAGTCGTTGGTCCCTCTTCTCAGTCTGATATTACCGTTTCTGATGAAATATTACGCCAATTACGTCGACTAGGGGAGAAAATGGATTCTATGGACAAGAGGGTCCAACGTACGGAGGCAGCACTCGAAAAGGGTCACTCACAGCCTGTGGACATTCCGGGAACTTCCCAGGGCACTGCTGGGCAAGTTACGGGCCATGATACGGAGGAAAGCGTTGCTCAGAGTGTGGTCCCCTCACTAGAATTTTTGAGGAACAATGAATCCTTACAAAGCCAGGTTGAAAAACGGTTAGCAGAACTCAAAAATGTGAATGAACTCGCCACAAGAGGTAGGATTAAGTCACAAAGGGGTGGCCCGGGGAATATCACAGTTAAAAAAATAGTAGACTGGCCACAGAATTTTATTCTAACCGGCACCCACAAGACACGTCCAACATACGATGATCTTACAATAACACAATGGGTTTCTGGTTTTGTGAGATGCATACAGGAAGAAAAATCCGCCTCCAATAGAGACTTAATGTTAGATTATCTCGGAAACCTTATGGAGGATGCATCCGATTTTTCCTGGGACTCCGCTAAGGCAGCCCATGCGATCTTACTCACTAACATGGAGGCAGATAGAGTTACATGGCCGGAAACCGAGAAAATTGATCGCTTGCGAAGGGCTCATGCCCAAAGGCATGTTAGCCATAGTAGTTCTGCAAATAATCGTACTTTTGGCAAAAAATCCAAAAATGCTATTACCAAAAATGGAATGAATTGTCGATTTTTTCAAGAAGGAAACTGCAAATTCCCTTCTCATCATAGAACTGCCGGGGTTTTTTACAGGCATGTTTGTGAGAGTTGCGATGGTACTCGTATTACCAAAAATTGTAACCAAAAACAAGGAACAAAAAACTGATTGGCCACTGCAGCAATGCAGTGGCAGATTCCACAAATAGGGCTGTATGTAATGATAGATATGTGTATAGCAAAAAATTTGTAGAAAAGCAATTGTTTAATGAATTGTATGTGAGAAAATTACTGTCAGTGTATAAACGTACTTCTTCTAGTGTACTGTATTCTGATGTAGTCAAGTTTTCTTCAAAAAGTAATGTTCCTAACAAATCTAGTTCAAATATAACTGGAGCTAATAAAGAATGGAGCAAATTTGTGAAGATTAACGACAAATGTACAGATCTTGACCACAACAAAGTGTCAAGAACTAATGTTCACTCTCGAGGTTTTGACACCTCTGACAAAAGTGTTGTGCATGATAATAGTATTGATTCATGCACAAATAGTATGAAAGTACCATATGTTGTCAAGCAGAGTAAAAAGGTCATCAATACTAGTGATCAAGATTGTTTCAATGTCACTGAGACTAATCATTTTGCAGTATTGTATGTTGACAGTTCCGAAGATGAGGGTGATTCCCTGGATTCAGTTACGGTAAAAGACTCTGTACTGTCTTGTAATGACAAGGAGTTTCAGAGTGGTCGCACTGTCGGAATGCATGACGAAATAGGTAAGAAAATTTCTGATTTTTGTGTCAAAACAACACCTAGCATGTTCACATGGGTTCACTCGAGTCAAAATAAAGAAAACTGTCAAATTCTTGATGTGTCAGACATTAACAGTCCCCGTACTTTCAACACTAAAGCAGTAGTAACTAATGGGTCTCAGGAGAGTATAAATACCAAAAAGGTTACGGAAACTGTTAGCGTGGGTGACAGCCTTGGGGATAAATATGGTTTGCAGTTGCATACCACATTGAAAGGTGACAAAATACGGTTAGCTAAAAATGCTATCCAAAATGAAAAATTCATGACCCAAAACAACCCAATGTTTGGCTTTATTCCCATTTATGGGTTAAAAGGCCGTGTATATGACAGACATGAAAACAATATATGTCAGAACATTATGGAATTACATCAAAGATTGAGAAATGATGGCAGACATAATTATGTAGGATTACAAATACCTGTTTCCTCAAAATTAAATCCTGGAAAATGGGCAAATTACTTACATAATTATTGGGACTGGCAACTTCCCTTATTAGTCAAATATGGCTTCCCCATTGATTTTGACAGGAATGCAGAAATCTGCCATGAGTTGGGAAACCACAATAGTGCAAATCAGACATGTCCCTATAGATCCAGGGGACTTAGATTTACTAGGCTTACATTGGGATGGCTATTTTCTGGACCAATTTCTCCCATTTGGGTTCAAACACGGGTCCTCTATCTTCCAGCACTTATCCGATGCAGTTCGCTTTATAATGAACCAGGAGGGTCACCAGGTCTGGAACTATATAGACGATTTTTTGTGTGTGTCCTTACCCTCTAAAATATCAAAAATCTACACCAGATTGCAGGAATTGTTACTTGAATTGGGTTTAACTATCAGCAGTAAGAAACTGGTTGCTCCATCGACTGAAGTCACCTGTCTAGGCATTGTAGTTAACACCCTTAACTTTACTGTATCCATTCCTTCTGAAAAATTGCTGGCTATCAAAGAATTATGTCATAAATGGACCTCTAAAGACACTTGCACAAAGCGAGAGTTACAGTCACTTTTAGGTTCACTCCTGTACGTGGCCAAATGTATTAAGTATGCAAGATATTTTTTAAATAGAATGTTGACCTTGTTGAGAGTTAATTTTGACAAGAAAAAAATATATATAACAAAAGATTTTAAACAAGATCTCAAATGGTTTAATACTTTCCTGGCAGTATACAATGGTGTGTCATTTTTCAAACATATTCCCAGCAAAATTGTGCATTTGGATGCCTGCCCTTATGGCTTAGGTGCCATTTTTGATTCACAAGTGTATGCTTTGGAGTTACCACACCAGTATCAAAATGTCAATATTGCTTATTTAGAGATGCTAAATATTATTGTGGCACTTAAAGTATGGCACAACCAGTGGACTGGTTTAAAGGTTCAGATTAAATGTGATAACCAAGCTGTGGTCAGTGTACTGAACTCAGGCAGGTCACGTGACGTTGTATTGGCAGAATATGCCAGAAACATATTTTGTGGACTAGTAGCTGTAACATTGACTTGCAAGTAGTACATGTTCCAGGTAAACTGAATGAAGTGGCTGACCTGCTGTCCAGATGGTTTATAACCAAAAATAGTTTTCAGAAATTGCAGCGGTTGGTGGATCCAGTGCAATGGGTACCGGTGTCAACAACTTTATTGTACACTGATAAAACCATATAATCTTGTCACATTATGTAACTTCTGTGTGTTTGTAGTACAGCAGCACATCCATTAGAGACCCAACTTGCTGCCAGAGCAACATCCAGGCTGTCACAGGCTTTTTGTCACTCCACCAGGAAGGCCTATCACACATTGTTCAGAACCTTTTTGGCCTTTGGAGTGTTTATGAACTGGAATTTCACTCAGGTGACTGTGTTTAACCTTTTAGCCTTTCTTGAATGTCTTAATTATAATGCTGTTAAACACTCTCAAATGGCAAACTACCTTTCTGCCATAAAAACACAGTTCCTCTTATGTGGCCTGGATGTTGCTTGCTTCAGTGATGCAAGGCTTAAGTTCTATCAAAAAGCTGTTCAGAGGCAAGGTCCTCTTAGTATTAAACTTAATAAATTGATTGATATACCACTGCTCAGGGATATTGTTGAGCAATGTAATTTCATGTATATGGGTCAGGTTTTTAAAGCTCTGTATCTACTTAGCTTCTACTCCTTCCTGCGCCTGTCAAATTTAGTCCCTCACGCATTAAGTCAATTCTCACCACTAAAACATCTAGCTCGGGGTGATGTGTTGTTTAGACCCAACAAGCTGGTGATTGTGGTCAAGTGGACTAAAACCATGCAGAATAACAACCAAATTAAGTTAATCACAATCCCAGCTATTGTGGGTTCTGACCTTTGTCCAGTTACTGCCATATCCAATCTTCTAGCTATCACTCCCAAGGGGTCTAACTTACCTCTATTTCAGTTCAAAAATGCCCAAAATTGGGTCCCTTTGACGGACAGTAGGGTCAGAAACCATTTCTCTCAGGTTTTAAAAAGGTTGGGTTTGGCTGACTCTGGACTTACTTTGCACACCTTCCGGCGTTCAGGTGCCACCTTTGCCTTCAATAACAATGTTGCTTTGCAAAACATCCAGAGACATGGCACCTGGACGTCGGACTGTGTGTGGAGGTATATTACTGATTCTACTGATGCTGGGGAACAAGTGGCTGACATGTTTCGGTCAAAATTATCCACTTAGCTACTCACTACACCTACAGTTGGGGTTTGGCTGGTTCATTTACAATTTATTTTTAAATAATTAACTGTATGAAAAATTCAACATGTCTTCATTTATATTTACAAGGCATAGGGTCACCTCTCATAGTGCACTGTTACAAGTTTATCTTCTAAACAACCTTTGCTTTCATTATGTTAAGGTAATCTCAAACTGTGCCATTTAAGGTCACCCTATGCCTTCTGTACTTAAATGTTTCAAGTCTGGCTTGTATATAATGTTAGTGTAGAATTTTATGTAAAATAAAATATATTATCCGCAATGCCTTTTGAATTGACCTTTAGGTCACTGTTAAGGTCATGGCCCCTCTAGGAACTGTGGGAAAATGACCACTTAGTGGACATTGCCTTCAGTTCTGGGGGACCAGACTATTGCTATGCATTGTGGATCATTCTGCCTCATTGGTTTTCACTATAAAAGCCAACCTTTGTTAGATATTGGCGCCACACTCATTTGAAATTTCAAGAAGTTAGATGTTTTTGAACCCACCCTAATGTAACATAAGAATCATGTCATATTTTATTAGGGCATTGTCCCTCCCAGTAATTAGATTGTGTACTCCGATGTATTTTCTGTAATTTCAGATGCATGCTGCAGTTTAAAGTACAAGTAGGATAGTGGTGGAGCAAGGCCGCATTCCTGCTACCTGAGCGAAACTTGCTGTTAAGCGGTGTTTCCAACTGGGGAGCTTAGCTACAGTAACATAGCTAATGTAGACAGTTTTGTAATGGCTCTATGACTATGTAAATGTAACTTAAGGTAACCTCAACGTTACTGGCTCAAAGTTTTAGTGAAGATGGACTTAGGGCTGTATTATTCAGTCCTTTAGGGGCAACTTTGAGTCTTTGAGACGAGGTCTGTACAGGTAGCAGTAATGCAATGTCACATCTTTAATGGCCATGTCTGTGTTATAATCTATAAGTTTATTTGTAAAGGTTTGCATCGTTGCGTTACTTAATAATAATGAGTTAAATGGACTTGCTCAATCACTGTCAGGTTTTAACTGTAACTAATGAGTGTGGCTTCCATGTAATTTACACATATTTTAGATCATTCTTTAGCATGGTCCTCCCCATAGAGTAACCAGATCTGGATCTGAATAAAATATCCACATTTATTTTTCAACACTATCCACAGTTAATTAAGGGTTTATGCAAAGTCAAAGCTACAGTTTTTACACTGTATGTTCATTTCAACTGTTGACGTTACATCATGACAGGCACCTAGTACATCTCACAACTTGCCATGAGTTGAATTTGAACCAACTAACAGAGGTATGAGATAAAAGTGATAAAATGTCAAACATGTTTACCGCTCAACTGCCAAGGCCCCCTCTTAGATGGTAAAAAAAAAAAATATATTAACCACGCAGTCATCAGATTGGTGCAAAATTGACGCCTGCTTGGAAATCTGTAATTGATGAAACTAGTAACCTCATTGAGACAAAGCTGGCAAAGGAATTAACAAGTTGTAACAACAACAAAAAACTATCAAGATTTATAAAACATTCACATATATTCAGTTCAAGTTCACAAATTATTCATTAATGTTTGTGTTTTCTGCTTAATGGTGGGTTCACGCTTCTCTTGATGAATGTCGCAAAATAGATCAGACAAAAATCTTTCACCCAGTCAGGATTTATAGTTACATCAGAGTCTGAAGCCAAAGACTAAATTTCTTTAGTAATCTGACCTTTGAGCAACTTTTGTACATATGTCAAAATACCGCATTAGTTGGTTTGTCTGCAAAATTACTCAAAAATGATGGATAGATTCTGATTAAATTTTCAGGAAATGTTGGTAATGGCACAAGAAACATTTAACAATCATTTCTATTATTTTGGTGGTGAGCTGAATGACCATCTGGATTCAGGATTTTTAAGGATCTTTGACCATTGCAGGATTGCACCATATTTAGCATATATATGTATGCACCCCCATAATAAATCATCGGTATCCCTACAAGACACTCTATATTCTCTAGAATATACCAAAGTGTGATCTGGATTCTAATGAAATTTCAGATACTAGGACCTATGACAGGAAAAAATAGTTGTGAAAATAAGTTGGGGGGAGGCATGCACTCTCGGAGTGATTCTCTAGCACTGTCATGTGATAGTGTCTGGTTGCATAAGTACCAAACAAGTGCAATAGAATATGCGCGAATACAAGCCATTGTTAAACTTAAGAAAACAGTCAAAATTTATTCAAAGACGGATAATAAAATAAGCATGTCCTGGTCATTTCAACTAGAGCTCTATGATGTCTCATAGTGATACCTGTTAATCTTTATTGAACTGAAAATTTCTCAATACAAATGATGTGATATTACCTTGCTTTGTAACATTTGCATATGCAATCTAGAGACAAGTTATTTCATATCACTTGTAATTTGATTACCCTATTGTATCTTATAGTCGTTAGTGTGTTCAGGCTTAAGATTTCAAACACTTTATTGGAAGTGTGGGAACAATGTACTATCCATGGTTTTGATATTATCAGAGCAACAAACCAACCCAACACAAGCCTTATATATAGTGTAGAAGTGAGCTTCTTAATGCCATATTCAGGAATATGCTGAAACTTCTGTTGTGTACGAAGACGAAAACAGATTAACACTAATCATTTTTACAGTTTTAGGTGTCAAAAATAATTGGTATCTTTGACTGCTAGAAAAATGGGAAGCATTTTTATGGTACAGTTGATTGGTGTGACCTTGGTTTTTCATTTCTGGTGTGTTGCAATAGCCTCCTTGGAACAATACACACATCAAAGCAAACATACATGTGGAGGTAACGACAGGATATTATTTCCAATAGATCATCTAAGCTGGGCTGTCTACATATGCGAGCACCTTTGTTCCCGCTATGAGCCTTGCGTAGGATTTACTCTGAAAGACGAGACCACCCACAAGCTGTGCTCCATTAAAAATAAGTGCCAGCCAGTCTCTACTGGCAACTCAGCAGACAATGTCTATGTGAAGAGTGAAACAACAATCATCAGATCTGAACCAGTGCTTTCTGAAAGTGTCCTAGAGGTGATACCAAACACATTGACAACAGACACTAGTATTGGTTATCATGATGGAAGTGGAAGTGATTTGGATTGTGGGTTTTTGTGCTTATTACATGGCACCCCGTGTATTGGAGCTGATCGGATTAAAAATGCTAAGTCCGAATACTCAGAATATTGCTTTTTAAAAGGCAGTTTCAATCACGTTCAGGTGGGCTATAATGACAATATAATAAAGGTACATAAAAATCCACTGCAGCCATTCTATGACCACCTCAACTCATTCACCAGATATGAAGGGGAGATATGTTCAGTCTCACATTCAGTGGGAAACATTAATTTCCTCCATGAATATCTGTGTGCAGAAATGTGTCAAGCAATAACATATTGTGTAGCATTCACCATAGACAGGGACGCCAAATCATGTGGACTGAAGTCTGTATGTAATCCAGATAATATGCAGCCCAGTTCTCAGTATGATACCTACATCATGAAGACAAAGTTTGTCTGTCTTGAGCATTGCTACACATTCCTACCAGACAAACTTCTAAGCAAACCTGATGCTGAAGATGCCTGTTCTGAACGTGGTCAGTATTTACTGACTTTGGAGACTGAAGAAGAAATGACAACTCTTCTGGATTATATCAGTCAAATTCTCTATGTACATCTAACATCACCCATGTGGCTTAGCTTAGACCAACAGGCAGGCAAGTGGAAGATGAGTCACACAGAATCAGTGTCAGTGTCATGGTCTCTTCCTTGGGAAATTGGTCATCCTGTGGATGAAGAGAATTTTGCATTGCTAAATCAGCAGACTGTAAAATTTGTCAGTGGCAATGACTCTACCATTGGTTATGCAGTTTGTGAAACAAAGGGGCCCTTCAGAGTCTATGGAGGCGATGGGCAGGATATTGATGGGGTTCCTGAAGAAAGCTACTTTAGTCCTTTGTTTGATATCAATGAAGGTACATGCTTGACATTAGGCAACAAAGATCCAGTGGGTGGGCAGTACACCCTAGAATTGCTGAACTCCAGAGATATAACAGGAGGAATGCTGGTTGCTGTGTATGGAAAGAGTATGAATCAAACAGATCCGGGTTTCCTTCTCATGTTGGCTAACAGTCTCACAAGTACATCTGATGGGAAACAGATCAAAGACGCATATTATCAGCACTGCAAATGGATGTATGAGACTAAGCGAGAAGGTGGTGTGCAAGAATGGCTGTTTCACTGTCAGTGCGATGGAGCTTGCAGTCACGTTTATTTGAAAATCTTCAAAACTGTAGAACTGTGTGGGCTATCTAACTGGTATTAAACTCAGGAAATATGCATCAGAGATATTATGCTTGTCATGTAGTATGACATGTTAAAAATATATTTATTTATTGCACTGGCAGGTATCATACAAAAACGGCGATATAGTTGTAAATATTACTTTCACTCATGTTAAATGGCAAGGTTTCCAGGGCACTCGAACCCACAAGCTGTCACTTTTAATACACTTTGAGCAAGAAGGAAAATCACTAGTTGCCAAGGCAGTAGTAGTGTTTTTATTACTTTCTGGGTTCTATCTCCCCAGATTTATAGTTTTATGAATAGGTTATATGAATTAGTTTACATGTCAAAATGATTATACAATATTTTAAAAAAATGACAAATTAACAACACAAATGTTAGAATCTGATCAATCTAAATTTTTTTTCATATTTTAACTTTCCTATTGTTCATTTCTTTACAAAAGTGGACACTTGTGGTGAGGTTGACTACATTTTTAATACAGCTTTTGTGAACAGATCAATTATTAACTTCCTTTCCATGTGAACAATTATAAAATTCAATCATTTTTCATGGTGGAACCCAAACTTTGGAAATAAACTTCATCCTCAAGTTATCTGTTGTGACATTGGTTACAAATGCTATTTTCAAGAGGTATTATGTCATTACGGTAAAGATACCAAATCTAAGTTGTGCAATCAACAATCTTTAAAAGTGTGAGTTATTCTTGCATTACCTTGGGTTTCAATATCTGATTTGGCATGATTTTAAAGCTTACATTTAAAATAAAGCTATCTGAATGATTGAAATGCAGTTGTTCAAAGAACTTATCCTTAAGCTATTTTGAATAAAGAATCTTTCCCATTCCAAAATAGAAGGCTCAAAATTCATACTTGTGGCTATATGGTTAAATATGGTCTGGCCAATTACAACTTTGACAAAATCAGACAAAACCAGTTAAATGATCTACTTTACTGGACTGGGTGCCACCCCCTCGTTTTTCTCCCCTAAATAGGGAGAGAGGGGAGAAAGAGTTCAGTCCCTTGGAATTCCAGAGGAAGGACATTGGTAGGCACTGAAATAACTCTAGTTGAGCCAGGTGGAAAGGTTCTGTATATAAGAAATTTAACCCATACAGTAAACAGCTATTGGCGAATTTGCTGCACTGCTACTATGGGACCCAAATGGTATAGATCAGAATCGACCAGGCAACATCCTTCAGGTAGAACTGCATGAAAGTGTTGTGGGACTTCCAGTGACAAGCCGAGAGGATCTGCTCTAGGGAGACTCCTCCCTGGAAGGCTTTGGAAGCAGTGAAGGCCCGAATATTGTGGTAGGGGAAATATCCCAGTCAAAATTCTTCGTAAAGGACACCAAACCAGCTGTTTATTGTCTCTCAGGTCCTTAGTTCTGTCCAGATAGTAGCGAAGTGATCTAAGGAGACTCCCGACTGGAAGGTCTTAGAGGCAGCAAAAGCCCTGACATCATGGGCCTTGACCTGATGCAAGGTGAGGGCTTGCTGATCAGAGAGCTCATAACATAGGATTACAGTCTGTATATCAGGCCACCTTACTCACTTAGCACACCAACACCTACCTTTTTAGGATTACAGTCTGCTTGATCCATGAGGAGATAGTGGCAGGGGAGTTGTCCTTGTCAAAACCTTTCTTGAAGGAGACAAAGACCAGTTCCTTTTATTCTGCCTGAGATATGAGGTCCTGTTCAAGTAATAACGCAGGGCTCTGACTAGACATAAGGACCTGTCACCTTTGAGTGACTTCTCCAGAGTGGGGGCCAGGGCTGGAATTACCACCGGGGCCACACTGTCTCGACCCTCCTTGGCCAGATGGTTCTTGGAAAGAAAGCTGGGTGAGGGACACCTTGGACAGTCTGATTGGAGTCTGAAGTTTTTATGAAGCCAAGCATGGATCTCACTTCTGTGTTTGCCTTAACCCAGAGCCAAGAGGAAGAGTCTTAAATGTCAAGTGCTTCAGAGAGACATCATTTAGGGGTTCAAATGGGGCCTTAGTCAGCTGGTGTAGTACCAGGGAAAGGTTGCAAGAGGGTATGCCCCTTCTGCCCTTGGGTCTGTCTCTATGGAAGCTATCCAGGAGACGGGTGAGATTTTCATCTTTGCTGACATTCACAGATGACTTGCCCAGTTTGTCAGCAATGGCTGATTTATAGCCATTAATAGTGCTTGGTTGTAACTTCCTGTCTTGAAGGAAGTACAGAAGAAAGTCAGCAATGGGCTTTATAGAGGGTGCTCTGAAGTCCACCTGATTACAGAGGCACCAATCTGTAAAAATGGTCCACTTTGCCTCATAGACTGATCTGGTTGATCCTCTTTGAGGAGCCTGAATTCGTGCTGCCACTGTCTCAGAGAAGCCCTGCTCCTTGATAGCTGAGGCTCTAGGAGCCAGGCGTGTAGATTCAGATTCACCAGATTCCTGTGGAAGGTCTGGTTGAATGGCTGAGTCAGTAATTCGGGCAGGATGGGCAAGCACAGTGGGATTTGGTTGGAGATGGTCACTAGATCCCAGGGCCAAGGCATGCTGGGCCACCCTGATGCAATCAGAATGACTCTGTTGCATGGGTAGTCCTGCAACTTCTCCACCACCTTGCCCAAGATGGCTACTGGTGGGAAGGTGTATTGGTCCAGATCCTCCCAGGGCAGACTGAGGGCATCCACTGCCCAGGCCTGGGGGTCTGCGACCGAAGAGACAAACTGTTGCAGTTTGTTGTTGAACCTGGTGGCAAACAGATCCACTTGAGGTTGGTGCCACCTGGAGCATATTGCTTTGAAGACTTCTGGATGGAGGGACCATTATGTTTGAATGGTTTGCCCTTGTCTGGATACTTTGTTTGCTATCACATTCAACTGGCTGGGGATGTGTCGAGCTTTGCGAGTCACCTGTTTCCTGGCACAGAAGGGGCCCGACCTCATCCCTCCCTCCTTGTTTATATAGGCAACCACAGCGGTGTTGTCTGTGTCTATGAGCACTATCTTGTTCAGACAGAGGTCCTGGAACTGTTTGAGGGCCAAAAAGACTGCTTTTAACTCCAGATCGTTTATGTATAACTGGCTTTCTGGAAGGGACCAGGTTCCCCTTGCAGTGTGCTCATTTAAGTGATGCGTCTGTAAAGATTTGCAGAGCATGTTTTAGTGGGTGTAATGGTTGATCTTGTAGTACACTGTCTCCTTCCAGCCACCACCTCAGATGTGGGTGGAGAGACTTGGGGACTGGTATTTGTTTGTCTAACGACTCCGGTACCCTCCAGTTGTTTTTTAAATGCCATTGGACTGGTCTCATGTGTAACCGGCCTAGGTGCACTTGTTTCTCTGTGGCTGTTAGCAACCTTATCAAGGACATCAGTTTCCAGACCTGGCATACCGGACCGGTCATAAGGTCTCTTATCTTTGTCTGTAAGGTCTGCCAATGCTCTAGGGTGAGTCTTACCTTGCCTTCCCTCAGGTCGAACTGGTAGCCTACAAAATCGAATACGCGTTTGGGATCCAGTTCTGATTTCCCCAAGTTTACTAGCCATCCTAATTCCTGACAGAGTGATGTTAGTGTCATTGTATACTGGAGACAAATTTGGTGGGATCTGGCTCTGACCACCCAGTCGTCTAGGTACTGGTAGATCCTTATACCCCTTTGCAGTGCAAGAAACTTGACCTCTTTGGCCACTACAGTGACCTCCATCCGAGCTGTGGAGAGGCCGAATGGCAGTGCTTTGAACTGGTAGGATTTGTCCTGTATATGAAAATGCATGTACTTCCTTGACTGACTATGGATCGGTATGTGGAAGTATAAATCTTTGAAATCTATTGAAGCCACCCAGTCCCCTGCTTGCAGGGAGGTTCTTATTGTCTCTGGAGTCTCCATTTTGAATGACTCTGTCTTTAGAAATTTGTTTAAGAGGTCTAGTATAGGTCTCCACCAGTTGTTGGCTTTGGGAAATAAGAACAACCGGTGGTAAAAGCCCAGAGATGTTTGATTTGTTACCAGTTCTACTACGTTTTTGTTCATAAGCTGATGCAATGTCTCCAACGGGTAGAGGTTTATGTGGGGATTTACATAACAGCTTATGATGTTTGGTGACCCGGTCAAATTTGGCTGGAAACGGAAGGGTAGGGTGTAGCCCTCCTTGAGGACTGTTACCACTTTGGGCTGAACCCTAGGGCTGCCCACTTTTCTCAAAACTGAAGTAATCTGGCCCCTACAGGTAGATCTGGAACAAAAGTTGGGACATTTGTGACACAATTTACAGAACTCAATTGATTTACACAAGAAACACCTTTCACGGTATTTATTGCTATATGATGATCAGGATTTAAGCCTTTCTTTTGTGGCAACCTTCCTGCAAATGGAACAAGTTTTACAACACCACAATTTACAAATGAATGAGTTCTTGTCTCTGTACTGTTGGCCACAATTAAACAGCCCTTTCTGGTCATGTCCTTCCTTGTAGTTTCCACTTTGCCGGTAACACAAGCACAGTAATCCTTACTGGCCACACAATTTACACAGTAATTGTCATTTATAACTCTTTTGCCCCTTAGCCGGTTGTTGTGAGTAAGTAGAGGCTTTACTCCTGTTAGATCTTTGTCCAATTCTCTTTACCTATTTCCAGGCAGGGGAACCAAATTTCATGTCAGGATCTGATTGCTGTCTGCTAGTCTGGCTGTAAGGGTGGAAACGTTGAGGACCCTTATGAGATGAGCTGGGAGTATGTCCTCATGGTGACATATTTCCTCCTCTGCCTTGGAGATCAAGTGGTCTGGAAACAAGGCACTCATATGGAGGGGTGCAGTCCTGAAGGCAGTTAATGTGTCCTGTTTAATGCCAATTTTGATGTAATCCAGGTAACTGTCCCGGCGTGTCAAAGTGAAGTTGGCAACATTTATAAACACACCCTCTGATAGGTCCTGTATTGTTCTGGCCATTGCTTGTGTGATGCTCCGGTTGAACATTATCAAGTAATCTAGCTCTTTGGCTGCTTGGTGTAGTTTACTGGGTGTCTTGCCCTTATTTTATCACCTTAGATCACTTTGAGTTGTGTCACCATAGAGTCTTGAACCTTAGTCAGACAACAGGAAAGTCCAGCAGCCTGATTGCACATGTCACGTGCAGCCCTTTCCCACTTCCTACGAGTGTCTTGAGAAACCGGTCTGGCAGTGGGTGCAGTAGGGAGAGAGCGATTAGCAATCCTTGGGAAGCTACTGTTGAGATGTGCCGGTTTGTTAGTCCAGGTGTGCACTTTAGAATAGGAGAATTCCTTCTTGTCACTGAACATATCATACCAACGCAGAGTTCATCCTCCGGAACTTTCACTGACACTTTACCAGTTTGCTGCGGAGTCTTGTAAAAGGGTCGGCAAAAGGGTTGTCATCTTGAGATGATGAGGCTGAGTCAAATTCTGGCACTTGGCTCCAACCCATAAACGACCTGACACCACGAATAGTCACTCTATATGACTGTTCAGCACTGAATTCCTGGTCCACATCCAGTAATTCTTCATGATCTGGACCTGTTGACTGTGCATCAGAGAGTTCACCCTCTTCTTCAAGACTAGGAGAGACGTGGTCACTCAGGCATTCCTCATCAGAAACCGGTTCTTCTGCAGGGGCAGTAGCACTGGTAAGAGACATCGACTGGTTCTTAGTTGTGGTAGTAGGCTGGCCAGTGCGACCTGGGTGCAGGACCTCAAGTCGACCACTGGTGCCGGGCTGGATCTGGCTAGCAGGACCTGGGGGATGAACCTCGGGTCCGGAGACAGCAATGTTTTAGGGCACATCCTGGCTGGGTGGCTTTCATCATCTGACCGGTAGCACTGGCAGTATACACCTGACTGGAAGACTGCTGCTTTGGTGGAATGAAAGGTTTGTCAGATACCACCACACTGGAGTTCTGAACCAGTTGAACCAGAACTTGAAATGTCTTTGCCAGGAAAAGTGCTTCAAGACGTTCTGACCACTTATCATCAAGGGATTTAAGGTCAGCCTGGTGTTCTGTAGCTTTGCCGACTTTGGTGGATTTCTTGGGTGATTTGTGAGAGGAGTTTGTGCAGTATTACAGATTTTAATCTTATTTATACATTTTGTGTTCCTTTGATATCACGGTCTCTCCTGGACAAAAGCGAGGCTATTGCGGGCACATTATGGCTAGTCTTGATGGACATTCCATATGTGCTAGCTGTCGAGATAAAGGTGTGGGGTCTTATGCATGCATACTCAAGAAGGACTTCAATTTATGTAGCGTTCTTACTGCTGAGTAGAAGTTGCAACTTTCAACAATCATGTATAAGTCCCACAAAGAATACCAGAAGAAGAATTCTAGCCATCTCCCTCCATAGTTGAGCCTGGCAGTATCACGGTCCTAGGGCAGGTCAAGAGTGATAAGACTGCAGAAGACATGATCTCTGCAAAGAACAAGGTAGTCGCTGTCAAATCAACCACTAAAGAGACTAGCAAGAAGAAATCCAAATCTGATGACCCGAAAGCTTTGGATGATACAGGACACCATGGCCAGCCGACTTAATGGTGTTCCACTGTACCATAACTGCACCTCCAGACAGACTAGCAACACTAACCGAACGTCGAAGTCTGGACAACCCCAAAAGGGATGGCAGAACGTCAGAACTGGATACAGGACAAGTTTGGATTCCTGTGGTCACACATTCAACGCAAGGAGCTGAGCAAGTTGTCAGGATTCAAGTTCCAGGCCCGAGGAGTCAGTGATTCAGCTGCTTCAGCACACAACATATCAAGAGCCTCCACCAACACAGACATCATGGAGATCAGCATGCGGTCAACAGATGTCACATTACAGCCTCAACAAGTCACCATCTGCACCGTAGTTTCAGGGTGCTCTTCAGTCCACCAGCAGGTCATGGACTAGTTCACACAGATGAGAACAATGCTTTCTTCATGCCTCAGGCAAAAGCAGAAGACAACACGTACAGCCTTCTCCAACTATCTGGCATCTGAAGTTGAGGGATTAGAAGAGAAAGACTTTCAGACATTTAGGAATGAGGCTGTCAAGCTTCTCAGCAACATTCAAAGCAGGGCAGAAGAATGTGGTCGTCAGGTCCAGCAACCTCAGCAACAGACATTTTCACGAAGCTCAAGTACCATTTCAACCTTTGTGCTACACACTTTTCAACAGCCACAGCAGCCAGCACCAGCTGCAAGGGAATACATTTTAACCATCCCTGAGATGCACACAAGCCAGGTTATCCTACCCGCTCAGCAGAGCCAAGTGGTAACCAAAGGACAACAGCAGCAAACCAGAGGGTAGCCAACTTCCTTTCTAGGCGTTGACGACCAACAGTTGCCTCTGATACAGGCAAAGAAAGTAAACATATCAGGACTCTCATTGCAAGCTTCTTCAGAAACCTTCAATCTGTGATGAGCTACCAGCAGTTTGACACACTGCAACCATTTTCACCTGTCGACACTCCAGCACCAGCCGCCTCACAACAAATACATCAGCAGCCACAGCCTCAGCCTCCTCCGCAGTCAGCCAATGCCAAACAGCAGCAGCAATAGAACCACTGTTATTGCCTCCAATTGATGCTTTTCAGGACCACCCAAATCTTTTCTATGCAATTAACAAGCTGTGTTAAAAATCCCAACACAAGAAGCATTACACTGCCCCACACAAAACACTTTGCCCCCAAACAACATGAATGAATGAAAGAGTGTGTGACAGAATAAAAATTTGAATTTAAAGAAAAGACTTCAAATTTTTAAAAGATAGTCTTAAAATATTTTGAACTTTTGAATGTTTGTTTAATAAATTGAAAAGAAAAAAGACACTTAAAGTAGAGGCTTTACTCCTGTTAGATCTTTGTCCAATTCTCTTTACCTATTTCCAGGCAGGGGAACCAAATTTCATGTCAGGATCTGATTGCTGTCTGCTAGTCTGGCTGTAAGGGTGGAAACGTTGAGGACCCTTATGAGATGAGCTGGGAGTATGTCCTCATGGTGACATATTTCCTCCTCTGCCTTGGAGATCAAGTGGTCTGGAAACAAGGCACTCATATGGAGGGGTGCAGTCCTGAAGGCAGTTAATGTGTCCTGTTTAATGCCAATTTTGATGTAATCCAGGTAACTGTCCCGGCGTGTCAAAGTGAAGTTGGCAACATTTATAAACACACCCTCTGATAGGTCCTGTATTGTTCTGGCCATTGCTTGTGTGATGCTCCGGTTGAACATTATCAAGTAATCTAGCTCTTTGGCTGCTTGGTGTAGTTTACTGGGTGTCTTGCCCTTATTTTATCACCTTAGATCACTTTGAGTTGTGTCACCATAGAGTCTTGAACCTTAGTCAGACAACAGGAAAGTCCAGCAGCCTGATTGCACATGTCACGTGCAGCCCTTTCCCACTTCCTACGAGTGTCTTGAGAAACCGGTCTGGCAGTGGGTGCAGTAGGGAGAGAGCGATTAGCAATCCTTGGGAAGCTACTGTTGAGATGTGCCGGTTTGTTAGTCCAGGTGTGCACTTTAGAATAGGAGAATTCCTTCTTGTCACTGAACATATCATACCAACGCAGAGTTCATCCTCCGGAACTTTCACTGACACTTTACCAGTTTGCTGCGGAGTCTTGTAAAAGGGTCGGCAAAAGGGTTGTCATCTTGAGATGATGAGGCTGAGTCAAATTCTGGCACTTGGCTCCAACCCATAAACGACCTGACACCACGAATAGTCACTCTATATGACTGTTCAGCACTGAATTCCTGGTCCACATCCAGTAATTCTTCATGATCTGGACCTGTTGACTGTGCATCAGAGAGTTCACCCTCTTCTTCAAGACTAGGAGAGACGTGGTCACTCAGGCATTCCTCATCAGAAACCGGTTCTTCTGCAGGGGCAGTAGCACTGGTAAGAGACATCGACTGGTTCTTAGTTGTGGTAGTAGGCTGGCCAGTGCGACCTGGGTGCAGGACCTCAAGTCGACCACTGGTGCCGGGCTGGATCTGGCTAGCAGGACCTGGGGGATGAACCTCGGGTCCGGAGACAGCAATGTTTTAGGGCACATCCTGGCTGGGTGGCTTTCATCATCTGACCGGTAGCACTGGCAGTATACACCTGACTGGAAGACTGCTGCTTTGGTGGAATGAAAGGTTTGTCAGATACCACCACACTGGAGTTCTGAACCAGTTGAACCAGAACTTGAAATGTCTTTGCCAGGAAAAGTGCTTCAAGACGTTCTGACCACTTATCATCAAGGGATTTAAGGTCAGCCTGGTGTTCTGTAGCTTTGCCGACTTTGGTGGATTTCTTGGGTGATTTGTGAGAGGAGTTTGTGCAGTATTACAGATTTTAATCTTATTTATACATTTTGTGTTCCTTTGATATCACGGTCTCTCCTGGACAAAAGCGAGGCTATTGCGGGCACATTATGGCTAGTCTTGATGGACATTCCATATGTGCTAGCTGTCGAGATAAAGGTGTGGGGTCTTATGCATGCATACTCAAGAAGGACTTCAATTTATGTAGCGTTCTTACTGCTGAGTAGAAGTTGCAACTTTCAACAATCATGTATAAGTCCCACAAAGAATACCAGAAGAAGAATTCTAGCCATCTCCCTCCATAGTTGAGCCTGGCAGTATCACGGTCCTAGGGCAGGTCAAGAGTGATAAGACTGCAGAAGACATGATCTCTGCAAAGAACAAGGTAGTCGCTGTCAAATCAACCACTAAAGAGACTAGCAAGAAGAAATCCAAATCTGATGACCCGAAAGCTTTGGATGATACAGGACACCATGGCCAGCCGACTTAATGGTGTTCCACTGTACCATAACTGCACCTCCAGACAGACTAGCAACACTAACCGAACGTCGAAGTCTGGACAACCCCAAAAGGGATGGCAGAACGTCAGAACTGGATACAGGACAAGTTTGGATTCCTGTGGTCACACATTCAACGCAAGGAGCTGAGCAAGTTGTCAGGATTCAAGTTCCAGGCCCGAGGAGTCAGTGATTCAGCTGCTTCAGCACACAACATATCAAGAGCCTCCACCAACACAGACATCATGGAGATCAGCATGCGGTCAACAGATGTCACATTACAGCCTCAACAAGTCACCATCTGCACCGTAGTTTCAGGGTGCTCTTCAGTCCACCAGCAGGTCATGGACTAGTTCACACAGATGAGAACAATGCTTTCTTCATGCCTCAGGCAAAAGCAGAAGACAACACGTACAGCCTTCTCCAACTATCTGGCATCTGAAGTTGAGGGATTAGAAGAGAAAGACTTTCAGACATTTAGGAATGAGGCTGTCAAGCTTCTCAGCAACATTCAAAGCAGGGCAGAAGAATGTGGTCGTCAGGTCCAGCAACCTCAGCAACAGACATTTTCACGAAGCTCAAGTACCATTTCAACCTTTGTGCTACACACTTTTCAACAGCCACAGCAGCCAGCACCAGCTGCAAGGGAATACATTTTAACCATCCCTGAGATGCACACAAGCCAGGTTATCCTACCCGCTCAGCAGAGCCAAGTGGTAACCAAAGGACAACAGCAGCAAACCAGAGGGTAGCCAACTTCCTTTCTAGGCGTTGACGACCAACAGTTGCCTCTGATACAGGCAAAGAAAGTAAACATATCAGGACTCTCATTGCAAGCTTCTTCAGAAACCTTCAATCTGTGATGAGCTACCAGCAGTTTGACACACTGCAACCATTTTCACCTGTCGACACTCCAGCACCAGCCGCCTCACAACAAATACATCAGCAGCCACAGCCTCAGCCTCCTCCGCAGTCAGCCAATGCCAAACAGCAGCAGCAATAGAACCACTGTTATTGCCTCCAATTGATGCTTTTCAGGACCACCCAAATCTTTTCTATGCAATTAACAAGCTGTGTTAAAAATCCCAACACAAGAAGCATTACACTGCCCCACACAAAACACTTTGCCCCCAAACAACATGAATGAATGAAAGAGTGTGTGACAGAATAAAAATTTGAATTTAAAGAAAAGACTTCAAATTTTTAAAAGATAGTCTTAAAATATTTTGAACTTTTGAATGTTTGTTTAATAAATTGAAAAGAAAAAAGACACTTAAAAATTAGAATCAAAATGAAAAAAAAAATAGAAAAAAAAATTTAAAAAATTAAAAAGAAATTAAAAAAATATAGTTTGGAATAATTTGGCACCACCACAAGAAAGGGCAAAGGCAATGAAATTTTGGCCCGCCCTCAAAAATAAAAATCTAAAAAAACATACTTTTAACATGGTCTGACATTAAGGGGAAATATTTTGACGTTTGATCCTTTGAAAAACTGTATTTTCTCCTAACTTTTGGCTGATTTTAAACTGTAAATTGTATTGCAAAATCAAATAAAATAATTTTTTTAAGAAAGTTAAAGGTTTATCATTTTTCTAAAACTTGTTGGAAATGGATTGGATTTGGTTTTGAAATTTGTTCAAAATTTGAGTGACACCAGCTTAAACGAAAATTCTTGGAATAATTGGGTAGTCCTGAAAAGGACTGATAGTAGTCCTGAAACTGATAGTAGTCCTGAAAAGGACTGATAGATGCCAGCTTCTGCCCCCAGGGTTGTTGGCTGACACATCCCAGATCCTTTGCTCCTGCCCAGCCAGTGCCCCACATGATTGAAGTAGTCTTTCAGTAGTTCTTGTTGATATTTGCCCTCCCTCGAAGGATTCCTGTAGTTCTCATTGGGCACATAAACCGCCTGTTCATTTTCTATGGCCACTGCATTATTTATTGGAGTTGAGGCCCTGTCTGCTCTGCCCTGATGTGTCCTCAGCATGTTGTACATCACCAGACACGTAAACACAATGTCTCTGACAACCCTTGGCCTTTGCTCCATGCTGCACAGTAGTACGCGGAAACTGCTCACTAAGATCCCGAAGGCGTTTTCCACCACCCTCATGCCTCTGGAGATCCTGTAGTTGGCTCTTCTTTCTTCCCTTGTGAGTTGTCTTCTGCTATAGGGTTTCATTATCCATGGCATCAAGGCAAATGCATTGTCACCCAGCAGGTAATAGTGCAAGTCTGCTCCTTCTTCAGTGGTTCAGGTGCCGGAAGCCCCAGGGTGTCATCCTCGATCATGTGCCTCAAATCACTGCTGTTGAAAATCTCTGCATCTGAGCAAGAACCACTTGACCCACAATCTATCCACATCAATCTGTATTCTGCCTCTACCAGGAGAACCAGGGAAAAGAAGCCCTTGTAGTTGCAGAGACCACTGCCTGTTTTCTTGGGCTTCTTCATGGCTATATGCTTCCTGTCTATTGCTCCTACAGCGTGGGGGACATTCCATCTGCTTCTGAACTTCTCCTCCACCTTTTTCCACTCCTCAGGGCTAGTAGGGCAGCACAAATATTTGTCCTGAAATTCAGCAAGGATGGCTCGGCAGACCTGGGGGCCGAATTTGCAGATGGTGTTTCGGCCAACCAGCCAGTGATACTGCAAGGAGGTGTATGTCTCTCCAGCCCTATCCTCAGTCTGGCAAGCAGGCACCAGAAGCTGATCAGAAGTCTGGTAAGCCGACATGGAAGCAGTTGAACCAGCGTGGCCAGAGCAAGAGAGGTTGTGCAGCCAACAGCGTGCAGCCAGGGGCCACAGTTCTTATAAATGACAATTATTGTGTAAATGTGGCCAGGGATTAAGAGACTGTTTTAAATGTGACTGGCAAGAAATATATATTTGTGGACAGTTACCAGACTTTGAATGTAAACTTACCTGTTGCAAATCATGTTCTTATTGCAGGAGGGTTGCCATAAAAGAAAGGTATAAATCCCATTATTATTCATTAAAATATGTGAAAGATGTTTCTGTGTATATCACTTGTGTTTTGTCCAAAATGTCAGAAATGTCCCAATTGTTGCTCCAGATCTACCTGTAGGGGCCAGATGGCACCAATTTTAAGAAATATGGGCAGCCCTGGGGGCCAGTCAAAAGGTTATAACAGTCCAGAGATATTGGTTACACTCTCCCCTTCTGGATAGGGCCAAATCTGACAAGGTCACCCAACATCATAAGTTGCTATATACATGCCCTCAGGAACAGCTATCTGATGGAGGCATTGCATGTACTTATGCAAAATAAATCAGTGGAATCGGTCACTACTCAGAAATCTCTGACAACAGACTTTTCTTGGTCCCAAAACCCAACAACCAGTGGAAACCTCTCTTGGACCTCAGTATCCTGAATAAATATCTAAAAACGGAGAAATTAAATTCTAAATGGAAATACCAGAAACTATAAGGACCTCCCTCCAGTCAGGGGAGGAAAGAATGTGACATGATTGGAGGTTTATTTCTTGGGACTGAACTCATATCTCAGGGCGACTTTTTCTGTCATTTGGCAGGCCGGTCTGTTTTTTAATTGCTTATTGGACAGGATAACTTATAAACTTATAACAACTTATAAAAATTAATTTACTTATTAAATTTGCAATTTGGATTACAAGTGGTTACACAATAATAAGTTGTAACAATAGCAATTACCCAGTAAACATTAGAAACGTTTTAAAATAGTATAAACATTTACAAAACGTTTTGAAAACCCGTTTAAACCCCTGTCTTATGGTTTTCTAAACGTTTGCAAGTCCATGTTTACACTGTAATGTTTAAAAACGTTTTATAAACATTCTATATACAAACATGTTTACTGAAAATGTTTATTAAACACTTATAAAATTACTCAAGAAGCTAGGTTTGACGGGAAACTTTTTAAAAATATTTATAAAATAGCTTAAAGGAAATGAAGGATATGCTGGAAGTGTTTTTCTCGTCATGAAATATTTGATAAACTGTACACATAAAATGTTTAAACGACATTTGTTAACAGTGTTTTGTTAATGTTTGCTCTGAAAATGTCTTAGAAACGTTTAATAGCAACTGGTTTTCATACCCATCATTTGAAAATGTTTTCTATCAAATATTTTAAAAACATTTAAAAACGTTTTTTAAACCCCTATTTTTATAATGCTTATTAAACCTTCACCTTCAAACATGTCCAAACAAACATGGCGGTGAGCAATAATGGGGGATTTTAGAGGACTTTGCCCCACATGCAATCTGTAAAAGTAAGAACTGAATGGGGGCACAATTTCTAAGCCACTATCTTACACCTTTAGACATGAAAATAATATTTTTAAAAATGAGCAACCTTAAAAACATACTGAATTTGACCTCTGACCCCATTATTATCTTGACATTATTATGCTCATTGTAACATTTTTCTCACATTTATCATTAAGCGTTTTATAAATTGTATACAAAAAACTTTTTAATATCATTCTATTATAAATGGTTTTCGTACCCATCATTTTAACCTTTGCCAAACATTTCCTTTCAAATGTTTGCAAAACCCAAAAATTTTACTAGGTACTGAACTGGCAAGGAGCTACAACTTTGTAACAACACCTTAATACAGTAGTTGGAAAGTAGGCGAATAACTTTTTTACAAAAATATTGTAACCAATGATAGTAACAGAGATTTGCCAATTTTGGTCTGTTAAAAATTAATTACTGTACAGGTCATATCGCGACTGGTAGTTGGAAGGGCAGAGGAAACCAGTACATACAGTTCGTCAGGGTTCTGTACTGTAAACTACCGACCAACGGCAAGCAACTACCAGCTTTCCCACTTGAGGCCATGCTGGGAACCGAACCCCGGCCTCAGAGGCGGGAGGCAAGAGTGTTACCACTCTGCCACTGTGGCCCCCTCAATGTACCTCTATGAAAGAGGGTTACTTTACCAGCTGACTTTACTTTAGAAATGTAGATCATACGCATGAAGTCAGAGGTACGTTATTGTAAGGTCATTAGTCCTAAATATAAAGGTCATAGCTGAAGTTTTACATGCTGTTCAACTGACAGTGTTATAATTTAATCTTATTACAAAATTGTGTTTTATCCAATTATATCTCCTTTTGTGTTTACAAAATAATCGATAGTCTTATCTCATAATTGCAACACACTCCCATTCGTGTTGAAGCAAACAATGCTGATATGAAGAAGCATCATCCTGTTTTTCATTGGGCTGATAAAATGTTTTTCTTTTGTAACAGAATTTCTAGTGACGGTCTTTTTCCCAACACAAAACATTACAATATTTATCAACTTTCTAAGAAAACTATACATAGCTGAGTATGTTCATATTAAACTGAGGGTGTTTATTTCAACAAAAATGCCCACCAATACATATTTGATGAACTTTCCAAGAAATATATATGTACAATAGGCATTTTCATGTTTAATTGATGAATAACTTCTGTCTTTTGTTTCAGGGGGTACTAATTATGTTGTGCTATATTGATTCTTTTTAACTGTGTAATTTGGTTGGACAGCTTTTGAAAAAAAACCTGTGAAGGCCACTTATTCCAACATAATTTCAAAGGTCTGTACCTGCTAGGGGACAGGTGTTAATAATTAAGCACAAGGACACATTAATAATGTATGCTCCATGTTTGGCTTTTGTGACAATGATTTTCTGTTCTTTTGTTTACAAATTATTGGGGGGGGGGGGGGGGGGTTATTATTACAGAGAGTACCCTTCCATCCTCAAATGAAATTTCTTTGACCTTATATGGAAAAAATATGGAAAATTGTAAATCACATTTGCATATATGGAAACCTTGTTGGCAGTAGAAAATATTGCTGCCACAACTTGCTTGGAAACACTTTTTCAATCTTTGGGGAAAACCACCAAAATTTAAATTCAGTGTTTCATCCCACGTACTCAAGATTTCAAGTCTTATTCCACCTACCTTTTGTTGTGCTTAATTTAGACTAAAAAGGGGAAGCTCGAATGCAAATTTCCTTGTCAAATTCCTGAAACAAAAAAGCCAGCATCACAGAGATGCAGTCCAGATATAGAATTCAACCATCAGGACCAATGTTGGCTGTCAGTCGCATGGTTGGCAGATTTTGCTGGTATTGGACCAAAGTGGGCCAGCAGTGGCCTCTCACGGTTAAGGCCGCATACCTCTAGATTTCAGCTCTGGTGGACCAACCTTGGTCCAATGGTGGATTTTTATTCAAGATGATGGTGAACAATAACAGGAGGTTTTGTTTGAACTTGGTAAAATTTGCCTTGTTATAGCGAATGTCCTTAGAATAATCAAAATTGGAGACAAGTGAGTCAGTTTTGAAATCTGAGCAACATTGTAAAGTTACAAAATCTATTACTGTAACATTAAATTCTGGAACAGTTTCAATAGGAAATATCATCTCAATTTCAGATTTGCAACAAAAAGTTACCTTGTATATGGCATTGCATGGTCTGGTAGAATGGCACACAACCTAAATTGGCACAAGAGGAAACAGTAAAAATAATCTTTATAGCCACAAAAGAATGCGTACAAGAATCAAAGCCAAATAAGTGTAGTTATCACCTGGGATCACACATCCAGAATTATTTTCATGCTTTTCAATAATACCTGCTTGCACAACTAAAAAAATCCCATCAGATTGAGGCTATATTTTCACACAGGCTGGGGTCCGTCTTTAGCGTGGATCCTCCCCATAGACAATCCAGATCCGAACTGATGGTCCCAATCTAAAAATTCACTTTTTAATTTTTTAGACACAACCCAGGAGTTAGGGTTTATGTGTTGTCGGGGACTGGTTGTTGAGTATAATCCTGTAATAGTATCAAAAACACATTCTTGAATGACCAAGTCAGAGCTTGGGTTTGACCCAGTTTTTCCATTTCAACCAATAGCAATGACTTCCTATCAGGACAGGGCACCTAGTGTATCTGACAACTTCCCATGAACTAGATTTAAGCCCACGAGCAGAGATATGAGAGAAAAGTGATAAAATGGCAACCTGGTTCACCACTTCACTGCAAAGGTCTCTCTTAGGTGGTAAGAATGAAGACTCTATCTCCTCTCCATAAAATATTGAAGACACTGTGATCAGATCAGTGCAACATCATCAATTCTGCTGTGAAAGCTGTAATGAATGAAACTGGTGACCTCTGTGAGACAAAGCTGCCATAGGAATTAACGAGCTGTAAGAAGAAAGACAAACTATCAATAATTATAAACATTTAGATACATTCCATAAAACTTGACAAATTATTCATCAATGTTGTTGTTTTCTCCTTTCTGGTGGGTTCACACTTATCTGGATGAACTCAGGAAACATTTTGGGTTTGCAAACATATAAAAAGAAAACGTTTGGCAAAGGTTAAAAGATGACGGGTACGAAACCATTTGTAATAGAAAGTTTTAAAATGTTTTATGTATACCATTTATAAAACGTTTAATGATAAATGTTAGAAAAACATTATAAATGAAGATAATAATGTCTGAATAATAATGGGATTAGAGGTCAATTTCAATATCTTTGTATGGTTGCTCACTATTGAAAATATTATCTTTATGTCTAAAATTGGAAGATAGTGGCTTAGAAATTGTGAACCCATTCAATTCTTACTTTTAGGGAATGCATATGTGGCAATTGTTAACAAAGTCCTCTAAAATGCCCTTTTATTGTTCACCACCATCTTTGTTTGGACAAGTATGAAGGTGAAGGTTTAAAAATGTAGGTCTGAAAAACCGTTTTTGATAGAATACTTTTAAAAGATTTGACTTGAAATGTTGTTTAAACATTTTATGTGTACTGTTTATCAAACATTTCATGATGAATGTTTGAAAAACATTTCCAACAAAACCTTCACTTCTCCAGGTATTTTATAAATATTTTAAAAAACGTTTCCAGTCAAACTTAGCTTCTTGAGTTATTTTATAAACATTTAACAAACATTTTCAGTAAAAACGTTTGTATAGAGAATGTTTATAAAACGTTTTTTTAAACATTACAGTATAAACTTTTACTTGGAAATGTTTAGCAAACCATAAGATATGCTTTATAAAATGTTTTGTAAATGTTTAAACCATTTAAAAACGTTTCTTATGTTTACTGGGAATGTCTGCAATCCAAAAATAGATAAAACAAAATGAGCTTGTACTTATATTTATTGTTGCTATTTTAAGTTCTGAAGCTCAAAATAGAGAAAAGAGGCCATGATTGTAGTAACACGATAAAGTTCCTGTAGGATTTAGCACAGATGAAAGTGGTCTAAAATTATGTCATCAATGCCAACTACAGCTCTAAATGGTTGAGACAAAAATCTTTCACCCAGTCAAGGCAGGAAGAACGGGAAGAAACAAGTTGTTCGGGGGACGTATGCACCGAGAGCTTTTCAAAACTGTAATGGGATCTTGTCTCCATGCTCACATGTATAAAACCAATGCAATACATTCTACAATACAAGCTCTCTTCAAGTTAAAGAAAAAGGTGAGGATTTGTTAAAACACAGTCTGCAAAAGCGGAAGTTACGGCTCTTCCAATTAACTAAATCACTATGATTCATCATGACACCTGTTTATCTGATTAGAACTGAAAATGTTTTCAGAGTACAAATTAAGCCATTGTAGCTCATATGACAAGACATTTCATACCACTGTCCGCTGGATATATTCCATTTCATCATATCATTGTGTGTTCAGGCTTAAGATTTAAGATAAAGACACATGGCGTCACTTTATTGGAAATGTGTGAACAATACATTAGCCATAATTATTGTAACAAATCAACAAACCAACCAAACGGAAGCTTTATATGGTGGAAAGGGAGCTTCTTAAAGTCATGTACTTTACATAATATTAATAAATTCTGTAATTTAAAAGGGACAATCACATAAAACGATTAACATATTATTATTATCATCATCTTTACAGCCTGAGTTGTCAAAAATGATAATTGTTATGCATACCAGAGTAATGGGAAGCATTTCAACTACTCTGTTGCTTGTTGTGACTCGGGTTGTTTATTTTTGGTGCCCTGCAAATGGCTCCTTGGAACAGTACACGCATCAAAGCAAACATACATGTATAGGAAATGACAGGATATTATTTCCAATTCACCATCTAACCTGGGCTGTCTACCTATGCGAGCACCTTTGTTCCCGCTATGAGCCTTGCATAGGATTTACTCTTAAAGACGAGACCACCCACAAGCTGTGCTCCATCAAAAATAAGTGCCAGCCCGTCTCTACTGGCAACACTGCTGACAATGTCTATATAAAGGTTGAACCAACTATCATCAGATCTGAGCCAGTGCTTTCTGAAAGTGTCATAGAGGTGATACAAAACACATTAACGACAGACACTAGTATTGGTCAATATGATCAAAGTGGAAGTGATTTAGATTGTGGGTTTTTGTGCCTGTTACACGGCAACCCATGTATTGGAGCTGATCGAATTAAAGATGCTAATTCCGATTACTCAGAATATTGCTTCCTAAAAGGCAGTTTCAATCATGTTCAGGTTGGCTATAGCGACAATATAATAAAAGTGCACAAAAATCCACTCCAACCATTCCATGACTACCACGGTTCATTCACCAAATATGAAGGGGAGATCTGTTCAGTCTCGAATTCAGTGGGGGACATTAATTTCCTCCATGAATATCTATGTGCAGAAATGTGTCACACATTAACATATTGTGTAGCCTTCACCATAGACAGGGACTCCAAATCATGTGGACTGAAGTCTGTATGCCATCCAGGTAATATGCAGCCCAGCACTAAGTATGATACCTACATCATGAAGACAAAGTTTGTTTGTCTTGATCATTGCTACACATTCCTACCAGACAAACTTCTAAGCAGAGCTGATGCTGAAGATGCCTGTTCTGCCCGCGGTCAGTATTTACTGACTTTGGAAACTGAGGAAGAAATGACTTCTCTATTGAACTATCTCAGTCCAATTGAGTATGTACAACTAACATTACCCATGTGGCTTAGCTTAGACCAACAGGCAGGCAAGTGGAGGATGAGTGACACAGAATCAGTGTCAGTGTCATGGTCTCTTCCATGGGAAACTGGTCATCCTGTTGATGGGGCGAGTTTTGCACTACTAAATCAGCAGACTGTAAAATTTGTCAGCGGCAATGACTCTACCATTGGTTATGCAGCTTGTGAAAGAAAGGGGCCCTTCAAAGTCTATGGAGGCGATGGGCAGGATATCGATGGGGTTCCTGAAGAAAGCTACTTCAGTCCTTTGTTTGATGTCAACGGAGGTACATGCTTGACATTAGGTGACAGAGATCCAGTGGGTGGGCACTACACCCTAGAATTTCTGAGCTCCAGAGATATAACAGGTGGAATGATAGTTGTTGTGTATGGAAAGAATATGAATCAAACGGATCCGGGTTTCCTTCTCATGTTGGCTAATAGTGTCACAATCACATCTGATGGGAAACAGATCAAAGACGCATATTATCAGCACTGCAAATGGATGTATGAGACTAATCGGGAAGGTGGTGTGCAAGAATGGCTGTTTCATTGTCAGTGTGATGGAGCTTGTGGTGTATATTTGAAAATTTTCAAAGCTGTGGAACTGTGTGCTTTATCTAACTGGTATTAAACTCAGGAAATCTGCATGAAAGAGATTATGCTTGTTACGTAGTATGGACATGGTGTCATAAATATATATTTATAGTATTAGCATGCATCATACAAACATATAGTTGTAAATATTACTTACACTCACGTTAAACGACAAGGTTCCCAGGGGACTCGTACCCACAAGCTCTCACTTAAAACACATAAACCTTACGAGATGAGCTATTAGGAAAAATCCCTACTTCCCAAGACAGTAGTGGCACTTTTCTTACTTTCTGGGTTTTATTTCCCTGTAATTTATAATCTCAAGAACAGGTTATATAAATTAGTTTACATGTCAAAATGATTACACAATATTCACAAAAAATGACACATTACCCACACAAATGTTAGAATTTAAACAAAGTTTAAACAAAGACTACATTTTAATATAGCTTTTGTAAGCACATCAATTATTAACTTTCATGTTAAAATTCAATCTTTTTTCATTGACCAAGATGCAAATTTTGGAAATAAACTTCATCTTCAAGTCCATAGTAAATCAGTCAACATCCATACATAGTGTTAATACGATGTTTGACCTCCCTAAAGCCTTGTAACCTAGCTGATATTCTTACACTTTAATGACTTGGTGTTTTAATGCTGTAACCAGTACCCAAGGTTACTGGTTTGGAAAACAGCATACTTTGCATACTTGCCTGCACGTTTGACATTTTAAACTTGTGATTTCCCAATTCTTCATTGCAATAAGATCACCACTACTCTTTTGATCTGCCGCTAGATGAAATAATAAAGAGGTTTAGTTCTACGTTTAATGGTCTACTCACGTAACATACTTTCCACAGGCGTTAATACACTACATTTAAACTAGTTGCGGTTACAATATTAGAGTTTAGCCCAAATTTCTACAATTTCCATATGCTCATTACAAAAGTTTTCGATTTTTTGTGTCTTTATTGGATTGCCAATTAAACCCAATCTTGGTAAAAATGTGCTGTACATTTATCTATCATTTATTTTTATGATATAGTTTTAAAATATAATAGATTTAATTGTGTAAAAAATTGGCGACTGAAACACATTACTAAACCTCTCTAGTATAAGGAAATTCTGCCAAATTGACAACTGCATCAAGTTAAATGATTTGGGAAAAATGATTTGCTATAGATTCTTTATACATGGCGACCCTCCAGAGCAAACAATATATGAGACAAAGGACTTGTAATTATAAAAAAGCCATATTTGACTCATATTTGAGGGGGAACTCTGATGTCAAAGTGACTCCCATATATCGGTTACTCATAAGTAGGTGAACAAAAGATTTGACAAAAATCCCCCTTATTCAATAGTGATGGACTTAAAAGGGATTTATTCAATAGTCAACAACAAAGTAACTATTACTATGTCATCTATGGAGCTACAGCTTTGAAACATCTCCACTATGCAGTGCATGAAAAAGTAGCAAAACAAGAACTTTGAAACTGGACAGGCATGAAGATAAAATCCATTGTATTTGTGTTAAAAACTGGACATGGTAACAACTCACTTCCTCGTTTAGGTAAAGAAGAATTTGATGAATAATTAACATATTTTATACACTGAAATACAGTAAATACAGCATTTTTAGGTGCAAGCAATTTACTTAAAGAAGCTAAGCTATGGACCAAGATCTCAAAAGCAGGGATTAATGGAAGATTTTAGAAATCAAATAAAAGTCAGACGACAAAATACAGATTTTAATTCAACTTTCACAGCCCTTAATCTATGTCATGAAAGCAGACTCATTTCAAAGTTTCAAAATCCAAAGTATGAAATAGGACACATGACAAAGTTTCCAAAGCCCCTCAATTTAAACTGGAAAGGACTCGCAGAGCAGAGACCTTCACCATGGGGAACTCTGAAAGCTCATAACTTTTTTATCTCTAGGATCGATCCAGATCTTTTTTCTAAAGTTGACTAGAGACAAGTTTTTCCTAATGCAAGAAAAAGCATCCCATGGCAAAGAAAGTGAATAATCACCCTGGTCATCAATACCTGACAGTTTCTCCTTTCACCTCCACACTCTACTAGTCAGTCAAACATTTGGCTATAGCTTGGCTTTTATGCTGTTAAAATATGGAATGGCCTTCCTGACAATGTACACAGTGCAACATCTGCCTCCTTCAGGAAAAAGCAGTGTAAGCCCTATTCACACTACAGGGGGTATACCCTGTGGTTAGATGTTTTACTCAGTAGCGGAATTGCCTCCCATGATATCTCATATCTTCCGAGATTTGGTGTACCCATGGCCACTGATGGAACATGATGTGTAACCATCAACGACAGTAGTACAAATGCTGGTCCATGAGATTCAACCTCCATGAACCTCAACCCACCTTGGGAAGAATATATGGTACCTAAGCAAGACTGAATTACAACCTTCTATAATCCAAGGACACCACACATTCAGTTACCGTATGAAAAATTTATCTGTGGAATGTCACAGTGAGAAATTCAGAGGTTGAGGAAATTTTAAATATTTTTCCATGGGTGTATCATTGCTGTATCATAAGTTCACAAACGGATGTCAAATGGTAGTTAAAGGACAGGGCCATTTTGCCCAAAGCCTACTACTGTGGGGTATAACACCTGTTGTGTGAATGAGGTTTCAATTTATAACGTGTAACCCATTTTCAACAAGAGTACTCAGAGAGTACAGACCTCCACCAAACCTGGATCCAGATGATCCAGATCTAATCACTTGTTCCTTGTCCCATTTAGGACATTTCCTGAAAATTTCATCAAAATCCATCCATAACTTTTTGAGTTATCTGTCTTTAAAAATTACATTGATCCAGAAGATCCAGATAATGATCCGAAACACTCTCAAAATTGAATCATTTCTTCCTTTTACCTTATCAGACATATCCTGAAAATTTCATCAAAATCCTTCCATAAGTTTTTGAGATATCAAATGCACAAACTCATAAACAAACCCAGGCGAAAACATAAACTCCTTGGCAGAGGCAAAAATACGAAGACCATTGAGGAACCCAAACAACAAGAGATAACAAGGAGTATGTTTATGTTGGGGAGGTCACCAATATTCACCTGAGAATTCATCAGGGGATAGGACTAAAGGAAGATGCATAAGAGATCGATATTGGTAAAGACAATGGTATGGTAAACCTGAACAATTCTTTGCCTTGAAATTTAAATTTCAAATTAGAAAATTTATTAAATGAAAGTTTTTTGAGGATTTTTTCTATAAACAAATATATGTCCTTTACACAAATCTACATCACAATCAAATCTTCATAGCAAGCTAAGTTGATACATTTCTTGATGTAACTAAGATGATATAAGCTACTGACAATTCTGATCCATTTTTAGGGTCATAAAAATGACCTTGAAAAAGACCATATCACTATAACTGAAAAGTACTGAAGAATAATCCAGTCAACTTTATTCTTTGCAAAATTTAAAGAAAGTCAACTTTATAGTCATGTTTGACCCTGGCGAATGGGGGTGTGTGGGGAGGGGTGCTCAGAGGAAAATGTGACTTTTACCTCTCGGTACATTCCACAGCTCTAATTACAATAATATAAGAGATATTAAGCAAAACGTGAAATCTGACCAATTTAGGGCCACTGAACTGACCTTGAAAAGCAGATAGGTGACAAAAAGAAATATCACTAGGTCTGAATAGTCCTCAAGAAAAATTGAATACAGTTTTGTAGGATTTCAGGCAGTATTTTTGTGGACACATTTCAAAGTAGAGTTTTTACATTGTAACCATTCCTACCCAGGGTAGTACACTGACCTATTTGTGAATTACCAATGAAATCATTTAACAGGCATGTGGGTGGAGCTTAAAGTAACCATCAAGGGTAGTATGGGTGGTCAGTGGTGTACAAGGGTGTTTAAGCTCATTAACAAAGAAAATTTTAATATGAATCCATTATGCCAGAGGGATGAAGGACTTAGTACACATTTCACCATCAGCAGGGCCAAATATGACTGTTGTTCATGTTTTGCAATTAAACACAAGTTTAATTCTAATTCTTTAATTCAGATATTAACATGTACATAGGTATTATAATTTATTAAAACACAAGTTGTTGCATGAAGGTCTCAGTGAAGAGTGTGGGAATCTTTTCATATTTTAATCTCCCAGGTATGTTATAACAACATACAGGATATCTGGTCACTGACACTTTAAGATAATGAGAGGGATCTGGAAACCCTTACTAGCCTGGGTAATGACTCTAAAACATTTAACATCCACAACATCCTCCCTTTTTTACAAAAGAATATAAAAACTGTGAATCAGTAAGAATAAAATGTCAGCTATATATAATTTTAAAACAATTTTAAAACTTCCAAATTGGTAAAGGTAAGGGTAGACTACCTTCCTTTACAAAAGCTTGTAACTGTGTATTATTCTGACACTTGTAGTTACAATGCCAATTTTGACCTATTTTATTTATTTATTTAGCCAATTGTCTAATTGAAACCAGCTTGGTAATGTTCAGTGGTCTTCTTGTTTCTCCCACTTCTTCTTATTTCTGTTGTTTTACTGGGTGAGCTTGTTGGTACACTTGCTATCTCTGATCTGCTGTCATACTGTGTGTCTTCTGTTGTAACAACACTTTGATTGTCAGTGGTCTGAGGATTGACATCTTCTTTCACCTCCTTTTCTCTCTCTTGTAGGTTTATTTTGTTTATTTGGGGTTTTACGTCGCTTTCAACACTGTACAGGTCATATCACGACGGGTAGTTGGAATGGCAGAGGAAACCAGTACATATAGTTCGCTAGGGTTCTGTACTGTAAACTGCCGACCAACGGCAAGCAACTACCAGCTTTCCCACTTACGGCCATGACGGGGATCGAACCCTGGCCGCAGAGGTGGGACTCTCGTAGGTGGAACCTATTTCTTCTGTAAGATTTATCATCAACCGTCACAGTATAAGATCTAGGTGAGAGTTTGTCAGTGCACACTCCTTTCTTCCATGGGCCAGTTGAGTTTGGTAATGGCTTAACATAGACTGGTTGCCCAATTTCTAGTTCTGGTAGGTGTCGAGCATGTTTGTCATGGAACAGTTTGGCTTTTTGGCGTTTCAGTTTGATCTTTTCTGGAACATTTTCCACAACCTGGGGTTGTAACAGATTTTCTGATGTAGGTAGGAATGTTCTAGTCCTACGTGATATTAAGCGTTGAACAGGGCTACTCTGCATTTCACTGGTAGGTGTTTTGCCCCAATCTAGTTGTGCTTTAAAGAAATCATCTCCAGCTCTTTGGGTTTTCTTTATTAAGGTCTTTACTATCTTTACTGCTGATTCAGCTTTTCCATTGGATTGGCTGTGATACGGTGAGCTAGTGATGTGGCAAAAATTCCATTCCTTGGCAAACTTTGCAAACTCGTCACTAACAAACTGGGGCCCATTATCAGTGACAATTTCATTTGGAATTCCCCATCTTGCAAAATGTGGTTTCAGCTTCTTGATGACAGCTGCAGTTGAAGTAGAATGGAGAGCATCTACCTCCCAGTAATCGGAATAGTAGTCTACAGTAACAAGATAATTTTTGTCCTGCAGAGAGAACAGGTCCAGTGCAAGCTTACTCCAAGCTCTGTCTGGTACTTCATGTGTCATAAGAGGTTCTTTTCTTCGGTTCTCTTCCACTTCCACACATGTTTCACACTTTGAAATCAGCTCTTTTATGTCAGTTGCCATGTGTGGCCAATACAGGACATCTTTGGCCTTTCTTGTGCATGCAGCCATGCCTAAGTGGCTAGAATGAATCCTGGAAAGCATTTCTGGGATCATTGCCTTTGGAATCAAAATCTGGTTTGCCTTGAACAAAATTCCATTTTGAACACTAAGTTCTTCCCTGTATGGCCAATACTCTCTCAGGCATGCAGGTATTTCATTCTTGTCATTTGGCCATCCAGCCAGGATTGTGCTTTTAAGAGATTGTAGTGTACTATCTTGCAATGTTGACATTTGAATCTGATCAAGCCTTGTGTCAGATACTTTCAAATGTTCTGTATAACTTATCTGTTCCAGTTCTGTGCAAACTACTTCAAAATCACTAGTTGAAGATCTGCAATGTACATTTCACTGCCTCGTTTGTACTTCACCTGCAAGTTGTACTTCTGCAACCTCAGGAGCATTCTTTGGAGTCTCTTGGGTGCTGATAGAAGTGATTTCTTGAATATTACTTCTAGAGGTTTATGATCACTCTCAACTTGTATGGAATCTCTTCCCAGCAAGTACTGTTTGAAGCGTTCGCACCCAAACACTATAGCGAGACACTCTTTCTCAATTTGAGCATATGACTGCTCTGTTTTCGACAAGGATCTGGAGGGAAATGCGATGGGTTGGCCATTTTGCAATAATGTGGCACCTAACCCTTTTTGGCTGGCATCACTCTGCAGTGTGACAGGCTCAGATAGGCTGTAATATTTCAAAACAGGCTGTACTGTCACAATCTCTTTCACTCGCCGGAAAGCTTCCTCTTGCTGTGTTTGCCAGACCCAAACAGCGTCCTTGTCGGTGAGACGTCGGAGAGGTTCAGACACATCTGAGAGATGTGGTGCAAATTTGGCGAGATAGTTTACAAATCCAAGAAAACACTGAGTTTCTTTCACATTTGATGGTCGCTTCATCTCAGTCACGGCTTTTATCTTCTCTGGGTCTGGTTTAAGCCCTGTAGATGTGAGGAGATGACCCATGTAGGACACTTCTGTCATCTTCAGCTTTAGCTTCTTTTTGTTTAGCTTTAAGTTGACCTTCTGTGCTCGTTTCAACAGTTCAATCAGATTTGCATCGTGGTCTTTTACAGCTTCTTCCTGTGTTTTGGCACAACCGTATACCAAGATGTCATCTGCAATGACTTCCACTCCATGCAGGCCCTCTAAGACTTCATGCTGTTTACGCTGAAACACTTCAGGGGCTGAGGTCAAGCCAAACAGTAGACGCAACCATCAGTATCTCCCGAATGGAGTCCAAAACGTTGTGAGCATGCTACTTTCTTCGTCTAATTTGATGTGACAGAATCCATCCTTCGCATCTAGGGCAGAGAACACTTTAGCATTTTCTAGATTTGGCAGGATTTCCTCAATAGTTAGCATCTGATATTTTGGACGCTTGACCGCTTTGTTCAGGTCAACTGGGTCAATGCAGAGTCGTAGCTTCCCTGGCTTTTTAACTACAACCATGCTGTTAATCCATGGTGTTGGCTCTACCACTTTCTTGAGGATTCTTTGTGCCACCATTGAGTCGATTTTCTCCTTAAGTTCTGCTCTAAGGGCAACAGGAACTCTTCTTGGTTGATGCTGCACTGGCGTGATCGTCTCATCAAGCTCAATGTGATGTTCACCTGGAAACTGCCCTAATCCCTGGAACACATCTGAAAAACTGCCAAGTATATCCTCTTTAGACAGTCCTGTAGTGACTTCCTGTGACATGTGGACAACTTCATCTGAATTGATTGAAAGCAAATTCAATTGCTGGCATGTGTTTGCTGATAACAAGGGTTTTTGTGTGACCCTGGTGTTTACAATCTGGAAGCCAAGCTTAAAGTTCTTGCCATTGATTCTAGTGTAAAGAGTAGCATATCCCAGTGGCTTCATCCATGAGCCATCATAGAAGTTCAAATGAACTGAGCTTTCTTTCAGATTTGTATCTGATTCACCAGTTACTGCCTTGTAATCTTCAATATTCAGAACATTGCAGGTGGCGCCTGTATCCAGTTGACACACTAGGCTTTTTGACCTGTTATTTGACACAGAATCCTTGGTCTTCCAAAACTTCAGAGGTATTGTAAGCTGCTTACCTCTTGTTTTTACTGCTCCCACAAATTGATTTGTGTGGAAAATCGATTCACTTGATGAATCATCGGAATCCTGGTCAATCCTGTGTACTGCTTTCTCTACACGCTGTTTCTGCTTGCATACTGTAGCAAAATGATTACTTTTGCCACAGGCTTTGCACAATTTCCCAAATGCAGGACACTTCGACTTGTCAAATGTATGGCTCTGTCCACAAATATATTGCATCTCTTGTGCTGAGTTGGCTGTTGAGACCGTCTTTGCTGTTTTCGTGACTGTTGCTTGTGTTGCTTTGTGAAATTGACTTCTTCTTGCTTACTACCAATCTGCTGTAGTTGATGCTGTGAGATTTCCGCAATCCTACACATATCTATTGCTCTGGCTAAGGTTAGATCAGTTTCTCTGAACATGCGGGCCCTTGCAGCACTGTCTTTGGTGCCCAAGATTAATCTGTCACGCAGCATGTCATCTGTTAGATTGCCATAATCACAACCAGAGGCTAGCTGCCTCAGCCTTGTCATATACTGATCTATCCCTTCTGCCGGTCCCTGTGTAAATGTGTTAAAAACATATCTGTCATAAATCACATTCTTTGTTGGCTTGAAGTGTGACTCTAAGGCATCAAGTGATTTTTTCACATCCTGCTTGTCTTCTGCTGATATATCCAAGTGATGGTAAATCCTGAGACAGTCTTTCCCCATCACAGATCTCAGTGTCGCAATCCTTATAGCAGCAGATTTCTTGTTCAACTCAGTTGCAGTCTCAAAGTCCTCCCATTGTGACCTGAAAAATTTCCAGTTTTCAGCCCGATCTCCTTTGCAGTCCATTGGTGATGGAACTGGGAAGTTTGATGGGACACTCACTACCTGTGACACTGTTTCTGGTTCAGACATATTGCACTATATCCAAGTACAAGCAAACAAAAGTTTCTGCAAGATAAATCACTATCCACACTTTCAATAGGTTCTTTTGCAGGATATTAGAGGCTTTTTTTTACTCCAATTGTCTCTGTCAGAAATTAGAAGCTTTATTTTTTACTCCAATAATCCAAGTCAGAAATTAGAGGCTTTTTTCACTCTAATAATCCCAGTCAGAAATTAGAGGCTTTTTTAAAATATTTTTTTCTTACTCTAATTATCCCACTTCTGACACCATGTTTTGCAATTAAACACAAGTTTAATTCTAATTCTTTAATTCAGATATTAACATGTACATAGGTATTATAATTTATTAAAACACAAGTTGTTGCATGAAGGTCTCAGTGAAGAGTGTGGGAATCTTTTCATATTTTAATCTCCCAGGTATATTATAACAACATACAGGATATCTGGTCACTGACACTTTAAGATAATGAGAGGGATCTGGAAACCCTTACTAGCCTGGGTAATGACTCTAAAACATTTAACATCCACAACAGTTCACTATGCAAATGATCAATGCAAAGGAACATATATGTACAGTATTGTACACATTTTGGCTTTGGCTAGTTTTATTCTAGGCTCTTAGATATTTTTAGCGCTTTATATTTTATATATTTTTTATATTTTTCAATAGCTAGTATCCATGAAATTCAGACAGCAAATTGAATGTTGGAACTAAGTGTGACTGAAAGAAACAATCTGACCTATAGAAAATACAATTAATTTTCAAAGGGAATCAGCATTACATTTTTAGGCGGGTTGCATGTAACCAACACGCCTATTAGATTGATGTGTCCTATGTCCATCTGTCCGTCCACAACTCAAAAATTGTTTGTCCAATTGAATTCAAACTTGACAGGGAGATACATCACCATCATAGCTAAGTTGCTTTCAAAATTGGTGTAATTCGGTCCTTTCGTTTGTCCGTTTATAACATAGATACAATGTAACCTAGATTACAAGTTTTATGTTTCTTAGCATGTCTAACACATTCACCTTAACTGGGTAACCTAACATTTCTTTCCTTATTTCTAAATGTAATTACAGCAGTTGCTAACCTTATTGCTGCCTGCGCAACCCGCCTTTTGGGGCATCTTTGTTTTTTGCTTTCTACTTAGTTCTAACCAGAGCCTATTAGCTAAGGTCCAGGATCAAATTCCAAGTTTTTATGTTTCATGTAAAAGCCAGCATAGTATTTGTACAGACTTACAATATTTTCTGTATTCAGCCAGGGGCTCTGGCACAGCCCATGGGCAAAGCTAGATGTATTGGTTCACTGAATTGATCATATGATACACCAGAGTGTGGGAGTCATTGTTTTACAGAAGAAAGTCAAATAATTTGATGAAGCCCCCAGAACACCCTACACCAGTTTTGACACTTTGGATAAAAGTACTTTTCAGGCAGTACAATATGCAAACAGAAACTGTTTGAAAGTTACATGTCACTTTTACTATTTCAAAATTATTATTGTTTTCCGTATTTGCTATATGCCATACACATTATTGTTATGCAAACTAAAACATAATGAAATATTTTTAACATTCACAATGCAAATAACATACAAAAACAAAAAAAAATTATTGTAGTACCAATGAAAGGAAAATAAACAAATCCCAATCTTTAAAAAAAGTATAAGACTGTAAACATTCTGGAACAAAACTCCATTTCTACTTGATTTAGATTTATTTGCCGTTTTCTGTCGCGTTCAACAGCCAGGGTCATATTGCGACAGGTAGTTTACAGGTGGAGGAACCATTGCATACTAGTTGGTCAAGATTCTGCACTGTAAACCACCAGGCATCGGCTAGAAACTACTAACTTTCCAACATGAAGTGGCCGGGTCAAGATTCGAACCGGCCACCTTGGAGGTTGATTGTTTATTGTTTGTTTATTTGGGGTTTAACGTCGCTTTCAACACTGTACAGGTCATATCACGACGGGTAGTTGGAAGGACAGAGGAAACCAGTTCATAGAGTTTGCTAGGGTTGTGTACTGTAAACTGCCGACCAACAGCAAGCAACTACCAGCTTTCCCACTTGAGCCGTATGGGGATCGATCCCCGGCCTCAGAGGTGGAAGGCGAGAGTGTTACCACTTTGCCACCGTGGCCCCTACCTCGGAGGTTGAAGGCGAGCATTCTAATCACTACACCACCATTGCTACTTGAAGTTTCACTGCAATGTTCTTTTTGATAAGTTATCATTTAGTGATTGAGTAACTAACCAAGAGTGTTTTTACTTTGTTAAGAAAGTAGTTATTTTATTGTTTCTTAAACTACAAAGGGGCATTGAGATTGAATATAAACGTTTAAATAGCAATTGAAATACCCTTTATGTAATGATCAACCCTTTCATTTGTAAACTAAACATGATGTATATGGCTTTTTTCAAGATCTAGAAATGGTGTATTGCTTTTCTACATGGATGTAAAAAAACTGTTGGGCTTTTCTCCTGTAGGGCTTTTCATTGTAGGGCTTTTTCCTGGTTTCAAATCAATAATTGAAGGACAGGCATATTACACTAATGAGATGTGATTGCTTCACTTTCCAAACTGCAATAGTTAATTTACCCCACTGTCACAATGAAATTATTAACTGTCAAATTAGAATTATATTTTCAATCATCTACAAAATAATTAAGTGTTACTTCTGTGGCTCACAAATGTGATCACAGTTTAGCAAGACAACACACACTAATTTGTTTAAAACAGGCACCACAGACTTTTTATAACCAGCCACTTGAGATTTCATTATACATTCTACTGGCCAGTCCTTAAAAGGTTCCAACAGACAATACATTATATTGTCCAGTATTTGATGGGTTCACAAATATTGATCTACACAAACATAAAGTTGCCACCCCTCAAATTTTATTTAAATCAGGCACTGCCATATTAGGCATGTAACTATATGGCTTACTTCCCACTGGTGTACAATGTAAAAACTCTTGTACAAAAAAATTCTTTTTGCTCCCACTTTTGTTGGGGACGGGGGGGGGGGGGGAGGCTTGATGGGCAAGTTTATTAGACTTTTTGGAATTGTGGAATTCCAGGCCTCGGTTTCCCATTGCTTCTCATTATATTTCAAAATTCTAATTGCAATAATAAAAGAGATGTTAAGCAATAACTGAAACCTGGCCCATTTAGGAGACAGATTTCATGAGATTTTTTTAAATCCCAGGCCATGGTTTGCCATTACTTCCCAATACATTTACATTTTAATGATCTGTTCTTCCTGTAAACAGTATACCAAGATCATCCAATTCTACTGTTTTAAGGTAACCTTAACTTAAGGTTCTAACTTTCGATTTATCTAGTTATTTGGGGTTTTTACGTTGCTTTCAAAGTCAAAGTTGGGGTTTTACGTCCCGTTCAACAGCCAGGGTCATATTGGGACAGGTCCTCAGAATTGCCACTTGTAGGACTCGAACCCACAGAGGTGACAACCTATGATTAGATGCCAAACTTGCTAACCACTAGGCCACTGAGGACCTCACGTTGCTTTCAACACTATACAGGTCATATCACGACGGGTAGTTGGAATGGCAGAGGAAACCAGTACATAGAGTTCGTTAGGGTTCTGTACTGTAAACTGCTCACCAACGGCAAGCAACTACAAGCTTTCCCACTTGAGGCCGTGCGGGGATCGAACCCCAGCCTCAGAGGTGGGAGGCGAGAGTGTTACCACTCTGCCACCATGGCCCCTCTAACTTTTGAAGCTCTTAATCCAATTTTCATGCTTCAGCAACATATTGAACCTCTGTAAGGTCCTTTATGTGAGTAGATTTTCACAATATGTGCTACAAAGAGTCAATTTCAGCATGTTTGATCTGATGTTCAGCTGACACCTAAATTTTAATGTGACGAAAATGCTCGACAAATTCCGTTGATTTATGTATTGTACTTTTTGAGAAAATCTGGTGAAAAGAAAGCACAAGAAAACAGTTGTTTTTGATGTGACCTTGAGTCAAAGTCAACAGCCAAAAATCATTTTAATAGGCCTTTTATTGTGGGAGATATTGAACTAAAATACTGCATTGGCGGGGTTAGGCTATCTGAAGACTTAAGGCAAACCAATAAACATCCCCTTTTCAAAGAACACTCAGTTGCTTCTTCTTTGATCATACTCTACCCACATATAAAGGTTAAGAAAGATCCATTTATTGTTTTAGGAGATATTATGAACACAGTCAGATACATAGACAAATTGACATACCCCAAAACACAACCGACTGTTGGAGGAAATGAATAAATACCACACACAGACTCACACAAGGACATTTTATATAAGAAAAAATCATTCTATTTAATCCATATCAATGATGTGAGTGCATATGTAAATTATTTAGTGTTGTCAAATTATCACATACTTTGCATAATGGATTTCAAAATCACCTTTAGACACAATAGCCCAATTTTATGGCTTATTTTACAGGCCACAGTTTGTTGCAAGGTTTTCTGTTAAATTCTATGTTTATGGTGCTAAGAGAAGGAGAGATAAATGGGGTGTTTAAATAACCTTTCTAATAACAATATATACTAATAATAATTGTTCAGATGTTTATATGTAATTCTATTGAAAGCCAAAGGGGTACGTATTATCAGTAGGCTTTTATGGATGAATCCACTGGAACGTTAGGCATGGTGCAATATTATTCAATTTGCAGCAGCTTTGCGGCTTTGTGAGTGACGTATGAGAATCACAATTATAGATCATTCAGTGCTAGTTCCCCTAATTGCTGTTGTGTTTATGTCAAATCTCTACATATTTAAATTCAGAAAAAACTGGGGGCATATTCATGAACTTCTAAAGTCTAAAATGCGACTTTTATTGCAAGCCCACAGTTTGGCTAGATATGTAATAGTTTCTTTATCTCAGATGAAATTAATTGAAAATCTAAGAGTTTTAGATTTAGCTTTGACTTAAATTTATGCTTCGAGAGTGCTCCATCTTTTCTCCATCTTCTATTTGCAACTTATTAATAGAATGAATGTGTTAATAGAACTGATATACGTGAGGATATTACATACCATCTCTCCAAGGAAAGACCTGTCCTCAGGTCTTACATGACTACATTATTACACTTAACTAGCTTGGCTGTGAGAGGGAAGGATCTTTAGGCATATCACTAAGTAGTGGGAAGGGAGAAATTATTGATTGGTTCTGTTGTGTCTTCAACTTACAGCCTTCTGATTACACACAGAAGTAAAAACAAGTCTATCTCTTTAACCAGCTGAGGTAAATGGGGAATCCCTGGAAGCCCAGGTATTAATAGGACTGATATATGTGAGGATATTACAATTGCAAGTTTATATCCCAGTACTACTTATCTGATAATGTTGTACCATATGTTCTTGGCAGTAAGACATCTTAGTTGTCAAGGTTCGGAATAGCAGTTAAAGTCAGTTGTAGTTTGTGCTTAAAAGTATTCAAAATGTTCAAAACTATGGCAGATGATTTGGTGGTAAAAGTGTAACGACAAATTTTGAGTGGTCCTACAGCTATTCTGCAGGATGTTACTGCCAATATTTCAGTCATTAAGACCCATCTTGTGCACTCTCAATCTGCAAAAATGGAGATGATAAAGCATACTAACATCCAGATTACTATATAAGAGTAACCTGGGGTTGGTGTTATAAGCGACCTACATGAATCACAATGAATTAAAGCAATCTGTCCTTTGGTCTCAAGTTCCATGGCTAAACCAAAGGATCCACTTTAATAAACACAATTTCCGGTGATAATATTAAAGGTGTGTAGCTGTAGAAGCTGTAAGATCATTGTTTAAATGTGACCAGAGCATAAGTCATTAAACTCTATTTATGCATTAAAGACAAATAAAACACCTTCCAAAAGATGAGATTGGAACCAAACTAGATAAATGATACTAAAAAGTATAAAAATACCACTGTTCTACACTCTTGGGCTGTTTTATTTAGTATTTTTAGTAAGGTTAAACATTGACAGTTAAACTTTCTAAGTTATCTCTAGACACATATTTACAAAGTAATACCCTGCTAAGATCACTCAGCCATTCAACACTGGACTAAGGCTGTTCAGCGGTTTTATTGGATTGGGGTAAATAGTAATGTCAGCATAAATAGTGTGGGTTCTAACCCAACAAGAACTTAAAAAGACTAAAAATTAAAATTGCCCAATCCAAGAGTGTAGTGGTAGAAATCAATGTTTATAGCACAGGTCTGAATGTAGAGGCCACAGCTTCAGAAGTCTTTCGGTTGGTACATATATCATATATACACACTGCGTTGCTTTTCCAAGGTGTCTTATAAAACCCGGACTTCCGGAGGTGCTATCGAAGATATGCTATGGGTGTGATGAGGTGCGATGCATGGCCATAGCACCCAAGTCATTAATATTCATGACAAGATATGAGGACACAGATTTCCTTGTAATATTTCATAAAATGGACTTCTCGATGAAGAACAAATACTTTAAACTACAGAACTCATGGTCATAGCATCCAAGTCATTCATGGAGTCATTATGCACTCATCCAAGTCCCGGATCACTTGTGGTGCTACAGAAAAACTGGTGCTACAGAGGGTTAGGTGAGAGTTGCTTATTATTACATTTATATTAAGTATGTTAGAGTTATATGTCAATTTTATATAAGGAGAATAGATTGGCATTATTTAAAAACTGCAATTTAAACTACACATGCCATTTGCATAAACTTACTCCAAAGTAATTGGAATTTACATTCATAACCACACCCACTCCCCCACAAAATAAATAAATAAATAAATAAAACAACAAATTAGCTCTCTATATATTATAATATGGACCAAGATCAAAGAAGATATCACTTAACAGATTTACACTGCGACAAATACTTAAAACTCGAGAACTCAGAGCCATTTATGGAGTCATTAGGAACTCATTTAAGTCCCGGATCTCTTGTGGTGCTAAAGAATCACTGGTGCTACAGAGGGTTCAGTGGATGTTCTATATTAATTATTACATGTATAGGAATTACAATTTTCTCTCCCTTTACTCACCCTTTTTGTGTAAATTGTAAAATGGTGTTAAAATAAACTGTACTTAGTGTACAAATTTAACAAGTAAATAAAAATAAATTAAGAAGATGGTGTAATATCCTAGTAGTATTATGTTCGTACATTATGGTGACAGTGAGGTCAAATACCTTATGAAGGTCTATAAATATTAAAGTCGAGACTGTATAAGATTCGAGTTGTAACCACATAAGTATATAAAGCAGGAGTTATAACAGGAATTCCCCCCAAAACAAAGACAGTGTCTTTTAGAGACCTTCAGACACATCCTGAATGCAGTAAAAGTCATGACAATAAAGAGGTCAGTTATTCACTTTAACAGCAATTGTTTACCCCTCCCTTAATACATATGGAGCCTCTTGACTTTCTAATCTTGTTGATTTTACATGTGTGGAATAAAATAAAAGCTTCTAGAGATAATATGTGATTGTCAGTTAAAATATTAAACACTCAGATTTTCAAAACAGCTAATTTTTATTTTTATTTATTATAGTGACATGTATACAATCATTCAACTTTCACACAATAGCACGTAATACAACAATTATCAGTATACCCAGCCCTCTGTGGGCTTATAAGTCACTTCAAATACATATTAATTTAATGCGTATGTTTACATTTAACTGTTCAATGATGCTTCAAGAAAAAACTTTCTTCTCTTATTCCAAATGCTTTCAATGAAATTTGCAAGATACTTGGATTTCAAGTTCATCAAAATACACAATTGTTCATCTGGGATTAAATGGTTGAAACTAGGAATTAATTTAAACAAATTGTCACGTTCAGCGTTACATACCGGACACGAAAACAAAAAGTGATGTTCATCTTCAATAGCATTTTGATTACACAGCAAACACAATCTTTCATTTAACGCTTTTCGAATGTATCGCCCAGTTTCTATACTTAATGGTAATATGCCCATGCGAAGCTGGGCAAGTAATGATCTTTGAGATCTGCTAATATTGCTTATGACGTAATCTTCTACATTAATGTTTTGTTTAAATTTCATATAGTTCCTTAACTTTGGTTTGTAACCAACTGTATTGGACCACTCTTCGTGCATAAGATCAGAAAGTTCAAGCTTTATATCTGTCAGGTCAATTTCTTTTCGTTCAATAATATAATGAGATTTATTAATACTTTCAAGAATGTTATACAAATTGTTAAACCAGCTTGAATTGTTTATATTAATTAATTGAAATTCTGCAACCTTTTTTGTCAGTCTTTCATTTTTCATTTTAAGAAGTCTGTTCCAAAATCTCAGTATAGAAACAAAATGCTGGAATTTCACACTAATCCACCCCATGTCAGCTTGAACTGCATGGGTTGGGGCATTTTTATGTACACCCAAAGAGTATCTCATGGCCCTATTTTGGACCATTTGCCCAAACTTATCATTCCCGTATCCCCAAACACTTGCTCCATAACTAATAACACTGTTTACACCAGAATCATACAATTTAGTAAATGTGTAATACCCAATGTTTTTGAATTGCTTGAATTTTGATATTATTGAGCCGAGTGCTCTACCACCAGATTCAGCTAGAGTTCTGGCACAAAGTTCAAATGTCAGGTATTCATCAAAAATTACACCAAGGTATCTATAATTGCCAGTTAAATTTATCTTACAGTTATTAATTTTGAACTCATATTTTGTAATAGATTTTCTTTTATTCCTAAAATGAATGATTTTTGTTTTGTCAATATTCACCTTCATTTGCCATTTGTTACACCAATAACCAACATGGTGAAGCATTTTCTGTAAATTTTGTTCATTCTCACTTATCAAACTATGTCATCTGCATACAATAGAATGCAAATTTGAGTGTTTCCTAGTGAGACGCCAAGTTCCAACTTTGTCAGCTCTTTCGCGAGGTCATTGAGATATATATTAAATAAAGTAGGTGATAAGTTATCACCCTGTCGTACCCCTTGTAAGGTACCAAACCATGTAGTGGTGAGACTATTTATTTGAACACATGATTCTGTTTCTTTGTAAAGTGCAATAATTGCATTATAGAAATTTCCATTAATCTTATTTGTTAACAGTTTGAAATATAGCATATTACGATTAATACTGTCAAATGCCTTGGACATGTCAATAAAGGCAGCAAAGGTACTTTTCCCTTCATGTTTCCGACTGTTAATTATAGAGGACAATACAAAAACATGATCTTCGCATGACCTTGAACATCTAAAACCATTTTGCTCATCAACTAGAGTATTATTATCTTCAAGAAAGCAGGTTAACCGAGAGTTCAAAAGACTAGAATATATCTTTGCAATGCATGACTAATGCTAGACTAATGCCTCTGTAGTTTTGTGGCAAAAATGGGTTTTTATTTGAATTTTTCGGTATTGGCTTGATTAAAGATCTCAACCACATTTTAGGTACCACTGAATTATTGAAGCAATAAACAAAAAGTGTATGTAATAATATTGTTATGGATGGGTTTTTTATAACTTCAGTTGGGATTTGGTCAATGCCTGGAGCTTTATTGTTTTTAAAGTGGCCTATAACTTTTTCAACCTCCTCCAGTAAAATATGGGTATTCAAGGTAGTTTGAAATTCTGCTTCCCTGTCATTTTCAAGGTCTTGTTTTTGCTTTTCAATTTCATTAGCAAAAGCAACATCCATATTTTCAAGGCTAGGATTATACAATTTTTCAAAATCATTTTTCCAAGTGTCCAATACAATATCTGTATCTGTAGTTATAATTCCATTGTGCATAACTTGAAAGGGGATTTCTGATTTACCTGGACCCATACTTTTAATTTTTCCAAAAGTCCCTGTGATTGTGTTTACTCATATTTTCAATATTAATAACAACATTTTGGTTATATTCCCTTTCACTTTTTCGCAGCAGTTTATCAAAGTATTCATGTGCAGAGAGAAACACAACCCTCAACTGACTTTTTACATTTCTATGGCCATGGTACTTTTTGTAATTTTTTTCAGATTTTATCATGTTACTCCATGCCATATGTAAAGTATTGTTCCAATAAGGTTTGGAACATTTTTATTTCTTTGCATTTGATTTTCATATGTCTCTAAATTCTAAATAATTATCCATTTCATTCAGTATCATTTTAATAAGGTTATCATACAACTTGTCAAATTCTGTATTTAGAAGAATCTGGTTCTCAAGCTGAACAATAATTTCTGAAACTGCAGAGTTCCACACAACATTATTTAAAAAGTTCACATTTGGATTATAAAAAGAATATTTCCTAATAGATAATTTTCAGCCAAATTATCTGCAACTTCCGTACAACTAGATATCTTAAGTTCAAGTGTCACCACCGAGTGATCTGGGGCCTTACACTGACTTGAAATCAGATTTTAATTCTTCACTCCCAGAAACTATGTCATTAACAGTATGAACAACACACTTTAAACAACGATTAATATTTCTATGTTCAGTAATAATGTAGTCAATCACAGAATTCCCCATGGTATTTATGCATGTGAAGTTATCAAATTCTGGGGTGATTCTGCCATTAATTGTGCACAATTTCATATCTTTTAAGAAGTCAATAAACACATCACAGTATGCATTTGTAGTTTTATCAATGCTGATACACTCAGGTATAGTGTCTATATATGTAATAAAACATCTTTGGAACCGATCATAGCATTGAAATCACTTGCCAATACAAACATATCAACATGGTTATTTGTGTAAATTTTACTAATCAAATGACCAAATAAATTAGCAGTGTTTGAGGTAACAACAATATACCTGAATAGTATCATCAATTTCATTATTTTTCAGTTCAACTCCTAGGATGCCTTCACAATCATCATCAATTAACTTTATTCCATAGAAATTCAATAAGGAGTCTTTGATCAGCATTACTACTCCACCTGATCCTTTACGTGTATGAGGGTTAATTACCTTCCTATTGTTTACATATGAGGTAAAACCTGGAACATCAATTACATTATCATTTTTAAGATGAGTCTCTGTTATACAAATAATTTCTGCATCTAAAATGTCAATAACTTTTAGCCTAAATATATCATTTAAGTTGGTCCATCCATTAACATTCCATGTTACAAGTGTAATAGTTTTGTCAAAGGGCTGGGAATTGTCCTAACTTTGTAGATATGTAAAATCACCTTGGTTGTGCTGGCTCCAGGTAAACTGATTCTGTGAATTTGGCAAGGTATTGTTCATAGGGGTTTGTTGTGGTAACTGTTGAACTGCCGGCGGATGGATGATTGGGGAACCTGATGAAATTTCACCTTGATGTGTAAACCCAGTAGCATGTCCTGATGGGGGTATAACTTGAGAGTGAAACAGTGGTCTGGGCTGACATATTCCAGGTGCTCTTACCATTGGTGGCTGTACCGGAGGATTGTGTGGTGTAATATCAGCTGCATTACGAACCATATCACTGTAACTGGTGATTGGTGACACCTGGCCATTAAGCACTGTAGATGTAACTGGTGCCCTGTTCACTGTCGTAGCTATCTCTGGTGAGCCTTTCTGTATTGGTCTCCTTTGACCTTTGTTATTGATAGTGTTCTGGCCTCCATCCAACTTCCTGATGATCCTTCCATTACCAGTAAGCCTTAGATCCTTTCCTTGTGGTAGTTCTAACAGCAGAGTTTTAAAATTGAGATTTGAAAGCCTTTCTGTGTGACTCATGGAAGAGCGCAAGTACACATTTTTGAATTCATGTGACTGCTTTAATGTGGCTTTTCTCCTCAATGCCTCAATCTTGTCTTCTTTACTAGCAAACTCCACTTTAAAAATGCCACTGCTACCTTCGCTAGCAGGTGTACGCATCACTTGGATCACTTTTTTTGTTTCTGCATCCTACTGCTTCCAGGAGCCTTGTTGTGAGTCTAAGATCATCATCCTGCGTATTCCTTGGCATATTAACTGCAACTATAGTGACATCTGGATTAACTGTCATGAGTTTCTACTTTTTTCTCAATCTATTTGATTTGCTTCAGTATACTGTCTTGTTTTGCATTTACTCGTTGCAGCTCCAAAGAAACATTATTTAGTCTGTTACAAATTGGTTCTAGTAATTCACGGTCACTTTTCCCCATTGTTGCTATTGGCTGCAGTGATTCCTGTGTGAACATAGATCCAGTGTCAGATAATGTTTCATCACCTGATTCATCCATAGTGATTTTCTTCTTACAGTCCAATGGGCTAGGGGTTTCTCCAGACACAGCTTTCATCTTGATAGTTTCAGAGGTTGACATTACAGATAAACACAAAGAGATTGACCCACCTGCACTTGCCAAATGTTTGTTGATTTATACTCTGTCCCATTAACCTCAGTTCACTGGTCAAAAAATAGATGCAGCACTATACAATGGATCTTGGTGTTGCATGTTAATTAAGCCTCAGTCATTAATTAACACCACCAATTCAAAAGAGGGCTTGTTCACTGGCTTGATCAGTAAATGTGTATTAAACATGTACTATGCACATATTAAACATTCAGCACTTGTTAAGAGAAGTATCCAAACACAACTTCTGGTAGTCCACCCAGATATGCAAATAAATAAACAAATAGTAAAAGAACTTTTGAACAGTATTGATCATCTATTAACTGGAACTTCTGAATTAATGAGAATAACATTTAATTGTTTCAGTGTTCAATGTTTTTAAATGTTTTAATGTGTGCAACATTAAACTTAAGAAGGAGGAAGTGTAGTGAACTACTGAGACTTATCCAGGCTAGTAGAAGCCCTCATCATAGTATAAGCCCTCATGTATGAAGTCCATTTCCTGGAAATTATGTGTCATCTAAGCAGTTTTATAACCTTGTTTAATTTATGTGACAACTGTAGGAAGCTACATAATTGGATTAGGAAGTATTTTGTTTTATATCAGTTCTGTGCTGGCTTTCCATCTGAATACAAGTTTAAAATAAAAGCTCTGAGTTTTACTCATATGTGTTGGGTTACAACAACTACAGCTATAGATTTTTTGTCAATTAATTGTCCTAATGAATTTTCATGCCCTTGGAAATTTTTGGGGTTTTATGGACTTAGTCCTGAAGATAAGTGCGTAATAGTAATTTTAGCTACTTTGAGTAAAGGACTCATAACTTAAAAAAAAATTTGCACTTACAGCTTCTTCAAATATGTTGTTCAGCTACTTTGTCCTTAGCTATAAGATGGTATATAGTTTGAGGTTCCATTGCATGCCATACATGTGTAATAACTATTTTCTTATTTGTAGCAAAATAATGACCAACGTAAATGTCAAATATCTTCAAAGTATTAAAGTTAGGGAAATCTTTTCAAATGTGTTGTTCATCTAGTTTTTGATAAGCTATTACTTATTAAAGTTTCAGACCTGTTGCACATTGGATAGCTTGGTAATGGCTACTTTGAAATTGTGACTGTTGAGTAAATCCATTGTAGCTCAAAAACTATTGCACTTAGAGTATTTACCTACATATATTGTTCAGCTACTTTCTCCTTAGCTATAACATGATACATAGTTTGGGGTTCCATTCCATACCAGAAGTGAGTAATTTCTTATTTTCTTATTTGTAGCTAAATAATGACATAAGTAAATGTCAACTATATTCAAAAGTAATAAAGTTAGGGAAATTTGTTCAAATATGTTATTCATCTAGTTTTTATAACCTATCACATAATAAAGTTTCATACCTGTTGCACATTGGATAGCTTGGTAATGACTACTTTGAAATTGTGACTGTTGAGTAAATCCATTGTAACTACAAAATTATTGCTGTTAGAGTATTTTCCTAGAATATATTGTTCAGCTCTTTCCTCTTTGCTATAAGATGGCATAAAATTTGGGGTTCCATTGCATGCTATAAATGAGTAATAGCTATTTTCTTATTTGTAGTAAAATAATGACATAAATAAATGTCAAATATCTTCAAAAGTATCAAAGTTAAGCAAATCTTTTCAGTATATTATTCATTTACTTTTTCATAAGCTATAACATAATGAAGTTTCAGACCAGTTGCACATTGGATAGCTTAGTAATAGCTACTGTGGAATTCTGACTGTTAAGTAAATCCATTGTAACTCAATATTAAATTTCTGTGTAAAATGCAAAAGTGCATTTATCTCGGAAACGGTGAGAGATAGAGCAATTTCGACGAAATTTTTGGCCCACAAGTATACACAGAATCATCTGCAACCCTTTGCCAAAATCCATTGTAACTCAATATTGAATTCTGCGTAAAATGCAAAAGCGCATTTATCTCGGAAACGGTGTTAAATAGAGCAATTGCAGTGAAATGTTTGACCCACCAGGTGTACACAGAATCATCTGCAACTGTTTGCCAAAATTTATTTTCCCTCCATTTTTGGCACCCATCTTGAATTTGTGCATAAATGCACAAAGGGTGTTTATCTCAGAAATAGTGCGAGATTTTGACAGAATTTTTAATCCGCAGGGTGTACACAGAGGAAGCTGCAACTTTTTTCAAAAAAATTGTTTTCCCACAATTTTTGCATTTTTGACAACCTTATTGAATTTCTGTGTAAAATGCATGATCTGCCGAATACTAAAGTTGTAGATCTATAGCTCTTTACATAGTTGAGTCATAGCTACTAAAATGGGTAAATGTCTTTTATCTGTAAAAGTATTGAAAATACACAATTTCGTCTAAATAAGTCATTTACCTACTTTTGGGTGATCCACCACATAGTGAAGTTGCAGAACTCTAGCTCTTTGGATGTATAAGTAATAGCTACTAAAATGAGTAAATCTCTTTTATCTCTAAAAGTATTACAGATACATTATTTCTTCTAAATAACTCATTCACCCACTTTTGGGTGATCTACCATATAGTGAAGTTGCAGATTTATAGCTCTTTGCATAGCACAGTCATAGCCACTGAAATGAGTAAATGTATTTCATTTTAAAAGTATTACAGATACACAATTTCTTCTAAATAAGTCATTCACCTACTTTTGGCTGATCTACCACATAGTGAAGTTTCAGATCTACAGATGTTTGCATAGCTCAGTTATAACTACTAAAATGAGCAAATGTATTTTATCTCTAAAAATATAGCACATTGGCAATTTCTTTTAAATAAGTCACCTACTTTTTGGGTGATTTACCGCATATTGAAGTTGGACAGCTTTAGCTCTTTGCATAGATGAGTAATAGCTACTTAAATGAGTAAATACCTTTTATCTTTCAAAATTTTACAGATTTTTACCTTGTATCTTTGAAAGCATTTCTTCTGAATAAGTCATTCATATACTTTTGGGTGATCTCCCACATAGTGAAGTTGCAGAACTGTAGCTCTTTTTATAGCTGAGTAATAGCTACCGAAATGAAAAAAAATGTCTTTTATCTTTAAAAGTGTTACAGGTAGGCAATTTCTTCTGAATAACTCATTCAGCTTTTGGGTGATCTACCACATAGTAAAGTTGCATATCTATAGCTCTTTGTATAGCTGAGTCATACCTGCTAAAATGAGTAAATGTCTTTTATCTCTAAAAGTATTGCAGATAGGCAATTTCTTCTAAATAAGTTATTCACCTACTTTTGGGTGATCTACAAAACAGTGACGTTGCAGAACTGTAGCTCTTTTGATGGCAGAGTAATAGCCACTAAATGAGTAAATGTGTTTTATCTCTAAAAGTGTTACAGACAGGGAATTTCTTCTAAATCAGTCTTTTATCACTTTTGGTTGATCTTCTACATAGTAAAGTTGCAGAACTGTAGCTCTTTGCATGGCAAAGTAATAACTACTCAAATGAGCAAATGCCTTTTATCATTAAAAGTATTGCCGTCAAACAATAAAGTGCCTCTTGCTTACTGTCACTTCTACATGTACCTCCATCTCACAAGAAAATCTACATTCCCGTATCTTTAGTGTATCTAATTTATACGGCGGGAGATAAATACATGCATCCGAATGCTTGTTTTTATAAAGATGCAGGTAGTAGTGTTTGCATTAACATGCTAATGAACAGACAAATGAAACAACAGACCTCCTTAGCGGAGGTAATAAACATTTTTAATATTAATATACTTTATTTTCACAGTCTATCACAGTACTCTGCTTGTTCCATATTTCTTCATATTAATATAAACAGCATGTCTTTCAGGTACACAAAAACATTTGAAGGCAGGATATAAAAACAGTTTGTCTCAACTTGAGCCTATTCCTGGTGAGAAGTTCAGCGTGCCACTTGATGATCACAAACTCATGATGACAGCAAAGTTTAAATCATGGGAGATTGACCTGGAATCCAGAAAGAACAAAGATATGATCAGATATAAGCAAAAGCTGGACACTGATAAAGCAGACTATAAATGTTTGGACATTCCAGAGTTGGGTAATGTATTTTATAGTGTGGGAGATTTAGCAATGAATGTAAGTAATTTACAAGGTAAGCTGATCACACTGGTAGGTGATCCAGGGGTAGGTAAGACAACTGCTGCCCAAAGGCTGGCTTGGGATTGGGTCTCAGGGGAAGGTTACATTTCACAAAGATTCAAACTGGTCTTTTTTCTGCCTGTTAGACAGGTTAGACACAGTTCCCTGATGAATGTTCTTGCAAATTTAAAGCTTCTACCAGAGCCACTGTCAGATGGAATTCAGAATTTAGAGGACATTTCCAAAGACACGTTGTTCATTCTTCATGGGGCTGATGAGAATGACCTTATGGGTGACCTGCACCGTCTGATCACTGATGAGCTTTATCCAGATTCCACTGTCTTACTGACAGCAAGATCCGAGGGCAAATGCTTTAAGTCTATCCCAGTACTTCCTAGAGTAAAGGTTACATTACTGGGTACTGATAATGAGACTGTACACAGGTACATGAGGGAGGCAGTATCACTAACCTCAGATGAGGAATGGAAGTCTTTCCAAGTTAATTATCACGAAAAGTTGCCAGACACCTCCCTGCTAAATATATCCCACTGTATTTGTGTATCTTGTGTGCAGTGTTTAAGGATCATATAGCTAGCGGTCTGAAGTGTACAAACCTCAAGATACCAGAATCAAGCACTGACCTATTTAATGCATTTCTCCATGTTGTCATCAAGCGATGGCTAGATAGAACAAATAGGAACCAAACTGTTGGCTTTGAAAAAAGTCCCCTTGATCCTAACAGTATTATTCCTGGTGACATTAAAATGATCCTATATTTTATAGGGAAGCTGTGTTATAAAGATTTGACCCGACTCACAAGTAACTATCAGTTCACAGACACTGAAGCTCGTGAATGTTTCTTAGATATGCAGATTATCAAGGACTGTGGTCTGTTTAGATTGGGTAAATCTGGCAAACATGAATTTTTTTACCTCAAACATAAGCAGCTTCAGGAATACCTGGCTGCCTTGTATCTTTCACTTGAAGGTACAAGAGAGCACACTTTTCATGAAATACTGTACCGTGAAAAGAACAAAGGTCAACTTCTCTGTGACGTGATACGTGAGTTTAACGTTGTCAGACTTGTACAGTTTGCCTGTGGTCTGGCTGGTGAATTCTTGAAATCTCTGCTGAATATAGCCACCTCTCAGTTCCCCTTGACCGTCTTTAGGTTCACAGAGAATATGACACCACACATTTCAGATATTTACTACCTGGCGGTTCTGTTCACAGAGCACCACCCTGGTGACCTGTCTGCTGTTAGACCTGACGATCTTCAGGGCTTTACAGAACTGAAGCAATACCTACTTAATTGTAAACCACGTCTCCCTTGTTCGTATGGCCGTGTAATTGAATCTGAGTTTGATGCAAAATGTTTGTCTAAACTCTGTGGTTTATTTGATAAATCCCTCTCACTGCAGTTACTTTCCAAGATTTATGACATAAATGTGAAGCCAGTAGATGGGGAGCAGAGTATGAACTATGAGATAGAAGGACGGTCAGGGTCAGAGATTTGGTTGGAATTAGATCAATTGCAGACGGAGTTACTGAATACTGTTTGCATACCCAGTGTACAGTCTGTCCTCTCAAATAACGGACATGTGTATGTGGATATTCCTGGACTGTTACAGACATTCCCACACCTCACTGAGTTGACTTTAAATAATGAACCATACATTCCTTACTGTAGTAAGATGAGGTCAGACAGAGAGATTGGTACTTCCCTTATCAGTGTTTCGCTAAGTGGATTTAAACAAGAAACCACTCTACCAGAATACCATGTACACGCCCTGTTACAGCAGAGAAATCTCTCTTCCTTGAACCTACAAAAACGAAACATACTCCATGTACTTGCCCATACCACACAGCCTCTATGGTCAAACTTACAGTACCTGTCATTGTCAGGGTCATGTGAATCAGATGACAGTGGGACAGGAATGTGTCGTTTGTTGCAGTCCAGTAAAGATTCACTGACAAAATGTCACCTATTAAATTCTGTTGCGGTGAATACGCTACCTCTGATAGAAGAGGGACTGAGAAGTCTGGAAAGTGTAAAGGATTTGTCTCTTGTTTTTCGTATGCACGATGATCCATACAACCTGTGTGACACGTTACAGAGAGTTCTGCCCCACCTCACCACACTGCATACACTAAGGGTACTTAATGTCCCTAACACGCTGGACAGGTTTGTTGATACATTGTGTGAAAACACTAAACACACAAATATCAGATGTTTGTGGTTGGATAGGATGTTTTACAAAGAATTACCTCAGCAGTATAAGGACAAACTAACACAGAATGGGGTAGACGTACAACTAACTGAATGCTTATCTACTGGAGAAATCTGTGGAATCTCATCAAGTTTCATGTATAATATTTGTCTTTAAAAATAAGTCAAAAGAATTTTACTGATAGCTAACTTTAAGTCAACATATGAAGAATTAAAAATAGAGTTTTGTACAATATGCAAAATAAAACCACAAAACAAGAATAATTACTGACTTTCAGAGCTGTTCACAATGTGTAAAAACCACAAAACTTATAAAATAAAATAGAAACTTAGATTTGTATATGAACAGACACAACCTTTGTGCAAGATGTGTAGACTGCTGTGATATTTGTTAAGTGTCATAATTAAGTGTTTAATCACATCAAACAATGTTACATTCTATGAAAATTTGTTTCTTTAAGCACCTAAAACGATTTACAGTCTTGTTCATTTGTATTTTAGTAATTATTCCTACTTTAACAGCACTGTTTTCCAAAATGCTGTAACATTTGAAATTGGATACGTCTGGAGAGTTTTACTGCAATAATTTCAAGTTAAGTACAAGTTAATCACGTGTGTTATATGTACAAAAATAAAACACTTGTTTATGTGACAGAACCCAAAAAGTGATAAAATCACTACTACTGGCTTGGCTGGGAGGGATTTCCCTTATAGCTCATCTGGTAGAGTGTGGGCCTCCTGAGTAAGGTGGTGTGGGTTCGAGTCCCCTGGAAACCTTGTCCTGCCACATTTATTTCAGTTGTTTGAATTCCTTTGCACGTGCACAAGTTTTGTAAGTGTGTTGAGAATCTTGTTAATCACACACATGAAAACTTTGAATTCCTTGATTAAAATATATTTCAATGCAAGCAGAAATTATTCACAGAAACACATTCAATATTAGAAGTTGAAATGACCAGAGCAAATAGACATGTGATCAAACAGCTAGCAAACTGTTTAGGTGCAACTATCACCAGTGATTTACATTTACATGTTGATTGCGTTATTTGGGTCATATCAGGGGTTTCGGGTGGAGGAAACCAGTGCATACTATACCAGAATTTAAGTTGAATAGAATGAGGTATTCATGAAACTTTATCTAGATATCTTATGTTGTTTAAGTGTTTACGTTTGACACAATGTGGTTCATCTAAACAAGAACCTGAGTCTCATTTTAAGACTGTGCTGTGTAACTGCCTGGTACACAAAAGCTTGTCAGTCTCACAATTAAATATTTCACAAGTTACGCATACTGACTAATCAAACTAATGAACCAGTTCTTGGTGTGGTAATTTGCATTTCTTTGATTTGTATGTTTCTTTTACAAATTTATCAACGTTCAAAGATGTATTCATCGGAAAATCTTAAATTAAATCTTCCAAAACTTTCCTGGCATTCTAATTGGTCAATGTCTAACATTTTGTTATGTGTGTAGTTGCTGATTTGTGGCTTCTTTTAAACTACCACACACCAATGTTTTGAAGATAATATTACAATACAGTGACATTTTAAATACCAAGACTGTTCATACAAATTCGTGCTGTGGCACATTACCACTTCCAAGATACGACCTAGACACGATTCTAAAGATCAAGGTCATCACAGTATATACTGTGGTATTTCACTATCCTAGCAATATTCCTTCCTGCATCAACTATTTACACATTATAGTTTCTGAAATTTTAAACAAATTTATTTTAAAGATCAAGGTCATTATAGCAAGGCCAAAGATGGAAACAAGATACCATTATGTTACAAACCTACACATCTAATCAGTGTCCCTACCGAGTATCAACTTCCTACGTCTTATGGTTTTTTTAAACATAGCCCAGACCAGACGTCAAAAGTCAGGATGACTATGACAAGGTCAAATGTCACACTATACCTTTGCGCACCTACATCCCCCAACCAATGTCCCTGTCAAGTATCAACTTCCTATACCTTACCGGTTCCAAGATATAGCCCCCATAAACCTTTAAAAGGTGAGTGTCACTACAACACAATGACGATTATGGATGGAATGCTACACTGTCAGTAGTAGATACCCCTAAAAAACCGCCAATTGACGTCATAGGTCACGTGACTGTCAATCTAGGACTAGGAAGTGGGCGGGGCTCAGACAGGGGAGGGAGTGGTAAGGGAGGGGTGTTTCTGCTCTTGGAAAGTGCACATGGAGCGCGCATGGACATGAGCACTGAATCTAAGTTAATGATGTCTTAGGTTTTGAAGTATTTATTTTAAACAATAGAAATTATTTACTTTATGTGCACAATGACATTATTTTTTGAAAAACCTAAGACATTAATAACTTAACTTCAGTACACCATGTGCACTTAGGTCTCCTTCCAACAACAAAAACCTAACCTATGACCTATGACATCAATTGGTGGCACTTTTAGGGTAACAATGTATACCAACAAAATTGAAAATTTTAATTACTTAAATGTAGCTTTTATAAGCTACAAACTTTACCATGTGGAACTAAATGCTGAACCCAACTGTTGTGCTGAGGGAGGGCTTACAGGTGAGACTGGAGGAATTTGTCAATTTTTCTTGCATTTTGAATTAATAAATTAGAATGTATATTAGAAATGCCAGTGTGAGTCTCATCTGCAGAGCCCCAGCTTTGAAAACTGGGCCTGCAAGAAGCCAAAAACCAGAATATAATAGAAAATGACAGTATGGTACTGTCTGGAGTTTGAAAGGAGTGCAGCTATATTCAGTTATATGGTATATAGCCACAAGAGATTTATTACGCATGAAACAAGCCCTGGGCTTGAAAATCTCATTAACGTACCACGCATGATAAGATTATGGGATCACCTGAGTAAGTACATAATACCTTTTACATGTTAAACACTATTTACTCAAATAAAGATAAAAGACCTTCCCAAACATACTGGGTTGGTATTCATACACATAGACCCTGGGATTAGACTCCTGAAGACTTGGCTGCAGCGGTTGTGCCCCCTTCTTTCTTTTTGAGGATGACTAGTCTGAGGAAATGGGTCTAGGATTTGTTGAGCCACTACTACTGGACCCAAATATATATTGTTTTTTGTTATCTGACCATGTAAGGTCTTTTAGGTAAAATTTTGTGAAAGTGTTGTGAGCTTTCCAGTGACAGGCTTGCATGATTTAATCCACCAACCCCCCACTGTAAAAGGTCTCAGAGGCCACAAAGGCCCTAATGTCATTTGCTATAACTTGGACCAAGTGCAAGGCCTGTTCATCTACTTGTTTGTAACACAGTAGGATAGTCTGTTTTAACCAAGAGGAGAGAGTAGCGGGTCTAATGTCTGAGGTATGGAATTTTTAAAGGGAAAAAAGAACAGGGATCAAGACCCTCTCAGGTCTTTGGTTTGATCCAGGTAATACCTCTGGTCCCATACCATATACAGGGTCCTGTCTTCTTTGAATTATCTGTCCACAATGGTAGTCAAAGCAGGGATAATCACTTGAGACACAGTTTGAGAACCTTCTCTTGCTAGTTGGTTTTTGGCTATGAAATCTGAACAGGGGAACAAGGCAACATTTTCCCATTGGCCTATATTAGATACTTTGTTTGCAACCCAGGTGTGGATTTCGTTGCAGCCAAAGCTAGCAAGAAACCAATTTTGAGAGTAAGATTTTTGAGGTCTGTGTCTTTCATAGACTGAAGAGGTGTTTTGTGAGCTCACTAAGTATAACAGAAAGGTTCCACTTTGAAAGGTTGAATGAACTTTTGGGACAATCCCCATGAAATCTAGAGAGTAACCTGTTAAGGCCAGAGTTTTGAGAAATATGTAGCCCCGCTGGGCTTAAGATGTCAACTATGGGTGTTCTATAACCATCAATGGTTGATGGGAGCCTGTTTAAGTTCTGGTACAAGTACATGAAAAAGTCTGCAACTTATTTCACAGAGGCAGTGGAGAAATCCACCAAATTTTCTATTTCTCAAAAAGGGCCCACTTTGATTGGTAAATGGTCCTTGTTGATGATCTTTTAGGGACAGCGATTCTCTCTGCCACTTCCACAGAGAAGCCTTGTTCTTGGAGCTGTCCACTCTTAGACACCGGGCATGGAGGTTCAGCTGTTGTGGATTGCTGTGGAACACTTGAATGTGAGATTGTTTGAGGAGATTTGTTGAGACTGGTAAATGGAGTGGGATCTCTGTTGAGAGCTGCACTTGGTCCCAAAACCCGGACATCCCTGGCAAGCCAGGGGCTATTAGAAAGATCAGGCAATTGCGTTGCCTGATTTTTTTGATCACCCAAGTTTTTGTTCAGAACATCTCTGTCCCAAGCATGCTGATCTGGGAATGGAGACATGTAAAGTGGAACTTTGTGGTTCAGATGAGTGGCAAATAGATTTACATGAGGGGTGAACCAGTTCTGGCAGATCTGTTTGAGCAACTGTGGATGCAGTGACCATTCTGATGATTGGCATTGGTTTGACCTGGACAGTAGGTCGGCCATCACGTTCAGGCAGCCTGGAATGTGCCTGTTTCTTCGAGTTATCTTGTAATTATGGTACCAGGTCATCATTTTCCACAGGAGAGCACACATCTCTGCTAAGTGGGTTCCTCCTTGTTTGTTTATGTATGCTACTACTGTTGAGCTGTCTGTAACAACCAACACTGTTTGGTTTTGACACTGGTCCTTGAACTTTTTAAGGGCCAGAGATACTTCTTTCACCTGTACACCATTTATGTGTAGCCTTTTTTCCCTGTCTGACCACAGTTCTTTTGCAGAGACTTGATCTAAGTGAGTGCCCCAACCTTCGTTTAAGGCGTCTGTAAAGATTTGGATACTGTGGGCTTGTTGGTGAAGGTCTGCTCCCTTCATCACATTTGTAGGGTTTTGCCACCAGTCTAGGTGAGCTGAAATAGTCTCTAACCAAATAAGGAGGCTGTCCAATGACTGAGGATATCTCCTTAAGGCCTCATATGAAGGCACCTTTCTGGAACCATCTTCTTTGTTGAGGCACGAAACCCAATTAGCAACATCAAACATCATAGAATCAAATCCTGAAGTTTGAGCCATCTCTCTTGAGTGGGTTTTACAAGGGCTGAATCTAGGTGATATTCATATCCCATGAACAAAAACACGTGAGTGGGTTTGAGTTCGGACTTCTCTTGATTGATTATCCACCATAATAAGGACTGGGTCAGGTCTACCATTGTCTGGGTGTTCACTGGTGCCTCCTTTTGGGATGGGGCCCTGATAAGCCAGTCGTCCAGGTATTGGTGAAGTCTGACTCCCCTTGTGAGGGCCATCAGCTTCACTTCCTTTACAATCACTGTAAAGTACTGGGGGGCTGTGACTAGGCCAAAAGCGAGGGAGGTGAACTGGAACATCTGGGAACTGTGGTAAAACCGTAGCTACTTCCTTTAATGTGGGTGGATGGGGATGTGAAGATAGGTGCCTGACATGTCTATCGACGACACCCACTGCCCTGGAATCAGAAAGGCCCCAAGGGACTCGGGAGTTTTCATTTTGAGCCTTTCTACTAGTAGGAGGGCGTTGGAATGCTTAGGTCTGTCACTGGCTTCCACCTCTGGTGAGGCTTGGGGACTAGAAACAGGTGACTATAAAACCCAAGAGATTTTACATTTTAGAATCTTTCTCTTGCGTTCTTTGACAGAAGGGATAGATACAAGAGGGCAGAGCTGGATCTTTTTGAAGGGCCTTGTATCCTGAATGAATCAGGGGCACTCGTGCAAATATTTTTTTGATGAATGGTAGAATGTAACCGTTGGTATTAGTGTTTAACAGGTTGTTTGAGCATTTCACTGTATTCCAGTCTCTTCAGAAAGTACACTACTGCTGGATTGAGGGAGGCTTTTGAGGAGTCATTGGGAGTAGGGGTTTCAACGCCCTCATTCCCTTGGATGAAGTCAAAAATGACCTCTGGAGCCTCTGTTGTTTGATTCCACCCTGCCTGAGGAAAACGGTTGGCTACTGCGTGGAGTGGACTACACCCAAAGGGGCATTTGCTGTAGGAGCCTCTTTTGTTGCAGTGGGGGTCGCAAAAGGGCTGGTTTTGATAGGGTCCAAAACCCTGAATTTTTTAATGGTGCCTTTTTTAAGGAGGAACTCTTCTGCCTCCTTAACTAATTGAGACCAGAACAAAGGGCTGGGCCAAAAGCGGGAGTTCCAAGCGGTTCGTTCAAGATGAGGATGAAGATGAGTCATCTCATACTCACATCTGATCAGGAGTGAATTACCCATGGTATACAACTCTCTCTGGAGCTTATGGGCAAAGGATTGACAGGCAAAGGCTCTCTGCTGAATAAGAATCCTCTTATTCAGGATGTCTAAATAGTCACAGGTCTTTTCATACCCACGCCTGGCTGCTATTTCAGGATAGGCACCTTTTTGAATCTGGTTTTTAAGTCTCTTGATAGTAAGCTTAATACTGTCCAGAAATTTTTCCATGATCAGGTTGCGCTCAGATGCAGCCTTGGTGAACGCAGCAAAAAAAATTGTGGGTGCAGATATTTTGCCTTGCCGGGGTGCTCAAACTCTTTGACTACTGGGAGGGGAACCTTGCCCATGGGCGTCCCAGAGGGTCTAGGGGAGATACAGATTTTGGCAAAATCTGTTTTCAATTCCTGTAGTTTGCACTCAAAATAAGGTTGTCCCAGTTTCTACTTTTATGGAAGTAGGGGGTTTGACTAATTTGCCTTTGTTGGTCAGGCATGGTGGGTGTCTGAACTGTCAGTGGCGATAGCAAAGAATTTTCTTGTTTAGGTAACTTTCCTGTAAATAATGAGGTCATGACCTTTGAACTTCATGTTCCCGCCAAATGCAGCCATTTTCATTAACTTTTAAGTTTTCAAAAGGGAAACACCCCTTTTATCAAGTCAAAAATTTTTTACATGTCTCGATTTTAGCCGATTTTAGTTTAACTTTTGGAAACTCTGAAGCTACAGATACACTGAAACTCAGAGTTTCAGTGTACTTTCAGGGTAGTGGCTGATATATGAGACGTGATGTGCAAGTTCCGATGTGACCTGATGTCGAATGCGGCTGTTTAAGTCTATCTCAGATTATTGAGACAGGTGGTACTAGCTCTGGGGTGACTTGGAGCAGCTATAAAGGGCTGTATAAATTCATATTATTCACTATAAAAGTCATCACAGACCAAGTACGCATGAACCAGTGATCTGATCATATACTTGTGTTATAGATCTGCAATATGCCGAAAACATTTGATTGTAATGCCTGTGGGGACAGGCATCAGAGACCTATTAATAGCAAATGCACAAGAATTGTTGATAGTGAATCAGAAGATGGCATTAGTGTTACAAGTGTGGGACAATCTGACATTAACTTGCAAATACTGAATGAATTGAAAAGTCTAAGTGGCAGGATGTCAGCTACAGAGCAGAGAGTTGACAAGGTAGAAAAACCAGGCAGCCAGACAGCGTCAGTGGTAGCAGAAACTACAGCAGCAGCGTCGAATATACCGTCAAGCACAGCGTCAGACACTGTCATCCCTTCCATAGACTTCCTGAAAGCGTCAGGCAACATTCAAGCCAGAGTGGACGACAGGATGAAGGAACTTCAGGCCCTGCACCCACAAGGCAAGTTTAAATCCCAAATGGGTGGTTCTGATACCTATTGGTGTAAAAAAGAAGTACCATGGCCACAAAATCATATTTTAAGTGGTGCTACTAAGTCCAGGGTATTGTATGATAACTTGTCCATGGCCCAATGGGTTTCTGTTTTTTGTTCTATTATCAAAGATGAAGTTAATGTTCAGACAAAAAATAACATGTTAAGTTATGTTGCTGACCTGATGGAGGACTACCACAATTTTGGGTGGCAGTCAGCCAAGGGTGCCCACGCAGTAGTACTCTGTCACATGGAGGAAAACAAAGTTACTTGGGAGGAAACCAATAAATTGGACCGTCTTAGACGTGTTCATGCCCAAAGGAATCAAAATCCATTCCATGCCGTTTTTATCAAAAGGGCACTTGTGGGCAAAAAACTGAACATGAAAATGGGGGGCAGTTGTATCTCCACATTTGTGAGCACTGCTTTGCTAAAGGCAAGTCTCACCCTCACTCAGACAAGGATTGTAGACAAAAAGTACCAAAAAAAACGAGTAGGGCACCAGAAAGTATCAGTAAAAAATCTTTCAGTACTCGAGTGATTGTAAATAGTAACAAGTATTTTGTACAAAGTAAAAATTGGAAGCAGGATTGGTGGCTTTCCAATAATGTGTTGTATTCTGATGTTGTTAAACAAGGAAGTAAATGTGTTAACAATGTGCTAACATCAAATATTGTTCAAGATAGCAAGTGTGGCAGAAATTACAGAAATGTCAACACGAAAGGTGAGGCAGTTTATTGTGAAAAGTGTCAGTAGTAAACAATAGTAGCAATATCGCTCGTGGCAATATGTTTAGTGACACTAAAAGTTCATATTCTCGTTTCAAAGGTAGCAAACCTCTACCAAAAAACAAAGGTTAATTACCAAGATGTGAACAATGGTGAAAGGTGTGAATCTGACAATAAAAGCCAATTAGTGGACAATAGGTTTGGCCAGAGGTGCGACTTTGCAAATAGTAACACAAGTCGCACGTCTATTCACACTGAAAAAATAAAAGATCAGGTTAATTACCAAACGAGTGTAAAAAATAGGTTCTGGCCATTATGTAATCAGGAAAGTGTTAACCCTAGTCCCCTCGAGCACGAACACATGGAGGGTGTACGTGATAATGACACAAACTTAAATAAAAGTCTGTCAAAAGGTGTCAATCACAACAATAAGTGCCAACTTACACTGCCAACACACTCTAGGGCAAGTCTGAACAAGAGTAACAAGCAAAGCACAGTACCAGCCCCCCAAAACAAAGCTTTAGACACAGTCAAGCAAAGTGATCCGGTTTGTGTTAACGTTTCGGATCCGGACAAATATGCTTTGGACTTAAGATTCCGGCCCCGCCACAGGCTTAGAATTCGAGAAGCAAAAAATTGTCACATTTTTAAGCTTTGGGACAAACAAATGTCAGATAAGTTCGGATATATTCCTCTCCAGGATCAGAATGTTTCAGATCAAGATAGTAGGAAAGCAGGCATCACTGATGTCATAAAAATACATGAAATAGTAAGTAAATCAGAAACTTACAACTTCTTAAAATGTCAAATTCAAGTTCCTTCAGAATTAAATGCAGATGTGTGGGAAAAATACCTGGAGGAATACTGGGACACTCAGTTGAAATATCTTATTAGATATGGTTTCCCTTTGGACTTTAATAAAAATACACAGCTATCTTATAAATTAGGCAATCATGGCTCAGCAAATAAATATCCTACAGACATCGAAGCATACTTAGCAGAGGAAATGGGACACAACGCCACCTTAGGCCCATTTTTCACTTCCCCTATACCAGACCTCCATGTATCTCCATTCATGACTCGGGAAAAGCCAGGAGCCCCTCATCGCAGGGTCAAAGTAGACCTTAGCTTTCCTGCTGGTGAGTCTGTAAATGTGGGGGTCGATTCTGATCAGTACCTGGGTTCGAAATTTCTCCTCACCTTGCCCACTATAGATACAATCACCAGTAAGTTAGTTAAACTGGGTAAGGGAGCCCTACTTTATAAAATTGATATCTCAAGAGCCTTTAGGCATGTTAAAATAGATCCTGCTGATTATAAATACTTAGGACTACACTTCCAAGACTACTTCCTTGATTGCTGTCTCCCATTCGAGTTTCGGCACAGATCGGCCATCTTTCAACGCCTCAGCGACGCCGTCAGATATATCATGAGCACCAAGGGTCACAGTGTGACCAACTGTATTGATGATATCATCGGATATGCAGTAAAATCCAAGGCTGAAGCCAGCTTTGACACATTATATAACTTCCTTCAAGACTTAGGATTTAAAATTAGCAAAAATAAGCTGGTAAGACCAACCACAAAGTCCACCTGCTTAGGCATCGAACTAGATACCAAAAAGTTAACAATTGCTGTGCCTGAAGAAAAGTTACATGACATTAGACAAGAGTGTCAACAATGGCTAAGTAGAAGAACTTGCAAAAAGCGACAACTGCAGTCATTGCTTGGTAAACTCCTTTACATTACTAAATGTGTCAGAACCTAGAGACCCTTTGTAAATAGAATGTTAGATACTCTGAGAGCAGCCCATAAGAAGGAAACTATTGCTGTAGATTGCGAATTCAGAAGGGATCTCAATTGGTTCACCACTTTTTTACCAAGGTTCAATGGTGTAGCCTTTTTTAGCCACAAACCCATACACACACATGTTGAACTAGACGCTTCCCTCCAAGGCTTAGGAGCCATGTATGGTCGAGAAATTTATGTAATTGCACTCCCCAAGGGATACCAGAACTATAACATCGTAAACTTAGTAATGATAAACATTCTTGTGGCAGTTCGAACATGGGCCCACCAATGTCAAGGTCGTAAAGTAGTCATTGATTGCGATAATCAGGCAGTTGTATCAGTACTGGGCTCCGGCCACACTAGGGATATGACCTTAGCAGCTATGGCGCGTAATATAAACATGATTACTGCATTTAAGGACATAGAACTTATCACAGTCCATATTGAAGGCAAGTTAAATGTGGTAGCTGACACTCTATCCAGATTGTCCACAAACCCAGTTTTCATTGAAAAAAATTCAGAATTGGTCCCTGGGCACATATGGGTCAATCCTGGGGCCAATGCTCTGACATTGGACAGGTCTATCTAATTGCAGGTGCCAAATCCCCTTTGACAATATTATACAGCAAGGCAGCTCGTAGAATGCATCTGGCTTTTGCAGAATCCACTAGAAGGTCGTATACAGCTATGTTTAAATTTTTTGTGGCTTTCTTAACTTTCATAGATGTCCATCCATGTTCCATCTCCTCCAACCATGTTTTAGCTTTCCTAGAATTTTTGGTATTCAATAAAGTATCTCACTCACAGATTTCAAACTATTTGACAGCCATAAAAGCAAATTATTCCTTGCTGGCACTAGATACATCCCCTTTCTTTGATTAGAGAATCAAATACTTCAATAAGGCGGTAGCTAGGTGCGCTCCACTCACAGCTAAACTCAAGGTCATTGTAGAACCCCCTCTGCTCATCCAAATTATTCAACAATGTGACCACCTATATATGGGCTATGTCTTCAAAGCGGCCATCCTTCTAGCTTATTTTGCATTTCTCAGGATTTCAAACCTGGTGCCTCACACCATTAATTCTTATGACCCCCTCAAGCAATTATCCCGGGCCGAGATTTTTTTCGGACCCCCTGGGGCCCATGTATTGTGAAAATGGTCAAAGACCATGCAAATGAACAATTCTGTTAGGGTCATTAAAATCCCTGCCCTTGGGGCTTCTCCCCTCTGCCCTGTGGCAGCCCTCCACCAATTACTGCACAACACTCCTCATCAACCTAATAGTCCCCTGATCCAGGTAAAATGTTATGGCAAGTGAGTCCCTCTCACAGATACTAGGCTTAGGAAAATTTTTTCCACAATCCCCAACAAGCTTCACCTTAGCCAGTCAAAAATTACATTTCACTCACTTCGACGTTCAGGTGCCACCCTGGCCTTTAACTCCAGTGTTCCTATCCAAGATATTCAGAGTCATGGCACCTGGACGTCGGAGTGCATCTGGTCTTATATTACTCAAGACCACCAAGCTTCTGAGAAAGTGGCCCTAGCTTTCCAACAACTACTCCAACCCTAGACTACCTGGGCTTTGGGGTTTTCTTTCTAGTGCCCATACTTAATCTCACTTCAGATCTACAAGTACTTTAAAATTTTGTAGTTCAAACTCCAACATAACCTTAAATTCAACTATAATATACTCTCACTCTCATCTCACTGGTTTACTCTTCTATATTACTGTCAACCATATTCACAACCTCTTAAGGCCACCTTAACTTAAAATCACTTTGTTCCATTTCGTTTAAAGTCTTCCCTCACTTACCAAAATCTTAACATCATTAATATGTCCTCTTACTACCCCTTTAAAAATGAATGAGTATAGGGTCACCTTACGCTGGCCCTAACTAGTATCTATAATATTCCAATTTCAGGTCACCTTAAGTGACCCTGTCTTATAAGGTTTTCAGACTAAGATGACCTTAACTTTCTAAATTCCATCTGAAAACTCTTTTCACTTTAAGGTTCAATCATATGTCAACCCTAACTTCAATGTAAATGTCAATTTATGGTCACCTTAAGTGACTGTTAAAGGTTAACATTCAGGCACGTCGTGTCACATGCTGTGTCAAGCTTAAAGTCTTAGTGTCATAAGGTCACCTTAAAGTGACTGTAATGCTAATTTCATGTTATGTTGTGTGGCCACAGTAAGTGGCAGTGTAAACTTATTATTTGATTTGTACAAAGAGTAGAAAAACTAATATAGCAAAAGCTAATAAAATTTTATAAACCCCACCTGTTTGTATTATTGTATATAGGCCACTGTGGGTAAATTAGCAGCTTGAAAATCCTGCTCAAACGTATCAAAGGCCTTAGTACAGCACTTAGTGGGCACATAACTGAAGAGCCCCTTGGCCTGAGCCCCTGTCGGCCTGCTAGATCATACAAAGCCCCGACTGTGGTCTAGGACCTAGGCATACTGTCCCCGGGATCAGAGAAATTTAGAATTTGTCTAAAAGTTTCAATGTCCCTGGTATACTGTGAGGGTAGGTCAGATATAGCTACTTCCCTATAAATGACAGAGTCTGGGTTTGATTTGCCTTGTTGAGAAGTCCCGTAGGACGTACACGACTTTTGGACTTGCACTGACACTTCAGATTCCTCTGACTAGGAAGATGAAGTAACATGCTTAGCCCAAAACCTTGTGCTTTCTATTGTCTGAATGTTTTTTTTGTTTTCTACTAAATGTTTGGATTGTTTGATGTTGAGATTTAAACATTCGGATTTAAACCTCTTACCGAACTATGGTGGTAAAGGAAGACCAACAAAGTCAAACCCCATGGGTTTGTCTGAAGCTTTCGTATTCGAGTTTGTGTTCAGAATTTATTGTCTCTAGTCCTATTGTCTACTAGTACCAGGCTGGGATCCAAAGAGGAGATCTGATCCACCTCTCCTTTGGAATTTGTTTGTTTAACAGATTTAATTTCATCTCTAAGAAACCGTAGTGTTTCCATGATAGAAGCCTGTCGTTGAAGTTGTATGTTCAACTGTAAACCCAGGCTGGGGTGGGAGGGACATTTTGAAGCATTTTAAGGGAAAAACTATCTAAAAGAGCTGGGGGTGACTTGCTGAGCCGTATTTTCTAGGTACTTTTTCTCAATGTGGATCCATCAGCAGATCTGATTCGTCTTTAGATGAATCTAGCTTTGGTTGCTGAGCATAACGTCACTTTCTTATTTTAATTTTTGACTTTCATAAAATGAGCTATATTCTTGGCATTGTCTTTCTTGGGTGACACAAGGGTTGTCACCCTAACCTGCCTCTCTGCAGGTAGGACAGTAGTTATGCAGATCAAAACAAAAACAGAAATCACGACATTTCAGAAATCTGGAATACCAATCAAAAAAAATGAAAATTTTATTTACTCAAATGTAGCTTTTACAAGCTACAAGATTACCATGTGGAACTGGGTGCTGATCACCGGTGGCTGTGAGATCCAGCCAACATCTAAGAAAAATAGACAACTAGTATTGACCAATCTCAAGTTGTAACATGTACATGTTCCCTGTAGAGTGCTTCCTCACTCATCCTTCTTTTCTCATTGCAATTTTGACCTTAGCCCCTTAGCTGCAATACAGCAGGGAGGCAGGGTGGGCTCTCTCCAGTTCCATATGGTAAGTTTGTAGCTTACAAAAGCTACATTTAAGTAATTAAAATTTTCAATTTTATTGCACTACAATAGCTTACCATGTGGAACTGGGTGCTGAATGCAACCGCCCTGTGGCTGGATTACAGCTGGTACTGGAAGTATTTAGTCTATTTTTCTTGAATTTTGAACTAATATAAAAACCAAAATATTTTGCAAATTATCAGTCTGAGTTCCGCTTACAGTGCCCCAATTCCGGGAATCTGGCCTGTAAGAAGCTCAAAACCAGAGAACTGAATGATAGCACAGTTACTGTCAGGATGTTTGATATGAGAAAGTACAGCCGTGCCCTAAGCTTGAAAATCTCATTAATTGGCTAACCTTATGATGAGATTATGGGAATACTTGGAAGACTTTAATACAAGTGAATACTACAATAACAGATAAAGCACATTACCATAACATCCGGAGGAGGTATTCATATATCTAGACCCTGGGATTAGACTCCTGAAGACTTGGCTGCAGCAGATGTGCCCCCTTCTTTTCTTTCTGAGGATGACTGGTCTGAGGGAAAGGCTCTAGGACTTGTTGAGAGCTGCTACTACTGGTCCTAGTAAGGTCTGACCAAGTAAGGTCTTTTAGGTAAAAATTTGTAAAAGTGTTGTGAGCTTTCCAGCAACAGGCTTGCATAATTTGGTCCACCGAAACCCCACCATCAAACGTCTTATAGGCCTCAAGGGCCCTAATGTCATGCGCCAAGGACTGTTGGTCTGGTTGTTTGTAACAAAGTAGGATAGTTTGTTTTAACCAAGAAGAGAGTGTAGCGGGTCTGATATCTGAGGTATGTCCTTTCTTGAAGGAAATGAAGAGTAGGGATCAAGAGTCTTTCAGGTCTTTCAGATAGTACCTCAAGGCCCGTACAGGACACAAGGTCCTGTCTTCTTTGAATTGTCTATCCATGATGGTAGTCAGGCGCTTGCCAGATGCCAAAGCTAGCAAGAAAGTTTTTTTTAAATTTCTTTTAAAGCAGTGAGACCCGAACAGTTTATGTTCAGTGCATCTATGTTCCAATCATTCTGATGTGGGACTGGATATATGTACATGGAACTTTGTGGTTCAGACAAGAGGTAAACAGGTCTATATGAGGAGTGAACCACTTTTGAAAGATCTGGTTGAACAGATGTGGATGCAGTGACCATTCTGTTGACTGGACTTGGTTCGACCTGGATAGGAGGTCAGCCACCACAATGAGACACCCTGGGATGTGTCTTGCTTTTAGAGTTATCTGGTAATGATGGTACCATGTTATGATTTTACACAGGAGAGCATACATCTCCGCCGAGTGGGTTCCTCCTTGTTTTTTTATGCAGCCTATTACTGTTGAGTTGTCTGTAGTAACCAACACTGTTTGGTTTTGACACTGGTACTTGAATCTCTGGTGGGCCAGAGAAACTCGCCTTCAACCATTTATGTGTAGCCTTTTTTCCCTGTCTGACCACAGATCTTTTGTAGAGACTTGCATGCCCGATGAATGCCCGAACCTTCATTTGAGGCATCTGTAAAGATTTGGATACTGCAGTCTTTGAGGTGAAGGTTTGTACCCGTCATCACATTTTCAGGATTTTGCAACCACTCTAGGTGGGCTGTAATGGTCTTTTGCCAAGGAAGGAGGCTGTCCAGTGATTGGGGATATCTCCAGTGCTAAGGAAAAACTGAAAATGTCTCATGTGAAGGCGTCACTCCGGGACCATTTCTCTATTGAGGCAATCAACCCAATTAGCGAAATCAAAACATATTTTGACTTTAAGCATAGGATCAAATCCTTAAGCTTGAGCCATCTCTCTTGAGTGGGTCTTACAAGGGCTGAATCTAGATGGTAGCCCACGAATGAGAACATCGGAGTAGGTTTCAGTTCAGATTTTTCCTGGTTTAATATCCACCCTAAGGACTGTGTCAGGTCTACCACAGTCTGAGTGTTCACTTAAGCTTCTTTCTGAGATTGGACGCTGATCAGCAAATTGCCCAGGTATTGAAGAAGCCTGATTCCCCTTATGAGGGCAATGAATGGAAGAGAGGTGAACTGGAATACCTGAGACCTGTGGCAAAACATTCAGTACTTCCTTGAGTTTGTGGATGGGGATGTGAAGGTAAGCATCCAACAAGTCTATTAACAACACCCATTCCCTGGAACCAGAGAGGCCCTGATGGACTCTGGGGTTTCCATTTTGAACCTTTCTACGAGTTGAAAGGTGTTCAGCCTGCTTAGGTCTGTCGCTGGTCTCCACCTTTGGTGAGGCTTGGGGACTAGAAACCGGCGACTTTAAAACCCAAAAGATTTTACATTTTCCACCCTTTCTATTGCATTCTTTGACAGAAGAGACTGGATACAAGAGGCCAGAGCTTGTTCCTTTTGAAGGGCCTTGTATCGTGACTGAATCATGGGAGCTCTGGCTAGATTTGGCTTTGATATGAATGGAAGAATGTAACCATTGGTAATAATGTTTAAAAGATTGTTTGAACATTTGTTTGTCTGCCAGTCTCTTCTGAAAGAATGGATGCGACCTCCTACTGGCAGACTGATTGAGACTGTGGAGGAGTCATTGTGAAGGGGTGTTTCCACGTCCTCATCCCTAGGAGTGAGGTCGAAAACGGCCTCTGAAGCCTGTGTTGTTTGAATTCCCCCACCTGAGGAAAACGATTGGTTACAGCTTGGTGTGGATTGTCCTTCATAGGGATATTTCCTGTAGGAGCTCTTTATTAGGGCTTGTTCTGATAGGGTCCAAAACCCGAATAGTTTTTCTGAGTACATTTTTACGGAGGAATTATTCTCCATCCTTGACAAATTGATGACTTGAACAAAAGAGATGGCCAAAAAGGCGAGTTCCTAAGTTCTTACCAACTTGAATCCCCTATAACTCCCTTTGAAGGATATGGGCCAAGGATCTACTTAAGAATGCTAGAGCTCTCTGCTGAATAAGAATCATCTTATTCAATATCTCAGAATTAGCCACAGGCCTCATCATATGTACGCCTGGCTACTCTATCAGGATTGGCATCCTTTTGAATCTGGCTTTTCCCCTTCTTAAATTTAAGACTGTCCTGGTACTTCTCCATGGTGGAGTTACAAACGGAAGCAGTCTTAGTGAAAGTAGCTGCAAAGTTTATGATGCAAAGATTCTGCCTTGCCTGGTGTTAAAGTTCCTTCAGAACCTGTAGGGGAACCTTGTCCACAGAAGCCCCAGAGAGCTTCGGGGAGATACAGATCTTTGCAAAATCAGAGTTCAACTCCTGCATCTTGTCCTCAAAGCAAGGCTGCCCCACTGTATACCACTTTGCAGTGGTGGGAGTGGGATTTGATATATTTACCCTCAGGTAAATGAGAGGCCTGGAAATCCTGTTCAAACTTCTCAAAGGCATCTTTGAAGTGAGGACTTAAAGGGAGGATAGGTGAAGGGCCTCTTGGCCTGAACTCCTGTTGGTCTTTCTCATCATCCAGACCCAACATAGTGGTATAGGACCTAGACATGGTGTCCCTGGGGTCAGGGAGTTTTTAAGATGTGCCTAAAAGTTTCAATCTCCTCTGTATACTGTGAGGGAAAGAATGACATGTCTACCTCCCTATAAAAACTGGGTCTGCGTTTGTTTTGCACGGACTGAGCACCCTGTCCGAACCTTGGAGGGAGAGAAGGACCATACACATCCATTTCCATGGGTTCATCCGGTTGCTTGGATGATTGGAGGGCAAGTCATCTTGCTTGCTAGTTCCAGGCTTTGAAGTGGGTATCTGATCCACGCCAACTTCTGATCCTTTTTGCATGGTTTTAAACTCGTCTCTCAGAGACTTCATTGCCTCTAGCATAGATGCCTGTAAAACCCCCATTTGTTGTTGAATTTGTATGTTAAAGGATGCACCTAAGCCTTTTTCTAGTTTACTTTCAATTTTATTTTTTGAAGAGCAGTGCCTGGGGTGGGGAAACACCTGGAGGAGTTTTCAAAAACAAAGTTTCAAAACGTAAGGGTTGTTTACGTGGAGGAGATGAGAATAGGGTATCTATTGCACCCTGAAGGTCAGCTTGTGAACCCGAAAGCTCTTCAACATCATCTCCCAACAAATCCAGCTCATCGTTTGAAGTGTCAGCTACTGTCTTTTGCTTTCTAACATATCTACATCTATTATGTATTTTTATTTTCTGCTCTTCAGTAAATGAACTAGAGATTGTACAAGCATTTTTGTCAGTGACACAGAGGTCATCACCCTTGCCAGATTCTCTGCAAGTTCAAAAGTAGTTGTGTAAATCAAATGAGAAGCAATAATGACGACACTTCAAGGATCTATGTTTGTTAGAACCCGTCTGTTGGGAGCACATTTTTACTAGCAATAAAACTGAGTTACGTGGACTGGAAACTCGCAAACAAAGACACTTGAGAAATACTTATCCTGTAAACTCGAAACTTTTACAAAATGTGCTATGACAAATAAAAAAGTGTTTGGCTAAGTAAAAATATCCAACAACACATATACCCTGAGAAATCCAGTAGACTATGTTATGAAATTTCCAAGTCACGTGGCCAACGAGAAAAGAAGGATGAGTGAGGAAGCATGCTACAGGGAATAAGTACATGGTACAACCAATATTAGTCGTCTATTTTTCTTAGACGTTGACTGGATCTCGCGGCCACCCGAGATCAGCACCCAGTTCTACCTGGTAAGCTATTGTAGCACAATAAAATAGTTCCCAATAGTTTTCTGAGAAAAAAGTTTCCATGACTTTTTTAAAACTGGTCAATAATCAACCAGCTATCAATCAGTCAAATATAATCTGATGTGAAAATCATCTTGAACCTGGGTATTTCCATTAAAAAACTACATAACAAGTTTGGTTGATACAGCCTAAGGAAATATTTTTAATACATGAGATATAGGGTTAGTCCTTAAGGCCGTAAAGGTTAGGCCACCTTAAGACTGCCTATTACAGGAAAAAAAATCTCCGATAATAGCCATGATTCGAAGAAACTGTGGCGGGAGTTACACAAAGTCTTACATAGATCCCATGGCAGTACTCTGCCCACTTGTCAATGCTCAAAGTTATTGGCTGATCGTTTTGCTCCATTTTTCTCAAATAAAATAAAGAAAATTTGTGAGAGTTTTTCCTCATCTGAGTCCTGTAACAAAGTACATCCCCTCTCCTAAACTAACAGTCTTTACTCAAGTCACGCAAAATGAAATCAGAAAAATAATCCGCAAATCACCCACCAAATCACACCTGTTGGACCCATTGCCCACATTCCTTATTAAGGAATGCATTGATATCCTGCTACTATCTATAACCCAATTGGTCAACTTTTAACTCAGTGAGGGACTAGTTCCAAATGGTTTCAAAAAAGCTGTAGTCACTCCACTTATCAAGAAGGCCTCTCTTCCTGTTGATGATTTGAAAAACTACCGCCCAGTATCTGGACTTAGCTTCATTTCCAAACTGGTGGAACATGTAGTTGCTAAACAGCTGGCTGATCACATTCATCGACATGGCTTGGATAACCAGTCAGCATATAAGTCAGGTCACTCAATGAAGACGGCTCTGCTTTCCATCAAAACTGGTATTCATTTGTCACCATCTCGGGGTGAATCTACTGCCTTGGTACTTTTGGATCTCTTGGCTGCCTTCGATATGATTGATCATTGTAACATCACTGTAACTTTTCAGGAGTCTCTCTAAAGTCAATCTTCATAGATTACAGTCTATCCAAAATAGTGCTACTAGAATTGTTACAAATTCATGTAAATACACTCGGATAACTCTGGTACTCAGGAAACTCTATTGGCTCCCTATTCAGTTTCGCTCAGAGTTAAAACTGGCTACCCTAGTGTACCAGTTTATTCATACTGGTTTCCCTAAATATTTCGCTCCACATCTATCGACATACCCAGTAAACATAGCAAACATTTATAAACGTTTAGTAAACCTATAAACGTTTTTTAAACCAAATATAAACCTAAATATTGACAATTATTCAATATTATGGGTTTATAAACATTTCAGCAACATTAGTTTGGTTTATAAACATTTATAAACGTTTTTAAACATTTATAAAGAGTGAAGAATATCTTAACCTCGCTTTCATTTGGGATGATGACATCAGCACAGCCATTTTGAGAGAAACTGGAGAAATATTTCTGTTACTATATCTTGCTGTATCACTGTTGTTTGAAGCCATCATTAAACTAAATTGGGCCAACTCGGCGCCAACATATCCCCAGACAGGTCATCACTCACGCAACATGTTTTCATTGGGTATTTTTGTCATGGGACCCTGCCTGTGTGATATAATTTTGCGGGAAAACATGATAAACCACTTATATAAGAACTTGAGTAATTCAATCTACAATATTTTTATTTTGTAAACAAAATGGTATCCCCAGACGACTGATACGAACTTTGCCCACAAGACCTTTGCCCGATGCAAACTCCATCCACAGGCATTTTCCCCCCAAGGAAATTTGCTGCCCATAACAATCTGACAGGGTAGGATGTTCACCCACAATCAATCAGTCAATCAATCAACCAACCAACCAACCAATCAATCGATCAATACTCCATTCAGACAACTACTCAGGATATATAGTGCTGAAAGAGATAAACATTAACTGGACTAAAGTTGCACTATATAAAGTATGCAAGTTGATATCATTAGCATTTAATTCACTGTTGATAGATTTACATAGTACTGCAAAATGGAAACAATAATTTATTTATTTGTTTATTTATTTGGGGTTTTACGTGCTTTCAACACTGTACAGGTCATATCACGACGGGTAGTTCGAAGGGCAGAGGAAACCAGTACATAGAGTTCACTAGGGTTCTGTACTGTAAACTGCCAACCAATGGCAAGCAACTACCAGTTTTCCCACATAAGGCCTTGACGGGGATCGAACCCTGGCCTCAGAGGTGGGGGGCGAGAGTGTTACCACTCTGCCACCGTGGCCCCAATGGAAACAATAAAAATACCAGAGGTGGCCAAAACCTTTGCAATGAAGAATGTATATACACGTATACAAAAAAGGTTTAAAGGAAGTCTAACAGTCATTGAGAATATTATTACATGTCTATTGTAACATTACATACTTAAAATTCGATAATATAATAAGAAGGTGGCCTTCAATATGGTAGATATAATATATTGCACACTTAGACTTCAATAAAAAAATTACAAAGCTAATTTTTTGGCTATTATTTCATATCATTATTTTATGCAAAGTTCCTCCCCTGTAAAAATGTGGTGGGAAAAGTCCTTTGTGGGCAAAGGTCCTGTGGGCAAGAGTCCTTGTGGGTAAAGATCCACACACAAGTTTATCTGTTTCTATGTTTTAACATATTAGTGAATAGATGAAACATTAAAAAACCAATATGCAATTAGATTTTGTCTTTTTTTTCTTCAGAATTTGACATGTATCCTTCCAAGCCTTTTACAAAGTAAATTAAAGCTAATAAGAAGAAAGAGTAAAATCTGACAATATCACTTCTCAGTTCCTTGCAGAGCAAAAAAAAAAAGAAGAAGATATGATGATCATATAATTAAACACCTAACACTATTACTGAAGATCTAATTAACACTATTACAGAGGATCTGCAACCCCACTGACAAGCCTGGTTCTTTGTTTCTGATTTGATATCATTTCAATACCTTTGTTTATTTAGTGTCACTCAATAGCTGGAGGTCCCCACAGGGGGTGGGGGTGGACGTGGGACTACATGACAAAGGGGATGAAGTGATAATGCATAAATGGCAAGAAATAACAAACACTCTGGTATATATAAAAGGGGTAATAAAATACTCAGAAATCATCAATGATTCAGTCTATCTATCTTATGAACTTGCAATACAAAAAGCTCAGTTAATCTTATGACTGAAAAAAAATCAAATATATAAATAAGGAATGTCCAATATGAAAATGTTACCTTCAGATTTAAATATAAATTATTAAACCACAAGAACAGATTTATAATAAGTCAGAATTGAAAATTTTAAATGTGTGATTATCAACTGAAAAAAGTTCATAACTGTAGGAGCTGTGTTAAAATTAACTGAGGCAAGTTGAATAATACATGGCTAGTTAACGGTTAAAAATCCCCTATTTTTATGACATAAGGCTATAAATTCATTAATATAGGGATTTAAAGCTCACCAGAAATAACAACAAAATAACAGTGTCCACTTTTTCCTATTTTAATATGTATAACCAGTTTCATTTAAAAAAGTTAAAAACTCAGCAAGCAGAGGGATCAAAACACAAAAATAAGTTCTTAAAAGCTTAAGATGGCCATAACATCATTAATATTCAAAATTTAAATAGACAGGCACTTCCTTTGAAAAATTCAAAAAATTCAGCTTTATGAGCCATATAGCTTTAAAGTGGCACAATGTCCATAAATTGGGTCTCTGTGGGCATTTTAGAATCGTTAAAATGACCTTAGCAATTAAACTACAGATCTGAAACTTTTTGGGGACATAGATAACAAACAAAAGTTACATATAATACATTTTGAGATTCGTCACTCTTAGCATTTCCAAATTACAGGGCAAAATACAGAAGAAAATGCCAAAAAAGGTCACTTGGGTGTGTGTCTATGGTCCCCATACACAGGTTAAATGTCTACTAAAGGTCTTGATGTTCAGTACATGGAAAATGTACATAATAATGTATTCCTAGTTGAGATTTCAGCCCTGTCAGTCACATAATTTAACAGTCACAGGGCTTAAAAGTGGCAAAAAGTCCAAATATTGGGTCTCTGTGGGCCTTTTAGAGACCTCAAAGTGACCTTCAAATTGAAGCTTCAGACATAAAATCTTTCACAATCAGAGATTATACATAGAATGTATATCTAATGTAGTTTGAAACTTCTCAGACTTACCATTCCAAGTTACAAGGCAAAATATGTAAAAAATGTCTAAAAAGGGTCACTCGGTTGAGTGTCTATGGTCGTCATACACAGGTTAAATGTCTACTAAAGGCCTTAATGTTCAGCACATGTAAAAAGAACACAATAATATTTTCCCACATGAGATTTCAGCTCTATCAGTCACATAGTTTCACAGTCACAGGGCTTAAAAGTGGCAAAAGGTCAAAATATCGGGTCTCTGTGGGCCTTTTAGAGACCTAAATGTGACCTTTAAATCAAAGCTTCAGACTAAAAATCTTTCACAATCAAAAGTTACACATAGAATGTATATCTAATACAGTTTCAAACTTCTCACACTTACCATTTCCAAGTTACAGGGCAAAATATGTGAAAAATGTCTAAAAAGGGTCACTCGAGTGGGTGTTTATGGTCCTCATACACAGCTTAAATGTCTACTTAAAGCCTTTATTTTTGGCATATGTAAAAATAACATAGTGATATATTCCCAGATGAGATTTCAGCTCTATCAGTCACATAGTTTAACAGTAACAGGGCTTAAAAGTGGCAAAAAGGCAAAATATCGGGTCTCTGTGGGCCTTTTAGAGACCTCAATGTGACCTTCAAATCAAAGCTTTAGACTAAAAATCTTTCACAATCTAAGGTTACACATAGAATGTATATCTAATACAGTTTGAAACTTCTCACACTTACCATTTCAAAGTTACAGGGAAAAATATGTGAAAAATGTCTTATAAGGGTCACTCGGGTGGGGGTTTATGGTCCTCATACACAGGTTAAATGTCTATTAAAGGCCTAAATTTTAGGGCACATATAAGAAAACACATAGATATATTCCCAGATGATATTTAACTTAGATGAGAGACATAGTTTGAAAGCTACAGTGCTTGAAAGTGGCAAAAAGTGCATAAATTGGGTCTCTGTGGGCACTTTTGAGACCTTAAGTTGACCCCTTTGGGTAAACCTACAGCCTTTAAATTTTCACAGACAAGGATTACATATGAAAGTTACACCTAGTGCAGTTTGAAACTCATCAGAAGTAGCACTTCCAAATTATAGGGCAAAATATGTGAGAAATGTAAGAAAAAATCCCGAAGTGGGGTCTTTATGGGCCTCAAACACAACTTTCTCCTCAACTTAAAGTCTTGATTTTCGGCACATGTACTAAGAATATATTAATGTGTTCTCAGGTAAAATTTGAGCCAGAACCCTTATTTTCATTCACGCAGGTTTTATAGATGGGCAAAAATAGGATCCATTGGGATGTCATCTGATCTTGGTGATTTCTAAATGTTTTGTTATGTCCGAGTTTCAGACGTTTGAACCGAACTTCAAAATTGAAGCAGCAAACGAGTGAACTATCGAACTTCTACAAACATCGTCACTGCACAGTGCGGGTGTTGACACAGCAATGTAAAATGACCACTTAAAAGTACTGTAATTTTCACCAGGTTCACCAAAGGATAGAATATTCTCGAGTTAGCACATGTGCCCAACTGAACAAGCAGCTCATCTGGTGTGTGCCTATTTTTGGTTACTTTGGCACCCATCAACTTAGAGAATTTCTACTCCCTTGAACCAGATGCCAGTTTACTGCCCCAATGGGTGTCAGTACACACTTGCACTCTTGGATGAACTGGGACACGTGTAAATACATTGTTGAAGGGTACAATCTCCATGACCTGGCCAAGGATTGAACCCCAGACCTTGAGCTCTGAAATCTCACATACCAACCACAAGGCCACAGAGACCAGACTATAGGTATATAAACACAAAATAAGATTTTATAGCAAAGTTTAATGTGGTTTCACAATCATCACAGTTACAAAATAAAATCATGTTAATGTATCAAATATTTAAATTAATCTAAATTTATAACAAGGTAGCTATAAAAGCCACTATATTTCATAATAGTATCTCTGTAATAATAGTCATATCTTCTAATATCTGAATAATGATAAGCAAGATATAAAGTACTAATACATCATACTAATGTGCAGAAAATACTGTCCAGCTCTCTTAAAAGTCACTGATATAGTTTTAATGTTGAAACAGAGATATCAATCAAGGTTTAAGTATTAAAACATCATTACTTTGTATTTGTAATGAAAAATAAATTTCTTTGTTTTAAATATATATTTGACCAGGAGGAATTTCGGTTTGAGCTAGGTTTAAAATACGATTATTGAGATAATCATTATCGATTAGAGTTGTTATGCACCAGTGAAACATTTAATGAGTATTTTAGACAATATTTTTCTCATTTACAGTAAAATAAATAACTTGAAAACACTGAGATTCTTCTTATTGCTTGCGTAAAAGATACACTTGGAAAAAGGAAGCTTAAAACTGTGAAGAAATTTTTAAATATATTATTTAGTTTTTTTTTCACTTCATGCATCAACAGGGTACAAACACTCACCATTTGTTTTTTATTAATTCTAATATGTAGGACTTTCTAAACCTTTGCGGTAATTCTAATTCTAATTTGACTTTTATAGCACTTAATCTTCACTGAGTAGTGGACTCTAAGGTGCAACAAGACAATAGCAATATACAAATTCAAAGTCTAGGGACAGAAATAGGTCGGCACCACGGAGAAGCCAAAAGAGAAAATGAGCTAAGGAGGATAAGCCTTTGCGTAGAGATAGGTTTTGAGCTTCTTTTTAAAGGAGGCAATAGTGGGTGATGCTTAAACAATCTTGCCTAAGTTATGACAACTGCAATCAATGGTAAGTTTGACACTCTCTCTGAGATTTATAGCAACATCTACAAAAACATCTATGGAAGTCCTTCCTGACAACACAGAGTGCGTGTTCACCCAATGTTACTGAGTTTGACCTTGAGGTCAGATGAGCAGTGTTTGTAGTCTAGGACTGAGTTCTTGAAGAGTTTGTAGACTTGTGGTATGTCCATACATACAGTACCGCCTCCCCTGTGGAACTGTGCCTCCTGTAATATACAGAAATGTAGTGCTTAGAGAGATGCCTGTAATTCAGCATATGCCCTAATTTGGCACAAACATGAAGTAAGCAATCAACCATGGCAGAAACAAACAACCAGGACAGAAAACAAAAAAGATCTGACTTAGCCCAGCCTCAGACTTAACTTTTGGTTTTAGCTGAATTGTGGACTAAATCTGTTTCACAAAAGCTGACTCAACTGAGATTGGCCAGAGCCAACAGTCACAACTACAGCTAAGGGAATTTTTTTTGAAGCTTAGATTATTTTAACAAACCATTTTTGTGGAATATACATTGCTCAAAAGTATAAAAATAATCATAAATGACATCAAATTATTTAATTTGATTGCATTGAAAACAAAGGGATGGAGAGGAAACTGATTCAAGATAGAAGTTCCCTGTTGAAACTTGTTATAATGAGAATACTTGGAAAAAAATATGTCAACTTTGTTGATTTTTATTGCATGAAGAATGGACTCTGTCTGTAAGCTTGGGCTTCAAAGCAAAAGTATTAATCTGCATGTAGTTGTAGTATCAAATGCCTTAAACAAGGCTTGAGATTCTGCTTTTCCCTGTCATAACTAAAGTTAAGCTCATGACAAGCCCAAGGTTAATTAATATCCATGTTTGTGGATAAGTGTACTTGTCACTTGTGCTTGTGTTATTGCATAATTTAGTGAAGTCCACTTGGTAAGACATACAACATGCCATATAAGGAAATTGTGTTCTAGTTATGGGGTGGGGGTGGGGGAGAAGGTATATACATGAGTGTAGTGCCCATCTAATGTGGTGCATACATTAATATAGTACACCCAGGAAGTAAAGATAAACTAGATGAATGCTTTTGCTAACAAAAGCGAAGCGTCCCTGAGAGTTTAAAATGCCTTGTGGTCTTAATAAGCATGCTGTAAAGCTAAGAATGAACAAAGCTGCACCGTACTGTTACATAAACCAACCCCCTTAGTGATATCATGACAGGGAAAATCCTACAAAGGTCTTCATTAATTAACATAAACAAGCATTGTAGACATAGACAAGCTGGAGAAAGTGTTGTACATTAGATGTACAGCATTGGATGTAACTTTAGTAAATTTTGTGTAAATGCTACAAAGCGTAGATGGTAAAACTGACCGGCTACTTAGACTCTCCACATATGCTTTCCCAATACCTCTTAATACATTCTCAATCTATAAAAGCAACATTAAAGGAGATATAAGGCAAAAACTAGAAATCAGCTATTTTACGACCCCAGTTTGACCCATAAGGGGGGTCAGGGGTAAAACTGACCGGCTATTTAGACTCTCCACATATGCTTTCCCAATACCTCTTAATACATTCTGAAGCTATAAAAGCACAATAAAGGAGATATAAGCAAAAACTCCAAAGCAACTATATTATGACCCCAGTTTCACCCATGGGGGAGGGGGGTCAAGAGATAAAAGTAACCGGCTACTTAGATTTTCCACACATCCTTTCCCAATACCTCTTAATACATTCTGAAGCTATAAAAGCAATGATAAAGGAGATATAAGGCAAAAACTCCAAAGCAGCTATTTATGACCCCAGTTTGGCCCATAAGGGGGGTTGGGGATAAAACTGACGGGCTATTTAGACTCTCCACATATGCTTTCCCAATACCTCTTAATACATTCTGAAGGTATAAAAGCAACAATAAAGGAGATATAAGGCAAAACTCCAAAGCAACTATTTTATGACCCCAGTTTGACCCATAAGGGGGGGCATGGGGTAAAACTGACCAGCTATTTAGATTCTCCACATAGGCTTTCCCAATACCTCTTAATACATTCCAAAGCTATAAAAGCAATGATAAAGAAGATATAAGGAAAAACTCCAAAGCAGCTATTTATGACCCCAGTTTGGCCCATAAGGGGGGGTCAGGGGGTAAAACTGACCGGCTATTTAGATTCTCCATATATATGCTTTCCCAATACCTCTTAATACATTCTGAAGCTATAAAAGCAACAATAAAGGAGATATAAGGGAAAAACTCAAAATCAGCTATTTTATGACCCCAGTTTGACCCATAAGGGGGAGGGGGGTCGGGGGTAAAACTGACCAGCTATTTAGACTCTCCACATATGCTTTCCAAATACCTCTTAATACATTCTGAAGCTATAAAAGCAACAATAAAGGAGATATAAGGGAAAAACTCAAAATCAGCTATTTTATGACCCCAGTTTGGCCCATAAGGGGGGGTCGGGGGGTAAAACTGACCGGCTATTTAGACTCTCCACATATGCTTTCTGAATACCTCTTAATACATTCTGAAGCTATAAAAGCAACAATAAAGGAGATATAAGGTAAAAACTCAAAATCAGCTATTTTATGACCCCAGTTTGGCCCATAAGGGGGGGTCGGGGGGTAAAACTGACCGGCTATTTAGACTCTCCACATATGCTTTCTGAATACCTCTTAATACATTCTGAAGCTATAAAAGCAACAATAAAGGAGATATAAGGTAAAAACTCAAAATCAGCTATTTTATGACCCCAGTTTTCGATAGTATGAACACGTGTGTCAAATTATAAGGCTGTGTAGCAAGTAGTTTTTCCTGAACTGCGATGACGGGGGTGGGGGGGTGGGGGGTGGGGGGTGTACTTAAAAAATTGTTTTTGATCATGTGACCTTGATAAAGGTCAAATTTAAACATGCAGAAAAATTTTCCCACGCCTAAGGTATATAACTGCCAAATATGGTTTGAAACCTAATAATAAGGGAGATATTCAAGGGAGACCATAATGCGGCGGCGGTGAGGAAACTGAGGCGAAAACAAAGAAGCGCCCTTTCAGGGACGCTTAATTACATGAAGTTCACATACACTCTCAGCCATATACGGTCAAAGGTTAAAGTTTGGGTTTTACATCCTGCTCAACAACCAGGGTCACATTGGGACAGGGCATCAAGCCCACGCAGAAGTGACTGCTTGTCATTAGATGCCAAACCTGATAACCCACTCACCCATTCTGTCTATAACGGAGCTACCTCAAAACACCAAAACAAAACAGAAATCTCGCCTAGTGTGTATACCTCTGTCCAACCAACTATCACCACACTGAATTTGTATCGCATACAATAAACTCTGCTTCAACAGAAAGATTGATTTAAAATAAAATAAAAATTTTAGATAAAGAGGAATTTTTTTGTCTATTTTAAACATTCAAAAGGTGAATATACTCAACACATATATTTTCACTGTTGGTATCCGATGAAAATCTCACACAAACTTGTGCCTTTACTGTGTGATGACTTTACTGAGAAAATAGTGATGCCTATTTACCAAGGCAATCCCTCTGTATTAACTGGTCAAACAAGCTTTGTATATATTAGTTAGCAAATTTGTAATATTTAAAGTCATTCAAAGCATGGTCACACAAGTATAGAGAAGTAGTGTAGTTATTACTTTCATGTTATAATCTGAAGTTCTTTAGTCAAAACACATGAAATATGAGCAAAAACTTCCCCACAAGTTTATTCTGTGTTTTTGTAAGTTCTTCTGTATTAGTTCATTGTGTGAAAGCCTAATCACTTTTTATTTGAAGATAATTGGTATGAAAACTAGCTAATGAAAATTCAAGTTCTATAGTATCTCTTCGGTGAAAGTAGCAAAATGCTCTAAACCTAAATGTCATCCCTTATTGCTCAGGTACATGCAAGTCACAGAACTATAGCTCTTACCTCTCTGTTGATATCTCCAATACAAGTGATGCCCATCCCTGTGTCCACAGTAACAGCCCACTTGGAATGGTCCTGGGTCTCTCGGAATGTCTCTCCACCAACCTTCAAATCTTCAATATTGTACACCTAAAGAAGAAATGGCTGATTCGTGAACGATCTCAGACTTAATCCAGTCTCACTGGCTCTTTGGCGTTAGCTGAGGTTTTTTCTCAAATCTATTTCACAAAAGTTGACTTAACTGAGATGACTCTGAGCTAAAACACCAATTTACAAAAAATCAAAAAGACAAAACTGAAGTCAAATAGTGTTAAATGTTTGAGCACATAGTCTCTAATTTGAGTCTGAGACCATGCTTAAGATCTTCATTGAATTTGTTTCACAAAATTAAAAAAAATAGTCTGTTGTTATCTGTTGTTAGATGCAGGAGTGATCATTGGATTCTTAGCAAGGTTGAAAAATACCAAACAGATTTAGACCAAATTTTAAACCATTTGGCTATTTGTCTAACATAGAAAAGATTTAATTCTGGTGATGATAAACAACTAATTCTGAATCTGTGATTTTTAAAGAAACAGCAGATGTGTGCACTCCCCAAGTGTTCCTGGCTTAAATATTTATACAGTAAAATATGTAAATGTTTGCATACAACATGCCCGTCTTTGGCTTAATATTTGTGCTGTTCAATTGCATAAGCATGCAAGGTCACCGAGTTGTATAAATTAACCTTGCAGATGAAAATTTAAAAAAAAATCTTCCAGTTGATAAATACCTCGATTTTAGGTCAAAAACTTTACATAGTATATCTAGGCACATATAAGCCTGAAAATATGAGTGATCAACACTTTTTACCTTGTATGTCCCTGTGCAGTTTGAACCCAGTTGTCCTGTTCCGTGGAGCCAGGTCTCAACCAGTAAATCACTCTTGTAGTATGGAGCCAACCATGCACTGTACAAGTCTGTGTAAACATATGTTCAAATTTGTATTTATTTTTTGTTAATACTTCATTATTTTTATCTATTATAGATACTTTCAGGACAGTAAGTGTAAGCAGTAATTACTTTGTAAACTTTTGTTCAATGTTGTCACTTTAGAGTAATACAAGTACTATATGACTCGGGAAATAAAATTACTGGCCTTTTCAACCTGCAAAAAAAAAAAAAACTATGGATAAATAATTCAACACCTAGCCTATCTCCACCAAGAGGTTATGTTTTTTGGGTGCGTTTGTTTGTCTGTGTTCACAGTAACTCTAAAAGCAATGAACCAGATATTTCTGAAATTCTTTATGTGCGTAGGGCCTCACCAAAGGAAGAAGTAATTAAACTTTGTGAAAGATTTGGATTATATGCTGGATACAAAAATTGGCTTTCTGATTGATATTATTCTATAATTAATGAGTGAATCTTCATGAGTTTTTTTGTGTTTAGGGTCTTGCAAAAGGAAGAAGTGAGAACATTTTGGGAAGGATCCACAGACCATAGTCAAACTTGTTGACAATACATTGAAAATAGGACGTTTGAAAATTATGGAATTTTTCTGTATGAAGAATTGGATCTGCATCTTTCCAAAGATTTAATCTCCCTTTGGTCAGGGGTCCAATCCACATAAAAATTTCAAAAAGATCCATTTATAGCAAACACAGACATGCAGACAGATCAACAGACAAATAAACATACCCAGAAACATAACTTCCTGGTGAAGGTAACAGTCTTTCAAAAAAATGCCATGTGCTGCTGCACTGATAACAAGCCTAAACCAGCAGAGAATTTTAGAACTTCACTGAAGGTAGGTGCCGATTCCACAAAAGGGATTTTGTAAAAAGATCTAAGACAAAAATGTAAAAAAAGTTAATCCAAAAATTTGATTAGGATTAAGGTTGGTATTAACAGAGAAGTTCAGCTAGTTTCTACATTAGCTTTAATCCACCAATAAAAGCGGATTTTACGTTTGGATTAAATATAGTTAAATCTGCTGCACATAATGCAAAAATTAGCACTTTGTGAGCACTGATTTAATCCAAACATTAGCTAAGCCACTTTTCTATGAAAAAATAAGTAAATTTTTCACTTTACTTAATCCGCTTTGTGAATACGGGCCCAGATTAGCATTTTTCATTACCTGTCTAAAACTTGATTTATTTTGCAAGTACTTAAAAAATACTTGGGTATAATGTCTAAAAACCCCACATAAAAGTTTACTTTGTGAGTAGAAATCTTTCTGTTGTTTTCTTATTGACAATACTACATCACTAAAGACATCGACTAAAGTACACTTTGCTAGTGAAATGTGAGTATTATCCTATAGACTTTGGAACAAGTTTGTAAGATATATATGAGGTGACCATAATTGATGTGCCATATAACTGTTTGGTAAGCAGTTTGATTCACTTGTCCCTTCACTTACCTGCATAGAACTTGGTGTATTTGGCAAACGCCCGGAACTGTTGGCCCCCCTTAGACGTGAGCACGAGTGTTATTTTCCAGGGTGCTGTCTTCACATGGTATTTATGTTCTGCCACTGCCACTAGATTTGGTACATCTCCCGCTAGGGACGCGGGAATGTTATAGTCGTACACCGATGGATGGTTGTAAGTGTAAAGCTCACCTGTAAATAAAAACAAAAACAGCGGCCATGTTAAATTACAGTCTGTGTTTATTGTATTTGGCTTTGATGTGTTCCTGTTCACCAAATTTTATGCTACATATTACACACTGTCATCTTCATTCATGATACATAATAGGAAAATTATGACATATATGAAAGAAATATATCATGTATGAAGATGACAATATCACACGAGTACATAGCACGAGTATTATGTTGTTTATCTTTACAAGCGATGTATATATTTTGTACATTTCTAATGAACAATGTCTCACTTACTCATTATCCATCATTTGTGTTTGAAGAGTAAGCCAAATAAGTCCATATTTATAGATTAAATGCAAAAAGAATGTTGGCATATACATTCATATTTAAGGTCTAACCTCTGAGGCAGGGGTTCGATCCCCGTCACGGTCTCAAGTGGGAAAGCTGGTAGTTGCTTGCCGTTGGTTGGCAGTTTACAGTACAGAACCCTAACGAACTGTATGTACTGGTTTCCTCTGCCCTTCCAACTACCCATTATGATATGACCTGTACACTGTTGAAAGCGACGTAAAACCCCAAATAAATAAAATTAAAGTCTTTAAGGGCACTTGTGAGTATAAAACCTTCGATTTTTAAGTTTCCAATTTTCCACCATTTCTGCATTGATTTTATACACATACATTGGCACATACATTGATTAGAGAGATATTATTGAAAATCACTAAATTAGCACTTGTTTATGAATTTATTATGCTAAATATGCATAGTAAGTGGTGTCAGTAACACAAAAGAAAATGTATTTCATCCATTCATGCCCCGGTCACACTACAGACGGAGGTGTTACGTTCAGCAGTGAAAAGTTTTACTCGGCGGTGCCCCATTTCATCAGAGTTGTTCACACTACAGGCGAATCATAGACAAATCGGCCCTTTGCCAAATCGGCCCCCATCAAATCGGCCCCCAAATTAAAATTAGGTGGTCAAATCGGCCCCCTGTAAAATAATTTATGGTCAAATTGGCCCCCTAGTTATAGATAGATAAGTGTACATATGATTTATGTATTTTTTCACAATTTCACAGGCCCAAGACATTGAGGTTACTTGTGAATTTTATGTATCTACAATAGAAAAAATATTATCTGCTTAAAATATAAAATTAATCATAATAATAGTTCTCCTATTGTTCTCTTTGATACCCACTAGGGGGGGGGGGGGGTGCTATAATCCTCTGCATGGATATCAAAAGGAACAATGACCTTTTAAAGTCTGCTTGTTTAACATTTTAGCTAGTAATCCCTATACTAAACAAATAGTAAAATAACAAAGATCACTAGAGGCTGTCCAGACAATGTAATTGCACTTTAATAATTCTAACATAAACAAGTTTTATTGCACAAGGTTACATGGGATTTATCTTGACACCTTCCATATGTGTTAATTACACTTAGTCAAACACATAAACAATTGGTACTATTGTGATAACATTATAATACATATTTATCCATCCATTATTTTTATAAGAGCCTGATTACAAGAAATAAATGTCATATCATTTCAATTAAGGCATATAGATTTTGTCGAAAAGGACCCCTTATTTTTCTGTTTATTAATCATCAAGAAATATTTTTATCAACCCAGTCACATGCTCTCTGAAGGTCTATAAATATGTCCTAATTACAGGAATTTTAAATTGGGGCCGAATTGCCCAGGGTAGAATTTTTAGCGGCCCGATTTGCCCAGGGCCGACTTTTTTAGGGGTCCTATTTGCCGAGGGCCAAATTGGCAAAGGGCCGATTTGTCCAGCTCCCCTACAGGCAGACGGCGACTGATTGGACATGGTTTTTTAACTGTCAATAACAGTAGAATGACAGCTACAAACGATGGGCACCATGAAGTAACCTCAACTCCCCTTCGGTAGACGTCAGATGAAATAACCAATACCTTAACTCACCTTATGTCGCCGTATTACTCTGAAAAACGACGGAATCACAACCTTATGTACACCTTTTTTTGAAAATGTTTGATCAAAATTAACCTTTTCTGCAAAATATTTTGCAAAGAGAATGATATTCATTTACCCCACAGATAGGGTTTTAAAATGTTTCTAACATTTTATTCTTTTTATAACACTCCTGATGTTTACTGAGAATAAATTTATTTCTTACATGTCATTTAGGAAGTTTTTCCATTATCCAACCACGTTGGAGGAGTGTGACTCTACTTGGATAATGGAAGGTCTGTGCACTAACATAGGAATTTTAAGTAAAACGGAAGGAAATTACAAATATGGCAGATTCCAAATTTGCAATAACAGAAGCTCATATAACAGCAGTTATATTAACATCTTACCAACAGTATTCATCTGTCCAAAGGTCAAGGTCACACAGAGGAATGTTTGAGCATACGTCTCTCCCTTTGATGGGAAGTCGTAGGATGTACTCGCAACATTCGGGAAGTGAGGCACGCTGTGAACCAACCAGAAACCTGTACTCGAGTCTGAGGCCAGAACACCTGAAAATATTTCACCAATCTTCAGATATTATCAGGTAAATTGTCAAAACTTTTTGTAACATCATAAGTGAAAAGCTGAAAGTAAAGTGAATTTAAAAAAAGGGAAACTTCCAGAATATCACTGTCCATATGACATCTCCTTGTAGTATACACACTTTTTATGGTTTTCAACACAAGGCTGAAATATCTTTGATAACCAGTTTGCAGAAAATTGTAGACCATTGCTCTGTTAGTTATGCTAACTTCATCAGCTATTCAGATTCAGTGTTGTAAGTTCATTGACCAATCAGATATAACCTTATTTATGGCAGATTACCACACCATATTAGGTGAAAACGATGGTAGCCAAGTGATAACAGGCATTGCCTTTTGCAGATTCTGAGTTTTATGACAAGTTAGCCTGTTGATTACAAGCATAATTTATAATCTAGCCATTGAAACAACAATGTATAAGTACAAAATAAGGATTTTGTGTCCAAGCTGTGCCAAGTTACGGTGGAGGAGCAGTAACCTGCCATAAGAACAATCTGTAAAATGATGATATGTGAATACTTCACTTAAAAAACAGGAGCACTTGGAAAGTGCACAACTTTGCTCACTACCACTACATACTTGCAAATAAACAAATGCTAACTAACCATCACATAACCTGCTTGACTGAGGTAATATTTGATGTGAAAATTGCAGCAAACAAAATATTTAGCAGGGTTTTCACATGTATTGGTATCTTTGATATAATACTGAATATCTAAAAAGAGCACCAGAAATATCTATACCCCAGACCCTGGGGAAATAGAACAGGACACCATTACATACAGAACTTACAGTATTAGGTATGCAAAGGTAAAGGAGCAATAACAGTTAAGAGAGAAAAAAGGTTAAATTAAAGCAATTAAATAGCAACTTATAACATTAATCAGTAAACTAGATGAATGCTTTTGCTAACAAAAGCGAAGCGTCCCTGAGAGTTTAAAATGCCTTGCGGTCTTAATAAGCATGCTGTAAAGCTAAGAATGCACAAAGCTGCACATTACCGTTACATAAACCAACCCCCTTAGTGATATCATGACAGGGAAAATCCTACAAACATCTTCTTTAATTAACATAAACAAGCATTGTAGACATAGACAAGCTGGAGAAAGTGTTGTACATTGGATGTACAACATTGGATGTAACATCAGCAAATTTTGTGTAAATGCTACAAAGCATTTCAGTCCACAGGGTTTTGCAATAGGTTTTAATACATTGTGAAAGCATAAAAGCAACAATAAAGGCAAAAGCTATTTCATGACCCAGTTTGACCCATACATGGGGGTCAGGAGGTAAAACTACCTGCCTATTTAGACTGTCCAGATATGGTTTCCCAATACCTCTTAATACATTCCGAAGCTATAAAAGCAACAATAAAGGAGATATCAGGTAAAAACTCCAAAACAGCTATTTTATGACCCCAGTTTGACCCATAAGTGGGGGGGGGCGGGGGGCTCAGGCGGTAAAACTGACCAGCTACTTAGACTCTCCACATATGCTTTCCCAATACCTCTTAATACATTCTGAAGCTATAAAAGCAACAATAAAGGATATATAGGGCAAAACTCGAAATCAGCTATTTTACGACCCCAGTTTGACTCATAAGGGACGTCAGGGGTAAAACTGACCGGCTATTTTGGACACATATGCTTTCCCAATACCTCTTAATACATTCCAAAGCTATAAAAGCAACGATAAAGAAGATATAAGGCAAAAACTCCAAAGCACCTATTTATGATCCCAGTTTGGCCCATAAGGAGGGGTCGGGGGGGGGGGGGGGGGGGGGGGTGTGTGTGTAAAACTGACTGGCTACTTAGACTCTCCATATATGCTTTCCCAATACCTCTTAATACATTCTGAAGCTATAAAAGCAACAATAAAGGAGATATAAGGCAAAAACTCAAAATCAGTTATTTTATGACCCCAGTTTGACCCATAAGGGGGGTGTGGGGGGGGGTAAAGCTGACTGGCTACTTAGACTCTCTACATATGCTTTCCCAATACCTCTTAATACATTCTGAAGCTATAAAAGCAACTAGGGTGAAGTGGCTGGCTTTCTGCCAACCACAGAGTCGAATCTTAGGACAGCAGTGGGTGTTGAAATCTGTAAACTTGGTATTATCGCCCGTAAGACAGAGCGAGGTGCGGTGACAGTAAAATATTGCTGGATTATACATTTGTAAAATGTTGTTAGAAACCCCATCGCAGCCTCACGTTTTCATCACTCTGTGGGTGTACAACTACCAGCATTTGATATTTTATTTGTTTTAAATATTGCGAGAAGACAGAGTGAGGTGCGGTGACAGTAAAATATTGCTGGATTATACATTTGTAAAATGTTGTTAGAAACCCCATCGTAGCCTCGCGTTTTCATCACTCTGTGGGTGTACAACTACCAGCATTTGATATTTTGTTTTAAATATTGCGAGAAGACAGAGTGAGGTGCGGTGACAGTAAAATATTGCCGGATTATATATATTTGTAAAATGTTGTTAGAAACCCCATCATAGCCTCACATTTTCATCACTCTGTGGGTGTACAACTACCAGCATTTGATATTTTGTTTTAAATATTGCGAGAAGACATAGTGAGGTGCGGTGACAGTAAAATATTGCTGGATTATATATTTGTAAAATGTTGTTAGAAACCCCATCGTGATAACTTCTAGGACATACAAAAGCGCCTTCTAGTGGTTGAATGTAGAATTATGGAGTTTGAATATTTTCATTGTCTCTGCCAAACGTGTTCTCGATTCTGATTGGCTGAATGACAAATGTGTAGTACTACCGTGACGTCACTTCATTCATTAATTTCTTTGTGGTTTATTTGTTTGACAAATGAGTAATAGGCTGTAGATGCGCAGACAACAATTTTACATAAACAGTAACTGCGTGATAAACCCAGCAGACAAATAAATTAATTGGGGACTCTCATCTACAAACCAGCAGACGAAACCGTTAAAAAAGACTCGTTCGAGTACTCCATTACAATAGCAAAAACAATAGTTTCTAGGACATACGGGTTCTTAGAGAAAGCCAGACGTAGTGCTAGACAAGCTTTTTACTTTATAAAATATAACTGAATAAAAGCATTAAAAATCTTCAAAATGGCAGAGTGTATAATATACACCTTAATGTACCGATATGTGAACAAATATTATTCAGAATTTGATATTTAAGGGTTTAAATGGCCAATTTAAAATCGTGGCCGCAACTCAGTATATAACTCGAATCAAAGATTCGACTAACAATAAAGGAGATATAAGGCAAAAACTCAAAATCAGCTATTTTATGACCCCAGTTTGACCCATAAGGGGGGGGCCGGGGGGTAAAATTGACCGGCTATTTAGACTCTACACATATGGTTTCCTATTTCCTCACAATACATTTTATGGCTCTAAATGCAATACTTAAGAAGATAATGGGGGGTTGACCTAAATTTAAGGCTGAAGGTGTGAGAAAATCACCCATAAATGAGACATTTTTCAAGGGTTTGCTCCCAAAATCTAATCAGCTCGCGTTTTCGATAGCATGAACAGGTGTGTCAAATTATAAGGCTGTCTAGCAAGTAGTTTTTCCTGAACACTGCGCTGACGGGGGGGGGGGGTGTACTTAAAAAAATTGTTTTTGATCATGTGACCTTGATAAAGATCAAAGGTCAAATTTAAGCATGCAGAAAAATTTTCCCACGCCTAAGGTATATAACTGCCAAATATGGTTTGAAACCTTCTAATAATAAGGGAGATACTCAAGGGAGACCATAATGTGGCGGCGGCGAGGAAACTGAGGTGAAAACAAGAAGCGCCCTTTCAGGGACGCTTAATTAAAAGTTATGAAGCTGTAAATTTATCAACTATAGCAGTCAATGGAGATAGCACAAGCAACAGTATATATAATAATCAGTTTCAGCAATCCGTATGTATCTTTATGGTAGGAGAAATGTGTTTCAAATATCGCAGTAGTAACATTCTGGTGGAGCCAGGGTCAATGGGTACACTGAGGCTACATAATGACGTTGCACAGCTACAACCCCCAACTGATATCCCTATCAAGTATAATGTTCTACATGTTATAGTTTCCGAGATATAGCCAAGACAAGATTTTAAAGGACAAGGTTACTACAGCAAGATGAAAGGACAAATCAAGGTCACACTATGATGTTACACACCTACAACCCCCAACTAATGCCCCTACCAAATACAAACTTGCTACACCTCATGATTCCCGAGATATAGCCTGGATAAGATTTTAAATGTCAAGGTCACTACAGCGAGGTCAAAGGTCAAATCAAGGTCACACATTACACTGCACACTTACCCCCAACTATTGTCCATACTAAGTATCGACTTCCTACACCTTATAGTTTCTGAGATACAGCCTGGACAAGATTTTTCCCACCGCCAGTCCATTAGGATGCCATGGGTGAAAACAATATATACACAGCCTTTAAAGGCTGTCAGGTAAAAAATCCTATCCTATTTATGTCATATTTAATACAAACATTGAGAAAAAATCGTTCATTTGGACAAAAACTATGTTTCCAAAATTAAGCAACTAGCCAATAGGTACTGACAAATAAATGTTTCAAAATATAGGATCACTAATTTTAAAGTTAGAAGGCTAATATAATCTTACACAAATGAAAATCTTATCAACTAGAGTTTAAATGTAATTAAAAAAGATAAAATACATGTACAATATCCAGTTATTTGTGTACATCAGAGCATGAAATAGTAGAGGGTAAAATATTCTTCACCTTTAGTGTGTCCATATGTATCTGTCTTTGTCCCATCAGGATGTTCATCATTGTACATCACATACAGCAGATCCTGAAGTAACAACAGTTCTTAGTGAGGGCAAGACATCTGCCCAAAATATTGCCAAATGTAAACTTAAAACATCCCATAAACAGAAAACATCAACTGGAAACTAAGATGTAAAGAAAAGCAATTTTATAATGGAATATTCCATGCTTAAAATCTGACCAAATAATGGTACATCTTCATATAAATATGTTTTTGTTGTAAAATTTTAATATGTATATGTCATGAAATTCTACCAGTAGAAAGTCCAATTGGACTTTCTACCAACATAAACTTGGTACAAAGTCCAATTTGAGTTTCTACTGGTAGAAAGTCCAATCTAGGAGATTTGGGTATTGCTTGGGAGTCTGAGATTTAATTAACTTGTTTAATATTTTAATCTCAGAGATGTAGGTATTGCTCTGTGTACCAGAATGTAATCTTTGTAGAAACTCCATAACAGCTTTAAAGAAAGTCCAACTAAAACACAAACAGTGGACCTTATATCCATATAAATCTGTTATCTACGCAAAGTGCAACTTTCATAAATGAAGAAAACGCATGTTAAAGAAAATATTTTACTGTAACAGATCTGATATAGGCATGACAACAACTGAAATTTTCAGTCTGTTTCAAGAATTTTACAATCAGCATCAAATTCCATCACCATGTTTCAATCCAGATTTTGAGCAGTTGGACTGTCTACCAAGTTTATTAGATTTCGGACTCAAGGGCATTACCCAAATCTCCTTGATTGGACTTTTTACCGATAGAAACTCCAACTGGACTTTCTACCGACTGGACTTTCTACCATGACATATATATTACAGTAAAACTATGCAAAGTTAGTAAATCAGTTTTGTCAGGCTGTTCCATTCAGTGTACACATACCTGCCTCTGTTTATACACTTGCTGCAGTGTGTACCCAATGGCTTGACTGTCCTCGGCAACTGATTCTCCAGACACCCACGAAGGATTATTTACATCCATGTAGAAAAAACTATAACCTGCGTGCATCTTGTATACTACAAACCTACAACATAACCGGCATACATCTTCATACATGGTCATTCCATATCCACCCTTTTGTAATTTTAAAACAACATACTTTACAGGTTTTATGTTTCTACCAGATGTCAAAAATTTACTGTTTTAGTAAACTACTAAGTAATGATACAATACTGAGGCACCATTTAGGCACACAATACTTTGTGCAACAAAAATTATTTAGAAAGGGCTTTGCTTGCTTGGAAATGAGATATATAAGTTTGGGACCATATTCACAAAAGGGATCAAGCTCAAGTTAAGGCAAAAATTAGATCAACGTTGGTATCAATGGCTGTAAACTTGACCTGATTTTTGGACTTGATACCTGTTGTGAATACCAATCCAGTGGTTTCAGCAAACAAGATCACTGAAGTTTTAATAAAGTCACTGCCTACATTCAAATGACCATGAAATCTAACAAATATTTCTCAGAAAGTGAGAATACTGTGAACGTCAGCTATATGTCTAGAGGGCTTTGGTGACGGCAGGGTATGATGCTTGATATTGGAAATGATTTAATTTTTGCTGCTACTTGGAACATGAAAAAGGAATTAATTTGAAATATGTGACATTGTAGGAAAACAAGACTTTTACTGCCTTTTGATATATGCACATAACATGACGAAAAGCACCAACTTAAAAATAATGCACTTATATAATTATTAAGTTTCTGAGTGTATCTTCATTCTATCAGTAATTTTTCCTACCACTTTTCCAACTTTTGATTTTTAAGACCAACATATTATTTGCAGGCAGCAATGAAGCTAAGTTCTCATTTGTTTAGATATTGAAATGTATGCATACTAGATGTTTCCTTTTGTGTTGAATTTTCTAATTAATGTGAGTAGTGACATTAATATATACAAAGTTTTATCTACAAACCAGCAGAGATACATAAACTTTGAGATACCAAGTATTGGAATATTCACATAACACTTTGACCAAATATTAAAAAAACAAGTGATTCTACTATTCGTTTTAATGATTTCATCGATGATAAAGAGGAAGGAAACCTGACTGAAGACAGTGTCAAACATACCAGTCTACTGGGTTGTTCTGCATATCCCGACACGTCACATCCCCACAGACCTTCTGAAGCAGTAACAGCATAGCGACCATGCTGGTGCAGGAAAACACTGAAAAGCCTATCATGTTGGACACTGAAAATATATTGAAGAACTCAAAGATCAGCTAGTTATTTGTACATCATCAGACAATTATAAGCTATAGGACATAATTAATGACATATGAATATCTAAAATCCAGGCAAAAAAAATTAATATAAGCAATTAGGGTAGTTACTGTATCTTTAAAGTTGTTACAGTGAAATTATATATGGGACTTTGTGGTTACCATAAACTGGACACCTTCAGGGGATTTGCAGTGAATCTTCCAATGACCAGGACCAACTCAGATGAAAAAGTTCATGGGTATCAGTTCCTTTATTTTGGACTAATGTCAAACAGAGTACCAAAGTCATTGAAAATACTTGATAAATTATGAAACCTTTGAAAATTTAGGAGTTTTTTTGCATCCAGAAAATGATTCAGATCTTTCCCAATATTTAATCACTTCTTCCTTTGGCCTTACTCACATAAAATCTGAGAAAGAGTTATTCTTTACTTGTGGAGTCATTGCAAACAAAGAGAAACAGACAAACACACCTCAAAACATAGCCTCCTGATGGAGGTAATTATGAGACATATTTGTTCATGTCTGTTGTTCTTGCAAAAATACATCTGATCTCTTTTCAAAATATTTATATGGTTGACTCTACATTCTAAAACAGTAAGCCCAAAACAGTGTTATCTGTTTTCTGCATGTGCCATTAATATGTTAGCAGAGCGGTGAAATATTATGAACAAGCAGTCAGTGCCAGTGAACGGGCTCTGTGTCAGCTGACTGTGTGTTTTGAGTTTCAGAGTAGAAGTGGCAGAAGAAAAGGACACAAAAGTTGTGCCCTGCAAATGGTATTCAGAAGTAAAGTAACAAGGTAACTGTTCAGGTGTGAAGAGTAGGTCAAAAACATATTAAAAAAAATAGTGCAAATGCAATAGTTTTCGAGTAACAACTGATTTACTCAAAAGTGAAAATCTCAAAGTAGCTATTACTCAGTTATGCCATGAGCTACACATCTGCAGTTTTACTATGTTATAGCTAATTTAAAAGTAGATGAATAACATATTTAAGCAAAATTCTCTAAATGCAATAGTTTTCAAGTTACAACTAATTTTACTCAACAGAGAAAACCTCAAAGTAGCTATCGCTCAGCTATGCAATGAGCTACAGGTTATATACAACTTTACTATGTTATTGCTGACCCAAAAGTAGGTGAACAACATATTTGTACAAAATTCTCTATATACTATAATTTTCAAGTTACAAGTGATTTACTCAACACTCAACAGTGAGAACCTGAAAGTAGCTATTGCTCAGCTATGCAATGATCAACAGGTCTGAAACTTTACTATATTATAGCTGACCCAACAGTAGGGGAACAACATATGTAAAGAAAATAGTACTCTAAATGTAATAGTTGTCAAGTTGCAATTGATTTACTCAATACTGAGAACCTTAAAGTAGCTATTGCTCAGCTATACCATGACCTACAGTTCTGCAATTTCACTATCTTATAGCTGACCCAAAAGTAGGTGAACAACATATTTAAACAAAATACTCTAAATGCAATAGTTTTCAAGTTACAACTGATTTACTCAACACTGAGAACCTCAGAGTTGCAATTACTCGTCTATGCCATGACAAACAGGTCTGCAATTTCACCATGTTATAGTTGACCCAAAATTATTTTAAAAACATATTTAAAGAAAATACTCTATTAATATTAATAAATGCCTAATTGCATGAAATATGTCAGTTTTATTGCAAATCTAGAACTATGATTATCAATTTCTGTGATAAAATAGTATTTTTTGGCATCAACATTTGAATATAAAGTGTAAGTTAATGATCACAGTAAAAGTGAAGCAATAAAATACTTTCATGCATGAAACTTTCTTTTTTCATACATGGTATTGCCTATTTATGGGCAAGCATAAACTAGACAAATTGGCTGTTTGTGATCATTATATGACTTTAAAATGGCTGCAAAACTGGTCTGTATATTTCAGATGCTGAACATAAAGATAATTGCAAATAATGATGCTGTAAATACTTTGTAATTTGAGATAAGGTTTTCAGACTCCAAAATACTACATACACACTGTTTTTATACTGATGTGTGAGTACAAGAGATTTCATGTGATGATGCGTGTACATGTGAACCAAAGGTCAAATGTTGAGTGAGGCATATTTCTGCAGGAAAGCTAAACAAAAGCATTTTTAGTGGCTTTCCCAGTGGTTATGTGTATATTTATCTACTGGGTTGGGTACTAAGTGCCTTGATGAACAAAAACTGAAAAAATAGGTTTTTGGTTGCAGTGGTGCTTTAACAAATTTCAATATTATTATGTTGAAGTTTGACTATTCATAAAACAAGAGGCTCAATAATCTTGAAGCAATAACAATGTTTAAATAGAGAAAAAAATGTCTAAGAGAAAGATAATGCATGTACTTTATCTACATATGGCATGGCTGAATTATGGTTTAGATGTTTTGAATATTACCATGCATACAAAAGTGGTAATACATTCAATGAATGCTTATGTGAGGTGTTGGAGTAAAATCTGTGGCTCACTTGATGAAATTCCATCTGTTACAATGGGAAGTTGTAAAAGTAAAATTCTTAATGAATTCTAATATGACTTAAACAGTGCTTTATCTGCATCAAAAGACAGACCCAAAGGTGCAACAAGATTTTAAAGGTCAAGGTCATTACGACAAGACCAAATCAAGGTCACACCATGATGCTGCACACCTACTACCCCAAACCAGTGACCCTACCAAGTATCAATTTCCTACACCTTATGGTTTCCAAGATATAGCCTGGACAAAATTTTATAGGTCAAGGCCACTATGGCAAGGTCAAAGGTCAAATTAAGGTCAGACCATGAGTTGCACAACAACAACCCCTAACCAATGTCCCTACCAAGTGTCATCTTCCTACACCTTAAGGTTTCCGAGTTATCGCACAGACAATATTTTATAGGTCAAGGTCTCTACAGCAAGGTCAAAGGTCAAATCAAGGTCACACCATGACGTTGCACACCTACATCCCATAACCAATGTCCCTACCACGAATGAACTTCCTACACCTAACGATTTCCGAGATATAGCCAGGACAAGATTTTATAGGTCAAAGTCACTACAGCAAGGTCAAAGGTCAAATCAAGGTCACACCATGACGTTGCACACCTACACCCCCTAACCAATGTCCCTACCAAGTATCAACTTCCTACACCTTATGGTTTCCGAGATATAGCCTGTACAAGATTTTATAGGTCAAGGTCACTACAGCAAGGTCAAATCAAGGTCACTCCATGACGTTGGACACCTACACCCCTAACCAATGTCCGTACCAAGTATCAACTTCCTACACCTTACGGTTTCTGGGATATAGCTCAGATAAATTTTTTCCTGCCGCCTGCCCGCCGATCCGGAAACCATGGGTGAAAACAATACCCTGACAGCCCTTATAAGGGCTGTGGGGTAAAAAGTATTTGCTGACAAAAATTTAGAATGAAAATGAAAATTTATAACTTTACTTTGAGAGAAAATTTTCATAGAATGCTAACACTTGTTGAATGAACTTAATTTATTGTCACTTCACATGCTTGACCAAAACTTTTAATCTATCTCAATCTTAAACTACTTGGGTTTATGTGACCTTCTACTGATTCCCTTGTTTATGTCCAATACCTGACTTGGAGTGTATCCTTTTGATAAACTCTATTCTTGTACAGTTTCTGTTCAATGTAAATGACACAACGCTGAATGTATTAATGTAGCAAATTGAATCTCATTAATCAGTTAAATATTCTCTCTCTCTGTAGGGAATAAATGAAGATTGCAGATATTAATTTTTAGCAACATCAAAGAACAAAAATAACACTTGATGGATTTATTGTTTGTTCTGTTCAAATACGTTATTTAAAAATATTAATTCAAATATTGAAAAAAGTAACTACAGGGCATACGATAAGTAGGCCCTTCCAGTAAGATATATTACTACATGTATTAAAATATTTCAATTACATAGTTAAATTTTAAAGATAATAAAGCAAATAAGTTGCATCCAGAGTTAAATACAAAACCTTAATTATAATAGAATAGTTTTGTGTACACCACACAAAAAAATATAGTTATAAAACACTAAAACAATCTGCTACAACATCCTATTATAATCTATACAGTACCTAAAGTAACTAAAAAAATGATAATTTTCAAAATTATTATTTTAAAAATTTCCCACAATGAATTCAGAAGACTTTAATAAAAGCATCCATAACTATTGTGCATTTTACAAGACAATTAAGTCAAAGACATCAATTCACTGACAAATTAATTGAATAATTAATGAAATATTATTACCCATTTTTTGTCATTCTTTTGCTGAAAAGACGTTAGTCAAATAATCGTGCATTCATGTGTTCATACAGTCATACAGACAAAGCACGTACATTTTTCTTGCCCCCCCCCCAAAAAAAAAAAAAAAACAAAAAAAAAAACAAAAAAACAGATTCATCTGTGAAAAAAGCCTTCGCAGTGACAAATTTCAGAACTACGTGGAGCGGTGTCCCTAAATGACGAAAACGGCCTTCTTGACGAAAACGGACGAAAACAACCCATTTGTGACGAAAATGACTTTAAAAATGGCCCATTTACTTACAAAACACACTTTTAAACTTCATAAAAGTCGATTCTTACTATTTCCTGACAATATTTTATAAATAGAAAGGCTGCATGGTTTAGATGAAAACTACATAGTTTAAGATGAAAGTTATTGCTAGGAAACCCCCTTCAAAGAAATTCCGTGACCTCATATTTGCTCATATTAATGAGACAGGTCCGTGAACAAGATCGAAGTACACATATTGATCTTAAAGATTACAAGGGGTTTCACAGTAAAACTCACTTGAGGATTCGTGGCAAATTTTAATAATTTCTTTAAAGTTTAGAGTATCACAAAATCTTTATCTTTGGATGGATTTTAATAATTTAGGTACCATTCTTTTCAGTTTTTAATTGTGAATCTAATGATATGCAATAATGTTAAATTATATTGACATAGGGTATTATATTTTTGAGCAAACCAGTCATTCTGTTTATAAAATATTGCTAAGAAATGCTCAAATATCTCACTTATGCCTAGCTGGATTTTCATGAAACCAAAGCCAAAATGTGCATTTTAAAATTACCTTTCCAGCAATATATGGTTTTGTATATCTATCTGCAGTAATGACAGAGTTATTGGCAAAAAATAAGTCGTTTTCGTCAAAATTGTGTCGTTTTCGTCCATTTTCATCCAAAAGGCCGTTTTCGTCATTTAGGGTGACGTGAATTCGGCCCCAGGTGCTGCCATGGGTTTTATCAAAGTACTGAAAAACATTTACTGTAACTATATTTCGGCTAAATTACCCAAACTACCAAGGACAGTTATAAAACTGTGTTCCCCAAATTACCTGATATTTTTCAACCGTCCACCACCAACCAAACGGGATGAGAAAATGCAAACCTAACTTTTTGAAAATCACTTCCTAATGAAAACCTACAGTCACATGATCGAAACTTTCGGTCACGTGACAAGGTTTTTCATGCGGGGATTTTTGTGGGTTTATCCAGCTGAACAGACTTACTGGGCCTGAACCAATCAGATATCCCAATACAAAACCCAACTTGATGTCCTTGACCCCCACACCGCGCCATTTATGAATAAACTCTGTGCACTGGAAATTCTTATTTTACTCTTATTTTAAATGAATTGACAAAGTGTACAAAAGGCAGTATTATTAGAATTTGATACTGTAAAATAGACTTCCGACTGGGCTTTTGTGGACAGGTGGAGCGATGTCAATGGTGAGTTCTCTACAGTAGCCCTAGGTCCGCGTCTCACATAACGTTCTATATTAGGGCTACTGTACAGTACAGTACTAGTATGAGTTCCCCAGAATACTTCAGCTACAGACTGGTGAATTCGGTGGATTCGACGATCTAAGATTTACTGCTTCACGCCTTAACTTTGCACACTGTCGTGACTGTCGCCGATCGCGCAAGTGTGACCGCACCTTTAGGTTCGAGGAAGTGGAGCCGCGCCTTAAGCAGACAGTGAGTCAATCGGCGGTCGTGACTTGTGTCTGCAGATTCCTGCGCCGGTCAGCACTTGAAGTCTAGATCCCAAACAGTTCACATCAAAGTAAGTTTAGTATATATTGTGTTTGTGTTAATTAACTTGTATGTATAAAGTGTCATATTCAAAAATACTATAACTGGTACCAAAAACTTGTTGATTTGGTGTTGTTTTGTGCTGAACTTAATAAGGCAAAGAGGGAACTATATGCACGTGTAGTGATATAGAGGTGTGGTGAAAGGGCACCTTGTGCATCCATTTGTCTTGGTAAGAGAAGATGTGGTTTTGTGCTAAGTATCTTTTGTTAATTTAATCCGGTGTAATGACGGTTTCCTGTGACTAAATATTGCTGCTAAATGATAAACTAGTGTGTGTAGAGTGTTATAAACTAATTTTTATGAGGTGACATTCTGTAGAAGTGATATAAAAACTGTGTAATTTTGACCCAGTTTTATGCACGTGGACTGTGATTCAGCCATGTTGAGTTGTTTGTTTTGAAATAGTATCTTAATGTCCTTGTCCTTGATGAATATTTGCATAACTAAAAACGGACTCTGAGTACTGAACACTGATTCCTGTTTACACTATTACTGATAAGATCTCTCCCTGATGAAATATACCGGACCGGACCGTAACATGTCTTTGAACACTGATATTGATTTAATGTACTAGTGTGTGAATATACTGGAAGTTTGCCAGTGAAAGTTTATATGCAGCAATATTCAGTGCACATGAGTGTATACTGCCTGCCACTATAAATAGAATGAAGTAACTGATACCGGTACTTCAAATAGCCCACACTGTAAGCATGTTGCTACAGTAAAATACAGAAATTCTGCTCCAATTGGCATTTCGGCCAGGAAATTGAAAATAACCACCAAATAGATTTATTTCTGCATTGAAAATTAATACAGAAAAAAAAAAAAAAACTTTTCACACCTTGGAAAAAAAAAAAAAAATGTATAAACTATTGCATGTGTGAAATGGATTGTGAATTTAAAAATCTGTACTATTTTCTTCTGTCTGTCTGAACAGACAGTGCAAATACTGAAATACTGATTTTACTCAATTTAACCCACATGCATTATGTGAACCAATACCGTATTCCATGAAATAAACGCACCTGAGCTTTTATTTGAATACTGCTCTGTGAATGATTGAAACATCTGAACATTGGAAAAAAAAACAAAAACATTTTTTTGTGCCAGAGTGGTACATATTGGAAATTACATTGAAAAAATTATGGACATAGTATATCCTGAATGAACATTTGATTTGTGTTGAAAAAAAAAAAAAAAAAATTAAGCTGTACAATAATAAAGTTGTGCAGAAAGACATTGAATAAATTGGGAAAACTGTTTACTGACATATTATTCTGAAGGAAATTGAATTAGCAATAAATTAGAACTCTTGGAAACATTTGAAACAAAAAGACTACCGTAAATTACATAATAGAAGCTCAGTGAATGGTTATTGCCGGAACTTGAGCATTGACATTACTGCTGTCATCGAATAAAAATATTGATGTGTTTAAATTAGAACTTTGAAAGTAACTGTTAAATCAAAGTACCGTAAAACTTATAATAAAAGCTCAAGCATCTATTGTTTTAAAAAGTGAACTTTGATATTTTGTGTGACATTTGATGAATATTTAATGCATTTTGTGTGATTTAACAGTAAATTGACATTTGAAATTGGTACTTAATATTATTTGGATATATATTTGATACTTTTTGATACATTTGATATATTTTGATATACATTTTATTTGATATACATTTCATAGTATTGATACATATCTACTAACATTTGATGTTGTGACCCCAAACTGGATGTTGTGGATAATTAAGTGTTAGAAAGTTTATAAACAATGGCAGTGTCACTGAATAAACGATTTTCGGTGGAAACAGTTACAATTGAAGAATTGATTAGTCTAGGTGGACCGTTTGAAAAAGAGAAGGTAGCGGAACAATTTGTCACCGAACGTGACAAAGTCTGTGGTCGATTGACTGAATCCCAATTTTGGGATACAAAATTACCAAAAAATATTAAACAGGAAGTATTTCGCTTGCAAAAGATAGAGTTTTTTGGTCAAAAAGATGGCGAGGACGTGATCAGAACGGGTGTACAAAAGTTAACAGTCTCAGCAGAAAAACAGCAAAAACTATTAGAAAAAGTAGTTGAGAACACTACTCAAACTACAAAAGTACTTGAAAAACTTTCAAGACAAACTGATGAATCGATTTACATAGCTAAACAGAGTTTAGCAGTTCAGACAAAAATGGTTGAAAAATTGGATCAGAACGATGAGAAATTCTATTCTCTGTTGAAACAGATAGAACGAAATCGTGAGACGGATAAGGAAAAAACTGAACGATATTTTGAGGAGTCAAATATCAAATTTGACAGAGTAATGACTAGATTGGAAAGGCAAGGTGAGGAAAATCTGAGAAAAATTGAGTTAATGGAAAAAAAGTTCGAGAATGAAAAATTGGTTAGATTTCGGGAGAGCACTGAAAATGAAACTCGCATTGATGCTGTTCAGTCACAAATCACTCAACAGCAGTCGGACACCAGAAATACTCATACTCGAGTTACTGAACTGTCAGATTCCGTAATGAACTTTCGTCAGACGGAACATGAACATTTTGATGTGTTACGAGATAAACTGGACGAGTGTGATAATGCTTTGTTTCATTCAGCGGAACGTCAGAGAGTTGTTCGCTCAGCGGTTACTGAACTAATAGATAAAAGTGACACTTGCTTGTCGTTCATTGAGGAGTGTTCAGGGGTGGTGAAGGATGTTCACTCAGTTACTGTAGAAACAAAAAGTGATATGAAAGCAATGGATCGAAACTTGCAAAGTGTGTCAGGTACTTTGGGTAAGCAAATACACAAGGTACAAGGCACTGTACATCAAGGTACGTACGAGGTTAAGTTAAACCAAGGACAGATCAGGGAAGAACTTGGTAAGGTGTCAGACAAAATAGACTTTAAAAGCGAGGTGAATGTTCAGGCAGTGGAAGATAGTGAGAAAACGATTGTTAGACAATTTCAAGAAGTAACTGAAAATTTGGCTCAAACTAACTATGAGTCTAGGAAATCACTTCATAGGGAGGTGAGTGTCCAAGTGGATACTCAACTTGATAACAAACCAGGTATAGAAAGTAGACCCGATGGGAGACCCAAACAATACAAAGGTATTGAGTCTGTTGGTCCAGACTCTTCTTATTTAGAGCTTGACACAACAGAGTGCCAAAGTATTAGGCCTACCCCTGCAACTACTAGGATAAAAACTGTTGATTTATCTAGGCCACCACCACAATTGGATATCCCGGTTGATAAAAGTCAGTTCAATGTTGCTTTCACTCAACCAGCGGTTGATGATTTAGTGAGTTTCCCAAATCAACCAAGTCAAGGTCGGGTTCCATTGTCACAAAATTTGTATCAATCACAACAGGTGAGTCAGCTAGGTCAACCAGTACCTCAAACATTTCAGGTGTCTGGTACTGAGCAGACACAGGGATTTTCTGGTTTTTCAAGAGGTGTGCAACCACAAGGTATAAGACCAATTGACAATGTAAACTTTCCTTGTGAACCAGTTACTCAATACTCAGGTCGTGTAGCTAATACCCAACCAACACTAGTGACTGATGACCAAACTGTGAACAGGTTAGTGAATACTCGAGGTAATGCCCCATTACCTAAGGCACCAACATTTGATGGAACAGGTTGGAAGGGATTTATTCACCAGTTTGAATTATGGTGTTCTGCTTATGGCTTACCTGAAGGAGATAAGGTAGGAAGGTTCCTCTTAGCTTTGACAGGTAAAGCAAATGACTTTGCGCTAGAAGTCCCAGAACAAACAAAGCAAAATTATGCAGAGTTGAAACAAAGGTTCGCTGCAAAGTTTGATAAACCTATGGAACCGAGTACTGCTAGGTCGATCATGCATAACCTAAAACAAGAACCGTCTGAGGATTTAGAAACATTTGCTGAAAGACTTTTAAAAATAGCAGATTTTGCTTATCCTATGATTCAACCCAGAGAAAGGGAAGGGCTCGCAGTCGAACAATTTCTGAAGGGTTGTAGGGAGATACAACAGGCATATATGATTTCAATGCATAGGCCAATAACTCTTCAAGATGCAATCGACAATGAAAATGGCGTTGAGCAACAAAACGTTGATTCTAGGTAAACCTTCTGGAGTGTCAGATAGGCAAAATGAGTATGACAAAAACATTAGTAGACTTGGGCGAGACATTCGACAAGGTACACCCCAAAGTTCCCCTGATAGTAGGGATGGTAAACAGTCAAATGTGGGAGGTAAAATGATTTCACCAGATCGTAGAGATGATCAATGTTACAATTGTAGTGGTTTTGGACATTATAGTAGGGATTGTCCTTCACGTATGTCCCCTAGGAATGTTAGGTGTTTCAACTGCGGTGAACTTGGTCATATCCAACGTAGGTGTCCCCTACCAAGGAAAAATAGGTTTCGTGGATCACCGAACAATTCACCTCAAAACAGGCGAAACAAATTCAAAAGTTCGTCGCCAAACGGGGATAGTGATCGAAACAATTCAAGAAGGGGTTCGCCCACGTATCGCAGATTTACTCCGCCTAGGTTCCAAAACAGAAATAGGTCTGTTTCACCAGCAGATCTAGACAAAAATTGGAGAGATAGGAGTAGTGATAAAGACTATGAGTACCAGCAACCACCGGAAGTAATCCGAAGAAATGTTTCATTCTCCGGTGCTAATTTAAATGGGAAAAGGGGAAGTCCGAGGGTCGGGACACCTCCCCAAAAACAGTAGATATTGACCCCAAAACTGACAAACAGTTGAAAGAACTTGAACTTTCATGTAAAGATGTAAATAATTTTGTTATTGTTGATGTAAAGTTAGCAGATTATCCTATTGAAGCAATTGTAGATACCGCCGCACAGGTGACGGTAGTTAATGTGGATGTATTTACAAACTTATTTGGTAGAGACATAGCTCCTACAGAAACAATTAGGCTCAAATGTGCCGGAGCTAATCAGTATTTATTAGCCAAACTGTATATGAACATACCAATTACAGTTGGTTCAGTAACTGTTTTACAGGATATGTATGTGGCAAATATAGCTGATAACATGTTGTTGGGACTTGACTTCCTACTGAAACATAAAGTGGTTATTGATTTAAGTGAATGTTATTTGAAAGTGTTGGACTGCTTGATTCCATTTGTTTTTATGAGGAATGCTGCCAACGAAAAGTATTGTGTCAGTAAGGTGAGTTTAAGTGAGAAAGTACATATTCCACCTGGAACAGTGAAAAGTGTGAAAGTAATCCTACAGACTGAACCAAACAAGGTAATGGCGTTACAACCACGAATTGATACTAAAGTACTAATACCAAATTGCATTTTTAATTCTGATAAACCAATTGTGCAAATTGTAAATGATAGTGACATTGAAGTTAATTTGCAATCAGACTATATAATTGGTAGTGCAATTGAAGTTGACACAGTTCTGAGTGATTACAGACTATCAAATGCTTCTGCTAGTCAAGAGAAATGCAGTGTTATGCCAGAAACAAAGTCGGTTGATCTAGTGTGTTCAAAAATCGGTCAATCTGAAATAATGCAAGTATCAAAAAAGACTTAACTCGGAAAAATCCGAAGTACCCGTTCATTTGCAAGTCTTATATGACAAGTCTTCGGAAAAGTTATCTGAGAATGAGAGAAAAGTACTTCAGTCTGTTTTAACAGACTATGAGGACGTTTTTGCAAAACATGACTTAGACATTGGTTGTTTTGAGCATTTTGATCATGAAATTGATACCAAAGATTCAAAACCAATCAAACAACAAATGCGTCGAATTCCTTTGCAATTTGAGGATGAGGAGGAAGCTTGTATTCAAAAAATGTTAGACGCAGGAGTAATACAGGAGTCCAATTCAGATTGGGCTTCACCGCCTGTATTCATTAGAAAGAAAGATGGTACAATTCGCTATGCAATAGACTATAGACGCCTTAATGCTTGTACTGTCAAATCTTCATTCAGTTTACCGGATATTAAACATTGTATTTCGGCTTTGGGTGGAAGTGTGTATTTCAGTACATTGGACATGGCTTCGGGCTATTATCAAGTTAAAATTGCAGAATCGGACAGGCATAAGACTGTTTTTCAAACTCGCTTTGGCTTGTTTGAACATGTTAGAATGGGTTTTGGATTGTGTAATGCGCCGTCGACATTTCAAAGAATCATACAATTGGTACTAAGAGGCCTTACATGGAAGACAGTTTTGGCTTACTTAGATGATGTTGTAATTCTAGGAAACTGCTTTTCAGATCATATTCAAAATCTGAAGGAAACGCTGGACAGATTTAGAACTTACAACCTTAAGCTCAAACCTAAGAAATGTCTTTTATTCCAAAAGGAAGTTAAATTTCTTGGAAAGATTGTGAGTGCCCAAGGCATTAGACCAAATCCTGAAAGTATCCAAAAGATTTTAGACTGGCCTGTTCCTCGTAACAGGAAGGAGTTACAGCAATTTTTGGGCTTAGCTAACTATCACAGAGACCATATTGACAAATTTGCTGAAACAGCTGTTCCACTGTACAAATTGACAGGTTCAAAAGTTAGGCAAAATAACTTTCAGTGGTCAAATGAACATGAGTCAGCTTTCAAAACTTTGAAACAAAAACTAACTGAAGCTCCCTTGTTAGTGTACCCAAATAGAACTGATTTATTTATTTTGGATACAGACGCATCTAAGACAGCTATAGGAGCTGAACTTTTGCAGGTGCAAAATGGTGTAGAACGAGTTGTATCTTATGGTAGTTGCGTACTAACTCCTGCTCAACAAAGATATTGCGCGACTCGCAGAGAATTGCTTGCAATTGTGTGTTTCACTCGACAGTATCGTCACTTTTTGCTAGGACGTAAATTCATGATCCGGACTGACCACAACAGCCTAGCATGGTTGATAAGATTTCGGGGGATTCAAGGTCAACTAGCTAGATGGATAGAAGAGTTGTCGCAGTTCGACATGCGGATCTTGCATCGCCAGGGTAGGAAACACAGCAACGCAGATGCTCTTTCCAGAATCCCGGATTTACTGGAACCGTGTGACTGTTACCGAGCTGGAACCGATCTAAAAAATCTCAAGTGTGGAGGTTGTCCATATTGCACCAGAGCGCATCACCAATGGTCAAGGTTTGATGAAGAAGTGGATGACGTGATCCCATTATCATTTAGGACTCCTACAGTCGCCATACAGATGTTGCAGCTGGATCATTGGTTACCTGCTGGTTATACAGTTGACCAGATTGTCACAGCTCAAAGAGACGATGCCAATCTTGAACTTATACTCGAGTTTCTTGAGTCTGAAGAGGAGCCAACAGAATATTTCTTGATGCTCGCTAGTGCTGAAACCAAGGCTTATTGGTTGAACAAAGAACAGTTTATACTGAGGGATGGAGTTTTACTCTACAGATATGTTTCTGATGATCCATTTGAACCCGAGACCTACAAGTTGGTAGTTCCAGAAAGTCTGCGACAAGACATACTTGAATTGGCCCATGATGTTCCAACTTCTGGACACTTAGGTATAACTAAAACTTTGGCAAAACTCAAACGCAACTTTTTCTGGTACAAAATGCGATCAGATATAGAGACATTTGTAAAGTCGTGCCGAAAATGTAGCATTAACAAGAAACCTCACAGAAAGGCTAAGGCCAAACTTGGAACTTTTCATGCTGGCGTGCCCATGGAACGAGTCCATTTAGACATTTTAGGGCCGTTTCCCAAAAGCCATAGTGGTAACGTTTATATCCTGATGTTGGTGGATCAGTTCACCAAATGGTTGGAGTGTTACCCACTACCTGATCAGAATGCGGAGACGATAGCCAAGGCCATGGTTGAAGGATTTATTGCCAGATTCGGTTGCCCGCTACAGATCCATACGGATCAAGGTCGAAACTTTACTGGGAATTTGTTCACCCAAGTGTGCCAACTTCTACAAATTGTGAAGACTAGAACGACTCCGTACCATCCGGCATCAAACGCGCAGGTGGAACGGTTCAACAAGACGTTACTTCAAATCATTCGTGCTTACTTGAAAGGAAACCAGAGGACCTGGGACGAGAATCTTCAGTTACTTGCTGGAGCCATTCGTGCATCAGTCAACAGAACGACAGGTTTTACTGCAAATCGAATGATGTTAGGACGTGAAGTTCTGGAGCCAATTGATTTGATGCTAGGGACTGTTGATCAACACTTACGACAAGAAACTCCTGTGGAGTATGTCAAAAAACTTGAAGAACGGCTTAAACGTGTCCATAAACAAGCTAGAGATACTCTTCTGTCTGCTCAGCGTAGACAAAAGAAAGACTATGATCTCAAAGTACTTGAAAGAAAGTACAATGTTGGAGATTTAGTATATCTTATAAACTCCAGTTCAAAAGTAGGTCAAAGTAACAAACTAAAACCGATTTGGAATGGCCCGTATCTCGTGATCAAAGTGATCTCTCCTGTGTTATTCAGGATCAAAGGTCGTAAAAGGGAGGTTGTTGTGCATCATGACAGGCTCAAGCCTTGTATGGACAGGTCAATTCCTATGTGGATGCGCCGCCTCAGACACCGTGTGTTGGACTTGGACGAGACGTTGCCGTATGAGGAGGATGACGACGAGTTAGGGTTAACCACTTTATTTGAACCACCTCAGCCTCAACAGGACAATGTACAAGCTCAAAATAGTTCTCAAGTCTCTGCTAATCAGGAGACTTCTGTTGCTAATTTGTCTCAAAATGCAGAAACAGTTCTTACTGACTTATTTGAGTCAAACTCAGAACCCCTATTTTCAAATCAGGAAACTGTAGAGGTACCCATTCGATCTGAGTCTCAACCTGTTAGAACTGCTAGGATTAGGAAAAAACCTGCTCATTTGAAAGATTATTTGATTTGATTGTAGTTAATGCATAGTTAAGTATATGCTTACTACTAATACGAAATTACACATAAAGTATTTGGAGCTGTGCGTAAACTTAAAGATTTCTTTGTTTCCTTTTTCAGTATGCGCACACTTGTCAAGTTCGCCTTGTTCAAGTCCCTTTGAGTTCTAGTAATTCAAGCTATCCAGCGATAAAGTTTCAGTTCTACTATCTCTTCACTTGAGTGATCAGTCTTGATAAAAGTAATTCAACATGGAATTACCAGTAGCTGAAGAGCAACAAGTGTTTGCTATGCTTAAAGCAGGCCATCCTCATATCTCTACAGCGGAGATATTTAGGGTAATGGCGGATCCTGTGAACCGGATTTCACCCTTGACACAGCAAAGTTTGTTGGTAAATTGCATGAATCAATTGCAAAGAGTTGAGAAGAATCGTCCTGCTGTTGCTACGGAAACTCTTGTTTCTACCGAGTCTCTGATTGTGGAGACTCCAGTTCCAGTGCCGTACCCACGTACTTCAACTCCTCTAGATTTCCCTACTGTGGAAGATGCCATGAAAGTTTCTAGTGGATCTTTGATGATTTTGGATTGCCCTGTACCAGCATCTCTAGAGCAAGTAGCCGTCCTGGAAGCTGAAAAACCAAAGGATTCTGAGCTGATAAGACGAATGCTAACCCCTGAAGTAGGAGTGGATTTCACTAACGGTTCTAAGCCACCCGTGTTTGTGGAACCAGTTTTAAAGGCGCTTGAAAGCCAGTCAGCTGTTTTTGAAGTGGAAGAGTTGGGAGCGGATGCCCCTGAGAGACGGGAGGTCCATATTGTGCTTAGGGATGATACCTGGAGCGTGCATGAGCAATTTTCTGGGAAAACTCAAATCAAGTCTGCCGAAGAGGAGACTTGGACAGAAACTGACATGTCAACAATTTCGTATGACAAGTGGATCAGGGAAGTGGAACGCGATGAGCCAATTCCTCCTTTGGTATACCCGGTTTTGACGAAAAATATGACGTCAAGGAAGCGTTGCATTTTTGAAGCCTGTACGGTAACCACGAAGAAGCTTCGCGAACATGTGGAAAGGACGCATATTCCATGGAGTGTAAGCCGTCAGTGCTTGGATCTGGAGAAGGCCAAACAGTTTTTGAAGTTGCTAGGAAGAGAGTTGGGAGCGCATTCATTTCGGGAACTTTTGAGAATTATCGTGGAACAGAAATTGTACCCCGCCGCCGAGTCGACCAAAGCTTTGTCAGCAGCAGATCAGGAGAACATGCAGCTTTTTGAACGACATATAAATGGGAGAAGAGCCAATTTTCTTCTGACGGTATCACCCCCAAACTCAGTAGGTAGTCTCATTCACTGGAGACTAATTGCAGGCCTTATGAATTATCTGGGTCATCAGGATACCACAGCCCTTACTCCTACTGAACAACAGGTTCCGTTATCCGGCATCCTGTATGGAGACGTAGTTGATGCACATTGTCATTTGCAGGAGTTTTTGCAGGGCAAAAGAGGTGTGGAAATACATGGTTTGAAAAAGACAATCTATAACTATGGTCCAAGGGCTCAGCAAAACGTGAACATTGCAGCATTGGTTTCATCCTACTGTTTCCCGGACGAGGTTCCGTATCCCGATGCGGCAACTAGAGCCACGTGGAAGATGGAAGAGATTCCTGTTTATTGCTGTTTGGGGCTGCACCCCAAAGTGTGTAATGAGCCAAGGGACGATCTTTTGGATCAACTTGATCAGCAACTTATGTCGCCAGATGTCGTCGCTGTGGGTGAAGTTGGACTGGATTATTCTGGATTCCGTGTGAACCGAAATTGCCAGAAAAACATGCTGAAACAGCTGGCCCGTATGGCAAAGTTTGGTGGTTTTCCAATGGTCATTCACTGCCGTGACAACCCAGGTTCTTCAACTGCGTATTTTGATTGCTTGAAAGTACTTGAGTCGGAGCTGTTACCGACTCATCCAGTGTACCTGCATTGCTTTACAGCTGGGATTCAAGTTTTTGAGGCCTGGCAGAAGGTTTTTCCAGGAATGTACTTTGGATTTTCACCCAAGATTGTATGGGGTACTCATCATGTGGAGTGTCTAGACGTTGTGAAAAGGATTTCACTTTCAAACATTCTGCTAGAATCGGATTGTCCATTTTTACCTAATAGAGCTGTGGGGGAGCCACAGAACACTCCGTGGTCCATTGTGAACGTTGCTGAAAAAATATCCGAAATTGTGGAACAAAATACTTTGACAATTATGAAATACACAGCACGAAACGCTAAAGACTTTTACAATATATAATCTCTGTTCGGGAGATTGGTGAACATTGATGGAGTTTTGTTGTGTTTTGGTTGGAATGTGTGCATGGCTTAGTCTCTGTTTGGGAGACTAAATCTAGTTTACTAGTTAAATATGAATGATTAGTAGTCTCTGTTGCGGAGACTAAGATTGTGATTGAAAGTTGCGTTAGTTGTTTTCAAAGTCAGAAATTTGATTTGAGAGACAAGTCGGTGGGATGGGGTGTGTTTTGAGGAAGTTGGATTGATTTGCCTTGGGAAAGTTGCTATATGGAAACCGTGGTGGAGGATTAATCAAGGTTCAGGTGACAATGGTAGCATTAATAACAGAATATCATGTGGTTTTATATATATATATATAGGAAAAAGAGAGAAAAACCTGTTTTGTTTTTTTTAATTTTCTACAGATTGAGGCCCAAGCAAGTGGGTGCACCCGGCCTGCGTCGGAGGTGTGATGGAGGCCGTACCAAAAAGGACACAAAAAGCTTAATTTTGATTGTTTTGAGTTTCGAGGATTTCTTTTTATTAAAAGATGTATTGACACAATCGCAAGTTATAAAAGCATTTTACTGGCATAAAGTCAAAACAATAAACCTTTTACACCTGTTTTTAATGAGCAATAATATAATTTCTACATGAAATCATCACCTTAAATTGGCGCAATTTGTATACAGAAATTGCCGATGATATTTAAATTATTTCTGTCATCACTTCCACTTCCTTATTTGTTAAGCGAAAATGCGGTAGTGTGGGCAATAAAGTAGAAGTATTACTTAATATTTTAACTTCCGTTTTGTGCCAATTTAAAGTTTGTACCATTATATGGTGCAAGGCAGTAAATAAAAAAGCCTGGATCCAGATGTCTGGAAGTCCATATTTGGGAAAAACCGGATACTTGTTACAGACAGGCCTGTTTGATTAACCGACACGCCAGGAAGTGTAACCGACAGGATGTTAAGTTAGCCGACAGGACTGTTGCTAGGGGGCTGAAATTAGGGTCGGATACAAGGGTCATAGAAATATGAAACATGTTTGATATCTCAACTTCCTGACAGTCCGGTAACTTGCAACCGACCCTAACCGACCGTGTAAACATTGGTTCCGACTCTCCAAAAATGCATAGTTACCGGCCTGTTGGTTCCAGTGGAAACACTACATAGCTAAGCCAAAAGCAGAACATAGTTGTTCAGTTACTTCTCCATTGCTGACAAAGCTTTAATACTTAGTGGCTGGAACAGTGTGTTCAGTAAAGGTCAGACCAGAATGTGGGAAATGCAGCCCCTTATATACCCAAAAAGTGAACTACTCAAGTTTCTGATGTCAACACCTTTGAGCCCCCATCCTAGAACCAAATACTAGTTCCCTGATTTGTTTATAAAAAAATAGACCCAAAATTCCAGGATGGTAAACAAGGTGAAATATGGCTACCAAAACATGTGAGTTCCCCAAATATAAATAAAAAACAAATTCCCACAATACCCACAAGTTAGTAAAACAAATATTTAATACCATTAAACAACCAAACCCTAAGAAACCATTTAGTTACAACAAAGACCACCGAATATCGCCCGTAATTCCCATAAACTTCCGATATTTATCATAACACAAAATACCATAAGCAATCGTCGTTAAATTATTACAGTATCCTAGCTCAAACCACCAGTTACCATGTGCCTACCAGAAAATGTAATACTGAGCAAACAATTGACCCCACATACTTCAGTTTCCTTAAGTGTGACAAACTGTCAATGCATCTCTTTAAAGACCTTATGAAGGTTATACATAAAAAAACTATTTAAGTTGTTTTTTAGCATATTCAAAATTGGTCATATCTGTTTTCTCTAGAGAGAGCACTTCCTATTACCATGCATGTGAAGATTTTTTCCTCATATTAATTTATGGTAACTTAAAGTCCAGTTTCAAAGCAAACAAATAAATAGGTATAATAATACTTTTTAGATTAATTCAATATAACACATTAGGAGTGAAACACTTTGTTTTGGGGGGTTAGAAGATCTACATTGCATTAATATTAAGAGATTTTGGCCAATTTTATAAAATACCCGTTTCTATCTAATTTCTCAGCACAAACCAGAAAAAAAAATAACATGATTTATGTTTGATACATTAACTTCACAGATTGTAACAAAAAGTTTGTGGGTGTTCCATAGCCTTAACCCCTGCACAGATTTTTAACAAATTTTCAGGGGATGTTTACCTTAAAATGATCTAGAGCTGATTAGGTTTTGGGAGGTTTCCGGTAACATCATGTTGCCATGGCAACACTTTAAGATATCCGGGTCTTAAAGTTTGTGGGTGTCCACAGCCTAAACCCGGCATGGATTTTTACCAAATTTTTAGGATATATTTACCCCAAGTGGATCAAGAGATGATTATGTATTGGATGGTATCCAATAATATCTGTTGCCACAGTAACATTTTAAAAATTTTCAGGTGTTAAACGTTTTTGGTTGTTCCACAGCCTAAACCCATGCATGGATTTTCAACATATTTTCAGGATATGTTTACCCCAAGAGTATCTACAGCTGAATAGGTTTTTGGGGGTATCCAGAGGCAATTGTTGCCATGGGAACACTTTTAAAATTTTTGGGTCTTAAAGTTAGTTCTAAAATCTTTAATGTTTTCTGAAACCTACAATATGGCAGCTAGCTTCATCAGATTTTCACAAAATGATAATGGATAGGAAAACTTGCCTGAGAGAAATTGTGTCCTTGTTTTCGAAACAAAATGGCCACCATATCATGTCTTTAAAGACAAATAGGAGAGTCATCATATCAAAAAGGCCTTATATCACCCATATAATTGTTTCTTTGGCTTCAAAACATGAAAACTACTTGTAAGAAATCATGGCATGTGAATCTTTTGTAGAACATCTTGTGGGTTCTCTATATTTTTTTTACAACAGAACTTGTTCCTAAGATTTTCCCAAATCTCAATGTTGTTGGCCATTTAGCTGTACCTGCGGGCTGGGGTTTTTGCCTGCCAAGGCTGGCTATTTTTTTTGCTGAGTCTAAGACTTAAATCTTAAACCTTTGTCTTTGTTAAGTTTGGGGCTTAAATCAATTTCGCAAAGGGGTACTTAACTGAGTCAGACATCTTTGTTGGCCTTTTTCTGTATAACCACACAGGAAGTGATTATAACTAGATTACAAGTGAGAGCCAAAGCGAGGCTAAGCCTTATCACATGATTGGTACTCACATTCGTAAACAAAGTGTAGTATGTCGGAAAATAAACAAATACGAGACAGGACTGTAAATTGGGGGGGTGAAAGAAATTGAAGTTCTGAAGGAAAGTTGTTTAAAGGATAATTATGTGTTAAACAGTGCTTTTGGGTCCAATAATACCACAAAAAAGAAAGCTGAAGTGTGGAGGCAGATTTGCAACAAAGTCAATGCAGTGGGGGGTTTAAATAGATCTGTCGAGCAGGTGAAGAAAAAATGGAAAAATATAAAGTGCTTTGCAGTTAGCTCAGTCAGGCAGTACAACAGTTAATGCAAAGGAACAGGTAATTTTATACACTATAAATGATGTATGTACTTTGTAATGGTCTGTTTTCTGCTGTAGTATTCCAAGGCTCTGTTATGAGAACTGTCAGTTTCCCGTGATATATGTAAACAAGAATAAGCTACACACCCCTACCCCCCCCCACCCCCACCCCAGTTCACATGGTTATGAGAACCAGACACAACACACAATCAATGGTAGAATGTAAAAATATAAATGTACTTAAAAGAAACAATATCCAAGAACAAAGAAATCCACTGACGCTAAGTCTTTGGACTTTACCCTCTGTTTATAAAATATTGAGACACAAGTCTTACGTTTGAGTCTAAGTACAGACTTTGCCGCTTTGTGAAACCGGCCCCTCTACCTTGGCTACCTTACTCAGTACTGTACTCTGCGCTTTTGTACATGGGTTGTCACAATACCATGCTTGTCATAATACTGTGGACAAATGTTTAGCAATGTAATATAGTACACTCTTACACATAAGTACATGTACCAGTTTTTAGGCGGTTTGTGTGTAACCAACCCGCCTGTTAGATTGATGTGTCTGACGTTTTTGTTTCCAGACTCTAACTCGAAAATGCTTTGTCCAATCAAAATCAAACTTGACAGGGAGATACATCACCATCATAGCTAAGTTGCTTTTGAAATTGGTGTAATTCCGTTTGTGGTAAAGACGGCAAACCGGTTAGTTGGTTTCTATTCGATTTATATATGTGTAAACGAAATCCAGTGACAAAAGTCCAAGAATTGGTTCCCAAAATGTTACATATTTCACATTTAGCATACAAAATATTGCACAGAAACGCTTAACTATGTTTAATTGTTAATATTTTCCTAATATACACTGAAATAATACCCCAAATATCTGACTTTATCATAAAATAAACCGCAGTTTAGTTGAAATAATTGTTCATGTACACGCACAGAAAATTTTACAGCTTGACAACAGTTTTTGGTGGAAACTAATTCGAACGAATCCGGTTTTAACTGAATTTTTGTTTTTGGGACCCGGTTTCAATATTTACTTTCGATGGTAAGTTCGTAACACTAAATTCCATCCTTTCGTTTGTCTGTTTATAGCATAGATACAATTATGTAATCTAGATTTCAAGTGTTACGTTTCTTATGTGTAACACATTCACCTTAACTGGGTGACCTAACATTTCTTTTCTTGTTTCTAAATGTAATTACACTAGTTGCTAACCTTATTACTGCCTGCGCAACCCGCCTTTTGGGGCATCTTTGACCCTCTTGTATTACTCTGAGATGATGAGACAAGATAAGGAGAGTTGGGCTTTTCCTCATATCTTATCCGATCTGGGATTTGTGTGTAGTCCTGAGTAATTATGAAAAGTGTTCATTCATGTAGCAGCCGTTGAGTGGAATCAAAATCTATGAATATAAATAAAGATTAGATATGCTACATATTATGGTAAATTTATGACCTGACACCTAATTATAGCCCTATATTTAACAGTTATTGTGCAAACAGGCAAACAAATGCCACCAAAATGTGGTTAAAAACATGTTCGTCTTGGTGGAGATGTAGAATAATCCTCCCTGATGTGTATCAGTCTCCTGACATGTAATCACTTCAAATGTTAATGTGACTGGAGACCAGTTCACATACATACGTTACACTTTGAAATGTTCCATATGAAACACTTTCCACTTATTCAATTAAAAAATTACCTGTACCACTGCAAACCTATAAACCATTGCTTAGTATGTAGTTTTGTAGCTTCAGCTCTCTTGAGAGGAGATTGATTTTTGTGTGGATTGAACATTATGGTCACAGAGATGCAACAATCCCGGAAGTTGTTTGTAGTCACGTTATTGTAGCAGTAGTATTTATGGCCCCTCTGCCGTGATTATAGCTGTGCACAAAATGCAGTATATAAAGGAAGCCTTTAAAATCAGTGTTAACACATGTCAACTTTCAGAAAATGGTGTTCCTACATCAAATTCATTACTCAAATAAAGAAAATAAGTTGTTTTGTGATTTTCAAAAAAAGCTTCACAATAGTGGAAAAATTCAACAGAAGATCTTGCAGGTCCATGATCATGCCAGAAGTGACTGTGCTTAAAATTTTACTTGCCTTCAGTTTATATTTACTGAATGCTTCTTTTATAATTGTTCTTATGGATTTTTTATGTCTTTTTTTTCAGTCAGATAACCTGGGTTATTCTACTCAACATGAGCTAGGTACATTTGTAGAATTGTCATGCCAACTGGGATCTGAAGAGAAAAATAGCATTGCAAGTATGATTTTTACTAAATCTTTCACATCGTGAAACATTGTAATTTTTCCAAAACCATCGCTTACCAAATTGTCCTCCAGTACTGAACATTCCGGGATAAACTGTCCTTACCCCAATTTTGCCCAAACATGTTTAATTACAAAGATCAGAAATTAAGGCAAACAATACTACTAGTACTGGTCCCTTTACAGTCTTTTTAGAAGAAGCCGTACATAAGTTAGAATATGAAGTAAAAATGTCCATAAGTTCTGTTGTTATGTGTGTCAGCCATATTTGTTAGCTGTTACACCAACAGGAAGTCCAAAATATACTTGAGGGAATTTTTTTTGAATACTTTGTGGTAGATGGTAAGTTTTGTGAAAAATCTTGTACCAGCCCTATATAGATATACGGTGTAGTTGGACCAGTTCCCATCTGTTTTCATCTGGGCTTGGTTTGAACATAGATGGATGATTGAGATTTGGGCCAGGTATGGGCAGGTACATGGTAACTCGGATGATCACTTAGGTGGTGGTCCTATCGCAGTAAAACCAAAACATGGTACCAGATGCGATGTTAAATCAATCCTTGTATCAGCCAAAAAATGTTTTCATTTAGTATTGTTTAAATTTTTATACTTCAGGCGAAGCATTCCATCTTGAGGAGCTCATCCATAGTTCTGCTGATGCTGGCAAGTTGATCTATTTGCTTGAGAGGCAGCTTTATGAGGACTGTACCATATCTAAGAGAAAACCTTCTCTCCCTTCCTTGGAAAAAACTCTGTTTGACCTGGCCTGTAAAGAAGTTGTGTGTGAAGGAGTCTTCTACTCTCTGTGCTGCAGATACAGAGGTAATGTTAGAATTAGTGAAGAGTCGACTGTTTTTGCCAGTTTACCAGTTCCAGATTATTGCTTCAGGACAACAATAGAGCTAGAAATCACTTTTTTTTCAGTTTTTTCCCCACAACGGGCGGTGGGAATTTGTCCGGGCTATATCGCAAAAACAGTAACGTGTAGGAAGTTGATACTTTGTAGGGACATTGGTTAGGGGGTGTAGGTGTGCACCATCATGCTGTTACCTTGATTTGACCTTTGACTTTGCTGTAGTGACCTTGACCTATAAAATCTTGTTTGGGCTATATCTTGGAAAGCGTAAGGTGTAGGCAGTTGATACTTGACAGGGACATTGGTTGAGGGTCATAGGTTTGCAACGTCATTGTGCGACCTTGATTTGACCTTTGATCTTGCTATAGTGACCTTGACCTTTAAAATTCTGTCCAGACAGTATCTAGGAAACCGTACAGTGTAGGAAGTTGGCATTGGTTAGACGTTGAAGGTGTACATCATGATTTTTAGTTTACTGATTAATGCTGTCATCTTGCTGTTGAATTGTCTTGTTTGAATACTTTATCTTTACATACATTTTCCTTCTCTTAGATGTTATTTTCTCTACTTGAACATCATTTCGATCTTAATATTACTGACACTGCTCTGAAAGTATCCCGATGTTTTACTACTTCTATATCTCATGGTGTTGAAAACTATTTTCCCAGGCTGTGGGGTATGAGCATCTCTGATCCTATTTTTTTCATTTCTTTTTTGTGTGTCACTGGACTTTCATAAAATGTGGCCTAGCATGATGAGTACCTGTCTCATTACTAGTCCTATTTTCAGTGTCGATTAATCATTCACTTTGTCGACCAATCATCAGTCAGAATTGACATTTTACTCCATTGTTGGTCATTATATCATTAAACACTTTCCGGGATAAAGTACAGACTCATCTGGTAAAAATTAACAGTGTTTTGACATTTAGAATCTTCCCGTAAATATGGTGGTAGGCATAAACAAACTCAAAATGTATGACAAATCTGTTGGCTTATTAAGTAAAAATTTGTAAAATATCTGAAAATATGTGGATATTGAGATAAATCAGGAAAGGTAAGATTTAAGCTGTATAGTCGATCATTAGAAAACGTTAATGACCATCCGTGATTGTACACTGTCACCGGCGATTAATTGAGAGCACGTCTAATTGTCCACCCACTACTCATTTTTGAAGTTAAGCAGCAATGGGCAACGTTAGTACTTGAATGGGTGACCGCTGCGGTGCACTACTTGTGTCTCTGATGGCTTTACAGCTCATGCAAGTAGACTGAAACCTCTTTTGGCCTTGTTTATTCAGTGAGGATATGTGCATTCTGGTACACTGCCTGTTCTTTTTTGTAGGTCACATTGTAGTGCGATATGTGGAGAGTGGCTGTTACCAAGGCTTTATGACGTATGCTGCAGCAGACATATTAAAGGAAGAATTGGGTGTGGAGAGGTTGAACTTGCTGAATGTGTACACTGCAGCTGATATCAGACACAGGAAAACCCAGGGTATGCTATTGCTGAAATATGATTCCCACAAGTACTGGCAGATACTGAAGGCCTGTTTCAATATCACCCTGGCTCTTGAACGGGACATAAAGCCCTACCTTTGACCTTTTGAAAAACCCATTTACCATCTTGATAAAATAGTAAATGGGTTTTTCAAAAGGTCAAAGCAATTTCAGGACAACCCATTAGGGTAATGCTGTTGTAGATTTTATAATTACACCACAGGATTGTTTCAAAATTTGTTTAAGTTTTAATGGATCAGTTGTTATCTAAGCCAAATAATGTATGCACAAAGATGTGGCCAGTAAAACCCCTGAACACTTGGTATTATGTATAGATATCATTTTGGACAAATATACTGGCATGTAAATTGCAGAAATAACAAACAGAAAAGAAGCAGGCATTTTTAGTTTTTGTTCAGAGTAAAAGATATGATTTTTAAAATGTTAACTCATAAATGTTTAGTTGAAAGTTTTGATAACACTAATGAATTGATAAATAGTGACATATGATATCATAAAATAGAAACAACTTAGAAAGCTAACAAAAAGCTAACATGTGGCTCTGATGGTGTTTGTTGATGTGCTGAAAAATAATGAATGTAAGCTTGTATTGTGATAAGGTTTTCAGGATGTTGGGAAAATACTGTGATAACTCATGTATTTATCAAAAAGTTCTAAAATTGTCACTCACGATAGTTTTTAGAATTCTTGTCAATTAAAATTTAGAAACACAAAGGTAGTTTCCTGCCACCTGTACCACTAACCTGCTCCTAATTTTATGCTTGAATGGAAACTCATAATGAGATTGTTGCTTTTCGTTTTGCCCCCACAGACGGAGAGGATGACGTGAATCAAGCATACATCAGAAATGTTGTGAAAAATCGGAGTTCTGTGCAGAACCAGGTGACTTTACTGAGGGAATGCTTCTTGGCAGGACAGAAAGAGGTTACACTACTCAGCCTCACTGTCCACTGTGTGAGGAAAAATCCCAGACCATCCTGCAACATCCACAGGTGTTTATTTTACATTTCCGATAATAAGTCGACTGTTATTCTGGCCCAACTTTTTATGCAAAACTCACTCGCGTTTTCATTAATAAGTATTTTTAAAGGTATATCATCCTAGTGGAATGCTTTGCCCAAATATAAGGTGGGTTCTACCTTTGGCTGAGTCTGTAAGTTTGACCTGTATCTTGATTGAGTCTCCAAAGGTTTGTGTGCTTTTTCAGCACTACCTCACGGGCAAGCGTTTGTCAATTCATAATAGTTTAGTGTACATGTTACATGTACAGATGGTGGTATCGCATAATGTTCAAATTGAGCAAAATTGTTACTCTATTCATGTTAGGACTTTGTACAATGCAGATTCATGTCTGCTGTTTTTCATGAAAATAAAGTAAAAAATTTGAAGGCTATATTACTTTAATTAATTAATTAATTAACTAATAATAATTTTTTTTTTTTTTTTTTTTTTGCTTTCATGCTTCTGGAAACTACAACAAAATGTTTCTTTAACATATTTTGCACCAACACTATCCAATAGTACTGGCAACGAACAAATAGCAAATATCGGTGTTTTCTTTCTGCCAGAGACATCAGTGTGTTGTGTTTTACCTCTTCAGCCTTTAATGGCTGTTTGGTTATAGTGTTCATCCATGGAGTCCATCTAGGCAGGCAGTTGGGTTCTCTGTCTGGTGGGTGGTCAGTGGGTACGGGGATATATCTTGGATTGTATCCCAGTGATATTCTGTGGTATACTTGGTAGGGACATTGGTTGGGGGTTGTAGCTGTACAGCTCATGGTGTGACCTTGATCTGACCTTTCATCTTGCTGTAGTGACCCTGACCTTTAATATATTGTCTGGGCTATATCTCAGAAAATCTAAGGTGTAGGAAGTTGATAATTTGTAGGGACATCGGTGGGACCTTGATTCGACTTTTGGCCTTGCTATTGTGACCTTCACGTCAAAATTCTTGTCTGAGCTTTGTCTCAGAAACTATAAGGTATAGGAAGTTGACTCTTAGACGAGTTATTGGTTGGGGACTGTAGGTATGCTAAAGGTGTGACATTTAACCTTAGTTCTGCCAAAGTGTGTTCACCTGCCATGTTTGAAACATATTATCAGAAAGATATATGATTTGATAAAAACAGACTATTATGTACTTTTACGTAGTTGTACTACCTCCTTTGACAGCTATACTTCAAATAAGTATTTCTACAGCTTCATAATTTATCCCCGGACGAAAGTCGGAGATACTTAGGATTCAGTATGGTCACGCCAACGCAGAGATTTCCTTTTGGACGCAATAACTGAAATAAAAATATATTTTAGTTAGACCTTTCAAATTTGGTGTGTGGGTATTTATGGGAAATGCCACAAACGCTATTGTTTTGTGATCTTGACCTTCAATTTCAAGGTCACTGGTGGCCTCTTAAAGGTCAGATTTTGGCTATTTATCACATTTTGGCCCAGTTCTCATATACAGAAAGCTAGATTATCCTATGGCTGGTATATATATTACATATGTATGTCCTCTGTGAGCATGCAGAAATTTGACCTTAAAGCTCTTCATTGAAGCTCATCCACAGACCACCAAAGTACCTCACCCAGGCCATGTTTGGCCTTTTAGGAGATATTTTCAAACTTAATGAAAAAAATATTATAGCAACCCTTCACAAACTTACAGGATATATTCATAACATGAGCTGGGAATCTTTTGGTTTGGTCAGATTTGACCTTGGACCCCTCCTTCAAGGTCAAACGAGGATAACCAAACCTAAAAGTTCTTATAACTCACTTATTATTGGTTCTGGAGGTTTGGGATGGTAAACCAGCCTATAGGAAATTATGGGCTGGGAATCTTTTGGTGTGGTCAGATTTAACCTTGGATTCCTCCTTCAAGGTCAAACGAGGATAGTCAAACCTGAAAGTGCTTGTAACTCGCTTATTATTCATCCTATAGGAAATCATTGGCTAAGAATCTTTTGATGTGGTCAGATTTCACCTTGGGCTCTTCCTTCAAGGTTAAGCGATGGTTGATTGGCTTTGGTGAGTTTCTTTCTGATGGATACAGTTAGCATTGCTTCTCTGATGTGCTAGGTTTAGTTATTGTTTCCATCACGTACTGCCTCATGTTGATTATCTCTAGATGGCCGTCTGGACAGGAGATTATGTATGGCATAGGTCCATAGCTAAGTGAGTAATAGCACTGTGAGTAATAGTACTTTGAGTAAAGTGCTTATAGCTAAAAAAATGACTACATTAACAACATTTTGGTAAAATATGTTGTTCAGCTACTTTCTCCATGCCTACAAGATGATAACTTTTTCAGGGGTCTGTCTCAATAGCCATGTAAGTAATAGCTATATATTGTTTTTAAGCATGACCAAAATGAGTAAATGATATTTTTCTTCTTAACTGTTAGAGTTACAATAATTTGTCAAATATGTTGTTCAGCTACTTTTTGATGCACAGTGTCATGGTAAATTTTCAGAGCTGTAGGTCAATAGCTAACTGAGTAATATCTACCTTGACAGTTTACCATTGAGTAAGTCACTTATATCTGCAAACCTATTAAAATTAGAGGTTTTTTGTCAAATAGGTTGTTCGTCTGCTTTTAAATGTTCTCTGTCATGGCAAATTTTCAGAGCTGTAGGTCCATAACTGAGTAATAGCTACTTTGACGGTTCACCATTGAGTAAATCACTTATAGCTGGAAATCTGTTGCACCTATCCTTACCAAGGTTTGAAGATATCTTCCCTGCTATGAAATCTTGCCTGGCTAACATTTGGTCCAGTTTGTTCAATTTGGTTGGTTGCTATGGCAACGAATTTCAAAATCTGAGGTGACCAGACTGAAAGGAGCCTATATCTCCCTTATTACTGGTCGTAGAGGTTTTGGATGTGAAGACAACTTATGGGAAATCATGTGCCCCAAATATTTTGCTGGTTTCCGATTTGACCTTGGAACCTCCTTCAAGGTCAAATGTGGTTCTTCATACCTATAATGGTCTATTTCTCCCTTGTTATTGGTCGTAGAGGTTTTCAATGTGAAGACAACCTATAGGAAATCTTATGCCCCGAATCTTTTGAAAACTATTTTCTGTTGTTACCGTCATCTCCAATGCTATTTTCAGATATATTTCACGTACCATATTTATTTATATAAATGCCCCTCCCTGTTAAGTGCCTCCTTATCACCTTTGTGATTCTGAGATTTAGAAAGAGAAGTGTTTTAGTGAATCCCCATTGGAAACAACCACCAACAGGAAGGCAAGAAAATCAAAACGAAATATTGCACCATTAAAATCAACTAAAAATCTACAAAAATATGAGATAAAAGTTTATAGTTGTTTCAGATTAAAGGTTTGGTTCTAATATTTCTAGCTCTCCCTCAATTATATGTGCTGACAGTTAAGATGCAAGTATGTCAAGTATGCACTTAGAGCCCATTGTTGCTGGACACTGGAGTGGTTTCTTTATTTCATATAACTACCATCCCACCACCTTTGTACAAATATAAAAAACGTATATTGTAATTACGAATGTACATCTTTGTTAAAAAAATTTTCCAGATATTTGAATCTGTACCCTGAAAACAGTGGAAATGTACAGACGTGGGAAAAGGCATTGAAGAATTACATTGCTGTGGCTCCAAAACTGGATTTACCAGAAGAACAAGATCTCCTTGAGATCCAGCCTCATCAATTAGTGACACTAGAAAATCAGTTCAAATTCATCAGCCAACTCTCGAGCAATCCATTTGAATGCTATCCTAAATACGATGGGACAATGTCTTCCAGTGATTTTTCCCCTTCCTTTGCCCAGCACTTGCTGTACCCACAAGGTGACAGTGTGGACACAGATGGTTCCAAGCCAACTTACTACCCAACGTCCCTGAGAAACCGACTGCTGTATTTTCATATGCACGGCTATGTGCGCTATGTTAGATGTCTTTGTAAGCATGCAGTTGTTCAAATGTTGAACCAATGAGTAACAGTAAATTCATGTACATCTGTATGTCAGTTTAAACCAGAGCATTTTTAGGTAGGTTGCGTGTAACCAACCCGCCTGTTAGATTGATGTGTCCGATGTTTGTCTGTCAGTCAACATTTTTGTTTCCGGACTGCAACTTGAAAACGCTTTGTCCGATCGAATTCAAACTTGACTGGGAGATAGATCACTATCATAGCTAGGTTGTTTTCGAAATTGGTGTAATTCCGTCCATTCGTTTGTCCATTTTTCTGTCCATCAACTTTTCTGTTTCCTGACTCTAACTCGAAAATGCTTTTTCTAATCAAATTAAAACTTGACAGGGGAATAGATCTCCATCATAACAAAGTTGATTTCGAAATTGGTGTAATTCCGTCCAGTCCTTTGTCTGTTTTTTGTCCGTTTGTTTGTCCCTCAACATTTCTGTTTGCGGACTCTAACTCGAAAAAAACACTTTGTCCAGTCGAATTAAGACTTGACAGGGAGATAGATCACCATCATAGTTAGGTTGCTATTCGAAATTGGTGTAATTGCGTCTGTTTGTTTGTCCGTTTATAGCATAGATACAGTTATGTAACCTAGATTACAAGTTTTACATTTCTCAGTATGTCTGACTTTACCTTAACTGGGTGACCTAACATTTCTTTCCTTGTTTCTAAATGTAATTACAGCAGTTGCTAACCTTATTGCTGCCTGCGCAACCCGCCTTTTGGGGCATCTTTGACCCTCTTGTTATTTTGTTACTTGTTATTGTGATGTCATGCTGAATCAAATCTCTGAAATAAAATATGCAAACTAGATTTCCTTTGTATTTCTTTGAGATTTCCTTTGCCCATGAGCAGTGGAAGAAGCTATACATGCATGTATTAACAGCAAAAACGTTTTGAATGGTTGTCACAATAAGCGATAATAAAAGCTAGCAATTTGAGGTAAAATATTGAGAAAAATGGCGATTTTTTATTTTATTTACATTACAATTAATCAATTCTGTGTGTTGTAAATTATGTTATTTGACTAGTTTGGCAAAAGTAAGTGTTTAACTTAGAGTAGTTCCATGTGGACATACTCGATACATCGAAGGTGATTCCACCATCGTTTAATGCATCAAATCGTCCCAGCATTAACTAACTGGAATCATATTGTACTGATTTCTGACATATACCAAGTAAAAATCACAACACTAGCATTAAAATGCACATAGCAAAGTTATGTGGGTGTTCCACAACACGACTAAGGCTCCCGATTAAGGATATTTGGGGGTCGGTTGAAAATATTTGCTTAGTCCCAGGCCTCCTGTAAGGGTCGGTTGTGGTCGGTTGAGGCCGTGTGAAAAATCAAACATGTTTGATATTTCTCACGACCCCAACCGATCCGTATTTCCCGCCCTCAACAAAATGTCCAGTCCCAGGCGTCCTCAGGCCTCATCAGACCCAAATTTACAGAGTCGGTTGTTGTCCCAGGCCGCCTGCGACCCTTAATCCCAGACCTCCCTAGCTTAGTCCCAGGAGGCCGGTTGTTAGTCCCAGGCTCAAATATGATGCGTAAGAATTTCATGCGTGTGAAAGTGGGTCGGTTGCATTAGTCCCCGGAAGCCTCAGGCCGTCTGCGGTGTCCTGGGACCCAAAAATCTAGGTCTGGGACTAAGAACCGACTAAGGGTAACCGACCCTAACCGATCCAAACCGGCCTCCCCAGGACTCCTGGGACCACGCATTTTCAGTCTGCGGCGGCCTGAGGACGCCCAAGGAGGCCTGGGACTAACAACCGATTAAGAACCGACTATTTTCCGCTCGTCTGAAATTAAAACGAGGCAATGAGGAGGTCTGGGAGTATATAAGTGACCGCGCACACATTCTCATTGTTACTGACTGTTTGGCTACTGAGAGGTTGACCGGATTATGAGGAAAGAGAAAGGGAAGAGAGGAAGGAAAAGGATGGAAGACAAAGAAAAGGAAGGTGAAGTTGAGGAAAGAGTTGAGTCAAGCTATTGGGGAAGCTGTAGCAGAGGAAGAAGAGAGGTTTGAAGATGATCTGGAGTGCCATTCTTCTGCCAAGAGAACAAGGAACACCATGAACTGTATGACAAGGAACACCTACGATTCCATGACAGGACCAGAAGAGAGACTCTCTGGGCAGAACTCAAGCTACAGCCCTTTGATGTGAGACATTGGTTCGAGTCCCAGCGAACGCGTTATGGCAAGCTGTCTAAGCTCCAATCTGGCCAAGCCCCGAGGGAGATGACCAAGAGACAGTCCTGGATCTACCAACAGATGGGTTTCCTTAAAACCCACATCAGAAGAAAGGGGGCCAACAGAAGTTCAGGGTTCGAGGCTAGTCCGAATACCAGCAATCAGGACGAATCACGTGGGTCAACTACTGACACAGAACACCTAGAGTAAAGTGTCCTGAAGGAGAGGAGTCAGTCCATCATTTCATCTACACCCGTTTCAACAACAGATTCTGGAACATTTTGAGCAGATGAGGACACTTATCTCAGGTTTTTTGCAGCAGAAGTCTGACAGGCAGCCCTTCTTTGACTACGTGGCATCAGATGCCGAAAAGATGACTCAAGAAGAATTTGAAGAGTTAAAGGGCAAGATCTTCAGAGACATTGAAACTATCAAGAGCAACCGTAGAGGTCAGCAATTGCCCAGAAGATCGGCCACTGTTACCACAGAGTCGCAGAGGGTCGGGATACTGCCACCAACCACTCAACAGGCGTCTAGTTCCACTCAAGCAGCAGCTGGCAGCAGTTTTGTCTACTATACACCAAGCCCCATTGGCTTCAGCAACCCTACATCTGTCCTAACTGTACAGGACGAAGGGAGCAGACATAACCTGAGTGGAATTTTAAGCCAGCTACCTGATCTGACATCAACACAGATCGTAGAGCAACCACAGCCGCAACAACCACAGCAGCAGCTCTTTACTATCACCACTTCAGCACCGCCTCAACAGCAGCAGCAGCCTCCTCAGTAGCCATCCAGTCAGGGCGGGTCTTTGACCTGCCAGGCCCTTTTCAGGGCCACCAAATCTTCCAGAAACAATTAATAAGCTGCAAGTTGTTCACATTCCCCTCCCAAAACAAAAAAGTTCAGTACAAATACTTATCACAAAAAAAAAGTCCAACACTTACACCACCCCAAACATGAAATAAATAACCCATGGTACCACACATAACAAAAAAGGCCACGTTAAAAAATAATTAAAAAAAAAACTCCCAATATGGCCAATAATCAGCCCATTTTTAGCTTAAAATCCATGGGATAGTTTAAAATCTTTAATTGCAAAGTCCAACACTTACACCTTCCCTAGAGTGAAAAGGGCTTGTCACATACTTACCAACCCACAAACACACAAACCCAATACCAAACATAATCCCCAACTGACAGCCAAACCCACTGACAAACATAATCCCCAACTGACAGACAAACCCACTGACAAACATAACTCCAGACTGACAGACAAACCCACTGACAAACAAAACCACCAACCAAATAACTGACAAACCCAATAGCAAACAAAACCCAAACCAAAAAACAGACAAACTGCTCTGTAAACATAATCTCCCATTGTTAAAACAAGTTTGGTAGTTATATCCATTAAATATTTGTCGAGTGGGGTAGAAGAATTTATTTTTAAGATTTCCAGGAAAACATTTCTGTTTCAAAAATAAATATGTAGCTTTCATATTCTACTTAGCAATTTAGAGAATATTGTTTAGCACTTGTTTTGTCTGTTTGTCAGTTGGGTGACTTATGTTTGTCATGGGGTTTGTCTGTTTGTGCGTGGTACAAGTTATGTTTGTCATGGGGTTTGTCTGTGCGTTTGTACAAGTTATGTTTGGCATGGGGTTTGTCTGTGCGTGGGTACAAATTATGTTTGGCATGGGGTTTGTCTGTAGCAAACATAGCTCATTAATTGTTTTTGGAATATTTGGTAGTCCTGAAAATGACTTTTTATTGCGTTAATACATCTTATCCAATGGACAATAGCTTATCCGGTCCGCGCGGACCAGCCCGCAAAACGGCAGAAAAAGTCATCCTGTATGTAAACATACTGGCCGGCCGGCCCTGGTGTGCACTCGCCAGGTGGCGCATAGGTATTGCTTCCTGTCTAGACAGCGTGACGTCATGGCATCTTTTTCGTTTGGCGCGTGCGTGTGCACAAGGATTTTGAAATAATTCTCAATTTTAATTTTTATGGTGGTTTCTTCTGCAAGTGGAACGTTTTTATATATTTCATTTCATCGTACTTATATTAGAGATCTACCATGTCTTCACCAGGACAGCGAAGGGGGGCGGTGTGGCCATATTATGGCAGGTTATGATAAACATAAAGTCTGTGCTCGTTGCAGGGATAAGAAAAAGGGTGAAGACAACTGTGTTAAAGATCTCCCTTGTATTAGTTGTGACGTTCTCACAGAGGAACAGAAAGCAAAGTGGGCCACCCCACAGTATCAAAAGAAGAAGGAAAAGTGTGAAGCTAAAGCTTTAGAAGATGCCAGTAGTACACTAGTTGACCTGTCATCTGTGTCCGTCATTGGTCTAGCTAGTGAAACGGAAGCAGCGAACTCAGAAGAGATGAGTACCACCCCTGCGGGTAGGAAAATCAAGAAGACTATTAAGAGTTCTGAAGCAGTGAGTAGCACCCCTGAGGCTGTGAAAGCTACAAGATCTGACAAGACACCGGACACTAAGATGACTAAAGGGAAGTCGTCTAAGAAAAGACATTCTTCACCGACTAAATCTTCAGCTATGTCTACAGACAAAAAGCTCGAGGCCATGGATCTTAAATGGTCCGAACGGTTTAGCAGACTTGAAGCCATGCTTCTTTCCAAAGCCATCAGTCAGACTACACCTGCTTTCCAGTCGGTCAAGGTTACACCTGTGAAACCCCCACCGGCGGGTGCCTTTGATACATCTGAGCCTTTCTTTGCACCGACCAGATCCACCGACTTGCCTTCTACTGCTCAGCCAGCTTCACTCCGGTCTCATCCGGACCGACCTCTGATCACCGACCAGCCTCTTGCCGGACCGGTGGAGAACCCTCCAGCTTATACATCTGGTGTTGAGGCTACTCTTAAACCGTCAGAGTCTGACATGGACGTTTTATCTGATTCTGACTCCGAATCTCTCCCTGTTAAAGTAGACAAGATTGAAGAAGGGGAACTTTCAGATGTAGAGCAGGACTTGTCTCTTACTGAAGTTGATCAATTGTTGTCGGAGGAGCAGAATTATAGAGAGACGATGAGTGGGGTTAGATCATTTATGGGATGGACCCACATTCCAGAGGTCGACTCCACTTTATCAAGCTCTGAGGACAACCTGTTTGCGGCACCTAAACAGCAACCAACTGGAAAGACTAGTGTAAATTTACCCACAGACGACCGGCTTAATTTGACTTTGGTGCAGGGTTATCCCTCTAGAAGTTCGAAGGCTGGAGGTCTCCAGAGAGATCAGTTTGTGAAGTAAGTCAAATCTCAAGGAAAGTGGTACGGTCTACATCCTGGGCAGGGCAAACTGGCCGGTAGTGTTTCTTTCTGGCATTCAGAGTCTGCAAAGCTGAACAGTTCATATAGTAGGGTTGCTAGACCCAGTGGTTTGACCTCACCGGCTCCTTCATCCCGTGCTATTTCACAAGATACTCTAAGACGGTGGGAGAAGAGTGCCCGGGAAGCTACGTATAGATGCAATCAAGCCGCAGGTCTTAGCCGGTGTGTAAGTAAAGTTCAACAGAGCATGGCATCACAGTTGAAGATTTTACAATCTGAGCACAACAAGGGCAAATCAGCAGATAAGGTCGGTGGGGCTACGGAGGAGTTGCAGTATCTCATGGCCTTTAACTCTTCCATTACACAGTGCATGACAAAGACTATGGAACACTTATCTGACTTTGCCTTCGTCTGTATGTACAACTTTACTCTTGCCCGACGGGATTCTTATTTAGCACACATGAAGACCGGAATCAAGCCGGATACCTTGGCTGCTCTTCACCAAGCCCCTATGGAATCTGCAACTCTCTTCCCAGATACCATATTGAAGAAAGCGGAGGATGACATCTCCAAATTTGAGGACAGAGGCCACTCTCATGCAGGTTCATCCAACCATAAGGAGTCTCGTTATCACCCTTACAAGAGGTCAGACCGACCATCCTATGACAATAAGTCTTCAAAGCCAGCCTGGAAAAATCTGGGAAGACAGTTTAAGAAAAAGAGCAGAATGCAGGCCGGAAAGTTTTCCTCGCGCCAGGCCAAGGGTCAGTCTGCTTATAAATGACAATTACCCTGTAAAATTCTTGTTTCCAAGCAGACTGACCGGAAGCAGAAAAGAGTTGAACAGAAGGACTTTAATTCCTTGTACAAAGACATTAAAACCTCAGTCAAATGTAAAGCCTCTTGCTGTAAATCTTGTAGTTTCTGCACCCGGGCTGCAGCAAAGGAAAGGCATAAGTCCTGGGTTGGCAGAATGTTACATTCAACCAAATTGCAAATTAAAATATGTGTAAAGTGTTTCATGTGTCACTCAATTGTCTTATGTCAAAACTGTAACAAATGTCATGAATGTTGCCTTAAATCTACCTGTAGGGGCAAGACTTCAAAACTTTTGGCAAGTTTGGCAGAATCTGGGCACCAGCCTGAGAGTGGTTCAAATCCTGAGAGAGGGTTACACCCTCCCGTTCCGGATCCGCCCCAAACTAGTAAGATTCCCAACTGTCATGAGCTGTTATATAAATCCCCACAGGAACAGCTACCTGATGGAGGCATTGCATCAGCTTACAGACAAAAATGCTGTAGAAGTAGTACAAAATCAAAAATCTGTGGGTTTCTTCAACCGGCTATTCCTAGTGCCCAAACCAAACAACAAATGGAGACCCATACTAGACCAAAGCAATCTCAATCTCTTCCTCAAGGTGTCCTCCGGAGAAGACACCGGAAACCATCAAAACCTCCCTGCAAATGGGGGAATGGGTAACCTCGATAGATTTCAAAGATGCTTACTTCCATATCCCCATACAGGAACAATCCAGGAAATATCTAAGATTCCATGTTCAGGGACAGACAGTTCAAGGCACTGCCCTTCGGTCTATCTACAGCTCCCCTGGAGTTCACTGTCATAGCAAAGGAGGTGAAACTGATGGCCACCCACAGGGGTATACGAATCCACCAGTACCTAGACGACTGGTTGGTGTGAGCCACATCCCACCAGGTTTGTCTCCAGCATACCCATGACCTAGTAAAGATGTGCAGAGAACTGGGTTGGCTGGTGAACTTTGAAAAGTCAGAGCTGGAGCCCAAACAGACCTTCGATTTTGTAGGCTACCAGTTCGACCTCAGGACCGGCCGGGTCCGGCCCACACCGGACCGGTGGCAAAGCTTGAAAGACAAAATACTGGAAATTCTGTCTCTACCGGCCTGTCCGGTCTGGCAGTTCATGTCCTTGATAGGTTTGCTACTAGCAACAGAAAAGCAAGTTCACCTGGGTCGATTACACATGAGACCTATACAATGGCACCTCAAAAAACAGTTGGAGGATACCGGAATCTCTGGAGAAGATAATCCCTATCCCCATATCCCTACATCCTCATCTACAGTGGTGGCTGAAAGAAAACAATGTCCTCACCGGCCAGCCCCTACATCCCGTAAAGCATGCTATTCAGATCTTTACAGATGCATCAAAAGAAGGGTGGGGCGCTCACTTAAACGAGCACACTGCAAGAGGAACTTGGTCCTTACCAGAAAGCAAGCTGCACATAAACTACCTAGAATTAAAAGCAGTATTTCTAGCCCTAAAACAGTTCCAAGACCTCTGCACCGACCAGATAGTCTTGGTGGCAACAGACAACACCACAGTAGTGTCGTATATAAACAAGGAGGGAGGCATGAGGTCGGGCCCATTATGTGCCCTACTGTGGAGAATCTTGACTTGGTGTACCAGGAAGCAAGTGACTCTCAAAGCCCGACACATACCGGGCCGGTTAAATGTTAAGCAGACAAGCTATCCCGGTTAGGCCAGACCATTCAGACAGAATGGTCCCTCCTCCCAGAGGTATTCGAGGCGATATGCAACAGGTGGCATTGTCCTCGGATAGATCTCTTTGCCACCAGTTTCAACAACAAACTGCCTCAATGTGTGTCCCCAATGCCAGATCCTCTGGCCATAGCTGTGGACGCACTGTCTGCCTTGGGAAGATCTGGACGCATACGCCTTCCCTCCGATAGCCATCTTGGGCAAAGTGGTGGTGAAGTTGCAGGACACCGCATGCAAGAGACTTATTCTCATTGCCCCAGGGTGGCCCAACATGCCATGGTTTTGGGACCTAGTGTCCATGTCCAGCCAGATCCCACTATACCTGCCCAACCTGCCCAATCTCTTGACACAACCCTTCAATCAGACTCCCCACAGGAATCTGACCAACCTAAATCTCCATGCGTGGCTCCTAGAACCACAGCAATCAAGGAGCAGGGTTTCTCTGAGGCAGTGGCAGCACGAATTGAGGCTCCTCAAAGAAGATGAACCAGATCAGTCTATGAGGCAAAGTGGACCATTTTTACAAAGTGGTGCGTCTCTAATAAGGTGGATGTCAGATCACCACCTTTGAAATCAGTGGCTGACTTCCATTGGATAGGGTATTCACTTATAAAAATTTAATTTACTTATTAAATTTGCAATTTTATTGCGTTATCCAATGGACAATAGCTGAATAACTACCGCTTGGCTGGCGGGTAAGTTTGTTAGTCCTGAAAAGGACTGTTATAGTTAGTCCTGAAAAGGACTGGTTACTGCAGCAGGAATTATATTCTGCCATCTTGCCAAGCCACTGCTCCCCCATTGTTGAAGTAGTCCTTCAGGTAATCCCTCTGTCTCTTGGCTTCTCTTGCAGGGTTTCTGTCTTGGCCACCACCAGCAGCACCACCAATAAATCCACAATCATCAGCCACATCATCATCGTCCTCCCCAGGCTGCTGACCACCAGGTTGACCTTGATACTGGCTTCTCAGTATGTTGTGTAGAACAACACAGGTCAAGACTAGTGTTCTCAATAAACCCTTTTCAGTAGGACCGGGTATGCAGTGGTTTCAGCGGGCGGGTACCCGGGTACCCGCGCCGATGGGCGATAATAGCTGAAACTACAAATATCTCCATATTTACAGACTTAAAACCTACGGAAATAATGGGATCCAACCATTTGTTTTATTTTTTGTTGGCCACGGTTTTGCATTCAAAACAATATTGTATGGAAGAAATTTTAATAAAAAAAGACTTGTGTACATTCAAAACACGGTTGTTTATATAAAAATGGAGTCACATGACCTATCACAAAAGCATTATCTACTGCTCGAATGTAGTTTCGGAATTGAAACTTCATTTTTATATTGGGTTTATAATTGAATTTTATTAACGTAAAATTATTAACTACTGTGTAAAAATATTGTACTCTTTATTTATTTAAGGAGGGCATGTCACTATATAGCCAATATACAGCATTTTATGGACTCGGAATTAAGTAACTGTGTTAATATACTGACGATTTTCAAAGGGTTCCGGTATTTGACAATGTATAAACAACCAAAATAAAAGACAAATAAAATACTATAAATGGTGTACAAGGGTGAGAAAACAATATTATTGTTCATTTTAATTGAATAGTTTCATTTTAAAGTGAATTAATGAAGTCCAGATACGTCTGTACTTGGTCAGCCAACGTGGGCGATATTGAAGGAAATAAGCTTAGATTCGGGTACTCGGGTATGAGATTTCAGATTCGGGTAAGCATTCAGGATTCGGGTACCCGGATATCCGGGTACCCGTTGAGATCACTAGTCAAGACCACTTCCCTGACTGTTGCTGGGGGTAGTTCAATGGTTGTCCTCATCACCCTGAATCTTGACACAAGGATGCCAAAAGCGTTCTCCACCACTCTTCTGCCCCTTGAAATTCTATAATTGGCAATCCTTTCCTCTCTGGTTAACATCCTTCTGCCATAGGGTTTTATGAGCCAGGTCTTCAGGGCAAAAGCATCATCTGCCAGAATGAAGTAGGGGACATCTCTCCCACCCTGGGTTATAGGAGCTGGGTCAGGGAAGCCTATCCTGCCATCCTCAATCCTCCTCTTCAGCTGAGAGGCATTAAATATCTGGCCATCCAAGCACGATCCTTCAGTACCCACATCCACCCATCTAAACTTGTACTGTCCATCTACCAGGGCCAACATCACAATGAAAAAAAACCCCTTGTAGTTGTGGTAGAGGGCTCCAGTGTTCTTGGGCTTCTTCAGGGCCACATGCTTCCCATCCAGGGCTCCCAGGGCATGTGGAACATTCCATCTGATCCTGAATTCCCTCTCCAGTTCTTTCCACTGATCTGGGGTAGTAGGACATTTCAGGTACTCCCTGGTGAACTCATCCTGGATGGCCCTGCAGACCTCTGGTATAAACTTGGAAATGGTGGATCTTCCAACCCTGAACTGACAGGACAATGATGTGTAGGACTCCCCAGTGGCCAGATATCTGATGGTCAGGGCTAACTTCTCCCCAACACTGATTGGTGCTCTGTAGTTGGTGGCCTGCTTGGCTAGGTGTGGTTCCACTCTGGTCTTAATCATTTCAAAAAATTCTGGGGTCATCCTCATGTAGTGAATCCTGGAATGTCTGTGGCATAGAGATCAGCCATAATGTTGTGGTAGGCCCCCCTCTCCTCTCTCTGCAGTAGCCATGGCCTGACCCACATGTTGTGCCTTCTTCTAGGTCTATGTATGGGTGGTGGTGGTGGTGGTGGTGCTGGTGGCTGTGGTCGACGTAAAAACTGGAAATACATGATTATTTGTAACTGAATAAAAACCAAAAAAGCCGTAAGTTGTTGTTGAAGCTGTCCTCCATTAAGCTGTCCTCCATCCTGCTGTGTTCCCAGAAAAGCAATGATATTTGCTTGCGGATTTTATATATATATACCCAGAAAATCCAGCAAATTTGCAAAACAATAATCGGCGATCCTGGTCTGGGGAAGACTGAGGAGGCCTGAGGATGCCTGAGGATGCCGGGAGTTAATCGTGTGTTAGTCGGGGCTTAGTCCCAGGAGGACTGAGGCGTCCTGTGATCCAGTCGGTTTGTCTACGACAGGATCGCCGGTGAAACCGACCAGAAACGCGGCTTAGTCGGTTCTTAGTCCCAGACCAGTCGGGGACTGTCTGGGGCCGCCTGAGGCGTCCTCAGGCTTCCTGGGGCCGATCTACTCTTAATCCCAGACCTCTAAACCGACCCAGTATTCCCGCCTATTTTTGCGTTTTTTGCACCGACTGTCCACGATTAAGGGTCTCCGACAGGATCGGGGCTTAATCCTTTGGTGGAACAGGGGCATTACCAGAAGATGCCTTGGGGGTTTCCTATTGTTGTCGGTGTGACAGTAGAACCAGCCAGTCAGAAGTTAAAAGTAGTATCAAGTGAGGGAGTGGTTTGTGAAAATTATAAACTTAGTTAAACTAATATGCAAAAGAATTGCCGAAACAACAAATATTTTATTATCCACTGCACAACATATTTCACCCATAAAGGGTGATACAGAGCTGGTGTATTTTATTTGTATACAATGGTGCCTCCGTACCATGGATAATAAGGGTCAATAACTAAAGGTTTTTAAAAGATATCTTGAAAAGTATGTTACCCACAAATATGTATCATATATCATTAGAAAGGTTGTTTAACAGCGCTTCTGCTCATGTGTGTTGCATAAATACCATGCAGAGATAAAGGAACTATTTATCCATGTTTTACAGAATAAATGTAAATTGTATTTACAGTTGTCCTTGGGATTCCTAAGACCACTGATCCACTGTCAAAAGGTTACATCCCCGACTGACTTGATTAACCATTCTTTGCACTTTTGAAGGTCAGAATTTTAATTGTGTCTGTCGTAGATGCCCATTGAATTTGGTCAGCCTATATGAAAAGTCTTTGGAAGTTACTATCCTGGGTTGACCAACCGTTTCAGTCTTAACTAGCTTCTGGATGCATTGCTAAATCTTTAAACCGTTGTAATCAAATCATGTCATAGTACTCTGTTAAAATCTTCTTTCAATGATTTATCTTCCCTTTTCACTTGGCAAAAATCTGTTTTTAACCCCAGCCCATAAAGGTTGGGGTTATAGTTGTCCACTGCGCCATCCCGGCGGCGGAGGGGATAAAGCTTGTGGTATTCCACAGCCTAAACTCATCCACAGATTTTCACCAAATGTCCAGGGTATGTTTAACCCAAGAGGATCTATAGCTGATTATGTTTTGGGGGGTATCTGGCAACAACTGGTGCCATGGCAACACTTTTAAGATTTTGGGGTCAAAAGCATGGATTTTCACCAAATTTTCGGGAAATGTTAACCAAAATAGGATCTAGAGTTGATTAGGTTTTGGAGGGTATCTGGCAATACCGGTTGCTAGTGGAACACTGGAAGTAATTTTCAGTCTTAAACTTCTTAATTGAAAAATGGGCACTGTGAAGCCAATGTTACTACAGATCTCCTTCCTGCCAAGGCCTGGTTTAGGAGATAATGTCTTCCGTGCGTGTGTATGCGTGTGCATTCATGTGTGCGTTTGTCAAATTTTTGTGTCAACCCTTATAGCCCATTCATTTATTAAGATATCTTCACCAAATTTGCAGAGAATGTTTATGGCTGTGGAAACATAATGTAATTTTGTCCTCATTTTAAAAAAAACAACATGCCATTGGCTGCCATAGGTGATTGCTAAAAAATCATTAACATGTTCTAAAATTTAAAATATTACAACTAGCTGTGTCAGATTTGCACAAAATGTAAATGCTTAGGAAAGCTTGCCTGAGAGTAATTTTGGCCTTGTTTTGAAAACAAAATAGCCACCATATCACATCTTTGATGTCAAATGGGAGGGGGATATCAAAAACCCATAATATCTCTCCTAGGGATTTGGAATGAGAAAACTAGTTATTGGAAATCGTTGTCTGCAAATCTTTCGCAAGATTAGTGTCAAATTTAACCTTTAACCTCTGCTTCAAGGTCATGTAGGGTTATCATGATAAAAGGGCCTTTTAAGATTTGGTCCTGCCCTTTTTCCTGCCCAAGCATGACATCTTTTAACAACAGTTAAGTGATATATAATATACTGCTGTGACAATGTTTGTAGACATTTGATAATTTGCTCATTGACCACCCCAAACTTGAAGTTTGGCTCAAGCATCTGAAATTTGGACTCCGTGAAACGTTTAGAAATCACCAGTATGGCACGAATGATGCTGTTTTTGCCCATCTACAACACTTGAGTTAAATTGAGAATATGTGAAATATTGTCTTTCAACCACATGGTAGGATAGGATGATAGGTGATAGGATTCCAAGGTAAATGTCTGTGTTTTTTCTTGTTTTGAAAACCTTGGTTTGATGATGAATTGAAGTTCATTAGCTTGTAGAGATAACAAACACTGAACCCAAAATTCTACATGATTTCACAGTATTAAAATAATCGCATAATTTCATTTACACAAGATATCTAATGTAACATTAAATACATGGGTACTTAAATTTACTTAAACTTAAATGTTTCTCAAACAACAGATATTTGTTATTGCCAAGAAAACTGAAATACAAATACAAAGCAAATCTGGTAACATACTTCATCTTTGCATTTTTGCTGTTCTGAAAGTCAATCTTCAAAGCCGTAGTTGAACCGTGTTTCATATGTAAAGTAAATATGATGGAAAATACAATAAGTATACAGCAACTCTAACACCATCTTACTATCTTGTGGTTAATAATTGGAAGTTGTAATTCTGACATCCACTGTGTTATTAGAGACAGTTCAATCTATAGGCCATCCAATGAGCCCACAAATGTGTGTTCAATGATAGATATTATTATTGATAATAAAAGTACTCTAATGTATTGTGTTTGATATCTGCTTTTGTAACCATTGTTAACATAAAAGATATGGTTAATGCTCCTTTCACATCACAGGTGGTACGTCCCACAGTTAGAAGTTTACACAGGGACAGAACTACCTCCCAGATTTTCCCATTTCTTGCAAATTTTTCACACTACAGGCGGTGTAATTCGTGGTTATAGGCATTGGATGAAGCGCCCCTTTCCTTCAGCTACAGTCCAAGATTTGTATGTGACCTTGCTACACAGTGGTGAAATGTCCATTACTTCACCCTATGTCGCTGCATTCATTTACCGTAGCAAGAAATTCATGCTTGCATTCACCTGCTCATGCTCACAGTCCCAAAATCAGAGGCGGAAAAGTTTTAAACATTTAAATCTTCTGTAAACCTCACAAGGTACTAGTATTTGATGTTTCGCCAATTTTTCACAAGGCCGCATATGAACCTCGGACGGTAATTGAAGGACTGGGTGTTTCGCCCAACACAAATGACCGTGGGACATGCTGCTGTAGTGTGAAATACTGAATCCAAGAAAGTACGTTGAGTCTAAAAAGCCATTAGTAAATACTTAGCAAAGTGCCAAGATTGCTATGGAAGCTTTTGCTAGGGACCTGTAACATTTTTGAGTTGCAGGCCTGGTGGACTTCCAGCAACTACACAGCTGCAAAGATATGCAGATAATATCATTTTGTTTTTCTTATGAACTAAGCAAAAATAAAATTCTTGCTGGAAATTTTCTATCTTATAAAATAGTGTGATGGAACATGTTGCAATAGATAAGGTACACCAACCAAAAATGTTTTCATATTTAGTATATATTGTTATTCATATTTTATTTCATTGTTATCAGTCATTCGTTTTTAGTGATATGGCATGTCTTATCTGTCATGTTAGACTTCATTATGTGGTTTTTGTGAAAGAAAAAGAAAAATATGAACGATCTAACATCTATTTTGTATTATCTGCCATGTCATTATCTGTCACATTACACTTCAATTGTTAATTTTCTATCACGTCAAAATGAACCTGGCAAGGTAATTCAGAGTTAAAAATATACTCTTTCTTTTGAAACTGGAAGTGCTGTGGTGACTTTTATCAATAAAGGTTACTTCAAATTTAGACTTATGTTAATTGAATGTAAGCTGGACCTATGTATGCAACATTGTTTCCAGTTTATGGATTGTACTTTTTCGTTGTGTTCTGATTCTTTCAAATGCACACTAACCTGTTAAAAAGAACATTTTAACGATATCCTCCCCACTTTCTGTGAATTGTTTTTATATGTTTTAAATAGCTATATGTAATAGTGTAAATGGTATTGATTCCACAGTTTGCATCCCTTTAGGTTGTCTGATCTCCCACAATGTTTGTTCTTACAATCCATATATCCTGAATGATAATTTTATTGCGTTAAAACTTATCCAATGGACAATTGCTAATCCGGTCGGTGGAGACCAGCCTGACAAACGACAGTAAAAGCTATCCTGTGTTTCCACCAGCTGGGCTGTCCTAGTACTGTGCACTCCCCAGGTGGTGCCTCGTACTTCCTTCCTGTCTTGAAAGTTTGACGTCATAGCATCTTTTATGTTTGGCGCGTGTACTGTGTAGACATATTTTTGTGTGATAAATTCTTTTGTGCAATATTGCCAGGATATTGTGAGTTTATGTAATTTTATTACACGGATATTGGAGAGTATAAAGACCAACATGTCTTCTGGTCAGAAGAGGGGCAGTTGTGGCCATGCTGTGGCAAGTTTTGATGGGCATGCCTTGTGCGCATGCTGTAGGGACAAAGACAGGGAAAAAACCCATGCGTGGAGACTCCAGATACAGAATGTAAGTTCTGCATCGTTTTAACTCTGAACAATGAGCCCAGCTTGCTACTCCATCATATAAATTAAAGAAAGAGAAGCCTGAGGCCAAGAAATTGATGTCTACCCCCAGTAAGGAATGTACTTTAGTAGATCCTTCCACCGTTGCTGTGTTTGGGGCTGCTAGTGATACGGGCACCTTGTCTGTCCCCTTGCTGCTATTCCAGAGAAAAAGGCTAAGAAGGATGAGCCCACTGCATCTTAAGCGAAGAAATCTGTTGAGAGAAAGTCGGCCACAGATAGTAGATTGAGGAACTTGACCAGAGGTGGTTGGACAGATTCAACCATTTAGAGGCATGCCTCATGGCCAAGACTTTCCAGCCGACCTTTTCATCTGCTGTCAAAGTGTCACCCTCTCACTCTCCACCAGCTAGTATTGCAAAAGGCTCTGAGCCGTTTTTCCAACCAACTTCTTCAGGGCGCACTGGCATGAACTTCTCTGTATCTATCAGTCAGCCAGCCAGCCAGAGTAGGATTCTCACTTCTTTTCAGAGTGCACTGGAAAAGACTCCTCTGCTGTAAAGATTCAGTCGACCAGCCAGCTCAAGTCCGACCGACATGGACCAGAATCTTCATCTCCCAAGCAAACTGGTACTGATTTCTCTGCTAAGCATCAGTCAACCAGCCAGCTTAGATCTGACCGACTGACCAAGATCTTCATCTCTCAAGTGCTCTGGTACTGACTCCTCTGATACAAAGCATCAGTCGACCAGCCAGCTTCAGTCTGACCAGAACTGGCCAAGATCTTCAGAGCGCACTGGTACTGACTCCTCGATCACCAGGCATCAGTCTACCAGGAAGCTTTATGTCAGGAAATCTCAGACCGACTGACCAAAGTCTACAGTTATCTCTGACATCAGCTAACCTGCATTACGCAGACAGAGACAGGACAGTATTTCCAGCTTGAGTTCTGAGTCCGGTAGTGACATCTCTGACTGACCACCTGTAGACTTATATGTAGAAGAAGGCAAGTTGTCAGATTTGAATGTCACCGAACCCGACCAGTTCCTCTCTGAGGAACAAATGTACAAGGAAATGATGAGAGGCATCAGATCATATAGGGGCTGCTCAAACATCCCTGATATGGACAGTACTAACACTGCTTCTGATAACCCCTTCTCTGGTCCAAAGTTGCTGTCCCTGGGAAAATCTCAGTGCAAATACCTACAGAGGACTGGTTGTGTGAGAAACTGAGCAAGTTGAACATTACTCTGGTTGAGGGATATCCCTGCTGTAATTTAGAGGCCACAAACAAAGTGACAGTCGAAGTGGTACGGAGTGTATTCCGATCACAAAGCTGTCCTTGCTGCTGTCTCGACCTGGAACACAGATGTGTGCAATCTGAATAGCCATTATACTAGAATTACCAAACAGTCCGGCCTCACCTCTACCCCACCTTCATTGCAACGTATCTCACGAGAAACACTGCAAAGATGGGAAAAGTCTGCCAGAGAGGCCACTGTGTTCTGCAGCCAAGCTACAAGTTTCAACAGGTGCCTTTTTTAAGGTACAGCAGAGTATGCAGGATCAGCTAAAGACTGTACGCACTGAGAGCAATGGCAAGAGTTTTTCCGAAGTGTCTACTGCCATGGACGAACTGCAGTATTTGATGAACTATAATGCCAGCATCACCCAGGCTGCAGCAAAGACTATGGAGCATCTTGCTGAATTTGTCTTCATAACCATGGGCAATTTAACTATGGCAAGGATGCATACCTTACTCATTTGCAGAGTGGTATCGAGCTGGACACTGTGGCAGCATTAAGGACAGCCCCTAATCATATCTCAAAATTTTCCCGGACAATATCATTAAGAAGGCTGATGAAGAGATTGCACACTTTGAGAGCAAGGGACATACTTCTGCTTCACGTGGTAAGGGTCGGTACCACCCCTATAAAAGGTTGCACAGGAGATCATCCAACAAGTCGGACAGACCAGCATGGAAGAACATTGAATAAGGGACACTACAAGAAACCCAAAGGCAAATCTTCCAACTATTCATCACGACCAGCCAAGGGCCAGCAGTCCTATAAATGACAATTACTGTATAAACAAGTTACAGAAAGGACTGCTGGCCGGGAGCCAGCCACCAGCTACAAGAAAAACAATGAACACCCAGTTATTAAACACACATGTAAAATCTCCTGTTGTGAAACATGTACATTCTGCACCCAGGCTTTGACAAAGAAATAAATAAATCCCGGCGTGACAGATTGTTACCTAGAAGAGTACAAATTAAAATATGTCAAAGATGTTTCTTGTGTCACCCAATTGTCTTTTGTAAAACCTGTAAAAAATGTCGAAAGTGTTGTCTCAAATCTGCCTGTAGGGGCCAGACTTCAAAACTTTTGGCTGGATCTGGGTGCCGGTCTGAAAGTAGTTCAAATTCTGAAAGAGGGCTACACCCTCCCCTTTCAAACCCGACCAAACTTGACAAGGTCCCTGACCGTCATAAGCTGGTATGCCTATCCTCACAGGAACCTCTACCTGTCTGCATTGCATCAGCTTATGAACAAACTAGTTCAAAATCAAAAGTCTCGTGGCTTCATCAACCGATTTTCCTTGGTTCTGAAACCCAAAAACAAATGGAGACTAATACTAGACCTGAGCAATCTAAACCAGTTCCTCAAGGTGCAAAAATTCAAAATGGAGACACTGGAGACCATCAGAACCTCCCTCCAACAAGGGGGGTGGGTTACCTCAATAAATTTCAAGGATGCCTACTTCCATATACAGGTCATATGATTATCAGTTCAAGGCACTGCCATTTGGAATGTCCATAGCTCCAATAGAGTTTATGGATGTATCAAAGGGGGTGAAACTGATGACCATGCCCAAGGGTATAAGGGTCCAGCAGTACCTAGACGACTGGTTGGACCGAGTTTGTCTCCAGCATACACAGGCATTAGTAAGAATGTGCCAGGAACTGGGTTGGCTAGTGAATTTAGAAAAATCAGCAGTTCTTGTCCCTGATAGGGCTGCTAACAGCCACAGAAAAACAAGTTCACCTTGGCCGACTGCATATAAGACCCATTCAGTGGCATCTCAAAAACAACTGTAGGGTACCGGAATCACTAGAAAAGGTCACTCCTATTCCCAAGTCTCAGCATCCCCATCTGAAATGGTGGCTGGAGTAAAGCAATGTGCTTCAAGGTCAACCATTACACTCAATAAAATATGCTCTGCAAATCTTTACAGACGCATCAAAAGAAGAGTGGGGCGCTCATTTAAACAACTTGGTCCCTTCCAGAAAGCAAGCTGCATATAAATTACCTAGAACCGAAAGCAGTCTTTTTGGCCCTGAAACAGTCCAAGACCTCTGTTCAGACAAGATAGTTCTTGTAGCTACAGACAACTCTGTGGAGAATCTTGACCTGGTGCACCAGGAAACAAGTTACACTCAAAGCCCGACACATTCCGCGCCATCTGAATGTGGTAGCAAACAAGCTATCCAGACTAGGCCAGACCATTCAAACAGAGTGGTCTCTCCTTCCAGAGGTCTTCCAAACAATATGCAGCAGGCGGCACCGGCCTCAGATAGACCTATTTGCCATGAGGTTCAACAAGTTACCTCAGTTTGTGTGACCAGTACCAGACCTCCTGGCCTGGGCAGTGGATGCACTCAGCCAGCCATGGGAGGACCTGGATGTGTATCCCTTCCTACCAGTAGCCATTTTGGGCAAAGTAGTGGAGAAGTTGCAGGACCACCCCTGCCACAGAATCATTCTGATCACGCCAGGGTGGCACAACATGCCTTGGTTCTGGGGTTTAGTGGCCATGTCAAGCCAGACCCCCCTGAGCCTGCTCAGCCTGGCCAGTCTAACACAGCTCTTCAATCAGACTCGTCACAGGAATCTGCCAAACCTATATCTGCATGCTTGTCTTCTATAGTCTCAGCTATCAAGGAACGGGGCTTCTCTGAGGAAATGGCAGCAAGAATTAAGGCTCCTCAAAGGGAATCAACCAGATCAGTCTACGAGGCAGAGTGGACCATTTTTGTGTCACCAGCATTTGTGCTGTGTGGCATATAGGGATTGCTTCGTCATCCAATTCTGTGGCGTCAGCGTCGTTCTCTGTTGTCTTTGGTGTCGTCGCCAGTCATCATCACACTTTGTATTCCGGACAGTATCTCAAAAATGGCTTGTCAGATTTAATTCAAATTTGGCATGTGGATGTAACTGGTCCTGAGGGTGTGCTGTATAGTTTTGTGACCTTAAACTCTCACTAGTAAGATACTTAAACTCATTTTAAGTTTTTTTGTTACTGGACAGTACCTCAAAAATGGCTTGATGGATTCAATTCAAATTTGGCATGTGGTTTGTAATTTTTGAAGGTGTGCCCTATTTTAAGGTGACTTAAACTCCGACGTATAAAAAACTTATGTCCAGTTTACGTTTTTTTCTTTCTTAATGGAGTATGCTGAAATTCAACTTTTGCATGTATATGTAACTGGCCATAGATAAGTGCCATACAATGAGGTGACCTTAAACTCCTAGTCGTAACAGAATTATATTTACTTTAAGTTTGTAATTTTTGAACAGTATTTCAAATATTGTGTAGTTCTAGGCATATTTTAGCTATGGATGTAACAAACCATGAATGCTGAATTTAAGCTTTTTTATTTTTCCGTAGAGTATAATAAAAATAATTCAATAAAATTCATTCAAATTTTTTACATGTATATGTAACTGGCCATAGACATTGCATACATTAAGGTGACCTTAAACTCCCTTAACCTCCCTTAAACTCTCTTAACCCACATAATTTGAGATGTCTGAACAATTTCTTTATACAAGGCATTTTTGGCCACCACGGCTTATAGATTGGATTAATGTATTTTTGGCAATTAATGCCTTTTGGTGGTTCCATACAAATTCGGTAACAAGACTGTCTATATCTGCAATGAGCTTTTCGCTTGGTGACATGAGATCAGTGTTAGTATATGAGGGACTATTAATGATTTTATAATTGTTATTTTGCCCTTTAATGTTAGTGCCGTCCTCTTCCATGTAGTTATTATGCTTTTAATTTTTTCAAATCTGTTTTTAATGTTAAGTAATTTAGCTTCTTCAAAGTATGTGGAGAAATAAGTACCAAGGGTTTGAAGGGTGGTTTGGACCAACTTATTCCTAAATTTTTTTGTAGAAGTGACCCATCATTATATATAATAATTGCTTCAGTCTTGGCCTTGTTAAGTTTCAAGCCTGCATACCTATAAATTCCTCAAACACTGTAAACGCATGACATATTGAATCAATATCTTCAACAAATAGGGTCATGTCATCTGCTAGTTGACATTATTTTATACGTGTCATTTATATTAATTCCGTGTATACAATCTAGCTTACACAATGTTATAGTAACTACTTCAGTAGCCAACAAAAATAGGAGTGCACCTAAAGGGCAGCCTTGCCTAATACCTCTTGATAAATAGAAGTATTCTGATTGGTATCCATTATTTGTAACACAACTTTCAATGTTTCTGTAGAGGGTGGCAATCCACTTCTTGAAATTTGTACCAAAGTCGTAGTAATCTAGGCAACACTTTAAAAAGTCCCAACATATGGTTTCAAAGGCTTTTTCGAAGTCCTCCAATAATATAACTGATGGTTTTCTAGTTATATGACAATAGTCTATGATATCATTAATAAGCCTTATGTTTTCACCATAATATCGATTCTGCATGTATCCAATTTGGTCAGGATTAATGACCTCTGGAAGTGTACTTTTTAATCTTTTGGCTAGAATCTTCAAAAACTCAAAAACTTATGGACAGATTTAGATGAACTTTTTAGGATATGTCTGAAAGAGTAAAAGGAAGAAGTGATTACATTTTGGGAGTGATTTGGTTCAATGTCTGGATTTTCTGGATCCATGAAATTCAACTTCTAAAGAAAGATAGCTCTAAAACTTATGGAGGGATTTTGATGAAATTTTCAGGATATGTGAGAAACTGGTAAAGGAGCAAGTGATTAGATTTTGGGAGTGATCCAGATCACCGTCTGGTTCTTCTGGATCCCTGAATTCTTGAAAGGAAGATAATTTGAAAAGTTATGGAAAGATTCCGATGAAATTTTCAGGACATGTCCAAAATGGGACAAGGGAGAGGTGATTAGATTTTCTGGTGTAATCCGGATCATTGTCTGGATCTTCTGGATCCAGGTATTTTTTAAAGAAAGATAATTCAAAAAGTTATGGATGGATTTGGATGAGATTTTCATTAAATGTCTAACATGGAACAAGGAACAAGGAACAAAGTTTAAAAAAATTATCAATGCTAATGGTATGCTTTCAAAGCCCAAGAATTATTTCATTCACATTTTGCATCTATATGTAACTGGCCATAGATAAGTGCCATACAATAAGGTGACCTTAACCTCCCAGCAATAACACATTGTCGGTGTCGTCTTCAAACTTCCTTTCCAGACAGTATCTCACAAGTGGCATGATGGATTAAATTCAAATTTGACATGTGGATGTAACTGGTGATCAAAGTGTGCCCTGTTTTAAGGTGACCTTAAACTCCCACTAGTAACATTGATTTTAAGTTTTTCTGTTTCCAGGCCGTTTCTCAAAAATGGATTCACGGATTCCACTCAAATTTGGCATGTGGTTGTAACTGGTATTCAAGGTGTGTCCTATTCTAAGGTGACCTTAAACTCCCATGTATAAAAGAATTGTGTTGAGTTTAAGTTATTTTTCCATAGAGTATGCTGAAGATAACGTGACAACAAATTCTACATGTATATGTAACTGGCTATAGATAAGTGCCATACTTAAAGGACCTTAAACTACCAGTAATAGCACATTGTTAGTGTCGTCGTCACACTCCCTTTCCAGGCAGTATCTCAAAAATGACATGATAGATTAAATTCAAATTTGGCATGTGGATGTAACTGGTATACACTGTGTGTATTTTTATGGTGACCATAAACTCCAATGTAATAAAGAATTATGTTTAGTTTCAGTTTTTTTCATTATTTAGTATAGAGTATACTGAAGATACCTTGAGAAATTTCGTTAAAATTTTGCATGTATATATAACTGTGGAGGTTTAATGGCATGAGAACTTGTATATGATTGCTCTCTTGGCAATTTCTACAAAAAGTGTTTTCGTGGCAATACTTTTTCTGTTTCTTGGTCTTTTATTTTGTGGGCATTTATTATTATTCAAAACTTTCAAAATATGTTCATTACAAGAGGAACTTGTGATTTGGTTTTAGGCAACATTTGCCAACACTTTTCCTGTTGTTTTTTTCACTTTTAAATTGGTGGGATCTTTATAAATAAATCCCATGCAAAGATTTTAACTAGTATTTTCAGGATATATTTCATGCAAGGGGAACTACAAGAGGAGTGATAATGCTTTTTTGCAAGTTTTTGGTAACAGCTGCTGCCATGGCAATACTTTTTCTATGTTGTTTTTCAAATTGTGATTTTGTGGCTACTTGTCAACATTTTCTCATATTTCTTGGGTTTAAAAATCTTTATGTGGGTTCTTTGCATTCCAAACTCCATGGCAGCACATGGCAACTCCAACAACTATCTTTTTCCTAAATTTCCTGCTTAGTGCTGACATCTAGTAAAAACTTGGTAAGTGATAACTTCCTGTGTTTGCCTCTCTGCCCGTGTCATTTGTCATATCCTGTACATTGGATCTAGGTTATATTTTTCAACAAGTTGGAGCGTCACCATGGCTCAGTACTTCTGGATTGTCTGGATCTGTGAAAATACTGCCAGTCAGCCACCTATTTATGTCCAGCACAATTTTTGTCCTTTTGAATTCCATCTGCTTCAGTCTTTAACCAAAGCTAGTGACACAGTACAGTTCTTCTGAATTCTTGTTACAAAGTGGTGCCATACCCTCCTGGATCCTCTCCCTGGTGTTATACCAGCTGACAAAGGTCCCCTTTGAACCCATTAAAGAAGCCTCTTTGCTGTGCTTCCTTCGGGAGGTGGTTATTTCTGCTTGTTATGGGACTGAACTCATCGCTCTCTTCCCTTACCTCAGGTCTGTTCAAAAATAGGGGGGGCAGTGTCGGTATGCCCTGGATAACTGAATGCTGGCAACCGACCATGGCCCCATAGAGTCTCCTGAATCAAGTAGAATCGGGCTTGTAAATTTGTTCTGTTTGTGAGTTCATCTAGTAACTTACCCACCTACCAAGTGGTAGTTATTCAGCAATTGTCCATTGGATAGGATGTATTGACGCAATAAAATTGCAAATTTAATAAGTAAATTTAATTTTTATAAGTTAATACCCTACCTATGACGTCATACTGTCTACAAAGGAAGCAAGTATGAGGCGCCACCTGGCAAGTGCACAGTACTAGGCTCGCCCAGCCAGTGGGAACACAAGACGGCTTTTTCTGTTGTTTGGCGGGTCGGGCTGTGCCAACCGGATTAGCAATTATCCATTGGATAGGGTATTAACTTATAAAAAATTTAATTTACTGATTACATTTACAAGACAGGAATTACCGGTAACTGTTTTCAAATCTGTCAATGCCTACTATCTATTCTTGCTAACTGTATGTATATTTAATTGTGGCTAATCACTTTTCCCAATGTTTTCAATTGACCTGATGTTTCTTTTGGCAGATTGTTAGATTTTCTTTTATTTTTAGTGTCAAAATTCTCTGTTGGTTGTAGTTTGAGTTTCTTAAGGCTGGCTTTAGTGTGGGTTGCTAGGGTGCTCGTGAGTCACCCACGGGACGAAGTTTTCAAGTGTGAGTCCTTAAGACCATAGAGGTTTTAGGCCACCCACAGGTGAGTTTTTGATCTTAGGGTATTTATCAGTTGACCAACACAACTAAGATGTTTGCCATGCGCATTCTACTCTTCTGCACCATGTTGATGGTTGCTACTCATCTCAGGAGTGTCTCACATAATTTTTAGGAAATGGTTTCCTCATTCCATCGATGTTAAGGATTGCCAAAAATTACTCCTATAGCTCCACCTCCCATGTTTTTCCCCCTACCGTAAAACAGAGCGGGCTCATGCTATTGATTCTTATGTGCGGCGATGTTGCTATAAATCCTGGACCGGTTATGCTTGGCTTAGTAAATGCAAGGTCAATCCGGAATAAGGGCCCTCTCCTTGCTGACACCATAGCATCTCACTCCTTTGATTTCCTCTGTCTGACTGAAACACATATTTGTACCACTGATTCTGATAGTTTCCTTCGTTCACTTACCCCGGATGGTTTCTCTTTGATACATAGGCCACGTTCAACAGGTATTGGTGGTGGCGTTGGTTTCTTTATTTGTGAATCATACAAATGTCGTAAAGTTGATACCCCAAATTATGGTTCCTTTGAAAATATGGTCATATCAGTTTCAGTGCCAGGTCGAACTTTGCTCCTAGCTTCTATCTACCGCCCTCCTGGGCCGTGTTCTTCCATTTTTTTAGATGAATTTATGTCCTTTGTTTGTTTTCTGTCTTCTGTTGATTGCAAGTACTTCATATGTGGTGATTTCAATATAAACGTAGATGTACCTTGTACTGATAGCAACAGATTGAAAGTCCTTTTAGAATCATGTAATCTGAGACAGTCAGTAAACAAGACCACTCACTTGCAAGGTCATATCCTAGATCTCATTCTTTCCCCCAGTGATCAAGATATGTGCGTGCATGTTGACATCTGTGAATTCATATCAGATCATGCAGTTATTAAATGTGCTATCGACGTTGCTTCCTCTCCTGCTACCTGTCAAACGAGAATTTCCTATAGGAGGTATCATCGTATCAATATGTCAGACTTTCGGTCTGACCTTAAGGAAATGCCTTTTGTCAAATGTCCAGCAAATTCTGTCTCACAGCTTTATGATCAGTATGTACAAGACTTGAGTTGTGTACTTGACAGGCATGCTCCTCTTGTGTCCAGTTTAAAGACGAAACAGCGTGCTGACTGGTTGTCTGAGTCCTACCGCCTTGCTAAGTCACTGAGACGTCAATTTGAACAAGCTTGGCGTAAAGATAAAAGCCAATACAACAGGAGTCGTCTTCGACGTCAAATTGCCTGGTGTAATCATCTTGCAAACAGGGATAAAACTGTCTATTACAGAAAACTAATCTCCAATAATAGCCATGATTCTAAGAAACTATGGCAGGAGTTACATGAAGTCCTACATAGATCCCATGGCACTACTCTGCCCTCTTGCGAATCATCAAAGTCATTGGCTGATCGCTTTGCTACTTTTTTCTCAAATAAAATCGTGAAAATTTGTGAGAGTTTTTCTTCATCTGAGTCTTGTAACACTGTACATCCCCCCTTTGACCCTCTGAAACTAACAGTCTTTACTCAAGTCACTCAAGATGAAATTGAAAAGATAATCAGTAAATCACCCACCAAATCATGCTTGTTGGACCCATTACCCACATTTCTTATTAAGGAATGCATGGACATCCTTCTACCATCAATAACCAAGTTGGTCAATTGTTCACTCAGTGAGGGACTGGTTCCAGACGGTTTCAAAAAAGCTGTAGTCACTCCACTTATCAAGAAGGCCTCTCTTCCTGTTGACGACTTGAAAAACTACTGCCCAGTATCTGGACTTAGCTTCATTTCTAAGCTGGTGGAGCATGTAGTTGCTAAACAGCTGGTTAATCACATTCATCAACACGACTTGGATAACTCATACCAGTCTGCATATAAGTCAGGTCACTCACCTGAGACGGCTCTGCTTTCCATCAAAAATGATATTCATTTGTCACTATCTCGGGGTGAAGCCACTGCCTTGGTACTTCTAGATCTTTCGGCTGCCTTTGATACTATTGATCATTCCACTCTCCTTGGCTGTCTTCTGGATTGGTTCGGTGTTGGCGGTTTAGCTTTGAAATGGTTCTCTTCATATTTGACTGAACGCTATCAGTTTGTAAAGATTGGTTCCACATTGTCTAACTTAAAAAAACTCCTGTTTGGTGTACCTCAAGGTTCTGTTTTGGGTCCTCTCCCATATTCTCTGTACACATCTCCCCTTAGTACACTGATTGGTAGCCACAAAGGTGCAAACTTCCATTTTTATGCGGACGACACACAACTCTATGTCCATCTCTCACACAGGAATGCCTCTGCTGCCTTTGATAAGTTGAATAGATGCCTTCAAGATGTAAAAGAATGGATGTCGTCTAGCAAACTTAAACTCAATCCTGATAAAACTGAGTTCATACTTTTTGGCTCCAAGAAGCAGAGAGAAAGGTTAAGTGCATGTTTCCCAATTGATATTCTGGGCAACCCCTTCACCCCACCAAGTCAGTCAGGAACCTGGGTGTGTGGTTCGACTCTGATTTTTCCTTCTCAAAACACGTACAGAAAGTTTGTAAAGGCTGCTTTTGGCAGTTCTTGACTCAGGATGCTGCTGTGTCAGTTGCCAATGCTTTTGTTAGTAGTCGGTTGGACTACTGTAACTCACTTTTCAGGAGTCTCTCTAAAGCCAGTCTCCATAGATTACAGTCAATCCAAAATTGTGCTGCTAGAATTGCCACAAATTCGTGTAGATACACTCACATAACACCGGTACTCAGGAAACTCCATTGGCTCCCTATTCAGTTTCGCTCAGAGTTCAAACTGGCTACCCTGGTGTACAAGTTTATTCATACTGGTTTCCCTAAATATTTCGGTCCACATCTATCCACATACCACACTACTTACAATACTAGACGCAGTCAGAGTGTTGCCAATTTCCTCAATGTACCAAAATTTCAAGCCACAATTCACAAGTCCACTAAGCAGTTTGGCTTCAGTTTTGCCTTTGATGCCCCCACTGTTTGGAATTCACTTCCTGAAGACATCCGTGCATCACCCACTATGGCCTCTTTTAGAAAGAAGCTCAAAACCTATCTCTACGCAAAGGCTTATCCTCCTTAGCTCACTTTTCTTATGGCTTCTCCGTGGTGCCGACCTGTTTTTTGTCCCTGGACTTTGAATTTGCCTATTGCTATTGTCTTGGTGCGCCTTAGAGTCCACTACTCAGTGGAGATTAAGCGCTATAAAAGTCATATTATAATTAGAATTAGAATTAGTTCTGCAAAAGTGTTCACCTGCCATATTTGAAACATATTTGTCTTATGACAAAGATATATGGATTGCTTTAACTGATTATTTTTTTGTTTATGATGCTATTTCAATTGGTAGCTATACTTCATTCAATTAATTTTATAGCTTTATAATTTACAGGCATTTTCTCTCTCTTAAATTTTAATTTCTCTACTGACATTATTGGACCTTTACACAACTGATATTGTTTATTGTGAAAGTCTCCAGATCTTTGTATTGTTTCACTATTTCTATATTTTATGATGTCAAAAACTCTTTCCTTGGGCTATAAGGAATGGCCATCTGTGCTGCTATATTGTATTAATTGTTTTATGTAGAATTTAGATGTTGAACAGTTTACATTTAATTAGATAAAGTTGGTATAATTAGTCTCTTTTGATCGATTGAAGAAACTTCTGTGTGAAATCATACAGTGGTGTCAGATACAAAACTTAGGCTCGCAACTTAAGAGGCATGGGGGTGGTTAAAACTTTCAATGGGTTGCTTTCAGATTAAAAAGTGATGAATACCCAAATTTGAGGTTAAGGGATAGCATAACCTAAGAAATTAATTTATGTTAGCTCCAACTCAACGTGAGATTAAGCTTTGTTTAAGTGAAGTTTAGTTTACCTTTGTTGAACACAAGACACGGATCTTTAACAGAAAGATTAGAGTTACAACTGGAGTATCTTGTTGGGTTTAATTTTTCATATACAAAATTTAATTGCAAAGCTAATTAGTTCATTAGTTATTAAATAGATATTTAAAAAAACAGTATTTGTCAATATTGTAGTATTTGTTAAAATTTATGATATTGCCATGTGACAACAATGACGTGGCATGTACTACATATAGATATTGAATTTGATATTGAACGTTTAACTGAATAAATTTGTTTTTAAAGTACTTGTTGAAGTTCAACGTGGCAGATATGATGATACAGATGATACAAAAAACATGTGTTGAATTGCTCACTTTTGTTTTCTTTTTGTTTTAAACACATAATAAAGTTCCATATTGCAGATAAAAAGTGAAGTGTTACTGATAACACTATAGAAAATAATAATAATGAAACATATGAATTTGTACTAAATAGCCTATCTAAATAGCAAATCTTTAAGTCAGTCCACAGGCTAAGTACCGAGGCTACCTTAATTTATTAGGATAACTTTTACTTGTCAACATTGCTGAATAAATAATATTTAAAAAATATTCTAAAGAGCAAAAATTCTATTTTAATGTAATAGCTATTGACTTTAATATTTCCTTTGACAATATATAAATATAAAAAAGCTATGTTTTGTGGTTGGTGACTGTTATCTGTCGCACTTGTTTCAATCACATTCTTTAAAAGATCAAAATTTCATAATAACTTTAGTCTTGCTAAGTTTATTGCAGAGTGCAAACCCTTGGTCATTACGATATTGTGGTGAAAGATGATGTTATTTGCTCTTCTTTGCTGTTTTGTGGTTGTTGCTAGTGATTGCAACAAGGTATGTATCTTGAAATTCTTATGTCGCCAATTAATTCCAGTACATTGCAATAAGAACAAGAAATATATCTGACTTGGTCTGTACATTTTATTACCTTAATACTTCTTATCCAATGGACAATCGCTATACCGGTCAGCACCGACCGGTCCCGCCAAACACCAAATATGTCATGTGTCATCCATTGGCAGGACCGGCATGTGCATAGTGCGCATTCGCAGGGTGGCGCATCATACTTCCTTCATGTCTAGATAACATGACATCACAGCGTGTTTTTCATTTGGCACGTGTAGTGTGCTGACGTATTTTTGAAGTGATCTTAAGTTTCAAATACGGTTGTAATATTCTACAAATTTGAAGCTTACATTCTTTTGAAAACATTTATATTGTGTTACTTACATATATCATGGCCTCTCCGTGATTGAAACAAGGCATTTTGCAGTATTTCATAGCTAGTCTTGGTGAAGTTCTTTGTGCTCATTGTCGGTTAGTTTCCGTGTGTCTTCTGTGCAGTGTTCTTAATTTTTAATGTGGCCACTCACAACTAGTCCCTTCGTTACTAGTCGAGTAACCCTTTGTATATGTCCTAGGGCAGGTCAATGAGAAGACATTAGAAAAAATTAGAAGAATGCATTGTCTGACATCATCACTCCAGTTTAAGCTGGTCAAATGACACTGAACTGGTCATGTGCCACACATTCAACATTGGAAAAATCAATTTTCATGCTGTTTTCGACATGGAAATTAAATGAGAAGTAGACAGCCATTTATTTTACAACAACCACTTCAACTAGCAAAAAGAAAAGCCGGCAACCTGTTCTGTTGACCTGAAGACATTAGATGACGAGTGGTCGCAGAAAATTGTGAGTTTTTGAGGTGCCAGTCGTGTGTCTGCTCAGATCCCCAAACAACAACCGGTAAATCTAGCAAGAAGAAGACGACCAGTCCTAGACCCCTAGTGATGTTTTGCCGGTACCAGTTCTGTTCAGACTACTGGTGGGGTCTCCAGCTAGCCTCCCCCCTTTTAGACCCTACCTTGGTATGGGTGCTGGGGTTGGTCAAGAGATAAGAAGGGCTACTGGAAACTGGTTACAGAGGATATACCTGCTGGAACCGGTAATAGAAGTTGCTTCAGCTAGCTGTACAGGCCTGCCAGATCCAGTGATGATAACAGGCCTATCATTGTGACCACTGAGACCCGTTATCTCCCCAGGGCAGAATTTTACGGGTACTAGTTCTGTTCAGGCTACCTATAGGATCTCTAGCCAGCCAATGATGAGTGTTACCGGCACCAGTTCTACTCAGTTTCCGGGTTGTGGTCACATCAATACCAGCTCAATACAGGATAGTGGACTGGTTTACCAGCCTACTGATGATGTTGCTGAAATCCAGCAAGGGCTACCAGTTAAAAAGGAGTACCGGTTACAGAGGATTGTTTTTCACCCATACTTGGTGGGTGCTGATCTACAGGTTGCCATACAGAAGTGGTCCAGCAGCTACTGGTACTGTCACCTCCAGTGATGTACCGAAGGGCTTCCAGCCACCGGTTACAGCTTTTTGCCAGTTACAGAGAATTGCTGGTTACAGCGAAATCTATCATTTCTATTACTATCAGCAAGAAGAGGGCAGCATCAGATAAACAAGTCCAGTGATGACAGTAGGGTTACCGGCTACAAAGAATTGTAGGTTACAGAGAAATCTACTGATCCCACCATTACTGGCAAGAAGAAGGTAGCTTCCGATAAGTCCACCCCTAGTAAGAAGAAACCAGAGTCCCCCAGTTCTGCCAGCTCCAGTGAGGTTTTCAGAATTGTGGAGCCACCAGATACTGGTTATAGAGGTTTGCTTCACCGACTCTGGTTAGGACCCGGTAGTGGACATTTCTACTGGACTGGATAACAGACAGGTAGAAGATTCAAGGGGTCCAAGTAGCTGTTTAGGCCAACCAATTGCTGCCCATTCTTAGAAATTTTTAGACCAGGCACTGCTCACGGTGATATAACAGTGTCTCAATCTGATGTATTCAGATGTATCAGTGTCTCAGCTGATGTATTTCCAGGTCAACCATTACACCCACTAAATATGCTTTGCAAATTGTTACAGATGCATCAGAGAAGAATGGGGCGCTCACCTAAATGAGCACACTTCAAGGGGAACCTGGTCCTTTCCAGAAAGCAAGTTACACATAAACTATCTGGAACTGAAAGTGATCTTTCTGGCGCTAAAATAGTGCCAGGACCTCGGCTTGAGCAGTATAGCCCTCATAGCCACAGACAACACCATAGTGGTTGCCTGTGTAAACAAGGAAGGCGGATGAAGTCGGGCCCTCTGTGTGCTCTACTGTGGAGAATCCTGACCTGGTGCTCCAGGAAAAACTCTCAAAACCTGACACATTCCAGGCCAGCTGAATGTCAGAGCAGACAAGCTATCCAGGCTAAGCCAGACCATCCAGACAAAATGGACTCTCCTTCCAGAGGTCTTCTAGGCAATATGCTCCAGGTGGCACCAGCCTCAAGAGGACCTGTTTGCCACCAAGTTCAACAACTGCCTCAATTTGTATCAGCGGTCCCAGACTCCCTGGCCTGGGCAGTAGATACACTACATTGGGTGGATTTGCGCCCTTATTTTTTCCAATTGGTAGACGTCTTGGGCAAGTTAAGTTGCAGGACTACTTGTGCAAGAGTATGTTCTAATTGTTCCAGGGTGGCCCAACATGCTTTAGTTTTGGGACCTAGTGGCCATGTCAAGCCAGATCCCTTTGTGTCTGCCCAGTCTGCCCACTATGTTGACTCAACCATTCAGTCAGATCCTTCACAGGCATCTGTCAACTTGTATCTTCATGTCTGGCTCCTAGACCGGAAACTGCAGCCAAGTACCTTTGAGGGCTGTAGGTCAGCCAGTGCAGGCAACCTGGGTAATTCACCCATTATTGTCAGCATAGATGAGAATCTCACTTGACTCTTGGATAGCTAACAGATACAGAACCAATGGTCGTACGGGCATCCCCCCTGGAACTATTACCTTGTGCTGCACTAGCTCTAAAGGCTCTAAATGGGGTGCCCTGAGGTCCGACTGATTGCTGTGACATTCCCTTATAAAGTCCATAGCTGACTTCCTGTTGTACTTATTCAAGACAGGAAACTGCTGCCAAGTAGCAAGAGGGCTGCAGGTCAACCAGTGGACCACCTGGGAAATTCACTCATTAATGTCAGCATAGATGAGAATCTCACTCGACTCTTGGATAGCTTCCCAATGTCATAGGGGCATCCCTTCGTGGAACCATTATATGGTGCTGCATTAGCTCTAAAGCCTACCTTTGAACCCCTTAAAAAGTCTCTTTGAAGCGTTTGCAATTCAAGACTGTCTTCCTCAGTCAGGAAGTGAGATCCATGCTTGGTATGGAATCAGATACCAGTCAGTCTGGTAAGCGTGTCTCCTTACCCCTAACCCAGCCTTCTGTCCAAGAACCAGCTGGCCAAAGAGGGTCCAGACAATGTGGCCCTGGTAGTGATTCAAGCTTTGGTTCTTTTTCTGGCTTAGTCACTAAAGGGTGTTAGGTCCCTATGCCCAGTCAGAGCCCTGTGCTACTATCTGGACAGGACCTTAGACTTCAGGCCGAACAAGGAGCTGGTCCCGTATTCACTAAACCTCCTATATTTTTAAAGTCCCTTTATTAAAGGAAGGTGAAAAATCTCCTTTGGTAAGGTGACCTTTAAATTGCTATTCACTAAACCTCCTTTATGCTTTCCTTACCAAAGGAGACCTTAAATAAAGGATCCTTTATTAAAGGAGTGCATCCAGTCATCTGATTGGTTAAAAACGTTTGTTCATAAAGGCTCCTTTATCTTTCCCTTACTTTTGTATTTTCTTCTTTCCATGTATATTATTAGTATAAGATTATTGTGATGATGTGTTTTCTTTTGCCGTTTAAGATGATATTTCATATTTTAAGAAATATATATCTTAACTTTTAAAGATTTTGGTATTGCATATGTATTGCAGATTAAAGATTGCAGTTTTATATTCACTGGTGGCCATGCTTTTTGACATGCTTTTTCACATCTTCTCATTAAATATTCATACAATTTAACCCATAAGTCGTACAAAATGGTGGATAATAAAAGTAAAACATCCCTCATCAGACATACGCAGAAAAGATATGTATCACTCATGAAGATGAACAATATAATAGTCATTCGGGAAGTTTTCCTATTGTGGTAATAGCCACTTTTCATCCAGTTATTGTGACACACGTCAAATACATTTTCATTGGGTTTGACCACATATTATCTGAATATCCCATAAATTTCAAATTCACCAATTACATTAAGTTTTACGTAAAAAGTCAAACCACCAAAACTCCCCTTTATCATAAAGGTAGTCACGCATTTACCTTGAAAATTAAGGGAAAAACAAGGATTCCTCAGTAAAGGAAGGTTAGTGAATATCAAAATTCAAGATTCCCTTGAAAGTTAAGGATTTCCTAGATTTATAATGTTTCCTTTAAAGTCGAGGAAAGAAAGTTAGACTCCTTTGTTTGAGGTAAGTTTAATGAATACAAAAACAAAGGAAGGGGCAAGAAATAAAGGAAATCCTTACTTTTTAAGGGTTCCTTGGAATAAAGGAGGTTTAGTGAATACAGGCCCAGGTCTTTGTCTCCTTGAAGGGTTTCAACAAGATATCTCCCCTGCCACTATCTCCTCGTGGATCAAGCAAACAGTGATCCTATGCTATGAGCTTTCTTAGCAGGAGGGAAGTTTTCCTTAGAACAGTTGTTATCAGCCTGCTATTGGAAATCACATGACACCTTCACACAGGTTTATCGGAAGGATGTGGCTTGGTCTGAGTTTTTACTTTTGAGCCTGGTAGTGACTGCTTAGCAGATCCACCAATAGCGCTTATTTAAAAAAAGCCTCTGATGTGCTTCCTTCAGGAGGTTTATTTCCTGGGACTGTACACATGCCTCTCTTCCCCTATCTAGGTCTTTTTAAGACCTTAATTTTGAGTTCACTTGGAGTCCCTAGTAACTTACCCGCCTAGTAACCGGTAGTTTTTCAGCAATTGGCCATTGGGTAAGAAGTATTAATGAAAATAAATTGCAAATTTTAAGTAAATTAAAGTTTTATAGGTTAACACCCAATGGACAGAAAAGGCCCTCCTAACCGACGATGATATCAGCTTACTATGGGTCTAAATGAGTTTAAACAACTAAAAAGATGCCGTAATGTCATGTTGTGTAGACAGGAAGTACAACGCGCCACCTTGCGAATGCATACTAACTGACCGGTCCTGCCGGTGGATAACACAGAACGCCTTTTTCTGGCATTTGGCAGGAGTGGTCGGTACCAAGCGGTATATCAATTGTTCTTTGGGTAAGGTATTAACTTACAAACATTAAATTTAAATTAAATTACTTATTAAATTTGCAAAATGTTTGGTAAATCTTCGAAGGTGAATAAGTTATATTTTTAGACTCATACATATGCTGTGTCACATGATTCATTGCTGAGACTATTTCTCTTTTGCATTTCCTCGTTAATAATAGTTACAATGGCAATACATAAAATAAATGACAGCAAGTGTATAGCTTTCTTATTTGGCAAGCAGACCATCCATTAAATGTATAAAATCATTACAAATATGTCTGTGTTTTTTTTCATAAGAAAGAAACTGCGTGAAGTAGTAATATTGAAGAGAACAATCTATCAAAACAGTGTTTTTTCACACAATTAAAGCAGAAATGTTTGTTATCTTTTTTAGTTGGATGAACTAGAGGCTGAATTAACTCTGATGAAGCAGTCTATATCAGAACTACAAGAGGAGAACTCTGAACTGAAACAGGTTGTTACAATCAGTTTGTACAAAGTAACCAACAATAGTACAGTTGTAATATTCAGAACTTTCCCTCTATGAAAGCAGACAGAAACCTGTTCTTTAAATCAATATGTAAAAGCTTACTTTAAAAAATATGAGTCCAGTAGTTCACATTTGAGAAGAGTCCAGATCTCCCTTTACAAGAAGAGAAGAAATAGTTCATCGGATACACATGTTACAAATTGCAAAACAGGTGTAATATCCCAGACCTTGCAAATTATATTTATACCTTATTTTTTAACTGCATGTATTTCCATAGTTTTTTGAGTAAGTTGGGTTGGGTATTATATTTTAGATGTGGTGAGAATGCCCCGTAAGTTTGTAACCATTTTAAGGCTTCTGTGGAAATGTTTGTGAGATGTTTTTTCTGTAAGCAGTTTGAGTTGTTCTCCAAGTTGTTCTCTTTCATAATAGTGGTTTAAAATGATACTTTGATAGTGCCGGTTCATGAATACTTTAACATAATGATCTGCTAAGGTTGTTCCCATACCTGTCCTGTTAATTTGAAAGTGATGTTCTCTTTTGAATGAAAAATATGTGTTGCAAATTAATAGTTTAAGTAGGTCTAGTCTGTATGTACCTATTCTTTCTTTGGCTTGTATGACCTTTGCGGTTGTTGCTTCTGCTAGCATTCCCTGCATGATTTGGAATGTTGGTATATAAGACTATTACATCTTAGGTAACTAGAAAATTATCCATATCTTTTATTTAAAAAAAGGTCGAATGTCCTTTATGATGGAATCAGTTTTCAGTATGTCATCCCCAATGTGGACATCCTCAAATGTACTGGTATTTTGTGGGGGTTTCATATTGGTGAAGAAGAAAAACGATTTTATTGCCTTGATATATCTTACCTTATAGACATTTTATGGTGAAATACTCTTACCATTGACAGGCTGCAAAATGCATTTTTCACTCCTAATGAAGTTTTCCTGGTGAGCTCATTGTCAGATGTTCAGAGTACCGAGTACATGGCTTGGATGAATGCCAGGGGGATACAGCTTCGGGCAAAAAAACATTCCAGGGAATCTCAATGTTCAAGTAGATTCTTTTTCAGAAAAGACAAGATGGTTCAAACTGAATGGACTTTGAATCATCAAGTTTTCAATCAAGTCTGCCATCGCTGGCATCAACCATCAAAGGTAGATTTGTTTTGCAACAAAGTTGAATCACCAGCTCTCAATGTATGTGTCTCCTGTCACAGACAGCCAGGCTTGGGAAACAGATGAATTGAATATCTCTTGGAAGGGTGATTCAAAAGTCAGAATCATCATAATTGCACTGGGGGACCAGGGATGTCTTGGTTTTGGGACCTGGTGTTTTGTCCACAAATGTCCCTTTTTCCTTGTGGGTGAATCTGTTGACTCAGCATTCAGCAACAGTCTTCGCAACAACCTTTCCTATTTGAATCTTCATGCTTGGCATCATGAGTATTCAGGAAGATTCTCAGAGGAAGTGGTTAAGAACAGCAATTGCCGATGGGTTGGGCTTAAACGGTGAAGAAGTATCTAAAGTCTTGAACTGATTAGATTATTAGCAAGTTAGACAAACCAAGAAGCCAATAGATCCATCCCTTCTTGGCATTTGTCACTGGTCCTACATGATCTTTTCAAACAAACTTTTGAGCCTTTGGGGAAGGCTTCTTTGAAGTTATTAACTTTCAAAACAGGCAAAAGTAGAATTTCATGCTTGGACGTACCTTTCTCTTAGTTATAAGGAGAATGAATCACAAGTAACTCTTGCCCATCAACTGCCTTTTTGGCCAAGAACCAGTTGGCTTTGAATGGAGCCACTGCAATTAAGCCTGTGATTATTCCAGCTCTCAGCCTCTTTGGACAACAGTATTCTGTCCTATTAGGGCTTTGATATGCAAGTTGGACAGGACAAAAGATTTGGGGTAAACAAAATATTTTGTTTTGCTGCCATTAAGAAAGTTTCTTGTTAATATATATCTTAGCAACTATCTCGTCTTAATATAGTCAGATTATTTTACTTAAGAGATGTTTCTTTTGAGTCTCATCAACAGTGTTTGTTAGAAGATAATGGTATTTGTTTATGACTGCATCCTTAGTTTTAAAGGTGGTGTTTCCTTACATGAGTTTTTGCATACATGTTTTTGGAAATTCCATAATACCTTTACCAATTTCTGTCTTATAGACCTCTGTTGGCATAGGGTCCGACTGTGAAATTGGGTCCTACAGTTAATGCTCAGCAATGTGTTTGATATTTTTTTTTGTACATTTGTATGCATTTGCGTGTATGCCTGCAATACTTGCTATAACTGTATCAGACATCAATGTTGCCTTCTTCCTGGCTTGGAATGGGTTAGGCATTATGCTGATGACACTTCCCAACTTGGTTTGACCTTGTCTTGGGGTTGGATGTTTATAATGTAGATGGGTCTGCTACTATTCATGCATTTATGATCTCCAACTGCAGCACCAATAGTGTCAGCATTTGTGAGAACTACAACTACACATTGCAATTTATGGGTCCTGTATGTTGTCAGTGTTAGAAGTTTATAAGTTCATCAATGCATGTAAATTTCAGTGAAAATTTCTCATGTTGTTTAGTTGTAGGTTAGGTAGTGGTTTTCTTGAAAGAATTCCCTCCTTCCTAAAAGACTGAATTCAGCTACTGTTAGGAAATGGTAAGGGTATTTTGCTATAAAATTTGAAAATTAAATAGTAATTTAAATTTTAATGAGAAATGCTTACCATTTCCTAACACATGGGTTTCCTCCCGCCTCACCACAAGTCATTCTTTTACTTGCAACAAATATAATGAAGTAAACAATGTGGTCATGTGACCTTATTGGTGGGAGGACGGACTACTGTTACTGTTAAGATATAACCTTAAAATTGTATCTCTGCTTTTTCCATTGAGTTAGACGGCTCGCACAAATAGCTACTGTTAGGAAATGGTAAGTACTTATAATAAAAATTTAATATTTACTATTAAATTTTCCAAATTAGCTATAATGTTTGCACGCAGGTCCCGCTAAATGTCAAAGACATCCTGTGTTTCCACTAGTGAGACCGGCTAGGTCGCCATCATTTGCTAGTTGGCGCACAATACTTCCTGGCTAGGAATGTGTCATCTTCATTTGGCATATGTGCAGACGCTTTGGAAAGCTCTTGAATGGAAAGTTGTTTTTTTCTTCAGAAATAAACTTTATTTCATCAGTTTTTTCCTGTAGAAGTATTGTACACACATCGTGGCATCACCAGGTCAAAAAAGAGGAGCTTGTGACCACCTCATGGCAGGATTCAACAAACACTCCATGTATGTTGTGCCAACATAAGATCCCTGCATGATGCACCAGGGCTGTAACTTCTGCACTGTTTTGACCACTGACTAGAAAGGCCAGCTTGCTACACCTTTGTACAAGGTAAGATAGGAAGGCTGACTCTGGTAAAGATAGTTCCACCCTGATAAATCTGGGTCAGGTCTCTGTTTTATTGGCTGCGAACCCAAAACTCCAGAAAAAAAGTTGGTAAAGAGAAACAAAAGTTTAAGAAATGGACACCATCCAACTCCTCTATTGATAAAGACTTAAAACCTCTACATCAGAAGTGGTGGAGGCTCTCATGACTGGAAGCTATGTTGGTGGTGAGGACTTTGGAGAAACCGGCAGAACTACCTACCAGACTGTTAAAGTGACACCAACCAAGTCTCCACAGGCTGCTGCAGTAGACCCTCTTTGCCTTTTTACCACCAAGCCAATGGACCTGCCACTGACCAAGCTATCACCAACCTATCAGTGCCCTCTATGTCGGCTGCCAGATCTCATCACTGACCAGAAACTGAATCTGAAGACTGTGATATGGACACTGAATCAACCTGCTATTTCAAAGAGAAACCTACTGAGGAAGAAGAGTTGTCTGACCATGAATGAGATTGTACAACTCCTGAAAATGAATAGGCTCTCTCTTTGACAACTCTTCCTCCTCAGTCGATGACAACCCCTTTGCAGGGTCAAAGCAACAGTGGGCCGGCAAGAGATCTATCAACTTACCCATTGATAGGTGGCTTTGTAAGAAACTAGACAGACTTAATATCAAATGAGTGGAGGGTTACCCCTCAAGAAGTTCTGAGGCCAGCAGTTTGCAAAGGGATTAGTTCATCAAAACAACCATGTCACAGAGTAAGGGGTATAGTGTTCACACTGACAGGCAGGTTCCAATTCAGTATCCTAGTATAACGAGTCGGTATGTCTTAATAGCTCTTTTTAGCTTGATTGCCTGATCTTCAGGCCTGCCCCACAGAGACAGAGTGGTCCCTCCTTCCTGAGGTCTTTAAATTAATATGTACCAGGTGGACCAACCTCAAATAGACTTGTTTACAACAACGTTTAACGACAAATTACCTCAGGTTGTGTCACAAATGCTAGACCCCTAGCCTACCTTTGGAGGATCTGGACCCCTATGCATTCCCAAGAATAGTCATTTTTGACAAAGTGGTGGCAAAACTGAGGGACTACCCTTGCACGAGAATCATACTGCTTGCTCCAGGGTGTCCCAACAACATGCCCTGGTTCTGGGACCTAGTGGCCATATCAAGCCAGATCCCACTGTGCCTGCCCAACCTGCCCAATCTGTTGACTCAGTCGTTCAGTTAGATTCCATACAAGAACATGTCGGGCCTTAATCTATGTGCTTGGCTCACAGAGCCTCTGCTATCAAGGAGCAAGGTTTCTCTGAGGTAGTGGTAGCACAAATTGAGGCTCCTCAGAGAGGCTCAACCAGATCAGTCAAAGTGGAACATTTTTACAAAGTGGTGCCACAGTAATCAGGTGGACTTCAGTTCACCACCTTTCAAATAGCTGTCTCCCTCCTGTACCTTTTCAATGACAGGAAGTTACAGCCAACACTATTGATGCCTATAGATCACCCATAGCGAAATTCACCCATTAATGTCAGCAAAGATGACAATCTTATTCATCTGCTTTACAAAGATATCCCCCCTGCCACTATCTCATTGTGGATCAAGCAAACTGTGATTCTATGCTATGAGCTCTTGGATCAGGAGACACTCACCCTACATCAAGTTAAAGCTCATGATGTGAGGTCCTATACTGCTTCTAAGGCCTTCCAGTCGAGAGTTTCCTTAGAACAACTGATATCAGCCTGTCAGCTTGTCACAACATCTTCATACAGTGTTTCTTGAAAGATGTGGCTTTTTCATCTGGGCCCTGTGTTGACTGCCCGTAAATACCCCACTAAGCCTGCTATGTAGATGCAGTGTGTCACCTTACCCAGCAGATTTTTCAAGGTGGCAGGCCTGTTCATTAAGCTAACAGCCACAATCCTCATCCTAAGAAGACCTCTCCAGGAACCAAACTCAAATCTCACTTAGCGTACCTCAGCGTAGGTCAGCACACAGAGGGTGCAAAGCTGGTAACTCCCAGCAAAATAGACACTGGCATCGTATCAATGTGACCGACTGATGTCCTCTTTAAGGCCGGTAATGTCTTGTTTTTAAGTTAAATCTAGTTAAATTCCTAGTAAACTATCCACCTTCCAAATGGAAGTTGTTCTGGCTAATTGTTCATTAGGTAAGATGTATGAACGCAATAAAATATCAAATTTAATAAGTAAATGAAATAAGTAAGCTAATACCTTACCTAATGGACAGGAGGCACCCTCCCAACTGACCCTGCATTTATCTTACTTGGTGTAATCTATGGTTAGAAGAGTGAAAGAGATTCTAGATCCAGGAAGGAAGTACTGCGCACCACCTAGTGAATGGTGGCGACTTAGCTAGTCTTGCCGGTGGAAACACAGGGGGCAAGGGTTGTGCAGTATGTTAAGTCTTTGTCTAAATCTTTGAGTTGTAGTTTGATGTAGTTGATGTGTGATACTTTATTGATAATATGACCAATGAAGCTGTCCATTGACTCTCCACGAGAGGAGCATAGCAATGAAGTCAGTTTGAGAGCCATCAGATATTACTTTTAGTCAAAGATATAAGATAATAGAAGCTAAGGTGGTTCATGTGCTCCTATGTAACGGACTGGATATAAACATAAAGGTTCATTGAAAATGTTGTTTGACATGTAAAGAACAAAACAAACTTTACCATCCCATCCCTTTCATGCGGTCTTTTTATCTCTGAAACCAAGAAGTTTGATCCCATAAATAATCTGTTTATTTCAGCCAAATACTACTTATTTAATTTTGCTTACTCAAAAAAAACCAACAAATTTTAATGAATTTAAATGTAAGATTGAATATGTGCCCTTAGCACATGAACTACTTTACAAGATAAATTGAAATGAAAAAAAAATAATGAAAAATGCTAGATCATGGAGACAAATGGTACACATTACTCCAATGATCAAAAATTAGACTTGAGATTGTTATAACAAAATTGATATCTGGGTGTATACATTTTTTTGCTCTTTTTCATTTGGAATTAACGCTAAAAATCCATGCAATAATGTAGTTATAAGTATGATCGTTTAGTAATAACTGCCTCTTGTACAATCAAAATTACATATGTATACTGGGTGGAAAAAAACACAAAAGAAATAAATGTCTATTATTATATTTGTTATGGGGAAGAATGGTAAAAATTTTATTTTATTAATTCAGATTAATATTTAGATTCAATAGAAGTGCATTTTTGAAATGATTATTATTGGTCTGTCAAAATCTTTCTTTATAAAAGTACTCGTTCCCTATTTGCAAATGTTGGAGTATCTTGATATGGCTGGTCCTATTGATAACTTATATTTCACATGTGATTTAAAAAAATATTAATCAGTGGATCTTAGTGAGACTGTTTTGTGTCTCTGTGTATATCTAGACGTTGTACCAACAGATACAGATTATGCTTTAGATCATGCTTGCATTTGGTGGTGATGTTATTCCAGTTCTCTTTGAATTCCTCACATATGTATTCAGGTGTATCTGAAGTTGGTTGGCACTGACAATTTATTGCGAGTCAGAAGGATTTGATTGGATGCATGCTGGAGGCAAAAGGCTGATTTCATTTCGATAGGATATATTGGTTTGCTGGCTGAAAAGGAGATCATTGCATTGTTCTGATTTACTTGGTTATGAGGGTTCAAGGCTTAATACAACTTTAGTCTAAAGAAGTTTCTTTACTTAGGGTACTTTTAGGATAAAATGTTTCTGGTACAGGTGTGAGTGGTAGACTTTACACCTGGTGTACCAGTGGCAATAACAAGGGTTTCTTGCGATGTAATGGTACTGAGTCAGCAAAATATATCTGCATAGGAAGTAATTAATTAAACTATTGTCCTTTCAATGGACATTTATAATATACTTGGATATTTAAATTTAACAAGCTACAGAAAGTAAATGTTTTGTCTAATGACAGTTACAACAAGGGACAAATATATTTTCCAAGACATGTACAGCAACATCTTATGAAATGTCTGTATCAAGTAGATTTGCATTTTTTTCTATAATGAGTTTTATCCACATCAGGTTTAGATAAATGTAAAATAAAAAGAAAGTACCAAAAAAGCAACTGCTCTCAAAAACATAAACCAGACAGACCTGCCAATACTAGTTCTGGCAGTGTTGTGTATGCATAAACACACAACTTAACGAAAGGTAAGTTTAAACAAGTGAATATGCTAAAAATAAGCAGTTTAGTATATTTTAGCATAGATTTTTATTATAATTGTGTGAATTACGCAATGTGTTTCATGTGAAAGAATTGGTTAATTTGGTTCCAGCTACCTCTTTTTATTAGCCTCTTTAATAGACAGTTATTACAATATAGAGCATACATATTACATAAATTAATGTATAAATCAATCACATAAATAGTTGTGTTGTATTCCATACCTTTGTTTGAATGCATTCACATTGTTAGTCATTGTGAATGATTCTTTCAAAATTTTAACTTTATTTTTGACATGTGTAATATAATTTGAAAAACAAATCCTTTTCTTTTTTTAAATTAATGAACCCCTTTCCAAGTATGATAACATAATGGCGAGTGTAATAATGAGTGTCAATTGTTGAGGTTTTAGTGATACCAAGAAGCACTTCACATATTGAAAACCTAAAACTTTCCCTTGTAAAAAAAATCAGCCAGAGACTTTCAACCAAAAGTGACACAACACAGTAGTTTGATGGTATCTATACACAAATTACAATAATTGCAAACAGCAGAGTGAACAAGGTTCTATTTAAAGAGACTGTACCCACAGTTGACAGTCTTGTGTAAGATTTTAAATTGAAAGCTTTGTAAATAAGATTCTTTACTTATTTCATTCATTAAGCTAAATATTTCAGACCATTCTATTTTTTTCTTAGAATGGAAATAAGTTGATCCAACTGCACAGTGCAGTTGGTGTTTTAACTTTATTGTTTAATAATTCCCAGTATATTTCTGAACTTTTAAGTTTAGGTAATTCGTTTACATTTTATTAACTTGTATGCTAAATTCAGACAATCTTTCAAAATTTTCTGTGTTTGAATCTTACATTTCCATGTTACAGGTATTACTGAAATAAGACGTTGTATATCAAGAATGGTTGCTCTTCAATTAAATTTGCTTTTTAGATTTTTTGCAGGGATCATTTTTTTTCATCCAAAATGTCGATAATTTTTAGGTTTAAAAATTCATCGCTGAAACCAAGTCTTCTAGGAGTTAAATGAGCATTATTCACTAGAATAAATTTATTATTATATTGCTCTACCATTGTATGTGGCTGTGTACTTTTAAAATTGTACCAGCAGTTTAGTATGTGATGATGAAAGCTGCCAATTTTACCAGTGCTAATATCAGACACATGCAATTTCTAATCCAACAAAATTTATATTACTTAATATTAAGAATATTTTTTTTTCTATTTGCTTCACTTGTCTGCAATCTTTTAATCCAGCAAACTTTTTGTGTATTATGAAAACTTGTAATATTGGGTAGTTCTAGTCCCCCATCTTTTATTTTTGCAATCATAGTTTCATATTTAACTCTGGGTGCTTTATTATTCCACAAAAAGTTTAAAATAAGTTTCTTTAATTTGTCTAGCAAAAAAGAGGAGTATATAACATGCTGAACAAGGTTGTAAATTAGGACAATATCAAACATTTTAATTGTACAATGCATCCTTTTCATGATAGATTATGCTGTTTCCAAATTTATATTATTATATTTTATTTTATTATAACGAATTATGATTCACTGTTATAAGATATGCGGCTTTTAAAAAGAAAATTGTATTCTACAGTGTCAAAGGCCTTTTAAAATCAATTAGGATTAACAGACCTGGAAGAAGTTTAGTTGAAGTTTAACTCAAAATATCTTCCATAATTCTAACCTTTCCTCCTATAAAGCATCTTTTAATGTACCCCACTTGATTGCAACTTATCAAACTTGGCATAACTTGTTTAAAATCTGTTGCTTGCTAAAATCTCCCCCCTTGTTGGAACGAAAAGTTCTAGCTACCTATTAAAAACCCTCATAATTCCAAGTTATTCATATTTATACACAAGAAGACTAAATTGTTTTGTATTTATTATATTTCATATTATCATGTTCTTTCTTGGTTTAGGCTGTGAGTATGCAAAAGGAGTCAATTGAAGATTTAAATAATGCTATTTTAAACATCAGCAAGGTAAGTTTCATCTTTGCTATATTTATTCGTGTTTAACGTTGCTTTCAACACTGTAAAGGTCATGTGGAAATGGATATTTTTATGGGTACAGGAAACGAGTACATACTGTTGGTTAATAGAGAGTTTAAGATATACGTTTTGGAAATTACGTGTACTGCAAAATCTAGAAGTACACGTAGGCCTTTCCCGTTTACCATTTCTGGTTAAGATACAAGTACTACGTGATGAAGGAAGGCCCCTCCCCATTCCCCATTTGGTTCTTTTTGCTTGGAAACAGAGTCAATTTCACTGTAAGGAAAACATGGTAGAGGGATAGACCATTTGTTACTTCACGATCAACTATGATTCAATGTGATGTAAACTTACTCAAGATTTTACAGTTACTTAAAATCATCCAATTTTAAAATAAAGATTAGCAACAGAATAGGGAAAAATATATACACTATTGAATTTTAAGTTCTGTTTTTTTTTTAAATACTTCCCACAAAGGTAAATACAATACAACATGATAAGGAATGATCCGTCTCTAATCTGTAGAATATGCCCAAAACTAAAGGGTTTTTAAAAACAGTGTTTTCAAGTGTATTTTTTATCTAAAACTGCATTTCAGCAACACATATATAATTTTAAAATACTTGAATATATTATTGCTAAAAAGTTGATTACATAAAATGAAGATTTAATAATAAAAAGTTTAGGTAAACCCTCACGTTTTGCCCTTACTTGTAGAACTGGTTTTTGCACGTTGTGTACTTGTAGCTTGACGTACAGAGTTTGGAAAAAACGTCAAAGATGATGTCATCCGTTCCCTTTGCAGTATACGTTACGACGTATACTTGTATCTTAAACTCTCTATTAAATATTCTGTACTGTAAACTGCTGACCATTGGTAAGCATCAACTGACTTTCCTATTGGGGTTACATGCTTGAACCACAGAGCTCAAAAGTGGCAGGCAAGTGTGTTACCACTGCACCATGGCCCTTTATCTTTGCTATAAAACAGACCACAGTACAACAAATTGAAACAGAACGAAAAATTATTTCTCGATAAGCTTTCGATAACTACAACAATCACTAGATTTCCTTATGCCTACCCATTTTGTTTTGATCGATGAACAAAGACACAGATTTAACTAGATTAAACTTTATTTCGATGTATTCCTACAACACACTCATACACAATGCTTTGGGGACCCCTATCCACGATTCATTTCCTGGCTTCTCTAGAAAGGCAACATGTGATACATAATCTACAATGTACTCCTATACTTTACCAAGGATCTATAAGAGGACAAATTACACCAATACACTACATTCCCTTTCTTTCTCCAGAAACAAACTTTAAAAAGATTGTGTAGAAAACTATTACATTGTTATGACTTATTTACTTTAACAACAATATATGTGTACTTATTTACTTTAACAACATATGTGTACTTAACCAATGCCAATGTATTTTTTCACCAATGTTACTAAAAATCTATTAATGTCCAGGTACTTTTCAAATGTTGCACATACAATATAGCTTCATATTTTGAACTATATAGATTTCACCACACATTTTATTCAAAAGAAACATTACTAAATCATTTTCATTCAAATAATAGTAGAATTCCATTTCCGTCACAGAAAAGGATATATATATATATTAAATGCTAGTCCTTCTATTAAGATTATACATCAATATATGCGTTGTCTGCTGTGTACTATCTTCATCTCTGCTTGTCCTTCCAATATTAGTTGTCATTGACAAACATATTTCCAACAATGCTCACACATCTCCAGCTATAAACCTATAATACACAACATCACCATGAAAAAATAGGCTTTCACAGCCTTTACCTGAGGGCAATTGGCTCACCCTAGGGGTGTATTCACCAATAGCACCATTTAATGTCCACTACAAAATCACTCACCCTAGCAGGTCTCTGCAAGATTCTCGTTGATCTCAGTGGTGAATGATGAACTTCTTTTGAAACACCTTTTGTCTCTGTGTTTAACTTTTGTGGATTACTACTTTCAGCAGAATCCACTTCTTGTCCTGCCACGGTTCCTGTTCCAGTATTTTCCTTTTGCACAGGTTCACTGAGGGGTTTGACAAATGAAGAATGACGTCTGTACTATATCGATTTTAGAGTGACCTCTTGTCCTTTCTTGTGAGTTACTGCATATGGTTCACTCCATACTTTGAGGCAAATTTTCCATGTGTCCTCGTATTGCTGAGTAACACTTACTGTCCTGGAATTAGGCTATTGGTACTGGCTACTCGAATTTGATCAGCTTTTAATTTGCCTGCAACCCAGTCCAACTGTCTTGTTGCCTCAGCCACCAGTTGTTTTTCTCTGTTTAACTGAGGTAGCTTTGTTTTCAGCTCTCTTCCAAACATCATTAAGGCTGGTGTGGCACCTGTACTTGTCTGAGGTGTTGTGCTGTAAGCCAGCAAAAACTTGTGAAGCTCCTGCACACCTTCCCCTCAGCTTGAGCTACCCTGATGGCCTTCAAAAGGGTTTTGTTTTGTTCCTACACTTTACCAATGCTTGGGGCCAAAAAGGTGGAGATGTCATATGTTCAATGCTACTGTTGGACAGATATGATTTTAACTCTTCTGACACAAATTGAGGGCCATTATCAGTTTTAATACAGAATGGATATCCAAAACGGGCAAAGACTGGAGTGAGCACTCTAATCACATCATCTCTGTCTCCAATTCAAAAGGTTCAGTTTGAAGCTTTCACAAGCCCAAACGAGAACTAGTGCTTCCTTCTCTGTCTGTGAATACCTCTGTTCCACACTTGTCAGATTTCGGGAGGCATACAAAATCACTCTCCAAAAATCATCTTGCCTCTGAACCAAAACGTTGCCCAAGTACATGGGCGAGCCATCTGCAATTATGTGAGTTTCACAGTCCTGCTGAAAGTAGGCCAAGTTTCAGAGGTAGTGATCATCTGTTTCAGCACTTGAAATGATTGGTTCTGTTCATCTCACCATAAAAAAGGTTGGTTCTTTCTGGTTAATCTTTGTAGTGGCTCAGTAACCTTTGCAAGATCTGGCAAGAATTTTGAAGAATCCTAGAAATAATGTAACTTCCGAAACATTCTGTGGAAGAAGTACATTTCTGATTGCGCTGATCTCACTGGGAGAAATTCCAGATTTATTGAGATCGTGGCCACAGAAAGACAATTTTTGAAGGTGAAACTGGAAATTATCCCATTTAAGGTTAGTCTACATGTTTCTAGTCTCTCAAGAACAGCAAAAAGGTTCCTGTCATGCGATATTTGTGATTCCTGAACATCCCTGAACACGTTTCGAACAAGTTGAGTTCACTTTACCTGCTCTCTTCCAGGAATATATGAGTTCTATGATGTTATGTTCTAACTGTTATTTTCTAATCTGAACCAGTCTGCATTGTTGCATCATTGTTGCATCTACTCTAGTAGTTGAAGCTTCATCTTTATCAAGATGACTCTTTGCATCTTCTGAAGTACAAGTCTGAGACCTGATTATAACAGCAACTACGGGCTGGTCTTTTAAACCACACACTACTTACAAGATATTTATGATAATGCACCAGAATTACCATGTAATCAGCCAGGTCCTTGTTCAGTATCAAAATCATATGTGTTCAAAATTTCCAGCCATCAGGCAATCTGACCCTCATGTTCCCTCATTTAAAATAGCCAATCTGAGAGAGCCATCAGAAAAAGAAATTTTCTTCTATCAGATAATGTCTTAAATATTTGACAAATGTCAATTTTAATACTAATTTTGCACTAAACTTTCTTTGTTCTTAATCTATTCACTTCTGGTTTGCTGTTTAGACAGGTTTGTATATACAAAAGGTAGGCTCACCTTTTTTATTGTTTTATTCCTCTTTTTTGGACTTCCTTTGGTCATTCATTGCACTTTCTGGTTCTGTCTTTACTTTCTGCTGGTTGTTTGGGCAACCAATACCACCACTGATAACCCTTCCTCACTACCATTTACTTCTGTCTCAAATTTCCATCCCACTTTCCAACAAAGGTAACACACTCCTTCAAACATGTCAGCCCATGGGTGTCACTGTTGTTGATACTCAGGGGATGTCAGTATTAACCCAGGCCCCAACACCAGCCTTTTAACTGGATGTCTGATAAAATCAGATCAATCAGGAATAAGTCTGTTGCTTTTGCTGACTTCATAGAGAGCAACAAGTCAGACCTCATTTCAGTTGCTGAGACCTGGCTTTGACCTGATGACACCGACAGCTTCACTGCAGATGTCATACCATTGGATTTCAAATGTACCCATATTCCACGCTCTGAGGGGAGAGGAGGTCGTGTTGGGTTCTTCATTCATGATAACATCGATTTCAAGGTCTTACCCCAACCATGTATCAATACCTTTGAGAGTATTTCTGTTCAACTGTAAATGGGCAACAGCCAGGACATTATTTTCACACCTTGTACAGCCCTCCTAATGTCTCCAAACCCGAATTTATTGGGGAATGCAGCACTTTTATTGAGTGTGCTGCTTTGACATGTTGCAAAAATATTATCCTGGGGACTTAAACCTGCACTTGGACAAACAGAATGTTTGGTCACAGAAATTTAATGACTCCCTCTATCAATGCAATTTTACCCAGATCATTGACTCTTCAACCCACATTCAGGGTTACATCTTAGACGTTTTATGTGTCAGGGATACCTTTTCAGAGGCAGTTCACCCAAAAGTCATAGGGGGATGTCCGACCATCTTGCCATCACTTTCTCTGTTGATATACGCATCAAGGCACCATGCAACTTCAGGCAGGTTAACACACAGAAAATTCACAGGATAAATATTAATGATTTCAGAGAGGACATCATGAATTCTTACTTAACCAAACATCCTCACAAGTTTACTCAGTCACCAGTACTTTAACACCTGAATTCAGACATCCTGTCAGCAAAGTGTCTGAAACAGAAGTATGAGCGTGTATGGCACAGGGACAATTCCGCAATTAACCACAGAAGATATCGTGTGTCTGTTAACTGCTCCAATTTTCTACTTGAAGTGTCTAGACAAAGGCACTATTCCACAGTTATTGCTGAAAACAATGGTAATCCCAAGGCTCTGTGGAACACTTTAAAAAAAATTCTACATAAATCCTTGACCATTATTTTACCCGATCATGTAATTCTGATAGATCTAGCCAATTCCTTTGGGCATTTTTTCAGTGACAAAATTATGAAAATCAGAATTGCACTACAGTCATCAGCTCCAGTTTCTATATCCAGACCAAGAATGAACAACAGTGCCCTATCTTCTTTCGAGCCTGTATCTGAGGATGACATTCTCAAAATTCTAAAATCATCTCCTATCAAATCATATGATCTAGATCCAATACCATCTTCACTGGTCAAATATTGTGCAGATATCCTGATCACCCCAATTACCAATATCATAAACTAATCACTCAAAGAAGGGAGTTTCCCAGATTGTTTCAAAATCAAATTAAATGTTACCCTCTAATCTAGATAGAAATCTCCTGAAAAACTATAGACCAGTGTCTAGCCTAGTCTAAATAGAAATCTCCTGAAAAATTATAGACCAGTGTCAAACCTTAGTTTCATATCAAAATTGATTGGAAAAGCTGTAACCAATCAGTTAAATAGTTAATCAATAAACAGGAGCTCTCCAATCTCAACCAATCAGCCTACAATAGATTGCATCCTACAGAAACAGCATTCCTTAAAATTCAACACGACATTGCTGCTTCGATGGACTCAGGTAAGGATGTTGCTCTCACATTATTGGACCTCTCAGCAGCATTTGATACCATTGACCACACCATTCTTTTTAACTGCCTTGATTCGGCGTAGATGGCACTGTGCTGATGTGGATCAAATCATACCTCACAAATCATAGGCAGAAGGTTAAATTGGGTAATGTGTTAGGCTTGTTTTATAGGAGGTGCCTCTCATGTATAAATTTGGTTCTTTACCAGACTTGTTCTAACAAGTTTGCCATTATTGTCAGTGAACACGTCTTTGTATTTGACCAACAGCTGTGTCAGACTCATTTGCTACTTATCTGTAACTTCATGTGAATCTATTTTTTCCATCAATCTTTGTAGAGCATCAGGTAGTTGAGCTGATGTTTCACATATTGAGATTTTCTCGTTGATAATGTGCTGTATAGTATCAACACTGTCGATTATTGCAATCAGTGTATGCTTCTTCAAGTGAATATCATCATTAGACATATTCATCAATCTAATTTTGAGTGAATTTTGAAAAGCTACAGATACCCCATGGAGTTGAAGATCAGCTATACTGTCTATAATCTGGTATCTAACCCTAGGGACGTCCATATCCTGCTTTGGCACACATCCAACAAATTTATCTGAACAAGCTGAGATTGTAACATCGTTTATCAACTTTACCTTAATGTTAGGGGAATTTTAGCACTACCATTTTTCACTATGATAACCAAAATGGCATCATTTTGATGGCTGTGACCTTGTGACCAACAGTTATTGACCCTAATGAAATTTTCAAAAGGATCTGAACTTGAATTTTCAAAACATTTGAATGTGAAAAGACAGAAATATAAGGCCGTAGATCATCATTTGTGACTAATTCCTAGCGTGCCATACTTCGCCATCAGTAGAAGTACTGGGTGAAACTACTTTTAGTACATGAAAGTACCTCCTACCTTGGTGCTTGCCAGCCTGTTTAAAAGCTCCATCTGAATAGCAACAGCTATGGCTTCATATTTTTTTTTTTGGGGGGGGGGGGGGGGGGGGGTTGAGTCAAATAGAGCATCAGGAATATGACCTGTGCATAGAACTTCTAGTACGTCATCATGGGCTTGTGGAGAAATCTGTGATGTCAAATGTCAGATTGACTGTTCTACCTCTGGTATGCTCTCTCATTTTGTCTCTATGACAATAGACATCTCATCCAATTGGTCACAATAACCACCATTTCTGACATTACCTTGCAAATATATCCAACACATGTTCTGATCGAGTTATCTTGGCAACTTCTTTCATAATTTTTTCTGTCTTTGCTATGCGAATAAAAATCCTACTCAAAACATCATGGCTGCCTAGCAACACCTCTTGAGCAAGACCAGTACGTGTTACTTTTAGATGATTTAACTGACCCCTATTACCAGCAGCCTGACTTCTAGCTTCTATTGTGGGGTTTTGTACAAGATTACTAGAACCAATGTTACAATTTGAAAGATCCCATTGCTGCCGCCAATTTTTCTTATGACACGGGTATGGTGTCCCATTATATTCCCTGTCTCACTTATATGGACAACTTTTCTCACAGGTTCTCTTTTACTCATAACTAACATAATCAATGGATTTCCTAATGCACAGCCTCAGACTACTAGGAAATATTTAAACTGCTCAGCGCTATTGATCCTAGTTTTCTGACTGGTCAAAGTTATGTTCACTTATAGTTCCTAAGTTACTAAAATCAAAGTTGCTTTTTGAGAATATTCCTCAAGAGTTTGATCATTGACCTATGTTCAACAGTTAATACATGCACAGATTTTACTGTCAATAACTCTAATAGATCCAAGGCCTATGTGACATATCAGACACAAATTCACATTATATCACTGCTCAGTGATATTTGAATGCATATCACCACAGCAATATAAACATCAGTATTTATAAACTCTAATCACAATAAAGCATGAATCGTGTCAAATGTTCATGTTCAAATAAATATAACAAGTCATATCATCTGAAAAAGATCCAATAAATGTCCAGTGCCAAATCAGTGAGATCTTCATGAACAATAATATAAACTGTTTTCTTAGATTTTGAAAAAAAAGCAAGCTTGAACATTTTCTTCAGCAAGACATTAGGACATAACATTACTCATTATACCAAGTATCAATGACTCATAAAAAAGTAAAACCAGTGTATGCAGATAAATATCGAGAAATACAACAGAACACAGCAAGTAAATGTGCACCAAATCTGCACACTCAGATCAGTGTCACTGAACACTATAAACAGATGTGCATACCAAGTCTGCACACCAAGATCAATGTAACGGAATACAACCAATAAATGTGCACATCAAGTCGGCACACTAAGATCAAGATAACTTCACACTATAAATGTATGTGCACAGCAAGTCTGGACACTGAGATCAGTAGAAATAAATGTGCTTACCAAGTCTACAAACTAAGATCAATATACCTGCACATAACAAATAAATGTTGACAATAAGAATAAGATTCTAAGCACAGGAAATGGCCTGAAAAATCAGCCGAATACATTATTAAAAACAGTTATGAAATATCTGATCATGTCAGACTGGTTGAAAATCAGATCAGGACTTAATATTGAAAGATCAATAATCAGATACAGTCAAAATTATCAGTACCTGCAAGATTGAGGGATCTAATTTTAATTAATCTTGTCCATTTACAATAATTCACAAATAATTTAATCATGTGGACTTCATATAAAGACATTTTTTGTCAGACTACCGTAGTGAACTTTCATGCTATTATTTATAAATTACAAAATTAATGTTGAACCCTAGTCGAAAAATAAAATGACAGAATAATACTAATCACTTCATTTAAAATAATGATTGAAAAATATTTTCTACTCAAGTGATTGGATATGTGCTGCAACGTTGATAAACAAGTGTAGCAGTTGTAAATAGATTATGCAAATTATCGTCTGGCACAGAAACCTCTCATAGAGTAGTACTCCAATAAAAAGTAGACCCAGCTTATTGATTAGCTCAGACACTGGTAATTTCACCGAACTATTCATCCACAAACATTAAGATACAATATTCGCATCATCAAAGTTGCAAATACTGCTTGTAACCAAATACAAATGACAAATATGTTGACTATTTGCATAATAAATATCGTGTATACCTTAAAATAGTGCAGTATGTACAAAATATAGATATAAAATTATTCCACATAGTTATTTTTGATTAGTTTCACCGACAGAACTGTCAGCTGAACATCCATGACAATACTTAATTATCAACATATTTATGTATCAACTTATTCAGAGATTCACATGCCTGCCATTCTGTTATTATATTGATTTTTTCAAAGACGTTTGAGAGTTGTTTTCATGCCATTGCGCTTTATGGTACAAATATGTGTATCCGTAGATTACAATATGATGTGTCTCATAAAAGGCATGTAGGAAATGCTGAAAATACCAAATTTATCCAGCGCATACCTGCTAAGCCAAGTCAGTGTTTGTAAACACACATTAAAATTTCACCATTGGAAACATCATTTGTCTCAAAATACCCAGAATCGTATAAAACAGAAACAGTTCTGTTTTGCAAAAATTGGAAAATAGTTTATGCAGTCAATCAAACCAAACTTGCAGTGCCCAAATACAGGTTGACATAATATTATACCAATTGCATGTTAGTAACAGACTATAAATTGTTACATTTATAGGAGCAGCAGTTGGCCACGGATACTGCTTTTTGTGCTTTTGACAACAGTGAGATGCTAGCATACAATCCTGGCGAAGCATTTACATTCACAGTTGAGCATCTGGATCCAGGGAATAACTATGATATAGAGACAAGCACATATACTTGCCCAACCACTGGCATTTACATGTTCAGGTGAGTTGTTTTTGCAAGTTCACACAAACCAGTGACCTGTGGTCCGCAGTGCAGAAACTTTACCAAGAAGGGTGCTCTTTAGGGCTTGGTTTGACCAATACAATTCTGAGTGGCCTACATTTATTTATGTGCATTTGTAATCAATACAGATTATTATCCATTTGTGAATATATAACCGAATTTCATACTTTCCCAGGTGAAAGGATTTATTTTCAAATGACTTCAGAAACCTGACTTTCAAAGTCATATTGAAAGATAGAGGTGACTGCCGAGTTACAGAAAATTTTAAATGATCGGAAAACATTCACTTCGTCCTCCTGTATGTGAATCTTCTCATGATTATGATTGTGAGGAGGTAATCACTGTCTGACAATAAAGATTTACAAAAACACATAAAACTGATTCAAATTTCAAAGCTGAAAAGTCAATTTCAAAAATAACCTCTGCTTCAGACAAAGTAAAAGTTGGGTTTTACTTCCCATTCAACAGCCAGGGTCATATTGGGACAGGTCCGCAGCATTCTCACTTGTTGGACTGGAACCCATAGATTTGACAGCCTGTAATTATTTGCCGAACTTGCTAAACATTAGACCACTGAGGACCTCCTCTACTTCAGAAAACAATATGTTTGACAATTTGGGATCAATATTTGATAACAGTCTGCTCCTGGTAGATTAGTGTAGAAATCAATTTTATTGCGTTAATATATCTTACCTGACAGGCCAATGCCATTGGCGCCTGGCGCAAGCTGACACTGCCAGAAAAAGACATGTGGCGCAGTCAAACAAGATGCAGTTTTTTGTGTGCCTTTCTTTTTGGATATATTTACTTGTCTATCTACCTTTCAGTATACATATTAGCTTTATAATATGTGTTTTTTAGACCATCAAGTCCTCTTTAGGACAAAAGAAGGGTTTTTGCAGCCACATTATGGTAATTTTTGATTCACAGCAAAAATGTGCACCAGGCCGCAAAAAAGGAGTTGGAAATGATCCTTGTGTGTCTGGTAAAGAGACATGCCTAGCTTACATAGCTTTTACACCTAAACAGAAGATTCAGCAAATGTTCCGTCTTACAAACAGAGAAAAGAGAAGAAAAAGGAAAAATCTGAAAAGGTTGAAAAGTGGATAAATTAGTGAACCCGTCTTCTGTCTCTGTACTTGGTCCACCTACTTCTGATGACCACATGGAGTCAATGGATATGTCTGATTCTTTAGAAGTGCAGTTCAAGAAATTCAATGAACTCTTCACTTCTCGCTTCACCAGACTGGAATCCTTGATAGCAAAGGTTAGCTCTCAGGAAATCTCAGGTATACTCGTTGGCTTTTCACCATCACCACTTTCTTCAGCCCTTTTTGGGGGACTTCACTGGCGAGATTACAAGATCCTAGTTCAACAGCATTGGTTGGCCTGGATTCTTCTTTTCAGGGTACACAAAAGTCCCCCATACTACAACTGGTTCCGGTGTATAGTTCAGCCAGTTTGACTGACCAGCACTGAGAATCCATGTTCAACCCTGGGACTGGTAGTGCTGCTGATCTGGTTGGCTGTCCACAGTCTATTCAACCGATCTTTGATCAGGTTGCAAGTTCCACCATACCGGTGTTTCAGACTCGGCAACCTCCTTATGAAAATACACAGACTGCATCTTCAAAGCACCCCTCTCTGATGCCCTTTACAGGTCCTACTGCCACAATATTTTCACAATATCTTTGGAAGCCGCCACTCTGCAGACTGGTGATCAACGCTATGTTTCTCCTCTTATAGAGCTATACCCACAGCAGACCAGGAACTGATTGCTTATGAGGATGTTCCCCCTGGCTCAGGACCTGACCCAGCTGATTCGGAACCCATCTGCAGTGAAGACCAGAGTTACAGGGAGATAGTTCATGTGGTTAGATCCTACAGGAAATGGTCTTTCATCCCAAAACTTGAGTAGTTTTGCCCTTCTCGTCAGGACAACCCTTGGACAGGCCGCAGGTCTCTCTCTTCAATCAAAGAGTCGGTTGCCATACCTGCAGATGACTGGTTCTGCTCTAAGATAGAACAAATAAACCTTTACTTCCTTCAGGGCCACGTCTCTAGAACAGGTGATAGGAAGTGTCTCCAGTTTGATCAGTTTATCAAACCTCCGAAGTCTCAGATCAAATGGTATGCAGTGCACCCATCTCTAGATACTTCAATCTCACAACCAGGAAAAAATGTGTTAATAAATCTCCACTCCACCAATCTCCAGATACTTCAATCTCACAACCAGGAAAAAATGTGTTAATAAACCAAACCCAGATCTACCCAGGATATGGATCAATCTCAAGATATGCCTGAAAAGTGAAACTTTGGCAACAGTGGTAGGAGTCGAGGTTTGTCATCTTCAAACCATGGTTCTTTCAGAGCAAAGAACAAACCAAATAAATAACAAATACTATTGCATACACCTCCCTCTGAGACTATGGAGTGTTCTAACTTTGTGCATGGTAGTGTGGTCAAGGATACATCTCCCTCTAAGCAGTGGAAAAAGATCAAAATAAAGCATGTAAAGCATGCTTTTTTTGTAAACCACTTGTGTTTTGTTCCTCCTGTAGAAAATGTTCACAATGTTGCTCAAAATATACCTTTGGAAGGTTGTCTGAGAGACTTTTTGAAAGCATGGGCCTCCCAGGGTGCAAACCCATAAGTTACAACCTTCCATTCTAGGTAAAACCTTGTCTAATCAGAATCCCACTAGTCAAGAGTGGATATGCAAACCCCCTCAGGAAAAATTCCTACAGGAGGCTTTGCATTCCCTTTTGGAAAAATGAGCCATAGAAACAGTCAAGGTTCAATCCTCTATGGCTTTAACAATCGCCTCTTCTTGGTTCCCAGACCGAACAAGTGGCGCCCAATCTTAGACCTCAGCCTTCTGAACAAGTTCCTGAAGTTCCAGACCTTCAAGATGGAAACCCCAGAATCTCTAAAGCTGTCAATGTAAACAGAGAGTGGGTGTCCTCTCTAGATGTCAGCAACACTTACTTTCACATTCCCATAAACCATACCTCTCAAGAATACCTTAGGTTTCACTGTCAAAATCAGACATTTAGGTTCACAGATCTACCTTTTGGCCTCTTCACAGCTCACATGAAGTTTACTATTGTGGTAAAGGAGATCAAATTCATAGCTCAAATTTGTCAGATCCTGATTCACCAGTACTTTGGTGACTGGCTCATCCAGGCAAAGAATGAGGAAACACGTCACCAACATACTCAGTCCCTCCTGGCTCTATGCCAAAACTAGGCTGGATTGTCAACCTATAAAAATTAGACCTAGTCTTTCAACAGGTTTTCGAGTTCCTAGGCTATCAGTAAGCCCTAAAACAAGGACTAGTCAGGCCCACCCGAGAGGGATGGGAAGCCTTAAACTCAAAGATATGAACCATCCTGAGACAGAACCAGTGCAGTGTGCAACTTACTGCCACCAAAAAGCAGGTCCCTCAGAATATCTGCACATGAGACCCATTCAGTGGCACCTCAAAGCAAATTGACACGTCACAGAGTCCTTGGAAAAGCTCATCCCTGTTCCCAATTTTTTTCACAGGCACCTAGAGTGGAGGCTTCAGGAAGACTCCGTCCTGGTAGGCAAACGCCTTCATCCTCTTCACATGCACATCAGATCTTTACTGACGCATCAAATGAAGGGATGGGGAGCTCATCTAGGAGACTTCACAGCCAGAGGTCTGTAGTCCATTCCAGAAAGCAAGCTAGATGTCAATTCCTGGGATTGAAAGTAGTTCGGTTAGCACTGAAATGCTTTGAGGACCTTAACAGGGATCAGACTGTTCCTATAGCCACAGACAACACCACAATTGTTTCATATATATACAAAGAGGGGGTATGAAATCAGGTTCTCTTTGTGCCCTTCTTTAGAGACTCCTGTCAATTTACAATCTGAGGAACATTGCAGGGTTCCCATATTCCAGGAAGGTTGAACGTGATGACATACAAACCTCCCGTCACAACCAAGTTATCCAGACAGAATGGTCTTTCCACAAGAGATATTTCGGCCAGATTTGCCACAAGTGACATACACCCCAGATTGACATGTTTGCCACAAGGTTCAACTAGAAGCTACCAGTGACCGTGTCCTCAGTCCCAGACAAGGAAACCTGGGCAATGGAAGCTCTGAGTATATCATGGGAAGACATGGACGGATATGACTTTCTCTGGACTCTTGTGATAGCAAATGTCATAAAAAGATCCTCAGCCATGACTGTCACAGGATAATATTCATAGCTCACGGCTGGCCCAACATGTCGTGGTTTAAGCATCTAGTAAATCTGTCAACTCAGTTGCCAGTTCTACCTGAAGGATGTAGCATGGGCTGATTCTGATTTTTTTGTTCCCCATAGTGGCAGCACAGCACATTGCCATTATTTGTTCTCTCTGTTCTGTTTTTCACATTGTCCTTCCCCTGGGAATCCCAAGGTATTGAACCTTTTCTCCCCTCTCTATTTCAGGGGAGAAAAAATGGGGGTACCTGGTCTGGTAAAACCAGTTAACCGGTTGGATCCACACATATGAGGCTTAATTACGCATAGAGTTCTGGTCCCTCCAGTAAGCTACTTATCATCCTTTCAGTAGTTATTCTGGCATTAGTCTGTTAACACAGATATGATTAGATATGTTAACCCAATATAATAGACAATTTAATACGTAAATTAAATTTTTATAAGGTAACATCTTACCTAACAGATGGGAAAGTCCAACGTTCCAACCAGAAAATCTACCTTACTAGGGTAACAAGGGTTAAGTTTTCAAGCAAAAAGGGGAAGTGACATCACTAGGCTCTGGTGAGTGAGAGAGAGCCCTAGCGAGTGAGGTGGCACCATTGCCGCTTCATCTGGAGGCAACTCAGGATGTCTTTTTCTTGTATTTTGCTGGACCGTCTTGCACCAGGCCAATGGCATTTATCTGTTTGGTAATTTATAAAAATTTAATTTCCTTATTAAATTTTCGATTTTGTTGTTTTAAAGAACAATATTTGTATCATATTTTAATGTCACATTTGTCGACATTTAATTTCAGTTTCAATAGAATTTAAGGAGTATAGTAACATGTAGCGAGTATTATTATTATTATTATTAATTTATATTTTTTATATTTTGTGAACATATATCCACTAAAACAAAAGAATATGAAAAACAGCAGAAAAAGGACTGAAGGTTATGTAATGTAACATATGATATTACACAATTCACTGACAGAAAAAACAACAACATATAAATAGAGTATTAATTAATTAATTTTCATGTAAAAAGACACTGAATGCTTCTGTGTATGTTTAAAAAGTCTGTATGTTTGTCTTTCTATTTTGAGGCATGCTCCTGGTTTAAATAAATTTCCTTTAAGTAGTTCCAAAAAGTGTGCTGTGATAGTTGTCAATTTGATCTTGGAGCTTTGAAAATGAAATCTTTTGCAGCCAGAATCAAAGAGAGTGATAAAATTTATTTGGTTATTGGAGTCAAGGATTCAAAAAATAATATCAGATTGGTTGATATTCAAATCTAGTCCTAAACTAAACTGGAGATTGCTTTTCAGATCTGTCTAGAATCTTTTAACAAAATTGCACTCCATTCAAATAAGTGTTTTGACAAGGCACCTGTCTGTCCTCAGGATGCTATTTGAAAGTTGACAATGAAACCACACTAGATCATTGTCTTCAACGGTTTTAAAGCAGTTTCAATAAATCATTTTATTGCGTTAATACACCTTACCTAACAGATGATAGCTATAGTCCAGTGCCAGCCGGTCCCGCCAAACGCCAGAAAAAGACGTTCTGAGTTTCACCTCCGGCCAGACCGGTACACTCCAACCAACTCACCAGGTGGCCTAGTTCTTACTTCATTCGCCAGAGGGACGTGACATCATAGCATCTTTTTTGTTTGGCGCGATTTGAAAAGTTGTGTTTTTAAGTTGTGTTATTTCATTTGTGGATATTTCTTCTTATACCTTATAATTTTGTTTCTGTGTGACTGCATATTGTTTAATACTCATCATGTCTTCACCAGGACAAAGATAGGGGTCATGTGGACACATTATGGTGTCCTTTGACAAGCATTCAAGGTGTGCCAGATGTAGAGATAAAGAACACGGCGAAAATCCATGTGTGAAGAATCTTGCTTGTGAGTTTTGTGACCTATTAACCCCAGAACAGTTGCTTCAACTCTCTACTCCTACTTACAAGATTTGTAAGAAAAAGCAAAAAGGTAAGGAAGTTCTGGTAGATCCATCAAATGTAACTGTAGTTTCTCAGCTAGGACAAGAAGGTACCTTGGAACTGTAAATAGTTCTGTGGATTTTTCACTTCCAACTCCATCTTTCCGCAAGGAATTACAGGACTTGGATGATAAGTGGTCTATCAGGATGGCTAGGTTAGAAGCCTTGATAATGATGGGTCAGCGTCCATCTTCCCAGCAGCCATCTTTTTCACCGGTCAAGGTACCGGTTACGTATCAAGCACCTGCTGGGGCATTATCTCAGACTGCTTTTATTCAGTCTTCTGTTCCTTCCGGCCAAGCCGGCCCGGCTTCCGGTCCGGATGGAACCCAGACTTCTGCTGAAAATACCCTGCCCTGTCTTCACCTCTGCAAAACTTATACCCAGAAACTGATCAGGAACCGGTGTTTCAACAACCCGGCCCGGTAGCTGGTGGGAAAACCAGAATTACAGGGAGACGGTACAGGGTGTTAGAGCATTTATGGGGTGGACACATATCCCGGACTTAGAATATTCACCCACCTCCCGAACAGACAACCCATGGACTGGACACCGTTCACAGCCAGTGGGGAAAGTGTCAGTTTTACTTCCGCCAGAAAACTGGCTTTGTAAGAAATTGGAAAACATGAACTTGGTACTGATTGAAGGTTATCCTTCCAAATCGTCTAAAGCAGGGGGTCTCCATATGGACCAGTTCTTACGCCACCCTAAGTCCCAGAGTTGCTAGTATGGGATTCACCCATCTGAGCCCAAGGATCCTTCAAGACCGGGCAAATACGTGAACTCATGGCCGAATAACGCGGCCAAAATAAACAGTGCCTTCTCTAGAATTGCCAAGCCGAACATTGCCAACTCTCAGCCTTCTGCTCGTTCAATCTCTCAGGACACCATTAAAAAGTGGGAGAAAGCTGCCAAGGAGTCCAGCTACATCTGCAATCAATCTGCAGGTTTTAAAAGATGCATCTCTAAAATACAGGTCTCAGTACAAGATCAGCTCAGAATTTTACAGGCAGAACTTTGCAAAGGAAAATCTTCAGCCAAAGCTCAATCTGCCCAGGACAAACTCCATTATCTGACAAGTTTCAACCAAAACATGAGATTTGCCATGGGAAAATCGTTACAGCATCTTTCCGACTTCAGCGTTCACGCAGATGGCCAATCTGACTCTCGTCCGTAGGGACTCATATTTAGATCACTTAAAACAGGGAGTTAAGCCAGACACCTTTTCCGCCTTGAGAAACTGCCCACTAAATGGACACGCCCTGTTCCCTGACGCGGTCATCAGAAAGGCTGAGGATGAAATTAACCAACACGTATCTGTTAAGCGTACCTTCCAGCCCGGTCCGGGCCATGGGGGGTTTGCTGGTGGGCACAAAAAAGGTCAAGTTAGATATCAGCCCTACTCCACCGTATGGAAGGCTGTACTAAACCTTCTGGCAACTCTGGCAAAGACATGCCAGCCTGGAAAAGCTTTGGAGGTCATGGCAGATCCCGCGGTAGGGGTCGTGGAGGTCCATCTAACCGTGGTTCCCAAGGCTCCAAGGACAATAATCAGTACAAATGACAATTATTGTGTAAAAGAACTGGTTGTGACAACCCGGTCCTGGACTGTTGTGTTAACAGAAACTCCAAAGACAGTCAATGTAAATTGTTCTGTTGCCAGTCTTGTACATTTTGCAACAAACATTGTAAGGCAGCCACAAAAAAGGCTTAAGTCCTCCTTTAAAAAACAAGGTATAAATAAAATTTGTGAATTGTGTTTCTTTTGTCGGTCTTTGTGTTTCTGCCCCAATGTTCCCAATGCCACAATGTTGTGCATGCCCCACTAGTAGGCGGACACTTTCAGCCCTTTTGGCAGACCTGGGCCCGCCTGGGGGCAAGGCCGAGAGTGGTGTCAATCCTGAAGGAGGGCTATGTGCTTCCGTTCAAGCCCAAACCCCCTCTAGTGAGACAACCCCTGATAGTCAGTGATTATGCCAATCGCAACAGAAACCTCTCCCTTAAGGAGCTGTTCAAAATCTTGTGGACAAAAAGGCAATAGAGATGGTGAGGGTTCGATCCCAAACCAAATAAAAAATGGCAACTAATCTTGGACCTCAGTGCTCTCAACAAATGTTTGAGCGTAAGAACATTCAAAATGGAAACCCCAGAAAGAATTCTGATTTCCTTACAACCAGGGGAATGGGTGACATCGCTGGATTTCAGCGACGCCTACTCCCACATTCCAATTCACACCGGGTCCCGTAAGTATCTTAGGTTCCATTTCCAAAACCAATCATACCAGTTCTGGGCCCTCCCCTTTGGCCTATCAACAGTTCTGATGGAGTTCACTTGTGTGGTCAAAGAGGTCAAATTAATGGCTCAGTCAAAGGGTATAAGAATCCACCAGTACCTAGATGACTGGTTGATTCGAGCCTCTACCAAAGAATCCTGCCACCAGGGCACCCAGTCCCTCCTCACCCTTTGTCCGGAGTTGGGTTGGGTGGTGAACCTACAAAGCCAGAGTTGGACCCCAAACAGGTTTTGAGTTTGTGGGTTACAGATATGATCTCTCACAAGGACTGGTCAAACCGACACAGAATCGTTGGGAGTCAATTCTCCAAAAGGTGGAATCCATTCTACCCAAACCAACTTGCCGAGTCAGGAACTTTATGTCCCTGATAGGCCTCCTCACAGCAACAGAAAAACAGGTACCCCTGAAGAGGCTCCACATGAGACCCATCCAGTGGCATCTCAAATTACATTGGAGAGTCCCAGAATCTCTAGAGAAGGAGATTCCAGTTCCAAGGTCCCTTCACCCGCACCTTCTATGGTGGACCAAGGTGACCAGTGTCTTGATAGGCCATCCTCTGCACCCTTTGTGTCATGCCATTTAAATCTTTACAGATGCCTCAAAAGAAGGCTGGGGTGCTCGCGTAGACAACTTCGCAGCAAGCGGCACTTGGTCAGTTCCAGAAAGTCATCTTCACATAAACTTCCTGGAACTAAAAGCTGTCTTGCTAGCCTTGAAAAGATACCAGCACCTAGTACAAGGAAAAATCATGCTAGTTGCCACAGACAACACTACACTTGTGGCATACATCAACAAGGAGGGAGGTATGAGGTCAGGCTCACTTTGTGCCCTTCTATGGCGGCTCCTGTGCTGGTGCAATCTGAGACAGATTGTTCTAAAGGCCAGACCTATCCCTGGTCGTCTGAATGTGATTGCAGACAAGTTGTCTCGGAAAGGCCAAATCATTCAGACAGAATGGTCTCTTCATCAGGAGGTTTTCAACCTCCTGAGTCAGACCTGGCACCGTCCCCAAGTGGACATGTTTGCAACAAGGTACAATTACAAACTAGCCAAATACGTGTCTCCAGTGCCGGATCCCAATGCATGGGCAGTGAACACTCTAACAGTCTCTTGGGAGAGCCTGGACATGTATGTCTTTCCCCCAGTGTCGTTACTGGGTAAGGTAGTCAGCAAACTCGCAGACCATCTCTACAAGAGAGTGATCCTAATAGCTCCAGGTTGGCCCAACATATCATGGTTTTGGGATCTTTTGGTGGAGCTGTCGTCTCAGATCCCCCTTTGCCTACCCAACCATCCTGACCTGGTGACACAGCCATATAACAAGGCTCGTCACAGGGATCTGACCAACCTAAACCTTCATGCCTGGCTCCTAGAGCCGAGGCAATCAAGGAGCAAAGCTTCTCTAGTCCAGTGGCGTCACGAGTTGAGGGTCCTCAAAGAAGTTCAACAAGAACTGTCTATGAAGCAAAGTGGTCTGTTTTTGTCCGATGGTGTGAAACAAGTCAGGTGGACTTTAGGTCTCCATCTATAAAACAGATAGCAGATTTTCTCCTACACCTTTTCTAGGAGAAGAATCTCCAGCCCAGTACCATTGATGGTTACAGATCGGCTATTGCGGACAAATTGGGCAATTCCTCCTTGAATGTCAGCAAGGATGAAAACTTAACTTGCCTTTTGGACAGTTTTCATAGAGATAGGCCAAAGGGTTGCTGAGGAATCCCTTCTTGGAACCTCTCCTTGGTTTTACATCAACTCACCAAACCTCCCTTTGAGCCTCTCAGAAAGGCCTCTTTGAAGCATCTGACCTTTAAGACGGTTTTTCTCCTAGCTCTGGGGTCTTGTAAGTGTAGGAGTGAAATACACGCTTGGCTGAACAGAAATATTAGACACCAAGCCGACTGGTCAAAGGTGTCCCTTTACCCCTCCCCAAGTTTTTTGGCTAAAACCACTTGGCCAAAGAGGGTCCAGAGGGCGTGGCTCCAGTGGTCATTCCAGCCCTGGCTCCTACTCTAGACAAGTCCTTGAAGGAGGACAGGTCACTCTGTCCAGTTAGAGCTCTGCGTTATTATCTGGACAAAACACAAGATCTCAGACAAGGCAAAGAGCTGGTCTTTGTCTCCTTCAAAAAAGGTTTCACGAAGGATATTTCTCCTGCTACAATCTCGTCTTGGATTAAGCAGACAGTTATCCTTTGTTATGAACTTTCAGATCAGGAAGCTCTAACCCTTCACCAGGTAAAAACACATGACGTTAGAGCTTTTGCGGCTTCTAAAGCTTTTCAGGGTGGTATCTCGCTAGACCAGATCTTAGCTACATGCCACTGGAAATCCCACAACAACTTTACTCAGTTCTACCTTAAAGATGTTGCTTGGGCAGATTCGGAGCTTTTTCATTTAGGTCCGGTGGTGGCTGCACAGCAAATCCACCAATAAACCTTCTTGGCTCCTATTCTGTAAATAGTGTAAATAGTAGTTAAAAATTTTCATTTAAGGTTTTTTACTTGGGTGCCCGAGGCGCAGAGTATGAGACACCCTAAGGTGTAACTGGAATCTCTAGGACTGAACTCTTCCTCTCTTCTTCCCCTCAGAGCAGAAAGAAAAAGGGGGGGGGGGGGGGTAGTGGCACTGCTTGGAACCTTAGGAGCAGTTTTGGCTTCTTTGTTAACAAGGCCAGAGATTATGTGCCTATTTATAGAGTTCCTTCTAGTCCTGAGGAAGCTGCCCTCCTTCCACTGGGTAGTTATTCTAGCTATCGTCTGTTAGGTAAGGTGTATTAATGCAATTAACTGATAAAAATTTAATTTACTAATTAAAATTTGAAAATTTCCACTCTTTATCTGTTTATCTTTAACATTATATATAGTGTTCAAGTCTGTTTCTTTCAAGATACATCCATTACTTGTGAGTAAATCAGCTATTGATATAATACCAGCTTTATACCAATCTGGGACAGCAGAGATAATGGTATGATAATTCAGTATTATTGCAAATTTTAATTAGTAAATTAAATTTTTATTAGTTAATACCTTACCTAACAGACGGGAGATTCCCAGCCGGCCTTCCCTGCTTTTCAGCTTCAATTACTCTAATTTGGGACGAAAAAGATGCTATGATGTCACGTCCCTCTGGCGAATGAAGCAGGAACTAGGCCACCTGGCCAGTGGGTTGGAGTGTACCGGTCCGGCCGGAAGTGAAACTCAGGATGCCTTTTTCTGGTGTTGGCGGGACCGGCTGAGGCCGGACTATAGCTATCGTCTGTTAGGTAAGGTATTAACTAACAAAAATTTAATTTACTAATTAAAATTTCCACTCTTTATCTGTTTATCTTTAACATTATATATAGTGTTCAAGTCTGTTTCTTTCAAGATACATCCATTACTTGTGAGTAAATCAGCTATTGATATAATACCAGCTTTATAGCAATCTGGGACAGCAGAGATAATGGTATGATAATTCCGTATTATACGAGATGGATAATGGTAAGTCCTTTCTGTGATTGCCTAGTCCCTATATAAAAGCAATTCATTTATATAAAATTTCTTTCCAAAATTTATTGTTCATTTTTCTAGATATTGTTTTCGAGTAGTTTGATCCAAGTAGAATTGCTTGTCAAATTTTTTTTTAAAAGCTAAGACAAAATTATGTAAATTGAACTTATTCAGTCCATCATCTAAATATTTTTTGTCAAGGTCTCCCTCTTTATTTTGTCTGGTTAACCATTTCAGATGAACTTAAAAACATACCTCCAATGTATTTTAAGATAACATTTCCAGGAGAAGGTAGATAAAAATAGATGGTTTAATTTTGATAAGGCAAAAGTTTTTAATTATAGTTATCCTTCCTGATGAAGTCATATACCTTCCCGACATGAAATAAGTGTTCTAGCTTTTTTATAATTGGCAAAAAATAAATACGTATCATTTCATTCAGGTTCACTGAAAATTTAACCCCTAAAAATTGAAGGTGGTTTTCTCCCCATGTTAATGGTTTTCCAACATTAATTTTGTCTTTTGAGTTATGTTTTTATAAAACCATATATGCTATGCTATGTTGTTAATGCATCAGTTTTTATTAATAAAACAGTGTTTGGGCACACAGTAAAATAGATAAGGAGCTATTGGGTATACTTGTGTGCAACTACAACCTATTGTAAAGAAATCAGAAAGTGTTCAACATTCAGCACGGCTGCCCTAACATTTGAATTTAGGACCTTTATCTAATTACAAAAACGTCCCAGATTCAGTTACAATTTTTATATCTTGTCAAAGTGTTTCTTCAAAGAAATAAGGTATTTGGATGGTTTTCCCAATCATTCAGCCATTGGGCTCTAGATCGATTCATACACCCTAATTTGTTTCATTACAAAAAATTTTTAGCTCCTTTTTCAGGATCTAATTTTGATTGGTCAATTTGTTCAGAGTTTTGCACTATGTTTTCAAATTTATGTTTTCAAATTTGAAGCATATTTCAGGTTTTCACCTTTGATTTGCAGCAATAGAACCTCTTAAAAGCACTATCAGAAATTATAAAGTTAAAGGTAGAATCATGGAGTATACTGACCAGCATCAGATGGTACAAGGGCAAAGCATAATTTTGCTTTTCCATGTCTATAATATTATTAATTGCGTTCATAAAATCCTTACTTTATAGCAAATAAAAATTGAATTTTGATAAACCTCTACCCTGTTGGAATTTACAGATGGTTAAAACAAGTTCCAATATAGAATGATCAAATCTATATCCCGATGTTTAACTGGAATTTGTTACCTAGATCCAAGAAAGCGTCAGATACCAAAAAGTAATCTCATCTTGCATGTTTTGTAGGATATTTTTCTGTGCCAGGTATATCAACATATATTCTTATCAAAAATTCAGAAGGTATTAATTTAGCCAAGAAAATTCATCAAGTCTAACAGATATAGCATTTGGGTTTTTTATATTCCCATAGTTGTATATTTCCATCTCTGGGTCCAAAACAAGATCATAAGACAAATCTTCTATGCTGCCTTTCACAAATTAAGAAAATTGTTGTGAATCATTATTTGGTGCATAAATATTGACTAGTTTGATAGAGAAATAGCTTATTGTTAAAAGCATTGACATGAAATTCCCAACTTCAACTGTTGAGATTTGATAGTCATATTTTTTGCCAATTACAATTGCCACCCCCTTTGAATTTGTCCTGGATCAATGTATGAAGCATTCACTAGTCCATAATTTTTATCACTTTTAAGTCATTGTTAAAAAAGTGTGTATCCTGGAGACAAAGAATGTCTGGATTCTATTCAGTTAAATAGTTTAAGACATCTGTACATTTTAAAGATCTCTTGACACTTTACTCACAATATTCTTAGGGTTCCAGAAAACATTGAAACACATGAAATATGCCAGAAAAGAAATTATAGAAAATGGAGTTTGAGAAAAAAAGGATGGAAACAAGGCCAAAAGGGGTTTCAGTCTAATAATGTGAGCTGCAAATCCATCAGAGACACAAATAGTGCACCGAAGTGGTGAACCCTCCCAGTACTAACATAGCCCATTGCCGCTTAAGTTCAGTAAACAGAGAGATACTCATTGCGCTGCACCAAAATTCATGGAAGTCTGGAGACAAAAAAAATGCTTCTTAGAAGCTTAAATTAAGAAGCTTAAATTGAGAAACTAGTTCAAACAATCAGTGCAAAATTAGTAAGCGGTGCTGCTAAAGAAACAAAAAACGACCAAGACGTTATGAAGATATAAATATAACATACAACATATGAATGAGTTATACAAAGGAAAAAGTAATGAAAGTTATATTGTAGATTCTATGAGATACTGACCTTACTTATATAAGACACTAGATACTGTATCAAAGTGTTGCAGAAGTACTATATTTTAGCAAAGTTTTCATGCAGAAATGGTAATACTATTGCAAAATATTCAGAAATATGTTGATTTTTCTTCTTTATCGGATCACATTTGGCCCGTAAAAATAGATCACACAGTGCCTGTTAGGTAAATGACAGTTAATTAGGTTTAATTCTTAGTACCTGAACTCAATGACAGGTTTACTTAAATGATGACTGACAAAGTTACCTAGATGAACCATAACAGAAGTTGTCTCGTGTTGAATAAATGAACCTCTCATTTCAATTGTGTTGAAGTCAACAAGTTGTCCAAAACATGCTAATATCAAGAAATATTCTAATAACATATCTCACTGAAATAATTTAACTTCAATAGCCCTGCAGTCACATGCAACACCATAAATGCATCAGATAGTTACACATTGGTAATTTCAATTTTTGACCTTAAGGCCACGCCTGAGACTTTGAAAAACTCTTCATAAAAATGTTTTCACCTAACCAGTGGGATTTTTCAAGTTACAATTGATTTGCTCATTTCTAAATGGCAGACTCGCTACCACTGCTTTTCAATTTCAACCTCTTTGACACTTAAGATCAAAAGTATTAATCACCTATAATCTAATGAAGTCTCATTCATTCACTGAAAATGGCCATCTCAGAGATTTTGAAGAATGTATCCTGCTTTCATCTAGTAAGTGTGATTTTATTCTAGTTATGGTTGATTTGCTCATTGACTAAATAAAAGAGTAGATACCATCATTTTCGATAAGCTGCATCTCTGATATTTGTTATTGACATTGATCAAATGTATAAAGCACCGTTAATTTAATAGTGCTGAAGTTGCAAATGGTTTTCTCATTAACTAAAAGATAAGGAAAATACTACTCATTTAGATATTGAGCTGTTAATTTGAATCTGTTGAAAATGGTTTAAGTTCAATAGCCCTGCAGTTACATGGAACACCTTGAACACCTAGCAAATTGCTCATCTTCGAGTTTTTCTAGAATTCGTCCAAAACTGTTTTCACCTAACCATTCTGATTTTTCCAGCATATTAGGAAAATTTCATGCTAGCCCACATGAAAAAAAAGAAACATCGTATTTGTTTGCCTCTACCAACTCTCCCTAATGTCAGACCATGACCTACTGTATGTACTGGTTTCCTCTACCCACAAAAATACATGCATGATATAACCTGTACAGTGTTCAAAGTGACGTAGCACCCCAAGTGAATAACTAAACCTTGGCTTTTGTCCTTTATGTCATACAAATTGTACAAAATTAATAACATGAATTAAAACAAAACAAAACAAATGCACCACCAGAGTGAAAAGGTTCAAATAAAGTAAATTGAACATTGATGGATTAAAAACTTTTTACTGTCGGGTTGGTCACTATATTAGAATAATTAGACCTGTGGGCAAACAATAAGTAAATCTTTGTTTTATATAGCATTTTAAGCCAGGCAGGCCACTCAAAATTGTATGTTCTTCAATTAAGAAACAGAAAGCTTAAGGCCCCAGTCCCGAGAGTATAATCTAGTAATCAGGGAAGATTTAAAGATATAATAACTTTACATCTGATACAAACTTAGCCAGGCCAGACCCATTACAGAGGCTGCAAGTAAAGCTGAAAGTTATTTCTATCAGAGCTGTAAAATGCTTCATTGTATTCTAATGTGGGTGTTCCACCACACGACTAAGGCTCCCGATTAAGGGTTTTTGAGGGTCGGTTTGAAATATTTGCTTAGTCCCAGACCTTCTGTAAGGGTCGGTTGTGGTCGGTTGGGGCCGTGTGAGAAATCAAACATGTTTGATATTTCACACGACCCCAACCGATTATTTTTTCCCGCCATAAACAAAATGTCCAGTCCCAGGCGTCCTCAGGCCTCCTCAGATCAAATTTACACAGTCCTATGTGGTCCCAGGCCGCCTGCGACCCTTAGTCGCCGACCCTTAGTCCCAGACCCTCTATTCTTAGTCCCAGGCCTCCTGCGACCCTTAGTCCCATTGCAAAACAAAAATCGGCTATCTCGGTCTGGGGACGCCTGGGGACGCCTCAGGACACCTTGTGGGGTCGGGACTTAATCCTGGGTTAGTCGGCTCTTAGTCCCAGGAGGCCTGAGGCGTCCTGGGACCCAGTCGGTTTGTCTACGACAGGATCGTGGTTCAAACCGACCACAAAAATGGCTTAGTCGGTTCTTAGTCCCAGACCAGTTAGGGACTGTCTGGGGCCTCCTGGGGCGTCCTGAGGCCGATCTGTAGTTAATCCCAGACCTTCATACCGATTCTGTCTTCCACCCCATTGGTCAATTTTTTTTCCATTTTTTCCAAGACTACCCACGATTAAGGGTCGCCGACAGGATCGGGGCTTAATCCTTTGGTGGAACAAGGGCATTAACTAAAATCAGGGGAATGTTGGTTTAAACCTTGTTATGCCAATTAATTCAAGTTTATTTGCTTTTGGTATCCTGATGATGCCAAGCTCTCATTGTGTTGTCCCATTTTAGGCCAATGGTATTCTACTGATAACCATAATTATTGATCAGACATGTATGGTATGTCTAAAGTCTTGAAATTATTGGTTGAAAAATCTGCATATTATCATGTGCTAGATTTGAATAGACCGTAAAAATGAAAGTTCAGGATAAAGTATAGCCATAGTTTATATGGTCTTCACTCTATATTGACGTCATTTAACACATATGCTATTTGCACTATTATCAGTTCACAGAACTTAGGTGATGGTGGAGCTCATATGGATTTTGCCATTGTGGTTGGAGGCTCAATCACTGCTGGTGCCCATGCTCAATCCATTGATTCGGCTGGTGATTCTGCTACAGTTATAGTAATAACAGTGTGTATCCAGTCTCAAACTGTTCAGGTTCAGGCTGTGAATGAAGAGGCAAGAAGATGGGGAAAGTATGAGGATATTAATGTGTCAGCCTTCAGTGGAACTCTGCTTGCCCAATTGTAAAATGTTGGCCAACATCTCATTTTGTCAAATTGATTTTATTGAACATGCTTGAGCAAATTGTAATATTGTAATTTCAATACTTGCCAAATTGATTCATATGATTATTAAGTGAATAAAATCTTGTCATAATTGTGTCATTGTTGATTTTTTGGCCTTTTGAGGGAAGTGTGCTGTGATTTTTTCCACAGTGGCCCTGAATTTTTATTGAATATTCCCAGACAACATTCATCCATCAGTCTGTTGATAGGGTGTTTGTCGCACATTATGTGATAGGTAAAGTATGAAAAAGAGTGCCTTACTGGGAAAACAATGCACACTTTACAAGACCCCGAAGAGGTCGAGTAATAGTGTGCATTATTTTTTCTCTTTTTGTTTGGCGCGAAAGGAGTTTGTCAATTTTTTGACAGAGAGTTATAAACTTAATTTTATTGTATGCTACACTAGTGTTTTTACTACGAATCTTCAATTATTGGATTACATAGTTATCATGGCATCACCAGGCAGTTTGAAAGGGCAGAGGCGAGGTACATGCGGCCATGCAATGGCTGCTTTTGACTTGCATGAGAAGTGTGCGCGTTGTCATGAAAAGAAGATTGGTGATGATCTTTGTATTAAAGGGCTGAGTTGTATTTTATGTGAGAGATTTTCTGAAGCTTAGCGTGAGACCTTGTCTACACCTTCTTGTAAAATCCGTAAAGAGAAACGTGCAGGGCCACTTGTATCCCCAAAGGACATTACTATCATTGGTGCTGTAGAGTTGAAAGAACAAGCGTCTGTTCAACCCATTGCGCATCCCCCCGCGCAGGGTCCGTCTACGTCTCAGCCGGTTTCTTTTATCACCTCTGCCCAATTTGAGGAAATGAACGACAAATGGGCGGAACACTTTGCTAGGTTCGAGGCCCTTCTTTCAAGAGGCAATGTCTTCTACACTCCGAAGTCCTCTGCTCCGGGTTCTTCACACCCAGTACTGTCTGACCAGCCTTTTTTAAATCCCTCTGCCCCGGCTACCGGTCCAGTAGGTCTCTTGGCCGAGCAGGATATTAGTGTCAGATCTGAGTCAAAGACAAAAAAGAAGAGTAAGAAGTCTTCTAAGAGTAACAAGTCTAAAGACAATTGAATTAATTGAATTTTCAACCAGTATTGCTAATATACCGGAATTGAATTTTAAGAGATATATAGAAAGGGCCAAAACAGAAATTAAAAATTGGAGTAGTAGGAATATAACACCCTTTGGAAAGATAACCGTTATCAAAACGTTTGTTATATTTCTCCTTTTGTCCATCTATTTTTGACAATACCTACATCTCATCAATTTATAAAAGATTTAAATAACTTATTATATAAATTTCTGTGGAATAAAAAACCTGATAAAATCAATCGTGAAACAATATGTTCAGACTACTTTGAGGGAGGACTTAAAATGGTCAATATTTTTAATTTTGAAAGAGCACTCAAACTTAGCTGGATAAGAAAATTATACACCATGGCAGAAAAGCCATGGTACTACTTATTTTTCAGTACTTATGATAACTTTGCTAAGTTTTTTAAATTGGGGGTTGGATGGACAAAATTTCTACTTAAAGCAGGTAAGAATAAGTTTTGGCAACAAGTTTTTAAAAACTGGATCACTCTAAACAGTTTTCATAAAGTTCAAACGAACACTGATATAATGGAATCTATTATTTGGTACAATACAGATATCTTTAAGACTGATATATATTACCCTCACTGGTTCAAAAAGGGGATTTATTGTATTGGTGATTTGGTCAAATCCAGTGGCAAATTTTTCAATATGGAAGAAATAGAACAAAAATATGATCTTAAGGTAAATTTTCTGTACTACAACAAACTGAAGCATGACATTGGAGCATTTATTGAAACATATAAGAAGGGAAATAAATTTCAACATAGAAAACTTTATATTCCATTCCATTTGAAGCTACTCATCCGAAACCTACCCGGATGTAAAGATTTTTATAAAGTATTGAACGATAAAAACAAAGCAAAACCGCCTTTATGTGAAACAAAGTGGTCAACAGATTTAGATATCCCACAGGAAACCAGTGACTGGTTATATCTATATAAAAGCTGTTTTAAGGCCGTGTCAGAAATGAGTATAATTTGGTTTCAATATAAAATTTTATTTCAAATTTTAGATACAAAAGATTACCTTTACAAAGTAAAATTAAATGACTGCAATTTATGCAGCTTCTGCAAAGAAGTGCGAGAAACTATTATTCACATCTTTACTCAGTGTACAAAGGTACAAGATATTTGGAAAAATGTCAAATGTTGGATTCAGAATAAAATTGGTATGAGCCTTCATATTACAAATATCATGAAAATAATTGGATATCCTGATTTTGATCAAAATTACTGGCCTTTAAATTTTATATTGATATCAACCAGATACTACATTTACAGATGTGCCAAAACAAACCAAATTTTAAACATTTTCTTCTTGCAAAAAGAAATCAAAAGAAGATATTTAGAGCACAAATATTTAGCAAAAATTAAACAAAACAGTGCGATCTTCAACAAAAGATGGGAAAGTTGGAAAAATATCTTTATCGATGTATAAAAATGTTATTGTAATGACAATGTGTCTCAGACATACTATTTGAACATTCAGTTGTTACTCGTTCCAAGGACATCAGTGGCAAATGTAAATGTCTTTTTTCATTTCTTAAAGTAGCTATTAAGAATCAGAATGTTAAGCTGATTAAAGTTGGCAAGAGGGAATTCCATAACTGTTTTCATTTCTTATTAGTCATTAGTATAAATCTTTGACAGATAGTACAGAGAAAAATTCTTTTTTGTCAATGTTAACGGACAAACTGGCAACTGTCAAATTTAATTTGTGTAATAGTGTAATAGAGTATAACATACTAATCAATTTTATATCTTGAAACATATAATTTTTGATAGTTGTGTCTAAAACCTTTGTTTTTTGTTCTTGTGTTATGAAATAAAAAATAAAAATATAGAAAAAAAAGTCTAAAGACATTCCTGTGCCGGAACAGCTGGCCCCTGCTAGTGACATTCCCGGTCCGGGAGATTTTTCACAGGAACCAGTCTTCCGACCAGTTTCCTCTGTGGCTACCGCCACTGGTCGCTCTGGTGCTTCTACCGGTACTATAGAACAGTCTGTACCACCGGTTCCACAACCCGGTCCGGAGAAACTTGCTACCGGTCCACCCAATCAACCTTCAGCTCAAACTGCCGCTGCTTCTTCTGCTGTATTGACCGGTTCCGGTGGGATTTCCTTCCTACCAGAACAGTCTTACAGGAATCCACCTGAACAGCAATTGTTGGAGGAGGAAAATTCTGAAGCAGAGTTATCCGGAGGTGAAGAAGAGGGAGAGTTGTCTTCTGATGGCTTGGAGAAGCAGGAACAGACTGAAGACATTACATTCCGTGAAACTGTCTGCTCCATCCGCTCTTTTATGGGCTGGGATTATATTCTGGTCTTCGAAAGTGATCTGGCCGAACCGGACAAGACTAAAAATCTGTGGAGAGGAAAGCACCCCAGGAAGCCGGCACGGATTTCAGTGGCAAAGCCGCCAGACGACTGGCTGTGCCAAAAACTTGAAAAACTTAATACAACCATTGCTGCAGGATAACTTCTCGTGCTCAAGATGCGGCGGGGTTGAAAAAAGACCAGTTCGTTAAAATCCCCAAATCACAAAGCCGCTGGTACCAAATGTACACAGTTAGACAGGAAGGTCCTCACAGACCAGGAAAGAACTTGTTTAGTTGGACCGGCAACGAGGCCAAGGTGAACTCCCAGTTCCCACGTATTATCAAGGCTTCATCCTACTCACCATCTGGACCATCTTCTAGGCCCATTTCACAGGAGTACCTCAGAAGGTGGGAACATTGTGCCAAAGAAGGGACTTATGTAGTCAATAGTGCAGCTGGATTTAACCGCTGTGCTTCAGAGTTGCAGTAATGTATCTCTTCTACAGTTGGTTTTGTGGGGTCTAGGATCAGCAAGGGAAAATCTCCCAAGGAGGTCATGGAGGCTTTTAGGGACATCAAGGACTTACTGGCTTTCCATCATAATGTGTCTCTCTCCATGGGTACTGCTTTACAATACTTAGCGGATAGCCTCTTTGTCAACCTCTTAAATCTCATCTTGCTCCGTCGTGACTCCTACCTTGAGCATGTCAGACCAGGGATCAAGCCAGACCAGGGATCAAGCCGGACACTTGGAATATGCTGCATAACGCACCTATGTTCGGATACGGCCTGTTTCCCGACGCTGTCTTCAATACTGCTGAACAGGATATAAATAAATATGAATCAGCCGGAGTAGCTCCAGGGCCTGGTCCGGGTGCCTCGCAGTGCTCCAATTGGAGAGGCAATTTCAGGTACAAGCCTTATGATAAGCGTGGCCACCAAAGAGGTTCCCAACAACCTGAACAAGAGCAACAGCCATGGCGACAGTTTTCTAGTTCTGCAAATAGGGGTAGAGGCCGAGGTAGAGGTAATCCTCGTTTTTCCAAGTCTAGAGGCCTCAAAGCATATAAATGACAATTACAGTGTTCCACCAACCCGTTTAAGTCACAGTTTTCAGGGGTTGGATTTAGTGATGAGACAGTCTTGCCAAGAACAGAATATTTCATGTCTGAACTCAAATCAAAATGTGTCTTGTATAAATGTTGTCAGTCCTGTTCTTTCTGCAACTATTCCAGGGCAACCGCAAAAGAAAGGTATAAGACCCGCTCAAAGCTTGAATCTAATAAAGCATGTCAAAGGTGTTTCTTGTGTCGCTCTCTCTCATTTTGCCCCCTCTGTTCCAAGTGTCCCACATGTTGTCACAGAAACCGGTGTTGGGGGAAGACTCCAGGGCTTCTGGCAAGTTTGGCAAAAGATGGGTTCAAATCCAAGGGTAGTTTCCCTTCTGAGGGACGGTTACTATCTTTCTTTCAGGGAAAGGCCACATCTCAGCTGCTTTCCCTTGATTGTGAGCAAATATGCAAACCCCTCCAAAAGCAAGGCCCTGGTAGAAGCTCTGTGGTCCCTAAGATAAAAGCGAGTAGTGGAAAGGGTGGTTGTCAAGTCCTCGCTGGCTTTTTACAACCGACTCTTCCTGGTCCCAAAACCCAATGGGCAATGGCATCCAATCTTGGATCTAAGCCAACTCAATCTTTACCTGTCAACAAGCAAGTTCAAGATGGAAACTCCGGAGACAATCCGGTTGTCTCTTCAGCAGGGGGAATGGGTCACTTCGCTGGACTTCAGCGAAGCCTACTTCCACATTCCCATAGCTTAGAGATCCAGGAAGTATCTAAGATTTCACCTGAACAAGATCAGTTACCACTTTACTTCCCTTCCCTTTGGTCTGGCAACGGCCCCGTTGGAATTCACCAAAGTGGTCAAGGAGGTCAAACTAATGGCTCAAGCAAGGGGTATCAGGATCTACCAGTACCTAGACGACTGGTTGCTACGAGCCCCTTCCCAGGAAATTTGCCTACAGCATACCCGGACCCTCTTGGACCTATGTCAAGGGCTGGGTTGGCTGGTAAACATGCAGAAGTCAGAGCTGGTGCCCCAACAGGTTTTCAACTTCGTCGGTTACCGGTTCAACCTTTTGACCGGTCGGGTGTTACCCACTCAGGACCGGCTGAACAGTCTAAGAGAGAAACTTCTGTTCATCAAAGCTCGGAACTCCTGTACAGTTCGTCAGTTCATGTCCCTGATAGGCCTTCTGACGGCGACAGAAAAGCAAGTTTGGTCAGGTCGTCTCCATATGAGGCCTATTCAGTGGCACCTGAAGCGTCATTGGCATGTGCCGGAAGTCCTGGAGAAGGTAATTCTGATTCCCATGTCACTCCATCCTCATTTGGACTGGTGGTTGGACTACAACAATGTGCTTCGGGGTCAGCCCTTGCACCCTCTTCAGCACGCTCTTCAAGTCTTTACAGGCGCTTCAAACGAAAGTTGGGGCACTCACTTAGGCGAAGCCACTGCAAGAGGAGTTTGGTCAGAGCCAGAAGGAAAACTCCATATAAAATTTCTGGAGCTGAAAGCAGTTTTCTTGGCCCTAAAGAGCTTCAAGCATCTTTGCAAGAACCAGATTGTTCTGATTGCGACAGACAACACAACTGTGGTCTCGTACATAAACAAGGAGGGAGGTATGAGATCAGGCTCTCTTTGTGCCCTCCTGTGGAGACTTCTGTCCTGGTGCCATCCCAGGGGAATAGTCCTCAGGGCAAGACACATTCCGGGTCGCTTGAATGTGATAGCAGACAAACTCTCCAGACACAATCAAGTGATCCAAACAGAGTGGTATCTCGATCAGCGGGTATTCAATCTGTTGTGCTCCAATTGGGGTCTACCTCATGTGGACTTGTTTGCAACCCACTTCAATTTCAAGATTCCCAGGTTCATGTCTCCGGTTCCGGATCAGAAAGCCTGGGCAGTGGAAGCTCTGAGCCAGCCTTGGGAGGATCTGGAGGTGTATGCCTTTCCCCCGGTCTCCCTGCTCAACCTAGTGGTCTCCAAGGTGGTAGATCAGGGTTGTCGCAGAATGATTCTGATAGCTCCAGGATGGCCCAACATGCCTTGGTTTTGGGACCTGGTGAATCTATCCATTCAGGTTCCCTTCCAGCTGCCTCTACGCAAGAATCTGGTTACTCAGCCGTTCAACAGACTTCTACACAGGAACCTCAGCAACTTGAATCTTCATGCTTGGCTCCTAGATCCTGTGTCATCCAGGAACAAGGGTTCACTGATGAGGTGGCAGCGAGAATTGAAGCTCCTCAGAGAGGCTCAACCAGAGCCGTGTACAAGTCAAAGTGGACCATTTTTGTTAAATGGTGCGACTCACATAAGGTGGACTTCAGGTCGCCTTCTCTCAGTCAGATAGCAGAGTTCCTCCTGTACTTATTCAAGGAAAGAAACCTTCAGCCTAGCACCATCAATGGCTATAAGACTGCCATTGCGGATATGGTCGTTAATGATAGGCTCAATATCAGTAAGGACGAGAATCTAACTCGTCTTCTGGATAGTTTTCATCGAGACAAGCCCAAGGGCAGGTGAGGAATCCCTTCTTGGAACCTCTCCTTAGTCCTTCACCAGTTGACTAAGGCTCCCTTTGAGCCCCTTCGGAAGGCTTCTCTCAAACACTTGACTTTTAAGACAGTTTTCCTGTTAGCTTTGGGGTCAGGCAAGAGACGCAGTGAGATCCATGCCTGGCTGTTCAGGAACATCAGGCATCAGGAAAACTGGACTCAGGTCTCTGTATCCTTCGCCTAGCTTCATTTCCAAGAACCAACTGGCCAAGGAGGGTCCTGCTTCGGTGGCCCCTGTGGTTATCCCAACCTTGTCCACTTCTCTGGACAGGTCGCTTACGGAGGACAGGTCCCTTTGCCCGGTTAGAGCCTTGCAATACTATTTGGATAGGACCAAGGATATCCGGGCTGGTAAAGAGCTGGTGTTTGTATCCTTTCGTCCGAGTTTCCAGAAGGATATTGTACCTGCTACCATCTCCTCTTGGATTAAACAGACAGTTATTTTGTGTTACCAACTGTCAGATGAGGAGGCACAAACCCTTCATCAAGTTAGAGCTCATGATGTCAGAGCCTTTGCAGCCTCTAGGGCTTTTCAGGCTGGGGTCTCCTTGGAACAGATTCTCTCGGCCTGTCACTGGAAAGCCCATAATACCTTCACCCAATTCTATCTCAAAGATTTGGCATGGGCTGACTCAGAGCGATTCCATCTGGGTCCCATTGTGGCTGCACAGCAGGTCCACAATGATTAGACCTTAGAGTTTTCAATGTTTGTACATAGTCTCTTTGGTAGCTAAGAGTGTTTCCCTAGGATTGCCATGATCCTAAATGGTTCCAGGGATCCTTTATATTTTCCTTTATCCTGTTCCTTTCCTCTGCTAGGTATTTTAGCTCCTTACCTACTCTCTTACTGTGCACTTTGATAGCAGTGGCACACCCTTGTATTAACAAAGGGGGGGAGAGCTAAGGTGTTCCTGTGGTTGGTTTATTTAACCATTACCTGGGCCACCTTTCTAGTTACCTAGAATCTGGGATTTCCCCCTTTTTGGCTACCCTCCATCCACTGGGTAGTTATTCTGCATCTGTCCACTAGGTAAGATATATTAACGTAATAAAATAGAAAATTTAATAGTAAATTAAATTTTTATAAGTTAATATCTTACCTAGTGGACAGGGGAATTCCCACCCTATCTTCCCCACTATTTTTAGCCAAGGGGTCTTATTGAGGTAGTCAACAAAAAGAGGAAGAGCGCATGCGTGAGCATGCGCAGTACACCAGCAGGGAGGCTATACAGCCACCTTCGAGTGAACAGGACACTACCGGTCCCTTCCAGAGCCCAGCTCAGGATGTTTTTTTCTAACGTTTGGCGAGACCGGCATAGCGCCGAATAAATGCATCTGTCCACTAGGTAAGATATTAACTTATAAAAATTTAAATTACTATTAAATTTTCTATTTTCTCTACTAAATCATGGGCACCATTTGACTGTTTCAGGTGTCTGTAAATTGGAATAAAAAAGTGTGCATTACCTAAAATTAAAGCACACTTGGGATGTCATTCTATTGTTAAAAGTATGCATTATTTTTAGGTAATGCACACTTTTTTATTCCAATTTACAGACACACTTTTTCATACTTTAACTATTACATAATGCATACTTTTAACAATAGAATGGCATCACAAGTGTGCTTTAACATATTTTATTGGGGAAAAGTGGCTCACCAATCATGTGTCTACTGTTAAGACTTGCATATTTTTTATATTTGGCCACCACTGGGCCAATGTTGGTCTAACAGTAAATTTTTGGTAATGGAAAGCAGTGAAATTAGTAAACTTTGAAAGCACTATTTAACAATTTTACACATAAAATATATACCTTCATAATGTGATTCCAACAAGAAAGATGTGATTTAATATTATAAGTTTTACTTTTATAGATCATTCACTTGAGTCTGCAGTGCATCTATGTTGATAACTACTTTATATGATTGATAATGCATTTGTCCCATGACTGGTCAGTGTTATGGTTGACGGGCAAGCGCAGAAGCACATACTGGTTTGCATGCAATTTGCAACAGGAAAATCTTTGTACACAATAACTGGTTTCAAAGATGAAGATATATAGATATGAAAATGTTGAATTGCTATAATTAGGGCTAAACATTCCTGTTCATTTGTGGAGTTGTTGTTCTGATGAACATTAAACTTTTTTGAAAAGTAACAAATAGGATGGTCAATACCTTTATCAGTAGAATGCATTAAAATGCCCATGTACTAAAATCACTGGCATCAACAGCTAGATTAAAGGTCTTACTGAAGCTGGGGCACTTAAGACAGGCTGTGAAGGGAGAAAACTTGTGTCAATTTGTCAACTGTCAAACACTCTCTGACAAGCCTTAGACCGGTGACATGTTTGATACTCTTATCCAGTAGCTTGGTAACTGGAAAAGTGGCCTCTGAGAAGCTTTTACAAAATATTCTGTAATAACCTTTAATTTTGTCTTAATTAAGTATCCCTTGAAAAGGGGACGCTTATTGTTTTCACCCCCAGTTTTCAGTCAGTCACTGTCGCTGTATTATCGTCTCCCTTGATATTAGGCTTATCCAAATGATATGTGGCAATTATCTTCTATAGGCTTGGGAAAATTTTTTGACAGGCATAAATTTGACCTTTACGATGTTACATGATCAAATATTAAAAAAAATTACTTCTTTTTTGCTAGATTTTCTCAGAAAGTACCGGGTGTAGGTCAACCAAATTTGGTATACGTATTCCTGACATAAAAATCTAAGTGCCAGTCGGGATCAATCGGGTCATAATTGACCGATTGATGGGCGATTGATTATCAGTTGATAAACAATTTGGTAAAATTAAGCCTTGAACTCTCTTATTATTGGTGCTAGAGGTTTGGGATGGCAAACCAACATATAGGAAATCATGGGCTGGGAATCTTTTTGTGTGGTCGGATTTGACCTTGGGCCTCTCCTTCAAGGTCAAATGAGGATAGCCAAAGTTCAAAGTACTTATACCTCGCTTATTATTGGTCTTAGAGGTTTGGGATTGCAAACCAACATATAGGAAATCATGGGCTGGGAATCTTTTTGTGTGGTCGGATTTGACCTTGGGCCTCTCCTTCAAGGTCAAATGAGGATAGCCAAAGTTCAAAGTACTTATACCTCGCTTATTATTGGTCTTAGAGGTTTGGGATGGTAAACCAACATATAGGAAATCATGGGCTGGGAATCGTTTGGTGTAGTCGGATTTGACCTTGGGCCTCTCCTTCAAGGTCAAATGAGGATAGCCAAAGTTAAAAGTGCTTATAACTCTCTTATTTTTGTTCCTAGAGGTTTGGGTTGGTAAACCAACCTATAGGAAATCATGGGCTGGGAATCTTTTGGTGTGGTCGGAGTTTACCTTGGGTCTCTCCTTCAAGGTCAAATGAGGATAACCAAAGTTAAAAGTGCTTATAACTCGCTTATTGTTTCTCCTAGAGGTTTGGGATGGTAAACAAATATATAGGAAATCATGAGCTGGGAATCTTTTGGTGTTGTCAGATTCGACCTTGGGTCCCTCTTTCAAGGTCAAACAGGGATAGCCAAAATTAAAAGTGCTTATAACTTGCTTATTATTTGTCCCAGAGGTTTGGGATGGTAAACCAACCTATAGGAATTCATGGGCGGGGAATCTTTTGGTGTAGTCGGATTCAACCTTGGGCCTCTCCTTCAAGGTCAAACGATAATAGGTAAACTTAAAGTACTTATAACTTGCTTATTATTGTTCCTAGAGGTTTGGGATGTGAAACCAGTCTATAGAAAATTATGGCCGGGGGATCTTTTGGTGTAGTGAGATTTGACCTTGGGCCACTCCTTCCAGGTCAAACGAGGATAGGCAAACTTAAAAGTGCTTATAACTTGCTTGTTGTTGCTCCTAGAGGTTTGGGGTGTAAAATCAACCTATTAGGGAATCTTTTGGCTTTCCTCAAATGAATGCTTCTTGTATAAGCATTTACCTACAGATAAGTTGTGTTATAAATTCAGATCTGACAAGTCGTATCTTCTGTGTAAATGACTAAAGACAAAATACACATGTTATTCTAACACATCTTACAATCACATGAAAATTGTCTTTCATTTGTGTTTTTGAGATGTTTCACAGTTGGCCTTCAGATCTCTGACCTGTGTATTTACTTTCCAACCTCTTACTTTTGACTGAAGTTACATAGATTGTTTTCCTACACAGTACAACAACACTATATATTACTTTGTTCTCTTCCTTTTATATTTGTAAAACAGACTTTATAATCTTTGGTTAACAATGACTCTATTTTTATGCAAGAAAAAGCTTCTGGTAAAGCACATGGATTGTTTTTTATGGTCCTAAACTCTTGCTGGAAGGCTAAAACCCAGACCCCCCCTACCTTCCCACTTCATTAATCCAATAAACAGAAACTTTACTCAGTTTACCAAATTTTGAAGTGAATTACGACTGAATAATGTTCTAATGATATATATTAGGATAGTAAGTTGTTATGGTTGTAAATGTGTGATGTAGTGCATATATTCAAATATTTGTCCAATTTTTTTTATTTTTACATGGCAATGTGGACAAATTATTCTTTGGTAAAAATATACAGAAACATGCCATCTTAATAGTAGATTAAACCTTCACACTCAATAAATAAGATTTTGGAGAAAAAACACTGTTGTATACTTCAAGGATGAAAAAACCATGTAGCCTTGTTCAGGTGCACAGATTGTTTCAGTTGAAATCACCATCTTAATAACCTTTTTAATATCTGACCAGTTTGTGGCATTGTCTGATGGAATATTGGTGATCAATGTGCCTGAGATGAATACAAATAATATTTAACAAGCCCCTATAATAATATACATTGCATCATATTAATTTTTTCCTGTAATATGCTACAGTACATTGTAGAAATAATATCATGTATTTCTGACATTATCTACAGATAACATAACTTACAGATAATTTGTTTTTTTTATACACCAGACACATGTTTTTTGTTAATGAAAGGAATGACCTACAATATTATAATTACTTCATTTTTAAAGGTGTAGAACTGTTTGTAAAATAAGTAAGGTTAGTTGCTGGTGGTTTATATTTGCAGTAATCTTGACCAAGCATCCTAACCTAATGTAATGACAAATTCCACATCCCATAATTGTATCCACTGGATAGCATCTTTGACCTTGGTCCCTTCCTACAAGGTCAAACGAGGAGACCCAAAGTTAACGGTGCTTATAACTCACTTATTATTGTTCTTACAGTTTGGCAATGTTAAACCTACTTGTTGGAGATCATAGGCTGGGAATCTTCTGATGTGTTTTGATTTGACTTGAGTTCCTCTTTTAAGGTCAAACAAGGATAGGTATAGTTAAAAGTGCTTTTACCTCACTTATTATTTATCCTAGGGTTTGCAATATGAAACCAACCTATGGGAAACCATAAGCTAGGAATCTTCTGATGTGGTTAGATTTAGCCTTTGGCCCTGTTTAGAGGTATACAATTATAAGTAGAGACTTTGGGAAAGGCTAAGACAGTTGTAAAGTGGAGTATAAAATCCAGATGTTAAATTATGAGTTTATGGGAGTGACCTCCTTTTGAACTCTAAGATCCTTTTATAAAGGTAAACAGGAATAGTTATACCTTGTGAACAAAATCATATACATGTGCCTTTATATATGTGTGTCTGTGATTATAAAGTAAAATAAAAAGATATAACTTTGACATAACTATCTTTTAGTTCTTGAAAATATAATATATGCATCAGAACTATAAACATAGTGTCTGATATGTGATTAGTATAGAGGAATACATCTCATAATAGGATACAAATAGTGACAACAGGATATAATACACAGCACAATCAAAATATTCAGAATGGCTTCTGTTAATATCCCTGTTTCAGCTCCAATGGAAGTGAAAGGTGACTTACTTAGTAATTAGACATTTTTCAAAGATCAATGGGAAGATTACAAAGTTTCCAATGCACTAAGGGAGAAATCAAAGAATGTAAGGGTTGCAACTTTAAAATCTGTTGTTGGTACAGATTGTTTTAGAATCTTAAAAAATCTTGAGATAACAGATAAAGACTATAAAGATCCAGTAACGTGCATAAAGGCACTACAAAGGTTTTTCAAACCAACCCAAAATCAAATTTACAAACAGTACATGTTCTACTCATGTCATGAAGGATCCAATGAAAATGTGGATCACTGGGTTAACAGACTGAGACAACTTTCAAAGTCTTGCAACTTTGAAGTAATGACTGACAGTTTGTTGAGAGACCCTGCACTGCTTCAGTCCATTAAAAATGCCAATCATGATGGGACTCATGAAAATTATGTTAAAGAGCAAAATCAAGTGGAATATTATTTAAAATTAAAAAAAGTGAATTTGTAAGTCTATTCTGTCAGTCTACTGATGAAGTCACATTCTTCAATTTCCAGTACTTCAGTCATGCAATATACATACACAGGTTTTGCCCATGATCCAGTTAATGAAATCTTATTATCGGTTGTTAAGTGGCCCATATGAGTAGTTATGATGATCAGTAATGCAAAAAATTATTGTTTCTTGCTTTTTATGTCAGCTGACTCGTCGGTCACCTGACATGGTATCACTCTGCATTGTCTGGTCCGCATCCACATCCTCGTGAACAACTTTTCCAAAGGTACACGACCCAGAGGCATGCTGTTACATTTAAAACATACCTTGTCTGTCAAGGATGCTAAATTGTTCAAGGCATATAGATCGGTTTATCTGTTTCCCATAGCATACAGATCGGTTCATCTGTTTCCCATAGCCATTCGAAGAGAGGGATTCCCACCCAAAGTGTGAAAATTTTAACACTTTATTACAATTTTCTCATTGACTATGGAAGGGATTTATTGATTAACTTGGATATATGTAGGAAAACACAGTACTGCAAGTAGATTCCCCTGTGTGAGTATCAGGCCTGGATCTTTCTTAATCTTTTGTAACTTAAAACTATTACATTCAGATTTTTTTTAAATCGGTTGTAACTTAAAACTATTACATTTAGAGTTTTTTTAAATGTTTTACTAATCTGCTTTAGAGTCAGCTATAGCATAGTGAATCTGCAGAACTGTAGCTCATTGCATAGCTGAGCAACAGGTGTTTTCAGGTTTTTACTGTTGAGTAAATCATTTTACCTTGAAAACTATTTCATTTACAGAATTTTCTTTAAATATATTATGCACCCTATTTTGGGCAGTTATAACATAGTAAAATTGCATACCTGTAGCTCATTGCATAGCTGAGCAATAGGTATTTTCAGGTTTTCACTGTTGAATAAATAGGTTGTAACTTGAAAACTATTACATTTATTTTTTTAAATTTATTTTTCATCTACTTTAGGGTCAGCTATAGCATAGTAAAGCTGAAGAATTGTAGATCATTGCATAGCTGAGCAATAGGTATTTTTAGGTTTTCACTGTTGAGTAAATCACTTGTAACTTACAAAATAATTCATTTACAGAATTTTCTTTAAATATGTTATGCACCTACTTTTGGGCAGCTATAACATAGTTAAATTTGCAGAGCTGTATCTCATTGTTTTACTGAGCAACTTTTGTGTCCTTTTATGCTTTCAGTTCTACTTTGCAACTCAAAACACAGTCAGCTGATACAGAACCCACTCACAGGCACTGATTGTTTGGCTTTAAGGTCACTCTTGTGACGCTAACATATTCCTTTCAGAAGAATTTCTCTTCAACGGTAACATTTACCTCTCCACATTGGTCCTTTAGCATTTTATATAAAACTTCTTAGCTTAAGGGACGCTCTGTTTTTGTGTACAAAAACCTTTTGTCTAGTTGGTGTCACAACTTCATGATCTAATACACAACCTTTGCTTTTGCAAAGTAATTTTTAAGAAATTTACAGAAGACTTTCTTGCTTAAAATGAGATAAAACTCGTTGAAGTCTTTTCAAATGATCTTCGAAAGTATCACTGAAGATGATGACAGAAGTAGTTACAAAGGGTAATGTTTTTATGCTCAATTAGAAAGAAGCATATGCCATAAACCTTGCAGTAAATCACACTTTGTGATATATTTGATTTTTCCAATAAGATCAGTCAGATCCCTTTTACAGACTTCTATTATCGGGAAAAGAATCTATAGTTTTTGCAATATGTAATTGAACCATCTAATTTTGGGATCAACACAGGGGGATGCCAAGCTGTTTTGGGATAGGTTCAATAAATATTTTTGTCCAAAATGTATTGTACTTCTTGTGTCAGTTTTCCCAGTTTGATCGTGTTAACAGGGTATAGATGCCTTTCCTAACATAATGACATCACCCACTGTGACGTCATACATGAGTACATCAGTCCTGGTATAAAAATATGTTGAAATATAGAGAAATGAAAAATTCTGTAAGCTGGAAACTTTATGTACATGATTTAGGTACATGATGCATTTGACATATAAATGAGCTAGAATATCTGAATTTTTGACATATAAATGAGCAAGAATATCTGAATTTTTGACCTGATTTGACATTGAGCTTCAAGGTCCGGAGTTTTAACCTATGCTTCTTGCTCATGTTTTTTGTTACTTATTATCTTCCACCAGCCTGTTGGGCAAGACATTATAAAAGTGTGACAGTGTGAGCACATGTCACACTGTTTACTTCATAGCAGAAGGCTATAGCGTCTTTTGCTTTAATGATTTTCAGTCATTTTCTTATGTCCTAATTTTTCATTACTTTTGCAGATCTAGATCATGGGTAACGAGATTAACAGCACTAGCAGCTACTGTGAGTTGTAAATTGCTTATAACTCCATAATGGCAAAGTTGTTGTGCAGCTACTTTTCTCAGTGCAAAAATGGAGAAGTTCAACATTGCTGTAACTGAAGGCTACCCGTCTTATGCATCTGAGACTTCTGGCCTCTCCAGGGACCAGTTCAGCAGTGTCCCCAAGACTCTCACACGTAACACATGTGCAGTGAGAAAAATTACTTTTCCAGGTCAAAGGTGAACAGTTGGTTCAACCAGCCTGGCAGATTAAATAGTTCCTTCTCCAGGGTTACCAGACATTCATCACCATCAGCACCCACTTCATGGGCACTTTACCAGGAAACTCTCAGAAAGTGGGAGAGGTTTCCCCAGGATCAGTCATTTATGTGTAATCAAACTGCTGGATTTCTCGTTGTCTGACCCAAGTTTAGGTCTGCATGGTAACCCAATTAAAGATAATTCAGAATAACAAGGTCAAGGGCAAGTCTGCGAGCAGGACACATTATGCTGTACATGAAATGGACCATTTCATTACATTCAATAGAGGTTATAACAGAGGGTGTATTCATAAATATGGCCAATGCGACTTGGACCTCTCTCCAGGCATACACATATTTAAAGACTGTCAGTCCTACCATTTCAAAACACTGCCTTTTGGTCTGTCAACAACATTCATGGAATTCATGGTAGTGGCGAAGGAGGACAAAGTGATTGCCTTAGAAATTGTTATAAGAATACCTAGACGACTGGTTGGTCAGAACCAGATCCCACCAAACCTGTCTCCATACTCTAATGACTATTTATCAGGAGTTAGTTGGTCGACATAGAGAAATCGAAACTGGACTCCAGACAAGTCATTGATTTCATAAATTACTAGCCTGACCTAAAAGAGGGCGAGGTCAAACCCACCATAGAGTGCTGGCAGACCTTGAATGCAAAAATCTAGAAACTTCTCTCCAGTCCCACCTATCAGGTCCGAAGCTGATGTCCCTGATAGGGTTACAGTCACAGAGAAGCAAGTCCATATGAGGTCAACTCCATATGAGGCCCCTTTCAGTGGCAGAAGAACAAGTGGAACAGACACATCAAAAGAGAACACACTTCAAGGGGAACCTTCCAGAAAGCAAATTACACATAAACTACCTGGAACTAAAAGTGGGCTTCCTGGATATAAAAGAGTTTCCAGAACTCTGCACAAAGTAGTGCACATAGCTACAGACAACACCATAGTGGTTGCCTATTTAAACAAGGAAGGAGGCATGAAGTTGGGTTCTCTGTTTGCACTTTTGTGGAGATTCCTGACTTGGTGCTCCAGGAAATAGGGTGACTCAAAGCCAGAGACACAGTCTGAATGAATGGGATAGCAGACAAGCTATCCAGGCTAGGCCAGACCATCCAAAAAGAGTGATCCCACCTTCCAGAGGTCTTCCAGTTGATTTGCTCGTGGCAGCACCAGCCTCAAGTGGACCTGTTTGCCACCAGTTCAACAACAAATTGCCTCAATTTGCATCACCGGTACCAGATTCCATGGCATGGGCAGTGGACGCACTTAGACTTCCCTGGGAGGACCTGGATCAATATGTTTTCCCACCAGTTGCCATCTTGGGCAAAGTGGTGGAGAAGTTACAGCACTACCCATGCAGGAGAATCATTCATCATGCCCTGGTTTTGGGAGCTAGTGGTCATGTCAAGCCAAATCCCATTGTGTCTGCCCAACCTGCCCCACCTGTTGACTCAACCATTCCATCAAATCCTTCACAGGAATCTGTCAAACCTGAATCTCCATGCCTGGCTCCTAGAGCCCCAGCTCTCAAGGAGCAGGCCTTCTTTGAGGCAGTGGCAGCACGAATTGAGGCTCCTCAAAGAGTCTCAACAAGATCAATCTATGATGCAAATTGGACCATTTTTACAAAGTGGTGCCACAGTAATCAGGTGGACTTCAAGTTACCCTATAAAGTCCATAGCAGACTTCCTGTTTTATCAGTTCCAAGACAGGAAGTTGCAGCCAAGTACCATTGATGGCTATAGGTCAGCCATTGCAGACACCTGGGAAATTTGTCCATTAATGTAAGCAAAGATGAGAATCTCAACTGTCTCTTGGATTGTTTCTGCAGAGACAGACCCAAGGGTCGGAGGGGCATCCCCTCCCAGATAGCATTCTGGCATTGGGCCAATGTTGGCCAAACGTTGGCACATCCGTCAGTCTAACGGCTTTTTGGCTGGTGGTCCAACGTTGGCCCAATGTCAGCAAGCCACCGGTAAAAATAGTTTACTCAATGTATAGCATCAGCCAATCAGATTTCATCATGGTGTTATATGGCCATTGTTTAACAGAAGGCAAGTGATAGACAGATTGTGGGAGGATCTTAGTTAAGGGAATCCCTGATAAGTCACATGACCAAACATTAACAATGGTGGAACAGTGTCATAAGGTTATAGTCCATAACACAGTCATAAAATTATAATGGTCACAAGCAACTTTTTCAGTGTGAATTTATAATGAGAATATTAATTTTATGTCTAAAATTGTTAAATAGTTAGTTAAAATTTGTGGGCTCACTTAAATATGATTTTTAGACATACTATAATAAATAATTTTTTACTAAGTTTCACAAAATCCCCTATTATTGCTCGCCGCCATCTTAAATAAAAATCCCCCATTAGCCCAACGTTGGCCTAACGTCGGCAAAATATAGAGATATCTAACCTGAGTTGTGGTTGGTAAGCCGTCGTTGGCCCAACGTTGGCCCAACGTTGGCAAAATCTGCCGACCATGCGACCAACAACCAATGTCGGTCTGATGCCGGAATGCTATCTGGGCTATTTGGAACTTTTCTCTGGTGCTACACCAGCCCACAGAGGCTCCCTTTGAACCCTCAGAAAGAGGCCTCTTTGATGCATTTGACCTTCAAGACTGTCTTCCTCTTAGCTTTGGGTTCAGGCAAAGGCAGGAGTGAGATCCATGTTTGGCTAAGTATGAACATCAGACACCAGTCAGACTAGCCCAAGGTGTCTCATTACTTCTCACCCAACTTTCTTTCAAAGTGTGATCCTGCTGGTCATTCCAGCCCTGGCCCGAGTCACTTAAGTGTGATAGGTCCTGGTGCCCAGCCAGAGCCCAACTATTTGGATAAGTCAAACCTTAGACAGAACAAGGAGCTAGTCTGTATCTCCTTCAAGAAAAGTTTTGACAATCTCTCCTGCTACTATCTCCTCATGGGTCAAGCAGACTGTAATCCTATGTTATGAGCTCTTGGACCAAGAGTCCCTCACCTACATATGAGGTTAAAACCCATGATGTTAGGGCCTTTGTTGCCTCTAAGGCCTTTCATTTGGAAGTTTCTTTGGAACAGTTGCTATCAGCTTGCCATTGGAATTCATATAAAGCATTCACACAGTTCTATCTGAAGAATGTGGCTTGGGGCTGATTCAGAGGTTTTCCATTTGGGCCTAGCAGATCCCCCAGTTGCTATCAGTTTGCCATTGGAAGTCATATAAAGCCTTCACACAGTTCTAACTGAAGAATGTGGCTTGGGCTGATTCAGAGCTTTTCCCCCAGTAGCCCATTTATTTGAGAAGATTTTGTATATATGTATATATTGTATATAGTTGTGTATAGTTACAAAATCAAAAAAGTAAAGAAAACCCCCAAATACTGTGACTTGCTTCCTTTGGGAGGTTTATTTTCTTGGGACTACCTCAGGACAGGGGTCTGCTAATTTTGAGTTCACTTGCAATAGTCGATTGGGCAGGATGCATTAACACAATGAGACTGCAAATTGAACAAGTCAATCATTTTTAGTTAATACCCTACCCAATGGACAAGCGAGACCCTCCTTACTGATCCTGCTATCAGCTTACTAGTGTTTTAAATAGGTTTAGACCACGAAAAAAGATTCTGTGACATCATCCTGTTTAAATAGGAAGGAAGTACAATGCGCCACCTATCGAATGCACATAACTGGTCCTGCCAGTGGAAACACAGGATGGCTTTTTCTGTTATATGACGGGAGAGGTCGCAGCGACCAGTATAACAATTGTCCATTGGGTAGGGTATTAGTATATAAAAAATCAATGAACTTATTAAATTTGCAACTTTCAGCAGAATGTTTTCCACTAATATTTGTAAATAATTGTAAATTCAAAGAATCAAAGATTTAATTTCTTACCATTAATAATTTCTCCACCAGCAAAAAAAATAACAAAATCTTTCACAAATGTAAATTTCTCAATCCATTGTGGGGGTGTTCCCTTTGATAACCCAGTAACATACTATACAACTCTAGGGGTGGTTGCAAAAGTCATGCAATTGGGGATGAAAACCACAAAAAAGCATGCAAAAATGATGGGTCGGTTGCATCTTCCCAACAGGATATATACCATACCAGCTTGTTTGATCCTGACCTGACTTGGGATCGGGATCATTTTCTTCACAACAAGATGAAAATTTATCAGGACAAGCCGTAAACCCCAAACAGACAAGCTGTGGCAACCCCCGACAAGCCATAGTCACAAACCGACAGGACTGGAGTATTTTCCCAACTTACCAGTGGACTGATTAAATACTGTCATCACTATCCAGACTCAGAATCGAACTAAAACTATATAAACCCCCACTGGCTCACTAAAAATATCATTTGTCACTGCAAATATGCCAGTTACACATCATATAGACATTAGACATCAGCGTAGGGTACTTTTGGCTTTTATTGAGTTTAATATTTTGATTTACATATTGATGGAAAGACAGAGGAGGACACATTTGAACACAACAAAATTTGTCAGGTTGCCACCTGCCTTTTTTACCTCATCGAGGAACGCATCCATCAAAACATCAAGAAGTCAGTCACCAATTTCAGGAAGCCAATGGAAGTTGGACTCAAACTGGCCATAACCCTGACACACCTGGCCACTGGAGAGACCTACACCTCCCTGCAGTACCCCTGGTTGGTTGGCAGTCCCTCGGGTCTGCCAATCCATCCTTGCTGAATTCCAGGACGAATATTTGCACTGACTGTAAATGGGTGGAGGAGAAGTTCAGAACCAGATGGAATGTACCCAGTGTTGGTGCCATAGACGGGAAGCATACCACGATGAAGAAGCTCAAGAAAACGGGCAGTTACTATTACAACTACAATGCCTTCTTTTCCATAGATACAGAATTCGGGTACCTGTAGATAAATTGCAGGTCTAGTGGTTCTTCCTCAGATGCACATATTTTCAGCAGAGGTGATTTGAGGGCCAAGATCGAGGATGGCAGCTTCTGGCTTCCACTATCTTAACCCATGGCGGAGTGCCAGACTGACACTACTTCTAACAGGATGATGATGTCTTTGCCTTGATGCCCCGGATGATCAAACTCTACAGCCGAGGACAAATGAATAGCCAATTACAGGATATCCAGGGGCAGGAGGGTGGTGGAAAATGCCTGTGGAATCTTAGTGAGCTACTTCAGGGTACTACTGGGCATCACGGAGCAAAGGCCAAAAGTTGTCAGAGACATTTTGTTTACATATGTGATGCTGAGGACACACTAGGGTGGGGCAGACACCGTATCAATCCCAAGAAATGATGTAGTGGCCCAACAGAATGAACAGGTGATGTATGTACCAAATGAGAACTACAGGAAACCTTCAAGGGAGGCAAAAGATCAATGAAAACTGCTGAAGGACTACTTCAATCACGTGGGGCATTGGCTTGGCAGGAGGACAGGATCTGAGATATGGTAACCAACAACCCTGGGGGCAGAAGCTGGCATGTTTTCAGGATTACTATAAGTCCTTTCAGGACTAACCAATTATTCCAAGAACTTTTATTTAAGCTGGTGTTACTAAAAGTTTCAAAAATATTCCAACCAAATTACAAATCCCTCTTTAAAACACTCAACCCAAGCCATGTCCAAATAATGCTGACCTTAAATTATATTCGTGAAATCTAGCCAGCAAAATCTCTTAGGGGAAGTTGAAATGTTTAGCAAAGGGTCAAAAGTCACAAGGTCAAATCCAAATGTTAAAATACTTCCTACACGTCAGACCTTGTTTTAAGTCAATATAAATAGGTGGCACCTGGGTTAGGGGTGCATTAAGATGACACTACAGCTCACACAAACATATTGGGAATTCCCAAATGTAAAATAATTTTTGGCCTCTACGGCCTGCAGTATCATTTGGGTTATTACTATCCCACATCCTATGCAGCACTGAGAACTCCATGTTTACAGGAGTACCTGAGGCTGGGGTGTTGAATACTGATCCTGATTGTACTTCAAGACCATTCATTGCAGTGCTGAGGCCTGATTCACTTGCACTGAATGTAACTGGAGGAAAATACAAATAAGTCAATGTGTAAGTGAATAAATTGACTCCTGGGCCTATAAACTATCATGTAATGATGTGTATTTCGATTATCTCTCATATAGTAATCTCATCAGAGGCAATGGTAGAAATCCGTTTTTCCTCCTTAAGGTGGAAAAATGGCTCTGCCAGGCTCCTGCAGATACAAGGAGCTGATCCTGTGCTCCGGCGGAACACAGGATCAGTTTGGGAGTCAAAAAAATCAATAAATCCCAAAAATTGGCAGAGAAGCTAAAAATAGCCCAATAGTAAGTATTATTGCTTTTATGTTATTATGTTATGTTATTGCTTTTATGTTATTATTGCTTTTATTTTACTAAATATCTTTTATTTAGTAATAGAAATTACTTTTTGTCAAAGTAATATAAGTAATAATACTTGCCATGTGCGGTTCTGTTTAACTTCCCATCAGAAACCTGCCACACTGAACATTTGACCCCTGAAACACAGTGTATATGTAGCATTTTGAGGCCTAAAAACCTTGCATCAGCTTACAATTTCCAAGATTTCACAGTATCACTTTCTTGTAATTATGCGGATGTTCAGCATTTCCAATCTACAGATCAGTGTTTTGATTGGATTTCTACTGTTTTATAACTGAATTAAATAAACTCCAGTTTTATTGAAAAAAAGTAAAAAAATATAAAGAAAATCTTACAATCTTGTAGTATAATTAAGTCTTAAAAAGTAGTTTCTACTCTTTGATACATATCATGAGTTACAGAAATAATAACAATGTGGTTTATTCTAAATAATAATTTGGCTATTCTAAGAAAAGCATGTATATGAATATGGTAAATGAATTTGTGATTGTTGTAAGTTACAAAAATAAAAGATGTCAGTTTTTGTGTACAGTAATTATAATTGCAAATTATACTCAATTTATTTCAACTGCATGGTTCAAATTTAACAAAACTGATTTTAAAATCTTCAGTTAATATCCATTATAAGAAAAAAACTAAAGATCAATCCAGGACGAAAATGTTGGCTGAAAAATGCTGTAAATATGATTAGTTGATAACAAATATTATGTTTTAAATTAAGATAAACAAGATATTATGTTTTAACTTAAGTGGTTTTTCTAAAAATAAAATGCCTACGATTATGTCATGTTATTAATGCGGGTGTTCCACGGGAGCTGACCATACAACCGACCTTATGACTCTAGGGTCGGTTATAAAAGTTGGGGGGTTGGGGAAAAAAATCAAGAAAAAAGGGCAGGAAAAATCTGGGGAGGTGAAACCGACATGTAAACAGGATGTAATATATACTGGTTTGTCAGGATATAGACGCTGACCTGACTTGGGGTCAGGATGTTTTCTACAGGACTAGACAGGTGTAATATGGTGACCCATATTATTAAAATTAGGAGTAAATATTTGAGTCTTTGACCAGGCTTTTTAATTTAAAAATCTTTAACCCAGTTCTGGACTATAAGCAGGTCAGTAAACAACCTTTATATTGCACAACACCTGAAAAGAACTGTAAATGTCTTTGATTGAATTATAAAGTTGATGTGAGACTGGCAGGTTAATTTTAAGATGCATATTTAATTGCAAAGGTATTGGGGTACCACTTTATCCTTCTTGCAGGTGTATCCATAGTTGTAAAAACTAGGTTGGCAGTTTAATTTTTTTGAATCACTACTGAGTGACATGTTTTTATAATTAAAATCTCATTAATCAGTAATCAGTGATAGGTTGTTTACCTCCCTGGGATATTGCACAACAACTAGGGTTTCTGGTGCAATATCTGGAGTTCTTTAAAAGTGCCAGCTCAGTGGAGCTTGGGGGAGACTGGTCTTGGGCACTGTTAGAGATGGTCAGGAGAGTTTGTTACTCTTGAACCAAATATGTGCCTGTTTTTAAATGTAAAACTTTAAAACTTATAAATATTTTGGAATTTATTTAAAGTCAGAAATTAGAAGTTCTTTGGAAAGTAAAAACAGAATAAGACCCGCGTGGCAGGAACATTTAATAATAACAAGGAGTTAATAAATTTAGTAAATGAATAGAAGAGAACTTTAATTGATCATTTTCTTTTGAAACTTATAAACCTATTGGGGCAGTGATATGCTGGGTTCAAACCCAACCAATAGTGAACCCGGCTACATATTTTTGGTGCATCGGCTGGGAAAGAAATCAGAAAGAAATCGTAAAGGACCAACTGAAAAGGAACTAAATGATAAATGTGAACTTTGAAATGTTTGGATTGTATTAAAGAAGAAAAATCACCTTCAACTGGAAGACAAGTGGCTTCTACAGATTTTGTTACTGTTTCGTGTGAACCCTTAGAAGCTTGCCTGTGAACCAGACCTGTGAAGTGGAACTTTCGTATAACTAAGGACCAGAGCTCAACTTGTGTTTCGAGTGTGGAGACGGGAATGAGGCCAAAGGACAGTAATCACCATGAAGTCTGGTAGGCCAAATCCTTGTTTGTTTCAATACTAGTTATTGTGTACTGTTGTGTGTGCTTTAAAATAGGTATTCTGTTGTTGAAAATATTCATAATTATTGAAGCATAGTTTATATGGTTATATAACTCCTGTGCTGTGATTTGGTTTATTCAAAGTTCAGTCACATTCACTACCTTGTAATTCAGTTAAGAATTTAGAGTTATCTGTGTAACCTAAACAAGTCAAAATGGGCCCTGCACAAGGTCAAGATGTCCCTGCCTAAGTCTTTAGGGATAGTTTTAGGTCCCTTCAGTTGGAAATGAGAGCTAATTCTCTTGGTAAGCAAATTAGAGACTTTTCTTCTGATGGTGCTAAACGTTTCCAAGATTGGCTCAGTGACATCGATAGAGTTGGTCAGGCATTGCACGCTGACAATGAAAGGTATAAAACCCTGGCATTCCAAAGTCTTAGGGGGGCTGCAGGTACCTTTCTGTCCCGTTATGTTAGGGATCATCCAAATCATACATGGGCACAAATCAGGGCAGCACTAGTGGCTCAGTATAAAGAGGAACCCAAAACTAAGTCATCTTCAGCAAAAGGCAGGCGAATCTGTTAAAAATTTTGTAGAAAGAATCCTTACATTAGCATCGGAAGCATACAGAGATCTAGACCAGCCATTAGTTCAAACTATATTGGTAGACGTGTTGATTGATGGTGTCAAAGATGATGCCATTGCAAAAAGATTGATAAAAGCTCACCCAGACATCTTGAATGCAGCTTTAGCAATGGCTGTGAATGAGCAATCAACCACACGTCATTTCAAAATGCGTCGTCGTATTGAAGAGCCCATGGATGTAGACTCACTTGGGGAAAGTAAAACTGAGCAAGCAAGTAGGCTATATAAGTTGGAACAGGACCTAGCTAGAGTAGCAGAAAAGCTAGACAAGATGGCTGTGAGTTCATCACCCTTTAGGCCTCCCCAAAAGAAATGGCAAACAGGACAAAGTCGGGTGGACTGGAAGCCTGTATGTTTTGGGTGTGGAAAGGTGGGCCACATAAAAAGGGACTGTAGGTCCAGCCAACAGGTGAGGTCCTCTGGCAACAGAGTGACCCCTAAGGAAAACTAGAAACTCCTGATCTCCCCAGAGCTCAGAGATTAGGAGAATCAAAGGTGAGCTCTGTAAATGCTAATAGAAACATAGGAGCTAAATTATGCCCTGTCAAGTTTGGCAACTTCAAAATTTTTGCTTTAGTTGATAGTGGGGCTGATGTTTCGGTCATTTCAGAATCTAGTTTCAAGAGAATTAAAGCAGCTCACATTCATTCATATAGTAGTACCTTTGATCTTACTTTAAAAGGAGTTACGGGACATGGTTTGCAAGTTCTGGGGAAAACAAAAATACAATTCCAAATTGGTGAAGAAACCATTTCACATGAATTCTATATTGTCAACAATTCCACCAAGCACATGATTTTTGTAGTGACTTTTTCATTTCTTCAGGTGCCAAAATTGACCTGAGAAATAAAACCCTGGCACTTGGTGACAAAATTGTGGTACTTCGGGACAAATTAGGAGTACCGGTTGATTGTGCCCTGGTGTACACAGACCATAGAGTGGTCCTACCACCGAGAAGTGTTACAATGGTGAAGCTTAAGGGAACATCTAAGCACTGTGGGCAGCACAGACTTCTGTATTTTCTCCTTTGGACACTAGTCCATTACTGATTGACCACCCAGGTATACTAGTGCCCAATATACTGGTGGCAGGTAGGTTAAGGTTACAGATACCTATTGTTAATGAGACCAATGCACAAGTGTCAGTTAGAAAGGGACTTCCACTGGGAGTTACTGAGGTGCTAAGCGAAGCTGAGATTTCTAGTATTCAGACAAAGGAACAGACTTCAGTGAGTGTTGATAGAAACACTAAGACTACTGTATGTGACGCTAAATTAGATCACATTGCTGCCCATCAAAGAAATTTGCTGAGGCAGCTGTTGGAGAAATATTCAGATATATTCTCCAGGGGAGATACTGATTTGGGAAGAACAAGAGTGGTGCAAATGAAACTTGATACAGGTGACCACCCTCCTGTCAAACAGAAGCCTTACAAAACTCCATTCTCTCTAAGGGCCATGGTGGAAAAACAATTGGATGATATTCTTGCAGCTGGGGTGACAAGACCATCTAATAGTCCTTGGGCAAGTCCAATTGTAGTGGTGCCTAAAAAGGATGGCTCAAAAAGGCTATATGTTGACTATCATCGTGGGGTGAATAAGGTCCTGAGGAGCAATTCATATCCATTGCCAGATATCTCAAATGTTTTATCCTCCTTGTACAAATCCAAGTATTTTTCATGTGTGGATTTGAAAAGTGGGTACTGGCAAGTTGAGGTTGCCCCTGAGGACAGGGAGAAGACAGCATTTGTATGCCACAGAGGTTTGTATGAGTTCAATGTCATGCCGTTCGGATTGTCATCTGCTCCAATTTTTCAGGAGCTAATGAAGTGTTGGGACAAGCCATGTACAAGTACGCAATCGCATACATAGATGATGTAATCATTTACTCAGAGACATTTCAAGACCATTTAGAGCATCTAAATGAGGTCTTTGGCAAACTCAGGGATGCTGGTTTGAAACTAAAGATGTCCAAATGTCAGTTTCTTATGAAACAGATCAGCTATTTGGGGCATGTAATTTCAAAGGATGGAATATGCCCAGACCCCGAGAAAATATCAGTTGTGGGAATGGCCTCCTATTACAGGAAGTTCATTGACCATTTCAGTGAATTAGTTGGTCCCTTGACTGAACTAACTAAGAAACATGCTAAGTTTCATTGGACAGATAAGCATAGCAGGGCATTTGAAACAATCAAGCAAAAGTTGGTGCAGGCCCCTGTGTTGGCACATCCTGATCCATCTAGACCATATGTTCTTTCAACAGATGCTAGTCTAGTTGCTGTGGGTGCAGTGTTGACCCAAGAAACTGGTGATGGTGAGAAAGTGATCAATATTTTTCTAAGAAGCTCAGTGAGGGTCAGCAAAAATGGCCAACCATAGAGAGGCTTATGCCATAGTATATGCAGTCAATAAACTAAGGCACTATTTGTTAGGGTCAAAATTTACTGTGTATACAGACCATAAGCCACTAAAGTCTCTATTCACCTCTGAAATGAAAAATGCAAGGATTCAGAGATGGGCCATTATGTTGGAGGAATATGGATGTCAGGTTAAATACAAACAGGGTAAGTCAAATATCCCAGCTGATATGTTATCTCGTATGATAAACACACAGGAAGATGGTAGCTGTGATGTACTAGATGATGTCCCAAAATGGAAACATGTGCAACCAATGGAGACCAATGATGATGATGGACAGATAAACAAGAGCCCACTTTTGGATGATTCACTGATGGAGGCTGTTAGGGTACAGCAGCAGAAGGATCCTGTGATAAAGGACATATGTGATAAACTTCAAGAGTTGGGTGAGATGGCAGACTCGGACTTTGTGACCCAAGATGGCTTGCTATACCATATCTCGAGTCCTGTCAAAAATTACCCCACAACAAGACTCCAATTGTGTATCCCAGCAGAAATGTCTGCAGGGATAATTCAAGAAATGCACGCAGCTGAATTTGGAGGGGGCCATGTAGGCTTGGACCGGACCTATGATAAAATCAGAAGCCGTTACTATTGGCCAAACATGTACAGAGATGTTGTTAAGCATCTTGAACAGTGTGAAGTGTGTAAGGCTCGTAAGCTGAAAAGGACAAAAGCACCAATGCAGGACATGCCAATACCTCAATATCCCTTTGAGATTATAGGTATTGATACCTGTGGTCCTTTTCCTGAAACTGAGTCTGGCAATAAGTACATTGTGACAATAGTTGATCATTTCAGCTCATGGCCAGAAGCATTTGCCACAAAGGATAAGTCAGCCGAGACTGTTGCTTCTATCCTGTTGGAACACATTTTTCCAAGGCATTCTTGCCCTAGGGTGATGTTGTCAGATAGAGGTACTGAGTTCATCAATGCTGTGGTATCCTACTTATTAGAGAAGATGAAGATCTGTCATTTAAAAACCAGCCCCTACCATCCACAGACTAATGGCAAAACTGAGAGATTCCACAGATTTATGAACGACGTGTTGTCAAAGTATGTACAACAAGACCAGTACTTGTGGGATAAGTATTTGCCTGGTATACTGATGGCATACAGATCAGTTAATGACACCACTAAGCATACTCCATTCTTTGTGTGCCATGGTAGAGATCCAGTCTTGCCAATGGATACTCTTCTTGGCCCGAAATTGCGCTATGTCGGAGATGATTATGTTCCCTGCATGCTGCAAAGGCTTCATGTAGCCTATGCAGATGTCCAAAAGAATATGATGGAAGCACGAAGTAAGAATAGGCGGATGTTGGACAAAAAGGCAACCTTACAGGCTTTTGAACCTGGTGATAGGGTTTTTTATCATACCCCTGTGATAGATCAGAGTGCCTCGTCCAAACTTACCTCAAAATGGAAACCCTACTTCTTCTATATTGTGGAAAGGATGTCACCTGTCTTGTATAAAATCAAAAACCAACTGGCAGGAGATACTAAAATAGTGCATATTGAAAACCTGCAACCAGCTCACCCGGAGCAAAGTTGGGATAAAGACAGGACAGAATATGAGCATTTTGAGGCTATTACACCAAAACACAAACAACTGAAAAGAACAGTACCAACTCATGTACAGCCCTCTAGAGCAGCTAAGTTAGTGACCAGTGCCCCGCATGAGTGGTTTGATAGTGATGCAGACCACAATTCCTCAGATAATGATCAGGAGGAAATGCAAAATCCTGATCTGAGGGTTGAAATGAACAGTCCTATGCCGTCCAGTGCAGGTGTAGAGACTAGGCATGAAGAACATAGAGAGGACATGGAGGTTGTTCCCAGTCCTGCTAAAAGGAGAAGAGTGCTGAAGAGGAATATCGACCCCTCTCCAGACAGAGCATTAAATGAAGCAAAAAGAAACAAGCGTAAGGTGTCTGTGATGGATGCCATCCAGATCCTAGGTCACCTTGTTAAAATGTTATGAGGAGACGTCTTCGGATTGAGATAGTTTTGGGTTCTCTAGATAGCTTAGATTTCCCCCTTTTGAAAAGCTGTGAAGCTTATTATGTATTCGTATATTGGTTCTTGGGAAGGCAGGTATGTTTTTAACTGGCAGTTATAGTCTTAACATGATGAACGGTTAGGCAGTGTGGTGAGTAAAAGTTTTCTTTTTTTGTGTTACAGGAAATATCCAACATGTGAGGTTGATTCAGCTCATGCTTCTCTTAATGACAACATTCTGTGCCAGTGAAAGTGTGTACTTCATTCCAATTGATACAGTGGGTGCTGTATATGATAGTTGGGTTGTCACTTTCACAGTGGACATGTTGCCATATCAGCAACACTTGATTTCAATCAGGAAGTCGGTGAGACAGTATGAACAAGCTTTCAACTACCTAGCTCATGAAAGTCGAGCTTTGCCTAGTGCAAGTTATTCAGATGTGTTAAGGTTATTGGGCAAGGAAACAGAGAAAGTTAAGGATGATTATTTTGATTTGTATGACAAGTTCGAAGAGATTAAGGATTTGATAGCAGCTAAGTCACAACCAACAGCATGATCAAGGCGTGCTATTTTTTTAGGGAGTCTGCTGTCAACACTATTTGGCACAGCAACAACTGCTGAACTGAGTAAATTAAAGCAGAGTCTTTCGTCATTGGCTTCTTCTGAAACCCAGATTAAAAATGTTGTCAGGGAGAGTCTATTACTAATTAATAAGACGCATGAATCTGTTCAGGAAAATTGCAAATTTTAATTAGTAAATTAAATTTTTATTAGTTAATACCTTACCTACCAGACGATAGCTATAGCCCGGCGCCAGCCGGTCCCGCCAAACGAAAGAAAAAGACGTCCCGGGTTTCACCCCCGGCAGGACCGGCACACTACAATCCACTCGCCAGGTGGCCTAGTTCCTGCCTCACTCGCCAGAGGGACGTGACGTCATAGCATCTTTTTCGTCCCTAAGATTGAATGATGAAGGCTGGAAGCGGGGAAGGCCGGGTGGGAATTTCCCGTCTGGTAGGTAAGGTATTAACTAATAAAAATTTAATTTACTAATTAAAATTTGCAATTTCATTGCGTTAATACATCTTACCTACCAGACGATAGCTAGAATAACTACCCAGTGGAAGGAGGGCAGCCTTCTGAGGATTGGAGAAACTCTTATATTATACCTAGGTGTGAGGTTCTAGTCCTTTGAGGAGACATGTTAGTCTCAAGGGTAACTAGACCCACCTGCCCCCCCCCCTTTTGACTGCTCTGAGGGGAGGAAGAGAGTAAGAGTTCAAGTCAATGATTCCCACGGTTAACCTGGAAGAGAGGGAAAGTCCTATACCCAGAGGATTACTCTGAAGTAAAAGACTTTGAGAAGCCAAGGCCTAGGCTAAAAGTGAGCCTACACCTAAAACTAACTAGTATGTACACTATATATAATTATATACAAAGAAGCTTAGGGGACTAGTGGTGGATTTGCTGGGCAGCCACCACAGGACCCAAGTGAAAAAGCTCCTTATCTGCCCAGGCAACATCCTTAAGGTAAAACTGTGTAAAGGTGTTGTGGGACTTCCAGTGGCATGCTGCTAGAATCTGGTCCAGAGATATGCCACCTTGAAAGGCTTTGGAGGCCGCAAAGGCCCTAACATCATGGGCCTTAACCTGATGTAAGGTCAAGGAATCTTGGTCAGAGAGATCATAACACAACACTACTGTTTGTTTGATCCAGGACGAGATAGTGGCAGGAGAGATGTCCTTGTTAAACCCTTGTTTGAATGAAACAAAAACTAACTCCTTTCCCGTTCTTAGGTCCTGCGTTTTGTCCAGGTAGTAGCGAAGAGCCCGAACGGGGCAAAGGGATCTGTCTTCCTTTAAAGACTTATCCAGAGTGGGGGCTAAGGCTGGAATGACCACAGGGGCCACGCACTCTGGTCCCTCTTTTGCCAAGTGATTTTTCGCCAAGAAGCTTGGTGAAGGGTAGAGGGAAACTTTGGACCAGTCAGCTTGGTGTCTGATATTTTTGTTTAACCAAGCGTGAATCTCACTCCTGCGTTTTCCTGAAGCCAGGGCTAGGAGAAAAACAGTTTTGAAAGTAAGGTGCTTCAGAGAAGCCTTTCTGAGTGGTTCAAAAGGCGCTTTTGTAAGCTGGTGTAAAACCAGGGAGAGGTTCCAAGCAGGAACCCCCCGGCGCCCTTTGGGTCTATCTCTGTGAAAACTGTCTAACAGTCTAGTCAAATTTTCATCCTTGCCGACATTAATCGAGGTATTTCCCAGTTTGTCTGCAATGGCTGACCTGTAACCATCAATAGTGCTGGGCTGGAGATTCTTCTCCTGGAAAAGGTGCAGGAGGAAATCTGCTATTTGTTTTATAGATGGGTTCCTGAAGTCCACCTGACTTGTTTCACACCATCTGACAAAAACGGCCCACTTCGCTTCGTAGACTGTTCTGGTTGAACGTCTTTGAGGCGCCTCAATTCTTGACGCCACTGGGCTAGAGAACCCCAGCTCCTTGATTGTCTGGGCTCTAGGAGCCAGGCATGGAGATTTAGGTTTGTCAGATCCCTGTGACGTGCCTTGTTGAAAGGTTGGGTCACTAGATCTGGGTGGTGTGGAAGACAAAGAGGAACCCTCGCAGATAGTTCCACTAGGTCCCAAAACCAAGGCATGTTGGGCCATCCCGGGGCAATCAGGATTGCTCTGCGATACCAGTGATCTGACAGCTTGCTGACCACCTTCCCCATCAGAGACACTGGGGGGAAGAGGTACATGTCCAGGTCCTCCCAGGATAATGTCAGAGCATCCACTGACCAGGCCTTTGGGTCTGGAATTGGGGACACAAATTGAACTAGCTTGCAGTTGTACCTTGTTGCAAACATGTCCACTCGGGGATAATGCCAGGTTTGACAAAGGAGGTCGAAGGTCTCTTGATGGAGGGACCACTCTGTCTGAATGACCTGCCTTTGGCGAGACAATTTGTCTGCAATTACATTCAGACGGCCTGGAATGTGTCTGGCCTTCAGTACTATTTGATTGAGGCTGCACCAACATAGGAGCCGCCAAAGAAGGGCACAGAGTGAGCCTGACCTCATACCTCCTTCCTTGTTGATGTATGCCACAACCGTGGTGTTGTCTGTGGCAATCAGGACGACCTTTCCTTGCACTAAAAGTTGGAATCTTTTTAGTGTTAACAACACGGCTTTTAGTTCTAAGAAGTTTATGTGCAACTTGCTTTCGGGCACTGACCAAGTACCGCTTGCTGTGAAGTCGCCTAAGTGAGCACCCCAGCCTTCTTTTGAGGCGTCTGTAAAGATTTGAACTGCGTGTCGCAGGGGGTGTAAGGGCTGACCCTTTAGGACATTTTCCTCTTGGGTCCACCACTGCAGGTACTGATGGAGAGACCTCGGAATTGGGATCTCCTTTTCCAGAGATTCTGGGACTCTCCAGTGTTTCTTGAGGTGCCACTGAATAGGTCTCATGTGCAGTCTGCCTAGGGTCACCTGTTTTTCTGTCGCAGTGAGAAGACCTATAAGAGACATGAAAGTTCTCACTGGGCAAGATCTGTTCTGTAAAAGCACTGTTATTTTCTGTTGAAGGGTTTCCCAACGATTTTGAGTAGGTCTGACTACTCCGTTGAGTAGGTCGTACTGGTAGCCTACGAAGTCGAAGACTTGTTGGGGTTCCAGTTCTGATTTTTGCATGTTTACCATCCAGCCCAACTCCTGGCAGAGGGCTAGGAGGGATTGGGTTCCCTGGTGGCAAGATTCTTTGGTAGGGGCTCGAATCAACCAGTCGTCTAGGTACTGGTGGATTCTTATACCCTGTGACTGAGCCATTAACTTGACCTCTTTGACCACACCAGTGAACTCCATGGGAGCTGTTGACAGGCCAAAGGGAAGTGCCCGAAACTGGTACGACTGGTTCTGAAAGTGGAACCTGAGGAATTTTCGGGATGTGTAGTGAATTGGGATGTGGAAGTAGGCGTCGCTGAAGTCTAGCGATGTCACCCACTCCTCTTGTTGTAGAGAGGTCCGGATTGTCTCTGGAGTCTCCATTTTGAATGTTTTTATGCATAAAAACTGATTTAGAGTACTGAGATCCAAGATTGGCCGCCACTTGTGGTTCGGCTTTGGGACAATGAACAGTCTGTTGAAAAAGGCTAGTGAGGTTTGAACCCTGACCCTCTCTACTGCCTTTTTCTCGATCAGAGCTTGTACAGCTGCTTGCAAGTGGGAGTCTCTGATGGGGTTTGCATAGCCACTTACTATCAGGGGATCCCTTACTAAGGGAGGTCTTACTTTGAAGGGAAGAACATAACCCTCCTTTAATATGGACACTACTTTTGGGTTTGCACCCTTGTGAGCCCATATTTCCCCAAAACTCTGAAGACGTCCCCCCACTGGTTGGACACTTGCAACATTGGGGACATTTGGAACATTTGGAGCAGAAACAAAGTGACCGACAAAAGAAGCACTTTTCACACACTTTATTTGACTTTTGATCTTTAATTTTGGTCTTACGTCTTTCTTTTGCGACTGCCACCTTGTTACAGTAGGTACACGACATACAACATGATAAGAAACATTTGTTGGAACAGATACAAAAGAGTTTCTTGTTATGACACTTTGTACAGAACTGACTGGCCGGGCCACCGGCACCGGACTTGACTTGCAGTAATTGTCATTTATACTGTGTCTTCTCATGAGCCATCTTGGTACCACGTCCGGGTTGACCACCCCGGCCTCTGCCCCGGCCTCTATTGCGGGAACCAAACGCTTTCCAAGCTGGTAGTTCCTTTTCGGCTTGAGAAGTTGTTTTAGCAGTGTCTTGAGGTTTCCAACCAGTACTGTAGGGTTGGTATCTTTGTTTTCTGCCTCTACCGGCGAACCCCCCGTGGCCCGGGCCGGGCTGGGAAGTACGTCGGGAAGCTTCTAATTGGTTTATTTCATCCTCAGCTTTTCTAATAGCAGCATCTGGAAATAGCCCATATCCATTCAGGGGGCAATTTCTCAAGGAATTGAAAGTATCTGGTTTAATCCCCGGTTTCACAGCTTCCAAGTATGAATCCCTACGTAGTAGGGTCAAATTTGCCATCTGCACAAAAGTAAAGTCTGCCAAATGTTGTAGAGATTTACCCATGGCGAAACTGACATTCTGGTTAAATGAGGATAAATACAAAAGTTCATCCAATGCACCTTGAGCTTTGACAGAAGACTTGCCTTTCTTAAGTTCACTTTGTAAAATATGCAATTGTTCTTGGAAGGCATCCTGTATCTTGGTAATACAGCGATTAAACCCCGCTGACTGGTTGCAAATATATGAAGACTCTTTTGCTGCTTTCTCCCACTTACGCATAGTGTCTTGTGATAGTGGGCGGGATGGAGGCTGAGGAGATGCAGAAGATATGGTTGAAATCCGGCCTAGTTGGATCTGTAGGCTCCGCCGGGTGTATCCCATACCATCTGCTCTGGGATTTGGGGGGTCTGAGGAATTGGTCCACATGCAGGCCACCTGGATCACTAGATTTTGAAGGATAACCTTCTATCAGTACAAGGTTTAGAGTCTCTAGTTTTCGGCACAACCAATCTTCCGGAGGAAGATCCACAGAAATCTTGCCCACAGGTTGAGAACGGTGACCTGCCCAAGGATTATCAGTGCGGGATTGAGGAGAAAACTCCAGGTCAGGAATGTGTGTCCATCCCATGAACGCGCGGACGCCTCTCACAGTCTCGCGGTAATTTTGATCTTCACTGAGGACCCGGTCCGGGTCTGAGGTTTCAAAGTCTGGGGATTCCTCTGCGTCAGATAACTCACCCTCTTCAAATGTTTCCTGAGGATTGACATCGCGGAAGGTGACCGGCCCGGAGCCGGAAGAAGGTTGTTGAAATGCAGCTTGAGAGGAAGCAGACATAGCAGCTGACGACACAGTAGCCACCGGAGCAGGGTGTTTAAACATAGGTTCTGCTTCCGGGTAGAGGTTTTGAAGTGGAGATTGTCTGTCAGCAATTGAAAAATCCTGATCTCTAGGCTCATCCGGGCCAACAGCCGGACCGGCTGGGCCGGAAGAAGCCGAAGTAGAGACAAAAAAGGGTGTCTGGGAAAGAGCACCTGCTGGAGCAGCATGAGAGACCGGTACTTTGACCGGAGAAAATGTTGGATTTTGTACAGGTGAGGAGCGATGTGCTAAAGTGATAAGCGCCTCAAGCCTGGCCATACGAGTGGCCCACTTTTCGTCCAGTTCCTGAAGATCTTTCTTAAACTGAGGCACAGGAAGGGACAAATCCGGAGCAGGAGAAACAGATACAGCAGGTTCTTGTTCTGGTTGGGCATCAAGTACTACCACAGAAGACGGATCGACTAACACTTCCTTTGCTTTAGCCTTTTCCTTTCTGAGTTTATAGGTAGGAGTACTTAACTTGAGCACTTGCTCCGGGGTAAGGACACTGCAAAAGTCACACTGCAGATTCTGAACACAAGGGTCATCACCCTGTCCTTTCTCGCGACAACGCGCACACCTACTATGTTTGTCAAATGAAGCCATAATATGGCCACACGCACCCTTTTTCTGTCCTGGAGATGCCATGATAGAACAGTTAACTAATGGCAACACTTCCGACACAAATTAAACAGATATAACACAATATAAAAACTAAAGAGTTCACAGATAAAAATCCACAACTTTAAATATCGCACCAAACGAAAAAGATGCTATGACGTCACGTCCCTCTGGCGAGTGAGGCAGGAACTAGGCCACCTGGCGAGTGGATTGTAGTGTGCCGGTCCTGCCGGGGGTGAAACCCGGGACGTCTTTTTCTTTCGTTTGGTGGGACCGGCTGGCGCCGGGCTATAGCTATCGTCTGGTAGGTAAGATGTATTAACGCAATGAAATCATGATGTAATTATGCAACTTAGAAATGCCACTCAGACATTTCATGCGGAAATGTCAGAGGTGTATCAAAAACTTTCACGGATTGATTCCCAAGTATCATATATAGAAATGGTGACCAAGATACACGATGCTTTCCATGTGGTTTCATATGCCTTGAAAGAGACACACAGGTCTCTTAGCAAACTAATGTGGCAAATGTCGGATGTGATTCATGGCAAATTGTCGATGTTTTTGGTCAAGCCATCTGATTTATTAAAACTTTTGGTGTAACTTCAAGGTCATTTAGAGGATGGTGTAAGTATACCTTTCCCCTTGACTGGTGCGGAAATTTACAAGTATTATCAATACTTGCAACCACTTATGTTACCTGATGGTGAGAGATTTCATGTAGTGATTGTTGTACCTCTAATACATGCCCATTCAAAGCTTAAAATGTATATAGTTGTTTCCGTTCCAATTCCCAACCAGAATTTAGGTGTATCAGTGAACTATGACTTAGAAGCTGATCATGTTTTAGTATCAGAAAATGCAACTTATTATTCTCTCATACAAAGTTCTGATATTAGTGAGTGCAAAAGTGTCCAGCAGTGTAGATTTAATGCCCCGTGGTTTAAAGTTAGTGGATACCCGTCCTGTGTCATGGCCCATTTCTTGAGGCAAAATGATGAAATCAACAAACTTTGTACAGGATGGGTAATTTCAAAAATTGGGAGTTTACCAGTACTGTACAAATTATATGATAACTACTGGGTAGTGGTTACTAGTATAGAATTCCCTGTACATATTACCTGCAAGAAAGGCAGCCCACGAGTAATTAAGCAGCAAGTTGATATTGGGATGCATGTGATTGTGCTAAATCCTGATTGCAGTGCCGATTCAAAATATTTCCATGTACCTAGGTTTGCTAGTGGAGAAAGTAATGAAGAGTTGATAGCAAAGTTTGGAGTTCAGGTTGGCTTGTCAAAATTGACTGAGAGTATTTGGAACAGTACACATCCTTTAGTAAATCGGATAAAAGTACACAACTCATCTAAGATTGTGAGCATGCCAGAGCTGAGTCACATGTCCAAGATACCAATTTCCAGTATTTTGAGTCAACTAGAAAATGTACACCCTGAGACAAAACTGCTAGAAGGTCAGGCAGATTATACGTCACACAACACATGGGTTATATTTCTTGTAATTATTGCAGTAATTGTACTAACTAGTGTTACAGTGGGTACTTTGTGTTATTATAAATTGAAAGGTATCCGTATCGGTAAGCACACACACACGTATGCAGTGGCTGGTGTTGAAATAAAGGATTGAAGCCAAGGCAGAGGAGTCAGAGCCCATCCGTCATCAATCTTCATCAAGCGAGGAGCCGCATACCAGTGTCCTCTTCTTGAAAAACCAGTGACCTCAGGAAGTGTGTAAAAAGTGACTTTAATCTTTCAAAATAGAGACATTTCAGACTCATAGACATTTAAAGCTGTTACCGTTCACAGAACTGTATCACATAATTAACATTGGTACATCAATGTAATTCATTTTTGTGATGTTATTTATATACCCTGCCACATGTATTTGTATTGTATTGAATTAAGTTTTATCAGCTAAGCTTACTCTTGTAATTAAGAAGAGCGTTTAAGACAAAACTTTTAGGTATAAAAGTTTTGCATTGGGAAGGGGAGGAATGTAATATGGTGACCCATATTATTATAATTAGGAGTAAATATTTGAGTCTTTGACCAGGCTATTTAATTTAAAAATCTTTAACCCAGTTCTGGACTATAAGCAGGTCAGTAAACAACCTTTATATTGCACAACACCTCAAAAGAACTGTAAATGTCTTTGATTGAATTATAAAGTTGATGTGAGACTGACATATTTAATTACAAAGGTATTGGGGCACCGCTTTATCCTTCTTGCAGGTGTATCCATAGTTGTAAAAAACTAGGTTGGCAGTTTAATTTTTTTGAATGACTACTGACTGACATGTTTTTATAATTAAAATCTCATTAATCAGTAATCAGTGATAGGTTGTTTACGTCCCTGGGATATTGCACAACAACTAGGGTTTCTGATGCAATATCTGGAGTTCTTTAAAAGTGCCAGCTCAGTGGAGCTTGGGGGAGACTGGTCTTGGGCACTGTTAGAGATGGTCAGGAGAGTTTGTTACTCTTGAACCAAATATGTGCCTGTTTTTAAATGTAAAACTTTAAAACTTATTAATATTTTGGAATTTACATAAAGTCAGAAATTAAAAGTTATTTGGAAAGTAAAAACAGAATAAGACCCGCGTGGCAGGAACATTTAATAATAACAAGGAGTTAATAAATTTAGTAAATGAATAGAACAGAACTTTAATTGATCATTTTCTTTTGAAACTTATAAACCTATTGGGGCAGTGATATGCTGGGTTCAAACCCAACCAATAGTGAACCTGGCTACACAGAAAACTACCAGGACAAGCGGTAAACCCCTAACAGACAAGCCGTATCAGGCCACTATCAACCCGCATAAAAAACCGACAAGACTGGAGAAATCTACAGTGTCACAACAACAAGACCTGCAGTTGGTATGACCATTACAGTTTTTGACAAATTTCTGGGAAAAAGAGAATGAAGTGTCAACCAATCAACGAATCTAAAACTAGGTCAAGACTGAATATTTGGATCCCATCACATGACCAAACTTACAACATTGATGTTTTTGTTATTTTAATCATTTTTTTCGTTTTTTTACTTTAATATTATATGAGAATAAATCAATCTATTTCTGGTGCAAATTATGACAGAAAAAGTCACATAAATTCGAAAATATTCATTAACAATGCTACATTCTGTTTGAACCTCTGGGAAAGCAATCCTCAAAATTCCATCCCTGTGAGTAATTTCGCTTCATATATATATCAAAATGATTTTGAGCCTCTGGGAAAGACCCTAATCTGGATGTGAAAGAAAACATGCTGTACGTCTGATTCAAATAGTTTATTGACTGTCCTTGACCCAATTTCCTCGATTTGTTGATTGGTCAACACTTGACCCTTCTTTTTCCCAGAAATTGCTCTGTGGAAATAGTATGAGAATTTGATTATTATGTGACCAAATTAAACACTTTCTTAGGTTTCTCAATTATTTACAGCGTACATGTGGACCTTATCTGTTAACTTCAAAGTTATGATTACTTGCACTGTTATTTTTCTGTGATTCTTGACATAATTCTTGGTAATATTTATTTCAGATCATGCTGGGAATGGACAGCAAATAAGCACTACTAAAGTGACAAAACACAAGTTGGTTTCATGATAGGACAAGACTGGAAGTGATTATGAGAAGCCTGTTACAAGGAGGGCACATCCAAGGTTGGGAACAAGAGTTGGGGAGGGTCGGTGAAATATCAAACATGTTTGATATTTTGCCGACCCGAAACAACCAGCCGGGAAAATACTACCGACCCTTACTGACTATGTAAACATTTCTCCCGGCCCTCAAAAAATCCTTAGTTACTAACAGGTTGGCTCCAGTGGAACACCCGTATAAGGGATAGATATTTTTGGAGAACCGGCTCTTTGAAAACAATTTACACATACATGTAGTGTATTTGTGAAAGAATAAAGTCTGGTTGCCGTTGCAGACTTTTTCAATGGAATTGGTCATCCTATTAGGCTTAAGTAACAACACAGTGACTTGTAATGTATAACATAATATATAATTGAATAAAAGAAACTTGTGTGGGAGTCATTAAATACTCCTGCCTAATCTAAGCTGTATGATTGTATATTTTGATTGTCATTTGTGCAATCTCATCGGGGTCTTGAAATGTAGAAGTACCAAACTGAGGCCTTGATGTGCAAAAGGTGACTCCACTTGACTCCTATTATTTGGGAATCCTGACTCCTGAATCAAGGGGGGAAGTCTTCAAGTCTTTGGTTGCAGAGTCAGTATCGCTGCAGCAGAACAAGCAGGAAACACATCAAGACAAGATGCAAAGGGAAATCGAAAAGGCTGTTACAGCAACAGACAAGCCTGGAAGTGTCAAGGACAGGCCAGCTTCATTTTACTGACCCACGGCTTTTTGATTATGCAATCTGTGTCTATAAAAAGCGAGTCAGCACAAAAATGCATCATTTGATTTTCAAGTTCGATGGATTACAACTGGCTGCATTGAGATAAGCTTTTGTAATTTTTTTCAGATATAACTTGGGCTGGGGGCTGGCTAGCTGATAGACTTTTTTTGCAAAACTGCTTTGATTTGATTTATAAGATGGGTCCTAAAAAGGGAAGAAAGAATGTGAGGAGGATAATGCCCACAGACACACCTTCAGAGTGTCAATTAGGTGATACAGTTGCTGACATACAGAGTAGGAGGAACAGTGAGAGGAATGAGACAGAAAAACAACTGAGGGAAGAGAAGGAGAAGGAGGAGGCCAGGATGTGGAAAAACTTCACAGTCAGAGACGGAGGAGGCAGTGGCCAAAGAAGTGAAAGTGACATGGACACAGAGGGTAGAGGAGAGGTGAGCGTGTCTATTCCAATCCAGGCACAAGAAGAGTCATTTAGTAAACTCAAATGAGGAGGCTATTGTTGACTTTGTAAAGGATCATGAGGACCTCTATGACAAGAACAACGAATACTTTAAGGACAAGGTCAGGAAGGGATGCCTGTGGGAAAGGTTCACCAGCAGCCGCATGCTGTCAGTGAAAGTGTGCAAGATTTGGTTTAAATCCCAAAGGATTTGCTATGAAAAATTAACCCAGTTCCAGTCTGGCCAGGCTTCCAAGGAAATGACAGAGAGGCAGAACTGGATTTAGGACAAATTTAATTTCATGAAGACCCACTTCAGAAGGAAGTGCCTTAGCAAATCTTCAGGATTCAAGTCCCCCGCAGAAAGGAGCCAGTCCTGTTGTAGCCTCAGCCCATTACATTTTACGAGGGTCCACGGATACTGACAGCATGGAGACCAGCACACTAGCCATCAGTCTGCAGCACTACAAGTACACGTGTAGTGCCCAGCCTTCATCAGTCGATCAGCAGGTTGTGGATAAATTTTGTCGGATGAAGACTATGCTCACATCTTTCCTTGGTCCCAGGCAGCAGACCATTAGAGTAGCTTTCTGCAACTACTTGGCGTCTGAAGTTAAAAAAACTTGAAGGAAAACATGCAGTTAAACTTTTAAGTAGGATACAGAGCAGGGCAGAGGAAATAACCTGTCATCAACAGCAACCTACACTTTCTTGGAGTGCCACAGACTTTCCAGCAGCTGCAGCAGCCAGCTGCCTCTGGCAGGGAATACATGTAGACTATTCCAGATTCGAAGATACCAGCAAGCCATGTCATACAAGCAGCTCAGCAGACCCAAGTGGTGTGCAGAGGACAGCAACAGCCCATACAGCCACAGAGTTGTTGAGAAGCAACGAGCCAGCACTTAAAGACAGGTACATTTCACCATCAGCCTGAGCAAGGCCTCTGTCACATATGGAGAAAATGCTTCAAATGTGGACTTTAATAATTGTGATCTTCAAAAAAACTATTTTAGGATAAGACACTTGACTTTTCAAAATATTTTGTCTTTTGAGACATTTCCAGATTTCTCACTTTGACTTTACAACAATTTTGACCTTTTTGCCCTTTGAAATTTCTGAAAATGGAAACAGGCTTTGACTTTTGTTGGAGGACAGCAACAGCCCATACAGCCACAGAGTTGTTGAGAAGCAACGAGCCAGCACTTAAAGACAGGTACATTTCACCATCAGCCTGAGCAAGGCCTCTGTCACATATGGAGAAAATGCTTCAAATGTGGACTTTAATAATTGTGATCTTCAAAAAAACTATTTTAGGATAAGACACTTGACTTTTCAAAATATTTTGTCTTTTGAGACATTTCCAGATTTCTCACTTTGACTTTACAACAATTTTGACCTTTTTGCCCTTTGAAATTTCTGAAAATGGAAACAGGCTTTGACTTTTGTTGGAAATTTCTGGAACATTGGAGTAACACCACTTTTAAAAGTTCTTGGAATATTTGGGAGGTCCTGACAGGACTGATAGATTCCAGCTTCATCTGTCCCTTAGGTAGTTCATTGTCACATCTCAGATTCTATCCTCCTGATCAGCCATGCACCAACCTGATTGAAGTAATCCTTACTGATACTGTTATTGAAATAATCCTTACTGATACTTTGCCTCCCTCGAGGGATTCCTGTGCTTTTCATCAGGCACATATACTGCTGTTTCATTTTCTATGGCTGGTATGTCATTGTCTTGGGTGGCTTTCCTGACTACTCCACCTCGGTGTGTCCTCAGCATGTTACGCAATACAACAAAAGTTAAACAATGTCTCTGACAACCTTTGGCCTTTGCTTCATTGTGCCTAGTAAGACTCTGAATCTGCTTGCTTCCTCATGACAATATGTTTCCCATCTAGTACCCCACGAATGTGAGGGACATTCCATCTGGTTCTGAACTTCTCCTCGATCTGTTTCCAGTCTTCATTAGCAGTAGGGCAGGTTAAATACTCTTCCTAGAAGACAACATGGATTTAATCTACATATGGTGGTTCGGCCAACCAGCCAGTGATATATGTAAGGACTTGTACATTTCTCCTGTTGCAAGGTGTCTTAGGATTATTCCCAGCTTCAATCTAACTAGAGTCGTAGATTCAGTTGAAGGGTCGGCTCCAGTGGAAGGGCCCATTAAGTGTGGCTTTTGGAAGAGGTGTACCTATTGCAGGTGTAATGGTAGTTGTCAACTGTATGCCCAGTGTGTCACTGGTAATAATCAGTGACTCTTGACAATAACTGAGTGACATAATTGTGTATTGTGCGGATGTCAACAGGCTAATGGCCCGATATATGTGTTATAAACAAACAGACCTGTTTCTGGAAGTGGGGAGGTGTTGTGTTCTTCTGGCAGTGTAGTGTACACACAAGCATGAAGCTTGACATAATTCTGTCACGCTGCAGCAGAAGGGCATATTTATACACAAAAAAGTGCTGATTATAAACAACCAATCTATTTGGTTTATTTATTTGGGGTTTTAAATCACTTTCAACACTGTACAGGTCATATCACGACGGGTAGTTGGAAGGGCAGAGGAAACCAGTACATACAGTTCGTTAGGATTCTGTACTGTAAACTGCCGACCAACGGCAAGCAACTACCAGCTTTCCCACTTGAGGCCGTGCCGGGGATCGAACCCCAGCCTCAGAGGTGGGAGGCGAGAGTGCTACCACTCTGCCACCGTGCCCCCCCAATCTATTTGGATAGGGTTATTATAACAGTAGTATTATATGACAAACATTGGTAAATTTGGTTGCAGTGACCTTTTAACCATGGCTAGTGATAGTGGAGAGAACAGGAATCTGTGAATTACTGAAACGCTGAAAAATTAATTCTTTCTTAATTAATGATTCAAATGACATGTGATCCTGTTGAGGAAAGTATGTCATGATAAGTTTTTCATGTTACTATAGTGGTTTGTGCTTATGTTAAGACAATATGTCATTTTTGGATAATGCACTCGAAAGTACCATAAAGTGGAGAATTACTTTTTTTGTTTTTGTTTTGTGTAGAAATTTTCATGTTCTATAGGATTTGCATTTCCTGTCTTCCTGTCTTTCTTTGTCTCTCAATTTTGAAAATTTTGAAATTTGGGCTTTTATATCCTGCTTAACAGCCTGGATCATATTGGGACAGGTGTTCAACACTGCAACTTGTGAGAGTCGAACCTACACAGAGGGGACAGCTTGTGATTCGATGCCAAACCTGCTGACCCTCAAACAACTTATAACTCCTCTCACCAAAAAACTTTGTTAATTTATTGATAATGCATATATAGCATTTATATTTCCCACTTATTGTAAAGTCTCTGCATGTACACTTGTATATATGATGTAACAGATTCCTTGAAACTGAAATTTGCAAAAAAGACAAATATTATCTCAACAAAGAAAAAAGTCTCAGATATTTTCATTTATATCAATTAAGTATGATTATTGTGCAGTCATTTTCCATTGTTTTCTATATCACTATGACGTCTCAGTTTTGAAACCTCCTTTAGATTGAGAGTATTGAAAATCTTCCAAATAATTTATCGTGGTGCTGTTGATATATATATATACCGACATATTGAGAGAATATTTGTTCAACATCAGAATGCTACCTGTGTTGCTTATTTTTACATAAACTTAATTATGTTAATTAGCTGGTCTTTGTCTTGGTAATTATTGTTTCAATATCTTAATAATAGCACAGCTTTTACATAGGGTTCACACAAAAAATTGCATTGTGCTTTTTAAGGGATGAAAACACTGCTACTGCCTAACATTATCTCTCACATTTGGTACACAATCAACAAACATAACAATATTTGAAGTCATATCAGAGATACAGAGAGATTTGTTTATGTCCTGTGCTAACCAGTTTAATTTCCTTCAACATCAAAAGGAAACAGACCTTCAGAAACATTAAAATATAAACATTGAAGAGTGAACTATGAACAGAGAGCCCATTTCAGTCAATTGTCACAATGTTTCTTGATTCATCAAAATTTAGCCCAAATGCCTATACGTCTGTTACCAGAAAATTATTGTAAGAGAAGAGAAAACATGGTAAAATTTAATTTTAGTTTCACTGGGGCTTTATCTATAAGAATCATGAACCGACTGGCTGTTGAATCATTGCACATAATGTGTGTAACTGACATACACTACAAATGTAAATAATTTTGTCAAAGAGGTGAGGGGAAAGTTTTCAATTTACCAAATTCAAATTGCCCTTTGCGGGTTCAGCAAAAGACATAAGACAGAATATAGTTTTATTATGGTGGGCTTGCAGTCATATATGTAGGTAAACGTTTACTCTTATAATTATATATACATCACAATATAAATATTTTAAGCATTCGATTTATTTCTGATTTGTGACTTCTGTTGTTTGGTTGACAAAACATCTCCACTAAAACATTAATATCCATGAATGACTGAGGTAGGAATTCACTTCAATGACACTAAATTAATTGTTGATTACAGATGTTATGGACTGAAGATTATGCTGCCTTTAGAGATCTAATTGATATGAAGGTGTGGAGGAAAATGTGGGTCATAATCCACTTTCCAGCAAAAGAGTGACATTGCCTAACTCTCAGCAATCATATGGACAGAAAAACACATATTCCAATAATCATTATGTCAATGATAAAATCCTTTTCTTAAATAAGTGATAAAGATTCTTCAACAATGTTTTTTACACTGGTCTGCACAAATGAATTCAAAACACCGATTCCAAAAAGCTATTGTCTGCATGCACATATCTACACGGGCAAAGTTAAAAATAATGATTAGTAACATTTTGCATCTAAGACCTGCTTTAAAGTAGTTTACTCTAAGTAAAGTAGATTATAACTTTAATATACATATGTATTTTTGGAAGGAAGGCTTAGTGCAATGTACTAGACCTTAAAAGCATGGAATATTAACAAAGTAATAAGAGTTTTTAGTTTGTCAGGCCTCTTACTTTGAATACATTATACTAATTTTAGGCAAACAAGGGACATTTTTTCATTAATGTTTCATAAGTTTTTCATCTAAAACGGGCAACCATATTAATACGGTATATACATCATTAGAAATGTAATTGCTTGATGGCATCAACAATGCCACACTCATATGTTTTAGGAACAAAACTGTGAGCTTATCGCTTTGCAAAAGCCTACTCGCCCTAGGATCATCATATTTCCTGATTGACTCTGGAGTGTGGAGCACTGGCCTTATGTCTCTTGACTATGGTTTTTGTCCTTTCCTTTTCCTGATTATGAGTTCCTGTGTTTTGAGATTAAGCACAATAAAAGTCATATTAGAAAGCAGAAATTAATTTCACATGGATCCTGTTCCCTTTAGTCAAAACAAAACTCAGGTAGAAATTAAGAAAATTCAAGCTGAAAATAGATAGTGTGTCTACAGAACTTTATTTTCTCTGTTTCACAACTGGTTTTGTTTTTTTTTATTCATTTTAAGGTAAATTTGGTCATAATTTACTCAATATTGAGGGTAAAACTTTGTCTTTACCAATAAAAATTCAGGAAAAAATCATCCCTCTTTGATGTGCTTATTAAATAGGTTGATGCATATTACCACAAACATCTTTTTTCAGTTACACTGCATGTATATTATGCAGGCAGTGGTTCTTTACTATCTAGTTCACCTGCTCAGATAATATTTGAAGATAACAGTCCTATGTAGAAGGTGAGTTGTGGCGAACCCATTACATTACTGTGGCTTTGATGTAAACTGTGGTGTTTGGAAATATGTTCTTTGCTGTTTTGGAGTAGTTTTTGGTGATTCCAGAAAGGTAGTTTTTTGGTTTTGATTGTCATCAAATAAAATGACACAAGGAGTTACAATTTTACTCCTTCTTTTGAAACTAGAAGTGTTAAAGTGACTTATAGCAAAATTTTCTCCAAATTAGGCTTGGTAGGTTAATTGACTGTATGCTGGACCTATGTATCTAATATTTTTTCCATTGTATGGATTTTGTTCAAATGAGCAGTATCCTGTTAATATGAAAAACAATATCTCTCCAATGAAGTTAGGAACCTGAATTTGGTGATCATTGATCTCATGGATAGTTTTGAGCTGTCATGACACTTGATTATTTCACACAAAATGTTACTAATCTTTTTCACAGTTTTTGTAGGTTTTTAAGATAATTGCGCAAATAAATTTCCCATTTATAGTGTTGTTTTTGTAATTATTTTTTATTCCCAGTAAACATTGTTGAGTTTTGCCAGCATTTGAAAGGAGACGTTTGGCGACAGTTAGAAAAAAGATGGGTACAAACACCATTTATAATAGGTTTTCAAAATCTTTTGTGTGTATTTTTTATTAAATGTTTGATGAATAATGTTAGAAAACGTTACAAATGGACATAATAATATCTCAAAAAGTATTACAACATTAACCTTAATTTGGCATCAGAGGTTCAATTCAATATGTTATTAGGTTGTTCATGTATGAAAATATTATTTTTATGTCTCAATTGTAAGATGGTGGCATTTAAATTTGGCCCCCATTCAATTATTCCTTTTAAGCATTACATGTCTAAAATCTCCTCTAAAAGCATTACATGTCTAAAATCTCCTCTAAAATCCCCTATTATCGCTCACCGCCATATTTGTTTGCAAATGTTTGAAGGCAAATATTTAACAAACAATCTAAAATATGGGTACAAAAACATTTGTGTTAGAATGTTTTTAAAATTTTTGATGGAAAACACTTCAAAACATTATAAAATTATTGGTATGAAAACCAGTTGCTATTAAACATTTGTAACAAATGTACTGTTAACAAATGTTGAGTAAACGTTTTATGTATGTTGTTTATAAAACATTTCATGATGCATGTTTGAAAAACATGTCCTAGCATAACCTTCAGTTCTTTAGCCAGTTCATATTTGTACAAAAACATTTCCAGTCAAAAATAGTTTAATAACCCAAAGGACAGCGTTTAAATAAGGTTTAAAACTATTATGAATTATGAATTTTGTAATTATATTTACTAATTATAGCTTTTTGTTCAACCTTTGATGCTATATTAGTTTTCCTGTAAATAAATGTTCGCCTTAGACTTTCTGCCAGTGTCTTATCAGCTGTTCTGATGAATCCATTGAATAGAACTTTCTTAACTACCCAATAAATTATATTGCTTTGCATCATTTTCTGTAACCTGGGAATTGTTTTCATATGTTTTTTTGGACTACCTGTAAAGAGCTATATATATAATAATGATTGAAAATGACTTTACCCACTAAACATGTTTAGGTTTTGCAAACGTTTGAAAGGAAACTTTTGGCAAAGGTTAAAAAATGATGGGTACGAAAACCATTTGTAATGGAATGTTTTTAAAACATTTTATGAAAACCGTTTATTAAACATTCAACAATAAATGTTAGAAAAATGTTATAAATGAACATAATAATGTCTGAATAATAATGGGTCAGAGGTCAAATTCAATATCTTTCTATGATTGATCACTATTGAAAATATTATTTTCATGTCTAAAATTGTAAGATAATGGCTTAGAAATTGTGCCCCCATTGAATTCATACTTTTAGGGATGGCATGTAGGGCAATTTTTGACAAAGTCCTCTAAAATCCCCTATTATTGCTCACCGCCATCTTTGTTTGGACATGTTTGGAGGTGAAGGTTTAAAATTATACATTTAAAAAACGTTTTTTTTATAGAATGTTTTTAAAACATTTGAGAAGCAATATTTTTTAAACATTTTATGTGTACTGTTTATCAAACATTTCATGATGAATGTTTGGAAACCATTTCCAGCAAAACCTTAGCTGTTTTATAAATGTTTTAAGAACATTTCCAGTCAAACCTAGCTTTTTGAGTTATTATATAAATGTTTAATAAACGTTTTCAGTAAAATGTTTTAATAGAGAATGGTTATAAAACGTTTTTTAAACATTACAGCAAAAACATTTGCTTAGAAACGTTTAGAAAACCAAAGATAGGGTTCACTTGGGTTTTAAAAACGTTTTGTCAACATTTAAACCATTTAAAAGCGTTTCTAATGTTTACTGGGTATAATGAACCACTTTATGGATATTGTTTTAACCCATGTAGTCCAGACAGGTGGGTGGGTGGGCGTCAGGAAAAGTTTTTTGGGGCTTTATCTCAGAAACCATAAGGTGTAGAAACTTGGTGGGGACATTGATTAGTGGTGTAGGTGTCCAATGTTATGGTGTGACCTTGATTTGACTTTTTACCTTGCTGACACTGACCTTTAAAAGCTTGTCCAGGCTATATTTCCATAAGATACCATAGAGTGTAGGAAGCTGATACTTGGTAGGGTCATTGTTTTGGAGGTGAAGTGCGCAGCGTCATGGTGTGACCTTGATTTAACCTTTGACCTTGCCATGATGACTTTGAATTTTAAAATCTTGTATTGGCTATATCACAGAAACCGTAAGGTGTAGGAATTTGAAACCTGTTAGAGACATTTGTTAGGTAAAGTAATTGTGCACCCTCATGGTGTGACCTTGATCTTTAAAATCTTGTCCCAGCTATATCTCGGAAACTGTAAATTGCACAAACTTGTTACATGGCACAAACATTAGTTAGGGGTTTGTGTATGCAATGTCATGGTGTGACCTTGATTTGACCTTTGTCATAGTGACCTTGAACTTAAAAATCTTGACTGGGCTATATCATAAGGTGTAGGAAGGTGATAGCTTGTAGGGGCATTGTTTGGGGGATGTAGGTGTGCAATGTCATGGTGTGATCTTGATTATGCCTTTGATCTTTCAGTGGTGACTGTGAGCTTTAAATCTTGTCTTGGCTATATCTCAGAAACAGTAAGGTATAGGAAGTTGAAACTTGATAGGAACTTTCGTTAGGGGAAGTAGGTGTGCATCCTCATGTTATAGCCTTGATTTGACCTTTGACCTTGCTTTAGTGACCTTGACCTTTAAAATGTTGTCGCGTCTCTAATACAAAAGCTGTACATTGCAAAAACTTGATACTTGGCATGAACATTCATTATGGGTTTGGGTATGCAATGTCATGGTGTGACCTAGATTTGACCTTTGCTGTAGTGACCTTGAACCTTCATATCTTGACCTGATTATATCTTGGAAACAGTTACATGCAGGACATTGATATTTATTAGGGACATTAGTTAGGGGATGTAGGTGAATGAGTTTGATTGATCTTGTTATAGTGAGCTTGGCCTTTAAAGCGGGACATACGTTGGAAACTATAAGGGATAAAAAGTTGATTCTTTGATGGGTTATTGATTGGGGAGTGTAGGTATGATGTGTCATGGTGTTAACTTTAACCTTGACTCTGTTAGCTTTGTTTATTTTGTTTATTTGGGGTTTTATGTCGCTTTCAACACTGTACAGGTCATATCACGACGGGTAGTTGGAAGGGCAGAGGAAACCAGTACATAGAGTTCACTAGGGTTGTGTACTGTAAACTGCCGACCAACGGCAAGCAACTACCAGCTTTCCCACTTGAGCCCGTGCGGGGATCGAACCCCGGCCTCAGAGGTGGGAGGCGAGAGTGTTACCACTCTGCCACCGTGGCCCCCTTGACTCTGTTAGCGTGTTTTCACCTGCTATAATTGATTGAAACATATATCTCTTATGACAACAATATATGGATTGCAGTAACTGATTATTATATGCACTCTGCCTTATTTATGTTATTTCTATTGGTAGCTATACTTTAATAAATTTGTTACAGCTTCATAATTTACAGACAATTTTTCTCTCATTATTTTGTCTGATGTTATTTGCACCTTTACATGACTAACATTGTTTGCTGTGAAAGTTTCTTGATCTTTATACTGTTTCACTCCTTCTATATTCCATTGCGTTGAAAACTCCAGGCTGTACGGTACAGGCACCTGCAATGCTATTTTTTATTGAATTTAATTAGATAAAATTGATATAGTTGGTTTCTTCTGATTGATTGAAGTGGCTTCTGTGTGTAATCATAGAGTGGTGTCAGATCACATATTATTGTATAAACAATATTATTGGATCAGTATTTTACTAAACTTTGGCTCTTAAATCAAAAGGCATGGGCGATGGTTGAAACTTTTTACAGTGGGTTGCTTTCAGATTAAAAAGTGATGAATGTCCAAATTAGATTGTTTATGTTAACTCCAACTTAAAGTGACTTAAGGCTATTTTAAATGACGTTTGGTTTACCTTTGTTGAAGGCAATACATCCACTTTTAACAGAAAGATTAGAATTACAATAGGGGCATCTTGTCAGGTTTATTTTTACATGTGCTGATCTAAACTTTAATTGCAAAGGTAATTAGTACATTAGTCATTAAATAGACATTTAAAAGAGTATTTGTCAATTCTGCAGTTTTTGTAAATACTTATCAAAGTGCCACGCGGCAAGTGATGATGTGGCATGTAGTATAGATAGATATTGAATTTGATTTTCAACATTTAATCGAATAATTTTCTTTTTAAGTACTTGGTGAACTTAAGTGTGGCAGATAATGTGTTGCAAATAATAAAAAAACAGGTGTTGAGATATTTATTTCTTGTGTTCTGTTTTGTTTTTGACACATAATGAAGCTCGACATTGCAGTAAAAAGTACAATGTTACTGATAACATTATAGCAAATAATGATAATAAAACATATGATGAATTTGTACTGAATAGCCTATCTAGAAACATAATATTTAATTTAGTTAGTAAGTAACCAGGCTACCTTAAGGTATTAGGACAATAACTGAAGCACTTTTATTTTTCAACATTGCAGAATAAAAAAGATATTTTAAAAATACTTCAAAGAAGACAAATTCTATTTTAATGTAATAACATAAAGAAACACATGCTATGGTTCATAATGTGTATAATTTAGTCATGTATCATATACCATGCTATTGACTTTAAGATTTCCTAAGATAAAAATGTTATATAAATTTTTGTGATTGGTGACTTATCTATTGCGCATGTTGCAATCACACTCTATGAAAGATCAGAATTCTATAATAATTTTAGTCTTGCTGAGTCCATTGCACAGAGCAAACCTACATCATAAAGATATTGTGGTGAAAGATGATGTTACTTACTCTTCTTTGCTGTTTTGTAGTTGTTGCAAGTGATTGCAACAAGGTATGTATCTAGAAATTCATATGTCATCAATCAAGTTAAATATGTAACAATACATGAAGGTATGGAAATATTAAAGTCTTGGATTTTCAGCAACTTTTTGCAGGTAATTTAGTTAAACTGGTAAGACTCTAAGAATATTTGGTTTTTACTTGATCCATTTTTGTGGTCAAACCTCTTTGGACCATTTTATGTTAAACTGGTTATGAAACTGGTATATAAAGTAAATAATAGCCAAGTGCATACCTTTGTTAAGCAGACCATGCATCAGTTTTCCACAATTTTCACAAATGTGTCTTTGTTTAAGCAATTTACTTTCAACATGGGGTTCCTAAGCCCTGGGTTTGGGTATTTGCAGAAGAAAAAACCATGCATTCAACAAGAATATCAGACAAACAATAAATTTTGTATCAATTGACAAATCATATTTTTAGCCACTCACGGAGTCTTGGTTTAAGCAAATCACTTTCAAAATATGTTTCTCAAGCAATGGGTTTGGGTATTTGCAGAAGAAAAAACGATGCATTGAACAAGAATATCAGACAAACAATACATTTTGTATTTGGAAGATCCTTATTAGGCGGTTGTGTGTAACCAACCTGCCAATGAGATTGCTGTGTCCGTCGTCCATCTGTCCGACATTTTTGTTTCTGGACTCCAACTCTAAAACACTTTGTCCAATCGAAGTCAAACTTGAGCGGGAGATAGATCACCATCATAGCTAAGTTGCTTTCAAAATTGGTGTAATTCTGTTCATTCATTTGTCCGATTTTTTGTCCATTCGTGTGTGGTCAACATTTCAAAAACACTTTGTCCAATCAAACTAAAGCTTGACAGGGAGATAGATCACCATCATAGCTTAGTTGTTTTTGAAATTAGTTTAATTCCATGTGTTCATTTGTCTGTTTTTTGTCTGTTTGTCTGTGGGTCAACATTTTGGTTTCTGGACTGTAACTCAAAAACGCTTTGTTTAATCGAATTCAAACTTGACAGGGATTCCTGTCATTCACATTTCTTAGCACATTTTAACACATTTTACATTAACAAAGTGACCTAACATTTCTTTCCTTGTTTCTAATTTAGCAGTCGCTAACCTTGTTGATGCCCATGCAACCCTCCTTTGGGAGCATCTCTGACCCTCTTGTTTTAACGTCATCTTAAATCCTTATGCAGAGTAAGTTATAGGAATCTTAAAGTGCACCTATTTTTTAAAGTTTTTCACTTTTCAAACTTGGCACACGTGAAGGTGTTCTGAAGGAATGTCCTAATTTTATTTTGACATTTAGCACTAAATAATTGTAAAATTACGGTCATATTAAGATCTCCAAATTAGCAATGAATTTCCTGGCTCATTTACTTTTAGCATTTTAAAAAATCCTTTTTGTCACTGATACCGAATTTTAGCAAATAAAGGCCTTGGCTACCTTAAAATTTAAACACAAATTACCGTAAACTTCAGTTGACTGTTTTTTTTCTTCATTTTTTTGCTTAAAGCTAGAAATTTTCAGTTTACAGGATAGGTTTCTAAACAAAATATATCTTGGTTTCACAGAACAATGACTAATACTAGAAAACAGAAATCCCCTTTTCCAGGAATGAAAGTTTCACCAGATACTAAAGTTCGTCTTTAATCATTTGAGCAAAAAAACAGCTAATATAAACTTTGGTAAATCCACAAGTGGACCCACTTGCATATATTAAGTACCAAAGAAAACAGAAGGAACTGAAAAGTTCACACTGCTACAGTTCGACCAATCATGAACAATTAAACCAGCTTGAGCATAAGCTGGCCAGCAATTCAAGAAAAAAAATAATAAAAAGCCCCCCCCCCCCTCCAAAAGAAAAGAAAAAGAAAAAAGTGTGTATTTTTCAGGGAATCAATACAACAATTTCTTATATCTATCGTAAAAAATAATGGTAGAAACTATGACTGTTACATCTAGACATTATTAGATCTTTGTAAATGCATAACATGTTATATTTTAAAGGCCATATGTCATATTCGAAACTAATTTTATTTCAAAAGAATGGAGACGGTTGATTACTGAGTGCATTATAATCAGGATAATAACCATTAAGAATCAAACTAATTGGTTGATGCCAATGGGGGCCAGAGAGTGTAATTTGAATATCCAGAACAAGTCCGTGGTCCTTTGTTTGGAAGTGTTTCGGATGCTTCAAATTTTGGTGTACACTACTCTAGCACATAGAACTACATACATGTGTATGTGATTGTAATAATAAAATTTATTATAATTAAACACCATAGACCCATCCTACAGTCGAATGTCTTTTATTGGTGATTTATAACAACAAATATACATATAAATACACCTTGTAAGCATATCTATAAAATTATAATAATAATAAACTACATCCATAGCTGGTGGGTATCCTTTAAAATTGCTCAAGAAGAGCTAGGAAATGAGTGACCTCTACTCACCACCTCCCATATGCTGATGACACAATAGTTTTACTTATATTTAACGACACAAAGTCCTAAATTTGTGTCCAAAACCTTTTAGGAAACCACAAAACACCCTAAAAATTGTACCCCTTAAGTCATGAACCTGAAAACCTGTTGAATATATGACAGAACCTGTACTGAACCGTTTCAGAACCTGTAGAAACCGGGGGTTCACCAGAAAACCCCTAAAGTACTTATATGGAGAAATGGCTTTCTATTCTGTTAAATTCCCTGTAAATGGATTCTCCCCTTTGTTCCCCATGCATAGACATGCCAAATCACCATTTCTCCATCCCTTCCGGTACATGGTCTTCTAAAAGATGATATTTTGGCAACAAAGCTTCTGGAAACTTTTTCCCAAAGAAGTCCAAATATTTCTGAATCTTGTTCTCAGTTTCGGCTAGATCTGTCTCCATTACACTTTCCATTTGTCCAACCTCACTGTGACCTCTTTCAAATAATGTACTTAACCTGTGAAATTTGGTTGCAATTTTCTCAACTCTCTGGTTTAGTTCTATATTACCTGATGATTCACAATTTTTTTCTTAAATAGTGACTGAAATTTTGTCCTGTACTTTTTGTTTAATGTATTTTGAGCAGTGATTTCCAATGAATGATCTGGAGTGGTAGGCCTGTTGAACAATATTTTGTTGTTTTAAAGTTTCTAAAACCACTGCAACAAGAGGGCCACTTTGCACTGAAAGTGTTGGTTTGCATTTTTGCATCTTTTTCTCAGTACTGGCAATTTCCAATGTTAATGTTTCTTTTTCCTTATTGGTAAGATCACTGTTAGAACTGTTTTGGTCTTTAAGAAACCCCAGGTGGTTTAGTAATTTCCTTTTGGTTCTTAAATCTGCAATGTAGGTGTGAAACAGAGAATTGTCTAGTTTAGCTGAAGAAAGTGAGACTCTTTCAGCCAATTCAACATCTATTTGATGGAGTTCCTGTTCAAACTCTTCTTCACAATGCCAAGTAAAATTTGCAGGTATGGCAGACAAGGATGTGACAAAGCAACGTTCCGCAATGGTTTATGAATCACATTATTGAAGTTTCCTGCCAGAGCATGATTTCCCTTTCCAATGTTGACAAATTTTTCATTGTCTTTAATCATGTTGGGTGGCATGAGGCCATGGCGGGTATTGCTTTCAACGATCCGAGAATCAAAAATCTGAATTAAAAACACTACTTGCTTGTCGTTGATATTCCCAATTGCCGTTTTATCTCATATATATCACCCTAACAATTAATAAATCTGCATTATTGCTTCAATCTGCTTCATTTTTCTGAATTACGAATATACCCAATTATTGCCCACATTCCCCGTTATCGTGGTAGTATTTATCTAACCCCTTGTTGATTTCATTCACATCCCCCGTTATCACCAGACATATTTTAGTTATTATTTGATGGTTTTCATGTCCTAGTGTTTATTTTATGGTTTTAAATTGATTATGGACTTGTACATGGTTATTACCTGCTACAACATGTCTCAGTGATTTTTTTCTATGGCTTTGCATGTCCTAGCATTTATGTTCATCATATACGTCTATATGGTGTTTCTAACTCTTGCTTGATTGTAATTCATGGGTCTTCTGCTTTTATGGTTTGTTAACCCTTAAGGCTTTTGTGATCTTTTTTCATTTCCTTTCTTATCGTTTATTGTATATTTAGTTTATTTCTCATAGTCTTTGTTCCTTTTGGCTTTTGGATCTGGTAGAGTGTTTCTTGGCAATGTTGGCCTTCAAAGTTACTTTATTGATATGTTTTTTATATGTTGATTTCTCTCAGAACTGGCTAAATGCTGACAAGGGTCTGAATTGTGGAAAGGTTGACAGAAGCATCCCATCTATTTTTCGGCTCCCTGTTGTTGTACGTAAATATTGCTACCTCAGGAACTCAAATCAGGTCCCTCCAAAATTGAAACTAAAAAACCTTCTCCTACTCCTCCTGTTGTGCGGCGATGTTGCTGTAAACCCTAGCCCAACCAATTTTGGATTTGTCAACTGCAGATCCATGCGAAATAAAGACCCTCTCCTACATGACCTCATAAAACACAGAGACTTGGATATCCTGGGCTTGGCTGAGACTCATATCAGACCAACTGACACTGACAGTCTCCTCAACTCCGTCACTCCAACAAATTACAACTTAATTAAAACACCAAGGACCACTTGTCTTGTGGTGGTGTTGGCTTCCTGTGCAGGAAATCCTTTTCTTCCAGTATTGTTTCTTCTCTGGTGTTTAGATCATTTGAAATCATTATATTATCTTTCAGGTCCGAGTACAATATCTTTGTTGCAGCTTGTGTGTATTGTCCCCCCGGTTCTTGCACTACTCAATTTCTGGAAGATTTTCTGGCTCTTTCTGGCTTTCTCTCTTTAATTGGTTCTAATTTTATCATTTGTGGTGATATAAATGTATGTTCATCTGGATGTTGAGTGTGGTGACAGGTCAAGGTTCTATGACATCCTTCAGTGCTGCAGTTTGATTCAATGTGTCAATGGCCCAACTCACGTACTGGGTCACACTTTGGACGTCTTGATATCTCCTGGCGATTCTGATTTTGTCCGTAATGTTAATGTTGGGGACTTTATCTCTGACCATGCTGCAATACGATGCCAACTTGATTTCTCCCACCCGATAACCAGCATTGGAAAAATGGTCTCTTATCGTAGGTATCATAGGATTGATATCCACCAGTTCCACAAAGACCCAACAAAAATTCCATTTGTACTCTCTCCTGAAGGAACTGTGACAGAACTGTATGATCAGTACCAGGCTGATGTTATCCAGGTACTTGACAAGCACGCTCCTATCAAAACGGCAGTCAGATGAGTGGTTGTCTGAGTCATATCGCATGGCTCGCTCCCTAAGACGGCAATTTGAGCAAATGTGGAGAAAGCATAAGACATTGTCGAACAGGTCAAGGCTCTGCAAGCAAATCGCCTGGTGCAATCGACTGGCCAACAAAGACGAGGGTTCCTACTATGCCAATCTTATAACTGCAAATAGAGATGATCCTAAGAAGCTATGGCATTGGGAAAGGTACTGCATCACACCTCTGGGACAGTGCTGCCAGCTCATAGCTCAGAAAAAAGCCTTGCGGACACATTTGCTTCTTTCTTTACAAATAAAATAACTAAAATCAGGGACACATTCTCTGCTTCTGGTTCATTCAATTTATACACCTGATTCTGTGCCCACTGCCTTCAATACCTTCAAGCCTGTGACTCAAGACGAGGTCAGAAAGTACCCCCCTCATTAAAAAGGCATCTCTGCCAAAAAATGACCTCAAAAATTATCGCCCAGTGTCTGGTCTTTGTTTCCTCTCAAAGTTGGTTGAGCAAGTTTTTGCTAAGCAACTTACGTCACACATCAATAATAACAAACTGGAAAATCCACATCAATCAGCCAATAAGCCAGGACATTCTACGGAAACAGCTCTATTGTCTATAAAAAATTAGGTACATCTCTCTCTGGCACGCGGTGAACCTATAGCTCTAGTTCTTCTGGATTTATCAGCCGCGTTCAATACCATAGATCATAACATTCTTCTCAGTTACCTTAAATCCTGGTTTGGTCTTGGTGGAACTGTTCTTTTGTGGTTTGCTTCCTATTTGGGCGATCAATGCCAGGTCGTGAAGATAGGCTCCACTCTATCTGAATTAAGCAAGCTCATCTACGGCGTTCCCCAAGGTTCAGTTCTCGGTCCATTGCTGTTTTCACTTTATACTACACCACTTAGCAAAATCATCCGCCTTCATCCTCATATCAAATTCCACTTCTATGCGGATGACACACATCTTTATATCCATCTCTCTCATAATAACGCCTCGGCGGATCTCGCCAGGCTTAATGCCTGCCTTCTTGATGTGCAACGATGGATGTCTCTCAGTAAACTGAAGCTTAACCCAGAGAAAACTGAGTTCATTGTCTTTGGCTCTAAGTCTCAGCGTCAGAAGATTTCCTTCTACTTTCCTGTTAGTATTTTTGGCAGCCTTCTTCATCTGGTTGATTCTGTTAGAATTCTAGGTGTGTGGTTCGATGCAGAATTTTCATTCTCTGAACATGTCAAGAGGACTTGCAAAGCGTGCTTTCTCCAGATGCGTGACCTTCGTAGAAGACAGTATCTCACTTCGGAAGTGGCAGTCCTTGCTGCAAATGCCTTGGTTAGTAGTCGTTTAGACTATTGTAATTCTCTTTTTAGGAGTTTGTCATGTTTCAATCTTCACAAATTGCAAAGTATTCAGAATACCCTTGCTCGTATTGTTACAAACCATAGTAGGTATGCTCATGTTACACCCATTCAGAAACAACTCCACTGGTTGCCCGTCAAGTATAGATGCATGTTCAAAACTGCAAACACTAGTTTATAAATTTCTACATAGTGGCTCCCCTTCCTATTTTCGACCTTACTTGTCTCCCAGTAGTAGTTCCTAAAGTAGGCGTAGTCACCAAGATCGTCTATATCTTACTGTTCCTCCTTTCCGCCCATCAGTCTTTAAGTCTGTCAAACATTTTGATCACAGCTTTGCCTTGTTCAAGAGTTGGTATTGAAATAGTGCTAAATGCATGTATTTGTTGTAACTGTATGTGTTCCCTCAGAGTAATTGTTTGTGTCTGTACTGTCAGATTTGTTAAGACTTTAGTATTTTTAGTCACTGAACATATATTTTTCTGCTTATGTGTACCTACTGATATTTTTGGTTGTTTCTTTTCAATTTGTTCAACCTATTGCCAATGGCACTTAACTGATCTAAAATTCTTTGATTAATCACCACCTGTGTATCAGGGGTAGATGTTTTCATAGTAGAAGTGCTCGGACCATGAACCATGAGTATCAAACAAACGCGCCCGAGTACTCACATCATCGCTGTCCAAAGTTTCCATTAAACCACTACAGTCTAAATCAGTTTCAGAAGAGTTTTGATCAGAAGATTGCTGGACATGACCAGGAGAGTTAAGCTCCTGCAAGTTCATTGAGAATTTGTTACCTTCCGATAACTGTAATTGTATGGGTATTTGTACACCCTCACTCTTTGGCAAATTATATTTATTTTTCTCCATTTGTAAGCACTTCTCCACTAAATATAAAACTAAGTAAAAGAATAGGAAAATACGTGCACAAATAAATCCCAAGAAATAAATTTGAATTTTGTGATGTTACCTTTTCCAAGTCTTGAATGAAAGAGTATATCAAATTTTTAGCCTCGAGTTGGACACAACCAATGAAATTAAAGTTTACAAAACAGCATGAACAACATCCTAAAATCAAAACCCCAAACATTAAGAAATAACCCACATGCACCCAAGGCTCCTGCCAGTATTATGGGTAGGAATACTTTCCAACAATTTTTTTTACTTCACGAAAGAAACTGTGATAGCTCTGTACTGACTTTTCTGATGGAAACAACATACAAATAGGTCATCCAGAGGATCGGCTTTGTCTAGTGTTAGGTCTTCTGGGTTGCAGTCTCCTGGTAGTTTCACTGAGGGTTGTGCTAGCTACAGCTTTGTATTTATCATTTAAGAATCCGGTGATTTCATCAAACTGTCCCTTGTTTAGGATTTCTTGGAGTTGTGAAAGATTGGATTTTATCTCAACTTTGATTTCCTGGTATTTATCTTAGAGGATGATGCAAGTTAGTTCAGTTTTGGCCTTCTTGGTAATGTTTAGCCACTTAGCTTTGAATGATGTGTGTCAGTTAATGGGGACATTACAGTTAAAATTAGCCTGTGGTGGGTATATATGCCTTGCTATGTAGTTCCTTTATATGGTTGCTATTGCCATTTTTATTTTATGTAGAGTTTTGGTTTTAAGATTGATTTGTTTGCACTAGTGTAGGTGATTATCGTACTTTGGTGAATCATTGTGCTTCCTCTGTGTGGGTGATTTATTTGTCTAACCATTAGTTGAGGCAAGAGCTGCTTCCTCGAGTAATTGTAATGGTCAAGAATTTAAGTAAAACTGCTAAATGGAAACAAACCTCAAAATCCTTTAATAACAGGCAAACAATCCCAGAGAACTAGCTTTTTCTGGCTGCAGCACAGAGACAAATCAATACTCATGGTGGGCCATTCCTAATTAAAGCCTTAGCCAATCCCTGCTCTTTTAGGTGATGCAGCCCTTGTAAAGTAACTGATATAATAACCCAGCTTGCTGCTGAGAGATAGATATGTACAGTCTGGCATTTCAACAACTAACATTCTGGGGAGTAAGTTGAGTTCACACTTCCCCAGAATGACTGAGTTTTAGCTATCAAAACATAACTTGAACTGTACTTGTAAATTGCTACAAGATGTGTAAATAAACTATGAAGGAGTAAACATGTGTTTCACTTCTGTCATCGTGGCGACCTGGACTTCTCATATAAAGCAGCCAAGGTAGAACTGGACATAGTGGAGATCTGGGAATCCACAGCTGCTGTCAGTTACTGCTAGAGTCCACAAACAAAACCACCTCTCTGTACCCCAAAACCTTGAATTGGACATGGTGAGATGCCAAAGTTAAAAACAATACCTATGGATTATAATTATATATAAACAATGTCAATATGAATCCAGCAGTTTCAACAACACCATCATATGGACCTATCTATGGACCCACAATACAGCTGACACATGATTGCTACATTACACACATTGTATTACCTCCTAATAGTTTGGCAACAAGCGTAGATCAATGGGACCTCGCATCTAAAGAATGGCAGAACAGTTTCCACATGATAAGACCCATCCTGAGGGTTGGCACTATGTGCCCAGTACTGAGAATGATGGACTGGAACACGATGCCACTGATGACCACAACAACCCACCTGTTTTGTCTCCAGATCACCACTCAGACAATGCAGATGATGACATCCCTGCCAATGGACAACACCCAGAACCAACAGATGAACAACACGGACCCCAAGCAGGGAATCTAATCACTGCCCCGGACGACAACCAGGAAGAGGACCTTGCTACCACAGCCTCCGGAAACTCAGGATCAGAGACTGGTGACCACGTAGACAATTCAGAGAATTTAGCAGACATTAACAATGACAATAAAGTTATAGACAATAATTTTGTTATGGATAATCCGGCAGCTCACACACCACACGACCAGCCACATCACCCAACTCCAGAGAGACAGGCACAGTACAGACAATCACCAGAGATAATTGTACCATGCAACCCCATACCAAACCTCCATAGAGCCCACCCTTTCCCTCAAGATAGTCCTCACTTACAGGTAGATCCAGACATAGCATTTAGGATGCCACCTTTACAACAGGCTGAGAGACCTGGCTACCAACCCTACAATGCTGCAGATTTCCCACCATTACCTACAAGGTTCCCCCACCACAAATGCAAGTGTAAAGATGGACAATTTGCCATTTAAATTGCAATCTTTTAGTGGTAATCTGGATCAAGATCTGGAAGAGTTATCAATAATTTTAAACTCTCTGCAGAAGTGTTAGGATGGTTTTATGATAAACAGCCAGGGATCTTTCACATGTGCCTCCAACATGCAGCAAAAGTATGATTCCAAAATCTTGAACACCACACTAGGACCAATATTGACAAAATATTTTGTGCATTTCTCTTAAGGTTCAAACATTTAGGTTTAGATTGGACTAGAGAGGCATCTTTTGAATCACTTAGACAAATGTCAGAAGAAAGTGCCCAACAATTTGCAAATCTTGTCTTAAAGAAAGGAACAAAGATAAGCAAATCAGATAAAGATCTGATGAACCAATTTGTCAGAGGACTTTCTAATGAATGTAGAAGCCAGACAATTGCCCTAGGTCCAAATTCCCTAGGTGCAAAAACTTTCGGCCTAGATGATAGTACCGGTGTTCTACAAAAACAGGAAATAAATCCACCAAACCAGGACACTAGAACTCTAAAACAAGTGAACTCTAAATTAAAGTGTGCATATTGCACGAGAGAAGAACATCACAGTAAAGACTACAGCAAGGAGAACACAACAGACAACCAAATAACCTCAGGTCAGTAAATTCAGATATTGTGTGCTATAATTGTAATGGCAGAGGTCACACTGCACGTGATTGTCATAGATTGCAAAATCAAAGGCCAAATTATCAGAGTAACAACAATTACAGGCTGAACTTTCAAAAACAGGGCTATCAGACAACAATCTATTTTTCAAAACCCACCACAAAATAGGCCACCCAGAAGAAATAACTACCAAGGTTATCAACAAACCAATTTTCAACCAAGGGGCCCTCCTTTTCAAAATGACAACAATTACTTGCAATGAGCCTCAGTCAATTCATTCTTGTCAGAATTTACAGTATAGAGATAAATATTTTCAAGAGCTTTGTGATTGTATTCAGAGAAAGATCAGGTATTGTTTTTGTTCCTGCCAAGTTGTGTGCTTTTTACAAAAGCCCAAATGAAAATAATAGCAAAGAATTACAAGGCACAGAATGTCATACCCCATGTCACAATAGGTTTTCCCCATTAGACACAGAGTCATTGGATCAATCTTTTGAGAATCCAGAGGGAATTGTACATTGAAGGAAAATGCCAACAAACAAAAACAGACTACTAGACCAGGTCAGCATAAATATAGAGGACAGGTTATCTCAAAGCAATATGCCCCAAAAGGACTCCGAAAAATGCATAAATTGGAGAGAAAGCAATTCACTCGAAAAGCCCCAGTTCAAATGCACATAAAAGACAGTTGCATACCCATTAAATTGGCTGACACTGACTACATTCCCCTACTAGATACTGGCTCAGATATTGCTACCATTTCTGAAAAAAATTTATTGCAAAATGAAAACTTGAAGAGATTACCAAGATTTAAAAGTGATATCTCAGAAGCCGTGACTGCAGCAGAAAATAATTCAGTATTTTTTAAAATATACAGTATTTCCAAAGGTAACCATAGGAAACTATACAGTCACTAATAAATTTTATGTAGCCCAAAATTCAGATAATGACATCACATTGGGAATCCCATTCCTAAGACAAACAACAGCTCATTTACATTTTGGTTCTCAAATCTGTACATTGACTTTGAATAATGCAGTCACCACAGAAAGATCCACAGACATTCCACTGCGCTCCACAGTCAACGTTTTGTGCTCCTCTAGGACTTTCCAAATGACTAAGGGACCTGTTTTAATTACCAGAAATAAATTCCAGTCTAAATTGTTTGTACCAGACGTTTATACAGAAATAGACACCCTGAATAAACCAGTTTTCAAAATTCCCATTACAAATAAAACGGAAAGACATATTATTTTATCAGTGAATTTACAGATAGGATTTATCATTTTCCTTGACTCTCAAGAAACATATTCACCATCAGATAATGACAGAGAAAACATCCCCAAAAGGCCTTGTAATAAAACCCCTTCCACAGACTTAATTAAGGCCATCTGTTTATTGAGCTCCACAAGCCATAAATCTCCCCAAGGACTTTTTCCAATACTTGAACATAGCCTTTCTTCTCCCTCAACTTTAACTCCCCAAGAAAAACAAAAATTATTGGAACTTTTGAAAGAATTTGATGATGTTTTCTTACATCCTGGCCAGAAGCTTTCTTGCACAAATATAGTAGAACAGCACTTGGGGATTCCAAAAGATATCCCAGTTTGGCCTTGTCGATCTCTCAGATTAAACACAAGAATGGCAATACTAGAAGAATGTGTTAAAGACCTCAAAGTCAAAGTTGGGGTTTAACGTCCCGTTCAACAGCCAGGGTCATATTGGGACAGGTCCTCAGCATTGCCACTTGTGGGACTCGAACCCACAGAGGTGACAGCCTATGATTAGATGCCAAACTTGCTAACCACTAGGCCACTGAGGACCTCTTACATCAAGGTATAATACAACACAGTGATAATCCTTACTCAGTCCTATTGTGTTAGTTACAAAAAAGAATGGCAGTATTCGTCCATGTTTAGATTGTAGAACTCTTAATAAAAAAATTCCTCCAGTAGCAGTAAACCCTAGACCAGTTAATGACATACTAGCATCTATACCGCCTGGATCAAAGTATTTTTCGACCTTTGGCCTTACATCTGCTTCCAACTGCCTTCAGCAGAAAAGACAGAAAATATACTGCCTTTGATTCAGGGCGAGGAAAGATGGAATACTGTAGAGCAGTAATGGGATATGAAAGTATTTTTCGACCTTTGGCCTTACATCTGCTTCCAACTGCCTTCAGCAGAAAAGACAGAAAATATACTGCCTTTGATTCAGGGCGAGGAAAGATGGAATACTGTAGAGCAGTAATGGGATATGAAGTCAGCTCATATACATTAGTTACTGCTATAAATAGGTTATTCCATGACATGATACACATTGACATTCATTATTACTTGGATGACAGGCTGATAGCGTCTACTACTTTTGAGCAACATCTAGTAACTTTGAGAAACATGTTTGAACATTTAAGAAAGGCTAAGCTTATGCTTGGACATAAAAAATGTTCCTTTGCAACTCCAACAACAGAGTTTTTAGGACACACTTTATCATATTCAGGTATTTCTCCATCGCTTGATAAATTAAGGGCTGTAAAGACTTTCCCACAACCAAATAGACCCAAACAGGTTAAAAGCTTTATTGGTTTAGCCTCTTATTATAGACACTTTATTCCAGGTTTCTCACAAATAGCTCAGAGCCTCTATGAATTGACAAGACAGAGTGTACCATTTTACTGGAGTGATAATTGTGAGATAGCCTTCCAAACATTAAAAGACAAACTTTGTACTGCACCTGTTTTAATTTCTCCAGACCCAAATCTCTCATTCCATGTTTTTTCAAATGCTTCCAAGAAATCAGGAGGATTTGTTTTAATGCAAAAGAAAAACGGTAGATTACACCCAATATCATATGGCAGTAAAATTCTGGACAAACAGCAACAGAATTGGAGTATAACTGGCTTAAAAGCGTTTGCCCTTGTCAAAGGTATCCACTATTTGCAATTCTATATAGAAGGCAATAAAGTAATTTTACACACTGATCACAGTGCATTAACATATATTGCCAAACAACATCTCACAGACACCAAAGTGGCAAAATGTTTACAAACCCTCATTAAGTTTAATATTCAAATAATTTATGAAAAAGCCAGGAATAATACAGTAGCAGCTGTTTTGAGTAGAAATGTGAATAAAACTAATGCTATGCCATTCTTCACAATCACAGAAAATTGGTTAGAAGATAAATTTGATCAGTTTTGTCCACCCCTTACAAAAACAGTTACAACCAATAGGACAAAAACCAGTAGTACTCAGACAGACCAATTACCAATATATATAACCCCAAACAAATTGTACAGCAAGCCGGCTATCTCAAAATTGTCTCTCTCAACACACAGCATCTCAGACAAGAATTCTTTGATTAATGGTCAGAGATCAGATCCATATTATGCTCCAATCATAAATTTTCTAAAACGTGGGGAACTCACCAGTCAAGACCGACTTGACAGAAGAATTATAATTGAATCACAAATGGTTTCACTTAGATCAGGGCATTATATACCGTACCAGTCTGACTCACTTTTGCAAAAACCAATCTAGACATAAAGTTGTCATGTATACCAGAAAACAAGATGCTCCAGGCAATAATTCAAATCCATAATGTCGGGCATATGGGCATTACCAAACTGTATTTACAGCTCCAACAACAGTATTATTCACCCAAATTAAGGCAGATTGAGAAAGACATAGTTCAGACTTGCCCAAAATGTCAACCAGTGAAACCCTTACATGCATGTACCCACCGCAACTGTATAGTACCTATAGTATGGATTTGAAGGGTCCTTTAACGATAAATCCGGATCTCCTTTTTCGTATATCTTAGTTATCAACGAGTTATCATCTGGTTTTATTACTGTTGTTCCCTTACACCACACGATCACAGAGGAGATCATGCAAGCAATTTATTCTGACATAATATTACCATTTGGAAATTTCAAAAAATTATGCTCTGATAGTGCCGCCAATTTGACCACCCTAGCCGTTAAAGAAATTTGCCACCTTCTCTCAATTAAGACCAGAAAATCTTTTGCTTTCCACTCCGCAAGTAATGGCAAAATTGAGCGTACAATGACCGTGATCTCTGACGCCTTTGGAAAATTTGGGCAAGATACATAAGATTGGATTAATCTGTTAAAAGTCATAGCTTCTGCCATTAACTCAAGCCCCCAGGCTCATACACAGTTCAGTCCATTTTTCCTTCAGCATTTCCCAGAGTACCCTTCTATTTTTGCTTTTTCGGATTCAACCAAAGATGATCCATTAAATGACAATGACTATTATTGAAACATGATAAAATGTGTTATGGAGGACAAGCAATTAAGCATTGACATTTTCCAACAGATTCATGATGACTATTGTAACACACAAGAAGACTAAAAAAACAAAGGTCGAAAGGTCATACCAGTCACAATAAATCAGCCAGTATATTTAAAAATATTCCATCCAAGTACAGAGAGATCCGCAAAACTACAACCACATTGGAAAGGCCCTTTCTATATAGAAAGCTTCAAAGACAATAGTGGTGTTTATCTCTCCAAAGTAATAGGTCAGCCACCTTTAGCCACAGTTTTTCACAGATACATTGTTAAACCCTTTATTACTCATCTGGTTCAATCACAAAAAATCTCTATTCTTCAGCCTACAAATATCAATCTCAAAGATTGGTAAGCGCTAGATTTAGACCATATAGAATTTTATTGTGACAATGAAAATATCCCTCACAGAACTGCTCAGACCCAAATCCCACCACCAGTGAAACCCCCTGGTTTCCAATTAAAAAGCCCTACAGGTAAAACAACTGAAATATTAGGTGAAAAGTTAATTCAAGTACAGACAGACAAATGCATATGTGACGCAAAAGTTGCTCTATCTGGCAAAGACCTATATTTCCAAAATAACACTGACCCACAAAGTGACAGAATTAAATGGCTGAGAGTATCAGGCCTTTCCAAAGATCATATACATGTAGTTAATTTAGAAGCTATATCATCTATTACAAGATCATGCTGCACCACAAAGCAACGCCCCCAATGAAATGGGAGAATAAACCTGATTCATCTGTTTACCATGCACTTTGAGATATCACTAACCTAAGCTTAGTATATCCATTTTCCATCTCAATTGCTTCATTTTCCAATTTCATCACCATATAGTTATTATTTTGGTATATGATATATAATATAGTACATTTTATAAGCAAGACAAACTCTCTGCAAACACAATGTTCCAGCATATGTCTCATTATAATTCAAAAGGACTTTTAGTGAAACTTGGTTAATGTAATGTCCCTGGTTAAGGTTTGACTCATTAATAATAATAATAATGCTGGATGATTTTCCATCTGTAATCCCTAGTAATTTGCCATGACTAGTAATTGTCCCAGTTAAAACTTAATCCGTTCAACTTCAAAAATGAACAACACTCAAATTTTTGCAAATAATTATGTTCTTGCTGACTACCGATATGTATCTCCAATTCAAATTGCAGTCTCTTTACAGTGAGATAATTTAAATTTGATTTAATATTGACAATTCACTTCAAGACAACCGGTACATTTTTCTCTTATCCCTATTTAAGTCAAATTGCCCAAATGTGAGGTTGCATTTTATTTTTGAACCACCACATTTGTTAAATGTGTCACTAAAATTTAATTTAGAAGTCATTTCACTCAAGTAACTCCAACTCTAATAATAAACTTCATACAAACTACTAGGAGAATAAGTATAGTTAGTGACCTTACAGAATTCATATAGACAGAGTTTTGACTGAAACTATGCTGTAATTACAAAAAAGTGACACAAGACTGTCCATGGAAAACTACAGGCATAAATGTTGTAAACAGGCAATTAAACAAACAAACAAACAAACATGTCTTAACACAAGATTAGGGACAGAAATAGGACTCATTATTTATTAACTTTTCTTGATTTTCTCTATTTTTCAAGTTAAATACAGTCCACCAAATTATTTCATACAAAAAATGGCAAATAAAAGCAAAGATTTATGCCCATGATAAAATTTAGACTTTTCCACAAACTTTGCAAAAACAAAAAATATCATGCCTCAAAAACCCAATTTTGTAACTCCCCAGTTAGTAATAAGAAACCTTATTCTTCCTACATTTAAAGATCCATCTCTTGAAGGAGCTTTTGGTGAAACACATAAGTAGTGACTCACCATTTCCCCCCACCATGATAGCCATAAGATAGAGAACATAATCACCAAGTTTATGGAGATTACTTCTCCCAAAATAGAATCCAACCTCGTAAGATGTCTGTAAAATGTCATTAAGGCAGTTATTTATGACTGGCAATATCCATTTATAGCCCATAAAAACTCCCATAAAGAATTCTAAATGCCAACATTAGTGCCTATCTCCGGAACCCTTCTCCCATTATATTCCCATAAACTCTGCACTAACTTGACAGCTCTGAAGCCATAAACTGTCTGGAAATAGCCAGAAACAAAGACCTGCCCTGGAGTATGAATCATACAACCTACCTAAAATAACAAAAACCAGAGAGACATCAACCCCCCTTTAAATCTGCGCAGACAGGGACACATATAGAACCCAGCCACAAGTCTAGCATATAGACTATTGCGCATACAGCGATTAACATAAGGAAATGTGTGGGGACAAGTTTTGACTTGGACTTCAGTGTTGTATCAGCCTCCTCAGACCTTGCACGCAGATATAATAGGGCTGACCATCGTGGCCTACACAAGAGACATCCATGGATGAATCATAATGAGATCTGGGGTGGGGCAGTGCCAGCTGGATTCTCTCAGTGTCAGCTTCCCAGAACAAAGGCCGTCTAGCCAGACTAAGCTCAGGACTTGTGTTTTACCATTAACCTCAGTTTCCAGTAGCCCAGCACATGCAACTTGTGAACTCTTAAATGTTGAATACACGGACTTGGAAATAAATTCAGCTTCCCAGAACAAAGGTCGTCTACCCAGACTAGGCTCATGACTTGTGTATTACAATTAGCCTCAGTTTCCAGTAGCCCACCACATGCAACTTGTGAACTCTTAAATGTTGAATACAAGGACTTGGAAATAAATTCACACTTAATAGATAACATCAACTTGACTTAATAATTTTGCATTGGACTTACATAATCCTTAAGGGATATGACTCAAGAATAGAAATGTACTTTGTCAAACAAAAAGTGCTCAGTTATAATTATGAATCAACAGGATTTTATGTTCATTGGAAGGACATTACTGAGAAAAATATGTGCCACTGGTGTGAGTTTGATAAAAGAGTGAACTTTAACAGTTGTGTCAGAATCACAGAACCAAATCCACAGATACAGTAGTTATCAGATCAACAGAGAACAACATGGGACTTTTGATATTCTTATACCTCTTTACCACCACAGTGGTTCTACTTGGATTACCATCTCCTTGTGTCAACAGAGCAAATTACGGACTTACATTCAGAGCTGTTGGTGACATGCAGTTTGTCACTGACAAGTGGTTACAGAATCCACTTCAAGGTTACGGCTTTGAGACCTTGCTCTACTTGGGCCAGAACTACAGCCACCCCACACCAGACATTACACAAAGGATGTACATCTAGCAGACCATGCCCAAACACTACCAAAACAATGTCAGACCACAAAAGAAGGACCAGACTACTTGAACACAGCCAACTGCCAGGCCCAAAATGGATATGCCCAGGTTGTAACCAACATCTTCAATGATTTTGCAGATGAGTATTTAAGATTCTACCACAGGCTCAACATGACTTTCAGTGATTTTTCTTCCGGTAGGCACAGACGTGCTTGGTTTTATATGTCTGGCATTTTTTCTAAAGTTTTTGGTTTTGGTAGATAAAAAGATATTAATCAAATGCACTCTGCAGTTGCACATTTAGAAACTCAATTCAAAAATCATGCTCTGGCAACACAAAACATGTTCAAAGATATGCATTCAGCCTTGGATTTGACCAATAAAAGACTTGGCCATTTATTTTCTCGACTCCAAAACATTATCAAATTTTACCTCTGAATTTCCTACACACATGCTTGATAATTTAGCATTTACTTTACAGTTTTCAAGCACCCATTTCAAAGATATTTTTGACCTTTACAGAGAATTTCAAAATGTTTCTGCAGAACTCAGAAATTTAGAAACTGGTTTGGCTTCTTTAATACAAAGTCATTTGTCACCACATATAATAACTTTTGACTTAGCCAAGGATGTTCTCGACTTAGTGGCTACCAGACTCAGGAAGAGTTGACCTCTTGAACACCTCTTGATGATTTTTACATCCAGAGAAAAGACAATACTTTGTACTTGGGAATTCACATCCCAGTTACATTCAACAGTGGATGTTTCCATCTGTACCAAATCAACAGTCACCCTTTTCCTGCAGCCACAAATTCCCTTCATATCACATACATCAAAGATGCAGAAGAGTACTTAGCACAATCAACAGACACACGATTCTACTTTCACCCTAGACAACAAGATTTGTTTGCACACTGCACTCCTGGAGACAATAAAATATGTTCTTATCAGCCACCTTTGCATGACGCTAGCCAACAACTTTTGTGTGAGTATGCAATCTTCATAAACTCAGAACATATCACACAACAGACTTGCCAGTATAGTATTCAGACAACCATTATAACTCCACAGATAATTCCTTTGAATGCTACTACATATCTAATTCAGAATATATCAGAGTATACCATCACTTGTAAAGATATGTCTCAACCTAAGAAAGGTTGTAAAACATGCTTTTGCTCTTACAACATAGTTGTGGTTGTGTTATACAGTATGATAATACAGTGATCTTTCCCCAGTATTTAGATTGTGAATCATCTATTACTAGCACAAAAGTTAAATACCCTAGGAATTTAATGGTAGTCAAGGTATTACTTGCTGAGAAAGATCTATCACAGTTTAGAGGCAACACATTTGATGATAATGATCCAGATTTGGCCTTATCTAATCTCAAAGTGTTTGACGCAAAAATGTCTGCAAGTGTAGCAACAGATAATCAAGATACCCTTGACTTACACAAAGTATTACAGAATCTACAGAATAATGAGATAACATACCGACATTTAGCTGACAAGTTGTATGACACCCATATTCAACCACTCTATGCTAAAACTGACATTGTGAAAGACAAAATTTTATTTTCCATGTAACTGCATATACCATTTTGGTATATGTGGCTTGGCACCTTAGAGTTCTAGCTACAGCTCTTGTTTTGAGGACTCACCAAACCAGAGCCTATGATTTTGACTCAGACGAGATTTACGAAGCAGATACACCAGCACCAAAACCTTGGTATCACCCTTTGGTTATAAACCCAACCCCCATACAGCAAGACTCCTCATGGCACTGATATTTCTAATCTTTGCTTGGTGTTGCAAGGATCTCATTGTTTTAGGACTAAATAAGGTGAAATGGTTCAGAAATTTTACCATATTTTGGCCAACCAGCCAGAGCTGGGATATAGTTTTTCAGATAACCCACAAACACAATCTGATCATCCTATACCTTGGCCCTGTACTCCTCAATGACAGACTTTTCAACAATCACTCAAAACCCTATCACCAGAGTCAAAGTGCAAACATTACTGCCCTTCTTTATATATAAACTAACAATTGTGCAAGAAAATGGTGCACTCTTGTGAAAAAATGGTGAAATTTGGAGAGTACCCTCATGTGTACACATAGGCCCATTAGCAGCCTGTACGATACAATATGCTTTGACACACCCACCTTTAAGATATAGAGTTCTGTTAGGCATTTTCAGAAGCTCATCTATGTATGTGGAATCTTTTCCACATTGGTACCAGCTACCACCACGGAATATTATGAAAACACTCAATAATGCAGGAAATGATCAAAAACCCATTACACCCCACTTCCCTCTGCCACATGCAGATCTCATAGCAGAGTTACACTCTGCTATCCAGAAACACCAGAAAATACAGTCATTGACCCCAGTTGACCCAGTACATGGCCCACAGCGAGGCAACAACTGTACAAAATGCAGTTTCAAACACCAACATAACAGGTGTCCATCCAAACCTATTTCAAACAAACAGTAGACAGTTAGTTTAACCTTACAGACTAATAGTGCTACAGTTAGACCCCCGCGGCACAGCACACAACTTAGCGAGTATATAATATGTTCAAGCAAAAATAAATAGACTACATTACTGTTGTAAATCAGTAACACACTTTTAAGCACAAGAAAGACTATGTTCCAAAACACTTTCAAATGTGTTTCTCCACACTAAAGTTGAGCTATGATCAAACGATATATATGTCAAGTATATTGTGTGAAAATGCTAGATAATCTCTCTATGGTATTGATTAAAGTTGATGAAAGTCTCCTCTTTAAATACAACATTTTTATTATCCTGTATATTTTATAACTTGAATCTCTGTGTATTTATTATGTAATTTGTGTATTTCATTCAAGTTTACAATATTTCGATTCTCAAATAAGTCATTTTACATGTCAAGACCATTATCATATTGAAGTTACTAACTTATAAATTTCTCATTACTCAATGGTAAGAAGCATTGGAATTGGCCGGAAACACCACCACCAACGGAAAATGTTTTCTAATACCCATTCTTTCTTTTGATGGAACCTTACCGCTTAAGGGAGTTCATCCAGTTCCATTGACAACATGATGTCAAGATTCTAATCAGTATTATCACTGCATACATATTCTTATCACAACCTTTATCTCAACCTTTTTCCTCACCTTTGGTTATCTTTGCACTGTTTTCTTTCACATCAACTCGGTATGGTGCACAGCATATAGAATGATTTGTATATTATTGATCATTCAAATTTAATATTTATAACATTTATGTAATTTGTCATTTTCATATATGTGCTGATGTGTGATTAAATTACAGATTCTATCACAGCATCCAGACTGCTGTTATTCATCACAAGTGCATTATTATTCACATGATACTTATAATTAGTGTTAATTTTGATAGATACTTTATTCTACCATTCCATTCCAAATTCCTATTATATAGAACCATAACTCTCTTCTAAATAAAATACGAAACAATTGATTACTATAAAATTTTGACAATCCCCCGTGTGGAGCCCGGGATATGCAATAGCTACTTTACTGGGACTATCGGATATTATATTCAACTGCTAATTACACTAGTGTTACACTTTATGAGCTATTGAGAGGAATATGCAGAATAGGCCCACATCATTCCTGGTTGTCGTAAAAAGCGACTAGTGCTCTGATTTGAGCGATAAAACGCCAGTGCAGCATTTACAGTACTGTGTATTCACAGTATACGCTCAGACAGTGAAAATAACAGTGCAGCATCTATAGTGCTGTGTGTTGAAAGTATATTAATACAATTTGTTAAAATACTCAAAGTAAAAACAGTCTTTTCCCAACATGTAATTTCTATCAGAAGGTGAACTAGCACATTCTCCAAAGCTTTGTATTAATAGCATTTTCTGTATTTCCACTATGTTGTAGGGGCCACGGTGGCAGAGTGGTAACACTCTCCCCCCCACCTCTGAGGCCGGGGTTCGATCCCCGCACGGGCTCAAGTGGGAAAGCTGGTAGTTGCTTGCCGTTGGCCGGCAGTTTACAGTACAGAACCCTAACAAACTGTATGTACTGGTTTCCTCTGCCCTTCCAACTACCTGTCGTGATATGACCTGTACAGTGTTGAAAGCGATATTAAACCCCAAATAAATAAATCCACTATGTTGAAACTATGAAAGATAATATAAGATTCCAAACAAGTATAGATGACACATGTGTAAGATATTTCCATAATGCCCGCTATTAAAGTAGTTGGATAATCAAGTTGTTTTAAATTATATGGGTATAACTTCACCAGGTATTTTACCAGTATTAAACACAACAATGTCACTTATTGCCTTATAAGGAAGAGATATAAAGTGGTACTATAAAATGTAATATTGCGCAATCAAGTGCTTATAGTTTGCACTGTTGTTACATGCAGCAAAAAATTCAAAAATTTACTTCTTCATTTACCTCATCTGGTTACTATGGCAGCGAGGTCGTGCCATCTCTACCGAGGTGTGTAATGGTCAAAAATTTAAGTAAAACTGCTAATTGGAAACAAACCTCAAAATCCTTTAATAACAGGCAAACAATCACAGAGAACTAGCTTTTGCTGGCTGCAACACAGAGACAAATCAATACTCATGGCGGGCCACTCCTAATTAATGCCTTAGCGAATCCATGCTCTTGATATATAGGTGATGCAGCCCTTGTAAAGTAACTGATATAATAACGCAGCTTGATGCTGGGAGATAGATATGTACAGTCTGGCATTTCAACAACTAACATTCTGGGGACTAAGTTCAGTTCACACTTCCCCAGAATGACTGAGTTTTATTTATCTAAACATAACTTGAACTGTACTTGTGAATTGTTACAAGATGTGTGAATAATCTATGAAGGAGTAAACATGTGTTTCACTTCTGTCATCGTGACGACCTGGACCTCTCATATAAAGCAGCCAAGTGAGTCAAGGCAGAAGTGGACATAGTGGAGATCTGGGAATCCACAGCTGCTGTCATGGACTGCTGGAGTCCACAAACAAAACCACCTCTGTCTACCCCCAAAAGTATAAAAATTGGACAGCAATATAATCGTGTTATCATTAAATATGCCTTTATTCAAAAGGTGTGCCTATTGCAGGTGTAATGGTGGTTGTGGACTGTACACCCATTGTGTCAGTGGTAGTAATCATTGACTCTTGACCAGCACTAACAGACATAAGTGTGTCTTGTGGTAATGTCAAGGGGCTAATGGCTTGATAATTTTGATAAACACAAACAGTCCAAGCAGTACTGTATGTTACATGTACAAACAAGCATGCCGACTGACCAAATTTCTCTCACTCTGCAGCAGAAAAGCAAATTACATACGCAAAAGTTATAAACAACCAAGTCCATTTTGACAGGGCTATTTATGCCAGTGGCATTATATGACACTTTACACTCTGCGTGTTTCGTGTGGAAAAAAAAACTTGGTACATTTAATTGCAGTGACCCTTTAACAATAGGTATTGATAGTGAATAGAATAGGTATCTAAATAGGTATGTAGAATAGGTAAATTTAAGAACACTGAAAAATTAAAATTATTCATATGACAATGATTCTGCTATGGAATGTAGCCATCAATATCAGATAGCAATTCCCTTTGATAGCATTTGATTAATTGTTGATTACAGATGTTATGAACTTAATATAATGTTGATATTAATGGTCTAACTGATACTAAGGTGTGGGAAATAATGTGGGTATTATTCCACTTTCCAGCAAAAGAGTGGCACAGACTAACTGCCAGTAATAAGATAGACATACAAAACACATTCTTCACTTCAGTAATACACTATGTGAATGGTAAAGTCATTTTCGTAAATACCTGATAAAGAATCTTAAACAATGCTTTTTCACATCAGACTACACAAGTGAATTCAAAACCCCTTTTCAGAAAAGTAATTGCACGCGCATGTATAAACTGCTAAAGTTCTTTATTTACAACGATAACAATAATAATGAGTACCTGAGACCTGCTGGTGATAAGTAAAATAGCAAATAACTTTAATATACATTTGCATTCTTGGAAGGAAGGCTTCGTTACTTTTTGCTGGTTCAATACTCTTTTGTTGGGGGAGAATATGGGATTTTTGATTTAGTACACACAGATTTTTCAGAAAGTTGTCGTTACATGCAATATTTGTTAGGGGTATTGTATATCTCTTAATTATTCTACTAACAAAATACTTAGTATACTGGCATAAACATAAGCTATGGCCCAGTCTGGACAGAAGCTGGATGCTAGTTACAGGTAGGTAGTAGCTGCACTTTGCAGGTTTAGATTATTTAATTATCATGGGTACTTTGAAAAGTGGTTGCTTTCCACAGGTTGTTGTTATTCAGAGATGGTTCCTTATAGAGGTTTGACTGGTTACAGCTTGCGTTTTTATCAGTTTTTAATTATCGAACATGCAATATAATATACCTTAAAACACAGCATATTGACAGCGTAGTAATTGTTTTTATTTATTTATTTTAATTGTACTTCTATTAACATATTTATACAGCTTCATAATTTACAAACATTTTCTCTCTCTTAAACATTATTTTGTACTGATGTTATTTGGACCTTTAGACAGCTAACATTATTTGCTGTGAATGTTTCCTGATATTTGTACTGTTTCACTTCTGCTATATTTCATGGTGTTGAAATATTTCCCGAGGCTGTGGGGTACGGGCATCTGTAATGATATGTTTTACACAAAACAAAAGATAACTAATTCATTAGTAATTTAAAAGACATTTAAAACAGTATTTGTCTATTTTTCAGTGTTGTAAATACTTCTAAATGTTCCATATGGCAGATAATGACGTGGCATCTGGTAAAGATAGATATTGAATTTGAAATTGAACAACTAATTGAATAATTTTCTGTTTCTAAATACAAAATCAGGATTTGAAATGTTCATTGTTTATGTTTGTTTTAACACATAATAAGGTTCAACGTTTTTGTTTTAAACACATAAGAAGGTTCACCGTTTTTTCTTTTAAACACATAATAAGGTTCAATGTTTTTGTTTTAAACACATAATAAGGTTCAACGTTGCAGATAAAAGTTCAATTTTACTGATAATATTGTAGCAAATAATGATAAAACATACCATGAATTTGAAATTGAACAGCTTATCCAAAAACAAATATTTAATTCAGTCAATAGATTAAGTACCCAGGCTACCTTAATGTATTTGGACAACAACTGAAACACTTTTATTTGTCAACATTGCAGAATAAAATCTTATTTTAAAAATACTTTAAATAAGACAAATTCTGTTTTAATGTAATAACATAAAGAAGCAATGTTGCTGTTGTTTCTGATTTAAATAATTGAATTATGTATCATATAGTAAAATATGAAAAACCTATCATTTTGTGATCAGTGACTTGTTAAGTTTATCAAAGCACATGTTTCAGTCACACAAAATAAAAGATCAAAGTTCCATAATAAATTCAGTCTTGCTAAGTTCATTGCATAGACCAAACATTGGTCAAAACGATATTTCGGTGAAAGATGATGTTATTTTCTCTTCTTTGCTATTTTTTGTGGTTTTTCCTAGTGATTGCAGCAAGGTATATATCTTGCAATTCTTATGTTATCAATCAAATCAGATACATTGCAATACATAAATAAAAAGAAATACAAGTGACTTTTTCAGCATAACTCCCTAGCAACTCTCTGAATTTGATTAAGCTATACTCTGAAGACTATTAAGTACATTTCGAGTAGCCTGATCTATTATTGTAATCCTACCTCTTTTACTTTTCACCTTTTCTTTATGTTGATAATAGTTAAAAAAAGCAATATGTATTATTACAGAAAAGTATATGTCTTTGTTAATTGGCAAGAAGACCATCAATGGGATGTTCATAATCCTAACAGGTGTGCCTGGGTTGGTGTTCTGCTTACATTAATAATATTGAAGAGAATAATCAATCAAAATGTTAGTTTTAAATATATAAACATAAATGTATGTTGTTTTTGTTTAGATGGATGAATTAGAGAATGAATTAACTCTGATGAAACAGTGGCTATTAGAACTACAAGAGCAGAACTTTGAACTAAAACAGGTTGTTAAAATCAGTTGGTATAATGTAACATAAATTAATGCAGCTGTAATATCCATAACTTTTACAACATAACTACAAAATGCAACACAGTGTTCGATTTATTATGTACTTATAGTGTATAAACCTGTTTTTATGCCATAATTTCCTTTGTTTAGGCTGTGCATATGCAACAAGAATTAAGTGAAGCTTTGAAGAATGACTTTTTAAACTACAAAAAGGTAAAGCTACAACTTGGTATTTAAAATAAGAAGGGGTTTCTGGGCACTTTGTACCATAATCTATATCACTATCTCAATCCTCTCCATAACAGGTACCTACAGAAGTCCTTGCATTCCCTTCAAGGATAATAGGTCATGGAACAGTTCAACTTTCATTCCTCACTGCCCACCAATAACCAACTGTTTCCAGTCGCAACACCAGGCAACAAATTGATGCCCATCTTATAACTGAGTACTTTAATTTGTTCTTAAAGTTCATGCATTTTAAGATGGAAACTTTGGAATCTTAAACACTTTTCTTCCAGAATGTTAAATGTGTGACCTTACTGGACTTCAGTTACACCTTCTTTCACGTCCCTATTAGCTCAAGAAAGTATCTAGGGTTTCAATACTAAGGTAAAACCTCCCAAATCAATGTTCTGTCATTTGATCACTTAGCAACCTTTCTTGGAGTTCACTATTGTGGTCAATAAAATAAAACTTAAGGCTGAGGTGAGGGTATGGGCGTTCACCAATACGGAGAAGATGGACTAATGACAACCCCTTCCAAAATTCCTGCTCCTAAAAATTTTGAAGAACTTGTGTTGGAGTCAGGCAATTCTGATTGCCACATACAACACCATGACTATTATCTTAAACCTATCTTATGCCTATCTTTTTGCTCTTTTCGTTTTGATTTTTAGACAGTAATCTAAAACCCATGATTACAGTCATAAAGCAATATTTTCAATGCTAAATCGATTTTAATAATCTTTATCATCCTCATCATAATGTGTCGTAAACTTTTCAGGAACCTATGTATAGCAAATTCTGCATTAATCGTAAAGCTATTGGGAAGAGATCTTAAACCTTTGGATCATAAATGTTTTAACTATTTATTATCAGGAACTGTGTTTACCGTCAGCTCAAAAAGGCTGACCAGCCCAATTAGAGAGACTCCTTTCCTGATGCAATTGTAGAGATATAGGCTTAAAATCCTGTCACATCCTGGGTCATCTGATAGTGATTGCAGACAAGCCTTCGTAACACAGGCAGGCAGAATTATCAGTATTACAGGGGTGTTCAACCAAATTAGTTACTGGAGGCACCATCCCCAGATTTGTTCACCAACAGGTACAACAACCCAAGTTTGTGTGCCCAGTGCCAGATCAGAAAACATGGTTAGAGAATACTCTCAGCCTGTTATGGTAGGGCTTGAGCCGCCCTACATTCCCTACAGTCCTCTGGGCAAAGTGGTCCACAAGATCATGACCCACAATTGCAAGAGGTTGGTTCTGGGCACACTGGAATCTGTTCTCAGTTGAAATGAAAACCTAAATAGACTCTTAAGTAGCTTCAACAGGGAGAGACCTAACGGTCATAGAGGAATCCCCTTTTTGAATTTCTCCTTATTGATGCATTAACTGACAGGAACTTAAGGGGCCACTCAAACTGACACATCTCACGTTCAAACTGGTTTTCCCTCTAGCCGTGGGCTTTGGAAATCTCACTTTCAAACTGTTTTTTATAAATCTTTTAGAAGAAAAAATTAGAAGTTAAACTCTTGCATGGCTCAATAAAAATGGAAACACCAAGAATAAAAACTATAATCTAGTTTCTTGTGTAAGAATCAACCAGCCAAGAGTGGGCCTGATAGTTCGGCTCCAGCTGGCCCCCACTATTGACAGATAGTTCAAGGGACTAATATCTGATTATATAGCTGTCTGGTTTTTTCTGGACAAAAGAAACAACACCTCAGGGGTTAACAGGGAACTGTTTGTTGTTCAGTTTACGATGAACTCTGAATATGGGTATTTCTCTTTCACCCCTCTTGGATTAAATTAGTGGTTTGATGTTTTCAATTGTCTGACCAAGAATCTGTTACCCTAAATAACGTCAAACCTCATTACATACACGTTATAGTGTATTTGCTGCTTCTACGGCCCTCCAATTTGGAGCCTCCTTGAAAACAGATATTGGTAGCTTATCATTGCAAGTCACCACCCAGTTTTAGTGAAGAATGTTACCTGGGTTGACTGAACTTTATCTTCTAGTCTTGTGATACCTGCCCAGCAGATATTCCACTTGATCTACTTTTGTCCAACTTTTGCACTATACTTTAATATAGTGTACTATAGTTTACCATTACTGCAAGATTCAAGTTTAATCGTTGAGATAATCATCATACCTTAATATTTTACTGAGGTACTGGTGGTGTCAAGTTTTAAGATCTTAATCTACCTTCCTTGTGTAGCTTTAACATGTATTTGCATCTTCTTATCAAGCTTGCAATACATATTGGGGTGGTGTAAGAAAGATCCTTAGTTTCAGGTGACTGTAAAATCCTCACATAAAATAAGTCTAATCTACTGCTTTCTAGGTGCAATATCTTTCCCACAATGGAGAACTAAGCTAACACAATATTAATTGTTAGGATAGTCAAGGGGTGGTCAAGGTCAGTGGTCCAGAGTTACGGTTGTGACCAAAGGGACATAGACTAAGTGGAGAAACTAGAGTTAAAGAGTTGAGTTTTCAGATGTCTCCCGAAGGAAGTGACAGACGGACTATTTCTTATTTGGAAGGGAAAAGAGTTCCAGCTAGAAGGTGTGTAATAACAGAAATAATTAGAAAAATATTTGTGTGATTTGTGAACTCTGCTGTCAAAAGTGGGGATATGAAGGAACTTAAGTTGACGGCAGCTGTGTCTGATGTTTCTGGATGAAGTTTAGGGGTAAATTAATTTACTTAGGTAGGCTGGTTGGCCATAGTTTAGAATTTTGTATGTGATGCCTATTTTAAATTGTACTCTATACCTGCCTGGCAGTCAATGAAGTTTTTCTTTTCAATTTGGGGGGGGGGGGGGGGAGTGACATGGGAAAACCATGGGGAAACCTCTGATAACCATGCAGAGTGAGTTTGGGATACACTGTAATCCTCTTAACTCAGAGTCAGTGAGTGATTCAAACAAATAACTTCAGTAGTCCAATCTGCTGCTCATCAAAGCATTTGCCAGAAGGATTGAAACTTAGGGGTGAAATGGTTAAGGTCCAAGAGCTGGCCAATTCTGTAAAGGTCTCGTGATATCGACTCTGATGGATGCAATGACTTATTAGACATGGTCAGAAAGAGAGTATTAGTGATGTTTGATAGTGCAGATTTTAGACATTAAAATTATTAAAATGTATTAAAGCAGACTCTTTTTAAAATCAAGGATAGCATATTCTTCATTAAATAAATGAACACATCATTAATAGTCAATTATCTATTAGCATAAATATTTCTTATTATAAATAATTATAAATCTTAATTATAGATATTTCTGTTGTGTTTGTAAAAGATTTCTCAGTGTTGTCTTCACAAAATGCTTCTGTATATATGAATACAATAATATCATAAGTATCATACATGAAAAACTTGTCTGAATGTCTAAAACGCAGTTTTGTGTCTATATTAAATTATCTGGCAAATACATCTAAAGCAACGTGAGCATTAAAAAAGACTGACATTGAGTTATAGAATTATCCTTCTACGTATATCTAATTGAAAGATGAAAAGCATGCTATTTCACAATGGAAACACCAATTAAATATTAATGTGCAGAAACACATGGAATGGAAACAAGTTGGTTTGTGTTTGGCAAATACATTATTGAGTCAATACAAATAAACTTACTGTCTTAAAATAACACTATTATCTTAGCTGAATGCTAGGTACATAAAACAATTAATTGTTACATTATTAGGAACAGCAGTTAGCCAGTACAACCGCTTTTGCTGCTTTTGACAACAGTGGGCCAGTTGCATATAATGCTGGATCAGTGCTACCATTCCCAGTTGAGCATCTTGATCAAGGGGATAACTATGATACAGGCTCAAGCACATATTATTGCCCAGTGGATGGCATTTACTTGTTCAGGTGAGATAAACGATGTACTGAATGATCAAAATCATAGATCCACTTGTGTATGAGTACACAGGCAATATCCATTTTTAAATACATAAAAAAGATACGAAGGAGGTAAAGTTTTTCTATAGCTTTGCTATTTTCCTTTCACACGTCTTCATTTGTAAGAAACTACTTTTCAAATCCCTCCACTTAAATGAACTTCCAAAAGATGACTTTGTGTGATACAGAGAATTTGGAAATGATGACACACTAGCTTGGTCAACTGTAAAACATATTTAAAATATTTCGGTTTTTATTCAAGAAACGCTTTCTTGTGAAATTATTCACTGATGCAGAAAATAATAATTAATGTGCTGAACAGCAGATTTACATACCTTTGTCATTAATTTGATAAGAGATGATAACAGTATTTAGTGTGAATACATCCGAGTGGAGTAAATGACAACTTCTAACAATCAAAAGACCTTGAAAATGCCACGAACTGATTAGATAAACAGTAAAATTAAAAATTAAGGTTGTATATTTTACAAGTTCTATCTAATTCTATCAAATGTTTTGAATAAATTACTTAAATTAAAGTTATAATTGCAATCCCATTTCTGTGAATAGGTGAATCAATTCAGCAAAATCAAATATCCAAATGTGTATGTTAATCTACAGTGTATTCCCAGATATTTTTGGAAAAAAATAATAAAAAAATTGTGAATTATTTTACAATGGATCAGCACGTTTTAGATTAAGATTTTTTTGAATGGTCGTGAGTGTGAAAAGATAATCACAGGAAATTTTCAAACTGTGACTTGAAAAGTAAATAGTTAAAATGTGGGATTGCTTTAAAATGGCTAGTCATATTTTAAGCAACTTCCTCTTTTTTAATGTGATTATTGAACTGATATGAACTGTTAATACCCAATTACTTACAGTAGAATTTAATTAAAGCTAAATTTATAGCTATAACATTCCAAGCTAAATCAGTGCTAAACATCAGTAATAATTCTAGCCAATGTCCAGGCACTATAAAAGATAATGCAGACAAAGCATCACTCTCCTTGATCAGTAACAACTATCATTGAGCAGGACACACGGACAGTTTGACAAACTCAGAACTTGAAATAAATCAATCAAAGGCTTAAATAAAATATTATAAAATTGCATTTTATTATTAAAATATAATAATATTAAATAATTAATTAATAATTATATTAAATAAATGGACAGCACCAATGAGAACAAACGATGTGTGTCAAATTAAACCACACTTTTGGTATCAGACAATAGAAAAAGTGTGAATTCTTTTTTCACGAATCCACACTTTTCAACTTCAGAATTCACACTTTTTAGGTACAGAATCCATACTTTTTACATAAAAAAATCACACTTTCTAAATTGTTTAATTTATTGGCCCTGATGGAATTTTGTTTTATGAGCCATCATTTTAACAATTTACACAACCACAGTGGTAAAACTACATACAAACGAAGCACTTCACTTTGCATCAAAATACAAAAGCAATTCACAAAAGAAAATATTTGAGACTTGACGCTGATTTTGAAAGAAGCAATCTTATTAATTGGAACAAGAATCACTTTCAACATTTATGATCAATTTTACAATCCCTGGTGTATTTGGTGATGTGCTGCAAGTGGCAGTTGTGCAAATCTCTTGTCAGAAATATATCCAAATGTAAGGTGGAGGATTATTAAGCTTCATTGGTGAACAAGCTTCTTTGGGTATAATGTATGACTGAAGCACATTTTTTCTTTATCCAACAATGCAAAACCTTTTGTAAAAACACCATGTGTGACCCACATCCATTTAAAATCATTTCCATATTGCTGCAGGTGTATCTGAATTGAGATGATATCATGCAAATCCTCAACAGGAAAATCCTCCATCTAAAGTGAAGTAGTGAATGAAATCCAGCACGTCTGAAAATAAGTTTAGATAAATATACAGTGAAATATTATTTAATGCTAAATCAAATTTGGGAACAGTATTTGATGATGGTGTTTACGTGAGAACCTAGTACAGAATTTTGTTTTGTCATTTGATATTTTGTTTATTTGGGGTTTTACGTCGCTTTCAACACTGTACAGGTCATATCACGACGGGTAGTTGGAAGGGCAGAGGAAACCAGTACATACAGTTCGCTAGGGTTGTGTACTGTAAACTGCTGACCAACGGCAAGCAACTACCAGCTTTCCCACTTAAGGCCGTCACGGGGATCGAACCCCAGTCTCAGAGGTGAGAGGCGAGAGTGTTACCACTCTGCCACCGTGGCTCCAGTTGTCATTTGATAGGGCAGTTGTTAATTTTAATGCAAACATTTATATTGACATTTTTGACAGTTAATTTACAATTTAAAAATGTATAAAGAACACAATAAAATGTAATGAAATCTAGCAAAAAGGTGAAATACCTTACCTTTTGACATCACTGTGCATGCTCTATTTCTTTAATGTATTTTTCCAAAATCCTTTCAACACAAAAATCACTAACATTTTTAAATATATATTATATAATACATAGGCTTTGTCATGTACTGTCACTGGACATGGTTGCAAATATGCAATTTTAACACCATAAATGCTGAAAACAAATGTACCAGCAGAATACAAAGGATTTAATTAAATCAATTGAACATTTTCACACTCAACACTTTTTATTGAATGTTCAGGGCACCACATTCAATGTAATTCGACATTTAGGTCGAATATATGCAAACTTTGATTTTACATGGCCTTTTTAGTGGTTTAAGCCAGAGAAACCACTCGAAAGTGTGAATTCGTGAATCAGAAAATTACTGATTTCATATTTTCTGATTCACGAATCCACACTTTCTCGTGATTTCTCCTACACTGAAATAATTGTGAAACTTTGTAATTTATAAATTGCTGGACATTGTTATTGAAATATAAGAATATATTGACATTAAAGTAAAATCAGTTCAGGGTATACAAGAAATATGTTTCAATAACCTGGCAATGAATATCTGCACAACAGTTGAATCAACTTCTTGTAATGCAAGCACGTGAGCTACACATGCTATTGTCAGACAAGTCACCAAAGGACAGTGCAGGTCATACTTACAAAGATCCAAGTGCTACAAGATGTATAGGCAAAAAGGAAATACCCTGTTTGTTTGTGATCACCTGTAATTTCTAAATTAGTGGCCCTTTGAGAAAGTACAGTGTATGCCATTTTTCACATTTTGGCCTAGTTCTCATATACCTTAACTTAGGGCTTGTTTTAGTTAATGCAGGTGCTTTATCAACCTGCGAAAACTTACTTCGAATATCTATATATTTTTCCACATTTTCCACTTTTTACCTCTTTGCTATATGTTTTAACCTGAATACACCTCGATGACTCTTGTTATTGGTAGTAGAAGGTTGTACTATATGGATTTAAATCTTTTAATGATATCAAGTTTATGCTACCCCAATTCCTAGGCCAAATTATATTGTGCAGAAATTACTTATTAATATTGGTCCTATAAGTATGCAATGACTAAATCCTTCTGGAAATCTCTTCCTGTCTCATAAGAACTATCCCTTCAGCTACATCCTTTAGAACACATCTTTCTCACCTTTTTCCACCTCATCTTTTTATCTCAAGCTCCCACCACTTTTTAACTTAAGCTCCGGATACACCCATAACCTTGGATTACCAACTCAGATCGTCCCTTGACTATCTGTTTGAACAATGCTGTTGTTAACCTAGCGCCCCGAGTTTGTAGGGAAGATATTTTGCTTGCAAAACAGTAGATTAGATTAAAAATGAAAGAAACTAGGGGTTGTAACGCCTATATGTATTCCCTAATTGGACTCAAATCTTTGACCACAAAGGTGGAAGTTAAGTGAAGAAATGCTATACTGATAGTATTCTTGATTTTTTTCCCTTTTTACTGCCTTTCCATATACTTTTGACAGATTTACTATTTCCAATATTTTCAGTTCACAGAACTTGCATGAAGGTGACACTCAAATCGAATCTAACATTGTGGTTGGAGGCAGACCCACTGCTGGAGTCCATTCCGACTCTGATGATGGTACTGGTACGACTGTTACAGCTACGGTCATAACAATATGTAATCAAGGTGAAACTGTGCAGGTCATTGTTGTCAACAATACAGCAACAAGATGGGGAAGGATTAATGGTGTCAATGTATCAGTTTTCAGTGGAACTATACTTTCCATATTGTAAAATGTTGGCCAACTTCTGTTGTCATATTATTTTTTTTTGGACATAAAGCTTGTGCAAATTCTTTGGTCATGTTGTTGTACCAAATTTTGCAGAATTGCCTGATGACTATTTTCTGAATAAATTCTTGACATAATTGTTGGTGACATTTCATTTTTGGATTTACCTGTTCTACTTTGTTGTCTCGTTTTAGGTCCAGTGGTATTATATTGAAAAATAGTTTTAATTGATAAAGCTGACCTGAAATGTCTAAATTCTAGGAAAACAAATTTAAACAACTCTATTAAATTGAGTCTGTTCAGATCCACAACCACAGTTAAGTGATTAGATGCAACAGTAGTAAACCACACTACAAATTTGGCCTTTATCCTGACTATTGACTACATTTAACAATTGTACTATTTCTACTATTATCAGTTTACAGAACTTAACCACAGGTGCGCAAGAATTGATTCTAATAATGTATTGGGAGGCACAGCCACTGCTGGGCACCATTCTGACTCTTATAATAGTTCTGCTTTGACAGCTACAGCTCCGTGATGTCCACTGTGGCCTGTTGTGTTAGTGGGTATGGCATCTAATTACGGGTTGTGCCTTTCTGTGAGTTCAGTTTCCATAGGACCTGAAGACCTGGCCCAGTTTGACCCTGCCTGTTGGATGGGGTGGAAAACACTTTGTTACAGCTACAAAAAAGTGAAATCAAACTGTGCACCAACAAGATGGGGGTATCTTGTATCAAGATATCCTATATCAATATTTAATGGAACTCTTCTTTCCAAATTTTTAAATGTTGGTTAACAAATGATTTTATTTTACAAAAGGTTTGTACAAATATTTTGGTCATATTTTAAGTGTAATATTGTCAGCTGATTATTTGCTAAATAAATTCTTTGCCAAAGTAAGTAAGTAAGTAAGTAAGAAACACTTAAGGTGCTGATGTGCAAAAAGGGATAGACCAGTTCCGAACAGGGTCCGTTACCATATTAGTGTCCGATAGGGGAGATAGGCTATGGTTGAGGATAAGCTAATCTAAAAAGATATGTTTTCAACTGTTTTCTGAAACCACAAGTGCTTTCTATGGTTCTGATGGCTTGAGGAAGCTTGTTCCACACCGTGGGAGCACCTACTATGAAGCTGCACAGCCCTGATCGTTTATTTGGTTTAGATGAGGAAATTGATAGTTGATTGCCCCATGTGAGAGCACTCCGCCTAATTAGAGAGGAAAGATATGGAGGTTAGCTGAAATGTATTGCTTTATAAGTAAGAAGATTGTATTTGAAGTGTAGTTTGTGCAGGAAGGGTGTGACATGACAATATTTATTTAGCTTGCATACCGTGCGACACAAGGCATTTTGAACTCTCTGTAGTCTGTTAGTATATGCCTTTTTGTGTTGTAAAGCAGTGAGTTACAGTAATCCAAGCGACTGCTAACCAAGGCATTTGCCACCCTTACAGCTGTGTCATGATATAAGTACCTGCGGACCCTTTGTAGTTCCCGGAGATGGTAATAACTTATGCGACAGAGATTGGCCACTTGTCTTTGCATTGAATTTTCCGCATCCAGGATGACACTAAGGTTTTTGACCTATTCAGCTGGTTCCATGCTGTTGCCAAGCAAACTCACTGGGAAAGATGACTTTTTAAATTATACAGTAAAAAGGAGTGGCCCCAGAACTGAGCCATGGGAAACTCCATAAGGGAGTTGAAAAGCATCTGAAAGATGTCCATCTATCTTGATCCGCTGTTTCAAGCAAAGTGCTTGTATTATAGTTAATTTCCATTGATTGGAAGGTAAATTAATTTACCATTTTTCTGTGCCCTGTAATTTACATAGAATACTCCCAGATGAAATTCTTCTACCAAAATGATGTTCGTTTTTGGTGGCACAGTGCACATTCCTTGCTGCTGTTGGCCAGTAGTGGGCCACTGGTAGTTTTGTGCCTACTGTATAGGCTGCTTATCTTAGGCCTCTACTGGGCCAAGGTTGGGCCAATTGGTGAGAAAGGACTTGCTATAGTGTGTCTAATTAGCAATATTCAGTGAGTTAACAATTTTAACGAACCTTTTAACAATTTTAGGCCAAAATATTATTTTTATTATATATTCACGAACTAACAAAGTAGTTATTAAAAATTGTATTTTTCTTACTGGATTGTAGATTATCATGCAGAGTCTCCAGTCCACCAGTGTATATGTTTGCTTAAATCTAAGTCATATGATGTAATTTGTCATGTACCTGGTCAGTGATTTCATTAATTTATGTACTCCCACAACTTACCATTCACCATTTTTATGTAGCAGACTCATGACGCCATGCTGCAATGTGATTGGCTCACTCTAAAGTATTGGTACTAATGGTACTGGTGTGGCAAGCCATACCAGTGTACCATCCTAAAGCCAAAAAGCTGTTGGCCAATTGTTCGGGAGAAAAAATGAGAAATTACTGTCAGCGATGTCTGGTCTAAGGCAGAAGCAAAATTGCATGTAATTCTTTTGCAATTAAAAGTTGTTTGCTACATTTGAAAGCTTTCAAACTCAACTTCAAAACAAGTGGTTACTTATTGCTTTAGAAAACCTCACACTTGTGCCATATCTCAACCAGCAAGGGAATACTTACTGATTGGGTGTGTTTTCCCATTTGTTGGATTCTTTTCTTTGACAATTCCAGATGAGTGTTCCTGACAGCGGGACACATTTAGGGCTGTGCATTGTGACAACATTCTGTCTCTCTCGCGAGGACAAGACAAGAATAGTTATAGATGATGAGCCAAATCTCGCTCAGGCCAATTGGGGACTGGTGTACAATAAAGCTGAACAAAGGTTATGTCTGTATGAGTCCCTAATTCAATATCCTGATTGGTTGGAAATAGACTCTGGCTCAGAAGTTACAACTATTACAAAATCTTGCCACAGAAATGTTTTAAGGTCCACTTCGTGATACTGGATAAGTTTGAAAGCATCAAACTGGATAGAGATTCCATGTGCAGGGTTCATGGAGGCTAACATTTCATTATACGATAAACTCTATAATAAGGTTTGTGTGTTGGCGGTCAAGGCTCCACAGGATAATTCTACAAAGGACAGGCAGATGAAAGTGCTTGGTACGATTGGGGGCAATATTTTGCAGAAGATATTTAAGGGCAGGTAGTGATTTTCTGAAGAATTTTTCCCAGCAGCTATGCTTCACAATCTTACAGATGAACTCCAGGCATTCAAGCTAAATCAACATAGAGTGACAAAATTAAAGCATGGGTAGCTGAAACGAAGTCCAGTATGGTTGGCAGTGTCAAAATCTTGTGCAGACAATCCAGGATGTGCAGTGTCATTGATTGTGGCCACTACTCAGCGCCTGAGGGTTGCTAAATTTTGAATGAGCCACCCAATCTTACATCTATAGTAGAAAGTCCAACTTTTATAAGGATTTACAACAATACGGTGTAATTTCAGGTTTTGAATCTCTCTATACGGTGTTATGTGTTTAGTCACATAAGATTGCAGAGGTCCATATGGGTGACATTGTTTTACCAAATATCAGTTACATCTGAGGTCCAGGATAACAGGGACACAGTAGAATGCCAAAGTAGTAATAAGAAATGTTACTTCTAGCACAAAACAGTATGTTACTTCTAGCACAAATGAGCATATCACTTCAAGCACAGCTGGTTTCCATACTGTTTGCGCTAGAAGTCCCATTTCTTACAACTTTAAATCTGTTGATCTGGTTTCCACTAACAATCATCCTTTTATACCTCACAAAGTTCACCCCTGTAGCTGTGTTTGTATACTATTTGTTTACAAACGATCAAACAGCCATAATTCAATTTTTTTTCAAAGGTTGTTTTCCGATTCCCATAATTGTCCTGAGGAAGTACCCTTGTATGACCCTGGGCTGTTATTGAAGAAAAAAAGTTCTTCAAAGATGAGTACAGGTTTTTAAAAAAACCCATGTAAAAAGATTAACCATGTTTCTGCCAGTCTGCAATGACTTTTTTGTGTGTTTTCTTAAAATGTGGGAAAAAATGAGAAATGTTGTCCTTGTAATGTCATCTGTTTTTTCTTGATATATAACTTTTTTGATGAGAAAAAAAAGTTGGAGTATTGACTGTTTTGGTGGTTGGACTCCCACAGGTGGACAAATGCCTATTTCCCACCAATATGACAGCTGGCTGTTGTGAAACATAAAAAAATACAACTTTCACATTTCAAAAGGTGAATGCATTGGAAATCTAAGTAAAGGGGTAACTGTTTTTATTATTATTTTTATTGAAATAAAATAAACAACCATAGAATTTAGTGAAAAGCCACATATCATTGTTTAAGGGGCTATCAACGTAACACATCATTTTCAACTCCAACCAAAGTGATTAACAAGCACTTGAATTACCACTTCATTGTAGTGATCTTTGGAGTCTTAAATATACATAAAATACACATTTATCTTTACCTTAGATGTTTTAATGATGAAATAAAATATTGAAAATAAATTGCTTTACTTGTTTTTACTGAAACTACATTTTATATAAACAATTTATGCTCATGACAAATACAAACCAAAAGTGGTCTACTCTTGATCACCTTAAATTTTAGACATGACTTCTGTTTGTGACCAAAAAGCATATCAAAGAAAAACCAACTTTAGTTTTCTGCACACCACTCAAAGGAAAAAGTGTCTCACAAAAATTTTGAATGATTTAGATTTTTATTTAAGCTAGGTATTTATTTGTAATAACTAAAAAATAACTTTACTTTGCACATTCTCATTTTTTTAAAACTTTCTCATATTTAACATGTTTACTTATTTTAAAAAAAATCATACAAATTAATGTGCTTGTTTTTCTGAGCAGTGTACATTTCATAATGGCCTCATTCTCAACATTTTTACTATTGATTTTCTGTCATGAAAACTAAGGCATGTCTTTCCTTTTTCCCACTCATTTTAGACAATATTTTCCCTTATGCTATGTCATAGTAATATGAACAGCAGTTTTTAATCAATTTGGAATTATCATGCCTGAACAGATAAATAAACTAAAAATATACTTTGGGTTAAAACTAATCTTTTGATATGTAACTCATTACTGGCTGAAATTATTCATATTTATGGTATTCCTTTGAGAACTGTATTTTACTGGGATTGACTAGAAATACTTTTTTTTCGTTGGAGGAAAAGACTCAGCCGATGTATCACATACACTCAGTTATTATAAACAACAATAATATCAACAAAATCAATACTGTCCTTGTCTTCTCTTCCACTAAATTAACCAATATACTAGTAACACACATACAGAGAGAGATGGAGACTGTCAGGGGAAAAACATCCCAGTTTCACATTGGTTGGATTAGATTGGGACAATTTTTTTCTAGAAATGGAGAATCCATTATACCAAAAATAAAAATGTTTTGAATGAAAAAAACTTCATGCTACGGAATGCAAATCTGAGTTCCAATCTCCCCCTTTAATGGGGGCAACAGGATTACCATAAAATTACTGTCAGTATTTGATTTAAATAACAAACATAGGTACAGAACAAACAGATAAGCTGTTTCCAAAAAGAAAAATGTCACAAATTTCTGTGTTGTAAACAATGATAAGCTAATCCCTGCTTGACAATGAGAACAGTTTTTTTCTGCGACATTTGGTGAATGTTCCATAAATAAATTCTACGTGCTTCTGTTGATAGCTCCTTAATGTTCATCATTGCAGCTTTCTTTCTATTCAAAGTTAATCTGAAATAAAAAAAGAAAAATAAATTAATATAAAACTATATAACATTGATTTTGTGAAACCATATTTTGCAAAAATGCTTGCACTCATGTTTCTCATTCCATAACATTGTTAATAATTAGGTCTTTCAGTAACAGTGGAAAACACAGTGAATTTAGTCATTTTATGATTAGCACTTTTGGGAAAAAGCAGTGCATATGACTTGGTCAAGATGGTCTACTAAAAACCAATATGTATTGATCAGCTCCATTTTACTTCAGCTCTCAACTCACCTCACGTTTCCTTTTATAATCACCTTGCATTTTTATTGACATTTAGTGGAGTAATGTTTTCATAATGCATGCATTAAGAGATCTACATTGAAAAGACTAATTTGTGTTATGTAATTCTGGTAAAAGCAATCACAATAGGCATGTTATTTTACATGGTTTTTACAAATCTGGGCAGCAGAGTCTAAGTATTTGTACAGTATTTGCTCTTAATGGATTGTTTTCTCTCCATACTTAAATGCTTTTTTCCCTAAAATGTTCATGCTCTATAGGACTCAATTTAAAGAACTGAAAATACTTCACTTTTTCTGTAAAATACATATGTAAGTTATTTGGTTATTATAGTAATTTATAACTAATAGTAAGTACTACCTACCTCCAAACTTGTAACTAACACTTTTAAACATCACACAGAATTATATGTGACACATGCATATGTAAAACATGGGGTAAACCATGAAATACTCGTCCAAAACTTACTAAAAACACTTACCCCAAAAACCACTAAATGCAACAACTACTAGTAATGATAATATTCACATAAAACCATGTCCATTTTTGGGGTTTAGTTATTCTACAAGTGAGTGTTAAGTCAAAAAAATCTAATACATGCACTTTCAAACATTTGAAATATTTCATGCCAATAGATACAACTCATTATAGTTTTCCTTTATAGTCAATTTCCCACCCTGAAATTAAAAAAAGTTTGAAAACTTTACAAGTCTCATTTTTGTACGACTCTATTTTGATACCTTTTTTTTGGAAAAACTACATATTTATAAAAGAAAAATATGACATCATATTTAAATCTATTTTTGGGGGGTCACCACCTCGGTTACTTTGTTATCTTTCTTATCACTAAAAAAAGGAAAAACACAAATTAAAACCCACCTTGCTCACTTTCACTTTTCTTATTACTGAAAGAAAGAAAAAAAGAAAAAAAAGATAATTTGATATATGGTTTGATTGTTTGATTATATCATAATTTTTAATGTACAGTAACACACAGACAAATACCATTAATTATTGAGGGTGGACACTATATTAACGGTGTATAATTGAATGTTGAATATACCATAGTTTTTTATCTAGAGTCAGACACAAATAAATAAATTAATTAATGAAAAGGGGCTATCAATATATGAATCATGTATAATTGAATATTGAATATACTATTATTTTTATATGTTCAGTAAGACCACAAATAAGTACATTAATTGATTAGACTGTCATTATATGAAAAGTAGGTTGTTTGAAAGTATTGTCATGGAAATGATTTTGAATGAAATAATTATGCTTACTGTTAACTTTTTCAACTTTCTCATAGGGCCATGCTACAAGAAAACAAATGATTTTTTTTCAAACAATATTTTCTGAATAAAAAACCAAAACACTTGCACTTTTTTATATTTGTTGCTCTTTGACTTACTCCATTTTGTTTTATTGTTTTTACCTGAACTACTTTTTGTTATATGGTTGCCACCTTTGAAAAAAGTTTTACTATGTTTTACATATGTAAATAAAAATGTGAAGTTATTTTGTATAATACTCAACATAACCAGCAGAAAGTTCTTTTTTATGTATATTTTTAGTGTGCTAACTGATCTATAGGTTCTTTTCTTGTTCAGTAAATTAATTTTTTTTCAATAGAAAAGTTCTACTTATGTCTTACGTTATAAGGATGCTGTCTACTAATTGCTGCATGTGCTGCAATTGCAGCTACAGCAACAGCAGCCTGAGCTGCTGTTTGTGCACTTGGTCTGAAATTGTATTTACAAATTATATAAATATATTATAATTTTATAACATTGACATATATATAAATACATGTATATCTTTTTTTTCTCTTACCATTACAATATTGATGTAAAATATCCTGTTAAATCAATCAACACATCCGTACAAATTCTACTCAAAAAAGTATCAAATTAAACTGCATATATTTCCTTTTGTTGTTAAGATTTAATCAAACTTTACTACAACATCATATTTATTTTGTATATTCGTTCAACATACTTTTTTGTGTCCTGTTTGTCCATCTCTAAAGGTGCAGTGCCTTTTTTCTAGTTTATATATACACCCCTCTCTTTCCCCTCCACAATGCCCCATCATATATAAACACACACCCTGCTTGCATTACTCTTTTTGTGTCATCATATCAATAGTTTATGTATAGTCTACCAGTAACTTCCCACCACAGTTTAAATATCATGCTTACATGGCAGTTCCACTTTGCTGATATTAAGCCTACCTCCCTGTTCTCAAAAAAATGAATTGCTGACAAATTAAATGAGGTCTGCCTCAGAAACTAGGTTGCTTAACAAATTTTCAGACAGCCTCAGGATTGACCTCTTTTATGAAAATATACTTTGAACTTATTGAGAAACAAGTAGCTCCTGTTTCAAAACCAAAAAATATTAGATTTTGGCTACTGAAAATCCAATAAAAATACCACCTGCAATTGTTTCCCCTGTTTCTGTGGTTTCCGTACATTTCACTGTTGAATCCAAGTGTAACATTAAATTGGGGGTCCTCCTGCATGGTAAATCTTGTGGAATAAAACAGCCGTCTAAGCTTGCAAAATAATAGTAGTGGAGCTCACATCAATGTGTATTTTTTTCATGGTAATAAAAATATAAAAGCTACCAATAAGAGTGATGTAATCCCAGGCACCAAGACTTTAGCTGTAGAAATGTGGTAATTAGCCAAGTTATATCTCTGTTTTTATGAGCGACTGGCCTTTTTTACTTGACACAAAAAATGGTGACCTAAATGTGTTACACTTCTTCAATCAGACATTTTTTTAGATTGTTGGATTTGTTTAAAATTATCTGAAGGGGATTATGTAACAGTCTTTTTTGTTTGCTTTTCCTGTTCGATAAAAGGTTACTTTCAATTAAGTAGAAGAATGATTTAATTGACACACAGGTGTATATATATACTTATATTTAAGTCTCTAAGTCTGAAAATTGAGAAATAAGATGAGTCAACTTCCATGATATTGCATTCAGCTTTTTTTTTGTCTCACACACACCAGGAATTTCTTGAACTAATTTATTTGGCAGAAGCAATAACCTTCTTTGTGCCACACTTGTTTTTCTTTCTTGTGTTTTGTTTTCTGACATTTCAGATGTTCATACTAACCATTGTATAAAAAACATTTTCCCCAAAAATCCCACTTACCTCCTTGTTGCTTACATGTTTTAGTGTCCCACTAGCCTTTTCTTGAATAGCATTTCTGTAACTCCTGGTGCGACTATTTTATTTATCACACTGAACATTATAGAATAGTTTCCAGTTGGTATTTCTACAGAAACTTACATTTTGGTAAAACGCCAGTGGGATAGAAAGCAATTCTTGATTAGCCTTTCCATAACTCATAGTGTGACTACCTTTTCATCACACTGAACATTGTAGAATAGATTCCACTATGTATTTCAACAAAAGATACATTTTGCTAAAAAAGTTACACCTTTCTGGAAAACTAACACTTATAAAAACAAAATTCTGATAACTACTGATAACTTTTTCAAGTGCCTCATTCAACAGATACATATGTAAATTATATTATCCTGCACCTTGCCTTTTTTGTCCTAATTCAATATGGCAGTTGTTGTAACAAGGATTACATGATCTCACACTGTGAACATACCTGTAACTTCTGTCCTCAGAGAGCTCATAACAAAGGATTACTGGTCAGTACTGCTACCACTGTTGAGTTGGCCGTTGCAAAGAAAAACAGGCAGGTGAAGACTGAAGCAAGTTTGGCAACATATATCAAGAAATTCGGATTCAAACCCTTGAAGTGTTAAACAGGGCAACATTGACAGACAGTTACCTCGGTTTGTGTATTTGACTCCACATTAAGTTCTTCAAAAATGTAGGATATGAATTTGATGGGCATTCATTGCTACATTATGAGAATAAGGTTAATGTGATAAACTCAAAAAGAGATGTACATATATAATAGATGATCAAGTGAATTTCTGGAAAAAGAGCTGTTTACAAATTCCACAGGAAATTCTTGTAAAGTCAAAATAGTTACATCCTGAATTTTGTAACTCTTTCATTGAAGACACACATTCTTAAATTAGCTTAGTACAACAGATTACAAAGTCACACAGAGATATACAGAAATACAAAAAAAAAACACTCAGAAAGCCAATTCCCAAAATCTTTAGTGTGATGGGTATAGACTCCCACAGGGATGAAAAAAAATTCATCCTCCGATAAATAGAAAAAGGCAGCAGTAATATTTATGGTTTTGTCTCTTCCCCTCCCCTTTCATTTATATAGTCTATGGTCTATGTGATCTTTGTTATTATATTTTCTGTATTCTTTAGTCTGTGTAATTTTCTTTTTTGTACCTGTTTAGTAGTCATAAAAAGGAACTAAAAATCTTTTTACTTTAACGAAGAATTAAAGTTAAGGTTATTTCATCAACTAAAATGAGATTGGGATGCAGAAAAGTCTTACCAACTCTATGCCCATGGGTTTAAATCCACCTGAGACCTGGGATACGTTTTAAACAGAAATCTTAATTGAACACCAAGCTAAATCACTTGTGCATGTTTTAAACCTATTACTACCCTTTATTACAACAAAAAAGTATAAAGAAAGACACACCAGAAAACTGATTTTCTAGTACAATTTGTGCAGCTTTCTTGAGTTCAAATTGTTGTTCAAAATAAGAAAAGAATAAGTTGAAGTAAATTCAAAGAAGCCAATTTTGTGCACATTCATTTAAGAACCACATTCTTGAATTAGAGTAGGTGAGAAAAGTCACACAGGGATATTCAGAAATATGACAGATGGTGAGAAGCATTATTGAAAAAGCCACTAGGGTGATAACAAAGTCACACTGTGAATTTCTGGAAAAGCCTTGGTTGCAAAGTTACACAGGGATATCCTGAAATACAAAAAGATGGTGAGATGTATTATTGAAAAGGCCAGTGGGACGATAATAAAGTCACACTGTGAATTTCTAGAAAAGAGCTGTCTATGCTGCTTGTTTTATTCTACATATTCAGTATACAATAAACCAAATGAGAATCACAGCAGAACAGAAAATTCTGCATGGTATTGCCACTTAATGTAAACAAGGCAATTATTTTTATGCTGCAATAACTAACAGTTTTTTTCCCTCTTCTCTCTCCTTTCTTCTCTCTATATTTTTATTACACAGACACTTCTCTGCACAGACACTGCTTTTTATGACTTATACCTCTGTTCCTCTCTCCTAGCCTTTGCATAATACAATCATACAGTCATGACATATTTCATACAGTTTTTCACCATCATAGCTAGGTTCCTTTTGAAATTGGTGTAATTCTGTCTGTTTCGTTCGTCTATCTGTCCGTCCACATTTTCATTTCCGGACTCTAACTCAAAAATATGCTTAGTTCAATCTAATTCAAACTTGATAGGGAGATAGATCATCATAGTTAGGTTGCTTTTGAAATTGGTGTAATTCCGTCTGTTTTTTTTGTCCGTTTGTCTGTCCGTCAACATTTCCGTTTCCGGACTCTAATTCAAAAACGATTTGTCCAATCGAATTCAAACTTGACAGGGAAATACATTACCATCATAGCTAAGCTGCTTTTGAAATTGGTGTAATTCCATCTGTTCATTTGTGCATTTGTCTGTCCGTTAACATTTTCATTTCCGGGCTCTAAATAAAAAACGCTTTTTCCTGTCAAATTCAAACTTGACAGGGAGATAGATTACCATCATAGCTAAGTCGATTTACGAAATTGGTATAATTCTGTCTGTTCGTTTGTCCATCTGTCTGTCCATCCACATTTTCATTTCCTGACTTTAACTCAAAAATGTTTTGTCTGATTGAATTCAAACTTGACAGGGAGATAGATCACCATCATAGCTAAGAAGGTTTTGAAATTGGTGTAATTCTGCTTGTTCGTTTGTCCGTTTTTGTCTGTTTTTTCCATCAGCATTTCCGTTTCCGGAGCAAGTCGTATCCGACTACAAACTAAAGAATTCTTTTGACTTGGAATAAAAAACAGAGATATATATAATTTTTACTTCCTTTTACTTCCCACCCAAAAAAGAACAGATTGGAGAAAGTTAGAATGAATCAAAAAACATAAATAAGAAGATTTTTAACATAAACGTGCTGATGGACTGTTGCAAATTCATAAGCTGCACATTTCACAAATCATTTTGCTGCAAGTTGTAAGCACCGCATACAGTGTATTTAATCTTAGTTGGAAAAGGCATTACAATTTATCTCCTTGCTAGATTTTTTGTCTGTGCACACAATTTCAGCTTACAATTACTTATGTCTAAATGATAGTTCACATAAGTGGAACATCGGTTTTTACCATTTTTTTGTTTCCATTCTTTTTTACTGTTATAAGTGTACTAAGGTGAAACACCAATGTAACTTTATTTACTCTACTATCAGTATTGTAAATCATTCGATCCGCAGGTTTTTTCGTGTGCAAAACACTCCCTTCTTTCCACATATGTTTATTGGTATGATTTAATGTCTGCAGTGACTGTACAAAAAGGGCACACATTTCTTAGGTTTTTCTTATCTGAAAGATTCCTACTTTTACATTACATCAGAAGTTGTAATGTAATATTATGAAAGATACCCGGGGGAAACCCCTGTTTGAGCAAGAAAGGAACTGGTATCTTAGGTATTCCTATTTGTTGTAATTCCTTACTATACTGATAATTACATCATTGCCCCAATGATATCATATTCCTTTTTTGTGTTACACTAGAAGGTATATAAAGGGGTGGCTTTACCTAAATTTCTTCAGCATGGATTCTGGATACACAGGTATTTATAAGTTACACTTTAATACATAGAATAATGTTATCTATCAAGTTAAGGTTTTTTCTGCTGTATTTCCTGTGATAATTGCTATTTGTTCTTCTGTCTGTGAGTGTTGTCTTTCTTTTTGAGTGGTGTTTGGTGAGTTGTCTGTGTAGTAATTGTGAAACAAAATATAGTGTATAGTCTCCCTAACACTCCAAAGATTATATTGCCATTTTATCTTGTGTATATTTCAGTGTGACATTAGCAGATATGTGTTATGTAGCAACTGTAGGCTTGATACACTTTTTCTATGAACACAAAAATTAACCAAATCTTATTGAAGGTTCAGGTGTTGAGCAAAGATAAAGAACCTATTAACTTTGATAAAGCATTATTGTTGAGGGAAAATAACTTTGTCCTGGAAGATTAGAGAGATGTTTTAGTTTTCGAGTTGCTTCACATAACCATAAAATTATTTGTTAAAAATAGTAGAGGTTTGATTTTTTTAAGAAAAGTCAGCACCATCACCAATTATAGAAATATTACATATATTTTGAAGTACTTTTTGTGTGAATATATTTTGCCTTACAATGTGCATTCTAAGTTACCTTGCAAAGCTACAGTTACCGCTTTAAACTATCACTGGGAATTTCAAAGAATTACATCTTACAAAATAAACCACCAATATTTTGTAAAATATTTTGTACGCATCCCAGATTTGGAAACAAAAGAAAGGATATGTACACAGTACAGGCATAATAATTTAGTATTTACAGTGTATGCATCTGAAACTTATATAAAAGTAACAGGTTGTACTAGGGACATTAGCAAAGTTTTAGAGATTGTAAAAACCTTTGATTTTGCTTTGCATGATATAACAGAATGGAACACGAAATAACACAAATTTATGTTGTTAGATTTCTCCAAACACTGGGAAGTATTCTGTGGGAAGACATGAATGTGTGCATGTTCACAGAAAACCTTTTTAATTTTCAAAACAATTTCAAATCAGAGAGTGAAAACATCTTTAGAAAGCATTTAAAACAAATGTTTCTAGAATCACTGAGTACAGATGAAAATATCAGTCTTAAAAGTAAGAACACATGTTCTTTCATGGGACTGGAAACATTATTGAAGACTCTCTCAGACAAACTGTCCGCAGTATTTATCATCCAATTTAAAGGAGTGCAGTGTTGTACAAAGACATTTTCTCCAATTGCAAATTTAAAGGGTAAACCTTATACTTTATCTGCCAATGCACTTGTGAATGTTGAACTAAGCAAATGTGAACTGCCAGAGAATAAACTATACTCTTCCGGCTCTGATTCAGAAGCTGATTTGATAGAACCACCAGTAAAGAGAAAGAGAAAAAAATTCCACTGAAAATTTCTGAAAGTAAATGCCGCAACCCATTTTTAAAGACACAAGTAAAAATAGAAAATGCTGAAAACCTTTCCCACTTCTCTGAGCAGAATGATTTGCCTTTGCGTTATTCTTTTGAAAATGCAAGAGAAAATCTGACTAACTTGACAGATTGTATAGACAAACTAAACAAAGTTGTTACAAAGGCGTTATCTTCATTTAACTCTATACTAGCTCATAATATTGAATTAGGTGAACCTACATGTCAAGGGCAATGTCAGATTCACTGTAATCTTTTGACAAGAGCACAAACTTTTAAAAAACTGAAGGGTAGAAAATCTAAGGTCACATAAACATTCAATTACACTTCTGTTAATTTCAAACAAGTAAATGAAAGCTTAGGTGTGGTGACACTGACTCATCAACTAATTAAGTCATATCTATAATTCTCTGTAACCCCTGGAAAGAAAGATAAATTCTGCATAAAGTCCTTTTAAACAATTATTAGTGATTCAACTGTTACTAACCACTTTTGAAAAGGTAAAAGCACAATGCGACAGACCTATGATTCATCAAATAAAAACATGAGACAGCACTGTAGGCTCAGAAAGTTACAGGTAAAGTTTGATAACAGAGTTCTTTGTCGTTGTGTTCATCATGAAAAGATGCTTTGGTGTTACTTAACCCTATATGTTGAAAGGGGAATACATTTATATCCCAGAACCAAAATCACAAGGGAAATTTGCATGCAAGCAGAATATGTATGGGGACAGCTTTTTAACATTTCACAGAATAAATCCTCAAATGCTCCCTATGGAACTACAGAGACTGCATAAAATTGTCCTGTGTAAAATTATTCCCTGGTGAAGTGTGTACAACTATATTGTAAGGTTTTTGACTTCGCATCTAGGGGGAGTGCTTGTGTACTAACCAACAGTCAGTTGTTAAATTTCACTGTTGTATGTGTTACTGTGAAAACAGAAGCCACACGTTTTTTAACTAGCTTTTCAAGCAAATGCATTGAGTGTGTGTTCGTATCACCTATAGAAGTAGCTTAAGCATATTAATTATACTGAGTACAGTAATAGGGTGCAATGTGTATCCTGTAGAGGAAGCCTTTCTTGCTTTAAGAAAAGGGGGACACATAATGGGTGAACAGAACAGAAATATTATAAAAACTTATAAAACTGTGAAACAAATTGCTGTAGACCTAGGATATTCTGAAGATATTGTTGAAAGGCTGCCGATAGACTAAATGCATCATGTGCAAAGGTTGATAATTTGCTGGACATGATATTCAAACTGGAAGAGGATGGGGCTATAGATGAACAAACTAGTGCTTCTCCCTGCAAAAATGTCAGCAATACCCTTTGTAAAATTTGGATGGATGCAGAGGTTTGTGTACTGTTTTTGCCCTGTAGGCACTTGGTTTGTTGTGAAAAATGTGAAAATATGGTAAAGAAATGCAGGGTTCACATTGTTGCGACTGTAAGTACTTTCTTGGCATAGCTGTTTTATATTATTATATGTGTCTGTGTGAAAGGTTAATGACAAACAGTCAAAAGATAGCTGCAACAATGGGAGACAAAGAAAAGTATACTTTATTTTATGGAATTCAGTCACCTTTCAGACAGTTTCACCCTTGTAAATTTATTATTGGTGGAGTAATGTATAGATGTGCTGAACAATACATGATGTATTGTAAGGCAATCACATTTAAAGACTATACTACAGCCCAAAAAATTATGAAGGAGAGAGACCCTAAAGTAACGAAAAGATTGGGTAGAAAAGTAAGAAAGTTTAACAAACAAAGATGGCTAGCAAAATTGAAAGCTATTGTTAGAAAAGCTTCATTAGCAAAGTTTATTCAAAATTCAAAATTGAAAGAAAAACTTTTGAAAACTGTGGGCACCATTCTTGTTGAGGCCAGCCCATGGGACACAGTATGGGGAATTGGCAGGTGTGCTTCTGATCCTAAAAGTAAGTTTAAAAAGTACTGGAGAGGGGAAAACTGGCTAGGATATATACTTACAGATGTAAGAGATCAATTTTTAATGTCATAATGTCTAAAAAAATTACTTATGTCTGTGTGACACATCAAGTACTTTTTTCATACAAACACACCAAAAAATGTCATGCACTGTTAAGGTATGCTATTTAAACAAAGGAGGGGAAAAACTATACAAGTCATCACCTGATGCTGTTGGTTATGGACTGTTCAGTACTCATGATTTTGTAATAGAACCTAATGAAATGAAGAAAATTTCAACGGACATAGAATTGGAAATGAGTAGTGTGATCTATGCACAGATAGCTGAAAAGAGCAGTGTGACAGTGACCAGTGGCCTAAGAGTTTGTGCTGGGGTTATTGATCCGGATTACCAGGGGCAAATTTATGTGGTTTTACATAACACTGCAAATCAAAAAGTTTTTTGGAAGAAATGCAATCCACTTGCACAGTTGATTTTTCACATTATTACCAAGCCGTGTATTATTGAAAGCATAAGCATATCAGATGATACTTACCGTGGAGATAAGGCATTTGGCCAGTGCACAGATCTAAAGCAGAGGTTTTAAGGTTACGCCATGGCAGCTGTCTTGGGTGACACTTCAAACAGTTTGACAACTCTTTACATCCCGTCAAATACAAAGTGTGAGTACTTTAAAAACAAAACATCACACTTTAAAGTTGATTTGTCAGATCCCATAGATTTAAAGCCTGGATCCAAAATCGCTCTGAGTGAGATTATATATCCGAACAGCATTCTGAATGTATACAAATCGATCAGTAGGGTCTATTTACAAAAAGAACCAGGTTTAGGTTATGTTCGTTTTCTGAAAGAAAACTATTATTCTACTGATGAGCAATTATTTGATGAAATAAACAATGTGTTAGAAGAGGCAGATTTTGAGTCAAGGGTGAGGAAGAACGGAGTGGTCTTTGCAAATTTATTGTAGAATCAAATGAATTAGTGGCACTAAATGGCAGGTTGTCACAAATACTAGGTTTCCTTGACAAAAAAGAGTTTAAGCATTCAAATGATCCAGCAGGAAGAAAAAAACGGTGTATATACAAAGCAGATGTTCCATCAGATGTGAATTTGCTAACATATTCTATCTTTATTTACAGTGACATTGTATATCCAACGCATGTGGGCAATCAGAGTGTCCCTATTTTAGGAATAATTCACTGCAACCACCAAAACAGGTCACAATACACCCATAGAACTCTTCCTATTTGGAACTATGACAGATTGTGACAGATTCAAGACTGAGTAAGATTGAAATAAAAATTACAGACACAACTGGTGATCTAATTCAAGACTGAGTAAGATTGAAATAAAAATTACAGACACAACTGGTGATCTAATTCATTTTCAATTTGGAAAGGTAATAATAAAACTCATCTTATCACAACCCATATAAAGATAGTGAATAATGGGGAAAAATTTTTGAGATGTCTATAAACAATATGAAATAAAACTGGGCAAGTACTCAAAGAGTGACACGGAAATGGTTCTAACGAAGGCCTACCCTACAGTGAAGAAAAAAAATCAAAAGAGCTTTGCAAAATCTGAAATCATTTTACAACAGAAACAAGAGCCTTGTTTTCACCAATACATGTAAAAAGCATTATTTCAGATTTGCACAAAGAGATTGTGTCTCGCTTAGACACTTTCTTGCACCAAGGGAGCAACTGGAGTTTGGTAAAAATCAATAAACTTTATTTATCTATAATCAAGATATCCCCTATTGTTGGAAGGTGTGGAGAAGCAAATCTTCCAGATTTTCTAAATAAGAAACACTGCTTACTTAATATTAAATGTCCAGAAAATGAGTGCTTCTTATATGCCGTAGCAGCAGACATTAATAAAAAGGCAAGTAATGCACACAGAATGCGTCTCTACAAAGAATATGTGGCAAGTTTCAGAAAGAATGGTATCAGTATGCCAATGGCTTTGGATAACATACCATTATTTGAACAACAGAATGATGTCTCAATCAATTGCTTTGGCATGAAAGATAATGAACTTCTATCAGACACTTTACACATAAATGTTGAAGAAAACAAGAACTGGCATGTAGATCTTTTGCTTTATAATGAACATTATTTCACAATACAAAATTTGTCGAGATTTCTTTGTGGCCTCCGCTGCATTTCTAGAAAGAAAGGATATTATTGCAAGACATGCCTTCTCAAAAAATATTCATATGAAAACTTGTTGCAACATGAAAAATTTTGTACATCAAAAGGTATGAACACTATTGGAAAAATTCCACTAGATAATGAAAGTGTGTTAAAATTTAAAAATTATGAAAAAAACATTATGGCTCCTTTTGTGATATACATGGATTTTGAAACTTATCAATACAGGGAATCTAAGACAGAAATGTCTGCAAAAACTATATATAAAACACAACACAAGGAATTGAGTGTGGGCATGAAACGAGTTTGTCATTACAAAGAAAAATTTGATGGCCCTGTAAGATGTTACACAGGGGAAGATTGCGCCAAAAAAGCAATACAACTATTGTTTGAAGAACAAGCTCAGATCAACTTAATCTTAGAAAGACACAGATATCTAATGACAAACACTCCTGAAAGCTATACAATGTTAAACAAAGCCTATAAATGTTACATTTGTGACAAAAGATTTAATGGAACAAAGAAATGCAGAGATCACGCACATTTAAAATGTCCAGATGTGAATAGAGAAAACCCCAATGGGAACATTCTAGGTATTGCTTGTAATAAGTGTAATTTAAAATATTCTTCAATTTCAAAGAACCCAGATATACCAGTGTTTTTACACAATGGTTAGAAATATGATTTCACACTACTGATACGTGAATTGTGTAAATATGCTACTGGAGAAAATCAATTGCAAATCATTCCAAAAACAAGCGAAACTTATACTTTTATAAAGTTTCAAAATTTTCAATTCATAGATAGCTACTCTCATTTTCCAAATAGTTTATCAAACCTAGTAGATAGCTTAAAAAAGGGAGAAAAACACTTGGAAAGGGTATTTAAGCATACCTGAAAACTTTACAGTTCACAATCAACTTTAAAAAAATTACTTCAAAAAGGTTACTTTCCATATGAATATCTATCAAATATCGCAGTTTTGAAAGATAAATGCTTACCAGACCAAAAGTATTTTTACAGTTCTATAACCAAAAGAACCATCACACGGGAGCAATTTGATCATGCACAATCCATGTTTAACCTTATTGGTTGCAAAAGCTTAAAGGATTATCTGGAAGCCTATTTAAAACCTGATGTGACTTTATTGGCAGATGTTTTTGAAAATTTTCGAGCTATAACTCATAAACCTTATGGACTGGATGTTGCTAAATATGTCAGCCTCCCTGTTTTTTCATTTGACGCCATGCTTCTGCAAACAAAAGTAGACATTCAGCTAATCACAGATTTGGAACAGTATAACTTTATACAAAGTTCCATCAGAGGTGGGATATCAGGTCAATATCTAAAGTATTGAAAGGCAAACTTCCCAGATATGACTGACTACAATGAAACTGAACCAAATAGTTATTTCCACATGTTTGACTGTAATTCTTTATATGCTTACTGTTTGTCCAAAAAGTTACCAGTTGGGCAATTTACATGGTTAACAAGCAAGGAAATTTCCAATTTTGATATAAAAAGTGAGAAGTAATTCTGACATTGGATATATTCTTGATGTGGACCTGACTTACCCAAGAAGGTTACATGAAAAACATACAAACTTTCCACTAGCACCAGAAAAGAGGAAAATAAGGTATGAAGAACTCAGTCCTTACAACCAAATTATTGAAAGAAGTAGTGGTATGAGAAATTTATTTTCAAATGCAGAAAAACTTGTTCAAACTCTTGAAGACAAAACAAATTATGTTGTACACTTTGAGGATACTGAAATTAAAACAGAAAGTGTTTATGAGGTCTTTCATTGAGTTTAATATTCACAGAAGAAGGAGGGCAAAGTCAGAGTTTGAAAGTCTTTCTATTAAACTTCAGATTAATTCAATTTATGGAAAAACTTTACAAAATGTTTTCAAACAGAGAACGGTAAAACTAGTCAGTTCCTCAGAGACCCTAATAAAACTTTCAAGTAAACCCACATTTCAAAAGGTTGATTTACTTGCCCCTAACATTGCTGCTGTAGAAATGAAAAAATCAAATGGTGAAACTGAATAAACCATTTTTTATAGGTTTCACGGTTTTGGAATTAGCCAAAAAAGTTATGTACCAATTTTTGTATCTTTTTCTTAAAAAGTTTGGTGAATGGTACAAAATAGTGCCATTATACTCGGACACAGATTCCTTCCTCATAAAATTTGTGTCAAAAGAAGAATCTGTTCCCAGCCCAACTGATATTTTCAGAGTTAATTCACCATATTTTGACTTTTCAAACTTTCCAAAAGAACACCTGTTGCATCATACCAAAAATGAAAAAAAAGGGTTATTTTAAAATGGAATATGGGAACAAAATAATGACAGAGTTTGTTGGCTTAAAATCAAAACAGTATTTTATTTTATGTTCTTGTGACACAATTCATAGGGCAAAAGGAGTCCCACAAGTTGCCGCTAATGAACTTACACACAAAGACTACTTGTAAACTTTGACAGAGCTGCAAACAAAAACCTCCAAATTTTCTGCAATACGCAGTGTGAAACACAAGATTTATACAATTAACACAGAGAAAATAGCCCTCAGTGCTTTTGATGATAAACGTTACATACTTGAAGACGGTATACATTCATTAGCTTACGGAGATTACAGGATAATAAATATGAATCATTTCAGCCAGTAGTGAGTTATATATCAAAAGTTTAGTTTTAACCCAAAGTATATTTTTATAGAAGAAGATGAGGGGGTGGATTACTGAGTGCCAATGTAATCCGGATAATAGCCATCCATAATCACACAAATTGGTTGATGCCAATGGGTGCCAGGGAGTGCAGTCTGAATATCCAAGACAACTCAGTACGCCTTCGTCTGGAAGTATTAGATGATTCAAACTTTGGTGTGCACCACTCTAGCACAGTGAACTGCATATGTTTGTGGCTGTGTCCATCACTTTTGAAGTGACGTGAGACTGGTGTAATTTGTCCATCTTTTTGAGCTGATTATTTTTGTTCATACATTCTTTTTCTAAGTGCTCTAGAAGTTTCTCCAACATAATGTTTTTGGCACTTAGAACAGGTAATACATGAGACTCGATCCTTATTTTTAATTAAGGGGCAGTATGTGCATTTGCCTAATCTGCTGCAAATGTTAGGTTTCAATATGGGTTTGTCCAGTTTGATGGGAGGGTAATTAGTGCAAGAATTGGTAAGTACGTTCCTAAGGTTTGGTAGCCTTCTACAACTGACTATTGGTTTATGAGTGTTAAGTGTCTCATATGAGATTCTGGCAATGGGGATGGGTGTGTCACAGCCACTTGGAGGTTCAGAAGTGACATTAATCCGTGACATGGCATCCAGGAAATCAGTTTGGCTAACAGTGGTTGAAGGGGCACTCATAGTAAGAATACCAAGAAATATAACTTCCTGTTACTGCAAACTGGGCAAATAAAGTGTAATGCCTGATATAATTGGCTATATGTCAATTGTATTTCGACTGTCTATTACTAATGTAGCAGTCTCATCAGAGGCTATGATTTATTCTAAGTCAGGACTCCCTGAAGTACATTGAGGGTTTTGGCTTGTACTCCTGGTTTGTACCGGTTTAGAACCGCTTCAGAACCGGTTCTGTACCTGTAAACCTGTGAATTTACAGGTTTGGGGGTTTGCCAAACTCTGACTTTAGTGGTCACCTGTAAAATATTGATTTTAATATTTGAGAGTGGGAAGATTTATTAGAGGCTCTAATGAAGTGAATTAGAGTCGCTCTAACAGTAATTTATACTGTTTGTTTGTCTATATTGAAATGGTGGTGAATCAATGTTATTCATTACCTGGCTCTTAATTGAGCTCACTTTATAAGGCTACTCTACCTGTTATAGATCCAGTATTTATTATTTATTATAATTATATTTTTATGCTTAATTATTGTGTTTATTTTTTGCCTATAAACACCATAAATAAAAGACATAACACTCTTTTGTCGGTCCATAGTTAGTATTTTATTATAATAAATTTTATTTATTGTAAATAGTGAATACAGTAAAAATAATGTTTTCTCATTAGAGCATTACTTACGGAAAAATTAATGGTTGCACAAAAATCCTCAAGAAGGGGGTAGAACCAATCCCAAGGATTTACAACATGGTTGTAGTTAGAAAGCCAGGGAATATGACATTCTGCATTGATCCAGATGACCTGAGTAAACAACCAAAATATCTGATGAACTATTGAGGAATTCCTGCCAAATTTGGAAAATAACCAAGTGTTCCCTGTAAAGGATGGATTCTGCCACATGCTTTGATTGACCTCAACGACCAAAGAGTTTCATTGCAGGCAGCATGAAGTTTTTGAGGGCCTGCATTGAGCTGAAGTCATCTGAGCCCATCACACTGCAGAGTGATGCCAGCTAAATCTATTTTTGTGTCATGTTGTTGCAAAATGGCAAAGCCATCACATTTATTTCTGGATCCTTGTCAAAAGGAGAGCAATCATATGCTTAAATAAAATGTATTTCGATATAGCCTTCAGGTGTGAAGGCTTCAAATAATATTTGTAGTGAAGAGATTTCATACAAGCTGGGAGTGATAATAAACTTCTAGAAATAATATTCAAGAACTCACTCCAAAGAACCACCTAAAAAGTATAACTCGCAGGTGAAGTTATCTTGTGCATCAATCTAAGCAGTGCCCCCCTTCAACCTGTGATTTTAAAGTAGGCCTTTTTTGTACAGAGCTGTAACAGATATATTACACGGAACATATAAAGGTATCTGACACATGGTTTGATGACATTGTTAAACCTGCAACCTGTTAAAAGCAGACACAGCTTGGAGTTAGATTTCACTGAGCTGTTCTGTCTGAAGAACAAGAATTATCTTGTGACTGTAGACTACTATTCATATTATTGAAAGGTAAATGCGCTCCATTCTACTTCATCACCAGCTGTCATTTAGAAGCTGAAGCCACATTTTGCAAGATGGGGGATCCGAAATGAGGTTGCCACTAATCAAGGACCCTAGTTTGTAAGCTACAAGTTTTGAAACCTCATGAAGAAATGGAAATTCCATCCCAGCTCACAGTATTACATTCAATCCAGTGGAAAATGGAGAAGTACATAATAGAGAAAACTCAAAGAGCTGGAGATGATTTTTAAAGAAAAAATAGATTAGTACAATACACCTACCAAAGAAATGCATAGTGGCGTCATTCAGCATTGAATATCACACCAGACAAAAGTTTTCTTATCTACATCAGAAAATTTGTTGTGACTTCAATATGAACAGACAGTTCAAGAAAAGATGAAACTGAAATACAAAATCCTCCAGGACAAACATGCTATCAGAACTATAAAGGTATCAGAACTATAAATTCTCAACCCAGTCTATGTGTAGTCATTGCCAAACTTATGCAGCCTATGGAACAAGAGATGTGGACTGAACCCCCCCCGCCCCCCCCCCCCGTTCCTTGTTGTGATGGTGGATGATAAATCTTAAGAAGAAAAAGATTCCATTTAAGAGAGAGAGAGAGAAAAGGTTAGTGTGCTCATCCTTGGATCACTGATGAACACAGTGCTGTTAAAACAGAAGACACATTTTGATGGCAGATCAGAATATGTGTACCGAGAAATTCACCCAGCAAAGCAACAGAAGACATTTTGTTCTTACTGATTTACATGTGTATTTTTGTAGCAAAGGGAGGTTGTTGTGCATGTTAAATGTATTAAAGCCATTGTACAGGTTGGTAAGGGTTTCCAGATTCATCTAATTTCTGGACCGACCTTCTGGATTAAACACAAACTGATTCCCATGGATTTCACTGGGACCTACAAGCCGCAATTTATGTTTCTAAATTATTTAGCCTATATGCCTGTGGATATACTGAATTAGATAATTAGAAACAAGCTTGTGTTAAGTTGCAAAACAGGGAGGTGTTTATTATTATCTCCTTCACCTGCTCTATCAAACAATGTAAAGAACTCTAGTCTTGCTAAATTCATCACAAGAGACAGACCTCAGTGAAAGTCATATTGGTGTGAAATATGATGTTATTTATCTTTGCTGTTTTGTTGTTGTTTCTGGTGATTCTTACAAGGTATCCTTTTTATTTCTTATGTCATCAAACATTGCAACTACATGTTGGATAGTATGAATGTGAAAATCTAAAACTTTGGTCAATCTCTGATTGAGTCAAATGCTCAAGATGCTAGATGGATTTGTGTAGTTGTTTACCTGTTCCTTTAAGTACATATTTTAAGTTTATAATAGCTTAAAATAGTGAAATGAAAGTAAAGTTATGTCTAGATTACCAACGCAATTGTCATTAACTTTCCAGCCATGTCAGAAATATCCCCCAAAGGAAATGAGAGGTTGAAGTAATAACAATGAACAGAACAATCTGTCACAATTTGTGTCAATTCCTTTACACCATCAAAGCAACAATGTATGTTTCTTTGGTTTAGGTTGAATCGACCAAAGACTAAATCACCCAATGTCAAGAATGTTTAGTTATTTTGTTTAGTTGCATCACACAGAGCATGACGTTACCCTGATAACACAGCTTATATCGGAGCTACAGAAGAATATTCAGCTGAACCAGGGTAGTCAAATTAATTGGTTGAAGCTCACCAAAATAGGGCAAGTATAATAGTCCTTTTATAATAAGCGATCTCAGCAGAAAGAGATTGTTGAAGCCCATTGATACAAAATCACAAAAATAATACTAAATAAAAGTAATAATAAAATAAAAGTAATTATATGCAATGAAACAATTCTATTTTCAAGAGGATGAGGTACTAGAGAAAGATATTGCTCAATTCAATTGATACAATCACAAACTTAATACAATGTAATATCTAGAACCTCTCTTTAGCATATAAAATCAAGTTGTTGAAGTCCACCAAAGTTCCATCCAAAAGTTCCTGTTACAAGGTACAACATGATATAGTTTGAATTAAAAGCGACGTCACTATTTGTTAAAATGTTTAACTTGGCCATGAAAATACTTAAAAATAGGAAAGAAATATGGTTATAATTTATAATATATGTATTGCTTATAATCCTGTTGTTCTTGTTATAGGCTCTAAACATGCAACAGGAGTCCACTGAAGCTTTAAAGAATAACATTCAAAACTACAAAAACGTAAATTTCCATGATTTTATGAGGCAGAAACAAAATATTACTGTTTTTGATAGACTATGTATTCAATATATTAATATAATATTGTGGTTTCACTTTCTTCAATCCTTAGCTCGCTTAGTTTTTCACTTTTAAGATTTGCCAAAGAAATGGTCTGACTTCCTAATGATGTGAAACAATAGCCGCTTAAGTTCTGACTTTTATATTTATATAAAACCCAGACAGGCGAACCTTCCATTGTCTCAACTCTCCATTATTTTTGCATAATGGAGAGTTAACACTACATTATTTTCTAACAGTGGAATGTGGTTATGTTCAATGGCCAGTCTGCCAAGAACAAAAGGGTACTTAGTATTTGCCAGTCATCCTCAGCACAATGCATTCAATATTGAAATGTATTGACAACTTCTTTCATATTAATTAGTTCAGTGGGTACATTTACAAAGTCTTTTTAATTCTGAATGACATTCAGTGTTCATAAAATGCTACCTTGAAAAAGTACCTCCTGACAAATACATGACAAGCAATTTAATTTGTAAAGTTGGATATTTTTAATTCTTTGCATTTCTTTACAATCTGACTTTACAATAATCTTCTCTGGACTTAATCAAAGGAGCAGCTAACTTTCAAACAAACTCACTGTGAAAATCTAACCTGGCATACTATATTAAAAGGATTGTTTTTAGTGCCCCAAAATTTACTCAAGTTAAATGAGAAAAAAAACGTAGTGCAAAAATGCAGTTCTGAAATGCATTACCGCTGGGTTTAAATTTGATTTAAATTTTCAATGTTTTTAAGTTTAAAACAAAGATTTTAATTTATCTTATTACAGTTTGTTATATACTTCTAAAATGACACACTGTTTGTGGTTGAAATGAATTTTTTCTTAATGTTGTGGAATAATTTTCATAGGAGGTATTACTGAAATACGAAATGTGGAGTAGGCATTCTTTCTATGAGGCTTTTCCAGGACACAATTTTTCCAGGAGGCATTTTTCCTTGATTCCAAATTAAGAGACAAAGAATCACACAAAAGAAACATCTTGAGAAACCCAAAAACTTCAACACAAAATAAAACAATTCTCCAGTTTCTAGTACTTTCAATACCTGAAATACAAAAATAATAGCTTACTGTCTTAAAATAAGCACAGATTAATGAAACACTCACCACAACAAATTATGCACAGCATTGTTAAATAAGCAGTCTAATTTTTTTCTGGAAAGTGCTTTCTGTATGTCACAAATTCATATTTTATCGATTATCATTATCCATGGTTAAATTTTATGGCAGTCAGATTATATTAAAACTTTTCAAGCTTCATCCAAAATTATATTTTCCCATATAGGAAAACAAGTGGTACACATGGTGAAACAATGTTGATAGTGTATTGAGATAAAAACAACCATAGAACTAATTTAGTGAAAGCCCCATTTGGTATGCACACCATACAGGAAACATTGCAAAGATTGTCTAGGTTGATCATTTGGTGCAAGTTGTTAAATTAATAAATTGGTTTTAATTTACAGGGTTTTATAATAGATAATAGCCTCATGGTGCTTCCATTATGTAAACTTAATGACCCTTCGGCCCTTTCAGGGCCTCAGGCCAGTAAGTTTACATAATGGAGCGCCACTTGGCCATTATCTATATAAAAATATACCTTGTCACATATTTTGCAACCTATACATAGAATGTTGTGTTGTAGAAGAACCCATATATAAGAGATAGGTGTTATAACGTAACAACTTAAATTTAGATTTTACTACACAATTATTGTGTTATTACTCAGTGTAAAACACCCAATCATATTTGTGGTGTTGCAAGACTAATGCGCACAAGTAGATAACAAGGGCCCAATACATCATTGTTTCATCATGCCAAATTTTAAAGGTCTATGAAATATCATTAACTCTGAGCTACAACAGTGTATGTGTAGACCCAATCAACATCAAGATCCAAGATCAATGGGCCTTGATATTTTGTAAATCTATGGCCCCATTTTCTGTGAAAAGAGTTCAAGTTTTTATCTGCGAGTTTTTTGGTCTATGTTATATATCCATTTTACAAATCTCAGTTTCTATCATTAAGTAACTCTTTCATGTTTTTATCGAAGACCCCAGACTCTAAGGGCTTTATGAATATCGATCATTTACAGATGTGCAATGATGTTATCTTTGCCATCTTTCAGAGAAAAGATGTGATATTTACACCAGATGATTGGTAAAACTTGATTTGTGTCAACAACTTGTTTTGTATTACAAAAATTATTTTGTATCACATTTTGTCTTATTTTGTATCAATATCTATCTACTAATTTTACCCTAAAATCTGGTTCAAATTCTTCACAAGATTTTGTAACGTTATTAATAAACTCCTGATATGAAATTAAGTGCCCAAGGAATACAAAATAAGACAATATTAGCACACAGCCAGGCAAGTCAATCTCATTCGAATACTCATTGAAAAAGTAATATTGTTGAAAAATATGAATTTTTTATGTCCAGAAAATGAGCCAGACCATTCTCAAATTTTCATCACTTATTTCTTTGGATGGACATATCCACAAAAATGGTTTCATAAAGATCTGTTCATTAGTATTAGATTGATTGTGAGTCCAGAGACTTACTAACAAATGAACTAAAACATAACCTAGGAAATAAAAAAAAACTTTCAATTGTACAGTTTATTGTACTGAAAACTTTATGTGGATCTATGCAGCTTAGCTGGAGCTTTTCATATGGGTTTGTCATTTCCCACATACTGGACAATGGCCTGCTGCCTGCTGTAGATGTCCGAGTCACTCCCGTCTGTTGTGTTTCTGCTACACATTATGTTGTCATCAGTTTGCTGTACTTTCTTTCACTTGGACTGGGGCAGATAGTTAGCATGTGTACTGATGCTATGTTCATTTTATGGAGGATTAGCTTTACAGCGGTCTACAAGAATTGTGGTGCTACCTTCAAGCAATTTAGAGTTACATAGTGTGATATTCTGTACCTGGTGTTAAAAGTGTAAGATATATGCTATATTTTCTGATGCCAAGCTTGTGGTTATCATTTCATCTGAATCTGAATTGGTTGGAAACAGGATTTACCCCACAATTGTTTTTGCGATGTGGTGAACTTTTTAATTTATAATTTATTTTAAAAATGTAATATTTTACAGTGATCTTACTTTACACTTGGTTTACATGATTCAAATTTTTAGACTGCTTGGGTATATATAAGAAGCTTATTAGTCAATCTGACACTATGATGTACACATCTGTGCTATTTTACTTTGCTTTAGTAGTAACTTGTATGTTTTAATTTTCAACAATGGGAGCTATTCATATAGTTTTCCCTTGTTTTTGTTGTTATATCACGGTTAAGTAATCAAAGTATGTATGATTTTTCCACAGGGTTGTAAGGGGTAGAACTGGGAAGGGCTTTACTTGGGACTTTTACCATTCACGGGTTGACCTGGTAAGGGGGGGTTATTGCCTCTGTGATATATGACCTCAACCTGTGAAAGTTGACCTTGCCTTAGTGTTAGAACTTGCATGGTGAACCACTGCTTTTGTGACCTTGTCCTCCTTCTTCTTGAAACTGAGTTCTTCTTTCTTTGTTTAGACAGGGTGTTCTTGTGCTGACCTTTAGCCAGATGACTTTGTACTTCGATATCGGGCATCTTGGAGTACTAAAATACTTCAGGAAGAGGGTTTAACCTACAGTCCAGCCTCTGATGAGAAATATCAAATACTTTCGAAACACACTAGTGAAGACCAACTAAAACCATTTGAGGCCACTTTGTTATAGTTTCAATGGTGAAGTTAAGCTGTGACTGAAAACGCATCTGTTTTTTGTGTTCTGTAATTTCTGACATTTACCAGGCAAAGTAATAATACTGGCACATAGTAAAGTTAACAGAAGATACTTTGGGTTTTTCATGCTGTTGCCATTTTGACTAGAAACCAGCCTGACATAGGCAAGCAGAGGTATAGTATGGAGTGGGGGAGAAGTCCAAAAATAATAAACTTATCTAATTTACTAAAGAGTTGACAAACGACTGATTTTGTCAATAATCCAGGGTTGTAGTAAGATATGTTATATTTTAGAAATATTTGTGTTAATTTTATGCCTGATTTTCCTTGTTTTAGTTTGATTATATTTGATTTGAATCTATTGAATCTGTTAAAAGGATAACTTATAGTTATATATAATATAATAACTTGTAGGTGTAGCGCTGGTTGAAAGCAGCTCCCTACAACAGAAAAATTACCTACACAAAATAACATCAATAGCAATCGTGAAAAGTTAAAACTTGTGTCTGTTTGTAAAATAAATATCATAGACCACAGAGGAGTTGTTTTTAGCATGTTAAAATTCCCCAGTTTGGATAAAATGTGGAGCATAAATCTACATCTCTGTTTATCTCTCATGGATATAAAAAAACTCACACATGATGTACAGTAAAGCAGTGGATATGAGTCACAGGAATGTGTTACATCTCTGCACAAGAGAGGTGTACACACACATACACAAGACAAGATCTGCTGTGGATGAGAGAAACAGCAACACACTACAAAGCACTAAAAAACCTTGATGTACTTACTGTTTGTAATATTAGACAGAATAAGCTTGAGAGGAAAAAACCAGACGTTGCAAAAGAGGAGGAAATGTACAAAAAAGAAAATATCTGGAAAAATGTCAAACAAAAAGGGTAAATACAAACAACCTAATAAATATAAAATCTGTGCCATGTATTGATCATAAGTTTCCTGTAAACATATTCACAGTTAATGCCCGTTCATTATTAAACAAATCAATTGACATTAGAAATTTTATTTGTGAAAATAAATGCTCCTTTGGAATTATAACTGAGACCTGGCTAAATGATGAATCAAACTGGCATTTATGTGATCTAAACACAAATGGGTTCAAATTAGATCCAATCCATAGAAGAAAAAGCAAAGGAGGAGGATTAGCACTTGTATATAATGATTCCTGTAGTGTTCAAAGACTGAAATGGCCCAGAATTAAGTGTATGGAACTTGGTCTGTGGAAAGTAATCCAATGTAATATTGCAACCACAGTTCTGGGTATCTACAGACCACCATACACAAACAAAAACAAGGTAACGGACAACCAATTTGTTGATGAATTTCTTGAAGTGTTAGCAGACATTCTGCCCCGGCATGACAATCTAGTAATTTTGGGTGACCTCAATGTGCACTGGAACAACTTTGATAATCCCACCATCAACTCTCTAGAAAACAGCCTCACTGCCATCGGACTTAAACAACATGTCCAAGAGTACACACACAAAGATGGCAACATTCTTGATGTCATTATAACCAGTGATAATATTAAATATGAACATAAGTACAGTGTCAAGGACTTTCTCTCAGACCACCGTTACGTCATCTTTGAAACCACTAGACTAAAGCAAGGGGTTCAGCATCAAAAGAAAGCCTATAGAAACACCAAAGATGTTCCAGATTCCACCTGGAAGGAGAAGCTCAGTGCTATCGAGTTGTGTGATAGTGAAAATGTTAATTCACTATCTGAAAGCTTTGAAAATGCACTTGAAAAGATTTTAGATGAAGTTGCACCAATCCAGGAGAAAATAATACGCTCTAGAACACCAAAAGCATGGTTCAGTAAAGAAATATATGCCTCGAGGTCAGCCTACAGAAAATGTTTCAAAATCTGGAAAAAGACGAGAAGGAACACAGACTGGATTGCAGTGAAGAATGCAAGGAATGAGTATTGCAAAAAGCTAAAACTAGCAAAAAGAGCTTTCTTTACCAAAAAAGTACTAGAATCCAAGGGAGACACAAAAAAACTCTATCATACCATCAATGGTTTGATCAAACGAGAAAATGAAAACCCGCTACCAGCGAATAGATCAAGTCAAGATTTGGCACAACACTTTTCAGACTTCTTTTCTCAAGATAGCTGGTCATCTCCAGAATTACCCAAATTACAAGCCACCATCCAGAGACGTACCACAACTTAGTTCATTCAATCAAGAAACTTTAGAAAGTGTTTCGAAAATAATCACCAAACTAGGAAACAAACAATGTGAACTCGACAAATTTCCAGTTCATATCCTAAACAACAACAAAGAAGCAAGTGTTCCTAACATTACAAAACTAGTAAACAAATCCTTAACATCTGGTCAATTTCCCGACCACTGGAAACAAGCATTAGTAAAACCACTGATTAAAAAACCCTCTTTAGGTCCAGTTGATACAAACTACAGGCCTGTTTCTAACCTTATATACCTCGGAAAAGTAATAGAAAGAGCTGCTCTTCAACAAATAGTTCAACATTGTGAGAGAAATGGATTACTGCCAAAATTCCAAAGTGCCTACCGGAAAGGTTTTTCATGTGAAACAATGCTCATCAAACTGGCAGATCTAATACTCAATCACATGGAAACAGGTCGAATATCAGCTGTTGTGCTAATGGATCTAAGTGCTGCATTTGATACTGTGAATCACACAATTCTGCTTGAGACATTTGAAAAGTTCTATGGAATTACAGGGGAAGTGCTTTCATGGATCAAATCATTTCTTTCCGGAAGATCTTTTCGGGTAAACGTGAATACAAAAATGAGTGAAGAAAAGCAATTATACTTATCAGTGCCTCAAGGTGGTTGCAGCTCAGCCTTCTTCTTCATAATGTATGCTGCCACTCTATTCTATGTCATTCCGGAAGGAATAAACCTGTTTGGTTTTGCAGATGACCATGCATTGCAAAGTAGCTTCTTGGCAACATCAAGATCAGATGAAGAAAATACTATTCATCTACTCGAAAGTACCCTTCTAACTGTACAGGAGTGGATGAACAAAACCAAACTGAAAATGAATCCTGATAAAACCGAATTCATGTACTTTGGCAGCAGACAACATCTTCAAAAATGCTCTTCAGACTGCATTGATGTGTGTGGCGATGACATCAAGAAATCTGAAAGTGTCAGATACCTCGGTGGATATTTGGATAAGAACTTGAATTTCCAAGACCATGTTCGAAAAAAATGTTCCATGGCCATGTCCAACTTTATTAAAATTAGAGAAATTCGCCAATATCTTTCTCCTGATGCTTGCCATACACTTATATTAGGTTTAGTCATATCCCATCTTGACTACGCAAATGGATTACTGTGTAACAGCCCTAAAAGCACCATACAAACATATCAGCGAATACAGAACATGTGCGCCAAACTAATCCTATTGAGATCAAAATATGACAGTTCCACAGAAGCTCTAAAAGAACTACACTGGCTACCAATCCAAGCAAGAGTAGACTACAAGATCCTGTCTCTGATGCACCAGTGCACACATGGAGCAGCCCCGGAATATCTCAAAGAGTCACTAGAAAAGCCAAAAATAAAGAGACAGCTACGAAACACCCCAAACATTCTTAACTATGTGGTGCCATACAACAAGAACAAGACATTTGGTGACAGATCATTTAGCTTCTATGGCCCTCTGGTCTGGAACAAACTACCAGCCAACATCAAAGAAATCAGAAACTATGAGACCTTCAAAAAGAAACTGAAAACATATCTCTTTTGCACTCATTTCAAATGCTAGTTACATGAAACATTGTAAAGCGCAGATAATTATTTTTACACAAATACAGTCTGCGCTATATAAATACTGTTAAGTTTAAGTTTATATAATAATAGTTGTATAGTAATATTTTACAGATATTTATGTGTTTCTCATTAGCCAAACGTCAAATAATTAAGCTGTTTTCACACCATTGCCAATCTGAAAAGATTTGAGTGTCATTTTATGAGAAAGCAACATTGATATCCAGGTATGGGGCAGCAACCAGTTACTGCAAATATTCTGAAAAAACAACTTTTCCATTTTTTCAGAATCTATTAAATTTACAGTTGTCCTTGGGATTCGTTGAGACCTCTCCACTATCACAACTGAGACAGCATTCCAATATTGGGCCAACACTGGCCCAACATCGGCGTATTTGTTTGTCCGACACTGGCAACCACCGTTGGCCCAACAGCTTTTTGTCCAGTGGAGGTGATGTTGGCCCAACAGGGCAAGCCACCGGTAAAATTCTACTCAATGTATAGCATCATCCAACCAGGTTGCAGCATAGTGTTATTTGGCCATTTTTAATAGAAGGCGAGTGATTGACAGTTGGTGCGAGAATCTTCATAAGTCACATTAGTAATGGTGGAAGAGTTTCATAAGTCCATATTCCAGTGATAAAATCACAATGTTCGCAACCAACGTTTTTGTAGTGTGAATCTATAATGAGAATATTATTTTTATATCTAAAATTGTTAAATAGTTAAAATTTGTGGGTTCACCATACCATGATAAATATATTTTTACTAAGTTTCCTCAGATCCCCTATTATTGCTTGCCGCCATTTAGACTAAAAATCCACTATTGGCCCAAAGTTTGAAAAATATATAGAGATATCTAGCCTGAGTAGTGGTTGGCAAGCCATAGTTGGGCCGCTGGTGGCCCAAACATTGGCAAAATCTGCTGACAATGCAACCAGTAGCCAATGATGTGCCAAAGTTGGCAAAATCTGCCAACCATTGAACCAACAGCCAACGTCGGTCTGATGGCAGAATGCTGTCTGAGAATGTTGCCTCCTGATTTACTTGATTACTTGTTTGAGCCCTTCTTTATACTTTTGAAGGTCAGAACTTTAATAACTTTATCCGTAGATGCCCATCAAATGTATTCAGCTTGCATGAAAAACCTTTGCAAATAAGTATAATGGGTTGATCAACCATTTCATTCATAACTATCTTCTGGGTGCAGTGCAAAATTTTTACAGCCTGTGCAATGAAAATTCTCATAATACAACTAGTCATCCTGTCGAAATCTTCTCTGGAAGATAGATTTATCTTCTCTGCTCATCTTTTCACTTGGTGAAAATTCCTTTTAAACTTTGTTCCTGCCCGTTTACCTGTCCAAACATGATAGCTTGTAACAACAATGAAGTGGTATATAATATAGTGCTTTGATAATGTTTGTAGGCCTTTAATTTTTGGCTCTGACTTTCGGACCCATTGCCCATTTATAGAATTTGCATTATATTGAGAATATGTGTTCTCTTTTAACCACATTTTCAAAACAAGCTTTGGTTTAAATATAAATAGTTCATTCTATCCAATTTCACAGTATTAAGATAATAATGCCATAATTTCATTTACACAAGATACGTAATATTTATACATTGATACTTAAATTTACTTAAACCTAAATGTTTCTCAGACAACATATTTTGGTTATAAGCAAGAAAACTGAAATACAAATACAAAGTAAATGTGATAACCAACTGCATCTTTGCATTTTTGTTGTTCTGAAAGTCAATCTTCAAATCCTTAGTTGAACCGTGTTGCATATTTAAAGTAAATATGATGGAAAATATATTCATATACAATAATTTAAGTGACCTGTATTGATTTTTTTACAATGTAATAGATCAAACTCTGTACTTTGAGTTGTGTTCTTGTAAAAGGAGGTTATGGATATTTTTCCTGTATTGTTTTACTGTGTGTGTACAAATTAATTTAAAAAAATGTGCATTTTGATTCATAAAATCTATAATGCTTTGTGAAATGTTAAGTTCAATGTCTTTATCTTTAGGGCTAAAGAATTGCATGAGTTCCAATCTCCTGTGGAACTCTTTGAAGTCTTCCCAGATCTGAGACTTGTCTGGTGCACCCGGAGTTGGACAATATGTTAGTCCCTTTTTCAGTGAATTCAGTTGATATACAGATAATTGAACATTTGATAAGTTGATGACATTGTGGCCAATATAACTTTCAAATTTTGTGTCCTTTGGTAAAATGCCTGGTGCAGCATTTAAGGTGGAGAGTTCTATTTGCTCCTTGGTTAGGTCCATTTTGGCTCAAGTAGAGGCAAAAACTAAGTGGTGTTTTTATATTAAAGTACTTTATTGGATGTGCAAATGCACCTGTGTTATGGCAAGTGCAGTTTGATGTGTAAGCATATATTTATTATACAAATATTAATGGGTGCATTAATGGGTGCATTAAAGAGTTACTTCAACAGTTTTTTGAGTTGAAACCTGAACTTTTGCATCTCATCTTGTTTGCCACCTTTAGCAGATTTTGGGGTAATCTTCCTTCTTTTGGGTTGACCCCTAGGTCCATTTGGTCTATCAAACTGGCATTTGGCTTTATTGGTGTAGGTTGGTGCCAGCCTGGAACACCTAGTGTTGAGGGATTCCTTGATTTCCTGGAGCTGGGTATTATTGAGGATCTCAGGTACTTGTTGAAAATCACTCTCAATTGACTGTTTCACTTTGGTGTATTTGGCAAACAGGTCATCCAATAGAGTTTTGGTAAGTTTCTGCTTGCATTCCTCTATGATGGAAGACCAGGCTACCTGCACTTTCTCACTTCTGGTTTAGTTGATGTTGAATTTGAATTCCACACTTGGGGGTAGACTTTCTTCAGCATCTCTGAGTGCATTTTGGTAATCTGGCTTGCAATGGCTATCTTCTTCCTGTAAGTGGTTTTGAGTCTTAAGTATATTGGTTTAGACTCAGGTGGGTAATCTGACCTCTCTTGGCCACCACTGGTGCCTTGCTCTGGGCTTCTGTCTCTTTTTGCAGGTTTGGCGCTTTTGGGTTTTTGCTCCTTAGGTGCCTCCTTGGATAGTTTGCTACTAGCTGCTATCAGAAGGTTGATGGTCTCATCTGAGATGTTCTCCATAGGGAGTGGAGTGTCTGATCTGGTGCTCTCCTTTTGGTTGTAATCAATACCAAGTCTGGAGACGGCACTCAACAAGGTGCTGTTACTAACACTTTCTGAGGCCACACTCATTGTGAAATACAGAAAATAAAGCAGATGTGTTTATAGTAACAGTTTGAATTCACTATAGGCTAAAGTGTATTATTGCGTTATACTGTTAAGATTCATATATCTAACTGTATATCGAAATTATAAATGTAATTTATCATCAGAGGCTGAAGAGTTATGGCAACCCTTCCCCTGAAGTATTTTTCTGGGAATGCAAATGCACCGGTAAATTGCACCAGTGCACTGCACCTCTATTTGCACCTTGTGTGGAAAGTGCAGTGTAGTTGATGTAATTAAGTATTTCAGTGTGTTAGTGGAATCTTTTGGTCCATAAAAGGGGAAAATTCCTATATATGATTCATATAACATTCAAACCCATTGCCTCCTAATGACTTAGGACGGTTAGGTATCATAGGATTTATGTTCACTTCCTGTTTGCCTGGGGGTATCAATTTTTATGACCCAAATCTGGAGTGACCACAGTGTTATTTACACTCTCTGTTGGTCTGGTATTTGGGTGTTGAGTGATAGTGTAACTTGATAACTGTGGTAAAGTTTATGGATAAGATGGGAATTATGCTATTCGCCAATGTGCCGTTATCAGGTGTCTATTTATGGATGATTTTTGAATGGTCAGGATTTCTGAAAAATAGACTATTAAATTTATTATATTGTCCATTGGTTTTTCAGAAAATCCTGTCATAACCTTTTAAAATTAAGGTTGTAGGTATGGGATTAAAGCTCTATGAAAGATTTTTGTAGCTTTATAACACATTAAAACACAATATATTGTGTGGGTATTTAAATGGATTTACAAAGTTAATCACAAACAATGTTTATTTATGATTATCCAGTAATAGGTTGAATTTGGTATGCTTATTTATATGTTATGTTCTAAATATATATTGGTGTACATATATATATGGATTTTGCAATAAATAAAATATTTTTTAAAAAGCTGTTGTGTCTTTATTTAATTACTGTAAATTAGGTCTGCTATAAACTGTAAATGACTTTTACAGTGTCTTTTACTCTGTTGAGTTACTTGGGCTTCGCTGGTAGCCTTAGCTTCGCTCTCCTGCACTCAGGCACAACCTGTGAGGGTCTGGTTGGTATTCTCTGGCACATAGGAGCTTCATCTGACTCAACTGGAGCTGGCTTCGTCTGGCTGCTGCTCGTGGCGCTTGGCTGAATCCTGAGTAACCCTACTTGTGTGCTGGGTTCAGAGTGTGTAGACAGGTTGGGCCTAGACATAACTATTTAGGAATTCAGAGTGTCTACAAATTCTTGTATGCTGAAGGATGCTATTGTGAGACATCCCTGAACTCTGTAATTTCGTCAGGAGTGAGGATAATCAATGGTTCAGTTTGTGTACTTTTGTCCTCAGTGTGGACCCTACTGGATTCAGTGTTCATTTCTATGCTTCTCAGTTGTTTTCCTATATGCATTTTCTCTAAGTGGGAAGCCATAATTACCTCAGAAATGCTGGTCTCCGAGTCACTTAAGGCTAAGTCCCTGGTTAGGTCAATACTGTAAACCTACCGAGATGATGGTCCTGGCTTTGTGAGGTTATCAGTTGGGTTTCATCTGCTTTATTTAGAGCATTGGTCAGGCATGTCTTACCATGTTTAAGGAGGTCTTCTTGTCTCCTGTAGATTTTAATAGTCAGGCATTTAAAAAACTTGGTTTAAAGTGCACATTTTCTTTGTGCCTTTTTAAAGAAGCTTTTCTGGTTAAAGCCTTATTGCAGAAGGCGCAGACATAATTTGCTTTATTCATAGTGGTATGCTTGTAAATAATTTATCACAAGAATATCTCTAATTACTCCAAAGTATTTAAGTACTTTTTTGTTACTTCAGCCTACTTGTAATGGCTTATAGTGAACTTTTAAAACTGAGTTTGTGACGTAATTATCATTGTTACAGGGCATGATGTAACATTGGATGATGTGTCATACTCTCTATTATCATCATAAAAAGGGAGATTTCTGTGATTTAAGGGATTTCCTTTTTATTAGGGATTTAGAAGTAATAGACCTTATACTCGTAATTACTTCCATATAGACCTTGGTTATTTAATATTGGCACATATTAGAATATGAAAATGAATGTGGAAAATTGGTTGGTGGAATAATGTTTGGCTATTCTTTGTTTAAAAAGCTGAATATAACAACTACAATTATTAATTGGATCATCAGTTGGGGTAAATGGTTTATTAATTACTGTAGATCAAAAGAACAAAATATTGTATTTACTGAATTTCTAAGATATGCAAAGCCAAAATTGACTTTATATAGAAATTTCAATATGCATGCAGTTGAGGGAGAAGATGATGAGTTGTATGATAAATTAAAAAGCCTTTCAATAGAATAAAAATATAGTTAAATGAAGCAGCACTATAATTATAGTACTTGTTAGAAATTGTGCCTTTGTAGATGCTCTCTTACTAAAATATAAAAAGCATAAGTAGTAAGTCGGTTGTAACATGACTTTTGCTTACACCACTTCTCGTTAAACTGTTCTAATTATTGTAACATGATTGAAGTGGAATAACAAAAATTGTTATTCTTATTAAACGTATTGTTTTTATTATTTCAAGTCAAAAGTTTAATCTGTTACAGAATATTTGTGCATTTGTGAGATACTGGAATATATTTTAAAGCTTTCAATAAAAATAATCAAATGTATGAGAAAGATAAGTCTATTTAACCAGGCATTCAGATACACAATTATATTTCAATAGAAAGTGTTATCTTGTAACTATAATTATTGTTTTTACTTTACATAAAATTCTTTTCAATAGAGTTGTACTATTACATAAAACATTCAACTTAATAGGCTATATGGTAAAATAGGAAATTATCAGATATATATTGCAATATAACGATTTTTTCTAGAACATACCTTCAAAAAATGGGTTCATGTTGTGACATGTCTATTTCTACTGTGACCTGACACACCGTAAATGTCAACTTGTTGGAAAGGCACAAATAGCAGCAAAAATCTGTGTACAAAAGTAACTGTGCTGACTGTGTGGTGTTAGTATTTATTTCATTGTGTTGTATGTCTATTCACTTTAGAATACCCAGTGTTTTTCAGATTGCTTTCAAAGGGCTAGAGGGTACAACTAAGTAGAGTAAGAGATAGATGTTAAGTTCTCTGTCCTCAATAAATTCAACCAACAACAAAAGTCACCACATGGATCACTTGTGAAGTCTGTTTAGAACAGCCATATTTCTTAGGAAAGTGTAATATGATGTAACAAGGGGGCACAGAATCCAGACCTTGTGAATTGTTTAAAAAATTGGATATTTATTGATACTAATTTTGATCACCACTTGCAAGTGGGGTAATTAATGCTCTGTCTTTGAAACCATTATACAACCCAAAGAAAATTTGAAGAGAGATGATGTCATATTACATGACGGACATTTATAAATTATGTAGTTTTACTTTACCATTCAAATTTTAAATTAAGAGTTAAATTGATATGGATTAAGTGATGTGTGGATTTAGAGTTATATGTCCTTTTTATCACTATTTATCAGCTCCAATATGCAAAACATAAGATAACATTATTTTAAAATTTGATCCAAATGAAAGGTAGAAACAATTTACATCACAAACCCAAACTATATAATGATGATAACATAACAAATTCATGCATAAAACAGAGCAAACACAACAAGTTATTTAAAAAAACAGAAAACAAAATTAGACGCAGGTGGGTCAGCCAGGAAAACCAGTAGCACCAGGGAGGATAGTAAAAACAGGAGGGACATTTATGGCGGGTAATCTGTTGGGTACACATTCAGTTTTTCTATTGAGAAGTATCAATGCCAATTATAAGTGCTAAGAAATGCTACAATAGTAAATATATACAAATTAAATAATTAATTAATTTTCTCTGGAGATTACAGATATAGTAATTCAGGTGATACATATATATAATTGTTTATTGTTGCCCTATGTTATAGCATACACAGGCAACACCGTATATCTTATAACACCATAAAAAGTAGAGTGATAAAGTAGAAATTGGTATATTATAACAGATTTATTTGTGTTTGTTTAATGATAAATATGGGAAAAAACACAAAGTCTTGGGTAAGTAGATGCTGTTTCTTACAGCTTGGAAATATACGTAAATAGATGTATACAAGGGGTCAGTACCAGTATAATATGGGTTAATTCACACAAATTTAGTTATTTTTTCTGTTTGTATGAGAAAATTGCTAAATATATATTTTCAAATTATTCACTGAAACTAACAGGTGCATACAAAGCTGTTTGTATAGAAGTAGGCTTAGATTTTATAGTAAAGAATATACAATTAAAGATCAATAGTTTTCAAAGGTACAGAAATATTATTGTACTTAAAATATACCATAAATACAGAAAGATAAGTAATATCAGTTAACTGAAGTATATTAATTGGTTTTCATCTGTAAATATGTAATGTCCATATATGATTTCCACATAGATAAATACATAGATAAAATACATAAAATTAAACATATTTAATTGAAATCCAGCCAGTTTAATTTTAACAGAAATGGTTTCTTTGTTATACTCTGGTAAAAGGTGTCACAAAATCTTTAAAAGTGTTAAGATTATGTGTTTTATGTGTGTTCTTAATGTACTTGTCTATGAAGTCATATTATGTGTTACATTTATATGTTTTATATGTGTTCCTAAAGTTTCATGTCTGTGAGTGCCTGGGAAATGTTCAGAAAATTACACAATATCAATATCTTATAGTGAAACAAATATCATTTAGCAGACTTTCATTAAATATAAGAGGTCTGAGAGACAAATTTAAAAGAAAGAAACTTTTGAACTGGTTTAAAAAAATGAAACATATTATTTTACTGCAAGAAATATATAGCTCAATTAAAATTGAAGAACAATGGAAACTTGATTGGGGTGGTGTAATTTTTTCCCATGAGTCAAACCATTCAAAAGGATATCTCATATCAGTAAATAATAATGTTGATTTCAAACTTATAAAAGAAGAAACGGGCAATGATGGCAGATAAATTATATCCCAAGTTGAGATAAATAGTGAAGGTTATTGTTTGGTAAATATTCATGCCCCAAACTCAGATGGAGAATATATTTTCCAAGACTTAAAACAAAGAATCAGTTTATTTGAGATTGATAAAGAAAAAGATTATATCAGGAGGTGACTGGAACACCATACAAACTAATATAGACAAGCATAGTGCTAGTGCTTTAGTACAGTATGATTTTAATTAATGTGATATCTGGAGACTCAGAAATCTGAATACAAAAGGGTTACCTATAGAAAAAACATACCAATTATAGAAGTAGATTAGATTTCTGATTAAAATCCAATTCTCTACAGGAAAATATTGTTTCAACTGAAATATTGCCAAATATCTACTCTGACCATTCAGCAATTGCACTTTAATTTCAAACACTTGCTGATAGAAGTAAAGGAATGGGATACTGGAAACTTAATGCATCACTTTTAAAAGACGAGGAATACATAAATTCCTTAAGGTCAAAACTGGACCACTGAGTGTAAAATATAAAGACATTGCAAGCAAGCAAGTATTGGAAACTTCTTAAATATGAAATAAGAAACTATTCAATACTCAAAAGAACAAAAAAGTAAGGAATCGTGAGAATGACTTAAGAAAAGGACTAAACATGTTAGAAAGTCATGATACAGATAACATTGAAAAAGAAGCAGAAATCGAAATGCTAAAGGTTATAGACAATGAAAAACTGCAGAGTTAAATGGGTGGAAGAGGGAGGAAACAGCTCAAATTTTTTCTTGGATTTAGAAAAACAGAATCACTTGAGAAAGTTCATTCCGAAACTAAAAATCAATTCTGGTGAAACAATTACAGATCCTGAAGAGATAGTGTTATATTAAAGACAATTCTATGAGAATATTGACTTCCCAAAGATGTAAAAAGAGTAATTACTGTAGATTTATTAATGATATGTGTCTTCCTAAAGTACCAGAAACTAAAAAAGTTACAATGTGAAGGCAAATATCACTTAAAGAATGTTCAGATATTTTGAACACAGTATGAAAAACAAATCTCCAGGAAATGATGGATTAACCATTAAATTTACATTTTCTTTTGGAGCAAAATTGGCCAGTTATTGAATGACAATTATAAGGAAAGTTTTGATGGTGGTCAATGAAGTGCAAGTCAAGAGCAAGCAGTCATTACATTACTTCAAAAATGGAAAAGACAGACTTTTTTACAAAACTGGAGACCCATATCAATTTCAATATGTTTCAAGATATAATGAATTATACAGAACAAAAAACCTATCAGGCTTAATTCTATTTATTGATTTTGAAAAGGCTTTTGATTAAATTGAATGGAATTTTATTTATTTATTTATTTTGAAAAGGCTTTTGATTAAGTTGAATGGAATTTTATGACTAAAATGTCTCGAAAAGTTTAATTTTGGGAAAGATATACTTACCTGGATAAAAACATTGTACAATCATCTCTCTAGTTGTGTAATAAACAATGGAACAACCTGTTAATATTTTAAAATAGGAAGAGGGGTAAACCAAGGAGACCCATTATCACCATATTTATTTATAATCTGTGTTGAAATGTTAGCTATAGCAATAAGAAATAACAAAATTATAAGGGTATACATATGGGAGAAGAGTTTAAGCTTACTCAATTTGCAGATGACTTAACTTGTTCATTATCAGAGATACAATCAGGAAAGGAACTTTTCAAATTGATTAGCACATTTCAAATTTGTTCAGGACTGAAACTCAATATATCAAAAATAGAAGTACTTTGGAAATGGAAAGATAAAAATATCTTTCAACATAAAATGGTCCACCAAGCCAATAAAAATCTCAGGTATATATATAGAGCACAATAAAGAGGAAGTATACAGGAAAAAATTTGAACCACTGCTTTGACTTTTGGATAAACAGCTAGTAATATGGAAGAGGTCACTGTCTGAAGGGAAATGTATTAATCATAAAAAACTTTAGGAATTTTCAAGTTTACTTTTCTCTCAAGAGTACTGCACATACCAGGTAAAATAAAAAAAAATAAGCAGTTTTTTATATAGACTTATTTGGAATGGTAAAACAAAAAAAAAGAAAGCCAAAACATCTTTATGCAGCCAATTGAAAAACATGGATACAACATGCATGATTTTTATCAAGTTGATAAAGCCATCAAAGTGATGTGGATGAAAAGTTTTTTCAAAGAAAAAATATTTCTTTGTAAAAAATATCTAGAAAATCATTCAGGTGTTAGTAATATATTAATACTAATTCAGAGCAATTTTACAGAGAAAATGATACCAAATTTAGACATCTTCCAAATTTTATAAAGATGTTATACAAAACTGGAAACAAGTAAAATAGAATAATTTGGGAAACATTAATAACATAAGGTCACAATTTATATGGTTTAACAAGTCAAAAAGAAGACCAGTTTTGGTTTAATAAATCACTTTTTCAAGCAGGTCTCTGGTTTTGATGTGATCTTTTCAATGAACACAATAAAATTGTACCTTTGGAACAGTGGGCCTATAGAGGAGCGTCTAGTAATAGTTATTTGGTGTGGAGAGGTTTAGTTACAAAACTGGTACAAAACCTCAATATTGCTACAGAATTTAGGTCAAATAATGATGTAACACAAAAGTTTAATGGAATCAAATTCTCTAGCAATAAATTTAATATCCAGGATCTTAATACAAAAATAATAAAGAAACTTTTGGGTTTAACCACAAAGCTTGACAGTGAATTTAAAACATGGCATATTACAACACTATCTTTGGTCAAATGGATAATGATGCTTTGGCAAAGATATATGTAATAGCCCACTTATTGCCAGTTAATAATAAAGTAATAGAGTGGTAACAAATAAATTACTCTATCAAATCCAAATTAAAACAACATGAAACTGTCCGGTTTGTGAAATAGACACTCAGACTATTGAACATTAATTTTTTGAGCACAAATGTATTGTGGATTGTATTGTGATCTCATACAAACACTTGGCAGAGCATAAACTGGAGTTGGGAGTGTTTGAGAGCTAGTACATATCTCATAATTACAAATAGTACCTTCAAGACACTTGGAGTGTGGTTCACAAGAGAATATGATCCTTGTAACCATCAGGCGACAGCTGGAACGAATCTGGCGTAAAGATAAATCTGCCTATAATCGAGCTAGACTTCGAAGACAGATTGCCCGGTGCAATTCACTGGTCAACAAAGATAAGGCAAATTACTTCAGAAACCTGGTCAGAGAAAATGCTAACGACTCCAAGAAGCTATGGCAGGTCTTGCGTTCTGCACTGCACTCTAGTCCTGAAGCAGTACTCCCTTCTCATGAATCTAAGAAAGGTCTTGCTGACCGGTTTGTCACTTTTTTCAGTGACAAAATAGCTAAAATCAGAAACTCATTTTCCTCTAGTGACTCATTCACTCTGCCTCCTCCACCTGATGTACCCAATTTCAGCTGCTTTAAACAAGTTTCTCAAGAGGAAATTAGAAAAATTATCATGAAGTCACCCACTAAATCTTGTTTGTTAGACCCATGGCCTACATTTCTTGTTAAGGAATGTATTGATATTTTACTGCCCTCTATCACCAGGCTTGTTAATTGCTCATTGTCAGAAGGTGTTGTACCTGATGAGTTAAAGAAGGCTATTGTAACCCCATTGATTAAAAAGTCATCACTACCACCCAATGACTTAAAAACTACAGACCTGTTTCTGGGTTAAGCTTCATATCCAAACTTGTTGAACGTGTTGTTGCTTCTCAATTGAATGACCATGTCAGTTTGAACGGATTAGAGAATGTCAGGCAATCTGCCTATAAACTGGGTCACTCAACTGAATCTGCATTGCTTTCAATTAAGAATGATGTTCATTTGGCTTTTGCTAAAGGTGAGGCTACTGCTGTCGTTCTCTTGGATCAATCAGCAGCGTTTGATACTATTGATCATGATACGCTACTTAATTCTCTTAGCTCCTGGTTTGGTGTGAGCGGGGCTGTCCTCGATTGGTTTAAGTCTTATCTCTCAGACCGTGTTCAGTGCATTAAGATTGGGTCAATTTTATCTGATGCCAAAAAGCTGTTGTATGGTGTGCCTCAAGGCTCTGTCCTGGGGCCAATCCTTTTTTCACTCTATACTACTCCACTGAGTAAAGTCATACGGAATCATCCTGGTATTAGTTTCCAGTTCTACGCTGATGACACACAATTGTATGTACATCTCACACATAAAAATGTTGCCTCGGCCCTTGATAAGCTGTTACACTGCATTGAAGACGTAAAGAGATGGCTCTCTACAAATAAGCTCAAGCTAAATCCTCTCAGCGAAAAAAACTTAATTAGTCCTTCCCGGTCAACATACTTGGTAATCTTATATCACCAATAGATGCAGTTAGGAACCTTGGTGTCTGGTTTGATTCAGATTTCTCATTCTCTTGCCATGTTATGAAGGTCTGCAAGGCTTGTTTTGCTCATGTCCGGGATCTTAAGCGACTCCGAGGACATCTGACACATGAAGCGGCTCTTATGGCTGCCAATGCTCTGGTCAGAAGCCGACTTGATTACTGTAACTCTCTGTTCAGAGGTCTCTCAGTTCTAGATCTGCGCAAACTTCAATGTGTTCAGAATAGCCTTGCCAGAAATGTTGCCAACACCACCAAGTACTCACACATCACTCCAGTTAGAAAAGCACTACATTGGTTGCCGATTAAGTACCGTTCTATCTTTAAGACTGCCATGCTGGTATATAAGTTCCTACACAGTGGTAACCCCAAATACTTTGAACCCTTCCTGATTCCCAGACATAGTGCACACAACACACATCGAAGTCAATCTGATGGCATATTTCGTGAGGTTTCCCACTTTGCTTCAGTTTTCAAGTCTCGAAAACATTTTGGACTCAGTTTTGCATATGACGCACCTATGATTTGGAATGACCTTCCTGATGAGGTCCGCTCTGCAAACTCACTTGCCTCTTTCAGGTCAAAGTTGAAGTCATACCTCTTTGGAAAAGCATACCCACCCTAAATTTCCAATCTCCTGCTTTCTCCACGGTGTTGACCCCTGCTATGTCTCTGGTTTTTGAATATTGAACAATGTTTTTGTGTGATGCGCCTTAGAATCTGACTTTTGACAGAGATTAAGCGCTATAAAAGTGTTATTAGAATGAGAATTAGAATAATAATTTTAAGGAAAGGTTAAAAACATAACATAAATACTTGATATCTCAAGGTCAATATCACTGTCATGAAAGATAAGATAACTATAGTAAAAACTCTAGGAAATTTTTCAAAATTCTGGTCATTTGATAAGTGATGGTGATTTAACTAATAAATCTATTGCGAGTATCTAGATCTAAGAAAGACAATAGCCAAAGAATGGCAAGAAAATTTGAAGATAAAACCTTGTGAGCACAATACACCCTTTTAAGAACTGATTGTGATTGCCAATAGAGTAATTTAACCTTTTCATAAATTAAAAAGTCAGGTTATATATTGGGATCATACTGACAGTAAGTCAAAATGTACCAGTTTTGAATATACATCCTTACCTCTTTTAAAGACAACTAATTACCGAGAAATTTTTATATTGGCCAATATTTACCTGTGGGTCGTTTCTGCTGACATTACAGAATAAAATATTAAACAAAACTATAAACACAGCTTATTTTTTTGGAAAATAATACAGTCTGCATCATGTACATATTGTGAGGATAACTATGTTGATACTTAAGGACAGCAGCACGTATTTTGTCCTATCTCTGCAGATTTCTTGAGGACAGTTAAACTTTAGTTACATGCTAATACCAAAGTTAGAGTAAACTTCACTATTTATGAAATCCGCTTGGGTCACAACACGATGTCATGTACATTATACAAGTCAAGATGGAGGCATTTAACCCACAGATACAATGTTCTCATTAATAAAGATAAGTCTAAGTTCTATCCAGGGACTGTCCATGAAAGCTGAAATGACCCACATGTCCTCTGATTTGTATTGAATGGCATACATCAGCAAAAAGAGTTTATTTAAAACTGATTAATGGCAATGTGGATACTTTAGTAGCTAATATGTTTTGCTGTTTTCAAGGCACAATGGCATTCATTCAAAGTACTTTTACCTACAGCCATCCAAGTGAGTCTTCTCAAACAACTCATGTTAGCTTCACCTGTTTCACTGAAGTTAGTGTTGACTACTTAGAGAAGCTGATGTCGAAAACAACTTATAGATCATGAAGCCTAGATGTTCTGCCAACTTTCCTGGTTAAAGATTGTATCGAAATTCTTTCACCTTCTACCACTAAATTCGTTGACCTGTGCGTATCTGAAGGCATTGATTATGATCCTTCAAGAGTGCCATTGTCCCATTACCAAAAAGGAAATAATTTCAAAAAATGATCTAAAAGACTAGACCAGTCTCAGGTCCCCTCTGGTTGCCCTCAAATGATTCAAGTCATAACAGGCAAGCAGGTGTCATACTATAAAGATTCACATCACTAAAACTGTTGTAAGTATTACATTATGTAGTATGGGATACTACGGGGTTAGTTCAAGTCACTATTCTGTTTTGTATGTATACTGCACCTTTAGAAAAATCAACTCAGTCTTTAAGTCAGTTAAATATCCAAGATATTTGCTCTTATGAAATCACAGTGATAATATCCCTTCTGCAGTGGCTATGCATTTAATACAATTGCAATTTTGATAATTTTGACATAAACAAAAGTATAAGGGATATAGATTAAAATGGATTGATTACAGCATCCATATATCTTCGATGTGTGTTAATCACATTAGTCAAATATAACTGTTAAAATTCTCATCATTACACATAATAATACAGATGTATCCCCTTTAGTCAATATTAGCACCACCCAGTGGATCAACAGCATGAGGGAATTTACGTCTGTTTCTAAATTTCTTCTCAATGCCTCTCGCCTCTTCTGGATCTGTTGGACAGATCAAAATTTCTGCTGAAATTTTGCCAGGATAGCTTTGCACAAATTAGGGATAAATTTACAAATGGTAGTACTGCCAACCATATAATAGTACTGCAGCGAAGTGTAGCTTTCTCCTGTGGACAAGTGCCTGAATAAAACTGTCAATTTTAAACCAAGTTCAGTGTGTAAATTCTTTCTTCAATTAAATCAAAAAAGGCAGGTGGCATCCTGGTGAAATTTGTCTAACCTGGTATGTTAGTTAATAGCTTATCCAAGAGTGTTCTGCAGCATCCTCTCTCCTCTCTTTGCAGTATCCAGAACATAACCCATGGATTCTGTGGCTTCCTCCTCCATCAATCAGTCTTGTCGTGATGGGTTGGAAATGTAGTCCTGGCTTGTCTGTTTGTCTTTACGGCTTGTCTGTTTGCATTGTGGCTTGTCTGTTAGGTTTTAGGGCTTGTCCTACAAACTTCTACAACTGATCATGCAAAAAATGTCTCTGATTCTAGAGTCATCACGTCCAGTTGGGAAGTGTACCGTCCTGACATGGGTTTATAAACCGACCATGCATTTTTGAGCCTTTGTTTCTACAATTCTACGACTTTCACAACCCACGCTAGGGTCAGTTGCAGGGTCAGCTCCAGTGGAATACCTGCATCAAAACCTCCCAGTATTTTCATTTCTGCAGGAGGGGAGTTATATTCATGTATATGTTAAATTTATGCTTAAGTTTTAATAAAGTGCGTAAAAAGGGGACAACTTTAACTATTGAGAAACCAAGGTCTCCCCGACACCATGGTTGGCAAACATGTACTGTCTGGACAATGTCACTGAAGGAGTTTCCTTTTAATTTGATTCAACAAGGAATCTTTGTATTTTATATTTTAACCCTGTAAATAGTCAAAATTGTGTAGCAGATAGGGGTTAAAATATTTTACTTTATTTATTTTGACAGGCGTAGTTCCTGTATATAAGCTATATGTACGAGTCCTGGTTGTCCATTCTTTACTTCACAATGTGAACCTGGGATTGAATTTAACTTGTAAAATATCTTAACAATACTTAACTGTTCTGTAAATGTGTCACAAAAATAAGGTTTTATGATATAAAATAACGAAACTGATGTAGTATCAGTGTCTAGTGACAGGAATATGTATAGAAAAAATTAAATTATTTTCCTTGCAATTAAACGTGTGTGTGTAAAGAAGTGGCCAACAAAGAAGAAGGAAGTACACTACCAAGGTCACCTCAGTGTGGGGAGCATGCCAGTATTTTATATCCATTTTCTTTGATGTTGGACAGATGCCTGTCGCCATCCGAGATAGCATTCAGTTACACATGGTGAGCTATTGTAGCACAATAAAATGAATACTTTTGAAGTTAAAAGTGACTTACTAATTAGCAAAAGGTCAAAGTAGCTATTACTTCAGGGTCATACTTTCAAACTGACAACATTTATATTTTTGTAGGTACCACATTCTTAATACATGGTATCTGTAACAGTATTTTGAAATATGAAAAGATTTTACTCTAACTCGAAGATGCTTCTGTCGATCCATTTGAAATTTAACAGGGTCCTAGGACCCCCAAATGGGCAAGGTTGCTTTCAAAGATGGTGCTACTTAGTGCATCTGTCTGCCTGTGTGCTGTCCATTAGCATTTTGGTTTTCATTCTCTAGCTAAAACATGCTTCTGCCAATCGATTTGAAAATTGACAGTGTTGTAGATCAATACCTGGCCTAGACTGCTTGCAAAACTGGTGCTAATAAATTTGTCTGTCTGTCTGTGCATCAGTCTGTAAATATTTTGGTTTCCGTACTCAATCTGAAATTAGAAAGGTGACAGGGTGATTGGATTTAACCTGGACTAGATTCTTCCGAAATTGGTGCTAGTCAAGATGGTATACTTCTGCTGATTGATTAAAAATTTGGCAGGTTGGTAGGTTGAAACAGTTCCCAGTTGATGCATCTGTGTGTCTGTGCATCTCTCCATCAACATTTTCACAAACTTGGACAAAAGTGGACACTGTGTATATCATAGGACGTAAGAATCCAACTTAAGTAGACATCTTGTAAATAATGTTGGGTGTAAAAACCCAACTTAAGTGGACATTTAATTTATATCTTAGGACATAAAAACCCAACTTAAGAGAACATCTTGTGTACATATTTTTATGTAAAAAAATCAAAGTTAAGTATATATCTAGTGTATATCTTGGGATGTAGAAAACTGAACTTCAGTGGATATCGGGTATATATTTTAGGATGTAAAAACTCAACTTAAGTGGACATCTTGTACATTTATAGTGGACCTTTAGTGTTTATTTGGGAGGCAGAAATCCAGCTTACGTGAACATTTAGTGTATGTCTTTGGATGGAAACACCCAACTTAACTGGCGATTTTGTGGACACCATAGCTGCATTATAACCATAAATATTTGGCATAAAAGTTAACCTGCAGTACTAAATTTCATGGGAGTTTATTATTCGATTGATCATCTAACTAAAGAGAGAAAACAGTTTCATATAGGGTGGTTTATGGGCAGTTGCATTGTCCAGCGACCAACAAAGTTGGGAGTTACCGCAATTATGGGCAGTTTTCTAGATGGCCACAATTACTGTAGGCTTATTTGAACAATCTTCCTACAACATAGTGTCAAAAATAGCATCAGAGATGCCCGTACCCCACAGCCTAGGGAAATATTTTCAACACCATGAGATATAGAAGTACTGTACCAGTATCAAGTTCAGGATAATTTCAGAGCACTGTCAGTTATATAAAGGTCCAAACAATGTTTTAAATGCAGAAAATAATGTTTAAAAGAAAGATAATGCATGTAAATATGAAGAATTAAAACAAGATAATTCAATAACAAGATGACAGCATTAATCAGTAAACTAAAATTCAACACTCTTGATCTACATCTGCAGGGGCCACGGTGGCAGAGTGGTAACACTCTCGCCTCCCACCTCTGAGGCCGGGGTTCGATCCCCGTCACGGCCTTAAGTGGGAAAGCTGGTAGTTGCTTGCTGTTGGTCAGCAGTTTACAGTACACAACCCTGGCGAACTGTATGTACTGGTTTCCTCTGCCCTTCCAACTACCCGTCGTGATATGACCTTTACAGTGTTAAAAGCAACGTAAAACCCCAAATAAATAAATAAATAAATTATCTACATCTGCATGGCCGAATTATGCTTTAGATGTTTTGAATATTACCATGCATACAGAAGTGGTAATACATTAATGAATGCTTAAGTGTGGTGTTGGAGCAAAATCTGTGGCTCACTTGATGAAATTATGAAAGTTATGAAAGTAAAATTCTTAATAAACTCAATATGACTTTAACAGTGCTTAATCTGCATCAAAAGACAGACCCAAAGATTTTAAAGGTCAAGGTCACTACGACAAGGTCACAGGTCAAATTAAGGTCACCCCATAATAATATAGACCTATAGCCCCTAACCAATGTCCCTACCAAGTATCAACTTCCTACACCTTACAGTTTCCGAGACATAGCCCAGACAAGATTTTATAGGTCAAGGTCACTATGGCATGGTCAAAGGTCAAATCAAGGTCACACCATGATGCTGCACACCTACACCCCCTAACCAATGTCTCTACCAAATATCAATTTCCTACACCTTACAGTTTCTGAGATATAGCCCGGACAAGATTTTATAGGTCAAGTTCACTATGGCAAGGTCAAAGGTTAAATCCTGGTCAGACCATGATGCTGCACACATACACCCCCTAACCAATTTCCCTACCAAATATCAACTTCCTACACCTTACAGTTTCCAAGATATAGCCCGGAAAAGATTTTATAGCTCAAGGTCACTATGGCAAGGTCAAAGGTCAAATCAAGGTCACACCGTGACATTGCACAACTACTTCCCTCTAACCAATGACCCTACCAAGTACCAACTTCCTACACCTTACAGTTTCTGAGATATAGCCCGGACAAGATTTTATAGGTGAAGGTCACTACGGCAAGGTCAAAGGCCAAATCAAGGTCACACCATGACATTGCACACCTACACCCCCTAACCAATGTCCCTACCAAATGTCAACTTCCTACACTTTATGGTTTCTGAGATATAGCCCAGACAAGATTTTCAAACTCAAGGTCACTACGGCAAGGTCAAAGGTCAAATCAAGGTCGGACCATGGCGATGCACACCTACACCCCCTAACCAATGTCCCTACCAAGTATCAACTTCCTACACCTTATGGTTTCTGAGATACAGCCCCGACAAAATTTTTCCCCGCCACCCACCCGCCCGCCCATTCAGACACCATGGGTGAAAACAATACCACGACAGCCCTTAAGGGCTGTGTGGTAAAAAACTGCCCATAACATTTTTTCAGAGTGAAGTGGGTTTTTAGTTTGCTAAACTATTATTAGATGTCACATATGTTTTAAAACAGTAAGAACTTTCCCTGACCTTTCACATTAAAGAATATCAGCAAATATATGGTTTTAAAACCTATAGACCAATAAGAGTTTAGTATGTTGTTCATGATGTCATACTTATCATACATAGAAACAGGTGCTCTGATTGTCCTTTGAATGCATAAGTGGACATTTGAAATTTTGAACAATTTTGCTTAAGATTGTATATTTAGCATATTACATGCGATGTAAAGCAACCTGTTATGTTATTTAGTGATTTGCTATAGAAATATGCATCTTTCAGCTTCCCACACTCTTCAGGGAACAACTTCACATTAAAGCAAAGTAGGAAGTTGTTATATGTACGCAAATACATTAATATTTCATTGAAATCCTGCCCTAATCATTTTACTTAGTACTGCAATAAGAGCATAAAATCAGTTTAGATGCTAATCAAGTGTAACAAATCATCTAGTGCCACCATCTAAGTAAATTGGTGGTAACATGCAAAACAAGGTTCACACTTCACATGGCAATACACCCTGGGCAGTTGCTTAATTTTTTATGTTATAGTTATATACATATAATATATTTAATGCCCCTTTTGGGTTACCACATGAAAAAAAAAAGAATTTTTCTTTTATTTACTAGCTTGCGAGTTATGTTATACATAGCTATTTCTGTTTCAATGAAGAGTGAGCTTTTACATAATCAAGGCATACCGAATGTTTGCAAAAAAAACTTGAATATAAATATATTTCTATGTACAGCATTAAATTTATCAACTCACCAATTGGTTTTTGAGTACAGTATGAGATATATCATCTGCCCATTTTGTTATTTGGTTTTAATTTACAATTTTGTCTACATTCAGATCTGTACAGAGTTTAGCCATCACACTTTGGTACACTGAGCAATTTACCACTCAATTTTCAATTTATACTAAAGAGAATGAATGCTAATAAAAAAAACAATAGCCACATTTCTTACATAAAATTGTGTTTTGTACATTCAGTGTTTGATATTATATCTCCCCAGTTTGAACCGAATGCCCTGATAAAAATGTTACACCATTATTATTGTAATGTGCATTTATGTACGTTCATAGTCTACATAGTAAAGCTCAAGGAGATGAAATTAATCAACATTTACTTTTCTGAAATAAAATTCCTTGAAAAGAACTCTATGTACAGTGTTAACTTTTTGAACTGCCCATTTGGTAATATTGTTTTAAGTAGCAATTTTGCTTACATCTATGCAAGATTCTGAATTAGACCTTAAGTACATTTAAAAGAAACAACTAAACTATACTGTTTCTTACTCATATAACATACACAAGCTGAAATAATGATAAAAAGTGTTGCAGTAAAATTATGTTATATCTATTCAGTGTTATAAATATCAACTACCCAATTTGTAATTTTAGCTTTTAATTAAAATTAAATGGTTTTAAAATACTAAAGGCTTTTCTCAAAAAAAAATGTTATAAGATTGCTATTGTAATGTAGATTAATATCAATTGAACTTATTGTAAAACCTGAGAAAACCAACTATAATTATTTTTACATTATTCAGTTGATAATTCACTGAATGCCCATTTCGTGTTTTCACATGAAAAAGTATAATTGGTTTCAATTTTAAAGCATGCAAGTCATGTAATACATAACTGCTCAAATGATAATTAATCCTTCAACAATCAAAGGCAACTTTAACAAAACAAGATATATTTCACTTTTCAAACTTCTGAAAAGCTTTTTATAAAATGTACTTTTCAAAATGAGTTTTTAATTTTTTATAGATATATGTATTTCTATGGAAAGAGTATTTTTTTGGTGTGAGATTTACCTACAATAATTTTAAATAATGTAAGGGCATTGTTTATTTGCATGAATTGAACAACTTTAAATCCTTGACAGATAAGGTATATTTTAAAACAGCATGTCTCTCGGCCTTGAATTTTTGGGTTTAACAAGTCAGTTGACATAAAGAACTGGTCTAGAATTACTTTCTGGTTTCCTGTAAGGTCCTAGACAGTAATGCCTGTGCTATTGTTTCTTTCTACTCAAGTGAGATTTTTTGACCAATTTATCCATGTTCTAGTTAACAGATATGAGTTAACGTACATGCAGCCAGTGTCAATGTAAAATTGTTCTGGGTATCCTCACTTAAATCACACATATTTTCACTGAAGGCTCGTTATGAGGCCAATATATGTACCAGAAGTATACCACTCCATTTATTAATCTATTTTATTTATTCAAGTTTAAAAGTCGCTTTCAACTCACTAGTTTGTTTATGTCACTACAGATAGTTTATGAGAAAATTAGTACATAATCTATTTGGTCAAAATTGCTTCATTTATCTGTTTAAGAGTTGTTATTCATTAGTGATAAGTTGCAATGCATTTGCAGTAAAAATAAGGTGGATATTAATTAAATTTGAAACACAAAAACAATAGCTTATGAAAAGGAGGAAATGAGACTTTTTTTACCAATTTATTTGTCTGCCAGTTTCTAGACATGAAAGCATGTGTACAAACATTTTGACAATAATTGGATTTCTATATGTTTATCGCTATTTATTTCTACTTGTCACAATGATGACCTTATTCCATGCATACTGGAATAAATAAAAGTAATATGCATAACATTTTAGCAATTATATATTGTCAGAAACCCCATGACCTAATGTGCATAGTCACTTACCATTCATTTTTAGTCTTAGTAAGTAAGTAAGTAAGGTGTGTTATTAACCTTATCCCTTATCCCTATCAAGTGTCAACTTCCTACACCTTACGAGTTTTGAAATGTAGCCAGGACAGGATTATAGAGGTCAAGGTCACTACAGAAAGATCAAAGGTAAAATCAAGTTCACCATGACATTGCACGCTTACATCCCCAACCAATGTCCCTAAGTATGAACTTCCTAAACCTTACAGTTTTCGAGATATAGCCTGTACAACATATTAGAGGTCAAGGACACTGTGGCAAGGTCAAAGGTCAAATCAAGGTCACACAATGACATTGCTCACCTACATCCTGTAATTAATGTCCATATCAAGTATTAACTTCCTATACCTTATGGTATTTGAGATACAGTCCCGGAAAAAACATTTTCCCCACACCCGCCTACCCATCTGGACAGCATGGGTGAAAACAATAACCTGACAGCATTTAAGGGTTGTGGGGTAAAACACTCCCAATTCAACAGTTTGTAACAATTAAAAAGATCTATTTATTCATTTCCCTCACTTTAAGCACAGAAAATTGCAATTAATCACATAGCTATTGAGGTAGACCTCAAAAACAGGTAGCATCTACAGAGAAAATAAGTGAACAACATAGTTTAGAAAAATGATGTAAATAAAATCATTTTGTAGTTATAAGCAAGTTAATCGTAATGGTTTCTGTTACTCACATGAGCTATGGACTGCAAAGCAGTGATGGGAATCGCCGCCAATATTCATGTCAATTTATTGTCCATTTTTCTGAGCAAAGATCTAGCAATATTGACTATTGAACTCCATTGTCAGTCATAATACCAGGAATACTTTCAGGGATGAAGCGTATGTCAAGAATAATGGTTTTCTGAACATTTCTAAATGTTAAAAGAGTTTAATATGATAGTAATATGATATCAATCATTTGATTTACACAATGTTTCAAAGTTTGTTGTCTATCTACAATAATTTCAATTACAGCAATGTCATCCGGGGTTGGTATTTATTTTGTAACCATAAAAATACAGTAATGATCCACACACTGAGTGCAACTAGTTGCACTTTAAAACATATAATTTGTTCATTTTACATTTTGTACATCAACCTATTTGTGATTCTGATCATATGACAAAAAAGATCCATTTAAAATAAAAAAATTATTAACAATATTGCATGCTATTCAAATACGGAAAGTGAGATGTGCTTCTGACAAATCAATCAGCCCGTTACCAAAAGGGTTTCCCCTAAAACTGAATCTAATGAAAATTAGTTGTAGCACTTAATCTCCTTTTAATTAACTTCATTTAAAGGATGGCTTCAGTGTTTTTTTTCACTTCTGAGTTAAATGCAGGATATGATACTCTTGCCTGTTTAAAACATGTACCTGGTACTATTAGTACCCAAAGTAGTCTGTTTACTTCATAAACAAGCTTTTATAACAGGAGATAAATTTCAAATTTACAACTGCCTCCTTCGGCTCTTTTCACCAGTCACGTGGTGTGTTTGCATCATATGTGTTCATGGGCTGTGTATGCAGGGATAAAAACAGTGCTATGTATATAGTATATCTGTTTTTGTCTCCTCAATTTATTTTTGCAATTGTCAGTTTAAAATGGTAAATTGGACATAGTTATTGAAGGATAAAATTAAGAATTATATAAGTAGCAAAAGGAAACTAGAAAAGATTTTTTTCTGATTTTTCAAAATGATCAAAACATAACCTATATTTTTCTCTCATACTATTCTCTTCTCTTCAATTTATCCACATTTATCTCAGACACAAAGGTCATCTGTACATGATCTCAGCTGAATTTTAATATCTAGATACTGAGGCTAGTAAATTTAGATAATGTGGCTGTTCAAAAATAGTCAGTTATTCAATTTTACAACCTTGGTCAAGGCAAATCAATAGCTAAAAGGAGAGAGATGTAAATTTTCAAAAAATTGGCTCCAAGTTGAGTGTTTATATCACTTTTATCATAATTATAAGGTCACATAGAATAGAATAGAATAGAATAGAAACATTTATATAGCGCAAAATTGATGCAACATCCTCTAATGCGCTTGAAATCAAAAAGGGAAAGTCGAGGGACGTTCGAGGTCATGATCCAAGGTTAGCGCCCGCCAGGTAGATGTACTATGGTGGAGGATATGCTAATCTAAACAAGTAGGTCTTTAGCTGGCTACGGAAACCTGTTATTGTTTGTTGTGATCGTACTGATTGTGGGAGTCTGTTCCATTCTATGGGGGAAGCCACTGCAAAACCTCTCCTACTGATGGCCTTTTTGTGAGAGGCTGAGGAAAGAGAAAGACGATTTCCACGTGTTAGACAACTGGTTTTGATCAAGGATGATAGGTATGTGGGTTGAGAGAAATTTATAGCCTTGAAAGTAATTAGATTGTACTTAAACAATATACGGTAAGTGATAGGAAGCCAGTGTAGTTTTTGAAGAAAAGGAGTGACATGGCTAGTTCTATCAAGTCTAAAAACAATTCTACAAAGGGCATTTTGTATCTTTTGGAGTTTAGCAACATTGTACTTACTGATGCCATAAAGTAGGGAATTGCAGTAGTCAAGTCGACTACTGATCATTGAGTTTGCAAGCAAGGCTGCAGTTTCCATACTGAGGTATTTACGGATACGTCTTAGGTCCTTAAGGTGGTAGTAGCAGGCTCGACACGTTTTAGTTATGTGGTTGGAAAAGGTGTTTCCAGAGTCAAAAATTACACCCAGGTTCTTGACTGTATCAGTAGGGGAAATAGAATTTCCGAGAAGTTGAGTAGGGAATTTATTTATGAGGGACTCTCTGGCTTGTCTATCACCTATTATAATAAATTCAGTTTTCTCGGGATTGAGTTTCAATTTCACGCCAGCCATCCAGTTTTGGATACATGTGAGACACTCTGTAAGCTCAGTGAAACTGGAATCAAAATTCCTATTGTCCAATGCTAGATATATTTGGGTGTCATCAGCATATAGATGGTGGGTGACATTGAAATTGGAAACGATATTACTGAGAGGGGTTGTGTAAAGGGTAAAAAGGAGGGGGCCCAGGACAGAGCCCTGAGGCACACCATATGGAAGTGAGAACACATCTGAAAAGCTATTTCCTAATTTAACCTTCTGTTTCCGGTTTGAGAGATAGGATCTGATCCACCTCAACACAGTGCCATCAACCCCAAACCAATCACTTAGGGAATTAAAAAGAATGTCATGGTCGATAGTGTCGAATGCCGCTGAGAGGTCCAGCAGTGTGAGTGCGACAGCCTTACCAGAGTCCAACGAAGCAGCAATGTCATTCTGGATTTTCAACAGCGCTGTTTCTGTGGAATGGAGTCTCCTGTAAGCGGATTGGTTGACATTGGAGAGCCCCTCGCTATCAATATAATTATTTAACTGTTTGGCAACTACTTTTTCGATCAGTTTGGATAAGAAACTAAGGTTGGATACCGGTCTGTAGTTTTTTAGGAGATTTCTGTCTAAGTTTGGTTTCTTGAGAAGAGGGGTGACATATGCTGTTTTGAAACAGTTTGGGAAACTCCCTTCTTTGAGTGAATAGTTTATAATATTGGTGATTGGAGTGACCAAAATGTCCGCACACTCTTTGACTAGTGCGGTAGGTATTGGGTCCAGGTCGGATGATTTGGTGTTGGATGACTTTAGGATTTTGAGGATGTCATCCTCAGATACAGGCTCAAAAGAGGTCAGGGCAGTGCTATTACTCTTCGGTATTGTGAGGGAAACAGGCACTGATGACTCTAAAGCAACTCTGATTTTCACAATTTTGTCACTGAAAAAATGACCGAAAGTGTTAGCTAAATCAGTAGGACTAATATGATCGGGTAGGATGATAGTTGAGGTTTTGTGCAAGATTTTCTTGAAAGTGTTCCACAGAGCCTTGGGGTTACCATTATTTTCAGCAATGACAGTGGAATAGTGCCTGCGTCTTGATTGTTCCAGTAGGAAATTGTAGCGATTGACAGCAGCTTGATATCTTCTCCGGTTGATTGCAGAGTTGTTACTGCGCCATACTCGCTCACACTTGCGCTTCAGACGCTTTGCTGAGAGGATGTCTGAATTCACAAAGCCTTTGTCGGGGTGCACTGGAGTCATTTTCCTCTTTATTGGGGCATGCTTGTCTAGAATGCTGCGCAGGGTGTTGAAATATTGGTGACTGAGCAAACTGGCTGTTCTATGAGGATGCTTGATTAGATCAGAATTCAGGATGTCCTCTTTAAAATCCGTGATGTTTATCTTGTGAATTTTCCGGGTATTAACTTGTCTAAATTTGCAGGGAACCTCAATAGGTATATTGACCGAAAAAGTGATGGCAAGATGGTCAGATAGCCCAGCTATAACCTTAACGCAGAGTGCCTTTGAAAAGGTGTCCCTCACACATATGACATCTAATATATGGCCATGAACGTGTGTTGGGGAATCAATAATTTGGGTGAAATTATATTGGCAGAGGGAATCATTGAATTTCTGCGACCAACCGTCCTGTTTATCCAGGTGTAGATTTAAATCACCTAATATTACATTTTCACAACATGATAAGGCAGCAACATTGCAACAGGGGATCATCATTTATTCAATTATATCATATATTTAAATCCACCACCACAGAGATGAAAGTCTGGAGGTTTATAGAAAATAATGAAACTCAGAGTTAAGCAATTTTTTTTTTAAAAAGTTAAGATATCCAATAAGAGTCAAGTTAATATTTTCATGTGATTTTAGAAGTGCTTTTGAATCCTCAAGTAAAAACTTCTGCATTGTAAGTAAAAACTAAATTATAACCAACTACATGTATTTACATACTATTGTGACTGATCATTTTCTTTGTTCTTGTCACATAGTTTTTATGTTGGATCATTTATTGAAACCTCTAGACACACTTGTTTTGGACAGAACTGGTGGACAGCACTTGTGTTGCAAAAAACCTCATTAAACTGCACATAAATAATCTAATACTGTGAATTAATATTTCTCTGATCTGACAGATGGAAAATTGGAAGGGTGGGGGGAACAGAACATAGTAATAGTCAGTCAATAGTCTGGAGTTGAATTACCTTAATTATAATAGTTACATCTCTGATGTAGGTGATTCAAACCCAGAACCCTATATGGGAAAGATGGTAGTTTCTTACTGATGGTTGGCAGTTTAAAGGACAACACCATGTATGTACTGGTTTCCTGTGCCCATAAACTACCTGTCGTGATATGACCTATTATACAGTGTTCAAAGCTACATTAAAACAGAAGAAGTAGTGTATAATTCAGCAATTACAAAATACACCCCTGTTGAATGCTTGAGATTATTTATTTGTAAATACCAGCAAATAATATAATATTTATTTGCCTTTTGGACTATTTCTTTATATGTTATTTGAATAGTTAAATAATATGCTAAAATTAAATATTCACGTAAATGATCTAAATTTTAGATTTCCAAAGTTAATGAGTGTGCACTTTATAGAGTAAAACAAATGTTAACTGAAGTTTTTCTGAATTGATATACCTTTCTGCACACAAAAAGGCTAGCTGGCCCAGATAATACTTGATACTGCAGTGTATACTTTCACCATGAAACATTTACCAGAAACTCATCTCATTTCACATCTTATAGTTGATAAAAGAAGGGAGTGTTATAAATATACACTGTTCACAGCAAGGAATATAAACAGTGCTTGTTCTCAGTATTAGTGTCGGCAGTTCACCCCCATAGTGGATTGTGTTATATTTATCTTTGGTTCTATAAACTCACACATTTTGTAAGTTTTATTGGCTCAAACTACAGTTAGAACAGTGTTACTTTTACTATGTCCTTGAAATGCTCCATTTTATAACAGATAATGCAATGTAAAAAGCAGTATATATCAGAACAGTTCTAAGCTAAAACCAAGGCAAGTGAACACAAATGACGTCACCCACACATGTTTATTTACTTCATGTGCACTCGGCAATTTTCGGGAGGGAACATGTGACTACCCAAATAAGGCAGTGCTTCTGTACTTTTAAGTGCAAATTACAGCAGATACAGGCAATTTTGACACATAAAAGTTTGTCAGTGTATTTATAATATATAAAGCTTGAATTTACACTTAAAAAATAGGTATGTAAAAAACGCTGATGTCATCATTTAAACTAATTTTAATACAAACAATTGAACAAAAGACAGAGGATTAGAAGTATTGATAACAATATAGCAAAATCTTTAATATGTGTTCATTGTACTTGAAGTTGATGAGAAAAAACATGAAATGATTGCAAAGAATTATTATGCGATCATCAAATAATTTTTAATTATTTGAATATAAACAAATGTCTACAGGACATAATTAAAATAACTTGATGACACTTCTAAATATCGTTGATATGTGTTTATTTGTTGCTAAATGTTGATTATAAAATAAAGTGACCACAAATGAAAAAACTTTCTTGGATCAAAAGATTAGTTAGTACTGATGTTAAGTGCGACTATCTCTTATGCAATATAAGTTTTGGGAGTTTGATATACAATCAATTACTGAAATTAGTTTGACCAGGATACAAATTCTTTCTGGTGAGATGTAATGGAAATCTGGATAGACTTTAAAAATGTCCAAGCAGACACTGATCCAAGAAGCTACCGATCGTGGTAACTCTTTTTTAATAAGACTACAAATCTGTTGAAGCGATGGGGTACTTTTGAAAGATGCAATATACATTACTTTAATGATTTATTAAATGAGTGGAGTGAAATATATGGGTATGAAGAGAAATACACACTATTAAATAAAAGATTGATTTTTTTTGGACCAATATCTCTTAAAAACAGTGTATCAAGAAAGTGGAGATCAGGACTTATATATACACTTCACAAAAATAGAGCAGCATCCATTGACAAATCCATTGAAATTGCAGAAAACATGTCAAGGGGTTTATTTGACACTTTTAGAAAAACTACTAGTGACAAGGCCACATAAACAAAAATGGGCATTGATTTTGGGGAGGATTAAAATTAAGGTATCTGGGAACGCTTCTACTCAGTTAATTTTCAGAGTACAATTGATTAAAATTGAGAAGTTTTCAATATAAACTAATAAGTATTTTTTTCAGTGTACTTTTAAAGATTCAGATCTGTTTTACTTTTAACATGAAACCACTGAAAGCCTTGAACACTTATTTTGGTTTTGTCCAAAGATTAAAAGAGTGTTGGGATGAGGTTAAGTGTCTGATTAATCATTGTCAGCAGCCTGAAAATTTAATGACCACTAAATCATTTATGTCATGATACAGAGGGAATAGAGATGCAGAGACAGAACAGTTCAAAAGAAAAGTTTTGTAGAAGTAGTAGACATTTTGTAGAAGTAGTAGAAAAACTGTGTAATTTTGGCCCAGTTTTGTACACATGGCCTGGGAGCAGCCATGTTGTATTGTTTATTATCAAAACAGTATTTGAATGTCCTTGTCCTTCAGCAGGAGCCTATAATTATTATTTTCAGGACTAATCAAAGGCTCTTCTCAAGGTGTCCAATAATGCAATGAACTTCATGTGTGAGCTAGTGTTTAAAATTATAACCCTAATCACACCAACCATATCCTTCCCAGCCACACAACTACCACCCAAACACTCAAAACAATCTGAAATATTTGCATAAATCAACTTTAAAAAGTTGTACTTGAAGCAAATATTTTCCAAGTCATCTTGCCAAAATGTGGATACACAAATCTGCCCAAGTTGGCTATACCTGATATAATAAATATACATGACTTAAGCTGCACTGTATTGTATGTTATTGTCTTTCAGATGCTGTGTATCACTAATGTATCAATTTTGTGTGTACTATGGAGCCTTCTTACCATGAATAATTATGGAAAAGTAGTACTGTCTTTTCATAAATATATCGAAATAATGTAACCTACAATCATTTTTATGCAACTTTGGAAAGGTATTTTTAAAGATATTCTCATTTTGTTCATAATTCATACAGAAATAACTGAGATGCTGCAAGTTAAAGTTTGAGCCTGAGATACACTGGTGTCCCTTTATGACAGTCTTTTTTAACATTCTCTCTGTAAATATGGATTTATTTAAGTGATACATATTGGTGGATAAGTAATGGAAAACATCTCTCAGTATATCAAGTATATCACTCATGAAGATTAACAATGTAATACTCATGTTATATTGTAATCTTTATTTGTGATATATTTTTCTGCATATGTCAAAAGGAATTTTTTCCTAACGTATATTTATCCTCAGCACAACATATTCTTGTACTACAGGATTCAAAGCATTATCTATCCATACTGGCAGCACAAGTACAACTCAAGTGACTGACATTCTGCAATGAAAATAAAGAAGCTCAGGGATGACCATTTACTGATGTCATTTAGGTTCTTTAGTCTGCCAGTGACAGAGGACTACCATTTTAAATGGTCATTTGAGCCACTAGGTTTCTGCCTGTGCATAGCCCAGAACTCAGTCACCCATCTAAGTACTAAATATAATATTTTTCAAGGTTCTTTCGCTCACTCGCTCACTTACTATTACACTTTTTGTAAGTATTCTGGCTATAATGAAAAGGACCTGTAAAATGGGAACCAACAAGTTGCAGCACCCCACTACTGGGGACTGATGGATGGCTGCTGCTTATATTGTAGCTTCTGGGCAGGAAAGGCATATACTCAGCTGGATTATTCTCAACTAAGGGTAATTTTCTGTATGTAAAGGAAACGAAATCAACATCAAAATATTTTTGGCTTCCTGTGCAAGAAAATCAGATTAAGTATTCAATATACCATGTTTCAACTGCACAGCGATTCTTAAATAAGTTATACTTTATGTGTTCTTTATAGGTAAAGATTACCCTTATATTCATGAAATTATAAAGGCAGAAAAATAATAGCAAATACTTATGAATGACAAATACAAAACATATACCACAAATGCAAGTCACTGTATTATTTTGTCAACATCAAATTCATTGGTGGGGATATGTCAGCTTTCTAAGCTATATGTTTGAATAGATATTAAGAACTATAAAAGTATATCTGATTATGTGGTGTAGCTTGACCAATTTTTGGCAGATACATAGTGACTCAGATGATACCTTAGTGGCTAGATGGAACACAAGTTACAGGTCTGTAACAATTAATGGACTAGTATTGCCTACGATGATCTTCACCTGTTGATGCTACAGCATTTGGCACATCATAAACCAGTGTTTACTACCCATGACACTGTTCTTTATATTTTATTTATATTTTCGGGCTGTGAAATAGTATGTACTAGTTGTGAATAGCCCAATGAATGTAACATTTTTCTGTCATGCTTCGGAAAGAAAATAATTTAATTATTTATATCAATTTTACATATGTAATAAAAATTTAAGTTTCAAAATGGTAATTTACTGATAAATTAAAAGAATATTTCTTTTTTTGCCTTTAATATTTGAAAGAAAAAAAGCATATTTAACGATAATGAAGGATCTATAGCAATTAAACTGATACCCATTTTGTATTCAACACAAATGCTATATAATGATTATGTGATATCTTTTTCAGTAAAAGGGGAGCATAATTTTAAAGTGTGCAATTAAAAATCCATCATGTTTTATGTTATCTAGTATAGGTATGTAACTATGAATGCCAGTTGCATATTCATAGTGCCCAAAACCTGATCCTCTACTGCAGAGTAAAGAGGTCAAGGTCACCAGATAATTAGGAAGCCACTTAGATGATAATTTTGTGAGTTTTAGCCACTTAGATAATGTATTTCATATAAACACATGTGGGTGATATTGTGATGTGCATTCCTAGATATTTGTCTTTTTCTCCTAGATGCAAGCAAATCATCTGGGGGAATTTTCAATGAAGTGATGCTTTCCTTCGGAGGAGAATAAACTTTATTTGGATGTATACAATCCTTTTAACACAGTAGATTGTTATATGCTTCCTCACTCTGTCATGGTCTGTGTATCTCTGAAATTTGGTCAAAGGATTTTCTAATTCCACAACTTCAGTAGCTTAATATTGTTTACATATTTGGAGATGTTAATTCTTTAGGCACCCATAGTATTTCAACAAATTTCTGATGTATATAGAGTAATTTCAGGAGTCTTTTGAATCTCGACACATTTTTGGGGGGTTAGAGGGACTCTAAAAATACTGATTCTTGTTTTTAATGGCACATAAACAAACTGATAATTTTTCATGACTTTACACAAGGTGATTGACAAGAAGGGAATCTCTGGTCCTGGGAGAAACACCTCAAAGGCAGTCATTTTAAAGCAATATTTTAACTTCAGCATGGTCAAAATATAATGCTTTCAATTTAAAACTATAAAGCACATACAGAGACTTCCCTACTGGACATTTATTAAGACAATTGATATTTTTGTATCTAGAATATGATCCAGAAGTTTCTATACATTGCATCATTTCTTTGATTTTTCAGGCCTCACCCACATAACATAATTTATAAAGATTTTATAAAATGCAGAAGTTTTAAGACCTAATATACTGACAGCCAATGTCAGTAACAAGTAGTTTTGTCTAATAAATATATCTGCACATTGCACATAAAATTTTTGTTACACAATAAATTGCAAGTCAATTATATATATAACTATAGCAAGTAGTTTTAACCATGAAAAATATCTTCAAACTGTCCATAGCATTTCTATGACACAATAAATTACTAGTCAGTACCTGCAACAAGTGGTTTTAACAAATAAATACATCTTCAAAATCTACAAGATTTTATGCATCACCTTTTTTCAACAATAAACTGCTAAAATATTCATTTTCAACCATAGCACTCTATCTCCCACATTTATTCAGGCCTGTTTTCAAGCAGACAAGTAATACAATATGTATCAAAAATTAATTTACTGAAATTTTAAGCTGCTATTTTTCTTTGAGAATCCATATCTAATAGTTTACCTTTTACACACAAGTTTCTAGGCAGTATGTACATGCTGCAAATAACAGTTATTCAGTCTGGTCATATAATGTCATCTATATGTTTGTAAATTATACCCAAAAGTTATCCTGGTCCGTGTCTTCATATCGGAAGGTCACTTATTTTCACATTTCAATACTTTGTATACAAGTTAATAACTTGGATGTGTATTAAACTTGAATATATGATTCAATCACCGGGATATAGGACTTTTAATCTGTTGAGTACATGACAATACGTGACAATCACTGGTTCATGGTATTAAGAAATTAATACTTCGCACAGTTAATGGTGTAATTTCTACCAGTCAAATATAGATCATATTTGTAAATGAAACATTTTCCTCAAATAGTTTACCTTATTTTTGAAATAGATCTGGTAACTGTATACATCATACTAGATATTGTTAATGGTGCAACTTGCAGTCACTAAGACATGTTCCGTGATAAGAAATAACACACAAATATTGTATAAATCTTTTCAAGGTGTTTAATGTAAATATCATCAAGTTACCATTTTATGAAATAGATATGATTTCATGAATGATTCGCATATATGTTTGCACATATATAAATCTTTATTTCAACATATTGTAGTGCATAACACACTCATCTTGCACTTCAAAGGTTCAGAGTTCAAATTCTGACTCTAATCTCAAGGGGCAAGGTTGGTAGTTCACCAGAACACCATGTTTTTTGTGTAAAATTGTGATACCAACTTGAAGTATGTACAGCTTTCCCCCATCGCTTCAACTACCTCTCTGGAAATAACTGAGTGTAATTGGTTGAAAGTGCTGCTATAAACCCAATCAATTGCATATTTCACTGGCATGAAAGAAAAATGCATGAATAACATGAACTGCCTGTCACCTTGTCATGATGCAAACCTAAACATGGCACAAATGAGAAAACAGAATCCTAAAAATCATTAGGTTGTCATCAGTAAAACTTATGAGCTTTTCCAGACCAAATATGGAATTATACGTGATGTAAGGAATAAATGAAATAACTTTGACACTAAACTTAAATTGATATGTTGTAGAAATTAAATTATTGCCCATTAAAAGGAACTCTAAAATGATTATTGTTTTGATTTTACGTTTGCAAAATATTTTCATGGATTGCACTTGTGCCAATGCATATTTTACAAAAACGAAACACACACAAACACTTAAAACAAGCCCAAATAAGTTTTTTTGTGTTCAAATTGAGTCAAGTTATGACAGTAGTATGTTTCAAAAATGAATGCCAGAGAATGAAAGAAACAGATTTTGAATCTCTGCTTGTTTATTTCAAGATACATATTTAGACTAAGAGCAGACTGCCTTTGTGAACTGATATCAGTGACAGGAACCCAGCCAGATCAGTTAGATATAAAATGGACCTAGTTTGAAGAAGTAGAAACCAGGACTAAGCTTATTTTAGACTTAATTTGGGACCAAATTATCAAACCAGTAGACAATAGAAATGAACATACTGGTTCTTGTTTTGGGCTCACTGTTAAACAATCAAAATTCTCACCAACTACAAGAATTTTAAGTGTATGTTTACCTGATTGATTTATATGTACATTGATAAATAATCATGACTAAGAAGAATAAGAAAGCTGCTGATACAGGACACAAGGAAGTCACAGCTTTTGTAAGAGCAAAGACTAGCCCTAGTTCAACTAAATCTATGAACATGGACCTTAACAGACCTTTTCTGACACCATCAAGTGAGACTTTTGTAAGTACTGTTTCTCCTGCTTAACCCCCACCCACTAGTGATTAAGCACCAGAGAGTGACACAGTAATAGCTTTCCTCAAGAAAATTGATTACCCTAACCAAGTGTTGCTTAAAAGAATAGATGATTTAGATAACCAATGTGTCAAATGCACTACTGCACATGCTACTAATGCTACTTCAAACCATGTATCCCCCAGTATGCCAGTGTTGACAAACACTACACAACTTACAAGGCAAAACCACACAACACCAGTTCAGACTGCTGTCAGGCCAGTACCTCTCAAACTGTCACTAGCAACTTGAGGATACCAGGCCCTGCAACTCAGCTGAGACATAATAACCACTCTTTACATGATGCAATCGTACCAACTGTTAGAACATATTCATAACTTATACAATCCATATTAATCAGCATATAAAACTGGTCACTCGACTGAGACAGCTCTTCTTTCTTTAAAAATGAAGTTCACCTATCTTTGTCAAGAGGCGAACCTACTGACTGGATACTGCTCGATCTCTTGGCAGCATTTGACACAATTGATCATTCCACCCTTCTTCATTGTCTTCAGACCTGGTTTGGAATTGGTGGTTCTGTTCTGAAATGGTTCACCTTCTACCTATCTGAGCGCTATCAGTCAAAAAAATGGTTCTGCTCTCTCTGATCTTTGTAATCTGCTGTTTGGTGTGTCCCAAGGCTCTGTTTTGGGTCCTTTATTATTTTCTCTGTATACAATCCCCCTTAGTTTGGTTATTGGTAAACACAAACGAGTAAAGTTTCACTGTTATGCAGATGACACTCAAGTCTGTATCCATCTATCCCAGAAGAATTCATCTGCTGCGTTTGAAAAGTTGAACAGGTGCCTGGATGATATAAAGGAGTGGATGTTATCCAGTAAACTCAAACTCAAGTTTATTGTATTTGGTTCAAAAAGACAGAGGGAAAAATTGAAAGGATATTTTCCATCTACCATCTTGGGTATTCCTCTCTACACAGCTGAGTGGGTCAAGAATCTGGGTGTGTGGTTTGATTCTGATTTTTCCTTGACCAAACATGTTCAGAATATCTGTAAAAGTTGTTTTGCGCAACTCTGTGATTTTAGACATGTCAGGCGGTTTCTTACTCTTGATGCTTCTGTACTTGTAGCCAAAGCTCTTCTTAGTAGTTGGCTGGACTATTGTAACTCACTTTTCAGGAGTCTTTCTAAGTTCAATCTTCGTAAATTACAGTGCATCCAAAACAGTGCAGCTAGAATCGTATCAAATACCAGCAAAAGTTCTTAAGAAACTGCATTGGCTTCCTGTTGACCATCGCTCAGTCTTTAAAACAGCCACTCTTGTTTTTAGGTTTCTCCACACTGGTATTCCTAAGTATTTTGCTCCATACATCTCTTCCTACAGTAGTTCCTACAGTACCAGATGCAGTAGTGGTGAAAATTTCCTTATCATTCCCAAGTTTCAACCCTCAGTCCATAAATCTGTCAAACAGTTGGGTCATAGTTTTGCTTTTGATGCTCCTACTGTTTGGAATGCTCTTCCTGGGGAGATTCGTGTGTCCCCCTCTCTTGCTTCCTTCAGAAAATGCCTCAAAACCCAACTTTACACCAAAGCATACCCTCCTTAGTCTTACTTACCCCATTTCATTCTACATGGTGCTTGAACTCTTTTCTGTCCCTGGTCATTGAGATTGTTGCCTGCTTTTGTTTTGTTGCTCCTTATTGTCCCCTTTGAATAGGGGAGATTAAGGGCTATAGAAGTCTAATTAGAATTATCAGATCTTCACACCATCCAAGCAAACTCCCCTATATCACAATCTGTGTCACATACCCTGTGAACATTGGAGGCCAATATATCAGGACTGAGGCATCACAAGGTAAGCCCATACTTAAAATCTGGGAGTTCAATGCAGCAGATACTATTACATTAGTATCTCAATTAAGGTGGCCCATTGAGGGATTTCATGTGGCCGTAAGGATACCCTGTATGGTCATTTACCAGAGCTGAAGGTCAGTTGTTGAATATCAATCACGTCCAAGACGTGATTCTGGTGAAACAAGTACTGCTACAGGTGATCCTGTCACTCAGGGATGCTACATCCCTACCATGACAGGCAGTAAGGAGTGCTTGGGAAATTCCATGTATAAAATTTAGCAGCTTTCTTTGCAATTGACAGATGAAACTCAATGGGTCTTGAACAGGTTTCTACTTCTCAAATCACTATTGCAAATACATCACAGGTTTCATTTCAGTCTACTATTCAAATGAAAATATGTAGCTACTGTTACAAAGAACTTTGCCCAGATGAAGCCAACCATGATCAGTTCAAGCATGTTTGTGCATTTTGGGCTAGGCAGGGTAAATTATATATTCACTCAGGGGAGCTGGACAAATCTGCCCTTTGCCAAATTGGTGCTCAGCAAATTGGCCCCCTAAAAACTCGGCCCTTGGAAAATTAGTCCCATCTATAAAATAATAAAATATAATGCAATAAGAGTATTTTAAACAAGCTTAATCTCCATTATTTAACAGACTCTCAGACTGACATTTATTTATGTGGTGTCTAGGAAGTGGTGTCTAAGAAATTGATTACTGTGTTTCTTTTGTTCATCCGGTTATTAATAACAAATAATAAGGGGTAATTCTTTGTGGCCATGTTAATGTTTCTTTCATTATTATAGGTGCAACTTTTAAAGTGATAATTTGCAAAGTGCAATTAACGCATACCGAAGATATTAGGATTGCCCTTTTGTCTTATGTCTTTTTGAAACTTGTTCATGTTAGGAAAAGTGAAAATAGATAATCACATTATGTGAAGGGTGATAACTAATTTAGTGGTATTTAGTAAAAGTGCATTTAACTGATAAGATGTTGCCTGCTGTAATGAATACCTTTAATCCTCTCTCATCTACTGCCTTATAATGTTTCGTTAAGCTTTTGATTGGGTATCCTCTTTTTAAGTTGTAGTTGGTGAGCTTGTATGCATTAGCTTGAAAATCCTCATCCTTAGGCCCATGTCACCGCCATCCTCAAAAAAGCATCCTTAGACTAAGAAATCTTCAAAAACTATAGGTCTGTCATCAGCACAAAGTGTTCGACTCCAATTTCTTATTCTCAGACCATGTGTCACAGGTCGTAAGGTCCACCAGAGTTCATGCAAGAGACCTCTATAGAATCCGTCCCCTTCTAGACTTTAACACATAGGTTGTTTTAGCAAGTGCTTTGGTGAGCAGCAGACTGGACTACTGCAATTCCTTATTCTTATCACTTACAGATTTTGAGTTAAGAAGATTGCAGTTAGTCCAAAACTCACTCTGTAGGGTTATCACCCGGTCCTCTAAATACTCTCACATTACCCCTCAACTGAAAAAACTCCATTGACTCCCTATTAAATATAGGATACAATTCAAAATTGGTCTCATTATATACAAAATTCTCAACCAGGGTCAACCAGTTTACCTAAGAGAATTAATTCATCCCTACACCTCGTCCAGGAATACAAGGTGAAGTACCCCTAAACCCAAGTTCCTTCACACCCCCACTTTCAACCGTAAGGTTCATAAATCAGTCAAACTTTTCTCTAATTCTTTCAGTCACTATGCCCCAGTTCTTTGAAACTCCTTCCCCTTCCAATTAAGAAATAGAGCCTCTGTCACATCTTTCAGGAAACACCTCAAAACCCACCTCCTTAATTCCAGTTTCCCAACTTAGTTTCCTTCCCCATTGGTCACACCCATAACTCCGGATTACTGATTAGCCTCCCTTGATTTTTCTTTATAATAATGATTTTGTTAAGTCAGCGCACTGAGATTCCCTTTGTGGGGAAGATATTGTGTCTGCAAAGCAGTAGATTAGATCCTTAGTGCAGATTCTTCTGAGGCATAGGTATTGGCCAAAGGGACCCTTTGTTTTACAGGGGTGATGATGGGAAGAAGTGTTGTGTAGGTATAGGTGAGCGTCTGTTGGTTCTCACATAGGGTTGTGTACAGTATTCTATCACTATCAATTTTCACAGTGGTGTCTAGGAAATTGATTGCTGTGTTAATTTGTTCATGAATGAATTTGATAGTTTGGTTAACTGTATTTAAATATTGAACAAATTTCTCCAATTGGTCACTACCATGTGTCCATATCATAAAAATGTCATCTATGAAGCGTAGCCAGATCATTGATTTTAATGGGCAATTTGAGAGGGCTTTAGTTTTGAATCTGTCCATAAATATGTTGGCATAGTTTGGGGCTGCTCCTGTTCTAATGACTATGTCTCCTATTTGTGGGTAATGGGCATCATTAAAACTGAAATTCATAGAATGTAACACTAGTTTAAGGAGCTTAAGGATGAATGGTCTTATTTCATCTTTAGATCTATCACCTCGTAGGTGTTCAGCCTCAGCCTTTAGACCATCATGGTTAGGGATGTTTGTGCAAGGTAAACTGATATCCAGTGTAACTAGCAAGGCATTTTCTGGGATTGACCCTAATTCCTTTGGTCAAGAGATGAAGTCTTGGATATAACTTATGAAAATATGACTTAGTATGAGGGACATATGTCTTGATATGTTCATCCACATATTTGATTATGTTCGATGTGGGGTGATTGGTAGAGCTACAGAAGGGTCTACCTGGTATCTTGTATTTATGTATTTTGGGGAGTAGATAGAATGAGGCTTCTAGAATGAGTTGAATATCTATTACTCAAGGAAACATGACCTTAAAAGAGACACCAACTTAGGTGGTACCAAAGATGTCAACTAGTACAGTCTCCCAGTAATATTGAATTAACACCACAAGTACAGTCTACCCTCCACCTCACCTAGTTAGTGCCAATAACAACACTAATACCTCAGGTTCAGACAACGCTAAACATTTTTAGGACAAAGCCCTATAAATCTAGCTCAAGACCTACTCCTTAGCAGTGATGAGGAAACCCGTACCACACCTACCACCTCAAAGGAATTCATGTGCCAGGCAGTCAAGATTGACCTGACCTACACCTACTCTTAGACAACAAGGACAAAAGCACTATGACTTCATCTGAAGTTAAGATAACTCTAGACTCGCAGAAAACAGTCTACTTAAACACTTTAGGCTCAAAGGACTTAGATAATTATAGGTTCCAAAGAAACCATATAATAAACAATAGGTGCCCTTGAAGGTGCTCGGATTCATAACAAGAACACCCAGACAGACAAACACATTTGCCATGACTGTCAGCATGAAGATCACTTACAAACCCAAAGTTTCAAATACTGGATAGCAGATTGTGAGAAAAATACAACCCAGATCCAATTCAAGTTTAGCAGAGCAGAGAAACATATAGATCACTCTAATTAAAAACTACTAAATCCAGGCATAGCACCTTAAGTGAATCCAGCAGAGCAACCCAAACCAACAAGCCAAAGTTGCCTCAACCCGCAATCTCAAAGGGTAGAAATAAGGGAAAATTAAGACATATGTAACAGCAGCAAATTATCAAATTTAGACCTTCAAAGTTGAACAAATTTGATAAAAACTTAATATCTGTATCTCCCAATACAGTAACCAAACCCAAGGTAGTTAACACACCAACCCAACACCCTAGGCCACTACTCAAAAACCCTGAAATTTTCCATTCTATCCACCTAGTCCCACAGAGACCTGCAGAGAGCATTAGACTGGGTTGATAAAGATATTTCTTCAGGATTATTAAAACAAAAAATAAGGGGTCCTTTTCAACAGAAATGACATGCCTTAATTGAAATAGTGATGAATTAAAAGTTTTATAATTATGTATAAGGTGAGGTGTCATTGATACACATCAAAGATAATTGGATCATGTAATTAATCCCTTTTAAACTATATTCATTACACACTTGTAAGAATTATTAAAAGTGCAATTATACTAAACGCATAGACTCTGCAGATGGGATCATAACTTTTGTGATCTAAAATAAGAAGACTTTTATAGATAAATGCATAATTTAATTGTAATCGGGCTGGATGGGTGGATAAATATGCATGACTATATATTGACAGTAGAGACAATAGCTTATATGTTGTTTAAGTAGGTGTAATTAACACATATGAAAGATGCCTGGATACTGTAATCAATCCCTTGTAACCTAAGAATTATTAACAGTGCAATTACATTGTCTGCACAGCCTCTGTTGATGTGATTAAAATTTTAGTGATTTTGGTATTTTTTTAATATAGGGATAGCTATCTTAAGTGTTAAACAAACAGTATTAGACATCGAAAGATTATTGTTCCCTTTGATGTACAATGCAGAGGATTACATCACCCCCCCCCACTGGTGGGCATGAAAGAGAACAATAGACATACAGTTCATATCTGTACAATTTAATACAAATAATTAATATTATTACTATTGTTAGTATTAATTTTATAAGTTATCTCACAGGTAACCTCAATTGCCAATAAGTTTGTAAGAGAGAGGTGTGTTTTTTGGTGTAGTCTCAGTTATATGGGTATTTTCGGATTTCTTCCTATGTTGGTGCTTTTCTGCATGGACTAGATTATGGGACTTTATTATTGAATCACAAGTCAGGTATTTTAATAACATTTCTTTTTGCAGAAAGTATACTTTAAAAGACATTTTATGAAAGACTATGGGTGATAATGTCAGAATATACACACAATCATAATGTGACTTTTTAAATCACCCAGTTAAGATTCAATTAAGAGTGTTTACATAGCAATAATTACTTCAGGACCTATCAGAAAGAATAGAAGTAATGAAGTGTACAGGTTTACCTTACCAGGACTGTCCAAATAAGGCCTGTGGAAAAGATGTGTCATTCTGCTATGCTGAACTAGATTTATGTAAATTCTGTGAGAGAGTTAGAAAAGAGCTTAACGGTGTGCTACCCCTTACCAATTTATCCAAACCCTACAGAAATAAAAGTGATGGGTCATCAACGGAGGGGTCAAGTGTTGGTCAAACAGAGTCTATTACCACATGTGTTATCTCAAGTGTGGCAGGTGAACAAAAAACAAAAGCCAATAATTCCATCACATCAAGTGCCATTGTCCCTTCTCATAAGGTTCTCATACAGCCTGTAATCTCTTACATAGTTTTCTCAATGCAAAGTGGATTGGTAGAGAATATTAAGAATGCAACAGTTGGCTTCTTTAGTGATGAGGATATCACTGCTGCAAAAGATGACCTTTGGGCCCATTGTGGATCTGCAATTATAGGTGAAAAAAAGAAGAGGAAAGAAACTAACACTCGCTCTGCCAAGGAAGCAAATGTTATAGACATTATAAATGCCTGTTCTCACTTAGATAAATATGACTGTCTTCCTAATATTGTCATTAGTGCTTTGACCCTCAATGCTATTCCTCTGTCCCATCCAGAAGAACTGAACAATATTACTCTAGCAGATAGATTAAACAGATTAGAATCAAAAATGTCTTGCATGCAGATCACTTTAGATAGTCTCATTGCCTAGAACTTATCCCTAAAAGACAAAGTGTATAGCTCAACAAGTTATACAAGCAAGGTATCATCAGGGACTGCCAACGTTGGTGTTACCTCTGCCTCTCATGGTGCTACCACTCACAGTCAATCCCAGGGCAAAAAAGCTTCCCAAGATATGCAGCCAAAGCTGCCAGGTGCTAATCTGAATAATAGTAGTAGCAATAAGTACAACTCTCTAATACCTCCTAATGTTAACCCTTCTATGGGGGAAGACTACAGTGATAAAATTGAGGAGGCATTTATCATTCCTACACAACACCTCAAACAGATGAGAAGGAAGGAACATAGACAGGCTATCATTAGAAAAGCTAGTAGTGATTCTCAACTCAAGGGTGCCCCTGAACCAGGACGTGATTTGTTTGTGTTTAGACTTGATCCTAAGACTGCTGCTGAGGATGTTCAATCTTACATTGAAGAACAACAAATCATTGTGTATGACATAAAACAAATGTCCCATGAAGACTCACAATACAAATCGTATAAAGTTACTGTCCCAGTGTCGAAAGTGAATGAGTTGCTAAAGGCTGAAGCTTGGCCAATTAGTGTAGGTGTTAGGCGGTTCAGGAACACAAAGAACAGAGATGGGAAGAAATAGAGACATTATACACAAACTCCATTTATCAATATGAATAAACAATTAACTCTGTTCATACAATTCACAAGGTAGTGGAGTAGGTAGACTTGACATCATTAATAAACTCCTTACAAGGGCTGACATTGTCCTGATCCAAGAACACTGGTTAGCTGACAATCAGTTTAATTTATATAATAAACACCTTAATGACATTCAGTGTCACTGTGTGTCCCTATGTATTCTAGTAAAGTTATTTCTGGCAGACCCTTTGGTGGATGTGCTATAATATGGAAAGTTGATCTCTTAGCTGTAGTTAATCCACTCAAAAACCAATCCAATAGAGTGTGTGCTGTTAATATCAGTATGAACTCTTACAACATACTGCTGTGCAATGTGTACTTACCAGTATATAATATGCTTGTTAATACATTTATTGAAGAGCTAAATGAGGTTTTCAATGATTTGTCATCACTAATAAATGGTTGCAATGTAGATCATGTGGTTATTGGGGGTGATTTTAACACTAGTTTTTCCTTTTATGGATAAAGAACATATTCATTGTGAACTAGAATATTCTAAGAGTTCTGTTGATTCCAGGTCTATCATTGACCATTTTCTGCTAAGTGAAACCCTCATAAAAATGTTTTATTGTATGAATCGGTGCATGATAATGACAATTTTTCTGACCATTCACCTATTATGATACAGCTGAATGTGCCAGTTTCTTATGGTTTTAATATACCTGAACCTCAAAGAGATACTGTTATGTGGAACAAAGTTAATTGTACTGATTTAAACAATTATAGAATTACAATGGATAATTTATTAAAGTCTATTGATATCCCTTCTTGTATCCTTTCATGTTATATCTTAGGATGTACAGATCAGAATCACAATAAAGCTATTGAGGATCTTCATAATAATATTGTCAATATTTGTGTTTCTGCTAGTGTTTCATCTTTACCTTTGAAGTCTCAGAAACCAGTAAAGAAAGTAATTTCTGGTTGGTCTGCTTATGTTGAACCATACAGACAGTCTAGTATGTTTTGGCATGTGTTGTGGAAGGAAAATGGATGTCCTAGGACAGGCTGGATTGCTACTTTACGTAACGAAAGTAGAGCTAGTTACCATTATGCTTTAAGGTACGTTAAAAAGACTAAAGATAAAATGATTGTAGACAGGTTAGCTGAAAATGTAATACTCAACAAAGGTAAAGATTTTTGGTCAGTTGTTAAAAAAGTGAAAGGGTTAAAATCTTGTCGTGCAAATACTATAGATAATGTAACTGGTAATGAAAGTATTGCAAATCACTTTTCTGAACAATATAAAAAGTTGTACAATTGTGTTAGTTATGATAACCTACAAATGAACAGAATGCTAAAAGACATTGACAACTTAGTTGACAGTAAGTGCAGATGTGATAGATGCTATCATAATCATTCTTTTAGTGTCAGTAATGTAATATATGCTATAAAGCAGTTAAAACAAAATAAGAGTGATGGTAACAGGTTATGGTCTAATAATCTTATCTTTGCATGCCACACATTGTATGTAGTTTTAAACCTCCTTTTTAATTCCAAGTTAGTGCACAGTTTCTCACCAGGTAATATGCTTGTATCTACAATTATACCTATACCTAAAAGTACCAACAAATCTCTTAATGACTCTTCTAATTATAGGGGTATTGCCTTAGGTAGCGTCATTGGAAAAGTGTTTGATCTGTTGATACTTAATACAAATAGAGAAGTACTGAAATCAAGTGTTACCCAATTTGGTTTTAAAGAAAAACATTCCACAAGCCAGTGTACTTTTGTCCTAAATGAAGTTGTACATTATTATAATAAAAATAACAGTGATGTTTATGTTATGATGCTTGATGCGTCAAAGGCCTTTGATCGGATTGAATATATCAAATTATTTACATTGTTGCTTAAAAAAGGATTATGTCCTCTGAAATGTCATATTTTAGCTTTTATGTACACAAACCAATGTGTTAAACTTAGATGGGGACACTGTGAATCAGATTGTGTAAGAGTCAGTAATGGAGTGAAACAGGGAGGTATTTTATCACCTGTACTCTTCACAATTTATATTGACGAATTGCTGATCACTCTTCAGAGTAGCGGGTTAGGTTGTTATATTGGTAATCTTTTTATGGCTGTGTTAGGCTATGCAGATGATGTCGTACTTATTACTCCAACTGTTAGTGCTTTAAAACAAATGTTGAAACTTTGTGATAAATTTGGTTTAGAATATAATGTACTATTTAATGCTGAGATGTATCAGTTACTTCACTACCCAGTAATAGGAGGGAAGCAAAAAAATGGTATTTATCGTAATAATATTTATATTAAGCGTGTAAAAGATTCATTACATCTTGGTCATATTATTGGTCTGAATGTGAATCTAAGACTATTCAACATGCTGTGAACAGTTTTAATACATCACTAAATGGGATTTTAAATTATTTCAGCTTGGCTAATGTAACAGTGAAGTATAAATTGTTTAAAAGTTTTTGCATGCCGCTATATGGTTCTGTGCTGTGGGATCTAAGTTCAAATGACATATTAAAATTCTATTATACATGGAGAAAAGGTTTGAGAAGGTTGTTTAATCTTCCTTATAGAACTCATTCAAGGTACTTACCCCTGTTATGTAATGACTTACCAGTTAATCTTCAGTTGTTTTTAAGGTACAACAAATTTATGTATAAACTACTAACAAGTGAGAATGCATGTGTTCAACTGGCAAGTAAACTTGCTTTGAATGGTAGCCAGTCCAGTGTTGGTAAAAGTGTGATGCATATATCTAAGCTATTACAGTGTCATTCAAGCTATATTTCATCATCCCCACATCAGTTTAGAATGTTAGTTAATGAGTATGCTTCTGCATTATGTAATGAAAAAGATTATATATCTTGTGGTAACTTAACTGATTTAATGTTCATTAAAGAATGTAACAACACAATTTTTTCAGTGGGAGAACTTGATACTATTATTAAATTTTTATGCGTATCTTAATTTATTCTTTAACTAAATCTGTATATATGTATGTATATATATGTTTCAGTTATAGTGTTGATTTCTAAATTTTTTTTACTTTTTGTACTTACATATTGTACTATGTGTACGAATAATAAATAAATAAATGTAAAGTGTTGTGAAAAAAACATAAATCATATGTACACTTATCTATCTATATGTAGGGGGGCGATTTGACCATATATTATTTTATAAGGGACCGATTTGACCATAAATTATTTTATAGGGGGCCAATTTGACCAGGTAATTTTATTTTGGGGGTCGATTTGGCAATTTGTCTATAATTCTTGGCTATGACTAGATGAAGAGACATTTAATAGCATCTAAAGTAGGAGACCAACAAAGACCTACTTTGGTAGCATCTAACAGGAAGATCATCATTTTTATTTTTAATAAATACTTTTTCTTTTGTCTATAATAAATATTATAACCAGTGTAATAAAAAATATATGCCACATGCAATTGAGTTGTGGGGAAGGAACTTCATGTAGTATGCCTGGATGCCAGATCTAATATGACTGAAGAATTTTTCACGCAGTAGTTCAGGAAATGTTTTGATGTTGTTTGCTATGTATATTCTTCCTCCCAGATTAATCTTATCCACATTAAGTTTTGCATATACTCCTGGACACAGAAATAGTACCTTGAAAAATAGGGAGAATCATTTTATCCTATACACAAATTCCCTAGGAACGTCTTCCTTGACAGAAAAGTCCCTCCTTTTTGTTGATGATACCTTGCTTATCTTTCCAGTGGTCGAGACATAGTGTGAGTGGTTGTCTTTGTCCAAGGTTGAACCAGCCCAGGTACTTTACACTTTTAATATCTCATGGGCTGAAAACAACTACTTGTTGAAAAAAACACTTTAGATAACAACATATTTCAGTTTCTGTTAACATTAAATCATGATTTCATAGAGCCATTCTTTTTCCTGGAATATGTTGCCTGTACCAACATCTCTTTTCTCAATTTCTTATTCTGTGTCTTCACGTCATCTAATTCCCACTGTAATAACTGGTGTTTATCTTCCTGGTCCTAGCATCTTGTTCAAGACCTGATTTTTTTTTATTAAGTTACCAGGGATAGTGATTGTTCTATGCTCTCCAGTCTCTTTTTGATTGGTCCGAATTTTTCATTTAACACAGTGTTAAAGTTTTCAAGGATATTTCTTAGGGTACTTTCAGAACACACTACTTTAAAGTGTTTGAAGTTACAGTTCTATCAGATCAGTGTTAGTTGCTTACGCTTTGTAGTCTAAAAATCTAAAGTGCAGCTCTTGCTGACAAAAACTTTTTCCTTCCACATTCACAGAATAGTGATAGTTGTTTAGATGTATTTGGTATTTACTTTACCAGGTGTGATAGTGACAGTGAACTTTATCCACTCATAAGTCTTTGTAGCACTTGCGAAATGTTTTTGCAGATCAACACATGTTTCGATTATAAGGTATCATGATATATTCTTAATAAATGCAATGAATAAAGTAACAAAATAGGATTGATATTTTATTAAACAAAGCGTTAGAATTAAATGTGACTACTAAAATATATGTGCACAACATTGTTATAAAGGACATGCATTATGTATTGACAATAAAATATTATATAGTTTCATAAAGGTCACAAAGGTCAAATTACAAAATTAAGGTCATTAAAGGCTTTCCAACCTGAAGGGGCTTCTCTAAGGAGAATTAACGTTCAGGTTCAAATAAAATGTCAGGAAGCAATGAAAACAATATCCATTAAACTAAAGTTCACCAATGAATGTAAAAAAATATCAGGGCCCAGTGATGACATGCAACTAGCCAAGAAAACTCAAAAACTCTTTATAGAGAAAGTATGCAAACATTCACTTATCGAGTCAGAAAGGTGACAACTGTAAAATATATAAAGTTATCAAATTAGATGACGGTGAAGTTACTACAAAGCAGTGGGGGATCAAGGCCCCAAACTTTCATTTGGGCAGCTAAAGTACAGGTTACCTTGGTATGTCCTAGCCACATGTGAGTGAGCAGAGAGTCGAAGCCTGATGTACCTCCATTCAAAGGAGGAAGACCAGGTGCCCTGGGATTGAATCAGGTTGATGAGAATCCCTTTAAAATACACACAGGTAGCACCTCTCCTGAAATCATGAAATGTAAGTAATCTGTAAAAAACTTGCATCTGAAAACCTTGTTTTAGATAAGAGCCTTAAGACCAGCATGAGACTGCACCTGAAATAAAAGTTGATCCAGAATGTAGTTTTCCCAAAGAGCGTACCTTTGATTGCTGTGAAATTAGAGTCTCTTAGGAGTTTTAAAGAAAGAGTGACAGTAGAAACTCTATCTTAAATAGTTTTGAACCACTTAATAAAAATCGTAGAATCTTGACATGAGAACATGATGTCACATAATATTAGCTAAAATGTGGCAGAATATTGGACAGTTTCATATAAAATAAGGCTAACAAATTATACAACTCTAGAAAGTATAGGAAATTGTAACTAAGTAGTAGCAGTATCAATATTAAGTAAAATTGTTTCGTCTACAAACTGGTTTACTTTTGGTTGAAACTATTGATTCTCAGAGATTTTATGAATAACAACAATTTTGATCTCTAACAGGTACTGTTTCTCAAGAACAAAATGTTACACAATATACAAAGATCTGATAGCTGTAAGGTGGTTAAAATATGATCTAGTGACATACCACACTGGACCAAATACTCCATAAAAGCCACTTTGCCCAGTGTGGCGATCTCAGGAAAATGACAGGATCAGGGCCATGAGGAAAGCCATGAACAAACTGAACATTTTTCATAGGCAGCAAAAGTATCCAGACTGAACCCAGACCATAGTCTGTTTAAAAATCTGTGGTCAAGTGTTCTATTGCTGTTCCTTGATCCTTGTTATATAGTGTCTGACTCCATCTTGGATCCATCTTGCCAGCCACTATATTATCCGAACCTGTGATATGTGAGACCACGCATGTGATATTATAAATGGATATGACTAGCCAAATATTTCGAGTGCAGTTAAGCAAAATAGCATCAATAGCTGTACTAAAAGTAAGAACTTCAACTACTGCAACATTATCAAAAAAGACCTGTATATACTTAATTTACCTACAAGAGCCCCAAATTGTTAATGCCGTCATAACATTTAGCCTTTTGGGGTGTATAATGTTATAATTCAGAAAGCCTAAGGGTAATGAAACACTTCAAACAAAATTATTGTAGCAGCCTCCTAAACATTGTGAAGCAGCATCTAAGTAAATAGGCTGATTAAGAGACTTAATATAATAAATGGTCACACCACTGTATTAGTTAAAAGACTTTAAACCAAAGATTTACAGAAATCTTGGGTAAGTACAATTTTATTACTACTGGCGTTATGTCTTTTAGCATACGGTTTAAGATAAACCTAGCTGGTGTGACCTATTTAGTAATGTAAAGTAATGAATTGAAGAGTGAGTGTAGCTTGGTTTTTGTGACATTTCTCTTATCTGAGCAATTATGACAAACAGCTATATATTACAGCCGTAATATATAAGGTCAGCAATGTAGGTCATAAGTGCATTATGACCACTTTTATTCATTATGTATCTTACCGCATCTCTGATCTTACTAAAGAAAAATGCTCTTATTCGATATCCAAATACCCATGATAAATCCACATATAACTTATTCTATGTTATAGTTTGAATAACTGAATACAAAGATGAATAATGCATTTGAAATTCTGTAGCAAGATAAGAGTCCTTCATGTCTCCATCACTTTCTGAGAAGTCTTAAGGAAATCTTAAAATGCATAATTATATGATGACAGTCTGAATCTGATATTTCCCTTGTCACAAAAGGGGACATGTGCAGGTTAAAAGATTTAAAATCAGGATAGCCCACAATTGCACCATCTTTGACTTTTCACGCAAATACCTATCCGCATCAGTCTGATTCTAAAGAGTTGTCCAAAGTGCTGGTTAAAGTCTAAAAGAAAGCCAATTGCAATAAATTCGACCAATTGTTTGTCAAAGAAATCACAAAGATGTTTTCACCAACTACTGATACTTAAATTTGATTGATCTTAAGGGCCAAAAAATTTGGAAGGCTACTGCATTTGATCATATTATGAGTAGAAACAATATAGACAATGTGCTCTCGGATCTTGGGGACTTACATTCCTAGCTATTGCTAGCTAGCAAATAGTCATGTCCTGGCTTACTCATTTTTTGCACAATTCTGGGTCTTTTGACATTCTAAGAGTATGGGAATGACTAATCTTCATTTTACAAGCATGATGAGAAAATGTACTTACAAAGCACTCCTTTGGTCTTATGGGTCTGCTTTTGCATACTGCTGTTAAAACACAAGATTCAAAACTGTACCATTATTTATTAGACCTCTGCCTTGTGCTCTGAAAGTGCTACCTTGACCAACCAAGCATGATCTCTGCGCACCCTTTCTCTTTTATCAGTCTGAGACCAACTTTGCATCTCACATTGCTCCATACTGCAAAATAGCACTGCATCTGGGTTACCTTTGCACAACCCCAGGAGAAGTTTGTAGCATCATCAAGGTTAATAACATAATCAGGCAAAAATTTTCTGGTTGTTATATCAGATTCTTACTGATGGTTCTGCCAAATAAGCCATCATTGCACAGTGAAAAGTTGGTTGTATTTAGTTGCGGTAAATGACCAACTGAAAGAGTGGAAGGAGAAGACATGAGTGTGACCTGATCACAGCTACTTGTAACATATGTGCTTCAATCCCAGCTGTAGTACGCTTACATTTCTTGCCCTTAGCTTTGCCTTTTGTCTTTTTAGAGTATTTTAATCTTTTATCCTAATGCACTTAGTTGTAGAAGTATTTGCTGGGTAAGTTTAGTCTAGGGTAGGTGAATTCAAACCTTAGGGGCCTGTCCCAGCCCCCAGCAGCCACATGACCTGGTTTATCTCACATCAAACGGGGTACATTTTGATCTGAATAATTGATTAAACTGTATATATCACTGTCAGACTCGATGTCAGTAAATTAAAAAAAGATTGGCCCAGAATGAGGTGGATCCAATGACCTCCTTGACGCCTCCATAAAATCTTCCTCTGTATCTAACTGAACCTGGACTGGGATGTGACATTAAGACCTTAAGTTTTATCCACCTTTCTCTATATTTTCAGTTGTAAAATGTTCAGATGTTAGTAGTTAAGAACAAGTTAATCAATGGCCGTGTATCGATTATATTGATAATAAATGAAGCAAATAATAAGGAATATATATGATAACAATTTTGATGTAATGAGCCATATGATACATATACATAACTGCATAGCATATGTTACATATACATACCTGCTGAAATTATGTAGCAATTTTGATTTAATGAAGCATATGTACTTAGGCTTTATATCCCGCATATTATCAGTACTGTAATGATATAGGGATCATATGGGATGATGTAATGAGGCATATGTTACATATACATACCTGCTGATAATATATAGCAATTTTGATTTAATGAAGCATATGTTCTTAGGTTTTATATCTTGCATGTTATCAATACTGCAATGATGTAGGGATGTAATAACATATGGTTTAATACCAGTGTGAGAAATATTACAATCATTTATGTTTGCCTGTTGAAATACCAATTTAGGATGAAGCTTTGTTATGTTTTGTATAGATTAAGTTGGAATTTTTTTAATGTAACCTAACATATATTATAAAACTGATCTAAGATATAGTTCAATTTCTCAAACAAGTCTGTACATGTTTTTAGCAATAGAAAAATGAAAATTGTACTACTTTACAATAATCTACATTATGAAAGTAAGATTTTGATCAATTCTCAAACAAGTTTGTACATGTTTTTTTAAAATATGATTAGTAATCATAATGTAAATCCTATTTAAACTCGATCTAAATACAATTGTATATTGTATATCTATATTTCTTTATGATATTGTAAAAAAGAAAAAAAAATCAACAGAAATATGGATGATGGTACAATTACATACAGGGATATATATATTCAAGTTAGGCGGATGAATCTGAAACATCCTCCTATTTTTTTGTCATTAGCATTACCTCATCTTTCTATTTCCTCTATTAAAGCATTTGGAGTCTCAATTTTTTATGTTTCCTGTTTCATATGGCATTATCCAAGACATACTTTTGCTATAATATATGCAGCTGGCAAAGTTTATAAAGATAAAATGAATAACTCTATTAAAATGTGGTGGCATAGAATGAATACATACTCGCCATATGCCCAGGAAGTTATAAGAAGATATAGGGCAACTATGGAAAGATGTCAATCTATGGAATCACATGATGCATCAGATGATGAATCAGCCCATAACATATGAACTGATTATGAACAATATGCTTTGACAATTCATCTAGAAATTATACTTTAAAAACTTTCGAAAAACTCTTTGATTCTTTGTCAAATCAATATGTTTTGTCAAATCATCTACTAAAAGCCAATGAGATTACAATGGATGGAAATATTCAACAGTTTGAGTGTTCTAAATGCCACAGAAATCTAATCAATCAGAGGAATTTAGATGCTCATAAAAAATATATGGAAGTGATTATAAATCAAGGAATAATTTATGATGAAAAATGTGACAGATATTTTGCAATGCCAAAGGATCTTGCTGAACATTTATTCACATGTGGAAGATTTATGTGTTATCAATGTAATGTGCCTTTTATTCATCCTAAAGCTTTGAACTATCATATTGAACATTTTCATAGATCAAATGATAAAGGAAAACAATATAAATGCTCATTATGTAGTAAATTATGTTCTTCAAGGAAGGAACTTTATGTCCACAGAATGAATCAGCATGGAGGGGATGATAACCTTAATTTTATCCCACCATATATAGTTCATCATGATAATGAGGAATCGAAGCAGACATACATTACGAACCACGAACATATATTGGCTGCAGATGACCATGGTGATCTCAAGAAGACATACAACTTTGAAACTAACAACCTTCATAGGGGTTATAGGGGATAAGAGGACATATTAATCAGATCTATAACAAACAAAGCCAGACCTTTAGAGTGAATTTTGCATTTGAAATGATACTTTTCAATAATGAAATAATGAAACAAATTTATAATAGATGTAATGATCACGATCAAGCTGTATGGTTTCCTAGAAAATGCTGTGATAGTCATATTGTTTTTGATAGAAGTTATACTGGAATTTTTAAGGAAGAATTTTTGGGAGATAAGATGATAAGTTTATGTTCAAAGTCATACGTTATCCAAAACCAAAAAGGAAAACAAAAAATATCTTGCAAAGGAATTTTGAAATAAAAAAAAAATTTATCAGACCCTATGTCAAAATTCGAAAATACATTAAACAATCGTACCATTATGTCAGCAAAAAATATGGGCTTTAGATTGAAAAGCAATAATATTTTTACGTATTCACAAGAGACTTCATCTGGTTTATATCCTAATGAATAGAAATGTTAACCCTTCTCTATATCATTGTAGTGTAACACAATCCAGTGACTTCCTTTTTTCGTATGATCTGTCTAGGTTAACTACAATAATTGATGGAGGAGTTAAATTTCCAGGAACAAGATCTATTGGGTAAACTCCCTTAAAACGTTTTCGAATAAACTTATCTTGGTTCATTAACTTAGTTATTTGAATGGAATTCATTTTTTTTTAAATTTTAACTTACATTAACATTTCTAGCCTGATCAATTGTCATTATCTCTGGAAATTTAGCATAAACAATAATATTTATAGTTTCTCCTAATGACTTTGAAAATCTAACACTTAATATAACTCGCCCTCTAGGGGATTTTGCCATAACACTTCCCGATAAAATGCTTTGTATATCAAATAAATATAAGGCATATCCATCTGGAAAATCTCCTGGTTTTATAATAATACCACTTTCTGAATCTAAATCACTATCTAATAAATTTAGATATGTCGAAACATAATCATTTTCATCAAAATTTGGTCTAAAAAGGCGACTTGGTACTGGTTGACCATCTACATAAAGTTCTAAGTAATTTACTCCCATATTCATAAAATTAAAAGGATTTTTTTCATAATCTCCAGAATATGCTGAATTAGAGATCATATCAATTATTATTTTACTTGGTACCTGGCCATGGAATATATTATCTGTCATAAATGTATGAGATCCTCCTGCTACACTAAAACTTTTAATATCATTTCGCCAGAATGGGTATAATGCTGGACTTATTTTTCAAGCCTCATTATGAGCTACAATTACACTTGGATGTATACAAACTTTTATTATTGCAGATGTTATTTTTAATTTAGAATTTTCTGCCCCTGATCTCAACAATCTGAAGTCATTACTTGATTGAAAAATTTTTAAATTGACAGAAACTCCATTTAAAATTGATCTTTTTTTATCCTTTCCAAAGTCTATATATAGACAACCCTCAATACTAGCTGTTCCTCCATCCTTTCTTTGTCTTGCTCTTTCCGTAAAAGCCGTATTGCTACCAATATAAGTATTGGAATCCATTTCACCAGGTTGATCTTTTAAAAAAAGTGCTGCATAACCTTGAGATTCTATCATTTCATCATTAGAGATTAATAAAATATCCATAGGCGCTTTATAAGGGTAATTAACTCCAATATCTGGTGATACAATTTTTTGGTTAAACGATAAGTCGATTTGTCTCAAAATGCTATGTAAAGGAAAATTAACAGGTCCTACTTGATCACGATCAACAGTTGGTTGACCATCTAACCCTCTCTCATCACGAATTGGATCCCCATTTTCCTTGGTGATGATATATTTAATATGTAATTTTGTTTTACTTAAATTTAAGTAATCTACTGATGTCCCTGGAATATTAAATTCCATAGCTCCACTCTCAGATATTGCAGCAATAGGATTGAATTCTACCCAATATTGTCTTTGAATTGAATTATCGATAGGTGGTGGAATGAAAATGGACAATGAATTTTGTACTACATCCATAATGATTTATAATTTTTTAAAATTTTTTTTCCTTTTTTCTCTTTACCCAATTTACTCACTGCCTTAACTCTTGTCTTTACTTTAAACTGATTTTTTCTTTGTTTATTATTTTTCATCTGTTTAACCTCTGCTATAGAACACCACTTTGATTATGATTATTTTTTTCAGTCCTATTTATACTAATTCTCTAGCCTCAATTTACTTTTTGCCTGGTCTACAGCAGCTTTAGTTGGACTCACAATTGGCACGTCAATATTTTCTTTAGGTCTCTCTTTTTCCTCTTTATATCTACCCTCTATTATATAAAAATCAGGTCTAAAACCTATTTTTCCTTGAATACATTTTTCACAAAATTCTTGATACTTCTTCATTTTATCTTTTTTAAATGCAGTGTCAATCTGGTAGTATGCAACCAGTTGTGACACACAAATGTGTTTATGTATGGATAGCATTGTTTCATGTGTTTTTATTGTTCCTATTTTTTATTACAGACCCTACATAACAATTCTCTATTTCGAAAATGTTCAGGTGGATAATATGAAGGATATTATCTCTGCCTTTCCGAATTTACATTACATGACATTTAAAAATATGATATATTTTAACTGTATATGGTTAAGAGAGATCCCTCCTTTAGTGACTCTAGTTACTGATATGTGTTTGGAAACTACACCTGAAAAGGCTGTTAATGAAACTGAAATCATGAAAGCTTTGACCACAGGTAAGTTTTTTTTATTCATTTCAATTTTCTTAATTTTTTGAGTGTTAAATTAATTAATATTTTTTTATTTTTTCCTTCTTTTTTATCATTTACAGAAATGAGAAAAACCACAACTGATGACCTTATAAAGACAACATTGTATACTCCTACTCAAGTTACTTTCACGACAAATAGGTTAATCAAAATTATTTCCTCGAGGAAAAATGACAGATATTATACTGAAATTCTTACAAAGAAATTTGACATCAGTATTGCACCTTCAACTGATTTGCATACAAATTTAAAAATAAAAACAAAAACCAAAATTTTTGAAACAACAATAAGTGAGTTTTTTGTAAAAGATAAAAGAACAACCACCAATGGGTATTTTCACACCAGTTACCAGATTACTCCAAATCCAGTAATTGTTAAGGAAATTCCAACTTTCATTGTACCAGTGGCATCTATTCCATCCGCTATACTAGTGTGCATAGTTCTATCTTACTTTGTGATCAAATGCCAAAAAATTATACAAAATTGAAGACTAAGGAGTAGACGTAGTAGAATTGTGAGAGACAGTGGGATGATTGTAATGTGTAGTGCTATAAATGGGCAGTATTTGCCAACTCCTGAAAGGTAAAAAAATTAAAACTTTTTATATAAATTTCAATGAAATTTAAAAAAAATCTTGTAAAATCATATCATGAAATATTTATCTTTTATCTATATATATCAATTGTAGTCTATATATCAAATTGTAGCAATTATCGTGAACCTAGATGTTGCTCTGATCAAAAGATGGAACCAACATTAGACGAGAACTCTATCTTCCTAGGTATTATTGTTAATTCTATATTTTTTCCTACATATATATGTAAATTTATATATTGTGACGTCACAAAACTGATTTGTGAGGTCATCAAATTTGATATGTCATTGATGACGTTTCTGAATGAATATTTTCTTGACTATGTACAAACAATCTTCACTAAAAGGAGGAATATTATAGATTTTTTTAAAAATTTAAATAAAACCCAAGATGATTTCTTTATATAGTATTCTTATAGTTCAAGTCATTTTATACAGTTTATTTATTTATTTCTTTATTTCTCGTATTTGGTACAAATACATATTAAAGATTACAGGAGAAAAAAAAGAAAGTGTAGACTCAGAACATGGAAACAAAAGAAAAGAGCTGTAGCACTAGATTAAATATATACAACTCAAAACACATATGGTATTACTCACACCCTGACAGAAATAGTCAAGCATAATATGCAATTCTTCATTTGTAAGCATACATCCCACTCCACTTTTAATAACGCTGTCTCTGTGGAACAATAATGTCTTTATGTTTTCAGCATATAAATAATCTAACTCCGTGTAAGAAGAGGTAAAGTAGTACTGACTGATAGTATCACACATGCATTTTACATCATACAACATGTTCCAATGTACATTATATTTTGAAAGTATACTACGAATACTTTGGCAAACACTAGATCTGCTGCCTTCCTTAATCAGATTGCCACACCTAGATAAGATAGGGTTTTGACTGGTTAAAATACTATTCAGGAACTTTACTATTCTTTTATGTATCTGGCCTTCAATGTTTAAATCCTCAACAACCAAGTACAACAGATTTGAATGAGTTCTAGCATTTACCTTTATCAGTTTACGAACACATCTCCTCCATGAAGAACAAAAAGCATTTACTTTTGGGTCAGTGACGTCCCATAGTACAGCACCATATAATGCCATACAGTAGCTTTTCATTAGTTTATACTTTACATCATGATTACAATTTCCGAAATTTGACATTATAAAGTTGACTCATATAATAAAATCATTCTGTATATCTTCTATCGTTTTGTGTGTCACCTTAGGTCCAATAAGATTACCAAGATGTTTAGTGTATGGCACAGCTTTTATCTCACTGCCATTGAATATCACATTAATGTTTTCTGTTTTGTTTTTACCATAAATCAAAAGTTGACTCTTTGAAGGATTAAAAGTCACATTATAATCTTCACCAAATTTCTGAACTACACTTAACATACACTTCAAACTCGACAATCTTGGGGCTAGCAATGTAACATCATCGGCATATCCCAAGGCCCCCAAAAACATATCACCAATATGACATCCGTAGCCACTGGCTTTAAGCCTATGCAGAAGCTCATCAATATATATACAAAATAAAATAGGAGACAGTACTCCACCCTGCTTTACGCCATTTGAAACAGAAAATTCAGGTGATAATTCATTTCCCCATTTAATTCTTAATTTTTGACATGTGTACATTTTAATAAGAAATCTAATAATAATTGGACATAAACCTTTTTTCTGTAATAGCTTGAACAGTGCTTTGGTGAATGGACAAACTGTAACATGGAGAAGATTTGGACTTGAAAAATATATTAACGGCATTCAGGGAATTAATATGTTCAGACAATATGAAAACCAGTGTGATGATGTTACTTCCGTTGTTATAAAGTATACGAACTGTCATGTGGAGACAATTAACCTAAATATCACCAGAATTAAGGAAAACTTTCCTAGTGTCAGAACAATATATTGGTTTTGCAAAGGATATTGTCATATAAGCGATAAGATCATAGATGTGGACATTGTTGGATGTCTGAAAGGTAAAAATATACAATTTTTTTTTATTTTTTCTCTTCAGGAAGTAGCTTCAGTGATGATCATATTTATGAAGATTCCCAGCGGATTGAAATGAGATCAGAGCATCTGGGGTTTAAAAAAAATCATATTGTGCGTGTATGTTTTCATGATTACTTGCAATATTTTTCCTCTGTTAATTTATAGAATCAAATGAGATTAGGTCAAATGGGGTTAATCATACTGTGATATTAATATTCCTTTTTCTTAAAACAAAATTCTTATCGGAAAGTAGGAAAAAATGTACTCGTTTGATCGATTTACTTTAAAATAATCTGTGCAAATTAAATAGTTAAGGTTGGTCCATATATTAGTTAAACTGATGGACTTTACAAGTGCTAAACAGCAATTTTTATTATTGATTCAAGTTTCTCATTCGAAATGAGACAGTGGTGCATCTACTATTTGTATTTCAATAGTAATGAAAGTATGTTTAATTATTTGTTTTAGCCTCGTATCTGTTATACATAGCAACTTATTAGACCACAACATGGGCAAAATACAGTTAAGAAAAATCATAGCTGTAACAGGAAGTTTGGATGTTGTTAAATATATATTTGATAGGTTACACCCATGAAGACCAATTTGGATATATGCTCCCTTAATTGTAGAGGATTGCGAAGTAAACAAAAAAGAAACACACTCTTTAAATGGTTAAATGATCAAAAAAGAGGTCTGATAATGTTACAAGAAACGCATTCAGATGCGTCAATTGAAGAATTATGGGAAAAAGAATACGAAGGGAAAATTTATTTCTCACATGGTTCTAGCAGTGGTAGGGGTGTTGCTCTTTTAATTCCTAAATATATGAATGAACAAGTACCAATTAAAGCAATTGAGACTGACAAAGAAGGTAGAATTTTACTAGTACATACCGAACTGTGCAATAGAGATGTAATTGTAGTAAACATTTATGCACCAACTAAGGACAATACAACTCTACAAAATAATTTTTTAGAAAATTTAAGAATAATTCTTGAAAATTTTACTGATAAACCTTTGATAATTGGTGGTGATTTTAACACCTACTTAGACTCTGAACTTGATAAAAGAGGAGGGATAAGTCCTCAGACTTCATCGTATAAAGATAATCTTATACAGTTTATGGAAGAATTTTTATTAGTCGATATATGGAGATTGAGAAATCAAGACAAACGCCAATTCACATGGAGAGGAAAAGGTCGTGGAGGAATAGTTCAAAGTAGGTTGGATTACTTTTTAGTATCAGTCTCTTTAGAGTCTGAAATAGACAATACAACAATTAAACCAGGTTTCGGTACAGACCACAGCCAAATTAACCTCAATATAAAATTATTAGAAGGCCAGAAAAGACGTAGAGGTTACTGGAAATTTAATAACAGTTTATTAAAAGACAAGGATTATATAAAAATAGTTAAAGAAACCATTGTCGAAGCTTTATCTAATAACCAATTTAATAATAAAAGAGTGCTTTGGGACTTTATTAAATGTAAAATTAGAACAACTACTATGATTTACTCTAGTGAAAAAGCAAAATCCAGAAATAAGAGAGAGAAAGAAATATGGAACATGCTACTACAACTAGAAGAGAACTGTAATCGAACGAACAACCAAAACACGTTTACAGAATATGAGAATTGTAAAACAGAATGGGAGACCATTCAATTAGAAAAAAACAATGGCGCAATACTAAGATCAAAAGTACGCTTTGCCGAAGAAGGGGAAAAAAACTCAAAATATTTCCTGAATTTGGAAAAACGAAACTATGATAATAAACATATGAAATCAGTGATTAATTCTAAAGATATATTGATAGACAAGCCTGATCAAATCTTAGAAGAGCAAGCCATTTTTTTCGAAAAACTTTATACATCAAATATATGCGATGAAGAAAGCCAAATTCTGACAAGTGAATTTCTTGAAAAAATTGATATACCAATGTTAAATGAAGACCAAAAGGAATTTTTAGACTGTGAATTAAGCGTTTCGGAGTTGTCTATGGCCTTAAAAGAAATGTCAAACGATAAGTCACCAGGGCTAGATGGTTTCACTACCAATTTTTATAAGTTTTTTTGGGCTGATATAAAACTTGTCGTTCTTGAAAGTTTTAATTACTCTTTAAAATATGGCGAATTAAGTGAAACCCAAAAAAGAGGTGTGCTCTCCCTTATACCAAAAAATGGTAAAGATACGCGGTATCTAAAATCGTGGAGGCCAGTCTCACTGCTAGCCACAGATTATAAGATCCTTGCAAAAACATTGGCAACAAGGCTACAAAAAGTAATCTCAAACTTAATTAATCCTGATCAAGTAGGATATATAAAAGGACGACACATTGGACAAAACATAAGGTCCATAGAGGACATTTTATTACTGAGCAAAAAACACAATATTAGTGGCTTATTGGTTTTAATAGATTTTGAAAAAGCATTTGATACTGTTGAATGGGACTTTTTATTTGAAACTTTAAAATCATTTAATTTTGGCCAGACGTTTAGAGCTTGGATAAAACTTCTATATACTAATATAAGTTCCTGCACAATAAATAATGGTTATTTTTCAAGAAATTTCACACTAGGGAGAGGAATTCGCCAAGGGTGCCCACTGTCAGCTCTGTTATTTATTTTAGTAGCAGAAATATTATCAATCAACTTAAGAGCCAACAAGGAAGCAAAAGGTATTACCATTGACAATTGGGAATACAAGATTTTTCAATTAGCTGATGATACCACTATTTTAGTCAAAGATCTAGAATCCCTGAAACTAATTATAACAGTTTTTTTTAAATTTCAAAAAATATCTGGCTTAAAACTGAATCTTGATAAATGCAAAATTGTTCAACTTGGGCCAATGATGTTGACAAGAGCAGGATTACCAAATGAGCTTTCAAATCTTAAAATTAATAAGGGCCCTTTCAAAACATTAGGGGTGTGGTTTTCGCCGGATTCAAATGAAAGCAGTAAACTGAATTATGATGAGCGTCTTAATAAAATAAACAAAATCTTGCAAATTTGGAGCCAAAGAAGCCTATCTTGGAAAGGACGCATCATGATAATCAAAACATTAGTACTGTCCCAGGTCGTTCACTTATTCGCAACAACTTTTACACCAAGAGAATTTTTAGTCCAGCTAGACAAAATACTTTTGAACTTTTTATGGAACAAAAAACCTGTAAGGGTCAAGAGAGAAACTATAATTGCTCCTGTAGAAAGTGGAGGTTTAAAAATGCCCGAAGTGTTTGCCTTTCAAGAGGCACAAAAAATAGCCTTCATGAAAAACTTACTTGTAGAAGATGGTAAATGCCTTAACCTCTTCTTAAAAGTCTGTAACTTTAAAAAAGTCATGTTAGACCATAAGCTATCCAGCAGTGTTATAGAAAACTATACAAATTCTAAGTTCCATCTCCAGACTTTACAGGCTTGGTTCAAAGTTAAAACTAATCCCCCTGAAGACTTACAAAGTATTTTAAATGAATATATCTTCCTAAACAGTCATGTAAATATAGATGATTCACCTATTCACCCTAAAGACTTAGGATTAGATAATGATTTACTTGATCTAAAGATTGTAGACCTCTTAAATAAAGAGAAAAAATTCACTACAGCTGAGGAGTTAAGGGTTAGGCCGGGATGGTGTATTAATATTATAAATATATACTCATTGCTGGATGCTATCCCGAAACAGTGGAAATTTATTATAAATAATGAAGTATACAGATACACTCCATACCTAAAATTTAGTACATCATTAAACCACAGAATAACAGAAATCAAGAAGGTTACAAGCAAGAAAGCATATTTAGAATTAATCAGGCATGTAGTTAAAGCACCAACAGCTGTAGAAACCTGGTTGAATTTATTTCCCTTTCTAGAACAAATAGAATGGAACTCAGTGTTCACACTAGTATACAAAATAACCAAAGAACCGTATCTACAATCATTCCAGTATAAAATTCTGAATAGAACTCTTAATTGTCGCTATAATCTCTACAAATGGAAGATATCTTCCTCCCCTACCTGTATTTATTGCACAGAGAATGATACTATAGAGCATCACCTTTACCACTGCAATGTGACAATTAATTTCTGGAGGGAAGTTAGCACATGGCTTTACAAGATAAATCTGATAAAGCTCTCTTTTACAGTGTGTGAAGTAATTTTTGGACTTTGTGAAGCTTCACACACTGATGGGTGTATAGAATTTGTGTTTAACTACATTATATTATTAGGAAAATGGTACATTAATAAAAGTCGTTCTAACAATCAGCGAATAACATTTTCCAACTTTCCTTCTCTAGTAAAAGAAAAGTTGGAAATTTTGAGAATGAGTTATATTCTAAAGGAAAATTTAGATATCTTTAACAAGTCCTTTGGCACTTTGTATAGGTATTTTGACTAATGAACATTCAGTCAAATGTAGACTTAACAATGATTTACCATGCTATGTTCCTGTAAAACAATAAACCTAAACGGTATTTCAGGACTCTTAAGAAGATCTAGTATTGTTCTCTGCAACTAAAGGCAGTGTAAATATAATGTAATGGGTAGACAAAATGAAAAGTGAAACTTTTATATTAAATTACATAACTTCTTGCTATAGTGCTAGAAAATGTACTTAAGTTGTATTCAGACAATTTTGATATTGTATGTTACAGTTTTGCTTTATGTAATGATACAAGAGAGGCAATAAAATATTAAAAAAAAAAAAAAAATTCTTATCAGCCTAAAATATTTTTTAGATCAGAAGATGGTCACAGTGACATCTGATTTCACACACTAAGACAATGACAGGACTGGTAAAGAAGAGGAACTAGATAATGGAAACAAGGTACGATATAATGATCGATATAATGAAGTTGGTGGATATAACTATGAGAATTTATATGGATTACTAGCAATTCCATTTATTGGATTAGTAATTTCTGTAATATCATTTCTTTTGAAAAAGTATGAATGTCACCTCCTATTAAGACTTATAAATTTCTTCCTTCCTGTGAATGAAAATGAGCAAGAAAATGACAGTTACGGCTCCCGTAGTACGGCAACCCCTCCAATTATTTTGTGTGCAAATGAGTTAAGTGATTACAATACCTCTCAAACTTCAACATATGCTACTACTGATTACTCTGACAAAGAGATTCAAACCTCCCTCCCAGCATCAATCCTGATTGCTTAGAGGGAGACAATTTTAAAGAAACAGAAGATGGATCAAGCTTTGATGAAGAAGACATCATTTATATTAATATTAAAGAACAAGCTTGAGTAGACAGTGACAGAGATCCATCAACTACAAGATCGGGGATAAAATACAAATAAAGTAATTTTTTTGTGGTGTGAGAGTTTATTTAAAAAAAAAACATTTAAAGTGCTGGTTTTAAAAAAATGCCATTTAAATGTAATAATTGTGTTATATTGATGGATTGTTAGTAAATACGAACTGTTTAATAGAAATATGTTCTATATTTCTTGGATTATTTTTGTCTCATTATGGTTTTTGATTAGATTAGATTACTATTTTTAGATACATACATTTCTTGACAACATTTCATAACACTAAATCGTACAGTTACAGCATTAGGTGCACTCTTTCCCATTGTGAATTAGTTGGAACGTTATGATATATATGCTGTATTACACTAGAACGTTATGATTATCTTAGACTACCGATCTTATCAGATGGCTTTTATTCTCCATATGGATTGTTTTTTGTGGTGGATTAATCTATTTATGGATTAATAAAAATTAGATATGTATACAAAATAAATTAGTACTAATTGTCATAAATTAAACACTGCTGGGATTTAAAATAGAATAAAGACATGAAATAGATCTCAAATTGGTCTAAAAATATAATTTCACTTCTACAATCCTCGACATCTTGATTACATTCTGGGCATTGTAAAATATCTTTGCCTCGCTTTCTAACATGTAGGTAGAACAAACGGTACAGAAGAAATGGTTACATGTTGTATTGAATGCTCCATCAATAGATAGAAATGATCTACATGAAGATCAACATAATTTTTCTTTCTTTTTTGATAAATGTCAGACCAATTTTTATCCATACCTAGAGTATCTAAATGCTTCATCATATTTATTTCCCTCTAAGGATTCTACAATCAGCTGATTCAATTTTTTTCCTATATAAATAAAGGTTGGTACCCATAAAAATGTACTTTGGGTCATAGAGGTCATATTTTATTGAATTGATTTGGCAAAAAATTTGATCTATCAAGTAATTACGACAACATTTTTTATATCATCTGCATTATCAGACCATATTTTAATAAAATTATAGGCACATTGTCCACAAACGAAATGACAGCATGGTCCAGTCATCAGAATGTCTTCCATCAATAATGTATCTTGACAACAGCAACACTTGGCATTTAAAACCACATCAATTGCATACTTCACAAATTCAGGATATTTTTGTCTGAAAATATAGTAGTATATTTAAATAGATGATAAATCTTACTTAAAATTATACATACAGAATGTGTGTATATGTCATTTGATAATATTAAACTTCAGATGATGTTCCCCTCTTTATTTTTTTTGGAAAAAAAATAACCGGTGTGTACACAGACTTTTATCAAAAAATTACCATTTCGTTCACCACGGTTAAAATAGATATTTCACATTCTTCTTGATTTATAGTTTGAAAGATTACTGGATACCTAAAAATAAACTACTGTATATAAACTGGAAGAACTTCTTTGAACATCATATAACAACTGAAGGCTGATCGAAAATTATTCTTCTCTATCATTGAGATCAATTCGCAAACAGTAGCAACAGCAGACAGTATCATAGATGGTACATATCCATTGATTCTCCATCCAAGGAAAGCATTAACTGAGTTATTCATCTCTTGATCCTCCATATCTTCTCCTTTTCAATTTTTTCAGATTAAATAGTGTTCATTAGTATGATTTATTTATTATGTTACAAACAAATAAGTCAGTCAGTCTTTGTTAATGTCCATATGGAGATGATCTGTGTATCTTTAATTTACAATGGTATGTCAACATAGACCTCACCCCTTGAGACATCTGTATTTTGCATACACCTGGGTTAGGGGTGCATTAAGATGACACTACAGCTCACACAAATATATTAATGCCTGCTGGGTGGAGGGTGGGGAATGCCCAAATGTAAAATAATTTTTGGTCTCTGCGACCTACAGTGTCATTTGGGTCACTGTCACTCCCCATCCAATGAAGCACTGAGAACTCCATGTTTTTTGCAGAGTGGCCTTGGTTAGAGAAGTGTCTAGCCACTGGGGTTGAACTTTGAAGTTTAATGTTATGAACACTCCTAAAATGTTCATACATTCTCTGTCTCAGTGGTCTTTTAGTCTCCCCTATATATTGGAGGCCACATTTAGAACAGTTAATAACGTAATATCAACTCTATGACGCTATATGGGGTCACTGAGTATGATGTCATCCTGTATCTAACTGACCCACCTTGGTCTCCTAGATACCACTCCTACTTTATTAAGAGGCATTTTTGAATTTTCAAATTGTTCAAACAGTGACCAGTCCGGAACTGTTATTCATTTTTCATAAGCAAGAATGTAGTTTTTATGTTCAACTTGCCACAGCTCTTTCACTAAAAGAGCTAATTTAAATATACATATAAAAAGTGTCCATTTGAATGTCAGATTCATTTGAGATATCTGTAAAAGTGAGTTTACTAACTGAGTATCTAACCAGGCGCATGAGGTCAGCACACCCCAACTACCCAGCCAGCACTACATATGAGACCAACAAGGGTCCCAAATGGGTTCTTATATGGGGCCTTTGTGGGCGCCCTATATGGGCCCCTGTCAGTTTTTGCAAACGGTTTTCTGATGGGACCAATATGGTTTATCAATAAGGGTCATATATGGGCCCCATATGGGGCCTTTATTGTGAAATAAATGGGTCCCACATGTGCCCAACTTGTAATTTGAACATGGGGCCCAGATGGTTTTTGCAAATGGTTTGGTGATGGGACCAGTATGGGCTCTGTATATGGGTTATATGTGGGTCTGACAAGGGCACTATATGGTAAACTTCATCCAGGTTCTTATTGGTCCTGCCTATAGGTTCAGATGTATGGACCGGCTCAGTTTTTAAATGTGCACTACCAACACAAGGTCCATTTGTAGTTCAGCTTGCATGTAATAGAAGCTCAAAAATGAGTTGATCTGTGTGAACAGTCCGCAATTTCTTTCACACTTTGCCCACATATTCTGTCTAATATTTTAATACACTTTCATGAAGCCTTTGTAAATAATGCACAATAAATCTTGATTCATACTATACTATTATCCAATTTCCAGAATGTAATTCAAATCATTTCAAGTTCAAAATCTTATGATGTACCACATTTGTGTCTAAGCTTGTCTTATACAGAATACAGAAATGTGTATCAGAAACTCATCACTTAATGATTCACCCAAACCCTTTTTCCAGGTGGCCCAAGCTAAAACAGCTACATAGCCTTGTCAAGACACAAGTAAAACACATGATGAAATCCTCAGTTAGCTGATATAATTAAGCACATGCATTATTTGATTAATAAAGATTTTTTTCATTATGAATCCCCACCAAAAATATCATAGTTTATTATTTTAGCCTTATTTACACAATTTTTACAAATTTCATAGATTTCTCACACATATTTATAATCTTTAAATTGTACTGTAATTTGTATCCTAGTGACGAAAGGCTACCCTGTTTCACACCATGGGGTGTTTTCCCATTTTCCTAGCACTGCCTCAAAATACTATCTGTGTGAAAAGATAACCATATCTGTACTGCATGATATAGGGGGTTGGACCTATTAATGACCCCTTGAGTTAAACTAAGAGAAACTAAAATGTTACAGAATTTCCACAACTGTAGACTTAGGATTTCTGTACTCTTATACATGAAAAACGTGTTTGTGGTACATTAAGGTAATATAAACCACTAGATTATTAATTAGTGAGATATACAACAAATTTAATTTAATACATTTTTTACAAAAACTTGACAATACATTTACAGAGCTATAAAATGGCTATTGTATGTGATAATAATGAGGGTCCCTTGTGAGAATATTATACCCATTTTTGACCTTCACAAGTCCAACCAATATGCGTGTACACTTTTATTTAAAAGGCTTTTGTGGCGAGTTGTTTTTCTCAAATAGGACCTTTTTTATTTTTGGATTTTTTTCATTCAAAATCAGATGAGAAGTTAATAAAGAACACTTGTTATATATATTTACATTTTTCCTCTAGGATTTATATATGGGACCTATTTGGGACCCTTATACCAGTAAATCATCCATAAAAGTCCATTCTGGGGCCCATATTAAACATTGTGATAATAAATGTTTTGTTTACCACTCTTTACCAAGTCCAAATCAACATGATGCCAAATGAATCTATTATTAAATCTGTTTTATTTTCCTTGTTTTGTACTATTTAGGGAACATTAAGTATTTTTATATAAATGGGACCAATATGGGCCCCCTTTGGGCATTCTGTGCCCATATATATCCTTTATAGGACCCATATTGCTATTTGCCCGCCTATAGCCCACATAGGCCCCATATGATCATGCTTGCTGGGTAGAACATCAGGAAAACTGCACTCCTTCCACCAGCCACTGGGATTCCACAACAGATTTCAACCTGGATAATTTCACTATTCCACCCACGGTTCAATTCACTCACGGGGTTCAACCTGAACAACAAAGTGTGTACTCAACTGACATCTGCAAAAAGAAAACAGCCTGCAGCCAAACTGAAAGGAGGAGACTACCCAAGAAACTGTCTGTTAAACACCAACACAGCAGTACTTCACCTGTTCTGTTTAAAGATAGAGCGGTTCATGGTCTCCACTGGCACATCTGCCCACATCAAGATGCAGGATTATTATGTTATCCCATTGGATGAGTCTCCTTTGGCCCACTCGCCGGGCACTCCTCTTATGACTCCAGGAGAGAGCAGGACTGTACTATTTGAGGGACCGTCATCAATTCAGTGTTACTACACATCTGAATTTAGACAGGCATTCCTTGAGCAAAGTGGAGGTGAGCCTTTATCTTCCCAACAAAATAACAGGGAAAATGTTCGCTCATAATTTGAAAAATATTTATGTGCATGAACCTTCACTGTTCCGTTCACCACTTGCTTGAATATTAAACATTATGTTATAACTCATTATGTTATTTTATTATGTTTTTATTTTTAAAAATACTTTTGCTGGTATCTACATGAGATTTCACAATAGCCTTTAGATTAATTTTCTATTGCATTCTAGCTTCTGTCAAACACAACAGCAGTAAGCTATTCCTACACACATGTGGAATTCCCTATACAGTTGTGCAGAACCTACCTGAATATATTGTTTCAGCCACTTTTTTAGGACAAGTGTGGGTCTACACTACACTCCTACACCATCCTGGACTTGCAAAAACTATGTTTGTGTATTTCCAGTAGAGTCCAGAAACCACACTTTATTCAAACCTTCACACCCATATTGTGGACTTTGGCATTCATATTTATTGATTGTATGCACCATAATGCACTAATTCAATACACTATGAACTATATTGTTGTCCTTCCAATAAAACACCTTTTATTTTATTTGAGTTCACTTTATTAAATACAATTAATATTTATGTGGTGAAAGTAAAAATTCATCATATTTTCCAACAATATCACAACCCATTTGGCTATTATTCACTTGGTTTGTAACTGAACCGGACTACTATTCACTCAGGGAGGTAAGGATTACCCTGAGAAAAAAGTAATATTTGGTTCAAAACCTCTAAATTATCATCTAGGTGCTATTTCCAACATACAACAATTCAGGAGATTTTATACAAGGAAAAAATCTCAAAAATTCCCCAAATACTCCTTTGCTCTGCAGGAGCATAGGAGAAACTCTCCTTATCCGGAGGAGCTTGACGGAGCCCTTTTTTCCACCTTATAGGGGAAAATTGGCCCACCCACTTATTGCCTCTGATGAAAATACTATACTAAAGAGATTCGAAATAATCAATCATACTGAGAGATTATAAGGCTAGGAGTTTGTATTTCACTTACACATTGACTTATTTCATTCTTTACATGCATTCGGATTATGACATGGTTGATTTGGCTGCAGCAAACATGATACACAATGGAATAAATCTAACCTTTCCACATACATATCATTGATAACCTCAATCAATTCCATCCATTCATTAATTTTAAGATTGATGCCTTCATTTGTAGGAAACATTTTTACAGATCCTAATTTCCATAGCCTAATCGCTACAGATTTGTAAGGAGAGGCGCATGATAAATAAAAACCTCCTCCTATATGCTTCTTAACATCTATATATTCTTGACCATTAGCAATCTTTCCTATCTCACTGGTTATTAACTGACCAGAGTGCATTATCATCATGAGTTTAGAAATATTTAATTTCACTCCTTTTTTAACAATTTTATGGCCATCCCATTCTTTTATCTGTATCTGATCAATGACACCCTTATCAGCTGTAAATATGATGTACTTATCGCCTCCTACATGGAAGGTTCTCTTAAAGGGTGCTTTTAGATCAATTACTTCGATATCCTTCTCATGATTAATTTGATCATCATTTTTCATTTCAACATTGATTATACCAGGTTTTGTCTGCTTACTAGTTCCTGGTTTCATTATAGATTTAGGATGAAGATTTCTTGGATCTTCTTTCAATACAATAACATCCTCATTATCTTGTGTTTTGAATAAAGAATTTATCTTCTTATTTTTTCCAGTATTATTACTCTAATTTTTCCTCTTTTTGATCGATGAACTTACTTTGCTATTAACGTAGGCTTCAGCCATTATATTTGGTTTTATTGTTCTAACAATCTTATGGGATTAGTTCAGCTGAGTTTGGGTTTAAATAGACTTAAACACAATGTAAAATCTACTACCTAAGCATATTAAAACTTATGATCATTTAACAATAAATATATGTATTTCATTAATTACAATCTAGTGATTTTTCTATATGGTAACATATGGTAATTCATTTTAGGAGACAAACAAAAATTTTTTATAATAAATGTGCCTCAGATTTTTAGAAGAATTATACTTTTGGAGATAGCATTAGAATAAATTCACAATTAAACAAATGTCTCCTATGTTCGTCCATAGGTATGGCAAATGTCTCCCAATCTACTAATGATATCTGACACCATGGACAATACACCTTATCTCCTCTTCCTGTATAAATAAATCCACCTATTGCAATACCTCTCGGATGTATAGGATGAGACTTTGGCCAGGAATTAAATGTTAAAATTCTCTGATCATATTTTTGATAAAGGCTTGGCGGCCATTGACTTGCTAGATTTATATATTCCATTCTATGACAGGTTTCACATGATCCATTCTTAGTTGATATTGCAAATCTTCCAAAATATGGTTTCTGATTTGATTGATTTGATAGATTCAATCCAGTGGTTGATCGAGAGGAATCGATTGATCGAGTAGAATCAGACATATCTTTAGATAATGTAGATGCAGATTGAACTAAATCCTGCTTTGCCAATGTATTTTTCTTCTGTAAACTGGAGGGAGGTAGTAAAACCTCATTCCCAAATTTATATTCTTTTGGTTGATTAGCAAACATGTCGATTATTCATTATATTTGGAGGTATTAGGGACAGCTTATATATATTATTTTATGATTATTCAGCAAAAAATATTGATTTACAAAGATCGGGCAAATGAAAAGCCATAGTGTTAAATCTAATTTTTACAAATTATGAAACATTATGAGATACATTTGATTGAGTTCTGTTAGTTCATAATTACCCATATGTATAAATTATCTGACGTATCACTAACATATTTTCATAAGGGTGATGTGTATTTAAAATTTTTGGATGATGTGTGAATCTCTTGATTCATATTGATTGATACTGAAATTGTAGCAGAAAAAAATTGTTTACATGTACATACAAAATCTAGATGAATAAAAATGCAGTTGAAACACATTACAGTGAAGAACATTAGCGGATGTAGTTGAAAAAGTGGTTTAACGATAACATTGGATATATAGTTGAAAAAATTGTTTATGAAAATATCAAAATACTAGCCTTAGCAATTGTGATTTAATAAAGTATATGATAAGGGGTAAGATCATATATCCCTATAAGCCTAGCATTATATATATATATATATATATATATATATACGCCTCATTAAACCCAACACATAATGCTTTTTATCATGCTTGATTTATTATCAATATAATTTTGATTTATTATCAATATAATAGAAACACAACCATTGATTAACTCGTTCTTAACTACTGATGTTCATTGGTCAGATTTCAAAATCAAAGTGACCACATGGGGCTGGTGTAGACAAGGATAGGGAGACCCTAGACCAATCACATACGAGATGAACAAATTATGTCAAAGGAACTTAATAAATTAAATTAATGGAGCCTAACAATGAGCGCTAAGGCACCTAAATGTCTTCCTTGATTCTCTCATCAGATTTTTTTCTTGGAATAAGTGTTTTCGTGAAAAGCAATCTCACTTGAGGACTCTTTAAAGTTTGCCAATTTTGCAGAATTTTCTTTACAATTACAACATTTAAAAAAATTCTAGTATGGCCGCTCTTTTTCCCGGAAGTAAGAAGCAGAGATTCATTCTAGCTTTTTTATTTGTATGTCTTAATCTGTTTCCCAGGACACAAATGACTGATGAAATTAAGCTGAAGTGTGAAAATTTTTATTTCAGTTATGAATCCCTATTTTACAACATAAAAGGTAAATAGCAGATTAAGTTTAATACATAGATGACAAAAATCAACAACAGTGGCAGATCTAGGGGGGGCGTGGAGGGCGCACGCCCCCCCTTTCAGAGTTTGAAACCCTTAGTCCTGGGGCTTTTTGTCCCTCTCCACGCCCCCCTCCAATCCCCCCACCCCAAGATATGTTTTTACTAGGGTAATATGCCTGTTTAAAGTGACAGTCATTATACCTGTGTCACTGTCCAGTATCAAAGGGGATTAGGCTCTTTTGTGTGTGTACCATGTTAGGTCTCATCCTCAAACAAACTGAGGATTACATCTTTTGTGGATGACTTTGTTTATAAACCTTTGTTTACCAGTGTATGTTTAAACATGAGATATACAATTTACAAAACTGGAATCACTCACCCCAATTAATAATTTATTACTGCACTTCTATATTTCAGTTCTAATTTGCTACACTAGCCATGATGAGATTAAATTGCAAAAAAAAGTTAAATTCCAAAAACGTTTCATCAAATTTAATCAATTGGTTTATGTGTTTTTAAAGAAAAACAATGAAAGAATCAATTGTTTTAAAATAAAAATGTTGAAGAAACATTGTGGCATATAAACTTGATTATTGTGTAAATGTGTTATGTACCATTTAGTTAGTGGGCTTTTGTATTGCGCTACTGCAGGTTTTTACAGAGGCTTTTTTTCTGCTAGAGATTTTTCAGTTTACTTGACCATCAGTATCATATGTTAAGTGTTTAGATAAGATTGGCATTTTGCCCTCCTTGTCCCTTAAAATAGCCAGCATTTTTTCCACCCTTGCAATATTAACTGGCGTTTTGTCCCCCAGGATTTTGTCGTGCACCGCGTGTTATGTCCCGCTACAAAATGGCCTAGGCCCCTTTTTTCTTAGGCCCCTTTTTTCTAGGTCCCTTTTTTCCTAGGCCCCTTTTTTCCACGCACCCTATTTTTTCGGGAAATCCTGTATCTGCCTCTGAATAAAATGCTTTGAATCAGCTGTTACTGGGTGTATAACCAGATACCACTGAATTCATTATTTTGGGTTCAAAAATACGTCAAAAATTCAACAAATCTTTTCCAGTTAATATTCTTGGTAATTGATTGTTACAGATTAAAATGCTGCTTAAAGTCATACTTTAGCTGGCTTAATATTCAAGAATTTAACTTTGTTAAACCGATATATCCATCAATACTTAAAATCTTAAAGACTCAAACTGGACATAAAACATTTTATCAATGCTTGAACAAGGATCATGTTTTTCCTGGAAAGCGAATAAAATTAACGCAAAAACTGAGTTTGATAATAACAGACAACAACAACTGGTATATGTCTAACTAGATTTGCTTCAGGAAAATGCAGGATAACACTATTAAATGTTTTCAGTACAAGCTTATCAATGGAATATTAGGCACAAGGCAGTTCTTAAAAATAATATTATTCATACTTCAGATTGTAAGCAACAGGAGATAAACATATTACATTCGTTTGTTCCATGTGCTGTTGTTAAAAGTTTTTGGGATGATGTAAAAACCTGGTTCTGTCATGTCAGTAGCCTAACTCTAGTGCTAACAGCTGAGTCAATCCTGTTAGGGGAGTTAAGTACCTCACCATGTGATTTTGCTAAAAGTTTTAAATGATTTGCTTGATAATGTACACTTGGCCACTTCTCTCCACTTAATCAGAAAGAAACCCAAAACCTATCTCTTGAAAAAAGAATTTCCACCTTAATTTCTGCTTTTTAGGTTTTCTCTTTGTGCAGCTGACACTTGTTTTGTCTTAGGTTAATGATTTTATAGTCTGGTTTCCACCGACCCTACTCTGCAATGTAGGGTCAGGTATCGCCCACCATCTTGGGTACAACACTTCCGTAGTTAGTTTAAGTACTGTCGATCTTCTATTATCACCCAAAACATGTTTTGCTTCTAAAGATTATTGTCATTCCAAAATATTTTTAAGTTTAATTCACAATATTTGATGTTATAATTTCAATAATAAATGTTTAAAATGTTTTAAATACATACAAAAAGCATATAAGTAATTAAAATAATGATCGAGATATCCCGATAATGACAGCTGGCAATGATGTATTCAAGGCCATCCTGGCTGATACCAGTCCCTTTATTGTTAAAGGATGGCTGGTTCCCGTCCAATGATTTTAGTGTTCTGCTTTTTCTCTTTTGTGCACCTAGTGTGCGTCTTTAGATGGAGATTAAGCTCTATAAAAATGCCATTAGAATTATAACATTCGTTTTGTCATAGGCCTTGTGTAATCGGAAATCTATTCATTTATGATGCAAAAGAAGGAAAAACCTACCCAATAAAAGACATGACTTAAACTTTTTTCATTGAACAAAATATAGACGATGCAGATCAAACCCTTACTTAAAAATGCCATCATGATTCACATACCTGAACAGTAGAATATCAAATATGCATTTGTTACACATAAAAACCTGTATTATGGTGTAATGTATATGTTTGCACAGAAATATATAATTATGTATTAATAAGGTGACGGTTTTATGGACAAAACTATGTCTGTAAGACAATCCATCCCCTTATATTTGATGTTAGCCACCTGTCAAGAAAATGGTACATTGCCAACCTGGCTCGAGTTAAGCTCAGGATAACTTATTCTGATGTTTGGAGGAAACAGCTTACACCAAACTAATGCATTTCGTCTATTTGGTATACGAGTATATTTATTAAGATTTGAAACCCAACTGAAGTGGATAATTTCTATATATTCGATGAGTTAAACACCTAAATAAAGTGCATATTCTAATCTAATCTACTGCTTTGCAGGCGCAATATCTTCCCCACGAAGGGGAACTCAGTGTGCTGGCTTAACAAAATCATTATCATAAGGAAAGTCAAGGGGCGTTCAAGGTCAGTAATCCAGAGTTGTGGGTGTGACCAAGAGGCAAGGAAACTAAGTTGGAAAACTAGAATTAAAGGTGTGGGTTTTGAGGTGTTTCCTGAAAGATGTGACAGAGGGGCTATTTCTTATTTGGAAGGGGAAGGAGTTCCAGAGAACTGGGACATAGTGACTGAAAGAATTGGAGAAATGTTTGAATGATTTATGAACCTTATGGTCGAAGGTGGGAGTGTGAAGGAATTTAAGTTTGGGGGTACTTCGCCTTGTGTTCCTGGAAGAAGTGTAGGGATGAATTAATTCAATAAGGTAAACTGGTTCACCCTGGTTGAGAGTTTTGTATGTGATGAGACCAATTTTAAACTGTATCCTGTATTTGATAGGGAGCCAATGGAGTTTTTTTAATTGAGGGGTAATGTGACAGTATTTGGAGGACCGGGTGACAACCCTATAGAGTGAGTTTTGGACTAACTGCAATCTTCTTAACTCAAAATATGTAAGTGATAAGAATAAGGAATTGTAGTAGTCCAGTCTGCTGCTCACCAAAGTGTTTGCTAGAAGAACTGATGTGTTAAGGTCTAAGAGGGGACGGATTCTATAGAGGTCTCTCTCATGAACTCTGGTGGACTTTATGACCTGTGACACATGGTCTGAGAATGAAAAATTGGAGTCGAACACCACTCCAAGGTTCTGTGCATAGCACATTGATTTAAAACCTAAATATTCAGCATGTCATTAAAAAATGTTGTGTTTTACAAAGATTGATAAATTTAGAATCAATGCTAAAACATCTGACAATTCATTTATATTCATGTGATAATAATGTTGACTCAGTGTGGGTGTTTTTATCTCAAGTAAGGCGACAGTCTATTAGTAATAATTTTAAATAGGGAAAACATCAGATAGACCTTTTGTGTGTATTTATCACTGGAAGTAACAAATAAAGGCCAGTGGTCCACAAAGTAACGTTTCTACATACTCTTTACTGAATGACAAATAGAGTGCAATATATGGATCAAAAGATAATTATTTTAACTGTAATTATCTCTATATCATGTGATCATATTCTGATCACCCCATGGTCAAGTACAAAGCAAAAACAACAATATGTAACAAAGTTCAAAACTTTAGTGTTCAAATTGGTCTTTTCCAATATGCTATATTGATCATAGCTTTCTGATAACCTTCGGTACTGGTGTTATAGTTAAGTGAGATAACAGTTCAAGTGCAAAACCTAAAGTGATAAGACTGATGTTTTGTGTTATGTAAATCTGGCTGTTGAGCCAACTCTTTTGTGCAGCATTCTTTAGACAATACAGATAAACTTTCACTTGATAACAAGTTCAGGAGGGCCTAATTGTCTCGTGCAAAAGCTTTGTGTTGAAGCAAATCCTGCTTTTATTGATAGTAAGGATCAAGAAAGTTATGGTGTTAGTCTAATTCTGCTGGTGGTTGGCTTGTGATTTTGTTTTTTGTATAAAGGTGTCTACTTTAACATGTCATTTCAGGTAAACATTTTGTGTTATTTCAGTGCTTTGTTGATGTATCTCTAATTTGGGGGTGTAACATTCTTGGTTTTCCGTACAATGGAAGACCCTAGTTCAAAATGTGAATAATCTTAGTACTTTATAAATTAAATATATCTTTTCTTTTGCCCTTGTCATGTTGTTAATGTAGTTGTTATTCATTTTTTTGGTGTATGTGGTGACCACGGTAATTTAATGTACTGCCATGACCGCAGTAATATTCATCTGAGAATCGCTTCAAAGAATTAAATATTTGAAGAATTTTTTTTTGTCTTTTTTTAAAAATAAGGTTGCTAGAAAACATGATGTCATCACTTCTTGTGTGTACATCGTCTGGAGTTTATATTGGCTGGAAGCGACTCGAAGGCGGTGTCGGGAAGTTTCGGCGACCAAGTGATGCATTAGGGAATATATTTTATGTGGTGAACATTCCGAATCTGCACCAAATCTTGGCTATGTAATTAGATGGAAATTGAATCGTTCTTGAGTGTATTGAGCCGATCTAATGGAAAGGTACCACTCATTGGATCTGACTTTTCCTGCTATTTATTCGATTTTATTTGGTTTACTTTATTTATTTTTGGATCCAGTTGCATTAAATAATTAATTTTATCTTATTACAAGTTTTCAGAATCTCAGTAAATTTGGTTTGTTTGTTAATTAATTTTCTGTTATTTTTCTGACAGATAGGGGTGTTTCCCTCCCTCTCAAATTTTTGACAATTCTTACAACTGATAGTAGATATAGGCTTGGAATGGGATTTGTTCAAGCTGTGGTCATGTAACAATGCAGGTGTAAATATTATTTCAACTGCAGTTTATATATTAGCTCATAGTTATGATATTTTCATTTTGACTGATAACTGCAGTATTTTTGTGATAGTTAGGATGCATTTTTGATTAAATACTGCAGTATTATTGCTATTATAATTTACTGACAGGAGTATTATTGCTATTTTCATTACTGGCTACAGTATTATTGCTATTATTGTTCATTGGCTGTCGTATTCTTGCCATTATTGTTTCCTGAGTTTTGTATAGTCATTCAAATGCTGCAGTACTTTGTTCGTCATCTTGTTCTAATATTTTCATGAACAGCATTATACTATTGTTGCCACATTTCTTTTTTACTTAAGCTTATATTATTACTTGTTCATTACAACTTTTAACTTATACAATATCATCAACATGGTTTATTGGCGTAGGCGTCAATAATTACAAATTGGTTGGTCAAAGGTCAAAGTTGGGGTTTTACGTCCCGTTCAACAGCCAGGGTCATATTGGGACAGGTCCTCAGAATTGCCACTTGTGGGACTCGAACCCACACAGAGGTGACAGCCTATGATTAGATGCCAAACTTGCTAACCACTAGGCCACTGAGGACCTCTACAAATTGGTTGGTGATCTCGGCAATCTGAAGCTGATATCTGGCGACCTGCCAACTTGAACACAACGCAAACTAACTACTTTTGAACTGCAAATTTAGTTATCTGGCTCAGGGTTATTACATATATATTGCAAACTGGGAAAATGAGAGAAATATGTTGGATAAAGGTGACAAGTGTAAGAAATAACAATATTACAGCCCTTCTTAGTTGTTGCACTCCAGCCTGGCTTATTTTCCTATTTTAGATTTTATAAGTTTCAAACCATAAACAAACATGAGGAAAATTGCAGTAAAACGTCTTTTTAAATAACGTTTGCTTTTATTCACTCTTTTGTCCATTATATTTGTGACATCCAGGGGTGAGAGTGGCAAACCTCCTATTGGTGCCTTACAAAGATGTCATATACGCCGTATGACTTATGTTAATTAAATACAATTTTGTTAACATTGAGTTAAGAAATTTTGCCATAATTTACATGTATATTTATAGACATTTTATGTGTTATTATTGTAATGGATAAATATCGGAGAGTGGCCGTTTAATACATTAATACCAAAAGGCCATGTGGGAGTCTCGACTCTGAGATTAGGTTAGACTTTTACCCGACATTTCTACACATCAATTCCATCAAGCATATGTTTCCAAAGGTTCGACCTTTTCTAAATTAGTCCGATTGTGTATTTATCAGGCTTGATGTTTCTTGTTCCAAATAAGTTGTTTTATTTCCTTTTGAAGGAATAAGATATTTAGTTTATTTTTGTCATTTTTGCACACCAGAGTATATATTTCCAAGTAATCATAAGTATTAGGTTTAAGGGCCATGTAATTTCCATGTAAGTAGCCATGTAATTTCAATAAATTTGTCAGAACTAGATTTACTCTTAGTTTGTTATTAATCCATTCTTGAACATTGTCCTATAGCTGTGACACCTCTACACAATTGCAATAAGTGATTTACATCGCACATTCCGCATAATGGACATGCACTATTCATATTTATCCAAATTTTCTGTTTGAACAACATTTGTCCATATTATTTCACAAGTTGGATTATAATTTTAAACTTCTTTAGTATTATGTATATTGTAATAGTTACTACAGCCACTTTTGATTTGAAAAACACATCTAAATGAAAGGGAAAAGTTGGCCTTTCTAAGATTCTATATTTTGACATGAATAGTTCAATTTTAGTTTTCATAGTATAGTAGTTTAGAATATTTATATTAAATTCTTAAGTCTCTGATATTTATAACATTGCCGTCTCTATTTATTATATTATCCTCCAAATAAATACTTTTCTTGTACAAGCCAGGAAGAAAAATTCTGTTTTTAGATATTTGAGAATTGTACCCAAAACAATTGTTAGTAGTTCACAGTCGTTTTGTGCTTGTTGTAGTTCATAATACATCATTCCAAAATTGATTATGCAGTTGGAGGCTACTAGCTATACCATTAATCTCCAAAATTTGGTTAATATTTTCATACATTACAGTCATAAGTATATACAATTGTGAATTAGTTTTTTCATCCAACTTACTTTGTGTGCTTTATCAAAAATTTGAATGTTGATCATTTTCATACCTCTCTGCATATAAGCTATTTTGGATCTTCTTATTTTATCTGGCTTCCCATTCCATAAAAGTTTGTACAAAATGGTGTCCAGGGCCCGTATTCACAAAGATTCTTAGAATTTTTCTTAGAATTACACTTAAGTCTAAGAAAAATTCTTTGCCAAGAATTTTCTTATTCTTAGAATAAAATCCTATTCACAAAACAATTCTTAGCTAAGAATAATTCAAAGAATAGATGTAAAAGGAAATGTATGCAATTCTCAGAATTTTTCTTAGACTAAGTGTAATTCTAAGAAAATTTCTAAGAATACAGATCTTGGCCTATGTGAACAGAAAACTGGAATTTTTTACAATAATATAAAGAGGCTGCATTTCGTTACAGTACACACAATTGACAACTAATATGCACCACTCTGTTCTGAATGTCGATTTGCAATCAATTGCTGCACTATAATCATCAAAACAACTATTTTTCTTAAGTTAAGCATGCTATCAGCCATTCTTAGATTTAAACAAAATTCTTAAAAAATTCTAAGAATAAGAGTTTTGTGAATAGCAAATTCTTATTCTTAGAAAAATTCTAAGAATAAAAACCATTCTTAGAATAATTCTAAGAATAAGCATAATTCTAAGAATAAAAATCTTTGTGAGTAGGAATATTCTTATTCTTTATTTTCTAAGAAAAACGGCAATTCTAAGAAAAAATCTAAGAATAAGAATCTTTGTGAATATGGGCCCAGGTCTTTAAGAAATTATTCTAATTTTGGTATAGCAGGTAATAGGTGGATACATTGTGATATTAGCTTAGTCTTACGTGACTGTAATCTTGCCCTGAGGTGTCAAATATCCGTTACTCCAAGTCTTTACCAACTTCTTTTTAAAGCCTTTGTATAATTATTCTGTTATTATTGATAAATTTGTCGAATATTCCATGCCTGATAAGGTAAAGTTGGTACATCCCCATTCTAAGTCTGTGGTAACGTTTAATTTATCTTTGGAAAGTTTCTTTGCCCAATCAAGTTGACTTTAGTTTTTAAAATTATAAACAAGTAGACCTCAATTGGGTCTCCCTGTCGGCATCCCTTTTCGATGTTTATAAATTCTGATAGAAAGCCACTTTGTAAGACTGTTGCTTTGATATTTGTGTTAAAAGTTTGTATCCACCATATAATACTGGAACCAAAGCCAAAAAATTTAAGAACTGAGTACATAAATTTCCAGGAAACAGGCTTTTGCAAAGTCAACCAGCATGAGAAGTCCAGGGATATTTTTTGTGTAACATACATTAAATCATACATAAGTCTAGTACTATCTCCAATATAGCGACAGGAAACAAATCCAGATTGGTTTTCCGATATTAATTTATCTAAAACTTTTTTTAACCTATTCGCAATTGCACTAGATCCAATTTTATAAGTCACTGGCAAAAGTGATATTGGCCTCCAGTTATTTAAATAATGCTTTGGTTTATTTCCTTTGGGCAGACAATTAATAACACATTGTCTCAAAGTTGTTGACATTTCCCCCTTTTCATATGCCTCATTGGGGGACTTTGGTCTCTACAAAATATTTCAATTTATGCCAGAAAACTTTTTACAAATTCAGAAGGGAAACCATCAATGCCGGAACATTTTCCACTTTTCACTTTTTTAAAGATTCTCCTATTTCATTTATTGTTAAAGGTCCTTCAATTTCATATAACTCACTTGCAGATAATTTTCTTACATTACTCTTGTGTTTACTATTATTGAAGTTTAATTCAGTTTGTTCTGTGTAAATCTTGCCATATGGCTTTATAACACGCTTTATAGTTTTTCTATATATATATATAATTGTGCCACTCAAGTGAACGAAAATATTTGGAAGGTTTTTCTCCTTCTGCAAGCCATTGAACTCTATCTCTAAAAAGAGAACCTTTCATTTTTTCCTCTCTCAACACTTGCAACTCCCTCCTTTTAACCTCTAGTAGATTCATGTTGCAAATATTTTCAACTTTCTTTAAGTTCACTATCTCAGACACAATTTGCAATTCCCTTTTCTTTCTATTTCTTTTCATATGAGTTCCATATTTAACTGTCTCGCCTCTAATTTGAACTAACAGTATTTCAAGGAATTGCCTATGGGATACCCTCAGGGAGAGGTCCTCGTCGCTTATTTTAGAAATGTTATCAAAGTTATATACATGTGCACAATTTTCAATTTTTATTTCATTTATTAATGAGTTTACCATTTGAATATATTCTTGGTCTTTCAGCAGAGCACAATTGAACTTCCAAAGCCCTTTTCCTCTTACAAATTTGCATAATTGAATATTGAGCTCAACAATGGAATGGTCAGTATGATAGCCAGGCATAAAATGACATTTTCCAACAAAGTCACTTGATGTTCTGATATAATCAAGTCTAGCCTTTTGAAATGTTTTTTCCTATGCCATGTATATCTTTTAGTTTGACAGTGGCAGTATCTGTAAATATCTGTTAGGTTACAACATTATTGTATTTAAAAGTGTTGTGTGGGATTTAGGATTGTTTACAAATTTGTACTTGTGTCCATTGATGGGTTTAATGACAAGTTAAAATCCCCACAGATAATCACATAATCTTGCTCACAGGTAAGTATAAGGTCATGAAGATTAGCGTAGAAACTTGGAGAGTCCACATTTGGTCCATAAATATTTATTAATTTTATAGTAAATTCACCCAGTGCCAAGTTAACTCCAATTAAAATCCCTATATCATCGCTAAAAGATAAAAGCACTTTATATTCTCAGTTTCCATTTATTAAAATTGTGACTCCTCTCGAATTAGATTTCTCTCCTTTTATTTTGATATTTCCATTCCATACTTGTTTAATTACTCGGATATCTGAGTCTATCCAGTGTGTATCCTGTAGACATATTATTCTAGCTTGTAGGCTACCTAAATAATTTAAAACATCGTTTCTTTTCTCTTTGTTACATAATCCCTGACAGTTCACTGATAACACTTTGATACCACTATCCACTATGTAACGCTTATGCACTCTCCATCAGCAGCTGTCTCACAATATACTTACTTGAATTTCTTAATTGAAAAGTTTCTGGGCAAAGTTTGTTTAGGTAAACATGTATATGAATCAAATACGGGTTTTGAGAGCATTAGCAATAACATGTATGTACAAACAAAAACAGAAATATTGATACAACATCAAATAAAAATTGAAAACTTGAGAAACAAAAACTCAAGTGAACAAAAATATTTGAAAGGTTTTAAAATAAATTGTGTCCTATGGCATACTGTGTATAATAGATATCTTAACTATTGAAATTACAGGCTAACCTTCAAAATTTGAAAAAAAACTATGGTCATTGTTCTACAGTACAGCATAACTATATTTCGAATCACATAAATCAATTTACCATGTTATCAAAGTTAAACCAATTGGACACTAAGCTGTATATCTCATATTTGAAAGGAGATAATGCCTCTGCTCAAACAAGGTTTTATAGCCATATCCTAAAATCCAAAACAATCTTTTTCGGCATAATTGGTTAATACACATGGGCGAAATATTGAAGCTATCATACTTTCCTAATCATAATCCGATTATCAAGATATTCATACATTAATGCATACAGGCACAGATGAATAGCTTAAAGGTATAAACATGACTTAAGATTTATAATTTCTAAAATATAAATCTTGTATCATGAAAAATACTCAACAGAAAGAAAGTCTGATAGTTTGAACATTAAATTTTAAGCAAGTGATTATAAGATTTGTCAAGGATTCCAGAAGTATTACATTTATTTATGCAGGACAGAAGACCAGGCTGACAGATTATATCAATCATGGCTTCTAAATCTTTACAATTTGTGAGAAACGGAAAATAACATCAGACATACCCATACCCCACAGCCTGGGGAAGTTTTCAACAGAATAACAATTCAATAGTATTAATGATGCACATTTACAACCCCAAACCAATGTCAATACCAACTATCAGCTTCCTACACTTTCTGGTTTCAGATATTGTCCAGATCAAATTTTAAAGGTCAAGGTTACTATGGCAAGATCAAAGGTGAAATTGAGGTTACACCATGACATTGCACACCTATAACCCCCAACCAAAGTCCCTACCAAGTACTTCCAACACCTTACGGTTGCTGAGCTATAGCCCAGACAAGTCATTATAGGTCAAGATCACTACAGCAAGGTCAAAGGTCCAAATCAAGGCCATAACATCACATTGCACACCTACCACCTACATGTGCCTACCAAGTATCAGGAACCAACATATTTCAGATTACTTATTACATGGTATATCTACTAAAAGGTCACATTTTTGAAACATATTAAAGGTTAATTCACATCTTAACAAACATATTTCAGTTTACTCATTACATGGTATATCTACAGATAGGTCACTAAATACAAATACATGAATGAGAAATTAGTTGATTTAATCAAATCAACTTTCTTTGTAGAATAATAAAATAGCAGAATGTAATCTCTAACTGCAAATTATCATCAGACAATACAATACTAGTAAAATACCACACATTACTTTGAATGTGAGATGCTATAATTTGCCTGCAGTGAGGGGGGATGTGTGAGCAAGGATAAAAGTATATATAGAATTAATGATGGGATAAAAATATAGACAAATTATTATGTTCTTAGTACTCAAAGCACTGGTTCCTCCAATTGCTGTATTAAGTAGGCCAATTTAATTCTTAAAAGGAAAGCACTCGATTTAATCTATGTCCCCATTCCAAAATGATAAGCATCTTCTTGTGGTATCATACAAAATAGATCCATAAACTTCCTAACACCTTACGGTTGCTGAGCTATAGCCAAGACATTGTAGGTCAAGGTCACTACAACAAGGTCAAAGGTCTAATCAAGGTCACACATGTTTTAAAAAATATTTAGGTTTATTAATAACGTAACAAAGATTTTACAGTTTACTCATTACATAGTATATCTACTGAAAGGTCACATTGTTGAGAAATATTAAAGGTTTATTAACAACTTTAATTATAACTAAACATATTACAGTTTTCTTATTACATGGTAGATGGGCTATAACATATATCAGTTTACTCATTATGTAGTGTATCAACTGAAAGGTCACATATGGGAGATAAATTATAGGTTTATTAACATCTTAAATCAACATATTTCAGTTTACCCATTACTTAACCAACATATTTCAGATTACTCATTACATGGTATATCTACTAAAAGGTCACATTTTTGAAACATATTAAAGGTTAATTAACATCTTAACCAACATATTTCAGCTTACTCATTACATGGTATATTTATTGATACGTCACGTTTGAGAAATATTAAAGATTCATCAACAACTTAACCAACATATTTCAGTTTACTCATTACATAACTTATGACTTTTGTGTTTTTGAAGTGTGGTATATATGTGGTGTATAATGTTCCATATTCCTTTGGGTACATTATGTTACCTAGTTACTGAATTGATAAAACGACAACAAATAAAACATAATGTATATACATTGTAACATACATTGGATGATACAGTACTGTGGATATTGTATATTTGTAGAGAAAACATACTTATTACAGTTGAGATACTGTTTCATTAACCTGACTTTTTCTCAAGTATAATACCGCCATTGATAGTTACGCTCTCTTCAGCGGTGGGTGATTTTGTTCATTTACAAATTATTACCATTGATAACAGTGATTTTACAAAATTCAAGCACAAGTGTGAACTTTACTTTATCAGTCTACAAATATTACCCGAAAGGTAGTTATCATTATTCCATTGCATGGTAATTTACCCTACTGTTCAAGTAACTTGCAGGTTGGTGTATATTTCTTCTCTAAATAACATACTGTGACATGCAGAACACTTATTTTAGTATGTAGTATGCACAACATGTAAATTTTCCTTTCTCAATGAGCAAAATAAAACGACGAAGATAGGTATCAATAGTCCATTTCACAATATGGAAAATTTACTTATCAGTGAACAAAATACTACCCCAATGGTAGTTATCATTAGTCCATTGCAAGGTAATTTGCCTTGCTTTTCAAGTGGCATGTTGGTTACTGCATATCTTATCTCATAGTTAACTGACCGTGGCACACAACAACAATATATTAACATATAGCCAAGTAACACTTTAAGTACCAATGTATGACATGTAGATGTTACCTTATCAGTAAACAAGAAATTGCATCAATGGTAGTTAACATTACTCCCATTGCAGGATAAATTGCCAGACTTTTCAAGTAGCAAGTAGATTGTTGCATATCTCATTTTATAATAACATGTCATGACACACACAATTTGATGTAAAAGTTTGGTACAACTATGTAATAGCTTCTAAAATAAAGTACCTACTATTTGTAATTCACACTACTTTTCATGAGACATTTAAGTTGCTGCATATCCCATCTCATTATAATGTGTCATACAACATGTATATTTTACTTTATCACTTTACAAATATCACCCCAGTGTTAGTTATCCCTACTTCATTGCAGGGAAATTTACTCAACTTTTCAAGTGATATGTTAGTCAGTGTTTAATCCGTCTTGTAATAAAACCTCACGACTCACTCTGCACTGCACTTATATTAGCAAACATAATACAGTGTTTCATTGCTAGTTATTATTACTTCATTGCATTGTAATTTTATGTATTACACGTACCTAACATATACATAATGTTCTGGAACAAACAGTGTTCTACAAATGCATATACGTGACATAATTGTTCAAAAGGTTGGAATAACTGCAATGGTAAAAAATAATGGATAGACATAACATTAATGTGTTCAAGTTTGGTTTAGCTATGTATTATTTTGAAAAATAAAGTGCCAGCAGTCCATACTAAAATGAAATACATATATCCTACATTACAGGTTATGAATGAAGGGTTGAGTTTATTTTAATAGCCCTTTGAGGGCTTTATCAATTTTTTTCTCAAAAACAAGTTCAAAGTATCACAGCTCCTTTATCAGACAAGTGTAAACCGTCCCAGTCAAATAACTCTTCTTTCTAGCATTTACTTTTATCACAGTGGGGTTTGTAGGAGGTAATAAAAAATTGTCTGCCAAATTTTTTCAAGGTTTGATTGTAACTTTTCCGAACTAAGTTTCATTGGTTGTGGTCCCATGTTCTTGGGATAATTTCAGAGATAAGACCACTTATTTGTTTATTTACGACTTCTTTCTTTACTTCTGGAATCAGGTACATTAGCTTCTGCTAGGTATCTCTAAAATAACTGCACTTCCAGGTGCTGGTGGATTAGTGATGCAATCTTGAAATCGTATTCTTCTTAAGAATATGGATCCTTTTAACATTTTGAGGTATAAACCCCCTTCATCCTTTTGGCTCAGCCAATATGTCTCAATATGGAGGACCATTACTTTGTAATGTTTGATAGAGTTTGGAAACTTCTAAGTATATTAAATAGCTTTTTTGGTGTACCACATCTTCTTGGTATTGTATTTGTGTGGGCCATCTGGTAGAATTCCTAAGGAGTCCTGTAAGGAGTCTGCCAGACTAGAGAGTTGTACAAGTATCCTGAAGAATAGTAAATTTTGTATACAGTTAACATGCTTCAAATTAGTGTCCTTCTTTTTACATTGCCTTTTAATTAGTAAGCTTGTAATTTTGATGAACCAAGTGAATTACCGTTTTAATAACATTAGTTGATACTTTTATATGCAGCTTAAGAATGTCAGTGTACGGCTTAATTAATTACTTTTTAGTAACATTAGTTGATACTTTTATATACAGTATAAAATAGGAGAGTACAGTTTAATTACCTTTCTATGGACAATTTAACTTTCATTAACATAGGTTAGTGCTTTTGTACACAATTTAAAATTAATATCTACGACATCCACACCAAAAGGGGTGCAATTTAGTTTTCACAAAGTGTGTAGATAAAGTTAATATCCACTGCATCATTCTCGTAAGGGGGCACAGTTTAATAACTTGCACGAAGGGTTATAGATATCCCTTTGTTACAGTGTGTTACTGTAGTTTATGTAGCGCATTTGGGTCTATCTCCGTAATGATTTTGAATCTCTTTGGGCCCAAATTTGGTCCTGCATGTTTTGTTGTAACTGCCAAGAAAGTGTTTGTTAGCCCATGTTGCCTACTTGCCTCCATCACTGTTTCCCGCAATTTTCATTCCTGAGGGGTTAGTTATGCCATATGCATATATATGAGATGATCACTCTGGGCTACTGCAGGAATTTTAAAAAGGCTATCTTTTGTCAATGATGCTTTTGTTATTGAGGGTACTTTTACCGCATGTCCTTGGAATGTGCTTCCATTTATTTTTTTTTTAATTTGATGGGTTTCATGGCTGATTGTGGTTTAGGGAGATTACAAGGGATTGTAAAGAGGTTTTCTTTGGAAATCTTTTGCCACTTTTGTACCCACTGCCAACTTGCCTTGATTAACTTTACCTAAGTGTCATAATCTTTATACAGTTCCTTGTACTTTTTCAGAGCGTCTTTTTGAATCAATCTGTTCCTTCATTCCCGGCAAGATATGGTGCATAATCCTGACTGATGTTGACTTTTTACGATTTTATATTGCTCTATAACTGGTTTTCTATCTTTGTGTACTGAATGAGACAACAAGGGGTCTAGGTTTTTGCCTAGTTTTTCCAGTCATATGTGCGTTGTCTAGCTGCATTGTACTAGCTGGGTTGGTTTGGTGATACATATAGTCATGGTTGGGTTGTAGCTTATTGGTCATAACATCAATAGCTATGTCTGATTTACCTTGACTCTCTGGTACATCGTAGAGAATTATATCGTTTTGCAGTTCTTTCTATTTGACCTCTCCTATTTTAACCTTAACCTTTTCTATCGGATTTTCCAAATATCCAGTTTGGCCGTTTGCTGATACAAGTCCTGTTTTTAGTTCAGTGTTTTCCCCTTGCAGTCTACTAATCTCTTTTTGTAATGACTCAAGATGATTTAGGAAAATTGCCACATTTTATCAGGATCTGTAGGAGACTCTGTATTTTTCAAAGGCGCAGCTGATTCACTTAACTAAGTTTGTAGCATACACTTTTACGTGTGTCCTTAGTTGACGCAAAAGTGCTTTGACTGGTTTCCATCTTAGCACTCTTACAGCCTTTTTTCCTTTTGAAATTCAAAATTTCTTTGGCATTGGAGTGTTAATTGACATTTAATCTGTATTCCTTGTATTATCTTGAATTTTGTTACCAAGAGTCTTTAAAATCAGATTTTAAGTTATGTCCCGATGTGTACCTCATTCCTGCTGATTCACACTAAATCTTAGCTTTTTTACTTTTAATAGTATTTAATGCTAGTTTTAGGTTATATCATGATGTTTTGCTCATTCCTTCTGGTTCACGATAAATCCTGCTATTTCAGTGTATTGTTCAGGTATTTTTATCCACTGTATTTCTTGGTGTTTTTTTCACTACAATTGGTCACTTTTTGATTCAATTTTGTAATTAAATATTAACCTTTTTCATGTGATTTCTGTCAGGAAATTCCTTTTGGCTCGAAAATAGGCATATTTATAGTTTTACATCATTTTGTTCTCAAAGACGAAACTTCGAAGTGGCAACGTTAATGCCATTCAATGAAAAAAACTGACACAAGTTTTCTTTGCACACTAGGACTTTTCTGCAACTTATGTCCAAAGGATAAGCCCTAATGCTGCATATATGTGCTAAAGCTTGTTAAAGTTGAGGATGCCAGACCAAAGTTTTATATGTAAATGGAAACTACAGTAAAGCTTCTTCTGATACTCCCATGTTTCAGTATTTTATGTTTTGATTTTTTGCAATATTAAACAGCCATGAATTAATGTTGTTTTTGGAACTATGTAAATTTGTTAAATATTTAGTGATGTTCTTAAAAGTTACATAAATTTTAGCAGGGTTTTACTTTTGATGTACGTTAAGTCATCTTAAGTTTTGAATGACAAATAATCTTGGTTTGTGTTTGTAGTTTGCTTGTCATTCGACAAGCATGATAGAAGTTTACTAATGTAAGGGTCATCATTGTTTTATGGGACCAGATCTATTTCTTACAATAGCATGTGTGTGACACAATTTAGCTACAAAGTTTCCCCTATCAGAATGATACAGATGGATTCAGATTTTTCACAGTGGTGCCAATGGTTGTTGAATCATTTAAAATTAAAGAAATTACAGTATTGATTCAATTTATGTTTCATGAAAATGTGTAGGAGACCAATTATCATTGTTTATCATTTTTTAAAGTTTGACCAGCAGGGCTATTTTAGGAGTTTGTGCAAATATTCGTCCAACTTAACTTGGTCTTGGGGAAATGTCTCTGTTTAGTTATTCTAGACACACAAAAACCGATCACCATGTCACCAATAATTTTATCCTGGTAAACAGAGATATTGTGTAATTTTGTAGAAAATGCAATTTAGTTAAACATATTTATATAGTTTATAATCAGTTTGTCATTATAATGTATGATCCAGGTTTCTAGGATATCAAAACATTTTATAGCTGTTTAAAATATTCTGTACTTCACACTCAGTTATATTTCACTCTGATACAAGATTTACAACTGGGGCCAGATACACTAAACCTCCTTTATTTTTAAGGTTCCTTTATTAAAGGAAGGTAAAGGACTCTTTATTAAAGCAGTGCATTCAGTCATCGGATTGGTTAAAAAAGTTCGTTCACAAAATTTCCTGTATCTTTCCATTACTTTCTATTTCCCTCATTCCATATTAATTATTCAGTATAACACAGATGTTTCAAGCATTGTCTTTAGTTTCTTCCCTCCCAAATCCATTAACTTAATTGACAGCTCATTTCTATTGTCTCAACTCACTCATAACAGTGCACGTACACTGAGAACACACACAGGTTCTTTGTGAGAAAAATGTGATCTTTAACATTCAATATAGTGCTTAGTATCATTTCAGAACTTTATTTGCAATACAAATGCCAGTTTCTTGATTTGTTTTATTTTTAATGCAATTAAAAATATATCAAACCAAGATTGAGATTATGCTTATTGACATGAACCAAATATTATTTCAAGGGAATTGGCAAAAAATTTGAAATGTAGCTTCAAAGTATATATATGTTCAGATACTAAGAAATCTGTTCATAGTAAGACAGGAACACTTTCCAGATATTTAACCTTTTAACTAATTTAAACTGAGAATAATTATGTGTTAGACCATGCTTAAATAATTCACAGATTGCAAGGGAAATCTTTTCCAACATATTTCATGGACATGTTCTTTCTGTAAATGGCAAATCAGGTTGATATAGTAAACATTTTATTGGTTTATTTTTTTTCTCATTTTCACAATTAAATAAATTATTAAGTTGGTGTGGATACATCAAAACAAAATTTGTCTGATAAAATTTCAGATTTCCCAATCCTTTTATCTACGGCTCCTAATTTTTAATGAAATTTGTACTTTTCAAAGTGTGTTTTATTTTGTCATAGCTGTTATATATTTTAATGATAAGGTTTCAGTTTAATCCCACAAATACTTTAATATCATTACTATAATAATATTAGGGAAATCCAGCAGCAATGTTTCTTTTTTAAGCACAATATGTTTTTTCCTATTATATGTTATGCAAAGTTCAGTTAAGTATATTTTGTGTACGTGAATTCTATTTTAGTTTAATATCATCAAATAAAACATTTATAACAAAATTGATCCACACAACAAACAATTAAAACAGCATATGTCCATGTCAAATATTATTAATCATAGTTACATACTTCCACTTCTCAATGTTGTGGTAATCAAAGCATAAAATCCCTGTCAAACAAATTTTATATTCCACAAAATCCTTTCAAACAACTACTACAGGTTAATAAAGTGTCAGTAAGTGGCCTTTAGAGAAGGCCTCCTTAAGTGTGTAACATAATGACTAACCACACACTTCCTTAGTCACCTTCACAGGAGTGATGGATATACAATAAAAGTAGGGTTTTTTTCATCACTGTTATCTAAAATTCTGAAAATTCCCTCAAGTTGTAAAATGTGGCATGTTTTTCAGCAATCTTTTGCCTTTTTACTTATATAAATTATTTAGAGAGAAAAAATCAACAAAGCACCCAAAATTCAAAATAAAGTTACAATATCCATGTGACAAAAAACAAATGAAAACTAGGTTTTTTAAAATAAAACATTTAAAACCTTAAAATATAAGGATATGTTAAAATCTCACAAAATCTCATCTTCAAAATCTCATGTTAAAATCTTATTTTGGAACAATGCAAATAAGTTTAATATTTTGAGAAATTAAACACCCATTTCTTTACAAGAAAACTCATGTATTCATTTTTGAAGTGAGTGGTTACACCAATGAGCATTCTCCTATCAAGCAAAGTCTCAGGATTAGGGGGGGGGATGAACTAAAGTGCACAGAATCACTCCTTTTAAACAGATGTGATAAGACTAGTGTTATGATGTATTCTCTATTGCTGTTTAAGGTAATATTTTATATTTAAAAAAATGAATACCAAAATTTTAAAATATTTTTGTATTGCATAACACATTGTGGTCATAACCACTTTTCATACAGACAATGTGGCACACATCAAATAAATTTTCATTGGGTTTGATGACAAGTCAACTAAATATCCAGTAAATTTCAAAGAAAGAAGCTTGGTGATAAAAATGATATGGAATGGAGAAAAAATGTGTAAGAATGTTTTTTACTGTTTTCTTTTTTTTCTAAATATTATAACACTTCACCAATTACATCAATTTTTAAAACAAAAAGAAACCACCAAAACTCCCCTTTATTATGAAGGCAGTCACATATTGACCTAGAAATATAAGGAACCAAAAACAAGGATTCTCCAGCAAAGGAAGCTTAGTGAATATCGAAATTCAAAATTTCCTTGAAAGTTCATTTTCTAGATTAAAGAGGATTCCTTGACATTCAAAGAAAGAGAGCCAGGCTCCTTTGTCTGGGAAAGTCTGACAAATATTAAAATAAAGGAAGAAGCAAAAATAACAAAATCCTTAACTTTTTAAGGGTTTTGCTGGAATAAAGGAGGTTAAGTACAGGCCCTGACCATACAGGAATTTCTTGAATGTTAGTAATGTAGTCATTTCCATAATGACTATAGCTTTAGCCCACCCTGTCCACAAAGACTATGTAAAATTGCTTATGTTGAGTTAAACACTTTTCTTTATGAATTTTATAAGTTGTACAAAAATATATGCTAGGTTGCTAGAGGCAAGCTGATCTGATGAGTTGTGCAATGATTTCCTCTGTATTAACAATGACAAAGTGAATCAATATTATTTTATGTTTTGTGTTATCAGAAAAGAAGAACATTATCTAAGAATTTTCTTGTCCACTCGAAGCGAACAGCTGCATATAACAGTCATACACCTGCACAGACTAAAGTAACCACATTGTATATCTAATCTACAGTAACTCTTGCCAGCTTGTTTGGACCGTTCATTGGACAAAAGATTGTTTGCTTGATAGTAAACTTAACTATCAATAACATTAAAGTGCAACGATATTTTTAAATAATTTGTTCCTCTGTCAAGTTTGATGCTGAAGTAAACATTCAAGTCTCATGATTAATGTACACCAAATGGATGTTATTTTATTGAGCTGTGAATATAAGAGGAAACTTCCCAAGAGACACATAGAAAAAATATCACAAAGGAAGATGACATCATTATATAAGTGCTTATTTTGTTCAGTTATCAGGATTCAAACCCCCAAAGGCAGGGTTAGGAATGCATTTTACACGTTAGCACATTTTATATACAATATTTTAGAGAATTTAAAAATTTATGAATATTTAACAAGTCTTAAAAGCACCTGACCTCATCAGAGGTTCATACCTAATAGAGTTAAAACAATTTCACATAATATCACATAATCATAAGCATCACCTATGCCTATTTCTTGTTAGTTGTCGGTAGTTAAAACCTTCATAAAGTCACTATATCATTAGAGGTCAAGTGTGTCAAAGTATCTGTTGGTGAATTCTTGATACTCAAAATTAATACATGTCATACTGGTAGGGCACACCAAGTTCAGTCTGGCCCTGCCTAAGTCAATAATATGACTTTGTCGCAGGACTGTGTCAAATTTGGTAGTGGTGAAGTCGGGATCCTAAATCCTTAAATAAACAGGATTCTCAATTATACTAAATAGGACACCTCTAAGAAACGGGATCATATCAAGAGGCCAAGATGCTGCAAATGAAACCCAAAAATAACTGATGACCATTTGTCACTGTTCCCGTCTGGGTCAAATTGGGTTGGCCTCTGTCAAAATAACAGATGAAAGTCAGATCAAGAAGCTAAGTGTAACGGAGAAGGATGTAAAATTTCTTTGTTTTGTTTCAGATCTATGCATTGTGACTGCCAGAATTAAAGTGACCCCCAATATTTAAGGTAAGGGTAATTCTATGTGGCCTTTAACTTGATTGGCTGAAGCCCTATGGGTGAGAGATGTATCGTTTGTATATAACTAATTGAAGAATATCTTACTCAAAAATATTATGAATACAAACTCAATGTGTAATCATCTACCAACTAATGTAAGTATTTTGTCTTTAGCAATTAGTTAAATAATATGAATCTACATATTTTGACGCTTGAAAAGAAAATTTTCAATCAATTTATATGCAATCTCAGACTACAAAAAATAATCACAGTTGATTTGAAGATTCGATTTGAATGGGTTGGGAGTTGTGGATATTTTTTCTGTGATTATATTTGAAGGTCAAATGTGCACAAAAATTAACAGGCGAAAACCTTTCGTAGATGTAACTTGTTGAATAAAGTGAAAAAGCCTAATTTTGGGGGTATTTTTGGAAAATAGCTTGAGAAAATAAAAAAAAATGACGTTCACCACGGCAGAACGAGTTAAGAATTGTAGATCCATTGACCAGACAAAACAAATAGCAGTTTAAAGCTTCCATACGACACACTAGAATATTCACAACAGTGGTATCTCAAGTCTCTTAACGCTCTGAAAAGTTGGTCATATCAGAAACAGGCAACATTTTTTTTAATAATCTATCTAATCTATCTCTTGGCATGCGCAATATCTTCCCTGCAAAGGGGAACTCAGTGTGCTCTAGTAACATATACATTTGTCTTAAAGATAGTCAAAATGCGGTCAAGGTAATGAATCTGGAATTATGGGTATGACCAAAGTAAAGGAGATTAGGTGGGGAAACTGGAGTTAAGCAGCATCGTTAAACAAAAAAATGCATAATGTACAGCGTTACATAAAATCAGCCATGTCATTTGTAAAAATGAACTGAGATCACTGCAGCTGACAAAGCAAATATTGTCTTTTTTACAGAAAAAAACCGCAACTCTGGAGAAATTTGCTACTTGAAATTTGTTTTACCATGTCTTCAAGATTAACTGATCAAGCGGAAAGAGGTAATTCCACTTTAAACTAGTAGACATGTTACATTGGCTCTTTTCAGACAAAAATATAGAAATATACAAAGGATAAAACTATTTTTACTTAGATACTTGTTAAGTAGATTTACTGCCCCTCCAGACCACAGAGATCATACATCTTGTGAACATTCTTTAAAACAAAAAGAGGATTTTACTGTAACTTTTGAATGTACTTTAAAGTGGGGGATTTTATTCACTCATTGTAAAATTAATAAGTAACCAACAACTTAAATGGATGCATGTATTCATTGTATACATAAATTCATGTATCGACATTTAAACACATAAATTTTGACCATGTGTGTTGAAAATTTTATCTTTGATATTTTCTTTATTTAACATTCACCTTTGTAATCTTACAATTTTTAACAAGTGAAACATTTGTAAAGAGTCAAATTGATGTTCAACCATCTTTAAGACAATGTGTGTATTTAATTTTATTAGTAAAAGGACAGGGTGTTATAGCGGATTGTGTTTATGGCTCTTGGCTAAGCATAATTTTTTTCTGGAATATCTTTCAATAATATTACTTTAGTTATTTGACACTGATATGTTTACTTTTTAGAATTCGATGACTTACTTCATCCAAATGAAGAAATCACCAAAAGTTTTCCAAGCAAATGGCAAACAGCAAATTTTGATGCCCTTTGTTTGGGTGACCATGTGTGTTACTATCAGTTTCTGTATCACAGACATTCAATCATTACAGAAAAACACGAGGAAAGCCAAACTATGAAACTTTTGAGGTATTACATAAGAAGTGGAGAAATCAATGAGGTAGTTGTCACTTATGAAAATGAACAATTTTATATTTCTTGCGAAGCTTACAGAAAAAAAATTGGTCTTCTAAAAGCAATTTACAGTGGTCCATGTTTTCAGCCTGACAAAGTTGTTCGAAGGGCACTTTCAAGATGGCATGAAAAAGATTATAATATAGTAACCAACTTTGCCAGGGCTTTTCCCCGCTGGTGCAGAACAGGCAATGGAGGATTGACTGCAATAAACCAAATCAAGCTGAACGAGGGCAAGGAGGTTATCCAAGATATACAGGTTCTGAATAAAGGGGATCATATTATGTTTGATCGGGGCTCCTATTTTCATCATGCTATAGTGCTTGGTGTAAGTCCTCTAGAAAATCAGATCAGACTGATTCACTTCACCAGTGATGATGCAAAAGGAAAGAAAATTCAAATAAAGCAGAAAGTGATAACCCGACATGAAGAGTGTGGGGCCCTTTTCAGGCTAATATACAGGAAAGCAACTGAAAATGAGGCAGATCAAGTAGTCTCAAGGGCCATATTGATAGAGGAAAAGGATATCAGTTACAATTTGTTGAATGGGAACTGTGAGCATCTAGCAACATGGTGCAAAACTGGTATATGGAATAGTGGACAGGTAAAGAATTTAGCTGATTATATGTTAAGGCAGTTGCTCACTGTTAGCATTACAGTAAATGTGCATGTAATTTCAAAATTCATTGAAGGTTTGTGTAAAACAGATATCAGATGGCTTGCGCCGACGAAGGTAGACCTGATTGGCTGTCTCACAAGCTGCATCATAGATATTATATGGAATATTTATGATTTCATCAAGAAATACAAACAGGGTAAACTTCAGGGAGAGGCCCTCCAAACTGAAATTATTAAAAGAGTTGTTGGGTGTCTAGTGGTTGACAGCAGTATGGTTCTGGGCAGTTTTCTTGGCCTATTAGTCATACCCATTCCCATACTTGGTCCACTCATTGGCGGACAATGTGGTCTTGCTTTGGGCCATCTGATCAATTTTATTATACAGAAAATTGCAGCCATTTTGAAAAGTGAAAATGCAAAAAAGCTTTGGCAAAGCAGTATGAAAAAGTTGCAAAATAAACCATCAGAGCTGAGAAAAATGCTGAAGGAGTTTCCTTGCATCTCGGATTGTGGCTTGTCTTGTATTGGTGTAGTAGAAGTGTAGTATCCAATTCCTTTGCTGCCTAATGATTCTATGTATTGACTGCAAATGAACTAAATTTGGTTACACTAAAAGTTCAGATATTTGAGCTGGAGATCATCATTCTTGTAGTCATACCCTGGCTTGCACTTTTTGGATATTGACACATGTCCGTCCCTGGATTATCCCTTCTTGGACATTAGATGATCTGTGCCAATTTTGCACTCTACAAATCCTTCTGTTATTGTTATTATTATATCTTAACTGAGATTTTTGATGAAAGTGTGTAGATAGATATGAATTGCTGAAAACTTTTTATTGTAGCTTTTCAGGTTATGTTTTCTGTGGTACCAAATTTCTGCCAAAAATAATAAACCCTCAAATAAAAATTAGTTGTAAATTTGGGGATTTCATAAATTTTTGATCATTGGTGATTTTAGATCAGTACTTTACAGTTCATCCACCACATTCCTTTGGTGCATCAAATGGTCGTCAATATTTTATCTATTGACCAAATCAGTTTTGCAGTGTATGTTTTAAAATGGTGCAAATTGTACTTAAAATTTTACAAAAACCTTCAGCAGTTGGCATTATCAAGCCAGAATAACTGCATGCTAATTATTTTGAAATCTGTTGATATTCAATACCACATTACTGCCTAAATATTAATGTAACTCAAAGCACACAAAATATTTAGTAACTGTCAGCTTTAAATGTACATACTTGCATGGAATGTTAATTAAGCACTGTTTAGAAATAATAATGACAGTGTTGTAGAATATTCATGGTAATATGTAATTGCCTTTTATACTACAGATAAAATACTTTACACATTAACTGCCCGTGTAAGGTATATCACCAAATTTATTAGGTGAGATAATATGCTTTGTGTTCTTCAGAGCTTTTTCAAGGTTCTGTAATTATAGACCAGATGGGTGTGATATAGGTTGTACATGTCAATGTACTATGATTACTCGTGGTTAGACATCTACCTAATAAACTATCAGGACCGGAAATTTATAAGTAAATAAGTAATTTAACTACATACAAATGTATAGGTTGTTTAAATGTGAATTATTAAAGTAGGTTACTAAGGATTAAAATATGAACTTTTTACCTTTGATATAAACTAATGTGATTCTTTTTGATTTAATTATTTGTTTGTAAACCTTCAGAATAATATTGGTGACATGTGGTCAGTGTGACTTATAATTTATAGGTGTTGTAAAGGTACACTCTGTGAAGTCTAATTAATGCTAGCTGTTGGCTAGCTCACCATGGTGTGTGACAGGAGATCATAATGTAGAATCGTTCCATGAATAGAAGACTTGGTGATTCACTGTGATCAGGGGACTTTGCCTCCCACCTAGGCAGGCATTGACCACCCTGTTATGATGTCATATCCAATAATGGTTTATTGTGGTTAAAAATAACGGAGGCATGACATCAGTTTTAAACATGCATCCGCTAGTGTCACCAGATGTTAAAATGGTCATCAGTTCTGGGTATAAATAGAGAGATAAACTAGTTCCAAAAAGAGAAAGAATAGGAAGAGAAGTAGATAAGAGAATGAGAAATAGAATTTAAGAGAGATAGATTATTTTAAACTTTTGTTTTATGTGAGGTGGTATTTTAATGTAACAGTGAGTTGTTGAACAGTGGAATGATATTAGAACCAACTATCATAAAGACTTTTTTGTATTATTTTTCCATAACATCTAAAAATCTGTTATCATTTATTAAAAGTAAATAAACATTACTTGAGACAACAATGAAAATTTTCCATTCATTACATTTGGTGGTGTTGCTATAAGAACCCCAGTATCTAAATAGCAAAGTGAGTTATCTCAACAGCATGGATAAGCACACTATTCCAAATTTCCATGGAGGACCATTTCCAAAGGGATGTACAAGTAACCTTACTCATATTGTGGAAAGGGCATATGGTGCATACTTCTTTCAGTCGTACCTGGAGGCCAATCAAACAAAAGATGACAGCTATAATTTTGATACAATGGCTTCTAACTTAAAAGGTGAAGTCAGAAAATGTTTTTGAAAACATTCTAAGGCTAGGACAGGAACAAACTGAAATCATATGAGACACTCTCAGCCATGTTTCAAGCTGAATATCGCGATATTGATTCCATTTTGGCAACACAAAAACAATCTGTTGAAAATTTAGAATGACAAGTTAAAACAGTAGACATCCTGGTATTGAGTACAGCAGGCTAAACCTTTGATATTGATTAATTGCACTTTTCCTAGATAACACTTAAGTAGTTATCACCCTTGACATAATGTGATTATCTATTTTCACTTTTCCTAACATGAACAGGTGTCAAAAAGAAATAAGACGAAAGGACAATCCTAATATCTTTGGTATGAGTTAATTGCACTTTGCAAATTATTACTTTAGAAGCTGCACTTATAATAATGAAAGAAACATGAATATGGTCACAACAAATTATCCCTTCTTATTTGTCATTAATAACCTGATACATACTTACCTGATTTATCGTGCAAAAATAAATGTCAACCTAAGAGTCTGTTATATAATGGAGATTAAGCATGCTTCTTCTTGCATTACATTTTATTTTATAGGTGGGGCCAATTTGCCGAAGGCCGAGTTTTTAGAGGGCCGATTTGATGAAGGCCAATTTGGCAGAGGGTCTATTTATCAAGCTCCCATTGGTGAACATGTGATTTACCCTGCCTAGCACAAACATGCTCAAACTGACCGTGGTTGCCTTCATGTGAGCAAAGACCCTTATTACAGTAGTTACATGTTTTTTGTTTGAACTGTAGACTTAGATGAAACCTGTGATGCATTTGCTATAGTGATTTGAGAAGTAAAAAGCATGTTTAAGGCCCATTGAGTTGTATCTGTCCATTGCAAAGAACCCTGCTCAATTTCATGCATGGAATTTCCCAAGCACTTCTTACTGAATGCCAGGGTATGGATGTAGCATCCCTGAGGAAGGGTTCACCTGTAGCAGCAGTTGTTTCACCAGAACCAGGCCTTGAAAGTGGTTGATATTCAACAACTGGCATTCAGCCAATTCTTGCTCTGGTAAGTCATCCTACAGGGTACACTTATGGCCACATGAAATCCCTCAATAAGCAACCTTAATTCAGGCACTGATGTAACAGTATCTGCTGCATTGAACCTGACAGATTTTAAGTGTGGCCTTACCTTGTGTCTCCTCAGTCCTGGTATTGGCCTCCAATTTTCACAGGGTGTGTGACACAGTTTGTGATATAGTGGGGTTTGCTATGATGGTGTTAAGATCTGGAATGACAGCATCATGTAAAGTTGTTATGCGTCAGCTGAGTTGCAGGGCCTGGTATCCCCAAGTTTCTAGTGACAGTTGAGAGGTACTAGCCTGAGAGAAGCCTAAACTGGTGTTGTGTGGTGTTGCCTTGTAAGTTGTGTAGTGTTTTAACATGGGCATGCTGGGTGATACATGGTCTGCAGTAGAATTAGTAGCATGTGAAGTAGTTTATTTGACACGTTGGTTCTCTAAATCATCTATTATTTTAAGCAACATCTGGGCAGTACTGTCAATTTACTTCAGGAAAGTCATTACTGTGTTACTGTCTGGTGCTTGATCAGTAGTGGGAGGGGGTTAAGCATAGAAACAGTACTTACAAAAGTCTCACTTTATGGTGTCAGAAAAGGTCTGTTAAGGTCCATGTTTATAGATTTAGCATCCCTAGTGCTAGTCTTTGCTCTAACAAAAGCTGTGACTTCCTTACGTCCTGTGCCAGCAGCGTTCTTATTCTTCTTAGTCACGATTATTTATTAATAAAGATATAAAACAATCAGGTAAATCATACACTTAAAATTCTTGTAGTTGGTGAGAATTTTGATCATTTAACAGTGAGCCCAAAACAAGAATCACTATGTTGATTACCATTGTGTACTGGTTTGATAATTTGGTTCCAACTTTAGTCTAAAATAAGCTAAGTCCTGATTTCTACATCTTCAAACCAAAGGCCAATTCTATCTTTAAGTGATCTGGCTGGTTTCATATCACTGATATCAGTTCAGAAAGGCAGTCTGTTCTAGTCTAAATAGTACATTGAAATAAACAAGCAGAGTTTCAAAATAAAAATTCTGTTGTCTTAGAAACTTTTAAAAAATATGTCCATTCATTTTGAAACATACTACTAACTGCCATAACTTGGCTCAACTTGAACACAAAAACTTATTTGGGCTTGTTTAAAGTGTGTTTCTTTTTTGTAAAATATGCATTAGCTCAAATGCTAGCAATGAAAATATTTACAAATGTAAAGTCAAAACAACAATCATTTTAGAGTTCCTTTTAATGCACAATAATTTAATTTCTACAACATACCAACTTAAGAAAAGTGTCAAAGTTTTTTAATTTTATTCCCTCTACCATATGTGCTTCCTTATTTGGTCTGGAAAAGTTCATAAGTTTTACTGATTACAACCTAATGATTTTTAGGATTCGGTTTTCCCTTTTTATCCTATGTTTAGGTTTGTGTCATAATAAGGTGCCAGGCAGTTGCTGTTATTCATTTATATTTCTTTTATGCCAGTGAAATATGCAATTAATTGGGTTTATAGCAGCACTTTCAACCAATTGCATTGGATTATGCCCAGAGTGGTAGTTTAAATTATAGAGGAAAGCTGTGCATACTTCAAGTTGGTGTCAAGATCTTTAACAAAAAACCATGGGGCTCTGGTGAAGTACCAACCTTGCCCCTTGAGGTTAGTCAGAATTTGAACTCTGAACCTTTGAAGTGCAAGATGAGTGTATTATGAAATAAAATATGTTGAAATAAAGATTTTTCACATCTATTTCATAAAATGCTAACTTGATTATATTTACATTAAACACCTGAAAAGATGTATACAATATATGAGTGTTAATTCTTATCAGTGAACATACCTGAGTGACTGCAAGTTGCACCATTCACAATATGTGGTATGATGTATGCAGTTGCCACATCCATTTCAAAAATAACATAAACTATAGGAGGAAAATGTTTCATTGACAATTATCTATATTTGATTGGTAGAAATTACACTACTGCACCTTGACTGCACCAAGTATTAATTTGTAAATACAATGAACCAGTGATAGTCACACATTGTCATGTATGGCTAACAAATTAAAAACCATATATTCTGGTGATTAAATCATATGTTCAAGTTTGATACACATCCAAGTTATTAACTTGGATACAAAGTATTGAAATTTGACAATAAGTGAGCTTCCAACATGAAGATACAGACCAGGATAACTTTTGGGTACAATTTACCAACATATAAATGAAATTACATAACCAAACTAAATAACTATTATGTATAAATTTTCAGCATGGAGAAAATACCTAGAAACTTGTATGTAAAAGGTAAACTGGTAGATATGGATTCTCAAAGAAAAAAAGCAGCTTAAAGATTCAGTAATTTTTTGGATATATATTGTCTGCTTGAAAACAGGCCTGAATAAATGTGGGAGATGGAGTGCTATGGTTGAAAATGGCAATTTATTAGCAGTTTATTGTTGAAAAGGGCAATGCATAAAGTCCTTTAGAGTTTATGTGGAGGCTGAAGATAAATTTATTGGTTAAAACCACTTGTTCCAGTTACTGACTCATAAGATACATTTAATGGTTGTACCTACTTGTTATAGTTATTGACTTACAATCTATGGTGTGATAAAAATTTTTTGTGCAATGTGAAGACATATTTATTAGACAAAACTACTTGTTACTAACTGTCAGTATATCAGCTCTTAAAATGTCTATACCCTTTGAAGTTATATTTATTGGTTAAAACTTCTTAAGGTAGTCATTAGCTGTTATTTTATAATGCAATTGAATATGTACAGTTTGGAGGTATATACTTAACTTTTTCTTCTCTGAAGATAATATGTTGTTGTCCTGTTTTTGTAGAAGTAAGAACTGGTATATATTCATGTAAGAACTTATTTTGTTTTAACTTTAATTTCAAGAATAATGCAGATAAGGTGTGACTACAGGATTCAGACTTGCTTATTTTACAGACTTTAGATGTCTTAAACAAGTTTAGGTTTAAAGTTACCCCAACTAGGAGATTATGTGTATTAGTGTGTTCATTTGCTTTTGCATATTTGTCATAACTCCTAGTTTAATAAGCAAATCTTTATAAAATATGTTATGTGGGTAAGGCCTGAAAAATCAAGGAAGTGATACAGTTTATAGAAACTTCTGGATCATATTCTAGATGCAAAAGTATCAATAGTTTTAATAGAGGTCCAGCAGTCGAAGACTCTGTAGGTGCTTTGTAGCTTCTACATTGAAGGCATTATATTTGGACTATCCTTAAGTTAATCTGTTGTAATGAATCCATTAAATATAAAATAGAAGCAATTACACTGAAGTCACAGCTTAAGTTTTAAATATATAACATCTATTTCAATGTTATTTTCTTGATTCATCTTAGACTTATATATGTTACAGGCAATCTGAGCAACCAGGTATTACGCGTAATGACTGAGCATTTCAGTCATTTCGCGAAATGCCTAAACAGTTTAGCCATTTTGTGAAATGCCTAGGCATTTCATGTAATGACTGAAATGTAAGGCTCAGTGTTACACAGATTGCCTAAACAAGTATTTGAGATTCCAGGTAATCTGTGTAATCATCTTTGTAATGTGTCTTTTTGATAGAAACTTATTATTTCTTGCTATAAGCAATTCATGATGTACTTTTAACTATATGAAGATTAATGAAGATATATTTTGATATATCTCATATATTTTTGCATAAATTAGTAAAGAAACAGTTTTACTATATAATCATTCACAATGATACATTTCATACTTAGTCTCATTTAACTACAAAGAAGGGTACCTCATTGAAATCATTTTTGTAGTTCTTAGTATATCATCTAATGTTATTATGTGGCTTCTTTAACTATATCAAATACTTAAACTTTGGTTTGAGTTTTCAAGCAGTCTGTATGACTATCTTTTCAAATTTTTTTTATTAAACAAAACCAAAACAAAGCATACAAGTACAATAATAATAATGATTAAATGATTATGAAATTATTAGGATTTAGGATCCTATTTAAGAACTGAATTAAGCAATCAAACATTACCTTATTTATACAGATATTGAGTTATTGTTACATTTTGTGAATTAGTTTATTCCTGGATCATTCAGTAAAAATTCGCTGAACACCGACCACGACACTTGAAATTTATTATATGTTTTGTTTATTTTTACAAAGTATTCTTGTTCAGTGTAGATATCTCTGATATAATTTTGAATTTCGTGAACATTTCCAAATAAATTTTTTTCCTACTAAAAGAGTTTAATTTTTGGGGAACATATCTAACTCATTTTATAAGACACCAAACAAAAGAGTGAGTGGTGTCAAATTAATATAAATACCAATTGATTAAAGCCATTGTCTGACATTTCTCCAGAAGTCAATAACAACAGGACAAGCGGCAAATAAGTGATAAATTGTTTCAGCAGATGACTGACAGAAAGCACAACTGTTTATGTTAATCTTTTGTAAGTGAGCTCTAGTGCTTAGAATTCTATGAATAATACAAAATTGAAGCCAAATTTGGTTATTTCAACATATAGTTTTAAAACAATTTCTAAAGATTTTATTCCATGTGTCATCATTTATACTAGTGTTTAAGACATTATTCCATTTATTTCCTAATGATAAATTTTTATGTTGATCATTAAGAGTTTTGTAAAAGTATTTTGAACCTTTTATCCGACTCAGTAGTACTTTTTAGTAAGATGGCAGTACAGGTCTGCTGCAAGTATAATGCTTTATACTGAATTCGAGCAAATAATCTTTTAAGCATCTTTGAACTCTTAAATGTTCAAGAAAGGTAGTTTTGAGACCAAATATCTGTCTTAATTCAAACATACTTAAAGCACTGCCATCAGGTTTAAGTATATCTAGTGGAGTATTTATTCCAACTCTACACCAATGTGGATAAAAAAGAAGCTCAGTAGAAATGTGAAAATTGTACCACAACGGCACAGTTAATGTTTCAGAATGACAAACAGGTAGTCGAGTCAAAAAGGTATTCCATGCATTAAAGACTTCTTTCCAAAAATATTAACTGTTCATTCTGATAAATATTTTGACCACAAAGGACCAAAATTACATAATCTCTCCACATTTATTGTAGATGCCAAGAGTTTTACCCAAGGATATTAGGAAAGTAAACAAGTGTTCTATCAAAACTAGGTTTTGAGACATAATGTAATTTTCTATGATTATCTGGAGACCTCCCTCAATGTAGTTGTTAGTTATTTGCCTCTTACTTATTTTATGTGGTTTGTCATCCCAGATGAAGGAGTACATTAGTTGGTTTAAATGAGAAATGAATTGTTTACTTGGAGATGGAATTGAAAAAAGCAAATGATTTAGACTACTAATTACAAAAGTTTTGACAATGCTTATTTACCCAATTGGAGTCAAGTTCCACCTTCTCCATTTGCTTAAAGTTTTTGTGATATGTTCAACAGAGTTGTATAGTTAATCGAAGGGATATCATCAATATCCACTGAAAAATTTAATCCAAGCAACTTAAATTTGGTTGTGCCCCAATCTAGTCGCTGCTTAATTTGAAACTTATCTTTTGAATGTTTTTTCCTACCAAGCCATATTATTTTGGTCTTTTCAGTATTTACTTTTAACCCGGATAATGATCCAAATATTTCTAACGTGTTTAATGCTGCAACTAGAGAATCCTTGCTCCCATCTAAGAATAAAATAGTATCATCGGCAAACTGTGTCATTTTGAAGTTTATATTATTAAGAGAAATACCTTTAATATATATGTTATTGTCTACCATGCAAAATATAACTTGGGCACAAAGCAAAAACAAATAAGATGATGTGGGATCACCTTGTCTGCATCCCCGTTCTATATTAAAGGGTGTGATAAAAAGCCTGATTGAAGTACTGAAGCTTTAATATCATTATTGAAAACGGTTTCAAAAATTTTATTGATAGGATGCGTTATTTCTTGCCAGTAGAAGCAATTCAAGTTGTAGTTTAACTGTATGATCTGTAATTAAGGTACACTTTGATATCTCTTGTCCTGTTTTGAATAATTAAATAAATAAATACCCATTTTAAAATGTGATCAATAATAGTCATATATTCTATACCTCTTTTAATTTAGCTGATAGAAAGGCACAGATATGTCCAGTTCATTTTCTTTTTCTTTTTTTTTCAAGAGTTTGTTTTCTGGTCTTGTTGTGTGTGTGTGTGTGGTGTGTGTGGGGGGGGGCTTCATTAATTACATGAAACAAATGCAGAAAACTTTGATGTTAATCCTGTTTGATGAAACAAGCTTAACTGCAGTTAGGACTCCACAGTGTATTTTAGCATCCAATCACTCAGCCTGAGTTTGTTTGACAATAGTGCACAAATGCCCCCCAATGAAAAGTGCTAGCAGCTTTGATGTATGACATAATATTTTATGTGAAAATATCAAAGGTGCAAGAACCTGAGGAAGGATTTAATGAGTTAAAACTCACTTGTGGGCCGTCTTTTAATTTAAATAACTGATATAATTTCTTGAGAAGACAGATTACTGATATAGTAATCAGTAAAACGTTTGAAGAGAAATTTAAAACTGAGTTGTTCAAGAAACATAAAACTAATGATGAAGTTCTGATACCAAATAGCGGTATAATACAATAATTGAAGAGCTGAAATTAGTTGCCAGTTCTGCAGAAGTTTTATGTGTGAAGACAGATTCTCTGTTGTGATATTTTAGGACAGTTAATTTTACTGCTTACTTTATTCACAGACCAATATATGTGAAATGAGATTAACCCTGTTGATGAGAACATCATTATCATTAACATTCTCTAGTATTTGTAATTATGTATTATTATGTTTTCTATTATCTGCATATCAGTAACAAAACAGTTTCAATAAAATGAGATAATTTAATCATTATACTATTTTCATCATAGTTGGTCATGAATGGACATAAAACATATTCTCTATGTACATCACAAGCAAGGATAAAAGTATGGAAAATCAAAATAATTTATGAATAATCATCAAATATGATTCAAAACTATGTTCAGGCATTACGCGTAATGCCTAGAGCTCATTTTCAGTCATTATGTGAAATGCCTAGGTATTTCGTGAAATGGCTAAACTGTTTAGGCATTTTGCAAAATGACTGAAATGTTCAGTCATTACACATATTGCCTGGTTACACAGATTGCCTGTAACATATATAATTAGTATTTTGCTGAAACAAAATAAAATAATTATGTCATGTGTAGTTGTAAAGATCGATAAGCAATGAATAGCCTTGAAAATTAGTGACACCATACAAAATATTGCTTTAAAATGACTGACCTTTGACTTTTTTCTCAAAGGACCAGAGATTCCCTTTTTGTTAATAACCTTGTCTAAAGTCATCAAACTTGAGTCTTTCTTTATGTGCCATTAAAAACAAGAATCAATATATGTTATAGAGTCTTTCTAAGCAAAAAAATGTGTGGAAATTTAAAGCTCTCCTGCAATTAGTTTCCATGCATCAGAAATTTGTTAAACAAAAAATACTATTGATGCCTAAAAACTTAGCATCCAAAAATATATGCATATATACATTAAAATGTAAAGTCAAACTGAACATATTGTGAAAGAAATTGCACATTGTTACAGTCTGGAAATAAATATTGATATTATTCTTGTGTGTAAAAGGTAAGCTGGTAGATATGGATTCTCAAAAAAAAAATAGCAACTTAAAGATTCAGTAAATATATTTTTGATATATAATGTCTGCTTGAAAACAGGCCTGAATAAATGTGGGAGATGGAGTGCTATGGTTGAAAATGACAATTTATTAGCAGTTAATTGTTGAAAAAAGGCATGTATTTATTGGTTAAAACCACTTGTTCCAGTTACTGACTCATAAGAACATTTAGTGGTTGTACCTACTTACAATTTATGGTGTGATAACATTTTTTGTGCAATTTGAAGATATATTTATTAGACAAAACTACTTGTTACTAACATTGCCTATCAATGTATCAGGTGTTAAAATGTCTATACCCTTTGAAGTTATATTTAATGGTTAAAACTTCTTGTGGTAGTCATTACCTGGTATGTTATAATGTCATTAAAATTGTACAGCTTTTTCTTCTCCAAAGATAATATGTTGTTGTCCTTTTATTGTCAAAGCAAGAACTGGTATATATGCATGGAAAAACTTATTTTGTTTCAACTTTAATTTGAAGAATAATACAGATAAGGTGTTATTACAGGATTCAGACTTGCATATTTTACAGACTTTAGATGTCCCAAACAATTTTAGGTGTAAAGTTACCCCAACCAGGAGATTATGTGTTTATTGTGTTAATTTGCTTGACTGTATTTGTTATAACTCCTAGTTTAATAAGCAAATCTTTATAAAATATATTATGTAGGTAAGGCCTAAAAATCAAGGAAGTGATACAGTTTATAGAAACTTCTGGATCATATTCTAGATACAAAAGTATCAATAGTTTTAGTAGAGGTCCAGCAGTCGAAGACTCTGTAGGTGCTTTATGGTTTCTAAATTGAAGGCATTATATTTGAACCATGCTTAAGTTAATCTGTTGTAATGAATTCATTAAACATAAAATAGAAGCAATTACACTGAAGTCGCACCTTAACTTTTAAATATATAAGATCTATTTCAATGTTATTTTCTGGATTCATCTTAGACTTATATATAATTCGTAGGGGCCACGGTGGCAGAGTGGTAACACTCTCGCCTCCCACCTCTGCGGCCGGGGTTCGATCCCCGTCATGGCCGTAAGTGGGAAAGCTGGTAGTTGCTTACCGTTGGTTGGCAGTTTACAGTACACAACCCTAGCGAACTCTATGTACTGGTTTCCTCTGCCCTTCCAACTACCCGTCGTGATATGACCTGTACAGTGTTGAAAGCAACGTAAAACCCCAAATAAACAAAATATATATAATTCGTATTTTGCTGAAACAAAATCAAATAATTATGTCATCTGTAGTTGTAAAGATTGATAAGCAATGAATAGCCTTAAAAATTAGTGACAATATACAAAATATTGCTTTAAAATAACTGATATTTGACTTTTTTCTCAAAGATCAGAGATTCCCTTCTTGCCAATCACCTTGTTTAAAATCATCAAATATGACTCTTTATGTGCCATAAAATACAAGAATCAATATCTTTTATAGAGTCCCTCTAAGAAAATAAAATGTGTAGAGATTTAAAAGGCTTCTGAAATTAGTTTCCTTGCATCAGAAATTTGTCAAACAAGAAATACTATGGATGCCTAAAAAGTTAACATCCCCAATATATGCATATGTTTGTGAAAATGTAAAGTAAAACTGAACATATTGTGAAAGAAATAGCACATTGTTATGGTCTGGAAATAAATATTGAGGATATTACCCTTGTGTGTAAAAGGTAAACTGGTAGATATGTATTCTCAAAAAATAGCAGCTTAAAGATTCAGTAAATTTATTTTTGATATATATTGTCTGCTTGAAAACAGGCCGGAATAAATGTGGGAGATGGAGTGCTATGGTCAAAAATGACAATTTATTGGCAGTTCATTGTTGAAAAAAGGTCTTTTAGAGTTTATGTGGAGACTGAAGATGTATTTATTGGTTAAAATCACTTTTTCCAGTTACTGACTCATAAGACACATTTAATGGTTGTACCTACTTGTTATAGTTATTGACTTGCAATTTATGGTGTGATAAAATTTTTTGTGCAATGTGAAGACATATTTATTAGACAAAACTACTTGTTACTAACATTGGCTGTCAGTATATCAGGTCTTAAAATGTCTATACCCTTTGAAGTTATATTTATTAGTTAAAATTTCTTGTGGTAGTCTGTAGCTGGCATGTTATAATGCCATTAAATTTGTACAGTTTGGAGCTATATAATCAGCTTTTTCTACTCTGAAGATAATATGTTGTTATCCTGTTTTTGTAGAAGCAAGAACTGGTATATATTCATGTAAAAATTTATTTTGTTTCAACTTTAATTTCAAGAATAATGCAGATAAGGTGTGACTACAGGATTCAGACTTGCATATTTTCCAGACTTTAGATGCCCCAAACAATTTTAGGCTTAATATTACCCCAACCAGGAGATTATGTATTTTAGTGTGTTCATTTGCTTGTCTGTATTTGTCATAACTCCTACTTTAATAAGCAAATCTTTATAAAATATGTTATGTAGGTAAGGCCTGAAAAATCGAGGAAGTGATACAGTTTATAGAAACTTCTGGATCATATTCTAGATACAAAAGTATCAATAGTTTTAATAGAAGTCCAGCACTCGAAGTCTCTGTAGGTGCTTTATAGTTTTTAAATTGAAGGCATTATATTTGAACCATGCTTAAGTTAATCTGTTGTAATGAATTCATTAAATATAAAAAATGAGCAATTACACTGAAGTCACACCCTAAGTTATAACATCTATTTCAGTGTTATTTCGTTGATTCATCTTAGACGTATATATAATTCGTATTTTGCTGAAACAAAATAAAATAATTATGTCATCCTTAGTTGTAAAGATCAATAAGCAATGAATAGCCATGAAAATTATTGACACTATACAAAATATTGCTTTAAAATGACTGACCTTTGACTTTTTTCTCAAAGGACCAGAGATTCTCTTCTTGTCAATAACCTTGTGTAAAGTCATCAAACAAGAGTCTTTCTTTATGTGCCATGAAAGACAACAATCAATATCTTTTATGGAGTCCCTCTAAGAATATAAAATATGTAGAGATTCAAAAAGCTTCTGAAATTAGTTTCCCTGCATCAGAAATTTGGGTGAAAACTAGAAATACTATGGGTGCTGAAAGACATCCCCAAATATATGCATATGTACGTGAAAATGTAAAGTAAAAAATTGAACATATTGTGAAACAAATAGCACATTTTTAAAGTGTGGAAATAAATATTGAGGATATTACTCTTCAAGTCCAGATTTTTTTCATGTGCAAAGGTATTTAAACATTTTATCAAAAGTTTAATTACTTAGGAAGAAAGGAAACACATAAGACATATTGTGTAATAGTCTATAGTCCAAATTGGGGAGAAGTTTTGTGAATATTTATAAAGTAGTATATTGTATGACTCATGTACCGATACAATGTGGCTTGGGAATGAATTGGAAGGAAGCAATATTAAGCCACTGAACGTGTGGAATTAGAAAATCCTTTGACCAAATTTCACAGCTACACAGACCATGACAGAGTGGGGAAGCATATAGTAATCTATTGTGTGTAAAAGGATTGTATATATTCAAATTTTTAAAGCTTATTCTCCTCATTGAAAATTCCCCCAGATGATTTGCTTGCAGCTAAGAGAATAAAACAAAAATCTAGCAATGCATATCACAATATCACCAACATTTGGTTATATGAAATACATTATCTGAGTGGGTTTGTTCTCCACTTGCTTTTCCAACAAACTCAACCGATTGAGTATTTCATCCAAGCTCTTCTGAAGTGGTGTTGAGTCACTAGTACTACAAGTTGATTCACCTTAGCCTTGTTCCTTTTAAACTCAGATTCTACTCTCCGAGCTTTGGTCATGAAGTTAGGACTCCCAGCCATTCCATCAAATTTGTGTCGAAGAGCATTCTTAACATTCACGTCAAAGAGTCTGGTCCAGAACTGAGTGTTGACTGTGACATCATAATTGTTAGGATTAATCAAAGTGGAATCTTCTTCATCACCTTACTCGCCATGTCTTGTAACTGAGTATACCAGTTTGTAATACTCTCCCCTGCCATCTGTTCTGCTGCATAAAACTGAGCAAGAAGTATGTGCTGTGTTTCAACGTCACCAAACATCATCTCAAGCCAGCTGAGAATATCCTTGACAGAAGCTGAATCAGCCATATGAAGTACTATCTCCTGCATCTGACCTTTGATAGACCATTTGATGGTCATCAAAATCATCCCTTCAGGTGCACCCTGATTAATCAAACAATTGACATTGTACCTGAACTGTTCATAAGAGCAGTCACGATCTAATCCAGAGAAGGTACTGACCCTGATGCTATGGATTGAGTTGGACCATCCAAAATGGAATGATGGATCCCCATGTGAAGTAGACGCATGAACAGCCACTGGTGGTGTTGTCGCTAATAGATGATGAGCATGTCCAAGATCATTCATCCTGTATTCCGACAATGGACCCCTTGTTAAGTATAGAGCTCATCTGAAGAACGCTGTAAAGCAGCTTGAACTGCCCTTTTTTGTTCAAGGGATATCTCATTTATGGCATCCACAATGGCATTAACACCAAGTATGGGCTGGGACACGGGTGCAAAGGATGCTTCGATTTCCATTGGAATACTAACATCTCTGCAGCAAGTAACAGGTGCAGAAGGTTTCTACACCAAAAGCGTATTACCCATCTCTGCTGTAATACGAGTAACAGTGGCAGTGTACTCACCCACGAATGGCTTGCCGTGATGATGAGCAATGACTGCATCCACAAACCTCCTGTCACTGAATATAATAAAAGTAGCATTCTTACCATGTGATATCTTTGATGGCTTCATCAATATTGGCACCCAGGACAAGTGCAAGTTCAAAGATCAAAGTCACTAGAGCAAGGTCAATGGTCAAATCAAGGTCATACTATGATGCTGCACATCTACACCCCTTAACCATACCACTGTTGACCTTTATAGTCTTTAAAAGGTTGATACTTCACATGAACATTGGCTGGGGGACAGGTGTATTGTTCAACTGCATAGTCTTATATCAATGCTCCCTATAACTTTTACTTTGTAATGTTGCTCCCTATAACTTTTACTTTGTAATGTTGAACATGAATATAATATTTAGGCAGATGTTTCTTGAGAGTTCATTGATTTTTCCAAGGTTTTGGTATCTGGCCATCTGTGATGCTATTTTTTATGGGGAAACAACATGTTTGTTACAACCAGTTGCAGCATTTTAACCTTTTTATTCTAGTGTTATGACCGATAAACCAAATCTGAGCTCTGTGTAAACTTTATCTGACTCAACAAGGGCATTTATACTTCCACAAATATATTTCAGTCCAAGATTTAACACCAAATTCAAGTTCATTTACAGATGCAGATATAATTTTCAATATACTGCTTACTAGTCTAATCAATTATAACTCTGTGGAATGTCAGTGCTGAAAATAAGAATTACTATCAGGCAAATGGTAAATGGACTACAAGATTGAATCAAGTAAGGATTAAATTCCTTTGAGTCCATCTTTTAATGGAGACAAGCCACTATAATAGGGTAAAATGGAATTACTACAAAATAAGTCAGTGATACAAAAAAGTTGTCTATAGAGCAGCTTATTTTGTATTTTCAGCTTATTTTTTGTCACCCTGAAATCTTGCCAAAATTCTGCGCCGTTTTGTAACATATTAAATCAGCTGTTGGTACTAAAAAGTCAGTAAAATAATACAAAATAAGGCAATTTTACTACAAAATAAGCCAGTAATACGAAATAAGTCAAAAATTGATAAAAAATAAGTTAGGCAATACAAAATAAGTTGTTGATACAAAATAAGTTGTTACAGGGCCTTTTCAGGACCACCTGAATCTTCCCAAAACAACTTATCTGCTACTGTTCAAAGAAAAATCTCAAATAGTAAATATTACACTGCCCCACACAAATCACTTTGACCCCAAACACAAAAAAATGAATGAATGAATGTGCGATTCAAGAAACTTTGAAGTAAAAATAGCTTAAAATTTAAAAAAAATAATCTTGAAATATTTGGAATTTAAAGAATAAATATTTAAAAAAAATTGACTTTAAACAAGGTCTGACATTTGGTATTTAGACCTTTTGATTGGACCTTGTCATCTTTGGCCAATTAAAAAACTTTTTAGTTTCACCTAAGACATTTGGGCAGATTTTAAACTTCAAAATATCTTGCAATTTTGGACTAAAATAATTAAAAAATAAAAATGTTAAGAATTTTTTAAATTTAAAGTACAGCCATTTGTAAATAACTTGGGTTGAATGTTTTAAAAAGTGGGCTTGTGATATGGTTTGAAACAGTTTTGAAACAGTTTTGAAACTTGCTGAAAATGAATTGTATTTCTTTTTTAAAAGTTTGAGCAGATCCAGCTTAAATAAAAGGTTAGTTCTGAATTGGTTAGTCCTGAAAAAGACTGATATTAGTCCTGAAAAGGAATAATAGATGCCAGCTTCTGCCCACATGGTAGTTGATTGTCACATTTCAGACTCTGTACTGCCCAACTAATGCCCCCATGTGATTGAACTAGTCTTTCAGAAGTTCTCCTTGATGTTTGGCCTTCCTCGAAGGATTTTTTTAGCTTTTATTTAGGACATACACCACCTGTAATTGGTTGGGATGCTACATCATTTGCTTAATTTGATGCCCTGTCTGCTCGGCCCTGGTGTGTCCTCAGCATATTGTTCAAAAGCACACAAAAAAGCACAATGTCTCGGACAACACATGGCTTTTGCCCCATGGAGTCCAGTAGTACCCTAAAGTGGCTCACTAAGATTCCAAAGGCATTCTCAACCACACTTCTGCCTTTGGAGATCCTGTGGGTGGCTGTTCTTTCTTCCCTTGCCAGTTGGCTTCAGTTGTAGGGTTTCACCATCCATGGCATCAAGGCAAAGGCGTTGTCTCCCAGCATTAAGTAGTGTAAGTCTGGGCCTCCCTTTCCCAGGAATTCAGGTGCCAGAAGCCCAATACTGCTATCGTTGATCTTCTCCCTCAAATTGCTTCTGTTGAAACCGGGATCAAGAACCACCTGACCCACAGTCGATACACAGAAATCAGTACTCTCCATCCACCTGGGCCAGGAGAACCAGGAGAAAGAAGCTCTTGCAGTTGCAAAAGTCACTTTCTTCGGTTTCTTCATGGCGATATACTTCCTGTTCATGGTGACTACCAGGTGGGCGACATTCTACCTGGTTCTGACATTCTCTATCAGTTTCTAAGCATCAGGGCTATCAGGGCAATGGAAATATTTGTCGTGGGAATCAGTAAGGATGGCTTGGCAGATGAATTGGGGATAAATTTTAAGATGGTTGTGTGGCCAACCGACCAATGTGGACCAATGTCAGTCCAACTTCCAATGGCTTCCTAAAATTTGTGACTGACTTTTTCATGGGGTGGTATATGTGTTCTTAGATAAGGTAAAAAAGGCAGGGAAGACATCCTAACAAAATTCTGGTACCCTGGATAGGGTTGGCCAGGATTTTGTTGTGGCGTCCATTTTCTTGTCTTTGATGGATCCATTGCATGACCCTGGGGTTTGATGATTTTCTTTTTCTGCAGGGGGTTGTCTGTGGCTAAGCCTGTGGTGGTGGCTTTAGGGCAGGTGATGGTACTGGGTTCAAATGTGTCCTCTGTCTTCCCATCAATGTATAAATCATAATATTAAACTTAAGAAAAACAAAAGTAGCTTAAACTGATGTATAAAGTCTCTGGGATGTGTAGCTATATTCTTTGCAGTGAAAAATGATCTTTTTTAGCCAGAGGGGGTTTATATAGTTTTGCTTCAATCCCGACTCTGGATCCCCACTCAAGGATTTAATCAGCCCAGTCAGGGTGAGTCTGAAAATACTCCAGTCCTGTCTCTTGTCAGTATGGCTTGTCAAGGTTTACTTCGGCTTGTTTGTTGTAAGTTACAACTTGTCACTGTAGTTTCCCCTCTTGTCTTGAATAAAATGTCTGGTGAGGTCGGCACAAGCCAGTATGTTCTATGTCCTGTCGGGAAGATGTAACTCACCCAGCATTTACACACACTTTTTTGTGGCTTTCATCTCAGATTCCACAAGTTTGGCAACCGAACATAGAGTTGTTGAGTTGGTTAGTTCTAGTGGAAACACCCAACATTTAATCATTCTTAAAAGAGAACTTATCACTGAGATGTATGTAGAGATTACTTTCCATTTTATTGATAAATAGATAGTTTCATCAGTATGTGTGATCTGATAAGTTGTTTGATTTTCAATATCAAGCCATTTGATGACAGGTGATTAATCATCTAAGACACAACAACTCACTGTATATTTTCAAGTGATCATTGCCCTCAACCAGATACCACTTAACCACCCTTTTTATTGATAAGAAAATATTTGAAAACACTTCTTCACAAGAAAGATAGGCCTGTAATCCAATTACTAAGATTTTACTGTCAATTTGCTAATAATTTTCCACATGTAACTTTCTGAAGCAAGTCTTGAGTAATTTAATTCAGGTAAGTCAACAGCAGCAGCAAAATCAAGTTTTCAATTGAAAAAAATGCCACAATATCATTTGGCAAAGATTTTCCTGAAAAATCAAAAATTCAATTCCAGCAATTTAACACAATCAAGGCATCCATGAAGGCATATATTAAATGTAGGGTTGAGTTACTCTTTGTAAATACGGTTGACTGAGGGCTTTTAAAAGTTCATATTATGCTGACGTTATTAATTAAATGTTATTTGGCCACCCAAACCACCTTATGAAAAAAGGAAACATGTTTATTATGTTGTGCCATATTTAATTTTTCTAATAATAATAATAAGTCTTTTATTCATACTATAAATGTACATTCAAATAACACAATACATTAAATTATGAAAACATATTTACGAACAATAGAAAACTAATATTTACAAGTGTACAATAGAAAAATGAATTATTCTTTACAAAGTTTATCAATCAAATATGTTAGTTCATTGCTGGAAAAGATAGTAGACCTTTCGTCTCTCATTGTTATACAGTCACTGATAACACTACAAATCGTTTGATCAGTATTTATACATTTATTGTTTTGGCAGTCATAAATAAAAGATATAGTGTCTCTTTCAGGAATTTTGTATCTGTTGCATTTTAAGAGGTGAGACATTAAGCTTAAGTTATTGCCAACTGGGGACATACTACCAGCCAGGGCTAGTCTACCACACAATGTTGACACCTGATTATTATTGTTCATGGTTGTATACATAAACTTGACAAATCGCTTAGTAAGTTGTAACTCTATTGGTAATGAATCACCAAATTACATGTAAGAAACGACAATGAGTATAAGGTACCTTTCCATATTGCTTTCCTCCATAATGTGTACAATTTGGAGATAGACCATGTTGTCAAATCCCACATGGGACACCCATATAGTGACATACAAAACTGTTGAAATAAAGTATACCTTACATTGCAGTGAGCATTAGGAAACAAAGTTGGTACTGAATTGACCCTAACAGAGAAGTTTATACATGCTTTGTTAATGTTTTCATCAGACAATAGATTGTTGGTAATGTAAATACCTAGGTGTTTGGCCATTTTGGATGCTGTAATCTCTATACCATTGTAATTTATACTGGACAAATGATTTGCAGACTTGGTACAGTGCAGTAATTGATACTTATCTAAATTGAAATGAACATTAAATTATTTACTGTAGTCATCACAAATATTTAATAAACATGACATAGACATTACAGTAGGACTCATCAGCAGACAATCACCGGCGTAGCCAAAGGCTCCCATAAATTTATCTCCAATGTAGCATCCATATCCACTACTTTTAATCTTTGAAATAATTCATCAATATGTATGGAAAACAAAATAGGTGATAGAACCCCACCTTGTTTTACCCCATTGCTAACATGACAGTAATTAGAGATATTATCACCCCATTTAACACATAGTATTTGTTTAGTATAAAGACACAAAAGTAAACGTAAAATCATTGGACAAAATGGCCCTTTCTATTAATAATGTGAACAGTTTAGTATATTCTATTCTATCGAATGGTTTACTTGCATCCAATATTATGATATAAGCATCACTCCCATTATTCAGATAATACTGTGCAACCTCATTGACAGAAAAGGTACACATTATAGTGCTATGGTTTTTCTTGAATCCAAATTGATAGTCACTTGTCCTAAATACATGATTATGTTGTTTCATAATTATAAGGTCAAGAACTTTCCCTAGAATGCTGCTAAGCTCTATAATTTTCAGAACAATTGAGAGACTTTTTTCTTATTTTTTGGTATTGGAACTAATGTTGAAACTTGCATACCATGTGGAATAAATCCATGCTTAATCATGCATGTAAATAACAGACTCAAACACTCAAACAAATAAAAACTACCATGAATTAAGTGATCAGTCATTTGACCAAGTCTACCATCAGATTTCCCATTCTTGAGCTGTTTGACAGCATTAATTACTTCAGACACATTAACTGAGTGTGTAGAGTAACAGGTAGTTGCAGCACATGATTTAATTACATTATTTTCCATTTGTTCTTTCAGTCTACTCAACTTTTCTGTACAATATGGGACAGAATTATATAAATTCTTGTATTTTTCTAGAAACAGATCACTGATATGAGAACCATTGGTTACATTATCTATACAGCTAGGCATAACAGTTTTATTACACTTGATTTTACTGACTTTTTGCCAAAATTCAGATGGATTATTGTCAAGAAGGCACTCGACCATTTTGTTTGCTAAAATAGTGTCAGAATTAGTTTTTGCATATCGTACAGCATAATGGTACTGACTTCTTGTTCTGTTTTGAACATTTGCTATGTAGCCTGTCCATTATCCTTCCATAGTTTATGCCAAAAGAGTGCTTGCTTGTAGTAACTGTCAACATATGTATTCCAACCAGGTATGGAGTGTTTATTAGTTTTATTCGAGGATGATGGAATTTTAGTATTTGCAGAATCAAGACAGACTAAAATTAAGTTGTCATGAAAGTATTGTATGAGTACATTATGACACTCACTTTGACAGCTTGTGCAGTTCAGTATCACTCAAGGGATATGTAGACTGTTAAGAGTATTATCAAGATGGAGCTTATAGTTACACAAATGGTCTGATTAAGCTTTCTTCCAATTAGTTTTTTTCATTGTGTTTAGATATTTTATTATGGTCATTTTTTATGTCCAATGACTTTACCTTAAGTTTTATCATAACAGGCAAGTGATCTGGCAGATTATCACATTCATTAACAGTACACACACTGGTTAAACTAGAGCACAAGGAGTCGGAGATACATGCATAATCAATCAATGTTTGAGCATGGTTTGCTTTACTTTCAAAAGTGTACTTAATGATATCTCTAAATCTGTCTTCATCCGAACAGTTTATTAAAGCACAGGAATTGAACAGTTGTTAAATCATGTGCACTATGTTACTGTCATCCGATCTATTTCAATTAACTTTAAAGTCACCCCCAAGTATGATTTTTGAACTTGGATGTAAATTATTAATATTGGCAATTTCTTATATAATATCAAATAACTGTTGCTCTCTGTTGGTGTTGTTGCTACTTGTCATGTATACACTCAGCATTATCACATTTTCACCATTCATATTAACCTTAATTCCACATAATCATTTTGATTTACATGCTATAGGAGAGATATTTGCATTCACTCTGCTTTTCCACAATATTGCAACTCCTCCATGTGGTTTCCCTGCATATGTTAAATCGGATGAATCCATGGCAGAGACACAATTGTAGTTTTTATCAGAAAAAGACAACTTGACACTCTTGCAACCAGTGTTCTTGGAGAAATAAAAAAATCATGAGTATTGTATCTAGTCAGAGTTAATGTAGTTCCCATAAACACACTTTAAACAGGTTGATTTGATACAGGACTACCACCAGAAAGGCTCTACGGGGTGGTATGAATTCACGTACATGAATACCGTTTGGCCACAAATTACAATCAAATGATCTATCAAACTGATGGAAAGGCACAATCAATTTAAATGACTTGTACTTTGATCCTTCCTTGGAAGTACATTCTAACTTTATGATATTGAATTGATTCTCTTGAATATAAGCTCTAAGATGATGTAAGTCAGTTACTAGATCAACACGATGAATAAACAGACTACGTGTTCTCTCCGGAGCACCTTTTACATTACTTAACTGGCCTACCCCTGTTATAATCTTTCGCCATTTCCTTTCTTTCTGAATCTGATTCCGTCGCATCCAACTGGGTTCCTGAAAAACCATTGTCATCTGAGGTCTGGTAACGTTCACATCGCTGGTATTTGCTTTGGCATGGCCAGTAACTGCAGGTGCCAAAACTTCAGCATTAGAAAAAGACTTGTTGGTTGCCTGCAATGAGTATCTAATGCCATGTTGTGTATCTGCCCTGTTTTCTTTCATATTTGAACTATGAGATGGTGCTGTTGTTCTTTGCCTCACTATGGTGGGTGACGCAGTAGGTGATGTAAGAATTGAGGTGTGGGGAATCGCTGAGTCCCTTTTTACAGCTTCACTATAACTGGCAAATTTTTCAAATTCATCATGAAGTAGCATATTTTTTTTGCAACACTGTTATCCACAGTTATTTAAAGATTGGTTACTTTCTGCTCCAGTTGATTGAGTCGGTCGCAAAGTGTTATGTCATTAAGTTCTTCAGGTAGAGAGCGTGGTATTGTCAATAAACTGAGATAATCTATGGCAAATGTAGGCATTTCCTTGACCTTATCCAACTTAGACTTCGATGATATCTTGAAGTGTTGCATCTATTTCAGGCCTCATTGTAGATCCCCTTCTACATATTTTTTCTCCTATAACTGCAGTACTACAGTTTTTCCAGAGCACATATTTTGCATTTATAATCTGAGGTAAAGTGAAATAGCCTTTCACAGCTCTACTGATTGAATGAATATTTCCACTTTGCATTGAAGCAGCAATGTATGTTAGCAAGGGATGTAGAATTACACCTTCTTTTTCTTTGCAGCAGTTATCACTATCTGATTGTTGTACAGTGTTTTTACTACTGGATTTTCTTTTGGACAGATCTTGGTCATCTTCTGCAGATATGTTATTTCCACCAGATACATTAGCACCAGAGAAAGACTTAGCATTTGATGTACCAGTGTTTTGGAAATGCTTTTCATTGCAGTCATCACACAAATTAAGATCCCCTTGTCTTAATGAAACCTGGAAACCCTTTCTTTTGAATGGGCAATTACTCAACAGACCAGGTGGACCCTCACAAGCTTGCATTTTTTTTATTTCTAATATTGGAAATTTAATGAACCAAACACAATCTAGCTAATTAATTCTGTTTCATTGTTTCGCCAACACTTGACACTTTCCAATACATGTGTATTCTGTGTCCAATATATCTTGACAGATGTCAACAATGTTCATTAATTTAAGTGTTTTTCTAACCTCTTTATTGAAAAAATTGAATTTATTTTTATAAAATTACTGTAGAATATCCATCAAAAATTAACTTGAAAACACATCACAGCGATCTATATTAAATGTTCTGTGCTAGTGTAAAAATTATCTGCAGAAGACTTCTGCATCCACTGAAATTTTAAGAAAAATTTCAAACCCTAAAAACACACACATCCCTCTCCCTCTCCCACATCCCTCTTAAGCTAATGCTAAATATGAACTCTCTATCTGAGTTATAAATGGTGTATTGTCCTGACCAAAGCAAATCAACATTGCAAATTTATAAATTAATCACATAAGATAAGTTATGTTATAAAAGTCTGATTGCTCCATTGCAATAATTCTCTATTGTCTGGAAAAGCAGTCAAAATTCTTCATATATTGACCATTTCTTGATGTCATTCACCACAATTGTACTCCACAAATAAAAATGTGTGTCACTGGGCACTGACAACTTGTTACAATTTTTAAGACACAATATCTTATACCTAGATCAAAGTGTAGAGACAGGATGCAAAAAGCTTTCATTAAAGTACCACCGACATGACATCTTTGTCAATTTGATCATTACTTAACTATGCTGTACTTCAACTGTACCTCAATGGAAAAATAGCGAAAATTAGAACAAGCTTAGGTTTTGATCATACATAGATAAAATTATAGGGTAATAAACACATCAAACAAACCCTTCTAATCTGTACCAATACAAGAAGAGTCATTGTGTGGGCAGTACAGAAACTCAATCAGCATTTTCTCGTGTCAGTTTTTTCATAGAACTTTTTTGGGAATTTTCATAATGGTGACAACTTTCTGTAAAATAAAATTATTCAACTCGCCAAAGGCAATCCCTATATCCTATATGGCCTATATCTTCAAAAGTATTGCAGCTACACAATTTCTCTCAAATATGTTGTTCATCTACTTTTTTGTGAACTGTGACATATTTAAGTTTCACACCTGTTGTTGCATGTACAAGTGAGTAATGGTTACTTTATTGCTACTTTTAGTGAAAATATGAAAAAATTACAAATATCTTTGAAACCGTAAAAGATTTCGATCAAATTTTTGACCCAGAAGGCAGTACAAGATTATCCTATGCAGAGGGAAAAAATTTAACTTTTCACCACTTTTGGTGTCCATCTTGGATTTTAGCTGAAAATGAAAAAGTGTGAATAATTCAAAAACCGCACTAGACGGAGCGATTTTGAGCAAATTTTTTACCCAGAGGGTAGTATAAGAATATCCTATGCAAAGGGGAAAAATTTCAATTTTCGCCACTTTTAGCAGCCATCTTGGATTTTAGCGGAATGTAAAATATTGAAAATATCATAAAAATTGTAAGAGATAGAGCGATTTGGAGTGAAATTCTGAATCGCAGGGTAACACAGGAGTATCAACCTTTGCTACTTTTGGCGGCCATCTTGAAGTTTAGTGACAAATAAAACATTGCATATTTCTCGTAAACAGTAAGAGATAAAGCTATTTTGAGCAAATTTTATGACCCAATTATTGACCCAATAATCCTGCATGGCTATTTTAAGATAAAGAGGTAAATATAGCAAAAATGCTTTTCATTAAAATGAAGAGAAACCAAGTTAGAGAAAATTGCTACATTACTCATTTAGTTATGCAGTTATGACTCCCCAAAGCAATACCAAGCAAGCTATTAACCCAATAATCTTCCATACCAAAGTAGGTTTGAATATCTTGATTCCTTTAAATGCACGGAAACAAAAGAGCTACTAAAATAGCTTATTACCTATTACTCAGTTAGCTTTACAGCTAAAGTTCCGAAAATTTAATTTTTCCTTTACACCAGAATAATCTTCTATTAACCTTTGGTTCAATAATTTGCTCAAAATCGCTCTCTCTCTAACGGTTTTTGAGATATAAACAAATTACTCAAAAGTAGCACTGAAAATAGACAATAAGGTACCTAAATAGCTATAACTCACTTACTTACAGAGCTATCAGTCCCAAATGAAATACCAAGCGAGCTATACATAAAACAATCTTATATGCCTAATTTTAGTGAAATATCGTGATTGATTTTCCCGTAAATGCACAGAAACCAAAATGGACCAAAAATAGCTATGCTAAGGTATTACTTAGTAAGTAAAAGAGCCACAACAACTGAAAGCAATCCCAAGCAAGACACTTACCCAGTAATCCTGCAAACCAAATTTGGTGATGATAGCTCTATACTTTTAATTAAAATGAGAGGAAACAATGTGTGACACCGAATGCCAGATGCCGGGTAGCAGACATCGGACGACAGAAAAGAAAAATAATATGTCTACCCCATCCTCACCAGGGTGTGGACATAATTACAAAGAGTAGTTGGCTGAGATGCCCTGTGGGTCTACCTTGCACGGTTAAGGAGATAGAATCAAAGTTGTGCTTTTGTATTTTTGGCAAAATTCAGAAAGAGTAAAATTTTTGAGTAGTTTGCTAAAATATCGAAAATGACAAAATCGCTTTATCTCGTATGGTTTAAGAGATAGAAGCAAATTTGTGTTTTTCCATTTTTGGTAAAAATTCAAAAATTCAAAATCTGTGATAGAAAATATTGTCACAATCGATCTATATTGCACCATTTCTGAGATAAATGCATTTTTTATTGAGAAATTCAAGATGGTCACCAGAAATAGCAGGAAAATGATCTTTGAGAAAAGTCATCAATAGACTCTGGATTTAACCTGGTAGTTGAAAATTTTGCTGAAATGACCGTATCTTGCACTGTTTCTGTGATAAATGTGTGTTTACATTTTGCATGAAAATTCAAGATGGCCACTAGAAATTTTTGAGAAAAGTCCCGAGTAGACTCGACAGATAGCCTGTTGGTCAAGATGACTGCCAAAAATGGTAGGAAAACAATTTTTGAGAAAAGTCCCCAGTAGACTCTACAAAAACTCTGTGGCCAAAATCATTGAAAAAATCGATCTATCTCACACCGTTTCTGAGATAAATGCTTTTATGCATTTTACACAGACATTAAAGATGCCTGCCAGAAATGGTGGTGAAGTGATTTTTGGGAAAAGCTGTCAGTACTCTGTGCAGATAGCCTGCAGGCCAAAAATTTCATCGAAATCACTCTATCTTGAACCATTTTCAAAATAAATGCGTTTTTTTGCATTTTAAGCAGAAATTCAAGTTGGCTGCCAAATAATGGTGAGAAATTAATTTTTGTGAAAAGTTGACACTACATTATGCAGCTACCCTGGGGTTCAAAAATTTTCATCTCATACATTTTCTGAGATAACACCAGTAGATTTTGCAGATATTCTGTGGGTCAAAAATTTGGCTCTATTTCTCCTTGTTTCCAAGATAAGCGCAGAAATTCATGATGGCTGCAAAAAGTGGCAGGAAAGCGATTTCACCAGTAGATTATACAGATACCCTGTGGGTCAAAAGTTTCAGTCTATCTTGCACCGTTTCCAAGATAAATGCACTTTTTCACTTCACACAGAAATTCAAGATGGCCGCTGACAGTTCATTTTTGTGAAAAGTAAAAATCTAAGTAAAAAAGTAAAATCTGCAGATAGCCTCCGGGTCAAAAATTCTTCTAAATCTCTCTATCTTGCACCCCTTCTAAGACAATTGCATTTTTGCATTTTTACATAGAACTTCAAGAGGGCGGCCAAATGTGGTGGGAAAGCAATTTTTGAGATAAGCCTCAAGTAGACTTTGCAGACACCCTGCAGTTCAAACATGTTATTGAAATCACTCTATCTCATATCACTTGTTTTTGTGAAGAAATTCAAGATGTCCACCAAAACTGTCGGGAAAACATTTTTTGCAAAAAAAAGCCATCAGTAGACTCTGCAGATACCCTGTGGGTTGAAAATTTTGCTCCGTTTCTAAGATAAATATGTTTTTGCGTTTAACGTAGAAGTTCAAGATGGTTGCCAAAAGCAGCAGGAAAGCGATTTTAGCAAAATAGTCGCCAGAAGACTTTCCACATACCATGTGGTTCAAAAATTTCGTCAAGCTGACTCTATCTTGCACTGAGATATATATGTTTTTGCATTTTTATGCAAAAATTCAAGATGGCCGCCAAAATTGGCATGAAAACGATTTTAGCAAAAAGTCACTAGTAGACTCTGCAGATACCCTGAGTGGTCAAAAATTTCGCTCTACCTCGCACCGTTTCCGAGATAAATGTGTTTTTGTATTGACACAGAAATTCAAGATGGTCGCCAAAAGTGTCAGGAAAATTATTTTTGCAAAAAGGTGCCAGTACACTTTGCAGACACTCTGTGGGTTATAAAATTACTTACAATGCTTGTCAGTTGACAGATAAACTTTAACTTAATAAAATATGTCCTAAAGCTAACTTATTGAACCCCAATATCCACTGAAAAATCGCCAAATTAAGAAACACTGAGAAATCAAAGACTTTGCTAATACCCCTGTAAAATTCTTACAAATTGCTTGATTTTAATGAAACAACTACCAAATTGTTCATTATTATAATTACAATACTCGTTTTTTGATAAAAAACTGATAACACAATATTAGATGTCTTAACTGTAAGATATTGAAAACCAACATGGGAATTCAAAAGCTTTGTTAAAATGTGCTTAATATTTGCTTGATTTTAACAGCACAACCACCAAATTGTCCATTATTATGTAGCACATAGCATAATATATCCTTAAAGTAAGATATTGAACACCAACATCAACGAAAAATAATCACCCAATTAAGTAACACTGGGAAATCAAGGGCTTTGTTAAAACCCCTGTAAAATGTTTAATATTTGCATGATTTTAATAGCACAAAAAATCTAATTTTCCATTACTATGTGTAGAATACTCGTTTTCAGATAATTAAACTGGACACCTTGCATAATATATCCTAAAAGTAAGGTATTAAACACCAACTTGAACGAATAAAAATCACCCAATTAAGTAACACTTGGAAATCAAGGGCTTTGTTAAAATTCCTATAAAATGCTTAATATTTGCTTGATTTCAATAAGACAACCACCATATTGTTCATGATAATGTATAGAATAATTGTTTACAGATAGTTAATACGGAAATTTAACATAAGATATCTTAAAAGTAAGATATTAACATCAACTCCCACAGAAAAATCGCCCAATTTAGTAACAATTGGAAATCAAGGGCTTTGTCAAAATTCCTGTAAAATGCTTAATATTTGTTTGTTTTTAAAACTGGTTATTCATTAGGCATTTAACAGGCATTTTAAACAAGTGGACACTATTGATCTAAACCAATATTTGCGTCTGGAGTCAGATAAATTTTGTACAAAATATAAGAAATGCCAAAATGGCAGCTTGTCAGATAGTATGTATGTTTTACAAAGTTGTTTTCTCTATCTTGTTCTCTAGTGTAAATACACTTTGAATCACAAACAAACGCCCAATAGAATGTACACTAACCTTCTTCATGGCTATCATTTTATCGTATTGTATCAGACAAAACTAAGTTTTAATTATCTCCCACCCGGCTTGCCAGCGGGAGATTATAATTTGCACCATTTGTGTGCATGCGTGCATGCGTGTGTGCAATTACTTGTCCTGATGAAATTTTACGTTCTTCAATATTTTTGGGGTTTGGTGAACTTTGGCCTAATTTTGAGTGAGTAATAGCACTTTTACCTAATATAATTATATGGCTTATAACTCTCAAACTATTGCATTAAGAGTATTTAGTTCCAATATGTTGTTCAGCTACTTTCTCCACAGCTACAACGTGATCAGTAGTTTTGAAGTGTATCTCCATAACTAAGTGAGTAATAGTATTTTTTCAATTTTTAATGATTACCATGATGAGTAAATGGCTTATATCTTCAAAAGTATTGCAGCTACACAATTTCTGTCAAATGTGTTGTTCATCTACTTTTTTGTGGACTGTAACATATTTAAGTTTCACAACTGCTGCTCCATGTACAAATGGGTAATGGCTACTTTATTGCTACTTTTAGTGAAAATGTGAAAAATTACAAACATCACACAAGAGCTAGAGCAATTTTGAGCGAATTTTTGACCCACAGGGTAGTACATGAGTATCCTATGCTAAGGGGAAAAATTTTAATTTTTGCCACTTTTGGCGACCATCTTGGATTTTAGAGGAAAAAAATGAAAAGGTGTGAATATCTCGAAAACCATAAAAGATAGAGCGATTTCCTGCAAATTTTGGACCCAGAGGGTAGTACAATAGTATCTTATGGAAAGGGGGAAATTTTTCGCCACTTTTGGTGGCCATCTTGGATTTTTGCGGAAAATGAAAAAGTGTGAATAACTCGAAAACCATAAGAGATAGAGGAATTTGGAGCAAATTTTTGTCCAACAGGGTAGTACAAGAGTATCATATGCTATTGGGTTTGATGAACTTTGGCCTACTTTTGAATGAGTAATGGCACTATTACCTAATATAATTATATCAGTTATAACTCTCAAACTGTTGCATTTAGAGTATTTTGTTCCATATATTGTTCAGCTATTTTCTGCACAGCTACAACATGGTCAGTAGATTAGAAGTGTATCTCCATAGCTAAGTGAGTAATAGCTACTTTGTCAATTTTTAATGATAACCATAATGTGTAAATGGCTTATATTTTCAAAAGTATTGCAGCTACACAATTTCTCTCTAATATGTTGTTCATCAACTTTTTTGTGAACTGTAACATATTTAAGTTTTACAACTGTTGTTCAATGTACAAGCGAGTAATGGCTACTTTATTGCTCCTTTTAGTGAAAATGTGAAAAATCACAAATATCTCGCAAGAGATAGAGTAATTTCAAGCGAATTTTTGACCCACAGGGTAGTACAAGAGTATCCTATGCGAAGGGGAAAAATTTCAATTTTTGCCACTTTTGGCAGCCATCTTGGATTTTAGTGGAGAATGTAAAAGTGTGAATATCTTGGAAACTGTAAGGGATAGAGCTATTCCGAGCGAATTTTTGATCCACAGGGTATTACAAGAGTAACCTATGCCTATGGGAAAAATTTCAATTTTTGCAACTTTTGGCAGCCATCTTGGGTTTAAGTGGAATCAATCAGTTGTCCAGGTGCTTAATCTCCGTATCAACGGATTCTAAGGCACACCATCCAATCCGTAAGGCATAAATCATGAGACATTAGACATGTTCCGAGTCGTTGCCAGGGAGGCGGTCCGGTGTTCGGTAGTAAGAAGCTATGGTGGGAATGATTTCTGAAATAGGTAGGTTTTGAGTCGACTTTTGAAACTGGAGAGATTTGGAAAATGAAAAGGTGTAAATATCTTGAAAACTGTGAGAGATAGAGCGACTTCCTGTGAATTTTTGACCCGGAGGTTAGTACAATAGTATCCTATGCAAAGGGGAAAATTTTCAATTTTTGCCACTTTTGGCGGCCATCTTGGATTTTGGCGGAAAATGAAAAATTGTGAATATCTCGGAAAAGGTATTTCTTCCCGAGTAATGCTCTGCGGGAGATACATACCACAGTAGTGGTCTTGTTGTAAATATCTGACTCTAGCAATTTAAATAGTTATGTCTTAATATAATTTCAGGTAATTTGGTAATATTTTAAATGGAAGAACCATTTTATATGGTATCAAATTAAATTCAATTTTATATGTCTTACTTATCCTTAGCCTTGTGAAAGTCTAATTACCCCACCCCTGGCTGGCACATGCCATAAACAATCTTCAGATTTCCACAATGACAACACAGTAATGCTTGTAAAACACATGCTGTGTTGTAATTAATTCTTATCTCTAACAAATGATCAGTAATTAGGCAATGTTAATAGTATCAACACCAAATTGCTTATTATGTATATTATACTTGTTTGTACATAATTAAACTAAAACATTAACATAATGTATCTTAAAATTTTAATAAAACAACCACCAAATTGTCCATTATAACGTTTGAAATATATCATAAAAGTAAGATATTGAACAACAACATCCAACCATTAGAAAATAGTGGGGAATCAAAGGCTTTGTTAAAATCCGTGTAAAATGTTTAAGATTGGTGTGATTTTACTCAGACAACCACCAAATTGTTCATTGTTATATGTAGAATTCTCGACTATCCATAATCATCTTTGAAACCTAAAATAACATATCTTAAAAGTAAAATATTGAACACCAATACCCGCAGAAAAAAAATCACAACACCAGAAAACTCTGGGAAATCAAAGGCTTTGTTAAAATCCTTGTAAAATGTTTATTATTTGCGAGATTTTTATCAGACAACCACCAAATTGTTCATTGTTATGGGCTTAATGCTTGGCTATCAAGTAACCTGGGAACCGAACATAACATATCTTAAAAATCAGAAAAAATCACGCCATTAGAAACATTGGAAAATCGACGGCTATGTTAAAATTCCTATAAAATGCATAATACTTGCTTGATTTTAATAAGACAAACACCAAATTGTTTATTATTATGACTAGAATGCTTGTCCATCAATAATGATCAGCAAATCTAACATATCTTAAAAGTAAGACCTTGAACACCAACATTCACAGAAAAAATCTAACAATCAACTAACACTGGGAAAATAAGGGTTTTATTGAAAGCACTGTAAAATGCTTAAAGTCCACAGTGCATGAAAAAAAGTTTCTTTAAAACTTTGTATGTGTGTGCTATAGAGAGTAAGACAATCCCAGTAAAGAAAACCAGACATCAATCAGAGTGTCTCCCACTGAAATATAGCCTCTCAAAGTGGCATATAGAATAACATCCCTGAACACATGTGTAGAGCTGTTGTGACCAAATAAGAAGTACACAACGGCACATTTGCCATGGTTTCTGTTATAAATGTATTGGGGAGGATTGTATGTAATTGAATATGTAGCTGATTAACTTGCATTTTGAAGTGATTTGTTTTGGAAGTTTAACTTTAAATGAATAAGGAAAATTTTGTTTGAAAAGTTTATAATTTAGCATGATTATTGGCATTTATTCTTTAATGTGAAAGCTGTCAATCAGACTCCATCTAAAATTGTCAATGATAGAGAGGAATAGAGAGAGTGTGAGAGTGAGGATTCTGTAAAGATAACACTTCAAATATTAACCATAAGTAATGTGATTCTAAGAGATGGTTTGGTTACAGTCACACATATATGAATGTGCATCAATCCTTGTTAGTAACTTCTTAGTTTTATTTTTCTTTTGGCTTGAGTTGCAAAACTTTTAATGAAACCTTCAAGTATAGTCTTTAACTTGGTTGTGTCTTGCATACAATTCCACCAAGTTACAGTAAAATGTTTTATAATCAACAAAGTACGCTACTCTATGACTACAAGAATTTCATACATTTAAAAATCCAAACTTTCAGGTGCAAATTTACATGATAATTACAATCTGATGCCTACAGTTATTAAAAGTAGATATATGAAAGACACACTGTTGTCAATAAAATGTCAGAATGTGGTTATGATTTCCAGTGTATTAAACTCTGCATCCGGGTACTGAACCATTTCAGACTGCTTACTTTCAATATTGGCAGCCATGTAGCCTAATATAATGACCAGATGGTTTTATAAATTGTCACTGTCAGTTCTTAATGGTCAACTAGAGCTAGTAATGAATATTGATATGTTCATTCAAAAATAATACAATGTGCCATTTACTGTTGAACCTTGGGCTAACTTTTGCTGTTCTGATAGGAGTTTGGATAATCAAGAATGCTGTAAAATTGGTCCCACTTTGAGAAAATGTGCACAAGAACTGGGTGAAGTACATGCTAAACAATACATTTAAAACTGACACACTATCAGAAGCTACATTGTTACACTATAAACTACACACTTATTCACTATTTTGGACATAACTTACAGTCAAATTGTAGTGTTAATTATTAATTATAGGACTATTATTTGTGTGTGACCAGAATATATTTCAAGTTCATTTGATAGAAGAATCTTTGCACTAAGTGTAGGAAAAAAATATTTTTGGGGACTGAAGCTGACCCTTTCCATGACAGTTTATAAAACACTAATTTCACTTCATTTTACACTATTTTGTATTGTGAACATTGCGCTCAGAGTTCTAAATCACCTTGATTGATGTGGCACAGTTTTAGAGAGGGATTTGTTTGTTTCTCCAATTGTCAGGTTTAAATGGCTTTTAATGTGCTTTCTAGTGGGAGTTTGAAGATGGGATTTTGCAGGTGTGTTGTTGCACACATAATGCGTACATGGATGCAAAAAAACTTCATGCACTGTGGTATTTAATATCTGCTTGATTAATAAGGCAACTACCAAATTGACTATTGTTATATGTAGAATGCTCGTCTATAGATAATTAAACTGGAAACCTAAGATATCATTTGTTAAAAGGAAGATATTGAGGGACCTAATCTACGGGAAAAAACGCAGATTGAAAATAAATTATAAGCCCTGTTAAAATGAGAACTAAATTCTTAATACTTGAGAGGTTTTCTTTGAGTTCACCACCAAACTGTTCATTATAATGTGTAGAATACTTGTGTATTTGTTAAAATATAATTAATCTGGAAACCTAACATAAGATATCGTAAAAGTAAGATATTGAACATTCATGGATAAAATCTCCCCATTGGAAATCATTGGCAGCCAAAGGCTTTGTTAAAATCCCTGTAAAATGCTTAATGTTTTACTTCATTTTAATGAGACAACCACAAAAAATTGTTCATTAATGTGTGTAGAATGTCCATCTATAGATAATTTACCCAGAAACTTTGTATAAGATACCTTAAAAGTAAGATATTGGGGATCAAATTCCACAAAAAAAAATCCAGTTTAGTTTTCTGCAATGTTAATTTGGATACTGACCCCTTTTTGGAACTGGACTATCACTTTTTGGACATCAGCGCCTTACATCAATTTTGGCGCTTTATAAATGTGTCTTACTTACTTACATGAAGCATACATCAAGCAAAATTATGCTTGTCTTACTTAAATTTTCTAATTATTGAGCATTTGATAGGAATTTATAAAAAGCCTTTCATTTCTTTATGACCTAATACTTACGGAGCCCAGGAAGAGACATGGAACTGTTTCACTAATATTTTTAATCCTGTTACCAAGAGTTAGCAAGCGGTTACCCCAAGACACTAAGTTGTTCTCACAACTTAGTAAGGCATGGTAATAAAATGCTAAGTTATGGTAATGAGATACATGTCATGGGAATGAAATACTTACTTGTGGAAATAAGATACCAAGTGGTATAGTAAATCCTTGTGTTTTCATTCATACCCACCCCTTACAAACTCATTGCCACCAGTTACATATTTGTTCCCACCACTTATTAAGTCATTCCTACCACTTTCTAACTTGTTCCCACCACTTACTAACTCATTCTCAGGACTAACTAAGTCATTCCCAACACTCATATACTTGTTCCCACCACTTATTAACTTATTCCCACAATTTGCTATCTCATTCCCATCACTTACTAAGTCATTCCCACCACTTCTTAAGTTGTTCCCACCACTTATTAAGTCATTTCCACCACTCAGTAACTCTTTCCCACGGCTTACTAAGCTGTCCCACCACTTACTAACTCTTCTTACCACTTACTCGGTTGTTCCACCACTAAGTTGTTGCAACCACTTACTAAGTGCTTCCTACAACTTACGAAGTTGTTCCCACCACTTGCTAACTCATTTCCACCACTTATTCACTCATTTGCGCCACTTATTTGCACCACTCATTTCCACAAGTTATTATGTCACCAATTCTTACCAGTAAATATATTGTTACCACAGGGTATTATGTTGTTTCCTCAAGGTAAATTAGGTAACTTGGGAGCCCAGGAAGGGACATAGAACTGTTTTCTTGTCATTTTTATCTTGTTCTCAGTTAGTAAGTTGTTACTAAATACTAAGTCATTCCCACAAGTTAGAAAATTGTTACCACAAGATAGTAAGCCTTTCCCACAAGTTAGCAAATCATTACCACAGGATAGTACTTCGTTCCCACAAGTTAGCAAGTCATTCCCACAAGACAGAAAGTCATTCCCACAAGTAAGCAAGTCGTTCCCATAAGATAGAAAGTCGTTACCATGAGATACTAACTCATTCCCACAAGTTAACAAGTCCTTATCACAAGATACCAAGTCATTACTACAAGATATGAAGTCATTCCCACAAGTCTTAGTAAGTCATGCCACATGTTTCAACTTACTTTACATGTCCAACTTTTATACCATTATGGTTATTGTTTTAGCAGTTTTAATGATTATTCTTCTTAGTTACCTACCTACTGACCTTCAAAGGTGACCTACTTATTATGACATGTGTATTGCATTTTAGAAGTGCCTGCTTTATGGCACATTCATTGGTTTTTCTAAGATACTTTAGTATGTTACATTGGATTGAGTGTTTTTCTGGCACAGCATACCTGGTGGAAACCACATCAGATTCTCATTTTAGCTATACCTTGACACATTAAAACTCATGTTTGCTGTGCTGCAAATTGAATAATCTATTCATACTGTAAATTGCAGAGTCTTATCATTCTCAACCCCTTCCATATATCCATTACACTATAACTTACATTTTCTTTCTTCATGGACCATTTTTTTCTCACAATAAAATTTGCCACTTTTGCCCTGAAGTTAACCCCTGTTTAAATTTCTAAATTCTTGAATGTATGAATGTAAAACAAGGCTTTATTATCTTGTGGTAACCACTAAGCATCTTGTTACAACAAGTTAGCATCTCATTCCCATGGTTTAGCATCTCATTCCCACCACTTAGTATCTCATTACATCGACTTATTAAGTTGTGAGAATGACTTAGTATCTTGTGGTAAAGACTTCGTAACTTATTTGAGTGACTTAGTACCTTGTGGCAACAACTTATTAACTTGTGGTAGCAAGATAAAAAAGATATTGAAACGATTCTGTGTCCTTTCCTGGGCGCCATATCATTGGCATCAAAGCATTACTAAGTAACTCTCATGGAACAACTTAGTATTTTATGATAATGACTTGCTAATTAGTGGGGCTGACTTTGTATCGTGTGATAACGACTTACTAACTTGTGGGGATGATTTAGTATCCTGTGGTAATGACTTGCTATCTTGTAGAAATGACTTAATATCTAGTGGAAATGAAGTACTATCTCGTGCTTATAAGATAAAATAATAGTAGGAAAACTAAAGAGCCCAGGAAGGGACATAAAACTGTTTTTCTATGATGTTTTTATCTTGTTATTACGAGATAGGAAGTCATTCCCACAAAATAAGAAGTTGTTCCCACAAGATTGTAAGTCATTCCCACAAGATAGAAAGTTGTTCCCACAAGATCGTAGGTGGTTCCTACAAGAAAGACAGTTGTTCCCACAAGATAGTAAGTTGTTACCACCAGTTAGCAAGTTGTTACCACAAGATAATATTTCATTTTCATAACTTAGCAAGTCATTGCGACAAAATGCTAAGTCATTATCAAAGGTTACTAAGTCATGCTTTGATACAAATTTACCAGCAATTTCCTTGTGTGTCATACTATACTTATCTTAAGGGACAACAAAATATCTTGTGCTTGCAACTTTTAACAGGTGCGAATGACTTAACAAATGTTGTGAAATGCGTTAGTAAGTGGTGGAAACAAGTTAACAAGTGGTGGGGAAGACTTAGTAAGTGGTGGGAATGACTTAGTAAGTGGTCGGAATGACTTAGTAACTGGTGGGAACAAGTTAGTAACAGTTAGGAATCACTTAGTACATGGTACGAACGACTTTGTAAGTGGTGGGAACAAGTTAATAAGTGGTGGGAATGATTTAGTAAGTGGTGGGAATGAGTTAGTAATTGTTTGGAACCAGTTTGTAAGGGGTGTCAACTAGTTAGAAAGGGATGGGCATCATTGAAAACCCAAGGATTTACTCATTTGCGGTAACCACAAGTTAGTATCTCATTCTTACGACTCATTACCACCACATCTCATTATGACGACTTACTAACTCATGGGAATGACATATTTGTATCTACTGTGTAGCATCCGGTGGAGACTATGGATTATACATGAGTACACCACTGCTGTCGTAGCAGTATGTAGAGATTTTCTCGTTTCCCCTCTAGACGCCAGGGTATTATAGGTAGACAAATTAGCAGGATATATTCATAACCATAAAATCATGCCTGGGAATATTTTGGCCTCATTTTGAAAAACAAGATTGCTGCCACAGACTTTTTCTGACTTTCACCAAGGAGAATGAGTCGGCGCTCTAAAACAAAGGGTATTTAAGAAGAGATCTCAAATTTGCAGGATATGTTCCTCATTATAAAATATTAACTGAAAATATTTTTGGCTTCATTTTGAAAAACAAGATGGCCACCATGGGCGTTTCTTTTCAGTCATGAAAAGTGCTTATATCTCCCTTATTATTGGTCCAAGAGGTTTGCAATATAAAACTAACCTATAGGAAATCATGGCCTGTGAATCTTTTTATGTGGTCGGATTTGACCTTGGGTCCCTCATTCAAGGTCAAGCAAGGATAGTCAAACCTAAAACTGATTATAACTTGCTTATTATTGGTTCTATAGGTTTGGGATGGTAAACAAACCTCTAGGAAATCATGGGCTGCGAATCTTTTGGTGTGGTTGGATGTCACCTTGGGCCCTTCATTCAAGGTCAAACGAGGATAGCCAAACTTGAAAGTGCTTATAATGCACTCATTATTGGTCGTAGAGATTTGGGATGGTAAACCAACCTATAGGAAATCATGGGCTGGTAATCTTTTGATATGATCAGACTTGACCTTGGGCCTCTCCTTCAAGGTCAAACGAGGATAGGCAAACTTAAAAGTGATTATAACTCTCTTATTATTGGTCCTAGACGTTTGGGGATGGTAAACCAACCTATATGAAAGCATGAGCTGAGAATCTTTTGGTGTGGCCGGATTTGACCTTGGGCACTTCCTTCAAGGTCAAAGGAGGATAGCCAAACTTAAAAGTGCTTATAACTTACTTATTATTGGTCGTAGAGGTTTGAGATGGTAAACCAACCTATAGGAAATCATGGTATGGGAAATCTTTTGATATGGTCAGACTTGACCCTGGGCCTCTCTTTCAAGGTCAAATGAGGATAGCCAAACCTAAAAGTGCCTTTAACTCACTTATTATTGGTCCTAGATGTTTGGGATGGTAAACCAGCTTATAGGAAATCATGGGCTGGGAATCTTGTGGTGTGGTTGAATTTGACCTTGGTCCCCTCCTTCAAGGCCAAATGAGCATAGGCAAACTTAAAAGTGCTTATAACTCGCTTATTATTGCTCCTAGAGGTTTGGGATAAAATACTGACATATAGGAAATCATGGCCTGAGAATCTTTTGGTGTGGTCAGTTTTGACCTTGGGACCTTCCTTCAAGGTTAAACGAGGATAGCCAAACTTTAAAGTGTTCATAACTAGCTTATTATTGGTCCTGGACGTTTGGGATGACAAACCAACGGATAGGAAATCATGGGCTGGGAATCTTTTGGTGTGGTCGGATTTGACCTTGGGCTGCTCTTTCAAGGTCAAATGAGGATACCCAAACTTAAAATTGTTTTTAACTTGCTTGTTATAGGTTATCTTTTGGGGAATCTTTTGGTGTGGTCGAATTTGACCTTGGGCTCCTCCTTCAATTCCAAATGAAGATAGGCAAACTTAAAAATGCTTATAACTCGCCTATTATTAGTCCTAGAGCTTTGGGATGGTAAAGCAACCTGTAGGAAATCATGAGCTGGGAATCTTTTGATATGGTCAGTTTTGACTTGGGCCCTTCCTTCAAAGTCAAAGGAGGATAGCCAAACTTAAAAATGCTCATAACTCGCTTATTAATTGGTCGTAGAGGTTTGGTATGTTGAAGCAACATGTAAGAAATGATGGGCTGGGAATCTTGTGGTGTGGTCAGATTTGACCTTGGGCCTCTCCTTCAAGGTCAAATGAGGACAAGCCAACTTAAAAGTGCTTATAATTTGCTTATTATTGATCCTATAGGTTTGCAATGTGAAATCAATCTATAGGAAATCATGGGATTGGAATCATCTAATGTAGTCAGATTTGACCTTGGGCCCCTCCTTCAAGGCCAAATGAGGATAAGTTATTAGTGCTTATAACTAGCTCATTATTGGTCTCAGAGTTTTGAAATGTTAAACCTACTTGTAGGAACTCATGGGATGATTATCTTCTGATGTCCTAAGATTTGACTTGGGTTCCTCCTTTAAGGTCAAACAAGGATAGGCAAATTTAAAAGTGCTTTTAGCTCACTTATTATTGGTCTTAGAGGGTTTGCAATATGAAACCAACATATGGGAAACCATAAGCTAGGAATCTTCTGATGTGGTTAGATTTGGCCTTGGGCCCTGTTTAGAGGTATAACAGAGTATAAAATCCAGATGTTAAATGTATCTGTTTATGGGAATGACCCCCTCTTGAACTCTAATATTCTTTTATAAAGGTAAATGGCAGTAATTAAATCTTGGGAACAAAACCATATACATGTGATTTTATATATGTGTGTCTGTGATTATACAATAGAAAGAAAGATGTAATGTTTATATACCTATCTTTACTTGAGGTTATTGAAAATATACTATATACATCAGAACTATAAACACGGTGTCAGGTGTGTGACTATTATAGAGGAACACATCACATAATAGGATACAAACAGTGACAACAGGATATAATACACAGCACAATCAAAATAATGGCTTTGGTTAATATCCCTGTTTCAGCTCCAATGGAGGTGAAAGGTGACTTACTTAGTAATTGGACATTTTTCAAAGATCAATGTGAAAATTAGGAAGTTGCCACTGGACTAAGGGAGAAATCAAAGAATGTAATCAAAGAATGCAACTTTAATATCAATTTATGGGTAGAGATTGTTTTAGAATCTTAAAAGATCTTGAGATAACAGATACGGACTGCAAAGATCCAGCAAAGTGCATAAAGGCACTAGAAAATTATTTCAAACCAACCCCCAAAAGAGATTTACAAATATGTTCTACTCATGTGATTAAGGGCCCAATGAAAATGTGGATCAATGAGTTAACAGACTGAGACATCATTCCAAGTCTTGCAACTTTGAAGCAATGACTGACAGTTTGTTGAAACACAGAGTGGTTCTGGGGACAAAAGGACAAGGCTACAAGAGTATGGATGTTTAGAGAGAAGGCAGGCAATCTAAATGAAGCAATTCACATGCTGAGAGCTAGTGAAGTAGCTGCTCAACACATAAAGGAGATTGAACAAGGGACACCTGAGAAAGTGGCACACTTCAACAAGAGGGAGAAGGCTAACAGAAGTCCAGCAAAAAGTCTCTATTTATAACTGTGTGCCTCTAAACAGGCCCATCGTTCAAGGTCAAATGAGGGTAGCCAAACTTAAAAGTGCTTACAACTCACTTATTTTTGAAAAATGCTGTTTATCTTCAAAACCATGTTAGTTGTCCTTTTCCGGTGGGATACATCTTGCATCTGGCCACAGATGCATCCTTGATCTAGTGTCTTGTGGTAATGACTTGCTAACTTGTGGGAAACACTTAGTATCTTGTGGTAATGACTTGTTAACTCCTGGTAATGAGTGAAGAAAATTATAGCAAAACAGTTCCATGTCCCTTCCTTGGCTCTGTAAATACTGGTAAATCAAAGGTAAGTTTAAAATTCCTGTCAAATGCTCAGTAGTTGGAAAATTTTAACAAATAAACACCAAATTGCTTGTGTTTATGTACAGAATGCTTGTCTGCAGAAAACATAACTGGAAACCTAACTTAAGATATCTTAAAGTGAAGATATTAGCAACAATACTCACTGAAAAATCGTCCACATTAAATAATACTGGGAAATCAAAGGCTATTTTTAAATTCCTGTCAATGCTCAATAGTTGGAAAACTTTAATGAGACCAATACCAAATTGCTCGTTATTATTTTGCTTTCCTGCAGGAAACTAAACTGGAAACCAAGATATCTTACAGTTAAAATATTAAGCAGCAATAATCACTGAAAAATCGCCCAATTTCATTAAAATTATTGAAAATTCAAGATTACTTTAAAATGCCTGTCATATGCTCTTTACTTAATAAATTATATAATGAGACCAGCGACAACTTGCAGTGTAGATAATTAAACTAGAACATTTCACCTATAGGCATCATATTACTTATGATGTTGAGCAGTAATATTCATCGAAAAAGCACCCAAGTAAATAATACTAGGAACTCAAAGGCTTTGCTAAAATCCATGAACAGTGCTTAATATTTAGGGGATTTTAATGCAACAAGCACCAAATTGTCTATTATTGTGTGTAAAATGTTCACAATTAACTATTTAAAGTGGATATCTGACATAAGATATCTTAAAATTTAAATATTTAGAAGCAACATTAGAAGAAAATTAGCCAAAAAATTAATGTTAGAAGCTATTGTATTGGATCATACACAAGTAGTCAGTAAACTAAAAAATTGCCCACTGTTATATGCAGAATGCTGTTTCTTAGACAAATAAAATAGAACCTAAAGGTAACATACTGAGCAGCACTATTTCTGAAAAATTACTATCAAGACCTGTACCATATAATTCTGTATAAATGGATATTTTTAAATAATTGTGTACAATAATAAGTAAAATAAGTTGTTCATAACATGCTTATTTTAATCAATATGCAATTATAGGCCTTACCACGCTCAATATTGAAAGAAAAAAATTACTGTCTATGTATTTCACGTCATAGCTATATATTTGTACAAAAATACAATGTACAGATGCAGTGATTAAACTCCAATGTATATTTGGAACAAAAAATATATGTCTTCTATTTTTTATTTGTTGAGGGAAGAACGCAAAATAAAGTTTAAACAATGCTTTCAAAAGTCCCTTACTCTACAGTATAAATATAATTTACATATACACTATTTACTTTTTAATATTTTAAATTTAATTTGAGTCTACTTAAGTGAGGTTTTTACACACTGCCTACTTAAGAAAAATATACACATGAAAACTTTGGGCTGTCATTTTTCGTTTACTTCATGAAAAATGTAAATGCAAACTAATTTGATTCAAAATATTGCCACCAAAGAACAGGACTTAGCTAAAGTTTCCATTTTTAAATCACTGCAAAATAATTTTTCTAAGGTCTAAACATTAAGTAGACATGAAAATGTCTACTTAAGTAAAATGTCTACCTAAGGTGATGTATTTACACTGAAATGTCTAACTAATCATAAATGCAGGAGTATATATATATATGATGTCAGTACCAATATAGCAGCCAAAACCACAAGTCATTAAACATTGTAAACAACACATCAATATATATTGTAAACAAGACAGAAGATACTATGCTTCCTTCTTTAACGCCATTAGAAATTGAAACATTAAAATAATGCTGACTTCTGAGTTTAACACTTATTATTTGAATATTACACACAAAGAACAGAATATGACATAGGACAAAAACCCTTTTACATGGAGAACTAAATAATTTCATATAATGGACTTTGCAAAGGCTTTTCTAGCAACATCTAACAACATCACATACAAGTCAATGCTTTAGTTTCTATCACACTGATTGACTTCATTAACAACTAAAGTACATTGCATGGTTGAATGGTCTACATCAATTCAAACTCTAAATCACAGGTATTTAATTTGTATTTTTTTAAATTGGCTCAAAATGATGGGAATATAGGATGGTGGGATGATCTAACCAGTGGTTCTTTCAAATGGTACTTATATTTAGAAATGTCTTTGGAAAAAGAACAGAAAAATTTATTTCTTTTGAAACCATGCCATTAAGTTGTCTACAACTTTTTTTCAAATATGTTTTGGCACCCTCAATGTGGAGATCCAATATTTCAGACCATTTTAATGTACATTTGAGCATTTGATACAATCTATTTGTAATGATTTCTAAAAAAATTGGCAGATTTTGTTAGTTGTGGAGCTGCAAAGAATGTCTTGAATAGGATTATAATTGCTTTCAACAAAGGTTTTAACAAGGTGTTTAATTCTAAAGTATTCTAGTATATTATTATTAAAATTATATATTTCGTGTTTTCTAAACCTATTTGGGATGTTCCCGTGGACCTCCTTACAACCAACTCCACAACTCTAGGGTCAATTTCAAAACTGAGGAATCAGGGACAAACTCCAGTGAGCAAAAAGTGAGCAAAAAAATTGGTTGAATTTCAGCTCCCTGACAGGACGTAGAGCCTACCGGCGTATCTGTAGCAAGATACCAACCTTACTTGGGGTCTGGGTGTTTTTCTTCACAACTTGATGGGAAACTACCAGGACAAACCGTAAACCCCTAACTGACAAGCCATATCAGAACCTCACTAGCCGTCATGACAAACCGACAAGACTGGACCGGTATCTAAATCCACCCTGACTGGACTTCATTGAAACAGAAATAGTTATGTATAATATGACTTGCATGCTAGTAAATAGAAGAAAAATTCTGCATTTCATGGGGTAACTCAAAGTGGGCATTAAATGGTTTTGCATATTACCAACAATTTACTTAGTTGGTGGCATTAGATGATTTGTTCCACTTGTTTATCATATAAACTGAATTTATACCCTTATTGCAGTACAAAGTAAAATGATTAGCACAGGATTTCAATGAAATATTAATGTATTTGTGTATATTCAACAACTTCCTACTTTGCTTTAATGTGAATTGTGAACAACATACTAAAATCTTATTTGTCTTTATGTTTTTGACAGTAAAGGCTGATGAGATTAAGGGTTTTTGCTTCCTCTAAGGCCTTCTTCAGGAGGAATGAAAGGGGGACACAACCACTGTAACAAAGTCTTCCAGAGTCTGACAACCAGGTTCATCAGGTATAACTCCTCAGGATATATGGTAACATATAATTTACCTTTTTTAAACGTGTATATTGTTTGTCTCTCGAGGTGACCCTCATAATCTCATTATCAGTTAAATCCAGACAGTACTGTCTTCTAAACGAGATTTCATGGGTTTTTACTTCTTACAATAAAATCACAAGGAAAAATTCACATAATACTTAAAGTCTCAGCTGTAGTCCCTCTGCCTAGCAGTTGGATTTAATTCCAGATGATAAGCTAATGTATGGCAATAAAATTCAAAACTTAAATTACTTAAATCTAGCTTTTATCATAACCTTACAATGCAGAACTAAAAAGAGTCCCACCCTGCTTCCCCGCTGAATTACATCTGAGGTGGTGTAGGTAAAATTTCCAGCTCGAAGAAGGAAGTCTCATTCTTTGTCGCTATCTAGGTTACCTCAGTGTTGAAGGCATCAGACCAGTATTTTGCTATTTTTTGAGTTAGCCAGGATGCCTGCAGCCATCCAAGATAGCATTTACTTACTACATGGTAAACTTGTAGCTTATAAAAGCTACATTTAAGTAATTAAAAGTTTTAATCTTATTGTGTTACCCAATGGATGATTTGTATACAGGTTGGCCTGACCGACCCCACCAAATAATACAAAAAACCATCTGGACCTGTTTGGTACTGTTTATTTACATAGGTGGTTTTATATATTGAGAATTACTACACAGCATGGCATTGCCAGGACAATACAGAAAGGCTTGTGGATGTTTAATGGCAGCCTTTGATGCGCATTCCCAGTGTGCACATTGTCCTGACACTGATATGGGAAGCGATGCCTGCATTTTCATACAAGACTACCTTCATTGTAATGTTGTTTTCACTGTTGATCAACAAGAACAAGAGGCCACACCCTCATAAAAGTTAAAGTAACAATAGCAAGATAGCATGTCTGACAAGTCTAACACCACTGCTGGTGATAATAATACTTCTATCCTAATCGATTAGACTGTAGTCTCAGTTTTAGGGCCTGTGAAGAAAGAGAAGGAGAGATCTCCAGCAAAAATCGTGGCCAAAGACAAGGGTAAATTGAAGAAGCTTTTTATTGTACCATATCGACCAAATCTAATACAGATAGTAAACTAGAAACCTTAAATCTGAAGGGGTGGGTGTTTTGAGGCTGGAGAGAGTGCTGGTAGCCAGAAGTCTTGAACAGAAACTGACCTTCTGGACTGGTCAAGCATTTACCAGCTGGTAGAGTAAAACTGTCTGATCCTTTATTACCACCGAAACAGCCTGTTTACCAACCTCAGCCAGTTGACCGACCCCAGTCTATGGACCAAGCCAGCACCAACTCAGACCCCGCTCGCATTGACAGGTGCTCAGTACAGATGGCAAAAGGTTCTTTTTGAGGCCATGTGTAGCATTTGACCTTCAAAGCTATCTTCCTCTTAGCTTTGGATTCAGGCAACCAAAGGAGTGAGATCCATGCTAAGTAAGAACAGTAGACACCAGTCAGCCTGGTCCAAGGTGTGTGTTTATCTCTCATCTAGCTTTCTTTACTAGAGGGTCCAGACAATGTAGCCATAGTGGTTGGGTCAGCCCTGGCCCAAGACTGGAAAAATCACTCAAAGCTAACAGGTCCCTGATGTCCAGTCAGAGCCTTGCGCCACTATTTGGATAAGACCTCAGAATTCAGGCAAAACAAGGATTTGGTAGTAATCGCCTTTAAAAAACGTTTTGACAAAGATATCTCCTCATGGATCAAGCAAACAGTGATCCCATATTTTGAGCTCTGTGATCAGGAGGCCCTCACCATACATCAGGTGAAAGCCCATGATGTGGTTAAAGTCTTGTGATTCAGAGCTCTTCCATTTGGTCCTGGTAGTGGCTACTCTGCGGATCCACCAGCTGGGAAGTTTTTTATATATTTTATATAGCTTTAAATAAGAACAAAGAAAAAACTCTGACATGCTTCCTTTTGGAGGTTTATTTCCAAGGACTGAACTCATACATCTCTTCCTCTATGTCAGCCTCAGAGCAGGTCTGTTGAAAAAGGAGGGAGCTGTTTGGTCTGCTGCCAGCAACCTGGACACCGGCAACTGACCGATAGAACCAAGTTGAGTCCTGTTTAAGGCCACCATTGCCTTAATTTTGAGCTTATTTACACTATCTAGTAACTGAACCGCTTTCCAAGTTGTAGTTATTCAAGAAATTGTCCATTGGATAAGATGTATTTATGCAATAAAATTACAAATTTAATGATGATTACTTTACACAATGGACAGGTGAGGCCCTCCTAACCGACACCACTATCAACTTACTAGGCCACCTAGTGAATGCACACTACCAGACCAGTCCTGCCGGCGGATAACACCTGATGGCTATTTCTGTCATTTGGTTTGGCTAGTAACACCGATGGATATAGCAATGCGTAAGGTAAGGTATTGATATTGCCTAGCATGTCTAACAAGGCCTACAGGTGTATCGGTCCCTAGTACCTAGGCTAGTACCTAGGCTACCTTTTAGGTATTAGGACAATACCTTAAACACTTTTTCATATCAACATTGCAGAATAAAATTATTTTAAAAATACTTTTAAGAAGATTCTATTTTAATGTTACAACATAAAGAAACACTGTTGCTATTGTTTATAGTTTTGATAATTGAATCATGTATCATATACAAAGCTTTTGACTTTAAGCTTTCCTTTGGCAATATATAAATATTGGAAAAATGGTGTTGTTTGCTCCCCTTTGCTGCTTTGTGGTTGTTACAAGTAATGGCAGCAAGGTATGCATATTGAAATTCAATTCCAATACATCTGAATACATAAGGAACAAGAAATATAATTGTCTTGATCTGTACAATTGTAACTCTTTAAAGTCTATTACGTTACATTTTAAGACTCTTATATATAGGTTGTGTCACATGATTCATTGTTGTGAATATTCTCTTTTTTGAGCATTTCTTTAGGTTAATAATAATTACAAAAGCAATAAATCAAAATAATAAAATAAATTACAGCAAGTGTATAGCTTTCTTAGTTAGAAGGCAGACTATCAATTACATGTTTCAAAATCACAAATATGTCTGTGATGGTTTTGTTAAGCAGAACCCTTGCTTAAAGTAGTAATATTGAAAAGAATAAGGCCAACAGGTGTTTTGGTCTACGTCGCGAGCTGTAAAGCCATCAGAGACACCCATTCCAACACTAATGCAGCCCATTGCAAACAGATACTCATCACACTGCTTCACAATTCATAAAATTGACAAAAAGGAAAAAAAAAAGAAAAAGAAAGAAAAAAAAACACAAGGCTGAAAGGGATTTTGGTGTAAGTGAGTATCGTGAGCTGCAAAACCATCAGATACAAGAGTAGTGCACTGAAGCAGTCACCTATCCCAGCACTAATGTATCCCTTTGCCGCTTAACTACTTCAAACAGAAACTCGCCATGCTATGCCACAATTCATGAAAGTCCAGAGACAAACAGAAATAAATAAAAAGTGATCTCTAGAAACACGAGTCTTGCTAGAGCCCGTGCTTAAAAACAAGAAGTGATCTCTAGAAGTGTGAGTCTCCTAGAGCTCGCACTTAAAAAATGAACACTACAAGCACGAACCACACTAGAGTTTGGGCTTACCAATCTATGAAAGTGTTGGTTTATTCCACACAATTAAAACAGAAATGTTTGTTATTTTGTTTAGGTGGATGATCTAGAGGCTGAATTGACTCTGATGAAACAGTCGATATCAGAACTACAATAGAACTCGAAACTGAAACAGGTTGTTATAATTGGTTTACACAAAGTAACCAAAAGTAATACAGTTGAAATATCCAGAAGTTTCCCTCTATGGAAGCTGACAGAAATCTGTTGGTCAAATCAATGTTTAAACGCTTATTTAAAAAATTATGAGTCTAATAATTCACATTTCTCATTGAGAAAGAACACAATACAAGTGTCCTGATCCTTCTTAACAAGATGAACAGAATCAAGTTCATGTGGTAGTGTTATCACTCACTGAAAATGTGCAATATCCCAAACTTATCCAAATGTATTTATATCTTTAAGTTTTAACTGCATGAAGCAAGATGGTTTTCTGCTCATCATGTATTTGTATAAACATGTTTGAGTATCATTTTATACACTGTACTCATGCATTAAGTTTCAATTGAGGCTCCAATATGTTGCATTCGATATTTTTAACTTGTAATCAGGTCAATAATATTATAAACTTTACACTTAATTTGGTGTTAAATGGTCAAATGCAGTTTAATGTTTAGTATGGTGGCTCTGATAGCCATCTCTCTTTAAGGTCAAGATGACAATATGTACAAATTTCTAGCCCGTGGTATATCCCATATATTTCTACAGATTAGGGATCAAGTTTCGATGGATAATATAGAAATAGACAACGACGAGCGAGGGGTTATAGGAGATTTTACAATGATCAGCGATATTAGGATCACAAAGGCGAAGCCTGAGTGATTCTAATGCGCTAATCGTTGTAAAATCTCCTATAATCCCGAGCTTGGAGTTGTCTATTTCTATTGTAACATGACATTTTAAAAAGCTTATAAAAATTAGTTTTGAAGCTATTTTATACAAAAATATACAAATATTCAATAAAGGTTTTTTTATCGAATGGTGCAGGTGAATTATTGGAAGAGCCATAAAATAAGATAACTCTTTTCTTTGTTAAACATCTTTAAACTTTAGCACATTCATATCAGTATATTCCATTTTCAAATCTAGGAATCCCTGAATATCGTATTCACCACTATTTGCTTGTTTAATGAAAAAAATCCAGGCTGTTACTTCAAGTTTTCATTTTGAGGAGCAGCATTGTGAGTGATAAAACAGAATAAATGAAGTTATGCGGGGTTTTACAGAGCAATTTTTCGTGTCTTAGCCAATCAGAATGGCAGACACAGCCGTGTCATGTTAGAATGTATCATAGATGAGGTGAGAATGCCCCTTAAGTTTGTAATCAATTTAAAGCTTCTGTAGAAATGTTTGTCAAGTGATCATAAAAAGTCATAAGCAAGTCATAAAGTTTAAAATGATACTTTACCTTGACAAAGCTCAAAGTTCAACTTAACAAATTTATTTAACAATTAAAAATAATGATTACAGTCAACTGGTATGCTCTCAATAGTAGGTACAATGATTCAATAATGAATTGATTCATTCAATACCCGATAACACAAAATGCCCTTATCTTGTGATGATTTCAATATCCAATCACACAAAATATTTGCATAGAAATATCCAGAAAGTCTGCACAACTGTACTGTCCGCTTCAAGATATGGACAATGTCCAAAATGCAGTAAATCCACTCTCTGGTAGAATCCTATGCTGTATATAATTAGTATTATCTAAAGTACAGCAAATCTATCCTATCACTCCAGCAAAAGTTTACAACAACAGAAGTACTTTTAAAATACAAATAACCTTCCTTATAGCCAGCGAATACTATGTTCATATGTGGTCAGGTGTACAGTGCTTACATACAAGCATGGAAACTTCCAGACACTTCCAGAACTAACTACAGAATTTTAGACCTGTTACCAGATTCACCAAGGAAGTTCTAGAGACTACTGGTGATTGGGTTTCCCCAAATCTACTAATATAATCACTTGGGTTATTAGAAGGATTTCCCCAGTCTATAAATAGATCAACACAACATCAATGCCATACAAGACAAAAATGAATAACTCCATTACCTTAAGGGACTTTCAACGTGCTTAGAGTGGTAATACAAGTCTAAGGACAAGTAACATTGTGATCAATTGATTGTTATAGTTAATGAGAAATCTCAACATATTTTCACTTATATTTTTGTGTATATTGTTCAGTTGTTTTTTTGTTAACTGTTTTGTCAGTTAACAGTTTCCTGTACATTATAACATGTGTGTATATTATTTTTTTGTCTTATGGGAAATCTTAAGACATGTTTTCTGTGTGTTGTGATGTGTTTTTTGTGCATTATTTTCTTGCCACATGTTGATATTGTCCAGTATACGGTCACTTCTTGTAGTTTAAAAAAACCTTTATTGTATAAATTTATACAAAACTGTATAAATTTAGTATGCACCACGGAGACGCTTTTTTGGAACTCTCACCACAACTAAGATCACTTTATGTAAATGTAGCATATTTTAAAAAGGAATCACTATTCTTATATATTGCTTTTTAGCTTGTTTTCTTATTTTCATCCTGTTTCATATTTATATGTAACACCAGTACATTGCTCTACCAACTTCCTCAAAAAACAGGTATTATCGCCCATCCTGCCGGAAATTACCATGGTAATTTGATCAATGTTTTCCTACATCAAGCATTTGGAGATTATTTTCACAAACTAACATTGAAATATGAAATTAAAATTAAAGTTTCTCTTATTTGTGTTCCTTCCGCAAATTTTCTCTTATTTGTATTCCTACCGCAAATTTTCATTTCAGCCTATTTTAATCATTAATAGTCCTTTTCTTATTATTGGTGTCTGGTAGTGTTGTCACTTAGCTTAAGGTGAGACTGTAGTGTGGGGTGTTAGGGTGCCTGTGAGTCGCCCACAGGATGAAGATTTGTGGCTGTGTTGAGGTGTAGGGATATATTCTTGAGGCCCCCCACTGTTGAGCTTAGACTAAGGACTCTTACTTATGAACAACCCCACCAGTCATAATTAGTCTGTTGGCTCTCCTCTTCATGGCACTGTTTGCTGTGGCACTCGCCCACAGGTATGAGTGGTTTAGCACAAGAGCATATTATACATCATGTCCCTCTTTGACAAGGGTTGCAAAAAATTTCTCTTATTTGTGTTCCTGCCGCAAATTTTCATCCATGGTTAATAGGCGAGGGCTTATGTTGTTGCTGTTACTGGGAGGAGATGTATCCCTCAACCCTGGTCCGTTCACACTCGGTGTTTTGAATGCCAGATCCGTAAGGAATAAGGGTCCACTCCTAGCTGATATGGTTGCTTCATATGACCTGGATTTTCTTTGCCTCACTGAAACACATATTCGGCCCTTTGATTCAGTCAGCTTCCTATGGTCTATAACTCCTCCTGATTTTAATTTCCCTCAAAAGCCTCATCCCTCAGGTATTTGTGGTGGTGTTTAGTTTTTTCATCATATCCTCTTACGGACCCTACATAATAGAATCTCCTCTTTATCAGTCATTTGAGAACATGGTGGTGTCAATCGGGCTTCATGGCCATTCATTTTTGCTTGCCTGCATCTACCGTCCTCCAGGATCATGTACCTGTAACTTTCTTGAAGAATTCATGTCATTTGTTGGTCACCTCTCATCTATCAATTCTTCATATTACATCTGCAGCGACTTCAACATTCATGTTGACATTCCAGTTGGTGATGGTCATAAATTCACTACTTTTCTTGATTCATGTGATCTGAAACAGTTAGTCAATAAACCTACTCATCTACATGGTCACATATTGGACCGAATTTTATCCCCCAGTGACCACGACACCATTGGTGATGTTAAAATTTGTGACTTTGTTTCAGATCATGCATTAGTCAAATGCTCAGTTGCCTTCCACTGTAAAGTGGTTCACACTCCAAATATAGTTCAATACAGAAGGTACCACCGCATCAATATGTCTGACTTCCGCTTGGATCTCCAAAACACGTCCTTTGTCAAGTCTCCAGCTGATGCTGTTGTCGATCTATACGAACAATATGCACATGATTTAGGCCATGTTCTTGATAGGCATGCACCACTTGTATCTAGAATGATAAAAAAAGATTCCGCAGACTGGATGTCTGACGATTATCGACGTTCAAAGTCCCTTAGGCACCAGTTTGAGAGAACCTGGCGTAGTGCTCAAATGCACTGAACAGAAGTCGGCTTCGTCGTCAGATTGTCCGGTGCAATGCACTTGTAAACAAAGATAAATCAGACTACTATAGCAAACTCATTTCAGATAACAGTCATGACTCTTGAAAACTTTGGCGTGAGCTCCATAAATCCCTGCATAAGGTTTCTTATGCCACACTTCCATCCCATGAGTCCCAAAAATCACTGGCTGACCAGTTTGCCTCCTACTTTTCCAACAAAATTAAGAATATTAGAGAGAATTTTGGTTCCATTAGCACTGGAAATGATATTCACCCTCCTTCAGATCCTCCAAAAATTAACGTCTTTAGGCAAGTTTCTGAGGAGGCTGTTGATAAAATAATTAAAACATCACCAACAAAATCATGCCTGTTGGACCCTTTGCTGACATTCCTTATTAAGGAATGCATTGATATACTGTTACCATCTCTTACAAAGCTGGTTAACTGCTCACTCATGGAGGGATGTGTCCCTGACACTTTCAAATCTGCTGTGGTCACTCCTCCAAAGCCAAATCTTCCCTCAAATGACTTGAAGAATTATCATCCTGTTTCTGGCCTCAGTTTTATCTCAAAACTGGTAGAACCTGTGGTTGCTAAGCAGCTACGTGAACATATTCACATTCACAACTTAGACAATCCGTACCAGTTGGCATATAAGGCCGGCCATTCAACTGAGACAGCTCTTCTCTACATAAAAAATGAAGTTCACTTATCATTGTCAAGAGGTGAAACCACTGCCTTGGTATTGCTCGACCTGTCTGCCGCCTTTGACACCATAGATCATTCCACTCTTCTTAGTTGCCTCCGAAACTGGTTTGGTGTCGGTGGTTGTGTTCTGAAATGGTTCACATCCTACCTAACAGACCGTTACCAATCAATAAAAATTGGATCTACTTTGTCAGATGTTTGTAAACTCCTATTTGGTTCTGTCCTGGGCCCTTTGCTGTTCTCATTGTACACCACCCCCTCAGTTTGATTATCAGTAGACATAAGGGAATAAAGTTTCATTTCTATGCAGAGTATAGCCAAGTTTATATATATTTATCCCAGAAGAATGTATCTGCTGCCTTTGAAAAGCTAAATAGGTGCCTTGACGATGTTAAAGAGTGGATGTCCACTAGTAAGCTCAAATTGAATCCAGACAAGACCGAGTTTATCATCTTTGGTTCGAAGAGGCAGAGGGACAAGTTGAAAGCATGCTTTCCAATTGATATCTTGGGCAATTCACTCTGCCCTGCTGATTCAGTAAAAAATCTGGGTGTGTGGTTCGATTCAGACTTCTCTTTGTCTAAGCATGTTCAGAATGTCTGCAAAAGTTGTTTTGCTAAACTCCATGATTTCACACATGTCAGGTGGTTTCTCACTTATGATGTTTCTGTGCTTGTGGCTCATGCTCTGGTTAGTAGTCGGTTGGATTATTGCAACTCACTTTTCAGGAGCCTCTCCAAGTTCAATCTACACAAATTACAGTGCATCCAAAATAGTGCAGCTAGATTAGTATCAAACACCAGTCGATACAGCAGTATAACTCCTGTGCTAAAGAAACTGCACTGGCTTCCTGTTGAACAACGCACAGTGTTCAAGACAGCCACACTTGTTTATAAGTATCTTGACACAGGCTTTCCTAGGGATTTTGCTCCATATCTTTCCTCCTACAGCAGTTATACCACCAGGTGCAGTCAAAGTGGTGGTAATTTCCTTGTCATTCCAAAGTTCTGCCCCTCCGTTCACAAATTTGTCAAACAGTTTGGTAATAGTTTTGCGTTTGATGCTGTGTGGAATGCTCTCCCTGATGAGATTCGTGCCTCTCCCTCTTTGACCTCCTTCAAAAAGCTCAAAACCTACCTGTACACCAAAGCATACCCACCTTAGCCTGGATCATTCCCCTGGCGTTCTCCGTGGTGCTTGACCCCTGCTATGCCCCTGGATACAGAAATTTTGATGTCTGCTTTTTGTTTTGTTGCGCCTTAGAGTCCTCTTGTTTGGGGAGATTAAGCGCTATAAAAGTCCAATTAGAATTAGAACGTAAGTACATAAAATTTGTTTACGTAACGCCGGTCAGATGGTACAGCAGACAGAGTCACTGTTGCTGTGCACGGATAATTATAATACGACATAGATATTTACCTCATTTTCTTTCAGTAGTTGAAAAAGATCAATATAAAACACTGTGCATATAGTACTGCGTGTGTATACAGCCTTTCTACTTACTTACAGTGAAACATATCTTTTATACACACTGAATCTACATTTATATCACCTTAATTGTTAATGTAATAAATGTATCTAGTGTTATACTATTCTAATAAAGGCTCTGTAAGTGTAGCAATAATTTACAAAGCTTTGTTTACATTAGTCAAGGCACTTCTTACATTGAAGAAGAGTATCTGTCCCTGTAAAATATAATTCTCAATTATCGAACATAAGATGTACATATATTCTATGAAAATGGAGTAGTTTATTTATAAAAAATTACAGACATAACATGTGAGGAAAATTTGTTTTTATTTAGAGACATATACACTAAAAAAGGAAGCCAAATTAAAAATAGAATATTTTGTATAACTACGCCTTAGTTACTGGTGAAAGGCTACAAAAGTTGGCCGGGAGATAAGGGAAAGGCTCATGTAGTGTGACACAATATGAATACCAGGCTGTTCTAAATAAAGATCTAAGTACATACACAAAGCTCCAAAAACATACATATTAATTTGAATGGTTTTACTGGTTTCTTAAATTTTTAAATGAGCGAAATTTGATATAATGATGAAAAAATGAAAACATAAAATATTATGTTTCTTTGTTTTTTTTATCTCTGCAAATAAATACCCAAATATAAAAAAAAATCTAATTCATTCAAAATTTGTGTGAGACATTTTTCTTTGGAATAGTGTGTAAAAACTGTTGCTTGCTTTCCCTTTTGTATGGTAATTGTGTCACAAGAGGAAAGTATGCATGTTTTAGGTGTACAGAAAATCAAACATATTTATTTCACGTTTATCATGGCTATTTGATGTTAATATGTGTACATATATAAGTTTAAAATAACAAGAACATTTTATTGCATAACTTTATTTCCCTTATTCAACATATTACAAAACAAATATATTCTCCTCCATAATTTGTGACTTTAAAGCTTTAGAAATGTACATCCCTAAAAAAATTATTCCCATGTTATAAACCACTTTCGTCGGCCGTAAAAATAATGGGTTACGTTGATAGCTCCTTAAATGCTAATGCATAAAAATAATACTTAGATTAAACAATGTATTGGCACAGTGCCTATATATGTGACAACTGTTGTGTGAATTGTGTTCTGTTTTCGATAATACAAATAAAACACCTTCATACTTTATATGATATTCTCCATACAAATATTTGTCAATTATAAACTAACTTTTTCTGAGCTAACTGAGTAGATATTATTATCAAAATAAACAACAATTTATCCTGTTATCAACTGAGCTGAGATTTATAACAAATCACTTAAGGTAAACATACCTGTCCAGGGAATGATTAAGCCTACAATCGTTAGCTCTATACAGGCCCTAGAATGAGACAATATTTAACTCTTTCAAACAAAAAATATTGTACTGCAAACTAAAAAGCAAAACTTAAAAAAAGTTTAGCTATGTTACAGACATGAACTTCAGATAACGTATCAGCCCATCTGGTATTTTAAAAAATATTTAAGCTTATGTGGGACTGATACAGTTAATCCCTACTAATTAAATAATATGACTGCCTATCCTGTTTTTCATTGTCCATTCAGTACTGACCAGCAACTGCCTCATGACATGACTTGGCAGTTCCGTTTTTGAATATTCTCTTACTGCAATTTCTGACAATGTTAAGCAGTCAATAAAAATAAGCAGTGATAAATTTTTTTTCGGTATCACTCTATAGAATCACTTTGTTGTTTAGTCAAAAGAGAATTATATCTGATTATATCACAATCTTACAATATTATGAAGCCTGCTAAATTTTAAAGTCAGTATTGATTTTTATCAGTCTATGAATATCATCATTTGATGAGTTTGACAATTATACAGTGTCAGGTATTTTCAACTGCTTCCATACAGTACTGGTAGCAAACCTCTTCATGCCTGTGTGACTACTGAAGCTCACCCAGAAAGTAATTGAAAATAGTGACAGATACGTACCAAATTACCAATATACATTATCAGTTTGATAGTTATTTAAGAAAATGGTGAATTTTTTTCAAAGGATAAGTCTATTTTTTCAGCAAGAAATTATGCTGTTACACAAACATGAAATTATCGGTCAACAATAACAGATTTCATATATGGCAAGTTTTGAATGTGAACCATATTGAATTCAATAAAGTCTGCTTATTAGTTTTAATGGCGAAATTCCCTGGGTGATGAGCACATTCAGTTATTGTTCAAAATCTCCATGTGGTTTTAACTGTGTATTCATCTCAATTACTGCAGGCCTGCTATTACACCTGTCGGCATAAAATTCAGCCATCCATTTTACAAAAGAACTTCATGTATTAAATTTTATGGATAAAATGTAACATACCTTAACGTGAGATCAAAACTAAGGCATCATACTAGTTCAGCCATGCATCCATGTTAGCAAGCAGATGGTACAATTTTCTATTTTTAATTGTGAAATTTGGGTAATTTTTCCCAAACTAATGTCAATTTTTTTCATTCATTTTTCATCGTTATGCAAATCATGTTTATTAAAACTGGAATCTGCTGTGTTGCAAAACTATTCTCATTATTTGGATGTAAAATCCATACTGTTGTATAATTGGGAACCAGTGATTTTAAGCTATAACAGAAATCTCACCAACCAAAGAGATCTCACTAGAGGTCATGAGAGTTCACAGCCAACATGTGGAAGATTTAAAGGGTTAGTTAGTATGTAGAAACCAAACAGAACAGACATGTTATAAAATCACCTGTGGAGTGTGACAGAAGACAGGTAAAATTTACCACATTGGTACCAGAAGTGGGGTCACCTACAACTTCACAGGTATCAAGGAGGATAGATGATCACATTTGAGGTGATATTTAATACAATTTGAACAGTTTTATATGTGAAATTGTGTTCTTTATGAAACTCTAACATGGAAATTTTGTCCATGAATTAACTGTGGTGTTCACTCAAGTGGAACAACACACATCTGGTAAATGCTTCAGTGTTTGTGATAGTTGTGCACTGATTGAACTTTCAATATTGGTGTGTTTTGAAAAGACTGTATTTGCACATACCAAGTGTTTTTATAGTTTTATGCTGAATGTTTTGGAGATCTTCTCTGAAACATGTTGAAAGTTATGTTGTGTTAAATTGTGTTCAGCATAGGCACAAGGTGTAATAGTCCTTTAGCCTAACATACAAAAGTAGACTGTAAACACAAGTAGTGAGTCTAGTGACACAAAATAATTGCATGACTTCATTTAAAACTGAAATAAATTGAAACTTGGACATTCAGTTTAATGTAACCTTAATTACAGGACAGGAACAAATGAAATATACTTTGGTCAGTTCTGAAATTTCAAAAGTGCTTCTGTTTTATACTACAGAATAGAAATACCCTGAAGGTGATATTCCCACTTTCTAAGCTTGAGGTATTTGCTTGATTGACATTTGTTTGATTGACTAATAAATATTGTGGTCCCAGATGGAATAAATACTGGAATCAAACTATTTGAATACTGTCATCTGTTAAATTTAGAGTTGTGTAACCCCCCCAAAAAACATTCCATAAATTTTTCAAGTCGTGATCTGGTTATTTCATAGATATTTTAAAGGAAAGATTAAGATTTAAAGAAAACTAACTTATTATTCAGTAATCAACACCCAATGGTAAATTTTGTCCTGTCTTGCACTTTTGTTGTAAGTTGACCATTCATCTTTAGGGTTTAAACAGTATTTGAGTAACTTAGTACACAAGTTGTTCAGTCACAATAGTCAATAGAAATTGTTATATTGAAGGGTAATTCTTATTATTTTCCTGAAACGTGTATCCAAATTAAGTACATGACAGCAGTTAGTACTCAGAAGTTAGTATTTAAATTGTCAAAATTATAATTATGTTTCGTAGTTTGTCCAAACAAGCCTAGTTTTTATAAGTTTTTTTACTTGAAAACTGACAGAATGAAAAGTTTTTGAACATAATTTATTCCAAGTTTGCAGGTTCTTCTCTTGCATATTCGAAAATTTGTGATAAGGGAATATACTTAACATATTTTACAACATGTGTGACATAAAGAAATTAGAACCTCTTGTTAAAAGTGTTGTTTATGATCACTTTTGTACAGAGAATCCAAAAGTGTTTAAGTTAGCAATGAAACTTTTATGCAAGGGATATGCTGCAGCAGAGATGGAACACTATTTTCAGGAGTGGCTAGATCCATTTTGTGCAGTAAGACTAGCTTATTCTCTTGAAATAGTGCACAGAGAACATTTAGCACAACAAATAATGCAGAAACAACTTAAGGAAAAATCTTGTGAATTGGAACAAGTTACACAGCTGCTGGAAAAACAAGTTCAGGAGAATGACAATTTAACAATGCAGCTGGCTGCAGGAAAAGGTTACTTGAAGTTTGCTGAATTTCGAGTCGATAGGGCTAACCATGAGTTAAAAAAAACTCGAGAAGAAAATAGAATTCTGAAAGCTTCAATAGATGGAATATTGGAAAGTCAGCAAAGGACTTTTGAAAAGGACACACAACAAGAGAAAGATAAGGTGAAAGAGTATATGCAAATCAACAGTGAAATAGCAAAAGAGTTTAATGAATGTAAAGTGCAGCTAAAGAAGTTTACAGATGCAAACAAAAGATTGGAGAGGGAAAAGATTATAGAACATTTAAAGTTTAGTGAAGAGGTGGAACGACTGAAATCCAATGCTAAGTCTATGGAGGGGAAGGTTAAGCATCTTGACCAAGTCAATTCTCATTTGAAGAGTGAATTGAAATCTGTGTGTAGAGAGAATGACTATGTGGTAAGTGTGCTCACTGAAACTAACAAAAGCTTACAATTAAAGTTTCAGTCATTAGAGAAAGAAGTGTGCAGTTCAAGGATGCATGAATTCAAACTGGAAGAAGAGCTTGAGGCATTAAGAAGTGAAAATAACAGCCTGAAAAGTCTACAAATCGAATCCTCTTCTTATGCCAACAGTGAAAGTCATTTGAAAGTTCTTGAAGCTTGTCAAGAAAATCCTATGCAAAGTTTCACTTCTGTGTCTTTAGATAATTCTATACTGTGTACCAATGTGCTTGCCCAGAAAAAGGAGTCCACTGAAAGTGTAAACAATACCAGTGATTTCATAATTGGAGTTGACATTCTTATGTGTGGAGATTTCTCTACACAACCTTTGTTGTCAAGCTCACTAGTTATGAATGCACATCACCAACAAATCTTGGACTTGCATGATTTGTCACCACAGAATGTAGACATGTTTCTCTTTAGTGCAAGCATCATCACAAGATGTCCCGACACCTTTCATTGTGAATTGAATGACAGCCGTCCGAGTCTATTTCATGATTCTGGTTTTCTGTCACTTACTAGCCATATAGACCATTCTGTTTCTCACACCACAAGAGATGGACGTCATCAGCTAATCTCCAGTGGTAACCATGCTTCATCAAACAAAAATTACAGGACGACTTATGGAAAGGAATATCCCCCATTTCATACTAGGATATTTTGGAATTCTAAGTACCTGGAAGAAAGAGCAGCCAGAACAAGGAGTGATGTATCATTTCATCCTCGGGTAAATCAAAGTACTGATGGACAGACGGTCAACCAGCCAACTAACTTAGCACCATCACTTGCGTCTTCATCCACCAAGTGTACCAAAAAGAAGTCCTGTTTCATAAGTGGGTGTAATATCCAGTCCACTCACTTAAAGCAACATGTGATTGGGAAGCATCTTCCAAAGTTTGTGTCCAACAAGTCCAGCTTAACCTTAGAAGAGCAAATGTCCAGTTATGAACATCTTCTGCAATCTCTTGCAAGAAAGGCTGGATGTTTATCTTTGAGTGGACTGTTGAACTTGGTTAGAAAAAGGAGGTGGTATCCCCATTGCAGAACACCAATCTTGAAGATATCAGATGGTGACCTTGAGTTGATGAGGAACTTCCACTACTGGTTGTATGGTAAAGATCTTCAAGATGAACCAGCAATTAGTCCACCAAACAGTGTTGCCAGTTTGATTCAGTGGCGCATTCTCAGCTACTTGTCAGATCATATCAGCACAGTGCCAAAATGTTCCACTGCTGTTCAGGACCTAAAGGATCAGAAGTACAATTCCAGAATTTGGATATCTAGTGTCAAGAATGACTGTTACCCTGAGTCAGCTTTTCAGGAATCATGTAACTATGTCAACTGGTAGAAATGCTTTGGTAAGCTGTTAGTCCAAAGTAAATAACATTCTCTGGTTGCTTGGAAACAAAGGTGTAAAATTCACTTTTGTGACATTTGATGCAGAACAGTATTTATATATTCATGTGAATACCTAATGCAAATGACACTGGTGGATGCTGGAACATAGAAGATACAGGACTCTCTTTCACACAACAGAGGGGAATGTTGTATAATTGGGAACCAGTGATTTTAAGCTATAACAGAAATCTCACCAACCAAAGAGATCTCACTAGAGGTCATGAGAGTTCACAGCCAACATGTGGAAGATTTAAAGGGTTCACTGGGAGTTAGTATGTAGAAACCAAACAGAACAGACATGTTATAAAATCACCTGTGGAGTGTGACAGAAGACAGGTAAAATTTACCACAATACCAAGAAAAAATCACTGTTATTACGTGCAAGGTGGCTGAAATATTGTCCCCTTAATTGAATTTGAGAAATTGATTTGTTTTAAAATATAAAAGGTGCAGTCACTTCATTCTTCATATCTTCACAAGTACAATATCAACTTTCACCTAGTTTACACAAAAATCCAACTTAGTTATACCACTGGTCTATTCACATAATATAATTTGAAAATGGAGCAAAATTGTGCAAAGTTGGCCATTCAAAGCTTGATGTCTTGGATCAGCCGATACTTTATGTAACATGTTTATAAATAAATGTGTAGACATACCTATCTCCTCTTGCACTGAAATTGCTCTTGCTGATTTTTTCGGTACAAACAAAGTAAGTGACTTTTTATTTATTCTGTTGAAAGCAAAACAAGCCTGTCAGCAGATTTGAAATCCAACTTATCAAAAAGTTTCTTGTATTTTACTTTATGAGATACTGACATACAATGTTCTTCATGATGGTATGCAATATCATTGACATAAATGTTGTAAGCAACTGTGTTGGAGGTAGATGTTATAATGAACACACAGTTACCCTAGATGATCGATGCCAAAGTATTTGAAAATTGAAGCATAACAAACTTGATGGTAAGCGTAAGGCATTTTCATGTGATTTATTAAATGTTGGATTTAAATATACAAATTATATATATATCCACTATTTGATTTTTAGGTCCAAATTGAAACAGATGTCAAATGGTGAAAATATATCAGATGTTTATTGCATGTACCATATAATACACACTGTAAGCTATTGTATCATATTATAAGTGATATCCCACTAGAAATGCAGCCACATAAAAGATTTGTGAATTTTGCTGGAGAAGTAATGCTGAGTAATAACAGTTTAATTAAATCATTTTTAGATAAGCAATAAATGGAAGTTGTTCTAGGCTTTGTAATATTTATGTTTTTATTAAATATGCATATAATATGAACTGGAACCTCTGTTACTTTAATCAAAAATTCAATCATGCATGCCAGGGGTCGATTTCACAAAAGGACGTAGCCCAGAATTAGGATTAAATTGAAGACTTTTGTCTTAAAATGAGGCTAAGTCTATGATCTTAGACTTGGAGGATTTCACAGAGCTGCTAAGTCTAGGCTTTAGCTAAGTCTACCCAAGAGTGGGCTTAACTTTTGTAAACAAAGGCTAAAATATGGCCGCCATATATTTTTCTCACTTCAAAATTTGAAATGCATGAAAATAAATAATAAATATATAGAACACCTCCCTAAATTATTCTTTGGACATATCTGTGTGATTATAAGGTTTCCCATTTAAAAATACAGCATTTTTTCGAAGATAAAATGAGCTAAACAATGGATATATGCTACACTAAAATATTTTGAGTAGAAATAAAGGGTCACATGACATATAAAACCACTGTGGTTATATGATAAGCTTAGACTTCGCTATGTCACCCTTTATGAAATCCATTTAAGTCCAGGACTTAGCAAAGACAAAAGACTCAGATTTAAGTCCCTGACTTAGCCTAAGTCTGAGACCCTTTGTGAAACAGAAGCTTAATACCGATGATCTAGCTACTGTAAATACTATAAATGAGCTAAAGAGATGAGAGTAAACACCCATTTATGGTTACAGAAATTAATGACATGTAAAAATACCCATGTTTATAATTAATCAAAACCTATATGTAATTTTATTTTGTACATAAAACAAGGTTTTTTTATAATATTGTATAAAACATGCAACACTGAGTTTAAACTTTTCATCAGCAAAAGATTTGTGTATGGTATTTAATCAAATGTTTTTCTTTGGAGACTTTTTCCAATGGACATTTATAATAAATTTGAATATTTAAGTCCAACTGGGTACTTTAACTTAAAGTTTTGACTAATGACAGTTAAACAGCATGTTGTGAAATGTATAAGATAATTTTAAATATATAAGATAATTTTATATACAAGCATAGTGCATATATTTCATATATATATGCAAGTGCAGTACAGCTGAAGATAGTCAGAGGAATACTCTGTTACAACGAATATTGTATCCAAACAAAACTTTTTATCGCACAATATATCTTCATAAGGGAAAAAAATACATAGGTAGATAGGTAGGTAGGTTTTATTGCAGACTTGAAATCCATATATATTAAATCAAATTTAAGAATGTAACAATAAATAACGAGAAGAAGTAGGTTTTCAAAGGAAAAAAATAAGCACACATACAAATACATATATATAAGCAATTAAGTATGCTTTGCATAGATATTAATAAAAAATGTATTTTTTGAATTACTATTAAAACCCTCATAATTACAATTAATTCCTAACTGTTGATCGTTAAACACAAGAAGGTTAAAATGGTTTTGTATTTATTATGGATTTCATATTATCATGTTCTCTCTTGGTTTAGGCTCTAAGTATGCAGCAGGATTCAATTGAAGATTTAAATGATGCAATTTTAAACATCAGCCAGGTAAGTTTCATCTTTGCTATATTTATTGATTTGGGGTTTAACGTCGCTTTCAACACTGTAGAGGTCATGTAACGATGGGTAGTTTTATGGGCAGAGGAAACCAGTACATAGAGCTGGTCAAGGTTCTGTACCGTAAGCTCCTGATCATTGGTAAGCAACTACAAATTTCCCCATAAGGGGCCTGTGGTTTGAACTGCAGACCTCAGATGTGGTGGGCGAATGTATTACCACTGTGCCACAGTGCCATTCATCTTTGCTATATTTAGTGGCAGAAAGAAAAATATAAAAATTCTTTTGATAAAAAATAAGGTAGTTCATTGTAATTGTATTGATATGTTATATATATTAGTATTTATATGTTACAAACCCAGTTTTTGGACATCCCTTAACTTGTATAAAAATAGACTCTTCGAAATTAACAAATGAATATGATTCATCAAAGAAGTGAAAGTTATTCATAGTAAACAATTTAATGCAATAAGAGGGACGAGGTGTTCAAGCTCATGCCCCGCCCCTCTTATTGGGATGACTGTACTTTCAGGTGCTCTTTAACTTGTAACTACAAACAGTCCCTAGGTTCCCTTACCCCTACCCCAACTCAGACTACTAGGAAATGTGGGCCTAAAACTCATCAGCCCTATAAATCTTGGCTTTCTGATTGCTCACAGTTCTGTTCTGGTAGTTCTCCAATAAATCTAATCTTTACTGTTTTGTGGTAATATTCCTTAATGGTTTGACCATTGACTTTTGTTTAACAGTTAATACATGCAGATATATTTACTGTCGTAATCAATCTATCAGAGCCACGATCCATACAATCTATCAGATTCAACTTAAATCACTGCTCAGTAATAAATGAATGCAAAACTGGTTATGCATACTGAAAGATACTGAAATAACAAACTTGAACATTTGTTAAACAAGACATGAAGACATGAATACATAACTTATAGCAAGTATCAATAATTTGTAAAAGGTAAGACCAAGGTATTCAGATAAATGTCAAGTATGGGTGGCATGGCAATGTAGATGCCTTAATATTTCTTGTACCATTGCTATTCGGCATTGACCTCTAACCTCTCAATGCAGAACGAGAGTAGCCCCCTCTGATTTGTAGCTTTGTGGAACCCTGTGTCATCTTGAACTTGGGGTCCAGCAGATAGGTACCAAGTAAATTAATTTTAAAAATTTTAGTGTTGGAATCTGTGATATTATTCTATTCTAGTCTGTACTTTTATAGCGCTTAATCTCTGCTAAGCAGACTCTAAGGTCCAACATCAAAATCAATTCAGAAAATCATCTGTCCATAGCTGTTGCCAGGTCCAGTACCACGGTGACGCCGGATAGAGTGTATGCTAAGTTGGAAATGTATTTTTGAAGAGATACGATTTTAACCTTTTCCTGAAACAGGTGAGAGTTGGGGCAGAACGGACCTCATCAGGCATATGATTCCAAACTGTGGGAGCATCAAAAGCAAACCTGTGGCCAAAGTGATTTTTTGATTTATGTACAGATGGACAGAATTGAGGAACCTCCAAGAACCTTTTATCTGGATGGTTATATCTTGTACTATAACTTCCACAACGAGTAGACAAAAAAGGACCAAAATAACTGGGATGACCATTGTGAAGAAACTTGTTATCTAGAGTTGCAGTTTTAAAGATACAGCGAAAGTCAACTGGGAGCCAATGGAGTTGTTTGAGAATAGGAGATGCCCATGTGTATTTGTTACAGTTTGTAACAATCCTGGCAAGTGTGTTTTGAATACACTGTATTCTACATTATCAACAATATCACAAAAGAAAGCAACCAAACACGAAGCAACAAGAGAAAGAAGGTTACTGAACTAGCAAAAACAATCAGTTGTGGCCATGCTGACAGATATTGCTGGGCCACACTTCTATGGAACGGTTCAGTACGACTAACAATCAGTAGCCCAGGTCTAGCCAATGCAGCATCAGGCTCAGGCTCACACTCAGGCACCACCTCCGTTATACACCATTGGCAGATCTCAGGTTCAAGCTCATAGTTCCCAAACTCTAGCCCAACCAACAGAACCCTTATTCGATAGATCACGCAACATGGGCCAACAAGGGCTACTATGGAGTTCTGGGCAAAAAGCAAATTACATGAGATGAACTCTCAATGCTCCTGTAGATTGCTGGGCAGGTGCTTAATATTTATCTAATCAAGGATTAAGAGGTCGCCCGGCATGCCCTGTCACATACCATTCATTCAATGAGGGATGTCACTGTCTTGAGCAGCCATGCAAAATTCCTCTGCTATGATTAAATAGGGAACTCTCACCTGGGACAACTCCACCCAAGGGTTGATTAATTGACTCAGCACGTCAGAAATTGCTATGAATGCCCAATTTAGCATCAACCAGCATCTCGGTTGGGTGAAACGAATCAGAGACAAATTTGTCGTTACTATAAGGACTGGTCATGCACACACAAGTCGTACCATGGCCAATACAGGCATACTTTTTTCTTTTTGTGCAAGAAATGGGATGACAGATTCACACCCTGAAAGTAAATGTCACTTTAAGCTGAAAATAGGGATGCTGCCACTCAAGGATCGACTTAGGGGTGGCATCAATCACCGGTACCTCACTTGGAGATAATGCAACTACAGATAGGACGGGACAGATAGACTGGTCATTTGGGCATATGGTAAATAATAAATCAGTGTCAAAATATAAGCGTAATTTCAACAATAATAATGATTTGCTATTGTTTTCTGGGGATTGGTAATCCAGAGCTGCTTGACCATATCACTGGTGGGCTATTACTAACCTGCCAATAGGGACAAGGGGGCAGTCTAACTTACCCCAACTTGTTAGAATATGGAATGTTATAACCTACTTACTGAATCACAACAGAGAAATGCTAAACAGGCATATAAGGACTTTATTAAGGACTGTCAAACATGGACTCAACATGCGATGTCGTATCAAGAATATATTGTCAATATTATTAGTCAGTTAATAGGTCAGGGGTTTCAGGGTGACCTGTTGCAGCACAGCTGGGATCAGACTGGCTATGCTAACACAGTATTGTATGATCATTATTTGCATGACGAAATTGTAACGATCACTCATACTCCCTTAACTCTGACTCTAAGTCTGATGAGAATGTCTCCAGCATCCCTAGGCATCATTGTTATGATACTGTTAGTTCTGATACCGTTGGTATAAGCATCCCTGGCAAAAATATAGTTTTTTTTTGGCAATGTCAAGACATTATAAATATATTGGCCCAGATAGGTATCTAAAAATCAATATCTATCTCGGATTATATTGCAGCTGCCAATATTATCAAGAACACTGGTCTGTCCAATCATAGGCAAGTACAAATCCCACTCTTGTTAGATCTGAACATTGCTGCTTGGGAGAAGTATTACAGGGTTATATGGATGCATTACTTCTCCAAATGTATTAAATTAGGAATTCCCTTCTCATTTACTGGACCCAGCCAATGCCTTGAAATATGCAATCAAGTGGAAGGGTCAGTACTCCTGGGACATAGTAGTGGCATTTAACTGGGTCAATGGAAGTGTAGTTCCAGATGCCAAGTGATGCTGTTACCTACATTTTGCCTACATGTATGACTTTCTGGTAGTACCCCCTACATCTCACTTTGATCAAGCTTATTAAGCTCGTTGTGGCATAATTCAGGAGCTAGGAAATCTACTCATTAGAACAGAAGAAACCTTCCATGTAAGTTCACTACTTGCCTGGGGATTTGTATTGACTTGATAAAGAACACTCTCAGCATCGATCATGGTAAGTGTAAGGCTGTTTACAGTGAATGCACTCAAACCGGACTCAAGAAAAATTAACTAAGAAACAATAACAGTCCCTCCTTCTTATACTTACATAAATGTGTACATCCCGCCCAAATATCTGTGAATCGGATGTTTCACCTGTTTAGGCAAAGTCATGATAAGAAACAAATCATACTTACACAGAAGTTATTCAAAGACGAAGACTGGTTCTTACAATTCCTTCATCATTACAATAGCACTTTCCTGAAGACATGGTTTATGTTGATGCTTTCTCGACAGGTTTAGCGGGGTCTGGAGGAACAGGGGCTATGCCTGCCCCATATACATCATATTGACCCTCCAAATCGGGAAATGCTGAATGTGTTAATGGCCCTCAGGGTTTGGAGTAAGTTTTAAGCTGGGTTCCATGTCCTCATACATTGTGACATTGCAGTCGTCGTTCAGGTTATCAACAGTGGTAAGACAAATGATTCTTTCTTAGCGGCAGACTTAAGAAACATGTGGCTGATAACAGCTGCTAATGACATTGTTATTACCATGAAACACATTTCAGAAGTTAAATTAACAATAGCTGATACACTTTCTAGGCTATTTTCTCCACAAAAAGTCAATGCTCAATTTTTATCTCACCTTCACCGAGCCTATCTGTGGTACAAAGTCAACATCTAATTTCTTCTTTCTTCTAATACTTCTGCTATATCTGTACTGCTGGACAATGCTTGTCACCGTATTGACAAGGTGTATAGATCATGAGCCCTGGGTGCCCACACTACTTATTTTAAAACATTTTAGCATATTTAGTGTTAAAGAAATTATCGAAATCAATGTCCATAATGTACTTACTTTTTTGGACTACCCCTACTGTGGACAGATTTACCCCCATTACTCAAGAATTACATCCACAGCATGATTCTACCAGATAATTGCTTGATGCATCTCCGCTTAACAGCTACATCATTGGTAGATACCTTAAGAGTGTGTCCATAAATTCTCACTTTGACCCTTTCCCTAGGGGCATTTTTGACATTAAAACACTCTACCACATCTCTCTTTAGGGTCATCTTCCTAGTACCGTTTTATCCATTTCTGAGAATGAGTAACAATGTCCCCCATAGCAGTAGGAGCTTTGACCCTGATAAGCACATTCTTGGACACGATATCACATTCCAACCCCCTGTGATCCACATAGTATAGAAATGGTCAAAGACCCTCCAGTACCAAAAGCCTCATGTTGTACAGGTTCCTGCCACTGCTTATGTCTACTTCTGACCAGTTAGGGCCCTTCACCAACTATTAGCCTCACATTCCCTCAAATCATTTGCCCCTCTTTTTGCAACCATGAACCCCCCCATGCTCAAGTAAGTGATACCTACATTAGGAATGCCTTGAAATGTATACTCAAAATTCAGATTATTCCCCTGAAACATCATGGCTTCCACACCTTTAAGCGTTCTGGAGCCACCTTTGCTTTTAATAATAACATTCCCCTCCACAATATTGTGGCCCATGAATCCTGGAAACGTTCCACATTTTATACCTATTTGTAAAATTCTTCTCTTGCCTTTCTCTGTTTTGTATGGATCTGTGTTATAACCTTCCATTTGTTCCATATCAGAAGGGCTTGCCGTTTTGCAGGCAAAAGGGTGTGTGGCTTTGACCCTGACTGCTACCTTCATCAATCATGCCAGCTGGCTGGTTTTGGGGTTTGAATCCTCTAAAATCGGTTACTCCTCAATGCCTCTAGCTGCAATCATTGTTTTATTAAGTCTGTAGGGACAACTATTTATTGAAGTTATATTTACTCCTACATAAAAATAATAAAGCTATGTTATCTAGTCTTCAACTTAAGATGAATGCAACTGCACACAACAAATACATGTGCACACCAAGTCTACAGACTGATATCATTGTAACTGAACACTACAAATAAATGTGCACGCCAAGTATTTACACTAATATCAAAATCACTGCACACTTAAAACATATGTGCACACCAAGTCTGCAGACTAAGATCAGTAGAACTACACACTAAAAATATGCTTTGCAGCTTGCAAGCTAAAGTAAATATGCATACAAAGTCTGCAATCTAAGATTAATGTAGATGTACAAAACAAATTTTGTACAACGATAAAATTTTAAGGACAGGAAATGCCCTACAAATCAGCCAAATACATTATTTATATACAGTTGTAAAATATCTGATCAGGTCAAACAGGTTGAAAATGAGATCCAGCCTTAAAATTAAAGATTACCAATAAACCTAATCAAAATTATTATTAGATAGGCGTGCAATACTAGCACATGGGGCCACGGTGGCAGAGTGGTAACACTCTCGCCTCCCACCTCTGAGGCCGGGGTTCAATCCCCGTGACGGCTTTAAGTGGGAAAGCTGGTAGTTGCTTGCCATTGGTCGGCAGTTTACAGTACACAACCCTAGCGAACTGTATGTACTGGTTTCCTCTGCCCTTCCAACTACCCGTTGTGATATGACCTGTACAGTGTTGAAAGCGACGTAAAACCCCAAATAAACAAATACTAGCACATTAACAATACTTTGTGTGTACGATAAAACAGTGTAACTTACACTTCACTGAGTTGTGGGCCGTTAATGAGAGTGCTGAATTATTAACGGCTCACCTCTAACATCATCCAGTATTTGTTTACAAATATTCTGCTCTCACTTCAAATTTATAACTTGCGATATCACTCTTATCTCTGCATGGATTTTGATCAAACAAAAACGAGAAGAAGCAGTGTAGAAATATCTGTCTAATGATATGGGAAATATATCAGTAGGTTAAACAGTTTTGAAAATTATTTAGATAAAAAAATGATTTACGGAATTTAGGAAATGACTTACGGAAAATCTGCACACATATACATACATACCTACACTCTGTGTAACTGTCAAAGTCAAAATATATGGTTTCCTTTGAGGTACTATAGGTTTACAAGAAAATGTTAGTAATTAAATCATTAATGAGATTTTAGATGATTAGTAATGAGAAATGCAGATCTGATAATAATAGTAATAATGTCTGCCCTCTGGCATAACCGCCCTTGGGCTGTAATGATTCATGGCGTGCCTGTAAAAACCTATAATGCCCTACAAAATCACATTATTGTACTATTATCAATAACTGCAAGATTGAGGGATTTAATTCTTATCAATTTTATTTAGTTACTATAAATCATAGCCTACAAGTAAGCTTCATCAAATCATATGTACTTCATTTAAAGGGCATTTTTTGTCAGACTACCACAGTGAACTTCCATGCTATTATTCATAAAATTATTAAATAAACATCCAATCTTAGTTGAAAAATGATAGTACGGAATAATACTAATAAGTTAATTTAATAAATTGATTGAAAAATACTTTGTAGTTAAAGGATTGGATATGTGCTGAAATGTTGATCAACAAAATAAAGCAGTTGTAAACTAATTATGCAATTTATGATCTGACATAGAGACCTCTCATAATAATGTAATTATAAGCGGACCAAGTTTATTGATTGATTCAGACACTGGTCATTGCACTGGGGTATTCATTCAATCCGTGACAATACTTGTTATCAATGTTTTTTTTCATAAACTTATTCACAGATGCGTGCTTCTGTCATTTTGTTATTGTTTTGATTTTCTCAAAGATATTAAGAGTTTTCTTCGTGCCATTGTGTTGCATGGTAGATTTATGTATAAACATAGATAACAACCATAGATAACAATAATATGCCCTTCATAACTAAAAGGCATGTCAAAAATGTTAAAATACAAAATTTTATTGGTAAATTTATCTGGCACATACCTGCAAAGCCAAGTCAGTGTTTGTGAACACAGATATCAAGATTAAACATGATATCTCCAGTTGTATTTGTATTGTGTATTTATACTCAGTGCAATATCTCCATACACAACAAGACTCAAAGCGCTATCTAACCAATCTGACTGTACAGGTACAGCCAAACTTACAAGTAACTGACATATTAGATTTAAGTTGTCTTGTAAAACATAGAAACATATAAAGCATATAAAATGGAAACAGGTATGTTTTGCCAAAAAAGAAAATATTTGTTAAATCAAAGTAAACTTACAGTGTCAAATACAACAACAATATTATTTCATTTCAGTCATTCATGTTACTAACAAACCATAAATTGTTACATTCATATGTTCAGTTCAGTCATATCTAAATTCAATGTGACTCATCACTTATATGCAGATGACACACAAATTTGCTTCTAGTATCACTGAACTGACAAATTGCCTCAAGGAGGTCCAGGCTTTGATGGGAAATAATAAACTTAAATTAAATCCTGACAAAACGGAATTCATAGTGATTGTTGATGATCAAATTAGAAGCTTCCTGAAGTCATATTTCCTAGTGAGTTTGCTTGGCAAAAGCATGGAACCAGCCTTGGTGGCATCCTGGAAAAACCTCGGGGGTCATCCTAGATGTGGAATATTCAATGCATCGACATGTGGCTAATCTCTGTCCCATAAGTTACTACCATCTGCAGGAACTACGAAGGGTCCGCAGGTACCTAAATCATGAAACAGCTGTAAAGGTGGCAAATGCCTTGGTCGCCTGGATTACTGTAACTCACTGCTTTACAACACAAAAAATACATATACTACAGATAGTTCAAAATGCCTTATGTCGTACGGTATGCAAGCTACATAAATATTGCCATGCCACACACTTCCTGCACAAACTTCACTGGCTCCCCATGCATTACCATGTATTGTTCAAATACAGTCTCAAAAACAGTTCAAATACATTTCAGCCAACCTCCATATCCTCTCTAATTAGGCAGAATGATCTCACATGGGGCAATCGCCTATCAATTTCCTCATCTAAACCAAAAGAAACGCTCAGGGCTGCTTCATAGTAGGGGCTCACACAGAGTGGAACAAGCTTCCTCAAGGCATTAGAGCAATAGGAAGCATTTCTGGTTTCAGAAAACAGTTGAAAACATATCTTTTCAGATTAGCTTATCCTTCCCCATAGCCTGTCTCCCCTATCAGACACTAATATGGTAACAGACCTTGTTTTGGAAGTGGACCATCCCTTTTTGCACATTAGCGCCTTAGAAGATGTTTACATCAATTCGGTGCTTTATGAGTGTTTCTTACTTACTTACTTACATTATCAGGAGCAGCAGTTACCCACTGGTAGTGCTTTTTGTGCTTTTGACAATAGTGGTGGGATAGAATACAATTCTGGAGAAGTGTTCCCATTCAGTGTTGAGCATCTTGATCCAGGGGATAACTACAATGCAGAAACAAGCACATATACTTGCCCAGTCACTGGCATTTACATGTTCAGATGAGTTGTTCTTGCAGCTTTGCCATATATTTTGTCCAATAAAAGTGCATTATGGTTTGCAGTGTGGAATCTTGACCAAGAAATGTGTATTTTATGGCTTGGTCTGACCAATACAATACTGAGTGACCAAAATGGTAAATATATCGATGTGCATTTGTAATCAATACAGGTTATTATCCATTTCTGAATCAATATTATCTCCATGAAGACCGAATTGGCTACTTCCCAGATAAAAAAATCATGTTCAAAAGACACCCAAAACTTGGCCTTCAAACCAATATAGATGATAAGTGAGTTCCAGAAAATTTAAAATGATCTGAAGGCGTCCGCTAGGTCCATTTGTCAGTAAAAACCACATAAAATATTTTGGTTTTACATAGCTTTAAAATGTCATGAAGAAACACTACTTTTTATGTTTATTCAGTAATGCTGAAAAATAATTGTTACACTGAGTAATTAATTTTCGTAATTTATTCAGGGTTCAACTCCCACAAGTGGCAATGCTGTGGGTCTGTGACCCAGGTTGTTGAAGACAGGTTGTTTAAAACACTAACTTTGACTTTGATGAAAAGTGAAAGCGTTACTAACTGTGAAGAATTATACCCAGGTTGTTCAAGACAGGTTGTTTAAAACACTAACTTTGACTTTGATGAAAAGTGAAAGCATTACTAACTGTGAAGAATTATACCTGCAGGCAACCAAGAAGTAAAGCTTTGTTTTATGGCATCGTTTATAGTTGAAGCCAGTTTTAAACCGAACTGTATGTTCTTCAATGATGAAACAGAAGGCTGAGGGCCCCAGAGTATAATTTAGGGTTCATGGTAGATTGAATGGTATATTAACTTTACAACTTATACAAACTGAGCTAGGCTTGGCCCCTTACAGAGGCTGCAAGTAAAGCTACAGAGAGTTATTGCTATCAGCGCTGTAAATTATTTCGTCAAATCTTCGAATTAGGGAAATGTTGGTTTAAACCTTGTAATGCCAATTAATTTACTAAAGTCTTATTTGTTTTCAATATTGTAGTGATGCCAGGATCTAACTATGTTGTCAAATTTTAGGCTAATGATATTCTTACTGATAATCGTAATTGTAGATGAGACATTTGTGGTATGTCTAAATTCTATGAAATTATTGGCAGGAAAATGAACATTATAATGTGAGCTGGATTCAAATCTAAGATAATAAAAGTGACAATTTAATGATTTAGCATAACTATAGTTTACCCCTTTTGAAATATGGTCTTACTGCATATTGATAACATTTAACACATACTATTTGTATTATTTTCAGTTCACAGAACTTAGGTAATGGTCATGCTCATATGGAATTTGCTATTGTGGTTGGGGGCTCAAACACTCAAATCCCAAACTGTGCAGGTTCAGGCTGTGAACAGAGGCGCAAAAAGATGGGGAATGTATCAAGGTGTTAATGTTTCAGTCTTTAGCGGAACTCTTCTTGCCGCATTGTAAAATTTTGGCCAACAGCAGTTGTCAAATTGATTTCATTATACAAGCTTTTGCAAAATATCAGAATAATTGTAATTTCAAAGCTTGCAAAATTGATTATATGGTGAATAAATTCTTGACATGATTGTGTCATTGTTGATTTTCAATGCTTTTTGAGACAAGTGTGTTGAATCTTTCCACAGTTGTCCCAAATTTATATTGAATATTCTGAGACAATATTCATCCTCAGTCTATTGATGAGGTGTTGTGGTCAGACACTGTGGATTTTTATTGTTCAAAAGTGACCCACTAATCATGTTGTCACTACTGTTAAGATTGCTTCTTTTTAGATTTGGCCTTTGTTTGGCAAATGTTGGTCCAACAGTGAATTTTCATCATGGAAAACATTGAAATTAGTAAAAGCAATGTATAATTATCAAAGTTCAGTGAGTCAACAACTTTGAAAGCACTATCTAACAATTTTAGACGTTAAAATAGTATTTTCATAATATAAATACAATGCATCAGTCACTTGAGTCCGCAGTGCATCTATGTTAATGACCAACTTATATGATTGATAATGTGTTTGTCACATGACTTATCAGTGTTATGGTTGACGGGCAAGTGCAGTAGCAGTTACTGGTTGCTTGTAATTTGCAACAGGAAAATCTTTGTACAAAGAAATTGGTTTTGATGATCAAGATATATAGATATCAAAAAGTTGAATTGCTATAATTAGGGCTAAACATTCATGTTCATTTGTGTGGTTGTTATTCTGATGTATGTTGAACTTTTTTGAAGAGTAACAAATAGGATGTTCAATACGTTCATCACTGGACTGCATTTGAAGTGCTCATGTACTACAATTACTGGCGTCAACAGCTAGCTGAAAGGTCAGGGGCACTTAGTACAGGCTGTGAAGAGAAAAAAACTTGTCCTTAACACTTTCTTTCGAGAAAATTATTTGGAAATTAGGTCAGAAATTACCAATTAGAATTACAACAAGAATATACTTAATAAATAGCCACTTATACAAGTGCCACCTAAGATGTCACCCTGCCATTTTGGGGCTGTGGGTCATTTGCTTATATAATTTTAGCTTAGGAGTTGATGTCTTCAATATTAATATTTTTGCTGCTCTTGCAGATTTAAGCTCATAAGTGTGAGCATAAATACACACTACAATAGCTAAGTAAATAATAGCGCTGGGAGATACTTTGAGTGAGTTGTTTACAACTCCATAATTGCTCCATTTAGAACATTTTTACAGAAAAATGTTGTCCAGCTGCTTTCTGTGTACCTTTACGATGGTACCTAATGGTGACTAAAATTATAAAAACCATTCTCTGTAACCATTTAAGTAACATTTTTTTGATAAACTGTGTTGGTACATTTACAGAAAATAACCTCATACATTTTTTTCTAATACATGAAGGTGAAGTTACTTTGCATAATATCTAAATAAAAGTTTATTGTATTTATACATCCAATCCAATTGACAATTGCTATAACAGTTCTGTGACCAGTCCCTCCAATTGACAGAAAAAGCGGTCCTGTTTTTCCACCTGGAGGTTCGATCTAGTAGTGTGTAGTGTTTGTCACACCCACATATAAGTACCCTAATTAACAAAGCAAGAAGACTGATACCCCCCTTCGTAGTCGCTAGCAAGAAAAGCAAACCTGGCAAGGCCTCATCTGATGAATTGAAGCCACATGATGACAAATGGGCTCAGTGGTTTAACAGAGATCTACTGCCATTGTGACTACTGAGAGGCAATTTAACCTTCCAGTGCAGAGTGTGCCCAATTCCCATGCCAATTCCAGTCACTAAGCCTCCAGGCTGGTACTGGTCAAGCTGAAAGTTACTCTACTGCCACCCACCCTGTTTTATCCCAGTGGTGTGAGAGTTGCCACCCAGTCCATTAAGGCTCCCCTTGTAAGAGTAGCCATGTGCCCAGCTTGTTGAGGGTTCCATTGCAAGACCTGTGACTTTGGCCACCGCAGCCGGTTGAGGCTCGGTACCATTGCAGCTGCCTAACCTGTTGGGGCTCCCGGTGCTTTGCCTGTTTTTCCACCCACCGGTCAGACTACAGCTTCTTAAGATGCTACTAGTGCCACTGAGATGTTACATGGCCAGTCTACTGAAGAGCCCAGACATATTGTGAAACCATGAGTTTGGATCCTCAGCTTTTTCATTAGATGACAATGCTTTTGTCGGTACCAGGACACAGCTAACTGGCAAGGTCTCAGTGAAGCAGTTGTGCAGAAAAATGGAGAAGTTGAGCATTATTGTAACTGAAGACTACACTTCTTGTGCATTTGAGACCTCTGGCTTCTCCAGAGACCCGTTCATCAGTGTCCCCAACACTCTCAAATGGTACGACATGTACAGTGAGAAAAATGACTTTTCCAGATCAATGGTGAACGGTCAGTCCAACAAGCTGGCCAGATTAAATAATTCCTTCTCCAGGGATGCCAGACATTCACTACCATCAGCACTCACTTCACGGGCACTTTACTAGTAAACTCTCAGAAAGTGGGATAGGTCTGCTTGGGACTAGTCATTTATGTGTAATCAAGCTGCATGACTGTCTCGTTGTCTGACCCTGATCTGCCGGGAGAGCTACATGGACACCCTCACTGCCCTTATAACTGTACCTCTACACATGAGTTCCTTGTTCCTGGACCAACTCATTGAAAAGGCAGAACAATAGATTGCTGACCATTAGTAGAACCACTCTGCCAACACCTCTTAAAAACCCACACATTTCCATCCCTACACTCAGTCTGGTAACCAGGCACCAGAATCAGGCCGGAAGCTTGAAAACAGCGAAAGCACCAGGGACTGTCAAGGAAAGGTCAAGGCTAAGTCTCAAACTACCAACAGCAACTGGCCATGGGCAGAAGAATTTTAAACTACAGTGTTGCCCAGTTGTCATGTGCAGAGGTGGTCAGGCAGGACTGTATAAATGGACGGGCAAACAACAGACATTGGACAATTTACCTGTAAACTCTTGTGAACTAACTTACTCATGTTTCTTTTGTAGGAGGGTTGACGAAAATGAAAGGCATAAATCCTGACATTGTTCAACATCTAGCAATAAAATATGTGAAAGATGTTTCCTGTGTAGACAACTTGAGTATTGTCCTAAGTTTCAAAAATGTCCAACTTATTGGTTCAGATCTACCTGTAGGGCCCCGATTGCACCAATTTTGGCAAAAATGGGCAGCCCTGGAGGCTAGTCACAAAGTTATAGCTGTCCTCAAAAAAGGCTACACCCTTCCTTTCTGGATCTGGCCAAATCTGACAAGGTCACTAACCATCATAAGCTGGTTTGTAAATCGCCTCAGGCACAGCTGCCATATGGAGACATTTACCCCACCCCCCGTTCACTGAGGGTATTGAAAAATTCAGAAAGGCCCTCAAAATCCCCGAGCCCAGGGATGGTGGGCCACACTTGCAGCTAGTTCTACCTTCAAGGAGGCCCTAGCAAAGCTGCAGTCTTTATAGACTGCGAATCTCCCGGAAGGAAAATTTTTCAAAACTCCCTCTTCCATTGGTAAGTGTTACAGGATGGCTCAGCCCTGCTTAAAAACACGCAGGAGCTCAACATAGTCTTTGTAAATATCTGCATCTCTGCTAAAATTACTGGAGCCTCCATGGGTAAAGTTTCCCTTCAAGTAATCAAGGAATTTGAGCCCCAAGCTAAGCAAATATCTGTACTCTCAATTTTTGGCTGTCTTTTATCAGATCATATGCGAATGCAACCTGATTATGGAAAGCTGTAGGGACAGCATCTAAGCCACAACCAACGGGTGAAAACTCAAATTAAAAAGTTGCTAATCCTGAAAAGTCAACCAGAAATCCTAGATCAGAGGACACATATTCAACAGAGGGCCTTAGCCTACCATAGTAAGCTTTATCCCATATCCCATAGAGGGAAATCTGTATTTTGGGTAATTCCATTCTTGTCAGGCAAAAGGCGGAAATGACCCATGTTCAACCCAATCTGGGAGAGATCAGATGTCACAACTTACAACTGATGAACTACAGAGAAAGGTTCCTTCTCTATGCACCCTAAGGGCTTTTGGCTATGTCAAAATCAAAATTTTTTGGTCAACCCACAATAGCAAAATAGTCTTGTACAGAAAACGTCCTTTATGGGGGAAACTCCATCCCTGACAGTAACAATTCATTATCCTCAGGCAGGGGAAAACTCAAATAACAGAGGCAATCATTGTCATTTTAGACATCCCAACAGTGGCAGAGTGCTTGGAAACCCCTCTTCCTAATCACTTTCAGGCCTCCACAGTCCATCAGTAGGAGGTCTCTTTCCTTTCAGGAGAGACTGGCTAAAATAAATGTCCTCAAACGATGTATTAAACACTTCTTTTAATGGTCACGTTCTACCATTCAACACAAAATCATGCTAGCCAGACTTACCCTGATCAAATTCAGGACACAAGGCCCACCAGAAAAATCAATCTCTGGCTTTTTGTCTCCAGTTCTTCCTAACTAAGAACACAGTTGAAAGGGTGGAAGAGAAAGGTCTTTTGGGTTTTGAACTTGCTTGATTCTACTTCCAAATCTCATCAAAATGGAGGCTAGCCATAGACCTAAGTAGGCTCAACACTATTCTAATAGCGGGAAAGTTCAAATGGAACCACCAAAATCCCTCAGGGCTTCTCTGGTTCTAGGGGAATGGGTATACGCGATTAACCTGTCAGATCCCTATCTTTACATCCCATTCCACCCAGCTTCAAAAAAGTATCCTTGGTTCACCACAGGTCTCGAGTTCACCTCTCTTCCCTGGCCCCACTGGTTTGTGAAAGAAGGGAATTTTACGGCTCTCTCCAAGGGAGTCAGATTTCACCAGTACCTATACGACTGGCTTATCAAGGCCCAATCACAGAAAGAGGTACAACTGAACACACATATTATGGTGAACCTAACCAGTTCTTGGGGTTGATAAGCAAACAAGAGAAATCTGAACTAACACCAACTCAGATGTTTCGTTCTTGGGTTACAAATACCACTTGAATTTGGCCCTTGTAAAACCCTCTCGAGACAGATGGCTCAAACTTCAGGATCTGATCCTTAAAGATAAACTCAAAGATTGGTTTGACTTCAAGATGCTTAAAGGACAGACCTTCGACACATTACTCTCTCTTCTTGGTTAAAACAAACTGTCATTCCATGTTACAAACAAGCAGATCAGCAAGCCTTGGACCTGGTCCAGTTGAAGGCCCATGATATCAGGGCTGTTGCAACACAAAATTTTACCTAGAAGACCTGACTTGGTCAGACAACGAAAACAATATGTACATGGGTCTGCTAGTAGCAGCTCAACAAGTCTCAGACCCATACCTTATCTTCCACTGTGGCCTAGCGGGTAACACACTTATCTAGGAACTCAGAGGACGTGGGTTCAATCCCAGGTACAGGCAGATACATAGGGCTGTGATGACCACTTAAAATGGCGGTCCTCTGTCATTGGGTCCCATCTCCAATGCAAGTTCAAGAACCTTAAGGGTGTTGATAAATGGTCATCCTTGAGCCTCTATCTTCCAGTTAGGGGAATGTCAGTTACTTGTGAGTTGGGGCTGTACCTGTACAGTCTGATAGGTTAAATAGCTCTTTGAGTCCTGTAGTATATGGAGATATTGAGTAAAAATACATAATAATGAAAATACCTTCAGACTAGTCATCCTCGGAAGGAAAGAAATGGGGGGGGGACAACTACTGCAGCCAAGGCTCCCAGAGTCTAATTCCCAGGGTCATCAGGTATACGTCTACCTACTAAGGATATCTGGTAAGGTTTATTATAGTTTCTGTTATAACAGTATAATGTATTATTTGTCTCTCGAGCTGAACCTCATAATCTCATTAAATTTTCATTTTATCATCAGTGGTAAAATATATATTCATGAGATTCTTCAAGCCTTGGGTTTGTATTCATAGACAATGAGGCACTTGGGGGCCACAAAAAAGACAAGTGAGCATAGGTTGCACTTTATCCCTTCATAAATCTAGATATTGAGACAGTATTTGTACTGTCTTTTATTTGAGACTTGAGGTTTTTGGCTTCTTACAGTACGTAACTTTTAGCTGGTGCAATGTAAGTGGGATTCAGTCCGATAACTTCCCTCGACCTAGCTTTTGGATTCATCATTTAGTTCCACATGGTAAGCTAATGTAGAGCAATAAAATTGAAAATTTTAATTACTTAAATGTAGCTTTTATAGGTTACAAGCTTACCATGTGTAACTAAAGAGAGTCCCACCCTTCCCCTCCGCTGTATTACAGTTGAGGTGGTATGGAAAAATTCCATCTCGAAGAAGGATGTGTCGCAATTTTCTCACTATCTAGGTTGGCTCAGTATTAAAGACATCGGACCAGTGTCATGCTCATTTTTCTTGGGTTAGCCATTTTGACTGATTCCATCCAAGATAGCATTTATGTCCACATGGTAGCTTATAAAAGCTACATTTAAGTAATTAAAATTTTCAAATTAAGTTTCCTATTAAACCACATATATTTATTATTGCTAAAGAAAACGGAAATAAAAATACAATTTCTTCATAGAGTTAGTTAAGCTGTGTTGCATTTGCACCCTTAATGTAAATCATATTAACATGCAATAAGTATTTAACTGTAGCTGTAAATCCATTTAGCTGTAAAACCCAGGTTGTAATCTTGTGATTAACAATTGAAAGTTCAATGATACACTTGTATTGTTTAATGACTTGTCAAAATGTAATTGGAGAAATTCTGTATTTTGAGTTTGGCATCTGGATATTCCCTTTGTAGTGTTTGACTCTGATTAATTTGAAAATACTGTAACTTTCTTGTAAATTTAACTTCTAGATATTACACATGTGTCGTGTTTGTGAGGTTATATTTGTTGATTTGAACAATCAGTTTTCATGGTGAGTTAGCCAGTTGTGTTCAATGGCTTAAAATAAAGCAACTTTGTGACATCTTGTCTGCTCTAATGTTATTACGTCAACCAAAGGCTTTTGCTGAGATTAATAACACAAACTAATAAAGATTAAGACCAGATCATGAATATTATTCTTGATAATTAACAAACTTGAAGGTACTCACCTTAATGTTATTTCATATGCTGCTTTTGTAACCATTATTAACATAAAAATGGTTAAAACTAAAAGCAAAACTGGTATCCCAGTAATGTACCTTGAGCCTTAAAAGTTGTACTAAATCATCAGTAAATACTTGGCAAATTACCATGGTGGTTATTTTTCCTTATCATTAAATAAAGTTTCAATTGTTTAAATCAGATGAAGTAAGAAGTTTAAGAAACATACCTTGATGCATTGAATGAAATTAACCCTTGCCTCCTGTCCAAAACTGCTGACTGTTCTCATAGACTTGTATTTTTATACATTTATAGTTCCTGATGTCTTGTAACGGAACAAAGCCATTAATAAATTTTCCATAAATATGGACTGATTACTGGGACCAGTGGCATTTTTGAGTTGCAGGACTGGTGGATCAGGAAAGTTTGCTAGTAAACTTTATATACTGTCTTGATACAATCACTTCCAGTTACTGCAAAGCTGCTAAGGCATGCAGATAACATCATTTGGTTTTTAAATAGGTTTAACTGTACTAGTCGGCTTAACAAAACTAAAAGAGTTGCCTGGAAATTTTGTATCTTATAAAATAGTGCAATAGAACATATTGCAATGGATAAATACACCAGCCAAAAATATTTTCATATTTGTACATTGTTTTTCATCCATATCTTATTTCATTGTTATTCGTGCTTCCTTATCAGTGATATAGGTCTTCTTATCTGTCATGTTAACCTTCACATGCGCTTTCCCCAAAAAGAACAAAACAAAAAAAAATTGAACATCTATTCTGCATTATCTGCCACGTTAAACATCAATAACAAAGAAATGCAACACCTTCATGACAGTTAATTATTTATCAGATCAAAGGTAATGCCCCTTTCCACCAAAAAAATTGTGCAAAAAATGAATAATGGGTGGGGCAATGGAATCGGGATCCAGTTTTGCGATTGTTCTCAGGAAGTCTAAGACCTCCTCAGACAAGTCACAATCTTTCCCTGACTAAGAGCCGAGTTAGGTGAGTTAGGGCTATGTTAATTGAGTTTGGTTACCTTTGTTGAAGACAAGACACGCACCTTTAACAGATTAGAAAGATTAGAATTTCAACAGATTTCAACATTTTTTCATATATGTTGAAATTAAATTTTATTGCAAAGATAATTTGCTTAGTAGTTATTAAATAGACATTTAAAACAGTGTTTGCCAATTTTGCAGTTTTTGTGTCACCAGCATTTATACTGCATGGCATATAAGGATTGCTTTGTCATTTTATGGCATTTTCGTCATCGTCATTGTCTGTCATCACACATATTCCAGAGAGTATCTCAAATGCCAGATTAATTTCAAATTTGGCATGTGCATGTAACTGGTCCTCAGGGTGTGCCCTATTGTAACGTGACCTTAAGTCAAATTTGACATGTAGTTGTAACTGCTATTCAAGGTATGGCCTTTTTAGGTGACCTTAAAGTCCCATGTATATGTTGAGATTATGTTTTTTTTTTATTTTTCCATAGAGTATGCTGAAAATAATTCGACAGATTTTATTAAATTTTGTATGTATATGTAATTGCCCATGGCTAAGTGTCATACATTAAGGTGCCTTAAATTTCCCAATAATAACATAATTATATTCACTTTACGTTTTGCAATTTTTGAGTAGTATTTCAAATACTGCGCCAATCTAGGCATGTTTAAGTTGTTCAAGGTAACAAACCTTAAACAGAGTGTCCATTAAAAGATTACCTTAAACTCCCTCACAAATGCAAACTAACTTTGTATTTAAGGTTGGGAAAATTTTTGGGTGTTTGGAAGATATTTCATGTAGCTTTTTACGTTATAATTTATCATGTACATACTTCTAGAACCAAAAAGTCTTTGTTGTAAGGTCATAATAAATTACTGATATCATTCAAAACTGATGAGTTTAATGTTACAATATTTTGGAGTATTATATCCACTCTGCTGGATATGGGTGTTATTTGGCTTTCCCTCTGAATCCTCTTTCAGTGCTGCTCATTTACAGGTCCAGTATTTTATATGTCTCCGAAAAACTTGGCGTGGAGGTTTATTGGCATGAGAGCTTGTATGTGATTGCTTTCTAGGCAATTTCTGAAACAAGTGTTGGTCTTTTAATTTTGTCTGCATTTAACATTATGCCAAACTTTCAGAATATGTTCGTTATAAGAGGAACTTCTTTTTTGTGATTTGGTTGAAGACAACATTTGCCAACAGCTGTTACCATGGTAACAGTGTTCTTGTTGCTTTTCACTTTTAATTTGGTTGATTTTTTTAAATAAAACACATGCCAAGATTTTAACCAATATTTTCAGTATATATTTCTTGCAAGGGGGGGGCTAGATGAGTGGTGATGAGACTTTTTTGTTAGTTTCTAGTGACAACTGTTGCCATGACAACACTTTTTCTATATTGTTTTTGGACTTGTGAATTTTTGGGTACTTGGCAACACTTTCTTATTTTTCTTGGGTTAAAAAATCTTTTTCTGGGTTCCAATCCTTGCATGGATTCGAGCTGATTAGTTTTTCGCCAATAACTGGCAACATGCTACCAGTGAAAAATTTTTTTTCCTGTTTCTTGGGCCTATATAAATAAACATTTTTGTGGGTTCTTTGCATTGCAAAGCACTCTAAAGATTGGAACTGACTAGATTTTTGACAATACCTGGCAACACTTTTTCCTGTTTCTTGGACTTGTAAATAATTTAATGGGTTCCTTACATTCTATACCCTAGCAAAGAATGGAGCTGATTTTTTTTTGCAATACCTGGCAAATGTTGCCATGATAACACTTTTTTCTGGATTGTGGATATATAAAAGACCTTTCTGAAAAAGACGTGCAGGGTTAAGTGAACTTACACTCCACAAAAATAGACAATGATCTCACTAGTTTGCTGCTCCACAAAATAGCGGACAAAATAAGTAGTTCATTCTTTCCTGCATCAAAAGATGTGACGGACAAAGGACCAGGAACTTATTTGGGCATATGACTGTTAGTTAGGTTACCTAAGTGATACTTTATTGAATTTCCTTCTGAGTGCTGACATCTTGTAAAAACTTGGGATAACTTCATGTGTTTGCCTCTATTTCTGACTGTGTCCATTTGTCATATCCTGTACATTGGATCTCTAGGTAGTGTTCTCAAGTACCCTTTCTAGAGGGACCGGGTAGGTAGTTATTTCAATGGGCGGGTACTCAGGTACTCGGTCGAATGGGCGATAATAGCTGATCCTACAAAAACCTTCATGTTTACAAACTTAAAACGTACACAAATAATGGAATCCAACAATTTGCTTTATTTCTTGTCGGCCATCTTTTTTGTATTCAAAACAATAGGACAAAGAGAAAATGTTGTATAAAAAGACTTTTCTACATTCAAAACACGGTTGTATATTGCACTTTGCCTAAAAATGGAGTCACATAATCAATCAGGAAAGCATTACACTTGTGCCTGAATGTAGCTTCGGAACTGAAGCTTTATTTTTTTTCAGACAGGTAAGTGAATTTTATTGATGCTAGATTATCAACTCACCTGTGAAAAAAATGTACTTTTTATTTATTTAAGGTGTGCATGTCACTATATAGGCATTAACAAGATTTTGTGTATTTGGAATTAGGGAACTGTGTATAATATACTAACGATTTTAAATGTTTACCAGCATTTGACAATACATAAGCAACCAAAATAAAAGACAAATGAAATACTATAAATGGTGTACAAGGGTGTGAAAAAATATACTTGTGAATTTTAATTGAATAGTTTCATTTTAGGTGAATTTATGAAGTTGAGATATGTCTGTACTCGGTCATCCAACCTGGGCGATATTAACAGCAATCATTACCCCCCCCCCCCCCAAGGAGGGAGAGGAAAAGAAAATGACCAGAAGTGGAGTTAAAATTTTCTATTTATTCATTTCAATTAAGATTCAAGATTACTTCATATTTAAAATGTTATTGTATGTATTATACAGTTTTAGAATGAAGAACAGCTATGCCAAGTCACAAAATCCACCAGGGCGGAAGGGTGGTAGAAAAATTATAGAATAGTTATAAATTTTGAAATTTTGAGACCAATATGGTGTCCAAAAGAAAGAATAAATAATAAAATGTAAAGCAAGGCCAACAACCGCCCTGGTGAAGAAGCCAATAAGCCGGAAACGAAGGAGAAATTTAGAAATTTTGTGAGGGGTTTGAACCCTGGAGGTCAACAGTTGAAACATGGGTTAAAGCCGACTTATAAGGCTTAGTGATTATGAAAAATTAAATGTTTGACTGGCTGATGGAGTATAGGTGAGAACCACCACATAAAAGAGTAAGTGATATTACTAAAAATGATGCTTGTGAACATAAATGAAAAGCAAGCGTAGTGAATATAAAAAATAGATTTAAAAAGAGGAGAGAAGAGTATGTCCATAATGAATATACAAAGGCAAGGAATCAAGGGTACATGTCAATGCATAGATCATAGCAGAGGTAGTCTGCAAGATTGATAAGTGACAACTAGTGTCAATATAATCAAACAAATTAAAATTGCTTTGAATAAAGATACAATAATTAAAATCCAAGAAGTCCAACTTAGTGACAGATGAAGTGTCAGAGACAAATGCACAGACAGTAAAACACATATTATGATATATATGACAGTCTGTTCTTCAGGCCAGGACTATATACCTGTAACCTGTCTAGCTTAGTGTAGTACTCCTTACAGGGCTGAGCAATACAGCCCACCCTACGATATAAATTTCAATAAAAAACCTAACCCCTTATTAAGAAAAAGGTTACTTGCACATATGTACATAGCCCTACAATGTCAATTCTATTAGTGATAACACAAGTTATATCATAGCGTTCATGAATAAATAATTTCACAAAACACATTAATAACTGTAGGTGGAAGAACACATCTACTGCCAGTGGACACCCTTCAGCCAGTGGAATCACATGGTAGCAGGTAAATATACAGAGAAGTAGCTGCACAGACTTCAAAGTCGGACAATCATGACAATGTAACTGGAAGATCTGAAATAAATAGCATAAAAGCTGGCCATACGATGAAATCATACAGTGACAAAATCAATTCCTCAAACTTGGAGAGCCTCCAACTAGAAAACTATATTAGTACATTGTAGCAATGTATGTATGAATTACAGATGTATATTACAACATTATATTACGTAATAAATTATATTTCCAAAGGTGTGTTAATGAAAAGTAAACAAACAGTACAAAGTCAGTGTAAGCCACCACACGACTAAGGCTCCCGATTAAGGATTTTGGGGGTGTTGGTTTCAAATATTTGCTTAGTCCAAGACCTTCTGTATGGGTCGGTTGTGGTCGGTTGTTTGATATTTCTCACGACTACAACCGATTCATATTTTCCACCATAAACAAAATGTCCAGTCCCAGACGTCCTCAGACCTCCTCAGACCCAAATTTACAGAGTCGTGTGTTGTCCCAGGCTGCCTGCGACCCTTAGTCCCAGACCTCCCTAACTTAGTCCCAGGAGGCCGGTTGTTAATCCCAGACTCAAATATGATGCGTATGAATTTCATGCGTGAGAAACTGGGTCGGTTGCATTAGTCCCAGGAAGCCTCAGACCGTCTGCGGTGTCCTGGGACCCAAAAATCTAGGTCTGGGACTAAGCCCCGACTAAGGGTAACCGACCCTAACCGATCCAAACCGGCCTCCCCAGGACGCCTGGGACCACACATTTTTAGTCTGCGATGGTCTGAGGACGCCCCAGGAGGCCTGGGACTAACAACTGACTAAGATCCGACTCTTTTCCGGGCGTCTGAAATTAAAACGAAGCAATGAGGAGGTCTGGGACTATATAAGCGACCGCGCACACATTCTCATTGTTACTGACTGTTTGGCTACTGAGAGACGTGTGTCACTGATTTGTAGGGGTTTTTAGTTTTTATTTTATATACTTGAGCTTAGGACAAATTTCACAATTAGGAGACACATTTTACTATTTATTTTAATTTTATTGTCGACTGGATTATGAGGAAAGAGAAAGGAGGAAAGAGAGGAAGGAAAAGGATGGATGACAGAGAGAAGGAAGGCAAAGTTGAGGAAAGAGTTGAAGTTCCAGAACTTCCAGAGGAAGTGGTCGAGAGAAGAGAGGAGGAGGAGATAGAGGAAAGTCAAGCTATTGGGGAAGCTGTAGGAGAGGAAGAAGAGAGGTGTGAAGAAGATCCGGAGTGCCATTCTTCAGCCAAGAGAGCTACGGTGTGTGCCACTTTTACAGACACTCAGGAAGTTTCCATTGTAGAATTTGTCAAGCAACACCCTGAACTGTATGACAAGGAACATCCACGTTTCCATGACAGAACCAGAAGAGAGGCTCTCTGGGCAGAAATATCTGCAGAACGAAGGCGAAGGCGTTATGGCAAGCTGCCTAAGCTCCTATCTGGCCAAGCCCCGAGGGAGATGACCAAGAGACAGTCCTGGGTCTACCAACAGATGGGTTTCCTTAAAACCACATCAGAAGAAAGGGAGCCAACAGAAGTTCAGGGTTCGAGGCTAGTCCGAATATCAGCAGGCAGGACGAATCACGTGGGTCAACTACTGACACAGAACACCTCGAGGGAGGTGTCCTGAGGGAGATGAGTCAGTCCATAATTTCATCTACACCCGTTTCAACAACAGACTCGAAGATTCTGGAACATTTTGAACAGATGAGGACACTTATCTCAGGTTTTCTGCAGCAGAAGTCTGACAGGCAGCCCTTCTTCGACTACGTGGCATCAGAGGCCGAAAAAATGACTCAAGAAGAATTTGAAGAATTAAAGCGCAAGATATTCAGAGACATTGAAACTATCAAGAGCAACCGTAGTAGTCAGTAATTGCCCAGAAGATCAGGAATCTAGTTCCACTCAAGCAGCAGCTGGCAGCAGTTTTGTCTACTATACACCAAGCCCCATTGGCTTCAGCAACCCTACATCTGTCCTAACTGTACAGGACGAAGGGAGCAGACATAACCTGAGTGGAATTTTAAGCCAGCTACCTGATCTGACATCTACACAGATCGTAGAGCAACCACAGCCGCAACAACCACAGCAGCAGCTCTTTACTATCACCACTTTAGCACTGCCTCAACAGCAGCAGCAGCCTCTTCAGTAGCCATCCAGTCAGGGCGGGTCTTTGACCTGCCGGCCCTTTTAAGGGCCACCAAATCTTCCAAAAACAATTTGTTAAGCTACATGTTGCTCTCATTCCCCTCCCAAAACAAAAAAAGTTCAGTACAAATACTTATCACAAAAAAAATAAATAAGTCCAACACTTACACCACCCCAAACATGAAATAAATAACCCATGGTACCACACATAACAAAAAAAGGCCACATAAAAAAATAAAAATAAAACTCGCAATATGGCCAATAATTAGCCCATTTTTAGCTTAAAATCCATGGGATAGTTTAAAATCTTCAATTGAAAAGTCCAACCACTTGCAGAGTTAAAAGGCATTGTCACACACTTACCAACCCACAAACACACAAACCCAATACCTAACGTAACCCCCAACTGACAAACAAACCCACTGACAAACATAAGTCCCAAGTGACAGACAAACCCACTGACAAACATAACCACCAACCAAGAAACTGACAAACCCAATAGCAAACAAAAACCAAACCAAAAAACTGACAAACTGATTTGCAAACATTATCTCCCATTATTAAAACCTGTTCAGTAGTTATGTCCAATAAATATTTGTCAAGTGGGGTAGAAGAATTTATTTTTAAGATTTCTAGGAAAACATTTCTGTTTCCAATATATTTGCAAAACAAATCCCAAATTAGGTGAAATGAGTATGTAGCTTTCATAATATAAGCAATATTTATTTTAATTTGCAATTTACATTGGGGTTTGTGTCCTGTTTTGGAGAATATTGTTTAGCACTTGTTTCGTCTGTTTGTCAGTTGGGTGACTTCTGTTTGGCATGGGGTTTGTCTGTTTGTGCGTCGGTACTAGTTAAGTTTGGCATTGGGTTTGTCTGTAGCAAGCATAGCTCATTAATTGTTTTTGGAATATTTGGTAGTCCTGAAAAGGACTGTTTTTTTAGTCCTGAAAAGGACTGTTTACTACAGCAGGACTTATACTGTGCCATCTTGCCAGGCCACTGCTCCTTCATTGTTGAAGTAGTCCTTCAGGTAGTCCCTCTGTCTTTTGGCTTCTCTAGCAGGGTTTCTGTCTTCTCCACCACCAGCAGCACCACCAATCAATCCACAATCACCAGGCACTACATCTGTCCTAACTGTACAGGACGAAGGGAGCAGACATAACCTGAGTGGAATTTTAAGCCAGCTACCTGATCTGACATCTACACAGATCGTAGAGCAACCACAGCCGCAACAACCACAGCAGCAGCTCTTTACTATCACCACTTTAGCACTGCCTCAACAGCAGCAGCAGCCTCTTCAGTAGCCATCCAGTCAGGGCGGGTCTTTGACCTGCCGGCCCTTTTAAGGGCCACCAAATCTTCCAAAAACAATTTGTTAAGCTACATGTTGCTCTCATTCCCCTCCCAAAACAAAAAAAGTTCAGTACAAATACTTATCACAAAAAAAATAAATAAGTCCAACACTTACACCACCCCAAACATGAAATAAATAACCCATGGTACCACACATAACAAAAAAAGGCCACATAAAAAAATAAAAATAAAACTCGCAATATGGCCAATAATTAGCCCATTTTTAGCTTAAAATCCATGGGATAGTTTAAAATCTTCAATTGAAAAGTCCAACCACTTGCAGAGTTAAAAGGCATTGTCACACACTTACCAACCCACAAACACACAAACCCAATACCTAACGTAACCCCCAACTGACAAACAAACCCACTGACAAACATAAGTCCCAAGTGACAGACAAACCCACTGACAAACATAACCACCAACCAAGAAACTGACAAACCCAATAGCAAACAAAAACCAAACCAAAAAACTGACAAACTGATTTGCAAACATTATCTCCCATTATTAAAACCTGTTCAGTAGTTATGTCCAATAAATATTTGTCAAGTGGGGTAGAAGAATTTATTTTTAAGATTTCTAGGAAAACATTTCTGTTTCCAATATAAAGGACTGTTTTTTTAGTCCTGAAAAGGACTGTTTACTACAGCAGGACTTATACTGTGCCATCTTGCCAGGCCACTGCTCCTTCATTGTTGAAGTAGTCCTTCAGGTAGTCCCTCTGTCTTTTGGCTTCTCTAGCAGGGTTTCTGTCTTGTCCACCACCAGCAGCACCACCAATCAATCCACAATCACCAGGCACATCATCATCATTGTCCTCCCCAGGCTGCTGACCACCAGGTTGACCTTGATACTGGCTTCTCAGTATGTTGTGTAGAATCACACAAGTAAAGACCACTTCTCTGACTGTTGCTGGGGGTAGTTCAATGGTGGTTCTCATGACCCTGAATCTTGACACAAGGATGCTAAAAGCGTTCTCCACTACTCTCCTGCCCCTTGAAATTTTATAGTTGGCAATCCTTTCCTCTCTTGTTAACATCCTTCTGCCATAGGGTTTCATGAGCCAGGTCTTCAGGGCAAAAGCATCATCTGCCAGGATAAAGTGGGGGACATCTGGACCACCCTGGGTTATAGCAGCTGGGTCAGGGAAGCCTGTTCTGCCATCTTCAATCCTCCTCTTCAGCTGAAAGGCATTAAATATCTGGCCATCTGAGCAAGATCCTTCTGTACCAGCATCCACCCATCTAAACTTATACTGTCCATCTACCAGGGCCAACATCACAATGGAAAAGAACCCCTTGTAGTTGTGGTAGAGGGTTCCAGTGTTCTTGGGTTTCTTGAGGGCTACATGCTTCCCATCCAGAGCTCCCAGGGCATGTGGAACATTCCTTCTGATTCTGAATTCCCTCTCCAGTTCTTTCCACTCATCTGGGGTTGTAGGACATTTCAGGTACTCTCTGGTGAACTCACCCTGGATGGCCCTGCAGACTTCTGGTAGAAACTTGGAAATGGTGGATCTTCCAACCCTGAACTAACAGGACAATGAGGTGTAGGACTCTCCAGTGGCCAGATATCTGATGGTGAGGGCTAACTTCTCCCCAACACTGATTGGTGCTCTGTAGTTGGTGGCCTGCCTGGCTAGGTGTGGTTCCAATCTAGTCTTAATCATCTCAAAAAATTCTGGGGTCATCCTCATGTAATTGGTGAATCCTGGAATGTCTGTGGCATACAGATCAGCCATAATTTGTGGTAGGCCCCCTCTCCTCTCTCTGCAGTAGCCATGGCCTGACCCACATGTTGTGCCTTCTTCTAGGTCTGTGTATGGGTGCTGGTGGTGGTGCTGGTGGTGGAGGTAGCTGTGGTCGACGCAGAAATAGAAAATACATGATTATTTGTAACTGGATAAAAAACAAAAAAGCTCTAAGTTGTTGTTGAATCTGTCCTCCATTAAACGGTGGCATCCTGCTGTGTTCCCAGAAAAGCAATGATATTTGCTTTTGGATTTTATATACAGTAGAACCTCGGTTATCCGGCCTTCTATTATCCGAATCTCTGGATTAACCGAACCAAAATCATGTCTCCCTACATATAATGCACGGTCAAGCGTGAGCGATAATACAAGATTTAACACAGTCTCGGAAACGATGAATTGTAGTGCTTTGTAAAACATACCATTCACAGAGTCGCCTAACTTATTTCATCTTTATCACCATTGTTACAATAGGGGAGGGATTAATTCAATTACACAACCCCGCTACACAACTTCTTTGACAATGCGCCAATCAATGAAAGTGTGTTCGATTAGGTTTCGCAAATTTATAATCTCCCGGAGTAGGTTCACAGAATGACAACGTGTAGAAAAGAAAAGACATCAACAATGCATTACCAATCAAACACAGGTGTCACTGAAGGCATGTTCGCTTTGGGTTTTACAACAAATAATCTCCCGAGTTTTTCAACTGACAAAATGAGGGACGATGTTAATCAAAAATTAAAACGTTAACAATGCAAGTACCAACCGAACACAACCAGCTAAAGTCCGCGTAATAATTTAAATAAAAATAATAATAATATCCATGAATATGGAGCAAATAAACGACAATTGAAGGGTCACTTATGCTATATGACACAAATATATTAAATGCTTTTATTAACGACCACCAACGTCTATGTTTATTGCATAAAATCGACAATTCTTCAATTATCGCCCACTTGGTAACCCATAGACTGTGAATTTTGGTTTCCTTCATCTATCCGAACCCCTTGATTATCCGGCCGGATTGTATGTCTCCCATGGGGTTCGGATAATTGAGGTTCTACTGTATATATACCCAGAAAATCCAGCAACTTTGCAAAACAATAATCGGCGATCCTGGTCTGGGGAAGTCTGAGGGGGCCTGAGGAGGCCTGAGGACGCCGGGAGTTAATCGGGTGTTAGTCGGGGCTTAGTCCCAGGCGGCCTGAGGCATCCTGGGACCCAGTCGGTTGGTCTGCGACAGGATCGCGGGTGAAACCTACCACAAACACGGCTTAATCGGTTCTTAGTCCCAGACCAGTCGGGGACTGTCTGGGGCCGCCTGAGGCATCCTGAGGCTTCCTGCGGACGATCTGCTCTGAATCCCAGACTGTGAAACCGACCCAGTATTCCCGCCTACTTTTGCTTTTTTTCCACCGACTGTCCACGATTAAGGGTTCCAGACAGGATCGGGGCTTAATCCTTTGGTGGAACAGGGGCATTACATTCGGGTACTTGGGTATGTTATTTCATATTATTCATGTTATTTTAGATAATGATGTGGCCTGTAGTACTGATAGATATTGAATTTGATTCTGAACATTTAATTGAACAATTTTTGCCAAGTACTTGGTGAACGTTGCAGATGTTGCTGATAACATTTAATTTTGTCAATAGTACCCAGGTTACCTTAAGGTATAAGAACAATAACTGAAATGGTTTTACTCGTTAACATTGCAGAAATAAAGTATTATTTTAATAATAATCTAAAGAAGACGAATTCTATTTTAATATAATTGCATATTGAAACACTGTTGCTACATTTAAATACTTGAACCATGTATCATGTACCATGCTATTGACTTTAAGACTTTCTTTGGCAATGTAAAAGCATTTGTGGTTGGTTATTGTTATCTCTTGCACATGTTCAGTAATGGTCTATTTAAAGATCAGAATTTCATTAGAGAAACAGTTTTGCTCAGTTCATTGCACAGACCAAACCTTGGTTTTACCAAATTGTGGTTAAACATGATGTTCTTCATAATTCTTTGCTGTGTAATGGTTATTGCTGGTGATTGTAGTAACGTATGTATTTTCAATTTCTTGACAAATGTAAATACATTGCAATACACAAAGAGCAAGAAATATAACTGTCTTTGTCTGTACAATTGTTTAGTAACCCTTTGGATGTGATTAAGTTATATTTTAAGACTTGTATATATATATATATATATATATGTTACAGTCAATCTGTGAAACCAGTCATTACGCGTAATGACTGAAAATTTCAGTCATTTCACGTAATGACTGAAATGGCCAGTCATTACACGTAATGACTAAAATTTTCAGTCATTTCATGTAATGACTGAAATCTATGGTTCATTTTTACACAGATTGACTGAAAAGATTTCAGTCAATCTGTGTAATTAATTTAGGAGTTGTTTTTCATCGAAACATTTTTATTATTCAAAACCTTTGTACATTGTTCCCCTGCACTGTGAACATTTGTGTGGTAGAGAACTGTTATGGGTATTAAATATTGAACTGTTTTAATCAAATTAATAACTTTGGAATTCTCACAAACTTTCAGAATTTATATTCAGAATTTTTAAACCTAAACCCAGACTTTTGTAATAGACTCTATTGTCATTTTCCAAAGTATTATTAAAATATTGAATGGTTCGATGTATTTAATTACTTTTTAAATTTTATGTGGTTTTTAAAACTAAACTCATTATGTCATAGAATGCAAAATAACTCTTTGTGATCAATAAATAAAAATGAACTTTATCATTTATGTCTTGTTTGAAGACTAATCCTCATTTATCCATCATAATTTATAATACAATTTTGCCTTTTATGTTATTATTATTATTAAGACTCAATTCCATTATGGCAGGTTGTTAGGAAGCAGGAAACCATGAAGTCTTTGAAGTGAATCTTGTCCACTGTTACTTGTCCTAATTGCAATGCAGGTCTTTTCATGTTATTTTGTTCTTTGGGGCCATGTTACTATTGTTTGACCTCTCTACATAAACAGCCTGGGTATCAAAGGAGGAGTGACATTTAGTGTTTTAAAGTAACAACTTAATCCATTCTTGTAATAGTTAATAAAGCCTGAGTGGGGTAATTTCTAAGGTCTAACTCACACCTGAGTACCATTGTAACTGTATTTTCATATTATTAAATAACCCTCAAGATACATGATTTAATCCAAGTCCTAGGTGATGTGTTGCATTGACTACCAGACATGTTACTCCAGGCCCATGTTACTCCAATCCTCAAAAAATCATCCTTAGACAACTCCTTCCTGACTTCCCAATCAATAATCTTGGTAATCAAAGCTAATTTAAAGCTATTTATCTCAATTCAGCCATTACGCGTAATGACTGGACCTTATTTTCAGTCGTTATGCGAAATGACTAAACACTTTAGTCATTACGTGTAATGACTGGCCATTTCAGTCATTACGCGAAATGACTGAAACTTTCAGTCATTACGCGTAATGACTGGTTTCACAGATTGACTGTAACATATATATATATTGTGTCACATGATTCATTGGTGTGACCATATCTCTTTTTTGGGAAAATCGTTATGTTAAAAATAGTTACAAAAGCATTATATAAAATATAATTTACAGCAAGTGTTTTGCTTTCTTAGTAAGCAAGCAGATTAAAAATCATTACAAATGTGTTGGTTTTCTTAAGAAAATCCCTGCTTATAGTAGTAATATTGAAGAAATCAAAGTGTCAAACAATCTATCAAAGTGTTGTTTTATTTCACACAGTTAAAGCAGAAATGTTTGTTATTTTGTTTAGTTGGATGAACTAGAGGCTGAATTAACGTTGATGAGACAATTGATATCAGAAGTACAAGACGAGAACTCTGAACTGAAACAGGTCATTACAATCAGTTGGTACAGAATAACCAAAAATAACACTGTTGTAATGTCCAGACCTTCACTCTATGAAAGCAGACAGAAACCTGTTGTTCAAATCAATATGTAAAAGATTACATAAAAATATGAATCCAATAGTTTACATTTCCTATTAAGAAAGAATACAATACAATACAACTTTTGTTGATATAAAAGTCAGTTCTTGTGAAGTTAAAGCTTATTTGAACATATTTTGATTGTTTACGAGACTGTTGCTGAGAAAAAATATATTTAGAAATGTATATAAGGCATACCAGCATTGTTCATTGCAGTCTGTAATTATCGATTTACTATGATTTCGCCACACATGATTTTGCCACACTTGATTTCGCCACTGGTTTTTCAGAGACAGTGATTTCGCCACAGGGGGACATTGATCTCGCCACACTTTTTTTTACATGTTTCATTTGCTATATATATTTTTGCCATAATAACTAGTACTTTAGATTGCTAGTAACACAAATAGAGACATATAAAATTGTATAATAACAACAATTCACCTGGTGTATGGTAGTGTTATAGTTACTTTAAAAAACATGAAACAAAAATCACATATAAGGTTTACATCAAATTCAATAATGGGTTAATACTACCATAACAACCAAAAATAATTCAAATAGAATTCATAAAGACAACTATTTTTTACAATTGCTGAGTCATATATAGCCTCAACAGTTGGACTGTAAGTTTTTTCTGCTACTTGTAAGAAAGCAGGGATATTTTTTCTTCAATGAAATCCTTCACTAATCTTTCAAGTTTTTTTCTGTAGATTAGCACAGACTGCCCAGTTCCTTTTCATTGGGGGATTACCCACTGCATCTTGAGCCCTGACTAGTAACACTGAGCTTAATTATTCTGAATATGAATACTAAAAACTGCTCCGCAGGAGCAGTTTTTTGACCTGAGGAGGGGTGATCTCCTCTTTTGTCAGGCTTGGTCTCTCGGTTTGGTTGACACATGTCTTCCCATGGCGGTGGTGGATTGGCAGGGGGCTTGGTTGGAGTTTTGTTGGTGACCATATACCGGGGTTGGTGATGCTGTTTGGAGGTGGTGTTGCGTTCTCCAAGATCTGCAAAGAAGAAACAAAGTGTAGAGATTAGTGGTTGGGGGGGGGGGGGGAATCTGAAAAGGAAGGAAGTATTATTAGTAGGTTGGTTCAGTCTGAAAGAGAAATAAAATTGATTATTAGTATTCTGAAAGAGAAAAGTACATGTTATTATTAGTGAGAAAACGCTGAAAGAGAAGGGCAGATAATTGATATTTAGTAAGTTGGTTCGGTCTGAAAGAGAAGTAAAGTTGATTATTAATATTCTGAAAGAGAAGAGAACATGTTGTTATTGCTGAAAGAGAAGGATAAACAATTGGTATTTAGTGGGTTGAAATCTGAAAGAGAAGAATATGTGTGTGGTTGTGTGTGTTGGTGCTGAAGCGGCCTACATCGCTGAGATGGCAGAGTTGATGGATTTCTGTAGTTCGGATCCCTGGTATCTGCTGAGAGCTTTCTGTTGGCGCTTCTGCAAGTATTCTTTGATGGGTGGAACTTGGAGTTGGATGTGTAGTGGTTCACTAGGTTCTCTGTAGGGTGCCCATACTATTGTTCTTAGACATTTGTTCTGTATTATTTGTAGTTTTTTCATGTATTTTGGTTCTTGTAGGCCTAGATGGTATCCTGTTTCCATGATGGGTCGTATGAGGCTTAGGTAGATGAGTCTGAGTGAGTGTTTTGTGGCTCCCCAGTTCCTGAGTTCTATTAGCTTCTTGATTCGTGGTGCGATTTTCTGCTTTATTGTGTCAAGGTGAGGCATCATGTTCATTCTGGGGTCGAGTGTGGTTCCTAAGAGTGTGGCCCTATCGGTGGTTTCTATGTCGGTTCCTGCCATTTTCAGTTTGGGTTTCTGTTTTATTTGTGGTTTGAATAGGATCAGCTGCGTCTTCTTGCTGTTTAATTTGATGAACCATTGGTGGCACCAGTCTTCTAAAGTGTTGATTTGTCTCTGCATGCTTCTTTGTAAGTAGTTCTTGTTCTTGTGTGAGGTGTATAATCCAATGTCGTCTGCGTATTGGGTGCATCTGATTGGCTCTATGATCGGGACGTCGTTCATGTAAAGTAGGAATAGTAGTGGACTGAGTATGCTGCCTTGTGGAGTGCCTGCGTCTAGTGGTACTTTGTGAGATGTGTTGTTTCCTTCTTTTACTTGTATGGTTCTGTCTTGTAGAAATGATGAGATGATTCGTAGGAGTGTTGGTGGGAGGTTCATGTTGTGAAGTTTCTTGCGTAGACCGTTGTGCCATACTGCGTCGAAGGCTTTTTCCACGTCAATGAGTAGTAGGGCTGCCAGTTTTTTCTTGCTTTTTGCTGCGTTGATGTAATTTCCTAGTGAGTATATGTGTTCGTTTGCTTCTTTATTTGGTAGGTATGCTCGTTGCCATGTGTTAATCAGTTTCTTGTCGTCTATGAACTGGTGGATTCTTGTTGTCAGCAGTTTCTCGAAGGTCTTCCCCAGGCAGTTTAGGAGGCTGATGGGTCGGTAGCTTCCGGGGTTGTTTCTGGGTTTGTTGGGTTTTAGTATCATCCTGCCGGTGGCGATTTTCCATTCCTTAGGGAAGTAACCTCTCGATAGACAGATGTTGTAGATGTGTGTTAGGTGTTCTTTTGCTTCTTGTGGTAGTTCTTGTATGGCCCTGTATGGTATAGTGTCTTTTCCTGGTGCGGATTTGAAGTTCATTGTTTTGAGTGCGTTGGTGAGCTCTGTGTGTGTGAATGGTCGGCAGTAATCGTCTTCAGGTGTTTGAGGAGTCTGTGTTGGTTGGAAGAGGTGTGGTTGTTGCTCGGCCCAGGCGTCTACTTCTTGTTTGTGTTGGTGGTTCATTGTTGTGTCTTTGTGGGTTTGGTGAACTGCTTGGAGGTGTTTCGCGAAGACTGTGGCGTTTTCACTGTTGTTTGTTGTCTTGTTGCCTGTGGTTGGGTCTATGAGAGTAAGGTGTTTCTTTTCTTTCTGTTGTGTGTTGAAGGTGTGGTTGAATGTTTGCCAGAACTTTTTGCTGTTTCTGGGGTTCATCCCGGCTATTTCCCTCTGTATTCTGGCGTCCTTTTCTTGTACTAGTTCTGTAGCTATTTCTTTCCGTAGGGTGTTGAGTTGAGATTTAATTTGTGGTATGTTGGGGTGATCTTTGGCCTGGCGTTGTAGAGTTTGTTTCAGTTTTATTTTTTGTAGTAGCTGTGCTGATATTCTGTGGAGGCCTTGGTGTTGTTTCCTGGTCGGGCAGCTGTCCCATAGGTGTTTGGCCATGTCTGAGGTGAATTTGGCGATGTGTGAGTCTATTTGGTGTAGAGGTGCTGAGGCTTGTAGTGGGCCTAGGGCGCGGCATGTTTGACTCATGTTGTTTCTGAACTTCTCCCAGTTGCATTTGGATATAATTTTCTGGCTAGTGATTGGGTGGTCGGTGATGTGTGTCTTAAGGCTGAGGATGAGTGGTGAGTGGTAGTGTTTTCCTTCGACTGGTGCATCTGTGATGTGAAGTGATAGGAAGTCCTTGGAAGCTATCAGCTCTGTTGCAATGGCTAGATCAATGGTGGTGCTTCTTTTGTTTTGGTGTTGATTGTGTGCTGTGTGGGTGTTTGGTTGGTTGAATATGGTGAGGTTGAAGTCTTCGGTCAGGGCCTTGACTTCCTTCCCTCTTTTGTTTGGTCTCATCAGGGTGTCCCAGTGGCTGTGATGGGCGTTGAAATCTCCCAGGATTATGCAGTGTCGGTGGTTGTTGAGGATGGTTTTCAGCGCGTTCTGAGTTGGTTCTATGGTTTGGGCGAAACCCCAGTAGGTGCTGATGATGCAGACTTCTTTTTTATTGATATATAGGGTGATAGCGCAGATGTCTTCCTCAGGTACTTCTAACTCGCGGCAGTCTACGTAGTCCTTCACCAGGATGGCACATCCTCCTCCTCCCTTTGTTTTTCGCTCCTTCCTGGTGGCTAGGGTGTATCCTGGTATATTGAATATGGTGTTTGCAGTGGCTTTTGTTTCATTCAGGCACATGATGTCAATGTTGTTCTTTCTAAGGTAGATCTCAAGGTCTGTGGACTTGTGTTCGAAGCCATTTATGTTCCAGTGGCCTATCTTCTTCATGGTGTTGGTGGGGTTCTGTTGGGGGGGTGGTTGTGGTTGGGTTGGATTTGCTCCTGGTTGTTTTTTCCTTGTTTACTGTTTGGTGATGTAGTTGTTGATTGGCATGTGTTGGAAATCGCTCTTGTAGAATGTGTTGATGTGTTTGGTTACTATGGTGGCAATTGATAGTGGGTCACATGTGATGCCAGTGTGTTCGCTGAGGGCTTCTGTGATGGTTGCGGTGAGTGTGAGGGCCAGCTTGATGCAGTCCATCTCGTCTGCTGCTTTGGCCGAGGCTTGGGCTTTGGTGAGGGTTGTTGTCTTCTTGTCTTTGACGGCTTCTTGTTTTTTGGGGCATCCGTTGTAGGTAGATGGATGGTCTCCTTGGCAGTTGGCGCATCTTTTGGTTTTTTCCTGACAGTCCTTGGATTTGTGGTTGGAGCTGCAGTGGCGGCAAGTATCAGATTCAGCAGTGCACTCCTTGGTGGTGTGGCCGAAGCTCTGGCATTTGTAGCACTGAGTAGGCTCTTTTGCTGGCTTGAAGGGCTCGCACCTGAATCGCTCCTTGTTGATGATGATTCCCCTCTCGAGGTAGCTGGTTTGGGTTTCTGCGTCTGGGCACAGGACTTTCACCTTGTTTATGTCCTTCCCGGTTTTGGCGGACATCAGTCTTCTGATGGGGTGTTTCTCGGCGAGGTCAGCCATACTCCAGTTGGTGGGGATGTTTTTAATGATCACTGGAAAGTGCTTGTTGGAGGTGGCCCTGGTGTCTCGGATTGTGATCTCTGGTGTGGACTTCTTTATGGCTTCTCTGGATTTCTCATCTGGGGCGTAGATTAGGAAAGTGCCCGCTTTCGTTCTGGTGACTTTGTAGGTGCTGGTCAGGCCAAGTATCTTTCCCACTTCGGTTGGTGATGTGCTGTCTTGTAGTCTCGTCCCTTCTGCTACCAGAGGCTTGGGACGGTGGCCCTTAGGTTTTTCAGTTGGTTTGGTGGTCTGGGGTTTTGTCTTCTCAGGTGATCTTTTCCTGGTGACTAGGGTGAATCCCTCTTCGTCGGTCAGGCGTTTCTTTAAGGCAGTGGAGTAGTCTGGGCTGGTGGAGGTGGCTCTGGGTCTCTTCATGGGCGTGGCCTTTCCAGGGGTTGGGGGTGGGGGGGTCTTCCTCTCCGTGATGGTGGTGGTGGGCTCGATGGTGGCTGTTGTCTTTCTGCTGGCTTGGTTGTTGGCTGGTTCCTCATCCATGATTTCGATGTCGCTCCCGGGGTGTGTTGATGTCTTGGTGGGGACTTGGGTCCTGGTGGATTTCTTGGGTTTTTTCCTTTTTTCGCTGGTCTTCTTTGGTGGGGTTGGAGACTTTCTGAATCTCTGGGCTGGGTTGTTTTCTCCATTCGTCAGTCTGACAAAGTCCTCAAAGGCGGCCTGGTCACTTTTTGGTAGGCGCAGGTACCTGTCAAAGAGGGACTCCATCTCACTGGACATGGTGCTGAAATCTGTGGTCATCTTGGCTGAGGATCTGAAAGAAAGTTATTCTGAAAAATATGGGTATTTGGGGGGGTGGAGGTCACACTGAGCTTAATTATTCTTTGGTGATTGATAATTATAAATAGGTGCCAAGTGATTTTTGTGTTTTCCCTGATTATCTATAATCCTAACTTCACTTATAACTCATGGCTTCTGCATTCCTTCACAATTGATGTGATATTAGACATCAAAGTGGATTATAAAATAAATAACTTTTTCCATGAAAAAACAACATTCACAATACTATGCTTAATCCTTCAATAGAATAACTGGAAAAGTGGATTAAAAAACTAAACATTCGAATCTGGGAAAGGGGTCAGTATATGTGGCTTCTGGTGAAAAAAAGAATCCATTCATAACAGTGTTTAATGAAAGAATAACTAGAAATAGTGGATTACAAAGATAAACATTTGAGTCTTGGTATGTGGCCAGTGTTTGTGGCTTCTCAGTAAAAACTTCCATCAAATCAAAATTTTAAATGGAGTTTCTTAATTTCAGTTAATGCAACAAAAATACAATATTTCTTTACCTTCCTTGATCAGATCCTCCAAGTTATAAGGATTTTCCAAGCCATAGTGAAATCTGTAAAACTCTATAATTATTACATAATACATTTTCTGTTACTACCGGTAATTAAAAAAAATTAATATACAATTTATGAAGTCAAATTTAGGCAAGAAAGTGTGGCAAAAAAGCAATGAACTGTGAAGAGAAGTGTGGCTTTTTCATGTTGAAAATCATAAATTCACTAATACTATAAGCAACAGAGTGGCAAAAAAAAGTGTGGCAAGATCCTGGGGTACGGACAAAATGAACCTGGACAAAAAGAACCAGCCTCAAAATTACTAGGACAAAAAGTACCTGGACAAAAAGAACTGCACCATAGGACAAAAAGTACTTCATATATTTATTTGAAATAAATAGTAACATTTATTAGTATACCACATGTAAATTTTATTTGTATTAGTTTTAACACATTTTTACACATACATTAGCTCTCAAACTTAACACAGTCTAATGGTATGCCTTACTCCCATGAGAAAGTCCTCCACAGTTTTTTCACCATTCTGCAGTGAAGTACACCGGTATTTCAGCCTTTCTTGGAGATCCTTGATTGCATTTAATAACTATTGTAGCTGGGCTTAGTGGGCTTAATTGAAATCACCCTATCTACCCCCTTAATGCATTCAAGGCTTTATGTTGGACAAAGCTTAAATAAACTGTTAGTTTTTCAATGATACCAAGAACAGGGAAGCCCCACCCCAAGGACTTAAGTTAATCTCAAATTGTAACAAAAGTTTATTTGTAGAACCAATTATTTTTGTGTCAATTTACAAAATGAAACACATGAATATATAAATATAAAGTTATATAAAACAGGTAAATCCCACCCCAAGGACTAAAGTTAATATATGTAAAATGCACAGATAAATTATATATGATTAAAAAACTTTTTTTATAAAATGAGGTACTTTTTGTTCTATGCCTGGTACTTTTTGTCCAAATACTTTTTGTCTGTGTGCAGTTCTTTTTGTCCAGGTACTTCTTGTCCTGCAATCGAGATCCTTGTACCCCTGTGGCGAAACCAATGTCTCTGAAAAAACTGTGGCGAAATCATGTGTGGCGAAATTAATTGTGGCGAAATCAACGTACACTGTAATTATCATGAAACTGAATGCACATGTATAATTCACTACTCCATATTGCCACATATACATTATTCTTATCTAATGCTGTCTTTTTTATTACCAAAATAAAACATTACCCCTTTGGATTCCAATATTAATTGTCATTTAATAGTAAACGGTGAGTTTGAAGTTTTATGTGTTTCTTAGACGTTGATGTTTTCATAGGCTCCAAATCTTTGTATCTCTTATTCCACCAAATCTGACATACATGGAATCATTACGAATCCACCAGATGGGTGGGGATATTACTGTCAGGATGAAATACAAAGACTCAGCTGGGGGATTTTCCCTGTAATGAGTTTCACCACAATTTTAAATTAATGTACACATTGTTGATAGACATAGCCAGAATTCAGTGGCAGATTTAGGGAGGGGGGGCATGGAGGGTGCACGCCCCCCTTTCAGAGTTTGAAACTTTAGTCATTGGGGCTTTTTGTCTCTGTCAACGGCTCCCCCTCCAATCCCCCACCCCAAGATCTGTTGTTACTAGGGTAATATACCAGTTTAAAGTGACAATTATTATACCTGTGTCATTGTCCAGTATCAAAGGGGATTAGGCTCTTTTGTGTGTGTACTAGGTTAGGTCTTATCCTCAAACAAACTGAGAATTACATCTTTTGTGGATAAGTTTGTTTATACACCTTTTTTGCCCATTAGTGTATGTTTACACAACTGGAATCACTCACCCCAATTAATTATTAATTACTTCACTTCTGTGTTTCAGTTTTAATTTGCTAGAGTGGCTATGATAATATTAAATTCCTCCCAAAAAGTTAAATTCTGAAAACATTTGATCAAATTTAATCAAGTGGTTTATGTGTTGTTAAAAAAAAACAATGAAAGAATCAGTTATTTTAAAATAAAAATGTTGAAACATTGTGGCATATAAATTTAGATTTCAAGTATGTTTCCCTCCAATTTATTTTTTTTCACAGTTATACCATTGTTTATTATGGGAAACCCCTTTGAAGTTTATTTTAGGTTTCATGTATTTCTATTCATGTCAGTAAATTGCTGTATATGTCTGACAATTAAGTGTACAAAAAGCCCCAATAGAAAAAAAAACTGCAGAAAAAGTCACAGTAGAAGACTGTGTGTAAATATGTCATATACAATTTAGATTTTATACAGAGGTATTTTCTGCTACAGGTTTTTGCATAGGCTTTTTTCTGCTAGAGGCGTTTTCAGTTTATTTTCAGTATCATATATAAAATGTTTTGATAATATTGGCATTTTGCCCTCCCTGTCCCATAAAATGGCCAGCATTTTGTCTCCCCCTCTGCAATTTTGACTGGCGTTTTGTCCCTCAGTATTTTGACCGTGCAGCGCGCAATATGTCCCGCTATAAAATGTCCAAGTATGAAATATCCATACCTGTGACATCCCACGCCCCCCCCTTTTGGGAAATCCTGTATCTGCCTCTGTCAGATGATTCCCCGGCAGCGTGCCTTGTGAAATTTACTATAGTCATGCTCAAGTGATTTATTGTGCTCATTATTTTTTCCCCATTTAGGTGTTAATGATTAGACATTTTTCATCTTTGGAGGATTTCCCCATCTAGGTAGTTAGAGATTTTCCTGGTCACTTAGTGAAACAACCAGAGACAATTTGTGATAATTCACTAAAACATGTGGAAGTTAAATTGAAGTTTTCTGTTTATACAGACGGGTATGCAGAATATGCCTTCATCCAAATTATCCAGTTGCCCAAAAATGATATATGAATGACACAGGAGAGACACATTTTATGTAGGCAAAACAAATGTAAATTTATTTGAATCTTTATCATAGGCAGCACGCCATCTTGATAAACAGTATTGCTCTTACCTTTCATCTCCAATGGTGCTGTTCCATTGGAGCTGGCCCTATAACCGACTCTATGACTCTCAGGTTGGTTGCAATAGTCGGGAGTCAGGGACATAACCCTAGAAAAAAGAGCACAAAAATGTTAGGTCAGTTTCATCTCCCCGACAGGAGGTAGCACATCACAGCACTCTTGTCTGGATCAAGATCCCGACTTGGCTTGGGATTGGGAGGATTTTCTCCACTACAAGATGGGAAACTACCATGACAAGCTGTAAGCAATCAATCAAGCTCTATCAAGCCCCAGCAGGCCGCACTGACAAACAGACAGGGTTGGAGCATCTTCCAGACCCACCCCAACTAGAGTGATTAATTCTTGGAGTCAGGATTGAGAGTCGGGATTGAACTCAAACCCTCTCTGGCTGTAATTATTCATCATTTGTCACTGCAAAGATGTTAGCTACACACCAGAAAGACTTTCTACAGAAGCTCAGGGTACTCTTGTTTTTTTCATTGAGTTTAGTGTTTTGATTTTCATCATGATTTCCAGACAGGGGACACCCAGGACCAGCACTTGGCCTACAGCCAGCACCACAGTCACAGCCCCAGCCAACCCTCAGTAGCAGAAGGACGCCACTGAAACTTGTATCTGAAAACTAAATCCTATTTAATTTGTAAAAAAAAAATCCTATCCTGAAAAGCATGCCAGAGGTAATCTGTCAGAAGCCAGATTCCAAATGATGCACTTTTGCAAACCAAGTCACCATACATAGTTATAGATTTCATAACCGACAAGCCATGGGTCTGTAAAATGATGCTGGCTTGTCCTACACAGTTCCCAGCTTGTCTGTTGCAATAACCACCTTGTCAGTTTCTGGTTACGGCTTGTCATGATGTGTTCCCAGCTTCTAGTGCTGAGATGTTACCAACTCAATGGCTCAAGACTGAGAGACTTCCCATCTTGATGGGAGGTGTCCAAGTCAGGTTGATAATATTTAGGAGAAGCCAAATGCCAGTTTGTTTTCAAGTATTGTCAGTTTGTGTGTCTGACCTGTCGGGAGGTGTTGTCCTGGTACTTAGCCATGACATGCGCGGAAGTCTTTCCAGACAATACGGTTAGAGTATAGGACAAGAAAGGGAAGTGTGACTGACAAGCTCTACAGGGCTCTTTCCAGGTGGGTGAAGCCAAGGTCCGGATACAGAGTTTTTGAGGGTCAGTGAAATATCAAACATGTTTGATATTGTCACAACAATAAAAAAGAAGATTTTTATAAACCAAAAACATAAACTTTGCTATATGACCTCAGTTTGACTCATACATTTTAAAATGGAACAGTTTAAATTTGCATATGTCCTTGAACATCTACTGAATGAAATAACTCTTGTGAAACGCAACCAGTATATGTCAGTACACTACTGGCCTTTACTGTAGTGCACATATGATTGCTTGATAAGGAAAACAAGAGTCTGGACAATAAACATATATAGAACAGTACAGGACACTGAACCATTGTTATGTCACCAGCATTTATGTTGCTTGGCATATTGGGACTGCTTCGTAATCTCATTTCATGGCATTGACATTTGTTGGCGTCACACTTTCTATTCTGGACAGTATCTGAAAATGCCTTGCTGGATTAAATTCAAATTTGGCATGTGGATGTAACTGGTTGTCAGAGTGTGCCCCATTGTAGCGTGACCTTAAACTCCCATTAGTAACATACTTATCTTGAGTTTAATTTTTTTCATTTCTGGGTTGACAGATTCAATTCAAATTTGGCATGCTGTTGTAATTAATTTTCAAGGTGTGCCCTATGTTAGGGTGACCTTAAACCCCCACATATAAAGGAATTATTTTGAGATTACGTTTTTTTAAATTTTTCCTCCCACAGAGTATACTGAAAATAACTTGACAGATTTCATTCCAATTTTGCATGTACATGTAACTAGCGTTAGCTGTCATACATCAAGGTGACCTTAAATTCTCACTAATAACAGATTATTTTCAGTTTAAGTTTGTAAATTTGTGAACAGTATTTAAAATACTGTGTAATACTGCGCATTTTTAAGTTGTGGATATAACAAACATTGAACAAACAGAACCTTCATAAAAATATATCCTTAAACTGCACGACTGCAAGCTAACTTTGAGTTTAAGGTTGGCACATTTTTTTTGGGGTTTTTGGAAGATATTTCATGTGGTAATTGAGAATTTGGTAATTGAAAATTTTTGATATTCATCATGTACATATATCTAGAACCAAAAAGATCTCTTCTGTAAGGTTATAATAAATTCCTGATATTTACTTTAAGGTTGCAACAGTTTTGTCACTAGCAGCTATGATGGAGGACATAAATGGTCTGTGTCGTCTGTGTCAGACAGTATATCAAATTGGCTCAATGGATTAAATTCAGATTTCTCATGTGGATGTAACAGGTCCTTAAGGTGTGCCAGATTGTAAGGTGACCTTAAACTCGAAGTAAAAACATACTTAACATAAGACATACATGGTCAGTGCCAATGTTAAACTTGTTACATTTGGTTTCCATGCATGTTCAGTGCCATTGTTACACTTGGTTTCCAGACAGTATCAGAAAAATGGCGTGATGGATTAAATTCAAATTGGCCTGTGGCTGTAACTGTTGATCAATTTGTGCCCTATTTTAACGTGATCTTAAACTCCCACTAGTAATATACTTATATTGATTTAAATTTCTTCTGTACCTAAAAATATCTCAAAAATCAGTCGATGTATTCAATTCAATTTGGCATGTGGTTGTAACCAGTATTCAAGATGTGTCCTATTTCAATGTGATATTTAAAGGTCACAGGAAAAGAATTTTGTTTTGCTGTAGTGCTTTGGTAGGGAGGTAACATATCTGAAACATCTATTTAGAAGTAATAAAACACACCACAAACAATCACAGCAGTAAATGTTTAGCTGAACAAGTGCATGTGCTTCTCAAGGCTAATCCAGGCCAAAGTCTCTCCGAGTATCTGTACTTTGAGTGACATCAGAGCTACTAGACAGACTTTTCTCCACTCCATGCTTTACCATGTGTTTATATAGAGAATCACCCAAAGCTTGTCCCAGACCCTTAACACTTCCAACTTAATTGACATTTTTAATCTACATTACTATAAAAATAGACATATAATATAATCACTTATTCTATTTGCAAATGTAAAATGATTTACTTATTTTTAAAAATATTATAATAGAACTAATAAAATAAGTCCTAATTGTCATTCTGGTACTTTTGACTGGGATCCTTTTGACTTTGTTTTAATTTTGCTTTTTATTGCATGTTCTATTAAAGTGTTTGTTGTGATGACCTGTGTTTCATACTATTGATTCTATTTATAGTTTAAGGTGAGAGTACTGCTGGATAGTTTTCCAGTGTTATCTGAGATTTAATCTAAAACACATTCATACACATTAGGTATATCTGGATGGACCCATCATTTATGTCATAGTATGAGGGGTTTGTTGTCATACTTTTAACTTGTGGGATTTTGTTTGTAGAAGAAATAAGGTATTTCTAAATTTAGTGAATAATCATGGCATATGGATTAGAATATAAAACAGAGACATATGTACATAAACTATTCAAAAGTTTAGATAATACAGGAAGCTGGTTAGTGGTTCACTTGTTATTATATATTTAAAGTAGCTTTTATCTTTTGAACAATTTTGTGACATTCATAATTACTGTAATTTACCTCAAATTGACATTTCTTTTTTAACATAAATCTCAGTTAATATACTTGCAGTAACTGCTTATAAAATAAAATATGAAATGTCTTTTAGCTAATACAGATGGTTGGTCTACAGATGGATATGGCTATTTTCATGTAACAGAGCTAGCTCCTTACCTCTCCAGCTTTTTCCAATGTGGCGCTGTAAAATCATCCTCTACAAATCAATAATTAGAGGCTATGAGTTATTATAAATCTTTAATATCTTTACTACCACTTCTTCCTACTAGTTTGATATAAAATTACATGTAGTTCAACAGTTTTGTGTTTACTTATATCACATTATTAGTCTTCAGAATAATCATATTTGAATTTACCACTTGATCAGTGATAGTTAATTATTAGCTCAAAAACTTCCCATATATACTTCCCACACATTACTTATAATTGATAAAATGTATACAAATATAAATCTTTGTAAAAGACAAAAAGCCTTCCCACAAGCCTTGTTACAACCCCAAGCTATACACATAACCATTCTGCCAGATTATCATTTGTAACACTATAAAACTAATACCATAATATATTGTGTGATTAAATTCTAACTATGACAATGACTACAACACTTTACTGTTGTAGATTTTCAATTTTATAAACAACAGTACAAGTGTGAAAGCTTGACTCAGCTAATAACTGTGTACATTTGGAGGGAAATGTTTAGTAGCTATTACATAGCACTGAAATCCCTCACGGAAACCACCGAGTGCAAAGGTTTGTTTACTTGTTAATTGAAGAGAACTGGGAAGAGAGAAAAACATGCTTCTGTGTACTGAAGAATATAAGTAAACCTTAGTTTTCTTTTCCTGTGACCTTTAACTGTCATGTACAAAAGAATAATGTTGATTTTTAATTTGTTTATTTTTCCATAGAGTATACTCAAGATAACTTGAGAAATTTCATTCAAATTTTGCATGTATATATAACTGGCCACAGATAAGTGCGATACATTAAAGTTACCTTAAGCTGTGCCCTATTTTAAGGCGATCTTAAACTCTATCTAGTAACATACTTATATTGATTCGAATTTTTTTCTGTTTCCAGACAGTATCTCAAAAATGGGTTGACAGATTCAATTCAAATTGACATTTGGCTGTAAATGGTTTTGAAGATGTGCCCTATTTATTTTTAAGTGACCTTAAACTCCCATGTATAAAAGAATTATGTTGAGTTTAAGTTTTTTTTTAATTTTTCCAAACAATATACTGAAAATAGCTTTGCACATTTCATTCAAATTTTGGATGTATCTGTAACTGGCCATAGCTAAGTGTCACACATTAATATGACCTTAAACTCCTAGTAATAACAGAATTGTTTTTACTGTGTATGTACTATATAAGTTTGTGTATGTACTATAAGTTTGCCAATTTTTGAACAGTGTTTCAAATACTCTGCAATTCTAGGCTTGTTTAAGTTGGTCAGAACCTTCATTAAAAGATTACCTTAAAGTCCCTCATAACTGCAAACTAACATTAAGTTTAAGGTTGAGACATTGTGTTTTTTTGGTTTTTGGAAGATATTTCATGTGGAAATTGAGATCTTTTTTCATTGATATTCATCATCTACATATACCTAGACCAAAAAAGCCTCTTTTGTAAGGTTATAGTAAATTACTGATATTTTAGAAACATATGACTTTAAGGTTGCATTAGTTTTGTGTCAATAGCAGCTATGATGGAGGATATACATGTTCAGTGCCATTGTTACAATTGGTTTCCAGTCAGTATGTCAATAATGGTGTGATGGATTAAATTCAAATTTGGCCTTTGGCTGTAACTGGTAATCAAGGTGTGCCCTATTTTAAAGTGATTTTAAACTCCCATGTATAAAATAATAATGTGGAGTTATAGTTTATTTTTTCATAGAGTATACTCGAGATAACTTCAAAAATTTCATTCAAATTTCTCATGTATATGTACCTGGCCACAGATAAGTGCCATTCATTAAGGTGACCTTAAACTCCCAATAACAACACATTGTTAGTGTTGTTGTCACACTTCCTCTCTAGGCAGTATCTCAAAAATTGGCATTATTTTTTAAGCTTAAATTTGGCATGTGAGTGTAATTTGTCCTCAAAGTGTGACCTGTTTTAAGGTGATCTTAAACTCGAACTAGTAACATACTTATATTGATTTTATTTTGTTTTGGTTTCCAGACAATATCTCAAAATCGGTTGACAGATTCAATTCAAATTTGGCATGTGGTTGTAACGGGCATTCAATGTGTGTCCTATTTTAAGGTGACCTTAAATTCCCATGTATAAAAGAATTATGTTGAGTTTAAGTTTTTTTCATTTTACCATAGAGTACACTGAAGATAACTAGAGAAATTTCAGTCAGATTTTGCATGTATATTTAACTGGCTATAGATTATTGCCACACATTATTATTATTATTGTTATTTAGTTGCCCGCAGGAAAGCAGTCACATTGTTTCACCAGATAGTCCTGTCTTCCATCACTGTAGGCAGCCCTGTTGTTGTAAGATTTCCTGCTTCCACTTTAGGTCTTCCTCTTCTTCTCAGATCTTGGTTGGGCTGCCACGGAACTAGGTCACTGGCAGCTAGTTCAGGATGTCAGTGGCAGTGACCAGCAGGAGCAATTCTTCTTGCTACTATTTTATTTCCAAGAAGTGGGTGTTCTTTCATACACCTCAGCATTTGTCCTGCGTTCCCACCATTTGACATTAGTGGATTTCCTGAGTGTCTTGGTGTAAGTTCCATTCAACATACATTCTATCTTTGGAGTTACTGTCCAACTCTCACAGCCTTATAGAAGTATAGATTCAATGGCTGCTACAAAGAATCTAACTTTGATTTCTTTCCTCATGTTCGAATTCCACATGTAGTTCATCTTGTTCAGTGCTTGCCAAGCTTGTGCTTTCCTAATTTTTATGTCTTTATCAGTGCTGTCAACCCATGGTCCCAGGTTTTGGAAATCCTCTACTTTTTCTAATTCAGTACCATCATTTATTTTTAGAGCAGACCCCTCCATCTATGTTGTATGTTATGTATTTAGTTTTCTTGGCAAGGCCAACTTTTTGGCACTCCCTCTGAACTCTTTATAGTATGCTTTGTGCTTGTTCTATTTTGTCCAAAAACAGTGCAATGTCATCTGCAAAGTCTAGGTCAGTTAATGTAACTGCGGACTGTCTCTTTGATCTTCTGGTTGATATTGTGAATTCCAGTTGCTCTTCATATCCATTGAGTGCCCCTCTTAAAGCATAGTCGAGAACAATGATGAATAAGGTGCAAGTGTATCTCCTTGCATTACACCTGCAGTGATGTCAAATTGCTCAGTTTAACCATTTGGTGTTAGTTCTTGGGATATGGTGTTTTGAGACATAGTTTCTATGGCATGTACAAGTCTATCTGGTATACCATGTGCTTGTAATATCTTTATCATTTTCCCTATGTGTATTGAGTTAAAAGCCTTTTTAAAGTCTATGAAAGTTATTACTGCTGATTGGTTATGGGTTTTCACCCCTTCAATGTATGCCAAGTATTGGAGATACTGTCGTTCTTTATGTTCGGAATTTGTTTTGATTTTTCCTAAGTTTTAGGTCTAGCACCTCTCTAATACAGTTTAATAATAGTCTATTAAATATTTTTGCCATTATACAGGTTAGGCTGTATTTGTTGGTCACAGATAGATCACCTGATTTTGGAACTGGAATTATGTTCATGAAAAACCATTCACCTAATACTATCAGGAAGTTATGTGCTGTTTTTTTAAATTGCATATCCCAGTATGTTGTAGAATTCTTCCACCTCATTTTCTGGTGCACAATTTGTCGGTGAATATAATGCCATAACTGTGCTTTTGGGATTTCCTGCAAACTCCGCCACTAGAATTCTTGGATGTACTTTGTTAACTTTCAGTACTGCCTGCCTTGCCTTCAAGCATAACAATAATCCTACTTCACCTTGTAAAGCTTGTGCATTATTTTTCCATGCTGATAATGTTATTAGATGATGATCACCTACTTTCCTGTACTCTATCTCATCATTGTGTATAATTCTGTGCTCTTGTATGCCAATAATCTCAATTTGATGTTAATGTGCCGCATATGCCAATTCCTCTTTCTGGTTGTAGTTTCTTATTGTATTTACATTAAAGGTTGCAAACTTCATTGAATGTCTGTACCTTAGAAATGACTGTGGTTGACTATTGTTTTCCAGAGGTTTCCACTGTACTTGGTTTTGAGAGCCTACTTCATTCTATCGATCCATAAGTGGTCGACCAATATCGCAAATACTGTCATTAGTCCTGCTCACTCCCGGAGCTGGAAGTATAGGATTTGATTCTGTTGTGATTCAATGTTTTCGTTTTACAAAGCTAATAATACCTGAGGGCGCCACTCCACACAGGAATACCCTAGGACGGTGGCCCAAACAAGTGATCTCATGTGACCTCAATTAGACATGGGCCTATTCTTAGCTTCTTCCTGAAGAGGAACCCTGGGAAGCATAGCTGGGGACTTGGTTCATGGGTACCAGGGCATGCACGTGCTCCAGCAGGCCTGCATACCGCATGGCTAGGGACCAAGTCTCCTCCGAGTCCTCTGTAGTTTAGCCTTGGGCTGCATAGTACACAGTTACAGTGTGTGACCACACCAAGGTACTACAAAAGGCTTGTTGGAGAGGCTATGTACTGGCAGGAGAGACTTACACACTTGGCTCCCCTTTTCACTTTGAAAGCTAGCCAGCGGTGTGGTTGCAAACGAGAAGAGTTAGCTTTTAAGTTAGCTCGACTAGTCTAAACCCCACACACTAGACACATCACAATCACCATAACACACAGATACATTAAGGTGATCTCCCAATAATGACACATTGTCAGTGTCGTTGTCACACTTCCTTTCCAGACGGTATCTCAAAAATGTCATTGTGGATTAAATTCACATTTGGCATGTGAATGGGTTCTGTGTTCTTACAACTGAAGTTGTTCCCAAGATTTTTACAAATCTCAATGTTGTCCATTTATTTGTACTTGCTAGGTTCTTGTTGGCCGACGCTGGCTCTTTTTGTGTTTTGATGAAGTATCAGCCATTAAAAAGACTAAAAAAAATTGATGTTTTCAATATTATTTGTAGGTTTAGTTTTTCTACCGCAATGCAATGAAAATCAAATACTACTATCAAATATTACTTTTCAAAGCACTACAGTTTCACTTACTGAAATGGTAAATTTTGTCTTGGTGTCCCTGTCCCAGATTCCCAGAATTTATAAGTTCTTTCTAGTTACCTCACTCAACAAGGTTAATACATTTTACGAGGTTTTTAAGATCAATATCATTTTAGAACGCCATACATGAGATCTTTTAACTAACCTCTTTGAATCGTGTTTACCCACCTACCATTATCCCTTTTCAAACCCAAACCCCTGGATTATTGGTCTAGTATATCCCTTAATCCTGGCCTAACATTTTAAGCTAGAAATCAGCTGTAGGACCCAGAGGGGACTACTTTCTTATTTGCTAAACAATGTCAATTTTAGAGAAAAACATCAGTATAGATATTTCTCAGCTTTTAGCCTACCTAACAGATGACCCAAATGATACTGTGGCATTGTTATTTAAGTGCACCATGCCTAACTGTTTTGTTACCCTGAAATAAGAAAATCTGGACTCTTGCTCCAATCTGAGTAGATCTGGAAACTTGCCTGTAGCATTGGCAAGAGGTTTAGATAAATGTAAAATGCAGAGACTGTAGTGACAAAGCAACTACTCTCTAAATACATAAACAGACCTGCCAGTATGGGTTCTGGCAGTGTTATGTACACACAAGTACACAAATTGACCAAAGGCAAGTTTTAACAAGTAAACATGCTAAAACTAAGCAATTTAGTATACTTTAGCATAGTTATTTACAACAAATGTATAATTTGAATTAAACTCTGTGTGTTTCATGTAAAAAGTATTGGTACATTTGGTTCTTGCTGCCTATTAAAAACCCCCCAAAATTAAAGAACATTAATTCCAAACTATTCACCATTAAAAACAAGAAGGCTAAATACGTGTTTATTATGTATTTTATATTATCATGTTCTTTCTTGGTGCAGGTTCTAAGTATGCAACGGGACACAATTGAAGATTTAAATGATGCAATTTTAAACTTCAACAAGGTAACTTACATCTTTGCTATATCTATTTATTTGAATTTAACATCATTTTCACCACTGTATAGGTCATAATCACAAAGGATAGTTTTATGGCCAGTGGATACCAGTACATCCATTTGGTCAAGGTTTTGTACTGTACCATCAATAAGCAACTAACAATTTTGCCACATGGGGTCTCAGGTTAGACCCCCAGACTTTAGGTGTGGTAGTTGCGTGTGTTACCAGTGCATTATTTTCTTGTTTGTTAAACAGTGTCTCCCACCTCTGAGTTTGGGGTTCGATCCCCGTCATGGCCTTAAGTGGGAAAGCTGGTAGTTGCTTGCCGTTGGTCGGCAGTTTACAGTACACAACCCTAGCCAACTATATGTACTGGTTTCCTCTGCCCTTCCAACTACCCGTCATGATATGACCTGTACAGTGTTGAGAGCGACGTAAAACCCCAAATAAATAAATGAATAAATAAATAAAAAGTGTCAATTTTAGAAAAAAAATGAGTATCAATATACCTATTTATCAGCGTTTAACCTACCTAACAGATGACCCAAATGATACTACTGTGGCATTGTCATTTAAATGCACCATGCCTGTTTTATTACCCTGAAATAAAAAAATCTGGACTCTTTCTCCAACCTGAGTCCATCTGGGAACTTGCCTGTTGTGTTGACAAGATGTTTAAATAAATGTATAATGAAGAGAATGTTGCGACAAAGCAACTACTCTCTAAATACATAAACAAACACACCTGCCAGTATGGGTTCTGGCCGTGTCATGTACACACAAACACACAACTTGACCAAAGGCAAGATTAAACAAGTAAATATGCTAAAAATAAGCAACTATTTTGGCATAGTTATTAATAACAAATATATAATCTGAATTACACTCTGTGTGTTTCATGTGAAAAGTATTGGTACATTTGGTTCTCGCTGCCTATTAAAAACCCCCAAAATTAAAAAAACATTAATTCCAAAATATTCATCATTAAAAATTAGAAGGCCAAATGGTTTTGTAGCTATAATGTATTTCATATTATCGTGTTCTTTCTTGGTGCAGGCTCTAAGTATGCAACAGGATTCAATTGAAGATTTAAATGATGCAATTTTAAACATCAGCAAGGTAATTTCCTTCTTTGCTATATCTATTTGTTTGAGTTTAGCATCACTTTCAACACCGTATAGGTCACAATAACAACGGGTAGTTTTATGGATAGAGGAAACCAGCACATCAATTGTTCAAGGTTTTGTACTGTAAACTACTGACCATTGGTAAGCAACTACCAATTTTCCCATATGGGGTCTTTTTTCCCATATAAGACTTAAGGTGCCGTAGGTGAGTGTGTTACCACTGCATCACTGCTGTGGCCCTACATCTTTGCTATTTAGAGACCACACTACCAATCATTTTTTTAGCAGGAAGGAAAATGTTGCTTGATAAATCCCTTGATAAAAAATAAGATATTTCATAATATGATAATTTGAGTACTTGGTAAAAGTAAGCATTGAACAAGGGAAATGAAGAACTATGAACAAAATTTTATACGGACATTCCTTAACATTTATTAAAATTGACTCTTCTAGATCAAGAAATGTATATGATTCACATGCCCCATCCCATGTTTTTGGATGACTGTATTTACAGGTACTCATTTACTCGTAATTACAATAATCTCAGGATTTCATTATGCCTACCCCAACTCAGAATACTAGGAAATGTGTAATTAAAACTCCTCAGCCCTATAATTCTGGTTTTCTGACTTCTCACAGTTCTGTTCTTCTGGTAGTTCTTGAGTACATAAAATCATAACTGTTTTGTGACAATATTCCTTTAAAGTTTTGACTTTTGACCCTTGTTCAACATTAAATTCATGCACATATTTACTGTGCACAATCACATCATAAAATAATAAGACTATGATATCAAATCTGAAAACTAAGATGAATGCAACTGAACTCAATAAATAAATGTGCACACCAAGTCTGCACCCTATGATCAATGTAAGTTACCTCTACAAATAAATGTGCACGCCTGGCCTTTAAACTAATATCAATAGAGCTGGCCACAGGCTCAAAGTGTACCAAGAATACTGGTTATGAGCTTTACCATCAAATTTATCAGGCATGAGATTTTTTTATTTTGACCTCATCTGTCATTCTGTCTAGAGTCATTTTGTCTCATTTTGCCATTTTGTTTTATAAGGCAAGACAATATCCATCTCATCCAACTGGTCATGATAGCTATCATTTCTGACGGCAACTCATAATGACTTGTCATCATATCCAACACATCTGCTAGAGTCATCTTGGCAACTTGTGTCAAAATTTTTTTTATCTTTACTGTGTGAATAAAAAGTACTCAAAACATCCTTGCTGCATAGCAACACCTCTGGAACAAGACAAATTTAACTTCTTGGGGATTTCGCTGACCCCCTATCACCAGCAGCCTGACTGCTAGCTTCTGCCATGGGATTTCGATCATTTGAGTCACAAGTGTGACCCCTGGATGTTGTCCCCTTAATACTTGAATTTTACCCCTAAAACAGACACATCAGGGACGTGCAGGAAGGAGACCATCTTCTGATCAAAGATCAGGCCATGAAGGAGCTGAATCTGTCTTTCATGGACGACTATTTTAGAAGCCTTTCTGGAATTCTTAAAAGAATAGATGACAGTATAAATAGCATGAAGTGTAATTTTGATGATGATTATATCTTGCCTCCTGGTAGAAAAAGGATCTTGAGTAGAAAGGACTGGATTTGTTTAAACCACATAACTTGAAGGGAACGAATACCCAGACATATTGCAAGGAACTGGTTGTAATGAACTCGAATCCTCACATTAAGGATTCAGTGATCAGCACATCTAAACCTTGAGTCTTGCAGTTCTCCCAAAAAGATTGCAGGTCATCTACACGTGTCCAATCTAACAAGCTCAAAACCTTAGACAATATCACCCACACTATAAATTCAGACGCTGTGGATGGTTGTTTTTAGGCTGGGAAAGATATAAAACAGCAGTTGCCAACTCAGTACAAATCAAGAGCAAAAATATAAGGTTAAGTATCCTTCTCTTAGTTTTCCTGACAGGAATATGGAGTTTGATGATTGTAGGAGTGATCAATCTAGTGACCAGAAACAATGGATGCACATCTCGCAAGGTCCATCTGATGAACCGGTCACATAATGTGGAAGAAGGCCTGTACACCAAAGGAGAAACCTGAGACTGCCAAAGATGTCTCTTGATGAAACTTAACAATGAGGCTTTGTCCCATATTTTCACAATGTGTCTAAGCAAAGAAGAAGCAATAAACTTTATTTTTATCTCAAATAACAACAGACACTTTTAATGGCATAAAACTGAAATTTGAGTAATTCTTAGAAAGAATTGATTCCACATCAACTGTAAGATTTGAGATTTTGTCAACTGAACAACAACTAGATGAAACAGTGGAGAAGAAGTTGATCTTAAGAGTGCCTATTCACATTCCAAGTAGATGAATCTACATAATTCCTTATCCATAATTTCATTCCTGAAAAGTTGTCTTGCCAAAGCCACTGCTGTTGCAACAGGTGTGAAATGTCATTCAACCTTGGACGAAACATACAGTTGTATTAAAACTGAAAAGAAAGTGAAGAATGCTATCCTTGGAAGGAAGGTTTCCATTAGGAATGTCAAGGCTTTGAAACCAATGGTTTATCGTGAATCTGATGTTTTAGAAGCCAATTCAGTTGACCCATCAATGAGAACTTTCATTACTAAAAGGAAGATCAATGAAAAGCCTTGAGTGACAACCACAATAGCGTCAGAGACTAAAATTAAGGACCCAACCAAGTCAATCGCACAATTTATAGAAGCTATTTCCAAGCAGGCACCATAAAGGAGTAGCATAAATTCTTCAAGTAGAAACCCTGGATGTTATGAATCTGTTGATCTGAGTCATTTTTAGCTCGATTGTCCAAGAAGGAAGCATATTTCAGTGAGACCCAGATCCAACTGTACTCCCAGATTGCAGACTTATCAAAAAGAAGAGTATGATTGATCCTGTAACATGGATTGGCACCGTAGAGACAATCAAAGGAACAAGGATAGTCCAATTTCAGATCTAGACAATCTTGTGGAGAGACAGGGGTACACATCAGATGAGTTACTAGGGTATCTGCAGGATCAATTTACAAAAATGTGAACAGCTGCAAAAAGCAAATTTTTGTCTCTTAATTCAGTGTATAGTTGATGTTCAAACCACAGCTTTACTACAGAAAATGCATACACCAATTCTACTCACTAAGATCAATACAACCGCTCAATACAACTATATGTGCACACCAAGTGTACACACTAAGATCAATATAACTGCACAATACAACTATATGTGCAACCCAAGTGCGACTTATTACAGGCCTGTCCCCTGGGGTCAGCTTATTTTAAGTTAATTTTAGTCTGGTAGCAGTGCACTACAGGTGATTGTGTAACTTACATTGGTGTATGATTAATTAAGTATAATCAGTGGTTTTAATGTAATAAATGATTGTTTGCGTTTAATTTGATAACTTAAATAAGTGATAATTCTACGTTGAGATTTTACCAGGTGTATGTATGGGCATGTATTTTACAATGAACAATGACTTTAATCTAGCATGCCTGTTAGTTATCACAAGTGTGTAACCAAACGGAGCTGTACATAGTCAAGTAGTATTAGTTGTATTATTCCTGTTATATTTTATTTATATTAATCTTACTATGTTATGTATTTAAACAAGATTACCCTCAATGTGTGTGTGTGAGTGGGAGGGGACTTGGGGACTGTCATGTTAATAGGTGTGAATTCACGATCCATAACAATACTTGTCAATGTATTTGTATATTAACTTATTTAAAATTCATATTTATGTTATTTCGTTATTGTATTGATTTTATCAAGGATTTTGGAGATAATCTCACCATTGTATTGCATGGTTCAATTATGTGTATCTTTAGCTAGCAATGTTATGCATTACTAAATTTTGTCTGTAACAATTTATCCAGCACATATTTCCAAAGCCAAGCCCCAGTTTGTAAGCACAGACTACAAGGTTACACATTATCTATTCAGTTAATAGTAACAGTTAAAAGTAATGTTTTTACACAGTCGGAAGCATCAGTTGTGTTTTAATGTCGAGAAACATATAAATGGAAACAGCTCTGTTTTGCAAAAAATAGATGTTTTATTCATTCAGTCAAAGTAAACTTACAGTGTCAGAATCCAAGGTGACACAATATTATTTCAATTGCATCGTAGTAAGAGATCATAAATTGTTACATTATCAGGATCAGCAGCCCATTGGTAGTGCTTTTTATGCTTTTGACAACAGTGATGATGTAGTGTACAATCCTGGGGATGTATTTCCATTCAGTGTTGTGCATCTTGATCCAGGGAGTAACTTCAACATAGGAACAAGCACATATACTTGCCCAGTCGCTGGTGTTTACATGTTCAGGTGAGTAGTTCTTGCAAGTTCACACATTATGGACCAAAACCATTGCTTATGGTTTGCAGTGCAGAAACTTGACCAAGAAATGTGCACTTTAGAGCTTGGCCAAAATCATAGATTTATTGATAAGCATTTGTAATCAATAAAGGTTATTATCCATTTATGAATACATATTCTCTATGACCTTCAGAATGATATTTAAAAAAGAGGTGATTTGCCAGTAAAATAATTTTAGTTTTATATAACTTTGAAATTTCTTGAAGAAGCACTACCAGGTGTGCTTATTCAAAAATGCTGAAAAACAGTTGATATACTGAGTAATTTTATAATGTGTGCAAATGTGTCAGCATTTCGTGAAAAGTGAAGGGTTCGACTCCCACAGGTGGCAATGCTGTGGGTCTATACCAATGTGACCCTGGCTGTTGAACAGAATATGAAACACCATCTTTGACCAGGAGGAAAGGTGAAACACTACTCAATGTCAATAATTCCCATTAGAACAAACACCATCTAACAATAAAATACCTTTAAATACCTCTGTCATTTGAAGTTCTGTATTACATGATTAAATCGTGTACTTTATTGTGCAAAATACTCTTACCTTATCCTCACTATTGTTATATGTTGGCGAGAACAAACGCTTTAATGACCAAACTAAATATGAAAAAATATTCTTGTTGGTACTACTGTTGACTGCACTGCCACATCTATAGTTTACTCTAATATTTCATGTTTTATTTAGTCATCTGAGAATAAACATCGAGTTTAGAAAGCATTTGCCATTTTCTTTATATCAAAATGGCCGAGGTTTATTTAAATCATTACATGTTCAAATTCCTTCTTAAGAGACCTGAGAAGGTTTTTGACTTGCTTGAATGTGTAGATTGTTCTTTACTACAAGAGAATAGAATCTAATGTTATTCAGAGGCATGCTTGTAATACTATTTAGTAAAATATTTTGAGGTATCTCAGTCTGGTCTTGACAGCTACAAAAATTACAAGCCGACAGATTGGTTCATTTCAGATAAGTCACTGTTGTGTTTTTTCTCAACAGTGTGGTAGTTTATGACCTGTGGCAATTCTATACAAATTTTAAATATCATTTTGAGCAAGTTAACACTGTGCCAGATTCAGATCCAAATGCAATGGACACACTTGTTGAATAATTCCTGGGGGGAATTGGCTTTTTCTTCTTGTCATTTACTTGTCATCCTCAAGTTGCTTTCTATAATAAAAAATATATACTTGTGGAATGACTGTGGTCTTTCCAGATGGCTGGGAATGGTTAGTGTTGGGTTATGATTCATTTATCCACAAAACTGTCCCTGCCTTTTTTTCCTTGGAAATTTTTAAGAAGTAACATTTCATTCTGAAGATTTGCCAAGATCACTAATTACTCATTCTCTATGTTTGGTATCTACACAAAAGTCAGACTTAATTCAGGAAATCTCAGCATCTAGCAGTTATATTTATGAATATAGGGGATTTTGAATTGCTTGTTGGTGTCCACTGGAACTCTGTTGCTGATTACTTTTGTGCTCTGTATACCTTGTGAATCTTCTCAAGCGTCCATAGAGTTGGAATTTTCCATAAGATTTTAGTATTTTTACATACATAATACATATCCTCTTTATGTTACATTCTTCTGACTGTATAGACATTAAAGAGTCTGTAGCACCAAGCTTAACATACCACCTTTTTGGTTGTATACAAAGTACATATCCACACAATTTATACAATTTACACATCTCCCAGTTTCACCACGCCAATGTTTATGCCACTATTTTAACTTTTGTTACTCAAATTTCTTTCCCTCTTGCATAAAAAAACTCAAGGCCAGCAGTCCAAAGCTTGTGTGTACTACATCACACAATTGCAGAAATTTACACTTGCACAAAAACACACTATGAAGACTACAGTGTTCTTGTACTTTTTTCCTTGTGTTTAAAATCTCACTATATCTTCTGGTGTTGAAAATTTTATACATTAATCATGCACAGATTCAGAAATTGGTACCAGTAAAAATAAATTTAATTTTAGTTATGATAACCGTAGTAATCTTTAAGGAGGCATTGTGCGTTTGTAAATCTGAACCCTTTCTCTCTCATGAAGACAGTATTACTGAAAATGAAAATATGAATATAAATAATATCAATGGTTATTATGTCAGTAATATTTAGATCACAAAATACTAAATGTAATGTAAATTCATTTTAAAAGTTAACAAGATTATTTTGATTCAATCCAAATGCAAACTCATGAGGGCTAATGATTTGAAACCTGTTTTTGTAGTGGCAGTTTTTAAAACTGTATTGTTTTACTTAACATTGTAGTAATTGGGGTATTCAACCAAATTAAACATATTGTAAATTTTATTCATTTTAAATTCTATAATATTTTAACAATACCTATTTTAACTTATAACAGTACTTCAGTTGGGTAAAATATTTTGGCATACTCATTTTTGCCAATTTATTCATTTTTTAATTCTTATTGGTCAGTAAATCCTCCTTTGGGCTATCCCTTTTGAGAAGGCAGCATCTGTATATTTGCAGCTGTAAACTTTCAATTTCATCACATTTGCATGTACTCACAACAGATTGGAATGGTATATATGAATTATTCATGTATCACAGATTTTATTCAGAATTTATTCATGGTACTTACCATTAACAGGAGTTAATAAATCTCAATAATTCTGTCAAAACTTGGCTCTTACCTGTCAAATTTGTACTGAGAGGGCACAGTTGCACAGTAAATATATAAAATATTAAAATACCAATCTTACCTGTAAATCTGGGTAAATCCTTCTATTCATCCATAGATTCAATTTATAACACTGGTTTTACATTATCCTCACTTAATATCCTTAATATCCACCAAGTTTAAGACTGAACTGTCAAACTTTATAAGTTTGCGCCATTTGTTTGCATTCTATGTGTAATGAGCCAGGGTTTGACAAAATGTAGTGCCACAGCTTATCACTTATTTTATCCGTATTGTGTCTAAATCCATCTATAATTTATGTGCTAAACTCATTTTATGATGATATCCAAAGCAATGATTCATGTTTTACAACTTTAATATCAATTTTGCAATAATATTCCTAATCCTAGGGGGTCTCTGAAAACCTATATAAGGGCGAACGTAACGCTGTAGTGTCAGTTTCTTTTGAGAGACTCAAGCATACACATCGATCTGCGCAATATTGTGCGCAAACAGAACTGTCAATAGCGCACTATTGATCTTGCTGTGCGCATGCACTGATTTCACGTGCACCAATTGAATGAAAAGGTCAGTTAACACAAACAATGTGTGCACATTAAATCATAAAATATCCAGTTTAGGGAAAGTTTAACACAGCATAAAGCATCTATAGTAGTTTAAATTCGATATCCAATACTCTGTACTTGATAACACTTTATACTTTAGGACAATTAAGTTGGAAACTTTCACAGTGAATTCAACAAGTGTTTTGTCAAAATGCCAACTTTCTTGACTGTCTGGTTCTGAGCCAATAAAATTTCTTCACACAACTCATTCCATCCTGTGTTTTAGGTGAAATACCTATGACGTCACACTGTTCTAACACTGACTGCTAATCAACAATCCTGTCTGCCTCTGTGCCAATGAAAATCCTTCACACATATTCCATCATGACCTATGACCTCTTACTTTCTAACACTACCTGCTAATCAATGATCATGGCTCTGTACCATTGAAAACCCTTCCTACCACTCACTGAAAGCAGTGACAGTTCGATATTTGGAAACAGAATAATAAAGTTGTACACATGCATAGAGAGGCTTAACCATTTGACTCCAGTGCAACAGATTAAATTTGGAATGAGCTGTATTTATTGTTAACTTAAAAATTCAATCTTTCTTTTGAATTGCACACCTTATAAATGACTGAAGGAGGATTTATAAAATTGAGATTAGTTCAATAAAACTCCTATTGGAGTGATTATTATTTAGATAAGGACAGCACTTTGTTGAGTGTTATTTTCTCAGTGTATTTATAATTCACTGAGCATTACTGTGGTATTTACACACTGATTTTTCACTGTACTGTCAGTGTGTTTGAATTATTTGACATTGAATTCAGAATTGACATCTGACATTTGATGTGCATATTTTGACTGTTGGCATATCAAATGCTTGTGAATTGCACACAGTCTGATTGGATGTCTTATGATTTTGAATACTAGTGTGTGACTTTTTGCTCTTATGATATTTGGTGTGTATATTTTGACTATTAGTATGTGGAATACTAATTAATTGCACACACTCTTATTTAATATGAATATTAGTCTTGAAACTCTTTGAGTATCGACTGTGTTGACTGTATTTACGGTATTGACAGTGTTACCTGTATTGACATGTTTGACTGTATTGACATTAGTGACTGAATTAACTGTATTTACTGTGTTGAGTGTATTGACAGTATCTACTGTATTGACTGTATTGGAGTTTAGACTTAAGGTGCATGTTGCATTTGATTTTATTAGCACATAGTAGTTGACCTTAGGAATTACTTGTATTGTTATTTATTGAATATGCCAGTCTGACATGAGTTAAATAAAGCTGTTAACTGTTTTGCAATTCTTTTAAGTTATTTTGTTGGAATGCACGAGTGAGACTGACTTATGATTGAATTGAGGTACATGCATAGGGTTTCTCTGCAACTTATTTGATTGACTGATCTCCTACCTGTCGTGAGCAGGTACTTAAACAAGCAACCTTACCTGTGATGAGCAGGTACTTTGACTAATTATCTTACCTGTGGTGAGCAGGTACTTTAACAAGCAACCTTACCTGTGATGAGCAGGTGTTTTGACTAATTATCTTACCTGTGGTGAGCAGGTACTTTAACAAGCAACCTTACCTGTGATGAGCAGGTACCTTGACTGATTATCTTACCTGTGGTGAGCTGGTTAAGATTACAATAAGCAGAGAATCTTGACTGTACCGTGTAGATTGGGTGATTGACTGGAACTTACCTGATGATTTGATTCTTGAACAAGATTGAAGATTTTAAGACAAAACGTTGTAGTTAACATAACTAACACACTACCATACAAACCAGTTAACATTAACACACAACTAACATTCTAGTTGTTAATACCAACCAGGGACATAACAATATAATTCCTTTCCGGAATGTTTAGCATAATAATAATTACTTAGATTGCAACATCGAAATTCAAATCATGGAAGGTATGTTTTAGCTGAACTCCCACAGCTGACTTGACAAAAAGGAAATTAGTAATAAATAAACAAAATGAGGGGATAATTAAAATTCTTTGAAGTAAACTGAAATCTGGATATACAATTTGATTTTGCTGAGGATTATTCTGTCATAATTTAGATTCTGAATGAATCTTTTTCATAATGCATGTGGACAAAATATTTTGAAAACTGTAAATTTAAGTTTCACCAACAGATTTATGAATTCTGTCTAAATTCTGCTGACTGAAGTAGATATTCTTCTAAGCCACTGCTATTCAACGATTGAAAATTTTGTCAAAAGAATTTCAAATTCTGCCATAAGAATTAAAGTTCTGATATGACATTTTCATGTGATATAAAAGTCTATGCATGATGAAACACATAGAAGCTGATATTCTTATAATTACAGCATTTATTAAGAATTGTTTACAAAACATAAACACAATCAAATATTGAAACATGTTATTATTGACTATGTTTGAGTGGAATGTCAAATGAAAAGCCATATAATACTTTAATCTAAGTATTATTTAATAAATTAATACCAAGTTACTCCTGGAATATTTCATGTCCGTTGTCAATATTTTTTCAAGAAACTATAAACAAAACTTTTATTGTGTACTTGTATTTGTATTTTTTTCCTGTAGATGGGTTCCAATTCATAAAAGGTGCAAGAAATACTATCTTTGAGTAATTATTTACTCAAGTAGAATAACTTTTTATGTAAATTAAAACAATTTTTGTGCACCAGACAAAACATTTACTGTACAGTTTATAGTGCAATATTACTAGGATATACAGTGTCCATGAGAAAGCAATCCATTTTCATATGTCACAGCATTGTGCTCACAAGTCTGTTATTTTTGAAAACTGTGGGGAGGGAGCTGCATAAAAAGTGAAATAGTTCCCTAATAACATGACAGTTTTAAAAATGTTGTATGTCGGTGCTTTGTTTAAGTGGTTTTTCAACTGGTTGCGTTAAGTTGTGTTGAGGGTACTACATGCTCTTTAAATGTCAGACTGGGATACGTCTTGTTTGCTGCATATTATCTCTCAATTTACTCTTCTCTGACTTAATTGGTGGTGTTGGGAGAAGTTAAGAAAATATGCACAGAAGTTAGGAAGTTGGACTCTGTTTAAACTTTCTTAACTTTGCTGGTTACAGATGCTTCTTCTGGTGGATCATCTTAGATATTTACTTAGATAATTATTCATGTTTATCATATGTGTCTGGAAACTAGTACTTGATTTTCAGTCTTCTGATGTAATAATAAACTGTCAAAGGCCATAACCCATGTATGCTTTTATGGTGAACGATTGGGAGTGTGCCTTCACAGAAGAGCTATTTTTGTTGGATTCTGTGGTGTTAGCCCAGCATGTTGTATAATTGTAAAGTAGGTACCATCATAATTGCTACTTTACTTTTTACTACCTTTTTCTGCTTTTGATGCCTTCCGTGCACTCAGTTTTACCATTAGTATGATGATATCATATGATTGTATACACCTTCTGGGACTACTCCACAAGCTAGATTGAGTATTCAATATGCAGGTTGCAAATTCAATCTTTTCAGGACATAGATATCAGATCCCTTGAAAGTACTAAAGCTTAGTTTTCTGGCAATTCATAACTTATTTGTTATTTTGTTTAGCAAACTAAGATGTTTTGCATGACTCAGTCTAGCACTTTTCTTCACGTTAATTTTTGGTATTAGTACTTGGACAATGATGATTAGTTATTTCAAGTTATAACTTATGTAGGTTATCTTTTGTTTGGTTAACTAAGGTGCTTTTGTTTCTCTTAATCTAGTACTTTTGGTTTGGTATTAGTACTTGGGCTTTGGAGTGAAACTAGTTTTCTGGCATATTATAACTTGGATATGTTTTCTTTTGTTTCCTTAAGTAATGTGTTTTTGTATGTCTTAGTCTGGTACTTGTCCTCACAAGAACGGTATTAGTAGTTTGGCCTGATGATAAGTTTCCTAGAAAATTATAACTTAAAAAGATTATCGTTTGTAAAGTTAACAAAGATGATTTTTGTATCATTTAGTCATGTACGTTTTCCTCACAATTGTATCGGATATTAATACTATGACTTTTTGGTTTCCACCGACTCTTGGTGTGTCAATATTTAAATCCACCGCCTGTATGGTTGAAATCAAGCAATAGTGACCTTAAGGTAAGGGTATTTTATGCAAAAAATGTAAAATGTTTCTGTAATTTATCTTTTTGTAAGTTAATTACCTCATCCTCCCTAGATTCGCATACCTGCCCGTCCATCCCCACATATAAAGTTTTAATTTAATCCTCCTGAATAAAAATATTAAATATTAGTGGTAACTAGTAATTTAGTGAATGCCAAATCCACATATATGCAGTAGTAATAACAAGAATATTTTTAAAAAATTTGCAATGTGAGGATAAGGCTAGTATTTAGCTGTCATAAAGTTAAATTACAACAAAAGTTTTACATTTTGCTATAACATAAAAATTAGAAATGAAGATGATACATGTTTATATTTCTATTATCCACTTTTTGAAAAGTGTTAAAACTTCCACAGTATTAAACCATTCTAAAGTTTAAGTTATGTTTGCATTCCCATTTCTGTGAATGAATGATAACAGCCTGTAGTTAGTTTAAACTACTCTCTCCTACATGTCAGTCTTTTAATGATTAAGATTGTGAGGAGGTAATCAAAGTCCAAAACTAAAGACTAACCACGATCCTGTCGTACACAAACCGACTGGGTCCCAGGACGCCTCAGGCCTCCTGGGACTAAGCCCCGACTAACCCAGGATTAAGTCCCGACCCCACAAGGTGTCCTGAGGCGTCCCCAGGCGTCCCCAGACCGAGATAGCCGATTTTTGTTTTGCAATGGGACTAAGGGTCGCAGGAAGCCTGGGACTAAGGAATAGAGGGTCTGGGACTAAGGGTCGGCGACTAAGGGTCGCAGGCGGCCTGGGACAGCATAGGACTGTGTAAATTTGGTCTGAGGAGGCCTGAGGAAGCCTGGGACTGGACATTTTGTTTATGGGGGGAAAAAATAACTGGTTGGGGTCGGGAGAAATATCAAACATGTTTGATATTTCTCACGGCCCCAACCAACCACAACCGACCCTTACAGGACGCCTGGGACTAAGCAAATTTTTGAAACCGACCCTCAAAAACCCTTGATTGGGAGCCTTAGTCATGTGGTGGAACACCCACATAACCGATCCAAGCTGACCTCCTCAGGCCACCTGGGACAACACAAATTTAGTCTGAGGACGCCACAGGAGGCCTGGGACTAAGAACCGATTAAGAACGGACTATTTTCCACGCATCGGAAATTAAAACGAGGCAATGAGGAGGTGTGAGACTATATAAGCCACCACGCACAGATTCTCATTGTTACTGACTGGTTGGCTAGTGTCACTGTTTTGAAGGGGTTTTCATTTTTTTAAATATCATATAATACTTGAGGCAAATTTTACAGTTAGGAGACACACTTTAGTTTTTTACTTTTTTTGCTAGTGACTGGAGTAATGAGGAAAGAGAAGGAGGGAAGAGGAAAAAAGAAGATGGATGAGAGGCAAGAGGACAGGGAGAAGGAAGGTGGAGAGGTGGAGGAAAGAATGGAGGAAAGGACGGAGGAGGGTACAGAGGAGGGTACACAAGAGACTGAGGAGCGTTTGGAGTTTACTGAGGAAGCTTGCGAGGAAGAAGAGAGGTGTGAGGAGGATTCAGAGAGTCACTCAGCAGCCAAGAGAGCCAGAGTCTGTGCTACATTCACAGACAGCCAAGAAACTGCAATTGTGGAGTTTGTGAAGGAACATCCAGAGCTCTACGACAAGGAGCATGCACATTTCCACAACAGACAGAAGGAGGCTCTCTGGGCAGAAATCTCTGCAGAACTGAAGCTCCCGCCTTTTGATGTCAGAAGATGGTTCGAATAACAGAGAATGCATTATGGCAACCTCTCCAAGCTACAATCTGGCCAAGCACCAACGGAGATGACCAAGAGACAGTCCTGGGTCTACCAGCAGGTGGGTTTCCTTAAAACCCACATCAGAGGAAAGGGGGCCAGCAGAAGTTAAGGGTTCGAGGCTAGTCTAAACACCAGCAAGCAGGACGAATCTCCTGAGGGAGAGTTGGAATCAACCTATGTTCACATCTACACCAATTTTAACAGACTCCAAGATACTCGAGCACTTTGACCAGATGAGGACATTGATCTCAGGTTTCCTACAGCAGAAGTCAGACAGGCAGCCCTTCTTCGACTACGTGGCATCAAAGGCTGAAAAGATGACCCAAGAGGAGTTTGAGGACCTCAAGGGAAGAATTTTTAGAGACATTGAAAGCATTAAGAGCAACCATAGATGTCAACCACTACTGTTACGGTCACGGGCAAGCACGGTAGCAATTACCGGTTGTCTTTAAGTTGTAACAGAAAAAGCAAAAAGTTGAACTTAACAAATTTATTTAATAGTCAACAATAATTTCCCCCAGTCTGTGAACAAATCAATAAACACTAAAACACAAAAATCAATAACTCCCTTACTTTAAATGTTAACACACAAAAAGAACCAACAACACAATTATCTTTTATGACAATGTATAAACATAAAGCTTAAATTAAACAATGCACTAATATAGTGCCTAATATATGTAATATACAATGTACTAATATAGTGTCCAATATATGTAACACCTCCCCCCTTAAAGAAAAATTTTGGAAACCAAGGGATTACAAAATTTTACAAGAGATTTTCATGATGTATACAAACACAGGTAATAACATTTTACAAAACATTTTTGTCTAAATACAAAAGTAAAATTAGTACCATGTATAACCTTTATAAACTTACTAATTACAGGTATATAAATTACACTTTAAATACAGCTTCTGGACAGGGCGTCCGCACAGATATTATCCTTTCCTTTAACATGTTCTATTTGAAGATTGTGTTCTTGCAACATTAAACTCCAGTTCAATAATCTTCTATTTTTGTTTTTCATTTTGTGCAAGAAGACTAGTGGATTGTGATCTGTGTATACAATGGTGGGTTTTGATGATGAAGATATGTATATGTCAAAATGCTGGATGGCCAAAATGAGTGCTAAACATTCTTTTTCTATTGTAGAGTAGTTCTTTTGATGAACATTAAATTTTTTTGAAAAATAGCAGATGGGATGTTAAATATCTTCATTATCACATTGCAGTAAAACTGCACCTGCACCCACATCACTGGCGTCTACAGCCAGCTGGAAAGGTTTACTGAAGTCTGGAGCAGTTAGTACGGGCTCTAAACAGAGAAGGTTCTTTACTTTGTTAAATGATTTTTGACAAGTCTCTGACCAGTGATATTTTACATTCTTTTTCAGTAGCTCAGTCAGTGGAACAGTGACCTCTGAAAAATTTTTGCAAAATTTTCTATAATATCCTGCCATTCCAAGGAACCTCATTAAGCTTTTCTTATTTTCAGGAAAGGGATAGTCAATGATGCTTTTCACTTTAGCTTTGATTGGTGTCACAACTCCATGACCTACTACATGCCCTAAGTAAATAACTTTGGCTTTTACAAAGTCACTCTTTGACAAATTTACAGTGAGCTTTGCCTCTTTGAGCCGAAACAAGACTTGTTCAAGCCTTTTTAAATGTTCTTCCCAAGTATCACTAAAGATGACAATATCATCCACATACACTTCAACACCTTCTAAGTCTTTTAAACATATATTCATTAGTCTTTGAAATGTGGCTTGGGAGTTCTTCATGCCAAATGGCATCACCTTGTACTGATATAGACCATCAGGGGTCACGAAGGCTGATATTTCTTTGGCCCGCTCAGTAAGAGGCACACACCAATATCCTTTCAATAAATCACACTTTGTGATGTATTTGGCATTGCCAATCCGATCAATACAGTCTTCCATCCTTGGGATAGGGAAGGAATCCGTTTTACTCAAAACATTGACTTTTCTGTAGTCAGTGCAATATCTGATTGAACCGTCTGGTTTCGGGACCAAAACACAAGGAGATGCCCAACTGCTTTGACTTGGTTCAATTATATCTTTTTCTAGCATATATTGCACTTCCTGCCTCAATTTTTCCAGTTTGATAGGATTTACCCGATACGGATGCTGTTAGATCGGACGGGCATCGGCGACATCGACATCATGCATGAGTATATTTGTCCTATTAGGGGCATTTGGGAACACTAACTTATACTTTAAGAGCAATTCAATGAGTGGAACCCTCTTATCTGGTGGTACATGACTCAGTTTGGTTTCCAAATCATCAAGGTTCTCAGAATTACTCAACCTAATTCTACATTCAACATCAAGATCAGGAGTGTCGTCCCATATTTCACGCTCCTGATTACTGTTACTTTCTATACTACAGTCAGTAACCATAACAGGTTTTTTCACACCCCTTTCAAAGTATGGTTTTACCATATTTACATGACATAGTTGGGTTGACTTTCTTCTGTCCGGGGTTTCAATGATATAGTCCAGGTCACCTACTCTCTTTAACACTTTGTATGGCCCGTGATATCTGGCCTGTAATGTATTTCCCTGGACAGGTAGTAACACTAAAACCTTGTCACCTGGTTTGAAAATACGGTTTTGTGACTTCCTATCATAAAGCATCTTCATTTTTGACTGAGAAGTTTTCAAATTTTGTTGCGCCAGCTCACAAGCCTTCTTCAACTTATCTCTGAACTTTGAAACATAATCTAGCAGATTTAGGCTCTCGGTGTTCTCAGATAACCAATTTTCCTTCAACAGCTTGAGAGGACCACGGACTGAATGGCCAAAGACCAACTCAAAGGGACTAAAGCCTAAAGACTCTTGAACAGATTCTCTAACTGCAAACAATAATAAGCTGATGCCTTCATCCCAGTCTTTTTCATTGTCTAAACAATATGTCCTAATCATATTCTTCAAAGTGGAATGGAACCTTTCAAGTGCACCTTGGGATTCTGGGTGATAAGCACTAGATTTGATCTGTTTGGCACCTAACTGAAATACAACCTGTTGAAATAGTCCTGACATGAAATTTGACCCTTGATCTGACTGGATCTCTTTTGGTAAGCCAACTAGAGTAAAGAAATTAACCAGAGCTTTTGAGATTTTGGGAGCTGTTATGTTGGTCAATGGTATGGCTTCGGGAAATCTGGTTGAGGCGCACATAATGGTCAAAAGATATTGGTTTCTAGATTTAGTTTTTGGTAAGGGACCTACACAGTGAATTATCACTTTGCTAAATGGTTCCTCAAATGCTGGAATGGGTTTGAGAGGAGCTACAGGAATTTTTTGGTTTGGCTTTCCTACCATTTGACAAATGTGACAAGTCTTGCAAAATTCTGCCACACAGTGCCGAATTTGAGGCCAATAGAAATGTTTGGTTATCTTGTTGTAAGTTTTGTTGATGCCTAAATGGCCACCCATTGGAGATTCATGAGCCAATTTTAATATCTCACTTTGGTACACTTTTGGCACAACAATCTGGTGTACTACTAACCATTCTTCAGATGCAGGGACATTTGGTGGCCTCCACTTTCGCATAAGTACACCATTTCTGACATAATAGCCTACAGAGACCTTATCTAGCTCTACTGGTGGCAAGACCAACTTGAATAAAGGAGCTAATTCAGGGTCATTTTCCTGCCCTGAAATCAATTTTGATTTTGAAAGTGATACATCTTGACAGTCAATTGAGTCTTATTTTTCAGAATCTACCCTGGCCTTGGGATTTGTATCACTAGAATTCTGCATATCATGGTCATAGTTGTTTAAGAATGTATCTGACAAATCAACTAAGACATCTGTAGATTGTTTACAATCTTTTGGTTCTTCTTGGGCCTTTTTGGCCATAGCTCGAGTCACAGCACAGGAGGGAAAAATACCAGGAATAACCTCTTCTAATTTCTCAGTGCTAACCAAAGTGATCGGCTTAGAAGTAACCTTAGGATCAGCAACTACCTTTCCACCTGCAAGATCATTTCCCAACAACAAAGATACCCCTTTAATGGGTAAAGTGGGCCTGGTACCCACAACAACAGAACCAGTAACTAAGTCTGATACTAACTTGACCTCATGCAAGGGAACGTTCACACAGCCTCCTTCAATACCTTGAGCAATGACACTCTCACCAGTAGATGTGCTTACACTCAATGGCAATACACCTTCTAAAAGTAAGGACTGAGTAGCTCCAGTGTCTCTTAATATCTTAATGGGGACCTGACTGGAACTACTTTCCAAGGATACAAAATCCTCAGACACAAAAGGTTTGAACTCTTCCCTATTAATCTCAGACTTGTCTAAACCAATACTAGACTCTGCTCTATTGGGATTTGAACGTCAGTTAGACTTGCTAGACACAAAGGCATTGGGCGTTGCCTCCTTTTCTCTTCTCTTCTTTAAGAGCCAACAGTCAGACATAACATGCCCAGGTTTCTTACAATAGTGGCAAACAGGAGCAAAGGATCTGGGTTTCCTATCCTTACTCATAGTCTGATTTGAGGTTTGACCCTTATCTGAACTCTTTTCTGGAGCTACATTTTCAGATTTCTTTCCTATTTCTGGATAAGACTTTTTAGCAGGACCAAAGGACTTATTCTTGTTGAAAGTGGACTTGTGAGTTAGCGCATAGTCATCAGCATAAGCTGCTGCTTTTGCCAAATTTTCAACTTTCTGTTCATCTAGATAGGTTTTAATGTCATCACGAACACACCTTTTGAACTCTTCAATCAAAATAACTTGCCTAAGTTTTTCAAAGTCTGTACCTACTTCCCTAGAATTACACCATCTGTCAAAGTACACTTCTTTCTCATGGGCAAATTCAACATGAGTTTGACTTTCTTGTTTACGATAATTTCTGAATTTTTGACGATATGCTTCTGGTACCAACTCATATGCTTTCAAAATAGCATTTTTGACAGAGTTATAGTCCACACATTCAGAAATTGGCAAAGCCGTGTATGCCTCCTGGGCCTTTCCCCTCAAAACACTTCGCAGCAATAAAGGCCACTGGTCTATAGGCCATTTCAAATTTTGAGCTACTCTTTCAAAGTGTTGAAAGTACTTATCGACCTCCGCCTCATTAAAAGGTGGTACCAGTCGCACATTTTTACCCAAATCAAATTTGGTAGCAATGGACTCTTCATGGGCAATTCTACGGGCATTGAGTTCTAAAGCTCTCATTTCTCTTTCATGTTTAAGTGCTCGCTCTTCCTTTTGAGCTTGAGCTTCAAGCTCTTCTTTTTGTTGTTGAGCTTCAAGCTTTCTTTCTCTAGCTTCAAATTCTCTAAGTTTTAGCTCTCTTTCAATTTCTAATCGCCTGATCTCATATTGCCCAGAAGGTTCCATTGGTAGAGGCTTATACACTTCTAAACAACTATCAGGTAAAACATCTTCATCAACTAACTGTTCAACAATAAGCCTTTTAAGTTCATGTTTACGTGTTGACCTTTTCACCTCTATCTGTAACTCTTGTGCTATCTGCATTAACATATCTTTTTTAAAAGTTTCTAGAACTTCCATAGATGGTGACTGTACAAACTCTTTAGCACTAGCCATTTTGAGCACTGTTGACTGTAACCAATTACTACATCAAATGGATTTTTAAAATGTTAATTGAACGGTTGATCAAATAGTTGTAATCAAATGGTTGGATCCTGGACAAGCCCCCAATTTTCCTGTTACGGTCACAGGCAAGCACGGTAGCAATTACCGGTTGTCTTTAAGTTGTAACAGAAAAAGCAAAAAGTTGAACTTAACAAATTTATTTAATAGTCAACAATAATGATTACAATCAACTGGTATGCTCTTAACTAAACACACTAATACAATAATAAGATCTAGCTGACCTGACCACAGAGATTATGAGTTAAATTTATCCCCCGTATCCAGCAATCTGTTCCGTAATCCGTCCTGTAATATATTCTGTGGTCTGTGCAATGTCCTGTGGTCTGCCCTGTGATCTGTCCAATGTTCACTCACACAGAGATATCTATATCTTGTGACCTGTCTCACCCTCAACAACACAAAAGGTTCCTGTCCTGCTATTCTTTGTATATCCAGTCACACAGAATGTCTGTCTGGAGACATTTAGAGAGTTAACACAACTGTACTGTCTGCTCCAAGATGTGGACAATGTCAAAAATGCAGTAAATTCACTCTCTGTTATATGAATGTACAATATCCAAAATATCCAAAGTACAACAAATCTGTCCAGATGATGTATCCAGTTCACTCCAGTAAAAGTTCACAGTGATATAAGCATATATTATACTCCAAAACACAATAGCTCTCCTTATAGCAAGCGAATACAAAGTTCACTTGTGGTCAGATGTACATTCCTTATATACATTCACAGATTCCTTCTGGAATTGTACAGAACCAACTCAAAAGAAGCTGGAGCCATCTAGGCCAAAGGAGGAAGTTCTAGAAACTACTGGTAATTGGGTTTCCCCAAATCTAACATAACCACTAAGGGGGGGATTTCCCCCAGTCTGTGAACAAATCAATAAACACTAAAACACAAAAATCAATAACTCCCTTACTTTAAATGTTAACACACAAAAAGAACCAACAACACAATTATCTTTTATGACAATGTATAAACATAAAGCTTAAATTAAACAATGCACTAATATAGTGCCTAATATATGTAATATACAATGTACTAATATAGTGTCCAATATATGTAACACTACCCAAATGATCAGCCACTATTATCACAGAGTCCCAGAGGGTCGGGATACTGCCAACAACCACTCAACAGGCGTCTACTTCCACCCAAGCTGCAGCTAGCAGCAGTTACGTCTACTACATACCCAGCCCACTTGGCTTTAGAAACCCTACATCAGTTCTAACAGTACAGGACGAGGGCAGTAGACACAACTTAAGTGGAATACTAAGCCAGCTACCAGATCTGACATCAACACAGTTCATTGACCAGCCTCAGCAGCAGCAGTAGCAGCAGCCGCAACTCTTCACTATCACCACTACAGCACCGCCTCAACAGCAGCAGCGTCCTCAGTAGCCATCCAGTCAGGTTGGGTCTTTGACCTGCCAGGCCCTTTTCAGGGCCACCCAAATATTCCAAAAACAATTTATTAAGCTGCACTTTATTAAAAATCCCCTCCCAAAACATAACAGTTCAGTACAAATACTTATCACAAGAAAAAAAAGTCAAACACCCACACCTCCCCCAAACATGAAACAAATAACCCATGGTACTACACATAATAAAAAAAGGCCACATAAAAAAGTTAAAATAAATAAACTCCGAATATGGCCAATAATCAGCCCATTTTTAGCTTATAATCCATGGGATAGGTTAAAATATTTAATAGAAAAGTCCAACACTTACACCACCCCTAGAGTTAAAAGGCATTATCACATAACTACAAACCAACAAACACACAAACCCAATACCAAACCAAACCCCCAACTGACAAACACACAAACCCAATACCAAACATAACCACCAACCAAAACACCAAGAAACAGACAAACCCAATAGCAAACAGAAACCAAACCAAAGAACCGACAAACTATTTTGCAAACATAATCCCCCATAATTGTAAAAAAATATGTTAGGTGGTTATATTTACTAAATATTTGTGAAGTATAGTAAAAGAATTTTGTTTAAAATTTCCAGGAAAACATTTGTGTTTAAAATATTTTTCAAAAGTAAAAACCCAATGTAGTTAAAATTAGGATGTAGCTTTCAAAATATATGCTATATTCATTCCATTTAGCATTTTATGCTTGGGTTTGTGTGTTGTTTTTGAGAATTATGTTTAGCACTGGGTTTGTCTGTTTTTTGGATGGGTGACTTCTGTCGGGCAATGAGTTTGTCTGTTTGTCAGTTGGGTGACTTCTGTTGGATATTGTGTTTGTCTGTTGGGTGGGTGACTTCTGTGGGGCATTGAGTTTGTCTGTTTGTCAGTTAGGTGACTTCTGTTGGGCATTGTGTTTGTCTGTTTGTCAGTTAGGAGACTTCTGTCGGGCATTGTTTATGTCTGTTTGTTGGGTGACTTGTATTGGGAAATGGTTGTGATATTTGGAACAAGCATAGCTTATTAATTGTTTTTGGAATACTTGGTAGTCCTTAAAAGGACTGGGTATTAGTCCTGAAAAGGACTGATTACTGCAGCAGGAGTTATATTCTGCCATCTTGCCAGGCCACTGCTCCCTCATTATTGAAGTAGTCCTTCAGGTAATCTCTCTATCATTTGGCTTCTCTAGCAGGGCTTCTGTCTGGACCACCATCAGCAGCACCACCAATCAATCGACAATCACCTGGAATGTCTGTGGCATACAGTTCAGCCATAATGTTGTGGTAGGCCCCCCTCTCCTCTCTCTGTAGCAGCCATGGCCTGACCCACATGTTGTGCCTTCTTCTGCGTCTCTGTATGGGTGCTGGTGGTGGTGCTGGTGGTTGCTGTGGCTGATGTAGAAATAGCAAATACATAATTATATGTAACTGAATAAAAACTAAAAAAGTTGTTGTTGAAGCTGTCTTTCATTAAAAGGTGGCATCCTGCTGTGTTCCTAGAAAAGCAATGATAATTAGATCGCAGAATTTATATATATGCCCAGAAAATCCAGCTTTTCTGCAAAACAAGAGTCGGCCATCGTGGTCTGGGGAAGACTGAGGAGGCCTGAGGACGCCGGGACTTAATTAGGGGTTAGTCAGGGCTTAGTCCCAGGAGTCCTGAGGCGTCCTGGGACCCAGTCGGTATATGTACAACTGGATCTTGGTTGAAACCTACCAGAAAACTGGCTTAGTCGGTTCTTAGTGCCAGACCAGTCGGGGATTGTCTGGGGCCGCCTGGGGCCTCCTGAGGCATCCTGAGGCCGATCTGTACTTAATCCCACACTTCAATACTGATTCAGTATTCCCGCCCATTTTACCTCTTTTTTCACCGACTGTCCACGATTAAGGGTCACCGACAGGGTTGGGGCTTAGTCCTTCGGTGGAACAGGGGCATTAGCAACCCAAGGTTGTTATGTTATATCATTATTATTATTATTAGATGAATGTCATTATATTATAAAGGCCTTGCAATTTTGACTTTTGTTTAATTTTTAAAGTTAAAATGGGTGCTTTGATATCAAAGGAAAATATTAAGGCAATAGTGGTGGTGGACCAGTTCACGCCTGTGTACCTATTCACGCCCACCCCTAAATTTCTCCAAACCAATTACAATTATAAAACAAATCACCAATATATATGATCAATTTGATAATTATCTATGTTGTGGTAAACGTCTTTTCCATGAAAAATTATTAATGTTTAAGAAAATTGAGGGTGGGCATGAATAGGTACACAGGCGTGAATTGGTCCACCACCACTACTCGAACTTATAAGATTTTGGAATCAGTTAAGAAAACTTTGCTGTATATTTTCAATTAAATTATCAAGAGTTTTACCAACAACAAACTTTACATTTTTACAAAAAAAAACCTTTACTAAAACATAATTTTATTAATTAACCAACTTAAAATATATAATATTGTGACGTCACATGGACAAACGGCCCTATTTTCTGCAGATGTTATTGTGATATTTTTATTGACATAGTTGCAAAGGGTGTATGGGCCTTCTCATATTCTGTAAATACTTTCGGATTGTTTTTTTTTTCAAAACTGTTCAACTAATACTGGTGATGTATCATCAGAAAGAAAATTTTACACCACTTTTCTTTTTTTTCTTTCCGTTTTTAAAAACCAAAACCCATGCAGAAATAAGGGCGATATTGTTTTTTTTTTTCAAGTCAGAATGAATTATTTGTAATTATAAAACGGACACCTGCGTAGTCAACGAATATGCATCTCTGCGCATTTTGTGAGAGTACTTTATAGAGAAACTAATGTATGCTGTTCCAATCTACAAACATGGTTGCAGAATATAATCGAGAAAATTCTTTTTAAAGACTAAAATAACCAATAAACAGAAAGCTTTGTGAAAAGACCCAACAGACGTTTTATAATATAAACTACTTATGCTTGAACTTTATCAGCGATTCAATCACAAAAATATCCTTTAATAGTTCAGCATTTTCAGCAACGCCCAGCCACTCAGTAAAGCCTGAATTATGCTGTTTTACCATACATATAAGGTAAATTCTTTTGTTAATGGGCTAATACTTCACGACAATCTAATAATAATAATATAGAGCAGTCTGATCATTTCTATCGTATTTTAATGTTGCATTTTTAGACATTTGATTTCAGATTCAATAAAATTTAAGGAGTGCAATAACATGTAGTGTTATTAAAATGTTAAATATTTTCTCTTCTTGTTTATGTCACCAGATCTTGTCTTAAATATGCAAATTACAAAAACAAAATTAATACCATGAATTGCTCCACAAGAGTGAAAAGGTTCAAGTAAAGTAAATTAAACATGGATAAAATCAACAGCTTTTTATTGTAAAATTGGTCACTACAGTAATACAATTAGACCTGTAGGCAGATAATAAGAACATCGTGGTTTATGCGGTGTCTTTAATTTTTCTAAGCCATTCAAACCACTCATAACTGTTCTTCGATCATGAAACAGAAGGATAAAGGCTCCAGGCCCCTGAAAATAATATAAGAGTCAGGTTAGACTCTAAAATATAATAACTTTACTATATATACAAGCTGAGCCAGGTCAGGTCCATTACAGAGGTTGAAAGTAATGCCCATGTTCCACCAAAGGATTAATCTCTGATTGGCCCTGGGACACTTAATACTTGATAGTCTGTGAAAAGAGATAAAAGAAATGGGCGGGAAAATGGAGTCTTGATCCAGGTGTGGGATCAAGCACAGATCGTACTCAGGAAGCCTTCGGAAGCCTCAGATGTCCTCAGACAAGTCACAATTGTTCCCCAACTGTGAGGCAATTAAGCCACGTTTGTTATCGGTTTCAACCCTGATCCTGTGGGGATATACCAACCGGGTCTCAGACTAGTCTGAGGCTTCCTCAGGCCTCCTGGGACTTGTAACGAATTTCCTAAAACAGAAACAGGGGGAGGATTCACAAAAGATCTCAAGTCTTAGCCAAATCTCAGCTGAGATTCTGCTCAAGTTGACATTCACGAAAGGGATCTTAGCTGATGTTTTGAGTATGGACCAATCAAAATTGATGTAGCATTCTGTTGAGATCCGTGTAAAGTATATACATTTATATTTACAGCTGTACCACATGTACTCACATTTTAAAATATATTCTATCAAGTAAAATGTTTTGGTTTTACTATAATTAGTACTGGCATACAAAATAACTGATTAAAACTGCAAAACAAACCATTCATGTAAATTACTAATGTAAATGTTTCACTGTTGTCTATATCATACACACTCTTAGTGTATATTCATGTTTTTATGTTAAAAGTTATAAATATGTTGTACTTTGGCAATTTTCATTTCGTTTTTAGACTTTAAACTATATATACTCTATTTTATGAAAACTTTTGTCACCCCCTATGCAGACTTAGATTTTAGATCCAATCTGAGCCAAATCTCTGCCTGAGATCTTTTGTGAATCCTAGCTAAACAAATGGTCTTAAATCTGAGAAAAATATAAGAGAAATCTTAGATTTGAGACAAAAATCTCAGATTTGAGACTTAATGCCCCTGTTCCACCAAAGGATTAAGCCCCGATCCTGTCGGCGACCCTTAATCGTGCACAGTCGGTTGAAAAAAGACAAAAATGGGCGGGAATACTGGGTCGGTACTGAAGTCTGGGATTAAGAACAGATCGTCCCCAGGACGCCTCAGGACACCTCAGGACGCCTCAGGCGGCCGCAGACAGTCCCCGACTGGTCTGGGACTAAGAACCGACTAAGCCAGTTTTCGGGTCGGTTTCAACCACGATCCTGTCGGACACAAACCGACTGGGTCCCAGGACGCCTCAGGCCTCCTGGGACTAAGAGCCGACTAACACACGATTAACTACCGGCGTCCTCAGGCGTCCTCAGGCCTCCTCAGGCCTCCCCAGACCACGATCCCCGATTATTGTTTTGCAAAGTTGCTGGATTTTCTGGGTATATATATATAAAATTTGCGATCTAATCATCATTGCTTTTCTAGGAACACACCAGGATGCCACCTTTTAATGGAAGACAGATTCAACAACAACTTAGGGCTTTCTTGGTTTTTATTCAGTTACAAATAATCATGTATTTCCATTTTTTACGTCAAGCACAGCAACCACCACCACCACCACCAGCACCACCAGCACCCATACAGAGACCTAGAAGAAGGCACAACATGTGGGTCAGGCCATGGCTTCTGCAGAGAGAGGAGAGGGGGGCCTACCACAACATTATGGCTGATCTGTATGCCACAGACATTCCAGGATTCACCAACTACATGAGGATGACCCCAGAATTCTTTGAAATGATGAAGACCAGACTGGAACCACGTCTAGCCAGGCAGGCCACCAACTACAGAGCTCCTATCAGTGTTGGGGAGAAGTTAGCCCTCACCATCAGATATCTGGCCACTAGAGAGTCATACACATCATTATCCTGTCAGTTCAGGGTTGGCAGATCCACCATTTCCAAGTTTCTACCAGAGGTCTGCAGGGCCATCCAGGATGAGTTCACCAGAGAGTACCTCAAATGTCCTACTACTCCAGATGAGTGGAAAGAACTGGAAAGGGAATTCAGGATCAGGTGGAATGTTCCACATGCCCTGGGAGCCCTGGATGGAAAGCATGTGGCCCTGAAGAAACCCAAGAACTCTGGAGCCCTCTACCACAACTACAAGGGGTTCTTTTCCATTGTCATGTTGGCCTTGGTAGATGGGCAGTACAAATTCAGATGGGTGGATGTGGGTACAGAAGGGTCTTGCTCAGATGCCCAGATATTTAATGCCTCTCAGCTGAAGAGGAGGATTGAAGATGGCAGGATAGGCTTCCCTGACCCAGCTCCTATAACACAGGGTGGTAGAGATGTCCCCTACTTCATTTTGGCAGATGATGCCTTTGCCCTGAAGACCTGGCTCATGAAACCCTATGGCAGAAGGCTGTTAACAAGGGAGGAAAGGATTGCCAACTACAGAATATCAAGGGGCAGGAGAGTTGTGGAGAACGCTTTTGGCATCCTTGTGTCAAGATTTAGAGTCATGAGGACCACCATTGAACTACCCCCAGAAACAGTTAGAGAAGTGGTCATGACCTGTGTGGTTCTGCACAATATACTCAGAAGCCAGTATCAAGGTCAACCTGCTGGTCAGCAGCCTGGGGGGGATGATGATGATGATGATGATGTGCCTGGTGATTGTGGATTGATTGGTGGTGCTGCTGGTGGTGGCCAAGACAGAAACCCTGCTAGAGAGGCCAAAAGACAGAGGGATTACCTGAAGGACTACTTCAATAATGAGGGAGCGGTGGCCTGGCAAGATGGCAGAATATAAGTCCTGTTGCAGTAAACAGTCCTTTTCAGGACTAACTATAACAGTCCTTTTCAGGACTACCAAATATTCCAAAAACAATTAATCAGCTATGTGGACAAACAGACAAACCCCATGCCAAACATAACTTGTTGAGACGGACAAACAGACAAACCCCATGCCAAACATAATCTGTCGAGACGTACAAACAGACAAACCCCATGCCAAACATAACTTGTTGAGACGTACAAACAGACAAACCCCATGCCAAACATAACCTGTCGAGACGTACAAACAGACAAACCCCATGCCAAACATAACTTGTTGAGACGTACAAACAGACAAACCCCATGCCAAACATAACTTGTTGAGACGGACAAACAGACAAACCCCATGCCAAACATAACTTGTTCAGACAGACAAACAGACAAACACAACTTACTCACCCAACAAACAGACAAACCCACTGTTAAACAAAAGCGAAACACAAAGTGACACATAATATCCTAAATTGAATAATTATTTTATATATTTTCAAATCCACATCATAATTTAAACATTTTTCTTTTTTCATGGCTGGGAAACTTATTTGTAGCAGAAATTTTTTTATGGAAATATTCAATTTTAAATATTCATTTCTAATTACAAAAATTTGGAAAATATAACCATGGAACTAGTTTTGCTTTCAATAATGGGGGATTGTGTTTGCTAAATAGTTTGTCAGTTCGTTGGCATGGGTTCTATCTACTTTTGGGTTTGGGTGTTTGTTGGTTGGTGGTTACTGGGGTTGGGTTTTTTTGGGGTGGTTGGGTATTAGGTTTGGTACTGGGTTTGTTATTTGGGGGTTATGTTTGGTATTGGGTTTGTCTGTTTGTGGGTTGGTAAGTATGTAATTATGCCTTTTAACTCTAGGGAAGGTGCAAGTGTTGGACTTTTAAATTACAGATTTTAAACTATCCCATGGATTTTAATCTAAAAATGGGCTGATTAATGGCCATATTGGGAGTTACTTTTAATATTTTTTTTATGTGGCCTTTTTGGTTATGTGTAGTACCATGGGTTATTTGTTTCATGTTTGGGGTGGTGTAAGTGTTGGACTTTAATTTCTTTTTTCTTGTGATAAGTATTTGTACTGAACTTTTTTGTTTTGGGAGGGGAATTGGAGGAACACGTAGCTGAATAATTGTTTTTGGAAGAATTGGTGGCCCTGAAAAGGGCCTGGCAGGTCAAAGACCCGCCCTGACTGGATGGCTACTGAGGAGGCTGCTGCTGCTGTTGAGGCGGTGCTGAAGTGGTGATAGTAAAGAGCTGCTGCTGCGGTTGTTGCTGCTGAGGCTGCTCGACGATCTGTGTTGATGTCAGATCTGGTAGCTGGCTTAAGATTCCACTCAGATTGTGTCTGCTCCCTTCGTCCTGTACAGTTAGGACAGATGTAGGGTTGCTGAAGCCAATGGGGCTTGGTGTATAGTACACAAAACTGCTGCTAGCTGCTGCTTGAGTGGAACTTGACGCCTGTGGAGTGGTTGTTGGCAGTAGGCCGACCCTCTGGGACTCCGTGGTAACAGTGGCTGATCTTCTGGACAATGGCTGACGTCTGCGGTTACTCTTAATATTTTCGATATCTCTGAATATCTTGCCCTTTAATTCTTCAAATTCTTCTTGAGTCATCTTTTCGGCCTCTGATGCCACGTAGTCAAAGAAGGGCTGCCTGTCTGACTTCTGATGCAGAAAACCTGAGATAAGTGTCCTCATCTGCTCAAAGTGTTCGAGAATCTTGGAGTCTGTAGTTGAAACGGGTGTTGATGTAATGATGGACTGACTCCTCTCCCTCAGGACACTGGACTCGAGGTGTTCTGTGTCAGTAGTTGACCCACGTGATTCGTCCTGCTTGCTGGTATTTGGACTGGCCTCAAAACCTGAACTTCTATTGGCCCCCTTTCTTCTGATGTGGGTTTTAAGAAAACCCATCTGTTGGTAGACCCAGGACTGTCTCTTGGTCATCTCCCTCGGGGCTTGGCCAGATTGGAGCTTAGACAGCTTTCCATAACGGGTTCGCTGGGACTCAAACCACCTTCTCACATCAAAGGGCTGGAGCTTAAGTTCTGCAGATATTTCTGCCCAGAGAGCCTCTCTTCTATTCCTGTCGTGGAAACGTGAATGTTCCTTGTCATACAGTTCAGGGTGCAGCTTGACGAATTCTACAATGGAAACTTCATCACTGTCTGTAAAAGTGGCACACACCCTGGCTCTCTTGGCTGAAGAATGGCACTCCGGATCTTCCTCACACCTCTCTTCTTCTTCTGCCACAGCTTCCCCAATAGCTGGATCTTCCTGAATCTCCTCCTCCTCTCTCCTCTCACTTCCTTCTTCTGTAATAACTTCACTCCTCTCCTCTACTTGACTTTCCTTCTCCCTCTCATCCATCTTTTTCCTTCCTCTCTTCCCTCCTTTCTCTTTTCTCATGATCCAGTCGACAAAATAATAAAAAAATAGTAAAATGTGTCTCCTAACTGTGAAATTTGCCTTAAGCTCAAGTATATAAAATGTAAAATAAAAATTGAAAACCCCTACAAATCAGTGACACACGTCTCTCAGTAGCCAAACAGTCAGTAACAATGACAAAGTGTGCGCGGTCGCTTATATAGTCCCAGACCTGCTCATTGCCTCGTTTTAATTTCCAACGCGCGGAAAACAGTCGGTTCTTAATCGGTTGTTAGTCCCAGGCCGCCTGGGGCGTCCTCAGGCCGCCGCAGACTGAAAATGTGTGGTCCCAGGCGTCCTGGGGAGGCCGGTTTGGATCGGTTAGGGTCGGTTACCCTTAGTCGGTTCTTAGTCCCAGACCTTGATTTTTGGGTCGCAGGACACCGCAGACGGTCTGAGGCTTCCGGGGACTAATGAAACCGACTCACTTTCAGACGCATGAAATTCATACGCATCATATTTGAGTCTGGGATTAAGAACCGGTCGCCTGGGACTAAGCTACGGAGGTCTGGGACTAAGGGTCGCAGGACGCCTGGGACAACAACCGACTCTGTAAATTTGGGTCTGAGGTGGCCTGAGGACGCCTGGGACTGGACATTTTGTTGACGGCGGGAAATAGGAATCGGTTGTAGTCGTGTGAAATATCAAACATGTTTGATTTTTCACACGGCCCCAACCGACCACAACCGACCCTTACAGAAGGTCTGGGACTATTTGAAACCGACCCCCAAAAACCCTTAATCGGGAGCCTTAGTCGTGTGGTGGAACACCCACATAAGACCTTTCGTGAATCCGGCCCCAGTCTTCCTAGGACTAAGAGTCGCAGGACTCCTCAGACAACATAGGATTTTGCAAATTTGGGCCTGAGGACGTCTCAGGGAGCCTGAGTCTGGGAAATTTGTGGGTAGGGGTGAAAGTGTATCGGTTACAGTTATGTAAAATATCAAGCATGTTTGATATTTATACAGACCACAACAGATCCAAACAGACTCAAACATACTGTCTTGGACTCTGAATCTGATCCCCAAAACCCTGATATTCTACCAGAGTTGTAAAATACTTCATTAAATACTAGACCAAACTCAGGGAAATGTTGATGTAAACCGTGTAATGCCAATTAATTTACTTTCAGGCTTATTTGTTTTTACTATCTTGCTGTTGCAAAGATCTGACTGTGTCGTCACATTTTAGACCAATTGTATCAAATATTTGAGGTGTGTCTAAATTCTATGAAATCATTGGTTAATAAATGGTCATAATAGCATGACCTTGATTTGGATCTAAGACCACAGAAGTGAAAGTTAAATGAATAAGTATAACCCTAATATAATATTATTATTAGATAGGCATGCAATACTAGAGTATTAAAAGTACTTTATATGTAAGGTAAAAAACATAATTTACGCTTCACTGAGGAGCTGGCTGTTAATGTGAGTGTGGAACCATTAGTGGCTTGGATCTGAAGTCATCTAGTGTTTGTTTACACATAATGCACTCTCACTTCGGAATATTCAAGTTACGATATCTCCCTTATTTCTGCATGTATTTCGGTCAAATAAAAATGAGAAGAAGCAGCGTAGAAATATCATTTTAATGATGCATCAAATATATTAGTAGTTTTGAAACTATTTTTTAAAAAAAAACAGAAATTATTTATGGAAAATTGGGCAGATGTATATATCCTTTGTAGCTGTCACTAGTACATCATAATAACATCTGCAGGGAATTAAGGAACCTTTGTCCATATGGTGTCACAAGAATAAAATGATGCTTTGGTGTTTCACGTTTTTGTCAATTTTTTTAAATTGATACAATAACTTGCAATTGAATTATAAGTGAAATAAGCCAATGAAAAGACCAATAAGGACAAGGGTATAATTTCTTGACAGTCACCTAGTAATGATAATCATAATACTAATATATTTATAATAAGATAGTCATCTAATAATAGTAAGACAGACAAAACGTTATCTATTCAAGTGCTAAAGTATTAAAACTTTGGTTAATAAATGGTTTTAAGTGTGTTTAGAGTAACAAATAAACAATTGAATTAAAATATATGGTTTCCTTTGAGGTACTACAGTTTTGCAAGAAAATGTTAGTAATAATATCATTTATGAGAATTTAGATGAATAATAATGACAAATGCAGATCTAATAGGGAGTAATGATTCCTGATGTGCCAGTAAAATACTATATAATTACATGATTAACACTCGACGACGGTAGAGGGTTATTCTGATCAGTTTTTGTCTGTATTTCTGTCTGTGCACTGGTTTGCCCTTATAACTCAATTACTGTAACATCAATTGAGCTCAAATTTGGTGGGCAAGTTTTTCGTGGGGTACAGATGGATTCTTCAAATTTGGTGTAATTTGTTTGAAAATTAAAGTCAGGAGAGAGTTTTTCTTAATTTTAATTGGGCATATACAATGAAATTTCCTTCTCTTCTTCATATATGTAAACTATCAAAATAATGACAGGATTGGTTCCTCATGAATTCTGCCACAATCATAATTCATCTATGGCTGTGAGTGTAATGTGTAGAACTTGTAATCCCATGGTCGGGGGTTTATATTACTCAATTCTAAAGGGGTTTTCACTATAAAACACAGCATTTAAAATTTTGCTGTAAAAACTTTTTACCAAAATGAGATGTCTAACTTGACACAGATATTGATTTTCAATTGGGTATATTGTAGTGGGATGGGAGAAATTACTGATTGGTTATGCTGTATCTCGAACCCACATCCTTCTGATTACACATAGAAATAAACATCACACAAGTAAAAAAAATCAATATTTTGCTTTCAGATGGTGGCATTACCTAATGATGTCACAATGCAATTGGCATTGTAAGATCACATACCTACCTTGTGATACCTGTTGTCTTTCAGTAAAAATCTGTCTTCTCATTAAACTTATGTCTTAAAATTTACATAAAGATAATAAACAGGGAGGTGGTGTTTTCATCATTGTTTTTTATAGTTTTAATTCCTCGACAGTCCATCACAAAAATTACCCTGAGTGATTTTCACCAAGAAATGGCTTTTAACCAATAGTTTTATCTCCACCAGGAGTTTATGTTTCTGTGTGTTTGTCTATTTGTCTGTCTGGTTTTTGGTGTTTAGATAACAAATTCAGAACTAATGAACAGATCTTTATAAACAATCTTTTGTGGGTAGGACTTGGCCAAAGGAAGAAGTTACTATTTTTTGGGAAAGATCTGGAACATATTTGGGATAAAAAATTAATGAATTTTCAGAAGTCCCATTTTCAATGTATTTTAATGACTTTGGCTTTGTACTTGACATTTCTTCAAAAGCAATGAACAAATTTTGATGCTAAATTTGTAGTAGGAAGAGGCTAGCCTTGGGAAGAACTTATTACATTTAAGAAAAGATCCAGTTAACATTCTTTGAAAATTAATTTAATGTTTGGTTTTATTTGGTTTTATTTTATTGTTTTCCTTTCAATACACATTTATAACACTTGCAAGACTGTTAACATTGCGTTGAGAGTTTGTATCTTGTACTATTGACATCATTTAACACATGTACTATTTGTATTATTATCAGTTCACAGAATTTAGGTGCTGGTGGGAATCGTATGGATTTTGCCATTGTTGTTGGAGGATTAGCCTCAGCTGGGGTTCATTCTGGCTCCTATGATGGGTCTGGTACAACTGCTACAGCCATGGCTATCACCGTGTGTTTGAAATCCCAAACTGTGAATGTCCAGGCTGTGAACAGAGGGGCAGAAAGATATGGAGTGTATGAGGGTATTAACGTGTCAGCCTTCAGCGGAATTCTTCTTGTCGCATTGTAAATTATTGGTCAATATCTGAAGTCAAATTGATTTTATTTTACAAGCTTATGCAAACTGTCACAATATTGTAATTTGAAAGCTTGCCAAATTGATTAATATCATCATTTGGTGAATAAATTCTTGATATAATTGTGTCATTGCTAATTTTATTGCATTTTGAGGCAAGTGTGTTATGCATTTTTCCACTGTCGAACCCAAATTTATATTGAATATTCCCAGACAACATTCATTCATCAGTAAAGGGGAAAGGGGAGCACCTGGGTAAGGGGTGCTATAAGAGGGCATAGCTTCATACAAACATGTTGATGCCTGCAGGGTGGAGTGTAGGGAATGCCCAAATAAAGTATAATTCCTGGCGTCTACGCCTAGTGGTAGCATTTGGGCTGGTTGGATCCCCCATCCATTGCAAGATGCCAAATTCCATATGTCTCACAGAATGATTTTTCTGTGTGAAGTGCCTTGAGACTGGGGTGGATTTTTCAGCAATGAATTTCTGAACACTGCTGTAGTGTTCATACATCCTGTTTCTGATAGGTCTTTTGGTCTCCCCTATGTATTGGAGACCACATTGATTGCAATTTATAATGTAAATCACATTTGATAATTCACATGTTATTTTGTGTTTTGGTGGAAGTCCCTGACATTTAAATATCCTTTTGCTATGGAAACTAGTGACTTGTTCTAGTTTCTTAAGTTTGGGGCAGTAAGTACATTTCCCTAGTCTGGTGCATACTGGCACATGAGGTGGGGCTGTACCTAATGGTTTAGGTGTGGGTGGGTAGTTAATACTACTACTGATCAATTTGTCCTTGAGATTTGGTAGTCTCCTATATCCAACTATAGGTTTGTCTTTAAATATTTTTGTGAGTTCCTCTGTGTTTTGGATAATGTTCCAATTGTTTCTCACTAGGGCGCCAATGGGTGGATTGGTTGGGTTAAACTGGGTCACCATTACTGGTAATTCACTTTCTGAGCGTGGTACAGTGTCAAGTAATTCATCTTGGTTGAATTTACGAGCACTGTGGTAATGCTTTTTCAAGGACTTAAATGGATATCCTCTTTTGAGATAGCATCCAGTAAGTTTATAAGCATTTAGCTCAAAATCAGTGTCAAGGGAACAGATCCTTCTTAACCTCAAGTATTGTCCATATGGTCCCTTTGTAAGGATACTGTTAGGATGTGCTGAGGAGTGTTCCAGATACAGGTGAGTATCTGTAGGTTTATTATACAGGGTTGTGATTAATTCCCTGTTTTGACCAAACTTGACAGTCGTGTCTAAGAAGTCAATTTGGGTGTAACTCATTTCATGGGTAAATTTTATGGTCTCATGTAATGAGTTTAGATATTCAATGAACTTGTTCAGTGAGTCCTCCCCATGAGTCCAAACCATGAAAATATCATCAATGAATCGTTTCCATGTGAGTGGTTTGAGTGGATAACCTTCTAAAGCTTTGGTCTCAAATCTATCCATAAAAAGGTTGGCGTAGTTAGGGGCTAAGGATGTGCCCATAGCTGTGCCTCCTGTTTGTAAGTAATGGTCGCCATTAAAATTAAAGTTCATACTATGTAGTACCAATTTGAGTAGATCAAGTATGAAATTAGCGATTGGTCCCTTTGTAGGGTCTTGTCTCAGTTTAGATGCTACTGCCAGGATCCCTTCATTGTTAGGGATATTGGTGTAGAGTGATGAAACATCTAGGGTGCATAAAATGGCACCATCTGGGATGGGTCCTAAGGATTTTATTTTCTTAATAAAATCCTGTGTATCTCTTATGTAAGATTTTGTTTCGGGAACATATTCTTTAATATGTTCATCAACCAGCTTACTAATTCTACTAGTTGGGTGATTGACTGAACTACAGATAGGTCTCCCTGGGACACCCTTTTTGTGGATTTTGGGTAGCATGTAGAACCTGGCTTCAGTGCAGTTGTCTGGAGCTAAATGTTCAAAATTCTTTTCAGTGATGAGGCCTTTATGCCTCATCTGTGCTAGAGTTTTGGTGACATTTTTGGCTATGGTGTCAGTTGGATGGTCAATTAACTTGGTATAGTATTTATTATCACTCAACTGTCTATAGCCTTCCCTGAGGTAGTCAGTAGTATTCATGACTACTACAGCTGAGCCTTTATCTGCCTTTTTGATGATAATTTCTGGATTATCAACTAGTTGTTTTAAGCCTAATCTCTGTTCTCTGGTCAGGTTTGGCTTAGAGTTATTTTTAGTTTTACTGTTAAGTAACCCAAGTTTGAATGACCTTTGGAAAATATCAAGCGATTGGTGGACTCTATTAGGTTTACAAGTACTTTTATTAACAAACCCTTTATGCAAGTGCTTGTAGGGATCCATTTCTTGGTCTAGGTTACTGGCCATAAAGTGGATCAGATCCAGTTCATTGTCTGATAGGTGTTCAAACATTTGGTTGTCATTGTAAAAGTGGAATTTTAAGCAAAGCCTTCTGTGGAATTCCTTAAAATCTGTCCAAATGAGGGATTTGTTTGGTGGACCAGGTGTTGGACAAAAGGTCAATCCCTTTTCAAGTGCTGAAACTTGGGCTTCAGTTAGGGTTGTGTCAGACAGATTAATGACTGTATGACCTATATAACTATCCATGGTTTTCCCTTTGGGGAGGATTCCAGGAGGAGCAGTCATGGCTTCCTCCTTAATCCGCTTGAGAATATTGTCAATGTCTGAAGTTGCCATTATTAAAAATGTGCAACATTGTAATATTAAGTGAAGGGTACTGAGGTAGGTTTTACCTATCCACTTGGATCTGCTATTTTAAGGAGGATAATCCGCTATTTGTCCTCCTTAGGTGGATCTAGGGGATTAGGAGTCCATAGAAACAAGTCAGAGATGGTTGGAGTGAGTTGTGTCCAAATCCAAGTGTATGGAACTACATTGTAATAGTAGTCAGATTTATTAGCCATAAAACAATACATTAATAGCATTGATATGAACATGATCATTTTTTTATTTTGAATCAACTTGTTCAGTCCATTCAACAGCATTTTTAACTGTCTTTCATGGTTCCTGTCTTGGGGCCTTCTTTGGTTACTTTTCCTCCTGTCTTGTTTGGACTGAGGGACCTGTTTCTGTACACCAGTCTTGAGTCTCTCTGGAGTGAGGTTGGCGCTGCTGACTTGAACTTTTCAGTCAGGGAGTCACTAATCTCTTTAAACTGTTCTTGGTCAAGGTGGGTCTCCATGTCAGCTAATGTGCTCTGGATTTCAGTTTTAATGTTAGAGTACTTCCTGTTGAGTTCATCTACCCAGAAGAGAGTTAGCTCTCTTTTACTCTTTGAGACGATTTCCATCCACTTCTTCTTGAATTCTTCCTCAGAGCTGATTGGTGGACTGCTCCTGAAGTTACACTGGACAGGGAATGTTCCTGACTTGAGACAATTCTTGATAGCGTGGATGTTGGTAGCTAGGTTCAGCTTCCTTCTATAGAGGGTTTTGGCCTTCAGATAAAGGGGTTTGGTTGCTGCTGGATAGTCCCCTCTATTGTCTGGTGAGACCGCTGGAGAGAGGATTCTCTTTCTCTTGACTCCCTTGCCTTTATTGGACACTGGGTCTTTTAGTCTGTTGGCTGCTTCATTGAGTAGTTGGACAGTTTCACTACTCATTGTGGTGGTAGGAATAGGAGTGCCACTCATGGGTGTGTTGAAAGCACTTGCACTTTTCTCTTGAAGATGATTTAATTCAGCAGACAGAGCTGTATCACTAACACTCATTTTTACCCTAAGATAAATATAAATATAAGTGTTGTGTGTCAGTGAGGTAGGTGTTATCCCTGTATAACCTTGCCTTATATTGTCCAATTATACTTGGCAATATTCCGAAAATTATGTGTATTTTCTCATCAGAGGCTGAAGAATTATCCCAACATTGGTCCACTATGTGGATAGGTTTTTTGTACCTTAGGACCAATGTTGGGATAATTCTTCAGCCTCTGATGAGAAAATACACATAATTTTCGAAATATTGCCAAGTATAATTGGACAATATAAGGCAAGGTTATACAGGGATAACACCTACCTCACTGACACACAACACTTATATTTATATTCATTCATCAGTATGTTGATAGGGCGTTGGTCACACAACATGCATTTTTTATTTGAAAAAGCAGCTCATCAGTCATGTTGTGTCTTCTGTTAAGACTGCATGTTTTTTTAGATTTGGCCTCCATTGGACCAATGTTAGTCCAGTAGTGAATTTTAGATCATGGAAAGCAGTCAAATTAGTAAAGGCATTGTGTAATAATCAAAATCAATTGAATCTAGAACTTTGAAAGCACTATTTAACAATTTTAGACATAGAGATAATATTTTCATAATATAATTACAATACGAAAGCTGTTATTAATTTTTTTTTACTTTTATAGATCATTCACGTCATTCTATGTAGATGATTAAGTTATATGATTGATAATGTATTTGTCACATGACTGATGCACATTAAATTCTTTTGAAAAGTAAGAAATAGGATGTTTGAGACCTTCAACAGTTGACTGTATGACATGACTGGTCAGAGTAACGGTTGACAGGGCAAGCAAGGTGAAAGTTACTGGTAGCTGGCAATTTGCAAACAGGAAATCTTTATACACAATAATTGGATTTGATCATGAAGATATATAAATATCAAAATGTAGAATTGCTAAATTGTTAAAGATGTTCAATGCCTTCATCAGTTGACTGCAATAAAAATACACTTGTAACATCACTGACATCCACAGCTAGCTACAATGCCTTACTAAAGTCTGGGGCACCTAAGACTGGCTGCAAAGAGAGAATACTTTTATATTCTGTCAAACACTTTCCGACAATACTAAGGCCAGTGACATAATTGATACCCTTTTTCAGTAGTTCAATAACTGGAGTATTGGCCTCAGAGAAGCCTTTATGAAATATTCTATAATACCCTGTTTTTCCCAGGAATCTCATTAAACTTTTATTGTCAGAAATGGGTTAGCCAATGATGCCTTTGATTCAATGACTCCATGACCTACATGTCCTAAGAACACAACTTTTCATCTAACAAAGTCACAAGTTACAAAATAATAATACTACAGGTCATAGTTCGAGTTCACTTTTTGAATAACTGAGGAGTTTATTTGCCTAACACTTTATCTGAAGTAGTCTCAACTGTACTTCGACAGTATAAATTATCTTATGCTAGAAATATATATATACTTTTGGAGAGATGCAATTGCACAGGTGTAATTGGTTATGTTTTTACACTATTTGCTAATTTAGTGTATAATAAAAGTGTATGTAAAATCAGAGCATTTATTTTTAGTTTTCTCTGTGGTGGGGGTCATTCAATATAATGGGTGAATGGTAGAGCACTTGTTTTATGTTCGAAAATTCAAGTGCCATGAATGGGCATAATGCATTTATAATAATAGTTTTTATCATATTCCACACCTTTGGTCCAAAGATTAATCTTGTGTATAGTGTTGAGTTTATTTTTAACATTAATAAAGTAGAAATGAAAAGGTTCAGAGTGCCTGGACCAACATCATGAGTGAGTTCAAGCAAAAACTCACCAAGGCATTACTTTGAATTAATTGCAACTTCGGGAAATGAGTCTCAGTCAAAGGGGAGACTCCCTGCACGTATGCACAGTATCCCCCTCAAGTTCTTATTTTTATATCCTGGAATTTTATTCTAATATTACTACACCTGGATTCTCGAGTATAAAAGGCCCTCAACCAGAAATTGGAGCCATTCTTTGTTTAGTTTTTAGGAACTGTTTTTGATAGTGAAGAATAATGCAGATATTACAACTTTCTAACCAAGCAATATTATGGGAAATGTTATATTGTGTTGATATCTTAAGAAGACCTGCATGATTTATTTAACATTGGAGGAGCAAGATATTGTACCAACTGTGAACTAACAGTTTAGCTGAACCTCTCAAAATATCACAAAGATTCGGCTATTTAGAAGAACAAGCAGCCAAAGATAGGCAAGTTCTCACAGGCCTAGTGTGGCCAGTCACACCGTGGTATTTGGCATCGCAAACAGGGGATGCAGTCAGGTGTTAGGTGGGGCTCACACTAATGTACATCACTCTTCATATCCCACAGCTCAGGTGCCTGAATGGGGCACTAGACACCAGGACACCACAGAACCTTTGATCAGTCAAGTCAGCTTATCACAACTACAGACAATCAACAGAGGGCGTCACAACCATCCAACACATGATCATATAACTTCCAATCTTCAGGCACTCAGAAACACTGCTGATACCCACCAACGGGTCAATCAGAGATACCAGGAGTTGGTGCAAGCCACAAATTTTACTGACACAGGTAATTTAGACCTACTACTAGACACATTACAGAGACAAGATAAGGTAAAAATCAAATGGCCACAAGATATGGCCTTCATAGGCACCCACGAGCGTCAACAAACATATCTACAGTTAACTTCTATGAAATGACTTCAGGCATTTTTGAGAATCAGAGAAAAAGAAAACAACCCTATAATAAGAGAGAAAATGATTAAGTTTCTGACTAAGCTTACCCAGGATGCGTGAAATGTTTCCTGGGAAGCTACAAAATGTGCACATTCTGTTCTTCTACACAGGATGGGCGACAGGGTTGTTGATAGGAAGAACATTGCTGAAAATTAAAAACAAATTAGACAAAGATATGCACAGACAAATTTGATACAACACGTGCAAGATAGACCGAAAACAACAAAAACGGCCCCCTGTAAACAGTTTAATATGGACCAGTGTAATAGACCAGGAGCCCATGATTGAAAACATTTGTTACTTTGCAGCATTGCTTTCTAAATTATCAGGCAGAAAATGACTGCTTGAAGGCAGCTAAAGAGCAGGCAAAAACAGCTGCCAGGTCTAAATCAGTTGTCACTAGTTTTTTATAATTGGGCAATCACTCATATTAATGACATTTGTAACAAAATTGGCAAGCAATGAAAAACAAAAACCCAAGATTCAAGAACTGAATAAAATCATAAGCAGTCCTTTTAGAGTGAGATATATTTTAAACAGCAGTGCAAAAAAGCAGTTAACAAATGCAGAAATTAAAGTTAAAAACAACATCTGTGTGGCAAAAAAACAATGACAGATAGGAGCAAACACAATAAAGGTGAGTGATAAAATTTTAGTGCATGGCAATCATGACAACACAGGTCGCTTGTATGGAAACAACAGCACAACCCTTGATAGTATAAGCACTCAGATGACACCCGTGACGCCAATCCAACTTGTGCAGAAATCAAGGTATTTAACCAGTTTGAGTTGTTGCCATATGACGTCAGTAGTAATGGCCTTAGTGATCAAGACATGGTCTCCACACACTCGAATGACAATACAATGGTCATTAGGTATCATGCAGCCAACAAAGACATATTACAGACTGTACATAACAGTTCACAGTTCGATCTGGAACATATAGATAATACCAGTTGAGTCAGCAGAGTCAGGCCAGTTCAACAAGGTAAAGGCAGCACATGCATGGGATGAGTAGATTTTGAGAAAATTAGAGATGAATGCATTTATCTAAAAAAACATATTAAAAGAATACACAGTTTTTGGCTTTCTCCCCATCTCAAATCTCAGGTGCATGAACATAACGGCAAGTACAAAACCCAATTGTATCCTCAGTCACAAGCAAGTAGACCCTATTGACAGACATAGAAGGGTTAGGCAAACAGGGAAATATAATTTTGAGGAAAGCAAGATACAGCTCCCTTCGAAAATCAACTTTCAGTTACTAGAGGAACTAGCAAAAATAACTGGGATTATCAACTCCAATATAACTTGAGTGCACAGCACAGCTGAGAAGAAGACGAAGGTGGAGGAAAAGAAGTCTGTTAAGTTGAAGTCCTCAACTTCATCTAGCCGGCTGCAGTTTCTACTGACGAGAAGTTTGAAGAACTGGACCAGAAATGGTCGGACCAGTTCAACCGGATAGAGGTACTCTTGTTAACCAAGACCTTGGACCAACCTCAACAGGAACTGAATTTCAAAACAGTCAAGGTGGCTCCATTGGATAGGGGATTAACTTATAAAACTTTAATTTACTTATTAAATTTGCAATATGTTGGAACTGGGGCAAACTTTTTTGGTTAAGGAGTATTTAGACATTCTTCTGCCATCAATCACTAAACTTTTTGATTGTTTCTTTTTGAAGGTGCTGTTCCTGCTGGTTTCAAAAAATGCTGAACAAAAAAAAATACAACTCAACCTGTGTCAGGCCTGTGCTTTATCACACAAATTGTCAAGTGATTTTTTGCGTCCCAATTAAATCACTATATCAGTTGTAATGGAATTGAGAATGTCAAAAAGTCCCATAATAAGTTAGGCCATTCTCAGTGTGTCAAGATTGGTTCTATTCCATCTGATGCTAAGAAGCTTTTAGTGCCACAGGGCTCTATCTTTGGTCAAATACTCTTTGTTTATATACTAGTCCCCTCAGTCTCTCGAAATAGTACTGGCCTAGGTTTCACTTCTATGCAGATGATACACAGTTACATGTTCACACAAGAATGTGCCTTATGCCTTTGACAGATTGAAAACCTGCTTATATCAGGTCAAAAAGTTGTTGTTCACAAATAAGTTGAAGCTGCACCCGGATAAAACTAAATTCATCATTTTGTTTGAAAAATGCAAAGTCAAAAACTCAACAAATCTTTCCCAGTAAATATTCTTGGTAATTTCCTCTCACCTGTTGAGGTGGCCAGGAACCTTGGTGTATGGTTTTATAGTGATTTCTCCTTCTTGAGACATCACTCTGGTCTTATTGCTGTTAATGCTTTGGTTGGTAGTCTAATCTGTCATTCCTTGTTTAAGAGCCTCTCTGTTCTAGATCTTTGTAAGCTACCATATGTTTCAAATAGTATTGGTAGAGTCAATACCAACACTATCCAGTATTCGCACATCCATCCTATTAGACAGACTTTCCATTGGATCCCTGTTGAATATCGTTCTGTATTTAGGACTGCCTTACTGGTATACAAGTTCCTACATAAAAGGTTGAGGTCCCACAGTTTCCTACTTCAGTATGTAAGTCTACTAAACATTTTGGCCTCAGCTTAGCTTATGATGCTCAGGAGATTTGGAATGATCTACCTAATGATGTATGCTCGGCCACGTATGTCCACTCATTGAGAAAGAATACCAAAACCTATCTCTTTGCAAATGCATACCCACCGTAATTTCTGCTTTACCCAGTCTTTTTTTTCTGTATGACGTGCCTAGAGCCTGTCTATGGATAGAGATTAAGCACAATGAAAGTACAATTTTGCGTCCTTAATGCATAGCTTAGAAGCATTTTTGTCCCATCCTGACAGGACATGTACAGTCCAAGTTTTGATAGCTAACAGTTTGCTTACTGAAAATACAGAGACACAGACATGACCATTTATCATTTAATGAGATAGTTTAAACTTTCACTTGAAAAGATTAAAACGAAAGAAAAAAATAGCACACAAGATACCCGAACACCACAGCTAGGGGAATAGTTTTCTACACCATGAAATATAGTATTAGTGAAAAAGTACAAAGATTGGGACACTCAGAAAAATGCCGGGTACATAAGGTCCATATAATGTTTAGATGAGAAAATAATGTCTAAGTGAAAGAAAACGAATGAAAAGTATTAAAACAAGACAATTCGATAGCTGACAGCATTAATCAGTACACTAAAAAATTGAAACTGTAAAATTTATTAATTGGAGCATTGCTGTCAATGGAAATAGCACAATCATGTAAAAGTGCATATAATAATTAGTTGCTGCAATCCATATATCCTTGTTTTTAAAGAAACATGTCTCAAATATGGCAAGTGAACACACTTTGGCTTTGCCAAAGCTAAAGGTCATACCATGATTAAGCACACTAACAAACCCTAACCAATATCCCTACCAAGTGTCGCCAGTCTAAACCTTTCGGAATCTAAGAAATGGCTAGGTCAAGATTTTTGTTAAAGGTGAAGTCAAGATCTCACCATAATGCTGCACACCTAAATCTCCTAAGTAATGTCCCAACCTGTCAACTTCCTACACCTTATGTTTCTAAGATATTGCTCAGACAAGATTTTATAGGTCAAGGTCACTGCCATAAGGTAAAATCAAAGTTACACGAAAATGTTGCACACCTACACCCCCAACCAATATCCGTACCAAGTATCAACATTCTACACCTTATGATTTCCGAGATATAGCGCAGACAAGATTTTATAGGTCAAGGTCACTCTATGATGTTGCACAGCAACACCCCTAACCATTGTCCTTACTATGTGTCAACTTTGTACACCTTACAATTTCTGATATATAGCCTGGATAAGATTTAAAATATCAAGGTCACTATGGCAAGGTCAAAAGTCAAATTAAAGTCACACCATGACTTTGCACACCTACACACTAAAGCAATGTCCCAACCAAGTATCAACTACTTGCACCTTACGATATAGCCAAGACAAGAATTTCAAACTCAAGGTCACTCTGCCAAGGTCAAAGGTCAAATCAAGGTCACACCATTACACTGCCCACCTACACCCTCCAAATAATCTCCCTACTACGTATCAACTTCCTAAGCCTCACGTTTTTGAGATATGTTTGGGACAATCTTTTCCAGCCGCCTGCCTCATGGCCCAAACAAGCGCTCATCTGCTCATCTGGGCACCATGGCTAAAAACAATACCCTAACAGCCCTTAAGGGCTGTGGGGTAAAAATTATTCCCTGATATTTAATTCAAATACAGCACATGTTGGATAACCTACTTTTGCTCGAAGTTTATCAAAAAGCTGATTCAGGAATTCTTAAATGTACGCTGAGAAAATCCAATGTAATGCTAAGGTGCAAAATCAAAGCTTGGCAGTATTTTAGTCCAGATATATGAGATATATATGATCTTCAACCAGGATTCATATGTGAAAGACATTTACTTGTACAATCAGCTACAATTTTGAGAAACACAGACATGAGTCCCATGAAACCATGTAACAGTTTGCTTAGGTGTTTATTAACTTGAACACATTATAAATAATGTTCTAATGTTGCATTAGGTGTTTGCCTTATTCTTTATATCAGTGTTGCTTAGAATAAAAATACAAACTGTCACATATTTCTAGACTTTTTAGCTTATACTGTGTTTGTAATGTGAGATTTAATGATGTAGATGTGTACTGGTACAGTTTATTGCACCGCGCGATTGTTTCCAAGGTTGTTTTAAAGAGTCAATTGTTTTCTAAATCTAATTGTAGATTATATTATTACACCAGACAATTGTTTCCAAAGAAATTTTAATAAATCATTTGTTATCTAAAGCTAATATGTTTATCAGTTATTCCAATAAGCCAACTGTTATCTAAACATAATCTTTTTATGCACATAGATATAGCTAGTAAACTGACCCTTCACAAGGCACTCAGTATTATATGTTTATTTCATTGTGGATAAAAGTAATGGTACATCAGTTACAGAAATGACAACTGGAAAAGAAGACCCTTTTTCAATATGTTCAGAGCAAAAGATATGACTTTGAAAATGATGAATCATGAATGGTGACTTGAAAGTCCTGATAACGATAATATTTTTTTTTGTCTCTATGTAATACAAGTTCATTACTGTCAATGTGATAGATACTGGCTGAAAAAAACACACTGTTAGTATAATAAAAATGTCTGTCTAGTACCTCATAATTGCTTTTGATTTAACAAAATATAATGTGTTTTTTACTTTGCATATTTTTTTACTGTTTATTGGTTTTGTATCTTGAAAAATAAACAGCTGATTGAGGAAGTGACATGTTCAGATGAAGGTACACAAGTGAGTTGAGGGTGATGGTGTGAGGAGGATTTTCTTCTGTTGGCTAGTACGATAGTGTACTCGCCTCCTGGTTTGAAGATTATCAGTGCCAGGGGGGGATTTCCAGCTACACCTGTGCCCCTGATACTTCCCTAGTTTTACACATGTATACAAGCTCACAATGAGGTCGTATTGTTTCCTTAATAGATGGAGAGGAATCAGGTGAATCAAGTATACCTCAGAAATGTGATGAAAAATAGGAACTCTGTACAAAACCTGGTGACTTTACTGAAATATTCCTTCATGACGAGAAAGAAAAAGGTCACTCTGTTCAGCCTCAGAGTGTCTCCGTCCACTGTGTGAGGAAAAATCTCAGATTGCCATGGCATCACTTTTAAGCTTTTTTTTTATTTTAAAGATTGTGGGTATTGTACAGTCTAAACTCATACATGGATTTTCACGAGGTTGTAGAGCTGGTTATGCTTTTGGGGGATATTCGATAACAAGTGCTGCCATGGTCAAACTTTAAGATTTTGGGGCCTTAAAATTTGTGGGCCTAAACCAGTGCAGGAATTTTCCCCAAATTTTCAGGAAATGTTAACTGACCCAGGATCCCGAGCTGATTAGGTTTTGAACGGTATCTATTATGAAATGTTCACTATATCAAATCTTTAATGTCAAATAGGAAGGGAGGGGGCATATCAACAGCCATAATATCTCCCTTTTCCTATGGGGTTTGGAAAAAGAAAGCAACTTCTTCGAAATTGTGGTCTGCAAATCCTTTGCAAGTGTCAAATTTAACTTTAAATCCCTGCTTCAAGGGCATGTAGGGTAGTCATGCTAAAAGGGCCTTATATTTCCCTTATCATTGGTTCCAGGGCTTCAAAATATGAAACCAACTTTTAAGAAATCATGGTCTGTGAATCTTACATCTGACGACATTTCGTGAATTCTGTAAACTTCTTGCGAGTGAGGTTGTTTCTAGGATTGTACATTCAGTTTTACCTGTGGGCTGGGGTTTTTGCCCACTGAGGCCGGCTAGAGTCGACTGTTACTCTGGCTTAGACTTTCATGCAAACCTGCACTTTCATGAATAGGTGTTTTAAACATACATGTACTTCACCCTCAATTTTCCTGACAGTTTCAGTTGAAGGGTTTGACTCATACTGTTCATATGACGATTAGTATTGTGAAATTTAACATGAATCTGGCTACATGTGTTCAGTTTGAACCAAGTGAAAGTATCTGTAGAGAATTCAAGTGGTTGATCGGAAGCATTTTTATTGAGAGATAATGAAATATCAGTGGAAACAAGGGAAAGCATGAATAAACAAATTTTAAATATTAAGGGAAAATATGAATAAATAAATATTATTGGTGTGACAGAGTAGTTGATGATTGCTATTCCACCGTATCATCAAAAGACAATCCTAGTGTCTTTTACATGTCTTTTTTTCAAGTAATTTGAATATGTACCCTAAAACAGCAAACATGTACAGAAGTTGGAAGAGGTTATGAAAAATTACATCGCTGTGGCTACAAAACTGGATATACCAGAAGAATAAAATCTCCTCGACACCCAGTCCCATTAGTTAGTGACACTATAAAATCAGTTCAAATTCATTAGTAAACATTTAAAGAATCCGTTTACACGCTATTCTAAATACAATGTCTTGCAATGATGCCTACCACAAGGTGATAGTGTGAACACTGATGGTCCCAAGCCAACATTCTATCCAAAGTTCTAATGTTTAATCTCATTGATTTTTAAGTTGTCACTTGTTGATGTCACGGGAGCGTTATCTGTTTTAACAGTTTTTAGAGCTCCTTGATTTTAAAATTATTTTTGCATTAACAGAACTAGTTGTTTTTCTCAAAAAAGGTTTAAACATTTTGAGTAATCACAGCTTTGTAATGTCAACTCATTTGCTATATTAGCAAGGGCAGATCCAGCTTTAAATAAGTTGTGCAAAAGCTGGCAGGGTCCAGGGGTGATAAATTGCCTATTTATGATTGTAATTTTTGATAAATCGTTGTCCAGAGTGGGCTGTTAAAAATTTTAATATGTAACTGTTGTTTTGGGGATTTGAACTCCCCGAAGTTCCATTTGGATCAGCTTGTGATTAGTATTCCTGTGTATAAATACTCAACTAAAAGTATTTTGCTAATGTTTGGAATAGATTTCAGACTTCATATTATAGTTGGTCCAATATCACAGTCCACATCTGATAGATCCTAAGTTTTGCATATCAAATGTTGTTTTTGAATCAAATCCTTTTGTTAATATAGAAATTAGGTGTTGATTGGTTTACATTTAATTTGATAAATTGATGTAATTGTTTTTTCCTAAGTGATTGAAGAAACTTGTAAGTGAGATCATTAAGTTGCATCAGATCACATAACTGTACATTGAATATTATTGAATCACTTATTTACTAAACTTAGGCTCTTAACCCCAGAGGCATTTTCAATGGTCACTTTCAAATCAAAAAGCGATGAATACCCAAATTATAGGTTAAGGAAGAACAAAGCCTACAAAATTAATTTTTGTTCGTTCTAACTAAAAGTGAGTTAAGGCTATATTAAATCAAGTTTGGTTTACCTTTCTTGAAGAAGACAAGACATCCACCTTTTGCTAACAAATTTAACAGACAGATTAAAATTACATGGGGTTTATGTTTTCATGTATGTTTGATATAAAATTTAATTGCAAAGATAATTAGTTCTTTGGCATTTAAAACAGCATTTGACATTTTTTTTCAGTTTTTACCCCAAAGCCTTAAGGACTGTGGGTAATGTCTTCACCCATGGTGCCCAGATGGTTTATTTATTTATTTGGGGGTTTACATCACTTTCTACACTGTACAGGTTAAACGACAATGGGTAGTTGGGAGGGCAGAGGAAACCAGGCCATACAGTTGGTCAAGGTTCTGTACTCTAAACTGCCGACCAACAGCAAGCAACTATAAGCTTTCCCACTTGAGGTCAGGCCAGGATCCGAACACCAATCTGAGACGTGAGAGTGTTACCATTCTGCCACCATGGCCTCATGGTGTGGTGTCTTGATAGGAACATTGGTTGGGGGGTGTAGGTGTACAACGTATAGTGTAAATCTTCCTTTGACCTTGTTGAAGTGACCTTGAGTTTGAAAATTTTGTCCAGGCTATATTGTGGAAACCATATAGTGTAGGAAGTTGATACTTGGTAGAGACATTGGTTAACAGGTGTAGGTGTGCAACGTCATGGTGTGACCTTGATTTGACCTTGGGGCCTTGAAGAAGTGACTGTAACCTTTAAAATCTTGTTGGGGCTATATCTCAGCAATCATAAGGTGTTGGAAGTTGATGTTTGTTAGGTACCTTGGTTGGGGGGGTTGTAGGTATTCAGCATTATGATGAAACCTTGATTTTGACCTTTGACCGTAGTGTAGGGACCTTGACCTTTAAAATCTTGTTCAAGCTATATCTTCGAAAAGTGCAGGAAGTTGATACTTGGAAGGGACATTGGTTGGGGGGTGTGGGTGTGCAAAGTCTTGGTGATACATTTCTTTGACCTTTTACCTTGCTGCAGTGACCTATCAAAGCTTGTTATGGCTATATCTCCGAAACTGTAAGATGTAGGAAGTTGATACTTCGGACACTGGTCAAGAATTGTAGGTGTGCAACGTCATGCTGTGAACTTAATTTGAACTTTGTCCTTGCCATAGTGACTTTGACCTATAAAATCTTGTGTAGGCTGTAACTTAGAAACTATAGGGTGTAGGAAGTTGATACTTGGTAGAGACATTGGTTAGGTGTTGTAGCGTGCAAAGTCATGGTGTGACTGTCATGGTGTGACTTTAGTTTGACCTTTGACCTTGTCATACTGACGAGATTTCAAATCCTGTTAGGGCTATTTCTTGGATTCTAAGGTTTAGAAGATTGACACTTGACAGAGACATTGGTTGGGGGGTGCAGTTGTGCATCACTGTGTTACCTTTAACTTTGACTGTGACAAAGTGTGTTCACCTGCCATATTTGACCCACCTGTCTCTTATGAGAAAGATTTATGGATTGCTTGCAATTGATTATTTCATACACTTTTATATGATTGTCATATTTCCATTGACAGCTACTCTCCAACTGATAAATTTTACAGCTTCATAATTTTAGTTTACTGATTAATGCTGTCATCTTGCTTTTGAATTGTCTTGTTTTTATAGTTTATCTTTGCACACATTTTTTTTTTCTCTTTGATATTATTTTCTCTACTTAAACATTATTTGTAGCTATACAATTGACACTGCTCTGCAAGTATCCTGATCTTTGTGCTGTTTGACTACCTCTGTATCTCATGGTGTTGAAAACAATTTCCCCAGACTGTGGGGTATGGGCATCTCTGATGCTATCTTTGTAAATACTTAGCAAACTGCCATGCGGTAGATAATGATGTGGCATGTAGTAAAGATACATATTAAATTTGATATTGAATATTTAATTGGATTATTTTTGTTTTCTAAATACTTGAAGTTATAGATGGTAGATATGATGTGGCAGATATGTTATGACTATATTTTTCTGTCTCCTGTGTTTTAATCACATAATGCAGTTTCAGGTGGCAGATAAAATACAATGTTACTGATAACATTGTTGCAAATAATGAAGAAAAATATATTGAATATGATATTGAACATTTTATCTTTAAAGTAAATATTTGATTCAGTCTATAGGTTATGTACCCAAACATATACCCATGTATGTTAGTTAAAAATCCTTTGTTATATGGTTGTGGCTATTATCTGTTGCATATGTTTGATCCCATTATAGTTAAAGATCAGAGTTCCATGGTAAATTTAGTCTTGCCAGGTTCATTTCAGAGATCAAATCTTGATCTAAACGATATTGTGCTCTAAGATGATGTTATGTGTACTTTTTAGCTGCTTTGTAGCCATTGCTAGTGACTGCAATAAGGTAAGTATCTTGAATTTCTAATGTCATCCATCAATTTAAAGCTATTACAATACATACAGATATTAAAATATTACTCTCTTGGATTTCCAGCAATTAACTTGGATTAACTGAAACTTATATTTATTTATTTATTTGGGGTTTAACGTCGCTTTCAACACTGTAAGGTCATATCACGACCTATAGTTGGAAGGGCAGAGGAAACCAGTACATAGAGTTCGCTAGGGTTGTGTACTGCAAACTGCCGACCAACGGCAAGCAACTACCAGCTTTCCCACTTGAGCCCGTACGGGGATCGATCCCTGGCATCAGAGGTGGGAGGCGAGAGTGTTAGCACTCTGCCACCGTGGCCCCTAACTGAAACTTATAAGACTCTAAGTACATTTAGTGCTACTTGATCTATTTTGATGGTCATGCCTCTTTTTGTTTGACCATTTTATGTTAATAGGTTATGGAACTGGTGCATTAAATAGATCATAGTAAAGTGTATGTCTTTGTTAAGCAGATCATGCATCCACTGTTTAAAAACTACACAAATGTATGTGAGTTGTTCCAAAGAAAGCCCTCTCCTTAAATTAATGATGTTGAAGAGAACGGTCTACCAAAATTTGGTTTTATTTCTCATAATTAAACAGAAATGTGTGTTGTTGTGTCTAGTGTGATCAACTGGAGAATGAATTAAATGTGATGAAGCAGTGGATGTCAGAACTACTGGAGGTTTGACTTTTTTATGTATTTATTCAGTATATTTTGTGTAAACCTGTAGGATTTTCATTGTAGAGACTGTACATATACAATAAGAACCAAGTGAAGTTTTGAAGAATGTGTTTTTATGAACTATAAAAAGATCAACTACAACTACACAATAAAGAGAAGGGGCTTGAGGTCAGAAGAGGATATAAACTTAAATGTACATATAAATATTTGATGCCATTAGGGGCAAACGTAGTTTTGTCCAGATGTGTCAACCATGTCTGTATGAGATGAACATTCTAGACAACATGAATTTCCTAATCATTAGCTTCTTTTTCCAAAGGATCTTTTCGTTTCTCCGAGAGCTTGCATAACACACATTTTACATATCAGTAGGTTAATTAAATGATATATTTGCAAACGTTGTTTACATGAAAGGGACTTCACTTAAATGTTCTTTGATATTGTGGCTCTGAGAGTACTGTATTTTATGTAAAGTTTGGTAGCATGTACATTTACCAAGTCTGGTGAAGATCATATTTTTGTGATCATTTTGGCCTGGCAAGTACTTTAGTAAAGGTATCTCATAAGGTGTCTAGTCTTCTGTAATAAATGCATGACTTCTGTATGAATAATTATGAGATCTTTAATTATTTTTATATTTGCCATGACCATGTTTGCACACTTTATACTTATTTATTATGCCTGAAAGATTCAGTCATTATTTCCCACTCAGTATCCTTGGCAATTTCCTCTCACCTTGTGTTTGATTTGACTTGTATTTTTCCTTCTCCTGCCATGTCAGGAATACCTATAAGGCTTGTTCTGTTCATATCAGGGATCTTAAGCTACTCAGAGGGTACCTCATGTGTGATCCTGCTCTTTTGTCTGCAAATGTTTGGTTGGAATTTGTCTTGACTACTGTAATTCATTGTTTAGTAATGTCTCTGCCCTTAACCTTCTCTGGCTGCAGTTTGTAATAGACCAGACCGGCTACAATTGTTGCAAATACCACCAAGTACTCAGACATCACTCCTGTCAGAAACATTCTTCATTGGTTGCCTATTAGGCACCACCGTTTTAGTAGTAGATATTAGTAGCTATCCTAAATACTTTGAATACTTTGAACCTTTCATTAAACCCAGACATAGTGCGTACAATTATCTCAGAAGCCAATGTCATGGTATGCTGCTTGATGTCTTGACATTTTGCCTCAATATTAAAATTTTATAGAGCATTTTGGCCTCAGCTTTGCATGTAATGCCCGAAGGTTTCTGGTATTCACTCAGTCTTTCTCTGTGGCACTGAACCCTGCTATGCCTCTGGCTTAAAGATTATGGCTTTTTGTTATTGGTACTTAGATCTAGATTCTGAAAAAACTTACAAAAGTACTACTAGAATTAGAATACTTTGCGTGGCTTTGTTATGGAGAGCATCCAAGACAGATGCTGTTTCATTACTTGTGTCATTTTTTTCTGTTTGTAATTAATCTGTAGGGAATTTGGGTCATTGATAAAGCACAGTTTTAAATCTGAGATAGTCTGCAGGTTTGATGTATAATGTGGTTATTTATATTTTCTTGATTTGATTTTAATTATTTTTATATTAATAAATTCATGTGTGATTTTAGCAATGTTTTATGCTGTTTTGTATTCTACCAAGAATTCAAATTATACTTCTCAATGTGTACAGATCAAACATCTTTTCCATAATTATGATTTCAAAAGGTATAACAAAGTACCCAAGTTTCTATGCCCAGTTCCAGATTGCAAAGCTGTCAGGCTGTCATGATAGGGTTTGAATCCCTCTATGCATTGTGTTCAGTCTTCCTTCTGAGCAAATTGGTCAGTATGGTAATGCCCATATAGGGTGATTCTTATAGTCCCAAGTAAGCCCAAGATGCCTCTGTTGTGAGATCTTCGACAAAACCTGCAATCATTCAATCGGAATTGACACAGGAACCTCTCCAGCCTAAATTTACAAACATTAATCCAAGAGTCACAACTTTTAAGAACTAGGGCTTCTCTGAATTAGTAGAAAGAATTGGTGCTCTTCAAAGATAAAGTAGGAAACTGTTGGTTAAATAGTGAGTCAAATCATGGGACTTCAAATCACTCTTAAAACGAATGACATCCTTTCCAGGGGAAAAATCCTATTCAACTACCACAGATGTGTAAAGGCTAGCAATTACACATAAGATTGGCAATATTAATCACTCAATATCAGTTTACATGAAAAACTAAGTTGACCCACCGACAGATCCTACAGGGAAATATAGAGGGTCACTCAGGAATCACCAGTTGGAACATCTTTGGTGTTGTATCAACTGACAAAAGCAACTTTTCAGCCACTCAAGGAGTTTTCATTTATGCATTTCACTTTCAAAATGGGCTTTCTTCTAGCCTTGGCTTTGTGCAGAATAAAATTCTTCCATGGCATTATAACAATATCAGACAACATAAATGATAAAAGTGTGCATCTACTTCTATTACAGTTTCTTATTTAAGAATCAAAAAGTCAGAGATTGGCCTGATAGTGTGGTTCCAGTGTTCATTTCAGACATAGCTGCTGATTGATCAATCAAGGAAGAGATATCACTGTCAAAGCCATCTGTTATAATCTGGAGAAAATACCTCAGGATTGACAGGTATTTGGTTGTTGAAACTGAAACCAACCTGCTTAGTGGACTTGTGAATTTTAAGATGAAACTTTGGAACATTAAGAAAATTGGAAAAACAATCTGACTGCATCTAGTATTGTAAGTATTGTGGTATGTGGAAAGATATGGAGCCAAATATTTAGGGAAGCCAGTATGAATAAACTTGTACACCAGGTAGCCAGTTTGAACTCTGAGCTAAACTGAACAGGGAGCCAATGGAGTTTCCTGAGGACAGGAGTTATCCGAGTATATTTACTCAAATTTGTAACAATTCTAGCTGCACTATTTTGGATAGACTGTAGTCTGTGAAGATTGAATTTTGAGAGACTCCTGAAAAGTGAGTTATAGTAGTCCAACTGACTACTAACAAAAGCATTGGCAACCGACACAGCTGCATCATGAGTCAAGAACTGCCTAATATTTCTAAACTCCCTCAGTTGAATAAAGCAGCTTTTACAAACATTCTGGACATGTTTAGAGAAAGAAAAATCAGAGTCAAACCACACCAGGTTCCTGACTGACTTGGTGGGGTGAAGTCAATTACCCAAGATGTCAATTGGGAAACATACATTTAACCTTTCTCTCTGTTTCTTGGACCCAAAAATTATAAGCTCAGTTCTATCTGGATTAAGTTTAAGTTTGCTAGCCGACATCCATTCCTTAACATCTTGAAGGCATCTGTTCAACTTATCAAAAGCAACTGGGGCATTCATGTGCCACAGATGGACATAAAGTTGTGAATCGTTGGCATAGAAATGAAATTTTACCCCTTGGTGTTTACCAAACAGAGTACTAAGGGGAGATATGTCAAGAGAGAATACCAGAAGACCTAGAACAGAACCTCTGTGGTACGCCGAACAGCAATTTTTGTAAATGAAAGCAGAACCAATCCTAACAGATTGAAAACAATCCGTCAAATAGGAAGAGAACCATTTGAGAGCGGAGCCTGACCTGACCTATATGCTGACTGGTATGGGTTATTCAAGTCATGCCAATGAATATGGTCAACCGGCTGTTTAGCAAATACACATTCCACCAATTTGGAAATGAAGCTAAGTCCAGATACTGGGCGGTAGTTTATCAAATCCTCAACAGGAAGTGAGGCTTTCTTTATAAGTGGAGTGACTACAACCTTTTTGAACCCATCTGGAACCAGTCACTCCCAGAGCGAACAATTAACCAATTGGTTATAGATGGTAGAAGGTTGTCAATACATTCCTTAATAAGGGATGTAGGCAATGGGTCCAACAGGCATGATTTGGTGGGTGATTTGCTGATTATTTGACCAATTTCATCTTGAGAGACTTGAGTAAAGACTGTTAATTTAGGAGGCTCAAAGGGAGGATGTACCATGTTACAGGACTCAGATGAGAAGAAACTCTCATGGATTTTCATGATTTTATTTGAGAAAAATGTAGCAAAACGGTCAGCCAATGAGTTTGAGGATTCACAAGTAGGCAAAGTAGTGCTGTGGGATCTATGTAGGACTTTGTGTAACTCCCGCCATACTTTCTTGGAATCATGGCTGTTGTCGGAGATAAGTTTCCTGAAATAGACAGTCTTGCCTCTTTTGGCAAGATGATTATACCAGGTGATTTGATGCCGAAGACGACTCCTGTTGTATTGACTTTTATTTTTTCGCCAAGCACATTCAAATTGACATCTGAGTGACTTTGTGATAGCTCTCTGACAGCCAGTCAGCATGCTGTTTGGTCCTCAAACTGAACACAAGAGGAGCATACCTATCAAGGATACTACTCAAGTCATGTATGTATTGATCATAGAGCAGTCAGACAGAATTTGCTGGACATTTCACAAAAGGCATATCTTTAAGGTCAGACCTAAAGCTGGACATATTTATACGATGGTACCATTTAATGACAGCATGGTCAAATATGAATTCACAGACGTCAACATGTACGCACATATCTTGATCATTGGGGGAAAGAATGAGATCAAGGATATGACCGTGCAAATAAATGGTATTGTCAAATGACTGTGTTAGATTACATGATTCTAACAGGGATTCCAATTTGTAACTATGAGTACAAGGTACATCAACATGTATATTGAAATCACGGCACATGAAGTAATTGCAATCAACAGAAGACAGAAAGCAAACAAAGGACATAAATTTATCTAAAAAATGGAAGAACACGGCCCAGGAGGATGATAGATAGAAGCTAGGAGCAAAGTTTGGCCCAACACTGAAACTGATGTGACAATATTTTCAAAGCAACTATAATTTTGGGTATCCACCTTGCTACATATGTATGATTCATAAATGAAGAAACCAACACCACCGCCAATACCTGTTGAAAGTGGCCTATGTATCAATGAGAACCCATCAGGGGTAAGGGAACGAAGGAAACTATCAGAATCAGTGGTACAATGTGTGTTTCTGTGAGACAGAGGAATTCAAAGGTGTGAGATACAATTGTATCAGAGAGGAGAGGGCCCTTATTTCGGATTGACCTCATAGCCAAGCATAAGCATAGCATAAGCCCACTCTGTTTTACAGTTGGAGGAGAGACGTGGCAGGAGCAGCTATAAGAGTAATTTTTAGCAATCCTCAACATGGATGGAATGAGGAATCCACTTCCAGTGAAATTTTGGAAGATATTCCTGAGATGAGTGGCAGCCATCAATATGGTGCAGAAAAGAAAGATATGTATGGCAATCATCTTGGTTGGGTAGGTTGATTGACAATGCCGTAGGATCAAAATCACCTGTGGGTGGCCTAACCTTTATGGCCTTAAGGACTAACCCTTGAAACCTCGTCCCATGGGCAACTCACAGGCACCCTAGCAAGCCATACTAAAGCCAACCTTATGAACTCAAAACCAACCACAACCCAAAGAGTATTTTTATGCCAAAATACAATGGAAACTGTCAAAAGAAACTGCAATGTAATAATAAACCATCTATGAGAGCAATGAACCAATTTAAAATTACACACAATTGGCAAGAATATACAATAGGCATGATAGATTGAAAAACAGTTACCGGTAATACTCGGTTAGGTGGGCGATAATACCCGAAATATTGTAAAATCACAGTAAGAGGTATAGGGGATAAAAATCAGGTAGATAATAAAATAAACCTAAAATACTGGATAATATAATAAAAAAGTACAGTATATTCCCTGTAAGATGTTATTTTTACTATAGTTTTGAAAAGATGCGTTCTCCCTGGTGCATACTAAAAACAAGTCAAAAGTACAAAAATAAACTTGCACTGCACTTTTTTATAATGCATGTGATTTGAAAACATGAAAGTTGGAGAATATACAATTCGCCATCACCATTATAAAACGTTCTGGTGTAGGTGACAACAGGATAATTTATTGATATTTGTATATCAAACAGGGTACATGTTGAGGATTGTATAAAGATATCCTCTTTTCAAGTTGTATTAAATCCACATGTAGAGTAAGTTATGGGTACCTTGAAATTACCCCTAATTTTGTAAGTTTATTATTTTTCAAACTTTGTACACATAAAGATTTTCCAAAGGAATATGCTGACTGTTTTGTAACCTTCAGCTCAATACATTCGTAAAATTATGGCCATATTATTATTGCATTTTATATGATAGGTTTCTAATTAAAAAACAATCCCTTTTACAGGAATAAAAAAATCCCTGGATACTACACTTAAACTTTAATCATTTGAAATAAAAACATACAATATAAAACATGCTAATTTGACGTGTGGACCAGCTTGCATATATTAATTGCCATAATTAAGTTAGCTCAATAAATAGCTGGCTACTAATTGCTATGGCCAAAAAATGTATCAGTCATGTTATTTGTTGAACAATGCCTCATCTTCATTATGACAAAATTAACAAAACAATAGCTGTGTAACATCTAGACATTAGATCTTTGTATCAGTGTAAATGTGTAACAACATGTAACATTGTTTTTGGATTGATTATGCATTGTATATATTATCATGTTTTTCTGGTAAAGGTTCAAAGTATGCAAGAAAACTCAATTAAAGCTTTGGAGAAGGACATTTCAAACATCACCAAGGTATGTTTCAAATTGTTATTATTTCAGTACTTTTTAAAGCTCTCTTTGCTTTAAAAAGACATAAACATTTTGTGGTAAAAATAAAATGTTGTTTAATAAAATCAAAGTTTAGTATATCCATATGGTAAAAGTCTGATCCAAACTTTGTACACATAAAGATTTTCCATAGGAATATCCTGACCTAGTTGTAACCTTTAGCTCGAAATATTGGTAAAATTATGGCCTAATGAAGATGATGAGAGCAGTTTTAGCACTGGCAAGTCTTGAACAGCATGTACATTCATTTTTTTGAAATAATGCCTCCAATATTGTTTAGCAATGACTCCTCAACTGGGGCCTACATGGGTTCATTTAACCATCTGTTCACCCATCCTGCTTTTAGTAATTTCATTTTTGACCGCATATCTACCAGACGAAGATCTCTGTTTTCAATAGAATTAGTGAGACAGTTATGATCTGTACAGTTTCTTGCTTTCCACATAAACTGAGAAATTTTTTTTTCAATTTTCAGTATTATTGTTTCAGGAAAAGTAGTAGTAGCAAGCAATCCTAAATCAATTTTGAGAAACAAAAAATATTTACTACAGTGACTTTACCAAATACAGTTAACATATATTTTCCAGATAACCTGAGAGAAGTTTACATTATATTAATGTTATTGTTCCAGCTCAGCTTTTTACGTACAGGACTTTCACTGAATTTCACACTCCGAAAGCTTTGGATATTGATATATCTTAGCAGCCCTAATAGTAACCCTTCTGTTTTGTAAATATTGAGCTTATGCCCTGTGTCTGCAGAGAATACAGACACTGATTTGAGAGCTTCTTGAAGAATAGAAAAGTATTTTAACAGTAAGGTTGAATCATCAGCATATTGGCGGATTTTTAGTTCTACCTTGTCAAAATGCAACCCTTTAATATTTTTATTTTCATTTCTTTTTAACAAACAGGGTAAACAATATTGCTTAATTTTTCTTAGAAAGATCTCCTTTCTTTGTACTACTGAACTTGGATCACAGTACATGACCCTGACTCAAGAAAATAAAACTTTTCCCACAGTAACATTTTTTTAAACACTGGTACATAAATTCCCAATTAATTCTGTCAAAAGCCTTTTCACAGTCTAAACTTAATTGCATTCCATGAACCTGAAATCTTTTAATCTTACCTTGTTACCTATAAATCATGATTTAATGTAGGCGCTTTGATAATGTGATATTATTTTATGCATTACCCTTTTGAGCATGTTTGTTAAAACAAAAACAATTATCTTATAATTTAGTAGTTTGTTAAGCTTATTGGTCTATAATGTTTAACTTTTTTGCGCTTTTGGTGTAATAATGTCTGCTTTTTTAAGGATTCAGGCAAAGTACTGGTTGAGAAACTTTCATTAACAAAAAAGAAATTTTAGATTTGGCCAAAAATGCTATTAAAAATCAGGAGTCAATCAATCTAATCCTGGAGATTTGCATGTTTTTAGTTTTGTAGTAACATTTACAATTTTATTTTCCATAAAAGACTAATCACAAAATACTTTATCAGTTCATCAATGTATTTAGAATGTTTACAGGTGATAAATAATCACTCAAACTACTATTGGTGACATTTGATCTACTAAAAAAGCCCTTTATAGTATATTTAGATTTCTTTTCAAGATTTGGTTATCAGTATGAACAAGTGTCCTTTCCTAGTTCTTTAACATTTTAATCACATTATTGCTTTGTTTCTGGGTTTCTAGATTGAGGAAAAATGCATTTTTCACACCCTTCAGCTTTTGATCTGATAAAAAGATCCATTTTATAATAACTCATTGAGACATTTGTTTTAAGTCAGTCAATTTTGACAATGTTTCTGTATTTCCTTTGTTCGCACCCGAGGTCAAACTGTTAATTATTTCCTGTGGCTGTTGAATTTCAGATTTTTGGATTTCATTCAAGCAAAAGACTTCGTATTTTCTGTAATTCTGATTTTAATAACTTACCATAACTGTTGACAAGTCATTGTTTTTGAATATATCTTCTCTGCTTCATAGATCTGTTCCTTTATATTTTGATAATACACACCATTATTAGATACTATGAGTTTAACTTCCAGTAATTCTGTCCCCTTGCATGGAATTGACATTGAACCTCAGTTATAGCTAGTTTTTGACCAATTCTATGTTTGTCAAAGGAATGACAACATTTGGGTTATGTGCTTCAATCTTGTTACTAAGAAAAATGTAATCAAGTCTACTTTTGGTATGACAATGTTTGCCTATATAAGTGTACCTGTCATCTAAGAGTTCCATGAATCACATAATTTAAGACTTTTCGACTACTGTCTCTTTAATGAGTTTGTGGATCTCGATCAATTAATCTTGATCAATGATCAGTTTTGGGATATCAAGTGAATAATTATATAACCACTCTTCAACAGTTTGTAAAAACCCTTTGTCAGAATTTGATGCATGAGTATTAAACTAAACCTCATTCAGAATTATTACATTAATTATCAAAAATTTCTTCCATCAGTAGTACTTTCATAATTCAGAACTTCCAATTTTAATCCATCTCTAAACAACACACATACACCTAACCTGTGTGAAGAATCTAAAACTGCGTGAAGAACTCTACATGGACATGGATAGATGGCTTTTCATCAATTTGTTAATAAAACCATTCAATAGGCTCAGATATTTCAAGCAGTGATTCTGATGCTGCTGATGAATAGATTAAAAGAAAATCTAAAGAAAAGAATGACAAAGAAGTCAAATGTTGAAGGTGCAAAAAGATGTGATGCCAGTCATCATGCCAGGTGCATGACCTGCCCTACTGACAGAAAATGAACCGTTTGGGGCAGTTTCAAACACCTTGGTTAAGCCAGTTTCTGATGACATGCCAAAAGAACGGTTCCATGCATATTTCAATTGTTTTAAATGAGCTTAATAAGGCACTAATGAGAGTAAAAAAACCTTATGCCAGTTATGGAGGATATTCATGAAATGAAGGATGCAAAGATCTTCTCTAAGGCAGATCAGACAGCAGACTGACCAGTCGTAAGGAGATTTTAGGAATGGTAAACTACATGAACAAGTTCAACCCCAATTTGCAATGGGTGTTACAGCCCCTCCACCAAATGACGAAGATGCGCCATATATCTGGTCTTCATCTCAGGAAAATGCATTCCTGTGGGTCAAGGAGCTTCTGTGCAATACACCTTTGCTGGCCTACTCCAATCTTGCAGAGCCATTATTGATTGAAAATGATGCCTCTGGATATGTTTTGGGCTTCGCTCTACTATAATGGGGGTTCCTTGTGAACGGTTTTAGAAAGATATTACCAGCATACATTTGCTAGGAAGTAGTGTTGAAGGAATGGCTGTCAGAGAGAAACCAAATCCAGCTAGAACTCTTACCCTATTATCACTATATGGATGAGCCGGCAGTCCATGATGGTATTATCATGTGGGAAAATCAGGTCGTGATACCCCCTGAGATGATTACTGAGATAGAGAAAAGAGTCCACACTTTACCTTTAAGATGATACCATAGTTTGTCCAGGGATGTCTTCCGACATATAACAGTACATAGAAACCAAGACACTAATGTTAGCTGCTGAACTTTGTTCATGGGGCAGAAAGACTTGCATTTTCGTTTACTGCTACCACCGACAATGAACCACAGTTTCCATTGACTGGGTTACACTCTTTCAAAAGATCGTGGAACATCCAACAGGAGACAAACAGCCCTGATCATCATCAAGTTATTAAAGATGCAGAAGCACAGTCTAGATTGTCAAATTAAAATTCAGGAAGTGTTTAGCATCTGACCAAGACCCATCCAATGTCATTCTTCTGCAAAGAAATACACCCAATGAGCATATGAACACTAGTCCCTCGCGATGCCTGTTTGGCAAGCGCAACAGGAAAACCCTTCATTAGATAAAAAACCTTGAGCCATGCCTGAGAAATGTAGTGGTAGGGTAAAAAAAACAGACATACAGACACAGTAGGCAGCAATAGAGACTGACCCTGGCCTCAACTCACGGTCAACCACCAAGAAACGAGATCCCTAAAATGCCACTTACCTTGAACTTACCTTATCAAAGCAACTTAGTCAATAACCAATTCCCAGCTGCCATAGATCAACCAGAAGAGCAGGGGCTGTCAGAGTAACCTGCTGTTGCTGGACAACCTTTAGGTGTCACAAAATCAGAATTGCCAGGAAGCCCACAACAGGGAACAGAGAGACATTAGTTGCATGTATTACTGGAAACAATATTCTATGTATATACAGATATATGCATTGCATGTTTCAGTCTGTTGTTAAAACTTTATACATTCCCTGCTTCTTTCTTGCGTGTTTGCCTGCATGACTTTTAATAATGTAGCAGAAATGAACTCATGTTACTCATAGATGATGTGCTAGGTAATGCATGAGTGTGAGTATTGACGTTGCCAAAAAGTTAGTGGGGATCCCACAATAAGCATATCAAAGCATTACAGTATCGTCATGTATACCTCAAACTGAGTCAGTAACAGTTTCATTTATTTAATAACCTCTGTGTTCTTTAAAAGGAGGGGGATGCTATGTGAGGAGTTGCACAGCTACTTACATCAGTCGTATATTAAGTTCTGGTTTGTGTACTCATGGCACAATTGTTGCCTCATTATTGAGTATATAGCACCCTATCAGACGCAATAAAAGTTGAGCTTTACAGTGTCACCATTTTTGTATTGATTTTGACTTCCATTATTACTTCTCCACCTGCTGAGAGCCAGGAAAAGGTAACTACTTTCGTTTGCATTGCTGATGACCTTGTTTGCTGTGCCAGTTGTACTCTGAAAAGCAGAGAAACAAAATGCTTAATGGAAAACGTTATCAGTGGAAAGGTTAGTCGAACATAGGAGTCCATTTTTTGAGTGACCTCAAGCCAGGAGAGATCATGCTTTTTGGATTTCAACAAGAACTCGAGGCCTCAATTCACATATTCTATTGGGCTCCCCCTGGACCTTTAAATGTGATTCTAACCTCCCCTCAGACTCTGAGTTTAGAAGAATAATTTATCAAATCATCTCAATTAGTTTCTGGGAAACCACGAAAAGGCTCACAAATACAAGTTTAGATGCAGTAACAAATGGGAACTTCCAGGTACTGATAGTGGATCCCTTCAATGAGCTGTCTGAACAACAGAAACTTCTGCAAGAGCAGATTAGGGCCCCTCATACTTCTGTGTCAAAGATCCACCTGCTGTATCAGTAGACCAAGGTATTGCCTCGGATCCAAAAGCTAGCCATTGCCTTGGAAACTTCCTCGAATTTAGGATCTGAGCATCACCAACTAAGGAAAGTTTCAAAGCCTAAAACACAAGTCCAAGAGACATTTGACTCTTCAAAGGACACAAGTTTATCATTCCCCCCAAAAATCCCCTCAAGGTAAAAAACCTAGCACACAGAAAACTGAGATGTGAAGGCATTTTAGCCCTGACCTAATCATCTTTAGGGAAGTTGACATTTTTCACTTGCCCTTCCAGTACACTGAGGAAATTTTCTGGCAGGTCCTCAATATCTTTGATCTCAGGGATTCCATGGCAGCGTACTCAACCTCGGTCAAGGGCATAAATACTGTCACTCAGATACAGGAGCTTAGGCCAGAAGGAACTTTTACCGTTCTCCCTGATAATGACTTCTTCAAGAAGGCCCCAGGAAAGTTGGAACAGGAATTCAAGATCCCCAATCTCCCCCAGGGGAAATACATAAAACATCCCAATGCCACTTGCAACTGGTACCACATGGTATATCGCTCCTGCAAAGAGAAAATGCAGGACATGCAAACATCTGCACCTCTCCTATGCCAAACATCTGCACCTCTCTATGAACACCCAGCTAGACAAAATATCTGCCCACTCAATTTTGCAGCTGCTTTCAACCAGAATATTTCAGAATGTAAATTTATCATGGAAATGACAGGGACAGTGTCGAAGCTACCCATAAGCGAGGTAAGAATAAAATTCTAAAAGGCTCTGACAAAAAGAAATGCCTATGACAAAACATGTTACATTTTGGATATATTGATAACAGGATCCATATCCAACAGAGAGCATAAGTAGTATAAGGACCCCGACATCCTGCTCCTTTTTCATCTTTTTTTGAGCGATTTGATTGTTCGAGAGGGGTCACGGGAGGTCACCATGCGCATGCGCACGCTAGATTTTATTCTGCGCATGCGCACTAGATATCATCTCGCGCATGCGCACGCTAATTTTTAGGCAAACTAGGTGAGTACTGTAGTTTGGGTTTTTCGGCCATATCTCTGTGAATATTGGATGGATTTTTAAAAGTAAGATATCGCTGGATTCGTCTTGAAGAGATCTTTCCAACCATATAATATTTGTAGGGTTTGCCTTTTACAAAATGCAACAACTTTAAATAAAGCATTGATATTGTGCTCACAATATTCAAACTATCCTACCCATAATTTGCAAACTATGTAAATATATATAAGACATACTACTGTTTTAGTTTAATAGAAGTTTATATTGGAAATATTGGGCTGATTTTTAAAAGTAAGATATTGTTGGATTCATAATGAAAAGATCTTTCAAACCATGTTGTTAGGTTTTGCATTTTAGGAAATGTAATGACTTTAAACACACTATTGATATTCTTTGTATTCACAATATTCAAACTATCCTACCTAAAATTTGCAAACTATGTAAATATATATATATATATATATATAACACATACATGACTACTGCTTTATTTTAAAGAGACATAGATCAAAAGAAAATTTTAAGTGCTGTTTCAAGAGTTGAAAAAATAATAATGTATATAATGGTGTGATGATGTCAAACTGTATTCATTTGACGTTTTGTCATTGAAGAAGCCACATGGATCAATTTTGTCAAAAGTCTCTCGTAAAATACACGTGTCAGATGATTATTCTGGTCTGCGTCATTTGTGCCTGAATTGTAAACTTAACTAGAAATCACGTTTTAAAAGACGTTTGGTTAACTTTGCTATCATCTTCTCTGGGCTACATTCTACCAAATCCCAGTGTAAAACGCAGGAATGAACTCAAAGATTGAAGCATGGATGGACACTATTTATTTTGATCCAGCACACCCAGTCAGTTTTTCCGGTCCACAGAAACTCTATGACTTTGTGAAGAAAGTATACCCTTCACTTTCATTAAAGGATGTCCAGTCCTGGTTAAGTGGGAAAGAAGCTTATAGCTTACACAAACCTGTGAGAAGGCGTATTAAAAGGAACAGTGTGATTGTGAAAGAAATCAATCAACAATGGGATGTGGACTTGATGGATATGGCAAAAATTGCTAATGATAATGACGGCTTTCACTTTGTCCTTCTATGCATCGATATTTTTTCTCATTTTGTATGGACCTATCCGTTAAAAAATAAATCTGGAGAGGAAGTGAGCAAAGCCTTTATTTCTATCTTTCAAGACAGCGTACCAAAACGTATCCATTCTGATAAAGGCAGTTTATAGGACAGAAAGTTCAGAGGGTGTTTAAAAAATTTGGGGTGCATCACTTTGTGACTCAGAATGAGGTGAAGGCGAATTATGCAGAGAGAGCCATCAAAACCATCAAGGGGAGAATTTACAAGTTTTTTACACACAAACAAACACACCGCTAAATAGATATTTTGCAAGATGTTACTGGTGCCTATAACAACAGTGTCCACAGATCTATTGGCATGGCTCCTGCAAAAGTGACAGAAAAAAACTTACCACACTTCATGAAGACGCCAAAACATTCACTGAGAAAAAAGAAGAAATACAAATTTGAGATTGGGGACTATGTGAGGATTTCACCCACCAAAAAGGCTTTCAGCAGAGAATATGACCAACGGTGGACAGGGGAACTATTTAAAGTTGTGGACAGATCTTGGAAACAAGAAGATCCCACCTACACCTTGCATGATTATGCAGGTGATACAGTGGAGGGAACATTTTATGACGAAGAATTACAGAAGGTTATTCCTAATGAATTTTATAGAGTGAAAAAAGTGTTAAAGCGTCGTCAGAGACGTGGTCACCCCAAAGAAATCTTGGCGCGATGGTTGCACTGGCCACCAAAGTATGACAGTTGGATTCCAGAAAGCCACCTGAGAGATTATAAAAGTCTCGTCACCTAAGTCATCTTCACCATTTAACTCATGGCAGTAGAAGAGTGAACATGTCTCTACAGAAATATAGACATGTCTTAAAAGCATTATCTGAGGGAGATAAAACCACCACCATCATTGTGCTAAAAGGAAAAACACCTGTTGACCTGTTTATCCGAGTGTGCCCACAACATCTTGCAGGGAAACATCCCACTCGGTGTCATACAGAAGAGAAAGTTGAAAAATACAAGAAAGAATTAAAACTGCTCAGAAAAAAGAGTAGCAAGGAGAAAGAAAAGAAGAAGGCATTGCAGAAAGGAGGTTTCTTACCAGCATTGCTAGCACCCATTCTCACTTCAGTTGTTGCACCTCTAGTGTCAAAAATATTAAAATGAGTCGATATATTGAAAAAATTGTGATTCCCAAGTTTTCCCTTCAGTGTCATCAACATCCCAGCGGAAGAGGAGTCCCCGGTATTGCAAAAAATATAAAGACTGAAATGAATGAAGTCTTGGAGAACCCCGTCTTAAAACAAGAAGAAAAAATGAAAGTGTACAACCAATCTCTTGACCGCCTCCTCACCTATGATCAACAACTCCCCAAACCAAGACTATCAAACATAGTCCCACCACCACCACCACCACAGCAACAAGAACCCCAGACGGTTGCTTTGGGAGCAGAAGGAGAAGAAGAAGACATAAGTTTGTTATTACCACCGACTCTGAAGACAAAAGGCAGTGCTCTGCTAAGAAGATTGAAGACCTCATTAGAATGGAACGATACGGGTGAAATTTTATCTGCACATGACAAGCCTATTCCAGGGACAAATATCACAGATTTGGTTCATACTGCTGTTCGTGTGCATAGAAAACCAAAACACTGGCCAAAAGGATGGACCTATTTTCTTCAAAGAATGAAAGAAGCTAATATCCCACAGATATTGCTAGGGTCAGGACCCCAATTTAAAATTGAACAGGACACGGATGAGGAGGGTGATGATGATGATGTTGGTGAAGAGAAAATCAAAGATGAGTGGAGTGGACAGTTGGACAGACTATAAAAAGGGTGACACTCTCCTCTTAATCATCAGTGTCACACCAGAGGTTGAATCATGAGCTTCTATATCACACTAATCATCACAGTAATTCTAGTCTGAAAGACTTTCCAAAAAACACCCTGGATAATTTACTGTTCCTCTACCCCACCCTATTCACCTTCCAGTGGGAGAGGGGTGGGAGGTGGGCATGGCAGAAATTCATTACACAAAATCATGGTTTAACATCCCGGAGGAGCAAGTCATCAAAGTGGGACCAAAAGAAGTGAAAATATCTGAAGGATTCTATCCTACATTAGAAGTATTGACTACAGAGCTCAACTTCCAACTCAGGAAATTCGAAGAGAACATGCGAGCTAAAGATCAAGGAACTTTTAGCAGAGATAGACCACCACCCACCATTTGGCTTAGCACTTTCTCATTCACTAAGAAAACGAGGTTAAAAGTAAAAGAGGAAGTTACTGCTCTAGACGACAATGAAATTCACCCTGAGACAGTGTGACTCTATCTCCATTTTGGAGTGATATGCTCGGATTTCAGAGAACTGGTCCATATGAGATAGGCAAATACAAATCAACCTATCCTGCAGACATCATGAGTGGTCTTTACAGCCTTTTTGTGTATTGCGACATTGTTCAACCCAATCTCGTAGGACATACTAAAGTACCCCTGTTGACGATTGTGCCGGTGGAAGAGGGACATATCATCACTAAGAGTTATAACAACATTTTCTATCACCCTCTCTCTAGAGAAATCATTCACTCCATCCAAGTGCATATAAAGAGTGACACAAACAAAATGGTTCCATTTAACACTGGGAAGTCCATCGTGACACTTCACTTTCGAAGACGGCAAAAATGAGAAAAGAAAAATACTGTTGCGATGAAGGCACAAAAAGGCAATACATGAACTATTACAAAGAGCAAGCCGGACACGGGTTGCCAGGATTTCAGGGGACACACTTTCAAAGAGGATATGGACTTGGTGGAATGTTTAAAGGATTGTTGCGTTTGGCCACACCTCTGCTTAAGAAAGGAGCTGTCGAGCTTGGGAAAACGGCTCTGAGGACGGGGTTGAGTGCACTGGAGGGTAATAAAAGACCTCCGCGTCCAAGAAAACGTGTCAGTTCCAGTTCAGTTGCCAAACGAACAACAAGGAAGGAACAATATAATTTCTTGTTAACAATCCCTAAAAAATAAAAAAAAATGGCACTTATTCACCCTTTGTCATCAGACTGCGTTAAAATGAGCTGCACCTTTTTTCTGTTCCATCTACACAAACAAGCATTGAAGAGGGGAGGTGGTTGGAAATGGGTCCTATTACTCCCGTTGCTAATGATTCAGACACGATTGAATTCAATGTCCCTGCCTCTGTATCCGAGTACATAGACCTGAGCAGCTGTTATATACGAGTGAAAGCCAAAGTGGTGAAAGCTAGTGGAGATGCACTGACTGGACCACCCACTGTAAACGGTGACCCTCCATCTGACAATGTGGCCCCACAAACCTTTTTCTGCACACCCTCTTCAGTCAAGTAGATTTTTCCATGAAAAACACAGTGGTAACCACCTCAAACAACACCTACCCAAACAAAGCCTACATTGAAACTCTGCTGAGTTTTGGAGAAGAAGTAAAAGACAGTCAACTCACAGCCGCCTTGTGGTACAAAGACGGAGACAATTTTCAGATGGGTGGGGACAATGGGGGATTTGTGAAGAGGAAAGCAATGGCAGAAGTCAGTAGTATGATCAATATTGCTGGGAAGTTGCACGTGGATATGTTTCAAGACAGATATATTTTAAATCAAGTACCCATGAAACTGAGGCTGACCAGAAGTAAAGACGTATTCTGTCTTGACAGCCCTACTGTTGCAGCATCTTTTAAAGTCCAATTACTAGATGTGAAATTTATGTTGAGAAAAGTACAAATCAGCCCTGTGATTCAAGAAGCACATGCCAAAGCCTTAGAGGTGAGCAATGCTAAATACCCAGTGACCAGAGGCGAGTGTAAAACCATTCTCATCAGTGCTGGGACCAGGAGTGCTACAGAGGAAAACTTATACAACAGGCAACTAACCAAGCGCATTGTGGTGGGATTTGTCACAAACAATGCCCTGAATGGAGCTTTTAATGAAAACCCTTTCCACTTTCAACATTTGGAATGCAACACATCGGACTCACTGTAGATGGAAAACAGGTCCCCATGAAACCATTAAAGGCCGACTTTGCCAGTGGAGATTTCATCAACTGCTACCTGTCACTATTTACAGGGGTGAACGCCTTCCATCAGGATAAAGGTAATCTATCAGTCGAGAAGAATATAAGAATGGGTATTCTCTGGTGGCGTTTAATTTAACAGCAGACTTAGAAGAAGCAGGAGGGCAAACAAACCTAATTAAAAATGGTGTGGTGAGTCTGGAAGTTCACTTTAAGGCAGCCATTACCCAAGCCATCAACATTGTGGTATACGGAGAGTTTGACAACCTGGTTAAAATTGACCGTTTCCGAGAAGTGCTGTGTGACTACACTCTTTAAACTGAAATGAACACTTCAGAACTGCAAGATGTCTTGTCAGCCACCTCTCCAAGACCATGGAAGGTGGGTGTGTTTGCTAGAGATGAGATCCCTAAACCACCACCAAACAGAAAGTGTTTGTATATCTGCAACACAGACAGCTCTCACAAACCTGGAAGTCACTAGGTCGTTCTCTGCATTAACGGGAAAGGAGAAAGACTCTACTTTGATGCTTATGGACTGCCTCCAATGTACAGTGAATTTAGACAATTTCTCAAAAACTATGTGTACAACGATGTACAGCTGCAAGAACCATTTTCTACCGTGTGTGGACATTATTGTGTGCTGTTGCTCGATATATGTTTACTGGATACAGTATGGAACAGATTGTTTGTAAACTGGAACCTTATACGGATGCAGACATTGAAAGAATCTCTTTGAAAAAATTAAACACTCTTTAAACACTGTGCCTTAAAATTGTATATATTGTATATAGTGTTCATAATTAAGTTTTTGTTCAAATAAAAAAAGAACTACATTTTTTCAGTCTTTTTATTTTGTTTGTCTTCATATATATATATATCTATATAAATGGTCACATTCCATCACTCAGGCTCATTTTGCATCTGAATGTCCATGTGTCAAGATGCAGGTGTGTCCAGAGTGATCCAAGGCCTTTACCAGAAAGGATAGTCTCCAAAGACATGCCAAGTGTATTCATGGTTACACAGTAGACAATACCAAGGGTCAAATAGTACTAAAGAACGAAGACTGCACAAGTCAATGCCTAAAAGAGAAAGAATTCTATCCAATCCCGAGAGAAGACCAAGATGGTTACACAGTGATAGCTCTGCCAAAAATGATTCACCCATTTACTTGTCTGGTGGCTGGCCCTACTGGTTGTGGGAAATCAACATTCTTAAAGAAACTATTAGAACTCAAAGATGACAAGATCTTCAATGCCCCCTCCAAAGTGATATGGTGCTACACTCAGTGGCAGCCTCTTTATGCCTCCATAGAAGGAGTCAACTTTCATCAGGGATTGCCAGAGGTGGAAGAGTTAGAATCATGTCTCGTTATTTTAGACGATATGATGAGCCAACTGGGGAGTAAAGTGGCAGAATTGTTTACAAGAGGAAGTCACCACAGAGATGTGTCCGTGATTGCTGTGATACAGAATATGTTTCACCAAAGTAAATATCATCACACCATGAGTTTGAACACCCATTATATGGTGTTGTTTAAAAATCCCAGAAATGCCAGTCAGATTCAACATTTAGCCAGACAGGTGTACCCCCAAGATCCATTGTACTTGGTGGATGTCTATGACAGAGTCATGTCTCTGAGACCCTACAGTTATCTTTTTATGGACTTGAAACAAGAGACGCCAGAATATTTGAGATTGAGGGCCAACATCTTGAAAGATGAAGAGAGATTTTATCAAAGAAAAGGACATCAAATTGTTTAATTACAATTACCATGGCATATTTCCCAAATAAATGATATAAAACTTAACTATTGTTTTACTGTACAAGTGGTGTGGCACAATATATGTGGTGGTGGTGGAATGTGGTGGTAGTGGTGGTGGGGGAATGTGGTGGTGGCGGAATGTGGTGGTGGTGGTGGAATGTGGTGGTGGAATGTGGTGGTGGTGGTGGTGGAATGTGGTGGTGGTGGAATGTGGTGGTGGTGGTGGAATGTGGTGGTGGTGGTGGTGGAGGTGGTGGAATGTGGTGGTGGTGAGGAGAACAAAATAAAGATATCAACAAAATTTATTTTATTTACAATAATATTCAACACATGTCTAACAACAAAACTTTACAACAAGTTTATGTACAACTATATACATTTTATTTAAAAAAAAACACATTCAAGTTTATGTACAAGTTTTTACAGTTTTATTTAAACAATATCCCCACATATTGGCACCGGGATAGTCTTCACTTGTGGCATACTGCTCTTGGGTTTGCCCACAACCCCAAAATGGATGCATGTGTACAAACACAAAATTGAAATCTTTCAAGGCTTGTAAGGCTTGGTCGAAATCATAATCGTGCAAACGTCTTTCTTTGATATAAGCTATGGCAATCTCTTCTCTTTCACTAATCGTGCAATTATCCAAAGTGAGTAAATGTTCAAAGATGGAGGGATGAGATTGATCGCTGACAGGGGACAAAATATGCTTCTCGTCAAAACTAAATGCTTCTTTGGAAGGCCATGGACTCAACACTAAGTCTAAGGGTTTGGTATGGATGTTGTCCACCAGTTCACGTTTACAGTAAAATCGGCTAAATCCGGTCTTTTCTTGTTCATAGGTAAAAATGGTGTTATTGTGCACCCTGAAGCTTTTATTGGTAGATGTGGATGGAATTCCAGTCTCCAACACTTTTTGGCTGCTGGCAAGAGCATTCTGTACAAAATTTTTGTTGATGCCTTTCAGTGCAGTCTTTTCTTCCCCTTTCGCATCCTTTAGGATGTAGGTTTTGGAACACAAGGTCACCATCACTGTCCCTTCTTTTTCCAGCTTAAAAGGCCCAGCTTGTCTCCTGTCATAGGCTTTATGTTTGGCACAACACTCTCTCGGAAACCAAAAATGATTAGGCTGCACTTGATCTAGGTGAAAACTGTGGAATAACTTGTCTTCAAAATCTCGTCGTTTTTCAGGCTTGATCACATCTCTCAGGGTAGGGGAAGTAATAGCAAAGTAGGCCGAATCCGTGTCCATTTCTATGTATTCAAAATCAGACTTGTCAACATATTCTAGTAAAAAGTCATAATACCATTCTAGCATTTTCATTTTAGCGTATTGTAAGATGGCAAATCCAATCTGAATAGGGAGGTTTAATTTTTGGTGGGATTTCATCAATTCTATTTCTGCAAAATCGTCTCCAAGATCTTCTATTTTCTTGAAGGTGGGCAGGTTTACTTTCAGTGAAATATCTCTGTTTCCTTTGACATATTCTACTTTTTGATGTTTTTCCTGGTCCATGATCATGGACCCATAAGTCGAGTTGCCCAGTAATTTCATAGTGTCCCCCAAAAGCAAGTGGTCTGGTGAGACGTCTCCTTTGCGTCTGGCTTCACTGACTTTCTCTCTGAACTCTTTAAAAGAGGCTTGGGGAGAAAACTCGATGACTTGATTGACTTCTGTCACTTCCAAACCATGGTTTATGTACCATTTGAGTAGTGGGGTCAACAGCAAGATCTTTTTTGCTTTCATACCTCCTATCAACAGTCTCCTAGGCTTGGTGGACATGTTGTATTTGGTGATGTCCTCTTGCATCAGGGAACCCATGGCACTGACTGACACATCACAAGTACAAAAGATGGGACTCATTTCTTCAAAGTAAGTTTTCAAATGTTCCGGGACTTGAATATCGACTTCTACCATGCCAAACAATTTTCCATCAACTACATCCTTTAGTATTTGGTCTTGTGTTAATGCTTTCTTATGGCTTTGATAATAAGGCGGTAAATATTTATTCAGTGGTAATGTCTGGTACTGACATTTTTTCATCTTTAAAACCTTGTTCTTTCAAATATGTTTCTTTATCCTGTGTCCTCTTCTGTTTCTTGTTCATCAATTTTGGAAATTTTTCCCAGGCCTTGTTAGTGAGTCTACATTTGTGTCCATGGTACCAGCACCCATCGAATTCATACACGGTCTTGTTGACGTGATCATACCCATCACAGAAATAGGGACCTATGCGGTATTCTTGGCCTGTATTCATCAGGTGTTGAATTTGAATGCCTTTGGATTCGGGCCTCTTTGTCCATCCAGGCAAACATGTGCAGATACTTTTTGTTGACTTTGGGTTTGAAGTCTGGACCTTGTCTTCTCACAAAATAACCCCCTGGCATATCTTCTCCTATGGCCCAAAGATACAAAGCATTACAGTCATATCCCACAATATTATGACAGAGTTTGTTTTTTCTGATTCCAGTTTTCCCAGCCTTGTGGTATCTGGTGAAAATGATGCTTGGGCCACCCACAATATTTTTCTTGATGGTCTTGTAAAGATCAACATCTTCCAGTCCAAATAAGGAAAAGGTGGGTCTGGCTTGAAATAAAAATTTTCTGGCTACACCCGGGATACTCAAGCATTCTTTTAAAAAATCGATTCCAATGTCTTTATAAAACACTTGCATTTTCTCTACTGCTTCCACAAAAGGTTTCACGTCTAAATTGTTGTAGTATTCCAGAAAATCTCGAAAGGTTTCCATCCCCTGCCTTTCCCACACCTGCTGCAACATTTCATAATTTTGTATGAGGTCCTCTCCTTCTCCCAGGGTGTTCTTTTGATTTATCGTAGAGTAAAAAGCTTCTGGAGGAGGTAAGCTGGTGGCTTCCAATTTTCTTTCATCGTCAAACCATTCATAAGGGAAATAAAATTTAGATTCTTCTGTCTGATAGGCTTTCAGAAATTTTGCATAACTATAACCGCGAGCCAAATAGTTGGAAATGTCCAGGAACCTAAATTTTGGATTGGCAATGCACATATGTATTGATTGTTTTTCTTGACCACAAAATAATCATTGGTTTCATGCAGCTTTAATGTTTTAGCGAGCTCCATTTTGATGAGGTTGATGTCGTATTTGGCACTATTGAAACCTAACACTGGTACTTCTCGCTTATATTTTTCGAGCTTCTTTTCTAGATCAGCTTCTAAGGGTGCATCAAACATCTCGCTGGCCAAGTCATAAATGTGAACGGCTATCTCGGTCATGTAGTCCACCATGTCTTTTAACAAGACTTTGAGGTCGGGACTCACAAAACAGGTGGTTGAGTCATAGCCAGGTACATTGCTGCAGACACTGACACTGATGGGGTGGTGTTTGGTTTTCCAGTGAATGGTTTGCTGGGTTGTATTCACAGGCAAGAGCAGAGATTCAAAATCATACACGATAAACCAGGGGAAAAATGGACATTCTCCTGTCCTCTGGTACATTTCTTCAGAAAAACTGCATGGTGGAGTATAGATACCTTCTACATATTGAAGCTTTTTGATTCCTGTGCAATTCTTTTGGTGTTGTTTCCAATCTTCTCTGTGATCAAACAGTTTTTGGCAGTGCTGGCAGGTATATTTCTTGGCATAGCGTTGAAAATCTGTGATGAGGCTCAAATGGTGGTTGTGTAGATTTAATTTTAATTCCTCTGCAAAATGGTTGAAACTTTGATAGATGGGCACCACCGTTCCATTTTCATGCAGCTCGTACGCATAAATGTTCTTCTTAAAGCATTGTTCTAAGTCAGGCATTACTTGTAAACTGACTGGGGTGACTTCTCCCATGAATTGTTCCCACTGTCTTAAGGTTTCTTTGGTTTTCTTCAAGTTGGGATAAACGAAAGAAACATAGGTTGTCTCGATACAGATGCCTCTTGTTGTTTTTATGCATGGTTAACAATCCCTTGCAGTTGACCACGTAATCAGGCAGCTCCCCATTTCCCAGGGGAAATTGTGTGGGGGTAACATTGAATACCATGTTAGTCACCAGAAACGGTTTCCACTGGCTGTTGGATTTGGAAGCCTGCAAATGTTCCAACACATTCATGTCCTTCAGTCTGTTTTCCAATGTGTTCAGTGACTGACGCGAGCTGATTAAGTGAGGGAGTGTCCACATGGTTTGGTTCGTGTTGGGGGCAAAGTATCTGTATTCTCCAGTCTCATTGTTTCTCAAAATAAATCCCAGTGAAATATTGAGTTTAAATGTCATTGTTTGCTGCTCATAAATGTCTCTAATTCTTTCAATCATTGTGTTTATACCTTCTCTCAATCCGTCTGTTGGTACATTGTAAAGAATATGTCTCCCTCTATCCACTCTTTCGGGGGCCAAAATGATACTGCTATTACCCTCTATCACCTCCCTCAAAGCTGTATCGCCAATATCTGTCCATGGAGCCTGTTGTAGTCCACCTCCGTGCTGTAGGTTTCTATGGTAATGCAGTTGTTGTCTACTAGCACAAATTTGTCCAAAGTGTCTGCAGCAATAACCTTGTAACCGCTGAGGCTGACTGTGTGACTCTAGTCTTGGTCTCTTTTCTGGTGGGGGTTGACTGCCTCTTAGTTTGCAAATCTTTTGATGCCGTTGACAATTGCCTTTGTGAAAGAAGCTCATCTCTTTAAAATAAACAGTAGCCATGTATGTGTTATATGTTTACATATTTTGCAAATTATGGGTAGGATAGTTTGAATATTGTAAATACAATATCAATCCTGTGTTTAAAGCTATTTTTATATGGATGGAATGACCTTTTCAAAATGAATCCAGCGATATCTTTTAAAAATCTGCCCAATATTCGCAGAGAAATGGTCGAAAAACCAAACTGCTTACAAAAAACAGTACTCACCTCTTTGCCTGGCATGAGCGAATAAACATGTAGCATGTGCATGTGTGTAAATAAAAATGTAGCGTGCGCGTGTGCGTGCAAAAGATTAGGGGAGTGCGCATGCGCGTGCAAAAGATTAGGGGAGTGTGCATGCGCGTGCAAAAGATGAGGGGAGTGCGCATGCACGTGCAAAAGATTAGGGCAGAGTTTTAATTTTATAGTGTGCGCATGCGTGGGATAAAATCGAGCGTGCACATGCACATGTAAAAAATTGGAAATAAAGTGACATCACTTCTGTTGCTATGGCGACCGTAACAATGTCACCTACATCAAGTGACCCCTCTCGACCAATCAGATCGCTCAATAGGAATATATAAGTTTTTCTTTAAAGCAGGAGGAGGAATATAAAAGTCTATTATTTAAAACTGTAGTCATGTATGTGTTATATATGTTTACATAGTTTGCAAATTATGGGTACGATAGTTTGAATACTGTGAGCACAATAGTAGTGCTGTTTCTAAAGTTGCTGCAGATATATAATTTAAAAGTTAAGTGCAAAAACACTTATGTGTTATACTGCACTAAAATATAAAATAATAAAATACAATAACTAATATTTACAAGAAAAACAAATATATACACAAATACATGATTGGCAAAAGGCCAACTCACAAAGTCATGGAAATTGACTAGAAATATACATAAAAATGTAAAACACAAATTAGTAACAAGATGTACATGAGTAGAAAAATCTCAATAAATTAACTTAATAGCAAACACAGAATAAGTTAAGTAACTAAAATTTTTAAAACAAATCACATTCTTTCAGACAACTATGGACATTATAAATATTTCCATATAATAAATCTTAAATTTTGGCCGAAAAATGACATTTCTTAAAAGCAAAACCTACAAATACTTATATGGTTGGAAAGATCTCTTCAAGACGAATCCATCGATATCTTACTTTTAAAAATCCATCCAATATTCACAGAGATATGGCCGAAAAACCCAAACTACAGTACTCACCTATTTTGCCTAAAAATTAACGTGCGCATGCGCGAGATGATATCTAGTGCGCATGGTGACGTCACCTCACCCCTCTCGATCAATCAAATCGCTCAAAAAAGATGAAAAAGGAGCAAGATGTCGGGGTCCTTATACTACTAGCATACCTTGCCAGAACAAGGTTTTTAGCCCATATACTTCTAAGAGAGAGACCTTTAGGTGATGGACAATGCAGGTCATTGTGTAGCTGAAATGACCCACCACGAACCTGAATTGTGAGATACCAGGGACCAGGAGCTCAGGAACTCGCCTGACATGCAAAAAACATCCCAGGGTGACTGAATGTGATGGCTGACTCGTCCAGGGTCACACATCAGACATCAGACCACCAGAATGGTCACTACACCCTCAGGTGATCAAGTGGATCTGTCATAAGTGGTTCACTCATCACAATGACCTTTTTACTACCCGTCTGAACCACAAGGTTCCACTGTATATATCCCCTGTTCTAGACCAGCAAGCATGGGAATTGGATGGCCTGAACACAAACTGGAGGGGTCTAATAGCATAAAATAAGGCTCCTAAGGCTCATCCAGTAAATGTGTCAGTGCAATTGGTTTTGGGACTTTGTGCAGCTCAACAGAAACCCTCTCCAATTATCACTCCTCAAGCGGTTCCACAGCCAAGTGGAAAAAAAACCTACAACATTTGAAACTCTCCGTGGAAGTGGCATAGAGAATTTAAAGGTAATCAACGAGGACCATCTACAAAAAAGGTTGCTGTATTTGCATATTTCCACTGTACAAGACCAACAAGCATGCGAATTAGATGCTCTGAACATAAGCTAGGTAGGTCTAATATTATACAATTACCCTCCCAATGCTCTCCTTGACACAGCCATCTGGAAAATATGCAATGTGCAATTGTCTTTTGAAACTAATGGCCCTGGGCTGGCCAGGTATGTCCTGGTTTTGGAACTTTATGCAGCTCACGCCACGATATACAAAAGTCAGGAGACAAAGAAAAGTGATATTTAGAAGCCTTAAAGCTTGCCCTTAAAATCTATGTTCTTACTACCCTTGGCCTCCATGGAATACAGCAACGAAATCCATGCCTGGGTGACAAACAAAGTGTCAAATTTAGGCTAGTGGGAAAAGATTTCATTCTCCTCGCATCATACCTTTCTTAATCAAAAATCAGCTAGCAAGAAAAGATTCCCAAAGTGTGTGACCAGCTTTTTTCATATTTCTTATTCATATATCAACACATTTATGTTTTAACTAAACCACTGATTAATGTTTTTTTGTAATTTTGTCATTGGTTCAAGATTTTTCAAAGAATTTAGAAAGTTAGTTTTTAATGACGTTATGCTTCATGTTGCAATTTATGTGTATTTGTAGATAATGTTATGTCTCACATACCATGAAAACAGATGAAGAAAATTTCTAAAACATATTTTCTGCAACAGTAATAATTTAATGAGCCAATACTCTTAAAGTTAATGGTTGTTTTAGTTACTTGTGAATAAAAAATATGGCTTGACACCATTGGAAACATCAGTTATTTGGTAATGTCCAGAAACGTATAAAACATATGAGATATAAACAGCTCAGTTTGGCAAATAGTCAATTCCATTAAATTGCTTTGAAATATAAGTTGCCACAACAATACTTTATTTGTATTTTGGTAATAGATAAAAATTAACATTGTTACATTATTAGGAGCAGCAATTAGCGAGTGAAACTGCTTTTTGTGCTTTTGATGACAGTGGAGAAGTTGAATATAGTGGTGATAGTGTGTTGCCATTCCAAGAAGAGTATCTTGATCGAGGGAGTAACTATAACATATTGTTAAGCAGATATACTTGCCCAGTTGATGGCATTTACTTCTTCAGGTGAGAAGTAATTGTAGGTTTGCTTTCCTCCAGACAAATGGCATTGTGTGATGGTTTTCAGTGAAGTATCTTGAACAAATGTGTACTGGAGGTCCTGGTACATTATAATGAGTGATCAAAATCATAAATTTACTGATGGACATTTGGGATTGTCATTGTTTTTTTATCAATTTTAATTGAAAGATTGACACAAGAGGGCAGAGTTATTTAACTTCACTAATTCTCTTTCACAGTTCTATAAATTAAAAAATCTACTTTTCAAATGTCATCAATTACATCAACTTCCACAACATGACTTTTTAAATCAGTTTGACAAAGAGGTGTGTACTATGATACAGAAAAATTCTACAAATTACTAGCAGATGAACTTAAATCTATAGCAACAAAGGTGAAAGTAGAGTAAGTAAATGCTACATTTGTGAAATAATACTGAAAAATTTGCTTTGTTATTCCAATTTGACTTTTATTGTGCTTTATCTCTCTTTAAAAGGTGGACTCTAAGGAGCTACAGCACCACAACAGCGTACCAATTCCATTATTAAGGGATAAAATAGGGGTGAGGTACTCTTTTGACTGCATTGACGTATGCTTTGACATACATATGTTTTATACTGCTTTCAGTTCACAAAACTTAGCTTCAACTTCAACTCCACTGGAATTTCATATTGTGGTTAGAGACACAAACACTGCTGGGATCCATGTTTCTACTGTAGATATATCTGGTACAACCGTCACAGCTACAGTCATAACAGTGTGTAATCTAGGGGATACTGTGCAGGTCAAGGTGGTTAAAGATAGCGCAAGAAGATGGGGAACCTATGAGGGTATCAAAGTGTCATCCTTCAGTGGAACTCTACTTTCTGCATTTTGAAATGCTACACATCTTCTACTGTGAAACTGATTTTATTTACAGGCTTTGGCAAATGTTTAGTCAAAATGTAATACCAAACCTTACAAAATTGTTTTCTGAATATTTGGTGAATAAATTCTTGACATAATAGTTTCTGTCATTAGTAATTTACATTGCTTAGAAAGCAATGGTTGCACTAGTTACTCCACTGTGCCCCCTAATGAAAATGGATACTATTACTTTCCTCCCCATTGACTGATGTAAGGAATATAACACACTGTCAACAGCTTTTACTCTGGTGTGTCAACAGGGCATTTTATTCAAGATGGTGGTGAGCAATAACAGAGGATTTTGGACATCTTGTTAGAATTTTATGGTATGTCTTACAGTTAGAATCATAAACATCAAAATGCTATATGGCTGTTGCATAATAGTTCACACAAACTACATGACATTAATCATATAGTCTCAGCTCAACTTAAACACATAAGTTTTTGGACTTGCTGAACTTTTCATCAGCTTTTATGGATTAAAAAATACACTGACTTCAGGTAAATAGATAGACAGAGGTTGGACAATCTTGCAAAGTAGTAATAATATAATATTACTTTGGCTTGGCACTCCTTAATCGAAAAGTGGCAAATATACACTTCTAGATTGAACATAAAAATAGGACAGACATTTAGTAAAATTAAAAGTCACTCGAACAAATGATTGAATGACTATCAATATCACCTCTATATATATAATCATGGATTCATCATTAGGTAAACACTTTGGTGTAAATGCACCACCTTGGGTAGACATTTTACTGGGCCCGTATTCACGAAAGGTCTTAGGCTTAAAGTTGAAACTTTTGTCTCAAGTTTCTGCCCAAAAACTGCTAAAACTTTTGTCTTAGGCTCAGTGGTATTCACAAAGAATTTAAGACCGGTCTTAGGCTTAGCCAAGGGCTCAACTCTAAGACTGGTTGGTAGTGGGCTTAAGTTTTGTAAAGACGACTTAAATATGGCCGCCATAAACTTTTCTCCACTTCAAAATTTGAAAGGGCTGTAAATAAAGTATAATTATACAAAACACCTCACTAAAGCAATCTTTGGAAATTTATATGTGGTAACAAGGTTTTCCATTTCAAAACAGCACTTATTCTTAGATAAAATCTGTCAAATGAAGGATATTTGTCACCAATATTATATTTTAAATAGAAATAAAAGGTCACATGACCCAGAAAACCACTGTGGTTATATGATAATCTTGGACTTAGCTAAGTCCCTTTTTGTGAATACAGATTTAAGACAAAACTTAGCTGAGACAAAAGTCTTAACTTTAAGACCACATTTAAGCCTAAGACCTGACTAAGTCTAAGACCCTTCGTGAATACTGGCCCAGAAGTAGAAATTTTCATGTCTACTTAATGTTTAGCCCTCTGAAAAAAATTATTTTGGAGAGATATAAAAATGACAACTGCCATTTTATCCTGTTCTGAAGCCCAAGAACCAATAATAAGAGAGATATAAAACCAGTCGGAGCAATGGTAAGGAATGTAAAAGGCCTTTTAATAGGATAATCAAATTTGACATTAAACATGTGATGTTGTGGCCATTTTGTTTTGCAAACTAGGCCAAAATTATTATCCCACTGGTTTTCTTAGGCATACATCTTTTATGCAAATTTGATGAAGCTAGCTGCAATAGTTCATGATTTATAGCATCTTTATGGCAGCCATTTGGTTTTTCAAAGTCAAATGAATTACAAAGATAATTAGTTCATTACTAATAAAATGAACAGTTGTAGTTTTTGTAAATAATTATCGAAGGGCAAAGTGGCAGAAAAATATGTGGCATGTATCAAAGATAGAATATTTAATTAAATGATTTTTTCTTCTAAATATGTACTGAAGCTTCACATGGGAGATAAGATGTTGCAGATAATACAAAATAGATGTTGAAATGTTCATATTTTGTCCCTTTTTCTTTTCAAAACACAATGAAAATAAAAAGTGCAATGTTACTGATAACATTATATCAAATTATGAAAAAAACAAACAATCAATTTCATATTGAACATCTTATCTAAAGAGCGAACATTTAATTCAGTCACACTTAATACATTAAATACTAAAGTTACCTTAATATAATTGTACAATACCCGAAATACTTTTATTTATCAACATTGCAGAATCAAAAATTATTTTAAAAATACTATGACCAAGACAAATTCTATTTTAATGTCATATAAAAACACTTTTACTATTGTGAAAATGTAAATAATCCAATCATGTATCATACACCAAGCCATTAACTTTAAGATTTTCTTTAGCAATATATATCCATATGAAAAGAAAACTTTGATGACAATTATCTATTCACATGTTCAATCACACCACATTTAAAAGATCATTATTCCATAAGAAATTTAGACTTGCTAAGTTCTTTGCATAGATCAACATTGGTCACAGCCAAATTGTGCTAAAAGATGATATTATTTGCACTTTTTTGCTGTTTTGTAGTTGTTGCTAGTGATTGCATCAAGGTATGGGTTTCTGTTGTCATTGACCAATTGAAATACATAACAATACATAAAAGTATGAAATAATACAGTCTTATATTTTCGGCGACTCTTTCCAGGTGATTGTCTTAAAGTCTAAGTATATTTGGTGTTACTTGATCTATTTTTGTGAACATACCTCTTTACACTGGACCATTTTATGACAATAATAATTATTAAACCAATACATAAAATAAATCACAGTAAGGTGTATACCTTTGTTAAGCTGATCCATTCATAATCTCCACTAATGTTTGTGTTGATGTTCTCAAATCCTGTGCTTGAATGAATTATGTTGGTCAGAACGATATACAACAAATTAAGTTTTATTTCTCACAATTAAATAATAAGTGTGTGTTGTTTTATTTAGTGTGATCAACTGGAGAATGAATTAACTCTGATGAAGGAGCGGATGTTGGAACTACAAGAGGTTCAGTTTTTTTGTGCATTTATTGTGTATATTTACTGTTAACACGTATTACTTCTATTGTATAGACCGTACATATACTATCAAGAATAGCTTTGTAGAATAACTTTCTAAACTATAAAAATAAAATAAAAATACAACTGAGTTATAAACAGGAGAAGGGGCCCTGAGCCTATAAGTGGATTTACGGTAAAATGTGTACATATTCATATTCAATAGGAAAGAATGTAATGGTGTTGCAGATGTATCTCTGTTGAGCAATGGTTCATTTACTTTTTTGATTTTTAATAAGTTAAAATTCATGCCTCATAACCCGAACTAACTTTATTTAAAGGTGTCAGTTATTAAACACAACACAAACTTTTGATTTATTCTTTATTGTGTATATTATCATATTTCTTTTTGGTATAGGTTCAAAGTATGCAACAAAACTCAATTCAAGCTTTGGAGAACGTGATTTCTGTCATCACCAAGGTCAATTTCAAATTATTGTTTCAGTCCTTTTTGGTTATCTTTGCTATAAAAAAGGCATCAACATTTCTTAGTAGAAATAAAATGCTGCATGATAAAATTAAAGTTTAGTATAATTATGTTATTACATTAGCTATCATGCTGAGATAAAAGTCTGATAACAGCTAATCATTTACTTTTAATGTAAACTCCATCATTAATGGTACCCGAGTGCTAGGTGTAAACTGGATATTACATGTGGAATTATTATTGTTATAGCAGAAACTCTGACTTTTTTCTCTAAATTTAGGTATTTGCCAGAAAATCCATTTGTGTTTTGTTTAATGCAGTTCTTTTCCTGTCTATATGTTTAATGCTATTTATTTCATTTTGTCAATGAAACCCAGATAGCATGCTGATGTTGTGTCAACATTGGCATATCCGTCAGTCTGACATTAGCAGCCACAGTTGGCCCAACAGCCTTTTTGCTGGTGGATGCTATGTTAATTCCACATTGGCATGATACTAGTAAAGATTGTTACCCTCACTGTAGCATCAGCCAGTGAGATTGCAGCATCGAGTTTTGTGACCATTGTTTAAAAAAAGGAACATAATTGACAGATTATGAGCAGATCCTAATAAAGGAAATGCCTGATAAGACATTTGACCAAAAATGGTAATAATGGTGGAAAATAATGGTGGAAGAACGTTGGAATAATCGATAACGATAAAATCATATTAGACATAATATGAAAAATAATTTTTGCAAATTTTCCCTAAATTGACTATTATTGCTGACCATCATCTTGAATAAAAATCCTCCGTTGGCCCAATGGTGATAAAATATAGAAATATATGCAACCTGAGTAGTGGTTGGAAAGCTGCCTATGGGTCAACGTTGGCCCAATGGTGGTAAAGTCTGCAAACCATATGACCAATAGCCAGTGTTCACCCAATGTTGGCCCAACATCGGCAAAATCTGCTGACCATGCAACCAATAGCCATTGTCCATCTGACAGTAGAATGCTATCTGGGGATGACCTTATAATAATTGTAAATATATTATTCTGTATATACTTAAGTAAATAAAAATAATAAAATATAGAAAATGCCACACTATCCTAGAGGTTATCACATGACATCACTTATATATACCTATTCGTTTAGCTTATAGATCAAATGTTTGTAAAATGATGGTGAATTAATAAAATATTGATTGTTACAAGAGGAAATCCTTGGAAATTTCATAAAAAGTACTTAAAGTTTGCTTCGGGGAGATGACCAAGTATCACATTTTTGTATAACTAAAATGGTTTAATTTATTTTATAAATTAGCTATTTTTATGATATTATTCACATCCTGATCCTTCAAAATCAAAAGACAACCTGCACAATTAAAGAAATTGATCTCAGAACTCAAGTTACAGTGCAGGGAAGAAATAAAAAAATCAAAACACGTGTGTTATTTGTTGGGTTTCTTTGGAGCTTAATTAATGTTAATCTTCATTTAAGAACAGACAGCAAGATAGGTCTTGACTCTACAAGCATTTATTCTAAACTGCCAGATTTCACATAACAAAATCTTATATATACATTATATGTACCATATCTAATAGTTGTTACATTACAAATAGTGGAGCACACACACATATCACAACATGGCTTTGAAAGCTATTTGGAATAATTTTTGCAAGCTACACAAAATCTACCCTGTGAATTTGATTTGAAGCATTGCTGGTCACTGTCTCCCTACACAGCTACAGTCAGGGTACAACCATATAATTTATATGTTTTAAAATTTACTATAGGTGGCAATTGAAGACTTTGTAACCGTGGGTTCGTATTTGCAAATCCTTTAAATATAACATCTAAAACAATATTTAAACCATGCAAATGACTTCAATAAAGTCAAGATTTATAAACTCCTGACATTACTTTGTTGTGCCCGTACAAAATACTAACACATGTTGCTACACAAAAGAAATCATATAATACACTACAGCTTTTGCCAGCATTTTGCAAATATATTTGGTTTCTACAAAGACTTTTTCTTGTAAATTGCTTTTTGAAATATTAAAACTTGTTAACATCTGCCATGGTTAATAGTGGGCGACTTTATAGCCCACAACTAACCTCACATTTCTCGTCAATCATCTTATCTATCTATGCTAAGAAATTACCAATGAAAGTATAGCTTTAGCAAAAGGTTTGAAAATATATTTGCCATATCACACAGAAATTTAGAAAAAACTTAGTTAAGATCTGCCAAACACTTTCTGACTCACAACTAACCGTAGGAGCCTAAAATATACTGGCTTTGCACACCTCAAGGTATTATAAATTCCAACTTCAGTTTTCTTTTAAAATTAGTAAAACTTTATGTCACATTTCTAGTATGTATTGCGTGTTTTTAAAAATTCCAAAAAAGCATAAAAGTTTCTTCACGCATTGGATTAAGCTCCATTCTATAACTCTGGTATATTATGTGCGTCAAGAGATCACTGAACTACTGTCAATAGATGTTTCACGTAAGGAAACACATGAACAAGTTAAACAAGGGAAATACAAGACTGTTGAACAGAATTTTATAAAGCATTGATAATTAATCCACAATTTTAGACATTCATTTAATAAAATGGACACTCCTATTTCACGAAAATGTAGCATATAATTAATCAAAGAAATAAACATTTGTTTTATAATAAATGAACTATTTCCTGTCCATGTATCAACACATGTAAGTTCTAACAAAATCATTTTAATGTTTCATTTTGTCATTGATTCAAAGAATTTCGAGTGTTAGTTTTCTTGGTGTCATTATCCTTCATGTTACGAATATATGTAATAATTTTAAGGCTCTCAAGCAATAGGTAGACACAGAGAAAATTCTAAATACATTCTGTTCTGCAATTGTAATAATTTATTGAGCTAATACCTGCAAAGTTACTATTTGTTTCACTTACTTGCGAGTTACGCAAAATGATGGCATGACACCATTGGAAACATCAGTTATCTGATAATGCCCAGAAATATGTAAGACATTTGAAAGCTCAGTCTGACGATGCATATGTGATAAAATACAAATTGGCAAAATATGAAACAGATAAACCTGTACTTATTACATTATTAGGAGCAGCAGTTAGCCAGTGAAACCGCTTTTTGTGCTTTTGATGACAGTGGGAGAATTGAATATAGTGCTGGTAGTGTATTGCCATTCCAAGAAGAGTATCTTGATCGAGGGAGTAACTATAACATATTGTTAAGCACATATACTTGTCCAGTTGATGGCATTTATTTGTTCAGGTAAGACATTATTGCATGTTTACATTTGTTCAGACAGATACTGTTGTCTGGTGGTTTTCTTTGCAGTATCTTGAACAAGTGTGCAATGGAGGTCCTGGTTTGACCAATACATTGTACTGAATGACTAAAATCATACATTTACTGATGTGCATTGATAATTTTTAATTACAAGATTGACACAAGAAGGCAGTTATCATATAGCATCACTAATTTCCGTTCATATTTCTCTAGATGAAAGGATCATTTTTTGAAGTACCATCTGTTAAATGCACTTCCAAAAACATGGCCTTTTAAAATAAGTTTTGGTAAAAATGAGAGTTGTATGAACCAGCATATTACCAAAAGAAGGTATGAAATCTATAGCAACAAAGGTGAAAGTAGAGTAATTAAGTGCTACATTTATCAAATAACACAGAAAACTTTTCTTTGTAATTATAATTTGACTCTTTTTATCTTTACTAAATGAACTCTGAGGTGAAAAAATACCAAAACAGCCTACCAATTTCAGTATCCAGTTACAGAAAAGTAGTCTGGTACTCTTTTGACGGCATTTACATATACTTTGACTTTCGTAATATTTACACTATTTTCAGTTCACAGAACCAAGCTCCAGATGGAATTAGACTGGCATTTAATATTGTGGTTAGAGGCACAAACACTGCTGGGGCCCATACTGATACTACAAATTTGCCTGGTACAACTGTAACAGCTACGGTCATAACAGTGTGTAACCAAGGTGATGCTGTGCAGGTCATTGTTATGAATCAAAATACAATAAGATGGGGAACCTTTGAGGGTATGAAGGTGTCAGCCTTCAGTGGAACTCTTCTTTCAGCACTTTAAAATGTTGCCCAACTTACACTTTTAAATTGATTTTTAATTTACAATCTTGGGGAAATGTAAGTTATGGTGTTATACCAAATATTAAAAAAAAATGTTTGCTGAATACTTAGTGAATAAATTATTCAAATAGTTGTTGGTGTAATTGCTGATTTTCATTGCTTGAGAAAACCGTTGCATTGACTACTTCTCTATTGTGCTCCCTAATGTATATGGATATCAGTACTTTTACAAAGCATTCCTCCAGGTCAACTGATGTAAGCAATGTAACACACCTTCAGCATCTTCTACCTCTGGTAGGATAACAAGGTATATTATTCAAGATGATGTTTTAAGAAATAACAGAGGATTTTGGCAACCTTGATAAAATATTATGGTATGTCCAATAACTCTTAGACATTGGAATGCTATTTGCTTTCTACTTACTGTTCACATTAATCATGAATTATCAACCTAAACACATCAGTTTTTGCAGTTGTTTACATTTCATTAGCTTCTACGGATTAAAATATATATTGTACAAAACACAGCAATATATATGTGCCAATCACTTCTACTAGTTCACTTTATAAAGGTGTTATGGACCTTATACTGTTATGTGTATTCACACACAACTGTATTTCGACAATCAGGTCGGTAGTAGTTATTAGGGAGCAAGGGGTGGGTTACAGGAGGAGGAGAAGAAGTTTGAGTCTAAGTTTTAGCTTAATTTTTCGTGTTTTAAAAATATACGATCTTAAGTTATGGGTTTAAGTAAGAGGTTTTAGGGAGTTTTTTTAGGAGTTTTTTTAAGGGGAATGTGGGAGACTTTAAACATGATGTGACTTTACGGGTTTAAGTTCTGACTTTGATTTTATGGAAAACTTTGATATAAGGACTATTAAATTGCAGAGACTTTTTTTAAACAAAGAACTTCTTTGTCTTTTTTTAGAGATGAAATCGCATGTAAATAAAACAAGAAATAATAATACAAGAATGACTTTATGGCTTTAATTTTTGCTTTTGCACTGAGTTTGCTTGTCAGCTGTTTAAGTTTTGAGCTTGTTTTTATGCATAGTTATGACTGCAGGTGACAATTAAGATTAGAATTATCTATTTCTTTCTAAGTGTTTACAAAAATTAAAAGGCACACTGGTAACAAAAAAGTCTGAAACAAACAAGGTTAATGTCAACAAAACACTTCAAATCTCTTGAAGTGATACTTAACCCAACCAAAGGTGAATAATAGAACAATGGTGTATTGCAATAAACAACTCTAGGCAAGTCTGGGCAGAGTGATTTGGAACAAATAAAATGCAAAACAAGTATATAATCTTTGAGATTTTAATGCAAAATATACAGTTAATACAGTGGAAAAACACTTACATATGTATTGACATTTCACTGACACAATTGGGTTATACATGATATTGAATATGATAAGTTTGGGTTATCTATGCTTTTCAAATGACTGTCAGGATCTAGAGTATTTTTGTATGACTGATTGTGATTTTAAATGGAGATAATAATTACTTGTTAAAGCTTACTGAAGAATGGGATTAGGATATGACAGAGATCTTTTAATAACTTATTTTGGATTTTACCAACTTTGCCAAAACTACTAACAATTACCCAGCTAGTTATATTTTTTACACATTTTCTCAGAGAGATAGACTTTAAAAACAATACACTTGAATGTATCTTAACCTCTGGTTAAACTATTGACATAAAAGTCACATTAGGCTATTGTATTCAAAGTACAATACAAATATGCAAATATAACAAGCTCTTGAAATGACAATCCCCAAGCTCTTGTTAAAAGAAGGGGGTAAATATAGCAAGGCCTACTTTGAATGGTGGGTTTGTTCTTTTATTTAGAAAAGAATCTTATATACATTTAGACATAAAAGACATTAACACCTCCTCAGACTTGAGATTATAAGCTACAGAAAAGCCTCTCATTGGTCAAATATTCCACAATATTCTTTAATTTAGCTACCCATTGACCACTGAAAATTCATGCAAAGTATATTCTAAAAATTGAACAAATACATTAAACAACCAATGAACTAACCAGACACCATATGAATGATAATTAAAGCTACTCTGTAAAGAATAGACTTGCTACAAGTCTCAACTTCTGCATGTTTTTAAGCACTGAATGAAAAGTCACAGGTGGAACAGGAATCATGCATGTGTACATAACCACAATTTTTCCTTACAATCCACAGATGTCAGCACTAGTTTTATTTAGTCACTTTTATCTCTGATCTCCTCTGGAAGTTGAGACTTGTTTCACCCATAGCTTCTCAATTGCTGGCTGAATGCCAGTTTTTCCTGGGATGGATAAAGTGCATCTGTGTAATATTACTTCCCCCCACACACACTGTATTCCCTTCTGATTGTAAATTCAACTGTCACTGTTTAATACTGTTTTGAGGTCAGCTTTCAGTGTGGAGTTTAGAAAACAATTTATGTCTCTTATAAAACTTCTGTTTGCAGTAGCTTAGAGAGGAGTTGTAATTATTTTATAATATATAACTGCTTATTTATTCAAATTTAGCGAATTTCTTTTTACTTTATTTTTAATATATTTAATAAGTTTTTAAAAATCTTTTGGATAGCATAATTTTGCTTGCTGAGGATGGTGTTTTTAGTCAAAGTGCCTTAAGAATGTATAAGACTTGACATGACCAAATTGTTCAACATGTCTCTTCTTAAAGGTAAAGAAACTCCAACTAAAGATACACCAGTGAAAATTACTTTTGAATTGAGTCCACAAACAATAGTTAATGTATGTTTAATTTGTGCTAAGAACACGGATATAAACAACAGGCAGAGATTATTTGATAGGTCTAACCTATTTATGAAAACTGTTCTGTGTAGACAAGTAGAAAGTGTATTAGATATTTCTCTCCAGAATGCAGTACATCCAAATAATATATGTAGGTCATGTTCAGCAAAAGTAAAAACAGTGGTAAGAAAAAAGGAAGATTTGATCAGTATTTTCCAAGATTCTCAAAGGACATTAGTAGCAAAATTCCAACGTGTTAAACGACTGTCAAAAGATACTCTACAACATCCTGTAAGTAAAAAATCACTGTTTAAGTCACCGAAGAAAAAAGGCAAAGAAAATCAGGCCTCCATAGGAGTAGCACCATTATCACCAAACAAGCAGACAACACATTTGCTCCCTGTCAATGAAGAGAGAAGTAATGATACAGTTACACAAACAGGATTAATTTCATTGTTGAATTATCCTGCAAGACAGGCCACCCTAACTGTGTTTCATCATGGCTCTCCAAGTAAAATTCCTCGGCCTGTTAAAAAATATGCAGATACAGAAGTGTGGGTAAGTTACCTAATATTAAATTTTTAGGCGGGTTGCATGGATTTGATTAGACTGATGTGTCCGACGCCCGTCTGTCTGTCCGTCCACATTTTCGTTTTTAGACTCTAACTCAAAAACGGATTGTCCAATCGAATTCAAACTTGACAGGGAGATAGATCACCATCATAGCTAGGTTCCTTTCGAAATTGGTGTAATTCTGTGTGTTTGTTGTCCATTTTTTGTCTGTTTGTCAAAATTTCCATTTCCGGACTCTAACTTGAAAACGGTTTGTCCAATCAAAATCAAACTTGACATAAAGATACATCACCATCATAGCTAGGTTCCTTTCGAAATTGGTTTAATTCCATCTGTTCGTTGGTCCGTTTTTTGTCCATTTCTCTGTCCATCATCATTTCTGTATCCGGACTCTAACTTGAAAATGCTTTGTCCAATCGAATTTAAACTTGACAGGGAGATAGATCACCATCATAGCTAGGTTCCTTTCAAAATTGGTATAATTCCATCCGTTCGTTTGTCCATTTTTTGTCCGTTTGTCTGTCCATCAATATTTCTGTTTCCGGACTCTAACTTGAAAAGGCTTTGTCCAATCGAATTCAAACTTGACAAGGAGATAGATCACCATCATTGCTAGGTTCCATTCAAAATTGTTGTGATTTTGTACATTTGTTTGTCCGTTTCTCTGTCTGTCAACATTTCCGTTTCTGGACTCTAACTTGAAAACACTTCGTCCAATCGAATTCAAACTTGACAGGGAGAGAAATCACCATCATAGCTAAGTTGCTTTTGAAATTGGTGTAATTCCGTCCTTTTGTTTGTCTGTTTATAGCATAGATACAATTATGTAACCTAGATTACAAGTTTTACATTTCTTAGCACGTCTAATACATTCACCTTAACTGGATGACCTAACATTTCTTTCCTTGTTTCTAAATTTAATTACAGCAGTCGCTAACCTTATTGCTGCCCGCGCAACCCACCTTATGGGGTATCTTTGACCCTCTTGTATTGAGTATAATAACTGAAACCTCCTGTGTGAAAACTTCACATTGATTTATTAAATCAAAATGCGTTCACTTGAACATTTAGTTTGTAAAATATTCATCAGTAGCAATTATACAATTTATCATATGTAGCTAATTGTGTCCACTGGATAGCATCTGGTGGTTACTATGAATTTCGCTTTCTTTACGACAACACTGTATTGTGTAGAGATTTCACCATTACCGCTCTAGCGAAAAAATATTATCTGTAGCTAGCCTTCTCAAATTTGCAAGATATATTTATAACCATAAAATCTTGGGAATATTTTTGGTCACAGTTTGAAAACAAAGATGGCTGGCATAGGCATTTCTTTGTCAGCCATGAAAAGTGCTATATCTTCCTTATTATTGGTCCTAGAGGCTTGGTATGTGAAGCCAACCTATAGGATATCATGGACTGGGAATCTTTTGATATGGTCAGATATGACCTTGACAAAGTGTTTGTTTTTTTAAGCTTTTTTTACCCCAGGTATGGGTATTGTTATTGTAAGGAATAATCAGATTTAAGTTCAAACTTGAATACTGCTTAAATGGCATAGTTGTGCCGATTATAGTCTGACCTTGACCCTGTGACCTTTGACCTAAAATATTTGTCTTTCAGTTTTTAAATCTTGTTTCAGGCCAGATCTCAGGAATAATCAGATTTAAGTTCAAACTTGGTAGGATTGCTGCTTTAATGGAATAGTTGTGCCGATTATGGTCTGACCTTGACCCTGTGACCTTGCACGTGAAAATCTTGGCCAGCCGATATCTTGGCAGCCATTAGGTGGAAAAAATTCAAACTTTGTTGGATTATTCCCAGGGGGATAGTTGTGCAATGTCTTGGTCTAACCTTGGTTTAACCAATACCATTGACTCTGGACTTAAATTCTATGTTCTTGCCCTCTGTCTTGCTTACATCTTATCTCATAGTGTGCTTTCATGATTTCCCAAGCTGTGTGGTATTAGCATCTCTAATACTCATTTTTATTAATTCAGAAGATAATTGACTGCAGTGACCTTTTGTTTGAAACATTTTATCATTCTAATTGCAGGTAACTGTTAACTATGGAACAAGTGGTATAAGAAAACTACCAGTTTTGCCTGAGTTTACTGCTTTAGTTAAAGCAATCGGTCATATGCAGACACCAAAATATGGCCATTTGGCCCAAGTTATTTTGAGTACTGTTGACCTGAAAGAAGCAGTTTTCAATCAATGTTGCCTGCAGGTTACAGATGAGCTTCAACAGTTGTGTTCTACAAATCAGTATTCTATCCTGCGAAAAAAGTCTAAAAATGACTTATTGAACTTCAGCTGGGATGCTGTTTATGATGAGTTTGAAGAGAGGTGTCCAAAATTCTTGCATTTCCTCAAACAAGCCACAACAAACCCCAGTGCCCACACCAACAAAGTTAAAAATACTTCACAAATCAAAATGGCCATGTGTTCTGCTGGCTGGAAGTTGATTTCCATCTTTAATGATGATATGTCTGCTCTAAGACACATAAATAGCATCCTGGCAAAGAAAGGAGGTCTTAAGAAAATTGGGTTCATCAGACTCTGTGCAACTTATGATACAATGTCGTACCTAACTACAAGTCGGATGTTAGACTGTTTTGCTGAAAATCATGATGATGTTCTCCTTGGTTGGAAGAAAGCCACAGAAACTGATTCCATTCTTGAGAAAGAGGTTTTGAAAAGTATACAGGGTGGCACAGCGACAGCAAGTCAGCAGCAAATCCTAGCAGAATTAAGAGAGCAGATGCATCCAGGCAAGGTTCACATTTTTAGGTCACCTAATTTTCATCAGCCAATCTATTGTGATCAGGTGGTGCCATATGTGTTTATAATATTGGTAACTTTTATTGAAAGCTCTACATATTTTAAATATTATTTAGAGGTTTTGGTTTGATAGTTACCTAGAAGGAAATTTTGGGTGGGCAATGTATAAACAGGTCACATTTTACCCTGACCCCTCTTAAATGTCAAACTCTTGTCCTAATACTAAAACTATAGGAGATAAGTTGTTTGAATTTGAACTTTTTAACCATTCCCACATACACCCAGCTTCTACTTGAAGAGCTAAAATATTTGCTTTACACTTTACAGGCTATGACATTGTTGGCGACAATGTCGATATGAAAGTGGATCCTCGTCAGATGTCAAAGACCTACCAAAGGAAAGATCACCATCTATTCAATTTAATTGCATATATGAATCGCATAGGTGGAGAGAATCTAGATAACTCTGGTCCAAAAGTCAAAGCTTCTGAATTTCCCTTGAATATGTTTGTTCCAACAAATGAAGATGTTGAAGCATTTAAAGACACATGTTCCATTCTTATAGCTCATGTATGGGCGGATTTTATCCCAGCCTTCAATTGGATGAAATATGTACTTCCAGAGTATATAACACATGAACATATTTCACAAGTCAAGGAAAAAACGGAACGTGTTCACCTTGGACTCCTTCATAAAAGTGAAAATAAACTTGACGAAATGCAGGATATAGTTGGCCATATACACCAATATGTACCAGGAAATGATAGGGAATCATTAACTAAAATTACAAGTGGTGGAGACTATTTGACTTTTGAGAGACATAAACGTGCTCAAGAACTGCATCATAATGGCCGCACACCAAGTAAGCGTTTAGAAAGGCTTATTCCTAATATGGAACTGTTTCATTTTCAAGCAGAATGGAATGTGGTCATTTGGAAACTCCTGTTCCGCACCAACTCACAAAAAGACATTGGAACACTATATGCTGCAAGGAATTCTATTGATGCGAGAAATGTTACAAAAGATCCTGGTTCAAATTTTTATGCAGCTGAGGAGTTACTGAATAAATATACAACAGGGTATCTAGTTGCTGGTGCGCTTGCTTTCTTTGATATGGCATCAATAGAGGATGAACCAAAAATTAATAAAATAGATCTCAACAGTCTGGATAAAAGCAAGGTCCTGGAAAACATATATGGCACAGTTAGAAGTTTTATAGACACATTCACAGATTTCAAAACTCCTGATATTGAGGATATCTCCCCTTCTACCCTGCTTCTTAAGTGTAGATTTTGTGATAAAGTTTACAGGAAAGGACCAAAAGTGTTGCGCCGCCACGAAAAAGAATGTCACCATTATCAAGTAGCTGCTGCACATACAGCAAATAATTTAGGCTGTTCAGATGATATGATATTGAACTACACCAAGTGTGCAATGAATATATTATTACTTAGATTAAATATGAATGATGCTATCAAAATGGGTGACGGTGGTAGAATATATAGAAATATAGAGGTTATGTATCTCTATTTTAAGGCAACTGGCTGCTATAAGTATGCACACGGATGTCTGGAAACATTAGCCCAGGTTAAATGCTTACTATCACCACGTTTGGCTCACACTCTCATGTGGAATAGGACTGTTAACACACAGGGGAAAGTAAACACAAATTATCCAAAAGATCTTGATGTTGAACACAGTAACAAACTAATAAAACAAGATCTCAAGACATATCGAGGAGAGATAACAGAAAAGACATCAACACGTATAAGTAGAAGCACGGACACAACCAGTAAAATTGCAAAAAGAATGGACAAAATAACAGGTGTGAGAAAACCAAGTGGTAAACATACCAAGAGGGATGTCAAAGATGATGTAGGCTTGCTTGTGGAACAGTTTCATAAAGCAAGGCTTTTCAGTAATATTCATGGGAGAAAACATAGTGCTTTCCCAGATGTTTGCTCAAATCCCATTAAAATGTTAGATCCACATACTCTGAAAGACTGGATTTTTAATACATTTAGAGATGTATCAGAAAGACATTTTTATGGTTTTTCATAATTGCTTTAAATCAGCTGGCATGGGGGTCTCAGTGGCGTAGTGGTAGAACACTCACCTCCCACTTCTAGGGTGCCCAGTTCGAACCCAGGCTGGGGCCTTATGTTGGGAAGTTAGTGGTATACTTGCCGAAGATTGGTTTACAGAGCAGGATATTGACCAACAAAACTGCTCTTGTTTCCTCCACCAGTGAGCCAACTATCACAATATTATCTACACTATGTGTTAAAAGCGTCATAAAGTCCAAATAAATGGAATAGAATTAAATCAGCTTGCATTAGATATTTCAGTGTATTTGTCTGCACAGGAAATTCTTAAGTTGCAGTTAGATTTTGTAGCTGCATCAATCGTATTGATGTTAAGTTGTTCAGCGCTATCTGAACAAATATATTTTGGAATTTAAAAAGCCTGTTTAAAGTCACATTTTAATGATTTGTTTCAATTTTAGTTAGATTGTATTGGACAAACCAATAGTGAGAGTACAGGGCATGAACAAACTAAGGATTCTAATAGATATTTCAGACACAAAAAAATTCAGAATGTTCAGAAAGTCTTTTATTAGCATTTGTATAATTAGCTATTATTTGACTGTTCGTTCCATACAAGTGGCACTGATTTGCAAGAAGTTACAACCATATGCAACAAAAAATTGAATTGCTTTGTTTAAGTACACCTGTCTCCATATACCGTAAATGGCCTATTTAGCACACAGGGCGCTAAGGAAAGTTTCTTTTTAGTGCATATATTGGTGCAAAAATTCCCCTTTAAGCGCACCCCATCATAAACCACTTTCTGGGATGAAGTGTAGGTCTATCCGGTAAGAATAACAGTGTTTTGACATTTAGAATCCACTAAAAATACCCACTTCCTGTAAGCATGGCAGTAGATATAAACAAACTTGAAATTCATGGCAAAAATGTCAATTTATTAAGTACAAATACGCAAATTATATAAAAATATATGTGGATATTGAGGAAAATTAAGAAAGGTAAGATTTAAGCTGAATAGTCGATCATTAGAAACCTTTTGTAACCAATCGCGAGTGTGCACTGTCTAATCGTCCACCCACAACTCTACTGTAGAAGTTATCAAGTATATTGGCTTGAAAAGAGATAGGGTGTGGTTACAAGGGCGGGTGCGCTAAATAGGTCATTTACGGTAAGCTGTGGTGACAAGCGGGTTAAAACAGCTAAATCTTTTTTGCTACATCAAGCAAAAAATTTCTTTGTTGCAACAAAGAAAACTTTATTATAAGCAGACTTTAAAAAATGCAGAGAATTTGATATCTTAAATACAGAATAAGAGATTGAAAAGAAGGATCCTTGTCGCTACATGTCACTACATCTGCATCTGGCTTTCATGTCACTTGTTGGAAATTGCAGCCACTTATACGGAGACATTACTTAATAGAACACTTGGTGTGTTTACATGGAAAATGTATATAATGTTAAAGTAGAAAACGCTCAAATCAATAGTTAAGTGGCCCATTAGGGTCGCTTATTTATAATTTTCACCCTGCTTCGGCTGGTTGCAATGCTATTACAATATATTTGTAATGTATATAAAGTTTTGGAGTTCTGGAAAAAAGCCTCTCCCAGAAGACCCTTAGAAAAAATCGACAAAATTGTATTATCTGTTAATAAGAACAACATAGATGAGTTCACATATAATTAAAATGTTTAGAATCATTAACACTCGTCTGAACTTGATGAATAAATAATAGGTTGCCCGACAAAATTTTCTTCTTCACTGCTGCTTGATGTATCCAGACCTTCAAACATATTGCTGCTCACAGGCTCCTTCAATTCATAAGGTAGTGCTAAGTCATCTTCCTCCTCAGAACTTTCTTCACCAAGGGTACATGTATGTCTGATCTTCACTTCAGCTTGCGATTGATTATTTACACAAGGGGGGCATGAACAATTAGTGTTGCAAACACACTGACACTTGCAAATCATTGCACAGATACTGCAGCAGTTATGAAGGACTTTTTTGGTGCTGGTAACTCCTGGAGGTCTTTCAGTAAGAGGGTCCTTTTGCACTGAGTGGAATCTGAAATATACTGCCGCATCTCCTTAGAAATATGTGGTCCTCTTGTTGAACCTTTAAAATTTAGCAACAGAGCATGACCTTGTTCTTTACTGTTACGTCCACCACGACCAGACTCCTGTAAATAATCATCAATATCTCTTGCTGGGCCATAGTGAATAATTGTATTTACACCCTTGACATCTACTCCCATTCCAAATGCCACTGTACAAAACAGCACTCTGATTACACCATCCAACTGACAAAATGACGATCTTACTGTTTCTTGCACTTCAGGATCTGTCTTCTGGTGGTACATGGCAAAGAAACGATTTTTGTCATTCGAAACTCCATCATTTGTCACAAAGTATTGTTTACTTCCAAGAGATGTGGAAAAGTAACGGAACAAGTTTTTCATATCATCAGCTCTGTGGCAAAATATGATATGTCTCTCAGTATTGATTCCATGACGTGCAATATCATCTACAAGCCATTGAAAGTTTTTTCTGAAATCATCAGATACTTTAAGAACAGAATATCTAACATTTGGCTTATTTGCATCCTTAACAACCATTTTGCAATTGTTCATACCCAAACTGTTACAAATATCCAGACGTGTTTGCCTAGTTGCAGTTGCTGTAAGTGCAAGACATGGTACATCAGGGCCAAGACAGGAGCGTATTGTACCTATTTCACCGTAACTCTTCCTGAAAACTCCTGCATTCTGTTTATGTTCCATTCCCCTGAAATATATAATCTAGTATTAGTATTTCGAAATAAAGCGAAAATTGTTCACAGGGAAAACATTTGCAGAGCAGGACTTCCCGTGGAGCCTTAGCATCAATAATAAGGGAGATTCAAAGAAGGTTTACTATGATGACCCCATTTAACCTTGAAGCAGGGGTCAAAGGTCAAATTCAACACCTTGGAAAGATTCCCAGGGCCTTTACCTCCCACAAATTGTTTTCACATCCCAAACCCCTAGGAGCAATGGTAAAAGGGGGATATAAGGCCTTTTAATAGGATAACCTCATTTGAAATTAAACATGTGATATGGCGGCCATTTTATTTTGCAAACTAGGCCAGAATTACAATCAGACTAGCTTTCCTAGCCATATACCTTTTGTGCAACTTTGAGGAAGCTAGCTGCAATATTTCAAGATGTAGAGAATTTTCAAACAATTGGCTCTGACGGCCATATTTTTATCAGAACAAGGCCAAAATTTTCCACAGGCATGTTTTTGTACCCATAAACATTCCCTGCCAATTTGGTGAAGATATCTTTATAAATGAATGAAAATTAAGGTTTATGTAAAAACCTGATGGATGGACAGAGTTAGGCATGTACAAAAGGCCTTTTATAAACTCCCCACCACGGCCTTCGGCAAGCATTGTTCAAGCATGACCAATAGAATGCCAAGTTTGAAGTTCACTGCTGCAGAGATAAAGGTCCAAATAAATTAGGTCATAACCCATCAGAATATGTTTTGGGCCATTGTGAAGACTTTCATTTTCGGTTACTGACACGTTCAGCCGAAATCACTCCATTTTGTACGATTACCTAGATTTTGTCCCCTGTCAGAGATTAAGCTGTATAAAAATTTTAGATTACATTACATAACACAGTACTACATTCATAGCATTTATACCTTATAGGTCCAAAATTTGGCCACAATCAGTCTATTTTGTACTGTTACCAAGATTTTGTCTTCTGGCAGAGATTAAGCTGTATGAACCTTTCAAATTAGATTACATAAAATAGTACCAAGTTTGGAGTACTTTATAGCCTAGAAGTCCAAAATTCCACAGAAATCACTCTATTTTGCACTGTTATCAAGTTTTTTTTTGTGTCCTGACAGAGATGAAGTTCAATAAAAGTTTCAGATTAGATCAGATTACATAACAGAATACTGCATTTATAGTATCAAAATATATCAATTTAATAGGTGGTTTGGTTACAAGCAACCAAACTAGAAATCTATGTAATGTATATTTAATGATTGCATTAAGACTATAATTGAATGGGTGATTAAAAATAAAAAATATTCCTTCTTACCATTTTTTAATACAGTGACTTTCATCAACAACCAGCAACTTTATTCTGTCAGAAAATGCAGAGTTTTTAAAAATGTCAGCAAAGTAACCATCACCTGTCAGTGACTCAGGGGCTCCAAAAATGTAGTTATATTTGAAAGCCAAAATTTCTTCCTTTAAGGATCTGTTGCTTTCTCCAAGATAAACTGCATTAAGTCCATAGGACTTTAATCTGTTTGTATTTTCTTCCATCAGTGCTTTTAAAGGCTGAATAATTATAACCACAGAAAACATATTTTTCTTGTCCATAGCACCTAGTAACAAGTGGTCAAACACTAGATTCGGTATTTCATAAATTATTGACTTTCCACTGCCTGTAGGAGCTACACAAAATGTGTCATGTTTCTTCAGAATGTTTTGTAAGCATTCAAGTTGAAATGGTCTCAATTCAAATTTATAATCTAATAATTATCTGGCCTGCTGTATAAGGATATCCATGTTTAATTTAAAATTGATCAACAGTAACTTTCAACAATATTTAATACAATCACAAAAAGAAAAAATACAGTTAAAACATTCTTCAAATTGCAGAACAGCAAAAACTTTCACAAAAAAAAAATTTTCAAAAACTCATGATAAACAACACACTAGATTAGCAGCATAAATGCCAGCTAGTATTGAAATACATATGAAAGAGAAACATAAAGATATAAAAATAAACTTCAGAAAGTGTTCACATTTAACCTTTTAGAACTACAAAGATAAGACAAAGAGGGTGTTTATCCCTTTCAAAGCCAGAAAGAATTAAATCTCTGTATGTAAATTTACACATAAATCCTTCTAGCATAAGGTGGGGGGAAATGATGTGTGCTTTCCAAGCAGCAACAACTATCTTATGTTACCACAAACTACCAGCATAAAAAGTGACTGGTGCATTTTTTTTCTTTCCCCGATAGGTGCCTCTAGGTACATCCATGTGGATGAGCAACGTCCTTTCATTCAGCCAGACAATTCCCCCCTTCAAAATCATAATGTACTGATGCAGAAATGTAGAATGAAAGGATGTTGCACAAGGTCTATGTAAAGAAGTAAACTCTATAAAAGCTCAGACAACTTCAGGGATATTTTCATTGGAGTATATGTGAAAAAAGTGAGTACTATCTCTTGTTTGTTAAAAATGAAGCAACTGAAGCAACTTTGTGCAGAGCATTATGTAAAAAACATTGACATAATTAATAATGGTTGGTTAAGAAAATACCAGACATACAACGAGCTAATACGTGTTTGGTACAATGCACTCAAGTAAGTAATGGTCTATAATTTTTAAGATTTCAAATACCAATGTAACTCTGTTATGAATTTTCTACCAAAACAACCAAAACTTAAATTAATTTCTGGGTAATTACACATATAGTAATATAAATGGTTAAATAAACACACAAGATTGAAAAAAAATCATCAAATGCTAACAACTAAATAGCTTTTTAAATCTACTTTTTAGAGCTAAAACAACAATGTCTACTGCAACCAGTACATTTACTTTTATCAATAGGCCCACCAGAAGTAGAGGGTAAGACTATTTCTCATACATTATACTAATCCAATGTCTTATTGAAATGATACTATATCCTTGTGCAGTTAAATAAGTGGAGAAACCTGTAAAACCAGATCCTAGAACTGCAAACTTGTTACAATTTTAATACAATAGAATCTCTATTATCCATCACTATTGATTGAGTACCAATGTGAATGGATAATAGAATTTTGGATAACAGAAAAGGTTAAAATAACAGGTTTAATAATTGAACATTCAGATAATAGAATGTCAGATAATAGAGTTTCTGCTGTAATATCTCTTAAAATCTTAACTTTTGTAAATTCTGGCTTTATCTCTCACAAGCATTGCATGTTTTTAATTTTTAGAAAGTAGATATATTTTATACATGTTACTTAACATTAATCAAAGTAATATAATCATTCACTAGTAGAAAACTTTTTCTTTGTCTTAGCTTTACAATTCCATTGGAAAGTGTATATGTAATCTTTTCACTACAGTTTCTTACAAGCAACAGTCACTTTTCAATAATGATCTCTTCCACACATTTCTTTCAGAAGTGGTACTTATCTGGAAATACAGAATAAAAATATTGTAACCCTTGTGACAATTTCTTTCAGGGGCTGGCTAATCTACAGATGCACAGGAAAAAAAAAATTTTTAACTGTCAACTGTATGGTCATTTTCTATATATTTAACTAATTACCAACATTCTTAATCTTGCAGAACAGACACTAGGGACAGATCTCCCCTGAGAAGACTGAATGCTGATGACCCAATTGTTCTTGGCAATGTTACAGCCAAAACAGAGGGGAGGACTCTGATGTTACAGCAAGGAGGGAGAACCCTGCATCTGCAGGAACCACAATTGAAAGAGATTGATGAAAATGATAGTGAGATTTATGTGAATGTTGAAATGGCAGAGGAGGACAAAAAAGTAACTTATGAATTGGATATGGAGAGACAATTTACTCTCACCATTTCAGACATTAGTCAAGTGCTGACAGTGAGGAGGTATATTGTGAACAATCACAGAGAGAGAGTGACTGTCGGAAAGAAAATCATTGCACTTCGACTTTCAGAAGTCAGAAAATCTCTTACCCTTGTAAAAAACATATTACAATAAATGAAAAATTAAAATATTTGGGTTCAATTTGCTTTGTTTTTTTTCAGACACATGCATTTATATATATATATATATATGTATATAAAATAATTGACAAAACAACTGATTTTGTCTTGGTATGTTTTAGTCAGGGTTCTGGGTGTGAATGAGGGAAGATGCTATGTTATATTTTGATAATATTTGTATTAACTTTATGTTTATTTTTTCTGTTTTAGTGTAATGTTTGACTTGAATCTGTTGAAACTATTGAAAGGACAACTGCTTAAGCTGTGCTCCTTTACACCAGTGTGTTTTTGGACTACCTGTCAATAACTATATAAAATAGACATTGTGAATGATTTGTATTGATTCTATACTTTTAATTGTTTCCTTTTAGGGATGGTTTGGTACCAAAAATCTCTACATCGGGAGGTCACCAATGCAAAACTGTACCGATTCAGGGATTCTGCATTTTAGTACACCCCAACCAACATGGACGTTCCTCTGAACAGCATCACAATAAAAGTCCATAAATACCTAAAATATGAGATAAAAGTGCAGAATTTCTTCAGATTTCTGGTTTGTTTCCAATATTTTAAGTTTTCCTCTATTTGTATGAGATGATAAGCGAGATGAAGGTTATAAAGTATCATGACCAAAACATGGCAGTACTTATCAACGTAATCGCCATAAAACTCTTCAAAATGCATGAAAATATGGGATAAAAGCTTATTATTTCTTTAAATTTCTGGCTTCTTCCCAATATTTTAAGTTTTCCTTCCATAAAAATGTTTTGCCAAGCAAAGTGGTGGTTGCAAAATCTTGTCACGGTATTTCAGTAAAAAGCTCTCGATGCCGAGATACCGGGCCTATTGATCCATCTCTGTTTCCTCTTAGATAGTCAGATCTACTATATTGTTTGTTCTTACAATACATATTTCATAAATAATAAGTTTTGCATATAGAATGTTGTTTTTGAATTGATTTATATAGAATTTAGATGTTGACCGATTCATATTTGAAATTGATATAATTCGATTATTTTGATTTATAGAAGAAGCTTCTGTGTGTAATCTTACAATAATTTCAGATCACATGATTGTACAATCAACATTTTTGGATAAATAATTTACTGAACTTAGGCTCTTAACTCAAGAGGCATGGAAGAAGGTTGAATGAGTTGCTTTCAGATTATAAAGTGAGGAATACCCAAATTAGAGGTTCAGGTATAGCATATAACATATAAAAATTAATTTATGTTCACTCCAACTTAAAGTGAGCCAAGGCTATGTTAAAAGATGTTTGGTATACCTTTGTTGAAGACATCTACCTTTACCAGGCAAATTAGAGTTACAATTGGGGCATCTTGTCAGGTTTATTTTTTCATGTATAAAATATATATGTATAAAAAATTACCTCATTAGTTATTAAATAGATGTATTAAAAAGTATTTGTCAGTTTTGCAGTATTAGTGAATATTTATTAAATTGCTACGTGGCAGATAATGATGTGGCATGTGGTACAGATAGATAGTGAATTGGATATTGAGTATTTAATTGAATAATTTTCTTTTTTAAGGTACGTGTTGAACTTTAACATGACAGATATCATGATGCACATAATACAAAAACAGGTGTTGAATTTCTCAGTTTTTTTCTTTGTTTTAAACACAAAATGAAGTTCCACGTTGGAGATACAAAGTGCAGTGCTACTGATAGCACTATAGCAAATAATAATAATATCTGAATACATAATATATGAATACACATAAGAATTTGTACTGAACAACCTATCTGAAAAGAAATCTTTTATTCACTCAATTGGTTAAGTACCCAGGCTACCTTAAGGTATTAGGACAATAACTGAAACACCTTTACTTGTCAACATTGCTTAATACAAAATATATTACTAATACTCTAAAGAAGCCAAATTCTATTTCAATGTCATTGAAAGAAGCAGTGTTGCTATTGTTTATAATTTTAATAATTGAATCATATATCATATAAAACGCTATTGACTTTACGATTTCCTTTGCTTTGGTAATATACAAGTATTAAACAACTATCTTTTGTAGTTGGTGACTGTTATCTATTGCACATGTTTCGATCAAACTCTATAAGATCAGATATCTATAATAAATATAGTCTGGCTTAGTTCAGTGCAGAGAGCAAATCTTGTTCATAACGATATTGTAGTGAAAGATGATGTTATTTGCTCTTCTTTGCTGTTTTGTGGTTGTTGCTAGTGATTGCAACAAGGTATCTTGAAATTCTTATGGCATCAATCAATTCAAATACATTGCAGTACATAAAAATATTACATTCTTGGATTTTCAGCAACTCTTTGCAGGTGGTTTACTTAAAGTTGTAAGACTCATTTGGTTTTATTTGATCCATTTTTGTGACCATACCTCTTTACTTTGGACCATGTTTATGTTAATAATAGTTATGAAACTGGTATATGAAATAAATCATTTTAAAGTGTATACATTTGATAAGCAGACCAATATCAAAATTTGGCTACATTTCTCACTATTAAAACAAATGTATGTTGTTTTGTTTAGTGTGATCAACTGGAGAATGAATTAACTCTGATGAAGCAGTGGATGTCAGAACTACAACAACAGGTTTAGTCTATTATATAGGACTTCCCTTGTATAAGCTGTACTTCTACAATGAGAATCAAGTGAAGCTTTGAAGAATAACTTTCTGAAGTATAAAAAAGATAAAACTACAATTTAGTAATGAAAAGAAGAACTTAGGTTTAGTACCATGCGAGGAAGTACAGTCAAATTTACACATATTGTATTGTTGCCAATAGGGGCAAATGTAGGGTTTTTTATAGATGTTTCTCTTCTGAGTGTGTTTACAGATAAACATTTTGGACAACATGAATTTCTGAACCATTGTATATACATGTATGATTGATGCAAAAAGTTGAAATGTTTAGAAACAGGTGATTGCACTCATTTAATATGAGTGCTTGTCCTGTGTTCGTAGATTCTATTTCAAAAGAACCTTTCTGTTTCTCAATATAACTTATGTCACACACTTTTTCTATTTCAGTAGATAAATTATAAAATTCCAAAAATGTTGTTTTTAGATGGAAATGTTTTTGGGTATAGTGTCTGCTAGTTCATTATTTCATAAAAAAGTATTGTGTTTTAGCAGAGCTGTCCCTTAAGTTTTACATTCTTCTGCAATGAATTAATGGCTTCTGTGGGAATATTTATGAGATTTTAAATTATTTTCCAATTTTTCATAGCTTTACCTGGGAGGGAGATTATGAAATACTTCTGTGCGGGTGTGAACATATGTGTGCATCTGTGCATGTGTGCACTCATTAGTTTCTCGTGTAGATTTCTCTAAAACTACTGCATTTGCACATTTTTTGCAAATTAATTGGCCTAATGGACTTTTATGCCCTTGTTGAGTTTTTGGGCTGGTAGCTCATGGCATAGGTGAGCAAAAGTTATTTTGAGATTTTTACTGTTGAGTGAATCACTTCTAATTTTAAAAATATTTTTTTTGCATTTGAAATATGTTATTTAAGTGTCAATATGTCAAGTAGTATCGTCATACTAAAGATGCGTTATATCTCCATAATTTTCTGACTTAGCCTGCCATCTAGAAAATGTCGATTGTCTCAAAAAACTGTAAAATTTGCAACTTGTGGGAACTATAGACATGGATAAAATGCCTCTAAACACCTTTACTATTCTGAATTCTGGTCGCCATCTTTAATTTTGGTGTTTCCACTGTCCTGGGATAACTCTGTGGTTGTCATCCTCCTCAATAGCACTCTGGATTCTGACTCATGGTGGTGAGAAGACAACCAAATCTGTTGGCCATGATGCCAAAGGCATTCTCCACCACCCTTCTGGCATGAAACAGTCTGTACTTAAAGATACTCTCCTCGTCAGGCAGTCCTCTGGCACTAAACGGCTTCATCAACCATGTCCTCAGGGAAAAGCATCATCCCCAGTGAGAAAATATGGCATATCACGGTCATCACCAGGCAGTGGCTCTGCATCAGGTATATCCAAGGTGCCATCAACAATGCCTGAGCGCAAATCACAGTCATTGAATATCTGGACATCAGAACTAGAGTCATTGGTGCCAACATCTACCCACAGAAACTTGTACTTGGCATCCACAAGATCCAGAGGTATGACTGAATGAAAGCCCTTGTAGTTGTAATAGAGGGAGCCACCATTCTTGGGACACCTGATTGCCACATGCTTGCCAGAGTGTGATCCTCAGCCTCAAGCTCCCTCATCAATCTATCATAGTGACCATAGTCTAGCCTCCTGGAGAGCCAGGGCTTCACCCAATACCTCCTGGGCCTTGGTCAATGCCTTCTCTGTCTGTCAACCAGTAATAGCCATAGTAATAGGCCACCATAATTTGATTCTGTTGATTTAAACGATGAGCCTCATACATTTGCTGCAATAGTCTGAGTCTCTGGAGTTCCATAGTTTTGATGTACACTGTCCAACATCTGATGAAATAATAAGATAAATCCAGATGATCCAAGATGATCCAAGGTTTATAAAGGAATTGGCATTGTCCAGGAATTGGTTGTCAGTCTTCTCAGCACGTTCTTCCTCCTTGTCACGGGCTCGTCACATATTCCCCGACCCACTACCATGTTCTTGGCTGACACCAAAAATATCTCAGAGGAGTCGCAAGACGTTGCATGTTCCTCGATGTTCTTCAGACAAGCAAGATATGCCAGGCTAGGTAATGGGAATATTGCACTAGGATCTTCACCAGAATAAAGATGATGGTAGCCCATGGTAGCCGGATTGCAGTAATTCTTCTAATTTTCGAATTTTCATCACTTTCCCGCCCTCTCTGTGGCAAAGTACCATGATTTCTAATTCGCAGGAATTATTTTTATTCACCGGCTAATTCGTAGCTCCCTCGCCACAGTGTGACCTGGTCTTAAATAAAGTAAAATAATGAACTTGCAGTGCATTTTGTCATCATGTCTGACACCATCAGAGAAAAGTTGGAGAATATACTCCAATAACGACCATCTCATCACCACACTACAGACATTTTCTTGTGTAGGTGACAATGCAAAAATGGAATGTATTGGTATTTTCCACATGTTGACGATTGTATGAGGAAGATCCTTTTTTTCGGGTCATCTTAAATTCTTATGTGGAGTAAGTTATGTGTACTTTAACATTCAAAAGAGACCCTTGTCCCTAGTTTTCGTAGTTTTTCGTTTTTCAAACTTTTTCCTCTTTTCAAACTTTTCTGAAATAATATCCTGACTTTTTTGTGGCCTTCAGTTCTAAATATTAGTAAAACTATGGATATGTTAATATAACAAATTGACAATAAATTTCATGGCTTGTTACTTTCAGACTTTCAAAAATTCTAGTTTGTCACTGACATTGAATTTTCACATAAAAAACCTTGGCTACCTTAAAATTTGACTATAAATTACCCTAGCCTTCAGTTCACTGCTTTTGTTTTTCTTAAAGCTAAAAATTATTACTTTATAGGGTAAGTTTCTTCACAAAATATATCTTGATTTCACAGAACAATCACTAATATTAGAAAAAGAAATCTTATTTTCCAGGAATGAAAGTTTCACTGGATAGTACACTTATTCTTTAATCATTTGAATAACAGCAGCTCTTATATAATTTGCTAAACTGACAAGTGGACCCCCTTAGGTATATAAATTGAAATAGAAGACAGAATTAACTTAAAAATGAGTGCATACTATTACACCACCATTTCAGCCAGTCATAAACAAGCTGGTTTGAAAAATGGTAAAAACAATAACTATGCAACATCTAGACATTAGATCTTTATACAAGCGTAACATGTAAAATTATAACTTAAAAGCAAAATCTCATATTCCAAACTAACTTTATTTCAAATTATTATTTGTTAAAAGCAAAAAGGGTTGTTATGTATTGTATACTAACGTGTGTTTTTTTTTGGTACAGGTTCAAAGTATACAACAAAACTCAATTGCAGCTTTGGAGACTGACATTTCAGATATCACGAAGGTACATTGCAACTTATTATTTCAGTACTATGTTTTAACAGATAACAGTACCAACATTTCACAGTATAAATAAAATGTTGCTGGCTAAAGTTTACCTTAATAGTTGTAAATATTAATGGTGAAAATGTTAGAAAAACCCACAGTATCAACAGTATCCTAGAAGTTATCTATCATGTGACATCATTTATCTGTCTATTTGTTTTGAATGAAGATCAAGTACTTTATCAAAGTTAAAATGTTGTTAGAAAATCCCACTTTTATCTCATGGGACAACATGCTTGTTAAATTTCGATGAATTTGCAAATTACTGATTGTTAAAAATAAATTGTTAAATATTTAGTAAAAAAATACTTTGCTTAGGTATAATATCAAAACACATACATGTACTTTTATTTTATATAAAAGTTTTAATTTATTATATAAGTTTGTTATTTTTATTTGTATATACTCTTTACATCCTTACTCTTCGAAACCAATATTCAAACTGCGCAATTAAACAAAATTGCTCCGGTATTCAACACCTTGATGAACAGAAAAAAAAATGCAAATAAAAGCATGACTTTGTAAGCTTTTTGCAAATATATTTGCTATGTGCACAAATCTACACTTTAATTTAAATCTAAAATATTGCTCTTCTCTGTCTCCCTACACCACTACGGACAAGGTACAACCACATAATTGAAACATTTTAAAATCAACCTTTGGCGATAATAGAAGACTCCGTAACCCACGTCTGACCATGCTATACTAAAATTTAATTTTCATGTACACAACATCAAGATATCATAAACTCCAACTGTCCATTTTCTACAAACAGGAAGAGTGTAGCTTGACCATTTCCTCTTATCATTGAAGTTACGCAGCGCTGGACTCTAGGCAGATACCCAGTGACTTGGATTATCTTAAAATATAACAAGATCCAAAAGCATAATTCAAACTTTGCAGTTAAACAAAATGACTTAAATAACCTTCACATTTGCAATCTTTGACATCACATTGCTGTACCCATAAAAATACTCAACATAACTTGCTACACAGGAGACATCACAAAAGTGCAGCTTTTATAAGTGTTTTGGAAATATATTTGCTATCTACACAGATCTACCTTACAACCCAGATAACAGTCCACTGGTGGTCCAATGGTGGCCCACCAGCGACAAATGTGCTGGCCCACCGGAGGCTGCCACCAGTGGGCAACCGTCTTTTTGTCTGTTGGGCCAACATTGGCCCACCGGTGGCAATATGCTGGTTGAAATTCTGCAATAGCCTCAGCCAATCAGATTGCAGCCTATAGTTGTGTGGCCATTTGTGGATAAGGCCAATGATTGACAGATTTGGGGCAGGTCTTAGCCAAGGGAAACAATGATAAGTCAAACGACCAATGATGTAATCAGTTGTACATAAACAATGGGAAATGGGAGTCCTAAGGTGTTATTCCATAATTGATAAAATTATAATATGTCTAATGACAACTTTTGTATTGTAAATTTATAATAAAAATTATTGTTTGTATGTCTAAAATTGATAAATAGTGAGTTAAAAATTGTGGGCTCACTGAAATCTCATTACTAGACACACACTTATGAATAAATTTTAAGTTCCCCAAAATCCCTTATTATTGCTCACCATTATCTTGAACCAAAACCACTGATGGCCCACTGGTGGCCCATCAGTCTCAAATTCTACAAACATGATGATTGGTTGGAAAGCCACCATTGGCCCAACGGTGGCAAACTGCTGATTATACAACCAAAAACTACCAGTGGGCGAATGGTGGCCCAACTGTGGCAAAATCTGCCAACCATACACTGGTGGACCACCAGTGGAATGTTATCTGGGCAAATTGTTTTTAAAATAATAAAACATGCCAACATGGGTAATATTAGAAGATTTTATAACCCACAACTAACCTCACATTTCTCGTCACCAAACATATCTACACAGAAGAAATTGCCAAGGAAAATCTAGCTTCTGCAGGCCTTTTGCAAATATATGATTTTGAATGTATTGTTAGTCAGTTTCCCTACACAGATACAAATGACATAACAATGCTATAAAACCTGTTAAGAATCTGTCATGGGCTATATTACACAACTCTTTATAACCCACAATTATCCTTCACGCATTAGGTTTAAACTCTGTAGCATATAATTCATCAATTAAACAATTAATTTAATATGATTTAGCTATTCGACATTCATGCATCAATACATTTATGTTTTAACTGAATCACTGGTTAATGTTTCTGCCATTTTGTCATAGTTTTAAGTTATTCCAAAGAATTTTGAGTGTTAGTTTTCCCGATACCATTTGCTTCATGATACAATTATAGTTATTTGCAGAAAATATTATGTCTCTCTTGTACCCGAGAGACATGAAGAAAATTTCAATAACAGTCAATTATGTAACATACAAAAATTATCAAGCCAACACCTGCAAAGCCAACTTGGTATTTGTTTCAGTTATAGGCGAGTAACAAACTAGTGGTATTGCACCAAGGGAAACATTAGTCATCTAGTAATGCCTAGAAACATATAAAACAGATGAAATATAAACAGCTTTGTTTTTTGTTTGGCAAATATATTATTCATTCCCAGTATACTGTTTTAAAATATGACTTGCCACAATGTTGTTTCAGTTGAATGCTGGTCGGAAATAAAACTTTACATTATTACCTTATTAGAAGCAGCAGCTGGCCAGTGAAACTGCTTTTTGTGCTTTTGACAACAGTGGGAGGATTAGTTATAGTCCTGGTGATGTTTTGCCATTCCAAGAAGAGTATCTCGATCAAGGGAGTAACTATGACACAGCTACAAGTACATACACCTGTCCAGTTGATGGCATTTACTTGTTCAGGTGAGATGTTATTGCAGGTTCATATTTCTTTAGACATATAACCATTGTCTGGTGGTTTCAGTGCAGTATTTTGAACAGGTGAGCATTGGAGGTTTGGCCAATACAGTGTACAGAGTGACCAAAATCATAAATCTACTAAAATGCAATTTAAATACATACGGAGTGTTATCAATTTAAATCACAAGATTGACACAAGAAGGCAGAGTTATTTTATAACTTCACTTTTTATTCCTTTTTACACTTTTCCAGATGAAAGCATCTACTTTCCAAATATTGTCTGATTAAATTGACTTCCAAAATGTGACTTTTCAAATCAGTTTTAACAACGAGATGAGTACTTTGATACAGAAAATACTAAGTGGACAACACTAAGTTGCAACAGCACAAAAACAGTCTACTCAAGTCATTATCCTGGGCCAGAAGGGGGTCAGGTACTCTTTTGACTTTATTTTACATTTACTAAAACACACGCACTATTTACACTTTTTCAGTTCACAGAACATGGCTGGAAATGAACTTGTACTAGATTTTAATATTGTGGTTAAAGGCACAACCACTGTTGGGGCCCATATTAATACTTATGATTCGAGGGGTGACACTGCCACAGCTATTGTCATAACAGTGTGTAACCAAGGTGATACTGTGCAGGTCATAAATGAGAATCAAAGCACAGAAAGATATGGATCCTTCAATGGTATCAATGCATCAGCCTTCAGTGGAACTCTACTTTCTCTACTGTCAAACTGATCTACTTTTACAGCTTTCGGAAAATGTTTAGTAAAAATTTTATACCAAATCTTACAAAATTGTCTGCTGAATATTTGGTGAATAAATTTTTAACACAATTGTTTGTGTCTTTGCTGATTTTCATGGCTCAAGATATCAATTGTTTTACACACTGGGCCAACAAGGGAATTTATTCAAGATGGTGGGGAGCAATAACTGAGGATTTTGGTTATCTTGATAAAATCTTATGGTCTGTCAAAAACTTGATTACAGGACTGATTAATATCGGAATACCATATGAGCCCTTGCTTACTATTTCAGTTTCGCTATTGTTTAACTTATTATCAGCTTCTGTGGATTAAAGCATATATCGACTTTAGGTTACTGAGAAATAGAGGTCAGACAAACCTGCAAAATAATAATCCTTTTAAAGAGCAACAGTACTACTCTTTAACTAGTACACAGTCAACACATTTACCAATATTATGACATAATGGTAATAGATTGATTTGTTTACCTCCTGTTTATAAGGAAAGTGGCAAAATTAATGCTTGCAGATTGATACATTTCCTGGAATATTAAAATGGAACAAGCATAAAGAAAAATTAAAAGTCACCGGAACAAAGGATTGACAAACTGTCAATACAACCCTCTGAATACTTTGTATGAGTGACCCTTTTTCAATACACTTAGCAATGTGTCAAAACAGAGGAGAGTTTCAAGAAATCAATTTCCCAAATTTTATAACAGGGGCCACGGTGGCAGAGTGGTAACACTCTCGCCTCCCACCTCTGCGGCCGGGTTTCGATCCCCGTCATGGCCGTAAGTGGGAAAGCTGGTAGTTGCTTGCCGTTGGTCGGCAGTTTACAGTACAGAACCCTAGCGAACTATATGTACTGGTTTCCTCTGCCCTTCTAACTACCCATCGTGATATGACCTGTACAGTGTTGAAAGCGACGTTAAACCCCAAATAAACAAACCAAATTTTATAACAATTGTTATACAACTCCCATACCATACCACTTTTCTATTTTGCTTTTTTTTCAAATATTTTGAATATTTGATGCTACAATTCTGATTATAAATTATGAGATTAACTTTAAAAAATTAAACTATATTTGTCATTCAGGACAATCAGTTCCACAATGCCACAATGCAAGTTCACTGAAGGCATAACCAGTCTTTTTATCAAATTAGAATTCAGAGAGTTTGCAGAAATATGCTGGCCGCTCAAAGCTATGGACAATGTTGAAAATACAACAAATTCACTCTCTAGTAGATCTACACACTATATCCAGATACAAACAGTATCCAAAGTATAGCAAACCCACACTCACTGGTAGATCAACACACTTTATCCAGTTCACACCAGCAACAGTTCACTACAAAATATAAAGAACACAGGCAGTTTATATCCACTTCAAACAGTATAGCAGTTTCAAGACACAATTAACTTTCCTTATAGCCAGCAAAACTATGTTTATATTGTCATGTAGGCAGCACTTTTATACAGCTGTGGAAATAATCAGAAGGTTATAGAGTTAACTTATAAGTAAACACTGTTTACAAGAATCGATGAGGCTTTAAAAACCAGTTTAGGGGGTTTCCCCAAATCTATAAATAGATCACCCCAGGACAACAACTGAGGAGGTTATAAAAGCCTGGGGGGTTCCCCCAATATATAAATAGAGCAATCTAACAGAGTTCAACAAACATACCACTTAACCAGTACTGTAGATACACAAATATCAACTCATTAACACTATAAGCAACACATAGTTAAGTTTCAGACTGGTTGCTAAGTGCATAAGTGAATAATGGTTACTGTTATAATACCACAGTTGAGTAAATTGCTTTAACTTTGAAAAACTACTGCATTTTTAGCATTTGAACAAAAATATATGGCTTAAAAAGAAGTACAGTTATCCAGGAGGAGCTTATAAAATGCATGCTGTGTTTGTGCGTGCAGGCGTGCGTCCATTAGTGTGTCAAACAGATTTCATTAAAACTGCTGCACTTACACTTTTTTTTGGTAAATTACTTGAATTTTATTCCCTTGAAAAGGTTTTAGGCTTTTTAAAAACTTTAACCTAACGCTAAGTGAGCAATAGCATGTTTATCTAATTTAAATGGCTTCTAACTCTTCTCATTTATATTATTTTATTAAATTAATATGTTCAGCTATTTTTCTCCACCTACAAGATGGTATGCACTTCAGAGCTGTATTGTACTATATAAGTGAGTAAGAAATATTTTCTGAATTTTAGCAAAGTTATTGAAAGAGTAAATGTCAAATATCTTCAAAAGTACTGCATTTAGCCTCTTATAACATAGTAAAATTTCAGACCTGTACCTCCTGCACAGCTGAGAAATGGGTACTGTTAGGTTTTCACTGTTGAGTAACTTACTTGTACCTTGAGAACTATTGTATTTAGAGTATTTTGTTAAAATATATTATTCACTTATTTTGGGCCAGCTGTAACATAGAAAGATTGTAGACCTCATTAGCTCATTAGATAATTGAAAAAAAGCTACTTTGGGATTCTGACTGTTGAGTTAATCACTTCTGTTACTTGTATTTGAAAACTCTTGCATTTAGAGTATTTTGTTGGATATGTTGTTCACCTACTTTTGCGTCATCTATAACATAGTAAGATAAAAGAACTGTAGCTCATTTCATAGCTGAGCAAAAGGTATTTTAAGATAAACAGTGTTGAGGTTGGAAATGTGAAAACAACCAATAGGTAATCATGTCCTGTGAATCTTTTGCAAGTGTCGAAATTGACCTATCACCTCTGCGTCAAGGTGAAGTCATCATGCTAAAAATATCTCCCATATCATTGGTACTAGAGCTCTGACATGTGAAAACAACCAACAGGAAATGGCGTATGAATCTTTAGCAAGTGTCAACTGTGACCCTTTGATCCTTGCTTCAAGGTCAAGTGGGGTCAGCAAATTAAGAAGGCCTTACATCTCCCTTACTATTGGTTCTAGAGTTTTGAAATTTTATCCCTTCAGTTGGATCATCATATTGAAAAGGTCTTTATCTCACTTATTATTTCTGCTTCGGTTTGAACCCTGTTTTGTGGTTACTCTACTGCCATTTTTGCATAATACCCAATGGGAGATAAATATCATGGTAGCTGCCTTGTTTGTTGTTGATGCATGTGTTCAAACCATTGTTTGCACTACATCATTAAGGAAAATTCAGACCGGCTTGTGTGAGTTATGGCAACTTTCTTACTTTCGAAATGTTACAATTTATCTATTTATTTGGGATTTGATGTAGCTTTCAACAATGTGCAGGTCATATCATGATGGATAGTTGGAAGGGCAGAGGAAACGAGTACATGCAGTTGGTCAGGGTTCTGTACTGTAAACTGCTAACCAACAGCAAACAACTACCAGCTTTCCCACTTGAGGTTGATCCGGGAAGCAAACCCCAATCTCAGAGGTGGGAAGTAAGTGTTATCACTCTGGTACCATGGGCACAAAAATGTTAAAATAATAAGTAAATGAATCATATCTTTGTTACACACAAAAAAAACCACTACAGATAGAGCAATTTTGGACAATTTGGACACCCCTAGGCAGTAAGGTCTAATTTTTTTAAGTTTTGGAATTTTGCATTAATCTTGAATGTTGTAGGGAGTACTAGTAGAAAAGCGTAAAATGGAAACACCAGAGTCCATCAGGGCCTCTCTGATTTCAGGGGAATCAGTGTTGTCCATAGACCTGTTGGACGCCTACCTTCATATCCCCATCCACCCAAACTCAAGAAAGTACTTATGGTTTTGCCATGATTGTCAGGTGTTCCAGTTCACCTCCCTCCCTTTCGGCCTAGCAAAGACCCCAAAATCTTTACAATGATTGTAAAGGAAGTGAAGCTGAAGCTGATGGCCCTCCCAAGGGGAATCAGACTTTACCAATACCTGGACGACTGGTTGATCAGGGCCCCATCGCAGGAGAAGGCACAAGTGAACACCCAAAAAGTGGTGGACCTGACTCGGGGTGGATAATCAATCAGTAGAAGTTAAATTTCAAACCCATTCAGGTTTTTTTTCATTTGCGGGCTAGGAATACCACCTAAATTAAGCCATTGTAAAACAAACTCAAGAGAGATGGCTCAAACTTTAGGGTTTGATCCTATGCTTAAAGTTAAATCATGTTTTTACTGCAAGATGTCACTAACTGAGTTCCTCGCCCCAATGGAGAACATGGCCCTGGAGGGACACCTTCACATGAGGCCCTTTCAGTTTCATCTCAAGGAGCACTGGAGATATCCTCAGTCATTGGTCAGAAACCATTTCAGAGATCACCAAGAGTGTGGGCAAAACCCTGTAAACGTGATGAAGGGTGTACAAACACACTTTGAGCCTATGGAAGAGACAGACCTGAAATATCTTATCCTCAAAACTGTATTTCTTGCTAGCCTTGTCCTCTGGCAAGCGCCACAGACAATTAAAAAAGACAGGACCCTGTGTCCCATATAAGCCCCGAGGTATTATTTGGATTCAACTAAAAAGACCTGAGAGGGTCTTGATCCCAACTTTTTTATGTTCTTTAAGAAAGGACATACCTCAGACATCAGACCCGCTAGTCTCTGCTCTTGGTTAAAACAAACTATCCTACAAATCAACAATGCTTGGACTTGATCCAAGTAAAAGTGCATGACATTAGGACCTTTGCAGTGTCTAAGGCCTTTTACGTAGGGGTTTAGGTTGACCAAATCATGCAAGCTTGTCACTAGAAAGCTCACAACACATTTACAAATTGTTAACTAAAATACCTCACTTGGTCACATAATGACAACAATATGTATCTGGTTCCAGTAGTAGTGGCTGAATAAGTCCTAGACCCTTCCTCTCAGACTAGTCATGTCCACTGCGACCAAGTCTTCAGGAGTCAAAATCCCAGGGTCTTGGTATATGACCACCTCCTCAAAGATGTTTGGTAAGGTTTTTTATATTTTATTTGATTTAACATGTATAATGTATTAGGTACTTATTCAGGTGTTCCCTTGTGGCTATATGCTACATATAAGTGCAGCCGTGCTTTTGCGTTTTTTGTTTTCTGTTTTTAATGGGAAAACAAATTAACGGAATGCCCCCTGATTCATATTGCCTCTCTGCTGTATTACAGCTGAGGGGTTAAGGGCAAAATTACAACTCAGAAAAGCTGGATTAATTGGTATTTTATTACGGGGTTCACTTCCTGTTGATGCTCCGGCCATTCTAAATGTTTATTTATCTTTGTCCCGAGATAGCATTCAGTTCCACATGGTAAGCTTGTAGCTTATAAAAGCTACATTTAAGTAATTAAAATTTCAATTTAATTCAGTCAATAGATTAAGTACTCAGGCTACCTTAACATATTACAACAATTACTGAAACACTTTTACTTGTCAACATTGCTGAATAAATAATATTTTAAAAATACAAATTATTTTTTAATGTAATAATGGAAAGAAACACTGTTGTTCTTGTTTATATTTTAAATAATTGAATATTGTATCATATACCAGACTGCTGACTTTAAGCTTTCTTTTAACAATATACAAATATGAAAATAACTGTGTTTTTGTGGTTGGTGACTGTTATTTATTGCACATGTTCAATCACACTTTTGTTTAAAAAAGATAAGAATTCCATAATAACTTTAGTTCAGTTCATTGCATAGATCAAACCTTGGTCATAACGATATTATATCAAAGGATGATGTTATTTGCACTTCTTTGCTGTTTTGTGGTTGTTGCTAGTGATTGCAACAAGGTATGTATCTTGAAATTCTTATGTCGTCAGTCAATTCAAATACATTGCAATACATAACAAACAGAGATATAACTGTCTTGGTCTGTATAACTAATCTAATCTAATCTAATCTAATGTGAACTTTTATAGTGCTTAATCGCCATCACTGATGGACTCTAAGGCGCAACTGGACATAAAGCAAGGCAGGTAACATTAATTAGAGGACATAGCCAGGTGCACCATGGATTCACAGGGTGACAGGAGAGGCTATGGGGGATATGGTTTTGCAAACTACTTAGCAACTCTCTGCAAGTCATTTAGCTATATTTTAATCCTAATCCTATTAAGTACTTTTTGTCCCACTTAATCTATCTCTCTTACTTTTGACCTTTTTATGGTGATAATAGTTCAAAAGCAATATTTATGATTAATTAGATGAAAGAGTATATCTTTGTTAATTGGCAACTAGACCAGCAATGGGGTGTATGTCGGGGTTGGTGTTCCCCAGAAAACCCTCTACCTGCAGTAATAATATTGAAGATAATCTATCCACATGTTTTTATACCATTAAAGTAGAGATGTATTTTATTTTGTTTAGTTGGATGAACTAGAAGCTGAATTAACTCTGATGAAACAGTGGATATCAGAACTACAACAGGTTATTAAAATCAGTTGATATAAAGCCACAAAACTAATACATCTGAACTTTATCTCTGCAAAGGCGAGCTCAGAATGGCAACCACTTATTCAGATCAGTACTGTGTAACATAAAATCTCACTACAACAATATGAATATAAGATTTAGAGTTTCCTATTACAAGAGAACCCAATACACATGCCTAAATCCAAATTAAAAAAATAGAATTCAGCAGAAATATCATTCAATTGTAAAGTCCATTTTTACAAATCCAGGTGTAATATTCCAAGTCTCACAAAGTGAATCTTGTGCATTTAAGTGTTAACTACAAGGAACAACACAGTATTTGATTTATTATGTACTTATTGTGTATAACCATGCTTTTGTCATGATTTTCATTGTATAGGCTGTACATATCCAACAAGAATCAAGTGAAGCTTTGAAGAATGATTTTCTGAATTACAAAAAGGTAAAGCTAGAACTTGGTATTTAAAACGAAGATGGAGGGGATTCTGGGCACTCTGGTACCATAATATATATCACTGCCAATTCTCTCAGGAACAGCTACCTGCAGAATTTTTTACATTCCCTCCAAAAATAATAGGTCATAGAACAGTTCAAGTTTCATTCCTCATTGGCCATCAATAACCGAATATTTCCGGTCCCAAACCAGGCAATGAATCAATGCTCTGGTTTTGGTGTCTTAACAACACCTCATGGAATCTACTATCGTGGTCATGAAAGTAAAACACATTCCTGAGTTGAAGGGTATAAGCATCCATCAGTACCTAGAACATAGGTTAAAGAGAGCCACTTCCAAAATTCCCGGTCCTAAAATGTTCTAGCACTTTTGTTGGAAGTCAGACCATTCTGATTGCCACACACAACAACCATGGTTGTCACATAAGGAGGTGAGGGGGTGTGAGATCCGGCTCACCTTGTGCCCTCTTTTAGAGACTCTTTCCTGGTGCAATCTCAGACCAATAGTCTTTAAAAAGTCGGTCACATCCCGGGTCATCTGAGCGTGATTACTGATGAGTTCTCATAATGCTGGTTGATTTTATAAACAAAATAATATTTGTTCAAAATTCAAACAAACCTATCATAACAAAATATCAAAAGGCATATTATTGACCACAAGCATGTATAACAATAGGCTTATTATAGAAAACAAAACTGGGGTTACTTATATAACTCTGAAACAATTTCTTAGCAGGTTTTAAGAGGCTTTTGTTGCAGCAGAAAAAAAAGCTGCATTATGTTTGCATTAGGTTTTGAAATTCACATCAACACCCTAGGAAATGTCAAATTTTTGGACACCTTGGGTAGTTTCCCAATACATAACATTAGACATTAATCACTACTTAAGACATGAATAATGTGTTGAAATGAGTGAATGGAGTAGAAAGAAATTGTGATGCTTCCATTGCTGTCTATTTCTGTCATTTTGTTATTATATTTTTTTGTTTTCAAATCCGATCTCAGAGATGGGAAGTGGGAGTGTTATCACTCTGCCACCATGGCCCCCCAAGTTTAGTGTTTAAGATACTTAATCTTCATACCTATACATTTAACTGAAGTACCAGTGGTGTCAAGTTTTAGGACCTTGCTATACTTCCTTGTGAAGATGATAACTAAAAATGTTTATTAATAGCTTCTTATCAAACTTGCAATAAATATTACGGAATATTTAAGGAAGATCCTTCTTTTCAGTTTACCTTAAAGTCCCTGTTTAAAATATCATCATTTGAGTGTCATAAATTTGAAAACAATCCTGTGCCCCTAGTTTGCTTTTTGCACTTTTTTCAATCGAACTTTCATTAAGGCATACACTGGTTTTCCAAAGGAATATCCTGACTTTTTCTGTGACCTTTAACTCTATATATTAGAAAAGTAATGCTTATTACAAAGTACTTCAATATAAAGATTAAAGTAATTGATATAATCACAGTTTATGAAATTGAATATAGTTAGATTTAAATGAGATAAACTTAGAACAATTAAACATAGTTGTTACATTATCCATTTTTAAGATGTATTAACATGGACTCTTTCAAATCAAAAATATAATTAATAACATTATTTATGTAATCATATGATTTCTGTATCTATCCAGTCTATCTCATAAAAAGATATATTAAAATCTACTTTTTAAAGTAAAGAATATCATATTATTCATCAAAGAAATACATCATTAATTGTAAATTAATTATATCATACTTATTTATAAATATGCATTAACGTCACAAATTAATATTTCTGTCATTTTGTTATTATATTTTTTGTTTTTATTTTTCTTCAAAGAATTCTATATGTTTATTGTCTTCACACCATTATGCTGTATGGTACAATTATGTGTTTCTGTAGATATCAATATTAGCAGTCTCATACCGAAAAGACATGAAGAAAATGTCTAAAATATAAACAATTTTGTGTTTTTAATACTTTATCTAGCCAAAGCAAAACAGTTTTTTTTGTAAACAAAGACACTTAGTTTACTCATTATTCTATTATGTACAACCAAGAAAGAGATAAATATGAAGTTTTTTCACCATTTGAAACACCAGTTTGTCTAGTAATCCCCAGAAACATATAAATACATATAATGAAAACAGCTCTGTTTTGGACAAATATTTTATTGAATCAATCCAACGGGGCACAATAGTATATTATTATGTACTAGAAACAGATGGAATTATAAATTGTTATACTATCAGGAACAGCACTTAGCCAGTGAGACTGCTTTTTGTGCCTTTGACAGCAGTGGGAGAGTTGATTATAGTGTTGGAGCAACGTTTCCATTTGGAGAGGAACATCTTGATCAAGGGGGTAATTTTGACACCTCCTCAAGCACATACACTTGCCCAGTGAATGGCATTTACTTGTTCAGGTGAGATGTTATTTCAGATTCACATTTCTCCTGGCAAATGCCAATGCCTGATGGTTTTCAGTTCAGTATCTTGACAAAGTGGTGTGACTTTATAGGTCCCTGTTTCTGGAATGTACTGAGTTGAGCAAAATCATAAATATACTGATCTATATATACAAATTCAGACAGAGTATTATCAATTCCTAAATGTAAGATTTAAACTATGAAGGCAAATCTTTTATTTAAGTATTGTAAATGCCTGTCACACTTTAAAAGACAAAAGGGTCCACTATTCAAACCTCTCTGACTTTCAAAATATTCATGTTATCAAAAATTACAGCAGTACTTAGCGTAAATATTTCAATAACTTCTAAGAATCAAAGGATCATTAAATACCTCCCTTATTTTAAGTCCTGTAGCAACATGAAGAAAATGAAAATGCCTTCCAACATTTATGTACAATTGGGGAAATATTCAGAAGATTCTGGAAAGATAATCAAAAGTCACTAGAAATATTGAGAAAGTACAAGAAAGTCAATATTCCGGTTTCATCATAAAAGAACTCAGAGCCCTTATATTTAGAATTTGCCACAAAAACTGATAACATGAAGAGAAAATTAGCAATCAAGATCATGTATGTTTAGATTTATCTTTTATTTCTGGAGAAATGTGAAATATCACAGTTTGAGGCCATTCTAAAACACAAGTTACTTTTACATTCCCATGTCTGTAAACGTGTGAAACTTCCCATAATCCATTTAAACTCCTGAAAATATCTAAATGTTTGTGTTAATCTTCACTGTATTTTAAAAGTGATATTTGGGAAAAAATATTAGAAAAAGTGCGATTTTTTCAACATGAATGAACACTTAAGAATTGCATACCTTTTTAATCATAATGAATGTGAAAAAGTAACTATAATAGGAAAGTAAGGATCTACTAACATATATAAAAATGGGTAAAAAATACATAAAATAAAGCAAGTAATTTGTGTTATAAAATAGTTTTCAACAATGACATATAATTAAAAAAAGGAAATATTTAGAATGTGACAATGGCTTTAAAAAGGTCTGTCATATTTTAAACAGAAGTGAAAACAGACTAGTGTAGTTTTAGCAATGAGCTACAAGAATTGGTTTTTACAAGTAGTTAATTTCCCTTAAAACGTCTTCTTTGATATGTTGGTATATTTTGCAAAGATAAGTAGCCTATCCATTTGTGATCTTCACATTTAGGCTGGATTTCATTTGTATTAGCTTTGTTCTTACGTTTGGCCTCTGTAGTAGCATATTTTTATTTAAATACATAAAAATGTCTCTTATTATTGGTCCAAGAATATTATGGTATCTGGATTTGAATCTTTTGGTGACCTCAAATTTGACCTATTTCTAACCTACAAACATGCAATGACTAAATTCTAGGAAATCATGGATTGCAAGTCCTATACATTATCAATAGCTGGAGTCAAATCTACAAATGCAAATGTGAAGTGACTTTAAGTACTACTAACTAATCTTGAAACCTTTTTTTACTCCTTTGATTTCATATACATATACTTTTGACTCAAATTTTATTTCCAATATTTTCAGTTCACAGAATCTGCCTGAAGGTGGAACTAAAATAGAATTTGAAATTGTAGTTGGAGGGAGCAGCACGGCTGGAATCCATTCTGACTCTTCTGATAGTTCTGGTACGACTCCTACAGCTACAGTCATAACAAGGTGTAACCAAGGTGACACTGTGCTGGTCAGGGTGGTGAACAATACAGCAAGAAGATGGGGAAGGATTAACAGTATCAATGTATCAGTCTTCAGTGGAACTCTACTCGCCATCTTGTCGAATTGATTTTTCTGGAAATTGTTTGGTCATGTTGTAATACCAAGTCTTGCAGAATTGTCTGATGACTAGTTTATGAATAAATTCTTGACACCATTGTTGGAGGAAAGTGTATTACCCACTTATCCACCTTGGCCCCCTATGAACCACTTCAGGATCAGGACTAGGCAAGAATACCAATTATCTGGTTAAAACCTGTGTCATAAAAAGATGTGGCTATTGGGAAAAATCTTTGACTGAGTGGTAGTGAAGATGTATTGATGTATAGCGACAGGGGTAAATCCAAGAGCTTATTTAGATAGGCACGTAAGAGGTTAAACGTAGGAATATAGTTTTACCAAAAGTGATGCTAGAATGCAAGGCTAATAAGCACAAATGTTAAAACTAGGAAGTAAAATAAATTAGTGATGCAATAGTTGCTTATATCTTACTGTAACGTTAATATTAACATCTTTATCTCAGGATCATAAAATTGTTTCTAAGATTGTGTCAATATTCTGTATTTATAAAATGTATGCAGGTGACACTATGTACTTTATATGTGGATTTTCATAATAAAGCTGTTTTGACATTTTGATGGTCTAATATTATGGGAAAGTCGTTAGGGCTTCCCTTCCTATATCAATTGGGAAGAAATCTACTTCTGATTCAGATAATATATGGATAAGAGACAGACCTAAACTGGTTGACGTCTGATTTTAGCCTACTATATAAAAATCATAACTAGAACCACGCGGTATGGACATAACCATCCAGTCAGGATGCCATTCCAAACAGGTGAAATCTAGAGGCTTTCATGTGAATCGATTGCTGAAACCACCAAAATCACATGCCAGATTATCATCTTCACTTGGCTTGTAACTCAACAGTCTCACAAGTGAAGCTGGTGTCTTTATGAAGAAATTACGTGGAAAAGATTAACAGTTTGTATGCTCATATTGTCAAACTATTAGGGCGCAGATCTGGTCTTCCATCTTGTTGCACATTGTCATAAAAATAAAAGAAACATTCAGAAGAGAAGGTCAAACATTAGAAATTCAAAATATGATACAAGTACACATGAAAAGTCTCATCAGAGTACTGCCCAGGAGACCTCAAGCTCCGGGGTTTCATGTTTACAAGAGGAAATAGATATCTAACTCATCAGGATTTAAACACTCAAAATTAAGCTTCCTCTCACCAATTATCCTCTCATACAGATCTGTGTGACAGTAGAACCAGCGAAAGTACAAACTTTCTTTGGTCTCATAGACTACAAGGGGAACCCATCTTGTAGGTGAGTTCTGGGATCCTCAGTGGCCTAGTGGATTATCAGGTTTGGCATCTAACCACAGGCTGGTACCTCTGTGTAGGTTTGACTTCGACTCCGACAAAAGTGACAACTTGTCCCAATATGACCCCATTTAACATGACATAAAACCCTAACTTTGACCTAGTACCCGAGTTCTCTGAATCTGTCCAAAAAGGTGAAGAAATTGTATATATAAGAATATTTCTTCTACCACTCCTGCCTGGTTTAATATGATCATTAAAAACCATTCTGTTATGTGGTATAATATTACTAATAATGGCATGCAATCCCTAAAGGCCCATATATTAAAGTTGCATAACACAACATTGATACTTTTCAAGAAATGGGTGTTGTCATAGTTGAATTCTTATACATCTATCATGCACCCCATTTTAACAAACCTTTTGTGACTCGCATGTTTGCTATTTGAAGAACACCTTGTTTTAAGCAATTTTACTAAAAGAAACTGATAATACACATGTGAAATAAATTTGTCCAAGTAAGGAAAACAAATTGTCCATATCAAATGGCTGAAGTGGAAGAAGAATGAAGTGAACATACATAAACCAGATTTCCTGTGGTAGAAGATAAGTGATTTGGTGATCTAATCTAATGTAGTCTAATGTGGACTTTTATAGCGCTTAATCTCCATCGCTGATGGACTCTAAGGCGCAACTGAACATAAAGCAAGGCAGTTAACATTAATCCGACGACCTAGCCAGGTCATACCAAGGAGAAACAGCGTGACAGGAGAGACTATGGGGGATATGCTTTTGCAAACAGGTAAGTTTTAAGCTTCTTTCTGAAGGAGGCAACTGATGCTGCACTGCGCACATCATGAAGGAGTTCATTCCAGACCTTAGGAGCATCAAAGGCAAAGCTGTAATCAAAATGTTTGACAGACTTGAAGACTGATGAGCGGAAAGGAGGAACGGTAAGGTATTGATGATCTGGGTAACTATGAATGGTGCTATAGGAACAACTGCTGAGTGACAAGAATGGTTGAAAATAGGAAGGAGAACCACTATGTAAAAAATTATAAACTAGTGTTGCAGTTTTGAACATACATCTATACTTAACAGGCAGATAGTGGAGTTGCTTCAGAATGGGTGTAACATGAGCATACTTTCTATGATTTGTAACAATACGAGCAAGGGTATTCTGAATACTTTGCAATTTGTGCAAATTGAAACATGACAAACCCCTAAACAGAGAGTTGCAGTAGTCTAAATGACTACTGACCAAGGAGAATATTATGATCTATGGTGTCAAACGTGGCTAATAAATCAAGAAGAACTAGAGCCGTAGGTTCGCCGCGTGCCAGAGAGAGATGGACCTCATTTTTTATTGACAATAAAGCTGTTTCAGTGGAGTGTCCTGGCTTATAAGCTGACTGATGTGGATTATCCAGTTTGTTCTTACTGATGTGTGACGTAAGTTGCTTAGCAATGACTCGTTCCACCAACATTGACATGAAACAAAGACCAGACACTGGGCGATAATTCTTAAGGTCGTTTCTTGGCAGAGAAGCCTTTTTAATGAGAGATGTGACAACTGCTCTTTTGAAAGCACTTCGGAAAGAGCCATCAATGAGAGAGTAATTTACCAACTTGGTAATAGATGGAAGGAGTATATCAAGACAATCCTTAAGGAGGAATGTTGGTATGGGGTCCAATGGGCATAATTTAGTAGGAGACTCATTGATGCACTTACTGACCTCGTCTACAGTTACAGGCTTAAAGGTATTGAAAGCAGGGGGCACCGAATCAGGTGCATCATTGAACGAACCAGAAGTAGGAAATGTGTCCCTGATTTTGCTTATTTTATTGGTAAAGAAAGAAGCAAACATTTCCGCAAGGCTTTTTTCTGAGGAATGAGCAGGCAGAACAGTTTCAGAGGTGCGATGCAATACCTTCCTCAATGACTACCAGAGTTTCTTGGGGTCATCACAATTTGCAGTTAAAGATTGGTATATTAGGAACCCTTGTCTTATTGGCTAGTCGATTGCACCAGGCAATTTGCTTGCGGAGCCTTGAGCTGTTCAACTGTGTCTTGTGTTTTCTCCACATTTGTTCAAATTGCCGCCTTAGAGAGCGAGCCATGCAATATGAATCGGTCAGCCACTCATCTGACTGCCGTTTTGTCATGCGTGAGATGATCGGAGAATGCTTATCAAGTATCTGGGTAACACCAATCATATACTGATCATACAGCTCTGCCGCAGTTCCTCCAGGGGACAGTACAAATGGTATATTACTAAGGTCATTGGAGAACTGGACAATATTAATTCCATGATATGAGACCATTTTTTTCAATGCAGGTTGTTGGGTGCGAAAAGTCAAGTTGGCATCGTAAAGCAGTATGGTCTGAGATAAAGTTTCCAACATTAACATTGCGGACAAAATCACAGTCATGAGGAGATATCAAAACATCCAGAGTGTGACCCAGTATGTGAGTCGGGCCACTGACACATTGAGTCAAACTGCAGCACTGAAGAATGTTGTTAAACCTAGACCTATCACCACACTCAACATCCAGATGAACATTTATGTCACCACAAATGATGAAATTGGAACCAATTGAAGACAGAAAGCCAGAAAGAGCCAGAAAATCTTCCAGAAATTGAGTAGTAGAAGAACCGGGGGGACGATACACACAAGCCGCAACAAAGCTATTGTAGTCAGACTTGAAAGATAGTATAATGATTTCAAATGAAATAAAAACCGGTGAAGAGACAATACTGGGCAAAAGGGATTCTCTGCACAGAAAGCCAACACCACCACCCAATCCAGTACACCTAGGTTTTGGGGTTAAGTTATACTTTAATGGTGTGAGGGAGTTTAGGAGACCATCAGTGTCGGTAGGTCTGATATGAGTCTCAACCAGGCCCAGTATATCCAAGTCACTGCGTTGTATAAGATCATGCAGGAGAGGGCCTTTATTATGAATGGATCTGCAGTTGACGAATCCAAAATTGGTTGGGCCAGGGTTTACAGCAACATCGCCACACAACAAGAGGAGTAGGAGTAGGTTTTTTAGTTTTAATTGTGGGGGAACCTGTTTTGAGTTGCCGAGGTAGCAATATTTACGCAACACAACAGGTGCTGTCAACTTTTTCACAATTCTGACCCTTGTCAACATTAAGTCAGTTCCTAGAAAAACCGACACATAGGAAATATATTAATAGAGTAGTTTTTATGACTAACATGGTCAAGAACACACTACTGGATCCAAAAGGCAAAAAAAGCAAGGATTATGCAAAAAAGAACTGTGACAAGAAAAAGAAATGCCAAAAAGATCACAAAAGCCAAGGGTTAACAAACCATAAGAGCAGAATACCCATGATTTTCAGTCTATCAAAAGCAAAAGTTAGAAACACATATACAAGTACAAGTATAGAATCAACATAAAAAACATTAAAAACCATAGAATAGAATAAATACTAGCCTAAAGGTTAACAAACCATAAGAGCAGATACCCATGAATTACAGTCCATCAAAAGCAAGAGTTAGAAACACCATGTACAAGTACAAGAATATAGTCAACAACAAAAAAACATTAAAAACCATAGAATAAACACTGGGACATGAAAAAACCATAAAATAATCACTGGGACATATCAGGCAATAACGGGGGATGTGAATTACATCTGCAAGGGTTTGAATAAATAATACCACTATAACGGGGAATGTGGGCGATAAGGGTTTTTTCAAGAATACTGGAGATATAAAGCAGATTTGACCAATATTTTTAAATAGGAAATTGTTAGGGTGTTATATATGAACTAAAACGGCGAAATAGAACTAATCAGACCAGCAAGTAGCAAGATTCTTGAGTTTTTAATTTACGGATCGTTGAAAAGCAATACCCGCCACGGCCACGGTGATGCAGTGTTAAGTAAACTAATAAAATCTTCTTTGAAAAATCTTATTTACATATTTTTACATAAATTTGACACCATACTGAATAAGGTTAAATGCACAAGATATCAGTAACAGCTAAACAGATAAATTATAATAATAAACATACTAGTTCCCATTTTATATGGGAATAACCCTGAAATAAATGGTATGCAAACAAGACTAGATGATAATATCCACACACGGATAGATACTTAGCTAATTCTTCGTTCTTAGTGAAAGAATATGAATATTGACTTAGTATTGAGCACTAGGGGATATAATTTTGAGATTAATGTTAAATTTACAGCTACAACAACTGAATACACATTCCCAGTTGGGGATGCCATGCACAAATAAACACCTGCACATATCTGAATCAGAGCTCTATGATTTCTATTTTTTCTGCTTGGTATATTTCTTTTATTTCATTATATATAAATAATTAAAATATCATCCAGGAAAACCATCCTCAAGCCTTTTATCATTGATACCCCACTCAGGCTCTGTGTGCATCTCTCAACACCCACTCACACTATGTACTCGAAGCTCTTGATCCCTCCCCCTAAAGAACTCCATCAGGATCCACTATAATTACCATATTAATGAACCCATTGTGGTGGACTATCCCAATCCGCACACTGATATTTGAGAGTAGTTGATCCCCAACTGCATCTCCACTCACTTCATAGTCCCTCATCAAAGTTATTTGTGTAACTCTTTGATATGTTTGACCCTATCTGCATAGCTATCTCTAAATTCAAAATTAATTCATTTTATATAAATACGTATTAAACACGTATTCGCTTGAATTGAATATTACAAAGCAGTAACTAGTGCATTGGTCACACCTCTGTCTCATGTCTCTTAACACAAGAATCAATGAGACCAAATTTAAGCTTGGTTTCCAGATTGTACACATCAGGGTCACACAAGAACCCTTATAATCAGCAAACACATACCAGAGATTGAATTTGCTTTCAATCAATACAAAGAAGTTGTCCAAATATTGCAGGAAGAAACTGCTGGACTATCAAAAGAAGATATACTAGGCAAAAATTCAGAAATGCTCCAAAGTTCCAAGTTTGAGTTTTACATCCCATTCAACAGCCAGGGTCCTCAGCATTACCACTTGGGGGAGGTGAACCCATATAGAGATGACAGCCTGTGATAAGATGTCAAACTTGCTAACCACTAGGCCACTTAGGATAGTTTCTGGGATAGCATCACATACAGCTGGATGAGACCATTGTGCGAGTGCAGAATCAACCTACGATAGTTCCTGTTGCCCTTGCAGCATTACACAGGGAGGAAATTGACTCAATGGTTGCACAAAACATTCTCCAGAAGGAGGTAGAGCCAACCCAATGAATTAACTACATGGTTGATGTTAAAAGGCCAGGGAAGCTGCAACTCTGTATTAATCCAGTTGACCTGCCCAAAACAGTCAAATAACAAAGACATCAGATACCAAATCCTGCCAAATTTGGAAAATACTCAAGTGTTCTCTATCCTAGACAGGAAGGATGGATTCTGTCACGTCAATTTGGGCGAAGAAATTATCATTGTCACAACATTTTGGATACCATTCAGCAGATACTAATGGTTGTGTCTCCTGTTTGGCTTAACTTCAGAAACAAACATGTATCGGTACAAGCAGTATGACGTTTTTGAGTGTCTGTATGGAGTTGAAGTCATTGCAGACAACATCTTGGAATACATTTGTGGTAAAACACACTAAAAAGTCATATAGCCATAAAATGCAAATGTAATTTAGCTGTTGAATGATTACGAAAGGTCATTTTGAAGCTACAGAAAAAAGCACAACCTGAAAGTGACTGAAGTGTCATACATGTGTCATCTCCTCACATCTACAGAACTTAAACCAGACCCAGAAAAGATAAACAGTGACTGAAATGAAGTGACCAACAAAGAAACAAAATTCTTTCTTAGATTTGTAAACTATCTGTCCAAACTTGCACCACACCTCTGAGATATATATCTTATATATAACCTCTGTTGTATCAACAACTAGAATGATCTGTGGGTGCGGCAACCAAAGCTAGAGGAAGCTTTCCAGTGAATGAGATATTGTGACAGTACAGCCTCTCTTGAACTATTACAGCCTATCTGAGCCCGTCATACTGCAGAATGATGCCAGTCAAAGAAGTTAGGACCCACTATCGCATTTACCTCCAGATCCTTGTCAAAAATAGAGCAATTATATGCTTTAAAAGATTGTGTGTTGCTATAGTCTTCAGATGCGAATGTTTCAAACAATATTTGCTGGGAAGAGATTCTATACAAGCTGAGAGTGATCATAAACCTCTAGAAGTAATATTCAAGATATCACTCCAAAGAATGCTCCTATGAATGCAGAATATTGTGTAATAAAAGAGCTGATTTCACAGTCTTAAACATGTGTAGAAGTTAAAGAGAATACAATAACAGAACCTCTCAAGACACATGAAATACCAGACAGAACAAGCATTACCTTGTGACTAGACTACTATTCAGATTCTTGCGAGGTAAATACTCTCCATTCTACTTCATCAGCTGCTACCATTAAGAAGCTGAAGCCACATTTTGCAACATGTGCATGTCAAATGAGATGACACTGATTATGGACACCAGTTTATCATCAACAAGTTTTTCAACTTACCCAAGGAATGGAATTTTCACCACATTACCAGCTCACAGTATCACAGCCAATCCAGTGAACAAGCTGAGTCAGCAGTAAAAATAGCGAAGAACCTATTACAGAAAAAGCAAAGCGCAACTAGAATGGTGCACTACACCTGCCAATGAAATGCATGGTAGCCCTGTTCAGTATTTAATATCACACTGGACAAAAAAAATCCTGCAACTTGTAAAGCCTGTTCAAGAAAAGACAAAACTGAAATGCTAAAATGCAAAAATGCAAAAATCAACAACAAACATACTTGATAGTACCAGAATGAAAAAAACAACTAGCAACCAGTCTATAGTATCCAAGCTATTTTCAAACCTCAATAGCCTATGGAAGAAAGGGTTGTGTACTGACAAATTCTCAGCTAGGTCTCCTGCTGTGATGGTTCACGATAAATTTTTAGGAGAAATAGATTCCACCCAAAAGAGAGAAAAAGTAGGTGAAAGAGTGTGTCCATCCTCAAACCATTGATAAACACACGGCTGTTACAACAGAAAACACAAAGTGATTAGATGTAACATACAATGTACCATGAAATTTGACCAGTAAAACAACAGAAGTAAGAACAAGGGGGAGATACAAGAACATTAAGGATTTTTTCCAAGCTGGTTTTAATTAGAAATTTGCAAAAAAATATAAAAAAATAGGTCAAAATTGGTGTTGTAGCAACAAGTGTCAGAAAAGTACACTGTTACAAGACATTGCAAAAAGATAGTCTACCCTTATATTTACAAATTTTGAATTTCTTAATTGTTTTAGAATTATGTGCAACTGACATTTAATCCTTATTGATTCACATTATTTATATTCTTTTGTGAAAAAGGGAGGTTGTTGTGGATGTTAAATGTATTAGAGCCATTGAACAGGCTAGTAAGGTTTTCCAGATGCATCTCATTTATCAACTACTGTCAGTGCCCAAAAATTCAAAAACTGTTTGTTGATATAACAACCTTTAGGATTAAATGCACAAAATATTCCCACAGACTTCACTGAGAGCTTCAAGCAACAATTTGTGTTTCTAAATTATATTACCTATTACCTATGTACATGTGAATACAATAAAGTATATGATCAGAAATACACTTGTGTTTCATTGTAAACATGCAGGTGTTTATTATTATCTTTTTCACCTGTTCCATCACACTATCTCACGAACCCTAGTCTGGCTAAATTCATTACATAAAACAGACCTTAGCCTAACCATATTATTGTGAAAGAAGATGTTATTTTTCCTTGTTTGCTGTTTTATGGTCGTTTCTGGTGATTCTAACAATGTATTTTTTATGATTCTAACAGTGTATTTCAATTCTTATGTCATAAAACAATCCAAATTCATGTTGGCTAGTATGAATGTGAATATGTAACAGTCTGGTAAATTTCATCAGTCTTGAGTCACACTTGCTAGATGCTACATACTTTTGTGTAGTTGATTTACTTTGTGGTCATAGCTGTTTTATCCATCCCTTTAAGTACGTATTTTAAGTTTATAATAGTTTATAATGGTGAAATGAAAGTAAAGCTTATGTTTCGATTATCAATGCAATTGCAATTAACTTTCCATCCATGTCTAAAATATCCCAAAAGGAAATTGAGAAGTTGAAGTACAATGTAGTAACACTGAAAATTACAATGTGTTATAATTTTGTCGCTTACTTTACACCATGAAAGCAATAATGTATTTTATTCGGGTTTAGTTGGATTAACCAGAGACTTTGTTACCATTGGTCAGGAATGTATGTATATTTTGTTTAGTTGGATCACCCTGAGACTGACTTTTACCCTGATAGCACAGCTGATATCGAAGCTACAAGAGGAGAACTTTCAACTGAAACAGGTTACTCAATTAATTGGTTTAATCTCATCGGACAATGACAGTGTAATATCGAAACAATTCATTTTATAATAAGAGAACTCAGCAGAAACAGATTGTTGAAACTAATTGATAGAAAATCACCAAAACAATATGATAAATAATAAAATGATTCTATTTGCAAGAGGAGAGGACACTAAAGAAAGATATTGCTCATTTCAACTGATACAAGTCATAAAGTTAATGCAAAAGTTATATCTAGACCCTCTTTACAATAAGAGGTCTAAGAATAGAACCAAGTCACTGAAGTCCATTGTTACTTATCCACTAAAATGATACAGGTGTTATATTCAGAAGTTCCTGTTAAAAGGTACAACATGTCACAGTTAAAGTTAAAAGTTGCCTCACTATTTATGCAGACTTTGTCGTTGACTTTTAATATTTAAAGACAGGAAAGTAAAGTGGTTATTATCCACGATATAGTTATTGTATATGATCCTGTTTTTCATTGGTATAGGCTCTAAGTATGCAACAAGACTCAACTGAAACTTTAAAAAATGACATTTTGAACTACAAAGAGGTACAGTTGCTCAACAAGCTACATGTTTTGATGTAAAAGAAACAAAATAATGATGTTGGTTAAACTCTGTATTCAATATTATAATATATTTTACTTAGTTTTTCACTTTTCCATCAATTCAGCCACATATATGAAGGAGTATTCTGATCTTGTGATGCACTTGCACTCCAAATATTAGTAAAATGATGGCCATGCAAATTAAAAAAAAACAGGCAATAATCCTGACTTGTTTACTTTATATTTTTAAAATTAAGCTGATCATATTCCTCAACCTTAATACTGGCTTATTTCATAACCTATGTGTTACCAAATATCAACATAAAGTAAATTTTACCACAAAACAATTGTGTTATTACTCAGAGTAAAATCCACTAAACACCCAATCATAGTTGACTTATGCACAAGAACAGAGGCAGATACAGGATTTCCCGAAAGGGGGGGCGTGGGTTGTCGCGGGTATGGATATTTCATACTTGGACTTTCTGTAGTGGGACATATCACGCGGTGCATGGACAAAATGTCGGTGGACAAAATACTGGGGGACCAAACGCCAGTCAAAATTGCAAAGGGGGGGGGGGGGGACAAAATGCTGTCCATTTTATGGGACAGGGAGGGCAAAATGCCTATCTTAACTAAACACTTTATATTTGATACTGATGGTCAAGCAACCTGAAAAAACTTCTAGCAGAAAAAAGCCTCTGTAAAAACCTACAGTAGAAAATACCTCAGTATAAAAGCCCACTAACTAAATGGTACATAGCACACAAGTCCTGCCAAGTAGTGTACATCATGTAACAAAGGTTTGGGTATTTTCTACTGGGGTTATTTGTTTATACACTAGTTTTCTACTGTTTCTGTAGTTTTATTTTTCTATTGGCTTTTTCTACACTCAAGTGTCAGACACTTACAGCAGTTTACCTAAAATAAACTTCAAAGGGGTTTCCCCTTCCCATAATAAACAATGGTATAACTGCAGAAAAGATGGAGGGAAACATACTTGAATCTAAATTTATTTGCCACAATGTTTCTTCAACTTTTTATTTTAAAATAACTTATTCTCTCAATGTTTTTCTTTAAAAACATGTAAACCAATTGATTAAATTTGATGAAACATTTTTGGAATTTAACCTTTTTTACAATTTAATCTTATCATAGCTACTGAAGTAATTTAGAACTGAAATATAGAAGTGCAGTAATAAATTATTAATTGGGGTGAGTATATTCCAGTTTTGTAAAGTGTGTATCTCATGCTTAAACATATACTGGTAAACAAAAGTTTATAAATAAAGTCATCCACAAAAGATGTAATCCTCTGTTTGAGGATGAGACCTAACATAGTACACACACAAAAGAACCTAATCCCCTTTGATACTGGGCAGTGACACAGGTATAATGACTGTCACTTTAAACAGGTACTAGTATATTACCCTAGTAAAGACAGATCTTGGGGTGGGGGATTGGAGAGGGGCGTGGACAGTAGCAAAAAGCCCCATGGCTAAAGGCTGAAACTCTGAAAGGGGGGGCGTGCGCCCTCCACACCCCCCCTAGATCTGCCTCTTAGAAACAACAACAGAAGCACAAGACATCAATTTTTGCTCCTTTTGATAGGAAGTTATATATGAGAAGAGTCTAAGATTATATCCCCACTTCAAAGCTTGTTTTATTTTAAAGCAAAGTAATAACTTGAGGCAGAAGCAATTTATAGAAACAAAAGAAACCCAAAAAAGGGAAAGCAAATAAAGATTTTAATCTCCCCATAAATAAATACACCTGATGGGAGTTCTAATAAATTTAACACACGCTGGCCGGCTTTAGAAGTTAAGTATAAATAAAACAGATCTTGTTGAAAAAGTCACATCACATCATAAATGTAACAAACATGCTTTTATGAGACATTAAAGTTTTTTTGGTCTGTTTGAGTAAGCTTTTCTGAGGCTGCAACATGCTAATTAAATTTCAAGTAGCTACTATGTGCAACAGAGAGAAGACAGTTAAACCGAGATTTCATAATCAACATAGAAAGAAATTTCAACAAATTTGTAACATGCAAACCTTTAATTCTTTCAAATTGTTAATTATATTGTTCAATTTTTACAAGAAAGTCACGGTTTTGTTCTGTTTGCATAGTAAGTGAATGATTTTAAAATCAATAGCATATATTGCTGTGACCAGCTGTTCCAAATCATGGCAGTGCAAACATCTAAGTTAAGCTGTCCTACATAATGTAATTGCCCAGTTATCAAATTTTAAGTAAATCTTTTATTTTTATATCTGTGACTCCAGACTCTTATGACTGTGGGGATATTTCTAATTTCAAAGTGTATTTTGTTTGCTGTCTTTCAGTTAAGAAGGTACACATGTTCTGTAAACTGATGGTATTTACTCCAGATAACCTTCAACAGCTTGTTATGTATCACCTGACTTATATTGTACAACTTTAGATTTCTTTTGTGTCACTGACTTGTCATTTTCACCCCAAATTCTGGTCATAATTCTGCACACTGTTCTGTAACTTATTCAACTACTTATATAATACATTGGACAAAAATTACAAAACAAGACAATCTTACTACAAAGCCAAGGAGTGGCAATCTTATTCAAATATTCCTTCAAAATAATACTGTTGACAAATAGAATTTTTTATATCCAGATATTTTTCAAACTGTTATCAGTTATTTCTTGGTCAGGCCCTATCCACAAAAAAATTTCATCAAGATTTGTTCCCTAGTTTTGGAGAAATTGTGAACACAAAAAAAATATAGAGAGATAAACAGACATACAAGCAAATGTAACAAAAACATGACCGGTTTTCGTAATAAAAGCCATTAACAATAGAAAACAAGATCTCCAGTTCAAGGAAAAAAAGTTACTGGATGCTACACTGCTGTTTAACCATTTAAAATGAGTACAGCAATTATATGATCCACAATATTGACATATAGACACTTTTTCACACCAACTCATATAAATTATTTTTCAATAAAAGATAGAATGAAATAATAATCATCTAACAAAATTCTATGCTGTCCTACCATGTATTTGACATCAACTAGATGGCTTCAACATAAAAACAATTGTGTGTAATGAATAAAAAATGTGTCAGGAAAGTATATTAGCCAGAACTCTCAGTGAAGTAATTCAACTATTGTAGCAAGATGGTTAAAATATATCTAGAAGTTAGATCCATATATAATGTAAAAAAGTTAAAAGTTTCAAAAGTTAAAAGCCATACCTTCAAATCTAAACAACTATTAAAATTGGAGACGGTTTTGGATTTCTTATGAATTGTACATAATAATTTTCTTTGCTGGTCACAGTATCAGGGTTCTGAAGCCAGTAAATAACCTACTTGTTTTAACTAGAACACACCCCACCATAGTATACCTCCAATGACGACTTGTAAATAGGATACCCCTGGACCTCCTGTTTTTGACTTCACTTTTTTGCACTATATAAATGTTTCTTTTCTATTCTGTTCTATTCTGATACAAGCTCCAAGTAAGCAACAGGACTCAATTCTGGACTCAATTGAAGCTTTAAAGATTGAAATATTAAACATGAAAAAGGTAACTATAAATCCTATTGTTTTAGTATTTGAAATAGTAAAACTGTATAATGAGTGATATGTGTTGTATGTGCTTTCAATATATCTATTGGGCTTCATTGCAAAGCAATTTATATAATATAGACAGTGAATGTGTTATTGAAAATATAAATTATTTGAACAAGGGAAATATTGATCTCTGGAGCAGAATTTCACTTAATTTTTCATTTTATAAAAAAATTAGCAGACATTCTTTGTATCATGTTTTTAAATACCGGGGTGGTAAACATATATAAACAGACATACAAACAAATATAATGAAAACATAACCTCTGGGGTTAATAAAGTGTAGTATTTTTCATGGTTTATCTTTGATATTGTTATGTCAATAGCAATCTTTGGGTTTTGCTCTATTGTGGCGAGTAGCACCCTGAATTGGTTAACTTATATTCCTAAAGCATTCTCCAGTACCCTCCTGCCTCTGGAGATCGACTCTTCCGTACTGTAATATTTCTGCTGTATGGTTTCACCAGCCATGTCCGCATGACAAAAGCATCAATATCCAGCTAGAAAAAGTTTAAATGAGCCCCTACTTCCCCACCCCAAAGGTACTGGTGTGGAAAGCCCCAAGGTCCATCCTATATCTTTTCCTGCAGCTTCCACTGTGCGTCTGGCAAAGATCTACTGGGCCAAACATCTACCTAAATGAATCTGTATTTTTTTCAACCATAGCCAGCAAAACTAGGGAAAAGTTAAAGTTTTTTTAGAGGGACAAACAGGAACTCTTGTTAGCTCTAAGGAAAAGTGAAATTAAGCCTGGTTATACCAATATACTTAACATGAAAATTATGTGACAGGAACCTGTTTTGTTTACTGATCACAGTTGGATAGCAAATAAATAAAAGGATAGCTAAAATACATGGATTTGAAGGATACAAACTTATGTACATTCAGTATTAATATGAATTTTTAAAGCTTGAACCAGCCATACATAAATGTAATTAACCTTTATCCTCCCATCGATGTAAATGTAATTAACCTTTATCCTCCCATCGATAAAGCCCCCCCTCAGCTTTTGGCTGACAGGTTTGTGGAGTTCTTCACAGGAAAAATTGAAAAAATACGCTCAACATTCTCTGCTTTTGCCAATTTGCAACACATCACCCCTGACTCTCCCCCCCTATGTTCTCCACTTTTACAGCTGTAACAGGGGATCAAGTTACTAAAGTTATTACCAATTCTCCTAGTAAATCATGTTCCCTAGACCCTTGGCCTACTTTCCTTGTTCTGGATTATCTGGATATTCTGATTACCCCCATCACCTCAATAATCAATGCTTCTCTTGAGCAAGGTAAGTGTCCAAACTTTTTCAAGCAGGCCCATGTTACCCCTATCCTCAAAAAACCATCCCTGGACAAAGAAGTTTTTAAAAACTACAGGCCTGTCGCAAATTTTAACTTTATCTCAAAGATTCTTGAAAGGGTAGTAGCCGTCCAGCTACAAACTCATCTTGATGAAGCCAGTCTTATGACTGCCTTCAAATCGGCTTATAGAAAACACAACTCAACTGAAAGCGCCCTCCTTAAAATACAAAATGATATTCTTCTTAACATGGCCAAGGGTTCTGTCACTGTCCTTAACCTTCTGGAACTATCCGCTGCTTTTGATACCATCGACCACACCTTTCTCCTGGACAGACTCAATGTTTATTATGGACTCAGTGAGCTTGCACTTGGCTAGTTCAAATCATACCTGTCGGGAAGGACACACTCGGTCAAGGTAGGTAGTACTCTCTCGCATCCTGCGCTCCACTATGGAGTACCCCAGGGCTCTGTCCTTGGACCAATCCTGTTCTTTCTCTACACTAACCCAATCGGCTGAATCATTCATTCCCACAGTAGCATCAACTACCACTTTTACACCGATGATACCCAGTTATACATAACACTTTCACCAGAAAATTTCTGTCACTCTATCCAAAACCTAAAGAACTGCCTAAAAGACATTCAAAATTTCATGTTCGCAAATAAATTAAAATTTAACCCAGAGAAAACCGAGTTCATTCTCATAGGCTCCCGAAAAAATCGTAACCAGCTCCTCCCCCACGTGTCCCAGGTCATTAAGTCCACTAGAATACAAGCGAGAGACCTCTACAGAATTTGTCCCCTTCTAGACCTGAATACATCAGTGCTGTTAGCGAATGCTTTGGTGAGCAGCAGGCTGGACTACTGCAATTCACTCTTCTTATCACTCACTGATTTTGAGTTAAGGAGATTGCAGCTAGTCCAAAACTCACTCTGCAGGGTTGTCACCCGTTCTTCTAAATTCTCTCACATTACCCCTCAACTAAAAAAACTCCACTGGCTACCAGTTAGATACAGGGTACAATTTAAAATTGGTCTTATTACATACAAAATTCTCACCCAGGGTCAACCAGTTTACCTAAGAGATTTAATCCACCCCTACACCTCCTTTAGAAATACAAGGCAAAGTACCCTCAAACTCAAGTTCCTTCAAACCCCCACTTTTGATCGTAGAGTTCACAAATCAATTAAACACTTTTTCTAATTCCTTCAGTCACTATGCCCCTGCCCTTTGGAACTCTTTCCCTCTCCATGTAAGAAATAGTCCCTCTGTTGCATCTTTTAGGAAGCACCTCAAAACTCACCTCTTCAGCTCTAGCTTCCCAACTTAGTCTTCCTTCCCTCCCGGTCATACCCACAATCCTGGATTACCAACCTTGAACACCCCTCAACTTCCATACGATGATGATTTTGTTTAATTAGCGCACTGAGTTCCTCATTGTGGGGAAGATATTGCGCTTCCAAAGCAGTAGATAAGATCAGATATAGATTAGAACCTTGCGACAAGTGTTGACAGGAGTTTAGTACAAAATGGAACAAATGCGCTTTAACAAGTAATGAATGTGTGATCATTTTAACTTTCAAAAGGACTGCATTCATGTGATAGAAAGAAGTTGACCCACATCTCTGAATGAAGTTCTGTATTAATTCTTGACAAAAGACTTTGCACTAATTGGGGGCATTCAACTAGAATAAAAATTTATAGTACAGTGTATTAAAGGCCAATTTTAGCTGCTATGTTGACAAACCCAGGAGTGTGTACCTAGATGGTCAAGGCTTCTTCTGCAATGTATTAGAAAGAACTATTACAGCATTTGGCTGATTAAATCTGTTGTACTAAAACACTCTGGAAATATTTGCTAATATTGTGAAAATTTTTGAGAGACCTAATACAGAGACCTAATACAGCATTTTAAAGATTAAATTTGATGTGTCAAGACACACTGTGAACAATTCCTAATACAGTAGACTCTGTTCTGGATATATATGCCATAATGTCTCATCAAACCCCTGTTATGAAGAGGCCAAACAGCGAAATGGCTTACTCTCCGGAAGGTCACATGCTAATAGACAGCAAAGCATTGCGTTCAATTTTATCTGATATCATAGAAGAAAAGTTTGAAGTGTACATGTCGCCTATCAAAACAGGGTTTTCACAGGTGAAAAAAGATATTCAAACTCTTAAGAATGATCATGAGAGCACATCATTAAATCTAAAAAAGGAAGTCATTGACTTGCAAGTGGAAAATGAAGCAATAAAACAACACATTGAGAAAGTAGAAAGCTATCAGTACAAAGACAATCTTAGAATAATAAGGCTGAAAGAAACAAAAGGAGAAAACCTTGAAGTGTATATCACAGGACTTTTCAATGAATTTCTCAATCCTGAAAACAGGTTTGGGCGAAAGAGCTCACTGACTTAGAAACTATAAAAAAGACAGTGATAGAATAGTAATCGTTAGGTTCACTCATTTTAAAGACAAGATTACAGCATTGCAAACCAGGGATGTGCTCAAAAAGAAATACAACATTCTACTTCTTGATAAGTCTCCATGAGTTGAGGCTGCCAACCAAATTCTTTACCCTGTGTTTGCTGCCCTACGTGCTTTAAAGTAACATGATGTGCAGTCCGGGATACAGACACTGAAGCTGAGAGGAGACAAGCTAATACTCAATGATAAAACATTTGGTGTAAATAACATTGATAACCTCTTCAACATATTGAGGAACGGTATAACTGGATTTTTCTGATGCCATAGCAAGCTGTCAAACCACTTCAGATGTGTTTTCAAAGTTCAAGATGTTACCTACACAAGCATGGAGAAATTCCTCATGTGTGAAAAGGCCAGACTCTTTAGTGATCAAGAAAAGCTGCTTGAAATCCAGGGGGAAGACAATCCGTTTTTGATAAAGAAGCTGGGAAAAGAAAGTAAAAAAATTTAAACAGGCAGTCTGGGAATCAGAAATCGACAATTTCACTGCAAAATTCTCGCAGAATGAAAAGCTCTTAGTCTTTCTGAAGGCTACTGGTAAAACACTGCTAGCAGAAGCAAACCCTAATGACAGACTATTTAGGTGTAGGGCTATCATTCCAGCCAGGATAAACACCTGTGGAAACAAAAGGACTGGAAAGGCAAAAAATAAACTAGGAGTTGCCTTAATGTAGGTCAGAGACATGCTCAAGTAAATCATTTCTGTCTATATTTTTCATATAGATAATTATAATCTTAAGTGTATAATTAAAAAAAAAGTTCTTTTCAAACTGAAGAACGTTATGGACTTTTGTCCTTTACAGTAACAATGTAATAATGCAATTTCTTGGCATCCACAAAATACACAAAATTTACAATGTCCTTTTGTTGCTATCAATAGTGATATATTGCAGCAAAGTGTCAAATCACAAAGAGCCAGAACTCAACTTAATTGTCATGTCAAACTCGTAGTTAAGTGGCACATGATTGTTCCATTTGTATGTATAATGTTGAGGAGATTAAATGGTGTTATCATCAATAATCTATTATCTGTGGTATATTTCACTGGAATATATAAGTGCAAAGATGCAGAACTTTATAATATCTTTGTATAATTATTAATTATTAACTGGTTGTTAATTAATAATCTCATATCTTAGCAATGTGTACTCAAGATGCTCTATTAACAAAGAGTCAAAATCGAGAATAACTTCTTGCTTAAGACTAAGGCAGGTAACAGACAGGTTACTGATAGCATAGCTATGTTTATCATATAAATATAAATGTATAATAATTAATAGATCCATAATTATTTGTCACCAAGAGACAGGTCGTGGACAGTATTAATATGGTAATCAGACTGGACATGTTATAACACTCCGTACAATTATTGGTCACTACATGTGGATAAGTATGTAATTTTAGAAAGCTACAATTACTTAAATACTGTTGGTCATGTAGCTCGAGATATGGCTAGTGTAAAGGTGCTGGTTGTCTATTGCCCTCTCTATAATTATTTATTTAGAATATGTGAAGAACATGATATCCTCATACAGATACCACTAACTTCAATATAATAGTGTAACATAATAACATGTTGGCTCATATAGATATATCGGAAATTATTAAGCCTTCATAACAACCTATCTGTCTTAGCAAATGCTTGGTCAGTACCTGTAAGTCTGTACTTCTGTGACCTTAATTTTAAAACTAATTTATTGATAAGCATGGTCAAGTTGGCCAAGTTATTGTTGGTATAAAGTTGTGAAATTCCAGTTGTTGACTTTTATAGTTGGTGCATGTGAAGAATATCATGTCCGTCATGCAATGTTGATTGATATATCTGGAGTGCGTCATGTCATAATATAATACATTTTTATCTTAAAACTATTGCAGTAGAAACATTTTGCTAAAATACTGTTGATTAAGTCACTACAAGGTTCTCTTTATTTGGCAATGAAATATACAGGCTCTTTTTTGACTAATACAAGGGAGGTATATTAAGCGGAGCTGGAAAGGAATTCAAATAACATCATGTCCTTGTATAGTTTTGTAAATTTAATATATCTATTGTCACATTTAATACAGTGCTAATTGATACATGTCAGAACATTATGTCCCATTCTAACTATATTTTGTTCTGCCACAGTAGTTAATAACATGTCCTTGTTTTTTTTGTTTTTTTTGTTGTAAAATACTGTTGATTACATGACTGGAAAGCTGGAGCTGGAAAGGAATTCAAATAACATCATGTCCTTGTATAGTTTTGTAAATTTAATATATCTATTGTCACATTTAATACAATGCTAATTGATACATGTCAGAACATTATGTCCCATTCTAACTATATTTTGTTCTGCCACAGTAGTTAATAACATGTCCTTGTTTTTTTTTGTAAAATACTGTTGATTACATCACTGCTAGGTTCTTGTAGTTTGATCATGAAATATATAGGCTTGTATATTTGACTAATACCAGCAAGGTATATTCAGAGGGGTCACAAAAGAGTTCAACTAGCATCATGTCCTTGTACAGTTCTTATGAATTAAATATATCTATTCTCATAGTTTATATATTGCTAGTTGATACAGGTACAGTTGTCATTTACTTAGTACATGTGAAGAAGATAATAACTGCATAAACAAAGGACTTCAACATATTGGTATAACATAACATGTTGGCTCATATAGTTTTAGTGGAAAATATTAAGCTTTCATAACAACCTATCTGCCTTAGCAAATGCTTGGTCAGCACCTGTCAGTAAGTCTTTGCTTCTGTGACCTTAATGTTAAAACTCATTTATTGATAACCATGGTCAAGTTGCACAAGTTATTGTTTGGTATATAGTTGGGAAAGTCCAGATGTTGATTTTTATCATTGATGCATGTGAAGAATATCATGTCCTTTATGTTATATTAGTTAGTATTTGTGGAGTGCATTATGTTATAATAATACATTTTTATCTTAAACCAGTTGAAATTGAAAATTTGTGCTAAAGTACTGTCAATTAAGTCACTGCAATGCTCTCATTATTTCGCAATGAAATATATGGGCTCTTATATTTGACTAATACAAGTGAAATATGTTAAGCGAAGCTGGAAAGGAGTTCAAATAACATCATGTCCTTGTATAGTTTTTGTAAATTAAGTATATCTATTCTCACATTTAATACAATGCTGGTTGATACATGTCAGAGCATTATGTCCTTGGTTTAAGTAAATTTTTGTCTTGCTACAGTTGCAAAGAATAATTTTTTTCCCACAGCTTCTGCTATATTTGGTTGGTACATTGGTGGGGTGAGGTGTATTATGTTGTAGTATAATACATTTTTATCATAAAACAGTTGGAAATAGAAAACTTGTACTAAAATACTGTTTGATCACTACTAGGTTCTCATATTTCATCATGAAATAAATAGGCTTGTATATTTGACTAATATAAGTGAGGAATATTAAGAGGAGCCACAGAGGAGTTCAAATAACATCATGTCCTCATACAGTTATTGTGAATTAAATATATCTACTCTTACAATTTATACATTGCTGGTTGATACCTGTGGAGTCCATTATGACCTAGTATATTTTGTTTTGACACAGTTGCAATAGAAAACTTGTGTTAAAGTAATGATCAAATCTCCACTTGGTGAAGTTTTCATTATTTCTCTTGGAAAATGTGTAGACTCTTGTATATGGCTGATACAAGTAGAGTATATGTAGACTGGGTGGCATGTGCAGTACAAACTGCAATTCTATAATTTTACAAGGGAACCATGTTCAAAATGCCATTAGGTGAGCCACTACAAAATGTCAATTACTTATGGTCCAATCTAGATGTTAATTTCTTTTGCAAAAGTCGGCTGGTACATGTCAAGTATATTAAATACCAGCATAAGTAGTTTGTACTTAGTAAAATGTGAAAATAAAAAACTTGGGATGAAATAATGTTGGTATGACTACTGTAAATATAAATTTGTTTAATGATATGGTCATCTTGCTCAACTCATCCTCAGTATAAAGTTGCTATGTCTTGTGTTTATTTTTATCTTAATGTTTGTCCTTTTGAATTAAATGTCAACCATCAGAGTATATACAAATTATAAAATGTTACTCAGTACACTCTTAAGACAATATAAATATTGAGTTGCTATACGTTTAAAGTTTCCAATATACATGTATAATTTCAGAATAATTGCAATTATACACTGGTGGAAATTGTAACTTATACTGGTCCACAGATAACTGGCCTCATCCAGGTTACAGAAAATTCAAGATTATATGTGGTAAATCAGTTTGGTAGCTTACATTGTTATATGTGTAAAACCTTTCATGTATCCTTAAATATCTAAAAAAAGTCCAGCTTCGATTAGTTAAACTGTCTCTACTACCTGCAAGTTTTTTATGTAAATCTGTGTTTTATTGTTTGGGTTGTTTGTAATTTGTTTAGTGCCTCCATTGTCAGCTCGAATAATCTGATTAACATGAATCTGAGTGTAATATTGCATAATTGTTAAAATGGACAAAGTTACCCATACAGTACCTTACCATGGCTACTCTTGCTTGAAAGTTTTGTATGTGAGTATATATGCTATGTCCTTTCTCATGGGCCCACTCTACGTACTTACAGTGGTGTTTTGTGTAATATAAACTGCCTCGTCATATATCTGTACAGATATATGCCCATTTTTCAGTCTTGTCAAACACTGGAAAATGTATGGGTATATCCCTGAATGCTATATGCTCATTAAACATTGGAAAGTATTAAAACCACTGAACAGTCATGGCTACCTCTAATCTAAAAATAGTCCCAGCAAACTGTCAAGGTCTCAGAGATATTAAAAAAGATGTATTAAAATTCATAGAAAACATTGCATCAGAAATTACTTGCTTGCAAGACACGCATTGAATCTGTAAAAAATCAATTAAAAGTATATGGGTAGGTGAGTGATTGTTAAATGGGAAGAGAACAAATGCTAGAGGCGTCGCAATTTTAATTTTAAAAAATTTGAGTATAAACTCTCAGATATTCATACAGATGATGCAGGCAATTTTATTTCTGTCCTATTGACTTTGAGTGAATTCACAATTAGATTGATAAATATTTATGCACCAAACTCAGATTCCCCTAATTGCTTTAAATTTATTAAAGAACACATTCAATTATCAGAACATGATTACTGCCTTATTTGTGGTGATTTTAACCTCGTTTTAAACCCAAAAAAGACTGTATGAACTATAAGAATATAAATAATCCTAAAGCAAGATTGAGTCTTATAAATATAATGAACACATTAGATTTTAAGGATCTATTTAGATATCTGAATAATGATTTAAGAAGATACACTTGGCATTGCAAGAACCCAACCAGACATGCTAGATTGGATTATGTCCTTGTCTCTGCTAATCTCTTAGAATTTACTGATAAGGGCTGTATTAAACCTGGATATAGGTCAGATCACTCACTGATAGAACTTACTCTTACTGGAGCTGGCTTGCTAGTAACTAAGAATTTTCGAGGGTCAGGAGCAATGAGCTGGTCAGGGTTGGTTGTGATTTCCCATATTGTTGTGGAGGGTTGGCAAAACATCAAACATGTTTGATATTTCACCAACCCTCCCTAACTCTTGATCCTGATCACTGTTGACTTTGTTAAGGATCATAAGGGGCTCTATGACAAGACCAACAAAGACTTTGAGGACAAGGCCAGGAAGGCATGCCCGTGGAAGAGGTTCAACAGCAGGCAGCCATAAGCTCTCGGTGAAAGTGTGCAAGACTTGGTTCAAACTCCAAAGGATTTGCTATAGAAAATTAACCACTTCCAGGTCTGGCCAGGATTCCAAGGAAATGACAGGCTACACTGGTTTTATGAAAAATTTAACTTCTTGAAGACCCAGATCAGAAGGAAGTGCCTCTGGCTTCAGGCTTTAAGTCCCCATAGAGAGTGCAGCCTCAACATATGACATTTCACGAGGGTCAGTGGATATTGACAGTATGGAGACCAGCATCCACTCTGAGATAACACGCCGGCAATCAAGCTGTAGCACTGCCATTAAAAGTGTAGTGCCCCAGCCTTGTCATGGATCAATTTGCCTAGATGAAGACTATGCTCACATATTTCCTCGGTCTCAGTTAGGAGACCACCAGAACAGCCTTCTGCAACTACCTGGCATCTGAAGTTAAAAAGTTAGAGAAAAGTTAATGAAGCGGTTAAACTCTGTGGTGTGATACAGAGCAGAGCAGATGAAAGGAAATGTCAGCTGCAGCAACCTACACTTTTTCATGGTGCTCCAGTTCCACTTCCACATATGTGCCATTGACTTTTCAACAGCTGCAGCAGCCCTCTGTCTCTGCCAGGGAATACATCTAGACTATTTTCAGAATCCCATATACTAGCAAGCCAAGTCATACAACCAGCTTAGCAAACCCAAGATGTGTCCAACTGAATAATTACAGACCAGTGTCCAATGTTAGTTTCGTATCCAGACTGTTTAAAAACAGTTAAATAGCGGGGGGGGGGGGGGGGGGGGTTTCTCCCAGTCTAACTAACCAGTCTACTTACAGGAGATTGCATTCTACAGAAACAGCACTCCATAAAATCCACAACGACATTGCTGCTACAATGGACTCAGGAAAGGCTGTTGCTGGACCTCTGACAGCTTCAGGGATATTTTCATATTGATGACAGTATGTTCATGTGGATCAAGTCCTATCTTACAAACCTCAAACGGAAGGTCAAACTGGGTGATACCTTTTCAGATGCCTTCTCACTCCCCTATGGCGTACCCTGGGGTTCTGTCCTGGGTCCCCACCTTTTTATCCTTTAAACTACCCGCCTCAGTAACATTATTTCCAGTTTCAATGTTACCCACAATCTGTATGTTTATAGCACCAAGAATATCTAACATTTAACCACAGAAACTTTGATTCCAGGTTTACTGAGCTCACTGAGTATCTTACTTGTGTTCAAAAGTGGATGGACGTTGTGAAACTTAAAATCCAAACCCAGAGAAAACAAAATTAATCATCATTTGTAATAGACATGCCAGAGAGTGCTTAATGCAAAGATAGCCTACCCAGATACTTTGAAATTCTTTCTCCCCAACTGAAGAACTTAAGAACTTAGATGTTACTTTTGACTCTGGAAACAATTTTGCCAGTCACATAACCAAGTTTTGTCGTTCCTGCTACTATCACCTCAAGGACCTAAGATGCATCTGAAAATTCCTCAGTGTGGATACTGCAGCCCTGCTGGCAAGCTCAATGATTAGTAGGTGAATCTACTACTGCAATTCCCGACTCTGTGATGTAAATAAATATAATGTGGCTAAACTCCATAAGATTCAGAATGCCGATTGTAGAATTGTTTTATATTTGATAAAACAAGCCATGTAATTCCCTATCTTCAGAAAATACACTGGCTCCCAATTTCATACTGCATCTTGTTTAAATATAATCTCATTACATTCAAGGCCTTACATACTTATCATCATTAATCAAAACAAGGAGCTTCACTCATGGAAATCAACTATCTCTTTCCTCAATTTTTTTCTGAAAAAGACCATTGGTAGACAAGGTTTTACAATGGCTTCCCCCCACTGAATGTAACAGGGTCCCACAATTGATCCGATCACAGCACACAATGACATCGTTCTGAAGCCAGTTAAAAACCTACTTGTTCAGACTAGCATATCCTCCACAATAGTGTATCCCCTCAGTAGACACTTATTTGGATTTCGACCTGACATGTCCCATGACTTTCCCTTTTTGACCTCAAGCATATAAGAGGATGTTGTTTCGATTTTGAGCTATATAAAGGTTTATCATCTATTCTCTTCTGTGGTAGCTGTATCACAGATATCAATGATCTTGGTATCTTTCCCTTTTTGACCTCAAGCATATAAGAGGATGTTGTTTCGATTTTGAGCTATATAAAGGTTTATCATCTATTCTCTTCTGTGGTAGCTGTATCACAGATATCAATGATCTTGGTATCTTAAGTTAACAGATGGTGCAAGTAACTTGTTTTAGTTGAAGCTGGTTTTTAAATTAAAGCATATTCTTGCTTAATGTACTTAATACATATATCCACTCTATCGACTTGTGAAAAAAGTCTTAATTAAAGTTCATCAAAAGAGCTTTAAATTTTTCTTTCGTTTTTAGCAGAATTTTAGTGAAATTCCCCTCTTTTGATTCCAGATGCTTATGGAGAATTATGTGTTGGAATGTTTTGGTGACATCAAATCTGACGTTTGTTGTTTCGTTTTGGGGCAAATGATATACTGAAAGTAGCCATTATCGATCCAGCAGGGCTGGGATATATAAATTCTAGATCATTATCTGTAAAACACACATTTAACACCAGATTTGATTAATGTCTATAAAAGTGAAAGGATGTAGGGAAAGTGCACCATTAGCCAAGCACTATTCAGATTTTGTTTTCTCTAACTATTAGAAACATTTCTCACATATTATTTCCACTGTTTTCAGTTCACAGAACTTGGTTGAAGGAGGGTCTCTTATGGAATTTCATATTGTGGTCGGAGGCACAAGCACTGCGGGGCTTCATTCTAACACTGACAGTGGACATGGTGTAACTTCTGCCACTACAGTAACAGAGTGTAGCCAAGGTGAAACTGTGCAGGTCAGGGCTGTGAACAGTGGAGCAACAAGATGGGGAAGCTATGAGGGTATCAATGTATCTGTCTTCAGTGGAACTCTACTTGGCTTATTGTAAAATATTGGTGAACTTATTTTGTTTAACTCATATTAAACCTTTTAAATGGTTTAGTCCTGATATTGTAATTTCAAGTATGCAGACCATTTTGTGGATAAATTGACATCAGTGTGTGTGTCATTCCTAATACCCATTGTCTTGGAAGGTGAATGTGTTACCCCCTTTTTTCCACTATGTCCAGAGATAGCATTCCTCGATTCGATTGCTCAGTGAACTAAATCCTACAATCTGATTAGCACATATTGTTTTTAATCTATATAGTACTTTTTAATACTATATTTCTTGTTGGCTTGTCAACATTTGACCAATGTAGCATCCATAAGTCTGTTGGACCAGTAGTGGCTGCTAACATTCGACCAATAGATGTACTGACGTTAGGAGAACATCGGTTCAAATATCAGAATGCTATCTGTGTTGGTTATTTTTCACATTTACTTAATTATGTTAATTAGCTGGTGTTTGTCTTGGTAATTTAGCACAATTTGAACACGTAATTTGTTTTATAATTGTTTGGTTTAAATTCTCATGAGTTTTATTGAATTAGAGTATAATATTTTAATATGGTACACCTTATACGGGGAGGGGGGCTACTACTGCCTAACATTGTCTCTCACATTTGGTACACACTCAACAAACATAACAATACTTGAGTTCTTATCATAGATACACAAATACTTGTTTATGTCCTGTTTGACAGCAATTTCACACTGCTACCTAGTTGGATTTCCTTTAACATTAGAAGAAAACAGACCTGAAATATTAAAATTTTGAAATGGAGAAGAATAAACTATGACCAGTAGGCCCAATTCAGTCAATTGTCACAATGTTAATTTGTTAAAATTTAGCCCAAATGCCTATAAACCTGTTACTTGGCAGTTTTTAGCTAAAAAAATGTTTTAAGAAAACGTGGTAAAATTTTATCTAAGTTAAATTTGGGTTATCTACAAGAATCATGAACTGATCTGGCTGGTGAAGTGTTCCTTATAATCTGTGTAACTGACATACACTACAAATCTATATAATTGGTTTAGAGATGAGTCAGGAGAAACTGGTCCCACCTTCTACTTCTACTATCTGTCTTGATATCATGGTTAATACACTATACGGAACTATATCCATACTCCAAGATAAGTTACAAGAAATCATCAGTAAATGTAAAGATTGGGCTACAAAAGCTACTTGTACAAAGACCCAATACCAATCTGTATTACATTTTTTGTTATACATTACAAAGTGCATTCGTCCAACAACATTTTTCTTAAATCAAATGTTACAGCTTTTGAGAGACAATGTGAACACAAATTTCGATTAAATGACAAATTTCATAGAGACCTCAGTCGCTTCAATACTTTCCTAGAACAATACAATGGGGTTTACTTTCTATGACAATAGAGCACCGGAGGCATTGGCCCATTTGGCTGCATCACTAGTGGGATTAGGGGCGGTATAAGGAAATAGGGTCCTCTAAAAGTCTCATTAAAGTCATTTCATATAACACAGCTATGAAATGCTAAACGTAATTGTAGCACTTACAGTATGGCCCGATAAGAGGGCTAACAAGAAAATTGAGATAAAATCCGATAATTTAGCTGTTGTAGAAGTCCTTACCTCTGATAAGATCAAAGATGACTTTTTGGCCATGTGTGCAAGGAATGTTTGGCTTATAACCTCCCTTTTTAATATAGAACTCCTTGTCACTCACATACCTGGCAAAAACAATAACATTGCCCACTGTCTTGATGTCTTAATACAGTAAACTCGGAACAATTTTTTTCTGAATAAATACACATATGTCCCTTACTGCTCTAATTGCTCGATGAACTTGGACCTACAGGTCATTATCGATAAATGCAAAATTTGTTATAACTGTATTTTTTTAACTGTGTAGAGTTAACACACTAGAAATACACTTTAAAGTTTATAGAATATTGTTGTAAATGTAAAATAAAATTGCATATTCCAACTGCTGGTTCTCATATTCGATAAGGTGGGTCCCCTTGGGGATTGAAGGTAAATGTGGTAATAATATGCTTAGTTTTTCAATAAATATTCTGGGTGAAACTTAACTGTCTTAACCAATACAAAATCTGAAAAATATGCCACTTTTATGTACTTATTAAATTAGCTGATGCATGTTATCTTTTTTTCAGTTACAATGCATGAACATCAAATCATATAAGGAGTGCTTCTACTATCTAGTTCACCTGCTCTATCACATAGTATTTGCTGATAACAACTCTCCAATGACAAAGCTGAGTTGTGACAAACCCATTGCATTAAAGTGGCTTTGATGAAAACTGTAGTGCTGGGAAATATGATATTTGCTCTTGTGTGCTGTATTTTGGTAGTTGTTTGTGATTCAAGCAGGGTAGGCTTTTCATTTTGATTTTTCCGAAGAGATCAAATAGGGTAATAGCAAAATGGAAATACTCTGTAACAATTGTGTAATTTAAGTGATTTATTATCTTATATTATTTACCAGTACATTTAACAAACTTTTATTCAGTTAATAGCAGTAACCAAAATTATAGTTCAATATCTGGCACTTAAACCACCAAATAACACAGAGGACTAGGGCCCAGAGAGATGTGTAGTGTTTCCAATGAGCACTGGAAATAGTAATTATCTATCATTGGACACTATCCCCAGTGGCACATGAAAGGAACCCATGGATGTTGAGAAATGGCCAGCTTCGGCTGTACATGGGTACATGAGATGTTAGGGGTGGTTATATAAAAGTTTAAGTGCTTTAGGAAAGGGTATATTGCAATCTTCTATAAAGAGAGAATATAATTTAATATACAAAATTTAATTCTACCTCTTTGCTGATTTCTCACATAAAATGGTCAGAGTCATTTTTCTATGTGTGACTTTACTTACAGTAATAATATTGAATAAGAAATTCAATCACAGTATTGCCTCATTTCACATTATAAAGGCAAACAGGTCTTTCATTATTTTTCAGTTGGATCAACTAGAGACTGAACTAACTCTGGTGAAACAATGGATATCAGAACTACAAGAGGAGAACTTTCAACAAAAACAGGTACAAATCAATATGTACAAACCCCCTGAAACACAGGTCACGCTTTGAGTTCTAAGTTCAAAGGTGTTCAACTGCTTAGAACACATCAATGCATGTGTCCTTAATGTATACATTTTAAAGTTAAACATGAATTAAAATCCATAACTAATGATAAATTCAAATTTTGTGTTAAACTTTTATTTGTCAAACATGAGAAGTCAATATGATTTTTGATGATTTATGAACTAATTGTACACAACCCTGTTTGAATTATATAGGCTCTGCAGTTGCAACAACTCCACAATGAAGGTTTAAAGAATGACATAATGAGCTGCAAACAGGTAACTTTTGATATTATTATTATTATTAATTTAGTACTTACTATTTTCAGAACTCAATAGCACCTGTTCTCAGAAAAATGTTACTGTTGCTTGAAACACAATAATTTCGATACAAAATATTTTTTGCGTTTATAAAAACATTTTGTGGATTTTAACATTAAAATACAAAAACTAACAACAGAAAATAATAATTATGGACAATAATATACATCAGCACATTTTGTCTTCTGCTGGTCAGGATTGCTGAGCGAGTGAGTATTTTAAAGTGAACTTTGACCCCATCATTTGTCATGTATTTCTTGAGAAAGGCCTCAGTACTGTTTTTATATTATAAACTATAAACCTTTTTTATGTGTATTCTACCAGGAACTACTGTTTCCTGGCCATTTGTGACATTTAAAAACGTTTTAAAGAGGTTTCTTCATATCTCCATACAAAGAAATCGCATTCCTATAGTGTCATAGCATCTCCAGTAAACGCATCAAGGGACAGTCACGGTCTTCAAGTTTCCTGTATTTACCTATCCACCAGCAAATCCCCCATTATCAAAACAGGCGGTATACCCCACAGTTAGAAGTTTTACTTGGCGGCGGAACCGTCTCCCAGGACACCTCATATCTTCTGAGATTTTGGGTCTTCATAAGGTATAATGTGCATGTCCACTAATGGGCATGGTGTGTTACCATAAATAACAGTAGGTTCTTAGTAGAATGAGAGTAGTATAAATGTGTGTCACCAAGAGATAACCTCAATTTACCTCCATTCACCGTGTGTTGCCGTATTATACTGAAGCTTGGCTGAGTCATAAATTATATACACTGAGGACCACACCTTCAGTTACTGTATCAGAAAATTCATCAGTGCTTGCTCACAGTAACAAATTCAGAAGTTGTAACTTTAAAACATTTTAAAACTCTCATGCATAAGGAATTGGATATTTGACAACTGTGTCACAAGTTCGCATACAGCTGCGAAAAAGTAGTTGAAGGTACAAATGCCTACTACCACAGTTGTACTGTCTGTAGCCTGAATTGGGTAATACTTCTTTTACATCAAAAATGAAATTTAAATGGTAAGTGAATGTAACTTGGTGTTTTTTAGGCAACAGATTATTTTATACGAGGATTAGAATGAGAAAAACATAATATGTGTGTAAACATGTTGAAATAACCCTTTACTAAAATATGGAACTTAGTTATCTATTTCAAGAAAAAACTGAGCAAAAACCCCAAAGTCATCATCCCAGAAGCAAAAATTTGAACATATAAGTGTCAAATTTTAAAACACTACAAGGTTAAATTTACAACTGATAAATAAGTGGGTTGAAGGGAGGAATTATCAATAGAAGCAGATTTTTTTTTCAAATCAGTTGGTAAGAACAGTACGAACAGTATGAAGTTCATCAATGCCCGTAAAGCTTCCCAGTTTGCCTAAAAAAGAAATGAATTTTCAAAAGCCATACCTAATGAATAATGAACATATTGTCTTATATAGCCAAAAAAAACAAACAAAAAAACACGTGAACGAAACACAGTTTTAGATATTTATGTTCTAACTGTATATATTAAGTTTTCTATTGCAGGCACAGGATGACTCAGCTGAAGCTTTAAGGAATGCCATTATCAACAACAAAGCGGTAAGTATTATTCTAATTGTAATTGGACTTTTATAGCGCTTAATCTCCCTAAACAAGAGGACTCTAAGGCGCAACAAAACAAAAAGCAGACATCAAAATTTATGTATCCAGGGGCATAGCAGGGGTCGATTATATTATCATTAATTTACTTTCATACTCTCTACAAGAATTTTGCTGTTGATTGAGAAACCATAACTTTATGAACAGTAACATAAGTTATCTATATGATTTACAAATTCACTGACATTCTTTTCATCCTACTAAATCATAATCAGCACCGTGTAGGTAATAAGATTATATACCTCAACATCAACCTTGAAGGAAAAACAAGTTAAAAATGTATAATGTATAAATACAATGTATAAAAGTATAGCATAAATGCCAAGTTCCATGCTGGAAGATAGAGGCGCACCATGGAGCCCAAGGCCATAAGTTTCTTGCTGGAGAAGCAATTGTAAAATTGTTACTGTTCAATGTGAGGTCAAGATACCTAAGGTCAGCATGACGTTATGACCAGTTGTGGTAACTAATGAAGTAAGGTCAAAATACTTAAGGTCAACTTGAGGACATGATTATCTGCAGTAAAGGTGAGCTACCAAGGTCATCACATTATCAATACTCATTAAAGTCAAGTAAAAGAAGTAAACACAATGGAACAACATAATAATTAATATATATTCTGCCCACTTTTCCCAGGGCCCACCACCAGCTACCTGTCTAGCTAAATACTGACACCTTACTAAACTGTGCAATGCAGTCCCATACAATACTTTAATAATGATAATAATAAAAATAATAGAAAAGATGCTATGTACACTGGGCACTGAGCCCTAAATATAGAAGTGTCTTTACAACTCCACAGAGAAGGCGAACGTCCATAGCTGTGCTATTCACTAAAAAGGGTCAACTAAAAAAGTACGGAAAAGGGAGAACACCACTGCTGAAACAATTCCAGCCTACGACACTTGGAGGCAAGACTTACACAATGACTTGAACGTGGCAGATGTAAACCAAGAAGAAAGACAACACTGGGCTGCCATTCAGTCAAATATCTAAGGCCACACAGGCCGCCATAATACATAATAAATTAACCTGAGAGTTTTTGTTAAAAGTGTCCAATATTTTTCACTATTGGCCACATTGTGATTTTGACCATATATGGAAGTCTTTGTATCACATTTTCAAAGAAACTCTTTTACATTTATTTCAACTAAAATGATCATAGAAAAAACGAAAAAATACACACCAGGATTTTAGAAATGAAAAATTAGGATGTCAAACAATATCTTTAAAATTATAAATTAAGGAAGAGGTGTAATTTAAATAGGTTAATAGCCTAGTAAGTGTCCAATATTGGAAAATAATTGACTGTTGACTCGGTCCCTTGGGGACCTCGTAATCAGTCCATTATTTTCCAATATTGGACACTTACTTGGCCATTAACCTATACATAACAGTCGCAGCTGAGCCAACCAACAGGGTTTCGACCATCCTTCCAACGCTAGACAGTCTACAACTAGAAAACTTAGATTAGTATAAGGAATCCACACTTTAAAAAAAAACTATAAAAATAGATAACAATATAATAATTTTAAAAAGATCTGAAATATCTATGCACTTTTAAATTATTTGTACACAAGAAGCGTGAGTATTAATACGTTCTGACATTTCACATGATGAAATGATGGTGCACTTAATTGTTTACTGTATTTGCGTTTCAATCCCATATTTGGAATTTATTCCTCTTTTCAATTGCAATGCACATAGCTGATTAAATTAATATATTACCAAATATGGTACAGAATGTTATATTTGATCTTGTCATGTTTATTTGATTAGGTATTATTGTGAAGACACTTACCTAAAAATCAAAGAAAGAACAGAGTTACACTGACTACTGTATAATTGCAACTTTTAGCTTGTAGCAAATTTCACAACTTCTCAAGTTTAAAAAAACATATTCAGCAGAAGTAATTTTCACTAAATGCTAGTTACTATTTAGGAGATGAAACAGATTTAAAATGCCACTTTTCTTTTCATTGCTTACGTTTGCTAGATAAAATACATAAAATTATTGTCCAGAGAATTCTGCCAATATTACATTCAAAGTGTTTATCAATATACCGACACATTGATATATCAATTAAACAATAAGTCTTTTTTTCAAAGTTTTATTGATCGTGAGTCATAATCATACTAAATTTCTGTGTGGTGCAATATGTGGGTCTGCAATGTCACACAAGTTTAACCTTCACAGTTGCATACAAGTTACATACAAAAATATAAAATTTTGTACCATTTGCAGCATCAGCTAGGCAGTATCTAGTACACTATGCTTTGTATGTGTCAGAAAATTAGAAGCACTGCTGATCAAATAAGAATATTTATTTTTTACAAACTCACGTATGAGTCTGCCCATGGAACTTTATATGCTTCTTTACTGTTGTTTAATTAGGAGCAATAATTGGGCATTAATACTGTTTTAACTCATTGGACACGAAATGAATTTTCAACGGAAACAAGTCTTTACTCTTTTTGACACAATTATTTAACACCAGAAACTTGATATCTAGACGTTTATTGTCAAGAGTTACATGTTGCCATACAAATTAACAGCCAATTATTACAGTTTATTCATTAAGCGTGAGATCTAGTGAGGCTCTAGCGAGGTTCAGGCTTCTAGAGATCACTTTTTTGTTCCTTTTTGTTGTTTTATTGCCTTTGATACTTTTGTCTTTGATGGCTTTATGTTTCACACTAGTACACCAAAATGCCTTTCAACCTTCTTACCTGAAGAAATCAATTGGGCTTTTTGTACTTATTGTTTTTTTTGGAATAGGCTCTAAACATGCAACAAGATTCAGTAGAGGCTTTGAAGAAGGACATTCTGAACATTAAAAAGGTAAAGTTTCATATTTTTTCATTACTTCTCATTACTCTTTTAAATGATAAAAGACCATCATAATAGTATTAGCTGGTGTGAATGAAACAGACAAGTCTGAAGGTTGGCACATGAGTTCAAGTTCACTCAAGGATATTTGCTTTATTCAGTTTAACATAAGGAGTAAAATGTATGTTAATTATAACCTTCAGCAACGAAGTTATGATTTTGAGAGTGTCTGTTAGCTGACTGTCTGTGTGCATGATTACACCAAAATCAATGAAGAAACCTTTATGGCTCCTTTTTATGTGGCAAAATTTTTTGGTCACTGAGGATACTTTTAATGCTGAAAACATTACAAAATTAATTAAATTAAGTCGGAATGTGTTTCTGGCACCAGATTTTCATCAATTCTTGTGCCTCTGGATACTTTGCAGCTCCTGCGTGTAGACCATCAAGCTATTTTGGCATTGTTTTTTTTCATAAATTTCTTTTTACAAATACAATATTTATTTAATAATTGTTTTATGTGAATTTGTCAAATGTTAGGTTGATTCAGTACAAGTTAAGCGTCTGTATTGATACATTGCTGTCACAGAAAAATGCTACCAGCAGTTAAAACTCTGTACTGTTGCATTATTAGGAGCAGCAGTTAGCCAGCAATACTGCCTTTAGTGCTTTTGATGACAGTGGCAGGATTGATTATTTTGATGGGGATGTGCTTCCATTCAGTGTTGTCCATTTAAACCGAGAGGATAACTATGATCCCAGTACAAGCACTTATACTTGTCCAGTCACTGGCATTTACTACTTCAGGTGAGATATTACGCCTTACTCCAGTCTGTTATTGAAGCCTGAAGGATTTCAGTAGTTGAGCTTGTTCTAATCCACACAATCCACTGGTTGAGGTTTTACATTCAATGTAAAAGCCAGGGACATATTGTAACAAGTCCTCAGCATTGTCGCTTGTGGGAGTTGAATCCACACAGAGATGACAGCCTCTGAGTAGATGCCAAAACTGCTAATCATGCTATGCTATTGAGAGCCTAACCCGTTGCTTTTTGTCTTGTAACAAATCTATGGATTTGCCTTTCGGTCATTGCAAGAGATTATATACATATTATCTAGACTTGTTAATTGTATTTGGGCCTTTACAAAATGTTCAAACTTTATCCCATATTTTCATAATCTAGTCTTAAAGCCACAACCACAAAGGTGAAAGGTAAGCACATTTGATTTAAGAAGTCAGAGGTGGATGTAGTGTAGGAAAGAGAGGTATGTGGTATGAGCCTAAGAAAATGAACATCAGGAATCAGATGGAAGGTCGAACACCAGGGGCCACGGTGGCAGAGTGGTAACACTCTCGCCTCCCACCTCTGAGGCCGGGGTTCTATCCCCATGATGGCCTCAAGTGGGAAAGCTGGTAGTTGCTTGCCGTTGGTCGGCAGTTTACAGTACAGAACCCTAACAAACTCTATGTACTGGTTTCCTCTGCCCTTCCAACTACCCATCGTGATATGACCTGTACATTGTTGAAAGCGATGTAAAACCCCAAATAAGTGAAAAAATAGATAAAATAAAGAAGGTGGAACACCAGGGGTGAAACAATGTTCGAGTCAGAGTATCAGCATCATGTAGGTCAATTCCAGAAGCCTAGGGATGATTGACATTGTGAAAAGACCTTATATAGTATTCTGTACCGGGGAGTTGAACAAACATGTCATTTTCCAAATCAGCCCTGGGTAAAAATAAATATAATGCAATAAGGGTACTTTTATAGTGCTTAATCTCCATCACAAGACATATTATGTGGCTGGCAGATAGTTACATATGCATAGTTCACTAGGTGAGCATGTATTAGGTTATTAATGATAGATAATTCCAGATAATTCTTTGTGATTATACTATGTTTCAATGTTTCATAAGGGTGACAACTAAAGTGGTTTTTCCAAAGCGTGATTAACATATGTACATGCTGTTGGATGTTTCATCCAGCTCTTTTAACTTATCTCCTTTAGACACTTGTTTATGTTATGATAATAAAATGCAATTAGATATCAAATTATGTAAAAGTGATAACTACTTTAGTAATATTTAGTAAATGTATGATTAACACATGTAAAAATTTCAGGATATTCAGGATATGATTTATTAAAGGTGCAATTGATTTGGAAATTAAGTGCTAATATTATAATATTTGTCCTTTGTTTGACATATTTTCTTTAAGATTAATGTAATTCCTAGGAGGCCAATTTCACTAAGGTATTTTACTTTCGGGGCCAATTCTGACTTGGTAACGCATCAATTTGTCTATGATTCATACCACGAACTGGTAACTCCTAGTCACAGGCCATCCAGATAGAGATCTTTTAAAGATGGATAGTTCAATGAATTGGTGACTGTACAAAAAGTATATAAATCAATTTTTGAGTGGGTTTTGCCATTATACATATAGTGCAATAATTAGATGACAAAACATCAGTGTTTATACCATCTAGACGCTGATACATGCATAGACTAGGTAAATTCCAGTTAACAGTTCCTTAAATATTGAAGAGGAATAAACTGTGATCATTTGTCAGAGGGGCCCTGCTATCATTTAAGTATACATGATTGATCAAATCTAGTTCTACAATATTTGTATAACTGATTGCATTGCTGTATTACAGGTATTTTAGAGGGTGATTTAACTAATACAGGTGTTCCACTGGAACCAACCCTGTAACCAACCCTACAACCCTAGGGTCGGTTGCAAAAGTCGTGGAGTCATGAGAAAAAGTGCGCAAAAATGCAGAGTCGGTTATGAAATCCCCGACAGGATGGTAAAGTTACAGACAGGAAAGAGAGGTATCCTGGCTTGTTGGTGAGTCATCACGTACAGTCTGGATGTCCATATTTGGGACAAGCCGGATACTTGTTACAGACAGGCCTGTTTGATTAACCGACAAGCCAGGAAGTGTAACCGACAGGCCGTTAAGTTAACTGACAGGCCAGTTGCTAGGGGGCAGAAATTAGGGTGGGATACAAGGGTCGACAATGGTCGTAGACATGTTTGATATTTTACCGACTCTCCCCGACAGGCCGGAAACTTGAAACCCACCCTAACCAACCATGTAAACATTGTCCCCGACTCTCGAAAAATACCCAGTTACTGGCCTGTCGGTTCCAGTGGAACACTTGCATTAATAAGAGCTGTAAATTTTGGAATATTTGAAAATTGTGTAATATGGCATTCGACTTAAGTGAACATCACATTGCAATCAAAATCCATTGAGAAAGTAAATGTTCAATACCAGAATCATCTCATTTATCTGAAAAGTATACACTAGGGTCTCAGTGTTTTAAAAAAGGTATAAAATTAAATGAAGTTTAGTAGAAGCGTTTATTTTAAAACACCAAAAGTATGGGTGTAGAGAGGACTAACCTGGGCCATTTAAGACTGCACTGGGATCCATCCACTTACTCAGAGGAAGAAAAAGGCTGGCACCAGAAGGCTGAAAGTGATGAGAAAAGAAATTGTCGTGTAGGATAAAACATTGAAAGAGGTTTAAAATGTATAAAAATCCCATACAGATTATTACTAGGTGTCAAGGCACTAGCTCAGGTTTGGAAAAATAAAACTCTAAGAAGACTTTTGTATTGGCACATAGGAGCCAAGTGTAAGAAGAAGATACTGCGTAAACTACAATAATTTGCACAAATGATAAGAAATATATTGTTGGAACTTCTGAAAGTATAACCATGGGTCTTATCCTTTAAGTCCATACAAAGGGGCCAAGGCAGCGAAGTGGTAACACACTCGACTCCAACCACTGGGATCAAAGGTCGAATCCCACTATGACCTCATGTGGCAAAGCTGGTAGTTACTTGCTTGTTGGTCGGCAGTTTATAGTACAGAACCTTAACCAACTGTCTATACCAGTTTCCTCTGTCCTTCCAATTACCCTCAATTAAATAACTAATAAGTAACTAGGTATTACAAGAAAACAACATATCTAGAAATAAGTAAATTTTATCCACACAAGAACACTGAATCTGGTCATATTTATAAAAAAAACATTAATGTGTTTTGCTGACATGGTTTATATTTCCAGAAGGTTAAAGTAAAATAAGACCAAACCAGTGTTGCCTTCGATGCTCCTCAGATTTGAAATTACCTTTTCAACAATGTACACAATACACCTGTAATGCAAAACTTACCCGTTTACAAGAACCTATCCCCACAGCCACCCCGATACCCCTGTGTCTTCTCTGATATGATCTGGCTGTGTCTATTGATCGATAAGCTTCCACATGTTTATGTTTAGCTATACCTTGGTCAAATGATGCAGGATAAGACTATAAAACTCAATATTAGATTAATCTAAATTAGTTATAAATTAAACAAAAATAGAAAAACTTATTCCTTCACAGGGGTTGTTACTCTGGTTATATTGTTTCTTTCTATTCAATAATTTTTCCACCTTTTTTGTAGGGTTATAGTATTACCCACACTACTTTAGAATTTGAAAATTTACTTAGATTGAAATATTGTGTGATGCGTAAAGACTTCAATTTGAATTTGAAACTCTTTGCAAAATGTGGCTTCCAGGAATTTTGTGTAGCCACATACTTTCCTCCTAAAAATCACCTAAATCATTATTAGGACTTAATAAAATAGTCCTAATAAATGAATATAGTATGTTCTATTCTATATTTTATAAAAGACTCCCCTTTTTAAAAGTCTCCTTTTGTGCAATGCTTGCAAGTATTGATTCTGAGATTAGATTTGTGTAATGTCCAAAATGAAGGTAGGAGTCAAATAGCATCACCCATCTATTCCCACAAGCTACACAGAACTTAAATTAAATTTACAACCACAAAAGTTAGCTGAAATTAATTAAATGGTACATTTGCTAGCAACTTACGACACTGGGCAATATAAATTGAATTACTTCAGCACACAGAACTTAGCTGATGGAGGGGATGGAATGGAAGTGGAGATTGTGGTTGGAGGTACAAGCACTGCTGGTTTGCATACTGGTGACAATGGTGGCGGCTCAACTCCTACAGCTACAGTTATAACACAGTGTAACCAAGGTGCTAGTGTACAGGTGAAGGCTGTGCAGACTGGGACACAAAGATGGGGAACATATAACAATATTTGGACATCCGTCTTCAGTGGAACCCTTCTTGCCCTGCTATAAAGTCCTTGCCAACAGATTTAATTTAATGGCCAAAGAAATTCCTCATTTTATTGCCATTTTAAATGTGATTTATTTGCCTGCTGACTTTTATGGGAATAAATTCCTTGCTATTTGAGTTTTCTGGTCTTGTCTCAGTGTTTCTGCATGAAAATGACCCCTGCGATGTCTCTGGCTTAATGACTATGGATCTCTGATTTCTGCCATGATATGCCTTAGATTCTGTCAATAGATGTTAATAGTTGGCAATGAATCGCTATAAAAGTACTATCTGAATTAATATCTCGAAGCCAGTATGTCAGTTTTAATTTAAAGTTTCTTTTACTTCTTTTACTTCTTTTACTTGCAAAGCACTTCATATCGCATCTGTTTGATTCCTTTTCACCCATTATTTTCACCCATGGTAACTGGATGGGTGGGCACTCGGGTGCCCGTCGGGCTGATGAGCGTGCAGCAGGGAAAAAGTTTTTCAGGGCTGCATCTCAGAAACCCTAAGGTGTAGGAAGTTGATACTTGGTAGGGACATTGGCTAGGGGATGTAGGTGTTCAACTTCATGTTGTGACTTGATGTAACCTTTGACCTTGCAATAGTGACCTTGATTTAAAAATCTCAACTGAGCTATATATCAGAAGCCGTAAAGTGCAGGATGTTGATACTTGGTAGGGACACTGGTTAGGTTGTGTAGGTGTGCAACGTCATGGTGTGACCTTGATTTGACCTTTGACCTTGCCCTAGTGACCTTTACCTACATAAGCTTCTCCGGGCTATATCTTGGAAACCGGAAGGTGCAAGAAGTTGATACTAGGTAGGGACATTGGTTTAGGGTTGTAGGTGTGCAACGGCATGATGTGACCTTGATTTGACCTTTGACCTTGCCGTAGTGACCTTGGCCTATAAAATCTTGTCTGGGCTATATCTTGGGAACGGTAAGGTGTAGAAAGCAGATACTTGGTAGGGACATTGGTTGGGGGTTGTAGATGTGCAACATCATGACCTTTGACCTTATCATAGTGACCATGAGTTTTAACATTTTGTCTGGGTTAATTTTTGGATTCCATAAGGTGTAGAAAGTTGACACCTATAACTTTGGCTCTGCCAAAGTATGTTCACCTGCCATGTTTGGGACATGTTTCTCTTCTGACAAGGATATATGGATTGCTGCAACTGATTATTAAATGCACTTTTACATAATTCTGCTTTTTCCTTTGAAAGCTATTCTCCAGTTTATAAAATTTACTGCTTCATAATTTTTAGTTTACTGATTAATGCTGTCATCTTGCTATTGAATTGTCTTGTTTTAATACTTTATCTTTTCATACATTTACTTTCTCTCAGATGTTATATTCTCTACTTAAACATTATTTGGAGCTTTATATAACTGAAACTTCTCTGACAGTATCCATATCTTTGTACTGTTTTACTACTTCTATATCTCATGGTGTTGAAAACTGTTTCCTCAGGTTGTGGACTATGGACATCTCTGATGCTATTTTCATGTTATATCTTGCTAAAAGTTTCTAGTTTTATTAAATCTTGTTAAACTATTTCAACAATAGCTTAACTCATAAAATAAATTTGATTCAAAGTCAATCCTAGCACCTTGTTTTGGTTGCTAAATATCTTCACTGAAATTTGTTTCTGTATGGTACATGAATAATAATATTATTCATTAATATTTCAGTTTATTCAAATGTATATTTCATATAAATTTATTAAAATGTTTACACAAAAAAAAAACAAAAAAAGAGCAAAGTTTCATTTTCCATTAAGTCTTAATTCATAAATTCATATTTGAATAGCCTGTAATAAAAGTCAGTGTTTTATTTGATGTCAATCAAGAGAGCATATTAAATATCAAAGCTATATGCTCATCTAAAATCAAGTAAGTGTCCAAAGCACCTAATAAAATGAATTGATCAAAGTGCCAAATATCTTTGATAGGTGTAAATCACTGAAGCTATCAATTAAAAAGATGTCTGCCTTGACATAGCATAAGACGACGCTTACAGTGACCAAAATCTTGGAGAAGGAGGGGAAGGAGTGTGATTTTGCATAGAACCAGTCTGTTGGGGTGGCAAGGTTATTATCTTTTTTAAATGAGGTTGTCTCAGATGAGTCAAAGGCTGACTGATGATTGGAAACCCTCCTTGACAAAGTAAAACTTTTTCTGCCTAGCCGCAGCTTGTTTGAAAATATACCTGAGACACAGCTTTGCGTATTTGAGATTGTTCCAACAAAGGCCAGCCTTGAAATAGAAGTCTTGAAATAGAATGGAATTAAGTCCTCACAAAAGTATGAGTGCACCAATGAAATATCGAGTTTATTCTCTTCAGACACCAACTGGAAAGACCCCGGGTTATTTGTGGAAGGAGCAGCTCAGGGCAATCAGCAACTTTGGGGTATAATACAGATCATAGCTGACTAATTTTGCCTATAAAGAATTTACCTAAGTAATTCAGCAGGCTTATCTAGAAATGTATTTTGGCAGAGCTATTACTGATTAATTGATGTATTATTTGCTGTGATAAAACTTGTATTAGAATATTAACTTTTGCATTCATGTATGGGATTATGTTTATTAAGCAGGAACTTCAGTGTGTAAACAAATTTAGTCACATGGAAAACAACCCTGTTTTGTATTTGGCTCTTATGTGGTCAAACATTTCAATGTCAGCTCTTAATTCTTGATCAATTATTTTGATTATGTTAATATTTCATCTCACAAGGAATTTTTACTACACAATCTGCAGTGAAAATGATTGCCAGATAAGTTGTCACTCCACCAGTTTACAGAGTAAAGGACATAGATAGAAAGATATACTGGTTATTAATGCATCCAGAGTATGCTCACTTTAAAAAGTGACATGCTGAAAGAAATAAAAAAATTAAGCAAAGTATATATCAAGTTGTCAGGCCAATGGAACACATTTACAACATGGATTTTAACATGCCGTAGGATGTTGCCATATGGCCCTAAAACATCATTCTCAATAAACCTGTTAAATTCCTTTCTTTGTGTAAGGTGGTCAGTATATAACATTAACTATCAATACATTTAAATTATTCTTTCACAAAACATTCACAAACATTTAACTATCAATACATTGATTAACTAATCAATACATGAACTGTAAGTGCAACTTCATATTGAACTGTCGAGTAGATCTCATTGTCGATTTTGTACTTTTGAAAATAAGTCTTATGGTCTGCATGCATCAGCTGCAAAGCCATCAGAAACACGAGTAGTGCACCAGAATTTATGAAATGCTGTTGACAAAATCAAATTCCGACTCAGATATATTCCATACCTGGCATAGAACTCGGACGGTCACCCATCTACTAAGCTAGCCCGTTGCTGCTTAACTTCATTGATGACACAAGTACTCCTCACACTACACTACAATTAATAAAAGTTCGGAGACAAATTAAGCAAAAAAAGGAAGAAAAAGAAGAGTGAGCCTGGCTATAGCTGGCACTTTAAATAAAAAAATTACTCCAGCTTCTTTTTGCACCCTTGGAAGGAATCTAACGCAGTTAAAGCACTGTGGGAATAACGTCATCCAATATCATCTAGGTTCTCAGATTATATAAAGTCACAGAAAACTGAGGTTTTCTTAGTGAACTAGCACTGGGGAGGTAATTCCTTATTTTAGTCAATTAGTCTCCTTTGTGATGTGTGCACATACACACGACAGATTTGTGTGTGTTACAAAAGCTATTTATAATTTTAAACATGAACTTAAGTGTACTGCAAGTTTTTGTTTTAACCTTGGGGCAATTTATTCACAGTTTGACTGGTTTTATCACAAAAGTGGTATATACGGGGCAGTACTCGAGGTAAGTCGGTGTTGTAGCATAGGTCAAAGGTCAAGAGATGACGTCATCTGTCATGTGACAGGATTGATGGGTGGGCGTGGCCGTGTAAAGAGGAGATGGTGGGGATTGAAGGACATATCACCTGGAAGGGCAATTATTTCTAGAAAAGAGTGTGAGGTTTTGATTGATGGGGGTTCCTTGTAAAGATGAGAATTGATGGTGTGAATTGAAGGCCATATCATCTGGAAGAGTAATTATTTCTAGAAAAGAGTGTGAGGTTTTGATTGATGGGTTTTCCTAGTAAAGATGAGGATTGATGGACAAAATTATTTTAATGATAGTGCTTGGCACCAAGATGTATCTGAATAATCGATCATTTTGAAGGGACTCTTAATTGTTTTGCAAGGGTTATGAGGCATTATTATTATTATTATGCACCCAAGGTTGTTCCAACGGTAACAAATAATACATTTAAATTTCAATTTCCCCCCCTCTCCCCAAACAGGCCATGCAGCCTCATATTTTAGAAAAAAATGCTGATTAGGATTACAAGCTCAACCCTTACAACTTTATCAATGCTGATGTAACATCAATCAATGTCTCTGTTGATGGACAGAGTGTACCGAGTCAACCATTGAGGCCAGATTTTTCAACTGGAGATTATACAACATCGTTCCGGTCCATGTTTTTCAACAATTATCCACATCACGGCTGAGGTAATTTGATAAGATGCACAGAATATGCCAATGGCTATGCCTTTTTCTGCTTTGACATTCAGGGAGAAGCGTCACAGGATATATTTGGGAAAATCAGAAAGGGGTTTACCAAACTGGAGATTCCTTTGGAACGCCAACATCTAATTTGACGATTTTGCTCTATTCCCTATTTCCTGGACAAATCAAGATCGACAAAGCCAGAAACGTGATTCTGTAGAGTGAAGTGGGGAAGAACAACTTACAAAAAAAACAGAAAAGAACACTCTACAGCTAGAAATCTACATGAAAACGGATTGTCAAGTACTCTGGTGGTGTGCTACCAAGAGATCTGCTTCCCACGAGTCCTGTGAAACCGAGTTTCTATGTTGTGAACCAAGATGAGAGTTCAGAGGCTGGAAGTCATTGGATAGTTGTGTTTATGCAAGACAATAAAATTACAGAATATTTTGACCCGCTGGGGAAAGTCCCAGACCAACATTTGAAAGACTATATGAGTTTTCAAAGTCGAAGTTATCTGTATAATAGAAAACGCAAAATTATCAGTCAAACTTGTGTGGGCAATATTGTTTGTTTTACTGTTACTTCAGAGCCAGAGAGTACTCTATGCAAGACATATTGGACATGTTTGATGAAAACAACTTGATGTACAATGATCAATTAGTTTATTTCTTTTATTTATATACAAAGTAATAATACTGTAATACAAAAAAAAGGTAATACTGTCATAGTGTAATACTGACATTCATTAAGAAGGAACATCCCTATTATTGTGAAATTGCCCATTTCGTGAAATAGGCAAGAATTTTGCCCATTTCATGAAATAGGCAACTGACTTGCCTATTTCGTGAAATGGGCAATTTATTCAATTGTGGCTTGCCCATTTCATGAAATAGGCAATGTTATGCATGGAATTATAAATTTCATGCATAGATGAGGAAAAACTTTGGTATCACTTTTGAAAAACATGCTTTTGTATACTTTATTAACAGAAAGTTTTCAGATATGTAGGAAATATTGAAACTATGTTACTTCAAAAAATTAAAGTGTAAAGAAAGGTAAATAAATAGTGTTTATTTCTGTATTAATTGTTTCAAATATGTTACATATTTGTTGGCACTTTAGTACAATTAAACTATTCAAAAATCTATGTAGTACAATCAGAATTTCTACTTTATAACAGTTTACTATTTCCAGGGTGAAAATTTTCATTATGTCATAAAATACATAAAATAGTACATCCCACCCCCACCCCAGGGGGATGGACATAAATATCTAAAATGAAAGGATATATGATCAAATTTACATTAATTCATCTTAGATGTTCTAAGTATAGAAAAGATTAAATATTAACAGAAATGGCCTCTTTTTGTAAGATTAGCATTTATGTTTTGTGGGGTTATGGTGTAACTTTGTAGCCAATATACCCTCTGCAAGCACTGAACCTGAGGTGTGATTGCAATTGGGTTCTGTAGCTACAAAGGTTTTGCTGGCTTTTTGATCATACTTGTGATCTGTTTTCATAAAATCTGTACAAAGGAGTTTTGCACAATAGTCACATTCATGACCTCTGTCATAAGTTACCTGAGTAGTCAAGGTGGGTTAAGGCACTTAACAAACCCTGTGACAATCTGGTTATATAACAAAGATAATATACATTGAATTGAAAATCATAAACACAGAAGACACTGCTCTAATACTGTTCATAAACACTAAAAAATGTGTGTTTAATATCTAGTTAATGTATGAGTTTAATAATTAATCTTAATTAATCTTAATGTCTTATTGTGTGAAATATGTTGTGTTATAGTCAAGTAACATAGCAAAATAATATAACATAATATAGCAAAATCATTAACAATTTTTGCTGTAAAATATACTAAATATACCAATAAAATACTTTTATGCATGAAACTTTATTTTTCGTACATGCTATTGCCTATTTCACGAAATAGGCAACATAATTCTTGCCCATTTCACGAAATGGGCAAGCGAATACTAGAGTAATTGCCTATTTCATGAAATGGGCAAGTCACTTGCCCATTTCACGAAATGGGCAAAATTCTTGCCTATTTCACGAAATGGACAATTTCACAGATTGGGCATAACACATATATGTAAATATTACTTAATCATTTTATATTTGTACAGACTCAAAATAAAACACTTTTTAGTTTATCTGCCTTAGTTTGTTTTATTGTCCTTCTTTACTGTGGCTAAAAGGGTACCCAATACATTTTGTCCAGGATGTTTGTTGCTTGGTGTTAAGACTGCAACGTTGTAATTCATTCCACAACCTAAGTGACTATCTTTGTTAGCGAAAACAATCTCATCAACATCTAAGCTGTCTAAAGCATTTCTAAATTCTTCGCATTGGGTATATTTAAACTGAAGGGCAGCTTCTAACACTTTAGCTAGTTCCTCATACCATGACATTTTGATGCTTACATCATTTTTGTGTTTTCAAATGTCAGACCAAGCTGTCTCTGTTTGAACTACACTGGCACACTCTTCTCCCAAGTGAAACCTCACCAAAGAGAAGACTAGGAAATGATCGATTGAAATAAATTGCAAATGGTCAACATCAAATGTGTAATGGTAAGAATTGCAAAGTGGATCCACGGGACTCTCGAAAAATATGACGATCATACACCGGCCAGGGACTTAGTACTAAGTTAAAAGGAGCAGTGTGGATGCCATCATCTTGAACTTGCAATAAAAATAGTTGAAGCCCACCCTTTTTTGTGTGTAGGTATACATGGTATTGTTTTTGGCTCTAAAACCTTTGTTAATGCCACTCTGCCTGATCTGATTTTGTAGTACAGTTGACATTATCTTTACCGCATCTGAGACGCTCTTCTTATTGATACCTTTGCATGATTTTTTTTTGATTTTTTTTTTTTTTCAATCAATAGTTATGTAATTTTGTACTTAAGTTTTATCAAAATAAAGGTGTAATTAAGTCAAAATACATTATATTTTAACTGGGCTTCTTTTATAATGAAATAGTGAATAGTTTGAGAAAACATTAAGATTCAATATTACATTTGAATAACATTTCAAATATTGAAACTTTTTGACATCTACTTTTATTGGCTTAGTTGCTCAAAAATTTAGGTCACAACATTTTCTCACAGATTTGAAGGCTTTGAAAAGAAAAGAATATGTATTTATGCTATTGTTTCATACATGTACAAATGAAAATATGGGAAATCGATTGAATCTATACATTTTAAACTGAAAACTTTAAAGTAGAATTGCCATTTACCTCATTTAACTGATCTACTTTTATAGAATAAATTGTGGTGTAAGTGGGAAAATTACTTATTACAAAAGGTTGAGAAATTTGTGTATTAGATAATTGTGTTAAATCATCTGATAATTTTTAGAAGTCAGGTAAGTCCATTACAGATTTCAGCAGAAATGAAAAAACCTAGTTGTTGCCAGAAATTATTAGTGATAAAATTCTACAACAAAGTCAACAGTATAGAATCCTTTATCGAAGAGTATAATCTTCTTTATATTTAGATGTGTAAACAATAGCTGTTCAAATAATAAAGCTTCTTTCTGTATAAGAAAAGTCCCTTAAAATAATAGAGAAAGTTGAACACAAGCCCTTTATCAGTTGGTTTATAAATAATTCTGTAACTCCACTCAAGGAGAATATGCTTTGAATGCAAGAAACAGAATTTTAGCTAATGTGCTAATATAAAATGGACGTCACTTTGATTGTTTTACATCATCTACTTTCTTTAGTAACACTGGATTCCCTCTGTTTCATTCTAAAATCTAGGTTTATTTATTTTTGTTTTTCACCATCAGAATTCAGTTGTCACATGCCTTCTATAAATGCAAACAGACGTATAGAATGGTCACGTGACTTAGATTCATTAAGATTGCAAGTAGATCACTAAACACTAACAATGTATTTTATGGAACACAGTTGTCTATAAAGAATCAGGCATTTTTATAAAGTAAATATCACAGAAGGCATATACATTTAAAAATATATTGATGGACAAACTGTTTTCATCATATGGCAATCAATCATTCATTTATTTGACCATAAAAGTAAATCTTCCAAAACATTTTACAATATCGGCAAAATTAGTGTCTAAATTTCTATAAATACCTTTTCGAATTTCTTACATAACTTAATACATTGACATGTAAATGCCAATACCTTTGCATTATAGTTTATATCCTTCATGGTTTTCTATGACATAGGTTTTGGAGCAAAGGGCACTCATGGAATAACCCGTTGCTTCTTCTTTGAAAAGGCCTGGAATTCTCTTTGCATAGAGAGCATCTTCTTTACAACAAGACTGAGGAAAGAAGGTTTGAGCATCCTCGAATTTACTTGAGAAAGTCTGTCTTGAGGTGGGGATAGATGGCCTCTTGAAGATTTTGATGTGCCAGACCAAAATATAAAGAGTCTGTGTCCATTTGGACACACTCAAACTTATTCCTTGGTATATATCTTCACAAACAGTTGTAATAAAATTCTAACATTCTCAGCTTGGCATAGTTTAAAATGGTAAATCCAATTTGTATGGGGACATCCATAGTGATTTTGTTTTTGCCTTTGTCTAATTCATATACGTCATCCCCCAACAGGGTAGCCTTTCTAAATTCTGGCTTGTTGACTTCTATATTGACCTTAGAGTGACCCTGGATGTACTGGGTGTCTGAAAATTTTTCCCTATTTAAGATACTGGACCCATAAGAGGAATTGAGTAATATTTTAAAGGTATCTCCCAATAAGGCCAGGTTAGGATCTTTGTCAGACTGTCTGCGCCCATCGATCCCTTGGTCCACAAAATTTTTAAAACACCTAACTGGGAAAAACTCAATGATCTCGTACAGCCTGCTGACTACCAGACCGTGATTTAGATACCATTGCCACAAAGGGGTGGCCAAAAATATCTGCCTAGCCTTCATACCACGTACTAAAAGTCGCCTTGATGTTGTTGGTGCATGGTGATCGATGCAATGTTGCATCATATGCTTCTGGTGGAACTTCACTTGTGCAGAATAAGGGAGAAAATTCCTTAAAATAATCATAGGGTGACAACTCTGACCTGAAATCCCCTTGCCATGTGTCGGCACCTCAATATACACCTCTGCCATACCAAATAATGCCCCTGTTTGAATGGCACTGAGCAGTGTCTCTTTGGATAAGGGGTGCTTGTGTTGGCAGTAAAACTGTGGAGAATATCTATCTTGAATCTCTTTGTGGGAAAAAGTGAAACTAGTCCTGGACTCACATTCCCAGATTTTGTGAACTTTGTACCCTAAACTTTCTAGATATTCTTTTCTCAGTTTTGTTCGCCTATATTTTGCCTCTTGGTCCTTAATCCACTTCTCCGACTTTTTTTGTTTAATTTTCTCTGTACAGGACATGCAACCATGGAAAAAACAGCCATGATACTCGTACACATCATTGTTGTGTATCCCATCCACATAAAACCCCATGATAAAATGTTCTTTCCCAGAATTTAACTTGTGTAAAATTTTGATGTTTTGCATTTCAGACAAGTAAACACAATGGAATGGTCGAAAAGAGTAAAGTTTGAATCTTTGGATTGGAACAACATTTTCCTAGCAGCTCCGGGAACAGAAATGGTTTCTTTGAATAGGTCAATATTGTTGTCAAAATAAAATTGCTGGAGATTGGTAACAGCTTCTGTAAAGGGATCAATGTCTTTGAGATTGTAATATACTAAGAAATCCTTTACAGTCTTCATGTTGTGCTCCTTCCACACTTTTAACAGATACCAGTACTTACCCGGACCGGTCTCAGGCATCTCACTGCACATGCAACAACTTTTGTTGCAAACAAGACAAGTTGGTTTAACACAATCATCTTTACAAGACAGAACACTGACATCTACATATTTGCCCCTTTTTTGGAACTGGTGATATTCCATATCTTGTGTTTTCATACTTACCTTGTGCTTTTGTCGCCAGTTTTTCAAGTCTTGTTCAAGGACATTGCACTCTTTCAGGTCACTAAAGAAAGCTTCGCACGGTGGCAATTTGGTTTCTTTTAACACTGAGGGATCTCTCAGGTATTGATAGCAAAAAAAACTTTTTTGCTCTTTTGCCTTATAACTTTTTAAAAATTGGGCGTAGGAGTAACCGGGGGCAATGTAGTGACTTACATCAAGAAACTTGAGCAAGGGAGTAGCTATTGTCAAGTAGCTATTATTTCTTTTCACTGTAAAAGAGTGCTTGTCCTGATCTGTCAATTGTAAATGTTTACATAGCTTAGATTTTACTAGGTTCAAATCATACTTGGAGGAATTAAAACCTAACACTGGGACGCAACCACAATAATGATCAAAACGCCCCTGCAACTGATCAATTTTTTTAAGCATTGTTTGTCTAAACTTTTCTTTAGGGTCTACCATCCCTTCCACTGTGTCTTCATTGCATCTCTCCTCAACATTGACATCACCCAAAATGCTTTCTTGGTCAGTGTCGGAGTCATCTGAACTAAATTCATGAATTTCTGGTCTCAGCTCATCTGTGTCACGTAATCTAGATATCATGCTGTCAAAAGTGTTGGGCATGTTGATACTCTTGGCAAACTTTTTGAAGGGTGGTTCATATTCATTGCTTTCAGCTGCATGGTTTTCTACAGCTACACCAGCAGTGGAAGCCCTATTCATTGTATCAGAAGAGGAAGCAGTGGTGGTGGTGGTTGAAATGTTTGAAACTGGTGTCTGAATTGGTGTTTGAAAATAATTTCGAATGCTTTGCAATTTTTTAAAGACCCAAGCAAATTTCTGTACTTGTTTTTTTTTACTGCATTGGCAATAGTGTGCATGCGTTCTATCATTTGTGACAGCAACTCATCTAAGTCATAACTGATGTAGCAAACACTGTTCTTAAATTCTTCCACATTAGACCCCACCCCAACTGAAATTGGTACATGCTTTTCTTCCCAGATCAGTCTCTTTGTGGTGTCCCTGTTTAATTTCTGAAGTATGGCCTCAAAGTCGTAGGTAATAAAATAGGGAAACTCTTTCTTGTTGAGGGACACAAATACCATATTTTTCCAGTTCTTCAAAGACAGTTTGAGAGATCTTATGAAAGCCACCAGGAAACTTGAATTTGTTTACTCTGGAGCAAACACTGTAATGTCGTTTCAGAGAAAAGTAACGCTTGAAAATCCTATCACAACAGGAACATTGATATCTTTTGGCATAATTGTCAATATCTTTAACATAGGATAAGTGGTTTCCCTGCATGTCCAAATAAACAGTATCCACAAAGGAACTTTGCGATTTGTAGTGCACACTCACTTTTTGATTTTTTAAAAGTTCAAATACGTTTATGTTGACCTGAAAACAATTTTCCAAATCCGGTATGTCACACAGTTTTACACCTGTAAATCTCTTACTGGTATTGATGGACGAGTAGTCAACCCAATTTTGAAATTTTCGATGGGTGAGAGCTTCTAAGCCTGTCTTGCTTTGACATTGGTGCCAAGCCATGCATCTAAAAAACAAAGATTGTCATCCTGCTCTGTAAAAGTCAAAATAGAATAAGAGTCTTTAACATGCTTTGGGAGGCTTGTTATTGTTGTTGTTTGCCCAAGGACATAATCTAATAATGATATGTCAAAGTGGATATTGGTAATATAAGCCAATTCCCAGACACTATTAGGTCTCTGGTTTTCCACATATGCTGCGGGATTGAGCCTTTTAATCTTTTTTCTTAAAGCACGGAGACTTCCATGCCTGGTGATTGTAAAGGGGGTTTGAAAAATATAGCTATTCTGATATGGAATGTAGTAACAATAGGTGCCATTTTTCCTGTTCCTGAAGATGAATCCTAAATTGATGTTCAATTTAAAGCTCTTACTTTGATCTTCATAAACGTCTTCAATATGTGACATAATTTTGTCTACACCACCTTGTAGATTTTCCGTTGGAAAGTTGGAGCTTTTTACAACTTCTCCTTCTCTATGTGGGGGCCATAATATGTGTAAGATTTATTTGTATAGGCTGCCTCAAAGGCAGGGTCAATGGTTTCACCTTGTGAATCCTTCCAAGGAGGATTGACTAAGTTGAATTTCTGTGCATTATCTCCACCCCCGTGTTGAGTAACTTTGTGGTTGTAAAGGTCCTGTCTATTTGGAAAAACTTCACTACATCTGTGGCATTTAAAACTTTTGTTCGGGGATTTATATGCACTGTTGCATGATTTTTTGTGAAGATGCACACCTCGTTCACTGTGAAAGTTTTTCCCACAAGAATCGCATGGATAAGGGGTTCCATCGCATTTTGTCTGATGTCTGGAAAGGGTCCACGTCCTAGCAAAAGTTTGTCCACAAAAATCCCATGGGTAGGCATTTTTTTCAGGCACTGTCAGAACACCCCTACAACTTGTAATGTGCTTCATGTAGTTGGAAAAGTGTACAAAAGCCTTGCAGCATTTTTCACAGGTGTAATTCTACAAAACACAAACAAGTAAAAAAAATTATAACACATTAGTTTTTGTACATATTACTTATAGTGCATTAAGCAATAAAATGCAAAAGTAATAATACTACTTGTGTATATTTATTTATTTGCATACTCAACATTAAAAAAATAAAGTTAGTTTTTTTCCCCTCAAAAAGCAGAAAGTTCTACCTTAGCAGCATGTAGTGCCTTCACCTCTGTACTACTGTTGGGGGGATGTTCACTCTGATCGACTACTACCAGACTGGTCTTGATTCAACTGAAAAGAATATTCATGACACTTATTAGTAATTGAAGGCTGTCATAATATAAGATATAACATGCACACTGTATTGGTAAGTGTTGTTGACAGAAAGCTGCTTTCTGCATGATTGCAGTATTTTATATTGATACTACCTGATGGAGAGAGCGCGAAGTGAAAAAAGAGATGGAATAGATTGATCGATTTGGAGTTGCAGAATGATGTCAACACTGATCTATTTTTACAACAGAAAAACTTTTGGAGAGAGAGAGAGAGAGCAGTGTGGTTAAAAGTCCGTTGGATTAATAGTGTGGATATTTTGATGCATACGAGGTGAGATTTTATAAGACATGTACTTGCAATATGTGTAGCCTGTTAAAAGAATATTTTGACCTCTTCCTGTTTGATAAATTTACCTGTAAAGTATTGTTTTTTGTGTAGAACTATTCAGTCATGCTGATTGATTCCCCCACCCCCCCTCCTCCTGTCTCTCTCCCTCTCTCTGTCTCTCTCTGTCTCTCCCCCATTCACCCCCTCGCCTTGTTTTTTTTTCTCCCAGTGTAGTGCTCAGCCAGTATATTTTGCCACCCAGTGAATTTCGCCATCTGTGATTAAGAAGCTGTTAAAACCTGCATTTATTTGTGTTTTATTGCGTGGTTTTAGTCCTTTTACTGGGACCAATAAATGTAGACACAAATATTCACTGATCAGATGTTTTAATGTTGTCAAAGAAGACAGGTGGCGAAATTTACTGGCTGACCAGCGGGAAAGGTTTTCAGATTTGACATTTCATTACAAAGAAAGATTTGATTTCTGTATGCATTTCTATGGATGGATGGATTGACTGAAGTATTTATTGAGAAGATGCTTTAACATTGTTAGAAATACACATGGTAAAATTCACTGTCTGAGCAGTACATTTCTAGTATTTAAGAAATGTCAAAGTTGGGAAATTTCGGCCCACAGAGCAGTACCCCTGTCACCCAGTAATGACATTCATCTGAAATAGCCTGTTAATAAGATTGGTATACTTTTAGTGGTAAATTTCCCCCCAACAATTGATATTTTTTATTTTAACAAGAAATGTCTTTTTTTCTCATCTATGAGAAATGGCACTTTCTCATATCCTGCCAGCCGATAGGCCCGGTACGGGAGATTATAAAATGCCCTGTGTCCGTCCGTCCGTCATGTTTTTACAAAAGCCTTTCTATCTCTTAAAATATTATAGCTAGAGCTTACAAATTTGGAGGATAAATTCATCATTGGATAAACTTGACTGGGAATCTTTTTCGGCTGATTCGGAAAAACAAGATGGCCGCCACGGGTGTTAACAAGATGGCTGCCATGGGTTTTTTTTCAGGTGTTCTTCCATGGTTTTTTTTTTCGTTGATGTAGATGACTGCAATAAGTGTGTAGTTGCACTTTTATACAGCCTAAAAATAGCCTGCTTGGTATTTTTCAGACCTAGGTCCATAGCTAAGTGAGTAATAGCAATGGTGGCTACTTTCAGTAAAGTGCTCATAACTCCAAAACGACTGCATTTAGAGCATTTCTGTAAAATATGTTGTTCAGCTACTTTCTCCATGGCTACAAGATGGTATCATTTTTAGGGGTCTATCTTGATAGCTAAGTGAGTAATAGCTATTTTCTGTTTTTAACAATTACCAAAATGAGTAAGTAGCTTTTATCTTTGTAACTGTTACTTACAATATTGGTATCAAATATGTTGTTGAACAACTCCTTCATGTACTATATCATGGTGAGGTTTCCAAGGTGTAGCACCATAGCTAGCTGAGTAATAGCTACACTAAGTTTAACATTTGACCATTCAGCAAGTCACTTATAACTCAAAAACTATTGAATATAGAGGATTTTTGTCAAATATGTTTGTTACATATATTGGACACTATATTGGTGCATTGTATATTACATATATTGGGCGCTATATTAGTGCATTGTTTAATTTAAGCTTTATGTTTATACATTGTCATAAAAGATAATTGTGTTGTTGGTTCTTTTTGTGTGTTAACATTTAAAGTAAGGGAGTTATTGATTTTTGTGTTTTAGTGTTTATTGATTTGTTCACAGACTGGGGGAAATCCCCCCTCAGTGGTTATGTTAGATTTGGGGAAACCCAATTACCAGTAGTTTCTAGAACTTCCTCCTTTGGCCTAGATGGCTCAAGCTTTTTTGAGTTGGTTCTGTACAATTCCAGAGAAATCTGTGAATGTATATAAGGAATGTACATCTGACCACAAGTGAACTTTGTATTCGCTGGCTATAAGGAGAGCTATTGTGTTTTGGAATATAATATAACTTGTGTTGCTGTGAACTTTTACTGGAGTGAACTAGATACATTGTCTGGACAGATTTATTGTACTTTGGATATTTTGGATATTGTACATTCATATAACAGAGAGTGAATTTACTGCATTTTGGACATTGTCCACATCTTGGAGCAGACAGTACAGTTGTGTTAACTCTCTAAATATCTCCAGACAGACATTCTGTGTGACTGGATATACAAAGAATAGCAGGACAAGAACCTTTTGTGTTGTTGAGTGTGAGACAGGTCACAAGATATAGATATCTGTGTGTGAGTGAACATTGGACAGATCACAGGACAGACCACAGGACATTGGACAGACCACAGAATATACTACAGGACGGATTACGGAACAGATTGCTGGATACGGCGGATAAATTTAACTCATAATCTCTGTGGTCAGGTCAGCTAGATCTTATTATTGTATTAGTGTGTTTAGTTAAGAGCATACCAGTTGACTGTAATCATTATTGTTGACTATTAAATAAATTTGTTAAGTTTAACTTTTTGCTTTTTCTGTTACAACTTAAAGACAACCGGTAATTGCTACCGCGCTTGCCCGTGACCGTAACAGGAAAATTGGGGGCTCGTCCGGGATTCCAACCATTTGATTACAACCATTTGATCAACGGTTCGATTAACAATTTGAAAATCGATTTGATTTAGTAATTGGTTACAGTCAACTGTGCTCAAAATGGCTAGTGCTAAAGAGTTTGTACAGTCACCATCTATGGAAGTTCTAGAAACTTTTAAAAAAGATATGTTAATGCAGATAGCACAAGAGTTACAGTTAGAGGTGAAAAGGTCAACACGTAAACATGAACTTAAAAGGCTTATTGTTGAACAGTTGGTTGATGAAGATGTTTTACCTGATAGTTGTTTAGAAGTGTATAAGCCTCTACCGATGGAACCTTCTGGGCAATATGAGATCAGGCGATTAGAAATTGAAAGAGAGTTAAGACTTAAAGAGCTTGAAGCTCAACAGCGAAAAGAAGAGCTTGAAGCTCGACAAAGAACAGAAGAGCTTGAGGCTCGAAAAGAAGAGCTTGAAGCTCAAAAATATGAAAAAGAACTTGAGCTTAAACATGAAAGAGAAATGAAAGCTTTAGAATTAAATGCTCGTCGAATTGCCCATGAAGAGTCCATTGCTACCAAATTTGATTTGGGTAAAAATGTGCGACTGGTACCACCTTTCAATGAATCAGAAGTTGATAAGTACTTTCAACACTTTGAAAGAGTAGCTCAAAATTTGAAATGGCCTATAGACCAGTGGCCTTTATTGCTGCAAAGTGTTTTGAGGGGAAAGGCCCAGGAGGCATACACGGCTTTGCCAATTTCTGAATGTGTGGACTATAACTCTGTCAAAAATGCTATTTTGAAAGCATATGAGTTGGTACCAGAAGCATATCGTCAAAAATTCAGAAATTATCGTAAACAAGAAAGTCAAACTCATGTTGAATTTGCCCATGAGAAAGAAGTGTACTTTGACAGATGGTGTAATTCTAGGGAAGTAGGTACAGACTTTAAAAAACTTAGGCAAGTTATTTTGATTGAAGAGTTCAAAAGGTGTGTTTGTGATGACATTAAAACCTATCTAGATGAACAGAAAGTTGAAAATTTGGCAAAAGCAGCAGCTTATGCTGATGATTATGCGCTAACTCACAAGTCCACTTTCAACAAGAATAAGTCCTTTGGTCCTGCTAAAAAGTCGTATCCAGAAATAGGAAAGAAATCTGAAAATGTAGCTCCAGAAAAGAGTTCAGATAAGGGTCAAACCTCAAATCAGACTATGAGTAAGGATAGGAAGCCCAGATCCTTTGCTCCTGTGTGCCATTATTGTAAGAAACCTGGGCATGTTATGTCTGACTGTTGGCTCTTAAAGAAGAGAAGAGAAAAGGAGGCAACGCCCAACGCCTTTGTGTCTAGCAAGTCTAACTGGCTTTCAAATCCCAATAGAGCAGAGTCTAGTATTGGTTTAGACAAGTCTGAGATTATTAGGGAAGAGTTCAAACCTTTTGTGTCTGAGGGTTTTGTATCCTTGGAAAGTAGTTCCAGTCAGGTCCCCATTAAGATATTAAGAGACACTGGAGCTACTCAGTCCTTACTTTTAGAAGGTGTATTGCCATTGAGTGTAAGCACATCTACTGGTGAGAGTGTCATTGCTCAAGGTATTGAAGGAGGCTGTGTGAACGTTCCCTTGCATAAGGTCAAGTTAGTATCAGACTTAGTTACTGGTTCTGTTGTTGTGGGTACCAGGCCCACTTTACCCATTAAAGGGGTATCTTTGTTATTGGGAAATGATCTGGCAGGTGGAAAGGTAGTTGCTGATCCTAAGGTTACTTCTAAGCCAATCACTTTGGTTAGCACTGAGAAATTAGAAGAGGTTATTCCTGGTATTTTTCCCTCCTGTGCTGTGACTCGAGCTATGGCCAAAAAGGCCCAAGAAGAACCAAAAGATTGTAAACAATCTACAGATGTCTTAATTGATTTGTCAGATACCTTCTTAAACAACTATGACCATGATGTGCAGAATTCTAGTGATACTAATCCCAAGGATAGGGTAGATTCTGAAAAACAAGACCCAATTGACTGCAAAGATGTATCGCTTTCAAAATCAAAATTGATTTCAGAGCAGGAAAATGACCCTGAATTAGCTCCTTTATTCAAGTTGGTCTTGTCACCAGTAGAGCTAGATAAGGTCCCTGTAGGCTATTATGTCAGAAATGGTGTGCTTATGCGAAAGTGGAGGCCACCAAATGTCCCTGCGTCTGAAGAATGGTCAGTAGTACACCAGATTGTTGTACCAAAAATGTACCAAAGTGAGATACTGAAATTGGCCCATGAGTCTCCAATGGGTGGCCATTTAGGCATCAACAAAACTTACAACAAGATAACCAAACATTTCTATTGGCCTCAAATTCGGCACTGTGTGGCAGAATTTTGCAAGACTTGTCACATTTGTCAAATGGTAGGGAAGCCGAACCAAAAAATTCCTGTAGCTCCTCTCAAACCCATTCCAGCATTTGAGGAACCATTTAGCAAAGTGATAATTGACTGTGTAGGTCCCTTACCAAAACCTAAATCCAGAAACCAATATCTTTTGACCATTATGTGCGCCTCAACCAGATTTCCCGAAGCCATACCATTGACCAACATAACAGCTCCCAAAATCTCAAAAGCTCTGGTTAATTTCTTTACTCTAGTTGGCTTACCAAAAGAGATCCAGTCAGATCAAGGGTCAAATTTCATGTCAGGACTATTTCAACAGGTTGTATTTCAGTTAGGTGCCAAACAGATCAAATCTAGTGCTTATCACCCAGAATCCCAAGGTGCACTTGAAAGGTTCCATTCCACTTTGAAGAATATGATTAGGACATATTGTTTAGACAATGAAAAAGACTGGGATGAAGGCATCAGCTTATTATTGTTTGCAGTTAGAGAATCTGTTCAAGAGTCTTTAGGCTTTAGTCCCTTTGAGTTGGTCTTTGGCCATTCAGTCCATGGTCCTCTCAAGCTGTTGAAGGAAAATTGGTTATCTGAGAACACCGAGAGCCTAAATCTGTTAGACTATGTCTCGAAGTTCAGAGATAAGTTGAAGAAGGCTTGTGAGCTGGCGCAACAAAACTTGAAAACTTCTCAGTCAAAAATGAAGATGCTTTATGATAGGAAGTCACAAAACCGTATTTTCAAACCAGGTGACAAGGTTTTAGTGTTACTACCTGTCCAGGGAAATACGTTACAGGCCAGATATCACGGGCCATACAAAGTGTTAAAGAGAGTAGGTGACCTGGACTATATCATTGAAACCCCGGACAGAAGAAAGTCAACCCAACTATGTCATGTGAATATGGTAAAACCATACTTTGAAAGGGGTGTGAAAAAGCCTGTTATGATTACTGACTGTAATATAGAAAGTAACAGTAATCAGGAGCATGAAATATGGGACGACACTCCTGATCTTGATGTTGAATGTAAAATTAGGTTGAGTAATTCTGAGATCCTTGATGATTTGGAAACCAAACTGAGTCATGTACCACCAGATAAGAGGGTTCCACTTATTGAATTGCTCTTAAAGTACAAGTCAGTGTTTCCAAATGCCCCTAATAGGACAAATATACTCATGCATGATGTCGATATCGGCGATGCCCGTCCGATCAAACAGCATCCGTATCGGGTAAATCCTATCAAACTCGAAAAATTAAGACAGGAAGTGCAATACATGCTAGAAAAAGATATAATTGAACCAAGTCAAAGTAGTTGGGCATCAGAATCCGATATTGCACTGACTACAGAAAAGTCAATGTTTTGAGTAAAACGGATTCCTTCCCTATCCCAAGGATGGAAGACTGTATTGATCGGATTGGCAATGCCAAATACATCACAAAGAGTGATCTATTAAAAAGGATATTGGTGTGTACCTCTTACTGAGCGGGCCAAAGAAATATCAGCCTTCGTGACCCCTGATGGTCTATATCAGTACAAGGTAATGCCATTTGGCATGAAGAACTCCCAAGCCACATTTCAAAGACTAATGAATATATGTTTAAAAGACTTAGAAGGTGTTGAAGTGTATGTGGATGACATTGTCATCTTTAGTGATACTTGGGAAGAACATTTAAAAAGGCTTGAACAAGTCTTGTTTCGGCTCAAAGAGGCAAACCTCACTGTAAATTTGTCAAAGAGTGACTTTGTAAAAGCAAAGGTTGTGTACTTAGGGCATGTAGTAGGTCATGGAGTTGTGACACCAATCAAAGCTAAAGTGAAAAGCATCATTGACTATCCCATTCCTGAAAATAAGAAAAGCTTAATGAGGTTCCTTGGAATGGCGGGATATTATAGAAAATTTTGCAAAAATTTTTCAGAGGTCACTGCTCCACTGACTGAGCTACTTAAAAAGAATGTAAAATATCACTGGTCAGAGACTTGTCAAAAATCATTTGACAAAGTAAAGAACCTTCTCTGTTTAGAGCCCGTACTAACTGCTCCAGACTTCAGTAAACCTTTCCAGCTGGCTGTAGACGCCAGTGATGTGGGTGCAGGTGCAGTTTTGCTGCAATGTGATAATGAAGATATTGAACATCCCATCTGCTATTTTTCAAAAAAATTTAATGTTCATCAAAAGAACTACTCTACAATAGAAAAAGAATGTTTAGCACTCATTTTGGCCATCCAGCATTTTGACATATACATATCTTCATCATCAAAACCCACCATTGTATACACAGATCACAATCCACTAGTCTTCTTGCACAAAATGAAAAACAAAAATAGAAGATTATTGAACTGGAGTTTAATGTTGCAAGAACACAATCTTCAAATAGAGCATGTTAAAGGAAAGGATAATATCTGTGCGGACGCCCTGTCCAGAAGCTGTATTTAAAGTGTAATTTATATACCTGTAATTAGTAAGTTTATAAAGGTTATATATGGTACTAATTTTACTTTTGTATTTAGACAAAAATGTTTTGTAAAATGTTATTACCTGTGTTTGTATACATCATGAAAATCTCTTGTAAAATTTTGTAATCCCTTGGTTTCCAAACTTTTTCTTTAAGGGGGGAGGTGTTACATATATTGGACACTATATTGGTGCATTGTATATTACATATATTGGGCGCTATATTAGTGCATTGTTTAATTTAAGCTTTATGTTTATACATTGTCATAAAAGATAATTGTGTTGTTGGTTCTTTTTGTGTGTTAACATTTAAAGTAAGGGAGTTATTGATTTTTGTGTTTTAGTGTTTATTGATTTGTTCACAGACTGGGGGAAATCCCCCCCTCAGTGGTTATGTTAGATTTGGGGAAACCCAATTACCAGTAGTTTCTAGAACTTCCTCCTTTGGCCTAGATGGCTCAAGCTTTTTTGAGTTGGTTCTGTACAATTCCAGAGAAATCTGTGAATGTATATAAGGAATGTACATCTGACCACAAGTGAACTTTGTATTCGCTGGCTATAAGGAGAGCTATTGTGTTTTGGAATATAATATAACTTGTGTTGCTGTGAACTTTTACTGGAGTGAACTAGATACATTGTCTGGACAGATTTATTGTACTTTGGATATTTTGGATATTGTACATTCATATAACAGAGAGTGAATTTACTGCATTTTGGACATTGTCCACATCTTGGAGCAGACAGTACAGTTGTGTTAACTCTCTAAATATCTCCAGACAGACATTCTGTGTGACTGGATTTTCAAAGAATAGCAGGACAAGAACCTTTTGTGTTGTTGAGTGTGAGACAGGTCACAAGATATAGATATCTGTGTGTGAGTGAACATTGGACAGATCACAGGACAGACCACAGGACATTGGACAGACCACAGAATATACTACAGGACGGATTACGGAACAGATTGCTGGATACGGCGGATAAATTTAACTCATAATCTCTGTGGTCAGGTCAGCTAGATCTTATTATTGTATTAGTGTGTTTAGTTAAGAGCATACCAGTTGACTGTAATCATTATTGTTGACTATTAAATAAATTTGTTAAGTTTAACTTTTTGCTTTTTCTGTTACAACTTAAAGACAACCGGTAATTGCTACCGCGCTTGCCCGTGACCGTAACAATGTTGTTTATCTACTTTTTGATGTACTGTGTCGTGGTGAATTTTCAGAGCTATAAGTCCATAGCTAACTGAGTAATAGCTACTTTTAAATTTCTTAATTTCAACATTGAATAAATCACTTATACCTCCAAAACTATTGAATTTAGGGAATTATTGTCACGTATGTTAATCAGTTACTTTTTAATGTTCTGTGTCGTGGAAAAGTTTCACAGCTGTATTTCCATAGCTAACTGAGTAATGGCTACTTTGAATTTCAACAATGAGTAAATCACTTATAACTCCAAAACTATTAAATTTAGAGAATTATTGTCAAATATGTTGTTCACTTACCATTTGATGTACTGTGTCATGGGAAATTTTCACAGCTGTATCTCCATAGCTACCTGAGTAATAGCTACTTTGAGGGTTCCCATTGAGTAAATCACCTTTAACAGCAAAACTGTTGAATTTAGAGGATTTTTTTCAAATATGTTCTTCACCTCCTTTTTGATGTACTGTGAAATGGCAAATTTTGAGAGCTGTAGGTCCATAGCTAACTGAGCAATGGCTACTTTAATGGTTCTCCATTGAGCAAATCACTTATAACAGCAAAACTGTTGAATTTAAAGGATTTTTTCTCAGATATGTTGTTTATCTACTTTTTTATGTACTGTGTAATGGCAAATTGTGAGACCTGTAAGTCCATAACTAACTGAGTAATTGCTACTTTGATCATTCTCCATTGAGTAAATCACTTATAACAGCAAAACTATTAAATTTACAGGATTTTTGTCAAATATGTTGTTCATGTACTTTTTAATGTTCTGTGTCATGGCAAAGTTTCAGAGCTGTAGGTCCATAGCTAACTGAGTAATAGCTACTTTCATGGTTTTCCATTGAGTAAATCGCTTATCACAGCAAAACTGTTGAATTTAAAGGATTTTTGTCAAATATGTTGTTCACCTACTTTTTGATGTATTCTGTAAAGGCAAATTTTGAGACCTGTAGGTCCATAGCTAACTGAGTAATAGCTACTTTCATTTTTGCGGAAAATGAAAAAGTCTTAATATATTGAAAACTGTAAGAGATACAGCGATTTTGAGTGAATTTTTGACCTGCAGGGTAGTACATGAGTATACTATGCAAAAGGGAAAAAATTCAATTTTCGCCACTTTTGGCGGCTATCTTGGATTTTTAGCAGAAAATAAACATTGAAAATATCTTCGAAATGGTAACAGACACAGCGATTTTGAGCGCATTTTTGACCCACAGGGTAGTACAACAGTATTCTGTGCCTAGGGGAAAAATGTCATCTTGGATTTAACGGCAAATGAAAAATTGTGAATATCTCGGAAAAGGTATTTCCTCCCCTTTAATGCTCGGCAGGAGATACACACCGTGGCAGTGGTCTTGTTTTTCTTCACTTGACCCCCTCAATTAGCTTATGAATCTAGTTTTCAACTATTATTATGATGAAATGGTATGTACACAATGTATTGTCCACACATTATTAATGATGATCATTTTGTATACATCAATGTTGCTACATAAATATTTGGTGAAAAAAATATTTTGATCCACAATATTTAATATGGGTCTGATATTCTTGTGTTTCAGAATGATGTCCTACTGATGTTAGCATTATTCTTGGGATGTTTGAGCACCATTCAGTGCTGTCCAACTGGCTGCAGTTGTAGCTTGAAGGAACTAGAGTGTGAACATATCAATGTGGACAGTGTGTTTTACAGAAATGTGTTGGTTGTCAAAGCAACTTTCAAGGACAGTTCCATTGATGTGAAAAAGCTCACAGAGGCATTCCCAAATTTACAGGAGGTAGACATGCAAAACAGCCAAGCTTACAATTGCCCACAAGTGGACACTGGTATAAAAGGATTGTCATGTAGAGACAGTGGGGACACCAGTGGTCAAAGGGTACAGTCTGAAATAAAATTGGAGGAAAAAATTGAAGATATTTTACACATATCACAGGGAATCCTCAGTCTTGGAGTGCTTGTTTTTGTGTTAACTCTTTCCTGGATCAGTTGTAGATTTTACTTTTTTTGTGAACAGAAGGTAGAGAAGAAGGCAAAATCTAATGAGAAGGGGGAATGAAGGAGATGGAGGTGATGGAAACAATTTGCTCATGAGATTCATGGGGAGGCATGCTGACCATCAGCCTCAGCAAGAACCACACCAAGCACAACAGCAGCGTCAGCAACAACCACAGCAAGCTCAACAGTGTCGATATCCATTTCAGGTTGTCAATACAATTTAGTATATATAAGAACAAAATTATTACCTAATAACTTGAAAAGCAGATGTTTTTTTCATTTTGTAAGAGCTTCATTAGTGTGTTCATTATTCAAGGTATATTATTATTTTTATGTGTTGATAAAAGCGAGGACAGCGACAACACCGACAACAGCAACGACATCAAGCACAACCTTAATGCCAACCGGTGATACACAGACCAGTAACACGTTCGACGACTAGAGGATAAAGACAGTGAATGGTATCATTGGTGTTTAAACTGATAGAAATAGTGACTGTTAGTGTAGAACTGTATGATAAAACTGTGTATTTAACTATTCTAGATGTTATGATGAGATTACGTGAATGAGAAGGTACTATTTCTTTGGGCAAACCACAGGCAATGATTTTAAATATGCAGTTTTTTTTTCTTAAGATCTCTAAATGGCTTTTTTGACATGTTTTAAAAATAGGGGGGGGATTTTGTGGAGATCTCAAATGTCTGAGTTATGGGGATTATTCAATCTACAAATTCAATATATCAAATATATGTGTACTCAGATTCTTGGGTCAAAACAAACATCAGGATGACTGTATTATGGATATTCTTTACCATTCTTGTTTACATTGTGAATATGCGGTTTTTTTAATGTGTAGTTTTTTTCTTTTCTTTTGATCTCAAAATGTTGTCTTTGATGTTTGGTTATTTATATCTACAAATGTCTCATATACCATTTTTTGTATACTCAGATTTTTACTTTTTTAAAACTAAAGAAGAAATGTGTTTTCTCACCTGTATACTTTTTGTCCTAATCTGTTCCAACACCTCTGGGTGTAGCACAATGTTCTTCACCAGGGCCCAAGCAAGGATTAAATCCACATTTTCATTTGCTCTAAGCTGTTCTCTTTCAGTTGGATTTAAAGGAGGGTAGCTGGGCTGTTGACTTTCACTAGGACTTGTATCACTATACATGTATTTGGAAGCCATGCCTGAGAAAATGAAGTGAAATCCAGTTGGCAAGTTTCATAATGTTCTCTTACAAAATTCAGAAATAATATATGGGAACATTATATCACTGTCAAAACAGTATAAAGTTTCCAAATTTATATGTAGCATAAATAATGTAATAATTTGTTATTAGTATTATTATTATTGTTATTATTATGTGGTTGTACTTACTGAAATTGTCTGGTTTTTATCCAGGTTTTAATATCTAACACACCAGAAAAAAACTTGTCACAAGCTTCTTTTTTTTGGTTTACCAAATTTATATCCTCTACACTCTTTATTTTGGTTATATTGTCGACAAAGTCAACCAAATCAAATGATTGAACCAACAAGGAACAATGACTGTTTATGTATATTTTCAAAATATGTCTTCTTGGAGATAATGATTATCTATTGGGTAACACAAAGAAAATGTTGTTTGATAATTGAACAACTCCAAAACCCCGCTTAAAATAATGCCTTTTTTGTGATTGGCTGGAAAAAATAAATTTAAAATTTGTATACAACCATATCCTCCCGACTTGGTTCCCCATGGCAGAAGTTAGACACTGCATGTTGCAGGCGAACAGGTGTCTGTGGCATGGGCCCGTTGTTCAAAATAGACTGAAGAGAAGAAAAACCAGTCGCTGCCCTGATTTTGTCGAGATGTAAGTGTGAGTTGACAAATCCAATCTTCTGCGATTCATCACATGACAACAACCTCTGTTTTCTTTGTTCCCACTCACGATCACCATATCTTTCCCCAATGTCTTCCATTCGCAGTGGTAAAACTGGTTTTGGAGCTGGTTTGGCCAATACTTCTTTGAAGGTTGGTTGAGGCGGATCCTCCCATTTTGACGCTCATGAAACGGTCCATACACATTGTTCCGTCTTGCAGTTGTTTGATGATTGCAGTACTGGTCATCACTGGGGGCTGATATGGACAGAAAGTTGGTGGTGGAGTGTGTTCTTCACTTTCAGGCGTTGCTAAAGCGGATGTTTTTGTGACCCGTGATGTTGCACTTGTGGAGGTTGATGGTTGATTCTGTGCTTCATCTAACACCTCATCCACCTGTCTGCAAAGCTCATCTGCATCCGGAACTTCTGACACATCCTGTTCTGTTTCAAGATCAAGCTCCATTGGCTCTTCTGTAGGTGCATTCTGAGCTAGAACGGTTTTCTTGAGAACGTTCTTCTGTCCAGTGACAAATTCAACCTTTCGGTCACTTGATTGGGTTGGCTGTTTCACCTTCTTGACCGTTAATGTGGCAGTTGTTTCAGAGGCGCTCTCTCCCAATCCAGTAATTTTTACCTCAAAGTTGGGATTTTTTTTACCTGAACACGCTCTTCTCCTATTTGGCTTAAAACAAATGCTGCCAGGCGCCAGTGAGCCAATGACGCAACACAGTTGGGTGAACTGACTTCAGGTGTCACTGTTAAGTCTTCTTTTTTCACCCACCTGTTGAATTCGTGCATCAGCCCGCGATCTTCGTCAGTGGTAGCGATGATCATCTTTTTTGGGTCAGGATAGAGCCTGTCCTTGCAAATTTTCATGGTTAGATCATCCAGAGTCTTACACCCCAACAGATTTTGAATCGTGGTTGTAAAATTCAGAATGGAACTACCCATGTCATGAATCCCTCAGGGAGATGACGCCCTATGACGTGTCTTATCATATGGGATTGAGGCTTTCCACAACCCTTCATAAAGCATGCCGGCCTTCTCTTCAGTCTTTTAGGAACTTCATCTTCCTTTGACAGCTCTGGTGCCATTCTCTTTTCCAGCATTTTAGGCGTTGTACTGGATTTCAAACTTTGTTTGATAGGCCCCTGCATCTTTCTTGATCTTTTGTGATGTACAACAGTCCATTTGTCAGGCTGTGCCATAGTATAACCGCTCTTCGCTTGTGTTGGCCTAGAAGGCAATGACTGTGGTTTTCTTTGAGAGGTAGCATACTCCCTCCTTGCCTGGCGAAACTCAGCTTCTTCTTGGGCAACACCATAGATTTGTCTCCGTGCTGTTTGCCCACTAGATTGAGATGCAGCAGCAGCTGCTGGAACCGGTGCTACTGCTATTGTAGCTGATGCAGCCGGTTGTACTGGCACTGCTTGCATTACCTGTATGGGAGCTCCCAGGGAAGCTGCTGGTGCCGATGCAGACAAACCCTGTCCAGCCATCCTGCTGCCTATGTCCCTGAGACAACGCTCCATCAGGAGAGCCTGGTTAAAAGGTTCCATCCTATTTGAAGGGTGGTACACTCTTTTTCTAATTTTATCTATGCTCGCTAAGTCAAATATCTGATGCAGCATAGAGACTACGGCTTCATCCTGTGCTGGTGTTGTTTGACCTACCGTGGATGTTGATGGCCCAACCCTTGGTAAACTTGTTTGACCTACCGCTGGCACATTTGTTGCAGGTCTTATTGTGGACACTGTTTCTGGCGCCCTAGTAGCACCAGAATTTCGGTTCCACCCAATTGGACATCGTCGCTTCGTGGGCAATGATAGTTGGAGGTTACCTGCCTGTATCTTGGATGATCATCTGCCTCCCAGCGAGGCTCAGCAACCCCTCTTTTTAATGACTTTTTCGGTTTTAATTTAAGGTTATGTTTCCTAAATCTCTCAAAGGTTAATTGGAGGTTTTTTAGATGATTTTCAAAGTCTTTCCCAAGAATAATTACATCGTCAATATAAGCGAGTACCTTATCCCAAGTTAACCCACGCAACACAAACTGAATTACTCTCTGAAATGTCGCAGGTGCATTACAAAGTCCAAAAGCCATTCGTTTATGTTCGAATAACCCAAACAAATCTTTTTCGGCTATCTCGATTTGCCAATATCTGCTGGCCATATCCAACGTTGAAAAATACTGGTTTCCAGAGAGTTGATCCATGCATTGAGAGATAGATGGTAACGGAAACAAATCTTTTTTGGTTTTGGAATTAAGACACCTGTAATCAATACAGTATCTTACGGTGCCACCTTTTTTCCTTACAAGAACTGGAGCAGAGGCCCAATCTGAGGATGACTCAGTAATGACTCCAGTATCCAGCATGAGTTTGAGGTTTTCCTCTTCCTCATTTTCGAAACCTAATGGAGCATTGGCTGCTTGACCGGCCTCTCCTCTCCAGTATCCATGACGTGCTTAATTTCAGTGAAGCAACCAAGATCATGGCCCCCTTTTGAGAAAATATCTTGGTATTGTATAAGCAAACCTTTGGCCTATTGTGTGGTGTGTGTCCTTCGAGGGAAGTAGCCTTTTTGAAATTAATCCGGTTTTCGTTGTAAACCTCACCATAAATACAACAATCTGCCTCTCCAAGCTAATTATTCATTCCCAACAGTTGATTTTTCGTCATATACTTTAAATTTTCAACCAAATCTTTTTCTATCTAGACATATTATTTAAATATCACAAAAATCCCCTAATTTCGCCCACATTCCCCGTTATCGGCCCAATAATATACTACCTTCTTACACATTTCCTTTAAATTTTAAACACTTCCCCATTCTATCTTCTTATGTAAAACAACTTATAAAGTAACTCCTTCCCACATATGATGTTATTTTTACAATTTCTGTTGTTTTTCTTGCCTGCCATATCTGTTTTTCGCCACTATGGCAGTACTCAGATTGTCTGTCCCCCAGTTGTCAGTTTCTTTCAACCTCCGCATACACCAACCGTCTCTTGCCTACATTTTTTGTTCAAAAAGGATGTCCATATTCCATCGAAACTTCCACCTCTCAGCCTCCTTACACTTCTGCTACTAGCTGGTGATATTAATCCAAACCCCGGTCCTTCTGATTGCATAAATTTCTCCTTTGCCAATGTTAGATCCCTCTCAAACAAATACTCATCCATTTAAAAGTTTATCGTGGACAATAATACAGATGTGTTTGCCATGTCAGAAACCTGGATTCGCCCAGATGCTTCACAGGCGTACCTCAGTGATATCTCCCCACAGGGTCATACCCTTTTTCACCGACCAAGGGAGTCACGACGGGGTGGTGGAGTAGCTTTCCTGGTGAAAAATGAACTGCAAACCAGCCGCATACCTACTGATACTTATTCCTCTTTTGAAAACCTCCTTATTAAAATCTCCTTACAAAATGAACCCTGCCTTTTTCTCAATATATACAAACCCCCATCAACCAGCCCTGCAACCTTCTATGAACAGTTTAATGCACTTCTCGAGAATATTTACCCTACTACAGACAATTTGGTAATCATCGGGGACTTCAACATTCACATGGACACAAATTCCAACGACTCAAAAAAATTTCGTGCTCTTTTAGGGTCTTTTGACCTCCTTCAAAAGGTAAATTTTCCTACCCATATCCACACCATTGACTTAGTTCTCACCAAATCTAGAAACGACAACATTTCACACGTCCATGCCACCGAGGCCTTCTCCGATCACCTCTCCATCACATTCAAGGTCAATATCACCCCCCAAAGACGAATCTCTGGTGACACCGTCACTTTCAGAAAATACCATAAAATCAATATAGAAGCCATGAGAAAGGATCTTCTCTCGTCTGAACTTATTGTTGATCCGAAAAATAATTCTGATGCCTTGTACTCACAGTACCACTCCACTTTAACAACTCTCATTGACAAACATGCTCCTTCCATCAATAAACACGTCAGGGCCAAATATATCCCGGGTGGGTAAATGACAGTGTCATTGCGGCAAAAGAAACAAAACGTCTCTTTGAACGCCTTTGGCGCAAAAATAAAACCAGTTTCAACAGATTTTCAAAGGTTCATATGTATAATAAAATCTGCATGAAAGCGAAATCTGACTTCCTCAAATCCATAATTCATGACAACCGGGACAATCCTCAGAAACTTTGGCAAACTCTAAACGATGCACTCCATAGATCTGCTGCAAAAGTACTTCCCTCAGTAAATTCTCCTCAACTTTTAGCTGACAAATTTGTTGAATTTTTCACAGAAAAAATCACAAATATTCGTCAATCCTTCGCCAACTCTAATCCCCCTAAATACACTGACTCTGATCTCACACCACCTGCTTTCTCAGCTTTTTCCTCTGTTTCAGAAGATCAGGTAGCTAATATCATCAAAAACTCCCCTAGCAAATCTTGCTCCCTTGATCCTTGGCCAACATTTCTTGTAATAGAATTTTTAGATATCCTCATCACCCCTATCACATCAGTAATTAATGCATCACTCCGTGAAGGAAGCTGCCCTAAATTTTTCAAACAGGCCCATGTGACTCCACTCCTAAAAAAATCAACCCTTGATAGAGAAGTCCTTAAAAACTATAGGCCTGTCTCTAATTTAAATTTTGTTTCAAAGGTCTTAGAGAGAGTGGTGTCGTCCCAACTCCTGTCTCACCTGGACGAGTCCTGTCTTTTGACTGGTTTCCAATCTGCCTATAGAAGGTTTCATTCTACGGAAAGTGCCCTCCTAAATATACAGGATGATCTTTTCCTCAATATGTCTGAAGGCAGTACAACAGCCCTAACCCTCCTCGATCTCTCGGCAGCCTTCGACACCATTGACCACTCGATCCTGTTCCACAGATTATATGAATGCTATGGCATCAATGGACTGGCTCTGAGTTGGTTCAAGTCTTACTTGTCGGACAGGACTCAATCAGTCAAGGTAGGCTCTGTACTGTCACATCCCATGGACTTAAAATTTGGGGTCCCTCAAGGCTCGGTCCTGGGGCCACTCCTTTTCTCCATGTTCACAAATCCACTCAGTTCAATTATTCGATCTCACAGGGGTATCAAACACCACTTTTACGCAGATGACACTCAGTTATACATTACTCTTTCACCATCAAATTTCAGTCAGTCAATGACAGCTCTAACAGACGGCCTAAATGATATACAAAATTTCATGGCTGCAAATAAACTCAAATTAAACCCAGACAAAACAGAATTCATCCTGATTGGTTCAAAATACAGTCGTAAACAACTTCATTCCCTTTTTCCCACTGACATTCTTGGGAATAAAGTGGCACCTGCCTCAAATGTCAAAAACCTAGGAGTGGTGTTCGACTCCAACCTGACCTTCACAGATCACATTTCCCAAGTCATTAAGTCCACTCGGTTCCATATAAGAGATTTATATAGGATTCGCCATCTCCTTGACCTTAACACAGCAATACTCCTTGCAAATGCTCTCATCAGTAGCCGAATTGACTACTGTAATTCCCTCTTTGCCTCACTCACTCTTTCTGAGCTAAAGAGGTTGCAGGGTGTTCAGAACTCCCTCTGTCGAGTAGTCACTAGATCCTCGAGGTACACTCATACAACTCCAAATCTGGAAAAACTACATTGGCTACCAGTCAAATATAGGGTTCTTTTCAAAATTGGGTTGATCACATATAAAGTCCTCAAGTATGGTCAACCTGTGTACCTCAAGGATAAACTTCATCCATACACCTCATCAAGGAACACCAGACGTAGCAGTCCAAAATACAAATTCCTTGAAGTTCCTTCTTTTGACTCTAAAATACATAAGTCTCATAAGTATCTTACCAAATCTTTCAGCCATCATGCACCTGCTTTCTGGAACTCACTTCCTGTCCATGTAAGAACCAGTCCATCTGTCACATCCTTCAGGAAGCACCTGAAAACTCACCTTTTTAAATCTGCTTTTCCGACCTAGATTCTTCCCCACATTCACACCCACAACCATCGGAATACAGACCTGGACTCGTCCCCCACTATGACTTGGAAATTATACATGATTAGTTAGCGCACTGAGTTCCCCTTGGGGAAGATATTGCGCCTGCAAAGCAGTAGATTTAGATTTATCTCTGTTTAACCCTTTTGTTGACCTCTCTAATAAACCTTGCAGATACTCTGGAAGTTGTTGATGACTTTTCAGCTTTTGAATGTGAATTGTTTCATCATCCAATATTCTATCTGGAGGAATCGCATATCCTAACACATGACCTTGATAAAGAATTATATTCTTATCAGTGTCATTGACCAACTGAATTGGTACAGATTTAGCAGTTCTAACCAGAAGATTTGGCAATAAAGCTCCTTTATTAGAACCACTTGACATAACAACCATGTCTGTGTTCAATGGCATTTCACTTTTAACCATTATTCGTAACACAGTATTTGATGGGATATGAATTTTCTTCTCAAGAATGATCTTATGACTGTTAAATTCATCACCATCTGGTGTTTTTAAGTGAGTCATATCCTGTTCGACTCTATTTAGAGTAAACGTGTATTTATTGAAATTCAAAACTGCACCAAAGTTGCACAGAAAATCAATTCCAATAATTATAGGGCCTTTAGTTGCTGCCATCAACATCTTCCATTTCATGGAAGGCTGACCTTTGAAAGATATTGGCACATCTTCAATCAACCAGCCGTACAAATCCATGCTATCACTTATTCCTGATAACTTGTATTTTTTGGTCGGGAGAGGTTTATTGGGTATCTTTTCATACACGTTAAAACTCATTAAGCAAACATCGACACCTGTGTCCAATAAAGCTGTGGTGTGAACACCATCAACTGTACATGGAATTAGGGTACACGAGTTATTATAATTTGCTTTTTGCAGCTGTTGACATGTGTAAGACTGTCCATCTTTACACTCATTCAGGGGTAAAGCAGTGACTTCACGATCACCCCTTCTTAGTAGTTTAAAGGCGTAATATGGACTTGTTGTTTCCCACCTGCCACATTTTTGGGTGGTGGTGGACTTCTGACATTTTTATAATTTGAACCCGGGGATCTCGTAGGAGACTCATCTGATGTGTGCTCACGTCTCTCCATTCCTCTAGATTGTCTGGATCTGGAATTTGGACTGTCTTTATTCCTTTGATCCTCTCTTTAATGCCAATCCATGTTATAGGATCGATCATAGTCCTGCTTTTGGGAAGTCTGCCACCTGGGAGTATAGTTGGATCTGGGACTCCCTGGTGATGAGAAACGCTTCCTTCTGGGACAATCGTGTGCAGATTGGATCCCCGCATTCATAACATCCAGGGTTTCTATTTGGAGAGTATGGACTACTCCTTTGCGGAGTCTGTTGCTTGGACATGACTTCTATCAGTTGTGTAATTGACTTAGTAAGGACCTTGATTTCATTTTCTGAAGCTGTTGTGGTTGACACCCTAGGCTTCTCATTGACCTTCCTTTTAGCAGTGAAGGTTCTCACTGATGGTTCATCAACTGAACTAGTTTCTGAAACATCAGAGTCGCTATAAACCATTGGTTGCAAGGGCTTGACTTTCTTAACTGAGCCTTTCTTTCCAAGGATAGCCTTCTTCACTTGCTGTTCAGTCTTAACACAACTGTAAGCTTCTTCCAAAGTTGAAGGATGTTTCACACCTGCTGCAACAGCGGCAGCTTTGTCTCGACAACCTTTCAGAAATGCCCAATGAATAAAGAACTGTGCAATTCCATTTGTTTGGAATCTGGATAGGCACTCAAGATTAACTTTTACAAGCGAGCAAGATACTTCTCCAGAGTTTCATCCTCACGTTGTTCAGAATCTCCCATCTTATAGTTGATGGAGAATCATTTCTTTCAAAGAACTGTTCAAATTTCAGTTTTATGCCATCAAAAGTGTCTTTGACTGCCTCTGGGAGAACACTAAAGTATTCTGCCGCTTCTTTTCTGAGACACATGGCGAAAGCATCAACTTTATCGAGCTCTGTCCATTGCATTCTTCTTGCATAAGCTTTGAATTGACCGACTAAACCTCGCCAGTAAGTTACATCAAAAGACATCTTTGGCAACCTCAAATATCTACTGTGTACCGGCCTTCTTCCAGAAGATGAGACCGGTTCATCAGATTCTGATGAACCCTGTGAGATGTACACTTGTTCCTGATCACTAGATTGATCACTCCTACAATCGTCAGACTCCACATTCCCGTCAGGGATCCTAGGTGAATGATACTTCACCTGGTATTGTTTCGGCCTTGATTTGTATTGGGTTGGTGTCTGTTTTACACCTTTCCCCCAATATAACGACCATCCACAGTCTTGGAGTTTATTGTGTGGGTGATGTTATCTAATGCTTTGAACTGGGTAGATTGGACAGGTGTTGATGACCTGCAATCTTTTTGGAAGGCAAACTGCAGGACTTTAGGTTCAGATTTGTTGGTCACCGAATCCTTGCAGTTAGAATCCAGGGTCATTACAGCTGGTTTCTTGCAATAAGTTTCGGTATTTCGTGGTTCCAACAGATCCAATCCAGTCCACTCCAGGTCTTTCTCCCAACCTGAAGGCATGATGTAATCCTCGTCAAAATTACATTTCATGCTATTAATACTGTCATCTATTCTTCTTTTAAGAATTCCAGAACAGCTTTTGAAGTAGTCATTCATAAAAGACAGATTCTGCTCTTTCATGGCCTGAGCCTTGACTAGAAGATGGTCCCCTTCTTCTTGCATGTCCCTGATGTGTCTGTTTTGCTCTTCATCTTCCCTGAGATATATGACAAGGAATGACTCCTTCTCAGACTTCAGTTCAGATATTTCGTGCACAGAGGCATCAAGTACTTGGCAAACTTGTTCCTTCTCCCAAGTGTGAGCAGATTGTGCGGGTTGTGTTATTGCAGTTTTCAACTGTCGAACATCAGAAGTTAGTGTTTCCAACTGTTTCTGATGACTGTGACCTTCAGACTGCAAAGTTCCAACAGTGCAAGTCATGGTTCAACCTGTTGTTTAAGTTGTACGATGTCACCCTGCATGGGCTGGCACGTCTCGTCTATCCTCTTATGGATGACTGTCACCTCTCGTGGCACTCTGACACGGAGTTGAGCGACACTGTCAGACACCTTTGCGACATCACCTTGAATACTACGTTGACTGGATTCGAAATTTTCGCAAATAAGCACAATTTCTTCTCCACATGCACTGACCTGTTGTTTGCAATTAATAAAATTGATCACTGATTCAGTGCTTCTTTGACAAGTATTGGATCTGATTTCATCAATGCGTTGGCTCACTTGGCTTGTTTTTTGTTGAACAATGGCTCTTTTTATGGTCTTCAAGATTGGCTCTATTTTCAGCAACACTGAAAAAAATGGGCTTACAAATTCAATTCAAATTTGGCATGTGGTTATAATTGGTTTTCAAAGTGTGCGCTATTTAAAGGTGACCTTAAACTCTCATGTATTAAAAAGTTATATTGAGTTTACATTATTTTTCCATAGAGTATACTAGAAATAACTTGAGAAATCTCATTCAAATTTTGAATGTATATGTAACTGACCACAGGTAAGTGCCAAAGAATAAGGTAACCTTAAACTCCCAGTAATAACAGACAGTATTTCAAACACTGTGCCATTCTAAGCATCTTTCAAATTGTGGATGTAACAAACCATGAACAGAACCTACAGAAACAGATTCCCTTAAACTACCTCACAGCTGCAAACTACCTTTAAGTTTAAGGTTGGGACAATGTTTTGGTGTTTGGAAGATATTTGATGTGCTAATTAAGACTTTATTCTTTGATATTCATCATGTACATCTGTCTACACCAAAAAATCTCTTTCGTAAGGTTACAGTAAATTCCTGATACATGATAAACTTATGAATTTAAGGTTGCATTACTTTTGTGTCACTAACAGCTATGTTGGTGGACCTATATTCTCAGTGTCGTTATCACACTTCCTTTACAGAGATTATCTCAAAGTGGCATGGTGGATTAAATTCAAATGTGCATGTAACTAGTCCTCAAGGTATGCCCTTAAGGGATGCCCTATTTCAAGGTGACCTTAAACGCCCATGAATTTTAAATTTTGAGTTTACATCTTTTAGTTTTCCATAGAGTACACTGAAAGTAAATTCAATTCAAATTTTGCATGTATATGTAACTGGCCATAGATGAGTGTCATACAGTAAGGTGACATTAAGCTCCCAGTAATAAAAGAATTTTATTCACTTTAAGTTTGACAATTTAGGAACAGTATTTCAAATACTGTGCAATTCTATGCATGTTTCAGTTGTGGATATAACAAACCTTGACCAGAACCTTCAGGAAAAGATTACCTTAAACTCCTTACCTTAAAATAACAATGACTTTAAGGTTGGGACTGTTGTTTTGGTGTTTGAAGATATTTGATGTGCTGAGATTTTTTCAATGGTATTCATCATGTACATATACTTATACAAAAAGAAAAAGGTTTCTTTTGTAAGGTTAAAATAAATTGCTGATATTGCTGTAACAGTTTGGGGTCACTCAGCTGTGATGGATCACCTATAGGACCTTAGGACCATCATCACACTTTATTTCTGGAAAAATATTGCTTGTAGGCTGAAATTCAGATTTTGCATGTGGGTGTTGCCGGTCATCGATATATGCCCTATTATTATTTAGATGACCTTAAACTGCCACTGATAACAGATTCATATTGAATTTTTTTACTTTTACAATTTGTGGGCAATAATTTAAAGATGGCTTCACAGATTCAAATGAAATTTGGTACATGGGTGTAACTGTTCTTCAAAGTGTGGCCTATTTTAAGATGACCTTAAACTCCTAGTGATAACATAACTATATTGAATTTAAATTTTTCAATTTCTGGAGAGTATTTCAAATCTAAATGGCATATTTAATTTAAATTTGGTATGTTGATGTATCTAGTCCTAAATGTGTGCCCTACTTTAAGGTGACCTTAAACTCCCATGTTTAAAAGAATTTTACTCAGCTCAACTTTCCCTATGATTCCACAAAGTATGGCAAAATGGCATGACAAATTTGATCTATATTTTGCAGGTACATGTAACTGATGTTACAGAAATGGCCTAAGACTACATAGAGGTGACCTTTAACTCAGTAATGGCATAATTATAATTATGTGTACTTTTAAAATTTTGGATAATATCTTAAATTATGTGCAATAGATTTTAAGCACATTTAACTTTTGGCTATAACAAACCTTGAACATAGTCTATATGGTTAACATGACATTAAACTCATTTGCATTGACTTACATTCAGCTTGAGGTTCGGACAAATTTTGTGATAGTTTGGCAATATTAAAGTAATAATTGAGAGTTTTAATTTAAGTTAAACATATACATGTATCTAGACCAAAACAGGATCTTTATTGTAATGTTACCATAAAAACCTTAAAATTGAAGAAGAGAGTTTATTGGTTGCAACATATTTTAATTATTATATCCATCCTGCTGGACATGGATATTATTTTGCTTTTCCCTCTGAATCACCCTTCATTGCTACTTATTTACGGTAGAGTATGTGTTTGATTGCTTTCTTGGCAATATCTGGCAACAAGTGTTGTCGTGGCAACACTTGTTCGTGTTTATTGGGTTTTAATATCTTTTTGGGGTTTCTTTGCTTTCCATATCCCTGCACAGACTGGAGCTGATTAGCTTTTCGGCACTCTTGGCAACAAGTGTTGCCTCTGTTATTTTGACTTGAATCCCTGCATGAATAAGAGCTGGTTAGCTTTTCAGCAATATCAGGCATCTAGTGTTGCCATGTCAGCACTTTTTCTGTTTATAAGTGGTGGATATTAAAAGTCCTAAAGAAGACCTGTATGGTAAAGTGATCTAACACTCCACAAGATAAGACTATGATCCTTCTTTTTGCTCTCCCACAAAATGACAGACAAATATAAGTCCCTCTTTCCTCCATGAATAGAGGAGGCAGCCAAGACATGACATCTTGCACAATGCATTCATTTGAATGGTCATATGACTAGAAGTTTAAGTTATATTCTTCAACAAGGTGGGGCTTCCTCATGACTAAATCCTTTTGAAAGATGGTTTGGATCTGCAAAAATACTGCACGTCAGCAACTATTTTTGTCTATCCAGCTTACTTTATGTCCTTTCACCTGTTTCAGTCTTTGATAAAAAGCTGGTGACACAGTACAATTCTACAGAATTCTTGCATTATTAATTGATTTGTGCAGTTGAAAACTGTTCTATCTAATTCATGAATGCAGGATGACGGTAATATTCCAGTTATTGTACAATATTTATTGTCTACTTGTTAATCTAAACATTTGTACACTGACTTATTCAGAGTTCAATGTTTCTGTCATTATTTCAAGTGTTAGAGTGATGAATGATTTTTAGTTATTTTAACACCATTGTGATGCACTGTATAATTAAGTGTGTAGATGCTATGTTCTGTTTGCATACACTGTTCAGTTACATGTGACAAACAGATAAAAACAGAGCACTCTGAGATAACATAGCTATGACAAGGGATGTGATACATAAATGGAAAAATTCAGATTTTGATTCTGTATCCAATGTTAGAGTCATGGGGCAAACGTGGTTGCAATTATGGGTTGTTTTTCAATTGCAACAGGAAAAGACAAAATGTTTTGTTGTAAAATATTTATTTAACAATTAAAAATAATGATTACAGTTAGCTGGTTTGCTCTTAAGAGTACATATAATGATACAAAAATGAAAACCAATTGGACTTAATAATTCTATCCATGTATTTGTTTATTTGTTGTTTTACATCGCGTTCAACAGCCAGGGTAATATTGCGACGGGTAGTTTACAGGTGGAGGAAACCAGTGCATACTACACTGTAAACCACTGGGCATTGGCAAGTAACTACCAACTTTCCACCATGAAGCACCCGGCCTGAAATTTGAACCCGCGGCCTGAGGTTGGAGGCAAGAACTCAAACCACTACACCACCGAGCTCCCTTTCTATCCATGTAACTAACAGTTTAATTTTTTGTCCACTGTATCCAGCAATCTGTCCTGTGATCCATCCAGTATCGACTAACTATAACTAAAAATATCCTTATCCTGTGACCCATTCAATATCTGATTACAGAAAATGTTCTTATTCTGTGATCCTTTCAATGTAAAACAACACAAAATGTCTGAATACAGATATTCAGAGAGCTTGCACAATTATGTTGTCCTCTCAAAGATATGGACAATGTCTAAATTACAGGAAATCCACTGTCTGTTAGAACTGCACACTATATGCAGATAAAAACAATATCTGAAGTACACAAGTCCAAACTCCAGTAGATCCACACCCTGTATCCAGATGCAAACAATATCCGAAGTACAGCAACTGTACTCTTTGGTAGATCTAGACACTGTATTTCATTCACTCCAACAAGAGTTCACCACAACACAAGAAGCTTACATCCATTTGTAAGTAGTTGTAAGACACAATTAGCTTTCCTTATAGCAAATGAATACTATGTACCTCGTAGTCAGAGGTACAGCACTTATATATGGCTACGAAAATGGCAAGAAGGTTATAGAGCTAACTTGAAGATACCACCTGTTACAAGAATCAGTGAACAAGTTCTAGAAACCAGTTTAAAGGGTTTCCTCAAATCAATTGATAGAATCACTAGAAGACTAGAGGGATTTCCCCCACTGTATTAATAGATCCATCTAACAGAGTACAATTAACATCAATACCGCATAATACAAAAAAAAATCAATTACTTGATTACCTTATATGGTAATACATACACAAAAAGCTTGTCCTTAGTTTAACAATGTATTGAAACAGTGCTGGTATATGTAACATCAGTGATCCAGATAACTGTAAGTTGGACCAAGACCCATCGTCTGATTATTTTCATGAAGTTCCAACCAACAGTATTTGTGTAATCAAGCAAACAAGCAAACAGACAAAGGGTCATGAATGATATTCCTATTTGGCAGAGATAGTAATACGGTTATACCCCAAGGAGAATAAATTATCTAGTAATGCCCAAAAATGTATAGTCAATCCGTTAAAGTCAATCCGTTAAACAAACTATCCAAAAATACAAGTTGACACATTGTTATATCAGATGCGTTCTATTTACACATAATACTTTTTACACTATTGCATTGCTAGGAGCAGCAGTTACCTAGTGAAACTGCTTTTTGTGCATTTGACGACAGTGGGGAGGCCTATTATGGTGATGGCGCTGTGTTTCCATTCAGGGTTGCTTTTCTGAATCGAGGGAATCACTACAACACAGAGACGAGCACATATACTTGCACAGTCACTGGCATTTACCTGTTCAGGTGAGATGTTACTGCAGGTTCACACTTATCCAGACAGACACAGTGCTTTGTGGTTTACAGTGACCAAGACATATGGACTATGGGTTCCAGCTTGGTCAATTGAATGCACTGAACGACAAAAAAATATAAAACTACTGTTAAACATGTACGCCAGCTTTTTATTCATTTCTATGTAGAAAATGAAGACTATTATGACATGTAAAGGTTTATGCACAAATTTTCTATGTCCCTTTTACACTTCCCCATATGAAAGGATCCATTTTTCATATGTGTTCAGTTAAATGGGGCACAGTAAATGAGGCAGGGAATTTTAACTTTTTATAAACACAATGGAACCTGAGATATTTATAGTGTTAACTTGATCAAATATGTCATAAATTCATGTACATGAATGGTAGAGATTAAGAAGCTGTATCATATAAATATGAACTGGAATTGCTGTGACTTATGTGGCTTGTGCATCTGTACTTTTCTTACTTTAAAAAATATTTAAAACTGACAAGGAACATGTTTAAAATTCAAGATATAACTGAAGTATGTGAAGAGGCATTAGGCCTCTTTTATGAATAAGATAGAAAAGGAAAATAGAATGAAACCAGACAAAGCTGTAACACTGTGGAGTTGAAATTATTTTTAAATAAAAATTCCATAGTGACTGTTGACATCTGACTGGAAATCTGTTTCTAAGTAACAGATATATATTCTGGAATATTCTGTTTTGTGTATTATGCCTTTATAATTGTGATTATCATTTTGTATTTAAAGTCCACAGTGCATGAAAAAAATGTTTCTTTAAAATTTTGTATGTGTATGCCAGTAAGTAAGACAATCCCAACAATGAAAACTAGACATCAATCAGAGCATCTCCCAATGAGATACAGCCTCTCAAAGTGGCATATAGAATAACATTCCTGAAAACATGTGTGGAGGAGTTGTGACGAAACACACGGAACACAAGTGTAGATTTGCTGTGGTTTTTGTTATAAATGTATTGGGAAAAATTGGAATTAGCTGAATATGTAGCTGATTTAATTGTATTTGGAAGTGACTTTTTTTTAAATTTAACTTTAACTGAGTAAGGATCAGTTTGTTTGAAAAGTTTTAATAAGTTAATATAAAACAAGAATTTCATCAAAATTTATTCTTTCCTGTTGGAATAAAATTATGGAATACATTAAATGATTCTTTTAAACGTGTTAACATATTATCTAGTACAGGTGATAGATATTGGAACTTGATACACTTAAAAATGTAAATAAATTGTAATCCTCTTAAAGAGAACATCTTGCACAAATTTACATGTGATAGAAAATACAACTTGTGACTGTGCCCTTTCAGTAGAAAACAATTCTCATTTTCTTTTAGAATGCAGACTGCTACTCAACATAGGCAGTCAATGCTTAGCAAGTTACAAGTTTTACTGACAATAAGCACTGATTTTCTTTTACATGCAGATTATAACTTGACTTTTGAACAAAAAAAGGTAGTTTTTGAAGCAGTTCAAGAATTTTTAAAGGAATCAGGCGGTTTTCATAGTTTTATATTAGTCACATGTCCACAACTTCATCTTCATCTTTGTTGATTTGGCCTGATTGCTTCAATAAAATATTGTTTGTGGAAAAAAAGAATTTTCAGGTGCAAATTTACATGAACATTGCAATTTTATCCCTACAGTTATTAAAAGTAGGTATCATGAAAGACACACTGTTGTCAATTAAATATCAGAATGTGGTTCAGATCTGCCGGGTATTAAACTCTACATCCTGGTACTGAACCAGTGTGCTTAAATATTTGGTCATTTAAGCCTGCTTTCTTTCAACATTGGCAGCAGTGTAGCCCAACATAAAAGAGCCCAATACACTGGGTCTTTTAGTGTGTTTTTACCAGCTGGTTTTATGGAGAGAGATATTTTTATTATAGTGACAAGTACATTAATTATACAAAGTACAAAACATTAAAACCATTTGTACCAATACATAAATTGTCACTGTCACTTCTTAATGGTCAACTAGAACTAGTAATGAATATTGATCTGTTCATAAAACTGATACAATGTAATATTGACTATTGAACCTTGGGGCTAACTCTTTCTGTTCTGATAATAAGGAGTTTGGATAATCAATGGTGCCTTAAAATTTTATCACATTTTGAGAAAATGTGGACAAGAACTGGATGAAAAGCTTGTTTATCGGTTTATTTAAAACTGACACACTATCACAAGCTGCATTATGACCCTAAAAGCTACACACTTATTCACTATTTTGAACACATGTTGCAGTCTAATTGTAGTGTTAATTATTAAACAAGACCATTATATGTATGTGACCACACAATATTATAAGTTCATTTGATAGAAGAATCTAAGTGTATGAAAAATTTTTTTTTCGTACTGAAGCTGACCCTTTCCAAGCCAGTTTATAAAACACTAATTTCACTTAATTTTACACTATTTTGTATTGTACACACAGAAATCAGAGTGGGAAATCACCTTGTGTGACATGGCACAGTTTCAGAGAGGGATCTGTTTGGTTTTCTCAACTGTCAGATTTAACTGGCTTTTAATGTACTTTCTAGTGGGAGTTTGAAGATGGGACTTGACAGGTGTGTTGTTACACACAGTCTGTACAATAATGCAAAAAAAAAACATTTTCATGCACTGTGTTCTTTAAAGAAAAAAAAACTAGAAGAGAGAGGCCATGGTGGTACAGTGGTAGCACACTCGCCTCAGAGTTTGAATCATGGCCGAACCTGAAGTTGGAAAGGTGGTAGTTGCTTTTGTTTGCCAGCGATTTTCAGTACAGAACCTTGACCAACTGTATGTACTGGTTTCATCTGCCCTTCCCACTACATGATAAGGCACTATGAATGATGTAAAACACTGAATAAATGAATAAAAAAATAATTTTAAAAAGTATGATTTGAATTCGCTTGCTGAAAGTAAGAACCATTGTTACTGTGCTATTTATCAATGTTTTGATGTTCTGCTGAAATATTCCTGCTACAAAGATTTTCTTTTTAGTCATTGTTGGTGATGGTTTTATAAGAATATGTTTCTCTTCCTTGTGACTAGGGTTTCTTCGTTGCAGTGCTGGTTGTTTAGTAAAACAGGCCTAATTCTAATGAAAATATATTTACAATACTATAATTAACTCAGAACTTTGCACAACATTAAATGATCTTGTAACTTCAATAAACAGTGAACTATTTGAATAGACACTCAGTTTTGATCTGCTGCAAGTTCGTAAACAGAGAATGAAATTCCATGAGATGATATGTCACATATGGTAAATCCAAGGTTTATGGCAAGTTGGAACATTTTTGCAGGTTATTAAAACTGTGCCCTTCACACACAAAAGCAGGTAAACTGGAGAAAGTTATCTTAATTAAAGTTATAAAATATTTCCTTGCAATAGTGACCCAAAGCAGGGATCTGATGATCAATTCCACTGCAGAGGTACCTTTAGAAGTATTTCATTTTAAACTTCTAGTGTGGTATCTAAGTATATGTGAGCAAAGACAAATAGAATATCTGAATGGGACCATAGCTTTTAACTTTAACAACAATGGCACCTTAACAAGGCAAATGTGTTGTCATTGCTTCACATTTTATTTGGATTAATGTGCTTAATAATTTTTTCCACTCGACCAGCTTATTAAAATTGAGATTAAACATTTTCATTAAAGTTCACCAAAACAGGCAAGAGTAGGATTAGAAAGTAAAACAACAACAATAAAAGTTAAATGATTGTCACCAACACTACAAGATAATCACATATAACTCCAGTACTTCCAGAGTTTGTATTGCTGGCCTGTTCAACAATTGTCACTCGTCGAAACAACTACAATAAGTTCTCCCAGAGTGGTTATCCTAAATATTTCAGAGCTTTTTTGAATCCCAGGAATAATTAATATAATACCAGGTGTGATAGAGGGTGAGGTACTTGAGGTACCACATTTTATTCCATCTGTTCATAAGTCAGCAAATCAATTTGGTTTCAGTTTTGCCCCTGATGCTCCCAAGGTATAGAATAAGCTGTCAGATGGCATCCTCTCTGCCACATTTCTTCTATATTTGAGGAAGAAACTGAAAGCTTATCTAATCTCAAAAGCCTATCCAATATAGGTTTTATTGTAATGTCTAAATTTCTTTTTGGTGTGAACCTCCCTTTTTGTGTCTCTGGACTATGAATTCTTTTAACCTGTACTTGGTTGTTGTACCTTAGAGTCTGTCTTTTGATAGTGATTAAGCTCTATAAAAGTCATACACACGTGTTAGAATTAGAAAGTGCAACATTAGTCAAACAATCTTGAAATTTGAAATTAACTATTAACTGCATTAATACACATACTATTTTTTCAGTTCACAGAACTTATACTCAGGTGACACTAGAATGGAATTTCATATTGTGGTCGGATGGTCAAGCACTGCTGGGGTCCATTCTGATTCTAAAGATGGTGCTGGTACGACACCTACAGTCACAATCATTACAGAATGTACCCAAGGTGAAACTGTGCAGGTCAAGGCTTTGAACTATGGTGCAACAAGATGGGGAAACTTTGAGGGAATTAATGTGTCAGTATTCAGTGGAACAATTCTTGCCTTATTGTAAAATGTTTGTTAACATCTATTGTTCACTGATTTCATTGTACAACTGACCTGGATAAATTGCTTGGTCCCATTATTGTAATTTCAAAATTAAATAAATCTTTGAAATGTAATTTCTATCGTTTGCTGATTGAAGTTTTTCTTTGAAAAAAGGATATACTTTGGCCATACTCGTAGTACCCACGTATTCCATCCAGCAATAATTGCTCACATATATTCTGAATCAAATCATTTTATATAATTTGTATCCAAATACACTGCATCAGAGCAATGGATCAGCTTTTCTTTTGTGTACACTTCTCATCATGCATTAATGAGCATATATTTCATGTATCGTACTGATGTTGATGGAGATATTGATGGATATAAGTTGATGGCTAGCTTCCAATACATCATGTAGGTCAATAATCAGCTGGAGGTATAGAGAAAAACTTCCAACTTCTCCGCCTCAGTCCTAGGCTGTGATTTAAAACCCAAAACATGAAGTGGAAATTAAGTGGTGATAATATTGTTTGTGCGTTACCTTGGTTTCCGTAATCAGTACACAATCAATTTACTCCAGGGCTAAGATGTACAATAGTGTATTGTACATCAGTGTACACAAAGGGGCTTCCTTATCGCCTCCATTAAGGAGGTTATAAAAAGATTTTTGTGAAGCTGACGTTTGGAATGTAAGTAATGCAAATGTGGTTGGGTCGACTTTGTGTATTTAAAATCCTAAATGGTGATAACATCGTGGTACAATTCTTCAATATATAAAACATATGGCAAGTGAATAAAAACCTTCACTAGTTGCCAGTCAAGTACAGGGTACACTACAAAATAGTTGTTATCACATACAAAATTATAAAATGATAGCCAACCATCCTACCTAAGTAAATTAATTCACCTCTACACCTCTTCTAAACCAGACATTTTTAAACTCCTGTTATTATGCAACTGTTCCTTGGAACTGTACAGAATTGTACAGAACTAACTTAAGTACACAAAAGGTAACTAGATCCAGTCTAGTGAGGAAGTTCTAGAACCTATGGGCGTCCCCCAAATCTATAAATAGTATCACTGAGGTTAGTCTAGAAGGATTTCCCCCCAGTCCATAAATGGATCAACAACTCTTACTTTAAATGTTAACACATACATACAAAGCTTAGATCAAATAATGCACAGACAGAATGCCCATATATGTAACAATCATGTCACATGAATATGTTACATAAGACGTTTCTGTTTCACTCCCTTTCTGTTGAAGTACAATATGCAGAATTTGGGGATAAATTTCAGGTTGAAACTGAATTGGTATTTTGACTAGCTATCACCTCAGAGCCAGTCAGTGGTGGTAAGTAGGATTGGCCAGAAGCAGGAAAACTGTAGATTGTAGAAAGTTTAAAATTTGCGGGGACATTGGATTTTTTGGAGGGGACGAGGATGTAGGTGTGGAATGTCACAGTTTGACCATGTTGTTTTATGGTACCAGCCCGTGTTGGCCTTTAAAGGCAGTTGCCGTAGTAATGCTGATCTTTTTTGTCTGGTCTATATCCTGGGAACCGTAAGGTATAGGAAGTTCATACTTAGTAAAGAATATTTTTGGAGGATGTTGGTGTCCAGAGTCATTGTATGACCTTGATGTGACATTTAGCCTTGCTCTAATGACCTTTATCTCTAAATATCCTGGCCAGACTATAACTCAAAAACCAATAAGTGCAGAAAAGTGTTACTTTGTAGGTATAGTGGTTGGTAGTTGCAGATGTGCATTGGTACAGTGTTACCTGGTATGACCTTTCACCTTGGCCCTGCCAGTGTGTTTTGGCTGCTATATTTGAGACCTGCTTAAGTTTAGTTTTATCTGACTGTGCTGTCTCCACTGACAGCTATACTTCAATTAATAAAATACAAACTCTGCTGATCTCAAGAGACCACTTCAGACTCAGCAAAATAAAGAAAAAAATGTATAATGACGGAGCTAGTTTTTAGGTTGCACTAACAGCATGATGTACCATCGATAATAATCTTTTCGATCGATAATAATCTTTTCTTGCTGTATTCAATAATATTTAATTTTTGCAAGGAAAGAAATGGACAAAGAATCAAAATATTTTGAAGAAAGCATTTTTGGCATATTTGTTACTTAAAATAAAATCACGGCTTTGTGTTGTAAGCAGTAGTGGAAAAGGACTGTGCTATGTATGTAGCTTTTGTAACACAGTACTGCTATACCTGTTGAAACAAAGAATGGGTGGGGATTCGACCCCTATGTGCTAGATTGTGACCACATGGAAGGTTGAAAACAATCTCAAATTTTTGGTAAACCCGAGAAAGCCCTCGTAAAGGTAACTGTAAATATCGGAAAAATGTGACTGTTATGTAAGCTAGCAGTTGTGCATTTTTGTAGATATAAAATCTTAATTTTGACAATACATCATGACATGAAATGAGAATACATCATCATAAACACAGTTTTTTGTACAAACGACAGCCTCTTTTAAAATTAACAAATATTTAATGGATACATGCAAATACAAGGCGGTTAGCAAATGGTGAATCTTCATTTTCAGAGTATTCCTTCCCTGCAAAACTATGGGAAAAGGATGTTGTTCAAAATCTGGGTGTGCTGTTTGATCCTAAATTCAGCTTCACCAATCATGGAAATTCTGCCATCAAATCTTACTTTGCCAACCTTCGAGATTTGCATCATATCCGATGCTTTTTCTCACATGTCATGTCAATTTTGGTAGCAAACACAGTGGCTTGTAGTCGTCTGGATTATTGCAATTCTCTGTTTCGCAGTTTGTCCTCCAAGTATATCACAGGGCTTCAAAATATCCAGATTTTTCTCATGCCTCTCCAATTTAAAGTCTCTTCACTGGCTTCTTGTTAAACAACGAATCATTTTCAAAATACTGTTACTCATATATAAGTTCCTTACCACTGGAAAGCCAAAATACTTTACCCAATATTTGTCTTTATATACATCTGTTGTTAAGACAAGACGTAGTAACCAAGATAAGATGTACCTTAAAGTCCCCTTCTATAGTTCCTCATTTCATAAATCTAAAGTTAATGTCAACAAGTCCTTCTCACATGATGCTCCAAAACTCTGGAATGATTTGACACTATCATGTTTCAAAATACGATTTAAAACCTACCTGTCTCAAAAGTCTTTCCCTCCTTAGTTTTTCTTGCTACCAAGCACTGATGATCCCCTGGTGACGACCCTGTTATGGTTTATGACTTATAACTTATGCATCATGATTTGGATGGTGTGCCTTAGAATCCACGAATTTTCAGAGATTAGGCACACGAAAACCTGATACTTGATTTTCATACATTCAAAATACTAGGACATGGAAGAAATATTACAGACCCAATTAGAAAGGATTTCACATCCATGCATTTGGAAATGGAAGGAATGAGACCAGATTTCAGGAACTCAGAAACTCACCCTTTATCCTCTCCCCATTGATTCATTCAAAATTAATGAACGAGATGAATTATTCCTATTTAATAAGAGTCCCCCTAAAGCACAAACTCAGGTCTTCCTTTCAGACAATGACTGTCAAACCTTAAACTGTCCACAAGTCCAAACTCACCTCAGCACTTTCTGGAGGGGCAGTCTAGAGGGAAACTGATTGAACAACGTATGACACATTATTACAGATAATTCTACCATTTTACCACAAACAAATGAGGGAGACAATCTCTAATCACCTCAGGATACAAAGACCACCAAAAAAGATCCAGCTCTTACCTCTTTCACCCAGTCTCTCCTTACCTAAAAGGCAGTGGAAAATGAATAAAAAGAAAGTCCCTTGGGTTTTACAGTCGCCTGTTTGTTGTTTTAAAACCCCCAAAAAGATGAAGACCAGTTATAAACTAAAGCAAACTAACTACCTTTCTAATCATAGAAAAAATTCTAGATAGAACATCACTATCAATAAGGGCTTATCAGGTTCAAGGGGATTAGGTATCATTAACAGATCTATCAGGTACCTACCTACGCATCCCGTTTGACCAAAACAAAAAAAATTCTATAATTTATTCACAAATCTTACTTTGACCAATTTAACTCTGCACCCCATGGGCATAGCCCCAAAAGTCTTCACAGTGATAGTCAAGGAAGAGAAACTTATTGCCTTGTGCACAGGAATCAAACTTCATCAGTAGCTGGATAACTGGCATATGAGGGCACAGTCTCACAGTGGGTCTACACAATACAATCAATTTTGTCAACAGAGTCATTGGCATCTCTAAAATAAACCAAGAAAAATCAGAGATCGTACTAGCTTTAACTGCATGATGCATGACGTCACTAAATTTGGTTCTATTCTGCAATTGAGGCAGATCCAACTGATCTTAGAGTTTAATTTAGATTTCTTACGTTGTCCCTACTCTTGCTACCATGAAAAATGTTTTATACCAATCTTGGAGGGGTATCAAATCGAGCATTTGCATTCTTTGGCCAAGTATGACACTGAGAAAGTGACTGTGCATTGCAAACCTGGGCGCACGTCAGACCGTCTCGACTGTAATCAAAAGCTTTGAAAGAACAAAACCAAGACAAATAAGTATCTTTCTTGGCCAAAAATTCCTGGTTCATACACTGTTTGGAAAATTTCGTTGTGGACCAAATGTATCTAGAAGTAAATCCACAGGCAGATGAAGAACCCACGCCCAAGTTTACTCGTTTATTATCTTTTGCTTATTACAGCAATGGGTCTCATCATGTTGGAAATTATTTCCACTCTTTGTGAAACAAAAAGAATACACATGTCTACATGTGACCCCCTTACTTTTGTGTGTTTTGTTGTGAGCAAGTACCTAAGTTATAATACTGACACACCATGGCTTTGCTGTTAGTCCCTTTTGCAACATTTTTTACAGTATCTTGACCACTAGGGACGTGCATCTGCGCATGCATGCGTCTAACCTATCTATGTGCTCATTTTAAGTGGAATATTTAATTTCGCCCCGTTCCATAAGACAAAGCAACACTGCATCACTGGCATTTGCAGAAGTCCAGGAGAAATCATAAGCATCGTCCAATAAAGATATCAAATAATATTGCTTCTTTAGAATTTTGATTTGATTCCTCTCTCATGGCTCTGCAAAAACCAGCCATCAATTGACCCATAGTGAGCTGGTCGTATGTAACACATTCTCATTTCCCAACAACTCTCCCCAAGACAATAATACCAAAGCATGGGATTAAAATATTTATTATAATCATAAATATAATATAATTATTAAAACAGCTTTGTATCATGTATATATAGTTTATAAGTATGGCAGTATATCAATCCCTGTCACGACAGTAGTAAGTAAACATAAATAACTCAAATGTAAATAAAATATGGTTAAACCCAACACGCAGTGAAGGCAATAATAACAATTATTGCCCCCACGTCATGAGTTATACAATAAAGATGCAATAGCAACTTAGTTACATATTATAGCAATAATTTACAATGCCATCCCGCATTATACCTAATTGAGATGCTGAAGTTCTGTTAACCTATCTGCCACCACCTTCTGTATATTGTCATTTGCTCTCAAATGGTAAACTGTGGGTAATGAAACAGTACTGGGTACTTCCTGTGTATTTGTTACATTTGCATGCGTTCTCGCAGAGTGATTACTTGTGTGTGTACTGTCAGATTGTTTCACGACCTTGGTGTATTTGTCACCGCACTTCTACTCTTGGATTTATGAAGCCCTGATGTTTTCTTAACCTTTTTCTGCTCTATTTTATCTAGTCTTTCACCAATGACACTCAACTGTTATAAAATAGTTTGGTTTATAAGGGACAATGCATCCAGAGTCAGTGTTTTACTAGTAGAAGTACTAGAACCAATCAAATGAACGTGTTTGAGTAATCGCATCGTCGCTTTCCGAAGTATCCTTTAAACCACTACAGTCTACCTCACTACTAGAATAATTTTTATCAGAAACTTGCTGGGATTGGCCAGGAGAATTAACTTCCAGCAAGTTCTTCAAAAATCCTTTGTCTCCCAAAAGCTGCTGTTGAATGGTTGTTTGTACACCATCACTCTTTGCAGAACGCAAATTATATTTCTTCCTCTCCATCTATGTACACAGTTTACTAAAATATAAAGTTAAAAATCTAAAACACATGCACCAAAATGAAGATGAAAAACAAGTTTGATTTTTCAGATGTTACCTCTTCCAAATCTTGAATGCAAATGAAAGAGTGAATGCAGGTTTTTTGCCTCTAATTGGAAGGAACCAATGAAATGAGAGTTTACAAAAGGCGTGGGCTGCATACTAAAACCCAGAGCACAAAAATTTATGGTTCGCCAAATGAATGAACCCACTTGCACATGCCTATTTTAATATTCAACACAAGTATTACTAAAGATGACAATATCAAGATATCAATATCAGCCACACACATTGACACATTTTGCTGTCATAATTGTTACAAAATGTTTTGTCACCGCGCACTATAACCACTCTGTAACAGCTCTGGACATGCAGGGGTTGGTTGTCGGTGAAATGAGACTCAAGCTCAACTAAAAGCTTTATTTCCTATCTACATATGGTGGAACACCATGACAAATCAACGAACAATCAGCACCAGCAATTGTCGTAAATCATTGACCAGAAAATACACCTATACAAACAATAATAAATACCATTATAATGACAGAACTGCTGGATACACATAAATGTTAACTCACATAATAAATTACTTTATAACTGAAATACCATTTTACATGTTCATCACAGCCAGTCATATATCTTGTTTATATTACATGAATATTGTCAATATCCGTATTAAATGCACTGACCAGAAATGTAAAGAAACAACTAAATGAACATAACTAAAACTACTAAAATTACAGCTACAACTACAAGCCCTTGCCTGACTGACCTGAATAGTAATTCACCTTTCAAATAATCATACCAAAGTACACAAGTTACATATTGCTTGAATCTTTATTGAATAATAAATAAGATTTATCAGTAACCAATAATTAAACTACAAGATTAACTATCAGCAGCACAAAAGAAATAAACACAAACTTCAGATTATAATCAATCAAGGTCAAAGTATCTTTGTACTAAGACACAACATATGAAAATGACTATTTATGACATAATCACTGTCATACAGTATTCAATCATTCCTAACATACAAACACTCATAGCAGATCACAAACCTGCACACAGCTTTCCTGAGCTTCAGTTCCATACTAATCATCCCAAATCACTGTGTAACAACAAACACACAAAGGTCCTCTCTCCTTACCTTTCAAAACCCAACAAAGGGCAAACCGCGCCTTTTTCTCACTTCAAAACACTTGCAATACTTCAGCCGTACGAATAAACAGCCGTTTAATAATATAAATGATCAAGCGATAAACCCTAAAATATCAATTCTCGCGACCGCACTGTGACAATAAGTTAACTAAGACCCTATTAGAGTGCTCATTAACATAAATTGGAAGTTTAAGTTTTCTGGGATTTCATTATCTTAGAAGACTTCATTATATTCATTTTTTCGGGGAATTTAGTGGGATTAAAAGGAAGGGCTGGGGTTGTTTGGTTTGGCTATTCTTCATTGATTTGAAGGCGTCATGTTTAAAGTCTAATATGAGGGGCCACGGTGGCAGAGTGGTAACACTCTCGCCTCCCACCTCTGAGGCCGGGGTTCGATCCCCAGCACGGCCTCAAGTGGGAAAGCTGGTAGTTGCTTGCCATTGGTCGGCAGTTTACAGTACAGAACCCTAACAAACTGTATGTACTGGTTTCCTCTGCCCTTCCAACTACCCGTCGTGATATGACCTGTACAGTGTTGAAAGCGATGTAAAACCCCAAATAAATAAATAAATTAAAGTCCAATATGAGTCAGTTTGATGTACCGTATCTGAAACATGAATTAGGTAGACAGTTTTTTCACAACAGTAAGTAACCGAATAAAAGCTTGGGAAACTTATTCATTGGTTTTACCAAACAATGCAGAACTAATTTGACAAGTAGTTATGATTTAAATTGATTTTTCCATAGAGGTATTTTAGCTGGTCATTTTATGAGGATGTATATAGTGACTTAAATTAGACCAGTAAAATAATGACAGCAAAAGAGAAAAGTCTCGTGCAATATATAGTGGGAGAAGTAAAAGCGAATCCCTGGGTCATGAAAGATAAAGTGGTTTTCATTTGCTTTGCCTTTTCTTTGGAAGAGTTTATCTGTTTTTTGAAGAACATTGGAAAGGTTGTGTAAAAATTTTAAAAAATGGTTGTAGTTATGTGCACAAATATGTTTGTTTTTCACTGTAAAGTCGGAGTGTTCTGTTCCTGGGTGCTAGTGTATTCAAACACCACTGGGTATTCAAACATCCAACCCACGTCTCTCTGGCTTTTTGTGAAATCACACATAGTTGGGTTTCCACATTACCAATGGGTTCCACTGTGAGGTGATGATGTTCACGTTTCATAATTTTGAACTTTGAGAAAAAGTCAAAGAAAAGGTCAAAGCAATGTGCCTTCTATGGAGGGAACTTAGATAATCAATATATTTAGGTTCTTTCTAGTGGAACTCTCCACCTTTCTTCAGTGGATGTGTTTATAATCTATTTCATTTTTTTTCTTTTTTCCTCAGTTTCATTTGCACCATTTCTCTAAAAATTATTTGAAACACGGGTGAATATTTAAAAAGAATGGGGAAACAATTTTATTTGAGTGGTCGGGAAATATTTATGGGGTTATTTCATTTATGTGACACCCTGCTCTCTATGGCCAATTGTCAGGAATCTGGAACTGAATCTTTTACATCTTAATGATCTTAAAAACCATTGTACGGAGATCCTATAGGAAAAATAGGTACAGTTTACAAGAAATTCAAATCTTTGCAGATTGTTGTCAGATTTTAAACATCATAAACTAATCGTAAGCCAATCTTATTGGCATATTTACAATGTTATAGTAATTGTAAACCTATCTTGACAGTCGCAAAAGCAATTTCATATCTTGTAGCAATCTTAAATCTATCTTAAGGCTTGTAAACATATCATAAACTTTTCAGACAAAATGTGTGATAATTTTATCTTAATGTTAAAAACTATGGGATGATAAGATCTGATATTTCTTAAACCCACCGTAAGCCTATTGTAAACTACATCCCTAAATCATACATTTTTTATTATTTACAATCGTATATCTATCGCAAGAAAGCACTCACAATTTAAATCCAGGAAATGTTTTTGTTAGAATCAATTGATTCATCACTCTTATTCAACCATTCTTCAATCACTCAACAGGCGAGGACACAAAAATTTGATCATACAAATTTTTGCCTGATAGGTTACAACTACTTACTACAGTCTTTGTAATTTGCCAGGATAAAATAAACTGATTAAAATATTTGTTTAAGTGAGTTTAAATACACCATACATTACAATCAGGGTTTGTCCATTAATCGGACATTAACTCTTCTACATTAGCCATCTGTCACTTTTGGTTGATATGTAATTTTTTGCCCATTTTATTCCAACCACCATGGGCTGTAATTGTCTTTGATGGAAAACCCTCTACATATCATAGGTTTAATGTACAAAATCCAGTTGTTGCCACCATCAATAAATTTTTCAATCTTTTGGAGACCATGACACATTTCAGTCTTGATAAAGATATGCAATTTGGAAAGACAACAGCTCTCACTTTGAGCATATTCTTTTTCTTATTCTATGCATTTTAACATTTCAAGCTGCTTTCAAGGAATGTCAGCTGATATTGTGCTCAGAGGAAACGCTTTTCTTTTTGTAATCCTTAGAATATTGTGTTGGTAAACTTTAAATTGCATGTTGTTTAAATGAGATAGACATAGAAATTAACTGAAATATATTTGAAAATATACAGTGAGTTGGAATGAATGCACATGAAACACCTTATAGCAGGCTCTGTTATGTGTAATATACAGCTTTTAAAATTCCCCTCTGATAAGCAATCTCTTTCTCCACACAGAACTGGTAAGACAGGGTGAAATGGTATTACATAAGTTTTAGGGTCATGGGGCAAGCATGGTAGCAATTACCAGTTGCTTTTAAGTTTCAGCAGGAAAAGACGAAAAGTTAAACCTAACAAATTTATTAAACAATTAAAAACAATGATTACAGTCAACTGGTATGCTCTCAATAGTACATACAATGATACAATATTGAAACCTATCTGACCCGATCACTGTAACTCATAGTTAAGTTTATCCACTGTATCCAGCAATCTGTCCTGTGATCTGTCCAATGTCCACTAGCATACAGATATCTGTATCCTATGATCTGTTCAATGTTCGATAACACAAAATGTCTTTATCCTGTGATCCATTTGTATCCAATATCACAAAACGTCTGTATAGAGGTATTTAGAGAGTTTGCATTTCAAGATATGTCCACTCCAAGATAAGGACAATGTCCAAAATGCAGTAAATCTAGTCTCTGGTAAAATCATACACTGTATATAATAAATATTATCCAAAGTACAGCAAATCTATACAGACACTGTAGAAAGTTCACTCCAGCAAAAGGTCACAACAACACAAGCAGTCTTTATTAATTCTAAGACACAATAGCCTTCCTTATAGCCAACAAATACTTGTGGTCAGATGTACAGTTCTTATATATACTCCAGAAATTCTAGAATCTTATAGAACATAACAGCTTTCACCAGAGGCAGTGAGGAAGATCTAGAACCTACAGGTAGCTTATACGGTTTTCCCAAATCTATTAATAGCATAACTGGGGTTAACCTAGACAGGATCCCCTCAATCTATAAATAGATCAATAAACGTCAGTAACACATAACACAAAAAAACAATAACTCCTTTACTTTAAATGTTAATACATACATATAAAGCTTAGATTAAATAATGCACAGACACAGTGCCTATATATGTAACACCTCCCCCTTAAAGAAAAATTTTGGAAGCCAAGGGGTTACAAAATTTTACAAGATTTTTGTTTCCAACAAATATACATAAACCCAAATAAAACATCGATAAAAGCATATTTATCAAAATACAAAAAGAAACATTCATACCATGTATAAACTTTACAAACTTTACCATAATCACATGACATAGTTGAGTTGATGTCACCCTGCCCAGGGTTTCAATGACATAGTCCAGGTCACCTACTATCTTTAACACTTAGTACAACCCATGATGTCTGGCCGGAAATGTATTTCCCTGGACATCCAGTAACACTAAAACCTTGTCACCTGGTTTGAAAACACGGTTTTGTGACTTCCTATTATAAAGCATCCTCGTTTTTGACTGAGAATGTTACAAATTTTGTTGCTCTAGCTCACAAGCCTATTTAATTCTACATTGATTCGTGAATGCAAAGTATCAAGTGAAATATGAAATTATTAAAAAAGCTGGATTTTGAATATATTACATATAAGAATAGTAGCCCTGATTTTTCTATTCTAATGGGATATTCATTTTCGGATCAAAATTTTATACCAATCAATACAGTCATGTTAGCAACAAAATATTATCTCCTCCATTATGCTACTCAAAAGTGAAGAGTTCAAGGAGCAATAAAAATTGTACACAGAACAAGAAATTCTCTCAGAAGCTAAGTCAAATTTTGTATCCTTTAGCAGAATATGAAATAAGTGGAAAACTCTGATGGAATAGTAATCTAAAATAAGTTGTGTTTTATTGTCCTGCGTAAAGTAACCAGAATAATATGGCTCTTTTAAATTGTGCAAGATATAATAATAAGGAAAATATGTGTTTTTTTTCTACTGATGAAATAAGTTTGAAATATGTCAAAAAATAATTATAATTATATATTTTGATAAAATTTTTGAGCTATTATATTATTTAGTGCGTGCTTTAAGTTTCTTTTTGCTCTCATAATTGTAACAAGCCAGAGTGGCTTTTATCCGTTTTCCTACACTGTGCTTGACAATGTTTGTTAAAAGGGACCAATAAAAATATGAAAAAGGTTTGTCACTTTATTCTAGCATAAAAAAATCTCATTGAAATGGATAAATTGTAATCATTTTGGAAGTGAATAAGTTCAGGTCATTAATTGAACAAAGTGTTGAACAAATTATAATATGTTGGACCAGAAAAAGGAAGTTATGGTAATTTAAAATGAGTTAATTTATTTATTTGGCGTTTTACGTCGCTTTCAACACTGTATCGGTCATATCATGACGGGGGGTAGTTGGAAAGGCAGAGGAAACCAGTATGTACCCTTCATCAGGGTTCTGTAGTGTAAACTGCTGACCAACAGCAAGCAACTACCAGCATTCCCACTTGAGGTCATGCCAGGAACCAAACACCGGCCTCAGAGGTGGGAGGTGAGAGTGTTACTCTGTAAAATGAGTTTAAATGAAGTATGGTTATTGCTTAGTTCCATATGTATCATCCTTTTAAAGCCAAAAAATCTACCTCTGATGGCTTCAAATATGAATTGCATGGAGACTTGTTATCTCCAATTAGTTTTTTACATATTTTTAATTGCCCCGACTCTGACGGGAGTATTTTTTGTTTTCACTAATGTGTAACATTGGGAGTTTTTTCTCTTCCCTTCTACAAAATAATTAATTTATCACTAACAGCTATGGCAAAGCTTTGGCAAATGCATTATTTTTCTTTATTTCTACTTTAGAATGCTTGAACATTTCCTTGACCTATGCAGTAATTGAAATTACTCATGTTTGCTTTGGTAACTTGTGGAATACCCATTAGCATAAATGTACTGAAACTCACAACACCCTTGAATGGCAGTAAATGCCTATATGCGCCGTATGCATTATTTCATTTTATTTTATAACTATATAGTTGGAATATGGGAACCATTCTGCTTGAAATAATATGTTCCTGTTATTTACTCTATATCTGATGTTATGATATAACCAATATAAATACTTACAAAATGAGGTTATGTCTTATAACAAGTGTCACTTTAGACACCCTAAAATGTCACACCCTGTTTTATTCTTGTTCAATTGGTAGCAGTAATATGTGCTGTAAGATTTAGGTTAATAAGATAAGATAACAATTCTTTATCTTTTGATGTGAGAGTATATACAGAATTTCAAACATTTATGTCAATAATGTCTGTATTTATAACTCTCACTGTGCACACAACCAAACTGTTGAGACAATAATGTTAACACTTGCAAAATTTTCCCTGGGATTATAAACTTATAACTTACACTGATACTACTTCTCGAAATTTTGGAGGAAATATTTTTGGGGGTATTTAGAAAGATGGAGGGAAACAGTAGAGGCTGAGATGTAGAAAAGTAGGCCATGGATGGAATCCATTTCCTTTTTTGAACCAGCCAAATATACTTCCACAGTCTTCCATATTTCAAATTCTTAAGTTTTATTTATTTATTTTTTGGAGTTTTGTGTCGCTAGCAACACTGTACAGGTCATATCACTACAGGTAGTTGGAAGGGCAGAGGAAACCAGTACACACAGTTGGCCAAGGTTCTGTACTGTAAACTGTGGGCCACCAGCAAGAACTACCAGCTTTCCCACTTGAGGCCGTGCCGGGAACCAAACCCCGGCCTCAGAGGTGGGAGGCGAGAGTGTTACCACTCTGCCACTGTGGCCCCCTGCAGGTTGATAGAAAGATTTTGTCTGATGTCCTTTAGGAATGCAATTAATTAAAACAAGTCTTAAACATATTGATAAGTTAACTTAAGTTTTAAATCATGTGCCTTGAGTATATGTTATAATTTGATAACAAGGCTCTCTACTATTGGTACTATTATTGAAGTAGAAATGATCAAACCAGTCATTATTAAAATTGACTACCATATCGCTTAAGGTGGCACATATACAAATAAAAGCTGTATTGTGAAATCTCTTCCAGAAAAAGCTTTATAAATGTGTTTCCGTACACGAAATGGGTTGTGGTGGTATTTCCACTTTTAGATTTATAAATTTTCTTTTCCCATTGCCTTTAATATAAACAAATCATTGCTAAACCTAAAACAAAAATGAAAGTTAAGAAAATTCCCGAAACAACACTGCATGTCTCATATACTAACATTTGTGATTAAAATATGCAGAACATGTATCCAGTCCAGTTTTTTTTGTTTCACTAATTTTTACAGTAGTTATGAGTGGTTTTACAGTAGTTTCAATTGTGGAATTTACAAATCAATCAAACACTTTTCTAATTCCTTCAGTTACTATGCCCCAGTCCTTTGGAACTCTCTTCACTTTCATAAAAGAAACAGTCCATCTGTTGCATTTTAGGAAGCACCTCAAAATCCACCTCCTCAGCTCTAGTTTCCCAACTTAGTTTTCTTCCCTGATATGAGAGAACTGGTCACACATGCAATTCTGGATTACTGACCTTGAACACCCCTCGACTCTCCCTGTGATAATGATTTTGTTTACTTAGCGCACTGAGATCCCTGTTGCGGGGATGATATTGTGCTCGCAAAGCAGTAGAATAGATTAGACAATAATATATGAAGCATGAATCTTTGTCTAAGCTCAAAGTCTGTCTTAACAAAGAGATAAACCTAGTTTTTAAGCCTGGGTCCAACCTTGTTGCTTTTAAATGGCAATTGTAGCCAACTTAAAATCCTCATCATCCTTGTCAACCATTTTCTAAAACTTTTTGCTTAATTTTGTTTAATTTCTGTTTTCTTTAAGTATTGCCTCTCCTCCCCTTAAATTCTGTTACACTTCAACTGTAGTGATCTAGTTGTGATATCACATTTTTGTATCCTTAGCCTTTTTTTAATCTGTAGCACTATTTCCAAAGATCTGACATATATGTCATGGTATAAAGCCCAATCTGGTAGAATTTTAAATTCTACCGGTAGGAAGCCCAATTGGATTTTCTACCAAGAAAAACTTGGTCCAGTCCAATTGGAATTTCTACTGGTAGAAAGTCCAATCGAGGAAATTTGGGTATTGCCCAGGTCCGAATTTGATAAATGCTGCAGCAAGAAGCATATGTGTTAATTGCTCAACCAAATACACTGCACTAAATGAGTGCTGTCATAATTAAATTGGATAAAAGCTGTAGTTTTGTAAAATCCATAACATCAATAATGTCAATATTACAAATTTTTCTTGAAAAACGATGGTGAGATTTCATATTGATTGTAAAATTCTTGAATAAGACAAAGAAAAATTTCAGTTTCTGTCATGTTTAATAACGTGAAATCTCTCTTACAGTAAAATATCTTCTTTAATATGCACTTTCTTCATTTCTGAAAGCTGTACCTTGCTTCAATAACGGATTTATATGAAGAGAAAGGCGATTTTTGGTGTATCAATTGGATTTTCTTTCAAGCTTATAATGAGTTTCCACAAAGATTACATCCTGGTACACAGCACAATACCTAAATCTCTGAAATTTGAATATCTATCAAGATTATTTTATTTCCGACACCAGGTGAATATCCAAATCTCCCAGATTGGAATTTCTACTTGTAGTAATTCCAATTGGAGTTTCTACCAGGTTTATCTTTGTAGAATGACCAATTGGACTTTCTACCAGTAGAAACTCCGAATGGACTTCCTACCATGATATATATTACCAAAATTACATTATATATTATTATTTTATATACTTCATATACTTTAATTACTTTATATAGCGCAGGTATCATACAATGTACAGAATATCAGGCAAGTTTTACAGTGTAACATATATGCATATATTAATATATATTTATACATTGCTTTGTGGAAAAGGTATTTTCAAATAAATTTCAATAAATATTGTAACAAGATTTAAACAAGCTATTTCTTCAACGAAGACTTGAAATGTTTCATCTGTATTCTGGGAAGCTGTTCAAAAATTTGGGGCCACATATTGAAGAAACTATGTCTGAGTACCCTTGATCACGAAGGAAATTTCCAAGGCTATTGTTTTGGTGCTATGGGTGTTTCTTCTAGCATTTCTTCTGGTGCAAAGAGTTTGCATATAGGATGATGCGTAATTCCAGATGCACTTAAATATATAATTTAGATGGGTTAGCATGAAGTGGGCCGATTTTTTCAAGTATTTTAGTCCTATGTAAAATGTAGACTGGCTAGAAACATTATGTTTGACAGACATACATAGTGATAGCAGCAACATAATGCAAAAATTGTTCATAAACCTTCTTTTATCAAATGTAAAATTGTACAAAATCTTTGAACATTACCTGCACCAAACATTCATGAAGTGGGTCGATTTTTCAGTCAAAAGTACCCCTCCCACATTCATATTTTGAGCATATCGCTGTGTTTCTTGGATTAATATATTTAAAAGTTCACAAAAACGTTCACAAGAAAGGCAATAGCAATAAATCCATGATCAATAGATTTGGTTTGTGAATGTGCCGTGATGTAATTGAAGTCAAGATTTTCCATCCCATGAGAAGGGTGATAAAATTGATTTTTAATAATTTAAATCACTAAATTGAACAGACATCAAAACATCCAAATCTGATCTTTTGTGATGTAACTAAGTACTGTAAAACTCCCCCCCCCCAAAAAAAAAATATGATAAGGAACACAGCAAAGTCTTATTTTGTTAATTTTTTTTTAAAAAAATGACCAATTTTGTGAGTCGACCCACTTCATGCTAACCCATGTAATATTTTGTTTTCCATCTGTTCTGTGATGGGCATCCAATGTAGGTCCGATTTGGCTTTTGTCACACCTGTAACATAGGCCTTCAAGGTCAAGATAAGCTTTGCAGATATATTTTGTATTATAAAGACCGGAAGTGAGCAGACTACAGAAAACAATGCAGTGCGCATATTTTTGCGTACAATTATCTGAGGCAATAACTGGACGATCGCCGATAATACAGAACCAAACGATACAGACAAAATATAGTGCGACAAGTAGGTGTGTACAGAAACATGTTTACAATAATATTTCGGGATTAATAAATGAAATCTGTCTTTATAATAGAAATAAAGCCCACAGTTTTGTGATTTATAACCCCCGATAATTCACAAATTATGCGCTTGTCTGTTATTCGCCGGAAATTTGTGAATTATCTGGGGTTATAAATCAAAAAACCTTGGACTAAATTCTACATTATTGGAAATTTCCAAATAAGCTTTATGGTAGCCAATAAAGGAAGCAGTTTTCATGGTCTAAATGAGACATTATGAGTTGGTAGTATATTGATAAAAAATTTTAATCCTATAAGAATTTAGCATCGCTTTCTGGCACTGATTATTGATGTGTTTCAGGAAGGAAAGGTTTTACCCAGGGAACATCTGGGAAGTGTTATACAGTCAGATATATTTACCATGGAACTTTCCACATTCATAGAATCTCAACTACATTTCCCTAGCTGTTCTTTACTGTTAAAATAAATCAGGTCTGCTTTATTTGAGTTAATGTTGAGTCTGATAGTACCCATCCATTTATTTACAGATGACACACACTGCTCTAGTTCTGTTATAAAGATATTATCTACCATTACATTACTTGGTTCAAATGATTTCATCAGGGTCATCAGGAAATCTATTTAAATATGTCTTCAAAAGTAATATCCACTAAAGGTGCTACATAGAGCTTACAGAAAACAGGTCCACCAACTGAACCCTGTGATACTGAGAAATTTTGTGATCTTTCTGGATGAATACATGTCATTTATTCTGACTTTAAAACACCCTGATCTCAAATATGAATCAAACCATTTAATAACAATTCCTCTGATTCGATACAAATTTTCAACCAGCTGTATAAGAATGTCATGGTAAACCATATCAGATGTGGTGATGAGATCTATGGCTGCGCATATGTATTCAGGACCTCTGCTTTTCATGTAACAAGATAACCAAGAAATAAAAACTTTACACTTTGATGTGTGATTCAGAATTGTAGGAAATGCCATACATTCAGGTCACTCCAGCCTGTCCAAATTTACTGTGTAGCATAGAACTTTGGTCCTCCAGATCTTCAGAACATAATCTCATAATTGACTGGCTACCAAGCAAACAATAAGATGAAACCAGCAAATCAAAATTTTTATGTTACTACATTTGCACATATTTGGCAATCGTGCCTCTTGTGAACAGAAGCACCTTTTTCTGTCATTAAAATAGATAAAACAGATATTGTCAGATAGATGAATGGTGATATTATAATGGTTAATCCAAAATAACCTAACCATTAAAATGATTGGGTCTATCACCATGTACACTACTACTACTACTATTACGAATACTATGCTTGATTTAAGTGTACCATGTCAGTTGATGCCTCAATTTTAGAGTGGTATACAGGTCTAGCAATTAATCTCTTTGACCCTACCCTTAAGGAGTTTTATGCTTCTTTTAACAGCCAGGATCATGCTGCTTTGCTTCAGTGTTGAACCCATGCAGAGGTGACACCCTGTGATTACGTGCCAAACTTGCTAACCCACTAGACCACTGTGGACCTCTGTTTTCAGTTTGATCCCAAGTCGACATACATAATTCACTGTTATAATTTGATTGTACTTCTTGAATCTTACAATCTTATTTTGAAGGCCACTGTATAAATACTTCTACAACGTTATGACAGTTATACAAGATAAACTCCGGTCTTTGATTTTGTAATGAGTTTAGCCCAACATGTGAAGGGTATGTGTCCAAATAAAGCTGTAGGATCTAAAACCTCACATTTGACCGTGATCTTTAAGGTTTGAGACTTCATTTTAGTTATTTCAGTTAAAACTTCAGAACATGTTCTTAATTCCATCTTTATTTTTATGCTTCGTAGTGCACACTTATCCATTCATTACTGTACACTATATTGATTGTTATTCATTGTTATGAATATTATGTGTAAAATATATTATCTTATCTCACAAATAACCTTAGTAACTTAGAAATAATATTCTGAATATTAGTGCAGTAAATGCCTGTCTGTGTGAAAATTGTATGGAGTAGAAATAGAAGGGAGATTTTGGAAATATTTTTACAGTCCTTGCTACTTCACAATATAATGCCTATCCAATCAAACATGGTGATGGGTCTAAATCAAAACTGATAGAGAAGAAAATTCCTGAAATTTTACCACAGCTATATTTGCTAGTTGGGAGAATTACTAAGTAAAAGTTCACTGTTTTCTATGTTTTCATTTTACTTCCTTCTTGAAACAGGAAACTTTAGAATTGTTCTATCCTTATACATATGACATTTACAGTATAGGATTTTGATATTAACTCACTTCAATATTAAATGTTTCGGTGAAGCGACAAATATGACCACAGTTTCAGGTGACAGATTACCAGGCATTATAATCCCATCAGACGCTGATACACATGACACTTCACAGGTGACATCACTTATGCTGGCTGCCTATCATGGAAATAATGAAATTGTTTTGGCTCTACTCAAGGAGAATGAACATTGTGTCAAGTCCAGAAATGTCTTTGGTCAAACAGCTTTACACTATGCCATTGACAGTGGCCAAATAAAAGTAATTGATACTCTTGTGGGCTATGAGGCTGATCCTAATGAAGTAGATTCAAAAGGACAGAATATATTACACAGATGTGCTCAGCATGGATCTTTTCACAAGGTGGAAACATGTCTTAACATTGGGATAAACATAGATATCTGTGATAGGAATGGGGACACCGCATTAGCAATTGCAGCCCAAACAGGAAATCTTGAAATTGTTAAACTTTTAGTTCATTCTGGATCTGATATATCAATTAGAAATAATAATGGATTAAATGCCACTGATTGTGCATTATGCAACAATCATGAAGAAGTTCAAGCACTTTTGTTAAATTCAAAATTGGAGCCCGTTGATCATTATCTAGAACATATGATGATGGAAGGATGCATCCGTAGAAACACAGAATCAGTTAAAAATCTTGTAAATGCTTATGGAGTGGCAATAGTAAATTTCAGACATGAGTGTTTCAGTTATCATAGTCCTTTACATGTGGCATGTAAAAATGGATGTTTAGAACTGGCGCAGTTACTGAAAGAAAATGGAGCAAACTTAAATAGCCGTAATGAGTTTTCAGGCACTCCACTCATGTCATCTTCTATCAGCAATAAAACTGACATTGTTGAATGGTTAATAGCACAAGGAGTCAGAATGAATGATATAAATTTTTCTTATCAATCTGCTCTTCATTATGCTGTGGTCAAAGGACATATGCATATAGTTAAACTCTTGGCAGAAAATGGAATTTTATTGAATTTTCATATGACCAACGGCTTAACAGCAGTGCATATTGCAGTACAGGAGCATCATTTGGATATTTTAGATTATCTGTTGAACAAAGGTGCATTGCCTGATGTGACAGATAAAAATGGAGTCACTCCCCTGATAAATGCCGTCACATCCAATAATCTGGCTCTGGTACAGTGCCTGATAAAATATGGTGCTTCTGTCAATAAGTATGACCATAACATAAATACTCCTCTTTTGATTGCAGTGAATATAAAATCACTAGATATGGTTACCTGTCTAATTGAAAATGGTGCTGATGTTAATATAACTGACAAAAATGGAAAGTCACCAAAGGATGAAGCATGGTCATTTGGATATTATGATATTGCGATGTATTTGACAAATGTGACCCAATCTGAAGTGCATTTAGATGAAAGAGTTTGCAAAACTTTCCCTAATGCCCAGGAGCACTTGTTTCAAATGTGCACATCTGGTAAAGGAACCAAAAATCAACTTGACACCTTTGTCAGAGCAGGTGCAAATGTAAATGGTACTGATATTAATGGCAGGACACCTCTTATTGTTGCAACCCAAAGCTGTTCCAAGGAGTGTGTCCAGTGGCTACTTGAGAAAACAGTTCTTGTTTTTACAAAAGACAAACATTCATTCACAGCAATACAGTATGCAGTTGAAAATAAAGATACAGATCTTGTGTGTCTTTTACTGCAAGGGGCATCACATGAAAACATCACTTATGAAGAGACTCAACAAATTTTGGAAAGTGCAATCAAACACTGCATCAAAGAGAACTCGTGTGCAAGTGTCCGTATCACAGACATGCTTCTTAAACATTTTGCCTTTAGAAAACTTAACGGATATTGCACATCCACACTTTTGAATACATGCATAGCTTTTGAAAATGTGGCAATTGCAAAGGTGCTGTACAATTATCAACTTTGCTTTGATTCATTTGTACCAACAGTTGTGACAATTACTTGCATGAGCTCAAACTTAGATATAATACAGTGTCTTGTGCAGCACATATCTGATTCTAGGCACAGACATTCATATACTAAACTTGCTGTCAGATTTTGCCTAGCAAATCAGTTTCAGCAAGCACTTTTTACTGTAGCACATAATTTAGTTAATGCTCATGACATTTTTTGGATCAACAATCAGAACATTTGGTGTGGGTCTAATAGTCAAGCATTCATTACAACTATGGAATTTATAGCTGACAGAGGCCTTGACATTGATGCCCAAAATATTAGTGGTTGCACATTTCTTATGTATGCTGCTTCTATGGGCATGACTGAAGCAGTGAAATTTATTTTGTGGAAAGGAGCTGACATGTTTTTGTTAAACAAAGATGGAAAAGATACATTGGATATGGCATTGAATGCTGGACACTATGAAACTGCCATGTTGATCACAGATAAACCTTTAGTAACATCAGGTATTTTAGATACAGACATTCATATTATCCACAAAGATGAGTAATACACAATACTTAGATCTTAATATTGCATTAACATTCATATTAACCACAAAGATGAGTAGTACACAATACTTAGACCTTAATATTGCAAAATTAAAATATTTCTTGAGAATAACTTCTCCTGTTCTTATATTTAATTACCTTTTTCTATTTATCCAGGGTATTTTGACATGTAGAAACATATAATTATATTTTATAGATGTCAGAAAGAAACACGATCATCAACAGTCCTTTGCTGTGTGGAATGGTAAATTATATACACATATAATGATTTATTATCATACAGCATGCCAATAAATTTGGGACTTCATAATTTTTTTGCATATTTCTGTTAACATTTTATATAATAATCTTAAATTCATTCCAAACCATGTTAGTATATATATTTTATATATTTTTGGGGTATTTTACCACCATGTAGAGATGTACTATACATATTGTCCATACAGAGACAAAGTTAAAGACACAGCTAAGTACACTTGAAAATAAACTTAAATATTTCATTCTATATTGTAGGCCAACAAGCAATGAAAATTGGTAACTTGTTGAAAGACATAAAAAGACTGGCATATGATGCTGTTGTAATGAACCTTATCAGGTAAACCACTTTTTGCAAACATAGCAGTGAACTATAGGTGTACATACATGGCCAATGCTTTCATATTTATAACTGTCATAATTTTTCTGTCAAACCCTGTCAAATTGTGCCCTGATCCACATCTCCAGTTATTAAACAAGTGTACTTTTAAGCCGGGTTTTATCACCCTTTCTCGTAGGGTGCTATATCACTCGATATTGGAATTTGCATCAGTTAATCCCTCTATTAGCGCCTTTCAAGATAGATGTGGCTGATGCCAGGTATAATATTTTGGCTTTGTAATGTTTTTACATTTAGATTATTGTAGAAAGTGTATGGAACAGTTTCAACATTCAACTAGTTTAAATTGATCCATGGCTAGCTTTACAAAATAAACAGTAGATTTGCTAGAAAATAGTGATATATGTTGTAAATAGTCTGCATTATTTTGTGACAAGTTTAATGACAGTGCTGAAACAGTAATCTCGCAACAGAAATAGCATGGCGATGAAGTGATTTGAACTATTTTGCTGCATATAAAACTGTCCAGCCATTGAGATGCTGTTGAATATGCCAAATAGGTCTGCATGATAAAATGCAACAGATTAGATGTTATCGTCTTTGAAAGGTTTGCCTCAAAACATTATATAAAAATATTCAAAAAAGTTTAAATTACAAATCAGAATGATGACGAATTAGGTCAATTGGAAAAAGGGAGCTAAGGTTGGGAGTTGGCTCCAATTAAGTAATATTTGCACTTACTGGTGAAAGTTATATTGCCTTCAGTACATTTATTCATATAATAATGTTCCATTTGTTGTCAGCATAAACAACAATAACCAATCACATGGCAACATATTGGCAAAAAGTGGTTATACACTAACAAATAGTTTTTATCAGATTTCCGATAGCAAAGGGATTACTGTGAAAGTTATTCCAGAATATAATGGTATTAAGGAAAGATATAATTTTACAATTCTATAAGTTATTTAGTATTGACATATTGGCCATTTTTTCCTTTTTCTATATTCATGGGCCATGGTCTGTCTTAAAAATCTGGAGTCTTTATTGCCATCCCTGTCTCTCTGGGGTAAAAAGCATGTAAGAACATATTCAAAATTTACCAGGATCACCTTCTACTGCTCCTGGCAGTCAATTGGTACAGTCAGCCATCATGTCAAAATGGGTGTCAGTGATGTATACCACATAAACTGCATAACCACGTCCAATTGAGATAAAGCCTCCCCAGCTGACTCATCTCTAACTCTAATGTAAATGCCTAATGTAAATTACTAATGTACCTTGAAGGATCGGAAGGTCAAGTAGGGTAAAGTATGGGTTATTTTTGGCATTCACGTTAGTTATAGCAATACTACAAATGATGAGGTTGGGACTACTGGTTACACACTTTACTTCAGAGGAGCACCAATCAATGAAAATATCCAGGGATGGCTGACAGTCCCGAATGAAGAAATCAGGAATAGCCTATTGTCCATAATAGAAAGATTCCACGGGAACTGTATCTAGCATATGAACATGTAACATCTGGCTGCTAATAGTAGAACTAATCTTAGGCCATTTGATCCTCGAAAATGCATCAGCAGCATGATTTGCAGAGCCCAGACAAGGAAAATGGTAATCTGCTAGCTGTGAAACTCACCTGTGATCGGTGGTAACCAACTCGGCTGACTAAAACATATAAGTCATGGGTTGTTGCCCATGATACCAGAAAAAGTATTTCTATAAAATTTAATTTTTAAACTTCTCTGTGACTGCCAATGTCAGTGCCAAAAACTCAAGGTTATAAACGGATAGTTCCTCTTAGCCTTGGAAATCCCACTACTAGCATAAGCAATCACCCGTTTCACATCATTCTGCTCCTGTAACAAAACAGCATCTAAGGTATCACTACTTGCACTGGTGCAGAGAATAAAAGGTATTGATTAATCAGCAAAACCAAGAACAGGCACTTCACAACACTTTTGGTTTAAACCCTCAAAAGCATGCTGCAATGTCAACTGAGAACATTTGGTTTCCAAAGCTGTGAGCCTGGCTGGATTTCATTGATTCCTTTCTGAAACATTGGTGACATTTCTGCATCCACTTGATGAACTTTTATTCTCTACATAGAAAACTCTACATCAACTTTCCTTGCTGCAACAATGAAGTTGGAATTCAAAGTGTCAAATTTATGCCAAAGGGCATCTTTGATCTGGATGCTTCATAGTTTTGTAAAGAAATGTGCATTAACTACAATGTCATAATTATCTGGGCTTGTTATTGCTTCCTATTGATCCTAGAAACAATGTCCTCTAACGGAGCATGCCATTCGGTGATGCTCTCATTAGCCCCTTGCTCTGAAGTGCAATATAACATGTGGAGGATTACCTTTTCATTTCAAAATGTCAGTCTGCACCTGGTCTTTAATAGACCACTTAATGGCAGTTAACACCACACCTTCAGGACAACCTTGATAGAAATGGCAACCCTGGAAGACCAGTGGGTGGCGAGTGATGCATAGACTCTGACAAAACTGGATGGGTCTAACTCAACCTTAGCCTTGCTTCTTCTGTAACAGAGACCAACCTCCAATAATTCATCTTGGGACCAATCTTGAAAGTCAGATTGGTAATTTCCATCTGATCAGGTTTAGTATAAGCTATAAGAATACTTGGCTTCAGACTAATCAAAAACTGTCAATTTTTATGTGTGTACAATCTTGCCACAAAGAGGCTGGTTATGATGTTATATATAAGTTCAACGTGTCAGTGCAAAATATTTTTTAATCTAAAAGACCCAAGTGATTGGAAAGTTGATATTATTCATTGGAAGAGTTGAATAATCAAAGCCCATAGATGAGATAAAACAATAATAGCCAATAAAATATTTTAAATAAACCTACTTCTATATAGCAGATTGTTCACATGATTCCAGCTTGAGCCACAAAAATGATTACAAACAAATCGGTCAACAAATGAAATGAATACAAAACTCCTGTTTGTTAAAACAACACAAACCGAACAAGGATACATGATGGGTTAACATATCCGAAACAAAATCTGTGAAAAGGCTATACAGGAATAAATTAGCCACAATGCAATAAAAATATCAACCTTTTTATTCCAACTTTACCGAGCACATCTAATCACACTCTTTCGTACCAAAATTTAAAAAAATGTAAAGTACATAAATTATATACCACAACAGTAAAGATTAAAAAGACATTTAGAATGAAAATAAATGAAAATATGCACTAAAATGCAAAAACAAAAACCCAAAAAAACTCACATATATATCCAAATATATTGAATGTTAAATGCCAAGAAAATATTAATGTGTAAAGCCAAAGTTTGACCAGCAAATTCAAAAATTATATTAAATTCATGTGTTCATAAGAACAGTTAATACACTGATAAACGAAACAATGTACACTCACACAAGCCAAGCAAAATTTCTACTTCTTTTATTAAAAACCCCAAAATCCCAGTACTTGACTATAGTGAAAAATAAATAAAATAAATAACAATAAATAATATCTCTTGACTAGAAAGTTTTATAACGGTAATTTAAATATAACGAATATACAAACTGCAACTCTACACAGAGAGGAATACTGTAAGGTGAGCATACCAGGAAACTAATTAGGTGATTTAATAAATATAAAATACAAAGAAAACTTTAAATTAAATCATCACACCACCACTGTATCAAAAATCAATAATACATAATAACTCAAGCATAAATTAACTCAGTAATAATAAAAGCAATGTACAGGATTGAATTACTAAAAGCATGCAGTGAACAAATATGACTAATAAATAATGTTTTGATATTAAAGACACAGATTCAAATAAGTAACTGGTAGAACACATAAATCACTAACCTTTACCACATTCCTGCATCCAACACTGTAAATAACAAAGTGGATATCCTATCTTCAATTTAACTGTTCTGATGTAAACCTTTCGGCAGAGGTTGTTAGTGACGAGTCTTTTAGAGCAAAATACACCAGTCAATAACTCAACAAAAACAAACAAGCACCAGTTTAACTACATCAACATCAATATCCAGAGATATTCTTGATGGAGGTGTCAACACTGTATCAGTGGCCAAAAAACCTAACTAAGGAGACAGAGAGAATGGTTACATTTGATGGTTCTGTCGTCTCACCCCCAGTATCTCATTAGGGGGTCCAAATGTTGTTACAAGGTCATGTTGTTGCAAGGTTAAAGGTTAGTGATGGGTGGATTTGATAAGGACGAATCAGAACAAACACTGGAAATCTCGAGTAAAACAAGACACACAGCAAAGAACTAGTAAACTCTCCATTCAAAACCCTTGGTACTGACTATCACACCATTAGCAACATTTGTTTACCAGTTAACTGACATAAGACAGAATTATTTCCTGTATCCATTTATTAAAATGTAATTCTCGCTAACGCTCATGATCCACAGCCAAGCTACCCCATATATAGATATACTTTGTTTCCTGTTCGAAAAAAGAAAACGTTGCTTGTTAAAAACATTTTTCTATGATATTCTATCTCTTTTCCATATCACCCCAGCCATTGACTTGTCACTTCTCTTTTTTACACAGTAATTTGACATGGATTGCTTTTGTTGCTTACCACTAGTATTAGTTAATTCTTAAAGCCAGACAGCAATATATTCTAACATCGTGTCCCTAATGATTTGATCTTTCCCTAATAAAAGGACAAAATCCGATCAAAAGCAAAGGACTATATAGTTGCCTTCTAGCAAGACAATCTTGTTTCCAGCCAGTTGAACAGGCATTGAACTCTCAGACACATGTCTCAACCTTGACTGAATACACCTGTCATGTCTGACAGCACTTAAATTGGGGATAATATCAGCATGACGCCCAGCTGCCTTGGCTGATATTCATATTCAAATTATTGTTTGCAATTTAATCTACTGCTTTGAACGCCCTATATCTTCCCCATAAAAAGACACATGCTCTAAATTTACAGGACTCGATAAAAATAATAGTTACGAGATGATTTAGGTCATTAATCCCGGGTTCTAAAGGATATAACATAACTAGTTCTTATATGAATGGCAAGGTAATTCAAAGGTTGTGTGGATAATGATAGTAGGTCGTAATTCTGAACTTTAAAAACGAGAGAAGGTCTGTGAAGGAACTTCAGCTTTGGAGAGCTCTGCCTATGTTAGAATAAACCACCATATCATATGTTATTTTAATATGTTCAAAGGTCAAAGTTGGGGTTTTACGTCCCCTTCAACAGCCAGGGTCATATTGGGACAGGTCCTCAGAATTGCCACTTGTGGGACTCGAACCCACAGAGGTGACAGCCTATGATTAGATGCCAAACTTGCTAACCACTAGGCCACTGAGGACCTTTAATATGTTCAGTCTTCCACACGAAGCTGAAATAGGAACAAAGATTGTAAGGTTTACTTCTCTGTTTTGACTGTCAACAGAGGAGAAAGGGGTAGTGATTTCAAAGAAGAGTCCAAATAGAGGTGGCATTTAATAAAATATGGATGCCTTAACAGAACCAAGAATATTTAATTGAAGAAGTTAATAACTAGACATTTCATCACAAAGCAGTGCATCTTAAATGGGAAATATTTCTTACAAAAAAAAGAAAATTACAGTGTCAAAGATGAAGTTTAACCACAGCAAAAGTTCTCCTCAAAGGAAGGTTGAAGATAGGATGCTCATGCTTCTAGAGATCTTTTTCTTTTTTCTCCGGACTGTCATGTATTGTGATGTAGCGTGGGCTATGTAGTATTTAGATATGTCACCGCCTTAGTGTACTTCTCATTTCTCTGACAGCTTTGCTGCTTGCGCTAGTAGACCAAAACCTCATTCTGCCTTCTTTGTGTGTGGTATTTTTGAAGGTTTAATATTTAACAACTAAATTGTTCACATTCTCAACCTCTGCAGTGTAATATCCAAAAGCACCATATCTGCCACTGTGGCCTAGCGGGTAACACACTTGTCTAGGAACTCAGAGGACCTGGGTTCAATCCCAGGTACAGGCAGATACATAGTGGCTCGGATGACCACTTAAAAATGTCGGTCCTCTGTCATTGGGTCCTATCCCCAGTGGCAGGTTAAAGAACCTCAAGGACGTTGATAAATGGTCATCCTTGAGCCTCTATCTTCCAGTTAGGGGAATGTCAGTTACTTGTGAGTTGGGGCTGTACCTGTACAGTCGGATTGGTTAAATAGCGCTTTGAGTCCTGTAGTATATGGAGATATTGCGCTGAGTATAAATACATACATAACATAACATAACATAACATATTCTCAATTTGTACCCAAAGGCAGTGTGTGGTATTTTTGAAGGTTTAATATTTAACAACTATAGTGTTCACACTCTCAACCATTGGAATGTAATAATTTATCATATTTTTTTCAAAACCTTTTGACATAGGTTGCTAATATTGCCGGTCGATCTAAAAGGACCCTATCTATTCTTAATTTGTACCCAGATGCTTGTTATGTTAATTGCTTCTAAATCTGAAATCAAAGGAGTTATTATTTATATACAATGTTCACAAAATTACGCAGTTGGCCAATGACACAACATTGAACCCTAAGAAATAGTAACGCCTTAATGTTTGCAGCCCTGAATACTTTGGAAATCTTTGGAAATATGATAGTACTCAATACACTCCTGAATCTTAGTCCGTAGATCTAATCACTATTTGTTAGTGAGGGGATTCACAATCATTTCATGTACACTATGTGACTAATAAATCGGTCAGTCTGGTATTTTTAAAATAAACAATACCTGGGATGGTGGAATCTGGTGTGATAATCTGATAACATCAATTAGAATGAAACTGTATTTTTACTTTTTATCAGTATACATACATATTGTTCATACTCTTCCACCCACAGTGTATACTTTTATGTTAATGAGAAATGGCATAAAATCAAATTTTGTTCTCATAAGACAAATTTAAGACTGATATGACAAAATAAAATTTAAGATCACAGTTTGTTAATTCCATCCACGGTATCTGGTGATACTTTGGTTTAGCGTTGGCTGCACCATTGCCCAAGCCGCCAACAACATCAACCCACTTGGCGGAAAACTACACCAGCTAGCTTCAATGGGACAGTAAGCTTATCTGTTACTGAAATTAGCCTCATTATGAAAAACAAGGTGGCCGTCTAAGGAATTTTTTGAAAATATTATCTACCTTTTTTTTCTACTGACTAGTTCTAGTACCCAGTAAACATTTTTGGGGTTTTCAACCCTTTGAAAGGAAACACTTTGCGAGGGTTGAAAATGATGGGTACAAAAACCATTTATAGTAGGCTGTTTTTAAAACATTTATGAATACCATTTATTAAACGTTTAATGATAAATGTTACAAAAATGTTAGAAATGGGCATAATAATGTCTGAATAATTATGGTCATAATTCAATATCTTTTCAAGGTTGCTCATTAATGAAAATATTATGTTTATGTCTAAAATTGTAACATAGTGGCTAAGAAATTGTGCTCCCATCCAATTCTTACTTTCAGGGATTGCAAGTGATGCATATTTTGTCAAAGTCCTCCAAAATTCCTTATGATTGCTCAGCATCATCTTTTTTGGAAAGTTTGAAGGCGAAGGTTTAATAAGCATTCTGAAGATATGGGTTTACAAAACATTTTTGATAAAATCTTTTTTTTTTTTTTTTTTAAAGTGATCAACAATATTGGTTAAACATTTGGTTAAACATGTGTAGTGTTCATCAAACATTTTGTGATGAATGTTTGAAAACCAATTCCAGCATAACCTTCATTTCTTTAGCTATGTCATAAATGTTTAAAAGACGTTTCCAGTCAAACATAGTTTCTTGGGTTATTTTATAAACATCTAATAAATGCTTTAGATAAACATATTTGGTGAAAAAGAATGTTTATAAAACATTTTGTAAACATTACAGTGTAAACGTTTACTTGGAAAACATTTTCAAAACTATAAGATAGGGTTTAAATAGGTTTTAAAAACGTTTTATTAATGTTTTAAACTATTTTAAAGCCAATCTAATGTGTACTGGGTAGAAGGTTGAATCTCTGAATAGGTTATATGTATAATAGATATGTATATACCCTCTACAAGCATGCATACATTTGACCTTGAATCTTTTTATTTAAGGCTACCCACTGAGTGCCAAAGTACCCCATGTAACAGACTTTAAAAGTTACTCTATCTCCCTCATTATTGGTCCTAGAGGTTTTGCATGTAAAGCCAACCTTTAGGAAATCATGGGCTTGGAATCTTCTGATGTGGTCAGATTTGACCTTGGGCCCCTTATTCAAGCTGAAATGAGGATAGCCAAACTTAAAAGTGCTTATAACTCACTTATTATCTGTTCTAGGGGTTGGCAGTGTTAAACCAACTTACAGGAAACCATGGGCTGGGAATCTTCTGTGTTGGTTAGGGTTAGGGATATATGACCTTTGCCCCTCCTGCAAGGTTAAATGAGGATACATTCAAAATGAGTCAGTGATGAGATATATTTTGATCAAATTGAAGAACTTAAAATTTGTACTTTGTACTGACTGCTAAAACAGTATGCAGAAGATATCTGACAGTCATACCACTTACAGAACAATTTTAACAACACTGGTGCATAAAAATACACGTGATTTCATGAAAGCCAGTTATTGAAATTATATTGAAAATGCTACATTTGAAAATTCGGTATTTTTCTGTATCCAGTCAATGATCAATTTTTCCCAAAATTAAATCAGTTCTGGATGGGTCCAGCTGTACCCACATAAAAACTGGTAAAGTCCTGTTTACTGTTCAGAATATTTTCAACCAGGGGTAGGTTTTCAATCCTATTGCTAATGTGGAACAACCCCATAAGATAAACAAAGGTGCAGGAAAATGAACACATAAAGAGAGGGAAAATGTATGTAAAGACAAGGTACCAAAACGAGACAATTCAATAGTAAATTGACACCATGAATTTGTAAACATTCCATTTTGATACACTGGTATTGATTGAGCCCAAAATAATCAATTATAGTACTGTGTGGGGCTCTATAATGATGGAGCTTGTCGGAGCTATAATTTGTACCTTAGGGGGTCAGATCTAAGATTACATCAGCTACTGATGAGACCATAATCTAACCCATGAGGGTCAAAATATATGCTGAGAAATATCGACAATATATCAGGCATTTACCTCTAACTAGCACAAGGCAACTCTTTTTCTTTTGAGGAATAAAATGACTTTGTTGGAAGTGTTGAATTCATTTGTACATTAATTGCTATGTTTTCCATTTTTTTTCTTTTCGTTACAACAATGTATGAAAAAGTAATTTTTATAAGTGAAAAAGAGAGTGTTTTTTCCATCAATTTAGAATAAAACTTCTCCTAAGATATTTGACATAAAGGTGTATGGCACATAAACAATCCAATGGAGTTGTTATTCTTAGCCTGGTTTGATTTTTCAAAAAAAATGTTTGGCTTGGAAAAAATAAGTAGTCATGTGATATATATAATGTTTATACCGATCTTAAGTGGACTGTTGCTGATAGGTAACCCCATCTCATCCCTGAATTTAAGCAGCCATGGACAATGTTAGTACTCTGATGAGTAGCCATCTGGTTTTTAGGCCAAGTATGGGATGTATCAGACTCAAAATTGGTTTTTGTTGTAAGAGTTCCGTAAAGTCTAGTGTACCACTTTATTTCTCTGGTGGCAGCTCATGCCGGAAGACTCTTCAGCCTTGTTCATCTTGATGTTTTAATTTAAAACAGCCTTCATAATGTCAATAGTTATCAATTTTTAAATGTTGGCCTGATTTGGGCTAAATTCCATAAATTCTAGTGCACCACTTTTTTCTGATGGCAGCTCATGGCGCAAGACTCTTCAGCTTTGTTGATCTTGATGTTCCAATTTAAGACAGCCTTCAAAAGGTCATTAGTTATCAATTTTTAAATATTGGCCTGATTTTCGAATTTGGTATCACAGATAGGCTTTTTTGGTGAATTGTCCTTTGTTCTCCATACCATTATGGAAATTTAAATGCCTTTGAAGACATTAAGAGAGTGTTAATTCCAATACTGTTGCCCTTTTAAGATCTTTTAGCAGATGTCCACCTAAATACCCTTTGTGTCTCTGTTACATTCTTGGTCAAAGAAGTGACTGTAAATCTTTAGGTGATGTGAAGTTTAACCATACTGACTCCTTCAAGGTAAACCAGCAACTCTATGTTTTACAAACCCATTAGTTCTCATTAGCTTACATATATACCTAGAGTGACAACATGTATTTTAAAATTTTGAAGAGTTCAATATAATGTTTAACATATTACATAAACATCACTTTTCCTACATAAGTAGTAATGAATTACGCAGTTTTATTCAGCACACAAACAAAAAACAACATCATCTTTGAAATGGCTTGAATGAAAACGGCTAAGATTATAGTAGATGTGTACCATTGACCATTAATTATGCATTCAGATCTCTCCTGCAAACTTTCCATATTTCCACCTTGTATTCTGTAGCCCATAGAAAGATTATTCATAATATTAATGGTGTTATAATAAATAAGATAAAATATGTGTAAATAATTTCGATATCTACAATTTCTATAAGTTCATGATCAAGAATGACATTCTGCAATTTCAGGAAACCTGCAAGTTGTGTTTGCCTTGTGAGAAAAGGCCATGATGATGAATCAATTACAGTCCACACAACAGAAAAGAATTCTGAAAGTACCACCATTGACCATATATTCAATGTTCCTTTCATTGAGTACTTTAATGTAAAATATGTTCACGGTTGGAAAAGAGCATCAACATTGATCATGCCTTCTTGCTGTGATATGAATTTGGAAAAAACAGCTGTAATGTAAATTCTACTTGTGTCACACCAGAAATGGTGAAGTAGAAACTCAACAAAGTGATGTCACAATTTTGCAGAGCAGATCATTAAAAGAACTGAAAATGTTAGAATTGTTTACAACTTACATTCTGAAGCATTCATCCAACAATGATGTCACTGCACATCATGTGAATGAAACTGCTTCTTCACAGTCAAGTTTTTTCAGTCAAGTGTTGAAAAAGATAAAATTAGCCAATACTGCAGTTTTTATGATGTCATATAATACATTTGCTGCAAGTTTCCTGAAGAATTCTAGTTTTAAGCATGTGCACTGCGGTCCAAATAAGACCATGCTGAATCGAAATGTCATCATGATAGGTAAAAACGTGTCAGTATGGACCACATGTCCATTCAGGCACAAATCAGTAAAGCTTTATGCAGTTTTAACATAATAATATGTCATAAAACAAGGTCAATATAACACTCTCTTTACTCAAAATATGGCAAAATTCTGATTCTAATGGTATTTTTAACAATCATACATACTTGCATGTGCAAAACTACAATTTATCTTGAAAAAATATATCTTATCCAAATGATCTTAAGTCATGGCTTCTTATGCGGACAGCAGGAAATCTCAGTGGTCACTTCTAACACAATAATGCAATGATAACCTGGCTCTTTTAAATAAAATTGTCTGTTATGAAGTATTGAACTAGAAAATTGTACTTGCTATATATACAATATAAGTTTAAAGTGACATATAAATCCCATGCTGGACTGGGTGTAAAGTTATTATTTTGAAATATGTAATTGTTATATGTACACATGTCACTATAATAAATATATAAATACATTAAGAATTAAGTTGAAAACGAGTTTCATTTCAAGTGTTTGCTTATTTAGAAAATACCTTTATATATCAGCTTTATTATATAATTAAATCACATAAATATGATGTCAATAAACTATATGTGTGAGTTATGGAATAGCTTGCTCTGGAAAGTAGTTTGTATAATTTTCTAAAGAAAAACCTTGGAATATTTCCAGTGGCTTTAAAAAACATCCTGTTTCAGGTTAGCATTTTAACAGTCTTGTCAACCACTTCACACTGTCCGATATTGTGAGAACTACCTATATGTATTTATTTTCTTTTATGTTGACATTATGTTTTTGCTGATGTGCGTTTTTTGCGTATCTTTTGGCCAAAAAAGCCTGAAAATTTTGAACAGAATTTAAAGAAATGTTCAAACAATGTCAATAATGGATTTTGGTGGTCATTTTTAAATGTAATTTTTTATCATTCCACTCACCAGTGACATTTTTTTTTGCCTTTTCAAAGGTATGTACTACCCTATTGTTCTTGTGATGCTAAGTTTCAAATAACATATCCAAGGATACCAAAGAGGCAGTTCAATGACCCCCCTTACAGACGGTGTTAAACTCAAAGGTTCCAGGTATTTTGTTGAATAACTTATATTTTTTCTTCAAATTATATCACAAGACTGAAGGCAGGAAGAACTAAAGGGAAGATCATAGATGTCAATGTGTTCAATGGTAACTTCTACCATGAAGCTTTTGTAGTAGTATCAACAAAACAAAGCAATACTGTTGCAGTGTAGGAGTGTTCAGACATATCATCCACATCACTTAAAACTGAGACAAGAAAAACCTTTGCCATACCTGGGGACATTGGAGCTGCAGTGGTAGACCGACAGAGTTGCATAATTCTTGGTCTTGATGTTGCCACGCTTTACAATTATGTCTCACCCTTCAAACATGTGACTTTCTGTTTACTTTTAAATTGTGCACTTAATTCTTTGTATGGAACGTACAACTTGAGAATACGTAGCTTCAGGACTTGTGAAAGTTAAATCAGTCTGTCATAAAACATAGTTTGCATTTGTGGTAAGAAAGAAATTTGAGAGTTTTTTTTCAAAATCGGACAAAAAACAAAGGTAGACTCAATCTTAAATTGTCAACGAGTGTTTAGCCCATATCCCCTGACTGCTTATGATAAAATTTGGTGCACAAATGTATAAATGTTTATGTAAAGGTGGTGGTTTATAGTCTAGTATCAGTATATATACTCTCACTCGACCTTACATTTACACCCTGGCCTGGGTTTCAGAACTTTATTCACACATGTTATCTGTCTCAGTTCCCTCTGGGAACATACTAGGGAGCTGCCACAATACAGCGCTCACACTACGAACCCACTAGCAGCCAGGTACCCATTACTCCTGGGTGGAGAGAGGCACAGTCCAGGTTAACATCTTGCCCAGGGATGTTATCCCAAATGAAAAAGTCGGTATGAACAATGCTTATTTATGAACAGGCTAATACCACCTGTCCAGTGAATATTTGCAACATACTAATTGTGAGTTAATTCCATCTAATAAAATGTAATCTGGAATCTTGTTATTGCAAGCTATTGCTTTCTTTATTTTAATACTGTGTTTTCTTCAGATGTAGTTGTTGATGTGAATATTGATAATTTGTGGCTTTTGTGACAAATATATAACACAATTGATTTGGTTCTAGTTTAACAATGAATATATCAAATTTGTACACTGTGTACAAATGACATTTGTCAAAGGACTTGCCCCAAGTAGCCTCTTTAAAGCCCAAAAAAGTTTTAATATTTTGTTGGCTTGCCAATTAATACTTCCTTTCATGAATTTTGGTCTCTGTCTTGTAAAATCCTATGGTAGACTTTTCAACCAGTATGGATGGATCTTAATGTAATGACTGTGAATTTCTATTGAAACTGATAAATACAGGTTGAATCAGTTGTAAGAAGTATGAAATAATGAAGTCTTATTTGCTTATACCTTACCATGCTCTCCAAACACTAGACAAAGAAATCAATGTAATTCAACATAAGGTCAGACCGGGCTACTGATATTTGCATTTGCTTAGTTACATATTCATGCACTTGCCACGTTCTTTATATAAGATAACAAAGAAAAAATAGTTAAATAATAAAGGGAGTTGTGTCTTTCATTTAACAGAATGAAGCCAATTTTTAAAACGTAGCCTATCATTCTTGTTCCTGTTGATGACCACCAGTTTGTAATCCGAATTGGAAAGGACAATAGAACTGATCCCTCCTTTTTCTTCATTTTTAAGAAAGAAGAGGGAAGCAAGCCGATTAGGTGACCATAGGAAGAAAATTGATCTGAGATTGGAGAATAAAGTGCATCAAAGAGAACATTTAAAAAAATAAACAGAGTGCCTTTGCATCTGATGATGCATTATTGCAGAATAGCCTCATAATAAATGGTGTAACAGAAAGTGTATCATTCCTCCAAGTACTCCCAGATTTCGGTCAGTTAAGTTTTCATGCTCTGCAATTCTTGGCTTTCCATAGTTATCTTCAAGGAAGTTTTCAACTGTTCAAAAGGAAGGATCAAGATGTTTGTGGAATCTTTGTCTCCAATCAAGATAGTACTGCCTGCCGCCATATATAGCACAATTTGGACACAAAATCCTTAATTTCGATTGTTTTTTTTGTAAAATTTTGAGAGCTTCTCTTTATTATAACATGTACTGACACAAGCGCAAGTTATAAAAATAAAGTGCTGACATAAAGTACACAAAATAAACTGTTAAGGGGTTTTAAGGAGTGATAATCACATGAACTTCCTTATTTGGTAGGCGGAAGTTCACAAAATTTACAAACCTTATGACATTAGATATTCTGTCTTCCGTCTTGTGCCAAGTTAAGGTTTGTGGCATTGTATGGCGCCAAGCAGTATGTTTAACATTTCTGTACATGCACACAATATTTTTATAGTTTTTTTTTGTTTTTTACCCTGGTCATTGCTCTTCGCAAATCTTACTGGCTTCTGTAGGACAACTATAGTTTCAGGTGTGAAGCTGGGTTTTGCATTGGACATAATATTATACCTGCCATTTTATTACTGGTCTTTATCAGAGAAAATATTTCCTCTTGTCTGGATAAGTAAGGGATGTGATTGCAAAAGATGATGGACTGATACAGTAGAATGCGATAAATCATTCTTATAACCCTTTCTGCAAAGAGACGGTTATATGCTTCTTATTATTCCTAAGACCAGACGATTTATCCGTGTATTAATGCAGAACTTGGACTTGACAAATATATTTGTTCCAAGGTACTTTAAGTTTGCTACTTATTCTGCTTAGTCAACTTACATACTGATGATGCCAAATGTGCAACCTGAAGCACCCCACAGTTGGGTTGACTTATACGAGTATAAGCAAGTTCACAGTTTCGAAGTGCCCATGTGATAACAGGTCGTATCGTTTCCGGGTCAAAGTTTAAGAGGTATAGGAAGTAACTTAGAATTTTTCACAATAAGGCCACCTGAAAATCAGAATCGTAGCTTTCACTGACTTAAGAGTATTAATGTCTGAGCATTTTCCAGATTTTTTAGAATTTTGTAAATGTGCAAAATTATTTGATTGCAATACTGTATTATTGCTTATAAATTGTTTTCTAACATAGGCATTTCTCACATAAGTTTTGTAGTTTTAACTGTACTCATTCATTGATCTTAAGGTTGCCATTAAAATTTCTGAAATGTTTATCATTGGACACAAGCAATAATGGAGACTTTGCACCTAGGCAGAGGAAATGTGCACTCTTTACCCAGATACCATTCCACTGTGGGGCAGTTGTACATGGGCTATTGGTCAGTAGTTGGCAGTTTTTGGCACCCTTGGGCCAACGTTAGAAACTATGTATTGACACAGACCTTGAGTGCTTTTGTTGACTCTCAAATTATTTTGATTTGTAGTGTCTTATAAGCCTACATCAGGCTGGGTTTGCTACGATCAATTTTACTTCATTGTTATTTGTTGTACACTATAGTATTATATGCAAACAGGACACTGTAATAAAAGATATTCTAAAAGATATTCTACAATGTTCAAAACAATGTCCAAAATCCCAAATAAATAATATCGAATTGCAAGATTATTTTTACTGGGAACCATCCACCTCCACTATGCTTGTAGGGTTTACTCCAGGTTTGTATGCAGCTGCTCCATGTAGGGAATGAAAAGTATTTTCTTTGATTTCTTATACCTTGTTTACCCATATTCACACTCTATTTGTGTTGTTTATTTAACAAAAAAGTTCTTTACATTAATAATATTCTTTATTTTTTTGTAATAAAATACCTTAATATTCTCCAAAGCACATGAACTTCGGTACATAAAATATTACCTAATTCAATACATAGCTAATGGTTGTGCAAATTATAACTATACATATAAAGACAACTCTTATCAAAGATATTTTAAAATAGAAATAATTTCTAAAGCCAATTTGCATTCAATTTCATTTAATGATTTATCATTATCTGGCCATAGTGATGGAGTTTATCAATCAATCAGCCTTGAAATAATATCCATTCTGTGGGACAGCAAAGTTCAGGATGACAATTGTATATGTATCCAACATCTTCATTTGCATCTTTGTTCTTCATCTTATGCCTCAAATTATACACCTGAAAATACCCCAAAAAAATTTACAGGTTTAAAGGTGTATATTCATATTTTAAAAGTTCTCTAATTTCATTTTCCCTGCATTGATAAGTCTGCATGATGTTCATATGTGTGAAGAGTTTGGAGAAAAAAAGCCTCTTAACATATAAAAAACAGATGTTATGTTTCATTTTTCACAAGTTTCGGGCTGATAAATAGTGATGGCACTTGTGACGTTTTGTATTTTTTATCAAAACAAAACAGTACAGAAGTCATGACGTCAGTTTAGATTGACAGGTGGTGTTCATTGGAAAAGATCTGGCTTGTAGGTGATGTCTTTATTTTCAAAAGAAAAGAAGAAACCCAAGATAAAAAATCTCAAAACTAGGAAACAACATGGGCATCTTTGGAAGAGTGGATTACTGTGTTGACAGACCAAGGCATTATAAACACTTGGTGCCCTTGAAAGATACTAGTACTATGAAAAAACTATAGTCTACATTCACCTAAACTTCAGTAACACTAACACATTTCAAAACTGCATCAACAGACCTTTGTACTCTCATCTTACATATACTGCTAAAGTAATTCTTTTGACTTGACTTTATAGCATTTTTTTCTAAATATTTGGATACCAACTATTTGTAACATAAAAAGTTAGCCTTGTAAAAAGACAGGGACAGAGAACATATATACAAGTTTAAAGTAGATTGGTTTACAGAACACACAATTAAGCTAGCCTTTGCTTACTGAAAAATTTTACCAAGATCCTACGAATAACTTAATATTCAGCACTTATTCACTGTATGCAGAGATTCTGGCAACTGTGTGTAACCAGAATGAGTGCAGGTCTCTGTACTGTGTATGTAGGACCGTAAATCATTACCAATGTAAATTATGCAATATCAGAACTAGAACGAAAGGGACATAATTTTTATGCAATGTTTTGCATGAATGAAAAAGGAGACATGTACATAATAATCAATATTAAACTCATAAAAGATGTACTAGTAAATAAAAAAACACTGGTATGTTGACATGTAAAAAATTGTTTTTTTAGGATTACATGTATTACACTTTATGATTAACAAAAAATCTCATATTTTTTGGTAAATTGCCTTGTGACAAGGCTAGCAAGAGATATTCAGGGAAAAGAAGTGGGGAGGGGTAGTTTGTATGAGATTCAAGAAGAAAGAAACCAATCCCAGCAGAGATTCTGGCAACTGTGTGTAAACAGAATGAGTGAAGGTCTCTGTACCGTGTATGTAGGACCATAAATCATTACCAATGTAAATTATGTAATGTAGCAAGTCCTGTAAGGAAATTGCCCCTCAGTTCACGGGGCCTTATGAAAGGCTATCTTACATAATGTGGTTAGCTATGTAGCTATGCGGTAACCAAGGGTAGCTGGTCCCTCATTGGCTGGTTTTCAATTATACTAGGTTTATTGGCCTTTGTGGTCACTTTTAAATTTGTAACTGAACAGAAAGCATGAAAACAAGTTATTTTATAGTTTGGAGTTTTTATACTGGATTTTATCGTTGGGTTTTATAGAACATTAAGAACTGGAATATTGGTGTATAAGCTGTCATTACTGGAGCAGCTGTTGTATCTGCAAGAATTCTCAGGTGTGGTTCCTATGGTCTGTAGTAAAAATGGTGACTTGGTAATGTGGAAATCTTCAAAATCACACAATACCACGGCCTGGAACTGATCAGACTGTTGACGTCCACTGATCTGGTGGTACTTGCTTTAAGGGGATAGCCATCATAGTTATACAGGCTTCACACTCGCCCGGGTAAGTGGAGAGACATTCAATATCTATCAAGGCAGCTTAGAACCTGGCACTGGCACGTGCCACGTCCGGCACTCATCAGACTGCTAAGTTGGCTGGTCTCTGGAGAGTATAGTGCTGCTGGACTGAGTGTGCAGCTGTGTGTACGTCTGCTGAGCGGTTCCTAGAAGCTGGCTGGAAGTACTGGAAAGTCAGGGGATTGTCAACTACCGGACAGTGAAGTCATTGGAGCTCGTATGCTGGTGCTACAGTTTGGTTTGTGAGTTCGTCAGTTTGGTGTGTGGTTATCAATCATGGCTGGCAAGAAGAAGTATGCTTGTAGCGCTTGTGGGAACAGTCACCCAAAACCCATAGGTTTTGCATGTAAGCTTGTGCAGCCTGAATCTGGATCATCACCTGAGCAGTCACCCAGTCGTCTGTCGAATCCGGTGGTAAACACTGGTCCAAGTACCTCGAAGGGGCCTGATAGCAGTCAGGATCCAGTATTGGCGGCAATTACATCCCTGGGTTCGAAGCTGGATGCTATGGAGCGGCGTTTGGCCTCAACAGAAGAGCAGCTGAAGGCTGGGAAGGACACAGTGTCAAATAAAAAGGATTTACAGAATGCTCATAAACATGAATATCAGGACACAGTGTGCAGACTTTCAGAGGAAGAGGAGGAAGACTTGGTCATCCCATCGCTAAGGACCATCAGGGAAGATCATTTGTTAAAGGAGCAAGTGGACGCCAGACTGGAGCAACTCAAGGCTGCAAACTGTAGGGACTTAACAGGCAAGTTCAAAAGCCAAAGAGGGGGTTCCGAAGAAGTTATTGTTAAAAAGAAAATTGACTGGCCCCATAACAATGTATTGTCGGGTACTACTAAAGCACGTCCATCGTATGATTCCCTATCTGTGTATCAGTGGGTGGCAGGGTTTGGTAGGACCTTATTGGATGAGACAAATGTCAAAAGAAAAAATTTAATGATTGAGTATATGTGTGATTTAATGGAGGATGCCCAGGACTTTTCCTGGGCATCTGCCAAGGCAAGCCACGCCGTCCTCCTCTGCAGGATGGAGGAGGGTCGGCTGGAGTGGGAGCAGACCGCAAAAATAGATAGGATTAGAAGGGCGAATGCCCAAAAAATGACTGGGAATGGGGTCCAATATAATCAAAATCCAAAAGATAAGGGCATGCCTTGTAGATACTACCAATCCGGATCGTGTTCTCACAGCAGGGATCATACGACTGGTGGTCGTCGGTACAGACATGTGTGTGTAAACTGTATGGGCCCTCACCCATCCAAAGACTGTAAAAATCAAAAAGGTAAATCAAAAAACGAGTAAGGCACTGCAGTGTTGCAGTGCCTAATAGTAACCAAGATCAAGCTGTTAAAAGTGTCAAAAGTACAGTGGTTACGGGTAGAATTATCAGAAATAGTACAAAGCCCTTTGTCAGCCCTGATAACTGGAGAAAATGGCTTCACATGGTTAACAGAAAGGTTGTTCCCCAAGTGTCGGATAAAAGGACCCTGGTTGACCCCCAAGAAGTCAATAAGTATTCAGTCCATTTGGTGCAAAATAGTAAGCCCATTCATGTAAAAAGTCGAATGTTTACATCTGCCAGAGTGCAGAAAAACCAGTCAAAAGGTGTCAATAACCGTGAGTCATGTCAACCTAAAAAAGGGCTGGCTGGGAGTTTTAAAAATAGCCATTGTCTAGACAGCAGTGGCTTCACAGATCAAGGTGTTAAACTATCAAATAGATTTCTGCCGTTGCAGAGGCTGAACAATGGTGAAGTTAATATGTGTGAAATACAGAATGTGAATATTGTCTGTCATAATGGTAGTACTGAATTGTGTCATGAAAAATGTCAGCAATTGGACGATGAACTGTTGTTCAGAAACTGTAAACATAATTGTCAACAAGTTGTTGTAAATGACAGTGAGGTTGTTGTGGATAATAGTACTGCAGCAGTAAATGAATGTCAGGTGAGTGAACGTACTAATGATAATCAGTTGCCAACCACGAGCTGTGTCATAAACTTAGAATCCGGTCCCACTTACCCGACGGTCAGTGATGACAATCAAGTTGAAGCTCAGGTAGTGAACTTGGAGCGGTTAACAGGTACCAGTCAGGAGTTGAGTGACAAAATAGTTGAAACGTATGTTTCTGATGATGAACTCTTGCCCATCTGGAGTTCAGTGAACAGTAAAAAAGATAAAATGGTTCAAGCACAGCAGGTGCAAGTTTTCCAGCAATGGTGTAACCAAAGCGAAGGTGCCTTTGGTTTTATCCCCCTGTCCCCCTTCATAGGGGAGAAAGATTGGTCGGATAATGGTCATGTTGACTCCCCTATTGAAGCTTTTCATAGGGTAAGGCGGTCGGGACTTTACAATTTTCAGAAAGAAAAAATCACTTTAACCAATCAACTTAACATTCCAGTATGGGAAGACAAGCTAGCCAATTATTGGGACTGGCAGGTTGTCCAATTTCTAAAGTTTGGTTTTCCTTTGGATGTTGATCCAGCACTTTGCTTAACATGTGACCAATCAAATCACCAATCGGCCCTTGCTTATCCGGACCATGTGGAGTATTACATTAAGGAAGAAATCAATCACCAAGTAATCAAAGGCCCTTTTGTTACTCCCCCTCTCCCTGATATGCATTTTAGCCCCTTTATTACAAGGGAGAAACCGGACTCTGACAATAGAAGGGTCATTGTAGACTTAAGCTGGCCAAAGGGCCAGGCTGTTAACTCAGGGGTTGCTAGTGATACGTATATGGGTACCCAGTTCGTGCTTACTTACCCTTCTGTGGACGACATAACAGCCAAGGTCATATCTCTTGGTCGTGGTTCAAAACTCTACAAAGTCGACATTAGTAGGGCGTTTCGCCACATAAACATAGACCCTTCCGATTATAGTAAGCTAGGATTAAAATGGGGCCAGTTTTTCTTTGATACGGGACTTCCGTTCGGCTTCCGGCACGGGAGTACGATCTTCCAGAGGGTCAGCGATGCTGTACGGTTCATGATGAGACAAAAAGGTCATTCAATAATCAACTATATTGATGATTTTGTTGGTTATGGCTTGCCCAGTAACATTGAAAAGTCTTTTTCTGACCTCTGTGACCTCCTGGTGAAATTGGGTTTTGCTGTCAGTAAGAAAAAGTTAGTCCCTCCCTCAACCAAGGTTACCTGCCTTGGGGTCACCATTGATACTGTTAATGCTACAATATCGGTTCCCCCTGAAAAAATGGAAAAAATAAAAAGCATGTGTCAAAACTGGGAGAATAAAAGTAGGTGCACCAAGAAGGAGCTTCAATCCCTCCTTGGATCCCTTTTGCACATAACTAAGTGTGTTAAAAATGCCCGGTTTTTTCTCAACCGTATGTTAGACACTCTTAGAAGTAACCACGACCCTCACTACCAAGCCATCCACTTGAATCTTGAGTTCCAAAAAGACCTAAAGTGGTTTCAAACATTTCTTGATCATTTCAATGGTGTAGCCTTATATCACCACCAGCCGTGTCGTATGCAGGTGGAGGTAGATGCCTCGTTCAAAGGTCTGGGTGGTCGATGGAAAAATTGGGTTTACAAATTACCAATTTCTGAAGAAATTGCCCACTTCGGTATTGTACATCTCGAGATGATTAATGTCTTGGTAGCCCTGAGAGTGTGGGCTGACCAGTGGATTGGTCAAAAAATTGTAATCGAATGTGACAATGAAGCAGTTGTATCTGTTTTAAAAAATGGTAGAACTAAAGACAAAATACTTGCAGCATGTGCCAGAAATGTGAAAATGCTAGCTGCTATCAAAGACATTGAATTGTGGGTGATTCATATAAAAGGTACCAACAATTCTGTAGCAGACTTGTTGTCGAGATGGGATATTACCTCTAAAAATCAAGAAAAGCTGCTGCAGTTTATTCAGGACCCCATATGGGTGCCTGTGGATGTGTCATTTCTGTGTATTAATTGGGAAATATAATTTTGTAGATCTGCCTCCTGCTGCAGCTTCTCTGGCTTCCCAGGCTTCCACCCGGGCATGGAATGGATTCAGGCCAGTAACCCAGAGCAGTTATCTGAGAATGTTCAAGTTGTTTATATCATTCTGTATATGTGTAAATGTGAACCTTAGTGCAATATCAGCCTCAGTGATCTTGGCTTTTCTAGAATTTTTGGTTCAAAATCAAATTTCCCACTCCTCCATTCCCAATTATGTTTCTTCCGTCAGATCAATGATGAGTTTCTATGGTCTTAATACCTCAGCTTTTGACCATTTTCAAGTAAAAATGTTCCTTAGGTCAACAAAGATTAACAAACCTCTTCTTTTGTCCACTACTGCCATCATTAACATTCCTCTCCTCTCCCGTATCGTGTCAGCTTGTGACACTATGTACATGGGCCAAGTATATAAAGCTGTATACTTAGTAGCTTTTTTCAGCTTCCTTAGAATATCTAATTTAGCTCCTCATAAAGCCACGGAGTTTGACCAATCTAGGCAACTAGCGAAAGGTGATGTCTTTTTCTATACAGGAGGCGCTAAGCTCTTAATCAAATGGTCAAAAACATTACAAACTAGAGACAAATTGGTCTTCATCCACCTCCCTGATTTAGGGGCTTCCCCTTTATGCCCTGTCACAGCATTGAAGATGTTGAAGGCTATTGTTCCGGGTTCCTCTACTTCCCCTTTATTCCAAATTAAAGTTAAAAAACTTTGGGTTCCTCTCACTGACTCAAGAATTAGAGGACATTTTGCAATGGTTCAGGAAAAGCTGGGAATTAAAAATCGGGGGTTCTCCTTTCACTCATTCAGACGTTCAGGTGCCTCCTTTGCCTTTAACAATAATGTCAGAATCCAAGATATTCAGGCCCATGGCACCTGGACGTCTGACTGTGTTTGGCGTTATATTTGCCAAGACTCCAGTAGATCCTCCCAGGTCCAACTTTCCTTCAAACAGGCCCTCTTCTCCCCTCTTTCTACCCCTAGTTTGGGTTTGGGGTCTGTCAAGTAAATATTGTATGCTTATTATTCCTTGAATGTACATACAAATGTCGTATTAGTCTGTAACAGTTTAGTATTTACAGGGTGACCTCCCCCAGGTAAACAGTTCAACTTTAGGTAACCTCAGCATGATGTAAAACACTGTCAACAAACTTTAACTTAACTTAAGTGGTGTTTCAGTTTATGGTTATCTTAAGGGTGGGGGTCACCCTAAATATTGCTTTTAATGTACATACATAAATCATATTAGTCAGTAACAGTGTAATTTTATAGGGTGACCTTCCTGAGTAAATGGTTCAAGTTTAGGTAACCTTCGTGTGATGTAAAAGACTGTTAACAAACCTTAACTTAACTGGAATGGTATTTCAGTTTATGGTTACCTTAAGTTTGAGGTCACCCTAAATATTTTAGTAAAAACAAATGTAGTAAATAGTTAGTTATATGTATGAATAAAAGAATTTCCCTCAGCTGTGCCTTTGCATGTGTATATATCTGGGGATACTTTGGTTTGGCCTTGGGAGACTGTGTAGCAAGTCCTGTAAGGAAATTGCCCCTCAGTTCACGGGGCCTTATGAAAGGCTATCTTACATAATGTGGTTAGCTATGTAGCTATGCGGTAACCAAGGGTAGCTGGTCCCTCATTGGCTGGTTTTCAATTATACTAGGTTTATTGGCCTTTGTGGTCACTTTTAAATTTGTAACTGAACAGAAAGCATGAAAACAAGTTATTTCCCACCCTCCTCTCCCTTATGGCACTGCAGGGCCTTATACGTATTTATGGTTTACTTAGTTTTAACACTATATGCTGTGGATTATGTATATTATGGTCTACTACAAATCACATTATGGTATATGTCATTATTGTTGCTTATTAAGTGTATACGGTTATGTCAGGTTTTAGTGTATTGGTACAGGTGCTCTGTAGAGTCTGCAGGGGTCTGTCAAGTAAATATTGTATGCTTATTATTCCTTGAATGTACATACAAATGTCGTATTAGTCTGTAACAGTTTAGTATTTACAGGGTGACCTCCCCCAGGTAAACAGTTCAACTTTAGGTAACCTCAGCATGATGTAAAACACTGTCAACAAACTTTAACTTAACTTAAGTGGTGTTTCAGTTTATGGTTATCTTAAGGGTGGGGGTCACCCTAAATATTGCTTTTAATGTACATACATAAATCATATTAGTCAGTAACAGTGTAATTTTATAGGGTGACCTTCCTGAGTAAATGGTTCAAGTTTAGGTAACCTTCGTGTGATGTAAAAGACTGTTAACAAACCTTAACTTAACTGGAATGGTATTTCAGTTTATGGTTACCTTAAGTTTGAGGTCACCCTAAATATTTTAGTAAAAACAAATGTAGTAAATAGTTAGTTATATGTATGAATAAAAGAATTTCCCTCAGCTGTGCCTTTGCATGTGTATATATCTGGGGATACTTTGGTTTGGCCTTGGGAGACTGTGTAGCAAGTCCTGTAAGGAAATTGCCCCTCAGTTCACGGGGCCTTATGAAAGGCTATCTTACATAATGTGGTTAGCTATGTAGCTATGCGGTAACCAAGGGTAGCTGGTCCCTCATTGGCTGGTTTTCAATTATACTAGGTTTATTGGCCTTTGTGGTCACTTTTAAATTTGTAACTGAACAGAAAGCATGAAAACAAGTTATTTCCCACCCTCCTCTCCCTTATGGCACTGCAGGGCCTTATACGTATTTATGGTTTACTTAGTTTTAACACTATATGCTGTGGATTATGTATATTATGGTCTACTACAAATCACATTATGGTATATGTCATTATTGTTGCTTATTAAGTGTATACGGTTATGTCAGGTTTTAGTGTATTGGTACAGGTGCTCTGTAGAGTCTGCAGGGGTCTGTCAAGTAAATATTGTATGCTTATTATTCCTTGAATGTACATACAAATGTCGTATTAGTCTGTAACAGTTTAGTATTTACAGGGTGACCTCCCCCAGGTAAACAGTTCAACTTTAGGTAACCTCAGCATGATGTAAAACACTGTCAACAAACTTTAACTTAACTTAAGTGGTGTTTCAGTTTATGGTTATCTTAAGGGTGGGGGTCACCCTAAATATTGCTTTTAATGTACATACATAAATCATATTAGTCAGTAACAGTGTAATTTTATAGGGTGACCTTCCTGAGTAAATGGTTCAAGTTTAGGTAACCTTCGTGTGATGTAAAAGACTGTTAACAAACCTTAACTTAACTGGAATGGTATTTCAGTTTATGGTTACCTTAAGTTTGAGGTCACCCTAAATATTTTAGTAAAAACAAATGTAGTAAATAGTTAGTTATATGTATGAATAAAAGAATTTCCCTCAGCTGTGCCTTTGCATGTGTATATATCTGGGGATACTTTGGTTTGGCCTTGGGAGACTGTATCAGAACTAGAACGAAAGGGACATAATTTTTTATGCAATGTTTTGCATGAGTGCAAAAGGAGACATGTACATAATAATCAATATTAAACTCATAAAATATGTACTAGTAAATAAAAACACTGGTATGTTGACATGTAAAAAATTGTTTTTCTAGCATTACATGTATTACACTTTATGATTAATGAAAAATATCATATTTTTGGGTAAATTGCCTTGTGACAAGGCTAGCAAGAGATATTCAGGGAAAAGAAGTGGGGAGGGGTAGTTTGTATGAGATTCAAGAAGAAGGAAACCAATCCCAGCAGTTCATTTTATCACAACATACTACATACAAACACACATATTTTAAGCATGTCTGTATTACTGAGAAGTCAGGAGTTTTTTTTACTGAGAAGTCAGGAGTTTTTTTTTTTCGCTTATATCCTCTCCAAGAGACTATAGACTAAAGCTGTTGTGTTCCTATGATATTTTTAAGAAAAACTATGTGATTATACCAGATCATCTCCTATCAAGTATTTTTGTACTGTCAGTAAAATTATCTTTCTCCTGCAAACAGATGCAGTGTTATTTGTCATATTTCCTAACGATTTTTTGTGTATTACGTCATAGTGGGAGGTCGCAAATGTCATGTGATAGGAGGATGCTGGAACAACAAAAACAAAACACATGTGCCGTGTGGTTTAGTTAAACTCTTTATTTCAAGATAGGGTAAACTTCTGTACAGTAAAAATATTGTGAATGTGTTGTTTGTGCATAGTTCTAACACTCTGAATGAATTTTGACATTTGACCAAAAATTCTGAATATACACCTTTAAAACAGCTTTTATATATTCGGCAGAGGCGAAGGCACACTAAAACATGGGTAAACAAGTAATTCCTTTGGTAAAAGGGCTGAAGTAAAAATTACAGAGTAGTGTAGTTTAATGCCTGTATCAGGCTATTTCTTTCCCAAACAGCCAGGAATGATGTTGTTATTTTCACCCATTCCTGCAAATGCAGAAACGACGTAGCAGTACTAGATACATATTTCCATCTTATGTTAAAACAATTGATATATGTTAAATATATATATATATATATATATATATATATATATATATATATATATATATATATATATATATATATATATATATATATATATATATATTTTAAAGCAAGGAGTAATTCTTCAGAATAATATATATTGATATAACTATTGTAAAATTGCATTGTTATATCAAGTACAGTTGTAAAGCAAGTGCATTCCCAGCACACACCTTGAAATGTCGTTGATTTAGAGTTGAAAACAGGTCCTGACGTTGAAATCCTCATAATCCACTACTAACCTGAGTTAGTTTTCTGACATGAAAGAGTGATGATATTTTGGCCAGTAATCATGGTGATTTTTGGTTGAAAATTGACACTAGCACAATTTCAACACTTTTTCAAAGTTGGGTTTCTGACTGGAAAAAATAGTGAAAAAAGTCAACACTAATTAAAGTTAGTCGGGAAGCATAGCTCATATATTAAAGGAATTGTGCACTTTGTGATAAAAGCACCAAACTTCCCAAACATGTAGACCAACATATTACAAAAAATTCTGGATATCTGGTCATTGATGACTTGGCCTCTGGTAGCCATGGCAACCATTTTACAAAATGGCCGTTGGCGGATTATAAACTTGCAATCCTCTTGGTCTACCAAGGTAAACTTAAAGATATATTTGCTACAACAGACTACCCATGCATGGCTCAAAATGTATAGACTAATTAGACTATGTTACTGTAGATTTTAGTACTAGACTCTATTATGTGTATTCACAGATAACATAAATTACAGTAGACTAAGATAATTCAAACTTATTTTGACAAAAATGGCAATAAAATTGACCTGAAAAGATTGGCTAAACTGTCTATTCTCCATAGTCTATACATATTTACAAGATTTATAACTTAAACAAGGTAAGAACCCATTTCTTATTCTATCCATCTTGCGCGTGCTGCTGAAATCGTGCGCTGCAGCATTTTCGAAGAGGCCCAGCCTTTCAGTGGGTTCTCTCGAGGCTCTCAACAGAAGTCGGTGTCACCTATGCTGCTTGCTTTGGTCAGTATGATCTTAGATGGACCCAGCATCAAGGACCAGATGACAGACACAATCACTGCAGCAGTTACCATTGCTCAGATGTTGAAGTTCAACAGTGTGAAGCACAAGCGTAAGCAGAGCACCTCAGCATCATCTACTGTAAGACATAGACCTGTACAAGAAACACCTGTCCCCATATACATAGGTATGATGTTGCACGCCCACACACTCAAGAGGGAACTGGTGGACAGGCTATCACAACTTGGCATCAGCATTTCATATGACCGTGTTCTCCGTCTCACAACTCAGATGGGGAACAGCATCGGCCAGCAGTTTCACCTGAAGCAGGTGGTCTCGGTCCACCAAAGATGCATGGGGCAGTTTTCACTACTGCAGCAATAGATAATATAGATCATAATCCAAGTGCAACAACAGCTAAGTTCTCATTCCATGGCACAGCTATCTTTCTTATCCAGCACCTCAGTTTCACTGGAGAAGGAGTGGATCGAACCACTGGAGGATCTGGGGATGGAAGCTCCACATTAATCCGCCAACTGCCACAGTACTACACAGACATACCTCCTATCATCAGTAGTATATTGTAAATGTGTCTCTTCCAGCAGCTAGGGTGACTTCGCCGGCCAGAGAGGTCAAACCGCGCAAAGAGGAAGAATATCTGTGGCTACAAAAGGCAAGACAGGTTCTAGATGGCAATAATAGGGCAAAGATAACATATCATGGACAGCATTTCACGTCAGCTGTCAGCCACCGGAAACTCAACCCATCTATCCCCCCCAGTAAATTCAGTGGAAGTGGCCCTGAGGACTATGGTGAACACAAGGGTGTGGTGATGTTTGGTGGTCTCCATATTGAGATGACTGCCCTGAAAACCCTTGAAGACTGGCTGTATGGGAATGGTTGGGTGCAGGCACTGGTTCAAGCTGAAATTACCACTCCCAGAATGGCTACTCTTCCTGCGCGCAGCCCATGTCACCTGCACAAGGTGAGCTCACCAAGTCACTGCGGCTGCACTCTATATCCTGCAGCACCGTGCCTATGACCACTACTGTGAGAGAAGCTACAGAGGCAGATGATCAGCTCAAGTTTAAAGACTGGAGCTACCAGAGAGGAGAATACATCCCTCAGTTCCAGTACTGGTCAATCATGCTGGAACTAGAGCTGCTGTTGCACATCTATGTGCGTTCCCTGCCGGAGGCATCCTTTAATATATACGTAGATGCCTTGACAGGACTGGCTGGTTGGTTTCATGCCCTGGACCACACCAACTATGCCAGGTGGATTCCAGTTCACTTGTAGGACATGGCTGAACTTCCAGAAAGACATCCAGAACTAGCCAAAAAGTTCAGAGAAGACAGCTTCACAGTACATAATACAACAAAGGTGTTCTCATCAATCCCAATCAACCAGGCACATGAGCAGAATAAAGCCTGCACCTTTCGGAAGCTTTCATCCAGTGGTTTGACATTGAAGACAAGCAAATTGTAATCACCAATGGGGAGGAAGTCTTCAGCAAGCCTCTACTACTGCCAGATCTAGCTTCATTGACTCCTTTTAACCATGAGGAAGTAGACAGCTGAATGTTGCTCCATGCATATCATGCTGCCCAGCATGGCCACTAAAAGATTCTTATCCGAACTGTTGACACCGATGTTGTGGTATTGGCTGTGTCCATGGCTCAGCATCTGCAGCCAGAAGATGATTCTGGGTGGCTTTTGGGACTGGAAAGGGGTTCCAATTAGTATAGGGATTGAGAGCCATGTTGAGGATCGATATCGAATAAAAATTTAGGATTGTGGATCGAACAATATTTCAATATCGGGACCGTTAACGTAAGCCGCGGGCGATAATACAGGTTCTTTGAAAACGTGCACATATAAATTCACTAAATTATCAAAAGATACTACTTATGCACCAAAAATATATTTCTGCAGTATAAAATTAAATAAAATGAACAAAACGTACATTTAACATGAGTTTTTGTGCTTTCCTGTGTAATAGCTTTCAGGTTTTGTATCTCTTCCGTGAAACAGGAAGTAGGTCACTGGCAATGTAAACAAAGATGGCGCCAGACTTGACCCCATTTAGTTTCAGTTGTAAATGTGCCTTTTAAAGATTTTGTACAATAAATATGCGTTTAAGCAGTAAAATTTCCATTTTTAAAAATGTTTGTCTGTTTGGTGTATGTTATTTCGATATTGAAATGCTGGTAGTATGTGTCGATATCGGCAGTTCTGTGGGATGATCGATCGATATTGAAAGATCGAGCATCAATCCCTATACTAGTTCCGATATCTTGCAGCTCATGAAGTATCTGCTGGACTTGGTCTAGAGAAAGCATGAGCACTCCCAATGTTCCATGCACTCACAGGGTGCAACACTTTATCCAGTTTTGCAGGGCACGGAAAGAAGACTATCTGGGCAGTGTCAAACATGCTGCCAGAGCTAACTGAAGCTCTGCTGAAGCTATCATCTGCACCTTAGTTCATACCAGGAGATGTTCTGCACACCATTGAGAGGTTTGTCATTCCGGTCTATAACAGAGCATCCACATGCACACACATAGACAAGGCTCACAGGAAACTCTTTGCAAAGAAACATATGTACAGCATGTTCCTCCAACCAAGGCTGCTCTGGAGGAACATGTAAAGAGGGCAGCATAACAGACTGGTCATTTAGGGCCAGATGTTGTTCCATGCACCAGTACTAATACCAGCAACCAGTTGGCGATGGATCAAGAGTGGGGAGGGAGGGTACGAGCCATACTGAACTTCTACCTGAAGCAGCCTACACCTGCCATGAACTACTTTCATGCAAATGTAAAAAAGGTTGCGTGAAACGCTGCAAGTGCAAAAAGGCTGCACTTGCCTGCACTGCCCTGTGCCAGTGCACAGAGAGTGCACACAGAACTGATCATGCTCATCACTCATAACCATGATAACCTATTGCTGAGAGGTTTGCTGGACATTGCAAATTATGAGGCCAGTGAGCATTTGTGGACACTAGGGATGGGTCGGTAGGTCCGGTATCTCAGTATCGAGAGCATTTTACTGAAATACCGTGACGAGATTTTAAAACCGCCACTTTGCTTGCCAACATATATAATGGAAGGAACAGTTGAAATATTGGAAACATAACCAAAATCTGAAGAAATTATAAGCTTTTATCCCCATATTATTTTTTTTGCAGACTTTGATAGCGATACATTGAGCAGAACTGCCATGTTTTGGTTATGACACTTTATAACCTAAATCTCCCTTGACAACACATATAATGGAAGGAAAACTTAAAATATTGGGAACAAACAAGAAATCTGAAGAAATTATACAGGTTTCTCTCATATTTTGTCCATTAGGGGACTTTTATTGTGATGTCATTAAGAGGAAATGTCCATTTTTGATTGGGCTGTACTAAAACACGGAGTCCCGAAATCGGTACGGTTTTGCATTGGCGACGTCCCGATGTACACATTTTTGATACTGACCCATTCCTAGTAGATACTTAAGAGAAACCAGCAATATAATCATTTCTTTTGTCCTGAATTAAAAGGAGGATATACCCATTTTTGTTTTAACTGTATTCAGTTTAATACAGTGCATCTCTAATCAACAATATTAACTGTCATAGAAGACTTCAGTATTCTTTCAATCAGTGCTTGAAAGTACATGTACATGTGAATGTAGGGAGGTTACTACAGCAGGTTAATGGTAATACATGTATTATTGGTTCTATAAGAGCTTTTCCATAATGTTTGTTTTGTTTCAATGGTTAGTTTTCACGTAAAGAGAGTGTAAAGATGGGTTCTGTTATCAGCATCACTAGAATAAAACTGGTTCTGAAATTTCTGTTTAAAACACTTACACATTGCCTATTATTTTGCATAGTTTATTTAGAGCTTATGATGCTAGCTGACTCCATTTGAAATCACATAGGACTTCTTGGGACCCTATTCTGAACATTGGTTTAATTGAACTGGCAGCCATTTTGGAAAATGGCTGCTATGGCCATCAGTGACCAAATTGGCAGTGGCCAAATATCTAGATCTGTTCAGAATATGCTTTTCTACAAATGTGCAAAGTTTGGTGCTTTTATCACAAAATGCACAATAGGTTAGGTATGCTGCCCGACTAAGTTAGGTTTTCTCACATGAAATTTTAGTCATGTCATAAATTCAAACTTATTCGTCAAAACTTAGCAATTTAAATTTGTTTCTCAAATTTTCCCATGTTCAAATAACTAGTTTATAAGTTTACACTGAAAACATCTCTATATAGAGAACCTAAGCTATAACATTTTATCACACAGCAGTGCTACACAGAACATTCAGTTTCTGACTAAAAGTAATTAGATAACACTGTAGGGGTGGAGGTGGGGTTTACCCTTGTTCAATTACATGCATGGTGTTTACTTCTTAGGGCCTGTTTTTTGTGTTCAGAACTGACCACTAATTAAGATGGGGAGTAATGGGTGGAGTTCTACAAATGTAGCTATTCTTGTGGTTTTTTCAGTTTATATGACAAAGTTGAGACACAAGCATCTGAACTGAGTATTGTGGCTTTGCTACATGATTATAGCTTCTTTATAATTACAGCATAATTATAGCCAACCTAATAAAAGATTTAAAAGAAAATCATTGGACAAAATACTGTATCGGTCCTATTAATGACATAAGAATGGATATCTAGTTGGAAAATATGGATTTACATATCTTGAGCAGTTATATTTCAAAGCTGATGCAAAATTATGGTCATTACAATGTCATCAGAAATAGAATGTTGAATATATAATGATTCATTTTATTTAAACCTCCATGAGCTGTTATTGTCTCTAATGGAAAACCTTTTAGATATCAAAGATTTAACATAACAATTCTAATTTTTGTAACAATCATTAAATTTTGGAATTTTTTGGCGACCATAACACATTTCAGTGTCATATCTGTCAAAAATGCTGACACTCTGACACTGTGCGATTGTTTTAAGTAACAGTTTGATACACAGCCATGTTATGGTTGAGTTCAGGTCATTAATTGAACAAAGTGTTGAACAGATTATAAATACTTGGACCAGAAAACAGGAAGTTAAGGTCATTTAAAGTGAGGTTAAAGGAACTACTTTGAATGATTAGGTTCTTAATTATCACCTGTTTAAGCCCTATTTATCTATCTCTGATGATTTCAAATATAAACTGCAAGGGAACCTGTTTCTGGATATGGAGCCCCTCCACTATGTTTTACATATTTATACTCAGCCCTGGTCTGTAAGAATAGTTGCGAGAGTATATTATTTTCACTCCAGGTTTTTTAGTTTTCACTAATGTGTAACATTAGGAGTTTTTTTAAATGCAAGATCTAGTGAGGCTTGAGCTTCTAGGAATCACTTTTATTCGTTTTCATTTTTTGGTTTTTGGTTCTGGACTTTCATGGATTGCGGCATAGTGTGATGTATCTGTCTCTCCACTACTGGGATGATAGACTGCTTCAGTGCACTACTGCTGTCTCTGATGGCTTTGTGGCCCGTGACAGTAAACTGAAACTCCTTTTGGTAATGTTCTCCTTCTCCCAACTTGATGATTCATTGATGACAAACATCCATGGCCAGGCTTATGCAAATGGACATATTTTCTTTATTTCTACTTAAGAATGTCTGAACATTTCCTAGGCCAATGCAGCAATGCAATGACTCCATTTTGTCAGCCTATTCCTGATGTATGCATTATTTCATATTATTTATCACTATAAAGTTGGAAAATGAGCACAACTCCTCTTGAAATAATATGTTCATGTTATTTACTTTAATCATGTCTAATTTTGTTATATAACCAATATAAATACTTACAAAGTGTCACTTTAAACACAGTAAAGTATCACGCCTGTTTTATTCTCATTCGATAGGTAGCAATATTATATGCTGTAAGAATTAGGTTTTAAAAAAAGAATTCTTTATTTTTTGACATGAGAGAAAATACAAACTTTCAAACATTTACGTTAGTAATGTCTATATTTATTGCTCTCACTGCAGGCACAACCAAACTACCTAAACTGTAATGCTAACATTTTCAATTTTTTTCATGGGAATACACACTATATATCTGATACTTATACACTGATACTACTTCTCAAAAATTTGGAGTGAAACAGCATTTGGAGCATTTGGGAAGTTGGAGGGAAAACGTATATGCAGATTTGTAGACAATTAGACTGTGGATGCAATCCATTTCCTTTTTGTACCAAGAAAAGTACTGCAGTGCTCTATGTCCCAAAGTCCCCATTGGCCACACACTGGTGGCCAGCAAATTATCCTCAGCGAGGTCATATGTAGGCAGAGTGAGATCCAGCTGGTGGTGGAGGCTATCAGTTCACGGTCAAGTAAAGGTCAGTCCCATGACAAGGTAAAGGTTTGGAAATTTTTATTTACGTGTTAATAGACGAGAATACAGTTTTTTAAAAATATTACTTTATAGAGTAAAAATACCATGATGATTAAAACTACCAAAAGGTAAGAAACGCAAAATAAGAATAACATTACACAAGTAAATATAACTATTTATATATGTAATATTTCCACAAGCATGCATATTTTCCATCCTGGGTCCAGTCTGTAAGTCAGTATCTTAATGTCTCTTATGATTTGTCAATCCAGTAGGGGAATCCCGGGTCTGCCGGATCCAACCTGAAGTATCTGTGGTCTCATTAGGAACACAAGTCATTGCCGAAATTAAAGTTTACCCAGAATACCTTTGGGAGCCACATCAATCCGAAGATAATTCCCTCCAGGTGGGTAAGTCCTAAACCAATACTGGGAATACCTATGTCAAAGCCAGTAGGGGGTTATTCAGGTCAGTTCCATGCATTAGAAAATTGTTCCAAAGGGGGATGGTTCTAAGGTCAGAACTGAAGGCTGTATGCGAATGAACCCTGATCTGTGATGAGCTACACCAATCTGCAGAGATCTCCCTAAAGTTGTGTTGGTACTGAAGGGGTCCCATTCAATACTTGAAATTGAAAGATAGGTAAAACTTAGAGACAAGCAATGTACTTAAGAGGAGGGTGGTGGGTGAAAATTTTCATGCTGCCATAATGGATATTAATTCAAATATGATCCTTAAGTTAAGATGAACCCAAATAAAGGGTTGGCCTAGTTTCCTATTGGATGACCAGAGGTCAATGGATGCAGTTAGGCTGTGGCCATACAAGTAGAGTTTAGATTAAGGTGGTAGTCAACTGCTTCGGCAGGTCCCTCACCTGATCGTGCCATACACAGTTTCCTCTATTCAAATGCACAGTACTGGGGTACAAATCCACATAAGCCACACAATGGTTGCCAGCAAATTATCCTCTGCGAGGTCATATGTATTCAGAATGAGAATCAGCTGGTGGACAAGGTTATCAGTTCAAGGTCAAGTCAAGGTCAATCCCATGACAAGGTAAAGTATGGATAACTAGTTTAGGAGTTTTTGTACAACTTATTCTAGATTTCTGGAGGTACAGACCATCAAGCTCTGATGCCAAGACCCTCTGGGATTACTTCACAGAAGCCTTGGCTCTGGCTAAAATCTTTTAAGCACTAAAATCACTAAAAGATGAAATTCTTTCACTAACTGAAAATTTTCATGCTACCACAATGGTCTCAAATTCAAATATGACCCTTAATTTAAGATGAAGCCAAATAAGGGGTCGGCCCAGTTTGCCTATTGGATGACCAAAGGTCAGTGCTTAATCTGAGGCTATGGCCACACAAGTAGAGTTAAGATTAACGTGGTGATCAACTACCCTGGCTGGCCCCTCACCCGGCCGTGCCATACACAGTTTTAAATTATGTGGTGTGAGTATATGTTATCATTTCATAACAAGGGTCTCTACTATTGCTACTATTATTGAAACAAAATTATGAAACCAGTCATAAATAAAATTGTTACACTTGTAAAAATTGTTCCCTGTACATATACAAATAAAAGTCAGGTTTATAACATTGCAGTAAAACTTTCACTAAATTTTAGTTCTTATTTCCTTGTCTTTTCACTAACTTACCATTAATTAATTAGCTGAGGATTATCATCTTGACTACTTTCTGAATATGTTTCATCAAATGTATCAAGAGATTTCTGTACTTCAAAACAACAGCATTTTAATACTCCATGAAAGTTATTTTGACTTTACCTCTTATCAGCACTCATATTTTAGCAATAGATCTTTTGACTAAGTTTTAAATCCGCAGGAATAATAAGTTATTTTAGTCCAACAATTTTTTTAAAATTTTTGTTAAACCTTTTGAACATAAAACTTGCATATTAGCTTTAATGGTTGTTTAATACAATAAAAGAGACTTGTGGAAGTTAGCTCTGTGTACTGAGATAAATAGGATTACTGTGCAAGATCCACTAGAGTGATGTAGTTCAACTGAGGAGGGATTTCACATAAGACAAGCATACATTATCTGCAGCGGAGATGAAAAGCTAATTATGTGCTGTATTGTGTACTCTCTTCCAGATAGAGTTTTATAAATGTGTTTCAGTATGCAAAACAAGTTATGGTGGTATACTACTTTTATTTTTATACATTTTTCCTATTTCCTTTAAGAATTATGGGCAAATTATTGCAAAACCTAAAACAAAAATGAAAGTTATGAAAATTCCCGAAACAACATTGCCTGTCTTATATTCTAACACTAATGATTAAAATATGTAGAACATGCATCCAGTTCAGTTTTATTTATCTCACATATTTTCCTGACAGTTATGGGTTGTAATTTTATAATATGTCCAGACATAAGAATATTTAAACATTGGTGTGTGATTCATAATTGTATAAAATGCCATACATTTAGGACAATCCAGCTTCAAAACACACTGTAACATAGTACTTTGATGAATGGTGCTATTATTATAGAATGTTCAGTCAAAAATAACCTAACCATTAAAATGGGTTGGTCATAGCCTTATCCCTACCTACAATGCTACTACTACTACTACTACTTCTACTATGCTTGACTTTTAGCACACCATACAAGTTGAGGCCTTAGTTTGAGTGTGGTGTACTGATGTAGCAATTAATCACTTTGACCTTGCCTTTTGGGGTTTTACACGCCAGGATCAATTTTCTCTCTTGGGAGTCAAACCTACTCAGAGGTCACAGCCTGTGATTACATTTTATTTATTTATTTATTTGGGGTTTTACGTCGTTTTCAACACTGTACAGGTCATATCACGATGGGTAGTTGGAAGGGCAGAGGAAACCAGTACATACAGTTCGTTAGGGTTCTGTACTGTAAACTGCCGGCCAACGGCAAGCAACTACCAGCTTTCCCACTTCAGGCCGTGGCGGGGATCGAACCCCGGCCTCAGAGGTGGGAGGCGAGAGTGTTACCACTCTGCCACCTTGGCCACGTGATTAGATTTGAAGGCCACTGTATAAATGTTTGTACCAAATTATATTTTAAGCAGCATGTTTTATTATCTTGTACTGGTGCTGGGTACCATCTCTGTGAGGATTCAACTGCAACAAGTGGCATTATTGAGGGTGTGCCCTTGCATGGCCTCAAACCCTATCTTTGTCATGAGTTTCACCCAACATGTGGAATTGTTCGAGGGTATATCTGAGTATGAACTTCGCTATTAGGAGAGGACTAAAACCTCAAATTTGACTGTGACCTTTTAGTTCGATACTTCATTTTAGAGATCATATTTTAAGTCAAATAGTGCAGGTAAAACATTATAAGGCATTGTCCTCAATTTTTCAGCTTGATAATCTACACTCATTCATTCATTACTATGAGCTATATTGACATTGTTCTGAATATCATATGCAATACAAATTTTCTTTTCTTCTTGTCTTTCTTTGTAAAAATAATACTGGATAGAAGTAGAATCGAGGTTTTGCAGAAGTTTTAAAGCTAGTCCTGGCTACTTCACATTATCGTGCCTATCCTTATTTAACATGATGATCAGTCCAAATCAAAACTGAAAGCAAAGAAAATACCAAAAACTTTACCACATTTATACATATCCGTGGTTACAATTATATTTGTGTAAAAAGTTCACTGTTTTCTATGCGTTTATTAAGCTTCCTGCTTTAAACGTGGGACTTTGAAATTGTTCTATTATTATTGTATGTGGCATTTACAGTAGTAGGCCTTGAATATTACCTCCCCAAAATGGGAAATATGGTTGCTATATCAGGTAACAGATTACCAGGAATTATTATCCCATCAGACTCTGACACACATGACACTTCATAGGTGACATCACTTATGCTGGCTGCCTATAATCGAAAGACTGAAATAGCTTTGGCTCTACTCAAGGAGAATGAACAGTGTATCAAATCTAGAAATGTCCTTGGTGAAACAGCCTTACACTATGCCATTGACAGTGGGCAAATAAATGTAATTGACTTTTCCCATCAGAAATGGGATACAATGGTGCTAAGGATACTTTTCAAAATTGTTTTCATTCTTCTCGTTAAAACTTGTTGAAATAATGCTCAACAGGTTCACCATATGCTGTAATCAAAAACTTCAATACTATTAAATACAAATATACATATTAGAAAAGGTTTGAAGGAGGGATATTACCTATTGCCTAGGTAGAATGTGATCAGCGAAACAAGTTCATACCTATTTATGCTGCTGATTTTAAGTATTTTTGCAATTTTAGCCAGATTTCCTTAATGACCTTACAATTAATAAGTAGGTGTTATGAATTTTCTACCTCACCACAATGTGAACACAGGTCTGATTCACTTTCACTCATTTTCTTAAGGTTATCCCTGCAAATAAGTATATTGTGTATTATTTTATAGTTAAATTCAGATAATTTTTCCTATTTTATAACAAGCTGTTGAAGTCAATTTCTTTATTTTAATTTTTTTCCCAGTAATCAGTAGATTTCATAGTCACTACTGTTTAATAGGCTGTTTTACTTGACCAAGCTATGCTAGGCATGGTTTGTATTTTATTTTCTGGTCTATTTTCAGCAATAATATCGCAATATCTGCTTACAGCCTGCTTAAGTTGTGCTGTCTTACAAAGGTCATTATTTTTTGTTTCAATTTTTGATACAACTGATTTTTCCATTGACTATTTTTAGATCTGATACATTTACTGTCCCAGATTTTATCCAGTGAGCAAAGTAAATAAATTGATCTTGGTTATTTTAAAAAAATTTTATTGCCCCAAATACATTGGTTCCAAATGGCTTTCCTGGACACTATTAAAGAATTTACATTTAAGTTATAGTACGCATTTTGAACTGGGATATTATTTAGAAAAGGCACGTCATCCAAATTAGAATTAAGACATTTAATTGTTTTTTCTATTCCCCATTTGGCAAATATTTGTTCTATGTGCCAATGTGCATTATCTTCAGCTGCACATATTTTTTCTAGCCACTTTGATTTTAGAGTCATGAACATTGACTTAAAGACTGGTGCATTTAAACCACCATGTTTAATTTCTCTGATAACAGTTGTCTGTTTAATTTTTTTGGAATCCCATATTAAATTGAATAAGTTCTTATTCATCTCTTTTATGACCCATTGAGGGACCACTGTATTCGTGACTAAGGAAGTAAGCTTAGGAATTGCCAGGGATTTAAGAATCCAAAAAAAGAGTGTTTCAAAACTTTATCAAAGCTGTGAATAAATTAACCCCCACTGGCATTTTGCATTTTGGCATACTCTATTGTGCCTTGCACTAACCTTATAATGTATCCGATAAACCCACCCTTCATAAAGCCTTTTGGTCAGTATTTGCTATTTGTTTAAGAACTTTGCACTCTTTCTGCAAGAATGTAAGTTAATATTTTATAGTCTACTCCTGTAAGACTCAGTGGTCTACAGTTGTTTAAATTTGTAGTATCCTCCTTTTTTTGTAAAAGACTCATAATCAAAATTCTTTGTGTATTTGTTAAGCCTCTTTTCTCAAATACGTTTTTAAACACTGGGAGTAGGAAATTATTAAGTTTATCCAAAAGTTTTGGGATACCATCAACACCAGGAGACTTAGTTTTTTTATATTTTAGTTCCTCGTTTTTGATCTCTTTGTCGCACATTTCTCTTTTTTCTCTTGTGTTAGAATATTGTGATATTAAATTGTATCTATGTACATGTCTATGTCTTTTTTATTAGGATTTTTTGTTTTATATAACTCTTTACAAAAGGATGTTGAATATTTCTGCATTTCTTTGTTTGTACTATATACATTTTCACTATTTATTAATTCTTTAATTGTATTATTTGCTTTTCTTTTTTTTCTGGGTTTAGGAAATATTGTGTTGATTTTTGTCCCTTCTTCTATATATTTAGCACTTGATTGAATTCATGCCCAACTGCTTTTTTCAGCAAAATATTTGATAATTTCTGTTAGCTCTTCTTTCTTTATAATAAAGGTACTGGAATTATTTTTAAGCAGAGATTTATCCAATATTTCAATTTGTTTTTCTGTTTCTAAAGTTTTTTTGTTTCCTTTCTGATGGTTTAATTTAATGTTTTATAGAATATTCTTTAATGAGTACTTTATAATAATAATAATAATAGTAGGATTTATATAGCACCAAATTGATACAAATCCTCTAATGCGCTTGAGTCCAAGAAGGGAGAGTCCAGAGACAGGCATGGGTCGGCATTTAAAAAGCGCCCACCAGGGTATAACTAAGGTGAGGGGTATGCCAGCCTAAACAAGTGTGTCTTTAGCTGGCTTCTGAAACGATCTATTGTTTGCTCAGATCTGACAGTTTGTGGCAGCTTGTTCCATTCAGCTGGTGCAGCTACTGCAAAGCCTGGCCTGCCTATGTGCTTCTTAGGGCGGGTTGAGGAGACAGATAGCCTTTTGCCGCAAGTGAGACTGCTGGATCTTATTAAAGCTGAGAGATATGGGGGCTGTGACAGATTGATAGCCTTGAATACCAGAAGATTATACTTAAAAAGGATATGATGTTGAATTGGATGCCAGTGGAGTTTTTTCAAAAAGGGTGTAACATGACTCATTTTGTCAAGTCTGAAAATGAAGCGGCAAACAGCATTACTTTAATTAAATCCCATATTATCCTCTTATCTTCAACTGCATCATATTCTGATAAGGTGCTTTTTTATAATTTCGGTAATTTTTGTCTTTTAAATAAGATACATTCAATTTCCAATAACCAGGGCCGCTTGGGTTTGTTTCTGTACCCATTTCTAACACAACCGCTCTATGGTCAGAAACTGGAGCTGAAATAATATTACAAGATTGTATATGTGGTGTTAATGTATAAGATAACCTTATAATCTATTCTGCTTCGTATATCTAAGTTATGTGGGTGTTGTCATGTGTATTGTGTAATGTTTTATGTTTTATTGCCCAGGTATCTGTAACTTTTAATGTTTTAGTGAATTTTATTAATTCTTTTGTACTTTTGTTACCTATTTTACCTGTGGATCTATCTCATTTGTCTGACACAGAATTAACAATACAAGATCATAATTCCTTTAGTAACTGGACTCTCTGACTTTTATCACTTGATGCATAAATGTTTGCTATTGTTAATATATCTTCTAAATATTTAACATTTAATATTACTATTTGACCTTCTTTATCATAATATGTATTAATTCTTTCAAATATCTTTCAAATTCTTTCAAATATCAAACTACTGTGGGAGGTGAATGATATACTCAACCATCCCAATGACTATTTAACTGATCTATAAAATCCTCAGTACAGTATGCCACTAAAATCTAATCCATTCATTTATTTATTTATTTGGGGTTTTATGTTGCCTTCAACACTGTACAGGTCATATCACGACGGGTAGTTGGAAGGTCAGAGGAAACCAGTACATGCAGTTCATTAGGGTTCTGTACTGTAAACTGCCGACCAATGGCAAACAAGTATCCAGCTTTCCCACTTGAAGCCATGCCATATATATAGATATTGTAAAAACACTCTGATGCCCCTGTACAATTCTACTGGAACTAATTGATTGTTTATGAAAATATTATGATTCATATACTACTGTTCCTATACTATAGTTTTCAATCCCAACTGGCTAAAATTACATTGTTTACAGCAATCAAGTTATATGGAAATATGCCAAACACAAAACTCACATTACCAGTTTTATGGCAAGATAAAACAAATAACTATAAATAACTCAAGGGAACATTTAAGACAAATTGAATCAAAAGTATTCTAATATTGTATTCAATGTATGGAATCTGGAAATTTCTCAATTATGTAGTTCTATTCGTAAGTAAATCAATATAGTTGCTAATTATTGCTTTGTCTACCCCCCTCAGTAAGCAATATACCATTATAATTAATCCGGCTACAGAGTCACTAAGTACAGCCAATTTGGCAACCTGTATAGAAAGGTTACTTTGTTCCACACTTTCTTATAAAACTTTCATTGAGAAACCTGGTATGTCAAAAGAATTCAGAGACCCTGTTCAATTATTCCTTTTAAAAACTAGCTATCATAATAATTGATAAGGCTGAACACAGGGTTAACACATAAATGTAATTGGTACTCTTGTGGCCTATGAGGCTGATCCTAATGAAGTAGATTCAAATGGGCAGAATATATTACACAAATGTGCATGGATCTTTTCACAAAGTGGAAACATGTCTCAACATTGGGACAAACATAGATATTTGAGATAGGAATGGAGACACTGCATTAATAATTGCAGCCCAAAGGAGAAATTTGGAAATTGTCAAACTTTTAGTCAACAGTGAATCTGATATATCAATTAAAACAATGATAGATTGAATGCCACTGATTGTGTTTTTTGCAACAATCATGAAAAAGTTCAAGCATTTCTCTTAAATTCAAACTTGAAGCCCATTGATCATTCACTAGAACATATAATGATGAGCATATAATGAGAGAATGCAACCGTAGAAACATAGAATTAGTTAGAAATCTTGTAGATGTCCATGGTGAAGCAATAGATGTAACTGTTTCACTTATCATAGTTCTTAGAATTGGCACAGATACTGAAACAGAATGGAGCACTTCTGAATACATGCATAACTTTTAAAAAATGTGGCAATTGCAACGCTGTTGTTTAATTTTCAACTTTGCTTTGATTCATTTGTACTGACAGTTGTGACAATTACTTGCATGAGCTCAAACTTTGACATGTTGCAGTGTCTTATGAACTGCATATCTAACTCAAGGCACAGGCATTCATACACTAAACTTGCTGTAAGATTTTGCCTAGCAAATCAGCTTGACCAAGCTTTTTTAATTTAACACATGAATTACTTAATGCTCAGGACAATTTTTGCATCAACAATCAGAATATTTGGTGTGGGTCTGAGAGTCATGCCTTCAGGATAACTATGGAATTTATACTTGACAATGATGCTCAAATATTAGTGGTTGCACATTCCTTATGCACGCTACTTCTATGTGCATAACTGAGGCAATAAAATTTTTATTGCTGAAAGGAACTGACAAGTTTTTGTTAAATAAAGCCGAAAAAGATACATTGGATATCACATTGAATGTTGGACACTATGAAACCTCCATGTTGATCACAGTTAAACCTTTAGTAACATCAGGTATTTTAGATACAGACATTCGTATTATCCACAAAGCTGAGTAATCTACTATATTTAGACATTAATATTTCATGCAAAATTGAAATATTTCCTGTCAATACTTTCTTCTAATCTTATATCGAAAGAGCTGTTTCTATTTGTCTAGGGGCAATAATTCAGGATATTTTCTTTTTACATATAATAACATATAATTATATTTTACAGATGTCAGAAATAATTAGAATATCACCAGTTCTTTCCTGGATGAAATGGTAAAATGATATACACATAAAATGACTTGTTTCAAAAAGTAAACAGGAAATATGGCATGCATTGATCATTTTAAACATATTGTACAGTAATCAAAACCAAAGAAAGGAATGTGCGGCATACCACTGAATTTGGGACCTCATGATTTTTATTTAAAATTTTATATCTAATGATCTTCAATTTATTCCAAATCATAGTACATATATTTACATTTTGTTTTAATATTATTACCATAAATCAGGTATTATATATTTTGTCTATAGAGAGACAAATATAAAGTATACAACTAAGTGCATTTGAAAATAAGCTGTAATATGTTGTAGGTGAGCAGACAATGAAAATTGGTAACCTGTTGAAAGACAGAAAAAGTCTTGCATATGATGCTGTTGCAATGAACCTTATCAGATAAACCATTTTTGAATACATAGCAGTGAACTACAGAGGTAGGTACTTTGCCGATGTTATCTTATTTACAACTGATCTAATTCTTCTGTGACTTTCTGTGCCCTGATCTATATCTCCAGTTATTAAACAAGTGTTCTTTTGAGCCAAGTTTTATCAGCCTTTCTCTTAGGGGTGCTGCGTCAACTAGATGTTAATTTATGTAATAGTGCCTGTCAAGATAGATATGACTCATATCTATATAATATTTTAAAATATTTTATGCAAAGAAAAGTCTTGTGAAAAGTGAATAGAATATTTTCATAGTTCAATCTGTTTAAATTGATCTATAGCTAGCTTTACAAAATAAAGAGCACATTTGCTAGAAAATAGTGAAATATTTGAACAGTCTGCAGTATTTTGTGGCAAGTTTTATGACAATACTGAAACATTAATCTCTCAAAAGATATAGAACAGTAATCAGAAAGTGAGTTGATTTTTTTTGCTGCATGTAAACACTGTCATGCCATTGGCATGCTGTAGAATATATCAAATCATTCTGTATGATAAAATGCAACAGATTAGATACAATCATGCTTCAGAGGTTCTGCCTTCAAACACAAGATAAAAATACTCAAAAATTTTAAATTACACAGTTACTCCTGAATATAATGTGATTTAGGAAAAATATAATCTGTCTTTTATAAGTTATTTACTATTGACATATTTGCCCTTAATATCTCATAATGTTTGCACTTAATGTTCCATATTCAATAACTCCCATACTCCCAGTTTTGATCCCCCCGCCGCCATTACTGATGGTGTCCAAGGGCTATCTTGTACTATCTGGGGTCTTTTATAACCCATCTCTGGCTTCTTTGGGGTGAAAAAGATTGTGAACATGTTCAAATTTTACCAGGATAACCTTCAGCTGCCCCCGACACACCATCAGTATTCACAGTCACCCTGTGTGTCATAATGGGTGTCCATGGTGCATACCAAACAAACATGTGAATAACCAAGTCAATCTGAGATAAAACCTCCCCAGTTGACTCATCTCTGGATCCAATATTAATGTCGATTATCCAGGTACATTGAAGGATGGGAGGCTCACCTAGGGTAAAGTACAGGTTACCTTTGACATGCAGGCTAGTTATATCAATACTACAAGTGATGATATCATCAATAGTACGATTGATGAGGTCTGGACCACCAGTTGCACTCAGATGTACTCAGGTTTGGAATTTAGCTGCAGTACTCTATGTCTCTGTCTGATGTGGCTGATTCTGGTATCTTGTACTAGAGAAGACACTAAATATATTTGTCAGCTAAAAAAACCCATACAAGAAAAGACTGCCCCAATAAAAGGTAAATTTTATTTATTTATTTTTAGATTTTAAATATAATTTCTTTAAACAAATCACTCGAGCTTACATTTCTATAAATCATACCACTCTGCTATTGAACATAATTAAACATAAATAAAATTACATCTAAAATTTAAAATTCCCTGGTAAGGATCCCAACCACACAGGACCTTTATGTCTGGTGAGATATTGGTACCAATTACAGGATCCAGGGTAATCATGTTAGGATCTAAAGTAGCCCATGGCAAGATCCAAGGTATCTTTGACACTAGGACCCCCAGGACATTACCATGGAAGGAAATTCCACAATCACTAAAGACATGACTACTGTAAATCTAGGTTAACCAAGACTGTTGGCAGCATTTTGCCATTCAAATCTGTGAAGTTGTAAATAGTGAAGTGGTGATGTTAGCTGGTCATTTTATGCTGATGTATAAACTGAGTTGAATCAGACCAGTTAAATGATGAGAGCAAAACATAAACGTTGTTTGAAATAGGTAGGTAGGTTAAGAAGTAGTGTTCTGTCACTATACAACCAATGTCAATGTGGCTTTTTTCAGAAATCACTCATACTTGGGTTTCCACATTATCAACGGGCACCAGGGACAGGTGATGATTGCCATGTCATAATTCTGAATTTTGAGAAAAAAGTTAACACATTTCAGTTCTTTCTAGTCACTCTCCATCTTTCTTCAGGAGGGGTGTATACTATATGTTTCATTTTTCTTTCTTCCTCAGAATTACAGTTTCACTTTTACCACTCATTTCTCTAAAAAATATTCGAAACACAGGATAATATTAAACAATAATTTTATTGGAGAGATGGGGAATTGTTTATGTTTTTTTTTCATTGCTGCGATATATCGTACAAACCCTGCTACTGCTTGTCAATTTTCAGGAATCTGGAACTGAATCTTTTACATCTTAATGATCTTAAAAGCCATTGTACAGAGATCTTGCAGAAAAAATATGGTACAATTTACAAAAATTCAAACTGAAACTGTCCCAAGCCTTTGTCAATTCTTATCAGATTTTTAAACACCATAAACCAATCTCGTTTGCATCTTGATAATCTTGGTGATCTTAAACCTATCTTGACATTACAAAAGTAATCTTGTCCATCTTATAGCAATCCTAAGTTTATCTTAAGGTTTGTAAATATCTTTTTAAATATTGTTTTTAGGAAATGTGGCAATTTCTGCCTTAATCGTAACATTATTTTGATGAGATCCTATACATCTTAAACCCATTGTAGACCTATTGTAAACTACATCCCTCGATCATGCATGTTTTTATTATTTACAATCGCATATCTATTATAAACCACATTGACACAAATCCAGCAAATACTTTTTGGGGATGTGCTCAAATGATTCACCACTCTTATTCAACCATTGTTCAATCACTCAATAGGCCATGACAAAATATTACAAAACTTTGATCATAGAAATTTTGCTTGATAGGTTACAAAAACTTACTTTAGTCCTTTTACTACAGTCCATGGTAAAGCAAGCTGATTAAAATATTTGCTTAAGTGAATATAAATACACCATACATTATGGCCTGGATTTGTCCAATAATCACATTGTTATAACACTTCTACTTTAGCCATCTGTCAATTTTGGCAGAAATTTCATTTTTTGCCCATTTTATTTCAGCCTACATGGGCTATTATTGTCTCTAATGGAAAACCCTCTACATATCAAAGATTTAACTTAAAATCCTTATTTTTGCCACCATCATTAATTTTTTCAAATTTTTGGAGACCATAACACATTCCAGTCTTTATAAGAGATATAGTTTGGAAAAGAGATGACTGTCACTTTGGGCATATTCTTTATTACTTTTCTATGCATTTGAACATTTTCAAACTGCTTCCAAGAAATGTCAGCTGATATCGTGATCAGAGGAAACTTTTTGTTTTAAAATCCTATTAAAATTGTGTTGGTAAGCTTTAAATTGCATATTGTTTGTATTGTTTAAATGAGATAGACATAGAAATTAACTTAAATATATTTGAAAATATACAGTAAGTTGTGATGAATGCACATAAAACACCTCCTAGCAGGCTCTGTTATGTGTAATGTACAGTTTTTTAAACTCCCCTCTGATAAACAATTTCTTTCTACACACAGAACTGGCAAGAAGGGGGAAATGGTGTTACATAAGCCTCACACACTAGTTGTGAATGGGTACACTGTTACTTTATATTCTAATTCAATATTTTCATAGATTTATCTCTTTTCCATTAAAATACTACATATCCTATTTGAGAACAGGTAATGTTTTCAATCAGATTATAAACCTTCCTACATTAAAATTAGTTTATTAAGCTATGTTGACAATAATTTATGCGTCTGTAACAACTTATTTTGTATCAACAACTTATTTTGTATTACCTGACTTATTTTGTATCAATTTTTGACTTATTTCGTATTACCAACTTATTTTGTAGTAAAATTGCCTTATTTTGTATTACCTGGCCAACTTATTTCGTACCAACAGCTGACTTAATATGTTACAAAACGGTTCGCAGAATTTTGACAAGATTTCAGGGCGATACAAAATAAGTCGATAATACAAAATAAGCTGCTCTGTAGACAACTTGTTTTGTATCACTGACTTATTTTGTAGTAATTTCAATTCACATTTTATAGTGGCTTGTCTCCATCAAAGGATGGGCTCAACGGAATTTCATCCTTACTGAATTCAATCTTGTAGTCCATTTACCATTTGCCTGATAGTAATTCTTGTATTCAACACTGACATTCCACAGAGACATAATTAATTAGACTAGTCAGTAGTATATTGAAAATTATATCTGCATCTGTAAATGAACTTGAGTTTGGTGTTAAATCTTGGACTGGAATATATTTGTGGAAGTATAAATGACCTTGTTGGTTTTGTTTATCGGTTTTGTTTATCGGTAGAAACACTAGAATAAAAAGGTTAAAATGCTGCAACTGGTTGCAACAAACAAGTTGTTTCCAGATAAAAAATAGCATCAGAGATGTTAAAATGTACACTTCATACACTCAAGAAACATCTACCTAAATATTATATTCATGTTCCACATTACAGAGTAAAAGTTATAGGGAGCATTGATGTAAGACTATGAAGTTGAACAATACACCTGTCCCCCGGCCAATGTTCATGTGAAGTATCAACCTTTTAAAGACTATGAAGGTCAGCATTGCTATGATAAATTCAAAGTTCAACATGTTACACTGCACATTGCTAACCTACATTTCCTAACCAATATCCCTACTAAGTATCAACATCCGACACCTTACAGCTTGAAAGATATGAGCCGGATAAGATTTTAAAGATCAAAGTCACTACGGCAAAGTCAAAGGTCAAATCAAGGTCATACTATGATGCTGCACACCTACACAATGTCTCTCAAAGTCTCTATCATGGTTCAACATCCTACCACTTATGGTTTATGAGATACAGCAGGGATGAGTTATTACTGAAGCCACTCTGTCCACTTAGCCGAGAGACCGCCCAACTGCCCAGCCTGACACCAATACCTGGGTAAAAACTACATTTGTCTCAAATACTGTTTTGCAAAATGTCCAGTTCTATAGACAACAGGCAAATGGTAATCACATGTCACCTCAGCATTATTCAATAGAATATAGAGAAGGTGGCACATTTGTTGATCGATTGGTAGCATTAAGAATTTTTTATGTATCAGAAAGAAAACAAGAATGACTGTGTATCATTTTAATAACCAAAATCTTTGCAATACTAAAATTTCAGGGATAAATACAATTTTTCCAGTTCTTATGTGCTAATTACCATGTAAGATGTCCTCGTTTTACAAAATTATCATGAAAATTACATGAAAAGGATGAAAAAATAATGTCAAGTTTGGCACATTGATCATCATTCCAAAATATTGCTATGTCTTTTTTAACATATTGCATGTATTGTAGTTTTTGAGATGTCCAAGGATCTTCAGTTTGCAATAGAAATGGCTACATATCCAAGGAAAATTGCATGGTCTTTCATGGAATGGCTAATAAGAGACAAATATCTGAAAATTATAACAATTTGGATGTATTTTCTAACTTATGATCTATGTTTTAGTGCAAAAATCTATGCCAAAGTGTTAATGTAACACTAAAAATGAATAAACAAAGAGTTCCACTGTTTAAAAAAAATTCTTTACACAGTTTGGAGTTTTATAGCTTGATAATACAAAACAAGTCAGTGATGCAAAATAAGTTGTCTATATTGCAGCTTATTTTGTATTATCGACTTATTATGTATCAATGTCAGTGCTGAAAATAAGAATTACTATCAGGTGAATCATAAATGGACTACAAGATTGGATCCAGTAAGGATTAAATTCCCTTGAGTCCATCCTTTGATGGAGACAAGCCACTATAAAAGGTGAATTGAAATTAATACAAAATAAGTCAGTGATACAAAACAAGTTGTCTATAGAGCAGCTAATTTTGTATTATCGACTTATTTTGTATCACCCTGAAATCTTGTCAAAATTCTGCGCACCGTTTTATAACATATTAAGTCAACTGTTGGTACAAAATAAGTTGGCCAAGTAATACAAAATAAGGCAATTTCACTACAAAAGAAGTTGGTAATACGAAATAAGTCAAAAGTTGATACGAAATAAGTCAGGTAATACAAAATAAGTCGTTGATACAAAATAAGTTGCTACATGCGTCATCAAGAAAGATGTACTGTTTTTAGAAAGAAATGGATAGGAAGTGCTAATGTAAGAGAAAAATAGGAAACTGAAAATACAGCCTATTGAAGACTTTATGACTGTTTTAGTCCTGATGCATTCAGCATAATTCTAGTATTTAGTAAGTTATTTGTGAAAGGTAACATGTAAGCTTGAAAATGTTCAATTGCCTAGAAAAGGAATAAAGAATATGCCCAAAGTGAGAGCCGTTTTTTCCCAAAATGTAACATTAGCATAAATGTACGGAGACTAAAAACACTCTTGAATGTGGTAATGTTGTGTTGGTAGAAAAGCACATATGTTCAGTCAGTGGAGGGTTAGGTGGATAGGCATTTATAACCAGTTAGTGGGTAATGTACCTGCCAAATATCTAGGTTAAAAAGTTGAAGAAATGTGTGAATTACTCTTAAATTCATGAATATTCATGAGGAACTGTTGGGTTCCAACATGTGACTGTCTAGAAAGTGAGTTTAAATTCTGGTGAATAATGAAGTTTTGATGTATTTGAACTGAACTAGGGTGTGGCTGACAGTGTACGTTATTTTGGGAAGCAAATATTAAAGCTTTTGATTTATTATAATTTTGGTGGGCTTTATAAACTTCGGTTTTTGTGGCAGCTCCAAAACATTTTGACTGTAATTCTGTGGTTAAATGGGTAGAAAGAAAAATAAACCTGTAGAAAAAGAAAGCATTGCTAGTGCTGAATGCAAAGATATGAACAGTAGTAATAGACTTGTCTCGGTTGAAGCTAAACTTGACAAATTAATTGATACCATGGCATCTATGGAAGGTCTTATTCAGAAGCAAGAAGACAGAAGTCGGATCCAAGATCTTTCCCCGGTGCCATCAGCACACAGTTCTGTCAGAGTGGATCCGAAACTGCCCAGTTTTGAAGCATTGAAATCGGGATGACAAGATCCAGATGGAGTTACAGAAAAGGCTGCATCAGTATGACTACACGACTAGGAATGAGGCTAAAGGTAATAAGTCTCATGCATTTAAATCAGGCAGATTTAGACCGGGGGTGCACAAAGTAAAGAAAGTAGTGAATTGGCCCCAAGATTACTGTACTGTAGTTAGTGGTGGCCGTCAACCCATTTTAATGTTAATCAGTGGGTACAAGGTGTTATACAATGTGCAGTAGAAGAAAACTATGAAGTTGTAAAGCAAAATATGTTAAAACATTTTGTCAGCTTAATGCAAGATTGCATAGAACTGTCCTTTCCAACAGCTAGGCATGCCCATGGCATGATACTGCAAGAAATGGAGAAAGGTAATATCAATTGGACCCAAAATGACAAAATTGAAAAAATTAGGAGTCGTAATACGCAAAGAGTTTGGCAATGAAGTGGGGTTCGAACCCAAGGCGAGAGTGGTGATAAAGTTATGTTGTGCAAAGTTTACAACAAAGGTACGTGTAGATTTGAAAAACAAGCTGAGCACAGTGACAAAGATGTAGTTTATCAGCACTACTGCAGTAATTGTTTTACAGTTACAGGTAAAAAATATGAACATGCAAAACATCAGTGCTTACGTTTGAAAAATGATAAAAAAGAAGGCCAAACTTCGAATAGAGTTTAATAATATAGGTTTGCCTGAACTCGAGAGCTTGTTACAATATAATACAATATTAAGTTCGGGTTTTTTAGCCAAGGATGGTACTCTTAATACAAACACATATTATACAGTACTGGAGGCTGAAATGTGCTGTCAATCAGTAGCATACAGTAATATGAAGTTACATGGTTATAATCATGCAATACATCATAATATACATGAAAATGTGTGTACTGATAGTAAAAACAGTGCTTATGGTTATGGTGAGAGTAATTGCCAGCAAATCAATGTTAATACGACCAAGGATAAGGTCTGTGTTAGTATGAGTTACTATGTTAATAATTGTTTAAACGTGGAAGCTCCATGCTTTCTTGATAGTTTGTATGAAGATTATAACTTTAATATCTTCTCCCCAGTTTTTGTTCCTAAAGTTAATTCAAACAGTAATATGCAGAGTGTTAATATTAACCTACCAAGAAAAGGTGATACTCGTACTAATGATATGTGTGGTTATATGAAAGGTTGCACAAATGGTTTTGAAACTAAAAATCAGACATTGGCCCACAATATACTTATATCGAGTTTAGATGGTGATCCCTCCTGTGGCGGGGATATATTCCATAACACATGTAGCCACCAACAGTTTGAGTACAAGGTCGAGAACCATCAAATATTGAGTGCCTCTAATATTAACATAACTTCAAGTGTTACAGATGCACGTGTGAGTGTGAAAGCTAGTGTTGTTAAAACTAATTTAAGTTATTATGACAATTCGTCCTCAGTACTTTTGCATGAGCTTAAAAGTGGTAAAATCCTAATTGGAAAAAAACACTAGATACTGGTCTGGCGTAGGTTTCCTGCCTTGTAATTATGTACTTCCATCATATGGATCCTCTTCTAAACAGCTAGGTCATGTTGATATGTTGGAGTGGGTGAAAAATGCAAATCATGTTGTTAATATGTCAGGAAGGCATAATTATTTAGAAACTAGGCTTACAGTACCTTAATATATTTACAGGACTTAATATATTCAATTGGCGGAGATATCTTGAACATTATAATTTGAAGATATTGTGTCAGTATCTGGAATTTGGTTTTCCTTTATGTGTAGATGAAAAATATTTTAAATATAGCTTGACCGTAACTAATCATGCTTCTGCTTTACGTAAGCCTAAAGGGGTTGAAAAATACTTTACAGAAGAAGTACAGTATAATGCAATGCTGGGCCCCCTTGTGACTCCCCCATTTACAAAGATGCACTACTCTCCTATTATGGCAAGGGCGAAACCCGATGGTGGTACAAGAGTCATTGTTGATTTGTCATGGCCTCATGCTAATAGTGTTAATAGCTGTGTACCTACTAATATTTTTGACTTTATGACTTTTCAGTTAAAGTATCCCACTATTGACCATGTTGTGGAAAAAAATAGACAGTATGGGAGTGATGCCTTATTGTTTAAGGTGGATTTACAGAGGGCCTTTCGTAATTTGCGAATAGACCCAGCTAATTATCATCTTTTGGGTTTGTATTGGCGTCAGCAGATGTATATAGACGTAGAGATGTCGTTCGGATTCCAGCAAGGGGCGGCTAGCTGCCAAATGTGTACAGATGCCATTGTATATCTTATGTGGTCCCAAAAGTTCTAGGTTATGGCCTACCTGGACGATATTCTGGGGGTGGTCAAGCTCACCAGGCAAATGATGCCTTTTTAACCCTGACACATTTACTGCAACATTTGGGACTTCCCAATAATAATAAAAAAGTTGAACCACCTAATCATAAAATAATTTGCTTAGGTATCAAAATCGATGCAAAACAGGGCACACTATCTATTCCAGCTGAGAAACTCCAAAAAATTTCAAAAATGTGTCATAATTGGCTTTACAAAGACAAGGCTACCAGGCATCAGGTACAAAGGCTGGTGGGCCACCTGATATATATCCATAAATGTATTCCACCGGCAAGGCTTTTCTCAACAGAATACTTGGTACCCTAAGAAATATGCCTTCTTTTGGATATAGTAAGCTGAATACAAATTTTTTATAAAGACATTGCATGGTTCTGTAGGTTCTTAGAAACATTTAATGGTACAGTAAAAATACATCGCTCAAATGTTGAAGAACATGCGATCTTTGTGGATGCCTCTTTAAAGGGCATGGGGGCTATAAAGAGTAATAAAGTCTATGCTATGAAGCTTCCAGAAAATATTTGTGAAATATTAAGTATTGTGCATTTGGAAGCTGCAAATATATTAGTAGCCCTTACATGTTGGGTTCAGGACCTTCAGGATAAACAATGTACCATTTGGTGTGATAACCAGGCGGTAGTTGAAGTATTTTCAAATCATAAAATCAAAGATCCATTTTTAATGGCATGTGTACGAACAGCTTGGTTAACTTGTGCTACTTATAATGTCAAATTGCAGGTTAAACATATCAGAGGTTCAGCGAATGTGTATGCTGATATTTTATCTAGGTGGGAATTTTATCAATATTTTCAGAGTACAGAAGTCCAATACCTCAGATCCTGCCATTGGGAAAGTCTAAAAATACAGACCATGTTTCCCAATTTTGACATTTAATGTGCATATTTCTCCCCCCCCCCCCCCCCCCCCCCGTTATGGGGAGGGCTTGCCCCTCATGCCTGTGCATCAGTACTGCCTCGTTGCTTTATATTGTAGGATCTCAAACGTTGCAATGGTTGGCTGGTAAGGCTTCACAACGTGTGGCTTCTGGACTTCTTCCGCGTACTTCTGTCCACCTACATCAGAGGTTTTCATCTTTTCCTGGCGTTCACCATCTACATGGGTTTGCAGTGTCCTTGGAAAGAAGTGGCAGTTTTGTCTTTCCTGGAGTATTTGATTCAGCAGGGCTTGTCAGCTGCATCTGTGTCCAACTACCTCAGCATCTTGGCTCACTTCTTTGCACTGTATGGATGGCCGGAAGCAGTGCTACATGCAAGAAAAACATTATTGTTAATCAAAGCTGTAAAAATGCATAATCCCATGAAACCAAAAATTAAAGGCGTATTATCAGTAACAATGTTAAAGCAGTTAATGTCACATGTGGTTAAAGATGTTAATGTGGTGGTGTTTAAAGCAATTTATTTGCTTGCCTTTTTCGGCTTTTTCAGACTAGCATCATTAGTTCCATGTCATGCTAAGCTTTTTAATTCAACGAGATTTCTTTTGGTAAGAGACATTGTCTGGACAACAGATAGTTTTCAGTTGATATTAAAATGTGCCAAAAATATGCAAAATTCTGATGAATTCAAGATTATTCACATACCCAAATTATCATGTGATACAATCTGTCCTGTAATTGCTATAAAAACATTAATTAGGGAGTTTAAGCTTGCTGCTCATGATCCGTTATTGATGTACTATGTTCAGGGTGAAAAACAAATTTTAACTACTTTTAAAATACGTAATGTGTTGGTAAAGGCTATTAAAGCCATGGGTCTTCACCCCAAAGGTTACGGGTTTCATTGTTTTAGAAGAAGTGGTGCCAATTTGGCTTTTGAAATGAAGGTTCCATTAGAACACATAAAAATGCATGGCCATTGGAAGTCTGAGGCTATTTGGTGTCTTATTTAAAGACTACTCCCAAGGTGTCAGGTGTCAGCAAAAACCTTTCAACGCCGCATATTATAAACTGTCCTACCCCTACATTTTGGCTTGGTACTTTTCATTTAGTATAGCTTACTGTTTTACTTTGCCAGTAGTTCTTTACAGTTACCTTGACCTCTGCAAAGGTCATGCTTGGACTTTGTCCAGTAGTAATGCTTTGGCTAATTTTAAAAGTAATACTGATATGCCTCTTATACAGATTGGTATAATGACCTCTAGAAGGTCAAACTCTTCTGCTGTAGATAATGCATTGGCGTTTAGAATAGAATTACTTGCTAGGCATTGTTTCCTTATATAGCTAAGTTGTGAATCTTAGATTTTAAAGGGTTATTCAGCAGTTTGAAAGATAAACAGACTTTTAAAATATAATGGTATGTCAAGTATTTAACAGTAATGGCTATTACTACAGCATCTGATATTATGATTGTCTTAAAGCATTGTAATTCCCATCACAGTTGTTGAAAGTTGAAAAAAGTTAAAAATTTGCGTTTAAAGCAGTAACTTAGTGGGAATATTGTACAAAAGAATTAATAAAGTAGTCTAATACTATAGTCATGTAAAATATTGGTGTTTTAACAATGTTATATTAACCATGTATGTAAATGAAAATAAAAGCCAAATATGTTCTCCAATGAGACTGGCACATATAGCCTATTCCTGGCATATACATTATTTCATTTTATTTTATCACTATAACATTGGAATATGTTAACCATTCCCCTTGAAATAATATGTTCCTGTTATTTTCTCTATAGCGGATGCTATGACATAACCAATATAAATACTTACAAAATGAGTTCACATCTTAAAACAAGTATCACTTTAGACACCCCACAATTGCACACTCTGTTGTATTCTTATTCGATAGGTAGCAAGTAGCTGTAAGATTTAGGTTTATAACAATTCTAATTTTCTAAACTTTTTTAGTACACAAAACAAGTTATGGTGGTATATTTACTTTAAGTTTATAGATTTTCTATTGCCTGTAAAAATATGGGCAATCATTGTTAAACCTAAAAAAAATGAAAGTTAAGAAAACTCCGGAAACAACACTTCATATCTCATTGATTAACACTGGTAATTAAAATATGTAGAACATGTATCCAGTTCAGTTTATTGGTTTCACTAATTTTCATGGTAGTTATGAGTTTCAATTTTAGAATACTCCGGGACAAAATAATAATTCTAGATATTTTTTTCTATCTTTTTTCTCAAAATATCATTCCCGTGAAAAACCAAAGGCTTTTGACTATATTTAAAACAGAAATGACAAAGCTTCATTTCCATAAATATGTTGTATTCTTGTGTTGTTGTTGGCATTTATACTGAGAGAAATATCTCCTTTATCAGTGGACTTAAAGTACTGTTCACCAAACTGACTGATCCATTTTCCCTCTAATGGAATGGCCCAGTCTTTATGATGACATTTATCAACTACTCTGATGTTATTGGCTTGCTATAAGAGATGGACCCAATCACCACAATTTTAAGTGGTCACCTGAGCCATTCTGAATCTGGCTGTATCTGAGGTTGAACCCAGTTGGTCTGTATTTCTAGCTAAATATGTTAGCTGCCAGTCCATGGTGCCAAAAATATTGTTATCAGACACCTTACACTACGGTGGTGATAATTTCCAAGCCAATGGTATCGTGAACCTCCTTAGGCCTAAGAAGCAGGTATATTGAAGTGATTAAAGATAGTAGAATATACTACAATGATATATAAAGCACAAATTTTGCCTAAGCTCAAAGTCTGTTTTAACAAAGAAATAAACCTAGCTATTATGTCCAGGTCCCACGTTGTTGATTTTAAATGACAATTGTAGGTAAATTAAAATCCTCACCATCCTTGTCATCCATTTTTTAAAAACGATTTGAAAAGTTTGCTTGATTTCTATTTTCTTTGAGTATTGCCTCCTCTTCTGTTATAAATTCTGTTATAACTTCAACTGCAGTGATTTAGTTGTGATATCACATTCTGTCATCTCCTTAATATTTTTAATCTGTAGTACTATTTCCAAAGATATGATATATATTACTAGATTTTGATTAAATTACTTTATATAGCGCAGGTATTATACAGTGTACAGTATATCAGACTTTGAACTGCAAGGAAGAATGTTATTACAATGTTATGACAATAATACATGAGAAAAACACGATCTTGAGGGTATGTGTCCCAATCTTACTGTGTGATGCAAAACGTATTTTAAACCAAATATTTCAGTTAAAACTTCAGAACACATTGTCCTTTATTTTTATGTCCTCTTTTTCCAACTTGATACTGCACACTGATCTATTCATTACTGTAAGCCATATTGGCATTGTTATGAATGTTATACATAACATAAATTATCTTATCTCACAAGGAACCTTGGTGAATTAGAAAAATAATATTCTGAAAATTAGTACTTAAAATTTTTTTCTGTGTGAAAATGATATGGAATAGAAATAGGAAGGAGATGTTGGAGATATTTTTACAGTCTTTTCCACTTCACAATATCATGCCTATCCTTATCTAACATGGTGATTGGTCTAAATAAAACTGAAAGAGAAGAAAATTCCTGAAATTTTACCACAGCTATATTTGTTAGTAGTGACAATTATTAAGTATAAGTTTACTGTTTTCTATGTTTTCATTAAATTTCCTGCTTAAAATATGATATTTTAGAATTATTTCAGTCTTATATACATGACACCTACAGTTATAGGACTTTGATATTAGCTCACTTTAATATTAAATGATTCTGTGAAGATACAAATATGACCACAGTTTCAGGTGACAGATTACCAGGAATAATAATCCCATCAGACACTGACACACATGACACTTCACAGGTGACATCACTTATGCTGGCTGCCTATTATGGGAATATTGACATTCTTTTGGCTCTACTCAAAGAGAATGAACAGTGTATCAAGTTCAGAAATGCCTTTGGTCAAACAGCATTACACTATGCCATTGACAGTGGGCATATAAATGTAATTGATATGCTTATGGCCTATGAGGTTGATCCTTATGAAGTAGATTTAAATGGGCAGAATATATTACATAGGTGTGCTCATCATGGATCTTTTCACAAGGTGGAAACCTGTCTTAACATTGGGATAAACATAGATGTCTGTGATAGAAATGGGGACACTGCATTAACAATTGCAGCCCAAAGGGGAAATCTTGAAATCGTTAAACTTTTAGTCAATGGTGGATCTGATATATCAGTTAGAAACAATGATGGATTAAATGCCACTGATTGTGCTTTTTGCAACAATCATCAAGATGTTCAAGCCTTTCTCTTAAATTCAACATTGGAGCCCATTGATCATTCACTAGAACATATAATGATGAGAGAATGCAGCTATAAAAACATAGAAGCAGTTAGAAAGCTTGTAGATGCCCATGGAGAAGCAGTAGTTAATTTCAGACATGAGAGTTTCACTTATCATAGTCCTTTACACGTGGCATGTAAAAATGGATATTTAGAACTGGCACAGTTCCTGAAAGAGAATGGAGCAAACATAAATAGCCGCAATCATATTTCAGACACTCCACTCATGTCATCTTCTATCAATAATAACACTGACATTGTTGGATGGTTAATAACACAAGGAGTCAGAATGAATGATAGAAACTTTGCTAATGAATCAGCTCTTCATGTTGCTGTGATCAAGGGACATGTGTATATGGTTAAGCTATTGGTGGAAAATGGAACTTTTTTGAATTTTCATATGAGCAACAGTTTAACAGCATTGCATCTTGCAATTCAAGAGCATCATTTGGATATTTTAGATTATCTGTTGAGCAAAGGTGCATTGCCTGATGTGACAGATAAAAGTGGAGTCACTCCACTGTCGGATGCTGTTGCATTCAATGATATGGCTGTGGTAGAATGCCTGATAAAATATGGTGCTTCTGTCAATAAGTATGACTGTGACATTAATACTCCTCTTAGGGTTGCAGTGAATAAAAAATCATTAGATATGGTTAGGTATCTGATTGAAAAAGGTGCTGATGTCAATATCACTGACAAAAATGGAAATTCACCAAAAGATGTGGCTTGGTATTGTGGATATTATGATATTGCAATGTATTTGTGTAGTCGGAACCAATCTGAAGTGCACTTCAATGAGAGGTTTTACAAAAATGTCCCAAATGCCCAAGATCACTTGTTTCAAATGTGTAAAACTGGTGAAGGAACCAGAAATCAACTTGATCAACTTATCAGGGCAGGTGCAAATGTGAATGGCATTGATATTGATGGCAGGACACCTCTAATTGTTGCAACCCAAAGCTGTTCCAAGCAGTGTGTCCAGTGGCTACTTGAGAAAACAGTTTGTGTTTTTACAAAAGATAAACAATCATTCACTGCAATACAGTATGCAGTTGAAAATGAAGACATAGATCTTGTGTGTCTTTTACTACAACATGAATCACATGAAAGCATCAGTCATGAACAGACTCAACAAGTTTTGGAAAGTGCAATCAAATACTGCATTAAAGTGAACTCATGTGCAAGTGTCCGTATCACAAGCATACTTCTTAAACAATGTGCCTTTGGAAAACTTAACAGATATTGCACATCCACACTTCTGAATACATGCATAACTTTCAATAATGTGGCAATTGTAAAGCTGTTGTTTAATTATCAACTTTGCTTTGATTCATTTGTACCGACAGTTGTGACAATTACTTGCATGAGCTCAAACTTAGACATGGTGCAGTGTCTTGTGAACTACATATCTATCTCAAGGCACAGGCATTCATACACTAAACTTGCTGTCAGATTTTGCCTAGCAAATCAGCTTGACCAAGCATTTTGTACTGTAACACATGAATTATTTAATGCTCAGGACATTTTTTGGATCAATAATCAGAACATTTGGTGTGGGTCTGAGAGTCATGCCTTCAGGATAACTAGGGAATTTATAATTGGCACAGGCCTTGACAATGATGCCCAAAATATTACTGGTTGCACATTCCTTATGCACACTGCCTCAATGGGCATGACTGAGGCAGTAAAATTTATTTTGTTGAAAGGAGCTGACAAGTTTTTGTTAAATAAAGATGAAAAAGATACATTGGATATCGCATTGAATGCTGGACACTATGAAACTGCCATGCTGATCACAGAGAAACCTTTAGTAACATCAGGTATTTTAGATACAGACATTCATATTATCCACAAAGCTGAGTAATACACCGTACTTAGACATTAATATTGCAAGCAAAACTGAAATATTTTTTGTCAATACTTATATTGTAAGAGTGGTTTCTATTTATCTAGGTGCAATATTTCAGAATATTTTATTTTTACATCTAAAAACATATAATTATATTTTACAGATGTCAGAAAGAAATTAGAATATCACCAGTCCTTTTCTGGATGGAATGGTAAATGATATATACATATAATGATTTATTATCATCGAGATGTGACATGTATTGATCATTTTAAACATACTGTACAGTAATCAAAACCAAAGAAAGGGATGTGCGGCACACCACTGAACTTTGGACTTTGTGATTTTTATATATTTTTTATTTTATATTTATTATTGTCTACACAGAGACAAATATAAAGTATACAGCTAAGTGCATTTGAAAATAAACTTTAATATGTTGTAGGTGAACAAACAATGAAAATTGGTAACCTGTTGAAAGACATAAAAAGTCTTGCATATGATGCTGTTGTAATGAACCTTATCAGGTAAACCATTTTGTATACATAGCAGTGAGCTACAGAGGTAGATACTTGACCGATGTTATCTTATTTATAACTGATCTAATTCTTCTGTCACCTCCTGATCCACCTCTCCAGTTATTGAACAAGTGTTCTTTGAGCCAAGTTTTATCAGCCTTTCTCTTAGGGGTGCTACATCACTAGATGTTAAAATTAGCATCAGTTAATTCCTCTATTAGCACCTGTCATGATGGATGTGAATCATATTTGTACAATATTTTGTCTTTTAAGTGTTTTTGCAAAAAAAAGTGTTGTGGAAAGTGAATAGAATAGTTTCAACATTCAATCTGTTTAAATTGATCTATAGCTAGCTTTACAAAATAAACAGCATTGCTAGGAAATAGTGAAATGTTTGAATAGTCTGCAGTATTTTGTGACAATACTGAAACAGTAATCTCTCAAGAGATATAGCACAGTAATGGTAAAGTGATTTGAACTTTTTTACTGCATATAAATACTGTCATGCCATTGACATGCTGTTGAATCTGTCAGATAGTTCTGTATGATAAATTGCAACAGATAAGATATAATTGTGTGAAGGCTCTACTTTCAAACACAAGATAAAAATACTCAAAAATTTTGAATTACACATCCAAGGAATTAGGCCAATTTGGAAAAATGCTCCTAAAGGCAGGGTGTCAGAGAGGGTTCAGCCCTAAGCCAGTAATATTTGTATGTACAGTTGCAAGTTTTATAGCCTTCAGTAATTTATACATATCATAATATTTCATTTGTTGCCTACATAAACAGCAAAACGCAGTTACATGGCAACATATTGGCAATAAATAGTTATGCAGTAACTGATACTTTTCATCAGATTTTTGATGTAGCAAAAGGATAACTGTAAAAGTTATTCCTGAATATAATGTGATTAAGGAAAGATATAATCTCTTTTATAAGTTATTTAGTATTGAAATATTTTCCCTTTATTTCTCATAATGTTTGCACTTAATGTTCCATATTCAATTCCCACACTCCCAATTTTGACCCTCCCATGATGATGCCCACAGGTTATCTTGTACCATCTGGAGTCTTTTATAACCCATCCCTTACTTTCTGAGGTGCAAAAGCATGCAAAAGATTGTGAATATTCAAAATTTACCAGAATAACCTTCTGCTGCTCCTGTCAAACCATCAGTATTCGCAGTCACCCTGTGTGTCACAATGGGTGTCTGTGGTGCATACCAAACAAACATGGGAATAACAAAACCAATCTGAGATAAAGCCTCCCCAGTCGACTCATCTCTGGATCCAATATTAACACATTCTAAACAGGTGTTAGGTTGTGAATTTCTTTGCTTTCATTTTTGTTTGCATTATCCCCAGTTACATAAATATCCCATTATCTCCGTGGCTGTGAGACTTTTCAGTTAATTTTCAATATCTTTGAATAATGAGCTGATGTTTTCTTTAAAAATCAATTTTTTATTTAAGAACTTAGCTGCTATTTATTTAAATTTGAATTTCTGAATGTTTAAGAGTGAAAATCAATTTTTTTTAACATTACATCTGAAATAATAACAGGATAAAATTGCTTAAATAAACAATTCACATTTTTCAAAAAATGCCAAAGAAAAGAACTGTTTCTAAAAACTAAACCTAATCCATCAGTTTAAATATTATTTTCAGATACTGGTACTTTTTATTATTACTTTTTTCATGAAACATACTAGAAACAAAGTATAAACAGTAACAAAACTGAGATCTAAGATAACACATTTTGTGTGGTACAGCAATGTGTGTGTGCATAGATGGGTTCACACCTTGACGTAGCATAAACAAATCTGGGGTTAAATGTTCAAATGAGGCAGATTCTTGCTTTCCAAGCTTCAAGTAAAGATCTTAAACATTACACACTTCTGTGGGTTTTTTGTTTTGGTTTATATAATTTATAATGTATGAATGAATGTATAGTTGAAATATGTGTTTTTGGATGCATTGGCCCTTTTACTAACACCTAATTTTACTCTATTATAGTTGTTATAGTAACATTGTCATTTAAGTTATATGTTTTCTTTGTCTCTTGAAAAGTAGTTAATTGTACATTGGTTTTCACTATATCACCTTTCAAATGTATACATTTTTATGCCATTCAGAGAGGTAGAGTGGTTGGTGTGATATATGAAAATTATACCATATATTTGATAACATGATTTCCAAATTTGATTCAACTGTTTGACTTCTGCAGAAGAATCCAGTGCTTGAAAACATTATGCCAAACAGTGTTATGTGCATTATATAGCAATTTGAAAACAAGATATTGCACTGGGCATCATTCCCATTTTGAAATCTCTTTATCCAATTAACTTTGAGTGTTTTTTTCCAATTCAGAAATATTAACCATTTTTAGTCCTCCATCAAAACTATTTTCACATATTGTGTCTCTGTTTACTTTATCTGGTTTATCATTCCGTTAAAACTTGTACAAGAGCTTATTAATTTTTTAACGAAATACCCTGGGGTTGGGAGTATTGTCAAAAGATGAACAACTTTGGAGAACAACTTTAATGTTAGTTTTAATTAAACAAATTGGTGTCTATATTTTGATTTATCAATCTCTGTCTGCATTTTATTGTATGCTTTATTATAATTTATTTCAGAGATGATTTTAAAATTTGGAGAAAATTCTATTACCATGAGATTAAATTATTTATTACCCCAGGTTCACTTTGTTGAGATACTTACCTGACATACTACCATAAATCTCTTAAAAATAAAGTATTAAGTGCTGCCTGTAGTGAAGTTAAGGAACCATCAAGAATAATTGTGGAAATCTGTAAACTGAGTTAGCTTAAATTCTTCTGTCTTTACTTTCAAACCACTGATATATTTATTTGATGATATTAATTGTGCTAAGATTTCTGCTGCTAAAATAATTATATATGCTGAGATAGGATCGTCTTCCCTGCACAATACAATATTTAATTTTCTGGGATAAGTGTCTGCACTGAACTACATATGCTGATATGTCATTGTTGAAGGGTATAATCAAATCAATGAACTTATTGCAGAATCCAAGAGACATTGTATATAAACTCCCAGGACACAGAATCGAAAGCTTTGTCAAAGTGTATTAGCATTAGCAAGCCATTTAGATTATCTTTTTTGGAAATATTTATCAAATCATAGATCAGTCTTTTCATTTAACTGCCTGCCTGGTATTGAAGCCTCTCTGTGATTGTATTGTCTGTGTGATTTGGATATTAAATTATCAAGTATTTTTTTCAATCTGCTAGCAATATCTCCTGACACAAGCTTGTAGACTACACACAGAAGTGAGATTGGAGTTTTCTATTTTTGTTCCCTTTAGGCAAACATATTACCAGATATTGCCGTAAGGTTATGGATAATAGAGCTTTATAACAGCATTCATTAATATAAAATATTTCAATATAAAATATTTTGAGTGTAAAATATTTCAATATATTTAATGACAGTTCTTCAATGGACACTGGATCTCTCAGGTCTTGTTTGTGAACTTTAGGAGTATTTGCTTACCTGATAATGTGGTGAAGATTTGCTTTTTGTAAGTTATTGTCTCTCTTTTTAAATAAGTTTTCATACTATTTTTTTATTTTCTCCACATATTTTTTATTTCCAAGTTTGCAAAAGTATTTGAAATGTTATTTAACCACTGGATTCTTGACCCTACTTGTTCACCTTTAACTTTAGTTTGCCTAATTTGTTCAAATTCGTTTTTTATTAGATAATATATCTAATTTTGCTTTTGTTATATCTGTGGTACTCTCCAAATTTTCAATGTCTGAAATAAGCTGCTTTTCTTTTGCACTTGTTTGTTGTTGTTTTTTCAAAAAAAAATGCAAATATGATAGTTTCAAACCGATTCTTAAGAGCAATAGCTCTAAATAAGTGTCGCTATTCTCCTTTAGAGATATTTCTTGTAATTGTGATGCATTTTCAGGAACATTGCATGGTATACAGGAATAGCAAAAAATTAATCTTCTATTATTTGGTTTTACAAGTTCCATATACTCAGAATGTTGTAGAAGACCATTATTCCAAACACCTTTGCCCAAACGGAACTTATTCAATAAGAACTGAAGTTCAATAACTAAGGGTCTGATCTATAACTAATTCTAATATTTCACTTCATGACAATCTCTACCACACTGGCATTTATTGCAAAAAATCAAGTCTGACCTGTTTTTTTGGTTGTCTTTTCTCCAAGTATATCTGTGGGACTCGGGAGTTAAATACCAGAACAAATTTGTCTATTGTATTTAATAACATTTGACATGATTGAGGATTATTTAAATGCTTATAATTTTCAGTATTTTGATTTAAAACAACTTTAAAGTCCCCACAAATTATTGTATCATCCATTTCATTCTGTTTCAAATATTTTGAATTTCACCAAAAATTTCGGAGTTATCCTTAATTGGGCAGTATACCCTAATTAAAGATAGAGTCATAGAACTGAGTTTTAATAAAATGTATAGATAGTTTCCTTGAGAATTTTTTCAGAATAACCACGGTTGAATAATTGAATATTATGTCCCAGAGAAGCCGTTAACAATTGATGATTTTTGAGATAACCACATTAACTGTGAACCGCAATAAATGTATTCTGGCTTAATATGACAATGACAGCGGTCAATAATGGATTTTTACTATCTTAACCTTTACCTGAAGCATATCTAATTTCATGTTCTAGGGTGCAGGGATATCTTTTTCAGCAAAAACATACTTCTGAACTGGCCAAATTACTGTCACGAGCTTTTTCATTTTCTGGAATTCTTTCTACAGACATAAAGAATAGTCAAGTTTCTGACATAATAATGTCGTGAGTTTCAGAATCAGAACAGTTGAACTTTTTTAACAAAGCTTTGTGGTCCTTTTTTATTGCTTTCATAGTGTAGTAACATTATCCCATGTGACTATCATTTCTATGACTAGTCATAAACAGTAGCGCAATGTCTTTGGTGGTCAAGGTATTGTATTCTCCCTGTAATCATGGATTTTCGGAAAATACACATTTAGTGTCATGTATTTGGGATATGTCACAGGAATTTTGAATTATATGTTGCAAAAGGTCACTATGTGGTCAAAGGTTAGTGACAAGGTGGAATTGACTAGGGTGAATCAGAACAAACATTGGAAATCTCCTTTACCATTTATTTCTCTTATCTCTTGTTACAGCCAGTGAAACCAGACACACAGCAAATCACTATTGAATTTTGTCTGGTCTGCCTGAAGAGCTTCAACTGGCTAGCACCTCTCTGATGCATCAGAGTCACTGCCTTCAAACTCACTTCACGAGCAATGACCCACCAGCTTATCATTTAATATCTCTCCAGTACCAGAGGACACTACTTCACCATTATCTAGGTGAACGACACTTTCTGGTCTATTTGTTTTAGCCAGACTGGACTGGTCTATTTGAGGGGTGACTGATAACCCCCGACTTCTCCTGGTTGTTGGTACTGGAATCACAGTCCTGGGTTTAAGTATCACTATTCCCTCATCAGAGCAATCATCTGATTTTACCAGACTGCTCAAAATCTCTGTCACCATTCGAAAAATAAAATTGCCAACCCAAAAGTATTGCTCATGGAGTAACCCCAGAGTCCCGTCCCGTCCAAGATGACCCATGTCATTGTGCACATATGACAAAGCTGACTCCTGATACGTACTAGGTAAAATTAGTTGTGAATGATTTAGTGTGGATATCCTTTCTGGATCAATACCCATTGATCACTGCAAAAGCTTTCCGCTCCTTTCAAAGTTTCATTGCATCAGGTGAAGTATCTCCTTCAGCCATGTTACTAGGCAGTTTCTGTTTAACCTTTCTGATCACAATATTAGCTTCCTTCTCTATTGGCCAATCAATTAAAATATTCAAGGATGACTGACAGTCCGGAATGAAAACATCAGGAATAGCCTGTTGTCCCTGGTAGAAACATTCCATTTGAATTGTACCCCAAATATGAAAATGCAATATCTGGTTGACAATGGCAAAACTAATTTAACAGCTGTGCAACTCACCTATGCCCGGTGGCAAAAAAAACAATTTGGCTGACTTAAGCATATAAGTCAGGAAATTGTTGTCTGTGATCACAGAGAAAGTATTTCCATAAAGGCAATTTTAAAACATCTCTGTGACCTCCCATTTCAATACCAAGAACTCAAGCTTGTGACCGGGATAGTTCGCCTTAGCCTTGAAAATCCCAGGATTAGCAAAAGTGATTATCCATTCCACACCACTCCAGTGACAGCACAGTGTCTAAGCCATTACCACTTGTATCGATGTGGAGATTAAGTGGTTTTGAGTACGGAGAACAGGCACCTCACAGCACTTTTGCTTTAAAACCTCAAAAGCGTGCTGCTGTTCTGGTCTCTACTAAAAGGATGATACTTAACCTTTGTCCTGGTTGTTAATTCATAACGCATTGTCCCTTGGGCCTACTGAGTAGTGGCTTTGCAATTTTAATAAAATCTTGATAAATCTCCAGGAAAAGCTCATCAAAACTTTGGACTTAATTCATGGAAGTCAGAACAGACCAAGACTTCACACTTGTTATCTTATCAGGATTCACTTAGATATCTTTCTCTGGAATCGTGTGTCCTAGGGTTTTTGTGTCCTTTTGTAAAAACTGACATTTAGACAGGCCTAAATTAAGTCCAGTTTAAGGCCAACCACATCCTATGTACTGCATAACTCACAAATGCAAATATTCGCCAGGATAGTAACAGGCGGTGACAAATGATTCTCTAGGTCAACAGGTATCCTGATCTTTGGCCTCCCTAAGAAGACAGTATTTACACACAGTGTAACCATAACCCCTTTGGTAACCCAGACTTTCCTTCTATACAAACAACCATTTTCTGGTAAACTGCTGGGGTATGTGTCCGGCCAAAAACAATCACATGAAAGTTGGCTGGTGACAATAGACAACACATTGTCCAAAGGTTGAACAGTCAAATCTAAAGAAATGCAGAGACTCTCACCCATAGTGCTAACCATTGAACTAGTATCAAGCAGTGCTGATACCTCCTTTCACAAACAATCAATGACATTTCAGTGGTCCTACAAAAATATCTTACCAAGTCATAGGAGCATTTCATTTGGATGTCGCACCACTCCTTTTTTTCCTATCTGTTGTTTAAACAATAGTTTTCACAATACGTCCCAGCTTGTTGCACTTGAAACATTGCAGTCTTCTTGGAACCTGCTGCTGTCCCCTTTGGTCTCGAATTTCCCTGTGTCTTTTGCATGGGCTAAGATGATGCGGAAGCTGTAACTGTTGCAGGCAGTGTCACCTGAGAAAATTTGGTTTCCAAAGCTGTGAGCCTGGCTAGGATTTTATTGAATCCTTTCTGAAATATTGGTGACATTTCTGCATCTACGGAAAATAAGGGTAATGTCCAGAGTGCGAAAAGACATTAATAGAATATTTTATTAAATAAATTGATTAATACCTATTGGATGTATAGCCATACACATCCACCATTTCTCTCTCATCTTTCAATGTTCAGATTTGGGAATGTTATACTCGAGGGAACACCATTCCAGCAGAGAAAATTACATGTCCCTAACTGAATGACCCTTCTCAGTAAAATGTTTAGAGACTGGGATAATTCTGGTCTCCTTGGGTTTTGAGACTGACAGTTTGTGTTCATAAATTCTTTTTCTGAAGGGCCTCCCTGTCTCCCGCATGTTATTTACCATACTTTTTGCATGTGATTAAGTAAACAATGTCACTAAACTCACAAGTTATGTGTTTGGGCACTTTTGTGATTTTGGTAATGTTGTATGTGACTTTCCATTGCACTTCAATGACCTTTTTGATGAGTGGGCAGTAAGTGCATTTACTGAGTGTAATGCATGTTGGTGGGTTTAATGATTGGTTTATCTTGTGTAGTGGGTGGGTAGGCTATTTCTGCCTTGGTTAGGAAATTTCTTAGGTTTGGTAGGCTTTTATAACCTACCAGAGGTTTATCCTTGAATGTTTTTTAACAATCATTACTGTGTTCAATGATGTTCCAGTTATTGTGAATGAAACCTTTTATGTCTTTAGGAATTGTCATTGGGAATTGTCCAAAATGGCCATTAGTGTGACAGGGCTTATAATGTACAGATGTGTAATATAAGTACAGATGAGTGTCTGTAGGTTTTTCATACAATGTTGGGTATAATTCTCTAGTGGTGTCAATTTTGACAGTGGTATCTAGAAAATTGATTGCATTTTTGTTAAATTCATGAGTAAATTTAATCTTGTCATAGATATTATTTAGGTAATTCAAGAATTTATTCGATTCTTCTTCACCATGGTTCCATATCATGAATATGTCATCTATGAATCTTAACCATAGGAGGGGTTTTTAGTCCCAATTTTTAGGGCATTAGTTTCAAATCTATCCATGAATAGATTTGCATAATTGGGTGCTAATGCAGTACCCATTGCTGTACCTCCCACTTGTAGGTAATGTTTCTCATTAAATGTGAACTTTATACTGTGTAAGACTATTTTGAACAGTTGTAGAATGTAAGGAGTCATTAGGTCCTTAGTTCTATCCCTTCTTAATTGAGCTGCTACAGCCAATATTCCCTCATGATTCGGTATATTGGTATATAAGGATGACACATCTAAGGTCACTAGTAGTGCTCCTTTGGGGATTTTTCCTAATTCCTTGAGTCTGCTTATGAAGTGTTGGGTGTCCCTCACATATGATTTTGTTTTAGGGACATAATCCTTATGTGTGCATCCACAAATTTACTAATATTACGTGTGGGGTGTCCAATTGAACTGCATATGGGTCTGCCTGGGATGTTCTTTTTATGTATCTTGGGCAGTAGATAAAATCTACCAGCTTTGGGTTGATTAATGTTAAGATAGTCAAAGTTTTTTTTCAGTGATTATCTTGAGGTTTTTCATTTCAGTGAGAAAATTGCATATCCTTTTTGAGATATCGATGGTAGGGACCTCCTTGAGTTTGGTGTAGACCTCCTTGCCACTTAATTGCCTATACGCTTCACGTAGGTAGTCAGTAGATTGCAAGACAACCAGTGCTGACCCTTTGTCAGCCTTTTTAATGACAATATTTGGGTTGTTAGCCAGGTCAGTAAGACCTAGTCTTTTTTGTTTGGTAAAGTTTCCCTTATTATTAGGGGGTATCTTAGCTTCATTTTGAGTTTTATTTTGAATGCCCTTTTGAACACCTCCAAAGTTTTGCTTGGAGGGTCAGGTGTCCATGATGATTTATTTTTGAATTTAGAGTGGATCTCTTTGTAGGGATCACTGGGGGTCTGCTTGGTCAGATAATATGGCATTTTTATTCATGAAATCTATAATGCTTTGTGGCATATCAATTTCAGGATTATGTTTGGCGTTTGAAAAGAATTGCATAAGTTCTAGTCTCCTATGAAATTCTTTAGAAGTCATCCAAAATTCTAGATTTGTCAGGGTGCCCTGGTGTAGGACAAAATGTGAGGCCTTTCTCAAGGGCCCTGACTTGATGTTCACTTAACTGAACATTAGATAGGTTGATCAAATTTTCACCTATGTAGCTTTCAAATTTAATGTGTGTGGGTAAAATGCCTGGTGTGGCATTTACAGAAGCCAGTTCCATATCTTGCTTTGTTGCCATGATAGAGTTAATATACCAGTTAATACTTTATTGAAAGGGCAATTGCACCACTTTAATGTAGTGGTGTAGAGTAGGAAGTATGTGTATAAGTACAGTGTAAATAACATAAATAAAGTGTAACATTATTTAAAGTGTTAGTGAGTTATTTTAACATCTTTTTGAGCTTAGTTATAGACTTTTGAAGCTCAGGTTCCTTATGCTTCTTCCTTCTCTGTGGGACAACCTTCCTTCTTTTGGCCTGTTGTTCCTGATTAGGTTTCTTGGATTCATATTGACTTTTAGCCTTCAGAGTGTAGGTAGGTGCCATATTGTTGCATCTAGTTTTGAGCGAGTTTTCGATTTCCTCAAGTTGTGTAGGGTGAGTTTTTCTTCCAATAACTGAAAATCTTTAGATATGTTATCCTTAACTTGCGAGTATTTACAGAACATATCATTAAGCAAAACCTTAGTGAGTTTTTGTTTGCACTCAGTAATGATGTTAGACCATGCACTTTGAACACCATCACTTCTACTGTTGTTGACATTAAATTTAAACTCTACACTTGGTGGGTAGAGTTTTTTCAGAAGCTTGCTGTGCATTTTACTAATTTGACTGGCTAGAGCAATCTTCTTCATGTGGCTATTCTTGAGTCTCACGTATATGGGCTAAGACTTGGCAGGGTAGTCACTCCTTTCTGCCTTTGTGGCTGTGGAGGATTGGCACTAAGAAGATGATTGGCTGCAACATATTAATGGTTTCATCAGATAGTCTTTCTGCAGGAAAGGGGGATGTCTGAACCTAGTGCCTCGAAGTTATCTGACTGTAGGTCTACTTTGGAGAAGGCTGTAAGCAGGGTACTGTGACTCACACTTTCTGAGGCCACACTCATGTTGAACGAACAGAAAAGATATATGTTACAGAAGTGTGTAATTAGTCACAGTGTAAAGTCACTTTTGATTAACTTTAAATGTGTTATTTGCCTGATACTGTATGTGATATCTAGGCACTACTGTATTTCGACAGTGTAGGTAATCTGTCTCATCAGAGGCTGGAGAGTGTATGTAACCCTACCCCCTAAGGTACTTTTTGAGAGGTGCAATTGCACCGCTGGTTAGCACCGGAGCAGAGCGCACTCTTTGCACCTTTCTATGGTGCAATGTGTGCAAGTGTAGAGGAATGTTATTAAGTTTTATTTAATAATTTTTGTGGGGGTCCTTTAGAAAAATTTATATTTTTATTAAATTATATGGGTGAAGTACTAATATTGGATTGTATTCTGCCCATTTCTAAAGAATATTTTTACTTCCGGTTCCTAAATGTCTCATTTTGCACCCAAAAATGAAGTGTGTTAATCCTAGTGTTATTTACACTTTTTGCAAATTTTTCCCACGCATCAATCTGCAAAAAGTTATTTGCCTGATACTATATGTGATATCTAGTCACTACTACATCAATCTGGGAATTGAATTGATAATTTAAAGACAATCTTGCATTAAAGATGTCTCAGAATTCCCATCTAAATATATGTTACATCCAAGAAAGTGATAAAGAGACCATTTTCATGGGGCATGGAATCATGACCATATTGGGAATAATGTCCAACTTCAAATTGGTACAAATTTCAACCACGTCATAATCAGAGTCCAACCCACTTAAGTATATGATCTTTAACACTTTAACTCAATATCTGTCAATAAATGTTTCAAGTGTCTACTAGTTCAATACATATAAGTTCAATGTGCAAAATATTTTTTAATCTAAAAGATCCAAGTGCTAAACTAAGTTCACTGCCCGATAGATCAAAGTTGACCTCATTCACTGCAAGAGTTTAAAAATCAAAGCCCATAGATAAGATTAACCAATAATAGCCAATAGAAACATTTAAATAAACCTACTTATATATAATAGATAGCTCACATGATTCCAACATAAGTCACAAAAACGAAAACTAATTAATTGGTCAACAAATGAAAATGAATACAAAAGTCCCATATTTTCAACAGCACAAACTAAACAAGGATGCACAATTGGTTAACAAATACAGAACAAAATTTACGAACTATTGAACAGCACTAAATTAGACACTAAGCAATAAAAAATTAACTCTTTACTCCAACTTCACCCAGCACATCCAATCACACTCTTTCGTACCAAAATTAAATAAATACAAGTGCTTCAATTATGTACCACAATAGTAAGTGCAAGATTAACAGAATATTTAGAGTAAAATTTAATGAAAAAAATCTCACTTATGTATTCAAATATACTGAACATTACAGGCTAGAAAACTAATAATGTGTAAACCATAAATTTGACCAGCAAAGTCAAATATTACTTCAATTTCATATGTACATCAAACAGTTAAAATACTGATAAAAGAAGCAAAGTTAATGCAATGTATGCTCACACAAGCCAACCAAAATTTATATTAATTTACTTTCACCAAAAACCAAAATCCCAGTACTTGACCAGAGTAAAAAAATAGTACATAAAATAAAACAAAGAAGAAATTAATTCCTTAATTTCTTAATTAAGCCTAACTCAAAGTCAGTTACCACAATTACTCTTAACTAGAAAGTTTTACAAAAGTAAATTAAATATAACGAATAAACAAACTGCAACTGTACACACAGAGGAAGCAAAAGTAAATGCAAATACTGATCAATAGTGTAAAGTGAACACAAAGGAAACTAAATGGGTGATTTAACCAATAGAAAATACAAATAAAGTTCAAATTAAATCATCACACAACCACAGCATCCCAAATCAAATAACATGTAATAAATCAAACATAAGTCATACATGGTAATAATATAAGCAATTGACAGCATTGAATTACTAAAAACATGCAGCGATCAAATATGACTCATAAATAATGTCTCAAATGATAATGATACATATTAAAATAAGTAGAACTGGTAGAACACATGAATCACTGCGACACACTCTCACTGAGCTTTACCACATTCCTGCATCCTACACTAATATCCTATCTTTAATTCAACTGTTCAGTGTTTAATCTTTTGGCAGATGTCGTTAGCTACTAGCCTTTTATGCCCAAATACACTATCCAATAACTCAACAAAAACAAACCACCACCCGCTTAACTACATTGACATCAATCTCCAGAGATACTCTTAATGCAGGTGTCATCACTCTACCAATGACCAAGAGAACCTAACTAAAGAGAAAGATAAAATGGTTACATCTGATGGTTCTGTTGTCTAATCTAATCTAATCTACTGCTTTGCAGGTGCAATATCTTCCCACAAAGGGGAACTCAGTGCGCTAACTTAACAAAAATCATTATCATAAGGAGAGTCGAGGGGTGTTCAAGGTCAGTAATCCGGAGTTGTGGGTGTGACCAAGAGGGAAGGAAGCTAAGTTAGGAAACTGGAATAAAAATGGTGGATTTTGAGGTGTTTCCTGAAAGATGCGACAGAGGGGCTATTTCTTATTGGGAAGGGGAAAGAGTTCCAAAGAACTGGGGCGTAGTGACTGAAAAAATGGGAAAAGTGTTTGATTGATTTATGAACCTTACGGTCGAAAGTGTTAGTGTGAAGGAACTTGAGTTTGGGGGTGCTTCGCCTTGTCATCCTGGAAGAGATGTAGGGATGAATTAATTATCTTAGGTAAACTGGTTGACCCTGGTTGAGAATTTAATGAGGCCTATTTTGAATTGCATCCTATATATATTTGACAGGGAGTTTTTTTCAGTTGAAGGGGTAATGTGAGAGTATTTAGAGGAACAGGTGACAACCCTGCAGAGTGAGTTATGGACTAACTGCAATCTTCTTAACTCAAAATCAGTAAGTGATAAGAATAGGGAATTGCAGTAGTCCAATCTGCTGCTCACCAAATCATTTGCTAGAAGAACTGATGTATTAAGGTCTAAAAGGGGACAAATTCTGTAGAGGTCTTTCACATAAACTCTAGTGGACTTTATGACCTGTGACACATGGTCTGAGAATGAGAAATTGGGGTCGAACACCACTCCAAGGTTCCCGACACTTTGTGCTGGTGAGACCTGATTACCGAGAATATTGATCGGAAAGTGAGGAAGGAGTTGTTTATGGTTATTTATGGAGCCTATCAGAATAAACTCAGTTTTGTCAGGGTTAAGTTTTAATTTGTTTGTGAACATGAAATTTTAAATGTCGTTTAGGCAGTTTTTCAGTTTTTGTATAGAGTGAGAGAAATTTGTTGGAGAAATCTGTTGTCTCATAGTCAGTATCTCATTAGGGGCTCCAAATGTTGCTCCAAAGTCCTTATCAGGTCAAAGGTTACTGATGGGGAAGACTTGACTAGGGTGAATCAGAACAAACACTGGAAATCTCCTTAACTGTTTATTTCTCATACCTCCTGTTACAGCCAGTGAAACCAGACACACAGCAAAGCACTAGTAAACTCTGCAACAACCAACAAACTAGCAAACCAGATAACCCACAAACAAGCAGAAAAACGACTGTTCATAACTCTTTCCTTTCAAACTTTAATAAACCACATCTAGCATCTGATCCGTAATGATTTGATTTCAAGTTCTTTCTCTTATAAAAGGAAGAAATCCAGCCATAAACAGAGTACTATTTAGTTGACTTTTAGCAAGACAATCCACCACTTGAATAGACATTAAACTCTCATACACATGTCTCATCCTTGACTGAATACACCTGTCATTTCTGACAGCAACTAACTTAGTGATATTATCAGCTTGATGCCCAGCTGCCTCCGGCAATATTTATATTCAAATTATCATTTATAATTTATTTGACTGCTTTGATCACCCAATATCTTTCCCATAGAAAGACACATGCTCTAAATTATTCTCTAAATTATGCTCTAAGTATTCCAGGGCTTTAAAGGGTATTACTAAGGAACTAGTTCTTATATGAATGGCTGGGAAATTAAAAAAAATGGGTGAATATAATAGTAGGACCTAATTGCAAACTCAATAGTCAAAAGAGGGCATACAAAGGAATTCAGCTGTAGAGAGAAATGTCTATGGTAGAATGAACCACCAAATCATACGTTATTTTAATATGTTCAGTCTTCCACAAGAAGCTGAAACAGGAACAAGTTCAATCATCACTGTTGTCTGTATGCCAATGCCATGTGTTACATATTTAGGCACTATGCAAGTGCAGTTTTTAACCTACGAATTATATGTATGTATTAACATTTAAGGTAGTTTATTTTTTTTTTATTTTTTTTTTATTTATTTTTTTTCTTTATTTATAAAAAACGTATATACATATATAAACGTGTATTCAACATCATAAAAAAAGAAGTCTCTGTTATTTCAAAGATTTTAAAATGGGGTGTATTATAAATATGATTTGTAAACACAACTATAAGGCATCCTGTGCGGTGCTGCCTATATGTAAAGGTCTTGGTGAGAGGTTTCCAAACCCCATTTACTCTGCACCAGGTTCCTAAAACAATTTTTAAATGGGGGAATAAAGATATGTATATATAAAAAAAAAACAAAAAAAAAACATTTAAGGTAATGGAGTTATTGATTTTTGTGTGTTATATGGTATTGATTGTAGATTGATATATTTATAGACTGGGGTAATTCCTCTAGGCTTTAATAACCTCAGTGGTGATATAAATAGATTTGGGGAAACCCTTTTAGACTGGTTTTTAGAGCATCCTCACTGTTTCTGGTGACAGGTGTTACCTTCAAGTTAGTTCTATAGCATTGTGGACATTTCCATAGCTATATATAAGTGCTGTACATCTGACCACAGATGAACTTTGTACTCGCTGGTTATAAGGAAAGCTAAATGTGTCTTAAAACTACTATCAAGTGGATATAAACTTCTTGTGTTGTGATAAACCCTTGTTTGAGCGAACTCAATACTGTGTCTGGATAGATTTGCTGTACTCTGGATATTGAGCACTGATTTACCTTGAGAGTGGATTCTCTGTATTGAGGACATTTTTTTTTCCACCTTGATATAGTGTGTGGTTCTACCAGAGTGGATTTACTGTATTGTGGACATTGTCCATATCTTAGAGCAGACAGTATACTTGTGCATACTCTCTAAATTTGGTGTGACTGGACATCGAAATTATCACAGAATAAGGACATTTTGTGTTATTGGATATTGAAGGGTTCAAAGAATACAGATATCTGTGTGTTAGTGGACACCAGACGGATCACAGGACAGACTGATGGATCGTGTGAACAAACTTAACTGTCAGTTACAGTGACCAGGACAGATTGGTTTGATTTTTGTATCATTGTATGTACTATTGAGAGCATACCTGTAATCATTATTTTTAATTGCTAAATAAATTTGTTAAGTTAAAGTTTTTGTCTTTTCCTGTTGCAACTTAGAAGTAGCCAGTAATTGCTAATTAACCAGTAACTTACCATAACACATGCAGCTCTACTAGTAGTTGCATTTTTCTCTGCCTGCTGTGCAGCACTATTAAAATTCAGTCTGGTCAAAACACATGTATCAGTACCTGATTTATTGGCAATCTTAACCAGAGAATCAAAGTCTGATACTCCCTGTGGAATTCTGATGAAGGAATATATCCATAGACCTGTGCTGGTGTTGGCTGGGAACAAAATTTACTCAGAAATAACAACTTGAATCTGTAACTCAAAATTTATTGCAAAGATTGTAAGGTTTACTTCGTTGTTTTGGCTGTCAACAGAGGACAAAAGAGTAGTGGTTTGTTCAGTAAAAGATTGGGACAACGAAGAGTCCAAATAGAGATGGCATTAAATAAAATATGGATGTCTTATTAGAACCAAGAATATTTAATTGAAGAAGTTAATAGCTAGACATTTCATCCCAAAGCAGTGCAACCCAAATGGGACATATTTGATACAACAAAAAGAGAGAATTACAGTGTCAAAGATGAAGTTTCACCACAGCAAAAGTTCTCTTCGTAGGAGGCTCAAGATAGAATGAGTAATATAATATTTGGGTCACATCCTTGTAATAATACTCCCATCTTCATTTATGATATATTTTTAAGTGTGAGCTCTAATGAGACTCACATTTCTACAGATCATTTTTTTTTCTTTTTTGTCTCCGGACTTTCATGAATTGTGGCATTGCGTAATGAGTACCTGCATCATCACTGAAGTTAAGCAGCAATGGGGCTATGTTAGTACTTGGATGGGTCACTGCCTCAGTGCATTACTTATGTATCTGATGGCATTGCAGCTCGCTCTAGTAGACCAAAACCCATTCTGCCTTGTTTATATATGGTATTTTTGAAGTTTTCATGTTGCACAAGTGATGTGATTACGTTCTCAACCTCTGGGATGTAATAATTCAACAAATACATTTCATAGTGAGAAAATTTCCCTCAAAACCCTTTGGTATAGGTCGCTGATATTGCAAAAGTAGTTAAAATTAATAATAACGTTCATAAAATTACAGTTTGATGATGACATTACATTAATCCTCGAGAAGGAGTAAAGCCTCCTTGGTTGCAGCCCTGATTAGTATAGAAATAATTGGAAATATGATTTAACTGATTGAAGATAAAACCAAATTGTTTAGCTTGGAAAAAATGGGCACATGATATGTATAATGTGAATATCAATCTTAAGTGGAATCTTACTGATTGAAGTTTCTAGATAATTATGAATAGGGGCACTATGTGACGTGTATCCATCTCATCCATGCAGTTAAGCAGCCATGGGAATGTTAGTACTAGGATGGGTGACCATTTGGTTTTTATGTCAGATAATGGATGTATAAGACTTGGGATGTGTTTTTGTTGCCAGACATTCCTAAATTCTAGGGCACTACTTTTGTCTCTGATAGCTTTCAAGCTCTGATGTCAGTACCCTATTGATGTTTTTGTAGCTCATGCTGAAAGATTCTTTGGCGTTGTTGATGTTCCAATTTAACACAGCCTTCAGAAGGACAATAGTTACCGAAATTTAAATGGCCTAATTCTTTATAGCATAGGCTTTATATTTTAGTGAACTGTTCTTTGTTTTCTGTACAATTTTGGAAATTTTAATATCTATGAAGTCATCAAGAGAGTGTTGCCCTTTTCACGAGTTTTAGCAGATGTCCATCTTAATACCTTTGTCTCTCTTATATTCTTGATCAAAGACCTGACTATAAATCTTTAGATGATGCCAAATTTAACCATAATGTGTCCTTCAAGGTAAACAAGCAACTCTGTTATTAAAAATCTATTACCTCTCTTTTATTTACATATGCATACAGTGATAACAAGTACATTACAAGCTAATAGAGACTTACTTTAGGCAGTTTAATATAATGTTTTAGTATATTAAGTAAACATAACTTTAACTATATAAGTAGTATCAAATTACTTAATAGTAGTATTGTTCAGCATACAAATAACAATTGTCATCAGTGTTGAACTGGCTTGAATGATAATTGCTCAGATCATGGTACATGTAAATCACTCACCATTAATTATGCAACCAGATGTCTCCTGCAAAATTGCTATATTTCCACCTTGTAATCTGTAGCCTTTACCACTGAATGATTATTCATAATATTTCAATGGCTTTAATAAGATATAAAATATGTAAATAATTTTGATATCTGAATTTTACATAATTTTATGATCAATAATAACATTGTGCAATTTCAGGAAACCTGCAAGTTGTGTTTGCCTTGTGAGAAAAGGCCATGATGATGAATCAATTACTGTGCACACAACAGAAAAGAATTCTCAAAGCACCGCCATTGACCATATATTCAATATTCCTTTCATAAAATATTTCAATGTGAATTATGTTAATGTTGGATAAGAGCATCAACATTGATCATGCCTTCTTGCATTGATGTGAGTTTGGACAGGAACAACTGTAATGTAATCTGTACTTGTGTCACACTTGAGTAGTAATTACACATTAATTACTACTCAGTTGAAATGATAAAGGATATACTCGCTCACAGTGGTGTCACAATATTGCAGTGCAGATTATTAAAAGAACAGAGAATCTTATGGTTGATAACAACTGACACTCTGAAACAACCATCTGACAATTATGTCACTGCTTCTTTAAAATGTCAAGTATTTACAGTCAGAATAATGAATAAGATAAAATCAGTGATATATGAATAGGTAATCTCGCTCATGCCAATAAAACTGGATGGGATTCAGTATACAAATTGTACTTGACAAATATACAATGAGAACTAAGTTGAAGAAGAGTTTCATTTCAATAGAACAAAGTAATACTGCTGCATTCCAGGAGTGTTCAGACATGTTATCAACATCACTTACAACTAAGACAGGAAAACCCTGTGTCATACCTGGCGACAAAGGAGCTGCAGTGGTAGACAAACAGAGTGACATAGTTCTTGGTTTTGCTGTTGCCATACTTGAACATGTGACTTTCTGTTTACATTTAAAGTATGCACTTAACTCTTTGAGTGAAATGTACAACTTTATAATAGGTATGTTTCGGACTTGAAAGTTAAATCATTCTGTCAAAAACATAGCTTGTATTTGTGATAGTAACAGAAATTGAGATTTTTTTTCAAAATAGGTTCATTTGCTACAGAAAGTCAACATATGTTATCTCATGTGTGGAGGAAAGACAACTGTGGACCAACAATTAACTGAATCTTAAATTGTCAACTAGTGTTTAGCCCCAACTCCCTTACTGTTCATTGTATTAATGCTTATTTATATGAACAAGCTAATATAACCTGTCCAATTAATCCTGCAACACACTAATTGTAAGTTAATTCCATCTAATAAAGTTTAGATAAAACGAACAAATAGGAAAACGTATTTTTGAGTTTGTAGCTATAATATAAGAAACTAGGAATCAATTGTTTATTTTATACCTCTTTTACACTATACGCAATATCAACCTCGGTGACCCACGTTTGGTCCCTCAAATGTCCGTCTCTTGGATCAGTGCCAGATGTGTGTTTTAAAATTTTAAAGTCAGTGGCCCACCATCCCAATCCTTACCCATTCCACAGAAGTTTCGAAATGTTCCCCATCAATCACGTGCACATCACTGCACCTGTCAGTCCTTGTCAATGGGAAAATAGTGTGCACTATTTTTGGCGCAGTGAGACAAGGTAACAAAATGTATGAATCAGTGGCCCACTGGCAGGAGTAGGCGACTGAAGGTTGGATAATTTTATTGGCACACTTCTGGACGATGGTGGACAGTGATTTACTGTGAAGCTTCTGATTTGCTGCTGTTACACAAGGTCTGCATAAGGTATCTGAAGGTGTAGGTTCCTGGGAGGTGAAATACTGATCCACATAAACAACCTTTTTCGCTATTGTGTATACTCACTGATAGAGGTATCTTCATTTGGGTGGCCATTTTCAAAGCTGTGGTAGAAACTTTGGAGCAGGAACTTTTGAACATTTTTTTTATCTGTTTGGACTATTATTTTATGATTTAACACTTGTAACTACTGCGTAAGATGCTAGGGACCAAGAAGAAGTCTATTTGCGTTCACAAGCACATTGCCTGTTTTGAGTGATAATGATGATAGTGACAGTGATACAGTAGATAACAAGACAAATGCTGAAGAGCCAGAGTCTGAGGATGTGTTATCCCAAGAAACTGTTGAAAAGAAAAAGAGGCGTTCCAAGAAGGTCATGTCTACTGATACAGAATACACATTGGAGTGGATTAGGTAGATCCCTTGCTTGTACCAGAAGGGTTTGAGAGATACACAGACAAAAGATACACATACCCGTTAAAGGTGTGAACTGAGGACCCCTTTGTTTTACTATAAAAGTGAGGACCCCTTATTTTAAGGATTTGGGGACTCACTTTGGTAAAATAAGAATACTTTTTTTTAAAAATAATTTTAGGTAAAGGTTAAATTTACTTTTAAAATAAAAATGTGAATTTTTAAACAATAAGTTGGGACTTAGAGTTCAGTGGGTACATGTCTCAAATTATGGTCTAAATAGCCTGTGTTTGTGTTGTCCCAAATTTGTTATATCAAACATCACCCATAGTGTAACAAAACATTCATTCTTTGTTCAAGTTTGTACCAGGTCTAAGGTACCCGGATCAATGTAAAATAATTGTGATCCAAATACAATAAATATCTTAATTAAATTAACTTTGCAAGTGGTGCAAAATACCAATTCACATAAAAGTATATAAAAATTGAAACCAATGGTACAAGTACCTCATGTATGAATAAACAGCTAATAAAAAACGACCACACTAGATTTAGCCTATGAATGATATATTGTATGTATATTCATGCCACGTTTGGTTTATCCTGCATGGTATGTGTTATATCATAAACAAATAAGAGTCCATATGTGCATTATGGATTACATATAACTGAGGTCTTACACATGAATGTGATAAACCTTCCACCGTTGTAGACATGGCACATCATATGTAGCCAAGTACACCCATATATATATTAGATATAACTAAATGTACCCACAGATAGACATGGTATGTTATACATAACTGAGCACATACACATATATATTGTACATCATATATACCGGAGCACACATCCATATACATGGTACACTATATATAACTGAGCACACACACATATACATTGTATGTTGTATATAACTCAGCACACACATATACATGGTACATCATATATAAATGAGCACACACACATATACATGGTACTATATATATAACTGAGCACACAAACATATACATGGGGCATTATACATAACTGAGCATACATACATGTACATGGTACATCATATATAACTAAGCACACACATATAAATAGTACATTATATATAACTGAGCACACACACATGTACATGGTACATCATATATAACTGAGCACACACATATACATGATACATCATATATAACTGAGCACACATATATACATGGTACATTATATGTAACTGAGCACACACACATATACATGGTACATTATATATAACTGAGCACACACACATATACATGGTACATTATATATAAATGAGCACACACACATGTACATGGTGCATCATATATAACTGAGCACACACATATACATGGTACATCATATATAACTGAGCACACACATATACATGGTACATCATATATAACTGTGCACACATATATACATGGTACATTATATGTAACTGAGCACACACACATATACATGGTACATTATATATAAATGAGCACACACACATGTACATGGTACATCATATATAACTGAGCACACACATATACATGGTACATCATATATAACTGAGCACACATATATACATGGTACATTATATGTAACTGAGCACACACACATATACATGGTACATTATATATAACTGAGCACACACACATATACATGGTACATTATATATAAATGAGCACACACACATGTACATGGTACATCATATATAACTGAGCACACACATATACATGGTACATCATATATAACTGAGCACACACATATACATGGTACATCATATATAACTGTGCACACATATATACATGGTATATTATATGTAACTGAGCACACACACATATACATGGTACATTATATATAAATGAGCACACACACATATATATGGTACATCATATTTAACTGAGCACACACACATATACATGGAGCATTATACATAACTGAGCATACACACATGTACATGGTACATCATATATAAATGAGCACACACATATAAATGGTACATTATATATTACTGAGCACACACATGTACATGGGACATCATATATAACTGAGCACACACATCTACATGGTATATTATATATAACTGAGCACACACACATATATATGGTACATTATATATAACTGAGCACACACACATATACATGGGGCATTATACATAACTGAGCATACATACATGTACATGGTACATCATATATAAATTAGCACACACATATAAATGGTACATTATATATTACTGAGCACACACATGTACATGGTACATCATATATAACTGAGCACACACATCTACATGGTACATTATATATAACTGAGCACACACACATATATATGGTACATTATATATAACTGAACACACACACATGTACATGGTACATCATATATAAATGAGCACACACATATAAATGGTATATTATATATAAATGAGCACACACATGTACATGGTACATCATATATAACTGAGCACACACATCTACATGGTATATTATATATAACTGAGCACACACACATATATATGGTACATTATATATAACTGAGCACACACACATATACATGGGGCATTATACATAACTGAGCATACATACATGTACATGGTACATCATATATAAATTAGCACACACATATAAATGGTACATTATATATTACTGAGCACACACATGTACATGGTACATCATATATAACTGAGCACACACATCTACATGGTACATTATATATAACTGAGCACACACACATATATATGGTACATTATATATAACTGAACACACACACATGTACATGGTACATCATATATAAATGAGCACACACATATAAATGGTATATTATATATAAATGAGCACACACATGTACATTGTACATCATATATAACTGAGCACACACATATACATGGTACATTATATATAACTGAGCACACACACATATATATCTTACATTATATATAATTGAGCACACACACATATACATGGTGCATTATATATAAATGAATACACACAAACATATATGGCACATTACATATAACTGAGTACATAAACTTGCAAATTTAATGAGGAAATTAAATTTTTATAAGATAATACCTCACCTAATGGGCTTTTAGCTATACTGGTTGGCACCAACTGGTCCCGCCAAATGCCAGAAAAAGACATCCCGTGCAATTACCAGCAGGAGCGGCCGTATGGTGCATTGCTAGATGGCGTTATCTACTTCATCTACACAATCTACTTTGTCTAGACAATGATACATCATAGCATCTTTTTCACTGCCTAAACCTAAATAAAGCACAAGTAAGCTGATTGCTTGGTAGGTTGGGAGGGCCTTTCTTTTCCAGTAGGTGAGGCACAAATTTATAAAAAATTTAATTTACTTATTAAATTTTTAATTTTAGTGCATTAAGACAGCTTACCTAATGGGCAAATAGCTAAAATAACTACACTTGGATGGTCGGTAGCTTATTGGGGACTTAAAATTGAAGTTGACAGAGGCGTTAGATGTCTCTAAGGGACATCACCTTGAAGAATCTGCTAGGCAAGGTGGCAGGCTGCTTGCTTAAATAGGGGTCTCTAACAAGCCTTGCTCCTTGATCACTGAGGCTGTAGGAGTCAGGCATAGGGATTTAGGTTTGGCATATTGTTGTATGGAATCTGATTGAATGGTTGAGTCAGCAGATTGGGCAGGTTGAATAAACACAGAGGGATCTAGTCTAGTCTGGATAGTTTGTCTGCTACCACATTTATTTGGCCTGGAATGTGTCAGGCCTTGAGTTACCTGTTTCCTGGACCACCAGGTCAGAAGGCTCGACTGCAAGGCACACAGTGAGCCCAGCCTCATGCCTTGTTCCTTGTTTATGTAGCAACAACTGTGGTGTTGTCTGTCACGTTGAGTACAATCTTGCCTAAACAGAGGTCTTGGAACTATTTTAGGGTCAAGAATACCGCCTTTAGTTCCAGGCAGTTGATATTAACTTGCTTTCTGGCAAGGACCAGGTCCCTCTTGATGTGGGATCTCTTAACTGAATGCCTCAGCCTTCTTTTGAGGTATCTGTAATGATCTGAGGAGCCTGGCTGAGTGGGTGTAGTAGGCTGATCATAAAGTACATTTGCCTCTTTGAGCCACCGTTTTAAGTGCAGGTGGAGAGATCGGGATCACCTTTTCTATGATTCTGGCATTCTTCAATGATTTTTCAGGTGCAACTGGATTGGTCTCATTTGGAGCCAACCTACGTGAACTTGTTTCTCTGTAGCTGTTAACAGGCCTATGACATGAGCTGAATGACCCAACAGTAAGGGTCTGAGAAGCTTCTGAATTTTTAGCTTAAAGTCTGCCAATGTTCAAAGGTGGGTCTGACCTTGCCCTCTCTGAGGTCATACTGGTAACCTATGAAATCAAAGATCTGCTTGGGTTCCTGGTCTGACTTTTCTATGTTTACTATGCAACCTAATTCCTAAGGTCTGGGTATGCTGGAGACAAGCTTGGTGGGATATGGCTCTGATCAACCAATCATCTCGGTATAGGTGGATTCTTATACCCTTATTTTGAGCCATCAGTTTGACTTCCTTGACTATTGCTGTAAATGCTATTGCAGCAGTGAACAGATGAAATGGTAGAGCTTTGAATTGGAAGGATTGACCTTGGATGCAAAAACGCAGCTTTTCCTGGACTGTGGGCTTTTGGTATGTGAAAGTAAGTATCCTTAAAATCTATGGACATGACACATTCGCTTTTCTGCAATGAAGTCCTTACACTCTCTGGTGTCTCAGTTTTAAAAGTCTCTTATTTCAGATATTTGTTCAATGGGCTAAGATCTAGTATAGGTCTACATTTGCTGTTGGGTTTTGGAACCAAGAAAAGTCTGTTGAAGAAAGCCAGAAATATCTGGCTGCTCCAGCATAGTCACTTATTATTACTGGAGGCCTGGACAGTTAGTCATTTCCTTAAATTTATTTATTTGGGGTTTTATGTCGATTTCAACACTGTACAGGTCATATCATGACGGGTAGTTGGAAGGGCAGAGGAAACCAGTACATACAGTTGGTCAAGGTTCTGTACTGTAAAGTGCCGACCAACGGTAAGCAACTACCAGCCTTCCCACTTGGAACTGAACCCTGGTCTCAGAGGTGGGAGGCGAGAGTGTTACCACTCTGTCACTGTGGCCCCCGTCATTTCCTTAAAGGCAGGCTGTAGCCTTCATTGAGGATTCTTATGATCTTGGGCATGGCCCTTAGGGCAGCCCAAGTTTTCCAAATATAGTTGAGTCTGAGATTTTCAGCAACCCTGGGGACATTGTTGACAGATTGGACAGAAGACAAGTGATTTACATAGGATACACCTTTCACGTATTTTATTTGTTTTACAATGCGTTTTATGCCTTTCTTTTGTGGCTGCCATGTGACAAAAGGTACATGATTTCCAGCAAAACAATTTACATATAAAGTATGGCAATTGTTCACAAGTTTCTGTCCTTCTACAAGACCCTCTGGGTTACACAATAATTATCATTTATAATAATGTTGCCCCTTGGTCAGTCACTGTGAGAAGTTGGAGGCCTTGCCATGACTCTCAGAGCTGAGTTGTTTCCAGGCTGGTGGTGCAGATTTCTTACTGGCTTATGGTTTGCTCGGCTGACTGACTGTAAGGGTGGAACTGGTCAGATTTCTTTTGAGATCCACCACAAAAGTGCTTGTCGTCATGGTGGCCAACTTCCTGCTCTGCTTTGGGATAATACTGTCTGAAAACAGACAGGTCTTATGCAGGGATGAGGTATTAGGAGCTGACACTGTGTTATACTTGACCATTGCTTCAGAAAATCCAGGTAGCTATTATATCTAAGCAGAGTCATGTTCGCCATATTTATAAAAATAAAGTCTGACAGGGCCTGTATAGTTCTAATCATAGCATGTGTGATGCTAGGGCAGAAAGTAATTAAGCAGGTTAGTTCATCAGCTGCTTCCAATGTTTTAGTGGCCAACTTCCCCTTGGTTTTCTCATCTTGAATGACCGTCAGGTGAGTCGCCCCAACTTTGACTTTGGTGTTGCTAAGTAGACAGGGGGTGATTTTCACGAACTATGACGTCATTAGTCAGTTAATACAATCAAAGATAGGTCAGAATATCATTGCTAATAAACTAAGGCAGCAAGACTCTCATGTGCAATCTTGTAAAACTTGCAAAGTTATTATTATTGAACTTATAAACACTTCATTGGGAGTATGGTTTCTATATCATTTGTAACAGCCAAGTAGGGACCTTGAATCAAATCCACACTGAATTAGTGATTGATTACGCTGAGCTCTGATTGTTTAAATCATACATTTGTCAAAATTTATCATATAACATTCCAACATGTACTGGTTTATAGGTTCTATGCCAAGTAATCGCCAAGTTTGAAGTAGGAACTTTAAATCAAATCCACACTCACTTAGATGAGCTGAGACTGATTAAGTTGAGCTATGATTATTTAAATTATACGATTGTAAAAACTTATTACTCGTAACATTTCAACATGTACTATTTTAGTACACAAAACTTGACTAATGGAGGGAATGCAACGACAGTGTACAGGTGAAGGCAAATGCATATTGGAGCATGGACATGGGGAAGATTTGAGAATATGTGGGTTTCAGCCTTTAGTGGAAACACTTCTTGCCTTACTGCAAAATATTTGCCAATATGTGTCATAAAATTCATTTATTATACTTAGTGAAAATAATTTCCTCATTTATTTTCATTTAAAATCTTGGCAATTGGTCTGCTGATATTTTGGTGAATAAATCTGTACATAAGTGTTTGTTTCATTGTTGATAAAATTTGAGCCTGATCCAATGTAACTCTATGCCAGTCATTTGAATGTTCAAGTGCGTAGTTGCTGAACACTTCATGTCTCATCTATTCATGAATTTGTTATTTTACTTCCTATTCAAAGTCATCTTGATCTTCCTAGTTTGATAAAATCTTCTTAAATTATTCTCTTTGAGAAAGTAAATTTTTCCAAACATGGCAATCAAAGTCGCATTTAGACCTTGTATATATGTTTATCATGCTTTTCATGTCTCAACGGCAATTACATTCAAAACAAGTCCAAAGAAGTAGAGTTAGCCCTTCAGCATATAAAATGACTGATCAATTGATTGATTGATTTGATTCAATGTCACTATTCCTCACCAGAAAGAGACTACGTCTATGTTAGGTTCTAAAGGGAAGAGGCCTATAGAGGGAGATAATTTATCTAATGTGGTAAGTTTCCACCTGTAATCTAGATCTAAATATACTATCCTGGGTTATGATAACTTGAGAAAGTTTGTTCCATTTAGTAAACCTTGCATTGCCATGCATTTATGGAGGATAGTAGAGACAGAAAGGTGGGTATCCATATTACACCGTCAGGCTACATGACAGATATAGAGACGATATAGAGGTTGTTCAGACTTATTGCTTTCTATATGAGAAGATAATACTTAAACAGTTTGTGTTTCTCAATTGCCAGTGTATTTCATATAAAAATCATGCCACATGATTGATCTGTTCGGCTTAGAAGCAATGCAACAAAAGAGGATGTAAACTCTCTGGGATATACTGATGCGTGCCCTTGTTATATAGTTCAGTTGTCCTGGTTACTGCGGACAATAGCATTTGCCACAGTCACAGAATTGTTAAGGATAAAATATACCACCACACTGGAAAAGTGGAAGCACTCATGACAAACATTGGCAACAGAGTCGAGAGGCACTGAATTAATTGCATCAAGTGGGACACGGAGGATTTATGACATTTTAAAAAAAAATTATAGGAATAGATGATTTTGTTAAGGATTTTTTGATACAATTCTCACCGATAAGAATAATTTAATTTTGCCAGAATTGAGCTTTATTATAGTGTTCCCCATCCACACATGGAGATATTCTTTTGTGTATTTGGCTTACAAACGACCAGTAACATTATTTTCAAATATAATTTTACTTGGAGGAGTAATGTATGATGTTTATTGAAGTGGACGAGATAGACAATTGCCCTCTAGGGAAGAGTAATTCACAATGTTTGGAGTATGTGTTATGGGATAATCAAATTAATCCAATGCAGTCACAGATTTGCAAAGTGGATATTGAATTATGTTCACAGGGTTAATTTATTGTTGACTGGATAATTTTAATATATCCTCTGCAGACATTGCCTGGAAGGAGTCCAGTTCTTTAATTAATTTATTTATTTATTTCGGGTTTTACATCGCTCTCAATTTGGGGTTTTAAATCGCTCTCAACATTGTACAGGTCATATCACAACGGGTAGTTGGAAGGGCAGAGGAAACCAGTACATACAAAGGTTCTGTACCATAAACTGCCAACCAATGGCAAGCAACTACCATCTTTCCCAATTGAGGCCATTCCGGGAACCGAACCCCGGCCTCAAAGGTGAGAGACGAGAGTGTTACCACTCTGCCACCATGGCCCCCATCCAGTTCTTTAAGGTCTCAGCTTTGGATCAGTGACCATAAACATCAATCAATGCCTTACCTTACTTATCTTGTCTATGATTTAATCATTATGCTCTACCTGATGTTCAGTAAATTTATTTAGTAACCAGGCTCAGGGAGCAACTGACATTAATGCCAATGTTAATTAGCAATTTTGAATATAAAGTACATGGAGTTACCAAAAGTCATCGCAAGTAAAAGTTTGCACTCTGGCAGAACTGTTGTATGTAACTCATGGATTATTCTTTATTGATTTTTGTAAGGTCTTCAGTTCTCATTATGGCTGATATTTTTCAATATGGATGTTAACATCCACTAAAATTGTGTGTTCCTGAGGTGATAAATCTGCCTATGTGGTATAGATTGATCAGTTCCCAACTGTTCACCGAAGTTAAGCAGCACTGGGCTTGGTTAGTACTTAGATGGGTGACCATCTGAGTTCTGGGCCAGGAATGGGCAGATACAAAGTCACTGAAATAATGGTTTTATCACAAAATAACTGAAACAAGGTCTAGATGCAACATTATATCAGTCAATCAGTAGTGGGGTGATTTGGCAGAATTTTCCATAAACCTGTTGAAATCCTCAAAAAATTCTTTTCCACACGATAAGAGTGATGTCATAAAACAGTCAAGTAGATAGACTGAGTAGTCAGAGTGTTAAACAGCAATGTGATCAGGTATTAGTACAAAGTAATGCATTGGACTGTGGAGCTAATTTCACTATCAGTGTTATGTCAAAAGAAACAGACTCTGAACCTAAGTATCATATCAACCATCCAGTTTTAATGTCATTTGCTTGAAAAGTTTACTTTTTAGATAAAACGAGCTATATATTAAATAAATATTTTCATTATTCTTTTCAAACGAGGTTTAATTCATTTGTTATAATTTAGAATAACTGTGATCTATGCTATATATATGTCAATGCTTTAAATTTGTACCCATTAAAGATTATCAGTTAGATCTTTTAAGCTTTAAACTTACACAGACATTTAACATGCCTAGTTTCAGAAAGGGACGGAGAAACTTTGTTGCCAACTCATTTTATCAGAAAAAGTCAAGCCAGTTTGACAAGCTGGTCATATAGGGACACGTTCACAGCAATTGTAACATGTAGCAGTAAAATGGACACAGCTTGAGATAACAGTCTTAGTTTGTCACCGTACTTTGGTGTGAAGGTGGTCCAGGCAATATCTGCAAATGTATACCAGAATACAGAAAATTCAGATATTGTGTAAAGATTTAACTATTAATGTCACACTAGTAACAGATATGGAAGTATGTGATTGCACCATTACCAGGTTTAGTTATTTAGTAATCACTGGATACATATAAACTGTATTAAACTCACAAAACATTGAATAAGTCAAGAAAATATATATTATGCAGAAAATTTAAATAATCTTTTCATAAGAATGCAAATTGAACATGCATTATAGTTTTCAAAGCCCTTGAGCTATAATTATAGTGAGAGCAGCAGTTAGCCAGTATCTATGGCTTTACTTGTCTTGACCGAGTTATGTTATGACCGACTTAAAAGGCTTCCCTCATAATCCAAATCAGAAATTTGAAGTTTTAAGTATTTATCACACACACACCAAAAATTTTAAAAAAATCTTTTGGATTTGGGGTGAAGTTATGGTACAAAGCTTCCTTTGTACAGGCTCTAAGCTGGCCACAATTGAAGCTTTACACAATGACATTTTAGACAACAAAAAGGTAAACTTTTACATTTTTTATCATTAATCTGGTACTTTAGGTTTCACGCCTGTCTTCTATGGGAATACGCCGAAGTAAGGGTGTCACTTAAAGATATATATACTATTACATTATTGGGAGCATAAGTTAGCCAGTGATACAGCATTTACTGCTCTTGTTGACATCCGCAGCATTTACTATAGAAATGGACAAGTGCTACCATTTACACGAATCTCATCCGGTAGAGCATTCCAAACAGTGGCGGCATCAAAAGCAAGCAGATACATTCTAATTCTAATTGGACTTTTATAAACCTCAATCAGAGCAATAACTATGATGCAGCAAAAAGCACATATACCTGCCCAGTCACAGGAATTTATTACTTCAGGTGAGGTTTTACAATTGCCCATACTGATTGTTTAGAGTACCGAGCAAACAGGCCCATACATTGCAGTAAGCAAGAAAAATAATTGAACCTGTAATTTTGGTTACAGAAGTACGCTTACATGTCGATGTTTAAGTTTTACAGAAAAAATACCAGTAGAACACCCTATAGATGGTAAATATGATCCCTTTAATTCTAATTCTAGCTAACGTTAATGACACTCAACACTGCAGTTGCATTAAAAGAAAACTGTATCAAATTTTGAGAAAGGATCTCAACAACCGTAACATCAAACAATTAATCTTTTCTTCCTCAACTAACTCCAGCATCATACAAATAATACAATAATAATACAATAATAACCCTTTGTCTATCCCTCTAACTGATACTTTTCACTAAAACATGTCTAACCTGACCTCAGAAAGAGGTAATCTAATTCTTATTCGATTTTTTATCGGACTTTCATAGCACTTAATCTAGCCTTTATGGAAGGAAGTCTAAGACCCAGCAGCAATAGAGGTGAAATTAACGGAAATAAGACATTCAATCGAACTTTTGAAGATGGGCTTGAAAAATTGAGCAGGAATACCATTCCAAGTACATTCCAGAAAAAAAAAACTTGCAAAGTAATTACAATTGACTTTGTGAAATTCTTGATTAAAATATTATTTGAATGTCTCTTACAGGAAGCAAAGATGTTATCAGTCCAGAAGATATTTATATATCGTATGCAGGATTTCACTGGACAGCTGTAGAGTTGAGAAGCAACAGGGTAGAGGCTTTATCAGTAAATGAGTTATTGCTAAAATGTTATCACAACTGTTTCAGTACACATCACTTGGTTAATGTAGGCTATGCTATGGAATTAGATAGTGTGGTCAGAGGTACAAGCACTGCCAGTTTGCATAATGTCTGTTATGGTGGTGGTTCTACCTCTACAGCCACAGTCATAACACTGTGCAACCAAGATACTAGTGTACCGGTGAAGGCTGTGCAACTGGGCACACAAAGAATCGGGCAGTATAGCAGCCAGTTTCCCTCAATGTGCAAATTGAAACTCAAGGTCATGTTAATGTCAAGCTGACTACCTTGGATGCATTCAAATGAAGCAATGGGTAAGATGTGCAAAGTCAGTAAAAGATGTTTGAGGAATTTTATTTACAAATTAGTTAAAACATGCATTATACTGCCCCAAAAGAGAGCTTTTAAAATGTGTGTTGGCAAATTTTAAGGCACCAAGCCCGTCAAAAACAGGAAGAGATAACGGCACCAAAGGTGGAGGGAATGAGAGATGAGGCCTGGGTGGAATTTTGCAGATAGGTCCATACTGCTGGACTTCTCCAGAGGCCGTGGGCCACGATGTTCTGTAAGGGGACACTGTGGTCAAAAGCCAGTATTGCCCTGGATCTCCTAAAGGAATGGAAACCATGACCTATGTGAGAACTCCTTAAGCTTGTAACAATGGTTTTGAGAGCATCCCTCACATATGTGTCAATGATCTAGGAATGTGGGAAGAATTTATTAGCAAATAGTGGGGAAGTGGGTTGCAATTGCCTGGAAGCTAACAGGGTCTTTGGTGCCCTAACTGGACATAGCCATACATTGCTAATTTAAAGGGGGAAGTCAAAGAGAGACCTCTAATGTATCTGAAGACAGCTGTGTGGTGAGTTGCTGAATAGTCCATGTTATAGGGCTTGGCTACAGTGGTTATAGAAGATAGGTAATTTTTAATGACCTTGACAGACAATATGTTCTGATGCAGGTATTCCAAAAATACTAATAAGTTATGTAAATTAACTGCTATTGGTAGGTCCATAAAGTATATGAACGAGATGAAAGTCCTGAAGTGCATTCTGTGAGTAGAGGAGGTAGAAGGTCTTGTAAGCTTGGTTAATCTTCTGCCAGATTGAAGTCAACAGTTGCAAAGAGGAGGGACTAGAACCTGAAATTAAATATGTAGGTTTAAATTGAAGTAAGATATTGGAACTTTGTGCCAGGTATAATTGGTTTGTAATGGAATTGAATGGGATTAGCCTAGTTTATGTGTGTGTCAAGCAACAGGTCTGATGTTTAAACATAGGGTTTAATCATGTGTTAATAACTGGGGGTTTATCTACACAATCAATTAATTAGTGTATATTTTGAGGAGGGATATATACTTACCAATTATATCAATAGTATTGACAAATTTGTGTGAATATAATCTGGATAAAATATCAGCTATGTCATTATCAACCCCTCTAACATGGCTAATTTAAAGATTGATGTCCGTGGCGTACACCCTGCAACCCCACACACCCCCTAGACCAGTTAAAGATGTGTCAATGTGATGGGTATTGCAATCCCAAATGGGTTCCTTCTTAAAAATTGTGATTCCATTGAAATGTGGTAAAAAATTATGAACCACTGGATGTCCTGCCTAAATTCCTCAGAAATTGGGATCATTGAATGATCATGATGCTTTCTAAAGATGGTCAAAATCCTATTGACAAATGTGCGGGCGGGTTTGACACACTTGTGCAAGTATAAAAGTTTTGCCAATAAGGATTCAAGGGATCTATACTGAGAGTGTTGTCGTGTATATCAATAGTGATACCCAAGCATGTGAGCTTGTCTGTTGGGGGCGTTTGTTTGTCCTCATTCATAGGTAACACTAGTTATTGAAAAAGACAAAATCATCAATATAAGCAAAAGTTTTGAATCCATGATGTTCCATAATGTACGTAATTGCATCGGCGATGACCTGAAATGAAGACGACCCATGGACCAAGTCGAACAAGGCCGTGATGCACAAAAAGAACGCACCTTTCCATTTAATGCCAAAACTTGATCACGTCAGCTGAGTCCACTCTGAGGTTGCGAAAAGCTCTTGATATGTCAATTTTAGAAAGAAGTACCTTTGTGGAGTATTTGCATACCTGTACCTGGATATTTAACCTCATAAACTGGACCTAAAATGGCTCCTAAAGACTTCTCTTTACTAAGGTAGTCTTGAACAGCAGTGGGATGTTGGAGAGCTGAAAAGTGATTATTAACATCAATGTTATTCAATACATCAGGATCAGTAAGAGATAGTGGAAATACGAATTTTAGGTATTGTAAAAGCCTCTGATCTGGATAGTCTTTGAGGTAGTGTTCCCATGCAGGTAAATTCAAACCAAATTTAAATTTTAGGAAAATTAGGAAATCTAGCCATTAGGTAGACCAGTATCTTGGATGATTTTTGCTAATCGACAAACATGATCAATGTCTTGGTTTTCAATAAGGTCCCTGTCAGGACCAATGAATTGGTGGACTCCAAATTTAGAAAACCTACAACTAGGGGTCATCTGAGTGACAGTGACGCCATCACTGGTACAGGGACACTCCTTTTTGGCCATGGAAGAAAAGTGATACACAACAGAGTTATCATGATGTATACAACCACCATTGTTAGACCAGCCATCATCTTGGGCAGATTTTGAATTACTCTGCAATGCAATATCATGACGACTAGTGGGGTTACAGACATTCTGGCACACGTTATCAGAAGAAACCTCAGTGGTCTGTAATCCATCTTGAGGTAAAATTTGTTGTATATTATTGTTATACATAAGACAATTAACTGACTGCAGTTACTTTTACATTATTTAGTTCTACAAAATCACCTGTATAATACTCAGGAATATGTAACAATGCTTGCTTATATTCAGAAATTTTCAGCACATTTTTGCTATCAAAGTTATGTTGGGGAATGTTTGTACCTAGCACGTCCAACTGGTTGAACACACCTCTAACTATTTGATGTAATTACTTTCTCTTGTTTCTTGTACTTAAAATTACACTTATTTTCAGGGTGATTGACTGTTCTGCCTTGCTTGCTACAAAAACTACAGTTATGCTCATAAAGTCCATGATGACCATTGTGTGAGCAGGATCCTTCGTTGAAGCAATGACACAGCCTCTTCTGGGATACTGACAGAGTTTACTAACGAAACCTGTGAGGGACTAAGCCTATTGAGTGCCCACTGGGTAGAATATGCCCATAACAAGTTGCCTTCCTCAAGTTCGTGCATAGAACATGCCCATGCATTCTTCACTGCTGTGAAGGGTAGAGATACTGCCTCCTTCATGGCACATATTACCTGAGTGATGGCGTGCTTGGAAGACAGGGGGTCTTGGATGTGTAGGATGTTTTTCAGCTGTTTAACAAACGCTTCTTACCATTCGTACCTCAAGTTCGTGCATAGAACATGCCCATGCATTCTTCACTGCTGTGAAGGGTAGAGATACTGCATCCTTCATGGCACATATTACCTGAGTGACGGCTTGCTTGGAAGACAGGGGGTCTTGGATGTGTAGGATGTTTTTCAGCTGTTTAACAAACGCTTCTTACCATTCAACCATGGTAACCCTCATTGGGTCATCTTCTCTCTGGGGGGTCGGATACTGTGTCAAAATTGTTATATCGCACAGATCTACAAGAGTTCTTGTCTTGCAATGACTCATGCTTGGCCTGCTGTTCATATGACACCAAAATACTTGATACTCAGATACATAGTGGCTCAGATGACCACTTAAAATGATGGTCCTCTGTCATTGGGTCCTATCCCCAGTGGCAGGTTAAAGAACCTCAAGGACGTTGATAAATGGTCATCCTTGAGCTTCTATCTTCCAGTTAGGGGAATGTCAGTTACTTGTGAGTTGGGGCTGTAGCTGTACAGTCGGATTGGTCAAATAGCACTTTGAGTCCTGTAGTATATGGAGATATTGCGCTGAGTATAAATACATAATAATAATAATAAAACTGCTTCGGATATGTTTGGTAGCTTCCTGAGCGAGTCCAGGCTCGGTATAATGGCATAATGACGAAGATCTGTAGAATTGGACCTAAAGTCCTGTGGTTTGACCCAAGCACAGGGATGCTGTGTTCTGAGGCATAGAATTCTGTTGGCTTGGCCGAGCAGGTTGCCTGAGGCTGGAAGGTGAGATGTTGATTGACAGTGTTGGTCGATACAGTCCCCTGTGGTAAGGATGAGTGGGGCCATGAGTTGGGGGGAGTAGAAAGGAATACTTCCGGTTGACGCCTCTCCAGCTTCTCCAATCTGTCAGCCAGCTGCTGGTTTGACGCTTGAATTTAACTCAAAATAGAGTGCACAGATTCATTTTCATGGAATAGAACCTGTGGTTGCACGTCACTGAGTGATGAAGTGGAAACGGTACTTACTGGATGGCTTTGTTGAATGAATAAACCATTGTGTACATGTTGACTTTACGAATCTTCCTTGTAGATACCAAAGCACTGGCTGATGCTGTCACCCTTTTACTGCTTGTTGCTGTACTCTTCTTAGGTTTGGTTGACAATGTAAGACACTAAAACACTAAAAATGCTGTAGCAAACTGTGAATATGTAGATACTTCAGCACTTCTTTGTCGTGTTCGTGGCTGCCAACTATAAATTCCTTCCGTGAGCAAAAAGGTTGTAAATATGTAAAATTTGTATATATCACGGTTTCTTGTTTCACAATCGTAGTTATGCATCACTTTGTAATCATGTATATAAAATCTTGTAAATACTTATGAAATCCATGTTATAAACAGCATTATTCAAACTTTCCATGTGTAGCCTTTGAATGCTACTTGTTATATGAAATGGAGACCCCAAGCATGGTTTTAAATCATGCAGAACTAGTATTCGATTGGGGTTGTCAATAATGCAATAATTCTTACCCTAGAAACGATGCACAGCATACCCATAGCTATTTATGGTCGAGGTAAACTGGCACAGCAGGCCCCTAACAGGCCATGCCATCCATTGTGACTATCAGCCTTCTGTGGAACTCTTCACTGTAGAAAATTGTTTCACATGCATTGTTAGTTGAATTTTAATTACAAGCAAATTCAATAAATAGTTTTCTACCTCTATTATACTCACCCCGGAAAGAGGAATGTTGAGGGTAAAGAGTCCCTCTGTTGATCTGTATATTTTGTCAATGAGCATAACTTGAAAGCGCTACATAGGTTGAAAGTTTTTAAGTGCAAGCCTTAGTAGAGCTCATGCTTCTACCAATCATTTTTTTCTGTCTCCGGACTTTCATGAATTGTGGCATGGCCCTAATGACTGTGTTTTACAGAAGTTAAGTGTCGATGGGCTACACTAGTATTACTTCTCATTCAGGAAGAAGTTGAAAACTTACCTCTTTAAAAAAGCCTACCCACCCTAGTTTTTTCCTCTGTTTTCATTTCGTCTTTCTCCGTGGTGCCGACCCCTGCAATGTCTCTGATTTAACGATTATGATCTCTGATTTTTGGCTTTATACGTCTTAAAGTCTGTCAATAGATAGAGATTGAGCGCTATAAAAGTACTATTAGAATTAGAATTAGTATTGGTATGGTGACCTCCGCTGGAGGTGCAAACAATGTGATAGAGGCAAATTTTGAAGGTTGACCTCAGGAAATGGTCCTTTTAAAAACACGCCCTCTGACATATTTTGTCAGTAACGATAGTGCAAATATCAGATCATTTTTCAGTCATGACCCTGAATCAGATGAACAGGTCCTCAAAATGATTACAAGTTTGCTTGCCATTTTCAGATAGTTTGTCAATCATTCCATAGTTATACGCTGAATCACCTGTAGTCACCTCCAAAGCTTGGACATTTTTTGGCTAAGTCCCATCTCAGCAACAAAGAAGAAACCAGTGTTTCTGGTAGACTGATTGGGTCTGTCAACATTGACTCCCTGTAAACATTTTTGAGTTTTTCAAAACGTTTGAAAGGAAACATTTGGCAAAGGTTACAAAAATCATGGGTACCAAAGCCATTTACAATAAAATGTTTCCAAAACATTTTATGTATACTGTTTATTAAACATTTGATGATAAATGTTAGAAAAACATTACAAATGATCATAATAATGTCTCAAAATATTACCTTAATTGGGGTCAGACTTCAAATTCAATATCTTTTTAGGTTGCTTACTAATGGAAATGTTTTTGGTCTAAAATTGTAAGATAGCGGCTTGGAAATTGTACCCCATTCAATTCTTACGTTTAAGGATTGCATGTGGGCCAATTTTGGACAAAGTCCTCTAAAATCCCTTGTTATTGCTCACTGCCATTTTTGTTTGGAAATGATCTTTTACAAGCACCCTGAAAATATGGGTTTCTAAAAAAATTGATAGAAAACATTTCAAAAACATTTTAAAATGATGGGTATGAAAAACCAGCTGCTATTAAACATTTGTAAAACATTTTCAGAGTAAAATGTCAATAAATGATGTTTAAATGTTTTATGCATACTGTTTATCAAACATTTCGCAATGAACATTTGAACAGCATAAGCTTCACTTCTTCAGCTGTTTAACAAATGTCCAAAAAATCTTTCCAGTGAAACTTAGTTTCTTGAGTTATTTTAGAAGCATTTAATAAATGTTTTAATCAAAAATGTTTGTATGGAGAAAACATTTTATGAAAAATGTTTTTTAAATGTTACACTGTAAACTTTTACTTCAAAACGTTTATTAACCCAATAGGTAGGGTTTAAATAGGTTTTAAACGTTCTTATGTTGACTGGACTGTGACTTTCAAACTATGACAATAGTTTTTATCTCAATATAAAATGTCTCCACTAAACCTTTTTTGTCAAATAGACTGAAAATGTAGATATTTTTCTGCAATCACACCTGCAGAGCGTCACAAACTTTTTCAATTTTTTTTCTCAAATTTCATGTAAACATGAAAATGGTCTCCATTAGATGATACCATGTTTCATCGATTGTAATACATCAAAATCTCCCGATACACACGTGTGTTAATCTACAGTGTAGAAAACAATGATTAAACAGTCAGGTGTGACTCATAGTCATTGCATACAATATTAACTGGATTTAGTTTCGGTGTCATGACTGTGACCACACAGTCATGGTGAGCATTCTCAATTTGATTGGAATACATATTGCTGTGGTTATGAAACTTATAGTAAAACAGGATTAAAGACTCCTGTTGCAATAGTGGTTACGAATGTAAAGCAATTGTTTGAAAATATTCAACTGTTACAGTAATAGTAATTGAATACTTGTTCTAGATTACTAGTCTGTTTTTTCATGTAATAGAACACTACATTTATTTAAAATATAGCAATGGTGTATATTTTACCAGAACCATAGACATTTTGGCCCTGGTGAAGTCGACCCAGGAACTTTAATTTCTTAATATAAAATACAATTATTATAGAAATAATAATAAAGGAATAAAGAAAAAAAAAACACAATTAAAAACAAGATTGTGATTTTTTTTTTGTATTATGTTTTATCATTTACACTAAGACTCAAAAAAATTGTGATCACAAGATTTAAAATCCTATCTACTTTGGCTGTGTGTTCTATGTCATAATGGCACAAGGCCAAATGATTAAGAAAATAGTTTCTGTATTTGCATCAAGGTTTATTTGTACAAGTAAATATCAATACCTTAAATCTTTAAAACCTCATCCAACAGATGTTTAGAATTCTATATTTCAGAGTGGCTTTTAAAATTTCTGTATTCAAAATATGTCCCTTGTGGTATAAATGTGCGAAGATTCACAATATCACAATGCAAAATTTCTTGAAATATGTGGAGTGTCAAACCCTTTAAGTTTCTGTCATTTTCTTACATGAACATCAAATTGACTGGCTGTTATTATCAAGTTAAAATTATTACCAAATTTTAGAGTTACACTAACAGGGAGAAAAATAGTGCGGAAAGCAGTTTGGATAAATTATTTATTTTTATATATCGTAGATAACAAGCAAAATAGTGTCAGTTCAACACATTACAATTACCTGAAAAAAAACAGTAAATAATATGTTTATTTTTATTTCTGAAAGCATACATGGAGCACATGTCAAATTTGATAACACCACAATAACCTTGGCGTACATGTCAGCGGCAACTTTGGGCCAGTTTTGTCAAACATCCAATTATGTCCATAATACCCCTTTCACACTACAGGGGATATAGCCCACAGTAGTATGTGTTACATAAAATGCCCCTGTCCTTCAACTACCATCTGATATTCGTACTGCTATAGCACAGTACTAACCCCTTGGGCACAACAAATCTCAAAGATGTGAGACATCCTGGGAGGCGGTTCTGCTGCCAAAGGGAAACTTCTAAGCAAGGGGTGTACCACCTGTAGTGTGAGTGGGGTTTAAGCATCAGGTGAGTTCAAAATTCAGTTAATTTTTTTGGTTTGATTAAATACCTCCGGCTATGTTATGGGAGCAATCATTTGTTTCTCTGTTCTCACTTAAAAACTGACAGTTTCCCCCCAAACCACGGAGTCAGTAAAGAATTCACCATGGAACACATTATCTTTATTAATATCCAATGAAAATATACATATTTATTAATATGACTACTGCTGATGATTAGACTGTCTCTGTACTTACTTGATAAATTGCAATTGCACTTAAATTTGATCTTGAGTTGAAACATTACCGGGTCACACCAGGTCATGACTAGACTGTACAATGACTGCTGTAAGGGTTTCAAAGGAATATACAAAAGGAGATACATGTGACCTTGAAACTAATAGGATTACATAACTACATACATTATACATAGAAACATAATGCAGAGGGGATGCAATTAATGTCCTGACCCCAAAAGGGTCCACAAAAGATCAATGCTTAACAGTAATTGTCAACTACCCTGACAAATTAAAATAAGCAGCCAGAAGTGAGGTGGGACATTTTCTCATATAATAATCAGTAGTGTACCTGCACATTTTTGGAATGCATTTGTGCCACTCTGTTGCCTTGTGCCACAGGGCAAGGTTTCGCAATGCCCATACTGCTAGAAATGCTAATTTCATTTAAGAAATGGAACGTAAGGTACAGGTAGCTTTCTGGGTCACAGTATATACCGGAAGTGGCTTCAAGCAGTCAATTGTGTCAAAGTTATGCAGGGGCGGATCCAGCTTTTAAGTATGGTGGGGCTTCACATCAGACATACCATAACTAGGGGGGGTCGGTAAAAATGTTTAACCATCTCATCTATGACATATATGGGCAATCTGTGTTTATTTATCCAACCAACACCATTGCACCTGTAGCACCGGGGCTGTATCCACAAGAGGTCTTAGTCAAATCTAAGGCTTAACTTTTGTAGACACATATAGCCAACAAAAGCCTAAGAGTATTCAAAAACTTTTGATGAATACAAAACCCTGGTGCAAGGTGAGGGCATCACCAAAACTGTTAATGCACTTTGTGGCAGTAATATTGACGAGCACACTTTTAAAATATGAAGTAAAAATGGTGAATATCACTGGACATTAGGTGTGTGGGAACTCTGTTGTGGGAAGTGATTACAACTGACAGTCTTCTCCTGCTCTATATATACTTTTTTCATAATTTTCAGTTCACATACCTTATCTTCAGGTGGAACTTTGTGTGCATAGTTATACCCAGCAACAATAGGCAAAAGATAAATGTAATGTATTTCTATTCAACTCATTTGATACACATTTGGGCATTATATCCCCCTTTTACTATCTAATGATATCGCATATCAATTTGTGTCAAATTTGCCAACATTTGTGTCAAATTAGCAGTGTGCCTTGGTTTAAGTTTTGTTGATCTTGTATTATCGCTCCAAAGCACATATTTACTTTTAAAGATGAATATCATCACAAATTAGGTTTTTGCTTAATTGGCCCTATTTGATGTTAAAAGTTCCATAATATATGCTAAAAATATTTTGAAAGCATAGAAACTTGATATAAATAATTAAAATAATGATTGAGTTTTTCCCAATACATGGCAGAAAATAATAATGCATGCTTTCGGCTATTCAGGATTGGTACTTACTACTTCACATCCCGTAAAATGTGGTTAAAATGCAAAGAACTGTTTCATGGGTATTTAACACCAGCTGACGATGTGCAAAAGAATGCAGTATTAGTATGCAAGGTCATCAAAGGTGATACTAGTCCCTTTATTACTGGTGTTGCCTAGTCAGTATTGGTGAACACAGAGGGGATTCCCTTATCGCCTTCATTATTTCTGGAGGTGATTGTCTCTTTGTCTGGCTGTTTGACTTTTTTTGTGTGTACCTTTGTTCATGATTTATTCAGAAGATATGACCAGATCTTTATGAAATTTTATATGTGCATTTGCCATGGCCAAGGAAAAAAGTGATTACATTTTGGGGAAAAATCTCGACCAATACATATATAGAGTTTTTATTTTTGGTTGAGGACTGAACTATACTTGTGTTGTATAAATGGTGTTGCAAATGGAGATAGGATGGATAAATATAAAGTATCATTTATGTGTATTATGTTTAATTTTTGTGTGTAACACTACTTTTCACTTTCTGAAGTTGACCTTCAAGGTATAATGAATACTGGTCAAGTCACTTTTATGACATTTCACAACTCCTCATAGCAATGTCATCATATTTCAGGTTGAATTATTTGACATATGATAACTAAAAAAAAGAAAATATCTAAACCAAGTTTAGATTTAGACTTATTTTTTGTTTTACATCGCATTCAACAGCCAGGGTCATATTGCAATGGATAGTTTATGGGTGGGGGTACCAGTGCATACTAGATGATCAAGGTTCTGCACTGTAAATCACTGGGCATCGACAATTAACTACTAACTTTCCAACATGAAGTGATCGGACCAGCGAGCTCAGAGTTATCAAGATATAATAGTACTGGTCTCATACCTGAAACACATCACATCTACAGTGAAATCAATTCTCTATGTGTAAAAGTTTATCCTAGAAATACCTGCAAAGCCAAGTCAGTTTATATAAAATAAAATACACTGTTTGATTAAATGTGTGTAACAGATAAAATAAGAGCATTCAGAGAGTATAAGGCCTGTGTCAAAGCATAGTAATATGTAAATTGGAAAATGTGGTATTTTGTTTTGTTCACAGACAGTGGTCCAGATCAGTCTCAAAATTTAATGCAATCTTAGTTGGACCAAGATCTATCTTGATCTAGCATGAAGTTCCAAGCAGTAGTACTAAGGTAATCCTTCTAAGGAATTTAATGCCTCCTTGGCAGAGATAGTAATGCTATTGCATCATCAGGAGCATCCATTATCAAGTATATGGAAACAGACATATTTCTGTTGTCATTGTTAAGTCAAGCACATAAACTAACTATCCAAAAATACAACTTGTCACACTGTTATATCAGTTGCACATAATAAATATACTATTGCATTGTTAGGAGCAGCAGTTACCCAAGGATATTGCTTTTTGTGCTTTTCATAACAGCGGTGAGGGCTCCTATGGTGATGGTGCAATCTTTCCATTCAAAGTGGCTAATCTCAATCAAGGGAATCACTAAAGTACGGAGACCAGGACATACACCTACCCAGTCACTGGCATTTACTTTTTCAGGTGAGATGTTATTGCAGGTTGACAATTCTCTGGAGTAATGCCAACGTCTGTTGGTTTCCAGTGCAGAATATTGACGTGAGCCCTGTAGGTCCTAGATTAACAATGCCATACAATGAGTGACCAAAATCATAAATCTGTTTATGAGCATTTTTACCACTCAGGGTATTACCTATTTCTGGATGTAATATTGACAGCATGAAGACATAAATAGTTTTACACATAGTTTGTCCATGTCCTTTTCCAGATAAAAGGTTTCCAGAATGACAAATGCAGTACAAATGCAGTAAATGTAGGTGCACACGGACAGACATGTCCATACTTTTGTAATTTTAATTTTGACAAACACAATAGAAACAGTGATCTTTATAGTTTCAACATGATCATCAGAAATTCAGGTGTCAAATGTCAAAGTCATAGTAATATAATGAATCCCTCCATTACCATGAAAGTGTAGAAATGTGACCCTCAACAATTTTTTAAACCATCAAGGATAACCTTTATCATATATGTAAAATGCAAGTGTTCCCACACTTAACGGAATGGTGTGAAATGGTGTGAGAAATCAAAACTTTATAGAATTCAAGCACAGTCACCTTTAGGGTTTCCACAAGTTTTTTTGTTCGCCATTTTAAAACGCCAAGGAGAACTTTTATCTTATATTGAAAAGTATAAGTGTTCCTGCAATCAAAGAATGAAATGAAATAGTGCGAGACATCAGAACTGTGTTGTGTTTAATGGCATTCATTGAATTTTGGAGGATTTACATAATAATTATATTTTTAATATTACTTTTTAGTTATCAATGATTATTTTCTCTCCTGTGATTTGGCATAGAAACAGTTTGTGTCGTATTTGTATAATATAATAAATAGATATCATATTTATATCTAAACATAAAGTGTCCACTGATGTCAGACAGGGGCTTTTAACCCCTCAAGTATTTTTCAAAATGTGACTTTTGTCAATACTTTGTTCCAAAGATACTCTGGAAATTAGGTCGGAGAGACTATAAACTTTGTTTGTAAACATTAGGTCATATGAAAGAAAAGTGCAACCCAATGTACTTCTTTGCGTGAACAAATATCTTCCCCACAATTGGGAACTCGCGTACTGCACTTAGTTTAAAAATGAAAAAAAGACAGAAGGCAATATGAGGTCAGTGATCGAGGATATGGTAAATTTGGGAAGATCGAGTGACAACCCTACAGGGTGAATTCTAGGCACTCTGCCGTCTTATGAACTCAACATATGTGAGTGATACAAGCGAGAAATTACAATACATTTTTAGTAAAAGTTTTCAGTGATATGTTTGTCAGTACCTTGTTTCAGCATGCAGTTTACAATGTAACCTATTGGTCTCTCTTCAGGGAAAGAACTTAGAGAAAAAAGAAGAAAGCTTCCTGGAAGAACTTCCAACCCTTGACCCATCCAACCCGCATTCTGTGCTAGTTTTAATTGAAATAATGAGGTAAATTTGCAGGTTTTGACTTTAGGGAATGACCCTTTAACATGTAAGTCTCTCATGTCTTTTTGTCAGTACAAACGTCAGTTTATTTTGCATGCCTGTCCAGACTTTATTCATGCCCCACTGCAGCAAGTAGGAAGTAGAGCCATTTTAAGTGGTATGTTTTGTAGGTTGATCCAGTTAGAACAATCTTAGGTTAATGACTGAAGATGGACTTTTCAGAAACAAAAATAAATGTCTCATTAAAAGTTTACTTTTTAATGAAAACAAACTCACAGCAATTATCTGGATATTGGTCCTGGAATGCCTTGCACGTAAGAAGATGTTGTGTTTACACCTTCGTTGTTCTGCTTACCACTGGTATCTATATTGTGTATTATTTTCCTTGCAGACTTCTCTTGAAGTATTGCTGTACCAAGTTTGTCCACTCCATTCTCGATGCCTATTTCCAGCTTAGTGAACTTGTCACCTATTCTTACTTTGGTTTTAGCTAGGTTGTTCTATAACACAGTGATTTCATAGTTATGTATTGAATCACATTTGACCACCTCCAAAGCTTGGCCTTTTTGACTAATGGCAGAGTCAGTAACAAGGGAGAACAGATCTTTCTAGTATACTGATTGGGTCTGTTAATGTGTGCCTGTGACTTTAAATTTTTTACAGAAGTTTTATGCTCACTATAAAATGTCTGCACTAAACATTTTTCCAGGACAACAAATTAATAATGCCGATATTTGTCTGCAATCACACCTGGAGAGCTTCACAAAGTTTTATATATTTCTCAAGTGATATATAATCAGTGTTATATCACAGAAGCGTAACTGGGTTCAGTTAACCTGTTTAATAAACAAGTGTGGATTGCTACAAAGATGTACTGTTAATTGAGGCTATAAATTTCAGTTATTTAACAACATACTAATTGTCAGTATTCTCAATTTTATTGGAATAAATGCCTATGAATGCTAAATAAAAGTTAGGCCTAAAGACTCCTGCTGTTGTGGTTGCTGCTGGAATTTCGGTGTTCTGTGTGTAATTAAAACATTCCTTGTAGAATTTAAAAGTTGGTTGTAACAATATTATCTCAGTTTATTTATAAAAAACTAGGGACATAAAAAGGTGGTTTCTGGTTGCCGGTGGCGTGTTTGCTCTCACAGATTCAAATTAAAGTAAAATGTCATGGGTGGTTTCAAAGGTGGTTGCTTTGCCCAGTTGGTTGCTCTGCAGAGGTTGTTGCTTTAGCAGGTTAAACGTTATCACATCTGATCACATCTGCATATATAACAGTACAAGCATAACATCAACAATGACTAACATCTCATATATTTTCAATTATACGAATTAAATACAATCATTATGCAATCATTTTTTATTGTTTTCAACATCAAAATGACTTCTTGTCCATTTTAAAATCATTTATATATTTTAAATATGGATTTTTTTTTCAAACATCATCATTTTACGGTAGATATGACTATATTGATTGGTTTGATCTTATGGTTGCAAGTTTTATGTTCTGCTTTTGTTAACTAAATTGATTGTGTTGATAAATCATGATGAGATTTTCATTTTAAATTAAATATATGTATTTAAATTAAGTAAGTATTTCTTGTACATAGGGCAAAGAATGATCTTTCTTGCTTAGAACCATTTCATCAACACTATAATGTTGAACATAAAACCTGATGGTTTGATAAGACCAAAACCTTCAATTTTTCCAGATGCACTGGCTCATCATTCAGAATTTCAAATACAGTGCTAGCGTGAACACTGTTATTCCGAACATCCCATATGTTTCCTTACATCTACAAAATAAGCTTTATTTATGTTTATATCTATATTTTGCAGCAAGCATTTAAGTAATATAGTTTCACTCAGCATTCTACTTTTCTTTTTCGTGCTGCAGACAGTTGCCTACTACTACTACCAGGGCATACATTTTGATGCCTAGCATGGCAGTCATTAATATTTCACAGTCCATAGCACCAGCAGAATTTCTCACATCTACAACCATATCCAACTCAAATATTACTACAACCATCAGCAACATTGGGCCATCACCCCTATAGCTTACTTGAGGAATCTATGTTTATCCAACCAACAGAGGAATCTCTATGTTTAACCAGCCAACATCATTACACTTATAGCACTGGTGTTACATAAAGGTGTGACCAAAATTGCTGCTGCACAGGATAGTTATGGCAGTAAACGTGATGACATGCTTGAGATGGTCATTCCTCATAAGCACTACTTAACGTCAACTTCAATGGATGAACCATGTACTTTTCAGAGTCACCATATCCTGACAACCGTTATTGAAGCTAGCTTCAAAAGCACCTCCCCCCAAATGCCAAAATTTGTATCAAAATTCCTCTCAATCTTACTGAAAGTAGTCCCTGTAAATTAAAAATTATTTATCATTCTATATATACCGTTTAAATCAAAGTGAAGACATTAGGAAAGAAGTTTGACCAAGAGTGGACTAGAATTTCTAAAAAAAATGCTTATTCCTGCTTAATTGTTTTTCATCCAATCTTTAACCAAGTATGTAGTAGCTGGCCGTGAATACACACTTCTAAGGCAAGATTCTGAATGTTTATCTAATATCACACAGAAACTGATATCAAACAATAACATTATTTTTAAACCATGCTAAAATATGACATATAAAGTTAAGGATTTGGGCTGCAGCCATCACAATAAACTCCTATCTTATAAGGTCCAGGGGCCACAATGGAGCAGTGTGGTAACACCCTCTCCTCAAACCTCTGTGGCCGGGGTTCGATCCCCGCCTTTGACCTTGCTGTAGTGACCTTGACCTATAAAATGTTGTCCAGGCTATATCTCGGAAACCAAAAGGTGTAGGAAGTTGATATTTGGTAGGGACATTGGTTAGGGGGTGTAGATGTGCTACATCATGGACTAACCTTGATTCGACCATTAACCTTTCCGTAGTGACCTTGACCTATAAAATCTTCTCCAGGCTATATCTCAGGAACCGTAAGGTGTACGAAGTTGATACTTCGTGGGGACATTGGTTAGGGGGTGTAGGTGTGCCACGTCATGGTCTGACCTTGATTTGACCTTTGACCTTGCCATTGTGACCTTGACTTATAAAATCTTGTCCGGGCTATATCTCAGAAACTCTGATGTGTAGGAAGTTGATACTTGGTAGGGACATTGGTTAGGGGGTGATGGTGTGCAACATCATGGTCTGACCTTGATTTGACCTTTGACCTTTCCGTAGTGACCTTGACCTATAAAATCTTGTCTGGACTATATTTCAGAAGCCGTAATGTGTAGGAAGTTGATACTTGGTAGGGACATTGGTTATTGAGTTGTAGGTGTGCATTATCATCGTGTGACCTTAATTTGAACTTTGACCTTATCGTAGTGTCCTTGACCTTTAAAATCTTGTTGCACCTTTGGATCTGTCTTTTGATGCAGATTAAGCACTGTTAAAGTAATATTAAAATTTATTAAGAATTTTACTTTTATAACTTCCCATTGTAAGAGATGGAATTTCATCAAGTGAGCCACAAATTCTGCTCCAACACCACACATAAGCATTCATTGAATGTATTACCACTTCTGTATACATGGTAATATTCAAAACATTTAAACCATAATTCGGCCATGCAGATGTAGATAAAAAGGGTTGTAATTTTAGTTTACTGATTAATGCTGTCATCTTGTTCTTGAATTGTCTTGTTTTAATATTTCATCTTTACATGCATTAGCTTTCTTTTAGACATTATTTTCTCCATTTGAACATTATTTGGACCTTTATATAACTGACAGTGCTCTGAAAGTATCTTGAACTTTGTACTGATACAGTACTTGTATATCCCATGGTGTTAAAAATATTTCCCTAGGCTGTGGGGTACGGGCATCTCTGATGCTATTTTCCTTTATTGCTTTCATCAAAATCAAAATTCTTATTCTAAGTAAGCTTCTCAACTCTATGTGTATTTTGTTTGTGTATCATACCTTTGTTTTTTGTGATTTTCATTTTTTATTTAAAAAGTTAGAACCATTGCTGCTGTGCTGTTTACAAGTGGCTGCTGTTTTATTCAAATATTTCTGTCTTCCTTACAGTTGAGACTTCCTTCTTAGCAATTGATACTTTTCTAATCAGATTTTCAACTTCCCCGTGACTAGGTTTTCCTTCTTTGCTGATTAAAGCACATATACATACTAAATTAACCTAAACTATGACATAATATTTGAATTAGTTTGTTCTCTTAACTTCTATGACTTCAAGGAACAGTGAATGTATGAATAAACTCAGCAATTTCTTACATTGCAAAGTCAACAGATAATAAAATTCCATTCAATGTTATGTGCTTTAAGGTAAATCCATCTATTATGGTAAGTCAGAGTATTGCACTAGTTATTCATTGTGTGTTTTCATCAAAACAATTTTGGGTGTGTTTTGTTGACAGTATGAGTGTATTTCAATAAATTTGAGAAAAAGTGATTTTTTGTCTATCATGCTTAACAATAATATGGACCAATCCTTGTAAAGCTAAAACAAAAATGAAAGCTAAGAAAATTCACGAAACAACATTGCCTGTTTTAATACTGATGATCAAAAAATGCAGAAAAGTGTCCAGTTCAGTTTATTTGTTTTCAGTAAATGTCCCTGCAGTTTAGAGTTCCAGTTTAACAATAGTTCCTGACATAGGAACAATTCTTGATATTTACTCAATATACATTCTATCTGTTTTCCTATCATTTCTGTGAAATGCCCTGACATTTTGACTGTACTTAAAGAGAACCAATAAAGAATCAAATTCAAAAATATGTTGTATTGTTGTGGTGTTGCTGACATTTATACTCAGGGCAATATCTCCTTTATTATTTTTCTTAATGTACTATTTCACTAAGTTAACTGACCCATTTCTCCCTTTAATAAAATAGCAGAGTGTGTTAGTCTGTAATAACTTATCTGTTAAGGGTTTACAGCTTGTCCTGGTAGTTTCCTGTTTGGTCCTGTAGAAAACATCCCGACCCCAAGTCAGATCAGCCTCTAGATCCACACAAGCCAGAATGTATTAAAACTTGTTGGGGACATGAAACTGACCCAGACTTTTGCCAGCCTTTTTTTTATTTTTGTCCCCGGACCCCGACTTTTGCAACCCACTCCAGAGTCGAAGAGTCGGTTATTGGGTCAGTTCCAGTGGAACTCCCCCATTATATAAGTAAACACAGATATCGTTAGGTACATGAATGGTACTATTATTATGGCATGGTCAGACCCTAATAACCTAACCATAAAAATGTGTGAGTCATGGCCTTAACACCGCCAACAATAGTACATGTGATACTACTACCCTTGTTTGTTGGGAGTGAGTTTTGAGGTCTCAGTTTTGGAGTATTGTACAGATCAAGCAATTAATCACTTTGACACCACCTTTTGGGGTGTTACACACCATTCAACAGCCAGGGCCAAACTACCTCTTTTGGGAGTCAAACCACACAGAAGTGACAGCCTGTGATTTGATGCCAAACTTGCTAACCCACTAGGCCACAGCAGACCTCTCTCTTTTCAGTTTAAACCTATATCAGGATTCACTGTGAGGGCCTTTTATAATGTGACCTTGTTATTGTCACTTTGATCTTCTTTTTTGACTCTTACTTTGAAGGCCACCATATAAATGTATTTCAGTGTAAAAATTGTATTGAACAGAAGTAGAGAAGAAGGGAGATTTTAGAGATATTTTTAAAGCCAGTCATTTCTACTTCACTTTATCGTGCTTATTCTTATTTCACATGGTGTCTAAATCAAAACTGAAAGAGAAGAAAATTTTAAAAATTTTACCACATCTATATTTTTAGTAATGACAATTATTAATAAGTAAAAGTTCACTGCTTTTCTTTGTTTTCATTAAACTTCCTTCTTAAAACATATGAAAGTTTAGAATCATTCCATTGTTATATGACATTTACGGGTATATAACTTCATTATTAACTCACAAAAGTGTTTCTGTGAAGAGACAAATATGGCTACAGTTTTAGCAGACAGATTACCAGGAATTATTATCCCATCAGATGTTGACACATATGACACCTCACAGGTTACCTCACTTATGCTGGCTGCCTATCATGGAAATAATGAAATTGTTTTGGCTCTACTCATGGAGAATGAACAGTGTATCATGTCCAGAAATGTCTTTGGTCAAACAGCATTACACTATGCCATTGACAATGGGCAAATAAATGTTATTGATACTCTTGTGGCCTATGAGGCTGATCTTAGTGAAGTAGATTCAAATGGGCAGAACATATTACATAGATGTGCTCAGCATGGAATTTGTCACAAGGTGGAAACATGTCTTAACATTGGGATAAATATAGATATCTGTAATAGGAATGGAGACACTGCCTTAACAATTGCAGCACAAAGGGGAAATCTTGAAATGGTCAAACTTTTAGTCAATGGTGGATCTGATATATCGATTAGAAACAATGATGGATTAAATGCCACTGATTGTTCTTTTTGCAACAATCATGAAGAAGTTAAAGCATTTCTCTTAAATTCAAAATTGGAGCCCATTGATCATATGCTAGAACATATAATGATGAGAGAATGCAGCTCTGGAAACACAGAATCAGTTAGAAATCTTGTAAATGCATATGGAGTAGCAATAGTTAATTTCAGAAATGACTGTTTCACTTATTATAGTCCTTTACATGTGGCATGTAAAAATGGATGTTTAGAACTGGCACAGTTACTGAAAGAGAATGGAGCAAACTTAAATAGCCGCAATCATATATCAGACACGCCACTCATGTCATCTTCTATAAATAATGAAACTGACATTGTTGAATGGCTAATAGCACAAGGAGTCAAAATGAATGATAGAAACTGTTCTAATGAATCGGCTCTCCATGTTGCTGTGATCAAGGGACATATGCATATGGTTAAGCTTTTGGCAGAAAATGGAACTTTTTTGAATTTTCATATGACTAAAGGTTCTACAGCAGTGCATCTTGCAGTGCAAGAGCATCATTTGGATATTTTGGATTATCTTTTGAACAAAGGTGCATTACCTGATGTGACAGAAGATGATGGAGTCACTCCCCTGTTGTGTTCTGTTGATTCCAAAAATATGGGAATGGTTCAGTGCCTAATAAAATATGGTGCTTCTGTTAATAAGTGTGACCATGACATTAATACTCCACTTTCGGTTGCGGTGAATAGAAAATCACTAGATATGGTTCGGTATCTGATTGAAAAAGGTGCTGATGTTAATATAACTGACAAAAACGGATATTCACCAAAGGATGCAGCATGGTATTGTGGATATTATGATATTGCAATATATTTGACAAATGTGACCCAATCTGAAGTGGATTTAGATGAAAGATTTTACAAAACTGTCCAGAATGCCCAGGAATACATATTTCAAATGTGCAAAACTGGCAAAGGAACCAAAAATCAACTTGATAACTTTATCAGAGCAGGTGCAAATGTGAATAGTATTGATATTGATGGCAGGACACCTCTTATTATTGCAACCCAAAGCTCTTCCAAGGAGTGTGTCCAGTGGCTACTTGAGAAAACAGTTTGTGTTTTTACAAAAGACAAACAATCATTCACAGCAATACAGTATGCAGTTGAAAATGAAGACATAGATCTTTTAGGTCTTCTGTTGCAAAAGGCATCACATGAAAGTGCCAACTATGAACAGACTGAACAAGTTTTGGAAAGTGCAATTAAACACTGTATCAAACTGAAGTCACATGCAAGTGTCTGTATCACAAACATGCTTCTTAAAAATTTTGCCTCTAGAAAACTTAATGGAAATTGCATGTTTACACTTTTGAACACATGTATAGTTTTTGAAAATGTGGCAATTGCCCAGCTGCTGTTTAATTATCAACTTTCTTTCGAATCATTTGAACCAAGTATTGTGACAATTACTTGCATGAGTTCAAACATAGATATGTTACAATGTCTTGTGAAATACATGTCTGACTCAAAGCACAGACATTCATACGTTAAAGTTGCTGTCAGATTTTGCCTAGCAAATCAGCTTGACCAAGCACTTTGTACTGTAACACATCAATCATTTAATGCTCAGGAGATTTTTTGGATCAACAATCAGAACATTTGGTGTGGGTCTGAGAGTAATGCATTCAAAGTAACAATGGAATTTGTAGCTGGCAAAGGCCTTGACATTGATGCTCAAAATATTAGTGGTTGCACATTCCTCATGTATGCTGCTTCTATGGGCATGAATGAAGCAATGAAATTTATTTTGTGGAAAGGAGGTGACATGTTTTTGTTAAATAAAAATAGAAAAGATACACTGGGTTTAGCATTGAATGCTGGGCACTATGAAACTGCCATGCTGATCACAGATAAGTCTTTAGTAACATCAGGTATATTAGATACAAACATTCATATTATCCACAAAGTTGACAAATACACAGTACTTAGAAATTAATATTGCACGCAAAAAAAAATATTTCTTGTGAATACTTTCTGCTGATTGTATATTTAATGAACCATTTCTATTTCTCAATATTTCAGAATATTTTTAATTCACATGTAGAAGCATACAATTATATTTTACAGATGTCAGAAAGAAATTAGAATATCACCAGTCCTGGTCTGGGTGGAATGGTAAAATGATAAACACATATAATTTATCTATCGTTTCAAAAAGGAAGCAAGAAATATGTACTAATCATGTCAAACATATGGTATAGTAATCAAATCAAAAGACAGAAAGGTGTGGCATGCTACTGAACATGGAACCTCGTGATTCTTTTGCATATTTCTGTTAAAATATTATACAATGGGCTTGTAAGTTCATTCCATATCATGTTAGTACACATATTCCACATTTTCTTTTAATTTTATTATCATGTATCGATGTACTATATCTATATATTGCCAATATAGAAACAGATTATAAGTATACAGCTACGTGCACTTGAAAATAAACTTAAATATTTCATTCTATGTTGTAGGCGAACAAACAAAGAAAGTTGGTAACATGCTGAAAGACTTCAAACGTCTTGCATATGATGCTGTTGTAATGAACCTTATCAGGTAAACCATACATAGTGGTGAACTAAAGGGTTACATATTTTGCTAATGTTTTGTTATTTATAACTGGTCTAATTCTCATGTCACTTCTCATGTGGCCTGATCCACATCTCAAGTCATTAAGCAAGTGTTCTTTTGAGCAAGGTTTTATCAGCCTTTCTTGTAGGGGTACTACATCACTACATGTTGAAATTGTCTTCAGTTAATTCTTCTATTACCCCTGTTATGATGGATGTGACACATATCTGTATAATATTTTGCATTTGTAATATTTTTATTTACAAATGCAAATGATAACCTTTATTACATTTATACATATAATAATATTCCATTTGTTGCCTACATAAACAGCAATACACAATCATATGACAATGTATTGGCAATAAGTGGTTAAACAGTAGCGGATAATTTTCCTCAGAGTTCTCACCTAGGAAAAGGGTAACTTTGAAAGTTATTCTTAAATAAAATGCAATTTAGGAAAGATATAACCTATTTTTTTAAAATTCTGCAAGCTGTTTAGTATTGACATATTGACCCTTAATACCTTGTTCCATATTCCATAACTACCACACTCTGGATTTTGACCCTCTTATGCCATCATTATTGGTGCCCATGGACTGTCTTCCCTGGCTCTGTTGGGTAAAAAGGGTTCTGAACCCTGAAGATTCTGATCATGTTCACAAATTATCAGGATGACCTTCTGCTGCTCCTTGCAGTCCAGGAGTACTCACAGTCACCCAGTGTGTCATAACGGGAGTCTGTGATGCATACTCCATCAACTTTGGGAATAACCAAATGAGATGAGATAAACTTTCTCCCAGCTGACTCATCTTTGGCCCGGATGTAAAGGCTGATTACCCAGGTACCCTGAAGGATGGGAGGGTCACTAACGGTAAACTATACTGTTGCAATTCATGCTAGTTATGACAGTAGTACAAATGATGAGTTAGCTACTACCAGTTGCACACTTTACTTAGGAGAAGTACCCAGGTTCAGAGTTAAGGGCTTTTTCTGTATAGAGATGCTCCACTCTCTCTGTCTGCTGTGGCTGATTCTGGTATCTTGTCCTAAAGAGAACATTAAATATATTTGCCAACTAACAATGTCACCACACAACAAAATATTGGCCCCAACAAATAGCAAAATTTATTATTTTTCATATTTTAAATATAATTTTTATGTCACACAAGCTTATATTATTATAAATCCTACCGCTTTGCCATTGCAATAATAAAACATAAATAAAAGTATATCTAAAAACTTAAGATAAATTCACAAAAAAAAATAAAAATTAAAGTTAATGGGCACTGAATTGTTTTAAACATTTTAAACTGAACCATACTGGAGCAATTGCTGCAGAGGACCTTTAGGCTTGGTGGTGGACAGATATTAGTACCCATTCCAGGATCCAGGGTAATCATGTTAGGATCCAGAGTAGCGATGACAAGATCCAAGGTACCCTTGACACTAGGACCTCCAGGGCATGACCTAAGAAGGAAAGCTTGACAACATCCATGATTACTGGGACAAGTATATATGCATGGTGAAAATAAAAATAGCACTTTAAATTTTTTAAGTCGAACTTTGGTGTCAACAATGTACAAATTGATCAAAATGTTCCGCGATTTGGCAAATACTGGGGTCTAATCTCAATATGATCATGTGATGTGACCAGTTACACTGGCTGTAGAAAAGATTATGCAAAGAAGTTGTAATTGGCGTTTTTCTATAAACAGAGTCCCTTATTTCATCCAAGTATTTGTATTGGTATCCATCATTGATTTAAACAGTGAAATTTAAATTGGAAACTTACAGGAGTTCGTTATACCTCCAGCATTCTGGAGCCAGGGGGATTATCTCTGAAAATACAAAGACTTGTGCCACCCATTTAGCTTCAACCTTTATAAGGTATGTATATATGCAGATTATATCCTCAAAAGTATGGAGAAACACCTGACATATTTGCATATTGTTATTTATGGTAATGGGGGCTGCCCTCTTGAGTTTATGCTGCCACAGCTGTCAGACAGGTTTCTAACTGTAGCATCTTTGTTATTTTAGATGATAAAGCAGGTATTCAGTCACACTGTGAAGCCTTTTACTTTGAGCAGACAATGTCGAATAAATTAAATAGATGTTTTGTCTTTGACTGAGGTGTATAATTTGGCAAAATCCTGTAAATTATATTTGAAAAATTATCACCAAAATGCAATGATGCAAAATATTTTTTTGCTCTTTACTGACTGGGTCTGGAAATTCAGTACCTTCCACTGAATAATCCCAATTGTAATGGATTATATTAAAAAAAATCACCTAAGCCCAGTTCCCACTTTGCTGATTTTAAGTAATGACAGTCGGTGACTTTAAAGTCCAAAGGCCTTGGTCAGGAGATCATAACACGCCGTTCACATATGCGTGTGTCCGTCACGTTCGTCACATTTTCACATAAACCTTTAGATCTTGATCATTTTTGCAGATATCCTCAAATTTGAAGGGAATGTTTATTGCTAGGAAAACAGGTCTATAAAAATTTTGGCCTCATTTTGAAAAAAATGAAATGGCCACCATAGCTGATTGAAAATCTTTTACCTGTTCTGAAATTCTAAAATACATATGATAATCAGTTGCAGCAATCCTTAATCTTTGTTACAAAAGAAACATGGCTTAATTATGGCAGGTGAACACCGTATGGTTTCCAAGGATAGACTTAATTTTATATTCCAAGGTCACTCCAGCAAAGTCAAAAATCAAATCAAGATCACATCATGGCGATGCACACCTACACCACCTAACCAATGTTCCTTTACAGTTTCCAAGATATAGCCCGGACAGGATTTTATAGGTGAAGGTCACTCCAGCAAGGCCAAAGGTCAAATCAACGTCCATTATAACATTGCAACAACTATACGCCCAAACCAATGTCCCTACCAAGTATCAACTTCCTGCACTTACAGTTTCTGAGATATAGCCCGGACTAACTTTCCTTCTGCCCACCTGCCCATCCAGACACCATGGATGAAAGCATTATCCCAATAGCCCTTAAGGGCTGTGCGGTAAAAAAAAATGTGAAAAAAAATCATATCCTGAAAATCTTTTGCAAGTGTTGAATTTGATCTTTGACCCCTGCAGCTTCGCAACGTGAAAACAACCTTAATAAAATCATAGCCTGTGAAGTGTTGACTTTGATTTAATACCCTTTCTACAAAGTCAAAGGGGGTCAACACATTAAAAAATACACCTTCCTTATTACTGGTTCCAGACATTCAATGTGTGAAAACAACTGGAAAATCATAGCCTGCGAATCATTTGCAAGTGTTGAAATTTCAGCTTTGGCCTCTGCTTCAAGGTCAAATGTTGTCATCATACTGAAAGACCTTATATCGCCCTTATTATTGGTACAAAAACTTCAAAAAGTGAAAACAACCTGCAGGGAATCATAGCCTGTGGTTTTTACAAGTGTCAAATTTGACGTTTGACCCCTACTTCAAGGTGAAGTGATCATACTAAAGAAGCTCTCCCTTATTATCAGTTTTAGAGCCTCAATATGTGAAAACAACCCATTAGAAATCATGTCTTGCTAGTTTTTTTTGCAAATGTCGAATTTGATCTATAATCCCTGCATCAAGGTTCAGTTGGGTTCTTACCTCCCTTACAATTCCTTGGGCTTTTCATGGTCAGATCACCTCTATTTTTTTCTTAATACCCCACAGTAGTGGTCTTGTTTTTACTGTCAATGGTTGTCATGTATCTTATCACAGCCTTAACCAGTTGTCAATAGACTGGTAACTATGGCAGATGATCATGCAATTATATTCATGAATCTTTGTGTTTGAATGATGATATAGTCATGTAATTTGGTGAGTGACAAAGCCTTTGTATTTTTGGCTAGTCTTTGCTTTATCTCTGGTGATGTTATAATGTAGTTTTTTATGTGGGACCTGGTTTATCAAAGAAGACTTTGAAACTGAAACTTACTGTTTAACCTAGGAAGGGATTAGATTAAAGAAAATGTTGTGAAAATTTGTAAAAAAAATTTTAAGCTGTTATCTTAAAACAGTAGTGAAAATAATTGAAATATGGGTCACATAAACAGTTCATTAGATTCAAACCCCTGTTGAATGGTATGCGTGGAGCAGGGCTTCCAATGAGTTTGACCTCAAGGGGGTGAGGTCAAAGGTCAAATGGAGGTAAGTATAAGCGCAGGTTTGGGAAAATTCTTTATTTACATGTTAGTAAAGCAGTATAGAGACATAGTAAGATTTTAAAAGCCCCAAGCCCAGCTAGAAGGAAGGAGGGATGATGTGAGAAAAAGTAGATGGTATAATAGAAGGGGCCTGAGATGCGTTCTCTAGATAGGTCCAAACAGAGGAACTCCTCCTGATTCCATGGGCCATGATGTTTTCTGGGTTAACATTAGTATCAAACTCCAGATCTACAAAATGTGTGGAAGCCATGACCTTTGGTAGGGTTGTTTTTGTGCATTAAAATGCACTTGAGGGCATCTCGAATATTGATATCTATTACCTGGGCATGAGGGTGAAATGTTTTCCGAACCCCTACATAGATTGGAAATAATTAGCTTTTCGACAATACCTGGCAAAAAGTGTTGCCATGGCAAAATTTGTTTCTGTTTCTTGGACTTATAGATGTTTTATGGGTTATTTGCATTCCATATCCCTGCCTGGATTAGAGCTAATTAGTTGTTCAGCACTAGTTGGCAAAATATTGCAATAGCAACACTGTTTTTTGTTTCTTAAACTTGCCCCTGCATGGATAGGAGCTTATTATAGGAACAAAAGACATATTCGAGTGCTTTATGATGGTTTCAAACTATCGATCAGCTATATTAAACCCACAAAGCCTGAAGGTTACAGTAATATTTTGGTCAAAATAAGCGATAAATCTTACGCAAAATTTAAAATAAATTCAACGCCATGTTGGCTGTTCCATTCTATATTCACAATTCCAGCATTGCGCAAAGCATGTGTTCACTGTGCAGCCTATCATTTTAGAATAGCTTTTCAGCAATACCTGGCAACAAGTATTGCATTGGCACCCCTTTTTTCTGTTTCTAGGTTGTGGATATAAGATTCCTGATGAAGGCCTGTTAGGTAAACTGGCCTTAAACTACAAAAGATTAGACAAAGATCTCGCTCGTTTGCTGTTTGTTCTTTTTAATTCCCCCAGGGATTGGTTTGGAGTTGATGGCACTGTGTTGAGGTGGATCAAATCTTATCTTTCAAACTGCAAACAGAAGGTTAAACTAGGTAATAGCTTTTCAGATGCTTTCTCACTCCTATATGGTGTGCCCCAGAGCACTAAACTGAACCCCAAGAAAACTGAATTTATTGTCAATGACAAGCTACCACCTAAAGGACCTAAGATGCATCCATAAAGTCCAAAGTGTGTAGACTGCAGCCTTGCTTGCAAACTCAGTGATCAGCAGTCGACTTGACTACTGTAATTCCCTACTTTATGGCGTAAGTAAATACAATATAGCTAAACTCCAAAAGGTTCAAAATGCCCTTTGTAGAATTGGTTTAGACTTAATAGAACTACTCATGTCTCATAACTCCCTATTACACACCGCATGTTGTTTAAGTACAATCTAACTACTTTCAATGCTACCAAATTCTCTCAACCCATATACCTATCATCCTTGATCAAAACCAATAGTTTAAAGCGTGGAAATCATCTTTCTCTTTCATCAGTCTGCCACAAAATGGCCATTGTAGGCGAGGTTTTGCAATGGCTTCCCCCACAGAATGGAACAGACTCCAACAATCAGTAGGATCACAACAAACAATAATAGGTAGCCAGCTAAAGGCCTATTTGTTTAGACTAGCATATCCTCCACCGTAGTACATCTACCTGGTGGGCGCTAATTTGGATCTTGACCTGATATGACCCTGGACTTTCTCTTTTTGGGTTCAAGCACATTAGAGGATGTTACATCAATTTTGCGCTATATATAAATGTATTCAATTCTGTTTCACAAAAAGGCAGACAAATATAAGAAGTTCCTTCTTTCCTCCATAAAGAGAGGTAGCTGACAAGACAGGACCTATCTTGCACAATGTATTAACTTATATGGGTATATGACTACCAGTTTTACAGTAGGTTACCAAAATGATACTTATTGAATTTCCTGAAATCTTGAAATTGTCTTTTGACCAAGATAATATCCAAGAATTTAGATGCGTTAAAATTCAATACCCATAGATATTTGAAATTTTAAAAGCTTACAATGTATGTAAATTATTCACAATTTTAAAGGTATTGTACATACAGCTTTGAAATGCTTTATGTTTTATGCATTGACATATGCACTTATTTGTCTATTTCTTTTTAATTGCTAGCTCTAACAATTCTCGTGCTTTATAGTTACTTTTTGTCACTGGACTTCAATGGATTTTGGCATGGAGTGCTGCGTACCTGTCTCATCCCTGAAGTAAAGCAGCAATGTTAGTACTTCGATGAGTGACTCTCTGAGCTCTAGGCTAGTTATTGGGTGTATCAGACTCAGAATTTGTTTTTGTTTCCAGACGTTCATGTATTCTTGTGCACTGATTGTGTCTTTGATAGCATCCAACCTCTGATGTCAGCACCTTTTGCTTGCTTTGCAGCTCATGCCTGTAAATCTAAAGACAAAGCCTTGTTGATCTTGATGTTCTTGCAAACTTACCATATTTCCATTTTGTAATCCATCAGTCCTCACAACTGAAAGATTATTCATAATTTATTAATGACCTTACCTTTAATAAGATATAGAAATAAATAATTTTGATATATGAACTTTATATAATTCCATGATCAATATTAACATTCTGCAATTTCAGAAAACCTGCAAGTTGTGTTAGCCTTGTGAGAAAAGGCCATGATGAATCAATTACTGTGCACACAACAGACAAGAATTGTCAAGGTACCACCATTGACCATATATTCAATGTTCCTTTCATTGAATTTTTCAATGTCACATACATTCACAGTTGGAAAAGAGCTTCACCATTGATTATACCTTTATGTACTGATATGAATCTGGATAGGAAAAATAATGTAGTCTGTACTTGTGTTACACTAGAAAGGATAAAGTATATACTTACACAAAGTGATGTCACAATTTTGCAGAGCAGATTATTAAAAGAACAGAGAATGTTATGTTTGATAACAACTGGCATTCTGAAACATTCATCTGACAATCATGTTACTGTCTACCATAAGAATGATACTGCTTCTTCAAAGTGTCAAGTATTTACAGTCAGGGTCATGAATAAGTTAAAATCAGTCAATGCTACAGTATTTATGGTGCCACATGACACATTTCCCGCAAGTTTCCTGAATAATCATAGTTTTCAGCATGTCTACTCTGGTCCAGATGAAGCTATGCTGAACCGAAATGTCATCAAAATAGGTAAGTACAGGTCCATATCACTTGGAGTACAAATCAGTTTATATTTTTGTAGCTATAATAGAACATTTTGTAAAAAACAAGGTCAATATAACAATAATTTAGCTCTAAAGTACAGCAAAATGTTGGCAGTGGACCACAAAACCATGAATATGTTATGCAAACAAAAAGAAAAGAATAAATGACAATCATGCAGAGTTGCTGTTTAACTTAAAAGATATATCTTATAAAAATAATTTTAAGCTGAGGGTTTTTATATGGACATCAAGTGATCTTGCTGGTCACTTCTAACACAATTATGTGAATTGGTAAGTTTGCTCTTGCCAATAAAACTGGATGGTTTTAGTATATAACTAGAAAATTATATTTGCAAAATATACAATGATAACTGAGTTGAAGATGAGTTTATTTGTGTTTTTTAAGTGTTTTGCTTTAATTAATTAGTTTAAATATTTTCTGAAATAGCATTTTCAAGAAGAATGAAATTGATGCATATGACCGGATTTATAATATAGTTAAATCAAATAACTATGATATTATAATAACCTTTATTGGTGAATTATGGAATACCAGGAAAACAGACTGTATAATTTTATTAATAAAAAGCAAGAATATTTCATGTGGCTCTGAATAATACCCTGTTTAAGGTTAACATTTTAATAGTCTTGTCAATTGACACAAAGTGTGAAAATTTGTCTGAATCTATCACTTTGCACTGTCTGATATTGTGGCATAGAGTTATATGTATTTACCTCCACTGAGGCCATTGTCTCTTTGGTGGTGGGAATTTTTTGCTTGTATCTTTTCCAAAAAAGCCTGAAAAATCTTGTCCGGATTGTAATGCAATATTCAGAAATTGTTGATTATGGATTCTGAGGGTCAGTTTTAAATGTAATTTTTCATCATTCAACTTACAAGTGATACTGGAGTTTTTGGACCTTGGTGGAGGTATAAGCTTTCCCGGTGTTCTTGCTATGCTAAGTTTCAAATGGAATCTCTCAGGATACCAAAGAAACAGGAGTTTCAATACAACCCCCTTTATATATGGTCTCAGTCTGAAAAGTACAAGGTGTATGATTAAATAATGGTTGTAATTTTTTCCAATTATATCACAGGACAAAAGGCAGGAAGAACTGAAGGGAAGATCATTGATGTCAATGTGTCATTCCAAGACCAGTATGGTAACTTCTACCATGGAGCTTTTGTGGTAGTATCAGCAGAACAAAGCAGTACTGCAGGAATTCAGGAGTGTTCAAACATGTCATCAACATCACTTTCAACTGAGACAAGGAAACCCTTTGCCATACCTGGTGACAATGGAGCTGCAGTGGTAGATGAACAGAGTTGCATAGTTCTTGGTCTTGCTGTTGCCACACTTGACAATTATGCCTCACCTTTACAACATGTGACTTTTTGTTTACGGTTAAATCATGCACTTGACTCTTTGTATGAAATGTATAACTTGAGAATAGGTAGTTTTCGGACATTTGAAAGTTAAATTAAACTGTCATAAAACAGTGTTTGTGGTAATAATAGAATATGAGATTTTTTTCAAAATAGGTTCATTTGCCACAAAAAGTCAACACATGTTATCTCGTGTGAGGAAAATAAAACAACTGTGGACCAATAATTAACTGGATTGGAAATTATCAACTAGTGTTTAGCCCAAACTCCCTTACCATTTATGACAAGATATCATGCACAAATTTATTAATGCTTCTGTTTCTGAACAAGATGATATCAGCTGTGCAATAAATCCTCGTAACACACCAATTGTGAGGTAATTCTACCTAATAAAGTCTAAATGAGAAGAAGAAATGGGCAGACTCTGTTTTGAATTTGTAGCTATAATACAAGAAACTGTAATTACAAAGTATTGGTTTGTTTATTAACACTATGTTTTCCTCAGATATAGCTGTTAATGTGGGTATTGATAATTAATAATGATAATTAATTTTGTGACAAATTTGGTTCTAGTTTAATAATGAACATATCAAAATTGCACACAGTGTTAAAATGACATTCTTCGGAAAGTTAGGTAAAACTAGGATTCAAAGTACTTGCCCAAAGTAACCTCTTTAAAGCCCAAAAAAGTTTCAACAGCGTCTACCTTGCCAATGAATACCTCCTTCGATAAATTTTGGTTTATGTCTTGTAAAATCCCATGGTAGACTTTTCCACCAGTATGTATGTATCTAAATTTTATGACTGTGGGTTTCTATTGAAACTGATAAATAGTGGTTGGATAACTTATAAGAAGGATGAATGAAACCTTTTTGGCTTACACCTTGCCTAGCTCGCCAAACACTAGACAAATGCATCAATGTGATTCAACACAAGGCCAGACAGGACCACTGATAGGTACATTTGCCAAGTTACATATTCATGCACAGTTACTCTTATAGCACTTATTCTCTTTTAAATTAGTTGCATTTTAAGAAAACTAACATAAATAAGTGAGTAAAGTACAGAGAATAAAGAATATTGATTACAGCATCCAAAACTCTTCGATATGTGTCAATTGCACTTTTCCTAAATATCACTAACATAGTTTTCACCCTTGATGTGATAACCTAAGTGCACTTATAATTAATGTAACATAAACGAGTGTCTAAAGGAAAGAAGTTTGTCAAGCACGGCCTGTATAGGGGCCTGCTTCCTCAGTTTCTGTCCCACCTTAATTAGACATTATATAACAAAAAAGGGTTCTTGTTAAATGTAACATCCAATCACAAATTAGGTCATGCTTCATTTAACTTCTGTTGGCGATAGGGGTCTTGCATATTGAATCAAGTAGTCAAAGGACAAACAAGGTTATTTTATTTTTTTATTATTTACAAATTTTACACTTAACTATTTTACGGAAATGCCTTCTACAAAGAAAAAATCACCAATGAGTACTAATAAAAAGAAGAAACCAGTTTCTAGTAAAGCTAGTACCAAGAAGAGGGCAAGTAGCAAGAAGAATTCGAACTCAGACACCACGAGCGGGGATGTTGACGGATCTTACCTTCATAATGTTAGTCATACCGCGTCTGGAGGTGAGGAACTGTTAGACTTACAGTCTTTGAACGTGGGTTCTGAGGTAATCCTGAGTACACTGAAGCGTCTGGAGGAATCTAACCGTCGCATCGTTGAACGGATGGACAGAATAGAAGGTAATAGCTCAGCTAGTTCTACCCCCATTCCGTCTCAAGTCGCCAAATCCACAGACAATGTTACCTTCAGGTTGCCCAGACCCAAACATACGTCCCCTGTGAAGAAGATGTTACCTGAAATGACACCTCGGGCCAACTTACTTCACTCATATAAGTGGCCAGCTAGGGAGGAGGTGGTGTATCCGGGGACTCAGACAGTCACAGAAGGGTATGTCCCAGCGTCGGTTAGTGGCGGTAGAGCTGCAGAACAGAGACAGGGCTACTCCAGGGAGGCTACTACACCCAGTATTGACAGACTTAGATCCATCCCAGAGGTATCCAGTATGGTGGCCAACTTGCTGGCAGACTATGAAGAGCGGGCTCAGCAGGAAGTGATCCCAGGTAAGCCCCTTACTGCCAGGCGTAAATCTGGGAGGTACAATAACACAGAAACACCCAACGCCCGACCCGAGGGAAGGTGGCCTAATGAGGGATTTGTGGCAGCAGCTAACACACGTAAGCCCGTCTATGATGACATGAGCCTCCAGCAGTGGGCGGCAGGTCAACTGAGTAATGTTTTGCAGATCCAGGATGACACTCTGTTACGACAAGTCCTTACTCAGGTAACTCTTGCTCTGCGCGATGCCGTGGCTCTGCCGTGGCCAGCCGTGCGATCCGCCTGGGCTGTTTCCATGACTGAGGTGGAGGAGGGGAGATTAGCCTGGGATGATACGACACAGTGGGCTCTTAACCGCGTAAGTTCTTCACAAATTGCAGTTCTCAACAGCCAGAATGTCAGCACCTCAGCCAAGAGCAGAGTTTGTAAATTTTTTAATGAAGGTAGCTGTGTGAATGACAGCCACCATGGAGTCTACAGGCACATTTGTACATTCTGTTTTAAGCAAGGACGTTCTATGTCTCATCCGGAATCCAAGTGCACAGCCAAGAATGGTAGCAGATCTCAGGAACTGAAACCTAACACTTCAAGGTAGGATCCTGTAGGATCACCTGGACACACTGCAAATACAGAACAGTTAAAAGTAAATAACTTTAGTGGTAGTAAAAACAGTAATGGTAAAGTAACAGAATTTCAGGATCAGGACTATGAACTTTGGAAATCTAGTGTAAGTGATGGAGCAGAGACATGTTGTTCAGTGACTTTGTCTAATAATGTAATCAATGAAAACAATGTAAAATTATCAAATTGTGATTTAATGTGCCCCCCCTGGTTCCCTAGCAGTCAATGGCGCGAGGCGAACTTGTTTACTTTTGCTATTTATGATAATGAACTTAGCTTGAGGTCTTTGGTGACTGCTGGGGATCCAGGGGTAGCCTATATCTGTGAAGGGACGGAGTCCCTCAGTGTGAACCAGGTTATGGTGAACATTGCTTTTACTGACCATTGGAGCAGTCATGGTGACCTTTGGGGTCAAATTGCGTATATAACTCGAGACATAATTGAATTTTCTCAGGGTTTTTATATATGGGCAGTCAACCACAGGGAGCAGTTGGTTTCCCTGGTCCCTTTCATGGGGACTTTAGGCCCCTTTCGAATCATATGTAATCTTCATTTGTCTTTGATGCAATCCACTAGAGTTAGGTATTACAAGCCTCAAGAAATAGTGGCAGCCAAGACTGCACATAGAGATTTTTACAAAGATAAACAATATTGGGATCACCATGGTTGCTCCTACACTCAGTATATGGTTAACATTATTGATGAACTTACAAGGGACAAAACTTCATCTCAAGTCATGTTGGGGGAGGAAAACCAACTAGGTGGTGCGGGGTATTGTGATCACCAAGTCAACCTGCTCACAGGTAGTAAGGATGAGGTCATGAAGGACATCCCCGGGGGTAGTGGACTAGTTAGTAGACTGTACCCCACCCCCAACATAGATATTTTGCGCGACTTTAATCTCCCTGACAAGACTGTGGGATATCTCGCTTTAGAACCAACAACCTTCAGATTCATTGGTCCTGATCGCTCTCCAGTGGACATAACTTCGATCGACAAATGCTTACAAGTAGCTAACATCATCTTGTCCACTGCCAAACCAAATTATCAGGAGGCTAGGATCCCCATAGTCTCGGGTCTAAACATAAAAATGTGGGAAAAATACTTACAGGATTACCCTGATGATAGATTAATCCAGTATATTAAGTTCGGTTTTCCCTTGTCCATCCAGGATCGTTCTCAGTTGCATAACACTAATGTATGTAACCATTACTCAGCATTACAGTATCCAACTGACATTCAAAAATATTTACATAAAGAGATTGAATTAGGGGCCATGTTAGGCCCCCAGGATAGTGTGGACCACCCTGAATATCATTGTTCCCCCTTGATGTCCCGACCCAAAGAGGGAGACAACAGGAGGGTTATTCTGGACCTGTCCTACCCCAGGGGCCAATCTCTAAATGACCATGTGTCAAAAGATCGCTTTGATGGTAACCTATTTGCACTTAAACTTCCATCCATTGACAATGTTGTTCAAGATATAATTGACACAGTAAACGACCCTGTGCTTTTGAAGGTGGATGTGGCCAGGGCATTTAGGAATTTACCTGTAGACCCAGCTGATACCCTTAAGTTTGGTCTTAAAGTCAATAACCAATATTTTCTTGATAAGTCGGTGGCGTTCGGCTGGATCCATGGCACGGCTTCGTATCAATTAATATCCGATGCAGTAGCTTACATTATGAGGGATCAAACCAAGTTACACTGCTATATCGATGACTATGTCGCCGTACTCCCTCGATCCAAGGCTGACAATGTTTTCCAAAACTTGTGCACTCTCCTGAGCGAACTCGGTCTACCATTGAATCTTGCGAAGCTTACGGCCCCCAGTAAAACAGTTACATATTTGGGTATTGATATAGATGTCAATAATAGTACTCTGTCCATCCCTCAGGCCAAACTAAGTGAAATTATGGCAGAATGTGCTAAGGCCAAGGACCAAAAATATTTGACAAAAAGAGCATATCAATCCCTAATGGGGAAACTTCTCTATATTCAAAAATGTGTTCGTTCAGCAAGAGTTTTTATCAATCGAATATTAGCTTTATTCAGACAGAATTCAGGCAGAGCCAGAATTCAATTAAATGAAGAATTTCAGAGAGATATCGCTTGGTTCCTAGAATTCCTCCCAACCTTCAATGGAATTACTTATTTTAGGAAGCCGGAAGTCGATGAAAGTCAGACTCTTTTCCTGGATGCCTCATTGACAGGCTTGGGGGGGGGTCTGGAGACGTAGGGTGTTTGCCACCCCTGTTAGGCAAATCCCAGGCTTTGAACTTACAATAGTGCATCTAGAGATGCTGAATGTAGTAATTGCCTTGAGATTATGGGGTAGTCAATGGCGACATATGCGAATACACATCTTTTGCGATAATTACAGTGTGGTCCAGGTGATCAGGTCTGGCAAGACCAAGGACCCATTCTTGGCCCTTTGTATTAGGAATTTGTGGCTGCTTACAGCTCACAATGATATTGAAATAGAGATTAATCACATACCTGGTGTTAAGAATAGTATAGCCGACACCTTGTCAAGAATCTATTCACCAAAACCTGTGAATAACGAAATTTTACAGGATTTGTTAGATAATTATAACTGGGATAACGTGGATCATGCATATTTTGACCTCAGTCTTCATGTATAATTTACAGATATGGAGGCTCCTTCATCAGCATTAGCACAGGCAGCTTGGAATAGAATTAGCATGGCCTATAGACCTGCCACCAGATCTGCACATACCACCCATCTCAAGACGTATCTATCATTTGTCATTGTCATGGACCTTCCATTACAATTTACAGTTCATTCAACCTTGAGTTTCTTAGAATACCTTCATATTAATAACATATCCCACAGGGTGATGTTAAACTATGTATCATCACTCAAAGCCTTGGCCAAACGATATGACTGGGATCAAAAACCCCTTTCTCATCAGTTAGTTACTTCTTATCTCAAAAGTATTGCAAGAAATTCAGGCTTCAATCCCACTGCCAGAGGGATATTCTCACTCCCCATACTCAGCGCCATTTCAAAAGCCTGTGACCTTTTGAGTGACCCCCCATTATTTAGAGCGGCCTTTTTGTTGGCCTTCTTTGCATTCCTTAGGATGTCTAATATAGCTCCACATTCCAAAGCTCTATTCAGCCCCATCAAACACATACTTAGACAAGACATCCTCTTTTTAGACCCTGGAGCTCATATCCTCCTTAAGTGGACCAAGACCTTGCAAGATACCTCAGCCCATCATTTTGTCCAGATCCCTAGATTAGAAAACCCTGACCTTTGTCCTGTTCAAGCCTTGAGAGAACTAATGCTTACTAGACCTCTCCCTAAACATGCTCCACTATTCGTTCATAAATTTCCACCGTTCCACCCAGTCATTGACACCACCATTAGAGATGCTTTAAAAACAGTCCTAAATTATCTAAACATCCCTTTGCAAGGACACGGGTTCCACTCCTTTAGGAGATCAGGAGCAACTTTGGCCTTTGATTCAAATATTCAACTTCAGGACATCATGGCACACGGGCTCTGGAAAAGTGCAGCTGTCTGGCAGTACCTGCAACAGGCATCAATAGCCCCTTCCATCGTCCCCTCCACTTTCGCCTCTATCATTCCACCTTCCCTATAGTTTGGGTTTGGTGTTTTGTAAATTTTTAATTTCCAAACCTTTTACTGGTTTTAACTCTTTGTACATAAACTAACATGTAAAATAAAAACCGCAAACATAAATCCACTTTGATCTCAAACCCTAACATGACCTTGGAACTGACCTTTATTCTCACCCAACTTGACCTTAGGTGGAAATCAGTAACTGTGTCAAGCACGGCCTGTATAGGGGCCTGCTTCCTCAGTTTCTGTCCCACCTTAATTAGACATTATATAATAAAAAAGGGTTCTTGTTAAATGTAACATCCAATCACAAATTAGGTCATGCTTCATTTAACTTCTGTTGGCGATAGGGGTCTTGCATATTGAATCAAGTAGTCAAAGGACAAACAAGGTTATTTTATTCCCCCCATCCCTTCCCTGGTACAAGGGAGAAACTGATTAGGTAAACTCGGATCCGGTTGACCTAAGGTTGGGCCAGGCAGACCCTGGTTCCCCCTCTCGAATATGACATAACAGGTGTACTAATACGTAGACTAAGGTAGGGCCAGCAATTCCTGGTAGCCCCCTCTAGAATTGATTTTTAGTATAACAAAAATTTTAAATGCTAGTCATCAGTATTATACGTTATCTTGTGCTTAAAGTAAAAGTGCTTATTGGTGCTGGTCACGTCATGAATTATAATATGTGTATGCCCTCTCTGGGCTGGCGTTTGCAAGCTGTTAATGTTTTTAGTATCTGTATATGCCCTGTGTGGGCTGGTGTTTTGTAAATTTTTAATTTCCAAACCTTTTACTGGTTTTAACTCTTTGTACATAAACTAACATGTAAAATAAAAACCGCAAACATAAATCCACTTTGATCTCAAACCCTAACATGACCTTGGAACTGACCTTTATTCTCACCCAACTTGACCTTAGGTGGAAATCAGTAACTGAAAAGAACTTGATGAAACATCGAAATTATCACAAATAATAATCTGCCATTCCTTGTTATTAATAACCTAATACATGGTCACCTGATGTACGGTGCATTCTAAATATCTGCCAGTCTTAGAGTCTGCCAAATGGTGGAGATAAAGTGCTACGAAAGTACTCTTATTGCACTATAATTTATTTTTTTAACCTGAGGGCCAACTTTCCCAGGGCCAAGTTTTTAAGGAGCTGATTTGCTGAGGGCTAATGTTGCAAAGGGCCGAATTGTCCAGTTCCCGAGTATGGGTACCAGTTGCCTGAGATTGCTTTACAGTATTTGTGAATATGTGTCTGGGGTATGTGATACATCATTGTTTTCATGTTGGTGCTTTTAAAATCTTTCAAGCCTTAAAAATTTTTAAGTTTTGTCTCTGTGTATCTAATCTAATTTAATCTACTGCTTATATTGCAATATCTTCCCCATTAAGGGGAACTCAGTGCGCTAGTTAACAAAAATCATTTTAATAACGAGAGTCAAGGGGTGGTCAAGGTCAGTAATCTGGAGTTGTTGGTGAAACCAAGAGGGAAGGACACTAAGTTGGGAAACTGGAATTGAGAAGGTGGGTTTTGAGGTGTTTTCTGAAAGATGCGACAGAGGGACTGTTTCTTATTTGGAAGGGGAAATAGTTCCAAAGAACTGGGGCATAGTTTATTCACATTGACCTTTGTCCTTATACTCCCCTCCAGCTTGAACCTAAGGAAACTGTGAAGCTAATTTTATTGAACGTAACTTATCATTCTTGTTGCTGTTGATGACTACCAGTTTGTTAACCAGAACTTGAAAATACATAAGGTTTGATTCCTCCTTTATTCACTTTTGGGAAAATGAAGCAAGATAGAGGGACGGCAGCTAATAAGGTGACCAGAGGAAAAACTGATCTGAGGTTGGAAAAAGGTGCATCTGAGAGTAAATTTAAAAAGATAAATCAATTGCCTTTTATCTGATGATGCATTATTGCAAAATGACTTCATCATAAAAGAGGTAGCAGAAAATGCCTCATTCCTCCACGCAATGTCAGATTTCTGTTAGCTACCTTTTCATAGTGTGTAATTCCTTGATTCCCATGGTTATCTTTAAGGAAGTTTTCAACTGTTCCAAATTTCAGTCTGCCATAGGAAAGACCAAAGTGTATGTGGCATCTGTGTCCCCAATCAAGATGTATGTTTGCATTTCTATATTTATACAGTATCTTTCTGCAGCTGTTATGTGCTTTGCCTTGGCCATTGTCCTTCACAAGTCTTCCTGGCTTCTGCAGAACAAATATAGGTAGAGGTTATTTAGCTTGGTTTTGCAATAGCCATAATATTATACCTATCATTGTACTGCTGTTCACTAGAAATACTGCCTCTTGTCTGAATGAGACACTGGGAACACCTTGCACTTATTTACAATCTGTGACAAGAAGAGAATAGCTTTGCACAAGCTCATTTTCTAACCAACATCTCCTTATGAACATGCATGGTGAGCAGCTACCTTAGGACCTAAGTGAAAAATAGTTTTACACACCAAATGCATAATCTTTCAAATAGAATTGAGTGAAAGTACAAAATCATTTTGTATTTGCTAACACATTTTGGTCTGAAGAAGTCCCTCTTTGATGGACTTCAAGAAAAAATCTTTTGCCTTAACCTGGTGTAATGTTAATGCCTTGAGGTAAGACGTGATTGCAAAAGGTGACGGATAGATACAGTAAAAGGCAGAAAATTGTTCTTATAACCCATTCTGCAAAGAGACAAGCATATATATCTTCTTATACCTAAGACCAGAGGATTTATTCATGTGATAGGGCAGAATTTGGACTGGACAACGATATCTGTTCTTAGGTTTGCTGCTTCTTGTGCTTAATCAACTTATACACTGATGATGTAGAATGTGGGAACGCAAGTACCTGACCATCAGTTTGACTTTTATGAGCATTATATACATTATGGTTAGGTTTATTAGGTTAAAATATTTAGGATAACCAATTTGTAAGGACTTGTCCAGCAATAAATCGTAAATATATTTATGGTTAATCCTCGTATATTCAGCCTATGTAGGTGTATTTTGATATTAAAATCGAGCAATAATTTAGGTGTTTTGACAAATGTTAAAAGCAACTGCCATTCTTTTGAATAATTTAATGTGCACATAAAATTGAAAACTGCCATTAAAAGTAACATATTACTATTTGCTTAATGGGCCTATAAAACAGCAAACCACTATAATAGATTTAATGACTCTGGCAAGACAGTTCTGTACATTTATTGTTAGACACCAGCCCCCCCCCCCCCTACTCACGAAGGGTCTTAACCAGGTCTTAGACTCAAAGTTAAGACTTAACATAACATGTCTTAACTTTTTGGGAAAAATATGCAAAGATTTTTTGTCTTAGTCTTAGAGGTATTCACAAACAAGTCAAGAGCAGTCTTAAGCTTAGCCAAGGTCTTAACTTTAAGACTGCTAGGTATGAGTCTTAAGTTAAGCCTCTCTTACATCCCATCATATGTGTATGTCCACGGAAGTGTGCTATGAATATTGTTGAAAATTACCTGGGCCCATCAAGTAGGTGTCTCAAATTTGAGTCCAAGCTTTGATGCCAAAAAACACATACATAACGCAATACAATTTGTTCCAAAATGAAATTGATAAATCCTGAAATCTTCTCTTTTCATTTTATTTTGTAATTACAGCCACATATTCAATATTTACTAATAACAAAAGTCAATAGAATTGACATGCTTTATAGGCTATTATCAAGTGACAGGCCTCAAGGGTGGACTCAAAGCCAGACTCAATCTCAGTTGAGTCTCAATCTTATGGATCACTTAGAATAATATATTATCATATAATTTCTTTGTATTGTGAGTATTAAAGATATTTAAAATGATAATAATCATGAACTATAACTTTGTAAACTAAAAATAAGCCCACTAAATATATGAAATGAGATTAAAAAGTTGAGACCATAACTTGAGACTGGTCTCAGCTGATCCACCCTTTGTGAAATCCATTTGAGCCAAAAACTCAGCCGAGTCAAAAGTCTCAGATTGAGACCCTGACTCAGCCTTGAGTCTGGCTCAGTTTGAGACTTTTAATGAAACCGGCCCCAGTATACCCTGGTAGTAGAGATTTACATGTGTAAACAACGTGTATTCTTCCACAGAGAGTGTCACTATGTAAATATTCAATTACAGACTGTGACTAGCTACAGGCAGCACAGTGGACTTGTATAGACGTGAGTGTATCTTAAGGCACGTTCATACCCTGTAAGAATACATGCAAGACACTTGCAGTCATGGTGGCGCACTTACAACACTAGCAAGGTACCACACTGCTCCACAGAGAATAATGTGCATGTCAATGTTCATCCATATATACAGCTGATGTAATTTATTGTAACATGCAAAGTGGATATCTTGTATTCTTGCACACATGGTTGCAAAACATAGCATCCATCTTCACATTTTTATTTATGGGTGGAGCTTAATTCTTTAATTTACTTTCGTCATTGTCTGCAGGAAAAATCACAGAGATGGCTGAAAAACTGTCTGTGGCCTGTGTTTACATAGGATAGACCTTGGTAAGAACTATTTTGCAAGCTGCAGCTTGATTGTTTGGCTGCTATCGTTTTGTTTGTTGTCTTTTTAAAGCTTAAGACCAAAGTCTAGTTGAGATAGAAGTCTTAACAGTGCCCACAGATAAATGTAACACCTGGATAAGTTTAAGACCCTTTGTGAATACCTACACAGGTATATTTGTGTTTGAGTTAGGTTATTACTTCCAGCAAGGATATGTCAACTTCTATTTCATCAAATAAATCAGATACACCCAGGATAGTTGAAATGAGAACATCCAATTGTTATGATTCTTGAGGGGTTACTTGATCTTATTTAGGGTTATCACTTCCCAGCAAGGAGGTTATGTAATTGGTGACTTGTGTTTGTTGCTCTGCTTGAATCTCTCTTGGATTTTGATGAACTTTTAAAAAAATTTCAAGAAGGGCACAGGGTATAGACAATCATATTTGTCTGGTGATCTAGGTGACCATCAGGATACAGGAATGTTTTACATTACTTTTGTATAATTGCACAAACAATATTGGAGGGATTTCGGACTTAGTGGAGGAATGTGCTCGAATGTGATCTTGTTGAGTAGTTTGATCATATGTGTTTCATGTCTTACCTTTAACCATTAGTGTGGACTGTTAATAATCAGTACAACTATGTCTGTTAATATTCTGCAATTATTGGCAGTGTAACTGTTTGAGTAAATCATGAAACAAATAGGAAAATGCATGTTGCTTCATTACTGAATCGAAAATACATCTTATTTGGTTTCAGTGTAATTAATTACAGACCGAATTTACTCTGATAAACGGGGGCTCAGTGGTATAGTGGTTACAGTTCTCTTCTCCAACCTCAGAGGTTTCCTCCACCTGTAAACTACTCGTCGCCCTATGACCCTGGCTGTTGAATGGAACGTTAAAACAAATAAATCTAAATAAATAAATAAAAATCAGATATCAGATCTACAAAATGACAACTATGGATAGAAACAGGCTTGTTGAAATCAGCACAATTTAACTAAAACAATACAAGAGTAATATCTGAAGTTACCATACAAGAGAGGAGAATGCACAGCAGACACAAGTCTTTCAAATCATTTGTGTAAGGGACTAAAATATGCATCACTTGCCTAGTGACCATGGTGACACAGTTGTAAAACACTCAACTCCCACCCATGAGATCAGAGATTGACTCCTGGCCGGACCCCATAAAACAATTTAAAAATAAGAAATAAATAAATGATATGTAACATTCAGAGTCCCCTGTTATAAAATGAGAACTCACAGCAGAAAAATGTTTTACATCAAGTCTTAGAAAAGGAACCAGAACTTGGCTTTGCAGCAAAATTAAATTGAATGATATACCTAGACAAAGACTTCAGTTTTTTTGTTGAACACAGGACCACAAAGAATTTCTTACGTACCTGTATGATATCATATATCCTCTTGTGTAGGCTCTAAAAGACACAACTGAAACTTTTAAGAATGACATTCAGAGCACCAGAAAGGTAAACTTTTACACTATTATCATTACTTTGGCACTGAACTGAAGGTATTCCCATCTTAGCATATACTTTGGGTACTCCACGGTACTGCTGTTGGAAATGGCTATGCATAGATGATGTTTTTGGAAATGGATTTTGATGTTGCGCCTTATAGTCTGCCTGGCAGAGATTAAGTACCATAAAAGTACAGAATAGAATAGAATAACTGAGCATAGTGGTAACCCAGTAAGGAGAGGATAGCTATAGTTGTAGGTATATTCCTGGGGATGATGAACCTGGCATTGTTTAGACATTTGTGGGTGATGTCAGTACTAAACTTTAACCGAAGCAATACATACACAATATGCCCATTTGTGTAAGCATATATTCACTCATTCTTTAATTTGATTGGCTTATTATTTTCAATGTGAGTAAAGATCACACATTATTTTGTCTATATTAAGTTGGAACAATGAAACTGACCCAAATTTTTCTACCTCAAAAATCCTTAATCCGGAGAATTAGTCGTGTGGTGGAACAGGGACATAAGTGTATGTATATTACAAGCAACATTTTTTAATGTGACAATGTATGGATATCAAACTATGTGACCAGTGTTTATTTATCATTCACCTGTTCTATCACATTAATTTAAGATAACAAGTAACCAATAAAGAATTTTACCCATAGTTAAGTCACTGTGTACAAGAGATCTCAGTGGAAATCAAACTGTTGTGAAAGATGATGCTACTTGCCCTTGTTTGTTGTGTTATGGTTATCACTTGTGTTTCAAGTAAGGTATGTTTTCAATTCTGCTTTCAAGGTAAGTTTTTCAATTCTGCTTTCATCAGATATTTTCAAATAATAGCAAATAAGGAAACAGTAGACTCTGGCATGTAATTTTGTCCAAATGTTAAGACTTTGAGCACAGTTAGTGTCAACTAGGTTATTTTATGATCTTAACAGTTTTGACTATACCTATGACCCATTTTACCAACATAATACTAATAACCAGATATTTGTTGACAGAACTAAAATAAAATGTACCTCTTAGCTATTTTTGTGCCTTGTATTTATGGACAGTTCTTTATAATGTGTCTGTATTTGTAAGAATCCCAAGTGTCAAGTTGAAGTTATAACATTGAACAAGAGAATCTATCACATAATTGAGTCATTTCACACCACTGAAACAGAAATGCATGCGATTGTGTTTAGTGTGATCAACAAGAGACTGAATTAAGTCGGATGAAACAGTGGATATCAGATCTTGAAGAGGAGAACTACCGGCAGAAACAGGTTATTGAAATGCATCAGTAAACTCAGTAAAACAATTCAGGTGTAACTTGTGGAAGTGCAAAGTACAAACATCTGTTACCACAAAAATATTTTATCTAATGCATTGATATGAACTAAAACTATACAGGCGTAATATGCAGAATTTCCTTTTATATATCCAACATGTGATAAAAGCTATACAAAATAAGATAAACTATTAAAGTTTTATTCGTGAAACAGTAGAATTTATGGAAGAGTATTAGTGCCATTGCAAAAAAAATGTTTTATTGTTGATTTAGTATCCGAACATGTTGACTTAGTATCACAACATGTTGACTTATTTTCTCAACATGTTAACTTAATATATCAACATGTTGACTTAGTATTTCAACATGTTGACTTATTTTTTCAACATATTTACTTAATATGTCAACATGTTGACTTAATATCTCCACTCCACATGATGAGTTAATATTTCAATATGTTCAGCTAGTATCTCCACATGTTGACTTTTTATCTCAACATGTTTAATTACTTATTCAGCATGTTGAGTTACTATCTCAACATTTTGACTTAATATCTCAACATGTTGCCTTAGTATGTCAACATGTTGCCTTATTATCTCAACATATTGACTTATTATCTCAACAAGTTGAGTTAGTATCTCAACATGTTGAGTTAATATCTCAATATGTTCAGTTAATATCTGAACATGTTGACTTACTGTCTCAGTATGTTGACTTGTCTAAACTGCTCTGTGTCACATAGCTAGATTTTGTCTTGATATTTGGTAGATATTAAGCTGTATAAAAAAGTTAATTTAGCTTAGATTACATAACATACGGTGTGTTTATAGCACTTTACACCTGACAGGTATACAGAAATACAGATCCAAAATTTAGTCGAAATAGTTCTCTGCCACACCATTTCTGATATTTTGTCTCCTAGCAGAGATTAGGCTCCTTAAAATTTCACATTGGACTTCATTATTTTCCATAGCACTGCATGTGTAGTACTTTATATCCAGTGGATCATTACATAGTACTATGTTTGTAGCACTTTGAACCCTGCTGCTCCAAAGTTCAGTCAAAATTGCAATATTACTGAAATCATGTAATTTTGCACAATTGAAGTTTTATAAAAGTTTAAAATAGATTATACACAGTACATGTACTGCATTTATAATACTTTACACCCTGTGGGACCAAATATTTATCAAGATTTTGCCTTACAGCAGAGATTAAGCAGTATAAAAGCTTTAGATTAGATGAGATTAAGCAAGCAACTGAGGGTACTAAGCCAACATTTTGAGATGATAACTCAACATGTTGAGAAAATAAGTCAACATGCTGAGATAGTGTGTCAAAATCTTTAGAAAGTTAACATGTTTAGAAAGTAACTCAAAATGTTGAGATACTAAGTCAACATGGTGAGATACTATGTCAACATGTTGAGAAACTAAGTCAACATCTTGAGATAATAAGTTAACGTGTTGAGATACTAACTCAACATGTTGAGATAGTAACTCAACATGTGGAGATACTAACTCAACATGTTGGGATAATAAGTGAACATGTTGAGATACTAAGTCAACATGTTGAAATATTAATTCAACATGTTGAGATAATAAGCTAACATGTTGAGATACTAACTCATCATGTTGAGATAGTAACTCAACATGTGGAGATACTAACTCAACATGTTGAGATAATAAATCAACATGTTGAGATACTAAGTCAGCATGTTGAGATACTAACTCAGCAAGTGGAAATACTAACTCAACATGTTGAGATAATAACTCAACATGTTGAGATACTAAGTCAACATATTGAGATAATAAGTCAACATGTTGAGATATTAACTCAACATGTTGAGATACTAACTCAACATGTTGAGATGGTAACTCAACATGTTGAGATAGTAACTCAACATGTGTAGATACTAACTCAACATGTTGAGATAATAAGTCAACATGTTGAGATACTAAGTCAACATGTTGAGATAATAAGTCAACATATTGAGATGCTAAGTCAGAATGTTGAGATACTAACTCAACATGTTGAGATAGTAACTCAACATGTTGAGATAATAACTCAACATGTTGAGATAATAAGTCAACATGTTGAGATAATAAGTCAACATGTTGAGATTTTAATTCAACATGTTGAGATATTAACTCAGCCTGTTGAAATACTAAGTCGACAATTCAAAAAAAAAATTAATGACACTAATACTCTTCTGTAAGAAATTAAAATGATCTCAGGTTATTTAAGCACTAATTTAATATAATCATATTTCCCCTAATATAGGCTCTAGAAGACTCAATTGACACATTAAGGAATGAGATTTTCAACCACAAAAAGGTAAAGCAAATTTATTATTATTATTATTATTTATACTTACTATCCTGCTGACATGGGGCCCAGTTGCAGTCTTTTATCCGAGCTGTGTACTGATTGGACATATGCTAGAATCTCAAAATTTTAGCTAACACAAGAAAGAACATGAAGTAACTACTAGCTCATTAGGCATCTGAATTTGACAGCATCAGAAATTATTCACATATAAACTTGAATATGAAAAAATAAAGGGATGTAAATATTTGTATATTTTGTGTTATTGAATGTGGTGAACTTAGTTGTTTTTTAGTTCGTTATCATTCTATATTTGATCTTTATTCTAGTTTTAGAACTACAAAAAGGTTGCAAAATTAAACATGTTGTCAAATGGTTAATAGAATGTTCTATGGCAGAGAATGGTTAAATATTAAAAGCTTAATATTCACAAGTAATGTCCTTATTGAAGTATTATTTGTTATATTATTGGTTAAAAACCTTGGCTCATAATCCAGAGAAAAATTGTATTAAACATTTTATTGCCAAATACAAGAAAAAAACGCATGGCTAAGGATTCAGTATGCATTTATTTTGTGCAATCATGTTTTTTTGGCCATAGACTCTAAACAAGCAACAAGATGCAATCGATACTTTAACAAGTGAGCTTCTAAACACCAGAAAGGTAAAGATTTTGTTATTATAATTTTGGTACTTAAATAAGGTAACATTAATTTATTAAATAAATAGGCTATCATGCTGATATAAAATTATGGCAACAGTTAATCATCAATGTACTTGTCATAATGGTACTTGTATTTCAAGTACATCGCATGCATGTAATCTTGTTAGTCCTATAAGTCATGACACAGTCCTTCAACCATAAAAGTGGTTCAAAAGTATCTATTTTATGTTTAATGATGCACATGTTAAAACTATGACCTGTTGTATATTAGGGACAGCAGTTAGCCAGTGATACTGCCTTTAGTGCTTTTGATGACAGTGGGAATGTCTATTATGGCAATGGGGAAGTGTTTCCTTTCAGAATTGTCCACCTCAATCAGGGCAATAACTACGATGCCGAAACAAGAACATATATTTGCCCAGTCACTGGCATTTATTTCTTCAGGTGAGATTTTAGAGACTGTTTTGAACAGATGCCGTAGCCTGAAGATCTTTAAGTGCACAATATGGACTGTGACATACATTGCTGGTCCTGCTCTGAAACATGCTTTAAATCAGTCTCCCCAAAACTGCTGTACTCTAAAAGTGATTTTAGTGCTAGTGATCAGAAGCCATAGGTTTCACTTAACATATACTCTAATAAAAACTTTGATAGTGCTTAATCACTTTTAATTCAATTGCACTTTTAATAATTCTAACACAAAGAAGTGAGTAAATGAAAGAGGATAAAAGATATTGATTATGGCATCCCAAATCATTGATCTATGTTAATTGCACTTTTGCTAAATGTCACTAAAGTAGTTATCACCCTTGACATATATGATTATCTCATTGCCATTTTGATAATTCTATCTTAAATTGGTGTCTAAAAGACTTAGGCTGAAAGAACTTCATGGAACATCTAAATATCTTTTATATATGTTAATTGTACTTTGCCAAATATCACTTTAGAAATTGCCACCGTTGTGAAACAAGACATTATATGATCACAAAGAATTATCTCCCCATTATTTTTCATTCATAACCTAATGCATGCTTATCTAATGCACTGTATATAGATAAATGTCTATGATGCAGATTAAGAGCTATAAAAGTGCTGTTATTGCATTACATTTTATTTATTTTACCTGTGGCTGAGTTTGTAGGGACCAAGAATTTAGGAGCATGATTTTATGAGGGTGGACTCTTTACGGGGCCTATTTCTGAGGGCTGATTTTTGCAAAGGGCTGATTTGTCCAGATCCCATTTCAAAGACTTCTCTCTCCAGAGAGCAAACCAAATAAAACTGAACTTTGGTCTGGTTTTAAACTATGCAGACTAGCGTCATTTAATGATTTACTTATTTTGGCTTTAACGTGACTTTCAACACTGTACAGGTTATGTCACTATGGAGAGTTTTGTGGGCAGAGGAAACCAGCACATGCAATTGGTCAAGGTTCTGTACTGTAAACTGACAGTCATTGGTAAGCAACTATCAACTATCCCACAAAATGACAGTTGGGATTTTAACTGCCGACTCCAGAGGTGGGAGACGAGTGTGTTGCCTCTCCCACATCGCTGCACCACGTCATGTTTTTTAAATATAAAAAATAAAGAACGTATCTTCAGTCTGACTAGTGCATATTTAGGCCACTTAAACAATGGTATAATTATCAGAGAAACATGTGATACAACAATATTCCTACAGTCTTTCCAAACTATTTTAAGTTTTAAAATCGGGATTGCAAATACAGGGTTGCAATTTACTAGTCCTTCCTGATACAAAATAGGTGACTCACCAACTTCACTTTTTCCCACCCAGTTGCTATCAAAACGCAAGTAAAATCATTGCATTCTAGTAGAAGAAAGTTTCTACTTAATACTCCTTTGGTAAACACGTTTGAGCTTAATAAATTGTTGTGTTTCACCTCCCAACAACATCGATTGATACATATGTCTTCAGATTGTTTGTGGAAGGTGGAGACACATTTAGGATATGGCTAAACTTATTTAAGACTAATGCCGAATTTTTAACCACCAGGCTATGGTAAATATTAATGTGAATGAAAGTACAATTCATTGAGAACTGGTATTAGTGTGGCAGGTAAAAAGGGAGGAGGCAACTATACAGGCCATGTAAAAAGGCAACCTGATTGTAGGTATGTCATGTGGGATCAGGAGCCTTTTGTGGCACTTCCATTATGTAAACTTAATGACCTTCGGCCTTTTCAGGGCCTCAGGCCATTAAGTTTACACAATGGAGCGCCACTTGGCCATTATCTATATAATAGCTTGCTTTATAGAGTTTCTGATAGAATCTGAACTAAAACAATCAAGATAGAGGTTTCCGGTAAAACAGTTTGTTCATTAAATGTTCCATCTTCTTAGGAGAACAAATAATATTTATTTTTAATTGTACCTTCTTTTGATAATATGGTCATTAGTTTAATATATTGTCCCTTCTCATGTCTTTTGGAAAACCACTGTGTTCAACGAATACACAAGTGACAAAAAGTCTAGTAGTTTGGGCAAAAATTTTTTTTTTGTTTTATTATTTTTTTTTTCTTGTTTTATTCTAAAATCCATGAAGTAACATCAGTTAACAGTAAAATAGAAACTAGTTATATTATCAGGTGTGTTACCTTATCATTACATGTAAGAAACATATTAAATAAAACTTTTTGAAGGCAATTTGTGCATAGCATGATGAGAAACACACTTAAAATACATAGTAAACAGTGTTACTGTAGAGAGTTTGTTTACTCACTGAAGGTCACGTGATGTGCTTGTTGAATGGTTCTATAGACTGTCAAGATTGATATTTTCCAATAGTGAAAGGTTGAATTTTTTGACCGATGTGATCATATTACTGGAATTTCTTAATAAGGGGCTTTTGCTTTTTGGTTTGGGGTCAGTAATATCTCATATTTACTTTGTACCTTCTGGGCTATCGTAGTAGTATTGCAAGTAAAATTAGTTGTCCCTTGCATACCAGAATTCCATATTTTTTTTATTAAAGCATCTGTATGCTCTAATGTTGGTACCATTCTTCCTGGCCCCTTTGACGAACTTATGGTCCTAATATTCCTTATCACAAAATGCCCAGTGTGCATTTAGATAACGTAGATAGAAAAGATTTTCAGACAACAGACAACCACTGCACAAGCACTCAGCACGCCTTTTTTGAAAGGGTTCCATCATCTAGGTAACCTCAAATATGCTATCCCCATTTGTGGCTAAATTGATCCCCAATCCAAATACATCAGGCCTGACAATTGTAGACTTGATTTATTTATTTATATAGTCTTTTACATCACACCTAGTACCTTATTGGTTTTATTGTAGTTGGAATGGCAGTGGGAAACAAGTATGTACAGTTGGTCTAGGATCTGTAGTATAAAATGCTGACCAACCTCAAGCAACTACCATATTTCCTGCATAGGGTCAGGTCTGGAATCTAACTATGGTCTCAGAGGTAGGGGAAGAGAGTGTAACCCACTGCACACTGTGGCCACTAATTGCAGCTTTGAAGACCATGATCCATGTAAAGACAGGGTCAAACATCAACCATATTTTAATGTTAAGTGTTTGTCAAGAACACTCCAAACAGTGAGGACCCTAGCACCAAAATAAAGCAAACGGCAGAGACTTTTGATATCATATTAAAATAGATAAATTTGATTTATGCAAGTTCCAGTGATATGGTAATCACAAAATATCACAAATCGATGCAAAAAAAACACAAATCTAGTTAAAACAGTAGGCTGGAAGTTATGACAAAAGAAGAATGGATTGGAAAAGAAGCTGTTTTAGTAGACTTGAACATTACAGTAGGAGAAAAGGTTGAATTTCAAGGGGATCATAGAAACATGGAAGAAAAAGGATGTATCAAACTGAATAAAGACTTTCTGCACCGGTTCACCACTACTGATCAATGGAAAACTATCCCACATTTACCAGTGAAGAAGCCCAAATGGAATATCTACTACAAAGTATATTTTTGGACTATAAAAGAAAATTCACTTATATGGCTTCAATACAGATTACTATTTAGAATCCTGGGAACTAGAAGCTATCTCTACAAGATTAAAATTGCTGACTCATATTTGTGTGGCTTATGTGGGAGTGAATGTGAGAAAATTGTTCATATATTCACTGAGTGTTTTTCAAAAACGTAGAAAAATTGTGGATAAACAAGTTGGATTGAAAAGAAACTGTCAGTGAAATTTGAACTGGATACTGCTACAAAACTTTTAGGATATCATGTGAAGAATGAGCTTTTTTGGCTATTAAACTTTATCCTCATGATAGCTAGGCAGTATACATTCTCTTGTGTCAGAAATAAAGAAATAATTAATATTTCCAGACTACAACAAATAGCAAAATAAAAATTGAAAAACAAGAGTCTCTTGCAAATATAAATGGTCAAGAACAATTATTTTTTTTTTAAAAAAATGGATGTTTTGGAAAGAACTATTCAATGGCTTATAATGTTACTTATGACACCAGCTGCTGTCTAAAACTTTGCAAACTGTTAAAATATTCACTTTTGTTTTGGCCCTGTAACATTTCTTTTTTAATACCGCTGCCTTGTGTGAATCATGAAATTTTGAATGCAGATTCGCTTAATCTTACATTTGAGTGGCTACTATATTTGTGTATCAGAGAATGTTCTGTATTATGTTATACATTATATACTCCTCTTTTTCTTTATTGTATAAAATATGTTGACTTCTGAAATAATAAAAAAATATTAAAAAAAAATCTAAAACATTTACATTGATATATTTAATATAATTCAATAATTTATATATCTTACATACTGTTGTAGAAAACTGAGGGCTTTTTAGAAATTTGAGGGCTTTTCTCCACATGAACTGGTAAATAAAAACGGGTAATAAACAAAGTTATACAAAAAAGATGTAATCCTCAGTTTGTTTGAGGATGAGACCTAAATTGGTACACACAAAAAAGAACCTAATCCCCTTTGATCTTGGAGAGTAAAACAGGTATAATAAGTTAATAACTGTCACTTTGAACAGGTATATTACCCTAGTAGAGACAGATCTAGAGGTGGGAAACTGGAGGGGGCGTAAACAGGGATAAAGTGTCCCTTAACAGAGGTTTCAAACTTTGAAAGGGGAGGGGGCATGCATCCTCTATCCCCGCCCACAATTGACGTATGTGTTCTTAAAGAAAACCAATGAATGAATCAGTTATTTGAACATGAAAAAAGTTGAAACATTGTGGCTTATAAATTAAGATTCAAGTATGTTTCTCTCTCAATGTTTTTACAGTTATCCAATTGTTTATTATGGAAAGCCTATTTGAAGCTTTCCCATATCCGCGTCACCCTCCCCCTTTTTTAGAAAATGCAAATGCACAGGGGCAGAGGGCTCCCGTGGGGAATTTTGGTGAAACTTGCAAAGTGACTATTTGCGGGATGGCATTAAGGTGCCATCAAGTTCATTTCTGGGTTCCCACACTTAGGTTTAGTCATTTCAAAAATTAATTTGCATAAGGGCACCTCATTGGTCATGTCTTGGGCCTCCCTGAAATAGCCCCTACACTCTGCCATTTTAACATTGAACATCGACAAGGGCACACTGAAAAGAAAATATTTTCATCATCTACATGACACATCACCAGACTGTCGGTTTTAAGTATATTTTATTTATATTTTAGTGTTTTATGTTATGTAACTCTATTTTATTCAACCTTTTATATATGCACGTCTGTTATTGTGATTCATTGGTATTGTGACAACCGTATATTTGTGACAACCATATATGGTAGTTTGAAATGTCTGTACAATCAAAGAAACAGTACAACTTGCGGTCCCATAAAGGGACAAGTACTCAAGTACCAGTCGAGTTTCAAGTTTCAGATGATCAACAATTCTTGAACAGTATTTTGCAAAACAGTACTTTGTCACAACAAACTAACGAAGATTCCACTGATTCTGAACATTCTCTCAGTTTGAATCTTAGTGATTCGTCCCATGACTCGGATGATGATCATGATCTGCACAATTGTGATAAGTCGGCTAGATCTTTTCACAAATTTGATAAAGAAAATATTCCAAGTACTTCGGCTGGTGCCAGCGTTCAGAAAGCAAGTACCTTGGATGTGCAGGGTGCTATTAATGCTCAAATACTATCTCAATTAGAAAAGTTAGGCAAAAGGTTGGAAAAAATAGAGCAAAATAACTGTAGAAAAACATCGGATAAAACCAAAATTAAAAGCACGAAGAGAAATGCTGAAGTGGTTCAAAAAACTAAAAAATCAAAATCGAATCCGGTCCAGCCACCCCTTCCGACAACTACTCTTGAATCTATGAAACAGGATGTAATTCTGCAAGCAAAAGTCGAAGAAAGATTACAAGAATTAACAGAATTAGCAAAAACAGGTACTGCTTCAAAATTAAAATCACAACGTGGGGGGAAAGTAGAAGTACTTGTCAAAAATAGGGTCAAATGGCCACACGAATTTGTACTCTCTGGAACAACTAGAGAAAGAGTTACGTATGATCAGTTAAATGTCACCCAATGGGTGGCTGGCTTTGGCAGAACTATCCGGGAAGAGTCGGATCCGCAAATGAAAGCACACATGCTCGAATACATGATTGCACTTATGGATGATGCAAACGACTTTTCCTGGACTTCTGCCAAGGCCAGCCACGCCGTATTGCTCTGCCGTATGGAGCAAGGGGAAGTCACAAGTTATGCTGACACAATGGCCATAGAACGCATACGTAGGGCAAATGCTCAAAAAATTTCGACTGGTAGTCAATATTTCAATAACGGAACTCAAAGTTTTACAAAGAAATTTTCGAAAACCACTAGAACCATGCCTTGTACGTACTACAACCAAGGAGTATGCTCACAGACAAAATCCCATGAGACAAGGGGGGTCCTGTACAAACACATTTGTTCTTCTTGCTTTGCTAATAATGGCAAAACCTTCCCACATTCGGAAGTAGAGTGTAAAAATAAATCCAGGGGTTCAAAAAACGAATAGCTTTGGGTGGGCAAAAGACTATGCCCATCCATAGACAAAAAATATTCGTCAATAAAAATTGCAAAAATGTACAAGTTGAGATGGTAGCCAACAGAAGTCATTGGCGTCAATGGTATCATGTGGCTAATGCATTTCACAACAAAGTTTCAGTGAAATCATACGCAAATGTGCTTAAAAGTACCAAAGGTGTAACTTGTTCAAAAAAATACCCTGTACAGTCACCACAACTGCGTACAACGGTACCAAAAATTGAGGTACACTCCATAAAAAACTCTCGTGCTGAGACAACTAAAAAATTAAAACCTTCTAAAACCACTATGTCATTGCTTACAGAAATGGAACCACTTGTGTTGACTAACAGATTTCAAGTACTCCAGCAGGAGGAATGTCCAAGCAAGTTGGTTGTTTCTCATAGTGGGGATTCTCTTGCAACTGCCAAAAATTTTTCTTTTGTGGGCAATAAAAATGGAAAAGGGTCCAAATTGGGTCAGGCAGTAAAGGTGGAATGTTCAGGCACACATTTCAAGGGCAATAAAAACAAAACTGGGAATAAATTGGGTCATTATTCCACTGCAACTGATAAGGTTGATGAGTGTGAGCTCAATGGTACCATAGTACAAGACACAAAAGAAATGGCCACTATTGATGAGTCATTGAACTTCCCTGCTACATCTTCTAGCAAACTTATAGCTATTCCAGTACCTATGAATACTAATGTAAATAAAATGGATTGCAAAGGTACAGAAGGGAAAAAAAGCTTAAACAATGGCAATGAAATACCTCTGTCCTGTGAACAGTCTCTATCCTGTGATTTAGGGGATGACATAACCCATGTTACGAAACATAGGAAAAAATGTATTCCAGAAACAGTCAAATGGGAGCAAATTCACTCCAAAGACTATAATCGCTGCATTTATCAGAATAAAGCTCGATTCGGTTTTATACCGTATAACGACTTGCTTCTTTATACGGGTGAAGATGTCGTATGGGGGGAAGTCCCCAATATGATAGAAGCACATAGCATTATTAGAAAGTCTGGTCTACCAAATTACTTATGCATGAGAATGCCTGTGTCTTCCCAGTTAAATATACCTATATGGAAAAAACATCTAGCCTCTTATTGGGACCAGCAATTACTAGATTTACTACAATACGGCTTTCCCCTTGACTTTGATAGATCTATACTGTTGAAATCTACTGAGGTCAATCATAAATCTGCAATTGAATTTCAAGAACATGTTTCTAAATATATTGCAGAGGAATTAAAATACGGTGCAATGTACGGCCCCTTTCAAGAAAAACCGTTCCCTTGTCACGTATCACCATTTCTTACACGACATAAGCCGGATTCGGATAACAGAAGGGTCATTGTTGACCTTAGTTATCCAGATGGTCACTCTGTTAATGATGGTGTAGCAAAGGATAAATATCTTAACACCTATTTCGACTTAAACTATCCTTCTGTAGATAATATTGTCGAGAAATTGAAAACTTTAGGTGATTCTGCCCTTATTTTTAAAATCGACATTACTTTCCGTCATCTCAGGATAGACCCTGGGGACTTAGATCTCCTTGGACTGAAAGATGGTTCCTATTATATAGACGGAACTTTGGCGTTCGGATTTCGGCACGGATCTGTTTTCTTTCAGAGGTGTACGGATGCCATACGGTATATCATGGATCAAAAATTCGGTTATCCGAACTTGTACAATTATATTGACGATCTCATTTATCCGGCACTTCCACATGAAATACATGGAGCATATACTACTTTAAAACATTTATTGAGTGATCTAGGCCTTGAGGTCAGTCAGAAAAAGTTAATTCCTCCTACTAGCAAAGCTATATGTCTAGGAATCGAGATTGATGTCCTAAATAAAACTTTGGCCATTCCCCCTCAAAAATTTGAAGAAATTATTAACATGTGTAACATGTGGGCACCTAAAACAAGGGCAACTAAGAATCAATTACAATCACTCTTAGGCTCACTCCTATACATCACTAAATGTGTTAAACCAGCACGTTATTTCCTTAACAGGATGTTGCAATTGCTTAGAACAAATCATACTGAAAAAATCATCTCGCTGAACATTGATTTCAAACGAGATTTAAACTGGTTTCTCACATTCTTGAGGCAATACAATGGTATCACTTTTTATGATAATCAAGAAATTCAGGAAACCATCTTCTTAGATGCATCTTTACAAGGACTTGGTGGAGCCTTCAATAATGAGGTGTATGCACTCACCATACCACTGGGTTTTCAAAATTACGATATAGTACATCTTGAAATCCTCAACATTGTTGTAGCACTTAAACTTTGGGCAAAACAATGGCAAAATAAAAGAATTGAAATTAGATGTGATAATATGGCAGTAGTGGAGGTCATCAGGTCGGGCAAGGCCCGAGATACTACCTTGGCCAAATGTGCCCGCAATATATGGCTTCTTACATCCATATTTAACATCCACCTGGTCGTAAATCACATTCCTGGCCAACGTAATACATTGGCAGACTTGCTGTCCAGATGGACAGGCTCTATTAATAATTTTCTTAAATTACAAGAATTATTGCCTCAGTTCAGTTGGATTCCAATTCACATAGACATTACAAAGCTTAATGACTCCATTTAACATGTACTTTACTTTCAGATTGTATGGGGCCCATGGCTAGCCTGGCCTCAGATGCCTTAGGCAGATTGAAAAATGGATTTAGGCCAGCCACATTAACTGCCTACTCCAGAATGTTCAGAGACTTTCTGGCTTTCTTGTTGTCTGCAGGCTTGCATTTTTCACAGGTGACTACAATTATTCTGTTAGCTTTTATGGAGTTTCTCCATAAAAATGGCCTCTCAAATATATCAAACAAATATATCAAACTACATGGCAGGTATAAGGGCTATGTATATATTACATGGGATTGATACATCCCCTTTTAAAGATGACAGATTGTCAGTTTTTATAAAGTCATTAAAGATAAATGCTCCCTTTACTCCAAAAATTAACAGCATGGTCTCCATTGCATTATTGCAAAAAATACTCATCACCTGTGACCAGTTACCCCATCCACAAGTCTTTAAAGCATTGTACTCATTTGCCTTCTTTTCCTTTCTACGATTGTCCAACATGTTACCTCATTCTTCTAAACAGTTTGACCTCACCAGACATTTGACTAGAGGGGATCTTATCTTCTCTGAAAATTCAGCTGTAATTATTGTCAAATGGTCTAAAACCATTCAAAATAGAAAAAATTTCACAACTATCACCATTCCTTCTCTGGGGTCCTCCCCATTGTGCCCTATTGCCGCTCTGCAAGTTATGTACAAAGCCATTCCCTTAGGAAAGAATTCACCTTTATTCTGTTGTGTAACCAATGGGAAAGTGGTCCCCCTCTCTGATTCTACAGCACGTAAACATCTTAAAAGAATTTCCATAATTTAAAAAATTCATCCTACTTTAACATTTCATGCATTCAGGCGTTCTGGTACCACCTGGGCCTTTGTAAATGGGGTTCCACTGCAAGAAATCATGCACCATGGTACATGGTCCACCAACGCAGTATGGAGATACATTCAATCAGCCCCCCTTTCTTCTTCAGTTGTTTCCTCTACCTTCCAACAACACCTACAGCTTTAGTCTTTCTTCTCATCTGGCCCTTGGCACTTTTACAATGTACACTTGCAAACAGGCTGTTAAAAGTACTATAATACTTATGTTTATTTATATGATACTGATGCAAGCGTGTAATACAATACTAAAGTGGGACATACTGACATTGCTTGGACTGTCACTACTAGCAAAAATAATTATAATTTTTGTGGCAGATCATTCATAACAAACTGCCCTGCACTGTTAATGTTTCTAAAATCAGTCATAAATTATTAAAACTTTGTTTCCAAATTTTCAACCTGGAGATCTCGGTTTCCAGGTTGTTAACTTTGGGGTTTGCTTAATTTTGGGTGATATTTTTGGGGACTTGATGTTCAAATTGAACATAGTGTCAGGGCTTTTATGAATATTATAAAAGCATATGCATTTAGGTTTGCAATGTTGTTCGTTAATGGTCTCACTGTCCCTTATTTGTGTTACTCAAAATTTGGGTGCTTCTTCATGCCAATATTTCATATGTTGGCATCTGGAAGCTTTGCCTAAAATTTTTGGGGGGTTCCTAGTAGTCTGGAAATATTACTTGTTTTACTGTACTGCCAGTGGCAGGGTTGTCATAATATCAGACGCTATGCATAACAATTCAAACAGTATTTTAAATGTCTTACATAGTACCTTATAAATTATATATTTAAAAATTAAATGTTATTAAAAATAAAATATATTTTATCCCAATGTCTATCTTATTGTCTTGGGTGTGTGGGGCCTGGGAAATGATTAAAGATGTTACTGCTTCATTTAAAATATGGGTTCTGTACCATTCATTAGAGCAAAGTTCAAAACAGGAACTTTGTGTACACAACATGTTTACCGTAAATTTGAATCAAATCCACAGTCACTTAGTTGAACTCGGATTGCTTAGGTTGATCTCCAATGGACTGTATTATATATCTATTAAATCACATTACTCTAAACATTTCAATTTGTCCTTTTTCAGTACACAAAATTTGGCTAATGGAGGGGATGCAATGGAGTTGGAGATTGTAGTTGGAGGTACAAGCACTGCTGGTTTGCATGTTGGTGACAATGGTGGCGGCTCAGATCCTACAGCTACAGTTATAACACAGTATAACCAAGGTGACAGTGTACAGGTGAAGGCTATGCAAATTGGGGCATGGAGATGGGGAAGATATGGGAATATGTGGGTTTCAGCCTTCAGTGGAACCCTTCTTGCCTTACTATAAAAATCTTTGTCAATATGTGTTGTAAAATTTATTAATTGTACTTTGTGAAAATAATTTCCTCATTTATTGTCATTTAAAATCTTAATGATGGGTCTGCTGAGTTCTTGGTGAATAAATTTTTAAAGATAAAAATCGTGTTTGATCCAAAGCAGCTCTATGCCAGTTATTGAAGGTTCAGGTGCTTAGTTCCTGAGCACTTTTGGCCTGTCTATTCATTCACTTTTTATTTTACATCTTGCTCCATGTTTTCTTGATCTTCATTGTTTCATAAAATTTTTCTTAAACTATTTTCTCAAGTTACTGTGAAGCCAAACTTCTCAAAACAATGCAAGGCAAGTAGCATTTTGACCTTTGTAAGTTTTTATCATGCTTTTCATTTCACAATGGCAAATACATTCAAATCAGTTCCAAAGAAGTAGAGTTAGCCTTTCAACATAAAAATGACAGATCAATTGATTGATTGACTTGGATTCAATGTCACTTTGAACAACTGGAAGAGGCTATGTCTATGTTAGTTTCCAACAGAGAAGGGGCCTACATAGGTTGTCTAAATAGGTAAATCTTCACCTGTCATCTAGATCCAATTATAATATCCTGGGTTCTGAAAGCTTAAAAGTTTGTTCCATTTAATAGTAGGAGCTACGACTAAACACTGTATTACCATGTGTTCATGGAGTATTGTGGAGACAAAAAGGTAGATACACCATATGATGCCACCAGGTTAAATGGAACATATAGAGACGAAAAAAAGGTTGGGTCAGACTGATTGCTGTCTATATGAGAAGACTGTAGTTGAAACTTTGTGATGGTCAATTAGCAGTATATTTTATATAACAGTGGTGTCATATGATGGTATCAGTTCAGCTTACAACCACTGTGACATAAGAGGTTCTGAACTCTGTGGAAAAGACTAATGTTTGCCTGTGTTGTGCAGTTTAGTAGTCACTGCATTTGCAACCATCACAGACATATTATAAGTAAGATCTGTTACGGTCACGGGCAAGCACGGTAGCAATTACCGGTTGTCTTTAAGTTGTAACAGAAAAAGCAAAAAGTTAAACTTAACAAATTTATTTAATAGTCAACAATAATGATTACAGTCAACTGGTATGCCCTTAACTAAGCACACTAATACAATAACAAGATCTAGCTGACCTGACCACTGAGATTAAGAATAAGTTTATCCGCCGTATCCCGCAATCTGTTCTGTAATCCGTTCTGTGGTATATTCTGTGATCTGTACAATGTCCTGTGGTCTGTCCCGTGATCTGTCCAGCGTTCACTCACACACAGATATCTATATCCTGTGACCTGTCCCACACTCAACAACACAAAAGGTGCTTGTCCTGCTATCCTTTATATATCCAGTCACACAGAAGGTCTGTCTGGAGATTTTTAGAGAGTTAACACAATTGTACTGTCTGCTCCAAGATATGGACAGTGTCCAAAATGCAGTAAATCCACTCTCTGTTATATAACTGTACAATATCCAAAAATATCCAAAGTGCAATAAATCTGTCCAGACAATGTATCTAGTTCACTCCAGTAAAAGTTCACAGCAACACAAGTTATATTATATTCCAAAACACAATAGCTCTCCTTATAGCCAGCGAATACAAAGTTTTTTTGTGGTCAGATGTACATTCGTTATATACATTCACACATTCCTTCTGGAATTCTACAGAACCAACTCAAAAGAAGATTGAGCCATCTAGGCCAAATGAGGAAGTTCTAGAAACTACTGGCAATTGGGTTTCCCCAAATCTAACATAACCACTGAGGGGGGGATTTCCCCCAGTCTGTGAACAGATCAATAAACACTAAAACACAAAAATCAATAACTCCCTTTCTTTTAAATGTTAACACACAAAAAGAACCAACAACACAATTATCTTTTATGACAATGTATAAACATAAAGCTTAAATTAAACAATGCACTAATATAGTGCCTAATATATGTAATATACAATGTACTAATATAGTGTCCAATATATGTAACAGATCTATAAATAAATAAATAAATGTAAGAGAAGTAACATATAACAAATAATACAAATCAATAAAATAATGTAATATCCAGAATTTCTTCTACAATCAGAGAAACAGATTGTTCAGCTGCACTGTTTGTAAGTCACTGAAAAACAGTATATCCCAAAGTTCATGCTGCAGCATACCGTACCTCATTCTCTGGACAAACTATGTATTCAACTTTTAATGATTTAAGAGATAGAAGCAACAGAAGATTTGGCTCAATATGGATTGATTGTATACAATCATGATTTCTTAGGATAAGACCTGCTAAGGAAATAGAGCTCAACTAAAGCTTTAAAGGATAACATTTTGAACTACGCAAAAGCATAATTACTTTCAGTGGCTCAATAGCCTTTACTATAAACAATAAATTGCAATAAACCATCTGGTTGTGGTATTAACTGCTTCATGTGAAACTCAAAATCTACTTTTCCTTATTATTAATACAATATTATTTTTTATAAGCTTAGCTATAACTCTAGACTTATTGAGAAAGCTGTGGCCAAGCAAATAAATTAGCATATTGCTTGGCAGGGTATATCTAACATAAATCAGCTGGCAGACAGAGCTTTTCACTCTACGAAAACGGCACTGAAAATAATATTGCTTCCTTGATGGACTGGGGTTTAGCTGTTGGACTAGTCCTCTTGGACATGTCTGCAGCATTTGATGCAATCGATCAATTCATCCTTTTTGAGTGGCTATTAAAACGTGCGTATGGCACTGGTATGGGCTTGTAGATGGATATTTCTCAAATTCCTTTCAGCTCCCCCATGAGGTTCCTCAAGGCTCAGTCTTGAGTTAACACCTCTTCACCATCTACACAACAATAATATCTAAATTTAATGTCACACATCATCTGTATGCAGATGATACCCAAATTTATTAGGAACTGGAATCAAGGAATTTTAACTCAAGTATCTGCCTATCAAACTGTCTTGAGGCCATCTAGGCGTGGATTGTAAATAACAAACTCATATTGAATCATAACAAAGCAGAATTTATTTTGATCAGTGAGGACTGTATCAGAAATTCCTTGAAGTCATCACTCCATGTAAGACTCTTTGGAAATGCCATGGAAGCAACTGAATCAGTGAAAACTTTTGGTGTCATCCTGCATGCTTACAACTCAATGCAAAACATGTGGCTAATTAATGTTGTGTATGCTACTATCATCTCCAGGAACTACGAAGGTCTAACCCATAAAATGGCTGTAAAGGTGGCAAATGCCATGGTCAGCAGCCGTCTGGACTATTGCAACTCTCTGCTGTACCACACAAAAAGGACAAAGATTAGTAGATTTTACAGAATTCAAACCCAATTCAAACATGTCACATTGTGTGCAAAATTAGTAAATTCAGCCATGTGACACCTTTCCTACACAAATTACACTGGCTCCCAATTTAGTACCAAGTACTGTTTAAATACAACCTCAGGGGGTTCGGTGGTGCAGCGGTTAGAGTTCTCGCCTCCAACCTTTGAGGCTGTCGGTTCGAATCTCAGGCCGAGTGCTTAATGTTGGAAACTTGGTAGTTACTTGCCGATGGCCGGTGGTTTACAGTGCAGTATGCACTGGTTTCCTCCACCTGTAAACTACCCGTCGCAATATGACCCTGGCTGTTGACCGCGACGTAAAACAACAAATAAACAAATAATAAATACAACCTCATTACCTACAAGGCAATAAATTTAAGCCAACCGCCATATTTGTCCTCTTTAATTAAGTGTAGTGACCTTACATGTGGCAACCACCTATCAGTTTTCTCTACCATACCAAATAAATGCATGAGGATGTGTAGTTTTGCAGTTGCTGCTCCCACAGAATGGAATAAACTCCCTCAGGCTATCAGGATTCGGGATAGTATTAATGGATTTAAGACCTACCTATTTAGGTTAGCCTACACACGACTACAGTCCTTCTCCGCTATCAGACACTAACATGGACACGATCTTTGTTTTTTTAGAAATTGAACTATCCCTTCTTGAATATCAGCGCCTTAGAGGATGTTTTTATGAATTTGCCACTTTACAAATGTTTCATACTACTACTACCTTCTGTGTGAGAGAGCGCTTTTGGTGAAGAACTGTGTTGTATGGTACATGACAGAATATTTCTAATTGTTTCAATTCTGAAAAAGACAAAACTGTGCTTATCATTTAAGTAAATTTATATTAGAATCATCTTTGACTATTAAATTTGAACTATCCTGCTAATGCCAGAGTTACACTTTAAGCTTTACAGCTTTATCAGCATTTTGTTAAATGTCTCATTGGATAAATCTACTGGTCAGTAATCTATGCATACTGTGGCATTGTTTTTTGTTGCTACCCATAGAGTTTAAAACAAGCTGTTCAAAATTTCTAGTTCTTCCCCTTGTCATTCTGCAATATTGTTTGCCATTCTGTATCTTTCTGTGTTTCAGCCAAGTGGTTTGTTTCTTAAGGTGACTGTATCGTTCTTCTCTGGCTGAAGGTGTGTGTAAGTGAGTGTGAAAGTAGTTACAACACCCACCCCCTTACTGCTACTGTCTATACCCCCCGTATGTATAGCCGTCACGGAGACGACAGTTTTAAAAATTGTCACAATATAGATCATTTTTACTTACATTTCACTTGTTTCTGCCTGCATTTGTATACAAAATGTATCCTTACTGTCATTTGATGGTTTTATTGCTTTTTCTTATCCTTTAAGTTTCTTTTTAGTATGTTTTGATGTAAATCGGGTATTATCGCCCACCAAACGGGAATTACCGGTCTAATTTCTATAGGTGTTTTTGTATTTCTCTGAAGTCTATAAATTATTTCCTTGCTTGTGTATACATTCTCCTTATTTTTGATTGTAAACTTGTACATACTCCAGCTATTTTTTACTTATTTAGGCCCCTTTCTGCTTTGTGTATTGTTGCTTAGGGACTGGTTGTTTGTAGCAGGCTTAGTGGAGGAGTATAGGGTGCCCGTGAGTCACCCACGGGATGAATCGACTAAGGTTGGACTGTCAGACAGATTGAGGACTGAGCTTTTAAGTCCTAAACTGGTGAGACTCCCCACGGTCCTTATTCTTTAAGGCTGCCGGAGTATGTACACTGTCCTTGCTCAGTAATGTACACTTTATACTGCCTGATTTTACTGTGTCTTTTATCCGTAAACATAATACGCAAGGGTACGGAGCTCTATATCACAAAGACTGCCCACGGCTCTAGTCTACTCCTCCCTCGTTCTTTTAGGCAGGCAAGCTGTTGCTGTAATGTAAAAAAATTTCCTACTACTACCAATTTCAGAGGCTTTTCTGTTTTACTTTTATTATGTGGAGATATTTCACTAAATCCCGGTCCTGTCTCTTTTGGTGTGATCAACTGTCGTTCTGTTCGAAATAAAGGCCCCACTATTGCTGACATTGTGTCTTCTCGATCACTGGATCTACTCAGCATTACAGAAACACACATAAGATCAAATGAAACCGACAGTTTGCTTCGCTCAATAACACCATCAGGATACAAATTGTGTCACAGACCTCGTGTGCACGGCCGCGGTGGTGGTGTTGGCTTTTTTGTAAACCACAACATCCATTTTAAAATAGTTGATAGTCCTTTCTATGAATCATTTGAAAATATAGCAATTACCATTGGTTCTCCAGCTTTTGTGATAGCCTGTGTTTATCGGCCACCTGGTTCATGTTCTGATGCATTTTGTGATGAATTTTTCAGTTTATTTGAGTACCTATCTTCACTGAGTCAAAATTTCTTGATATGTGGCGATTTTAACATACATGTGGATGCAATCTCCAAAGACAAAGTTTCTCAATTGCCTTGAATCATGCAATATCAATAAACATGTTCATAAACCAACTCACCTACATGGTCATACCCTCGATCTCATCCTCACTCCCAACGATTCCAGTGCTGTTTCAAATGTTCGGGTCAGTGATTTTATTTCAGATCATGCCCTAGTACTGGGTCAACTTGATTTTACCAACCCTTCTCTACCTACGTCAAAAACTGTTACCTTTCGGATGTTTCACAGGATAAATTTGGATTGTCTTCGGAGTGATCTGGAAAACTGTTCGTTTGTCGAATACCCTGGTAATACTGCTAGTGTTCTTTATGAGCAGTATACAAAGGACCTTAAAGAGTTGCTAGACAAACACGCTCCCGAGGTGTCTCGCACTTTCATCAAGGGTCCTGCTAAATGGCTCTCAGATTCTTATCTGCTGGCTAAGGCTGTCAGGCGCCAGTTTGAATGCATATGGCGGAAGAATAAATCACCACAAAATCAAGCCAGATTGCGAAAGCAGATTGCCCGTTGTAATTCACTAGTAAATAAAGATAAATCCAATTACTACAGAAGTCTTGTCAATGAAAATGCTCAGGATTCCAAGAAATTGTGGCAGGTGTTACGTACTGTATTACATTCCGATCGCGAAAGCGTACTCCCTTCTCATCATTCAAAAGAGTGTCTTGTAAACCGTTTTGTGACTTATTTCTCAGAAAAAATTACCAAGATTAGGGACTCATTTTCCAGCACTGACTCTTTCAGCCTACCTGCACCCTCAGACCTACCCAGCTTTGACTCGTTTAATGAAGTTTCTGATGAAGAAATCCAAAAGGCAATTATGAAATCACCAACTAAATCCTGTTTGTTGGACCCATGGCCTACCTTTTTGGTCAAGGAATGTCTTGACATTCTTGTACCTTCAATCACCAAACTTGTTAATTGTTCTCTGTCTGAAGGTGTTGTTCCTGCTGATTTTAAAAAAAGCTGTTGTCACTCCACTGATCAAAAAATCCTCACTTCCACCTGACAATCTCAAGAATTACCGACCTGTGTCAGGCCTGTGCTTCATCTCCAAACTTGTTGAGCATGTGGTTGCCTCCCAATTAAACGTCTCTGTCTGTTCAAATGGTCTTGAGAATGTCAAGCAGTCAGCTTATAAATTAGGTCACTCAACCGAAACTGCACTGCTGTCAATCAAAAATGATGTCCACCTTGCTCTGGCTCGAGGTGAGGCCACTGCTGTTGTGCTGCTTGACCAATCAGCAGCTTTTGACACAATTGACCATGGTACACTCCTAGGATGTTTGAGTTCTTGGTTTGGAGTTAGTGGCGTAGTTTTGGAATGGTTTAAGTCCTACCTCTCTGATTGTTTGCAATGCGTTAAGATTGGCTCTATTCTGTCTGGTGCAAAGAAGCTCCTGTGTGGAGTACCGCAGGGCTCTGTCCTAGGTCCTATACTCTTTTCCTTATATACTACTCCCCTCAGCAAAGTAATTCGAAATCATCCCGGCATAGGTTTTCACTTTTATGCAGATGATACACAGGTATATGTTCATCTCACACATAAGAATGTGTCTCATGCCTTTGACAGGTTGGAAAGGTGCCTGGAGGATGTCAAAAAGTGGTTATCTGCAAATAAGTTGAAGCTCAACCCTGATAAAACCGAATTCATTGTTTTTGGTTCAAAAATTTACCATGAAAAACAAATCCTTTCCAGTTAACATGCTTGGCAATTTCCTCTCTCCTGTCGGAGTAGTCAGGAACCTTGGTGTATGGTTTGATAGTGATTTTTCCTTCTAGAGGCATGTCCAAAATATCTGCAAGTCTTGTTTTGCTCAAATCAGGGATCTTAGGCGTCTCAGAGGTTACCTCACACATCATGCTGCCCTTATGGTTGCGATTGCTCTGGTTGGAAGTCAACTTGACTACTGTAATTCCTTGTTTAGAAGTCTCTCAGCTCTTGATCTTTGTAAGCTGCAATGTGTTCAAAATAGTCTGGCTAGAATTGTCACCAACACCACCAAGTACTCACACATCACTCCTGTTAGGAAGATTCTACATTGGTTGCCTATTGAACAACGCTCCATATTTAAGACTGCCTTACTGGTGTACAAGTTCCTAAATTGTGGTCAACCAAGATATTTTGCACCTTTTCTTAAACCCAGACAAAGTGTCTACAACACACACAAAAGCCAAGCTGATGGTGTGTTTCTTGAGATCCCCCACTTCGCCACCTCACTATATAAGTCTTCTAAGCATTTCGGCCTCAGCTTTGCTTATGACGCTCCAAAGATTTGGAATGATTTGCCTGATGATGTACGTTCGGCCACTTCTCTCCACTCATTCTGAAGGAAGCTCAAAGCCTATCTCTTCGCACAAGCATATCCGCCCTGACTTTTGCTTTCCCTCATTTCTCTCCGTGGCGCTGACCCTTGCTATGTCTCAGGTTTATGATTACAGTTTTTTGCTTCTGTTTGGTGCGCCTAGTCTGCCTTTGGATAGAGATTAGGCGCTATAAAAATACTATTAGAATTATACTTGTGTGAACACTAACTGGTCTTTGACTGGGGGATCAGTAAGTTTATGTGCAAGTCTAAAAACCTACTTAGAAAATCTTTTACAGTTTTAAACCCTTTTTCTAATGTCTTGGACAATTGTTGGACGGATATTATGTATTTTTGAGTGTGGTCAAATTGTTCCAAGGTGGAACAAATGAAACTCTGGACAAAAATGTATTATTTCAAAAAGGTTGTTAGCATACTTGTGTATCAATATATTGGGATCATCAAAACTTTACTGATTCCTTGCTTGAGTGCATCTGGTACAATTTTAAGAATGTACAGAGTCACTGACTGGATGACCATAATGATTACCACTATCTGCCTATATTGTGTAGACTGACCAGTTCCCATCTGATCACTGAAGTGAAGCAGCACCGGGATTGGTTAGTACTTAGATGGGTAACCATCTGAGTTCTGGCCATGTATGGGCAGAGCCACAGTGACTCAAATGATCAATAAAATGGTGGTCCCATTTCAATATAACCAAAACAAAATAATAGACCCGATGTTCAATAAATCAATAGGTCAATCAATATTCATCTTTATGAATACAGCTCCACAGAGCAACTGACTGGAGCATCTCCCACCACCATGACACTGTCACTGGTGATAAAGTATGTATTTCGGTGGAAATAGTTGACATAGTAAGAGGCAAGAGTAAGAGTTTATGGGGAACAAATTGTTTACATAATTAGTTGTTTTAAGGAAGACTAGTTTGGGTTAACTACCCATGTCCATATTACCTTAATATTTGATGCAACTTCATTTACACAAAGAATATGAACTTATAGATAATGTATTCTACGTTGACTACTCTCTTCCATGTATTGCTCATCCATGGATTGCTAAACACGCCGTCAAAAATATCTTGCTTACATGAACAGTTTGATTAAATGATACAAGTTTAGTCCTGTGGATCAAAATAGGACAACCAGATGAGAGGACAGAGAGAAAACTTTAATAATAATAATAATAATAGAAACATTTATATAGCACAAAATTGATGCAACATCCTCTAATGTGCTTGAAATCAAAAAGGGAAAGTCGAGGCACGTTCGAGGTCATGATCCAAGGTTAGCGCCCGCCAGGGAGATGTACTATGGTGGAGGATATGCTAATCTAAACAAGTAGGTCTTTAGCTGGCTACGGAAACCTGTTATTGTTTGTTGTGATCGTTCTGATTGTGGGAGTCTGTTCCATTCTATGGGGGAAGCCACTGCAAAACCTCTCCTACCGATGGCCTTTTTGTGAGAGGCTGAGGAAGGAGAAAGACGATTTCCACGTGTTAGACAACTGGTTTTGATCAAGGATGATAGGTATATGGGTTGAGAGAAATTTATAGCCTTGAAAGTAATTAGATTGTACTTAAACAAGATACGGTAAGTGATAGGAAGCCAGTGTAGTTTTTGAAGAAAAGGAGTGACATAGCTAGTTCTATCAAGTCTAAAAACAATTCTACAAAGGGCATTTTGTATCTTTTGGAGTTTAGCAACATTGTACTTACTGATGCCATAAAGTAGGGAATTGCAGTAGTCAAGTCGACTACTGATCATTGAGTTTGCAAGTAAGGCTGCAGTTTCCACACTGAGGAATTTACGGATACGTCTTAGGTCCTTAAGGTGGTAGTAGCAGGCTCGACACATATTAGTTATGTGGTTGGAAAAGGTGTTTCCAGAGTCAAAAATTACACCCAGGTTCTTGACTGTATCGGTAGGGGAAATAGAATTTCCGAGAAGTTGAGTAGGGAACTTATTTATGAGGGACTCTCTGGCTTGTCTATCACCTATTATAATAAATTCAGTTTTCTCGGGATTGAGTTTCAATTTCATGCCAGCCATCCAGTTTTGGATACATGTGAGACACTCTGTAAGCTCAGCGAAACTGGAATCAAAATTCCTATTGTCCAATGCTAGATATATTTGGGTGTCATCAGCATATAGATGGTGGGTGACATTGAAATTGGAAATGATATTACTGAGAGGGGTTGTGTAAAGGGTAAAAAGGAGGGGGCCCAGGACAGAACCCTGAGGCACACCATACGGAAGTGAGAACACATCTGAAAAGCTATTTCCTAATTTAACCTTCTGTTTCCGGTTTGAGAGATAGGATCTGATCCACCTCAACACAGTGCCATCAACCCCAAACCAATCTCTTAGGGAATTAAAAAGAATGTCATGGTCGATAGTATCGAATGCCGCTGAGAGGTCCAGCAATGTGAGTGCAACAGCCTTACCAGAGTCCAACGAAGCAGCAATGTCATTCTGGATTTTCAACAGCGCTGATTCTGTGGAATGGAGTCTCCTGTAAGCGGATTGGTTGACATTGGAAAGCCCCTCGCTATCAATATAATTATTTAACTGTTTGGCAGCTACTTTTTTGATCAGTTTGGATAAAAAACTAAGGTTGGATACAGGTCTATAGTTTTTAGGAGATTTCTGTCTAAGTTTGGTTTCTTGAGAAGAGGGGTGACATATGCTGTTTTAAAACAGTTTGGGAAACTCCCTTCTTTGAGTGAATAGTTTATAATATTGGTGATTGGAGTGACTAAAATGTCCGCACACTCTTTGACTAGTGCGGTAGGTATTGGGTCCAGGTCACATGATTTGGGGTTGGATGACCTTAGGATTTTGAGGATGTCATCGTCAGATACAGGCTCAAAAGAGGTCAGGGCACTGCTGTTACTCTTCGGTATTGTGAGGGAAACAGGCACTGATGACTCTAAAACAACTCTGATTTTCACAATTTTGTCACTGAAAAAATGACCGAAAGTATTAGCTAAATCAGTAGGACTAATATGATCGGGTAGGATGATAGTTGAGGTTTTATGCAAGATTTTCTTGAAAGTGTTCCACAGAGCCTTGGGGTTACCATTATTTTCAGCAATGACAGTGGAATAGTGCCTGCGTCTTGATTGTTCCAGTAGGAAATTGTAGCGATTGAGAGCAGCTCGATATCTTCTCCGGTTGATTGCAGAGTTGTTACTGCGCCATACTCGCTCACACTTGCGCTTCAGACGCTTTGCTGAGACGATGTCTGAATTCACAAAGCCTTTATCGGGGTGCACTGGAGCCATTTTCCTCTTTATTGGGGCATGCTTGTCTAGAATGCTGCGCAAGGTGTTGAAATATTGGTGACTGAGCAAACTGGCTGTTCTGTGAGGATGCTTGATTAGATCAGAATTCAGGATGTCCTCTTTAAAATCCGTGATGTTTATCTTGTGAATTTTCCGGGTATTAACTTGTCTAAATTTGCAGGGAACGTCAATAGGTATATTGACCGAAAAAGTGATGGCAAGATGGTCAGATAGCCCAGCTATAACCTTAGCACAGAGTGCCTTTGAAAAGGTGTCCCTCACACATATGACATCTAATATATGGCCATGAATGTGTGTTGGGGAATCAATAATTTGGGTGAAATTATATTGGCAGAGGGAATCATTGAATTTCTGCGACCAACCATCCTGTTTATCCAGGTGTAGATTTAAATCACCTAATATTACATTTTCACAACATGATAAGGCAGCACCTTTGACAAAGGAACTGAAATCCTCAATGAAATTGGCTTTGGAAACATTGGGGGGCCTATACACAGTATGAAAAACAATATCCTGAGCATTGCCTGTGGATAGGTGAACAGATATGGACTCAAAGGTATTGAAACACGGTTGAGGCAGAACCTTAAAATCAATATCATCACGGATGAAAAACCCGACACCACCACCTCTCTCCTGCTGGCGTGGAACATGAGTACATTTATAGCCCGGAGGAGTGACACTTGCTATAAAACTGTCTGTGTCGTCTGGTCGAAGCCAGGTTTCAGTGACCGCAATAATATCAGACTTATTGCTATTGATAAATTCTGCAAGAGCAACAAACTTGTTTCTAATGGATCTAATGTTTATTAGACTCCCAGTTAGAAGGCTAGTATTTGGGCCAGGATTTATACTGACATCCCCTGAGAGGATCAACAAGATGGACACCCAAGGGCTGACATGTTTATATGAATGTGTTACCCTACGAATATGTCCTTGTATAGCCAAAAAGGCATAATTGACCCCATTGAGACATGGGTGAATGCCAGAAGCAAAATATATGGTTGAATAGGTGGGGAAAGAAAAAGGTAGACTTGAGGCAACAGGAATTGGTGTTGTAGAAGGGTTGTCAGTGGTAGTATTGGTTGCACGAGCAACCAGCAAAAAGTAAAGACAGAGCCAGAAAGTGCAATGCATGTCCAAAAGAAATACCAAAAAAAAGAGAAAGAAAACTAGAAAAAGATGAACCTACCTTTCCTGTGTACCCACCTGTCTAAACAGCAAACCATAGATAAGTAAGTTTAAGAACACTAAAAAGATTGGTGCAGGATTAGTATGGACAAGGTGTGATATTGTTTGGTTGTAATTTTATTTAAGTTATTGGGTTAACTAGTTATGGTGAGAAATGGACAAGGTGTGATATTGTTTGGTTGTAATTTTATTTAAGTTATTGGGTTAACTAGTTATAGTGAGAAATGTTGAAACAATGTGTGAGATTCCGCGGGAAATGTCCGGTGAGCGATAATACCCGATAGAGCACTATTTACAATTCTACCAAGTTGAAGGAGGTAGTATGTGCAAGCAGTGAATGTTAAACAACTAAATATTTTATAAAATGACAATAAAAACAGATACAGACCAGCAAGCTGTGTAAAAACGAGAATATTAGTACCGGTCCGTTATGACAATATAAAAACACGTCTCGCCTGGCGAACGCTAAAACCAGAAGCCACCATGCTCCAGAAGCCACCAAATTTTCTACCTCGGGTCTGGGTTAGGATTCAAACCTGGAAGAAAGGAGATAGGAGGCAAGTGTGTCACACTTTTCTACAATGTGATTCCTGTTACTGTTAGTTTAATATTTCACACATACTAAGATGAATAGTGTTCTTTTTGTACTGCTTGCCCGATAATTAGGAACATCTGAAACATATGAGCTGTTTTTTACATTTTTTCTTTAATTTTATGTCAGTTTCTTTGAAAAATAAGCTTTGTCAAAATGTGCAAACTTATAAATATGCTGAAAGCATAGATCTACAACAAATAAGCACTTGTCCACTGCATCATTTTTGCTTCAAATCAATTTCCTAAATAGTACATACCCGGAATGCATGGTGAAGACGCACATTATAATATTTTATTTTTTTATTACGGTTACAGATTAAAACCCTGTTAGTGACAAATGTAATGAACATCAAAAGTAATGAGGCACTGAGTAATATGGAGAAGTGACATGACAAAAAATATTATATTGTTATTTGGCTTAAGATTGTCAATTTTAAGGAGTGAATGAATGAAAAGTTGCACAATTTCAAACACTTTAGCACAGCATTCCAAAATACATTCTTGTTTAATTTAGCCCAATTTTTTGTAAACCCATAACATGATAGTTTTGGAAGGGAGATTCTTTTTCTACAGGAGAGATATGAAAAACTCTGGATTCCGGACTCTGGTTTTATATGTTATTTTTACATATGGTGAAATTGAAATATACATATGCCATTCACGCAATGTCATATTATATTAGCTGACACATATGTGAATATATCCCAAATGTTTTAACCAAGTTAAAATTTATCAATGTTCAACTATCTGACAGGAGACCATCCTCATGTGGATTTGTTTTATTTTTTTCCTGAAAACAAGCCCTCACAGAAACAGTAAGGCATTCTGGGAAATTTCTATGGCCAACATTTATAAGTTCTTTCTATTTAAGGAATTTCAGTTGTTACAAAGTCATTGTATATGGCAGAACTAGAAAAAGAGAACTCACAGATGAAACAGGTGGATTTTAGCAATTTAATACCATCTCACAAAAACAATACAGATGCAGTTTTTCCAGCTTACCTTTACAAATCCAGCATAAGTAAAAGTCATAATTCAGACAACTTAAACAACTCTAAAAACCAAGCAAGCCAAATATTATATTTTTCTGAAAATACAAGTTCATAAACTCTCATGGCATTACATTGTATTTGTCTTTCTTTTTTGTTATATGTATCAACAATGATTATACTGGTTTTGGCAAGAGGAAAACATACAACAGAAGCAAGTTGTTCAAACTCATTGTAATAAACTAGTTAAAAATTACAAGTTTAATATCCATAATCCATGTGGTCTGATTTGACCTTGGGCCCCTCCTTCAAGGTCAAATGAGGACAGCCAAACCTAAAAGTGCTTATTACTTGCTTATTATTGTTCCTAGAGGTTTGGGATGGTAAACCAACCTATAGGAAATCATGGGCTGGGAATCTTCTGGCATGATCGGATTTGACCTTGGTACCCTCCTTCAAGGTCTAACCGGGATAGCCAAAGGTAAAAGTGCCTGTAACTCGCTTATTATTGGTCATAGAGGTTTGGGATGGTAAACCAACATATAGGAAATCATCTGCTGGGAATCTTCTGGTGTGGTCGGATTTGACCTTGGGCCCCTCATTCAAGGTCAAATGAGGGCAGCCAAACTTAAAAGTGCTTATAACTCGCTTATTATTGGTCCTAGAGGTTTGTCATGGTAAACCAGCATATAGAAAATTATGTGCTGGGAATCTTCTGGTGTGGTCGGATTTGACCTTGGGCCCCTCCTTCAAGGTCAAATGAGGATAGCCAAACTTAAAAGTGCTTATAACTCGCTTATTATTGGTCCTAGATGTTTGGGATGGTAAACCAACATATAGGAAATCATGCGCTGGGAATCTTCTTGTGTGGTCGGATTTGACCTTGGGCCCCTCCTTCAAGGTCATATGAGCATAGCCAAACATAAAAGTGCTTATAACTTGCTTATTAGTGGTCCTAGAGGTTTTGGTGCATTGTCTTTACGGTGGATACAATTTGCATCGGTTCTCCGATGCGCTAGGTCTAGTTTACTTTGTAATGTATGGTATTTTATTTAAGAGTGTTAGGTCAAAGAAAGAAAAAAAAAGAAACTTTAATATTAATTTGCAGAACGATTCTTTTTTTGAGAGGAATTCAATAAATAATTATGTATAACGGTGTCGTAAAGGGAATACTTTTTTTTTTTTGAAAACCCTTTTAATTGTAGAATAATTTGTATCTCAGTTTAATGTAAATAAATGGTTGTGAATAAATTTATAACGGTGTCGTAAAGAATAAAAAAAAAAAAAAAAAAAAAAAATTCATGGTTAACGTTTTAGCAAATTAAGTGTATGGCTCTGTGTGTAATAAATGTGAACTTGTTAATAAATATTTACAGCTTGTTTAAGCTGAGCGTAATCTGGTTGAAGATTGAAATTCTAATTATAACTATAAGTGCAATTCATTAAATTGTTATTTGGAACTCTTGACTTGAATTCTGATGAATGAGAACTTTATCAAACTCCAATGAATGAGAACTTGATTAATTAATATATTTCATGAAACATTTTTACAAAGTTTATTTATAGTTAATTCTAAATTTTTATGAAACTTTTTAGTGTTAAAGTTAACTCGGCTTTTATTCTAATTTGAAAGTGGGTGCACAAGTTCTATATTTAAACTTGAGTAACTTTAATGTAGAAATACAGATTCTGCAATTGTATTTATGTGAAATAAATGAGAACATTATTAATATATGTCTACAAAGAAAAGTAATGAAAGAGAACATTATTAATAATAAACAGTTACAGGTTTTTCTTTAATACCAATGCTTGTGTTTAAACTGGAATAAGTATTTAGTTACCTACAGCATATAGATACTTAAGTTTATTCATCTACTACAAAAGAATGTAAATTAAATTGAGCTAACTTCCTTGTTGCTTTAAAACTTTTTGTTAGGAAAAAAACTCTCTCTTGGTTTTTTTTTGCTTTTTTTATTTTCTAAATTAATTTACTTAATATTTATATATATATACTTATAGGCAGCCATGGTGGCTTCTCCTTTGTGTATTTGTCTTGTATTTTGTTTTGTATTTCAGTCTCTTTTTCATGTTTGTTTTAGTTTCTGTTTAATCAATTTCTGTTGTGGTATATGTAACTCAAATCCAACTGCTATAGTAACAAAATACTATGTAGAAATTCATATGAAACATTTGATCATAGTCTTGCTCTTGTTTGAAGGTGCACCTCAGTTTTTCCGATCTGAAGGAAGTATTATTCTTCATCAAAGATGGTTGATATAAATATTTTTAGTCTTAATACCAGAGGTTTAGGAGACAGACATAAGAGGCTTGCAGTACTTCAGTGGTTAGTTGCAAAAAATCTCAAATCTGCTTTCTGCAGGAAACTCACTCCACACCGGACACTGAAAAAGATTGGATAAACTGCTGGGAAGGTGAAATTGTATTTTCCCATGGCGCATCAAACAGTCGTGGTGTAGCCATCATGATATCAAAAGATCTTGACATCACCATCACCAAAGTAGAGAATGATAGTTCTGGTAGGCTCATACTGCTAGATTGTGTTTTAGACAATAAAAGAATTATTCTTGTAAACATATACGCACCGACCATAAATAACAAGCATGATCAGAGACTCTTCGGCGAGTACTTGATACAGCATTTAGAACATTATATTGGAGAGAATATAATACTTGCAGGTGACTTCAATATAAACATAGAAAACACTCATAACTGTCATTATTACAAGAGTCTGTTACAACTCATAGAACTTCTTGACCTTACAGATATATGGCGGTTAAAGAATCCGCACACTGTCAGATATACAAGAAGGGAAAAGACACGTTATGGCTTTAAGCAGACTAGGATTGATTTCATTTTGATTTCATGTGGTTTAGAATATTATATAAATAAGGTTGATATATTACCAAGCATTAAGTCAGACCATAGCTTGCTTCAAATTTCCATACACCTAGAAAATAAACAAAAGCAAGGAAAAGGGTTCTGGAAACTAAATTCAAGTCTATTACAAGATGAAAAGTATATTGCCTTCATGAAATCTGTTATTGAAGAGGCAATCAATGATGCAAAAAAACCTGAATGATCAATCCTTAACTTGGGACTTTATCAAATGCAAAATCAGGACAGAAACAATCACATTTTCTATAAACAATAAGAAAAAAGTCAGTGAACTTAAAGATAGTTTAAATAAAAAGCTAATAGAGCTCGAAAATGTTGTCTGCACAGCACCTACTTTAGAAAAAATCAATGAATTAAATCAAGTTAAAGAACAGCTTGAAGATATCAGTATGAAAGAAGCCCATGGCTCTTTTATTAGATCAAGATGTAAAGCTACTGATGAATTTGAAAAGCCCACTAAGTACTTTTTAAACTTAGAAAAGAAAAATCATAATACAAAAAGTATCCATTCTCTTGTCTACAATGGACAGAAAATAACAAAATCTGAAGAAATTATAAAAATCCAATATAACCACTTTTCAAGATTATATTCTTCAAATGAGTTAGAGGATTCAGACTTACAAAATTATCTAAATAAAATAAAAATTCCCCAAATATCAGATAATGCTAAAGCAGAATGTGACAAAGCTATAACCATTGATGAGATAACTGAAGCAGTCAGAAGCCTAGCCAACAATAAAACTCCTGGATCTGATGGTATTCCGTGCAAGTTTTATAAAACCTTTTGGCCAGAAATAGGTATACACTTGCATCAAAGTTTTCAGAACTCTTTCCTTCGCGGTGAACTTAGTTCCAGTCAAAAGCAAGGTGTAATTCATCTAATACCAAAAAAGGACAAGGACCTCACAGACCTAAAATCCTGGAGACCTCTCACAATTTTGAATACTGACTATAAAATTATAGCAAAGGTGCTGAGCAAAAGATTAAAAATTGCGTTAAGAGAGATTATAAATCCTGATCAAATGGGATACATGGAAGGTAGATTCTGTGGGGAAAACATAAGATTAATCTCTGATATAATAGATTACTGCAAATATCATAAAATTCCCAGTGTTATACTCCTAGCAGACTTTGAAAAGGCTTTTGATACTGTAAAATGGAAATTCTTAAAATCTGTCTTGAAATGTAATGGTTTTGGTCCAAACTTTAGAGACTGGGTCACAATTTTGTATAAAAATGCTGAAAGCTGTGTAACAAATAATGGACATATAACCCCATTCTTTAAATTATTTAAAGGTATTCGACAAGGATGCCCCATAAGTGCATTACTGTTTTTGTTAGTTGTTTAAAATTGTGGCAATTATGCTGCGGGTAGCACCAGAAGTCCGTGGAATAAGTGTAGACCATCACCATATCAAACTGTGCCAGCTTGCTGATGACATGACTATGTTTTTGGGAAGTACACAAGCTGTAATAGCAAGTGTACATATCTTTGAAGAATTTTATCGCTACGCTGGACTAAAGTTAAACAAAAATAAAACTGAGGTATATATGATATACAATGACAAATCAATAGTTGAAGAAAAAAGTAGTGGTATTCGTTGGTCAAAGGGACCATTTAAAACTTTAGGTAGTTGGTTTTCTACTGATCCAGAAGAAATGATTAGGCTTAACTGCAACGAAAAACTCAATATTATTGAAACAATTTTAAAGGTCTGGCATGCCAGATCACTGACACTTCGGGGTAAAATTGTTATTATCAAATCACTAGCAATTCCACATCTATTGCAGTTATCTTCAGCAATATCTCTTAGTGAAAAATTCCTGATTAATTTGGACAGAATGTTCACTAACTTTATTTGGAGTGACAGAAAACATCTAATCTCTAAGAACATTCTAATTCAGCCAATAGAACTTGGCGGCATAAAAATGGTTACAGCTAAAAATATACTTGACACATCCAAGATAATGTGGATTAAAAGATCAAGTAACAACATCGATGCCGCATGGAAAATACTAGCTAAAAACTTGATGGGACTAGACATAAAGAATATTTTTAAAAAGCAGATGTATGCTGCAATAAAAAGTAATATTAAAACTCCATTTTACCAAGGTATGTTGAAAACATGGTTCAGATTTCTCACAACAAATATTTGAAACATTAAAGAATTTGCGAATGAAGAGTTGTATGGAAACCCAAACATTTTAATAGATAACCGACCTATAAATATTCAATATAGAGACTGGAGAAATGCTGGGATCGTCCTTGTTGGTGATATGTTTGATAAAGATACAAGTAAAGTTAAAAGTAAAGCAATATTAGAAAATGAATATGGTATAACCGTGGATGACATGAAATATAACCAAATTACAAGCTGTTTGCTCTCTAAAATAAGCAAATTGCCAAAAATACGAATAGATTACCCACAAAATAAAAAGATTCTTGAAAATGTTTGGTAGATATCAGCAAAGTTAAAAGTGCAGAGGTAAATGCTTATCTCAACAGATCTCTTGCATCAAATTCCAATAGTCAAGATAAGTGGATAGAATTCTATCCATTTCTGGAGGGTATCAATTGGAAAAATATCTATCAACTGCCTTACAAAATTTTGTTGGACAGTTATTTAATAATTCTACAATATAAGATTATGCACAGAGTATTTACATGTAATCTCAACCTCCATAAATGGGGCATAAAACCAACTCCTGACTGTATCTTATGTGGCCAAATAGATAATCTGGAACATTACTTTTATTACTGTAAAGAAGTGAATACTTTCTGGATCCAAATATCTGATTGGCTGAGTACATTATTCAATACATCTGTCAACTTTGCTGTTCTAGATATACTTCTGGGTCTCATTAACTACACCCCAAAGCATTTTTATCTTATCAATTATGTTATACTGATTGGTAAATATTTCATTTCCAAATGCAAGAGGAATGGTAGTAATCTATTGTTTAATGAGTATAAGTACACTCTGAAATGGAAACTGAGCTTAGACAAAAATGTTTACCTCAAACGTTATAAATTACATGTATTCGAGGAAAAATTTGCTTTTTTATTTGATGCACTTAGACATATGTAAATATAAATACGCATCTCGTAAGTCTTGAGATAACATCCTTTTATTATCAAACTGCTATGTGGTGTTCTTTTACACAGAGCAAGCTATGTTCAAAAATAATTGTTACAAATGTAGTTTTGTGTTATGAAAAAAGATTGTATTTCTTTTAATGTGTTACATTCCACTGTATAACCAAAAGAAAGAAAAAAAAAAAAGTTTAATATCCATAAATCAATTGCCTATTACATGTTATATGTCATAGTATGGGCTTAAAGCTCTACGTCCAGGTTAGTATTCAACTCAAGCATTTGTCTTAAATTTTATATTGTTAAATATAAGAAGACAAAATTGTTTGGGATTTTTTGTATTTTGTATATCTTATATTTTGTTGGTACAGGTTGTAAGAAAGCAACAAGAGGACATTCTAAACCTACTAAAGGTATATTTGATTGTTATCATTATGTCTGCCAATAAGTTTGTGTGATCGTTAAACTTGTTTATTTATTGCCAAGTTTATGAAAAATAAATACTAGATTCAAGATTTTTTGTGCCTTGCTGGAAGTATGCACTCTCTGAGTGTTATTGTTCTTTTTGTTTTGTGCTTTACATAACTTGGGCATGGATTCATGTGTACAATTTATAAGAAATGGACTACCCTACATCAAGAAACTTTAACATCTGATTACCAACAATGCATTACTTCTAGCTTACTTATTGTATATCTATTAAGTTTCAATTTTATTAAGGTATTACTTTTGTATTATACTTTCATTGCTTCAAGGATTTTCCCAATATTTTATGACAGCTGTTGTCACATAATTAGTCTGTATGGTAAATATGGGCACCTTTAGATAACAATATTATTAATCTGCTGTCTGCAAGACATGTAAAATGAATCAATTATAATCACTTCAATATATACAATATATTATCCAGTCATTACCTGCATTGTCAACTCTGTGTATTGAAATATGACTTCAGTTAACTTTCCTGTTTCAGTTACATGCAAGTTAAAAATACAACACGATGCTATAGCATCATTCTGAACTTCAGTTATTGAGTAGTCTCAAGAAACATATGAAATATAGTAAATACAAACAGCTATGTATATGCCGTGGAAATGTATGACAACAAAACTGCAATTTAACTGTTGGTGTCCAGGCAATACTTCTTTACTTGCATGCTACAGTTGAAACTTTGTATTGCTGCACTATTAGATGCAGCAGTTAACCAGTAATACTGCCTTTGCTGCTTTTGATGGGAGCGGAAATGTCTTCTATGGTGAAGGTGACATAATACCATTTGATGATGTTCATCTCAATCAAGGCAGGTAACTATGATACCGGGACAAGCACGTATACTTGTCCAGTCACTGGTATTTACTTTTTCAGATGAGAGTATTATTTGTTGAATATGAATGGACAACCCATACAAAGGTTAAAGTGGGAGTTGTAAACATGTGAATCAGCCAGGATCATATTGAGACAGGTCCGCAGCACTTGTGAGAGCAAAACCCACAGAGAGGTGACAGTCAGTAATGCCAAACCTGCGAAACACATCAGGCCACTGAGAACTTTGGCTTACCCATACAATGCACAGCACTACAAAATGATTTTATCTATTAATTTGCATGCTTGATGAAGACAATGCTGAATCCATATTGAGTACACTATTTACACAAAGAATGCTGACTCATAATATAACTGGTTAATGTCTTAAGACTATCCAACTGTCCAGATTTAGAATGACTCTGACAGGAAAATGGGGTACAAAGTAAGTAAATGGTCCATTTTTTGTGTCTTCAACTTTTGTCAGTTGCCAGTTCTGTTTTTCTGTTGCCAGGTTTCTAAAAGTGTACTTGTGGCCTAATTCCTTGTTTTACAGAATTAATTATTATTAATTATCGATTTTAGTAACAATGATTTATTTTTCTATGCATCAACTTTTGCTCAGCAACAAAAAGACTAACAATGCACTGTTGTGTCTCCTTTCTACAACTCAATAGTCCTGGCCTTTCTACAATTTCGTTTGCCCTTTTCTTGAGTTATAGGACACTTGAGCATAGTAAATTCTCCATATATATCAGACTCTCTTGAACAATGGCTTGCTTTTCTTGTAATGGATTTTTGGGTATTTGATTATCATTGCTGCTACTTTAATAACAAATTTATCTCTAGAAGTGCAGAATACTCTTCAATGATCGGGATCACGTTTGACTAAGCCTGACTGATTGAGTGTGAAAATATTACCCTTGTCTAAGGCTTAGGTTTGATGTATGCATGTAGATATTCTTGAAAAAATTACACACACAAAATGATTCTGTATCTGTAATCCAGATCATTTTTGAAGTGTCCCATCAGATTTGTAGTGTATGAGTGACACACATGAACAAACAGACAGATAAGCAAATAAACATGATTATTAAACTCTCACCCTCTAATCCACAAACAGTTGTAATGAATCCTTAGTGAAAAAGTGCTCAAAATCTACATGCTTGTTTTGATTCTGAACCTGATTGTTTCAAGGATCCTTAAAATGTTGTGGCATCACAAGATCAGACCCTTCCAGATGAGGCCTGGGCTTTCATTCTATGTTTAGAAGGTCAACCAATCAATTAACAGCACCCTATTTGCTGGTTTTTGATTGGGTAAAAACCCTTAGTATAAAGTGTCCTGCTTAAGATGCAAAATGATGCTCTCAGCATACCCAAACTCAACTTACAACTTTGGAATCTGTGGCTTTAGGTTAACTAAAGTATATCATTTAATAATACAATTATGTCATTGTGAAGTGGTTTAATGGTTCAACACAATAAATGTCCCAATGGTCTCAGATCTTTGTTGTACTGGATAAAAAACCCTTAACAGAATAGACATATAAACAATTGAGAAATTCATACCAAAATTATATCACTAAAATTAATCATGTTATTATTACATTACAACTGTTAAATGTATTACACCATACAAATGTTTTGTTCAAGAAAAAAAATTAATCAAATTAAATCTCCATAAAACACTTTCAAAAAGAACCAAAATATGAATTTATAAGAAACCTGTTGTCAATGTAAACCCTAAAAACAATCACTCATACTTATATATCACTGCCGAGAAATACCACTATGATTATGACATTATCTTAACAAATTAAAAAAGGATTTCTATGAGTATTCCAACTTGTCATAATTACCCCAAATCATCTCCAAAAAGCAAGACAGTTGGTCAACCCAAATAACAACCGGCAGACACACCAAGAGACTGCAGACATACCAACAGCACTGACAGGTTGACCACAACAATAGTTGTGCAGAGGACACTGAAATCAGTAACAGCAATCATCAAAGCCAATAATAACCATATTCTCTGAGAAACAGCTCAAAGCAGCTAAGCATACAAGTTACACGCAAACAAAAATAACTTTTTTATAACTGAAGAAGTAATGAAGCAAACATCAGGCAAAGTTATTACAATACACATATAACATCCAATACACAATCCAAAGTTATTCGTTCAGCAAATTAACTGACAAATATTACTTAAAGTGTAATACAAATTAATAATCCCTCCAAAACAATAATATTCACATAAAACACAATCTTGTTTTCAGACATTACGTTTATTTCAAATACATAAGTTAACTTACCAGAATATAGATTTAGAACACTTTCCATGATTTTTTTCAACTCACAAAGAACAAACTTCTATTTTCCCTCCAAATACACAAAATATCCCAAAGCATATCACTGACCCTTTTAATTACCAAGCAAACATTAACAAATGTGACACATTACCCTCACATAACAAATACAAATTTAGAGTCTCTTTTGACCCAAATTAATTTATACTTAATAACCATCAGCTAGCCCTGCCATAGACGCCTGACAATACTTTATGAAAATGATTAAAATACCAGGTTAAAATTGTTCAAGTCGCCCAAGGAAATAAGACTAGAGATTATTGGATCTATCAGAAGTTTCTGGGTTTGAAGTCAATAACTTCCTCCAGACCACCCTGATTAATGTTTTCCTGAGAAGAATGTTATTTGTTATGGAATTCATGTTTTAAGTCATACAGAACAATACGGAATTTGTCATGATCTTATTTACTCTTTAAATTTTCAAAAATGTTTTAAAACTTTTACAAGTGAGCATTCCTGTGTGAAATGGTGACCACTGATCATAAAGCAGCTCCATCTTATCACAATGGGGTTCCAATTTATTCTTAATGGTGTCGTAACTTTTCTTATTTCTATTTAACTGATTCTGCATTTTTATTATTACTGCACTGTTTCCAGTCATCTATATCATTTAGAGCACTGCAAAAGAGTATCTGGACTTTTTCTTAAAATTATCTGCATGAATTAAGAGTGAAAAACATAAAAGACTAATCTTTTCAGCCATATGATTTATCATTTGAGTAAGCTGACATAATTTGTCAGTTTTCTGTCCCATTTTATTGTTATCTTCTGCTTGAAACTCCTAAAATGGAAGAGGGTTTCTAAATTTGCTAGTTAGGCTTTTTGCAGTCTCTAGGGTGTAATCCTGGACTTAAACTGCCCGCGACTTAAATTTGAGTGTTATGTCATATCCAAGCCTTGGACTTAAATGGATTTTACAAAGAGTGTCTATGAACAAGCTAAGAGTGTCTAAGAACAAGCTAATGACCTAACCATGGTGGGTTTGTATGGCATGTAACCCTTTATTGAGTAGGGGTTTTTATTTGTGACATACATTTAACTAATTTTCCCTTAGGTAAAATGCTGTTTTTCAATGGAAAATGTTGAAACCTTATAAATATCTCCAAAGACTTATTTAAAGAGGTTTTATTCTTTGCATGTGATAAGTTCTTACATTTACTACATTTATATATGATTAATAAAAACATTTCTCCCAAAAATATTTTTAATTGGCAAATCCTTTAAAATATACATACGGTCATTTATAACCCCACCTGTTACATATCGGTTGTAAAATATGTTGGTATGAAAAGGGTTAAGACAAAAGTATTAACTTTAAGTCAGATCTCAGGCTCATGTCTAAATTTTGCCTAAGATTGAAAACATACGACTTATCATCATTTACCTTAAATTAATTTTTGAAACTCTCTCAATTTTCAAAGAATACAGTTTGTTTAAGTATCAAAAAAAATAATGAAATTAATGTCAACCAGAATGAATACAAATTTGAATAAATATCAGACATAATTAATACAACGGAAAATAAACTTAGAGGCATAAACTTAGATATGACAAACTCTGTACTTTGGTAATAATAAGCTTGGATTTGTTTTTTTTTTTTGAGAATTTCAATTAAAGATAAATCTTACTCGAACTTGTGAGAAATGTGTTTTAGATAAAAAGTGGTCTGACCTAGATTTTGCCTTAGATCTTACACATTTGATCAGTTATACAATCTGACCCAGGATGCACCACAAAAATCCAAAGTAATAAAACTTCCAAAGTGATTATCATTAAGTTGATAGCTGAAGTTGGAGAAGTGTTCATTTAAACTAGTTAAAGATACCATACAAGAGCAAAGGTCTCATCAGAGCTTATGGTGTATTCCATCTGTGTTCATGAACTGCATTCAAATCCTTAGATGTGCTACATTTCTAACCATTATTACTCTATGCTTTTGACTATAAACTTTTTAGCACACAGAACTTGGTTGATGGAGATAATTCATTGGAAATAGAGATTGTAGTTGGAGGCACTCAGACTACTGGCGTGTATTATGGCAGTTATCCTGGTGGTTCAACTGGTACAGTCATCACACAGTGTAACCAAGGTGCTAGTGTACAGGTGAAGGCTTTGAACTCTGGTGCACAGAGATGGGGAACTTTTCATGAAATCTTTGTATTAGCTTTCAGTGGAACCCTTCTTGCCTTATTGTAAAATATCTGCAAATTTGTACTGTCAATTGATTTTTATTGTGCAGCAAACCAGTTCAAAAAGATTTCTAATTTTTACTTAGGCTTGTTAAACTATTTCATGAAACTCCTGTGAAAACCAAAAGAAGCTTTGCGAATACAGCACTGCATAGGACTTTTTTACACTCTATTGCAACTGAACAATATAATGGATATTTTAGATTCAATATACTTTCACCTGCATTGTCTTGGTCATGTTATTGTGGGTATTTGTGATATAGCAAAACAATGCACACTAGTTGATAATTAGTTTGCACTGCAATTTACCAACCTACTTACTTCAAGTTTGAGCCAAGATGTCAATACATCATAAACAATGATTGAATAATTGTAACACCATGCTTCCTGAAAACACCAGGAGAAAGACAAAGGTCAAGACATTGTCTTATAAGTCAGACCATGTCATCAACTGCATTCAAACCTTTAGTTTTGCATTTCACAAACAAGAGGACTGTAAAGGCTGGATCATAGTTTAAAGTTTGGGTTTTTGTCACATTCAATAACCAAGGTCATATTGTGACAGAGCTTCAGTTGTGTCACTAGTGGGACTAGTGGTGACAGCCTGTGCTTTGATGCCAAAACCTGCCAAACCACTAGGCTGCTGAGGACTGCTTTCTGAAGGCTGGGTAAAGTATCTTTATGTGACCAGATGGCAGATTAACACTGTGGATTAAATTTTGTCACTTCTTTTGTGAATGCTGGTGTTGTATAACTTATATTTTATTTGTAATGTCTTTGATCTGATGATTTTTATTTAAAATGAAGTGAAATGTATAATAAAGTGGTGATAAATATGAATAAAAATTACTAAAATGCTATGATTTGCAAAAAAGAAACCTATCTTTAAACTCTGAAGTAAAAATGATGAAATGCATAAGTTGTTTACAGTATGGCTCACATCCCAATGCACTCCTCTATATAATTGGTCTTATCATTCTGTGTCCATTTTCTAGTGCACCAACTAGTTTCCAGGCCCGCACAAAATCTGCTCTGATTATAAAAAACTTTAAACTTCTGGATCATTGATATACTCAAAACTCCTATTGCATCTTAATTACTCACTTAAGGAGGGTAGTTGTCCCAATTATTTTAAACTGCCCGTGTTACACACCTTCTCAGAAACAAACTAAGTTTGGAAAAACCTTCATAGAAATCATAGACCCGTGACTAATCTCAGTTGTATGTCAAAATTAATTGAGAAAGTTGTAACTAAACAATTAAATGGCTTCTTTAGTCAGGAGGGGATCTCTAATATCAATCAATCAGCATACAGGAGTTTTCACTCAGCTGAGACAGCACTGCTCAAGATTTAAAATGACATATCTACGTCTGTGGATACAGGGAAGGCAGTTGCTCTGACATTGTTAGATCTGTCCCACAGCTTTCAACATGATAGATCACTCCATCTTACATGACTGGCCAAAACACTGGCTTGGTGTTATCAGTACTGTGTTGACATGAATAAATTCTTACCTTACAAATTCCAACAGAAAAATTAAACTAGAAGACAGGTTTTCTGATTCTTTTGATCTCCTTTTTGGCATCTCACAAGGCTTGGTCCTAGTTTCCCTCCTTTTCATTCTTTCTAATAGTCCCCTTAGTCAAGTCATTTCAAGGTTTAAGGTCACACATCATATGTTTGCTAATGACGACAAGATATATTTGATAATTGACACTAGGAAATGTTGACTCCAGTATCACAGAGCTGATTGTCTTTTTTCTATTCAGGAGTGGAAGAAAGGTGGGAAATTGAATCTTAATTCTGACAAGTCTGAATTAATTTTCATTTTCCAGAGAGTCACTAATACCAAAATTTCCTGTTACATTTCTTCAAATCTCCAGTACACCCGAAGAGGCAGAAAAAAATCTAGGTGTTACTTTTGACACAAAAAACACTTTTGACGATCACATGTAAGGTGTGCTGTGCCTGTTGTTATCATCTTAGGGATTTTTAACTTTTGATACTGCAGTTCTTGTGGCAAACGATATGGTCAGTAGTCGATTAGACTACTGTAATTTACTGCTATATTGGGTCAGCAAGGGCAGTAATTCAAAACTTCAGAAAGGGCAAAAAGTTCTTTGCCATTGTGTTTTCAGATTGGACAGAATGAGTCATGTTGCACTCTATCTAGAAAAACTCCACTGGCCTACTATTTCAAATTGTATCCACTTCAAATGCAAGCTCCTCATTTTTAAAGCCATAAATTGCTCCCAACCCCTCTATTTGTCATCTCTGATCAAGTCTAATAGTATGACAAGTGGAAATAGATTATCAGTTGCTTAAGTCTGTCCCAGGAAGACCAAAGGCAGGAATGGTTTTGCAATGGCTGCACCAGCGGAATGGAAAAGGCCTTCACTTACTGTCAGATCATAACAGACTACTTGAAACTTTAGAAGCTACCTCAAGACTTATCTGTTTAGAACAAACTTACCCATGACTATAGTCATCCTCCAATGCTGGGCGATTACTGGATTACGACTTCTTTAGGTTTAAGGACTGTCCCTTTTCTGAATTCAAACACATTAGAATATCTTAATCCAATTGTGTTATACAAATGTTACTATTATTATTATCATATTATGGCATGTCAAAGCCAGAGGGTTAAATAATGGCTTAGATCCAATTTTGAAATAATCAAATAATACTTTCTGCCAGTAATATGGTTATTAAGAAAGATCATCCTTTTTCTGTCTGATGGTTGGCCTAAGATCAGATTTTTGTGCTCTGGTATTGTTATTGTTATTATTTTTCTGTATTTTTGGAAAAATTTTTGACCGTTAGAGGTGTTTCAAATCAATGGCTAGACAGACCTGAGCTCCACTGTGGCCTAGCATGTAACACACTTGTCTAGGAAGTGAGAGGACGTGGGTTCAAACCCAGGTACAGGCAGATATATAGTGGCTTGGATGACCACTTAAAATGGTGGCCGTGTGTCTAAAGAACCTTAAGGACGTTGATAAATGATTATCCTTGAGCCTCTATTTTTCAGTTGGGGGAATGTCAGTTATTTGTGATTTGGGGCTGTACCTGTGCAGTTGGATGGGTTAAGTATCTATGATATTGCCCGTTTTGGACCAAAAAATATCACTCAGATGCCCTTTTGGTCTGGAATGTAGCCAAACTATGTAGATGATGTTTACTCTATATGTCATTGTCACGTGACATAGCATTTGAGAACAAGTGAGATGGGGTGGGGAGGATATATTGATGTTTTTATAAACATTCTACTCTCTTTTCCTGTACTTTTATAGTGCCTAATCTCTTCAAAGGCAGGCTCTTTCACTTTCATATACAATTATCACTGAGCCTCGGGCTTCATAAATCACGATATTGCCCAGAAATAAGTGTTTTATTCTGTAATTATTATTGTTTTTTTTTTCAAAATAGATATTTTATAGCATTTTTATTCTTTATATTTCATCCAACACAACATTATACACATAACAAAAATAATTCGGATTAACAGCCTTGCATATTTTCACACTTTACAAATACTTCCATCCCCATGAAGTATTACTGTTTTATTGCTGTACCTACTTAGTGGTGGCTATTATGGATAACTTTGGACATTACAGTATTGTAAATACTGGTTTCCTCTGTGCTTCAAACTACCCGTTGTGATATAACATGTACACTATTGAAGGCGACGTAAAACCCCAAATAAACCAACAAACAGACAGGCCTAATAAACACTTTAAAACAGTGAACTCAGCATCTTGGTGAAAAATATTCTTCTCAATCACTTAAGTAACTAATCACAAAGTAGGCAGTAAAATGGATACTGGCTGCTTATTGACACATAATGGTACTTAGGTTATAATGCATGAATATTACACTTTGTGGCATGTATAATATATTTACACCAAATGCCCTTTCACACCATATTTGAAGATAAGAAAATACTCTAGCCTGAATATTACTTTGAGTATATATTCACATCATAGAACAGATCTCAGTCAAAACCAAATTATTGTGAAATATGATTGTACTTGCACTTTTATGCTGTTTTGCAGTCGTTGCTGGTGATGCAGATAAGGTATGTGTTAAATGGCCTCTGTAAGCAGGTTATGTTTAGGCCTGTGTTTGTTTTGTCTGCCCTTATGTGTTCGTGATTGCTCCAAAGCTAAAGGAAGCATCTTTATGATTTTTTTTCATGTGGATATGGCCTGATCAAATTGAAAATTGATTTAATTTGGGGAAAGATTAACATCATATTCTAGAAACAATAAAATCTAAAACTTTTCGAGAGTCCCATTTCCATGATTTTTGTCATGGCCATGTCACCCATTGTGAGGGTTAAAACACAGTATATGGGTGAAATCACAAAATTTGGATGTCCTGTTGCCTTGACATATATCTGTGTTCTACAAGTACTTTCTAGTTCTTCATGTCATCAACAACTCAAATAAAGGTAAATAGTACAGTGCTATGATCATTTCCCTTTTTGGCTTAACACTTTATTTTGAGTGAATGATATCAATTAACACAATATGTAAACAAGAGCACTCGGAGGGGAGAGGGAAGTACATATTTGACAAAACTTTTTGCGCAGGACAACATCTAAATGATCTCATTAGTAATGTAACTAAAAGTTGCTCCAGAATTAAGGATATTGACCTAATCATGCACAAATTTGATTCAGTTCTTCCTTGCAAAAATTCTGAACATTTCATTATAATCCGTGCAGTAGTTTTACAGTTATACTGTAAACAAACACACAAAAACAAACAAGCGAACAGACTGAGTAATATACTTTATATAATTTTTGCAAAGTAATGAACTACAGGTCGAAGTTGATGTTGTGCGTATGCCTTCAGAATATATATCAAATGTTTATTAGCACCACAGACTCTGTTTGTCTGTGACATATTTCACAAGTAAACTACTCTGTTGTGCATCTATTAACCAGTTGCTTTATGTTTAAGCAGAAGTGTATCTGTTATTTTGTTTAGCTAGATCAACTACAAAATGAACTGGCTTCAATGAAACAGTGGATGTTGGAGGAGAACACTCGCATGACACAGGTTGTTTGAATCAGTTATCAAATAGTACAACATACCATATATACAGGTGTAAAGTTCATAGCTGACCCTCACAATTATAACATATTACAGTATGAGGTAAATGAAACATTGTTTTCAGACAAATTTTGTCTTGAACTTTAAATGTTTAAGGTAATAGGAAAACAAACCGAATGGCATTTACAAAACTGTCAACAATGAAGACAGCGATACAACATAACATTTATTGTAGTGACTTGATGTGTGTACATCCAACAATTAAATAGTTTGAAAGAATAATTTTACACCCATATATCACTTTAACCTTTAAGTAATATTAAAATAGTGTGTGATGTGATAACAAATGACACTATATAACATCCGTTCAAAGTATTGTGACACATTGTTTTCTGATGTCTCTTATTTGCTTAATTTCTAAACCTCTTAAATCTATCTATAAAGATATGTACTATCTGAATTCATGACAATCTTTTCTTCAGATGAAAGGGTATCAATATTTCAACCTCTTATGAGCTAAATAAACTGATTCTTAAATCACTGTACAATGCACAATTACAAAGTAAAACTCGTTTGTAATTGATTTTTTTCTCCAGAAACATTTTCTGTCATTGAGACTAGCATTTGTATATCTGCCAGTTTCAACTGCAAGTGCGTAGCTGAACAATAATACTTCTTTTGATATTTTGCAGGGGTAAAAAATTAACATATTATTCAATTTCTAAATTTGTATTTATTTTTCTATACGTTTGCAATTTGATTTACATAATACAGCAGCTTTTCAATTTTGTTCCAGGGTGTTCAGGAGTTTGCATTCTATATCTTTTACATCAAAAGCATACCAGATCTGAGATCTTTTTTCTCCCTACAATATGCAACCTTTTATCTATTATTTCATTAATCGAGGTGCCCTTGTAATCTGGCTTATTTAAATCATGGTTAACAACTATTTTGGATAATCTTACATCTACCAGGTTGTTGACATGTGTTCAAAATTTGCAAATGTTCAAGTAATGCTGGAGTTTTGCAGTTAACCGCCCAAATTCGCCAGTGACTGCAGCAAAGATGCTTCACAGTGCACACCAAGATATCTTAGTACATGCATTTGCAGTGCATTAAACATTTGTTATTACAAAATTCCCAGCCACCAGAGTTGCAGTTCACAATTGGTACAATGCATGTTTCATATTCATTTCCATATAGTTCCATGTATATAACAAATGTGCCTAGCTCATCCTAATGGATGGCACATTTCTGTATATGTCTAATGAAGGATATCTTACTTTTATTATCTACCACCATGCTTCAGTAATAAACAGCATGAATCAATTTATACCAAAACAATGCAAACAATTAGCTGTGAAATGTATCTATACAAAAGGCACCAGTTAATGTGAATTTGAGATATCTCCACCACATCTGAATAAATTCTAAGGCGATTAATCAAGCTTTCAAAAATTAATTTTCTAATAATAATATGATGTAAAAAGTATTCCTAGAATACATAAATAATGAAATATTTCCAAACAGTTCATGCTTATCGGCATATTGGTAATGCTGGTTACCCATGGAAAGGGACATCAGGAAATACCCCAAAAATATATTATCCAGTCTGTAAGTCTTGGTATTCATGCCAAATAGATTCTACATTTTGTGCGGGAACATGAGGGGACACAATTTGATTTTCTATCGACTATATATCTGGTGAATATAAACATGTTCCATGGTTTTAGGCATTGCATATGCAGCAGGATACAATTGAATCTTTAAAGAATGAGATTCTCAACAACAAAATGGTAAAGTAACATATTTTTATTTATCTATGTTGTTATTATTGCAGTTGTCAACAATGTTGTTTAAAATTTTCAAAAATTTTATATATGTGTACTTATATGTTACAGGTACACTATCCAATTTTTTCAAGCTCGTGTTATTTATTAAATATGTTGGGGGCTCGGTGGTGTAGTGGTTAGAGTTCTCGCCTCCAACCTCTGAGGCCGCTGGTTTGAATCTCGGGCCGGGTGCTTGATGTTGGAAAGTTGGTAGTTACTTGCCGATGCCTGGTGGTTTACAGTGCAGTATGCACTGGTTTCCTTCACCTGTAAACTATCCGTCGCAATATCCCCCTGGCTGTTGAACGCGACGTAAAACAATAAATAAATTATTAAATATGTTCTTTATTACATTCTTTATGAAACCTATATAATTTAAGAACCCATTAGAATAACTTAAGATATATAGTGGCATATATTTGTATGCAAAGTTTTGTTTTGAAACTACCTAGCATATGACCACGAAAAATAATGGTCAGATCAATCAGAGAAGAACACTCTCAGGCTTTCAAACAAAGTGGTTATTTGAGATTTTGTTGTTTTATATAGCTGGAATAAGGCTTTGTGTCCTAAATGCAGGTCACTGTTGACTGATAACGATCCTGTGATTCCACATACAGTATATATATGATATTTGCATATAAATAAGACCATGTTTTTCTGACTCCTTAATTTATTACCTCCATCAGAGAAGTTCTGATTTGGGTGCACTTATTTCTGTTCGCAATTACTCCAAAAAGCAATGAACAGATTTATGATTTTTTATGTGGTGAGGCCTTCTGGGGTTGAGTTTCGTTATGATCCAAACCTTCCTAAATTTCTCTGAGATATTTTGGTGATTTTTTGACTGTTCTTCACAGTACAATACACCCAACATACCTTTATATAGTGAAGTACATACATGCTGATATTCTTATTTGTTTATTTATTTGAAGTTTTACGTCACTTTCAACACTGTACAGGTCCTGTCATGATGGGTAGTTTTGTAGGCAGAGGAAACCAGTACATACAGTTGGTCAAGGTTCTCCACTGTAAACTGCCCACCATTGGTAATGGACTACCAAACTTTCCCACATAAGGTCTAGTGTTTGAACTGCCAACGTCAGAAGTGGGAGGTGAGTGTGTTACCACTGTGTCACTGTGACCCCCCATTTCTAAGTCTAAACATAACACTTATATTATTTGAAGAACCACTTCCTAGCAAACTTATTTGTTCGAGTAAATATAATAAATGAATAAGAATATGTGCATGTATTAGTTTGTTTGACTAACATTTTTATTCAAGGATCCAGAATAAGGATAATAAGGATAATAATATCTATCTAGTTCGTCTGCTTGTATACTTTTTCACATTTTCCTTTTACCCCCCAACTGTTTTGTAACTAGTTCCCTCTATCAAGATGTATGACTTTGTTGCCAATGTTGAATAAGGAACTTATGGTTAAACTATTCATCTTCGATATTCTTCTAGTTAATTAGAAAATTAACAAAAACACCTTACGTCTATTTAAATCCATGAAGTAATGTCTTCTTAAACCAGTGTCAAATTTAAGCTTAAAACTGTCTTTAAGTGGTCCCCTGTCCTTAAAATATTCATCTCTATGGAGTTAAGTTTGGGGTTTACACTTTTTCCCAATCTTTTTATCCATCCTTGTGTTCCTTTCATAAAAAATACTGACTTCATCTGATCTGTAGATGAGATCAGCTTTTCCAGAATTGCGCAGTATATATTACATTGATCTTTGTTATATAAAAAAAACTAGGCAGGCTGTTCTGCTGAAGTTTAAACTGCTGTTTCTTTGTTAATTGCCTGCAGATTTTTATTTGAATTGATTTTATGGGGTTTTATGCTTATCTCTGTGAAATGGACTATTAAATATATCACCTTTAAAGTTAGGGAGTATCCCCTCCAACCATATGTGTTATCATGCATGGGTCAAATATAGGATAAAAATAATTATTTGTACATATTTTACACACAGAGATAACCCTCAGTAAAACTGAAATTTCACAAATGGGTAGATCTAATGGTGCTTGAGATTTTAATAGAATTATAAGAGAGCCCAAAGAAGAACGTGCAATAAGCATACATATTAGCCTAGTAAAATAATTGCTTGCAATAAAAAGTGAAAACTGTTAGTTACAAGTTAGAGTTTCTATCATTCGGGGGCGCGGGGGGGGGGGGGGGAGTGGCATAGTGAGTATACACTTGAATCAATTAAGCCTTAAATATACTAGAAGCATTGTGTTGTCAGATGACTGGTGTATGTGTGAAGTAAATATATTGTTAATCCAATCTTAGGAAAACAATCGCATTGAACATAACAGACAATACTCGATACCATTGCATGCTAGTATTTGAAGCTATACACCATTGCTTTATCAGGAACTGCAGTTAGCCAGTAATACAGCATTTACTGCGTTTGATGACAGTGGGAACGTGCACTATAGCAATGGGCAAGTGCTACCATTTGGAGTGGTCCATCTCAATCAAGGAAATAACTATGATGCAGGTTCAAGCACATATACTTGCCCAGTCAATGGTATTTACTTCTTCAGGTGAGGACTTGTGGTCAATTTATTGTTCACAACAAAAACATATGTGACTTTTAGCATGTGTCTGCTGAATGAGGAACACCAGATGCATGAAAGTTACCAACACACTTCGCCAAATCAGCCTTCGGCAACTCAACCCCAATTTAACGGTTTTATAATTAGAAATCATTTAAAAGAATAATGAACACTTATTTTCTCTTTTGTTAATTTTAACATTAAGCTTATCATAGTGTTAACATAATTATGGACTGATATAAAATAATTTGAGGTATAATATTATTATTTATGCAAAGCAGTAGTTTAGGTTAGATTAGATTAGATTAGAATAAATACTCCACCATTACTCTGTGTATCTGTACATCCTTTTTAGTACACAGAATGTGTCTCAAGGAAGCAGTACAATGGATCTGCAGATTGTTGTTGGAGGCACTAAAACTTCTGGTGTGCATGCTGGTCCTAATGAAGGTGGTACTACTCCTACAGCTACAGTCATAACACATTGTAACCAAGGTGAGCAGGTACAGGTGCAGGCTGCGGATCAGGGTGCACAAAGATGGGGAAGGCTCAATAATATCTCTCCATCAGCCTTCAGTGGAACTCTTCTTGCCTTACTGTGAAATCTTTGTGAGTTTGTAAATTGAATTAATTTTCTTTTACAATAAACCATGTGTGGTTTGTTTCCTGGTTATAAAACCTCATTAAACTAATTGCTCAAGTAATTGTGTACAACATGATGACTTTCTGAACTTCATGTAAAAATACTATTGTCGAGCCACATAACACTTCCGCAGTAATGATGGTGAGGACATTCATATCGGTGAAAACAAAATGTAACTTGACTCACCACTTTGGGTTTATAATGGCCTTGTACACATTATTGATTAATTAATTTCGGGTTCCACATGGCATTGAACGCATTATTGATTGATTAATTTGGGCTTACATGTCTTGCAGCAACATATTTAATCTATGGGATGTCGGAAGCAGTGCATAGTAGTTGATACTACATTGGCTGCTTAATGAATATGCCTCATTGTTCAGAATTGCCTTTTACTTTACATCGCTTCCCATCTCTGAGGTCCGCACTTTGAAGCCTAGTTTGAAGTAGTCACTTTGTAATGTCCAGCATTTTTTTAAAGCAGATTCTTGATCAACTAATATGTGTTGTGTTCTGTGACATAGAAATTATCCGCCTTGATATCACCTGTAGAATGTGTTAAAGGCGACTTTAAACCCAAATAAACCAGTATAGAAAATACCAATATGTGCAACACCTAAGGCAATAATTAACATAATTCCGTTCATTCGTTCATGACAAACAGATAACTTGGTCATAGCTTTACCTTGCATGATACTACAGCAAGGAATCATGTGTGTTTCCTCCTATATTGTCAACTTCAGAAAATTCTCCTGTCTTAATCCCCTGGTCTCATCTTAGCCTCTAGATAAATCCTGCATCTGTGCTGTACTGACCCTTTTCTCCTTTATTTATTCTTTACATTTTCCTGGTTGCCCACTCAGAGTGTGCTTTTAGGGTAGATTAAGCACCATACAACTTGAAAATTGCCTTTAAACATAATAAAAGAATACCTGGCATTCCAACATATAAGGTCAAAGGCCAAGGTCAGGTCGGGTCACCAGGAAAACTTCAATAATTACAAATACAGAGATACATCACAAATGCAGATGAAAATAAAATAAGCACGCTTAACCACTTACTTCAATAATATGTGGAATAAGCTCATATTTCCCAAAATACTAGTAATGAAAATACCCATAAAACTAAAACATAGAATGATTAGTTAATGTAGAGATTTCAGAAGGGGCTCTGTAACAACGTCTTTGTAATGATGTATATGGCATATTTGTTGATAGAATATAAATCAAATATCTATAAAAATGTTACTGGGTTATGTATTAGCAACACTAGTTATCTGGGGTAAGGGGGGCGGGGGCAGGAAATGCAAGTCACACATTATGTGATCTGTATGTCCTGCCATTTAGGTCAGATATGTGCTGAGTAATAAATGGTTTTACTTCCTATTTCAATAGCCAACTTCACATCAGTACACACTCTCATTGCAACTCATTTGTTACTTGCAGCTTAATTGTAACTCAGGAATATTGATGTGAGACTCAAGTGGCAACCCTACGTTCATGTATGTCTTTGCAGCCAAACTGGCTCCTAAAATTTTAGTTGTAGCTCAGTCAACTCAGTATTTTGATAGGACGCCTTTATTGAGCTCACATTAGTTGGGACGTCTTCGGCAGCATAAGACAAATTTGAAAATATATTTTTCATTCAAGACTTTTAAAAATAAATCCTCTGAAATTCCTCATGAATAGAAGAATGGATGATCTATTCATAAATACAAACATCCTGTAAGATGGGGATGTCCAGGAAGAGATAACATGATGGCCAGAAACCATTTTTGGTCATGTAAGTGTCCGATAGAGGAGAAAATTGAGGTGGGGGATAGGTTACCTTTAATAGGTAAGTCCTGAAGAGTGATATAAACTCAGTGACACAATCCTGGGTTCTGATGGCACCAGGGAAGCTATTCCATCCGGTATGAGCAACTACTTGAAAAGTGTCCAACCCCATGTATTCACTGGGTCTGGTTGAGGAAACCAAAAAGCATTTGCCACTTCTGGGGTGACTACACTTGATGAGAGTTGAAATATATGGAGTTTTATTCAAATGCATTGCTTTGTATATAAGGAGGTTACATTTAAACATTAAGTGAACACCCAGTAATGACAGTATCACTGGCTAACTCCTGCTCCCATTCATACAACGATTCATATGTTAACTGTTGGTACCATGCAAATTGTTATTTCAACACAAATTGTGCATTTGATTCAGCCCAGTAATATAGTTGCTTGACAAAAATCTAGCTGCTTGCATTTTACATATTTCTTGGGATTGCAACTCAAAGTGCATTGTGTCAGCACAAATAGTATACTTGAATTGGTTGTGTAATACATTTCCCTTACACTAATATAAATGGATTTCATAGATTTCTACGCATTACTTGAGGTTACTGGATAACTGATACTCCTCATGATAAAATACCATAATGTTATGTCTGTTACTTTCATACAACTAAAACAATATAAATTGAGATAACACTGTAAGCTTCTAGGGTTCTATTTTATTAGTATATTGTTTTCTGGGGAGCCATTGGGCAGATTTGATGGAGGTTGATTCAGTAAATTGCTGATTTGTCTATGATTCCACGAATATGACTCCGGTCCAATATATAAAGTATGAGTAGTGCTCATGGGAAAAACGTAACATTGAAATGAAAAAGATCCTACATTTCAATTTAAGTTATGAAACAAAATATTTCTTCCTTTGTGAAGCAAAATTAAAATAAAAAATCCAACATCAATTCACATACAGTTGGTGGCATGTGATTGTTCAATGCAATCAATTTACAATGCTTGAATGCAATTCATGGATGAAGAAAGGCAGAATTTATGGCAAAACAGATTAGTCTCCTGAGCAACTTGCTGATTTGCTCCTGATTCCTACAAATATCTGATTCCTCTATACGATTGATATGAACAAACTAAGATACAAATGATTGCTCAACGGATTTCTGACAGTGTGTAACATGTTAGGCATGTAATATCTAGGTACGTGGTTCAGTTCCCAACCATTCACTCATTTAATTTTTTTAACATTTCAGTTTTGAAAACCAATTTCCTTTTAAACTCTCTTCCCATAAAGAAATGGGTACAAGTTAAAATCACCGTATTTTAAATTTTAACCTACACTTTCAAGAATTGTTTGAAGAGTCTTTTTAGCTAGTGTTATACTATAGACATAATATTGGTAACTAAGGTTTCTCAAGCATTGTTTAGTGGTAAACATGATAACTTCTAATTATTTCTCATGGAGTTTTAGAGGGTTTAAACACATCTAGTTTTTGTATGTTTTTTGAGTTGTTAATTTTTTCATGAATTCTGGTACACTACTCGTGTTTTTGATTGCTTTGCAGCTTGCGCAAGTAGAGAGAAAAAAAATATGCATTGTTCACCTGGATAAACTAGATCTGTATAGCAGTTTCTGAACCACCTGGGAACAGTAACATGAACTTATGAAGGTCAAGTGCAAGGTCACATAACCAATTCGAAGTGCCCATTGTGTTAAATTTTTCAGGTCAAGTGAGAAATTTGTTGCTGATGCCAGATACGCCAAACTGTACCCATGCAAGTCAGCACCAAATATAATAATATCAGAAAACCGGTACCTTTGGTCTCTGGGTCCAGTACCCATACTGCAAGAAACACAGTGAAACACATTTAAGGCAATTTTGTTACCTGTTAGTACACACCAAATATATTTTAAAATTTTAAAAGACAAGAGAAAACTTTAAAAGCACCAAACCCAATCAGAAGTAGGGAGGAATAGAAGCAGAAAAAGTGAGAGGAACAATTGAGGAGGGGTTGTGATGCATTTTGGAAGTAAGTCCAGACCGCATAACTTCTCCAGAGGCCATGGGCCATAATATTCTGTATGGCTACATTATGATCAAATAGGAAAGTGGCCCCGGACCTGCGAAAAATATGAAACCCATGACCAACTGATGAAATGTTTCTTAATTTCAGAATTTGCCTCAGGGCATCTCTTATGTGGGTATCGATCACTTGGTTATGGGGGAGTCTGCATGCGGCAAAAAGAGGGGCAGAAGGAGGGAGTGGCCTGGATCTAAGAAGGGCTTGTAGGGCACGAACTGGACACAAATATATATTATCTAGTAGGGGGAGCTGGATTATGTGATGTGCTTCATTATCCTGGAGGATTTTTATCCATTTTATTAAGAGATGGGCACCACGTGGGGGTGGCGAAATTGTACATCTCTCCTGAGGAAATGTCTATCTGAATGGAATTTGGAAAGTGATTGTGGAGCTATGTTGGACATCATAAGAAAACCAAAATATGCTGACTAGAAAATAGCTCTAAACAAAACTGTGTCAGAGAGCATGTGACATGAAAGGGGAGTGTGGTACATTGTTTTTATGTCACAAATGCCCCTGGGGGTAGGGGCAAACTTGGAATTGATTGAGATACCCTTCAAATATCTGGTGACATGGTGGCTGGACAAGGTTTGAATGGTCCCATGAGAATATTGTGGCCATCGAGACAATACATGATACGTCCTTAAAACTTCGGTGAAATGGAGTTGGTGTATAAATATTCCATTAATGTAAAAATGCTATGAATTGAGATCACCAAGGGTAGGTTCATGAATATTAGATAAGCCAGGAAAGATCTGTAGTGCCTGGCATGGGAAGCCGCTCTGGATGGTCTGAAAGCCGTGTGGACCCTGTGCAGTGCAGATTTCAACAGTGGGATAGACTGGAAGGTGGAACCTGAAATCACAAGTAAAAATCTAAGTTGAACATATGGATGGGGACAGGGTCCCATGTGCGGCGGTGCCTTAAGGTCCTGAAGTACCTCCTGGTTTACCTGAAATGGAAAATTTTTAACAGGGCCTACGAGGGCTCCTTGTGCCTGCTCTTTGGCTATATACTCCTCAACTGCCTCAGGAAATTGTATGGAAGAATGGTGGTTGGTAACAGATTGATTATGAAGAGAGTCAGGATGGGCAAGGGAGAGGGGGAAGCCCAAAGTTAAGACATTGTATCAAATGCTTGTCTGGATAATCTTGAAGTAACTTTTTCCATACTGAGATATTCAATCCCTATTTCAGAGTTATGCGCACCATTTTATAATTGGGTAGCCCAGTATTCCTAATAATATCAGCCACTTTGACACATTGTTCAACTGTTTCTACAACGACTGGCTCCTGGTCAGGTCCTATGAATTTAAAATTCAGAGGGCAATGTCTTAGTAAAACAAACTGTTTTGTTGCGATATATGCATCCTCTTTGAAGCAATCAGGGCCCTGGTTAATTGTGAACATGGGAGTCAGACTGTCTGGTAAACATTCATGTGCATCAATTTGACTCATGTGACGTGTCAAGTTGTCAGAGGCACTGGTGTCAGTGGGTTGACTGTCAATTCCTTCTGACAGTTTGTCAATAACACATTCAATGTATGTTGTATAACTCATGTTATATCTATTATAAGCCTCCAAGTCTTTTAAATAATCTTGGTATGCTACCAGTGGAGGTAAAAAACTGCTTCTACCCTGAACAGGGGTGACCCTAACAGTTACAGGATACAAACCCGACAACTGAACTGAAATAGGACCACAATCTGTGTTATCACATTTTCCAAATTCAAAACCCCATTACAAATATCTTGCACAAAATAGAATCCAGTACTCTTCAAGGAAGAAGCATGCAAATATACTACCATAAATTCTGACTATTAATAGCCCGTTTTGGTATAAACATAGAATCAACATTATACACAGTGTGAGAGTGCACATATTGATCAGCTGAAATCCTGTTACAATAAATACTGGGGTCAACATGCATGGTCTCAGTACATACTTCTTTATATATATTTTGTGAACATGAACTTATTAAACTAACACACGTTTGGTTACCACAAAAATCCACAGAATTAAGAGAGTTATTTAAAATTACACCATTATTTAAAACTGTAGGTTTAACATTATCAATGACTTCACTGTCCACTCCCCCAACCCCTTATTATCCCCAAGGTCCCCCAACCGTGCTGTGTGTCCAGGTGAAGATCTGGGAAGATGGGTGGGCATATGATTTGCCCTGCCATGCACAAAATGAACATACATGTTTGAATTGCCCATAGTTTACTTCATGAGAACAAGTATGGGTAATATCTGCAATGACAGCGTTGTTTGTGTGGGTAAAGCCCTGAGATGCTTGGTCTTGTATGACTGGTAGACCCTGGAGTCCTATATTCTGGGGTTGGCCATTAATTGCCTGAGCAATACCCTTGTGAATCTGGGGATGGATACATTGCTGTGACTGTGATGCAATGGGCCAGGTGTTGCCCATCTGTAGTCTCCCACCAGTTGTATGACCCGTGGGTATGTGGCTAGTAACATTCTGGTCTCTCTGACTTTCTAGGTCGTCAACTCACTTCAGAAGAGCTTGGTTTATAGCATCAATTTTTCTCAAGTATGTTATAACAGCGTCATGCTGCCGGAGTGGCCCTGAGGCGTCATTTTATGGAGTATAATGAACAGTACTTACAGTAGTCCTTCCAGATGCCGTGATGAATGATCCATTTAAGTCCACCCCTTTACTGCTCTGTTTGATACCAACATTTTTGGATCTAGCCGAAGCTGTTACTGTCTTCCTGCCTGTAGTGCCTGCTGACTTCTTTGGCTTCCTCATGATTAGGTTAAAATACTAAAAACACCAAGTATTCTCAACATAACAAGGAAAAATATTGCATCCTGATGTTTCTCGTTCAAACTCTAGCATTAAAGTGATGGTTTTTGGCGCTAATGAGGTATGAATTCTGACAATAGGGGTCAATGTCAGAGACCCCAATGCAGGTAAAATATTTTAAGTTTGTTCCAAACTGATCTAGCAGGCCCTTATCAGGCCTTGCTATCAAAACATCTTGCATGATTTTACACTCTGTTCCTGATATATCAAAATGTGGATACAGCTGCGGGTTATCCAAAAAGAGACTGTACTTTAGTTGCTCTGACATTATCTCACCCAGGCTTGGTAAAGTCAGAATACCCATCAGGCCTGAAACTGATCCTCGAAGAACATCATAGTTCTTCATAATCTGTTCTCATCAAACAAAATACCCTCTTTCAATATCAGTTGAGATCTGTTTTGCAAGTTGCCACTCAGGTAATTTTCATATTATATAAGTTTAGTTATATTACTCAGTTTTTGACAATCTTGAAATGTGTGAATATTAAACTATGTTGACAGGTGTTTAGTATCTCTTTCACCTGTTCTGTGGTACAATATTTGAAGATAACAAACCTGATATGAAAATTGCATAGAACAGTAGTCAGTGAAAACCTAACTGCAGTAAAATATGATGTTCCTTGCCCTGGTTTTTGGTTTTATGGTTGTTGCTAGTGACTCTAACAAGGTATAATTTGGATATCATTTTAAAAAATATATAATTTAATAATTTAAATACGACAATAACAGTAAGGAAATGTTACAATCTCCTGGTTACTCTTTGCAGATAATTCAGTCCAACTTTTAAGACTCCAAGTACATTTGTGTGTCATTTAGATGATTTAGTATAATTGTCATGCCTCTTTACCAATACCTTACTATTTATTTCAAGTTGATAATAGCAACTTAAGCAATGTATGAACACGTTTAGGATACCTTGGCAAATAATATCTAAGGTCTATAATAACACTGGACAGCACATTTTGCAATAGTTTTATATTATATTACTCCGTTAAGCAAAATTGTATGTTATTTTATTCAGTGTGATCAACTAGAGATTGAATTTACTCAGATGAAACAGTGGATGTCAGAACTCCAGGAGGAGAACTCTCGACAGATACAGGTTGTTCAAACAAATCGGTACAAACTCATAGAAGTGTAGTATGTGGAACTTACTGTTCTACGTACAAAACTCGCAAAAGAAACAGATTCTTAATCCTTTGTACAGACTAACTAAAATAATATTGGTGGAATACCTTTACATGTTCAACATAGGTTAAAAGCCAGACCAGATAAATTATGTCTTGAACTCTAGATTATCTAGCTCTAGAAAGCAAAATAGTTTTGGAACATCTATGTACTGTTTGTATTTGGTAATGCTTCCCTACTATATGCTTTGCAGATCCAACAGGAGTCAACTGAAGCTTTGAAGAATGAAATCCTGCACTACAAAGGGGTAAAGTTTTTTATATTATTATCATTATTTGCTACATGTTTTTGGCATTCTGTCCTGCAATACACCAAAAAGCCCGTTTTTTCCAGGGAAAAAATATAGTGTATGTTGAGAAACTATAACTTTAATTTGGAAAAAATATGCAAAAATATGTGTGATCCAGAGAGGCAGGAATTTTTCATATTATGTATTTTAATGACAAAATAAGTTACTTTATGTTGTTTCATTTTTCATGTAATTTAATACTTGAATTTCACTCTAACTGAAAGTTAATTGTCTACTTTATTCAATTATTCCTTAGCTAAACTGGCATCCAGAAAATTACTGTGCTCTCATAGAGAATATGTTAAACAATGGAGAAAGATCTAAATTTATTTGCTAGCGAAAAGAATAAATACTTTTAACCTAACATATAATTTAATATAAATGTTTCACATGCTTAATCTCCACCAAACCAATTGCACTTTTAATAATCTTAACATTTTCAAGTGAGTAAAAGAAATGTATTGATTACATAAAAAACCCTGATGTATGTAGAAAATGCTTCCAAAGTCAAAGTTGGGGTTTTACGTCCCGTTCAACAGCCAGGGTCATATTGGGACAGGTCCTCAGAATTGCCACTTGTGGGACACGAACCCACAGAGGTGACAGCCTATGATTAGATGCCAAACTTGCTAACCACTAGGCCACTGAGGACCTCGAAAATGCTTCCAAATGCACGTGTATACATAAACATGGTGTTATATATCAATCATCAAAGAAGACACAATTAACACACTTATGTTCATTATGATATTTTCATAAGTATTTATTCATAACACTCATAAATATTAACTGATCAATATTTTGGACAATTTTTGAAATTGTTTTCATGTAATATTCAGAATTTGAGTGTATATACATGTGTTACATGTTCCAGTATGAGTTAATCTGCTTACCTCATAAGCCAGACAAATTTTAGTTGCAAGTTTTTATTGTTTAACACAAGAAAGTAATATGGTTATGGATTTAGTTATGTGTACTTATTAAATACAATCTTATTTGTTCTTCTAATAGATTGTAAGAATGCAACAAGATTCAATTGAGGCTTTAACAAGTGACATTCTAAATATCAAAAAGGTACAATTTGACTTCCTACTTTATCATTATTGTGGAAATTAAAGTTTCAGTATTCTTTTCAATAACAATAAACAACAGTGCAGAAACAAACTGATGTTGGTGCTTAAATCTTTCAAAGTGGAATAGATTAACTACATTTGTCCTCCTGATGAGGCAAAACTATAGTAACAGCTAAGCCTCCATTAAATGGTGAGACATATAGATAGTTTAAAACCTGACCTCATGGCTGTCTATTCATAGTTCACTTATACTTGATATTTAGAAATAATTGTAACATAGAAAAGAAGTATTGTTCATTCTAACTGGGAATAGGGCATGTAAATTTGACTGCACCCTGAAAATAATTGGCTTTATATTATTAGACCTAAATTTAAAAATGTTGCATTGTTAGGAGCAGCTATTGCTCAGCAATACTGCTTTTTCTGCTTTTGATGACAGTGGGAATGTTTTCTACAGTGATGGGGAAGTGATACCATTTAGAAATGTTCACCTCAATCAAGGAATTCATTACAATCCAGAGACAAGCACATATACTTGCCCAGTCACTGGCATTTACTTCTTCAGGTGAGATACACAGATGGCATTGCTTGGTTTTCAGTGCCTGTCCTGTTCTTATTTAACCCACCCAATGCATTGAGCAAAAAATCATTCAACATATTAGTGTGTTATCTAGACAGTATGTTATTCATTTTGACAACAATGTTCACACCATAAATGCAAAGTTTTAATATAACTTTCACACTTCTTCAGATGAAAGACCAAAGATCACAACAGTTATAATCACATCAACCGAGGCTATGCATTTAATGTAATTCAGGGAAACATTTCATTCATTAAAGGGCAAATTATTACTATTGTAGTATCATCAGCTCAAAGACACATTATATCACCTGCCGTCATTCCTGAACCTAAAGTTAGAATTCATCTCATTCTTCTTCTTTTTACTTCATTTCAACTGAGGGCTGGTTTGCTGAGGGCCAGCTTTTGAAAGGAACTGAGCGGCTGAGGAGACTTTTTGATCCAGATCCCAATGAAAAGATTTAATGCCTCTGAATACAAAATGATGTATGAAAATGCGAAAAAAAACATCTGGTTTTGTAACCATAACTGCTGAGAACATTCACAGAAAGAATCAACGTAGCTCTAATAAAATTGAATGTTTCAAAAAGTATGTCAAAAGTCAAATTCCACAGTAATAAGTGGCTTTAGATACTCCACAGACCTCTCATCTCCCTGGGGTTTCTGTTGTCTGACAACTCTGCTTTTGGGTTCTCAATGTGAGTATAGTGCCTTTAGAGTCTGTGATATTCATCTTGGTCATGTCTTCTAAATAGTTGGGCACCTCTAAATAGTTGAGTGCAACACAATTATTCAAAATGACTAGGCAAACTGTTACATGAATCATATCTCACACAACAGTCATGATCCCAGAAAGTTATGCAGGTATTGTGCAATGTTCTACACAGTGACCCTGTTACCATTCTTTAGTCAGATAAGTTATTGGCTGACTGACTTGCTTTGCTGACAGAATGTAAATGATTCAGGATGTTTTTTCTCTTTTTCTCTTGGCAGGTGCAGATAATATTTTATGTTATGGTGTTGACACTTCAGTGCCTTTGCTTTTGTCTCTCAGAATGACCTGCACAAAAATTTTAGTAAATTGCTGACTGAATACTGTTGAACCCTTGACCTACTTATCAAATAATGTATTGAAATTCTACTATTTTCAATCTCAGAGCTAGTAAACTGTTGACTCATTGATAATTATGTCCCTGATTGTTTTAGGAAGGCAATTCTTACTCCTCTTATCAAGAATGCCTACCTAGTAGGTGATGATCTAAAGAACAGCTGTCCTGTATCTGGTTTAAGCTTCATATGATACAGCAAGTTTTCAGGTTACATGTAACAGATTATATTTATGATCATGACTTCTCAAATCATATCTGTCTGCTTATAAATCTGGTCAATCAACAGGGATGGATTTCTATTCATTAAGGCTATGGTGGATATATTTTAACAAAGAGGTACGCTTTAAGTTATTTCTAAAGGCTCCAATAGAGGAGGGGTTACATATGTTATCAGGGTATGGAATGTAAAACTATAATTAACCACACCCAATCAAAAATTCAAACACGTTTTCTCTTAATATGTGTCAGCTGACCTGTTATGGTCTGAAGGCATATATTTATAAACTGACTTTGTTGAGAAATAACACACAAAGCAGATTAACTCACAGTTGTCTATCCCAAAAGTTGCAGTTTTCTTTACCTCATCTTTTGCAAGACCATAACAGTACTACTTATTCCTCTAAAATACCTAATTTGTTGATGCTTCACCTGTTGAGGAAAGGAAATAAAATTTATTGACGGTTTTGCACCATTAAAGCACACATTTTACTTGATAATTAGGCCATTTTTCAAGTGGCCCAATTAAATGGGGCAAAATGTACATTATTTGCCTTTTGTGTTAGAAATAGCTACCTTGGACTCCTCATTACTCCCATAATGTTGTCCCCAATGCAAGCTCACTGGTCACACAATGTATGTTTTCTGTCGTAAAGCATTTTCATCCCAAGTGATTCTAATCCACAGCCACAATGTTGAGAGCTTATCAATTAAATGCTGCATTTGTTAACAACTGTTTATTCTTTGAATCTGAATGCAAATTGTTTCAGTACACAGAACTTGGCTGAGGGCGGACAGCTAACAGAATTACAGATTGTAGTTGGAGGCACAAACACTGCTGGTGTGTATTCTAGTGGTGGTGAAACTCTCACAGGCACAGTCATAACACAATGCAACCAAGGTGATAGCGTGCAGGTACAGGCTTCGGATCGGGGTGCACAAAGATGGGGAACATTTTTTGGTATGTGGGTAGCAGGCTTTAGTGGGACTCTTCTTGTCTTATTATAAAATTTGTGGAAACTCATGTTGTCATCTGATTTTTATTGTACAACAAACTTGTGTAAATTGCCTCCTAGTTTTATTTAGTCTTGTGGAACTGTTTGATCAAGTTATTGTGAAACCAAATCTTTCCAAGAATAGCACTGCATATGACTTTTTACCTTTTTTTGTAAATATAAGGCTATTTATGTTACATCATATTGCCATTCATAAGTTATGATAGCAAGGACATTAAAACAGTTAGAGGTAGCCTTTCAGGGCTCAACATTTAAAACTACAGAGAAATAGATTGATTGATGTGGATTCCATATCAATTTCAACAAATCATGCATGACTGGTATTGGACGGATTAAAACAGTGTGTGCTTGTTACAAAATATTATGCATTGAAAATTACCGACCCACTGAGAGGCCTCCTCTATTTAATCCACTGTTTCCATTAGGTACCATCTGAAAGTTGCAGTTTTCACTTTTGCTAACAAAAATATTAACAAGCCTAGGTAAAATGTTCTTTGTGACAGATTTTACTTGCATATTTAAAAATACCACAGACTTTAAATATAATGTTCAAATAAATGTTCTTCATCATAACTGATTGTGTGATTTCAGGGATGACATGTGTGATACAAAAGTCTTGTAATAAGAATGTGTTTTGAATAGATCACTTGAAAGATCCCCTTTTAACAACATCAAGGGGAGTGAGTGGGGATAACTTTGAAAGCATGATCAAACAACGAATCTACCTTGTAATTACACACTGAATAATCCTATTCCTAACTATTTTTTTATATTTTGCCTGACTAAAGCATAGACGTAAGATCTAATAAGTGACTCAAATAACATGCACCATTTATGTTTTCCGGTGTACTCCGCCCAACCCTGATGTCAGTACCCTGATGAAAAAACATATAGTACTCAAATGCCCAGATGCAAGACCAGATATTAAATCTGTTGTTGAACATTTAGAATGGTCCACCTGTGCTCAATAGACACTTTTCTAACTTTTGGCAATGTGAACTTCTAATTCTAATATGAATTAGTGTAAGCAACATGATTTCAATTTGTAATAATTATACAGTTATTTTGGCTGGTGAAACTGTCAGAATTACATTATAAACAACAGAAAAACTAATGTTGCATAATCTTATTTGTAGAAGAAGCAAATAATACAGCCCAGGCTCGAGTATGTGCCATGAGTGTACACTTTTGTTAGAATTTCAGACATCCAATGCAGAGTACTTCAGTCAAGAATGGTGTAACATGTGTGAACCTGTTTAGCCTGCACGCAATGGGACATAAGGTGTTTTGAACTCTCTGGAGTCTACTATTGTTAACCTTTAATGACATAGAGCAGGGACTTGCAATAGTCCAGGAGACTGACTGTGGTGTTAGCCATCAGTGTCAGTTTATGGTTGAGATAGCTTAAGAGTTCTCAAAGTTCAAGTTCCTGAAGAGGCAAAAGCACACTGGATAAACATAGGCAATATTTTTGTGTATTTAATTGTGTACATCCAAGGTTGCGCCAAGGGTTTTCACTAATTCAGCTGTCATGCAGCCAAGACATTGCCAAGACATTGCCTTGGGGTAATCAGCTAGTCGAGTGATTACTAAAACTTAAGTACCTTTTTCTAGGAGGACTTGTGCATGGGATAAAGAGGAGTGGAGTCCAATTCCAAACTCAATAGGACCCCATTGTGATTGAGTGGAGTCCAATTCCAAACTCTATGGGACCCCATTGTGATTTTGTAAGGCATTTGAGAAATGTCAATCAATTTTAAAATATTTTCTTAAATGTATGTGGAGTGGAGTACTGTCCCATCAATTCAATGCCACAGTTTTATGCAGTCATAAATGGACAGAGTGATCTATTGTGTCCAATGATTCAAGACAAACTAACAAGCACAGGTTTGATAGGGGAACCCTTGCGACAATGTCATTGTTGATTTTGAGTTAGACTGTTTCGTTTAAAAGAAAAAAGAAATAGCTGAGATCAGGCACTGGCCGAAGGCGGTTGAGACATTTTCTATCAAGGCCAGCTTTTTTAAACAAGGGTGTGACTAAAGCAGTCTTGATGTAGGATGGAAAACTGCCCGCTTGTAATGAGCATTTTGCAATGTTAGTAATAGGCATTAAGAGTAGACCAAATGCAATGACAGACCAGTGAAGTAGGTAATGGGTCTAAGTCACATGATCTCTGAGGTGTTGACTTGATCATTTTCAGAATTTCCTCCTCTGACATATTCCAGAAAGAGACAAATTCATTCTTCAGAGAGCCTAAGGAGATTATCATCACCTCATACTAATCCTGATCTTAATTTAACAATTTTATCTACAGTGTTACCCTAAAGTGTTAGTTGTCCAACCTAGGAGCACCATTTGGAAGATTTATGGAGTATTTTTTTTTTCATTTCTGCAAGCCTAACCATTTTCATACATAATTTATTGTTTGAGAGCTCAAAGACTCTATTAGACTACTATTATTTAGGACAGGGTTGTCTTTTCATCACACTGTTTCCAGTTTATATTAAACGCCACTTTGTTTTCATAATCTAGCTGTTCAAGAATCCTGCATTGACATAATGGGGATTTGACATTTTTCTATAGGTGCAACCTTTTCAAGCAAGTTCCTCAGTGTGTGAAATATGAATGTGATAGTAAACTAGATATTTTGTGAGGGGGCCTTTACCTCATTTTTTCAAGTTTGCTACAAATATATTGTTCTTTATCTGTCTCATTTTAAAATTTTTTAGCAGTTATCGCACAAGGAATTTGGATAGGAAAAAGTTTGGCAGAAGATAACAGTCAGATTATTTGACATGTTACTATACTAGTTGTGACTGTTGTTGAGGATATTAAGATGATATTTTTTCATGTGGGAAAGCAGTAACTTCTAGAAATCTAATAAAATTTGCTTTTTTCTTTTACTTGGGGGTATATAGGGGGCATGGACTGTGAGATGAACCGACTATCAGTTAGTTTGACAGTGATATGTTAGAAAGTCTCATATTTATCAATATAGTCTCAGTAAACATTTTTGGATTTTATAAACGTTTGAAAGGAAACGTTTGGCAAAGGTTAAAAATGTTGGGCACAGAAATCATTTATAGTAGAATATTTTCAAAATGTTTTATGTATACCGTTCATTAAACCTAATGATAGATGTTAGAAAAACATTACAAATGAACATAGTCATGTCAGAGGTCAAATTCAATATCTTTTAAAGATTACTCACTAATGAAAATATAATTTTGTGAAAACTAGTTGCTATTAAACATTTGTAAAACATTTTCAGAGTAAACATTTACAAAACATTATCCACAAATGTTGCTTAAACGTTTAATGTGTACTTTTTATCAAACATTTCATGATGAATGTCCATCGATCATTTCAAGCATAACCTCCATTTCTTCAACTATTTTATAAATGTGTAAAAAGTGTTTCTGGCCAAACCTAGTTTTTTTAGTTATTTTATAAGCGCTTGATATATGTTTTCAGTAAAAGGTTTGGAAAGAGAATGTTTATTAAATGTCCTAGATGGGAGTAAAACACGATGTCAATGTCTTATCTGAGGAAGATGGCGACACCCCCACACCACTTTGTGGTCCTTACAAAGTATCTAATACTTCATGAAATATGTCTTGTGCCAGATGGTCCAAGCCAGGACACAGTAACACCAATGATTCCTAGATAAGCTTTTGGAAAAATCGTTAAAGGCTGAAGTTACCAAGCAGGTTTTTAATTTTTAATGATATCACCAGAGAGGATCTAACTGAAGAACCACCATGTTTTAAGGGTTGCAGCAGTGTGTGTCACTCGCTGACAATATTTCTATGTGGTGACAAAAGCAGTATTTTAGTTATCATGGGAAGGATATGAACCTGATTGAATGCTGACTAGAGTTATTGAGTAGTGTTATTGGCAGTAGTTGCACAAAGAAACTAAAACCGAAAAGTGCATGGCATGCCCAAAGGACAACTCAAAATTAAAATAGAAATATATGCATCTACTTTTCTCAGGTACCAACCTGTCTATGTTTATTTATTTATTTGGGGTTTTACGTTGCTTTCAACACTGTACAGGTCATATCACGACGGGTAGTTGGAAGGGCAGAGGAAACCAGTACATACAGTTCGTTAGGGTTCTGTACTGTAAACTGCCGACCAACGGCAAGCAACTACCAGCTTTCCCACTTGAGGCCGTGGTGGGGATCGAACCCCGACCTCAGAGGTGGGAGGCGAGAGTGTTACCATTCTGCCACCGTGGCCCCTCCAACCTGTCTATGCGGGAGAACCCAAAACTAAGACCACAAATGATATGTCATACTAAACAATATTTTGCCATGTGATATGCTTGATTTCAGAGAAAGTTAAGAATTTCGACTCAGAACTGTGGAAAATATATTAATGAATCGTGCACAAAGAGACTATAGAGGTTTGGTTACCAAAAAGCTGTACACAAAAGTACATTTTAGTAAAAAATATGCTAATTATATACCAATTTCTGGAGTTAAATAATGAATTTATGTCAAAGAAAAAAAACCACACTACCCTGACAAAGACAAAGGTCCACCAATCATGAGCTGTAAGGAAGTATATGTACTGAATGGGTCAAGGGAGACAGGATGCACATTCGGAGCAACTTTTTCTTCATTGTCCACAAGGCAGATACAAGAGTCTCTCTTTGGAGCCATAAGGAGAATATATTCAAGCAGAAAACAAATAATTACAGATACAGCCAAAAGGAAAGAAGTGACTTTCAAAATCCTTAACTTCTTACTCATGACATAACTAAGACCTATGATATCTGCTTTTACTAGATACTGATATGGTTTGCTATGTTGATTAATGATGCGCAGTTAATATGTCTAAAATTGTCTTCATTAAGTATAAGATTTAATGTGCATTTAACCTCTTTGGAGACACAGTAATTCATATGGATGGTAAGGGGAGACATGCATAGGGTTCAGTGACACAGTCACTAGCCAGATATTATAGAGATGTTATGGATAACGTTTTTCGGTTACACAAACATGTAAATAAGAATAATATTACCTTTACAGCCATCACTGGTCTCATTTCTCAAGTTAATTCTGACACTACCTTACTTGTAGTACCTTACTTGTGAAAGCAGAAAATTTGGACAACAAGTACAGAGTTAGGTATATCAAGAAATTTGAAGAAAATCAAACATCACATTAGATGTCCCATTCAATTTTATACCTGACAACAAGCTGAAATTGTGAAAATACTTCAACAAATAATTCATAGAGAATAAGTAAAATTCAAAGTGCAAAGGCTTACTCAGTGTTGACAACAGGCTACTTTAGGGGCCTGTTGAGGCAGTTTTCACCTACCTTAAGCATTTCTAGGCTACCTGTGCCTCATCTCTAGGAAAATATTCTTGCTGTTTCTTTGGCAACCAATCAAATTCAAACTGAAGCCCCAGTGATTAAATCTGGGCAAACAACATCCATTTTTAACTGGGATACTGAACATGAAGCATAACAAGAAATTTTGATAGGATATTATGGCATCCACAGGAGTTCTGACTTTGTCAATTTTATCGTTTTAGTTATCTTAAGGATTCACTTGTAACAATGAATAGTACTAAGAAAATGCCTGTAGAAGCTGCTATGGAAAAAGTGACGGCACCAGCAAGGACTGACAGCACAGCACCAGGAGAACTAGGAGGACTTGGAAAAAAAACTTGAAAAACAACAGAAAACTGTAAGTAAACAGATAATCCTGGCCCTTGCCCAACAAGGAAGAACTAACAACACCACATTAGCACACTTGGCTTGAGATTGCTGAATCGACCAATACATAACTCAATATGTCAACTAAATCTAGAGAAATCAATCGATAGACAAGACACCAGTTAGGAGGGTTCCCATTCACACGATCATGATGCAGCCGATCCATTCTACCCACCAGGGGCCTCAACATTGTGTCTTAACCACCACCTGCTCAGATTTGAAGAATCAACTGCCCCACCATCACAACCAGGGCAGTCCTGACAAGGGGCAGAGCTACAAGGTCCATCCCACCACCAATATCAAATTGTGCAATGCTGCTTCCATTCAACCTTAGCAACCACAAAGCCCACATAAACACAGCATTATCGAATGCATTGATACATTGAGGAATAATCCCACAGTTTCGGAAGCTGTTGCAAACATTTTGGGCTATTATGATGTCCAGGGTCAGGTCAGAATCTTGCAAGGTAAGTAGCCTTCATTACTTTAACAGCAGTCTTCATCACTTTTCGTTCTGGTAAGTAGAACCTCACTGACATCTATAATGTTCCACCTCAGTATCGTTGGTGCAACAAGGTGTACCGGGACTCTTCTGGCAAAAATGTACTATGATCTTACCTTATCTCAGTGGGCTTTGGGCCAACTCTGTAATATCCACCAAATTGAAGATCCCACCCTCATCAAACAAGCACTTCCCCAAGTAATTCTAGTACCCAGGAATGCCACCTCTCCCCCATGGTAGGCATTCAGGAATGCAGGGGCCAATTTGATGCACAATATGGAGGAGGGCCGATTGAAATGGGCTGACAGTACACAATGGTCTTTAAGGCTGAATACATCACAAATCGCTATGGCTAGTGTCACAACAAAAGGTTTGCAGGTACTACACCGAAGGGTGTTGTTCACATGAAGGGAATCATGGGCAATTTAAACATGTTTATGCTTATTGTAATCGGCAATGTCAAAACAGTGTTTATCCAAGAACAAGGGACAGGACAAAGTCAATAATAAATAGGACCCAGGTCAACAACCTGGGCTAGACTGTATGCTATGTTGTCAGAGTAAAATAACAGCAAAAAGGGGGATTGTAAGGGGTATTTGTTCTGCTAACACTGTGTCACGTTTAACTGACCCTAGGTGGGGGGCCACATCACAACCAAGTCACTTGACCAAAAGTGTTACTCTCACATGGGTCACAAGACAGTTAGTTGTAAGAGTATTGAGTGTCAAACTGCTTAGGCTAGTCTTTTTTAAGTATCTGAGCCACAACATAATGGAATGAATTTCCATTGTACATATAAATGTACATATAATGTACATGTAAATAGATACAACAAATACAATGAAAACTTTTGTACTTTTCAACAGGAACCAGGTAGATGTCAGTTTGCAGAGTCACTATTGGGGCACATCACTGCAGGCCCAGATGACATCAACTAACAGAGGTGACGGGTTAGAGGAAACTGACGCTAAAATTTGTACTAACGTAACTGCACCATGTAAATCCTCGATTGACATTACTGCAGGAGTGAGCACAGTCAGTGGCCTGTTGGGCATATGGATCAGCACCATAAGGCTGCTCTGATTGAGTCCCAAAACACTGTAATTTCTATCCTCATCAAGATCACAGAATCTCTTTGTTCAGGGTTTATTTCACCCAATTAAAGTTGAATAACAAATTTGGTAGGGAAGTCACAATGTGGTATTCACCACAACTCCTCTACCTGGGCACACTTTTGGCATGGGGATGGTCCCGACCAATATTTTCTGCAGCCTTGTGCCACATTCTGCAGCCCTGTGCCTTGCAGCCACATTTTAGGCTGGCCTTCTATTTGTTGGTGATATGTGTATACAGTGGTTTGATACTATAAGTGAAATAGGTAAACACTATCTTAATCCTGATTTAGTGGTTGACAACTACAAAAAGACTGTTTTTATAAAAAAAACTGTACAATGTCTTATATGAAGAATATATAGTCTCATTGACCAGCTCATTGAGTATCAAGATCAAATTAAGATGATGAAGCATCAGGTTTATTGTCAGAATATTGTGCTGTGTACCAGCACATCTACTAATAACCTTACTAACTCAACCAGCAGTCCCCTTCACCAGCTTTCTCCCAAAATTCAAGCTAACTTTGATTCATATGAAGACTGTGATAAGACTACCTGTCCAGATTTCCATTTCCCGGACAAATACAGAGGTTCTCTTTTATTAGAACCAGGAGACTTCCAATTTGTAAGTCCAGATAGGGAACCAGTCACCATCACCTCCATTGATCAATGCATTGATATTGCCAATACTATTAGGCAGATGGGTAAGCCTAAGTACCAGCAGGGTAGGTACACTTTGAACTTGTGCTTGATCCTGGACAAATGTGAAGATTACGTTAGGGATTACCCTTTACAGAAGCTTACTCTATACCTTAAATTTGGTTCCCCCCCTTCAGTCAAAGACTCAGATACCCTGAAAAATAATAAGCAGAGTTACACTTAACATCTCAGAGCATCACTCAATGAAAGGGTCAACAAGGACCAATTTGAGGGTACTAAGGTTTCCCATCAGTGGACAACATTGTCACTAAATTTTTAGATACAGAGGTGGGGTACATATTTTAGCAAGACTGACATTGCTTGCACCTTCAGGGACCCGAGAGTTGATCCAGTTCATATTGGGTATTATATGGCAGGATGGATTCTGTAATTTAGTTGCTTTAATATTATCTCCCACAGGCTTCATGAAAGTCAAAGTACTGATCAGGCTCTAAAATTGATCCCTGAAAAAAAAACAAAGTATAATACCTTGTCATCCACCAAAATACCATCTTTCAATATCTGCTGAGATCAGTTGTGCAAGTTGCTACTCGGGTAATTTCCATACTATGTATTAGTTTACCTGTATTATCATATAGAGTGTTGCAATTTGTAAAGTGGCAGGTGGTTAATATCTGTTTCACCTGTTCTTCCATGCAATTTTGAAGATAACAAACGCACATCAAAGAATTCTAGTTATGGTCATTGCATGCAAGCTCAGTGGAAACCATGCTAAAGTTAAATGTGATGTTCCTTGCACTTGTTTTCGGTTTTATGGCTGTGGCCAGTGAATCGAACAAGGTATGTTTTTAATTACCTCCTCACCACGTATATTAAGTAAGATAATAACAGTAAGAGAAAGCAGCAATCTTCGGTTACTCTTTACAGATAATTAATGCCAACTTTAAAACTCCATTTATGCATTTGTGTGTCATTTGGATGAAATGCCTCTTTACCTATATCTTACAATAATAATAACCGAAGCAATAAATTAACAAACAGGAATACATTTTTTACTTGCAGCTAAAACGTGGGCTGTAATAACATCAAACAGAACATTCTATCATAGTTTTGTGTTATTTCACCCAATTAAGCAGACATGCGTGTTATTTTTGTCAGTGTGATCAACTAGAGACTGAATTAACTATGGTGAAACGTTGGATATCAGAACTACAGAAGGGGATATCAGAACTGCAACAAGTGAACTCTAGATACAGGTTGTTTCAACTAATTGGTTCAAACTCATAAAAGTGTAACACACAGAAGTTAGCTTTGCGAGTAGAAAACAGGTTCCTTATCATTTATACAAATAAAATAATGCAGATGTTATAACCATACTTTTTATTTACATGTGCAACAGAGGTTAAAATCCAAGATAAATTGTGTCTTGAATTCTAAATTGTTTGTATATAATAATTCTCCCCTACCACAGCCTTTGCAAGTGCAACATGAATCAACTGAAGCTTTGCACTACAAAGAAGTAAAGTTTTATATTGTTATTATTATCTAATGTAATCTAATCTACTGCTTTGCAAGCACAATATCTTCCCCACAAACGGGAACTCAGTGTACTAATTAAACAAAATCATTATCGTAGGGGAGTCGAGGGGCATTCAAGGTCGGTAATCCAGGACTGTGGGTGTGACCGGGAGGGAAGAAAAACTATGTTGAGAAGCTAGTGCTGAAGAGGTGAGTTTTGAGGTGCTTCCTAAAAGATGCAACAGAGAGACTATTTCTTATATGGAAAAGGGAAAGAGTTCCAAAGGGCAGGGGCATAGTGACTGAAGGAATTAAAAAAGTGTTTAATTGATTTGTGAACTATGTGATCAAAAGTAGGGGTTTGAAGGAACTTCAGTTTGGGGGTACTTCGACTTGTGTTTCTGGAAGAGGTGTAGGGGTGGATTAATTCTCTTACGTAAACTGGTTGACCGTAGTTGAGAATTTTATATGTAATAAGACCAATTTTAAATTGTACCCTCTATCTGACTGGTAGCCAGTGGAGTTTTTTTGCAGTTGAGGGGTAATGTGAGAAAATTTATAAGAACGGGTGACAACCCTGCAGAGTGAGTTCTGGACTAACTGCAATCTCCTTAACTCAAAAAGCACTGAGCGATAAGAAGAGTGAATTGCAGTAGTTCAGCCTGCTGCTCACTAAAGCATTCGCTAACTGCACTGATGTATTCAGATCTAGAAGGGGACAAATTCTGTAGAGGTCTCTCGCATGTACTCTAGTGGACTTAATGACCTGTGACACATGGTCTGAGAAATTGAAATTAGAATTGAACACCACTCCGAGGTTCCTGACACTTTGTGCTGGCGAGACCTGATTTCCCAGAATATTGATAGGGAAGTGAGGGAGGAGTTGGTTACGACTTTTTTGGGAGCCTATGATAATGAACTTGGTTTGTCTGGGTTAAATTTCAATTTATTTGCAAACATGAAATTTTGAATGTGGTTTAGACAGTTCTTTAGTTTTTGCATAGTGTGAGAGAAATTTTCTGGTGAAAGTGTTATGTATAACTGGGTATCATCAGCGTAAAAGTGGTAGGTCCAAGGACAGAGCCCTGGGGTACTCCATAGTGGAGCGCAGCAGGATGCGATTTTATTTGTTGTTTTACATCGTGTTCAACAGGCAGGGTATATTGCGATGGGTAGTTTTACAGGTGGAGGAAACCAGTGCATACTGCACTGTAAACCACTGGGCATCGGCAAGTAACTACCAACTTTCCAACATGAAGCGCCCGGCCTTAGATTCGAACCAGCTGCCTCAGAGGTTGGAGGCGAGAAATCTAACCACTACACCACCAAGCCCCCCCGCAGCAGGATGCGAGAGTGTACTACCTACCTTGACCGAGTGTGTCCTTCCCAACAGGTATGATTTGAACCAGCCAAGTACTAGGTCACTGATTCCATAATAAACCTTGAGTCTGTATCAAAAGCGGTGGATAGATCTAGAAGGGTAAGGGAAGTGACAGAACCTTTGGTCATGTTAAGAAGAATATCGTTTTGAATATTAAGGAGGGAGCTTTCAGTAGAGTGGTGTTTTCTATAAGCCGATTGGAAGCAGTCATAAGGCCGGCTTCATCAAGATGACTTTGTAGCTGGATGGCTACTACCCTTTCAAGTATATTTGAGATAAAGTTTTAATTGGAGACAGGCCTGTAGTTTTAAAAACTTCTTTATCTAAGGATGATTTTTTGAGGATGGGGGTAACATGGGCCCGCTTGAAAAAGTTTCGGCACTTAGCTTGCTTATAAGAAGCATCGATAATTGAGGTGATTGGGGTAATGAGAATATCCAGATAATCTAGGACAAGGAAAGTAGGCCGAGGGCCTAGGGAACATGATTTACTAGGGGAATTGGTAATAATTTTAGTAACTTGATCCTCTGTTACAGTCGAAAAAGTGGAGAACATAGGGGGAGGAGAGTCAGGGTTGATGTGTTGCAAATTGACAGCTATTATCATTTGATATATGGTGTTATAAGCGTTGCCTGATACGGGCCTGCGTGGGCAGCTGCAGTTTGCTACATCTGGTGAACCTTTAGTGTAAATATTGTTCATTGAACCATGACATTGAGGCTGACCAATCAGCTACAGGTCCTTGCTGCTTGACTGATTTCCACCCCCAATGCTTGACCATTTGAACCTCAACTCACATTTGTACAACGCCTTTAAAAAAGGTGCATTAGTTATTGGAATACATGATTTTACAAGTGGTTTTATTTTAATGTTTTTTTGTATACAAGATTTTTAGTATGCATCAGTATTAGAGTGTTTTAAACGTGATTATAAAGAATAATAAGACACCTGCCTCTACAACAACAAAAATGTGTTAGAGGCTGCTACTTCAAGATCTTGCAGGAAAGCTGACAGGGAAACAGCCACGGTGAAGCAATCAAATGATAGTTGATATATGTTTTCTGAGCCGTCAATTTCTGCTTACCCATCTACAACAGAAATCAGTATCAATACTTTGTTGTTTTTTTCTTGAAAAACTTGATGATTCAAATATGGACATAGTAATTCATGTGAATGATCTTGAAAAGCGAAATACAACCACCTTGACACCCTTGCACTTACCTCCTCCTAATGTTCGTTCAGTCACCATTGGCAGCTATCCTTTGGTTCTAGGAGACGGGCGGAAACTGTCAGAAACAGAATGGTCACATTTCCTCGAATCTGACACTTAATGAACAGTTGGGTATCTTAGGACTCCTCACGCTCAGACCCAGTTTTAGCAAGTATCATGTATCTTAATGATACTACGTTCAGATTTACTTATGACTTTAATGCTGCCCCATCAACTACACTAACTCTGGTCATCAGAGTGTCAATGAGGCTGTCACGAATTTGCTTTCACACGATGAACAAAGAAACACAAAAGAGTTGCCACAAGGTCAGCCAGTATGAAAGAGGTCTGGCCGATATAATAACACTGCCACCTTCAACCACACTTAAGATGGCCAAATGGGGGCTTTACATGAGGTGGTTTTAAGAAAAGGATCAGTTATGATGATCTCACATTACCACGGTGGGTGGTTGGTCAGTTAATGAAAACCATCCAAATTAAGGACAGAGATATTCTAAGGTCAGTTTTTAATCAAATCTTTTTTACGATGAGGGATGCCTCATCCCTACCTTGGCCTACAGTGAGGGCGGCCTATGCCTCCTCTGTTATCATTAAGGACATCACAGTCTTTATAAACACAACTGTGTTCATTGTTGGAAACAAGGTAGGACATATAGCCATCCAGAGACAAAGTGTCATTTCCAGGGTGCTCACAGGCAGTAAGATAAGCAGCAGAACTGGTAGGACAGCTCAGGATCACTTAGACATTGGATAGGATTGGAATGACATGAATGGTAGTAGTAATTTGTATATTAATTCTTTGTTTGGTAATAATTCACAGCAAATGAATGGGGGATACTCTTGTTACAAATAATCCTTGTAATCACATATAGTTGTAGTCAGTATTATAATTTATGACTTTAATTTGTCACTGGTGGCCCTCTTGGTGAGAGACTAATATTATGATGTAAATCCAATATTTGTGCATTATTACTTACAGTATGACAGAGACTGCCAAATTCGTAGTGTAATAAAGATAATAACATGTCTTGCACTGGCTCAATTGTAGACGCTCAGGCTTTAATAGCAGATGTTGACACCAACATGCTCTCAACTGGCAGCTAGGGTTGTCCCTCACATTACTAACTCACACTCACTGTATGACTGCCGGTCCACTGTTGACCTGATAACTGGAAGGTATAAAGATGTTACTGAGACCCCAGACATTTCCCAATTTGCTAGGGTTCAAACCATAGCATTCTTGAACTGGTATGTAGAGGGATGACAGGATTTTTCAAGTGAACTTGGTATATGTATATTCAAAGATTGACTCTCAATCTAAGGGTTTTTTTGGCTAAATATGAAAGCATTGTCAATAGTTGAGCTCTTTAGTACTTGTTCCAGCCCTCCTGTCGGCTGCCTTGAAGTTATCCAATAAATCAATGTTACAGTTTGAGACAACGGATGATAATGCTTACTATAATTATTTCCAAGACTGGCAGTCTTGTTGATGCTATACATGAGTCCAGGGACGAGATGGCTTTGGACAGCAGTCACCAGTCAGTATAATGCACATAGCTAACAACTATAACACATTTGCAAGTTCTGACAATCCAATATTTCCAACTCCGGTCATGATTTGAGTGAGCTGCTCATGCTTTCTTCCGAGATTAATGATCCACATATGACTAGTGGTTATTTAGCACATGACTCTACAGATTTTGAATTCATTGGCCCTGATAGATTGCTGTGGTGCATTGACACTGTGGACCAGTACGTTGCAGCAGCAAAAAACATACAGGCTACATGGTTGTCTAACTACAGGGCTGCCAGAATCCCTGTTTCTTCTTCACTGAATATTTCAGTGTGGCAGGACTATCTTGTTGAGTATCTTGTATGTGCACAAATGTGTCACTCCCGCTCCTATATTCGTTAATGTAATTTTGTATTTATTTACAAAAAAATCACACAAGAAAAGTATTACCCTGAACGATGAATTTATAAAGGATTTGGCTTGGTTTGTAAAATTTCTACATCTATATAATGTCGTTACATTTATTGGCAAACATCAACTTCAAGGTAATGAGACTTTGCACATGGGGGAGTCTGGGGAGATAAGGTCTAATCTACCACATATTTGGCATTTCTCATCAACATTGTTAACCTTGAGATGCTTTATATTGTGATTGCCCTCATGGTTCTGACTGGGCAATAGGTTCATTAGGAAGTACTCTTTTAATGCGACAACTGGGCACGTGTTCAAGTGATCCGAACCAGCAGAACAAAAGATGAGTTCTTAGGATGTAGCTTACACTACATATGGTTGATTATATCCACATATGATAGAAAATTAGAAATAAAGCATGCCAGGGGCATTTACAACAAAAGGTGGCAGGTGCTCTCTCTAGGTTATATTAACAAATATCTATTCATGATGACGCCAGATCACAATTCAGAACTAAATATCAGAACTATCATGTTCAACCTAATTATTTTAATTTAGGTCTCATAATTTGATTTCAGGAGAAACTCCGGCTTCCTTTCAACTCATCTCTTCAGTCAGTAGTAGAATTTACACAGCTTAACAACCTTCCACCAGGACTTTGCACAGTAACCGCTTCAAGATTTTCTTAGCCTTTACAGTAATTATGGGCCCCCTTCTTTTTCATTACATAACATTCAATGTTTTCTGAAGATTTTGAAAGCCGGTGCACTTTCTACCAAAATCATGAAAAATTATCTATTCTTCATTAAGCCTGTGGCCAGAGTGCACAAGATCCCTCACAAAAAACTGAACATTTAAACCTGTTCCCAGAGGGACCTTTGATTTTCATACCATCCTTCTTATTTCAGAAGAATATGAATAACTTTCTGATTCTCCCTTGTTTAGAGTTGGATTTCTTCTGGACTTTTTGCGGATTTCTTCGTATGTCCAGTGTTGTCCCTCATTCTGTTTCTAAATTTGATTATTCAAAACAATTTAAGTGCCAGGATATCATCTTTGTCCCCTGGTGCCCATGTCCTATTGAAATGGACCAAAATTCTTTAAGACAGAGTGGGCCATCACATTATTCAAATTTTAGAAATTGACCACCCACTACTGTGTCCAGTGTTGGCTCTAAAAGTGTTGTTACAATCCTGCCCCCACCCTCCTACCTTTCCATTATTTGCTTCTGAAGACTTCCCACACCAACCTGTTATTGATACCAAATTTATAGATTCATTGGAATCTGTCCTTACATCACCCCAAATTGACCCCAGAGATCATAGATTCCATGCAGATCGGGTTCAACCATCATTTTTGACTGTCAGGTTCCTCACCAAAACATGATGGTCTATGGGTGTGAAGTCTCGCAGCGTGGACATACCTACAAAATGTTTCCACTGCAGCCTCTGAAATCCCTTCCACCTTTGCCTCTGCCATTCCTTCTTTTCTGTTATTGGGCTTGGGCCAATTAATTTTTTTTTAAAAATGATCCTGTTTAACTAACATAATGAACATAATTAACATGTAAGATAAATGTCGTTAAACTTTGTATCACTGTTTTAAAGAAATAATTACATGGTAAAAAAATTATGATCACACTTTAATCTTTATCTCCTTTTGACCTGCACTCAACCGGACTAAGTCACTGGAGTTATTCCTTGACTCTCACCTGATCTGCATTTAACTGTACCTTTCCAGTTGAACCTGGGAGGCTGTCTAGGCTGAACATTATCACCAGCAAAACAACTTAGGCATACTTGGTTAGGATTAGCTTTTGAGTATGACCTTTAATCTAGGTCCCTGACAACATTTTAACAGCTATGGCATATTGGGCCAAAGGCTGGTTTGGTGTGGCTTCATACGGACCTGCATGGGCAGTTGCAACTTTTAACATTTAGTGAGCCTTAGGTGTAAATTTGGTTCATTGAACCTTGGTATTAGCATTTCCCAATGACACTGAGGCTGACCAATCATCTTGCTACCTGATTGATTTTTACATCTAATGCTTGACCATTTGAACTTGAGCTCACATTGGAACAACACCTTTACAATAACCCAGCACCTTCCCCTTGCTTTCCTTCTACCTGTTTCCGTGAGCTTATGGTGTATGTGTTGATAAAATATGGATAAGTAAAGGTAAAGTATCTAAGCATAATATGGCAATATTAGTGATTTACTGAAAGTAAAGTTGTGAAGGGTGTATCAGAGATTTGGCACTAAATGTCTGGGTAAATGACATTTGCTAGAGCATTTTATACAGTAAAAATTCTTCTTTAGTGCCTCGGGGTTTATCTATTTGTCACTAGTTGTGTGTGATATTATATAGGTTTGTAGGGCTCCTTTTTATGGGGCAGTAAAAATTTTAAAATTTTATTCTGTTTAACTAACATAATGTACATAACTAATATGTAAAATAAATGTCTCAAAACTTTGTTTTACTGTGTTAAAGAAATAATTACATGGTAAACAACTATGGTCACACTTTCACCTTTATTCCCTTATCCTCTGCACTTGACCTGGCTAAGTCACTGAACTTATACCTTGACTCTCACCTGATCTGCTTTGGACTGTACCTTTCCACTTGAAGCTGGAAGCTGTCTCAGCTGAACACTATTACCAGCTCAGGCATACTAGGTTAAGACTTAACTTTAAGTATGACCTTTAAACCAGGTCCTTGGCCTTTGATAACATTTCAACGGCTATGGGGCCATATTGGGCCAAAGGCTAGTTTGGTGCGGCAGCTGTTTGGCATTAACATATACACGTGAGAAAAAGACTGAGTATAAAAGGTATTGATTACAGAAAAAAACTGTATGTAAAAATGCCCCCGAATGCAGATGTGCATACACAAACATGGTGTTACACCAATTATCAAAGAAGACATAATTAACACACAAAAGTTCAAAATAATGTATTCACCATCAGTCACAAGTGTTGGCTAATAAATATTTCGGGCAATTTTGAAATCCCTTTCACAGATTTCTTGTGTGTGACTCATTACTACACTGGTCTGTTTAGTGCCAGTCTATGATAAAATATTATCAGTCACATGCTTAAAATTTAGAATGTGTTACAATTTGTCTAACCAATATCTGTAAAGCCCAATAAATGTATTAAACTTTAGGTATCAGATTACACATGAAGATATATGTCATTATATATAGGACCAGCACTAAGCCGTGCACTATCACTGTTTTATTCATTTTTTACAAGAAGTAAACCTTTTCATATAAAAAGACTGCCCTTATCCTTTTTACTAAATAGTTAAAGCACTAGGGATTTAATAATCAGAATTCAAGTCCATAAACTTACGTGTTCCAGTATAACTTTAACTGCTTAGCCCATAAGCCAGACAAATTTTGTATGCAGCTTTTAATTGTTTAACACAAGAAAGTAAAATGGTTCTGGATATGTTGTGCACTTATTTCATACAATCTTAATTTTTCTTCTGATAGATTGTAAGAATGCAACAAGATTCAATTGAAGCTTTAACAAGTGACATTCTTAATATCAAAAAGGTAATCCTTACTTCTTATTGTGGTACTTTTCATTTTCATATTCTTTTGTATAACTATAGGCCACAGTGCAAAAATGAGCTAACGTTGTTGCTTAAATCTGTCAAAGTGTAATAGGTTAACTACATTTTGTATCCCGATGAGGCAAAACTATAGTAACAGCTAAGCCACCATAAAATGGTTTGATATATAGACAGTACAAAACCCAGCCCCAGAGCTGTTCATTCATGTAGTTTACTTATACTTGATATTTAGAAATAACTGTAACACAGAAAAGGAGTATTGTTAATCTAGCTGGTAACAGGGCATGAAAGTTTGACTGCACCCTGAATATGTCATATTGTGTACTGTATCATAAAGAATAAATATTTTAATATTATTACACCTAAATTTGAAAATATTGCTTATTTAGGAGCAGCAATTAGCCAGCAATACTGCCTTTTCTGCTTTTGACGACAGCGAGAATGTTTACTACAGTAACGGGGACGTGATACCATTTGGAAATGTTCATCTCAATCAAGGGAATCATTACAATGTAGAGACAAGCACATATACTTGCCCAGTCACTGGAATTTACTTCTTCAGGTAAGAAACATAGATGTTATTTCTTGATGGCTTTCAGTGGGGAGTCTTGAACAAGTAGTGTGCTTGTCCTGTTCTGAATTATTCCACCCAATGGCCTGAACAAAAAATTATTCAATGTATTGATGTATAATATAGACAGTATGTTATTCATTTCAAGTACAGTGTATACACCATAAAAGCAAAGTTATTACATGATGTTCACATTAAAGATGAAAGTAATCACAGAAAATTACGAATAAACTGACATATTCATACTGGCCCCCTATGAAATAGATAGATAAAATGTCAAAGTACTTTTTTGCACAGTAACATCTGCTGTTATAGCCTGTAAGTCAGTTAGAAATCTTATAACAATGAAATAAGTATGAAATCAAAAACAACTTTTGTTTAGCATCTGTTTGTTATTGTTCAACAATAGGCTAACAATATAAAATTAATAGTAATAAGTATAAAATTGTGATTATATTAAATTTTCATTCATGTTTGTATAATAATTCAATAGTGGACAGGCCCATTGTTCCCTTTGATGTCCAGGCCGGTGAGAATATAGGGGAAGATATTCTGCTTCATGGACATTAAACATAACAATTAACTTTCAATGTGAACTACTCTTTTATTAAGGTTTGTGCAGATATTCCTATCAAAATATCAAAGATTACAATAGTTAAAATCCATTCAACAGAGGCTATGCATTTATGGTAATTGCACTTTTACTTATTAACATAAATAAATGTAAAAAAGGCATGGGCTAAAATAAATTAATTACACCATCCACACATCTTGATATAGGTCATTTACACTTAGCACAAGTATCACTTAAGCAGTTCTCACTCATGATCATACAGAATTATCTGCTAATTATTTAATAGGAACCATGTTAGAATTTAGGGATGCAGTTCCTTCATTAAAGGGCCCCTTATTTTTACCAACTATCATTCAGCTTTTGATATTTAATTGGGTAATACTGCAATATCATCAACACAACCTAGTACTGACAAATTCATATCATCTGCTGTTATTCCTAAAGCTAGAATTTGTGTCATTCTTATTTACTTGCTTGTTTTCAACTGAGGGCCAATTGGCTGAGGGTTAACTATACAAGGTAACTAATTGACTGAGGGAGAACTTTTTGAGGGCCCATTACCTGAGGGCTGATTTGGCAAAGTTCCGACTCATCTAGATCCCATTAAAAGATCCAATTTTAGAATGCCTCTGCCAATGAAATAATGCAAGAAACGTGAGAAGAGTTTTGTATTTGTGATCACAACTACTAACCAGAATCACAGAGGGAATCAACGTAGTTCTAATACATTTAAATACTTTAAGAAGTAGGTCAAAGTCAAATGCCAGAGTGATAAGTGGCTTTTATGTACCCCAAAATTCAATATGGGTACTTATAAACTGTAAGTAACACTTATACATATAGAGTAATGGTATCAGTGTTGCATGATATAAATAGCATTGTTATTGTACTTAATCACTCAATTTCACCATCAGTGCTGGTAACACCGAGCAATATATCCATCTGCAAGTAAGAATACTGTTGCTGTACAAATTGCTTTTATACTGTTAAGGATTGGATGTCAAATAACTAGGTATGAGACGGTATTACCACTATCACAGAATCAAGACCATTTAAGACCTTAAGATGCGGTCTTACTGAAATACTGAAGCAAAATAAAAGCAAATAAAATGTCACATATGTATAATAAACCTGAATAAATTCTAATACTCTTTGTCCAGTACTTTAAAAAGATTTAGGTTTAATAGCAATTTTTGATGAATATATTTTGTTTTCATCTTCTTCACTTTCTGTGACAGGCTGATTCGATTGGTGGAATGCTAAAGTGAAACATTTTTGTCAACCCAGAATTGGAACAGGTTTACATGTGCAGGATACCAAAAACGAAAATCCCAACCTTACAAATGGCAAATTCAAACTCATTCCTGACAAAATAGAATCATATATTTAGTTGAAGCAGCAAAAAACAAACTACAATCCAATTTTCTAATCAATGTTCTTGGTACTCTATTGTCTGTAGCTGATAGCGTTTAGACACATTTGGGATTGATTCAATTCAGGGTTTTCATTTGGTAATCATGCTAGGTTCTTAACATTGCCTTTAACACTGTATAGGTCATACCATGATGGGTAGTTTTGTGAGGAGAGCGAACCAGTTGATAGAGTTGGCTGAGGTTCTTTACTGTAAACTGCCAACCATCGGTAAGCAAGAGCCAACTTTCCAACATAAGGTCGGGGGTCTGAACCTCCAACATCAGAGGTGACCCCTCATGTTAAGAAGATATGTGGAGGCACCTATGTAAAGATTCCATTATTCATGTGTTTGGTTCACAATTAAAAAACACTTTAGCCATTTAACTCTGTTAAATGAGCCCCATGGTGATATCCAAACTGCTGTAACACTTTTTTCTAAAAAGCATAAATTGAAGACATCCCTCTTCAGTAAAACAAACTACAGTCCTCCCATCTCCCTGTGGTCTCTGTTCTCTGTACACCTTTTTGGGTTCTCAATGTGGCTCTAGCATCCTAGAGCCTGTGATATGATGGATCAAGAGGACACCTCTAAATAGTTAGGCACAACACAATTGTTCAAAATGACTAGGCAAACTATTACAGAAGACTTAGCGTAGGTAACAGTCATGATTCCAGAAAGTTTTGCAGGTGTTGTACAATGTTCTACAGAGTGACTTTGATACTGTAGTTCAATCAGATCTGGTTTGGAGCTTCATCATTAAATTCCTCTGTGGAATGCACTTGATAACAAGGACAAGTCAGACTATAATGGTAAACTGATCTTTTATAATAGTCATGGCCCTAGAAAACTATAGCATGTGCTGTGTTATTTAGAGTTTTACGTCGCGTTCAACACCCCGGGTCATATTGCGATGGGTAGTTTACAGGTGGAGGAAACCAGTGCATACTGCACTGTAAACCACCGGGCATTGACAAGTAACTACCAACTTTCCAACATGAGGCGGCCAGCCTGAGATTCGAACCGGCGGCCTCAGAGGTTGGAGGGGAGAACTCTAACCACTACACCACCGAGCCCCCCTCGTGTGCTGTGAAAAGCCCAGAATACGGTCTCAAAAGTGACACTTTCAACTCACAAGTCTGACAAGTCATTGGCCGACCAGTTAACCTCTTTTTTTCTTAATAAGATCATCAAGACAATTAACATACTTTTGTCCCCAATGACAATGAAAAGGATGTTCATCCTGTTCTGCTGCTCCAAAAATTACAGCCTTCACTGAAGTTTCAGAAGATACTGATGGTAAAATCATTAAAAACGGACCTACAAAATCCAGCCTGCTGGATCCATGGCCAACATTACTCATCAATGAGTGTAGTGACATACTTTTACCATCAATTACCAAGTTGGTTAACTGCTAACTCATGGAGGTTTGCATACATGATGGTTTCAAAGCTGCTGTAGTAACTCCTCTTATTCAACAGCTACTCTTAGAGCAGATGATTTAAAGAACTATTGTCCTGTATCTGGCCTGTTTCAAATCTAAATTGGTTGAGTGAGTGGTTGCTCAATGAATCCTTGTCCACAATTTAGACAATCCATATCAATCAGCACATAAAACATGTGACTCGAGTGAGACAGCTCTTCTTTCTATGAAAAATGAAGTTCACCTATCTTTGTCAAGAGGCAGACCTACTATCTACATCTTGGCAGCATTTGACACCAATTGACCATTCCACTCTTCTCTGTTGTTTTTAAACCTGGTTTGGAGCTGCAGGTTCTGCTCTGAAATGGTTGCTATTAGTTGATAAAAATTAGTTCTACTCTCTCTGATCATTGTAACTTTGTTTGGTGTACCTCAAGGTTCTGTCGTAGGTCCTTTATTGTTTTCATAGTATACCACCCCTTCAGCTTGGTTATCAGTAAACATAAAGGAATTATGTTTCATTTTACGAAGACGATACTCAAGTTTATATCCAGTTTCTATCCCAGAAGAATGCATCAGCTGCCTCTGCTCAGTTGAACAGGTGCCTGGATGATGCATGGGAGTGGATGTCAGCTAGTAAACTTAAACTGAATCCTGATAAGACTGAGTTTATTCCATTTAGATAGAGGGACAGAGGGACAATTTGGGTGTGTGGTTCGATTCTGATTTTTCCTTGTCCAAACATGCTCAGAATGTCTGCAAAAGATGTTTTGTGCAACTCCGTGACTTTAGACATGTCAAGAGGTTTCTTACTTATGATGTTTTTGTACTTATGGACAAAGCCGTGGTTAGTAGCTGGTTAGATTACTGTAACTCACTTTTCTCTCTAGGTTCAATCTTTGTAAATTACAATGCATCCAGAATATTGAACAGCTAGAATGGTATCAATACCAGTAGATACACTAGCATAACCCCTTTGCTTAAGAAATTGCATTGGCTTCCTGTTAAGCATTGCTCAGTCTTTAAAGCAGCCACCCTTGTTTACAAGTTTCTCCACACTTTTTCCCCAAGTATTTTGCTCCATATATTTCTCTTCCTAATGCAGTTTCCACAGTACCAGGGACAGTCAGTGTGGTAGTAATTTTCTTGTCGTTCCAAAGTTCCAACCTTCAGTCTTCAAATCCCTCAAACATAGTTTTGCTTTTGATGGTCCCACGGTTTGGAATTCTCTTCCCATTGAGAGTCATGAGTCCCATCCTTAACCTCCTTCAGAAAGTGCCTCAACACCTACATGTACACCAAGGCATACCCACCTTAGTCTTACCCACCCCTGGCATTCTCTGTGGTGCCTGATCTCTTTTCTGTCCCAGACACTGAAACTGGTTGACTGTTTTTTGTCCTGTTGCGCCTTAGAGTCTCCTAGAATGGGGAAGATTAAGTGTTGTAAAAGTCAAATGACAATAATAATAATGTATTAAAATTCTACTACTTTCGTCACAGAGCTGTTTACTTGTTGATGGTTATGTTCTTAATGGTTTATAAATGGGTTTAAGATACTCCTCTTATCAAATAAGCCTCCCTAGAAGGTGACGATCTAAAGAACTACTGTCCTATATCGTGATTAAGTTTCATATCACAGAGCAGGTTTTAGATTGCAGGTGATAGGTCATATTCATGACTTGTCTAATCCATACCAGACTGCCTATAAATCTGGTAAATCAAGTGAGACAGCTTTCTTGTCATAAAGGCTATGGTGGATATATTTTAAGAAAGAGGTAAGTTATTTCTAAAGGCTCCAATAGAGGAGGGGGTACATATCTTACCAGGGTACTTATTCCACACTGTAGGTGCATCAAAACAAAACTGTAAAGAAATTGTTTTAGAATATATTCTCAAAGAGGATAGCATGTAAGACTTAATCTTTAATTATTTTCTGTAAATCCAACCAAACCATTAACCAAATTCCTGTACCACATAAATGTTACAACAATGACTAAAATTACTATTCTACTGTCATAAGTTTGAATCCTGAATGCCCTGACAATGTAGTTCCCAATGCAAGCTAATTGAGATGTATTTTTTCCTAACATAGAGCATTTTGGTACCAAGAGATTATCATCTACACCATGATGTTGAGAGCTTACCAATTAAATGCGGCATTTGTTAACTACATATTATTCTATGAATCTGAATGGAAATTGTTTCAGTATACAGAACTTGGCTGATGGAGGCAGTAAAACAGAATTACAGATTGTAGTTGGAGGCACAAACACTGTTGGTGTGTATTCTGAGGGTGGTGAAACTCCTACAGCAACAGTCATCAAACAGTGCAACCAAGGTGATAGTGTACAAGTGAAGGCTTCAGATCGGGGCACAGAAAGATGGGGGGTATATAGTGGTATGTGGGTAGCAGCCTTTAGTGGGACTCTTCTTGCTTTATTGTAAATTCTTTCCTAAATCATGTTGTCATTTCATGTTTATTGTACAACAAACTGGTGCAAATTGTCTTACAGTTTTATTTAGTCTTGGTAAACTGTTTGGACAAGCTGTTGCGGAACCAGATCTTCCTAAAGATAGAGAGATGGGATTATCAGCCCATCTATGCTACAACATATTGCAATTCACCTGTTTTGAAGGCAAGGACATTCAAACAGCATAACATAGTTATAGGTAGGCTTTCAGCACCCTACTTTATAAATTACAGATTAATAGATTCATTCAACAAACAATACAGGGCATGTCATGAGGGGTACTGAATGGGTTGAAAGCAGTGTGTATTTCTTACAACGTATTATGTATTGAAAAGTACTGATCCACTTCTCTTGTGGACCAGGATTTGAACATAACCTGAGTGGCATCCTCAATTAAACCCACATATTTTCATCAGGTACAATTTGAACTTGTACTTTTCACTTCTACTAACATAAATACTAATAAGCCTAGGTAAAATGTTCTTTGTGACAGATTTTACTTGCACATTTAAAATCTACCACGAGCTTTACATAAAAATGTGCAAATAAATGCTCTTCATCAGTTTGAACATATATTTATAGAACAAGGAAAAGAGTGTGCATAAATGAAGGTGTTATACAGGAAAAGATTTAAAATAAACTCATTGTTTTATTGAAAATCAGAAACATTTGAATTTGTGAAACTGAAACAGTAATGACACAAGTAACACATGATAATAACATTTTAAAATATGCATACATTACAATAAGGAAGGGATTCTGGATAAAACAAAGGTGAATGTTTGCATTTAGCTGGTTATTGAATTTAAAAAGAACAGTGAATACAAATGCAAAAGTCATACATGCTGCAGTTTGCATTAAAGGCCATACAAAATTGTGACTTGAATGTTCAATGATTTTACACTAAGAAGCAACATGGATTCAATTCAAAATGTTTGTAGTTATTGTGGCAGGTGAAACTACCAGAATAACATAACAAACTACAGAAAAAGTAAAGTTACATAGTCGTATTTGTAAAAGAAGTACATTTTATAGCACAGGCCAGGAGTATGTGCAATGAGCATACACTTTTGTTAGAGTTTCATCCAGTGCACTTCTCCCTAAGGCATGTGAGTTTGACAGCCTCAGGAATATTATTATTTCTATTTTGATTAAAACAAGGTTTGCACACATTTAAAATTTTTCACATGCTTATCTTTGCATGTTTAGATGGTTATTCTGCAAAAACAACTACTTATTTTTTCTCTTTTATTTCTAATAATGTATCACATACTTTTGTAATTTTGGACCCTGAAGAAAAATCTATTCAATTGATGAATCTGGAAAATTATATCTATTTAATATTTGTAAAGTTTTTGGTTGATATTTGGTAACTCAGAAAAAATATACTTCTTACATAATAACAAAATATATGTATATTTCTTTCCAATTGTGTGTTTTCTGTATTAATTAGTGATGTATTAATTACAGAATTATATTAATATACTTTTCATTACACATATGTGTATATCATAGCATTTAAAGAATTATACTGGCTTGTAATCCTATCAAGGCTGAGTGTTTGTTTATGTCTTATTAATATGTTGCAATATTTTGAAAGACCAAGAATACATTGAAATGTTAAACACATGAATAAATGAAATAAAAGTCGAAAATTCTGCACTTGTATATAACCTTGATAACCTTTCTAAAATAAGCGATGAGGATCTTTCTCTGAGGGTATCCCACAGTATATTTCTTGAAATACTGTTACTTTAAATTAGAGGTGAGACAGTTAAACTTGGAACTCCTGTGAAAAGAAATAGAAATGAAAAAGAATTGCAAATTATGTCTGATATAGAAAACTTAGAGAAAGTTGAAAATCTTTCCAACATAAATCTACTAGAGGTCAAACTGAGGGAGTTGTGAAAATTAAGAGAGGAGAAAATAAATGGTCCTCTTGTTAGATCTAGAGTTCAATGGCTTGCAGAAGGAGAAAAACCTTCCAAATAATTTTTACTTGAGTGGTGTAATTATCTAGAAAAAACTATAAAATGTGTAATAAAACCAAATGGCAAGATCTGTACAGAACAAAAAGAAATATTCTCCGAAATGAAAGATTTTATAAAAAATATTCAAAGATAATGATGACTCCCTAACTGAACCAGAATTCAATAACAGTAAACTTAAGAGTAATGTAACAAAATTATCCACAAGTGAGTCATATGCAAATGAAAGACCTTTAATAATAAATGAAATAGGAGAATCTTTAAAAAATGTAAAGTGGAAAATGTCCTGGTATTGATGGTTTGCCTTCTGAATGTTTTCTGGCATAAATTGAAATATTTTGTACTAAAATCCCTCAATGAGGTATACAAAAAGGGGGAAATGCCAGCTACTTTAATGTGTTATTAATTGTATGCCCAAATGAAATAAAGCAAGGCATTATTCAAATAACTGGAGGCAAATGTCACTTTTTCCAGTGATTTATAAAATTGAATCTAGTGCAATTGCGAATAGGTTAAAGAAAGTTTTTAGATAAACTAATATTGGAAAATCAATCTGGATTTGTTTCCGGTCACTATATTGGAAAAAGTACTAGACCTGTATATGATTTAATGTATGTTACACAAAAACAAAACATCCCTGGACTTCTAATGCTGGTTGAATTTGCAAAAGCATTTGATTCAGTTTCCTGGAAATTTATGTACTCAGTTCTTAATTTTTTTGGCTTTAGTTCCAGTTTTATATGGTGGATACAAACTTTTATCACTATTATCAAAGTCTTACTTAGTGGTTTTGTGTCTGAATGTATAAACATCGAAAAGGGATGCCAACAGGGAGACCCAATTGTGGCCTACTTGTTTATAATTTGTGCTGAAATTTTATTGCTCATGATAAACAATTATGACTCAGTAATGGGTATAAAAATAAGCAATAAAGCTCATAAAATCACTCAGATCGCTGATGATACCACTATTATATTGAATGGCACTTCTGCATCTCTCTTAGCAGCACTAAACACTTTGGAAGTTTATGGATCATATTCAGGACTTAAAGTCAACACTGACAAAACAAACCTTATTTCGATAAGAAAGAAAAGATATTCTCAGAGTAAAATTGAATTTGGAAAAGAATTAGATTATGGAACTACAGAATTTGATCTATTGGGAATTACCTTTTCAGTGGTCCTATGTAAAATACCAAGCATTAAGTATTCTAAAGCAGAAAAAAAATGAACTAAGGAAGTGGGAAATAATATATTTAACACCTATTTGTAAAATTACAGTGTTAAAAACTCAAGTAATACCAAAACTAAATCATTTTTTAAAGATTGTTTGTATCATTGTAGTACAACCCAGAAATAACACAGGCAACTCTATATATACTGGAACTATATCAACAGGGTATCTTATATCCTATAGACCTCACAATAAATGGTGAGATAATGACTAGGCAGAATATTCCCTTGCATTATTATGTCTTGATACACTTTTTGACCTACCATAGATTGTATTTATGCTTGATAAAACGTATGGGATTCACAATTGTGAACCCTGACTCTTGCCAACGACTGTTATTCCTAACTCAAGTCCAACTTTTACATAATTCTAGAAAAGGCACAAAGGATTTTTACAGTATAATCTTGCCAACTAACATCTAAGGGGACAATTTTAAGCAAAAGTGGGAAGCTGATTTAAGTTTAATTCTGGACACATTAACCTGGAAATATATTTATAGAATATGTTTCTACGGCTTAAAAGACAATTTTCTGATTTGAATCCAATATAAGATAATATATAGGTTTATTGGGACAAATTTACAGCTCTTCAAGATGAAGCAATCAGAAACTTCTATATGACGCTTATGCCATAAAAGTGCAGGAATCATTACACAGCTGTTGTTTTCGTTGTTTTTTGCCCTAAAAATAGTATAATAAAAATAGCATAAAATCTTGGATCTTCCGAAAAACAAATAGATTTTTTGGGTCCCCATCACACATAATATTTGGAGTTTGGGGAGGGGGCTGTTGCTCTGGATAATTTGGCAAATATCACTGGATAATATTACATCTTTAAATGTGCAAGAGCAAACAGATCTTTAAGCTTCTTTCAAAATGAAAAGTATCTGAAAATGTATACAGTGAACAATTACTGCTAGCCAAAACAGAAATGTTTGTTGAAAAATTTTCTGAAAAAATGGTCAGTGTTAACAAGATTACTTAATCAGTGAGACTCTATTTATTTATTTGGGGATTTACGTCGCTTTCAACACTGTACAGGTCATATCACGACGGGTAGTTGGAAGGGCAGAGGAAACCAGTACATACAGTTCGTTAGGGTTCTGTACTGTAAACTGCCGACCAACGGCAAGCAACTACCAGCTTTCCCACATGAGGCCGTGCCGGGAATCAAACCCCGGCCTCAGAGGTGGGAGGCGAGAGTGTTACCACTCTGCCACCGTGGCCCCCACAGTAAGACTCTAAAAACAATTGTTATGTTAATAAGTGTAATATATATTTTTATAAAAATTTAATTATAAGGGCAAATGAAATGTCTAAGTAATTACTGTTGTGTTTATGTATTCATAGTATGTATATGTATCATAATCATTGTAAATGGTTATGATGGAGGGTTTGCTACCCTCGCCTTCCCAAGGCTTCTCTTCTCATGTTTATGTTGCAATAGGGTAAATAAAATATGAGAGCAGAAAAATATGTTGCAGTATAAAAAACACACTGTCACTATAATAAAAATTATATATAACACTTAATCTTCATCATATGACAGACATTTATTAATGAAGCATACATCAGATAAGTAAGTATCAGGTTATTAATGATGACAGATTATTGTGGATAATACTTTGTGATCATAGTTTGTGATTCATAGTTTTTTCATAAGGGTGAGAACTTCTAAAGTGAGATTTTACAATGTGTGATTAACACATATCAAAAATTTTTGTGTATGTTAATCAAATTATTTTAATTTAAGTCCTTTAAACACTTGTTTATGTTGGAATAATTATAAGTCCAATTAGATCACCCCATATTTCCTCATAGGGGTCAAATTGACTAGGGTATTTGGGTCCAATTTGGTAAAGGGTCGATTTACATTTGATTTATGAAAACCCTACCTTTGAAAATTGAATTTGGCTATTCATTTTGTATTGCTGAGCTTAGGTTCATTGGAACTAAACTGTTTCTTAATCACATAAATGTGCTATATTTATAGGTATAAATTTGAATGGCTATATATGTCCAACAAAACATATTCAAAACAAAACATTTTCAACAAAAAAATGTGTTTTGAATCAAAAGAAATACATTTATTTCTGGAAATATTAGGAATACAAATTAAATTAACAAGAACACTTAAAATAAAGTTATGAACACATTTCTGTACAAAAGTTTTCAGAAGAAGAGTCCACTTTTTAAGAAATAAACACGGATTTGCAAAATTCAGATAATGAATCCTGTTACTCTTTTATGCGATAAAAGGTAGAAATATGTGAAGGAAAGAGCCATCACTTACGATTTTGAGATATTTTTAGTATAATCTTTGAATAATTTTATGAATAAGGGTGTATTTCATTTTATATATAATCTATTTTTGATAATTGTAAAAGGTATTCACTTTTTAGGAGATCTAGTCCCTATTTCATTTTTTGTAATCCAGTTTCTAAGAAAGTGAACAGTGTATACAGATGACTTTCTCTTTCCTATACTTTTAAGCACTAGCTCTAAGTGAGTCTCGCACTTCTAGAGATCACAATTTTGTCTTTGGACTTTCATGAATTGTGGACTAGTGTGATGAGTATCTCTCTGTTCACTGAGGTTAAGTGGCAATGGGTTACCATAGTACTGGTATGACCACATCAGTGCACTACTTGTGTCTCTGATGGCTTTGTGGCTCACTCTAGTAGACGAAAACTGCCTTAGGCCTTATTAAAATGAATTTACACACAGGTATGATTAGAAATATATTTCATTTGAAAGATGATGCTTCTACTCAGTTTCATTGCATTAAACTCCATCCATATATCAGATGATGTGTGACTTGGGGTTGCAATAGGGACCTTGAACTTTAAAATCTTGTCTAAGATGTATCTTAATTGTTTTAAGTCATGGTTTGGTGTGTGCAGCATGGCCTTGAAGTGGTTCACATCCTATCTCAGCCACCATTTCCAAGCAATTAGAATTGGGTCAACCCTCTCTGAATTGCATGAGCAGCTGTTTGGAATACCACAAGGCTCAGTCCTTGGTCCTCTGCTGTTCTCTTTATACACCACTCCTTTATTGGAACGGACCCTGTCATCAAATACCACTTCTATGCAGATGATACCCAGTTGTTTATTCATATGTCCCACAGAAATGCAGCCCTAGCTTTTAACAGACAGAATTTATGTCATCTTGATGTTCAATAATGGTTATTGTCACATATGCTCAAATTAAGCCCTGACAAAACAGATTTTATCATCTTTGGATCCTATGCTCAACTCAAGAAATTTGATCCCTATCTCCCAGTCAGGATATTTGGCAATTTTATGCATTCAGTAGTTGTTGTAAAGAACCATGGTGTCTGGTTTGATGCTAATTTCTCCTTTGTTGTTCAGGTCCACAATATTTGTAAGACAAGGAATATCACAAACTGTAACAAATACACATGGGCAATCTTATTCCCAAACGACTCCATTGGCCCCCAGTTGAATTTTGATGTATCTTTAAAACTGCCACTTTAGTGTACAAGTTTCTTCACAGTGGTCATCCCAGTTACTTTGGTCTTCTTTTGTCTAATCGTTGTGGAAGATATAGTACAAGATACAACCGTCCAAGGGTTCTTGGAGGTGATGGGGTTTTAGTGAGTAACACCTTTATGAGACCTTGATTTGACCTCTGACCTAGCTGTTGTGACTTGTTCCTTTAAAATCTTGTCTGGGCTGTATCTTGGATAATGTCAAGTGTAGGACGTTTATTCTTGGATGGGCGATTAGTTTGTGAGTACAGGTATGCTAAATCATGGCGACTAGCCTTGGCTTTGTCAAAGTGTGTTCACCTTTCAAATTTAAAACCTATTTCTTTTATCACAAAGATATATGGATTGAATCAAATGACTATCATACATACTTTGACTTAATTGTGCTATTTGTGCTATACAGCTATACTTCAATTGATAAATTTTACAATTTCATAATTTATAATTTACTGATTAATGCTGTCCTCTTGTTATCGAATTGTCCTGTTTTAATACACATACTTTATCTTTCCATACATTTCCTCTTTCTTGCATGTTATTTTCTCTACTTAAACATTATTTGGTTACTTACATATCTGATACTGTTTGCTCTAAAGTCTCCTGATTTTTGTATTGTTTCAATTCTTCTGTCAGGCTGTGGGGTGCAGGCATCTCCGATACCTTCTTTTATTTACTCTTTTGTAACATGGTATATTTGCGATTGGGTAGGGGAGGGTAGCAAACCAACCATCAGTTCCCTTTCACAGTGCCATTTATTCAATAAAACTAACTTCACTGCATGTTTTGCAACAAAAGATATATATTCTTATTTTTTTTGTCTTTACAAAAATCACGTCCTGGTTATATATCCACCATATTGTTTTGATAATGTGTCTTATGATTTCCAAAGACCTCTTTTGGAAACATTGGAGAGCTTTAGATCTGTTCTGAAAAAAGAAAAATGCACCCCGTCAATTGGAAAAAAAATTTTAGAAATCAGCTGTTGACACCACACTACTCCCCAAAAAGTACTTCACAATATAAGCGTCCCTACGATGAACTAATTTGCAAATGACATGCACTATTTATTTTATAGTAAAACCTTTAAGACCTCGAAAGAAAACTGCCTTTTCACAATATGCAAGTTTTTGGTGTTTCTCCCCGTGTTTTGAATAAACCCCCAAACCAGTTAAAACATCGCTTATTTAATAATGTCCATTAGAGGATGAGAATATGGGGGTTGGTTGAAATTTATTGCCATATATGTCAGAAAGATATCTTTAAACGGCATGCAATACTCAAAGGGGAGAAAAGTCAGTTCATTTAGGAATGGTATTACATAACTGAACTAGTTTAGCACACAATGAGACTTTTGAACTCCCTGGAGTCTACTTAAGTTTTCCTTTGTCGTGTGGTAAAGCAGGGACTTGCAGCAGTCATGAGGCTACCCACGATGCCCTCAGCCACCTTAACAGCTGTTACATGAGATACCTGAAGACACTCTTGAGTTCCCAGAGATGATCATAGCACACACAACATATATTAGCTACACGCCTAAATACTGCTATATCTGCAACCACGGTGACACTAAGACCTCTGATTGACTCGGATCTTCCCATGACATTACTGAGGAGACTCACTGGGAATGACTACTTGAAGAAATCTGCTATTCTGTCTTTGCCAAATGATACCCAGTAACTATGGTGACAGACCATAAGCACTAATCTGGTGTGTTTTGATATCTTAGCAAACTCTTTACCCTTCAGGTGTTTTGAGTAGCAGTAGATTCTTTAAAAGTCTGCATACACGGTCCAAGAGTTATGCAACTTGTTCGTGCTTATAAATATCCTACATAAAGATATTTAAAATGACACCTGATGGTTCTCATTTCAAAATCAATACGTACACTGTCATGAAAATTTTCTCCAATGTATGAATACTGTATAAGTAAAAAGTTAGCTCGAAGACAAAATTTCGCTAATTATTTACTTTTAAGATATTTTCACTAGAATTAAATTCTTTTAGTACTTTCTACTTAACAGATAACATTTTTAAAATTTCATTTCATTATTTAAAGCCACTAGCTAACAGAGCTAAAATAAACTCCTGCTTAAATCTCCAACTTAAATGTAACTACAAAGCCAGTTTTTATTATCTGTTTCAGCTGTTCTATCACAAAACCTTTCAGATGAAAAGTACAAAAGCAAGAATTTCAATTTACTAAATGTATTCCACAGGAGTAATCTCAGGCTAAATCAAACTGTTGTAACAATGATGTTACTTGCACTTTTTTATTGTTTTGCAATCGTTGCTAGTGATACAAATAAGGTATGTTTCAGTCTCAACCTTTCATCAGCAAATAGATAGCATGGCAACAAAAACTCTGTTCTGATCAAAACAGTTTTAGCTGGAAATTGATCAATGCATCAATGCTGGTTTATATTTCTAATCAAAGTAACATGTAAATGAATTAAAAGGTAAGTGTATCAAGCAGATTACCTTTGGAAAGTTTATTGCCACCACAACTGAGTCTCTGTTTGGAACATTTCCAAGGAAACTGTTCTCTTGTAAATCTTTCCTAATGTTGCTTAATTAGTAAAAGCAGAAATCTGTGTTGTTATATGTAGGTGGATCTGCTGGAGAATGAACTGGCTCTAATGAAAGAACAGATATCAAAGTTACAAGAGGAGAACGATGACCAGACAAAGGTAGTTCAAATCATCTAGTACATTCTCAGTAAAAAGCCATACAGGTGTAATATCCTGGGGTGGGTTTCACAGAAGGATGAATCCCAAACTTAACGTTAAGACTTTTGTTTTAAACTTAGGCTTAATCTGTGGTAGTAGGCTTAGAGGGTTTCACAAAGCTGCTATGTCTAGGTTTTGGATAAGTCTAACTGGGTGTGGACTTAACTTTTCTAAACAAAAACTTAAATATGGCTGCAATAAGTTATTTTCTTGTAGCAAAATGTGAAAGACCTAAAGATTAATAATGTACAGAACACTTCCTAAATTAGTCTTTGGACGTGTTTATGTTGTTATAAGGTCTTTACATTGAAAAACAGAAGTGTACTGAAGATAGAACAAAAGACACACATCACCAATAAATATTTTGGTTACAAATAAAGGGTCACATGGCATAAAACAAATGCGGTGACTTGATAAGTGTCTTCCCCATAGTACTAGGCATAGTCACCCAGATCGTCAATACCTTACAGTTCCTCCTTTCCATTCATCAGTCTTTAACTCAGCCAACCATTTTGGCCATAGTTTTGCCTTTGATGCTCCTAAGATCTGGAATGACCTCCCTCAAGATGTTCGCAGTGCAACAGATCTTTAAGCTTCTTTCAAAATGAAAAGTATCTGAAAATGTATACAGTGAACAATTACTGTTAGCCAAAACAGAAATTCTGTTTGTTGAAAAATTTTCTGAAAAAATGGTCAGTGTTAACAAGGTTACTTAATCAGTAAGACTCTATTTATTTATTTGGGGTTTTACGTCGCTTTCAACACTGTACAGGTCATATCACGACGGGTAGTTGGAAGGGCAAAGGAAACCAGTACATACAGTTTGTTAGGGTTCTGTACTGTAAACTGCTGACCAACGGCAAGCAACTACCAGCTTTCCCACATGAGGCCATGCCTCAGAGGTGGGAGGCGAGAGTGTTACCACTCTGCCACCGTGGCCCCCACAGTAAGACTCTAAAAACAATTGTTATGTTAATAAGTGTAATATATATTTTTATAAAAATTTAATTATAAGGGCAAATGAAATGTCTAAGTAATTACTGTTGTGTTTATGTATTCATAGTATGTATATGTATCATAATCATTGTAAATAGTCATGATGGAGGGTTTGCTACCCTCGCCTTCCCAAGGCTTCTCTTCTCGTGTTTATGTTGCAATAGGGTAAATAAAATATGAGAGCAGAAAAATATGTTGCAGTACAAAAAACACACTGTCACTATAATAAAAATTATATATAACACTTAATCTTCATCATATGACAGACATTTATTAATGAAGCATACATCAGATAAGTAAGTATCAGGTTATTAATGATGACAGATTATTGTGGATAATACTTTGTGATCATAGTTTGTGATTCATAGTTTTTTCATAAGGGTGAGAACTTCTAAAGTGAGATTTTACAATATGTGATTAACACATATCAAAAATTTTTGTGTGTTAATCAAATTATTTTAATTTAAGTCCTTTAAACACTTGTTTAAGGGGCCACGGTGGCAGAGTGGTAACACTCTCGCCTCCCACCTCTGAGGCCGGGGTTCGATCCCCGCACGGGCTCAAGTGGGAAAGCTGGTAGTTGCTTGCCGTTGGTCGGCAGTTTACAGTACACAACCCTAGTGAACTCTATCTACTGGTTTCCTCTGCCCTTCCAACTACCCGTCGTGATATGACCTGTACAGTGTTGAACGCGACGTAAAACCCCAAATAAACAAATTAAACACTTGTTTATGTTGGAATAATTATAAGTCCAATTAGATCACCCCATATTTCCTCATAGGGGTCAAATTGACTAGGGTATTTGGGTCCAATTTGGTAAAGGGTCGATTTACATATGATTTATGAAAACCCTATCTTTGAAAATTGAATTTGGCTATTCATTTTGTATTGTTGAGCTTAGGTTCATTGGAACTAAACTGTTTCTTAATCACATAAATGTGCTATATTTATAGGTATAAATTTGAATGGCTATATATATCCAACAAAACATATTCAAAACAAAACATTTTCAACAAAAAAATGTGTTTTGAATCAAAAGAAATACATTTAATTCTGGAAATATTAGGAATACAAATTAAATTAACAAGAACACTTAAAATAAAGTTATGAACACATTTCTGTACAAAAGTTTTCAGAAGAAGAGTCCACTTTTTAAGAAATAAACACGGATTTGCAAAATTCAGATAATGAATCCTGTTACTCTTTTATGTGATAAAAGGTAGAAATATGTGAAGGAAAGAGCTATCACTTACGATTTTGAGATATTTTTAGTATAATCTTTGAATAATTTCATGAATAAGGGTGTATTTCATTTTATATATAATCTATTTTTGATAATTGTAAAAGGTATTCACTTTTTAGGAGATCTAGTCCCTATTTCATTTTTTGTAATCCAGTTTCTAAGAAAGTGAACAGTGTATACAGATGACTTTCTCTTTCCTATACTTTTAAGCACTAGCTCTAAGTGAGTCTCGCACTTCTAGAGATCACAATTTTGTCTTTGGACTTTCATGAATTGTGGACTAGTGTGATGAGTATCTCTCTGTTCACTGAGGTTAAGTGGCAATGGGCTACCATAGTACTGGTATGACCACATCAGTGCACTACTTGTGTCTCTGATGGCTTTGTGGCTCACTCTAGTAGACGAAAACTGCCTTAGGCCTTATTAAAATGAATTTACACACAGGTATGATTAGAAATATATTTCATTTGAAAGATGATGCTTCTACTCAGTTTCATTGCATTAAACTCCATCCATATATCAGATGATGTGTGACTTGAGGTTGCAATAGGGACCTTGAACTTTAAAATCTTGTCTAAGATGTATCTTAATTGTTTTAAGTCATGGTTTGGTGTGTGCAGCATGGCCTTGAAGTGGTTCACGTCCTATCTCAGCCACCATTTCCAAGCAATTAGAATTGGGTCAACCCTCTCTGAATTGCATGAGCAGCTGTTTGGAGTACCACAAGGCTCAGTCCTTGGTCCTCTGCTGTTCTCTTTATACACCACTCCTTTATTGGAACGGACCCTGTCATCAAATACCACTTCTATGCAGATGATACCCAGTTGTTGATTCATATGTCTTACAGAAATGCAGCCCTAGCTTTTAGCAGACAGAATTTATGTCATCTTGATGTTCAATAATGGTTATTGTCACGTATGCTCAAATTAAGCCCTGACAAAACAGATTTTATCATCTTTGGATCCTATGCTCGACTCAAGAAATTTGATCCCTATCTCCCAGTCAGGATATTTGGCAATTTTATGCATTCAGTAGTTGTTGTAAAGAACCATGGTGTCTGGTTTGATGCTAATTTCTCCTTTGTTGTTCAGGTCCACAATATTTGTAAGACAAGGAATATCACAAACTGTAACAAATACACATGGGCAATCTTATTCCCAAACGACTCCATTGGCCCCCAGTTGAATTTTGATGTATCTTCAAAACTGCCACTTTAGTGTACAAGTTTCTTCACAGTGGTCATCCCAGTTACTTTGGTCTTCTTTTGTCTAATCGTTGTGGAAGATATAGTACAAGATACAACCGTCCAAGGGTTCTTGGAGGTGATGGGGTTTTAGTGAGTAACACCTTTATGAGACCTTGATTTGACCTCTGACCTAGCTGTTGTGACTTGTTCCTTTAAAATCTTGTCTGGGCTGTATCTTGGATAATGTCAAGTGTAGGACGTTTATTCTTGGATGGGCGATTAGTTTGTGAGTACAGGTATGCTAAATCATGGCGACTAGCCTTGGCTTTGTCAAAGTGTGTTCACCTTTCAAATTTAAAACCTATTTCTTTTATCACAAAGATATATGGATTGAATCAAATGACTATCATACATACTTTGACTTAATTGTGCTATTTGTGCTATACAGCTATACTTCAATTGATAAATTTTACAATTTCATAATTTATAATTTACTGATTAATGCTGTCCTCTTGTTATCGAATTGTCCTGTTTTAATACACATACTTTATCTTTCCATACATTTCCTCTTTCTTGCATGTTATTTTCTCTACTTAAACATTATTTGGTTACTTACATATCTGATACTGTTTGCTCTAAAGTCTCCTGATTTTTGTATTGTTTCAATTCTTCTGTCAGGCTGTGGGGTGCAGGCATCTCCGATACCTTCTTTTATTTACTCTTTTGTAACATGGTATATTTGCGATTGGGTAGGGGAGGGTAGCAAACCAACCATCAGTTCCCTTTCACAGTGCCATTTATTCAATAAAACTAACTTCACTGCATGTTTTGCAACAAAAGATATATATTCTTATTTTTTTTGTCTTTACAAAAATCACGTCCTGGTTATATATCCACCATATTGTTTTGATAATGTGTCTTATGATTTCCAAAGACCTCTTTCGGAAACATTGGAGAGCTTTAGATCTGTTCTGGAAAAAGAAAAATGCACCCTGTCAATTGGAAAAAAATGTTTAGAAATCAGCTGTTGACACCACACTACTCCCCAAAAAGTACTTTACAATATAAGCGTCCCTATGATGAACTAATTTGCAAATGACATGCACTATTTATTTTATAGTAAAACCTTTAAGACCTCGAAAGAAAAATGCCTTTTCACAATATGCAAGTTTTTGGTGTTTCTCCCCGTGTTTTGAATAAACCCCCAAACCAGTTAAAACATCGCTTATTTAATAATGTCCATTAGAGGATGAGAATATGGGGGTTGGTTGAAATTTATTGCCATATATGTCAGAAAGATATCTTTAAACGGCATGCAATACTCAAAGGGGAGAAATGTCAGTTCATTTAGGAATGGTATTACATAACTGAACTAGTTTAGCACACAATGAGACTTTTGAACTCCCTGGAGTCTACTTAAGTTTTCCTTTGTCGTGTGGTAAAGCAGGGACTTGCAGCAGTCATGAGGCTACTCACGATGCCCTCAGCCACCTTAACAGCTGTTACATGAGATACCTGAAGACACTCTTGAGTTCCCAGAGATGATCATAGCACACACAACATACATTAGCTACACGCCTAAATACTGCTATATCTGTAACCACGGTGACACTAAGACCTCTGATTGACTCGGATCTTTCCATGACATTACTGAGGAGACTCACTGGGAATGACTACTTGAAGAAATCTGCTATTTTGTCTTTACCAAATGATACCCAGTAACTATGGTGACAGACCATAAGCACTAATCTGGTGTGTTTTGATATCTTAGCAAACTCTTTACCCTTCAGGTGTTTTGAGTAGCAGTAGATTCTTTAAAAGTCTGCATACACGGTCCAAGAGTTATGCAACTTGTTCGTGCTTATAAATATCCTACATAAAGATATTTAAAATGACACCTGATGGTTCTCATTTCAAAATCAATACGTACACTGTCATGAAAATTTTCTCCAATGTATGACATACTGTATAAGTAAAAAGTTAGCTCGAAGACAAAATTTCGCTAGTTATTTACTTTTAAGATATTTTCACTAGAATTAAATTCTTTTGGAACTTTCTACTTAACAGATAACATTTTTAAAATTTCATTATTTAAAGTCACTAGCTAACAGAGCTAAAATAAACTCCTGCTTAAATCTCCAACTTAAATGTAACTACAAAGCCAGTTTTTATTATCTGTTTCAGCTGTTCTATCACAAAACCTTTCAGATGAAAAGTACTAAAGCAAGAATTTCAATTTACTAAATGTATTCCACAGGAGTAATCTCAGGCTAAACCAAACTGTTATAAAAATGATGTTACTTGCACTTTTTTATTGTTTTGCAATCGTTGCTAGTGATACAAATAAGGTATGTTTCAGTCTCAACCTTTCATCAGCAAATAGATAGCATGGCAACAAAAACTCTGTTCCGAGCAAAACAGTTTTAGCTGGAAATTGATCAATGCATCAATGCTGGTTTATATTTCTAATCAAAGTAACATATAAATGAATTAAAAGGTAAGTGTATCAAGCAGATTACCTTTGGAAAGTTTATTGCCACCACAACTGAGTCTCTGTTTGGAACATTTCCAAGGAAACAGTTCTCTTGTAAATCTTTCCTAATGTTGCTTAATTAGTAAAAGCAGAAATCTGTGTTGTTATATGTAGGTGGATCTGCTGGAGAATGAACTGGCTCTAATGAAAGAACAGATATCAAAGTTACAAGAGGAGAACGATGGCCAGACAAAGGTAGTTCAAATCATCTAGTACATTCTCAGTAAAAGCCATACAGGTGTAATATCCTGGGGTCGGTTTCACAGAAGGATGAATCCCAGACTTAACGTTAAGACTTTTGTTTTAAACTTAGGCTTAATCTGTGGTAGTAGGCTTAGAGGGTTTCACAAAGCTGCTATGTCTAGGTTTTGGATAAGTCTAACTGGGTATGGACTTAACTTTTCTAAACAAAAACTTAAATATGGCTGCAATAAGTTATTTTCTTGTAACAAAATGTGAAAGACCTAAAGATTAATAATGTACAGAACACTTCCTAAATTAGTCTTTGGACGTGTTTATTTTGTTATAAGGTCTTTACATTGAAAAACAGAAGTGTACTGAAGATAGAACAAAAGACACACGTCACCAATGAATATTTTGGTTCCAAATAAAGGGTCACATGGCATAAAACAAATGCGGTGACTTGATAAGTGTCTTCCCAGTAGTACTAGGTATAGTCACCCAGATCGTCAATACCTTACAGTTCCTCCTTTCCATACATCAGTCTTTAAGTCAGCCAACCATTTTGGCCATATTTTTGCCTTTGATGCTCCTAAGATCTGGAATGACCTCCCTCAAGATGTTTGCAGTGCAACATCAGTTGCCTCCTTCAGAAAGAAGCTTAAAATATACCTGTTTGCAAAAGCCTAACCACCATAGCCTCCCCGTAACATCTGTGTCTCCTTGGTATGACCTGGCTATGTCCCTTGATTGACGCTAACTGCCTTGCTTTATGTTTAGATGTGCCTTAGAGTCCATAAGTGATGGAGATTAAGCGCTATAAAAATCCACATTAGATTAGATTGGCTAAGTCACCCAAAATCCAAATCCAAAACACACGTCACCAAAAAATATTTTGATTAGAAATAAAGGGTCACATGACATGAAACAAATGAGGTTACTTGATAAGTGTTTTGGTTAAGTCACCCACAATCCATTTAAGCCCATACACTAAGCTAAGACAAAAAGCTCAGATTTAAATCCCTGACATGCTAGGTCCAGGCTCAGTCTAATACCTTTGGGGAAGCAGAACATACCCTTAATAGAAAAACATGTCATGGTATGATTAAAAGCTATCGATAATAGTTCAAACACAGATTGTAGTTTTAATTCTAAGAGTACTTTTATAGCGCTTAATCTCGATCTATTTACAGATTTTAAAGCGCAACTTTTTTATGCCAGAAAACACAGATCATAATCATTAAAATAAACATATACATTGCCTTCAGCTAACAACGGCATGTTGTAAAAAACATATAAAATGATTCATTATGTACTTATTGCATATTACAGAAATTTTACTGTAAGACAAATACAAGAAATATTTGTATATCATGAATAAATGTAATAACATTATACAGTTGTATATCGTGAGTATTATATTGTTCATTTTTTAAGTGACATACTTTTTCATCGAATGAGGGATGTTATACTTCAACTGAATAAAACACTTCTTTCTGGGCAATATCTTGATTTATGAAGCCCGAGGGCATGTGATATTGCACAGAAAGAAGTGTTTTATTCGGTTTATTATACCGAAAGTATTTATTTTTCATCTTTTTCATTAAGCAGTAATTGCAGTAAGTAGGCGCTGTAAAGGTATAGGAGAGGTGAGTAGAATAGTTGTGAAAGTCTGTTTAAATATGATGAACTGTGATGTCAATAACCAACTCCTTTCACGTCATTCACTATCCAGTTCTTCTACAGACTGAAGAAAATCAATATCACCACCCACCCACCCTCCCATAACTTGCTGTTATCAAATTATGAATAACATCATTATGTGACGTAACCATGATGTATAAATGTAATTCTAACATGACACGACTGTGTCCGTGATTCTGATTGGCTAAGACACAAAAAATTGCTCTGTAAAACCCCGCATAACCTCATGAGTTCTATTTTATCACTCACAATGCTGCTCTGCAAAAAGAAAACTTGAAGTAACAGCTTGGATTTTTTTCACAAAATAGATAAATAATAGTAAATACGATATTCAGGGATTCGTATATTTTAAATAAAATATATTGACATGAATCTGCTAAAGATTAATTCCGTTTAACAAAGAAAAGGGCTATCTTATTTTGTGGCTCTTCCAATAATTCAACTGCACCCTTCGAGAAACAAAATTTTATAGAATATTTGTATATTTTTCTACAAAATAGCTTCAAAATTGAAAATTTTAATTACTTAAATGTAGCTTTTATAAGCTACAAGCTCACCATGTGGGACTGAATGCTTTACTGGTAACCGCAAGGCACTACGACCAACGTCATAGACATTTATACTTGGCCGTAGCCTCAGGTTGTTGTCACGTGATCTGCCCCTTTTGTTACAACTTTTCTCGTTGAGATTTAAACCCATACCCCGCAGCTGTAATACAGCGGGGAGGCAGGGTGGGACTCTCCTCAGTCCCACATGGTAAGCTTGTAGCTTATAAAAGCTACATTTAAGTAATTAAATTTTTCAATTTTATTGCGCTACAATAGCTTACCATGTGGGACTGAATGCTGAATCCAACCGTCCAGAGGAGGGATCCCAGCTGAGACTGGCAGATAAGTCTGTTTTTCTTAGAATTTTGATAATAATAGTAGAATGAAAGATCGAAAGTACCAGTCTGAGTCCCGTCTACAGGGCCCCAATCCCGAAGACCGAGCCTGTAGAAGCCAAAAACCTGAAAGAATGACAGTGCTAAAAAACTGTCAGGGTGTTTGACGAGAAGAAGATGTGTACCCTAGATACACAGACGGGGTCAGTCCCAAGGATGATCACAGAAGAACCCGAGCTTAAGGCTTGGGTACTGACTAAAATAACAACCTTAAGGTCCTTAATACAATGTACAATTATAATGATTTAAAGATTAGATAGACCTTAACGGATACACCCTGATGAGGTAGATGTATACCTAGATCCTGGGCTTAGACTCCTGAAGACTTGGTTGTAGCGGATGTGCTCCCCCCTTGCTTTCTTTCCGAGGATGACTGGACTGAGGAGAAGGGTCTAGGACCTGTTGTGCCACTACTACTGGTCCCAGATACAGATTTTTGTCATTGTCCGATCAAGTAAGGTCTTTTAGATAAAATTGGTAAAAGTGTTCCAGTGACAGGCTTGCATGATCTGGTCCACCGATACCCCAACGTAAAACACCTTAGAGGCTGCGAAGGCCCGAATGTCATGCGCCTTGACTTGGACTAAATCCAAGGCTTGCTGGTCTGCTTGTTTATAACAAAGTAGGATGGTTTGTTTCAACCAAGAAGAGAGAGTAGCGGGTCTGATGACTGATGTATGTCCTTTCTTGAAGGAAATGAAAAGGAGGGACCGGAAACCTCTTAGGTCCTGGGTTCGGTCCAGATAGTACCTCAGGGCCCGCACCGGACACAGGGTCCTGTCTTCTTGGACTGTCTATCCACAATGGTAGTTAAAGCAGGGATAGTCACCAGAAACACGCTTGAGAATCTTCTCTTGATAGTTGGTTTTTGGCTATGAAGTCAGAAGAAGGGAACAAGGAGACCTTTTCCCAGTGGCCTTGATTAGATACTTTTTTTGCAACCCAGGCATGGATTTCACTGCCGGCGCTTGCATGAGGCCAAAACTAGGAAGAAAGCAGTTTTGAAAGTGCAATGTTTGAGGTCTGTGTGTTTCATAGGCTCAAAGGGTGCTTTTGTGAGCTCATTGAAAACAACAGAAATGTTCCACTTGGGGAGATTTCTGGGACTTTGGGGCGATCCCTGTGGAAACTGGAGAGCAACCTATGAAGGTCCTCATTATGAGCAATATGTTGGCCGGATGGGCCCAAGGTGTCAACAATGGTAGTCCTGTAACCATCAATGGTGGAGGGTCGCCTGTTAAGGTCTAAGAAATGTATGAAGAAATCTGAGATTTGTTTCACATATGGGGTGAGAAATACACCGAATTTTCTCTGCAACATTTTTCAAATAGGGCCCACTTGATTTGTAGATGGTCCTTGTTGATGACTGCTGAGGTGCAGCAATTGTCTCTGCCACTTTCACAGAGAAGCCTTGTTCTTGGAGTTGTCCACTCCTAGACACCAGGCGTGGAGATTGAGGTGCTGCGGTTGCTGTGGAACACGTAGTTGTGGGACTGCTTGAGGAGTGTTGTCGACACCGGGAGCTGCAGTGGGATCTCTGTTGAGAGTTGCACTAGGTCCCAAAACAAGGGCATCCCTGGCCAGCCTGGGGCTATTAGTATGATCAGACAATTGCATTGCCTGATTTGTTGGATCACCCTGAGAAGGAGAGCCGGAGGAGGGTAAGCATAGGCAGTGAGATCCGTCCAGTTTATGTTTAGAGCATCTATGTCCCAGGCCTTCAGGTCTGGGATAGGAGACACGTACAGTGGAACCTTGTGGTTCAGATAAGTGGCGAATAGGTCCACGTGGGGGGTGAACCACCTTTGGCAGATATGTTTGAACACCTGTGGATGTAGTGACCATTTGGTCGACTGTACCTGATTCGACCTAGAGAGTAGGTCGGCCATCACATTCAGACACCCTGGAATGTGCCTGGCTTTCAATATGATGTGAGAATGATGGGACCAGGTCATGATTCTCCACAGGAGTGCACACAACTCCACTGAGTGTGTTCCCCCTTGTTTGTTTATGGAAGCCACCACAGTTGAGTTGTCCGTAGCAACGAGCACGGTTGGTCCTGACACTGGTCTTTGAAGCGTCTCAAGGACAGAAAGGCAGCTTTTAATTCTAGGACGTTATGTGAAGCCCTTTTTCCTGGGAAGACAACAGACCTTGTGTAGAACTTCGTTCTAAGTGAGAGCCCCAACCTTCGTTTGAGGCGTCTGTAAAGAGTTGGATACTGTGGTCTTTGGGATGAAGGTATGAGCCTTTCATCACATGTGCAGGATTCTGCCACCAACCAGGTGTGCAGAGATGGCTTCTGTCCAAGGAAGGAGGCTGTCCAGTGGTTGAGGAAATTTCCAGTGCTCCTTGAGGTGAAACTGAAAGGGTCTCATTTGAAGTCGTCCCTCTGGGACCATTTTCTCCGTTGAGGCTAGTGACCCAATTAGAGACATCAAACATCTTGCAGTCAAAAACATGTTTTGACTTGCAGTGTAGGATAAAATCCTGGAGTTTGAGCCATCTCTCTTGAGTGGGTTTTACAAGGGCTGAATCCAGGTGGAACTCGTAACCCACGAAAGAAAACACCTGATTGGGATTCAGTTGATTTCATTGATTGATAATCCATCTCAAGGACTGGGTTAGATCTACCACTGCCTGAGTGTTTACTAGGGCTTCCTCCCGCGACTGATCAGCCAGTCGACCAGGTATTGGTGGAGTCTGAGACCTGGTGAGGGCCATGAGCTTCACCTCCTTTATGATCATGGTAAAGACCTGGGGTGCTGTGGCAAGTGTGAAAGGTAGGGAGGTAAACTGGAACACCTGAGACCTGTGGCAAAATCTTAGGTATTTCTTTTGAGTGAGGATGGATGGGGATGTGAAGGTAGGCATCCGATAGATCTATCGACGATACCCATTCCCCTGGAATCAGGGAGGTCCTGACGGACTCTGGAGTTTCCATCTAGAACTTTTCTACATGTAGAAAGTGTTGAGCCTTCTTAAGTCTATAACTGGCCTCCACCTTTGGTGAGGCTTGGGTACTAGAAACAGGCGACTGTAAAACCCGAGAGATTTTACATTTTCCACCCTTTTGATAACATACTTTGACAGTAGAGACTGGATGCAATGGGCCAAGGCTTGGTCCTTTAGGAGGGCCTTGTATTCTGATATTATCACAGAAAAACTGACCAAGTTGGGCTTTGAGAGGAATGGCAGTACGTAGCCATTGGTGATAAGGTTCAATAGGTTGGATGAACAATTGTTTGTTTGCCAGTCTCTGTTGAAAGAACGGAGGCGACCTCCTGCTGGTGGACTGCTTGAGGCTTTAAAGGAGTCATTGGGAAGAGGGATCCACGCCCTCTTCCCCTGTTGTGGGGTTGAAAAAACGACCCTTGGAGCCTCTGAAGTTCTGTTTACTGCTTTGTGAGGGATTGCCGCCATAGGGGCGTTTCCTGTAGGAGCCTCTTTGTTGTGGGGAGCACGAAAGGGCTTATTCTGGTAGGGTCCGAAACCCTGAAAATCTTTGAGGTGCCTTTTAGGAAGGAAGTCCTTGCCTTCCTTCACCAACTATGATTTAAACAAGGAAGACTGCCAGAAGGATGCCTTCCGGAGTTCTTAAAGGGCTTATTCTGGTAGGGTCCGAAACCCTGAGAACCTTTTGAGGTGCCTTTTTAAAGAAGGAAGTCCTCGTCTTCCTTCACCAACTAGTTCTTGAGGCCTGGTTTCTCCTAAGTGTGGTTGTAATAGGGTCATTTTGGCTTCGAGCCTAATCAATCCAGTATTGCCCATTGGGGGTAATTTTCTCTGGAGAATATGGAACAAGGACTACTAATGCAAGTCAAGGCCCTGTGTTGGATCAGGATGGTCTTATTCCACAGATCCAGAGACTCACAGGCTTCCTCATAACCACGTTTCACTACTTTATCAGGGTCGGCACCTTTCCTGATCTGAAACTTGACCAGTTTTAAAAAGTGTTTCAGGCTATATTGACACTTCTCCAAAGTGACATGACAGAAAGAGGAAGTCTTGGCCAAGGTAGTAGCGAAATTGAGAGTGGAAAAATTCTGTCTTGCCTGATGTTCCATTTTTTAAGAATTGGAAGAGGAACCTTGAAAATAGGATCCCAGATGACTTAGAAGAAATACAAATCCTGGCAAAGTCTGTATTCAGCTCTTGTATTTTGTCCTCATAACACGACTGGTTTGGCTGGTATCACTTGACAATGGGAGGAGGTGGTTGGATGTACTTACCCTCAGGTAAATTTTTGTTTGGAAGTCCTGATCAAATTTATCAAAGGCATTTAATGATTGAATTGAGAGGCAACATGGAGGAAGGACCTCTTGGTCTAAGTTTTGCTTGCCTTTCTCAACATCAAGGCACATGACCGCAGTTGAAGATCTAGGTAAGGATTCCCTAGGTTCAGGCAACTTGAGGATGCGGCAAAACATATCCACCTCAGCGTATTGGAATGGGATGTCAGCCAATGCTACTTCCCTATAATAAGGAGGGTAGGGGTCATGTTGGGGTTTTCCTTCACCAACTGTGAATTAAGTGGTCCTGATCAGGGTATGACTTCCTGGAGGGCTTAGGGAACCTATGCATATGTTCGGGTACTGATCCTCCTCTGAAGATGAGGGTACGAATCTGGCCCTCGACTTGTGTTGGCTTATCAGAGTGCTTTGGGCCTACTAGGGACTGGTTGAGGGTCGTTAGAATAGTCCAAGTAGTGGTCCGAGGAGCTCGGATCCACAGCATATTGACTGGAAGAGTGTAAATATTGTTTTGGGCTGGTCGAGGCAACCTACAAGGGATCCTCGGCCGAACTACGACCTTGACACGAGTCGTCTACGAGGCGACTAATTACGAGTGGAGGCGAGAAATTGTTGAGTTCTGGGGCGAACTCTACCTCCAGTGACTCGATAGTACTACTGGATTCGAGGATTTGTCCAGATCTTGGAGGGTGCTTTCGTTTTATGAGCAGAAGAAGAGGTCTGATCTACCTCCCTTTGCTTTTGTAAAGATTTCTGAAATCTTCACGGAAATTATTGAACACCTCCAATATATGTATGTTGACGCGAGAAGACAAAGATATTTTAAGATTAGCTGTGACACACGGATCGTGGACCTTACCTGCCTCTCTGCAGGTAGGAAGGAAATAAGTGCATTTGCTGTAGGTATTTTTACTAGTTTGGTGTGTGAGAAGACATGCTTTAACACAATAAAACAAACGCGAGTAGACCTCGAGTCAAAAACTCGCAGAAGAAAAGCGAGGCGAGTTCATAAAACTTAAAACAAGGACAATTTACAAAAGCGGAAGTGCTGAAAATTGGCCAGAATGTGCATTATACAATAGTAAATGAAATGCATAAAAAGGAACGTATAATAATAACACTGCACTGAGATATATAGAGAAAATGGCAGTAAATACTTCCCAAAGACTGTAAAATGGCGGCGACCAATGAGAAAAGTTGTAACAAAAGGGGCAGATCACGTGACGACAACCTGAGGCTATGGCCAAGTATAAATGTCTTTTTTTCTTAGACGTTGGTGGTTGTGCCTCGCGGCTACCAGTAAAGCATTCAGTCCCACATGGTAAGCTATTGTAGCGCAATAAAACTAATTTTTATAAGATCTTCTAAAATGTCATGTTAGAATAAACATAGACAACTCTGAGCTTTGCCTTCATGATCCTAATATCGCTAATAGTAAAATCGCCTATAAACCCTCGCTCGTCGTTGTCTATTTCTATAACAACGTCTTGTTTGTTTACATTCCGAGATTAAAAGGGCATTGGAGTGATATGTTTTGCTCAAAACGGGCAATATCACATAATATAGCCTGCAAATACTGCAATCTGATTGGCTGAAACTCACTTGAGGTATAAAGCCCCCATGTTTTATGATTATTAAGTAAAATACTTCCATATTTAATGAAAGAATACAAAAAGGGCCTTGATGTTTAAACAGGCATCAGTGACTATACCAGTTTTACTTCTTAATGCGGTTGTTCCACTGGAGTCGACCGGTCAGTAACTAGGTTTTTTCAGGATTCAGACCAATGTTTACATGGATGGTTACAGTCAGTTGCAGTTTCCGGGCCTGTCGGCAAAAGTCGGTGAAATATCAAACATGTTTGATATTTCTACAACCGTTTCCGACCCTTGTTACAGACCCTAATTTCATCCCCCTAGCAACTGTTAACTTAACGGCCTGTTGGTTACACTTCCCAGCTTGTCAGTTAATGAAACAGGCTTGTCTGTATCACGTATCTGGCTTCTCCCAAATATGGTGATCCCAACTGTACTTGATGACAAACACACTGTACAGAAAACATACCGTACAGTCGGTAACTTTAACTGACCTGTCTGTAACTGTTCCCGACAGGCCTGTAACCCTCTCAAGGCCGGTTGGGACCTTTTCACATCTGGGTTCCAGAGTCCGGAAAGTTTATAACTGACAGGCCTGGAAGTGAAACAGACAAGCTGTAAACAGAAACCAACAGGCCTGTTACACTAACAGGCAAGCCGGGAACTGTAACTGACAAGTCTGCAATACTTTATCCTTTACGGTCAGTTTCAAGATCTGGAGGATATAAAAGTGATATATTAGTGTGAGCTAGGCTGGACTGGTTGGGATTGAAATCTGTCCTTTAAGGTTTCACTTTTGAGTTTTAAGTTTTGTTTTTTAAACAAGTTGTATATATAATTGATCAGCATGCCAAGGCATAGAAGGAAAAAGATTGAAGTACCTACTGATAGAGAGGAGAGGGATGAGAGAGAGAAAGGGGAGAGCAAGAGGAAAGAGAGGGGAGAGAAATGGAGGATAGAGAGTGGGACAGAGTGGAGACAGAGACGATAGAAGCCAGGGGAAGCAGAGGATACAAAGGATAGAGGGGAAAAAGACAAAAGACTGATAGAGATACAGATCCAGAATGCAGTCAATCAAGACAGAAGGAGGGACAGATGAAATCGAACGATTCTAATGAGGAAGCAATTGTGGATTTCGTGAAACAGCATGAGGAACTATTTGACAAGACCCATGCAAAGTTCAAAACAGATAGAGGAAAGAAAGACTCTGGGAAACAATTGCTGCGTCCAGAAATTTGCCTGTCAAGAAGTGGTTCAACACTCCATGTACCAGATATGGCAATCTCACACGTCAGGTCAATCTGCAGCCAAAAACACAGAAAGACAGACCTGGTTGAAGGACAGTTTCAGCTTTCTACGAGGTCACATCAGAAGGAAGGGTGTGGTCTCTCTGCCCCCACTGTCTCTCACTACCTTTGCCCTTTGTTCCATGGCCATCAACAGTACTCTACATCTACTGGCCAATAAGCCAAAGGCATTTTCCACCACCCTGCATCCCCTTGAAATTTTGTAGTTGGCTATTCTCTCCTCCCTGGTCAGTTGTCTTCTGTTGAATGGCTTGACCAACCAAGGCATGACGGCAAAGGTGTTGTCCACCAACAGTAAGTAGTGTAGATCTGGCCCTCCTGATCCCAGTGGATTTGGTGGTGGTAGTCCCAAGGTGCCATTCTCAATTGCTCTTTTCTGTTTGCTACAGTTGAAGATCTGAGCATCAGACGATGAACCACTGGCCCCCACGTTGACCAACAGAAATTTGCATTCTGCATCCACCAAGGCCAACTATACCAGGGAGAAGTAACCCTTGTAGTTGAAATATGTGCTAACTGTCCACCGTGGGTTTTCTGATAGCTATGTGCTTGCCATATAATGCACCAACTGCATGGGGGACATTCCATCTGTTTCTGAAATTCTCTTCTGTTGACTTCCATCTTCAGGATCTGTTGGACAAATCAAATATTCCTTTTGAAATTCGCGCAAGATGGCTTTGCAGACCTTGAGTACAAATTTAACGATGGTAGTTCTGCCAACCCTACAGTGGTACTGTAGTGAAGTGTAGCTTTCCCTCAATGTAACAGCTAGTTTCAGTCCCAATTCCAATGGCTTCCTGAAGTTTGTTTCTGACTTCCTGAGGTAAAGTGGTAATTCTCAAATCAAAGAAAGCTAGTTCCATCCTGGTGAAATTCCTGTAGCCTTATATGTCAGTTGTGATTAATTTGTCCAAGAGTGTTCTGTATCATCCCCTTTTCTCCCTCTGCAGTAGCCAGGGAATAACCCATGGATTCTGTGGCTTCCTCCTCCTCCGCGTGGTTCTGGCTGTGGTCGTGGTGGTTCTGGCTGGGCAGGTGCTGGGTTCTGCTGTCTTTTGTGTTATGAAATGATGAAGTATAATAACATATTTAACTCAATAAAAACAAAAGCACCCTAAACTTGTCAAAGAGTTCCCCTTGATGTGTTCATGTCATAATTGAAGCGTAAAATGAATGGCATTTGTCTGGTTACAGAGGTTTATATAGTGTGCCACAGATCCCAACTTTAGTTACCGACCCACAAAATCAATCAGTCTTGTCGGCATGGGTCGGGATGTGGTCCCGGCCTGTCTGTTTGTGTTTACGACTTGTATGTTTTCTTTACGACTTGTTTGTTTGCTTTGCGGCTTTTGGCTAGTGGTTTAGGGCTTGTTGTAGTACTTCTATGACTGGCCGTAAACCGTTTTCATGCCTTTTTTCTATGACCTAACCACCTACAACTGACCCTTGAGTTGTAGGGTTGGTTATAGGGTCGGCTCCAGTGGAACAACCGTATGAATGTTTAAACTCTGTCCCTTTAATTTTCTAGGCACTGCATATGCAACAGGACACAATTGAAACTTTAAAGAAGGAGATCCTCAGCTACAAAAAGGTAAAGTCGGTCTTAATCTGTGGTATTTTAATAGTTCTTCTCACAGAAAGAGAAAATATACCATCTTCACAAAGTAGAAAGAAGTTTATATTGATTTTTTAAAATTCCATATTTAATATATATATATTTATGCGTCCACTGCACACTGTCTATACTGCACAGATCAAAATTTGACCAGAGCTTGTTTTACATACACAATAGCCCCAGTGTGCAGCCAAGTTTCAGGGCAGGATAAAGATTCAACAGATGACGCAGAAACTGTATCATACAATAGTTAAAAAAAGAACATCAATGTACATGCTAATTAGGCAAGTAAATTAATTCTGTTATAGTACAAGCTGGTATGACACTTTCAGTCGTTTGCTGGGATGGGATAAGAATTTTACTGTTAGGGTGATCAAGCTGTGACATAGTGGTAATGCATTCACTTTAAACGCTGTAGGTCAGATTTAAATCCCAGCTAAAAATCAAATAGGAAAGCTGGTAGATGTGTATCATTGGTCAGTGGTTTGCTGAAGAGAGCAGTGAACCACTGCATCCACTGGGTCTCTTCCGCCTTTTAACTTTCCATTAAATATAACCGATACGAAGTTATCACCTATGATGGAAAGCAAGAAATAAATCAAGAAATTTCCGGAAATCTATGGAAACATAGAAGACATATAATACATAAAATGTGTATTTGTCAAGCAAATGTTTGGTTAATCCAATCAATCTAAACTGCTGTGTTAAAATGCATGATAACGCCACGCCATGTTCTTTTAGTGCTAATTCTAAACCTAGACATTGTTGCATTATTAGGAACTGCGATTAGCCAGTGATACTGCCTTTACTGCTTTTGACAACAGTCTGAATTTCTACTTTCTTCCTGGGCAAGTGATACCATTCACAGTTGTCCACCTCAATCAAGGAGAGAACTACAATCCAGCAACAAGCACATATACCTGTCCAGTCACGGGTATTTATTTTTTTAGGTAAGGTGTTATGGTATTTAATAAATTTTTATGTAAACATCTGTGATCTTAAAATGGTTCCAGCGAATCCCCCCTACAGCAAACAAGGCAAGAATGCAAGTGAAAGTTCTAGTTAAAGTCTATCAAATGACAGAGACTATAAATGTCCATATTAGATATTTAAACCATAAATAAACATAGGGATTTTCTGTGTCATGTGAGCCTTTATTTCTAGTCAAACTATTCTCTACTGATAGAAGACATTCCTATCTCTGGAAAAATCTGTTTTTGCATTGGAAAACCACATAGAGTATCAAAGTACTTCTTCATACAGGAGCTTATATATTTCCACTCAATTGCCATCCATTTCAAATTTTGAAGTAGAAAATTACAGAGCTTAAGCCAACTATCTCTTTTGAGACGAAACTCTTTCCTTTTAGTCTGAGACTGGGTTAAAGACCTCCCATGAAATCGACCCTAGTTTTGCTTTACCATTAATAATATGCTAACTGATTGATTTACTGGGTTATCTGAAATATCTTATAGCTCTTCAATAAGAGATTGATTGTGTGGAGAAAACTGATCAATTCTCATATTTGAAACTGCCAGACCTGACAAATTGCATGCATAAGCTACATCCACGAGCAACATTTATAAAGTCACTAATTCAATTTTACTGCAACCTGCAGATACAAGCCACTGTTACACAGTTAGTTGTAAGAGACTGGGCCACCACCTCTGAGATCCGAGTTCAAATCCAGGCCCTACCTCATGTGGAAAAGCTGGTAGTTGTTTGTCCTTGGTCAGTAGTTTACATTGCAGAACCTCTAAGGTGCAACAGCAATAAAGGAGATAGGCAAGATAGATATTTGTACAGAGTATCATAGAAAGGTGCCCTTTCAGACCATCACAAGACAGGTGTTTTTATTTTCTTCTTTTACATTCTTTTTAGAAGTATTTAATTCATTATTTAACATACAAATTTTGGTTAATAAAAAGTAAAGCATCCCTCATGAGATATAGATGAAAAATGGCCTAATACTTGTATATCAGTTTTTCATTGTACATTTCAGTACACAGAACACCGCTACTGGATCAGGCATACTCGATTTACAGATTGTTGTGGCAGGCATTCAAACATCTGGTATACATGCTGGGAATACTGGTGGTGGTACAACCCCTACAGCTACAGTCATAACATTGTGTAACCAAGGTGATAGCGTATGGGTGCAGGCTACATTTACCGGTGGAGAGAGATGGGGATTTATTAATTTGAACTGGTCCTCAGCCTTCAGCGGAACCCTTCTTGCCTTACTATAGAATCTTACTATAAAGTTGTATTGTCAAGTATTCTTCTTACGCTACAACACCCTTATCTGAGTTGTTGAATAATTCTATTAAATATTGCTGAAATGTCTGTTCAAGTTTCTTAGACACTTAACCTTTCCAAAGACGGTGCTGGCATGAATTTTCTGTTACTTTTTGTGAATACAAAGCTAACAAAACCCCTTAAGTATAAGAATTTCAAAGCATTGAAATGATTGATTGGTTGGTTTGATTTTGCATCTCTTTAGACACATTTTGTAGCTGAAGAAAGGGACAAAGGTTTCCCAGTTGCTACAATAAATGACACCCATTGGATATTGAATATTACAACAAAGTTTTACAAACTATCTCACTAATCCTCAAGTTCCTGAAACTGGTGACCCTGAACATAGCCATGGGATGATGGGAAAACATCGCGTGCATCGATCTGTTAATGGATTGAAAATTAGTCATTTTATTTGACTACAGTTTTGATTTTGATGCACCAAGAGTGTTGCTACACGACCTTATTCCTACAGTTCCATAAATGGACCTCAAAGATTTGTGAAATATTAAGAAAATGTCCACTACAACCTGGATATGCTGTCTGTGAGTTATTTACGCTATGGAAATCTCATGTTTATTGCTAAAATGAATAAAATGTAGTGAGACACATTCAAGTCCAGATAAGTTAAACATTTTCCGATCATACATCTCACATTGCTACCAAATTTGCCTATCACAAATGGATTCAGATAAAAAAAGTTCTGCTACGTCAGCCAGGTTGTTAGGGGAAGGTGTCATTGCCAAGGATGAAAGACTCCACATGGGCCTGTCATCCAAATATAACTCTACCATAGAGAAGCCAATGCTGGTATTCTCTATCTTTGGCCTTAGATCACATTACCTGTAAATTTGCCTGTCACAACTGAACCCAGTGGCGGTAATGTCACACCATATGAATTTGTAGTCAGTGTCTACCAGGGCTATAAGGACAAGGGAGTAGAATTCCTTGTGGTTGAAGTACTTGTTCCGCCCTTGTCTCTGATATATGACTGGGATGTGCTTCCCTTCTAGAGCACAAATGACATGGAGTACGTTCTTATCTCTCCCTGAATCCCTCCTCTGTATCACAAAAATTGTTAAAACAAAAGGATTTAATCTCTGCTTTATACAAGAGGAAAACTTCTCAATTGAAAAATATGTCACAAAGCAGATGATTATATAATTACTGTAGGGAAGAACTAGTATAATATTGCTCATCTTTATAAGCAATATATATATTTTGTGTATGTCTAGTGAGGGATATTTTACTGTCATTATCCACCATTCTGTATGCACAATAAGTAAGCTAAGTGTGTATTTCCAAAAGAATGCAAAGTAAAATAGTTATAAAACGATCAACCCCAGTCAATATATAAACTGCATTCTTTTATTTTTAGGTTCCACTATTTCTGATTATATAGTAATTTCTATCAAACATGCGTAGAAGCTTTGTGAAACCACCTTTCCCTTTATGCGTATAACTTTGTTTTCACTTACTTAGTTAATTTAAAATAAAACCAAAAGTGTTGATGGTTGATGAATTTTGTCAAATTGGCTCGGGGTGAAAAACTAAAACAGTAACAGTAATCAGAACAATATTCAGCAAACACAGTTATTGAAAAAATTGTCATCAATTATGTGAATATCATCCTTCTTGCCTTTAAACCCAAATCACACTAACTATGAGAAGTTTATAATATGAATTCAAAGCTAGGGTTTTACGTCCCGTTCAACAGCCAGGGTCATATTGGGACAGGCCCTCAGCATTGTTACTCAAGGGAGTCAAACCCACACAGACTTTGATTAGATGCCAAACTTACTACCCCACTGAGAACACTTAGGGCATATTTTCTATTACAAATATTTAAGTATATACAGCAAATGAAGCATTTCTTTATCATTTTACATTTTATCCGAGTTTCTTTTGGTCCGGTTCCAAAAGTTTTCTGTTGGCATCTTTGTATATGGGTCGCAAGAACAGAAACATAAGTTTGAAGAAGGATATTGTTCAATGATGAAAATCAGGCATAGGATGTTTCCAGGTGTTTCCAGTTTGGATATATATTGGTATATATTATGTCTTCATTGTTGTAAGTAGACAATGAATATCCCATAAGTTCCAACATAGTTATCATCTCGTAATGAAATCATATATTTGGCATTATCCCATATCATTGTTTGGTGCATGGCTTAATATATGTTCTGTAATTTGTGCACTAAGATTAAATATTTTGGAAAATGCTTGTTAATACTGTTTCATTGTAATTACACTAATGATTGCAGCAAATGTCTCCTCCATTTGATCAAATCTCTATGAATTAACATCAATGATTTTAGATGTTCTCAGGTTAAGGTGGGCATACAAAATGAATCACGAAAGTTGATGAAATTAGCTGAATGTGAAAACACTTTTATTATTGATCATTCCTTTCATTGAGTTCTCTTGTAATATTGTGCCTGAAAAACAGTAGATTAAATAGGTATGGCAAACAAACTTTCAAATGAAATTTAAAGAAATTTTTGATCTTAGAATGTTTTCTTTTGGTTAGAATTTTGTGTGAGAAAATACCTGTTCGGAAAACATAGATAGTTCTACATCAGTTCATTCAGTTGATACAAGATGTTTCAGAAGGCTTTGGTAGGGGTTATTGCCCATGGGTAGACCTGTAAATGGCTTTGAGAATGTACATCTTAGTTCTGTTTATTGCATCATTACATCTAACTGAAGCATTCATGATTGATCAGAATGAATAATAATGTTATAGTATACAAAGTGGCAAAAGCTAGCATCTATTTATGACAACAGGATGGGTGGATTTGTAGAGGCTTTTATCACTTCACCTCAGTTTGCTATCCCAGTGGATATACCCAGCTTCTGGTGGGAAGTCTACTGCTGTGGAAGTCGTCAGCCTTTGCGGATATGTGTCACTATTGTATAAGATAGCTAATACAATGTAGGACATTCGTTGAATTTATGTCAGAAAAATATATTCATAACTTGCACTTGTTCCAATGCATTTGTATCACTACATTTGTACATCTGCTTACATAAATGTCACCAGCTTAGGCCATGCCTCCAGTATCTGACTGGGCATTCCTAACTGGCCATGCTCCCTAACATATTGCCTAATTCCAGCAGTCTCCTTAATTACTGGCAAGAAGAGATTATACAAAACATGGCTCCATCTGGGGCGAAATATCTCACCTGCCTGAATCCCTACAGCCATTAATATGTGTTATTGAGACATTCACAACTAAAGTGCCTGTCAAAGCAATAGCCACTAATTACTTAGGTAAGACTGTACAGGATAATGTTGACACAGGTTTTACTAAACGCCCAAACATGATCTGCATGTATGTGACAATGCATTTTTACATTCAGGTGATCTGAAGCTTGAGCTTAAGTCTGAAACACTGCAAACTCATTCAATCACAGGCGGTCACCACTGTGTGGGTTCAGCTCCTACAAGTGGTAAACCTCTGTATTAAACAAATTAGTCCCCAGGGTAGCTGATCAGTGTCAGGTATTTCTAAAGAAGGGAAAAGCCAACATGGCTCCTAAGATGTCTAGCAACCTCAGGAATATATTTGAATGGAATGCGGGATAAATGTGTTTTACAGGTTCTTGTCTTAACCGATGGTCTGCTTGTGATTGCAAAATTTTTCTAGATTGCTTATTTTTTAAATTTGTAAAGACCAAAAATGCAGTTCCAACATACATGTTCCAGACAAATTTTCACAGGAATAAAAGACCAACTAAACACTAAAATAAGTAGCAAACTTAGAAAAAAATTATTTTATACAGAACCCCTATTGAAGTCTTCATTGTCAATTAAAATACCTGCAGAACATAATGTATATATTTGGTGAGAGATGGTTCAGCCTGATTCTTTTGATGATATTCTATGACGTCAGGTTGTCTAGACAGGAAGGAAGTATGAGGCGCCATCTGGGGAGTGCACAGTACTACGGACCGGCCAGCCGGTGGAGCCACAGGACGTCTTTTTCTGACGTTTGGCGGGCCGGTCTGCGCCGACCGGTTAAGCATATTGTCCATTGGATAGGGTATTAACTTATGAAAATTTAATTTACTTATTAAATTTGCAATTTTAAGAAGCAATGAATTTGCGGAAAGTCATTTTTATCAAACAAATTATTGAAGCTAATAAAAGGCTTGCAATATGATAATTTTACAAAATCTAAAAATCCCCGAGAACCCATTGATGTCCAACTGGCTGGTGGGCCATGAGGTCCCAATTGAATCTGTGATTTAACTGCTGACTCCAACATCATTGGTGCACACATGGATTGTAAGATAAAACAGCAAGGTAAATGTTTAAAGTAATACTGATATGATTTTCATGAGAAATATGTTTCACAATGTCAAGTGCGGTACAATCTCTGTGAGTGTATGAGGGTAGAGGCCCACTGAATGTCAAATAGTGGAGCTATGGGCTCAACGGTATGGGTTTACTACTGCCTCATATATACCTCAAATACCCCAATTGCTCACTTATTTTATTTTATGGAATAATGAATGATCATTCAATCACTGGGGAGGCCTGCCAAGCTGTCCATTCGGTTTCACTGTCCCATTTACTGACGTGAACCACTGGGTAGGTACTTATGTTAATCAATACTTAAGTACACAAACGATTTAGCAACACAAAGGTTTCATAACATGTGGAGTTTAATAAAGGTGTGATGCAATAAATCAATAAAACGTCCTGATCGACTGTTACCTGGTGTAGACTAACCGTAAGCTGTATTCAATATTAAATCTATGTAAAAAATTGAGGTCTGTAGTTTTAATTTTAAGGTCACCTTAAGGTCTCAAAATATCCACAGGGACAAAAAGTCCAGCCGTTCTCAAACCATGTGGCTCATCCTGCTATTATCTTTGCCGAGCATATATTAATATAGTCTTTCGACACTGCTCTACAGATATTTATTATTTTCCGACTTTAAGATCAAACAGATGACAAGTGATAGAGTGGGGAACGATAGATTTGCAAAATTAGTTGCATGCTTCTAGAAATCTGAGCTATCTAGCTGTAATACTTATTGAGTATTGGGGCTTTTTAAACCAGTACTTAAAAGACTTGTGTACTGTAAGAAATATCAGCCTTTTGGCAACCTTTTTCCTTCAATATCTCTTGTAGTATTAATAGTATGACAAAGGAACACTGGGTTTGAGCCACTCAGGTATGTTAATTATCAACGAAAACATCTAAACAGATGATCATCCAGTAATAATATTTTCATCAATATAGCATTTATTAGACATAACAATATTTTAAGTGTGTCTGTAGATGTCATTGGACTGTTGATATTGTTCTGTGCACCCACACACTGTTCAGTTAAATGTGAATAACAGATTAAAAACAGAGCACCCAGAAAGTGCAGATCTCTGCTAAGGCACGTAATAATAAATAAATTTTAAAAATCTATATTCGTTTTTGTATCTAGACAGTGATTTAAGGGGATGTAAGTTGGACCAAGACAGATCTGATTATTTTCATGAGGTTCTAACCTAGTAGTATTTGCATAATGGTGCCAACAAACAGACAAACATTCATGAATTTAATACCTCCTTCGCAGAAATAATAATGCTGTTACACCACCAGGAGCATCAATTACCCAGTAATGCCCATAAATGAATAAAATCTATCAAAATCCTGTTAAGTCCTGTTAACTTCAGGCAAGAGCATTGTCAAGTCAATGCATTGTCAAGTCAATGCATTAAATTAAATGTCCAAAAATACAAGTTGAGACATTGTTGTATCAATTGCATGCAAAAAGATTTGCACTATTACATTGTTAGGAGCAGCAGTTACCCAGCAATGCTGCTTTTTGTGCATTTGACGACAGTGGAGAGGCCTTTTATAGTGATGGCGCAGTGTTTCCATTCAAAGTCTGAATCGAGGGAATCACTACAACGCAGAGACAAGCACATATACCTGCCCAGTCACTGGCATTTACCTGTTCAGGTGAGATGTTATTGCAGGTTCACACTTCTGTGGAAAGTTGCCAGTGCCTGGTTGTTTGCAGTGACCAAGGCATGTGCGCTGTGAGTTCCAGCTGGACTAATTCAATGTACTGACTGACCAAAATATTAGTTACTTACCAATGAGCATTTGCTGTCTAAGCAGGGATTTTAGCCACTTCTAAGTACAATATGGACACTATTATGGCTTGAAGAGTTTTATGCATGGTGTTTTCATGTCTCTTTTCACACTTCTCCGGATGCAAGAATCCTTTTCACAAATATGTTGAGTTGCATGGGGTACGTCAAATCAAGCAGGGAAGTGCATTGACATGGAAATTGACCGCCTTTGAAATTTCCGCCTTTTTAACATAATGGAAATGGAGATCTTTATAGTGTTAACATGTATCATATATCAAGTGTATCATAAATTCAAGTACAATAAATTCAAGCACAGCCACATTTAGGACTTCATTTATGATTGATGATTAATTTTTTTTCTTTTGTAAAATGTAAGTATTCCGGCAATTAAACAATGATGTGAAACGACTTAGATATAAATGATTCTTTCCCGTCTTTTTAGTCTGTAGAGAAACAGTCTTTTTCTAATGCAATTCAATAAACATCGCATTCATTTCTAACACACAATTTATCAATGAATAAGAGCAGATTTTATGGCAAAAATAGATTAGTGTCCTGAGCAAGGTGCCGAGTCGGTCGTGAAACTTTCAAATATCAAATTTCTGTACTATTCATATGAACAAGCTAAGATAGAAATGATTGCTCAACAAATATTAAGATAGGTTTAGCATTGGCTTCCTGATTGTAAGATCTGATGAAAATCTGATGACAATGGATCTGATGAAGGTTTAAGAAGTTTCAGTATGAACTTATTTAAGCGACATGCAGCTGCCTACAAACATGCTCCCAAAACATGAAGTTGATTTCAAAACGTTTCAATGCCAGTCCTCAAAACTCTCGAACCTTAAGAATTGTGGTTCATGGCAAACTTCTCCACAGAAAATGTCTAGCATCTGAAAGCTATCAGAAAGAATTATTACCACAGTAGAAAATTCACCTAAGGAGAGAGGGAGGGCTTGTCAAATGACGTAGGAGTGTAAGTCAGTATCTTTCTGATAATTTGTGATCATTGCTATCATAAGCCGACAAGAGTACATTGGTACCCGCTGGTAGATGTGACTGGTGTGGTTGTGACTGTGGTAACGCAGACTTGACAGTGCTTCTTAGAATGCTATGTCTCTTGATATGTTGCTTCAAGAGGTCCAAGTTGCACACGAGTCACTACTGCCTCTCAGTCATCTCTTCTCTGCCCTGCCCAGACTTGGTGTGGCTCAGCTTCCCATAAACTGTACTTTGGACCGATAACCACTGCTTTAGTACAGTTTGGGTGAAAGTCAGTAACATCTGTGTCATCTGTGGTATCCCTTTCTCAGGAATTACCACAGCATCCCTCTTCCTTTCAACCTAATCAGTTTAAACAAGAGATGTATAATTAGCAAATATGAAATCTCTTAGTACTAAAATTTCCCTAGTAAAATTAAGTACAGAACGAAATGATTTTAAATTAGAATTTTAACTGATAATTACATCGAATTATATCATGTGTGAATTTTCTATTTCTATTTTCTAAAGACCTTGTAATAAATTGAAAAACAATTTAAATTCTAACAAAGTTTCATTAAACTTAATCAATTAATTATAAACATATATTTCAAGGTAAAATGACCAAAGAAACTATTATTTTAAGTTAAAAGTTGGCGTTTTACGTCACAAACTGTAGTCAGGGTCATATTGGGATAGGTCCTCAGCATTGTCACTTGTGGGAGTCAAACCCACACAGAGGTGACAGCCTTTGAATAGCACCCCTGGAAGGGGCCTGTTTCTTCAGTTTGGCACTAGCTTATACAATTTACCTCCTGGCTACAGAACATATTACCATTAGCATTGGACCTTGACCTATACTTGTTGACTTTGTTACACCAATGATATTCTTCGTTACTTTGTGTAGCCATGGTCTTGGTTTTCCAAGGGACCTTACTAAACATTTAGAGCAGCTGCAATGACAAAATTTTGTTAACACCCTCATCATCCTCTACCCACTACTGCAGTAGTTTTTCATCCTGGTGCTAATTCTTGTTCATCTACTTCTCAACAAGCTACTGGCTCTTCACTATACGCGCAAGGTGCCATCAGTCAATCAGTGGCACATGTTCTGAATCAGTATCAGTAAACTGCAAAAGAACAAACATTGTAAGGTTGAACTCACTCTGGAAAGAAATATGGAAGACATAACAATACGGAAACTTGTACAGCACCACATGAACTCAGGTGGCCCAATTTGGGATTCTTTTGAGGGGCTAGAAAGAAGCGTAAGAAGTTATGATGTTATTTCAATACCACAATGGGTAGCAGGACAAGTAAATAACATATGTCAAGTTAAGGATAATGACTTAGGTCAGTTTTATCTCAAGTAATTACAGCAATGAAGAAAGCCTCTTCCTTGCCATGGCATGCACTATTTTCTGCATGGTCTCCTCCATGCATGAGATGGAGGAGGGAAGACTCACATGGAGGGACACCACCAATTGGCTCTAAACCGACCGAGCAATGTTCAAGTGGCTATGATCAACTCCCAAGCTATATTACAGGCTAAAGGTCGGGTATGTGGGTATTTTAATGAGGGTAGCTGTTCTTATGAATTTCACCATGGGATCTAAAACATGTATGTACCTGCTACTTTAAACAAGGAAACTCCAACAACCACACAAAGGCCAGATGTAACCTCAAAGGTAGTCACAATAGGGCCAGATGTAACCTCAAAGGTATTCACAATAGGGCTATGAAGAATCACTTGTACATAGCAGTCAGACATTAGTTTCAGATGCTAATCAATTTAAGCAATGTAAAAACCTAAAAAATATACTTACTGACCATTGTAAGAATACTGTATCTAATGTATGCGATAATCCATATTTTCAGTATGTTCAGGCTCAGGGTGAAGGTGCACTTTACTGTCGATTGAGTATCAGCATTACTTCGTAACATTCCTTTGTTGATTTTTTCTTGTATAACAAACTTTCTCCCAAAATTATTATCAGGTACATTTCATCTCTGAAAACCGTTGCAAAAATGTATATTGTTCATTCAGCAGACAAATATCATGATGCAGTGGAAAAATTCGTTAGATCAATTTAAATTAATGCTCCTTATGTTCCACTAGTCAGACGTATTTTCACTTTACCTACCCTTCAAGCAATCTCTCAGGCCTGTCAGTCCCTTGAGGACCCCATGGGTTTTACAGCCATTTTCCTTGTTTCATTCTTACGCATGTCCACATTCAAAATCCAAGTTTGACCCATCCAGACATATTTCGAGAAAACATGTCATTTTTGCAGATCCAAGCTTTCACTTTATCTTTAAATGGATGAAAACCTTCCAGGATAGGATTTCCAATCACATTGTCCAATTTAATACAGCTTAAGAACATATTGGCATTTAGAGAATTGCTTGTTTCCAGGCCCCTCCCCCCACCTTTCCTCTCTTTGCCACTGCTCAATTTCCTCATTCTTAAATCAAGGACACCCCTCATTAGGGATACTTTCCTTTGATATGTCATGGGACTCCATTATTTTAGGAGATCCTGAGCAACATTAGCTTTTGACAATAGTATTATCCTTGAAAACACTTTGACACATGTCCTTTGGAGAAGTTCGTCTGTATGGTACTATCTGCAACAGGCGTTTTTGGCTCCTTCCATAGTCCCTCTCACTTTTGCTTTCATCATTCTCTCTTCAATTTAGTTGGGTTTGGAACTGTTAAAATTCTACAATGTTAATACCTACTTTAACACTTGTATATAATACCAACACGTAAAATATAACATATGCATAACATATAAAATTCCCCAAATATGTGTTTTTCGGTATATATGGTATCTTGTGAAATTTGATCTTCGACCTTTCAGCATCTTATTTGGATTTGAATCCATTATCGTCACTTAAAGCAGAGAACTGGAATTAGATGCTAACTTGCTAACCACTATGCCACTGTGGACCTCATAACTATTACTTTATAGAAAATAGTTGAAAAAAGTAATCATATAAGGGACATATAACTGTTCTCTTTTCATTTTTTTATCTCGTAACCACAAGATAATAAGTCCTTACCACAAGTTAGAAAATTGTTCCCACAAGTTGGCAAGTCATTACCACAAGACAGTAAGTCAATACCATAAGCTAACAAGTCGTTGCCACAAGATAGCAAGTTGTTCCCACCATTTAGCAAGTCGTTACCACAAGATACTAAGTCATTCCCACAAGTTATAAAGTTGTTACCACAAGATACTAACTAGTTCCCACAAGTTAACAAAGTCGTTACCACAAGATACTAACTCATTTCCACAAGTATCAAGGTCATTGCCACAAGATAATAACTCATTCACACAAGTTAGCAAAATCATTCCTACAAGTTAACAAATCGTTCCCACAAGTTAACAAGTCATTTCCACAAGTAAGAAAGTCATTACCACAAGAAACTAACTCATTCCCACAAGTGAGCAAAGTCATTACCACAAGATAGTAAGTCATTCCCACAAGTTAAAAAGTCATTCTCACAAGATAGCAAGTCATTACCACAAGATACCAAGTCGTTCCCACAAGTTAGAAAAGTCATTACCATAAGATACTAAGTCATTCCAACAAGTTAGCAAGTCATTATCACAAGTTACCAAGTCATTACCACAAGATACTAGTTCGTTCCCACAAGCTAGCAAATTGGTACCGCAAGATAGCAAGTCATTACCACAAGATATGAAGTCATTCCCACAAGTTTTACTAAGTCATGCTTTGATGCCAATGTACAGGCAATTTCTTTGTCTATGATACCTAATTTATGTAGAGATCACCCATCTACTAGCATACCATTCAAATTTACATATGCCTGTAGGCTCCTAGTGACCTTAGCAGTTTTAATGATTAGTTTTCTCAGTAACCTACCTGATGACCTTTAGAGGTAACCTACTTATTATTACAGATACACAGACACATAGAAATATGTATATTGCATTACTGTCTTTTAGAGATGCCTGTTTTATGGCACTTTCCTTGGTCCTTCTAAGATATTTTAATATGTTACATTAGACTGGGTGCTTTTTGGCACAGCATACATTGCAGGATCTCCACTGGATTCTCATACAAGCTATATACCTGGATGCAGCAAAACTCGTGTTTGCTGTGCTGCAAATTGCATAGACTTTTCATACAGTAAACTGCATAGACTTATCATTCTCAACCCCTTCTTTATGTCCATTACACCATAACTTACATCTTCTTTCTTCATTGACCATTTCTTTTTCTTACAAAAACTTATCAGTTTTGCCCTGGTCTTAACTCCCTGTCTAAATTTCTAAAATCGTCTAGTATCTCTGGCTTTGCCAGTAGTTTGGGTAACCTTGGTTCCCCCTTAGGTGCCACATACAAACACTATTACCCAAATAGTAGTAAACTTCTAAAATACAGTATTGCATTATACCTGTAACAATAAGTAGATGACCTCTACAGGTCACCAATTAGGTAACTTAGAAGAATAACCATTAAAATTGATAAAATGATAACCATAATGGTATAAAAGTTTGACATGTAACGTAACAGGAAACATGCAAGCTCTGGAGGATGCTAAAAGCCTGCAGGGCTATGTAAACTTGAACGGTATGTTAGAAGATGGAAGACCTCCATACAAGTTAAGTATCATAGACAAAGAAATTGCCTGTGTATGGTATCAAAGCATGACTTAGTAACTCGTGGGAATGACTTCGTATCTTGTTGTAATGACTTGCTAACTTGTGGCAAGCACTTCTTATCTTGTGGAAACAACTTGATAATTTGTGGGAATGACTTGGTAACTTGTGAGAACAACTTGCTAACTTGTGGGCACGACTTGCTATCTTGTGGGAATGACTTGATAACTTGGGGGAATGACTTTCTAACTTGTGAAAACTACTTGCTATCTTGTGGGAACAACTTGCTAACTTGTGAGAATGACTTTCTAACTTGTGATAATGAGTTGTAATTTTTTAACATTTCAAAGTACTTCCTATAAGGAAATGGGGTAAAACTTTTAAATTTTAAAGCAACACTTTCAAGAGAAGACAAAGTCAAAGTTGGGGTTTTACGTCCCGTTCAACAGCCAGGGTCATATTGGGACAGGTCCTCAGCATTGCCACTTGTGGGACTCGAACCCACAGAGGTGACAGCCTATGATTAGATGCCAAACTTGCTAACCACTAGGCCACCAAGGACCTTTCAAGAGAAGAGTCTGAAGAGTCTTTTTATTTAGGGTTATGCTATAGATATATTTATGCAGGATTATTTTTGAATCAGAGTCATTGAATTGTTCACCAATGACCTTTGATTAATATTACCGCCATCTATGTTCAACCACAAGCACACCCAGTTCTTGTAAGTTTTTGGTTTTTGTAAGTTTTTCATGAATTCTAGTGCACTACTCATGTTTCTGATTGCTTTGCAGTTTGTGCATGTACAGTGAAATAATTATGTATTGTCCACCTGAATAAACTAGATCTCTACAGAACTTTTTACATGATTTTCCACTCTGTTCCTGACATATAAAATATGTATACAGCTGTGGGTTATCTGCATAGAAAAGAGGCTGTACTTAAGTTGCTCTGACATTATCTGACATAGGCTTGGTAAAGTCAGAGTACCCATCAGGTCCTAAAATTGATCCTCGAAGAACACCACAGTTCTTCATAGTCTGTTCTCATCCAACAAAATACAAGCTTTCAATATCAGTTCAGATCTGTTGTGCAAGTTGTCACTTAGGTAATTTTCATATTTTATAAGTTTATGTATATTACATTACTCAGTTTTCGATAATGTCGCAATGTGTGAATATCAAACTGTGTGGCAGGTGTTTAGTATCTCTTTCACCTGTTCTGTGGTACAATATTTGAAGATAACAAACCTGATATGAAAAATTTTAGTTTTGGTAAATTCATTGCATAGAACAGTAGTCAGTGAAACCCTAACTGCAGTGAAATATGATGTTCCTTGCCCTGATTTTCGGTTTTATGGGTGTTGCTAGTGACTCTAACAAGGTATGATTTAGATAATATTTAAAAAAATATAATTTAATCATTTAAATATGACAATAACAGTAAGGAAATGTTACAATCTTTGGTTAGATAATCCAGTCCAACTTTCAAGACTCCAAGTACATTTGTGTGTCATATAGATGATTTAGTATAATTCTCATGCCTCTTTACCTATACCATATTATTTATTTCAAGTTGATAATCATAACTGAAGCAATGTGTGAACAAGTTTAGGATCCCTTGGCAAATTATATCTCAGGTCAACAACACTGGACAGCACATTTCACCAATAGTATTGCATTATATTACTCGGTTAAGCAAAATTGTTTGTTATTTTATTCAGTGTGATCAACTAGAGATTGAATTTACTCAGATGAAAGAGTGGATGTCAGAACTCCAGGAGGAGAACTCCCGACAGATACAGGTTGTTCAAACAAATTGATACAAACTCATAAAAGTGTAGTATGTGGATTCAAGTTAGAAACAGATTCTTCATCCTTTGTCCATACTAACTAGAATAATATAGGTGTAATACCTTTATATGTTCAACATAGGATAAAACCATACTAGATAAATTGTGTCTTGAAATCTAAATTGTCTAGCTCTAGAAAGCAGCATGATTTTGGAACATTTATGTACTGTTTGTATATAATAATGCTCCCCTGCTACATGCTTTGCAGATCCAACAGGAGTCAACTGAAGCTTTGAAGAATGAAATCCTGCACTACAAAGGGGTAAAGTTTAATATTGTTATCATTATTTGCTACATGGTTTTAGGCATTCTGTCTTGCAATAAACCAAAATGGTCCATGTTTTTCCAGGGCAAAACATGTAGTGTGTGTTGAGAAACTATAACTTTAATTCAAAAATATATGCAAAAATGTGTGCACTTCAGAGAAGCAGGAATGTTTCCGATTGTATTTTAATTTATTTTTTACATAGTTTCATTTTCTGTGTAATTTAATATTTGAATTGCACTCTTAACTTTAATTGAAAGTCAATTTCTCTACTTTATTCAATTATTCCTTAGCTAAATCGGCATCCGGAAAATTACTGTGCTCTCATAGAGAATATGATAAACAAAGGGCAAAGATCTAAAATTATTTACTAGTGAACAAAAGAAATGGGTTTAACCTAACATATAATTTTATATAAATGCTTCTAGACACTTAATCTCCACCAAACAAATTGCATTTTTAATAATCTTAACTTTTTCAAGTGAGTAAAAGAAAGGTATTGATTACAACATCAAAAAACCTTGATGTATCTAAAAATACTCCCCAAATGCACATGTGTATACACAAGCATGGTATCACATATCAATTATCAAAGAAGACACAATTAACACACTTATGTTCGTTATATTTTCATCAACACTCATAACTATTAACTGGTCAATATTTTGGACAATTTTTAAAATCATTTTCATGTAATATGCCGAATTTGAGCCTATATACGTGTGTTATATGTTCCAGTATGAGTTAAACTGCTTACCTCATCAGCCAGTCAAATTTTATTTGTAATTTTTTATTGTTTAACTTAAAAAAGTAATATGGTTTTGGATTTATTTATGTGTACTTATTACAAACAATCTTATTGTTCTTCTAACAGATTGTGAGAATGCAACAAGATTCAATTGAAGCTTTAACAAGTGACATTCTAAATATCAAAAAGGTATAATTTTACTTCTTACTTTATCGTTATTGTGGAACTTAATATTTCAGTGTTCTTTTTAATAACAACAAACAACAGTCCAGAGATGAAACGGATGTTGGTGCTGAAACCTGTCAAAGTGTAATAGCTTAACTACATTTGTTATCCCAATGAGGGATAGTAGTAGCTATGGTAGCAGCTAAGCCACAATTAAATGGTGATATATATAGATAGTTTAAAACCCAACCAGGGATGTCTATTAATAGTTCACTTATACTTGGTATTTGGAAATAATTGTAACACAGAAAAGAAATATTGCCCATTCTACCTGCTAATAGGGCATGTGAGTTTGACTGCACCCTGAATATTCCATATTGTATACTGTATCATAAAGAATAGAAAGCTTTATATTATTATACCTTAAATGTATATATTGCATTATTAGGAACAACAACTGACCAGCAATACTGCCTTTTCTGCTTTTGACGACAGCGGGAATGTCTATTATAGTGATGGAGAAGTGATACCTTTCAGTAATGTTCATCTTAATCAAGGGAATCATTACAATGCAGGGACAAGCACATATACCTGCCCAGTCACTGGCATATACTTCTTCAGGTGAGATACACAGATGCCATTGCTCGGTGGCTTTTAGTGAGAAATCTTGACCAAGCAGTGTGCTTGTCCTGTTCTGATTTATCCCACCAAATGCGTTGAGCAAAAAATCATTTAGTATATTGGTGTGTAATCTACACAGTATGTTACTCATTTTAAGTACAGTCTTTATATCATAAATGCAAAGTTTTAATGTAATTTTCACACTTCTCTAAATTAAAGTAATCATAGATAAATTGACCAACTGACCCTGTCAAATCAGCCCAAAGAATAAAATGACGTGGTCAAATCAGCCCCCTATGAAATAGATAAAAAATAGAAAAAGTACTTTTCAGGGGGCTGATTAGCCAAGGGTTGATTTGGCAAAGCGCCAATTCATGTAAATCCCAATGAAAGGATTCAATTTTAGAATGTCTCTGAATGAAAATTAAGGTAAGAAACGAGTGAAAACATCTGTTTTTGTAATAATAACTACTGAAAACCATCACAGAAAAAATCAATGAACTTCTAACATGCTCAAATGTTTGAAAAAGTAGATCAAAAGTCAAATACCACAGTAATAGGTGACTTTTTGATGCCCCAAAATTGAATGGCTACTTCTAAACTACAAGTAGCCATTACAGTTAGACTAATGATATCAGTATTGCACAATATAAATAGCTTATGTAATCACTTTAATTCGGATTCCATACAACTTTTTTATTGTACGTATTTGCTGAATTTCAATTCAATGCTGATGACACCCATCTGTATATCCACCTGCAAATAAGAACACTGTTGCTGCACAAATTGAATCAATGTTTGTATGAATTTAAGGATCGCATGTCAAATAACTAGGTATGAGACAATATTACCAGTGTCACAGAATCAAGACCATTTTCCCAAAATACTGAAACAAAATATTATTACCAGCAATGCCAGCAAATAAAATGATTGAAAATCATAAAATGTCACATACAATGAAACATGACATGAACCTAAAGAAATTTAAAAACATTTTATCCAGTATTTTACAAACTTTAAGGTATACTGTCTTTTTTATTTGAAGCAGCAAAAAGCAAGCTAAAATCCAATGTTCCAATCAATATTCTTGGTACTCCATTGTCTGCATCTGAGATTTTTAGAAAGCTTTGGGATTGGTTTGGTTCAGGGTTTTCATTTGGTAATTGTATTAAGAAGATTTATTTATATATTTGGGGTGTTGACATTGCTTGCCATACTGTATAGTTTACATGTGTGTACACATAGTTTGTCAAGGTTTTTCACTGTAAACTGCCAACCATCAGTAAGCAACTACCAACTTTCCGACATAAGGTTCGGGGCTTGAACCGCTGACCTCAGAGGTGGTAGACCAGTGTGTTACCACTATGAAACCCTCATGTTAAGAAGATATGTGGAGGTGTCTACCTAAAGTTTCCATTATTCGTGTGTTTGGTTCACAAATTAATAAAACAAAATTAAGGCATAGCTTGGTGCATGATGCTTCAACTTTGTGGAATGAGCTCCCTGATGATATCCAAACTGCAGTATCACTTTCCTCTTTCAGGTGTAAATTGGAGACTTTCCTTTTCAGTAAAATATACCCTCCACAGTCATCCCATCACCCTTAGGTCTGTGATATGGTGGATAAAGGGCTCATGTCTTAACCTCCAAATAGTCAGGCGCAACACAATTGTTCAGAAATCTAGGAAAACTATTATAGGAGGTTTATCTCAGATAATTGCTATGATACCAGAAATATATGCAGGTGTTGCGCAATGCTTTAAATAGTGACTCCGATACTGTACATGAGTCAGATAAGTTATTGGCTTAGTGATTTGCCTTGCTATCAGCTACCCGATTATAAAGGATTCAAGTTTGTATTTGATGTTATGGTGTTGACACTCTAACATTCAGTGCCCTTGCTTCTGTCTCTCAGAATGACTTTCACATAACTTTAGTAAATTTCTGACTAAGTCACGTTGAGTCCTTGGCCTACTTATCTTATTAAATAATGTATTGAAATTCTACTACTTTCAATCACGAGTAAACTGTTTACTTGTTGATGGTTATGTCCTTAATTGGTCTGTTATCTGCCACTGTGGCCTAGCAGGTAACATACTTGTCTAGGAACTCAGAGGACGTGGGTTCAATCCCAGGTACAGGCAGATACATAGTGGCTCGGATGACCACTTAAAATGGCGGTCCTCTGTCATTGGGTCCTATCCCCAGTGGCAGGTTAAAGAACCTCAAGGACGTTGATAAATGGTCATTCTTGAGCCTCTATCTTCCAGTTAGGGGAAAGTCAGTTACTTGTGAGTTGGGGCTGTACCTGTACAGTCAGATTGGTTAAATAGCTCTTTGAGTCCTGTAGTATATGGAGATATTGCGCTGAGTATAAATACATAATAATAATAATAAGTGATGGCTGTTCTTACTCCTCTTATCAAGAAAGCCTCCTTAGCAGGTGACAATGTAAAGAACGACTGTCCTGTATCTTTGTTAAGCTGCATATCATAGAGCAGGCTTCAGCTTGCAGATGACAGGTCATGTTAATGATCATAACTTGCCTAATCCATTCCAGTCTGCTTATAAATCTAGTCAATCAGCTGAGATGGCTCTTTTACCATTAAGGCTATGGCAGATATATTTTTAAAAAGAGTTAGGCCTTAAGTTATTTCTAAAGGAATAATGTTTTCTGTTAATGTGATCTGTTAATGCTTCACCTATTCAGGAAAGGGTAACTTGAAATAATCAAATTTATGCCAGCTCTGAATTTCAAATCTCAAATTATGAAACAAAAGGATTTGGAAAAGTATATTATTTGCCCTTTGTGTTAGTAATATATACCTTCTTGCTTCGATACAGGACAAATAACTACATAGAATATTTACATACCAGTTCCACTGTCCATAAATTTTACTCCTTACTGCTCTGATAATATAGTCCCCAATGTAAGCTTATTAGTCACACCATATATATTTTCTGTCACAGAACATTTTGGTTCCAAGTGATTATAATCCACAGCCACAATGTTGAGCTTACTGATTAAATGCTGCAACTGTTAACTACTTATTATTCTATGTAGTGTTGGTATCGAATAATAATATCTATATCGATGTCAAACCATATTTTTGCTTTATGTATCGATATTGAAATATCAGGTCATAGATGCTTTCGGAGAGAGACCTTTCAAACTTTCTTGCAAGTTTTAGTAGTTTCCCGAAATGTAAACAAATATGACAATTCCGCTTTAGCGGTAAGTGAAAGTTGACAAAAATGATACAAAAACTAATATATTCTTTAAATTTTGCACTTTATTTGAATGGAAAAGAGTTTAATTTCATATAATAAATGTTATATTCTGATATTGATATTGTACCCTGCATTATCAATATCAGTGTACTTGGCGTGAATTGATAAATATTTCAATATCGAGAAACAATACCATTACTAATTCTATGTCAATGCAAATTGTTTCAGTACACAGAACTTGGCTGAAGGAGGCAGGCTAACAGAATTACAGATTGTAGTTGCAGGCACAAACACTGCTGGTGCATATTCTAGCGGTGGTGAAACTGTTACAGCTACGGTCATAACACACTGTAACCAAGGTGATAGTGTACAGGTGCAAGCTTCAGATCGGGGTGCACAAAGATGGGGGACATTTTTTAATATGTGGGTATCAGCCTTCACCGGGACTCTTCTTGCCTTACTGTAAAATCTTTGCAAACTCATGTCGTAAATTTTTTTTTATTTATTTATTGCACAACAAGCTTTTGCAAATTGTCTCTTAGTTTTATTTAATTTTCTTAAACAGCTTGGTTAAGTTATTGTTCAACCAAATCTTTCCAAGGACAGCATTGCTTTTGATTTGTTTACCTTTTTGGAAAAACCAGCCTATTTATATCAAAACATATTGCAATTCACCAGCTATGATGGCTAGGACATTTAGAACAGTATAACATAGAGGTGGGCTTTTGGGGTCTCAACATTTAAAACTCTAGATTAAGTGATTGATTTTTTGTCACAAAATATTATGCATTAAAAATTACCGACACAGTTCTTGTGTAGAGCACAATTTGATCGTAGCCTGAGAGGGATCCTCAATTCCATCCACATGTTTTCGTCAGCTATCATTTGAACTTGCAGTTTTAACTTCGGCTAACAAAAATATTAATAAGCCTAGGTAAAATTTCTTCGTTACAGCTTTTAAAACAATCGCAAGCTTTATATATAAAACTACAAATATATGCTCTTCATCATACCTGAATGTATAAGTTCAGGGATGATATGTATGATACAAAAGTCCAGTACTGAGAAAGTATTTTGAAAAGATCAGATCCCCCTATTTAAGGACAATCACACCTATTTTTAGTGGACATATTTACTGTGTAGTAAAAACGTGTAGTATTTTATCCAGCCATCCTCGAATAGCTCCATTTGTTATTTGGAAGGAATGTTTTGAAAAACACTACACTGTGTAAAATAAAGAGGATAAAATGGCAGTTTGCAAGGTACGAAAGAGTATTAGCGCCACCATAGTGTTTCAAAAACCATCATATCATTTTTGTTGCAAACTTTCTACTCTATAACTTCGCCAACAACAATGAAAACTTCGCCAAGAACAATGAGAAATTCACCAACAACAATAAGAACTTCACCAACAACAATGAGAAATTCACCAATAACAATGTAAACTTCACCAACAAAGAAAACTTCACCAACAATGAAAACTCCATCAACAATGAAAACTTCAGCAATAATAATGAAAAAATTCACCAACAACAATGTAAACTTTAGCAACAATAATGAGAACTTCACCAACAATAATGAGAACTTCACCAACAATAACAAAAACTTCACCAACAACAATGAGAACTTCACCAACAATAAAAACTCCATCAACAATGAAAACTTCACCAACAACAATGTAAACTTCACCAACAACAATGAAAACTTTACCAACAACAATGAAAACTTCACCAATAATAAAAACTTCACCCTACAATGACAACTTTGCCAACAATACTGCAAACTTCACCAATAATGAAATATTTGCCAACAACAATGAGAAGTTTGCCAACAATGCTGTAAACTTCGCCAATAATGAAAACTTCGCCAACAATGAGAACTTCGCCAACAATACTGTAAACTTCGCCAACAATGAAAACTTTGCCAACAATAATGAAAACTTCACCAACAATGAAAACTTCACCAATAATGAAAACTTCACCAACAATGAAAACTTTACCGATAATGATGAGAACTTAACCAACAACAAAAAAAACTCCACTAACAATGATAAAAATGTTGTTAGAATTAGTAAAAATCAATCAGTAATGGGGGTGTTCCACTGATCCCGACCAACCCTGACATCGAGTCTGTTTCAAAACCTGTGTGTCAAGACCATTTCTGAATGAAAAAATGCCATTTCTTAGTTACTAAAAAGCCAGGTTGATTCTATTTGTACTTTTATAGCACTTAATCTCTGTCATAATGACATGCTCTAAGGTGCAACATCCAACATTGTAACAACAAAAATTATATGGTACAAATGGGGAGATTTCATGCATTACACCTTTAGACTGGCTTCCATTGGTACTGTTGGCTGATGGTCTGATTTTAAGGTATGGATAGAAATATTTTGGGCAGCCATTTTTAAGAATTTATACACCAGTAGTGCCTTTTTAAAAACAGCATTGCTGAATGGGTAACCAGAGCATGGTATTTCTTATGGGGGTAATATGAAGATACTTTGTGGCTTCACAGACAATTGTAGCCCGGCTGTTCTGAATGTACTGTAACTTGCGTAGACTAGCAGAGAAACTCCCTGATAAAGCATTACAGTAGTCAAGCCTACTTCCTATGAAAGCATTGGCAGCCATTAGAGGAGCATCATGTGTAAGGTACTATCAAATTCATCTGTCCACAGGTTTACAAAGAATTTGTTCCCGACTTGCCAGGAACGCTCTATGACAATCCATAAAGTTAACCAACAAGCCATAACTTTTACCGACACACCCTAAACAAAAGCTGGCAAGACTTTAGAAAATCACTGGAGTGGCAGCTAGAAGAACCAACAAATTTGCAACAAATTGTCAGAACCCTGGGAAGAATATTCTCAAATCACTGCTAATTCCAGAGGTATGCTCTTAAAAGTCTCTTAAAGACAGCATTGCAATAGTCGAGGCTGCTGTTGACCAAAGCATTTGCAGCCATGATAGAACAATCCTGTAAAAATGTTTTCAAGCCTGTGTAAGACCTATAACCTTTATCATTTAATTAAATTTAACTTTTATAGTGATTAATCTGCATCTCAGAACAGACTAAAAGGCAGTTTTTTTTTCCATATTTAATCCTGTAGTGCATTAGCTTTTTTTGCCAGATATCATTTAAATTGACAATCATAAGTTTAGTTAGCCCTAGTTGTGTTAGACCTATAACCTTTATCAGCATTAAAATTTACAATCTTAAGTTGAGTTAGCCCCGCCTAAATTTGGCTGCCAACTTAGTATCCTAACTTAAAATATAGCTATTTATAAGATGAACTGTCTCTAAAATTGGACACATAATATTCAGTGCAAACTTTGACAACAACAATGTAAACTTCATTAATGATAAAAACTTCGCCAATAATGAAAACTTGGCCAACAACAATGAAAACGTCACCAATAACAATGTAAACTTTACCAATAATGTAAACTTCACCAATAATGAAAATTTCAACAACAATGAAAACTTCACCAACAATGATGCAAACTTCGTCCACAACAATGTAAACTTCGCCAAAAAACAATGCAAACTTTACCAACAATGAAAACTTTACCAATAATAAAAATTTCACCAACAACAATGTAAACTTCATCAACAACAGTGTAAACTTCACCAACAACAATGAAAACTTGATCAACAACAATGTAAACTTCATCAACAACAATGTAAACTTTACCAATAATGAAAACTTCACCAATAATGAAAATTTCACCAACAACAATGTAAACTTCATCAACAACAATGTAAACTTCACCAATAATGTAAACTTCACCAATAATATAATAGCAATTGTCATAAGAGAAACCTGTAACCAATGCCCCTACTAAGTAACGACTTCGGATATCTTACGGTGTCCGAGATATAGCCTGGACAATATTTTGTAGGTCAAGGTCACTATGGCAAGGTCAAAGATCAAATAAAGGTCACACCATGATGTTCCACACCTACAACCCAAAACCATTGTCCCTATCAAGTATCAACTTCCTACACCTTACAGTTTCCCAGATATAGCCTGGACAAGATTTTGTAGGTCAAGGTCACTATGCCAAGGCTAAAGGTCATATCAAAGTCACACCATGATGTTGCACACCTACAACACCCAAACAATGTCCCTACCAAGCATCAACTTCCTATACCTTACGGCTTCTGAGATATAGCTAGGACAAGATTTTATAGGTCAAGGTCACTATGGCAAGGTCAAAGGTCAAATTAAGGCCACACCATGATGTTGCACACCTACAACACCCAAACAATGTCCCTACCAAGTATCAACTTCCTACATCTTACAGTTTCCGAGACATAGCCCGGATAAGAATTTATAGGTAAAGGTCACTACGGCAAGGCCAAAGGTCAAATCAAAGTCAAACCATCACATTGCACACCTACTGCCCTGAAACAATGTCACTACCAAGTATCAACTTTCTACACCCTATGGTTTCTGAGATATAGCCTGGACAAGATTTTAAAGGTCAAGGTCACTATGGTAAGGTCAAAGGTCAAATCAAGGTCACACCATGACGTTGCACACTTACACCCCCCATCCAATGATCCTACCAAGTATCAACTTCCTACACCTTACAGTTTCTGAGAAACATCCCGGACAAACTTTCCCCTTTGACCGCCCGCCCGCCCATCAGGACACCATGGGTGAAAACAATACCCCGACAGCCATTAAGGGCTGTGGATTAAAAAATATCTGAGACAATAGCTACATAAAGGAAATAAATCAGGGTTCATTCCATGGTTTTTAATGTACCGCCTTTTATTGTTACCTCCCCCTTCATAAAATCAGATTCCATTCCATGTTTCAAAATGTACCGCTTGTTAATATTACACCCACATTTCCATTCCATGTTTTATAATGTACCGCTTGTTACTATTTTTAGAAACACTTTTCATCATTGTTGGTGAAGTTTTCATTATTGGCGAAGTTTACTATTGTTGTTGAAGTTTGCATTAGTGGCGAAGTTTGCATTATTGACGAAGTTTATGTATTGTTGTTGAAGTTTGCATTAGTGGCGAAGCTTACTGTTTCCATTCACAGAAAATAATATGATTAAACAAACATAACACTATGGTGGCGCCAATACTCTTTCGTAGCAAGGCACCCGTTTATAATAAAAGCTTGATTGTCATTACGAGGGGGGAGCTGATAAACAACACAAAAGCAAAGAAAACACGTAGATGATACTATGAACATTTTTCTGAACTACATTAATAGACCTACTGTACATAGTCCATCAAAAATCAATACTGTACAACTAACTGGCTTTCCACTTAGTGCACTAGTTTGTGGCTCACTCTTCAAATAAATAAAATGCATGTGTGTAACTTTGGCTCTCTGAATGTATGGTTGAGTGTATCTGATTGTTTGGCATGAATGAAAAGGAAATTTATGTACCACATTTTATATGTGCTACAGGTATCCCCCCCCCCCCCCCCCCCCCCCCCCCCCCGCATATGTGTGCCTAGCCTTGTGTAAGGCCTAAGTTTATGCCATATATTTTTCTTTTATTTATTTATTTGGGGTTTTACGTCACTTTTAACACTGTACAGGTCATATCATGACAGGTAGATGGAAGGGTAGAGGAAACCAGTACATAGGTTTCTGTACTGTAAACTGCCAACCAACGGCAAGCAACTACCAGCTTTTCCACTTGAGGCCGTGCCAGAACCAAACCCAGGCCTTAGAGGTGGGAGGCGAGAGTGTTACCACATATCTTTTCAAACAAAGGTTCTGAGATATTTGCTATTCATAAGGCTATTATACAAATTTATCCTGTTTGTGTTACAAATATGCTTCCTTTATATTTACATCTCAGATATATTGTTTTATATACTTGATCCCTTGTGTTTAAACGTAGCCACTTAACCAAAAAATTCTGGCTCCTTGTGTTGATCCCTAAAATTAACAAGGGTGCAGTGGCTGGCTTTCTGCCAACCACGGAGTCGAATCTTTGGACAGCAATGGGTGTTGCCAGGAAGTCGCGACCATGGTCCAGTAGGATGCACAGTCCTCAGTCACACAGCTTGTTTTCAGGTTACGAAATTGGGAGCAATTCATAGTGGTAATTCCTGTCAAGGGATCTCAGTGTCTAGCATAACTTCAATTCTTTCTTTTTTAAATGTGGCATTACAGGTGTTAAACTAAAGTGTGGGTTGCATAGCTATATAATGTATAGGTCTTGACTTTCCTTTCGGCAGTCTTATATCACGTCTGTGTTGTATGGTAAATGAAACTGAGCTTCACATGTAATCCTATAATGTTTACTTTAAATGTTGGAATTACATTAAACATACATTTTGCCAAAGGTTACTGTGATGTAGCAATACTTTACCTTCATACTCAGATAGGTGGTAAGTTATACTATGTTTACATTTATGTTTTATTTTACAATCACATTGACAGTATGTTTGTATAGTCTAATGCCAAGCTGATTCATGGTAAACATTTATAATGTACCGTGCAATCAGTTTTAACTTTGAATGTAAATAAAAGGTTTACATGTAGTTACAGTAAAGGTCAGATGTATGCATTGTGTAACTAAGCTATGTATGACTACTAGAATCGGAGTCCAGTTTGTGCTGGCCTTCACCAACAACAAATAACTTAATCATTTCTCTAACAATTAGTACTTATGGTTACTGTAATTACGCCTGTATAAATGGAGGTTGGTGTACAGTAACTACTGTAATTGTCCAGCTTAGTCCAGCTAGTATACAATAGTCCAGCTTATACTGGCCGTCTTGGTTCACCACCAAATTTTATTATATGCATAATACTTTTTATTTGTATCTTAGTATTTTATCGTTTTTCTCTTGATATGTGCGGATTATTATCAACTGATTTTGTCTTGATTAGTTAAGCTTGTGGCTACATAGTATCAAGTGTTCGTTTGTTCATCATATGCCACAAACAGTGATATACCTGTTAACAGTTGTGTTTTGCGGCCTATGACCTTACAATTGTTTTTCTTAATCACATGCTTACCCCTCTATCAAATCAGTTACTTGTATATTATGTTGTGGCCACCATGGCTGGTAGTTCTTTGTATGTCTACAGACTTAGATAATGTCGTATGTTATCCCCAAAGGACTGACCAATGGACTAGATATGAGTATCTTTTGTTTTAAATTAAATTATTTTAACTAATTTTAGTGTTTATCTTCTTTTGTAATGTTAACAATTGCTTATCAGTTTATGGCAATCAATCATATTCCAATTATATCCATAGACCGCAATTTAAGGCCACATTTATCTTAAACTAACATTAACTTCAATCAAATTATTAACCTAAACTTGTGTTTAATTCTAAATTTTAGGTGACCTTAAGTCACCTCTTCCAAATTCTCTAGTAACCCTTAATTTAGGGTGGCCTTAACTTTAGAGGTTATCGTGTCAACTAGTCAATATTCTTGTTTTGCAATGGTATATAAAACTTAGATGTTTGTATATATAAAAATAAAATATATATTTCCAATTGGAATTTTTCTATTCTATTAAAACAAATATCTCACAGCTGAGGCAATGAACAAGCAAAATAATAATTATAATCTATTGAGATACTCTTATTGTTCATACAACAATGGAGCCAATCTGACCAGACCTTAGTCCTGTCCACCTGACTAACAGTTAAAATAAGTTATCAACTCTGTCCAGCAATCTATCCAGTGATCTGTCTGATGTTCACCAGTGCAAAATGTATGTATCTAAATGTCCATTATGTCTGCACAATGATACTGTTTGCTCCCAGATGTGAGAAATATTCTCTGACCAGCAATTCACTCTCCCGTAGATCTGGAGACTATATTTAGTCCACTCTGATCAGAGTTCACCACAAAATGTACATAACAAGCAGTTTGGATTGTTCTAGCAAGATATGGAAACAGACCGGTACATTTCCAGGAAACCAGATTTACAAAGAAGGTTACAAAATTTTCCAAACTAATTATTTTGTCACTAATACAAAATGCAAGTAAGATCAGTACTAATCAGTCCACTTCTATAGCATGCATAAAAAATCAATAATTCACTGCCCTTATATGGTTCCTCTGCACTCACACATAGCAAACCCCCTTGATTAAAACTGGCATAAGCACAGTACCTCTATATGCAGCAACATCCTCTTTAAAGAAAAGTTAGGAAGCTAAGGCTCAGAAATAGTTTAAAAGCAAATATACATACTTATGCAACAAGATTTCTCAGAGCATTGTACATAAATTGCATAGGTAACATCCAAATCTGTTTTAAGTTTTACAAGTATACTTTTTAATTGTCAATATACAAAGTGATGTTATCCATCCTTTAAAATGGTCCATATGTAAGATGTATACTTTCAAAATCAAACTCCACCTGGATAAACTCCTATATTTATTTTTTTTTCTATTTTGTGCAAAAAGACTAAATGATTGTGATCTATGTACACAATTATTAGTGTAAATGATGAAGATAAAATATATTAAAATGTTGAACTGCTAAAATGATGGCTACACAGTTTTTACTATTGATAAATAGCTATTTTGTTGCATATGAAATTCATTTTGAAAAATAACCAATTAGATATTCAATACCTTCATCATTAGACTGCAGTAAAATGCACCTGCACCAACATCGCTGATGTCCATAGATAGCTAGGATGGCTTACTAAAGTCTTGATAAGTTAGGACAGGCTGACCAGTGACATTTTACACTCTTTTGAATAGAGCAGTCAATGAAGCAGTGACCTTGGTTTATTTGTTTATTTGGGGTTTTACGTCGCTTTCAACACTGTACAGGTCATATCACGACGGGTAGTTGGAAGGGCAGAGGAAACCAGTACATATAGTTCGCTAGGGTTCTATACTGTAAACTGCCGACCAACGGCAAGCAACTACCAGCTTTCCCACTTACGGCCATGACGGGGATCGAACCCCGGCCGCAGAGGTGGGAGGCGAGAGTGTTACCACTCTGCCACCGTGGCCCCTAGCAGTGACCTTGGAGAAATTCTTACAAAATTTTCTAAAATAACCTCTCTTTCCCAGGAACCTCATGAAACTTTTCTTATTTTCAATAACGGGGTTGTTATTCTTTTAACTTGTGCTTTTATTGGCTTCAAAACTCCATGATGTACTGCATGTCATAAGTAAGCAACCTTTGCTATTACAAAGTCACTTTTTGGACAAATTTAATGGCTTGTCTGAGGCAAGACAAAACATTTTAAAGTCTTTACAAAGTCTTTTTATATGCTTTCCCAACTATCACTAAAGATAACAATATCAGGCACATACATTTCAACTCCTTTGAAAGTTGGGCTGGAAATTTTCAATCCAATGGCATCACTTTGTTCTGATACAGAAGAATGTTAGCTACAAAGGCTGATATTTTTTTGCCTGATCTGTAACAGGTACACCTCTGTAACCTTTCATTAAATCCAGCTTTGTGATAAACTTGGCTGAACAATTCGAACAATATAGTCTTCAATTTTGGGGGTATAGGAATTTAATCACATTGACCTTTCTATCATCTGTGCAATATGTGATTGAACAATCTGGTTTTGGAACCAAAACACAAGGACACGCCCAGCTACATTGATTAGCTTGATGATATGTTTTCAAACATGTATTGCACTTGTTAATTAATGTTATTTTTTCAAGTTTGATTAGGTATACACAATATGGAGGCTGTTTGGTTGGGCTGGCATTTCCGACACCAACATCAACTCTAATGGTTATATTGGTCCTGCTACTGGCCATCTAGCAATATAAACTAATACGTCAAGAGTAATTCAATAACTGGAACTTTTTCTTTGGAGGTAAACTGTCCAATTTGGTATCCAAATCAACATGAATATTTGAATTACCCAACCCGATTTTAGATTCAATTTCCTGGCTGTTGAACGGGACGTAAAACCCCAACTTTGACCTTTAGATTCAATTTCAAGATCAGGAGTGCCATCCTTGCCCCATACTGCTGATTGTCATTTTCTGTATACTAATCAGTGGACTTTGTCACATCCCTTTCAAAGTATGGTTTTACCCTGATTTTCTTCAGTCAGGGATTGAAATAATATAATCCAAAATACCTACACTTTGTATGACTCATTATATCTGGCCTGTAGTGTGTGCCCCTGCACAGGTAACAACATTAAAACCTTGTCTCCTGGATTGAAAACATAATTTTGTGATTTCCTATCATAAGAATCAACAATAAGTTGACGCCTTCATTCAAAGTCTTTCTCATTGTTTAAACAATAATTGTATCCTCATCATATGTTTCAAGGTTGAATCTAACCTTTTAGCTGCATCTTGTGATCTTGGGTAATAAACACTAGATCTTTTGGGCACCTAACTGAAAGACAACTTGCTGAAGCAGTCATGATAAAAACTTGACCCTTGATTTGACTGGATCTCATTTGGTAAGCCAACTAATGTAAAGAAATTGACTAATGTCTTGAGGGCGTTTTTGTACTGCTAAGTTGGTCAAATATATGGCTCCACTGGGTGATGAATGTCATGAGTTGTATCTTTTGCTTTGATTGGGGCCCATTAATTCCTATTTGTTGTTAGGTAGCAATGGTTTGTGTTAATATGGTGTTTTAATCCTGGTTTTACTAAAAATAATATTAACATGTATTAACAAATAAAGCCAATCACGTTGAAGTACCTTTTTTCTTTTGGTTATTGACTTTGCCCCTGTTGATGGACTGAGTGTGCCACACAGTACTGGGGGTTAGTTGTAATTTTACAGAACGGCTGAGCATTGAAGAATACTGAGCCAACATCAATATACTGCTTTTGGTCAACAATCGGGTGTGTTACTGACCATTCCTCAGGTTTGGTAGCCTCCACTTTCACACAATCACACCATTTCGGATATTGTCTTGAACTCAGGCCTTACACTAGCGGATCCGGGGGGGGGGGGGGGGGGGGGGTGTCAGGCGGTTCGAAACCCCCCTTGAAAAATAATGTAAAGGAATTCAACCCCAAAGTACAAAATTGTTTCTTGAGGGTGATGTTAAATTTACAGAAAATGCACTATATTTCTAACAAAAATTATTTTTTAAACATAATAGGTAGGCACCTGGGTTAGGGGTGCAGTAAGAGGGCATAAACTCACACAAATATGTTGATATCCATTGGGTGAAGGGTGGGAAAGGCCCAGATATAAAATAGTTCCTGTCTTTTACGTTAAGTGGAGGAATCTGGGTTGTTGTCCCCCCCATCCATTGCACAATGCTGAACTCCATATTTTTGACACTAAGCTTTGGTTGAGGGAAGTGTCTTGAGACAGAGGTTGAATTTAGAGCATTGAATTTCTGAACACTTCTGTAGTGTTCATACATTCTCTGTCTAATTGGTCTTTTGGTCTCCTATGTATTGGAGGCCACATTCTCAGGTGGGTATCTGTCCCTGCTAGTAGACTGTCTCTCAGATGATGGAGAGGTGGTCTCTTTCTTTTGGTGCCTTAGGTGGGTCCCTTGTCAGCTTCTATGATAGAATTACAAATTATGGGTGAATAAGTATGAATAATCATCCAGAATTTACACACACCAAATCAATACCACTGAGTCCTGTGATTTGATTCAGTGCCACAAGAATGGGTTGTTACAATCACCCCACTATCTGCCACATCTAGGCGGATTTTTTTTAAGAGGTGACTGAAACAGACACACTCTTGACTCATATAAATCACACCTCAAGACAATGCTATAGGGGAATGCAACCCAGCTCCCCCAGGAAAAAGGTTTACAATAGTTGTCAGTATTCATGTTAATATCACACTGTTATGTGAATAACTGGATAAAAACATTTGAATAAAACAAAAAGTTTTATCAATAACTTCTTATCACCTATATATATAACTTGAGAAAAAAGTTATATATTACACATCCTCGACCATTAACAAGATTGTATTTAATGGATAGTATAATAACTATTCCATTCATCAATTGGTTAAATAATTTATTGATAAACATGACTAAAAATTACAGATAAAATATTATTGGTCAATTTAAAGTGATAAATTCACTATTTTAAGTCAGATACAAAAAAATCTGAGCTGATCCCCTGGATCTGATCCCCAGGATCTGATCCTCAGGATCTGAGAGGATGCAAAATTTACACTTCAGGTGATCCTCCTATCCCACTCACAGCCTCTGATGAGAACTGACATAATTCAGATCGAAATATTCATACACATTAAACTGTGAATATAAGGCAGAGATTTAAAGTATTGACCTACTCTTCACTGACTCAAGTACTTATTGTTTTAAAAATTATTTTTTTCCGGTGAGACATGCCCCCCAACCCCTGTAGTTATGGTATGTATGATATGAACCCTCACCTTACTTAAAAGCTGGATCCGCCCCTGCCTTATGTACCTCAACTGGCGATAACTTGAATAAAGGACCTAATTCTGAATAATTTTTCTTCTATAAAATTATTTTTTCAAATGATACTTCTGGACAACTTATTATTTCCTGCTCTTTAAATCTTGTATACACTTTGAGGTAGTGTCATGATAGTTCTGTACTTTACAGTCATTACTCCAAAATTTATCTGATAAGTACATTAAGACACCGGAAGAGTGTTCATTACCATAAATTATGACCTGACCTTTTTTTTGGAATTTCATTAACTTAGAAGACATCATTGTATTCATTAACAATTTTTTTCAGGAAATTTTGGTGGGATGAAATGGCAGAGGTGGAATAGTTTTGTTTAGTCATTCTTCATAGATTGATGACATCATTTTTGTATAGAGTCCAATGTGAGTTGAATAACGTAGACACTTTTTTCACTAGAGTATATCACCGAGTAAAAGCTAGGAGACTTGTTCATTGGCTTTAAAAACACTGCAGAAACTAATTTGGCAAGTAGTTATGACTTTTTTACAGAGGTATTTTCACGAACAAGCTGTTTAGAAATTAAAAAGGAAGGGTTTGACGGTTGTAGAGATGGAGGTGGTGATGGCAGCTGGCCATTTTATGAGGAAGTATACACCGTGTTAAATCGTACCAGTTAAATGATGAGACAAAACTTAGATAAGACTTCAATTCACGTGGCAGTATACTTTTCTAAGGTTAAACATTGTAGAGCTATCCTGCTATATAAATGCTTTAAAGGCATCTTGAGTAGACATACTTATTTATAACTCAGGATCAAACTGGATAACATAATTGAAAGCTCAATTGCTACAGTGGACAAAATATGCCAGATAGCTTTACAATGGTTCAAAAGGTTAAGCATTCAAGTAGGAACTTTTTTGTTGGTGAATGTGTTGCAATCTTGGATACTGATATGTAATCAGGGGAAGCCAAAAACATCTGCAAAAGGTTTGTCCTGTTCTCTGTGGTATAACATCACCCATGTTCTTTCACAATTGGTTCAAAAGAAAATAGTTTATATTAGGGACATTATGAATCCAACATGAGGTACAGTGATGAAATTTGTAATTACCTGGAATATTATGAAATACGAACCCTAACCAATAAGCATCTTAGACATGTAAATAAAGTTGATACTGACAACTTATAGCTGAAGCCTGTCATTCAGTTTCATATGAGACTCTTTTCAAAAGACGGTAGTAGTAAAAGATTATATAAAGCACCAAATTCTTCAAACAAGTTTACAGCATTGAGAAATGGAACAGAGATCTAAAAATTATTGTGGACAGTGATAGTTGGAAACAGGCATTCATTACATGTTTTAGAACTGTCAACGATAATACTCCAGTTTGGGTTACCATACTAGATCCTAATACAATGTCTCGGAGTTAGGCTTTTCCCTGAAACAAATTAGTATTATGAAAAGTGATAATTGTGGACTATGTCATGAAGAAAAGAATCAATTCTTCATTTATTTGCAAAATAAGTGAAATATGGAATAATTTTAAAAGCAGGATTTTGAATACACTAAGCATAAGAATAGTATTTGCTGATTTCTCTATTGTAATGGGATATACATTTTTGGATCAAAATTTTGGAATCATAGACAAATCGGCCCTTTGCCAAATTGGCCCCCGTCAAATCGGCCCCCAAAACAAAATTACCTGGTCAAATCGGCCCAAATTGGCCCCCTAGATATAGATAGATAAGTGTACATAAGATTTATGTAATTTTTCATAATAACCCCCAGACATTTAGGTTTACCTGTGAGTTCTATGTATCTATTCAGTTTACTCTGACCTTCTCATAGATTTGTATTCAAAATCTTCATAGTGACTGGTATTAATTTATTGGCTGTAACTGTGTTACCGACATCGGTTACGGAATTTAATACTCTGTGCTACCGATGTCGGTAAAATATGAGTTGTGCTACCGACGTTGGTAATCATAAACTTTAAAGGACATGAATCATAAAGTCATACTAGATTGATTGGAAAACCCCCCCAAAACAATAACTTTTCTTTAAAAACCACTTTATTTAAGAAGAAACAAGCATATACTTACAAGCATTACAAGACATGTCACTCACGGAAGATAACTGAAACTTTATTTTGCAACCGGCAATTTAAATTCTAGATCTAGTCATATAACACATATACAGTTTATGAGCACACCCAGTCTTCTGCTCCTGGTATCCTAGTCAGCTGTATCCTATTCACAACTTGGTTCATCTTCACCTTGGATTTCTTGCTTCTTGGCTTCTCATCTTTTCCTTCTTTTTCTGTGTTCTTTCTCTTCTTGGGGAGTCCAATTACCCAATTCACTGTTCCTTTGGGCCTCCCTCTCTGTCTTCTTATTAATGGTAATGTTACATAGGAAAATTCAGCTATGGGTTTAACATTTGTGGTCCCAGCCTTCATGTCTGGTTGAACACCTGGAATCTCAGCCTCAATTTCGGGTGGAACATCTGAGATCTCTGTCTCAATGTCTGGCAACTCTGGCATTTCTTCTGTGTCTGCAATGGTAGCTGTCTCTGTTGTTTCATGAGGGTCACCTACTTCAGTGGTCTCTACCAGTGTTAATTTCTTGTGGCTTTCCCAAAAATGTATTAATTGGTCAATACACTCCATCTTTTCATTGAACTCGGCCATGCCAACCTCTGCCATCAAACTAGCCAACTTCTGGAGTTTTGTGGAGGCTTTTCTGAACTTTTGATTGCCCGAGAGCACAGTTTGGTGTTTGCGAGGAGTTGACTGGGAAGCAATCACAGATGGCTCTGCAGATTCTCTTATGTTCCTTAAGCAGTTGTATTGTAGGGTCCACCTCTCTGCCACCAGCTCTGGAACATACAAATCATTCTTCTGGGTATCCAGCAGTTTGAAGATGTGCTTGCAAGGCAACTTCATGCATCTGAAAAATTTGCATTGGCAGTGATTCGGTGTTGCATTGTAGGTGTTCATGTCATCTTCCCTCTTATGTAGCTGCTCGCATACAGCACCAAAGGCATATGGAGTCAAAATCTTGTTATACTTGTCCTTGGTCCCATCCAAGTTTACACACACTTTGACACGATTCAGGAATCACACATGTCTATATCTTCGCTCAGATCTCATGGAGTGCAGACAGCTCATCAGTCCAGACAACGTTTCTTTCAGGCTTGAACGTGGTGAGAAGTATTTCTTCAACTTGGAGAAGAAGGATTCAACCCTGTTGGTGGTGTCATTACAAAGGTGAACTGACTTCAATCCTTTGACCCATTCTGACCTAATCCCATGCCAATTGCAGTTGTAGTACCTCTGGACCTTTGATGGCACAACCCTGCAGAATTCAGTATATTGGATGTCATAGTCTTCCTCAGATGTGGCATAGGCAAGCTTTTCCAGGAGTTCCAGTGACAGTTCCCTCTCTGATGAATGGATCTGAAGTTTCTCCAACGTAACTTCCCTGCTGAATGTCCATAGTGCGTGTTAGAGGCAGATTTGGAGATCAACCTGGGGGAAAGCTTCTTTAAAGACTATTCTTTCAGTCATATCTTTGTCGGTAATCACTATATTGATGTCTGACCAATTGGGATTCCTGTCCTTAAACCTTTGTAGCATGTCAGCTAGTGTAGCTTTGTCCTCATTCACCACAAAGAAAGCACAAAGTAAGGTGCCTCTCTCCATATCCATCCACTGAGAGTATGGCATATAAAGCCATGTTTAAATTGTTAGTTTTATACGTGGAATCAGCCAAGACTACTTCTGGAAATATTCCAAATGTAGACTTCATCTCACTGTCTTGGATGTATATCCCACGCAGCATGTTGTTTTTATCCACCAAGAAGTCGCTGTCAATGGCAGGGTACTCATCCTTCAGCCAGTCTGCTAGGCTCTGGACCTCTGATGTGGCACTGCTCATGGAAGTCTGTGCCTTGGCTCTGGTTGCTATATAGTGGAGGTCTCTCATCAAGATGTTCTTTCCGGTCTTCTGTCTGTATGTCTGCTGGACTAACTTCCTGTTAGCATTCAGTTGAAGGTGTGATGCTATCTCCTTCTCAGTTTCTGCATCGACCTTCCTCACCTTGGGGTGGAAATGAAACTCCATTTCAGTGGTCTCATGGTTGTGCTGATTAAGAAACTGCATGATCTCCAGAGACTGGCCATCTTTAGTTGCTTTTAACCTCAGCACAAATGGACAACCAATTTTTCAACTGGTTTGGTTTGGTTTGTCACCTGTGGATCTTGATTTGTAGGCCTTCCCTCCATGGCAGCAAGAATACTTCAGTTGGCTGTAAATGATCCCCTCATTAAAGTTCTTGTCAGGACATCTAGCAGCAGAGGCTGAGATCTTTCTACAGTCAGACTTTGACAACTTAACAAAGTTTCTAGTCTCAAAGTCTTTCACTTGCTTTTCCAAGGTCTGGTAATCACTGAACAGTTGTCCAACAGCAAAAGTAGAATCCATTCTCAATAGGCTTTGTATTACACTATTAATCTACAGAGAAAAATAGAATGACCTCCCAGTGGATTTGCAGGGGTATTTATACTCAACTTGAGAAGTGTCACAAATAAGTTCACCATCAATTGAACAGTTTGGATGACAATCTGTTAAAAATGCAATTGACAGCAGTTACCCTGAATTGGACTAACAGGCCTGATTGAGTAATATGACAATCTGTTAAAAATGCAAGTAACAGCAGTTACCCAGAATTGGACTAACAGGCCTGATTGAGTAGATTGCAATTTCGTCTGCTGAATTAATCAACATTCAGTTGTTGTTAGCACAATAGACTCCCAATTCATGTAAGTACACCTGATTGCATTTGGATATTTATTAGTTGGATATATTTGTTTATTGGTTGTTTATTAGGTGTCTTTTCAATCTTCAAAGTAAAACATTTCATGTAGGTATTATGTAACATGTTGCCGATAATATATATCAACATCGTCCGTAGCGCAAACTAATATACTGCTTGACCGACACTGTTGGTAACACAGTCACTCCATAATTTATTTTCCCCAAATAGTTATTGTATTATTATCAGTCACAAGAATAGATAAAGTATTATCTGTTTAAAATATAAATTAATAATAACAGTAATACAACAGAGGCTGTGCAGGCAATATAATTGCAATGTTAATAATTATTAGGTTACAAGGGATTGATTACAGCATCCTGACATCTTCCATATATGTTAATTACACTTAGTCAAACAACATATAAGCAATTGTCTCTATTGTCAATACATAGTCATGCATATTTATCCACCCATTATTTTAATAAGAGCCTGATTACAATTAAATGATGTATTTCTCTATAAAAGGACTTCTCATTTTCTCCAAAAAGATCACAAAAGTTGTGATCCCATCTGCAGAGGCTATGCATTTAGTATAATTGCACTTTAATTAATTCTCACATAAACAAGTATGTAATGGATATAGATATTGATATTGATTATGTTATGGCATTTTGTTTCTGTTGAAAAGGATCCCTTATTTTTCTGTTTTAGTAATCTTGAAGAAATATATTTACCAACCCAGTCGAATGCTCTCTGCAGGTCTACAAATAAGTTTTAATTACAAACCTTCTCAACTGGGGGCCGATTTGTCCAGGGCCGAATTTTTAGGGGGCCGATTTGTCCAGGGCCGACTTTTTTAGGGGGCCGATTTGCCGAGGGCCGATTTGGCAAAGGGCCGATTCGTCCAGCTACCAAAATTTTGTACCAATTAACACAGTCATAGTAGTAACCAAATATTATCTCCTCCAATGTGATAGTTAAAAGGTAAGAGTTCACTTTTATATTTTACAAGGAGCAATACAAATTCTACAAAGAACAAGAAATTCTCTCAAAAGTTGAATCAAATGTTGAATCATTTAGCAGGTTATGGGATAAGTGGAAATTTCTGATGGAATAGTAATTTAAAAGAAAAAGTAGGTTTTTTGTTGCTCTGTGTAAAGTAACCAGAATAATATTGCTCTTTTAAAGTGTGCAAGATATGGAAGTAAGGAAACTATGTGTTTTTTTCTACCGATGAAAGGAGTCTCAAATGTGTCAAGGAAGTACTTATAATTACATAATATGCAAAAATTTTGAACTATTATTATATTTAGTATGTGCAGTATATTGTGGTGATATTGAAATTGTATGTTGGTTGAATGTAATTGCATAAAAATGTCATATCTGGCAGAAAAACTGGAAGAAAATTCTGTCACTTCAATTCAATTTTAACAAAGTTACAAAGGTGTAAGATCGTTTTTAAGTAACAGTTTATGTGTGTTAAAAGATGATACAGAATCATATTGGGTTCAGTTCAGGTCATTAATTGAACAAAGTGATGAACAAATTATAAAAAAAATGGACCAGCTTAAATGAAGTACGGTGATTGCTTAGATTCTATAGTATCATCCATTTAGAAGCCTATTTATCTACCTCTGATGACTTCAAATATTAACTGCATGGTAACGTCACCCCCAATTATATTTAACATATTTATACTAGCTTCTACTCTGTAAGAGCAGTGATCAGAGTATATTATTTTCACTGGTTATGATACAACCAGTATAAATACTTACAAAATGAGTTCACATCTTAAAGTAAGTGCAACTTTAGACACCCTAAAATTTCACACTCTGTTGTATTCTTATTTTATAGGTAGCAATATTATGTGTTGTAAGATTTAGGTTTATAAGGTAAGAATTCTTTATTTTTTTAAAGCCGATACTTACGGATTTTCTTAACATTCATGTTAGTAATATCTATATCTACTGCTCCCACTGTGCACACAACTAAACTATCTAGACTATAATGTTAACACTTTCACATTTTTTGTGGGATTATTAACTTATAACTGATACACACTGATACTAAGTCTCAGAAATTTGGAGGGAAATGGTATTGGGAGTATTTAGAAAGTGGAAGGGAAATTGTATATGCAGAGTTGTAGACAATTAGGCCATGGATGCAATCCATTTCTTTTTGTACCAGCCAAAATACTGCAGTGGTCTACATTTCAAGAGATAAAATGTGTGGCGAGTATGTTTTCATTTGATAACAAGGCTCTACTTTTGGTACTATTATTGGAGTAGAAATAATCAAACCAGTCATTAATAAAATTGTCACCCTCAAAGGGATTGTACATGCACAAATAAAAGCTGTGTTGTGTACTACCTTCCAAAGAGAGCTTTATAAATGTCTTTCAGTACACAAAACAAATTATGGTGGTATATTTATTTTCAGTTTTATAGATTTCCTTTTCCTATTGCCTGTAAAAATATGGGCGAACCATTGTTAAACCCAAAACAAAACAGAAAGTTAGGAAAATTCTGAAAACAACACAGTGTGCCTCATATATTAACACTGGTGATTAAAATATGCAGTACATGTATCCAGTTCAATATTTGATTCATTAATTTTCCCAGTAGTTATGAGTTTCAATTTTAGAATAGTTCCAGATATAGAATAATTCCTGATATTTACACAACATGCAGTCTATCTTTTTCCCCAAAACATCATTCCTGTGAGAAACCAAAGGCTTTTGACTGTATTTATAAGAGAATCATCTAAGTTTCAGTTTCATAAATATGTTGTATTGCTTTGTTGCTGTTGGCATTTGTACTGAATGAAATATATCCTTTATTAGTAGAATTAAAGTGCTATTTCACCAAACTGACTAAACCATTTCCGTCTTTAATGAAATGGCACAATCTTTGTGATTCATCAACTACTCTGATGTTATTTGCTTGCTATAGGAGCAATCACCAACATTTTAAGCTGTCACCTGAGGCATTGTGAATCTGGCTGTACCTAATCGGTCTATATTTCCAGCTGAGTATGGTAGCTAGCAGTTGGCAGTGCCAAAAATATTTTTATCAGACACCTTACACTGCGGCAGTGACAATTGTCAAGCCAATGTTATTGTGAAGCAGGCATTATTGAAGTGATTTAAAATGGTAGAATATACTACAATGATATATAAAGCATAAATCTTTGCCTAAGCTCAAAGACTGTCTTAACAAAGGGATAAACCTAGCTGTTATGCCCAGGTCACACCTTGTCAATTTTAAATGACAATTGTAGGCAACTTAAAATCCTCATCATCCTTGTGAGCCACTTTTTAAAACTATTTGAAAATTTTGCTTGATTTCTGTTTCCTTCAAGTATTGCTGACCCTTCTGTTATAAATTCTGTTATCACTTCAATTGTAGTGATCTAGTTGTGATATCACATTTTGTTGTCTCCTTAGCCTTCAATCTGTAGTACTATTTCTGGAGATCTGACACATATCATTAGGTTTAAATTAAATTACTTGATATAGTGCAGGTATCATACATTGTACAGTATAACACATGCGCTTTTCAGTGTAATATATGTACATATATTTATATATATTAATACATAGCTATGTGGAAAAACGTATTATCAATACATGTTATAACAGCGTTTAAACAAGTACATTTTAAGGAAGTCTTAAATCTTTTAAAGAGAAATGTTTTCTATGTATTCTTGTTAGCTGTTCCAAAGTCTGGGGTCACACACACTGAAGGATCGTCATACCTGAGTACTCTTCCTCACAAAGGGAATTTCCGATCTTATTGTTTTGGTGCTATGGGTGTTTCTTAGAGCAATTCTTTTGGTGCTAACAGTTTGCAAATAGGGCGGTGCTTCATCTCACATGCACTTAAATACGAGATCTAATATTTTGTATTCAATTCCTTCTGCGATGTGCAGCCAATCCAGGTCAATTTTTACTTTTTTTACACTTGCAATGTAGGTCTTCAAGTTCAAGATTAGTTTTGGCAGACATATTGTAAATTATTTGAAATTTACAAATAAACTTTGATGGTAGCCCATAAAGGAGGAAGTTTCATAGTCTAAATGAGACATTATGAGTCCATCCACCAAATTTTCACATGCCTCTATGGTAATATATGGAAGAATATTTTTAATCCTATAAAAATTTGTCATCGCTTATTGGCACTGATTATTGATGTGTTTCAGTAAGGAAAGATTTTATTCAGGGAACATCCAAGAAGCATAATACAGTCAGAGCTATTTGCAATCAAACTTTCCACATCCATAGAATCTAAACTAAATTTCTCTAGCTGTCCTTTTCTGTCAAAATAAATCAAAATGTCTTTTTGTGTGCAAATGATATGGAATAGAAATAGAAGGGAGATTTTGGAGATATTTTTTACAGTCTTAGCTGCCTCACAATATCGTGCCTTTCCTTTTGTTACATGGTGATGGGTCTAAATCAAAACTGAAAAAAAAAGAAAACTTCTGAAATTTTACCATAGTTATATTTGTTACAGTTATTAAGTAAAAGTTTACTGTTTTCTATGTTTTTATTAAACTTCCTGCTTGGAACATGAAATTTTAGAATAGTCCTATTCTTACATATATGACATTTACAGTTATAGGACTTCGATATTAACTCACTTTTATATTAAATGTTTCTGTGAAGAGACAAATATGACCTCGGTTTCGGGTGACAGATTACCAGGAATTATAATCCCATCAGGCACTGACACACAGGACACATTACAGGTGACTTCACTTATGCTGGCTGCCTATCATGGAAATAATGAAAGTGTTTTGGCTATACTCACAGAGAATGAACAGTGTATCAAGTGTAGAAATTCTTTTGATCAAACAGCTTTACACTATGCAATTGACAGTGGACAAATAAATGTAATTGATACTCTTGTTGCCTATGAGGCTGATCCTAATGAAGTAGATTCAAACGGGCAAAATATATTACATAGGTGTGCTCAGCATGGATCTTTTCACAAGGTAAAAACATGTCTTAACATCGGGATAAACATAGATAACTGTGATATGAATGGGGACACTGCATTGACAATTGCAGCCAAAAGTGGAAATCTTAAAATTGTCAAGCTTTTAGTCAATGGTGGATCTGATATATCAATTAGAAATAATGATAGATTAAATGCCTCTGATTGTGCTTTACGCAACAATCATGAAGAAGTTCAAACATTTTTCTCAAATTCAAAATTGGAGCCCATTGATCATTTACTAGAACATATAATGATCCGAGAATGCATCCGTAGAAACACAGAATCAGTTAGAAATCTTGTAAATGTCTATGGAGTAGCAATAGTTAATTTCAGACATAACTGTTTTACTTATCACAGTCCTTTACATGTGGCATGTACAAATGGATATTTAGAACTGGCACAGTTACTAAAAGAGAATGGAGCAAACTTGAATTGCCATAATGAGTTTTCAGCCACTCCACTCATGTCATCTTCTTCCAATAATAACACAGACATTGTTGAATGGTTAATAGCACAAGGAGTCAGAAAGAATGATAGAAACTTTGCTTATGAATCTGCTCTTCATCTTGCTGTGGGCAAAGGGCATATGCATATAGTTAAACTCTTGGCAGAGAATGGAACTTTTTTGAATTTTCATGTGACCAACAGTTTAACAGCATTGCATCTTGCAGTGCAGAAGAATCATTGGGATATTTTGGATTATCTGTTGACAAAGGTGCATTGCCTGATGTAACAGATAAAAATGGAGTTACCCCCCTGTTGCAAGCTGTTGATTCTAATAATGTGGATATGGTACAGTGCCTGATAAAATATGGTGCTTCTGTTAATAAGTATGACCATAAATTTAATATTCCTCTTTGTGTTGCAGTGAATAGAAAATCACTAGATATGGTGAGGTCTCTGATTGAAAACGGTGCTGACGTTAATGTAACTGACAAAAATGGATATTCACCAAAGGATGTAGCATGGCATAGTGGGTATTATGATATTGCAATGTATTTGACGAATGTGTCCCAATCTGAAGTGTATTTAGAAGAAAGATTTTACAAAACTGTCCCAAATGCCCAAGAGCACTTGTTTCAAATGTGCAAAACAGGTAAAGGAACTAAAAATCAACTTGATAACTTTATCAGAGCAGGTGCAAATGTGAATGGCACTGATATTGATGGCAGGACACCTCTAATTGTTGCAACGCAAAGCTGTTCCAAGGAGTGTGTCGAGTGGCTACTTGAGAAAACAGTTTCTGTTTTTACAAAAGACAAACAATCATTCACTGCAATACAGTATGCAGTTGAAAATGAAGACACAGATCTTGTGTGTCTTTTACTGCAACGGGCATTGCATGAAAACATTAGTTATGAACAGACTCAACATGTTTTGGAAAGTGCCATGAAACACTGTATCAAATTGAACTCATGTGCAAGTGTCCGTATCACAAACATACTTCTTAAACATTGTGCCTTTAGAAAACTTAACAGATATTGCACATCCACACTTTTGGATACATGCATAACTTTTGAAAATGTGGCAATTGCAAAGCTGCTGTTTAATTATCAACTTTGCTTTGATTCATTTGTACCGACAGTTGTAACAATTATTTGCATGAGCTCTAACTTAGATATGTTACAGTGTCTTGTGAAGTACATATCTGATTCTAGACACAGATGTTCATACGCTAAACTTGCTGTCAGATTTTGCCTAGCAAATCAGCTTCACCAAGCACATTGTTTTGTAACACATCAATTGGTTTATGATCAGGATATTTTTTGGATCAACAGTCAGAACATTTGGTGTGGGTCTGAGAGTCAAGCATTCAGGATAACTATGGAATTTGTAGCTGACAGAGGCCTGTTTTGCATGTGTCTCTTACAATTTTATGTAATGATCTTAAATTCATTCCAAACCATATCTGTATGCATATTTTATTTTAATTTTATTACCATGCATTGACATACTATATATACTCTCTATAGAGAGACAAATATAAAGTTTACAGCTAAGTGCACTTGAAAATAAACTTAAATATCTCATTCTATATTGTAGGTGCACAAACAATGAAAATTAGTAACCTGTTGAAGGACATAAAAAGTCTTGCATATGATGCTGTTGCAATGAACCTTATCCGGTAAACCATTTTTGTATACATAGTGGTGAACTAAAGGGGCAGATACTTGGCCAATGTTTTCTTATTTATAACTGATCTAATTCTGTCACTTCCTGTGCCCTGACCATGTTCAAAATTTACCAGGATGACTTGGTGCTCCCGGCAATCAATTAGTACTCGCAGGCATCCAGTGCATCTGTGATGCATCACCCATCAACCATGGGAACAACCACGTCCAAATGATTAAAGCCTCCCGGCTGACTCATCTCTGGCCCCGATGTAAATGCCAGTTACCCAGATACCTTGAAGGACTGTAGGGTTATCTAGGGTAAAGTATGGGTTACCATTAGCATTCAAGTTAGTTATATGAATAATACAAACAATGAGGTAGATACTACCAGTTGAACACTTTACGTGGGAGGAGTACTCAGGTTCAGTGCTTAGGGCCTGTTGTGTATAGAGCTGTTCTGCTCCCTCTCTGCTGTGGTTTATTCTGGTATCTAAAGAGAACATTAAACATATTTACCAACTAACAATGACCTCACACAACAAACGACTGGCCCAAACAAATAGTAAATTTTTTTTCATATTTTTAATATATTTTTTATCAAACAGAAGCTTACATTTGTACGTAGGAAAGGTAGGTGCACCTATTTCTAAATTTTAATTTTGGCTTTCATTGGTCATGCATTGCACTTTTTGGTTCTGTTTTTCCATCCTTTTGACTGTTCAGTCAACAACCCCCACCAAGCAAAATAGTTTGCCATCACCAAAAATTATTCACCCAGGTTTACTCTCCTCTTTGGACAGTTGCAACATTGCTTTTGTCGCCCTGCAGGCCCACTGTCGTCAAGTGACGCACTGTTTCAGAAATGTCAACCCTTGGTGGTCCATCATCCTGATTCTTTCTGGCGACATTAGTTTGAACCCAGGTCCATCAGCCAGAAATATCAAAGCCTGTCATCTGAATGTCCATTCATTGCATAACAAAACATCAGCATTTAGTTATTTTGTTTTGTCACATGATCTTGACATCGTTGGTGTCACTGAGACATGGCTAAGACCGTTGGACACACAAGGCCTATTGGATGAGATAACCCCTGCAGGTTTCCAGTTTCACCAGGTCCCATGCGAGAACAAGAAAGGAGGTGGAGTTGCTGTCCTTGTCAGGAATGACATTGATAGCGTGCATTGTCAAATTGATCGGCGGGAAACATTTGAACACATTACCGTCAAACTGTCAGATCGACAGTCAAGCCAGCTCCTGGTTCATGTAATTTAACGATCTCCAAGTACCAGCAAAAGCAGATTTATCGAGGAATTCAACAGTTTCATGGAAGGAGCTGCTTTGTCACCACATGAAAATATTATCCTGGGAGATGTCAATATCCAGCTTGACAGTCAAAATTGCTGGACAGAAAATTTCAACACAGTTCTTTTGGATTTTGATTTTATTCAACATGTGTCAACACCTACACACATACAAGGACATATCCTTGATGTACTCTGCACTAGTAAATCCCTAACTTCTTCAGTTCACCATCATGTAAAGGACGGCATATCAGACCACCTAGCTGTTTTTTTCACTACAACATTCCCTGTCAAAAATTCCTGCAGAGTAAAATGGTTGAAAATCAGGAAACTTCGCAAGATAAATAAAACTGAATTTATGTCTGACATTGTAAATTCTGAGCTTATCCAGGCTCCTTACAAAACAGCTAGCTTACTTTCACACCAGTACTTTCATACCCTTAGGAACATACTTGACAAGCATGCACCTGTACATGAATGTAAAACCCCACAACATGTCAACAAAGGGTTCATCAACAGTGAGATTTTGGCAGCAAAGAGACGTAAGCGCAAACTCGAAAAGGAGTGGCAAATGGACAATTCTGCCATAAACCGCAGTAGGTACAGAGCCGCTGTGAACCATTTCAACCATCTCGTGGAATGTGCAAAAACCACTACAGTGATATGGTTAGGGAAAATGAGGATAACCCCAAGGCCTTGTGGAATTCCATAAAGAAAGTCCTCCATAGATCACCAAAAATGGTACTTCCAGATTATACCACCATGAACAGTCTAGTCAACACTTTTGGCAGGTATTTTGCAGACAAAATTACTAAATTAAGATCTGGATTACTGTCTACTGATGCCGATCCCCCTGTCTCAGGTTCCTACAAAAACAAGTTTGTCTCTTTCCGGACTATGTCAGAGGAAGAAGTCCTTAAAATCATAAAGTCCACACCAAATAAATCATGGAACTTGGATCCCATCCCAACATCATTGGTCCTTGAGTGTATCAGTGTATCAGTGTATCCTGACTCTTATGACAAATATTGTGATCTACTCTCTACAGGAGGGCAGTTTCCCTTCCTGCTTTAAGACTGCACATGTTACACCCTTGTTGAAAAAAGCTGGTCTTGACAAGAATATTCTCAAGAATTATCGACCAGTGTCCAACCTCAGCTACATCTCCAAACTCATAGAGAAAGCTGTGGCTAAGCAGATAAATGAGCATATTGCTCACGAGGGTATATCTAACGAAAACCAGTCCGCATATAGACCTTTTCACTCAACTGAAACGGCGTTGCTCAAAATACAAAATGACATTGCCACATCAATGGACAAGGGTGCAGCTGTTGGATTAGTCCTTTTGGACTTATCTGCAGCTTTCGATACAATAGACCACTCAATCCTATTCAACTGCCTTCAGCACTGGTATGGCATTGATGGGATAGTGCTTAAGTGGGTCCAGTCATACCTCCACTCACGCAAGCAGCGCATCAAAATAGATGGACATCTTTCAGATGCTTTTCAACTCCCTTACGGGGTTCCCCAGGGCTCAGTACTAGGGCCACTCCTTTTTACCCTATACACAACCCCTCTCAGTTCAGTCATATCTAAATTCAATGTCACCCACCACTTATATGCAGATGACACACAAATTTACTTGGAACTCGACTCTAGGAACTTCGATTCCAGTATCACTGAATTAACAAATTGCCTTGAGGCGGTCCAGGCTTGGATGGGAAATAATAAGCTTAAATTAAATCCTGACAAGACAGAATTCATAGTGATTGGTGATGATCAAATTGGAAGTTCCCTTAAGTCATCTTTCCCAGTGAGTTTGCTTGGCAACACCATGGAACCAGCTGAATCAGTAAAAAACCTTGGTGTCATCCTGGATGCTGAAAATTCAATGCAAAGACACGTGGCTAATCTATGTCGCATAAGTTACTACCATCTCCGGGAACTACGAAGGGTCCGCAGGTACTTAAATCATGAAACAGCTGTAAAGGTGGCAAATGCTTTGGTAAGCAGTCGTCTGGATTACTGTAACTCACTGCTTTACAACACAAAAAAGGCATATACTAGCAGACTACAGAGAGTTCAAAATGCCTTATGTCGGACGGTGTGCAAGCTAAATAAATACTGTCATGTTACACCCTTCCTGCACAAACTACACTGGCTCCCCATTCATTGCCGTATACTGTTCAAATATAATTTCCTCATTTATAAAGCAATACATTTGAGCCAACCTCCATATCTCTCTGCTCTAATTAGGCGGAGTGATCTCACACGGGGCAATCGCCTATCAATTTCCTCATCTAAACCAAATAAACGCTCAGGGCTATGCAGTTTCATAGCAGGGGCTCCCACAGAGTGGAACAAGCTTCCTCAAGCCATCAAAACCATAGAAAACATTTCTGGTTTCAGGAAACAGTTGAAAACATACCTTTTTAGATTGGCTTATCCTCCACCATAGCCTATCTCCCCGACCGGACGCTAATATGGAAACTGACATCTTTCTGGAACTGGACTATCCCTTTTTGCACATCAGCGCCTTAGAGGATGTTTACATCAAATTTGGCGCTATATAAGTGTTTGTTACTTACTTACTTACCTACATTAATATAAATTATATTACTTTATCATTGCACAAATAATAAAACATACATAAGATAAAATCTAAATTTATGTACTACTGATCCATGGATCACAGTATGTGTTTATCCTGGAACAGTAGGGGGATTCCATGCATGGTTTTACCAACAGTTGCCCCAGATGGTTCTTGGACATGGAACAGGGGATCTTGAGGTGAATTTGCCTTATTACCATCCTATGGTCTCTAGCTAAAAGGTTATCTATTACCATGCACATCAGTGTACAAATGATATACATATAAATATATGTGCATAGTGAAAATAAAGTAATTCTTTCATTTTTCTTTAAGTGGAACCCCAACTGGAGTGACATTTTGGTACTTACAGGGCACAAATTGATCACAGTTTCCTGCAATGTACCATATGCTAGGGTCTAATCTCGATATGATGATGTGATATGACCAGTTACACTGGCTGTACAAAAAAATATGCTCAGAGATCATTGACTGCTTTATTCGGACATAGTCTGTTATGTCATCATGGAAGAAGTTACAATGGTGTCGGGAATGTTTTTAAGAACCTCTTGTGCATTAAGATCATTGCGACTTGAGCTTGAAAACAGGCCTTTTCTGCTAATAATTTTCTGCTTTTGATTTACAGTAGAATGTTATGTTCAAGAGACAATTTTAACACTAGATGATCTTTCAGACCACAATACCCCCAATTCACAATAAATATGATTTGGCTTCATATCACGATGTCAGCAGTAATGATGGAATTGTACTATCTTAACTTTTACCTGAAGCATCTACAGGTCCATGTTCTAGGGTGCAGAGATATGTTCTTTGTTAAAAACATACTTCTGCACTGGGCAAACAACTGTCAATTGCTTTTTCATTTTCTGGAATTCTTTCTACAGACAGGAATTATAGTCAAGTCCACATATAATGATATTAAGAGTTTCTGATTTTCCCAAATCACGGAACCCTTGAATTTTTTTTACAAAAGTTCATGATCCTATTTTCTTGTTTCTATAGTCTGATAACATTGTCAAATCTGACTATCATTTGCAGAACTGTTTTTATTGAAACAGACACAGTTAGTTTCGAGTATTTTGGATATGTCACATATGTTTTGAATAATAGTGGACACATGGCTTAAATTTTGCTTTTGCCTGGCTAAAATTTGGTTTATTTTTTTATTTTTTTCTGATTCAAAAAAGAAAATGGTTGCTAGCTAAAACTATTTTCCTGCAGTATTCTATTTTCTTCCATATCAACTCAGCCATTGCCCTATTCTATATAACAATATGGCATGGATTGGTAGCTAAAACTATTTTCCTGCAGTATTCTATTTTTTTCCGTATCAGCCCATCCATTGACTTCTTCCTGTTCTTTTCCATATAACAAAATGGCATTTGTGAAGCAAGACAACAGTATAATCTATACTCTCTGATCCTTAATGATTGGATAGGTTCTTTTTCTAATAAAAGAACAAAAATCCGGCTATTAACTGAGTACTATTTAGTTTACCATAAGCAAGACAACCTTGTTTCCAGGCAAAGCATATATTTATGGCCACTTGAATAGACATTTAATTCTCAGACACATTTCGCAACCTTGACTGAATACACCTGTCATGCCTGGCATCACCTAATTTGGGGATATTATCAGCATGATACTCACTGCCTTGGCCAATATTCAAAATCAATTTATCATTTGTAATTTAATCTACTGCTTTGAAGGCCCAATGTCTTTCCCACACAAAGACACGTCCTCTAAACTAACAAAGGGAATCAGTAAAAGTATAGGTAAGAGATGTCTTAGGTCATTAATCCAGGGTTGTGGGTGTAAATGAGGGGAAGATACCAAGTGGGGGATACCTAAGTTGAAGAGGTACATTTTAACATATTTCCTAAAGGATATAACTGAAGGACTAGTTCTTATATGAATGGGAAGAGAATTAAAAATATTTGTGAATAATTTGTTTATTTGGGGTTTTACGTCGCTTTCAACCCCGTACAGGTCATATCATGACGGGTAGTTGGAAGGGCAGAGGAAACCAGTACATATAGTTCGCTAGGGTTCTGTACTGTAAACTGCCGACCAATGATAGCAGCACTAAATTGTGATCTCAATACAGGAAAGAGGGGATCCGTAGGAACTTTAGCAATATTTGTTATTTTTAGATTTTAGAATGAACCATCATATCACCAAAAGCAGAACCGGGAATAACTTTAATCTTCACTATTGCCTGTTTGCCAATGGCATATAACTGTACTACTTTTTTGCATTTATCTCTGCCTGCTATGCAGCACAGGCAGTGAAATGCAAATGTTTTGTTGCCCACTTGTCAGAAATCCAGTCTGATCATAACACACGCATCACCACCTGATTAAGTGGCACCCTTGACCAGGGAATCCAAGTCTTTACTCTCTGAAGAATGAGTATTTCCAAAGTCCTGGGCTGGTGTTTGCTAGGAACACAATTTAGTCAAAAATAACAAGTTGAACCATTAACACAAATGTATTGCAAAGATTGTAAGGTTTACTTCCCTGTTTTGGCTGTCAACAGAGGACAAAAGGGTAATGGTTTGATCAGTAAAAGATTGGGACAAAGAAGAGTGAGTTCATTATGCCTTGTATATGGCATTTTGGAAGTTTTCATGTTTTACAATTGAAGGGATTACATTGTCAACCACTAGAATGTAATAATTTATCATGTACATTTCAAAGTGAGGAAATCTTTTTCAGAAACCTTTGGTATAGGTCGCTGATATTACCTTGATATTACCTGGAGATCCTATAGCACCATATCTATTCTCCATTTGTACCCAGATGTCTGAAATCATATGGGTTAGAATTAATAATAATGTTCATAAAATTACATAGTTTGCTGATGACACCACATTAATCCATGAGAAATATTAAAGCCTCCTGGTTCACTTGACTATATATAAACATAAAACCAAAATTCATTGGCTTGGAAAAAAGAAATAGGCACATAATATAGTATAGTTTTAATATTGAATTAAGTGGAATGTTGCTGAATTTAATATTGAATTAAGTGGAATGTTGCTGAATTTAAGTTACTATGTAATCATGAGTTGTGACATCATGTGATGGATACCCATTTCACTCTTGAAATCAAGCAGCCATGGGCAATAATAATACTGGGATGGGTGATCGTCTGGTTTTTAGGCCAGGTATGGAAAGTATGAGACTTGGAATTCGTTTTTGTAACCAGAATTCTAGTGCACTATTTTTGATTCTGATAGCTTTCAAACTCCGATATCAATACCCTTCTGATCTAATAGACTCTTCAGCATTGTTGATCTTGATGTTCCAATTTAACACAATCTTCAGAAGGTCAATAGTTACTAAATTTTAAATTTTGGCCTGATTCTTCTATTTGGCACTACATATAGGTTTTTCGTTTGACGAATTGTCCTTTGTTCTCTATAAAATTATGGAAATTTAAAATTTTTATGAAGTCATCAAGAGAATGTTTAATCCAATACTGTTGCCCATTTCAGATGTTTTATCAGGTGTCCACCTTAATAACTTTGTGTCTATCTTATATTCTTGGTCAAAGACCTGACTGTAAATCTTTAGGTGAAATCAAATTTCATAATGTCTCCTTCAAGGTAAACCAGCAACTCTGTGTTTCAAAAATCCATTAGTTCTCTTTTACTTACATATACATACAATGATAACATGCACATTACAAGCTCATAGACGCTTTAAATTTTAAACAGTTTAATATAATGTTTTAGCATAATAAATAACATCAGCTTTCCTAACTAGTAGCGAATTACTTTATAAGACAATTATTCAGCAAACAAATAAAAATGTCATCATCTTTGAACTGGCCTGAATGAAAACTGCTAAGATCATAGTAGATGTGGATCACTCACCATGATTTATGCACACAGATCTCTCCTGCAAACTTTCCAAATTTCCACCTTGTAATATGTAGCCCTCACCACTGAGAGATTACTCATAATATATCAATGGTTTTAGTAATATATGGCTTGGCTTTAATATATAAAAATAATTTTAATATCTGAACTTTACATAATTTTCTGATCAATAATAAGATTCTACAATTTCAGGAAACCTGTAGGCTGTGTTTGTCTTGTGAGAAAAGGCAATGATGATGAATCAATTACTGTGCACATAGAAAAGAATTGGGAAAGTACCACCATGGATCATATATTCAATGTTCCTTCCACTGAGTACTTCAATATGAAATATGTTAACAATTGGAAAAGAGCATCACCATTAGTCATACCTTCTTGCAGTAATATGAATCTGAACAGGAACACCTGTGATGGAATCTCTACTTCTGTCACACCAGAAATGATGAAGTATATACTCACACAAAGTGATGTCACAATTTTGCAGAGCAGATTACTAAAAGAACAGAGAATGTGATGGTTGATAACAACTGACATTCTGAAGCATTCATTTAACAATTATGTCACTGCACACCATGGGAATGAAGCTGCTCCTTCAAAGGGTCAAGTATTTACAGTCAGGAAAATGAATAAGATGAAATCAGTCTATGCTACAAGTATTTATGGTGCCACAATATACCTTTGCTGCAAGTTTCTTGAGGAATTCTAGTTTTGAGAATGTCTACTGTGGCCCAGATGAAGCCATGCTGAATTGAAATGTCGTCAAAATTGGTAAACACAGGTCCATAGCTATTTAAACTTGCCTTAGTGTCAATATCAAAGACATATCCATTTAACCACAAATCAGTATATAATTATGTTTTTACAACATTATATTTAACGCTTTATTTTCCCCTTTTAATACACAGGTGCAACAGTTTCTGTTTATTTGTTTATTTGGGGTTTTACATCGCTTTCAACACTGTACAGGTCATATCACGACGGGTAGTTGGAAGGGCAGAGGAAACCAGTACATAGAGTTCGCTAGGGTTCTGTACTGTAAACTGCTGACCAACGGCAAGCAACTGCCAGCTTTCCCACTTCAGGCCATGACGGGGATCGAACCCCGGCCTCAGAGGTGGGAGGCGAGAGTGTTACCACTCTGCCACCGTGGCCCCTGCAACAGTTTCTGGAGGGGTAAGGGAAGCATACTCCCATCAGAAACCTGACCGTGTTTATCACACACAGTATGATGTAGACAATTTGCTGATTAATTACAAAATTTTCAAATTTAGAATAAACTTGGCAGAGAATTTTTAACTGGGAAATGGAGTTTTTTTACATACACTTAACACAGACACATTCATACAGGACAAAATGACTAAACACAAATAACAACAATAGGTGTGTTTATTATTTAATTTTCTTTATACTTTACGCACATTTTTTTCAAAATATATATAGATATGTATTGAAATGTGAAATTTATAATTGACAAAGAATTCCTGCAAATTGACACTTTCTTCTTTTAAATGACAATTGTAAACAGATAGTTTTGCTTGAAAAATTAAAGTGTTCAAAGGTCTGTGCAAAGTAATGTCATCTGTGCTATAGCCAAATATGATATCTTTCATATTACATTTTATATCGTATTGCAAACATTCCAAAATACATACAATTTAATCCAAAACCTTTTGTTGTATTTACATTTTAAAATGAGATGATAACTGGTTTGAACTTGAAAAAACACCATCTGAGATATTGGATGGTTTATTTTCTTGATTTTACACTGAATTTGATATTTTACACTTGATTTTATATTGAATATCTCGTATTTTATTTTCTAAGGGCAAAGTATGGACTAACAAGAAAATATTTTCCTAATCTTTCTCTGCTAGCTGACTAAATATTGAATTATGATATTAATAATTATAATTATTAAAATTAATTATAATTTACTATATTCTTCTAAGTAAATGTACTCTTTGTCTAATGTAAGCTATTTCAGCATAATATTCTTTCAAAGTTTTAGTTTTTACTTTGATCAAACTTAACCTTTTACCAGATAGCTCTATTCCTGTAAAAGTATTAATATCAGTATATTATTTAATTCTTGTATATTTTGCTTAACTGTCATTTCAACAAGTGAGATTACTTTTCTCCAAGCAAGGTAGTGTTCTCCTCTTTTGATTTTTATATTGCCTTCTTTGTCAAAAATATCCTTATTGTACCATAAACCAGCCTGAAACAATGATTTGTTGTGAAATAGTCCATCATCTTTTCTAAACATATCTCAGTTATATCAAAACTTTTATTGTGGATCACAGTTTATCGAATGCTATTTTAGAAAAATTGCACATCATTTCCAGGAGAAAGTTTTTGAAGCTTTTTGATACACTGGTACACTCTTCTATAGTAACTGTCCCTTCGCAATTAAATTTTTGTTGCATGCTTAACTTTAAAATATAATATTAAATTTTCATTATTTATTATTGTTTTTTTTTGGCACCAAGTAATTCAAGAATGATATTTTCTTTGGTCCAATTTCCTTAGGGTAAGTGATAATTTCACACATATTGTTTGTATATGTTTTTTGACAAAGTTATTCTTTTCTATACTAAAGAAAGCTTTTTTCTCTTTGCTCTACCCATTTAATTCCTGACCTGACAATCACACCATTTAATTTATTGTTATCTATTTCTTCAAACTGTTTGTTTACTCATTGCGTCTCCGTGAATTTTTTTCAGTGGGATTTAGTGCAAAACATCTTTCAGGATTTTCTAATGTATCTAAAACACTTTTTCTGAATCTCTTTCCTTCTTTCTATTTGTTGGAGTAGTTTATTGTGAATTTTCTCATTTTATATTAAATTATTTCCCAGAGGGCTTGTTTGTTCTGTAATTTTCATAGAAACTTTTCCATTGTGTTAATTTCATCTTAAAATTTTCCACATAATCAGTTTGCTGTAGAAGTGAAGCGTTAAATTTCCAATATCCTTTTCTTCTGTTGTCATCTTTTAATAGGTTTACACCTAAACTATTTGCTGCATGGTCCGAGTAAAGACTTCAAATGATATCTGTCACTGTTATTATGTCCCTTATAGAAATTGAAATCATCTAGTAGTCCAATCTACTTTGATAATGACATTTTGTTCTGTGTGTATATCTTTTAGTTTGTGGGTTTCTAACTCTCAGAATATCACTCTAGTCAAATTAAATTGTCATAGTATTTAAATAATTAAAATTTATAAATAACTAAAATTTTATCACTTAAAGCATGACTTTTTGTACTTTGTCTATGTTCTTTTAAACAGTGTTCGAATGTCCACCTAGTACAATATTGCTATTTTCATCTACACCAATATGTTGTAATTTTTTAGTTAAATAATACACCTCACTTTCCTTACAATTTATTGGACAATATATGTTTCCTAATATATATTCTTCTCCATTAGGTTCTACCTTAAAATTACATGTCTGCCTTCTCTATGTAATTCCTTACTTTTGAAGATATACTCTATGTTTTGTTTATTAATATCAAACATCCCTTTGAATGGTTAGTACCATGTGCAAAACAGTATTGTTTATTATTGAAATCCCTTCACTATTGTAGTATAACAGTTTGTAATAAAACAAGGTCAATATAACACTTATTTAGCTCTGAAGTAAGACAAAATTTTATCAGTGGACCACAAAAACTAAAATGTCATGCAAACAAAAACCAAAGAATCAATGACTATCGTACATAGTTATATGTGTCAAACTGGCAGTTTACTTAAAATATATATCTTATAAAAATGACCTTAAGCAAAGGCTTTTTATATGGACAGTAAGAGATCTTCATGGTCACTTCTAACACAAGTAAGAATTGGTAATCTCACTCTTGCCAATAAAACTGGATGTGATTCAGTATACCACTACAAACTTTTACTTGCCAAATATACAATGAGAACTAAGTTGAAGACTTATTTCTGAAATAATAACATTTTTCAAGATATATAATATTGATGTGTAGGACTAGGTTTATAAATCAAATAACTATGATGCTAATAATAATCTTTATAAGTGAGTAATGGAATACCAGCAAAGTAGAATACATACTTTTATAAAGAAAAAAAATTAGAATATTTAATATAGCTCCCTGTTTCAACATTTAAAAAGTGTTGTTAACTGAAGTAAAATTATGCAAAGTGTCTATGGAAATGTGTCAGAAAGTATTCACCTCCTCTGGTGGTGTGTATTTGTCCGTCCCTTTGCCAAAAAAAACCTAAAATAATTTAAACATATTTTAAACAAATATTCAGATAACGTCAATAATGGATTTTGGTGGTCATTTTTAAATGTAATTTTTCATCATTCCACTTGTAGGTGGTACTGTAGTCTTTAGGCCTGGATAAAGGTATGTGCTTTCCCAGGGCTCTTTTTATGCTAAGTTGGAAATGGTATCTACCAGGATTCCAAAGAAGCAGGAATTTTTGAAGTTCGGATTTACTGACATTGTTAATATCAAAAGTACAAGGTGTTTGAATAACAGTTCATTTTTTGCAATTATGTCACAGGACTGAAGGCAGGGAGAACTGAAGGGATGATCATAGATGTCAATGTATCCTTCCAAGACCAGCATGGTAACTTCTACCATGGAGCTTTTGTGGTAGTATCAACAGAACAAAGCAATACTGTTGCAGTGCAGGAGTGTTCAGACATCTCACTTAAGGCTGGCACAAGAAAACCCTTTGCCACACCTGGTGACAATGGAGCTGCAGTGGTAGACCAACAGAGTTGCATAGTTCTTGGTGTTGCTGTTGCCACGCTTGAGAATTATGTCTCACCCTTCAAACATGTGACTTTCTGTTTACGTTTAAAATACGTACTTAATTCTTTGTATGAAACGTACAATTTGAGAATAGGTACCTTTCGGACTTTTGAAAATTAAATCAGTCCGTCGTAAAACATAATTAATATTTGTGGTAAGAACAGAATTTGAGATATTTTTTTCAAAATAGATTCATTTGCCACAAAAAGTTAACATATGTTATCCCATGTGTGAAAAAATGAGCAAAACTAAACTGTGGAGCAAAAGTTTTAAAAATTGTCAACGAGTGTTTAGTCCCTACCCTAATACTGCTTATGGTAATATATTGTGCATGAATGAAATAATGCTTATTTCTGTGAACAAGCTCATATCAGCTGTCCAAATAATCCTTGCAGCACACTAATTGTTTGTGAGTTAATTCCACCTAATAAAGTGAAGATGAAAAGAACAAATTCAAAGACTCATTTTTGAGTTTGTAACTATAATATAAGAAACTAGAATCTGGTTATTACACAATCTATTGCTTTGTTTATTTTAATGCCATGTTTTCTTTAGATTTAGTTCTTGATGTGAGAATTGATAATATGTGGCTTTTGTGACAAATACATAACACAATGGATTTGGTTCCATTTTATTAAAAAAAATAAATATATTAAAATTCTACACTGTGTACACAAGATTCATCAAAAAGCTGGGTTAAAACTAGGGTTCAAAGGACTTGCCTGAAGTAGCCTCTTTAAAGCCCAAAGAAGTTTCAATATTTTGTTGACTTGTCAATAAATACCTTCTTTCATAAATTTTTTATCATATGTCTTGTGAAATCTCAGGGTAGACTTTTCTGCTAGTATAGATAGGTCTTAATGGAAGAAAACTGATCTAAGGTCGGAAAATAAGGTGCATCTAAGATTACATTTTGAAAAGGATAAACCAAGTGCCCTTCATCTGTTGGTACAATATTGCAAAATATCCTCAAAACAAAAACACCTCATTCCTCCAAGTACACCCACATTTCTGTTAGCTAACTTTTCATATTGTGTAATTCCTTGTTTTACATGTTTATATTCAAGGCAGTTTTCAACTGTTCGAAATTTCCGTCCGCCATAGGTAGAATCAAGATTTCTGTGGTATTGGCGTCTCCAGTCAAGATACATGGTTTACAGATACAGTATCTTTCTATAGCTTTTTGTGTCTTACCTTGGCCATTGTCCTTCCCAAGTCTGACTGGTTCCTGTAGAACAACTATAGCTAGAGGTGTGAAACTGGGTTTTGCATTAGGCATAACATTATACCTATCATTTTACTGCTGTTCTTAATCACTAGAAATACTGCCTCTTATCTGAATTAGGCACTGGGGACATCTTGCACTATCTACAGTTTGCACCAAGATATCTGTCCTAAGGGACATGTTTGCTAATAGTGGGAACCAGGACCAGAATTACCGGTGAAGATGCACTATCGTGGCCTTAAATGTATCCAAATGGTTCTTGGACAATGGGTACAAGGGCACAATGGATGGAACAGCCGGTTAGCAAGGTAACCACAATGTAAACAAATGCTGATGGTTTGTCTATGGCATTTAACCATGGCACTTCCAGATCATTTTAGTCAGCCTTCGGCTTCGTAAAATTGTTACCGGAAATGCCATGGTTAAACGCCACATACAAACCATCAGTACTCATGCATTATTTCTATCGAATCATTTTAGTCAGCCTTCAGCTTCGTAAAATTGTTACCAGAAGTGCCATGGTTAAACGCCACATACAAACCATCAGTACTCATGCATTATTTCTACATTAAATATGCCATTTGGAATTCCAAGTATAGAATTTCAAATACGCTATTTGAAATTACAAATACATATTTTGAATTCCAAATATGCTATTCGGAATTCCAAATACAAATTTGTATTTTGAATTCCAAATACGTGAATCCCAAATACTCTATTTGGAATTGCCAATACATATTTGGAATTCCAAATACATATTTGGAATTCCCAATACATATTTGGAATTCCAAATACACAATACAGGATTCTAATACGTATTCCGAATTCCAACTACAGCAGTCCACCTGATCAGTCACACAGGACTCTAGAAGTCAGACACAGCCTACTACTGGTACCAGTGATCTAGCTTTGCAGCCTTCCGTTCTAGAAAGCTGCTAGTGAAAGCCAGACTGTTGCTGCACCCTATAAGATGGCTCAGTTATCAGGTTTCAGTGATATGCCATACCTTCAACTCACTGGACTGGCTGTACAGTAGATGCCCAGTCAGACTCGTTTGGGCAAGAAAGTCCTGCCCACATATTCATCAGCCAGTGCTGCTCTCTCACAGGACCCGGATTCTGGTCTGGAGCAGCATAGTTGTCTCTCCTCTCCTGGTCAACCCATGGATAAAAAGGGAGAGATATCTAATTAGGACACTGCTTTGCCAGAGCAAGAAGTAGGCCAAGCTGAGTGATGAGCAGAACTACCGGGAGACCATCAGAGGGGTCAGGTCCTTTATGGGGCGACACCAGGTCAGCGGAGGTTAAAATTTCAGCCTCATCTCAAGATGACAGCCCCTTTGCTGCTTTTGCAGGACACAGCCAATGGCAAAGTCTCTGTCAAGCTACCCTCAGATGAGTGGCTGTGTAGAAAGATGGAGAAACTCAGCACCACTCTCACTGAAGGCTACCCTTCCCATGGCTCTGAAACTTGTTGACTTCCTAGGGACCAATTTTTCAGGGTTCCTAAGACACAGAAATGGCATGATATGCATACTGAAAAGAAGGACTTTTCTTGGTCAAAAGTACACTGTTGGACTAATAAACCTGGAAGGCTAAACATTTCCTTCCCCAGAATTGCTAGACAGTCAGTACCCTCAGCACCAGATTCCTAACCTATACCCCAGGATACATGGGAGAGGTTTGCCAGGGACCAGTCCTACATGTGCAACCAGGCAGTCAGTTTTATTCACTGTTTGGTGAAAATCCAGGATTGGCTGAAAGTTATAATGAGTGACAAGCTAAAGAGGAAGCCTGCCAGTAAAACACAATAGACCACAGGAAAACAGGCCCATCTGACAATCAATCAGAGCATCACCCAAGCTATGGGCAGAACTATGCAGGACCTTTCACACTGTATTCATCAGCCTGGCAAACACTTTCACTTCACTATTTGAAAGTAGGGGGTCAATCAGGATACACTGGCCTCCCTCAGAAACTCATCTCTTCATATGAGTTCACTGTTTGCAGATCATCTCATTGCTAAGGCAGAAGAGGGGATACACCATCATGCGGACAGACTTTCCTCAGGTTCTTCTCACAAGAAAGCTGGCCGGTATCATCCTTAAAGCCATCCTGCCAAGCAAGCACTGGACACCAACCAGAAATCTGGTCCACCAGCTTAGAAACAGCTGGGGCATCGTGGACAGGGCAAGAAAGATCAAGGCAAGGCCTGCAACTATTCACAGCAGCCAGCCAAAGGTCGGAGGTCTTATAAATGACAATTACTGTGTAGCCCAAAGGGCTTTTGTATACCTGGGCGGAACAACAGAGGCTGTTGTAAAAGTGACCTGCAAGAAAGAGACATTTGTGGACAATTATCAGACAATTATTCCTTTTTATAGGTTTTATTCACTCTGTTAAAAGTTTTTAAGACACCTCTTAGAAATGGGACAGGTTGCAACCATCTCACAGAGACTTTACAAATTACCCTACAAAAAATCTCAATATTATTATCAATATGCCAATTTTAGTGGGACTGGGTGGGTAGAAATATTAATGGTGTGTACCTGGGTTCTCTCTCTGATGGGCAATAATATGTGATACTGTGTGAGTATGTGATAAGGGATACGGAATCTGAAAACATAAGATGAATGTGTAACCAAAGTGGGTTCAGAAGGATAATCAACTTAATGTGGTAAAACTACTCTAGCATTTATCTTCTGCAAGTTTAGCTTAAAGTTGTTCTTCCTCATTTTGTCAAATCATACTGAACTTTTGTTTCTTTGCCCTGTTTTTATTTTAAAATATTATTTTTTGTTTCTCATGTTTTTATGGTTCACAGATTTACCTTTTCTTTTTTCAAATGTTACCCAACTGCAGCTGGTACATTGGCATTGCTTGAGCTGTAAAAGGTGTTTTAACATACAATACTTAGATTACTTGTATAATTATATTAAAGGTTTAGTTTGTGTATATATTGATGTGATACATCAGGACTCCTGCCTAGAGTGGTCAATTTAAAAGAAGTTATATATGGGATAAATTTTATAATGGTTAGTAATTTAAAAATCTGTAGTATCAATATCAGGGGAATAACAGATCCGATAAAGACATTTTCAAATGGTTAAAAGATAAAAATTACTCAATTTACTGTCTGCAGGACATCCATGTTGGGGATAAGAATAGAAATGCTTTTGAAAAAGACAGGGGTTCTGAGGTAAATATCTCATCAAAATCTCCTGAAAGTCGGGGAGTAGCAGGAGTAGTATTCAGGGCAGATCTTAATTTCAAGGTCAGAGACATAGAAAAAGACCATGCGGGTAATCTACTACTGATACAAATACAAGTATGTGCTCTTAACTTCTATTTATGTGTAATATATGGTCCAAATACCAACTGTCTGTAATTTTATGCAAAACTGAGAAATTGACTAATACAAAAGGAAAATCTACCAATAGTTGTATGTGGGGACTTTAACTTGGTAATGGATTACAGTATTGACGCAGAGAGGTACTTAAAGGAAAAAAAATGCTAAGACTAGAAAGGAGGTCCTCAATATGATAGAAGGTTTAACTGTGATTGACACATGGAGATCTGAAAACAAAAACTCCAAAAACTTCCCATGGGTAAGCTGAAAGAAGCCTTTAAAAATAGCAAGCCTAGAATGTTTTTAGTAACATATAACCTTCATGCTAAGATAAACAAATATATAAGTAGTTTTGGTTATAGGAGTGACCACTCACTAATAGGAATTGAGATTGAAGTTAACAGTACTGAATGTGGTAATTTTTTTTGGAAATTTGATTCATCCTTACTACAGGATGTTGAGTATGTAACATTGGTTAAACATGAAATAAAAATGTAATTGAGGATTTAACTGTCGGTCAAGGATTACAAGAAAACATGGTAACTTCCAAACAAATGTTTTGGGAAATTCCAAAACTCTGAATAAGAGGTATCACTATTCCTTAATGTTCAAAAAGAAAAACAAAGTTTCAAGAACAGGAAAAAAGTTGGAAATTCAAAAACTAGAAAAGATGTGAACTGAAAGCATGATAAAAGATGACATCTATTTGTAAATTGAAACTTTAAAAGAAGAATGGAAGAGTTCAAGGGAAAGTCAACTAAGAGGTGTTCTGCTGAGGGCGAAGGCCCAGAGCTATCTAGAGTTTGAAAAAAATACTTTTGTAATTAGGAGGAACAACATTATACCAGTAAAATTGTAAACAAAGTTAGGACATGAAATGGAGTGATAACAAACCAACAAGGTATTTTCAAGTAACTAAAGTCTTTCTATAAAAATTTTCTGCAAAGTAGTTGTAATAAAGATCAAGCATTGGATAAAAACTACTTTCTTTATAATAGAAACATTAAAAGGTTAAGCAGGATGGAAAAAAACAAAGTCTGAAGGGCTTATTAGTGAAAATGAAATTTAAAAAAGTTTTAAAAATATGAAAAATGGTAAATCCCAAGAACGGATAGATACACCCCAGAATTCTATAATTTTTTGGGAAAGATATTGGTAATTTTTTTTTGACAGTTTGATTCTTTCACCAATGGGGAATTGTCGATTACAAAAAACAGGGATTAATCACCCTGATTCAAAAAGGAAACAAACCAAGAGAACTAATAAAAAAATATTACTTTGCTTAATGTTGATTAAAAGCTTCTGTCAGGAATTCTGGTCCTTAAGATGAAAGAAGTTCTCCCTAGTGTAAACTGAAGTGAGCAAAAGGGCTTCTTGAAAGATAGATACATTGGTGAAAATATTCGCACAGTATCAGATTACTTTTATTACATTAAACAAAAAAAACAACTAACTGGAATGTTACTTGTTATAAACTTCAAAAAGCCTTTGATTCTTTGGAGTGAGATTACCTAGAGCCGTTCTTGAAAGCTTATAACTTTGGAAATGATTTTAGAACCTGGTTTTCTATTTTTGTATAAAGATAGTAGAAGCTGTGTTATAAATAATGGGGTTTTCAGCTCTTTTTTTTGCTATAGAAAGGTCCTGCAGACAGGGAGATCCTCTGAGCCCATACGTGTTTATTCTTGCAGTAGAACCAATGGCATCAACAATGAGGAATAGTGACAAAGTTAAAGATTTTGTAGTAAATGAAAAACTTACACATCCTAAAGCGATTCCATAGCTACTCTGGGCTTAAAATAAATATTAAAAAAACCCAAGCAGTGTGGCTCGGGGATAAAAGGTACAAGGAAACTCTGCATTTAGACTCCAGCTTAAACTGGGTAACTCAATTTGAGCTGCTTGGAATCATTTTTATGTAAAACAAGAAAAAATGATTCAATTAAATTTTGATAATAAATAAGTAAAATTGATAAAATCTTGAATATGTATAGCAAGTTTAAATTGTCCTTAATTGGGAACAAAAGTACTGTAAAAGTAAACAAAAGAACTCAAAAAGGATATTTCAGAAGGTGGATTAAACTAATAAATATACAGGACTTCAATAATTCACTGAAACTATCTTGGTTAAGAAGGCTAACAACCATGGATGGTGGTTGGCAAAATATTGTTGATGCATCTCTGGGAATAAAATAAGAAAATGACATTGGAACTGGATAAACAATCACTGACCGAAATAGGTAAAAAATGCTTAAACCCATTCTGGAAAGATGTTCTCCAGATTGGGAAATTTTCAAGTTACAATTAGGTCAAAATGTGGACTGAAGAACATACCCTATATGGGGAATCTTCTTTATGAAGAACAAAAATCTCACCATCAAGTCAGCTGAGATGATGCATAAGGGGTCAGATATGTAAATGACATTTGGACAAATACTGGCCAAGTTCTAGAGTATAATGAATTTAAGGAAACATATCCAATAGCAATAAATGTAGATTTCTATGGTATGATGCATTCCATTCCAAGAGATTGGTTAAAAGGTCACAAAAGAAACTAAATAAGAGCAAAATGAACCAGTGTTTATTACAAAATCTCTTGCAACAAAAACAAGTTAGCAAGTGGGCGTCGCTAGTAAACTATTCCAGAGGACATGAAGCAAAATGGGTTGAAATTCTTTTTAAAAAAATCAGTAAATCCAAATAATTACCTTAGTGTCATAGAGACTTCCTTGAGAGCCTTTCAGTATTAGATTTTGCTTAAAACAATACCAACCCAAAAATTTATCGCAGAGTAGGGTCTGAAGAATATAAAATCACACAATTTGCAGATGACACAACTATAATTCCAGATGGCTCAGAGAGATCATTTTTGTCAGCTTTTAACACCATTAAAATATTTGGAACAATTTCTGGCCATAAAAATGAACACTAGTAAAACTAAATTTATCTGGATAGGAAGGAAAAAAATATTCAAAAGAAAAGATCAGTACAAACTACAAATTTGAATGGGATGCTACTGATTTCTCCTTTTAGGGATAGAATTCAGTGTAGAAATAACCAAAATTTCAGAAATTAATTGATCAAATGTGGTAAGTAAGATTGACAAACTATTGACTGGGTGGAACAAGAGATGCTTGACTCCCATTTGTAAGGTAACTGTTATTAAGAATCTGGCAATCTCAAAATTGAACCATATAATAATGGTTTGTCCCATGGGGAGGACAGAATACATAAAGCAACTTGAGAGTAAATTTTATGCCTTTCTGTGGGGTAATAAACCTGACAGGGTAAAACGTATTAATATAACACAGAGCTATCAAAAAGGAGGATTTAAGATGATTAACTTAGATTTTTTGTAAAAGTCCACTTGGATTAGAAGGCTAGTGCGGTCACAAAATACACAATGGGCTACATTATTTCAAAATCAATGTTGTCTAATTAAAAGACTGCTTGACTATGGGCCCCTAGGGGTATATACATTAGTATCTAAAGCAAAAAAAAACAATTTTGGAATGACATTTATGAAACCTTGGACTTAATTTACAATGCCCAACTAATAACACCACAGGACACTTTATCTCCTCTATGGGACAACTCCAGAGTGAAAAGAGTGCTTTATAAAGATACATGGTACAAAAATGGAATTACCTTAGTTGGAGATTTGATTAGCAATAACACCAGAATAGTATTATCTAAGAATGAGATTGAAAACATGTATAGCTTCAAAATAAAAATATTTCTTGATTATTTTGAAGTAAGAGATACTAGAAAGACCACAAAGGGGGATGTATTATATATATATATGTATAAATGCATCCTTAGGGCATCCTGCGTGATGCTGCTTCTTTGTAAAGGTCTTGGTGAGAGGTTTCCAAACCCCATCTACTCTGCACCATGTTCCTAAAACAATTTTTTTAAATGGGGGTATAAAGATATATTTGCATACTTTTCCTTAATACATTATTTAGGTCCAGACAGATGCAGCCATTTTCTTTTATGCAGGACCTTTCATATCCCTTATCTGTAGAAGCATGTGACTGAATGTTTTTTCTTGTACTTTTAGTTGGAACCTGTGTCTACAACAACTGTGGCGGCTGCTGCTGTGGGTTTGGCTTCCTCTGTTGCTAATGACCCAGTATCCCCTTTACTAGTACCTCAACACTCTAGCAGTTCTCTGGTGGTAATGAGGGTGGTGACGAAGAGGTGTTGGGGGGTCGGTTGACCAGATCACAACTGTGTCCACCAAGAAGTCTAGTATGGAGACTCAGGACAATGAAGAGATTATGAATCTCTTAAGGGAAAGCAACAACCAGACCCAGAAGACCTTGGATTGATTGACAGTACCTTGTTTGCTTCCACTCCTGGCCTGAAAAAGTCATTGTGTCTTCAGATGGGGGCATCTGTGAAGGAGTGGAGGTCCTTTGAGGACCAGTGTCACCAGATGCTCACACAGTACATTGATCAGTCTGCTGATGCAGTGTTACTGGACAGGCTGAGGCGGAGTACATCTTTTGCAATCAATGTTCTAACAGGTGTTCCCACGCCTCACAGGTACCCACGGTTCCCAGGGTGTCATCCCCAGCACTGTCTGCTGCTTCTGGGTCTCAGATCTGGATCATCATGACTGGTTGTAAAAATTTTCCTTTAGGCCTAGGTCTCTCTTTACTTATCTACTGACATTATCTTATGATTGTAATGTACTTGTAACATTTCTTACCTTATGTCAGAGATTGCCTCGTCATGGCCTTGCTTGTGTGCGGTTTTAATATTTGAGGTTTATCAGCTGTAGGTGTTATTGTAAGTGTGAATATTTAGAGTAATTTTGTTACTGCTGATGGTGTTACTGTTGGCCTAGAGTAATGTTTATGTAATCTTCCAAGTAACACAGTCTCTGCTGATGTTTATTACTATGACCTGTATTTTTTTCTTATAGTAATTACTGCTGAGAGTAGCACTAATTGTAAAGTTTGGCATGTGTAATACTACATTTTTTCAGTGCTGTTGGTACTGCTGCTGGTCTTACACTTTAACTATGATGATTAACTTGCTTACTGCCGATGGTGTCACTGTTGGTGTGTGTTCCGTTTTCAGTAAGAATTTGAGTAAGATTTTTCCAGCTGATGGTTTAAACTGTTGGCCTATCATATAATTTTTCTTAACATTTCACCTGGTCAAAACTGGTAGTAGTAATATATGTTTGTGTGGCTTTTATTTCTGAGATTTTAAATGTGCGTGGTATATTACATGTTATATAACTACTGTTGGTGTAACTTTTCATATTTCATATAACTTTGTTACAGCTGGCAGAGTTACTGTTGGCTTTGGGTGTATGTCTTTTCAAGTTTCATACTTGGTCATTTCTTGCTGATGATTTTAGTTGTTGGCGTATTTTAATTTATTTTCACTTTTATTACAATTTATATGGTCAGCTGTCAGTAGTGCTGTTGGCCTTTGTGTGGTTTATTTTTTACTTGTAACATTAGTGGTTTTTTACAGTTGACAGTTCTACTGATGGTCAATCTGGTATTACTTTTACAGTTTAAGTTATGTGCTGGCTATGCAGTTTGTCATGTGTTTCAGGGTTACTTTTAGCACCCTTTAAGTATACCTTTGTTCTGAGTTATAACTTTTTTCTTAGGCTGTACTGCTAACACATGTGTATTATAACTACTGTAATGGGTAACATTTATCAGTCATATCCATCTCAGTCCTGCTTTCTAATTGCTAAATTTGTACATTTCCTTAATTTACAGTTTATAACTTTTTTTTAGTGTCATTCTGAGGTACTGTTTTATGTTAAACTGAAGATTTTAAAATTTCCCTGCTCCAAAGTTCCCCACAGTATTTTCCCACCCAAAAGGCCTTTGCATATGTGTTTTGTGTATTGTTTCATGTTGTATTAAGTCTGATTGTTGTAAATTTAGATTTCTGTTAAACTTCATTGCAGAATTGTAAATGTTAGGTATTTTTCCTACTTAGGTTGTAAAATACTTGTAAAGTTTTATTGACACTTCATTTCTTATAGGTTGTGATACCTTGGTTATGTATTATTGTGCAGTTATGTTAACTTATTTTTACTGGGATATATTATTGTTATGATTTGTCCATCTGCAATGAATTTGTCATTTTTCCTGTCACTTTTGTTACATATCTCTACTTTGTTTTTTTTTTGTTTGCAAAATAAATAAAAGTAAAAAATATATAAATTGGGTTATTATTTGTCCTATCTTATGAGATATACTATTGCCATGGCAAACAGACCATTATGCAATATAACTGGAAAAATAAACTTTTATTACAATTCAACAAATTACTTTACAGCACTTAATACTTCACAACAATGGAGGTGAATACAGTAATAAATGACAACAGTCCAGATATAAAGTTCATAAGTGTCCTTGAACTAGATCATTTCATTCTGCCATGGAACTGCCCCAACAGTGCTGTAGTAATGCATCAAATTCTGTTGTAGTAATGCATCAATTGTGGCATATTTCCACTGCTATGGTTCCCAAAGGTCAGGCAGAACTTGATCGTTCCTCCAGGCACCTGGCACCGGCCTGTGATTGTTGTCATCCTCATCTGCTAGTCCCTGGTGATCTGCCCAATAACGTTTCCTGATTACGTTGTGCAGGGTCACACAGCCAAAACCACTGATGTGACATTGTGTGGCTCCTGGGCCATTGTGTTCAATAGGCATCTCAAGTGGTTGGCTAGTATCCTGAACACATTCTCCACCACCCGCTCTGGACAGTCTATATTTGATTTTGTTGATCATTAAGGTTTCTAACAGAGGAAGGCTTCATTATTCAAGTCCTCAAGGCAAAGGCATCATCTGCCACAATGAAATATGGCTTTTTTTCATTACCTGGCAGTGAATCAGCATCAGGAAAACCTGTGGTACCATCCATAACACTCTGCCTCAGCTGGCACTCATTGAAAATCTGGGCATCAAAACAGCACCCATTACTCCCATCTGCCCACAGAAAGTTGTAGTCAGCATCCACAAAAGCTAACAGCACCATTGAGTAGAAACCCTTGTAGTTGTAATATTTGGACCCTGACAAACTGGGACATCGTACGGTCACATGTTTCCCATCTAGGGCTCCCACAGCATGGTGAAAGATCCACCTCTGTCCAAAGTGCACCGCCTTCTCACGCCATTCTTGTGGATTACTTGGACACTTGAGCTGCTCATCCTTAATCTGGTAGATGGCCTCACATACTTCTGTCATAAACAGGGATACCATGTTGAAAGCCACCCTAAAAACATTCTTCCTGATCTTGTAGGAGTCCTCTGTGGCCAGGTATCTGAGCTTGATGGCTACCTTCAACCCAGCTGGAAGTGGCTCACGAAATCTTGTCTTCTCCATCTAAATAAGTGTGCTCTTTCCAACAACTCCCTGAAGAGATCTACAGATAATCTCACAAAATTTCTGCAGATAGCATTCAGCAGCTGGTCCATCAGAACTTCATACTGGCCAAACAATGACCTCTCCAGGATCCAACAATGTCTGCGACACCTACATCGTCTATGGTGGGCCAAATTAAGATGAACTGCAGCATTGTGCATAACTCTATCATTCTGGAGTTGCAGCATAGCACCAAGCAAGCAGCTGGCTGAATATTCATAACAATGTGGCTCTCTCGAAGTTATCAGAAGAAATGATGATGGTCGACTGCACAGTTTTATAGGCATTTAGGTTCGTACTGCAGCCGAGACATGGCTGCCAGTAACAGTGGCATGAGAGTACTACAAACATTTATCAATGACAGACAACATTTGGGAACCTTGCCTCACCTTATGAAAACATTGGACGTCAGTAGGACAACGGTGCATCACTGTCAAAGGCTGTCAAAACAGAGAGAAACCTTGAGGAAAACCTGTGTCACTGTGAATAAACCGTGGGAACCACCGTAACATGGCAGTAAATGGACCATAGCACCAAATACCATAAGAAAAATGGGGTGACTGGGGAGGTGGTTGCGCCACCTGGAATCACCTGTAACTACAGGACTTACCACCTGTAGTGTGAATGGGGCATTAACTTCATTTATGGTGAAATTCAAGACTATATATGCCATTCAAACAATTTCCTATTATATTAGTTGACATATATGAATATATCCCAAATATTTTAACTAAGTTAAAATTTATGAATTTTCCACTTTGTGACAAGAGCCCATCCTCATGTGGATTTGTTTTTTATTTTTACTGGAAACAAGCCCTCACATAAACCGTACGGCATTCTGAAAATTTTCCATGGCCTACATTTTTCAAATGTTTTATTATCTATCTTTATGTCATATTTTTATGTTAATATGTATTTAACCTTATTTATCAGAAAGTAAGAGTTAGAACATGAATTATAGTAGGGTATAGGTACACAACAGATGGTAAACACTGTAGTTTCTGAAAAGACATTCTCAGGAGAAACTGACAGGAGTCTAGTGGCTGTTTCATATATTCTATCACACAATAAATAAAGATAACAAACGTCCATTAAAGATTTTCAGTTGTTGCAAAGTCATTACATATAACAGATCTCAGTTGTAAGTGAAGTATTGTAAAATATGAGGTTATTTCCCATTGTTTGCTGTTTTGTGGTTGTGGCTAGTGATTCTAACAAGGTATATTATTAATTATAATATCCAAAAAAATTAAATACGATTATAACACAAGGAAATAGTATATTTTTATTTATAATTAAGTCCAATTTTTAAAACTTCAATTTACATTTGTTTGTCATTTAAGTGATTTAGTATTGTGTTAAGTGTTACTACCAGTTTTGGGTGTACCTTTGGCAATGTATTTAAGTTAATAAACTAGTCAAAGTAATTTGATAAAAAAACAAATATAAATTCATTCCTTTGTTTACTTGCAACCAAAATATATGGACTGTACCCTAAACAGAAACAAGCTGCGAAATGTTATTTTTGTAGTTGATTCAACTAGAGAATGAATTAACTCTGATGAAACATTGGATGGCAGAACTACAAGAGGAAAACTCACAGCTGAAACAGGTTGTTTTTAGCAATTTAGTAGCGTCTCATAAAAACAACACAGATGCAGTTTTCCAAAGCTTGCCTTCCCAAATCCAACATGAGTTAAACTCAACATATCGTAATTCAGACAAATATTACGAATAAACTTATTGCATGTAATAAGGCTTGAAAAGATATCACCCTTCTTGACAGAAAGGTAAATGTACATCCCGGTTTTTAACATTGATGTATTGGAAATCGCAATCACATACAAAGAAACTGTAGTATATAAATAAACATATTTCTATTCATTAACATATTTTAGTGTAAACTGATTGTCATAACATTTGTGATTTATTTATTTATGTCTGCAGATAAAAATATCACTCTTACTGAAAGGTCATTTGTGTCATTACACCATTTGCAGAAATAGTTGTGTGAAATGTAAAAGTAAAAATGTATTGTCCAGGTGATCCAAGTTAAGATATGTATTCAAATTAAAGGTGACAAAGTACTCTTTTATTGGCATGCTCATAATAAATAAAACTTTATATTTACTTCATTAGGGACATAGCTTAGATAGTATTGTGCAAAATTCTACAAAATGTATAATTTGCAAAAAAACCTATGTGTGAGTCCGATAACTATGTCAGCCAGGCAAGCAAAATATAATATTTTCGGAAAGTACAAGTTCATACAATTCTCATTGCATTATATTGTATTTGTCTGTTTATTTCATTATATGGATCAAGAATTGCCTTTACTCTTTTGACAAGAGGAAAGCATACAATAGGAGCAAGTTCTCCAAACTCATTATAACAAACTAGTTAAAACATTGTAAGTCTAATATGCATAATTTTATTCCCTATTATATAATATGCCACAGTTTGAGCTAAAAGCTCTACTTCATATTCAAGTAATGCTTTTTCTTAAATTTTAAGTTGTTAAACATTTGAAGGCAACATTTTGTGAGTATTATACATATAATATTCTCTTCTTCTAGGTTGTAAGAAAGCACCAAGATGACATTCTAAACCTACAAAAGGTAAAGTTTTATTTTGTTATCATTATCATTTGCCAATAAGTTTATGTGTTCATTAAATTTTTTTGTTCATTTGTTTGTTTATTAGCAAGATTGTGAAAATAACTACTACATTCAAGATTTGTTGTGCCTTGCTAGAAGTTCGCACTCTCTGAGTGATATAGATATTTTGGTCTTGTGCTTTAGATAAATTGATCAGGGACTCTTGTGTGCAATGTATGAGAAATGGACTATCCTAAATCAAGAAACTTTAACATCTGAATATCAAAGACGCAACAATGCATTAGTTCTAGCTTACTTATTGTATATGTATTGAGTTACACCTTTATTAAGGTATTAATTTTGTATTATATTTTCATTGCTTCATTTATTTATTTGGGGTTTTACGTCGCTTTTAACACTGTACAGGTCATATCACGACGGGTAGTTGGAAGGGCAGAGGAAACCAGTACATATAGTTCACTAGGGTTGTGTACTGTAAACTGCCGACCAACGGCAAGCAACTACCAGCTTTCCCACTTAAGGCCATTACAGGGATCGAACCCCGGCCTCAGAGGTGGGAGGCGAGAGTGTTACCACTCTGCCACCGTGGCCCCTTTCATTGCTTCAAGGATTTTCCCAATATTTTAATGATATCTGTTGGCAAACCATTAGTCTGCATGGTATAATTGTGCATCGTTAGATAACAATATTATCAATCTGCAGTCTGGAAGACATGTAAAGTAAATAAATTATAAACGCTTCAATATATGCAATAAATTATCCTGTCAATACCTGCATGATAAACTCGGTGCATAAGGTATAACTACAGTAAACTTTTCTTAACATGGAAGTTACAAATGCCACATTATGATATTGCACAATTAAGAATATAAGACACACGGTAAACTCAAGATATATTTAAAATGTAGCAAATACAAATGACTATGTCAATGCCATGGAAATTTATGAGTAAACTGTAAGTAAACTGCTAGTGCTCATGCAATACTTCTTGTATTACTTGCTACTAACTGTTGAAACTTTGTACTGCTACATTATTAGGTGCAGCAGTTACCCAGTAATACTGCCTTTGCTGCTTTTGATGGAAGCGGAAATATCTTCTACGGTGCAGGTGATGTGATACCATTTGATGATGTTCATCTCAATCAAGGCAGTAACTACGATGCAGGGACAAGCACGTATACTTGTCCAGTCACTGGTATTTACTTATTCAGGTGAGAGTAATATTTTTAATATGAATGATCAACCCATACAAAGGTTAAAGTTAGGAGTTTAACAGATGTGAAACAGCCAGGGTCATATTAAGACAGGTCCTCAGCATTGTCACTTGTTGGAGTCGAACCCACACAGAGGTGACAGCCGGCAATGCCAAACCTGTGAAACCCACTACGCCACTGAGAACTTTGGCTTATCCATGCAGTGCACTGCACTATATAATGCTTATATCTATTGATATGCATGCTTAATGAAAGACAATGTGGTGTCCATATTGGGCACAATATTTACACAAAGAATAACCTGTTAGCTTCTCCAGACTATCCAACTATAGAGGTTTTGGAATGATTCTGGCTGAAAATGAAAAGTAAATAAACAGCGATTTTAACTTTTGAAAATGAAAAGTAAATAAACAGCGATTTTAACTTTTGAAAAGTAAATAAACAGCGATTTTAACTTTTGTCAGTTCTCAGTTCTATTTTTCTGAGGCCAGGTTTTTTAAAAGTATAACTGTGGCCTAATTTCTTATTTACAAAATTAATGATTATTAATTATTGATTTGATAACAATAATTTAATTTCACAAAAACAAAAAGAAAAAATGCACTGTTGTTGTTGTGTCTCATTTCTACAACTCAATAATCCTGATCTTTCTACAATTTGTTTTGCCTTTTTCTCTATATATGTTTTGCCTAATTCTCTATATATAAGGCTCTCTTAAACCATGGCACGCTTTTCTTGTCATAAAGTTTATGGTATTTCATTATCATTGCTATTACTTCAATAATAAATTTATCTCTAGAAGAAGGTAAGCACCTAATATTCTTCAAGGATCAGGATCATGTTTGACTTAGACAGGAGTGTGAAAATATTACCCTTATCTAAGGGTTAGGTTTGAGGTATGCATGTAGATATTATTTAAAAATTACATACGCAAAATGATTCTGTATCTGTAATCCAGATAATTTTTGAGGCGTCCCATCAGACGTGTAGTATTTGAGTTCTGCACATGAACAAACAGATAAACATGACTTTAAAACCCTCATCCTCTGATCCACCAACAGTAAAAAAGAATCCTTGATGAAAAAGTGCTCAAAATCTACATACCTGTTTTGAATCTGAACCTCATTGTTTCAAGGATATTCAAAAGAGTTGTGGCATCACCAGTTCAGACCCATCCAGATGAGGCCCGGATTTTCATTCTATGTGTAGAAGGTATTTCAAGGTTTTTGATTGGGACAAAAACTCTAAGTATAAAGTGGCCTTAAGATGTAAAATGATACTCTCAGCATACCTAAACTCTACTTATATCTGTGAAATCCCTGTTTTTAAGTTGATTAAAGTTGATTAATACAATTAAGCCATTGTGAAGTGGTGGAATGGTTCAACACAATCAAAGTCCCAATGGTCTCAGATCTTTATTGTACTGGGTAAAAACCCTTAAGAAAATAAAAATATAAACAATTAAGTAATTCATACCACAATTATATCAACTGTTAAATGCATTACAACTTGCAAATGTTTTTTTCAAGAAAAAGAAATTAATCAAATTAAATCTTCATAAAGCACTTTCTATAATCACTCAAATATGAATTTATAAAAATTTGTTGTCAATGTAAACCCTATATACAAACACTCATACTTATATATCACTGCCGAGAAATGCCACTATGATTATGACATTATCTTAGCGTAACAAATTAAAATAGGATTTCTATAATTATTCCAACTTGTCATAATTAACCCAAATCACCTCCAAAAAGCAAGACAGTTGGTCCCACAAATACCTACTGACAGACACACCATTACACTGACAGACTGACCAAAACAATGGTTGTGCAAAGGACACTGAAATCAGTAAGAACAATCATCAAAGACTTCCTTAAATGATAATCAAATTCTCTGAGAAATAACTTAAAGCAGTTAAGCCTACAAGTTACATCAAACCCAAAATCAATAGGTTTGATAACTAAATAAGTAATGAAACGAACATCAAGTTTGCATTACACAACATAACATCCAATACACAATCCAAAGCTATTTGTTCAGCAAATTACCTGACAAATATTACTCAAAGATTTAATGCAAATTAGTAACCCCTCTACTACAATAATATTCATATAAAACACATCTTGACTGCAGACATTACATTCATTTCAAACACATAAGCTAACTTTGCAGAATATAGATTTAATCCAAATTAACACTTTCCATTACCCTATTCTTTCAGCCCACAAAGCGGTGGCAGGGTGGTAACACTCTCACCTCCCACCTCTGAGGTTAGGGTTCGGTTACCGGCCCTACCTCAAGTGGGAAAGCTGGTAGTTGCTTGCAGTTGGTCAGCAGTTAAAAGTACAGACCCTTGACCCACTTTATGTACTGGTTTCCTCTGCCCTTCCAACTACCCATTGTGATATGACATGTACAGTGTTGAAAGCGATGTAAAACCCTAAATAAATGAATAAAAAAAAACCCACAAAGCACAACTGTCAAAGTTAAACTTCCAACTTTCCCTCCAAATACACAAAATATCCAAAGGCATACGACTGAACCTTTTAAATACCAAACAAACATTAACTGATGTGACACCTTACCCTCACATGCCAAGTACAAATTAAGCCTTTCTTTTCACCCAACCTAATTGACACTTAATAACAATCAGTTAGCCCTGCCATAGACGTCAAACAATACTTTATGAAAATCATTAAACTACCAAGTTACAATTGTTCAAGTGCCCCCAGGAAACAAGACTAGCGATTATTGGATCCTTTTAGAGATATCTGGCGTTTAACTCTATAACTTCCTCCAGACCACCCTTATTAATGTTTTCCCGAGAAGAATCTTATTTCTAATAGAATTCATGTTTTCAGTCATAGAGGACAACACAGTAATTGCCATGATCTTAGTTACTCTTTATATTTTCAAAATGTTTAAAAACTTTTACAACTGAGCATTTCTGTGCCAAGTTGTGACCACTAATCATAAGGCAGCTCCAACATATCAGAATGGGGGGTTCCAATTTATTCGTAATGGTGTCAAAACATGTCCTATTAGTGCTAAGACATATTTTATATTTAATTGCTACGACCTTTTTATTATTACTGTACTGTTTTCTATCGCCTGTACCATTCAGAGCACTGCAAAATAGTATCTGGACTTTTTATTACAAATTATCTTCATGGATCAAAGAGTGAAAAAGATATCAGACAAAACTCTTTAGCTGTATGATTTAACATTTGAGTGAGCTCACATAATTTGTCAGTTTTCTATCTCATTTTATTAGTATCTACTTAAAACTCCCAAAACAGAAGAATTTCACTAAATGTGCCAGTAAGGCTTTAGCAGATGCTGTCTCTATGGTCTAATTCAAGAAAAAGGGGCTGGTTTCACAAAGGGTATTAGACTTACCCCGGAGTTAAACTGCCATCCACTGAAATCTGAGACTTAGTCTTAGCCAAGTCTTGGACTTAAATGGATCTCACTAATAGTGATTATGAACAAGCTTATGTAATAATCATGGTTGTTTTCTATGTCATGTGACCATTTTCTTTAGTAAAATATGTCACCGGTGACATTTAACTAATTTTATCTTTGGTAAATGGTAAAATGCTGTTTTTCAATAGAAAACTTTTTTAAATGTCCAAAGACTTATTTAGGGAGGTGACCTATATATTTATTATTTACATGTGAAAAGTGTTATTGTACATTTACTACCTATAATATGATTACCAAAATCAAAACATTTCTCAAAAATTTATTTTTTTATTGGCAAATCCTTAAAATATACATTTTGTAACCGAACATGTTATTAATAGGTTGTAAAATCTGTTGGTATGAATAGGGTTAACCCAAAAGTCTTAACTTTAAGTCAGATTCTGGCATCATGCCTAAATTTTGCCTAAGATTGCAAGTATAAAACTTATAATCATTTATTTTAAAATTAGATTTTAAAACACTCCTAATTTTCAAAGTATACAGTTTGCCCAAGTATTCGAAAAAAACTGATATTAATATCAAACAGAATGAACACAAATTTGAATAAATATCAATCCTTAGGTCCCAAGGTCAAACCCAAAGGTGGCAGGTTTATGACATATTTTGCTAATATTGCCAACTGGTTAATTACAAGGGGCCGATTTCACTAAAAGACTTAAACTAAGTCCCTTTTGTGGCTAAGTCTTGGACTTAAATCTAAGACTTTGGTCTTAGCTAGAAAAATGGATTTCACAAAGGTGACTTAGCTAAGTCCAGGCTTATCATATAACCACAGTGGTTTTCTGTGTCATGTGACCTTTTGTATCTATTCAAAATATAATATTGATGCCACATATTCTTCTTTTAATGTATTTTATCTAAGGATAAGTGCTGTTTTGAAATTGAAAACCTTGTTAGCACATATAAACTTCCCAAACACTACTTTAGTGAGGTGTTCTGCATAATTATAATTTATTTACAGCCATTTCAAATTTTGAAGTGGAGAAAAGTTTATGGCGGCCATATTTAAGTCCTCTTTACAAAATTTAAGCCCACTACCTCCCAGACTTAAAAGTTAAGTCCACTGACTTAGCAATTTCATGGACTTAGCTGCTTTGTGAAATCCGCTAAGTCTAAGACCACAGACTTAGCAGTTTTTTGACAAAATTTAAGACCAAAGTCTTAGATTTAAGCCTAAATCTGGACTTAAGTCCCTTTGTGAAATCGGCCCCTGGTGTTTAGCATAACCAAGGCATGAATTATTTAAATGTTGTTTATCAAGTGATGCTATAAAACCAAGAGATAGGCTTGGAGCCAAATAGATCTCTGAACCATAAAATAATAAAATAACCACTAATAAACACTCTTGGGCTGTTTTTATTTAGTATTTTTAGTAATGTTAAACACAGAATTAATGTCTCTAAGTTACTCTAACACATATTTACAGACTAATGCCCTGCTAAGATCACTCAGCCATTTAACTGTAGACTAAGGCTGTTCAGGGGTTTTATTATGTACAATCCCAATGCTTGGGTGAATAATGATGTATTAAAAGATATGGGTTCTAACCCAGACAGAATTTTATAAAAATCTAAAAAATTAAAATAGTCCATCCTGAGAAACATGCCATTGGTGATATTGGGAGGGAAGGAGGGAATGCAGAAATTTTCTTCAAAGTCCCCAGATGCAAACTTATAATGAAGATATTTAGCATTTGGATGGCTTTTTATAACACCAAAGTTCACATGTTCCCCAGATCTCCCCATATGGGGTGACATTTTCCCGGGAAAATTCTTTAATTTACTGACAAACTCAAGGGTTGTTCACCCAATATTACAACCTGATATAAAGTACAAAAACTATGTCAAACAGGTGTTACCATACCATAAACCCTAAAACTTTAATATATTACCAAAAACCTGTGAATTTGTGCCCAGGACTGAATTCCTGTGCTATTCCATACGCCCAGACCCACATACATAGTTCATACAATGGGAAATAATTAAGCTATAAATGTTATATCTGACAAACTCCGGACTTTGGTAAGAATAAGAATTTTTTTTTGGATTTGTTTTTTTTTGTTTGTGAATTTCAATTAAAGAGAAATCTTACCTGAACTTGTGACAAATGTCTTAGAGATAAAAAGTGGTCTGACCTAGAATTTGCCTTAATCTAATCTAGTCTAGTCTATCTAATGTGGACTTTAAAAGTGCGTAATCTCCATCACTGCTGGACTCTAAGGCAAAATTGAACATAAAGCAAGGAAGTTAACATTAATAGGAGGACACAGCCAGGTCATACCAAGGAGGCAAGGTGGTGACAGGGGAGGCTATGGTGGATAGACTTTTGCAAACAGGTATGTTTTAAGCATCTTTCTGATGGAAGCAACTGATGCTGCACTGCTCACATCATGAGGGAATTCATTCCAGATCTTAGGAGCATCAAAGGCAAAACTGTGATCAAAATATTTGGCTGACATAAAGATTGATGAGTGGAAAGGGGGACTGTATGGTATTGACAATCTGGGTGACTACGCTTGGTACTATAGGAACAACTTTAACTGCTGAAAGATAAGAATGGTTGAAAATAGGAAGGAGAACCACTATGTAGAAATTTATGCACTAGTGTTGCAGTTTTGAACTTACATCTGTACTTAACTGGACAGCCTTAGATCTTACATATTTGATTAGTTATTCAAACTGACCCAGGATATACCTCAAAAAGCCAAACTAATAAAACTTCATAAGTGATTCTCATTGAAGCTGATAGTTGAAGTTGTAGAAGTGTTTATTTAAACTCATAGTTCAAGATACCATGCAAAAGTAAGGTCTCATCATAGCCATGTACATGGTGTATTCCATGCGTCTTCATAGGGGCCACGGTGGCAGAGTGGTAACACTCTCGCCTCCCACCTCTGCAGCCGGGGTTCGATCCCCGTCATGGCCGTAAGTGGGAAAGCTGGTATTTGCTTGCCGTTGGTTGGCAGTTTACAGTACAGAACCCTAGCGAATTATATGTACTGGTTTCCTCTGTCCTTCCAACTACCCATCGTGATATGACCTGTACAGTGTTGAAAGTGACGTAAAACCCCCAAAAAACAAATAAACCATGCGTCTTCATGAACTGGATTCAAATCCTTAACTATGCCATTGAAAAAAGTAACTGAATGAATGCTACTTTTTTAACCAATTATTACTCTATGCTTTGGACTATAAACTTTTTAGCACACAGAATTTGGTTGATGGAGATAATTCGCTGGAAATAGAGATTGTGGTTGGAGGTACTCAGACTACTGGTGTGTATATTGGCAGTAATTCTGGTGGTTCAACTGGTACAGCCACAGTCATCACACAGTGTAACCAAGGTGCTAGCGTACAGGTGAAGGCTTTGAACTCTGGTGCACAGAGATGGGGAACCTTTGATGGAATCTTGGTATCAGCTTTCAGTGGAACCATTCTTGCCTTATTGTAAAATATCTGCGAATTTGTATTGTCAATTGATTTTTATTGTGCAACAAACCTGTACAAAAAGTTTCTATTTTTTAGTTTGTCTTGTTTAACTATTTCATCAAACTCCTATGATACTCAAGGACAGCTCTGCATATATTTTGCAACAGACCAATGGACTGAATAATTTGGATTTAATGTTAATTTCCCCCACATTGTGTTGGTCATGGTATTGTGTGTATTAGGGGCACAGAAAAACAATGCAGACTGGTGGATTATTATTGCAATTTACCAACCTACTTACTTTAGACTTGAGCCAGGATGTCAATACATCATAAACAATGATCAAATAATAGTACCATCATGCTCCCTGAAACACCAGCTGAGAAACCAAGGTCAAAATATTGTCTTTTGTCTCTTTTAATATGCTCAGTCTGATTATGTCATCAGCTGCATTGAAACCTTTAGTATGCATTTCACAAAAAAGAGGACTGTAAAGGCTGGATCATAGGCCAAAGTTTGTGTTTTGTCGCATTAAATAACCAAGGTCATATTGTGACAGTGCTTCAGCTTTATCACTAGTAGGAGTCACCCACACAGAGGTGACTGGCTGTGACTAGATGCCAAAGCTGCCAACCACTAGGCTGCTGAGGATTGCACTCTGAAGGACGGGTAAAGAATCTTTTTGTAACCAGATTTTCTTTGCACATTTCAGAATTACCTTACCTTAATAAATAAAAACAACACAAATCGACACACATTGATAGACTTGAATGCATAATTAATGGCAAGATAGATATGATAGAAAATATTAGTAACAGGAACTGTTTGTGAAAAGGTAACGTTATGGATTGAATATTGTTACTTCCCTTTTGAATGTTTAGGGGGTTGTACTATTAAATTTAATTTCCATTGTCTTTGCCTTCAATCACTTCTATTTAAAATGAAATGAAATGTGTAATAAAGTGTAAATACAAAATTAAATTACTAAAATACTATGATTTACAAAAAGAAGCTTGGCTTTAAACTCTGAAATTACAAGGCCAGAAGGGGTTTCAATCCACTAGTGAGAGCTGCAAAGTCATCAGAGACATGAGTACACTGAAAGGGTCACGCATCCCAGTACTAATGTAGCCCATTGCTGCTTAACGTCTGTAAAAGACAGATAATCATCATGATATGCCCCAATTTATGAAAGTTCGAAGAAAAAAAAAGCTCTAGAAAAGTGAGCTTCGCCTTGATGAAGTGCATAAGTTGTTATGGTATGGCTCACATTTCAATGCATTATTCTGTATAAGTGAGCTTATTTTCCTGTGTCCATTTTCTACTGCATCAACTAGTTTCCAGATCTACACAAAATCTGCTCTGTTTATTAAAAAGTTTAAACTTCTGGATCACTGCTCAGAACTCCTACGATATCATAAATTACTAACTTAAGGAGGGTAGTTTTCCTAATTAAACAATGGTTATGTTTCACCCCTTATCAAAAAACCAAGTATTGACAAAAACATTCTGAAAAATTACAGACGTGTGTCTAATATCACTTTTATATCAAAATTAATTGAGAAAGTTGTGACTAAACAGTTAATGACTTCATTAGCCAAGATGAGATCTCCATTGTTCATCAGTCAGCATACAGGAGTTTTCACTCAACTGAGCCAGAACTGTTCAAGATCCAAAATGACATTGATACTCGGAATTTTGACTCAAGTTCCACAGAGCTGATTGATTGTATTTTTCTGTTCAGGAGTAAACAGTGGGAAATGAAACTTCATTCTGAAAAGCTCGAATTCATTGTCATGGGCAATGAACATACCAGAGAGTCACTTACACCAATATTTCTTGTTACATTCCTTCAAAGCTCCATTACACCGGCAGAGGAAGTGAAAAATCTAGGTGTCACTTTTGACACAGAAAATACTATTGGCAGTCATATATATAAGGTGTGTTGTGTCTATTGCTACCACCCCAGGGATTTGTGATATAGAGAAGCCACTTCAAGACTTACCTGTTGGGACTTACCCACCACTATAGTCATCCCCCCATGATGGGCGATTACTGGTTTATGACGTCTCCAGGTTTAAGGGTGTAATTTTGTATCCCATTTTGGATTCCAGCACATTAGAAGATCTTAATCAATTTGTGTTATACCAATGTTTCTATTATTATTATTATTACCAAAGTCAGAGGGTTGAACAATGACTCAGATCAAATTGAGAAATGCTCAATAATACTCAAGTATCATGGGTTTTAAGAAATATCATCCTTTTTCTGTCTGCTGATTAGCTTAAGAACAGGTTTTTGTGCTCTGGTAATGTTGGTAAGTTTTGTTGGCCGTTAAAGGTTTTTCATATCAATGGCTAGACAAATGGAAGCTCTAAAAATATGAGTATTGGTCTGGTGCAGATATGACATTTCAAACATATTTTGGTGTCAGATATATTCCATAAAAAGATAAAAGTTACAATACCTTTTATGTTGGTGAACTGTTGCTATCAATGTTCTTATGGTTGCACCCTAACTGAAATTCATAAAATATTCTAAATTCAAAAAGAGCACCCAGAGAGTGTATATCCAGCCACAGCCAACCACCTCCACTATCGCTTGAAGCACAGATCCCACACTGTTGTCAATTTCCTCAACATGGAAAACAAAAAAAAAGAAAAAAAGAAAAAAATATTGATGAAAATTCTTGCATTATAAGTCAGTGGTATTAGGTGTTCTCTCTATGATATTCATCAACTGGAATAAATCAATCAATCAATCAATCAATCAATCAATCAGTTGTCCAGGTGCTTAATCTCCGTATCAACGGATTCTAAGGCACACCATCCAATCCGTAAGGCATAAATCATAAGACATTAGACATGTTCCGAGTCGTTGCCAGGGAGGTGGTCCGGTGTTCGGTAGTAAGAAGCTATGGTGGGAATGATTTCTGAAATAGGTAGGTTTTGAGTCGACTTTTGAAACTGGAGAGATTTGGAGCACTGCGTATATCATATGGAAGATCATTCCATAACTTAGGGGCATCATATGAGAAACTATTGTTAAAATGGACCTTTGATTTATGGATGGAAGGACAGTAAGAGGGAACCAGAAGGAACAAATTTTTGGGATTGGAACGTCTTGTATTCACGGCAGATTTGTACAAGGGGAGATATGGTGCAAAATACTTAGGCTGGCCAGTGGTGAGGTACTTATAGACCAAAACTAGGGTTTTGAAGATAATACGTTGTCTAACGGGTAGCCAATGGAGTGTCCTAAGGGTGGATGTAATGTGAGTGTACTTTGAAGCACCAGTGACAAACCGTGCAAGCGCATTTTGAACATATTGGAGCCTTGTAGCATTTCGGGATGACAAACTGCGAAAAAGAGAGTTGCAATAATCCAAACGACTACTGACCAGAGCATTTGCAATCACCACTGATGTATCCACAGAAAGAAACCTCCTGATACGATGAAGGTCCCTGAGGCTGATAAAGCAGGATTTGATAACAGAATTTACGTGATTGGTGAAACAAAACTTTGCATCAAACAGAACGCCCAGATTGCGTACAACATCTGCGGGAGAGAGACAATTACCCAGGATATTGACAGGTAGTGAGTCACTGAGCCATTTGTGTCTGTCTTTGGCACCGAAGACTATAAACTGGAATATATAATAAATTCTAACGTTTTCACTGAATTCTGGGGCCGATTTCACTAAAGGACTTAAACTAAGTCCATTTATTGGCTAAGCCAGGGACTTAAATCTAAGACTTTGGTCTTAAGTAGGTCTGGGATTTAAAATGGATTTCACAAAGGCGACTTAGCTAAGTCCAAGCTTATCATATAACCACAGTGGTTTTCTGTGTCATGTGACCTTTGATATCTATTCAAAATATAATATCGGTGCCATATATCCTTCATTTGATGTATTTTATCTAAGGAAAAGGGCTGTTTTGAAATAGAAAACCTTGTTACCACATATAAACTTCCAAAAGACCACTTTAGTGAGGTGTTCTGTGTAATTATACTTTATTTACAGCCATTTAAAATTTTGAAGTGGCGAAAAGTTTATGGCGGCCATATTTAAGTCCTCTTTACAAAATTTAAGCCCACTACTAACCAGACTTAAATCTAAGTCCGCTGACTTAGCAAATCCATGGACTTAGCCCCTTTGTGAAATCCACTAAGTCTAAGCCCGCTGACTTAGCACATTTTTGACAGAATTTAAGACCAAAGTTTTAAACTTAAGCCCAAAACCAGGCTTAAGTCCGTTCGTGAAATCTGCCCCAGAAAATCTCAGAATTACAAGCTGTAACAGCTATATAATAATCCCAGCCAGTTTAAAACAAAAGGCTGCATGTAATGAATTTAATCTAATAAATAATTTTCTTCTACCAAAAGTAACATAAGCTCTATAGATTTTTCTTACAAATATAATATTTATAATTGAGATAGTATATCCGCATCAAGATATTTGAACAAAAATAGCTATACATCTCCTGTAAATATATTACAAACTACCTTACCCACATTTACATCCTGTATATATCAGTGTAAAAACATTTAACACACTCCCTCTATAATGAACTAAAATTTATCCATAAATAATGAAAAATCATTATAGAAAGCCATTTATTATATCATTATAACAAAATATCTGATTTGAATATTCACAATTATTTGGAATGTATAAATAAAATAAAAATGATGATGCTCAATCACTTTACTGATGAAATGTCAAAGTACAAAGGCTGTTTTTTTTTAATTTACACACTCCTGATAAAGGTTGTGCAACATATGTTTACTTGATGAAATCCTTCATATTAAGACCTCTGTAATCCGGACATAATTATAAATGTTATGATTTTATGAACATTACTATTATATTTAAATTAGATATTTCTTTATTTTTTGTGTTTCATCCATTACAACATTATACACATAACACAATAATTTGGATTAACAGCCTTGCAGGATTTCACAGTTTTCAAGTAGTTCAATCCCCGTAATCAAGTATTACATTGAAGAATTTTCATTTTATTGCTGTACCTGATTAGTGGTGCCTATTATGGATAACTTTGTAAGTCATGTTATATAAATATATGTGCATATTCTATTTTTTGTGACTATGTATTGTTGTTTTCCTTTTTAGATGGACAATGTCATATCATTATTGGATTTTTGTGTTTTTATCATAGAAATATGCATTTCAGTACACGTGCTTAAGCCAAATGAGAATAAAGTGTTTATCAATGTCTTTTTTCAGTTGAGAGACAAAAATAATCCAGCCGTGTACTGCAAAATAAAATTACACAACTGCGAGAATACATAAACACTGGCAGGCCTAATATACACTTCCAAGACATTAAGCTCAACATCTTTGTGAATAATATTGTTCCCAATCACTTGAGTAAATAATCACAAAGGTTTTAAAAAGTATACAGTAAAAATGGAAACTTGCTGCTTATTGACACATATATGGTACCTAAGTTATGATGTATGAATATTACACTATGTGGCATGCATACTATACATATACCACCTGCTCATTCACATTATATTTAGAGATAAGAAAATACTCTATCCTGAATATTACTTTGAGTATTTATTCATATCATATAACAGACCAAATTATTCAGTCAAAACCAAATTATTGTGAAAGGTGATTGTACTTGCACTTTTATGCTGTTTTACAGTCGTTGCTGGTGAAGCGGATAAGGGATGTGTCAAATGTCCTATAAAAGGAGGTTATATTTTGGGCTGTGCTTGTTTGTGCATATGTATGTTTGTGATTTCCACAAAGGTAAAGAAGGTATCTTCATGATTTTATTCTCATGTGGGTACGGCCTGATCGAAGAGAAAATTGATTAAATTTGGGGGAAACATTCGCATCATATTCTGGAAAAATAAAATCTAAAACTTTCAAGAGTCTCACTTTCAGTAATTTTCGTCATGGCCATGTTACTCATTATGAAAGTTAAAAAACCAGCATTTGTGTGAAATTACAAAATGTAGATGTCCTGCTGTCTTGACATATATCTGTGTTGTACAAGTGCCTTCCTGTTCTTTTTGCCATCAACAAGTAAAATAATTGTAGGATGGTAAAGTGTTATGATAATTTCCCCTTTTCACTTGATAATTTATTTAGAGTGAATATTTAACGTAATAAGAGCACTCAGAGGGGAGAGCTAGATACAGACTTTGCAAAAGTTTTGCACAGGACATTAACTGAATGATCTCATTGGTTTGTATAGTGATGTAACTAGAAATTGCTCCAAAATGAAGGATGTTGACCTGTCCATGCCCAAATTTGAATCAGTTTTTTTCATGTAACAGTTCTAATGCTTCCTGAAAATTGCATTACCATCAGTGCAGTAGTTTTGGAGTTATGTTGTAAACAAAGGCACAAACAGACAAGCAGACTGAGTAATATACTTGGCAAAAACAGTAATGAACTACAAGTCAAAGTTTATGTTGTGCTAATGTGCTCAGAATATATATTTGAACTGCTCATTGGCATCACAAACTGTGTCTGAGTAAAATGCTCAGCTGTTTATCTGTTAAACAGTTGTTTTGTATGTAAGCTGATATATCTGTTATTTAGTTTAGCTGGATCAACTACAGATTGAACTGGCTTAAATGAAACAGTGGATACTAGAGGAAAACTCTCGCATTTCACAGGTTGTTTAAATCAGTTATCAAATTGTACAACATCACCCAAAATACAGGTGTAATGTTCATAACCATACCTCACAAATAAAACATATTATGGTATAAGGTAAATTACACATTGTATTCATAGTCTTACACTTAGATAGTTTAAGGTAACAGGAAAATAAACCCAAAGGCATTTACAAAATTATCAACAATGAAGACAGTGATATAACATTTATTATAGTGACTTGATGTGTGTACCTCCAACAATTATATAGTTTGAAAGAATAATTTTACACCACAGTACTTATACATCAATTTAAACTTTAAGTAATATTAAAAATAGTGTGTCATGTGATAACACATGACAATGTATAAACTCAGTTCAAAGTATTGTGACACATTGCTTTTTAAGGTCTCTTTTTTTGCTTAATTTCCAAATCTCTTAAATTTATCTGTGAAGATATGTACCATTTGAAATCATAACTTTTACCAATTTTTCTTCTGATGAAAGGGTATCAATATTTCCAGTTTCAACCTGCAATGAGATAAATAAACTGATTCTTAAATCCCTGTACAATGTACAATTACAAAGTGAACATCGTCTGGAATAGATTCTTTACACCAGAAACATTTTCTGTCATTGTGACTAACATTTGTAGATCTGCCTATTCAACTGCAAGCAGAAGTATACCCATGTGTAGATGAGCAATTAAACTTCTTTGTGATTTTGCAGAGGTAACTTTGTTGGGCCACAAAAGGTAAGGTGCTGCAAAATGTAAAGTTTGGTTGGAAAATGTAAAGTTGCAAAATGCAAGGTGCTGCCAAATATAGAGTGGGGTTGCAAAATGTAAAGTGACTCAAACATCAACTTGGGGTTGCAAAACATGAAGTAGGGTTGCAAAATGTAAATTTATTTATCTATTTTTTTAGGTTTTAAATTTTCAACACATGGTATGGGTCATATTATGACAGGTAGTTTTATGGGCAGAGGAAACCAGTACATACAGTTGGTCAAGGTATTGTACTGTAAACCTCCAACCACCGGTAGGCAACTACCAGCTTTCCTACTTGAGGTCAAGCCAGGGAAGTGTGTTACCACTGTGTGCACAGTAGCCTCTTGCAAAATGAAAAGTGCTGCAAAATGTAAAGTGTGTTTGCAAAGTGTAAAGGAAGGAGTTAAACTCTAAAGTTAAAAATGTTGTCCCCTGTAAAATTGGGGCGCTTAAGATGTAAAGTTGAAGTTCACGAAATGTAAGTCCCTCTATAACTGAACTCAAACTAGCCTTTAAAGTAGAGTCATTTTTATTATTCAACTACAATGTCGAAGGACATTCAGTTTGGCACACAATAAACTAAAATATGAAACAAAATTGTCGCAACACTCAAAAACTTTTTCATAGCTTCACTAGCATACATTTAAACACACTCATTATAAAGAATCAAAATTGTGACTGAATAAAATTCACAAGTTATCACAAAACCACAAAAAGAGGGTGCTATTACAAGTAAGCTTCTCTGGCAATAACACTGATTTTTTTTTCAACTTATAGCCGAAAGTGATGATTATTTTTGTAAAAATGACCCTTAGATTTCTAGCATTGATTAATTTTCGTGGAGGTGTACTTTTATCGTATTGTAGATAGGTTTTATTTCTCCTTTTACACTTTGCAAACACACATAACATTTTGAAGCACTTTATGCTTTCAAACCCCACTTTATGCTTTGCATTGAACTTCTTCTTGGACATCTTCAAAAAGAAACTAAAAACTCACTATTTTAAAATAGTATATTGTTGAGAAAAAGTGTAATGATTGTTTATTCTTAGACAGAATTGTGCTATATAAATATGTCATGTTGTGTTATGATATATATGGTGAATATAAACATATTTTAAATGTTTTAGGCACTGCAAATGCAGCAGGATACAACTGAATCTTTAAAGAATGAGAGGGGGCTCAGTGGTGTAGCGGTTAGAGTTCTCGCCTCCAACCTCTGAGGCCGTCGATTCGAAGCTCGGGTCGGGCGCTTCATGTTGGAAAGTTGGTAGTTACTTGCTGATGTCCGGTGGTTTACAGTGCAGTATGCACTGGTTTCCTCCACCTGTAAACTACCCGTCGCAATATGACCTGGATGTGGAACGCGACGTAAAAACAACAAATAAATAAATTAATTAATTAAAGAATGAGATTCTCAGCAACAGAAAGGTAAAGTTGCAGCTTTGTAATAATCTATGTTGTGAGCATTTCAGTGGTCAGCAATGCTGTTTAAAAATTTCAATAAATTTATAGATATATGTTAATGTTAAAGGGGTACTACCCAATTTATTCACTAAATATGTTTTTTATAAGATTCTTAATGAAAACCCAAAACTAATGAATAGATTTATGTATTTTTTATGTGGGTAGGGCCTCATCAAAATAGAAGTGATTAAATTTTGGGAAAGATAAGGACCATATTCGGGACCCTCAAAGAATCCTTAATATTGAGAAATGCTCCCTGGTGGAGGTCAGTGATTTCCAACGTCTTTCTGGGGTTGAGTTTCTTTATGATCCATATCTTCCTAAATTTCTCAGAGATATTTTAGTAATTCATTCACTGTTCTTCATATTAAGATACACCAAACATATCCATATATGGTGACATACATACAGGAAATATATTTATTTGACGTTTTACGCCACTTTCAACGCTGCACAGGTCATATCACAATGGGTAGTTTTATGGGCAGAGGAAACCAGAACATACAGTTAGTCAAGGTTCTGCCAACCATTGGTAATGGACTACTAAACTTTCCCACATAAGGTCCAGTGTTTGAACCGCCAACCTCAGATGTGGGAGGTCAGTGACCCCTCATTTATAAGCCTAAGCTTAACACTTATATTATTTGAAGAACCACCTCCTAACAATTTATTTGTTCCAGCTAATAGAATAAATAAATAAGAACATATACATTTGGTTGAATAACACTCGTATAGACATTTGGTTGAATAACACTTTTATTGAAGGATTCACAATAAGGATAATAATAATATCGACTGGTTTATAACTAGTTCCCTCCTTTCATATGTGTGACTTTGTCTAAATAGCTATTTCATTGTTGAATAAGGAACTTAATGTTTAAACTATTCATCTTCGACATTCTTCTAGTTTAATAGAAAAATAACAAAAATACCTTCCTTCTATTTAAATCCATGAAATAATGTCTTCCTAAATCAGTGTCAAATTTAAACTTAAGACTGTCTTTACGTGGTCTCCTGTCCTGAAAATACTTATGTCTGTGAGTAGTATAGGAGATACTATGGTCACGCAAGGGGGATTGTAGTCACACAATCTACGTGGTCCCCCTGTGGGGGTTGTATAGATTTTTGTGACCAGCAGTCACGGCCCATCTGTGTGAGGAGGGGGATATGGGGGAGTTGGGGGGTTGTATAGATTTTTGTGACCAGCAGTCACGGCCCATCTGTGTGAGGAGGGGGATATGGGGTAGTTGGGGGGTTTACTTAATGCAGGGTGTTAATTATCTGTGAAAATATATATTGGGTAGTAAACCGATTTCGCTTTCATAAACCATCGAGATGTCGAAGGAGCAAGATCACGCAGTAGACGGTAGAATCGGAGGCTTTTCATTCGGGACCAGTTCTACAAATGGACCGACTATGTCGAAGGAGCATACCGGCAATGCTAGAATAGGAGGCTTTGCATTGTCAACGAATCAGGACACTGTTGAGAAAGGTGTATTCGAAGGTTTCTCTGTGTTGAAGCATACTAAATATTTGCTTTATTCGTCTAGAATGGCAACCTTTAATACATGGCCAAAAGCCATGCCTATCACTGCCAAAGAATTAGCGCATGCAGGATTTATTTATACTGGCTATGCTGACAAGGTACATTGTCCCTGGTGTAGCATTACTTTGTACTCTTTCGAAACTAGAGACAGCGCTTACGAAGAGCACCTGAAGCACAGTAAAGGATGCCAGTACCTTCTGATGACAGTTCCCGACAAGTTCACCGACATCAACGGATTATGTCCTACAAAGGGACACGGACTATTTTAAAAAATTCTAGAATATAGAAACACATACACGCACATTTTTTCTTCCAACCAATCAAATTGCAGCAATTATGGTCCCACCAAGCGAAGCACCCTGTCTTATAGTCACACCAATCAAATTGCATGAATTATGGTCAAAATGCTGGATTTAACGTCACACCAATCAGAAGCAGGCATTCGATTATAAAATTGATGAGCATCTCTATAAATATATCGCAACGTAGCATTCGGGCAGCAAACATGGAATTGACAGCAGAAAAGAGCAAGTTCAACGAGACTACTTTCGTGCGTCTCAGCAAAAACAACCGTTACATTTGCTTTTCCAGTAACGTCTGGAAGAAGCTTTCAAATCAATTCCATAGCATAACCGAGGCTCTGAAGAATGAACAAAATTTCAAGTTCGAACTTACCAAAGAATCTAACCTGGAGACGCTTCCCTTTTACGGCAAGATGTACGTCTGCTTTAAGAGGAATAATCTGTACATCAATTTGGACGAAATCCAATGGAAAGAGTTTCAAGAGAAAGCCCTCGAGATTTTCTCACCGGCGGATAAAGAAAACATTCCTCCTGAACCTACCTTAACCAAGTACCTTTACAGCGCTGAGCACGGATCTCCTAAATCGTTCTTCTCCAAGACGTCTCTGAAGCAGTACGCCGAACAGGAAGGGTGGCCCTACACTATAACCGAGAAAAAGGCTCCTGCCCCGGACAAACAGAAACTCGTCAGACTCGTTAGAGCCTATATGACCCAAAAGGCAGCGTCGGATCTCGTTAGAGAGCACTGCTATGGTTGTCAATACGACATGCCGGGACAGAGGGACCATAGCTGTTTAGAAGAAGACGCGGAACAAAATTACTTGCATTTGATCTCTTTAAGTAACGTGGCAGAAAACGTCGAGAAAGTTTTCAAGATTTTAGGACTACAAGAAGTCGAATATGCGCCATTGGAGGAAACTACCCTACCAGTGTTAGAGACTATTCCCGAAGACTACAAACTGCTGTTCCGAGAGACCCTATAAACTTTCAATTTCTCTATGTTTTATGTGAAATGTTCAATAAAATATGTGTACTCTGTAAATATTAGTTTTTTTCCAGGGTTTCCTGGTCCCCCCTTCCTCGGAAGGTATTATTTGTTCGCAGACAAGGGTATCGTCTCGGGACCCCAACCGAGACTCATTGTTGCCAGGATTCAATCACTTGACCATCTTTTAGCACTCTCACATTTATTAGGTCGTTACCGAATCTGGCTTGACCGTACTGTAATCCAGCCATCGCACACTCTTTGGCATCCGCATATTTCTTCTTGCTGGGTAATTTTTCCAAGTATTCTATCGTATACGTATACTTTGCGATACTAGGGTGATATCTGACATGCTCCATCTTTTTTTTTTGATTTTGTTTTTTATTTTTTTTTGTTTTTTTTGTATTTTTTTTGTATTTTTTTGTATTTTGTCTGTACTTTTATAACACTTCTAACTCTAGTAAAACAGCATTAACTTTGTTATCCAAATCTTTTTCGGATTTTATTCCAGTCACAATCGTTTTACCGCTTTTATAAACGGTATAATGTATCCCCTCTCTTATAAAGCCCACAGCATGAAAGATTTCCGGTTCATAAGAACCTTGCATCCATTGTACTATTTTGCAATAGTCTACTTTTCCTCGTAAAGTATATACAGCACTCATAGTAAGCGTTTTGATTTTCTTCATCCTTACCGGATATCCCATTCTTTCCACTAACCTGGCGTATCGTCTCATTTGTTCTTTCCCTCCGTGACAAATAATTTTTCCGGTAGAATAAATCATGCAAGTGCATCCGATTTTCCTATGTCTCCACAATAATCTTTCAAACGACAAAGAATGGTACTCGATGTCGATCTTCGTTTCTGCCATATCGCGCAGATTTAATGGACATCCCAAATCGCTGTAAAGCACTCGATGCGTTAACTTGGCCATCTGGACTCGAACTGATCATTAAACCAAACTCTCTTCCGTATATATCTTCAAATGAGCATTTGGTTCGTTTAAGGGTTTTTTGGTATACTGGTATATTATCCGATAACCTCCTACTAAACCCAGAAGCGAAAACGGAATGAATGTTAAAAAGAATGGCCACAAGAAAACTTCGTTACCTTCCGTTATTTCAATCGTAGATAGAGAGTCTCTTGGACAATCGCTATTCACGTAGATATGGCTGCTCCATCCCTCCAGCTCTCTACAACTGGAATACCTATTGCCAATCCAATTTAACATAGCAAGATTAGGCCAGTCATCTAAATCCGGTATTTGGGATAAGCTGCTATTAACAATATCCAGCATATCAATATTCCATATATCCGAACTATTAAATCTCGGAAACTCTTCTATTTCTTTACAGGATATTAAACTCAGAGACTCGTAGCATCGACACACCGCTGGTTCACCACAAGGTTTGCAATAAAACCCGGGTATCCAAAAGAAAATCAAGAAATACTTCGCATACATCCTGAATGATTCATTTTTAGACCTGTTCCTCCCCTTTTATAGACTTCTTTATAGGATATTTCTGGCAGCATCCACTCTTATTTCAGCCGGAAAAGATGCGTACAGCAAGACGGTAGCATTTTCTTCTAAAGCCTTGGCAAATTTTAAATTGATTCTGGTATGCCCGCATTTCTTCTGATTTACCACATCCCCGCCTACTCTTCCCAAAATTCTAAATATGTATATGCAGTAACCGTTGGGATATTCTTTCATTTCTATACACCGACCGTATCTAGGTTCCTCGCACATCAGGGTCCAGTAAGCTTCAGAAAAATCTCCATTGGTATAGTTAGGCGTAATAGCTTGAGATGGAACGGACACTCCATCTACCATAACCTCTGCGAAATTTAATTGGTAATTTTTAAAATTAAAGGGATTTTCAGAGTAATTACCATTGAATGCGCTTCCGCTGCACAACACTATTTTGATCTCAGAGGGTATGCTCCCGTGATACACGTCATCGGCAGACCACCCGTAACTTCCCTTTTCTATATTGAAAGCTTTTAAATCGGACTTCCAAAACGGGTACACGGCGCATTGCTTTGGTATTCTTTTTTCATGCGCTACCACCATACCAGGGCTTAGTTTCACCTGACAGACTCTCAAAGAGGCGTATTGTATTTCAACTTTGTAGTCGTCGGTAGTCTCAGCCATGAGTCGAAAAGGATCTTCGTGCTGGTAAAGTTTCATACGAATTCTAATACCATTGATGATAAATTTCTTTTGTTGACAAATATCCATTCTAATAGGGCCTTCTAAAAAGACTGTATTACCTTTACTCGTCCGTTTGTACCTTCGGTCGAACCCGATATTACTGGTCGAGTCGCTATCCATTGCGTCATAAGAGTCTTTATGGAATAGTTCGTTATTTAATATTCCCTTGGTATCTCCGATGTTACTGTTTAAAAGGGCATCTAAATACGCTTTGTAAGGATAATAAGAGCCCACGCTTGCGGTAATCAGCCTCTGGTTTAACTCGATGTCTACTTGTCTGAACAAACTTTGCAATTCAAGGTTTGCTAAACATACTTTGTCCTCTTCGGTCACAGGTTTATCCTCCCCCGTTACGATGCGTAGGCCCACTCTCAATCTACTTCTATTTAAATCGATATATGCGGCAGAATTTCCGGGTATATCGAATTCTAAGGGAGCATTTCTTCCTATCACGCCCTGAGGGGCATAGGGAATCCATTCCGTTTTTTCAATGAAAGAATCCGTATGGGTCTCTTCGAACAAATGCAAATTAGATTCGTACACCTCCATCACGAAAATATATCTTTTCACACCGTCCTTCGACCTCTTATAGACTTTTTAACCCTCTTGACTGTTGTATTTTTCCTCTTAGGTTTTTTATTTACGCTATTATTACCAGTCTTCTTTTTTTTCTGAGTCGGTTTTCCCGTTCCAGCTTTCTTTTTCTGCGCCTGTTTTCTCGTTCCAGCTTTCTTTTTCTGCGCCTGTTTTCTCGTTCCAGCTTTCTTTTTCTGCGCCCGTTTTCTCATTCCCGTCTTCTTTTTCTGCACCGGTTTTCCCGTTCCTCTCTTCCTTTTGACCAACATTTCAGCCATTTCGGTTTGCTGTTGCACCGGGCTGATTAATTTAAACGGATGGTAACCTTTGGGTATCCACATATTTTTTCCTTAGATACAAGGTACACTCGATATCGCTCAGTTGGTAAGGTTTTAAGTTTTGATCGAGAATACTCAATCTTATACTCCGCACCTCTGATTTATTCGTTTCTACGAAATATGGTAGCGTATATTGAGCCTCTTTCCCGTCCACTCTCCGTAACACAGGGTACTGACTTCCCTTTAAAAAACTCTCTTCGCAAAAGTCCGCTAATACGTAAAAAGTAGATTTCTTTGGGGCCCTTACTTTAATATCCGTCAAGGCTACCTCCCACTTTCCTTGTAAAAGCAAACTTTTTGGCAAATCCACGATAAAATCGTTAGGCCTGTTGAAAGGGTGAACCTCTAAGGAATCCTGCCAGCCTATGTAGAGAAACATCTCTTATAAACTTTTCAAATCTTTATCGGCCACCCAAGAATCAAATTTTTTGGGCCAATGCAACCACCTTACCAAATGTTCTTTGCGACCTTTAGTTTTACGCGTTTTTAGCACTTTGCTAATTTTCCACTTTCTATTTTCGTCGCTTTGCTCCACTTTCTGCAATTCGGCTTCGTAGAAGCTTCCTTTTATATCTTCGTCCAAAAAGTCTTTTAAACGATACACATTGATTCCATCCCTCTTATAACGCGCCCTTATTTTGAATATCTCACCGGTCCATTTGAAATCGTATTCCCTGTCGAAAAGGGTTTTAGTGTGAGTAACTCTTACGTTATCGCCTACTTTAAACTTATAAGGTTTCAGCCGGAAATTTTCGTCCTTTTCAGGCCAATAGGAATACCACCAGACCGATCTTTCGTTACTCCGACCCACCCTCGCAGGGGGCATACCTATGGTTCTATGATAGCTATAGTTATAAGATCGTACAAGCTCTTCTAAATGGTCTATATATTTCTCCTTGTCGTAATGAGTGATGTATCTATAAATCATCTTTTTCAGGGTTTTAATTACTCTTTCGGCGAAATTCGCTTTGGTCTCGTTTTGACTGGTATAAAATTCTATTTTTTCATCTTTCAAAAGCCCTTGTACTTGCTTATTAGAAAATTCTTTTCCTTGGTCGAAACGGCACTTTTTAGGTTTGCGCCCCTTTCGAAAAATATCTTCTAAAGCGGCTTTGACCTCTTTACCCGTTTTGTTCTTTAAAGGTCTGACAAAAAGGTATTTTGAGAAGACGTCGATGGCAACTAACAGGAACTTTATTCCGTCATTCTTTTTTGCCAAAGACCCTACATCCATTAAATCTACGTCCCATTGACTGTCTATTCCTTCTACCACTACTCTGCTACGTCTTTTTGGTTTACGCGACTGGCGATGTAAACTGTATGCGTCTTTATTTTTTAGCCAAGTTGCCACCTGGTTCTTCGTCACATCGAAATTACCCTCTTCTTTCAAGTAGCGATATAACTTCTGCGGTCCCGCAAAACTAGCCGGATTCCCCGGATCGAAGTAATTCTTCTCCAGAAACTGTTTCCATGGGGTCATCCCTGTTTAACAGCTGTAAACAATGTCGTAATATACCGAACCAAAATCCCTTTCCAGTGGGATCGAACAAGGCAGCTATTACCACCACCAAACACACAGCTATTCGACAGATGTAACCGATCTTCATTTTGGTAAAACTGTTAATCCTTGACCCACTCTTATAACTTTTGCCAAGTACTGCCCGTCTTTTTATCTCGTCTTGGAAATGGGTTTTTTCTACGGGTAACTACGCTTTTAGGAACATTGACCTCGCCTAGTATTTCTAGAAAGGTCCCGTAATGGGGAGGGGGAGATTCGCCGTATTCTTGTAGACTATAACGTACTAGGTCTGTAATGTGACTACCCTCCAGGCATTTATCGTTGTAAACCACTTCACCGTTATTTTTCCACTCAATACTACCCTGTATGTAACTGAGTAATGAATCCGCTTTACGCTTTAAAGATTTTGGCATAGCCGATACGATCAATTCTTTCTCCAAACCTTTATTTTTAGGTTTGTCTAGCCCTTCCTCGTAAGGCACTAACATCATTTTACGTACGCTTTTCATAATCTCTTTAATACGGGGGCTGCTACACGTAATACAAGTTTAATAACTTTAGCCTTCCTTTTTATGTCGCTTTTGCTACCTTTACGGGCAAACTCCCTCAGAAAATTCTTGTATTTTTTCAAAGCTTTTTTATCTTCTTCCGTAATCGGCAAATTTCCCAATAGTAAGTTAAACACCGTTTCCTTCAGAACTAAAATTTGTCCTTTGTCGGCTATCTTCAAAAACGACGATAGCTGTTTATCAGTCGCCTCCGATAAATAGAGTAACAGACTCTTGCTCTTCGCATCCATGATATGACATCGAACTTTTACTCAGTCCCTTTTATAGTTTATCGGTACGTAGACCAAAGGATCTTCACCCGGAAATATATTGGTTCTCAACCTGTATGCGTCATCGCCATTAGCCGTGGAATCGATCACCAAATATCCGTATTTACGAGAAGTAGCGTCCTCGTACGCCTCCACTAATGCTTTATTATTGCCAGGAAACATTTGTTTTCCTAAAGCGGATATCTGTTGCCCATCCCTTATATTTCTAAACAAAACCGTGTAATGAGTGTTTAAGGCTATAGTTCTCGCGCATTTGCCTTGCCTGAAACAATTGTGACTAACAAAAAACACGCTAAGATTCGAGTGGTGCGCTCCCTGAACGAACAACCTTTCCATATCGGGGTCCTTAACCACGCCTTCTGAGAGGTCGTCCAAAATCACGAGATTATGCATTCCATCCGCAAAATTTTCTATCTCGGCCCGACTCGGTATGCCTTCTAGAAATTCTATACCCTCCACTTCCCTTTTCATGCTGTCGAAAGTATCTTGGTAGATACCGTAACAATACAATATTTTGTTTACCGGTTCCGAAAACATGACATTCTTGTTCCTAAGTAAGCGAAACAACCATGTAGTTTTTCCGCTTTTGGTTGCTCCGGATACGCAGGCTGTGGATGCCGCTTCGAAAGGTAAGGGTACAGCTTCCTTTCCAAAATGATTATTGTGAAACCTCTGAATATGTCTCTTGTAGTTATAGCCTTTAGAAAAGCTTTTATCGCATTCACTACACGTTTTCATGGTGGTCATTTTTAAGAATAAAATGTCTTTTGCTTTTATAAAATCTTAGTTTTTAGGGTAATTAGAATTAGGGTTTAGGGCTTTAGATTTAGGGGTTTAGGGTAATTAGATTTAGGGTTTAAGGGCTTTAGATTTATGGGTTTAGGGTACTTAGAGCTTGGGGTTTTAGGTTAAGGTGGCTCCTAAATGGCTCCGGATAGTTCCTAAATGGCTCCGGATGGCTCCTAAATGGCTCCGGATGGCTCCTAAATGGCTCCGGATGGCTCCGGATAGTTCCTAAATGGCTCCGGATAGTTCCTAAATGGCTCCGGATGGCTCCTAAAAGACTCCTAAGTGCTCCGACATGGCTCCGGATAGCTCCTAAGTGCTCCGGAGGAGCTCCGGATGGCTCCGGATAGCTCCTAATTGACTCCGGATATCTCTTAAATGGCTCCGGAGGGGCTCCGGATAGCTCCTAAATGGCTCCGGATATCTCTTAAATGGCTCCGGATAGCTCCTAATTGACTCCGGATGGCTCCTGAGGGGCTCCGGATATCTCTTAAATGGCTCCGGAGGGTTCCAACATGGCTCCTGAGGGGCTCCGGATAGCTCCTAATTGACTCCGGATGGCTCCTAAATGGCTCCGGAGGGCTCCGGATAGCTCCTAATTGACTCCGGATATCTCTTAAATGGCTCCGGAGGGGCTCCGAAGGGCTCCGGATAGCTCCTAAATGGCTCCGGATAGCTCCTAATTGGCTCCGGATGGCTCCTAAATGGCACCGGATAGCTCCTAATTGGCTCCGGATGGCTCCTGAGGGGCTCCGGATGGCTCCTAAATGGCTCCGGAGGGTTCCGGAGGGGCTCCGGATGGCTCCTAAGTGCTCCGACATGGCTCCGGAGGGGCTCCGGATGGCTCCTAAATGGCTCCTAAGTGCTCCGACATGGCTCCGGATGGCTCCTAAGTGCTCGGAGGGGCTCCGGATGACTTCCAAAAGAATGTTGGATAGGTTTGGAATATTTTTTACAGTCGGAGCAATGACGAAGAATGAGAGAGAAAAAACGTACTTCATTTTAATGATAAAATATACAAAAAGAATACACTATCACTGATGGAAAATTGCAAACCAAATACTCATAAAAAACACAAATTACTGATCTATGTAACCGTACAGAACAGTGTCCAGATTGTCCTCTTGTCATAAAGGTCCAAATACGATTTGCGCTCTGTTGTACACTCTTTGTCTCTTTGAGAAGTTTGCAGAATTACCTGCATGAAATGTGTACAGGTAAGTATAAACAGGAAGGAAAATTGCTCTGATGCCACACTGTAAAACTCATTAGGGCCATATAAACTCCAATAATACAGAGTGATTATTACAGAACTGAATTGCAACAGGAAACAGTACAAGTAGTACACCCTTACCATAAGATTACTTTACAGATGGGGGAAAACTGGGTGAAACAGGAATACACTTCAACAGGAAAGGATTATATCTAGAATTGAATCATCGACTGACCTAGGCATCCCATTAGTAATTAATTCAAAGAAGAATGAGGACTTAACAATATGCTTAGATCCTATTGATTTGAACAAATATGTTTAAAATGCAACAAAATGACCAAATAAAGAAGAAAATATGGCTTACCGCCATGTGACAAAGGTGCTTACCAAAGTCGATGCAGTTAATGGGTTCTTCCAGTTAAAGTCAGGCAAACATTCTCAGAAACTTACAACTTTTAACACACCATTTGTATAATATTGTAAGAGGTAACAAAATATCATCTCATCAAAAGAGAAAACAGCTATTGGAGAAAAAATGGGTGGTAACAAGCATGGATGACCTTATCTTGTGGGGCTACAACCAAAAAGATATGACAAACAGCTGAAAACAGTACATAAAATAATTTTAATAGTGGATATTTTTAACTTAAATAAAAAGAAGTGCCAATTTCAGGTGACAGAGGTGATGTATTTAGGTGACTTGGTTACCCATGATATGGTCACCCATGAAATGTGTCAGTAATAAAAACACAATAACCATTGAGTGTAAAAAAGAGTTGCAAAAGTTTTGTATAAAAGGTCAGTAAATATGTGGTAAAGTGGTGTCAAGCTAAAAAATAAATCCAATGCACAATAAACATAAAGACAATACCAATGCATGAAAAGTAATAATCAAGATGTTAATTGTTTCAACTGAAGAATGGAGAATCAAATTATTGTAGGTTTTGTAAGAAAAATGCTGAATGACACCTGCTCTTTGATGATTGTCCTCTCTTATAAGATTATAAGTTTTGGGTCTTGCACTTTCAGTAGTGTTCTGGAACCAATTATGTGCCTTCTCCATTATTTTAAACTGTTAGAAATTATATTTTTAGACTGTCACTGATCTTTTTCACATTTTGATTTCAAAAATTCAGTCTCAAATCTATCTAACATTCGTAAAGCATATTTCCTACCTTGAGTCGAACCTAGTGATTGTATCAATTTCAGAAAAAGTCCTTCAACCATATAGGATACAAATGATTAAAATATATTGAAAGATTAAAGATTTAGCTCAAATATGGAGGTGCTGAGAAAACCTTTCAGATTCAGGGTAATAAGTATCAAATAAAATTAACAGTTAATCTGTAGCTAATTGTAGTTTTGAAGAAGATGAAAATACAAAAAACTATACTGCCGCAAAGCATGATAAAATGTCAGGTGACAAAATTTAACCATTGGTGAACTTAGGGGGTAGAAAGGAACAGTATATAATTAACTGAGGCAATATTATTATTTGGTAAAAAGCACAAATCGCACAGGGGTAAACACATCATACCAGTTTGCTTGTTTAGCTTATCACATAAGTCATCAAATGAGTACATTGACTGAAATCTTGAATGTAACCTAGATAATGAAGCCAAGTTGAACAGATTTTGTCTGCTAAAAATGTTTTGTGGATAAAATAATATTTGATCAAAAATATTTTAAACCTTAAACCTAGACAGTGTTTGTAACACAGGTAAAAGCCATGCCGACAGTGTTTCACACTTTCCCATGTCAATATAAAGTCTTAAAAGCATCTTATGATGCTCCAAAAATTTGGAATAATTGGCCTGATGACATAAGTTTAGCCACTTCTCTCCACTCATTCAAAAAGAATCTCAAACCCTATCTTTTTGCGCAAACATATCCACCCTAATTTCTGCTTTTTCCGGTTTCTCTCTGTGGCACTGACCCTTGCTAGGTCTCAGGTTAATGATTATAGTTTTCTGCTTTTTCTGTTTGGTGTGCCTAGACTCTGTTTTTTGATGGAGATTAAGAGCTGTAACAATATTATTTTAATTAAAATTTCCCCAACACCTTTTTTTTGCCTGACAGATACCCCAGTAGTCTGACATGGACAAGCCACTGCTAAAAATTGAGTAACTGACTTACCAAGACCCACCCACACCTAAACAGTGTTATTTACTTGACTTATATAGAACTGTGAGAGAAATATGTTTCGCGGTGTGCTACATTCAAATGTACAAATGTCTAATGTTTGCTGAAAGAACTGATCTTTATATTTTACTAATAGATTTATAATGAAACATTTCCTTTCACATATCACTATGTACTTAAGCAAGAGAAATAGAAATGAATGGGTAAAAGACAGGTATGAATAACAAACTTTTTCAAATTGAATCTCTTCATAACTTCATAGATAATGGAGGAAACATTTTATAAAACTTGCTCCTTTGGATTTAATTTTAAGATAAAGGAAAATGTAGAAACAGAGAAACCATGAGTATTATTCATTATGTATGTAAGAGTTGTAGGGACACCACTTTCCAATATGTGAGCATTTAGAAAAACCTTTTTTCAGAGTATTTCCTTCGAAAGATTTTTTTCTATTTTTCAGCTCGGTATCTCAATATGACTAGATAACTATATCAATTTATTACCCTTACCTATACTTGGATTTTGAAAATGAGGAACTAGAGGCCAACAGGCAAGCCAAAGAGTATAACTTTGCTGGGCACTTAATCTAGGTCATTTTGGAAGAAATTAGGCTCTATGAATGTAAGATACAATTTTTACGGTTGTTTTTCATTTTAAAAACAAGTTTTATATACCAGTCCATCGTGCTATAGAAGCAGATAATGGCAGCAAGTTTGTAAACAAAACAACGGTTGTTTTTCATTTTAAAAACGAGTTTTATGTACCACTCTACTATTCTGTAGAAGCGACTATTGTAAAGTAATGGCCAGCGAGTTTGTAAACAAAACAATGGTCGTTTTTTATTTTAAAAACAAGTTTAAGTACCAGGCCACCGTGCTGTAGAAGCAGATAATGGCCAGTAAGTTTGTAAACAAAACAATGGTCGTTTTTTATTTTAAAAACAAGTTTTATGTACCAGTCTACTATTCTGTAGAAGAAAATAATGTAAAATAATGGCCAGCAAGTTTATAAACAAAACAATGGTCGTTTTTTGTTTTAAAAACAAGTTTAAGTAGCAGTCCATCGTGTTGTAGAAGCAGATAATGGCCAGCAAGTTTGTAAACAAAGAAATGGTCGTTTTTTATTTTAAAAACAAGTTTTATGTACCAGTCTACTATTCTGTAGAAGAAAATAATGTAAAATAATGGCCAGCAAGTTTATAAACAAAACAATGGTCGTTTTTTGTTTTAAAAACAAGTTTAAGTACCAGTCCATCGTGTTGTAGAAGCAGATAATGGCCAGCAAGTTTGTAAACAAAGAAATGGTCGTTTTTTATTTTAAAAACAAGTTTAAGTACCAGTCCATCGTGTTGTAGAAGTAAATAATGGCCAAGAAGTTTGTAAACAAAGATATGGAGGTCGTGGCAGTGGGGGCGAATCGTCTACTTCGCTTTAAAGAAGTTTTAGTACTAACCCCGTAGTTCGGCAGATTCGGTAGAAGACGCGTTTGGAAAGCACGTTTGTAAACCAAGATATGGAGGTCGTAGCAGTGGGGCGAATCTTCTGCTTCGCTTTAAAAAGAAATTTTAGTACTAGCCCGTACTTCGGTAGATTCGTGAGAAGATGAGAAAGCACGTTTGTAAACAAAGATATGGAGGTCGTAGCAGTGGGGCGAATCTTCTGCTTCGCGTTAAAAAGAAGTTTTAGTACTAGCCCGTACTTCGGTAGATTCCGTAGAAGACAAGATCTTTGGAAAGCACGTTTGTAAACAAAGAAATGGAGGTCGTAGCAGTGTGGCGAATCTTCTACTTCGCTTTAAAAAAGAGTTTTAGTACTAGCCCGTACTTCGATAGATTCGGTAGAAGACGAGATCTTTGGAAAGCACGTTTGTAAACAGAGAAATGGCCGTTCCTCATTTTATTTTACAAAGAAGTTTAAGTAACAGTCCACGAGTCGGTAGATTCGATAGACGTCTTCCGGCAAAAGATAACGGCTAACACGTTTCCATCCAAAACAATGGCCGTTCCCCATTTATTTTAAAAAGAAATCTTTTTACTAGTGGTATTCTACCAGTGAGCGCTCTATGTACTGGTTTCCTCTGCCCTTCCAACTACCCGTCGTGATATGACCTGTACAGTGTTGAAAGCGACGTTAAACCCCAAATAAACATAAACATCTACCAGTGAGCGCCCATGTAGTGATTAATATTGTGAATTTAAGTTATGTAGACAGCTTTACATTATATTCATGTATGACCAAACTATCAAATGAAATGCGTTACAATTACTGCCTCCCGCCGTAACTTGGCACAACTTGGACACAAAAACTGTATTTTTGCTTATTTTAAGTGTAGTTTTGTGGATTTCTTTTTATTAAAATATGAATTGAGACAAGCACAAATTATTAAACTATTTTACTAACATCAGATCAAAACAATAAACCTTTTAGAATCATTTTTAAGGGGGCAATAATATAATTTCTACATGAAAACAGTGCCTCAAATTGGCATAATTTATTTGCTTTGCGAGGTCGTATTTTTCAATGTACCTTAATATTTTGAGGTTAATTTTAATTTTATTAAGTGAGAACAATCACTCTTTGTAAGTCTCCCTTAGGTGATCGACTTTATGATCATCCACTATTGTTATTGGTGTATATTTTGTTATATTTGCTTCAAGCTTTTTATATTTTAATCAAAAGTTTCTATTATTGTCATTTTACCACAAACCGGAAATACCAGAGAACGCCCATTTTGTAGAGAAATAGAAGTATTTGTCCTTGACCTCCATCAAATAAATTTATGGCAGGCGTTTACTGGTAGAACTACAGAAAATCATTTGTGGTGGTCAGTTTATGCCCACCCCTAAATTTATCCAAAACAATCACAGTTACATGATAAACTACCAATGTATATGATCAATTTAATTATAATCTATGATGTGATGAACATCTTTTTATGAAAAATTACAAATCTTTAAAATAATTGAGGGTGGGTGTGGATAGGTATGATGGTGTGAATTGGTCCACCACCACTAGTATAAGATACTGACCAACACATTTGTAAACAAAGTTTTAAGTACCAGTCCACCATTATGTGGAAGATAATGACCATCAGGTTTGTATAGAAATCAATGGCTGTCCATGTTTTTATTAAAAAAAAAGAAATATTTCAGTTATTGTGAATGGCAATGTTTATATGCTATGGTGCATATAGTTGTGTATAATTATGAATTTTCCAATTGCATTTATGACTGATACCTTGTTTTAAAAATCAATTATGTTTGGCTATAGATATAAATTTTTAAAAGAAATGCCAATGATTTCAATAGAAAGTATGTATAATGCTTTTTTTATAATTGAGTTATTAGCAGAGTGCATTGTGGAACAGAACATTTTTTCTTAAGGCATATATATTAGGGCATTACGGTTTTTAAGACTAAGGTGTAATCAAAGTGTACATTTTGATTTTATTTGACCAAAAATATACAACTACATTATGAATTCATTTGAGTTTTTGGGTTATTTTTCATTATGCATCCATTTATGGCTTGGGTTACATTGTAAATTTTTTAAATTTTTTTATATATTACTATTAGTAATGCATTAAAGTCTAATTACTTCTTTTCATAAAATTTAATGATAAATACTTTGAACAATGTAGAAATAGTTATCCAAAAACACTAATTGTATCATATTACAAGGGGGTGGAGAGCTAAAATCTGTGTTGAAAAGGTGACAAGAAAATCCGAAATAATACTTTTGAATTGCAAATCCTTGCTCTTCATAGGGAAATTTTGGTGGTGGATTAAGGGATGTTAAATGGAAATCCCGGAATTATAGGCACACCAATCAAAATGCTGGCATTATAGTCACGCCAATGGGATTTCAGGATTTCAACAGTGCAGTTATTTTGAAAATTCCAATATTTTTTGTTTTTGCAGTAATAAATATTACATTGGTTGTATCAGCAATATCAGTTATTGGTTTGTCATTAGATTTTATTATTCATATATCCCTGTTATGCTAACAGTTGGTGGTTTGTTGGAATATAGTCACACCAATCGGATTTCAGGATTTCATCAGTGTAGATATTTTGAAAATTCCAATATTTTTTTGTTTTTGCAGTAATAAATATTACATTGGTTGTATCAGCAATAGCAGTTATTGGTTTGTCATTAGATTTTATTATTCATATATCCCCGTTATGCTAGCAGTTGGTGGTTTGTTGCAATATAGTCACACCAATCGGATTTCAGGATTTCAACAGTGTAGATATTTGAAAATTCCAATTTTTTTTGTTTTTGCAGTAATAAATATTACATTGGTTGTATCAGCAATAGCAGTTATTGGTTTGTTACTAGATTTAATTATTCATATATTCCCATTATGCTAGCACTTTGTGGTTTGTTATGGGACCTTAATTACTCCCTGCATGGCCATATTTGCTTGGTTTCAAAATTGGGGAAAAAAATTTGGATTCTAAATTATGGAAGCCGTAACAGCTAACCTCCTCGTGGTGGCTTCTGGAAATTTCCACTTTGTGGAAAGCTAATAGCTGTTTTTTCCCTCCACAAAAGGGTGACCAAATGAGTTATAAAGCCCAAAGTCAAAAACCCTACGTTGTACAATAATACCTTTTGTGACCGAATGAGTCATAAAGCCCAAAGTCAAAAACCCTACGTTGTACAATAATACCTTTTGTGACCGAATGAGTCATAAAGCCCAAAGTCAAAAACCCTACGTTGTACAATAATACCTTTTGTGACCGAATGAGTCATAAAGCCCAAAGTCAAAAACCCTACGTTGTACAATAATACCTTTTGTGACCGAATGAGTCGTAAAGCCCAAAGTCAAAAACCCTACGTTGTACAATAGTACCTTTTGTGACCGAATGAGTCGTAAAGCCCAAAGTCAAAACCCCCACGTTGTACCATAATACCTTTTGTGACCGAATGAGTCATAAAGCCCAAAGTCAAAACCCCCACGTTGTACCATAATACCTTTTGTGACCGAATGAGTCATAAAGCCCATAGTCAAAAACCCTACATTGTACAATAATAGCTTTTATGACCGAATGAGTCGTAAACCCACACAGTCAAAACCCCTACGTTGTACCATGTTACCTTTCGTGACCGAATGAGTCGTAAAGCCCAAAGTCAAAACCCCCTACGTTGTACCATGTTGCCTTTTGTGACCGAATGAGTCATAAAGCCCACAGTCACAACCCCTACATTGTACCATATTACCTTTTGTGACCGAATGAGTCATAACCCCAAAGTCAAAACCCCTACGCTGTACCATGTTGCCTTTTGTGACCAAATGAGTCATAAAGCCCAAAGTCTCAAAGCCCAGTCATAGTATCAATGCAGGAGTCTTTCAATTTTTAAGAAATTGTGAGGAAATGAATCCTAACATTAGTGTTGAGATATACTGAATATGTAGCAGAAGATAGACAGCTATATCATATAAACCTTTATTTCAAATTAATGACATATAAACTTACATATAAAATACAATTTATAAAATATATATTGGTTAGTGTTACATTGATATCTATATTAAATAAAACTTTGGTGAGATTAGAAGAAGAAATTATGGTTAAAATGTGTTATTGAGTGTCCCTAATATATAATACAGTACATAGAACTTGTAAAACGATAAAATAACATCTTCAATTTGTATAATGGTAATGGTGCTGTCTCTGAGTTGTCTGTCTGAGGTTATAGACTCTTCTTTCTTGTCTAGGCGGTCCTCTGTCCTGTCCGGCTGGTGGCCTATCTCCTCTAGCTACTGGTCCATCTTGTAGTGCTGGTGGTCTGCCTAGAAGCGGTTGATCCATCAACTGGCGCCGATAGGTCCTTTCCAATGTCCTCACCATCATCCCTGAAGATAAGTATAGAATATGCGATATATCTTACAATAATAAGATTTTTAGTGTAAAAATTATACCTCTATAATTCAGTGTTATAATACAGTTGTTTCTACATTGTTCCTGGTGTGATATATTATAAAAATGGAATGGATTAATGGAAAAAGTATTACATCAGTTGGTAATATTTCAATTAATTGCTACAAATGGGAGGTGAATTAATGGTGTTTCTTACCTATAGCAAGATTCAAGATGTTCAGTACTTTGTACATAAAGTGGACAGTCTTTGCAATACCCTCTATGGTCCTTATACACACTTGAATGCACATATGAATGAATTGCATGTGATGAATGACATTGCGAATTTCTTGTTGATGGGCCTGTAGAAAGGCTATGAGAAAAATTGGAAGCATACACAAAGTGTAAAATAAGAATGATGTTTCTTTTTCAATATCTATTGACTGAGTTTCATCGGTTATTAATTTTGATTTCATCAGTGATATCTCTTGTAGATTGGGAAAGACCTTTTGAATTTTGTCCAGTTGAAATGCACTGTCCCTTAAGACCAATTTCTGTATCCCTTTACTTTCATCATTGCTTAGTTTCAGCTGATCAGATGTTTCCAACTGTAGACATGATATCTGGCCTTTTCCACAAACACATTTCTCAGGACGCATACAGTATACTGAGATGTAAATACAGAGTGTGATCAAAAATAATTTCCAAAACATAATGATAGCCAATTTAAATCAAATGAATAACCTGAGTGAAATTAGATCTCAATATATAGCAGTATGGGTAGAGTGTAAGACAATGCTGATAATCTGGGGAGACAATGGGGCAATGAGTACAAAAGAATAATGGTAAAGTTAAATATTTGGTGTATAGGTATAGAATAGGTGTTGCAAGGATCAATTAAAAAGACACATCCATTTCCTTTAGAACATAAGCTTCATTGTTTATTCATCAGGTGTTATGAGGGATGGTTTCTTGACATGAAGGGATTAGGGATATATTGGAATATCATTAAAAATGGGTCTGTTGTGAAAATGGACATGACTTCTTGACATAGAGGGGGCTTATGGGTTTCATTTAAAATCCTTGACAATGGGGTCTATGTTGAAAAAAATGGACATGGCTTCTTGACATAGAGGGGCTTATGTTATTATTTGCTATTTCAATTCTGTTTTCTTTTTTAGGCTTTATTAATACCCCTTTCTTATAACAGAGTGGCTTCTCATTATAGATACCTTCTTCTACTTAAAAAATCTATAGCTTCTCATAATACTATTCATGCATTAAGATATGGCTTCCCAAAACAATGGTATGTGTATGTCTTTGTGTCTGTATGTTTCTGTGGGTATATATGTACAGTGTACTTTAATGAGAGTTCATTAGAAATTTGTCAAAATGTTCATCAAAGTATTATCAGTCTTTTGGGCTTTGGTCATTACCAGGGGTTTGATGTGGTGCCATGAAAAATGTATTTGTCAAGAACAAAACAGAAAAGTATATTGCACAAATGTCAACAGAAATGATGTTTTCAGACAGCCAGAAATTACCAGAGAAATTGTATTAAGTAAGAGTTTTGTTGGAATGGGTTGGTTGACTACAGTTTTCAACAGCTTGGATTCTGTAAGAATTTCTGATTCTGTGATTTTAGACTGTAATGTTATGTACAAAGTTACTCTGATAGGAGCATGTGAAACAAGTACTGCAAGTATAACCCCTGAAATAAGTTATGTACCGCATGGTATTGAGTCAAAAGGGATAACTCCATCGTTGAATAGTGTTCCCAAAAGTACACTTATTGTGACAGTGTGTGGAGTCATTTTCACTTGTACTCTGATAAGTACAATTACTGTATTTATCATAAAAAGAAAACTTGAAAATAGACTGCTAAGGGTCAGGGAGGAAAGAATGGCTGAAATGGGTAGAACTTTTGGTTTTGATTTTAATGAAAATGATGAAGAAGAGGCAAACAGGCAAGCCGAAGAGAAGGAAATTAAAAAAGAACATCCCGTAAAAAATGGAATAGAAGCCCTGAACAACACAAATATAATTTAAGACTCACTGCCTGGAGGGCTGAAAGAATGAAGCAGCTGAGACTTGAAACGAATGTATAAAATGTTGTTGTGAGAGTAGTTTGTAGTGACTTTGGTTTCATTGTTTTTCCATGTGTGTATGTGTGTGTGTGCGTGTGTGTGTGTGTGTGTGTCATTGGTGGTGGTACATATTTTTTTGTTTCATAGATTTAGTATTTTTTTTTAGAAAATTAGACCCTATCTTCTTTTGTGTGTATTTGTTTGTGTATAGTTGTGTGTATATATAATATTTTGAATAATAAATGAGGTAAATAAAACTAAGCTCGATTTTGTTGGTATTGTAACATAGGTTTGTTTGGTGTCAATATGTTTGTCTGAAATCATAGGATAAGACAGTTTTTGAAATTTTTTAAATTGGACTATCCCTCAAAAAAGTTATGAGCATTTGAAAATTATACATTATAATTCCTTAACAATTGTTAAGGAGAGATAATAGGCTTTTACAATGGGACTTTTTTAGTGTGCTGGATTTCGAAATATTGTGCATTTATTATTTAGGGTTATAGTATAAGGTATCAAAATGTTTGTCTGAAATTGTAGATTCAGCTCCATTTGGAATTTTTAAAATCGGACTATTCCTCAAAAAGTTATGAGCATTTGAAAATTATACATTATAATTCCTTAACAAGACCTTTTTAATGATTTAATGACACCAGCTGTGCGAATGCAATTGTCAAGGAGGTGGATAATAGGCTTTTACAATGGGACTTTTTAGTGTGTTGGAATTCGAAATATTATGCATTTATTATTCGGGATTATAGTATTAGGTATCAAAATGTTTGTCTGGAGATATGGATCAAGGTCCTTTTTGAATTTTTAAAATCGGACTATTCCTCAAAAAGTTATGAGCATTTGAAAATTATACATTTATTACCCCACACTTTTTTCCAGATCATTAAACCCATTTTGTATTGTGGAATGACCATCTGTGAGAATAGTCACATGCTTTTCAAATGATAGGGGATAATAGCCTTTCCATTGGACTCTAGTATATGATATTTAAATTTTTGGGACTTTGGTATATTAGAGGGATTCTTACTTATTCCAGTACTATTGAATAACAGTCGCCGAGAAAACTTTAAAATAAGGTAATTACTTTAAAATAAAGGTAATAATGTACAGGGGTTGGTTTAAATTAAAGGGATTGGGTTTGAATTATATATGACGTCTAATGAAAGGCTGCTGTGCCAATGTGAAACTGGGTCCCTTTAACTGGCTTTTTAAAGGAAAAAAATTGTGGGAAAAAGGCTTGACCATTACTTGTGTGTACTTTTTTGGTTAGCTTTAATTTGTAGATGTTTAAATGACCCCTGTTGTTGATTTAAATACAATAATTCAATGTTTCAATTTCTTTCATGATCAATTTTTATATAGCTTTACATGCCCCTTATTTGTTGGTGATGCTATGAATATTTTATATACTTCGTTCCAATAAATGTATTCCATTTCAACCTAATTTTCACAGATAATTATCACCCCTGCATCAAGTAAACCCCACCTCCCCCCATATCCCCCCTTGCACAGATGTCCCGTGATTTGAACTCAGTTGGCTGTTTGGTCACGCCAATCGGATTGCTGGAATTATAGTTGCTGGAATTATAGTCACCCCAATGGAAATCCAGGATTTTTTATGATGCTTTTATTTTGAAAATATGAAAAGTAGCAAACACTAGAGTCATTCAGCGGTTAATGGACTATATAATCCTTTTACCTTTCATGACTATTTCATTTTTAAATGTCCTTACAAATTTTTACGGGTTTAAATGTCTTAACTATTTTGGATGTTTCATATTTATGATAAATTTGTAGTTTTAAATGTCCCTTATTTGTTGCTATGAATGTGTAGATGATTAAATAATCCTTGTTGTTTGCATGTTTTGTTACAAATTTGTATGTCCTTTGTGTTTTATTTCTTTAGTGTTATCATAGATCTGTATATAGCTGTAAAATGTCCCTTATTTGTTGCTATAAATATGTAGATGCTTAAATATTCCAGTTGTTTACTAGTTTTTTAAAGGTTCTTGGATGTTTGCTGGTTTTATTTTACTTTAGCTGTTTGGCATGATTTTATTTGCCTTCATGTAGCTTTACATGCCCCTTATTTGTTGGTGATGCTATGAATATTTTATATACTTCGTTCCAATAAATGTATTCCATTTCAACCTAATTTTCACAGATAATTATCACCCCTGCATCAAGTAAACCCCACCTCCCCCCATATCCCTCCTTGCACAGATGTCCCGTGATTTGAACTCAGTTGGCTGTTTGGTCACGCCAATCGGATTGCTGGAATTATAGTTGCTGGAATTATAGTCACCCCAATGGAAATCCAGGATTTTTTATGATGCTTTTATTTTGAAAATATGAAAAGTAGCAAACACTAGAGTCATTCAGCGGTTAATGGACTATATAATCCTTTTACCTTTCATGACTATTTCGTTTTTAAATGTCCTTACAAATTTTTACGGGTTTAAATGTCTTAACTATTTTGGATGTTTCATATTTATGATAAATTTGTAGTTTTAAATGTCCCTTATTTGTTGCTATGAATGTGTAGATGATTAAATAATCCTTGTTGTTTGCATGTTTTGTTACAAATTTGTATGTCCTAAGTGTGTTTCATTTCTTTAGTGTTATCATAGATCTGTATATAGCTGTAAAATGTCCCTTATTTGTTGCTATAAATATGTAGATGCTTAAATATTCCAGTTGTTTACTAGTTTTTTTAAAGGTTCTTGGATGTTTGCTGTTTTTTTATTTTACCTTTAGCTGTTTGCATGATTTTATTTAATGTAGCTTTAAATGTTGTTTATTTGTTGGTGATGCTATGAATATTTTATGTACTTCATTCCAATAAATGTATTCCATTTCAACCTCATTTTCACAGATAATTAACACACCCCTGGCATTAAGTAAACCCCACCTCCCCCCATATCCCCCTCCTCACACAGATGGGCCGTGACTGCTGGTCACAAAAATCTATACAACCCCCCAACTCCCCCATATCCCCCTCCTCACACAGATGGGCCGTGACTGCTGGTCACAAAAATCTATACAACCCCCACAGGGGGACCACGTAGATTGTGTGACTACAATCCCCCTTGCGTGACCATAGTATCTCCTATACTACTTCTGTGGAGTAAAGTTTGGAGTTTTCCCCCACTCAGTTTTAGACAATCTTGAAATGTGTGAATATCAAACTATGTGGCAGGTGTTTAGTATCTCTTTCACCTCTTCTGTGGTACAATATTTAAAGATAACAAACCTGCTATGAAAAATTTTAGTTGCGGTAAATTCATTGAATAGATGTAGAATATGATGTTCCTTACCCTGGTTTTCGGTTTTATGGTTGTTGCTAGTGAGAGTAACAAGGTATGATTTAAATAATATTTTAAAATAATATATTTAATAATTTAAATATGATAATAACAGTAAGGAAATGTTGCAATGTTTGGTTACTCTTTGCAGTTAATTCAGTCCAACTTTCAAGACTCCAGGTACATTTGTGTTTGATTTAGATGATTTAGTATAATTGCACCTATACCTTGCTATTTATTTCAAATTAATAATAGTAACTGAAGCAAAAGATGAACAAGGTGAGGACACATCTGGAAATAATATACAAGGGCTATAATAACACTGGACAGCACATTCCAGCAATACTGTTATGTCACTCAGTTAAACAGAAATGCATATTATTTGATTCAGTGTGATCAACTAGAGATTGAATTTACTCAGATGAAACAATGGGTATCAGAACTACAACATGGGATATCAAGATTTCAGAAGGAGAACTCCAACCAGATACAGGTTGTTCAAACATATCGGTGCAAACTCATAAAAGTGTAGTATGTGAAACATAACTATCTAGGTAGAAACTAATTGTACATACTAACTAAAATAGTACAGATGTAATACTTTTACACATGCAACACAGGTTAAAGCCATACCAGATAAATTGTATCTTGAATTCTAAATTGTCTTGCTCAAGAAAGCAACATAATTTTGGAACATTTATGTACTGTTTCTAATAATGCTTCCCTACTTCATGCTTTACATATGTGACAGGAGTCAACTGAAGCTTTGAAGAATGAAATTCTGCACTACAAAGGGGTAAAGTTTTAAATTGTTATCATTATTTGCTATACCAACACACCAAAATAGGCTCTGTTTGTCCAGGAATAAATGTGGAGAAACTATAACTTTAATTCAGAAATATGTGCAAAAATAAGTGCATTTCCCAGCAACAAGAATGTTTGATACGTTGTAATTTAATGAAAAATAAGTTATTTTATATCATTTCATTTTTTGTGTAATTGAATAACTGAAATTAACTCTAAACTGTAATTGAAAGTCAATTGTTTACTTCAGTTGTACTTTATTCAGTTGGTATCAATTGATGTTTGATATGTATTCCTCTGTTGTATAACAAGAGGAATGGATACCAAAATATGAATATTACCAAATATGGAACAGAATGTTACGTTATATTGTCTTGCTATAAGTACATTTGGTAATCATTCATGTGTACAATATGTTAGAATGCATGAATGACAGATATATCGGGGGCCGTAACACTCTCGCGTCGCACCTCTGAGGCCGGGGTTCGGTTCCCGGCACGGTCTCAAGTGGGAAAGCTGGTAATTGCTTGCTGTTGGTCGACAGTTTACAATACAGAACCCTGACAAACTGTATGTACTGGTTTCCTCTGCCCTTCCAACTACTCGTTGTGATATGACCTGTACAGTGTTGAAAGCGACGTAAAACCCTAAATAAATAAAAGACAGATAAATCATCAGTTTACCAAACCGATCCCTATCAAATTGGCCCCCTAGACAAAATAAAAAATACCTCAAGTAATGTGGCACCCAGAATATTACTGTACTATCAAAGAGAATATCTTAAACAAAAGACAAGGATATAACATGGTGTAATGGGTTTAACCTAATATATAATTTTATATAAACGTTTCGAGCACTTAATCTCCACCAACTATTCCAACATATACAAGTGAGTAAAAGACAGGGCGAAAAAGGTATTAATTACAACATACAAAGAACTTTGATGTCTGAATATGTTGCTCCCAAAAGCAAATGCTTATACATAAACATGGTAATAGATAAAATGTGTCAAAAAGACACAATTAACACACTTAAGTTCATTATGATATATTCATCAACACTCATAAGTATTCACTGATCAATATTTCGGTCAATTTTAAAATCCTTTTCACAGGTTTCTTGTTTGGGAGTCATTACTGCACTGTTGTGCTCTTTAGTGCCATTCAGTATGTGTTACAATTTGCTAACCAATATCTGCAAAGCCAATAAGATAACACATGGAAATGTATGCGATTATATATATGACCAACACTTAGCCATTATTACTGTTTACTGGTTTTTACAAAATGTATACTTTTCAATATAAGCAGGCTGCCCTTACCGTTTTTACCAAATAGTTAAAGCATTAGGAATGTAATAGTTAGCATTAAAACCAAATTCATGTGTTAATGTTTAATTATGAGCAAACTTCTTACCTCATAAGCCAGACAAATTTTGTATGCATCTTTTTTAATATTTAACACAAGAAAGTAATATAGTTTTGGATTTATTGTGTACTTATAACATACAATCATATTTTTTTCTTCTAATAGATTGTAAAAATTCAACAAGATTCAATCGAGGCTTTAAAAGTGACATTCTAAATATCAAAAAGGTACAGTTTTACTTCTTACTTTATCATTACTGTGGTACTTAATATTTTGATATTCTTTTCAATAACAATAGACCACATTGCAGAATTGAACTAATGTTGTTGCTTAAACATGTCAAAATGTAACAGCTTAACTACATTTGGTATCCCAATGAATCAAAAGTATAGTAACAACTAAGCCATCTTTAAATTGTGTGATACAATGTATATATAAATAGTATAAAAACCCAGCCTCTGGGATGTCAATTCATGGTTCACTTATACTTGATATAAGAAATAACTGTAACACAGCAAAGAAGTATTGTTCATTCTAAGTGCTAAAAGGGCATGTAAGTTTGACTGCATCCTTAATATTTCATATTGTGTACTGTATCATAAAGAGTAAATAGCTTTGCATTATTAAACCTAAATTTGTAACTGTTGCATTGTTAGGCTCAGCAATTGGCCAGCAATACTGCCTTTTCTGCTTTTGATGACAGTGGGAATGTTTACTACGGTGCTGGGGTAGTGATACCATTCAGAAATGTTCACCTCAATCAAGGAAATCATTACAATGCACAGACAAGCACTTATACTTGCCCAGTCACTGGCATTTACTTCTTCAGGTGAGATACACAACTGCCATTGCTTGATGCTTTCAATGAGGAATCTTGACCGATTAGTGTGCTTGTCCTCTTCTGATTTAGCCCACCCAATGCATTGAGCAAAAAAAAAACATTTAATGTGTTGGTGTGTAATCTAGACAGTATGTTTTTCATTTTAAGTACAGTGCTTATACCATAAAGGCAAAGTTAAATATGACATTCACATTTCTCCAGATGAAAGTAATCCTAGCAAATCGGCCCTTGGCCAAAACAGCCCCTTTCAAATTACCCCAAAGAATAAAATGACCTTGTCAGATCGTCCCCTTATGAAATAATATGGTCAAGTCGTCCCCTTATGTAATAATAATCTTTTCAAACTGGCCCCCTATAAAAAGATAGATAAAATATCTAAGTACGTTTTGCAGAATAATATGTCGCTATGGCCTATAAGCCAGTTTGAAGTCATACAACAATGAAATAAGTATGAAATAAAAATCAGCTTTTGTTTAGCATCTGTTTGTTATTTTTTAACAATAAGCTAACTATGTAAAATGAAAAATAATAAATATGAAATTGTAATCATAAAGTTTCTTTCTTTTATTATAAAATTCAATAGTGGGCAGGCCCATTGTTCTCTTTGATGTCCAGGTGTGGGAATTGTAGTGAAAAGATATTCTCTTCCATGGACTTTAAATATAACAATTAGCTTTTAATGTCTGCTACTATTTGATTAAGATTTGTACTGTTAATTCTATCCAAATACAAAAGATTACAATTAAATTTTAAATTTTATAATCCCATCAACAGAGGCTATGCATTTAATGTAATTGCACTTTTAACAATTGATATAAACAAGTGTCTGAAGGGCATGGGTTGGTCAGCATCCAAACATCTTTGATATGTGTCAATTACACTTTAGCACAAGTATCACTTAAGCAGTTGTGAACCATGATCACACAGAATTATTGATTGATTATTTAATAGGAATCAGTTCCTGCATTAAAGGGCCCCTTATTTTTACCAACTATCATTCCCATTTTGATATTTATTCAGCTAATATTACATTATCATCAGCACGAATTATTACTGACAGATTCATATCGCATGCTGCTATTCCTGAACCTAAAGTTAGAATTTACGTCATTCTTCTTTTGTTTCTTTTCAACTGAGGGTTCATTTGCTGAGGGTCAACTTTTGATTTCAACTGATTGACTGAGGGCTAGCTTTTTAAGGGGGCCAATTAGCCAAGGACTGATTTACAAAGGGCCGATTCGTCCAGATCCCAATGAAAAGATCAAAGTTTGGAATGCCTATGAATACAAATTAAAACAAGAAAATGCTGAAAAGACATCTGTTTATGTAATATTTATAACTACTGACAACCAGCACAGAAAGTATCAGTGTAGTTCTAATATGCTCGGATATTTCAAACAGTAGATCAAAAGTCAAAGACCACAGTGATACGTGGATTTCTGATATCCCTAAATTAAATATGGTACTTATAAACTACAAGTAACCATTACACATATAGACTAATGATATAAGTATTGCATGATATAAATAGTCACTTTAATTCAGATTCCATACAACTTTCTCATTGTACTTAATAACTGAATTTCACTTCAATGCTGATGACACCCAGCTGGATATCCTCCTGCAAATAACAACACTGTTACTGCACAAATTGAATCAATACTTGCATGATTTTAAGGATTGGATGTCAAATAAGTACGGATGAGACAATATTTCCAGTGTCACAGAATTAAGACCATTTTACTGAAATACTGAAACAAAATATTATTACCAGCATATCAATTGCCAGCAAATAAAATGGTTGCAAAACATAAAATGTCAGAAATGTACAATAAGTCCAAAGAAACATTTTTCCCCTATTTTTACAAACTTTAAGGCTTATTATAAAACGGAGACCTGCGCAGTCAATGAATATGCATCTCATTTATTTCATGAGAGTACTTAACATACTAAATAGAGAAAGTAATGTCCACTGTTCAAATCAATGAACATATTTGTAGGATATAATCTCGAAAATCAATTAAAGGTTAAAACAAGCAATAAACAGAAAGCTTTGTGAAAAGACATAATCAACGTTTTATAATAGAAATAAACTACTTATGCGTGGGCTTTATCACAATTCAATCACAAAAATATCCTAAATAAAGTACTCAGACTTTCCTCCTATGTCTGTTATTTGAGGCTATTTTTGTGATTGAATCGCCGATAAAGCCCCCATCCATGTAGTTTATTTTCTACAATTTTGAAGAGCATTTTTTATTTTAATTTGCTTCACATTTGGTGACTGGCTAATATATTTGGGAAAACGGCACAGTGAAATGTTTTTTTTTGGATCCCGGAATTGGAACTAGTCCATGGGCCAGAGAGGTCCACTGTGCACCACAGACCCCCCCACCCCTCGATAACAGTATGGGACCAATTTTTTTCAGTCCCTTGGACCTTATGAAACAATAATATATGATGCTCACAACTACCCATTGGAGGCCATTTTAAAAATGGCTGCCGGCGTAACTAAAAAATTAGGTATTTGATTATAACTTTCCTTCTGTGGCAGATAGAGACATGGTTTTGGTGTCTTTACCTATGTTTTTGAGTATCAGCAATTTAATAATCCATCTTGGAACACTTTATTGTGCTTTCTTTATCATCAAGTTTGAAAATTCTAGAATTTAAGCTTATAATTATGCACAATTCTGTAATTCTATAGCAAATTTCTATTCACTTTCTTTAAACTTACAAAAGTACATAGAAATAACACATAAAATACATGTTAACATTTTCCATTTTTAAATCCTTTTCAAACAACTAGAACCCATTACATCTCATTTAAGTTGAGGTAAGTAGAATATGTTATTTTCTTAAAGCATCAACAGCTTAATTGATGTTAGCACATGCGAAACATCATTCAAGTAGAGCCTGGACAGGCCAACAAAGTCAATAACTTTCATCATCATTGTCACCTGATATGACATATTCAGCTATGTCACTTAGTTCCATTTTGTCATCTGCAGTTGCCAAAGTTCAAACCTAAGACCAGCCAGTTGAAGACAATGAAAGACATGTTGAGATTTCTTTATTATGCATGTTGGTATGCTTATATATATATATATATATATATATATACAACACTTCAGAGCCATTTTAAAATTGGAAATGGGTTTACAAGTTTAAAAGCACCATACCTCAATAGAAGTCAATATCCATACAAGGTTAAAATACAACATACATCAAAATATAATATCACAGATATTAATGTGCATTAGTTAGTATGTGTTAGCAAGAAGATGCTGGTTTAATAGAGTCCCAGCCATGTTAATGTCTCAAAGATAGGGGGCTACCAGGGTCAGCCTGGTCCTGCTTATTCATACGTTGGTTAGTTTGCATGTCTAGTTTGGTAGGGGGGTGCCAGGGTCAGCCTGCTCCTGCCTGTGTCCTGAATTACAGCATCAGCCTAGGACTAGCAGCTAATGAGGTGACAAATCAGATAGGGGGTTCCCCAGGTCAGCTAGGGACTGCATAAAATCTCAAAACCCTGACAACACCCACGTCAAACCCTAGTGGGAGACCCCCTGAAACTGGGACATGTAACAGGGGTCCAGATGTTGAAAAACCCTAACTTCTGAAGGCCCACATCAATCCTCGGAGACCTCCTACTGATTGGGTCAATTTCAGAAGGGTCCAGGCCAAGATGGCGCAGTAAACCCAAAATATCAAGACCTTCATCCATCCGAAGAGACCTCCCCTTGACTGGGTCAAGTTCAAGGGGGTCCAGGTCAAGATAACGAAAATAACCTCATTTCCTTAAGACCTGTATCAATCCATACAGAACTCCCTCTGGTTTGGTAAATTCCAGAGGGGTCAGGGTCAAGAGGTCAAATGCCAACACTAATGTGTTAGAGGTGGGAGGTGTTTCAAAATTCTAACTTTCTCACTGTGTCCAGTATTGCTTCCAAATTCAAAGTGACCCTGAGCTTTAAAATAAGTCAGGTGAAATGTACCCAGGATGCTGATTGGTGGAGGTCCATAGATGAAAAAGAGACAAATTAAAGAAGCCTATAAAATTAAGGTAGATGGCAACTGCCTGAACAGGGCCTTAACAGGGCCGTGTTAAGCAAAGCCAGTTATTCAATCATTTACATTGGTATCATCTTCCATTGCAACATCACTTGCCATAACTGGGCCAACAAACCATAGTGGTGTCATTCTGCCGTCAGAGGATTTGGATCCACAATTAAATGCCAGAGCCAGATCACACCAAACCTGATTCGAGCATACACAGACTCTATTAGCTATATGTCAGGAATTAGATTGGTTGGTCAACAGTAATTCCAGTAATCCCCAGCGGTAATTCCAGCCCTGGCCCCAAATCTGGATAAGTCACTCAAGTCTGATAGATCCCTTTGTCCGGTCAGAGCACTCTGCTACTACTTGGACAGGACCTCAGCCCTTAGGCAGAACAAGGACCTGGTCTTTGTCTCCTTCAAGAAAGGTTTTGACAAAGACATCTCCCCTGCCACCACCTCCTTATGGATCAAGCAGACTGTGATCCTGAGTTATGGGCTTTGTAATCAGGAGGTGCTCACCTAACTTCAGGCTAAAGCCCATGATGTTAGGGCCTTTGCTGTTCCTAAGGCCTTCCAGTCCGGAGTATCCTTAGAACAAATCCTGTCAGCCTTCCATTGGAAGTCACACAACACCTTCACACAATTCCATCATGAGTTATGTAGGAAATTTGTACATATGTAAATAATTGTACATAAATTTATTCCAAAGAAAAGTTAGAAAAACAATTTAAAAGAAAAAGTGATGTGCTTCCTTCAGGTTTCTTTTCTGGGACTGAACTCATCCTTCTCTTCCCCTACCTTAGAGCAGATCTGTAATAAATGGGGGGGGGGGGGGGGGGGGGGGGTAACATCGGTATACCCTGGCAACTGGGCGACTGGTAACCAACCATGAGCCTACAGGTCTCCTGCCTCTAAGTCAACCTGGAAAATTTTGTTTTGCTTGTGAGTTCACTTAAGCCCCTAGTAACTTAACTGCTTACCAAGCAATAGTTATTCAGCAATTGTCCATTCAGTAGGATATATTAACACAATAAATCTCTTCTCCCTTTCTCAAAGCAGGTCTGAGAAAAAAATGGGGGGGGGGGGGCAACCTTGGTGGACTTCCAGGTAACCGGTTAGTCTCTGCAGTCCTTGACCTTTGGGGTAGTTTGACCCTAGGTCAACTGGGCCTTCTCAACCTTTGGATTTTGTTTATGAATTCACCTGAGTCCCTAGTAACTTACCCACCTACCAAGCGGTAGTTATTCAGCAGTTGTCCATTGGAAAGGATGTATTAACGCAATAAACTTGCAAATTCAATAAGTAAATTAGATTTTTTTAAGCTAAAACCCTACCCAATGGACAGAAAAGGCCCTCGTACCAACCCCGCTATCACGTTACTAGGGTCTAAATAGATGCTATGACGTCACACTGTCTAGGCAGGAAGGAAGTACAAGGTGACACCTGGTGAGTGTACAGTACATGGCCGGCCCAGCCGGTGGAGACACAGGACAACTTTTTCTGTTTCTGTTCTCTCAGACATTATTTTCTCTAACTAAACATTATTTGGACCTTTGTACAATTAGCCGTATCTACTTGAATGATGTTTTGCATGTACCAACATCAGTGATGTTGTTAATGCTTTATGAAAGAAACTAATATTCTACTTACCACAACTTAAATGAATGGTTTCTAATTGTTTGAAAAGTGTTGCAAATTATCAAAAATGTTTCCATGTATTGTTATACGTTATTTCTATGTACTGTTGTAAGTTTAAAAAAACAAAAACAATAAATTGCTTTAGAATTACTGAATTGTGCACAATTATAGGTTTAAACTCTAGATGTTTCAAAATTGATGATAAAGGAAACATCATGAAGCATTCTAAGATGGATTATTGCATCGCTGATATTCAATAACTTAGGTAAAGACACCAAAACCATGTCTCTATCTGTCGTATAAGGAAAGTTATAAGTGAAAAACTGATTTTTCGAATTACGTGGGCTTCCATTTTTAAAATGGTCTCCAGTGGGTAGCTAATCCAAGAATATACCCGTGGGCATTATCTAATATTGTTTCAGAAGGTCCCAGGGACGGAAAAATGATCCCATACTGTTATGGGGGTTCACGGTGTACCTCTCTGGCCCATGGACTAAACAGCTTTGCACTGGCAGGATACCAAAAAAGAAAATATGCTACCATCCCGTCTTTACAAATAGCAAATTCAACTGCATTCCTAACAAAAACAGTAATGTGTTTGGTTTTAGTTGAAGCAGCAAAAAGCAAACTAAACCCAATCAATTTCCAATCAATATTCTTGGTACTCCATTCTCTGCATCTGACAGTGTTAGAAACCTTTGGGATTGATTCAATCCATCATTTTCATTTAGTAATCATGTTAAGAAGATTTCTTAATTCATTTATTTGGGTTTTTAACATTGCATCCAACACTGTACAGGTTAGATAATGACGGGTATTTTTCCAGTCATGGAAAACCAGTACATATGGTTGGTCAAGGTTCTGTACTCTAACCTGCCGACCAGTGGTAAGCAACTACCCACTCTCCCACATAAGGTTCATGGTTTGAACCTCCGACCACACAACTGGGAAGCCAGTGTGATACCAATGTGCAACCATTGCCCCTCATGGTATGAAGATATGTGGAGGTATCTACATAAAGGTTCCACTATTTATATATTCAGTTAGCAAATTAAGAATCACTTTATGAATAACTTGGCACATGATGCTCCAACTTTGTAGAATGAGCTCCATGATAATATTCAAACTACTGTTTCACTTTTCTCTTTCAGGGATAAATTGAACACATTCATCTTCGGTAAATATCTGCCACTGTGGCATAGTGGGTAACACACTCGCCTGGGAGCACAGAGGACTTGGGTTCAAACCCAGGTACAGGGAGATAAACAGTGGCTCGGATGACCACTTAAAATGGCAGTCCTCTGCCATTGGATCTTATCCTCAGTGAAAGGCTAAACAAAATCAAAGAAAATTGATAATTGGTCATCCTTGAGTCTCTCTCTTTCACTTAGGGGAATGCAAGTCACTTGAGAGGTTGGACTGTACTTTATTCAGTCGGATGGGTCAAATAGCATTTTGAATCCTGTAGTATATGAAGATGTTCTGCCTGAGTATAAAGCCCAATACAATACAATAAACTCACAGATGTCTTTCCAAAGGGTATCCCATGGTTATCTAATCTTTTGCAAGATAATAATGGCACTATTTATATCTCTGAAAAACCTGATCCGTTGATGCTGCACATGTGGGGGAAAGGGTAAATTGAAATAACAAATTTATGCCAGCTCTGCATTTCAAATCCCAAATTATGAAACAAATGGATAGGCTTTGCACAATTAAAGCACATATTTACTTTGATAATTAAGCCACTTTACAAGTGACCCAAACAAGTAGGACAAAATGTATATTATTGGCCCTTTGTGTTAGTAATATCTACCTTTTTGCCTCGGTACATGACAATGACTACATAGAATATTTATACATCAGTTTCACTGACAAGAAGTTTGACTCCTTATTGCTCTGATAATATAGTCCCCAATACAAGAGTATTGGTTACCCATGTCTCTTTTTGCCATAGAGCATTTTGGTTCCAAGTGATTATAATCCACAACCACAATGTTGAGAGTTTACTGATTAAATGCTGGAATTTTAACTGCTTATTATTCTATGAATCTCAATGCAAATTGTTTCAGTACACAGAACTTGGCTGAAGGAGGCAGGCTAACAGAATTACAGATTGTAGTTGCAGGCACAAACACTGCTGGTATGTATTCTAGTGGTGGTCAAACTGTTACAGCTACGGTGATAACACAGTGTAACCAAGGTGATAGTGTACAGGTGCAGGCTTCAGATCGGGGTGCACAAAGATGGGGGACATATTTTGGTGTGTGGGTATCAACCTTCAGCGGGACTCTTCTTGCCTTATTGTAAAATCTTTGCAAATTCATGGTGTAATTTGATTTTTATTGTACAACAAACTTTTGCAAATTGCCCCTTAGTTTTATTTAGTCTTGTTAAATTGTTTGGTCAAGTTATTGTGGAATTCCAATGACAGCACTGTATATAACTTTTTTACCTTTTTTGGGAATATTAGCCTATTTGCATCACAGCATATTGCAATTCACCAGTTAAACAGTATAACATAGTTAGAGATAGGCTTTCAGGGCTCAACATTTAAAGCTACAGATTAACAGATTCATTACTATGGATTCTATATCACTTTCAACAAATCATGAAGGGCATGTCATCACTTGGATGAAGGAATGGATGGAGGAAAGCAGTATGTGCTTGTTAAAAAATATTATGCAATGAAAATTACCAACCCAGTTCTTGTGTAGACCAGGTTCGATCATAGCCTGAGAGGCATCCTCAATTCCATCCACATGTTTTCAGCGGCTGTCATTTGAACTTGCAGTTTTCACTTTGGCTAATAATAATATTAATAAGCCTAGGTGAAATGTTCTTTGTGACAGATTTTACATACACATTTAATAACTACCACAGGTGTTAAATATAAATGTGCAGATAAATGCGTATCATCATGACTGAATGCGTAATTCAATAACGAGAAGGTGTTTTGAACAGATCACTATATCACTCAACCGAACCCTGATATCAGTACCCTCCCATAAAAGGCCTAGACTATTCAAATGCCCAGATCCAAGACCAGATACTAATCAATTGTTAACCATTTAGAATGGTCAGCATATGCTCAAAAGACAATTTACTAACATTTGGCACTGTGAACTTATGAATCAAGGTACATACCGTTCACTGCTTTACCCATTTGTATACATAGAAACACAAAACGGTAAAGCTCCCACTTCCGTTTTACTGTTTTATTGTTTTGAAATACTGTATTTTTACCCTTTACCCAATGACCATCTACAATTAGGAAAACTGTATAAGGGTCAGGATTTGAAACAGAAAATGGCCTTTTTCCCTTTGACTGTTTATGGTATATTTTTCAAAGATCCCACAGCTTATTAAGTGAAGGCCATGTCCCTGGCAACCACAGTAGGCTTGATTGTGACGTCACAATATAATATTTAAATGTGTGAATGGGTTTAAAGAGTTTACATTGCCAAATAAATTAAAATGCTCCAAAACTGCTTGATTAATTTAATTAATATTTGGTATGAGGATGACACAAAGTATGGAGCGTACTTCCACTTTATGGTGACCTTAAACTCTACACAATAAGTCTATTATAGCAACTTTAAAAAATTAAGGTTACCACTTACAGGACAAATTATAAAAAAACATACTTTGCGAATTTCAGTGATACTTGATACATATATGTTGTAAGTGTAAGGTGTCCTTAAAATCTGAGCAATAATGACTTACAAATGACTTTAAGGTTACCCATTCAAGGGTCAAACAAGAGTGACTTGACAGATTCAATTTATTTTCACATATGGCTGTGCATAGATCTGGAGACAGACACCAATAATAAATTTTTGTAGTCATTCATCAAGATTCATAAATATTATTTCGAGTAGGGTTTATACACAACTAAATTTTTGAAATAGGATAAATTATTCTGGTAATTTTTAAAGAAGAGTGTTCTATGCATTTATCTATTTACTGTTTTACGTCACACATACTACATTATCAGTTATATTGTGAGGGGAAGTTGGAAGCCCATAGTACATGACAAGATAAGACCAGGATTCAAAGTCTAATCTCAGAGCACCACTGCGTCACCATGGCTCTCAAGTTATTGTTTGGAATGGGTACTGAGAAATTGTATTTAGTATTAAGCTTATAATTTACTAACTATAAGGAAACTAAACTTCATAAATGACACAATATACAAAATTCTGAAAATTTAGATATTTTTAAAAAGTTTGCTTTGCTTCCTGACTCCCCAAGACAGAATTGTCAGCCCAACGTATTGTAATACCATTAAGTCAATCATAGAGGTCAGGAGGCACTCCAGACAGATTCTATCACCAATATGTGGATACTGGGGCTAAGAGGTCTGTTCCATTTCTGCAAGTTTCAGGGGCTACAGTGGCACAGTGGTAACACACTTCCCTTACCTCTGGGTTCTGTGGTTCAAACCCCGGACCATATGTGGGAAAGTTGGTATTTCCTTACCTATGATCACCAGTTTACAGTAAAGAACCTTGACCAACTGTATCTACTGGTTTCCCCTGCCCATAAAACTACCCATCGTGATATGACCTCTGCCTGGTTCAACCCCCATAAGTGACAATTCTGAGAACCTGTCCCAAAATGACCCAGGCTGTTAAACGGGAGATAAAGCCCCAACATAGAAATGGAAATTCAAATCTGATAAATTGAATTATTTTGTCACTATTCTGCAATGTCGGCAATCACAACTCTGGATCTGAATCTAGTTTGAAAATTCAAATTATTTTCATTTTATTTTCAAATACATACTTGAAACATGATGTGAATGGATTCAATGCACTCTGAAGTGTACCATTTGCCATAATTTGCCAAGTCAACAGAATTACTTTGATGTTTTCTTTTTCAGATTGTTATACGTTTAGGAAAGAGAAATGACAATGTACTCCATTCCCTCCTACATTTTATGGTTTCTGAGATAAGGCTGCACAACTTTTAAAAGGTGAAGGTCACTACAGCAAGGTCAAAGGTCAAATAAAGGTCACACCATGACGTTGCCCACATAAACCCCCAAACCATTTTCCCTACAAGGTATTACCTTCAACACCTTACAGTATCTGAGATATAGCCCAGAAAGATTTTAAAATAAAGGTCACACCATGGCGATGCACCCCTATATGGAAGCCCATAAGGGTGATATGAGTGAAAAAAGATCAATTTTTATAAGTCGTATTTATGACATACACAAACTCATAACTATGACATACTATATCGTAATTACAACTTACTATCTCGTAATTACAACATAGCATAACTCGTAATTATGAGATAACATAAGTTGTAATTACGGCATAGCATATCTCGTAATTACGACTTATGGTATATTTTAATTTTGAGATATGCTATGTTGTAATTACGACAAAGCCTAAGTCACATGGTATGTCATAATTACAAGTAAGCTGTAATTATGACATATTATGTCGTAATTACAAGATAGTGTATGTTGTTTTCACAACTTATGAATTTTTTTGGCTATGTCGTATGTCGACTTAAGCTATGTTGTAATTAAGAGATATGCTATGTCACTTTACAGTTTTCAAACTAGAAAATGACCCAGAAAATATTTTTAAACTCAAACTTATGGAAAGCTCAAAGGTCAAATCAAGTCGCCCTATAATGTTGCACACCTATACTGCCCAACCAATGTCCCTACCAAGTATCAGCTTCCTACGCCTTACAGTTTCTGAGATGCAGTCTCGACAAACTTTCCCGCCTGCCTGACTAATGGGTGAAAACAAAACATATATTCACTACACCTATCCTAATAAGACTTTATAAGTAAACTAACATAGACAAAGTTTAAACAAATGTCTAAAGGACACAGATCAAATCTTTGATACACATTTATCACACTTTGCTAATTAATAGAAATTAAGTTAGAATTAAGGAAGCATACTTGATGCTATTTGCACCATTCATAAATAAATGTTGGCCCTATTGTCTCTCATTTGATGGAGATTAAGCACTATAAAATTATTCTCATTGCATTACATATTATTGTTTGATTCAATTTGGGACAAGTTTGCTGAGGCACTATTTGTCCAGCTTCCTGTTTATGAGTACTTTATCATAAGTATGTATGTCATAGTTACTATACAGAATTGAGGAACAGCCATCTTTTGTATAAAATAATGTATGTTTAATGGTACACTGAAAATTCATATATAATTGCTGAAATGAATTATTTTAAAATCTTGATGGAACATAAAAACCACACTGTGTTGTGACATCACTAGCATGATTGACGTCATAGGCCTTTGAAGTATAACCACAAGATTCACTTCCCACAAGCACATGGCTGCCCCCCCTCTCCCCCCCCCCCCAAAAAAGACAAAATCTGGCAAAAATAGTTAAAGAGTTAAAAGGTATTATAAAAAACAATAAAAGGCCACAGATACATTCATGCTTTATACAGGATGTAAACTGTTAAAAGGTGCTTTACACATATCTCATTGACTTGCCAGAAAATAGAATTAAGTATCTAACCCTTTAACTGTTTCAAAACAGTAAAACAGTAAAACGGAAGTGGGTGCTTTACCGTTTTCTGATTCTGTGTATATGAATGGGTAAAGCAGTGAACGGTATGTACCTTGATTCTTATGATATAATTTAGTGTGATTCATAAACTTAAAATATCAATATATTATCCTACAACTTAATGCAATGTACAACAACAATCATGAAGCATCATCAAACAAATAGAAAGTGGGGTGAAAGAGCAATACACATGCATGAATAACATCTTCATCTGAGATCATACATTCTCAATTTGCAGTTGATCTCAAGATCTCAATCAAGTATCTTATTAATACTTACAAGGTCTCACAGAGGCAAGATCTACAAGATGAATTTAACATTTGTATCAAGATGAAGTTAACATTTGTATCTTTGAAAACAAGAAAGTAATAACATTAAAAGCATTAAGTACTGAAATTCCTGAGTAAATTCCCAAGTACTGAGATACCAAAGTCTAAAAAATATGTTTATAAAACAAGAAAAAGATTTAAAATAAACTCAATGTTGAACTGAAAATTAGAAACATTTGTATCTTTGAAACTGATACAGTAATAACACAGGTACCACATAATAACTTTTTAAAAATATATGTACATTACAATAAGGGAGAGATTCTGGATAAAACATGATGTGGTAAAGGAGAATGTTTGCATCAAACTGGTTATTGAAATAAAAAACAACAGTATGTGTTTAACTTATTATGATGAATTACAAATGCATAAGTACTAAATACTACAGTTTTGGTAAAGTTCACATAATGTTCAATGCGACATAATAGCTGCTTAACATTTCCCTCCAGATGTTCACAGTTATTAGCTGAGTCAAGCTTTCATACATGTACTGTTGTTTACAAAATTGAAAATGTGCAACAGTAACGAGTTGTAGTCATTGTCATATTTAGAATTTAATGTCACAATTGCAAATGATAATCTGGCAGAATGGTTATGTGTTTTACTTGGGGTTGTAACAAAGCTTGTGGGAAGACTTTTTTTCTTTTAGAAAGGTTTTATATTTTCATATATTTGATGAATTATATGTAGCATGTGGGAAGTATATATAGGAAGTTTTTGAGCTAATAATTAACTATCACTAATCAAGTGGAAAATTCAAGTACACACAAAACTGTTGATCTTAATTTAAGTTTATATCAAACTAGTTGACAAAAGTGGTGGTAAAGGTGTTAAAGATTTATAATAACTTATTAATTTATAGAGGATGATTTCAGAGTGTCACTTTAGAAAGAGCTGGAGAGATCTGTATTAGCTAAAAGACATTTCATATTTTATTTTATAAGCGCTTACTGAGAGAATATTAACTAAGATTTATATCCAAAAAGAAATGTCATTTTGAGTAAATTACAGTAATTATGAATGTCATAAAAATTTTCAAAATATATAAGTTACTTTAAATATTAAAAAATTAATACAAAGTCAAAAGGAACCCAGACAAAAGTACCAGAAAGAAAATTAGAACTTATTTCATTAGTTCTATTATAACATTTTCAAAAAAAGTAAATCATTTTACATTTGCAAACATAATTGGTGATTATAATATTTACCTATTTTTATAGTAATGTAGATTAAAAATGTAAATTTAGTTGGAAGTTTAATATGTCTGGGACAAACTTTGGTGATTCTCTATATAAACACATTGCAAAGCATTGAGTGGAGAAAAGTCTGTTTAGTAGCTCTGACATCAGTCAAAGTGGAATCATAGATAAATCGACCCTTTGCCTACAAAATAATTTATGGTCAATCGGCCCTCTAGATATAGATAGATAAGTGTACATATGATTTTTTGTATTTTTTCACAATTTCACACCCCCTAGATATTTGTTGATACACTTTATGGATTGTAACTGTGGATTCATTGTTCATTATTTATCTTCATACTTCATAATAAATTCCTAGTTTGAACTAATCAAACCAATCACGTTTTGAACTTTCATATTTAAAGCGACTTATAAGCCCAAAAAAGGGATGGGTATTTTTTTAGTTATATTTTGTAATACCTTTTGTTACAGTACAATACATATCACGAAAATAAAATAAAATGAATGAATGAATCCCTATATTAAACAAATACCAGAGATCACTAAAGTTGTAATCCCATCAGCAGAGGCTGTGCAGACAATGTAATTGCACTTTTAATAATTCTAACATAAACAAGTTACAATTGCACATAGGTTACAGGGGATTTATTCGAGTAACTTGACATCTTTCATATGTGTTAATGGCACTTAGTCAAACATATAAACAATTGGCAATATTGTAATAACATTGTCATCCATATTTAACTAACCATTATTTTATTATAAGCCTGATTACAATAAATAAATGTCATATCATTTCAATTAAGGTATACAGTTTCTGTGAAAAAGGACCCCTAATTTTTCTGTTGAATAATCCTGAAGAAATATCTTTATCAACCCAGTCGTATGTTCTCTGCAGGTCTATAAATAAGTTCTCATTACAGAAGTTTTAGGGGGCTGATTTGTCTAGGGCCGAATTGTCAAAGGGCTGATTCGTCCAGCTCCCCTCAAAGTGTAGACACTCGGAAAGATTTTGGCCTGGATTAGTCTTGAGAAGCACATGTGCTTGTTCAGATAAACATTTACACTTGTGATTGTTTGTGGTGTGTTTTATTACTTCTAAATATATGTTTATGATATGTTACCTCCCTACCAAAACACAAAAACAAAACAAATCTTTTCCTGTGAACTTTAAAGGCAAAGTCTCATCGTCTAGAAAATTGTGACATGAACATTTAATGATTTAAAACAAAAAAGCAACATGGCTTCAGGGTACACAATGGGACATAAGGCATTTTGAACTCTCTGCAGTCTACTGTTGTTCACCTTTAATATGATAAAGCAGTTGTCTTTATTGTGATAGAGCAGGACTTACAGTTGTCTAAGGAGACTGACTACTATCAGCCATCACTACCATTTTGTGCTTGAGATAGCTTAAAAATTCTCCGTTTCCTGTAGATGACAATAGCACACTCAACAAATATAGGCAATTTATCTGTGTATTTAATTATCTGCATCCCAGGTGGCTCCAAGGTTTTTCACTGATTCAGCTGTTACCAATTCTAATTGGACTTTTATAGCGCTTAATCTCCCCATATGAAAAGGACTCTAAGGCACAAGACATTGCCTTGAGGCAATCAGCTAGTTCAGTGTTTAATAAAACCTGAATGAAGTTTAAAGTATAGTGAAAGTATGCATAATGGTGGATGACATTGAAATCAGGTGTAATTCTTCTAATAGGGTTTGTGTATAGGGTGAAGAGGAGTGGGCCTAGGGTTGAACTCTAAGGGATCCTATCGTGCTTTTGTAAGCCCTTTGAGAAATGGCAATCAATTTTATTCTGTTTTCTTAAACTGAGGTATGACCCCAGTGGAGCACTGTCCCATCGATTCAATACCAGTGTTTTAGTGTTTCAGTCATAGAAGGACAGAGTGATCTATTGTGTAAAATGCTTCAGCCAAACCAAGAAGCACAAGTTCGAGAAGAGAACCCTTGTGACAATGTCAATATTGATTATGAGTTATGCTGCTTCGATTGAATGAAATGAATACTCTATATGCTAATTGATTTATGTTTCAGATACCATCCTTAGCAATATACTCTTAATTTGATTGGCCACAACTTACTCTATAAGTTTGCTGATATAGCTGAGATCAGATACTGGTTGACAACTGTTGAGAGCTTTTCTATCAAATCCGACTTTCTTAAACAAGGGTGTGACTGAAGCAGTCTAGAAGCAGGATGAAAAATTATCTGCTTGTAGGGAGCAGTTCACAATGTCAGTAATAGGAGTACACCAAATGCAGTGACAGACAAGTGAAGTAGGCACTGGGTCTAAGTCAGATGATTTCTTAGGTGTCGATAAATTTCAGAATTACCGCCTCTGATGTGATCTGGAAAGAGGCAAATTCATTCTTGAGAGAGACTAAGGAGATCATCATCAATACGCACTAATCCTGATCGATGGGTCAATTTAAGAGGTGTCCAGCTCAAATTCTGGTAACCCAAAGATAGCTGAAGTTCACATCAATCCACTTTGGTGGAGACCTCCTTATAGGTAGGGTTAGCTCTATAGGGGTCAAAACTTCAGGAAGGTCATTTCAATAGGGGTTCCAGATTAATGCCTGGCCAGTCTGGTGTCTAATTTCATCCAAATCCATATTGCCCAATTTTTGGATAAACTACCAACAGGTTGGCAGCTGAAGGGTTTCAAGATTAAGGTGACATTTTGAACTAGGTTTCAACCATAACTTCCTAGTCACATGGGTGAGCCCACTGGGCCTGATGTAGGTGTTTTATTGCATTTGCATGTACCAGACGTGTGGTGGCGGATAAAAATTTGCAATGTTGCTCTCTTACTTTCTTGAGCTTGAATGGAGGGAAAACTATTCAACATTGTTCGCTAAGGTAAAAATAGAGGTTCTCATTGGTAGCTGTTGGTAAACAATTGTTGTCACAAAAAGAAGTGAAATAAATAGGATTTTAATTAAAAGTAAGTCTAATCTGAAGTTGCAAGCCCCTAACAGCACTGTGCAAAGGTCGTGAAAGACTATATATAAAGACATTGAAACTCTCATTTGGGAATTTTATTTACATATTAGTTAAAATCTTGTAACGAGAAATCAGGTATTATCAGCCCAAAGGAGGAAGAAACGAGGGCAGAGAATGCCAGATGAATGATGGAAAGAGCCCTAGAAGTATTCTTTAGGTAACTCCAAAAGGTCATGTGCCATTATGCAATTGGATGATATGGTCAAAAGCCATATGACCCATGACCTAATAAAAGAATGAAAACCATGGCCTACTGGAGAAATATTTAGAGTAACCAAGATGGATTTGAGGGTATCCATAGCATGGGTATCTGTAATTTGTGCATTTAGTGGGTAATTATCGGCGAGTAATGGAAAGGAAGAGGGCCTAGTCTGAAGGAGATATTTAAAAGCTCCAATAGGACAGAGGTAATAATTGTTGATAGAGTGGGCCTGGACCATATGAGAGGCTTTATTTTCTTGCAAAGTTATGGTCCATTTAATAATGAGGTGGGTGCCAGAGAGCAATAATTAGATCTTTCGTGAGGAAGGGTCAAAGTTGCTAGCTGAGTGGATGGTCATGTTGGACTTACAGAGAAAACTCTAAAAAGAACATGGCTCTAAATAGTAGGGGGGTTCTTTTTCCAGGATCTGTGGTTATTTCTAAAAACGGCTAGGATCCTATTCACAAATATCCTAGCTGGCCAAGAGTGGTCTTATTTTTTATTGTTTTACATTCCACTTGATGGACTGAAAGTTATTCCTAGTAAGTGTGATCTTACTTTTCACTGTTTTACATTCCTGATAAATCTCTTTAAGTTTAGATTTATCTATGCTTTAGACATTTTTATATAAATTTATGTGAGTGCCAAGACATGTAAGGGCCCTACAGTGGGGTACATTTGTTCCAGTTCATGGGAAGTCTCAGTTCCGTGAGAAGGTCTAACAAGGCATAAAAATGGTGCCCAGCATCATTTTTGGTTGATACCATTATAAAATCGTCGATGAAGGGGAAAATGCTATTTCTTTGTTGTTTTTTTTTTTCATCATTCTTGTCATGGTATCAGAAGCTTTCTGAAAAGGTGAACTCCCATGGACCCAGCCATTTCTGGATCCAGATAATACTGTTTTTGCCATTTGATGCCAAATTAAAAGGTGTCAGCTTGGTTCACGCAAATATTTCAGAAAGCTCTGGCCACATCAATTTTTCATGTTGACACTGAGTCACTATCAAGTAAAACCTACCCATGTTGTTTTTGAGAGTGCTTCAGTTGTGAATAAAACTCACTCCCAGGTACAGGAAAATATGGATGCAATTAATTCTCTTGTGAATGTCACTGACATTCTTACAAGGCGGGTTGAGCTTGTTACGTTCTGAAAATGAAAAGTTATTCCCAGAATTACAGTATATTGACCTCAAGTTTCATGAAGGGGGGTTATTTTACATGATCTCTAGAGCCATGCTAGAGACCAAGAGGTCTCTAAGCATTTTGCATCATCAGTGAATCTGCCAATGGGAATCTATCCATGAATTTGATAAAGCCACCAGAACTAACTTCTCTCGTGAACATTGGAAACTGGTTGGATGAAGGACTAGCTCTGTCATTATGTTACAATGGAAAGGTTGCGTTTACAGCACTATATAGATTTGCATCCATTAATTATACCTAATGGAGACTCTTTTCATATTGTGATGGCACTACCACTTATTGATCATGTGTTGCGATATAATGTGTATAAAATTATCTCAGTACCTGAACCTGTGGTACTAGGTTCATTGTATGTCCAGTATCACACTGAATCAAATTATATTGCAATCTCTTCAGATAGAAACCAAGTTGCTCTCATATCCAAACCTGATTTTGAAAATTGTAATTCAGAAATAATATGTACTGAGCTCACCAACATACACCTTAGCCAAATATATTTAAAAGAGGAATCAAGGATCAACGAAAACTGTGAGAAAACATATACTTAAAAGTCTAGGATCCCAATTTTGAAACATTATTTGGAAATAATTGGCTCTTGTCCACCTCAGTCAAATTACAGCTAACCATTTCATGAAGGAATAGGTTACTGAAATGCAAATTAATCCAGACGTACAAATCTTCAAGCAAACCTAGGGGGCCACGGTGGCAGAGTGGTAACACTCTCGCCTCCCACCTCTGAGGCCGGGGTTCGATCCCCATCATGGCCTCAAGTGGGAAAGCTGGTAGTTGCTTGCTGTTGGTCGGCAGTTCACAGTACAGAACCCTAGCAAACTGTATGTTCTGGTTTCCTCTGCCCTTCTAACTACCCGTCGTGATGTGACCTGTACAGTGTTGAAAGCGACATAAAACCCCAAATAAATAAACAAGTTGGTCACGTAAACTGCTCACTGATACTGTAGCATAGTTCGTAAGACACTCCACAGGAAAACAGATGATGTGGCTTCGAAATCAAGTGGAATATATTAAATGGAAAAACTTCAATGGCTCCCACTGAAGTATAGGGTACTATTTAAAATAGATCTTGTCACATACAAAATTCAAAAACATGGCCAACTCTGGTCAGTTTACCTAAGTGAATTTATTTACGCCTACACCTATACCAGACGAAGCAGCCCTGAACTTAAATTCCTTCACACCCCCAACTTTGCTGTAGAGTTCACAAATCAGATAAACATTTTTCCAATTCTTTCTGTTATAAAACACCTGTGGAACTCTCTGCCCTTTCAAGTAACAAACAGCCCCTCTGTCACTTCCTTCAGGAAACATTTGAACACTCACCTCTTTTACTCTAGTTTCCCCACTTAGTCTCCTTCCTTTGGCTACACCTACAACTCTGGAGTACTGAGTGTGTTTACTCAGTACACTCAGTAGCCTTTATGACTTATTTCTTTTTAAATTTAATAATGAGTAAGTCAAAGAAGTAAGGACTCTGAGATAATTAATCCTGCTTTCCTATGATGAAATTGACAGATTTAAATGCCAGGTAGTTATTCTATTGAACGAGTTGATACATATGACCCAAATACCTTAACCAAGTTTTAAATTGATAGATGTCCAGTATCTCTTTCACCTGTTCTATCACACAGTAATTGAAGATAACGAAAACCCAAATGGAGAATTTTACTTTTAGCAAACTCATCACATAGAACAGATTTAAGACGAAACTGAGCTGCAGTGAAATATGATGTTACTTCCCCTTGTTTGCTGTTTTATGGTTGTGACGAGTGATTCCAACAAGGTATGTTATCAGTTTTAATTTACCAAAAACATTAAAATGAAATAACAATAAGGAAGTGTTATACCGTTTAAAACTAATTATTTAGTCCAACTTTCAAGAGCAAAGTACATTCTTTGACCATTTAGATTTTGCAGGTAGGCATTGAGGTGCTCACCTTAATCATTCATTCACCCCTAATTTTTGTAACAACCCTGTAACATAAATGGCTTCACTGACCACATGGCAGTTTCTGATTGGCCCTTGTCTTGGTCAAGGGGAGAATGGTCAGATTTGAACTGGCAGTAGACAAGACCTAAATTTTTAATTTTAGAAAAAAAATTATTTTGTTTTCATTTTTCTGTTGGTTTTTATTGCTTATACATAGAATTTTTGGGGTCTTGCCCCTGACTTGTTGGTGAATGATGGCAACTAAACAGAAACGCAGAACTGCAGGTAACCCTTACAATTTGCTTTGCAAAGTTGAGATTCCCATTGAAGTTCAGTTACATAATGATGGTGCCTTTTTAAATAAATTCATTTCATCCATTCCCCCTGACTGACAGTACAGTTAGAAAGCACCTTAAACGAATTATTCGTATCTTGGGTTGGGAATATATGCAGGTGACTTTTCACACCTTCAGCTGGTCTGAGGCCTCATCAGTGTATTAAAACCCAGGGTACATGGTCTCCTGACTGTGTCTGGCGATGCATTCATACACAGACTAAAACTGTTTATGATCCTCTCTTACAAGCTTTCGAACTACACCTACCCCATTGGTGTTTGGGTGAATGGTTCTTTGTTTTATTATCATGTCTTCTTAGTACTGGTTTAAGTAAGAAAATTTAGGGTAAAAATTTCCCCTAGGGCATTTTTCATTGGTCTGAGCTTGTGTAACACTATTCCATAAAATTTCTAAAATTGAACTTCTCACTCGAGGTTAACCTCCTTTGTTTATAACAATTGTTAAAATTGGGTAAATGTTATTGATTACTGTGGCATTCAATTATATTAGGGCTTATCTGTTAAAATATCACTATTAGGAGTACATTATGAATCACCTGCATCTTGATAATAATCAATTTTAATGTAAAGATTAATAATTTCTAGTTTGCTCCCACGCTTGCCCATAGCCGCGTTCATTGTCCACACCCCAACATGGCTGCGGGCTCAGGCACTGCGTCCATCCGTGGTGCAGGTGCTAAATATTTAAAATATTTTAAAGCTAGTGTTTATATCTATGTGTTGTCTTTAAGAGAAAATTTTAGTCATAGAATTTATGTGTATCAATGTATAATAAAATTGAAAACCCAATTCGGTGTTTCCAGTGTTGATATGCAAGAAATACAATATGGCATCGGGTTGGTTAATCAACCTTTATCTATTACCTCTGACCTTTTGTACTTCAGTTGTGGAGATTATAAATTGCTATGATAGGCAGTGGTGGGTGCCTGGCCTTCATGTTGGCCAGGAAGTTTGTGACCTTGCTGGCTGAACTTGACCTTGTTTGAGCAACCTTGAGGTCTTTGGCTCTCTCACCTCTGACCTTTTGATCTGGACCTTGAGAGATTATAATATGCTACGATGGGCTGTAGTTGGTGCCCATTGAGTTGGTCAGAGATTTTTTTGTTTTGACTTTTCACCTTGGTGTTGACCTTTGATGGCTGACCTCGAGGTCAGTATTGGGTTGAATGCAAATTAGTTATTTACACACTGCAACTGTGACAAAGTTGAATCACTCCTGTATCTTGATACCTTAACTGCTTCATAGATTTGGCCTTTGAGGTCACAAGTGCCTCTGGAAATTTATTTAAATTGATAGAGAAGTCAACGCAATTTGTTCACAAAACAAAATTAAAGTATATTTGTTTGCTTACTTGCAAACCAAAGCATCTGGACTGTAGCAACACTGAACAAAACAAACTGTAAGGATACCTGCCTTGTGTCACACTATTTAATAAAATACCCGTTATTTTGCAGTTAGATCAACCAGAAAATGAACTGACTCTGATCAAACAGTGGATGTCAGAACTACGAGAAGAGAACGCCTGGCTGAAACAGGTTGTCACAAAAACAATACATCTGCAAAAGTTGATTTCTTCACCAGTCTAACATGAGTAAATATCATAAACCATCCAAATGTGATGTCATACACTTATTGCATATAGTCAGGCTTCAGTTCTCTCATAGACTCCACACAAGCTTGAACACTGGATACCCTTAATGACAGAAGAGGTTAGCTTACACATGACACATTATTTTTGCGACACTTTTATCATACATAAAACACCTGACGTCATAAACAAACATACATACATACAAATACATTTAGGTTTGCAATAATTTTCTTTATAATATGTACATACAATATACACAAAAGACAAATGTAAATCCTAACCGAATATCACAAAGAGTAGAAAGATACAGATATTTTTAACTGCATATCAGATTAGACACAAGTTTGACAGCATTTTGGGCTATTATCAGAATTTGAAATTCTTGTAAATAATATATTAGAAATTGACAATCATATGTAAAAAACTGTAGCGTATTAATTATCAAAGAAGAAAAAAAAGAACATATGTTTATTAACTATACACATTTTAATTCATTAATAAATTTGACATTCAATATTTTATCCAAGACTAGCAAAGCCAATTCAGTGTTATAACGCTTAATCTCCAAGGTAAGACAACAGGGGCCATGATGGCATAGTGGTAGCACACTCACCTTCTACCTCTGAGGTCAGTGGTTCAAACACCAGACCTTATGTTGGTAGCTGCTTAATGATGGTCAGTAGTTTACAGCACAGAACTTTGACCAACTTATGTACTGGTTTCCTCTGCCCCCAAAACTAACCTTCGTGATATGACCTGTACAGTGTTGAAAACGGGCCCAAATAAATGAATAAACCAAGGTAACCAAGGTGACATTCTTATGTCAGTTGTATGCATGATTCTGAAAAACTTTATTCTGTGACATCATTGATAGAAATCATTACTCAGTAGTCTCTGTAAGCAAATTATAGTGTGTGAAATGCATAATATGAAAAATCTTGTCCAGATGATCCAGGTAGGGGGCCATGGTGGCACAGTGGTAACACTCTTGCCTGCCACCTCTGAGGCCGGGGTTCGGTTCCCTGCACAGCCTCAAATGGGAAAGCTGGTAGTTGCTTGCCATTGGTCGACAGTTTACAGTACAGAACCCTGACAAACTGTATGTGCTGGTTTCCTCTGCCCTTCCAACTACCCATCGTGATATGACCTGTACAGTGTTGAAAGTGACGTAAAACCCCAAATAAATAAATAAAATAAATAAAGGTGATCCAGGTTAACAAATGTGTTAAACTTTGAAGAGCAAAAAGACTCCTTCAACAGCATGGTCAAAATTAGTGAAAAAGAAGCCACTTTGACACAGTGGTAACACACTCACCTCCCACCAGTGAGATCAGAGTTCGAATCTTGGCCTGACCTCCTGTCGGAATGCTGGTAGTTGCTGGCTGTTGGTCGGCAGTTTACAGTACAGAACCTTGACCAACAGTGTACAATGTACTGGTTTCCTCTGCTGTCCCAACTACCTGCCATTATAACTAATAAGGTAAAAGGTGTGATGCAAAACACTAAATAAATCATGATGCATACAACTTTAGTATTTTATTGTATTAGCAACACAGCCTAGATAGCAATGCCAAAAATATACAAATCTCTATAAATTGCAAACAACAGAATTGTGGGGAAGAGAGGTAAATTAGATGATTATTGTGTCAAATAGAAGTGGCCATATTTCGTTTTGCATACTAGTGAATTTTTTATATATAATTAAATCATATAGATCAAAAGTTGTAATTACTCGTTTTGACAAGAAGCAGATTGTTTAAACTCATTGTTGCAACACAGTTAAAATGTTACAAGTTTAATGTCCAGAAGTTAAGTCCCTATTGAATCTAATAACTAACAGTTTGGATAAAAACCATATTCCTCATATTCCAGTAATACTTTGCATCAAACTTTAATTTGTTAAGCTTAAGAGAACATTAACTTGCTTTGGGCTTTATTGTGTATTATTTATAATAATCCTTTTCTTGACATAGGTTGTAAGAAAGCAGGAAACTGCAATTGAGGCTTTAACGAATGACATTCTGAACATCAAAAAGGTAAAGTTTTATAGTGTTGTAGCTACCTCTGCCAAGGAGATCATGTGATCAATGGATACTGTGTGTTCATTTATTTCTTCATTTTAAGATTATTTTATGAAAAAACACTGTACAGATTTTCACAGATAGAGGAAATCTTGGTGGAACATAAAACTGATTTAACTTTGGGAATGATCAGAAACCAATGCTGGATCCAAGATTTGTTTTAAGTGTTTAAGCCATTGATCTCTGAGTGTGATTGTTTTTGTCCCTCGAGTTTCATCATAAAAAATAGATCAAAACAGTAGCAGGATCCAACTGAGCCTGTCTCTTAAATAATTCAAAATTTTGCTTTGTAAACTACATCAGTTATCATGATGAGATAAAATTATGAACACATTTATTGATTATGCTATAGATTTAGATACAAATTAAAACAGCAATAGGAGTATCATAGGATGTAATTGCTTTTGAGGAACATTGGTTTGATTGGTCTGTGAATAGTTGACATTACGCACTTATAAAGAATATAGTACTTTAAATTATTAAGTTGAATAAGCAACACCATATCAGTTCTACATAACTTGTTGTATATTAACTGTTTTACATATTTTTGTGTTGTTAACTTATTAACTTATTGATAATTCTATTGCTATGATTCTCAAGATTTTGTGATTCTAGCCTTCAAAAAGTTGGTTTGCTTGGTCCATTTTTTACATTCGTAGATAATGCTATTATTGGTCTATTGCCAGCAGGATATGTAAATGAAACAATTAATACTTCAATCATGTTTAATACATGTACTTTGTATTATTAGGAGCAGCAATTAGCAAGTAATACCGCCTTTACTGCTTTTGATGGCAGTGGGAGCGTCCTCTATGAAGCAGGTGATGTGATACCATTTAAAGATGTTTACCTCAATCGAGACAATAACTACGATGCTGAGACAAGCACGTATACTTGCCCTGTCACTGGTATTTACTTGTTCAGGTAAGATATGATACACTTGTCTGGACAGATGACTCTTTTGAATAAAAAGTACATTTCAAAGCTCCTCAAAACAGTTGTGACATGTCATGTTCAGACCCATCTGGACGAGACCTGACTTCGAGTATCACTGTAGAAAGTAGCAATCTGCTTATTGTACCCTCTTTCCTGACTTTTCATAGCTACATAAAACTGCTTAACTTGTCTCAATGTTTGAAAGTGCATACACTCATCTTAAAAACCATATCTTTAAGAGTTTTGCAATGACTCTGTTTTAATAAAATTTAGTGCAAAGAAGATGAATAAAATTAATCTAACATGCCATGAATGTGTAAGACATTTAGTCAATATATCCAAGTGACTCATTCCCATTTACTAACATTAATATGTGAGAAACTTGCCTGTTCATTTTCAATTGTACACGTATAAACATTTCAATAAGTTTATGTTTAGTATTTCCAAAAGTAACAATTCTTTGGTAAAGTTATGCTGCTCAAGGACGTTGGTAAATGGCCATCCTTGAGCATCTATTTTTTTCAGTTAGGGGATAATAATGAATAAATGTTGCAGTATGTCCAATATCAGACAGAACCTCAGGACAATAAGTGTTAAATTTAAGTCTTTATAAGAGATATGCTGTGACTGTCCCTGTAAATTTATAAAGCTGTTAACAGATAAATAGAATGCTAATTCAAATATGAATGTCGTCTGGAAATAGAAGATTTTTGTTGTTTTTCATTAATAGAAAAAATAGTACTAATTTCTCATGTAAAGAATTAGGTGTCAATTCAGAGAATCTTTGTACTGTATGATAAACTTTAATATGTCAATATGTCACATACAGTATAACACTGGAATGTAATTTTATTCTACAATTTTTTCCTTCTTTTGAACTTGTGCTACTTAGTTTTTGTTGCCTTTTGATGAACTCATTTTGTCATTTTATGATGTATGATGTGCAACAATGTTTAGCTCTACTGAATAAATAATAAATAAATGACATGTTGAAGGAGTGCCTAAAGGGAGTGTCACTGGTCTGAATCTCCTCGACTTTACTTCTGCTTTTGACACTATTGACGACACCATACAATACAGGTTCTGAAAAATACCATGACCTTACTGATTTACCATTCAGATCATATTTCTCAGATAGAAAACAGTGAGTTAATGTAATGTCCTTTTGAGTTTGAATTTGATGTCCCTCATGATTGCTTTTTTTGTCCAATACTTTTTTCTTTAAATAACAATCTACTTCATTCTTTTGTTCAGTGACACATTGGAATAACATGGCCGAAAGGTGTTTCGGTCTTCTAGAATGAGCTGCAATGCCATCAGAGACACAAGTAGTGTGCTGAGGCGGTCACCCATCCTAGTACTGACATAGCCCATTGCCAATTAACATCTATAAAAACAGACTCATCACACTACGCCGGAATTCATGAAAGTTCTGAGACAAAAAAATAAGTGATTCCTCAAAGCTGATGACACTAGATTTATTCTCATGAAGGTACATATATGATTGACAACGTCCTACATTAACGTAGATAAATACAAAATAGATTTAATATCTTTTATATATTAATATTAAAGTACATGTATGTTGTACTTAAGTGAGTGGAAATTTAAGGTAAGCATGCATGTAAGGAGATTGCAGGCAATCGACACTGCAATGTCTCAGAGAGTTTTTTGTTGGGAAAAAATCTTGAAAGAAAATAACTAAATTGTGCATAAGAATCCATATCAGACATCTATATAGCATTTGCCTCCTGCTTCAGCACAGCTGTGACACTACTAAATGCCTTAGTAACTACATGATTAGACTATGGTAATTACCTCTTTGGCTCAATCCTTTGTAGTTCAAAATTCTTTCTGTGGGGTAATTTCTCAATCCTCCCACATTACTTCACAACAGATAAACATGCTACAGGCACCCAATTGAACATTATTTAGTTCCAATTGGACTGACAACCCACAAATTTTAAAACAATGTAATATTTTATATACCAGTAAATAACCGTAAACCTCATGTATAACTACAAGATGTAGTCTAGAAATTTAAGCTCTTTCACGTCCACTTTTTGTTTTCTTTTCACATACCCAATGAACAGTCAACCATCCTGCACCAGCTGTTTAGAACTATTTTCCTGCTCATATAATAGTCAGTCTCTCTGTACCTTCACAAGGTCAATCTTTTAAACTCTTACCTTAATATCATTCATACGCATGATCCTGCATTACTGACACCACACTTCTAGAGATCACTTTTTTCTCTTTTTTGTCACCAGACTTTTATCAATTATGGTGTATGGTGATGAGAAATGGGCTATGTTAGTACTTGGATGGGTGAACATTTGAGATCTGGGCCAGGTATGGGTGTATTTGACTCAGAATTTGTTTTTGTCATCAAACTTTCACTGTCATCAAATTTTAGTGCGATGTTAAAAACCAAATAAATAAATTCAATTCACATTTATTGTAAAATAGCTGATGCAAAGTAATCTTTTGGCGTAGTAATTTTTTTCTGTCCTCGATCTCTGAGATCTAACAAGTATTAGCTAATCAAATAATAAATATTTTAAGATAAACTTGCAGGGAGACAGAACTGGGGCACAAGGTTATTGAGATAGTGGAATGATAATCAGGGTACCTACCGTTAATTTCTTTACCTGTATCTCTTTTTATTGAGATTGAAATGGTAAACAGTTTATTACCCTTTTACTGTTTTAGTTTGAATAAACTGAAACACACTTGTAATCAATGTGAGTGTGATTAATATGGAAAAGTACAAAACAGTAGGTTTAAAACCCCCTCACAAGGTACCTACTGTTAATACGAAAACCATTCCATATTCAAAACTTTTTACAAACAGTCCATTCACTACTTACCCAGATGTATATACAGATAAAGACAAAACAGTAAACCACCTACTTCCGTTTTACTGTTTTATGGTTTGGGAATACTGTAATTCTTACCCCTTACATATTAACTTAGTATACCGGGTAATTAGGGAAACTGTATAAGGGTCAGGATCTGAAACAGAAAATGCTCTTTTTCCCTTTGACTGTTTATGGCATATTTTGCCCTTCAAAGCATCCCACTGCTTATTAAGTGAAGGTCATATCCCTGACAACCACAGTAGGCTGGATTGTGACGTCACAGTGTAAAATTTAAACATGTGAATGGGTTTTAAAGAGGTTATATTGCCAAATAAATGAATTATTCCAAAACTGCTTGATGAATTACATTAATAATTAGTATGAGGATGGTACATATTGGCCCTGTAAGTGGTAACCTTAAAGTTTAGTTTCCTTAAACTTTGTAAGTTGCAGGCTGAATACTAATTAAAATTCCTAAGTACTCAGTCAGTAAACAACTAAGGATCTGCAACTAGTACAGGACATTCCTCTTAATAAAGTACCTGAATAAACAATTTTATGAAAACATTCATCTCAAAAGCTTTACACTACTTTAAGCACAATTTATTTATCTTAATTAATGACTACTAATGTTGGTGTCTGTTGCCAGGTCTATGCGCAGCCATGTACCAAGAAAAAATACAATCTGTCAAGTCACTTCTGCTTGATTGGGCCTTAAATGGTCAACCTTAAAGTCATACATAGGTTGTTATTATTTTAAGGCTACATTACAGTGCACAGCTTTTAAGGTCCAATTGGCACCTACATGTCAAATATAACTGAAATTTAGTAATTTGTTTTTAATAAATGGTAACTTTAATACGGAAGAGTAGAAGGGCCAACCTAACAAATTTTTTATCTCGATTTATCGACTTAGTAAGTCGATAAATCAAGATAGCTATCTCGATTTATCGAGTTAGTAAGTCGATAAATCGAGATAACTATCTTGATTTTTCGAGATACTAACTCGATAAATCAACTTAGCTATCTCGATTTATCGACTTACTAACTCGATAAATCAACTTAGGTATTTCAGTGTTACATACATGACTTTGACCTGAAATGTAATCTAATCAAACCTTTATAGTACGTAATCTCCGACAAGGCAATTGCCTTTTCAAATGTAATCCACCCTGTTGCTAATTATCACCTATGAAGTAAGCTAATATGAATAAGTGTCTAAACAACTGTCTTTATGACATGGGTTAAAGGAATTCATAACGACATCCAAATTTCTTTGATATGTGTCACTCACACTTTGTCACACTTTTGAAACAAACAAAACATAATCATATAAATCATTCACTATTATTTGCAGATCAGGGGAACAAGGTTACAGTTAAAGTATGCTAACCTGATACAGGCATACCCAATGTACTTTTCATAAATAAATGCTAGCCCTAGAGTCTGTCATTGGGTGGAGATTAATCACTATAAAGTATTTTTATTGCATCACTTTTTTACTTTCGAGAGAGTTTGCAGTTGCCAAGTTTTATGTTAGCCATCTTGCTGAGAACTGATTTGACAAAGGGCCAGTTTGTCCAGCCCCCTGTTTATGCGTTCTTATAATGCCCTGTATCTCCTTTGGGATCTGTAAACTTATTGGTAGTCATGTGGCCTGAATCTTTTGGTAGGTTCACATTTGACCTTGGTCCCCTCCTTCAAGCCCTATAATGGTCCTTGATGTATAATGCCTATGGCACCTTATAATTGGTTTTAGAGGTTTCTGATGCGAAAACATATATCAAACCACATTGCATAAATGTCTTAATGAGGTAATATTTGGCCTTGGAGACTACTTTCAAGGTCTAATGTGGTCCATCATACCTTGAATGCCCTATACCTGCTTTTTAATTGGTCCTTGAGTTAAGTCGATTTATCGAGTTAGTATCTCGATAAATCGAGATAGCTAAGTCGATTTATTGAGTTAGTAAGTTGATAAATCGAGATAGCTAAGTCGATTTATTGAGTTAGTAAGTCGATAAATCAAGATAAAAGAAATTGTCATTTCCTGGTCGATAAATCGAGAAAAAAAAATTTGTCATTTCCTGGTTAGATCAAGTCAAAAGGTAAACAGAAAGAACTCTGCATTCCAAAACCATAAAACAGTAAAACAGTAAAACGGAAGTGGGTGCTTTACCCTTTTGTGTTTCTTTGTATATAAATTGGTAAACTAGTGAATGGTATGTTCCCTGACTGACTGGTTCACTACATTAAATCTGTCATTTTAAAGACACTAGATTAACAGTTGATTAACCCCAATAATCAACTGTTTTGCCTTTTTATCAATTACACTTTAACTGTTTTTTTAAAGTCGAAAGTTAAAAGGGTAAACTGTAGTTTTCAAAGTTTTCAGTTGCCCAGTGAAAATTGGTAAAAATTACATTTTACATATTTTTAATTCATCAAGTTGCAAGCATAGAATGGTAATGGGTAGTTTTCCCTTTTAAATTTTATAAAATGGTATTAGGTAAATGAATTAACGGTAGGTACCCTCATTAATGATGCTTGTAAAACACATGCTGTAACACAGTACAGGCAAGAGGTTGTGTTGGTAGTTGTATACATTAAGGATACCTTTCAGAAATCATATATCAGTAAAACACAGTATCCAACATCCAATTAAAAACACAGGGCAAGTCTTGATGTGATATTAGCTTCTGAAAATGACATGAAATAATAACTTTTACTCTAATGTGCTAATGAGCCGAAATCCACTTTAGAGCATGCAGTTTCAGACAGCTTTTCAGAGTCACCAATCAGCTGCCAACATCTGCAGAATCAGGAAGTTTGTTATCAGATTTATGCTCTTGAAACTTCAACTTCCTGGCTGGACCCTCATCTATTTTTGTGTGCAACCGTAAAAGCGACTTACAAGCCGACTCAGCTTCAAATTAGATGATTACCCATATTTAGGGCTTCTAAACCTGACTGCTGATAATATGAATTTATGTCATTTAACTCTTAGTATTATCTGAAGCTATTTTTTCAGTTTAATAAAGACCTAATCAAGCTATTGCAAAATGGCCTAAACTACTAAAACTAAAGGTTATTTTATTAGACATATCTGGCTTTTTACTGTAAAACTTGACACTGACTTAAACAGTTAAAGTATTTATATACCAGTGCCATTGTTTGTCTCTGGACCACCCTACCATGGTAATTACCATGAATAAATTTTAAAATTAAAAAAAAAGTAGTCTATCTTGCTTCAGTGGCTAAAGTGACCATTTATTTGGTCAAAACACTCAAAAATCATAAGGGCTTAGATTGGGGTTGCTAGATTAACAGGGGTTAAATGTCTCCAGGTTGAAAATCTTTGGAAGTAAAACAAACTGTATCAGGGGGCCCCTCAAAAGCTGTACTAATAGAAGTTGCCAAGTGATTGTAATTGAACTTGGTAATTGAAGTTGAAGTTGTGAGAGTGTTACTTTAAAGTCTAAGTTCAGTAACTCATGTGAAAATAGAATACAGTGCTGTTGAGGACCAATTGACTAGTTATTACTCTATGCTTTTTCAGTACACAGAACTTGGTAAATGGAGGTAGTACAATGGAAATTGAGATTATGGTAGGAGGCACTGCAACTGCTGGTGTGTATAATGGTGATAATTCTCATGGTGTTACTTCTACAGCTACGGTCATCACACAGTGTAATCAAGGTGCCAGTGTACAGGTGAAGGCTTTGAACTCTGGTGCACGAAGATGGGGAACCTATGATGAAATAGCAGTATCAGCCTTCAGTGGAACTCTGCTTGCTTTACTATAATATATCTGCAAATTTGCACACTCAATCAAATCTTATTGGTCAACAAAACTGTGAGAATTGTTTTCTGGTTTTATTCAATGTTGTTAAACTGTCTACTAATGTTTCAGTGGAGCAAACTTTTGTCCAAGGAGAACACTTCATGTGACGTTTTGGCAGTTGTCAGTGACTGTCAAGTTGGTTGTGTCACAATATAATACACATGACCACTTATGATGCCAAGGACATTAGAAACAGCACCACAGAACTAGCCCTTTGGGGTTCTTTATTTTAAAACACACAAAAAGTTTCCTTGCTTTGGATTCATTGTAATTTTCAACACACTGCGTGGGTCATGTTATAGTATTGATAGCATGGGGAAAACAGTGCACAAGTTAAGTTTCTAAATATTCTCCAGATATTATGAAAGTAACCTAACTATCCAAGGTGGGACCAGCATTTGAACACAGAGACGTAACACTGTCAGGTCAAGGCATGATTTTAAATCCCATTTAAAAGCTAGGTTCAAAATTACATCCTCTTTGCAACCGACATGTTATCACAAGCTACGTCCAAACTTTCAGCTTTTTACTTTTGGTAATAACAGTATTGAAGCTCTTAAAATATATTATATGAACAGATTTCACTTGCACATTTCAAAACTGCCCATAAATTAAAATAATTAATAAATCATTCATGATCACACCTGATAATCTGACCAGAGTGCACTAGTGAAGAAAATACATTTGTTAAACAAAATATCAGTAATCTGAACAATTTTTGATCAGGTAAGTTAGAAAAAGAGATTTAACAAATGATGAAAGATCTAAACCACAATTTAAATTCAAAACCTCAATTTCAAGTGCTGGAATTAATAACAATTTATTGCAAAACCCTTCTCAAGTATGGATGACACCCCAATATATTACTGTTAATGTGGTAGGTCTTATGATTCAATGCAGCTTTGTAGTGATACCACTTCTAGAGAGCTACCATGTACAGAAACCTTGTACCTATTATGGGCAGCAAATTAAATCTAATCTAATCTACTGCTTTGCAGGCATAATATCTTCCCCGCAAAGGGGAACTCAGTGCACTAGCTTAACCAAATCTTTTATCGTAAGGAGAGTCGAGGGGGATTCAAGGTCAGTAATCTGAAGTTGTGGATGTGACCAAGGGAGAAGAAGACTAAGTTGGGAAACTGGAGTTGAAGAGGTGCATTTTAAGGAGTTTCCTGAAGGGTGCAACAGAGAGAATAAATAAGGTTTGCTTGAGTAAGCTGCAATGCAATCACAAACATGAGCTGTGCAAAGTCCGGGCCAAAACAAAAACAGTGATCTCTAAAATATTTTAATGTTACTTTAGTAAAGACAAATATAAAAGATAAGATTTCTCACACAGAAAGCAACAAAATGGCGTGTGCATGTCGTAGTATCAACCAGAAAACTGCACGACATAAGTTTTAGGATTAGCAAAGAACAACTATGCAAACTTCAGTGTGTTCAGAATACCATAGCAATATTTGGTTATGCGACAAAATACATTACCTCCAATAAAAGTTCAAGTCAGTAGTATCTCCATATAAAGCCAAAGTTTGTGTCACTCAATGTTTTCCGAGCTCTTCATGGACTTTCCATTATTTTATAACACCTTAGATCACCAAAGAAACCCTGTGTTCTTTGGATAACAATTTGCTCTGCCAACCAAAATATCAGTTACAGACTTGTATCAGATGAAGCTTGGCTTGTCACTGGTCTAAACTTTGAAGGAAGCTGTTTCTCAATACCAGAAAATAGATGACATGGAGCTTGTCAAAACGACATTAAAACATATCACTTTCGTCAGGCATATATGAAAATCATGTAGCCTGATGGTTTTCTATTCAACAAGACACTTTATATCAAATGAATGTTCATGTGTGTGAGTTTGTTATAAGACAAAAATAGAAGCTATGTGAATGTCCATTGCTTTATTAAGTTTTTGGTGTAGCAGTTAAAGTTCTTTCCTTCAACCTCTGAGGCCGCTGGTTTGAATCTCGGGCCGGGCACTTCATGTTGGAAAGTTGGTAGTTACGTGCCAATGTCCAGTGGTTTACAGTGCAGTATGCACTAGTTTCCTCCACCTGTAAACTACCCGTCACAATATGACCCTGGTTGTTGCACGTGACGTAAAATAACAAATAAATAAATAAATAAAGTTCTTCCACTGTATGTGCTAGAAAAACACTAGGAATGAACATGTCAATGGAGATTCTAGCAAAATGTATCACTGATATTCTCTCAATGATATTCACTGGTAAATAACAAAATGTGGAACTTTTTACTGAACTTTTCATTTTTATATCTGAAAAAGTATATTCTCTGACAAATGATAAAGCATTTCCAGTGTGTGTGAGACAAAAAAGTGCTTCTGTGGATCAGCTTAATACATTTTCATCAGACAAAAAACCCGTAAAATATCCAATAATTTGCTTCCCACACTAGTATAACTAAAGGGTTTTTCACCTAGGTTATTTTTATGCTGGGGTCTGGAGTTACAACTGAATCAGCCTGTGTACTTTTCTTTATGGATCATTGTAGAATGATCAGCTTTATGGCTTGTCAGGATGCATTTTGTGTGATTTAATAGGATTTGTTTGTTTATTTGTTGTTTTATGTCACGTTCAACAGCCAGGGTCATATTGCGATGGGTATTTTGACAGGTGGAGGAAACTAATGCATACTGCACTGTAAACCACCAGGCATCGGCAAGTAACTACCAACTTTCCAATTTGAAGCGCTCAGCCTGAGATTCGAACCAACTGCCTCAGAGGTTGGAGGTCAGAACTCTAACCACTACACCACTGAACCCCCCACGACACCTTTGAAACAACAGGGAACACAATGCGCATTCAGTACTGCATGTACAAATGTTACATAATATTGCTGAGAGACTGCTACAACTAATGCTAAAATGTACAGAGTGGACTGTTGAAGGGTTGGGTGGGTGGATATACAGGGTGGCTTCTTCAACCTGCACTCTGTAGATAGAAGGATGGATGGAGTTGTTAAAATGTACATATTTTTTTCAAATGATGAAAAAACTACTTTACCCAATTTACATGCATTATACATCATTTAAAAGATGTTCAAATGAAGCCTCTGCTCCTTGTTAATAGATAACAATTCATCCAGCAACTTTTTAAAAAAAAACACAGAGAACTTGGCAGTCAGCTAGAATGTGTCTACTTGTTGGTACATTCTATAAACATGATTTTACAACATCATATCAGAACAAATTTAATGTTAAAAATGAACAGACAACATTGAACTAAACATTGAATCCCATTTTCCAATAAAAATACCATACTTACCTGTTTTATTTTCATTTTGACATGCATACTTTGTTGAACGGGATATAAATCTCCAACTTCGAGTTTGAACACACATAGTTCTTTTAAATGACCAAATGAATGAAGTAAATGAATGAATTATTTATAAAGTGCTAACTGATGTAGACATCCTTTAAGGCAATGACATCCAAGAAGGGTTAGTCCATTGCCATATAGTTCATACTCATGTCAAGGTGGCATATGGGAGAAGTCTATATGGGGGGTAGGCTCTTCTGAATAGGTATTGCTTCCACTGTCATCTATTCAATGACACTATCCTAGCTCCCAATAGCTTCAGTGAGCTTGAGTTCAGTCAAAGAAATGGAAAGACTGTTGCCCCACATGAAGTCACTGCCCTTAACTAGAGTGAGAGATATAGGAGTTGGTTGAAATTTATTGATTTATTTTTAAGAAAGTTATCCTTAAACGCCATGCAATACTCAGTGGGTAATGCAAACTCAATACTTAGTTTTCTAGAAATGGTGTCACATGACTAAACTTGTTTATCCTGCATGCAAAGACAAAAAGCCTTTGAAACTGAAGTGAATTTTGCAAGCACCTGCAAGGAAACGTTTGGTGAAGGTTAAAAAATGATGGCTACGAAAACCATTTGTGATAGAAGGTTTCCAACATATTTTATTTGCTTTCTGTTTATAACACTTTTAATGACAAATGTTAGAAAAGCATTACAAGTGACCAAAGTAATGTCTCAATAATCAATGGGGTCAGAGGTCAAATTCAATATCTTCTTAAATTGCTCACTAATGAAGTATTATTTTATGTCTAAAAATTGTAAGTTACTATGTGAAATATTGTGCCCCCATTTAATTCTTGCTTTTAGGCATTCATGTGGGGCAAATTTTGACACAGTCTTGATAGTACGGCTATGTAGGAGCCTACTATGGCAGTTTGTGATCTACCTTAATTTTAGACCTTTCTACTAGGTTCGCTCTTTATCTCCCCCATTTACTATCCATAACCATTCAGGGCTCTTCACGCTTCATTAGTGCGCTCTTTGCCATTAATTTTCACACTTTTGAATTTGAAGCCAAGGTGAATGGATCAAGATTTGTGCATGCAAATATTTAGGTTTTTTAGTTTTTACACTGATTTTAGTTAGTTACAATTTTAGTGGATTTTGGAGTTTTATTGTACATCAGTGCTGGATAAAATGTCATCAGTAAACAAGAAGACTCCTGTAACAAATGTGAGGAAGAAGATGACAGCATCAGCAAGGGCAAAAACGTCAATGCAAAAACCAAGGACAAGGGCTACATCACGCAATAGAGTTTTTACATTGAAATCATTCCTACCCAGGGTAGTACACTGACCTATTTGTGAATTACCAATGAAATCATTTAACAGGCATGTGGGTGGAGCTTAAAGTAACCATCAAGGGTAGTATGGGTGGTCAGTGGTGTACAAAGGGTGTTTTAGCTCATTAACAAAGAAAATTTTAATATTAATCCATTTTATTGGAGGAATGAAGGAGGGCCAAATATGACTGGTCTTCGCTATGTAAATGGTCAATGCAAAGGAACATGTAGGTACAGTATTGTACACCTTTTGGCTCTTAGATATTTTGTAAAGTTTTATATTTTATATATTTTTCTATATTTTTTATATTTTTCCAATAGCAAGTATCCATGATATTCAAAGAGCAAATTGAATATTGGAACTAAGTATGACTGAAAGAAACAATCTGACCTAAAGAAAACATAATTAATTTTCAAAGGGAATCAGCATTATATTTTATGGTACATTCTATTTAATTCTGACCAGAGCCTATTAGCTAAGGTCCAGGATCTAATACCAAGTTTTTATGTTTCATGTAAAAGTCAGCATAATATTCGTACAGACTTACAATATTTTATGTATTCAGCCAGGGGCTGTGGTACAGACCAAGGGCAAGGCTAGATGTATTGGTACACTGAATTGATAATATGATACACCAGGGTGTGGGGTTGGTGTATTGAAAATATCACTTGAAGTATATGTATTGAAGAATATTAATGCCACAGAAAAAAAAATTTCTTTTGGAATTGTCGGCTTAGTATCTCCACATGTTGACATAATATCTCAACATGTTGAGTTACTAGCTTAATATTTGCATAGTGAAGAACAGTTACTTAATATCTCAACATGTTGACTTAGTATCTCAGCCTGTTGAGTTAATATCTCAACTTGTTGACTTAGTATCTCAACATGTTGAGTTAATATCTCAACTTGTTGAGTCAGTATCTCAACATGTTGACTTATTATCTCAACATGTTGACACTACTATCTCAACGTGTTGAGATATTATCTCAACATGTTGACTTATTAAAAGTCTGACTAGAAATTAACTTATTGGCTGACAGCCTATCACCAACCCTGGTTGAATGATTATACAATTAAGAGTTCTTCCACACTGCCACTATACTGATTCACAAGTGAGTACTTAATTGACAGCCCAATACAGCCCCTGGCTGAACTAAAAGGGAATTCAATCCACAATATTGGTAAGAAATTAAGCAATCAACATTCCCCCCAAAACATGCATCATACTAGTTAGTAGTTTATGCTTTAAGTGTTGGAGTACTTGGAAATACATACATGAAATGAACTTTTCATATGAATTGTTATGAATTAAGCTAAATTAAATATTACTTTCTCATCAGAAAACTATTCAGAAAGCAGAAACCCTCACCATGTAAATTTCTACCAATGACAAAGAAAGACAAATTGCTTTAATATTCAAATTTTGGTACCAATAATTTGGACTAAAAATGTTTGTTTCTATTAGGTGACATAATAACTCAACATGTTGAGACAATTCAAAAAAAATTATCTTTTTTCTGTGGCGCTAACACTCTTCCATATATATGACATATTTCAATGATGTGTAAAATTGATCAAGTTACATAACAATTTCTTGGTACTTCCTTTTTCCAAAATATCCTGCACCAGTTTTTCATGATGTAAAGTATAGAAAAGCCCTGCAGAGAAAACCCATACAGAAAAAGTCATACAATTTGTGGACCCCATTGAGAACACCCGACACCATTTTTGAGACTGGCCAGGCCTTTTCAGATAGTACAATGTGCCAAGATAAATTGTTTCCAAGTTACATATCACTGTTATTTTTTCAAAATTATTATTATTTTTTATGGAGGCCAGGAAGGGACATAGAACTGTGTTCCTGGCATTTTTTTATCTCGTTCCCACAAGATAGGAAGTTATGGCCATGAGTTAGCAACTCATTACCACAAATTGACAACTCATTACCACAAGATAGCAAGTCATTCCCATAAGTTAGCAAGTCGTTCCCACAAGATAGCAAGATAGCAAAATGCCTGTTTTGTGGCACTTTCTTTGGACCTTCTAAGATATTTCAGTATGTTACATTGGACTGCGTGCTTTTTGGCACAGCATACCTTGCATTATCTCCACTGCACTGGATTCTCATACAAGCTATGTACCTGGATGCAGTAAAACTCGTGTTTGCTAACTTGTGGGAACAACTTGCTAACTTGTGGTAATGACTTGCTATCTTGTGGGAATGACTTGCTATCTTGTGGGAACGACTTGCTATCTTGTGGGAATGACTTGTTAACTTGTGGAAACAACTTAGCATCATGTGGTAACGACTTTGTTAAGTTGTGGGAACAAATTAATATCTTGTGGTAATGACTTTGCTAACTTCTGGGAATGAGTTAGTATCTTGTGGTAACAAGATTAAAAAAATGAGAGGAAAACAGTTCTATGTCCCTTCCTGGGCTCTGTAGTTTGTAGTATTTGCTAAATACACATTTATGATTCTGCAAACTAAAATATGAAGAAATACTTTTAACATTCATAATACAAATAACATATAAAAAATTATTGTTTTACTATTGAAAGGAAAATAAACAAATCCCAATTGTCAAAAACAAATTCTAAGTTCAACTGACTGTAAAAATTCTGGAACATAACTCCATTTCAGCCAGTTTGACACCTCTGATAGGGAAACATCAAGCAAGAGTTCACATTGATCCGAACACGGCACTGGCTGTGACAGCATCATTAGCACCTCAAGTATCTAGGTCCATGAGCAAGAATTACATGTCGGGGCAGAACCAACTGTTGGGGAGGATGGATCATATGGCTGCTGATAACAACCACGAGATTCCCCACCCCTGGTTTTCGAACCCGATGAGGGCAGGTGTGCATACATTTCCTACGCATCTGATTTGAGTCAGGGACTAACAACTGGACTCCTGGGACTAAGCTAGGGAGGTCTGGGACTAAGGGTCGCAGGCGACCTGGGACAGCATAGGATTTGGGTCTGAGGAGGCCTGAGGCCGCCTGGGACTGAACTTTTTGTTGACGGCGGGAAATATGAATCGGTTGTGGTCCTGAGAAATATCAAACATGTTTGATTTTTCACATGGCCTCAACCGACCACAACCGACAATAACAGGATGCCTGGGACTAAGCAAATTTTTTTAACTGACCACCAAAAACCTTAATCGGGAGCCTTAGTCGTGTGGTGGAACACCCCTATGAGAGTGCTAACTTGAACTCAAATTAAACGTCATGCTTTCCCTTTAATAATATATTGGCTGACTGATTTACTGTGTTATCTGATATATCGTCTATCATTTTCATGAAAGCTTGAGTGTGTGGAAAAAACTGATCAATCCTCATACCTCAAAGTGTCAGACATGACTAATTGCATTTATTATATCTCAAATGAGTTTCGGCCAATGAGATTGCAATATTTGCAGGCAATATGACGTGATGTTGCAATTTTTGAGTAAAAAATATCACCCAGATGTCCTTTTCGTCTTGACATGTAAACAAACTATGTAGGTGGTGTTTACTTGATACGCCATTGTCAAGTCACATAATGACGTATGTTATTCAGCACTTCAGTGAGGGGGTGATATTGATTTTCTTCAGTATCTTTGTAAAAAACTGGGGCGTGAATGATGTAATGGAATTGGTTTGTGACATCACATTTCATTGTATATTTAATCAAAAAGGAATCGCAAAATATATGGTTATTTATTCTTCATATAATATGTGTTTCTTTTTTGGCTAATTACATTCTTCTCTTCTTATATACTTTTATAGCGCCTAATCTATGCAAAGGCAAACTGCTGCACTTTTGTATACAATTACTGGTGAATTAATAATTAAATAAATACTTTTGGTATAATAAACAGAAACAAAACACTTCTTTCTGGGCCAATCAGATATAGCCCTCGGCCAGGTGATATTGCCCTTGGGCCTATCTGGTCTCGGGCAATATCACTTGCCCTCGGGCTTCATAAATCACACTATTGCCCAAAAATCAGTGTTTTATTCTGTAAATATAAGCTTCAACCATAGGGAAAACGTATATAGTTACTACTTCAATTTTACTTCAACCTGCAGATATGAGCCACGGTGGCACAGTGGCAAGATACTGGCCTACCACCTCTGAGATCAGGGTTCAAATCCTGGCCTAACCTCATGTGGAAAAGCTAGTATAGCAGTGTACATAAGAGTACCCTGACCAACTACATGTATTGGTTTCTTCTGCCCTTTGATCTAGCCAGCAAGATAAATCTAATAAGGTGCTAGCAGTGATTTTTACACTTTGATAACTAAGATCTATCTGATTTTGTTTCAATGAAAGTAACAATAAGAAACTGAAGTGTACTTAAAGTTTATATCAAGCACAAGATTACAATATCCAATATTGCTTCAGAAATATATTTAGAGAATCTGATCCTGTTTTCCTTGATGCCAAAAATGACCAGTGACCTCTATACATAAGATAAGTGAAACATTACAAAGGTTGTGCCTGCTCTGCAAGGTCACACTATGGATTCCAATAAAGCCTTGTATCACAACACGTTAAACCAAGTTAAACCCGAATATTTTCTGGGGTGTTAGGGCATGTTTCAGGTAATATGACTACAGGTGCTTCAGAGGCTGTGTCATTTAAATTTTCTTTTGAAACTATGTCATATTTCTGTCTTGGTATTTTTGTGCCCCCATGGCAGCAGCAACCTTCGTTTCACATGAGCCATTCTGTCCATCTCAAATATTGTCATGAACAGGCATTTAAATCCAGAAAGAGGTTCAATCCTTTATAGTACATATATAAACCAATGGGGCTTCTAAAGGTTTTCCTCTTCATGATGAACACTTTTATTGTGCATATCCGGTATCCACCAAGGACCTTATTTGTCCTTTGTAGGTGGACATATAACCTAGGATATAGTTTTTCTATTTACACCTCTGACACTTACTCTTCATAGTTAGTGTTACAAGTTTATTGATAGTGCTGTTTTTTATTAATAACTATCAAACTTTATTAAATAAAAATATGCTAAATATGTTGCAAAATCTAATTGAAGTTACACTTTCATAGCACTTAATCTCAAATTAATAAGCGGATGGTGCAACAGCTATAAAGGAGATAGGTAAGAAAGATATTTGAACAGAACATCATAAATTGGTGCCCTTGAAGACCATAACAAGAAAGGTGACTCCCATTCTATTTTTACATTCTTTTTAGAAGTATTTATTTTATTGATTTATCATAGACGTTTTGGTTAATAAAAAGTAAGTCATCCCTCATGAGGTATAGATGATAAGGGGCATAATACTTGAATATCAGTTTTTTTATTGTACATTTCAGTACACAGAACACAGCCAATGGTGGAAGCTTTCTCGATTTACATATTGTTGTAGCAGGCATTCAAACATCTGGTATACATGCTGGAAATACTGGTGGTGGTACAACCCCTACAGCTACAGTTATAACAGGATGTAACCAGGGTGACAATGTATGGGTGCGGGCTACATATAATGGTGGAGAGAGATGGGGAAGTATTAATTTGAACTGGTCCTCAGCCTTCAGTGGAACCCTTCTTGCCTTACTGTAAAATCTTACTCTAAAGTAGCATAGTTAGTTATTCTTCAAACTATACAACATCCTTATCATAGTTGTTGAGTAATTTCATTAAATCTTACTAAAGTTTCTGCTCAATTTTCAATTTTCTTTCACACCTAATCTTTCCATGGATGACACTGCCTGGAATTTTTGTTACTTTTTGTGAATGTAAAGCTATCAAAACACATATTGCACTTACACCATAACCTATGATGTGAAGGCCATTAAAAATAAGAATTTCAAAGCATTGAAATGATTGATTGGTTTTAGTTTGATATCTCTTTAGATACATTTTGTAGTTGAAGAAAGGGAAAATTTTTGCCAGTTGCTACAATAAATGTCATCCATTGGCTATTGAATGCCGCAAAGTCTTACAAATTGTCTCACTAATCTTCAAGTTTCTCAAACTGGTGACATTGAACATGTTCATGCAGTGTAAACAATACTAAATCATTGTCTATGTCCCAACTTTTCCATAAATGGACATCTTATATGAGCTCATCAAAGATTTATCAAACATTTAAAACAATTAAAAATCAATTACAACCTTAAAAAGCTGTCCATGATTTATTTGTTTTAGTAAATCTCAAGTTTATTATTACAAATATAAAATGTATTGAGCAAGATGCAAGCGCATGAAGTTCAATGTATGAAAATTTGTATAAAAATTATGAGACCATAACGAAACTCTGTAACCTAGAAGCAATGAGATTTATGCATCCTTCTTTCTTGCAACCTTTGGATTTATTTATTTATTTGTTCTTTATGTCGCATTCAACAGCCAGGGTCATATTACGACGGGTAGTTTACAGGTGGAGGAAACCAGTGCATACTCCACTGTAAACCACCAGGCATCGGCAAGTAACTACCAACTTTCTAACATGAAGCGCCCGACCCAAGATTCGAACCAGCGGCTTCAGAGGTTGGAGGCAAGAACTCTAACCACTAAACCACCATGCCCCCTTTGCAACTTTCGGAGATAAACTTTAGACGTAAAACTATCTCGAAGCATATTCACCATAGCCTGTTTATTAATTCTACATATGTGTGACATTGACCCTGTGATCCCTGGATTTTTACATAAGAGTTTAGTTCTTCTTCTTTATGGGTAAGAGTCTGCTTTGTAGTTAGGCTAAAGTATTAATATTGGTTGAATATTTGAATTAAAGAGGCTTCAAGAAAAAAGACTAGCAGCATATGCATTAATTTCAGGTCGGCAATAAATGAAGCTTTGAAGCATAATGCCCCTATTCCACCACACGACTTAGGCTCCCGATTAAGGGTTTTGGGGGGATCTGTTTCAGAGTCCTGGACAGAACTGCTTAGCCAGGGAATGATCGGGACTTGTCTCAGGCTTCTCAAGGCCACCTGATGAAAATTGCAGAACTAGATCCAGATAACATTTCCCCGCCCATTAATCATGCTTTTTTCACAGACTGTCAAGGATTTAGGGTTCAATGATCAATAAGGGATTAATCCTTAGGTGGAACTGGGGCAAGAGGTAAATCAACGGACCACTCTACTGGTAACAAATTTGAAGACAAGGTTTGGTTATTGATATTTCCCATAAAGCACAAAATGGAAATTTCAATACTTCTGAAACAATGGTATTTCTGTATGCAGTTTCTTGACACTGGGGACGATTTATTATTTTGAACACCCTATACACTCCTATAATGTTTGTACATACGCTGATACCACATTTGGTGCAGTTGATTTTGTAAATAAAAGAAATTAATTAACATGTTTCAGCTTTTTTGATGAGAAATTTTGGCATTCGTAAACTTTTTTATCGCAAAGGCTAGTGATTAATGTCCAATGTTTGAATGTTATTACAGCATGTACATTTGTCTTGTCTAGTACAAACAGGTATCTCTATAGGTCCATTGTGCTCCAAGCCTGGTAGAAGAAAAATTATCCCACCAGAAATCCCTTGCATTAAAAAGTTTTCTGGGTTACACTGAGAAAATGACCTCCTGTATGCCTGGATAATGTTTCACTGATCTTCGATAAGTTTTTTTTTCATATCAGGATTCTGAAGACTGAAGGTGGTAACCCTTACAAATGTGTCAGCTTCATTTTTCTCTGTGACAGAGAGGGGTTCATAATGTGTGAATTGACTCTTAGATAGTGGTTCTTGAAGGTTTTTGTGGGGTAGTATCCTTTGAGATAGCATCCAGTTAGTTTATAAGCTTTATCTTTGTTGCCAGTATATAATGGACAGCTTCTTCTGATTCTGGGAAATAATCCTTTCTCCAGTACACTACTTGGGTGGGCAATGAAATGATGTAGATACAAATGATTGCCTGTGGATTTGTTAAGGAGAGCTCTAATCAGTTCATCATTACCATTTAATTTCACAGTTGTCCCCACAAGGCTAAAATATGCCCCACTAACTCATGTAAGAATTTGATTGAGGGATTTATAATAATTAATAAATTTTCCAAGTGACTCCTCTCCATGGGTCCATATCATGAAAATATCATCTATGAATATTTTGACACCAAGGGTTTTAAATGAAAACCATTTCAAACTTGTCCCATTGCAATACCATTGCTGTGCCACTAATTGGTAAAGAATACTCACCATTAAATTCAAAGTTGATACTATGTAGTCCTAGCTATAGTAGGTCCAATATGAAATTGGCTATGGGTGTTTTGGTGGGGTCTATCCTCAGGTTTTCTTGCAATGCCATAAGTTTCTTCTTTATAAAACCCAGACCAGTGACCCTCCTGTTGTGTCAAATCTCCATTATTTTTGCATAATTGAGAGATAAGACTACATTATTTTCTTACATTGAAATATGGTTCAGTTCAGTGGACTGTCTGCAAAGAACAGAAGGGCATTTGCCAGTCATCCAAAGTTCAATGTATTTAATATTACATTTTTTTTCACAACGTTTTATATTAGTTCAGTGGGTACATTTACAAAGTCTTTGGAATTCTGCGTGAAATTCAAAGGGCATGGAAAATTCTAATGGGAAAACACCTAATATCATGACAAAAAATAAGTAATTTAATTTATAAAGCTACACTTTTTAAATCTTTGTATTTTCTTTACAATATGACATTACAGAGCCGTCCATGTATTTATTTGTAAGAGCAGCTACCCTCTCAGTCATACTCAATTAAAATCATGTGTTGTGATAAGTAGTGATTGATAAAAGAGAGTGGTTTTGGTGGCTTACAGTGGGCATTGTTAACACAGGGTACCATTTTAGTAAGGATTGGTTCTATTGCTTCAGAATGATATAATACACCATTTCTATTGGGAATATTGTAGATTTATTTTTTCTTAGCAGGTATTTCTGGAATGCAAAATATGGAGTAGGCAGTTTTGCGAGGCTTTTTCGAGGAAACAATCTTTACAGGAGTAATATTCCTTGATTCAGAATTTAGAGACAAAAACCAAAAAATGGAAATCTTATGAAACAGGAAAAGTTGCTCACAAAAATAAACCCAAGTACATAATTCTCCAGTATCTAGTATACTCAATGCCTGAAACTAAACATATAGCCTACTTTATCCAAATAAGCTCAAATCAATATAATAATATAAAAACTCATCACAACAAATTATTCATAGCATTGCCATATGAATAATCTTTTGTTAAACACTGGTATATTCAAAGTACATTCACAGTATTTTCAAACTTTTCAAGCTTTATCCAAAAGGAAAATCAGTGATAAACATTCTGAAACAATAATTATCATGTATTGCAATTAAAAGACCACAAAACTAATTTTGTGATAACCATGCATGATATTCACACCAAGTAAACCCTGTAAAGATTTTATAGGTTGGCCATTTAGCAAACAGGTAAGTATAACAGGTGACTAGTCTTGAGTGCATAGGCTATCAAAATATATCCATAGCTCACACATGCTGGTTGATGCCTAGTGGTGCTAGAGAGTGCAGTTCAAAGATCCAGGACAGCTCATGTTTTCTTCTCAGTCCTGTCTCGTTGAATCCAAACTTAGGTGTGCACCACTCTAACACAGAGAACTCCATGTGGGATGCCTTGTGGATTTGTTGCGTGAAATGTCCAGATACAGGTGTGCATCTGTTGGGTTTTGGGTTTAGGACTGAATTTCAATTAGCAAAAGGTGCTAATTAATTAATTAATTAATCGTTCTCATTTCACATGGTTTTAGTATGAATTAATGGTCAAGTAAGTGTCCAATATTAGAAAATAATGGATTATTTATGAGGTCTGAGGACGAAGAGACTGAGGTTTTTAACCTATTTAAATCACACCATTTCCTTAATTTGTAATTCTTAAGATATTTTAACATCCTTACTTTTCCATCCTATACTTCTGGTGTGTATTTTCGGGGTTTTGTGATCATTTCAAATAAATGTATAGGGTGTTTATTTGGAAATGTGTAAAAAGGTTTCAATATATGGCCAATATCACAGAGCAGAACAATTGCCCAATAGTGAAAGATATTGGACACTTTTAAGAAATGAATATCTCTTAGGTGCTATTTAATAATCGATAATTGCCTTGTGGTGCTTTCATTATGGACACTTTATGGCACTTTGGGCCTCAGACTAGTAAGTTTACATAATGGAGCTCCATTTGGCTATAATCTATATACGAATATTAGTGTATAGTGAAAACACATCCAATGTGCTAAAAATACTGCCCTTTGGTAGGGTCCTAGATCTTTGATTTTACTAATGAAGTATTGGGTGTCCCTAATGTAGGATACAGGATGTATCCATCTACAAATTTACTGATTCTGCTGGTGAGGTGGTTTTCAGAACTACACATAGACACCCTTTTTATACATTTTAATGAACAGGTATTTTGATTTAGGTAGGTAAAATGGTCTACATTAATTAGTCCCTTATTTCTCATTTGAATTAATGGGGCCTCTACGTTGTTTTGACCTATTGTGTGGGGTCATGGTCTAATTTGGTGTAGAACTAGAAAATGTTTCCAATGTTATGTTTTAAAAACCTTTTATAAGCATTCTCTATGCAAACGTTTTTACTGAAAACATTGATTGAACATTTATAAAATAACTCAAAAAACTAGGTTTGACTGTAAACGTTTTTAAACATTGATAGAATAGCTGATGAAATGAAGGTTATGTTGAAAATATTTTCTAATCATTCATCATGTAATGTTTGATAAATAGTACACAAAAAACATTTAAGCAACATTTGTGAAAATGCTTTACAAACGTTTAATAAAAACTGGTTTTCATGTTTCGTATCAAATGTTTTAAAACATTCTGATAAAACAGTTTATTTTAACCCATATTTTCAGAATACTTATCAAACCTTTACCTTCATACATGACCAAAGAAAGATGGCAGTGAGCATTAAAAGAGATTTTAAAGATATTAGAGGATTTTAGAGGACAAATTAGAGGAAACATTTAGAGGGAAAATTGCCCCACAGTTCATAAAAGAATTAAATGTGGCCACAATTTCTGAGCCACTATCTTACAATTTTAGACATAAAGTAATATTTTCAGTAATGAGTAACCTTACAAAGGTATTGAATCTGACCTCTGACACCATGATTATTAAGACATTATTATGTTCATTTGTAATTTTTTCTAGCATTCATCATTAAACGTTTAATAAACGGTATATAGAAAATGTTTTTAAAATATTCCATAATAAATGTTTTTTTGTACCCATTAAGTTTTTAACCTTTGACAAATGTTTCCTTTCAAACCTTTACAAAACCCCCAAGTGTTTTGTGGGTTATTGTCATTGTTGAAACTGTACCTGAGGAAAAGCCTTTTGTAGAAGTTCTTGAATTCAGTCCATATTTCTCCAATGAACTGCTGATTTCGTCAACTGTGAGGGTCACATTGATACCTTAATGACTGTGTGTCCCACATATAGGCGCATTGATTAAACATGTTGAAAACTACCAGGCGGAACTATTTTATCCTCCTTCGTAACAGTATCCAAAACGGGAATTTATTTATCCCTCCAATTATAGAAAATGTTGTAAGGGGAATATAACTAAGGTACAAAATGAGGAACTGCTTCACTCTTTTGTCTACTCTAGTTTCTTTAGGCTTCACTGAAGCGTTTTCTCTGAGAATGACTCTTCCTGAATTTTGTGCACAGGAGTAGTTTTCTCCTTCCTTTTTATGTTATTTCACCATCTAATTGATTTCACTGCCTTGTATTTATTATCTAATGAGCTTTTAATTTCATTGAACTGGTTATCCTAGTTTTCTGTAGCTCACTTAGTTTAATCGTAATGCTGTGTTTGACCAAAGAGCATTTGAAGTTCAATTCTTCCATATACAGCAAGATCAGTTCTCTTGCAGATGTGCTGACTATTTTTCGACTTTGTATTGAAGCGTTCTCCATCAGTTTGAGTAGGGTTAGCAGCTGAACTGCTCTTGGTTATGAACCATTCATCACCTAGTCTTTGATGGAGTGTATAGGGCATAATAATTAAAGGATTAAAGAAACATAATTGTGTGATTTGTGTACTTTATGATTGGGGATGATCTTGGAATTTTGAAAGACAACCTTGACAGATAAACTTGAAAGATAACCAAGCTGTTTCAGTTCAATTTCTTCATGAAGGCCATTACACTTGAAATTGCAAGGTTTAGCTTTAACAAAAATTCACCTGATACAATCACTTACAACAAGTTTTAGGAATGAAAAAAGAACACCGTCCAATAATACAATATGGTTGTTCCCTCAAAAATATTGCATTTAATCTGAAAAAAGAAAGAGGGGCAGTTGGAATGTTTTCCTGGGTCACGGCTGTGGCATTTCAATAACTGCAAATTTAAAAAAAGTAATACATTTGAAGTTTAAACTCAATGACTAAGCAACATTCCAAAATTCATGTTCACAAATACATAAAACTTAATCTTGCTAAAGATGAAATTACATTGATTGGCTCCAAAAACAATGGCTCCTATTTCCAATCAACATTCTGGGCAATCAGGTCTCACCGGCTGCAAATATGAATCTTGGCATAGGGTTCGACTCAAATTTGTTTTTCTTTGACCGTGTGTTGCAAGTGACTAAATTCACTAGGGTCCATACTAGTAACCTTTACAGAATTTATGACCTCATAGAGCTTAAAACATCAGCTCTTATGACCAATGGTTTAGAGAGCAGTAGATTGGACTACTGCATTTCCCTGTTTTCATCATTCACTGACCTTTTGGTAAGAACACCTTTCCTTTACCTATAAGAAATACACCCCCTCGTTACATCCTTTAGGGGACACTTTAAAACTAATCTTTTAGCTCAAGTTTTCCCACTTAGTAGTCTTTCTTCCAGTAACATCCACAACTCTAGATTACTAAACTAGATAGTCCTTTGACTGTCCCTTTGAAAAACACTTATTGTTAACCTAGAGCACTGAGTGCCCCATTGTGGAAAAGATATTGCTCCTGCAAAGCGGTAGATGAGATTTTTGATAATGAGGATATCAACAAGGAGATCTTTGAATCTTTGTTAGCCACGTTAAATACAGAAGAAATGTTTCTTTAAGCGCCACTCTAAATACAAAATTGATACCTTAGCAACTTAGAAAAATAGTGTTACATGATTAACCACTTTAAGTTTCCCCAGTAATAAAGATCATAGAAAAACTGCTTCATGTTTAGAATTAAAGACATTTTACACCAATTATGATAATTGCTGTTGTAAAAGTACTAGCATTTTAAGGGGACTCAACCCTTTATTCCTTAGGTTCTTATGGATGGTAGCCAATGTTAAAAGGCATTTTTTTCATAAAATGCAAAGAAGCAGGTCTTAATATGATTGATCTAAGAAATTTCATTAGTAATATTCTTTTACAGTAATTTCACTTGGGTTAATTCGGCTTCCTACAATGAAAGACTTAGGAAAATGTAAATAAAATTTTGAAAAGAAGAATCAACAAATTTGGGTAAAAGTCCTTTATTCCTTTGGTAGATTGATGGTCATTATACCATCTTCAGACACAGAGGGAGTCTTAAAACCTATTTTTTCTTACCATCTGTTATAAGAATGGGGATAACGTAATATGAGAATTTTTGACCAAAAAATAACTTTGAAAATATGTATCTTATTGAACCAAACTTTTTGAAATACCACAGATTTAATACATCTGTGGGCCAGTAAATTGAAAAAGTTCCTTCAAGGTCAATCAAAAGCCTAATATTTGGGTGTCATCTAGCTCATTTCTTAGTATGATACCTTATTTGCATATTAATTGGTCAGACAGTCAAGCGTGTGACCTCTGTGATTTTAACCCTTCATTCTGCCATTTATATGTTAGACACACGAGGAGAAACATCAAGCTTCATTTTATGGTATTCTGTACAGAACACGTGGCTGATACTGTATGGTTTTCGATTTATGTTCTTTTACATGTGACTTTTGATATATATATTTTACTTTAATATTGCAACTTAGTGTTCTATGTGTTTTATGTAACTTTCTGTGTGTGTGTTTTAACATGTAAATTTTACAACATTGTTTCTAGTCGTATTGCAGTAAAGTATGTACAATTTATGTTCGCATAAACAGAATGCTGTTCAATTGCCTGTTGAAATACAACTGTCTGATGATAATCAGTTTCTACAAAAGATTTCACATCAGAATTGTGTTAATTCAGATCAAACATTGAACATGTCTCAGCTTCTGAAGGATCAGTTAGTGATATCGATTGTAGTCCCATTGTTCAAGATTCGAATAATGAAGAAAATACATATGATACACAAACAATGCAAGATGTTGCCGGTTCATCACAACAGAAACAGTCAAATACACATTTACAATTTGGATCCAGATGTGCAGGTCGTTATTAATGCTCAGATTTTGGAACAACTTGAAAAGATAGGCAAATGTTTGGATAAAATTAAAAATAAAGAAGGTAACAAGACGGTTGATAAATCAAAAGTAAAAAGTTCAAAATTTAAGGATGTTAAATCAAAGAAAACCAAAGTCACGCAGCCACCAGTCAAATGTACTGAACACATGGGTTCAAATCTTGGTGCGTTAACTGATGAAACATTGTTGCATATGAAATTTGATGAAAGACTTCAGGAAATGTCAAATCTGGCTAAAACTGGTACCAATTTTAAATTTAAATCTCAAAGAGGTGGCAACATAGAGTTTTTGATCAAAACAGAGTTAAATGGCCACATGAGTACTTGTTATCAGGTTTAAATAAAGAAGGGGTCATATATGACCAATTGAATATGACACAGTGGGTGGCTGGGTTTGGCAGAACCATGAAGGACGAATCAGATCCGGTTTTGAGAAAACACCTGCTCGAGTATCTTATATCCAATATGGATGATGCGAACGACTTCTCATGGACCTTTGTCAAAGCTAGTCACACAGTTCTACTCTGTTGTATGGAGTAAGATGAAGTGAAAGATTATTCGGATACTTTGGCTATTGATTGGATTCGGCATGCAAATGCACAGAAACATGTGCCAAATGTCCAGACTGTCATGTCAGGACAGTCAAATAGTAACAAAAAGTATTCAAAAGTTACAAAATTTATGCCTTGTACTTAGTACAACCAAGGTTCCTGTTTACAAACCAAGTCTCATGAGACAAGGGGGGGTCTTGTATAAGCACATTGTGCTTCATGTTTTGCAACCAATGGGCATACATTCTCAAATATTGAAATCGATTGCAAAAATAAAAACAGTTTTCAAAAAAATGATTAGGCATGGATGGACACAAACTGAGGTCCATCCATGATCCGAGATTTTTTTTCAATCAAAGTGTCGCTGTGGATAAGATAACAAGTTAGATTAAGGCAAGTAGCCCCATTTGGAAAGATTGGTTTTGTAGAGACAATGCTTTTAAAAATGCCAATCCTAGTCGCTCTTTTGACAATAGAATAAACCTCTTGTGGTAGCCAAGTACATTGATGCCAAAGGCAATGATTATGGTAACAGACTGGTTAAAAATTTGGTTCAAAGCAAATCCAAAACCAAACAAATTAGTAAAGGAAGTGATAACTTATCTGGTGCACAAAAACATAACTTTATTGTCCCCTGTAGCCAGAAAGATAGGACAAATGATGAACCATTGTCATTTAATTATCGTTTTCAAGTACTTGCACAGTTAGAACACAGTAGGACTAGTTCACAATCACACTGTGGGTACACCAATGCTTCTTTCAATTTAAAGGGCAATAAAAACGGAAAAGGGCAAATATTGGGCAGTTCCATGCATACGCAGTACCATAAAAGTACTCAGTACAATTTAAAAAATGCCCCAAAGGAACAAGAACATGCTTGTTTAATATTCAGAGGCAGCACAAACGAAAAGGGCAAACATTGGGCAGCATGTCTTTTGAAAACACAAAAAAAATGTGAACAATTGGTCAGTTCCAAATACTAAGGACATTGTAGAATATAACATACTCCCATCTACTGCTAAAAGTAATCCTCTTCCACCTAGGAACGTACACAGGGAGAATAAGACTGAGGCTAGTGATAGCACTTATAACTTGTATCACAACCAGTTACAAAGTGATACATTGAGTGTTCCATTATGGGACATAACCTCTGTAAATCCCTCATATATATAAAGACATAAAAATCAATACCAGATAGTATGGTATATAACAGGTACCAGTCAGTAGATTATAAAAACTGTCTAAATCAAAATACTAAAGGTTTTGGATTTATTTCATATAACGACTTAATGATATATACATGGCAGAAAGTTGTATGAGGAAGTGTCCCTAGTATTATACAGGCTCATCAGAGGATAAAACATTCGGCCGTGCCTAACTTTATGCAAATTAGAATTCCGTTTCAAACACAACTTAATGTTGAAGCCCGGAAAAAGTGCTTGGGCTCATATTGGGATAAGCAACTAATAGATCTTATCCAATTTGGATTTCCTCTAGATTTTGACAGGTATGTTACCTTACAATCCACTTGTGTGAATCATAGTTAGGCTGTTAAATGTTCAGAACATGTGTCTGCATATATTCAGACTGAAATGCATTATGGTACTATTTATGGCCCTTTTGCTAATCCCCCCTTTAAATGTCATATATCTCCTTTTCTTACCAGAGATAAACCAAATTTGGATAAAAGAAGAGTGATTCTGGATTTAAGTTTTCCTTCTGGTTAATCTGTCAATGATGGAGTACCTAAAGACAAGTACTTGGGTGTCTTATTTTAAGTTTAAGTATCCATCTTTAGATCACATTGTTGATAGTCTTAAGCAACTTAGAACTAATGCTCTTTATATAAATCTACATCAGTCATGCCTTCAGGCATCTTAGGATAGATTCTGGGGATATAGATTTTTATCTGGACCTCAACTGTTAATGTATTAATAAATTCAAGTCAGGATGTGTTCCTGATAGTGTATTAGCTATGTGTGCACGTAATAAATAGTTATTATCTGTGATGGTTAACCATATCCTGGGTTGTCATAATGTTACAGTTGACTTGTTATCTAGATGGCAGGGTACAATGGCAGATTTCAAAAAGCTAAAAATATCATGCCAGATCATATCTGGATTCCTGTAGATATAGACATGACGAAGTTAAATGAACATATTATTATTATTATGTATTTCTACTCAGCACAATATCTCCATATACTACACAACTCAAAGCGCTATTTAACCAATCCAACTGTACAGGACCAACTCGCAAGTAACTGACATTCCCCTAACTGGAAGATAGAGGCTCAAGGATGACCATTTATCAACGTACTTGAGGTTCTTTAGAATAGAGACTTAAGTTTGGTTTCAGAATGAATCAGTATACCAGAATGTTTCGAGATTTTCTGTATTTTCTTTACAAAAGCACAGATTTCCACTTACTTATCAGCTGACTACACTTATTTTATTGGCTTTTATGGAACATTTACATCAAAAAGGTCTTTCGCAACGAAATATCTCTAATCACATGGCAGGAATTTGGGCCATGTTAATAATTTATGGGTTGAATACTTCTCCCTTCAGAGATGAAAGGCTTCCTTTGTTTATTAAGACGTTCAAATTTAATGCACTATTGTCTCTCAAAGGTGATAAGATCATCAAAGCAGATTTGTTACAACAGATTATCAACATTTCTCAAACATTGGAAACTTCACTGGTCTTCAAAACCCTTTATTTGTTAACCTTCTTCTCCTTCCTTAGACTTTGGAACATACTCCCACTTTCTGTGCAACAACATCAATCCCACAAGACATTTGACAAGAGGTGATATTATTTTTTCGGTAAAATTCTGCACAGTTATTGTCAAATGGTCAGAAACATTGCAAGATAGAAAGCAAATGACAACAATAACCATTCCGGATCTAGGAGATTCACCATTATGTCCTATCAAAGCTTTGATCAGTATGTTTCATGACTTGCCAGCTGACAAAAATGCACCATTATTTTCTATAATAAAGAAAAGTGGACTCGTCACACTGACAGAATCATTTGCTAGAATGCATCTCAAGCAAGTCTCCTTATTTTTATCTCGCCAACATTTACCTTTCACATGTTTCGGAAATCTGCTATGACCTGGGCATTTCAAAAGCGGGTTCTGTTGCAAAACATAATGCAACACTGTACTTGGTCATCTTCTGCTGTATGGAAATACATACATTCAGTTCCTTCTGTGTCTTCCCAGGTGTCTCGCACCTTTCAACAACACCTTTGGCTTCAGCTTGCTCTATTCTATCATTATGTATCATATTTTACAATACTTTACTTCATTAGATGCCATGCAACTTCTGTATTATATCTTATACTAGTACATTATGGATTTTCTCAGCTGTTTTGTTGCAAATGGCTTTTCTGTCACCCTTTATTATATTTCTTGGGTTTTATCTCAAAATTATTAATAATTATTGCATTCTGGGGCTAGTAAATTATTTACTGCCCTGTCTTTGCTTGGATTAACAGTTATGGCCCTCTCAGCACAGTAAGTTTATTACTGCCCCCAGTTTGGCCTGTAAGGGGGATTTCATTTTCGAACTTTATTATGGGTACGGAATGTTATATGTCTGGGTGACAGATTTGTTATATTTTCCGCCATATTACAGACACTGTGATGTTGTTAAAATATATTTGAAGATAAAGTATAATAAATTAATTTTAAACCCAACATGCATGTTATTGTGTTAGGGGGTAGCTGGGAAATGAAGATAGAAAATTATGTTGAATGTAAATCCCTTGTTGGTTTCAATATCTAATTAAATACACAATAATATGAGCAAATGATTAACTAAAATTAACGTATAACTGTATTTGTAGACTTTGGGATGCTGACAATGAAGCAATTATGCATCCGTTTGTCCACTGTATAAAGTATATACTGTATAAGTGGTTATTTTCGCGTGGAATTAATTTTCACTATATTCGCGAATGCATGTCAAACGTGAAATTATAGTCCCGCTAAATAAAATTTCTGATATAAGAGATATATTTTTCAGTGTGTATGATCTGCATCAGCACATAGTATTGAACACTTTTGAAAGAATCTAAATAGAACATATTTGTAGCAGGAACATATGGTATAGCTAGATTCTATACGTGGTAAATTTCTTAAAATATGGTGCAATTTTGGTAGTTTGTTTTCAAACTTGTGTTTGAAAAATAATGACACATCAAATGTGGCTGAGCACAAAGCATTGTATGTTTAATGTTGTATATAGCATTGTTTCATATTGTATAGTACTGTGATGGTCTCTCCTATGTCTGCATAAAATTAATAATAAAAATATCATTTTATGTATACTATTTACAATTGCATCAGCAGATAGCAACGTAGGCAGTAAAGATGTTATAAGAGTTATAATAACTGTGATTCTTCAAATGGGAGTGAAACATCTGAATTTTCAAGAAATACAAGTCTGAGAATACCCTTACAGTTACACAAATTAATAGCATTACCAATGAAAAAGAAAATCAGTTCAAGTGAAGGTGCTATCATGCAGTTTTCAGCATTGTTGTTGAAGTTTTTGATTTTACAACTTCACCTACACAAATCTCTGATGCTAAAAACAATACAATGTGTCCCAATGCTCTTTCGTATTACAATATATCTTGAAAATGTTTTGTAAATGTTTTACAAACATTTAATAGCAACTTATCATACCATCATTATAAAACGATTTTCAAATGTTTTCTATCAAACGTTTAAACATTCAATCACAAATGTTTTTGTAAGTAATTCTTTTGACACTATTATATTAATTTGTGTCTGTTCAGGGCCTTCAGGTCTACTGCATTAGCTGCACATGAGTGGATCAGTGACATTTAGGAGTGTAAATAAGGTTTTTGCCTTTGGTATTGGAAGGTAAATGCTAGATATGTGACAGGAGTAGTCCTTGTCATTTGAGGTAAAATTTAGGATGCAATTGTCCATGTCTAGGAGCACTTTGCAAGTGAAAGTGGTGATAGCCCTGATGTTTTAGTGCAGGATGGCAAAGAACATTTAAAGTGCCCACTAGAGTCCCTCGTAGGTCTCATAGTCCTTGTTAGTCGAATCTTGGATTCGAGTTATGTACTGGGTTTTGATTGTTATTTAAAAAACTACATTTTATCCTGTAAAAGCTAAAGATATATGCAATATCTGTACACATATATTAAATATAAGAGGTACTTTATATACTCTGTTATTATTTTTTGTTTAATATTTTCTTTAATGTGCAGTTTATGAAATGAATACACTGTCTAGCCTTTGTCTAGCTTCTTGCAAGGTACCAGGATGTAGAAAATCTTTTGTCTTTTTCTTTGTCTTCTGGTGCTCAGTGGAGTAATTTTCCCCAATATAAATGTCTGGTTCTTCAACACATGACTTCCAGACATATCTTCTAGACATGCTAATGGGTTCATTAGACATTATTCAATAAGCCAATAAGCAGTCTTTTATGCTTGTGTTGGCGGTAATTCAAAACGTTGGTAGAAACACCATTTACATTTGGAAATGGCAATTTTAATTATGTGGGTGCAAGTTTTTGCATAAATAAAAGTTCAGAAAAGTGGCCTTTGTCATAAATACAAAGTCAAAAAATTAATTGAAAATGGTTTACATGCCAATGGTATCAATGTGTATGTGTGACACATGTACTCTTAACTGGTATTTCATCAGGTTTACAATTCACATATAGTACATAACATGAACTTTTTTATACCTGTTGTGTGTTTAAATTTGCATTCTAGGGAATGTGTTTTGTCCTTGACAGCCTGTATCTGTCTCCTGGTAAAAATATTCCAAAGGAAAAACCAAAGTCTATACTTAATGTTGTGTGCAATATTCAGGGTCATATTTGGACAGATCTACTGTTGAGTCTGTTGTGTGCAGTTATGTAGCCACATCAGAGATGTGTATAAACCATGTAAACCTCTTTAAAAATAATATAGGATACCAATATTGAGGATCTCTGCACTTGAAAGTCATGGGGTGTGTTATGTATAAAGTTACACATTTATACAGAATTAGTTTAAGTTGTTTCTAGTTGTCATAGATCACACCTTGTTCTTTAAACTTGTTATTGTTGAAATACCATAATTCATTCAATTGACACCCAGGGAAATTCACTTAATTATGGGGAGGCCCCAGATAACATCTTACAATCTACAAAACACTAGAAAATAGTCATTACACATTAACATGATGTTTTTACTGTGGGTGAATACTAACATAACAGTGACTTCAGTAGGCAACATATTTTCTATGATTAGATTTTGTTTAATATCAAGTAAAGTTTCAATCATATATGTCAACCATGGTAATATTAAGCAGAACCTTTACAATGTCATTTGTCGGAGTTGAACCAGTAGAACCAAAATAGTGACACTAGTATTGGTCCTAGCTCTAGTACAAATGTAGCTTTTACAACAGACCAGACAATAAATCAATCTTTTTTATGTCACAACATGTAAATTTTTACAGTGGCAAGTGAATGTGAAGATATAAATTGTCTGTTTTGTGCATTTTCCAAGTTACGGTTTGAAGCATTAAAAAGCCCAAAAATCTGTCTTTCATCAGCCATGTTAAGACAACTTAAGTACAATTTAAGTACTAATTTAAATGGTATTTGTTTAGAATCCACTTGCACCATTGTATAGTTTATCTTTGAATGTGGAAACAGAAGTAGAACATATGCCCATGAATGCCAAGGCAAGCAAATACCAACCTTTTAACAATGTATGATGAAATGGGGAAAAGTAACATTTGACTTATGATGTAATCATGGAACAAGGCCTTCACATTATTTGGCTTACTGACCATACAATATTTATAAATTCTGTTTTATTGAATCATTTAAAGTCAATTATATTATTCAAGTAAGTTAACCATATAGAAATGAAAGACACATTTACCTTTAACCCTTGTATCAGAAATCCATTTATATTTTGATACTTATGACTATGATTTATAGCTGAGCCACCATGTCTCCTATAATCTTATTTTACAAATTTGAAGCTTACTTCACAACCTTCAGCTTTTCACCTGCAATGTCTCATCCTTAATAGTTGTTGATCTCTGATTTTTCTTGTTTGATGTTCCTCGGAATGTGTTTAATGTGTCTTTGAATCTGGGGTCCAGACCATCCATACTTCAACCCAGTAACTGTCTTTAGATGAAATTAAATGCTTTAGAAATACTATTAGAGTTAGAGTTACCTAGTGTTGATTACTCTGCAAATAGACATAACAGAAACTGAGCCAACTATATGCCTTCAAAGTGTCATGTATCCCATGTATTCAGCATCAATTTCTACCATAAATGAGTCAGAAACTAAAACACATGATTTAAATATTTTTGGCTCATGGTGAATCAAAAGTTAGCATGAAACAATGTTGTCTGGTATGTTAATTGCAGACAGTCTCATTATAAATTTGGTATTAAAGTAAAGAGGCATGAATTAGAAAATATATGGTATATGTAATGATCAGTGTGTACCTTCATTTATAGGTAACTGTTTAAAATGTATAATCAAAAGCCATGCATGGGAATTATATGTTTTTATGATGAGTTACAGTTTATTTTGGATCACAAAAAAGTATTCATCTGGTGGCTCTACACATGGAAGCATGTGGACAGTAATAGTTTCATAGATGGCAGACACCACATGACTAATTTAATAAAGTTATTTGGTTCTGCAAATCTAATTAGAATTTCGCCCTCAGAAAAGGCTATTTCCTTCTCTGTTAGGATTTTCATTTGTAAATCTATCAAAAAACACATTTTAAAAGTCTTGGTAAATGACATTATTCTATTCAAAAGCACTATTAAACTTCTTGAAAGTTATTGGGCAGTTTCCTGAATTGGAGGTCAAAGGAAGGTAACTAAAGGTCAAAGGTCATAGGGGAATGAAGATAGGTTAAATCAGTTTGTGACATTTTATTTACACGTTAGTAAAAGATTATAAGCATAAAGAGGGGTTAAAATCTTTAATATTTGCAAATTATTTTGTAAATTTAAAGCCCATATGGGAATCAACATACAATACAGCATCTAGTGCCACATATCACAGTCATAGACAATAAACATCACATTGCAACTCGTGCACAGAATAATGCGATAATCACGAAATAATACAACATTTTTCCATAAGTGAGAAAGGTTCATGCCAAACTCTATTTTAATTCTTATTTTAGTCTTAATTCGAGAGGGGGCTAACCGGGAACTGCCTGGACCTACCTTGGATTTAATGCATATGTGTATCGCCATGTCAAATTCGAAAGGGGGTGTCCAGGGTCAGCCTGGCACCGCCTAAGGCCAAATTCATCTGAACCTTCTCTGCACAGAACTCCCTAGGATGGCCCATCCTAGAGGACCAGTACAGATGAGTAGTAGTTCAAATTGTATCAGGGAGGGAGGTGGGAGTTTTCATTTACTTGTTGTTCATTCAAAATCTTGATTCGAATGGTTATGCTTTGTGAACCCTAACTACCTAAGGTTAGCTAGTACACTGATTGGTTGCTAAGCATAACAAAGCATAATGACATTATATGTGTGGCTAGGTTTAAGGTAGCATGAAACTGAATCAGCAGGCCCCTGTCAGGCTGTGCTGTACATACTAATGAGCTCTCTCCTTGTTACCCTTGTGGTATGTGCATATTGTTATCTAAACACAATAAATTGATATCTGTTATTCTGGGTTTAATTCAACTTTAATCTAAAGATTCGACTTTGTGGTTGTCCGAAAGACAGCCACTGTTCCCTTGTGTTACAGATGTGTTTGCTTCCAGTTTATTCCCGGAAATCATCCAGAATGCCCACTGATCATTCAGCAAGGCCTCCAGGATTCTACAGTTGACCCAAAATTATGAATTATCAGGGTTTAGAAATAATGCAAGAGCTGTTGCATGAAAATAGAATGGCCCTTTTAACCTAACCAATTTTAACAAGAAATGTAAAATCAGCCAAACTAAATTCATTTAGTACTATTATTTCTATTAAAATTTAGTACTGCACTGTATGTGTTTATTTAGAAAATGAAGTGATGATCAATTTCACTTTAATACCTCGATCTTTCATATGTACTGTTTGTAATTGATCAACCATTAAATTATATCACTAGTGAGTTTTATAATTTGCTAGAGAAGCTTTATTAAATTGAAAGACAATCTATATTCTTACAAAATGTCAGTATATTTAATCAGTAAATATTTTTCAAAGGAAAATGATTACAAAGAAAAAAAGTACTATTTCAAAGAAAACGGAATCACATCCCAATTGATGATAGCTGTCAAGCCCCTTTGTATTTTATTTCATGATTTCTGGCTTTTTGTGTAACATGTTTGACCTGTAATCTGGAGATACGAGGTTAATTCCCACCATTTGACCATTTAAATTTGTTTATATTTATTTGCACTTCATATAAAGATATGGAGTAAAATTTAAAACATTATCTTAAATTTTAAAGTCTCTTTTTAAGCTAAATTATGCATGGTCATCTTTGAATCAAACAGACTCACTAAATTGTTCACCAATGACCTTTGCTTAGTCTTGCTACCATCAATGTTCAAGTTCTAAACCACAATGTTTCTCAACCATTGTTAAGAGCTGAACATCATAACTTCTGATTATTTCTCATGGAGTTTTAAGAAGGTTTGAATACATCCAGTTTTTAAAGATTCTTTTTTTTTTTTTTGGGGGGGGGGGGGTAATTTCTTTCATGAATCCTGGAACACTAATTGTGCTTCTGATTGCATTACAGCTTACGCATGTACAGCAAAAAAATATTCCTTGTTCGCCTGAATACAGTAGATCTCTATAGAACTTATTACATGACTTACACTGTTCCTGATATATTAAAAAGTGTGTACAGCTGCTGATTATCTGTATTGAAAAGAGGCTGTACTTTAGTCACTCTGACATCTTACACAGGCTTGATAAAGTCAGAGTATCAATCAGGCCCTGCAATTGATCCTCAAAGAATACCATAGTTTTTTTGTAGTTTGTTCTCATCCCACAAAATACCATCTTTACAAATCACTTGAGATCTGATGCCATATTTGACAAAATACTGAAATCATTTCTAACTTACATTTTAAGTATTTCATACATTTCAATAAATATAATGAAACTGAGCATTCCTAACTTTTCTTTCATGAATACAAAGTGCAAGGAAAAATTTACTGAAAAACAATCCCTTACGTAGATCTAAGGTCACCTCATCTAAGTATAATTTTAGAATAAACTCCCTGGTGTCACTTAGGTAAGTTTCACAGAAAATAAGTTTATGTATGTTACATTACTCAGTTTTTGACCATGTTGCAATGTGCGAATATCAAACTATGTGACAGGTGTTGAGTATCTCTTTCACCTTTTCTGTGGTACAATATTTGAAGATAACAAAGCTAGTATGAAAAATTTTAGTTGTGGTAAATTCATTGCACAGAACAGTAGTCAGTGAAACCAGACTGTTGTGAAATATGATGTTCCTTGCCATCGTTTTTGGTTTTATAATTGTTGTGAGTGACTCAAAAAGGTATGTTTTTTAATCATGTTCTTGTTAAATAATTTAAATAAGATAACAAAAATAAAGAAATGTTACAATCTTAGATTACTCTTTCCAGATAACTCAGTCAAACTTCAAGCCTCTACATCCATTTGTGAATCATTTAGATGAATTAGTATAGTTGTCATGCCTCTTTAACTATACCTTACAATTTATTTCAAGTTGATAACAGTAACTGGACCAACATATGAACAAGGTTAGGATACATTTGCACATAATATGTAAGGGCTATAATAACACTAGACAGCCCATTCCAACAATAGTATTATGTTATGTCACTCAATTAAACAGAAATGTTATTTGATTCAGTGTGATGAACTAGAGATTGAATTTACCCAGATGAAGCAGATGATGAAACTACAAGAGGAGAACTCTCAACAGATACAGGTTGTTCAAACAAATTGGTACAAACTCATAAAAGTGTAGTAGGTTCTTAATCATTTGTACAAACTAACTAAAATAATACAGGTATAACATCCAGAACATTCCTTTACACATGTAACACAGTTTAACAGCCATACCAGATAAACTGTGTCTTGAATTCTTAATTGTCTATCTCAAAAGTGAAACCTCATTTTGGAACATGTTTATACTGTTTGTCTATGAAAATGCCTTCCTGCCACATGCTTTACATATGCAACAGGAGTCAACTGAAGCTTTGAAGAATGAAATTCTGCACTACAAAGAAGTAAAGTTTTAAATTGTTATTTGCTACATGATGTTTGGTATTCTTTCCTCTAATAAACCAAACTAGCCCCTGTTTGTCCACTAAAAATGTGGTGTTTGTTGAGAAACTATAACTTTAATAATTGCTATATATGCAACAATATGTGCATTTCACAGAAACATTTATGTTTTGTGGTAGGTAAAGTATGAAAAAAATGTGCCTTATTGGGAAAATAATGCACACTTTATGAGACCCCGAAGTGAGTCACACTTTTAAATACCTTAACTAACTTAAAACTCAGACACTTTTGGAGATATTCCCCCGAAATATTACATTTTCATGGAATTGTATTAAACTCTTCTGACAAACCGATTAACCTAAATCCCAGTGTACTTGATTAGTGGTTATTTATATTTTGACTTTTCTATATTGGATCATGTGTTAATATTGGTTGCTGGTATTTCTTCTATTCTGTAGAATTTCTACTCTAAAGGGATGCCAGAAATAAAAGTGACTCATAATTTGTTTGTACCTCAGCACACGGTTTTGGCCAAATAAACTGGATAATTCAGCTGATTCATTAGAATTAAAACACACTTGTTATGGCATTCAACTGAAGCATTCATCTAAACACAATTAATTGATATCTGTTATTCTGGGTTTAATTCAACTTTAATCTAAAGATTCAACTTTGTGGTTGTCTGAAAGACAGCCACTGTTCCCTTGTGTTACAGATGTGTTTGCTTCCAGTTTATTCCCGGAAATCATCCAGAATGCCCACTGATCATTCAGCAAGGCCTCCAGGATTCTACAGTTGACCCAAAATTATGAATTATCAGGGTTTAGAAATAATGCAAGAGCTGTTGCATGAAAATAGAATGGCCCTTTTAACCTAACCAATTTTAACAAGAAATGTAAAATCAGCCAAACTAAATTCATTTAGTACTATTATCTCTATTAAAATTTAGTACTGCACTGTATGTGTTTATTTAGAAATTGAAGTGATGATCAATTTCACTTTAATACCTCGATCTTTCATATGTGCTGTTTGTAATTGATCAACCATTAAATTATATCACTAGTGAGTTTTATAATTTGCTAGAGAAGCTTTATTAAATTGAAAGACAATCTATATTCTTACAAAATGTCAGTATATTTAATCAGTTAATATTTTTCAAAGGAAAATGATTACAAAGAAAGAAAGTACTATGTCAAAGAAAACGGAATCACTCTGATATACAAATATAGATCAAAGTATGTTTTCATTTTTTTACAATTGATGATAGCTGTCAAGCCCCTTTGTATTTTATTTCATGATTTCTGGCTTTTTGTGTAACATATTTGACCTGTAATCTCGAGATACGAGGTTAATTCCCACCATTTGACCATTTAAATTTGTTTATATTTATTTGCACTTCATATAAAGACATGGAGTAAAATTTACAACGTTATCTTAAATTTTAAAGTCTCTTTTTAAGCTAAATTATGCATGGTCATCTTTGAATCAAACAGACTCACTAAATTGTTCACCAATGACCTTTGCTTAGTCTTGCTACCATCAATGTTCAAGTTCTAAACCACAATGTTTCTCAACCATTGTTAAGAGCTGAACATCATAACTTCTGATTATTTCTCATGGAGTTTTAAGAAGGTTTGAATACATCCAGTTTTTAAAGATTCTTTTTTGCTTTTTTTTTTTTTGTTTTTTTTTTGGGGGGGGAGTAATTTCTTTTATGAATCCTGGAACACTAATTGTGCTTCTGATTGCATTACAGCTTACGCATGTACAGCAAAAAAATATTCCTTGTTCACCTGAATACAGTAGATCACTATAGAACTTATTACATGACTTACACTGTTCCCGATATATTAAAAAGTGTGTACAGCTGCTGATTATCTGTATTGAAAAGAGGCTGTACTTTAGTCGCTCTGACATCTTACACAGGCTTGATAAAGTCAGAGTATCAATCAGGCCCTGCAATTGATCCTCAAAGAATACCATAGTTTTTTGTAGTTTGTTCTCATCCAACAAAATACCATCTTTACAAATCACTTGAGATCTGATGCCATATTTGACAAAATACTGAAATCATTTCTAACTTACATTTTAAGTATTTCATACATTTCAATAAAAATAATGAAACTGAACATTCCTAACTTTTCTTTCATGAATACAAAGTGCAAGGAAAAATTTACTGAAAAACAATCCCTTACTTAGATCTAAGGTCACCTCATCTAAGTATAATTGTAGAATAAACTCCCTGATGTCACTTGGGTAAGTTTCACAGAAAATAAGTTTATGTATGTTACATTACTCAGTTTTTGACCATGTTGCAATGTGCGAATATAAAACTATGTGACAGGTGTTGAGTATCTCTTTCACCTTTTCTGTGGTACAATATTTGAAGATAACAAAGCTAGTATGAAAAATTTTAGTTGTGATAAATTCATTGCACAGAACAGTAGTCAGTGAAACCAGACTGTTGTGAAATATGATGTTCCTTGCCATCGTTTTTGGTTTTATAATTGTTGTGAGTGACTCAAAAAAGGTATGTTTTTTAATCATGTTCTTGTTAAATAATTTAAATAAGATAACAAAAATAAAGAAATGTTACAATCTTAGATTACTCTTTCCAGATAACTCAGTCAAACTTCAAGCCTCTACATCCATTTGTGAATCGTTTAGATGAATTAGTATAGTTGTCATGCCTCTTTAACTATACCTTACAATTTATTTCAAGTTGATAACAGTAACTGGACCAACATATGAACAAGGTTAGGATACATTTGCACATGATATGTAAGGGCTATAATAACACTAGACAGCCCATTCCAACAATAGTGTTATGTTATGTCACTCAATTAAACATAAATGTCATTTGATTCAGTGTGATGAACTAGAGATTGAATTTACCCAGATGAAGCAGATGATGAAACTGCAAGAGGAGAACTCTCAACAGATACAGGTTGTTCAAACAAATTGGTACAAACTCATAAAAGTGTAGTAGGTTCTTAATCATTTGTACAAACTAACTAAAATAATACAGGTATAACATCCAGAACATTCCTTTACACATGCAACACAGTTTAACAGCCATACCAGATAAACTGTGTCTTGAATTCTTAATTGTCTATCTCAAAAGTGAAACCTCATTTTGGAACATGTTTATACTGTTTGTTTATGAAAATGCCTTCCTGCCACATGCTTTACATATGCAACAGGAGTCAACTGAAGCTTTGAAGAATGAAATTCTGCACTACAAAGAGGTAAAGTTTTAAATTGTTATTTGCTACATGATGTTTGGTATTCTTTCCTCTAATAAACCAAACTAGCCCCTGTTTGTCCACTAAAAATGTGGTGTTTGTTGAGAAACTATAACTTTAATAATTGCTATATATGCAACAATATGTGCATTTCACAGAAACATTTATGTTTTGTGGTAGGTAAAGTATGAAAAAAATGTGCCTTATTGGGAAAATAATGCACACTTTATGAGACCCCGAAGTGAGTCACACTTTTAAATACCTTAACTAACTTAAAACTCAGACACTTTTGGAGATATTCCCCCGAAATATTACATTTTCATGGAATTGTATTAAACTCTTCTGACAAACCGATTGACCTAAATCCCAGTGTACTTGATTAGTGGTTATTTATATTTTGACTTTTCTATATTGGATCATGTGTTAATATTGGTTGCTGGTATTTCTTCTATTCTGTAGAATTTCTACTCTAAAGGGATGCCAGAAATAAAAGTGACTCATGATTTGTTTGTACCTCAGCACACGGTTTTGGCCAAATAAACTGGATAATTCAGCTGATTCACTAGAATTAAAGCACACTTGTTATGGCATTCAACTGAAGCATTCATCTAAACACAATTAATTGATATCTGTTATTCTGGGTTTAATTCAACTTTAATCTAAAGATTCAACTTTGTGGTTGTCTGAAAGACAGCCACTGTTCCCTTGTGTTACAGATGTGTTTGCTTCCAGTTTATTCCCGGAAATCATCCAGAATGCCCACTGATCATTCAGCAAGGCCTCCAGGATTCTACAGTTGACCCAAAATTATGAATTATCAGGGTTTAGAAATAATGCAAGAGCTGTTGCATGAAAATAGAATGGCCCTTTTAACCTAACCAATTTTAACAAGAAATGTAAAATCAGCCAAACTAAATTCATTTAGTACTATTATCTCTATTAAAATTTAGTACTGCACTGTATGTGTTTATTTAGAAATTGAAGTGATGATCAATTTCACTTTAATACCTCGATCTTTCATATGTGCTGTTTGTAATTGATCAACCATTAAATTATATCACTAGTGAGTTTTATAATTTTGCTTTTTTTTACAATTGATGATAGCTGTCAAGCCCCTTTGTATTTTATTTCATGATTTCTGGCTTTTTGTGTAACATGTTTGACCTGTAATCTCGAGATACGAGGTTAATTCCCACCATTTGACCATTTAAATTTGTTTATATTTATTTGCACTTCATATAAAGATATGGAGTAAAATTTAAAACGTTATCTTAAATTTTAAAGTCTCTTTTTAAGCTAAATTATGCATGGTCATCTTTGAATCAAACAGACTCACTAAATTGTTCACCAATGACCTTTGCTTAGTCTTGCTACCATCAATGTTCAAGTTCTAAACCACAATGTTTCTCAACCATTGTTAAGAGCTGAACATCATAACTTCTGATTATTTCTCATGGAGTTTTAAGAAGGTTTGAATACATCCAGTTTTTAAAGATTCTTTTTTGTTTTTTTTTTTCTTTTTTTGGGGGGGTGGGGAGTAATTTCTTTTATGAATCCTGGAACACTAATTGTGCTTCTGATTGCATTACAGCTTATGCATGTACAGCAAAAAAATATTCCTTGTTCACCTGAATACAGTAGATCTCTATCGAACTTATTACATGACTTACACTGTTCCCGATATATTAAAAAGTGTGTACAGCTGCTGATTATCCGTATTGAAAAGAGGCTGTACTTTAGTCGCTCTGACATCTTACACAGGCTTGATAAAGTCAGAGTATCAATCAGGCCCTGCAATTGATCCTCAAAGAATACCATAGTTTTTTGTAGTTTGTTCTCATCCAACAAAATACCATCTTTACAAATCACTTGAGATCTGATGCCATATTTGACAAAATACTGAAATCATTTCTAACTTACATTTTAAGTATTTCATACATTTCAATAAAAATAATGAAACTGAACATTCCTAACTTTTCTTTCATGAATACAAAGTGCAAGGAAAAATTTACTAAAAAACAATCCCTTACTTAGATCTAAGGTCACCTCATCTAAGTATAATTGTAGAATAAACTCCCTGATGTCACTTGGGTAAGTTTCACAGAAAATAAGTTTATGTATGTTACATTACTCAGTTTTTGACCATGTTGCAATGTGCGAATATCAAACTATGTGGCAGGTGTTGAGTATCTCTTTCACCTTTTCTGTGGTACAATATTTGAAGATAACAAAGCTAGTATGAAACATTTTAGTTGTGGTAAATTCATTGCACAGAACAGTAGTCAGTGAAACCAGACTGTTGTGAAATATGATGTTCCTTGCCATCGTTTTTGGTTTTATAATTGTTGTGAGTGACTCAAAAAAGGTATGTTTTTAATCATGTTCTTGTTAAATAATTTAAATAAGATAACAAAAATAAAGAAATGTTACAATCTTAGATTACTCTTTCCAGATAACTCAGTCAAACTTCAAGCCTCTACATCCATTTGTGAATCATTTAGATGAATTAGTATAGTTGTCATGCCTCTTTAACTATACCTTACAATTTATTTCAAGTTGATAACAGTAACTGGACCAACATATGAACAAGGTTAGGATACATTTGCACATGATATGTAAGGGCTATAATAACACTAGACAGCCCATTCCAACAATAGTGTTATGTTATGTCACTCAATTAAACAGAAATGTCATTTGATTCAGTGTGATGAACTAGAGATTGAATTTACCCAGATGAAGCAGATGATGAAACTGCAAGAGGAGAACTCTCAACAGATACAGGTTGTTCAAACAAATTGGTACAAACTCATAAAAGTGTAGTAGGTTCTTAATCATTTGTACAAACTAACTAAAATAATACAGGTATAACATCCAGAACATTCCTTTACACATGCAACACAGTTTAACAGCCATACCAGATAAACTGTGTCTTGAATTCTTAATTGTCTATCTCAAAAGTGAAACCTCATTTTGGAACATGTTTATACTGTTTGTTTATGAAAATGCCTTCCTGCCACATGCTTTACATATGCAACAGGAGTCAACTGAAGCTTTGAAGAATGAAATTCTGCACTACAAAGAGGTAAAGTTTTAAATTGTTATTTGCTACATGATGTTTGGTATTCTTTCCTCTAATACACCAAACTAGCCCCTGTTTGTCCACTAAAAATGTGGTGTTTGTTGAGAAACTATAACTTTAATAATTGCTATATATGCAACAATATGTGCATTTCACAGAAACATTTATGTTTTGTGGTAGGTAAAGTATGAAAAAAAAATGCCTTATTGGGAAAATAATGCACACTTTATGAGACCCCGAAGTGAGTCACACTTTTAAATACCTTAACTAACTTAAAACTCAGACACTTTTGGAGATATTCCCCCGAAATATTACATTTTCATGGAATTGTATTAAACTCTTCTGACAAACCGATTAACCTAAATCCCAGTGTACTTGATTAGTGGTTATTTATATTTTGACTTTTCTATATTGGTCCATGTGTTAATATTGGTTTCTGGTATTTCTTCTATTCTGTAGAATTTCTACTCTAAAGGGATGCCAGAAATAAAAGTGACTCATAATTTGTTTGTACCTCAGCACACGGTTTTGGCCAAATAAACTGGATAATTCAGCTGATTCACTAGAATTAAAACACACTTCAACTGAAGCATTCATTTATTTCAGGTTTATTTTTTTCAATTTATAGCATTTATTTTATGCTTCTGACAAAAACCATTAGACTATTTCAGATGTCTGTAAATTAGATCAAGTGTGCTTTAAATATTATGTATTTTGATGAAAAAAATAATTTATTTTACATTATTTCATTTTCTGCATAATTGAATAATTGAAATTCACTCTCAACTTCAATTAAAAGTCAATTGTTTACTTTATTCAGTTGGTATCATTCAATATTTGATATTTATTCCCCTGTTTTTATAAGAAGAGGAATGGATACCAAAATATGATTGTTACCAAACATGGAACGGACTGCTACACTATATTGTCATGCTATAAGTATATTTGGCAATCATTCATGTGTACAGTATATTAGAATGCAAGAATCATCGACAAAGCAGCCTAATACCAAATGGGTCTGCATCAAATTGGCCTAATAGTCACAATCTGCTCTCATGAAAAAATATTTTAGCTAAATTTGCACCCAGAAAATTACTGTGTTCTCAACGAAAATATGTTTTAAAAAGGACAAAGATCTAAAATTATGTTAGGAAACAAGAATCCATGCTTACATTTAATTTTATATAAATGTTTCTAACGCTTAATCTCCACCAAACAAATTGCACTTTTAATCATTGTAACAAATAAAAGTGAATAAAAGACAGCATGAAAAGGCATTGATTACAACATCCAGAGAACTTTGGTGTATGTATATACGCTCCTAAATGCAATACTTATACACAAACATGGCAATATGTAAGCTGTGACAAAGAAGATGCAATTAACACTCTTATGTACATTATGATCTATTGACCAACATTCATAAGTATTAACTAATCAATGTTTTGGTCAATTTTTAAAACCCTTTTCACAGGTTTCTTGTCTGTAAGTCAATATCAGTCACATGCCTAAAATTCAGTATGCGATACATTTTGTCTTAACAAAATCTGCAAAGCCAACTAAGTGCATTAAACTTCAGATATAATACAACACATGAATATATATGTGATTATATGTAGGACCAGCACTGTTTCACTCTTCATTACAAGAAGTATATTTTTCAATATAAGCAGGCTGTCCTCATCCATTTCACCAAGTAGTTATAGCATGTGGGATGTAAAATTCAGAATTTAAGTTCAAAAACATGTATTGCATGTTGCAGTAGGAGTTACACTGCTTACCTCATAAGCCAGACAAATTTTGTATGCAATTTTTTATTGTTTAAGACAAGAAAGTAATATAGTTTTGTATTTATTGTGTACTTACTACATACAATCTTATTTTTCTTCATATAGATTGTAAGAATGCAACAAGATTCAATTGAAGCGTTGACAAGTGACATTCAGAATATCAAAAAGGTGCAGTTTTGCTTGTTACTTTATCATTCTTGTGGTACTTAATCTTTTGATATTCTTCTCAATAACAATTGACCACATTGCAGAAACGAAATAATGTTGTTGCTTAAACCTGTCAAAGTGTAATAGCTTAACTACATTTGGTATCCCAATTAAGCAAAACAATAGTTACAGCTGCTCAACTATTAAGTTGTGTGATATATATAGACAAAATAAAAACCCAGCATCAGGGCTGTCTATTCATAGTTTACTTATACTTGTTATAAAGAAATAACTTTAACACAGCAAAGAAGTATTGTTCACACTAACTGTTAAAGGGCATATGCTTTGACTGCACCCTGAATATTTCATAAGGTGTATTGTATGATAAAGAATTAAATGGTTTTATATTATAACACTAAAGTTTTTATTGTTGCATTGTTAGGAGTGGCAAATGGCCAGCAATACTGCCTTTTCTGCTTTTGACGACAGCGGGAATGTCTACTACAGTGATGGGGAAGTGATACCATTCAGAAATGTTCATCTCAATCAAGGGAATCATTACAATGCAGAGACAAGCACATATATTTGTCCAGTCACAGGGATTTACTTCTTCAGGTGAGATACACAAATGCCATTGCTTAATGGTTTTTATTGAAGAATCTTGACCAAGTAGTGTGCTTGTCATGTCCTGATTTAACCCACCCAATGCATTAAGCAAAACAAATCATTCAATATATTGGTATATAATCTAGACAGCATGTTTTAATCATTTTAAGCATAATGTTTACACCATGAATGCAAAATTTTAATACAGCTTTCACAATTCTCCTATTAAATAGATTCACAGACAAATCAGCCCTATGCCAAATCAGCCCATCAAATTAGCCCAAAGAATAAAATGACCTGGTCAAATCACCCCTTATGAAATAATCTGGTAAAAATGGCCCCTTATAAAATAATAATTTTAGTCATCTGGCACTCTATGAAAAAGATTGATAAAATATCTAAGTACTTTTTGGCAGAATAACATCTACTATTATGGTCTATAAATCAGTTTAAAATCTTATAATAATGAAATAAGTACAAAATAAAAAACAGCTTTTGTTTATCATTTGTTTGTTATTGTTGAGCAATGAGCTAACAATAAATGTGAAATTTTGATTATGTTAAATTTTTATTCATGTTTATATAATAATTCAATAATGAACAGAAAGGCCCATGGTTCTCTTTCATGTCCAGACAAGGGGTAATATTGTCTCCTCCATGGACTCCTCTTATCAAGAAAGCCTCCTATCAGGTAACGATCTAAAGAACTACTGTCTAAACTTTTATGTCCTAGAGCTGGTTTCAGCTTGCAGGTGTATCATATTCATGATCATGACTTGTCTAATCCGTATCAATCTGCTTATAAATCTGGTAAATAAACTGAGGTGGCTCTCTTGTCATTAAGACTACAGTGGATATATATGTTAAGAAAGATATAAGCCTTAAGTTACTTCTAAAGGAGGCAATAGAGGAGGTACATATCTTATCAAGGTACTTATTCCACACTGTAGAAGCATCAAAAACAAAACTACAAAGAAATTATTTTGGAAAATATTCTCAAAGACGATGACATGTAAAAATTAATCTTTAATTCCTTTCTGTAAATACCAACCCAAGTTTTAACCAAATTCTTGCATCACATGAATATTATAGCAACTAAACTAAAATTACTGTAAGTTCATCTCTCAGTCATACCGTTCCCATTTTAATGTGTTTGCTTGAATCATGTTTTCTCTGCTTGAATTACAGAAGACATATGGTAGTATGAATCCACATTAGGAATGTAAAGCTATAATTAACAAAACCCAAACACATTTTCTTTTAATGTGGCTCAGCTTACCTGTTATGGTCTAAAGGACTCTGAAAAACCTTATTATTGATGTTTCACCTATTCAAGAAAGGGTAACTTGAAATAAGAAAATTTATTCCAGCCCTGAATATCAAATCCCAAGTGATGAAAGAATAGGATCTTGAGACACTGAAATCTTTGTGTCATTAAAACACACATTTCTTTGATAGTTAAGTGATTTCAGAAGTGGCCCAAACAAATAGGACAAAATTTACATTATTCACCCTTTGTCTTAGAAATATCTACCTTCTTGCTTTGCTATATGACAATTGACTACATATAATGTTTACAAACTAGTCTCACTCTCATAAGTTTGATTCCTGACTGCTCCTATAATATAGTCCGCAATGCATGTTTTTCTGTCACAGAGCATTTGGATTCAAAGTGATTATAATCCACAGCCACAGTGTTGAGAGTTTATTAATTTAATGCTGCATCTGTTAACTACTTATTAATCTATGAATCTCAAGGCAAATTGTTTCAGTACACAGAGCTTGGCCGAGGGAGGAAGCCTAATGGAATTCCAGATTGTAGTTGCAGACACAAACACTGTTGGTGTGTATTCTGATGGTGCTGAAACTCCTACGGCTACAGTCATGACAAAGTGTAACCAAGGTGATAGAGTGCAGGTACAGGCTTCTGATCGGGGTGCACAAAGATGGGGAACATTTTATGGTATGTGGGTTGCAGCCTTCAGTGGGACTCTTACTGTAAATTCCTTCTACACTCATGTTGTCATTTAAATTTTATTGTACAATAAACTTGTGCAAATTGTTTTACTTAGTCTTGTTGAACTGTTTGGGCAAACTATTGTGGAATCTAATCTTTCCAAGGATAGCACTGCATATGACTTTTTAACTTTTTTGGAATATCAGCCTATTTTTGTCACAACATATTGCAATTCACGAGTTGTGATGACAAGGGCATTCAAAACAGTATAACATAGTTAGAGGTAGGCTTTCAGGGCTCAATGTTTGAACTATAGATTAATCATTGGTTAATGTGGATGCAATATCACTTTCCAAATATTGTACAGGGCATGTCATTACTGGTGATGGATAAATGAAAGCAGTGTGTGTTTGTTACTAAATATTATGCATTGAAAATTACCAACCCAGCTATTTTGTAGACTAGGATTTGAATGTAGCCTCAGAGCTATCCTTAATTCCATCAACATATTTTCATCAGCTATCATTTGAACTTGCAGTTTTCACTTTGGCTAATAAACATACAATAGGCCTAGGTAAAATTTATTTGTGAAAAATTTTACTTGCACATTTAATAACTACCGCAAGATTTAAACATAAATGTGCAAATAAATACTCTTCATCATACCTGAATGAATAAGTTCAGGGATGATATCTGTAATACAAAAGTCAAGTCATAAGAATGTGTTTTGATTAGATCACTTGGAAGGTCCGCCCTGTTTAACAACATGAAGGAGAAAGAAATGGATGTACCTTTCACATTGAACAATCCCATTCATAAATTCTTTTGTACTTTGGCTCACCAAAGCATGGACCTTGGATCTAACAAGTGACTCAAACAACATGTACCATTTATGCTTTATGTTGTTCTCAACCCAACCCTGATACCATTACCATTCCTTCAAAATGCCTACAGTGGCCAAATGGTCAGACCAAAGACCAGATATTGTTCCCTTGTTGAACATTTAGTGCGGTCAGTCTGTGCTTAAGACACTTTATCACTTTATTTTGATAATGTGAACTTAGTGTAATTTGTGTAATTTAAGTTCTTCGTAAAAAATCATGAGGCATCATCAAACATATGGAAAGTATGGTGAAAGAGCATGAGTAACATGCATGTTACTCAAGCATTTTAATGCCGTCCATTATTTATATGCTGATGACACATACATACTCTCATGATACTTTTAACTTTAATCAATGAACTAAAGTTTTAGTTATCACTGAACTAGCTGATTGCCTCAAAGAAATGTCTTGGCAACAGCTGTATCAGTGAAAACACTTAGGGTCACATTGGATGCAGATAATTAAACACACAGAAATATTTCCTATATTTGTCGAGTGTGATTGTCCACTTCAGGAACTCAAACTCTGGGAATTTTTAGTTATCTCAACCACTAAATGGCAGTGATGGGTAATGTCATAATCTCCTGGACTATTGCAAGTCCCTGCTCTGTAATTAAAGGTGAACAATAGCAGACACCATGCTGCAGGCTAAATAGATTCACACATGTTACACCATTCTTGATTGAACTACTCTGCATTGAATGTCGGAAACTCCAACAACAACACTCTTGGCACATATAGATGCACAGGTTCGGAATATACATCCACCTGTGGTCATAAAACAATGATTTGCTTGCTTCAAGATGCAAGTGTAAGCATCCAAGTGGTACCAAGTTGTTTTCCTGTCTTTGTTAGTTAGCAAACCGGATACACCAACTTGCAAAACGAACAGAGAGACTTTAGTTTTAAAATTTGCAACTTGTATGTAAGAGCAGACTGTGTACTTTGGTTATGATGCTCTACACCTTGCTGTAGGCCATCCTGACAAAGGATTTGGATCTATGGATTTGATTAACGTGAGTTAGTTGTCTAGATGCTTGTTGATTCTTATTATTTGGCCATGATTTGAGAGGTGAAAATGAAAGAGCCTTGAACTGGAAGGCTTTCACTTGATAAAACGTTTTCAGGTTCTGGATTTTAATCTCCACAGCATTGTAATTTGCTCGGCTCCGCAGGTAATTGTTGGTGAGCTTGCAGCTAGCTGTAGCTTGAAACTCAAGGGGTTTCTAACAATTTCTTCTTAGTTGCTATTAAATCTAATATTTTGCCTATATGCTTAGTATTGAGAGATAGAGAGTATTGTGACTTTCACTTTCTAGTCATATTATAATGTAGTTCACAAGCATGTGTGATAATTGGCAATACACTCTGGCAGTTAATATATACAGCCTCTACTGGAAGCTGGAGTATAGTGACAACCCATTTGTGAAGTACCTTTTGAGAAGTTAAATTAAGCTCCAGTGGGTCCTGCGAGGTTTTGCAAAAATATCTGACCTGTTTGATATGTCTAGGATCCTGGGAACAAGCAGGGATAGGTTATTTGAGGACGTAACTAAGTGTTCTACTGCATCTGTGGTATTTATCCCAACCAAATACAGTAAATGGCACAAATCTAAGTAAGTTGTGTCTTGTACACTTTTCATGGTCCAATAATAAATCATTTCACATGTAAATCAGCTGTCTATTGGTATATGCTGTCTTAATGTTTGAATTACTGATCCTTTTCTGTTACACAAATGTCAAGACATGTAAATGAACATTTATTACAAAATTTATTTGTCTGTATGTGTGTTTTAGGGAAGACAGATATTTTGGGTATAAAAATCCTAAAATTTTTACTTTGCATTTTTTACAAAGTATATTACTCAGTCTGATTGCTTGTTTGTTTGTTTATTTACAGCATAACACCAAAACTACTGAACAGATGGACTGATTCAGATTATGGTGTTATTAGATCAATAACCTCGGCTCCCCTCCGAGTGTTCTTGTTTAAAATGCCCCCTGTAGGAGGTTGGTACACTATGTGTGCTTTCTAGTTTTGAAATATTTAATTTTTACATATATTTTACGTATGTATGAACTACACAGATTGAAAAGAGCAGGACATATAGAATATATTAGCATGCCAGAGGATGAGAATGAACATTACTGAGTATAGACGACCCTTAGCATTTATTCCATTTCTATATTATGACGAGACATTAACGTTAACTGTTAAGATACTACACAAGATCCATTAATGTGCGAGAACTTTAGCATATATTGTTGAGTCTACAGCAACATTAAAGCTACATAAAATTGTCTCATTTCTGTCAACATTTGTTAACTTCATAGAAGTGATATCCTGATATTGCACCATACTTACAGCATAAATGAGCTATAGAATTCTATATATATGTGTGAACAGAACCCTGGTGGTTCCTTTCATTACTTTATATCAGTATTTAAATATATTTAGTCTATATTACTTAAAATTACAATACATTTTGACCATTTTCTAGCCATTTCTTCAAATTACCTTTAACAAGGTCTAAATGAATTTGGCACTTTTCTAATAGTGCCAAGTTTGGTCCATTTTTCAATCACTATTATGATTTCTGTCATAAATTGGCCATATTGTGCATTTTATAATCTAATACACTTAGATAGGAAGCTTGAGCAATATTTTATCATTTAAATCTTTATCCACAACTGATTGAATTCAACCTTGTTTCAGTAGAATGTTTAACCATTTGTCTTTCAGTAACATCAGTAATACTTTGTTCAGTGAGAACTGGACTAAACCTGCACAGAATTGCAAAAAATACTCTGATATGACATAATGATTGAATTCAACCATGTTTGGCAGTAACATTTGTGATCCTTTATGCAGTGACAACTGAACCAGCCTGCACATCTTGTGTGACAGAATTATGACAAAGAGTCAGATACAACAGGAATAAGACATGATTGAATTCAACCATGTCTGTCAGTTATATTTGTGATCCTACATGCAGTCTCAGAACTGAACTACCCCGGGCAACTTGCAGTGCAGAATTATGAAAAATACTGTGATATAACAGGAATAAGGGATGATTGAATTCAACCATATCTTTCAAGAACCTTTGTGATGCTTTATTCATTAAGAGTTGGACTAGCCTGTGCAAAATTGTACCACAGAATTGTGAAAACATACCACGATGTAACAGGAGTAAGAGATGATTGAATTCAACCATATTTGTCAGTAGCATTTGTGATCCTTCAATATGCAGTGAGAACTGATCTAGCCTGCACAACTTGTAGCACAGAACTATGAACAATACTCTGATATAACTGGAAAAGAGGTGATTGAATTCAACCATGTCAGTCTGTAATATTTGTGAACCTGTATGCAGTGAGAACTGTACTATCCTGCACAACTTGTAGCACCGAACTATGAAAAATACTCAGATATAACAGGAAATCAGATGTGATTGAATTCAACCATGTCTGTCAGTAATATTTGTGATCCTATATGCAGGGAGAACTGCACTATCCTGCACAACTTGTAGCACACAAGATGAAAAATACTCTGATGTAACAGTATAGGACATGATTGAATTCAATCACGTCTGTCAGTAAGATTTGTGATCCTTTATGCAGTGAAAATTGGACTAGCCTGCATAGCTTATACCAGATAATTGTAAAACATACTTAGATATTGCAGTAATAAGTTGTGACTGAATTCAACCATCTCTTTCAGGAATGTTTGTTATCCTTTCTGCAGTGAGAACTGGATTAACCTGTGCAAATTGTAGTACAGAATTGTGAAAAAGACCTGTACATAAGAGATGATTGAATTCAACCATATTTTGAGTAGCATTTGTGATCCTTTATGCAGTGAGAACTGCACTAGCCTGCACAACTTGTAGCACAGAATGATGAAAAATACTCGGATATAATTGGAAAAGAGACGATTGAATTCAACCATCTCTGTCAGTACTATTTGTGATCCTATATGAAGCAAGAACTTTACTATCCTGCACAACTTGTAGCACCGAACTATAAAACGTACTCAGATGTAACAGTAAGACATGATTGAATTCAATCACGCCTGTTATTAACATTTGTGATTCTTTATGCAGTGAAAATTGGACTAGCCTGCATAGCTTATAGCACAGAATTATGAAAATTATTTTGATATACAGGAATAAGAGATGATTGAATTCAACCATGTCTGTCAGTAATATTTGCCATCCTTTATGCAGTGAGAACTGCTGTAGCCTACAACTTGTAGCACAGAATGATGAAAAATATTCAGATATTACAGTACTAAGAGCTGGTTGAATTCAACCATCTCTTCCAGTAATATTTGTGACCTTTCATGGAGTGAGAACTGCTGTAGCCTACACAACTTGTAGCACAGAACTATGAAAAATACTCAGATATAACAGGAACAAGAGCTGATTGAATTCAACCATGTCTGTCAGTAATATGTGTGATCCTTAATACAGGGAGAACTGCACACGCCTGTGCACATTGAAGGTTAAGTACAGATTTATGAAAAATACTTGAATATAATAAATATTGAACGCTAAACAAAAATACAAGATGCTTTTAACAGATATGACTGATTGAAATAAACCAAACAGATTCAAGACAAGAACCTCAAATGGCCATCCCTAGTTCAGATCTCTTGGTGCAGATCTTATAAGGGCTGTTTTTAGTTCAAAGGTTATATTGTAAAAAATATCTCACCCATGTCAAAACAAGAAACTTGTCCACAAATATCTATTAAAGTGACGAAAGAATGGCCAAGAAACAGAACGATTGTTAAAATTATTCCAAATTTACCGAAAACAGCAATTAGTGAGCACTCGAAATGCCAGAAATTCAAGGACAAAGACTCATAAAAAATGATAACAGAATAGAGTTCGAAGGGGCATGCATTCCCCCAACTCTATAAAAAGCAAGTTTTCTCCTAATCGAATTTTGCCATTGTCTTTCAGTGACTTAATCCCTCTTAATGTATCTATGGTTATAGTCTGGCTCCTTCCATTAGAAAGATTTGAAAATTATTCAATTCTAACTGTACATGTAAATTTATTAGTGATCTTTTACAGATTCAGGAAAAGAGTCATACTACTGGATAAAATTAAGCGTCCCGCAAGGGACGTTTGTTTGTGTATGGGAGAGCTTCAGGCTCCGGCGGCTCCGGCGGCTCCGCATTTTGTTTTCCTTATAACTCTGTAACCGTTAGGCGGATTCTTTTCAAATTTGGCAGGTTTAGGCAGTAGCCTTGGGGAATTTTTTTGAATATCCTGCAGTGACATTTCAACCAATCAGAGAGGTCACATGACCAAAAATGTCTTTTTTCGATGGGGAAGCTTGTCCGGATGATAACTTGAAAGGAATTTTATCAATTCACCTGAAACTTGGCAAATACATTCATTCTATTAAAATCTGGAAATCATTCGATTTTGGCATTGATTGGTCAAGAAATGGCCGAGTAATTAATGATTAATTAATCATTACGAATTTTCCAAATAAAGAAAACACAAAAATGCTTATATCTCGAAAACCGTGCTAGATAGAGCGATTTCGACGAAATTTTTGACCCACAGGGTATCTCTGCGGAGTAGTTTTCCCAATTTTCAAAAAAATTTTCTCTCGCCCAAAATGGCGGCCATTTTGAATTTTCGAAATTTTCGCAAAAATTGCAAAACACAAAAATGCTTATATCTCAAAAACCGTGCTAGATAGAGCAATTTCGACAAAATTTTTGACCCTCAGGGTATCTCTGTGGAGTACTTTTCCCAATTTTCAAAAAATTTTTGTCTCGCCAAAAATGGCGGCCATTTTTAATTTTCGAAATTTTCGCAAAAATTGCAAAACACAAAAATGCTTATATCTCGAAAACCGTGCTAGATAGAGCGATTTCGACAAAATTTTTGACCCACAGGGTATCTCTGCAGAGTAGTTATCAAAATTTTGAAAAAATTTTTGTCTCGCCAAAAATGGCGGCCATTTTGAATTTTCGAATTTTTCGCAAAAATTGCAAAACATAAAAATGCTTATATCTCAAAAGCCCTGCTAGATGGAGCGATTTCGACGAAATTTTTGACCCGCAGGGTATCTCTGCAGAGTAGCCATGCCAAGTTTCAAACAAAAAATTTTTCGCAAAAAATGGCGGCCATTTTGAATTTTCGAATTTTTCGCAAAATTGCAAAACACAAAAATGCTTATATCTCGAAAACCGTGCTAAATAGAACGATTTCGACGAAATTTTTGACCCACAGGATATCTCTCCAGAGTAGCCATGCCAATTTTCAAAAAAATTTTATCTTGCCAAAAATGGCGGCCATTTTGAATTTTCGAATTTTTGCGCAAAAATTGCAAAACACAAAAATGCTAATATTTCGAAAACCGTGCTACATAGAGCGATTTCGACGAAATTTTTTATCTTCAGGGTATCTCTGCAGAGCAGCTATCCCAAAGAGCTTTCACTTGGTGAAGTTTCAGACCCATAGCTAATTGCTCACCTACTCAAAAAGAGTAAATGCGAATTACCTCTAAAAGTATTGCAGATGGCCAATTTTTCTCAAATAACTCATTCACCTACTTTTGGAAGAGCTTTCACTTGGTGAAGTTTCAGACCCATAGCTAATTACTCACCTACTCAAAATGAGTAAATGCTAATTATCTCAAAAACTATGGCGGATACCCAATTTTTATCAAATAACTCATTCATGTACTTTTGGGAGAGCTTTCACATGGTGAAGTTTCAGACCCGTAGATGATTACTCACCTACTCAAAATGAGTAAATGCGAATTATCTCTTAAAAGTATTGCAGATAGCCAATTTTTCTCAAATAACTCATTCACCTACTTTTGGAAGAGCTTTCACTTGGTGAAGTTTCAGACCCATAGCCAATTACTCACCTACTCAAAATGAGTAAATGCGAATTATCTCTAAAAGTATTGCAGATAGCCAATTTTTCTCAAATAACTCATTCACCTACTTTTCGGAGAGCTTTCACATGGTGAAGTTTCAGACCCATAGCTAATTATTTACCTACTCAAAATGAGTAAATGCTAATTATCTGTAAAAGTATTGCGGATACCCAATTTTTATCAAATAACTCATTCATCTACTTGTGGGAGAGCTTTCACATGGTGAAGTTTCAGACCCATAGCTAAGTACTCACCTACTCAAAATGAGTAAATGTGAATTATCTCTAAAAGTATTGCAGATAGCCAATTTTTCTCAAATAACTCATTCACCTACTTTTGGGAGAGCTTTCACTTGGTGAAGTTTCAGACCCATAGCTAATAACTCACCTACTCAAAATGAGTAAATGCGAATTATCTCTAAAAGTATTGCAGATAGCCAATTTTTCTCAAATAACTCATTCACCTACTTTTGGGAGAGCTTTCACTCTGTGAAGTTTTTCAGACCCATAGCTAATTATTCACCTACTCAAAATGAGTAAATGCGAATTATCTCTAAAAGTATTGCAGATAGCCAATTTTTCTCAAATAACTCATTCACCTACTTTTGGGAGAGCTTTCACTTGGTGAAGTTTCAGACCCATAGATAATTATTCACTACTCAAAATGAGTAAATGTGAATTATCTCTTAATAGTATTGCAGATAGCCAATTTTTCTCAAATAACTCATTCACCTACTTTTGGAAGACCTTTCACACACGAAAATAAAAAATTGTGAATATCTCGGAAAAGCTATTTCTTCTGCTTTAATGCTCGGCGGGAGATACACACCACGGCAGTGGTCTTGACAAAAATTTTTGTCTCCCCAAAAATGGTGGCCATTTTGAATTTTCAAAGTTTTTGCAAAACACAAAAATGCTTATATCTCGAAAACCGTGCTATATGGAGCGAACTCAACAAAATTTTGGACCTGCTGGGTATCTCTGCAGAGTAGCCATGCCAATTTTCAAAATATTTTTGGCTCGCCAAATATAGCGGACATTTTTAATTTTTTTATTTTTTGCAAAACACAAAAATGCTTATATCTTGAAAACCGTGTTAGATAGAGCAGACTGCGCTGACTTTGGTTGCCACAACAGTATAAGGCTAGAAACGAAGCATTTTCTTAATACTTTAGCACTCACCTTTATATCCTTTTCGGGACGCTTTGTTTTTGCTATGCAAAAACATTATCTTTTTTTTTGCGAGCGATCCTCTAGTTACATTTTATATCTTAAGCTTATTAGGGGGCTCGGTGGTGTACGTAGCGGTTAGAGTTCTCACCTACAACCTCTGAGGCCGCCGGTTCGCTTAACTTTTATTTGTTGTTTTACGTGGCATTCAACAGCCAGGGTCATATTGCGACGGGTAGTTTACAGGTAGAGGAAACCAGTGCATACTCAACTGTAAACCACCGGGCATTGGCAAGTAACTACCAACTTTCTAACATTAAGTGCCCAGCCCGAGATTTGAACCGGCGACCTCAGAGGTTTGAGGTGAGAACTCTAACCGCTACACCACCGAGCCCCCGAATGCTGGATTTTAAACAAGTTTTAAACTTGGACTATGATGATGCCAATTAAATATTTAAATCATTTATTTATATTTTATATTTAAATCAGCAGATAAACCCTAAACATAAATGATTTAAACGAAGTCTCCATACACACATATTTACTGATTTTACTTATTTACTGTAATATACACATACATATACCACTGAACATTCTTTTGCAGTTGTTTTTTGTTCTTTTGGAAATTTTAAAATTAAAAACTCACCTCATAAATTTTTAAATTCCAAAACAACATAAACAAAACTTGCTGGATACAAACACCACATTTTCATTAATTCTGATAACAGTACAAATCAAATATGGTATATTAAACTCTGCTCTGTTAAAGGGAGAACAATAATACTTAATTATTATATCATGTAATATAAAACAACTCATCAAAACACTGTTGTTGAGTGTTTCAAATACCAAGAATAAAATGTACCCAAAATTGTACCTATACACACATACACTGTTAAAATAAAGATATCCTCATGGCTATCAGGGTGATAAAGATTTGTTGTTGTGGGGCATACTGAAAAACCAGATCCAGCAGGGTCCCTTGTGTAAACAAAGACAGTATCATTTACTCTCACTGTACTGTGAATACATTCTGTTATTTGGAGAACCAACCAAAACAAAAAGAGTATCATGCAAGGCTGAAAAATTGGGCTTCTTATAAGTAGTAAACCCAAAATTTTCACAAAAGTATTTTTTTGGTTAAATCAGATAATGTGAGAGCAAACTCTATATTTTAACCTTCACCAGCATTTAAAAGCTAGAAGCCATACAATGGAGTACATTTTACTAACATCATAAAACTAAAAGAGGTATTTAATTCAGGGCCTTGCTACAATTTACTATTGGAGTTGACATTTGATCCTAAAACAACATTACACTCACACACAAGAACCCTTACCCTGTACTCTTATCTCTTCAAAGTTTGCTGCACCACAGCTCTAGCCTTACATTTGAAATGGACTTTTAATTATAATTGGTTTTTTAAAGTGCTGAATCTCCCATATAAACAGAGGACTCAAAATAATATTACATAATGCCCAAATTTGTACCAAATCTTTTACAAACATGTACATACATATTTACATCAAATTCATAAAACATAAGTACAAGTTAGGCCATGTAAGCTGACCATACTGTCTTAGCAGAATGCTGATGTAAAAGCCAGCATGTATGTATATTATATGAACTGGAAGTGCATTATCCAAGCTGAAATTTTTTTGCCAAATTACAAGGAAACAGGAACCTTTAAGCAAGGCTACCACAGCCCCAATGAAGTAACAGGGAAAGATGAAAAGTTCTTTTAGTTCAAGCCTCCTCCTTGCCTCCCCACCACCCTACTGAGTTTCATTACTCTGGGAGTGGTCAGGCTACTGATGTGTTTTCTTTCAAATTGATTAAAAATGTGCAGTCCTGGAATTATTCCATCCCAACCCCTCAAATATGAGGGAAGGCTTATCTGCTATCCCACTGAAAGTGTTTATGTTATCTCAAGACCATAATTAATAGCCCATCATCTGCATGTGTCTTGTGGTTGTAAGTGACTGCTCTCTCATACAGAAGCACTGGAAGAAAGCAATTGTGTGGATGTGTCAAAACTCAACACTATACTCTGTTTTCAAGCCCTTTCCCATGTTCCATGAATTTCCAATATCAAACTGTTCATGCATAGATTTGGCTCGTATTATCTTTTTAGCATATGAGTATTCCAAACAGATTGTAATAATTTACAAAGTTAGCATTTAATATTTATCACTCTATTTCATGATAGTATAGATCTTATGCATGAAAGCCCATTTGTAAACAAAACAAAACATGCACTTGCTTGCATTTGATGCGGTAAGATTTCAAGACACACACACAAGCCAAGTGTGAGCATCACAAGCAAAACTCTATGTATATTTTTGTCCATTCCTTACTTATTAATAATATGGGCTGTGAATCTTTTGATGTGGTCAGATTTAACCTTGGGCCCCTCCTTCAAGGTCAAACGATAGCCAAACTTAAAAGTGCTTATAACTCACAATAAGGTTAGCAACTGCTGTAATTACATTTAGAAACAAAGTTAGGTTACCCATTTAAGGTGAATGTGTTAGACGTGCTAAGAAACCTAAAACTTGTATTCTAGATTACATAATTGTATCTATGCTATAAACGGAAAAACGAAAGGACAGAATTACACCAATTTCGAAAGCAACTTAGCTATGATGGTGATGTATCTCCCTGTCAAGTTTGAATTCGATTGGACAAAGCATTTTCGAATTAGAGTCCGGAAACATTGACGAACAAATAGACAAACAAATCGACGGAATTACACCAATTTCAAAAGGAACTTAGCTATGATGGTGATCTATCTCCCTGTCATGTTTGAATACAGCATTTTTGAGTTAAAGTCCGGAAACAGAAATGTTGATGGACAGACAAATCGACAAAAAAACAGACATACAAACTGACAGAATTACACCAATTTTGAAAGGAATCTAGATATGATGGTGATCTATCACCCTGTCAAGTTTGAATTCAATTGGACAACCGTTTTCAAATTAGAGTCCGGAAACGGAAATTTTGACGGACAGACGGACAAAAAACAGACAAATGAATGGACGGAATTACACCAATTTAAAAAAGAACCTGGCTGTGATGGTGCTCTATGTCCCTGTCAAGTTTGAATTCGATTGGACAAACCGTTTTCGAGTTGGAGTCCGGAAACGAAAATGTAGACGGACAGACAGACAGAAGGACGTCGGACACATCAATCTAATGGGCGGGTTGGTTACACGCAACCCGCCTAAAACTATACAGATCCACAGGTTGCTTTCTCATTAAAAAAGTTATAACTTACAGTGAATTTGTTATTCATGAAGATTGGATATGTTGATTTTATGAATTTTAAAGTATACATTCAATAAAATAAATTTCTTAACTGATAAATATGGAGCTTGTACAAGTTGCAACTTGTACAGGTCCAAAATTTGTACAATTTGCAACTTGTACAAGTCAACCTATACAAGTTGCAAATTGTACAAGCTGTTTGTACAAGTTGCAACTTGTACAGATTTCTCAACTTTTACATAACATGTATCCAATTACCCGTAGTTTGTAAAAGATTGCAAATGGGGACTTAATGCAAAATTCATATTGTGTTAAATTTACTTATGTACTGTATACTCATGACATATACAAGAACAAGGCCACTGCCGCAGCGGTTATCTCCTGCCTTAGAATCAGTAATTATGGAGAATTCTCAAACCATAGCACCAATAATAAGGGTAAAATAAGGACATTTTAGTGTGACAACCCCATTTAACCTTGAAGCAGGGGTCAAAGGACAAATCCCACCTGGATAAGATTCCCAGGCCATGACTTCCTATAAGTTGTATTCACAATCGGAACCTCTAGGAGCTATATTTAAGGCCTTTTTAATAGGATAACCCCGTTTGACATTAAACATGTGATATGGCGGCCATTTTGTTTTTTGAACTAGGCCAAAATTACTATCAGGCTAGGTTTTCTAGCCATATAGCTTTTGTGCAAATTTGATGAAGCTAGCTGGAATATTTCAAGATTTAGAGCATCTTTACGATTTTCAAACAATTAGCCATGATGGCCATTTTGTTTTTCAAAATGAGGCAAAAATTTTTTAGATTCCCAGGCCATGACTTCCTACAAGTTTTTTTTCACATTCCGAATCTGTAGGAGCAATATTTGAGGAGATATAAGGCCTTTTTAATAGGATAACCCCGTTTGACATTAAACATGTGATATGGCGGCCATTTTGTTTTTTGAACTAGGCCAAAATTACTATCAGGCTAGGTTTTCTAGCCATATAGCTTTTGTGCAAATTTAATTAAGCTAGCTGGAATATTTCACGATTTAGAGCACCTTTACGATTTTCAAACAATTAGCTATGGCGGCCATTTTGTTTTTTAAAATGAGGCTAAAATTTTTCAGAGACAGGTTTTCATAGCCATAAACATTCCCTGCAAATTTTGTGAAGATATCTTCATAAATGAATATTTGAAGATTTAGAGCACCTTTACGATTTTCAAACAATTAGCCATGATGGCCATTTTGTTTTTCGAAATGAGGCAAAAATTTTTTAGATTCCCAGGCCATGACTCCCTACAAGTTTTTTTACATTCCAAACCTGTAGGAGCAATATTTGAGGAGATATAAGGCCTTTTTAATAGGATAACCCTGTTTGACATTAAACATGTGATATGGCGGCCATTTTGTTTTTTGAACTAGGCCAAAATTACTATCAGGCTAGGTTTTCTAGCCATATAGCTTTTGTGCAAATTTAATTAAGCTAGCTGGAATATTTCACGATTTAGAGCACCTTTACGATTTTCAAACAATTAGCTATGGCGGCCATTTTGTTTTTTAAAATGAGGCTAAAATTTTGCAGAGACAGGTTTTCATAGCCATAAACATTCCCTGCAAATTTTGTGAAGATATCTTCATAAATGAATGAGATATTAAGGTTTATGCAAAAACGTGACGAACGGACAGACGGACGCACAGATGGCATTTTATAATCTCCCGACCACGGCCTTCGGCCATGGGCAGGAGATAACAAGGGTACAGTGTCTGGCTTTCTGCCAACCACAGAGTCAAATCTTAGGATAGCACTGGATGTTGAAATCTGTAAACTCGGTATTATTGCCCGCATTTGCAAACCGCCTCCGCTGAAGTTGTTTTCAGATTTGTGTAGCGAGATGGATATTTGTAGTGATGTGATGTGAAAGGTTTACAAATATAAAGGGTCTGTAGATGCACAGTTTGAAATTTGATTTTGAAGTGAGAAGACATATTTTAATTTTGAAGCGTGGATACCGGTATAATAAAATAAGATTAGCAAACTGGTTTATATTTGGTAAAATAAATTTAGAAGACATAATTAAAGTGTTAGTAAATGGATATTTTACAGAAGCAAACTGTAAGTATTTTAATAAAATATTCAACAATTTCATTTAAAATAAGAAAATATATTTGCCTTTATACTTTTTTGTGATTTATGTATGTGTGGCAGTTGGTACATACTTTTCGTGTATAGGAAGCGTTGTGTTCCTAGAAGTTATCACGTGATTACATTATTTCTGTCAATCAATCTTTAGAAGAAGTTGTGAAATATTTTATCTGTAAAATATATTTTTTTTGAATTAATATAACTGGAAAAGGTCTGTTTTGCTTGAGAATGAAAATACTACAAGTTTGCAGTTTACATGCACTCATTTATGACAAACGTCTACTCAGTAAAAGATCTTTTACTAGATATTGGTCATTAAAAATATGGGGGATGCGCAGACAATGATTTTACACTAACAGTGACTGTGTGACACTTGAGGATAAAATAAGAAGCATTTACAACAATGAAACTTGTGAGTTATTTTTTTTATTGAATGAAAGCTTGTACTACAATGAAATCACTTCATTCACAATTTCTTTGCGGTTTATTTGTTTGACAAATGAGGACGAAGACTGCAATGGAAACCCAAATTCAAATGGTTGAATGTAGAACTACGGAGTTGTGCATATTTTCATTGTCTCTGCCACGAATCAGTCTGTAGTAAAATAACATCCGTTCATTTTTCTATCTATCCATTTTGAAGGACTAGTCATGTGTTATTTCTACAATATCTAGTACTACCGTGACGTCACTTCATTCATTAATTTCTTTGCGGTTTATTTGTTGGACAAATGAGTAAGGCTGTGACTACCTGTTTTAAACACAAATATCTGTCAAGCGATGTGATTGGTTCATAAATACTTTTTAAATTAATATTGTCAAGCTTCGATGAATGAAGTCACGCAGATGCGCAGACAACGATTTTACATTAACAGTGACTGCGTGATAAACCAGCGGACGAAAAAATATATGTACTTTAATTGGGCTTTCATGTCTTGAAACCAGCAGACTGAAAAATATGAACTTTAATTAGGGATGCGCAGACGACTATTTTAAACATAAATACCTGTCAAGCTATGCGATTGGTCCATAAAAAATACTTTTTAAATTAATTGTCATGCTTCGGTGAATGAATGAAGTTGCGCAGACAACAATTTTACATTAACAGTGACTGTGTGATAAACCAGCAGACGAATAAATATATTTCACATCTATAAATATATTTCACATCTAGAAACCAGCAAACGAAACTATTAAAAAAGACTCATTTGAGTAGGCCATCACAATGGAAAATACAGTAGTTTCTAGGACATACAGGACCTTACAGAAAGCCAGACGTAGTGCTAGACAACGTTTTTACTTTATAAAATATAACTGAATAAAAGCATTAAAATGTTTCAAAATGGCAGAGTGTATACTATACACCTTAATGTACAGATATGTGAACAAATATTATACAGAATTTGATATTTAAGGGCTTAAACGGCCGATTTAAAATGGTGGCCACAACCCAGTACATAACTCGAATCAAAGATTCGACCAATAATCATTCTTATAAACTTTTCCCACAGAACTTTTTCTTTGAAACTTAGTGTTGCTTGCAAAATTTAACTAGAAATAGGCCGCCCTGTTGATAGTAGATGCGAATAGAAACATGATAGCATAGAAGAACACACATTATCATGTGTAATGTCCACCCATGAACCTTTTGCCAAAATTGTACAGTAGTCTTACAAGACCCTGTTTCATTTGTAAAATATATCAATGATGCTTAAATATTTGTTAGTGTAGATGTAAATTATTTCAGCTTCATGCCTTTTTGCATTGGTTGGGTTGAAAATTTTGACGAAATCACTCTATCTTGCACGGTTAAGAAGATAGAAGCAAATTCCTGTTTTTCTATTTTTGGCAAAAATTTGAAAATTCAAAATGGCCGCCATTTTTGGGAAAAGGAAATTTTTTTTAAAATTGCCAAGAGTACATTTCTTAGATACCCTATGGGTCGAAAATTTCAACGAAATAACTCTATTTTGCACGGTTAAGGCCAGTTTGTGTTTTTCCATTTTGGGCAAAAATTCGAAAATTCAAAATGGCCGCCATTTTAGGGGAGGGGAAATTTTTTTTTTAATTGCCAAGAATACAATGCTGAAATACCTGTGGGTCGAAAATTTTGACGAAATTGCTCTATCTCGCACGGTTAAGGAGATAGAAGCAAATTAGTGTTTTGCCATTTTTGGCAAAAATTCGAAAATTCAAAATGGCTGCCATTTTTGGGGAGGGGAAAATTTTTTAAAAATTACTAAGAGTACAATGCTCAGATACCCTGTGGGTCGAAAATTTTGACGAAATCGCTCTATCTCGCACGGTTAAGGAGATAGAAGCAGATTGGTGTTTTGCCATTTTTGGCAAAAATTCGAAAATTCAAAATGGCCGCCATTTTTGGGAAGGGGAAAATTTTTGGAAAATTGCAAAGATTGCATTCCTTAGATACCCTGTGGGTCGAAAATTTCGACGAAATCGCTCTATCTCGCACGGTTAAGGAGATAGAAGCAAATTTGTGTTTTGCCATTTTTGGCAAAAATTCGAAAATTCAAAATGGCCGCCATTTTTGGGGAGGGGAAAATTTTTTAAAAATTACCAAGAGTACAATGCTCAGATACCCTGTGGGTCGAAAATTTTGCCGAAATTGCTCTATCTCGCACGGTTAAGGAGATAGAAGCAGATTGGTGTTTTGCCATTTTTGGCAAAAATTCGAAAATTCAAAATGGCCGCCATTTTTGGGGAGGGGAAAATTTTTTAAAAATTAACAAGAGTACAATGCTCAGATACCCTGTGGGTCGAAAATTTGGACGAAATCGCTCTATCTCGCACGGTTAAGGAGATAGAAGCAGATTGGTGTTTTGCCATTTTTGGCAAAAATTCGAAAATTCAAAATGGCTGCCATTTTTGGGGAGGGGAAAATTTTTGGAAAATTGCAAATATTGCATTCCTTAGATAATCTGTGGGTCGAAAATTTCGACGAAATCGCTCTATCTCGCACGGTTAAGGAGATAGAAGCAAATTTGTGTTTTGCCATTTTTGGCAAAAATTCGAAAATTCAAAATGGCCGCCATTTTTGGGGAGGGGAAAATTTTTTGAAAATTGCAAATATTACATTCCTTAGATACCCTGTGGGTCGAAAATTTCGATGAAATCGCTCTATCTCGCACGGTTAAGGAGATAGAAGGAAATTAGTGTTTTGCCATTTTTGGCAAAAATTCGAAAATTCAAAATGGCCGCCATTTTTGGGGAGGGGAAAATTTTTTAAAAATTACTAAGAGTACAATGCTCAGATACCCTGTGGGTCGAAAATTTCAACGAAATCACTCTATCTCGCACGGTTAAGGAGATAGAAGCAAATTTGTGTTTTGCCATTTTTGGCAAAAATTCGAAAATTCAAAATGGCCGCCATTTTTTGGGGAGGGGAAAATTTTTTTTTAATTACCAAGAGTACAATGCTCAGATACCCTGTGGGTCGAAAATTTCGACGAAATCGCTCTATCTCGCACGGTTAAGGAGATAGAAGCAAATTTGTGTTTTGCCATTTTTGGCAAAAATTCGAAAATTCAAAATGACCGCCATTTTTGGGGAGGGGAAAATTTTTGGAAAATTGCAAAGATTGCATTGCTTAGATACCCTGTGCGTCGAAAATTTTGCCGAAATCGCTCTATCTCGCACGGTTAAGGAGATAGAAGGAAATTTGTGTTTTGCCATTTTTGGCAAAAATTCGAAAATTCAAAATGGCCGCCATTTTTGGGGAGGGGAAAATTTTTGGAAAATTGCAAAGAGTACACTCATTAGATACCCTGTGGGTTGAAAATTTCGATGAAATCGCTCTATCTCGCACAGTTAATGAGCGAAAAATTGTAGTAAAATATCTTTAATTATATTAAAATTGTAGTAAAATATCTTTAATTATTTTGGCTTAAATGCACGGAAACCAATGGGTACTGAAAATAGCTGTACTTAAGTATTACTCAGTAAGCAAAAGAGGTACAACAGGCAAAAGCAATCCCAAGCAAGCTACTGACCCAATAAGCCTGCATACCAAATTTGGTGACAATAGCTCTAATACTTTTCCTTTAAATGAGCGGAAACCATGCGTGACGCCGGACATCGGACGCCGGACGCCGGACATCGGACGGCGAAAAAAGCAAAAATAATATATCCACCCCCCAGGGGGGTGGACATAATTAAAAGGAGCTATTAATAATATCTCTTAAGAAGAGCTAGACAATCTTATTGTGGCCTAGCCTATCCCAGCCAATCTTAAGATTGGTAGGCAAACTTAGATTATCATGATCACAGACAAACATAATCACAAACATAATTATTTTGGTGGGGGTTAATAAAAATGAAATAGCTGGGAAAGCTTCTGGACTGTACAAACACAGAAACCCACCCATTTTATCAGATTTTAATAGCATGTCAATCATTCTTCACTTTTCACTCTCATGGCATCTGGATAAACATTACAGGGTGGGTAAGAGAGGAGGGTCACCCTTTTTTTTGGACAGAGATGCAGATTTTCCTTAGGACTAATCAGTGAATCTCAAAGCACAGAAATACACTTTCATATGATTTCTCAAAGGGGAATAGGCCAATCTGACCGGAGAACACATACTGAACTATTTTAATTACTTTCATGTGTGAACAAGTAGTGGCTAATCACTCCTGCATCTTAGTCCCTAGATCTGCTCACTCTTAGTTAGTGAGGGGGGATTCAGAAATCCTTTCATGTATCCTATATGACCAATAAATCTATCAGTCTGTGGTTGTTTAAATAAACACTACCTGGGACGCTGGGATCTGGTGTGATAAACTGATTACACGAATTAGAATGAAACTGTACACTCCACATACTTTTACTTTCTTAGCAGTATACATGCATATTGCGTATGCTTTTCCAACACAGTGTATACTTTTATGTTAATGAGAAATGGCATAAAATACATTTTTATGCTAATAAGACAAGTTTAAGAGTGAAAAGACAAAATAAAATGTAATATTATAGTTTAATTGTATTCACTGGATAAAACCGGTGGATACTTAGTGTTTAGTGTTCGCTATGCTGCCCCCACTGCTGTCGCGCATAAACATTTTCTACGCTAACACTCTCAGTGGAAAGCTACACTAGCTAGCTTCAGCAAATTTGCAGGATATCTTCATTGGGAGGGAAGTTTCACTGCGACTGAAATTAACCTCATTCTGAAAGACAAGATGGGCTCCCTGGGCATTTCTTTGAAAATTATCTACTTTCTTCTACTGGCTGGTTCTCGTAACTAGAAGGTTGAACCTCTTCATAGGGCATATGTATAACAAATATATGTCCTGTACAAGCATACAGACATTTGACCTGAAGCTCTTCATTCAAGGTCATCCATGGAGAGCCAAAGTACCCCATGCAGCAGACTTTAAAAGAAGTGCCTATATCTCCCTTATTATTGGTCCTAGAGGTTTGCAATGTGAAACCAACTTATAGGATATCATAGACTAGGAATCTTCTGATGCGATCAAATATGACCTTGGGCCCCTCTTTCAAGGTCAAATGAGGATAGCCAAATTTAACAGTGCTGCTTATTCTTTGTCCTAGAGTTTCGCAATATGAAACACACCTATAGGAAATCATGGGCTAGAAATCTTCTGATATGTTCAGATTTGATCTTGGGCCACTCCTTCAAGGTCAAAAAAGAATAGCAAAACTTACAAGTGCTTATAACTCATATATACTTGGTCCTAGAGGTTTGCAATGTGAAACCAACCTATACTTTTTAGGCGGGTTGCGTGTGACCAACCCGCCTATTAGATTGATGTGTCCAAAGTCCGTCTGTCAACACTTTCGTTTCAAGACTCTAACTCGAAAACGCTTTGTCCAATCGAATTCAAACTTGATAGGGACATAGTTCATCATAGCTAAGTTGCTTTCAAAATTGGTGTTATTCCGTCCGTTCATTTGTCCGTTTTTGTCCGGTTATCTGTCCATCAATATTTCCATTTCCGGACTGTACCTCAAACACGCTTTGTCCAATTGAATTCAAACATGACAGGGAGATAGATCACCATCATAGCTAAGTTGCTTTCGAAATTGGTGTAATTCTGTCTGTTTGTTTGTCCGTTTTTTGTCTGTCTGTCCGTCAACATTTCCATTTTACTGACCCTACCTCAAAAATGCTTCGTCCAATCGAATTCAAACCTGACAGGCAGATAGATCACTATCATAGCTAGCTTGCTTTCAAAATTTGTGTGATTCCGTCACTTTGTCTATTTTTTGTCCATTTGTCTGTCCTTTAACATTTCCATTTCCGGACTATAACTCTAACAGAAACCTTACAACTAGATCATCTGCAGGTATTGCAATTTCTTGTGAAAATAAATGGTAAAGTAATCCTCTACACTTACTTAGTTCCAGTCCTATATTTACAATTCAACTGCTAATGTGGAACAGCCCCATACGTTAAACAAAGGTGCAGGAGAAGTAATATTAAAGAGAAAGAAAATTTATGTAAAGACAAGGTACTAAACCAAAACAATTCAATAGCAAATTGACACTTTGAATTTATAAACTAAATGTCAGCAATGGTGAAAGGAACAAATGATTAGATTTTGATGTCTGAACCCAGGAAATAATTTTTTAATCATTGCACTCATAAGCAATATTGGAGTTGTTGGGCCTTGGCAGAAGTGTGCGCTCCCTGCGTGCTCTTGTTGTAATTGTAATCACACACCACACCCTTTAAAATATGATTAAACAGGAATTTATTAGCAGTGGATCTTTTCAGCTCCCTTCAATTTGAGGAGAGGGTTTAGATCATTTAAAAAATTAAATTTCTTTACAGAAGTTTTACATTGATACTTCAAGGCAGTCATACTGTGATAAAGTATATTGTATCAACTGACATTGGACTAATGTTGAAACTAATAAACATTTACATGGAGGAGGAATAAAATGACTTTGTTGAAAGTATTGACTTCATTTGTGCATTAATTAATATTTTTTGCACATTTGTTTTCTTTTCTTTACAACAATGCAGGAAAAAGTGATTTTTATTAGTGAAAAAGAGAGTGTTTTTTCCATCAATTTGAAATAAAACCTCTTCCCAGATGTTTTGCATGATGGGGTATGCAATATAAACAATCCAATGGAGTTGTTATCTATAGCCTGTGGTTTTATGTAGATGAGTGTGATAAGAAAGGGGGAGAGTGTTCCAGCGACTGAGGGACTAAGATGCAGGAGTGTAATGTTTGTTTAAATCTGTCCTGGGATCAGTGTTCCTTGGGTTCACTCTGCAAAATAATCTCCAAACCCTGCAACTTGCAAAAACACTGAATGCTGTGTATTTTATCTGTGTTGCTTCACACTTCAGTAGCCTTGCCAAGGGCTATCTCACACAGTCTTGGAAACGGGAACACAAATGTCAACAGAAATTTATGTTTTTGTTCACGTTACCCTGTGCCATTTCACACTGACACATTTCTTCACTGATTTTGGTGAGAATATATGGCAAATTGAGCTTCCTTGACCTTGACTTTTTTTTCTTAAAGATAGATGAAAATATATCAATACAATGGCAATTAACCTTAATTCATCTTCAACACAAACAAAAATTCTAGTGGATTACTATTTTTGTCACTAATATACAAGACAATGGGTTGTCATAACATAATCAATTGGGATTATGTAATATGGTTCATGTAATATGTTACACAATATAATTGGTGATCTCAACGAATATCTGTGATCTCAACGGATACCGAATATTTGATCACCAATATGATCACATGACAATGTATCCTGCCTTCCAAGGCAACCACAGTCTTTTCTTAACTGGCTCATACTGATTGAATTTATTCATTATTTACCCCACAGCCTGTTGGAGTATTGTTTCACTGATGTTGTACGGGTGGGTGGGCAGGCGAGCCAGAGGGTGGTTTAGCAGGCAACAGAAAAAAGTTTGTCCGGACTGTATCTCAGAAACCATAAGGTGCTGGAGGTTGATACTTGGTAGGGACATTGGTTAAGGGGTCTAGGTGTGCAACATTATGGTGTGACTTTGATTTAACCTCTGACCTTGCTGTAGTGACTTTGATTTTGAAAATCTTGTCCGGGCTATGTTTAGAAAAGCATAAGGTGTAGCACTTGATACTTGGTAGGGACATTGGTTAGGGGTTGTAGGTGTGCAACATCATGGTGTGACCTTGATTTGACCTTGTTGGGACCTTGACCTATAAAATCTTGTCAGGGCTATATCTCAGAAATCGTAGAGTGTAGGAAGTTGATTTTTGGTAGGGACATTGGTTAGAGGGTGAAGGTGTGCAGCATCATGGTGTGACCTTGATTTGACCTTTGACCTTGATGTAGTGACCTAGACCTATAAAATCTTGTCTGGGGTATATATTTCAGAAACCGCAAGGTGTAGGAAGTTTATTATTGGTGTACATAAAATTATGAGAACAAAATGACTTTATCTCCTGACTTAATGAGTATTTATTAGGGCTGCAAACAATTACTCGAGCATCAATAAATAAGACTTAATAAGTCGATCTTGGCTAGTATTCGAGTCCATTTTAAGTACTCGGTTACTTACTACATATTGTATTATTGCCCACGTATATGCTACATTTCAGCATTTGTCACAAAATATCAAAGATGTGTTTGCTTGAAAACGTTTTTCTTCAAAAGTTTCATTTCTGTAATCGACACTTTGTTTACACAGGACTTCAAATGGTAGTTACTAAATCTTGTGGTAATTCGAATTTGGGTTGGTTCTCAGAGGGCGAGTACTCGGTGCCGTTTTTTAGCACCCATCCCAGTCCTAGTATTTATTCACATAAATCTTTTTCTGTCACCAACCAGGACAGGAGGTTCTCGGTCGCCTAATTGTTAGCAAATTTGGCATCTAATCACCGGCTGTCACCTCTGTGTGGGCTCAATCCCCTGTAGTGACAATGCTGAGGATATGTCCCAATATGACCCTTGCTGTTAAAAGTTAAAGCCACAATTTTGATATGGGAGGGGCATTGGTACTGGAATAGGTTCTCTTTCTTCATTGGTACTGGAATATGTTCTTTTTCTTCTTGAAAACTTTAGATTTTACCACAGAGGTGACTTTACCGGTGGCTCATTCCGGTACTTCCAGGGTATATGGACATGGGCGTTTACAACAATGTTTTGTACTTTTCAACGGAAATGTGGCTACAAACCTTATAGGACATATTTGTAGCCACATTTCTGAAATGTAGCCACATACTGGAAAAGTACATGATGACGTCGTAAACGGCCATGTCCATATACCCTGGAAGTACCCTCATTCCTGCTAAAAGATAATCTTTACCAAGGCACTACGGGTTTATTACTGTAAAATAGTGTCTTACAGCCCCCAATACTGAAATTTTCCCTGTGTAGAAGATACATGTGTAATCATGTGTTAGGTTTTATTTACTGTGGAAACATACAAAGCTCTTTCAATAAACCTGTTGGGATGACTTTTGTAATTGAAGCCCTTTCAGTCCTCAGAATTAGTGTAGTTTGGAATTCTGAGGATGACCCTGAATAAGAAGCTTTAAGGTCAAATGTCTGCAAGGTAGTAGATGACATGTATATCTGTTATACATATCACTTATGAAGAAATTCAACCTTCTACTTCTGAGAATCAGCCAGTAGAAAAAGGTAGATAATTTTCAAAGAAATGCCCGCAGCGGCCATCTTGTTTTTCAGAATGAGGCTAATTTTAGTCCCAGAAAAGCTTACCTCCCAATGAAGATATCCTGCAAATTTGGTGAAGCTAGCTGAGTGTTAACATCGAAAATCTCTCTACACACAGCGGCAGCGGCGTAGTAAATGCTAAACCAAAAAGTAACCACCAGATGCATCCAGTGGATACAAATATAAACATTCAGATTTGATATTTTCAAAAGATTTGCAAATTAATTCATATGCAAGGAAAGCTATTTTGACAAAATAAGTCTGATGTTATTTAGGGCATGTTTTACTTCCCAAAAGTTAATTATTTTTTCCTTTGGTTAGGCCCTTCCAACATAAAAATGTTATAAATATCTGTTGATTACTTTTGAGTTATTGCAAATAGACAAATAATGTACAAAATACAATCTCCTAGAAGAGTTCAGAGTGGTATATCATTCTGTTTTGTAGTGAAATGAAGTGTGTAGTTAATTTTTTAACAAAAACCTGGCAATTTAAACCACAAGTTTGAGATCTGTTAAAGTAACACTATTTAACAGAAAGGCTAAGGTTAATGTGGGATTCTCATTGGATGTAAATTCTTACACAGAAACATTTCAGTCCTCCCAATTTTGCCATCAAGTCTGCCCAAATCTTGGGGAAGGTCTATCTGCTCCCCCTCTGGCTGTATATTTTACTCATCCCAAACAGTCACTACTGTATATTTTAACTAAGCAGGTGCTGATAATGAATTACCAAACCACAAATGATTTCACATCTGGATTTCTTGTCTAACTGTAATCTACTATTTCACATAGTACACCACACTAATTAGCTGATTTTTATAAAGTTGTGTACTGGAGTATTTTATGTATCATACTTTGTGAAGAACACAAAGTCTGTGAAATATATTCTTAGCTTTCAAAGAAAATGAATACAGTGTTTTATTGAGTGTATCAAAGATCTACAATTTTAATGCAAGTATGGATAACAATATTTTGTGGGGAGGGGTATCAACAACTGACAGTCATAGAATATAGCACTTTGGAGAAATCACCGATCAAATTTTGGTAAGAATCATCATTCTCTTTGCTTATAACCTTAATAAGACAATGCATTTGATATAAATGTTTTTCCCATATAATATCTTCAAAGATATCTATTATATATTTAAATATGTTATCTAATAAAAACAAATTTGTAATAAGAATATAACACCTTAAACAATATATAGTAATAAGAATATAACTCCTACACCGCCAGTCTATGTCATGCTATGTTAAGGTTTCTTATTTAATTATCTCCCTCTTTCGGCCGAAGGCCATGGTTGGAGATTATAAAACACCTTCAGTGGTGCATCTGTGCGTCCGTCTGTGAAAAGTCTGTGCAAAATTTTGGCCTCATTTTGAAAAATAAAATGATGCTCTGAATCTTGAAATATTGCAGCTAGCTTCATCAAATATGCACAAAAGATATATGGCTAGGAAAACTTATTATGTCTGATGGTAGTTTTGGTATAGTTTCAAAACAAAATGGCCACCATATCACATATTTAATGTCAAATAGGGTTATCCTATTAAAAAGGCCTTATATCCCCCTTGCCAATGCCCCTAGGGGTTCAATATGTGAAAACTTGCAAGAAGTCATGGCCTGGGAGTCTTGTCCAGTTGTTGCATTTGACCTTTATCCCCTGCTTCAAGGTTAAATGGGGGGTCATCATACTAAAACATCCTTATATCTCACTGGTTATTGGTGCCAGGGCTTCAAAATATAAAAGCAGCCCATGGGAAGTCCTGGCCTGCAATTGTTTTGCCTGTGAACAATTTTGGCCTTATTTTGAAAAACAAAATGGCCGCCATAGCCAATTATTTCATAATCATTAAAATGCTCTAAAACTTAAACTATTGCAGCTAGGTTCACCAAATTTGCACAAAAACAAAATGGCCACCATATCACATGTTTAATGTCAAATGGGATTATCCTATTCAAAAAAGGCCTTTTATCTCCCTTATCATGGCTAATATGAGTTTGGAATGTGAAAACAACATATAGGAAATCATGACCTGGGAATCTTTTTCAGTTGCTGACTTTGACCTTTGACCCTGTCTTCATTGTAGAAAGGCTGTATATCTCCCTTAGTTCTCCATTATTACTTTTCCTCAGGTGGGAGATAACCACTGCTTCAGTAGTCGTCTTGTTGTTCATTGCAAGTACTTATATTTAATGACAGATGAATTGTGCAAAACAGAACAAATTTTGTTTGAAAAATGCACCTCTGGTCAAATCTGACCACACCAAAAGATTCCCAGCCAATGATTTCCTATAGGTTGGTTTACCATCCCAAACCACTAGGACAAATAATAAGTGAGTTATAAGAACTTTTAAGTTTGGCTATCCTGGTTTGACCTTGAAGGTGGGGTCCAAGGTCAAATCTGACCACACCAACAGATTCCCAGCCCATGATTTCCTATAGGTGGGTTTACCATCCCAAACCTCTAGGACCAATAATAAGTGAGTTATTAGCATTTTTAAGTTTGGCTATCCCAGTTTGACCTTGAAGCAGGGGTCCAAGGTCAAATCCGACCACACCAAAAGATTCCCAGCCAATGATTTCGTATAGGTTGGTTACCATCCCATACCTCTAGGACCAATAATAAGCGAGTTATAAGCACTTTTAAGTTTGGCTATCCTCGTTTGGCCTTGGAGGAGGGGTCAAAGGTCAAATCTGACCACACCAATAGATAACCAGCCCATGATTTCCTATAGGTGGGTTTACCATCCCAAACCTCTAGGACCAATAATAAATGAGTTATTAGCATTTTTAAGTTTGGCTATCCCAGTTTGACCTTGAAGCAGGGGTCCAAGGTCAAATCCGACCACACCAAAAGATTCCCAGCCAATGATTTCGTATAGGTTGGTTTATCATCCTAAACCTCTAGGACCAATAATAAGCGAGTTATAAGCACTTTTAAGTTTGGCTATGCTCGTTTGACCTTGAAGGAGGGGCCCAAGGGCAAATCTGACCACACCAGAAGATTCCCAGCCCATGAATTCCTATAGATTGGTTTACCATCCCAAACCTCTAGGACCAATAAGTGAGTTATTAGCACTTTTAAGTTTGGCTTTCCTCATTTGACCTTCAAGGAGGCATCCAAGGTCAAATCTGACCGCACCAAAAGATTCCCAACCCATGATTTCCTAGAGGTTGGTTTACCATCCCAAACCTCTAGGACCAATAATAAGTGAGTTATAAGCACTTTTCATGACTGACAAAGAAACGCCCGTGGTGGCCATCTTATTTTTCAAAATGAGACCAAAAATATTCCCAGTCAAGATTTTCTCATGAGGAACATATCTCTACCTATAATACCCTTTTCTCTAGGGGGCAAGAAAAGTCCTTGCTTTAAGTCGAATAAGCATCCCTGGCGGCCATCTTGTTTTTCAAAATGAGGCCAAAAATATTCCCAAGCAAGATTTTATGGTTATTAATATATCCTGCAAATGTGAGAAGGCTAGATGTAAGATTTTTTTGTTAGAACAGTAACAGTGAAATCTCTCTACACACTGCGGCGGTGTAACGAAGTGAAATCCATACAATTACTGACAGACATGATTAAATTCAATCATCTCTTATTCCTGTATATCAAAATAATTTTCATAATTCTGTGCTATAAGCTATGCAGGCTAGTCCAATTTTCACTGCATAAAGGATCACAAATGTTAATAACAGGCGTGATTGAATTCAATCATGTCTTACTGTTACATCTGAGTACGTTTTATAGTTCGGTGCTACAAGTTGTGCAGGATAGTAAAGTTCTTGCTTCATATAGGATCACAAATAGTACTGACAGAGATGGTTGAATTCAATCATCTCTTTTCCAGTTATATCCGAGTATTTTTCATCATTCTGTGCTACAAGTTGTGCAGGCTAGTGCAGTTCTCACTGCATAAAGGATCACAAATGCTACTCAAAATATGGTTGAATTCAATCATCTCTTATGTATAAGTATTTTTCACAATTCTGTGCTACAATTTGCACTGCAGAAAGGATAACAAACATTCCTGAAAGAGATGGTTGAATTCAATCATAACTTATTACTGCAATATCTAAGTATGTTTTACAATTATCTGGTATAAGCTATGCAGGCTAGTCCAATTTTCACTGCATAAAGGATCACAAATCTTACTGACAGACGTGATTGAATTCAATCATGTCCTATACTGTTACATCAGAGTATGTTTCGTCTTGTGTGCTACAAGTTGTGCAGGATAGTGCAGTTCTCCCTGCATATAGGATCACAAATATTACTGACAGACATGATTGAATTCAATCACGCCTTATTTCCTGTTATATCTGAGTATTTTTCATAGTTCGGTGCTACGAGTTGTGCAGGATAGTACAGTTCTCACTGCATACAGGATCACAAATATTACAGACATGGTTGAATTCAATCACCTCTTTTCCAGTTATATTGGAGTATTTTTCATAGTTCTGTGCTACAAGTTGTGCAGGCTAGATCAGTTCTCACTGCATATTGAAGGATCACAAATGCTACTGAAAAAATATAATTGGTTGAATTCAATCATCTCTTATTCCTGTTACATCGTGGTATGTTTTCACTATTCTGTGCTACAATTTGCACAGACTAGTCCAACTCTCAATGAATAAAGCATCACAAAGGTTCTTGAAAGATATGGTTGAATTCAATCATCCCTTATTCCTGTTATATCAGAATATTTTTCATAATTCTGTACTGCAAGTTGCCTGGGATAGTTCAGCTAGTTCTCACTGCATACAGGATCACAAATATTACTGACAGACATGGTTGAATTCAATCATCCCTTATTCCTGTTATATCACAGTATTTTTCATAATTCTATACTGCAATCTGCCCAGGCTAGTTCAGTTCTGGATCACAAAAATTACTGACACACATGGTTGAATTCAATCATGTCTTATTCTTGTTATACCTGACTCTTTTTCATAATTCTGTCCTACAAGATGTGCAGGCTAGTTCAGTTCTTACTGTATAAAGGACCACAACTGTTACTGACAGACATGGTTGAATTCAATCATTGAATGTCGTATTAGAGTATTTTTCACAATTCTGTGCAGGATTAGTCCAATTCTCACTAAATAAAGTATTACTAATGTTACTGAAAGACATGGTTGAACATTCCACTGAAACAAGGTTGAATTCAATCGAGCTGTGGATAAAGATTTAAATGATAAAATAATAAAAATATTGCTCAAGCTTCCTATCTAAGTGTATTAGATTATAAAATGCACAATATGGCCAGTTTATGACAGAAATCATAATAGTGATTGAAAAATGGACCAAACTTGGCACTATTAGAAAAGTGCCAAATTCATTTAGACCTTGTTCTTTTTAATACATAATATGGTGCTGAAACCTCGACTGCTTGTAATACTTCAGACGGCATGAATTTTAAAAATAAATATTTATATTATAATTAAAAATAATCTTTTTTCACTTATGGTAATGATAAGGGAATAGGATTATAAATATCCTTAGTAACATATCTGAAATGGTAATATAAGAATAATTTGAAGTTTGGTATTCAAGTATGCTGAGAAACATTATAGAAAATAGCTAAACTTTTATAACAGCCATTGATATATGGTAAAAAGGAATACAGCGGCTTGTTCATGGACAAGGTTTATAGTTTATAGAGTGTTTACAAGCAATTTTTGGGACCTGCATGACACTCTAGAGTTCAATGGTTAGCATAAAAATACTTTATTTAGTCATCATCTTGAATTTTACATTTTTTGGAAACAATCAAAATCTGAGATGGCATAAGAAATCAGTAATCAATGGCTCTCCATTTGGACATATTTGTTATTTTTATCCATGTATAAATGTCAGTTGACACAATGCTCAGAAGGAACTTTATTATTGCTATCAGTATTATCATTATTATTTTTATAAAATTAAATCATTTCAAAAAATTTCTTTTTACCAATCCTTGGTGAGCCAAAGTCAAAACTGAAAGTTAAGAAAAGTCCGGAGACAATTCGACTTGTTTTAAACATATTGATGATCAAAGTATGCAAAAAATGTATCAAGTTACTTATTGTTTGTTTTTGCCAAGCCTCAAAACAGATATAACTTACAGTTTTCATCCTTTCATTTATGTTACATTGTTGTTTTGCTGGTATTTTTATGACCAATCCTTGTTCAGGCTAAGACAAAATTGAGAGTTAAGAAACAATGCTACATGTTTTATATAGTTATACTAATGATCTGCAGAAAAAGTATCCAGTTACAATTTTGTTTTCACAAACACTCCCCGCAGATAATATTTTTTACACTTTTAGAATACTTCTGTTCTTGACATTTACAACATTTCCAGTGAACATGGCTTTTTCACAAGAAATATTTATATAAAAGTATTTAGACTTTACTTAAAGGAAATTAACAAAGCATCATTGCCAAAAATAGCTATGTTGTATTGTAGTACCAGTTGGATTTTATACTCAATGTGTAATCTCATTTACTACAGAACTCAAGTACTATTTAATTCACTTTACTGACACTCCTTTAAGTGAAGGAGAAGGTCTTTGTACTAGCCATTTGTTAAGACTTCTGGTGTTATTTGACTGCCATGGGGGGGGGGGGTGGCATTTCATGTTGGAGAGTTGGTAGTTACTTGCCAACGAACAGTGGTTTACAGGGCAGAATCTTGACTAAATAGTATTCACTGGTTTCTCCACCCATAAACTACCCATCGCAAAATGACCCTGGCTGTTGATCGCAACATAAAACAAAAAATAAATCTAAAGCAAAGCCAGGGGCCAGGGTGGCAGAGTGGTAACACTCTCGCCTCCCACCTCTGAGGGTGGGGGTTCAGTTCCTGGCACAGCCTCAAGTGGGAAAGCTGTTAGTTGCTTGCCGATGATCGGCAATTTACAGTACAGAACCCTGAAGAACTGTATGTACTGGTTTCCTCTGCCCTTCCAACTACCCATCGTGATATGACCTGTACAGTGTTGAAAGCGATGTAAAACCCCAAATAAATAAATAAAGCAAAGGCTGCCATTGGATATAGCACGCATTGAGAGAGGCCTTCCAATCTTATCCACTAAGCTGACGAATTGCCTGACACACCTTCAACTGAATTGTGATTTATTTGATTTGATTTCATTTATGTGGATCTAATATTCCCTTTAACAAATTGCATTGGTTATGTAAAGCCAGGTAGTTTTAAGGAACAGGGGCAATCAGTACATATTATTTTGTCAAGATTCAGCACTATATAAACTAACCAACTTTGCCAAATAGGGGCAGTTTTGATCTGTCCATCTGGAGGTGGGAGGGGCGTATCACCAAGGTAATATCAGAATAACATGATGAACTACATATTTCATTTGCAATGTGAAATCTGTTCATAATAGCAAAGAGCATCTACACAATTCTTATGTTATTGCTATAATATGAAGGGCCACTGGCAGTTGTATAATTCTATATACCTCACACTGAAACACGACAATGGATATATTTGGAACAAGTGGTAATTTTACATATTATATAAGAGTTAAAACAAATTATGACAGATGACACATGACACTCTAAAACAGTTATCAGACCATTTTGTAATATTCTATATTGTAATTTGACTTTAATAGCGCTTAATCTCCCTCAAAAGGCAGACCCTAAGACACAACAACAAAGACGAAAGACCAAAGAATTCATAGTCGAGAGACACAGAAAGGGATCCACAACACAGAGACAATTGGAAAAATATAATAAACCTAAGATGGGTAGGCTTTTTTGAAGAGATAAGCTTTCAGATTCTTTCTAAAGGATAGAAGATATGTGGCAGAGCAGATGTTATCCGAGAACTCATTTGCCCTGATGTATGTGCTGGGATTTTCTCCAAAATTTCTTAATGAGATCATGTATACCATGGCAGATGTAGCTATTCTACTGTCATGTGACAAAAAACACAGATATTGACAAGCTTATTAAAGCAGCAGCTATTATTGCCGCAGCTATCAACTTAGCTGTCTCAATTCATCATCTTTGTAATGGAATAATCAATTGTGATATCTGTATTTATGGACTTATTAATTCAGTAACGCGACTTAGGTATCTCAATTTATTGACTTAGTAATTTGATAAATCGACTTAGGTATCTTCATTTATGGACTTAGTAACTAAATAAATTGACTTAAGTATCTCAATGTTACTAAGATGCATCACCTTGAAGCTTTTGACTTAAGACCAACTATGGGGTGATGAATTCATCTACAGATATTATTTTAAGCCGTTTATGAGTGCTTATAAATCTATGTATTGCCTTATTATTATTAGTTGTTTGGGATGGTTTGAGATGTGATTTATTATTGGTTTCTGTGAAAACAACTTCCGTGAAACCGCAATGCATAAATGTTTGGTGGGGTCACATTTGATCTTAGTTTGATCTTAATTTGACGCAACCTTCAAGGCCTAATGTGGTTCTTTAAATAACAGTTTGGGGTTTGGCTTTCTTTTTTAACAATTTTACCTTCTTTAGTCTTAGATAACTGTAAGAAGGTTAGCTACTTATAGTAGCATACTATGAAACAGATCAAGCCATAAATTATATGGACATTTCAAATTTAAATTCTTGCAGTTGCTTTATTCAATATTTTTGAGTTGAGTTTTTTTCACTTCAAACAAGCTTTACTTCCTATCTTCCAATATAGTAGGCAAGTTTCACTTCACATGCCCTCTTTTATCCAACTTTGAGGGATTCACCAGATATGGAAAATAGTGCGTGAAAGGTTAAAAGAGCAACATTGATATGCGTTGTCCTGTGTACATGATTAAATGAGGTTCACATTAAAGTGTACAATTCAGCACATAATTCAAAGATTTTGCTATGCTTGAAGCTCGATCAGTTTGGTGATTAGGCAGACAGAACTCTGGCACTTTTTATTTATCTATATTAGTAATATTATAATTTACTGTTACTCAGCCTTAAGTCTTCCGATATAACATGATTATTCTTAATTAATATCTGCTGGGCTACATGTTACAGAAGATCTCGGTGTACTAATATAACTATTATTCCTGTATCTTTTTATCTTAAAGGAATTCTAAAACAAACCAAGCCAGTTAATTGATACATCTGTTTGTGTAGTCCAAACTGTGGTCATTGTCTCTGTGTGCATTTTAGAAGTAGGTTAATTTATTGAGTTGCTAAGTTGATTAATCAAGATAGCTAAGTTGATCGATTGAGTGAATAAGTCAATAAATCTAGATAGATAAGTAAATTTTATGAGCTACTGTGTCAATAAATCAAGGGAGTGAAATTGATTAATCATGCGAATAAGTCAAGAAATCAAGAAACATAAGTCAATTTATTAAGTTACTAAATCATTATATAGACATAAAAAAACTCATGTTAGCCCTTCAAGTCTTTTGTTGTAGTGAATGTCACACTTAGTATAAATGATCTTTCTTCAGAAAGAACCAACATAAATTATGGTAAAACTTTGTATATTAACATGTAAAATATCGTTTAATTCTTATAGGATATGACTAAAAGCCAATCTTTGCTTCGGTATAACATTGTGCCTATCCTTATTTTACATTGTGATAAGTCTAAATGAAAACTGAATGCTAAGAAAATTTTTAAACTTTACCACATCTATATATATATAATTAATGACAATCAAACTTTTTGAAATTTACTTAATGTAATGTAAATTTTGTTCCTTATGACAAAGAAATTGTTACTTATAGCATTTACAGCTATCTGTTTTGAATACTTGTCCACTAAAGTGTTTCTGTGAAAGCACAAACATGGCCTTAGTTTCACATGACAGACTACCAGGAATAATAATCCCATCAGACCAAGACATATATGAAACATCACAGGTAACATCGCTAATGTTAGCTGCCTATCATGGAAATATTGAAAGGGTTTTGTCTTTACTAAAAGAGAATCAACAGAGTATCATGTCTAAAAATATCTTTGGTCAAACAGCCTTCGATTATGCCATTGATAATGGGCAAATAAGTGTTATTGACATTCTTTTGGCCTATAACATAGATCTCTATGATATAGACTCAAATGGCCAAAATATATTACACAGGTGTGCTCAATACGGATCTATGCCAAAGGTGGAAACCTGTCTTACCATAGGGATAAACACAGATATCTGTAATAGAGATGGGGACACAGCATTAACAATTGCAGCCAGAAGTGGAAATCTTAACATTGTCAAGCTTTTAGTTAACAGTGGGTCTGATGTATCAATTAGAAATAATGATGGTTTGAATGCAACTGATTGTGCTTTTTGCAACAACCATGAAGAAGTACAAGCATTTCTTTTAGCTTCACAGGAACTGGCCATTCCTCATTCGCTTGGATGCACAATGTTGGAAGAATGCAGACAAGGAAATATAGAATCAGTTAAAAGTCTTATAGATGCCCATGGAGAAGCCATAGTTAATTTCAGAGATCAAAGTTTCCAACATTATAGTCCTTTACATGTGGCATGTAATGCGGGACATTTAGCACTAGCACAGTTACTGAAACAAAATAGAGCGAACATAAACAGTCGCAATCATATTTTCGACACGATTCTCATGTCATCTTCTATCAGAAATAACATGCACATTGTGGAATGGTTAATAACACAAGGAGTAAGAATGAATAATAGAAACTCTTTCCATGAATCCGCTCTTTTTGTGGCTGCAATAAAGGGATACTTTCCTATGGTTAAACTCTTGGTAGAAAACGGAATTTTGCTGAATTTTCATACAACCAAAAATTCAACAGCACTGCATGCTGCAGTGCAAGAGCAGCATTTTGATATTTTAGCCTATCTTTTAAACAAAGGGGCATTGCCGGATGTGACAGGATATGGAGGAACTCCACTGAGACAAGCTGTTATATTGAAAAATATGGTTATGGTGGAGTGTTTGATAAAATATGGTGCTTGTGTAAATCAGCATGACCATAACACTAACTCTCCCCTTACGGCTGCAGTTACTGCAAATTCATTATATATGGTTAGGTATCTGATTGAAAAAGGTGCTGATGCTAATATAACTGACAAAAATGGATTTTCACCAAAGGATATTGCACGTTCTCTTGGATATTATGATATTGAATCATATTTGACAAATATAACCAGATTTAAAGTGCCTTTAGATGCGACATTTAACAGAAATGTTCCAACAGCCCAAGATCACTTGTTTCAAATGTGTCAAACTGGTAAAGGAACAAAAAATCAGTTTGATAGTTTTATCAGAGGAGGGGCAGATGTAAATGGCATTAATATTGATGGCAGGACACCTTTAATTGTTGCAACCAAAAACTGTTCAAAGAACTGTGTCCAGTGGCTACTTGAAAAAAGAGTTTGTGTTTTTACAAAGGATAAAGAGTCAGTTACAGCAATAGAGTATGCAGTTGAAAATGAAGACAAAGACCTTGTGGCCCTTTTACTTAATGCATCGCATGAAAGTATCAATACCAAACAGACAAAACAAGTTTTGGAAAGTTCTACCAATCGCAGCATCCAATTTAACTCACATACAAGTACCAGTATCACAACCATGCTTCTTGAACATTGTGGCTTTAGTGGAAATTACATATCCTCACTTTTAAAGAAGTGCATCACTTTTGAAAATGTTGTGATTGCCGAAATATTGTTTGGTTATCAACTTGGCTCTGATTTATTTGACCCAAGTGTCGTGACTATTTCTTGCATGAGCTCAAACTTAGACATTTTACAGCATCTAGTGAAGTACATATCTGATTCAAAGCATAGACATTTCTATTTTAAACTTGCTGTCAGACTTTGCTTAGCAAATCAGCTTCACCAAGCACTTTCGACTCTCACACATGAATTATCTAGCCCTGAGGACATCTTTTGGACCAGCAATCAAAACTTTTGGTGTGGATTTGAGAGTGAAGCATTCAAGTTAACAATGGAATTTGTGGTTGACAAAAGCCTTGATATTAACGCCCAAAATATCAGTGGTTGGACATTCCTTATGTATGCTGCTTCCATGGGGATGGTTGAAGTAGTAAAATTTCTTTTGTTGAAAGGCGCTGACAGCTGTATGGTAAATAAAGATGAAGAAGATGCAATTGGTATTGCATTGAAAGCTGGACAATATGAAACGGCCATGCTGTTGACGGATGAACCTTTAGTGGCATCAGGTATTTTAGATGCACATATTCGTATTACACAGAAAAACTTATAAATAATAATATCAAGACATTAATATTCCAGAACTTTTGTTAGATCTTTTAGACAAAAGCTTCTGCTGATGATACACGAACCATTTCCTTTTACCTAGACCATTATATTCTTAGTATCCAGTAGCACCAGTTATTGTCAATAATTAGTGTAAATAAGCACAAATTTTTCATAAATATCTCGGAAATTATGTAACCTGTAAATATATGTATTATATATGATTAGAAGGATTTTTGTAACGTTTCTGCTCGTTTTATTGCATAAAAATCCATGCAGAAGTAGCTGAGAAATCACAAGGTATAGGTTGAGATTTTATATAAACTAGTGCCCTTGTTTTCATGGAAGCAATTTTCATACTCTCTCATTAAATAGAGATTTATTTGAACTAGGGTCATCATGACTAGCCGACTGACTAATCGACAAGGGTTAGAATAGTGATATTTACAGTAAAGTAGGAAAGTAAGAATAATCGCTCAATGTAGTGTAAAATATGGCAGAAGGTCTTAATCCAAGGGTAACTGCCAACCAAGGGCAAGCAACTACCAGCTTTCCCACTTGAGGCCGTGCCGGGAACCGAACCCCGACCTCAGAGGTGGCAGGCGAGAGTGTTACCACTCTGCCACCGTGACCCCGCTGCTGGTCGTATAGTAAACAATTAAAATTTTACAGCTATATGTGTTTGAAAATAAATAAATTTAAATATTTCATTTTATGTTCCAGGGGAACAAAGAATGAAGATTGGTGACATAAATGATCATTCATGTATTGCTGTTCCAATGAATCGTACAAGGTAAACAGATTTTCAATATATAGGAGTTGACAAAAGGGGGATACACTCAGTGTGTTACTATTTCAAACTGGTCTAATTCTTCTGTCGCCTCCTGTCAAATTACTTTTAAGGTCTGCTAGTTGTTTAACAGACTGGTTCTATCTCATGAATAGGTTTAACAGATGGGTTTGTATTTATGTCAACAGGTCAGTGTCATGTTATTCTGACTGGGATTATTATGTAAATAATAGTTATATTTTTAACAAATAATCAAATGTATTTTTTGAAAAATTATGCAAATTGAACTTTAAAACAATAATGCATTTAAAATATTATTCCTGTGTACTGTATTTTGTATATTGTTTATATCTGGATGTGTGAATCTACCATCTGGATAAGTCAATAGACCAGTCAGTCTATAGCATTTCATTTAGTACTAATACTGATGGGATTGTAGAAGGGAACGTAAGTCTTGCAGATTTTCTTGCAAGAGATCCCACTCTAGTGAATAGATCCAAAATATTTTCACTGCCAGAATGTGGACTCTGGCAATGGGTGCCAACATTCTTTCTTTGGTCCTACCATTAGTTTAAACTGAAACCAGTGTCTGGTTATCGCAGTGGAAGACTGTTTTTGAGCTACCCACTGGTTACCCGAGAGACGTATGGCCACCAGATCACTACACTATTGTGAAGTCCCTTACAAAGTCTTATTTATGGATAGCCTATTTATATGGTCAATCAAACTTACAGGTACTGAAATGGTAAAGTATTTGGTGGCAACGATGATCCCTCAGCAGTAAACGCTTGTGCTAGGGAATGTCTAGACACAGCTGATGCACCCGACCTTGTTGTTAATATAAGGTTCAGTAGAGTTCCTCACTGGCCTAGCGGTTAGAGGCTATCACCTCTTTGTGGTTCGAGTCTCACAAGTGGCAAATGCTTAGAATCTGTCCCAATATGGCCCTGGCTGTTGAACGTTACATAAAACCCCAACAGTGACTTTTGGAGGGTTTTGTATAGGATGTTTGGGAGACCAGTACCATGCTGTCCTATCTGTGACCAAGTGCTATTTTGATTATATTTACTAGGTTTACAGAGTCATTTTTGTGGGAGGCAGTGTTGTTTAACTGACTATTGGAGGTCCATTGGGTATGGATACACCTAAAACCATTTTCTCCATGTTATCCATTTCACCTGCTACATTGCAATTTTGTATATGTATAAAGGTCTGCAAGCACGGCATCAGTAGTCAATGACAAATCTATGCTTGGAATTACATATGATCAAAATTACCTTTACAAGTAACTTGCCAAAGAACAATTGATTTTAGAGGCTTATCAACTCAGCAGCTTTCAATACAGAACCGTTAACTCCTAAAATTCTCTTCAATTGAGTTATATACCACATTTTCTGTGTAGAATATTCCCAAAACAAAGAGGATGTAAAACATAGATCTGAAATGTGGTACAGTCAGTAAAATCTTTATAATAATTACCAGCATTGAATCAGAGTTTATTTCTAAACTATATACTTCAAACAAAGCAAAGCTCCACTCTATTCATTAACGATCGGATACAATCATGACAATCCAATCTAAATAACATGTTTCTTAAAGATTTTTAGGATGGGTTAGTTTTAAAAATGTATACATCAAGAGGTCGCCAATTCAAAACCTTCCCGATTCCGGGAGTCCATGTTTTGGTACACCCGAGTCAAACATGGACGTTTTCTGTCCACAAAATCACAAAAAAGTCCTCAAATACAGTAAATATGAGATAAAAGTATGCAATGTCTTCAAATTTGTGGTTTGTTTCCAATATTTTAAGTATTCCTTAGATTATATGTGTTGACAAGTGAGATGTTATAAAGAGACGTAACTAAACCATTGCTGTTCTGCTCTGCATAAACAAATGTGGAATCAAGCTTATAATTTCTTCAGATTCCGGGTATGTTTCTAATATTTTAACTTTCCCTTCCATTATAAAAGTGGTGGTTTTAAAATCTCGTCAACGTATTTCAGTAAAATGCTCTCAATACCTGGACACCTGGCCTACCAACCCACCCCTCCTCATAATGCCTAATTAAGAAAGATTAAAAGTTTGAAAAAGTAAATACTAAATATGTAAAATAGATTTACATTGTATTAAAAGGATTTTTTAAAGACACCAGTCAAGGACAATCACAGCTTATGTCAGTGCAGATCTTTATCGTAGAGGGAATAGAGTTTTTACATTGTACACCAGTGGGAAGTACGCCCGGTCATTACATACTTAATATGGCAATGCCTGATTTAAATAATATTTGAGGGGTGGCAATTTTATGTATGTGTAGAGCAATATTTGTGTACACATTCAAAACTGGACAATATGATGCATTGTCTGTTGGAACCTTTTAAGGACTGGCCAGTAAGTATTTATTTATTTATTTGGGGTTTAACGTCGCTTTCAACACTGTACAGGTCATATCACGACGGGTAGTTGGAAGGGCAGAGGAAACCAGTACATAGAGTTCTCTAGGGTTGTGTACTGTAAACTGCCGACCAACGGCAAGCAACTACCAGCTTTCCCACTTACGACCATGACGGGGATCGATCCCCGGCCACAGAGGTGGGAGGCGAGAGTGTTACCACTCTCCCACCGTGGCCCCGGCCAGTAAGTAGAATCTATTTTGAAATCTCAAGTGACAGGTTTAATAAAGTGTGTGGTGCCTGTTTTTTTACAAATTAGTGTTCTTGCTAAACTGTGATCACAGTTGTGAGCCGCAGAAGTAACACTTAATTATTTTGTTGATGATTGAAAATATAACTCTAATTTGACAGTTAATAATTTCATTGTAACAGTTGGGTAAATTAACTATCGACTTTTGAAAGTGAAGCAATTACATTTCATTAGTGTAATATGCCAGCCCTTAAGTTATTGATTGGAAAATGGAAAAAAAGCCCTAGAAAGAAAAGCCCTATGGGAGAAAAGCCCTACAGTTTTTGATATTCATGTAGAAAACCAATACACCATTTTCTAGATCTCGGAGAAAGCCCTATACATTATGTTTAGTTTACAAATGAAAGGGTTGATCATTACTTAAAGGGTATTTCAATTGCTATCCAAACTACCATGTACTGTAATTTTCAATCCCAATGCCCCTTTGTAGTTTTAGAAACAACGAAATAATCACTTTATTAACAAAGTAAAACCACTCTCGATTACAGTTACTTAATCTCTCTATGATAACTGATCAAAAGGAACATTACAGTGAAACAGTGAAAAGTACAAATGGGGTTTTGTTCCAGAATTTTTACAGTCGGTTAAACTTAGAATTTGTTTCTGAAGATTGGGATTTGTTAATTTTCCTTTCATTAGTTATACAATAATTTTTATTATGACTGTTAAAAATATTTCTTTATATTTTAGTTTGCAGAACAAAAAATGTGTATGTGATATAGGAAAATACTAAAAATGATAACAATTTTGAAATAATAAAAGTGATATGTAACTTTGAAACAGTTTATGTTTGTATATTGTACTATCTGAAAAGGACTTTTGTCCACAGTCTCAAAAATGGTGTAGAGTGTTCTCAAGGGGGTCCACAAATTGCATGACATTTTTCTGTGTGGGTTTTCTCTGCAGAGCTTTTCTATACTTTACATGATGAAAAACTGGTGCAGGATATTTTGGAAAAAGGAAGTACCAAGAAATTTTTTGTGTGTGTAACTTGATAAATTTTACACACCAGTGAAATATGTCATTAATTTTAGGCTCTGTGAAAGGAATTCTGGTAGACATGTTATAAATAAACTTCACAATTGCTCAAGTGATATTTTCAAACACTGACCCCACACTCTGGTGTATCATATTATTAACTCAGTATACCAATACATCTAGCCTTGCCCATGGGCTGTACCAGATCCCCTGGCTAAATACATGAAATTACTGCAAGTCTGTACAAATACTATGATGATTTTTACATGAAACATAAATTTATTTATTTATTTGGGATTTTACATCTCTTTCAACACTGTACAGGTCATATCACGATGGGTAGTTGGAAGGGCAGAGGCAACCAGTACATACAGTTGATCAGGATTCTGTACTGTAAACTGCCAACCAATGGCAAGCAACTAGCAGCTTTCCCACTTGAGGTAGAGATGTGAAGCAAACCCTGGCCTCAGAGGTGGGAGGCGAGAGTGTTACCACTCTTACATAAAACATAAAAACTTGGTATTTGATCCTGAACCTTACTTAATAGGCTCTGGTTAGAATGTAGCGTAAAATGTAATGCTGATTCCCTTTGAAAAATTAATTATGTTTTCTATAGGTCAGATTGTTTCTTTCAATCACACCTATTCAATTTGCTCTTTGAATATCATAAATCTTTGCAATTGGAAAAATATAAAAATGTGGAAAAAATATATAATGTTAAACAATATCTCAGAGCCTACAACAAGACTACTCAAAAGCAAAAGGTGTACAATACTGTACATACATGTTCCTTTATGTTAACCATTTGCATAGTGAAGAACAGTCATATTTGGCCCTGCTGAGTGTGAAATGTGTACTAAGTCCTTCATCCCTCCAACATAATGGGTTAATATTAAAATTTTGTTGTTAATGAGCTAAAACACCCCATGTACACCACTGGCCATTCGTACTACCCTTGATGGTTACTTCAAGCTCCACCTGTATGTCTGTTAAATGATTTCATTGGTATTTCACAAATTTGTCAGTGTACTAACCTGGGTACAAAGGTCAAAGTTGGGGTTTTACGTCCCGTTCAACAGCCAGGGTCATATTGGGACAGGTCCTCAGAATTGCCACTTGTGGGACTCGAACCCACAGAGGTGACAGCCTATGATTAGATGCCAAACTTGCTAACCACTAGGCACTGAGGACCTCACTAACCTGGGTAGGAATTGTTACAATGTAAAAACTCTAATAGTGCTTTATATCCTAGTTTAGAGATTTAAGTCATATATATATGTATATATATGTGTGTGTGTGTCTTATTTTACTTCTAAGTCCAAATCTGTAAAGTTTAGATTATTAGTGTCAGATAAAAAGGGTGGTGATTAAAATTGTGGAGATCAAAGTTTAGGAGGTGAATTGATGAACTTCCACCTCCCCCACCACAAAAAATGAAGTCTGTAAAAGAGAGCTTTGATGATTTTGTTTACGTATTAGCACAAAAAATCAATGTGTACATCCTCCAGGTCAGTATTTTCAAAATTTCATGGATAACAGAAACACGCCCCACCATAACAAAATAAGTGATACAAAGCTACTAAATGAGTGACACTTAATTCCACTGCCAATATTCATCAGGGTATTTGGTTATTAGTATTGATCTGAACATGAGGAATTAATATCTTCATGTCTGAAAAGCATTGGATAATTCTTTTTTACTTACCGGTAGATCATCATGCACCATCCATTGTGCATTTAGATATCTTCTGCAAACATTCAATGTTCTCAACCATGTGATCAGACCATCAATCCAAACTATTTAAAAACTTTTCCACGGTCACAATTCCTTTATGGCTTTACTTTATTAAGAGATAAACGATAAAAAAATAATTTTGATATCTCAGTCTCATGATTTCGTGATAAATAATAATAATCTGCAGTTTCAGAAAACCTGCAAGTAGTGTTTGCCTTGTGAAAATGGATCTCAATGAAGGATCAATCACTGTGCACACAACAGAGGACAATCAATATACCTCCATTGATCATATATCTGATGTTCCCTTCATTGAGTATGAAAATGTGAATTATGGTCCAGCAAAAGAGCATCACCATTAACTCTACCTTCTTGCAGCGATATACAGGTGGACACAAACTTCTTTAATGTATTCTCTACTTTTGTCACACCAGAAATGATAAGGCACATACTCACACAAAGTGATGTCACAGTTTTGTAGAGCAGACGTTAAAGAACAAAGGATGTTATTTTTGATAACAAATGACATTCTGGAGCATTTACCTAACAAGCATATTACTGCGTACCAAGAAAATGTACGTGCTTCTTCAAAGTGTCCAGTATATACAGGCAGAGCTTTATATAATATGAAATCAGTCAGTGTTACTGTATTCATGGTGCCACATGATGCATTTGCTGCAAATTTTCCAAGAAAACATTGTTTTCATCATGTCTATTCTGGTCCAGATGCTGCCATGCTGAATCGCAAGGTCATCAAGATAGGTAAGCACTGATCTTGTATAATTACAAAGTCAAGTTATCGTCATTTCCTTCATAAATTATAAAGTCAACTATTTAGTTAAAATCCAAAGTATGTTATTTAACTTAAACTACAATATAGTTACAAGACAAAGCACTATTTTGTGATTTTGTTATAACAATAAATTTGTGATTAACCAGAAGAATATTTGGAGATTGCAGCACAGATAGTTTTTTTCCCCCGAGTCTTTTGTTTGTTATGGATCACAATTTTTAAAATTTTGCTAGGAACTTTTTTGATATTTATCTTACCTTTAAGTTTTTAAGGAAAGACAGTTAAATCAAACGAATGCACAATAAATAAAGGAAATGATTAATGTTAAATGATATTATGTGAATATCGGGCTTTGGTGTGACCTTCAACCCTGTCTGGATACAGGAACTTTTAAGTCATTTTGTCACCATTAGACTCACAAGCCATTCTAAAATTGCTGGGTCCTGGCAGAGGTATGTAGTCTCTGAATGCTCTGGCTAAGGGTAACTTTCAAATTGCATCTAACAGGCAGGGGTCACTGAGGCAGGAGTTAAACAGTTCCCCTTTACTGACAGAATTAATCTCAGAAATTTGAGGTACTTGATTGCATGATTGCTATTTTTTCAATTAAATCACAGGACTGAGGACAGGAAGAGCTATGGGGAAGATCATTGATGCCAATGTTTCCTTCCAAGACCAAAATGGTAACTTCTATCATGGCGTTTTTGTGATAGTATCCACAGAACACCACAAGACTGTCAGAGAATCTGAGTGTTCAGACATACCATCAACATTACTTTCAACTGAGAAAGGAAAACCCTTTGCCACACCTGGTGACAATGGAGCTGCAGTGGTAGACAAACAGAGTGGCATAATTCTTGGTTTTCCTGTTGCCATACTTGACAATTATATTACACCTTTTAAAAATGTAACTTTCTGCTTACGTTTAAATTATGCACTTTACTTTTTGTGTGACACGTATAACTTGCGAATTGGTACTTTTAGGACTTTTGAAATTTAAATCAAGCTCTTAGTAAACAAAGTTTATGGTGACAATGTAATTTTAGATGCTTTGACAAAGTAGACCCATTTGCCATAAGAACTTAACACATGCAGTTCCATTTGAAGAAAACAAATTAAACATGGACCCAAAATATACTGATACATAGAGTGTTTATTTGTGAGAATGCATTTTTACAGTTTATGTGACACCTGTGTCTGTGCATAATTTTTGCATGTCATTTGTTATCAAAAATAACATCCTTTGTTATCACCTAATTGATCTCTTAAACCACAACAAATGACAAGCAAACATATGTATATATGTGTATAAGTTCCAATTACACATATTGAGGGAAATATGAGTCAGTTTAATCTGATAAAATGTAGATGGAAAGACCCACTTTATAGATATATTTTGAAAAATGATTAGATCAAATGTTGTATTGTTCTTATTTTAAGAAAAGATTAACTTCAGATATAATTTTAGGTGTGGGTATTGATAATAATGTTTTTGAGGGGTGAAAAATAAAGCATCATGAAATTGATTGGGCTTAATAAATGAATAGATAAAAGTGTGTACTGTATATAAAGTGCATTTGAGAGAAACAGTTTCAAAATTTTTATTTCTTTTGGTCACAGGGCAAGTGCAGTAGCAATTACCAGTTACTTTTAAGTTGCAACAGAAAAGACAAAAAGTTTTACTTTTAACAATTAACACAATGATTATTGTCACCCGAGATACTCTTAATAGTTTGAACAATAATATAATAATACAATAATAAATGATGCCAATCTGACCTGGCCACATTCTTATCCATGTAATTAACAGTTAAGTTTATCCACTGCATCCAGCATCCTGTCCTGTGAACCCCTCGACATCCACTAACACATAATATCTGTTTCCTGTTATCTGTGCAGTATCTTATTATACAAGATGTCTATATCCAGATAGTCATAGAGTCTGTCCAACTAAGCTGTCCACACGATCCAATAAACAGCAAATCCATTCTCTGGTATATCCACAAATTGTGATAAGAAGGTTCTAGAAAGAATATACAATATATTTCCAGTTTTGCACAAGAGAGGTCAGCACCAGCTACACTAATTGTGTAAAATAGACCGAAAAAAATAATAATTCAGTGTTCTGATATGGTAAAAAAACTCCATACACAGTTTTTCCATACACAGTTTTTCGTTAAAAGACACACTGGCTCAGTGCCCTTATATGTAACAATGGATATACCTACTCAATAGCTTAGACAAGCTATCTAAACAACCGGCACAGTCTTCCTTGTAATGTATTACTAGAGAAAACAGTGTCACTGATAGGTTGATTCACCAGGTATCCTATTTAGCTACATTTGAATTGGTCAAACATTACAGTGGGTTGGGAATCTGGCAGGCAAGCTGTAAACTAAATGTGTAATTCATAAATAAGAACTTCCTAAAATTGAGCTAACATAACGCTCCTGGAAGAGAAGTGTAAGTGACTAAATAATTGATGATTTGAAGCTTATTCAAGACTCTGCCTAAAATTATTTTCTTTTCCTAGTGTTTATGTTATTGTCCATGTGCTTATTTTGTGAAAAGGAAACCAATTAAGGATAATAAAACAATAAAGTGTACCCAGAAAAATAAGCAGATAACAAAATGGGGGTTCTCCTGCAGCGTAGCCAGCAGGGCTAGTGCAGCCCCCCCCCCCCCCCCCCGCCCCCCTTGAGGGGAGCAGGGGTAAAACAGGTTTTATCTGGTCAAGAGGAGGTCACTTGACCTTGAAGTGGTATTGATTGATTAAAAGTGTAATGTAATGATTGTGCAGGGAACATTTAGAAGGTGATTTATACAAAATATTTAATAGATCTTTACGTCCACTTGTTTGATGGGTCATTAAGTGAGACATGCTCTACCATGTATTACCTCCCGTTTCTCACGCTTGTCTGGTTATACCTCACTTGGTCCTGATGGCACTTGACCTTGAAGTGATTTTGATTTATGGCAGACAGGGAAATATACAAGAGGATTAATAAAAAGTCCTTGAGTTGCACTTATGTAAACAGAAAACACCGTAGAGAGTCAGACGAGCCCAGACACGCATATTCTAAAACAATTACCACAGTTGTTACAATTACCATGTTGTTACATCCATGAATGCAACTTTTTATGTCTTCAAATTGTACTAAGGTAGCATTACATCTCTTAAATTATAAGGAGATAAAGTTATTTTAATTGAATTTATAACTCACAAACTAAAATTTGGTTTAAGATATAAATTAATCAGTCATTCGTGACTTCTGGTGGCTACAAGATAAATATTTAGATCAAATCTAAAAATATGCAAATCTAAAAATATGCAGTTTAGTTATTCAGTGGTATATTTAAGCTTTGATATAATTCCTTGCATAGTAAACAAAAATTGGTGTTGTTTTAAATTTAGTGCTGTAGAAAGAGGGTATTGATATAACACATACCTCTTCACTGAAGTCCAATGCTGATATTAATATGGCACAACAGTATTTTTTTCTGGTGTGGCGACCAATCTTCTACACAGTGTGTTAGACTTAAGGCATTCCTATGATTTGCCATAGAGTAAATGCTGTGTGGGAAACTCTTGCTTTGACAGGTTTTGTGATTGTCACCTAAACTGTGACATGTGTAGGTTCAGAAAAATCCAGCCTTTTTGGAAAAACGCTGCATGAGAGTTCCCAGTCTGTTTTTCTCTATGGGCACATTTTTGTACCATTTGCCTTCCAGTGTAAAGCTTTGAATAGGTGTTTGGAAATCTCTTTACAATGATCATTTAAAAACTTAAAGATGTCAACCCCTGGACCATACATCTGGATATCTGATTAACCATGATCATGTTGTTTATGTCCTCCTTAGTGATTTTTTTCTGTTTACTCTTAGCTCAGTGTGGACATATTTGTTCTTTTCACTATTGCATCCTACTGCAAAAGTCCAATATCAAAAGGCATCCCAGTCCACCCTTTTTTGCCCCCTGTGTCCAAAATAAAAGCAGGAAGAGAGAGTACCAGAGGCTACCAGAATTTGCCAATAGGTGGGTCAAAAATTCAATAAAGACTGCATTGTCTACTATTTTACAAGTCAGAATGAGACAAAAGCCTCCATGAGACCTCGGATTAAAAATTGTGATATATAGGTACATGCTCCAAAACCAATCTCACAGATACATCGATGTCTTGCAAGATTTAGTCATCAACACTTTAAATATAAAGACCATATAAGTATAAGCCACCTGAAACATCATTTTCAATGGGACTACAGTGAGAAATGGACTGAGGAAGTATTTGTTATCAGAGACAGACAGGAATACAAGTAAACAAACTCACTGATTGGAATGGAGAAAAAATCAATGGATCCTTTTACTAACCAGAACTACTGAAAGTTGGCAAAAGCGATTATTACCTGTTAAGAATAGAAGAGTGCTTAAAAGAAGAAAAATAATGGATAGACGGAGCTCTTAGAAAGTGAAATGGCTAGCCAACAAAATTTAACGGTTGGGGGAAGATCAGGAGCAAAAGCTATAATATGAAACGATAAAATTATATTTATATCACAATATTTTGTTACTGGATATTTAAGAGTCAACATTGATAAAAGCAGTGAAATGTGTTTAAAGAGTTTTGTTTCAGCTTATTCATTCAGGAGACACAGCACAACATAGGCACAATGTCCACTTTAAATAACCAACGACTTAGAGACACGAAATTGTTACCTGTAACACCAATGGGAAATTTGACATACAATGTCATACTTGTAACATCTAATGTTGCACATATAACACCTGATGTTGCACATATAACACCTGATGTTGCACATGTAACACCTGATGTTGCACATGTAACACCTGATGTTGCACATGTAACACCTGATGTCGCACATGTAACACCTGATGTTGCACATGTAGTACATGTAACACCTGATGTTGCACATATAAAACCTTATGTCACACAAAGGACTTGCAAAACATGCTAAAAGAGGGTGTCCTGAAAATGATGAACCAGTTACAAAAAGCTGAATGTAGAAAACACTGAAAAAGATGATGAGAATATCCATGTCTCTCCTACAACATATGTACCGATGACATATAAAATGAGTGGAAATATAATGATAAAGAACTTCTTGAGTTTTGCGAATACCCAATAGATAACATTTGCCTCAATGCAGCAAACAAGAGTGATAGGCAAAATGGGAGATGAGATAGCAGGGGTTCCACTGAAGGAATTTATTAGATTAAGATCAAAAATGTATAGCATGAAGTTTCATGATTAGGAAAAGAAAACTGATAAAGGAATATTCAAGCATGTCATCATCCTATTTTTGCAAATGCTCATCATTATTTTAAAATCCTTAATGACCTAGAAATGCTAATTAATACAGCAACTTTTAGTGATTTCTAATTTTACCCAGAGTTTAACAGACCAGGGAATCATTTCACAAAGTCATAACAATTTTCATATTGGCAACAATTTTGGTAACTTTAGGGTGTTAGTTTGAAAAAACAGTTGTATCGTCATATATCAGTTATATGCATTTTTTTTAACTTTCGGAGGCCAAGTTGCATTTTGTAATTTTTTGAAATCAAAAATGTCTGAGAAACAACAAGTTATATAGCTATTTGGAAATCTGTTCTGATTATTCATGACTCTCATTATGGGTGTAACCTTAAGTTGTTTTCATTCAAGTTTCAACTGAAATAAAAATTTTCAGCTACTTCCTGGATGTCAGCTTGCTTATAATCATTAGTTTTGTTAATTTTTTTCAACTGTACATTTCATATTGTTTCAAATAATTAGATTTTGCCAAAGAGTTTTTATAATACCAGTCCTAGCATATCGTAAAACAAAAAATGTAACTAAATTTTTTCCAAACAACACTGCATGTTTTACACCATAAGACTGAAAATGAAACCGTACAGAAAAAAGCAGGTCCAATTTTATTTGCTTTTGCTAAATTTCCAAACACAAGTAATTTACACATTTAGCATACTTCCGTTCTTGCTAATTTCATAATGTACAAGTCTGTTTAGAATTTACCCAAAATCATTTTTGGAAAATGCCTTACAGTTGTGACTGTATTTAAAAAACGGTCAACAAATGAAGTATCGTGTTGACAAATAATGATGTTGGATTGTTGTGATGTGGTTTTTATTTATGCTTATCTCCTTTAGAACAGAACTCAAAGAACCATTTCACTGATTTGACTGATCCCCCTTGAATGTAATCAAAGTGTTACTTGTTTTTTAACAGTTTTGCAGCTATGCCCAAGGTTGATCTATGCCCAAGGACGAGCAAGCTGTTTTGCCCAAGTCCAACTTTGTTGTCAGTGTCATTTATGGTTACAATAACAATTGTTTTGTTTCCCCCTTCCACTGTCTATTTTTCAGACCTTAGTGACATCCCAATCTGTCATATTTCCATTCTTCTTGCAGGGGTGTTCTACAGTAACCGACCCAGTAACAGACTGTATTATTCTAGAGAATGTTGGCAAAGTCATGGAATTGGGGACAAAAACTTCAAAAAAGCACATCAAAATACTGGGCTGGTTACATATTTCAGACAGGAGGTAGCACATACCGGCTTCTCTGGATCAAGATCCCGAAATTACTTGGGGCTGCAATAATTTATTCATGACAAGATGGGAAACTGACACGACAAGGTGTAAACCCCTAACAGACAAGCCATAGCAAACCCAGACAAGCTGTACTGACAAACAGACAGGACTGGAGCATTTTCACTATGACTGGATTGATTTAATCCTGGAGAAAGGATCCAGAGTCAGGATCAAACCAAAACTATATAAACCACCTCTGGCTGACAAAAAAGCAAAGATATCAGCTACACATCACATCAACTTTATGCATCAGCTTAAGGTGCTTTTGGTTTTTATTGAGTTTAATATTTTGATTTGCATCTTGATGGCAAGACATAGAATGACATATTTGAACCCAGTACCATACACCTGCCCTACAGCCACCATTCAGCTCTAAGTTTGTCCTCAACCCACAAGCCTGGAGGCAGAAGCTGGCATCTATCAGTCATTTTAGGACTACTACCAGTCTTTTTGAGTTTGAGTGGCATATGTGTGGCCTCTATAGGCCAGGGAAGTTTGTCTCAGAGGCAATCCTTTGTAATACACCAGACAATATGTAATTGATCTTGAAGGACTTAAACACGTTGGTAGTGAGGTAAAAAGTAGCTGAGCTTTACCTGGCCACTGCCTCATTTCAGTAGTTTCAACATAGAAGAAGTATTTAGCTTAATATCTTTAGCGATGCCAGCATTAACTTAGTTGCCATGGGGGAAACTAAGGTCAATTATGACTCTTTTTATGAGCTGCAGTCATAAGGGGGAGGTGTGAACCCTAGCCAGTGGGGGAGTCTGAAAGGGTCTTAGAATAGCATCATAACATTTTTCTAAGCATTCCTATAATTGTACTCTTGACAGTTTCATTCAGGATAATGAGGACAATGTCAGAGGGTCAAGATCACCAATGAGGATAAAACAAAATTTGAAGGCACATCCCAAAGATTCCAGCTGTTACAAGATGCTGTGACCTGTTTGTAATTGGAAGTTTTGTCTTTCAAACACAATGGTTATATTTACTTATCTCTTGGGCTTTTTTTGATTTTATCTTTGAGGACTTATTTAGTGACACTTACATTAGAACCTGATTCTGTCATATTTGATTCTGTGTGTTGACTTTGTCATTTTTGTTGTCTGCTAGATATTGTGTCCTGGTGCCAGAAATAGAATCAACTTTAGGAACTGCTGGGTCAAATGGATGTAAAACGATGGTGTTGCATTGGCGCAAAATGTTAAGCCTATTTTTACATCACAAGACATAAACTTTTGTTTCTTCTTACTCAAGATACAGTATTGGTTTTAATTTCACTGGCATTACTGTAATAAGGTCCGTGCTTACTACTGACTTAGTGCTTGCTGGGGGCAACTATTCAGCTATTTGTTATTGGAGTGTGTCCATTTTTGAATCTTTTTGAATCCCTGTGCAATAAATATGCCTTTGAACTTACAGCAGTCTAATCTCCAGTTAGCACTCTCAACATTTTTAGACACATTGCTACCGTACAACTCTTGTATTTTCAATGTTTTTTTTCAATGCAGTATTAATTAGTGCCTCATTCTATTTTTGTTTTGTTTTGTTTGTGAATCAGCACCGGGGCATTTTGAATTTCTGCAATCCTTAACAGGGTGAGGGAAACACTTGGTTATTGTATGACAGAAACTGCAAATATGCCGATATAGCTGGGAACTGGTATGATGCTCATTCTTGGTAGAGCATTTTGAATTTTGTTCAGCTGAGCTCTTCCAGACGCCTATGTACAGCATTGTAGATGGTCTTGGAGATTTTGAGGAAGTTAGTAGTAGCGATGACTGCTTCCTCTTCCATATCACTGCCGTTTTGCCGCACCCTGTGAGTGCCTAGGCTGGTGGCTGGGTATCCGACAACATCAGAAAGTGATGCAGCCCCCTTCTGAAGTCGTTCCTTAGTCCTCTCAATGTGGTGTTCTATGACATGAAATTATTTAGACCATGCAAAATGTCATGATTTACAGTGTCAGAAGTGTTACTTTCATTTGTGACATTTGACATATTCACACTTGATTCTACAGTGTCTTTAAACTGACTCTTCACGCATAGTGGCCTTTGTGTTGGCCGGCACAGCTACAACAATTAAAATTCATTTGCATTTTCATCCGGATCACTTGACCAAGGTTCACGCACTGGAAAATGTATTTTAATTTACAACAATCACAGATGAAGTTAGCAGGTGAAACTACAAATAAAATACGTCTTAAAAATTAATATAATTTATGTAACATACAATAAGACTCCCCCAACTCACCTGATAAAAGATTCCTACCAGTGCTTGAAGTGAATCCGTCCTACTGTCCAACAGACAGACTAATTGTGGCGTCCAGTAGTTTCACAATGAAACTAACTGCAAGAAAAAACACAAATAAAAAGTGCCTGATTAAAACCTAAAATTCTTAAGCTGATAAAACAGTGACTGCCATGCTTGACTTTTCTTTCACAAGTGAAGCTTAAATGAATTTAAGCCGGAACAAAAGAAGACCCAGGTCAAAAGTCAACCAGTCATGGTAGGGGTGCAGGAACAAGTAAACCCCCTTTAAAAATGACTAAAGCAATAAGACGTATATAAGTTATTGTCATACTCCAGCAATACAGCAACACACAAACACATTACTATCCTCAAATTAAATTATGCATTATCACAGTGCCCATTTTTGTAACACCTTCTCCCTTAAAAAATCTTTGGAATCCAAGGGGTTACAAAATTTTACAATTTTATTCTCAACAAATATATACGTAAACAGGTAATTATTTTTCAGAAATCTCCATACAAACAGTAACATCACTCTAATGTACAACCTTTACAAATCTATTGACAACAATAATACAAATTGTATTGCAAGCACAGTTTCTAGATAAGGCAGCTGCTCAGATGTTATCCTTTCCTTTAACATGTTGTATTTGTAAACTGTATTCTTGCAACATTAAACTCTAATTTAATAATCTGTAGTTTTGTGCAAGAAGACTAAAGGGTTGTTATCTGTGTACAAAATAGTGGGTTTTGATGATAAAGATATGTAGATATCAAAGTGTTGAATGACCATCATGAGGGTAAACATTCCTGTTCTATTGTGGAGTAGTTCTTTTGATGAAAATTATTTAAAAAAAAAACAAAAATGGGATCTTTAATATCTTCCTCAAAAGACTGCAGTAAAACTATACCTGCTCCCACATCACTGGCATCCGTGCCCAGTTGGAATGGCTTACTGCTTGCTTGAACCGGAATAAAACTTGTTCAAGGCTTTTAAGGTGTCATTTCCAAATATCATTAAGATGATAAATTCATCCAAATACACTTCAACACCTTCAAAGTCCTTTAAACACATATTCATCAGTCTCTGAAAAGTTGCTTGGGAATTTTTCATGCTAAATGCCATTACCTTGTACTGATAGAGACCATCGGGAGTCACAAAGGTTGATATGTCTTTAGCTGGCACAGTAAGAGGTACACACCAGTAACCTTTTAGTAAATCACACTTTGTCATATACTTGGTATTATCAATCCGATCAATATAGTCTTTCATTCTTTGGATAGGGAATGACTCGGTTTTACTCAAAACATTGACTTTTCTACAGTCTGTACAATATCTCATTGAACCATCTGGCTTTGGGACACAGGGAAATGTCTAACTACTTTGACTTGGTTTAATTCTATCATCAACCAGCATATATTACACTTCTTGTCTTGATTTTTCAAGTTTGATTGGGTTTACCCGATATGGATGCTGTTTCACCAGACCAACATGTCAAAATCAACACCATGCATGAGTGCATTGGTTCTGTTGGGGACATCTGTAAATATTGACTTATACTTCAAGAGTAGCTCAAAAAGTGGGATCCTCTTATCTGGAGGTACATGATTCAGTTGAGTTGCTAAATCAGCAAGAACCTATGAATTACTCAACCTTATTTTACATTCGGCTGCAACATCAAGAGTGTTACCCTAACCTTGATTCTCCTGATTACTGTCATTTTCTACATTATAGTCAGTAGCAAAGATAGGCAGCCCTTTCAAATTATGGTTTTTACCATATTTTCATGACATAGTTGGGTTGACTTAGTTCTGTCCACTGTTTCAATGCCACAGCCCAGATCACCTACTCTCTTTAAGACTTTGTATGGCCCATGATATCTGGCCTGTAACATACTTCCCTGGACAAGCAATAACACTAAAACCTTGGATTGAAAACACCAGGTCACCTACTCTCTTTTAACACTTTGTATGGCCCATGATATCTGGCCTGTAAGAGAATCATAGGCAAATCGGCTCTTTGCCAAATTGGCCCCCGTCAAATCGGTCCCCAAAATAAAATTAGATGGTTGAATCGGCCCCTATAAAATAAATTATGGTCAAATCGGCCCCTTATAAAATAACATATGGTCAAATAGGCCCCAAGATAAGGATAGATAAGTGTATATATGATTTATGTATTTTTCACTATTTCACACACCCCTATGCTTTGGGGTAACCTGGGACTTTTATATATCTATTCAGTTTACTCTGACTTCCTCATAGATTTAAATTTAAAATCTTCACTGTGACTGTTCCCCGAACAGTTGTATTATTATTACTTTTAAAGTCACAACAATAGACAAAATATTATCTATTAAAATACAAAATTAATAATAATAATAGTTCTCACATTGTTCTCTTTGATGTCACGAAGAGGGGAAATGATATAATCATCTGACATCATAGACATAAAAAGAAACAATCAGCTTTTAATCAAAAGAAGCAATCAGCTTTTTACTGTTTGCTTAACATTTTAGCTAGTAATCCCTATACTAACAGGCAATTTCACCAAAGCTAACCAGACATCAGCTTGAACAACAGGGGTGGTTTTCTAAAATTTTGGCAGATTCTAAACGTGTTGGAATTTTCTCAATTCTATTTTCAGTACACGGATGATCCAATAAACTTTCTGGTTGATATCAAATGTATGGCAAAGTAAGAGAGAGCTTCTGTGCAGCTACAACGTTGACACAAGACAGCCAAAAATGATTGTTGCTCCTTTATCAAATGGACAGCAGAGTAACTACTAGAAAAAGAACCCCTCGAGTTTCATTGTATGTTTAAATCTATCCTGCAAGCTTTTCATGTTTTTCACTTTGTGATCTCATGATCAGCCTTCACCATTGGAAAGTCACAGACACAGTTGATTTACGGTGCCACATGATGCTTTTCCTGCAATTTTGCTAAGGGATTGTTGTCTTAATCTTGTCTATTGTGATCCAGATGCAGCTATGCTGAGTCGAAATGTCATCGAAATAGGTTAACACAATTCTTGGATTGTAAGTTATCAGTACACCCTTATGAAGTAAATGATGTGTTTAAAATATGAGATACTGCAGTATTACTGGGCTCCAATATAGAATAGAATAGAAACATTTATATAGCGCAAGATTGATGTAACATCCTCTAATGCGTTGAGGTCAAAAGGGAAAGTCCAGAGACGTATCACGTCGAGATCCAAAATTAGTGCCCGCCAGGGAGAGGTACTATGGTGGAGGATATGCTAGTCTATACAAATAGGTCTTTAGCTGGCTACGGAAACCTGTTATTGTTTGTTGTGGTCATACTGATTGTGGGAGTCTGTTCCATTCTGTGGGGGAAGCCATTGCAAAACCTCGCCTACCAATGGCCTTTTTGTGAGAGACTGAGGAAAGAGAAAGACGATTTCCACATGTTAAACAACTGGTTTTAAACAAGGGTGATAGGTTTATGGGCTGAGAGAATTTGATAGCTTTGAAAGTAATTAGATTGTACTTAAACAAGATGTGGTATGTGATAGTGAGCCAGTGTAGTTTTAGAAGAAAGGGAGTGACATGGCTAGTTCTATCAAGTCTAAAAACAATTCAACAAAGGGCATTTTGAATCTTTTCTATTCTATTCTATTCTATTCAATATGTGTAATCAGAAACATTATTCACATTAAACATTTAAACATTATGCACCAACTTTGACGTTGACAAGGGGGGGGAATTGCAAATTTGTAGTTATTTACAAATTCCTTCAATGCCACTATCAATCACACATCAATGTAAACATAATTCAACATTGGTTCATGTAAATATGATTGTAGGTGAAAAACCTACAAATGAAAACCATCATGAGAAGTCTTGAGTTTAAACCAAAGCTTGGAACTATATGATTAGCAAAAATGGTGAACATAACTTAATACTCTGAATTAGTTACAATGGTAAACTCCAACACAATTATATGTAAAAAATTGGAGTCGCTGTCATCCCACTTTGTTAACTTTGTGGTAAGAATTTAATGGGAGTTAAGTAAATTTAAATCAGATAAATATAAGGTATTACTGCACTATATCAGTGAATTATGGTACACCTGAAAAAGTATACTGTTTTATTAGTACTTAGATTTACAGAGTCTTGCTAGTTTTCCATGTGACATCTATCAAGATACCATTGATACAGGAATTTTAACTGTCATCTTTTATCCAGAGTGCTAATTTTTTTTCTTTGAATAACTGTTGCTAATTTTTCCACTTATATCATCACAGGATTTAAAACAGGGAGAACTGAAGAGAAAAACGTTGATGTCAATGTTTCCTTTCAAGACCAACTGGGTCATTTCTATCATGGAGTTTTTGTGGTAGTATCACCAGAGTAAAGAGATACTGTTGGAACATCTGAGGGCTCTGACCTATTATTAGCATCACTTACAACTGAGGAATAGAAACCATTTGCCATGCCTTGTAACAATGGAGCTGCAGTGGTAGATAAACAGAGTAATATAGTTATTGGTTTTCCTATTGCCACATATGACAATTATGTCTCACCTTTCAAAAATGTGACTTTCAGTTTACGTTTAAACTATGCCATTGACTCTTTGTAAGAGATACACAACTTGAGAATAGGTACTTTTAAGACCTTTGAAAGTTAAATTGAACTGTCATAGGACACTGTTCGTTTGTGCTTATTACAACCTTAGATAATTAAATAAAGTTGATTCATTTGCCATGTAAAAGTCAACATATTTTATCCCGTGTGCAAAACATTGCAAAAGAAAGCCAAAAATGATCTTAATTTTAAATTGTCAATGTGTGTTGCCTGTGTGTTAAATATTGTGGAGAGATCATGTGACATCTGTGTTAACGCATATTTATGTGAACAAATTGATTTCTGTTGAGTTAAAGTTTCGGTTCAAGTAAAACCACCACATATAGGCAAAAAGGCCTTATATGGTAAAAGAACTCGCCACAGTAGTATTATATGCAACACCTCAACCTGAAAGAAAAATATTGAAACTGTTTGGTTACAAAATTATTGACAAAAATGTACATATATACACTTATTTATTTGGGTTGTTATGGAACTTTCAACACTGTACAGCTCATATCAGGACTGGTAGTTGGAAGGGAAGAGGAAACCAGTACATACAGTTCGTCAGGGTTCTGTACTGTAAACTTCTGACCAATGCAGTAGCGTAGGAAGCGCATGAAAAGTGTGGGGAGGGGGTCAAAGTTAAACTCCGTTGTTGCGTTAACTTATGACACCAGTTGAAGTGATACTATTCTCAAGGAGTCAAGGGGATGTTAAGTTAAAATGTAAATATAAATGTAATTGGGGGGTTGAGTCGTAAAGCTATTATTTCAAACTTTTAGTGTCATTTTGGTAGAACAATGGTAAAGTGGGTGTACACTGCAAAATAATTTGAAGAATTTGTCTTTAATCTTAAACAAATCTTCCGTGAATATACAACAAACTTTTACACTAACAGAAGTTACTGTATCATTGAGAAAATACACCAAAAAATCAATGGTTACTTTGCTTAAAACACTATTATGATTAAACACTAAATGATCAAATTCCAACTTGCAAATTAACATAAGCAGAATTTGGTAGGCAGTTGGAGGGTGAGGGCATTCAGAAACTAGAAAATTGCTCAAAGAAGACCTTTATTAGACCATAAGGTCTCTAAACTCATATCCATTCTGGATCCACACTAATCTACAAATAGTTAAACCTAAACTGTATAATAATTTGTTGTAGTTGTATTCGGCATCTAATCATAGGCAGCCATCTCTGGAGTAATGAATTTGAATCCCACATGTGGGGATGCTGAGGGCCTATCCCTGTATGATTTTGGATATAGAATGAGATGTAAAACCCTATACTTTAACCTTTATTGTATTACAAACTTACTATATATTTATGGGAATGAAGTGCTTTAAAAATAATTTGTCAACCCAGGTTTTAAGCTGAGCATTAATAGTGTCAATGGGTTATTGGGTTAAAACATATTAGGAAGCTTGGACAATAAAATGCAATTAATGTGATTGAGCTGCAGAATGACTGGATTTGCCATCCCATGCAAACAACCACTAGGCACAACATACCCAGATTCACTGCATCATAACGTAAAACTGAATAGCAAGCAATATGATTCTTGGCCAAAGCCTTGAAAAGAAACAGGAATAAAGTTGTACATAAATGCATTTATATTTTGATGACATATAGTTTGACCTTTCAATGTTTCTTATGTTACCAACATGCCAAATTTCAAAGTTCTAAGTAAAATATTTTCTAAGTTATTACATGCCAAAACAAATCTATATGGCGGCAACGGCAGCATGATTGGGCTTTATGGATCATATTTTTGTTTCTATCATTATAATATTTAAAGATCCAATTACAATCATCTCCCAGAAATTGACACTACATGTAACCAAGGTATGCACACCTCAGATTGGTTGTAGATAATCCCCTCACCCATTTATAACATCCCTTCAAAAACTCTTTCATGTAATTAAAATACCATTAACAACTTTTATTAAATGTATCCCTCTCTGCAAAAGAAAATGTAGATAGGAAACTGCTCAAGATACAAACCAAAAACACTCTAGTTGGAGTACAGTGCTGTCTGACAGGCCTTTCTGTCAAAACTTTTTAAATATTATATATACTACATTTGGGACACTAACACACTTTCAACATCACATGCTCTTATGGCTCAGTTACCTACTACACACTGCAATGACATCTTAAAGTCCCTAGCAATAGTCAAAGGTTGTGACACAAATTAGCAACATATTTAAAACATACAGTGGCTACATCAGTATCTCATTGCACTTTAAATTACATGGACATGTTTCTTAATATTATTTGTTTAAGGTTATATTTTTCATCTAAAATCTGGTTTCAAATCGTACACAGATTAATGTACCATAATATCTTATACATTAATATTATACATTAAAGTATGCTTTAAATACAGTTTCTGAATAAAGAAACTGCACAGATCTTATCATTTTCTTGTTCAATAAAAAGCTGCATTATTGTAAAGTGAAAGTCCCATTCAATAACATCTTATTGTTAATTTTTATTTCTGCATGAAAAAGGAAAGTTGCATTTTGACTCCAAACGCAGAAGATTTTTCACTCTGCCAAATGCAGTTCATTGATCTTGTTTGGTACATTGAAAATATAGATTTATACTTCAGGAGTATATGTGGAGTCAAGTATATGGCTTTAGTTGAAGGCAATAAATCAGTATAGTTTGTAAACCAGCAAGAGTATTGTGAATTATTCAACCTGATTTTATATTCCAGTTCAAAATTAGGATTGCTATTGTATGCTTTGTGGCCATTACTGTTGTCAATCAGTAGCCATGAAGGCTTTGTTAAATCCTTCAAAATTATTGTTTTATGATATTTATATGACACAGTTAGGTTGACTTCTTCTTTCAGGTGTTTCAAGTAAATAATATCAACTGCCAACTCCCTTTAATGCTTCGCATGGTTCATTATATCTGGCCTAACTGCAAAAACCTTATTTCCTGACTAGAAAACATGATTTTTGGGATTTCCTTTTGTAAGTGCTTTCCTTTTTGACTGATATTTTATCAAATGTTTTTTTCTGCAAACTCACAAGTCCACAAAATCTGTTATTATCAATAATGAATTGAATATCACTTTTGAAGAAATGTGTAAGTAAAAATGTTTGATTATTCACTAGTATTTCGTTACTTTGTTGTAATTGTAGTTATCCACAATGACTTTAGTTACATGGAAAAGCCGCATCCAAATTAACACATCACTTCCGATCACTGAAACTACTTAAATCACAGGATCTGTTATATCAACTGATACCCCCATGTAAATGAAGTTTTTGATTAAAGTTTTGTACCAATCTTTCTTTAACTACAGAGTTATTTTAAGTATTTTCAATATTTTATTTCACAATATAGCACATTGGTTATTTGTAAATTACATTTACATTAAATTCCTACCATAAGTAGATAGTATTTACTTGTCATTTTGTTTTATAATATTACATTACTTTTTTATATAATTCACAGAGACATTCATCATTTTTACTCTTGTTTAACACAATAAGGTATATTTCACTTTCTAACTGTTTTTTTAAGTAAATTGATAAAGTTCTTTATAGTAATATTTTTCTCATTCTTCTTTGTCACATAGATGCACTGTTTTACAAGTAATATTAATAAGTTTAGTACTTTATGAAGTAAACTTGTCGAGGGAATTCCTAATAAAATTTCTAAAACTGTAAGTTGGCAATTTAGCTTTAAAATGTTGATATTTACTTCTTTTAGACTGCTCCAAACAACTTGTACTTCTTCACAATAGTATAAAAAATGTTCCACGGTATCTAGTTGTGAGCATGATGTACAAAAGAGACCATCTTTTATTTTCCTGATAAATTATAGCTACACCCTATGAAACGATGAAGAACACTAAACTGTAAACTATGCAGCCTAATGTCTGGTGTTGTTCTGAAGGGTATCTTATAGATGATGGACCAGTCGGTCTTTTCTAAAAGAGGGTAATACTCCACCCACTTATTCTCTGCAGTAGGAATACTTTTGCGGTCTGATAAAACAAACCTTTTCATTTGAGAGGTTATTTAAGTTTATTTTTAGGTGGCCAATATCATGGCAGACAGGAGTTTTGTCAAGCCTGTTCTCTGTTTTAAGTTTGAGCTTCCAATTTGATGGAATAGCACATATCAAAGCATTAAAGTCAAGGTCAGACAGATGGCAGTTATATCCCTGTTCAAAATTAAGCCTTGATAGCAAAGTTTTATGATGAAATAGTTGACCTATTTTGGTTATACCTGTCTCCTTGATAACTCTAAAACTTGGTTCTATTACTTTACCTCCAACAGTTATATATTTATTATATGTCAATTTCTCATTGAGAATTTCTTCTAAGCTATTTGGAGCAACCACAAAGAACTTGAACCATGATGCTAGACCATTGCTATAGAATTTAGTTAGACATTTGCTAGAAATAATTGGGTCTAGTTTGTGTAGTAACAGAGTTTGATCCGTTATACCAGCATTGGCCAAAGCAAGAACTTTCCATTTCTCAACATATGGATTATCTGTATTTCTGACAATAATCTTTTGACCCACATAGCCTTCAAGGAAGAAATCATATTTTTAAAGTCAATCATCTTGATCCCTCCTAAATTTTTATCATTGGTGACTATTTGTTTGCGGACTTTTGCTCTTTTTCCTTTTCCCCAGAGAAACTCAAAAACAATGCATCTACCTCCTTTATAAATGTATCAGGGATGTGTATTACACTACATATATTATAATTTTGCTTAGCACCAGTGTCTTCAGGACCATGACCTTTCCAAAAATAGCCATATTTCTACCATACTACACATTTAAGGTGCTCTTTATTTCTTCAATTCTTCCCTGTAAATTAAGCTGAACCATTTGCAGTTCATCTAAGCAAAACCAGACACCTAAAGTTTTAAAGTTGTTTTTTTTCCAAGATATACCGATTGACTCATCTATATCTGAAGTAAAATTTATTGGAAACACTTCTATTTTTCATTTATTTAGTTTTAAACCTGAAATTATGGAGAAATCTTGCAGCAAGGATAATGCTAACTTTAGTGATTGAATATCTCTTTAAAAAAGCATGGTGTCATCAGCTAGCTGACATATCTTGAAATCATTATTTTCAATAACAATTCCATGTATCGAGTGATTACATCTTAAATTGATGGCCAAACCCTCAGCCACTATTATGAATAAGAGAGCACTTAGCCTGCAGTCTTGTCTTATTCTTCTTATCAATTTGAAGAAATTGGATGAAAAGCCATTATTTGTTACACAACTCTCTATATCTGTATATATAGTTTTTACCCAAGATATAAAAGAATTTCTGAAATTGAATACTTTTAGGCATTGATACAAGAAGGACCACTTCACAGAATCAAAGGCTTTTTCAAAATCCAACATGGCAATCAGGGCTTTTTCGTCAGTTTTGGATTTACAATAATTTAAGATATCAGCTGTTGTTTGGATATTTGTTCCCATATAACGATCACTTATGTTTCCCACTTGATCAGTACTTATAATTTTGTTAAGAACATTTTGTAAACGCATGGCCAAAGCTTTAGTTAAAATTTTATAATCTATATTCAGTAGGCTTATGGGACGCCAACTTTTAAGTTGACACAAGTCTTTGCCCTTTATGGGTATAAGCATGATAATTCCTCTTTTTTGATCAGAGGATAATTTTTTATTCTCAAAAGCCCACTTATAGCTATCATACACAAAGTATTTAATTTTATTCCAAAAGATTTTATAAAATTCAACAGGAAATCCATCACAGCCTGGTGATTTGTTGTTTTTCAGTTGCGAGAGAGCTTCACTACATTCTTTTAACACTATTGGATTTTCACAGAGCATTTTGTCTTTTTCCGGTAGTTTTGGAATCTCTATATTATTCAGAAAGCTATTCTCTAGAGTGTCCATAAGGACATTCCCTTTATTGTTGTTGCTATATAATTGTTCATAAAATTTCCTTTGCTCATGTAGGATTTCAGATTCGTCTGTTACAACTTTGTTGTCAATATGTAGACATTTTATGCATTTCATACTAAAATTTCTCTTTTCTAAATTTGAAAAGTATTTTAAATTTTTTTCATTGCGTTCTATGAACTCAGCCCTTGAACGAATGACTGCCCCTTTAATTTTAATAGATGCTTTCAAGTTCATCTTTTATTTCGGTGTAGGCTTCTAAGCAATTGAAAGATGGAGTCATGCTAAGATTTTTTTCTGGTGTTGCTAAATGTTCCTATAAATCTCTTTCTCTTGCTCTCTGTTGTTTGGTCTTGTATGCTGCATAAGATATTGTTTTACCTCTAAGTCTACATTTAATGAAATTCCATAAAAGTGATTTATCCTGTATATTATCTTCTTTTTCAATGTTTGAGATTTCAGAATTTATAAGATTTACATAGTCTAAATCCTTTAAAAGTTGAACATTGAATTTCCAAAATCCACGTCCCCTTATCAAAGTTCTATCCTTATCAAATTCAATTTGAATCAAATTATGGTCAGATAGTATACCAGGCAGAGATTTAAAATTGACAAGAAACATGTCTAATCTTGACTGTACTAAGCCAGATCTTCCCCTGTTGTGCCATGTATACAGTCGTCCCTTAGGGTTTTGAAATCTATAGACATCAAAGAGGTCAAAAGTATTTAAAATATTTAACAGATTCTTGCCAGTTTCAGATATTTCCTCTTTTTGACCTCCATATTTATCAATTTCGGGTTTCAAATATGTGTTAAAATCTTTTCCCAATATAATTTGTTTGTCAATGAATCTTAATAAATTATCATTGACATATAACAATAAATCTAATTTTTCCCTCTTTTTGTCTTTTGTGGGCATGTAAACGTTTACTAATACCAGTTCTGTATTATCAAATTTTAAATGAATCAATAAAAATCTCCCTTTACTATCAGAAATTTGATCCATAATTTTGAAGTCACTGTTACTTGGTAATATAATACAAACCCCTCTCCCTGAAGAAGTGCCATGAGAAAAGAATAAATTAGGATTATCAACATCTTGTTTCCATTTATTTTCAATTTCAAGGATTGAGGGTGTTTCCTGTAGGAAAACAATACTTTGACTATTCAGTTTAAGCCATTTTACTACAGCTAATCTTTTAAATTTGTTTCCCAGACAGTATTAAAACTGCTTATCTTTATCTTGCTTGCATTTATCATTAAAACTTCTGCATGATACATTGTTGACTATTACTTTACAGTATGTTGGAAAGGTTATGGCTATAAGCTTTGATGCACAGATAAATTTAACTATCCAGAACATCTTTAAATTTAATACAATATCCATATATATTTTACAGACAATGTTGACAAGTAGCATTTTGAAAACTATGATAACTATTTATAATTGATATATTGCAAAACACTTCATAAAGTAACCATTTGTTATCAATGACAGTAATATAACCAGTAGCTATAGAGTGTTCTAACAAACAACAAAACATATACACACTTATATACAAAAAATGAAGATGCCATGCATACTTTTGATCCTATGCATGAGCATGGTACAGAGTACCTTACTTTTAGAGAAAAGAAGAAAAAAAAGGAGGAGGAATAGTAAAAAGGCAAAGGCAACAAAATACTTGTCTTATCTTTTCAAGTTGTTACTGTTTAATTTTCATGTTATTCAGCTTATGCCAGCATAGTATGATCATGTATAAAAAGAAAGAAAGAAAAAAAAGAAACTTGCTTTAGGATGACCCTTCGGCTGTTGATAAATTGTCACATCATACACTTGTCTTTTGTGCACCATGAACATTAGTATACATATACACGTACATTCTAGGAACACAATGTTCAGTTTTGTTATAATCAGTACCCTTAATTTTATCCAGACAGAATAAGTAATTATGGATATATTCCATATGTATTGTAACTCAAAGATATACATATCGGAATATGAAGGTTAATAATTATCCCACTTAAATTTTCATATAGCTGTCAGCTATCCACTGATAAATCATTCTTCAAAAGTGCACATCAAAACAATCTTGGTCTACTGATGGGTAAGAGGCAGATAGCCAAGAATTTAATAACTATGACAGAAAGAAGTATTTAACTTTTAACCAATCCATTGGGAAGTAAAATTTTACTTTCATTCTAACTATACTTAACATGTAACTGTTAAATGAAAAACATTTACTTTACAATTGCTTCAAATTTTTAAGTATTATTCAAATTAAATAATGGATAAAGAGGCAAAACATCCCTTATTTGACACGTACAAAAGATATCACTCATAAAGAGGAATAATATAATAGTCATGTTACAAAAATATAATTTGGAAAGTGTTCCTGTTAAATATCCCAGCTAGATGGATGGATATAAGCCTTGGTGTATAATGAATGTCATACAACTGTATCAAAGATTTCGTGTTCAGGAGATTTTATGCTGTTCAAAAAGTCTTGTCAATCTACAAAGTTTTCCCACCTAACCAATAGTTTTCAAGAACCCATTGGCTCTCAGGCTCACCTGCAAATTTTTAAACCATGGCTGATAATGGTATATGTCTGGGTGAAACTCCAGATGCAGCAGTCAAAATTTAGCTCCTTCTAGACCGATTAATCTGTCTCTCAGCCAATATTTAAAAGATGGATGTATTGATGTGACACCAATGGCATAAGTATGCAAAAATATAAACGTCCTGAAGGGCAACAAATGGCACACATCCTGACATTAAACATGTACTAGGCTACCACCTTGAGTATCAAGAGTGTCTCCCACACTAAAAGAAATAAACTGTTTGCATAGTTAATGGATATATTTACCAAAATTTATTTCACATGCAAAATTTCATCATTGTTTATACAAACAGGAAGTGCAGAAAAAGTGTCTATATACTGCAAACACAGAAAATTATGTTCCTGCATCTAAATGTGTTATACTGTTAATACATTTAAATGGATATTTTAAAGGTTAAAGTGACAGCAATTTTCAGATATTGAAGTTTTTTTTGTGTGGTGAGGAAATCTGTCCCAAAATACCATCCATCAGTTTTAAAAAGGCATATTTTGGGACGGAAACTTGGTATAGCTCCTTCAGATCTCGACATAATTGTAATGGGGATATTATAATATCTATAGTTTACTTATGGCCCTTTCTTTGAAAGAAAATATACTAAAACAAACTTTATGTCTCTGCATCTTATTATTTTAACCGATAATAACATTTTCCAAAAAACCTACAACCTTTGCTTGCATATGAAGAAAAGTTATCATGCATATGTTGTGTGGTCCCAACAAAAAGGCACAACCCAAGTGACATGATTTACCCATTGTTTCATGCGCCCCTCAAGGAATGTTTCACTGAAAAAACCTTTTCAGAATTGATTATGACATTTTTCTTTAATAAGAAGGGCAAAAGGAGTAGGATCCAAGTCCATGACCAAGGTTTATTAAAGATTCCACCATGACCACGGGATGTAAGGAAGAAAAACACAGATTTCTGAAATTTTATTTGCAAATGAGCATGAGATTGCACAAATTGTAAAAGGTTCTTTAATATGACAGATCTGAACATTATGCAAACACAACATAGAAAGTAACATACTCACTAAGGTTCAGCCATATTTATTTACTTATTTCGGTTTTAGCTTCGCTTTCAACACATTGTATAGGTCATATCACAACGAGTAGTTTTATGGGCAGAGCAAACCAGTATATACAGTTGATGAAGGTTTTGTACTGTAAACTGCTGACCAACGCCAAGCATCTACCAACTTTCCCACTTGAGGTCGGCCTGGGATTCATATTTCAATATTAGAGGTGGGGGTGGAGAGTGTTACCACCATGGCCCCTGGTTCAGCTATAAGGTCAAAATAGCACATCAGTGCAATATATCCATCAAAGAAAGATGTAAACCTTAGTCCAACAGAGGAAAATTGCCATGCTCAGCTCTATCATGCTGGATTCAATATGACCAACAATGTGAACTAGAAGATCATCAAAGCATGAAAGTGCCTTTTAGAACCCCAAATGTTTAGACAGAACAAAAAAAAATACCAAACAAACTGATCTTATAGTATTTATGTTGCCACATGACACATTTGCTGGGATTTAGGGTAAACTGACTGATTGGATTTTATTTACTGTGGCTAGTATCATTAAAATAAACATGGTATAACCAGGCCCATTACTTTCACTACTAGGAAATACTCCAAACTTCAAGACTGGTGAATGTTTACTTTAGTTTGATTTCAGGTTCGTTTCACAAAATAACCTAACTATTAAATGGGTGTCTGTGATCAGAGAATATGAGTACTACCATCTAGGTATGATATAAAAGACTTACTTTAACTTGGCCGTACATTTAGCACAGCATATAAAATTCGCTGAGCGTCTCTCCTAATATGATGTTAGCATTTGCCAGGTCTGAAACAACATCTTTTCCCCGTTCAGGTTTCATTTCAGACACTTCCCAGATAACCTTTATAAATCACATTTAAGGTAATTATTGCGGTGAGGCATTGTCATTAATGTTTCTTCAATTTACAGTTTGAGGACAAATATTCATTTATTTTAAAAACTATACTGACATTGATGCAATGCTATGAATGTCATATATAATAATAAAATTATCTTATCTTGCAATAAACCTCAATGAATTATGTTTGAAAATAATATTGAAATATATGTAGAAGACTGCTTGTATACAATGACAATTGTCAGATATAGCCTAATGAAAATTTGTTGTGATTTTCTTTTCATTTTGCTTTAAAATTTAACATGTGTTTTTGGTAAATAGTATACAAAGGTATAAAAAAGTATTTAAAATTTGGTATACAAAGCAATCCTTTGTACACCAACATACTGAGTCCATCCTTCGTTTACATTGGGCCGAGACTCAGCTAAAAGTGAAAACTAAGAAAATTCCTGAAATTTTACTACAAATATAAATACTGATACTGGCAGTCAAATACACAAAAATACAAGATTTAACATTATTAGTTACACGGAATATGCTTTCTTCTTTCCCAGAAAGTTAAAAGTTGGGGTTTTATATCCTGTTCAACAGCCAAAAAGATAGCAAAACCCTAGTGGGCCACCATTGACTATGGGTGGCAAAATATAGATAGTGGTCCACCACTGAGCCACTGGTGCCCCACTGACTGCTTTTTTCAAAATTTTTAGACCATTATAAACAACTTCAAAAGCAATCTCAATTATTGTTTTCTGACATATTATTTAACAATATTCAATGTTAAAAACATATTATTTCCAAATGTAAATATATTGCGTGGCCCACCAACTACCAAAGACAGTGGCTGTAGCTCAGGGACCAGCTTTCACCCACTGGTGTAAAATTCCTGGAAAAATTAGGTAAAATGTGCATTTTTTCACTTAACATAAATTAATGTCATTTAAAAAAAAACTTATTCTGTACCCCTTCATTTTGCTCAGTCAGTCTTTCCTCTACTTTATTACTTTATATATTACTTGCTTATATATTTGCCCACAGGTGGTCCATCAATTGTCCACCCACTAGATAAGTAGTACACGACCCAGTGATGGGCACCCAGTGGGCCACTGGTGGCAAATATTTTTTTAGTGAAAGTTAAAGAAAGATATTTTTAATTTTTTCTTTTGATATAATTTGCTTTTTTTATGAAACCTAAAACTATCGTGGACCAATGCTGGTCCTCCAGTGGATACTCCTCAAGCTCTCCCGAACGGCATTTGTTTTGACATATCTTGAAAAGAAACTGTCTTGGCTTAAATTCATTTGTTTTCGGTGAATTACTTTCCGTAAGTGGTTGTTTGAATTTTATTGCACAAAACAATTGTAAGATTTGCCACTGGTGGTCCATCAGTGGTCCACTTTCTGCCTAAATGGTACACATACTCTGTTGGATCCTTAATGTATTTGAGTGGCCACCGTTGACTATGGATAGCAAAATATAGGTAGTGCCCACCAATGAGTCACTCCTGGACCACTGACTGCATTTTCGAAAAAAAAATCTAAAGCATTATACACCCATTCTCAGTTACATGGGACAATTATGAAAATAAGGTGTCTCAGACACATATCTGGCTGTCAGTTAAATTATTCTAATTATTTTGCATCTATTTATATAGTTTAAGCAAAGACAAATCTGGTGATATATGGTTTGTTATGGTTTTGATGTACTTTTATTATTGAAATTTACCATTAAAGTATGAAAATGGCCCCAAAACACAGTGTCCAAAGCCTGGGTAATAACATTCCAGCGAATTCCAATATTATTGGATAAACGAGCCGAATTAGAAAGTATTAGGTCAAACAAGCTAAAAGGGCAGTTAGTAAGATCTCAGCTGCAATGGCTGCAAGATGGAGAGAAACCATCAAAATATTTTTCAAATCTTGAAAAGAAAAACTTTATTGAAAAAACAATAAGAAAAGTAAGATTAAATAATGGAGAAGTAATAACAGATCAGGAAAACATACTAAGTCAGGTACAACAGTATTATTCCAATCTCTTCGAAAATAGAGATGATGCCCTGCAAAGTATAAATTTCGAAAATTTAGGTATCAAATCAAGCACAAGAGTCCCGGCAGAAGACATCGGGCTACCCGTAACGGTCGATGAAGTAGGAAAAGTTCTCAAGAAAATGAAATCAAACAAATCGCCTGGAATTGATGGCTTAACAGTTGAATTTGTCAAAGTATTTTGGCGTCAACTAAAGTACTTTATTATAAACGCAATAAACTGTGGATTCTCAAAGGGTTGCCTGACAACATCACTTCGGCAGTGTATAATAACATGCCTACCAAAAGCTAAAAAAGATCGTTCTTTAATAAAAAATTGGCGCCCCATCTCCCTGCTGAGTGTAATTTATAAGCTAGCATCAGGAACTATAGCAGAAAGACTTAATAAAACCCTAAATTATGTCATTTCAGACTGTCAAACTGGTTTCATAAAGGGAAGGTACATAAGTGAATCTACCAGATTGATCTATGATCTCTTACACGCAGCAGAAAATAAAAATATACCAGGAATGCTTATGTTAATAGATTTCGAGAAAGCCTTTGATTCACTTTCATGGACCTTTCTATATAGTGTTCGGAAATTCTTTGGATATAGTGAAAATTTTATAAAGTGGGTAAAACTTTTCAATATGGAAATAACTGCATATATCATACAGTGCGGTTTTTTGTCAAAACCAATAAAAATTAACAGAGGATGCCATCAAGGTGATCCAATTTCAGCATATCTATTCCTTATTGGAGCTGAGATTCTAGCAAGACTTATCCAAGTTAATCCAGATATAATTGGATTAAAAATAAAAAATATCGATTTTAAAATAACACAGTTTGCGGATGACACCACACTGATATTGAACGGTAGCCAGCACTCCTTGCAATCACCCCTAAATACTCTTGAAATATATGGAAATTTATCAGGCTTAAAAATGAATAAGGAAAAAACTAAAGTAATCTGGATTGGAAGAAAAAAGATTTTCAAAGATAAATTAAACGTTACCATAGACCTAGAATGGGGATCTACCAACTTCACTCTGTTAGGCATAGAATTTTCAACAAATCTATCATCAATAACAGAACGCAACTATACAAAGGCTTTAGAAAAAATTTAAAAGTTGGTAAAGACATGGAGCAACAGATATTTGACACCTTTGGGCAAGATTACGGTCATCAAGACTAACCTGATATCACAGTGTGTCCATCTATTATCTACTATACCAAAGTCAGAATCATTTCGTAAAACATTAAACATCATCCTGTACAAGTTCTTATGGAATGGGAAGCCGGATAAAATAAGAAGATCCACCATTTCTTTAAGCTATATCCAGGGAGGTATGAAAATGATCAACATTCATAATTTCGATAAATCACTTAAAATAAGCTGGATAAAGAAGCTAGTTACTCAACCAAATTCACAATGGCACAAACTACTAACAGTAATTTATCCAAACATAAACAAGTCCTTAATTTTTGGAGATCAATGGTACAATGAAATGGCTTTAACTATTCATAATCAGTTTTGGCACAACGTATTAAGAGACTGGCAAGCACTAAATAAAATACAACAAGAACAGAATGAATCTGAATTACTAAGAAATTGCATTTGGTACAATTCTAAAATCTCTAAAAACACAATATTTTTTCCTGACTGGTACAAGAAAGGTATCTACTTGGTAAATGATATAATAAATACAGAGGGCAATGTTTTAAGTATTAGAGACTTAAAGAATAAATTCAATATAAATGTAAATATTCTGAATTACTATACAATAAAAGCTAAAATTGAAATATACATGTCAAAGTATAGACTCCTAGGTAATTTGACCCTTGAAAGGCCTACTTATCCTTTTCATTTTGACGTACTTTTCAAAGTAAAAAGTGGCTGTAAGAACTACTACCATGTATTAAATAATGCTGCGGCTTTGAATGATAATCCAACTTGTGAAATAAAATGGACAAATATTGTTCAAAATGAAAATTTGGACATACAGATTAAAGAAAGATGGAAACAAATATACAAGATTTGTTTCTATTCTGTATGCGACAACAGTGTAATTTGGTTTCAGTATCGTATACTGAACGACATTTTAGGAAGCAAAGACTATTTAAAAAAGTTAAAAATAGATATGAATAATGCATGCTCATTCTGCGGAAGGTATGCTGAAAACTTGGAGCACTTATTTTGCAAATGTAGAGAAGTGACACAGCTGTGGGACAATATTCAACAATGGATTAACGATAAACTTTATGATTACTCGGAAATATATATTCTGGTGTGCAAAGAATAAGTATAAACTAAATATCTTTTTCCTTCAAAAAGAAATTAAAAAAACTTATTTGGAACAAGAAACATTAAGCCTGATAAACTCACAATCGACCCAATTCGAAAGAAGGTGGAATATTTGGAAATATATATTTGAAGGTATTGAATCGTCCGGTTAAAGTTATAACCAAACCCCGAGGACATGACTTCCATATGCTTTCTTGTCATTAGTCTAATAAATCACCACTCTTTATAATCATACCCTGTAACAAAAATAATACGCAGAAAGTTTGTCACTTTACATGTAAATTAGGACATACTTTGTTCACGCAATGTTAAAAACAGTTTTCAGTATCACAAGTCATACTGCGTATATGACATTTTTGTAAGACACCGATGGGGGGTTGTCCACTCTCGCCCCCCCCGGATGTCACAAGTGCAATGGGAAAAAAGAGTGAATAAAATCAGACATTTGTGGAAAAAAAATATTCCTTAGCTTCGAGTTAATCTCCACTATACAAATATTGAAAGTTCTTTTAAATTACATCAACAAATTATAATTTTTTGCCAAATTTGAAAATGTGCAAAATATTCTTGTGAATTACGTTACCATTATAAACACTTAATCTTTTTCACATTTGGTAATCCTAAAAGTCTAGTGTTTTAGTGCAAATAATTCCTGAATAAGTAGATTATCAGAATGTGAAAGTGATGTCTTAGCAGAAGACTACAAATACAAGCTATTCCTAAGGAAGTACCAAAAAGTAGAATTCTGTATTTTCTCATGTGAATTACGTTACCAGTCATTTTGAATTTTCTCAAGATGTGAGGATGACAAGGAGACTATATATGACAGGCATATGTTGGCAGTTGTTGTGTATTAGAATTATAGCAATATCAACCCAAAGCTCTGAATTTTATATATGATTTAGTATAATTCAGTGAATTACGTTACTGTGAATTACGTTACCCTGAACTGTCAAAAATGGGAAATTTTTCCACAAGCATTTGAATGCAGCATGTTTAAGCATTTCTAACAACATTGACCACATGAAAGAAAATAACAGAGTTGAAGCATAATATTATTTTATATTCTGTTGCACACATCGTTTGTTACAAATAATTGTCAGGTACGAAGTTGTTATGTCATAGATGATTTTTATGTACCTTGTCACAGTATATGGCAGAAGTATGTGATTATTAGAGTAGATATAAACCTTTCAACCAGAGTAGTATTAAAGATTAGTGTGCAAAGATCACTTTTTAATATTTCATCCAACATGAAGTAACGTAATTCACAAAGTAGTAACGTAATTCACATGTATCAGTTACATCTACTTGACTTCAAATGTAGGCCAATCTGATGTTTATAAGTTCTTATAATTAATATAAAATTGTCTAGAATTGATGAGTTAATGATTTAGTACTTTATTATTGACAACAATTTGCTCTTTCACATTTATGCTCTCATTAACTACAGTCAATTATTGAAACATGGAATCAACTTGTGGAAGGGTGAGAGAGATGGAGGGTATTTACTTCAATAATTTGTAGTTCATCTGTAATTTTGCTTGAACCTTATGAATGCACTTTTCGGGTACATATAAAATAAGAGATACCAGAGTAAAAATTCAAAGCGCTTGTTAAGAATGAAACTAGATCAAATAAATGCAAGTAGTTACACTACTGATGCACAGGCAAAAACAATGCCGGAGTGTGGGAGAAAAGAAGTGGAGAAAGCCAAAGAATACTGTATAGTAACAAAGGACTAGGAATGGGGCGCTTCACTAACAAAGTTAACAGTTCACTGAGATATGGTTTTGCATTGAAACCAGAATGTAAAGAAGACAAAGTTTTGTTGCATGACTGCCTCTACAACCAATAAACGGGCGGGAATGCAAAAACTTCATGCTGTTGTTCCAACAGAACCAGGCAGTAACAGTGTCAGATGATACATCCATCATTTGTAGTCAGTGTTTTGATGGTGGACATTTTGAGACAATTTGTATAGAAAACATAGCTAACAAGATAATGGCAGGTGCAATGAAGACTACTCAAAGTTGATTTCACCTGGCATTCTCAGAAATTGATTTGTAGTAGCTCAAAACAACGTCTTTTGAAACATTAATTTATCAAATTTATCAAAGTTTGAAATTTTACAAAAGTTAGTAATCTGGAAAATGTCAGTTCAAAGAGTGCATGTTCATTCAAATGGGCAAGAAACTGGGATGCAATTTGGGTAGAGGGTAAGGCCATATTATGCAAAGTTAGTCACCCCCTACATTCTTAACTATGGCCATTGACTTTACAAGTTTAGTAATGCATATACTGATATTGGTATTAGCTTTTTTCATGTATGCATGTGTACTGATTGTGTTCTACAACACCATAGAATAATAAAACATTGTTTTAATTATCTAAGAACACAATTTGACAAAAGTGCTGGCATTTGCAAACAAAGTAAGTGAATTACGTTACCATAATGGACATCTGCTTGTTGTTTATAACTGCTTCTGATTAAATGTAATCTAAACAAAAGTTAAATAATGTCATGTGTGACATTATGTTATGAAAATAACCCCCTTAAACAGGTTAAATTAACAAACAATTTTGTAATTACTGCCAAAGACTGATAAATAAGCATTCTTATTTAGTATTCATGTTCATTTTATCCAGTTAAGATGCCCATTCTTCAAGATAATGCACCGAAAGATGCATTTATAGCTTTAAAAGAGTTTACACACAGTTCATGGACACTTTGAAAATCTAGTGATGGTTTCAGAATTTTATATTTAACTGTCTTTACCTTGCTCTATTTGCTTCCTTACTCCATGTGAATTACGTTAGCAAACATACATATTGTGAATCGTATAAATAAAAGGTATTATCACTGTTAGTTTCTTGTCCAATATGTTTTTAAAAGTCTGTTTTTGTCTAAATTTTATTTGTATATAACTTTTATGACAACAATGGAAGTATTCACATTGTAATCAACATTGACATGAAGTTACTATTGTAACTTGGATTGTGTTTTACAGATTTTTTTCAGCCATACAGTATCTTTATAAGAAAAAATATATTTAAATCAGATCAGTGATATTTTATTTGCTTCACTATGTTTTATTATTTAGTTTACAACAGTTCAGAATTAAATGCAGACTATTATTTCATTTATATAATTTTTTACTGCAACAATCGTAAAGGCAGTATGAAGTAACATAATTCACAATGCAAGTTTTTAATAATTTGGCAGCATGTAAACAAAACGGCATCAAAAAAAATCTGTAACAGATGGCAAGGAAAAATTTTGAGGCAAGATGCTCGACATGCTATGTTACCAAATAGAGACAATAAGAATGAACTTCATCACCATCACTGCTGTGCCACAATTTGCCCTCTAATTGTCCCATTTAACTGAGAATGGGTGTATAAACTACTTCCTAGCAACCTCAAATATTGTTTTCTGCCATATTATTTAACAATATTCAATGTTAAAAAACATATTATTTCAAAAAATAAAAATATTGCATAGCCCACTGGCCACTGTTGGCCAGCCCACCAACTACCAAAGTCACTGGCTGTAGCTCAGGGACCAGCTTATCCTCACTGGTGTAAAATTCTAGGAAAAATTAGATAAAATGTACATTTTGTTTTACTAAGCATAAGTTTCATTTACATAAACAAACCTATTTTGTACTCCTTCATTTTTAACTCCTTAGTCTTTCTCCACTTTATTACTTTATACATTGCTTGCTTATATATTTGCCACATTGGTCCATCAATGGCCCACCCACTACATAAATGCACTATTGGTGGCATATATTTTACTTTTAGTGAACGACAAAGAAAGACATATTCATTTTTTTTTCATTTGATATAATTTTGTGTTTTAATGAAACCTAAAATTATCCCCAATATTTTTTATCTGACACATGAAACTATGATCTATAAGAACTATACTTATTTGGTGGGCCAATGTCTGCTGAACAGCATTTGTCAGACCTTGAAAAAATAATGTCTTTGCTTAAACTTATTTGGTTTATGTGAATTACTTATTATGTGAGTTGCCGTTTTAAATTTTATTGCAGAAAAGAATGTAAGATTTGCCACTGTTGGTCCATCAGTGGTCCACAATCTGCCTGAATGGTACACATACTGTTAGTCCACTGTTGGCCCAAGATGGCAAAGTAATTGGATACTCTATGTATGTGTGTGTATATCCCTGAGACACCAGCATTTTCAAGTAACAGATGTTAGATCTCTACATTAATATATATTTCTATTTTGCCTACTTTTATGCCACAAATTTCTTCTAAGGTTTACAACTGGCAGCCAACCAACTATATCAGTGTTATATAAGCTATGATCGACTGGCCACTAATGGGAATTTTCTAATTTTCAACCGGATTTTAGATTGAATCACTAAAATCATCTGACAATTATACAGAAAAGTTAACAGAAGTGAACGTTTCCCCTGCAAACAAACCATAAAACATGTTCAGGTGAAAAAATATGTTATTAAATCAAAACCCTACTAATTGGGGTTGAGGTGTAGCCATCACTGGACTACACTTGGTTCACTAGCTCCTATATGTATGTGTTGGATAAAATATAAAGTTTTTTAAATTGAATGGAATAATTACACTTGAAACATATTCCAATCAGTGGCTGACTAACCCTTCAAATATATTCCCATCAGTGGCATAATTAACCATGCCAACGTTGGCCCAACGAAGGCTTGCCAACCAAAACTCTGCCTGCAGAGGTTGGGCCAACGGTGGGCCTATGGTGGCTTTTTGTTCAAGATGGCGGTGAGCAATAATAGGGGATTTTGAGACACTTAATAAAAACTGATTTATTATGGTATGTCTAAAAATCATTTTGCAATGAGCCCACAATTTTTTACTAACTGTTTAACAAAATAACATTCTCATTTGAAATTCACAATAAGAAAAGTTGTTTCTGAGCATTATAATTTTATTATTTGATTATGGAACATATCATCCTAAGATATTGTTCCACCATTGTTTATGTTTGGTCATGTGACTTATCAGGGATTCCCTTAACTAAAATCTACCCACAATCTGTCAATTATTTGCTTTCTGTTAAGCAATGGCCACATAACTCCATGCTGCAATCTGTTTGGCTGATGCTATAGTAGTAGTAAAATTTTACCAGTGGCTTGCCAGTGTATGACCAAGGTAGCATCCGCCGACCAAAAAGCCATTGGGACTGACGGATATGCCAATGTTGGGTCAATGTCTGCATGCTATCTGGGTTGTTGGCTAATAAAGGTGAACCAATAGAAAGACTTATCATTGGCTGCCAACAGTGGGCCACTGATGGACCAACAGTAAACCTTATTGTTAGCTGCCAACAGTGGATCACTGTCTATCAGCTGGTCACGCCAGCAGAGAACCACCATAAAAGTTGATGGCACCCAATAGTGGGCCACTATTGGGCCACCAGTCAACCTTGTTGTTGGCTACTGAAGGTGGGCCACCGTTGGACAAATAGAAAAGCTTACCATTGGCTACCGACAGTGGGCCACAGATGGGCCACCAGTAAACCTTATTGTCGGCTGCCAATGATGGACCACTATCTACCAGCTGGTCACGCCAATGGCTAGCAACCAGCTACAGCCAATATCTGACCGAGTGCTATGCCACTGGTGGGCCAGTGATGGCCCTACAGAGTCTTGCTCTTTGGGCAGGGTCATGTTGGGATAGGCCCACAGCATTTGTCACTTGTGTGAGTGGAACTCACACAGAGGTGATATCCTGTGATTAGTTGATAAACTTGGTAACCACTAGGCAACCATGAAGGTATATTTGGCTAGATCTTGGACATATCTTGCTAATAAATATAAATGGTTCGTTTTAATAAACTCATGAGACATTGTAATGTCGTCGAATAACTTTGCCCTGTAGTCATTACAAGCATGGCATACCATTAGAAAATTCAATTGATTTACTTTGTCCTTAGAGCTACACATTCGACAGATACATGGACTTGCTTAATTTATCATTTGTATCTTGATTAACGTGAAATCTTCCTGTTTTAATCCTCAGTGGTTGAATACCTGCTCTAAACTCAGACAACATGGAGCATTAGTATTTTATCACTGATCCCCCATAAAAACACCTGTTTTATAAGTCTGTTACTTGGCAATTTAAACAAAGCCAAAATCTTATTTGTGATAATTGCCTCCTGTACTTGTGTAACCTGTATCTCCATGTAACAATCCATTAAGGCAGTGCTGATGAACACCCAGAAAAAAGCGTGTTGTTTTGTCAAAATCCGTATCAGTTGGTCTTATCTTAAAATGGCACCAAGTAACACAGCCATGATCAAGAATAGGTATAACTCATGATTTGAATAACTTTAAGAACGCTTTGCTATCGAGATCTCTGTGGCTTGAATCATTGAAGGATTTTTATACATCATTGGAATGTTAAATGACTATCAAAACTGGTAACAAGATATTTTGTATAATCTTATCAAATTTTCTGCAAAGTAAAATTAATTTTTTGTGTGTCTAAATTTATTGACAGTTGCCGAGATTCGAACCCCAAACTATTGCTAAATGAAGACAGTGAAATGCAGTTTGATTTTTTTACATATGAGTCGTATATTTATTAACAATACTTCAGAGTATTTAAAATTGGAAGATTGACATGTTTGAAAGCACCATACCTCAATGGAGGTTAAAACATACGGAAGGTCAACACCACACCTCACTAGAAGTAAAGTTACAAACATTTAAATACAAAATTGGTTAGTGATTGGTACAATTTCCATTATAACAATGAGTATCAGTCAAAGCCAAAAAATCTAAGGTCGATAGTGGGTTACCAGGGTCGGCCTGGTCCTGCCTACATGTCCCTGAATTACAGCATCCACATCAATCCCATATGGGAGACCTCCCAAGAAACGGGACAGAATCTAGTTGTCAAAATGTTGAAAAACCCAAACTTCTTAAGACCTACATCAATCAGAAGAGACCTCCCCCTGATTGGGTCAAGTTCAGGGGGGTCCAGGTTAAGATGTTGAAATAAAATGCCAGATCAGATGGGCCCTGCTTATATATCTCTAGACTGCAGTCAGTCATGCAAGAGAACTCCTGATTGTTGTAACTAGGGTCAAAATATTATGAACCAAATTCCTCAAGACCTACATCACTCCAAAGTGACCTCCCTATGACTGGGTCAAGTGCGGGGGTCCAGGTCAAGATGTCGAGATACAAATTCATAAAATTCTGAGCTTAAGGCTTATGAACCCTGTTTCCTCTATCCTGAGAACTGCCTTAGGTTCCGAAAATCTCAGTTAAGTGGTGTTGAAGGTCAATCCCATCGTGATGCTAGGTCAAGTTATGCCCCAGCTCTGTGTAACAGAGGCAGGTGGAGGGTTAAAATTTTTATTTCTATTTCAGTGTTTTTACTGTGGCCACCAAATTCAAATTGACCTCAAAGCTTGGAATGATACAAATGTGATGTGGCCTTTGATCAGATTGGTCAAGATGAAAAAGTGAGGCAAGTAAGATATGCCTACAGAATTATGGTTGTTGACAGCTGCCACAATAGGCCCCTAACAGGGCCGTCTTATACACATTGTTATTAGCTATAGTTATGTATCATCATTATCTACACCAAATCATGTGCATATGTTTAAACTCTGGCTCTGTTTTTCTGTAAAATAAAACAAAAAAGTGTACTTGTTGAAGAATTTTGTCAAATCGGCTCATGGTGAAAAAGGAAAACACTGTAAACAGAACAATAATCAACACAGTTATTGAAAAAAATTGTCATCTATTATCTAGATATCATTCTTCTTCCCTGTAAAGCCAAATAACACTAAACAAATTTAGATTTTTACATCCTGTTAGACAGCCAGGGTCATATTAGAACAGGCCCTTTACATTGTCTCTTGTGCGGGTCAAACCCAAACAACCTGTGATCAGATGCCAAACTTGCTACAGACTAGGCCACTGAGAACATATTTTCTATTATAATAGAAGTATTTAAATACATGCGGTATATAAAGAAGATTTCATTTTCATTTTACATTTTATCTGAGTTTCTTTAGGTCCTGTAGCAAAAAGTTGTTCTTGGACGTGTTTAAATATGGGTCACAAATAGTGAAACACAAATGAGACAAAAGATAATCATCAGTGATAAAAATCAGGCATAGGCTGTTGGGAGATGAAGGTACACTGAGCGCAGGTGTTTCCAGTTCCAAAACAATTTGTGAAATAGATATTTTACAATGAAAAAGGCATACATTGTGTCTCGGTTGCTGTGAATAGACAAAGAATATCACATAAGTTCCAGCCTAATTTCCTTCAAACCCCCACCTTCGATCGCAGAGTTAAAAAATCTATGAAACACTTTTCTAACTCCTTCAGTCACTATGCCCCTTCCCTTTGGAACTCCTTCCCTCTCCATGTAAGAAATAGTCCCTCTGTTGCATCTTTTAGGAAACACCGAAAAACTCACCTCTTTAGCTCTAGCTTTTCAACTTAGTCTTTTTTCCCTCCCAATCACACCCACAATCCTAGATTACCGACCTTGAATGCCCCTCGACTTCCCTACGATTATGATTTTTTCCCCTTTGTGGGAAAGATATTGCACTTGCAAAGCAGCAGATTAAATTAGATTAGATTAATTATCATCTCATAATGCATCATGTATTTTGCATGATATCATATCATTGTTTGGTGCATGGATTGATATATGTTAAAAAGTGTTCTGTAATTTGTGCAATCAGGTTTAATATTGTAAAAAAATGCTTTCTAAAACAGTTTGCATTGGAATTACAATAATGATGCAATCAAATGTCCATCTTTGTCACCTCCATTTGGTCAAGTGACTCTATGGATTAATAGCAGCGATCTTAGAATGTCTCAGGTTAAAGAGGACACACAAAATGAGTCAAAAAGGTTGCTAAAATTGGCTGAATGTGAAAACATTTTTTCTTATCGATCATCCCTTGCATCGAGTCCCTTGTTTGAAAGATATTGTGCCTGGAAAAACAGTAGCTTAAAGATCTATTTCAAACACACCTTCAAAGGAAATTTTGAAAAATTCTTAATCTTTGCAGTAGAAAATACCTATTCTGAAAACTTTCTTTATATTATATGATTACATTCTGGTACACAGAGCATTACCTTAGTATCTGAGACTAGAAAATCAACCATGTTTATTAGGTTTTGGACCCCAGGGCAATAACCAAATCTCCTAGACTGGACTTTCTACCGATAGAATTTGAAATTCTACCAGATTGGACTTCTACCATGAAACATATACTAATAACATAGCGAATTGTCTTCAGCCATGCTGGTACATTTGCAGATATGTTTCACGACTCTAGCCAATAAGATCGAATACATAAAACTATTATGTTTAAGGGGGTTTTCATATGCAAATTGTACAAAGCTAGGGTGCTGATTGCAAGTATAAATTATATTATTACCCATAACAACGATTCTAAAAGTTTTGTTCCTTTGAATTTATGTCAGAAACATACATTCATAGCTTTCTCTTGTTTCAAGAATATTTCAATCATAAGAAATCACTAAATTGCACTTAGAAAAACCCAAAATAATGGGATTGCATCCAAGCTGTGTGAAGGTATGGTCAGGATTACTACATTTGTATATGTTACAGGCAAACTGCGTAATCAGGCATTTCGATTTTTTATTTGTTTATTTGGGGTTTTACGTCGCTTTCAACACTGTACAGGTCATATCACGACGGGTAGTTGGAAGGGCAGAGGAAACCAGTACATATAGTTCGCTAGGGTTCTGTACTGTAAACTGCCGACCAACGGCAAGCAACTACCAGCTTTCCCACTTACGGCCATGACGGGGATCGAACCCCGGCCGCAGAGGTGGGAGGCGAGAGTGTTACCACTCTGCCACCGTGGCCCCTATCAGGCATTTCGAGAAATCCCTGGAATTTTTAGGCATTTCGCGAAATCCCTGATTCACTTAGGCATTTCGTGAAGTGCCTAAAATTTCCAGGCGTTTGGCGAAATGCCTAAATATGATTCTCCAGTCTATTTTACTTCTATCAGATTTTACTCTTTGATCATTTGGTTTAAAAAGACAAATTTATTTCACCAACAGTTTGTTGTTGATGATACAGAACTTATTTATTCAACAAACTTTACAACATGTAAACACTAGTTACACATTTACCAACACCTTCATCTAATGTATCAATAACATTCCTTGTTCTTGTTAATTCAGAAGTTATTTAGTCAATATACTTGACAACATGTAAACACAAATTACATAATATATCAAAAATATTGTTTAATTGGTTGATGTAAAAGCTATGTTTTAACTAAGTTGCACAGATACAAAAACTGTGGATTTACTTAAACACCAATATTTAATGTGGCATCATCAGTTACTTCATATATTTGCTTTAGGATCATAACATAATAACAAAAAGTTAAACATTTTTATGCAATGACATAATAAGCATAATGCAAATCAGCTAGCTAACAAGAAACCCTCATTGTACATTGAACAAAGACTAATTAAAGCTATGACCTCCACCCCCAACCCAGTCCAATGCTAGGCAATTGTAGTTATATGAATGCTACCTGTTTGCTAGAGAATTGGATTTTCATTTCTCTGTAAATAATATAGGTTGTAGTTGTAAAGGTGAAAATATGTAAACGATGATACCAATAAAAATTCAAAATGTCATTAATACCATCCCCCATTCATCACAATACACTGATGTGCTGTTGAAGTTAAATTTTCCTTGAATCTTAATATTTGTGCACATGTTTTAATAGTTGTCATACAGATGTAATCTATTTATTCTATTTTCATGAAACTCATTTTTATTTCATATCCTATCCTTTTAAGTTTATTTTTATTTCCTGGTATGTTTGTTCTACTATAAGTGTGTACCACCTATTAACTTGATCAAGCTTTTCCTGAAAATTTGTTGCAGAACATTTGTACAGACTGTCTTCAGTTTTTAAGCTTAGAAAATTATGTGGGGTTAAACTTGTCAAGTCAGTTATACAAGTTAAGCTTCTTTGATATAATTTGATATTACATTATATAACTTGTACAAAACTTTAACTGATAAATTATATGACATACAAAACATACAAAATATATGCCCAGATCATTTAACATATTTCATCCATATTGTTATTATATTTTCTGTAACAGTTCTATATATCGGCCTTGATAAAACATTTTATATTTCTAACAGGAACAATTTAAAGAGCTTTGTAATTCTTCTCATTTATCTAAAAATGGCTAAATAATCATCAAAGCTTTGCATTATAGAAAACTATTATTTTTCACAATTTGCCTAAACTGCACCAGGCAAGTTTGTAATAAACAAGGACAAATTCCAGACATTTCACAAAATGCCCGGAAATTTTAGGTATTTTGCAAAATGCCTAAGTGAATCAGGGATTTCGCAAAATGCCGGACTACACAGTTTGCCTGTAACATATATATGCTTATATAAATGTTACCAGCTTTATCACAAGAAAACAAATCAGTAGAAACAGAGAGACAGCAGAACAGAGAGGTAAGAAAAGTAATAAAACCCAATCGGTCATCTAGTGTACCCCGGAGAAGATCACAAATGGATACAGAAAATAATAAAGCAAAACAAATGAACATACAGAAGTGGTTAGGCCTAAAACGACAAGCATCATCTTTTCCTGTGAAAGAAGGCACCAATGTCAAGCAGAAAAGTGCCAAAACACAATCTCAGGACTGATCTTTCTTGAATTAACCCAGCACCTATAATTTTGTTGATTTATGAAAATGGAACTTTCCCGCTTGAAAAAGTTAAGCATAATTACACTGAATGTTCGTGGCTTAAGACAATCTCATAAAAGGCAGATATTATTCACATGGCTTAAAAAACATAAATATGATATTATACATTTACAAGAGACATACTGTACCAGGGACATTTTACGTGACTTTGATAAAAACTGGGGAGCCAAGACATGGCACTCAGAAAGCATTTCAAACCATTCAAGGGGAGTATGTATTATGATCAATGCAGAACTACAGCATGAAATAATTACATATCACTGTGACAGCGAAGGAAGAAAAATACTTTTAAAAATTAAGATTGCTAATGATATAGTTAATATACTTAATATTTATGCACCCAACAATATAAATGAGAAGAAACAATTCTTCAACAGTTTGTACCAATTTACAGAAAATTACATATCTGAAAATTATTACACAGTTATTATTATTATTATAGCTAGTGATTTCAATTGTACTTTAATGCCTGAGGATAAAAGCTCAGGCAAAATTGATATCTGTTCCAAGTCTTTGTTAAATTCTCTGAATCAGTTCAATGTAATTGATATCTGGAGACATAAAAATCCAAACAAAGTTGAATATTCCTGGGAAAGTAATAGAAGAGATATTTCTAGTAGTCGTATTGATTACATTTTTCTGACAAATAGTCTTTCGTTCCGTACAGAGAAATGCTGTATTAGATCTGCACCTATATCAGATCACAAAAATGTAATTGTAAATATAAATTGTCTTGATAATAAAAGAGGGCCTAATTATTGGAAATTTGATGTGTCATATTTAAAAGATAAAAAGTTCTGTGCTAATATTGCAGAAATATTTGATAATATTTTAGCATTATCTGAAAATAATAAACTTTTGAAAACTATTGCTTGAGACATGTTTAAAATCAAAGAGTTCTCTATTAAATATCGTCAAAATAAATCTAAATTAACTAAAAATGAAATATGTAAAATAGAACATGAAATACAGGCATTAGATATGGCCATTAGTAAAAGCAAAAGTTTAATCTTTCAAAACAAAAGAGAAGAACTAAAGCATCATGCATTCTACCAAAGAGCCTTGACAAAGAGCAAAAAGAATTCTGCGATGAACCTATATCTCTGCAAGAATGTTCTCATGTTCTTTTCAAGTGCATGAAATCCAATAAATCCCCAGGGCTAGATGGGATACCAGTTGAATTTTACAAAGCATTCTGGCCAAAAATTGGACAGTTCCTGCTAGAAGTATACAATGATATTTTACGTAATGGTGAATTAACAAATTCACAACAAAAGGCAGTAATAACATTGATTTTTAAAAATGGCGACCGTGAGCAGCTTAAAAATTATTGACCAATAAGTTTGACAAATGCGGACTATAAGATTCTTGCTTTTGTTTAGCTCAAAGACTTCAAAAAATTATGCCGAGTATAATAGATACAGATCAATCAGGTTATATCAAAAAAAGATTTATTGGCCATAACATTAGACTTATTCAAGATATAATACACATAAGTAAAAATTTGAATAAGCCTGATGTTTTTGGATTTCAAGAAAGCTTTTGACAGTTTGGAATGGGTTTTTTACATAGAGTAATTAAAAAATTCAATATTGGGCAGAACTTTCAACGATGGGTAAAAATTTTGTATACAAAACCAGAAGCAATATTAAGGAATAATGGTTGGCTATCAGAAAGTTTCAATCTGGGTCGAGGAATCCGTCAAGGTTGCCCTCTGTCAGCATTGTTATTCATATTTGCAGTTGAAATATTAGCTGTAAAACTACGAGCTGATACAAAGATAAGTGGCTACACACTATCATACAATGATCAGAAAAAACCTTTAAAATATCCCAATATGCCGATGATTCTGCTATTATTCTTAAAGATGTTGACCAAGTATCATATGCTCCAGCTCTAGTTGGAAAATTTGGCGAAAATGCTGGGTTAAAACTCAACTTTCAAAAGACAAAAATTATTTTGCTAGGTTCTTTACGACAGAGTATGAATATTTGTAATAATATAGAATGTACTGAAAATGTAAAATCTCTAGGGGTGTGTATTGGCTATGATACAGAGTTATGTGTATCTAAAAATTGGACGGAGAAGATCAATAAAATGGAATCACTTCTCCAAAGATGGCGTGACAGATCTTTGACAATAATTGGCAAAATTTTGATTATTAAAACATTAATTGTGCCTCTAATTTTTTTCTCTGTTCTACATTGTGTGATGCCTTCTTGGATTATAAAACGAGTATCTAAACTTCTCTTCAAATTAATGTGGGGAAAAACAGATAAAGTAAAATGGGATACCATGACTGGGGAAATACAACAAGGAGGTTTAAAAATGATCGATTTTGAAGCTTATTGCCTTTCTTTAAAAGCGTCATGGATTAAATGATTGTATGAAGCTGATGTAAACAGCTCTTGGTATCATATTCCCGCATTTTACTTGAAAAACACACATATATTGGATACTATCTCATATATGAACTCCCATGAAATAACAAACCAAACACCATTTAAAAATATACCACCTTTCTACAAACAGGTTATTCAGGGCTTTATTCAATATAATGTATCCCACACTTCCCAAGATAAAAACACTGCTGTTAATGTTTGGCAAATGTGTATCTGGGGAAACAGACATGTAACTAATAAAATGGGTGAGATGCTGTACTTCCCAAATTGGATTAAAGTAGTAAATGGCCGAATAGATGATAAATACTTGTTTGAAAAACTAGGCAATAAATCAACTACATTAGTGAAATCTATCAAGTTAAACAAGGTGTACACTGTCTCCTTGCTGAGAATGTCACCTGCACACCCCCGTCTAACAATTAATCAAACCAAAATGTTCAAAGCTTCTAACCAACTTTACAAGGATCTTGTTACCAAAAGGTTTCTACCTCCAAAATCACATGTTTACTTCAACAGTTTATTTGATATGACCAACTTCAATTATTCTGGAACATACAAAATTAAGGTGCAACAAATTCCAGATAAAAAAATTTGTGAATTTAATTTCAAGTTATTGAGCAACATACTAGCATGTTGTAAAAAGCTATATAAATGGCGAGTTGTTCAAAGTGAAAACTGTATGCTTTGTAATTCTGTAGAAACAGCTGAGCAACTACTGTTTACTTGTCCTACTAAGATAAATATATGGAAGCATGTTTGTGCTGCTTTAAATATAAAATATCAGCTGAAAACTTTAGTACTCGGAGTTTCAAATATTATAACTGATTGGGCTATCTCAGTAGTTACTTTCTGCTTCTATAAGTACTAGAGTTGGTCAAATAAGGTATCATCTAAGGAAGTCAATAAGCTAACATGCATAAAGAGCGTCAGACAAAATATGCAGGATTTCATTGACATTTATAGGTTATGTAACTTTTCAGAGGTGTCAAAACTGCTTGAGATAATACATTGTGCTCTGTCAGTTGCTTAATTAGAACAAATGTAGTTAACTGATAAAAGATTGTCAATAAATTATGTGATATAGAATATGAGTATCCGATGATGAAACCCTTTAATCTTTAACATCCATATCATTTCACTCATACATTGTTTGCTTCTTTCTTTCTAAAAGGACTTATTTTTCTTTCCTTCTTATTTTTTTAAATATATATATGTACACAATCATTGGATAAATAACTAAATTATTGGTTAAACACTATAAACATATATATGCTTTTTCATTATCTCTCTCTCTCCACCAATAGATATAGGTGTAATGTTAAGTATAATACTAAGTCTCTAAGGTTTCAAAAAGCATATATATATATAGAAAACATATATTAAAAAGCATATTATAAAAGTAAAGAAGGGTCTGAGGGTTGAAAAAATGTTACCAGCTTGGGCCATACCCCCAGTATCTGACTGGACATTCCTAGTATCCTCCCTAATTACTAGCCAGGGTTCAACTCCCGTCCTACTTTATCAGAAGCAATTATACACAAGATGACTAAATCCTTGATGAAATATTTCACCTGCCTGCATCCCTATAGCACTAGTCGCTAATTGTTTAGGTAAGAAACTAGAGTACAATATTCACACAGGTTTTACTAAAAATTTCCTTAATAATCCTGATGTGGCATAATGCATATTCGGGTGATCTAAACTTTGAGATTAAGTCTGAAACACTACAAAGCCATGTAATCACAGGCGGTCACCACTGTGTGGGTTCAGATAATGCAAGTGGTGAACCTCTGTAACAAACAAATTGTCCCCTGGACAGCTGATCACTGTCAGTTACTACTTAAGGAAGGGAAAGGCCAGCATGACTCATAGGATCTATGACCATGGAAATAACTTTCAATTGGATATGGGTTAAGTGGGTTTTAAAGAGTCTTGTCTCAACCAATGGGTTGTTTGTGACAGCAAATATGTTTCTACAGTGCTCATAAATTTCTTTTATTTTTAATCTGTGTTAAATGCCATTGGAATTTTTTTATCCTTCTCTAATGAAAAAAGACGAATAAAAATGAGGTTATTTGATTAGAAAATAGTACAGTCTTTTTATAAACTGTCAGTTAATGCAACTTTGGATTTAAGAACAATGCAATTTTTATTCATTAACTCCCAGATTTTCAGTACATTTGAATGAAAAGTCCATATTTTTAATTATTGTCCTGCCTGCAAAAACACAGAAACTTTATCTCTCTTGCAAATTGAGAGCCCCGCCTACACTTGGTCAACCTACTGTAATAAGAGGTTTTTCTGTGTCCAAATTTACTCACCTTATAACAAATTAATCCTAGTATTCATATTATCAGAAAAATGAAAACACGTTTTTCAGGTACCTTTGGGAGGGAAAGCCAGATAAAGTAAAAATACAGCTAAAGACTATGATTATATGGATCCAAGTATAATCAATGTTTTATGGATGTCAAGACTTTGAAAGTACCTAGCATCTTTTTTGAAGCATTGGTATCTCTCTCCACAACCTTACTAACAAGCAGTTCCTCAAGTGGCACAAACCCATATACCAGTATCCTGAATTAGATGTTGGCAAAAATGGCCCATCAGAGGAGCTTGATCACCTTTTAGAACTGTGCCAGAGGTAGATCCCAATGTTATTAACAGCTTTTAAGCATGAGCCCTAAAAAGGCTAGAGACTTTTTTGTTTCTTTGTTTTTTTTTGTCTCCAGACTTTTATGAATTTTTGTAATGGTGAAGAATTTAAATGAAAATGTTTAATTATTAATAATCTTTAAATTCCATAAAACACGGGCAAAGTGCCTCAGTAAATTAACTTTCTTTGCACCTAACAGTAGAAATCAATATTCACATAGCACACTGCCTCTAATAATAGCCTCTGCTGGAGTCCATCTTAAAACTCCCCCAATTAACTATTGTACAATTTTGCTGTAGCCTGATGACTACCTGTCTGTTCACTGAAGTTAAGCAGCAATGGGGTTACATTAGTACTTGTATGGATGCGTCGGTGTACTTTTCATGTCTCTGATGGCTTTGTGGCTTGTGCTAGTTGACCGAAACCCCTATCGGCCTTGTTGAGTTAAGGATACAAAATTGTTGAGAAATACCTAACAATATTTTGTAATCTCGATTAGGATTCATTTTTTGCTCATCCATGAGGAAGTTGGGGCCATGACTATCACAAAGTGATTATTTGTATTATTATAATTAAGTTTCTTTGGGGAATACAGTTATATATTTCTGTAGCTTTAGGGCATTGTGATTTTCTGTATGTTTTGATCATGTTGAAATGAAACACTACATGTGTGCCTCGTGGGTTTACTATTGTGCAAGGTGTTCCAAATCAGTGTGTTTTCCTCCAAGATGTGCTTCAATGCACACAGTTCCATATGGGTTGAAGAAATGTGTTGGAAACTTCTTCAGTGTTACAATAGAAGTCTTTAGATGTGGACCTCTTACATTTTTCATGTGATGGGACTTTTTCTATTCCAGCTTGGAGGGTAATGTTAATTTTGTATGACATTGATATTTACAATAATAAGAACATAAGAACATGCATAAAGGTAGTTGCACAAATAAAGTATAATATACACATATATATAAACTGTCGTACATTTCTCGCCCAATGATTGAACAAACAGATTATTATTTTGTGTTTATATTGTTTCAGATACTTCAAGTATATTTCTAGTATTTCATGTTAAGTTATGTTTGTATGGACATATCTCTATTTCAGCTGGTCTTAATTAGAGTCAGAAACATTCTGATGTTATTGTTGCCAACTGTTGTTGTATATGCTGATGCTGACACTTATGATGGGAGATTGTGGTCTGATGAGTTCATGTGTTGATGGGATGTCTCTGCTGAGGGATGCACTCTGACATTCTGATGATTTATATTTTGCTGAACTGATTTGAAAACAGCTTTGGAACTTTGTTGCTGATAAACTTACATAACTTTATGAACTAACATTTGCTATTATATTTGTTTGAATATCAACACAAACAATTTATTGTACAGTACAACATATATGTGATATTATTATATTGTGTGTTACATGTCTTGCTATGGGTTGTATATGTTCTATATGAGTGTATGGTGTGTGGAGTGATAGAATTGCGTGTTGTATAAAAGTTGATGTATGATTACTTGTTATTCTGTTCATTTTTTTCCTGAATTACTATATGTATTTTTGATATGTACTTAAAATAAAACAAATAAATCTTAAAGAAATAAATAATGTAAGTCGGTTAAGTGACTTTTACCTCTCCTCAATTAGAAACCTGACAATTGGCGAGCTTGCCAGGATTGAGGATTCCCGGAAGGTAAAAGTCTTTAAAAAAAGTCACTGATACAATTATATATATATACACATTTTTTTAAACTTGGATTTTGGACGCAGTTGTGGACTTGTGGAAATAGTTGGCACCTCCTTGGAAAGTGTGATATTGCCAAACCTCATACTGCCAATGAATGTTACACACCCTTGGTGTCTGAAATAATTTGAAAACACTTTTGCAACAAAACCATTTCGTTGGTTGTCAAAATATATTATTGCAACGCGTTTTTTTAGTCGAATCTTTGATTCGAGTTATGTACTGAGTTGCGGCCGCAATTTTAAATTCGCCGTTTAAGCCCTTAAATATCAAATTCTGCATAATATTTGTTCACATATCGGTACATTAAGGTGTATATTATACACTCTGCCATTTTGAAGATTTTTAATCCTTTTATTCAGTTATATTTTATAAAGTAAAAAGCTTGTCTAGCACTACGTCTGGCTTTTTGTAAAGACCCGTATGTCCTGGAAACTATTGTGTTTGCCATTGTGATGGCCTACTCCAATGAGTCCATTTTAATGGTTTCGTCTGCAGGTTTCTAGACCTTAAACCCCAATTAATTTATTCGTCTGCTGGTTTATCACGCAGTCACTGTTAATATAAAATTGTTGTCTGCGCATCTACAGCCTATTACTCATTTGTCAAACAAATAAACCGTAAAGAAATTAATGAATGAAATGACATCACGGAGGTACTACACATTTGTCATTCAGCCAATCAGAATCGAGAACACCTCTGGCAGAGACAATGAAAATATTTAAACTCCGTAGTTCTAGATTCAACCACTCGAAGACGCTTTTGCATGTCCTAGAAGTTATCACGTGATTTCAACGAAATATTTATTTTCGCTCATTGTAGAAACAACACACGGATATTTCATTTAAATACTTACAATTTGCTTCTGTAAAATAGCCATATACAAGTACTATCAGGAAACCCCCTTAAAGAACTGCCGTGTAATATTAATGAGGCAAGTCCGTGAACAGGAAATATGCTGGTAGTTTTCATCTTAAACCAGCCTTGTAAAATATTGTCAGGAAAGCCCCTCAAAGAACTGCCGTGACTGCGCATGTTTGCTCATTAATATTAATGAGGCAAATCTGTGGACAGGAAATATACTGGTGGTTTTCATCTTAAACCAGCCTTGTAACACTGCGCATCTACAGACCCTTTATATTTGTAAACCTTTCACATCCCGTCACTACAAATACCCTACCCATCTCGCGACACAAATCTGAAAACTTCCCTGAAAGCAGTTTGCAAATGCGGGCGATAATACTGAGTTTACAGATTTCAACACCCAGTGCTGTCCTAAGATTCGACTCTTTGGTTGGGTGAAAGCCAAGCACTGGACCCTTGTTTATTTTTGGTATCTCTTAGCAGATTGGTTACTGCTTGTTTATTTTTTTTACACTTGAATAAAGATTGTTTCCCTCACATTTTCTGTGGTATGCATATTCTTGGGTTGATTGCACAGCTTGATTATTTCTTTTGTTGAAGGAATGTCTCAAGGTTGTTAAACATAGTTCTTGCAGTATCAAATTTGTGTTGGGTCTTCATAGATTTGTGTGGTTGGGTCAATTGTTCTTGGCTATCTTTGTTCGATAGAATTGTGTTGACACTTCTTCAGTTTTTTAAAATTTTTTTTAAAATTTTGTTTGCATTGTTTGTACACAGAGAAATAAATGTTTAGATTATCTTGCCAGTTGGTGAAATAGTTTCTTAAAATCAACTACTGATTGAATTGTCTTTACATATAGTTCCATACAACATTGACAGGGACATATAAATATAGAATATACATTAGTTGATGCTTGTCCAGGGTTCAATTTTTATTGCTACTGCACTTTAAGGTTCTTAGTTGAGAAGTTAGTTTGTTATATTACACTTACATTTTTTTCTGAGATTTGGTAGCTAAGTAGTCATGGATGTGGAAGAGTTACAAAAATTACACAGTCTTGCGAAAGATATAGGTTTAGAAGGTAAAGCTTTGCAAGATTTTTTAAGGGAGGAAAGGGCTACTTATAGGAAAAGAAAGAATGAAGAAAGACAGGAAAGGGAACTAGAAAGGCAGGAAAAACAGAGGGAATATGATAGGCAGGAATGAGAGTTCGAAAGACGGGAAAGAGAAAGAGAAATACAAAGGCAGGAAAGAGAAAGAGAGAGGGAAAGGCAACATTAATTAGACTTAGCAAAGATAAAGGCAGAAACTAGCTTTGTAAGTCAAACTAACACAACAGGAATCACTAATAACCAAGGTGTACAGTCACAAGTAAAGACAGCTAAGTTGCCCCTCTTTGATGAGAAAGTTGATAGTATTGATGCATATCTCAGTCATTTTGAGAAGTATCATGAAGCAGTTAAGAGTCAGAAGGAAAATTGGGCTATCTACCTTGCTGCCTTATTGAAAGGAAAAGCACTTGAAGTGTATTCAAGACTATCTAGTGAAGATGCCGGCAACTATGATGTCCTGAAGACAACTTTGCTTTGACGATATGAGCTCACAGAAGATGGTCTAAAGAAAAAATTTTATTCTAGCTCACCTGAAAGTGGAGAGTCAGCAACACAGTTCATGATACGACTTGCCAATGAGCTTGACCAATGGATTGATGCCACCAAAATACCTCAGACGCTGAATGGTTTGAAAAATCTATTGATCAAAGAACAGTTTCTTACTGCATGTGACCTTAAGATGGCAATGTATCTCAGAGAAAAAGAAGTAGCAGATAACACAGAATTAGCAAAGACTGAAGAGAGATACATGGATGCTCATTGTATGTTTACAATGAAACCAGCGAAAAGTCAACCACTGAAAGTCAAAAAAGACAAAAATTGGACAGTAAAACCCAAGTTCCAGAAAGGAAAGCCAGATGATAAGAGACAAGCAAAGAATTATTTCTTGTGTGGTAAAAGTGGACACTTCGCCCGTGACTGTCTTGTGAAGAAAAAATTGTCTCTGCATTATGCATTGATCAGTCAGATGAAGTATCTAGTCCTGACACATCAGACAGTGAAGTAGAAGCAACTTCAGTTCACAGTCACTCTAGTCACAATAACAAGACTTATACATGTATACATGAAAGAGGTTTACTTGATTGTAGGGAGTGTAGTAGGGTACTTAGATCAAAACAGTCAGATACTAGTCTTTGTGTTTGTCAAATGCCAACTACAACAGAAATGACACTTGAGTGTGGACACAAACTACCAGTATTTAGTTCCTGTGTCAATAACTTACCTACAAATATGCCTGTTTGTAAAGGGTTTATTGGAGATCAAGTTGTTGATGTGCTTAGGGACACAGGGTGTTCTGGTGTTGTAGTGCATGAGTCTTACGTTACTCAAAAGCAATATGATGGTCACACCCAGCGTTGTGCTTTCATTGATGGTACTGTTCACAGTTTTCCAACAGCTCAAGTTTATCTTGACACTCCTTTCTTTAGCGGACATGTTCATGCAGTTGTCATCAAAGATCCGGAAGGATTGCAGAATTCCCCTCCTGGAAGTACAAAGGCGTAGGAATAATAGTAATATAGTTCCTGATATAATGAAAATAAATGGGTGGACAGGAATAATAAATTGTTATTATAGTGGGAATGGAATAAAGTTTTAAAACTGGGCAGGTGGGCAGGTAGTCAGGTGGGCAGGTGGGCAGGTAGACTGGTAGGCAGGTAGACTGGTAGACAGGTAGACAGGTCGGCAGGTAGACAGGTCGGCAGGTAGACAGGTCGGCAGGTAGGCAGGTAGACAGGTCGGCAGGTAGACAGGTCGGCAGGTAGGCAGTTAGACAGGTCGGCAGGTAGGCAGGTCAGCAGGTCAGGTAGACAGGTCGGCAGGTAGGCAGGTAGACAATGACTATGAGAAATTAAAAAAGAAAACTATATAATTGTGATATTAATCACAATGTAATTTATTTTTTACATATTCGTTCTATATACCACATTTCTGTGGCATGCCAAATATTGTGACTATGAGAAATTAAAAAAGAAAACTATATAATTGTGATATTAATCACAATGTAATTGATTTTTTACATATTCGTTCTATATACCACATTTCTGTGGCATGCGAAATATTGTGCATTGGTATTACCGGTATTGGCACAACATATTAACCCCACGTGATGAATGCAAAGCTTCGATGAAATTTAAGAATTGAATAAATGTCACATTATGGTGTTTATGCATAATTTAATTGCTATGAATTCATGAATATCATGCAATGAAACATGTCTATCGTGCATAAAAGAATGAAATAAAAGTATATGCTATGACATGGAACATAAAGCACTGGATTATGCATATGACAAATATTAAAAGTATTGCTATAGAAGATATACATTTAGTTAAAATTTAATTTGATGAAAGTTTACATACGTTATTCAGCTCTAAATGTGGTGTGCTGTAAGTGCGACGTCATAATTACGTAATCTTTATATACGTCATAAAAGATATATACAAAAACATTGTTTATTTACAAAGTGGATATAAAGAAAATTTGCAATGTTCAGTCTTCATGATTGGGTTTAAAAACTTTGGATATATCTATCATAAAGGACGTGAACAGATCACTATCTGTATGATGTCTTCTCCACATATATTCTGCAAGGTAGGTGTCATAACCTTGGCTTTTTCTGACGCTTAGTGGCAAAGACCTTTTCATATGGCGCCAAGTACCTTCTGTAGTATTTGTGCACGTCCCTTCTGAAGACTTGAACTGTTGAGAATGGTTCACAATAAAATGTTTATAATTTTCTGGTAATTTTGGAATATCACAGTATGCCTTCCAACAGTCTGACATAACAATACTGCCAGGCCGCACCCAATTTTGAATCAATGTTAAAAGTGTACCTTTGTCTCTTTTTTCAACTGGAACTATGAAACAATTTTGACTGTCATCTTTTTCACAACCACCAAAAACCCACTGACCCTCAACCAATTTCCCTCTGATATTTTCTTTTCCCAATTTTGCTTTCATCAATTTCTACAATTACATCATGACCCCCTATTTTTGATCCGTTTTTTATGCATATTTCAAAACACACTTCCCTGCAAAAAGTGAACCAGTCTACAACAGTATGTTGTGAAAGTGAAAGTTCTTTTCTTGTTGTAATTTGAGAAGAATTTGTTGCCCAGAAATATGTTAGTAATAAAATTTCCTGAATTGTTAAATTTGAATTTTGCAACCATGTACCCTTTCTAATAGATCTGCAAACATTGTGTTTTATCCCCCCCTCCCTTCTCCCACAAGACCATGCATATTCATCAGAGGAAGAGTGAGCATTGCAAAGTTTCTTCAGGTTCATTGGTTTCTTACATCTAGGACATGTGTAACTCTTACTTATAATATTTATATCCTGCAACCACTTAACTAAATCAATTTTTAAAGTTGATGTACAGAAATGAATAATGTCTCTGTGTGTTGTGTTTTTTCTTTCCTTCTCTCCCCTTCTGCAAAAAAAAAAAAAAAAAAAAAAAGAAAAGAAAATACTGCTTCTATGAAATCACAACAAGTAGACTATTGAAATGTATAAGTTTCATGATGGGATCCAAAAGTGTTAGTGACCGTCCTTGACCTAATTTTGTTGAGGTTTGCTCATTCGATTTTCTGATTGGTCAACACTTGATCCCTCTTTTTCCCAGAATTTGGAAGCATGTTTGTATATGTAACAATGACGTTCTAAGGAATAATCATTTGTTGTTCATACTGTCAAGGTTGAATTTGTTGCAATTTATCCCAAGAGTTTAATCAATTTTGTTAATTTATGCATGTCTAATTAAGGAATTATAACTATAACTGTAGGTTACTATATATACTTTTTTATGTAACAGTAAATATAAAGCAATACCTGTAACTTCCTTCATAAAAGGCTGTATCAATCAATTTCCTTCTTTTGGAATGCTCTGTTTCGCAGTAAGCATGGTCCAGTTGTACAGAAGTTTGTTCTGAAATATATTTTTTATTTTCAGTAAATAGTAATTTATGAAGTAATCATTCCTAAGTTCCCGAAAATATTTGTGCATATGATGTCATATTTCAATCTTTCTATATTTATTACTCATATGCCAAGGTTGCAATATGTGGAGGTATCAAATAAACTGAAATATATTAACAATGCTGAATATTTCTTGTTATAGGGAAACAAACATAAATCCCCCCCAAACCCCTAAACAAGTGCATGGAAACTGTTTTCTGATTACTTAATGTCAATGTAATGGATTTCAACTGAAAATTAAATTAAAGTTACTTGTAAGTAGCAGGTAGCAGCCATGAGTAGATGTAAGTGTACCTGTGCTGAAGAAAGGGTTAATTTTAAGGGATTATGTGCATTTGTAGAAATTATATTACCTTCTGTGACATCAATATTGCTGCTCATTTTTCTTTTTCTTTTAGGTGTAATCTGTTTAGCTTCAGGGTTGTTATTTTCCATTGTAGGATTTTCTATCTGAAATTTATTAAATAAGAAACAGGAATTAAAAATAATGAACAAGCAATGGTAGACATAAATATAAAATTTATTGTAATTATAGTCACGTGATGGGATCCAAATTTTATTGACTGTCCTTGACATAGTTTCAGTATTTGATTTTTCTTATGTTTCTGATTGGTCAAAAGTTGATACTCTTTTTCCCAAGAAATTGCTCTGGGGCCGTATTCACAAAGATTCTTATTCTTAGAATTATGCTTATTCTTAGAATTTTTCTTAGTATTGTCTTTTTTCTTAGAAAAATTCTAAGAATAAGAATTTTCCTATTCACAAAGATTCTTATTCTTAAAATTATACTTATTCTTAGAATTTTTCTAAGAATGGTTTTTATTCTTAGAATTTTTCTAAGAATAAGAATTTGGTATATTATTCTTAGCTAAGAATTGTTTTGTGAATAGGATTTTATTCTAAGAATAAGAAAATTCTTACCAAAGAATTTTTCTTAGACTTAAGTGTAATTCTAAGAAAAATTCTAAGAATCTTTGTGAATACGGGCGCAGTATTCTTAGAATTATTCTTAGAATTACACTTAGTCTAAGAAAAATTCTAAGAATTGCATGCAATTCCCTTTACTTTTATTCTTACAATTATCCTTAGCTGAGACTTGTTTTATGAATAGGATTTTATTGTAAGAATAAGAAAATTCTTAGCAAAGAATTTTTCTTAGACTTAAGTGTTATTCTAAGAAAAATTCTAAGAATATTTGTGAATACGGGCCCAGGTACTTAAACCAGATGAAATGAATATTATTTAGAGGAAATGTTAATAGTTTGCAAAGATAAAGCATTAAAAATGAACTTTAAATGAAATGTTACATTTGTAGTATAACTATTATTGTTTTATTATGAGAGAAGAAATTGCCGTATACATTTGTAATTTATTTTAAATATTCTCACATAAAACTACTAATTATTGAAAAGCATAATGAATGCAAGTATTTGGATCATATTTACGACACAGTACTCTGTACATATATTTCTAATTTTATCAGAAAAAAAAACACACGGAGGGATTCGAACTCGCAACGTCCGATTCAAAGTTCGATGCGTTACTGTCACGGCTACAAACAGGTGATATTAGCTGGACGTATTTTGAAGGTTTATGTGTATTAGCTGTGATAGTTGACATGAGCTTCCAGCAATATGTTAACTGATAATGAAGATCGTTTTGCTTTTTGATGCCATTTATAGTGAATTTTCAGGTCACATGATGGGATCCAAATATTGACCTACTTCTTGATTTGTTGATTGGTGTGCACTTGATCCTTGTTTTTCCCCAAAATGTGGGTTTTAAACAGATGCGTAAATCCATTTGTCAGAAATTCTTATGAATGCCTTGTTTATAATACTCGAGTCCACCACGTAGCCTCCGGACATCATTTGGATGCTTATTAATGTAATGTTAAGTTAATAAATGAATAAACTATGCATATTGGCCATAGTAAGCATATAGTTTTAGATTTCCATATATTTTTTTCTTATTTTAAGAAAGGAGGAACAAATTTTATTTTTTGTGTAGATGGATCTTTTTATCGAGAAGACAAATCCTGTAAGAAAACATTATGAAAAATTATACTTACAGTTTGTTGATGTTAATTTGAGGCTGTTCTTCACTCGCTTGTAAATAAGCTTGCAGATTCTTCTGAAGTTATTGTTAAAAATTCAAATATCATATACTTTGAACGTTCTTTTATGTAGGGCGAAAGTAGGAAGTGAACATGTTACCTTCAGTACCAATGACTGTGTAGTTCCTTCTATGAAATTTCATAATTGCCATAATTTTTTTTTTTATATATATTTTTTGTAATTGTATGTCTATTGTTTTGATATGTCAATTACTGTGTTATTAATAATGAATAATTTTTTTTACAAATTTTTTAAGTTGGTTTCTAGCTTATGTATGAATACCAATGTTTTTATATGTATTAAGTGTTTAAATTTAATTTATTTTTTTTTTTAAATGAAAAGTGCTTGAATGAATTATTTTAAATATTCCATTATATTGTATAAGTATTAGCTTATTTGTATAAGTATTAGCTTATTTTTTGTTTTTTCGCAGTTTTACGTGTATGGGTACATAATGACGTAATTTTGGTCGCTAGGGATGAAACGTTCGTACGTAACGTTTTCGAATGAGCGCTTTGTGGACGCTGAGCTGATTTTGGACGTTGTGAATTAGAATTTTTAATTTTGTATTGGATTTTTCTTGTGGATTTCAAAAATGTCACTGTCAAAGAGATTCAAGCCTGACGAAGTACACAAAGTATACAAGAAAGCTTACAAGGTCCAAGTTCCATGGGATAAAATAATGGATGAGGAGGTGATGAATTTCATAGATCTTTGGTGTCAGGCAAAGAACTGTTCTCGTGAGTTAGTTTTTGGGTCACTGTTAACTTTAACTGCAGCGACATCAGGACCAGGAGTCAAAGTTTGTACAAGGAACCGTAATTACGTGAGCCCAATCAACCACTTCCTCATAAGTGTGATGGACCCAGGGGGGAGGAAAGTAATGTCTTTGCTAGGGTGGCAGCGATCTGAACCTTGAAAATTATACCAGTGCAGGGCTTCAGCGACACCAGGAAGAGAGCAGTGGCTATGGTATTGTAACTTCTGATGAAGGACATAAAATTTTCACTCAAATTCATCAGAAAGAGCAGAAAGGTATATAGCTTTTTTCATAATTAAGCAACGTTTTTCCCGTTTCATAGTGCAGATATGAAATATTGCAAAATTGAAGCACTGTCATGTCGGTAACCTTTACTTGTGTGGTACAAAATATCTGGTCGAGATGGGATCCAAAGTTCTGCCTTATATACTATGTGCTAGACCTGTTTATGTCACGTGACCCTCTTCCGATTTGTTGATTGGTCGACACTTGATCCTCTTTTTTCCCCAAAAATGACATTGACGTGTTATATGTAGTAAAAACGATTTTGAAAGTGCCTCGAGCCACCGTAGTTATTGTATAATGGATGTAAACCCCCACCCTACTTAAAAGCTGGATTTGCCCCTGTTATGTGATACTAGATTGGACCAAATCGTAATTAAAAAGAGGAAATGTATATATTTTTCATTTAAATTGTAGCATGTACACAGTTTCAATGTGAAATGCTATTTGAATTACTGAGTCGAAGTATTTGGTTTATGTACTGTTAATTTGACCTAATTATGTCACGTGACCCTCTCCCGATTTGTTGATTGGTCAACACTTGATCCCTGTTTTGCCCAAAATGTTATGTTGAAGAATATTAAGCTGTGAAAGAATAATTGTAATTTTATACAATTTTCGACGTTGTTAGTTGGTGTTTGGTGAAATTTCGAACGTAAAGGTAAAGCCTTTTCATGCTTCATAGAAGTTATTATTGTAATGCAGATTTTTTTTTTCTTTTTTTTTTTTGCAATTTTTTATACTTATAAATGTCATAGTATGATTTTTATTGTTAGTAGTTAATTCTGTTAATGCAGGCATTTTGTATGATTATATTAATTACTTTAAGTTTTACTTGTTACTTTGGTGAACTTGTTTTTCTGTGTAAAGCAAAATTTACAAGTTACTTTTACTTATGGTAAAATTTATTTTTCCCTTGCTTTTATGTTTCAGGAGACAGTGAACTTAGCTTACTATGTAAGCTATGGTCTGGGGTGGGCGATGTCACCCAGTTATCGACAGGATGCAGAGGATTAGACAGAACCTCAATGTCGATGTATGTCGCTATCCAACCAGAAAACATCCTCAGACATCTTTGTGCCCTGAATGCAGGAGATGGTTTTTTAGACCGATTTTTACTATGGTCATGCAGACCGAAGATGGTCTTCGCCAGCACAATGCTTCAGAAGGAGAAGCAACTCCAGGAAGGTAATCTCAAGGATTTTGTGCCTATTTTCAGAAATATTTACAAGATGGGGAAAAATTGTGAGAAGTCTTGTCAGAGGAGTCACAAACTTTTTACGATGAAATGTTTGATTCATATGTGGACTATATGAACAAGAAATACGGAAGTGAAAGTGAGTCAGATGCAGAAGATTTAGAAGAAGGATTGGCACCATCAGGAAAAGACACTATACATGTAATAAGGTTGGCATGTGTTTTGCACATTTTACAAGGTGTTTTAAGTCTCACCTTGATGATGTCAGTGATTTTGATGTTGGTTTAGAGATTAGCCAGGAAACCATAGTTAGGGCACATTGTCTTTTTAATGTTCTGAAGCAGCATAAGTCAATATTTCTGCAGTCTGTACAGGGTGCTTTATCTGAAATGGTGAGGCTGAAAAAAGTGAAAGGATTACAGGAAAGGGTATGTGCTGCTTTGATAAGGTTCGAAGGTCCAGCATGTCTGCTCAGGGATCGAAATAAGAGATTGAAAGGGGTTTTGGCAGGAGAGCTCAGGCAAGAATTGATGAAATTGAGTGTTGAAGGTTTTGGCACATTTGAGGAAGTCACCAGGAAAAAGAGTCAGTCTTTTGTTTTCTTTAAACCATATCCAGGAACTTTGACCACAAATAACAAGTATCTTCAGTTGGGTGGCTTTGGCATTGATGTATACACTGCCAAATTCAATGATGTCAGCAAAATTTCTGATTTCATCAGAAGTAGGGTTTTGAAGGAACATCCTCATAGGGAATCCTTTAGACAGTTGTTGAGTCAAGATAGTGACGACAGTATGTCACAGGATGAATTTCATGATGCTTAATTTCACTCTGAATTCATAATCACCCGTGTCCCTGGATGTGCATTGATATGAAACGGTTATTGTTGAGGTGTGATGATAATAATTGTACAATACTTTGTTTATGTTTACAATGTTGATGGAGTTTCTCAATGCATAACACCTGGTGTCCATGGAAGTGCATTGGTATTACTGGCTTAATGTTGGTGTGTATTGATAATAATTGTACAATACTTTGTGTATGGGTACATTGTTGATGGAGTTTCTGAATACATAACCCCTGGTGTCTCTGGATGTGTATTGGTATTACTGGGTTGTTGTTGGTGTGTATTGATTATAATTGTACAATACTTTGTGTATGGGTACATTGTTGATGGACTTTCTGAATACATAGCCCCTGGTGTCTCTGGATGTGCATTGGTATTACTGGGTTATTGTTGGTGTCTATTGGTCATAATTGTACAATACTTTGTGTATGGGTACATTGCTGAATGCATAACCCCTGGTGTCTCTGGGTGTGCATTGGTGTTACTGGGTTCTTGGTGGTGTTTATTGATCATAATTGTACAATACTTTGTGTATGGGTACATTGTTGATTGGCCTTCTGAATGCATAACCCCTGGTGTCTCTGGATGTGCATTGGTATTACTGGTTTGTTGGTGGTGTGTATTGATCGTAATTGTACAATACTTTGTGTATGGGTACATTGTTGATGGGCCTTCTGAATGCATAACCCCTGGTGTCTCTGGATGTGCATTGGTATTACTGGGTTTTTGGTGGTGTCTATTGATCATAATTGTACAATACTTTGTGTATAGGTACATTGTTGATGGACTTTATTAATACATAGCCCCTGGTGTCTCTGGATGTGCATTGGTATTACTGGGTTATTGTTGGTGTTTATTGATCATAATTGTAAAATACTTTGTGTTTGGGTACATTGTGGATGGACTTTCTGAATACATAGCCCCTGGTGTCTCTGGATGTGCATTGGTATTACTGGGTTATTGTTGGTGTCTATTGATCATAATTGTACAATACTTTGTGTATGGGTACATTGTTGATGGACTTTCTTAATACATAGCCCCTGATGTCTCTGGATGTGCATTGGTATTACTGGTTGGTTGGTGGTGTGTGTTGATCGTAATTGTACAATACTTTGTGTATGGGTACATTGTTGATGGAGTTTCTGAATACATAACCCCTGGTGTCTCTGGATGTGTATTGGTATTACTGGGTTGTTGTTGGTGTGTATTGTTTATAATTGTACAATACTTTGTGTATGGGTACATTGTTGATGGACTTTCTGAATACATAGCCCCTGGTGTCTCTGGATGTGCATTGGTATTACTGGGTTATTGTTGGTGTTTATTGGTCATAATTGTACAATACTTTGTGTATGGGTACATTGCTGAATGCATAACCCCTGGTGTCTCTGGATGTGCATTGGTATTACTGGGTTATTGTTGGTGTTTATTGATCATAATTGTAAAATACTTTGTGTTTGGGTACATTGTTGATGGACTTTCTTAATACATAGCCCCTGGTGTCTCTGGATGTGCATTGGTATTACTGGGTTATTGTTGGTGTCTATTGGTCATAATTGTACAATACTTTGTGTATGGGTACATTGCTGAATGCATAACCCCTGGTGTCTCTGGATGTGCATTGGTGTTACTGGGTTCTTGGTGGTGTTTATTGATCATAATTGTACAATACTTTGTGTATGGGTACATTGTTGATTGGCCTTCTGAATGCATAACCCCTGGTGTCTCTGGATGTGCATTGGTATTACTGGTTTGTTGGTGGTGTGTATTGATCGTAATTGTACAATACTTTGTGTATGGGTACATTGTTGATGGGCCTTCTGAATGCATAACCCCTGGTGTCTCTGGATGTGCATTGGTATTACTGGGTTTTTGGTGGTGTCTATTGATCATAATTGTACAATACTTTGTGTATAGGTACATTGTTGACGGACTTTATTAATACATAGCCCCTGGTGTCTCTGGATGTGCATTGGTATTACTGGGTTATTGTTGGTGTTTATTGATCATAATTGTAAAATACTTTGTGTTTGGGTACATTGTTGATGGACTTTCTTAATACATAGCCCCTGGTGTCTCTGGATGTGCATTGGTATTACTGGGTTATTGTTGGTGTCTATTGATCATAATTGTACAATACTTTGTGTATGGGTACATTGTTGATGGACTTTCTTAATACATAGCCCCTGATGTCTCTGGATGTGCATTGGTATTACTGGTTTGTTGGTGGTGTGTGTTGATCGTAATTGTACAATACTTTGTGTATGGGTACATTGTTGATGGAGTTTCTGAATACATAACCCCTGGTGTCTCTGGATGTGTATTGGTATTACTGGGTTGTTGTTGGTGTGTATTGTTTATAATTGTACAATACTTTGTGTATGGGTACATTGTTGATGGACTTTCTGAATACATAGCCCCTGGTGTCTCTGGATGTGCATTGGTATTACTGGGTTATTGTTGGTGTTTATTGGTCATAATTGTACAATACTTTGTGTATGGGTACATTGCTGAATGCATAACCCCTGGTGTCTCTGGATGTGCATTGGTATTACTGGGTTATTGTTGGTGTTTATTGATCATAATTGTAAAATACTTTGTGTTTGGGTACATTGTTGATGGACTTTCTTAATACATAGCCCCTGGTGTCTCTGGATGTGCATTGGTATTACTGGGTTATTGTTGGTGTCTATTGATCATAATTGTACAATACTTTGTGTATGGGTACATTGTTGATGGACTTTCTTAATACATAGCCCCTGATGTCTCTGGATGTGCATTGGTATTACTGGTTTGTTGGTGGTGTGTGTTGATTGTAATTGTACAATACTTTGTGTATGGGTACATTGTTGATGGAGTTTCTGAATACATAACCCCTGGTGTCTCTGGATGTGTATTGGTATTACTGGGTTGTTGTTGGTGTGTATTGTTTATAATTGTACAATACTTTGTGTATGGGTACATTGTTGATGGACTTTCTGAATACATAGCCCCTGGTGTCTCTGGATGTGCATTGGTATTACTGGGTTATTGTTGGTGTTTATTGGTCATAATTGTACAATACTTTGTGTATGGGTACATTGCTGAATGCATAACCCCTGGTGTCTCTGGATGTGCATTGGTATTACTGGGTTATTGTTGGTGTTTATTGATCATAATTGTACAATACTTTGTGTATGGGTACATTGTTGATGGACTTTCTGAATACATAACCACTGGTGTCTGTGGATGTGTGTTGCTATTACTGGGTTATTGCTGGTGTGTATTGATCATAATTGTACAATACTTTGTGTATGGGTACATTGTTGATGGACCTTCTGAATACATAACCCCTGGTGTTTGTGTCTGTGCATTGGTATTTCTGGTTAATTGTTGGTGTGTGTTCAACATATTTGTACAATACTTAATAACTCTAAATAAATATACGACTTAATAACTTCTATATGTACAACTTAATAACGCATATATACAACTTAGTAATTTGTATATATGACTTAATAACAGGTATGTACGACTTACTATCTTGTATATATGACTTAATTACTTGTATATACGACTAAAGATACTAGGTCATATATAGAAGATACTAAGTCGTATGTACGAGATACTAAGTTGTATATACCAGTAATTTAGTCGTATGTACGAGTTATTAATTTGTATATACGAGATATTAAGCCGTATATACGAGATATTAAGTCGTATGTACGAGCTAATAAATCATATATACGAGATACTAGGTCGTATATATACAAGTTATTAAGTCGTATATATGAGATATAAAGTTGTATATACGAGTTATTAAGTCGTATGTACGAGTTATTAATTCGTATATACGAGTTATGAAGTTATATGTACGAGTTATTAAGTAAGTCATATATTCGACTTAATATAAAATAAATTTTGGCATCTGAAAGCTTCCGTAAACCATAATTTATTGTTAGTACAATTTTTTTTTTTTTTTTTTTGTGTTGAAGGGAAATTTTAGGTGTATGTTTGGTATTTTTTGTCCATATTTTGTTTATGGGTATATTTTGAAGTTAAGTTATAGTATGTCACCCCTGGTGTTTGTTGGTTATGGTTTTTATTAATGTTTATGTTTTATTTTTTTTTTTTAATAAATACATTGAAAAAATTATGTGAAATATATGTGTTATTTTTAAATGCTATTAAGATTTTATGAGAATAAGTAAAAATGATGTTAGTGTTAATAAATGTGACATGTGTTTAATGAATTCTGCATATTAATGTTTTTTTTTTTAATAATTTTTTTACGTTTTTTGTTTTGTTTTTTGTTTTTTTTCTTTGGGGGGGGTGCGTTTTTTTTTCAGTTTTTTTATTAATTTTTTTTAGTGTATTTATTTTTTTAATGTGTATGTGAAGATACTGTTATTAAATGAAAAAATATGAAATGTATGAAATAAAGTAGTAATTGTATGTAATTTTTTTTCCATTAATTATTTAATGTTTGTATATATATATATATATATATATATATTTTTTTTTTTTTTGTTTCATGTAAATGAATCGTTAAGTTAATGAAATGTTATGAATGAATGTGTGATGTATATAATTTTTTTTTTTTTTTGTTATGTTTTTAATTAATTTGTGAAATATATGAAATGTCATTTTTTATGTATACTAGTTTAAAGAATTTAATTAAAGGTGTCACTGTGGTGTGATGAGGTTGATGTATATTTTTTTTGTTGTTCAGTATTGTAATTAATGTGATAATTTGTTTTTTGTGTGATAAAGATTGTATTGTTTATATGATTTTTTTAATGAAAATGTTGTTTAAATGTAAATGTTTATAAAGAAATATAATAAATTTTATTTCTTATTATTAAATTTTGTTATTTTTTTACATAGCTACATTGTTTGTAGCCTTCAAATATTTACCGAATTGATGACATCTGGATCAAGATGTTTGATGGTTCTTCAAAAGTATCATTTGTGAGTGGGAGGTACTTATAAGGTAACGTAAGTTGCAATTTATGGTGGTTAGTAGTATTTTTAAGTTTTTGTTTTTCGTTATTTTAACAATTTATGAGTAAAAATTTTGTATGTTTATTTTTTGAATACTATGTAATAAATTTGAAATTTTGGTAATAAATAGAAAGAATTTTATTTTTAATTCAAGTTAAATTGAAATTTCGATGTTTAAGTCATTTCTTGTTGGAAATTATTGAAGAAGTTGGTGGATCATGAAATTTTTGCATTATGTAGGCGTTGACGTTACGTCACATTGAATGTTATGTGAAACGTCACTTTGATTTCCATTGCATATGGGAATGTAAGATTGCATGGAATTATTTTATAAAATTTTAGCATTAACAATTTTTGTAATGATTATATTAAGTTACGTTTATGAAATTGAGTATAATTAAATCATATGTGACATTATAATATAATAGAAATAAGTTATATTACTTTTTTGAATTGATGCCCGAGTTATTGCTTTGTTTTCTGAAGTGGCAATGGTCCCGTTTTGTTACAGGTCATTGCTTTTATAGTATGTTTTTGGTTTGTCCTTGAACTTGTTTGAGTCACGTGATAGTTTAGTTTCGATATAAAAGGCAGCGATGGGAAATAAGTTTGTCACTATAATGTGAGATTTTCTTCTGGTAACATCTACCTGTCTATATTTTAGTAGGTGATAACCTTCATGTTATTTGCATTTTATATTTGTCATTGTGTTTAGCAATATGATAGGGATAATCTTCGATATAATTATGGGTAATATTCATTATATTACATATAATTCACATACTGAAATGTTTTTTTTTTTGGGGGGGGGAAAGAGGATCAAGTGTCAACCAATCAACAAATCATAAAATAGGTCATCACGTGACTAAAAATTTTACTATAAAAGGCTGAAACAAGTCAGGAAAGTTATCAGTTTAAGAGGTTTTTAACTTTAGAAAGGTCGTTCCCATGTGATGGTAATGGACGTTGTTATTTTTTTTGGAATAAAGTGTGCACCAATGAACAAGTTAATAATCATTTTAAAATGAAATTTCATGGTAGAAAAAGCACTGGATATATTGGTTTAAGCTCATGAGGTATTTTAATTTTTTTACTTGTGATTGAATCCGCCGACCTGTCTACCTGCCGACCTGCCGACCTGTCTACCCGCTGACCTGTCTACCCGCCTACCTGTCTACCCGCCTACCTGTCTGCCTGTCTACCTGTCTATTAATTATATATATATATATCCTTAGATATTTATATCTATGACGGAACTACTTTCAGCTATATCCGGGAGGGGAATTCTGCAATTTAGCCAGAGATCCTATTTACCCTGTTATAATAGGTAACATCCCAGGAGTTGATGATAGTGGTTTGAAGGTCCAAAACATATTACCAGAAGTAGATACATCTAGTTCAATGAAACCTTTGGTCTCAACAGCTGATGCCATGGTCACTCATGGTCAAAGTAAGGCTCAATCATCTCAGAAGGTTAAACCTTTGAAAGTCCTGTCTAGTGATGGTCTTGCAGTTGATAGAGAGAAACTTATTTCCATGCAAAAAGGTGATAAGTCACTTCAAAAGTGTTTCACTCTAAGCTCAAACACCGCAGTACAAGAGGTGAAAATGTACATTGGTTTGACATTACTGATGGCATTTTGAAAAGACATTTTCAGCCTCCTCATTTTCAGTTTGATGAAGAAATCACTCAAATAGTTCTTCCAAAGTTGTTGCAGAAAGAAGTTTTAGAACTTGGTCATTCTGCATTCTTGGGTGGTCATTTGGGTGTCAAGAAGACTCTTGACAGAGTGTTGATGAATTTCTATTGGCCTGGTTTACATGGCGATGTTCACAGGTTTTGTCAGTCATGTGATGTGTGCCAAAGGACAATTTCTAAGGGTAGAGTCAGTAAGGTACCTCTTCAAAAAATGTCGGTAGTTGGTACTCCTTTTCAGAAGATAGCAATAGATTTGGTTGGTCCTATCTTTCCATTGTCAGACAGGGATCACAGATACATTTTGTCGGTTGTGGATTATGCTGCTCGCTATCCTGAAGCTGTTGCTCTTAAGAGCATTAGTACAGAAGTTGTAGCTGAGGCATTGGTCAACATTTTTGCTAGGGTTGGTGTTCCTCAAGAGATACTTAGTGATTGTGGTAGTCAATTCACATCTGATCTTATGCATGAAGTAGGAAGACTACTGTCTCTGAAACAAATAACAACTACACCCTACCATCCAAGTTTTAATGGGTTAGTAGAGAAATTTAATGGGACGGTGAAAAGCATGTTGAGGAAGTTGTGCGAAGATAGACCAAAAGATTGGGATCGTTATTTAGGGCCCTTGCTCTTTGCTTACAGGGAGGTTCCTCAAGGAAGTTTAGGATTTTCCCCATTTGAGCTGCTATATGGTAGATCTGTCCGTGGTCCATTAACAATCCTAAAAGAATTGTGGACCCAGAAAGAGATGGAAAAAGAAGTTAAACTGACATATCAATATGTTATGGACCTTAGAGATAGGTTAGAGAAAACATCAGAACTTGCCTTACAACAACTCAAGCAAGCAAGTGAAACATATAAACATCATTATGACAAGAAGGCACGTAACAGGAAGTTCAAGATTGGTGATAGGGTACTACTACTGTTACCAACTAATGCCAACAAGCTACTCATGCAGTGGAAAGGACCATATGACATTATTGAGAAAGTTGGCATAAACGACTACAAAGTGAAGTTGCCAAATGGGTCAAAGACATTTCATGCAAACTTATTGAAGAGATACTATACCATGGAATCAGAATCCAAAGCAGTACAGACAGTGGCTATGGGAGTTTTAGAAAATGATGAAGAGTCTGAATTTGAGCATAATGTAGAATTTCCGAACTGCCAGCAGAAGGAAACTTACATGGATGTCACATTAAATCCAGAGTTACCAAAGTTACACTATGAGCAGCTGCAAAACATGTTGAAGAAATATTCAGACATTTTTACCGATGTTCCAAAAGTTACCAATTTGCTTGGAACATAGCATTTCTTTGACAACAACAGATCCCATAAGGTCAAAACCATTTCAAGTACCACTGTCCATGAGACATATCATCAAAGATGAGATAAAGAAAATGCTACACCTAGGTGTTATTGAACCGTCAACTGCAAGCTATGATTCCCCCATCGTGTTGGTGAAAAAAAAAGACGGTACAATACGATTTTGTGTTGACTACCGTAAACTTAATCCGGTCTGTTTCTTCGACCCAATGCCAACTCCAGTTCCTGAGATTCTTTACTCACAGTTGTCCTCCAAAACATATTTTTCAAAGTTGGACCTGTGTAAAGGTTATTGGCAGATACCCATCAAAGAATCAGATAGAGATATGACAACTTTTGTAACACCTGATGATGGTATGCACAGGTTCAAAGTAGTACCTTTTGGATTGGTGACGTCTGGTGCAAGTTGCAACAGAATGATGAAGCTTCTTCTGGAAGATATGCAGGATGTACAGAGTTATATTGATGACATTTTGGCATACAGCAGTGATTCGCAGAGTCACATGAGAACACTAGAATCCTTATTTGAAAAATCAGGAAGGCCAACTTAGCGATCCGTCCTTCAAAGTGCATGTTAGGATTTAAAAACTTAGAGTTCTTAGGTCATATAGTAGGGCAGCATGGAATGTCACCATGTCGAGATAAAGTTAGTAAGATACAAGATGCTGAATATCCCCAAACTAAGAAGCAAATGCGATTTTTTTTAGGGTTGGTACGATATTATAGGAAATTTATCCCCAATTTCTTAGATAAATCAGCACCCTTGTGTGACAACGCAAAAAGGCAGTCCAAATATCTTGCCTTGTGAAAATCTTCATAGGAAAGCTTTTGAGGATTTAAAACTAGCTCTCATAAATCCACCAATTTTAAGATTACCAGATGAAAGAAAACAATTCATTCTTCAGACTGATGCATCAGAAAGGGCAATTGGTGCTGCGTTGCTACAAGAGCAGGATGGCATGAAGTTTCCAATATGTTATATAAGTAGAAAGTTACATCAAAGGGAGATGCATTATGCAACCATTGAGAAAGAATGTCTAGCTGTTGTCTGGGCTATTCAAAAGCTACACTTGTACCTCTATGGTCAAGATTTTATTCTACAAGTTGATCATCAACCTCTTTTGTACTTGAACAAAAATAAGGTATCGAATGCAAGGCTTATGAGATGGGCTATGCAACTTCAGCCATATACATTTACTACTGAGTCAATCAAAGGGAAGGATAATATCCATGCTGACTTTATGAGCCGAGTAGAAATAAAATGATAGAAATATTATGAAATTATAGGTTAAATCACTGTAGTCAACTGTGTTTAGATGAAAACAATGTTTTCACTTGAAACAGGGAGTAAATGTCACAAAGTGATTATTTTTATTATTATAATTAAGTTTCTTTAGGGAATACAGTTATATATTTCTGTAGCTTTAGGGCATTGTGATTTTCTGTATGTTTTGATCATGTTGAAATGAAACACTACATATGTGCCTCGTGGGTTTACTATTGTGCAAGGTGTTCCAAATCAGTGTGTTTTCGTCCAAGATGTGCTTCAATGCACACAGTTCCATATGGGTTGAAGAAATGTGTTGGTAACTTCTTCAGTGTTGCAATAGAAGTCTTTAGAGGTGGACCTCTTACATTTATCATGTGATGGGACTTTTTCTATTCCAGCTTGGACGGTAATGTTAATTTTGTATGACATTGATATTTACAATAATACATAAGAACATACATAAAGGTAGTTGCACAAATAAAGTATATTATACACATAAATATAAACTGTCGTACATTTCTCACCCAATGATTGAACAAACAGATTATTATTTTGTGTTTATATTGTTTCAGATACTTCAAGTATATTTCTAGTATTTCATGTTAAGTTATGTTTGTATGGACATATCTCTATTTCAGCTGGTCTTAATTAGAGTCAGAAACATTCTGATGTTGTGTGTTGGATTTATCTTATTGTTGCCAACTGTTGTTGTATACGCTGATGCTGACACTTATGATGGGAGATTGTGGTCTGATGAGTTCATGTGTTGATGGGATGTCTCTGCTGAGGGATGCACTCTGACATTCTGATGATTTATATTTTGCTGAACTGATTTGAAAACAGCTTTGGAACTTTGTTGCTGATAAACTTACATAACTTTATGAACTAACATTTGCTATTATATTTGTTTGAATATCAACACAAACAATTTATTATACAGTATAACATATATGTGATATTATATTATATTGTGTGTTACATGTCTTGCTATGGGTTGTATATGTTCTATATGAGTGTATGGTGTGTGGAGTGATAGAATTGCGTGTTGTATAAAAGTTGATGTGTGATTGCTTGTTATTGTGTTTATTTTTTTCCGGAATTACTATATGTATTTTTGATATGTACTTAAAATAAAACAAATAAATCTTAAAGAAATAAATAATATAAAGTCGGTTAAGTGACTTTTACCTGTCCTCAATTAGAAACCTGACAATGACGAGACTCTACATTGTGTCAAAACATTACCCTTATTTGATGTATAGTTTTCAGCACAGCTATACAATAGACTACTTTAATTGTCTGGTAGATTTTAGCTAAGAAAATGCAATTAATAAATTACTCTCATGTTTGTTAGTTCTTTCAACTCATTCACTGAGTATACATCATTTTAAATGAAAACTCAAAGTAATAACATTGAGACCAATCCATATCGGGAAGAAGTCTACCTTGGGACAAAATTGAACAAAAGGGGTCTGCAGATGCCAAGTAAATTTTATGCAGCTTTCATTAGCTGCTTGAGTCGAGTGCTTTGAACCTTAGTTTTGACATTGAATCAGAAATTCAAAGTTTGCTTATAAAATCAAGTTGTATACAGTGTACAATTTTGATAAACTACAGCTACAAAATGAAATCTTATGCCACATTATCCCAAAGCACATTAATATCAATAACCGCAACAATATCTAAAGCAAACAATCTTAAATTAACAACAAAAATTTTAGGTAATAATTTGTTCTAACAAGACATAAAATATAACTTTACAGTAAAATATATAACTTCTAATGTCATATGTTTTCCTACATTTTATTTGATGGAGTTAAACCACTTGTGCCTCAATTGGTGTAACCGGACATATATTTCTTCAAGTTTAACATACTTGTGTTGTTTTTGCCATTTGTGTTGGCTTGTAATAGGGGGACTGATAGACAAGTGGCAGCAATTTGTTAACATTAAGTATACATTAACACTGCCGACACACAATCTGTGCAAAATACGTAATCACAAATAAACACTCATTGCCAATTTAAGATTAAGTTCAATGTGGGTACATGATTTGTGGGTCTGATTTGTCTTTTTTCAAATAATAATGTTTTCCCTCTCATGAAAAATTACCCTACTTGGTCAAAGCATAAAAACAGTGTGTTTAAGTTTCAAAAGTCCTAAAAGTACCCACTCTCAAGTTGTGCTTGTCATACAGAGAATCAAGTGCATAATTTAAACGTAAACAGAAAGTCACATGTTTGAAAGGTGAGACATAATTCTCAAGTGTGGCAACAGCAATACCAAGAACTATGTTACTCTGTCTATCTACCACTGCAGCTCCACTGTCACCAGGTAATGCAAAAGGTTGTTTTGTCTCAGTTGCATTTGATGCCGATGAAATGTCTGAGCTGTCAGATACTCCAGCAATACTGCTTTGTTCTGTGGATGCTACCACAAAAGCTCCATGGTAAAAGTTACCATGGTGGTCTTGAAAGGACACATTGACATCTATGATCTTCCCATATGTCCCTCTTCTCTTCAGTCCTGCGACATATTTGGGAAAAAAAATCATTGTTCAATCACAGGCTCCCTATTTTCTAAGCTTAGCACCTTCAGCAAAGGGTTACTATTAACACTGCTGCCTCAATCTTGTTTTATTGGACACCATGTATAAACCTATCATAAATATCCAATTTCAACATTACAGTATTAGACATTGGAAGTAGATTCTTTTCAAAGTAACTTTAGTGGCCTAGTGGGTTAGCAGGTTTGGTATGTAATCATAGCATGTCACCTGTGTGTGGCTTTGAGTCCCAAGTGACAACAGCTGAGGACCTTTCCAAATATGGCTGTTGAACGGGACATGAACATCCAAATATATGACTTTGTCAAAGCCATTTTGGATGATTTTATTTAAAGTTTCATACATCTATCTATTTGAATAACTATGGTGGCACATGTATCATAGACAGCAAAAGTATGTTACAAAGCACAGTAAAGATTGTTCTAGCATTAAATGAACTTCTATGACACTTTAATTTACAATTACCAAAATGGAAGAAAAAAGAGATAGATCAGTACAGTATATTTAATTCTCTAAACCATAACTCTTTAATATAGTTTATGAACAACTTATATTTATCTGCTTTAATTATATTATCAAACTGGTCATATATTTGTAACCTATATATATCGCAAAAGGCTTAACATTGAAGAGAATATTTCAATTTAATTTTAAATGTACTCACTGAAGAAAATATTTAAATTTAATTTTAAATGTACTCAAACATTTACACCCAAAATAAACCATGTTCAGCTAAGTTTTCATTGTAAATTCGGTTTAAATATTAGTTTTCACCACAAAAATCTGTGCAAAATCGCCAGTTAGGCTGTTCGGTTTGTTGCCAGTATGTTTTCATAGCATAATCTAGAATTTAGGTCCACTGCTAACATTGAATCACATTTTGGGTACTACATAGGTAAATTAGTGTTATGTTTTGTAATAAGAAACTTACTGCATTGTGTTTACTTTCTATAGTCTGTTATATTTAATCATAAATTTCTTGTGAAATGTGGAATAGCAGACAGGAATGATGTTTTCAGTTTCCACAGGAGACCTTACATTCTATCTAAATTACATGTCTTGGATTTTAAAGTAAGTGACTTTATAATTTATTTGTGCCATACTGGTAATTTCGTTTTTCACTAGTACAAGATTTGTGTTTACCTATTTTGGTGACACTGCGATTCAGCATGGCTGCATCAGGGCCCCAGTACACATGGTTTAACAAATAGGCCTTTGGGAAAATTGCAGAAAATGCCTCATGTGGCACCATAAATGCTGTAGCATTCACTGATTTCATGTTATTGAGTTCCTTGATTGTAAAAACTTTATACATTGAGAAAGCTGATTTGTTCCCATGGTGTGCAGTGATATGATATTCAGACGAATGCTCCATTATGCTATTTGTTATCACCCATAACATTCTCTGTTCCTTGAATTGTTTGCTCTGCAAAACAGTGCAATCTCGTTCTGTGAATATACACTTCATCGTTTCCGGCGTGAAAAAAGCTGAGAGTGTATTACACTTGTTCCTGTCTATATTTGCGTTATTGCAAGAAGTTTCAGTTAAAGGGGATGCTCTTTTGCAGGTATAAGCATATTTCACATTGAAATACTCAATGAAGGGAACACCATATAAATTGTCTATGGTATTGCATTGACTCTTCTTTGTTGTTGTGTGCACAGTAATTGATTCTTCATGAAGAGCTTTCGCCACAAGTGACACACAATGGGCAGGATTTCTGAAATTGTAGAATAATGTTGTATATAAATTTTATATGTCAGAAATAAATGTAATACAGCAATTTATACTACCATGAAATATTGTAACATATTTTATGTTGTTTACTGGCAAAATATTTCCCAGAAATATCTTACGCTAAAAATGTTCATAGCCATGGCCATGATTAAGTGTAACTGTCAAATGTGTAACTTAAAATTGGTGTAATTGAAAACTAATTTCATATACTTTGAATCAATTTCAGCTTGTAAATATTCAAAATTACCATATTTATTTTTAGGCTTTGTAGACACACAACTAGATGATTGCAAAATATTTTTTATTGGAGAAAGTGCATAAGTTACTGAAGTAACCGAGTTTAAAAAGGCAACTTAAACCTTTTATGGCACACAGGTGCTTGTGCTTCTTTGAGTGCATGATTCTGAGTTACCCCTAAACAGATTTTTACTTGATTTGAGGAAAGGTGTACCCCAAATATATCTATAGCTATATGAGTAATGTAGCCAATAAAACATAGTTGCCATAACAACCATTTTTTCAGAAGTTTCTGTGATCCTAGGATTTTATGCTTCAGACTGTACTCCTCAGACTATACTGCAATATGTTCACCATATTTATGGAGCATGTATACAATAGTGATATCTACATCATTAAGTTTTGGGTATGATCCAATATAAATCTAAGCAATACTGTTAATATATGGGGTTACACAAATTCAAAATGATAGAAAATAATACAGGTTCAAACAATACAGTGGCATGACTGAAATCTCTTTAGAAAGTCTAAAGTTTGTATGATTCTACAATTATATGCTACTACTATACCGAATCCAAAGTCAAAGTTGGGGTTTCACTTCCCATTCAACAGCCAGGGTCATATTGTGACAGATCCTCAGCATTGTCACTTGTGGGACTCATACCCACAGAGGTGACCACCTATGATTAGATGCCAAACTCGCTAACCACTAGGCCACCGAGGATCTCAATGGTAAAAATGGATAAAAGGCTAAATCTTCAGTAAAACAATCCCAAAACCAGAAAATTTAATGTAATAATCAATTACCATTGCAACAAGACTTTGGCAAAAACTTAATCACATTAAGATTTCTTGGGGGACATCTTTTCTTGAAATTGTTGAAACTCTCTTAAATGGGCTTTAACTTCAAATTCAAAAAACAAAGTTATTGACACAACAACAGTTTGTATTGAATCACACCTGAAGCTAAATCAGGCATAGATCTCCATAGGGAACACTTTAGTGCACCAAATCATATTCTTCGAACATTAAAACAAAAATCAATTCAATTGCAACATTTGTTACTCAAGCATATCCAAAATGTTAATAATGAATCCATCTATTGACTCTAAATTTTGATCAAGAATGGAATACAACTGGGTTTAGTCTGCACAGCAAAATATCTAACCTTAAATTTTTAAGAGAAATTAGTATCCAGAGCAACATTTTTCATTAGGTCAAGGCCAAAAGCTCAACATTCCTAGGTCTCTATGTTTCCAGTCCAGATGTCATGTAATCTGTTACGGGGTTTAAAGGCTATGGGCAAGTTGAACCTTTTTGTGATGGACAGGGGAACTAGAATTTGTTGTCCCCAAATTAGCCTTCTTGTCAATGTCAATAAAACAGAATACCATAAGAATGCAGCTTTCTTCAAAGTGAATTTTAATCAGTATATATTGCACGAGGAAGCACCTGTACAAAGTTCTGTCCTATTGGCATCATGTCCTAGGTGATGAAGCATGACGCCTGTATACTTACTTGTTGAAAAGCATATTATGTTGACAGAACATCAAAATGACAACACCAATAGGGCCAATAGGGAATACAAAAAAATATTTTAAACTTCCTTATATGCATCAATTCCTTTCATAGTAATTCTTTTGCTAAGTCAGAAATATTAGCAAAACGCAATGTGCTGGTGCATCACTGTTTTTACTGCTCTATTTACATGTGATGCTGTATTACTGTTTGCCTAGGCAACTAATGAGGCATTTGGGGAGTTATGTTCATTTTGACGTCTATTTCAATGCTTAAATAAGAGCGCTATGCTATATATTGAAGAGGAATTTCTTTACTCTAATTCTGATCTTTATCATTTTATTAGCATGTTTATGAACCTTCGACTTGATTGAACATCATCAGCTAATTTGGAATTTGCAGTGATAAGTTAATATTTTGCAGTTGTGTAATTGGGAAAAAGTTTCAAAAGACATTGGTTTTATTCTGCCTGTCTTACCTCATAGAATCTTTAAAATAATACTTAATTCGATTGTGGTTGCAAACACAGAGAAAAATAATTGCGTCATGGGTAAGAAAACAAATTGTAAACACAAATATTACTGATTTAGGGACGAGCAATTCACTAAATCCTTACCTTTAGGCACTGAATTTTGTTCCAAACTGGCCTTTTTCATCATTAAGATGTGTGGTGCAAAGCTTTGAATATTTTTATCTCGTGTATTTGAAGGTAGAGCCTATAAAGACCAAGTAGAGCTAAGAGTTTTTGGCGTTTTTCTCTTACAGAATTCATTATACAGAATGTATATTCAATGTCATTAAAGCGTTGACAAGGTCAAAAGAGTAACGCAAAATCGTTACAGTACAGGTTTGTTTCTGTTATAAGATTATTATTTCAACCAAGTCATAACACTTCCAACAAAATAAGCTGAACAGATTCATTTTGGACACTCACCATTGGGGAGGCTTTTTGGGACAAGCAGGAAACAATTTGAAAGAAGGTGACAGAAGAATTAAGACCAGTTTAGAAGAATTGTGTTCCGAATTTAATTCATGCAAAATACTCACCTTATAAGCTTCATTACAGTAGCATCATAAGTAAGACTTTTGATGTCTTTCAACAAGTTACCAATCTTTATTCCATGTTCTCCTACAGCAGAAAATGTCACATTTGAGATTGAGTTCACTAAGATGAATACAGCATATATTAAATCTATGTTTGGTAATAAAATTGAGAAAAAAATGTGAAATATATGTACCGTATCATAAATAAGATTTAGAAAAGTTTTGACAGAAAAAAAGAAATTACAAAATATAATGATGTCCAAAGTTCAATGACATAACATATCTTTACTTACATATCTTGACAATTATGCATTAATTACTGTTTTATGTGTGTGAAATAACCCATATTTAGGTGATATGTTTGTTGTTTTTAGAATGGTGATAAAAAATTCTACAGTAATATTATTTTACCATTGCATCCAGAAAAAGACTGAAGCTCTAAATTCTGTCTGCTATCTGTAATAAATAATTTTAATATATCTATCTGTAATAAATAATTTTAATATAATCTTTAATTACATATTCTCAATTCTAGCATTTAGATTAAAATATATAGCTCATTTAATGTGTGATTATCTGGATGACCGGTATTATCAAAAGGAAAATATTTTAAATTTCATGCAACATTAATCTCTTAGGAATGTTTATAGCTTAATTTTGTGCATAATATTTATATATGCAATTAAAATACCTGACATTACTAAATGTCCATCTGTCAACAACATAGCAACTTCATAGTGTCCAGCATCCAATGCAATATCCAGTGCATTTTTTCCACCTTTATTTACCATGCAAATATCAGCTCCTTTCAACAAAATGTATTCTACTTCTTCAATCATCCCCATAGATGCAGCATACATCAGGAATGTCCAACCATCACTATTTTGAGCATCAATGTCAAGTCCTTTGGCAACTACAAATTCCATTGTTATTTTGAATGTTTGACTGTCTGATCCACACCAAAAGTTCTGGTTGTTGATCCAAAAAATGTACTCATTGTTAAATAATTCATCTATGACAGTAAAAAGTGTGTGGTGAAGCTGATTTGCTAAGCAAAATCTGACAGCAAGTTTCACATAGAAATATCTATATTTTGAATCAGACATGTACTTCATAAAACACTGCAACATACCTTGGTTTGGACTCATGCAAGAAATTGTCACAATAGTTGGATCAAATGAATCAAAATGAAGTTGATGATTAAACAACAGTTGGGCAATTGCAACATTTCCGAAAATGATACACTTCTTTAAAAGCATGGATGTGCAAATTCCACTAAAGACACAATGTTCAAGAAGCATATTTGTGATACAAACACTTGCAGATGCATTCACTTTGATGCAGTGAATGATTGCACTTTCCAAAACATTCTGCATCTGTTTATAATTGATGCTTTCATGTGATGCAGTTTTAAGCAAAAGGTTCACAAGATCTGTGTCTTCATTTATCACTGCATATTGTATTGCTGTAAATGTTTGTTTGTCCTTTGCAAAAACACAAGCATTTTTCTCAAGTAGCCACCGGACCAATAATTTGGAACAGGTTTGGGTTGCAACAATAAGAGGTGTCCTTCCATCAATATTGATTTCATTCACATTTGCTCCTGCTTTAATCAAGCTATCAAGTTGATTTCTTGTTCCTTCACCAGTTTTGCACATTTGAAACAATTGATCTTGGGCACTAGGGACATTTTTGTCAAATGTGACATTTGTATGAATATAGGAGTGGATCAAATTTGTCAAGTATGATGCAATATTGTTGTACCCGAGAGAATATGCTGCATCCTTTGGTGAAACTCCATTATTGTTAGTTATATTAACACTAGCACCTTTTGTTATCAGATACTTAACCATATCTAGTGAATTGTCAGTTACTGCAACCATAAGTGGGGTATTGATACAATGGTCATGCTTATTGACACATGCGCCATATTTTATCAGACACTCTACCAGAGCAATATTTTTGGTTTTAACAGCTTGTATAAGAGGGGTAACTCCATATTCTGCTGTCACATCAGGCAAAGCTCCGTTGTTTAAAAGATAATCTAAAATATCCAAATGTTGCTTTTGCACTGCAATGTGCACTGCTGTTAAACCATTGGTTTTATGAAAATTTAAAAAAGTTCCATTTTCTGCCAAGAGTTTAACTGTAGGCATGTATCCCTTTTCTACAGCAGCATGGAGAGCCGATGTGTAAGTACAGTTACTGTTATTCATTCTGGCTCCTTGTGTTATTAGCCATTCAACAATATCTGTGCGTTTTGTTTTAGAAGTTGAAATAAGAGGGGTATCTAAACAATGATTACGGCTATTTATGTTTCCTTTATTCTGTTTCAGTAACTGTGCCACTGCCAAATATCCATTATTACATGAAATATGTAAAGGGCTAAAATAATCAAAACACACATGTCTGATATTAATTATTGCTTCTCCATAGGCAGCTACAAAAGTCCTAACCAATTCGACATATCCAATGCTGCATGCATACATCATCATATGTTCAACTGAATGATCAATGGGCACCAACTGAGAATTTAGGAGAAATGATTGTACTTCTTCTTGATCATTCAAAAAGGCAGCATCACTTGCATTTAATCCAACATTATTTCTTATTGATATGTCAGATCCACCACTAACTAAAAGCTTGACAATACTAAGGTATCCCCTTTGGGCTGCAATTATTAATGCAATGTCGCCATTGTTATTACAGATATCTATGTTTATCCCTATGGTAAGGCAGGTTTCCACCTTGGATAGAAATCCACACTGGGCACACAAGTGTAAAATATTCTGCCCATTTGAATCAATTGCATTAAGATCTGCCTCAAAGGCCACAAGAGTGTCAATAACATTTATTTGACCGTTATCAATGGCATAATGTAAGGCCGTTTGACCAAAAATATTCCTTGACATAATACACTGTTGATTCTCTTTAAGTAGAGTCAGAACACTATCAATATTCCCATGATAGGCAGCCAGCATAAGTGGTGTTACTTTTGAACTGTCATGTGTGTTACGATCTGATGGAATTATTATTCCTGGCAGTCTATTATCTGAAACTGCAGCCATACTTGTTGTCTTCAAAGAAACATTTTCCTGTCTTACTGTTGAAGATGTACAATTGTCAATGCCGTAAATTTCAAGGATGGTATTCTTCTAAAATTTATTTTGGGAAATTAATTATGGGAAGTCTAAAAGTGAACACTGTAATTTTTCTCATTATTGGTTGCCACTCTTAGTATTTTAGTTGTGGTAAATTTTCTGGAATTTTTACTAGCTTTCATTTTTACTTAGATATATTACTATATAATATAAGGATTGGCATAATATTATCGAGTAGCAATGACTGGCTTTAAACTATTCCCAAAAGTGTTTTATTTATTGTAAAGCAAAACGAAAACAAAAATATTAATGAAATGTATTTTTACAAACTTATATGTTACAAAAACAATTTTTCGCTAGTTTTGTTGGGACTACATGAAATATATTTATTACAAATGATATTCTTCACATCGTCAATGTCCAAATAGTTTTCAGCAATCAATTAATAAATGATGTATGACTTGGAGATGTATTAACGACAATGCTGAAATTTCAGAGAAACATCTGCCTTAAAATCTTCTGTTTGTAGCATATACAAGGTCTCCAAATTAAGTTTTTGGGAAAGCTAATGTCATATTGGGAGAAAGCATGGAATTTAAGGGTGAGGGTTTTGTATCTTGGTCAAAGGTCAGAGTCATTTTAGGACATGTTCTCACCAGTTGCCAAATGTCAGAGTCAAACAAACTTCTTAATAACAAGACCACCAAGGACTTTTCAAACTCATGAACACAGAAGTGACTGCAAATTTGTTAAATGCTAAACTTTCTGCACCACATAGCCGATTAGGCCTCAATTGACATGGTAGACTGAAGGCAGCTGTTAATGTTACTATTTTGCTAATGTTTCCTAGACAATGTTTGCTGGTGTTTTGTGTATTACAAGTTCACTATTTTCACTACTTTCACCAAGTAAACATTTCTGAGATTGGCATTGCTTAACAATATTAACCTTAACTGGTGTCAGGCCGGAAATATCTTTTTAGGTCGCTCACTAATGAAAGTATTATTTCTATGCCTTACATTGTAACACAGTGGCTTATAAATTGTGCCTCCATTCAATTTTTATTTTTAGGGATCGCATGTTGGGCAATTTTGGACAAAGTCCTCAAAAATCTCCTATTATAGTTCACGGTCATCTTTGTTTGGAAATATTTGAAAGTAAATCTCCTATAAGTATTCTGAAAACATGGGTCTAAAAATGTTTGTGATAGAATGTTTTCAAAACATTTGATAGAAACTATTCAGAAGCGTTTTAAAATGATTATGAAAACCATACTACAAAACATTATTTAAACATTTTATGTATACTGTTTATCAAATATTTCATGATCATTGTTTGAAAAAAAACTTTCAGCATAACCTTATTTTCTTCAGTTTCTTGCCAGGAGTTGAAAAAGGTCATGGTAGACCAATGCCAGTGAAGGTCAGGTCCTGAGGTGATATCAAAGGTCAAATTTAAGTTTGCGGTTTTTATTTTACAAGTTAGTTTATGTACATAGGGTTAAAAGCAGTAAAAGGTTTTCAAATTTAACTGAATTTGAAAATGCACCAGCCTTGTAATAAGGCATCACAACAAAATAAGTGACTAGCACAACAAATATACATGATTGTAGTAAAAAGATTATAGTAAAACTTGCAATGACTAGCACTAAAATTAAAACTTAGGTGGCACCTAAACTCTGCACCATGTAAGATACTAAAATTCATTATCGAGAGGGGGCTACCAGGTATTGCTGGCCCTACCTTGGTCTACAATATCATTCTTTTTTTGTGACACGTCTTAATTGAGAGGGGGAACCAGGGTCCGCCTGGCCCAGCCATTATCAATCCGGATCCGGTTTAGCGCCCTGAGTATTGTACCGGGGGGGGGGGGGGGGAGGGGGGGTCCTTCGACTTCATGTATCAATATGAAAGACCCCTATCGTGGGGGAGAATCAAATGAAGCATGACCTAATTTTTGATTGGGTGTAACCTTTAACAAGAATAATTATTTTGTTTATTGAAAGTTATGGTCGTACAGAAACTGAGGAATCAGGCCCCTGCACAGGCCGTGCTTATCACAGCTATTGTGTGAATGTTTAAAAAATGTTTCCAGACAAACCTAGTTTCATGAGTTATTTTACAATGTTAAATAAATGTTTTCAGCAAAAACGTTTGTTTAGAGAATTGTTCGGTTTTTATACATTACAGTGTAAATGTTTACTTGAAAGCAATTAGCAACCTAAAATATGGGGTTTTAAAAGGTTTTAAAAATGTTTTGTAAGAGTTCAAACCATTTAAAAATGTTTTTAATATTTACTGGGTCTGGATACAAGGTTATATCTAGCAGTGAATGCAATGTAAATTTCAATTCTTGTTCTCCAAGTGTATGATATTATTAAGGAAGTTGAATAGATATAGAAGTTTAGCAGAGGAAAAGCAGTCACCTCTGTGCTGGTTCCACTTCCAGCAGTTGAGGACCTGTCCCTGTCAAACAGGACGTAAAATGTACACTCTTACCTTTGTAAGAGAGGAAAATGATAAAATATATGATATATCTTTTCACCAAGTTGTCCAGAATGTGGTCACTGTAGAGATCTTCAATAATACCTTATTTTAGTTATATATATATATATATATATATATATACATATTTTTTTTCTTTTCAGACATTCTTTACCCAAAAGGGAATTAAAATTTGTGAGTTTTGTAAATTCAATAGTTTCGGTTACTGCTGATAAAATTTATTCATACTACAATATATTTCCTGTGAGCTTTCTCGCTTCTTGTATGAATAACCTTATTGTCATGCTTTTAACAAATTTCCCAAAATATCTATTTAAATTTTAATTATTTTCTCTTCGATTAAACATTGAAATAATAAATGAATTATCATAAAACTTAGGTGACTTTTTGTATGAATTTTTCATTTATCTGCTTTAAGAAGACTAATCAAAGTACATGGATCATGGTTCTCAATGTTGTAAAAATCAATCATTCCAGTTCACAACTCTTAATCATGCTACGGAATCATCGCATGATGCATTTTAATTAATGTGTGTTGTGTCATTTTGAAAAAAGTTGACTGTTGAATATATGTACAAGACAAATACCTAAACATTCCTAGACAGTTACATGCCATTTTTAAAATTTCTTAAAGTTTTACTTCAAAATCTTACATAATATATGGTCCATGTCCACTAATTTGTCAACTGTTGGCATTTATGTACACATGTCAATCTGTTTGTATTAAATGGGGGTAATTTCAAGTCTTATCATGGGTGTACATCAAATGGTGTAAAACAAGAAGGTATTCTGTCACCTAATCTTTATACCATTTATATAGACATACTTTTTCTAAAACTAAAGGACCAAAGGATAGGGTATTGTATTGGCGACATGTTTTGGGGGCCATTATGCTAATGATACTGCTCTACTGGCCCCGACATTAGGTCACTCAAGCAGATGTTAAAAATATATGACGAGTTTGTAACTTTACTTATGAACTGGAGCTCTATAGTATTATACGGATATTATACACAGTTCCTTATCTAATACATTAACTATCTGACTGCCTTTGTACAGTTATGCTAATTACTTGCAACCTTTTTCTTCTTTGCTGATGTTAACTTTATATACAAACTTAAGATCTTATATGTACCTTTAATTGACTTGTATATAATATTTAGTATTATAGTCTCTATTTACATATTGTATTTAATAAAGAGTACCCTCAGTCTTGCAGCAAGGTCAAAGGCCACATCAAGGTCACACCATGATGGGTACACCTACACCCATTAACCAATCTCCTTACCAAGTATCAACTCTCTACGCCTTATGGTTTCTAAGATACAGACCAGACAGGACTTAAGGGGGTAAAGATTACCATGGAACAAAAGAAAAATCAAGTTCAGACCTGGATGTTGTACGCCGCACAGCAAATGTCCCTACCAAGTATTTACTTTCTGCGATTTCCATGATGCAAAACAAACAAGATTTTAACCACCACAGCAAGATCAAGTCAAGGTTGTACCATGTTATTGCACACCAATACCCTCTGACTAATTTCACTACAAAGTATCAACATCCTACTCCTCAGGGTTTCCAAGAAATAAACAGACAAGATTTTCAAACTTCTTTCAAAGATCAATGCAGCAAGGTCATATGTTAAATGAAGATCACACTAAGACGCCACACACCTGCACCTCCAACTAATGTCCCTACCAAGCATCATCTTCCTACACCTTATGGTTTCTGAGATAAACATTATTGATCAGTTTTTCAGTTATTTATCTTTCCAAATAATTTTTTACTGAATGTATGTACTGTAATGAAATGACTTTTGATATAATAAACATAGTTGCAAAAATAGATCAACAGCTTGGTGAATATAAGGGCTAATCACTTTCTGCATAAGGATTTGTATAATTGTTAAATGTATTTTCTACATAGTGGGTATTTGGATATAATTAAAAGAATTCATGATGGATACCTGCATAATGTCAGTTTATATGTGTTAAATTGTACTGCAAACAAAACATGTCCACTGACTGTTGACAGATCAAAAAGAGATATGTTTTTAAGAAAAAAACTTCCTTGGCACTACTTTGGTCACTTAATGCTCATTTGTGACAATACACGATTGTTTATTTCGGGGCATCATTAAGTTTTTCTGGTGCAAGTAAACATTTGAAACTGCTTCCCATAAATATCAGCTGACATAGTGCTCAGTGGGAACGTTATTCTTGCATTATAATCGTTATAAAATTATGTTTAATAGCATGTTGCTCCAAAGGATGAACTGTTCATTGAATGTTGTTTTAAAAGATAAACTTTGATTTGCATGCTGTTTCAATTGATTACATCCGAAGACTGCAGTGTCTCCTCAACCTACCTCAGCAAATTCATTATGATGTTCACAAATCATACATACATGTTGCACCGCTTTTAGTTCTTACGAACCAAGCTTCTAAACCTCTCTTCCTTTGCTCACTCGCCCTTCAGTTATATCACTTCTTCAACTGAAATTTCCCCATTTATTAGTATTCCCTCTATTTTCGATTTTGTAAATTATTTAAGTTCCCCATTATACTAAAATATTGTGTCTGCAAAGCAGCAGATCAGATTATTTAAAATTGTACTCTTTGAAAGCTAATCCTTGTTAAGTCTAAAACAAAAATGAAAGTTAAAAAACTTCCAGAAACAACACTTTCAGACGCTAACACTGATGATCAAAATTTTCAAACAAGTTCCCAGTTCAGTTTTATTTGCATTTGCTATTCTTCCTGTCAGATATAATTCACACTGTAAGAATATTTCCATTATTGGCGTTTACAAAATATACATTTGATCTGATTTAAGAAAAACATTTCTGTAAAATGCCTGGTATTTAATTTACTTTGAGGTTTTTGATTTAGAATATTGAAATGACTTACATATGGTTAGAGATGTCAGAATCAGCCTTTTCTTCTACATAATCTGACACCACAGGTTTGTTGTAAGATTGGAGCCTATAGCCATTTGGCAGTGCATGTTTGGACATCCAAGCCTTGTGTAAATGACAAAGCTTTAGAGTTGGTTGGAGGTTTTTGATGTCTAGCTAGAGTACTATGTTTAGACTTTCAGAGATTTTGTTGTATTTTCAGCACACTTCTATAATTTTAACTGGATTCTGTCACCTCAACCACAGCCTAGGCTGGCGATTCTGTATTATAAGTGTTTTGCTTATACTTTTGCTGCAGCAAATCCAAATTCCAAACTTAAGAGCCTACTATCATTTGAAAACTTTGGGTAAAACCACCTATGCACGCTACAATATTATATCCCCATAATTTTTACATATGATTCAGTCATTATCAAAGGGGCCACGGTGGCAGAGTGGCAACACTCTTGCCTCCCACCCCTGAGGCCGGGGTTCGATTCCTGACATGGCCTCAAGTGGGAAAGCTGGTAGTTACTTGCCGCTGGTCGGCAGTTTACAGTACAGAACCCTGATGAACTGTATGTACTGGTTTCCTCTGCCCTTCCAACTACCCGTCGTGATATGACCTGTACAGTGTTGAAAGCAACGTAAAACCCCAAATAAATAAATAGTCATTATCAAAATAAAAAGTCAGAAAACAAGAGTTAATGTCACAGCATTATATTACTTTGATCAACATTTTCCAGAGACCTGCAATCTGTCTTTGACCTCTGAGGAAAACGCTTGATGAAGTATAAATTGTGTACACAACATAGGAGGACAAAGTACTATGATTAAATAAATTCTTAAAATGCCTCTTGAAAATACTTCAGTGTGAAAACTATTCATAATTTCACAATTGTATCACCAATAATCGTGCCATCTTCCCTTTATAAGAAGGTCAAAAGGAAAGAAAATCGTATATTTTCTACATTTCTCACATTTGCTATAATAATGGAAAAGTTTAGTAAAGTTATGTCATAGTTTTTACACAAACCATTTTATGACTGATAAGAAATGAGACTCTGAAACATTCATCCCATAATCATTTCACAATATGGTAATGAAACTGCTTCTTAAAATCCCCAAAATATTAAGTCAGTACAATCAATAAGACCCAATCATTAAATCTCACTATATCATGGTGCCACATGATACATTTGCAGGGATTTTACAAGCACTTATTGATTGGATGATTTCTACTAGTAGTAATCTCTAAGAACTCTACAGTTGTCATATTCAGAAAAAAATCACTAACACATGTATTTTCTACTTCCATTCAATGTCCGCAGCAATATCATACACTTGGAACCAAAGGAGTTGAATTCACCTAACATCCAGTGGAAGACAGCACTTTGTATACAGAACCTACAGAACATAAAAAGGACAAAACACCTCCCCCCGAAAAAATTAAAAAGTCCCCAAAAGGTAACCACAAAACCAAAATATTAAGTAGTGAATAAGTTTTCCCTTCAATCAACTGGCAGTTAATTTGAATTCGTATGTTTTAAAATGTCTTCAAGTGGCCTAGTGGTTAGCATGCTCATCACTGGCTATCATCTCTGTGCAAGTTTGGTTTGAACAAATGACAATGATGAGAACCTGTCCCAATCTGATCCTGGCTGTTGAATACGATATAAAATCCCACGATTGACTTAACCTTAGCTCCTAAAGGGGATTGATAGAGTCAACATTGACTATCTCCGTCAAGGTTGACAGGACGCGTTAAACAACTTTTTATAGTAAAGGGGAAATTGGAGATATGATAAAAATTCATTATATAGTAACAATAATATTGGTGAAAAAATAGGTTAATGTATATTTTTTTCTTACAAAAATACAGCAGTTTAGATATATTTTAAAGCCAATCTTTGTTTCAACATAACATTGTACCTATGCCTACTTTAAATGATAATAAGTTTTTATCAAAATGGAAAGCTAAGAAAATTCCCCAAATATTACCACATTTATGTGTACTAATTGTGGCAATCAAATATGGAGAACTACAGGTTCAGACAATAGATTACCATGAATTATAATAGATCTTGACGTGCATAGTGACATTGTTAATGCTAGCTGTCCATCATGGGAATATTGAAAGTGTTTCAATTCTACTAGAACAGAACCAACATTGTATCATGTCAAGAAATGTTTTTAGTCTTACACTATGCCATTGATAGTGGTCAAATAAATGTCATTGACACTCTTGTGACCTATGGGGCTGATATTGATGAAATAGACTCAAATGGGCAGAATATATCACACAAGTGTGCTCAGTATGGATCCATGTTAAAAGTGAAAAACTGCCTTACCATAGGGATAAACATAGATATCTGTAGTAGGCATAGGGACACTGCATTAAAAATTGCAGCCCAAATGGGAGATCATAAAATTTTCGAGCTTTTAGTCAGTGGTGGATGTGATACATCAATTAGGAATAATAAAGGACTTAATGCAACTGATTTTGTGTTTTGCCACAATCATGATGAAGTAGGAGCATTTCTTTTTACTTTAAAATTGGTGCCAAGTGAACATTCATTTGAACATATAATGGTACAACAATGCAAAGTGGGAAATACAACATCAGAAATATTATAGGCTGTGGCAAAGCAATAGTTGATTGAGAAAGCAATAGTCAGAAAAGAGTGTTTTACACATCATAGTACTTTACATGTGGCATGTATAGAGGGACATTTAACAGTAGCATAGTTACTGAAACAAAATAAAGCAAACATAAATAGCCATAATCTTGTTTTAAACACTGTTCTTATATAATCTTGTAGATATAATCACCTTAATAGCACAAGGAGTCAGAATGAATGATGGGAACAGTGATAATCAATCTGCTCTTCATGTGGCTGTCGATAAAAGACATCTGTCAATAGTTAAGCTCTTGTCAAAAAACGGAACATTTTTGAACTTTCATATGACCAACACTGCAGTGCAAAATCAATATTTGGATATTCTGGATTACCTTTTAAGCAAAAGGATCTTGCCTGATGTGACAGCTGCATATGGAGAGATTCCACTGCTGCGAGCTGTTGCATCTGAAAATATGGCACTGGTAGAGTGTCTAATAAAATATGGTGCAGAATGACCATGACAATAACACTCCTCTTGTAGTTGCAGTGAATAAAAATTATTATGGTAATGTTGATAAAATTGGACTTTCATCAAAGGATGTGGCATTTTATCTTGGATATTATGACATAGCATCATTATTGACAAATTTGATCCAATCTCAAATTCATTTAGAGGAGAAATTTTACACAAATGTCCCAAATACCCAAAATCAATTGTTTAAAATGTGTCAAACTTGTAAAGGAACTAAAAATCAGCTAGATAGTTTTATTAGAGCAGTTGCAAATGTAAATGGTGTTGATATCAATTGCAGGACACCTCTAGTTGTTGCAACTGAAAATTGTTCCAAACAATTTGTCAAATGACTACTTGACAAAACAGTTTGTGTTTTACAAAGGATACACATACATTAAGAGCAATACATTATGCAGTTGAAAATGGGGACACAGAACTTGTGGGCCTTTTACTTGATGCATCACATGAAAGCATAGATTTTGAAAACACTCAATAAGTTTTAGAAACTGCAATCAATCACAGCATCTAATTGAACTTATATGCAAGTATTTGTATCACAAAGATACTTCTTGAACATTGCCTAGCAAATCAGCTTTATCAAGCACTTTCAACTATCAGGCATGAATTATTTAATGCTGAGGAGATTTTTGGAACAACAATCAGACATTTTGGTGTGGATCTGAGAATCATCCATTCAGAAGAACTTTGAAATCTGTAACTGACAGAGGACATTAATGCTCAGGATATTAGTGGTTGTATATTCCTTATGTATGCTGTTTCTATGGGAATGGTTGAAGAAGTAAAATTTATGTTGTTGAAAGGAGCTGGCATATGTATGATACATAAAGATGGAAAAGCTGCATTGGATATTTCATTGAATGCTGGACATAGTTGCTATGTTGTTGAAAGATGGGCCTTTAACAACTTCAGGTATTTTAAATTAATACATTCATATAAGGCACTCAATTAAGTAATAAACAGACGCGATTAATATTGCATGAAAACTTTAAATATTTTCTATTTGACAATGATTTCTGCTGATGATTTACTAAATGAATCATTTTATGATATGTAGATGTAATATTTGGGAAAAGTTTATGAAATATATATTTACATATGTAATGTATAAATATATGCAATTATATATTACAGATATCGGAAAGAATTTAGATGTTCACCATTTATTTTCTGGATGCAATGATAAGAAATACATATATCTAATTATTTATCATGAATTGTAAAAATAAATAAGACATACCTCATGTATAGGTCATTTAATGCATGTTATACAGTTATCAAAAACACAAGTATCAAAAGTAAGAAATGTGTTTCATCGCATTGAATTAAAGACTTTATTATATTTTGTCATTCTTTTTTTCAGAAAATATTAATGCAATAATCTTAAACCAATTTCAAATCACATTAAATACATGGTACATGTATTCATATTTTCCAATCAACATTATTACTATGTATTGATGTTTTGTATATTGTCTCTCCAGTAAACGCGTAAAATATACAGCTAAGTGTACTCTGAAAGAAATAAACTTTAATGTTTCACTCTTTGTTTTAGGAGAACAAAGAATGAAGATTAGTAACCTGTTACAGGACATAAAAAGTCTTACTTATGATGCTGTTGTTATGAACTTTAGAAGGTAAACATATTTGAAAATATAACAGTGAACTCAAAGGAGTATACACTTAGCCAATGTATTATTTTAAAAGTGAAATAAATCCACCATCTGTCAAGATGGTTCCTGACCCCTCAAAGAGATTGCCCAACTATTAAACATGTGTCTACTGTAGCCGATTTTTAAAACTCCTTTTTATCAACCGCGAAGATGAATATAGGTTGGAGATGTATAATATTTTCCTTTTTTTCGCAAAATAATCCTTTTGAAAAGCCAGTTGAGCAGTTCCAATATTTAAAGAGATTTAATTAATCCTATGAGCAGCTTACAAATAGAACAGCATAATGTTCAGAAAATAGTGGAAGATATTACAAACCTGTTGGGCTTATTTCTTGAATAGTTTTGTGACAGTAACAAACCTAAAATCTTGAAACAAAAGTAGCTCAGAAAAAAGAAAGGTACTGCAGTTATTTTTAAGCATATAAATACTGTGTTTACATGAAAATGCTGTTGTAATCTGGTGAAATATAAGATTTGCTTGAAAAATGCCAACATGTTTGACCCTCAGCTACTTTTGTTTTGAAGCGGCTCCACTTCCAAACATAATATAACAAAATTTTTTTTAAAAATTTAAAAACTAAAAAAAACTAATGTCACTCTTTGAAGGGACTGGACTGAAAATTAATAAGATAGTAATAGATTATAGCACTAATCATTAACTATGAAATTAAATCTCTTCTATAAACTGTCCATGATTTCCACCTTGTGATCTATCAGTCCTCACCATTGAGAAAAAAACTTTTTTACAATCATAATTCATTTATGGTCCAACTCTTATCAAGATACATATTATAAAAACAAATTTGATACCTGCAATTTAAATAATTTTATTATCAATAATGTTTTTCTGAAATTTTCAGGAAACCTGCAAATTGTGAGAAAATCCCTTGATGAAGAATCAATAATTGTACACACAACAGAGGACAATGACAGCACCACCATCGACCAGATAGTACATGTTCCTGTCATTCACCATTTTATTGTGAAATATGTTCACGGTTGCAACAGAAAATCACCATTAACTATTCCTTCTTGCAGTGACATGAAGGCAAACAGGAACCACTTGAAATGCATTCTCTTCTTTTCTCACATCAGATATGATAAAGGATATACATGCACAAAATATGTCACAGTTTTGGAGCAGCCTTATCCAAGGAAGGAGAATATAATAGTTGATATCGAATGACATTCGGAAGTTTTTATAAAGTGATCTTTTCATTACACACCAAGACAATTAAACTGCTTCTTTAATGTATCATGCATTTACAGTCAGGTCAATTAATTAAGTTAAATCTGACAATGTTACAATATTGTTGTTGCCACAAGAGCTATTTGTTGCATTTTCCCTGCAGAGTCATTGTTTTCATCATGTTTACTGTGGTTTAGATGCAGCCATTCTGAATCAAAATGGCAGCAATATAGTAAAAGCACACTTGTGATGTTATTCCATTGTTAAAAGTGTGCATTATTTTTAGGTAATGCACACTTTTTTGTTTTAATTTACAGACACCTAAAACAGTCAAATGGTGCTACTTCTCTAGTTCAGAAAAATATACATTAGAGAATAAGTCACCTTTTTCATTTATAAGTGGACAAAAGAAGCAGTTGAATTATCCAGTTGATCAAATCAATTGAATTATCCAGTTCATATGCCCAAAAATTGTTACACAAACAGTATAAACAGTTCAGAGTTATAAATAAATTAATTGTGTCACTTTTGTTCCTGCTATCTATTTTAAAGTAAAAATGCTACAGAGTGGACGAAATACACCAGAAACCAATATTAACACATAGGCCAATATACACAGGCCAATATAAGAATAACTACAAATCATGTATACTGAGATTTAGGCTAATTGGTTTCTAATTCTAATTCGACTTTTGTAGCGCTTAATCTCCACTGAGAAGTGGACTCTAAGGCGTAACAAGACAATACCAATATGCAAATTCAAAGTCCAGAGACAGAAATAGTTCAGTGCCACGGAGAAGCCATAAGAGAAAATGAGGATATGCCTTTGCGTAGAGAGGTTTGTCAAGACTTATTGAAACAATTGCATAAAAGTGTATTATTTTCAGGGGGTTGTATCCAAAAGGTTGTGAGCTTTAAGTTCGGTAAAGTATTCAAAAGTGTGCTCACCAGACATTTCTCAGCTTTGGAGGTTTCCCCCACCTAGGTAGTTAGTTTTACCTCTTTTGCATACACTGTTTATGATGTAAAGTTGAGATTCTCCTGGTCACTTATGTGAAACACCTAGGGATAATTCATGTTAATTTAGTGTCAACTAACATTATGTTAATTTTCTTCACCAAATAAACCAATAGAATTTTGAAGTAAATTAAAAAAACACAAGGCCAAATATAACAAATAGTAACCCATAAACAGAAACATTAGGAATACCGCTGTTCTACTTTTGTGATAGACAATAAAACACAACCAACGTTAAAGTTAAGGAAATTTATAAAACTGAAATAATCCATTTAATTTCCCTAAAGTAAAAAGGTTGGCTTTACAAGTCAAAATATCAAACTTATGAGATGCTCTATGACTACCACAATTGATAAAAATAATCCTTATAACACTGAGTTGCAATCACTCTTGGAAAAGATTTGTATCATGGAAAATGTGGACAACATAGGCTTTATTAGACAACAGGTTGGACCTAACAAATCATGGACAAATTTGCCATTTGACCAAATTGGCACCCAGCAAATCAACTCCAAGATAAAATATTTAATAATTAAATAGCCCCCCTCCCCCCCCCCCCCCCCCCCCCAGACAAAAACCTTGTTAAATTGGTATGCACAAAAATACCTTCATCGAATCTGCCCCCAGAAAATTATTGAGCTTTCAACGAGAATATGTTATACACAGGGAAACGATCATAAAAGTTTTATGTTGGTGAACAGAAGTGATAGGCTTAAGCTAATATATCATCCAATAATACTTTTATAGCACTTAATCCTCATCAAACTAATTGCACTTCATAAATCTAACTAAACTAGTAAGCAATCAACTGAGCGTAAGTGCCGTTAATTACAGCATTCAAAATCAACATGAAATGATATGATGGACATTAAGCACTTTACAGGATTGAGATTTCAGAGGGTCAGTTTGCCGATTTGGCAAAGATCTGATTTGTCAGCCCTAACACCAAAAATTCAGTTATAACAACTGGAACATGCTTAATATATTTGTCACCAATGATCAAAGCCAATGTGATCAGGGCTGTCAGGAAGAAAACTTGCTACAGTGGAACAGTGGTGGTATTTTTACAAGAAGAAGATAACCACAGTAAAGACCAATACCTTTTTGTAAATTTCATTTTATATCCTTTCACATTAATATTATAATTTTGTATCATTTTACAATAATCTATTAAGTATTCAAATACTTTCATCGAAATTGTTTTGCAATTATGTTTCCTGTGTGAACTGCATGACATATATTAGCATTGATATCATTAACACATAGAGATGTTTGGCTCTCTTTTATGGCTCTATAGTTTTCCAAACAATATCTACACCATATAGTACAATATTTTAAAAAGCATTAGTGCTCTACATATGTAAATTTTATGGTATTCAGAGCATCAATTTTGTTTTAACTTTCTCTGTCAAAATGAAAAGTTAAATTTCTGTTTAATTGTTTATTTACAAATAAAACCCAGACGGGCGACCCTTCCATTGTTTCAACTCTCCATTATTTTTGCATAATGGAGAGTTAACACTACATTATTTTCTAACAGTGGATTGTGGTTCAGTTCAATGGCCAGTCTGCCAAGAACAAAAGGGTACTTAATATTTGCCAGTCATCCTCAGCACAATGCATTCAATATTGAAATGTTTTCACAACTTCTTTCATATTAATTAGTTCAGTGGGTACATTTACAAAGTTTTTTCAATTCTGAATTCAGCGTTCATAGAGAAATACCTCATGGAAAAATGATACCTTGAAAAAATACCTCCTGACAAATACAAAACAAGCAATTTAATTTGTAAAGTTGGATATTTTTTAAATCTTTGCATTTCTTTACAATCTGACTTTACAATAATCCTCTGTGAACTTAATCAAAGGAGCAGCTAACTTTCAAACACACTCACTATGAAAACTAACCCAGCATACAATATCAAAAGGAGTGTTTTTAGTGTCTCAAAATTTACTCAAGTAAAATGAGAAAAAAACATAGTGCAAAAATGCAGTTCTGAAATGCATTACTGCTGGGTTTAAATTTGATTTAAATTTTCAATGTTTTTAACTTCCAAACAAAGATTTTTATTTATTTTGTGCCACATAGTTTAGCAGTTAGTAAGTTGCCATCAGATGATCGGAGTGTACTAATTGGTGTGTATGGAGAAAATGAAGTCAGACAGGTAGGATGGAGCAGTATATCTAACAGAGTTAACTGTGTGAACTAGGATGATTGATTAATGATGTAAAATGACACCAATGATGTACAATGGCATTTCCTTTTGCCACAGGACCTAAAATTCAGATCAAATCTAAAATCGTACATGCAATATGATTTAGTCACTAAAGATACTTTTAATCCTTATAGTTTAACAAAATATTGATTTTCATATTTTGTGTGAGTTGGTTTCAAAAACAGGAAGAATATCAAGGCAATAGCTGAGAATTTGTGTGTTTTTTATGTCTGCATGAACTAATTGGTGTTCTTTTACTGTGTTTTATTGATCACGAGAAGCCATGTTTGAACTTAATAGGTGACACACACACAAGCACATTTTTGTTTATTTCCAGAAAACATGAAAGTTCAATTAAAGTGACCAGGGTATAGACAAAGTGTGACCATATCTTTTAAAACTGTAAATATAAAAACAAATAAGTAAAAAACATTCCCCTTTCCTGTCACGCTAAATTACCATGTGCTTTCTCGCTTTTTTGGATATAATACCAATATTAACTTAAAGGATATGGACTATTAGTATTTAGAACAAAATAATTATATTTTATAACATTAACCTAAAGGTTTGGTCTAAAAGGTCAGCTTAAGTGAATTACATTTCTTTGGCACTCTTTGGCAGATATTTTTATCCTGACAAGCAGCCAACGTCCATTCAGACAGCCAGGAATAACCCATGAAATACATGATTGATACTGGACTCGATTTCAGACAGGCAAAATGAATGAGCCTTTAACATAGACAGCAAACTACCTTGATAAACAGTACTGTACTGGTCTTTCATCTCAGAGGATGTGGGTTGAATCATTTATTGGTTTTATGACGTGGTGTGGTCAAAGCCAAAGTTGGAATTTTATGTCCCATTCAACAGCACGGGTCATATTGTGACAGGTCTTCAGCATTAGCACTTATGTGGCTCGAACTTCCAGAGGTGACAACCTGTGATTAGAAGCCCAGGTTACTAATATGAGATGGTATGTAGTACAGGATTGTGGGTAGCTGGAAAAGACTGGGTTTTGTATTATCAACATTTAAGAGGTGTACACTATGTTTGATATTATTGTACCAACCCCCACGCCCCAGAATGTTAAATCCAAAAGGAAACCACAAGTACACTGTAGAGTTTCCACCGCTTAAAAGATGACACATTATTGTAAAATATTTCACGGATGAGATTCAGTGAAGGTTGTTAAGTTCAGTTTTAAGGATATGTCCAAGGCTTTTGTCTTAAGCGCAGACTTTTGCCTTAGATGTAAGACTAACTTCGCTGAGACGACTTTGGAAATCACCAAGGGGCTGAGTTTAAATAACAATGCCAAATTTCGTACGTTTCACTTCCTCAAAACTTGTACCACTTACGTTGGTTTTTCCTACAAAGATTTTCTTCTTAACTGTTGCAGTTAATCCCCCCTGCATTAAAATGGGGAGTGGTGACATACTGGGTTACACAATGGCTAGATCTCAAGACCTGAGTTTGGTGTGTGGCTCGATCTTAAGCGAAAACTTATTACGACACCGCCAGTAGATGTTTTTTTTGAGCATGAGGTTGACTTTTCTAATTGGACTTTTTATACCACTTAATCTCTCCTTTATAACAGGACTCATAGGGACAACATATGCCAAAATCAGTATCGCGGGGCAGAAAGGGCTCACTTATCTACTACTTTTTTCCATCCCATAAAGTACCTGCCACAACATGACCTGTACAAAGCATTGAAAGAAAAAACAATCCCAAACCAGTTAAGTAAGAAAATTTATACTTAATAGGAATGGAACACTCAGGTCAACTTGCACAAGAAATTTTCTGTTGCAATGGAATTACGTCCAAAAGATGCTATTCATGTTTTTATGGAAAAAAAGCATATCATTATTAAAGAGAAATGAACTTTCTATGAAACGAAGTCTCTGACACAAAAACATTTGGAAATTTTAAAAAATTACTTTTACTGTAGCTTGTTGATGTATAGTGGTGTACATGGTGTAAATATGGAAGCATTAAAATATCCAACCATAAATCTAAGCAAAACAGAGTCAAAATTTTGGGAAAAAAATGTTGTTGCAAATGAGTGATGTCAATGAGATGCTGATGTTTGTCATACAGTATATGCATGAAACATCCAATTAAAAACTGGCAAAGAATTTTTTTAGAAAGTAATTGGTTATTAAATCTACTGTTATTAAATAATATAACTGAATCAACAAAAAATATCAACCTTATCTTTAAATGTGGGGCTTTACTGAATCATTTCTTTGAAAAAATAGTATACTTGTTGTAGATCAGTCACAAATATTCTACACTTTTAATAGCCGCCTTTGAATATTTATTTCATAATCAACTATGACCGACTGGCTGGGTGCTATAAACTATCATGTCCACTGTTCTCATAATGAGTCTGTAAAGTTAGCCCAGTGACCTTGTCTCAATGGAAAATTAGTTACATGAGTCGGCTGATTCTGATTTAAGGTGAGGAGCAGGTCATCCTTTTACTTTAGGCAAATCACTTTCTTCAGCTTTTTTTCAGATTTGAGCAACAATACCTGGGTCTTACTAGTGCTGGGATAGTCGGTGTTTTCAAGAGATCTAAGTTAGAAGTGAATTGAACTTGAGTAAATGGATTAACTTCAAAAGTAAAAATAGAATGTTCCAAATATTATCATTTGTTGTATTTGGTACGATGTTATTGCAAGAAAATACATATTTGCTGCTTAATTTGTACAGGTACATATGTGTACTTCATGTGCACGTGGAAAACATAAATATAAAATGTGACTTATTATGTTTCAAATGAAAATAGGATATAAGTTCCAACAATGACCATGGTAACACTCTTGCCTCCCACCTCTGAGGCCGGGGGGAAAAGCTGAAGTGGGAAAGCTGGTAGTTGCTTGCCGTTGGTCGGCAGTTTACAGTACAGAGCCCTGATGAACTGTATGTACTGGTTTCTTCTGCCCTTCCAACTACCCGTGGTGATATGACTTGTACAGTGTTGAAAGCGACATAAAACCCCAAATAAATAAACCAATAATGACCATTCATAATGACATAAGTATACTATGCAGTTTATCAAGTTGTGCAGACCGATGTGATTTCCATACATTGCCCATCACAACTTGAGTTACGACTGACTAGTACCAGCACTAGGGTCTTACAGTAGTCAGTAGTCAAACTGTTGTATTACCAACATTTCATTTAGTCTGCCTTGAATATGCTGTATATGGTCCAACACATTTTATATTTAGACTGTCTTTGGCAAATTGAAACCAAATGCAATGGTATTTCATAAAAGTGAGCAAGGGGAATACCACTCTGTATCATAGATAATGCATGCATATATGGTAAATCTAATTCCCTAGGTGGGAAGAATCTCCACAGAGGAAAAATATCTATTGCACAAAACAGAGATAGGGGAGATCTTAATTTGTTATTGTTTTATCAAATGAAAAGTTTATGATATACTTTAATAGGAAAACTATAACATATGTTTATATACACAACATGAATATTTGTGGCCGAACCCATGTGGGAAAGTTGGTAGTTTCTTACTGATGGTCGGCAGTTTACAGTGCAGAACCTTGACCAACTGTATGTACTGGTTTCCTTTGCCCACAAAACTAGTGCCTGTGCAGTGTTGAAAGTGACGTTAAACCCAAAGTAACTAAAATTTAAGTCTTTGACATACCCTTCATGAGATATGCTAAAATATACTGGCTGGACTGGTGTGTGTATGGGGGAGAATGTATACACACAACAGCTCTTTCTTCTGTACTAGTCAGCTACAGGTCTCATTTTTTTAACCATAAGATCATCTTTGTAAAATACATACAGATATTAAAAAAAAGTGTCACCTAACCAATTAGGGATCATCAGGGATTGTATTCACAAAGATTCTTAGAATTTTTCTGAGAATTTCACTCAAGTTGAAGTGAAGAATTTTCGTATTGCAATAAAAATCTATTCTCAAAATAATTCGAAGATAAGAATAATTCTAAGAATAGATGTAGAAAGAAATGTGCACAGGTTAGAATTTTACTTAGACTAAGTGTAATTGTATAAGAAGAATTCTGAGAATCTCTGTGAATACTTATTCTAGTATGTTTGAGCAGAAAGTGAGAAATTTAAAACAAAAGAATATAAAGAGTCTGCATTTTAGTAGGGTATACACAACTCAGTAGGGTATACTCTGTCCTCTGATTTGCAATCAGTTGCTGCACTGAATATGTATGATTCTAAGAATAAAACTTTTGCGAATAGGAAAATTCTCATTCTTAGTTTTTTTTCCAAGAAAAAAATGACGATTTTCAGAAAAATTCTAAGAAAAATGCTAATTCTAAAATTAATAATAGTTGTAACCTAATTTATTTATTTGGGGTTTTACGTCACTTTCAACACTGTACAGGTCATATCACGACAGGTAGTTGGAAGGGCAGAGGAAAACAGTACATACAGTTCATTAGGGTTCTGTACTGTAAACTGCCAACCAACGGTAAGCAACTACCAGCTTTCCCACTTGAGGCCATGTCGGGAATCGAACCCTGGCCTCAGAGGTGGGAGGCGAGAGTGTTACCACTCTGCCACCGTGGCCCCCTATTTGTAACCTAAATACAGGCCCAGATCAATTCTACTTTAATGCACAGTCTAGTATCAGGGCTTCCCATCGGTTAAGTGTTGATTTCATTGTCTACATTATTCTGTTGCCAATTCAGTACGTGTGCCAAGCAGCACAAGTCTATTTTGTGGTGGAATTGGTGAGAATTCGTGTGTAACAGATGATCAATAAAAACCTAATATATATAATACCACGTGACTGTTAGTCAGGGCCTGTGTACATGAAGGAATTGGTGAATTTATTGTTTGAGGTTTTAACGTTGTTTTAACACTGTAGAGGTAATTTCATGAGGTATTTTTATGGACAGAGGAAACCAGTACATACATATGCTCAGGATTTTGTACTGTAAACTGCTGACCATCAGTAAGCACCTACCCACTTTGACACCTCAGGTCCAGGTTTGAACCGCAGACCTCAGAGTTGGGAGATGAGTGTGTTACCACTGTGCCACCGTGACCCCTAGGAATTGGTGAAATGCTGGATAACTCAAGTATAGATTTAAAGCCATATGCCACTTGATTCTTTTTACTGGTCTTTGGCTGATGGCTCCCATTGTAGTAATGAGCAATCCAGTAATGTTTTGAAGGCTACCCATGTTAATTATGCTCTGATTTCTTAATAATTAATGTCTGTGTGGCCCCAGCTGACAAACCTTGGGACCTGCCACAATATGACCCTGGCTGTTAAAAGGACACAAAACCCCAACTTTAACTTTTGACCTTAACAATTAACATCTTGACTTGTCTCATCAGGAGGGTTGCTTACTCTATTTTTCTGTCCCACTAGTTTTCAAAATAGCTTTGTGACATCATGAATTGTTGTGTGACACATAATGTGTATACAGTGCTACCGGAAAAAAATTGTTGTTTTGAATGTAAGTGATGGCAGAGCTGTATTCACAGCTTTCCTTAATTTTTTTTCCAAAATTATAGAGTAATATGTCTCATCAGATAAGTGTAGAATAATTTAAAACATTCTTTTCCTCCACTGTTGTAATAATCAGTAAAGAAACAATTTTCATAACCAACCATTGTAATGACAGCTAAAAACAATGTACAAAATACCGCATTGGATTGGGGCCATACCATGCAACATCAATCGGCTCCCTTAAGAAACATGGCTGAAAGAGGTTTTGGTCTGCTAGCTCGAGGGCAAAGCCATCAGAGACAAGAGTAGTGCACCGAAGAGGTCACATATCCCAGTACTGCCGTAGCCCATCGCTGCTAAACTTCTGTAAAAAACAGTCATCGTGGCCATGCCAAAATTCATAAAATTCCAGACACAAACAAAAAAATTCTTAAAAATTAAATTTTAAACTTTTTATGTTTATATCATGGGACCGTATAATGAAGTATGTTAGCCGTCTAATCATAAACCAATCTGAACACAATTCTATGACAAAGTTACAAAGTACTGACTATTGAATGTTCTACCACACATCTGATTTTTGTTGCCTTTAAGTGCAAACTCTAGTAAGGCTCTTATTCTAGAGATAACTTCTTTTAATTTTTAACATGTGTTTTTGTCATTGGACTTTCATGGGGACTGAACTTCCAGGGAGGAACCTGCCCTTCCAGCATGCACTTCTCAAGCTCTGACGTCAGTGCCCTACTGATGGCTTTGCAGCTCGCGCCTGTAAATTGAAAGACTTTTTGGCCTTTTTATTTTGAAGTAAACTCTTTTAAAACAATATTCTGGAACATAAATTGGACTAATTAGTTATGGTTTTTTCAAAATTTTGGTACATGGGATAATAATAATAAATGATGTTTCTTATGTGCATGGCCCTACTTATTTCTAAAATGCACTTTCAAATACAATTTAGTAAGTAAAGTTGATTTTTTTCATTCAAATTTTGATGCAGTATGTTGTTTTGTTCTACATAATGTCGATTTGTGAGAGAGAAAATCAACTCCAACACAATGTTTTGTTTATATTGTCTGGTTGGTTTTTGTAGAGTTGGTATGATGAATGACAGAATGAACACCCACTTGGAAAAAGATTAAACAAAATGTAAGTTGTTTATTAACATTTTTGTTTTGTAGAATGTCTAGCATTTAAGTGTACTTGAAATGAATGCTTGCAAAAAGGGTCATCATATTGTTGAAATATTCACCTCAAGGAAATTATGGTTTGAGGTGCATTCATTTGTGTGTCTGTTTGTATTCGCAATAACTTCAAAAAGTCAAAAATGGACCTTTCTGAATGTTTTTGCGTGGCTAAGACCTGACCAAAGGAAGGAGTAATTACATTTTTGGAAAATACCCTTAAAATCCTAATTTTTCAAAATGTCCAATTTTTGATATAATTTCAGCGACTATTTCATTCTGGTTCGCATTGCTTAAAAAGCAATGAGTGGGTTGTATGTGAAATATACATGTTGGTACAGCCTGAAGTGATAGTAGAAAATCCTGAATTTTCATATTCAGCAGCTGATTTCACAAAGCTTCCAGTGTAGAGGACCTCCTTTAGTAAAGGAAGGTCATTTTTTCCTTTGGGAAGACCACCTTGCAAATTAATTTTCACAAAGCCTTGTTTAACTCTCCTTACCAAAGGTGTTCCTTGAAACTTAAGGAGGGAGCAAATGTCCGATAAAGTTATTAAGCATTCCTTGAAGGACACTTCCTTGAATTTAAGGTAGATCCTTAGCTTCCTTGAAATTTAAGGGAGTTTTCAAGGTCTCCTTTAAGGAAGCAGGCTTTGTGAAAGTGAGATTATTAAAGGAGGGAGAAATTCAAGGAAATCCTTGAAGATGATTTTTATCACAGGGAGGCTTCATGAAATTTGCAACTGGACCTTGTGGAGGTCTGCATTATATGAGTGCTTTTTGCTTATAGGTTATTATTCAACAAAATAAGTATTTTTTCTCAGTTTTATATCTAAATTGGTAGAACGTGTGGTTGTTAAGCAGCTGTTAGAACATATTAATGCCAATAACTTAGACAACCCGTACCAGTCGGCATATAAGGCGGGCCATTCAACTGAGACTGCTCTTCTCTACATAAAAAATGAGGTTCACTTATCATTGTCAAGAGGTGAATCCACTGCCTTGGTATTGCTTGACTTGTCTGCTGCCTTCGACACCATTGATCACTCTACTCTTCTGGGTTGCCTCCAAAACTGGTTTGGGGTCAGTGGCTCCGTTCTGAAATGGTTCACATCCTACCTAATGGACCGTTACCAATCAGTAAAAATTGGTTCTACTTTGTCAGATGTTTGTAAACTCCTATTTGGTGTTCCCCAAGGTTCTGTCCTGGGTCCTTTGTTGTTCTCATTGTACACTACCCCCCTCAGTTCCATTATCAGTAAACATAATGGAATAAAGTTTCATTTCTATGCAGATGATAGCCAACTTTATATACATTTATCCCAGAAGAATGCATCTGCTGCCTTTGAAAAGCTAAATAAGTGCCTAAATGATGTTAAAGAGTGGATGACAACTAGTAAGCTCAAACTGAATCCTGATAAGACTGAGTTTATCATCTTTGGTTCGAAGAGACAAAGGGATAAGTTGAAAGCATGTTTTCCAATTGATATCCTGGGCAACTCACTCTGCCCTGCAGATTCAGTAAAAAATCTGGGTGTGTGGCTTGATTCAGATTTCTCTTTGTCCAAGCATGTTCAGAATGTCTGCAAAAGTTGTTTTGTTAAACTCTGTGACTTCAGATCTTACTCATGATGTTTCTGTGCTTGTAGCCAACGCTCTTGTTAGTAGTCGGTTGGATTACTGCCAGTTTCCTAAGTCAAGGTCATACAACAAGGTCAGGGGAGCCGCCTAAGGTCAAACCCGACCATGTGTCACAACTTAAAATGGTGTACCAGGGAGGGGGGGTGGGTAAAATTCCTTGAATACTTGTGTCACCTTCAAATCTCAGAATCAATATGGCTCCACAATGACATGGGTTTAAAAACTTGAACCCCAATTAGAATCTGATTGGTTGTTATGTAATGTCATTCTAACCAAATGTAAACCGAAATTTTTAAGGTATCAAGTAAACTGATGTAGCAGGCCCCTAACAGGCCGTGCTACCCACAGTTTCCTAAGTCAAGGTCATACAACAAGGTCAGGTAAAGGTCACATTTGTGATGTCCAAAGGAAAGAGGGTGAAGCTCCATTTGAGGAATTTATTTACATGTTAATAAATTTGCAAATAAGTTTTAAAAGATTTCAAGAATTTGAAAGGTTTTAAAAACACCAAGCCCAACTAGATAGAATGGGGAATTATTGCCGCAAAAGTGGAGGGAATAATTGAGGGAGCCAAAGAGGCGTTCTGGAGGTAGGTCCAAACCGCGGCACTCCGCCATAAGCCATGGGCCATGATGTGCTGGAGTTGGATGTTATTATCGTAGGCTAGAGTGGCCCCAGAACGCCTGAAAGTATGGAAGCCATGGCCCAGCAAGGGGATGCCAAGATGTGAAAGAACTTTCCTCAAACTGTCCCTAATGGTAGTGTCAATAACTGGATGGTAAGGAATGTTTTTATGTGAAAATAAAGGGGAAGTCCCAGGCAATTGTCTGGAAGTTAGCACTTTCTGAATAGCTGACACTGGACACAATGTCTTATTGCTAAGAGCTGGTATCTGGACAAAATGATGTGCAGACCTATCCTGCAAGGTCTTGGTCCACTTAATCAAAATGTGGGCCCCGGGGTCCTGGAAAATAACATCCTGTCTAAGGATGTGCCTTAGGGGATCAAATTTGAACCTGGAGTGAGGAGCCACATTGGACATCCTGAGAAAGGCAAAGAAAGCTACTAAGAAGACAGCTCTAAACAGGTCAGGGTCATCCAGAATACTACAAGCTCTGGAAATGGCAGCCAAGGTCGAAAGGTCAAAAACGCCCCTAGGGGTAGGAGGAAGTGTGGAGTTGATTGAAATACTTCTGAGGTAAGAAGTGACCAAATGATGTGAAAAAGGGGGAATAGGCCAATGAAAACGTTTTGCAGCTGACTTAATAGATGAGATATAGTTATGAATTACTTTATGGGACAAGGAATTAGCATATAGATATTCCATGAAAGCCAGAAGAGAATGAACCGAAGGGATAGGGGAAAGAGACATGAATGTAGTAAAAGACAAATAAGTTCTCAAATGTGTTCTGTGAGCATTCATAGTGGACGGTCTGAATGCGTTCTTGGTTCTGTCCAGAGCAGATCTCACCAATGAAGATGAAGGAAGGTTCGAATCTGAAATCACAAGTGAGTATGAAGGTCAAAATGGCTTGGAAAAACCCTATCCCATTTATAATTCTGTTTTAACTCAAGGAAAATGTTATGATTAACAGGTTTATCAGAATAAATCCTAGAAAGGGTGTCAGCTATCACATTCTTGACCCCAGGAATATGCTTGATATTAAGGTCAATGTCATAAGCGGAAGTGATGAGCCATATGTTCCTTATACAAAGGGCAAGGAAAGGATCCCTGGTTTTGCTGGTCTTGACCACCTGGACCACTCCGAGGTTGTCACAATTGACTGAAATAGAGCCATGTTGCCAAAATTGGCCCCAAATCCGAAGGGCAATCACAATGTTCATCATCTCTAAATGAACTATGGTGAGTTCAAGGTGGCCACAGTTATGTATGGGGGTGGCATATACCCTATCCCGCCAAACTGCTCCCATACCCGTAAGGCAAGCGTCTAGGTAAAGGGACTGGACCTCATCAACATCAGATTTAATTATGTAAGATATGCCATTGTAAGTGGGCAAAAAGGTGAGAAACCATTGCAAGTCTCTATGAAAGTCCACATTCAAATATATCTTCCTGCAATGGTGATTCTTCCTAAATAATTCGAGAATTCTATTAATGAAAATCCTGGAAGGTTTAACACACTTGTGTATGTAGATCAATTTCCCTAGTAAAGATTGAAAAGCTTGCCTAGAAAGGTGTGTCTTTTGACTGGCTTGTATACAGGCCTCATAGATTTCCCGCAATTTTTCTTGAGCAATACTCATAGTATTGGTATTTATATCAATATCTATGCCCAGACACCCGAGTTTCTTTGTTGGGGGGGTGACCTTGTCCTGATTTAAAGGTAAACCCAAGTCTTTCAATAGATCACATAGAGTTGCAAACTGGGCATCAGCCTTAGATTTAGGGGCAACCACAATGTAATCATCTATATAGCAATGCAACTTTACACCGTGTCTGGCCATGATGTGAGCAATAGCGTCGGATAAAATCTGAAATGATCCGGATCCGTGGGTCCAGCCGAACGCGATCGCCAGATCCACATAGAACGCATCCTTCCAACGAATACCCAGTTTCAAAGCATCAGCGGGATCAACCCTAAGGTTGCGAAATGCTCGAGCGACATCCACCTTGAACAGGACTGTGTCGTCTACCGCGTTTGAAATGTCCCTCACAATATCATCAATAGTGGGGAACTTCAATATGAAAGGGGTGGAGTCGTAGTTGTCCTTGTTTACGTGATCATTAACTGAATGGCCATGAGGGTGGGAAAGGTTCAATATTACCCGCCTCTTGTCTGTATCTTTAGGTCTGGTTAGAAGTGGAGAGCAATGATATTGGTCATGATTAATATTATTAACAGGACCTAATAAAGCACCCAATTTACTTTCCTTATCAAGATAACTTTGAACTTGACTGGGATATTGACAGGCAGAAAAGTGATTAGTGATTTCTTTGTTACATAATTCTTGTGGGTTATGCAGAGACAATGGATAGCCAAACCTAATATACTGGATGACGCGTTTGTCCGCGTAGTCACGAAGATGGTGTTCCCATGCTTCCACATTGAGACCAGACTTGATGGGTATCCTGGCCATACGATAATTAGGAACGCCTGTACTCAAGATAACATCAGCGATTTGCAATAGCTTATCAACAGAAGAAATCTCAACAGGGGCCCTATCTGGACCAATGAAGGTGAAATCAGTAGGGGCTTGGTTCAAATAGCCAACTGTCTTATCTGGATAGTTAAAATCAACTGCCGTACGCTTGTCAAAACATGGAGTCTTACAGGGATCTACAAGATCATTGACAGGTATGTTGTCAAACGAACGCGGCTTGTCGTGAGTGGTAGTCGTATCGACATCCAAGCAATCCCAGTCAGGTCTACTAACTGGAGAAGTGTCATAATCAGGATTAATATTTGTCAACATGGAGTCAATAATATCCAGCATGTACTTTTCATATGTACAGCCATAATATTCATGAGTCCTAATATCCTCACAATAATTGCTATATGCCAATTTAGGGTTACTATGTTCCTCGTGACTTCTTACATATGAGTTGTATGGGAGTATTTCTAGCTCAACTCTATGTATAATCTGTAAAAATGCTTCTACAGGGCTAGCATACGGTATGAGGGTACCAAATTGCCCCCCCTGGGGATGTATGTACAAATGATAACCCCAGTTCTGATCTGAACCCCCATGGAGATAGACTACAGTAGCCCAGTTACCCTTGAACCATCTAACATGATTGGTAACACTCATGGTGATTTGGTCATTTCCAGGGTTGGTCATATTAGTCAAATGTCCCTGATGGTCTATGTGACTCATAGCAGCATAACAGTATGTGCCCGTGCTATCATAAATCCGGATCATAGGCACCTCAAAGTTGGTATGCACTCCAATATTATGAATTTGCGCAACCTGGTTAGTAAGCATATGGCCATACTTTCCTTCCCTGTTACAATGATAACCATAGTGGGGATAATATTCATACCCATAACCACGGTAGTGTGCTAAACCACAGTATCCAGACATGTCACAGGTATGGTCATTGCCCTGGGGATAATATTCATACCCATGGCCACCTTCAGCCATAAAACCACAACAGCCGCTCAAGTTGTTACTATAATGATAGGCCTGGCCCTGGGGATAATATTCGCACCCAGTATCATAGTTACACATAAGATCAGTGGCCATGGCTACATCACCACCAGCACAACAATGTTCATAATGTATGGAATCGTTCAAATAGTCATTGTTCAAAGGATGAGATATATTAAGTGTATCTTTAACTTCTATATTAAAAGATTCAGAATTTCTAGTGATGTTACAAATGTCATTGTCAAAATGTACTTGATTATTATCTGTCTTTGCAGGAAATAACTTCGGATCCGGCCACATAGCTGCAGAGTGGCCCAGAGGTCGACCAAGTTCCTATTTTGTTACAGATGATCTTTGATCCTGGCCACCATTGGTATTGCGACTATAACATCTAGTTTCTGGGTGACCCAACGAACGTCCAAGCTTAAAACAATATGCACAGAAATGCTTGTAAGTCCCATGATGCCCCTCACTATTACAAGTACCTTCATTGAAGAAACGACAGATCCTGACCTTGCTGCCCGATGATGCTACGGTTTGAACATTATGCATGGCTAACTGAGAGTTGCTGATCCTATTTATGGACCATTGCGTGGAATCAGCCCATCCGAGGCGGCCCTCCTCAATGTCAGTCATGGACACCGCCCAAGCTGACCTAACGGCAGCCCACGGAAGCGATACGGCGTCTTTCATAGAAGCAGTCATCTGGATTAAAACGTTTCTCGCCAAAACATGATCATCAATCTGCAGAATGTTTGCCAGTTGTCCAGAAACCCATTGGGCCAAAGTCAGTTCGTCATAAGCTGGCTTCTTTAAATGTGAAGCCGAAACCAACCCCTCGTTAGGCCAGCGAAACTGGGGACCCATAGATGTTGTGTCGGTGGTATTGTAGCGGCCTGACTTCTTTCGCAGAACCGTGGCCTTACCTTGCAGTACCTCCCTGTCACACTGTTGCTCATAGCTGGCCAATAACTGAGACACTGCTGTAGATATACTTGGAATAGATCTCAGAGCGTCCACCTTAGGTGCCACCGCATCCCTAGCGTCACTGGCAGAAAGTGGGGGTCGTTTACCTTCCGTGGTAGTACCGTGGCTATCCGCCCCTGCCGTCGCCAGCTGAGCAGGGATGTTCTGATGAGTTGGATGTATGAAAGCCGCCTGATGTGAGGAGGTAGCCCTAGGTCCCCGATTAACTGGTTGAATAGTGGGTGAGGTCAGAGGTGTTGAGCTAATGCTACCATTCCGTTCAAATCTGTCCATTCTCCTGGAGAGTTCCTGGTTGGATGCATCTAGCTTGCTAAGCATATCAAGTATGGCCTGACCAGTAGTGGCTGATAACAGGGGTTGTGTTGAAGAATCAGCAGTACTTACTGGTGGCTGTTGTCCAGACGACTGTAGATATGAACCGTCGTTAAATGACGCAGACTTCTGTTTCTTGCTTTTCCTAGGCGTCGACCTTGCTTTGTCAGAAGCCCTTGTCTTCCTCTTTCCTTCTGTTGCAGGGGATTTTTTTCGGTTACCCGGCATAATTAAAAATAAATAAAACCCTAAAAGAAGACAGTAAAATTCCTTGAATACTTGTGTCACCTTCAAATCTCAGAATCAATATGGCTCCACAATGACATGGGTTTAAAAACTTGAACCCCAATTAGAATCTGATTGGTTGTTATGTAATGTCATTCTAACCAAATGTAAACCGAAATTTTTAAGGTATCAAGTAAACTGATGTAGCAGGCCCCTAACAGGCCGTGCTACCCAAACTCACTTTTCAGGAGCCTGTCCAAGTTCAATCTACGCAAATTACAGTGCATCCAAAATAGTGCAGCTAGAATTGTATCAAACACCAGTCGATACACCAGCATAACTCCTGTGCTAAAGAAACTGCATTGGCTTCCTGTTGAACAGCGCATTGTGTTCAAGACAGTCACACTTGTTTATAAGTATCTTCACACAGGTTTTCCCAGGTATTTTTCACCACATCTTTCTTCCTACAGCAGTTCTTATAGTACCAGGCGCAGTCAAAGTGGTGGTAATTTCCTAGTTATTCCAAAGTTCTGCCCCTCTGTTCATAAATCTGTCAAACAGTTTGGTAATAGTTTTGCGTTTGATGCTCCTACTGTGTGGAATACTCTCCCTGATGTGATTCGTGCCTCTCCATCCCTGGCCTCCTTCAGAAAACAGCTTAAAACCTACCTGTACACCAAAGCATATCCACCCTAGCCTGAATCATCCTCCTGGCGTTCTCCGTGGTGTTCGACCCCTGTTATGTCCCTGGACACAGAATTTTGTTGACTGCTTTTTGTTTTGTTGCGCCTTAGAGTCCTCTTGTTTGGGGAGATTAAGCGCTATAAAAGTCCAATTAGAATTAGAATTTTGGACCTTAGTAAGAGAGAATAAGTCTAATGGGTTTTTAATCACCAGTGATGGTTGGATACCTTTTTGCCGATTCTGAGCTGATATATATGTGAATATATATCATTAGAAAAGTACTTTTACACTTCTTTTGAACAGTTTTATTGTATTGAAATCCTTGCAGAAATGCCGGTAAAATCAGCTTTATATTCACTGGTGCATTGACGTATCCCACAACTGATTTTTGCACTTTTTTGTATTTTGTGTAAATATGAACTTATTTTCATTGTTAACCAAGAAAAGTTGTATAGAATAAATGACAAATAGAAAATACTAATGTTTTAGAATTTAAAGTGATATTATTATTATTATAGTATTTATTTTAACTATTCACTATTCACTAGGATAACTTTCCTATAAAATTATACCTTCCACGACATATAAAACAAGCCATTTTCTAACCATTGTAACTTCCCATTGTGCAGAGATTATAGGTTGTAGCAACTATATTTTACATTATTCTACTTTAAACATCTGGATGAAAAACAACTATGTAAGGTTTTAGAACAATTTCAGAGACAAACAACAATAACAACATCAATTGCTGACATATGTGTATAGAGCCTGTGTGTATAAATCCACACATTTATTACTATTACTTCACTCACTACAGGAAGTCACATAGGGGAATCCTTGAGAGAAACACACAATTGCAAGTATGGCTTTGTTCAGTTGCATGTTGCTTTTCTTCTTAACCTGGGACTATGGCTGTGGTTGGACTCTTCAAAGCCGGCAAAGTCATGGCTTGGATGGAGAAAATGACTTTCAGGTACCGTTTTTCTTGTTTAATAGTAAAAGCCTTTCAATAGAGTATTTGTTTGGTGTTATAATGTCTAAAATGCAAATAAATGTCTAACGTATGGCCAGCAATCTTGTCAAGGGACTGCTGCATAATGTAATCTTATCTAATCTAATCTATTTGGCAGGTGCAATATCTTCCCTACAAAGGGGAACTCAGTGTGTTAGTTAACAAAATACATTAATTATAAGGACAACCAAGTGGCGGTCAAGGTCGGTGTTCCACAGTTATGGGTGTGATCAAAATGGAAGGATACTAAGTGGGGAATTAGCATATTAATCTAATCTAATATGAACTTTTATGGTGCTTAAAGTTCCATCATTTGACAGAGTCATAGATGCAACAATCCAAAAAACACGTTCAGTATGAGATACTCCATTAACAGAGCAGGTTATACCACAAGCACACAGGAGGTAGGTTGGCTGAGACAAATAGGCTTTTGCAACCAGGTAGGTTTTGGGCTAGTGTTCCAAAGGAGACAATGGAAGTGGAATTGCAAATGTTACCAACTAGGTCACTTTACCTGTCTCACAGGCAAAACCTGTGGCAAAAATGCTTGACATATTTTTTGAAAGACACAATCTTAAGTTTCATTAATATTTACTCGTAGGGGAAGTTTTCTCTTTCCTTCTGTCGATCATGTCATCTCGTTTGGTTCAGTATTTGCTGAAATAAAAATCCAGGTTGCACTAACATTTTCCAAGTCAACTACTGACCCTTCCCCCTTGTCTAAATTTTAGTGATTTTATGCTGTAGAAAGGATACTTACTGACAGAAGTTTAATGTCATGAATAAATAACCCTGGGTCCATATTTGCAAAGAATCTTAAAGTATTGTTACAAAAGTCATCCATGAGCTAATTTTTTGAGTTTATGTTTCATAATATTGGAAATTTTTAAATTCATTTCAAAACGCACACATAAACACCTTTTCCAGTTTATAGTTAATCTCAAACATAAAAAGTTGGCTGCCTACTTTCCTTTGTTTTTGGTCTCCGTGTGTTTTTATTTTAGAAACAGTTACAGATGAAAACAAACAACTTTATGAATGGAATTAAAAACTTACAGACTGTGCTTTTTACAAACAAGCATAAAGCATAAACTCAGAGGTAGAGTTTATTGCTTACCAGAATTTAGTTTTGAAAATACAAATTTCAACATAATCTCAAGTGAAAATAATACTGAGATTATGTGTCTAAGTTTAAGTATGAGTTTAAGATTTTTTTTGGTATTTGTAGGCCCAGCAGTTGTTTTATGATTACACAAGTAGAAGTACCTGTTTGCTTCAAAATGACAGACATTGACATCTGTAGATTAGGGTTTTATCATATCTAAATTAAACTTTCTTCATTTTTATCTTTTTTTTTGTAGTATACAAGTATGTAAATATCCAAAACTTAATCCTTTTGTGTCGGGTTAACTTTAAATCATCATACCTTTCCTCCACCAAAGCAACTGTAGTGCTTCAATGCACTAATGCAGCACAATCTATGATTCAATATTATTTTTCAGAGATGTAAATTTGGGTGCTTCCTGAAACCCCGCAATGTTGTAGAAAAGGTGAAAGATGCTATAAATTTGAGAACAAATTGGGAAATAACCTAAATGCTATTACATTATAATATATTTACAAAAAAAATGTGTTTTTAATGAACATGTTGAAACTACCTGAGTTTGAGGAGTAGTGTTTACTTATTTTAAAAATTGTAAAAAATCAAGTGTTATTTGCAGAATTATGCAAAATGTACACAGTCATGTGTGAGGTATTTTGTTACCATTTTTTTTTACTTTCTATGAATCTATGTCATCACATAACTAATATAAATCTAATATCTGGGGTCAAATCAAATATGTCAGCTAACTTTGTAAAATAGCTCTTAAAATTCAATAACAACCAGCAATTTACTTCTGATAGTAGTTAAATCACTTGAATTAATGATTAAAAGCAGTTTACAAAACACCTTTACTAGCTTTAACTTAATTGTTACAGCAAGTCTGAAATGGGGTTACATCACACTAACTTTTAAAAGTCATAGCCTGGTTTGACTTATCTGCACGTAACTTATAACTGCACTTGCACAGCTTAGTGATCACTCATTTGGTCAAGAGGTCAAGATACTGCTTGGTTGACCTTCAGAGTTTGCACATTTTTAGGGTAATGCCCTGAACTTGAGCTGTATGTTTCCTCTTTTATTTTCTTGCATTGTTTCTTTAACTATAATACTTTTGTTATGTTTTACAGTAAAGCTTAAATCTTTATCGATAACTTAATTCTAAACTGACTTTTCTCTCATCAAAGTCATCTTAACTTACAATGGTTACAGGTTAATCATCAATAAAAACTGTAGTGTTCTTGACTTAAGTCTTGCATCCCCTAAATACACTGTGGTACAGCAACCAGTAATAGTGACCAAATTTAGCCTGTATAAACTCTTTACATAATGAAACTTTGATCAAGTTTTCTATTTAAGTACTTTTTAAGGCCATCATAAGAATTAATAGATGCACCATGCTGTTCCGCTGTATCCAATCAAAGAAGCATAGGAAGGCATTTAATACAAACTATAAGTTTCTACAGAAAATATAAAGCTAAAATAAGAAACTTGATATCTATTATCTATAGTCTGTGGCTGAACTTCCGCAGTTAGACTAAGGTAAAAAGTTTGTGGTTATCTCATGTTCAGCAAGGTAAAAGCTAGCAGGAACAGTTCCATAAGTGATATTTTGTTTTCAAATAATCACTTGTTTAGAAGAGGTTTTCCATATTTTTCCATATGTAAGGTGTGAAAAATATAATTCTCGTCTCATTTTCTTTATTGATTAATATATTGATTAAATACAGAATGAGTTGAAAAAAATGAGTAATATACAATAAGTTCTTCCACTCCTTCATCGACTATACTCACTCTAGTATCCAAAGTGTCATACAGGATGTTAACCCCAATATATATTTACAAGTTTGTTCATCACAATACATCTGTTTGTCAGTATTGTCATGAATTGTATTTTCAGAGGGAGGAAAATGAGAACTCGGCCTCCATGTAAGTATACCAGATTTCATTTCGGTACACATATATTTGTTTTGACATTCATGTAAGTATAACTGATTTAATATCTGTACACAAGTATGTGGCTTCTGAAATCTGTCTAAGTATTTTTGATTTAATGTCTGTACACAAGTATATCACTTTTGACATCCGTGCAAGTATATCTGATTTATTATCCATAGACCACTATGGACATATATGCATGCATCTATGTGTACCTGATTTAATGTCTATACATGTGTATGTGGCTTCTGACATCTGTGTAAGTATATTTGATTTAAGGTCTGTACACAATTATGTGACTTCTGACGTCTGTGTAAGTATATCTGATTTAAGGTCTGTACACAAGAATGTCACTTCTGACATCCATTTAAGTATATCTGATTTAATGTCTGTACACAAGTATGTCACTTCTGACATCCGTGTAAGTATATCTGATTTAATATCTGTGAACAAGTAGGTGGCTTCTGATATGCATGCATGTATGTATACCTGATTTAATGTCTATACATGTGTATGTGGCTTATGACATCCATTCAGGTATATATGATTTAATGTCTGTATGCAAGTATGTCGCTTCTGACATCCATGCAAGATTATCTGATTTAATGTCTGTACACAAGTATGTCACTTCTGACATCTGTGTAAGTATATCTGATTTAATGACTGTACACAAGTATGTCGCTTCTGATATCTGTGTAAGTATATCTGATTTAATGTCTGTACACAAGTATGTCACTTCTGACATCTGTGTAAGTATATCTGATTTAATGTCTGTACACAAGTATGTCACTTCTGACATGCATGTAAGATTATCTGATTTAATGTCTGTACACAAGTATGTGGCTTCTGATATCTGTGTAAGTATATCTGATTTAATGTCTGTACACAAGTATGTGGCTTTTGATATCTGTGTAAGTATATCTGATTTAATGTCTGTACACAAGTATGTGGCTTCTGATATCTGTGTAAGTATATCTGATTTAATGTCTGTACACAAGTATGTCACTTCTGACATCTGTGTAAGTATATCTGATTTAATGTCTGTACACAAGTATGTCACTTCTGACATCTGTGTAAGTATATCTGATTTAATGTCTGTACACAAGTATGTGGCTTCTGATATCTGTGTAAGTATATCTGATTTAATGTCTGTACACAAGTATGTCACTTCTGACATCTGTGTAAGTATATCTGATTTAATGTCTGTACACAAGTATGTCACTTCTGACATCTGTGTAAGTATATCTGATTTAATGTCTGTACACAAGTATGTGGCTTCTGATATCTGTGTAAGTATATCTGATTTAATGTCTGTACACAAGTATGTGGCTTCTGATATCTGTGTAAGTATATCTGATTTAATGTCTGTACACAAGTATGTCACTTCTGACATCTGTGTAAGTATATCTGATTTAATGTCTGTACACAAGTATGTCACTTCTGACATCTGTGTAAGTATATCTGATTTAATGTCTGTACACAAGTATGTGGCTTCTGATATCTGTGTAAGTATATCTGATTTAATGTCTGTACACAAGTATGTCACTTCTGACATCTGTGTAAGTATATCTGATTTAATGTCTGTACACAAGTATGTCACTTCTGACATCTGTGTAAGTATATCTGATTTAATGTCTGTACACAAGTATGTGGCTTCTGATATCTGTGTAAGTATATCTGATTTAATGTCTGTACACAAGTATGTCACTTCTGACACCTGTGTAAGTATATCTGATTTAATGTCTGTACACAAGTATGTCACTTCTGACATCTGTGTAAGTATATCTGATTTAATGTCTGTACACAAGTATGTGGCTTCTGATATCTGTGTAAGTATATCTGATTTAATGTCTGTACACAAGTATGTCACTTCTGACATCTGTGTAAATATATCTGATTTAATGTCTGTACACAAGTATGTCACTTCTGACATCTGTGTAAGTATATCTGATTTAATGTCTGTGCACAAGTATGTGGCTTCTGATATCTGTGTAAGTATATCTGATTTAATGTCTGTACACAAGTATGTCACTTCTGACATCTGTGTAAGTATATCTGATTTAATGTCTGTACACAAGTATGTCACTTCTGACATCTGTGTAAGTATATCTGATTTAATGTCTGTACACAAGTATGTGGCTTCTGATATCTGTGTAAGTATATCTGATTTAATGTCTGTACACAAGTATGTCACTTCTGACATCTGTGTAAGTATATCTGATTTAATGTCTGTATACAAGTATGTCACTTCTGACATCTGTGTAAGTATATCTGATTTAATGTCTGTACACAAGTATGTGGCTTCTGATATCTGTGTAAGTATATCTGATTTAATGTCTGTACACAAGTATGTCACTTCTGACATCTGTGTAAGTATATCTGATTTAATGTCTGTACACAAGTATGTCACTTCTGACATGCATGTAAGATTATCTGATTTAATGTCTGTACACAAGTATGTGGCTTCTGATATCTGTGTAAGTATATCTGATTTAATGTCTGTACACAAGTATGTCACTTCTGACATCTGTGTAAGTATATCTGATTTAATGTCTGTACACAAGTATGTCACTTCTGACATCTGTGTAAGTATATCTGATTTAATGTCTGTACACAAGTATGTGGCTTCTGATATCTGTGTAAGTATATCTGATTTAATGTCTGTACACAAGTATGTGGCTTCTGATATCTGTGTAAGTATATCTGATTTAATGTCTGTACACAAGTATGTCACTTCTGAGATCTGTGTAAGTATATGTGATTTAATGTCTGTACACAAGTATGTCACTTCTGACATCTGTGTAAGTATATCTGATTTAATGTCTGTGCACAAGTATGTGGCTTCTGATATCTGTGTAAGTATATCTGATTTAATGTCTGTGCACAAGTATGTGGCTTCTGATATCTGTGTAAGTATATCTGATTTAATGTCTGTACACAAGTATGTGGCTTCTGATATCTGTGTAAGTATATCTGATTTAATGTCTGTACACAAGTATGTCACTTCTGACATCTGTGTAAGTATATCTGATTTAATGTCTGTACACAAGTATGTCACTTCTGACATGCATGTAAGATTATCTGATTTAATGCCTGTACACAAGTATGTGGCTTCTGATATCTGTGTAAGTATATCTGATTTAATGTCTGTACACAAGTATGTCACTTCTGACATCTGTGTAAGTATATCTGATTTAATGTCTGTACACAAGTATGTCACTTCTGACATCTGTGTAAGTATATCTGATTTAATGTCTGTACACAAGTATGTGGCTTCTGATATCTGTGTAAGTATATCTGATTTAATGTCTGTACACAAGTATGTCACTTCTGACATGCATGTAAGATTATCTGATTTAATGTCTGTACACAAGTATGTGGCTTCTGATATCTGTGTAAGTATATCTGATTTAATGTCTGTACACAAGTATGTCACTTCTGACATCTGTGTAAGTATATCTGATTTAATGTCTGTACACAAGTATGTCACTTCTGACATCTGTGTAAGTATATCTGATTTAATGTCTGTACACAAGTATGTGGCTTCTGATATCTGTGTAAGTATATCTGATTTAATGTCTGTACACAAGTATGTGGCTTCTGATATCTGTGTAAGTATATCTGATTTAATGTCTGTACACAAGTATGTCACTTCTGACATCTGTGTAAGTATATCTGATTTAATGTCTGTACACAAGTATGTCACTTCTGACATCTGTGTAAGTATATCTGATTTAATGTCTGTGCACAAGTATGTGGCTTCTGATATCTGTGTAAGTATATCTGATTTAATGTCTGTACACAAGTATGTCACTTCTGACATCTGTGTAAGTATATCTGATTTAATGTCTGTACACAAGTATGTCACTTCTGACAACTGTGTAAGTATATCTGATTTAATGTCTGTACACAAGTATGTGGCTTGTGACAGCCATTTAGGGCCATGGTGGTTTTGTGGTAACAGCCCTTTTCAATATATCTTCATATATTGATTTGGATTCCTGGTTGACATAATGATCCATAAAGTGCCTGTAAAAACCTACAATGCAAGTGCAAAATCACATTATTACTATTATCATTAGATTCCACATTTGTCATTATTATTCATCTAAAATCTCAAAAATGATATTATTACTAACATTATCTTGCAAAAACTGCAGTGGGAAACAATATATTTTGATTCAACGTATTTGTAACTGTAAACACACTTAAAATAATTTATTAACTAAAACTTTAATAGTTCAACTCTTGAATAGATAACCTAACTTTTTATGTAAAACCTTGAAAAGGGATTGCTGAGAAACCTGAATGAAAAAAAATTAAAAAGTGGCATTGAGCATATTTGAAAACCTTAGAATTACAAGTTATGTGCTTTACACTCACAGCGACAGAGTTACATAAAATGTGAACCTGTAAAATGTTACTTATTTCTTCATCAGTAATGCACTCACTCAAAACATTCTTCAGAGTTGGATAGTATCACATTTCCAATCATTTTTTTCCATCTCTCAACTTTAACTTGAAATTAATAAAAATCTCTGGAGAGACACTTTTACTGCTTGTTCTCGTTTTCTTTGATCAAAATCCATGAAGAAATAAGAGAAATATCGCAAGTTGAAACATTTGATGTGAGAGCAGAATATTTGTAAAAAAAACACTTGATGACGTCAGAGGCAGGCCGATGTCCCGTTAAATTTGTCTTCTTCCTGTCTTTTTACCCGTTTCTATCACATTGTACATGCACAAAAGTGGTTATATTACATACCAAAAATACTTTATTTTGCTTTATGTTCAACATTTCTGTGAGAGTTATGGATATTTTTACATTATATTTCTTAAATTATCATTTTACAACAATGAAATACAACAATAATTAATGTTCGTGCTTTAGAAGGGACCTAGAGGAAAAATTTTGCTTGTAGGAAACATTACATGTTACACTTTCAGCATTTCATTAAAAGCCCGCCGTTCAGTGTAAATTATACTGTTTTACCAAACCTATGAAGTATTGTTAATGTGCTAGTATTGCACACCTATCTAATAATAATCTTGTGTATCCTGAGTATAATGCTAATCGATTTAGTGTCGACAGGATATAAAAGATATAAAAATGTTTGTAAAATTGTGATTGATAAATTTTCCTGTTTTTTTTCAGTGTCAACAGGAATATTGCCCTGACAAGATCCGACAATGACTGTGAGTATATTTTAGTTATAGGTTTGTCAATAATAAGATATTTCCTTACCATTGGAGTTTCCATTTTGGTTGCTAGTACCTGAATGAATGTCTTTAATTAATATCTTGCATTTTAGATGGCTTTAATTGATTTATATTTTCAGACCACTCAAATTCCTCCCTAATCAAAATAGGGGTTCTTTCAACACTAAGATCATAGCAGGACAAAGCCTAAGTGAATCTCACATACTTCCATGACCCAGACTCATGATAACAGATTTTACTACTGATTAAATGCCATACTTTGTTATTGGCTTATATAGATCACAAGTGCGTAGATATAACATGATTTACATCTAATTCTTATTCTAATTGGACCTTTAAAGTGCTTAATCCCCCATATAAAGGGGAATCACAAGGAAATTACCACTACTTTGACTGTGCCTGGTAGTATACGAACTGCTGTAGGAAGAAAGATATAGAGCAAAATACCAAGGAAAACCTGTGCGAAGAAACTTGTAGACAAGTGCGGCTATCTTAAACAGTGTGTGCTGTTCAACCGGAAGCCAGTGCAATTTCTTAAGCTCAGGGGTTATGCTGGTGTATCTGCTGGTGTTTTATACAATTCTGGCTGCACTATTTTGGATGCACTGTAATTTATGTAGATTGAATTTGGCGAGGCTCCTAAAAAGTGAGTTGCAGTAATCCAAACGACTACTAACAAGAGCATTGGCAACAAGTACAGAAGCATCATGAGTAAGAAACTGCCTGACATGTCTTTTTACAAAACAACTTTTGCAGACATTCTGAACATGCTTGGACAAGGAAAAGTCTGAATCAAACCACACTCCCAAATTCTTCAATGAATCAACAGGGCATAGTGAACTTCCCAAGATATTAATTGGAAAACATGCTTTCAACTTGTCCCTCTGTCTTTTCGAACCAAATATGATAAACTCAGTCTTGTCAGGATTCAATTTCAGCTTACAAGTTGACATTCACTCTTTAACATCCTCTAGGCACCTGTTCAACTGTTCAGATGCATTCTTCTGGGATAAATGCACATAAACTTGACTGTCATCTGCATAAAAGTGAAACTTTATTCCTTTATGTTTACCGATAATTAAACTGAGGGGGGTGGTATACAATGAGAACAACAGAGGGCCCAGGACAGAACCTTGGGGACGCCAAAGAGGAGATGGCAAACATCAGACAAAGTAGAACCAATTTTTATTGACTGATAACGGTCTGTTAGATAGGCGGTAAACCATTTACGAACAGAGCCACCGACGCCAAACCAATTATGGAGGCAGCTTAGAAGAGTGGAATGGTCTATGGTGTCTAAAGCGTCAGACAAGTCGAGCAATACCAAGGCAGTGGGTTGACCCCTTGACAGAGATAAGTGAACTTCACTTTTTATGGAGAGGAGAGCTGTCTCTGTTGAATGACCAGCTTAAAATGCCGACTGGTACGGGTCGTCTAAGTTATGGACATGAATATGTTCTAACGGCTGCTTAGCAACAACATGTTCAACCAATTTTGATACAAAACTGAGGCCAGATACAGGGTGATAATTCTTCAGATCGTCTGACGGAAGATTAGTATTTTAATAAGATTTGAATACGTCAACAGTACATAGTTTGGTCAGCATGGATTACAGTTCTAGTTTAAGTAAACTACTACCAGCCAGAAGAGTCCTCAGTGAGGAAGTGCTTAACTGTCTTCATATTAAATCTCTCCTGGATCTTGCATCTGTCATCAACATATGGGATGCACTGAAAACATCAATGATCACTGCAAGACAGAATGCCTTTATCTGTAACAAGGCAAGTGATTCTAAAATACAAAATTGAATGTCACCCCAGATACATGTTGGGTTGACTTATTTGAAATTTAACAAGGAGGCTGACACTATGCCCATCATCTTATTTGTCATTTTTCTCCCTCTTTAATTTGTTTGCACTTAATGACCCTGCTACAGACCATCTTTGTATTTTATGCATTGCCTTGAGCGCTGTCACCTCTTGTGTGCAGGAAGTATGAAATATTTGTGAAAAGGAAATTCATTCTGGAGAGTTGATCTGAATCCGGGTGTAGATTATTTTTGAGGACCTTTCTGTGGATAGCTTGTTCCTAGACTCGTATGAAAACATGACTCAGATTTGACCTGTAATTTTTGAGGGGGTGGCCAAGGTTAAACAATTATAATAACATCACTGCCAGATAATCCCCCACTTTCAACATAAACTTTTTTCCTTATTTAAAGAACAGGAACATTTTTTATTCTATTCTATAATGTTATAGCGCTTAATCTCTGTCAAGCCAGACGCTAAAACGCCAAATTGTTTTTTGATTTATATACAGATGGATAGAATTGAGGAACCTTCAAGAAGCTTTTATTATGGAAGGTTGTATCTTGTACTATATCTTCCAAAACAAGAAGACAAAAGACATCCAAAATAACATGGATGACCACTGTGAGAACATTGAGGAGTGAGGGTTAGGGGATCTGCATTTACCCAAGAGCAACTTATAAATAGACTTTAACCTTAGAAACATAAATAAATTAGCCTCCAACTGTGCTTGTTTAAACAGTGATAATATAATGTCTACTTCAAGATCAACACATCATCTTTGCAACCAAACTCCCGAAATTCCTTTTGTTACTTTGGCTGCTACCATATTCACCTTATTCTGTATTATACACTCATGATAAAATTTACTTATGATATTTTAGCCTGGTTCCTCAGAAATGGTTTGTTAGTTTATAACATATACTTTACATGTATTACTGAGTCTGTTTGATGGTTGTTTGTAAGTTTGATTATTTACTGTATAACTCCAAAACTACTGACACGGATGATTTTGAAATTTTTAGAGAACGTCTGAACTGTTACAAGGAAGAACTGATTCCAATTTAGGCATGATCGGGTCAATATCCTTGCTTCTGTAGCAAGTTTTAGCTACCTTACATACAAATCAATGAGATCACTTATTTAATGCCCTGCACAAAAATTGTGCCAAGTCTGCACTCAACTCCCCTCCGAGTGCTCTTGTGTGTTTGTTTTTTCTGTCTGTCTGTCGCTCCCTGCATATAACTCATGAAAACTATATGTTAGTTTTGGGTTATATTTTGATATAAGGTGGGGTTTACTAGGAGCTTGGTCCTCTCAGAATATAGTTTAGATCTGAATCATGGCCTGTATTCACAAAAGGTATTTTCCAAGTCTTAGGCTTAACCTTAATATAGAGGATGATCGTAATGTTGATCACTTAAGGGAGGCTCAGAACAGAGCTATTGTTTTCACTTTACAAAGTTAAAATCAACCTCAGATTAATAAAGTACTTTGACAAACATGACCTCATAAAGCAAATTATCTAAAAAAAAATGGCGCAAAACATTTTTATTAAACAGAAAGTGCAAATTTACGTTTGAAAATGCAGAAAAAGACTGTCATTTATAAGATTCATCATTGCATCCATCATATCACTTTCATTTGAATCAACAAGATGAAAGATTTTGATTCAGGATTGTTTATTATATGTATTATATCAAAACCTTGTATGCAGATTTTATATTGGTTGTATTATAACAAACTTAATTGTTTATTTCTGAGTGGAGGTAATATTTCAGTGTTTTCTTAGAAAAATATAAAAATGTAACTGCAATACCGTAAATTTCCAAAATAACACCCAGGTTCAAATAAATGCCTGGTTCAAATTAACGCCTGGTACCAAGCACAATGTGTACAATTTATAACACTGTTTTTGTATTTCAAAATAAAGCCTGGTTCAATTTAACGCCTGGTCTGATGCCATTTAAAAATAATTAATGCCCGGGCCATATTTTGGAAAAATACGGTTATTCAATAAAAGAGTGTTTATTTATTTGCATTTTCAAATTAAGTTCGCCAAATGCGATAAAGCAGTTAAGGCCAACTGGTCGACTTTATGAGTATATCAACATTATGATTGTTTACTATATATAAATCCAGTGAATTTAAGCCTAAGACTAGGCTAAGTTCTTTCGCCAATACATCTCCAGGATCACTAATCCAAAATTGTTATTCTTTTTGGCAGTACCTTTATATTCTCACGCACTGGTTGTACATTCTGTTTTGTGCCAAAATAAGGACTGTGCCAAGTTATAACAAGAACCAGTGAAAGGAGTATCTCTCTAGCTACTGTTTGTTTTAGACATTACAAGAGAGGAATATGATGCCCAGATCAGCAAGATGATGGCAATGATTGAACAAAATGCACTGACTTCAGGTGTAAACAGGGACAAAATTGACTCTATTGAAGATGGACTGGATGATGTAAGAGCCAATAGAGTGAAGAGATGTAAGTAATATGTTCAAATGGTTAACAAAAGTAAGCTCTTTTAATTTAGAGATCGTTTTTAGTGCATTTCATGAAAAAATCTCATAAGAAGCCTTATGCCCCTGTTCCAACAAAGGACTAAGCCCCGATCCTGTCCCCGACCCTTAATCATGGACAGTCTGTGAAAAAAAGGTAAAATGGGCGGGACTACTGAAAGTCTGGGATTAAGTTCAGATCGGCCTGAGGAGGCCCCAGGCGGCCCCACAGAGTCCCAGACTGGTCTGGGACTAAGAACCGATTAAGCCATTTTTCTAGTCGTAGACATACCGACTGGGTCCCAGGACGCCTCAGCCGATTTTTGTTTTGCAATGGGACTAAGGGTCGCAGGAGGCCTTGGACTAAGGTCTGGGACTAAGGGTCGGGGACTAAGGGTCGCAGGCGGTCAGGGACAACATAGGACTGTGTAAATTTGGTCTGAGGAGGCCTGAGAAAGCCTGGGACTGGACATTTTGTTTATGGCGGGAAAAAAGAGTCGGTTTGAGTCGGGAGAAATATCAAACATGTTTGATTTTTCACACGGCCTCAACTGATCACAACCGACCCTTACAGGATGCCTGGGACTAAGCAAATATTTGAAACTGACCCCCAAAAACCCTTAATTGGGAGCCTTAGTTGTGTGGTGGAACACCCACATTATGAATTAACCTAAAATTAGCATATCGCAGATGTTATTTTTAGATAATGGTCAAGCGGCGCTCCATTTAGTAAACTTAATGGCCTCTGAGGCCCAAAGGGCCATAAAGTTGTTAAGTTTACATATGGAAGCACCATGGGGTTTTATCTATAAAAAACCTATTAATTGAAACCAATTCATTAAGTCAATAATTTAACACCTTTTACCAAATGGTCAACCAGACAGTCTTTGCAAGGTTTTCTTTAGTGTGCATACCATATATGGCTTTCATTAAATTAGTTTTGTGGTCTTCGTTATTTAAATACACAATCAATATTGTTTTACCATGTGCACTTTCACTTTCAACACTGTACAGGTCATATCACGATGGGTAGTTTTGTGGCCAGAGGAAACCAGCACACACAGTTGGTCAAGGTTCTGTACTGTAATTGCCGACCATCAGTAAGCAATTACCAAATTCCCACATAAGGTCCGGGGTTTGAACCACCAACCTTAGAGGTGAGAGACAAGTGTTGTACTACTGCCCCACCATGGCCCCTGGTTTTCCTTATGGGAAAATGTAAAAATATAAAGCTTGAATAGATTGAATATAATCTGATTGCCACAAAGTTTAGCCATGTAATGGATAAAATATGGATCTGTGACTTACAGAAAGCACTTTCCAGAGAAATTAGATTATTCATGTGCCAATGTTCATGTTGGAGATAATTTGTTGTGGTGAGCGTTTTCATGTTACTTTAATGATCTGTGTTCATTTTAAGACGGCAAGCTATTCTTTTTGTGTTTCTGGTATTAAATGTATTAGAATCTGGAGAATTTCTTGTTTTATTTTGTTTTGGGGTTTTTAAAGACTTCTTAAGATATATTTTTTTTCTTTGTCCCTAATTTTGAGTGAAGGGAAAATATCTCCTGAAAAGATTGTCTCCTGGAAAAAAGCCTCAGAGAAAGAATAGAGAGTTTAAAATACCCGTTCCCGTTGTGACTGGTACTGGAAAGTGTCATAATGATGTCATCAGCTCACAGGTAAAACTTCTAGCTTGAAGTTTTACAACGTGGAGGAGGTGTTTTGAAGTTCTTCAAAACTGGTAAAGCAAAACTGGTTTTAATGTAATTTGCTGGGTTAGATTTTAACAATGAGTTTGTTGGACAGTTAGCTGCTCCTTTGATTAAGTACACAGAAGAGCATTGTAAATTCAGATTGCAGTGAAAATGCAAAGAATTAAAAAAATATCCAACCTTATAAATTAAATTGCTTGTTTTGTATTTGTCAGGAGGTATCTTTTCAAGGTAGTATTTTTCCATGAGGTATTTGTCTATGCTCTCTGAATGTCATGCAGAATTACCAAAGATTTTGTAAATGTACCCAGTAAACCAATTAATATGAAAGATGTTGTGAAAACAATTCAATATAGATACATTGTACTGAGGAAAGTTGGCAAATACCCTTTTGTTTTTGGCAGACTGCCCATTGAACTAATCCACATTCCATTGTTAGAAAACAATGTAATGTGATCTCTCCATTATGCAAAAATAACGGAAAGTTGACACAATGCAAGTATCACCCATCTGAGTTTTATACAAATTGAAATTTTTTTTCACTTTGAACAGTTTTTTACGTAAACTTAACTTTGGCAATATGCTTTTTGTACGATATTTATAAATCATCACAATTTGAGTATTTGCCTATTTGTTAGCAGGATAACACAAACTGTATGCATGTTTCTGCAAAAAAATAAGACGATGGGTCTTCGTCTAACTTACGTCCTATTCATTTTTGAAAATGATCACCTAGACTTAAAAATAATCATCCGGACATTCCATTTACTTATTATTATGTGCCTTGGTGGATATATGTGCTTTCTAAGTACTCTTATTTCAAATGTGTTTCATTTTAATACATCACTTACACTGTTCCTAGTTTGTCTCCCAGCTGCCTAGATAATGTTGTGTTCTCATTTCAGTCTTAAGCTGCATGTAGATTTTCTTTGTGGTACCAATGGTACTTAATGGCAACATATTTTAATGTGCTCTGACTGACAACTATTTGTGCTATTTTGGTGCTATGACTATCTGTGTACATTCTCTTATAAAAATGGAAAAACTGAGTGATATTTTCTACAATGTGTGGTAGCAGTCTCCCAAGTATGGCACAAGAATTATCAGTACTTATTGTTGGGAGTCATAGAGCTTGAAAGTTGATCTTAAGGATGATATTTTTAGCTGTGCGACTTATCTTTCTTCAATTCTTTGAATAATCACATGGTTTGTCAGTTTTTCTCCCCTGATTTCCGCAGGACAGAGCAGTCCCCCATCTTACAAATCCAATAGGTCTTACAATAACTAAAAATAGAGTTGGGATGTAAGTCAAGCCATAACAAGACTGAAAAGTTTTTTGTGAGTTTAAAGTGAGTTTAGAGTTTAATGTGAGCGACTGACAATGATAGAAGCCACATAAATACAATTAATGTGAGTGACTGCCAATGATAGAAGCCACATAAATACAATTAATGCGAGTGACTGACACTGATAGAAGCCACATAAATACAATTAATGTGAGTGACTGTCAATGATAGAAGCCATATGAATGCAATTAATCTGTGTGCCTGTTTGATCTACTGGAATGACAAACATATTAAAATATAACCTGATAGGATTGTTTTGCTTCAGTTCAGATGATTTCACCTTTCTCCACCATTTCTGGGTCAAATTTGTGCAACCATAGCTAATAGGATATCTGTTAAATATTTATCTCATGTTGTGTATAACAATTGTAGCGTAGAAATTAACATTTACACAAAATCAACACTTGTTTGTGTTATTATTCATGGTCAGGGACGCTTGGGAATATGAAACAAATGTAACCGAGTTTGTATATGAATAACACATTTGGTTACAAAGGAACAAAGGTTTACAAAACCTATCCCGAGCACATACTCTCATTACTGTATCAGTAATTTTGTCAAAATGTAATTTTTGATATTTCCACAGGCATTTTCTAATTTATCTTGCTGTCTTTGTCAAACAAAATTGCCTGTTCCTGCTTAGACATATGACATTGCCTTTGTATTGGCAATTCCATGAAAATATGTTATGTCACTATAGCTTGCTCATATGGCATAGTTGAAAAAAAAATACTTGCCCGCCAACTCACAGCCCCTGAGTTCAATTTCCAGTCTGGTGGTTGCTTTCTGATGCACAATGTTTTTCAGTGTAGCATCTTCAAATAGTCTCCTGCTTTCAACTAACCACTGTGTCATGAATATTACAATGATATTTGTTGCTTAATCCGAAATTGGGCAGGTCAAATACTTTATAAACCAGTTCGGCATGGTTTCCAATTTTAAAGACATCTTTCCTTATAATGTTGCTTGAAAATCCCTTGTCCAAAACTGTGATCGATCTATTGTATCGAATGTGGACTTTTATAGGGCTTAATCTCCATCACTTATGGACTCTAAGGCACTTCTGGACATAAAGTAAGGCAGATAATGATAATCAGATAACATAGCCGGGTCATACCAAGGAGACAAAGGGGTGACAGGGGAGGCTATAGCAAATAGGCTTTTGCAAACTGGTAAGTTTTGAGCTTCTTTCTGAAGGTGGAAACTGATACTGCACTGCGCACATCAAGAAGGAGTTCATTCCAGATCTTAGGGGCATCAAAGGCAAAACTAAGGCTAAATTGTTTGACTGACTTAAAGACTGATGAGTGGAAAGGAGGAACTGCAAGGTATTAACAATCTGGGTGACTACACCTGGTACTATAGAAACACCTGAAGGGAGACAAGAACGGTTGAAAATAAGAAGGAGAACCACAATGTAAAATTTATAAACTGTGTGTTGCAGTTTTGAACATACATCGGTACTTAACAGGCAACCAGTGGAGTTTCTTAAAGGTGTTTTAATAATGCTAAGAAAATGAAAACCCAGAATCTGTAGCAGCCAGGCTCCACATTCTGGTAAATTGAGTTGGTTAGTGGGTTATTGTGAGCCTGCAGTGAAAATACTATTATTTTCTGTTTCTAACAGGTGAAAGCAAGCTGCATAAAATAGCTTGTGAGATAAGCTGCTGCAGTGTTGACGGTGGTGCATGTACTCCACTAGAGGAAGGATCTGGACCATTAAGCGTTGTATTCAAACAGAGCATCACTTTCAGCCAGGCATTTGACAAACCTCCCACTGTGGCAGCATCTGCAACCAAGGCAACAGCTCTTTGGCGTAAGAAAACAAAACATCTTATATGTGTTTTCCTTTCTCAATTAGTGTTATGCAAATAGTCAACAGAAACCCAGAAACGATTAGTAGATTGGTCTTGCAGCACAAACCTGGTTGATTCTACCGTTTATTATCCACTATGGACCATATATGTCCTAAACAGGAGGATATGTATATTAGTTAAACCTTAGAAATTGATCATTTTATGCCAAATTAACATATTACACACTGGTCCAGCTGGTTTCTTATAAATGGTATTAAGCCCAAGTATACTCCAATCACATATTATAGTAGTACAGGAGCTACGTAAGGTTTATTCTTTTGGAAGAGCCAATAGGTCTGAGGGTTGTTTCTTATGTAAAATTTACTCAGGAATCTGACAATTTATTTCTTATAATCACACAGGTAGACCTACGGCATGAAATTTTACTTCAAAGTGCCCCAAAGCGAAAAGGATCAATTTCTGGGACCCAAAGTTTGCATGGTTACCAAGCGTCATCTGCTCCCTGTACTAATCTTAAATATGAAACATAGAATACTGTACATACCACCAGAAAGTGAAGACATTGAGCTTTACTTTCATGTGAAATATCACTGTCTGGTTAACATATAAGCTGAATAACCTACAATTCTATATCAGTTTTGATACCCAAATCATTGATATTTGAGATAGAAAGTTTGATTCCTCATTCAAAACTTTATCTGAAGGAGCAATATCTTCGTGAAGTAAATTAACCCTCCTCGGAAAGAGTATTGTAATCATACTTGTTTGTTTGTCCTCGCATAGAAAAGAAAATTTACATTTCAGAAACCAACAATGAAGAACTTGTTGTTTTGTTTTGTAATTTAGAGTTTATAATGGAGACCAAAGATCTCTTCTTTTGAAGCCAATCAATTAAAATATGTGTGTTGTAATCTCAGATGTAACCTTATTTTCTTTATGCTTATATTCCTACATGTTGAACTCAACAAAACTGTACAAGACCACAATACTAAAGAAGGCTATATTTGTAATTATGAAATATGTTCATTTAAAATTTCACCACCTCATTATAGTGGAAATTTATATTTTCAGCTGATAGCACCAGTGGAAGTCCAAGAATTGGGTTCCGCTTCACTCCAAGTCAGATCACCGCAAATGGTTTTCAAACCCAGTATTATTTTGTCCACCTGTTTACAGTATTGAGGGAATATGAGATTGAAACAAGTTGGATGGCCTGTGCTTAAAGCTGTTCACACAAATAACTGAGGGGAATTGTCAAGCAAAGATTGTTAAAATTCAATAAATCATTGATAGTCTCTTTTGTTTAATACAGATTGTTGTATTGAAATTATTGGTGTTCCCTGTTATTTAGTAAATGTTGGTTTGCAATAAATCATCATAGTGTTCACTATTATTGGAATAAACAAACTCAAGACAAATCCAAAGCCATTTTGGTTTTTCCATCATTCAATCATAATATGGTGGTATATCTTTATTATCTTTAGCAGGGAGACAGGTTTACCTGCCAACCTGTCTGGCCTAAACAAAAAATAACAAGACTACTGCCACACTATTTCTCTCCCGCCCTATACCCCTTTCACACTACAGGCGGAATTACCTGCAGTTACAGGTTACTACCCTGGCCTTCAACTACTGTATAACATTCACATGTAAACTTGTGATGCAGTGGCCAGCCAGCCCATTCTATGTTATTTAAAGTTTTTAGGTGAGTAGAGCTTAATGGAGGTTGTGTTTTAGCGGCAAACATTTTGTAATGGTGAAGAATTTAAATGAAAATGTTGAATTATTAAAAATCTTTAAATTCCATAAAACACAGGCAAAGTGCCTCAGTAAATTAACTCTCTTTGGACTCAACAGTAGAAATCAACAGTCACATAGCACACCGCCTCTAATAATAGCCTCAGCCAATCCCCGCTTCTGTGAGATAGACCTCTCAGAAATAAACCCAGTAATTGGTGACAAGTAATATGTGTTAGTGTACAGTATCTAGTATAAGAACTTCAGCCTTGAGCTGAGGAGAGAGAGATCAGGACAATAACAAGTGAAAGAACATGAAATAGTATGCAGAGGGGGAGAGCTTAGTTTGCTCTCTCACTCGTGAGAATGTGTTGAACCACGATTGGGACTTGTGTTTATTGAACTAGAATAAATTGTGAAAGAGTTATCAAGTGTTTTGCTTCTGTCTTTGTGGCAATCCTAGACTTCTCAGTAGTTGCTGACAGGCAGAAGTGAACATAGTGGAGATCTGGTAATCCACAGCTGCCCCAAGGCTCTGCTGGAGTCCACCTCGAACTTCCCCCAACTTAACATTTGGACACATTTGTATTAACGTAATTCCACTGTTTTGATGGTTGCAAACTGTGTCAACTCTGTGGCCATACAAATCATACCTTATGAATACCACAAACCTTAAAAGAGGTGAGGCATCCTTTTTAAATAACCCCATTTGACATTAAACGTGTCATATAGGGGCCACTTTATTTTCAGAACAAGGCCAAAATTACTATTATGCTAGCTTTCCTATCCATATATCTTTTCTGCAAATTTGATGAAGCTAGCTGCAATATTTCAAGATTTGGAGCATCTTAATGACTTTCAAACAATAGGCTATTTCAGCCATTTTGTTTTTCAAAATGAGGCCATTATTTGGCACAGACATGTTTTCATAACCTCAAAAATTCCCTGCAAATTTAGATATCTTTACAAATGAATGAGGCATAAACGTTTAAGTAAAAACCTGACAGACACACACATACATATGGAAGGCGTTTTAAAATGTTCTGGCCACAGCCTTTGGTCGCTGGCAGGAGAAATAAATAGCTATAAAGGAACTATATTACTGTAAACGTTGACTTGACAGATATTATTATGCCTGTGTATTTCTGAGCAAGAAAAACCTTCCCACACTCATTTCTGGTATAATTAGGTATAATGAGGCTTTCCACTGATTAAAATAATTGTTGACTTGGTCTACAGTAGTCAAATAAATAAACCTTTTAGAATGTGTATCATGGGCGATAATATAATTTATGCTTGATATCAGCTTCTGAAGTTAGCACAAAACTTGGAATCTATCTTTGGGAATTTCCAAATAAAGCAACTCAGTTTTAATTGCAGGTCTACAAATTGAATCAGACGCTCCAGTCTCTGAGATATGTAGAATCATTTAGGAAAAGTTGTTCCCGAGAAAATGAGCTTCAAGTGTGTGCCAAGTCACTATTCCAGCAAGTAAAATATATTTCAATGGTTCCCACTGTTGCTAGTAGTTTCTGTTTATTGACACACCTACATAAGAAGGTGTTTGCTACATCCATAAATCTTACAATCAAGACCAATTCACCTTACCCTAAACGAGTATAACCTGCTGACAAGGAAATAATTATAAGAACTGATTTTGGTAAGTCTTTCCCAATGATGTATTTATTTTCCAGTGATTATTATGCACACACTATCTGTTTTACATTAATTCTGGTTGGTCTTGACTTCTTTACTCTGCAATGAAGGGTCAGGTACCGCCCAGCATTTTTGACACTTGGCTTTCATAGTTACACCTAGTAATGATAAAGATAAATATATTTATAGTCAACTCATTTGATGCACATTTTGACATTTGAGATAATATCCCCCTTTGCCTATATAAGGAAATGGCATAATAATTGAGCAACATTTGTGATACATAAAGAAATGTGCATCAGTTTAATCGTTGTAAATCTTCTATTATCGCCCCAAAACAACAATTTGCCATCTCAAGTCATTCTCAAATTATTCTTATATTTAGCAATATTTTGTGTTATAAGTTCCATGAGACATAATAAAAGTATTTTAAATGCATATAAAATTGATAAAAACAATTAAAATCACAATCGAAATTTCACGATACAATGACAAATATTAATGATGCGTACTTTTATCTGTTCAGCACTTGTACTTTCTACTTCACATCCCTTAAAAATTAGGTTAAAATGCAACTAGCTGTTTCCCCATGACATTCGAAAGAATGCAGCATTAATAGGTGACGGTCATCAAGGCAATACCAGTTCCTTTGTTACTGGTTTCTAGTCTATCCTCTATTATGATTTATTTCATTTGTTGTCTTAGGTCACGTTCAACAGCCAGGGTCATATTGCAACAGGTAGTTTACAGGTGGAGGAAACCAGTGCATACTGCACTGTAAACCACCGGGCATCGGCAAGTAACTACCAACTTTCCAACATGAACCACCCGACCCGAGATTCGAACCGGTGGCCTCAGAGGTTGGAGGCGAAATCTCTAACCGTTACACCACCGAGCCCCCTCCATCCTCTATTATGGATGTAGTTGGTAAAATATCTGACTCACACCTCTCAGATTCTTGGTTTAAAGATGAAGCAAATATATGGAAACCAAGCAGCAGAGTGCTGCAAGGTAAAAACGCAGAAAAAGCCATGGACTGTTTCAGGAATAATGTGGCAGCAGCTTAACAGATGAACAGAGAGCAGACCACTGTGAAGTGCCTTCCATGCAAAAAATACAGAAGGCTCTTTTATTTCCACTCAAATGTTCCAAGAACTTTGTTTCTAAGCTGGTGTTAAACTACCAACCTTAGACCCCAAGTACATTTGTCAGGGCTTCCTCCTATTGGCCAAACTCAAAACAGACAGACGACACTGATACACAATAAAACATCCCTTTCAGAAATAAGTAAAGGTAAAACAACCATCCCAACTTATTTCTATGCCCCTTGCCAAAACAAAAAAAAATGAAAAAAAACATACCTAACACAGCACCCCGTTTGTATCAAGATCAGTGTTGCAAATCAGTAAAGGGGAAGATGGCATGTTAGGTGGATCGTCTACAGAATGTGGCTGGAAGTATGGTTTGAAAGGTTGACTTCTGTGGTTGTATCAGGTGGCATACCTGGGCCCTGTGACCTAAGCTGGACATCAATGGCTGAACGTGGATGTGCTGGGAAGAAAAAAAGAAGCCTGTGCATGTTATTTTTTATATCTTTTTCAATAGGAGTTCACACATACAGATAGTTTTGAACAGTATGTAACTCATAAAAGCTCCCATACTTTTAAAAAGAAAGAAGAACAGAAAAAATATCTTAAGGACAGAGGTTTAGGTGGTCAGTCAGAAAATAAGTAACTTATAGTATCAGTTGTGAGACAGGGTGTCATATTTTTAGCTTGCATTCTCAATTTTGTAGTTTTGGCACATTCTCTAATTAAAAATTAAATTTTTAAGCAACCTAAGTGCTTCATCTCAATAGTGTCTGTGCTGTCTTGAAAGTCTTTAGCCTCTATATTGGCTGTGGCTCCTGCAGCTATGGCTTGTGCACAAACACCTTTACTTTATGCCAAGGTGGAAAATGGTGGGTCCATCAGTCTGGACTTCATGAATCAAGTTACAGAGTATTGTGTCTTCTAAAGAGATCCATTGAGTGACTGCCATGAGATAAAGTTTCCTCTTTTCAGAAGAATCACCCCAGAGCTTATATTTTATCTGGATGTCCTAGTACAAGCCGTGGCACTTTTTTACATGCATGTCCTCAAAGAAGTTGACAGTGTCGCCACCATGTTTGTCAGGTGTACAAAACAGTAAAGTGTCCAACTGAATGCTAAATGCTATTTTATAAATTTGTGTATATAAAATGCAAACTTTAGTGGTCCAAGGTGGCCTAGTGGTTTGGCATCTCATCACAGGCTGTCACTTGTCTGTGGGGTTCAAGCCCCCACAAGTGGCAAAACTGAATACCTGTCCCTTGGTGACCTTGGCTGTTGAACGTTACATAAAACTCCAACTTTGAACTTTCAAAAAGCAAAATTTGCAAACAAAAATCCTTGTGTGTGTTACCCAAAGTTAAAGTTAACAAACAAAGAAGCATTTTTGCTCATGAATGAAGTGCTACCCCTCTTCAGACTCTTCCAAGTTACTGCTATGTGTCTTAACTTACTTTACTCCAGCCCAATCAATCTTTTGTACACTGACTTATATTTGGCTTGGTCCTGATTATTTGTGGAACAGATTAACTGTAGTATTTGTACCAGTGTTATGGCTTCAGGTAACAATATCACGTTATGGAAATTCCTGCAACTTTGTAGAAACATTAGTGACAGTCACTGGAAGGAGTGAAAATTAGTTACACAACTAAAAGCAGAATGCCTATTGTAAACAACCAAAATCTGCTTTGAGAAGAAGTCTCCAAGTCTGTGGTCACACAGTCTGTTTCATCACAGCAAGACATAGCAGGAACACAGCAGGACAACACATAAGAGGAAACCTACAAGGTAGTTACATCAACAGACAGGCCAGGAAGGAAAGGGTTTTTTTTTTCATTTCACCAACACTCAGCTTGTTGGTTAAGGGTTCTATCTTCAGTCAGCTGGTCCTGTCTTCAGAAGTCTCCTTTTTTGTCTGCAAATCTCTAAGTAAATCTCTAAATATTTAACTCAATAAAACATGGCCCAAAACTTCTGTACAAAGTCTTTCTGGTGTGTAGCTGGCATCTTAGCAGTGATAAATGGTGAGTTATTGCTGCCAGAAGGGGTTTATACAGTATTGCTTTCTTCTCGACTAACCATTCCAACTTCAGAAATTAACCAGTCCAGTCCGGATGGATCAGGACACTACTCTAGTCTTGTTGGTTTGTCATGACAGTTTGTCATGACCTAATATGTCTTGTCAGTTAGGGGTTTACAGCTTGTTATGATACTTTTCCATGTAGTCATTGAGAAAAGCACCCCAACCCAAAGTCAGGTTGGAAGGTAGATCCAGATAGGCTGGGATGCACTGCATCCTGTTGGCAAAGTGAAACTGACCAACATTTATTGTCCCCGATCCCTGACTTTGCCAGCCGACTCTAGAGTCATATGGTTGGTTTTCGGCAACACTGTTGTATTTCTGTGTTCAATAATTTATTGATTATATATGATGACTTTAAAAAACTGAATTAATGATGTTTGTATTGTTCAAATTCTCGTTTTATACCAAGTAAATTATATTTTCACCTCTTTCAAAGATTAAAAAAGCATCAGTTAACTTTATTTTTGTGGATAACATACATTAATATTTTACATTTATGTTAATGCATGCTTCAATTGAACAAAATCTACTATACCAAGCTTAAAAGGCACAAGTAATAATTTTATGTTATATTTCTGATTAGCTTACTAACTAGAATCACTCACTTCTATAAATTTATTGTTTTTTTAAGCAATAAAACATGCAATATTATAACAGTACATCCTAATTTTAAGACATGACAGGAGAACAAATTTAGAACAGATTTTAGCTCATTTTTGTCAGTAATGCAAGGCTGAGTCACACTTTTTTGACTTTGACTAGTATTTTGGAGGCATAGTGACTTTGAGGTAAGCTTTTATCCAAAGTGTTTTTTATGACAGCAATCTTTTAATAGTTTAGGTTTGATTGATGGCAGAAAAATGAATATTTTGTCAGAAAATGTAGGCAATAACACAATTTCCTCCTGGGGTACTAGTCTAAGACGTCTATCTTCTCAGTGTGAGCTGATAGTATTCCCAGAGGTCATTCTGTTCTTTTCTGTCAATGTGTTAACATATTATATGTGTAGTGAAAAAGAGAAATAAAATGCCAAAATTATCAGTAATTTGTTTCAAACGTTTGACAAGTGAAACATAAATCTGAAGCGAAATTGCTTTGTCATAACTTTCGACAAGTGATAGGTAAATCTGCTAGAGACATGTGGGTGTCTCAGGGCTCAGTCCTGGTCCCCATCCTTAGCTAAAATTTATTTTATTGTAGATTCTTGTGTTCATGTGTTTCTTTATCTGCTCTGTGATTGGCCAGTGGGTCCTGACCTTTCCTTCAGCATTTCAGTTGGTCACTTTTGGAAGGTAACCTGTGAACAACAACAAAAATTTACTACATATTTGAAGGGGCTTAGGTTTATGTTTTTGGTTGTGTGAGTTTATTTACAAATATGAATGAGGGCAAAATACAACCTGAGGTAGAAAGGTAGGGTATGTCATATACCAATCCTGCTCCAGTTGGCGTCAGATGCTGATTTTCTGATGGTCTCGGGGGATCAGGTTGACTCTGTACAATCTGGGCAAGTTGGTTACACTGATTTATCTGACAGTACCGGTTCTGATATTGACATATCTACCTTAATTATTCACTGTGACCAAAATTTGTCCCTCGTTCCTCATAGATTTAGCAAGTGGGTTCATGATACTGGGAAGGGTCAGGCCCTACAGGCCTTGGGTTCGAAACCTAATCTGCCTGTAAAGGGTTATAATAACAGATAATGCATAAAACGACTAGCCCTGGACATGGCTTTAGATTCGAGTCATGTACATAAGGGAAGGACTGCCATCAATTCTAACTACTCAAATAGAGATTTGCTCACTTTGGCTGGTTGGTCAAAACAATAAAAATCGGTAGTTACAGAAAATGACAGAAGTTATAATATATTAACAAAGTTGGTCACAGTGAATAAAAAACCCTGGCACTCACAGATACTGGTAGTATTACTTGAACAATTACAACAATCAGGTAAACTGTCATGTAACCAAGGTGATATCAAAACCCCTGAGATTGCTCCAGAGTTCTCAGATCTAAATTTGCATTTCAACAAATCTCTGGAAGGCAATGGCAATGTTTGCCAAGATTTTGTAAAAGGTCGGGAACAAATAGGTACTAAATTTTGGTTGAAAACCTTTTACACCTATTTAAATGTAAAAAGGATCTCCCAAGGTTTTGAACAAGATTGCAGATGTTATCGCTGCCCACAAACTTATTACGGATAGATGGATATCCACTTTTTGGGGCCTACAGACTCCGGCTGAAATATCTTGCTGATTTTTTAACCAGCAATTTGATCTATCCAGGCAGTTGCACAGTAATTTGGTAAACTGTGCTTTGATTCACATGTATCCGAAACATGTGGATAAATATGTCCAAGAAGAGATTACTTTTAGGCCACAATGGGTCCTTCAGATGACAAGCAATTTGCCATACACATCTCTCCTTTCATGACTAGGGAGAAATTGGATTCAGAGTGTAGGAGAACCATTATGAACTTGAGTTTTGCAAAAGGTTTGTTGGTTAAGGAGTTCTTACATATACATATTTGGGTACTATTTTTCAGATGCACTATCCGTGTGTGGATTCGATTATATGAACCTTAAATGCTATTGGATCTTTGGCTTATATTTTAAAGTGGATATTAGCCAAGATTTTAGGCATATCTGTATAGATATGGGGCACATTGATCTTTTAGACCTAAAGCATAGGGGTAAGCTGTTTCTGGACTTATCTGTCGCAATTGGATTTCGTCTTTGTGCAGTTTTCTTCAGTAAGATAATGGATGCAGTTCGGTTCATCATTACAAAATATGGTCATAATGCACTCTTTTATTACATAGATGATTTAATCTATTGCAGCCTGTCTTTGACGATATCAAATGCTTACCAATTTCTGCTGGATCTTGGCCCAGACATCAGTCACAAGAAACTTTGTCCTCCTGATACCAACGTATATCCTGATTGCCAAGGTATATTTTTTGATACAGTTAGCAGAACATAGAAATTTGAAAAGAAATTTGTTGAAAGAAATTTGACAGGTATGTCAGATTTGGTCCGATAAAATAATTTCAACGAAAAATCAGCATCAATATTTGTTGGGCCTCTTATTATACATAACAAAATGTGTTAACCCGGCTCTCTATTTTCTGAGCCAGATATTGCATTTGTTAAGAAATAGCACTGATAATCACATTGTTGTCATAAATGAAAAGTTCTTCAAGGATCTAAAATGGTTTCAGGTCTTCTATCAGCTATCTGTAATGTTAATATCACTGTTTCTCTTATTTGAGATTCGAATAACAGAGTTGCTGATCTGTTGTCTAGATGGCCACAAATCCTGACAATATACACAAACTCCATTGTTTGGTTGAGTCTTTCCAGTATGGATTAATGCACATCTGGATCTTACTTTATTACATCATAATATTTAGCTTTGTTTTCCATTTGTAGATTCCCAAGCGGTAACAGCTCCTTTGGCAAACCCACAACTTTGGTGTGGCTTCCATCCAGCAACTTTGGCTTCATATAAGAAAATGTTCAACCTCTTCCTGGCTTTGCAGGTAATGGTGGGCCTGTCGCAGCCTTGGATTTCCAGATTAGATATTCTGGCATTCATGGAATATCTTGCTCAATCCAGTATGTCTCCAGATCATATTACCAATCATATTAATGCTGTGAGATTTCTGTGGTTTCTTTGTGACATTTCTCCCTTTAAGGATCAAAGGATCCCCTTATTTATAAATTATCTTAAAGTTACTGACAACTTTACTCCTAAGTTGTCAATTGTCATTGACCTTATTGTTGCAAATTGTAACGGCTGCTGCAGTTTTCTATGGTATAAATAGCATTTCTATTCTTTTCTTTCCTAATGTGGGGTTTTGACTGGAACTGACTGGCCATTAACTAGGGTCGGGAGCTTTGTTTGCATGATCAGTTACGGTCGGTTACACTTTCCCAGGTTATCACGATGGTTCAGCAAAATATCGAACATATATTCACCGACCCACCCCGACTCTGTATCCGATCCTTGGCTCTGCCCACCTGGTAACTGTCATGTCGTGGATCTCTACGGCTTGTTGGTTACACTTGCCGTCCTGTCGTACACTGTTACCGTCATGTTTTAACTTCTTGGACTGTCATGGTTATGTACCAGGACCCCACCTCTAGACAGGCCATGAACACTAACCAGCTGTACCGGCAACCCAGGCTGTCATAAACATAACCAACCTGTCAGGACGGGAAGTCTCCCAGTCTTCAGCCATAGGGCTGGTAATGTCTCAGTAGGACAAGCCTGGAACACAAACAGACAAGCCGTAAACAGCAACTGACAAGCAAGTTACACAACAGACAAGCTGGCAACTGTGCAGGACAAGCTGCCTTCAAGTTTTACACCCACAACTTGTCTGCTGATAACAATCTGTAACTATATAAGGACAGTCGGTTTGCAGTGCATCATTTGGAATCTGACATCTGGCAGCGTTTCAAGAATAGGAGTTTGCTTTTTCATCAATTAGCTAGGGCAGTGTTAAGTTGAAGTTGGCTGACTTTATATTTTAGGTTTTTGTTTTTATGAAAACGCTGTTTATTATTTGACAAAGGGCAGAAGAATGAGGAAGATAGAAGTTCTCACTGACAGTGTTCCTGAATTTGAGCTGGTGGACACAGCGGCAGATATCCAGTGGAAGAGGTAGGAGAGGGAGGTAAGCGAGAGAGAAGAGGCACAGCAACAGCAACAGAGGGAGGAGGAGGCAAGCAGGGAGGAGGCAAGAGCTGAGGAATTGCACTCCCAGGATGAGGGACAAGAAAAAAGGCCCAGGAGAGAACAAAATGACACTGAAACAGAGGCTGATGGCCGAAAGGCGGGAACATCACAGTCACGCTGTGCAACATGACCAACATATACGTTATGGACTCTGATGAGGAGGATTTAATTGATTTCGTGAAAGACCACAGGGAGTTGTATGACAAAACTAATGAACATTTCAAAGACAAAGCAAGGAAGGAGTATCTCTGGGAGAGGTTCGCCAATAGTCACAAGCTGTCTGTCAAAGTGTGCAAGACCTGGTATAGACCCAAAAGAGATGACGGAACATCAGAACTGGCTACAGGACAAGTTTGGATTCCTGAGGTTGCACATTCGACGCAAGGGGCTGATCAAGTCGTCAGGATTCAAGTCCCAGGCCCAAGGAGCCAGTCCTTCAGCACACAACGTATCACAAGCCTCCACCAACACAGACAGCCTGGAGATCAGCCCACGGTCAAAATTACAGCCTCAACAAGTTAGCAGCCCACCACAGCTTCAGGGTGCTCTTCGGTCAACCAGCAGGTCATGGACCAGTTCACACAGATAAGAACAATGCTTCTTTCCTTCTCACAAAAGCCAGAGATGACAACACTTGCAGCCTTCTGCAACTACCTGGCAGCAGAAATGGAGGGATTAGAAGAGATAGACTTTCAGACATTTAAAAACGAGGCTGTCAAGCTTCTTAGCAACATTCAGAGCAGGGAAAAAGAATGCAGTGGTCACCAACAGACACTTTCATGCCGCTCGAGTGTAGTTTCAACATTTCAACAGATGCTTCAACAGCCATAGGCACCAGCACCAACTACAAGGAATACCTCTTTACCATCCCAGAGACACAGATGCCCGCAAGCCAGGTCATCCAACTCCCAGTGGCAATAAAAGGACAGCAGCAGCACACCAGATGGAAGCCGACTTCCTTCCTAGTTGTTGATGACCAACAGGCTGGGCCCTAAAGACCACTCACCTTCACATTGAAACCGACGAAGCACTTCAACCCTCCATTTGTTGCCTCAGCTACACTCGAAGAAAACCAGCACAACATATCAGGACTTTCAAGTTTGTTCAGAAACCTTCAATCTGTGATGAGTTACCAGCTGATTGACACAACGCAGCCATTTTCACCAGCCGACACATCAACACTAGCTGCCTATCCTCCAACCACTACTGCCACATAGCAAGAACATCAGCAGCCACCAGCCCAGCCCCAGCCTCCGCTGCAGTCAGCCAAAGCCAAACACAAGTCACAGCCTTCAATCAGCCCTCTTCAGGACCACTGCTGTGAACTTCATCCTTCCAAAACAAGTAATAAGCTGCTGTTCTAAACAAATCCCAAACAAGAAGCATTACACTGCCCCACACAAAACACTTTGCCTCCAAAAACAAAAAATAAATTGTATGTATGAATGAACGAATGAGTGTGTGATTGAATAAAAAATTGAAGTTGAGAAAGAGAAATGTCAAGAAATTTTGAACTTGTAAACCTTTAAACATAGATTGTTGTAAAAAACTGAAATAAAAAAAAATTCTGAAGAAGTAAAAAAAAAAACACTTTTCGGGGGGTGGGGGGGGGGGGAATTTGACCTTTGTAGATGGCCCTGTGACCATTGACCCTAAGTAAAACTTTTAGTTTCACCTAATACTTGGCCGATTTTGAACTCTACAACTTTAAAAATTTGCAAGAAAATAATTTATAACCCAATAATAGCCAAGACATTTCAATTTGTATAGTTAAGGGTGGGTTTATTTGGACTTAATGTTTTTAACAGGGGGCTTGTGATGCGGTTGGAAAAAAATGTTTAAAAAATGGTGGAAATGGATTAGCTTTGATTTGGAAATTTCTGGGACATTTGAGCAACACTGATAAAGGTTCTGATAGATGCCAGCTACTGCCCCAGGGTTCTTGGTCGACACATCTCAGATCCTGTACCCCTGTCCAGCCAGTGCCCCAATGTGATTGAAATAGTCTTTTAGTAGTTCTAGTTGATGTTTGGCCTCCCTCAAAGTATTCCTGTAGTTCTCATTTAAGCAACACTGATAAAAGTTCTTGGAATAAAAAATTCTTTGGGTAGCCCTGAAAAGGACTGATAGATGCCAGCTCCTGCCTCCAGGGTTCTTGGTTGACACATCTCGGATCCTGTCTTCCTGACCAGCCAGTGCTCCAATGTGATTGAAATAGTCTTTCAGTACTTCTAGTTGATGTTTGGCCTCCCTCAAAGGATTCCTGTAGTTCTCATCAGGCACATATGCTGCCTAGTTATTTTGTATGGCCGCTCCATCATTTCTTGGGTTTGGTGCCCTGTCTGCCCTAGACCTGGATGTATAAACAATGTCTCCGACAGCCCTTGACCTTTTCTCCATGGTGACCAGTAGTACCCGGAACCTGCTCACTAAGATTCTCACTGCATTTTCCACCACCGTCCTACCTCTGGAGATCCTGTAGTTGGCTATTCTTTCTTCCCTTGTCAGTTGCCTTCAGCTGTAGGGTCAATCAGCAGGAAATAGTGCAAGTCTGGCCCTCCCTTCCCCAGGGGTACAGGTACCGCAAACCCCAATGTGCCATCCTAGATCATCTCCCTCAGCTCACTTCTGTTAAAATTATATATACAGACTGTGGGTATAAATCCACAGGAGTCTGTATTCTGTGTCAACCAGGCCCAGCAAACTATGGATAAAAGCACTTGTAGTTGTAGTAGGCACTGCCTTTTTTCTTTGGCTTCTGCATGGCGATGTGCTTCCCATCTATTGTCCCTGCAGCGTGGGGAACATAGCATCTGGTTCTGAACTTCTCCTCCACCCTTTTCCAAATATGCATCCTGGAATTCAGCAAGGATGGCTCGACAGACCTGGGGGACTACTTTGCAGATGCTGCTTTTTCCAACCAGCCAGTGATGCTGCAATGGGGTGTATGTCTCTCCAGTGGCCAGGTGTCTAAGGTGGCTGGGGCTGAAGCTCTGGTGGTGGCTGTAGGGCAGGTGATGGTGCTGGATTCAAATATGTCCTCTGTCTTTCCATCAAGCTGCAAATCAAAATATTAAACTCAATAAAAACCAAAATTACGATGTATGAAGTCTAATTTGATGTATGAAGTCTCTCTGGTGTGTAGCTGGCATCTTTGCTGTGACAAATGACATTTTTGTTAGCCACAGGGAGTTTATACAGCTTTGGTTTGATCCCCAACTATTGTTTAATCAGTCTAGTCAGGGTGAGTCAGTGAAATACTCCAGTCCTGTCGGTTTGTGACTACAGCTTGTCGGGGATTGCTACGGCTTGTCAGTTATGGGTTTACGGCTTGTCCTGGTAGTTTCCCATCTTGTCTTGGAGAAAATAATCCCGACCCATAGTCAGGTCAGTATCTTGATCCAGACAAGCCAGGAAGCAGTGCGGCCTGACGGGGAGATGAAACCGACCCAACATTTTTGTGCAATTTTTTGTGGTTTCATCCTCGATTCCCCGACTTTTGCAACTAGACCCTAGAGTTGTAGGGGGGCTATAGGATCGGTTTCAGTGGAAACCCCCTATTAGGTTGTCGAATATATTGCCACATATTGTTCATACTTTCGACAAGACCAGACATTATTACCAGATGTTATTTTTTCAGATTCGAGAGCTATAATTTCATTAAATAGTCTAAGACCATTCAGGACCGGGTCAGGACCACTACCCTGACCCTCATTTAGGTGAGTTAGCATTCGGCCCAGTCCAGGGTTTGTGAACAATGCTGTCCAGTATTCCTTACCATATAGATTCTCCTCTTTTTCAGTTTCCAGATAAAAGGTTCTTCAAGCCACCCACAGATTTGGCTGCCAGGAAGGATCTCAAGAGCATTTTGGCAATACCAGGCCTTTCCAGATCCCTTGTTTGGGGTAATTCATGTGACCTGTTAATTTGACCTTGGGGCAAATATACTTATCCTTTTAAGGTAACTGGATTTTGGATTTTGACTGTATCAGTCTACATTTTCGTAATGTCACCTTTCAGATTACTGTTAATTTGTATATGAATTATTTTACTATGTGCTCATATATACATATTTTGTCTTATCATAATGCTCTTACATTTATTTATTTATTTGAGGTTTACGTCGCTTTCAACACTGTACAGGTCATATCACAACGGGTAGTTGGAAGGGCAGAGGAAACCAGTACATACAGTTTGTCAGGGTTCTGTACTGTAAACTGCTGACCAACGGCAAGCAACAACCAGCTTTCCCACTTAAGGCCGTGCCGGGTACCAAACCCCGGCCTCATAGGTGGGAGGCTAGAGTGTTACCACTCTGCCACCGTGGCCCCTCATAATGGTCTTACAAGACTTTAGTAATTGTATTTAATATTGTATATATAAATTATATAATCCCATTGCTTGTTTTGTTGGGGGCTGGGAATGTGAAGCGAAATTGCTTTGTCATTTTTTTTCATATTTTTTCAATTTTTCATCATACATTGTGTTTTTTTGTTTACACAGCACAGTTTCACGTAATTGTTCACATATATGTGTTTATTAAAAAGAGTTGTGCTTTTAACAGCAGTTGATGCAGTATATTGACATGTCCTATATTTTATTTAAATTAAAGTAAATTCAATACTGTCGACAAGATTTCCGGTTTTCTACAAGTATGAACAACTTTATGTGGGTGTTCCACCACACGACTAAGGCTCCCGATTAAGGGTTTTGGGGGGTCGGTTTGAAATATTTGCTTAGTCCCAGGCTTCCTGTAAGGATCGGTTGTGGTCGGTTGAGGCCGTGTGAAAAATCAAACATGTTTGATATTTCACACGACTACAACCGATTCCTATTTCCCGCCGTCAACAAAATGTCCAGTCCCAGGCGTCCTCAGGCCTCCTCAGACCCAAATTTACAGAGTCGGTTGTTGTCCCAGGCGTCCTGCGACCCTTAGTCCCAGACCTCCGTAGCTTAGTCCCAGGCGGCCGGTTCTTAATCCCAGACTCAAATATGATGCGTATGAATTTCATGCGTCTGAAAGTGAGTCGGTTTCATTAGTCCCCGGAAGCCTCAGACCGTCTGCGGTGTCCTGCGACCCAAAAATCAAGGTCTGGGACTAAGAACCGACTAAGGGTAACCGACCCTAACCGATCCAAACCGGCCTCCCCAGGACGCCTGGGACCACGCATTTTCAGTCTGCGGCGTCCTGAGGACGCCCCAGGCGGCCTGGGACTAACAACCGATTAAGAACCGACTGTTTTCCGCGCGTTGGAAATTAAAACGAGGCAATGAGCAGGTCTGGGACTATATAAGCGACCGCGCACACTTTGTCATTGTTACTGACTGTTTGGCTACTGAGAGACGTGTGTCACTGATTTGTAGGGGTTTTCAACTTTTATTTTACATTTTATATACTTGAGCTTAAGGCAAATTTCACAGTTAGGAGACACATTTTACTATTTTTTTATTATTTTGTCGACTGGATCATGAGAAAAGAGAAAGGAGGGAAGAGAGGAAGGAAAAAGATGGATGAGAGGGAGAAGGAAAGTCAAGTAGAGGAGAGGAGTGAAGTTATTACAGAAGAAGGAAGTGAGAGGAGAGAGGAGGAGGAGATTCAGGAAGATCCAGCTATTGGGGAAGCTGTGGCAGAAGAAGAAGAGAGGTGTGAGGAAGATCCGGAGTGCCATTCTTCAGCCAAGAGAGCCAGGGTGTGTGCCACTTTTACAGACAGTGATGAAGTTTCCATTGTAGAATTCGTCAAGCTGCACCCTGAACTGTATGACAAGGAACATTCACGTTTCCACGACAGGAACAGAAGAGAGGCTCTCTGGGCAGAAATATCTGCAGAACTTAAGCTCCAGCCCTTTGATGTGAGAAGGTGGTTTGAGTCCCAGCGAACCCGTTATGGAAAGCTGTCTAAGCTCCAATCTGGCCAAGCCCCGAGGGAGATGACCAAGAGACAGTCCTGGGTCTACCAACAGATGGGTTTTCTTAAAACCCACATCAGAAGAAAGGGGGCCAATAGAAGTTCAGGTTTTGAGGCCAGTCCAAATACCAGCAAGCAGGACGAATCACGTGGGTCAACTACTGACACAGAACACCTCGAGTCCAGTGTCCTGAGGGAGAGGAGTCAGTCCATCATTACATCAACACCCGTTTCAACTACAGACTCCAAGATTCTCGAACACTTTGAGCAGATGAGGACACTTATCTCAGGTTTTCTGCATCAGAAGTCAGACAGGCAGCCCTTCTTTGACTACGTGGCATCAGAGGCCGAAAAGATGACTCAAGAAGAATTTGAAGAATTAAAGGGCAAGATATTCAGAGATATCGAAAATATTAAGAGTAACCGCAGACGTCAGCCATTGCCCAGAAGATCAGCCACTGTTACCACGGAGTCCCAGAGGGTCGGCCTACTGCCAACAACCACTCCACAGGCGTCAAGTTCCACTCAAGCAGCAGCTAGCAGCAGTTTTGTGTACTATACACCAAGCCCCATTGGCTTCAGCAACCCTACATCTGTCCTAACTGTACAGGACGAAGGGAGCAGACACAATCTGAGTGGAATCTTAAGCCAGCTACCAGATCTGACATCAACACAGATCGTCGAGCAGCCTCAGCAGCAGCAGCAGCAACAACCGCAGCAGCAGCTCTTTACTATCACCACTTCAGCACCGCCTCAACAGCAGCAGCAGCCTCCTCAGTAGCCATCCAGTCAGGGCGGGTCTTTGACCTGCCAGGCCCTTTTCAGGGCCACCAAATCTTCCAAAAACAATTATTCAGCTACGTGTTCTTCCAATTCCCCTCCCAAAACAAAAAAGTTCAGTACAAATACTTATCACAAGAAAAAAAAAATTAAAGTCCAACACTTACACCACCCCAAACATGAAACAAATAACCCATGGCACTACACATAACCAAAAAGGCCACATAAAAAAAATATTAAAAGTAACTCCCAATATGGCCATTAATCAGCCCATTTTTAGATTAAAATCCATGGGATAGTTTAAAATCTGTAATTGAAAAGTCCAACACTTGCACCTTCCCTAGAGTTAAAAGGCATAATTACATACTTACCAACCCACAAACAGACAAACCCAATACCAAACATAACCCCCAAATAACAAACCCAGTACCAAACCTAATACCCAACTACCCCAAAAAAACCCAACCCCAGTAACCACCAACCAACAAACACCCAAACCCAAAAGTAAATAGAACCCATGCCAACGAACTGACAAACTATTTAGCAAACACAATCCCCCATTATTGAAAGCAAAACTAGTTCCATGGTTATATTTTCCAAATTTTTGTGATTAGAAATGAATATTTAAAATTGAATATTTCCATAAAAAAATTTCTGCTACAAATAAGTTTCCCAGCCATGAAAAAAGAAAAATGTTTAAATTATGATGTGGATTTGAAAATATATAAAATAATTATTCAATTTAGGATATTATGTGTCACTTTGTGTTTCGCTTTTGTTTAACAGTGGGTTTGTCTGTTTGTTGGGTGCGTAAGTTGTGTTTGTCTGTTTGTCTGTCTGAACAAGTTATGTTTGGCATGGGGTTTGTCTGTTTGTCTGTCTGAACAAGTTATGTTTGGCATGGGGTTTGTCTGTTTGTCCGTCTCGACAAGTTATGTTTGGCATGGGGTTTGTCTGTTTGTCCGTCTCGACAAGTTATGTTTGGCATGGGGTTTGTCTGTTTGTCCGTCTCGACAAGTTATGTTTGGCATGGGGTTTGTCTGTTTGTCCGTCTCGACAGGTTATGTTTGGCATGGGGTTTGTCTGTTTGTCCGTCTCAACAAGTTATGTTTGGCATGGGGTTTGTCTGTTTGTCCGTCTCAACAAGTTATGCTCGGCATGGGATTTGTCTGTTTGTCCACATAGCTGATTAATTGTTTTTGGAATATTTGGTAGTCCTGAAAAGGACTGTTATAGTTAGTCCTGAAAAGGACTGTTTACTGCAACAGGACTTATATTCTGCCATCTTGCCAGGCCACTGCTCCCTCATTATTGAAGTAGTCCTTCAGGTAATCCCTCTGTCTTTTGGCCTCTCTAGCAGGGTTTCTGTCTTGGCCACCACCAGCAGCACCACCAATCAATCCACAATCACCAGGCACATCATCATCATCATCATCCCCCCCAGGCTGCTGACCAGCAGGTTGACCTTGATACTGGCTTCTGAGTATATTGTGCAGAACCACACAGGTCATGACCACTTCTCTAACTGTTTCTGGGGGTAGTTCAATGGTGGTCCTCATGACTCTAAATCTTGACACAAGGATGCCAAAAGCGGTCTCCACAACTCTCCTGCCCCTTGATATTCTGTAGTTGGCAATCCTTTCCTCCCTTGTTAACAGCCTTCTGCCATAGGGTTTCATGAGCCAGGTCTTCAGGGCAAAGGCATCATCTGCCAAAATGAAGTAGGGGACATCTCTACCACCCTGTGTTATAGGAGCTGGGTCAGGGAAGCCTATCCTGCCATCTTCAATCCTCCTCTTCAGCTGAGTGGCATTAAATATCTGGGCATCTGAGCAAGACCCTTCTGTACCCACATCCACCCATCTGAATTTGTACTGCCCATCTACCAAGGCCAACATGACAATGGAAAAGAACCCCTTGTAGTTGTGGTAGAGGGCTCCAGAGTTCTTGGGTTTCTTCAGGGCCACATGCTTTCCATCCAGGGCTCCCAGGGCATGTGGAACATTCCACCTGATCCTGAATTCCCTTTCCAGTTCTTTCCACTCATCTGGAGTAGTAGGACATTTGAGGTACTCTCTGGTGAACTCATCCTGGATGGCCCTGCAGACCTCTGGTAGAAACTTGGAAATGGTGGATCTGCCAACCCTGAACTGACAGGATAATGATGTGTATGACTCTCCAGTGGCCAGATATCTGATGGTGAGGGCTAACTTCTCCCCAACACTGATAGGAGCTCTGTAGTTGGTGGCCTGCCTGGCTAGACGTGGTTCCAGTCTGGTCTTCATCATTTCAAAGAATTCTGGGGTCATCCTCATGTAGTTGGTGAATCCTGGAATGTCTGTGGCATACAGATCAGCCATAATGTTGTGGTAGGCCCCCCTCTCCTCTCTCTGCAGTAGCCATGGCCTGACCCACATGTTGTGCCTTCTTCTAGGTCTCTGTATGGGTGCTGGTGGTGCTGGTGGTGGTGGTGGTGGTTGCTGTGCTTGACGTAAAAAATGGAAATACATGATTATTTGTAACTGAATAAAAACCAAAAAAGCCCTAAGTTGTTGTTGAATCTGTCTTCCATTAAAAGGTGGCATCCTGGTGTGTTCCTAGAAAAGCAATGATGATTAGATCGCAAATTTTATATATATATATACCCAGAAAATCCAGCAACTTTGCAAAACAATAATCGGGGATCGTGGTCTGGGGAGGCCTGAGGAGGCCTGAGGACGCCTGAGGACGCCGGTAGTTAATCGTGTGTTAGTCGGCTCTTAGTCCCAGGAGGCCTGAGGCGTCCTGGGACCCAGTCGGTTTGTGTCCGACAGGATCGTGGTTGAAACCGACCCGAAAACTGGCTTAGTCGGTTCTTAGTCCCAGACCAGTCGGGGACTGTCTGCGGCCGCCTGAGGCGTCCTGAGGTGTCCTGAGGCGTCCTGGGGATGATCTGTTCTTAATCCCAGACTTCAGTACCGACCCAGTATTCCCGCCCATTTTTGTCTTTTTTCAACCGACTGTGCACGATTAAGGGTCGCCGACAGGATCGGGGCTTAATCTTTTGGTGGAACAGGGGCATTACCTTGTGTCTTGATTTGATTTGCCTTTCTGTGATACCCTTGACATGTCCTCCCCTCTGTGATTTAGTATTACATTAAACCATACCTGTCATATTGAGTTGCAATTCTTTAATGCCCCTGTTCCACCAAAAGATTAAGGCCCGATCCTGTCTGGGACCCTTAATCGTGCACAGTTGGTGGAAAAAAGACAAAAATGGGCGGGAATACTGGGTCAGTACTGAAGTCTGGGATTAAGAACAGATCGTCCCCAGGACGCCTCAGGCGGCCCCAGACAGTCCCCGACTGGTCTGGGACTAAGAACCGACTAAGCCAGTTTTCAGGTCGGTTTCAACCACGATCCTGTCATACACATACCGACTGGGTCCCAGGACGCCCCAGGCCTCCTGGGACTAAGAGCCGACTAACCCACGATTAACTACTGGCGTCCTCAGGCCTCCTCAGTCTTCCCCAGACCAGGATCCCCGATTATTGTTTTCCAAACTTGCTGGATTTTCTGGGTATATATATATAAAATTCGCGATCTAATCATCATTGCTTTTCTAGGAACACAGCAGGATGCCACCTTTTAATGGAAGACAGATTCAACAACAACTTAGGGCTTTTTTGGTTTTTATTCAGTTACAAATAATCATGTATTTCCATTTCTTACGTCGACCACAGCAACCACCACCAGCACCGCCAGCACCACCACCACCCATACAGAGACCTAGAAGAAGGCACAACATGTGGGTCAGGCCATGGCTAATGCAGAGAGAGGAGAGGGGGGCCTACCACAACATTATGGCTGATCTGTATGCCACAGACATTCCAGGATTCACCAACTACATGAGGATGACCCCTGAATTTTTTGAAATGATAAAGACCAGACTGGAACCACACCTTGCCAGGCAGGCCACCAACTACAGCGCTCCTATCAGTGTTGGGGAGAAGTTAGCCCTCACAATCAGATATCTGGCCACTGGAGAGTCCTACACATCATTATCATGTCAGTTCAGGGTTGGAAGATCCACCATTGCCAAGTTTTTACCAGAAGTCTGCAGGGCTATCCAGGATGAGTTCACCAGAGAGTACCTCAGATGTCCTACTACTCCAGATGAGTGGAAAGAACTGGAAAGGGAATTCAGGATCAGGTGGAATGTCCCACATGCCCTGGGAGCCCTGGATGGCAAGCATGTGGCCCTGAAGAAACCCAGGAACTCTGGAGCCCTCTACTACAACTACAAGGGGTTCTTTTCCATTGTGATGTTGGCCCTGGTAGATGGACAGTACAAGTTTAGATGGGTGGATGTGGGTACAGCTGGATCTTGCTCAGATGCCCAGATATTTAATGCCTCTCAGCTGAAGAGGAGGATTGAGGATGGCAGGATAGGCTTCCCTGACCCAGCTCCTATAACACAGGGTGGTAGAGATATCCCCTACTTCATTCTGGCAGACGATGCTTTTGCCCTGAAGACCTGGCTCATGAAACCCTATGGCAGAAGGCTGTTAACAAGGGAGGAAAGGATTGCCAACTGTAGAATATCGAGGGGCAGGAGAGTTGTGGAGAACGCTTTTGGCATCCTGGTCTCAAGATTTAGAGTCATGAGGACCACCATTGAACTACCCCCAGAAACAGTTAGAGAAGTGGTCATGACCTGTGTGGTTCTGCACAACATACTCAGAAGTCAGTATCAAGGTCAACCTGCTGGTCAGCAGCCTGGGGAGGATGATGATGATGATGTGCCTGGTGATTGTGGATTGATTGGTGGTGCTGCTGGTGGTGGCCAAGACAGAAACCCTGCTAGAGAGGCCAAAAGACAGAGGGATTACCTGAAGGACTACTTCAATAATGAGGGAGCAGTGGCCTGACAAGATGGCAGAATCTAAGTCCTGCTGCAGTAAACAGTCCTTTTCAGGACTAGCTATAACAGTCCTTTTCAGGACTAACAAACAGTCCTTTTCAGGACTACCAATTATTCCAAAAACAATTAATCAGCTATATTTGCTACGGACAAACCCCATGCCAAACATAACTTGTTCAGACGGACAAACAGACAAACCCCATGCCAAACATAACTTGTACCACGTAGTCAAAGAAGGGCTGCCTGTCTGACTTCTGATGCAGAAAACCTGAGATAAGTGTCCTCATCTGCTCAAAGTGTTCGAGAATCTTGGAGTCTGTAGTTGAAACGGGCATTGATGTAATGATGGACTGACTCCTCTCCCTCAGGACACTGGACTCGAGGTGTTCTGTATCAGTAGTTGTGCCACATGATTCATCCTGCCTGCTGGTATTTGGACTGGCCTCAAAACCTGAACTTCTATTGGCCCCCTTTCTTCTGATGTGGGTTTTAAGAAAACCCATCTGTTGGTAGACCCAGGACTGTCTCTTGGTCATCTCCCTCGGGGCTTTGCCAGATTGGAGCTTGGACAGCTTCCCACGGGTTCGCTGGGACTCGAACCAACGTCTCACATCAAAGGGCTGGAGCCTCAGTTCTGCAGATATTTCTGCCCAGAGAGCCTCTCTTCTGGTCCTGTCGTGGAAACGTGAATGTTCCTTGTCATACAGTTTAGGGTGCAGCTTTACAAATTCCACAATGGAAACTTCCTGGCTGTCTGTAAAAGTGGCACACACCCTGGCTCTCTTGGCTGAAGAATGGCACTCCGGATCTTCCTCACACCTCTCTCCTTCTTCTGCCACAGCTTCCCCAATAGCTGGATCTTCCTGAATCTCCTCCTCCTCTCTCCTCTCACTTCCTTCTTCTGTAATAACTTCACTCCTCTTCTCTACTTGACTTTCCTTCTCCCTGTCATCCATCTTTTTCCTTCCTCTCTTCCCTCCTTTCTCTTTCCTCATAATCCAGTCGACAAAATAATAAAAAAATAGTAAAATGTGTCTCCTAACTGTGAAATTTGCCCTAAGCTCAAGTATATAAAATATAAAATAAAAACTGAAAACCCCTACAAATCAGTGACACACGTCTCTCAGTAGCCAAACAGTCAGTAACAACGAGAATGTGTGCGCGGTCGCTTATATAGTCCCAGACCCCCTCATTGCCTCGATTTCATTTCAGACGCGCGGAAAAGAATTGGTTCTTAATCGGTTGTTAGTCCCAGGCCTCCTGGGACGTCCTCAGGCCACCGCAGACTGAAAATGCGTGGTCCCAGGCGTCCTGGGGAGGCCGGTTTGGATCGGTTAGGGTCTGTTACCCTTAGTCGGTTCTTAGTCCCAGACCTAGATTTTTGGGTCCCAGGACACCGCAGACAGTCTCAGGCTTCCGGGGACTAATACAACCGACCCACTTTCACACGCATGAAATTCATACGCATCATATTTGAGTCTGGGATTAACAACCGGCCTCCTGGGACTAAGCTAGGGAGGTCTGGGACTAAGGGTCACAGGCGGCCTGGGACAACACACGACTGTGTAAATTTGGGTCTGAGGAGGCCTGAGGACGCCTGGGACTGGACATTTTGTTGAGGGCGGGAAATATGAATCGGTTGTGGTCGTGAGAAATATCAAACATGTTTGATTTCTCACACGGCCCCAACCGACAACAACCGACCCTTACAGGACGCCTGGGACTAAGCAAATATTTCAAACCGACCCTCAAAAACCCTTAATCGGGAGCCTTAGTCGTGTGGTGGAACACCCACATAAGTCTTTCCTCCACCCCTTGTTGAAAATGAGCATTAGCCCTCATCTGGTCTACCGTAGGTAACCCAGCCATACCAAAACCAGTACTGTGTGAAGTACTTGACGCTACATGAGAATGATTATTTGATTCAGTATTTTTGTGTTTTTTGTGGGTGCTCTTGTCTTTGCCTCCAGGACTCCTACCCTTTATTTTTGTGTATCATTAGTTTTGTTTGGTTTAGTACCATCTAACTTTGTTGATATTTATGGAATTTTTGGCGCAAAATGGTTTTTTACAATCTAATATTGCCAATTATATGGCTGGTATCAAGTCACAGTTTATTGTGTATGACTTAAACACAAATTAATTCCAGCATGAACAAATATAGTTGTTTCACAAATCCGATGAGTGATTTGACTTAGTAGACCTTTGCAACCAAAGAAGAACAAGTCTATCACAATTTCTTACAAGTCTATCACAATCTCTTACAAGGCATTGTGCATGTTTCTACATCATTGGAATTTCCCAAAGTGTACACAGCTTTACATTTACTTGTTTTGTACTCATTCATGAGGATCTCAAATATACTATCACATACTGTAACCTAGACAACTGGCAAGAGGAGATGTCATTTCTTCACAGATAGGTGTCACCATTGTTGTGAAATGGTCGAATATTATACAGAATAGAAGAGATATTCACACCATTTATATTCCCTCATTGGGGGATTCCCCCTTTGCCCTACAGGCTCTACAGGTACTGCTTGATTCCACATCTGGACACAACAATTCTCCACCATTCACTATTCCAAGTGGCCTCACATGGCTTGGTTCCTCTTACTGATTCAGTGGCCAGGAGACATCTCCACAAGTCTTGAATCCGGTTCCTCATATCAAATTTTACGATTTTAGACGTACTGGAGCCACTTGGGCCTTTCATCAAACGTCCCCCCTCATCATATCATGCATCGTGGGACCTGGCGCTCGAATTGTGTTTGAAAGTACATACAGTTCACTCCTTAGCCTACTTTCTCTGTTGCCTCTGCTTTTTGACGTGTATTAGTTGGTTAGGTATGGCTGTTTGGTGGAAAAGTTACCCAATAACACCTTTCTTTCGAATCTTTTACATGCATATTTTACTTCAACTGCTAAATTTACCCTATGCGTATACACAGACACATACCACTGTTAAATTTGCATCTGGTTTTTACATTTAGCATAATCATGCCAAATTCTATCATGTTGTCTAATTCAATCTTTGTTCTGCGATTTAGTCATAGAGCACTTTGAAATTGCAATTTCTGAATTTGTATGAATCATAGTTAGGTTTACCCTTGGCTCATTGCCTTTGACAATTGCAACCCAGTATTGCAATTGGTCTCTAAATACCAAGGATAGGTTTTGGCTTACCTAATACCTTTGTCATATTAATTGGCAATTGCAATTTGGCTCACATAACTTTACTGAAGATGCATATTTCAGTATAGGGTACTTATCATTTACAAATGTCATGTGTCATTGTTATCCTTGAAGTAAAGTAACAAGTAAACTATGTGAACTGTGTACTATGATTAAAAGAATTTAGTAGTAATTTGAAGAAATATGTATTTTAATCCCAATTGCTTACTTTTATTGCATAAGGCATAAAGGTATATGTCTTGACATATTCCAGAGCTTCCAGTCACATATACCCAAAAACTTATTTCATATCCCAAATAGAAGAGAGTAATACAGGAGATTTTAAGTATCAAGATTACATTTCACCTTGAAGCAAGATCGCAAGGTCAAATCTGACACCTTCAAAGCATTAAAAAAACATGATTTTTAACAAGTTATTTTCATATTACTGAAGCCTTGGACAAATTAGGCAAGCATTAGGCAAGCTTAGTGAATTGTATGTATTGAAGGTATAGTTACACCTTGAAGGAAAGATGAAATCCAAACCTGTGAAAGAGCTTGCAGATGAAATCCCAACCTGTGAAAGAGCTCGCAGAAAATGATTTCATATAAGCTATGCTAACATCTAACATAATTTCAACCGATAATGTATGTAGGGCACATGTTTCTGGTCATGCAAGCCATATAACACCTCAACGGTTGCCTATTGTAACAAGTGATGTATATTGAATGTGTCCCTTAAAGGATTTTCCTGAATGACCTATGTCTATGCTTATATACATCCATATGGAGACAAAGTTATAATCAACATTTAATCAACATTGGGTACATTAGATATAATTCTTTGATAACATAATTTGCTGGTGTGATGCTGCATCGTTCAAAAATTATGGATGAATGTATCTTTCCATGTTCAAAGACATCTATAAACTGGCAAAGCTGTATTTAATGTTGTTAGGACAATAAATTTTCATCCATTTGAAACAAATATATATTACATCATTTTAGTATTAAAGGTCCCATTACACCACGATTCAATGTTCTCAAAAGGTTGAGAACAAATGATTTCACTTATTGTTGTTATCACATATTACAATGTTTATGTTAAGGCTCATCATGTCCATTTTTATTAACATATAACTGAGTGATCCTTTGAAGAGATCAAACACTGAATGCTCCTAAGATTTGGAATGATCTGCCTGACAATGTAAGCATTGCAACATCTATTGCCTCCTTCAGGAAAAAAGCTCCCAACTTGTCTGTTTGCAAATGCTATCCCTCATAGCCAAGCCACCATCCTTATGTCTTCTCAAGTATGGCCTGGCTATGTTCAATAGACCTGAAACTTTTCAATGCAATATTTAGTTGTACCTTAGAGTGAACCCATGATGGAGATTAAGTACCCTAAAGGTCCGTGTTAGATTATATTGGATGAATTGTCAAAGGCGTTCCCTAAGTACTGCACAAGAGTTATCAGTGTTTCTAATTATAGTATTCAGACTTCCGCTCTCTGGTAGATCGAAACACTATATTCACTTCACTCTGATTAGAGTTTACCACAAAATGTATGTAACAAGTAGTTTGTACGTAGTTGACACACCCATAAATAAACCTACATTTGCATAAACAACTGTTAAAACTACTGTCAATTTGACACTCTAGTTCAGGTCTAATTCTACAGTCAGGCTTTCAATGCAATTTGTTGTTAGATTAGTTCAGCAACTAGTGACAGTGGTCACACAAACTATATCATGTAATCCCAGCCTCTAGTAATGAAAAAACAGAACATCACTCCTACGATATTGATTATGTGTGATGTGTGTAATGATCTAAACTCCATAATCTAATCAACTCTTCCTTATGCCAGTCCCAACATTTCCGGATAATTTCATTGAATTTGGTCTATAACACTTCAACCTATTATGCAAACAAACAGACAAACACACTCCATCAAAAACATAATATCGCTAAAACTTTATCATTATGTTTTCCCAGCCTTTTCATCACCGTATTGTTCAAAGATTGTAGGCCATATGTTCCATATTTTAAATTGTTCTACATTACAATCTTGGGGAAAACAAATTCATATATAATTTATTAGAACAATTGAGAGACAAAGGATAATGACATGAGTCATATGTTCAGTTTTCATAAATCTCAAGATTTCTAACTTTTTACTTCAGTTACTACAAAAAGTCTCAGAAGGGAATTTTTAACAGAAAAACTTAACAGAAAGGATGGTTTGGTTCAGATTCATGCTACTTTTTAATATGGGACTATGGTTGTTGTTGGCCTTTTCATGGTTGGTATTTTTATTACTTAATATTTAAACCTTATAATGTCACTTAATAAATAGATTCATATGGTGTGGTCAGCAATCCTGCATGAAGCTACACAAACCGGCCTTTGCTAAATTGATCCTCGGCAAATCAGTAGCGTAAAAATTGGGCAATCACAAAATCTGACCAATGAAACCTCAGTCCCTGCAAATTCCCTCAACCCCCGGTGTGAAAATGTAATGCAATAAAATTATTTTCATAATACTTAATCTCGAGTGTATGTCACTCTCAAAGGCTGACAGACATTTATTTATGAACAATGCATCAGCTTAGCATGTATCACTACTTCTAAAGTGATATTTTGCAAAGCCTGATTTCCAAAAATCGTAAGTACTTGGATGTTGCATTCAAGTCTTTTAAGCTATGTGCTTTAAAGACCTGTTTAAATAATTAAAAGTGCAATAAGATTGTACTTAATGTCAATTAACACCATATTACATTGTCTCAAGGGTGTTAAATTATTTAGTGATATTTAGCAAAATGGCGATTAACATGTGTATGTATATCAAAGTGAACACTTGTTTGTGTTAGAATTATTAAAGTTTTAATTTGATTACATATAAGGTGGAACCAATGACCCTTATTCACTGGTACAGAACTTTTATTAAAACAAAATGTTCAGGACAGTTCTACTCTCCTTCTTAATATGGGACTATGGTTTTTGTTGGACTTTTCATGACCTAGGTGGACATGATAACCTAATGTAATGTAATATAATGTAAGGTAATGTCTTCTGCTTAATATTTGGCCATTTCATTTCAGTTACAGTGATCCCATTAACATAGCTGGGTGAGGTGAGGTGGGTGAGGCACAGTGGCTTTAGGCTTTTCGGTTTGTAAAAAGTGAAAAAAAAATAACCATTTTTGTTCTTCTTAGATTTGGGCACTACACCGTCTATCAGTGCCTCTCAAGTGAGCTCATCAATAATAGTAATATCAAAGACAAATGAGCCCTTTGCCAAATCAGCCCCGTCAAATTGGGCCACAAGGTAAAATAGCCTAGTCATACTGGCTCCCAGGAAATAACTGTTCTAACAGTATTCATTGTGGCTCTGAAGACAGACCTGAATACACCGCAAACTTTGGAATATACTTGTGGACAGAGTATCTTTATTTGTTGTAGATTTTGTTGGTATTTATATGCAGAGCAATATATAATACAGTTTATACACAACTCAAAGTATAACCCAAGCTCTACTAGGTAGTATATCTAATAGTAATATCAACCACTACTATGAAGTATTACTTACAAAAGTGACATATAAGTCCATTGGGGCTGGGCAAATTGTTTGCTGTCTTATTTGATTATTCTTAAATGTATTTGCATGTCACTATAATAAATAAATTCTATTCTATTCTATATCTGCTGTCTTGATTTTTAAGCCTGTTAGTCATGTCGGCTACCACCGACCTCTCATTGACTTGCTGCTCATCTAGACTATTGAATCCGTCAGTTATATTGTTAAGCTTTCTGAGTAACAAATGCTTGGTGCTACTGCTCCTAGGTTTACCTTTTTCATAAGTTGATTTATTAATGTTGCCACTGTCAGTTATCTGGCTGGAGGCTTCCAGGGTTTGCTGCTCCAAGATAGGACTGTCAGAGTTACTAAAATTACTAGCCTGAGTAATGTCGACTTGTGCGTTCTCTGTGTTACATATATTGGACACTATATTAGTACATTGTATATTACATATATTAGGCACTATATTAGTGCATTGTTTAATTTAAGTTTTATGTTTATACATTGCCATAAAAGATAATTGTGTTGTTGGTTCTTTTTGTGTGTTAACATTTAAAGTAAGGGAGTTATTGATTTTTGTGTTTTAGTGTTTATTGATTTGTTCACAGACTGGGGGAAATCCCCCCCCTCAGTGGTTATGATAGATTTGGGGAAACCCAATTGCCAGTATTTTCTAGAACTTCCTCCTTTGGCCTAGATGGCTCAAGCCTTTTTGAGTTGGTTCTGTATAATTCCAGAGAAATCTGTGAATGTATATAAGAAATGTACATCTGACCACAAGTGAACTTTGTATTCGCGGGCTATAAGGAGAGCTATTGTGTTTTGGAATATAATATAACTTGTGTTGCTGTGAACTTTTACTGGAGTGAACTGGATACATCATCTGGACAGATTTATTGTACTGTGGATATTTTGGATATTGTACATTCATATAACAGAGAGTGAATTTACTGCATTTTGGACATTGTCCACAACTTGGAGCAGACAGTACAGTTGTGTTAACTCTCTAAATATCTCCAGACAGACATTCTGTGTGACTAGATATATAAAGAATAGCAGGACAAGAACCTTTTGTGTTGTTGAGTGTGAGACAGGTCACAAGATATAGATATCCGTGTGTGAGTGAACATTGGACAGATCACAGGACAGACCACAGGACATTGGATAGACCACAGAATATACTACAGGACGGATTACGGAACAGATTGCTGGATACGGCGGATAAACTTAACTCTTAATCTCAGTGGTCAGGTCAGCTAGATCTTATTATTGTATTATTGTGTTTGGTTAAGAGCACACCAGTTGACTGTAATCATTATTGTCGACTATTAAATAAATTTGTTAAGTTCAACTTTTTGCTTTTTCTGTTACAACTTAAAGACAACCGGTAATTGCTACCGTGCTTGCCCGTGACCGTAACAGGAAAATTGGGGGCTCGTCCGGGATCCAACCATTTGATTACAACTATTTGATCAACCGTTCAATTAACATTTTGAAAATCCATTTGATTTAGTAATTGGTTACAGTCAACAGTGCTCAAAATGGCTAGTGCTAAAGAGTTTGTACAGTCACCATCTATGGAAGTTCTAGAAACTTTTAAAAAAGATATGTTAATGCAGATAGCACAAGAGTTACAGTTAGAGGTGAAAAGGTCAACTCGTAAACATGAACTTAAAAGGCTTATTGTTGAACAGTTAGTTGATGAAGATGTTTTACCTGATAGTTGTTTAGAAGTGTATAAGCCTCTACCAATGGAACCTTCTGGGCAATATGAGATCAGGCGATTAGAAATTGAAAGAGAGTTAAGACTTAAAGAGCTTGAAACTCAAGCTCAACAGCGAAAAGAAGAGCTTGAAGCTCAACAACGAAAAGAAGAGCTTGAAGCTCAACAACGAAAAGAAGAGCTTGAAGCTCAACAACGAAAAGAAGAGCTTGAAGCTCAACAGCGAAAAGAAGAGCTTGAAGCTCAAGCTCAAAAGGAAGAGCGAGCGCTTAAACATGAAAGAGAAATGAGAGCTTTAGAACTCAATGCCCGTAGAATTGCCCATGAAGAGTCCATTGCAACCAAATTTGATTTGGGTAAAAATGTGCGACTGGTACCACCTTTTAATGAGTCCGAGGTTGATAAGTACTTTCAACACTTTGAAAGAGTAGCTCAAAATTTGAAATGGCCTATAGACCAGTGGCCTTTATTGCTGCAAAGTGTTTTGAGGGGAAAGGCCCAGGAGGCATACACGGCTTTGCCAATTTCTGAATGTGTGGACTATAACTCTGTCAAAAATGCTATTTTGAAAGCATATGAGTTGGTACCAGAAGCATATCGTCAAAAATTCAGAAATTATCGTAAACAAGAAAGTCAAACTCATGTTGAATTTGCCCATGAGAAAGAAGTGTACTTTGACAGATGGTGTAATTCTAGGGAAGTAGGTACAGACTTTGAAAAACTTAGGCAAGTTATTTTGATTGAAGAGTTCAAAAGGTGTGTTCGTGATGACATTAAAACCTATCTAGATGAACAGAAAGTTGAAAATTTGGCAAAAGCAGCAGCTTATGCTGATGACTATGCGCTAACTCACAAGTCCACTTTCAACAAGAATAAGTCCTTTGGTCCTGCTAAAAAGTCTTATCCAGAAATAGGAAAGAAATCTGAAAATGTAGCTCCAGAAAAGAGTTCAGATAAGGGTCAAACTTCAAATCAGACTATGAGTAAGGATAGGAAGCCCAGATCCTTTGCTCCTGTGTGCCATTATTGTAAGAAACCTGGGCATGTTATGTCTGACTGTTGGCTCTTAAAGAAGAGAAGAGAAAAGGAGGCAACGCCCAACGCCTTTGTGTCTAGCAAGTCTAACTGGCGTTCAAATCCCAATAGAGCAGAGTCTAGTATTGGTTTAGACAAGTCTGAGATTATTAGGGAAGAGTTCAAACCTTTTGTGTCTGAGGGTTTTGTATCCTTGGAAAGTAGTTCCAGTCAGGTCCCCATTAAGATATTAAGAGACACTGGAGCTACTCAGTCCTTACTTTTAGAAGGTGTATTGCCATTGAGTGTAAGCACATCTACTGGTGAGAGTGTCATTGCTCAAGGTATTGAAGGAGGCTGTGTGAACGTTCCCTTGCATAAGGTCAAGTTAGTATCAGACTTAGTTACTGGTTCTGTTGTTGTGGGTACCAGGCCCACTTTACCCATTAAAGGGGTATCTTTGTTGTTGGGAAATGATCTTGCAGGTGGAAAGGTAGTTGCTGATCCTAAGGTTACTTCTAAGCCGATCACTTTGGTTAGCACTGAGAAATTAGAAGAGGTTATTCCTGGTATTTTTCCCTCCTGTGCTGTGACTCGAGCTATGGCCAAAAAGGCCCAAGAAGAACCAAAAGATTGTAAACAATCTACAGATGTCTTAGTTGATTTGTCAGATACATTCTTAAACAACTATGACCATGATGTGCAGAATACTAGTGATACTAATCGCAAGGATAGGGTAGATTCTGAAAAACAAGACCCAATTGACTGCAAAGATGTATCGCTTTCAAAATCAAAATTGATTTCAGAGCAGGAAAATGACCCTGAATTAGCTCCTTTATTCAAGTTGGTCTTGCCACCAGTAGAGCTAGATAAGGTCCCTGTAGGCTATTATGTCAGAAATGGTGTACTTATGCGAAAGTGGAGGCCACCAAATGTCCCTGCATCTGAAGAATGGTCAGTAGTACACCAGATTGTTGTGCCAAAAGTGTACCAAAGTGAGATATTAAAATTGGCTCATGAATCTCCAATGGGTGGCCATTTAGGCATCAACAAAACTTACAACAAGATAACCAAACATTTCTATTGGCCTCAAATTCGGCACTGTGTGGCAGAATTTTGCAAGACTTGTCACATTTGTCAAATGGTAGGAAAGCCAAACCAAAAAATTCCTGTAGCTCCTCTCAAACCCATTCCAGCATTTGAGGAACCATTTAGCAAAGTGATAATTGACTGTGTAGGTCCCTTACCAAAAACTAAATCCAGAAACCAATATCTTTTGACCATTATGTGCGCCTCAACCAGATTTCCCGAAGCCATACCATTGACCAACATAACAGCTCCCAAAATCTCAAAAGCTCTGGTTAATTTCTTTACTCTAGTTGGCTTACCAAAAGAGATCCAGTCAGATCAAGGGTCAAATTTCATGTCAGGACTATTTCAACAGGTTGTATTTCAGTTAGGTGCCAAACAGATCAAATCTAGTGCTTATCACCCAGAATCCCAAGGTGCACTTGAAAGGTTCCATTCCACTTTGAAGAATATGATTAGGACATATTGTTTAGATAATGAAAAAGACTGGGATGAAGGCATCAGCTTATTATTGTTTGCAGTTAGAGAGTCTGTTCAAGAGTCTTTAGGCTTTAGTCCCTTTGAGTTGGTCTTTGGCCATTCAGTCCGTGGTCCTCTCAAGCTGTTGAAAGAAAATTGGTTATCTGAGAACACCGAGAGCCTAAATCTGTTAGACTATGTCTCGAAGTTCAGAGATAAGTTGAAGAAGGCTTGTGAGCTGGTGCAACAAAATTTGAAAACTTCTCAGTCAAAAATGAAGATGCTTTATGATAAGAAATTACAAAATCGTATCTTCAATCCTGGAGGCAAGGCTTCAGTGTCATCACCTGGCCAAATGAATAAACTACAGGCCAGAGATCTAGGGTCATACCCAGTAGCAAGGAGAGTAGAAACTCTCCAAAAGACCATTAAAAGCTGTGATAACAGACATTCAAACCAAATGTGGGCAATAACTATGGTAAAGCCATACTTCGAAAGAGGTATAACATAGCTTATGATGGCTATTAATAGAAACACTGTTAAAGATAGGAATTCAGTGTATAAACAGGACTTTGAAAAAGTAACATATGGCGTCCGCATGGATACGCCCTGTCCAGAAGCTGTATTTAAATTGTAATTTATATACCTGTAATTAGTAAGTTTGTAAAGGTTATACATGGTACTAATTTTACTTTTGTATTTAGATAAATATGTTTTGTAAAAAGTTATTACCTGTGTATATATACCTGGTAAAAATCTCTTGTAAAATTTTGTAACTCCTTGGCTTCCAAAATTTTTCTTTAAGGGGGGAGGTGTTACATATATTGGACACTATATTAGTACATTGTATATTACATATATTAGGCACTATATTAGTGCATTGTTTAATTTAAGCTTTATGTTTATACATTGCCATAAAAGATAATTGTGTTGTTGGTTCTTTTTGTGTGTTAACATTTAAAGTAAGGGAGTTATTGATTTTTGTGTTTTAGTGTTTATTGATTTGTTCACAGACTGGGGGAAATCCCCCCCTCAGTGGTTATGATAGATTTGGGGAAACCCAATTGCCAGTAGTTTCTAGAACTTCCTCCTTTGGCCTAGATGGCTCAAGCCTTTTTGAGTTGGTTCTGTATAATTCCAGAGAAATCTGTGAATGTATATAAGAAATGTACATCTGACCACAAGTGAACTTTGTATTCGCGGGCTATAAGGAGAGCTATTGTGTTTTGGAATATAATATAACTTGTGTTGCTGTGAACTTTTACTGGAGTGAACTGGATACATCATCTGGACAGATTTATTGTACTGTGGATATTTTGGATATTGTACATTCATATAACAGAGAGTGAATTTACTGCATTTTGGACATTGTCCACATCTTGGAGCAGACAGTACAGTTGTGTTAACTCTCTAAATATCTCCAGACAGACATTCTGTGTGACTAGATATATAAAGAATAGCAGGACAAGAACCTTTTGTGTTGTTGAGTGTGAGACAGGTCACAAGATATAGATATCCGTGTGTGAGTGAACATTGGACAGATCACAGGACAGACCACAGGACATTGGATAGACCACAGAATATACTACAGGACGGATTACGGAACAGATTGCTGGATATGGCGGATAAACTTAACTCTTAATCTCAGTGGTCAGGTCAGCTAGATCTTATTATTGTATTATTGTGTTTGGTTAAGAGCACACCAGTTGACTGTAATCATTATTGTCGACTATTAAATAAATTTGTTAAGTTCAACTTTTTGCTTTTTCTGTTACAACTTAAAGACAACCGGTAATTGCTACCGTGCTTGCCCGTGACCGTAACATCTGTGTCTTCTGACGCTCCAGGTCTGAGGTTCAACTTACGTAAGCAGTGGTTTGAGTGGACCCACCAATGCTACAGTCTTTTGCAGCTATGTCTCCAATACATATACGTAATACAAAAATATTATATTCAGATTAAAATAGCAGACCAACTAAAATTGTTTGATAAAGTCCAGTCAAGAAAATATAAAATATCTACACAAATTGAAAAGCTAAATAAAATAGCGATTGTTGATGAAAACTGCACATGTTTTACACGAAATGGTCCATAGAATGGACAAAGGAAGGCGGGAATGGGCTTATGTAAGAGGAGGAGTAATAATAAGCATAAAACAGTGCCACATTTATACTAAAGAAAAATAAGGGGCTCAGGCCAGTGATGGAATCACATCGCAAGGTGCATAAACACCCCTCTATTGAACTTTATCCCGCCAGGTTTTCCTTCCTATGCTTCTGAATAAAATAACACTAATATGGACTCATCTGGTTTTTTTGTCTCCTTTTTATGATAAAATTTAAAAATATGCATAGAAACCAAACACTCTATCATCAACTCTTCCTGGTGCCATTGCCAACATTTCCGGAAAATTTCATTAAAATTGGTCTATAATATTTTAACATGCTATGTAACAAACAAACACACACCACCGAAAACATAATATCTTTTTGGAATGGGTCATAACCTTTCCAAGTCTTTTCCTTACCCCATTGTAGGCCAAATTCACCATATTTTAAAATGTTCTACATTACAATTTGGGGTAAAACAAATCCATATGTCAGGTATTACAGCAATTGGACTAAGAACAACAACATAAATTATCATCCATATGGTTAGTTTTTATAAATCTCAAGATTTATAACTTTTTACTTCAGTTACTACAAAAAGTCTCACCAGGAATTTTTAACAGAAAAACGTAAGAGAAAGGATGGTTTGGTTCAGTTACATGCTATATACTTTCCTTCTTAATATGGGACTATGGTTTTTGTTGGACTTTTCATGACAGGAGGGGACACGATGACCTTAAGGTAATGTCTTCTGTTTTTATTACTTAACATTCGAGCATTTCAATTCAGTTAGAGTGGCGCTATTAACATAGTCGGTTTGTGTTACAAAGATGTGAGGTGACTGAGGCAGATGGTCTTTAGCCTTTTCAATTTTGAAGATTCTTTATAAAAAATTAAAAATCATTTGTTTTTGTCTTTCATTTAAATGTTTTCCCGAACTGGTAAATATGATGAACAAAATCTTCCTATACCATAATGATATCAGTATTTCAGAAGTATTAATGTATACAAATGTTTTTCAAATATTTCTCTTCAAATATATTTTACAATTGATACTTATGAAAGAAGAAGGTAATGTATAATTAATTTGAATAATGTTCCTGCTGTTACTGCTGCATGTCTGCCAATTGCTCTGTTTCTGTGTGATATGGTTTGCACATAGCAATAACAACATAAAAAGCAAGCCACTACATGCTAACTCATACACTACACAGTTTTAGCAGACATCCAAAAGGAGTGGGTTTACTAATTTTTGCTGGTAGTCCATAGTAATGTGGAATGAAAACGTCACTCTATCTCTAAATATTGTCATTAGTTTGTTCAAAATGAAGGTCACACCATGACTTTGCACACCTTCCCACCCCCAACCAATGTTCCTACCAAGTATCAACATCCTACAACTTACAGTTTCCGGATGAAAAAGCTGTTAGCTGGTCTCAAGATTACTGTACAGTATTGAGTGGTAGCAAGCAACCTACTAATAATGACATTAGTGTGTTTCAGTGGTCTTTAGCATGTAACTAAAGTTACATCAAAATAAAAGATGCTTAAGCACTTTGTGAACTCAATTGCAAGATGCAATTGACAGGCTTCTTGACAGGCCTCACTCTAAACCCAGGGTAGCCTATCTTCAGCATATTGATTGACACTACATCTGCCAGGTTTGGCAATTATAGTCTATAGCAATTTATGATATCAAGAAAACTCCAACACCGTTTTATTACTTTACTTTTGCTTGATGATGGGTGGATGGTGAAATTTAAAATGTCCAGCAATTATCAATTTCTTCCCCCCCTTCACAGATTATCCTAATTCTAATCTACAGACTGTTAAATTTATTTATTTATTTGGGGTTTTACGTCACTTTCAACACTGTACAGGTCATACCACAACGGGTAGTTGGGCAGAGGAAACCAGTATATATAGTTTATCAGGGTTCTGTACTGTAAACTGCCAACCAACGTAAAGCAACTACCAGCTTTTCCACTTGAGGCCATGCCGGAACCGAACCCCTTCCTCAGAGGTGGGAGGCGAAAGTGTTACCACTCTGCCACCGTGGCCTCCTACAGAATGTTAAAAGACTAATTCCTAATATATATTTTAGAAGTAATTTAACCAATATTTTTTGAGTCAGCATTTCAATCAATTGTATTTTTAGAGACAGAAAGATGAGAGTTCAGCATCCATGTAAGTTTATCTCTTTCTATGTACATGCAATGCTTGTTTTTTGATAGAGATCTTTAGGATCCTTCTTATTGAGGGTGCTTTTACTTTATTATCGCCCATCTTTCTTCAATGCTGAGTCTATTAAGTCCATATTTACCTAACAATGCAGTCAATTAACTAGGCAACCTATTGACAGTATTGGATAGTCGTACAAAAAAAAATCAGGTTTATTTCTTTATCCATGGTAACGGGCGCAGGGGAATCTTTTCCGATCTATATGCCACGACATTTAGGTGCATACACTTATTCATTCATTTTAAATTTACACATCCATGAGGTCACACAAAATATTTATGGGAACCAGATGAAAGAAGAATGTATGTTTTGTAAGCTTGGGCTTTAATGTAAATCATGTTTTTACAAGATTTGTTTTAGTAACTCAGTTGTCTCAATGGTTATCAGTTTTAAGATTCAAATCAAACTTCTCTAACATCGGATATGTTTATTTTTGACCATTGGGTTATGTTAAGGGCATGTTTGTTTTTATTTGTGTATGTTCACATCTATTTTAATTATAAAGCCTTTCTTTATGTGGATAGAGTCTGGCAAAAGAAAGACCCAGATTATATTTATAGATACAAAAAAATACCCTGAATTTGGGGAAATTTCCCCTGGCCAAGGTCTTCGCTGTATGGGTGTTTTTTATCATCCCACTCTTATTGTAAGGAGTATTTTTATAAGGCACTGTAGTCACGAAGGGAGAAGAAAGGATTTAGCAGGCTGACACCAGTGATACCGGGGAGTCATTCTGACACAACTAACATCAGGATTGGCTGGTTCACCACTTTGAGCAGTTGAAACAGTCAGTTTGACCTCTATTGCAGGTTACAGAATTACACTGGTACTTATACACTACACAAACCATTGTAGTATAGTCTCTGATCCAAAAGATCTGCCACTGTGGCCTAGTGGGTAACACACTTGTCTAAGAATTCAGAGGACGTCGGTTCAAACCCAGGTACAGGCAGATACATACTGGCTCGGATGACCACTTAAAATGGCGGTCCTCTGTCATTGGGTCCTATCCCCAGTGGCAGGCTAAATAACCTCAAGGACATTGATAAATGGTACATCCTTGAGCCTCTGTCTTTCAGTTAGGGGAATGTGAGTTACTTGTCAGTTGGGACTGTACCTGTGCAGTCGGATGGGTTAAATAGCGCTCCGAGTCCTAAAGTATATGGAGATATTGAGCCGAGTATAAAAGTAAATACACATACACACAAATACACACAAAAAGGTGCATTTCTAGCTAAAAATCTTCCGCTGGTATCCCAATATCCCCATATTGTCATTTACTCTGAATACAGATTTTTTTATCATTTTTGAGTAATCCCAACCATAAAGCCAAACTCATTTAAAATTGGACAGTTGAAAATTCATGAATACTTTATATCCTGAGAATGATGCCGACCTTTCTCAAAATTTAATCACATCTTCCTTTGGTTGGGTGGCCAGAGGAACAAACAAACACATCCACAACATAACGTTTGTGGCATGGGTGAAACTGAGTGTATCAGGGCATCTTAGTCACATCATGTAAAATACACTAATGTGAACTGCAGTTGATAAGTTTCCTGTTAATTTCAGTATTGACGGAAGTGTTGATGTGAAGAGATCTGACGATGACTGTGAGTATAGTTACAATTTGTGGACACTAACTTTTAGTAACACTGATTTATTTATTATTAGAACTAATGTTTTATTGTGTTATTATTTAGTCTACTGTTTCAACTACAATTACAATTGTTCACACTTTGTGAATTGATTACTTATTATTGAATTAGGCAGTATTACATCTGGATATACACATGATTCACTCAGAATGCTTTAGGACAACATTGTCATTTGACAAAGACAGTAGAAGTGTCATACATTAGTTTTAGTTCACAAGGCATTAAATGTATGACTCATTGTTGTCCTTATTGCTATGTCTTCGGTTTTCTGTAGTATAAATCATAATTTATTTTGCATGTAACAGCTCTATTTTCATTCTCATAAGATTGCCTGAAGCTCAAATATGACAAAGTTGCATCCCACCTAACAGCTTGATAAAAGAAACGAGTAAAATAACAATTGCAATAACATTAATGCTTCATGTAATAACATTTTTATTGAATAAAATCTGTATTGACAGAAGTCTAAGTCCAGAAACTTTTAGATAGATTAATCGTTTATAGTGGTTTTATATAATTTCTACTTCAGGGTCTCAAGTTTGCACAAAAATCTGAATTTGCATTACAGAATATCCTGCCATAACTTTGGCTACCATCATTTTCACCTGTTTTGTACTACACCCTCAGAGAAATATTTTCACAATATATTGGCCTCGACTCCAGGATGGGTTCATTTGTTTGTTTGTTGTTCTATCCATGCACAAAGCTCATAATTACTTTACATGAAATTGGGGAGCATATTTTGACGCAAGGAAAGCTCTAACTGTGGTTCTGTCCTCCTTAAAGATGGTCTGGGTCAATATCTGGACCAGGAATCCATCACTGTTTCTGTCATTTTTCAACTTTCCCTCCAGGCAATGGCTTGTTCATTTTCAGGAACAGCTGGTATATTCTATTTTGTTCCAAATTAAGGACTGTGCCATGTTAATTAAGTTTCTCCAACTTATTTTCATTTTAGACATAACTAGAAAGGAATATTATGCCCAGATCACCAAGATAATGGCAACGATTGATAAAATTGCACTGACTTCTGGCCAAAACAAGGGGAATATCGCTTCTCTTGAAAAGGAACTGGACTATGTAAAGACACATACTGTGAAGAGATGTAAGTAGTATGTTGTTGTTTTAATGTTCACTGCTGTGTAAATTTCGTAAACATACCCCAAACTAATGCAAAGAGTAAGACAACAGTGAGGTAAAATTGTAATGAATTGGGATATATGACACACACAAAAAATGTATTTTTATAATCTGTTTTTGTCCCAATAGGCCCTACTGAGCAATTGTAGTGCACCTCTATGGGAGGAATTTTGCAGTGACCTCAAGCTTAGCCTGAGTAGCATCTAATCACAAGCTATCATCTTTATGTAGTTTTTCACTCACAAGTTGTAAAGCTGTCAGCTTGTCCCCATATGATGTTGGCTGTGGAACTGAAACCTTACTTTGACTTTAAATAGGAGGAAGGGAGATACTGGGTTTTTGGATAGCACAAAAAAAATCCCAGAAAAGAATCATAAACAATTTAGCCTTTTACCAAATCAGTCCCCATCAAATCCACCCCCACCAGAAAATAAGTATCTTGTCAAATCGCCCCCCCTTGGAAATAAAACCTTAGTTGAATTGCCACCCTGGAAATATTAACCTGGTGAAATTGACCTTGATGACCAATGCATCTAAATGTGTGTATATTTACAGAAATAACAATAACATTTATTAATTGATTTTATTTCAGTCCATAATTGTATCCGGTGCATCCGGTGGATACCATGGTTTTCGCAGGAGTACGCCGCCGCCGCCGCAGTGTGTAGATGATTTCTCTCTGCAGCCAAAAGTATTAGCAGTAGAGGCCTCAAATTTGCAGGATAGGTTCAATGGTACAAAAGCTTGCCTCCGAGTTTTTTTTGGCCTCGTTTCCAAAAGCAAGATGGCCGCCATGGCCGTTTCATTCAAATTTTAGGGACTTTTGCTGCCCCAGTATATCAAAGGGCATGCAATGTACACTTTTCAAATTTGCAGGATATGTTCATCATGGTCAAAGCTTCCTTGGAAATTATTATGGATATCTGGACAAAAACAAGATGGAGGCCGTGGGTGTTTCTTTGACCGTTTTTTTACAAAATACAAAAAGTGCAAATATCTCAAAAACCATAAGAGATAGAGCGATTCAGAGTGAATTTTTGTCCCAGAGGGTAGTACAGGAGTGTTCAGTTGCAATATGAAAAATTTCAAATTTTACAACTTGTCGTAGGTAATTACTCACCTACTCAAAATGAGTAAATGCGAATTATCTGTAAAAGTATTGTGCATATTCATTTTTTATTAAATAAATCATTCCTCTACTTTTGGGAGAGCTTTCACATGGTGAAGTTCCAGACCCGTAGGTAATTACTCACCTACTCAAAATGAGTAAACGCTAATTATCTCTAAAAATATTGCAGATAACCAATTTTTCTCAAATAACTCATTCATTTTAGGAGAGCTTTCACAAAATGAACTCATTCATTTTTCTCAAATAACTCATTCACCTACATTTTGGAGATCTTTTACATGCTAAAGTTTTTTTATGAATTTTTAAAATAATTTTTAATGCATTAAAATTAATGAAATCATACACTAAATCAATTATAACTTGAAAAGTATTGCATTTAGAGCACTTTGTTAAAATATGTTATTCAGCTACTTTTTCCATAGCTACAACATGGTGAGCAACTTGGGTGTCTATCTCTATAGCTAAGTGAGTAATAGCTACTTTTGGATTTTTCACTTACTTCCATCATGAGTAAAATCACTTGTAACTTGAAAACTATTGCATTTACAGAATTTTGTGCACATATGTTATTCATCTACTTTTGGGTCAGCTATTACATAATAAAATTTCAGACCTGTAGCTCATGGCATAGCTGAGTAATATCTACTTTTAGGTTATCACTGTTGAGTAAATTACTTATAACTTGAAAACTGTTGCATTTAGATTATTTAGCTTCAAAATTTTATTCACCTATTTTGAGGCAGCTATAACATAGTAAAATTCCAGACCTGTGGCTCATTGCATAGCTGAGTAATAGCTACTTTGAGGTTCTTACTCAACACTAAATCATTTATAACTTGAAAAGTATTGCATTTAGAGCACTTTGTTAAAATATGTTATTCAGCTACTTTTTCCATAGCTACAACATGGTGAGCAACTTGGGTGTCTATCTCTATAGCTAAGTGAGTAATAGCTACTTTTGGATTTTTCACTTACTTCCATCATGAGTAAAATCACTTGTAACTTGAAAACTATTGCATTTACAGAATTTTGTGCACATATGTTATTCATCTACTTTTGGGTCAGCTATTACATAATAAAATTTCAGACCTGTAGCTCATGGCATAGCTGAGTAATATCTACTTTTAGGTTATCACTGTTGAGTAAATTACTTATAACTTGAAAACTGTTGCATTTAGATTATTTAGCTTCAAAATTTTATTCACCTATTTTGAGGCAGCTATAACATAGTAAAATTCCAGACCTGTGGCTCATTGCATAGCTGAGTAATAGCTACTTTGAGGTTCTTACTCAACACTAAATCATTTATAACTTGAAAAGTATTGCATTTAGAGCATTTTGTTAAAATATGTTATTCAGCTACTTTTTTCCATAGCTACAACATGGTGAGTAACTTGAGTGTCTATCTCAATAGCTAAGTGAGTAATAGCTATTTTTGGACTTTTCACTAACTTCCATCATGAGTAAAATCACTTGTAACTTGAAAACTATTGCATTTAGAGAATTTTGTGCAAATCTGTTATTCACCTACTTTTGGGTCAGCTATAACATAGTAAAATTTCAGACCTCTAGCTCATGGCATAGCTGAGTAATAGCTACTTTTGCCTTTGCCGGTGGATACATCTTGCACCTGGCCACAGATGCGTCCTTGGTCTAGTTTAATATGCGACAAGTGTGAAAACTTGCAGAAAAGGTGAACATAGTGAAAAATGGTTGTTTTACATGGACAAACATGACTAAGACTAATATTAACCAAACAAATTGAATTGTCTGACACTCTCAGGTCCCGAAGTTTCTTACCAGTTTAACTTTAAGTGGTAAAGTTGATGGTTGCTTGCTAGTGCTCAGTAGCTTTCAGTTATAATCCTGATCAACTAGTCTGATCCCTTCAACTCTCCACTGTGATGTGACGTGGAGAATGTGCTGAAAGTAACCTGACACAGTGAAAGGAGTAATGGTCCTGAAAACTCATATCATAGCTTGAAAAATGTTATTTTATTTTGTTGTGACAGGTGAAAGTAAGATTCACAAAATAGTTTGTGATTCACTATGCTGCAGTTTTGATGGTGGCCCATGTATATCAATGAAGATGGAGCCTGGTACTGCAAAGTTCAGACTCAAGAAGCAAATCACTTTCAGCCAGGCATTTGACAAGCCTCCCACTGTGGCAGCATCTGCAACCAAGGCAACAAATCTTTGGCGTAAGAAAATTAGAACTTTTAAATGGACATTATTTTCAAGGGCTAGCTCTAGTGATGCTCACGCTCCTAGAGATCACTTTTTTTTGTCTCTAGACTTTCATGAATTGTGGCGTATCGTGATGAGTGTCTGTCTGTTTGCTGAAATAAAGTGGCAATGGACTACATTAGTATTGGGATCAGTGACCACTTCAGTGCACTACTCGTGTCTCTGATGGACTTGCGGCTCACACTAGTAGAACAAAACCCCTTTTGACCTTGTTTTTTTTTTTTTTTTTTTTTTTTTGGGGGGGGGTCCTTTTCTGAATGAGTACCCATGTACATTGGTAGCCTGTAGCATCTTTGGGCTACATTAATACTCCGATGGGTGATCGCTTCAATGCACTACCCATCTCTCTGATGGCATTGCAGCTCATGCTAGTAGACTGAAACCCCTTTTGACCTTGTTTTCTCTCAATTAGTTGTATGAGAAGAGTCAACAACTAGACGAAAAAGTAAAGTAGGCTGGTCTTTCAAAACATTTATGATACTCTATCTGACTCCTATTGCAGATGATTTACTGCATAAAATGTTGAATAAGTATATCACACTACTTCCATCTACCCACAGAATTACTCCTCATGACATGCACAAATAGATGCATGTTATTGTTTGGTATAAGCTAAGCAACATGACATTACAAAGATATTTATTTTAGAACCATTTAAGTTTAAACTGCACCTTGGCATATATTGATAAAAATGTGGTATTGCAACACTTACATGTTAATGTGTAACACCATAATAATATGTTAGTTAATGAAATCGCAGGCAGAGAAACATATGGCAGAAACTTTTGGACTAACTGTAAAAAAATCATTTTGTATTACTGATTCCGTCCGTTTAGGTCACAATACACAGTGTAGACTTTATTATTGATTTTATGGTAATGCTCTACTAAACTAAGTCTTATTTACAATTCACGTCACATCTAGTACCGTATCGGTTTCATTGTGGTGGGTAGTTGGTAAGCCAGTACATAGAGTTGTTCAAGTAGCTATCAGCTTTCCCAGGTCAGGCCGTGATTCAGCATGTTTAGTCACCCTGTTTAAATTACTATATACTTCATATCTGTAAAAAGTTTAAGTGCATTGTAACAGTGATCATGAACGCCCAGCTCAAAATCTGTTATCATTTATAATGTATTCTTGCATGGTTACTATGTCACACTAGGCTTTGAGGCTGTTAAACATACAATATTTGTGGGGTTATGTGGGAAATAAACACCTTTTTAAATTTTAATATGCCTTTTGTTTCTCTTACCACTGCAAAAATTAACATTTAATGTCTGGGATATGCTTCAATGGGACATGGGATTTAGCCACAAAATATTTCAAAACAAATGTTTCAAAACAAAAATTTTATCAAAATATCTGATTATTTTTATTGGTACATGTTGATTATTGTATATTTTGTAATTTATTTGAAATTAGCATATTTAAGACACTTTTTAGAAAGCTAATCAAGCAATCAGTTTTTGTCACTACACACTGAAGAAAACTAGCCTGTGCAAAGTCTCTAAATTATCTGTATAATTATGGAATAACTTCATTTTAAAATTTCATCTGTGCTGCTCAGCCAATGGATTTCGTCACCCCAGTGACGTTCCTCATTTGTATTTTATGACAATATTAAAACTTTTTTACAAACACTTTTCAGCATCTGATTATACCTTACTTTCAGAAGCGGTTGTTTTATTTACGAAACAGGTGAATATTACTTGTCCATGAGTGTATTAACGGCAGGTAAAGAACTTCACTGGGTTGAAGAACTTCACTGGCTGACCAGTACAGGATTCCATACTACCTCATAATTATTGATGTTTATATTTTCAGCCACGAGCGAGTTTGAAGATATAAGACTTGGATTACACTTCACTCCAAGTCAAATCACTGCCAATGGTTTTGAAACAGAATGTGTTTTCTTGCAAGTATTTACATTGACACTGGATTATGAGATTGAGACAAGTTGGATGGCTTGTGCTTAAAACTGTGCAATCAATGAAACACTGAGAGAAATTGTACAGCAGAGATTGTTTTATTGCAATAAAATCATTAGTATGCTCTTGTTTGTCATTTTATTACAAGAAATCGTCTTACAAGAAACCATAGTATTTGTGGCCCACTGAACACCTACACAATTTGGCTAAAAGTGCAGAATTCCCTCTTTCAATATAAATGAAAGTAGTTCCATTTGTGAACTACATATAGATTTATTATAGTTATCTTATATTCATGGCAAGGTAAGTAGATTGGTCGGTCAGCACGTTGGTAGATCAAATTTGAAAAACATTGGGACCTACGGTCCTGTTTACCAGGCCATGAAAATAAGATGAAAATACATCTATCTCGGTGAATGCCACTTTCACTATTTGTGTATATGTTGGGCCCAATCCACAAAATTGCTCATTTCATGAAATATCCACAAAATTTGACCCATTTCATGAAATAGGTATTGCTCCAGTTTTGGCGTTCCCATTTTTTGGCAATACCATGTATGAAAAATAAAATTTCATGCATGACCATACTGTAAGCACCAATTTGTATATTATTTTTAAATATTTGTACATGCCAACATATTTTCCAAAGAAACAAATAATCATAGCGATACATCTGTAATAACAGAATCACATACTTGAACATAGTTATTACAAACCTTTACCTTGGGGAACCAAGCCAATACTGTCTGCAGATCCTGCTTCTCAGGTTTGAAGTATCTTGGTATTATCAGGCATTATCTTCCAAAGTCTGCAGCTATTGTGATGCTGGGGCACAATGGGGAAAAGTTCATTTCTTGAATAATATATATTTCAAATATATATATATATATATATATTACACTTTATTCATCGTTAAGTAGACAGTGTGTAAAAACCCAGCTTAAGTCGACACTAACCTATATCTTTCATTTTTAATGATAATAAGTTGAGATTTTAAAAAATTTCTTATATTTTGAATGGGGATTTTAAATACATATCCATGCAATGCTTTTAGTTAGAAATAAAATATATAACTCAAGTGTCTACCTAAAAATGTCTACTTAATGTTTTACCCGATTAAAATCATCATTAAGTAGACTGTCCCCTTAAGTGGTGTAAAAAGAGCCACATTAAGTGGACATTTTAATGTGTAGAAATATGAATTGGAAATCAGATAAAAAGATCCAAAAATAATTGTTTTGGCTCTTTGTATAAAAATACATGACATTCTGTATGTAGTTTTAGCTTTATTTTTCACAGATTCAATAGACAAGTGACAATTATTAAAAACAGCCATTTCATATTCAAGTGAATAGTTCTACATAAATATTCCAGTTGAAAGTAGAAATCCTTTTGTTTTTTTTTTGAAAAAAAAAATTGAATTATTTTGTTTTCAGACTTAAATACATGTATATATACTTCCTAAAATTGGTTTAACTTGGATATTTTTTTTTTAATTCTTGCAACAGTTTTCTCTTTTTAGTTTTAGTTAGATAATCAATTGAATAATAAATTTCCATGAAAGTTACTACTTGCTAAGTTTTATGCCAAATATTTATGTCATGTATATTTATAATGCATGTATGGTGTACACAAAATGTCCACAAAAGTTGGGATTTTACATATAAGATATACACTAAATGTCCATTTAAGTTGGATTTTTACATCCTAAAATATACACAAGATGTCCACTTAAGTTGGGGTTTTACCTCCAAAGATATACACTAAATGTCCACTTAAGTTGGTGTTTTACCTCCAAAGATATACACTACATGTCCATTTAAGTTGGGTTTTTTCCTCCTAAGTTGTACACTAAAAGTCCACTTAAGTTGGGATTTTACATCGTAAAATATATACAAGATGTCCACTTAAGTTGGGGTTTTACATCCTAAGATATACACTAACTGTTTACTTAAGTTGGGTTTTTAATTCCTAAAATATATACAAGATGTCCACTTAAGTTGGATTCTTACATCCTAAGATATACACTAAGTGTCCACTTAAGTTTGTGAAAATGTTGATGGAGAGATGCGCAGACACACAGATGATAGAAGGAAGCGTCTTCAAGTTAGAGAAAAAGAAACCAAAAAGTCAGAAATTAGCTATTACTCACTTAGCTATTGGGATAGACTCCTAACTTACTCACCATGTTATAGCTATACAAACATTAGCTGAATAACATATTTTAACAAAATGCTCACCAACGGTAGTGGGAAAACGTTTTGGTGAATAGTCGCCGGTAGACTGCAGATACCCCGAGGGTAAAAAATTTCATTGAAATCACTCTAACTCACTCCACTTCATAGGTAAACGTGTTTTTGGATTTTATGCAGAAAGCCAAGATGGCCGCCAAATCTGGGGGAAAATGATTTCACTGTATCCACCGGAAAGACAACTCACTAAAGCCAGTGAACCATTGTTTGACCTTGAAAGAGAGGCCAAAGGTCAATTCAAACATCAGGAGATTCCAAGACCGAGATTTTGTATGAGTTGGTTTCGCATTGTAAACCTCTAGGATCAATAACAAGCAAGTTATGAGCACTTTTAAGTTTTACCTTGAAGGAGGGGCCAAGATCAAATCCGACCACACCAAAAGACTCTCAGCTCATGATATCCTACAGGTTGGTTTACTATCCCAAAACTCTAGGACGAATAATCCAATAACAATTGAGCTATAAGCACTATTAACTGTGGTTATCCTCATTTGACCTTGAAGAGGGAGCCCAAGGTCAAATCCGACCACACCAGAAGATTCCCAGTTCATGATTTCCTATAGGTTGGTTCACCATCCCAAACCTCTAGGACCAATAATAAATGAGTTATAAGCACCTTTAAGTTTGTCTGTCCTCATTTGACCTTGAAGGGGGCCCAAGGTCAAATCCAACCACACCGGAAGATTCCCAGTCCGGGATTTCCTGTAGGTTTGTTTACCATCCCAAACGTCTAGGACCAATAATAAGTGAGTTATAAGCACTTTTAAGTTTGGCTATCCTCGTTTGACCTTGAAGAAGGGGCCCAAGGTCAAATCTGACCACACCAGAAGATTCCCAGCCCATGATTTCCTAGAGGTTGGTTTACCATCCCAAACCTCTAGGACCAATAATAAGCGAGTTATAAGCACTTTTAAGTTTGGCTATCCTCGTTTAACCTTCAAGGATGGACCCAAGGTCAAACCAGACCGCACCAGAAGATTCCCAGCCCATGATTTCCTGTAGGTTGGTTTCCCATCCCAAACCTCTAGGACCAAAAATAAGCGAGTTATGAGCACTTTTAAATTTGGCCATCCTCGTTTGACCTTGAAGAGGGGACCCAAGGTCTAATCAGACCACACCAGAAGATTCCGACCTTGAAGGAGGGACCCAAGGTCAAATCCGACCACACTAAAAGATTCACAGCCCATGATTTCCTATAGGTTGGTTTACTATTCCAACCTCTAGGACAAATAATAAGCGAGCTATAAGCACTTTTAAGTTTGGCTATCCTCATTTGACCTTGATGGAGGGGCACAAGGTCATATCTGACAACATAGAAGATTCCTAACCCATAATATCCTACAAGTTGGTTTCACATTGCAAACCTCCAGGATCAATAATAAGTGAGCTATAAGCACTTTTAAGACTGGCTGTACTTGTTTGACCTTGAAGGAGGGGCCCAAGGTCAAGTCTGGCCACATCTAAAGATTCCCAGCCCATGATTTTATATAAGCTGGTTTTAGACTACAAATTTCTAAGACCAATAATAAGCGAGTTCTAAGACCACTTTAAAGTTTGGGTATCTTCGTTTGACATTGAAAGAGCTGTCCAAGGTCAAATCTGACAACATCAAAACATTTCCAGCCCATGATTTCCTATAAGATGGTTTCGCATTGCAAACCTCTAGGACCAAAAATAGGCGAGATATTAGGCCATTTTAATCGGATAACCCTGTTTGACATTAAACATGTGATATGGCGGCCATTTTGTTTTTAGGAGTTATCCAAAATTACTATCAGGCTAGCTTTTCTGGCCATATATCTTTTGTGCAAATATGATAAAACTAGCTGGAATATTTGAAGATTTAGAGCACCTTTATGACTTTCAAACAATTAGCTATGCTAGCCATTTTGTTTTTCAAAATGAGGCCAACATTTTGCACAAACAGGTTTGTATAGCCATAAACATTCCCTGCAAATTTGGTGAAGATATCTTTATAAATAAATGAGATATTAAGATTTATGTAAAAACGTGATGCACTGACGAACGCACGCACAGAAGACGTTTTATAATCTCCCGACCACGGCCTTCAGCCACAGCTGGGAAATAATTAAACTGGAAACCTAACAATTGAAAATAACTAGTGAATTATAGCTCTGTTAAAAAGACTGTTAAATTCTTACAATTTGAGAGATTTTAATGAGACAACCACCAAACTATTCGTTATAATGTGTAGAACACTCGTTTATACATTCATAGATACTAGTAATTAAACTAGAAACCTAACATAATATATATTAAAATTATGATATTGAGGGACTAAATCCCCCCATCGAGGGAAGCCAAACATCAACGAAACCTAGAAAACATCCAAGAACTTTTACTTAGCAAAGTGTCGCCTCCCCAAAAATAACCCAAATTTCCAACAATTTAATTCAAATTCAGTTTCACCAAATACATTCCCCATCACAAACACAAATCCATCCCAAACTCTGTTCACAAAAAAATCAGCACTGAACCCACGTCCTCAATTTACAAAATTGATATCCCACTGCGTCATGACCTGCCTTAATTCTAAGAAAAAAAATTACAAAACAAGGGGAAAAAAGTTTCCAAATAAATACCTGAAAATACTTTATGGCAAGAATTAAAAAGAAAATTGCTAGGAAATTTGCAAGACAAAATTATACAGGTTTGTAATCCCAGTTTAATAATTTTTTATTCAGTTTGTCAGTCTACTGCCACTCATATGTTGGTATAGTTTGTTAGGGCTCATGTTTGTCTGTGAGTGTGCATGTGGCATTTCAAGTTGGATTTTGGGAGGACCGTGAGTTTGAGTCTGTATCATGATTTTGGCGGACTTGGGTTTGAGCCTGTATCTGGATTTGGGGGAACGTGGGTTTGAGTCTGCATCTTGATTTTGGGGGACGTGGGTTTGAGTCTGGATTTTGTTTTTGTTTTTATGTGGGGTGGGGAGTGTTTATTTAAAATTGGGTTTTGTTTGGGGGTGGGGGTGGTTTTACCTTTAGTTCTTAGGGGATTATTTTTTCTTAAGGGAATGTTTTTGTTAATTTTTTGGTGTTGACAAACAAGTTATAAACACTTTTAACTTTGACTATGCTTGTTTGACCTTGAAGGAAGGGCCCAAGGTCAAATCTGACCACACCAAAGGATTCCCAGCCCATGATTTCCTATAGGTTGGTTCACCATCCCAAACCTCTAGGGCCAATAATAAACCTGTTATAAGCATTTATAAGTTTGGCTATCCTCGTTTGACCTTGAAGGAGGGGCACAAGGTCAAATCTGACCATACTAGGAGATTCCCAGCCAGTGATTTCCTATATGTTGGTTTACCATCCCAAACCTCTAGGACCAATACTAAGCGAGTTATAAACACTTTTTCAGTTTTGCTGTCCTCATTTGACCTTGAACGAGGGGTCTAAGGTCAAATCCGACCACACTAAAAGATTCACAGCCCATGATTTACTATATGTTGGTTTACCATCCCAAACCTCTACGACCAATAATAAGTGAGTTATCAGCACTTTTAAGTTTGGTTATCCTCATTTGACGGCACCCAAGGTCAAATCTGACCATACCAGAAGATTCCCAACCCATGATTTCCTATATGGTGCTTTACCATCCCAAACCTCTAGGAACAATAATAAGCGAGTTATAAGCAGTTTTAAGTTTGGGTATCCTAGTCTGACCTTGAAGGAGGGGCCTAAGGTCAAATCCGACCACACCAGAAGATTCCCAGCCCATGATTTTCTATATGATGTTTTACCATCCCAAACCTCTACGACCAATAATAAGTGAGTTATCAGCACTTTTAAGTTTGGCTATCCTCATTTGACAGCGCCCAAGGTCAAATCTGACCATACCAGAAGATTCCCAACCCATGATTTCCTATATCGTGCTTTACCATCCCAAACCTCTAGGAACAGTAATAAGCGAGTTATAAGTAGTTTTAAGTTTGAGTATCCTTGTTTGACCTTGAAGGAGGGGCCTAAGGTCAAATCCGACCACACCAGAAGATTCCCAGCCCAGGATTTTCTATATGATGTTTTACCATCCCAAACCTCTAGGACCAATAATAAGCGAGTAAGAAGCACTTTTAAGTAGGGCTGGGACGGATGCTAAAAAACGACTTTGAATATTCACCCTCTGACAACCGGCCCAAATTCGAGAAACTGTGAGATTTAGTACCCACCATTAGCAGTCGTCTGTAAACAAATAGTCAATTCCGGAAATGAAACTTTTGAAGAAATACATCCTCTATTTCACCAGATATTATAGAATATGGAGTAAATTATACGTTCTAAGCGAAAACCACAACTTTAATTGATATTATGTGACGGAAATGCTGAAATGTAGCATATTTTACACAACTGTTTCATTACCCGGGTGATAATACAATACCTCGTGAGTAACCGAGTACTTACAAATGGACTCGAGTACTAGCCATGATCGACTTGTCTATCGAGGCTCGAGTACTCAAGCCCTACTTTTTAAGTTTGGCTATCCTCGTTTGACCTTGAAAGAGGGGTCCAAGGTCAAATCTGACAACATAAGAAGATTCGCAGCACATGATTTCCTATAGGTTAGTTTCACATTGCAAACCTCTAGGACCACTAATACGGGTGATATAGGCACTTTTAAAGTCCACTATGTTAGTTACTTTGGCACTCCGTGAATGACCTTGAATTAAGAGCTTCAAGGTCAAATGTCTGCAAGAGGACATGTTTATCTGTTCATATTCAGATATACATATCACCTATGAAGAGATTGAACCTTCTACTTATGAGAAACAGCCAGCAGAAAAATGTAGAATATTTTCCAAGAAATGCCCGCAGTGGCCATCTTGTTTTTCAGAATGAGGCTATTTTCAGTCCCAGCAAAGCTTAACCCCCATTGAAGATATCCTGCAAATTTGGTGAACCTAGCTGGTGTAGTTCTCCTCTGAGAGCGCCAACTCCAAAAATCTCCCTACACGCGGCAGCGGCATAGCGAATGCTAAACCAAAGTATCCACCGGATGCCTCTGCTGGATACAATAAGCAGATACCCTGTGGGTAAAATTTTTTTTCCAAAATCGTTCTAGCTCTCTCGGTTTCGGAGACAAACTTTTTGGGTTTCATGCAGAAATTCAACATGGCTACCAAAGTGGTGGGAAATGACTTTTTGGAAAGGTCACAAGTAGACTCTGACATAAGATATCTTAAAAGAAAGATATTGAAGGACTAAATCTATGTAAAAAAATCGCCCAGTTAAGTAACATTTAGAATACTTGTATATAGATAATTAAACCGGAAACTGGACATAAGATATCTTGAAAGTAAGATATTGAGGGACTAATTCTATGTAAAAAAATCGCCCATTTAACTTTCGATTTAAGTGACAGTGGGAAATCAAAGCCTTTGTTAAAATCCCTGTAAAATGCTTAATATTCCTTGATTTTAATAAGACAACCACCATATTGTCCATTATTATATGTAGAATACTTGTATATAGATAATTAAACTGGAAACCTGACATAAGATATCTTAAATGTAAGATATTGAGGGACTAAATCTATGTAAAAAATCACCCAAATAAGTAGAACACTAAGTGACACTGGGATTTCAAAGACTTTGTTAAGATCCCAGTAAAATGCTTAATATTTGCTTGATTCTAATAAGACAAGGACCAAATTGTTCATTGTTATATGTACAACACTCGTTTATAGATAATTAAACTGGAACCTGACATAAGATATCTTAAAAGTAAGATACTGAGGGACTACATCTATATAAAAAAATCGCCCATTTAAGTAACACTGGGAAATCAAGGGCTTTGTTAAAATCCCTGTAAAATGCTTAATATTTTCTTAATTTTAATTGGACAACCACCAAATTATCCATTATTATGAGTAGAATACTCGTTTATAGATGATTAATCTGGAACCTTAACATAAGATATCTTAAAAGTAAGATATTAAACACCAACATCCACGGGAAAAATCGCCCCATTGAGTAACACTAGGAAATCAAGGGCTTTGTTATAATCCCTTAAAATGCTTAATATTTGTTTGATTTTAATAAAACAACCACCAAATTGTCCATTATCATGTGTAGAATACTCGCTTATAGATAATTATACCGGAAACACAGAATAAGATATCTTAAAAGTAAGATATCGAGGGACTACATCTAAGCAAAAAATGGCCCAATTAAGTAACACTGGGAAAACAAGGGCTTTGTTAAAATCCCTGTAAAATGCTTAATATTCGATTAATTTTGATACAACAACCACCAAATTGTCCATTATTATGTGTAGAATATTCGTTCATAGATAATTAAACTGGAAACCTAACATTAGATATCTTAAAAGTAAGATATTGAAAATGAACATCCATGGAAAAATTCGTTTAATTAAGTAACACTTGGAAATCAAGTACTTTGTTATAATCCCTGTAAAGTGCTTAATATTTACTTGATTTTAAAAAGACAGCCACCAAATTGCCCATTATTATGTGTAGAATACTCGCTTATAGATAATTATACTGGAATCCTAACATTAGATATCCTAAAAGTAAGATATTAAACACCAACATCCATGGAAAAATCTCCCAATTGAGTAACACTTGAAAATCAAGGGCTTAGTTAAAATTCCTGTAAAATGCTAAATATTTGATTGATTTCAATGAGACAACCACCACATTGTTCATGGTAATGTGTAGAATACACATTCAGAGATAGTTAATATGGAAACTTAACATAAAATATCTTAAACATAAGATATTGTACACCAACATCCACAGAAAAATCACTCAATTAAGTAACACTGGGAAATCAAGGGCTTTGTTAAAATTCCTGTAAAATGCTTAATATTTGCTTGATTTTACAATTGGTTAATTATGGAGCATTTGACGGGCATTTTAAACAAGTGGACACTAAAGATCTAAACCAATATTTGTGTCAGATAAATTTTGTACAAAATATAAGAAATGCCAAAATGTCAGCTTGTCAGATAGTATGTATATTTTACAAACTTGTTTTCTCTATCTTGTTCTCTGTTGCAGATACACTCTAAATGTCTAACAAACACCCCAACAGAATGTACACTAGCCTTCTTCATGGCTATTATTTTATGATATTGTATTAGACAAGACTAAGTTTTAATTTTCCAGATCTGACACTAGTAACTTTAATAATTATATCTTAATATAACTTCACATAACTTGGTAATATTTTAGATGGAAGAATAATTTTACTTGGTTTCAAATAAAATTCACTTTTACTTGTCTTACTTCTCCTAAGCCTTGTGAAAGTCTAATTACCCCACTCCTGGCTGGCACATGCCATAAACAAACAACCATCAGATTTCCACAATGAGAACACAGTTATGCTTGTCTAACACATGCTGTGTTGTAATTAGTTCTTATCTCTAACACTGAGTTCCCTCTATGTACTCTGCATATATCAAGATACTTATTCTGTTTTATTCAGCTATTCTATATATCTACTGAAACTTGGTTTGAATAAAAATGTAAATAAACAAACTGGCTGGTATTCTGGCTAAAGTTAAAGTCAATTCTAAGTCATTTATAAAATGCTTATCACGTGATCAATAATTAGGTAATGTTAATAATATCAATGTCAAATTGCTCATTATTATGTGTAGAGTGTTTGCTTGTAGATAATAAAACTGGAACATTAACATAATATATCATAAAGTTTTAATAAGACAACCAACAAACTGTCCATTATTATATCCCCAGACGAAAGTCGGGGATATATTGGATTCAGGTCCGTCGCGCCGCCGCCGTAGAAATTTCCTTGTGGACGCGATAACTCAAAAACAAATTAATATTTTTTTTTCAAACTTGGTACACATGTTAAGGGTGCCCAAAGGAAGATCCCTATTTTAAGGTGACCTTAAACTCCCAGTAAAAAAGAACTTATGGCCACCTTAAGGTCAGAAATTGCACTTTTGGCCACTTAGAGCCCTGTAGGTCACAAACTATGATGCTCAGCTGGCTGAAATTTTACCTGACAACACATTAATATGTTCTTAGTACATGTGCCGAAAATCATGACTTTAAGTTGAGGAGAAAATTGTGTTTGAGGCCCATAAATACCCCCACTTAGGGATTTTTTGCTATACTTTACACATATTTTGCCCTATAATTTGGAAGTGATAATTCTGATGAGTCTCAAACTGCGCTAGGTATAACTTTGATATGTAATCCTTGTCTGTAGAAAATTTTAGGGCTGTAGGTTTACCCAAAGGGGTCGACTTAAGGTCTCAAAAGTGCCCACAGAGACCCAATTTATGCACTTTTTGCCACTTTCAAGCACTGTAGCTTTCAAACTATGTCTCTCATCTAAGTTAAATATCATCTGGGAATATATCTATGTGTTTTCTTATATGTGCCCCAACATTTAGGCCTTTAATAGACAGTTAACCTGTGTATCAGGACCATAAACACCCACCCGAGTGACCCTTATAAGACATTTTTCACATCTTTTTCCCTGTAACTTGGAAATGGTAAGTCTGAGAAGTTTCAAACTGTATTAGATATATATTCTATGTGTAATCTTAGTATGTAACAGATTTTAAGTCTGAAGCTTTAATTTTGAAGGTCAAATTGAGGTCTCTAAAAGGCTCCCAAAGACCCAATATTTGGACTTTTTGCTACTTTTAAGCCCTGTGACTGTCAAACTATGTGACTGATAGAGCTCAAATCCTATCTGAGAAGATATTAGTATGTTATTTTTATATGTGCCAAAAATTAAGGCTTTAAGAAGACATTTAACCTGTGTATGAGGACCATAAATCCCCACCCGAGTGACCATTTTTAGACATTTTTCACATATTTTTCCCTGTAACTTGTAAATGGTAAGTCTAAGAAGTTTCAAACTGTATTAGATGCATATTCTATGTGTAATCTTAGTATGTGACAAATTTTAAGTCTGAAGCTTTAATTTGAAGGCTACATTTAGGTCTCTAGAAGGCCCCATAAAGACCCAGTATTTGGACTTTTTGCCAATTTTAAGGCCTGTGACTGTTAAACTATGTGACTGATAGAGCTGAAATCTCATCTGGGAATACATTATTATGTTCTTTTTACATGTGCCAAAAATCAAGGCTTCAAGTAGACATTTAACCTGTGTATGAGGACCTTAAACACCCACCTGAGTGACCCTTTTAAGACATTTTTCACATATTTTTCTCTGTAACTTGGAAATGGTAAGTCTGAGAAGTTTCAAACTTTATTAGATACATATTCTATGTGTAATCTTAGTATGTAACAAATTTTAAGTCTGAAGCTTTAATTTGAAAGCCACATCGAGATCTCTAAAAGGCCCACAATGACCCAATATTTGGACTTTTTACCACCTTTAAGCCCTGTAACTGTTAAACTATGTGATTGATGGAGCTGAAATCCCATCTGGGAATGCATTATTATGTCCTTTTTTACATATGCCAAAAATCAAGGTTTTTAGTAGACATTTAACCTGTGTATGAGGGCCATAGACACTCGCCCAAGTGCCTTTTTTGACATTTTTTCCGTATTTTGCCCTGTTATTTGGAAATGCTTAGTGTGACAAGTCTTAAACTGTATTATATATCATTTTTGTTTGTTATGTATGTCCCCCAAAAAGTTTCAGATCTGTAGTTTAATTGCTAAGGTCTCTTTAACAATTGTAAAATGCCCACAGAAACCCAATTTATGGATATTATGCCACTTTAAAGCCCAGTAACTGTCAAACGATGTGGGTTATAGAGCTGAAATCTTTGAATTTTTAAAAGGAAATGCCTGTCTATTTAAATTTTGAATATTAATAATGTTATGGCTATCTTAGTCTTTTAAGAACTTATTTTTGTGTGTTATACCTCTGCTTGCTGAGTTTTTCACTTTTTAAAATGAAACTGGTTAAACATATTCAAGTAGACAAAATGGACACTTTAAGTGAGCTTTAAGTCCCAATATTAATGAAATTATATCCTTATGTAGTAAAACTAGGGGATTTTTAACCCTCAACTAGCCCAGTTTTATTCAACTTGCCTCAGTTAATTTTGGCACAGCTCCTACAGTTATGAACTCATTTCAGTTGATAATCACATACTTAAAATTCTCAATTCTTTTTGTATTTGAGTACCCCTTTTATATAGATTGCTTGTTTACCATTTATGCTCAACCCACATCCCCCACCCGGATTCCCCCCACCCACCTCTGGGACCTCCAGCTATATTGGGTGACACTAAATAAACAAAGGTATTTAATGATATCAGATGAGAAACAAAGAACTCAATGGGGTTGCAGATCTTGTGTAATAGTGAGAGAGGTGTGGAGAAGGGGAGAGGGGTGGGGGTGGGAGGTGGTGGGCTTCATTACATATAACACAAAGGGGAGTCAGAACTGAGATTGTGTCACATATTTAGGTTGCATATATATGGACCACATATATAGGTATAGAGGAAATGAATAACTGAAAACAATTTGCAAATTCTAAAAATAATATAATAAAATAATAATATAAATAATTTTTTTTTAAATAATATTTTATTTGTGAACAAATATAGAAACAGATATGCGCTTTTGGGATTATGAATTTTAGAATGGACATTGAATCATCAATCATTTAAATACTTTGAAGGAAGATTGAAAAATATGATGAGTTGAGTTAAAAATAATATTTTATTTGTCAACAAATATAGAAACAGATATGCTCTTTTGGGATTATTATTTTAGAATGGACATTCAATCATCAATCATTTAAATACTTTGAAAATAGGTTTAGAGTTATCATTGCAGGAAGATTGAAAATATAATTTGAGTTATGTATTCGGCGTCTGGGGATACACCATCTTCCTTGGGGAGATATTAACAGAGTAGATTGATGTGCTGAAGTTCATATAATAATGGGTAATTATGTTTTAAAAAATTTCCGATCAAAACCTGTGGCGTGAGTGATGACCTGTCTGGGGATATGTTGGCGCCGAGTTGGCCCAATCTAGTTATGTGTAGAATTCTCATCTAGACATAATTAAACTGGTAACCTGACATAAAAGTAAGACATTCAGGTTCTAAATTCATGAAAAAAATGCTTGATTGAAAATAGCTAGCAAATAATAACCTCTGTTAAAAAGACTGTTAAATTCTTGATATTTGAGAGATTTTAATGAGATCACCACCAAACTGTTCATTATAATGAGAAGAATATTCATTTATTCATTAATAGATAATTAAACTGGTAACCTAAGATAAGATAGCTTAAATGTAAGATATAAATATATATAAATAAATAAATATATGAAAAGAAATTACTCCATTGGAAAACACTGGGAAACCCAAGGTTATGTTATAAGCCCTGTAAAATGCTTAGTATTTGCTTGATTTTAATAAGACAACCACCAAATTGTCCATTATTATGTGTAGCATACTCATTTGTAGATAATTATTCTGGAAACCTTAAGTAAGATATCTTAAAAGTAAGATATTGAGGAATTAAATCTACCCAAAAACTCGCCCCTTTGGAAAACACTGGGAAACCTGAAGCTATGTTATAAGCTCTGTAAAATGCTTAATATTTTAAAGATTTTAATAAAACAGCCACCAAATTGTTCAATATTATGTGTACAATGTTCATCTATAGATAATTACTCTTGAAACCTAACATAAGATATGGTAAAAGTAAAATATTAAACACCAACATTCATGGAAAAAATCACCTAATTAGGTTATACTGAATAATCAAAGGCTTTATTAAAATCCCTGTAAAATGCTTAATATTTGCTTAATTTTAATAAAACAACCACCAAATTGTCTATTATTATTTGTAAAATACTCGCTTATAGATAATTATACTGGAATCCTAACATTAGATATCCTAAAAGTAAGATATTAAACACCAACATCCATGGAAAAATCTCCCAATTGAGTAACACTTGGAAATCAAAGGCTTTGTTAAAATCCCTATAAAATGCTTAATATTTGCTTGATTTTAATAAGATAACCACCAACGTGTTCATTGTTATACGTACAACACTCGTTTATAGATTATTAAACTGGAAACCCAACATAAGATATCTTAAAAGTAAGATATTGAGGGACTAAATCCAAGGAAAAATCGCCTAATTGAAAATAACTAGTAAATTATAAGCTCTTTTAAAAAGACTGTGAAATTCTTAATATCTGAGAGCTTTTTATGAGATTACCACCAAACTGTTTATTATAATGTGTAGAATACTCGATTATAGATAATTACACTGGCAACCTAACATAAGATATCTTAAAAGTAAGATATTGAGCGACTAAATCTACCCCAAAACTCATCCCACTGGAAAACACTGGGAAATTGAAGGTTATGTTAAAAATCCCTGTAAAATGCTTAATATTTAATAGATTTTATTAAAACAACCATAAACATATTCATTATTATATGTACAGTGTTTATCTAAAAGTTAACCTGAAAAACTAACAAGGTATCTTAACATTAAGATATTGAACACTAACATTCACTGAAAAAAATGTCCGATTAAGTTATATTAAAGAATCAAAGGCTTGTAAAAATCCCTGTAAAGTGCTTAATATTTCCTTTATTTTAATAAGACAACCACCAAATTATCCATAATTAATTATTGTACAATGTTAGTTTATGCTTCATATCCTTAACCTCTGTAACCAGATTACCACCCAACTGTTCATTATAATGTGTAGAATGCTTCATTAAAATATAATTAATCTGGAAACCTAACATAAGATATTGTAAAAGTAAAAGTAAGATATTGAACACGAATATCCATGGATAAAATTTCCCCATTGGAAAACACTGGGAAATCAAAGGCTTTGTTAAAATCCCTGTAAAATGCTTAATCTTTACTTCATTTTAATGAGACCACTACAAAAATTTGTTCATTATTGTGTGTAGAATGTTCATCTATAAAAAATTTACCTGGAAACTTTGTATCAGATACCTTGAAGGTAAGATATTGGGGGCAAATTCCATCAAAAAATTCCATTTTAGTTTTCTGTAGACAAGCTAAGTGAGTTGTGGTAATGAGATTCTAAGTGATGGGAATGAGATACTTACTCGTGGGTAAAAGAGACTAACTTGTGGGAACAAGATACCAAGTGGTTACCACAAGATAGTAAATCCTTGTGTTTTCATTCATTCCCATCCCTAAATAACTCCTTGGCAACCAGTTACTTACTTGTTCTCACCACTTCTCAATTCGTTCTCACCACTTATTAACTCATGCCCACCACTTCCTAACTTGTTCCCACCACTTAGTAATTCGTTCCCACCACTTCTTAAGTCGTTCCCACCATTTAGTAACTCATTCCCATAAATTACTAACTCACTTCCACCATTTACTAACTCATTCCCACTACTTATTTACTTGTTCGCATCACTTCTTAAGTCATTCCCACCACTTGCTAACTCAGTCCCACCACTTACTAAGTCATTGCCACCACTTAGTAGCTCGTTCCCATCACGTACTAAGTTGTTGCCACTACTTACTAATTCATTCCACCAATTACTAAGTCACTCCCGCCACTTACTAACACATTCCCACCACTTCATAAGTCGTTCCCACCACTTATCAACTTGTTTCCATCACTTACTAACTCGTTCCCACCACTTTGTAACTCATTCCCATAAATTACTGATTGACTTCCACAATTTACTAACTCATTCCCATCACTTATGTACTTGTTCTCACCATTTCTTAAGTCATTCCCACCACTTGCTAACTCATTCCCACCACTTACTAAGTCATTGCCACCACTTAGTAACTCGTTCCCATCACTTACTAAGTTGTTCCCATTACTTACTAACTCATTCCACCAATTACTAAGTCACTCCCACCACTTATCAACTTGTTTCCATCACTTACTAACTCATTCCCACCACTTACTAAGTTTTTCCCAGCAATTACTAAATTGTTCTCAGCACTTACTAAGTCTTTTCCAGCACTTATTAACTCATTCCTACCAATTGCCAAGTCACACCCACCACATGCTAACTTCTTCCCACCACTTATTAACTTATTCCCACCACCTTTTAAGTCATTCTTAACAGTTAAAATGTTCTTACCATTCTTACCTTCTTATGTTGTTCCCTGAAGGTAAGTTAGGTATTGTATACAAAGAAATTGCCTGTACATTGTGCGGAGCCCAGGAAGGGATATAGAACTGTTTTCCTATCATTTTCTTATCTTCTTCTGAGTTAGTGAGTCATTCCCATAAGTTAGAAAATCATTTCCACAAGATAGTTAGTCATTTCCACAAGTTAGCAAGTCGTTCCCACAAGATAGCAAGTCGTTCCCAAAAGTTAGCAAGTTGCTCTCACAATATAGCAAGTCATTCCCAGAATTTAGCAAGTTGCTCCCACAAGATAGCAAGTCGTTCCCACAAGCTTGCAAGTCATTCCCACAAATTAGCAAGTCATTCCCACAAGTTAGCTAGTCATACCCACAAGATAGCAAGTTGTCCCCACAAGTTAGAAAGTCATTCCCACAAGATAGCAAATCAGTTCCGCAAGACAGAAAGTCATTTCCACAAGTTATCAAGTAATTCCTACAAGATAGTAAGTTATTCCAAGAAGTTATCAAGTCATTCCCAAAAGATAGCAAGTCATTCCCACAAGATAGCAAGTCATTCCCATAAGCTAGCAAGTCATTCCCACAAGATAGCTAGTCATTCCCACAAGTTAACAAGTCATTCCCAAGTTAGCAAGTCGTTCCCACATGATAGAAAGCCGTTAGCACAAGATACTAAGATACGTTTTCAGTGTCACACCATGACGTGACACACCTAAAACCCTCAACCAATGTCCCTACCAAGTATCAACTTCCTACACCTTACAGTCTCTGAGATATAGCCTGGACAAAATTTTATAGGTCAAGGTCACTACAGCAAGGTCAAAGGTCAAATCAAGGTCACACTATGACGTAGCACACATATGCCTTCTAACCAATGTCCCTACCAAGTATCAACCTCCTAAACCTCACGGTTTCCAAGATATAGCCTGGACCAGGTTTTATAGGTCAGGTTTACTACGGCAAGGTCAAAGGTCAAATCAAGGTCGCACCATGACGTCCCACCTACTACCCCCTACCAATGTTCTCACCAAGTATCAGCTTCCTACACCTTACAGTTTCCAAAATATAGCCCAGACAAGATTTTATAGGCCAAGGTCACTATGGCAAAGGTCAAATCAAGATCACACTATGACGTTGCACATCTACACCCTCTAACCAGTGTCCCTACCCAGTATCAACTTACTACACCTTACAGTTGCTGAGATATAGCCCGCATAAGGTTTTATAGGTCAAGGTCACTACGGCACAGGTCAAAGATCAAATCAAGGTCAGACTATGAAATTACACACCTACACACCCTAACCAATTTCCCTACCAAGTATCAACTTCCTACACCTTACCGTTTCCGAGATATAGCCCGGACAAGATTTTATAGGTCAAGGTAACTACAGCAAGGTCAAAGGTCAAATCAAGGTCAGACCATGACGTTGCACACCGACACTCCCTGACCAATATCCCCACCAAGTATCAACTTCCTACACCTTACAGTTTCCGAGATATGGCCCGGACAAAATTTTATAGGTCAAGGTCACTACAGCAAGGTCAAAGGTCAAATCAAGGTCAGACCATGACGTTGCACACCTACACCTCCCAACCAATGCCATTAACAAGTAACAACTTCCTACACCTTGCGGTTTATGGGATACAGCCCGGACAAACTTTTCCTGCCCACCCACCCATCCGGACACCCATCCGGACACCATGGGTGAAAACAATTCCCCGACAGTCCTAAATGGCTGTGGGGTAATAATACTGCAAAGGTGTTATGCATAATAAATATTTTAACCTCTGTTTGCATATTATTGGTCCCTGGGAATTAGTAAGTAAGTGGTAGGAACGATTTATTAAGTGGTTGGAACAAGATAATAAGTGGTGGGAATGAGGTAGTAAGTGGCGGGAACAAGTTAATAAGTGGTGGGAACAAGTTAGTTAGGGGTACGAATGACTTAATAAGTTGTGGGAACGACTTAATAAGTGTTGGGAACAAGTTGGCAAGTGGTAGGAACGAGTTAATAAGTGGTGGGAATGACTTGATAAGTGGTGGGAACAAGTTAGCAAGTGGTGGGAACGAAATAGTAAGTGGTGGGAACGAGATAGTAAGAGGTGGGAAAGAGATAGTAAGTAGTGGGACAGAGATAGTTAGTAGTGGGAACAAGTTAGTTAGTGGTGGGAATGACTTAGTGGTGAGAATGAATTAGTAAGTTTTCGGAATGAGTTAGTAAGTGGTACGAACTACGTAATAAGTGATGGGAATGAGTTAGTAAGTGGCGGGAATGGCTACGAATAAAAACAGGGGTTTACTATCTTGTGGTAACCACCTAGTATCTTGTTACCAGAAGTTAGTATCTCATTTGTATGACTTAGCATTAGAATTAATCAGTAAGTGGTGGGAATGATTTATTAAGTGGTGGGAACAAGATAATAAGTGGTGAGAGCGACATAGTAAGTGGTGGGAACAAGTTAGTAAGTGGTGGGGACAAGTTAGTAAGTGGTGGGAATGACTTAATAAGTGGTGGGGTTTACAACACTGTACAGGTCATATCACGACAGGTAGTTGGGAGGGCAGAGGAAACCAGTACATGCAGTGGGTCAAGGTTCCGTACTGTAAACTGCCAACCAATGGCAAGCAACTACCAGCTTTCCTACTTGAGGCCGGGCTGGGAACTGAACCCCAGTCTCAGGTGGGAGGCGAGAGTATTACGGCTCTGCCACCGAGGCCCCTAATAAGCTTGGGAATGAGTTGGTAATTGGTGGAAATGAGATAGTATGTGGTGGGAATGAGTTTGAACGACCTAATAAGTGGAGGGAACGAGTTAGTAAGTGATGGGAATGAGTTGTAAGTGGTGGGAATGATTTAATAAGGGCTGGGTATGAATGAAAACAAGGATTTAATATCTTGTGATAACCACTTATTATCTTGTTACCACTAGTTAGTATCTCATTCCCATGACTTAGCATCTCATTATCATAGCTTAGTATCTGATTACCACGACTTATAAAGGTGTGGGAATGACTTAGTATTGTGTATTAATGGCGTGCTAACTTATGGGAATGACTTAGTATCTTGTGGTAACAACTTATTAACTTGTGGTAACAGGATAAGAAAAGATAATGAAACAGTTCTATGTCCCTTCCTGGGCTCCGTAACATTGGCATCAAAGCTTGACTTAGTAACTCGTGGGAACGACTTGCTATCTCATGAAACATCTTAGTATCTTTTGCTAATGACTTGCAAATTTGTGAGAGTGACTTGGTCTCTTGCGGTAATGACTTACTTACTTGTAGGAATGATTTAATATCTTGTGGGAATGACTTACTATTTAGTGGGAATGAGTTACTCTCTTGTGCTAATGAGATAAAATAATGATAGAAAACTACAAAGTCCAGGAAGGGACATAGAACTGTTTTCCTATGATTTTTAATCTTGTTACCATGAGATAGCAAGTCAGTCCCAAAAGCAAAGTTGTTCCTACAAGATAGTAATTCATTCCCACAAGATAGTAAGTTGTTTCCACAAGATAGTAAGTCGTTCCTACAAGAAAGAAAGTCATTCCCACAAGATAGTAAGTTCTTACCAACAATTAGCAAGTTATTACCACAAGATAATATTTCATTCCTATGAGTTAGCAAGTCAATACCACAACATATAAGTCATTATCAAAAGTTCCTAAGTCATGCTTTAACACCAATGTACCAGCAATTTCTTTGTATGTCATACCATACTTATCTCGAGGGAACAACATAATATCTTGTGGTAGCAACTTTTTAACAGGTGGAATGACTTAACTATTAAGTGGTGGGAATGAGTTAGTGAATGGTGTGAATGAGTTAGTAAGTGGTGGGAATGAGTTAACAAGCAGTGGGGAAGACTTATTAAGTGGTGGGGAAAACTTGTTAAGTGGTGGGAATAGCTTAGTAAGTAGTGGGAACGACTTAGTAAGTGGTGGGGACAATTTTGGAAGTGGTGAGAACAAGTTAGTAAGAGAGAGTTAATAAGAATGACCTAGTACATAGTGGGAACGACTTTGTAAGTGTTGGGAATGAGTTAGTAAGTGGTGGAAGCAACTTAGTTAGTGGTGGGAATGAGCTAGTGATTTGTGGGAATGAGTTAGTAATTGGTGGGAACAAGTTGGTAAGGGATGAATATGACTGAAAACCCAAGGTTTTACTCTCTTGTGGTAACCACTAAGCATTTTGATCTCGCAAGTTAGTATCTCATTGCCACAACTCATTACAACAACTTAGTATCTCATTATGATGACTTACTAACTTGTGGGAATGATATATTGTGGTAATGACTTACTAACTTGTGGGAATGACTTACTATCTTGTGGTAAAGACTTATTAACTTGTGGTAACGTATTGAAAAATTATAGGAAAACAGTTCTGTGTCCCTTCTTGGACTCCGTAAATACCGGTAAATCAAAGGCAAGTTTAAAATTCCTGTCAAATGCTCAGTAATTGGAATATTTTAACAAGATAAACAGCAAATTGCTTGTTTTTATGTACAGAATGCTCGTCTGCAGAAAATGAAACAGGAAATTTAACTTAAGATATTACGCAACTATATTCACAGAAGAATTGTCCACATTAAATAGTACTGGGAAATGAAATGCTATTTTAAAATTCCTGTCAAATGCTCAATAATTGGAAAATTTTAATGAGACCAACACCAAATTGCTTGTTATTATTTTGCTTATTTGCAAAAAACTAAACTGGAAACCAAGATATCTTAAAGTTAAGGTATAAAGCAGCAATACCCACTGAAAAATCGCCCCATTTAATTTAAAATAATTGAAAATTAAAGATTACTTTAAAATGCCTATCAAATGCTCGTTACTTAATAAATTATATGATGATACCAGCACCAACTTGCTTAGTTTATGTACAGAATGCTAGAGTGTAGATAACTAAACTAGAAGATATCTATTATTCGTGATATTGAGCAGTAATATCCATTGAAAAATCGTCCAAGTGAATAATATTGGGAACTCAAAAGCTTTGCTAAAATCCATGTATAGTACTTAACATTTGGGAGATTTTAATGCAACAAGCACCAAACTGTTTATTATTGTGTGTAAAATGTTCACAGTTAACTATTTAAACTGGATATCTAACATAAGATATCTTAAAATTTAGATATTTAGAAGCAACATCCATGGAAAAATTCACCAATTAAGTCATTCTTCGAAATTAATGTTAGAAACTATTGGTTTAGATCAAAAACAAGTAGTCAATAAGCTACTAAATTGATCACTGTTTTGTGCAAAATGCTCTTTATTAGACAAGTAAAGAGAACAAATGGGACATGTCTTAAAAATAAGATACTCAGCAGCGACATGTCTAAAAAATTACTATCAAGACCTGTACTATGTAATTCTGTGCAAATGGATATTTTTAAATTATTGTGTACAATTTTAAGTTGTTCATAATATCTTATTTTAATCAATATGCAATTATAAGTAATATTGTACCCTCTTCTTGATCAATATTGAAACACAAAATTTATTGTGCATGTATATAATGTGACAGCTATATACGAGTACAAAAATACAATGTACACGTGCAGTGGTTTAAACCCAAATGTATATTTGGTATGAAAAATGTATATGTCTTCTAATTTTTTTATTTGTTGAGGGAAGAACTTAAAATAAATTTTAAACAATGCTTTTAAAAGTCCTCTACTCCACAGTATAAATATAATTTACATATACACTATTAACTTTTTAAATATTTTAAATTTAATTTGAGTCTACTTAAGTGAGGTTTTTTCACACTGTCTACTTAAGGAAAATATACACATGAAAACTTTGGGCTGTTATTCTTGGTTTACTTCATGAAAAATGGAGATGCAAACTAATTTTATTCAAAATACTGCTACCAAAGATCATGACTTAGCTAAAGTTTCCATTTTAAATCACTCCAAAATATTTTTTCAGAGGTTTAAACATTAAGTAGACACGAAAATGTCTACCTAAGTAAAATGTTACAGTGAATTTGTGTAATCAGGAAATTCGCGAATTCCCTGAATATTTTCAGGAAATTCGCGAAATCCCTGAAATTTTAGCTAGGGATTTCATGAAATCCCAGAATCTATATTACTCTGTCAACATTTATTAACAGAAAAACTTAATGCACATAATTCATTGTTTTGCTTCTTTGGGACCATATTTTTATAATACCATAATATAATATGATAGGGGCAATATATATTTATAGATAAAAACATAGATTAAAAATTAAAGTTAATTACATTTTGGATAGAAGTTTTCCAAAAGAAGGTAACATTTATTGAATGATTATTATTTATTGTCTCCTCAGAGGACTGAACAAAACCTTTAATCAATCTAAACATTAAACTACTTAGGATTACATGCCCTTCCATTGGTGCCTTTAATCTACAATACCAGCTACCTCCTCAAATAAATAAAATAAGTACTTTTCAGTTTTCATTGATCAGCCTGATCAGAACTGACGTGGAGTACACCACTGTGATGGAATCTATTCTGTGTACAGTTCCTGTTAATTGTAATTGAGATTGAATCTTTTTAACCTGTTAATTAAAGACATTCAACATCCCCCCTCTCTCTCTGTTGTGGATAAATGAAGATTGCAATTAGTAAGTTTTAGATGAAAGAACAGAAATAGCAGTTAAAATAAGAAAGTATTGCAAGTATTTATAGATTTAGTGTTTGTTTTATGCCTTATCAGTTTCCAAGGTTCAAACCCAAGATCAATTAGTTGAAGACAATGAAAGACATGTTGAGATTTTTTTTATTATACATGTTAGTATGGTTATATATATACAACACTTCAGAGCCATTTAAAATTGGAAATGGGTTTACAAATTTAAAAGCACCATACCTCAATAGGGGTTAATACCCATAAAGGGTTAAAAACAAAACATATCGAAATATACTATCACAGATATATATGTGCATTAGTTAGTGTTAATAAGAAGATACTGGTTAGGTATAATCCCAGCTATGTCAATGTCTTAAAGATAGGGGGCTACCAGGGTCAGCCTGGCCCTGTCTGTTTCTATGTTGATTAGTTTGCATGTCTAGTTAGGTAGGGGGTGCCAGGGTCAGCCTGGTCCTGCCTGTTTGTATGTTGGTTAGTTTGCATGTCTAGTTAGGTAGGGGGTGCCAGGGTTAGCCTGGTCCTGCCTGTGTCCTAAATTACAACATTAGCCTAGGACTAGCAGCTAATGAGGTGACAAATCTGATAGGGGGTTACCCAGGTCAGCTGGGGCCTGCCTAAAACATTCCCAAAATTCTGACAACATCTACATCAAACACTGGTGGGAGACCTCCCAGAAACTGGGACACGTAACAGGGGTCCAGATGTTGGAAAACCCTCACTTCTCAAGGCCTACATCAATCCACAGAGACCACCTACTGATTGGGTCAATTTCAGAAGGGTCCAGCCCAACATGACGATAGTGAACCCAAAAATATCAAGACCTACATCCTTCCGAAGAGACTTCCCTTTGACTGGGTCAAGTTCAAGGGGGTCAGGGTCAAGATAACGAAAGTTACCCAACTATCTCAAGACCTATATCAATCCGTAGAGAACTCCCTCTGGTTGGGTTAGTACCAGAGGGGTCAGGGTCAAGAGGTCAATGCCAACACCAATGTGTTAGAGGTGGGTCAAAATTTACTTTTCTCACTGTTTACAGTATGAAAAATAAGTCAGGTGAGATGTAACCTGGATGGTGATTGGTTGGGGTCCATAAATGAAAAAGAGACAGATTTGTGAAGCTTTTAAAGTTAAGGTAGATGTCAACTCCCAAAATGTGAGCACGTTGTGAAGGCTGATATTAACTGGAAGTGCCATAAATATGATGAATGCCATAAACGTCCTGAAATGCCTGAGGTGGGAAGCTGTAGTTGAAGGTCTATAAGCAAGCTATACTTTCTGCCATGCACTCTCCAATAAGGGGTTAGACTGGGGAGAAGCACCTGAAATTATATAGAAAAATCCAATCTGAAGTCTTCAGTAAGTACTTTGTCCCAGATATAGTTGTCCTGTAAAATGTTTAGTAAATGAAGGTCAGTAGGTTTCACAGAATATAACCTCGAAAGACAATCAGCAATGACATTGTGTGTACCCTGAATGTGTTGTACATTAAGGTTGATGTTGTACATTGCTGTCAGCAACCATATGTTGTGGATGCAGGCAGCTGAGTATGGATCCTTAGTTTTCCTGGACTCTACCACTTGGAACACAGCCTTGTTGTCACAAAAAATTCTTACTGTTGAGTGTAACAAAAATGTTTCCACTTCCTGAGGGCAACCAAAATGTTGAGCATTTCTAAATGCACTATCTTTAAGGTCAAAGTAAGTGAGGTGAATGATGGGGGATGCATATACTCTGTTCTTCTGGTATGACAGTTTTGTTTATACATGTAATGTCATTAAATTGTGGAAGAAAGGTCAAAAACCAGTTCAGATCTTGGAAAAATTCCCTGTCAAGGGTGATCTTATTCCTATGTGTATTCTTCCTTAGTAAAGTGAGCATTCTGTTAATGAACAGCCTCACAGGTTTCACACATTTGTGTACATAGATGAGTTTCCCCAACAAGGACTGTAAGCCCCTTTTGGTGGTGTGCTTCTTGGTTACAAATTTCTGACATTCATTTAGAATGGACTGCAGTTTGGACTCGTCAATACTTAAAGTGTTATCTAAGTTGACACAGATCCCTAAGCAAGTCAAAGCCCTACATGGGGCACTTACTTTCTTATTATTTATGGGAAGGCCTAAATCATTAAGCAATTGATTTAAATCCTCAAAGGCTTGGTTGGCAGTCTCAGGAGGGGCTATGATGATTTAATCATCAATATAAGCCAGAACTTTGCGGTGATCCTTTGCCATGACGTAGGTGATGGCGAGACCATTTGAAACGCCGACGTGCCGTGGACCCAGCCGAATGCGATCCCAGAATCCAGGAATAACTCATTATCCTGTTTGATCCCAAATTTCAAAGCATCAGCTGGGTCCACCCTCAAGTTCCTAAAGGCTCGAGCTACATCAATTTTTGCCAAAAGAGCCCCATTTCCCAGTTCATTAAGCTCCGAGACTATGTCATCAATGGTTGGTAGTTTAAGTATAAACTTACTACCATTGAAAGAATCCCTATCTACAAAGTCATTCACAGACTTGCCATGAGGATAAGATAAGTTTAAAATGATCCTCCTATCAGTGATATCTTTTGGCCTAGTAAGTAGAGGGGAACAATGAAAATGATCAGAAGGGGGGTGACTGAGGGGGCCCAAAATTGCCCTTAAGTCCATTTCTTTAGCAATATATTGAAGGACTTGATCAGGGTATTGTAAAGCAGAATAGTGATTGACAATCTGAGTATTGCATAATCCGTCAGGATTTCCAATTGACAAAGGGAACCCAAATTTCAAATATTGTAATAATCTCTTATCTGGGTAATCTCGTAAATAATACTCCCAAGCATCCAAGTGCAAATCTGATTTAATAGGTATCCTAGCCAAGATGTAATTGGAAACCCCAGTATTTTTGATAGTTTCAGCAATACTCAGATACTGATGGATATCTTTGATTTCAACAGGTTGTCTATCAGGTCCAATGAAGCCACAATACTCCGTTTTTAAAGTCAGATGACCATGGCTCTTATTTGGAAAAAATATGTCTTGGCCAGTTACATCATGATCAGTATTGTTATCAAGCATTGCCTTGAGGTCAATGGACAACGAACAGTCGACTGAAGTGTTGCTACTTGCTGTTAGTACAAGTGCATACCTCATTGTTGTTATCTTGCTGTGACATATCTTTATCATTACTCAACACTGTATTATCAACTACTTTATCTTGATAATCTATAAGCGCATCAATAATACATTCCTTTCATATGGCATGTGAAAATACTGCTGTACTACACAGTCTTTTTGGTAATTTTCAAATGCTACTTGTGGACTTACCTCAGTACTTGATGATAACCCAGTATTTTTACAACACATGTTTACAATGTTTTTGTCTATTACCCACCAAGACGAGTTTATTGTTGTCTGGCCTCTGGCACATTGTGACAATGAAATATGGTGATATTTTGTTGCCCGTCCACATGAAAATAATAAAATTTGCCCTTTTTGCACTGATTTTCAAGGTTTTTAATGTATACAATGTAAACAAAGGTACCCGTGTATTTGTGGTAATATAACCAATTTGTGAAATGAACCATAACACAATCAATTGACACATTATTCACACCATGAAAGGTGTCACTCGTGCCACAATTATACTGACTGGCAACATGCCTAGGTCTCACTTGTTTGATGTCAAAGTCATCATATGAATCAAGACTGTTAGTAAATGAATTATATGTCTCATCACCATTATAGTTCCTCGAGGTCCCAGGGCTGGACTCACAGAAGTTTCCTGCAAAGAAAATTAATGTTCAGCCATAGATCTGGTCCCCTCGTCATGGCCGGACCAACCTGCTGAACAGGTGTGCTCTGAAAAGCAATGTGAAACATCATCACAAAACATATTATTCAAACTCATATCATTCACATTATTTCTAACCCAACGCTCTTCACTCATATTTTTGTCATTATCATTAAACTGATTACATCTAAACCTGTCACTAATTTTAACAACATTACTCATTTCTATTGAATCAGAGAAAGTTATTGTGTCTATTTGGCTATCATTAACAATTGTCCCCCCTCCCCCCAATTTGGGCTGTATCCCTAAGTCCAAGTGGCTGTCCCCGCCCCTAATGAGTCACTGTGGTTGATTTATTAGAGTTTCTGACTTTAAAGGAACACTTCATCTCTGGGTGTCCTGATTGATGACCCTGCTTACTGCAAAAGGAACATGTGTGTATGTAGTTTCGATGACTTCCATCATGGGAGCAGGATCCCTCATTATAATATTTGCACTGCTGCCTTCCTTGTGGTGCTGTAGTCATATTAGTCATTGCCAGCTGTGATGCACTCAACCTATTAAGCGACCATTGTGTGGTATTTGCCCAGTTAAGAGTGCCCTCCTCTACCTCGTGCCTGGATGCCGCCCAGGCACGCCGCACTGCTTGCCATGGGAGGGATGTCGCATCCCGAGTTGCCATGATGACCTGTAGTAATGCTTGTTTAACCAGAACAGGATCTTGTATAATATATATGTTTGTGAGCTGACCGGATACCCAAGGAGAGTTCATCATAAGTCGTCCTCTTCCTACCATTGGTGCCATGACAACCCTCATTAGGCCAACATAAGTGTGGAGGGACTGTGGCTATATCTACAATGTAAAATCGCCCTGATTTCTCTGATGCAGAGATCTCACCTTGTGCTGCCTCTTGACGGTTCTGCTGCTCGTAAGATGCCAACACACTAGAGACTCTGTCTGAAATTGTAGGGATCCGTCTAAGTATGTCCACACTAGGTAGTATAGTATCTTGCCTGCTTATATCCGACTCTGCTGGTGGTTGGTTGACTCCAGTGTGGCCTGTTGGGTTGGTCAAATGATCATTTATGATGTTAGGAAGACTGTGGTCTGAAGGTGGCTGCCTCTGGTTCAACTAAACTGATTAAATCTAAACCTGTCACTAATTTTAACAACATTACTCATTTCTATCGAATCATAGAAAGTTATTGTGTCTATTTGGCTATCATTAACAATTGTCCCCCCTCCCCCCAATTTGTGCTGTATCCCTAAGTCCAAGTGGCTGTCCCCACCCCTAATGAGTCACTGTGGTTGATTTATTAGAGTTTCTGACTTTAAAGGAACACTTCATCTCTGGGTGTCCTGATTGAGGGCCCTGCTTACTGCAAAAGGAACATGTGTGTATGTAGTTTCCATGACTTCCATCGTGGGAGCAGAATCCCTCATTATAATATTTGCACTGTTTCCTTCCTTGTGGTGCTGTAGTCATATTAGTCATTGCCAGGTGTGATGCACTCAACCCATTAAGTGACCATTGTGTGGTATTTGCCCAGTTAAGAGTGCCCTCCTCTACCTCGTGCCTGGATGCCGCCCAGGCACGCCACACTGCTTGCCATGGGAGAGATGTCGCATCCCGAGTTGCCATGATGACCTGTAGTAATGCTTGTTTAACCAGAACAGGATCTTGTATATTATATATGTTTGTGAGCTAACCAGATACCCAAAGAGAGTTCATCATAAGTCATGCTCTCCCTATCTTACCTTGTGCTGCCTCTTGACGGTTCTGCTGCTCGTAAGACGCCAACATACTAGAGACTCTGTCCAAAATTGTAGGGATCTGTCTAAGCATGTCCACACTAGGTAGTATAGTGTCTTGCCTGCTTATGTCCGACTGTGCCGGTGGTTGGTTGACTCCAGTGTGGCCCGTTGGGTTGGTCAAATGATCATTTATGATGTTAGGAAGACTGTGGTCTGAAGGTGGCTGCCTCTGGTTCAAGTCTCCCCTTAATGCTACATCCTGGAATGTTACTGACTGAGTGGGAAGTACTGAAGGTTGGTTATTACCCACAAAAGTGTTCAAAGGCTGGTATTTGAGACCATGGGACCTTGGTATAACTGGGGTTGAATCTAGTGATGGTCTTTGTTCCCTTTTGTCCATCTGGGTTTTATTGGATTCATCTAGTTTCATCAACGAGGCCATAATTTGGTCATTGGGGGAATTTGAAGAAGGACCCAGCTGATTCAAATTAACAGTACTTACTGGATCCTGTAAATATGACCCACTATTGTCCTCAGTGATGTTTTACCTGACCCTTTTTGTCGAGATTCTGGCCCCGGCTGATGCAGTGACCCTTTTTCTTGTATTCATAATTGGTGTCTTCTTATTATTTCCAGGCATCTTCACCATGCACAACCACAAAAGTTGTTCATAAAATCAATGTATAACACACTAAAAGAAAACTGATAAAAGCTTCTTTGTTTTCAAAATTTATTTATCTCACTGTTTACAGTATGGCTTCCAAATTCAAAGTGACCCCCAATTTCAAAAGAAGTCAGGTGAGATGTAACCTGGATGGTGATTGGTTGGGGTCCATAAATGAAAAAGAGACAGATTTGTGAAGCTTATAAAGTTAAGGTAGATGTCAACTGCCTGAACAGGCCCTTAACAGGGCTGTGTTAAACAAACTTATTTTGCTACATTGATTCCAACTGTAAAAAAGTAACAATATTTAGTACAGAGCTTAAGTTAGATAGAAATACCAGTAGCTTCAAGCAAGATATATTCCCATTAAAATACTTTAAATTATATTTGAATTTTAAAGGCCAAAAATTCAAATACATTCAAATTTAGACTTAAATAAAAATCAGTCATTACTGTAGTATAACTTATTTTGTATACCACACAAAAAATATTACAAAAGCCTAAAAAGATTAGTTAGAAAATCATATTAGTCTATACAAAACCAATACAAATTAAAACAAATGATATATTTTCAAAACATCATTTCACAAATTTCTCAAAATTAATCAGTTAAGAAGACTTTAGTAAAAAAGAAAACAATCAGAATCACTGTGTATGACACACAAAATCATTTTACAGCTGAAAAGGTTTTTTTGTAAAATCCCATTTGCTTATACAAAACAATTGACAAATGCACAATAAAAGTAATTTCACAAATTCACTGAATGTTTACTAAAGTTTTAGGGATTTCACGAATTCCCTAGAGATTTTAGGGAATTCACGAATTCCCTGGTCCATTTAGGGATTTTGCAAATTCCCTAAAAATGTAAAGGGAATTCGCAAATTCCCTGATTACACAAATTCACTGTAACATATATACATATTGATAGGTTTATGATATTTTTGTGGTAATTTACTACGTCATTCTCAAGAAGGTAGGCTTTTGAAAAGTTTGTGACAGTTGTCCAATCCATTCAGATGGTTTACAAACCTTAAATTTCGTTAATATTTGGCCTTTAAGGTTACTAGAAAATAAAAATTTGCCTATTAGTAACGTTAATGTGTGTTACGAAGTTTGGTGTTAAAAAGTTAAAACCCAGTATGCTTAGAACAAAATGTTTCAAAGTTTCAAAGTTCAAAATGACAATAAGACCATGAATATTTAAGGTAGCCAGGGCCCCAATTTTGTTAAACTTCATTTTTAGTAACAAATGTTTTTCCACATATAGGCATATTTAAAATTATTTTTCTATATTTTCTTTTGTTTATTTGTTCATCACATGGCAGCATGCTTAGTGATTTGCACAGATATCTTCAGGAGAGCTTTGTGCAGGGTTTCCCAGATAATATGGTGTACAAAGAAGTGGAAAAAAACATGAAAGAAAAATATTCTAACCTATACATAACCATCCTGAGATAAATAAAGTTCAAAATCCTTTATTGATTTTAAAAAGTTAATCTCACCATGAGATATAATTAATTTACAGAAGTTTAAGCCACAACAAACTCACCACCTTTTTTAAGCGCGAGGCTCGAAAGAGCAGGCACTTCTACAGATCACTTTTTCTTTTTTTAAGCCCGAGCCTCGAAAGAGCGCTTCTACAGATAAGTTTTTTATTTTTGTCTCCGGACTTTGTTGAAATTTACCTGTGCATTCTGAATTTCCCTTTCTTGCTCTCCAGTAGTTAAAAGGACACATGTCATTTTGTCTTTTCCCCGTACATATGTCCTTCTTGCATCAGACTTTTAGGAATTGTGGCACAGGGTGATTACTATTTATCTGCTCACTGAAGTTAAGTGGCAATGGGCTATGTCAGTACTTGGATTGGTGACCAGCTGTGGGATGTATCTAAGTTCAAATTTCTTTCTGTCACGAGATTTTCGTAAATTCTAGTGCACTACTCGTGTACTTGTCTGCTCACTGCAGTTAAGCAGCAATGGGCTACATTAGTACTTGGTTGGGTGACCATCTGAGTTCTAGATCAGCTGCGGGATGTGTCTGACTTGGAATTCCTTTGTGTTCCTAGACTTTGGTAAATTCTAGTGCATTACTCGTGTCTCTGATTGGCTTTGTGCTCACGCTAGATCACCTTTTGGCCTTGTTTGCAGTAATTTCCACTGAGTTCAGAAAAACAAATATATTCTCCCTTTTTCTGCACATATGTAAGACACCTGTGTGTGTGAATAAAAAATAGTCTTTCGCTAATTTTGACACTTTTTAGTATCTTTCTTGGCTTCTAGATGTTCAACTGTGTAATATTAGCTTAATCATAAATTTAATAGCCCTGTGACTGAAATGGCCAAAATAAATGGTTTCTCACTTGGGCCTGTTTACTTGAGATGATGTTATAATTTAAGTCCCTAAAATTACCTGAGAATTTGATGGAGACCTAAACTTCAGCATACTAGATATGTAACCATGAATTACACTCGAACCCATAATTTAAATGTTCATGAGAGTCAAGTTATAAAAAAGTGAAACTTGTTAAACAGAAGTTCTTGTTTTCTTGAATTTGATTTATTTGTTGTTTTACTTTGTGTTCAACAGGCACAGTCGTATTGCGATGAGTAGTTTACAGATGGAGGAACCAGTGCATACTAGTTGGTCAAGATTCTGCACTGTAAACCACCGGGCATTGGCAAGTAACTACCAACTTTCCAACATGAAGGGCCTGGACTGACATTCGAACCTGTGACCTTTGTTTTTTTGGAGGATAACAGGTAATATTCTATGAACAATAATGATTTTGTTTCATATTTTGATACATGAAATTGTAGATGTTTTTTTAAATCCTGTTTATAAGCACTAATGGGCCATCAATGGTTTGGCATCTTATCACAGACTGTCACGTCTGTAGGTTTGACTCCTGTAAGTGACAATACAGAGGTCCTTCCCTGACAGGCCCCTGGCTGTTGAACAGGATGTAAAACCATGTAACATTATTGAAGCAGGATTATTTTACACCTAGGGTCAATGAATTCATAAATTGTATGGCACATTATTTTTACATAAATCACAAAACCCTTGAAGTGGAACAAATATGTCTAATAGTGGGTCTTAACCAAGGCCAGCATCAAACACACATATAATATGTATCACTAGATACTTTCCTTGAAAACAATCTCCCCCCTTTCTCAAATTTATGTATAGGGATTTAGGACAATGGCCTTGCATAAGTTAAAATTCTGCAAAGCTGAAAAACTGTCTAACCACATAGTTGAAAAATTGTGATTGAAGAATAGGCATCACTAATTTCAGTCTAACTTCTATTGGGTATGGTGTCAGTTTGCTAAATTAAAACTAAATAATAATAATAATAAAAATAAATTTATTTCCACTAAATTAAATCACAGCAGTAGAAAATTTGTGAAAAATACTTAAAACGATCTTCGTGTTTTTCTTTTTCATAATATAGTTCATGTGATATTTTAATACTGCTGTTCTTCTTTTTTATGTTACAAAATTTAGTACTTACATTGAATATATTATATGGATAAATAAAAGTTCGAGAATTTAGTTTCCAACATTTTTTCCGCGATTAGAGTCTTTGATAAGGCTTGGTCAAAGCAACATTTTCAGGGGACAGAATCAGAGGAAGTTAATATTTGCAAAATACCCTGTAACTATTTTGAACTGGCTAACTGTCCTCTGTCTCTGTTTCAACTATCACTGGTTATTAACTTACAAGTAAACTTTAGAACAAACAGCAGTATATTGCTGGATGCTATAGCAGAGACTAAATGTTACCTCGCACTTAACTGTATGTTCCCATCACATATTTACATTACCACTCTAACAATAACTTGTTACGACATTACTCATCCGTTGTGAGAAAGACAACAATGTCAGCTTTTCAGCTTCATCGCTTCATTAAATTTTTTTAAATGTGATCTGTAGCTATTATGCTACCTATTTCGTGAAATAACCCACATTTTATAATTCGCAAGGTGTTTGTGTATGCAATGAAGTTATATTCACAGTTTTTGTAAAAAATGTTGCCTATGACCCTTAAGCCACTGTAATTTCTTCTGGACAAGAGTTCAATACTGGTTGTATCTACTAGTGTTTGATAAAACTGTAGCCACACTATTTTGGATACATTGTAATTTACGCAGATTGACTTTAAAGAGACTGCCCAAAAGTGAAATGCCACAATCTGCAAGTATATAAGCATCTTGAGTAAGAAACTGCCTAGAACCCCCTAAAGTCCCTGAGTTGAATTAAACCATTTTTGCAGACACTCTGAACATGGTTAGATAAGGGAAAAAAATCAGAGTTAAGCCACATTGCATAGGGTTTTAACCGACTCAGCTGGGCCGATAGGATTACGTAAATGTCAACTGGGATACATGCTTTCAATCTAGCCCTCTGCTTTTTCTGAAGAAAAAGTATAAACTCGGTCTTATCAGGATCCAATGTGAGTTTACATGTTGCCATCCACTCTTTTAGAACATTATATCAACTGATCAAAAGCAGAAGAGGCAGTTTTCTGAAATGAATGCACATAAAGTTGTCTGTTGTTGGTATAAAATTAAATTTAACCGATCATACTTTCAGAAATCTGCTAAAGAATGGTGTCAACATACAAAGTCATACATTGTAACATATTAGGACTACAAGCACTTTTCTTTTCATTGTAATGTTTTAATATTTTTCTTTGTTAGCAACAGACCAGGCAAAATCCCTTTTGTGGCCAGCTGTCATCTAATCTGTCTAGGTAGGGGGTATATGGCTATTCATAATAATGAAACAAAGACAAAAAATAGGCTACAATCCACCAGATCCCCTTCAAAATTGCAATCCACAACCTAGATTTTACCAGACAAAATAAATGATAGCAAACTTTCTTAGCAATCGACAAGAGGTCAAGCCCATGTCCTAAAGGAATAGCTGGTTTCCTTTATTGGCGTCAGAGCTGTACCGCATGCAAGAGGGAGCCACAGAAGAATTCAAGGTGGAGTTATTTTGCGGTTGAACAGCATCCAGAGTAGAAACAGGCCAAGCAAATTACAGGTATAATAACCCTATCAAACGATTACCACACCATAATTGTTTGATTGCTGTGGATCCACTATGATACTTTGTTATGCCATATTTTTATACGTAATAAATATTTGTTCAAATTTAGAAATTTTCTTTAGAGTTCACTTGGCTTTTTAAATAGTTTAAGTATTGAATGTTTGTTTTGGCTTTATACAATTACCTTGTTTGACTTACAAGAGGAGTGTCATTTAGTTGAATTTATATAAGGTTTTCAATATAAAGTTAGATGAGTTGAGATTAAGTCCGTAACGGACACATATTTTAACAATATACAAAATTGATGGAAAAATCAAATAAGCTGGGCTTTTTGTCGTACTTTTTCTTATTATTACTGCTTTCCATGAAATACCCTCAGTTATTTATCCTTTTTATGTTGTTCTGAATGTTTTTAACTGTACAATAGTTTTGCTAGTTGATATTGCAGGTATTATCGCCCACTACCGGGAGTTACTCAGTGTTGTTTGGTTGTGTTTTTACATTTTGAATATTTTGCTAGTAGATATTACGGGCATTACTGTCCTCTACCGGGAGTTACTCAGTCATTTTTGGTTGTGGTTTGTATTTTATTGACCGTTAATGTTTTCGCTGTGAATTTTTGCATGTTCATTTTGTCTATGGTTTGTGATTCCTTATGATGCGGATTGTTAGACTCCTTCTTTGTATTGTTGGCCTCTTTGTACATTGCCATAAGAGTCAAAACAGAATTCAGACTAGGTGCGATGTCGACCTGCATGGATGTAAATATGATGGACCTACTGCCAAATCCATTTTGTTCATTTATGTCAGGACACATAGAGTCACTTTTTGTGAAAAGGCGTCTTTCAGGCAGCTTGCTCTGGTTCTACTGTTGGTTGATGTAGCTCTAAATCCTGGGCCACTGAAGTTTGGGTTTGCTAACTGCCGGTCCATTAGGAATAAAGGTCCAATTCTCTGTGATGAAATCCAAACTGGAAATTTTGATGTTTTTGGTCTCACCGAGACCCATATTAAAGCTCTAGACACACACTCATTTCTTAATGAGTTAACGCCTGAAGATTTTTCCCTTGTTCACACCAACAGAGAAAACAAACGTGGTGGCGGTGTTGGCTTTTTTATTAAATCTGCTCTTGATTTTAAAACCATTCATTCCCCTGAGTTCTCGTCTCATGAAAATCACACTGTCTGTCTCACTCTCGATGGGCGTCGCTTGTTTCTTGGGGTCATTTACTGGCCCCCTGCCTCATCTGTAGTAAATTTTTTTGAAGATTTTCTGTCATATGTGGGTTTTTGTCTTCCTTATCCTCCTCCTTTGTCATTTGTGGTGACTTTAATCTTCATGTCGACATTATGTCTCCAACAGTCTTTGAATTTAAATCAGTCATTGATTCTTGCTGTCTGTCCTAACACATTGATTTTCCAACTCACCTTCATGGTCATACCTTAGATTTTTTGATGGCTCCATCCGAGTTCTCTGCAATTTCTGATGTGAAAGGTTCAGACTTCATTAGTGATCACAAAATTATCTCTTGTGTGGTTGACTTTCCATCTTTGGATACACCAATTCAGAAAGTTGTTACCTTCCGTCAGTATCATAAATTGAATATTGATAAATTCAGAAGTGACCTCCTGACTATTCCGTTTGTTAGCTCACCATCTGATGATATAGATTTATTGCATGAACAGTACATGTCTGGTTTGTCTGGCCTTCTAGATATTCATGCACCAGAGAAGACTTTAAATACACCCGATCTCAAGTTCTTCACCCAGACAAGGAGCCGCCGACTTTCAGTTCCTTTCAAGTTGTCACTGATACTGAAGTCCTTAAGTTTATCAAGGAATCTCCTTCAAAAACTTGCTCCCTTGATCCATACCCCACTCACATTGTGAAACAATGTATTGACATTCTTCTCCCTTCATTGACTAAACTGGTTAACTTGTCCCTCAAAAATGGCAGTTTCCCTAATCCTTTCAAACAGGCTATTGTCACACCCCTCCTCAAAAAGTCCACCCTTTCAAAAGAGGACTTGAAGAGCTATCGACCGGTGTCCAGTCTTAGCTTCTTGTCAAAATTGGTTGAGCGAATTGTGGCTGCCCAAATTAGATCTCACATGGCTTCTCATGATCTTGGTAACACTTTCCAGTCAGCCTATAAGTTGGGGCACTCAACAGAAACTGCCTTGTTGTACATCAAAAATGAGATTCACTTATTTCTGTCCAAGGGCATGCCTACAGCACTAGTGCTACTCGACCTGTCCGCGGCTTTTGACACTATCGATCATGACACACTCCTATCCTGTTTGTCGTCTATATTTGGTTTTGCTGGATCGGCACTAAAATGGTTTAGATCCTACCTCCAGGATCGTTTTCAGTCAGTCAAGATTGGTTCCAGTCTTTCAAATTTGTTCAAATTGAAGTTTGGAGTCCCCCAAGGTTCTGTCTTAGGTCCTCTTCTGTTTTCCCTCTACACAACACCTCTTGGTCAAGTCATCAGAAAATATACCAGAGTCCGTTACCACTTGTATGCGGACGACACTCAGCTGTTCATTCACTTATCCCCTGATGATAGTCTCAAGTCTTTTGACCGTCTTAAATCGTGTTTGAATGATATTCAGGTCTGGATGTCTGAAAACAAACTCAAGCTAAATCCTGATAAAACAGAATTCATAGTCTTTGGTGCCAAAGACAGACACAAATGGCTCAGTGACTCAGTTTCCTGTCAATATCCTTGGTAATTGCCTCTCTCCCGCAGATGTTGTACGCAATCTGGGCGTTCTGTTTGATGCAAATTTTTGTTTCACCAATCACGTAAATTCTGTTATCAAATCCTGTTTTATTAGCCTCAGGGATCTTCATCGCATCAGGAGGTTTCTTTCTGTGGATACATCGAAAATGCTACAAGGCTCCAATATGTTCAAAATGCTCTTGCACGGTTTGTCACTGGTGCTTCAAAGTACACTCACATTACATCCACCCTTAGGACACTTCATTGGCTACCCATTATACAACGTATTATCTCCAAAACCCTAGTTTGGGTTTATAAGTACCTCACCACTGGCCAGTCTAAGTATTTTGCACCATATCTCCCCTTGTACAAATCTGCCATGAATACAAGACGTTCCAATCCCAAAAATTTGTTCCTTCAGGTTCCCTCTTACTGTGCTTCCATCCATAAATCAAAGGTACATTTTAACAATAGCTTTTCATATGATGCCCCTAAGTTATGGAATGATCTTCCATATGATATACGCAGTGCTCTAAATCTCTCCAGTTTCAAAAGTCGACTCAAAACCTACCTATTTCAGAAATCATTCCCACCATAGCTTCTTACTACCGAACACCGGACAACCTCTCTGGGAACGACTCGGAACATGTCTAATGTCTTATGCCTTATGAATTCGATGGTGTGCCTTAGAATCCATTGATATGGAGATTAAGCACGTGGACAACTGATTGATTGATTAAATTTTAACGCAGCCAAATAGAATTTTGATGCTTCCTGTTCTGATGTTAATCGTTATCTGCCCCAATAATGAGGTGTATCTCTCCAAGAAATATAAAAACATGAGTCATAGCTAGCTAACTGCAATAAGAATACTCACGTAATGTCTGGAAAGACAACATACATAACAAACTGTGTGGGTTGAAGAGAAAGAGAAAGAGTGGTGCTTAATTAACTCTTTACGAAATACCGTAAAGATGTAATTACGTTTTTTTTCTAAATTCATTGCGTGTGAGTTGTTTTATTCCTTCTCTAAAGTTTATTGGCTGGTATTTGCCTTTTGGATAGAGGGTGAAGAAGGTCCCCAAGAATATTACCTGAACATGCTGAAAGTAGGAAATAAATCTGAAATCACTGTGATGATTAACGGAGGTGTTCCACTGGAGCCGGCCCTATAACCAACTCTGCTACTCTAGGGTAGGTTGCAAAAGTCGGGGACCAAAATCCAGAAAAAAGTGTCAAAATGGTGGGTCTGTTTCATCTCCCTGAACGGACATATTACATCCCACTTTGTATGGATCTACCTCCTGACCTGACTTGGCATTGAGATGCTTTTCTCTATAACAATGTGGGCTGGCACCTTGGTGCAAGCTAGTTCATCCCTGGGGCACCTTAAACTGGGATTCCTGTGTTTAGTTCTCTGCATAGGCCATATGTTTTGTAAAATTTGAAGTAAAATGAAGTATATAAAAAATAAAAAAATAAAGTCAAATGGCCTCATGAGTACGTTTTGGCGGGTGTTAATAAAGTATGTGTATCATATGACCAGTTCACCATGGGTCAATGGACTGCTGGATTTTGCAGCACCATGAGAGATGAGTCCGAAGCGGGATCCGAAACATAGGGCTTGTATGGTAGATAATGTTATTGCTTTGCTTGGTGACAGTAATGACTTCTCATTGTCTGCGGTCAATCCATCCATGCAGTTCTCCTATGTTGCATGGAACAGGGAGAAATATCAAATTTTACATGCATTGAAGGGCCCTTATGCTCAGGTACTTTCCTGCACCCGGAATCCCTATACTAGTAAATGTCAAGCTGGTATGCCAATGAGAGGTTATAACACACTGAATCACTATCGTAGCCTGAACCAAGACAATAAGGGTTTATAGACAAAAGATAGTATGGTTTCTCGCCCTAGCTGTACCCCTGCTACTCAAGTAGTCAGAAAAATATATGGTTTGGCAAAAAATTCATCTCGTAGCGACAATATAACCAGTAGTGATCTTGCTCTTAAAAATAGGTTCCAGGTGTTGCAAAATTTATATACAGATGAGGAGTGCCTGAAAACTGAATATGCAAATGCAGAATGCTCACTCCCAGTTTACTATGTTGATCCCAGTGGACTATGTCGACACAAAGAATTGCCCTAGTGCATATAGGAATGATAGTAACAGTCAAGAACAAAAATGTCAGGGAACCTCTGGCAACCAGGTGGCAAATGTTGGTAACAATATTTCATATGGGGCTCTGGGTTTGGTTAAAAGTGTTACTGATGTAGATGTCGAAAGTACTTCTGTATGGGATGGTGAGCATTCTTCTGGTATGGTTGCAAAAGAGAATCACAGAGACAGAACACACTGCGGCTCGAAACCCAAAGTATCAAGTACACATACCTTTCGTGTGAGTGAAAATGTTACTAGTAGGGGAAATGTTATGACTGAAACTATGAGCAGTAAGTACCTGGTTCAATGTGATATCGATACTGTATTGGATCCTCTAGTTGATAGTCAATTTTCTAAAAGTTTTCTTTTTAACTCAGAGATTCCACAGCATATTAGACAACAGTGTCAATATTCTAGGAACTTCAGGTTTTCCCAAGTACAAAATGGGCATGATTTTGGCTCCATACCTCTGACTGATGTTGAGGTATACAGGGGACCCAAAGTAGTTTGGGATCAGCCACTTGATATTTTGGAAGCACATTCAATTATACGTGATAGTGGGATGTCATTTTTTTTTAAAATGCAGAATTCCAGTTCAGACCCAACAAAAATCAGAAATTTGTGCCCATAAGTTAAAAGACTACTGGGATCAACAACTTGCTGGTCTTATAGCCTTTGGCTTCCCATTGGACTTTGACAGATCCAATATTTTGACTTTTACATTTAAAAATCATACTCAACATATTGATCAATATGTTGTAGAGGAATTGAAATATGGTGCTCTGTATTCACCATATCAGTCCTTACCTTTTGAAGTTCTTTTCTGCCCTTAATGACACGTAAGAAGCAGAATTCTGATAAAATACGTACAATAGTGGACCTGAGTTGGCCCAAGAGCCAGTCTGTAAATGCTGGGGTTAATAAAAATTCTTATGTGGTGCTTAATTTGATCTTAAATATCCCTCTGTCGACCACGTAGTTAGGAAGTTAAAATTATTGGGCCCAGATGCACTGTTGTACAAAGTATATATCAGTCGTGCTTTCCACCACTTAAGGATAGATCCAGGAGACATTGATCTCTTAGGTATCAAGCATAATAACTTATCCCTGGATGGATCTTTGCTCTTCTGATTCAGACTCGAATCCGGATTTTTGTAGAAATGTTCTGATGCCATCAGATTTATGATGTCTCAGGCAGGTCATAATGGCATCATGAACTATATTGATGATTTATTTTATTTTTGCACTCCTAATAAAATTTTGGAATTTTGGAACATGTCCATGCTAAAATATGTCTCGATGCTTCTTTGGTAGGCTTTTGGGCATGCTTGATAAAATGGTCTATGTCTTATCCCTCCCAGATTCAAACATTTTCATATTTCTCAATTGGAGATGCTACATTGCTGGCAGGATAAGACAATTAAACTTTATTGTGACAATATGGCCATTGTAGAAGTCATTAAATCAGGAATTGTGCCAGGAATATTTGGCTTATTACTGCCATTTTTAATATTCAAATACAGGTCATCCATGTACCAGGTAAAGTAAATACTATTGCTGACCTTTTATCTAGGTGGGTTATAATGGTTAATCCAGAACCAAAACTTAAACAGTTATTGAGCGACTTTACATGTATTAACACTCATATAATTTAACAGATTAAATTTTTTTTTTATCTTGAAGATTGAGATATTATAATATCAATTAGTATGTCAGCACATGTTTTGTTCACCCATAACTTGGTATGCTGTAGATATATATTATAATTGTAGCTTGCCACCAGGGCCCTTGTAAGCTGTCACAGGCATTTAGATATTCTACATCCAGAACTTATAGTCGCATGCTTCAAGATTTTCTGGGTTTCCTGGTGGTGGCTGGGATCTCTCTCCAGCAGGTAACACATCAAGTTTTAGTTGCATTTATGCAGTACTGGTTGGATAAACAATGCACACATTCTGACATTGCCAACTATCTCACGGGAGTTAGGGTATATTTTGTAATGCGTGGTTGTGATACAACCACTTTCAGGTATGAACAATTACAATATTTTCAAAAACCTATCAAGTTGTATACAGAATTCAAACCCAAGTTAAAACACAGTTATCACGTTAGAACAATTGGAAAGAATTGTACACACTTGTGATACACTGCAACATTCAACAACCTTCAAATCATTGTATTTAGTCGCCTTCTTTTCTTTTCTGAGGTTTTCCAATTTGCTTCCACATACAACAGTTTCCTTTGATCCTACTACACAATTTTTTTCAGAAGATGGGATCACCCTTCTCATTAAATGGTGAAAGACTTTACAGAAGATACTACCACAATTTCCTTGCCCTCTCATGGATCTTCAACCATTTGTCCAGTAACTGCATAAAATAAACTAGTTCAACTCTATCCAGCTCACAATAATGCTCCATTTTTTAGGATTCCCAGGTGCCATAGGCTGGTTTCTCTTACTGATTCTGTGGCCAGAAGTCACCTCAAAGAAGTTTTTAGCTTTAATGCAAGTTTCCCCTCATTTTAAGTTTCATGATTTGAGGAGGGCTGGTTCAACATGGGCTTTAATTTTGGTGTCCCTTTAGATCATATTAAACCCCATGTCACCTGGGCATCTGACTGCGTGTGGCATTATATTGCGTCAGTTCCACAAACTTCATCAACTGTTAGTTAGTGCTTTCAAACTACACCTACACTCTTAGTTTAGCTGTTTGGGTGGTGATATATCCTTTCTTGTACGTATATTTTGTCTATGCCACATAGCATTTTAAACCAATCTCAGTTTAATGTAGCAAATTTACTTGTATTTTCTGTTTCTGGCTACGTTAACTTGACCGAAACCTTTCATAAATTTCAAACTTTACAATATTCGACCGTGTTTTCACAACCCCCTTGGTGAATCTCACTTATTTGATTTGGGTGTAATACTTGATATAACCTGGACTTAACCTTTTGCCACTGCTTGACCTTCGGTGGGTCACTGGGGTCAAGCTCTGTCTCAGTCGGTCATATCTGTTACATTCTTAACATTTTCTAAGCTTTGCTTCTGCTGGTTCACCTACGAAGTTGCTTTCCTTTGGCTTCAAATTGTTGTTACTGATCATGAAATATATTATTCATAATATTCACATGCATTTATGGCTAACTAATTGCTAATCAGATTGTATTTTTACAATTGTATAATATTGTTATTTGTATATGCTTTAAAAATGATCTTAGTAGAATAAATATTATCTAATCCCAGCTATGCTATTTATATTGTCTTTTGGTGGACCGGGGAATGGATGGGAAACTACCAGGTCAAGCTATAAACCCCTAACAGACAAACCGTAGCAAGTCCTAAAAAGTTGTACTGACACACAGACAGCACTGGACCATTATCGCAACCCACCCTGGCTGGACTGATTAATTGCTGGAGTCAGGATTGAGAGTCGGGATCAAACCAACACTATATTAACCTATAATTAAACTGTATTAGTCATAAATGGCTGTCATTAATCGCTATTTGCCACTGCAAAGATGCCAGCTACAGATCACAGTATCTTCCTACATAGGCTTAGAGAGACTTTCTACAGACGTTTAGGGTGTTTTTATTAAGTTTAATATTTTGAATTTCATCCTGATGATTTTCAGACGGAAAAGGACACATCTGAAACCAGGACCATCACCTGCCCTACAGCCAGCACCACAGCCACAGCCACCACCCAGGAGAAGAAGAAAGCCACCAAATCCCTGGGTCATGCCTTGGATCCTTCAAAAACGAGAAAAATGATGCTACAGTAAACCTTCTGGTCGACTTAATACACACTGATATCCCAGGATACCAGAAATTTATCAGGATGCAACCTGCCTTTTTGACCTCATTAATGAATACATACACCACCGCATCAAGAAGTCAGTCACCAATGTTAACAAGCCCTTAGAGGTTCGATTGAAACTTGCAATAAAGCTGAGACACCTGGGAACAGGAGAGACCTACATCTCCTTGCAATATCTGGTTGGCCGAAGTACCATCTGTAAATTCGTCCCCAGGGCTGCTGAGCAATCCTTGATGAATTTAAGAAGTATTTGTGCTGCCCTACTGATGCTGAAGACTGAAAAATGTTTGACAATAAGTTCAGGTCCAGATGGAATATCCCAGACGATCTTGGGGCACTGGAGAAATATAATGCCATGAAAAAGTAAAAAAAAGTCTGGAAGTGACTATTACAACTACAGGGGCTTCTTTTCTCTGGTGCTGCTAACCCTAGTTGAGGCAGAATACAGATTCCTCTGGATAAATGTAGGGTCAAGTGGATGTTCATCAGATGCACAGATTTTTAAATGAAGCAATATGAGGGAGAAGATCAAGGATGGCAGTTTGTTGCTTCCACCAGTTGAACCACTGTGGAAGGACAAAATTTACACTATTTCGTCCTGGGAGACAATACCTTTGCTTGCCTTGGGCACCAACCCCAGCAAATTTTGTAGTGGCCCTAAAAATGAACAGGTCATCCTTTGAGGTAGGCCAAACAACAGCGAGACCTGAAAGACTACTTAAATCACATGGGGGCATTGATTGCGTGGGAGGACAGGATCTGAGATGTGTCCGCCAAATACCCTGGGGGCAGAGGAAGCTGGCATCTATCAGTCCTTTTTTTGGACTACCTGAATATTTGAAAAAAAATTTATTTAAGCTGGCGTTACCCAAATTTCCAACAAATTTCCAAAGAATATCCAATCCATTTCGCACAAGTTTCAAAATTATTTCAAACCAAAGCACAAGTCCTCTCAGACTGCTGAAAAACTTCAACCCAAGTTAGGTGTAGGATGGTGTAATACTTCTTGTCTTGGGATATTTTTTAAACATGCAGTTGATAAACTGTTTTTGATCGATTTAAGTGGATTGACTGCTGGGGATGCTGAGATTGGGCTGCTGCTGATGTTCTTGCTGTACGGTGGTGGTTGGAAGAGGGGTGGCGTGTTGGTGCTGCTCAGATGGTGAAAATGGCTACAGTGAGTTAATTTGTTGGTAATTCATTACTGATTGTAGATTCCCAAAGAAGCTAGAGAGTCCTGATATGTCTTGTTGACTTTTTTTGCCTGTGGCATAGGCAACTGACGGTGGGTTGAAGTGCTTTGCCAGGTCAGTGTGAAAGTAAGCAGTTCTGAAGACCAGAGTTGTTGGTCGTCAACAACTATGAAGGAAGCCGGCTGCCCTCTGGGTTGCTGCTGTGCCTAGGTACCCATTTGGCTCTGGTGAGCAGTTTGGATGGCCTGGCATGCTGGCATCTGAGTCTCTGAGATGGTTAAGATGTATTCCCTTACAGCTGGTGCTGCTTACTGTGGCTGTTGAAATGTGTGTGGAACAAATGTTGAAGTTGCACTAGAGCTCCTATAAAGTGTGTTAGTTTGGGGCTGATGGCTCCTTTCCTCTGCCCTGTACTGGATGCCGCTTATATGTTTCACAGCCTCGTTTGTGAATGTTTGAAAGTCTCTATCTTGTAACGACACCACCTCAGATGCTAGATAGTTACACAAGGCTGTTATGATGGGCTCCTGCCATGGCCTAAAAATCTTTGCAAACCGGTCCATGAGCTACTGGTCACTGGGAAACTGTGCTGGGGTTCGTATTGTGCTGTCTGATCACATTCTGATATCCATACTATCTGTGTCGTTTGAACTTCTGGAGATGTACTGAGGCAGTAGATGCACTGACTCCTCAGACTGGGGACTTAAAGATTTGCCGAGTCCCATGCATCTGATGTGCATCTTCAAGAAGTCTTCAAGAAGCCTGACCAGACTTGGACTGTATGGGTTTTCTGTAGCAAGTCCGTTGGGATTCAAACCAAGTCTTGCATACTTTGATAGATGGCTTGGGTCTGTTGGCGAACCTCTCCGAAAGGCATACCTTCCTGGTCTTGTTCTTAAAATGCTCATTGGTCTAGTTGTACAACTCCTTGTGGTCCTTCACAAAGTCCACAATAGCCTCCTCATCTGAGTCCATCAGGTAGATTTTTGTCATGTACCCCCTCCTTGTGCCTAGAGTGCGATTGAGATGTGCCTGTCTCTATTCAATACTCTGTGTTCATTAGTATGTCACTTCTGGCTCTCCTTGTATGCTTTTTGTACCATTCACTCCTCTGCTGAGTGTGTAGTTTCCTCCCTCCTGGCTTTCTTCCTCGTTTCTTTGCCTCTTCCTCCCTTTGTCTTGCATCCCTTTGCTAGCACCTACTCTGTATATCAGCAGCCATATCCCATAACTCAAACTTTGTTGGTGTGTCTGTGGGGACTTCTCTCTTCCTCACTCTTCTGCCATTCTAAGTACTCATTTTTCTTAGTAAAAGCAGCATTTATAAAAAACACAAAATCCTAACCAAAGTAAACAATAAATCCTCGTTAATTTGTTAAAAAATAAGAGCCTTATCTTAAAGACTGGGAAATTCTTCCAGACAAAATGGTTACAGTAGAGAACAAAACAGGAAGTAAAACATAGGTACTCACGCTGATGGGCGATAATAGGTGATCCCACAAAAATCTCCACATTTACAAACTTAAAACTCACCATTTGCTTTCTTCCTTATCTGTCACCTTTTTTATTTGTCAAATGACACAAAAATCCTGCATATTAGGACAATGTTGTTGTTTAACCTCACTCGTCCATGCATTCAAAACACCAGGACATGGAAGAATTGTTAAACATTGTCCATAAAATGAAGTCACATGACCTACCAGGAAAGCATTAAACTATTGCTCGAATGTGGTTTCGAAATTGCAACTTTATATTTTTATTTTTTTCCAGGTGGGTATGTCAATTATATATCGTTATCGAATATTGTGTGAAAACACTGTACTTTTATTTATTTAAGCTATGCATGTCACCATATAGGATATACACAGCATTTCATGTTGTCGATATTGGCTAATTATTTTAATATTTTGACGATTGTCAAAAATATAAGAATTTAAAATTTAAGACTAATATAAAACTATAAATGCTGTATAAGGCACATTTTAATTGAATAGTTTCATTTAAAGGTGAATTTATGAAGTCAAGTTATATATGTACTCGGCCAGCCAATGTGGTTGATATTTACAGTAATAATGCTGAGATTGGGGTGCTCGGGTATGAGATTTTGGATTCAGGTAGACACACAGCAATCGGGTACCTGGTTATTTGGATACCCGTTGAGATCATTAGTTCAAAAGTATTCCGGGCATTCATTCCTTTTGAATGTTACTATGACATTTCTCCACAAGAAATAGCCCATTATTTCATGTTGTAAGCAGTCACCAACAAATCCTACTACTTCCTTGTTTTCAGAAAATGCTCTGTATGTTCCACCTTATTCACAACCCCATTCCTGCTTTGTGACAGAAGAATCATCACAACTCACATTGTTTCTCTTCTACCCCTAGCTTATTAGTGTTAACTTTAGTGCAAAAGTTGCCAAAAATCTTCACTGGTGTCTAGGGTTTTATCGCCATAATGTGCTTTGTTGAGATTTAATCTTGGCACACTGAAAGAAATTAAAAGAAAATTGTACAAATCTTGAATTTCTTTCACGATTAATGGTGAATGTCTCGGTAGACATGTAGAATTTTTTTTCACAATCGTAGGCGATTGTTAAATCATATTGATTCTCATGTATTCTCCAATGTTATATCACATTATCTCAAATGCTAGAAAACAATTTTGAAAGCTTATGAATAATTCCAAAATCTGATAGGAACCTTCCAATCGGAAAAAAATGCTGTCATATCTCATTCAGGACTGCTTTTCATGGCAGTAGATCAGCAATCTCATAGGGGGCCACGGTGGCAGCGTGGCAACACACTCGCCTCCCACCTCTGAGGCCGGGGTTCGGTTTCCGGCATGGCCTCCTCAAGTGGGAAAGCTGGTAGTTGCTTGCCGTTGGTTGGCAGTTTACAGCACAGAACCCTGACTGTATGTACTGGTTTCCTCTGCCCTTCCAACTACCCGTAGTGATATGACCTGTATAGTGTTGAAAGCGAAGTAAACCCCACATAAATAAACAAATAATCAGTCTCATTTAGACATATTTCTGGTTATTTAACAATTTTAACTACACTTGGAACTGACAGAATGCCTGATTAAGGATATTGGAGAACTGTTTTTATGCACAGCAACAAAATCTGAATACGCAGGATTGTTTTAAGATTGGTCACATGAACATATTTAAATGCTTCTCATATAAGCAAGTTGTTGTATAATGCCAAGTAAAAGCAGGTTTTGTTATATTTCTTACCAAAAATGTAATATTTAAAAGAAAAAATTTCCTGATCAAATACATAAAGTTATATAATGTTAACTCCACATTGTAAAACCATGGTTTCAAAGCTCAGGTTATATATCCAAAATGAAAGTGAAACTGGAACAGAATTCTCCACCGACCTGTGTGATGCATATTATGTTATTTCTGGCAACAAATGCTGTTATTCATGACTAATAACAATATTGTGAAATAAATGTAATAGACATGAATGTATATTGTGGAAAGACATATTATTCAGATTCAGTTTCCCTACATTGGGTTTTTGGAATTACAAACAATCAGTGACAATTATTTCCCCTGCATACATCTAATTATAGTTAAACAGATACAATTGTATATCTGAATTTGGAATTTTTATCAGTAATATATTGGTTATCGCAGTGTTGCTGCTTTCTTTGTGACAAAGAATCACTCAAAATAGTTTCAAGCTCTTTAGTGGGTGACTATATAAGTCACAATACTGTATTGGTAAACCAGCAGTTTCCATTGTTTGTTCAGTATTGCTGGATCACCACTGGGTACGGTGGATTATTCTGAAGAGGCTGATATCGGCATATCCTTAACATTTTAGATAGAACAGCCTGGGTATGTAGTTTCTTTAGGAGACGTATTTAGTGGGTTTTTTATATTGTTCAGTTTTTCTGTATTGCTACATCACAACGGATACGGATATGCAGATGAAGAATAAGGATAGTGCCATACTTTGACTGATTATCTGTATGTTTCTGTAGATAAGCTTCCAGTACAGGTATGCAGTTTGTTTATTTCAGTGTGTCATTATTCTGCGAGCTCTACTCAGACTTGCGTTTCAAGGGATCACTTTTTTTTGTCTCCAAACTTTCATGAATTGTGGGGTGGTGTGATCAGCATCCGTCTGTTCACTGAAGTTAAGCAGCAATGGGCTATATTTGTACTGGGATGGGTGACTCTTTCAGTGCATTACTTGTGTCTGTAATGGCTATGCTATTTCCTGGTGTTTTTTTTTTGTGGTGGGTATTTTTAGAATAGTTCTCTTTAACTAGCCTCTATCTCAAACCAGAAATACCAGTGGACTCTCAATTTGTATTCTGGGAATTTAAAAACTTTACACAGACACAGTTTACACAGCCAACAACGGGGTCTCAGTTAAGTGGCTTCCAAATAATCTTATTGTAACAAAAATGCTATTTCCTGATTTTTTTATGAATTGAAGTGAACAAATAATAACATATTGCAAATTATGGTCATGCTTTCTGACAAATAGGAATAACAATGGATATGGTTATGTTTTTGACAGAGTATGTTTGTTGGCAAAATAACTCAAAGTGTTTCCAACAGATTTGCTTGAGGGAGTGTTGACATTATCAACGGGAATAGAGGATTCAAATTCGGTGATGATCCACATCACTGTCTGGGTTCCAGGAATTTATTATGCAAATTTTACCCTCAAAGTTGGCAAAACAACTCCAAATGTTGTAAAATGCTTACCATTTTGCAGTAGTGCATGGTGTGGATGTCAATCTTTCAGATTTACTTTTATATCCAAATGACATATTTCCAAAGCACTAAAACTTGCAACATGTGCTATTGTTGGTTTTGTTTGAGATTGCTTCAGTATATACCCAGAGATTTTATGGAAATAATTATTAAAATTATCCTATCCTATTCCTCCATTTATTTGCCTTTTTTTTGTAAAGCCTATTATGGGCTTAATTTAATGTTGAAGTTCTGCTTTATATTCTGTTGTATTAGGTAGAAACAGAACAGAATGAAAACATTTATCAAAGAAAACAAGCAAAATCCAGGGAAATCCTATCACTGGCGTCAGGGATTTCTATTTATAAACATCTTGGGATTTCCAAGAAATGTTTTACTTGTGTAGATAGCTGTATTATAGTAGTAGCTCTGCATAGGACGTAGATCTTCAAATCTGCAGTTCTATGCCTTCACAGATTTAAATCAAGCTAGGATCTCGATAACTTTTTAAATATATAGTGTAATTAATTTTTTCTTCAACACATATTTTATCCCCCACAACAATATTTTATTTAAACGGATAATTTTTATAGCTTTAACCATTTCAAAAAATCAAGCAATAACAGCCTCATTGTCAAGACAAATATATCCAGACACGAGAGAGCAAAAGTTCTAACCTCCACAAGAGTATTATGTTTTGGGTGTGTTCATTTGTCTGTTTACTTGTCTGTGTTTACCATAACTCCAAAAGTAGTGCACAGATCTTTCTGGAGCTTTTTATGTGGATAGGCCCTGACCAGAAGAAGAAGTGATTATATTTAAGAAAATATTTTGAGTCATATTCTGGAAAAAAAATTATTAAAGATCCAGTTTCAACGTATTTTCAATGACTTTGGCATTCTCATTGTCTGTGTTGATAGCACTATGCATATGTTCAGTTTTTGGGCCCTCTCGGATCCTCACGAATTGTGATCCTTTGTTGAAATGCAAAATATCACAAGAGTTCTGAGATATAGATATACTTCTAGCTTTCAGAGTTAAAGCCTCTCTTACTTCCCAGCATGCGTGCATGGATGTCCTGGTTACAGAGAAAACACGGCTGATTTGCAAGGGACACTGAAACTACAAGTACGATTTTGTAACAGAATATCAAGTTCGCAGAGAGCCCGCTATGAAAATTTGCTTGCACATTATTCTCTGTGTGCATGCAGTATGGCTACAAACGTGTCCATGTGCCTTTTCCTTGCTAGTGTTGTAGGTTCTTCCCATTTACTTACAGGGTTTGCACAGTGGTAACACTCTCACCTCCCACCTCTGAGGTCGGTTTTCGGTTGCCGGCATGGCCTCAAGTGGGAAAGCTGGTAGTTGTTTGCCGTTGGTCGGCAGTTTACAGTACAGAACCCTGACGAACTGTATGTACTGGTTTCCTCTGCCCTTCCAACTACCCATCGTGATATGACCTGTACAGTGTTGAAAGCGAGGTAAAACCCCAAATAAATAAATACAGGGTTTGCAGATGCCATATGATACACTCACGGGTACCTTGCATGTAAAGAAACCCACTGTGAGGCCTATAGCTAGTTACAGTCTGTTCTTAGATGTTCAGGTAGTGACACTCTTGTTGGGAGAATTCACCTTGTTTGCAGTGCAAAGATCTACTTCCCCACAAACAGGCCACGGCTGTATTTTTTACCAATCAACATAAAACATGTACATGTGTATACAAATACAATGGGATGGTGTCAATTCCACCGGTCACACTGAATGCTTACTTAGTATTGCAACACCAAGTAATATTGCACATGTTGGCCCTTGGCAAAGGAATGCATTCTTACAGCGCTTTTGTTGTCTTTGTTATATTTCTAAATTTACATAATCTTTTACATAATTTTGCTCTCTCAGTTGGCAGCTCTACTTAAATTGTGTAAACAGTACAAATAATCAATTTTACAAGCTCATAACTTTTACTTTACAAATTAATTATGTCATCTTGCCATTAAATTCTTGTGTTTTGATACTTTACAAATTACATACATGTTCTATTTCTAGTGTTATTTCTCCTGCACCTTTACATAACTTACAATTTTCTGAAAGACAACTTATCTTTGCACATTTTCACCTCGTGTATGTCTGGTGCTGTCCAAGGCTATTCCCCAGGCTGTGTGGTACAGGCATCTCTGGTGCTACTATTTTTAAAATATGTGTTTTTTTGTAGAAGTTGAGTGCATGGGGCAAAAATGATAGGCTTCAGCTTAAGGGTCAGTGGACATGTTGCAAGCACCTGTCTTTAGTTGCATATCCCATTCACTAGGTGTCACTCTTGTAGGTCACGGAACTACTTTTTTTTTTTACATTTTATGTTCATCTTAGCAACTCCCTCCAAACTCTTTGTTTACATTTTTATAATAAACACATGGATAATCTTGAAGAAAGTCCTAATTGACTCAATATTAATAACCAACAACGGCTTCTGTGAATTGTGTTGGGAGAGGCTAAAATTTACTTTTTTTAAGTTTTTCAAATCCTTCTTCTTCAATTTATGGTTGGTGGAGGGGGGGGGGAAAGTTTATTTTTCAGCATTTTAACCATTTTGCTGAATTGAGTACAGTTGCCTGATCCATTTCAATAATATGACATATCCTCCAGTTGACTGTAATTACGTTAGATTCAAATGGAATGTCACAGGTTGGTCATTTTCTTGTTTAAGGATGACATTTTAACTTTTGATGGCATATTGCCTTTCCACAAAAGTGCATTAGTCAAAGCAACTTTCCCTTTTAGGTTACAAGAACATGCTTCTACACAAGACTCTTCTGTTCTTATCAAGTTTTAACACTATAAACACTAGAGTTTGATTATAGATCTTTTATTTCAATATATGCATTTTTATTAATGATAAGTGTTTCTGTAGCACAATTAAATACATATTGATTCTAAGTTACCTTTCATTCCCTGACCCCCCAAGTCAATAATAGCCCAATAATTGGGATTTAAAAGTTTATTATAAAATATAACTTGAACAGAATATACATGATGAAACCCCAGTTTTGAAATGTACAACAGGTGAAAAGCACCCAACTATAAAAACAATTAAAACATGATAAAGTTACCAAATGAAATAAGAAGCCAGCAATGTAGTAATTACAACACAGGCTACAGGAAGATAATACTTCGGTAATTAATAACAAATATTTAAAATAATAACCATGAAACATTTAACACATCTGAATACTAGATGCTAACAATAAGTCAACCATTGGAGCACCTGTAAGTACCTACTGACCAAAGTAGTGCCAGACTATCATTACCAAAAGAGATAAGCGGAACGAAATAGACCATTCGCTGTTACAATTAGATCAGATAAGAAGCTGATCATAAACCTAACGACCAAAGTAATTTAAATTACAACATCTATAATATTAAGATAACATATGTAATGTATGAGCCATAACGATACCAAGACAGGTTATAAAGCCAAAGATAATACGTGCTCGAACTCTACATGATAATAAAAATAGTAGCCATGTCATGTAATTTAAAATTTAAAAGTTGAATAAACAAGGTAATTACTATAAACAATACTGAATAATTTTTAAAGTCCCAGGCAAGTCCATGAGCAATGTCCACAGAGCAACTAACAGTTGAATGTGAAGGAGCAAAAGCACAGATTCTACAGGTCCCTAGCTTATTGACATACACCTTGTCTTGTAACCAACACTAGCAGGCGCTTCAGGTGACAACTTGACCTCCTGCTGCCAAGCTCAAACCGATCCAAAGCGTCCAGTTGAGATGCTCCCACAGCACGACAACCAGAGCAAACTAGCATAGTAACATAAAGCACAAATCAGCAGTCTTTCCTGATGATCTGTACGACATCCCAGTAACGACCACTGTGGTGATGGATGTTACAAAAAAACTAGCATACTGATAACATAGAAATAATTACAGGCGATAGCCAAACCCAAGTACAGTTCCCCAAGGGTGGTCATGTATTATACGCTATGACAATTCAGAGTCACAGCCTGAGGGCGAAGCCAACAGTCATTGTAAGACAACATGCACTAAGAATCAGATAATGGCATACCACATTGTCCATAATATGATGACGAACACAGTGAGAGTCCTTGTCGAGCACCATTACATCAGAGTTCATATCTTAAGCAGTTTGAAAACTTGTGTATTGGTAATCAAATGCATACGGTTTGTTGCTGAACATCCACAACACCCCTCGAAACACATAAAGAAACCTGTAAATATAAATAAAGGGATCAGAGTTACAATGAGCTTATACAACCTTAAAGTTATTTTCAACATTTTTATGGGTGACATGGACAGAGGTATACATTTATGTGTGGGAAAATAAAGCACACAAGTGTCAAGTATTAGTGTGTCAGTGCAAATGAAATATATTTGTTTTGGCAAAGACAAAATTTAATGACAAACTGTTCCATAACAAGAGTATATTGGTGAACATAGGGACATTTGAAATTTTACAAGTCTCTTCTGCCTTTATACAGCATACAAAAGACATTTGATTTTTCTGATTTTAAGTTAACAATAATATGATTATATGAAGATGTGACATTTAAAATCTGGTGAAGAGGAAGTGCAGAAACTTAGGAAAAGATATTTAGTGTGAAAGATACGCTTTAATTTATGATATTTCTTGTGCTATTCAAAGTACATTTTGTAAGGCTTTAAAAAGAAAGAATGTCATGTTTACATTAAAATTATCATGAATAGTAATGCCATTACCTGCAGAGAGAAGCCATGTTTTATGCTGTTTCAGCAGATGTCTTTCTGGCTCTGTAAAAGGCTCTGTAATGGCTCTTTATGGCTCTGTAAAAGAAATACAGAGTATAAGTATAATGAGATAATGGAATAGTTATCAAACTAAATAATTTATAGGGACATTTTGGGAGCAGAAAGTAGCTGGTCAATTTTGTAATTGAAAGCTATTAGGCACTGACAATGAACTACCAACTTTGCCTCTTTAGATTAGGGATGGGAATTGAAATTACAACCTTAAAGATGACAACCAATACTAGGGGCAGCATGACTAGCCAACTTATCGACAACGGTTAGAATAGTGTTATTAACCGGTTCACATTTTTAGCATGAATGTAGTAAAACATGGTAGAAGGTCTGAATCCGTCAAATATGTCCATATTGTCACATTTTTAAATCCAACATCAGCCACGTTTTCTGTGATGTTTATACATTCACGTAAAACCGGAATACAATATACCTCTTATATTGCCCACTTCCTTTTTGAGAAAAATGCATCTGAAGTCACATGAAAACAGCTAATTTATTAAATTTTACAGATTATATACATATATTTTTATTTTATTTCACATATTTATCGTTTTCATTGCTTTTTACAATAAGAAACTTAAAGATTTGTGGTAGTTTTATAAATTCGACTGTTATTCTGTGTCAACAAGGATAATACTTGGCGATTTGGAAATTTTTGGAGTCGTGACATTCCTAGCCAAAACACTATTTTATTATCCATCACAAGCCGTATTTGTGCCATATAGGGGGATATACAGAACGGGATATACTTTTGTTACACACGCGTATAATCTTATTATCTTTATTATAATACACAAATATTACCATTTAAAGTTAGCTTGCTGAGATCAAATTTAAGGAACTGCTCACGAATTCCACCTAGTTTTTGTCGTGGATGGGCCAACTCAGGCAGGATAGCATTTCTATAAAAATATGTAAGTTTGTCTAACATTGCACTGATTGTCTCCTCATCTGCCTCTATCCTTTGTACATACATGTCTACTTGTGTTTTCAACACATAGTCCACCCATTTTTTCTTTGTGACCAACAAAAGTCCCAAGCACTGGTAGTAGTGATCGTGCTTGTTTTTTAACCTCAAGTGACCACTCCTGTCTGCTGCCAATGGGAAGTTATACTTGTCTTTTCTTGCCTGAATAAGGGCATCAGCTATAGTTAAATTTCTGTATTTTGACAAATTTTTTATTTTAATAAGTCCTAATTCTTCATCTTCTGTATCCACAACTATTCCATCTGGACTTGCAGCCAAAAAGGGAAACTTCTGTGAAATAATCAAACCTTGCTTTTCAACAGATACTTTTTCATTGCACTTCAAATTTTCATATTCCTTAATAGATTCATTTGCTTCTTCTCTGCCATACTTGGTGTGGTCTGTGATGAATTTTGGTTTGTACAGTAACTGATTCAAGATAACAGATGGTTTGCTTGTTTGCCTTCGTTTGATAATTTTCCCAAAATTTGAGGCTGTTAACCTGATCCTACGTTCCCCATGCCAAGTTGAGTTATTCTGCTCTATTGTTTCTTTAGCTATTCTATTGCCTTCCCCAACACTGATGCAAACCCTTGCCTTATAAAATTCTTCCATTACCCTGTGTAAGTCATCCCTCCCTAAGTCTGGTTCCTGCTGTAAACTACTTGGCCTATAACTACAAGCACCCCCTTTATTTTCTTTCCCTTTCCTGAATTTCCATTGCTGACGTTTCTTAATCTGAGTAACACTTTGACTATATTTTAACATCTGTTGATGGGTTCTAGACTTTTTTGCATAATTGCATTTGCTTCCTGATTTAAAATTTCTTGCCACACTTTTGGACTCCAGTCAGGGCCATAATTAAACCTCAATCCTGCTCCCATACTCCTAGCATGCCAACCACCCTTTTGCACTCTGTTGATCTGTTTCCCACCATCAAACTTTGCTTTAATTGCCATCCAGCACTCTGCCAAATTTGATGTAAAATTACCGATTAATCTTTCTGCCTTAGCTACATACCTATTCATTATTATGTTGAGTTGAAGCATTAAATCCTTATTCAAAGTAACTGGTGGCCCACTTATTCTTGAATTTTCCTCCTCCCCCACAGACATCCCTTCAGTCCAAAATTGGTATGTTTCATTCAAAACATTTGAAACAGTCAATGCATCATCAAAGGTCTCATCATCTACCCTTTCAAAATTGTCATATTGCACCTCTGTAACTTCCTTTACCTTAATAGTTTTACAGAAACTGGGAGAACATTTCTCATGGTGGCCAAATTTATGAAACGGCATTAACTTGATATCATTTTGCAAATCTCTGACTGCCCAACACTTTTCCTTCCCACTCTTAAATTCATTTGTTCTCATTTTGATACAATATCTTATTGCACTAACCATTTGTACCCTTTTTACCTTTGTCAACCCATTCCTACCCTTAAAGTCTGAGTTCTCCAATGCAGTTCTGATGCATTTACAAAAGTGATTAGCACATTCTATCTTTCTTAAGTCCCTGCACCAATGTGGGTCATTTTTGATGAGAGTATCTAAAACAGAGCTATCGCCATCTCCTATCATTTTCAAATATCTAAGCCCAAATTTAGATTCAGCTTCATTAAACCATTCAAGAATGATATCTGATTACATTGCACGTGATGATTCTGACCAATTGTTAAAACACTTATGCTCTTTTGGTTTTACCTTCATGGTTGCAGCCGTGCTACAAATTGCACAGTATTTTACCCTAACCCCAATGTGTAAAACTTTTTTAGTTCTTTGTCCTATTATAATCCCAACACCACCAAGTGCATTGTATGAATGTTTATGAGACCGTGAAGACCAACCACCATCAACTCTTACAGTTATTGCCGGTACCCCCTCATGCAACTCATTGTTTTGCATTGCTAGCTCTCTTTCTTCTTCAGCTGCCTTTCTCATATCTTCCCCTAATTTGTCCTTCCACCACTCCCCTATTTGATGTTCAATCCGTGAAAATGTTTTTTTGTGCCAGTGGCGGAACCCCCATTGTACTGAGTACTTCTTCTAGTTTTGACCCCCACCACCAGTCGCCATACTGCCCCACACTGCAGCCAAATTTATTGAATATCTTTTGTGCCCATTGGCATCCCTAATTTTAGAATCAGTTTCAAAATAAAAATACTTCCCACATCCAGAACATCTTGCACGAAATATTGAAACTAAGCCATCCCTTCTGACTTCCCCTTCTAAAATGATCCCCTCATGATTTGATTTCATATGGATATGTAAATCATTACATGTTGCAGAGTGCACTCTCAACAAAGTCACCATCTCCTTCAATTTCTCTAAGTTAACAATCCTTCGGCCTTCTAAATTTAGGTGTGTGGATTCTTGATACACTTGCTGCTCTGACAATTTAAGGCAAGCCTTTTTCCTTATCCTCTGTGCCATTGTATTTGTATGCTTGTGCATTTTTGGTGAACTGATAATTCTTTTCTTCACCTGAAAAACAACATTGAAATATAGGTTATTTTTTTAAACTAGACCTATGCATCGGAGAACCTGTATCCACTAGAAAGACAACTCACCAAAGCCAGTGAACCATCATTTTACCTTGAAGGAGGGGCCAAAGGTCAAGTCTGACATCAGAAGATTCCCAGCCTACAATATCCTGCAAGTTGGTTTCACATTGCAAACCTCAAGGACCAATAATAAGCAAGTTATAAGCACTTTTAAGCTTGTCTATCTTTGTATGACCTTGAAGCAGGAGTCCAAGGTCAAATATGACCACATAAAAAGATTCCCAGCCTATGATTTCCTATAAGTTGCTTTACCATTCCAAACCTCTAGGACCAATAATAAGCTAGTTATAAGCACTTTTAACTTTGGCTATCCTCATTTGACCATGAAGGAGGGGCCCAAGGACCAATAATAAGGGAGATATACACACTTTTAAAGTCCGCTATGTGGGTTACTTTGGAACTCCGTGGATGACCTTGAATTAAGAGCTTCAAGGTCAAATGTCCGTGGATGACCTTGAATTAAGAGCTTCAAGGTCAAATGTCTGGAAGGTTGTAGAAGATATATATATCTGTTATACATATCACCTATGAAGACATTCAACCTTCTACCTATGAGAAACAGCCAGTAGAAAAATGAAAGTAGCCACCATTGCTATTACTCAATTAGCTATGGACCTAGGTCTGAAAAAACAGCATCAAATGAAAAGACATAAGCAATAACGTCATAAAACATTGAACATTGCTATTTGCAGAGATTTGGCAAGGCTGTGGCGGCCATGTTGTTTTTCAAAATATGCCCAAAATCAATACCAAACAGGCTATTTTTAGGCTGTATAAAAGTGCAACTACACACTTATGGCAGCCATGTACTTCAACGAAAAAAAAACCCATGGCAGAACACCTAAAAAAACCATGGCAGCCATCTTGTTAACACCTGTGGCGGCCATCTTGTTTTTCCGAATCAGCCGAAAAAATTCTAGGCAAGTTTTTTCAATGATGAATTTATCCTGCAAATTTGGAAGCTCTAGCTATAATATTTTAAGAGATAGAAAGGCTTTTGTAAAAACATGATGAACGCACGCACGCACAGATGCTCGGACAGAGGGCATTTTATAACCTCCCATACCGGGCCTATCGGCCGGCGGGAGATAATTATACTTGTACATTATTGATGCATGGGTGGTGCAATTATTTTTATCAAGTTTTAATCATTTTTATGTACGAGTGTCTCGAGTTAATACCGTCCTCAGTTTACAACACAGGTGACCACTGTGTAAACCTTATTCATGATTATGTCATACTTTACATCCTTGATAAGAAACTGACAATTCATCAATAAAAAATATTTTTTTGTCAATTTGAATTTCTATCTGAATGGAGCCAAGTTTGTATTAAAAATAGATATAGGTGGGTCCGACTTGATGGGGGCTGATTTGCTCTGTTCAGAATACTCTAAAAATAATGAACAGATCTTTCAAAAAGATTTTTGTGCATATTGCCTGACAAAATGAAGAATTTGTTGCATTTTAAGAAAGATCTGGTTTATATTCTTCAAACAGAAATAAAAAATCCGTAGGGCCTTGCAAGTAGAAAAAGTTATTTGATTTGGTTAAAGTCTTAAAGATTCGGATCATATTTTAAACAAGAAATATTTCTAAATTTTTTTTGAATCTCATTTTTATGGTTATGTTGTCCAATTCTGAGGGCTAAAGTGTTAAAAAAACAGTCAATATAGGGCTGTGTTGGCCGAGATCTGGAATGCACAACAGAAATACCGAAATACAATTCAGATTAAAAAGATTGGCAGCAGAAAAATTGCCCATCAACAGATTTTTGGACATTTGAAAAAAAATATATTTTCTCAAACTACTTGAATTTTTTCTGCAATACTGTATTTCAAAAAAGTGTATGTCTTTCTGCTGGTGATGTAAATTAATGGGCATTTTTCCTGCCCACCTGAAAAAGTAAGCCAACATATATTTCTTTTAAGAAGAAAAAAAAATACTCACACAAGTGATGCTGTCATCAGTACATTTTCTTTTCAGTGGTTTCTTGAGTATAATGACAGTAGAGCTGTTACCACATTCTGTACTAGTTTTTTCCTCTCTTTTTCTGCCTACTTTCCTTTTCTTGAATTTTCCTCTATGCTTGTTAGAATTCCTGCCTTTCTTGTTTTGAGCCATATTTGATTCTTTTCCAGACTATTTCCTATTATTGCCCTTTTATTTACTGTGCAATGTTTAGCCAGTCTGAGTTGACTTCAAACATTTACCAGTAACCAAGTAAAAATTCTTTGGTTGTCAAGTTGGGGAAAATTTACCATTTTTATATATATCTTCACTTATGACACAATTTTAACAAAATAGGGAGAAATATTTGTATCAGTAGCCACTTCTTACATTTTAATAATAGCATAACCTTTTCATAAATGTTACTAAAATTAAATGACAGTCCCTAAATAACCATTCTTTGACCAAACATTTCTTTACATTTACAGTTAAAATGATACATTCTTAAAAAAAATATCCATTACTTATCTGATATGATTAAAAACATAATAATTAATATAATTTTTTTTAAATGACATGTGCAACATATCTGTGAAGCAAAACACAATAAAATCTTAAATAGCATATATAATTTTTAATTACCTTTTATAGTTTTATCACATTCCATTTCAGAAGCTGCTCTGCTTCAAATATCCATTGTGTCATGGAAGCCATTTTTCCCAACATGCCATATACATCAAAACATATCCTTTATCTGAATTGATACACAATTATCACCAATTCCAGTAAAATGAAAATGTCTTGTAAACCACAGGGTTCAAAGTTCCAAAAGTATTCCACCTGACATGTGTTCATTGTTGAACAATACATAAAAACATTATATGGTGATTCAGGACAAAAGTACAACCACGTAAGTTTTTACCGTAATCTTGACACTTTGCACCAACAGTGAAAAAAAAATTCCCCATAAATTGAAGTCCACAAAAAATAAATACTTTGTTATTAAGGCACTCTGAGCACAATAGATCACCTCATTGACATTCTCTTACGTTACAGTTTAGGTCATGTTACCAAGAGTTAGTATGGTCCTTGGTGTGGGTCAGCCAAAATTCAATCTCCATGAAGGGGTTGGGTGTGTCCTTGACTCAAGGTATCGGATTATTAAAGTGTTTTGAATTAGCGGGACAATTTGGTTTGGTTTACCAAGAGCGACATATTAATTCTATGTCTTGATCAACTCTAAAATCACCTGGTGGAAGTTTAAGTAAGTGGCTAAAACAAGGCGGTTTGGGTGGGTTATTAGGTTTTTCAGGTCAGGAAAATCAAGACACCATGCCCTCTCCTCTTGGGGTTAAATTGGTGGAATCCGGATCCTTTAAGAATAAGTTAAGGATGGAGGTTTGGATTTGCACATAGGTTGGTTAACATGTAGGCTATGTAGGGTCACACCATTTGGCCATTTGAGGGTGGAATGTATCCTGTATTTAAAGTGCCATTGTCCAACCTTGTCTTGTTGGGACCATACCTTCTGGTCGTGGGTTTTGTCACTTGTTGGTTCAGGTGTAGGGCTAGTTCTAATTATATTCCTGTATGAAGGTTATTATAGTGAAAGGGTCTCTTAAGGTCCCAATGTAGGATGGATATTGGTCTTGGTTTGGAAAACGGTGGTAACATCTGGGCCCCAGCCTCTACATGAAGGTTGCCAGAGGGGCCATCTTACCACATATATCAAGAAAATGCAATTACTCTGCTTCCATTTCTTACCCAATGTGTGTTGTATTGAACATTCAATTCATTTTTTATGAAATTTGCATTGAATTTAAGTACTGATTAATTATGTTGCTATCAGTGTCAATTGGCCACATAAAATGCTGTAGTTGCAACAGGAATTCGGTCTCCATGTACCTCCACACAATATATTTTTTATGGATTTTATTTTTGTATTTCCTGGAGCCTTTTATAATTTATAAATAGTGTTACAAATGTGTCAATAAGTGCAAATTATAACCTCTACCAAGGTCAGATTTATGGGTGTAGTTATTGTTTTGTTTCCAATTTTCTAAAACTAGTGAACACATCTCAATGAAGTTTTGTGGATGGGGTCTGATAAAAGTCCTAAAATACTCAAAATGGCATAAAATAGACTAATTTGTTCAATAGAATTGGCATTACTTGCCAAAATTCATAACTTCATGAATAGACAGATTTTGTAAAGCTATACCGCTTTTCATTTAAGAAAAGGTAATAGCAATCATAAGGATCATTATAATGTTAAAATATTGAATGATTCTTGTTTATATATATTTTTGAAATATTCTTACATATATTGATCTTATTACAGTGAGTGAATTACATAGACATGGCTAGACCTTCACCTGATGAAGATAGTCTTCCAAGAATTATACTTCCATTAGAAAGTGACTCAGATGAAATCTTACAGGTAACTCCTATCATGGTTGCTGCTTACCATGGAGATGTTAGAAAAGTGTCAAGTCTACTTCAAAAGGATAGTCAGAGTATCTATGCCAAAAATATGCATGGTCAAACTCCCCTGAGCTATGCTATAGATCAAGGTCACATGAAGATTATCGATATACTTTTGGCATATGGAGCAGATATAGATGATGTAAATTCTAGTGGGGAAAGCATACTACACAGATGTATCCATCATGGGTCCATATCAAAAGTAGAAACATGTTTAACCATTGGAGTCAATACAGATATAATTGACATAAATGGTAATACCCCACTGATTATTGCAGCTGCAAATGGGAGGGAAGATATTACCCGGCTTTTAATCGCTAGTGGGTGTGATAGGAATACTCAAAATAGAGAAGGACTTGATGCACTTGAACAATCATTTTGCAGCAATCATACAAAAGTACAGTCAATATTGTTCAATATTAGAGAAATAGACACAAGTGTCTCATGGTGGGCTCAAATGTTACAAGCATGCAAGACTGGAAATGAACTCATAGTAATGTGCTTTATACAAAAATATGGAACTAAAGCCCTTAATTTTAGACACCATATGTTCCGGTATCAGAGCCCAATGATAGTAGCCTCTCATTATGGACACCTTGGATGCTGTGAACTTCTAAGAGCGAGTGGAGCATATGTAGATACCCCTAATGATACCTTGGATACACCTCTGATTGAGTCAACAAGGCACAATAACCTGGAAGTTGTCAGATGGCTAATTTTACAAGGAGCAAGGGTCAACTGGAGGAATTTAGAAAACAAGACTGCACTTCACTATGCAGTTTTGGAAGGGAACTTAGCCATAGTCAAACATTTATTAGAAAATGGAGCTTTATTGCATTATCGAGCATCAGGGGGTTACACTGCATTGCACATGGCTGCAGCATTACAGTGCTCAGATATCTTAGAATATCTCTTGCAGCAGGGAGCTGTGGCAGATGTTAGAACAGCAGATGGTGTCACACCACTTTTGCATGCTGTTGAGAAAAAAAACATAGATATGGTGAGGAGTCTTGTGAATCATGGCGCTTCTGTGAATGGGCAAGATTATTTTTTTCATTCACCCTTGTATGTAGCCATAAGAAAGAAAGCTGTTGATATTGTAACATATTTGATTGAAAATGGGGCAGATGTAGATGCAACAGCATCTCATGGAATATCACTAACTGAATTTTCTCTTCTTTATGGCTCCAATGGTTTAGTATCTGCTTTAGGAAATGTTAATTTCAACACATCTGAAAGACAATCAGTTTTGTACCTAGAATTAGATAGTGCCACTGCTCAAACAGAACTCTTCCAAATGTGTAGTACAGAACAATGCTCCTTTGAACGGTTTGGTGAATTACTTGGAGCAGGAGCCAGCGTGAATGTATCAGATGGCATGGGTCGAACACCATTGATTGTTGCAGCCCAAAATAACTGTAGGCAGTGCGTCCAATGGCTACTTTCTGCAAATGCCAATATCTTCACAAGGGACAACAAATATTTCACTGCATTGCAGTATGCTGTAATAAATGGAAATAAAGATAGAGTGCAATTACTCTTGCAAAAAGTAGGAATTGGATACAAAAGCTCTGAAGATGTCAAAAATCAGTTAGACAGGGCCCTCAGTCTTTGCATCACAGAAAATTCAAACTCAAAAGTAGAAAATATGAAACAGCTTTTGGAGCATGAGTCATGCACCCTTGCACTTATAGAGAAGAGCATTACTGCTGAAAATGTAGAAATTGTTGAATTGTTGTTTAATTATCAACTTCAATATGACTTATTTGAACCAGGAATAGTAACAGCTGCTTCTCTGAGTTCAAACCTAGAAATTGTACAGCTATTCTCATCATTCATGTATAAATCACAACATCAGTCTGCATACTTAAAATGTGCTGTGAGGTTTTCCCTTGCAAATCAGCTGGAGGAAGCAATTCAGATATTTGCTACTAAACCCATCAAAACTGAAGATATATTTTGGAGCAGGGAAAATTTGTGGTTTTGTTCTGACCATGTTTTATTTAGAACTGCAGCAGAAGTAGCAGATAAACAAGGACTGAATATTAACCCACAAAGCAAAACTAATTGTACTCTCCTGATAGTTGCTGCATCCAAAGGTATGGATGATGTAGTTGAATATCTTTTGAAGAAAAAAGCTACTAACTTTGATATCAATGGATCCAGAGAACATGCTTTCCATGTGGCATTGGATCTCGGGCATTATGAAATAGCTACTTTGCTTTCAGAAGAACCCTTAGTTGTGACAGGTTGGTTAAATTTTAACATACAGTATACTCAATATCAAAGCCCCTTGGATAATACTCAAATCTGGTTAATAGGGCGAACAAATTTCTGAAAATGTCAAAAAACAAAATCAGCTAAAAATATTGGCATTTTCACATATGGAGTGAGTTTTTCAAATAATCTGAGACCTTAAGGTATAAAGTCCATCCAACATCACAGTATGTGATAATACCTTTCCCCATGCCAAATATCATTGGTATTATAGTCTTTTCAATAATGTTTAATTCAGTGAACTGTTATGAAGGCTACAGGTCTGTTTATGTTCATGGATAAGTGATGTCATTTTGTTTTAAAAGGAACTAAAACAATGCATCTAAGTTTTACACAAATATTCTTCCATTGTACATGTGCAGAGCTTTTTAAGAGAGTGACATTGCTATTCATGACATCTTTCTAGTTTATGGGAAGTAATCTTGATAATGATAGGGACATTTATTAAACATTTTAAATCCTAAAATTAGCCATGTTGGCAGAGTGGTAACACTCTCGCCTCCCACTTCTGAGAGGCGACAAGTGGGAAAGCTGGTAGTTGATTGCCATTGGTTGGCAGTTTACAGTACAGAACCTTGACCAACTGTATGTACTGGTTTCCTCTGCCCACAAACTATCCATCGTGATATGACCTGTACAGTGTTGAAAGCAATATAAATAAAAGTTTAATCAGTGCAATTAACCATCTAACCTCTTTACAATACTCTGCCTTCTCAGATGAAAAGATGTTATCAGTGTCTATGATAGAATTTCTCAAAAGCGTTTCTGGAAAGCATTGTCCACACAAGAAATTTCTGTCATAGCCAATATTACCTGGCTAACCTGACTTAACAATACTGCTATTTACTTTCTGTACATTTAACGCCTTAAATTCCTTGATGAACCACGACACATTAAGATTTCCTTTAAATGTAAATACATGTGATTTTTTGCAGATGTCGGGGGCAGTTTAGATTTACAACACTCATTGACTGACTGCAACATAATGAGAGGTAAGGCAAAATGCCCGCAAATATTATCATGTAAGCTCTATGAACTGATTAGAGGGCTCTTGCTATATATCATAATTACATCAAAATTACTATTTAATGCAATCATGGAAGTGCTACATTTCTAAGTTGGGTAAAAATGTTGCCAAGATGATCTTTATAATGTTAACTAATTCTTTATGAGGAAATATTAATGTAATGAATGTTAATGTCTTGATACATAAAAAAATTTATATTACTTTTTCCTTGATTCCCGCTCAGTCTACTCCTTGTGTTATTACAGTTAATTTTTATTATTTTGTGCAACATGTAAAACAGATCTTGTCTGCAATTCATTATCACACTTTCATTCTGCCATTTGTGTTCCTATGTTTACAGATGAAATAGGCCAAGAGAGACTGAACATCAGTACCCTATTAGAAGACATGAAAACTCTGATTTATAATGCTGTTATACAGAGCTTTTCAAGGTGATCACTACTTACCCACAGCCTTTAAAAGGCTTTGCTTATAGTGTTTTCATCCATGTTGTCCTGCTGGATGGGTGGGTGGTTGGAAAAATCTAGCCCAGCTGTATCTCAGAATCTGTGATGTATAAAAAGGTTTTTCTAGAACGGGACACTGGTTGTGGTTGTGTATGTCAATCGGCATTGGGCTATGTTAATACTGGGATGGGTGACCGCCTCAGTGCAGTACTTGTGTCTCTGATGGCTTTGCGGCTATTGCTAGTAGACTGAAACCCCTTTCAGCCTTGTTTTTACCTATAGTCGATCTTGCCGCACTGACTCCGAACTATGAAAACATGTCAGGGCTATGTCACCAAGGTAGGAAGTTGATTCTTGGCCTTGATATTGGTTGGAAAGTAGATGTGCAATTTTATGATGTGACCTTGATATGACCTTTGACCTTGGCAAAGTGACACTGATGTTTAAAATCTGTCCGCACTATATTTTATTTGGATGCTGCAGGTCTGTAACGTTATGGTGTTACCCCACTTTTACCTTATCTCTGCCAGAATGTTCGCCTTCCACGCCTACCACAAAGTGCCATGAATTTGCTGTAACTGATTATTACATTCACTTGTACCTAATTACCTAAATTTTCATTTGAAGCTATATTTAAGTTATTCAATTGATGAATGTTACAACTTCATAAGCTTTGTTTTGCAAATTAATGCTGTAATTGGCTATTATTGTCTTTTGTTGACACTTTGTCAAGTTCTAAAAAGTCCTCTATCTTAAGTGTTAAGACTCTTAATTTTTGTATTATTTCACCTCTGTTATATTTGATGGTATTCAATGCGCTAGCTGTGGGTTACTTGCATCACTGATGCTATTTTTTTTTTCAAAATTTAGGTACAACACTGCTTCAAAGAAGTAATGCACAAAAAAGGAATGAACTACCAACATAATTTATCCCATTATTTATAAAATAGCTATCACAATTTAAAGGCACTTCTTTCTATTTAATAATGGACCTTTCTGTTTCAAAAGAATCAACAGGTTCCAAGTGGTCAGCTGGTTTTATTTTATCAGACAAATATTTTAGCGTGTCTATATTTTTTATCAATATCCATAAAATATCCAGAAATGGGAGAAATCTGAACAGCTAAAAACATTTTGTGTTGGTATTTGAAATGATTAACACATCATATAACTCCTTGTCTGGGTAATATTAATACATTTTTGCCATATTTTTGCTTTTGATGCTCCCAAGATCTGGAATGAATTCCCGCAGTGTAACATGAATTGCCTCCTTTAGAAAAATGCTCAAAACTTACCTGTTTGCAAAGCCTATTTGCCATAACCTCACCCTGTCACCCTGTGTCTTCTTGGTATGATCTGGCTATGTCATTGGATTAACGTTAATTAGCTTGTTTTATGTTCAGTTGCTCCTTAGAGTCTCTCAATTAATGGAGATGAAGCACTATAAAAGTCCACATTAGATTATATTGTATTCTATAGATCTAATATACCAAAACAAGCAAAAAATTACAATGCCATTATAGCAATGTCTACTATTTATAAAGAGGAATGCAACCTAAGTTTTGGGCTTTAAATATAGTTATTATTCACATGGATTAATTGCCTATTCAGTAAATCTACAAAAGTCCACACTTCTTGGAAGGGCTTTAGTTTCAAGGGCTGCAATAAGAGTCCTTTAAGTATGATTTTTATGTAATTTCAGGAAACCTGAGGGTTCAGTATGCCTTGTGAAGAGAACTTATAATAATGAAGCACCAATTGTTGTTACTACAACAGAAAAGCACAGTCAAAGTCCAACTTTTGACCATATCCTGGATGTACCTTTCAATGAGTACTTTGATGTGAAATATGTTCACAATGGCAAAAGAGCATCACCATTAACCATGCCTTGCCATGCCAATAATTTAAATGTGGAAAGGAAAGACGAGAATACATATTCTGCAACGCTGACACAAGAAATATTAATGGATATCTTAAGACAAAATGATGCAACTATTGTACAAAGCAGAATATTGAAACGACAGGGGATGTTATGGTTGATCATGAATGACATTTTGAAGCATTCACCTCGAAATCATAATATTAAACACAATGACAATGAAACTGCTTTATTGAAGTACCAAGCATTTAGCATTAGGACCCTAAATAAGAGGAAATCGGTCAATGTAACAGCATTCATGGTACCACAGGAGGTATTACTTACAATTTTGCCAAAGAAGCATTGTTTAGACTACGTGTACAGTGGTCCTGATGAAGCTATGATGCATCGTGATGTTATCAGAATAGGTAAACTTGGATTCTCTGTTATCAAATTTGAATCCTGACCTGTTATTTCTATAAAACATCGAATAATCAACTGTTGTGTTTAAAATTTAGATCAGGTAATATAAAGGTTTGTATTCTTCAAGGTTATCAGTGACAATGTTGTTTGTTTTTTTACTTAAACACAGTTTTAAGTAGTACGAAATGTAGACAAAATAGTATGTAATGCTTCTCTTACATCCCATGGTATGTGTATACACATGTAAGTGTGCTACAAACATTTTTGAAAAATATGACTGTAGCCTGGTTGTGTGGTAATAGAGATTTGCACATGCAAACAAAGTGTATTCTTTTGGGACATGGATACGTTCATAGCCATACTGTGTACACATAGAGAATAATGTGCCTGCCAATTTTCATTATGGGGTCTCTGCGACCTTGATATTCTGTTATGAAATTGCACGTGTAGCTTTAGTGTCCCTTGCAAATCAACCAATTTTTCTCTGTAACAAGGACATGGAATGTAAGAGAGCCTAAACACAAACTACTTGCTATGTTGCAATAGTTGCGGCCAATTAGACTGAAATTTTAATGGCTACAAAACATATTTCAAGAAACAATAATTTGTTCAAGGCTATTAGATCATCAATGAGAGTGGATTTTCAATAGTCATCTTTTGCTAGTCATATTTATCTTTTTCACTACTATTTTTGAGTATTATGTTTTAGTCCCATTTATTACTAGTGTTATTATTATATCACAGGCCTGAAGAAAGAAAGAACTCACGGAAAAATTATAGATGTCAATGTTTCCTTCCAAGACCAACAGGGTAACTTTTACCATGGAGCTTTTGTAGTAGTTTCAATGGAGCAAAGTAATATTGTGAAGGAATCTGAGTGTTCTGGCATATTATCAGCATCACTTGCAACAGACAGTAGAAGACCTTTTGCTTTGCCTGGCAACAGTGGAGCTGCTGTAGTGGACAAAGAGAGTGGTATTGTTTTGGGTCTCGTTGTTGCAACACTTGACAGCTATGATTCAACATTCAAACATCTGACTTTCTGCCTACGTTTAAACTATGCTTTTGATAGTCTGAATGAGGTATATAACTTAGGGATAGGCACTTTCAGGACCTTTGAAATTTAGACTGTTGGAAATTGTATAATGTATATATACCTTAATTATTCAAGTGGCAAGTGTTTCATGATTACAAAGATATTACAGAGTTTAAAGGTAATACAAATGATCCACCACGTGACGCTTATTAGTCACTAGATGTAGAAGAGAAGTATTTTTACCTCCGCCAAGGAGGTTATGTTTTCATGTGAGTTGGTTTGTGCGTTTGTTCGTGAACAAGATAACTCAAAAACTTATGGACAGATTTTCATGAAATTTTCAGGATATGTTAGAAAAGGTAAAAGGAAAAGAGTGATTTGGATCACTATCTGGATCTTCTGGATCCATGAAACGTAATTTGAAAAAGAAAGATAACTCCAATAGCTATGGATGGATTTTGATGAAATTTTCAGGAAATGTTCTAAATGGGACAAGGAACAAGTGATTAGATTGTGAGAGTGATCTCGATCACTATCTGGATCATCTGGATCCAGGCTTTCTTAAAGGAAGTTATAGCCAGATAATTTTAGGGTGGATTTTGATGATAGTCCAGGAATTGAGCTCCCTTGCCAGAGGTCTGCGCTCTTCGAGTGCTCTTGTTATATATGGTGACATGATTTTGAATCTAAATATTTGTAAAAACAAAAAGGGGTTTTCATATGATGACTGTTGACATTGTAAAATGCTTTTTCAATACAATTTCCCCAAACAATACTTTACTCTCAACATCTGCATATTGCTTCTTAATATGTTGATGCATTCTGTGTCTTAAATCTTAAATTTGGACTATATCTACCAGTTTTTACATGCAATGGGAAAACATCATATCTCAATTGTGCAAAGCAGGATCTTACATCTTTAAGACTTTCATTGTAAGGAGCATACGTTTTAGATAAATAAGAGCTTTTTTGTAATTTTTGCTATAAATTAATTTGTTTTTTTGTTTAAATTTTTATGTAAATTGTCACTCATTTATAGCTAAGAGTTTTTTTCTCTATAAAATGTACGACACACAAAGTTTTTCTTTCATAATTTTTGTTGTAGATACTTGTAATATCTGCTTCACAGAGAGACACCAGTTGTTCAATAGTGAGTCACTTTATTTTGAAAGTGACACGTTTGTGGTTATTACACCAGATATTACTACTGTTGGTGTAACTGTAACTTTGTACTGTTCATGTAACTCTTTTACAGCTGATACTGTTGGCCTAGGGTGTATGCCTTTTCTACTTTCACACTTAGTCATTTTTTTTTTGCTAATGGTTGTAACTGTTGGCATATTTTTTTTTTTTCACTTGTATTTTCTTTTGTTTGGTGATCTGTCGGTAGTACTGTGAGCCTTTGTGTGGTTTATTTTTGAGTTGGAACATTTGTGGTCACAGTTGACACTACCATTGCTGGTAAAAGTAATGTTAACTTTACAGTTTTAAGTATGAGCTGCCTGTAGTTCTTGGCTTCTCATATGTTTCAGGGTTACTTTCAACACACTTCAGGTATACCTTTTTGCTTGTTGTTACTTTGTACTCAGGGTGTAAACTTTGCATTATAACTACTGTAATGGTTAACAGTTGTCCTTCATATCCATCTCAGCCCTACTTTGTAATTACTCTGTACATTTTCAGAAATGTACATTTTTAGATTGCACAGTGTCACTTTCAGGTATTGTGTGATGTTTCTTTGAAGGATTATTTTTTTGGTGAATATGTTCCTGCTCCAAAGTTCCCCACAGCTTATGGCGACCCGAAAAGCCTTTGACTATGTGTTTGGGTATCACACTTGTCACTGCGTACTTATGTTAAACATGTTAAATTGTTAATGTTGGGTTTTTTTTTCCAAATTTCAGTTTTATGTTTATTTAACTTACCCTTTGGCTGATTTGAGTTTCTAAATTGTAAATATTAGGATTTTTGTGTTTTTTTCGTGAACTTATATTAACTTTTACTGAACTTGTTCTTTGGCTGATACAGGTTTATGAATTGAAAGTTTGTATTTTACCGACTTGGGTATTACAGTTGGTTATATTGCTCTTTGGCTAATTCATGTTGTTTCAAAATTTATTGATAAAGTTTCTATCACCAGTTCATTTCATATAAGTTGTTCCACCTCTGTATTATTTGACAGTATTATGTTAATTATTTTTGGACTTGTGTTATACTATTGTTATGATTTTTTTCTTAAATTATGAATTGTTTTCTTTGCTTTCTTGTTATTTGTATGTACTTTTTTTGTTTTGTTAAAATAATTAATGTTATAAATGTATAAATTGCCTTCTTATTTGTCCAGACTTGTGACATTTTCTATGGCCACGATTAAATATATCACTTGAAATAATTACTTGGGAGCAATTAACCTAACATGACCTTCAGTGTGACCTTGGACTGAAAAGTGAGTGATGACCTTTCAGTGTTTATTGAAACTGTTGACCTTTAACAAGATTTGACCTTTAATTTACTTGCCCCCTAAAAATTGTATTGATAAACTAACCATTGTACAATGTCATCACAAGAAATAAACTTTTATTGGCATTTAACAAATAAATTTATAGCGCTTAATACTTTGAACAGTGAAAGTTAATGTAGAAACAAATAACAAGATTCAATGTTTAAAGTTCATAAATGGCCTTGCACTAAATCATACCATTCTGCCATAGTACTGCCCCAACATCGCTGTTGTAGTAATACATCAAGAGCTCTCTCTGCCACTTAGCTGCAATTGTGGCCTGGTTCCACAGCTCTGGTTGCCCAATGTCTGGCAGAACTTGACCTTGCCTCCACGCAAATGACCATGATTGTTGTCCTCCTCATCTGCTAGTCCCTGATGGTCTGCCCAATATCGTGTCCTGATTATGTTGTGCAAGGTCACACAAGCCAAAACCACCGACGTGACATTGTGTGGCTCCTGGACTATGGTGGGCAGTAGCCATCTAAAGTAATTGGCCAGAATATCAAATGAATTCTCCACCAATCGTCTAGCACTGTACAGTCTATCGTTGTTGGTCATTCAGAAAGGCTTCATTAGCCGAGATTCAAGCAAAGGCATTATCTGCCATTATAAAGTAAGGCATGCCCCTGTCATCACCTGGCAGCGGATCTGCATCTAGAAAAAAACTATGGTCCCATCCATAACACTCTATCTCAGCTGGTACTCGTTAAAGATCTGGGCATCAAGAACAGCACCCATTACTCCCCACATCTGCCCACAGAAACCTGTAGTCAGCGTCCACCAGAGCTAACATTACCACTGAGTAGAAACCCTTGTAGTTGAAATATTTGCACCCTCACTGCCTGGGATATCTAATGGCCACATGTCTACCACGGCATGTTGATATTTCCACCTCTGGCCAAATTGATGTGCATTGTCACGCCCTTCGTGTGGGGTACTTGGACACTTCAGCTCCTCATCCTTGTAAATCTTGCAGATAGCCTCACACACCTCTGGCACAAACAGGGATATGATGTTGATAGCCATCCTCAAGCCATATATCAGTGTCTTGTGGGAGTCCCCTGTGGCCAGGTATCTGAGGGTGTTAGCTATCTTTGAAGTGGCTGGGGAAATCTTGTCTTCTGCTTCTTAATCACTGGGCTCACTCTTTTCACCAGCTCTGTGAAGAGTTCTGGAGACAATCTGACAAAATTTCTGTAACCATATATGTCACAATTCAGCAGCTGGTTCATCAAAACTTCATACTGGCCAAACAGTGGTCTCTCCAGGATCCAACACTGTGTCGATGTCTACATCCCCTCTGACGGGCCAAGTATAGCTCCAAGCAATCTCAATTATTATTACCTTTCATGCAATTATTCTGATTTGAGGCAGCAGGAAGTGGCAGGTACATTGTGTGTTAAAGATATTGGCGTATAACACTGGTTTACATATAATTGTTTCACAATGATAATACACATTAATCCTGTCCATTTATCTTTGACGGTATTACCAGATAAGAACACATATAATAGGGAGCCAGATGAATCACCCTTTGCAAAATTGGACCTCGGCAAATTGGCCCCCTAAAAGACTTGGGCCTTGACAAATTGACCCCTTATATTCGGCCCTCGTCAAATCAGCCCCAGTTAATGATTTATCATTAAAAATAATTTATTGACCAACAAAAAGCTCATTCTGAGACTTATCTAACTCAGAGTCCCAAACTCAAGCTTAGTCAAAGTCCATTAAGAATTTACCACATTGCCAAAGAAAACTAATGCAGCCGAAATATCAAACATTTAAGACCTCTTTCATGCTAACGTAAATATAATCCCTAAATACTGGGATTACAAATGATTTTAAATCTGAGTTTAAATATTTACTTTCTTGAGAATAAGTGGTGTATTTGTCTTTGAGTTTAAATTCCAACTCAAGATTAAAACCACGAATTACAGTGATTGTATTTGAGTTTGGTACGGAATGTGAGTTTTTTGCTAATCCAGGAAGTCACAAAAGTGATATTAAAGTATCGTCGCATTTGCACAAAGTCTTTACAATATCGCCAAATTTAACAACTTTATGTAGCATACTAACTATGAAATATTAGAGCATTTTCACCCAATTCCATCTTTGCCAGAGAGGGCATCAAATCCAATGCTGTCACCTCTGCCTGAGTTCGACTCCCACAAGTGTCAATGGTGTGGACCTGTCCCATTGTGCCGCGGCCGTTGAAGGGTTATAAAACCTCAAGTTTTAAACCATTGGTAAAGAATGTTCAATCTTCTTTACAAGAAAAGTATATTTTTGTAAGATTTCTGATAATTTGCCAACGTCTTGATTATTCATATATTCAGCGGGTAAAGTGTTTGCGTAATATATAGAGACTTTTTTTATATCTAAGATGTTGAGATTTTGAAATTGCAGTGTCTATATCTCAACTTGAAGCGCCTCTCAATGATATCACAGAGTTACTCAGTAAATAGTCGTTGACATCTAATCACAGGCTACAATCTCTGTTAAGTTTGTAAGTCAGTTCCAATATGACCCTGGCTTTGGAATTTAATTTGTATTCATTAATGAACTGAATAGTAAGCCCACAAGTGTGTTCCAAGCAACCTAGATTTATCAGATTAACAGATTCCCCTGTGGAGTGCGTAGAAGCAGATCATGAAGCCATGAATCTAACTCTTTGTGTATTTTCTTTACACTTTGATTTATTTTGTTTATACTTATATTTGTATATCACTTCTGTAATATGCTTTGTCTTTAATGGCAGGAGCTTGCTCATTTATCATGAACAGGTCAAGATCACACATGTTGGAACATGTTCGGTAGATCCTTATTATTGAGCTTCAAAGTCAGCACCCGTCCCAAATAATCACGAAAAATGAAAAAAAACACAAAGAAAAAGACCTCTAGGACAACTTGATGTCTGATTATTAACAGTCGGCATATTGTTTGTCAGCTATCTCCTTAATCAAAGATTAAAAATTAAATGTTTCATAATCTCAGTTTACCTTCTAAGGAAATTTCTGGATATTTGACCATGCTCATTAATGAGATGTAATTTAACCACGTGATTTCAACCATGAATTCTCACGGTGAAATGCTTAAGTTAATAATATTGTAGCATTTTGTTTCTAAAGTTGTTAATTGTATATTTAAAATTTACTTGTATATGAAATGATTTAACATATACATCAAATTATCGTATACAAATCATAATCGCTAAGTTGGCTCAGGTGAGAATATCGAAAGGCTTATCAAATAACCAAGTTTTTATATGCAGGCCATGTAAAAATTGAGTTATTACATACCTATGCTTAAAATAACTTATTTTACAACCAAAAGGTCTGGCATACAATGACATAACCACGGTATATTTTCACTGTTTCTACAAGGAAAACGAAAGCGAAACTGGAAAATTCCCCAACAACCTTACTGATGCATGTTTCACTATTTCGGGTAAAAAATCCTGATTTTGGATAGTTTTTCACAATATTTAAAAGTAAATGAAATAGACACGGGTGTTTTTTTAATTATTTAGTCAACTTTCCCTACATTGATCGTCCTTCATCGATTGGTTGTTGGAATAGACTCAGTGAGTATGACTTTACAGAGATGAGTTTGTTCAGTGGAAAATATTTACTCTGTATACATTTAAATAAGTCTAACACTAAGTCTAACTAAATATACACAATCAATTACACTGTAGTTTTGTATTTTGACCCTGTTGTTTCTTCTTCTGTCATATATATTTACGCTTTGCAAGCTAAGAACAGCTGGTAAATTGTTTACCAGTATTAGTGTGTATTTATTGTGCAGTACCAGGACATAATAATGGATTGCCTCATACTGCGATACTGACGTGTAATTTCTCTGGAGAAGATTATATCAGCATATCCTTGATTATTTAGATATGAACAGTGTGGGTAAAAAGTTACTATAGTATGCGTGTGTAACACGGTTACAGTTATTAGTGACTTACTATTGTATATTTGTTATTATTACTATTGCTTCAAACAGTAAAGTGCAGATATGAAAATTAAAGGTGGCTATTATACTTATTGAGAAAGTGAAGATTCCAAAATTGATTTAAGCTAAATTGGGGTAGATTACAATATGTTTTTCAATTAAAAGGTAGGGTAAGTTTTACAACCATGTTTTGACATTAAGCGAGGACACAGTCTTTTGAAAATATAGTGTTGACCAGTGCAAGGCAGTAAAATTGGAAGTTTTAGAGGACACTGAAAACAAAGAAATTGCATGTTAAAGCAATATTAGGAGTTGTTTTGAAATTATATGCAAATTAGGGGAAATTGCGAAATATCCTGTGCTGATGTAAGCAGGTATTCCAGGTTTAACCAATCAAAATTAAGAAATTGGGTATTTTCTAGATATTTGAGTGTCATTTTGATGTCATAAGTAGTATATAAGCTCATGCTTGAGCCCAAATTGTCAGATTACCTACAGAGCTACCGGCTGTTAAGTCCTTCAGAACTAGGAACCTAAGAGTTGAGAAAATACTTTAGAAATATTATTGGACTTTGAAAATAATATTAAATTTTGAAGAAGATTTATTAAACACAACGCGAAGTACTTGAATAAATTTGAAGTCTTGGAAAATAAACATACGTTGAAGTTGAATATTAGATAACATGTAATCGAAGAAGTTTGTACAAAGAAGTTCGACAAGAAAAGTCAACAAAAGTCAACAGAATAAATGCCAACTGAAAATTAAGGAAATTGTTGTTTATTCCTGCCTTTTGCCGTCATATAAATCTGCCACTGTTATACTGGTGCCATGACCAGGATTGAAGGATGAAAGTAGCTCTGTAGTGTCTCCAGTGGTAGAGGGCATAGTTATAAACAACATAGTTATTGATGCTGGTGCAAGAGGAAGTTCCCAGACGACCGTGCTGTGGCTGTAAACAGAGGTTTCGAGTACAGAGGACACAACCGTGTTGCTGTGGTGGTGTGAAGATCATTGTAGTGGTACTGTGTGATGGTTGCAGAAAACATTTGAAGAGAGTGAGGAGCCAGTTCTACAAAAGACATTTTTGGGGTTGTTGTGCCGTGGACATTGTGAAAGTAAACGTGTATGTGACAAGGAAGTGGTGCTGCTGATTTCAGAAGGACATTTGATCTTGGACAAGGACAGATGCGGAGAGGCCCAAAGAAATAAAGTGACATTTTTGTACCTAAGGAAAGCGTGAGTGCCAGTTTGCTCTATAACTATCTGTGGTGCAGTACCTATATTGTTAAAATAAGAATAGTAGTCTCAGAGTAAATACATTAAACAGTATAGGAAATTTGAGTTTATACAAAATGTTTTGAGGTTTTGGTTTTATTTGATAATTGTAAAAGCGTCTGAACGTGTTAGTGGCTATTTCGAGTGACTTAAAACTTTATAGTGGCTAACAGTGGTTCAAAAAAAAAAAGGTCTAAAACCCTATCACCTCAGTGCTCGCTTAAAAAGTAGATTAACCTTATAATCAGTTAAAAGTGTAAGAAAATGGACCCTGGAAACCCAAATAATGTCCCTTTGCCCGGTGATGATGATGATGACAGAGTCCCAGCTCAGGTCATACAACAAGGGTTTAAAGAGGTGCAAATGGAACTTAGGGCACAAAATCTGGCTAGGCAAATAAGGGAATTTAATGGAGATGGTAGTAGGCGATTTCATGAGTGGCTTAGAGATGTGGAGCGGGTTGGTACTGCTCTAGAGGCCACCCCAGAGAGGTTTAAGGCACTAGCTTTTATGACATTGAAAGGGACAGCAGTAGACTTCTTAAGTCGTATAGTGAGAGAAAATCCAAACATCCCCTGGCCTGCGCTACGTCATCAGCTGATGACTCAGTTTAGCGATAGGTCTGATGAACATCTGGCAAAGCAAAAGTTAAGGAGGTTAAGTCAGCATAAGGGAGAAACCATACAAAGTTTCTGTGAACGTATCTTGGCACTTGCAGAAGATGCGTACCCTGCACAGAATTTTGGTCACCCTCTTGTGCAGGCAGCCCTGATTGACACATTGACTGATGGAGTCATAGATGACTCCATGGCAAGAAAATTAATCCGAAATAGGCCTCCAACATTTGCAATGGCCCAGGCTATTGCAAACGAAGAACAACAGGCAAATCGGGCTTTCAGTATAAGAAGACGTGATGAACCCATGGAAGTTGATGAGTTGAGGAGTTCTAATCTAGAAATAAAATCAATAAAAGACCAACTGGCAGGCCTAAGTGAGAAAGTTAGTGAGGTTTTGGCTATTGGGCGGCCTGTAGGACAAGGTTCAGGTGTTAATAGGCAGAGTGCAGGTACTGGACCTCAGAAGACTGGCGGTGCTACTCAACACCAATGGACAACGGATGGCAAACCCATTTGTAGTTTCTGCAAGAAGGTAGGTCATACACAAACAAAATGTTACGCCAAACGTCGCCAACAGGGTCAAACAACTCAGTCCAATCGGGGAAACGATTCAAGCTCAGTTTCGACAGGACCACGGAACTGAAGTCAGACTTACAAGGTCCAACCAAAACTGTTACCATAGCACAAACAGGAGAATTTGGGGCTAAAGTGTGTTCAGTCGTGTTTGGAAAACAAAAATTGTATGCTTTAATAGATTCAGGGGCAGACATTTCCATCATTAGTACATCTGCATTCACTAAAATTCCTTCAAAACAAATTATGTCTCGACAAACCCCTGATGTCCATGTAAAAGGTGCAACTGGACACAAACTAGAAGTAGTGGAAAAAGTGCAGTTAAAATTCAAACTGGGTACAATGATTTTGGTACAGGACTTCCATGTAGTAGAAAATTTCAAAAGATCTGTTTTACTGGGAATTGATTTTCTGATCACAAATAAGGCAACTGTTGACTTTGGGAAAAGATCACTAGCTATTGGAAATCAAATTATCTTGTTGAAAGACAAACATGTGGACCCTGACTGTGCTTTGGTACATGTACGCAGTAGACAGGCTTTGATGCCTGGTAGTGTAAATTTTGTAGAAGTTAGTACTAACATGTCAAAGAAAAATGACAGGCCATTATTAATATCTCCCCTGGACAATTGTCCTGTTCTGAGAGACCAGCCAGGTGTGTATATCCCATCAGTACTCATGAAGAAAACAAGCACCCTGTTGCTGCCAATCATCAATCAGACAAGTACCACGATTCATCTGAAAAGAAGAGAACCTCTGGGCATAGTGGAGGCAATATGCCAGCAGGATGTCACAGAAATGCCACACAATAATACAGTTGAAGAAGAGACCCTAGAAGCTGAGGCAATGACAATAGAAGAGAAAGATGACCTCAGAAAACAACAGCTATGGGAATCATTGAGGTTAGATCATCTCAGTCCCAAGTACCGAGAAGAGCTGGAAAAGGTAATCAAGCAGTACAGACATCTGTTTGCCCTCCATGACATTGAGTTAGGTCAAACAAATTTAGTGGAAATGAGATTGGAGACAGGTGATCATCCTCCTGTCAGGAAGAGGCCATATCAAATGCCGTTCTCACAAAGGCCACTATTAGAGAAGCATTTAGAAGACCTACTCAACTCTGGAATCATTCGACCATCAAACAGTCCATGGGCAAGCCCAATAGTGGTTGTACCTAAAAAGGATGGTACATTACGTATGGCCATTGACTATAGGGCAACTGCTAACAAGGCTCTGATACCAAACTCATACCCACTGCCTAACATAGATGAAATTCTTTCGTCAATGCAAGGATGTAGGGTATTTTCGTGCCTAGATTTGAAATCTGGCTACTATCAGATTTCTATGGCCGAAGATGATAAAGGGAAAACCGCTTTCGTTTGTCACAAAGGGCTATTTGAATTCAATGTTATGCCCTTTGGTCTTTCGTCTGCCCCTCCTATTTTTCAAGAACTTATGGACAAAGTTCTAGGACCCATCAAGAATCAGTTTGCAATAGCTTATCTTGATGATATTTTGATTTACTCTAAAACGGAGGAGGAGCATGTTCAACACATACAGCAGATATTCCAGAGATTAGAGGACGCAGGATTGAAACTAAAACCCTCAAAGTGTGACTTCTTCAAGAAAGAAGTCAGATATTTAGGGCATGTGCTGTCTGCAGATGGCATCAAACCAGACCCAGACAAAGTCTCTGTGATAAAGCAATTAAGGGTTCCTAACACTGTGAGAGAGATCCGTTCCGTAGTTGGAATGGCCTCTTACTATCGGAAATTCATTCCCAATTTTAGTGATGTGGTGAAACCCCTCACTGAGTTAACCAAGAAGAATGCTAAGTTCATGTGGAATGAGAAGAGACAGACTGCATTCGATAGAATTAAACAAGCTCTGGCCTCTGCGCCAGTATTGGCACATCCTGATTTCTCCAGACCATTCCGACTGTATACAGACGCTAGTTTGTATGCTGTTGGAGCAGTGCTCACCCAAGATTTTCCTGAAGGAGAGCGAGTGATTCAGTATCTGTCCAAACAGCTAACAGTGGGACAACAAAAGTGGCCCACCATTGAGAGAGAGGCATATGCAATCATTCATGCAGTAAATAAAATGAGGCATTTCCTGTTAGGCCACAGATTTACTGTATACACAGACCACAAGCCTCTTCGCTCCCTCTTCTCCGCTGAAATGAAAAATGCTAGAGTCCAGAGATGGGCAATAATCCTGGATGAATATGGGTGCAACATAGAGTACAGAAAAGGGAGTGCCAATGTTCCAGCAGATATGCTATCCAGAGTCCCACCAACAAAAGACGGGGATGTTGCAGTGGTAGATAGCTCACAGTGGAGAAAACAGAAGGATAAAGAAGAGCATGATTCAACTGAGGTTGAAGACCAAGAAAACTTAGTCACCATATTGGACCAGAATATCAAGGCCCTACAAAGAGAGGACCCAGAGATAGAGAACATCATACAAAGTCTGGAAGATCCGGATGTGACAGACTGGCCCAACTTTCTGTTGCAGGATGGAGTACTGTATCACATATCCAATCCCGTAAAACGTGATGCCAGCCCACGGTTGCAACTGGTCATTCCAGAATCTCTAAGACAAGGGGTACTCCAAGAATTTCATGATTCCCCATATAATGGAGGACATGCTGGCATAGATAGGACATATGACAAGTTGAGGGTCAGATACTTCTGGGATAATATGTACCGGGACACTGTAAAGTACCTGGATGCATGTGGTGTCTGTCGAGCCAGAAAAATGAAACGCATTATTCGACCTATGCAGGACATGCCATAGCCAAGTTTCCCTTTTGAAATTGTAGGAATTGATACCTGCGGACCATTTCCCGCGACAGAGGAGGGAAACAAGTATGTGGTGACCATAGTGGACCATTTCAGTTCGTGGCCTGAGGCTTATACAGTGCCAAACAAGTCAGCTGAGACCATAGCTGGTCTCTTGTTAGAAAAGTTTATCCCAACACATGCTTGTCCTCAGTGGATCATTTCGGACAGGGGCACTGAGTTTGTTAATGCAGTAATAACACTGCTATTGACAAAGTTGAAAGTGTGTCACATCAAGACCAGCCCTTATCATCCACAAAGCAATGGGAAAACTGAAAGGTTTCATCGGTTCATGAACGATGTGTTGGCAAAGTACACTTATCAAGACCCACATGGGTGGGATAAGTTCTTGCCATGTATGCTATTAGCATATCGAACAACGGTGAATGACACTACGTTGTACACACCATACTTTCTGGTATACGGGAGGGATCCAGTCCTCCCAATGGATACGTTACTGCGACCAAAACTCAGGTACATGGGGGATGACTATGTACCGACGATGCTGCAGAGGCTTCATGTAGCATTTACGCAGACAAAGGAAAATATGCAGGAAGCCAGAAGTAGAAATAAAGAAAGAATTAGCAAGAAAGCTGTTGCTTCCAGTTTTGAACCCGGGGACCCAGTCTTCTATTATGACAAGACTACTACCCCTGGGGAAGCGACTAAACTCAAACTCTCCTGGGTGCCTCACTACAGGGTGATTGAGCAAACGTCGCCTGTAAACTACTTGATAAGGAATCAAGTCACTGGGCGCAGTAAGGTGGTACATGCTGAGAACCTTCAACATGCTACACCTGAACATGTATGGGACATACCAAGGGATCAACCAGAGTATGTTACACCAGAGGAGACTACACTGCCTGTCCGCCGCCAACCAATGAGAGCAGCAAAATTGGCACAGCCAGTACCTAGGCCTGATCAACCTGGGGCAGCTGGTCGTGTACTGAGTGACAGTGAAGGATTAGCCAGACAGGATGAGGCAATGAATAATACACAAGATTCACCTCATCGACCAAGAAAAAGGAAGCGGTTGGACATTCCAACTCAAGAGACAGAAGTGTCTAGGGACCAAGGACAAAGGGAATCAACTAACCTGGAACCAATGGATATGGAATCTAGACATTCTGGCCCAACCAAGAGGAAAAACCCTACATGGGAAGACATTAGGGAAATGAAGCGTAGCCGTCGCTCCTCTGTAGTCGAGATGTTACAAGCCATGATTAGGCTGATTGATATGACTTCAGCCTTTTAGCCCCTGTCGTTTGTAGAAGCTTGAGAGCTTATGATGGGGTAGTTAGAGAATGGACATGTTAGAGCATGTTACACAGTTGAAGCACAAGATGGAAATTTACAGTTGAACATGATGGAGCATGTTACATATTTGAAGGACCGGATGAAGTTTATGGATGGTGTTGTGACACCAAGGAAAGATTCTTAGGAGGGACGACTCCTGGATCAAAGACAAGTAAGCTTACCTTTTGTTGTATATAGATAGAAGTAGTTTTATGTTGGTTTGATTGCAATTAGGTTTCATTTGTCTTTTCAGGCAGAGGATGATCTACCTGATGTTCCTGGTACTGTGGTGTGGGACGCCTGCACACATGCAGACAGGCACTTACTTTGTCAAGAGGACAGAGGCGTATGCTAGTTACAACAGTTGGATTCTGACATTTACAGTTAACATTGAGCCATATAAACAAGAGCTAGGCAGTATTGCACAGGAAATGAACGGGTTTCAGACAGTATTTCAAGAGTTTCAGCAGGGAATTCAGTTGAAACCACTTGGGAGAAATAGTACTGATTTGGGCAATCCAGTTATCAATGATATTGAGCTAATAATTTCTCAAGAATTGGTGCAGTTTAGGCATGACTATCAGAGATTACAAGTTACGAGTTTTTCGAAATACCTAAATTCATTTCTGGGACATCACAAGTGGAAATTGAGACCCTGTTTCAGAAGGAAATTATATTGCAAAATTTGTCTCGGAATATTTGGAAAGAGGACCCAATATTGGAAGCGGGAAATCAAGTAGTCAATCAGTTGTTAAAACAAGAAAACATCTCCCAAAGTAAGCAATTGAAACTGCCAATCGTACCAATTAGTACACTTCAATCCCAGCTCATAGCTGTGCAAGACAGATTGGCTAGTACCCATGTACAACACCGTGTGCCTACTCTAGAATGGCATCACCCACTCGGAATCGCTTTGGGTACTGTGGCCATAATAGCTGTTGTGATGTATCTAAGTTGGAAATTATACAGACGTAGGAATAAACTGAAGTATCTGCAAGCACCACAGATAGAGCTAACTCAGATAGATTTGGGGGACTCTGATAAACATCAGGAGTCTGCCCCTTCAACTGAGAAAGCAGTGAGCAAAATGGGACTTACAATCAAATGAGTTATGTATAAAATGTTTACATTGGACTATTGATGTAATGATTTTGAAATTAATGTACTGTTCTGTTGAGTGTTTAATAGCAGAATTGAATTATTTTGATTGTATATTATTATAATGTTATGTATATATTTTGTTATAGCAGGTGTTGGATAGTTGATTGTGTGCATCCACCAGGTACAAGGACCAATCATGCTACACCAAGGTGTAGACTTGAGAAGGGGAGGAGTGTAACACGGTTACAGTTATTAGTGACTTACTATTGTATATTTGTTATTATTACTATTGCTTCAAACAGTAAAGTGCAGATATGAAAATTAAAGGTGGCTATTATACTTATTGAGAAAGTGAAGATTCCAAAATTGATTTAAGCTAAATTGGGGTAGATTACAATATGTTTTTCAATTAAAAGGTAGGGTAAGTTTTACAACCATGTTTTGACATTAAGCGAGGACACAGTCTTTTGAAAATATAGTGTTGACCAGTGCAAGGCAGTAAAATTGGAAGTTTTAGAGGACACTGAAAACAAAGAAATTGCATGTTAAAGCAATATTAGGAGTTGTTTTGAAATTATATGCAAATTAGGGGAAATTGCGAAATATCCTGTGCTGATGTAAGCAGGTATTCCAGGTTTAACCAATCAAAATTAAGAAATTGGGTATTTTCTAGATATTTGAGTGTCATTTTGATGTCATAAGTAGTATATAAGCTCATGCTTGAGCCCAAATTGTCAGATTACCTACAGAGCTACCGGCTGTTAAGTCCTTCAGAACTAGGAACCTAAGAGTTGAGAAAATACTTTAGAAATATTATTGGACTTTGAAAATAATATTAAATTTTGAAGAAGATTTATTAAACACAACGCGAAGTACTTGAATAAATTTGAAGTCTTGGAAAATAAACATACGTTGAAGTTGAATATTAGATAACATGTAATCGAAGAAGTTTGTACAAAGAAGTTCGACAAGAAAAGTCAACAAAAGTCAACAGAATAAATGCCAACTGAAAATTAAGGAAATTGTTGTTTATTCCTGCCTTTTGCCGTCATATAAATCTGCCACTGTTATACGTGTGAATATCTATTTCTAACTGTCTAACTGGAGTTCAGTTTTTATTGTGTATTATAAGTTTTAAACCCTCACTGGATACTGATCTGCATGAAGATAGTGGCATATTTTTATTGTTATTTGTGCAGATAAGGTTCCAGCAATAGGTAGGTAACTTGTTTATTTCAACCTGAAATAGAAAACTTTGTGTATCATTATTTTTTTATCCATGAGGAAAAGTTTTATTCTTCTATTGACATTTGATTGCACGTTGTACAAAAAAGGTGGTTGATATTCTTGTAAAGAGGAGATAGTCAGCATTATTAATTTTGGCTTGAATGAAACAACCTTATTTTAAGAAATAAAGCCTTGGGCTCTAAATTAGGAAATAATGAGAAGAGATATGGGGTATATTTTGTAATTTAGTTGGACCACCAAAATCGTACTTTTAATCTGTCAAGACCAATCATCTTCCAATTCAGTCATTTTCATTCAGTTTGTGTACACTCTGGGTGGTCTCGGGCACCCAGTTCCTGCTATGGGCCGTAACCCATGAGGAGAACCCTAACCTCCGGTGACTGTAAAGAGTAGTTACCCTTCAAAAAATATCACTAGATGGGGTTTCACAGATCCTGCACAGATCCGTGATAACCCTGGGGTACTTGATCTAATTACTTATAAAACCCCAGTCACACCAGATCTACCGCCGGTTCGTGGCAGGTTACCTAATTTGGAAAATGTTGAAAAATGTTTTCTGTCTGTAAGGGCATCGGTAACATCCGTAATGTCGTTGTGAGACCTGTAACGACATACTGCAATCCGTAGGGATCCGTATTGGCATGCTTAACATCAGATACGATCCCTAGACCATTACAGAAATATCAAACATGCTTGATTTTTCCAGGAAGTCCGTAAAGAGAAACAAGATCCGTAGTTCTGGATCCTGGTCCTGGTGGCATCCATTTCATCCATGATGCTTCCATGCCAACAAATATCGCCCAAAACATAGCCAGGTCTAACCAGATCTGCTACAGATCTGCTACGGATTGACACGGAAAAGGTTTCCAGATTAAAAAACAGTCAAAAGGACATCCGCAAACCTGTTCTTGGCTCACCATAGCCCTCCGTAAGAGATCTGTAGCGGATCCGTAAATCTTTTACATGATCCATTCTTATCTGTGTCAGTTTCCATGTATGGAACCGTGGTCTATATCCGTTGTGGATCCGTGAAAGTGTAACTGGCCCCTTAGGGGAAATGTATTGTAAACAGATTACGGTATAGTAAATAAATTCTTACTTGACCATTAGTTTAAAACTATGGACGTTTAAGCAACCATTAAAACTCTAGCGCTATTAGTGACCTTGACTTTTAAAATGTTGTCCAGGTTATATCTCAAAAAAATGAAACCTGTCACAAGGTTGATACTTGGCAGGGGCATTTTTTGAAGCTAGGTGTGCACTTGGTGTGATCTTGATTCGGCATATGATGACCTTGTGTCTTTGATTTTTAAAATCTTGTCCCGTGCTACATCTCAGATACTGTATAGTGGAAGTTGTATATTGCTTGGAGTGTGTAGGTGTAAAACATCATGGTGTGCCTTTTGTGTGACCTTCGCTTTGCCAGAATGTTTTTTTTCTGCAGCAATTGAGACATATTTCTCCCATTACAAATCTTCATGGATTGCTGAAACTACTATATTTAGTTTTTTTACCTAACTGTGCTATATCAATTGACAGCTATCCTTCAATTTATAAATAGATCAATTTTACTGCTTCATAACTTTAAGCTTACAAATTTAGGTTCTCAGTTAAATTATCCTGTTTGAATATAATGTCTTTACTTCTATTTTCTCTTTCTTCAGGATTCTTCCTCGTGTCATTTACATAATCTGCACTGTCTTTTTTTCTGAAAGAATCTCTTTCTCAAACCTCAGTCACACTACAGGCTGTACATCCTGTGGTTATAGGGATTGGGTGAAACACCCCTGTTCTACCATCATATGTGACCTTGTGACAAGGGGTGAAACATCCATTACCTTGCGTGCTCCATGGTAGTCCACGGTATATGTAAGGTTGTGACTTGGTCATCTTTCGGTGTTAATACACCAACATAAGGTCAGTGGAGGTAAATGGATGTTTCACCACTATGTCACAATGTCGCTTATGAACCTCAGGTGGTAGCTGAAGGACAAGTGCATTTCACCATATTCTTATAACTGCAAATTATTCCGTCTGTAGAGTGACTGATACACCAAATCTCAGAAGATAATAAGCCTCCTTGGAGGTGATTCCCCCACCTCGTAAAAACCTCTTAGCATGGGATATACTGTCTGTTGGTGTGACTGGGGCTTTAGTATCTATCTCTTTCATGTATATCACATGTTGGCCAATACTATTTCCCCCGGCAGTGGGGTACAGGCATCTCTGATGCTCTTGTGTATTGAAATTAGATTTCTGTCTTTTTTCCCTGTTTCTTGGTTTTAAGCCTTTTCTTTGACCCATATAGTTTCACAAATAAATTATAGTGATTTTATTCAGTGTAAAATTTTAAATACATCAATCTTACATATTTTCCTTGGTGGTTGATAAATTTGGTAGAAATAAGACATTTAATATTTGGATTTAATTTTTCCCTAGTCTTTCTCCAGGTTCTCTATCTAAATAATCTACTTTGAAATTTATCTTCCTTATTATGACCTTAATCATTTCTCATTTATTTTCTTTGTCCTGTACAGTTTTGTTTGAAAATTTCTAGCCTTTCCAAGGTGTAGTGTAAAATATTATTTTAACTCAGAATTCCAGTTCTTATCCTAGTCTACTGTTGATATTCCTTGAACACACCTTTTACCTTGTTATTACTTTGTCAATACATATATCATGGACTTCAATACTTGTAATTGTCCTTTGTCAAATTTAACCAGACTTGATTTTTGTCCTGTTGAACTCTTTTTTTGTCCTATTGAACTGTTTTTACATTTTGTTAAGCTTTGTCTTATTGATCTTGATCCTGTTAGACCCTTAATAATACCGAGCAATAACTTGACTTGCAGCTTACTAGCATTAGGCCTCACGCATGTGTCATTTAGAATGTGTCCAATTGTTGATTGTTGATCACATCTGTGCCATTAATGAAGCAAATGATACTGTTGTCCACATTGTCAATTCAGAAGTGACATACTTGGGTTTTTGGCGAATTAAGTTCAAAAATAATTCTAGTATTTTAACATTTAGAGGAGTAACATCTTGAAGTTCTTAGTGAATGTTACCAAGGGTTAGTGAGGGATTACAGGGGATGGGGACCTGTGCAGAAACACAAACGAACAGACACAATGTTGTAATCCTAAATATCATTTCAATAAATGGCAAAAGACAATTTCTCGGTACATATTTCTTTCTTGTTATGTCAGCTGACTTGTCAGTCAGCTGACATTATGGCATCACTCTGCGGCGTCCGCGTCTGTGTACGCGTCCGCGTACGCGTCCGCGTGACAAACTTCTTCTCCAAAACTACAAGACCCAGAGACATGCTGTTTTTTTTAAAAGATACCTTAACTATCGAGGATGATAAATCGTAAAATTCATGCAGATCTGTCTGTTCGTCTGTTTGCCAGAGCCATTACAAGTGAGGTACCCCCACCCAAAGTTTGAAAATTTCAACACTTGATCACAATTTTCTCATTCACTATTGCGGGGATTTTTCTCATATCTTGCATAGATGTAATAGGCCACTAGTAGAGTAACTTGTGTGAATATAAGACCTGGATCTGTCTTAATTTTTTTTTATTAATTTTTAAAATAATTTTTAATGCAATAAAATTCATAAAATCATGCACTAAATCAATTATAACTTGAAAAGTATTGCATTTAGAGCATTTTATTAAAATATGTTATTCAGCTACTTTTTCCATAGCTACAACATGGTGAGTAACTTGGGTGTCTATCTCAATAGCTAAGTGAGTAATAGCTACTTTTGGACTTTTCAGTAACTTCCATCATGAGTAAAATCACTTGTAACTTGAAAACTATTGCATTTAGAGAATTTTGTGTAAATATGTTATTCAGCTACTTTTGGGTCAGCTATAACATAGTAAAATTTCAGACCTGTAGGTCATGGCATAGCTGAGTAATAGCTACTTTTATGTTATCACTGTTGCGTAAATCACTTATAACTTGAAAAGTATTGTATTTAGAGTATTTAGTTTCATATGTTATTCACCTACTTTTGCGTCAGCTATAACATAGTAAAATTCCAGACCAGTGGCTCATGGCATAGCTGAGTAATAGCTACTTTCAGGTTATCACTGTTGAGTAAATAACTTATAACTTGAAAACTATTGCATTTACAGTAATTTGTTTGTATATGTTATTCAGCTACTTTTGGGTCAGCTATAACATAGTAAAATTTCAGACCTGTGGCTCATGGCATAGCTGAGTAATAGCTACTTTCACGTTATCACTGTTGAGTAAATCACTTATAACTTGAAAACTATTGCATTCACAGTAATTTGTTTGTATATGTTATTCAGCTACTTTTGGGTCAGCTATAACATAGTAAAATTTCAGACCTGTAGCTCATGGCATAGCTGAGTAATACCTACTTTTAGGTTATCACTGTTGAGTAAATCACTTATAATTTGAAAAGTATTGTATTTAGAGAATTTAGTTTCATATGTTATTCACCTATTTTGGGGTAAGCTATACCATAGTAAAATTCCAGACCAATGGCTCATTGCTTAGCTGAGTAATAGCTACTTTGAGGTTCTTACTCAACACTAAATCGTCTATAACTTGAAAAGTATTGCATTTAGAGCATTTTCTTTAAATATGTTATTCAGCTACTTTTTCCATAACTACAACATGGTGAGTAACTTGGGTGTCTATCTCAATAGCTAAGCGAGTAATAGCTACTTTTGGACTTTTCAGTAACTTACATCATGAGTAAAATCACTTGTAACTTGAAAACTATTGCATTTAGAGAATTTTGTGTAAATATGTTATTCAGCTACTTTTGGGTCAGCTATAACATAGTAAAATTTCATACCTGTAGCTCATGGCATAGCTGAGTAATAGCTACTTTTAGGTTATCACTGATGAGTAAATCACTTATAACTTGAAAAGTATTGCATTTAGAGTATTTAGTTTCATATGTTATTCACCTATTTTGTGGTCAGCTATAACATAGTAAAATTTTAGACCAGTGGCTCATTGCATAGCTGAGTAATAGCTACTTTGAGGTTTTTACTCAACACTAAATCATCTATAACTTGAATAGTATTGTATTTAGAGCATTTTCTGTATCTATGTTATTCAGCTACTTTTGGGTCAGCTATAACATAGTAAAATTTCAGACCTGTAGCTCATGGCATAGCTGAGTAATAGCTACTTTCAGGTTATCACTGTTTAGTAAATCACTTATAACTTGAAAGCTATTGCATTTACAGTAATTTGTTTGTATATGTTATTCAGCTACTTTTGGGTCAGCTATAACAAAGTAAAATTTCAGACCTGTAGCTCATGGCATAGCTGAGTAATAGTTACTTTCAGGTTATCACTGTTGAGTAAATCACTTATAACTTGAAAGCTATTGCATTTACAGTAATTTGTTTGTATATGTTATTCAGCTACTTTTGGGTAAGCTATAACATAGTAAAATTTCAGACATGTAGCTCATGGCATAGCTGAGTAATAGCTACTTTCAGGTTATCACTGTTGAGTAAATCACTTATAACTTGAAAACTATTGCATTTACAGTAATTTGTTTGTATATGTTATTCAGCTACTTTTGGGTCAGCTATAACATAGTAAAATTTTAGACCTGTAGCTCATGGCATAGCTGAGTAATAGCTACTTTTAGATTATCACTGTTGAGTAAATCACTTATAACTTCAAAAGTATTGCATTTAGAGTATTTAGTTGTATCCACCGGACAGCAGGATATGTTCCTCATTATAAAATCTTGACTGGAAATATTTGGGTCCTCATTTTGAAAAAAAAAAAAAAAACATGGCCGCCACAGGCGTTTCTTTATCAGTCATGAAAAGTGCTTATAGGTCGCTTATTATCGGTCCTAGAGGTTTGGGATGGTAAACCAACATATAGGAAATCATGGGCCGGGAATCTTTTGGTGTGGTCGGATTTGACCTTGGACCCCTCCTTCAAGGTCAAACAAGGATAGCCAAACTTAAAAGTGCTTATAACTCGCTTATTATTGTCCTACAGGTTTGGAATGGAAAACAAACCTATAGGAAATAATGGGCTAGGAATCTTTTGATGTGATCAGATTTGACCTTTGGCCCCTCTTTGAAGGTCAAATGAGGAAAGCCAAAATTAACAGTGCTTATATCTCGCCTATTTGTGTTCCTAGAGGTTTGCAATGTCACACCAACCCATAGGAATCATGGGCTAAGAATCTTTTGACATGGTCAGATTTCACCTTGAGCTCCAAGGTTAAGCATGTTTTAATGGCTTTTGTGAGTTTTCTGGTGGATACAATTTGCATCAGTTCTCCGATGCTATAGGTCTAGTTTCAGTGTGTTATTCACATATTTTGGGGTCAGCTATAACATAGTAAAATTAAAACTATTGCATTTGCAATATTTTCATTAAATATGTTTTTAACTTACTTTTTACACCTTAACAGTTACCTTCTTACTTTTCTTCCAAACACCATTTCCAGGGCACAACTTTTGTGTTTTTTTCTTCTGTCACTTCTACTCTGAAACTCAAAACACACAGTCAGCTGACACAGAGCCCGTTCACGGGCACTGATTGCTTGTGTGGTTTTTATTGCCCCTTTACTTTATTTATAAGAAATTTGTAATGTTTTGAGTCTCCGTTAACTCTTTGTATCTCTTGGTATCTGCATAAAATCAGTGCAAAACGGCTGTAACTGTGACAGGAACAGGATCTACCATTTCGTGTTATACAGCACACAAAAATACTCAACGTAAATACCAGGATACAATAATTTGTTGTTTTTTTTATATTTCTAACACCCTTGTCTGTGTACAAATGCCAAATTATGTTTTGGCTCTCTTTGTTTTCTCTGCGTTCTAGATTACTTCAAAATATATAAACACATCTTTATGAATTTTTATGTGACTTGGGCCAGACAAAAGGGAAACATTCTGGATCATACTCAGGAAACCAAACAAATCCAGAATTTTTACCAGTCCCATTTTCAATGATTTGGAGAGTGTGATTGAAATTATGATTGTCGTTCTATCTTATTATGAGAGTTAAAATAAAGTAGCAGTCTGGAGGTGAAAAAACAAAATGGCATTAGCTCAGCAGAAAACTTATTTGTAAATGTTTCATTAATTTTGTGCCAATTAATTTGTGTGAGCTAAAATCATATACACATCATTAGAAAGAAGCTATATTTACAAAGCTTCTTCTTGACAAAATAACTCATAGCATTCTTCCCTTGTCTACAATCGGTCAGGTATCCTCATCAGTCTCAAGACTTGAACATGACTACTTAAATGGAGTAAATATATTTGTAGCTTAAATAAAACAACCACATACAATTTAATATGATTTTCCACTGGCTCCCAGGCAGGTACAGGGTACAATTTAAAATATGTCTCATTACATTCAAAATTCTAAACCAAGGTCAACTAGCTTACCTAAGAGAATTAATTCACCCCTACACCTCTTCCAGAAATACAAGGCAAAACACCCCCAAACTCAAGTTCTTTCAAACCCCCACTTTTGACTGTAGAGTTTTTAAATCAAACAAACACTTTTCTAAATCTTTCAGTCACTATGCTCCAGTACTTTGAAACTCTTTTCCCTTCCAAATAAGAAATAGCCCCTCTGCCACATTATTCAGGAAACACCTCAAAACCCACCTCTTCAACTTCAGTTTCCCAACTTAGTCTCCTTCTTTCCTTTTGGTCACACCCATAACCACAGATCACTGACCTTGACCTCCCCTTGACTATCCCTATGATAAATGAATTTTGTTTAACTAGGGAAACATATCTATTGCGCCTGCAAAGCAGTAGATTACATTTAGATATATTAGAATAATAGTTCGTAATTTTGGCTCTGTGACATTTAATATTTTGCAGAAAGTTGCTAGTGCATATCATGTTTTTCTAATAACCCATATTATATTGCAATTATCTGCCCTTACACCACCATTGTCAATGATCTCCCTATTCCATTCTTATTTTACGGTCTTTAGTACCACCAATCTTTTCACTTTAGATCTAGAACTACGTTGTTAGAGGCTTGGTCATCCATCAAAAATATTCATTATATTTAATATCCTCTCCAAGTAAGCATTTTGTTCCCAAATATTGATGTGTAGCCTTTTTTACCTTAATTGCCTCACAACAGCATTTAAAATGTTAAATAATCACTTCGCTGTCACAACCAATATTATTCTATTTTGAGCTGAGTGATCTTGAACCGAGAAGATATTAGTTATATAATTGTGACAATAGAGGATTTCTGCTTTCCAAGTTTGATGAGCAGTCTGTACTACGAGTGATCTGTTTAACATAACAAAGGACTGGTGCAGGTTGCAAGGCTAATCCTTGGGTCAGAACACACTACATGTTTCACTCCATTTTCCCTGTATATGTACATGGAATGTATATTTTATCTTATACAAACTACCCATGTCATATAAAGTGATATTTGAATAAGAGAGTGTCTCCTCTGGGCTTTGTGTAAGCTGCCATTTTTTCAAGAGGCAGCTAGTGTGTATCAGTTTAGCAAATGACCTACAATGGATACATTTGATAACATAGAAAGAAACTTCCACTAATGTCTATCAAATAATCATAGCCCAAACCTTTCTGATAATAGCACCCCCTGACTAGGAACAAGGCTATAAAGTGCACAAAATAGCTACATTAGCATTCCTAAATGCTACACATGGTCAGAACTGTTATCTGCTTAGAGATAAATTCTGTAAAAATGGAGACAACTGTTAATTTTAAAATGGTTGTGGTGATCATTAATCAGCCAAACAACTATTATAATGTTAACATAATTGAATTTTTCTTATTTATTATTTTTAAAAATATTGTCACATATATTGATCTTATTGCAGTGACTAAATTATACAGACATGGCCAGCCTGTCAACTGATGAGGAAAGTCTGCCAGGAATTATTCTTCCAATAGAGAGTGACACAGACGACAACTTACAAGTGACCCCTCTCATGGTTGCTGCTTACCATGGAGATGTTGGAAAAGTCTCAACTCTACTTCAAAGGGATAGTCAGAGTACATTTACAAGAAACATTTATGGTCAAACTCCCCTGAGCTATGCCATAGATAAAGGTCACATAAAGGTTATTGATATTTTGTTGGCATACGGAGCAGATATAGATGATGTAGATTATAGTGGGGCCAGTATACTGCACAGATGTGTCCACCTTGGATCTATATCAAAAGTAAAAACATGTATAACCATAGGTGTCAATCTAGATATAACTGACAACAATGGGAATACCCCACTGATTATTGCAGCTACAACTGGGCAGGAATATATTACTCAACTTTTAATCACCAGTGGGTGTGACATTAATGTTAAAAATAGGGAAGGCTTGGATGCAATTGAACAATCATTTTGCAGCAATCATACAAAGGTCCAGTCAATATTGACAGAAGCAAGAGAACTGGATATGACTCGTGGAGACTCATGTCAGACAGAAATGTTACAGTCTTGTAAGGAAGGAAATGAATATCAAGTGCAGCATTTCATACAAATGTTTGGAACTAAAATCCTTAATTTTAGACATCAATTGTACCGCTGTCAAACACCAATGTTAGTAGCCTCTCATTATGGACATCTCAGCTGTTGTAAAATGCTACGGGAGAGTGGAGCATATGTAGACACCCCTGATGATATTCTGGATACTCCTCTGATTGAGTCAACTAGTCAAAATAACCTGGATGTTGTAAGATGGCTAATTGCACAAGGTGCAAGGATCAACCACAGAAACTTAAAAAGCAAGACACCACTCCATTATGCAGTTACTGAAGGGAATTTAGCCATTGTCAAACATTTGGTAGAAAATGGAGCTTTATTTCACCACCGAATGTTTGATGGTCACACTGCATTGCATATGGCTGCCACATATGAACATCTGGATATCCTAGAATATATTTTGCAAGAAGGAGCTGTGGCAGATGTTAGAAGAGCAAATGGTGTCACCCCATTATTGCATGCTGTTGAGCACAAAAATGTGAATATGGTAAAGAGTCTTGTTAAGTATGGTGCTTCTGTGAATGGGCAGGACAACTTTTGTCATTCACCCTTATCTGTAGCTGTAACCAACAATGCTTTACATATTGTGACATATTTAGTCGAAAATGGGGCAGATGTTAATGCAATAACATCTCATGGAATATCAGTGACAGAAATAGCTCTTATTCGGGGCTATAATGATATAGCAGCTGTTTTGAGAAATGCGAACACATCTGCAAGAAATTCAATTTTGAACCTCAAATTGGATGATACCACTGCTCAAGCAGAACTTTTTCAAATATGTGATACAGGACAAGGTTCATATAAAAACATTGGTGAATTACTTGGTGCAGGAGCCAATGTAAATGCAGTAGATAATTTTGGTAGAACACCATTAATTATGGCAACCCAAAGTAACTCTGAACAGTGTGTCCAATATCTTCTTCAAGCATCTGCCAATGTCTTCACAAGGGACAAAAAGTCTTTCACAGCACTGGGATATGCTGTTATAAATGGAAATGTAAACATTGTGCAATTACTTCTGCAAAATGTAGAAAATGAAGACAACAGCTCTGAAAATGTCCAGAATGAATTAGAGAGGGCACTCAGACTTTGCATCACAGAAAGATCAAATGCAAATGTAGAAAACATGAAAATTATTTTGGAACATAAGTCATACAGAGGATACAAAAGGGAAAGCACTCTTGAACTCATGGAAAAGAGCATCACCGCTGAAAATGTGGACATTGTTGAACTGTTGTTTAACTATCAACTTCAACATGACTCATTTGAACCAGGAATAATAGTACTTGCTTGCCCAAGTCCAAACTTAGAAATCGTACAACATTTCTCATCTTTTGTGTATAAATCACAGCATCAGTCTGCATACATTAAATGTGTCATTAGATTTTGCTTCGCAAATCAGCTTAGTGAAGCACTCAGCATATTTGCACATAAACCAATCAAAATTCAAGATGTTTTGCGGAATAGCTCAAATCATTTATGGTTTTGTTCTGACAATGTTGTATTTAATACAGCAACAGAATTTATAGTTAGACATGGATTGGACATTAAGGCACAAAGAGAGGCGTTTTGCACTTTTCTTGTGGTTGCTGCATCCAAAGGCATGGATGATATAGTTGAGTATCTTTTGAAGAAAAAGGATTTTATATCAGATGTCACAGCCAGTAGAGAAAATGCTTTTCACATGTCATTAGACACTGGGCATTATAAAACAGCTACTTTACTTTCAAAAGAAGCATTAGTTGTGACAGGTTAGTTAAATTTTAACATTTTGTATGTTACTTTTCATGCAAAAAGGTCTTGGAGACAACACTAAAGTTTGGTTAATGGAGAAGTTCAGTTGGCTGAGCGTGTAATTAAGAAAAGAAAGTTTACAGTACAGAACCTTGACCAACTGTATGTACTGGTTTCCTCTGTCCGCAAAACTACCTGTCGAGATATGACCTCTACAGTGTTGAAAGCGACGTAAAACCCAAAATACAGAAAACATAAAGCCTTTGATACATTATTAAGTTCCATTTTTGTTACATGTTTCATTGAATATTGAACAGATGTTGAAACAATAACATTATATGGAATATACGCAATAAACTATATCATCAGGTCTTTTGTAAATCTGGTTAAATGGATTTTGTCATTTTATTTTATGCAGTCGGGTTAATTCTTTGAATGCCCCACTATCCTCCTCTCCCAAACACTTGTGTCCTCCTTCGTTTAAAGTTTAGAAGGTATTAATTGCACTTAACAATGGAGCTGAGTTTACAAGAATAGCTCAATATGAATCCCATTTTATCACTGGAAAAAGTAATTTGTTTATATTTGATTATCTTCAACAATAAATTCATATTATCTTTTGCAGATGTCAGGAACAATTGTGATTTACACCATTGCTTGATGGACTGCAACATGCTAAATAGTAAGGAAATATACCTATATTTTTTATCAAATATGAAATGTATGTATTGATTAGAGGTCTCATAATAACAACACTGTGTGGGCATGGGGTATTTGCGCTACATTTTTACTTTGGTTAATTTTTTGCCACAAATGATGTTAAGATATATGATGTTATATCAATCTTTGTGATGAAACATGAATGTAACAAAGCTAAGCTTCATACATTGAAAATCTAGATAATCTTTTCCATGTCTCTGCAGAAGCTACTCTTTGTGATATGATGTTTAATATTTCATTATTGGAATAGAGCATACCTACACTTTGCCTATATGTGACTATATGGCTTTCATCCTGCCATTTCTCAGCTCATGTTTTCAGGTAATATGGGCGAACAGAGACTGAACATTGGTTTCCTGCTAGAAGACTTGAAAAGTCTCATCTACAATGGTGTTATAGAGAATCTTTTAAGGTATCCATTTAAAAAAAATTCAAGAAAGAACACAACGTTAAAAACTAAAGCTGACAAAAATGAGTCACAGGCTCCATAGAAAATTATTATGCTATTCAATAATTAACCAGATGACTCACTCCACTGGGAGCCATATAAATCGGTTCTTTGCCAATTTGGGCACTAAAAATTCTGCCTTTGGCAAATCGGAACCCCCGAAAACTGAACCCTGTAAACTCATTACTCTGTTGAAAAATGCACCACCCATTCCCTCATTACTCATATTCAAAAGTAATTTTTAAAACGTGCCTGATTTTACCTCTGGGTAATATCTTTGAAAAATAAGGGTGTATTTATGCAGAAACCGTTTATCTTAATGGTAATCTTGTTCCACTTAATCTGAGATAATTTTGAAAAAAAATCTTTATGATCATGCTAACAGAGGCTAACACCTTATCAAGTGATATTTGCCAAGTATGATTAGTAAATGTTAAACTATTTCAGTTATATTTCAAATCATTTTCTATATCATTTACTCATTATTTATTTAATTTGTTTAATTATTTAATCAATTTATGTTATTAAGTTTGAGTTATTAAAATTGCTACCCTACTTCAACAGTTGGCATTTAGTGTCAACTATAATTTGAATAATATCTGTGATGGGAATATATTCTCTGTGGATATTCTCTCGATAATATATTTAAAACCTGAATAACAATTGAATAATCTAAATATTTTAAGGGATAAGTTTCACCTAAACTCATTGTAACTCGAGATATTCCTCCTTTAGTGTAGGAGGGGGCCACAGTGGCAGAGTGGTAAGACTCTTGCCTCCCACCTCTGAGGCCAGGGTTCGATTCCCAGCACAGCCTCAAGTGGGAAAGCTGGTAGTTGCTTGCCGTTGGTCGGCAGTTTACAGTACAGAACCCTAACAAACTGTATGTACTGGTTTCCTCTGCCCTTCCAACTACCCGTCGTGATGTGACCTGTACAGTGTTGAAAGCGACGTAAAGCCCCAAATAAATCAAATAAATCCTTTAGTGTAGGCTTGTTAATACTGCTTTTATAATATTATTGTATTGTATGTCACATGCTGATTAAAGAAACTACAGTCATTAATCCTGTAAATATACACATACATCTAAAATCAAGATGACTTTAATTCTCTAGAAGCCATCGTTAATTAGACTAAGGTATTTTTTTCTGGTGATCAATTTGATGTGGGCTGAAATGGTAAATAGCTGATTTGCCTATTATTCTTATGCCCCTGTTCGACCAAAGGATTAATCAATGATTGGCCCCGAGACCCTAAATCCTTGAGAGTCTTTGTGAAAAACCTGTAGAATGGGCGGGAAAATGAAATCTAGGTCTAGTTCTGTGATGAAGCTTAGATCGTCCTGAGGAAGCCTCAGACAAGATACAGGCTGGGTCTCAGACTGGTCTGAGGCAACCTCAGCCCTCCTTGAACTAATCGCCAATTTTCTGACAGCAATGGCAGATTTTTGTTTTTCCTTCTTCATACTGGATTGGGGATCGATCTGGGATTAATTCCCGGCCGCCTCCTGGGACTAAGCTAAGGTAGGAGTCCCAGGATGCCTCAGACAACATGGGATTGTGTAATTTCTTTCTGAACAGGTCTCCGGAAGCCTGAGACTGGGAAGTAGGTGGGTAGTGGAGAAAGTGGATTGGTTACAATCGTGAAAAATGTCAAACATTTTTTATTTTTAAACCGACCCCAACAGATTCAAACAGACTTAAGCCAACTTTCCAGGACTCTACATTTTTAGGAAACCGATTCCCAAAATACATTATTCGGGAGCCTTAGTCATTTGGTGGAACAGGGGAATTAGCCACCCCTTGTTTAACCACAACAGATCTCTTCAAATATCAATGTCAGCCCTTTAAATCTAATTTCATACAATTTCAGGAAACCTCAGAGTTTGGTATGTCTTGTGAAGAGAACTCATGAAGAAGCATCAATTATTGTCCATACAACAGAGAACAATCAGAGTACCGCCATTAACCACATCTTTGATATACCTTTTATTGAATACTATGATGTGAAATATGTTCACAATTGCAAAAGAGCATCAACATTAGTCAATCCTTCTTTCAATAATATGACGGTGGAAAGGAGACCCTATCATAAATTCTCTACATCGCTTACACCAGTGATGATAATGGATATGTTTAGAGAAAATGATGCCACCATTATACAAAGTAGACTATTGAAGCAACATAGGATGTTATGGTTGATAACGAATGACATACCAAAGCATTCATTATACAATCAGAGTATTACAGACTGTCAAAATAAAAATGATACTGCTTCATGGAAGTGCCAAATATTTAGCATCAGGGCACTGAATAAGAGGACATCAGTCAGTGTTACAGTATTTATGGTACCGCATGATGCATTACTTACAATTTTACCAAAGAAGCCTTGTTTTGACTATGTATACTGTGGTCCTGATAAAGCCATGATGCATCGTGATGTCATCAAAATAGGTAAACATGGAATTCATGCTTTCAAATTTGTATCATGCCCTTGTGTCTTTTAAACATTGGATAATCTACTGCTGTCTGTAAAATTTAGATCATGTAGTATTAATTACTGTAAGTTTCAAAGTTAACACTGACAACAATATTTTGTTGTTGCTTTATCATAGTTTGAAATAGTTCAAATTGTTGTGTTGTGTCAAGTTGTAATTGTGACATAATAGTATGCAACAAAGCAGCACTGGGTATATGCTATGAAACACTATCGTAACAGGAAATTGTGAACACACAACGACCTGTTGCTGATTTGCCCAAAGATTGTTTTATTTTTTTAACAAAGCATTTGCAGTGGCACTGAAGATTTATCAGTTTCAGATATTTCTTGTGATTATTCTGTTGAATTAGATACAGCATTTCAATTGGCAAGAAATATATTTTAACATACATTAATTTGATCATGGCTATCAGATAATCGATGACACTGGGTTTTACATAGTCACCTTATTGCTGGTAGTACCAGTCTTAGACATGTTTCATATTTGGGTAATAATTTATTGTGATTTTCCTAATGATATCACAGGACTGAAGGCAGAAAGATCTCACGGAAAGATTATTGATGTCAATGTTTCATTCCAAGACCAACAGGGAAATTTTTACTATGGAGCTTTTGTGGTAGTATCAACAGAGCAAAGCAATACTGTTGGAACCTCCGAGTGCTCAGACATATCATCAGCATCACTAGCAACAGAGACTGGAAAGCCATTTGCTTTGCCTGGCAACAGTGGAGCTGCTGTAGTGGACAAAGAGAGTGGTATTGTTTTGGGTCTTGTTGTTGCAACACTTGACGGCTATGATTCAACATTCAAACATGTGACTTTCTGCCTACGTTTAAACTATGCTTTTGATCGTTTGAATGAGGTATATAGTTTAGGGATAGGCACTTTGAGAACTTTTTAAATTCAGGGTTATTCAAATTCTTTAAAGTTATTTATTAGATGCTGTCAGTAAAATTGTACTACTATGATACACTTGTATACTACTAGTATTTTTTAAATTTTGCTGCAGATGTAACAAGTAACACTAAAGACCAACAAAAGTAATAATTTAAGGCATGTTACTATATTAATTATGTACAGCTGTAATGATGTAAGTGGTCTCATTTTCCTCATCCAAGCCTAGTTAGGGAGGTTATGTGAACACTGTCATCTGTTATTTTACACGTTAATCAGATTACAAAAATAACTGCATGGATTTACATTTATATCAAATTTTCATTACAGCTCGGTGTTGGTGTGACATGAGACCTGATTTAATTGTGATAAGGATCTGCAACCACTTCTGGATGTAGGATTTTTGTTTGTATTTCTCTGTATTTGTTTGTGTATGAAACTAGAGTGACAAAATCTAAACTGTCATGATCAACAGAGTATAATTTGTTATAATATCTGACTCTTGGTCACTAAAAATGGATATTAAAAGGGATGGAGTCAGTATTTTAATTGTGTTATTATGCTTGCTTCCAGTCCGCTATGGTTGTGGCTTTCATTGTTACCCACCTTCTTAGTTAAGAATCAAAGCAGTTGATTGTCTAAGACTGGTGATTTAAAGTTTTGATTCTTCACCAACTAGCATGCATCCCTCTCCTCTAGCCTATAACCTGACCACATTCTGTTTCAGGTGTAACAAGTAACAAGAAAGACCATTAAACAAACTAACATCAACAAACAAAATTAAGTGCTTCAATACAAAAGACCATCCAACTAAGAAGCAGCCAAGTTTAATACACTACATTTGAGGGTTATATATACAAGTTAATTTCCATTTAAGTTATTAAGGAGATTCGAAACTGAAACCCTACCAATTTTTTTCAGAATCTGAAACGTAATTATTACACATTGAATCAATAACTATTGTAAAAACTGGCATCATCAGTATTTATCTTTTGGTTAAACATGAAGGTACTATATTTGTTATATATTAAGTAATTGAACTCTTTCGTTGCACAAACTCTGGTCACTACTGTATTTTAACATTCATCACCTTCACAGCTTACTGCCATCCTTCTACCCCCGGATGTTAAATATTGTCACTGTCTTACCTGGGAAAGTGTGTAATGTTACCATTCCCTCTAGACTGCTTTGCATGTAACTTCATTGTGCATTTTCCTTAGATCATGGATAGATGTGTTTTTAACCCCAGCCCATAAAGGCTGGGGTTGTAGTTTTCCCCTTCGCCATCCGGGAGGTGCCAGGGGCGGCCATAGAGATTGTGGGTGTTCCACAGCCTAAACCCCTTCACAGATTTTCACCAAATTTTCGGGGTATGTTTAGTCCATAAGGATCTAGGGCTGATTAGGTTTTGGAGGGTTTGGAGGCCATGGCAACACTTATAAGATTTTGGGTCTTAAAGTTTGTGGGTGTTCCACAGCCTAAACCCCTACACGCATTTTCGCCAAATTTTTAGAGTATGTTTACCCCAAGAGGATCTAGAGATGATTAGGTTTTGGGGGTATCTCGCAATAACTGTTGCCATGGCAACACTCTTGAGATTTTTTTGTCTTAAAATTTATGGATCTTCCACAACCTAAACCCATGCACCGAATCTTACCAAAATTTCAGGGTACTCTATCTTCTATAACTTAGAATATTGCAACTAGCTTCATCAGATTTGCCTAAAATGTAAGTGGATAGGAAATCTTGCCTGAGTGCTTGTTTTGGAAACAAAATGACAGCCATATCAGATCCATATCCTGCCAAATAGGAGGGTCATCATATCAAAAAGGCCTTATATCTCCCGTATCATTGGCCAAAGGGTTCAGCATGAGAAACAACCTGAGAAATCATGGCCTGCAAACCTTTTGCAAGTGTCAAATTTGACTTCTGAGCCCTGCATCAAGGTCAAGCGGGGTATTCATATTACAAACCTCTTATACTTCCCTTAGTATTCGTTCTAGGACTTCCAAATGTGAAAACAACATATAGGAAATCATAACCTGCAAATCTTTTGCAAATGTTAACTTTGATCTTTGACCCCTGCTTCAAGTTCTTGCTAAAAGGACCTTATATCTACATTATAATTATTTCTAGGGCTTCTAGGGAAAACCACTTGTAAGAAATCATGGCCTGTGAATCTCTTGAAGAACATCTCGTGGGTTCTATATACTTCTTACAACAGAAGTTGTTCTTAAGATTTTCCCAAATCTCAATGTTGTTGCCCATTTAAATTGTACCTGCAGGCTGGGGTTTCTTGCCTGCCGTGGCTGGCTATTTTTTGTAACTATGATTTAATTATATGTATACCAAGTCCCAGTATATGACACATATAGACAAAGAAGAAATGCAGTTTCTGGAAAGTTTAAAAAGAAAATCTTATTCTTGGAATGGTTTCTTATCTTAGGAATGTTGTCATAGAAATTCATTATGTTTATTCGAATATTATTCTAAGAGTATAATTGTTTGTGCATATACCACAGTCTTTGAGGATTTTTGTGCATAGTTTGAAACATAACTATATGCACAACCAGCTGTTGGATCTATTGCAAAAATCACCAGAAAAATGGCATTGTAAATCTTAAAAGTATACTGCACTTTACCAGTGAGGGTTATTTTTTCTAAGCGTCCCCAGTACTGTATGAATCTGTTAGCATAACAGTATGGAACATTAACCTAAGGATTGCCTTCTGACATTTTCGGGTGACTGTAAGAAACTTCCTATAGTCCACATGAAAATACATTCATCAGTCCAATGTCTGTCAGCTACCTCTAACTTATTTTTAACACAGAATAGGCTGGCAAAAAGCAAGCTAGTGATTATGTTTTAATTTGAATGTGTCGTATGAAAATAGCTACAAAGAAGTTGCACAAACAGAATGAGTACATATGATATTTTCCAAAATCAAGTATCATTTAGACCACCTTTCTAATGTGACCTTTTGCACTGTTTAAATACACTTTTGTGAAAACAGTTTACTGGCAAATGGGAGCTGAAAAAGTTGTTCAATATAGTGTACATACAAAATAGGGTAACTTTCCAGGAATAAGCTTACTTGAACTACATGACAATTTACACATTTTGTATGTTGATAGAACCCTGTTAGTATTCGATCGTATGTAAGTTACAGATATCAATCTTGCATAATTCTTCAAAAATTTTAAAAATTACTTACATTTTAGTGAAGAATGCAACATGATTTAACCATTTCACAATTTCCATTAAACAGATTTTTATATTCAATGTATAAGTATGGTGTTATGGATATGTATACTTTTATGAAATACATTAAATAATTTCTAATGCAGTTTTTGACCATCACAATGGATAATCACCTGCCACTTTGGCCTAGCAAGTAACACACTTGCCTAGGAATATAGAGGATGTGGGTTCAAACCGAAGTACAGGCAGATAATGGCTTGGAGGCCCCAGTGGCAGGCTAAAGAACCTCAAGGACATTGATAAATGGTCATCCTTGAGCCTCTGTCTTTCACTTAAGGGAATGTCATTTACTTGAGAACTTGGGTTGTACTTGTGCAGTTGGATGGGTTAATAGCGCTTTGAGTCTTGTGGTATATGTAGATATTGAGCTGAGTATAAATACACAACAACAATAACTGAAAGAGTGAAACAAGACAAAAAATCTGTATGTTTGCATTAATTCATTATACAGAGCCTGCATCAGTTTATGATGCTTTACAGCAAGTTATCGGCTGAAAATATTTTGGTTTGGTCAGATTTAACCTTTGACTCCACATACATGGTCAAATAGGGATAGCAAACTTCAAAATGGAAATAGCTGGTTTATTATTGATTCTAGGTGGTTTGGGATGTCAAACCAATTCATTGTGGGCTTGGAATTGTGGGCTTGGAAATGTCTTAACACGGTCAACTTTGACCTCTGACCCCTATAGGATGACAAACTTAAGATGTGATCGTGTTTGACCTTGAATTCTCCTACAAAGTCTTACGGCCTGACTTAAAGTGTTTTTATACTTTCCAGTGAAATATTCAGGTGACTGTTACTACTTCTACACTAATCAATAGTACTTTACCCCCTCATGACTTGCCCCTTCTGTAAGTAAGAAACACTTATATACTTATATAGCGCCGAATTTGATGTAAACATCCTCTAAGACGCTGATGTGCAAAAAGGGATAGTCCAGTTCCAGAAATATGTCCGTTTCCATATTAGCGTCCGGTCGGGGAGATAGGCTATGGTGGAGGATAAGCCAATCTAAAAAGGTATGTTTTCAACTGTTTCCTGAAACCAGAAATGCTTTCTATGGTTCTGATGGCTTGAGGAAGCTTGTTCCACTCTGTGGGAGCCCCTGCTATGAAACTGCGTAGCCCTGAGCGTTTATTTGGTTTAGATGAGGAAATTGATAGGCCATTGCCCCGTGTGAGATCACTCCGCCTAATTAGAGCGGAGAGATATGGAGGTTGGCTCAAATGTATTGCTTTATAAATGAGGAGATTATGTTTGAACAGTATACGGTAATGAATGGGGAGCCAGTGTAGTTTGTGCAGGAAGGGTGTAACATGACAGTATTTATTTAGCTTGCACACCGTCCGACATAAGGCATTTTGAACTCTCTGTAGTCTGCTAGTATATGCCTTTTTGTGTTGTAAAGCAGTGAGTTACAGTAATCCAGACGACTGCTTACCAAGGCATTTGCCACCTTTACAGCTGTTTCATGATTTAAGTACCAGCGGACCCTTCGTAGTTCCCGGAGATGGTAGTAACTTATGCGACATAGATTAGCCACGTGTCTTTGCATTGAATTTTCAGCATCCAGGATGACACCAAGGTTTTTTACTGATTCAGCTGGTTCCATGGTGTTGCCAAGCAAACTCACTGGGAAAGATGACTTCAGGGAACTTCTAATTTGATCATCACCAATCACTATGAATTCTGTCTTGTCAGGATTTAATTTAAGCTTATTATTTCCCATCCAAGCCTGGACCGCCTCAAGGCAATTTGTTAATTCAGTGATACTGGAATCGAAGTTCCTAGAGTCGAGTTCCAAGTAAATTTGTGTGTCATCTGCATATAAGTGGTGGGTGACATTGAATTTAGATATGACTGAACTGAGAGGGGTTGTGTATAGGGTAAAAAGGAGTGGCCCTAGAACTGAGCCCTGGGGAACCCCGTAAGGGAGTTGAAAAGCATCTGAAAGATGTCCATCTATTTTGATGCACTGCTTGCGTGAGTGGAGGTATGACTGGACCCACTTAAGCACTACCCATCAATGCCATACCAGTGCTGAAGGCAGTTGAATAGGATTGAGTGGTCTATTGTATCGAAAGCTGAAGATAAGTCCAAAAGGACTAATCAAACAGCTGCACCCTTGTCCATTGATGTGGCAATGTCATTTTGTATTTTGAGCAACGCCGTTTCAGTTGAGTGAAAAGCTCTATATGTGGACTGGTTTTCATTAGATATACCCTCGTGAGCAATATGCTCATTTATCTGCTTAGCCACAGCTTTCTCTATGAGTTTGGAGATGTAGCTGAGGTTGGACACTGGTCGATAATTCTTGAGAATATTCTTGTCAAGACCAGCTTTTTTCAACAAGGGTGTAACATGTGCAGTCTTAAAGCATGAAGGGAAACTGCCCTCCTGTAGAGAGTAGTTCACAATATTTGTGATAGGAGTCAGGAGCACACTGATACATTCAAGGACCAATGATGTTGGGATGGGATCCAAGTCACATGATTTATTTGATGTGGACTTTATGATTTTAAGGACTTCTTCCTCTGACATGGTTCGGAAAGAGACAAACTTGTTTTTGTAGGAACCTGAGACAGGGGGATTGGCATCAGTAGACAGTAATCCAGATCTTAATTTAGTAATTTTGTCTGCAAAATATCTGCCAAAAGTGTTGACTAGACTGTTCATGGTGGTATAATCTGGAAGTACCATTTTTGGTGATCTATGGAGGACTTTCTTTATGGAATTCCACAAGACCTTGGGGTTATCCTCATTTTCCCTAACCATATCACTGTAGTGTTTGGTTTTTGCACATTCCACGAGACGGTTGAAATGGTTCACAGCGGCTCTGTACCTACTGCGGTTTATGGCAGAGTTGTCCTTTCGCCACTCCCTTTCGAGTTTGCGCTTACGTCTCTTTGCTGCCAAAATCTCACTGTTCATGAACCCTTTGTTGACATGTTGTGGGGTTTTACATTCATGTACAGGTGCATGCTTGTCAAGTATGTTCCTAAGAGTATGAAAGTACTGGTGTGAAAGTAAGCTAGCTGTTTTGTAAGGAGCCTGGATAAGCTCAGAATTTACAATGTCAGACATAAATTCAGTTTTATTTATCTTGCGAAGTTTCCTGATTTTCAACCGTTTTACTCTGCAGTAATTTTTGACAGGGAATGTTGTAGTGAAAAAGACAGCTAGGTGGTCTGATATGCCGTCCTTAACATGATGGTGAACTGAGGAAGTTAGGGATTTACTAGTGCAGAGTACATCAAGGATATATCCTTGTATGTGTGTTGACACATGTTGAATAAAATCAAAATCCAATAGAACTGTGTTGAAATTTTCTGTCCAGCAATTTTGACTGTCAAGCTGGATATTGACATCTCCCAGGATAATATTTTCATGTGGTGACAAAGCAGCTGCTTCCATGAAACTGTTGAATTCCTCGATAAATCTGCTTTTGCTGGTACTTGGAGGTCGGTAAATTACATGTACCAGGAGCTGGCTTGACTGTCGATCTGACAGTTTGGCGGTAATGTGTTCAAACGTTTCCCGCCGATCAATTTGACAACGCACGCTATCAATGTCATTCCTAACTAGGACAGCAACTCCACCTCCTTTCTTATTCTCGCGTGGGACCTGGTGAAGCTGGAATCCTGCAGGCGTTATCTCATCCATTAGACTTGTGTGTCCGACGGTCTTAGCCATGTCTCAGTGACCCCAACGATGTCGAGATCATTTGACAAAACAAAATCACTAAATGCTGATGTTTTGTTACGCAATGAACGGACATTCAGATGACAGGCTTTGATATTTCTGGCTGATGGACCTGGGTTCAAACTAATGTCGCCAGAAAGAATCAGGATGATGGACCACCAAGGGTTGACATTTCTAAAACAGTGCGTCACTTGACGACAGTGGGCCTGCAGGGCGACAAAAGTAATGTTGCAGCTGTCCAAAGAGGAGAGTAAACTTGGGTGAATAATTTTTGGTGATGGCAAACTATTTTCCTTGGTGGGGGTTGTTGACCGAACAGTCTGTCTGTCTGTCTGCACACTTAACTCAAAAATACTACACATGTTGTAGCAAAGATTTGGGCTCGGTCCTCAAGTATGATTGAGAACTTGATCCAGATCAAGTCTTCAGAATTTTACCTTTTGTACTTATTGTAACACAGAAGGTGACAGAATGGAAGAATCACCAGTATTCATAATGCGCCCTCAGAACTCAAGGAAACAGGATTTCTTACTTCCACTGCCATTACCCACCTCACACGCCCCCATTAAGGTTGGACATGGAAGTTGGATATAACTCTAGCAAAGAGCTGAGCGAAACCAACCCTCAGCCGCCAATATTTTACAGGATAATGTTGTGCCATCATTAGCTTCATGACATCATATTCCCAATGTCTCCAATATGGTCTCTCTGTTGATGACACAGTATCAGGACCAGAGCAGAAAGGACATGTTACAAGATAAGACAACCAGTGATTAGTTACATCGGTATTATGAAGAATATGATGTCCTAAATCATGCACACCATGAGGAATGCTTCCTCCTTCCCATGGCCAACTGTGTGGGGGGCAAACACAGCACTTGTGAATGTGTAATCAGTACAAGGGGGCCAGATGCACATCAGACTATGCAAATTCTACAACCAAGGTATTTGTAGCCACGATCTAGACTATGTCTCATATAGACACATTTGCACATTTTGTTATAAGCAGAAACACAACACAGTACACTCGAATCCAGTTGCACTTGTATATAATAATATAAAAACTGGTGATAATTTTTTTGAAAGTTTTGATTTTATTGAAATGTGTATGGATGGCGTTATGAAGAGCAACATCCCTGATTTGTATGATAATTATACACACATCTGATAGCTTCTGCATTGACCAGCTGTCCTGTCAGGTTGGGGTTGAGAATTGTAGAAATGCCTCTTATGATAATGGGGTCTTTCAATTTAAAGTTAGTGGGTTTTTCAAACTTAAAACACTGGGGACCAAATGGGGAGGGGACTTTTATTTATATTCGTCTGGACAGAACCTGTCCTTTGCATGGTTTTTACATTCTTTATGAACATTGAAAATCTTTGATATTTTGAAACATGAAGGACTACCTGACCTTTTACCCTATTTTTTTCAGTATGAATGGGTGAATTTATTGTCTGAATAATGTTTGAGGCGTCATTATGATGACACAGTTTGTAATTTGACGCAATCCATGGATCCTAACACTGCTCGTTGGGCTTTTATAGGGGATTTGGAAGCCAGGGACAGATTTGACCTGGATTATGTCAGTCAAATGAAAAGAGTTATTGATCACCTATGTAAATTGGAAGATAAAAATATTTAAAGCAAGATACATTGGTTTGGATAAGTATCCTAATGCTATTCCTCTGATAAGTCTCCGCAAGTTGGAGCATCTTGGTGCAAGTCACTGTAATGTTAAGAAGTGCTTTACAGTACTTCATCTGTTGCAGAAAATAAGACATTTAAGCAGTATCTTTTACATTTATTTTGTCACATTGACATTTCTTCTTGTCATCCATCTGTTGACATCATTATCAATTTTAATTTTCCTAACAAATGTTCCAGTTGCATTGACTCTGTTGAGAAATGCGTTCAAATTGCCAAGATCATAAAAGCTATAGGGCTTCACAATTATAAAGGGACTCGCATACCTATTGGATCTTATCTGATCGTTGAAGCCTGGCAGCATTATCCCAATCAGAAGATTCTTTAGTATGTATATTTTGGCTTCCCAATCTCAACTGCAGCTCCAGATAAGCTTAAAATCCTACAGTAAAGAATCAATTTTCAGCACTGCAATATCCTCATGACATAAATCAGTACATATAATAAGTCGTTCAGGAGCTCTTCCTCCAGCTGCTCTTTTATTTGTCACCTTGGCACCCCCTCACAAGTTTGTCATCGATACCAGGGCTATTTCACATATTGATCCTAGGGGCCATGGCTTCCATACATTTAGTCAGTCAGGAGCAACACTGGTCTTCAGCCATAACAGTAAGCATTTTCAGTATATCATGTCTCATGGTCGTTGGTAAAGCTCATCTGTATGGCTTTACTTGAAAAATTCCTCACAGCCCCTCCATAATTCCCAGAACTTTTGCATGCGTCATTCCTCAAGTTCTCTAGTTTGGGTTTGGTGTGTTTTAAAATTTTTCTAAAAATTACTTTAATCAAATTTATAACTCTTTTACTAACACGTAAAATAAAATATTACTCAACATAAATATTCTTCTTTCTCGGCCTATCCTTACTGTGATCCTTGGGTCAGCTGTGAACTTTAACCTCAGGTCCGCATAACATTATAACTCTGGCTTGCAGGGCATCCCCTACATTTTACCTCCGGTACATTTCATGTAAGTAGTGGGAAACAGTGGATGGTAGTCTTGGTAAGCTGTAGCTGTGAACTCTGACCTTAGGTGAACTCAGCATTTAACTAGGACTTACAAGGTCACCCTCCCTGTTTCCTACTCGGGCTAATGTAGGTTGTAGGAAACTAAGGGTAGGTGTCACATGATTATTGGATTCTACTGAGCATGTGTGAAAATATAATTGGACAAATACTATGTAACACACAACAGTTATGACCACTTTGATCACAAAAACAGCAAGTTTTCAAAATATATTCGCAAAGAAACATTACATTGTGTTATACTTCACTTAATTAAGAGTTACAATTAAACAAAAACAAACAATACAAAATATGAAATAATAGCATAATAACGCATCAACATTTCACTTTTTGGGGGGGGACATATGTGCCATGACCTCCAATGTGCCATGACTGGAGGTCAGTGACTGTAGATGGCAAATTAAGACCATGGAATTGTGCCAAAAGTCACAGCATAATTTTAAATTAATGCCTTGCTACCAATTATCGCCGGGTATCAATTATCGTCAGACAGAATTCAAATAGACATAACTTGACCAAAAGTACATCCCAAATCTAGCAAATAAGGTAAAACTATTTCTAAATAAAACATAATAAAAAGAGAATGAAAACTTTTCAAAACATGTCACTGTTACTGAAACATTAATGCTTTAATAATGGGTGGCAATAATTGGTACCCTGCGATAATCGGCATATTGAAAACCTCTTTTAAATTTCCAACAGCTTCACAAAGGATGTTTCTATGGCAAGATCTATCTTGTTTTGGTTTTTTTCAGCACTGCCTGCAAGCAAGAGCTTTTCTCTGCCTGCCAGACTGCTTTACTCTGCACATAAGGGTTCAGTATCAGATAGAATTTTGGCTTATCAGAGTTTGCAGTTTGCACTTGGCGATAATAGTAGTAAAAGGCAATAAGATAAATTTTTACTCATACAATATGATGCACACTTTCATAATATGTCCCTCATTTTTGCATAATAATTTAATAAAATTTGTCAAGAATGAGAAACGCACTCCAGCATGAAGGTAAAAAGGCTGTAAAATAAATTTATCATCTTGTTTCATAGTCAATTATTCAGTTTAAAATTCAGATTGTTCATTATAAAAATTATTTTAACTGATGTCAAAGAAATTTAAGTCAATTTGATGTGTGTAAAAAGTACTGAAGTCCCTGGTTCTCCATTGCAAAGCTGATGGATTAGCTGAAGGTCGCGTAGGAGATACCAGTCCTTTTGATGTGAAAGGAATTGGTGGGCCAGTCTATCAAGAATTTGTTTCATTCACAGGTACAGTTTTGTTTGAGATCAACTTTTTCCTTTTTCTTTTGCTCCAGACTTTCATGAATTGTGGCATAGTGTGATGAGTATCTGTCTTGTACAGAAGTTAAGCGACAATGGGCTATGTCAGTACTGGGATGGGTCACCGTTTCAGTGCACTACTCGTGTCTCTGATGGTTTTGTGGCTCACGCTAGATATCCCTTTCGGCTTTGTTTGTTTTATATATACTAACATGACTTTCTTTTGATTAAACTTTCCATGGACACAAGTTATAAATAGACTTAAAAGACAAAAAATAAATCGAATGAATTAACCTTCTACAGTACTTTACTATGTCTATTTCAACTCCACTTGGAATAGTACTTGGAATCTTCATATATTCACGAAAAATGATTCATGTCCTTTTACACTTTGTTTACGTTATTTTGTAATGATACATAACCAGATACTGACTTGTGCTACTTATCACAACCAACTGTTAACAAAAATTGTTTGTTCCTGTATTTATCTAAGTTACTGTTTGTGTCTAGGCAGTTTTCGCAAACAGCTGAAATCTGAACAAGCTTATTTGTTTAAGTTTCACCCCAATAGTTATATGAATGTATTTAGATACAAAATGGCTCATCATGTAATGTGGGTGGCCTGGTTATCATGTTACCATGTAAAATAGTTCCAATCCAATAACTGACAATATCCTGTGTCTGTCTAGTAGAGATTACTTGGTATGTAATTCTGTTTCTATTTCTAGAATTATACTGATTAATATTTAATCCAACCTACTGCTTTACAGGCGCTATATCTTCCCCACAATATGGAACTCACTGTGTTAACAAAAATATTTATTATTAGCATAATTGAGGGGCTCTCAAGGTCAGTAATCCGGAGTTATGGGTGTGAAGAAACTTAAATTAGGACTGCTGCATCTGGTATTTCTAGAGGAGGCTGGTTGGCCGGGATTTCTTTAGAATTTTGTATGTGATAAGGTCTGATTTTAAATTGTTACCCTATACTAAACTGGAAGCCAAAGAAGTTTTTTTTTCAGGTGGGGGTGATATGGGAACACTTAGAAGAGTGTGTGACAACCCCACAGAGTGAGTTTTGGACGTGCTGCAATCTTCTTAACTGAAAATCAAACAGGAAATTCCAGTAGTCCAGTCTGCTGCTCACCAAAGCATTTGCTAGGACTGATGTTTTAAGGTCCTGGCGGGGACCTGCAAAGAAGGAGAGTACAAGGTGTGGTATTATGGTTTTTATTGTGACAAAATATTACACAACCCGTCTTGATTGTCAGACCAACATAACAGGAAACATAAAATAGTAGAAAACAGACAATAATTGAGATTAATTATTAGCTTTCATGCAATGATTGGGTAGAGTGTGTGCTAATTTGCGGCAGCAAGCAGTGACATGTACATTATGTGTGAAGATGTTGTATAGTAGTGGATATATACCATTGTTTGACCATGATGATAGAAATTTATCATGTCAATTTTAATTCAAAACAAGAGCACCCAGAGAGCGCAGACCTTCGCCAAGTGTGGATACAGATGATCCAGACAGTGATCCAGATCACTCCCAAAATCTAATCACTTGTCCCATTTAGGTCATTTCCTTAAAATTTCATCAAAATCCATCCATAACTTTTTGAGTTATCTGTCTTTAAATATTACACTTCATGGATCCAGAAGATTCAGATAGTGATCCAGATCACTCCCAAACTTGAATCATTCCTTCCTTTTACCTTTGCAGACATATCCTGAAAATGTCATTAAAATCCGTTCATATGTTTTTGAGTTATCTTATTCACAAACGCACAAACCCACAAACAAACCCAGACGAAAACATAACCTCCTTGGCGTTATGATATGCTGATTCACACTTACATAACTGGTCGCAATGGAACTCTTCACTAGATCAATATAAAATGCAAAATACCGAACAGACCATGAATTGGTTTATTGATAGAATTGATTATTTAATATAACTGCATATCAGTGTATGACATCATACTTAGTACTGATATGCATTTTACTGAAAACGATTGCACTGGCATATTGCCGACATGTACGACATGAAAGTATCTCTTACACTTTTGTTTTGACAGTGCATTATCAGTGTATTGTAATAGATTACTTCATACAGGATACTAATATCTACAAAAAATGGAAGCAGTGACAAAGTAAAATAATTCTTCAGCATTGGTATGTAAAACTAGCATTGTTTTTCATTATTTTTATTGTATATATTTTTATCTATAAAGGTCATATGATGGATTTAAAAAAAGAAATAGTTGTGTCAAAACAAGGTTTTTAATATATATATACTGGGCCATGGTAGCACAGTTAAAACACTCTCGCCTCCCACGTCTGAGGCCGGGGTTCGGTTCCCAGCCCGGCCTCAAGTGGTAAAGCTGGTAGTTGCTTGCCGTTGGTCGGCAGTTTACAGTAAAGAACCTTGACTAACTATATGTACTGGTTTCCTCTGCCCTTCCAACTACCCGTCGTGATATGACCTGTGTTGAAAGTGACATAACACCCTAAATAAATAAATAAATTAATATATATCTTTGTTATCAGAAATTTGATAGATACAAACTGGGAATACATGGGGAATCCCTATTTCGTGTAAACACAGGAGAGTTATTTTATGTGGCTTGTACATAGGGATGTAAAGAGCAAATTGTATATTCTTATATGTTGTGCAATCTATATATAGCGTTGTTTTCACCAGAGCCATCCCTGTACTTGCTATGGATAATTAGCATTACATGTTCATCAACAAGTGAGGGTTTTCATTAATATTTCAAAAGGTATATAATGTATAAATATGTTATATATGCTGTATTTAATATGGATAATCATTGAATAAATACATTCAATAGGCAAATCATTGAATGTGTAAATTCAAAGGCTGACCTGTGGAATGTATAGATTCAATGGCTTAAATCATTATCATATATATATTCCATGGTTTTAATAAATATTTAACTCTGCCGATTTAACGTAAAAAGACTTAGTTAATACAGTTGTAAATTTTTGTGGGGTTTCTAGGCAATCACATGACTTTAGTAGCACTACAAGATAAAGTTAAAGAAGCACAACAATATAGTGTTCTGTATTAGTATACAGGGCGGACAGCGATTCGTGGGGACACAATTCGCCAATTTCTATTGTACTTCATTCAAAACTAACATTCACTGTGATAATAAAGGAACTGTGTAGCATAGAAAAGTGTGCAACATGTCTTGATACTTTTCTAAGATTTTAGAACTGACAGAATGCAGGATTATACAGATTAATAAAAAAAGTTTATATGTCCATGAAAAAATATGCCCAACAAACTGCATCTGACTGATGCAAAGAGCTGTATGTTCTCTAAACTGTGTCTGGGGTCAATATAAATACCATTTATAACTTCATATGCGATGAGAAGAATTGATCATTAGCTTTAACTATTTGATGCATAGTGTTTAACAGTCTTTGTAACTTTTTGGGAACAGTATAACATAACTGGTGAAATGCTGTCCAACTTTTGGACAGCCCTAATTTTATTGCCATAGGACAAATTATATGGAAGTATTTGTACTTTCCACAAAATATATTTTAGGATGCTTCTATCTTTTTACAGTTTGAGGACCTCTTTTTATTCTGATATTTTTTATAAAACCGCACTGTATATTTGTTCTGAAGAAACTGCATTTTGGTGTTTTATCGGTGAAATGCTGTCCCCCAGTGTATAAAACTACACATCTCATGACATAACTTTTGCTACATAAAATTGTTACTGTCATGGGCAATCATCGGACAAAAAGTATAACTAAACAAATTTATTTAACAATTAAAAATAGTTATTGCAGTCAACTGGTATGCTCTCAATAGGACATACAATGACACAGTAATGAAACCAATCTGACCTGGCCACTGTAACTGACAGTTAAGTTTGTCCATGGTATCCAGCAATCTGTCCTGCAATCTGTCCAGTGTCCACCAATACACAAATATCTGTATCCTGTGGTCTATTCAATGTCAAAAGATACAAAATGCCCTTATCCTGTTATCATTTCAGTGTCCGATAACACAAAATGTCTGTATACAGATATGTAAAGATATCTCACAACTATGTAGTCTGCTCCAAGATATGGACAATATCCAAAATACAGTAATCCACTCTCTGATAGATCCAGACACTGTATCCAGTTCACTCTAACAAAAGTTCAATCACAAAGTATAAAGTACACAAGAAGTTTATATCCACTTGATAGAAGTTCCAAGACACAGGTAGCTTTCTATATAACCAACGAATACTATGTTCATCTGTGGTCAGATGTACAGCACTTGTATACAGCTATGCAAATTGCCAGAAGCTTGTAGAACTTACATGGAAATAAATACTGTCACCAGATTCGCCAAGGAAGTTCTAGAACCTACAGCTAGCTTGTAGGGTTTCCCCAAATCTATTAATAGAATCACTGAGGTTAGCCTACAGGGATTTACCCTAGCCTACAAATAGATCATTACAACAGAACACAATATTCATAAATATCACTTAACCACTCATTAATAACTTGTTACCTGATATTGTAACCTAGACATACAGTGCTTAAATTAAACAATGCATTGGCACAGTGCTTATATATGTAACATTAATCACATTTGTTTTACCACCATCAAGGAAATCACTTATTACTACATTTTTGTTATTATTCTTGTTTAAGCAACTCATGGGCATAATCTTTACTTGACCCAGTGGGACATACTTGACAATGCATCCAGCTGTGGTGCCAATTTGTACTTACCATCATCAATGTTCATTACAACTCCAATAAGACTGGCTTGATCAGCATGGCCACAATCTACATGAGGAATTGGTATCCATACATTGTCCCCAATTTCGAATAGATCAAGTGAAATTTGACCATCCTCTGTCATCTTCCTTGCCTGTCTCTCCTGAACAGCTTTTTTCTGCACATTCCTTCTTGTTGTGAGAGCAGCACTCCCCTACTGTAGAGCATTCCCCATGTACTATTCCGGAGCAGACAACAGTGTCAAACACTGCAGAATCACAGATGCTGCATATGGCACTCTAACCTTTAATAATAGACTTAGTTGATTCTGAAGGAACAGCTCCTTAATATTGTACAATTTGTTGTGAATCACATACTGGCTCCTCTGTTTGTACAGTACTGTCTACTGCATCAGATTTATTTGAGGCTGTCTCAAAGTCTTTATCCATGATGGCCTGAAAATCTTCTTCTGTGAAAATCATATGTAGGACTTCCTTTGGGAGTGATGAAAAAGTGAGGCCGACATTTGGTTTGACATAGAGAGCTTCACATGGTCGCATACTGAGCCTTGGATCGTGAGAACAGATCTGCAACTGTACAAATCGTAAACCCTGTGTCCAGTTAGTAGAGTTGTTATCACGCATCTGAGACACAAGTTTTATGTAGACTTCATCATTGGTTTTCTCTACACTATCCTGGGACTGTGCCTGCAGAGGTCTATCATGAACAAATTTGTCATCAGGAAGATGTCCAACAGTAGGTTTGCTGCATCATTGACTGACTTTCAAGGGACGAAGATGAAAATCCAATTCTGACTTTTAACAGGAAAAAGTGGTAATATTTTTAATAAAAACACATTGAATATGGGAAAAGTATTACAAGAGCATGTTTATTTTGTACCTTTTCTAAAAGTTGTGAGAATTTCAAAAAAAGAAAAGAATTCTGATATAACTAGATAATTTTGAATTATCCTTCTTAGATAGTCCCTTTTATTTAAGGAATACTATTTATTACATAGTAAGTTAATTACTCGATATCTAAAATATATTTGGCTGTGAAATTATCACAAAATTTCATATATATATATATATATGTCATGGTAGAAAGTCCAGTCTGTTGAAATTCTACCGGCAGAAAGTCCAACTGGAGTTTCTACCAAGATAAACTTGGTAGAAAGTCCAATAGGAGAAACTCCAATTTATGAGATATAGGTATTGCTCTGGGTCTGAAATCTAATAAACTTGGTACTACTGGTAGAAGATTGAAACAAAATAAAACTATGTACAGATTGGTCATCACGGCAGGAATAATAAACATTCTTTAGAGTGCTGAAGATTTAGCTGACAAAAGAAATGTGCATTTTCCTAAACTGTTTCACATATATGTTGAAACTCTGGATGAGGTGATAGTACTACAAGCTTTACATGCAGAGACAAACTGGGTGGTTGTGACAAACAAATGCTACTGTAGAATCGTAGGTATTAAGTGCTCAAGTTAATGCCAGGTAGAAAGTGACTGCTGTCAAAATTTAATTGGCTAAAATTACACTTTGTATAACACTTGTTAAAGGACATTTGACTCTTACATCAGTTAGTAATGTCCATGATACAGATTTCCTGATTTTACAGATAAAACTCTCTTAATAGACTGAAAATTTCAGTTTTAACTGTCATGTTTAATTGTGTTAAATCAATGTTTCAATAAAATATTTTCTTTAATATACATTTTCTTCATTTATGAAAGCTGTACCTTGCTTTAGAGACAGATTTATATGTATATAGAAGGCCAAACGTTTGTGTTTCCGTTGGACTTTCTTTCAATCTTATATTGTGTGTCTACAAGGATTACATTGAGCAATACCAAATCTCTGAGATTAGAATATCAACCAAGTTTATTAGAGTTCTAACCCTAGGACAATACCCAAATCTACTGGATTGGACTTTTTACTGGTAGAAACTCAAACTGGCCTTTCTATTGGTAGAATTTGAAATTCTATCAGATTGGACTTTATACCATGTCATATATTTGGTGTTTCAATGGCAGCCCTAGTTTCAAAGGATAACAATTAAACTGGATATCAGTTTTTAAATTATAATTCTACACCAAAAAATACCCTTTCTAATACATAATATTTGCCTCTTATGTAGTAAAAAGTAGTATATTAGTGGATCATCAAAAGAATAAGTATGTAATGAATACATATATATTTTTTAAATCTATTTGCTACAGTCATCCATATGTATGAGAGAGATAAATTTAGATAGAATAAAAAAATCACTCCTAGGTCTGTGATTAAAAGTAATTACTGACAGGAACACACAATATGAAGTAATTACTCTTTCTCAACTGCATGGTGTGACCTTGTCTAACTGGGTCCACTCTACTGTGGTCAAAGTTGAAAACTAATTAAGCTGGGGCAGCTACGTGGTAAAGTTATGCACATTTAGACTGGTTATGGCTTTTTCCAAACTACATTCAAAATATGAATAGAATATTGAAAAGAGAGACAGCAAAAAGCATTGTGATTTTACTTGAGGATTTCTTTTTAATTGCAATGTCAATTTTAATATAATATTTAACAAGTTTGACTGGATAAAATAGTTAAACACAGAGAATGTCACTTCACAAATATTTAATTTGTTTAGAAATATTACCAAGAACTCAGCAGATTACGGAAACTGGATTATCCTGTTGTAGGAACATAAAATAATGGATATGTAGATAGAAGATCATAATATATAACCATATACTGTGTGATGAAGTTTGATTGCATGCACAAATTATATTTAAATAGATACAATACAACAACCATCCTCAATGAAGAAGTCGTCATTATGTATGCATGAATTGTGTGGAAGAATACAATTTCATACAGTATTATAAGAATTCAGCTAGCCACATGCCACCCAATAGTTTAAGCTACTATGTGACAAATGAAAAAGATAAATGCAATGATACCATAACAAATAATCTGTGTTGGAGTAACATATATTAAAACATTGGATCTTACTAAGAATAATTTGCAAATTCAAAACATACTTCAACATTATTTCACCCATTGGATTCAACTTTATTTCACTGGTTGAATCCAACTAGAAATGGTTTACAAAATCTCCATGTATTTCAACTAGATTTAAACCATTGACTTCAATATGATTTTACCTGTTGCATCTAACTAAAACGGTTTGCAAAATCTATATGATTTCACCCATTGATTTCAACATGATTTCAACTGTTTGATCCAACTAGAAAATGGTTTGGAAAATCTACACATATTTCAACCAGATTTTACCTATTAGTTTCAACCTGATTTCACTAATTGGTTTGTCTTTCCCTTCTTAACTGGTTTTTCAAATATTTCAAAACGTCAAGGCATTTTCCAGCATTATACTCATCTGATGATTTCTGAACCTGCTTACTCCTGGCATTTTCAAAAGCTGTCTATACCAGCGGTTAAAGAAGTTGAAGTTCTCTTCTTTGTATCACAAGAAGAAAGCCAACTTTCTAAAATTGCTTTTGATTTTGATACTGCTATGCTGATACTCAATGAAGCTACTCCCCAAACACCAGTTTTTACAGTGACTCTAGGTAAGATCAAAGTAAATTGTATTTTATTTATTTCTGAAAAGTTCTTAAATATTGCATTAATCCCCTTTGATTAAAATCATTATACACATTTGAAGATTTACTTTAATCAAGAAATATCAAAACAGTTGGTCCTTTAACCAAAAATGAAAGAGAGACAGTTCAAGTCTGAGTAGTGCTTTTATCAGTAGTCCTAGTCCAAACAATCAAAACTGATTACAGAAATAGTTCTCACCCAAGTACATATTTTATGGATTTAGCTTAGTATATGACTGTGTATCTTGATAGCAATTACTCATCAGTGTGTGAAACTGGGGGAATTAATTGTAATTAGTCTCATAGTACTTCCCCATAATGTCAGCGAAGGCCACTTCGATAACTTAATCCAAAACAGATTAAGATAGTTATTTTTATAAAACAGCTTTTGTTGCAATAATGAAGCATGTACTAGTTACGGATGATTTAACCCATCACCTGTCATGCCAATAAAAAGTATTAACTTTCACGGTGTCTACTGACTAAAATTACATCCATCTATTAAGTTCACATTCAGTGACGACTCTGATTTTGGAATATTCACATTCCACAGTTACATCTTTGAATATGTACATTCAGTAGCTCTTTGTTATTGAATGTATATGGCAAAGCCAATTAATCTATACATTCAATAATTTAGTCATTGGATGAACACATTCAATGGTTATACATACAACATAAATATTTTGCAGTCCAGAACAATATAACAATCTCTTCACCCCTGAACTGGGCCTGGAAATTATGTGTAACTCCTAATATTTTTAATATTCTAGGATAGTCCCGAAACAGTTAAGATTAACCCAGTATTCCCTTTGATTATTTAAGTAGGCCTCCAGTATGGCCTCCCATTGCTAAAAATCCGCAAATTTTCTGGTTTCAGGGACAATAAAGGAGTTAAAAATGGAACTGGGGTCAATGAATGCTTTAACACTTATGCATTTAACTAATGCACAGTTTCTCAGACTGGAATATCATATTAATTTTAGTTTTAAAATGTTGTTTTTCTTTTGTATCAGACACAAGTTTCTTTTCCAATATAAATCATGTATACAGGGAATCAGGTTTCACCTTCAGTCTATTCCTTCTTTTAACGTGTGTGCAAAGTAGTAGATTGGTTTAGATTAGATTAGTATACCAATTATAGATGTAGAACCTTTGGTACTGCTACAAGCGATCCTTGGGAAAAATGAAAAATGATTGATCATGTGTTGCCCTAGGATCAAGAAGAAAATATTCATTTAATAATCTTTGCCAGACCAATACAATTCAAAAAAGGTTAGTCCTCACACATATGGATCCATCTTGATAGCATACTGAAACTACTTAAATAGTTATTACCTACACCAGAAGGTTATGTTTTTGTGTGCATTCATTTGTCTGTCTGTTCGACTGTGTTCACAATACCTCCAAAAGTAATCAACCAATCTTTCTGCAATTTTGCATGTGGATATTGCCTGGACAGAGGAAAAAGTGATTAAAATTTAGGTAAGATTAGAATTAAATTTTTGATACAAAAAATCATGATGTTTAAAGGTACTTTTCCATGACTTTGGCTTTCTGGTTGACATTACTGTAAAGGTAATGAACAGATCATCATTGACATGAGTAGTGTCTGACCAAGATTAGAATTAAGTTTTTGATACAAAAAATCATGATGTTTAAAGGTACTTTTCCATGACTTTGGCTTTCTGGTTGACATTACTGTAAAGGTAATGAACAGATCATCACTGACATGAGTAGTATCATATTATGGATAGAAAAATCCAGAATTTGTGGAAATGCCTTCTCCCCTGGTGGAGACCTTATGCTGTATAAGTGCTTGTTAGTCTTATTGTGTGGCACTAAATTTACAGGACAAATCTATTTATCAATGCCACAACTGAACATAACTACTTGGGACAGAGAGGCTCACTCAAGAAAGAATTTTTAAACATGATTGAAAATTTGGACTCATGTCTGTTAGGTGATGATGCTCCAAGCCTTGTTGACTAGCAAGATAAATTGAATGACCAGCAAATTTACACTACTGTCCACATAATGAAAGGCTTTCACTATAGACAGTTAAACATAGACATAAGGTAAGACTGCTTTGCAATTATGTTCTTACTATTCGAGGCATGGAAACCTATTTCCATATATGGAATGGTTACATCCTTAGGTATAATTGTGCATTGCTACATGAAATATACTTAATTGTAGACTGAATGCTAAAATTTACACTTTACTCTTGAAAATGGTCACTAGCATATTCTTCACCTCACAGATAAATCACTGTAAACCTGGAGACTGTTTTCCACTTAAGGAATAGTAATTCCTTTGTATACATTCCTGCTAAACAATATCAAAATATTTGAATATTTCTTATTTTTTGTATCGTTTTTTTTGCAAATATACTATCATATACTAATGATACTAATGTTGTTACAGTAAGGACATTACACAGACATGGCTAGCCCTTTGCTTCATGGTGACAAACTGCCAGGAATTATACTTCCATCAGACAAAGACTCAGATGATAACTTGCAGGTGAACCCTCTCATGGTTGCTTCCTACTATGGAGATATTGAGAAAGTTGTAACTCTGCTTCAAAGGGATCCTCAGAATATCTTTGCCAGAAACAGCTATGATCAAACTGCCCTGAGCTATGCCCTAGATAAAGGTCACATAAGGTTATTGATCTACTTTTGGCATATCAAGCAGATATAGATGATGTAGATTCTAGTGGAGGGAGCATATTGCACAAATGTGGCCAACTTTTTTTTTTCCCTGCAAATCTTTTATTTCACAATTTTCCATATGTTGCCATTACAAACACTGGGGTTACAAACACCCTGGCAAGAAGGTGACCCAGTAATTTTTAATCAAACAGTTTTACAAAATGTTTCCAGTCTTCATTAAACACATCTTGTGTTGATTGGAAGGAGATACTGGTCCTTATTAAAATATCCTAACATTATATCTCTTGGTTGTATATTCATAGTAAAATTAATCTCATTTTGAATCCATGATTTAATGGATGTGGCCAACTTGGATCCATCTCAAAAGTAGAAACATGTGTAAACATAGGAGTCAATATGGATTTAACTGACGCAAACGGTGACACCCCACTTATTATTGCAGCTAAAAATGGACTAGAAGAGATTGCCCGGCTTTTAATCACCAATGGCTGTGATACAAGTACTCAAAACAAGGCAGGACTGGATGCATTTGAGCAATCATTTTGCAGCAATCATATAGAGGTACAGTCAATATTGTCAAATACAAGACATACAGATACAAGTGACCCATGGCAGGTTGAAATGTTAAAGGAGTGTAGAAACGGAAATGAAAACAATGTACAGCACCTCGTACACACATGTGGAAACAAAACCATTAACTTTAGACACCAAAAATTTGGCTATCAGGATGCAATGCATGTGGCCTCTTATTGTGGAAATCTTGGATGCTGTAAAATATTAAGGGCAAGTGGAGCATATGTAGATAACCCAGATGTTTTTGGGAACACTCCTCTGATTAACTCAACTTCAGTTAATAACCTTCAGGTTGTTAGATGGTTAATAGCTCAAGGAACAATCTAATCTAATCTAATGTGGACTTTTATAGCGCTTAATCTCCATCACTGATGGACTCTAAGGCGCATCTAAACATAAGCAAGGCAGTTAGTGTTAATCAAGGGACACAGCCAGGTCATACCAAGGAGACACAGATGTGACGGGAGAGGCTATGGTGGGTAGGCTTTTGCAAGCAGGTAAGTTTTAAGCTTCTTTCTGAAGGAGGCAACCGATGTTGCACTGCGAACATCTTGAGGGAGGTCATTCCAGATCTTAGGAGCATCAAAGGCAAAACTATGGCCAAAATGTTTGGCTGACTTAAAGACTGATGAATGGAAAGGAGGAACTGTAAGGTATTGACAATCTGGGTGACTATGCCTAGTACTATAGGGACAACTACTAAAGGACAAGAACGGTTCGAAGTAAGAAGGAGAACCACTATGCAAAAATTTATACACAAGTGTTGCGGTTTTGAAAATACAACGATACTTAACAGGCAACCAGTGGAGTTTCTGTAGAATGGGTGTAACATGAGCATACTTTCTATGATTTGTAACAATGCGAGCAAGGGTGTTCTGAATACTTTGCAATTTGTGCTGATTGAAACCGGACAAACCTCTGAACAGAGAGTTACAATAGTCCAGACGACTGTAATGTTTGTCGGTATTCTTATGCATATAAATCTGGATTAAAGTTACAACACAACAAGCACATCTACCTACTTTTATTCTGCGAGAGAAACTGTATACTTATGTTTGTTCATATACATACACACCAATGAAATATAGTGCACACACAACATCCCCCTTATAAAAAAAAAGAAGTTGAAAACAGATCAGATACTGGGGGTAGTTTGCTGTTACATATAATCTTTACTCTTAAGTAATTATTTATTTAATAGTGTCTTTATTAAAAATAAAGCATGTCCAGTCCACTGTAGCTGAAAACTTTAAGCAGTATACACAAATTACTGTTTTGTTCTTAGCATGCAGATGTAATAGATATAATGTCATTTGAATTACACTTATGTTTATATGGTTTTATTCTTTTCACCCTTTATGTTCCACTACTCTCCAGGTTTGTATCTCACGGGTGGTTTCACTATCCATCCCGACTTGGTAACGTAATTGTCATTTGTTTTCACTGTATCTGGTGTTTTGGCTACTGAAGTGTTTTCGGGGGTATTCTCTACTTGTATCATTCTGGGTATAAATTGTTCAGATCTTCCACGGAGTTGTTGCCTATTGCGTCTTAGAGTGTTACCATTATTGTTATTATTATGTATTTATACTCAGCGCAATATCTCCATATACAACAGGACTCAAAGCGCTATTTAACCAATCTGACTGTACAGGTACAGACCCAACTCACAAGTAACTGACATTCCCCTAACTGGAAGATAGAGGCTCAAGGATGACCATTTATCAACGTCCTTGAGGTTCTTTAACCTGCCATTAGGGGTGACTATCAGATAAGAACGAGGTTGTTCACACTTATCCTTCACCACACATGGTATCCATTTCCTTGATGACATGTCCTGGTATCGAATGTAATCACCAGGTTTCAACGGTGTCAAGTCCTTTGCATGGAGGTCATGGTAACGCTTCTGACTCTTTTGTCTCTTCCAGTAATTTCCGTGGATAATATTCTTGTCATCAAATGTGTTTGGGATTTTGCCAGGAAGGTTTGACTTGAGGTTGCGGCCAAAAAGTAGCTCAGCTGGAGATTTTATTTGATGGTCCACTGGAGTGGTTCTGAGACATAGAAGTCCCATGTCCAAATCTCCTTTGCTCTGGTAGCATTTTTGTAAAATACCTTTCACAGTCGGTATTTGTCTTTCAAATTTCCACTCTGAAGCAAACTGAGCATAACATGAACTAGAAAAATGGGGGCCGTTATCTGAAATAATTTTTTCTGGGATACCCATCTCACTAAAGAGCTGTTTAGTTGCAGAGACAACACGGTAGCTTGAACACGGATTTCCCAGTTTCCTCACAAATGGATATTTTGTGTAGTAATCCACTATGATGAGCCATTCACTACCATTCCAATGAAACAAATCAGTTCCGAGAATCTGCCATGGTCGGCTTGGTATTTCATGACAGATGAGAGTTTCGTATGTTTGTCGAGGTTTGTGCTCCTACATACATCACAACCCTTGATCACACTTTCTATGTCTTTGTTAATGTTTGTCCAATATACTGTATTATTGGCCCTCAGTCTTGTCTTGACTATCCCAAGGTGGCCATAATGCAGTTGGCTGAGTATTTCGTGCTGTAGACTGTGTGGTATGATTAGGGCTGTTCCCTTCATTAATATGCCATTGTCAATAGTGCTGAGATGTCTCCTCAAGCAAGATGTTGATTTTCAGTGGGATGTTAACCACCAAGCATGCTTTGATGCTCTGAAACAAGAGGTCACAAAAGACTCCACACTACAATACTTTGATGTGAAGAAACCAACCGTGCTTCAAGTTGATGCTAGCCTACGTGGTCTTGGAGCTGCATTACTCCAGGATGGTAAACCTGTGGCCTATGCTTCAAAATCACTGTCAGATGTCTAGAAACGATATCCATGCATAGAGAGGGAGCTTTTGGCAATTGTGTTTGGTATGACCAGATTTCACACATATCTGTATGGGCGTCAGTTCAAAGTGCTGACAGATCACAAGCCACTTGTAATGATTGTCCAGAAAAACCTCTCAAGTGCACCACCAAGACTACAACGACTTCTTCTAAAGCTCCAAGGATATGATTATACACTGGAATATCTGAAGGGATCTGAGATGACCACTGCTGACACCCTGTCTCGACTTCCAAATGAGAAGGAATCTCAAACAATTGACTTGGACATCCGAGTGGACCATGTCAAGTTCAGCACAGATCGTGCAGAGAGTATTCGTGCAGGTACCAAAGCCGACCCAATGCTGCAGGAATTGACAAACATAGTCCTCACTGGATGGCCCAATTCCATTCAGGACCTTCCACATAATGTCAGATCCTTCTGGTCTTGCAGAGATGAGATTTCTCAGCACTAGGGACTTTTGGGATAGATTTTGTACAAATGGCGATATGTTATCAGACCAAGACATTCCTGTAGTTCCTTCTTGTTTGAAGGTGGTGGCATTGCCTGTATGCCCTCAACCTTTGCTGGGTCAGGTTTTACACCTTGGTCGGTATATGTCATTCCAAAGAAAGATATGCTTTTCTTTTTGATTTGGCATTTCTCTGAGTTGAAGACCAGGCCATTTTCAGATGCCACTTTCATTAACTGGTGCAGGTTCTTGTCATGTTCAGTCTCAGTCCTACCATAGACTGCAACATCGTCAGCGATTCCAATGGCACCTTCGCATTGTTCCAAAATGCAGTCCATTTGATGTTGGAATACATCTTGTGAAATGCATAGCCCAAATGGTAGCCTCTTGAAGGCATAACGCCCGAAAGGTGACTGGAATGTTGTCAGCAGTTGTGACTTTTCATCAAGGCAAACTGACCAGTATCCAGACTTGGCATCCAGTTTGCTGAAAAAAGCTGCGCCGCTGAATTGGTGGGTGAGTTCTTCCAGAGTTGGTATTTTGTGGTGAGGACGTTTTAATGCACGGTTTAGGTATTTTGGATCGAGACAAACACGTAGTTGGCCATTCTGCTTTCTGGAGTATACTAGACTGGCAACCCAATCAGTTGGCTCTGTTACTCGTTTGATAATACCATCTCGTTCCATGCAGTCGAGCTCCTCCTTGATTGAATCCTTCAGTGCAATTGGTGTTTTTCGTGGTGAGTCGACATGCGGTTGTACTTCTGGATCCACAACTATTTGATTTTCGCCCTTGAACTTGCCAATCGTGTCAAACTGGTCTGGATACATTTTCTTTAAGTCACTAACACTGTTTACTGGAACTGTTTTGCTTGGGGTTCGGTTCACTGCACAGTGCAGAGTGACAAGCTTAAGTTTCTCACATGTCGGAAGACCGACAACTGCTGGGCCAGTAACGTCCACTACAAAAAAGTCTATGTTTCTCCACCCTGAATGTTTGAATTGACATGGCATTTGAGTTACTCCATGACAGGGGATCTCACTTCCATTGTATGCTGTCAACTTAATATTTGGCATTGGCCTAATGTATTTATCATACTTTTTTGGAAACATCAATTTGAGTATTCTGACAGGTAAAGTGTTACCTTGAGCCCCTGTGTCAATCTTGGCTTGTAGTGTGTGTATTCCTGGAACGTCATGCAGTTTGATCTGAAGTTTTGCAAAAACTTCATCCCTTGCATCATGTGTCAGTGTTGAAATAGTTATATTGGAGAATGAGAATGAATCAGTTGGTTCCCATTTCTCACTAGTGTCCTCAGGCTGCATTGAGTGAACATTGGCTTTTATACCTTTTGTATTTCCTTGCTTCTCATAGTGGTGGTATTGTTGACTGCTTGTTCTTTTCACATTTCCTTGTTGCTTTTGTCTGCAACATTTTGCCCAGTGGTTCTTCTTTTTGCAGAATCTACACTCAGTGCCAAATGCAGAACACAACTCTCTTGGATTGAATGGATGTGTTCCTCCACAATTCCTACATTTTTGGTAGTTTTTTGTTCTGATGCCATGGACCATTTGTGGTGTCCCCATCTGCTGTAGTTGCTTTATGTGTGATACGGAAGCCCCAGCTTAATAGCATCTTCCTGGGAGTATTCTTCATCTTTGGATAGAAGTTCCTTCTGGTAATCAGCCAAGGGAGTACTTGCTATAATTTGTTCTATAAGTCTTTCCTCCATTTCCTTCCCAGTGAATTTACATTTCATTGTCAGCAGTTTGCAACGGTTTACAAAATCGTCAAGTGATTCATTTTTGCCTTGTCTGTAATAGCGTAGTTTGAGTCTGCTCACTCTGAAGTTTTCGCTTGGCTCCAGTTGAGCTTCGAATTTCTCCCATATTGTTTTGGGATTTTTTCTGTCATCTGCTGAAAGATTCCAGGAGTTGAATCTCTTTAACCCTTCATCCCCAACAGCCAGTAGGATATGATTTACTTGATTTTCTCCAGTAATCTTTTTTACGCTGAAATAAAGGTCTGCTTTCTGCTTGAAGAGTTGGAAAGTTTCACCAATGTTTGGTGACAACCACTCCATGCGTGGCATACTGTCAGCCATTGTGGTGTGAATTTAGTATTCAAAAAATATCTAGTGTGTATCCTCAAGTCCACCATACATGTACTTCTTTTGCTAATCAAAGCACGGTTTATATAACAGGCAGTGACAGTACTCTGTTTACATTAATTCCCAATCCTCTGTGCACTTATATCACTGATGTATTTTAAACCACAAACTGGTACAAAACACTTTCAAGGATATTCCATGCAGGCAGTGAATTTCTCTGCATTTGTTTAAATTAGCATATCCTGATGTACTAAGTAGGAGCATGTGCTGTGCATGTGATACATAGTCTGGAAGACTGTTGTGATTCCTGTAACTTCTTTGTTCTTTATTCCAGAGTGTTGTTTAATAATGCACATAAAAACACTCCAATCATATCAAGTGAATCAGTCAAATGAATGTATGATATGACATCTTTTCACCGCTGCCACCATCTAATGTTTGTCGGTATTCTTATGTATATAAATCTGGATTATAAGTTACAACACAACAAGCACATCTACCTACTTTTATTCTGTGAGAGAAACTGTATACTTATGTTTGTTCATATACATACACACCAATGAAATATAGTGCACACACAACAACGACTACTAACCAAGGCATTTGCAGCAAGGACTGCCACTTCAGAAGTGAGATACTTTCTAATTCTACGGAGGTCACGCATCTGAAGGAAGCACGTTTTGCAAATCCTCTTGATATGCTCAGAGAATGAAAAATCTGCATCAAACCACACTCCTAGATTTTTGACAGAATCAACCGGATGAAGAAGGCTACCAAGAATGCTAACAGGAAAGTGAGAGGAAATCTTCTGATGTTGAGCCTTGGAACCAAAGACAATAAACTCAGAATCAACAGGAGGAATTTTGAAAACAAAACAGCACTCCATTGTGCGGTGATTGAAGAGAACTTGGCCATTGTCAAATGTTTGGTAGATAATGGAGCATTGTTGCATCATCGAATGTCAGAAGGCTATACTGCATTGCATTTGGCTCCAACAAAGCAGCACCTGGATATCTTAGAATATCTCTTGCAGCAGGGAGCTATGGCAAATGCCAGAAGGGTAAATGGTGTGACCCCATTGTTGCATGTTGTTGAGCACAAAAATATTGACATGGTTAGGTGTCTGGTAAAGCATATGGTGCTTCTGTGAATATGCAAAGCGATTCTTTTCATTCACCCCTGTCTGTAGACGTGACCTATAATGACATACATATTGCAATGTATTTGATAGGAAATGGGGCAGACATTAATTCAATGACTAATGGGATATCACTGATAGATCTGGCCCTATGTAGGGGCTATAGTGATATAGCATCTGTTTTGAGTGATGTTGCTTCAGTTTTGTACAATAAATTAGATAGTATCAATGCTCAAAAAGAACTTTTCAAAATATGCAATACAGGACAAGGTACACAAAAACAGGTTGATGCATTATTAAGGGCAGGAGCCAGTGTAAATGCAACAGATGATTTTGGTGGAACCCCACTGATTATTGCAACCCGAAATAACCATCAACATTGGGTAAAATGGTTACGTCAGGCAAATGCCAATATATTTGCAAAGGACAAAAAGTCTTTCACAGCTATGCAGTATGCTGTAGTAAGTGGAAATATTGACATGGTGCAATTACTTCTGCAAAACTCTGGAGACAAAAGCTCTGAAGATGTTAAAAATTATTTAGGGATAGCCCGTAGCCTTTGCATAACACAAAAATCAAATACAAGTGTAGCAAATATGAAAGTGCTTTTGGAACACGAGTCATGTATAGGATACAAAAGGGACATTACCCTTAAACTCCTAAAAAACAGCATCATTGCTGAATAATATGTGGATATTGTTGAAGCAATGCTTAGTTATCAACTTAAATGTGACTCTTTTGAACCAGCAATAGCAACAATTTTTTGCTTGAGCCCAAACTTGGAAATTGTACAGCAATTCTCATCATTTGTATGTAAATCACAACACCAGTCTGCATACATTAAATGTGGTGTCAGATTTTGTTTGTCAAATCAGCTTGAAGAAACACTTCACATATTTGCAACTAAACCCATTAATATACAAGATATTGTTTCGAAAAGTTCAAATCATTTGTGGCTCTGTTGTGATAATGTTGCATTCAGAACGGCAATAGAAATGGCAGTTAAAGATGGACTGAACATTAACTCACAAAGCAGAGGTGGTTGCACTTTACTCATGGTTGCTGCATCCAAATGCATGGATGATGTAGTTGAGTATCTTTTGAGGGAAGATCTCACTGAAAGCAGAGAAGATGCTTTTCAGGTGGCATTGGATGCTGGGCATTATAAAACAGCTGCTTTGCTTTCAGAAGAATCCATAGTTGTGACAGGTGAGTTAAATGAGTACCTTTATTGTGTGCATTACATAAAACGGGTGAAATTAAACCCAGTACATTTATAAGTCAGCAAAAGTTCATGTGGTCACTCGGGATAAACTTGTGGTTTACTTTAGCATTTATGATGACACTTTTTAAAAAATATTTAAAATAATTGTTTTATTTAGAAAAACATTATTAGTATTATTACCATTTAACATCTTTACACATTCTCTTTGCAATAATGAAACCAATCTGACCTGACCACAGTCATATCCATGTAACTAACAGTTAAGTTTGTCCACGGTATCCAGTAATCTGTCCTGAGATCCGCTCTTTGTGCATTAACAGAACACCTGTGCCCCGTGATCTGCTTTGAATCCACTAACACAAAATGTCTGTATCCTGTGATCCAACAAAGTACATCCCGTTTTGTTTTGTCTGGTTTCGACTCCTGACATGTCTTGGGGTCAGGCTGTTTTTTGGCATGAACATACGTAAAAGTGTTCAGAATAGTCATAAGCAGTTTAGCTGGCCCGGTAAGCCATAGTGGCAACCCGATAAGACTGAATAGACTCACCATGATTGGACTGATAAATTGTTGGAATCCGGATTATCACTCTAGGTCCAAGCACTACGACATAAACCCCTAGTTGCTGCTGTTACTCATTATTTTCATTGTCATGAGATGGAATAAACCTTAATCTGTTCGTACATTAAAAATCTAAAACATATTTCCATATTTGTAACACAATTTACATTTTGAGTCAGAATGTTTAAATTTGTATTATTTTGAGTAACTTGTACACACCAGATCGAGTTTATCTATTACTGGGTATTTGACTTACATTCCCTTTTCCCATGTTTACAGGTAGTATAGTCACAGAGAGATTAAATATTGATTCTCTGTTAGAAGACATGAAGAGTCTGATTTACACTGCTGTTATTGAGAACCTTACAAGGTAACATTTTTTCAATATTTATGCCAAACATTAGTTCAAAGAACTGATGTGAACAGGAATGAATCATAGCCTTTATAATACTAGTTAGATACTTTCGTTGAAACATGTGCAAGGGGCCACGGTGGCAGAGTGGTAACACTCTCGCCTCCCACCTCTGCGGCCGGGGTTCGATCCCCGTCATGGCCGTAAGTGGGAAAGCTGGTAGTTGCTTGCCGTTGGTCGGCAGTTTACAGTACACAACCCTAGCGAACTCAATGTACTGGTTTCCTCTGCCCTTCCAACTACCCGTCGTGATATGACCTGTACAGTGTTGAAAGCGACGTAAAACCCCAAATAAACAAATAAACAAAATGAAACATGTGCATTGACAAAATGACATTTTGAAGCTTTCACCTCACATTCATAGTACTACAGACCATGAGAATGAATCTGGTTCATTGAAGTGCCAAGTATTTACAGTCAGGACACTGAATAAGAGGAAATCAGTCAATGCTACGGTTTTTATGGTGTCACATGATGTAATTACTACAATTTTCCCAAAGAGCCATTGTTTGGATCATGTATACAGTGGTTCTGATGCAGCCATGATACATCGCAATGTCATCAGTATAGGTAAACATGGATTTTGAATGGAAAATAAAGTTATTATACCCTTTTCTTCTGTAATATATGAAATAATTTACTTTTACTTTAGCAACCTATACCTTGCATACACTTCAAGACTTGTTGGTGACACTAATGTTCATTGAGTTAACATTAGCTTATCATCAAATAATGATATTTTGAAAATTTAAAGTGAGACAAAAATATTATTCCAAAATGAAATGATTTGTCTCAAATCACAATCTAAATTGGAATCTGGATACGTGATTGCATTCATGTCTATGTATTATAGCACTAGAATTTTCAATTTTATTTCTAAATAAACCAGATAAAATAGCACATAACTTAAACAGATGTAATATAATGTGTTAAATAGTCCTCAAGTAGCAGCAAGGTGTTCACATATAAGTGGTGGACACAAAACCTGCTCCTTTCAGGTCTGTCCTATACTTATTTATTTAAACAATTCACTTGAAATGGTTCTGATTTGAGCTGTGACATTTTTTCTGAACCTACCCTAATTTTATCAGGTCAGAAGTCAGAAAGAACTCATGGCAAGATCATAGAAACCAATGTGTCCTTCCAAGACCAATATGGTAACTTCTACCATGGAGCTTTTGTGATAGTATCAACAGAACAAAGCAATACAGTTAGAACCTCTGAGTGCTCAGACATATCATCAGCGCCACTTGCAACAGAGACTGGAAAACCTTTTGCTTTGCCTGGCAACAGTGGAGCTGCAGTAGTGGACAAAGAGAGTGGTATTCTTTTGGGTCTTGTTGTTGCAACACTTGACAGCTATGATTCAATATTCAAACATGTGACTTTCTGTCTACATTTAAACTATGCTTTTGATAGTTTGAATGATGTATATAACTTAGGGATAGGCACTTTCAGGACCTTTGAAATTTAGAGTGTTTGAAATTGTATAATAGATGAACCCTATTTATTCAACTGGTAAATGTTACATGATTGCAAAGATATTACAGAGTTTAAAGGTAAAACACACAAAAACCACCATGTGAGGCTTATTAGTCATTACATGTAGAACAGAGGTATTTTCATATATGGTGACATGATTTTGAAGCTAAATATTTGTATAAACAACATCCCCCAAAGGGTTTTTCATATGATAACTGTTGTCATTGTAAAAATTTTGAATATAAGAGTATTGTCCAATCAGAAAGTATTTGAAGTTTTACAAACACTATTTTACTTTCAACATGTGCCTTTCCTTTTTAATATTGTGATGTATTCTGTGTCCTAAATCATGATATTTTTCACAGAAATAATAGAAAATGGAGCTTATCTTCTACATAACTACTGTGGCAAAGAATCTTACATCTTAAGGCTTCCGTTGTAAGGGGCATACTTTTAAGGTAAATGAGCCTATATGACATACAAGTAAGCAAATATTTCAAATGTTTCAAAAGAAGATTGAATATAAAGTCAAAGTTGGACAGTGAATATTATGTGACAATGCCTTTCTAGTGATGTATATTACATGTCTGTACATTACGCAATTCATGTCCCTCGCTACATTGTTTACCTTATATGGTATTGATACATCACAAGAAATGAACTGGTGCCATTGAGGGCAACCAGCCGTTAACAAATATTCTGTTTATTCCTGTTTGTGCCGAGGTTGAGGTTAAAGCCTCATAACAATGTCAGTGTACATCTTATCAAAAGCAGTTTTCACAAGCTATTGCAATCTGGGCAAGGTTATATGATAAAGTAGCAAAATTTCACTCAAACAAGTATTTGGAGGTACTTACATATAACATGGCTTATCATGTACTGCGAGTGATCTGACTATCGTGATACCATGTGATAAAGACCTAATGTAATGAGTGAACCTATCCTCTGTCTATTTAGCAGGCATCATTTGGCGTGTAATTCTATTTCTCTTTCAAGATTTTATAGTGCTTAGCATCTGTACAGACACAGAGCTCAGGGTACAACATCATAGGTATCTCTGACAAAACATTACAATCCCAATATTTGAATGTCAGAACAACACAGCGGGAAACTAAAATACAGGAAATTTAGAATTAGGTTATATACATTAGCTTATCAGAGTGTGTGACACGCAAGCAGTGGCAAGTAAATTGTGGGTTATGATGTTGTTGTACAACACACACAATGACAGCTTTATAGCAAGTCTGTGATGATACTGATTTCAAGCTGCTGCCTCAACCATGTCTCAATACCTTTGAGTCCATATCTGTTCACCTAACCACGGGTAATGCCCAGGATTTTATTTTTCACACTATGTATAGGCCTCCTTATGTTCCCAAAGCCAACTTCATTGAGGATTTCAGTTCCTTTGTTGAGGGCACTGCTTTATCTTGTTGTGAAAATATAATATTGGGTGACTTAAATCTACGTCTGGATAAACAGGATGGTTGGTCACAAAAATTCAATGACTTCCTCTGTTATTACAATTTTACCCAAATTATTGATTTCCCAATTCACATTCATGGTCACATATCATATCATAGCATATATCATATGTGTGAGGGACACTTTCTTAAAGGTGTTTTGCCTGATGGTTACAGCTGGGCTGTCTGACAATCTTGCCATCACACTTTTGGTCAATATACCTATTAAGGCACCCTGCAATTTTAGGCAGATCAATTCACGAAAAATTCACAAGATCAATATGTCTGACTTCAGAGAGGCATCCTGAATTCTGATCTAATCAAACATCCCTACACAACAGCCAATTTACTCAGTCGCCAACATTTCAAGACTCTGAGCAACATTTTGAACCAGCATGCTCCAATAAAAAGGAAAATGGCATCACTGCACCCTGACAAAGGTTTTGAAAATTCGGATATCCTCTCAGCAAAGAGTATTAAGCACAAGTATGAGTGAGTATGGCGCAGTGGCAATTCTGCAATCAACCTGAGTAGATATCGATCTGTCAATTGCTATAATTTTCCACTGGAACAGGCAAGACGCAGGCACTATTCTACAGTCATTGGTGAAAATAATGGTAACCCCAAGGCTCTATGGAACACTTTTAAGAAAATCTTACACAAATCTTCAACCATCATTTTACCTGATCAGATTAGTCCTACTGATTCAGCCAACACTTTTGGACATTTTTTCAGAGACAAAGTTATGAAAATCAGAGTTGCACTGCAGTCATCAGTGCCTGTTTCCCTTACAAGAGTAAGTAGCAACAACAGTGTCCTGTCCTCTTTCAAGCTGGTATATATATCTGAGGGTGACATCCTCAAAATCCTAAAATCTTTCCGCACCAAATCATGCGACGTGGACCTGATACCAACTTCATTAAAGAGTGTGCAGACATTCTAGTCACACTGATCACAAATATCAGAAATTACTCACTCAAAGAAGGGTGCTTCCCATATTGTTTCAAAACCGCATATGTCACCCCAAACTGATAGAAAAATTAGTGGCCAAACAGTTAAACTGTTACATCAATAGTCAGGGGTTCTCCAATGTTAACCAATCTGCTTATAGGAGACTGAATTCCACAGAAACGGCGCTTCTGAAAATCCAAAATGATATTGCTGCTTCAATGGACTCTAGGGGGCTCGGTGGTGTGGCGGTTAGAGTTCTCACCTCCAACTTCTGAGGCCACCGGTTTGAATCTCGGGCCGGGCGCTTCAAGTTGGTAGTTACTTGCAGATGCCCGTTGGTTTACAGTGCAGTATGCACTGGTTTCCTCCACCTGTAAACTACCCATTGCAATATGACCCTGGCTGTTGAACATGACGTAAAAACAACAAATAAGTCTAAATAATGATTTATGGACTCTAGTAAGGCAGTTGTGCTCACATTGCTGGACCTCTCAGCATCAGTCGTCCCTATCAACCACAACATTCTTTTTGAATTGCCTCAGGGAAAGTTTTGGTGTTGATTTCACTGTGTTGAGGTGGATCAAATCCGATCTTTCAAACCACAAACAGAAGGTTAAACTAGGCAATAGCTTTTCAGATGCCTTTTCACTCCCCTATGGAGTACCCCGGGGCTCTGACCTGGGTCCCCTCCTTTAAACCCTTTACACTACCCCTCTCAGTAATATTATTTCCAGTTTCACTGTACCCACCATCTATATGCTGATTACATCCAAATATATCTAGCACTTGACCATAGGAACTTTGATTCTTTTTTTTCACAAATGTTTGCTTTTATTCACTCTTTTTCCCATTACACTTGTGACATCCGGGCGGGCGAGAGTGGACAACCCCCCATCGGTGTCTTACAAAAATGTCATATATGCAGTATGACTTGTGATAACTGAAAACTGTTTTTTAACGTTGTGTTAACAAAATATGTCCTATTTTACATGTAGAGCTACAAACTTTCTATGCGTATTATTCCCATTAAAGGGTATAAGTATAAAGAGTGGTGGTTTATTACACTAATGACAAAAGGGTATATGGAAGTCATGACTCCGGGATTATGTTATAGCCTTAACCGGACGATTCTACCTATCAATACCATCAAATCTATGTTTCCAAATGTTCCACCTTCTGTCGAATTGGGTTGATTGTGAAATTATCAGGCTTAATGTTTCTTGTTCCAAATAAGTTTTTTAAATTTCTTTTTGAAGGAAAAAGATATTTAGTTTATAGTTATTTTTTGTGCACCAGAATATATATTTACGAGTAATCATAAGTACCAGGTTTAAGGGCCAAAATTTTTGGTCGTTTAGTAAATAGCCATGTAGTTTCATTAAATTTGTTAGCACTAGATTTGCCCCAAGTTTATTATTAATCCATTGTTGAATATTGTCCCACAGCTGTGTCACTTCTCTACATTTGCAAAATAAGTGCTCCAAGTTTTCATCATACATTCCGCAGAATGAGCATGCATTATTCATATCTATTTTTAACTTTTTTAAATAGTCTTTGGTTCCTAAAATGCCATTCAGTATATGATGCTGAATCTAAATTACATTGTTGTCACATACAGATAGAAGCAAATCTTGTACATTTGTTTCCATCTTTCTTTAATTTGTATGTCCAAATTTTCTTTTTGAACAATATTTATCCATTTTATTTCACAAGTTGGATTATCATTCAGAGCCTCTGCATTGTTGAATACATGGTAGTAGTTCCTACAACCACTTTTTGCTTTGAAGAGCATGTCTAAATAAAAAGGATAAGTAGGCCTTTCTAGGGTCAAATTACCTAAAAGTCTATACTTTGACGTGAATAGTTCAATTTTAGCTTTTATTGTATAGTAATTCAGAATGTTTACATTTATATTAAATTTATTCTTTAAGTCTCTAATACTTATAAGCTTACCCTCTGTATTTATTATACCATTGTGAATTTGGTTGAGTAACTAGCTTTTTTATCCAGCTTATTTTAAGTGCTTCATCGAAATTGTGAATGTTGATCATTTTCATACCTCCCTGCATATAGCCTAAAGAAATGGTGGATTTTCTTATTTTATCTGGCTTCCCATTCCATAAGAACTTGTACAGGATGGTATTTAATGATAAAGATAATAGATGGATACACTGTGATATCAGGTTAGTCTTGATGACAGTAATCTTGCCCAAAGGTGTCAAATATCTGTTGCTCCATGTCTTCACCAACTTTTTTATTTTTTCTAAAGCCTTTGTATAATTGCGCTCTGTTATTGTTGATAGATTTGTTGAAAATTCTATGCCTAACAGAGTAAAGTTGGTACATCCCCATTCTAGGTCTGTGGTAACGTTTAATTTATCTTTGGAAAATTTTTTTCTCCCAATCCAGATTACTTTAGTTTTTTCTTTATTCATTTTTAAGCTTGATAAGTTTCCATATATTTCATGAGTATTTAAAGTCGATTGTAAGGAGTGCTGGCTACCATTCAATATTAGTGTGGTGTCATCCACAAGCTGTGTTATTATAAATTCGATATTTTTTATTTTTAATCCAATTATATCTGGATTAATTTGGATAAGTCTTGCTAGAATCTCAGCTCCAATAAGGAATAGATATGCTGAAATTGGATCACCTTGACGGCATTCTCTGTTAATTTTTATTGGTTTTGACCAAAAACCGCACTGTACGATATATGCAGTTATTTCCGCTTTAAAAAGTTTTACCCACTTTATAAAATTCTTACTATATCTAAAAAATTCCAGAACACTGTATAGAAAGCTCCATGAAAGTGAATCAAATTCTTTCTCGAAATCTATTAACATAAACAATCCTGGTATATTTTTATTTTCTGCAGCATGTTTTAGATCATAGATCAATCTGGTAGATTCACTTATGTACCTTCCCTTTATGAAACCAGTTCGACAGTCTGAAATGACATAATTCAAGGTTTTCTTAAGTATTTCTGCTATGGTTCCTGATGCTAGCTTATAAATTACACTTAGCAAGGACACAGGACGCCAATTTTTTATTAAAGAACGATCTTTTTCAGCTTTTGGTAGGCATATTATTATACACTGCTGAAGTGACATTGTCAGGCATCCCTTTGAAAATCCACAGTTTATTGCATTTATAATAAAGTATTTTAGTTGACGCCAAAATACTTTGACAAATTCGACTGTTATGCCATCAATACCGGACGATTTATTTGATTTCATTTTTTCTGAGAACTTGTCCTACTTCATATACAGTTACGGGTAAACCAATGTCTTCTTCCGGGACTCTTGTGCTTGATTTGATACCTAAATTTTTGAAATTTATACTTTTCAGGGCATCATCTCTATTTTCAAAAAGATTGGAATAATACTGTTGTACCTGACTTAGTATGCTTTCCTGATCTGTTATTACTTCTCCATTATTTAATCTTACTTTTCTTATTGTTTTTTCAATAAAGTTCTTCTTTTCAAGATTTAAAAAAATATTTTGATGGTCTCTCTCCATCTTGCAGCCATTGCAGTCGAGATCTTACTAACTGCCCTTTAGCTTTTTTGACCTTATACTTAGTAATTTGGCTCGTTTATCCAGTAATAAAGTGGAATTTGCTGTATAATTTGGATCCTGGGCTTCAAGAAATTTGATGTCAGATATTAACTGCTTTTCTACCTTTGAGGATTTTGTCTTTTGGGTTGTGGCAAATTTGATGGTTCTCCTCTTATTCGGAGTAATATTGTTTCTAAGAATAAATCATGGTCTATTATCATCTCAAAATTGGTGAAATTGTTCTTTAAAAAGTCTGATTGTACACAGGATTTGCATATTTGAGCTTTTCTTCTTCTAAAATCCCATTTACAAGATCGACATATTCTGGGCATTCCAAGAGACTGTTATTGAATTTCCAGAGGCCTTTGAATTGTGAGAATTTATTTATTTTCATTTCTAGTTCAATCGTGGAATGATCGGATCTATAGCTGGCTCTAATTTCGCCAGTGTTCATTATATCTAGTATATTTGAAGAAGCAAGAAACAGGTCAAGTCTTGCCTGTTTGACAGGATTCCGTCTTCTCCATGTGAATCATTTTGTATCAGGATGTAAATCTCTATAGATGTCGGCAGGTCATATTGTCTCATTAGATCAAAAATGGCTTGTCTAGCTCTGGGATTGTTTACATGACTATAATTAAAAGTATCAATCTCATTATCTAGAGCTACATTAAAGTCACCACATAAAATGTTGTAGTCTCTATTTGCATTTTCTAATAGTTTAGAGATTTCTTCAAAAGATTAAGGGCTATCATTGTTTGGTCCATACAAGGTTACCAAGTTTATTTTCATTGAGGTTAATTTCATAAGTAAATTAAGATAATTGCCATTTTTATCTTTGTTACATGACAGTACTTCATATTCAAAATTGTTATTCAAAAGAATAGCCACACCACATGAATTTGTTTTACCTCCATTTATGTAAACATCATTACTCCACAGTGCTTTTACAGCCATTATATCATCGTCAATTAAATGTGTGTCTTGTAAACAGACGATGTTTGCATTTGTTTCCTTATAGTACAAGAGCACATCTATTCTTTTTTTAATATTCTGTAAACCTTGGCAGTTTGCGGACAACACCTTAATATTATCTCCAGCACACAGCATAATTATTTTGGCCAGCACTCAAATTGTTGAACTTAGGCTTTTTGTATTTTTGAAATGGAGTGTAGTGCTCTATGTATAATGGCATGTGACTTCCATATACCTTTGGGTATATCATGTTATCTAGTTTGTGAACTGATAAGGAAACAACAAGTGAAACATAACATATACACATTGTAACATACATTGGATAATACAGTATTGTAGATTTTGCCTATTGATAGAGAAGACTAATAATAATATACTAGTAATACTTCGCTGAAGGTTGTCCTTTCCTCAGCATTGGGCGATTTTGGTCATTTACAAATCGACACCTTTATTTGTAATCGATTTACATCTAGTTATTATTCAAATTGTTACCCGAATGGCAGTTATGATTATTCTCATTCAGGATGCTTTGCCTTATTTTTCAATATCCCATCTCATAACATGCCATGGCATGAATAATACTTATGTTGTTGATTAGCATATCTCAAATGTATATAAAGTTCACGCATAACATATGAACACTTTTCAGGCTATCCTTGTTCCATTACAGGGTAAATTACTTAGTTTTCAAGCGATATGTAGTTTAATGTATATCTCATTTCATAATAACATGTCATGACACACAAAATACTTATGTTACATATTAACATAACACAGATATATATAACATTCATGAAATTACATTTCATAGTAACATGTCATGACGCACAAAATTTGCCCTATTTTTCAATTTCCCATCTCATAACGTGTCATGATATTCAGTTCAAGCTTCACAAGTGCATAATTATCATTGTTCCGTTACTGGGTAAATTACCTTAGTTTTCAAGCGATTTCTAGTTTAATTTATATCTCATCTCATTATAACATTTTGTGACACATATAATACTTATGTTACATATTAACATAACACAAATATACAAACCGTTCATGCATAACATGTGAATTTTATGGGTGTACATTACTGTACAGAATAATACAGTAATGGTGTCAAATATCTGTTGCTCAATGTCTTCACCAACTTTTTTATTTTTTCTAAAGCCTTTGTATAATTGCGCTCTGTTATTGTTGATAGATTTGTTGAAAATTCTATGCCTAACAGAGTAAAGTTGGTACATCCCCATTCTAGGTCTGTGGTAACGTTTAATTTATCTTTGGAAAATTTTTTTCTCCCAATCCAGATTACTTTAGTTTTTTCTTTATTCATTTTTAAGCTTGATAAGTTTCCATATATTTCATGAGTATTTAAAGTCGATTGTAAGGAGTGCTGGCTACCATTCAATATTAGTGTGGTGTCATCCACAACCTGTGTTATTATAAATTCGATATTTTTTATTTTTAATCCAATTATATCTGGATTAATTTGGATAAGTCTTGCTAGAATCTCAGCTCCAATAAGGAATAGATATGCTGAAATTGGATCACCTTGACGGCATTCTCTGTTAATTTTTATTGGTTTTGACCAAAAACCGCACTGTACGATATATGCAGTTATTTCCGCTTTAAAAAGTTTTACCCACTTTATAAAATTCTTACTATATCTAAAAAATTCCAGAACACTGTATAGAAAGCTCCATGAAAGTGAATCAAATTCTTTCTCGAAATCTATTAACATAAACAATCCTGGTATATTTTTATTTTCTGCAGCATGTTTTAGATCATAGATCAATCTGGTAGATTCACTTATGTACCTTCCCTTTATGAAACCAGTTCGACAGTCTGAAATGACATAATTCAAGGTTTTCTTAAGTATTTCTGCTATGGTTCCTGATGCTAGCTTATAAATTACACTTAGCAAGGACACAGGACGCCAATTTTTTATTAAAGAACGATCTTTTTCAGCTTTTGGTAGGCATATTATTATACACTGCTGAAGTGACATTGTCAGGCATCCCTTTGAAAATCCACAGTTTATTGCATTTATAATAAAGTATTTTAGTTGACGCCAAAATACTTTGACAAATTCGACTGTTATGCCATCAATACCGGACGATTTATTTGATTTCATTTTTTCTGAGAACTTGTCCTACTTCATATACAGTTACGGGTAAACCAATGTCTTCTTCCGGGACTCTTGTGCTTGATTTGATACCTAAATTTTCGAAATTTATACTTTTCAGGGCATCATCTCTATTTTCAAAAAGATTGGAATAATACTGTTGTACCTGACTTAGTATGCTTTCCTGATCTGTTATTACTTCTCCATTATTTAATCTTACTTTTCTTATTGTTTTTTCAATAAAGTTCTTCTTTTCAAGATTTAAAAAAATATTTTGATGGTCTCTCTCCATCTTGCAGCCATTGCAGTCGAGATCTTACTAACTGCCCTTTAGCTTTTTTGACCTTATACTTAGTAATTTGGCTCGTTTATCCAGTAATAAAGTGGAATTTGCTGTATAATTTGGATCCTGGGCTTCAAGAAATTTGATGTCAGATATTAACTGCTTTTCTACCTTTGAGGATTTTGTCTTTTGGGTTGTGGCAAATTTGATGGTTCTCCTCTTATTCGGAGTAATATTGTTTCTAAGAATAAATCATGGTCTATTATCATCTCAAAATTGGTGAAATTGTTCTTTAAAAAGTCTGATTGTACACAGGATTTGCATATTTGAGCTTTTCTTCTTCTAAAATCCCATTTACAAGATCGACATATTCTGGGCATTCCAAGAGACTGTTATTGAATTTCCAGAGGCCTTTGAATTGTGAGAATTTATTTATTTTCATTTCTAGTTCAATCGTGGAATGATCGGATCTATAGCTGGCTCTAATTTCGCCAGTGTTCATTATATCTAGTATATTTGAAGAAGCAAGAAACAGGTCAAGTCTTGCCTGTTTGACAGGATTCCGTCTTCTCCATGTGAATCATTTTGTATCAGGATGTAAATCTCTATAGATGTCGGCAGGTCATATTGTCTCATTAGATCAAAAATGGCTTGTCTAGCTCTGGGATTGTTTACATGACTATAATTAAAAGTATCAATCTCATTATCTAGAGCTACATTAAAGTCACCACATAAAATGTTGTAGTCTCTATTTGCATTTTCTAATAGTTTAGAGATTTCTTCAAAAGATTAAGGGCTATCATTGTTTGGTCCATACAAGGTTACCAAGTTTATTTTCATTGAGGTTAATTTCATAAGTAAATTAAGATAATTGCCATTTTTATCTTTGTTACATGACAGTACTTCATATTCAAAATTGTTATTCAAAAGAATAGCCACACCACATGAATTTGTTTTACCTCCATTTATGTAAACATCATTACTCCACAGTGCTTTTACAGCCATTATATCATCGTCAATTAAATGTGTGTCTTGTAAACAGACGATGTTTGCATTTGTTTCCTTATAGTACAAGAGCACATCTATTCTTTTTTTAATATTCTGTAAACCTTGGCAGTTTGCGGACAACACCTTAATATTATCTCCAGCACACAGCATAATTATTTTGGCCAGCACTCAAATTGTTGAACTTAGGCTTTTTGTATTTTTGAAATGGAGTGTAGTGCTCTATGTATAATGGCATGTGACTTCCATATACCTTTGGGTATATCATGTTATCTAGTTTGTGAACTGATAAGGAAACAACAAGTGAAACATAACATATACACATTGTAACATACATTGGATAATACAGTATTGTAGATTTTGCCTATTGATAGAGAAGACTAATAATAATATACTAGTAATACTTCGCTGAAGGTTGTCCTTTCCTCAGCATTGGGCGATTTTGGTCATTTACAAATCGACACCTTTATTTGTAATCGATTTACATCTAGTTATTATTCAAATTGTTACCCGAATGGCAGTTATGATTATTCTCATTCAGGATGCTTTGCCTTATTTTTCAATATCCCATCTCATAACATGCCATGGCATGAATAATACTTATGTTGTTGATTAGCATATCTCAAATGTATATAAAGTTCACGCATAACATATGAACACTTTTCAGGCTATCCTTGTTCCATTACAGGGTAAATTACTTAGTTTTCAAGCGATATGTAGTTTAATGTATATCTCATTTCATAATAACATGTCATGACACACAAAATACTTATGTTACATATTAACATAACACAGATATATATAACATTCATGAAATTACATTTCATAGTAACATGTCATGACGCACAAAATTTGCCCTATTTTTCAATTTCCCATCTCATAACGTGTCATGATATTCAGTTCAAGCTTCACAAGTGCATAATTATCATTGTTCCGTTACTGGGTAAATTACCTTAGTTTTCAAGCGATTTCTAGTTTAATTTATATCTCATCTCATTATAACATTTTGTGACACATATAATACTTATGTTACATATTAACATAACACAAATATACAAACCGTTCATGCATAACATGTGAATTTTATGGGTGTACATTACTGTACAGAATAATACAGTAATGGTGTCAAATATCTGTTGCTCCATGTCTTCACCAACTTTTTTATTTTTTCTAAAGCCTTTGTATAATTGCGCTCTGTTATTGTTGATAGATTTGTTGAAAATTCTATGCCTAACAGAGTAAAGTTGGTACATCCCCATTCTAGGTCTGTGGTAACGTTTAATTTATCTTTGGAAAATTTTTTTCTCCCAATCCAGATTACTTTAGTTTTTTCTTTATTCATTTTTAAGCTTGATAAGTTTCCATATATTTCATGAGTATTTAAAGTCGATTGTAAGGAGTGCTGGCTACCATTCAATATTAGTGTGGTGTCATCCACAACCTGTGTTATTATAAATTCGATATTTTTTATTTTTAATCCAAGTATATCTGGATTAATTTGGATAAGTCTTGCTAGAATCTCAGCTCCAATAAGGAATAGATATGCTGAAATTGGATCACCTTGACGGCATTCTCTGTTAATTTTTATTGGTTTTGACCAAAAACCGCACTGTACGATATATGCAGTTATTTCCGCTTTAAAAAGTTTTACCCACTTTATAAAATTCTTACTATATCTAAAAAATTCCAGAACACTGTATAGAAAGCTCCATGAAAGTGAATCAAATTCTTTCTCGAAATCTATTAACATAAACAATCCTGGTATATTTTTATTTTCTGCAGCATGTTTTAGATCATAGATCAATCTGGTAGATTCACTTATGTACCTTCCCTTTATGAAACCAGTTCGACAGTCTGAAATGACATAATTCAAGGTTTTCTTAAGTATTTCTGCTATGGTTCCTGATGCTAGCTTATAAATTACACTTAGCAAGGACACAGGACGCCAATTTTTTATTAAAGAACGATCTTTTTCAGCTTTTGGTAGGCATATTATTATACACTGCTGAAGTGACATTGTCAGGCATCCCTTTGAAAATCCACAGTTTATTGCATTTATAATAAAGTATTTTAGTTGACGCCAAAATACTTTGACAAATTCGACTGTTATGCCATCAATACCGGACGATTTATTTGATTTCATTTTTTCTGAGAACTTGTCCTACTTCATATACAGTTACGGGTAAACCAATGTCTTCTTCCGAGACTCTTGTGCTTGATTTGATACCTAAATTTTCGAAATTTATACTTTTCAGGGCATCATCTCTATTTTCAAAAAGATTGGAATAATACTGTTGTACCTGACTTAGTATGCTTTCCTGATCTGTTATTACTTCTCCATTATTTAATCTTACTTTTCTTATTGTTTTTTCAATAAAGTTCTTCTTTTCAAGATTTAAAAAAATATTTTGATGGTCTCTCTCCATCTTGCAGCCATTGCAGTCGAGATCTTACTAACTGCCCTTTAGCTTTTTTGACCTTATACTTAGTAATTTGGCTCGTTTATCCAGTAATAAAGTGGAATTTGCTGTATAATTTGGATCCTGGGCTTCAAGAAATTTGATGTCAGATATTAACTGCTTTTCTACCTTTGAGGATTTTGTCTTTTGGGTTGTGGCAAATTTGATGGTTCTCCTCTTATTCGGAGTAATATTGTTTCTAAGAATAAATCATGGTCTATTATCATCTCAAAATTGGTGAAATTGTTCTTTAAAAAGTCTGATTGTACACAGGATTTGCATATTTGAGCTTTTCTTCTTCTAAAATCCCATTTACAAGATCGACATATTCTGGGCATTCCAAGAGACTGTTATTGAATTTCCAGAGGCCTTTGAATTGTGAGAATTTATTTATTTTCATTTCTAGTTCAATCGTGGAATGATCGGATCTATAGCTGGCTCTAATTTCGCCAGTGTTCATTATATCTAGTATATTTGAAGAAGCAAGAAACAGGTCAAGTCTTGCCTGTTTGACAGGATTCCGTCTTCTCCATGTGAATCATTTTGTATCAGGATGTAAATCTCTATAGATGTCGGCAGGTCATATTGTCTCATTAGATCAAAAATGGCTTGTCTAGCTCTGGGATTGTTTACATGACTATAATTAAAAGTATCAATCTCATTATCTAGAGCTACATTAATGTCACCACATAAAATGTTGTAGTCTCTATTTGCATTTTCTAATAGTTTAGAGATTTCTTCAAAAGATTAAGGGCTATCATTGTTTGGTCCATACAAGGTTACCAAGTTTATTTTCATTGAGGTTAATTTCATAAGTAAATTAAGATAATTGCCATTTTTATCTTTGTTACATGACAGTACTTCATATTCAAAATTGTTATTCAAAAGAATAGCCACACCACATGAATTTGTTTTACCTCCATTTATGTAAACATCATTACTCCACAGTGCTTTTACAGCCATTATATCATCGTCAATTAAATGTGTGTCTTGTAAACAGACGATGTTTGCATTTGTTTCCTTATAGTACAAGAGCACATCTATTCAGAACCAGCACACAGCATAATTATTTTGGCCAGCACTCAAATTGTTGAACTTAGGCTTTTTGTATTTTTGAAATGGAGTGTAGTGCTCTATGTATAATGGCATGTGACTTCCATATACCTTTGGGTATATCATGTTATCTAGTTTGTGAACTGATAAGGAAACAACAAGTGAAACATAACATATACACATTGTAACATACATTGGATAATACAGTATTGTAGATTTTGCCTATTGATAGAGAAGACTAATAATAATATACTAGTAATACTTCGCTGAAGGTTGTCCTTTCCTCAGCATTGGGCGATTTTGGTCATTTACAAATCGACACCTTTATTTGTAATCGATTTACATCTAGTTATTATTCAAATTGTTACCCGAATGGCAGTTATGATTATTCTCATTCAGGATGCTTTGCCTTATTTTTCAATATCCCATCTCATAACATGCCATGGCATGAATAATACTTATGTTGTTGATTAGCATATCTCAAATGTATATAAAGTTCACGCATAACATATGAACACTTTTCAGGCTATCCTTGTTCCATTACAGGGTAAATTACTTAGTTTTCAAGCGATATGTAGTTTAATGTATATCTCATTTCATAATAACATGTCATGACACACAAAATACTTATGTTACATATTAACATAACACAGATATATATAACATTCATGAAATTACATTTCATAGTAACATGTCATGACGCACAAAATTTGCCCTATTTTTCAATTTCCCATCTCATAACGTGTCATGATATTCAGTTCAAGCTTCACAAGTGCATAATTATCATTGTTCCGTTACTGGGTAAATTACCTTAGTTTTCAAGCGATTTCTAGTTTAATTTATATCTCATCTCATTATAACATTTTGTGACACATATAATACTTATGTTACATATTAACATAACACAAATATACAAACCGTTCATGCATAACATGTGAATTTTATGGGTGTACATTACTGTACAGAATAATATCTAAATCGTAGTGATCTTTTACTGTATTGCAACTTTCTAAGTGACATGGTTTTGGTACATCCCATCTTATAAAACATACCGTGACACTCATAACAGTTATATTGGCATATAGCCATGTAACGCTGTACTTGTACAACCTGCAGAATTAACTTTTCCAGTGGCAAAATATTACCCCAATGGTAGTTACTATTTCTCCATTGCAGGGTAATTTTCATAATCTACCCTGTTTTTAATCACATTCGAATTAGTGCTGTAGTTAGCTAAAGCTATGTAATACCTAACATGTCATGATACATAGAGTATTCATATTGACATATAGCTACGTAACACTTTAAATAGCTATGTACAACATATCAAGAACAGAATATGACTCATGATAACACGTTGTGAACAGAATATTACCCCAATGGTAGTGATCAGTACTCCATTGCCAAGTAATTTGGACTACTTTTCAATTGACCTGGAGGTCATTAATTTGTATTAATATATAACCATGTAATGCTATAAGTAGGAAAAACATCATGTATATTTAACTTTATTACTGATCAAAGTATTACCCCAATGGTAGTTATCATTACTCCATTACAGGGCAATGACCTTACTTTTCAAGTGTCATGCAGGGCAATCTACTTTGACTTTCTAGTTCCTGTAATTTAGTGTATATCGCATTTTATAATTTGCCATAACACAGCAAATACTGGTATACAGTTAGGGATTTTTAAATCTGAATGCACATGTAGATCTCAAAGTACAAAGTATTACCCTAATACAGTGTATATCTCATTTCATAATTTACCGTGACACACTGAATACTTATACTGGTATATAGACAGGCATTTTTAAATAGGAATGCACATGTAGACCTCAATTTTTTCTCTATACAAAGTATTACCCCAATGGTAGTTATCATTACCCATTGCAGGGCAGTGTGCTTTACATTTCAAGTGACATGTTGGATAGTGCATATCATGTTTAACCTTTCAAATTGTGACATTCATATTAGTATATATGGTAGTGGTATTTATAACGAAACTCACACTATCTGTAATACAACAGAGTAGGTTTATCCTAAATTATAGAATACTGAAGGGTAAGCTTTAAGGGCTCTCCCTTCTTGGACTTAAGCTCATTAGAGAATTTGTATGAATTTTGTGCTCTTTAAATTCTATTATTATTATTATTAATGGCTTCCCCCACAGAATGGAATAGACTAAGTCAATCAGTATGGTCACAAGACACAATAACAGGTTTCCATAGTACATCTCCATGGTGGTTGCTAATTTGAATCTCGGCCTGATATGTCCCTGAACTTTCCCTTTTTAGTTTGAGCACATTAGAGGATGTTGCATCAATTTTGTGCCATATAAATGTTTCGTTTCTATTCTATTCTATAACAGTGGATCTATATAATTGTTTTACAGCAATGATACAAATTAATTCTGTCAATTTATCCTTGACATAACTACAAGAAAAGTCTTCTACTTTTCTATGATTTCCAGGTAACAGCCACACAACGGGAAATGTTCTGTTCTGTTCCTATGTAGCTTATACAGATTTTGCTTGTGGAGCACGCCTAAGGATATCAGAGTATCTGACTAGCAAGGATCAGTATTCAATGGAATATGCCCTCCATATACCAAATGTTTACTTTTACCTAAGCAGGCATTCTACTAAGTAGAGCTTCAGGTAATAGGGGTATTGCATTTGTGGATTGTAGTGCCAACTGGTCATATGAACTGCTCCTTGAAGTCAGTCACCACAATTTTGAGGACAACAGGTTGGTACAAAGATGGTCTCCAATGTTGGTCACAAAACAGCATACAAAAAACACAAACTTTGAAGTAAATGATATTTTGTGTAAATGATAACTCACTGGATCACCTGAAGGGTAACAAATTGAAGAGGCTGTGTACATACTCAATGAATTTTTAAAATGTTTACAAGCCAGTATTACATTTTGTGCATTTACTCCATGGCCTTTAAAGGAGTCTGGGGTGTTGTTTTCACCTGTGGAAACGAGATGGCTCGGAAGGCGGGCTGCATCAAAAATCTTGTCCAGGCTGCATCTTAGAAACCTTCAAATGTCGAATGTTGATACTTTGAAGAGACAGTGGTTGCTGGATATGCAACGCCATGGCGTAACTTTAATTTGACCCTTTAACGCATTATGTTTAAGGTAAATGACCCCAGGTCTGCTGGTTGGTAGTACTCCATATACTTTTAAGTCCGTGTGGACGAGCTATTAGCAAAGATCTGGATCATATTGGGTTTCTTTGTGGATTTACATGAAATCAAAGCAATAGATGCACTGTTCAAATACTTTTTTCCAAAGACACATAGTATATATAATGGGTCTCTTGTGGCTCAGTTGGTAGGGTGTTGGACTCATAATCCAAGGGTCGTGGGTTCGATCCCCGGTGATGCCGACTGTTTCATTTGGGATAACATCCCTGGGCAAGATGTTAACCTGGACTGTGCCTCTCTCCACCCAGGAGTAATGGGTACCTGGCTGCTAGTGGGTTCATAGTGTGAGCGCTGTATTGTGGCAGCTCCTATAGGGATGTAACAAAACTGACTGTATCTCTGTATCTGAGATTTTATTCCTGTAAAAAGCTTCATTTGGGAGCTTCATTATGATCACTTTTACTCAAGTTCCCAGAGGGGAACTGAGACAGATAACATGTGTGAATAGAGTTCTGAAACCCAGGCCAGGGTGTAAATGTAAAGTCGAGTGAGAGTATATATACTGATACTAGAGAGTATATATACTGATACTAGACTATAAACCACATTTACATTTACATTTTACATTTACATTTATATATAAGCGGATAATGTATCTATATTTTTTTAATGTTCATAAAATATAGACACCAATCTGCACCCAATAACTATTTTTGCAATGAAATGGTATACATAAAACATTCATACCTGAGTAACTATTGGATCTACAAACACGTTTATATCATTTAATGGGGCAAATTACTTAACTATGTCATAGTATTTATCTAAAGAAGGCTGCTTTTACATCAGCTAAGATACCTGAAGAAGTTTTGGAACAGCCCAAGACTTCTTGGAACTCTCCATCTTGCGGGCATTTTGGTAACCTTTTTGATATGATCACTTTTACTCAACTTACATAAAAATGATACCCCTTTAACGGAAAATAATTATTGTTTTTTCTGAAGCTTTTTACAGGAATAAAATCTCAGATACAGAGATACAGTCAGTTTTGTTACATCCCTATAAATATTTCTATTGTCACAGCTTCTGTTTTGAGGGCTTCAAATAAAGAGATTTAGCATGCTAGAGTTCTGATCTAATCAACTGTTTTACAAACACAATACAGCTTCCCCACTTGGGGGAACTTAGTACACTAAACTAATAAAGTATTGGCAAAAGTGATAGTCGATGGATGCTCTACCTCATTAACCAAAGACCCAGTTTCAAATGTGAGAATACATTAAGAAGAACAAATATAATTGACATATGAGTAACGTCTTCGAAATACTGTCTTTGGTGTTCGAGCTTTAAAATACTATTGCCTTAGTAATACCAATTTTTAATGTAATTCATGAAACTAATGTATTCTCGTAACCCAATTCACAACTCTTTCTGTGTTTTCTTAACTTCTTCATGTATTTAATTTATACTTTTATTCATATATATCACTACTGTAAGATGCTTTGTCTTTAATGGGAGGGGCTTGCTCATCCATGAATAGTTCAAGATCACACTTTATTAGTAGATTTTTTTAAAGAAAGAGACCTGTAGAACAGCTTGAAGTCTGATTAACGGACGGCATATTGTGTATCATCTATCTCCATGATCGAAGATTCCACATCTCTAGTGGGATTTCTGGATATTTGACAATGAAAATAAATTTAGTTACATGTTTTTAATAATGAAATATCACTTTGAAATAAGGAATGCTTAGCTAATAATATTGCAGAATTTTTTTTTTCAAATTATAAGTTTTATATTTAAAATTGACTTTTAACTTTATATGAAAAGCTTATCAAGTAAGCAAGTGTTCATACGTAGGTTAGGTAAATTTATCTATGAATATTCCTTGGCTTAAAATAACGTATTTTACAAGCAAAATGTCTTTAACATATAATCACATAACCATGGTTTTACACTCTGTTTTTACCCTGGAAAACGAAAGTGAAACTGGAAAAATTCCCCAACAACCTGACTGATGCATATGGTATTATTTCCGGAAAGAAAAACCCCAGGTTTTCGATAGTTAACCTCGACAATTAAAAGTAACTGAAACAGACATGGATGTTTAAAGTTATTTAGTCAATTTTCCCCGCATTGATCGTCCTGCAACGATTGATTGTTGGAGAAGACTCAAAGAATATGACTTTACACAGATGATTTTGTTCAGTGGAAAATACCAAAATATTCACTCTGTATATATAAATGTGTCTGACTAAACATACACACGGTCAGTGAGTGATACATTAGTTTCGCGCAGTATCTCTTTGTCATTTTAATTTACACTTTCCAAACTGAAAACTGCAGTAAATTGTTTTCCAGAATACTTATAAACCATGAGTGTGTATTGATTGTTCAGTATCATGGCATGATAATGGATTGCCTCATACTGGGTACTGACGTGTGGTACCTGCAAAGAAGATTGTGTATCAGCACACCCTTGACGATTTAGATTGAACAGCCTGGGTATATAGTTACTTTGGTAGGCGTATGAATATCTATTTCTCACTGTGTAACTAGGATTCCTTTTTTTATTGTGTATTCTAATTCCTTACCTCACACTGGATATACTGATCTGCATGAAGAATGGGGATACTGGCATATTATAACTGTCATTTGTGTAGATAAGTTTCCAGCAAAAGGTACGTATCTTGTTTATTTCAGTCTTTGTAGTGCACTATATCATTATTTTATTGACTTTTCAATAATCCTTGGAGGAAGGTTCCATCTTTCTATTGGTATCTTACTGGGAGTTTTACAAAGGTGTTTGCATTTAGCTGGAAACGAAATTTTAAAGAGTATATCTTCTAAAGCAAATATTTTGATGTAGAATCTCTAGTATTAGACCAATTACTGCAAACAGGAAACATCAGTGAATGGCCATTTGGTTTTCTGGAAATTTACCAGTAAACACCCACACTGTGGCTGATATTCTTGCACGATTTAGATAGTTAGCATTGTCAATTTTTGCATGAATGAAATAACCTACTTTTATTAAATATAGCCTTGGCCTCTAAATCAGGAAATAATAAGAAGAGATATGGGGAGTATTTTGTCATTAAGTTTGTTAATGACACAATTGGAATTACATTATAAATTACCTATGATGCCTCTCCATCAAATGATCTACCCCATAGCTATGTTATACATTAATAAAATAACTAGAAACCTCTAAGAAATAATGTAAATAACAGTGGAGGGTGGGTAGGTTTCAGTGTTCGTCGTTCAACTTCCAAATCAATACTGAGAGAGTCCACTCTTATGTGTGACATCAGGCTTGGTGTGCATGCGTAATTAATTTTTATTTGCACTGAATGATACAGCAAACAACTTAGGTGGACCACCCTAATTGTACCTTCAATCTGTGAAGTTTAATCATCTGTCAAGTTCAATCATCTGTCATCATTCAATCGTTTCCATTCATTTTGTATGTCGTCTTTGGTACCTGGTTCCTGCTATGGGTTGTAACCCATAGGGAGGACCCTAACCTGTAAAGAGTAGTACATCTTCAAAAATATCACAGGGGTTTCCAGCTCCCTACACAGGTTCTTAACAAGCCAGGGGTAGGTGGATCTAATTACTTAGGACAGGTATCATCTAGACAGATTCTATAAATAGAAAAATGAAGTAAATCAATTCTGGGTTGAGCATCGGTTTAACAATATGACTGGTTACCGTGAAAACTGTGGCACTAGTAGTGACCTTGACTTTTAAAATCTTGTACTGCCCAGGCTGTATCTCAAAAAATACCGTAGATTTACACAAGCTTCATACATGGCAGAGACATTTGCTGAAAGCTAGGTGTCCAAATGGCGTGACCTTGAGTTGGCAATCGATCTTGTTGTAGTAACCTTGATCTTGTCCGGACTACACCTCAGATACTGTAAAGTTGAAGTTGTTAGATGGTATGTATATTGCTTGAAATATGTAGGTGCGAAACATCATGGTGTGCCCTTTTTGTGACTCTTTGACCTTGATTCTGCCAGAACGGTTTCTGCTGCCACAATTGAGTACTACCAATCTTTCTCCCATTACAAATCTATATGGATTGCTGTAACTGACTAATATATTTACCTTTACCTAATTGTGTTATCTCAAATGACAGCTTCACTTCACCTTTTAATGCATCAATTAGTAAATTTTACAGCTTCACAATTTTTAGTTTTAAAATTAAGGATCTCATTTTCATCTTTGTCTTTTTTGATATTTTGTCATTGCATCCATTTTCTCTTTGTTAAGTTTCTTTTACAGAAAGTACACTCTGCATTCTGAAAGACTACTTATCTTGGCACCTTTTCATTTCTTCTATTTCACATGGTGGCCAATACTATCTCCCCTGGCTGTGGGGTACAGACATCTCTGATGCTATTTTTATTGAAATTGTTTTAAATCTGGCTGCCAGATTTCTGTTTTCTTTCCCTCTTTCTTGGTCAGCCTTTCATCTGACCCTCATAGTTTCACAAATTGGTCATTGTGATTTTATTCACTATAAAATTTAACATATATCAATCATACATGTTTTTCTTTGTGGTTGACAAATTTTGAAGAATTAAGATATTTATTATTTATTATTGGGATTTAATTCAGCCCTTTTACCTTGTTCTTATTTTCTTTATACATATATCATAGACTTATTTGTATTTTCACTCTATCACCTTTAGTTAGACTTGTTTTGTTGTTGAACTTTGATTTTACTTTTTTCAAATTTCATATTATTGATCTTGATCCTGTTAGACTATTATTCATACTGAGCATGATTGATAATTTTGGACTCTAGTGTTTTAAGGAGTACCATCTAGAAGTTTTTAATCCCTGAGACACAATAGGTCATTTTATTCAAGTATTGCTACTGTCCAGTTTAGGTACTGTTACCAAGGGTTAGTGAGATATTATAAGGGATGGGGACCTGTGCAGGCACACAAACGAAGAGACAGATCTGGTCGTCCTAAATTTCCTTTTAATAAATGGCAAAAGACAATTTCGCTATACATATTTCTTTCATGTATGTGTTTTTATTGTACCTTTAGTTCATTTATATGAAATTTGCAATGGTTTTGAGTCTGCTTTAACTCTTGCTATTAGCATAAAATCAGCGCAAAAAGGCTGTAGCAGTGACAGGGACAAGATCTGCCATTTCTTGCTGTACTCCACACAACATATTTAACCTGAATACCAGGATACAATAAATCATTTGGTTCTAAAATTTCCAGGCACCCATGTGTGTGTACAGGTGCTGATTTTAATTTCCAACAAGGAAGTTGTGTTTTGGGGTCTCTTTGTTTTGTCTGTGTTCGAGATTCTCCTCAATGTGGCTTGGGCCAGGCAAACTGGAAAGTTTAGAAGATTAGTCATTTTTTCCAACCACATATTTTTGTGTTCCTACCTTTTTGGTAAAATAAATCATAGTATTCTTTCCTTGGGCTCTGTGACATCTAACCTTTTTGCAGGAAGTAGCTAATACCATGTTTTTTATCAAATAACCCAAATTATATTGCAATAATTTGCCCTTATACCTCAACTCCACCATTGTGAGTGAACCCCCTCCATATCATTATTTTACAGTCTTGAGTACTACAAATCTTTTCACTTTCAAATATCTATAGCTACCTTTTGAGGGTTTAATATCCTTTGAAAGTGAGCATTTTGTTCTCAAGCATTGCTGTGTAGTCGTTTTTACCTTAACTGCCAACAGCATTTTGAATGTTAAATTATCGGTTTAGTGTTACAGCCTATCTTACTCTCTTTTGATCCGTGTGATTTTGAACCAAGAATAGACTAGTCATATGATTCTAACTATAGATCATTTTTGTTTTCCATGTTTGGTGAGCAACCTGTACTATGAGGGATCTTCGTGACATAAAGGAGGCCTGGAACAGGCAGTAAGGCTAATCCTTGGCTGAGGACACAATGCATTTTTGTCTCCATTTTCCCATCTTTTGGAAAGGATCAGTCACAGCAGCCCTGTGCATGCAGTCGGCTCAGTCTTATGATAAATGGCAAGACAGAACAGGGGTATTCGAATGAAATGTATATCTTTACCTTATATAACACAACCATACATAGTGATTTTTGAAAAAGAGTGGGGCATTATGTAAGTTGCCATTTCCTCAAGAAGCAGCTAGTGTGTAACAGTTAGCAAATGGCCTGTAATGAATCCACTTACAATGTACAAAGAAAATTGTACTTATATCTATCACATGATTATACCCTGCCTCTTTCTGAAAATAGCAAACCTGACTAGTTTATAGTTCTACTATAACATGAAGCTTGTCCGGATATGCACTCAGAGCTCATGGAAGAAGGCAATAAAATGCACGAACTAGCTACATTAGCATTTCTAATTGCTACCATTTAGAACTGTATGAAACAAAATTATTATTCACTAAATTGATATTATTTTGCACATAAAATTGTAGCAGTTCTTTACTGCTTAGTGTTAAACATGTTCCCAAATTTCCAAAAAATGTTGTAGTGATCAATAATCAGCCAAACAAACATTATAATGTTTAAATAATTGAATATTTCTTATTTATTATTTTGAAATATTGTCACATGTATTGATCTTATTGCAGTGAGTAAATTACACAGATATGGCTAGCCCGTCAACTGATGAGAAAAGACTGCCAGGAATTATACTTCCATCAGAGAATGACTCAGATGACAACTTACAGGTGACCCCTCTCATGGTTGCTGCTTATCATGGGGATGTTGGAAAAGTCTCAACTCTACTTCAGAAAGATAGTCAGGGTACATTTGTAAGAAATATTTATGGTCAAACAGCCCTGAGCTATGCCGTAGATAAAGGTCACGTAAAGGTTATTGACACTTTGTTAGCATACGGAGCAGATATAGATGATGTAGATTCTGGTGGGGCAAGCATACTGCACAGATGTGTCCATCTTGGATCCTTATCAAAAGTAGAGACATGTTTAACCATAGGAGTCAATATAGATATAACTGACAAAAATGGTGATACCCCACTGATTATTGCAGCTAAAAATGGACAGGAGGATATTACTCAACTTTTAATCGCCAGTGGGTGTGACATATATGCTCAAAATAGGGATGGCCTGGATGCACTTGAACAGTCATTTTGCTGCAATCATACAAAGGTCCAGTCAATATTGGCAGATGTAAGAGAAATGGACACAAGTGATATATGGCAGACAGAAATGTTACAGGCATGCAAGGATGGAAATGAATACGAAGTGCAGCATTTCATACAAATATTTGGAACTAAAGTCCTTAATTTTAGACATAAATTGTACCAGTGTCTGACACCATTGTTAGTAGCCTCTCATTATGGACATCTCGGGTGCTGTAAAATACTACGGGATAGTGGAGCATGTTTAAACACCCCTGATGTTACTCTTGATACTCCTTTGATTGAGTCAACTAAGTACAACAACCTAGATGTTGTAAGATGGCTAGTTGCACAAGGAGCAAGGATCAACCACAGAAACTTAAAAGGCAAGACAGCACTCCATTATGCAGTTAATGAAAGGAACTTAGCCATTGTTAAACATTTGGGAGAAAATGGAGCTTTATTTCACCACCGAATGTTTGATGGTCACACTGCATTGCATATGGCTGCATCATATGAACATCTAGATATGCTAGAATATATTTTGCAGCAAGGAGCTGTGGCAGATGTTAGAACCAAAAATGGTGTCACCCCATTATTGCTTGCTGTTGAGCACAAAAATATGGATATGGTGAAAAGTCTTGTAAAATATGGTGCTTCTGTGAATGGGCAGGACAATTTTTGTCATTCACCCCTATCTGTAGCTGTAACCAACAATGCCTTACAACTTGTGGCATATTTAGTTGAAAATGGGGCAGATGTTAATGCAATAACATCTTATGGAATATCACTGACAGAAGTAGCTCTTAGTCAGGGCAATAGGGATATAGCATCTGTCTTGACGAACATATCTGCAAGACATTCAGTTTTGAACCTCAAATTAGATGGTACTACTGCTCAAACAGAACTTTTTCAAATGTGTGATACAGGGCAAGGTTCATATAAAAACATTGGTGAATTACTTAGTGCAGGGGCCAATGTAAACACAGCAGATAACTTTGGTAGAACACCATTAATTGTGGCAACCCAAAATAACTCAGAACAGTGTGTCCAGTGGCTTCTTCAGGCATCTGCCAATGTGTTCACAAGAGACAAAAAGTCTTTCACCGCTCTTGGATATGCTGTTATAAATGGAAATGTAAACATTGTGGAATTACTTCTGCAAAAAATAGCAAGTGAAGACAACAGCTCTCAAGATGTCCAGAATGAATTAGAGAGGGCACTCAAGCTTTGCATCAGAGAAGGATCAAAAGTAAATGTGGAAAACATGAAAATGCTTTTGGAACATAAGTCATACAGAGGATCCAAAAGGAACAGCACTCTTGAACTCTTGGAAAAGAGCATTGCAGCTGAAAACGTGGATATTGTTGAACTGTTGTTTAACTATCAACTTCAAAGTGATTCATTTGAACCAGTAATAATAACATTTGCTTGCCCAACTTCAAACTTAGAAATTGTGCAGCATTTCTCATCATTTGTGTATAAATCACAACATCAATCTGCTTACATTAAATGTATCATTAGATTTTGCTTGGCAAATGAGCTTGGTGAAACACTTCGCATATTTGCACCTAAACCAAGCAAAATTCAAGATGTTTTATGGAGTAGTTCAAATCATTTGTTGTTTTGTTCTGACAATGTTGTATTTAAAACAGTAACAGAATTGATAAGTACACATGGATTGGATATTGACTTACAAAGCAAGGCAGGTTGCACTTTTCTTATGGTTGCTGCATCCAAAGGCTTGGATGATATAGTTGAATATCTTTTGAAGAAAAGGGATATTATATCAGATGTCACAGGCAGCAGAGAAAATGCTTTTCATATGGCATTGGATACTAGTCATTATAAAACAGCCACTTTGCTTTCCAAAGAAGCCTTAGTTGTGACAGGTTAGTTAAATAATAATATTTTGTGTGGTACTGTTTATGCAAAAAGGCCTTGGGAGACAACGCTCAAGTTTGGTTAATGGCGAAGTGCAGTTGGCTGAGATTGTAAACAAAGAAAAGAATAAAACAAACCAAGATTTTTAAAAACTATTTGAACCATTATTATACAAGAGCACCCAGAGAGCACAGACCTCTGCCAAGGCACAGTACCTTCATGAAGGCAGCTCAGTTCTCCCATGCACATATGGGAAAAATAGCCCCATCTCCCAATGATAAAGAATCCTTTTAAAAATTCCAGACCATCCAGACAGTGATCCAGATTACTCCCAAAATTTAATCACTTGTTCCTTGTCCCATATTTGAACATTACCTGAAAATTACATTAAAATCCAGTTATAACTTCCTTAAAAAAATGCTTTTATCCATATGATCCAGGCGGTGATCTGGATAACTCAAAATCTACTCACCTGTTCCATTTCAGACATTTAATGAATATTTCATCCAAATGCATCCATAATTTCTTTCAGCTATCCTTTGAAAAATACCTGGATCCAGAAGATCCAGACAATGATGCGGATCAAACCCAAAATTTATTCATTTCTTCCTTGTCCCAATTTGGACATGTCCTGAAAATTTCATTCAAATCCCTCCATAAGTTTTTGAGCTATCTTTCTTTAAAAATCAAATTTCATGGCTCCAGAAAATCCAGACAGTGATCCGAATCACTCCCAAAATCTAATCACTTCTGCCTTTAACCATTTCGGACATATGCTGAAAATTTTATCAAAATCCGTCTATACGTTTTTGAGTTATCTTGTTCACAAACAAACAAACAGACAGACATAACCTCCTTGGCAGAGGAAATAAAAACCATGCAACATAGCAGTCTGTAACAATACATTTTAAACAACATTTAATTCAGTGGATTATAAAGCCTTTGATAGATTATTGTTAAGTTCCATTTTAGAAACATATTTCATTGAGTATGGGGGCAGATGTTAAAGCAATAATATCGAATGGAATATGAACCCATACACTGCATCATCAACAAAACAATCTGGTTCAATGGATTTTTTCATTTTATTTTACAGAGAAGGGTTAACTCGTTGAATGCATTCACTAGTTTCAACTAACGTTCTCTCCCAAAAACTTGGGTCTTCTTTTATTTAAAGCTTAGTAGGCCTTAATTACACTTATCAGTGGAGCTGCATTTACCAGAATAGCTCAATATGAACAGCCTACTGTGATACAAGTTGAACAAAATTACCATATATACAAATTAGGGTAAATAATTGTGATTTCTTTGTGTGATTTTAGTTTTGAAAGTGGGAAATTTTTTTCTAAAATAACCTTTTATCGTTCAAACAGAACTGGTTATGTAATATAAGGGGATATAATGAAGATTTGGTTAAGTCCAATATTTGCATAACTGGGGTTTGGCTAGGCAAGATTGTATTTTATTACTACATGTATCAGATTGGTTTTGACAGGTGAAAGAGCTAATCTTGTGATTCATTTGCCACTGTGGCCTAGCGGGTAACACACTTGTCTAGGAACTCAGAGGATGTGGGTTCAGTCCCATGTACAGACAGATACATAGTGGCTCAGATGACCACTTAAAATGGCGGTCCTCTGTCATTGGGTCCTATCCCCAGTGGCAGGTTAAAGAACCTCAAGGACGTTGATAAATGGTCATCCTTGAGCCTCTATCTTCCAGTTAGGGGAATGTGAGTTACTTGTGAGTTGGGGCTGTACCTGTACAGTCGGATTGGTTAAATAGCGCTTTGAGTCCTGTAGTATATGGAGATATTGCGCTGAGTATAAATATATAATAATAATAATGACACCTTGAATGAGAGTGACATTTATTAAAACAAGTTAAATCATACAGTTAGTCCATTTAGCAAAACACACTTATTAATAACCATTTATATGTCGTGCCATCTCAACCTTCTCTTGCATGACAAAGTCTTTACACACACTTTTTTATCATGTCCATCTAAATATGAATAATTCAAAATTTCCTGGCCATAATCTTGAACAATTACTGCTTTTAATGCTAATGGAACCATGCTTAACATAACAAGTTATTCTTACTTACCCCAACACTTGTTTGGGTGGCCTTTCCTTGGCCCAACAAATTAATTATAAACTGATTTGAAGGTGAAAAGATCCCAGTATTTTAAGTTATAGGCAAAGTATAAAAAGTGTGCCTCACTGGGATAATAATGCCCTCGGAAAGTATATATAACCCCTGAAATAATACACTGTTATGGAAGTTGTTTAAATTTTTTGACAAACCAGGTAACTTAAATCTTAATGTAATCGATTAACAGCTAGTTATATATTGGTATTTCTTTCTGTTGATTTTGTCTATATAATTTTGGTTTCTAAACCCCTTGTGTTGATATTTGTGTCTAGTATTTCTTCTATTTTGTAAAATTTCTACTCTATATAATGGATAGCAGGAATAAAAGTAATCATAATAATTTGTTTGTAACTCAGCAAATAAACTGGATAATTCAACAGATTTAAAATTAAAACTCACTTGTTATGTCACCCTATTGAGAAAAGGATGAACTATTTTGTAATGTACATTTTTTCTAGACTTAATAAGGGGCACCTGAAATAGTTATGCATCTTGTATTGTGCAGCAGAATTATTAATTATACATTTATATATTTCACATTTATTATCTCAATTTATAGCATTCTTCTCATGGTTCTAGAAAAACAAACATTGGATGGTTTCAGGTGTATTCAAATTAGAATAAAAATGTTTCAATTGTGTAAAATAATGCACACTTTTGATAATAAAATGACATCAAAAGTGTGCTTTAATTAGTGCTGAAGGCAAATGTAACCTTGATATTAAATTGCTACTATTAATCTCCCAGTTTTCTGGTCACAAAGTCACAAGGTTAAATACACACATTTATGTTTATTTATTTGGGGTTTTACGTTGCTTTCAACACTGTAGAGGTCATATCACGACTGGTAGTTGGAAGGGCAGAGGAAACCAGTCCATACAGTTGGTCAAGGTTCTGTACTGTAAACTACTGACCAACGGCAAGCAACTACCAGCTTTCCCACTTGAGGCCGTGCCGGGAACCAAACCCCGGCCTCAGAGGTGGGAGGCGAGAGTGTTACACTCTGCCACCGTGGCCCCTACACACATTTATGACACAATGATCATCCTTGAACATTCCTACCATATCCAGTGTTAATAAGTCCCACACCTGAACAAACAAACAATTATTAACTTTCTGTAAATTTAAAGCAGACTAGGGGATGAAAATATTTTTAATACTGTAAAATTAAATTTTTGATTAACCTTCCCATTTTGTCACGAGAATATTAGCTTTGTGATATTTGATTATCTTCAACAATAAATACATGTTATCTTTTGCAGATGTCAGGAACAATTTAGATTTACACCACTGCTTGATGGACTGCCACATGCAAAATTGTAAGAAAATATGTCCATATTATTTTATCAAATGTGAGATGTATGTATTTATTAGAGGTCTCCTAGAGTCTATCATAATAATATTATGTGGGCATCGGAGACTTGTGCTACATTGTAAGTTGGGTAAATATATTGCCACAAATGATGTTAAAATGTTATATCAATCTTTGCTGAAATATTAATGTGATAAAACTAAACATGATACATTGAAACTCTAGAACATCTGTTACATATTTCCTCAGAAATTACACTTTGTGATATGATGTTTAATATTTCATTATTTTGAAAACAACAGACCTACACTTTGCTTACAATTGAATATCTGACTTTCATTCTGTCAGTTGTCATTACCTCCGCCAAGGAGGTTATGTTTTCACCTGGGTTTTCTGTCCGTTTGTTTGTTTGTTTGTGAACAAGATAACTCAAAAACTTATGGACGGATTTTGATAAAATTTTCAGAAGATGTCTGAAAAGGTAAAAGGAAGAAATGACCCAATTTTGCGAGTGATCCGGACCACTATCTGGATCTTCTTGATCCATGAAATGTATTTTTTAAAGACAGATAGCTCAAAAAGTTACATTTTGGGAGTGATCTGGATCACTGTCTGGATCATCTCGATCCAGTCTTTTTAGTCGAATCTTTGATTTGAGTTATGTACTGAGTTGCGGTCATGATTTTAAATTGGCCGTTTAAGCTCTTAAATATCAATTCTGTATAATATTTTCTTCACATATCTGTACATAAAGGTGTATAGTATACACTCTGCCATTTTGAAGATTTTTAATGCTTTTATTCAGTTATATTTTATAAAGTAAAAAGCTTGTCTAGCACTACTTCTGGCTTTTTGTAAAGTCCTGGATGTCCTAGAAACTATTGTTTTACCCATTGTTACGGCCTACTCGAACGAGTCTTTTTAACCGTTTAGTCTGCTGGTTTCTAGACGTGAAACCCCAATTAATTTATTAGTCTGCTGGTTTATCACGCAGTCACTGTTAATGTAAAATTGTTGTCTGCGCATCTACAGCCTATTACTCATTTGTCAAACAAATAAACCGCAAAGAAATTAATGAATGACGTGACATCACGATAGTACTACACATTTGTCGTTCAGACAATCTGAATCGAGAACACCTCTGGCAGAGACAATGAAAATATTCAAACTCCGTAGTTCTACATTCAACCACTTGAAGGCGCTTTTGCATGTCCTAGAAGTTATCATGTGATTTCCTGACAATATTTTATATAGTACGTAGATCTTTTACAGACGAACTGGTTTATTTTGTAAATATAAAACAATTTGGAAGACATAGAATGGCCGTGCGCATATATATGAGGCAAGTCCGTGAACAGGAAATATGCTGGTAGTTTTCATCTTAAACCAGCTTTGTAAAATATTGTCAGGAAACCCCCTCAAAGAACTGCTGTGACTGCGCATGTTTGCTCATTAATATTAATGAGGCAAGTCCGTGGACAGGAAAAATGCTGGTGGTTTTCATCTTAAACCAGCTTTGTAAAACTGCGCATCTACAGACCCTTTATATTTGTAAACAAATACCCATCTCGTGACACAAATCTGAAAACTTCCCTGAAAGTGGTTTCCAAATGCGGGCGATAATACATAGTTTACAGATTTCAACACCCAGTCCTGTCCTAAGATTCGACTCTGTGGTTGGGTGAAAACCAGCACTGCACTCTAGTTTTAAAGGAAGTTATAGCCAGATCATTTTAGGATGGATTTTGATGATAGTCCAGGAATTGAGCTCCCTCGGTGGTGGTCTGCGCTCTCTGAGTGCTCTTGTTTTCATTTGTCTGCTCATGTTTTTCAGGGAATATGGATGAACAGAGACTAATCATTGGTACTCTGTTGGAAGACATGAACAGTCTTATCTACAATGCTGTTATAGAGAATCTTTCGAGGTAACCATTTTTTTCAAAATTCAAGAAAGAACACCACCATAAGCCACTGGTACTGGCAAATTCATGACAGTAATAATCAAACAGTGCTCCATACTATTCAATAATTGACCAAATTGGTCCTGTGCTAATTCGGCCCCAAAAAGTCTGGCCTTGGAATATCCTAACCCAGAAAATTGAACCCTACAAAGTCATCCCTCTTTTTTTACAGAAACTGCTTCCCTAAATTGTACCTAGTCCCACTTAATCTAAGACAGTTTTGAAAAATATCTTTGTGATCATGTTAGCCGAGGCTAACAAGTTATCAAGTGATATTTGCCAAGCACTACTAGTATGTGTTAAAACTATTTATATGCTGTATTCGGTCATTTTTCTATACAATTTATTCATTTAAGAATTTATGTTATTAAGTTTGAGTTATTAAAGTTGCAATCCTACTTCCACAGTTGGCATTTAGTGTCAGCTGTAATTTGAATAATATCTGTGATGGGAATATATTCTCTGTGGTTAGATACTGCCGACTCAATAATATATTTAAAAAGCTGAACAACAATTGAATATTCTTAATTCTTTTAAGGAGTATATTTCACCTAAAATTCAGTCTAACCTGAGATATTCCTCCTATAGTTTAGGGTAGTTAATACTCTTCATAGTACTATTGTACTGTATGTCACATGCTGATCAAAGAAATTATTATAATTATTGATACTGTAAATATAAACAGACATCTAAAATGAAGATGACTTTAACATCTAGGAGCCATCAGCCATCTTTAGAGCACAAAAAATTTTAAAGGCCAATTAGATAACATATTTTTCATGGGATCAATTTAATATTGGTTGAATTGGAAAATAACTGATTTGCCTATTGTTCTAAGCCATCCTTGTTTGACTACAACAGATCTCTTCAAATGTCAATGTGAGCCCTAAATTTATATAATTTCAGGAAACCTGAGAGATTGGTGTGTCTTGTGAAGAGAAATCTACAAGAAGCATCAATTATTGTCCATACCACAGAAAACAATCAAAGTACCACCATTAACCACATCTTTGATGTACCTTTCATTGAGCACATTGATGTAAAATATGTTCACAATTGTAAAAGAGCATCAACATTGGTCATTCCTTCTTTCAATAAAATGAAGGTGGAAAGGAACAACTGCCATAAATTTTCTACATTGCTTACACAAGTGATGATAATGGATATGTTAAGAGAAAATGATGTCACCATTATACAAAGTAGACTGTTGAAGCGACAGAAGATGTTATGGTTGATAACGAATGATATACCAAATCAGTCATTATACAGCCATAGTATCACAGACAATGAAAATGACACTGCTTCATTGAAGTGCCAAAGATTTAGCATCAGGAGACTAAATAAGAGCAAATCAGTCAGTGTTACAGTATTTATGGTACCGCATGATGCATTACTTACAATTTTACCACAGAAGCATTGTTTTGACTATGTATACTGTGGTCCTGATGAAGCCATGATGCATCGTGATGTCATCAAAATAGGTAAACGTGGAATTCATGCTTTCAAATTTGGATCATGCCCTTATTTTTATAAAACATTGAATAATCTAATGCCATATGTAAAATTGATATCATATAGTATTAATCACTGTCACTTTCAAAGTTATCACTCACAACAGTATTTTGTTGTTGCTTTATCACAGTTTGAAATAGTTCTATGTAATTCTGACATAATAGTATGCAACAAAGCACTGAGTATTTTACATGTTATTCAACACTGAAATAGCAGGAAATTTAGAACAACATAGTGACCTGTTGCTGATTTCCCGAAAGATTGTTTTATCTTTTGAACATAGCATTTGCAGTAGCACTGAAGAGTAATCAGTTTCAGATATTTCTTGTGATTATTCCATCAAATTAGATGCAGCATTTCAAGTGACTATAAATATACATTTTAACATACAGTCAAACTTGTGTATAAAGACCGCTCAAGGCAAATGCTAAAAATGGTCTTTCATAGAGGTCGGTCTTTATAGGACACCTTTGTATAAATTCCTTTAATTTCACTTAATTTCTCTCTCCATTCATTAAGCATTGTTATCCACAATCTATTTGACATGACAGAGATCAGTCACAATGAAGCAAATGAGAGAATAGTGGTAAAACTTACTGTATTGGTGGAATCCTGATATTAATTAGTTTAAAATGATTATTTAACAAAATGTAAAATGTGCACAAGTACATGTAACAGCAGACATTTTGGATAAAAAATAGGCCATCACTAATTATGCTTAATTCTATCATTTGTAATACCCATTAAAAGTTGATTTGTGTTCTTATCTTGTTTCACACATACTATTTTACTAATGTCTTATGGTAAATAGTCCGTGCAAAGTTCAACCAGTTAAGCTTTCCATTCATCCCCAAAGTACTAATCTACACACACCCATTTTCCTTCCCAGCTATTCATATGTCACACTTTCTTTGAAAGGATTATAGAAATCCCTTGTTTTGTGTTAGGTGGAGGCCTTGAATAAGTATGTGGAAATGGACAGTGGGAATAATTCATGTCTGGCCCTTCCATTGATTATCAGTGCCCATGTTAGCCTCCAGTCTCCATTGTGTGGTCTCTTGTATAGAGGTTTTTGTGTTCTTGGGAATGATTTTAGCGGTCTCTGGACACAACTAAGGAGTGGTCTCTATTCAGGGTATGTTTTATATCTAAATTTCCTTGGGGTGAATCAAAGCGGTCTCAACTAGCAAGTGGCCTCTCTTCGAAAGTGGTCACATGTACAGGTTTGACTGTACTCTAATGTGTTCAAGGCTATCAGATAATCAATGACACTGGGTTTACCATAGTCACCTTATTGCTGGTTGTACCAATCTTAGAGATGTTTCATGTTAAGGTAATCTTTAGTGTGATTTTGCTATTGATATCACAGGACTGCAAACAGAAAGAACTCATGGAAAGGTCATAGATGTCAATGTTTCCTTCCAAGACCAACAGGGAAATTTTTACCATGGAGCTTTTGTGGTAGTATCAACAGAGCGAAGCAATACTGTTGGAACCTTTGAGTGCTCAGACATATCATCAGCATCACTTGCAACAGAGACTGGAAAGCCATTTGCTTTGCCTGGCAACAGTGGAGCTGCAGTAGTGGATGAACAGAGTGGTATTGCTTTGGGTCTTGTTGTTGCAACACTTGATGACTATGATTCAACATTCCAACATGTGACTTTCTGTCTACGTTTAAACTATGCTTTTGATCATTTGAATGAGGTATATAGCTTAGGGATAGGAACTTTGAGAACTTTTTAAATTAAGGGTTATTCAAATTCTTTAAAGTTATTTGGTAGACACTGTCACTAAAATTGTACTATTATGATACATTTGTATAGTACTGGTATTTTTAAAATTTTCTGCAGCTATAACAAATAACAATAAAGACCAACAAAACTGATAATTTAAGGCATGTTACTATATTAATTATGTACAGCTGTAGTGATGTAAGTGGCCTCAATCTCCTCATCCAAACCTAGTTAGGGATTTTGTGTGAACACTGGCATCTGTTATTTTGCATGTTAACAAGATTACAAATATAACTGCATGGATTTACATTTACATCAAATTTTCATTACAGGTTGGTGTTAATGTAACATGAGACCTGATTTGTGATAAGGATCTCTAACCAATTCTGGATCCCGGATTTTTTTTCAAAGGATTTTGATCTTTTTATGTTATCTTTTTAAACTTAATTATTATGTTTATCTTTTTATCATATCAGAGAAATGGTACAAGTGTAGCGCCTTTTCCACTCTCTGGGTGTGTTTTTACCTATCTTTTATTAGCATTTCTATTTATCTTTTATGAAGATTTGTCTGTATTTCTCTGTAGTTGTTTGTGTATGAAACTAGAGTGACAAAATCTGTCATGATCAACAGAGTATAATTTGTTATAATATCTGACTCTTGGTTACTGAAAATGGATATTAAAAGTGATGCAGTCAGTATTTTAATTGTATTATTATGCTTGTTTCCAGTCAGCTATGGTTGTGGCTTTAATTGTTATTCTCCTTCTGAGTTATGAATCAAGGCAGTTGCTTATGTAAGACTGGTGATTTAAAGTTCTGACGCTTCACCAACTAGCATGCACCCCTCTCCTCTAGCGTAGAACCTGACCACATATATGGTTGTATTTTCTGTCACCAAATAGTGTGATCTACTTAATCAATGAAACTTTTTGGTTATGGGTTCGAACCCAGCTTGTGGCGACTTAGTGGACAGTGGATGGATCACAGGACAGATCACAAGACAGATCATAGGACGGATCATAGGACAGATTGCTGGATACAGTGTATTTCAGTGGCCACTGAGGAGATTCATGAAGGACCTTTTTTGATACAACCATAACTTCTAAAGGAGACTTGTGCCTGTTAATGAGGCCTTTTTATGCTGATAGGCTTTTGTCTGAATCCAGTTTGTTATCCATCATGAGTGCATATGAAAACTGTAAAGCATACATTGCTTAATGAAAAAGAAATCAGCGCATGGGCAAAGCACACCAGAAAAACAATGACATTTATAATCACCAGTTTGGCTGTACTCTAGTTTTAATAATTCATTAGCTTTCTTTGTACAAGCAAGTTAGACCTCTCCTGACCTCAGTTAAGTACAACTAAAAATGTGGCATGATTGTTAAAAATGAATTACAATGCCTGGATATCAGCATCAACAAGTCATTTGTTTGACACTTCGTCAGTAAAATTGAAACCATGAAAACACTTGTACTGGTATTTTTAAATTTTGCTGCAGGTGGAACAAGTAAGAAAGACCAGTGAACAAACTAACATCAACAAATTCAAACCCATGTGCTTCAGTACAAAAGACCATCCAACTAAGAAGCAGCCAAGTTTATTACACTACATGAGGGTTATAATTTCCATTTAAGTTATTAAGGAGATTCGAAACTGAAACCCTACCAATTTTTCAGAATCTGAAACGTAATTATTACACATTGAATCAATAACTATGTAAAACCTGCAATCATTAGTATTTAGCTTTTGTTCAAACATGAAGGTACTATATTTATTATATATTAAGTAACTGAATTCTTCCATTGCTTAAACTCTGGTCATTACTGTATTTTAACATTCAACACCAACACAGTTTGCTGCCATCCTTCTACACCCCGGATGTTAAATATGTTGACTGTCTTACCTGGGAAAGTGTGTAATGTTAACATTCCCTCTATATTGCTTTGCATGTAACTTCATTGTTTGTTGTAGCTGTCCCCTTCGCCATCTGGGAGGTGCCAGGGGCATAGAGATTGTTGGTGTTCCACAGCCTAAACCTCTTCACAGATTATCACCATATTTTCGGGGTATGTTTAGCCCATAAGGATCGAGAGATGATTAGGTTTTGGGGGTTTGGAGGCCATGGCCACACTTGTTTTTTGGATCTTAAAGTTTTTGGGTGTTTTGTTTTGTGCAACACTTGTTTTTTGGATCTTAAAGTTTGTGGGTGTTCCACAGCCTAAACCCCTGCACGGATTTTTACCAAATTTTCAGAGTATGTTTACCCCAGGATGATCTAGAGCTGATTAGGTTTTGGGGATATCTCGCAACAACTGTGGCCATGGCAACACTTTTGAGATTTTTCTTTGTCCTTTGTCTCAAAGTTTGTGGATGTTCCACAACCTAATCGCATGCACAGAATCTTACCAAATTTTCAGGGTATGTTTACCCCAAGAGGATCAAGAGCTGATTTCGTTTTGGGGGTTACAACTGTTGCCATGGCAACACTTCTAAGATTTTGGGGTCTTAAAGTTTGTGGGTGTTCCACAGCCTAAACCCAAGCATGGATTTTTACTAAATTTTCAGGTTATGTTTAGACCAAGAGGATCTAGAGCTCATTAGGTTTTAGGGCTTTACAACTGTTGTCATGGCAACACTTTTAAAATTTTTCGGTCTTAAAGTTTGTTCTAAAATTATTATCTTCTGTAACTTAAAATATTGCAGCTAGCTTCATCAGATTTGCATAAAATGTAAATGGATGGGAAATCTTGCCTGAGAGTAATTGTGTCCTTGTTTTGGAAACAAAATAGCAGCCATATCACATCCATATCCCACCAAATAGGAGGGTCATCATATCAAAATGGCCTTATATCTCCCTTATCTTTGGCCTAAGGGGTTCAACATAAGAAACAACCTGAGAAATCATGGCCTGCAAACCTTTTGCAGGTGTCAAATTTGACCTCTGACCCCTGCATCAAAGTCAAGTGGGGTCTTCATATTACAAACCTCTTATACCTCCCTTAGTATTGGTTCTAGGACTTCCAAGTGTGAAAACAGCATATTGGAAATCATAACTTGCAAATCTTTTGCAAGTGCCAAATTTGACCTTTGACCCTGCTTCAAGTTCCGTTAGGGTCATCTAGCTAAATGGACCTTATATCTCCATTATAATTGTTTCCATGGTTTTAAAACTACTTGTAAAAATCATGGCCTATCAATCTTTTGCAGAACATCTCATATACTTCTTACAACAGAAGTTGTTTTTAATATTTTCCCAAATCTCAATGTTGTTGCCCATTTAATTGTACCTGCAGGCTGGGGTTCTTGCATGGCGAGGCTGGCTATTTTTCATAACTGTGATTTAATTATATGTATACCAAGTCCCAGTATATGACACATTTTGACAAAGAAGAAATGCAGTTGCAGTTTCTGGAAACTTTAAAAAGAAAATCTTATTCTTGGAATGGTTTCTTATTTTAATGTTGTCATAGAAATTTATTATGTTTATTCGAATATTATTCTAAGAGTATAATTGTTTGTGCATATATACCCAGTCTTTAGGGAGTTTTTGCATAGTTTGAAGCATAAGTGTATGTACAACCAGCTTTTGGATCTATTACAAAAATTCCCAGAACATGGCATTGTAAATCTTAAAAGTATACAGCACTTTTACCAGTGAGGGTTATTTTTTCTATGCATTCTCAGTACTGTATGAATCTGCCAACACAACAGTGTGGAACATTAACCTAAGGATTGCCTTCTGACATGTAAGGGTGACTGTAAGAAATTTCCTATGGTCCACAGGAAAATACACTCATCAGTCCAATGTCTGTCAGCTACCTCTAACTTATTTTTAACACTTGTTTTGATAATTCATCAATGGTCTCTTTCTCAGTAAAACAAGTGTGAGTTTCAGGATTTGTAAAATCATTTCTTTGATAGGTCATGTTATTACAGTGCTCTAGTTAACTTCATGTCTACCATTGTTCACCTTCCTTTCTGCAAATGTTACTAATAAATTTATAGGTTTGAATTTTGAATTTACCAAGCACCAGCAACTACGAGCACACTATATATAATATATATAATGATGTTGACTCAGGAAAGACAAGACAAAGAATAGGCTGGCAAAAAGCAAGCTAGTGATTATGTTTTAATTTGAATGTATCCAAAGAAGTTGCACAAACTGTTACTGATCAGTACAAACGATATTTTCCAAAATCAATTTTCATTTAGACCACCTTTCTAATGTGACCTTTTGCACTGTTTGAATCCACTTTTTGAAAACATTTTACTGGCAAATGGGAGCTGAAAAAGTTGTTCAATATACTGTACATACAAAATAGGGTAACTGTCTGGGAATAAGCTTACTTGAACTACATGACAATTTACACATTTTGTGTGTGGACAGTACCCTGTTAGTACTCGATCGTATGTAAGTTACAGATATCAATCTTGCATAATGCTTCATGATTTCTAAAATTATGTACATTTTAGTGAAAAATGCAACATGATTTAACCATTTCACAACCATTTTCCATTAAACAGATTTTTTATATTCAGTGTATAAGTATGGTGTCATGGATTTGTATAATTTTATGAAATATTTAAATAATTTCTAATGCAGTTTTTGACCATAACAATGGATAAAAGTCTGTCACTTTGGCCTATCGAGTAACACACTTGCCTAGGAATACAGAGGATGTGGGTTCAAACCCAGGTACAGGCAGATAATGGCTTGGATGCCCCAGTAACAGGCTAAAGAACCTCAAGGACATTGATAAATGGTCATCCTTAAGCCTCTGTCTTTCATTTAAGGGAATGTCATTTACATGAGAACTTGGGTTGTACTTGTGCAGTTGGATGGGTTAATAGCGCTTTGAGTCTTCTGGTATATGGAGATATTGCGCTGAGTATAAATACACAACAACAATAACTGAAAGAGTGAAACAAGACAAAAAACCTGTATGTTTGCATTAAATTCATTATACAGAGTCTTCATCAGTTTATGATGAATTACATGAAATTATGGGCTGAAAATATTTAGGTTTGGTCAGATTTAACCTTTGACTCCACATTCATGGTCAAATAGGGATAGCAAACTTCAAAATGGAAATAGCTGGCTTATTATTGGCCCTAGGTGGTTTGGGATGCCACACCAATTCATAGGAATTGTGGGCTTGCAAATGTCTTAACACAGTCAACTTTGACATCTGACCCCTATAGGATGACAAATTTAAGGTGTGATCGTGTTTCATCTCGAATTCTCTTTCAAGGTCCTATGGCCTGACTTAAAGTGTTTTTATACTTTCCCGTGAAATATTCAGTTGACTGTTACTATTTCAACACTAATCAAAAGTAGTTTAGCCCTTCATAACTTGTCCCTTCGGTCTGTCTGTCTGTTTGCACACTCAGAAACACTCCACATCTGAACTGGGTCATGTTGTAATAGAGGTTTGGGCTTGGTCCTCAAATATGATTGAGAACTTGATCCAGGTTGAGTCTTCAGAATTTTACCTTTTGTACTTATTGTAACACAGAAGGTGACAGAATGGAAGAATCACCAGTATCCATAATGCACCCTCAGAATCAGGATTCGTTATTTCCACTGCCATTATCCACCTCACATGCCCCCATTAAGGTTGGACATGGAAGTGGGATATAACTCTAGCAAAGAGCTTAGCGAAACCAGCCCTCAACCGCCAATATTTTACAGGATGATGTTGTGCCATCATTAGCTTCATGGCATCGTATTCCCAATGTCTCCAATATGGTCTCTCAGTTGATGACACAGTATCAGGACCAGAACAGAAGAGACATGTTGCAAGATAAGACAACCAGTTTTAAACTGAAGACAGTAGATTTAATGTTCAATATAAGTGCACAACATACCCGCAATTTAGATGGCATATTGAGGGTGAAGGAGGAGAGGCAAACAAAACGGTGTTGTATGATGACTTATCCATACAATAGTGGGTTTAGGGGCAGCTACATAATATCATGCAGGTTAGTTACATCGGTATTATGAGGAATATGATGTCTCAAATCATTAACACCATGAGGAATGTTTCCTCCTTCCCATGGCCAACTGTGTGTGTCTGAAGCGGGGGGGGGGGGGGGCAAACACAGCACTGGTGAGAATGCGTAATCGGTACAAGAGGGCCAGAGGCACGTCAGACCATGTAAATTCTGTGACAAAGGTATTTGTAGCCATGATGTAGACATATTTTCACATTTTGTTATAAACACAACACAGTACACCCCGAGTCCAGTTGCACTTGTAAAGGGAAAGAGAGAGTCAGAGATGTCAGCCAGGGCTTCACCCAGGTAGGAACCCCTCAGATCACCTGGCCACAGAGCTACCAATGCCATTATATTCGTTAATGCAGTGAAGGAAAATGAAAAATTTGTTTAGAATTCTTGGCATAAGGGCATTGACCCAGATTATAATAATATGAAAAATGGTGATAATTTATTGAAATGTGTATGGATGGCGTTATAAAGAGCAACATCCCTCATTTGTATGGTAATTTCCACATCTGATAGCTTCTGTCAGGTTGAAGTTGAGAATTGAAGTAGTGCCTAATGGGGTCTTTCAATTTAAAGTAAGTGGATTTTTCAAACTTAAAACACTGGGGACCAAATGTCCATTGCATGGTTTTTACATTCTTTATGAACATAGAAAATCTTTGATATTTGGAAACCTGGAGATCTACATGACCTTTCACCCTGTCTCTTTCAGGGTGAATTTATTGTCTGAATTCTGTTTGAGGCGTCAAACACAGTTTGTAATTTGATGCAATCCACGGATCCTAACACTGCTTGTTGGGCTTAGTTAGGGGATTTGGAAGCCAGGGACAGATTTGACCTGGATTATGTCAGTCAAATGAAAAGCATTACTGATCACCTATAAGTGACTCCAATCTAATTTGAGACTATTCCGATAGTCTCAAATTTTGAATAATTTTCGCACTGTTGCATTCCCACTCTTAGAATGAACATACTTGCATTCTCATGCTGTGTTGTAACATTGATCTGAAATATTTAGTGGATCCAACATTTTTAATATCTGAGATAGTTATTTAGTCAACCTTTGATAGCTTAACTAAATAACTTTGGCGTGTAGAAATATGATCATTGTTTTGAGAACACACACCAGGTTACAAACTGGAGAGACCACTGAAAAAATTTATTCAACACGGCTGGTAGAAGTTTGATCAGTGTTTTCAGAACAAGCTGGTTTTGAATAAATTTTTTCATTGGTCAACCAGAGATCCTGCATCACACATCAGGTTACAAACTGGAGAGACCACTGAAAAAATTTATTCAAAATGGCTGGTAGAAGTTTAATTAGTGTTTTCAGAACAGGCTGGTTTTGAATAAATTTTTTAATTGGTCAACCAGAGATCCTGCATCACACATCATGTTACAAACTGGAGAAACCACTGAAAAAATTTATTCAGCATGGCTGGTAGAAGTTTGATCAGTGTTTTCAGAACAGGCTGGTTTTGAATAAATTTTTTCATTGGTCAACCAGAGATCCTGCATCACACTTCAGGTTACAAACTGGAGAGACCACTGAAAAAATTTATTCAACACGGCTGGTAGAAGTTTAATTAGTGTTTTCAGAACAGGCTAGTTTTGAATAAATTTTTTCATTGGTCAGTCAGAGATCCTGCATCACACATCAGGTTACAAACTGGAGAAACCACTGAAAAAATTTATTCAACACGGCTGGTAGAAGTTTGATCAGTGTTTTCAGAACCAGCTGGTTTTGAATAAATTTTTTCATTGGTCAACCAGAGATCCTGCATCACACATCAGGTTACAAACTGGAGAGACCACTGAAAAAATTTATTCAGCATGCCTGGTAGAAGTTTGATCCGTGTTTTCAGAACAAGCTGGTTTTGAATAAATTTTTTCATTGGTCATCCAGAGATCCTGCATCATACATCAGGTTACAAACTGGAGAGACCACTGAAAAAATTTATTCAGCATGGCTGGTAGAAGTTTGATCAGTGTTTTGAGAACAAGCTGGTTTTGAATAAATTTTTTCATTGGTCATCCAGAGATCCTGCATCATACATCAGGTTACAAACTGGAGAGACCACTGAAAAAATTTATTCAGCATGGCTGGTAGAAGTTTGATCAGTGTTTTCAGAACAGGCTGGTTTTGAATAAATTTTTATCTCCCGCCTGCGGCCAAAGACCGAGGTTGGGAGATTATAAAACGCCTTCCGTCCGTCCGTCCGTTCATCACGTTTTTGCATAAACCTTAATATCTCATTAATTTATAAAGATATCTTCACCAAATTTGCAGGGAATGTTTATGGCTATGAAAACCTGTTTCTGCAAAATTTTAGCCTCAGTTTGAAAAACAAAATGGCCGCCATAGCCAATTGTTTGAAAATCATAAAGGTGCTCTAAATCTTGAAATATTCCCGCTAGATTCTTCAAATTTGCACAAAAGCTATATGGCTAGAAAAGCTAGCCTGATAGTAATTTTGGCACTAGTTCAAAAAACAAAATGGCCGCCATATCACATGTTTAAAGTTTGTCACGTTTTTGCATAAACCTTAATATCTCATTCATTTATACAGATATCTTCACCAAATTTGCAGGGGATGTTTATGGCTATAAAAACCTGTCTCTGCAAAATTTTAGCCTCATTTTGAAAAACAAAATGGCCGCCATAGCTAAATGTTTGAAAATCATAAAGGTGCTCTCAGTCTTGAAATATATTCCAGCTAGCTTCATCAAATTTGCACAAAAGCTATATGGGCTATGAAAACTTGTCTTTGCAAAATTTTAGCCACATTTTGAAAAACAAAATGGCCGCCATAGCTAATTCTTTGAAAATCATAAAGGTGCTCTAAATCTAGAAATATTCCAGCTAGCTTCTTCAGATTTGCACAAAAGCTATATGGCTAGAAAAGCTATCCTGATAGTAATTTTGGCACTAGTTTCAAAAAACAAAATGGCCGCCATATCACATGTTTAAAGTTTGTCACGTTTTAGCATAAACCTTATTATCTCATTCATTTATAAAGATATCTTCAACAAATTTGCAGAGGATGCTTATGGCTATGAAAACCTATCTCTGCAAAATTTTAGTCTCATTTTGAAAAACAAAATGGCCGTCATTGCCAATTGTTTGAAAATCATAAAGGTGCTCTAAATCTTGAAATATTTCAGCTAGCTTTATCAAATTTTCCACAAAAGCTATATGGCTAGAAAAACTTTTGGCCTAGTTCAAAAAACAAAATGGCCGCCATATCACATGTTTAATGACAGGTTATCCTATTAAAAAGGCCTTATATCTCCCCAAATATTGCTGTAAGACATTTGGAATATGAAAACAACTTGTAGGACGACATGGACAGGGAATCTTTTCCAGGTGTTGAATTTGACCTTTGACCCCTGCTTCAAGGTTATATGAGGTCGTCACACTAAAACATCCTTATTTCTCTGTTATTATTGGTGCTATGGCGTCAGAATATAAAACAGACCATCAAAAGTCCTGGCCTTCAAATGTTTTGCATTAGAAAAATTTCTGCCTTATTTCGAAAAAAAAATGGCTGTACATAGCCAATTATTTAAAAATCATTAAGATGCTCTAAAACTTGAAATATTGCAGCTAGCTTCATCAAATATGCGCATAATATATATTGCTAGGAAAGTAAGCCTGATAGTAATTTAGCCTAGTTTCAAAAACAAAATGGCCGTCATATCACATGTTTGATGGGATTATCCTATTAAAAGGCCTTATATCTCCCTTATCATTGCTACTAGGGGTTCCAAATGTGAAAACAACTTATACCAAGTCAAGGCCTGAGACTATTTTGAATTGCTGACTTTTACCTTAGACCCCTTCTTCAATGTAAAATGGGGTCATCTTACTTCAAAGGCCTTAAATCTCCTTTAGTTCTCCATTTTTACTGATTCTAAGGCGGGAGATAACCGCTGCGGCAGTGGCCTTGTTTGACATTGAATTTACATGTTACCTTGCTATAGTAAACTTGACTCTTGAATTCTCTCTAGGCTATATTACAGAGCCTGTGTGGTGTTGGACATTAAAGGCTGTTGCACACAGGAAACGACCCGACACGATCCGACATATTAATGACAGTTTGCCTGGATGTTGACAGGCATGGTAAAACACACTGGATCCGATGCGATCCGTATGTTTTGATATTTTACAACAGTATTTCTTTACTTTGCTTGTACACTCATACATACAAGTTCTCAGATATCTGTATCTGATCCCAGAGTAATAAAACTGGTACTTGTATCTAGGAGTGTTGAAAGAGGAAGTTGGATTTATATAAAATATAGGATAGCCTTTACCTGAGCTTAAAGTGTACAATATGTTTTTAAAATATAAATAACTGGTGTAATAATGAAGTATTACATGTTTTAGGAGAGGCAGAATAATCAGTAAATTACTTTAAAAGCTAAAATATGTAAGAGTATATTTTAGATTGTGCTGTGTCCACCAATATTTTTACCTCAATATAAACAAATTGAGCTTTGGGTAATACTATGCCTTTCATTGATGCAACCAATAGAGAACCCCCCTTTCCCCCTCCCTACGACAACATAAAAATTGGAAACTTTTCTAATTTAGAAATGTCGGGTCGTGTCTTGCAGTGTCTTATCTGATAGGATCGGAGTATGTGTGCATACATTACAAAGAAACACCATGGGCTATATATTTTGTCTGATCGGATCGTGTAGGATCGTTTCCTGTGTGCAACACCCTTAAGACTTGGTTAGTATTTTAATCGGTCTGACCTTGCTGTAGTAAACTTATAAATTTTCCTTTAAATCTAGTCTTGGCTATGTCTCATCCCTTATTAGAAACTGTAACCTTATTGTGGCTAGTAAATGATAAAACATAGGGCCTACCAATATTATTTTTCTGCACATTTATATTATTTCCATCAGATTGAAAAGATGTTTCAACTTTCAAGTACACGGTTTCAAGCCCAGTCTGTGACACAGCCACATCCAATTCAATTTATTAAGTGGTTTTCATTATGAAATATTTACCGGAAAATTATTCTCCATCTTTTTATCCTTTCAAATTGACTATTTTACTTTCCATTTCTTTACTTCCATTTCTTTATTCTAAATTTTCATATATATCCTGTGGAATTATGGCCAATTTAAAAGCAACAAGTCATGCACACAACAAATGGCAACTGTTCTACACAACATATTCTTAAAATAAATATTCATTATAGAAACTGAATCACACTTACTTGATTGATTCAATAGTCCACCAAACAGTATTTAATCCAGTATATACTTTTAAATACATGGTTAATGGTTCCAAAATTGTCTAAATGTGAATTTCTGCTAGATTTTAATCTTGACTTTATATTGCTATATGCCTCTTTCTAGTTGACCAATAATAAAAGGGTATACTTCTCCTCTTAACTAAATAGTATGACTTACTATACTAACATGAAGATTTCCTTGTAAGATATGTTTTCATTAGCTGAGCTGTCAACATTTGCAGTGTTCACAGAAATTATGGAGATTAAAATGTTTGACATGTACTGACCACAAGAACATCTGGAAAGTATAAACAGTGAGCATTGGTTACACACTGCAATCCAGATGTGACCTGGAGTTTATGGCATCAGATAAATGTAGGGAGAAGCTACATGCAGCTTGATGTAGTGTGAGAAGTAAAGGAGGGTTTAATTAGAAGCTTTAGGACTCTCTCATGTCAAGAAATGATTAATGTAATAGAGTACTATCTGCATACTTCCAAAGTTACATAGAATGTTACAGTGTGAATAACCCATGGAGAGCTTAATATTTTCTTATGTCATCCTTTCATAAGTATGCTAATTGGCAAACTTACGGATGGGTAAGTATAAAAGGAAATTTCTATTGAGGCAGAATAATTAAGTTAATCTGAGTAATAAAAAATTATTATAGGCTAGCTATATATATCAAATAATTTTATCATGATATTCTGTTTCAAATTTGTTTTAAATTTATCCCCTATATAATTAATTATGTAGTAAATTTCATTTGTAAAAGATAAAACATGTATACCAACACCATGGGCTTATCAGCCAAAAAAAGAGATTTGTATCTCTTACCGTGAATTAATCCAACAGCAGTATTTCCATTATACAAGACAAAACTTGACAAATTTAACTTGATAAACTAACAAAAAGTTACTGTGCTCAGTTTCTTTACAATCTGTCAGAATTTACATCAAGTGAAGAATCTTGTAACACATTAAAGATATCCTTTCTCAACAAGAATGTTGGTTAATTAAATAGGACATGTCAGACCCTTTAAATTCACAACAGAACAGAATAATATCAGAGAAGCTACCTTTGCAGGAATATTAGTTTATTGGTGGGTTTCTTTGTTTCTGTGTCAAAAAACTAACATTAAGGTAAACAATGCAAAGAAATTACTCAGTCCAAGCTCTAATGATCATAATATTTTGGTTCTAAAATACAGTGAATTTAAGATTTGAACTTCAAGAATTCTGCTATGAACAGGATTTCAACATAATGGTATATTGTAGTGGAAAACCTGTTTCCAGTTCTATTCATTTCTACCCCACAGCCTTAAAAGGCTTTGGGGTATTGTTTTCACCCATGGTGTCCAGTTGGGCGGGTCAGGTTGGGCGGCGGGAAAACTTGTCTAGGCCATATCTCAAACAGTATAAGGTGTAGGTTGTTCATATTTGGTATGGACATTGGTTGGGAGGTGTAGTTGTGCAACGTCATAGTGTGACCTTAATTTGACCTTGCTGTTGTGACACTGACCTTTAAAATCTTGTACCTGCCATATCTCTGAAACTGTAAGGTGTAGGATGTTCATACATGGTATGGACATTGGGTAGGGGATGTAGGTGTACACTGTCATAGTGTGACCTTGATTTGACCTTTGACCTTGCCATAGTGACCTTGACCTTTAAAAGCTTGTCCAGGCCATTTCATATTTGGTATGGACATTGGTTAGCAGGTGTAGGTGTGCAACATCAGCAACGTCTAAGTGAGACTTTGATTTGACCTTGCCGTAGTAACCTTAACTGGGTCCGCAAAAAACACTCGATTATCGCCCACATGGGATCGATGCATCATTCGATGCATCGGCAGACATTAAAATCATAAAAACTTACAGAGTAAATAACTAATCCACACTTTCATATTTTTGTACATTTCAACAATTCTAAGGCAATATTTTGGGACAAAACTGCTCCATATTTATTTATGGAAAATCACTTCCTCTTTCGTTTGATTCGACTGGAAACATGCTAGACCTCAACCCCTTTCCGGCTTTCCGAATTTTGCTTTTTTCGATCGATGCATCGAAAGTGATGCTGTCATTGATCAATGCATCGAATATACCACTAATCGGCGCAGCACTAACCTTAACCTTTTAAAATCTCTTAAGTGTGAATTATTTTGTAAAGTTTTGATTCTGTAAGAAGTAGTGGTGGAACGATTTGCCAAGAACTCGATTTTCAAACTCGATTCCGCGTTTTAGCATCTACATCGATCCCTATTGGAAACTTCGGCGACGAAAAAAACGAAACCACAGAAGACGTTTTGAGTGGACGATAATAGAAATACTGGCTACAATGCAGGAATAACGCACAACTAGCATAGCTTTACAATGAATAGCATTATTAGAAACATGAAGGCAAACTAACTGGCTACAAGGTACAGTCTCAGAAACATCAGCGGTAAGTAAAGTGGTTTTAAATGGGCGATAATCAGGAATTTATGCGATCGCGGTACTTCGTTTTTATGCTTAATGTATGTTTAAATAGCCATAACTTCCTTATTTTTTGTCCAATTTTTATAATTTTTTCACCATTGTGTTCAGTTTAATTACCGTAAATGACCTATTTAGCGCACAGTGCGCCAAGGAAAGTCTATTTTTTTGTCAATTTTTTGGTGAAAAAATTCCCCTATAAGCGCATCCCATCATAAACCACTTTCCGGGATGAAGTATAGGTCAATCCATAAGAATAACGGTGTGCCGACATTTAGAATCTACCAAAAATACCCACTTCCTGTAAATATGGCGGTAGGTATAAACAAACTCAAAATCCATGGCAAAAATGTCAATTTATTAAGTAAAAATACGTGAATTATATAAAAAATATGTGGATATTGAGGAAAATTAAGAAAGGTAAGATTTAAGCAGAATAGTCGATCATTAGAAACCTTTTGTAACCAACCGCAAGTGTGCACTGTCGCGGTCTACTGTACTGTAGTACTGTAATTGTCCACCCAGTGCTGTAGAAGTTGTCATGTATATTGCCTTGAAAAGCAATAGGGTGCGGTTACAAGGGCGGGTGCGCTAAAAAGGTCATTTACGGTAGCTGTACTCTGTCACACTGAGGAAACTTATGTTATTTCAACACATTTGTCACTACTTAGAAGTTTACATAATTATCATCTATGAAACTTAACTGCAAGTTGTGAAACTGCTTGACAATAAAGTGACAGAACTTACATGCATTTTATTTCAGAAAATAATTATTATTATAACATATTATAATAACTATTATTGTAAATGAATTAAAGATAACACAGAACCACAGTACAACAAATATATCATTAAAATATCAGTAAAGATGAATGTATTTCAAGGAAAATTACCGACAGTTATTTCTACTGGAAACCAAGATTATTATTTGTAAATCTGTCACTGACAGTAGTCCAGACCGTATTTTTATGCAAGGAATTTTGTAAAATGACCCAAAAATCGATTCGACTCGATTAATCATCTTTGAACTTTTCCGATTAATCGATTCAGATTTTCAAGTCCGATTCCCACCACTAGTAAGAAGCAATATTGCAAGAATAGAAGCTAAAATTAAATTGAACAAGGATACATATTAACTTCATTAAGTAAAATAGGATATAATAAGAGCACTCCAAGAGCACAGACCCCTGCCAAGCATGGATCCAGATAATCCAGACAGTGATCGAGATCACTCCCAAAATTTAATCACTTGTTCCTTGTCCCATTTAGGACATTTCCTGCAAATTTCATCAAAATCCATCTGTAACTTTTTGAGTTATTTTTAAAATTACATTTCATGGATCTAGAAGATCCAGATAGTGATCCAGAACACTTCCAAAATTTAATCATTTTTTCCTTTTACCTTTTCAGACATATCCTGAAAATTTTATCAAAATTCGTCCATAGGTTTTTGAGTTATCTTGTTCACAAACAAATGGACAGACAGACGGACAAACCCAGGCAAAAACATAACCTCCTTGGTAGAGCTCCTTGGTGGAGGTATTAAAAATGTGGTCTGTGGTGTTGTAAAATAATAATTGGGATTCCTGCATCAACTTGAAAAATTAATTTAGCATAGTTAATCTGATAAATTTGATAAATATGCTATCAGCCTTGTGCCAGGCCAGATAGTTATCAGTTAAATAAAATGTTACATGGAGCATTCATGGAGATTTCACCCATCACTTTTATACACTAGGGGTGAACTAACAGTTTGATCTTCAAATAAGCATGCACCCTGTTTATAGATAGATACTAATTTATAATGATTACAGTATCTGTATCACATGTGTCAGAAAAATAAAGCAAGATAAAACATTGAAGGCACTCTTTCATCTAAAATTGTCTAAGGACATTATTATATAGGGTATACCACACACCTCATTAGAGTAACAACATCACACCAGAATTTTTAAACATCAAGTGTGAATACTGGATTAAATTATATTTTTTTCAAAGAAAAAATAATAATTGTGGAATACAAGCCGACTCAACCAAAGACCAGTTTCTAGAAATAAAGTTTCTATCTATATATGTTATGCATGTATATCAAAAATAAAAACTCTAGAATATTTACTTTTCTCTATATGAAGAGTCAGTACAACAACAGTAGCTTCCTTACTGTGATTGTACCACAGTAAATTAAGCAGTTTTATCATCTTAATAGAACCAGAAGCCATCAATTGCACTCTCTGAGCACACTCTTGTAACCATTAAAATAGTTAGGGGTAGTGCAGAGATGAGGTGGGAAAAGCACCCATGTCAGAAAACCCATAGGCTTAATCATGATAATAAACTTCACCCTCTGTACATAAAACTAGTGTTTAGTCCTGGAATTATATCATCCAAGTCCCTCAAATCTGCGGGAAGGTCTGTCTGCTCCCCCTCTGACTTTGTTTATTCTAACTAGATAGGGTGCTGATAATGAATTACCACAAATGATTCCACATGTGGGGTTTCTTGTCTAACTGTAATCCACACAAATTAGCCTTTTTATAAAGTTGTGTACAGGGGTATTTTATGTATCATTTTACTTGATTTTGTGCAACCTTGCAAGTTTTTTGAAGCTTGATTAAACAAAGTAATACAAACATTTGGGTCAATTTTCAATTTAGGAATAGTTTAATTGGTGCATTGTTTAAGGATGTGATATTTTCTTTACTGATTTGGTTTTTTTATCTATCTGTAGATAGATCTGTACAACCGAATTTATTTTGTGCTCAAAGGAATGTATCACATTGTACACAGATATAGCAATATTGGTCCATTTGTCACTAGCATCTAGTAATGTAAATAAGAGCACTCAGAGAACACAAACCTCTGTCAAGGCATGTAATATCAGCTGACCCTAAAGTAGGTGAATCAGCAGGTCATTTAGTGCATTTACTCAGCTATGAGAACCTGAAAGTAGCTATCGCTCAGCTATTCAATGCACTACAGCTCTTGAGTTTTACTCTGTTACAGCTAACCCAAAAGTAGGTGAATATTATATTTGAACAAAATACTTTAAATGCAATGGTTTTCAAGATACAAGTATTTACTCAACTCAACTCAACTTAAAAGTTTTCAAAATTAAGATTATTGTTGTATTGCTATTTTATTTGCAGTCTATCTTACTACTAACTGTTTACAGACACTTATACACAATTTTGCAAATTTAATAAGTAAATTAAATTTTTATAAGTTAATATCCTATCCAATGGACTATTGCTTTACTGGTCAGCGCGACCGGTCCCGCCAAACGTCAGAAAAAGTCGTCCGTATATGATACCGGCAGGACCGGCCAGGAGAGTGCATTCACCAGGTGGCGCATCGTACTTCCTCTTCCTGTCTAGACAATGTGATGTCATAGCATCTTTTTCATGTCTAATCCTAGTAAGACCCCTAGTAAGCTGATAGCGGGGCCGGTTGGGTGGGCCTTGCCTGTCCATTGGATAGGGTATTAACTCATAAAAATATAATTTAATTATTAAATTTGCAATTTTATTACATTAATACATCCTATTCAATGGACAGTTGCTGAATAACTACCGCTTGGAAGGCGGGTAAGCTGCTAGGGACATGTGTGAACTCATAAAAGAACAAAACTGAATATGCCCATATTTGACCCAGGGTCAGGTGACCCCAGAGGTCAAGGTAGGATGGGACTGACTGGTTAACCGGAAGTCCAAGTTTGCCCCCTCTTCTTTCTCAGGAAGACCTGAGAATAGGTAGAGAGGGCTGAGTTCAGTCCCATAAGAAATAAACTTCCCAAGGGAAGCAAGTCACAGTTTTTTTGTTTTATTTTATATATTGTCCATATTTACATTTAACACTATGTACATGTTTACATATATACAAAATCTCCTCAGTTCTGGGTCCGGTGGTGTACCTGTTGAGCGGCCACCACAGGCCCGAGATGGAAAAGCTCTGAGTCAGCCCAAGCAACATCCATCCATAAAACTGGGTGAAGGTGTTATGGGATTTCCAGTGACAGGCTGACAAAATCTGCTCTACGGAGATTTCTGATTGAAAAGCCTTAGAAGCAGCAAAGGCCCTAACATCATGGGCTTTAACCTGATGTAGGGTGAGGGACTCTTGGTTCGAGAGCTCATAGCATAGGATCGCAGTTTGTTTGATCCATGAGGAGATGGTGGCAGGTGAGATTTCTTTGTCAAAACCTTTCTTGAAGGAGACAAAGACCAACTCCTTATTCTTCCTAAGGTCTTAGGCCCTGTTTAGGTAGTAGCGCAGAGCTCTAACTGGACATAAGGACCTGTCACCCTTGAGTGACTTGTCTAGGGAAGGATTCAGGGCTGGTATGACCACTGGTGCCACACTATCTGGACCTTCCTTAGCCAGCTGATACTTGGACAGAAAGCTGGGTGAAAGGTATAGGGAAACTTAGACCAGTCTGACTGGTGTCTAATATTCCTGTGTAACCAAGCATGGTTTTCACTCCTGCATTTACCAGAACCCAAGGCCATTAGAAAAACAGTCTTGAAAGTCAAGTGTTTCAAGGAGGCCTCTTTTAAAGGTTCAAAGGGGGCCTTTGTAAGCTGGTGTAGCACCAGAGAAGGGTTCCAGGAGGGGATGCCCCTCCTGCCCTTGGGTCTGTCTCTATGGAAACTATTCAGGAGACGAGTGAGATTCTCATCTTTGCTGACATTAATCTGTAGCCATCAATAGTGCCAGGCTGTAACTTCTTGACCTAAAACAAATGCAGGAGGAAGTCAGCAATGGCTTTCAGAGGTGGTGCCCTGAAGTCCACCTGATTACTGAGGCACCACTTTGTAAAATTGGACCACTTTGCCTCATAGACTGATCTAGTTGATCCTCTTTGAGGAGCTTCAGTTCGTGCTGCCACTGCCTCAAAGAACCCTTGCTCCTTGATAGCTGGGGCTCTAGGAACCAGGCATGCGGGTTCAGATTTGTTGGTTCCTGTGAAGAACCTGGTTGAATGGTTGAGATACCAAGTTGGGTATGTTGGGCAGACACAGTGGAATCTGACTGGACATGGCCACCAGATCCCAGAACCAGGGCATGTTGGGCCATCCCGGTGCAATAAGGATTAGCCTGTTGCAAGGGGCAAGGGTCCTGTAACTTTTCCACCATTTTGCCCAAGATGGCTGCTGGTGGAAAGGCATAAGGGTCCAGACCCTCCCAGGAAAGGCTGAGTGTGTCCACTGCCCATGCCTGGGGTTCTGGTACTGGTGACACAAACTGGGGTACTTTGTTGCTGAATCTGGTGGCAAACAGATCCACTTGAGGCTGGTGCCACCGGGAGCATATAGCTTGAAACACTTCTGGGTGAAGTGACCACTCTGTTTGAATGGTCTGGCTAAGCCTGGATAGCTTGTCTGCTATCAGCCGGCCGGAGATGTGACGTGCCCTGAGGGTCACCTGATTTCTGGTGCACCAGGACAGGATTCTCCACAGTAGGGCACACAGGGAGCCCGATTTCATCCCCCATTCTTTGTTGCTATAGGCAACAACTGTTGTGTTGTCTATAGCTATCAGTACTGTTTTGTTGCAACAGAAGGTTTGAAATTCTAGAAAGACTGTTTTTAGCTCTAAATGGTTTATGTGCAACTTGCTTTCTGGAATTATTAAAAAAATTTATTAAAAAAAACTAGACATTGCATCTCGACGCAGTGTATCCCCGGACGAGACATAGTTAAGGCATGAATGTGTCGGGCTTGAGCCTGTTTCCTGGAGCACCAGGTCAGGATTCTCTATAGTAGGGCACAAAGAGGGCCTCACTTCCTCCTCCCACATACTCTTTAAATAGGCAACCACCATGGTGTTGTCTGTAGACCTCTGCCATGGGGGCTCAATTTCTTTTCATCAAATCCACCCTAAAATTATCTGGCCATAACTTCCTTCAATAAAAAACCTGGATCCAGATGATCCAGATTACTCCCAAAATCTAATCACTTGTTCCTCGTCCCATTTAAGGCCATTTGCTGAAAATGTCAACAAAATGCACCCATACATTTTTGAGCTATTTGTCTGTAAAAATTACAATTCATGGATCCAGAAGATCCAGATAGTGGTCCATATCACTCGCAAAATTGAATCATTTTACCACTTCTTCCTTTTACCATTTCTAACATATCCTAAAAATATCATCAAAATCCATCCTAAAATTATGTGGCAGCCTCAGATCACTCCCAAAATCTAATCACTTGTTCCTTGTACCATCTAGGCCATTTGCTGATAATGCCATCAAAATCCATCCACAACTTTTTGAGGTATCTGTCTTTAAAAATTACATTTCATGGATCCAGAAGATCCATATAGTGATTCGGATAACTTCCAAAATTCAATCATTTGATCCTTTTACTTTTTCAGACATATCCTGAAAATTTCATCAAAATCCGTCCATAAGTTTTTGAGCTATCTTGTACACAAACACATGTGGCAGCCTGGATCCAGATGATCCAGATCACTGCCAAAATCTAATCACTTGTTCCTCGCACCATTTAAGGCCATTTGCTGAAAATGTCATCAAAATCCATCCATTACTTTCTGAGATATCTGTCTTTAAAAATTACAGTGGGTAAGTTCCTAGGGCCTTATGTGAACTCACAAGAAACAGCAAATTTTAACCTACGGTCTAGACTGACTTTGTCAGGAGACCTATAGGCCCAGGCCTGGGTTGACCTTAAGGTCAGGAAACCCTGGAAGGCCTTGGTCGGTTGCCAACAGCCGGTTACCCGGAGCAATACCGACGTCGCCCCCCTTTTTTAACAGACCTGCTCTGAGGTAGGGGAAGGGAGGGATGAGTTCAGTCCCAGAAAGCCAATAAACCTGAAGGAAGCATGTCACATTTTATACCATGTGCTTGTAGAACTGTTACATTATGTACATATATACATATCTCCTCAATCTAAGAGCCACTTGTGGTTCTGCTGAGCAGCCCAACACCGAGCTCAATTGGTAAAGCTCTGAGTCAGCCCAAGCCACACCCTTCAGATAGGCTGTGTGAAGGAATTATGTGACTTCAGTGACAGGCTGACAAGAATGGATCTAAGGAGACTCCCGACTGGAAGACCTTAGAAGCAGCGAAGGACCTGACATCATGGGCTTTTAACCTGATGTAAGGGGTGGGCCTCCTGGTCAGAGAGCTCATGTGGGTGCAAGGATCTCAGTATTGGAATCACCTTTTCTAGTGACTCCGGTACCCTCCAGTTGTTTTTGAGATGCCATTGTGTGGGTCTCCTATGAAGTCGGCCTAGGTGAACTTGCTTTCCTGTGGCTGTTATTAAACCTATCAAGGGCATGAACTGCTGGACCGGACAGGCCGGCAGTGACAGTATTTATAGTATTTTGTCCTGAAGGTTCTGCCAGCGGTCTGGTGTAGGTCGGACTGGACCAGCCATGAGGTCAAACTGGTAACCTACAAGGTCAAAGACCTGCTTGGCTCCAGTTCCGATTTTCTAAATTTGCCAGCCAACCTAATTTGGCATATTTTCACTAGATCCTGTGTATGCTGGAGACACACCTGGTGGGATGTGGCTTTCACCAACCAGTCATCTAGGTACTGGTGGTTTCTTATACCCTTGTGCATAGCCATCAGTTTCATCTCCTTTGCTGCTACAGTAAGATCCATGGGTGCAGTGGACAGACTGAAAGACAGTGCTTTGAACTTGTATGTCCCACCCTAGCCATAAAATTTGACATGTCCCGGACTGTTCCTGTATTGGTACATGGAAGTAGGCGTCCTTGAAATCTTTTAAGGTAACCCACTCCCATTGTTGGAGGGTGGCCCTCATGGTCTCCGAAAGGTTTGGTTTGCTCAGGCCTAGAATAGGTCTCCAATGGTTGTGTGGTTTTGAAACCAAGAAAGGTTGAAGAAACCCAGAGATTTTGGCTCTACAGCATTTTGTCCATAAACTGATGTAATGCCTCCAACCAATATAGGTTCCTATGAGGATGTACATAGCAGTTGATAATTTTGGGTGACCTGGTCCGGTCTGGTGACAATGATCCAAGTGTGGTCCGGTCCGTTGGGGCTGACACCACTTTTCACATTTAAAAGACTCTTGCCCAGGTCAACATCCTGCAAAGTGCAGCATTTACACAGTAAATTTTCATTAGTGAGATGGCTGACCCTTGGCTGGACATGATGAGGAAATTGTCTGTTGACCATCTATTGTAGCATTGTACAGTAGGGACTGTGTAGCCTGCACCCGGTCAGCAGACTTGGTAACCAGTAGGTTGAAACCATATGTAGCCAATTGCTAAAGCAAGCGTACAAGGCTGTATAGCCGGTACCAGTCGGTACACTCTGTAGCCAATTGTTGAAACAAGTGTACAAGGCTGTGTAGCCGTTACCGGTCGGTACACTCTGTAACCAGTTTGTTGAAGCAAGTGTACAAGGCTGTGCAGCCGGTACTGGTCGGTACACTCTCCAACCAGTTGTTAAAGCAAAAATACAAGGCTGTGTAGCAGGAACTGGCCGGTACACTCTGTAACCAGTTGTTGAAGCAAGTGTACAAGGCTGTGTAGCCGGTACTGGTGGGTACACTCTGCAACCAGTTGTTAAAGCAAGTGTACAAGGCTGAGTAGCCGCTACTGGTCGGTAACCAATTGCTAAAGCCATTTTACAACTACCGTATTTATCCGTATAAACGCCCCCTTCCTATTAATAGCCCCCCCCCCCTTCTCAAGCTTTGCAAATTTCATATTTCGGGGTTTTATATCCATCTCAACAGCCAGCACCTTTGCGATTCCGAGATTCCGAAAAAAGATGCGTTTTAGTACTTCCCCAATCGAATACCGCTTACGAGAAATAAATAAAATGACAACAAAACATGGCAGTTTTGCTCAAAGAAGCAATAAAATCTGTAAATAACGAGTGAAAAGTTTATAATTTCTTGAGATTTAAGGTTAGTTACTAATATTTTAAACTCTTTCGCCATTATACGTACTGGCAAGCGAGATCAAGGTCCAAAGTGTCAATTATCGCCCACTGCCATTGGACTCGAGAGTTGATTTTTTTCAATAGGTTATAGTCGCCCCCCCCTTTGGAAAAATGCATCGCCCCCGGGGCGTTTATACGAATAAATACGGTATCTTTTGTGTTGAATTCAGCTGGCTGTAGGTTTCTGCCATTAAAAAACGTATTTCTTTGAACGCACATCTTAATTGTAGATTTGACAGTTGCTGGGAAAGCCCTTGTAAGCTATATTAAAAACAAATGTTGGTCGGTGTGTCACGTGACCAGCTTGCTGGTCGGAGGGACAACGTGATTGGCTGATTAGAGATGACGATCAGCTTCGTGAACTGGTTGAAGATGCCCTCACTGGACGCATTCTTTCGTTTTTATCACAGTAAACGTGAGCTGACTGGTCGACTGATGCCTGTAGCAGAGAAGTCTGTACCAGTGTGCTGGAGGTGAATTCAAAGAAATAAAACTGGGGTCACAGTAGACGTGAGTGCAAAAAATGCACTTCCGACCTCCTTGTTCGGTGAATCACGTGATTAACTTCGTGACCTGGTCGGTGAATCACGTGACCAGTTTCGTGATCTGGTAGGAAGGACACGCGATTGGCTGACTGGATATGACATCAGAGGTTGCGTTCTTTGTTAGCTTGCCGGCTGGCTGATGCTTTAAAAGCAGAGAAGCCTGGACTAGTGCGCTCTGTTGAGGAAGTCCTGGCCGGTCTGAAGTAGGTTCTTCTTCTCAGCCGGCTGTACACTCAAACCAGTGTCCTGGCCATCCACAGCCCTTATTACCAACACAAGTGCTGGATCCACAAGGGTGGGACTGAGAGTGATTAAAGATGAAGTTCCTTCTTGCTTTACAGCAAAGATGTCTGGAGAAATCTGAAGAATTCATCTCTTGCTTCTGATGAAAAAATACTCGAGCTAGGCTGGTGTGACTGATGCTTTACAGCAGAGAAGTCTGTACCAGTGCGCTCTGATGAAGAATGCACCTTCATATGGGGAATTCCCTCTATATACAGTGTTCAAAACTACGTAGACTGAAGTATCCCGTGATTGCCATTTGTAGTACTACAAAGACGTTTCTATGGTGACTGTACTAGCTGAAGGTTACAGAAGGATAATTAAAACAAAAGACACAGATAAAAATACCTGTAAGAAGTATATCCATAATTCCTCAATATTGTCGATCTGCCCCTAACAACACAATGGTTAAGTGGGAGGAAACTAATAATGGCTGTCTTCATATTTCTCGTCCATTACTGCCCTATCATCAAAATTAAATTGAGTCAACTAGGGAGCGTTTCCAGCAGATTTCTAAATAAATATCCGTGCTAGATAAGTAGATAACACTTCTACACCAAATTCTTCATGTATAAGGTTGAAAATCCGTCATAATGCACACTTTTCCTTTAAAAAACTGGAGATTGTAGAAAATACGTCTGCACAGTACACGCGCCAAACAAAAAAGATGATATGACGTCAGGTTGTCTAGACAGGAAGGAAGTACGAGCCGCCATCTGGGGAGTGCACAGTACTACGGACCGCCAGCCAGTGGAAACACAGGATGTCTTTTTCTGACGTTTGGCGGGCCGGTCTGCACCGACCGGTTTAGCATATTGTCCATTGGATAGGATGTATTAACGCAATAAAAATGACCCATGGTCAGGTACTTTGGCGGTCAGTGGATAACCTTCAATGAAGATCTGTAACCAGTAAGCCTTAATGGTAGAAGTCCATCATGTACTAAACCTCCAAAGCCATTTTCAATAGTTTCCATGCAATGTAGTAAGCATTAAGTGCGAAAATTTCTCAAAAAAGGCCAAAAATGACCCTCGGTCAGGTACTTTGGCGGTCAGTGGATGACCTTCATTGAAGAGCTTCAAGGTTAAATTTCTGCATGCTTAGAGGACATATATATGTATTATATATACCAGCCATAGGATGATCTAACTTTCCGTATGTGAGAACTGGGCCAAAATGTAAAAAATGGTCAAATCTGACCTTTAAGAGGCCACCAGTGACCTTGAGATTAAAGGTCAAGGTCACAAAACAATAGCCTTCGTGGCATTGCCCATATATACACACCAAATTTGAAAGTTCTAACTAAAATATTTTTAAGTTATCGCGTCAAAAAGGAAATCTCTGTGGCGGCGGCGTGACCGTACTGAATCCTAAGTATCCCCGACTTTCGTCCGGGGATGCAATAAGACAGATCCAGGTCTCATACTCACACAAGAGAATCTACTTCTGGCCTAGTACATATATGGAAGGTATGAGAGAAATCCTCGAACAGTCACTGAGACAATTGTGATAAAGTGTTGAAATTTTCACACTTTTGGTGGGGGTACTTCCCTTGTAATGTCTCTAGCAAACAGACAAACCGACAGATTTGCATGCCTTGAACAATTTTTCATCCTCGATAGACAAGGTATCTTTTAAAAGAAGCAGCATGTCTAGGTCTTATAGTTTTAGAGAAGAAGTTGTTCACGCGGACGCCCACGCCGCAGAATGACGACATAATGCCAGCTGACTGATAAGTCAGCTGACATAAAAATTTTGGGTAGGACCTGACTAAAGGAAGAAGTTACTAAAAGAAAGATCTGAATTTTATTTTGGATACAAAAAAACTCATGAATTTCCAGAGGTCCCCTTTCAATGTATTTTTAATGACTTTGGCTTTCTACTTGATATTTCTATGAAGATTAATTTACATATTTGGTTATATTTTATTGTCTCCCTTAAAATACTTTATATCACTTGAGAGACTGGTCACATGGAGTCGAGCATTTTGCCCTCTCTGAGTGCATCTTGTTATTATTATTTTGCATGCAGACAGTGATCCAGATCAGTCAAAATTTAGTGGGATCTAAGTCAGACTGTGACCCAGCGTATGACTTTTTAAAGAAAGATCCAAGCAGCAGTATTTGTGTAATCCTGCTGACAAACAGACAAACAGTCCTGAAAACAACACATACTTTTTGGAGATAATAATTATGTGTACCAATAAAATACAACTCTTACATTACATTCTAGTGAATGAAAAATATAGAAACAGAATGTGGTTTGGGTTTGATAAGTATACTTGCTTTCTTCCAGTAAATGAGAGAGTAGTTATTTACAACCTCAAGACACATGCAGATGATGGGCTATTAATTACATGGTCTTCAGATAACATAAACACTTGCAGTGGGGTGCAGATAAGCCCTCCCTCAGATTTGAGGGGGTTGGGATGGTATAATTCCTAGGACTGTGTTCCCGTTCCTTTGGCATTTATTACTGTAACATCTGGAGGCATGCTGCACTGACAAGGACAATATACATAGATAATTGTATAATGGGAAGAGGGTTTTTTTTCTAGACAGTAAACTGAAGGCGAATGCATGACTAGGATTATATACATTACTGTATAGGGGAATTATTGGAATATAATGCTGAGTGGTATGTATTTATATACAATTATGTTATTACAGTAGACATATTTCAGTAGATACTTCCAATCATACGTGTGTAATATCATATATTAAAGATATTGAACAACTGTTGCCAGTACAGAATAATTGTTTTGAAAAAAGCATTTTAGTTTCATTTTGTTATTAGCTTGACATAAAAAAAGGTGTTTATGGGTTCAAAAGTACTTGCATTTTTGCTATTAAGGAGGGGAAATAGAATTTTTCAAATATGAAATTCATCTCAATGATTGTATGTGAAATACATGTACATGTATAAGGAAGGTAAATTTGCTCAAGCCTTTAAGCTTGAAAATTTGTGGATTAAATTCATTTTAATTTATAATCATACTCAGTATTTGGCAGAACAGTACTGTAGAATTTCTATTTGACAAAGACAGGAAACCCATTGCTCTAGGTAAAATGTACAAAGTATATTTGAAACACTGTTTTCTTTTATCTTGAGAGCCCATATCTTTACCCTGATTAAACTGATTTAGCACCTCTTTGACGAGGGAGGCTTATTGTAGCATCCGGTGGATACTATGGATTACGCATGAGTACGCCGCCGCTGCCGCAGTGTAGAGATTTTCTCATTACCCTTGTAGAGGTCAGGGTATTATACGTAGACTTCTCAAATTTGCAGTATATATATTCAAAGTATATATATTTGGCCTCATCTTGAAAAAAAAGATGGCCACTATGGGTATTTTTCGACTTTTAGCAAGGAGTTTTCTTGGCCCACTAGAACAAAGGACATTATAGGTAGAGATGTCAAATTCGCAGGATATGTTCATCATTACAAAATCTTGACTGGATATATTTTTGGCCTCATTTTGAAAAACAAGATGGCTGCCACAGGCATTTCTTTTCAGTCACCGAAGGTGCTTATATCTCCCTTGTTATTGGTCCTAGAGGTTTGCAATGTGAAACCAACCTATAGGAAATCATGGGTTGCGAATCTTTTGATGTGGTTGGATAGTACCTTGGGCCCTGCCTTCAAGGTCAAACAAGAAATGGAAACTTAAAAGTGGTCATAACTCACTTATTATTGGTCCTAGAGGTTTTGGATGGTAAACCAACCTATAGGAAATCATGGGCTGTGAATCTTTGGTGTAGTCGGATATGACCTTGGTTGCCTCCTTCAAGGTCAAATGAGGATAGGGAAACTTAAAAGTGGTTATAACTTGCTCATAATTTATCCTAGAGGTTTGGGATGGTAACCAACCTATAGGAAATCGTGGGCTGTGAATCTTTTGATGTGGTAGGATTTGACCTTGGACCCTCCTTCAATGTCAAATTTAGGATGCCAGACTTAGAATTGGTTATTACTTGCTTATTATCGGTCCTAGAGGTTTGCAGTGTGGAACCAACCTATAGGAAGTCATGGGCTGCGAATCTTTTGATGTGGTCGGATTTGACCTTTGGTACTGAGCTACCAATAAAACAAGGCCACTGCCGCAGCGGTTATCTCCCGCCTTAGAATCAGTAAAAATGGAGAACTAAAGGAGATTTAAGGCCTTTGAAGTAAGATGACCCCACTTGACATTGAAGAAGGGGTCAAAGGTAAAAGTCAGCAATTTCAAAATAGTCTCAGGCCTTGACTTGGTATAAGTTGTTTTCACATTTGGAACCCCTAGTAGCAATGATACGGGAGATATAAGGCCTTTTAATAGCATAATCCCATCTAATATGTGATATGACGGCCATTTTGTTTTTGAAACTAGGCTAAATTATTATCAGGCTAACTTCCCTAGCCATATGTATTTTGCGCATATTTAATGAAGCTAGCTGCAATATTTCAAGTTTTAGAGCATCTTAATGATTTTTAAATAATTGGCTATGGCGGCCATTTTGTTTTTCAAAATAAGGCCAAAATTTTTCTCAGGCAAAACATTTGAAGGCCAGGACTTTTGATGATCTGTGTTTATATTCTGAAGCCATAGCACCAATAATAAGGGAGAAATAAGGATGTTTTAGTGTGACGACCTCACTTAACCTTGAAGCAGGGGTCAAAGGTTAAATTCAACACCTGGAAAAGATTTCCTGTCCATGTCTTCCTACAAGTTGTTTTCTTATTCCAAACCTCTTGGAGCAATATTTGGGGAGATATATGGCCTTTTTAATAGGATATTTGTGATATGGCGGCCATTTTGTTTTTTGAACTAGGCCAAAATTACTATCAGGCTAGTTTTTCTAGCCATATAGCTTTTGTACAAATTTGAAGATGCTAGCTGGAATATTTCAAGATTTAGAGGACCTTTATGATTTTCAAACAATTAACTATGGCGGCCATTTTGTTTTTCAAAATGAGGCTAGAATTTTGCAGAGACAGGTTTTCATAGCCATAAACATCCCCTGCAAATTTGGTGAAGATTTCTTTATAAATGAATGAGATATTAAGGTTTATGCAAAAACATGAGAAACTTTAAACGTGATATGGCGGCCATTTTGTTTTTTGAACTAGTGCCAAAATTACTATCAGGGTAGCTTTTCTAGCCATATAGCTTTTGAGCAAATTTGAAGAAGCTAGCTGGAATATTTCAAGATTTAGAGCACCTTTATGATTTTCAAAGAATAAGCTATGGCGACCATTTTGTTTTTCAAAATGTGGCTTAAATTTTGCAGAGACAAGTTTTCATAGCCCATATAGTTTTTGTGCAAATTTGATGAAGCTAGCTGGAATATTTCAAGATTTAGAGCACCTTTATGATTTTCAAACAATTAGCTATGGCGGCCATTTTGTTTTTCAAAATGAAGTAAAATTTTGCAGAGACAGGTTTTCATAGCCATAAACATCCCCTGCAAATTTGGTAAAGATATCTTTATAAATGAATGAGATATTAAGGTTTATGCAAAAACGTGATGAACGGACGGACGGACGGAAGGCATTTTATAATCTCCCAACCTCGGCCTTCGGCCGCAGGCGGGAGATAAAAATTTATTCAAAACCAGCCTGTTCTGAAAACACTGATCAAACTTCTACCAGCCATGCTGAATAAATTTTTTCAGTGGTCTCTCCAGTTTGTAACCTGATGTATGATGCAGGATCTCTGGATGACCAATGAAAAAATTTATTCAAAACCAGCTTGTTCTCAAAACACTGATCAAACTTCTACCAGCCATGCTGAATAAATTTTTTCAGTGGTCTCTCCAGTTTGTAACCTGATGTATGATGCAGGATCTCTGGATGACCAATGAAAAAATTTATTCAAAACCAGCTGGTTCTGAAAACACTGATCAAACATCTACCAGCCATGTTGAATAATTTTTTTCAGTGGTTTCTCCAGTTTGTAACATGATGTATGATGCAGGATCTCTGGTTGACCAATGAAAAAATTTATTCAAAACCAGCCCGTTCTGAAAACACTAATTAAACTTCTACCAGCCATGCTGAATAAATTTTTTCAGTGGTCTCTCCAGTTTGTAACCTGATGTGTGATGCAGGATCTCTGGTTGACCAATGAAAAAATTTATTCAAAACCACTGATGAAACTTCTACCAGCCGTGTTGAATAAATTTTTTCAGTGGTCTCTCCAGTTTGTAACCTGGTGTGTGTTCTCAAAACAATGATCATATTTCTACACGCCAAAGTTATTTAGTTAAGCTATCAAAGGTTGACTAAATAACTATCTCAGATATTAAAAATGTTGGATCCACTAAATATTTGAAAAATTTTTTCAGATCAATGTTATAACACAGCAAGAGAATGCAAGTATGTTCATTCTAAGAGTGGGAATGCAACAGTGCGAAAATTATTCAAAATTTGAGACTATCGGAATAGTCTCAAATTAGATTGGAGTCACTTCTATGTAAATTGGAAGATAAAAAAATTTAAAGCAAGATACATTGGCTTTGGATAAATATCCTTATGCTATTCTTATGATAAGTCTCCGCAAGTTGGAGCATCTAGGTGCAAGTCACTGTAATGTTAAGAAGTGCTTTACAGCACTCTATCTGTTGCAGAAAATAAGACAATTAAGCAGGGTCTTTTACATATATTTGGTCAAATTGACATATATTCATGTCATTCATCTGTTGACATCGTTATCAATTTTAATTTTTCCTAACCAATGTTCCAGTTGCATTTTATTAGAGGACAACCTCACTTTGCTTTATTGGGTCAGATGGAGTCCATGCTGTCATTGACTGTTGAGAAATTCGTTCAAGTTGCCAAGATCATTAAAGATATAGGGTTTTACAATTATAAAGGGACTCCCATACCTATTTTATCTTATCTGAACTTTGAAGCCTGGCTTCCCACTAACAACTACAGCTCCAGATAAGCTAAAAATCCATACAGTAAAGAATCATTTTTCAGCACTGCAATATCCTCACGACATAGATCACTACATATTAAGCTTCTCTTACATCCCATCATTGGTGGATACACACGTAAGTGTCCTGCAAATATTGTTGAAAAATATGAACGTGGCCTGGCAGTGGCCGTGCAAACAAGGTATATTTTCCCAGCAAGAGTGTCACTACTTGAAGATCAAAACACAGACTGCGACTAGCTACAGGCCGCACAGTGGGTTTATATACATGCAAGGTACACATGAGTGTATCTTACAGCACATGGAAACAATATAAGTAAATGGGGAGAACCTACAACACTAGTAAGGAGAATGCACGTGCCTAAGTCTCCCTTAAGTTACCCTTGAGATATGGATGCATTTGTAGCCATGCTACGAGCACACAGAGTATAATGTGCATGCCATTGTTCATTGTGAGGTCCCTGCAACCTCAAAAATCTGTTATAAAATTGCAAGTGTGGCTTAAGTGTCCCTTGCAAATCGGCCGATTTTTCTCTGTAACCAGGACGTACATGCACGTACGATGGGATGTAACAGAGGCTTAAAAAGTTGTTTAGGAGCCCTTCCTCCATCTGCTCCTTCATTTGTCACCTTGGCACCCCCTCACAAGTTTGTCATCGATATAATTTCAGAGATGCCCTCGGGGCTATTTTAAATATTGATCCTAGGGGCCATGGCTTCCATACATTTAGGCAGTCAGGAGCAATAGTGGCCTTCAACCATAATGGTGATCTTCAGCATATCATGTAAAGCTCCTCTCAGAGGAGTCCTCTGTATGGCTTTACTTAAAAGTTCCTCACAGACCCCCTCCATAATTGCCAGAACTTTTGCATGCGTCATTCCTCAAGTTCTCTAGTACTGGTTTGCTATGTTTTTAAATTTTCAAAAAAAATGCTTTAATCAAATTTATAGTTCGTTTACTAACATGTAAAAGAAAATATTACCCAACATAAATATTATTCTTTTTTCTCAGCCTATCCAGTGATCCTTGGGTCAGCTGTGAACTTTGACCTCGGGTCTGCTCCGCATTATAACTTTGGCTTGCGGGGGCAATCCCTGCATTCTACTTTGGGTGCATTTTATGTAAGTAGTTGGAAACGGTGGACAGTGAGGACTAGTGTTGCAATGTGAACTCTGACCTTAGGTGAACTCAGCATTTAACTAGGACTTACAAGGACAACCTCCCTGGTTCCGAACTCGGGTCTACTCCATGTAGGTAGTAGGAAAATGAGTGCAGGTGTCACATGATAATTGGATTATGCTGAGCATATATGAAGATATAATTGAACAAATACTATGTAACACACAACAGTCAGAAGCACTTTGATCACAAAGAACAGTAAGTTTTGAAATGCATTTGCAAAGTAAGATTACATTGTGTTGTACATGACTTAATTAGAGCTACAATTAAACAAAAATAAACAATATGAAATATAACATTTCACCCACCCACCCCTTTTTGGGGGCAATTTTGTGTATATTATATTTGTTTTAGATGACATAAATAAAATTTCTAACATCAGCTATGCATCTGTCTGTCCAAACAGTGTGTCTGTTTTTAATCTTATGAAATGATAAATGATCATTATTATAACTTAGACCCTCTCTTCCAATGTCCAATGTGTGCCATGACTGCAGGTCCTTGACATTTGATGGAATATTAAGACCATGGAATTGTGACAAAAGTCACAACATTATTTTAATTTATTATTAGTTTTACTGTCCTGGTTGCAGGACTGTCCCAGGGTATAAGTGTAAACCAATAAAACGGGGGAGGAATGAGCAGACAAGTTCACATTTAAGAACTTCTTTTAAATTTCAAATAACTTCACCAAGGATGCATCTGTGGCAAGATCTATTTTGTTTTTATTTTCAGACTTCTTTACTCTGCACATAAGTGTTCGTTATCAGATAGCATTTTGGCTTATCGGAGTTTGCAGTTTGCACTTGGTGATAATAGGAGTAAACAACAATAACATAGATTTTTACTTTCACAATTTGTCCCTCATTTTTGCACAATTTAATTGTATAGTAATTTCATAAAACTTTAATTGCATAGTAATTTAATAAAAATTAGAAATACTCTCCAACATGAAGGTAAAAAGGCAGTAATTTTTTTTTCCTGTAGACCAATTCACTCCCATGTACCTATTCACGCCCATATGATCTTGTTTCATAATCAATAATTCAGTTTTATATTTTGATTGTTCATTATCAAAATTATTTAAACCTATGTCAAATAGATTTAAGTAATTTAACATGTTGACTGGCTGGTGGATTAGTTGAAGATCGACCCAGTCCTTCTGTTGTGAAAGGAACTGGTGGACCAGTCAATCAAGAGCCTGTACATTCACAGGGTCTCTTTCATTTGAGATATCTTTTTTCATTTTACTTTTTCTTTTGTCTCTGGACATTCATGAATTGTGACATAGTTTGATGGGTGTCTGTCTTTTACAGAAATTAGGCCTCAATAGGCTACATTAGCACTGGGATAGTAGCGCAACCTATATATCGAGTGAATTAACCTTCTACAGTACTTTACAATGTCTTTTTTCAACTCTACTTGGAATAACACTTGGAATCTTCATTCATATATTCACGAAAAACGATTCATGTCCTTTGACACTTTGTTTACCTTATTTTGTACTGATACATAATCATATACTGACTTGTAGTACTTATGACAACCAACTGTTCACAAAAATTCTGTTTGCTCCTGTATTTCGCTAAGTTAATGTTTGTGTCTAGGCAGCACACATCTGAACAAAGTAGTTTACACAAACAAATAGAATCTGAACAAGCTTATTTGTTTAAGTTTCAACCCAACACATCCATGACAGTGTTTTTATATAATATGGCTCATCATGTTATGTGGATGGCCTGGTTATCATGTTACCATGTGATTCAGTTCCAAACCTGTTGTCATTCTTCTGTGTCTGTCTAGTGGGGATTACATGGTATATAATTCTGTTTCTATTTCTACTGATTAATATTTAATCCAATCTACTGCTTTACAGGCGCAATATCTTCCCCACAATGGGGAACTTGCTGTGTTAACAAAAGGATTTATCATTAAGATAATCGAGGGGCGGTCAAGGTCATTAATCCGGAGTTATGGGTGTGACCAACAAGGAAGGAAACTAGAGTTAAACAGATGAGGTTTCAGATGTTCTCCTGGAGGATGTGGCAGATGTTTTATTTCTTATTTGGAAGGGGAGTTACAGTAAGCTGGTGCGTAATGACTGAAGGAATTTTAAAAATGTTTATGTGATCTGTGATTGCCAAAGGTGGGGATGTGAAGAAACTTAAGTTTAGGACTGCTGCATCTGGTATTTCTAGCAGAGGCTAGTTGGCCGTTTTAATTAGAATTTTGTATGTGATAAGGCCTTATTTTAAATTGTTACCCTATACTTGACCGCAAGTTTTTTCAGGTGATATGGGAAAACTTAAAAGAGTGAGCGACAACCCCACATGGTGAGTTTTTGACGTGCTGCAATCTTCACAACTCAAAATCAAACAGGGAATTCCAGTAGTCCAGTCTGCTGCTCACCAAAACATTTGCCAGGACAGATGTTTTAAGGTCCAGGAGGGGACCTGAAAAGAAGGTACAGTATATGTCAAGATGTTGCATAGTGATGGATGTGTACAATTGTTTTACAATGCTGATAGAAATTCATTGTGTCAATTTTAATTCAAAATCATATGCACATGGATAGGTGTAATCTAGGCATTATTGTATGCTGATTCACACTTCCATAACTGGTCGCAATGGAAGTCTTCACTGGATCAATATAAAAGGCAAAATACCATACAGATCAAGAACAGGTTTACTGATAGAATTGATTATTTAGTATCAGTGCATATCAGTGTGTGACATCATACTTAGTACTGATATGCATTTTACTGAAAACATTTGCACTGGCATATTGCCGACATGTACAACATGAAAGTATCTCTTACACTTTCATTTTGACAATGCATTATCAGTGTATTGCAATAGATTACCTCATACAGGATACTAATATCTACACGAATGGAAGCACTGGCAAAGTAAATAATTCTTCGGCATTGGTATGTAAAACTAGCATTGTTTTTCATTATTTTTATTGTGTATACTTTTATCTATAAAGGTCATATAATAGATTTATAAAATTAGGAAATAGTTGTGTCAAAACAAGGTTTTTAATATATATACTGGGTCATGGTGGCATAGTGGTAACACTCTCACCTCCCACCTCTGAGGCAGGGGTTCTGTTCACGGCCCGGCCTCAATTGGGAAAGCCGGTAGTTGCTTGCCGCTGGTCGGCAGTTTACAGTAAAGAACCTTGACCAACTGTATGTATTGGTTTCCCTGCCCTTCCAACTACCCGTTTTGATATGACCTGTACAGTGTTGAAAGCGACATAAAACCCCAAATAAGTCAATTAATTAATATATATCTTTGTTATCAGTAATGTGATAGATACAAAGTGGGAACACATGGGGAGGCCATATTTGATGTAAACACAGGAGAGTTGTTTCATGTGACCTGTACATATGGATGTAAAGAGCGAGGTATATATTCTTATACGTTATGCAATCCATATAGAGTTTTGTTTTTTGTATTTTAATTTTTTCTGAAAAGTTCTTAAATATTGCATTAATCCCTTTTGATTAAAATCATTATACACATTTGAAGATTTACTTTAATCAAGAAATATCAAAACAGTTTGGTCCTTCAACCAAAAATGAAAGAGAGACCGTTCAAGTCTTAGTAGTACTTTTATGTGTAGTCCCAGTCCAAACAGTCAAAACTGATTACAGAAAAAGTTCTCACCGAAGTACATATTTTATGAATTTAGCTTAGTATATGTGACTCCGTATCTTGATAGCAATTATTTATCAGTTTGTGAAACTGGGGGATCCAGTTGCAATTAGTCCCATAGTACTTCCCCATAATATCAGTGAAGGCCACTTCGATAATTTAATCAAAAACAGATTAATATAGTTATTTTTATAAGACAGCTTTTGTTGTAATACTGAAGGATGTACTAGGTACAGATGATTAACTCATTACCTGTAAAGCCAATAAAAAAGTAATAACTTTCATGGTGTCTACTGACTAAAATTACATCCATCCTTTAAGTTCATATACACATTCAGCGACGAATGTGATTATGGAATATACACATTTCACAGTTACACCTTTGAATATGTACATTCAATAGCTGTTTGTTATTGAATGTATATGGCAAAGCCCATTAATCTATGCATTCAATAGTTTAGTCATTGGATGAACACATTCAATGGTTATACATAAAATCATACATCTCTTCACCCCTGAACTGCGCCTGGAAATTTTGTGTAACTCCTAATATTTTGAATATTCTAGGATAGTCTTGATGAAGCAGCCAAGATTCACCCTGTATTCCCGTTGATTATTTAAGTAGGCCTCCAGTATGTCCTCCCATTGCTAAAAATCCGCAAATTTTCTTGGTTCAAGGACAATAAAGGAGTTAGAAATGGAACTGTGATCAATTTCAATGAATGCTTTAACACTAATGCATTTATCTGATACACAGTTTCTCACAGTGGAATACCATATTAATTTTAGTTTTAAAATGTTGTTTTTCTTTGTATTAGATACATGGTTTTTCCAGTATTAATAATGTATATGGTGAATCTGGTTTCTGATTCAGTCTTATCGTTCTTTTAACATATATCAATTTTTGATGTAGAACCTTTGGTACTGCTACAGGTGATCCTTGGGAAAAACGAAAAATGATTGATCCAGTCTAGGGAAAAAGTGTAAAGTTTTCCTTTAATTCATTCCCCTCCCCATGACCCTCCCTGTCATACCCCACTGAGTTTTATTGCTGTCAGTTGTCAGGTTGTGTTTTCTTTCATTTGATAACACAGATATGTTGGTGTATAAGGTACTTGCAGTAAACTGTCTTTTCAACTATTTTCTTGATTTATCAGTGTTGGTGTACATACACTGATACTCTGGAAAAAAGAAAAACATTCAAATTTGACTTGTTCTTTGAGTGTATAGGACTATTAGGAAAAAAAGAAACAAGTGATTATAAAACCTACATCAGTCAATATATCCATATTTTTAGTAACCTTAATCATACAATACCTAACATAATTAGCATGCCAATTTTACCCTTTTATTACAAATTGAACCAGAAGTGCTTGTATAGTGCAGACCTCCGCTTGGTAGAATTTCTGAAAATGTGGGATTTTTGGGGTATCTGGAACATGATTCAGATATTTCCCAATCTATTTCACACTGGAAACCACATATGTACAATCAAATTTATTGAGGGAAAAAATTAATTCATTCCTTACATCCATCAGGAGGTTATGTTTTTTTTTGTATTTGTTTATCTGTTTGTGTTTGCAATTACTCCAACAGTAACTGGAGATTACGTTTCATTGCAATGCATCCCCAAACGTGACATCCCCAGTCATTTTGTAGTCGTAAACACTTTACTCCAATCAGCTACTGGTGTCAATCTACTCAGCCATGGACTTAGATTTGCAATAGCAACCAAAACTAGAGTATTGCTTCACAAGAGAGAAAGAAATTGTTTTTCAACAGCAAAAACAAAGTGTCCCAATGGGTGTTAATGATTTTGTAGAAATGAACATCTTCCTGTGTATAATATGCTTTACCATTTATGCAAATAACTATATCCAAAATGCAAGGTTTCATAGATGAATGTGTTTTTTTTTTCTTTTTTTGTGTGTGTTTTACATAAAAAATTCAAGTAGAAAAATCGCCAGTTTTGTGTTTTACGCAGAAATTCAAGTAGAAAAATCGCCAGTTGACTCAGCAGATAATCTGGGGGTCAAACATTTCGCAAAAATCGCTCTATCTCCAACCATATCTGAGATAAATACATTTTTGCAATCATTCAGAAATGCAAGATGACCGCGAAAAATGGCGGGAAACTGATTTGTGCGAAAAGTCGCCATTAGACTCTGTACTGGGGGTAAAAAAAATTTTTCATTTTCAGTGTTAAGAAAATTCATGGCATTTAGTTAATCGTTAATAAATAGGCCATTTTGTATTGGATCACTTCCAAAAGCTAGTGATTTACAGATATCTATAACTAACCTAATTGTCACATTTCATGAATAGGTGAAGCGCTTTTTAAGGTATCATCTGAACAAGCACACCCCTTTCAAAAAGATGTTTTTGGTCATGCGACTTCTCTGATTATTTGAAATGTTATGAAACCATATACAGAAATTTTTCACAGGGCGACTTCATATATGTGCTAAATTTGAAGAGAATCCGACCAGTGGTTGCCGAGCTAAAAGCAATAGAAAATGCGGGAGCTGGCTAAGCTGGCAGACTCACTCTCTCTCCCCTCTTTCCCTAAATATAAACAAGCGTCCCACAAGGGACGCTTAAATACAGAGGACCTTGGAGTAGTTGATCCTTCTAAAAATTCACAGCCCATGATTTCCTATAGGCTGCTTTCATTTTCAAAATTTCCAGAACCAATAATGGAGAAGATACAAAGCCTTTTTGCAAACACACTTTCACCTTAAAGCAGGGGTCAAAGGTTACATCTGACCGTTCCATACGATTCCTAGTCCATGATTTCCAAAAGGTTTGTTTGACATTCTGAACCCATATGACCAGTAACAGAGAGTTATTAAATGTAAATATCCAACAATATGTCAAAAACACCAAAATGTGGATATTAGAACCAATGACCTTGAAGAAAATGCTCGAGTCAGATTTTATATATTTATGTATAAAATGACATGACATGACAGAACTTCAAATTTTATTTTGTGTAGGTTAATTTACCATCCCAAACCTCTAGGAGCAATAATAAACGAGTTATAAGCACTTATAAGTTTTGCTATCCTCGTTTGACCTTGAAGGAGGGGTCCAAGGTCAAATCCGACCATACCAAAAGATTCCCGGCCCATGATTTCCTATAGGTTGGTTTACCATCCCAAACCTCTAGGACCAATAATAAGGGAGTTATAAGCACTTTTAAGTTTGGCTATCCTCGTTTAACCTTGAAGGAGGGGTCCAAGGTCAAATCCGACCACACCAAAAGATTCCCAGCCCATGATTTCCTATAGGTTGGTTTACCATCTCAAACCTCTAGGACCAATAATAAGGGAGATATAAGCACTTTTCATGACTGACAAAGAAACGCCTGTGGCAGCCATCTTGTTTTTCAAAATGAGGCCAAAAATATTGCCAGTCAAGATTTTATAATGAGGAACATATCCTGCAAATTTGAGATCTCTACCTATAATACCCTTTGCTCTAGAGGGCCAACAAAAGTCCTTGTTTAAAGTCGAATAAACGTCCCTGGCGGCCATCTTGTTTTTCAAAATGAGGCCAAAAATATTCCCAGGCAAGATTTTATGGTTATGAATATACCCTGCAAATTTGAGAAGGCTAGCTATAATATTTTTTTCGTTCTGTTATCTCTCTGTTATCCGGATGCTATCCGGTGGATACAATTAGAAGTTCCAAATACTTTGACAGAATTTAAAATTCTGCTGACAGAATTTGAAATTCTGTAAAAATATCTTGACTCAACTTCCAATTGGAACTTCTGTCAACAGGGCTTGCAGTTGGAAGTTCTGTCGACAGATTTTGAAATTCTGTCAGATTTGAAGTTCTGTCACAACATATATATAAGCCAAAGGATATTTTGTCCTGTATAGAAACATAAAAATTTTCTGCTTTCCTTTCTACTCTGAAACTCAAAACACTAATTGTTTGTTTATGTCAGTAAGGTCCCACCAAAGGAAGAAATGATTTAATTTTGGGAAAGATCTGGATAACATGCAGGATACAAAAAAAATCCATTATTTTCAGATATGCCGCCCCTGGTGGGGCTTTGCACTCTACACGTGATTTCTAGTCTCTTTTATATTTACAGTATATTAATAGCACGACAAATACAATCCACCCTCCATACAAGTACAGTGGTATGAGTGTAAGTATCATGTTTGTTTTGACAAGATCTGGAGGCATGATTCAGAGTAATTTGAGTGACCCCTGTGGTTTTTAACTGTGGCTGAAATCCAGCCACTTTCCAGCACTTTTTCTCTAGACTGGATCATGTGTTTCTTTAGAATCAAGAAGAAATTATTCATTCAACAATCTTTGCCAGACCAACACAATTCAAAAAGGTTAGTCCTCACACATATTCGTCCTTATTGACAGCAGTACTGAAACTACTTAAATAGTCATTACCTGCACTAGAAGGTTATGTTTTTGTGTGCATTCATTTGTCTCTCTGTTTGTGTTCACAATACCTCCAAAAGTAATAAACAAATCTTAGTGAAATTTTGCATGTGGATAGTGCCTGGACAGAGGAAAAAGTGATTAAAATTTAGAAAAAATTAGAATTAAAATTTTGATACAAAAAGTCACGTTCTTTAAAGGTTACATTTTCAATGACTTTGGCTTTCCGGTTGACATTACTGTAAAGGTAATGAACAGATCATCATGACATGGATACAGTCTGACCAAAGGAAGATCATATGATGGATAGAAAAATCCAGAATTTCTGGAAATGCCTTCTCCCCTGGTGGAGACCTTACACTGTATAAGCGCTTGTTAGTCTTATTATGTGGCACTAAATTTACTGGACGATTAGTTGCTTCATGAAAACAGTTCACAAGTCATAAGACCAACAATTCTGCCATACCTCCAAAAAGGCTAAATCCAAATATATGTATCAATGCCAAAACTGAACATAACTACTTGGGACAGAGAGGCTCACTCAGGAAAGAATTTTTAAACATGAGTGAAAATTTGGACTGATATCTGTTATAAGATGATGCCCCAAGTCTTGTTGACTAGCAAGATAAATTGAACGACTAGTAAATTTACAATACTGTCCATATAATGAAAGGCTTTCAGTATAGACACTTAAACAAAGACATAAGGTGTGCAACTGTTTTGAAATTTTGTTCTTCCTATTCGAGGCACGGAAACCTATTTCCATGTATGGAATGGTTACATCCTCAGTTATAATTGTATATTGCTACATGAAATATACTTAATTGTAGAGTGAATACTAAAATTTACACTTTGCTCTTGAAAATGGTCACTGGCATATTCTTCAGCTCACAGATAAAACACTGTAAAGCTGGAGACTGTTTTCAACGTAGGGAAAAGTAATTACTGCGTATACATTGATCAGATAAATAATATCAAAATATGTGAATATTTCTTATTTTATGTATCATTTTTAGCATATAGTAATGATACTAATGTTGTTGTTACATTAAGGACACTACACAGAAATGGCTAGCCCTTTGCTTCATGGCGACAAACTGCCAGGAATTATACTTCCATCAGACAATGACTCAGATGATAACTTGCAAGTGACCCCTCTCATGGTTGCTTCCTACTGTGGAAATATTGAGAAAGTTGCAACTCTGCTTCAAAGGGATCCTCAGAATGTCTTCGCCAGAAACAGCTATGACCAAACTGCCCTGAGCTATGCCATAGATAAAGGTCACATAAAGGTTATTGATCTACTTTTGGCATATGAAGTTGATATAGATGATATAGATTCTAGTGGAGGGAGTATATTGCACAGATGTGTCCAACTTGGATCCATATCAAAAGTAGAAACATGTTTAAACATAGGAGTCAATATGAATTTAACTGACACAAACGGTGACACCCCACTTATTATTGCAGCTAAAAATGGACTAGAAGAGATTACTCAGCTTTTAATCACCAGCGGCTGTGATACAAGTACTCAAAACAAGGAAGGACTGGATGCATTTGAGCAATCATTTTGCAGCAATCATACGGAGATACAGTCAATATTATCAAATACAAGACATACAGATACAAGTGACTCCTGGCATGTTGAAATGTTAAAGGAGTGTAGAAACGGAAATGAACACAATGTACAGCACCTCATACACACATGTGGAAACCAAACCATTCATTTTAGACACCAAAACTTCGGCTATCAGGACCCAATGCATGTGGCCTCTTACTGTGGAAATCTTGGATGCTGTAAAATATTAAGGGCAAGTGGAGCATATGTAGATAACCCTGATGTTTTCCTGAATACTCCTCTGATTAATTCAACTTCAGTTAATCACCTTGAGGTTGTGAGATGGCTAATAACTCAAGGAGCAAGAATCAACAGGAGGAATTTTGAAAACAAGACAGCACTCCATTGTGCAGTGATTGAAGGGAACTTGGCCATTGTGAAATGTTTGGTAGAAAATGGAGCTTTGTTGCATCATCGAATGTCAGAAGGCTATACTGCATTGCATTTGGCGGCAACAAAACAACACTTGGATATCTTGGAATATCTCTTGCAACAGGGAGCTATGGCAAATGCCAGAAGGGCAAATGGTGTGACCCCTTTGTTGCATGTTGTTGAACACAAAAATATTGACATGGTGAGGTGTCTGGTAAAGCATGGTGCTTCTGTGAATATGCAAAACCATTTTCTTCAATCACCCCTATCTGTAGCCGTGACTTATAATGATATACATATTGTAACATACTTGATAGAAAATGGGGCAGACGTTAATTCAATGACTAATGGAATATCACTGATAGATTTGGCCCTAAGTCAGGGATATACTGATATAGCATCTGTTTTGAGAGATGTTGTTTCAGTTTTGTACAATAAATTAGATAGTATCAATGCTCAAAAAGAACTTTTTAAAATATGCAATACAGGACAAGGTACACAAAAACAGGTTGATGCATTATTAAGGGCAGGAGCCAATGTAAATGTAACAGATGATTTTGGTGGAACCCCACTGATTGTTGCAACCCGAAATAACCATCAATATTGGGTAAAATGGTTACTTCAGGCAAATGCCAATATATTTGCAAAGGACAAAAAGTCTTTCACTGCTATGCAGTATGCTGTAGTAAGTGGAAATATTGACATAGTGCAATTACTTCTGCCAAAACTAGAAAGTGGAGACAAAAGCTCTGAAGAAGTTAAAAATTATTTAGAGAGGGCCCTTAGCCTTTGCATAGCACAAAAATCAAATACAAGTGTAGCAAACATGAAAGTGCTTTTAGAGTATGAGTCATGTATAGGATACAAAAGGGACATTAGCCTTGAACTCCTGAAAAAGAAATATGTGGATATTGTTGAAATATTGCTTAGTTACCAACTTCGATGTGACTCTTTTGAACCAGCAATAGTAACAATTTTTTGCCTGAGTCAAAACTTAGAAATTATACAGCAATTCTCATCATTTGTATGTAAATCACAACACCAGCCTGCATACATTAAATGTGCTGTCAGATTTTGTTTGGCAAATCAGCTTGAAGAAACACTTCATGTATTTGCAACTATACCCATTAATATTCAAGATATTGTTTGGAAAAGTTCAAATAATTTGTGGTTCTGTTCTGACAATGTTGTATTCAGAACAACAATAGAAATGGCAGTTAAACATGGATTGAACATTAACTCACCAAGCAAAGCTGGTTGCACTTTACTCATGGTTGCTGCATCCAAAGGCATGGATGATATAGTGGATTATCTTTTAAAGAAAGATATCACTGAAAGCAAAGAAGATGCTTTTCAGGTGGCATTGGATGCTGGGCATTATAAAACAGCTACTTTGCTTTCAGAAGAACCCATAGTTGTGATAGGTGAGTTAAGTGATTGCCGTTATTGTATCCATTACATAAAGCTAACAGTTGAAATTATTTTTAAAATACTAATATAAAGTTATTGTTTATATGTACATAAACCCAGTACATTTATAAGTTAGCCGAAGTTCATCTGGTCACTCAGGATGTTTACCTTTAGCATTTTTATGACACTGGTTTAAAGGCATTAAAAGAGACTTATTCTTTTCAGTGAAACATCATTAGTATTAATTAATTAGCTCGAAATTTCTTTGACTCCACAGAAACAGTTGTCTGAGTATCTTAGGTTACTTAAAGTGTTGAATTCTTATGTTATAGCTAAAGCCAATTGATATTTTCAGCAAGCATGCTGAAACGTGTACTGTTAAGATAGCAAATTATATACATAGAGGGCCAGAATGATTACAGCATATGTCCAAATAACAAATGCAGCAATATGGTAGAAATGATAATCAGTTTATGGCTCTAATTGTGGTGAATTTTCTTGAGTTTGAACTTCAATAATACATCCAGTATTTTTTGTATTTCAATGCTAATAGCTCAAATAATATCCATTTATGATTGTGATATATATTTTTCCCAAAATGATGGGTTTTGCAGTCAGTATCCGGTATAGGATATGGCCACAAATGTCAAGCTTACTATTTGTTTGTAAAGAGAAATTTTTACCATTATCTGAAATTGCCTACCCAGTCAAATTGTAAGTCAATCAGTTGATGTGTCTTTGAGTTAGAGTCTAGAAACTAAATGTTGAAGTATGGATGGATGAACTGATGGACAGACACACATCGGATTGATCAATTTAATAGGCTGGTAACGTACCCAAAAAATGACATGAATGCTTTAATCATTTCCCATTTGCCATATTTGGTACCTGTGCCCAACAATTAAATTATGAGGCTATTGAATACAACAATTAAAAACAAAAACAGTAATGTTTGTGAGATAACAGGGATTAATATCTGGCACAACGATAAAAGTATAACACAGTATTTGAGTTATTAACATTATTGTTTGTGTTAGTGAGTTTCAAAGTCAAACAGACCCATAATTAGACCCATAAACTGATCAATGCTTCTAAGTCTTTTTCCTCTCAAATCCCAAACGTGTATAACTGTATCAGACCGTATTTCACCTTAAGTGCTCAATTCTCACCAACTCTTCACTTACCAAGTCATTCAGGGACGGAAACAGTGTGTGGAAAATTAATTATCTACAGCAATAAATACATTTTTATGTAGTTATATAATTATTTTTTTACAGATGTCAGGGGCAATTTAGAACTGAAGCCATCCTTGTCTGACAGCAATGCAATGACAAGTAAGATAATATGCAGATAATGTGTTATAAAAATGTTTCTGCATGATCAAATGTAGCCTTGCTTAAGGCTCAAATTTTCATGATATCTTTTCAAACATGCACACAGATATTTGGTATTCATAAAGCACTCATACATGTTAAGAGATAGAACTGTATCAGACAGCGAGCCTTGTAAACTTTGCAGAGACAGTTCAGCTTTGCAATCCCCTATTACCATGAGTACCAAATGATTGACAGGTAAAGAAAATTCCCCCAAACTCCAGTTGACTAAAGCCATATGTGTGTTATGACATGCACAGCAAGCCATCTGTGTACTCTATAATGCATACTGCTCTGGTTAACCCCACTTAAATGCCAATCACAGATACAAGGTTTCCCAATGGTCTTGCTCTCCCCTCTCATCATCTATTTATTTTTAAAAGCAAAAAGTATTTCATTATTTGAGATAATTTTCTGTTTGTAACCTGTGTAGTTTACTTTTAAAATTTATTTCATTTTGAGCCTCTGTTATCCAACAAAGTGGAGAGAGTTAGATTTTGTTTGGATGACAGAAAGTTTGTAAAAAGAATGGGTAATTAAGAATTACATGGGATTGTTCAATGATATTAATTTCATATTTTATAAGGACATTTATGTATATTTGCTTGCATTAGCAAGTTATCTTTGTCTGTTAGTTATAGGGGTGTTCCAATGGAGCCAATTTTGTCTTTATCACTTCAAGTCTTATCTTATCATGCAACCAGGTTGTCATCTCATGCCTGTGGCTGAAGGCCATGGTCGGGAGATTATAAAACACCTACCGTGTGTGCGTCCGTGCACGCCTCTGTTGATCATGTTTTTGCATAAACCTTAATGTCTCATTCATTTATACATATATCTTCACCAAATTTGCAGGGTATGTTTATGGCTATGAAAACCTGTCTGTGCAATAGTTTGGCCCCATTTTAAAAAAAATGGCCGTCATTGCTAATTGTGTGAAAATCATAAAGGTGCTCTAAATCTTGAAGTATCCCAGCTAGCTTCATCAAATTTGCACAAAAGCTATATGGCTAGAAAAGTCTGATAGTAATTTTGGCCTAGTTCAAAAAACAAAATGGCTGCCATATCACATGTTTAATGTCAAACTGGTTATTTTATTAAAAAGACCTTATATCTCCCCTAATATTGCTCCTAGAGTTTCAGAATGTGAAAACAACTTGTAGGAAGTTATGGTCTGGGACTCTTTTCCAGGTGTTGAATTTGACCTTTGACCACTGCTTCAAGGTTAAATGGGGTCGTCACACTAAAACATCCTTATTTCTCCCTTATTGTTCGTGCTATGGCTTCAGAATGTAAAGACAGACAATGAAAAGGGAAGGCTGTGGTCGGGAGATTGTAAAATGCCTTCCATATGTGCGTCAATTCATGTGTCCATCCGTTCATCACATTTTTACAAACCCACCAATTCATGTACTAAATATGAAATAAATCTGAAAGAAACTGTGCCCTATAGCTTGAATACAAGCAATTTTTGACAGTTTTGACTCCCCAGAGCATAATTTTTTATCTCTGCCATAGCAAGCCACTTACCAAGTTTCAAATGAAACCCAAAAGAAATGTGGCTTGTAGGTTGAATACAAGAAATCCCTGCAGACACGGACTCGTATATGGATACGATGACCATGCATGATCCATGATCCCAATTTTTAGGGATACAATGAATAGTTCTTTCTGCATTTATCTGGACATGTAGTTGTTACATTTGGAAAAGAAAAAAACTATTATTTATCCTTGACCTTCAGATTATTATAATACCCTTTTTCTTGATTATTCGCATAAAATTTAAAATCAAAATTTGGTTGCACTGTGATAAATTAGATTTCTATCACAGCTATCAGCAGATGAAAATGACGAGTGAAAATAATTTGCAAATCAAATTTTAACTAGTGTATTGTTTCACAAGAGAAAAAGAAATTGCTTTTTCACAGCAAAAACAAAGAGTCCCAATGATCATCTTCCTGTGTTTAATATGTTTTTCCATTTATTACAAAATGCAAGGTTTCATAGATAAATCTGGTTTATTTATTTTTTTCATTTATTTACTTAGCTTTTGCGTTTTAAGCAGAAATTCAAGATGGCCGCCAAAAGTGGCGGAAAAATGAATTTTGAGGAAAGTTACCAGTAGACTGTGCAAACTCCCTATGGGTCAAAAATTTCGTAGAAAATTTCTCGCTCTGTTTCCGAGATAAATGTTTTTTGTGGAAAAATGCAGACCCGGTAGATCTGGCTGAGTCGCTTCTCCCATATACAAACAAGCGTCCCTTGTGGGACGCTTAATTCTGAATTCTTCTGTATAATACAACTTTGGAAAAGTTGGTTGTTGGTGTGACACAAATTTGTAAGATCTTTACTGCAATAGTATTAGGAATAAATGGGTATTCCATTAATATTTTCTGAAAACGAAAATATTTCAGAGTAAACATTTCACAAAGTTTATAAAAGAATTTAGACCACAGAAAAGCAGAATCAAGTTTATAAAGAATTTATATACCACAAAAAACCAGGTAAACTTTACAAGGTGTTGTGTTACATATTTGCTGTGATCTGGATCTGCAGAGATAAAAGGTCACATTAACTCACTATGTGGCTTTTTATGTTAGGCCCTTGTTGATATAAGCAAAACAGAATGCATGTAGAGAGGTGGGGCTAGGAGGGATTTGACTTCAAGCAAAGTTTACAAGGTCCTTTCTCTTAGCTGTATGCTGCTCTAAGAGTCAGTACATGTATGAGTACATTATAGAAACTGAAACTCCATCATCTGAACTGAAAACTTTCCCTAACTACAAAGAAACTTGAGCCTTCAGCAAGGCTAGATCAAATGTGACAGTGTTAGGAAAAGCCATAGAAACAAACATGTTGTAGCTGACCATGATAAGCTGTAGTAACAACCTGATAAGACTGCAACAGTTCCCAGACTGATTAATTATTGCAGTCCCGATTAACAGTCCCGATCCAAGCACCCCTATATAAACCCCTTGTTGATGTTGTTAGTCATTATTTGTCTTTGCAAAGTTGGAACAAACCTTAATTTCTTCATACAGTAAAAATCTCGTACATAATTCCATATTTCCAACACAATATACATTTTGTGTCATAGTGTTTTACCTGTGTTATTTTGAGTAACGAGTAGAATCCAGCTAGAGTTTATGTATTACTGAGTATTTCAGTTACATTCTCTTTTCCCATGTTTACAGATAATATAATTCCAGAGAGATTAAATATTGATTCTCTATTAGAAGACATGAAGAGTCTGATTTACACTGCTGTTATTGAGAACCTTACAAGGTAACATTTTTCAATATTCATGGGGAACATTAGTTCAAAGAACTAATGTGAACAGGAATGAATCATAGCCTTTTTGAATACTAGTTAGATATTTTCACTGATTAAGCCCCATGGAAATTTGAAAAGTATTTAAACTGATGACATACAAATACCACACCACTCATAAAGCCAATCATTTCAGGTTGTTTATGAATAAAGCACTGGTATTAATTTCATCGTTTGAACAGAATGTACTGAACATTTTTTTTACAATTTTCATCTTGCTGACATTCTGGTTCCATCTTCAATTTACGTCACCTGTAAATGTACATTCACCATAAAAAAGATATCTATAGTGTGCTTCTGGTAATATTTGCATTAACATCCATTCAGATATATATGATATATCAACAGTTAAACATTTTTGAGAAGCTCCTGCATGTGTCTTGAAATGTAATATTTCCTTTGGCTAGATGGACTTTTAATGCAGTAAACACAAGCAGAAACACTTCAAATAACATATACTTTGTTGAATGCTACTTTTAATTTTTGGACAGAAAATTAGGAACTCTTTAGATCAAGTTTTCCGTCTGAGTTACTTTAAATTTTACTGTTGATTTCAAGTTCCTGTTGTTGCTGATCACATTATGGTAGTGTTCATTACTTTTGAATATCCTGTATGTTATCAAACCTCTCCTTGTTGAGCTGTTAACCATTGTATGTGGTGAAGAATTTGGTTTTATGTATGGACCATTTACTTAATACAATTTCAGAAGACCCGAGAGCTCAATATGCCTTGTGAAAAGAACTCTTGGTGGAGCATCAATTATTGTTCATATAAAAGAGGAGACCAATCAAAGACCCACCATTGACCATATTATTGATGGGCCTTTCATTGACTTTCTGGATGTGAAATATGTTAACAATGGAAAAAGAGCATCACTGTTAACCATGCCTTCTTGCCATAGTATGATGGTGGATACGAAGGGCTATGATACATTTTCTGCAGTTCTCACACCAGTAATTATAATGGATATATTAAGAGAAAATGAGGTCACAGTTTTGAAAACCAGACAATCAGAACAACAGAGAATGTTGTGGCTGGTAACAAATGACATTTTGAAGCTTTCACCTCACATTCATAGTACTACAGACCATGAGAATGAATCTGCTTCATTGAAGTGCCAAGTGTTTATAGTCAGGACACTGAATAAGAGGAAATCAGTCAATGTTACAGTATTAATGGTACCACATGATGTATTTACTGCAATTTTCCCAAAGAGCCATTGTTTGGCTCATGTATACAGTGGTCCTGATGCAGCCATGATGCATCGTAATGTCATCATAGGTAAGCATGGATTTTGAGGGGAAAATCAAGTTATTATACCCCTTTCTTCAGTAATATAACAAATAATTTACTTTTATTTTAACAACCTATACCTTGCATATACCTCAAGACCTGTTGCTGACACTAATGTTCATTAAGTTAACATGAGTTTATCATCAAATAATGATATTTTGAAAATTTAAAGTGAGACAAAAATTGTTATTCCAAAAATGAAATAATTTGGTTGAGAAACTGATTACATTACAAAGTAATGAACAAAAACTAACATAAGCTATTTACACTATATATTCACAGATATTATTATTTCGATAAATTAGTTTTCACCAATAGCCCTATTTGTTTCCTTGGAAATTTAATTTGGCTACTTTCTACTTTTAAAATATGGTTTCTTCAGTCCAAACAACTATCTGAACCTTTTTGTCTCAAATCACAATCTAAATTTGAATCTGGATACGTGATTGCATTCATGTCTATGTATTATAGCACTAGAACTTTCAATTTTATTTCTAAAACAACCAGACAAAATAGCACATAACTTAAACAGATGCAATATAATGTGTCACATAGTCCCCAAGTAGCAGCAAAGTGTTCACATATAAGTGGTTGACACAAAACCTGCTCCTTTCAGGTTTGTCCTATACTTATTTATTTAAACAATTCACTTGAAGTGGTTCTGATTTGAGCTGTGACATTGTTTCTGAACCTACCCTAATTTTATCAGGGCTTTTAAGTGTGCTGGTGAGACAGGATTTCCAATAGTCACCCTTTTGTTGATAGTTGAGATCTAAAAATGAAAAAAATAAGTCTTTAAATATTTGTTATTTTACAAATCTGTTACAGGACTGAAGTCAGAAAGAACTCATGGAAAGATCATAGATACCAACGTGTCCTTCCAAGACAAATATGGTAACTTCTACCATGGAGCTTTTGTGGTAGTATCAACAGAACAAAGCAATACAGTTGGAACCTCTGAGATCTCAGACATATCATCAGCATCACTTGAAACAGAGACTGGAAAACCTTTCGCTTTGCCTGGCAACAGCGGAGCTGCTGTAGTGGACAAAGAGAGTGGTATTGTTTTGGGTCTCGTTGTTGCAACACTTGACAGCTATGATTCAACATTCAAACATGTGACTTTCTGTCTACGTTTAAACTATGCTTTTGATAGTCTGAATGAGGTATATAACTTGGGGATAGGCACTTTTAGAACCTTTGAAGTTTAGAGTTGTATAAGGACATATTTTATGATCATGCTATTTATTTATCAGTTGAATGAGTAAAATTGTTATTAAATGATACATTCACATACAACAATGCCTTTACACATACATGTAATACATTTCAAATGAATCGAAGATGAAACACTGAAAATTTAATAAATGCATAAAATATGTCAGTTACTGAAGTTTTTGTTAGTACTGAAATCGATAAATAAAGTAAATTCATGTTTGTTCAAACTGGGGTTCATATATCTAAATTGACTGCTGTCATGAACATATAAACAGTGAAATGAGGTTGAAACTAACAGTAACGCATGTCACCTTTAAATCCAAGAATTGGTATTGCAATAGAATGTAGGTGACAATAACCCACATAGTATTCCAATGTTGAGCATTTGTTCTCCAAATGTTAGCATGGTCCGACATTGGTAGCTATTATTGGCCCGGTGGCTTTTTGGCCCTGTGGGTCAGACATGTGAAGCCACTGCTGGAAGTTGTACTCAAACTATAGCATGAGCCAATTAAATTGCAGTATGAAATCATGTGACCATTGAGTAGAAAAGGCCAATAACTTACAGGTTGTGCCAGTTGATCACAGGTAATCATTTGAGTACCAATCAGTTAACCAATCCAGTTATAAACTTACAACATAAAAATAATGTTCATTGTCAAATTTTTATGAGAATATAATTTCTAAAATTGTCAAATAGAGAGTGTAGAATTATTTGCTCGTCACTTCTTATTGTTAGATTATAATGAGCCATTTTTACTTTGCAAAATTTTTGGTTTGTTCTTTTGGTTTGCTTGTTTGTAAGTCTGTTTCCTCGCATAACTCCAAAACTACTGCATGGAAGACCCGATTCCAACTTGGGTCAATATCCTTGATTCTTTAATAATATTTCAGTTACGTTACCATAGAAATCATACAGAATGAGAAATATACTTTGCAAAAATTTTGCCAAGTCTACATTCAGCTCGCCTCCGAGTGTTCTTGTTTTTGAAGTTCCACCAAATCCCCTATTATCGTTCATCACCATCTTTTGAGTATCTAATCCCAGGCTGTCACCTCGACATTTGACCTCACGTATTTATTGTTATTGTTATTTTTCAGCACAATGAATGTTCAGTGCTTTACAAGTTTTAACAAGTAAAATATTAAAGTAACTTATTTTTTGCTATACCATACCTTGACTCTATTCAATTTTGTCGTTTAACCGTCTATAACTTACACCACACTTACATGTTTACATAATTGCATTGCAAACTTGGTCCATTAGGCATGATACTGCTTCACAGGACATTTCAAGAATGAAAGTATGATTGGTATCGTTTGTCCGTTTTAGAGTAAATAGGTAAGTTTGGGAGCAGATCTGGGTTTTGTACTTCATTCAGAGTCATTGTGAAAGTTGTTAGAACTGCAGCCATTTATTAGACTTACTCTAAGTCTTTAGAGTTGTATTCATCATAGGACTGAAACAGTTAATTTGGGAAAAGGAAAACTTCTAGGAGTTTAGTATTCCATATGTATTCTGGAGTAAGGGGGAGAAAAAAATTACAAATTATTGCCAGGGCTGGCCATGCAGTACCACATACATGGGTTGGAAACTCTTACAGACAGGACGATACAATGGTTTTCTCTCCTGTCCCCCATATTAGCTGTCCTCCCTGTACTACACAAAATACACAAGATCTTGGTGAAAATCTAGGCTGTTATATAGTTTTCAAAAATCAGCTCAAATTTATTATAAACACTTGTAAACTTGAGCTGTTTTTTTTCTTTTGCTTAGGTTGAGCTTGATCCTCTTGTGAATACAGGTCCAGTATATAACGTAAGGCAGATTTAGGTCAGGGTTTCCAATGATGTATCAGTTGTCAACAATCAAAGTTGACCCAATGCCTCAATTCAGGTCAAAGGTCAAACTCAAGCATAAAAGGTCAAAAGCAGATAAGCTGACATTTGGGATATTTTATTTACACACTAGTAAAATATTAGAATTATTTAAAATATAAAGGTCACGGAAACCCCAAACATGGAAATTTCCTGACACCAACACTAAAAGAACCAACTGGTGGCAATAAACAATATTTGTAATAACATATAAGAAATGTATGATAACTTCTTCACTGAAAATAATACAAATCATCAGTGAAGCACAGACAGCAAGGATACCATATCCCTAATTCAACAGAACTCAAGAGTCGTACTCTTAGTCACTGAGAGGGTGGCTACCAGGGAATTGCCTAGCCCTACCTAGAGCCCATCAAGCCCTGAACCAAATGTTGCAAGTTTAAATCGAGAGGGGGAATCAGGGAACTGCCTGACCCTGCCTAATCTCACATCATGTATCGGGGGTGGGGGGGTGGGGGGTGGGATGGTGGGAAAATAAATCATCTTTCCATGTAAGTGCTTGTCCTTTCAATGACAAATTCAAAGTGACTCCTCTGTTCACCTAACTAAGAACCCCTGCATAAAAATCAATGAAGCAGAAAGGTCGATCATCGGAATTAGGGCAAAACAACTATACCTAAACTTTTAAAGTCAACAACTGACCAAGCAGGCCCCTACCAGCCCGTGCTTCCCAAAGTATGGTCTCTAACCTGTGTATTTTCCGTATGGTGTACTTTTTACCTCATAAAGGAGGTATTATTTTCATGACTGTTTGTGTTTGTTTGCAGCATTATGCAAACACTACTGGTTGGATCTTCCTTAAAAAAATCAGCAGACGGGTTTAAGTCAAACTTAGATCCTATTAAATTTTGAGAATGATCTGGATCACCGGAATGGATATAAAAAATAATCTGGATTTTCAAATTTACTGTTTTAAACACGGTCTGGGATTACTAAATGTTCCCAGGGGTTTTTGTTACATCTTTGTTACATTGTAACGTTTTTCTAACATTGTCATTCATTGCCATTGTAATGTGTTTCTAACATTGTTATTCAACATTTAATAAAATGGTATACATAAAACGTTTTGATAACCTTTTACAAATGGGTTTCGTACCCATCATTTTTAACCTTGATAAAATGTTTCCCTTCAAACATTAGAAATGTTTACTGCAATGCCTTGGTGGAGATGTGCCTTGTCCAGGTACTTTTAATTCCTGATCCTTGATACTTGGAAACTATTGTTGAGAGGTTGGGGTCACATTTTCCACTGCATGTTTCATTCTTCCTTTCATTCCTTGGTCATAGGTCATTGCCACTTAGGGGGAGTTGAAGCTATAACTTGAAAATGACTTGGCAACTGAGGAACCTTTAAATCCCTGGAGGCCATAAGTTTGAACCCAAGTCTCCACTTGAATTTAAAGCAAGGCAGTTGCTTGTCCATGTCGAAAGGTAAACAATTCAGAATACTGACCCCAAGTATTCACTGTATTCCTCTCGCTTTACATCTAACCAGATTTGCAGTTTTTTTTGTCACTAAACATTGTTATCTATTCATTTTTAAACACCTCTATGATTGTGGCTTCGAAAGCAACTTATTTTCACATACAGAATTTATGGATGCCCTGTCTTCATGCAGTTTTAGCTATTGAAGAGGGCATCACTCCTTAATTTGACTTGCGCATGTTAATAAGGATTTTTTACCTAGTGAGGTTTCAGTCTTGGATATATTTGGCATAGTAAAGTTTGCTAGCCTGGCTACTTAGATATATTGGGCAGAATATAAAATATTTTTGCTGCACATCGTAATTGCTTATTAAACCAGCAAACACAATATAAATTCAATCCTTTTGTAACTGTAAGTTATAATTGCTGCATCGAAAGAAAAATTTCCAGAGAGTTTGATATTTAATGTATTCATATACATTCTCAATTTTTGTTGTGAAAATAATATAAACAAAATTCCTCTGATGTAATTGCCTACACTTTGTGTAACCTTGTTCAAATGATTTGGATTTCCAAACAAAAAAAATCCATTTTATGCCCAACAGAAAAAAGGTTGAACGACCTTAAATGTATTGCAGTAATAAGAGTTTAACATGAGCACTCGACATTGTCTCCGAATCCAGAAAATATGCTACCTTTGGGCATCGTAGAGGCCTTCCTTAATGATGAGGAAAGCATTCTGCCCAATCCAGCAAAGCTCACGAATATTGGTGGCACACAATTTCTGGGAGCAAAAATAGGCTAGTGAATATGGTACCATTCTGTCATCCCCTCACAAAACTGTGGCCCTCCCATTACTATTCCTGCCTGAAATGCTCCCGCACATGTAGGAATGCCTCTCCAGTGGCAAGCATTACACCTATATTTGCCATGGACCAGCCAAAGTCACTGGTCACGCCCCAAAATACACTCCTTTGTTTTTTCCTGATCACTCACATACCACTCGACTTTCCTCAAGTCCTTTTGTCTTAGATGTTATATGAGGACTGCATGACTTTTTTTTCCAGAATTTGGAGCTGACAAAAGGATTTTCCCCATAGGTAACAGGAAGTGACTGTCCACCTACCGAGAAAAATATACGCTACAAATTACTGACAAAATCCTGTAAGAGTTACAGCTCTGTCTTTGTGTCAAAACTGCAACACTAAAGATACTCACTCTAGTCCATGTGGTTTTGCCCCCCTCTGGCTGATCAGTGCAATGGTTTACCTTAATAAAATAACAATGTTCCAGATTCCTGTTTCTCCATCAAGCTAAATATTTTAGCCATTACATCTGTACTGCAGTACCAGCCAGGGGAAACCATTCAAGCATATGTGCAGGTTTAAGCAATAAGTCTCATGTACAAAACAACTAAATTTTAAAGACACTTAATCATTTAATAATATGTTCGATGGTAAGATGTGTAATGACAATTAAATATGTTAAAATAGTTACCTACATCATGTTTTTGAGTGTGTCCGTTTCTTTCTGTTTTAATAATTATTTAAAGTAATAAATGGATCTTTCTGAAGTTCCAAATACATACGAGGAAATGGGAAACCACATACAGGGAGTCAAAAAAGTTAGTCAGAAATACCCCCATATGATTCTCATTGGGTTGTAAAATCACAGATACGGTGTTTTCGGTTTATAAATTCACTTTCCTATTACTTTTAGAACTTCTGTCAGGAGGTAATTGGAAACCACATACAGGGTGTCTATGGTGTCTCGGTCAGATTACCCCCTCCCCGCCCTCACTTATGAGTCAAAGTGAGGTCATAAAATCATAGAATACTTTTAACAAAATGAATTTTTAAGTATGTAAAAATTATGAAAGGGTTGGAACCCTTTAAACCTCAGACATTTTAAAGCTAAAGTCAAAGTTTAAAGCTAAAATGAGAACCCTAGACCCACAACTAATTTTCAAAGTTAAAGTCAAAGGGTTAGAGCCCTAGATCCCCAAAATATTAAAGTCAAAGGTAAAACTTGAGAAGAAGAGCAATTCTGGGGACATTCACAAGAAGTCAATTGAACCCCTTATGAAAGGGTTAGAAAGCTTTAAACCTAAATCCCCAACAAATTGTCAAAATTATAGTCAAAGGGTTAGAACCTTAGATCTCCAAATTTTTCCAAAATTCAAATTTTAAGTGAATTGGTTTGAACCATGTCCCCAAAATGTCTAAAACAAAAAAAAATTGGCTTAAACCCTAAACCCCGATATATTTTTTTTAAAATCTAACAAATCAGTGATTTTCCTTATCCAGTAGGAGCAGAACAATACATAATATCACTTTGCAATAAATGAAAAATAAATACTTTCTAATATTTCCTTGAGTCAAAGTCACCATCCAGCAAATTTTCCTTTCTATTTAGATATTCATTAAATGAAACCCAAGCAGAGAGTAAAATTCTTGGGAAATGTTGATATTTACACTTGATGTTTTGTATATAATCAGAATCCCCTTTTCAAACACCCATCTGGGGGATTCATAATGATTCCATGTATGTCAGATTTGGTGGAATAAGAAACACAAAGACTTAGAGCAAGTCTAACACCACTCCCATAGCACTTCCATATGCCAAAACCCATTACATATTGCTCCTAAACAATCTTGAACCTTTCCAGGCTGTATATTACTCCTGGATGTTTGTGGTCTATATTAAAACCCTAGATTGGAATGGCATCACACTGCCTTCCAGCTCTTGAAGAATTATCTGGTGAAACTTCTGTGATACCAGAATTACAAATGGAAAGACTGCTTGTGAATGTCTCCAGAATTACTCTTCTTCTCAAGTGCTCCTTAGCATTAACTTTGATGTGCCCCCCCCCCCCCAAAAAAAAAAAAAAAAAAAAAGAAAAGAAAAAAGGTAAATAATAAATACTAATAAATACCTGTCCATCCAAAACAATTCACAATTGACCACTTCACATGTTACTGTTTTACCTATGCCCACACAAGCACACCTTGTAGGAGCAAGCATCAATGAAATATGAAATTCCCACTTCCCAGCAGAGCAGAGTTTAACATCAGGCATTCCCAAGTATGATGAAAACAAAGTGGAAGTTGAAAGCCATACCTCAGGTAATTCCAGGCAGGACCCTTCAATTGCTAAAATTGAATCCCATACCCCACAGGGTTCAAAACTTGGCTTTTAATTGGCTGCCTTGATTTGTTTATTTGGGGTTTTACATCGCTTTCAACACTGTACAGGTCATATCACGACGGGTAGTTGGAAGGGCAGAGGAAACCAGTACATACAGTTTGTTAGGGTTCTGCACTGTAAACTGCCGACCAACGGCAAGCAACTACCAGCTTTCCCACTTGAGGAATTGGCTGCCTTGAGAAAACTTTGAGGCATTGGCTTCAACCTGGCAAAAGTTTGGCCTTACTAAGGGAATGCTTCTGGTTGAAATTCTACTTTGCTATGAAGGGGCAAGTACTCATAAGTATTAAATGTGCACCCTACATACCAGTACAGGGTCTTGTAAACAAAACTAGGAATGGGTTTGAACACAGGGGTGGTTGGCAGGTTACCTCATGTGAAAAGGAAATATCTTGGGTTCGATGCTAAGATCTGTGAAAGTTTAGTTATTTTAGAGGGGCATGCATTGTTTTGTCGGAAGGCCATAAGTACATTGTTAGGTGGAGAGTTTCTTGGGCTTTTATTTTTATCAATTTTATGGTACATGAGAAAAGTCATGTTTGTATTTCTTGATGGGAGAACTTTTACTGTCTGATAGTTTCTTATTCTTGTTTTAAGTTTTTGTTCTGTTTTGACAATATCTTGAGCCCCCTTTTCTGATGCAAAATGTCTATTTCTCAAATTGTGTCCATTTGAAAGGGAACTGCTCCTGTGTCCTGTTTCAGGCATTCACTTTGTGATCTGGCTGCTTCGGAAGCTCTATTGCAACACCCCCATCTGGGTAGTCATCTTGTAGCACTGCCCCTGGTTAGTTATCACAATGACATTCTGGCCCATCCTATTCCTAGTATATTGTGCAAGATTACACAAACCATATTGATTATCTTCACCACCTTGGGTTCCTGCTGCATGATGTTTTGAGTACCTTGAATGGACTGGCCAGTATACCAAATTCATAATCTACAACTTGCCGGGCTCGACTCAGTCTGAAGTTCAATACCTGTTCCAGGCTGTTCAGAGTAGAGCTTCATCAACCATGCCAAAGGTGCCATCAACCTGGAAGACATCAGGGAGGTTCCACCGCTGGGATGCCTAGCTGTATAGTGACAATATATTCATGAAGCTGGCACCGACTGAAGATGGGTGCATTTGAGTTTACTTCAGAAAGGGTTCAGCATTGCAGCAGTGCGAAAGTGTATGTAGCAGCATGGCAAACTGATCAGGAAGGGCAAAACAATAGGACACAGTCAACCAAATCAGTACTCCTAGATCACAAATCTGCTCCTTTCCCAGCGGTTTGAGATCTATTCCTGCATCACCCACCAAAGTGGAAAAGCCCATTAAAGCAATAAGTCGTCCAGAATTCTTGCATGTGTAACTGATCAAATGAATAAGATTGAAACATGTACCTGTGGTCACTTCCAACACAACTTATATATTTGTAACACCTACAGCCAAGGGTTTCATGTTCTAAAGCACAGCTTCTTCATCTTTGCTTTCACTTTCCTCATGATCTACTATGCTGGTTAGACATAGACACCATAGGGGATTCAACAATTTATTTATTTGGAGTTTTACGTCGCTTTCAACACTGTACAGGTCATATCACGATGGGTAGTTGGAAGGGCAGAGGAAACCAGTACATAAAGTTCGTTAGGGTTCTGTACTGTAAACTGCCAACCAACGGCAAGCAACTACCAGCTTTCTCACTTGATGCCGTGCCGGGAATCGAACCACGGCCTCAGAGGTGGGAGGGATTCAACAAAGCAATGTCTGTCAGTCAGCAGTGGCAACATGAGAAAACTAAAATATTATATGTATCTTATGTTTTCAAAATCTTCCAACCCTAGTATTTGGTACAACTCTTGTGTGTTGGTAACACAAGGAAGTTACCTGTTCATCCACCTTCCTGTCTTGTTTAGTTCACCTTGAGCATTAGTCTAAGGTCAATGCCATTTTAAATGTGTGATATATGTGAACCTTCAATAATATGGGATTTTTATAACAAAAAATAAAACACATTCTGTTATAAATAAGTTCTTTTTTAATTTGAACATAAGCCATTAAAATTTCATCACTAGACATATGTCTGTCTTTTGTTTTAAGTTCTGTAGAATAATAATAATAATAAGCAAATGCCACTATAATATAAACACCTAGACACTTTCCACTAAAATATACAGACGATTGGCCAGTACTACATCTACACAAAGTCAGCAACAGTATACAACTCAACAAAAGATATTTTCTCACACTATTTAAATCTGAACAAAGGCTATACAGTTGAATTGCAGAGTTCCACTCCTAGATGTTAACAGTAGTTCTGTGTATACAATGTGTCTTGATGTGGGTGGACAGAGGTCGTTATGTGACACTGACAATCCAATAAGTCAACTTATCGGCTGCATTCTCACAGTAAGTGTATGAGCAATAAGTCGCTAAATATTCTACTGTAACAAGATATATTAACCCTAATCCCCACTGATGGCAGGAAAAGTTCAAACATTAGAAACAAACTATAAATTTCAATAACTTCTAAGTGTTTTTATACAATAATTCTATAAATTTCTTCAGTTTACAAAACAGTTTTCAAGAGAATGTGTGACTGTCATGATTGAAGGGGAAAAATAAAGAATAAAACTTTTAGTTTCCCAGAATTGAAATTTTTCTATTGGTGGTTTTCAGATACACCTGCCATTGTGGCCTAGTGAACAACACTTTGGCCTAGGTGGACCTCGATTCAATTCCAGGTACAACAGATCCATAGTAGATCGGACTAAAACTTAAAATAGTGGACTTTTGTCATTGCGTCCTATCAGCGTTTGCAGGATAAAGAACCTAATTGATAAATGTTCATCATTGAGACCCTGTTTGACTCAGGGGAATGTCAGACACTAGACACCTGGGGCTGTACTTGTGCATTCAGAATGGGTCAAATGGTGCCTTAAGTTCTGTAGTGAGTATAAATGAAGTATAAATATACAAAACAATACAAACATGTACTAGTGACCCAGACCTGCTGTCCTTGTAATGCATATTTCACATCAGTGACCCACTGTATTTCTGTACACTGCCGTAATATCTACTTCCAGGAGGAGAATACTACAATACTTAATGGATTTTATACAATAAAATTAAAAAAAATAGCACATTATTTGTTTCTGAACAAAAAGACTTTAACAGCCTTCAATTTGTCATGTTACAAAAAAAAAATAAACGACAATAAGAAATAATACTCGCCGCCATAAACAGATAAGAAACATTGTGTTATTTATGAACTGTTTTAAAAACATCAGAAAGGATTTCTTTCATGAGACTTTCTATTGGTACAAGTGCAGTTACAGACTACAAACAGTTTAACAACTGAAATACAAACCGATGAATCAAAGGGAAATTTAAATGACTATAGTACTGTTTCAGCTGGAATTTGGAGCCTTAAACTGGCATAGTCCAATCAAATTACAGTTTTCAAGAGGAAAGATTTCTAATAGAGTTCATAATCAGATGACATTTGTGACTATAGTTCACTTCCTGCTTGTGCTAATTTAAGGCGTGTGCTGACCCTGCCTAATCTCACATCATGTATCGGGGGTGGGGGGGTGGGGGGTGGGATGGTGGGAAAATAAATCATCTTTCCATGTAAGTGCTTGTCCTTTCAATGACAAATTCAAAGTGACTCCTCTGTTCACCTAACTAAGAACCCCTGCATAAAAATCAATGAAGCAGAAAGGTCGATCATCGGAATTAGGGCAAAACAACTATACCTAAACTTTTAAAGTCAACAACTGACCAAGCAGGCCCCTACCAGCCCGTGCTTCCCAAAGTATGGTCTCTAACCTGTGTATTTTCCGTATGGTGTACTTTTTACCTCATAAAGGAGGTATTATTTTCATGACTGTTTGTGTTTGTTTGCAGCATTATGCAAACACTACTGGTTGGATCTTCCTTAAAAAAATCAGCAGACGGGTTTAAGTCAAACTTAGATCCTATTAAATTTTGAGAATGATCTGGATCACCGGAATGGATATAAAAAATAATCTGGATTTTCAAATTTACTGTTTTAAACACGGTCTGGGATTACTAAATGTTCCCAGGGGTTTTTGTTACATCTTTGTTACATTGTAACGTTTTTCTAACATTGTCATTCATTGCCATTGTAATGTGTTTCTAACATTGTTATTCAACATTTAATAAAATGGTATACATAAAACGTTTTGATAACCTTTTACAAATGGGTTTCGTACCCATCATTTTTAACCTTGATAAAATGTTTCCCTTCAAACATTAGAAATGTTTACTGCAATGCCTTGGTGGAGATGTGCCTTGTCCAGGTACTTTTAATTCCTGATCCTTGATACTTGGAAACTATTGTTGAGAGGTTGGGGTCACATTTTCCACTGCATGTTTCATTCTTCCTTTCATTCCTTGGTCATAGGTCATTGCCACTTAGGGGGAGTTGAAGCTATAACTTGAAAATGACTTGGCAACTGAGGAACCTTTAAATCCCTGGAGGCCATAAGTTTGAACCCAAGTCTCCACTTGAATTTAAAGCAAGGCAGTTGCTTGTCCATGTCGAAAGGTAAACAATTCAGAATACTGACCCCAAGTATTCACTGTATTCCTCTCGCTTTACATCTAACCAGATTTGCAGTTTTTTTTGTCACTAAACATTGTTATCTATTCATTTTTAAACACCTCTATGATTGTGGCTTCGAAAGCAACTTATTTTCACATACAGAATTTATGGATGCCCTGTCTTCATGCAGTTTTAGCTATTGAAGAGGGCATCACTCCTTAATTTGACTTGCGCATGTTAATAAGGATTTTTTACCTAGTGAGGTTTCAGTCTTGGATATATTTGGCATAGTAAAGTTTGCTAGACTGGCTACTTAGATATATTGGGCAGAATATAAAATATTTTTGCTGCACATCGTAATTGCTTATTAAACCAGCAAACACAATATAAATTCAATCCTTTTGTAACTGTAAGTTATAATTGCTGCATCGAAAGAAAAATTTCCAGAGAGTTTGATATTTAATGTATTCATATACATTCTCAATTTTTGTTGTGAAAATAATATAAACAAAATTCCTCTGATGTAATTGCCTACACTTTGTGTAACCTTGTTCAAATGATTTGGATTTCCAAACAAAAAAAATCCATTTTATGCCCAACAGAAAAAAGGTTGAACGACCTTAAATGTATTGCAGTAATAAGAGTTTAACATGAGCACTCGACATTGTCTCCGAATCCAGAAAATATGCTACCTTTGGGCATCGTAGAGGCCTTCCTTAATGATGAGGAAAGCATTCTGCCCAATCCAGCAAAGCTCACGAATATTGGTGGCACACAATTTCTGGGAGCAAAAATAGGCTAGTGAATATGGTACCATTCTGTCATCCCCTCACAAAACTGTGGCCCTCCCATTACTATTCCTGCCTGAAATGCTCCCGCACATGTAGGAATGCCTCTCCAGTGGCAAGCATTACACCTATATTTGCCATGGACCAGCCAAAGTCACTGGTCACGCCCCAAAATACACTCCTTTGTTTTTTCCTGATCACTCACATACCACTCGACTTTCCTCAAGTCCTTTTGTCTTAGATGTTATATGAGGACTGCATGACTTTTTTTTCCAGAATTTGGAGCTGACAAAAGGATTTTCCCCATAGGTAACAGGAAGTGACTGTCCACCTACCGAGAAAAATATACGCTACAAATTACTGACAAAATCCTGTAAGAGTTACAGCTCTGTCTTTGTGTCAAAACTGCAACACTAAAGATACTCACTCTAGTCCATGTGGTTTTGCCCCCCTCTGGCTGATCAGTGCAATGGTTTACCTTAATAAAATAACAATGTTCCAGATTCCTGTTTCTCCATCAAGCTAAATATTTTAGCCATTACATCTGTACTGCAGTACCAGCCAGGGGAAACCATTCAAGCATATGTGCAGGTTTAAGCAATAAGTCTCATGTACAAAACAACTAAATTTTAAAGACACTTAATCATTTAATAATATGTTCGATGGTAAGATGTGTAATGACAATTAAATATGTTAAAATAGTTACCTACATCATGTTTTTGAGTGTGTCCGTTTCTTTCTGTTTTAATAATTATTTAAAGTAATAAATGGATCTTTCTGAAGTTCCAAATACATACGAGGAAATGGGAAACCACATACAGGGAGTCAAAAAAGTTAGTCAGAAATACCCCCATATGATTCTCATTGGGTTGTAAAATCACAGATACGGTGTTTTCGGTTTATAAATTCACTTTCCTATTACTTTTAGAACTTCTGTCAGGAGGTAATTGGAAACCACATACAGGGTGTCTATGGTGTCTCGGTCAGATTACCCCCTCCCCGCCCTCACTTATGGGTCAAAGTGAGGTCATAAAATCATAGAATACTTTTAACAAAATGAATTTTTAAGTATGTAAAAATTATGAAAGGGTTGGAACCCTTTAAACCTCAGACATTTTAAAGCTAAAGTCAAAGTTTAAAGCTAAAATGAGAACCCTAGACCCACAACTAATTTTCAAAGTTAAAGTCAAAGGGTTAGAGCCCTAGATCCCCAAAATATTAAAGTCAAAGGTAAAACTTGAGAAGAAGAGCAATTCTGGGGACATTCACAAGAAGTCAATTGAACCCCTTATGAAAGGGTTAGAAAGCTTTAAACCTAAATCCCCAACAAATTGTCAAAATTATAGTCAAAGGGTTAGAACCTTAGATCTCCAAATTTTTCCAAAATTCAAATTTTAAGTGAATTGGTTTGAACCATGTCCCCAAAATGTCTAAAACAAAAAAAAATTGGCTTAAAACCTAAACCCCGATATATTTTTTTTAAAAATCTAACAAATCAGTGATTTTCCTTATCCAGTAGGAGCAGAACAATACATAATATCACTTTGCAATAAATGAAAAATAAATACTTTCTAATATTTCCTTGAGTCAAAGTCACCATCCAGCAAATTTTCCTTTCTATTTAGATATTCATTAAATGAAACCCAAGCAGAGAGTAAAATTCTTGGGAAATGTTGATATTTACACTTGATGTTTTGTATATAATCAGAATCCCCTTTTCAAACACCCATCTGGGGGATTCATAATGATTCCATGTATGTCAGATTTGGTGGAATAAGAAACACAAAGACTTAGAGCAAGTCTAACACCACTCCCATAGCACTTCCATATGCCAAAACCCATTACATATTGCTCCTAAACAATCTTGAACCTTTCCAGGCTGTATATTACTCCTGGATGTTTGTGGTCTATATTAAAACCCTAGATTGGAATGGCATCACACTGCCTTCCAGCTCTTGAAGAATTATCTGGTGAAACTTCTGTGATACCAGAATTACAAATGGAAAGACTGCTTGTGAATGTCTCCAGAATTACTCTTCTTCTCAAGTGCTCCTTAGCATTAACTTTGATGTGCCCCCCCCCCCCCCCCCCCCCCCAAAAAAAAAAAAAAAAAAGAAAAGAAAAAAGGTAAATAATAAATACTAATAAATACCTGTCCATCCAAAACAATTCACAATTGACCACTTCACATGTTACTGTTTTACCTATGCCCACACAAGCACACCTTGTAGGAGCAAGCATCAATGAAATATGAAATTCCCACTTCCCAGCAGAGCAGAGTTTAACATCAGGCATTCCCAAGTATGATGAAAACAAAGTGGAAGTTGAAAGCCATACCTCAGGTAATTCCAGGCAGGACCCTTCAATTGCTAAAATTGAATCCCATACCCCACAGGGTTCAAAACTTGGCTTTTAATTGGCTGCCTTGATTTGTTTATTTGGGGTTTTACATCGCTTTCAACACTGTACAGGTCATATCACGATGGGTAGTTGGAAGGGCAGAGGAAACCAGTACATAAAGTTCGTTAGGGTTCTGTACTGTAAACTGCCAACCAACGGCAAGCAACTACCAGCTTTCTCACTTGATGCCGTGCCGGGAATCGAACCCCGGCCTCAGAGGTGGGAGGGATTCAACAAAGCAATGTCTGTCAGTCAGCAGTGGCAACATGAGAAAACTAAAATATTATATGTATCTTATGTTTTCAAAATCTTCCAACCCTAGTATTTGGTACAACTCTTGTGTGTTGGTAACACAAGGAAGTTACCTGTTCATCCACCTTCCTGTCTTGTTTAGTTCACCTTGAGCATTAGTCTAAGGTCAATGCCATTTTAAATGTGTGATATATGTGAACCTTCAATAATATGGGATTTTTATAACAAAAAATAAAACACATTCTGTTATAAATAAGTTCTTTTTTAATTTGAACATAAGCCATTAAAATTTCATCACTAGACATATGTCTGTCTTTTGTTTTAAGTTCTGTAGAATAATAATAATAATAAGCAAATGCCACTATAATATAAACACCTAGACACTTTCCACTGAAATATACAGACGATTGGCCAGTACTACATCTACACAAAGTCAGCAACAGTATACAACTCAACAAAAGATATTTTCTCACACTATTTAAATCTGAACAAAGGCTATACAGTTGAATTGCAGAGTTCCACTCCTAGATGTTAACAGTAGTTCTGTGTATACAATGTGTCTTGATGTGGGTGGACAGAGGTCGTTATGTGACACTGACAATCCAATAAGTCAACTTATCGGCTGCATTCTCACAGTAAGTGTATGAGCAATAAGTCGCTAAATATTCTACTGTAACAAGATATATTAACCCTAATCCCCACTGATGGCAGGAAAAGTTCAAACATTAGAAACAAACTATAAATTTCAATAACTTCTAAGTGTTTTTATACAATAATTCTATAAATTTCTTCAGTTTACAAAACAGTTTTCAAGAGAATGTGTGACTGTCATGATTGAAGGGGAAAAATAAAGAATAAAACTTTTAGTTTCCCAGAATTGAAATTTTTCTATTGGTGGTTTTCAGATACACCTGCCATTGTGGCCTAGTGAACAACACTTTGGCCTAGGTGGACCTCGATTCAATTCCAGGTACAACAGATCCATAGTAGATCGGACTAAAACTTAAAATAGTGGACTTTTGTCATTGCGTCCTATCAGCGTTTGCAGGATAAAGAACCTAATTGATAAATGTTCATCATTGAGACCCTGTTTGACTCAGGGGAATGTCAGACACTAGACACCTGGGGCTGTACTTGTGCATTCAGAATGGGTCAAATGGTGCCTTAAGTTCTGTAGTGAGTATAAATGAAGTATAAATATACAAAACAATACAAACATGTACTAGTGACCCAGACCTGCTGTCCTTGTAATGCATATTTCACATCAGTGACCCACTGTATTTCTGTACACTGCCGTAATATCTACTTCCAGGAGGAGAATACTACAATACTTAATGGATTTTATACAATAAAATTAAAAAAAATAGCACATTATTTGTTTCTGAACAAAAAGACTTTAACAGCCTTCAATTTGTCATGTTACAAAAAAAAAATAAACGACAATAAGAAATAATACTCGCCGCCATAAACAGATAAGAAACATTGTGTTATTTATGAACTGTTTTAAAAACATCAGAAAGGATTTCTTTCATGAGACTTTCTATTGGTACAAGTGCAGTTACAGACTACAAACAGTTTAACAACTGAAATACAAACCGATGAATCAAAGGGAAATTTAAACTAGAGGATCGCTCGCAAAAAAAAAAGATAATGTTTTTGCATAGCAAAAACAAAGCGTCCCGAAAAGGATATAAAGGTGAGTGCTAAAGTATTAAGAAAATGCTTCGTTTCTAGCCTTATACTGTTGTGGCAACCAAAGTCAGCGCAGTCTGCTCTATCTAGCACGGTTTTCAAGATATAAGCATTTTTGTGTTTTGCAAAAAATAAAAATATTAAAAATGTCCGCTATATTTGGCGAGACAAAAATATTTTGAAAATTGGCATGGCTACTCTGCAGAGATACCCAGCAGGTCCAAAATTTTGTTGAGTTCACTCCATATAGCACGGTTTTCGAGATATAAGCATTTTTGTGTTTTGCAAAAACTTTGAAAATTCAAAATGGCCACCATTTTTGGGGAGACAAAAATTTTTGTCAAGACCAATGCCGTGGTGTGTATCTCCCGCCGAGCATTAAAGCAGAAGAAATAGCTTTTCCGAGATATTCACAATTTTTCATTTTCGTGTGTGAAAGGTCTTCCAAAGGTAGGTGAATGAGTTATTTGAGAAAAATTGGCTATCTGCAATACTATTAAGAGATAATTCACATTTACTCATTTTGAGTAGGTGAATAATTATCTATGGGTCTGAAACTTCACCAAGTGAAAGCTCTCCCAAAAGTAGGTGAATGAGTTATTTGAGAAAAATTGGCTATCTGCAATACTTTTAGAGATAATTCGCATTTACTCATTTTGAGTAGGTGAGTAATTAGCTATGGGTCTGAAACTTCACCATGTGAAAGCTCTCCCACAAGTAGATGAATGAGTATTTGATAAAAATTGGGTATCCACAATACTTTCACAGATAATTAGCATTTACTCATTTTGAGTAGGTGAATAAATAGCTATGGGTCTGAAACTTCACAGAGTGAAAGCTCTCCCAAAAGTAGGTGAATGAGTTATTTGAAAAAAATTGGCTATCTGCAATACTTTTAGAGATAATTCGCATTTACTCATTTTGAGTAGGTGAGTAATTTGCTATGGGTCTGAAACTTCACCAAGTGAAAGCTCTCCCAAAAGTAGGTGAATGAGTTATTTGAGAAAAATTGGCTATCTGCAATACTTTTAGAGATAATTCGCATTTACTCATTTTGAGTAGACGAGTAATTAGCTATGGGTCTGAAACTTCACCAAGTGAAAGCTCTCCCAAAAGTAGGTGAATGATTAATTTGAGAAAAATTGGCTATCTGCAATACTTTTAGAGATAATTCGCATTTACTCATTTTGAGTAGGTGAGTAATTAGCTACGGGTCTGAAACTTCACCAAGTGAAAGCTCTCCCAAAAGTAGGTGAATGAGTTATTTGAGAAAAATTGGCTATCTGCAATACTTTTAGAGATAATTCGCATTTACTCATTTTGAGTAGGTGAGTAATTAGCTATGGGTCTGAAACTTCACCAAGTGAAAGCTCTCCCAAAAGTAGGTGAATGAGTTATTTGAGAAAAATTGGCTATCTGCAATACTTTTAGAGATAATTCGCATTTACTCATTTTGAGTAGACGAGTAATTAGCTATGGGTCTGAAACTTCACCAAGTGAAAGCTCTCCCAAAAGTAGGTGAATGATTAATTTGAGAAAAATTGGCTATCTGCAATACTTTTAGAGATAATTCGCATTTACTCATTTTGAGTAGGTGAGTAATTAGCTATGGGTCTGAAACTTCACCAAGTGAAAGCTCTCCCAAAAGTAGGTGAATGAGTTATTTGAGAAAAATTGGCTATCTGCAATACTTTTAGAGATAATTAGCATTTACTCATTTTGAGTAGGTGAGTAATTAGCTATGGGTCTGAAACTTCACCAAGTGAAAGCTCTCCCAAAAGTAGGTGAATGATTAATTTGAAAAAAAACTGGCTATCTGCAATACTTTTAGAGATAATTCGCATTTACTCATTTTGAGTAGGTGAGTAATTAGCTATGGGTCTGAAACTTCACCAAGTGAAAGCTCTCCCAAAAGTAGGTGAATGAGTTATTTGAGAAAAATTGGCTATCTGCAATACTTTTAGAGATAATTAGCATTTACTCATTTTGAGTAGGTGAGTAATTAGCTATGGGTCTGAAACTTCACCAAGTGAAAGCTCTCCCAAAAGTAGGTGAATGAGTTATTTGAGAAAAATTGGCTATCTGCAATACTTTTAGAGATAATTCGCATTTACTCATTTTGAGTAGGTGAGTAATTAGCTATGGGTCTGAAACTTCACCATGTGAAAGCTCTCCCAAAAGTAGGTGAATGATTAATTTGAGAAAAATTGGCTATCTGCAATACTTTTAGAGATAATTCGCATTTACTCATTTTGAGTAGGTGAGTAATTAGCTATGGGTCTGAAACTTCACCAAGTGAAAGCTCTCCCAAAAGTAGGTGAATGATTAATTTGACAAAAATTGGCTATCTGCAATACTTTTAGAGATAATTCGCATTTACTCATTTTGAGTAGGTGAGTAATTAGCTATGGGTCTGAAACTTCACCAAGTGAAAGCTCTCCCAAAAGTAGGTGAATGAGTTATTTGAGAAAAATTGGCTATCTGCAATACTTTTAGAGATAATTCGCATTTACTCATTTTGAGTAGACGAGTAATTAGCTATGGGTCTGAAACTTCACCAAGTGAAAGCTCTCCTAAAAGTAGGTGAATGATTAATTTGAGAAAAATTGGCTATCTGCAATACTTTTAGAGATAATTCGCATTTACTCATTTTGAGTAGGTGAGTAATTAGCTATGGGTCTGAAACTTCACCAAGTGAAAGCTCTCCCAAAAGTAGGTGAATGAGTTATTTGAGAAAAATTGGCTATCTGCAATACTTTTAGAGATAATTAGCATTTACTCATTTTGAGTAGGTGAGTAATTAGCTATGGGTCTGAAACTTCACCAAGTGAAAGCTCTCCCAAAAGTAGGTGAATGATTAATTTGAAAAAAAACTGGCTATCTGCAATACTTTTAGAGATAATTCGCATTTACTCATTTTGAGTAGGTGAGTAATTAGCTATGGGTCTGAAACTTCACCAAGTGAAAGCTCTCCCAAAAGTAGGTGAATGAGTTATTTGAGAAAAATTGGCTATCTGCAATACTTTTAGAGATAATTAGCATTTACTCATTTTGAGTAGGTGAGTAATTAGCTATGGGTCTGAAACTTCACCAAGTGAAAGCTCTCCCAAAAGTAGGTGAATGAGTTATTTGAGAAAAATTGGCTATCTGCAATACTTTTAGAGATAATTCGCATTTACTCATTTTGAGTAGGTGAGTAATTAGCTATGGGTCTGAAACTTCACCATGTGAAAGCTCTCCCACAAGTAGATGAATGAGTTATTTGATAAAAATTGGGTATCCGCAATACTTTTACAGATAATTAGCATTTACTCATTTTGAGTAGGTAAATAATTAGCTATGGGTCTGAAACTTCACCATGTGAAAGCTCTCCCAAAAGTAGGTGAATGAGTTATTTGAGAAAAATTGGCTATCTGCAATACTTTTAGAGATAATTCGCATTTACTCATTTTGAGTAGGTGAGTAATTAGCTATGGGTCTGAAACTTCACCATGTGAAAGCTCTTCCAAAAGTAGGTGAATGAGTTATTTGAGAAAAATTGGCCATCTGCAATACTTTTAGAGGTAATTCGCATTTACTCTTTTTGAGTAGGTGAGCAATTAGCTATGGGTCTGAAACTTCACCAAGTGAAAGCTCTTTGGGATAGCTGCTCTGCAGAGATACCCTGAAGATAAAAAAATTTCGTCGAAATCGCTCTATGTAGCACGGTTTTCGAAATATTAGCATTTTCGTGTTTTGCAATTTTTGCGCAAAAATTCGAAAATTCAAAATGGCCGCCATTTTTGGCAAGATAAAATTTTTTTGAAAATTGGCATGGCTACTCTGCAGAGATACCCAGTGGGTCAAAAATTTCGTCGAAATCGCTCTATCTAGCACGGTTTTCGAGATATAAGCATTTTTGTGTTTTGCAATTTTGCGAAAAATTCGAAAATTCAAAATGGCCGCCATTTTTTGCGAGAAATTTTTTGTTTGAAAATTGGCATGGCTACTCTGCAGATATACCCTGTGGGTCAAAAATTTCGTCGAAATCGCTCTATCTAGCAGGGTTTTCGAGATATAAGCATTTTTATGTTTTGCAATTTTTGCGAAAAATTCGAAAATTCAAAATGGCCGCCATTTTTGGCGAGACAAAAATTTTTTCAAAATTGGGATAACTACTCTGCAGAGATACCCTGCGATTCAAAAATTTTGTCGAAATCGCTCTATCTAGCACGGTTTTCGAGATATAAGCATTTTTGTGTTTTGCAATTTTTGCGAAAATTTCGAAAATTCAAAATGGCCGCCATTTTTGGCCAGACAAAATTTTTTTTGAAAATTGGGAAAAGTACTGCGCAGACAAATCCTGCGGGTCAAAAATTTTGTCGAAATTGCTCTATCTAGCACGGTTTTTGAGATATAAGCATTTTTGTGTTTTGCAATTTTTGCGAAAATTTCGAAAATTCAAAATGGCCGCCATTTTGGGCGAGACAAAAATTTTTTGAAAATTGGGAAAACTACTTCGCAGAGATACCCTGCGGGTCAAAAATTTCGTCGAAATCGCTCTATCTAGCACGGTTTTCGAGATATAAGCATTTTTGTGTTTTCCTTATTTGGAAAATTCGTAATGATTAATTAATCATTAATTACTCGGCCATTTCTTGACCAATCAATGCCAAAATCTAATGATTTCCAGATTTTAATAGAATGAATGTATTTGCCAAGTTTCAGGTGAATTGATAAAATTCCTTTCAAGTTATCATCCGGACAAGCTTCCCCATCGAAAAAAGACATTTTTGGTCATGTGACCTCTCTGATTGGTTGAAATGTCACTGCAGCATATTCAAAAAAATTCCCCAAGGCTACTGCCTAAACCTGCCAAATTTGAAAAGAATCCGCCTAACGGTTACAGAGTTATAAGGAAAACAAAATGCGGAGCCGGCGGAGCCGGCGGAGCCGCCGGAGCCGGCGGAGCCGGCGGAGCCAGAAGCTCTCCCATACACAAACAAGCGTCCCTTGCGGGACGCTTAATGACTATAGTACTGTTTCAGCTGGAATTTGGAGCCTTAAACTGGCATAGTCCAATCAAATTACAGTTTTCAAGAGGAAAGATTTCTAATAGAGTTCATAATCAGATGACATTTGTGACTATAGTTCACTTCCTGCTTGTGCTAATTTAAGGCGTGTGCTGAATTATGGCAGCAAGTAGTATAACCAGTGCATTATGCATTAAGATGCTGTTTTATAGCAGTAAATATATAGAATTACTTCAGAATGACGACACATACAGCGATAACCCTGTCAAACTTAATCTCAAAGGAAGTACAGCGGAAAACTTCTACTACGTAATAAGGATTATCAGATAACATTAAACTGACAAGATCAACAAATTTTTAAAACAATACCATAATATCATTACAATATCAAAACTGTCGTAATTTCAGTTTTTTTTGAGGTATTTACAATCACTATATTTTCATTTATTTTAGTTTTTTTTTCCGTAGATTGAACCAGTAGTAACTTAAATTTTAATCTTGTCCACAAGATATGCACACACATATCTTTAATATTCTGGCCAAGTTTTTAAGCGTTTACCTGTGCATTGTGAATAATATTTGCTCAACATATAAAGCACCTTCAATAACCATGATACGGCCATTTTTAAAATTAGAATCAAGATGGTTCAATTGTAAGTGCTTCAACGTGAGCAGAGAATACCACAAGTGACACGGAAAGAACATTTCCTTCAAGGGCCGGATAACTTTTAATACATAATTCTATTAAACAGAGTTCAAAGAGGACTGACTAAGGATGGCGAGAAGGTTTCAACACAAGTGATTGCCTCGAAAAGTTTCAGCAAGTTGTACACTTGTTAATGTATAGAAGCAGATTTTCTTTTCTTACTTCCAATGATTGGACATTCTAATCAAATTTGAGATTTCTGAGTCAATGTTGTGTAAAATTTATAAAAGTTAAAAAAAAAAACAGATTTTGTTTTAAAGTTTCAAATCAACTGACTGGTGTCTTTACCACTACTTAACAATAACTTGCTGTCATAGTCATGTGTCCTTTTTGATTTCCTCTAAATATAGAAGTGAGAGCACATAATTTGAGTAAGAAATAACTACTATCCACTACCTTGTTTTCAGTGCTAGACTTATACACTGAATGGACATGCCTGACCTTTTCAGTTGTAACGTATAAGACAGCATGACAGCATATGTGTGTGTAAATTTTGTCATGACAAAATACACAAGAAAAATACAGACCAGTCCGAGTCAATTTCTTTGAATGATAAGAAAAATAAGTCCGAATTTACGCAAAGAAAGCCCAAAACCTAGTCAGGAAACTCATCCACATTAAGTGGTATCGGTGAATATAAATGCTTCAATTTCTTAAACGTAAGATTTTTTCGCCATTTCTGAACAGATGGTGATACTTGAAATACAAAGTATGGAAACTAATCTGGAATATTTAGTGCTGATCCATTCCCACAAATTTCATGAAAAATTTGAACAATAAAGGAGGTCGTCTCTGTTGCAGTGAGTTTTTCTCTCCAAAATGTGAAATATTTCTTACTGCCCAAATATTTAAGAATTACAAGATAAATACAAATCAGACTATAGAACTGCTTGGTAATTCTTACCAAGTTCACTACACAGATTTTTATACAGACAACAACATCAAAATATCACAAAATATTTGCTGGATATGTCAAAAACATACCCTAAATACAGGTGTCTTTTGTAAAAACAGTCACAGACACACAATTATCTGCGAAATAAAGACTCAACTACAGACACATGTTAGGCCAGCTGACAAATTAAGGTCGAAAATATGGTTGTCAATCAGTTTCAAACTTAAAAGGGGAGATGGCAAAGACATACATACTTTTTTACACTTGGACAGTGTCAGACCTTAAATCATTATTTGACATTTACTATTCCGGTTAATCCTAAATGTTCTGAAATGAGTCGACAAAATCAATCACAAATGAGATTTAGTGTAACCATAGTGAGTGATGATCATGATTTTAGAATTATAATCTACATTAGTGGTACACAGCCAAGTCTTGTGTAAGGCAATATATCAAATCACAAATTACACTTGGTAAATATATTCCTGTTAATCAAACGACTATATTTATAGAGACGTCTCAGATCAGGTGACAACTCTAATCATAAATGTTTAAGTGAAAGTAAAATATGGGATTTAGCTAAGGGTCATATTAGTGCAGAATATCAGAATTTCCCACATATTTTCACATATTGAGTTCTATCCTTCAACCACCTATGTAAATCTAAATAATATTTAACGAAACCAACTTGGCAAATGCAAACCCCTTTAAAATCACTTGTTTAAAAAATCAATCTGCAAATTCAGTTTGACATTATTTTATAAACAAACAAATACGGTTTCTGCTCAGCAAACTTAAAGGGGGGGGGGGGGGGGGGGGGCAAAAAATTATCACACTATGTTTACAGTTAGAGTCAGCAAAACAACCCACACCCACCGTATTTTTAAAAAGGTTTTAAAAAACTCGCTCACAGTTTACAACTACAGACGTTAGGATTCACACAATAAATACTAGTTTCCTAAACACTTTAGCACCTCTCACGTCCAAAATACAATGACCACTAAAAACCCACGCGTTACTACTCAATCACATGGGCACAACACCTCACTACAGCACAGCATCTGCTAGCCAAACTCACTGAAATCTGGGTTCAGGTGCTTCAAATATACTTACAAATAGGAAAAGGTAAACAATATGACACTGAGGACCACTCTCATAATCTAATCATTATTTTATGGCGCTTAATCAATGGATTTGGTGAATTCTACTTTGCAGAAACATATCAGTCGAAAGTTCATTGAACTACATGACTAGGCTATAAACCACATGCCAGGGATTGAACAAAAAATTGTGATGGAAAAAAAGATGAAAAAATCCTGCAAAATTAGTTAAGATTTTAAGCTCATTTCCAAACGATGCCACAGAAGAAGCACCAGTGATCCCTAGTGATTGTCTGTTCCATAAGAATTCTTACTGAAGCCAAAGGTCAAGAGTTCAAAGGTCATCTAAAATCATCCCTATGTGTAATGTGATGGTGAACTGAACATACTGACACATGCATGGCAAGTGTCACATAATAGAATGACATTGATATCTTTTTACATCCAATATTGATGTCCACACTGACAAATACTCAGATGTCAGTTTACAAATATGCAAAATTGAAAATTTTAATTACTTAAATGTAGCTTTTATAAGCTACAAGCTTACCATGTGGGACTGAATGCTTTACTGGTTGCCGCGAGGCACAGACGACCAACGCTCGAGAAAAACAAGCATGCAGTTGGTTCGGCCTCATAGGTTGTTGTGACGTCATCACTTCCTGTGTATCAGCCTCCTTTTCGTTGAGATTAAACCCATGTCCCCTCAGCTGTAATACAGCGGGGAGGTAGGGTGGGACTCTTCTCAGTCCCACATGGTAAGCTTGTAGCTTATAAAAGCTACATTTAAGTAATTAAAATTTTCAATTTTATTGCGCTACAATAGCTTACCATGTGGGACTGAATGCTGAATTCAACCGCCCGGTGGCGGGATTACAGCTGAGACTGGAAGGTCTGAATGTTGTTTTTCTCGAATTGAGAGTAATAAAAAATAGTTCCAAAAAATTTCCAGTCTGAGTCCCATTTACAGAGTCCCAATCCTGAAGGTCGGACTTGTAAAGAGCCAAAAACCTGATGAGAATACACAGTGTCGTACACTGTAGGGTGTTTGGAAGGAGGATTGTGTACCCGGAGTACACAGATAGGAAGAACCCCAAAGGGCTATGACGTCAGAAATGAGGTCAAGGTTCGAGAATTGCTATTTGCAACCTTATTATAAGTCAACCTTATGGTCCCAAGAAGTTAAAGTTAACGTAAAGTTAATATGTGTGACCTTACCTGTAACACCCTGATGAGGTAGCTTATACCTAGACCTGGGGAGACTCCTGAAGGATTAGCTGTAGCGGACGTGCCCCCCCCCCTTTAGTTTCCGAAGAAGACATCACTGAGGAGAAGGGTCTAGGACCTGTTGAGCCGCTACTACTGGTCCCAGATACATGTTGTTGTCGTTGTCCGACCAAGTAAGGTCTTTTAGGTAAAAATTGGTAAACGTGTTGTGAGCTTTCCAGTGACACGCTTGCATGATCTGGTCCACCGATACCCCACCGTAAAAAGCCTTAGAGGCTGCGAAGGCCCTAATGTCATGCGCTTTAACTTGGACTAAGTCCAAGGCTTGCTGGTCTGCTTGCTTATAACAAAGTAGAATGGTTTGTTTCAACCATGAAGAGAGAGTAGCGGGTCTGATATCTGAGGTATGTCCTTTCTTGAAGGAGATGAAAAGAAGGGACCGGGACCCTCTCAGGTCCTTGGTTCGGTCCAGATAGTACCTCAAAGCCCGTACAGGACACAAGGTCCTGTCTTCTTTGAATTGTCTATCTACAATGGTAGTCAAGGCAGGAATAGTCACCGGAGACACACTTTGAGAACCTTCTCTTGCTAGCTGGTTTTTGGCTATAAAATCGGATGAAGGGAACAAGGCTACCTTTTCCCATTGGCCTAGATTAGATACTTTGTTGGCGACCCATGCGTGGATTTCACTGCGGCGTTTGCCGGAGGCCAGAGCTAGCAAGAAAGCAGTCTTGAGAGTGAGATGTTTGAGGTCTGTGTCTTTCATAGGCTCAAAGGGCGCTTTTGTGAGCTCATTGAGGACAACAGATAGGTTCCACTGAGGAAGGTTTCTGGAACTCTTGGGGCGATCCCTGTGAAAACTGGAGAGCAACCTGTGAAGGTCCTCATTATGGGCAATATGCTGGGCCGTAGGGCCTAGAGTGTCAACAATAGCTGTCCTGTAACCATCAATGGTAGAGGGGCGCCTGTTTAGGTCTTGGTACAGATACATAAAGAAATCTGAGATTTGCTTCACAGATGGTGAGGAGAAATCCACCGAATTATCTCTGCACCATTTTTCAAATAGGGCCCACTTTGATTTGTAGATGTTCCTTGTTGAAGACCGCTGAGGTGCAGCAATTCTCTCTGCCACTTCCACAGAGAAGCCTTGTTCTTGGAGTTGTCCACTCCTAGAGACCAGGCGTGGAGGTTGAGGTGCTGCGGGGAGCTGTGGAACACAAAGTTGTGGGACTGCTTGAGGAGAGTTGTCGACACCGGGAGTTGTAGAGGGATCTCTGTTGAGAGCTGCACTAGGTCCCAGAACCAGGGCATCCCTGGCCAGCCTGGGGCTATTAGAATGATCAGGCAGGAGCATTGCCTGATTTTTTGGATCACCCTGTAAAGGAGAGCCGTTGGAGGGTAAGCATAAGCAGTGAGACCCGTCCAGTCTATGTTTAGAGCATCTATGTCCCAGGCCTGGGGGTCTGGGATAGGAGACACGTACAGAGGGAGCTTGTGGTTCAGATGAGTGGCAAAAAGGTCCACGTGGGGAGTGAACCACTTTCGGCAGATCTGTTTGAACACCTGTGGATGGAGTGACCATTCGGTCGACTGAACCTGGTTCGACCTGGAAAGTAGGTCGGCCATCACATTCAGGCACCCTGGAATGTGTCTGGCTTTCAAGATTATGTGATAGTGGTGGCACCAGGTCATGAGTCTCCACAGGAGTGCGCACATCTCCGCCGAGTGTGTTCCCCCTTGTTTGTTTATGTAAGCTACCACAGTTGAGTTGTCCGTGGCAACTAGCACTGTTTGGTCCTGACACTGGTCTTTGAAGTGTCTCAAAGCCAGAAAGACAGCTTTCAATTCTAGGACATTTATGTGAAGTCCTTTTTCCTGAGGTGACCACAGCCCTTTTGTAGAACTTTGTTCTAAGTGAGCGCCCCAGCCTTCGTTTGAGGCGTCTGTAAAGAGTTGGATACTGTGGTCTTTGGGATGAAGGTCGGCGCCTATCATCACCTTTGCAGGATTCTGCCACCAGTCCAGATGAGCAGAAATGACTTCTGTCCAGGGAAGGAGGCTGTCCAGCGACTGAGGAAATTTCCAGTGCTCTTTCAGGTGAAACTGAAACGGTCTCATGTGAAGGCGTCCCTCCGGGACCATCTTCTCCGTTGAGGCTAGCAACCCAATTAGAGACATCAAACATCTTGCACTCAAAACATGTTTCGACTTGAGACGTAGGATCAAATCCTGAAGTTTGAGCCATCTCTCTTGAGTGGGTTTTACAAGGGCTGAATCTAGGTGGTATTCGTAGCCCACGAACGAGAACACCTGAGTTGGTTTCAGTTCTGATTTCTCTTGGTTTAAGATCCATCCCAAGGACTGGGTGAGATCTACCACTGTCCGAGTGTCCACTAATGCTTCCTCCTGGGACTGAGACCTGATCAGCCAGTCGTCCAGGTATTGATGAAGTCTGAGTCCTCTGCTGAGGGCCATGAGCTTCACTTCTTTGACGACCATGGTGAATACCTGGGGGGCTGTGGCTAGTCCGAATGGGAGCGAGGTGAACTGGAACACCTGTGACCTGTGGCAAAATCTTAGATACTTCCTTGAGTTTGGATGGATGGGGATGTGGAGGTAAGCGTCTGACAGGTCTATTGACGCTACCCATTCCCCCGGAATCAGAGAAGTCCTGATGGACTCTGGCGTTTCCATTTTGAACTTTTCTACGTGTAGAAAAGTGTTGAGCCTGCTTAGGTCTATTACTGGCCTCCACCTTTGGTGAGGCTTGGGTACAAGAAAGAGGCGACTGTAAAACCCGAGAGATTTTACATTTTCCACCCTTTCGATAGCGTTCTTTAACAGGAGAGACTGGATGCAATCGGCCAAGGCTTGGTCTTTTTGAGGGGCCTTGTACTCTGACACAATCAGAGGAAATCTTATCAAGTTTGGCCTTGAGAGGAATGGCAGAACGTAGCCATTGGTGATGATATTTAACACGTTGGCTGAGCAATTGTTTGCGTGCCAGTCTCTCCTGAAAGAACGGAGGCGACCTCCTACTGGTGGATTGACTGAGGCTTGATAGGAGTCATTGGGAAGAGGGGTTTCCACGCCCTTTTCCTTTGTTGTGGGGTCGAAAACGACCCCTGGAGCCTCTGAAGTTTGGTTTTCCTCTAGAAGAGGGAAACGAATAGTTGCTGCTTTGGGAGGAATTGCCCCCAAAGGGGCGTTTCCTGTAGGAGCCTCTTCTCTTATTGTGGTGGGAACCACGAAAGGGCTTATTTTGGTAGGGTCCGAAACCCTGAGCATCTTTTGAGGTGCCTTTTTTGAGAAGGAAGTCCTCGCCTTCCTTCACTGACTGGGAGTTGAACAGGGAACGAGTCCAGAGAGAGGAATTCCTGAGCTCTTGACGTCTGGTTTCCCCTAATTGTGGCTGCAGATGGGACATTTCGGCTTCGCGTCTTAGCAAGCCGGAAGTTGCCATTGTATAAAGTTCCCTTTGTAAAATATGGGCAAGGGATTTGCTCAGGCAGGTTATGGCCTTATGTTGAATAGTGAGGGTCTTCTCCCAGAGATCAAAGTAGTCATAGGCCTCATCATAACCACGTTTTACTGCTTTTTCAGGGTCGGCACCTTTCCTGACCTGGGACTTGACCTTCTTGAAGGTTTCTTTTAGTCCATAACGACACCTCCTCATGGTAGAGTTGCAGGAGGAGGATGTCTTGGCAAAACAAGGTCGTGAAATTCAAAGTGGTTAGATTGTACCTTGCCTGTTGTTCTAAGTCCTTGAGGACAGAGAGTGGGACCTTGCCTAAAGGGGCCCCCGAAGGTTTAGGAGATATACAGATCTTGGCAAAGTCTGCATTTAAGTCTTGGAGTTTCTCCGAAAAACAAGGTTGTCCAACCTTGTACCACTTAGAAGTGGAAGGGGGGGGCTTTGGGTATTTGCCCTCTGCCAGGTTTGCAGCCATAAGGTCATTGTTGAATTTGTCAAAGGCATCTCTTATACCAGAGTTGAGGGGCAACATAGCTGATGGACCCGTAGGTCTCAGCTCTTGGACGGCCACCTCGTCATCGATACCTATGATAGCAGTAGCAGGTCTGGGGACTGAATCCCTCGGATCAGGTAATTTGAGGATACGTCGAAAAGTATCTACCTCCTCCGCATATTGATTTGGGATGTCAGCCAGAGCCACATCCCTATAGTAGGGCGGGTCAAGGTCAATTTGAGGATGTTCCTGATCATCAGAGGCCATTCTCTGGGGCTTGGGAGACCTGTGTTTACGTCTAGGGGACTGATCCTCCCCAGACGATGAGGGCAAATATGCGGACCTTGACTTATGTTTAGACTTGTCAGAGTGCTTTTTAGGTCTAGAATATGAAGGGCGATCATGATCGGAATCAGATCCCGAACCTGAGATTGGAGCATGGCTAACCTTGTGAGAGGACGTCTTGGGGCGAACAGACTGTGTCTGTTCGGAAGAGCTAAGACGAATGTCCGAACCTTGCTCGGCCTGAAGGCGAGGAGGAAGAGAAGGGCCATATTCAATATCCATGGGTTCAGAAGCACTGACAGAGGTCTGAGGTTCGGTGCGAACAGCCGAAGAGGCGATCTTATCAGCCAGCCCTTGTTGAGATTTTAGGAAATCTTCACGCATAGATTTAAGGGCATCATAGATGTTGGCCTGAAAAACACCGAATTTCTGATCAAATTTGTGGTCCAAAGACTTTTCTACAGAAGAATGGACTTTATGATGTAAGGCTGTACTGGGAGTGGGAGGAACAGTACGCCCTGGTGTAGTAAGAGGCAAAGGATCGAAAGATAAGGGTCTGGGACGTGGAGGTGAAGTAAACAAATGATCGGCCGCAGCTTCAAGTTCGGCTTGCGATCCAGAAAACGATTCAAAAGAATCGCCAAGAACCTCGTCCCGATCTTTGTCCGATGCCTGAGAAGTGGGATGTTTTTTCTTGTATCGTCTTCTATTAGCAATTTTAGTGGACTGTTCGTCTGTGAAAGACGCACAGATTTGACAAGTACCAGCTTTTGTAACACACAGATCATCGCCCTTCCCTGCATCTCTGCAGGAAGGGCAATAGCCATGACTGTCGAATGGCTGACAGAAATGATTGTATTTGCTGGATCTGGGTTTATCTTTAGAAGACTGGTGGGCGGTGGCCATGTTTTAATGCAATAAAATATGAAAATACTCCGAACCGTAGATTCGAGCAGTACTAGTGTAGTGGCGAGCACACAACACGCGAAAAAAGAAGACGTTAAAAAACTGACAAAATACAGCACCGGAAGTGCTGAAAATTGGGTATAAGATTCTATACTGCTAAATAAAGGAAAAGCCGAATTATGGACGAATGACAAACAATATATCCAGAGATATAATAGAAAACAGCTTTGAAAACTTAGCAGAGCATCCAATATGGCGGCGACCAACGAAAAGGAGGCTGATACACAGGAAGTGATGACGTCACGACAACCTATGAGGCCGAACCAACTGCATGCTTGTTTTTCTCGAGCGTTGGTCGTCTGTGCCTCGTGGCAACCAGTAAAGCATTCAGTCCCACATGGTAAGCTATTGTAGCGCAATAAAATTGAAAATTTATTGGATCTTCCTTCCTGAAGGAACGATTTTCTATTAAATAAAATTTCTTTTTGTATCAGGACGGGTCGCTAGCATTTTACATGCTGGGATACTTTCAAAATACTAAAAAGCTAAAATCTGAAACACATAACCTGAAAAACAAACCGCAATTTCTTATGGGTTGGTTTTGGCAGATTTTAATGTTATATTCAGGGCATGTCTTGTTGACCATATTTTGTCTTCAGCGACTTCACTTTGTGTTAGCAGGCTACACTAGAATATCACTTTTTTGGTATTCCGGAGTCCCATTGAGGGAATATTGATTTTTTGACATATTAAGTGGTAGTACTGACTAGGTTTACTGAGGGTCTTATTATAAATAGTTCTCCGAAATTCTAGCTAAGACGTAACAGTGTGAACCATGTTTAAGAGGGTGAAAACTAGTTCATGAAAACAACAGATTCAGAAAACAATCAAACTTTGGCTACCAGAGGCTGCACTTAGTACTACTGTACAGCTAGTTATATCACTGACTAGAAATTAATCATATAAGACCGAATTGAACTTTTTACATATTAGTTCTACAACACAAAAAAACACGATTTAGAATCAAAAAGATTCACAGAAAAAAAAAAAAAATTACAGCGACGATACAACATGTCAGGAGAACATTATGATTACAAGAAAGCATTAAAAATAGTGGACACAATTGAAGGGGACATTGTAACAAAAGCGGTTTAAAACATGAAAAATGACAGAACACACTCTCACGGATTCACATATGGACAAGTAATTGTGACAACACATTGCGACTACAAATATTTCCTTATTTGGATAAAACAACTGTCTCGGGTTACAACAGACTAAACATTCGAAGCAACTGAAAAGGACACTATCACAAAGACAGTGAAAATATGTTCACTTGTATAATGTCACTTTAAAACGCCCTTTAAAAGGATTTGTAAGATGGAACACTTTCAACACAGTGAAATTGATGGAGAAACAATCCTGGTGTTTGTTGCTGAAACCCACGATCACATTAAAAGTAAGCTTTGCATGAAATAATCTAGGACAAGTTGATCCTGTAAAAAACCACAATAACCTGCTGAATACAAAAACTCATTTTCTTTCAGAATAAAACAGTTTTAACAGCTCATAACAGTTACTGCGGGTTTTAACATAGCTACAAATAATTATGCTAATTTGGAGGCCAAAGCTTAACCATGTTATTACCACAGCTGATAGCCATTTATATGACTGTATTGTATTCATTAACTGTTTCCTGTAGTTAAATACAAATACATACATTAAAGGCAGTTATTGCATTGTTTAACCATTTAATGACTGTGATACGACTGTAACTTGCACTGTAACAGCAATAGTGTGATATTCCTTGGTTGTAAAAGCAATACATATGTAATATGATTATTTTGCTCATAAAAAAAGATTTACATGGAAACCAACTTAATTTGTAGAAATATTTTTACAAAACTGTTTGAAAATGCTCAAAATAGATTTAACAACATACAATAATTGTCTGTTTTAGAAGCAACAAAAGGAACTTGCTTGTGAGCAAGAATAACATTATTTACTCATGAACTCCAACATCTTACAATTGTATCCATTGTATTTTATAAACGGTATTCGTTTTGTTTTTGCTTGAAAGTTGCCACCTCAATTTCATGAATTATATACATTTACACACACATGAAAAAAATGCATCAAAATGTAGCAAAATAAATAAAGAAATCAGAAAATAAAATTCATTGTGAAATATAAATGTTAAGATTTGTTTTTTTTTTTTGCATTTTACAGAAGTCATAATCACAAAACCATTTTCTCTGCAATAACAAAGTAAGGAATTAAACTGTAGCAGTAACGTTATAGCAATAGCCTTACACATGTAATCACAGAAAATGTTTGAAACCTTTGCTGTTAGAGTACTGGATACTTTATTTTACATGAGTAAGGGTACTTTTTTGCTTTTCCAATGGAATACTGAAATTTTTCAGAAATTTTCACATCAAAATCAGCTTAGAATGGCTAAGATGCTTTTATATTTGAAGGAAAAAAATGAAACTTTTTGTTGATTTTATCACTAGAAATAAACCAGAAATATACAGCAATGCTCATACAATATTCGAGTTAAAGAATTACTCGTCACAGTAGTCTTACATGAAATTATAATTTTCCAAAATTATGTTGCAGATATTTATTGTTTTGCGAATACATCTGGTGTTTACTTTAATGAAGCATTTATTTTTAAATCTGAAAATAGTACCCGTAAATTGTATAGTTATTAATTTATTATGTGAGCTTGTTTGAAATTGGGCAATAGTTCTAAAATTTACAGTATTTAGGATGCCTATGCAAGATTACTTCAACTCAGCCAGGTATTAGGGTTACGTGTTTACACTTTCAACAAAAAAATAACTGCCATTAATTTCTACTTTAACACAGGGAAAGGTACTGAATAAATGAAGTAAGACTGTAGAAAAATCTCCTGATATGAGAAGGTATAAAATATACACACCAGTTCCACCAGGGAATAGATTCTTTGTTGTGTCACTCAGACCGTATAAATACACAGAAACAAGGCTACACTGACAGATATTCCAACATCCACACGAGTCTGTTACTGAGGTGACGCACAATGCATTGATGAACAAGAGATGCAGTATGTAGAACCATTAACTAACACAGTGCACCTCGGCCAAAGTGACTGAATTGCTCCAAAAGTCACAAAAAACCATAAGCTTTATAAGGTCCTCTTTTCTTGTTATAGGATTTATAACATTAATAGAATTTGTTTTGGCAAGTCAAGTGTTGGAATTCTGAGTCTTTTAACATTTCCAGTTATGTCAGAGTAGGCAATGTATGCACTCCAGTTTTGTTCAAAATGGGCTGGATTCAAACATGGTCTGAGATGAGTAAACAAATAAACATTTTCCTTCGTAATCTGAACATATATTCAGCCAATATGGGAGACACAAAAAATTGTCCAAGATAGATAGTTCACAAAAGACACAATCACAGTTTTGATTTTCATGTCAGACTGGTTAACAACTGGGCCAATGATCTGAGAAAATAGAGTACAGACTTAACTGACAACCAAACGTACGCCGATGAATACGTAACCTTACATATTGTCCTCAAAAGTAACCTACAAAAAGTAAACACATAAACTCATACACCAATACTGAAAGCTGACACAGATTAATTGTGTTTAAATTAGAAAAATACTAACCCCTCCCACTTTTTGGCGACCCCAACCCCCAATTAAAACCCCTACCCTAGGAGTGTTGGTGCCTTTCTGATATTTCAATATCGATAGTAAACTTCAATTTTCCTTTCACTAGCAATTGAACTGTCATTTGATGTCATAAAATATGCCACTCTACAGGTAGAATCATGCTTAAACTACTGATATGTTACTTAAATTTAATAACATTATCAACATTACGTAATATTATCATAGCGTTACACTGAAATATCAATTTATATCTCAAAATAAGTCATGTGCACTATAAATTGACAAGTTTCATGTCTAGCAGTTATAGATTACAGTTTCCTGGTAATGAGGAAACTGTTCAGTCAATGCTTGGATAATACATTGAAGCAGACATTGTTAATATTGATATTGAACCACTATCAATCGATACTGAAATACCGATATATGACACCAACACTTTCCCAACCCAATACTGCCTGCCAAGCATTTATGATCAGTCCCAACAATTATAGTCTCTGCATGTAACTTCTAAGTGATCTGTAATTGATAAGACCAAATTTTTGTGTTCAAAATGAAACCGTAATAGTGGTTATTTCAACTGTTGAACAGCAGAAACTCATGACAATTTTTGCTTGACAATACTTGCTAGGGAGGCAGTGTGTCTCTCCCCACAAATTCACACTTTGTCGCGTATTTTCTGTATGTTGATATTTTTCAGGGCTAAGTCAATATCACTGACTGCCTTTTGCAAGTTTCCCATGAGTTTGTCGTACTCATTGATATTCCCGCCAGACGACGTCTTCAGACTGTCACTGATGTTCTGTAGTGTAACCAGGAGCTCCCGGAACTGGAACTTTCCGTGTGGTGGTAGCGACTCCACATAACTCTGACACAGTGTGTAGAACTTGTCCACTTCATCAGACAGATGCACAAAGTTGGAGGCATGTTTACTTTGGACCGTGTTTAGGCTCTCTAACATGCCAGCGAGTCCCCGACATGCTTTTGTCACGCTTTCTTTGGTCACCGTTTTATCTGTGGTTTCCATGGTTTGTTGCATGATTGCAGACTTAGTTGCTGATGAGGCACTTTCTGAAGTGTCCACGTGATGCAGGGCATTGCGGCCTGGTAACTGACTCGGGGAGGAAATAATGGCCACTCCCTGTTTTGAGGTGGGCGTGCTGGAACTTGGTGGCTTATAACCCGGCGGTAGCAGAGCTTGCTTGGGGAAGGTGCCAGGGAGTGTGGAAACCTTATTAGGAAATTCTTGATTCACCTGCTTAACCTTGTCACTATTCCTAGCTTCTCTGTGTTGACAACTGGATGGTTTCTTTTTCTCTTCCCCTTTGCTCTTTCTCAATTTATTCTTGGCAGGTGGTGACCGTGGCAACACTTGGAACTCTGATTTCTGCACAAAAGCTGGCCGATCAGATTTGGGGTTCTCAGGACTATCGAGGCTTCCTTGTCTAGAATGTGAACCCGAGTGATCCTGAACTTTGAACTTTGCCCGGGTTTCTGACAGGTACCCTTCGCCACTACCAGTGGTCCTCCTAAGAACGGGAGGGCTGCGCTTTACAGCAAACGCCTCATGAAAACTGTCACCCATTTCTGTGCCTACATTGACAAAGCCACCTTCTTCTGAGGATGTGGAAACTTCTCGATTGTGTGCTACAATTTGTGACTTACTATTGTCCTTACTTGGCGTCTTGTTTTGGAATCGTGGTGACGGCACTGGTTTAGGTTTCTGTTTTTGTAGCTCCCCGCTGCCTCTATCGTAGGCTCCTGTACCTATGTTTTGAGTCTTTTGCTGCTGACCACAACTACTGGAGACATCTGACTTATTCCTACTGATGAGGTTAGAGGGTTTCTCCCCATCACCAACAGCACTCAGGTTATTAAGTGAGTGTGCAGAGGCTGACTTAGTGATGAATGCTGATGGTTTGACATTATGCTCCTTATTATCACAGTTGACTGCTGCTGTTTCCAAGGCCTGGTTTCTGACTTCTGGCTTCCAGGCTGCTGGCACATTTTGTTGCTCTGTTGCATACTTCTCCAGCCCATGTCTTAGGGAGGCTGAGCCCATGATAGGAGGCTTCTTACTTTTGCCCCTCTGTTGCTGCCGTTCCTCTAGCATGCTTTTCTCCACTCCGGCTCTCCATTCCTCCACCTTACGTTTCACTTCAGGTGTTGGCATCTGTGGATAGTTGGAGAGACTTACAGTGTCTCTCTCATCCTCTTCAACGTTTGTCTTTTTTTTAGGAGTTGTCGGTGGAAACTCTTGTGATTCTTTCCGAGGTAATGAAACCCCAGGTGGGGTGCTGGGTTCTTGATTCAGACTAGCCAAGAAAGCCCCCACCCTTGCATTTTTTGGGATAGTGCTATACCTACTAATAGCCTGGATGTTCTCACTCTGTAATGCCCCAACCCCTGGGGCGATGGATGAAGATACCCCGCCCCTAATTTCCTGGGTATTATAGTCTAGCACATGTCCATTATTGGCCCGAGGGTCCGGGTAGGTCCTTGTTTTTCGTAAACTCTCTCTCAAATGCCCCAGGGGTAGGGCATCAGGCACATTAGCCTCAGGCGATGGTGACCTTTCAGTGACCTTTGCTGATGACCTCGTCCTCACGACCTCTGCCTGCCTAACAATGGAGCCTATAGCCAGTGGAGGTTCAACAAGCGGGCTCTGTAAGAGACAAGGTGGGGGTGGGGGCAGGGAACTTGGGTCAGAGACATCAGTGTCTGGGGTTTTCTGCTCGGAAGACTTCAGGGGGCTAGAGCCACTCCTTGATCCTTGGTCATGGCTGTTTGATCGTGACCTGTCAATCTGACCTTGTGTCAGCAGTTTGTGTTCTAGTATTCGCTCAAGACTTCCAGTATGAGAACAACTGCCGGGAGTGGACAACAGTTCCTCACTACTGCTCCGCGACTTGCTATGATTTTCTGCTAATACTGCGGGTGCCCCCGAGTTTGTCACTTTGTGCTGAGTCAGCATTTCCTCAGAGCTGCTATGTGACCGGTTGTAATTGTAGTCTGCAGAGGTGAAGGACGTCAGTGAATCGTCCATGGCGGGTGGGTTTGGTGGGACTGCAGTCCACTCGGGTAGACGGGGATGATTCGGATCTGGAAATACATCGTTATCCATGCGGGTTTCAGGCAGAGTTGCCATCGTAGCTGCAGACACCTGCGGGCTTTGACTGTGTTGCTCCCGGAAAGAACTGGTGCGTTTTGGAGGCACAGGAGCTTTCTTACGTCCTACAGAATGGAAGAAATGAAATGTTACAACAACTAAACATATTTAACAAAGGCATTAGTCAGGTCTCAGATTCAAGTTTTGTAAACAAATATAGCCAACTTAATCCTGACTTATAGTGAATACAGTCCATGGATATTGAGTTGTTGTTTTCAGATGCCAGATAGTTTAATTTCAATCTATTTGGGGTGTTTACATCGCCTTCAATACACTGTGCAGGTCATATCACGACGGGTAGTTTTGTGGGCAGAGGAAACCAGTACATACAGTTGGTCAAGGTTCTGTACTGTAAACTGCTGACCATCAGTAAGCAACTACCAACTCTCTCACATAAGGTCCGGGGTTTGAACCGCCGACCTCAGAGGTGGAAGGCACATGCGTTACCACTGCCCCTCTGTGGCCTGAGTAAATTTCAAACTATATGTACCAAATATTGTCATGACCTAGGATTTTAAATGGAGTGGTCACTAAAAAGGGGGATAATCAATTTTTTGCTTTTCCTAAAAATACCACTCGTGGCAACACAAATACTAGAAATAGGACGCCCTGTTGATAGTAGGTGCGAATAGAAACAGGATAGCATAGAAGAACACACATTATCATGTGTAATGTCCACCCATGAACCTTTTGCCAAAATTGTACAGTAGTCTTACAAGACCCTGTTTCATTCGTAAAATATATCAATGATGCTTAAATATTTGTTAGTACAGATGTAAATTATTTCAGCTTCATGCCTTTTTGCATTGGTTGTAGTGAGTGGAACGATTAGACCAATGTTCGATTAATCGTCGGTGTTATGGTACAATCGCGTTCGGTCACTGACAACTTCTAGAAATCGATTAAATTTTACCCTTCCTTATGTGTCTTAATATCCACGTATTTTTTATATTTTAACCAGTTTCCTACACTTTCCTTTGATAAATCAAGAGATTTGTCACGAATTTTGGGTTTGTTTATGTCTACCGCCATATTAACCGGAAGTGAGTGTTTTTGGTAGGTTCTAAATCTCGAAACACCGTTATTCTTACGGGATTGACAAATACTTCATCCCGGAAAGTGTTTCCTGAAATATTGTTTTACAGCTGAGTAAAAAAGTCGATTATAGGTCGATCATCGGTCGGAAAAATGGACGAATAATCGACCACGAAAATTGTGGCGATTCCACTCACTAATTGGTTGGGTCGAAAATTTTGCCGAAATCACTCTATCTTGCACGGTTAAGAAGATAGAAGCAAATTCCTGTTTTTGTATTTTTGGCAAAAATTTGAAAATTCAAAATGGCCGCCATTTTTGGGAAAAGGAAAATTTTTTTAAAATTGCCAAGAGTACATTTCTTAGATACCCTATGGGTCGAAAATTTCAACGAAATAACTCTATTTTGCACGGTTAAGGCATATTTGTGTTTTTCCATTTTGGGCAAAAATTCGAAAATTCAAAATGGCGGCCATATGTGGGGAGGGGAAAATTTTTTGAAAATTGCAAAGAGTACATTTCTTAGATACCCTGTGGGTCGAAAATTTCGACAAAATCGCTCTATCTCACACGGTTAAGGAGATAGAAGCAATTTTGTGTTTTGCCATTTTTGGCAAAAATTCGAAAAATCAAAATGGCCGCCATTTTTGGGGAGGGGAAAATTTTTTTGAAAATTGCAAAGAGTACATTCCTTAGATACCCTGTGGGTTGAAAATTTCGACGAAATTGCTCTATTTCGCACGGTTAAGGAGATAGAAGCAAATTTGTGTTTTGCCATTTTGGGCAAAAATTCTAAAATTCAAAATGGCCGCCATTTTTGGGGAGGGCAAAATTTTTTGAAAATTGCAAAGAGTACATTCCTTAGATACCCTATGGGTTGAAAATTTCGACGAAATCGCTCTATCTCGCACGGTTAAGGAGATAGAAGCAAATTTGTGTTTTGCCATTTTGGGCAAAAATTCTAAAATTCAAAATGGCCGCCATTTTTGGGGAGGGGAAAATTTTTTGAAAATTGCAAAGATCACATTCCTGAGATACCCTGTGGGTTGAAAATTTCGACGAAATCGCTCTATCTCGCACGGTTATGGAGACAGAAGCAAATTCGTGTTTTGCCATTTTTGGCAAAAATTCAAAATGGCCGCCATTTTTGGGGAGGGGAAAATTTTTTGAAAATTGCAAAGAGTACATTCCTGAGATACCCTGTGGGTTGAAAATTTCGACGAAATCGCTCTATCTCGCACGGTTAAGGAGACAGAAGCAAATTTGTGTTTTGCCATTTTGGCAAAAATTCGAAAATTCAAAATGGCCGGCAATTTTTGGGAGGGGAAAATTTTTTGAAAATTGCAAAGAGTACATTCCTTAGATACCCTGTGGGTCGAAAATTTCGACGAAATTGCTCTATCTCGCACGGTTAAGGAGATAGACGCAAATTTGTGTTTTGCCATTTTTGGCAAAAATTCGAAAATTCAAAATGGCCGCCATTTTTGGGGAGGGGAAAATTTTTTGAAAATTGCAAAGAGTAGATTCCTTAGATACCCTGTGGGTCGAAAATTTCGACGAAATCGCTCTATCTCGCACGGTTTAGGAGATATGAGCACATTTGCCTTTTTCAGTATTCAAAATAGCCAATTACTCATTTATCTAATTAATTACTCACTCATCTATGAAGCAATTCCCCCCAAAAGCAACCCCATACAAGCTATTAACCCAATGAACCTCCATACCAAATTTCAGAAAGCTAGGCTTAATAGCATTCCTTAAAATGTCTGGAAACCAAAGAGCTACTCAAAAGTAGCTAAGTAGCTATTACTCAGTTAGCTATAGAGCTATCATCACCAAAAGCAATCCCATACAAGCTATTAACCCAATAAACCTGCATGCCAAATTTGGTAAAGATAGGATAAGAACTGTTGCCTAAAATGTCTGGAAACCAAGTGGGACGCCGGACGCCGGAAAAAGCAAAAATAATATGTCCACCCCCCAGTGGGGTGGACATAATAAACCCACAATGGTTAACACTAGCAAAGTTGATATTCACTGAAGCAAATTGTCCACTACTTAGGAGATGATAAAGTAATTGGAACTTTTGATAAGGGATATTGTGACTAGTAACTTTTGTACATGGCTATGCCAATACATGAACTCTTGATCATGTTTTCGGATTTTGTGCCTTAGATTTTGTCTTACATTAAGAGCTATAAAAGTCCATATTGGATTACACTGTATTTCTGCCATCACTCATGAGTAAGTACTCTTTATTCACTGAGTACACGGGTACTATATTTTACAGATCTGATTTTGGTACTGATATTGAAATACCGATATATGATGCTTAAAATCACCAAGGATTTACTGACCCTGCTGTGACTTGGCTGACTGGATGATGTTTGCGACCTCGTTCAAGGTCACACTGGGGTCAGGTGGTGGGGGAACGCGTGACTTCTTGGAGGACTTGAAACTTTCCTGACTGGATTGTTTCTTAAAGACAGGCGGTTCTGGAATATATCAATCATTTGTTCAGTCAAAGAGTTCAACAAGTCAGTTACACATCAAAGGTTAAACTGCTTCTAAATGATTGACAGCTATAAATATATTGCACATTTTATCAATTATAAGGTTAATCAATCGGTCAAACGGCGAATCAAATACAGTTGAAATCTGTTGGGTCACATGTCCATGGGGCAAAAAAGAATGAGGAATTCCACATACACTGGGTATGTTTCTAAGGGAACGGCCTTCAATTACTACAGGATCTGATGCTTGGTAATGACACTGCTTACGAAGTTAGAAGATTATACAAATTCATAAGATTAACACACCCTAAATACTGTGTCTTGCAATAAATTACACAATTATACAGTCCTCTTTGATGAATGTGACCTGTCTGAATGTAAGATTTCATAGTGTCCACAAATAAGTTGAGTGTTCCTACACTTAGATCAAAATGTTTGTTTAATAGAAAAAATGGCACAATAAATAGGAGGATCTGATTGGCTGGCAGCATCAGATGGCCAGAGAGACTTTCTCATATTTAATATATATAACTTCAGCCTGGATAATTATCATTAAATTACACAACAGTACTTTATACCAGTGTTTCACTGTCACGAATTGGCTTTACCAATAATATAGTCATATGTGTAACCTAAAAGTTATTAGCAGAAACTTAAAAGTTATTATTAAACACGCTTATATACTTTTCTAATAAGTCCTAGGACTCGTAACCAATCTCTTGGGGTTTACGGCACTTAGGACTTTCAGGTGACATGAACTTATTGAACCTGTTATCACGGATGTATTTTGCTGCTACGACCTATCTTCTTCAATCTTATGTACAAATGTTGCCGAGTGATATTTTCCAAAGACAAAATCAGTCGGGTGATATTTTACAAAGACAAAATCAGTCAAGGAATCAGTCGAGGAATTGCTGGATTACCACACAAGTTTGGTCTGGGGTTATTATTATGGGTTATTAGAGGGCTGATCTTTTCGGTCGTGAAACTTATATTTTCACTTGACACAAATCATGTAGTGTCAGTGTTCCTGTCTATTCTCCGCAGGATCAATTGTATCAGTGAAAGGGTTAAATATTCAGATCTTCCAGGCTGCCGATGACAAGAGTTTTCCCACACTGTACTCACCCGGTGGAATGATTGGCGGCTCCTCCCCTTTACCCAGAACTTTGTGGGAGCGGTGGGGTGGGTTCATTATGGCAGGGGGTGGTGGCATTATATCACAGTTTCTTTCTAATTCCTTCTCCACTTCTGGAAATGTCAACAAAGAAAATATTTATTGTAATACTTGTCATATATCAGCATTTGTTTGAAAAGCTTCTAGAAAATCTTGCAATCCCAATGTTTTATGCACCAGCACGTGTGCAAGCCTGCGTCTAGACATGTCAGTCCTAAACTCGATGAGAAAAATGGTTTATTTGGTTTGCTCTTGGGTTTCTTCTTCAATAGAATACAAAGCTCGGTTCTGGAGGATACCTATTAATATGGAAATATACAATATTGTTAACCTAAAGGTAAGTTTTGTTTTCATCCCTACAGAAAAAAAATATACAATATTGCTGACTTAAAAATAAGTTTGCTTTTTATCCCTTCAGAAAAAAGTTCAACATTAGTCAACAATTTCAGCTCACTTATCAGTGGTGTCACTTATCAGAATGTCAGTAAAATTCTCGCTCCTTAATTTTTGTGTTAATGGCAAATTTCACATGTGTTGCTACTCTATGGCAACCAGATGTATCAAGTCAACATACCACCACTAATACCGACTTAAGAGTAAGTTAAATCTTTCTTTAATGTCCCTGCTTTTCACTCGATACAGTTCTGTCACTTATCTTAACTGAATTTCACTGAATTCTGTATAAAGTTACATAATTTTAAGGATTGGCCTTTGTAACATCTTTAAATGCCAGAGCTGAATTTCAGATATGATGTACCACTGACATATTAATTCATCTTACCGTCAGTAATACTAGAATTCTGGAACATATTTTCCAGGGAGAGTTTGATGTCTTTGAATGGAGGTCTGTCCCCAGCGTCCCATTCCCAACCTGAAAAAAAAAAACACAAAAGGTATGTTATGGCACAAACAATATTTCAGACAAGAAAATAGATGTTCATGTAATATTTAGGGTGTATAGAGGGTATATATGACTCTCAGATGGTCAGAGATACTCAAAATTTATCAGTTATATAATGGTAAATACAACATCTTGGTTAGATATACTAGAAGTGCAGATATGTTCACAAGAAGTGTAGGTAAACTGTTGATTAGCTTACAGCAAACTTCTAAATCTTCTGTTATTACAGTATTATAGATGCAATTAATACCATCAAAGATCTTGACTTGTCACTCAGAATAACATCAAATACTCCTTGCACCAGCAATCTGCTATTATCACTCACACTTAAGCATGAAGAGTATTACGGCACAAAATCCCGTTATCACTCACACTACTGTACAGCACAATACAATCCCCTATTATCACTAATACTCAAGGCTATGGCCCCTAAATCCCCTATTATCACTCACACTTGAGCATGAGGTCATACACATCCATGGGGCACCCTGCAGGACACTCCATCCTGAAGCCCCTCTCTAGGAAGTGGTAAACCTCAGTCAGCTCAGAGCCTGGGTATGGAGATTTGCCATACGTGGCCAGTTCCCATAGCAACACGCCAAATGCCCACACATCCGACTTGGTGGAGAAGCGGTTGTAGGCCAGACCTTCAGGAGCCGTCCATTTGATGGGAAACTTGGCACCTGAAAAACAATACCAAGGTAATGACAAAAGTGTAAATTGATAAAATAAGCTTTGTTTATGCAGAGTCTCCAATATTTCTTCTGGTTATGGTCAATTGCTACTCATGCAGGTCAAGACACTGTACTGACTGATGCAGGTGCTTTAAAATTGGTTCCAATTCTACTTAACTTCTGCTTACACTGTGATCAACACATTCAAATGTAGTGTACATGATCCACTTTATGAGAGCCTAAGATAGACTAGCACAAGTAGTAACATTTTACTTGAATACTTATTTGCCTGACTTTACCTGTCAACAGAGTAAACCTCAGGTATCTGGTGCTGTCCTCCCTACTGGTTTCATTTTCTGCCTCTAAGAAAGTCAGTTTCATGTACAAACACAAATAGAACTATTTCAGTAGAATTCCATTTTCAACAGAGATGTTCCAAATTTGGTACTTGTTGGGTCTTTGAGGGTAAAATTGGCACTCTCCAGAATTTTGTTGTTTAGTACAAGTACTTGCACATCAAATTTCCAGGTTTTAACCAAATATTCTGTAAGTTGTTTAGCAGGTGTGTACTGTTACTGTTCTTTACCTGTTTGGGCAGTGTATACTATTCCCGCACTTTTCCTTACCGTTTTAGGCAGTGTATACTGTTTCCATTCTGTACCTTGCGGTGTGGGCTGTGTATACTGTTCCCATACATTTCCTTACTTGTGTGAGCAGTGTATACTGTCTCCATGCTTTTCCTAACCTGTGTGGGCAATGTATCACGTTTTGGTACTTTTCCTTACCCGTGTGGGCAGTGTATACTGTTTCCATACTATATGTTACTGTTTAGCAGTGTATACTGTTCCCATACTTTTCATTACCTGTGTGGGCAGTGTATACTGTTTCCATACTTTTCCTTACCTACCGGGGCAGTGTATACTGTTTCCCTACTTTTCCTTACCCATGTGGGCAGTGTATATTGTCTCCATACTTTCCCTTACCTGTGGGGGCAGTGTATACTGTTTCCATAGTTTTCCTTACCTGTGGGGGTTGTGTATCATATTTCAATACTTTTCCTTACCTGTGGTGACAGTGCATGTTGTTCCCACACTTTTCTTACTTGTGTGAGCAGTGTATCATGTATCCACACTTTTCCTTACCTGTGTGGGTAGTGTACACTGTTCCCATACTTTACTGTGTGGGCAGTGTATACCGTTTCCATACTTTTCCTTACCTATATGGGCAGTGTATTATGTTCACACACTTTCCTTACCTGCATGGGCTGTGTATGTGGTATCATCCTGTATTAAGCGTGCCAGTCCAAAGTCAGCCACTTTGACGAGATTGTCTTCACCCACCAGACAGTTCCTGGCAGCAAGGTCCCTGTGTATGCAAGTAATTGTACATATAGTAAGACATGTGGCCTTTCACAGCAAAGCACACCCCCTTTAAATTATGACAACCAAGATCTACAGAAATTTCCTGTGACTGTAAGGTCAAGTGTCAAAAACTATGTCCCTTATCACAACAGGACCTCAGTAAATCCCACGAATTACCACAAACTGGAGGTGAACCTGTGTCAACATAGGTGAGAGGCGAGTGATTACATGCCAGACTAATTACACAAGCAGTCTCTGATGTTGCATGTTAATTTTATAAACAGACAAAATTCAGAAATATACAATTACACATAAAATTTCAGCTATAATTGTTGTAGTCAGCAAGCTAAAAATGGAAGAGCAAATGCAAGCATAGTTAACACTGACCACAAAATGAACCTTTACAGGTACGTTGCAAATTCCTTCTGTGGCTACAGTTCATCAAATAATGAGCCCCCCTACCTGTGTATGAAGTTTTTCTCTTCAAGGAAAGCCATGCCAGAAGCGATCTGCTGAGCCATGTACAGAAGTACTGAGGGTCCCACCAGATCACGGTTACAGTTACGCAGGTAGTCCAGTAGATTGCCCAGACTCATAAACTCCATAACCATGTAGAGAGGCGCCTCCCGTGTACAGACACCTACAGACAGATGTGAGTATGAACAAATTCACAGAAAGTCATAAACTGTAAGGCCATGTAGAAATATGTACACATGAGTTTGTCTAAGAACCCATTAATTTCTAATTTCTTACCCTGCCATGACCAATTCATTACTGTGAGGTAGCAATTCAAATCTTACAACATTATGACCAAAGATAAGATAGGCCTCACATTTAAAAAGAGAAATCTTATGAAATGCCCCCAACTGTCTTGACTTAAGGAGAGTACTCAAAATAACTCTTGGAAAGCAAAGAAGATTATTTGACAGGCTGGTAAGACTTATCTTCTCATAGGACCCAAGAAATCTCCTGATTTTCTCAGAAAGATTGGTCATGAAAAGTGTGAAAAAGATAGGTTACATCAATGCAAAGACAGGTTGTATGGAAGTTATGACTCAAATAACTGTGAATGCCAGTAGTTGGGAGGGAAAGGCTCATTTGAAAAGCTTTACAAAGCTGTGATTTAGGCCTACGATCACCGGAGCTGTGATCCTGGACTACACAAGTGACATGCATGCACTCCTTCTGACATACAAATGGCAGATCCAAATATGTCCAAATGACATTACTACCAGAGGTACTTCAATCTGACGGCACTAGATGAGTGGGTAATTCTCAACAAATAACTGCACTAGATTGAGACGTCTTATTTTCAATAAACTTCACAGTAATTCTGTTATCCAGCCTTCAGTTCTCTGTTAGAAGGTTTGAACTCACCCAAATATTTTAATACACTATTTTACAGAAAAAATCCTACTTCTCAAGCTTTCTATTATCCACACAAAATTCATACAATCTCCTATCAAGCATGGACAAACAAGTTGTATTATTGTACATTACATTCTGTTCCGCACAAAACTCTGTAACATTGACACATTCTGCTTGCCCAATAATGACATCAGATCAGAAAGGATACCCATTACAAAACAAGTACATTAAATTGTTCTACTCACCCAATAACTGCACCAGATTGGGGTGTTTCATTTCCTTCATGATGGCAGCCTCCTCCAGAAAGTCTTTCAGGGCCATATGCTCCTCTTTGAGTGTTTTCACTGCCACCACTTTGTTGTAGCGTTTCCACACCGCCTCGTACACATCCCCGTACTGCCCGCCACCTGGTGAGTGAAGACGACAACAAATTCAAACACAAACCGTACGAAATCTTAGTATTGTCTGATTTCCCTAACTAGCATTAGTTTTTCATGTGATTTTCCTGATTTATACAGATATTTAACATTATTTTTCATTTCGTTCCGTTTACACCATCTGCCAGGTTAACTTCTGTGATACTTCCACAGGGTGACAACTAAAACACGGTTACACAAATTTGGATTGGTTCTGTTGAAATGAATACCCGGTCTCGATTTTCTAACGCAGTCACAGCCTTAATATCTACCTTGTTTTGCAGTTTATATACTGTATAACTTCCTTGTGTGTAATTCATGTTGACCTCATGTCTTAGCTTCAGCTATACTTTATATTGATCTCTTGTCTTATTTGTGGCAAACCTTTTGCTTTATAACCTACTTCATGTAATATGGTAACATAAGGTCTAAGCAATCACTTCCTGGCTGATACTTTTGAGTCTAGTCTATACTCACCCAGCTTATGTTTCATGGCAATCTCTGTTCTTTCGATCTCCCACTTGTCTGCCTCAGGACTCAGACCAAACACAGTAGGTTTGTTCTTCTTGGGGGCCGGATAGAGCAAGGTGAAGATAAGTCCATCTGACTGTAAGGAGTGGTGGTGGACCAGCTCAGCCAGATTGTTAAAACGGAAGTCTGCAGTGACATACACCTGGAATATATGGAAAGGTAACTTAAAGGAAAAGTCACACCATGACATGTGTGAGCATGTAGGCTGATGATGTAGAAAACAGTCTCAATGTAAGGGTTGGTATGAGAAAATTTCTGAACCAGCTATTGAAAGCCCTACTGTTTTAGGCTTTCTAATTCTGACTACTTCATTAAAACAACAAAAAATGTACATATTTTGTGTAATAGCTCAAATTTTCAGGTTCCCAGTTTTTAATAAAGGCTCCTATGTGACCAGAATTAACTTTCACTATGCCAGTGAAAAGTTTAAATATTAGATTTTATTTGTTTCAAAGTCCCGTAAAATGGATGTTGGTTTTGTCAATGGTCAAATCATGATCTGGAAGCATGTACACAGGCAATACATAGTAGCATAGTAACTACAAATATATAGTAATACATGTAGATGATAGATTGGCTCCATTAGGTTGCACAAGTCTCTGATCACACAAACCTGGGACATTTTACAGGTATTATTAACTATTTACAGAATAAAACACTTCTGTCTTGGCAATATTTTGATTTATGAAGCCCGAGGGCAACTGATATTGCACAAGGGTCGATAAGTGCAAGATCCCTTGGCAATGGCTTCACAAATACAATATTGCAGAGAAAGAGGACTTTAAGAAGCGTTTTTTTTTCTGTTAAAAATATTATACGGAAAGGATGTATTTATTCATCTTTCTTATTTAGCAGTAATTGTACACAAAAGTCTGCCTTTACAGAGATTAGGCACTATAAAAAGTACAGGAGAAGAGAGTAGAACTTCAGTATTTGATGCTTCTTGATCGCCCATTCATTCTTGTTCATGTATACGAGTTTGCATATCTTAGTGGTATAAACAACAAAATTGCACAAACTGACAGATGACATGATAAGCTTTTTTTCATTACATGTATTTTGTTTTTGATACTTATTATGTCTTTATGTCTTGTCACAATGACCTATCCAGTAAGCAACATTTAGTTTGTTTACATTCAAATGCGCATTGATGATTTTTAGACGAAAATGGAATCAGATAGACTTTCACCTTTTGTCATTTGTGCAATATATGGGTACTGTGTGACTTTTGGAGAAACAGCCATCCCTGACAAGATTATCCCCTTTACTCCAGAATTTAAATTTAAGTGTTTAAGTCAATGATGAATACCAATACAAAGACCTGGCGCAAGTATAGGCATCAGGGTAATATATTTTTTTAACCAAAAAGGCAATATCATGTCATTTAAGCCCAGAAATACAGAAATCTGTTTGGCTGATACACACTTGAGGTATAATAAACTATGATATATAAAAAGCATCAGAGATTCTGATACCCCACAGCCTGGGGAAATAGTTCTCAGCACCATGGGGTATAGAAGTAGTGAAATAGTACAAAGATCTGGATACTTTCAGAGCATTAACAGTTATATACAGCTCCAAATAATGTTTAAGTAGAGAAAATAAGATCCAAGAGAAAGAAAATGTAAAGATAAAGTACTAAAACAAGACAAATCAATACGAAGATGATGGCATTAATCAGTAAACTTAAAATTACAGAGTTGTAAAATTTATTAACTGGAAAATAGCTGTCAATGGAAAAAGCACAATTATGTAAAAGTGCATAATTATTAGAACTAGAAATAGGCCGCCCTGTTGATAGTAGATGCGAATAGAAACAGGATAGCATAGAAGAACACACATTATCATGTGTAATGTCCACCCATGAACCTTTTGCCCAAATTGTACAGTAGTCTTACAAGACCCTGTTTCATTTGTAAAATATATCAATGATGCTTAAATATTTGTTAGTGTAGATGTAAATTATTTCAGCTTCATGCCTTTTTGCATTGGTTGGGTTGAAAATTTTGACGAAATCACTCTATCTTGCACGGTTAAGAAGATAGAAGCAAATTCCTGTTTTTGGCAAAAATTTGAAAATTCAAAATGGCCGCCATTTTTGGGAAAAGGAAATTTTTTTGAAAATTGCCAAGAGTACATTTCTTAGATACCCTATGGGTCGAAAATTTCAACAAAATAACTCTATTTTGCACGGTTAAGGCCAGTTTGTGTTTTTCCATTTTGGGCAAAAATTCGAAAATTCAAAATGGCTGCCATTTTTGGGGAGGGGAAAATGTTTTGAAAATTGCAAAGATTACATTCCTTAGATACCCTGTGGGTCGAAAATTTCCACGAAATCGCTCTATCTCGCACGGTTAAGGAGATAGAAGCAAATTAGTGTTTTGCCATTTTTGGCAAAAATTCGAAAATTTAAAATGGCCGCCATTTTTGGGGGGGGGGAAATTTTTTGAAAATTGCAAATATTACATTCCTTAGATACCCTGTGGGTCGAAAATTTCGACGAAATCGCTCTATCTCGCACGGTTAAGGAGATAGAAGCAAATTTGTGTTTTGCCATTTTTGGCAAAAATTCGAAAATTCAAAATGGCCGCCATTTTTGGGGAGGGGAAAATTTTTTGAAAATTGCAAAGAGTACACTCCTTAGATACCCTGTGGGACGAAAATTTCGACGAAATCGCTCTATCTCACACGGTTAAGGAGATAGAAGGAAATTTGTGTTTTGCCATTTTTGGCAAAAATTCGAAAATTCAAAATGGCCGCCATTTTTGGGGAGGGGAAAATTTTTTGAAAATTGCAAAGAGTACACTCCTTAGATACCCTGTGGGTCGAAAATTTTGCCGAAATCGCTCTATCTGGCACGGTTAAGGAGATAGAAGCAAATTAGTGTTTTGCCATTTTTGGCAAAAATTCGAAAATTCAAAATGGCCGCCATTTTTGGGGAGGGGAAAATTTTTTGAAAATTGCAAAGAGTACACTTCTCAGATACCCTGTGGGTCGAAAATTTTGACGAAATCGCTCTATCTCGCACGGTTAAGGAGATAGAAGCAAATTTGTGTTTTGCCATTTTTGGCAAAAATTCGAAAATTTAAAATGGCCGCCATTTTTGGGGAGGGGAAAATTTTTGAAAATTGCAAATATTACATTCCTTAGATACCCTGTGGGTCGAAAATTTCGACGAAATCGCTCTATCTCGCACGGTTAAGGAGATAGAAGGAAATTTGTGTTTTGCCATTTTTGGCAAAAATTCGAAAATTTAAAATGGCCGCCATTTTTGGGGAGGGGAAAATTTTTTGAAAATTGCAAAGAGTACACTCCTTAGATACCCTGTGGGTTGAAAATTTCGACGAAATCGCTCTATCTCACACGGTTAAGGAGATAGAAGGAAATTTGTGTTTTGCCATTTTTGGCAAAAATTCGAAAATTCAAAATGGCCGCCATTTTTGGGGAGGGGAAAATTGTTTGAAAATTGCAAAGAGTACACTCGTCAGATACCCTGTGGGTCGAAAATTTTGCCGAAATCGCTCTATCTCGCACGGTTAAGGAGATAGAAGCAAATTAGTGTTTTGCCATTTTTGGCAAAAATTCGAAAATTCAAAATGGCCGCCATTTTTGGGGAGGGGAAAATTTTTGGAAAATTGCAAAGAGTACACTCCTCAGATACCCTACGGGTCGAAAATTTTGCCGAAATCGCTCTATCTCGCACGGTTAAGGAGATAGAAGCAAATTACTCAAAAGTAGTACTGAAAATACACAATGAAGTACCTAAATGGCTATTACTCATGTACTGACAAAGCTATCAGTCCCAAATGCAATACCAAGCGAGCTATGGACATAACAATCTTGTATTCAAAATTGTAGTAAAATATCTTTAATTATTTTGGCTTAAATGCACGGAAACCAATGGGTACTGAAAATAGCTGTACTTAAGTATTACTCAGTAAGCAAACGAGGTACAACAGCCAAAAGCAATCCCAAGCAAGCTACTGACCCAATAAGCCTGCATACCAAATTTGGTGACAATAGCTCTAATACTTTTCCTTTAAATGAGCGGAAACCATGCGTGACGCCGGACATCGGACGCCGGACATCGGACATCAGACATCGGACATCGGACATCGGACGGCGAAAAAAGCAAAAATAATATATCCACCCCCCAGGGGGGTGGACATAATAATCAGTTGCAGCAATCCACATATCTTTGTCATAAGAGAAACATGTCTCAAATATGGCAGGTGAACACACTTTGCCAGAGCCACAGTTGAAGGTCACACCATGATGCACACCTACACCCCCTAACTTAAATGTCCCTACCAAGTGTCAACCTTCTGCACCTTATAAAATCCAAGAAATAACCCAGACAAGATTTTAAAACTCATGGTCACTATTGCCAGGTCAAAGGTCGAATCAAGGTCACACTATGACACTGCACACCTACACCCCCTAACCAATGTCCCTACCAAATATCAACTTCCTACACCTTACAGTTTATGAGATATATCCGGGACAAGATTTTATAGGTCAAGGTCACTACAGCAAGATCAAAGGTCAATCAAGGTCACAAACTTTTTCCCACCTATCCGGATTCCATGGGTGAAAACAATACCCCAACGGCCCTTAAGGGCTGGTTATCGACCATGTCTGCATAAACGCCTATGCCCAACTTTTCACATATATATAATGCAAAAATTGTCTAAATCATTACTTTTACTAACAATCATTTTTTGGTGTGTGTATGCTAAACTTTGCAAATTTCTACAAGCACCACTTGGTTAGCAGGCAACCATCATTTTTAAGTGTGAGCCTCGATAGAGCTCGAGCTTCTAGAGATCACTTTTTTTTTTTCTTTTTCGTTTTTTTTCTGTCTCCGGACTTTCATGAATTGTGGCGCAGCGTGATGAGTATTTGTCTGCTCACTGAAGTTAAGCGTCAGTGGGCTATGTTAGTACTTGGGTGGGTGACGATCTGAGTTCTACACCAGCTGTTGGATGTGTGTGAGTAGGAATTTCTTTGTGTCCCCAGACTTTCGTAAATTCTAGTGCACTACCCGTGTCTCTGATGGCTTTGCGCCGGCACTAAGGGACCAAACCACCTTTTGGCCTTGTTGCTTTCAGTTTACACCTGGGAGGTTAGGACAGCAACATCTTTCAAACTTGCGCATCTACTGGCCACAAGAAGTTTCATTGGCACATAAGCGAAGAAAAAGGAGAGAGACGATATTTGAGGAAATAGCACTTTGAAGGGGTGGGGGATATATCCTTGCTACTGTAGCTACTTTTGAATCTCCATTATCTGACCCTATATTACCTGAATTTTCCATTATCCGACCTCAAACCCACTCTCTCAACTCCCACTTTACCCTGTTATTTTAGGATTTCTATTATCCGACCTTTCTACTATCCAACCTAATTGTTACTCCCCCAAGAGGGTCAGATAGCAGAGGTTCTACTGTATTTCACTTTCTATTTTATCTCCTGTGTGATCTGGCAGACACACCTACTAAAATCTATTTGGTTGTCTATAAATAAGTGCTGACTCATTGTTTCCTATGAACTTGCCATTCATACATTATCAAGCAATTTTATGATAATGACACAAAAACAGAACTCTATGTTTACATTTTGTTATAACAATCAAAGGATCTCAGTAGTTGGTTTTCAGAGAATAAAAAGACCAAGTATATTATTTTTATACACATGGAAAAAAACTGGTTGGCACAGCATGTAGTGACAACCCTATGGTAAAAACCTGAATATAAATAATCTAAAACTTTAAACTGAGACCAATAAACCAATTATATTTAACAGTCATGTGACATACTGAGCTTCTTATAGCATGGAAACAGCATGGGAACAGAGTTATCAGTACATAAAATAAAAACACAGTTCACTCACGCACCTTCAAATATTTCTGTTAAAACTCTGCTAAACTGGATATCAAACAATCCAAAATATATTAAGATGTAGCTGAATTTCCATAAAAAGGGTACATTACAGTGATTACTATATTTCCTGTTTGGGAAATTCCAGGAAATGCCAACCCGTCTAATTCTATAAAATAAAGTGGGAAAATACCAAGAAATACTCGGTCTTTCAGGTTGGAGGGTTGAATTGACAAAAGTTGAGAAGTTCTTTGGTTAAGCTTTGGTTATATTTGGTTATATTTGTGTCTGTTTTTAGTTTGATATTTGAACTGGATGTCTTGAAACATAGAATAAACTACTGGTGCTGCTCAAGCTACTGATTGTTTATGAGTCTTTCATAGCCAATGACAACCAGACCACGCATATTTCTATTTACACCCTTACATTTCGGCCTAGTTTTTGTAACAGGAATTAGCCTAAAACGCATGCCCTATAGGGTAAAAACTGAGTTTAAACACGCTCGCACCCACTTTTTTCCAATATATTCACAATTTTTTGTACATACCAGAGGAAATCATAATGAAAACAAGCCATGTATTCTCAAAAGAGAACCTGAATCTGGGTACTCAAATTTTAGCATACACCAAATGGAAGTAAAGTATGGTTAATGTAAACAAATATTTCAGCAATAAAACTGCTAAAATAAGGAAAACTAGGTCATGTGGTTAGTTGTAGTGTCTGAAACCAACGAAACATTGGATTATATTCACCTGTGACAAGTATATATGAGCCACATTCAACTACACTCGGAACCAAGTACATATATCCTACACCTCACAGTTTTTTGGATATAGCACACACAAGATTTCAAAAGGCAAGCCCACTACTCAAGGTCAAAGGTCAAATCAAAGTCACACCATGACACTGCATACCTACAAGCCCCAACTGATGTGCTACCTACAATTAACATGATGATCCTACAACTTATGGTTTTCAAGGTCCATATTTTCAAACTCAAGGTTGTTACGGCAAGGTCAAAGGTCAATTCAAGTTCACACTATGATGTTACAGACCCACATCCCACAAGCACCAGCACTGTCCCTCCAAAGTATCAAATTCTTACACCTTTGTTATTTCTGTGATGCAGGTCAGACAAGATTTTATTCCCACCACCTGTCCATAGCCTTGCTTGTTGGTGAAAACCTCACAGCCTTCAAAAACTGTTTTTTGCAAATATTATTCACTCACCATTATTCTACTCCCTCAAACAAAAAGTAGAACATTTTTTATTTTGTAGTCTGTAACATTTGGTTATTGGTCAGTTTTGTTTACAAAAGGCAGAACCAGTTACAAACTTTCAGTATTAAATTGCAAATTTAATAAGTAAATTAAATTTTTATAAGTTAATACCCTATCCAATGGACAATTGCTTTACCGGTCGGCGCGACCGGTCCCGCCAAACGCCAGAAAAAGACGTCCTGTATATACTACCGGCAGGACCGGTCACAGAGTGTGCATTCGCCAGGTGGCGCATCGTACTTCATTTCCTGTTTACCTATTGACGTCATAGCATCTTTTTCGTGTCTAATCCTAGTAAGACCCCTAGTAAGCTGATAGCGGGGCCGGTTGGGTGGGCCTTGCCTGTCCATTGGATAGGGTATTAACTTATAAAAATTTAATTTACTTATTAAATTTGCAATTTTATTGCGTTAATACATCCTATCCAATGGACAATTGCTGAATAACTACCGCTTGGTAGGTGGGTAAGCAGCTAGGGACTTATGTGAACTCATAACAACAATTTTTAACAGGCCCATTTGACCTAGGGTCAGAGAAACCTGAAAGGTCAGGGTCGGTCACTAACTCACCGGTTAACCGGGAGCCTACCGACGTTGCCCCCCCCCCTTTTTCTTTCCTTTCAGAGTTGGTCTGAGTTGGAAAGATAGAGAGAGAGAGGGGCTGAGTTCAGTCCCAGAAGAAATAAACTTCCCAAAGGAAGCAAGTCACAGTTTTTTTTTTTTTTTTTTTTTTTTTTGAACATATATGTACATTCAACATATTTACATTATGTACATATGTAGCATATTTACAATATGTACATATTTACATATATACAACATCTCCTCACTTCTGGGCCTGGTGGTGCACCTGCTGGGCAGCCACTACAGGTCCCAGATGGAAAAGCTCTGAGTCAGCCCAGGCAACATCCTTCAAATAGAATTGGGTGAAGGTGTTGTGAGATTTCCAGTGGCAGGCTGACAAGATCTGATCTAAGGAGATCCCTGATTGGAAAGCCTTAGAAGCAGCAAAGGCCCTAACATCATGGGCTTTAACCTGATGTAAGGTGAGGGCCTCCTGGTCAGAGAGCTCATAGCACAGAACCACAGTCTGTTTGATCCATGAGGAGATGGTGGCAGGCGAGATGTCTTTATCAAAACCCTTCTTGAAGGAGACAAAGACTAACTCCTTATTCTGCCTGAGGTCTGCAGTCCTGTCCAAGTAGTAACGCAGGGCTCTAACTGGACATAGGGACCTGTCACCCTTGAGTGACCTATCCAGAGATGGTGCCAGGGCTGGGATGACCACTGGTGCCACACTATCTGGACCTTCCTTAGCCAGCTGATTCTTGGATAGGAAGCTGGGTGAAGGGTACAAAGACACCTTAGACCAGTCTGACTGGTGTCTGATGTTCTTATGTAACCAAGCATGGATCTCACTCCTGCGTTTACCTGAACCCAAAGCCAGCAGGAAAACAGTCTTGAAAGTTAAATGTTTCAAGGAGGACTCTTTCAGGGGTTCAAAAGGAGCCTTCGTGAGCTGATGTAAAACCAGTGAAAGGTTCCAGGAGGGGATGCCCCTCCTGCCCTTAGGTCTGTCTCTATGGAAACTATCCAGGAGACGAGTGAGATTCTCATCTTTGCTGACATTAATGGTGGAATTGCCCAGTTTGTCAGCAATGGCTGATCTGTAGCCATCAATAGTGCCTGGTTGTAACTTCTTGTCCTGGAACAAGTGCAGGAGGAAGTCAGCAATGGCCTTCAGAGGTGGTGCCCTGAAGTCCACCTGATTACTGAGGCACCACTTTGTAAAAATGGTCCACTTTGCCTCATAGACAGATCTGGTTGATCTTCTTTGAGGAGCCTCAATTCGTGCTGCCACTGCCTCAGAGAAGCCTTGCTCCTTGATTGCTGAGGCTCTAGGAGCCAGGCATGTAGGTTCAGATTCGACAGGTTCCTGTGAAGGACCTGGTTGAATGGCTGAGACACAAGGTTTGGTATGCTGGGCAGACAGAGTGGGATCTGGCTTGACATTGCTACCAGGTCCCAAAACCAGGGCATGTTGGGCCACCCTGGGGCAATCAGGATTATTCTGTTGCAGGGGTAGTCCTGGAGCTTCTCCACCACTTTGCCCAAGATGGCTGCCGGTGGGAAGGCGTATGGGTCCAGGTACTCCCAGGAGAGACTGAGTGCATCCACTGCCCAAGCCTGGGGGTCTGGCACCGGTGACACAAACTGAGGTAGTTTGTTGTTGAACCTGGTGGCAAACAGGTCCACTTTTGGCTGGTGCCACCTTGCGCATACAGCTTGGAATACTGCTGGATGAAGTGACCACTCTGTTTGAATGGTCTGGCCAAGTCTGGATAGCTTGTCTGCTATCACGTTCAGCCGGCCGGGGATGTGACGTGCCCTGAGGGTTACCTGTTGTCTGGTGCACCAGGACAGGATTCTCCACAGTAGGGCACACAGTGACCCCGACTTCATCCCCCCTTCTTTGTTGATATAGGCAACCACTGTTGTGTTGTCTGTAGCTATCAACACAGTCTTGTTGCAGACCAGGGTTCGAAACTCCTTTAGAGCTAGAAAAACTGCTTTTAGCTCTAAGTGGTTTATGTGCAACTTGCTTTCTGGAAGGGACCAGGTTCCCCTTGCAGTATGGTCGTCCAAGTGAGCGCCCCACCCTTCGTTTGATGCGTCTGTAAAGATCTGCAGAGCATGTTTTAGAGGGTGTAATGGTTGACCTAGTAGCACATTGCCTTCCTCCAGCCACCACCTTAGATGAGGGTGGAGGGACTTGGGGACCGGTATCACCTTTTCCAGTGACTCTGGGACCCTCCAATTGTTTTTCAAGTGCCACTGTATGGGTCTCATGTGGAGTCGCCCTAAGTGGACTTGTTTTTCTGTTGCTGTGAGGAGACCTATGAGGGACATGAATTTCCGGACCGGACAAACCGGATCCGACATCATTGATCTGATTTTGTCTGTCAAGGCCTGCCAACGGTCTTCTGTTGGTCTGACCTTGCCCTCTTTCAGGTCGAACTGGTAACCTACGAAGTTGAAGACCTGTTTGGGTGCCAGTTCTGACTTTTCCTTGTTCACCAGCCACCCTAGTTCCTGACAAAGAGTGACCAGGGTTTGAGTATGCTGGAGACAGGTGTGGAGGGTAGAGGCCCTCACCAGCCAGTCGTCTAGGTACTGGTGGATTCTTATACCCTGTTGTAAGTCCATGAGCTTGACCTCTTTGGCCACCACTGTGAACTCCATGGGTGCTGTGGAAAGACCAAAGGGCAGGGCCTTGAACTGGTAGGAGTGGCCCTGAATGTGAAAACGCATGTACTTCCTGGACTGACTGTGAATTGGAATGTGGAAGTAAGCGTCTTTGAAGTCTATGGATGTGACCCACTCCCCTGCCTGTAGGGAGGTTCTTATTGTCTCTGGGGTCTCCATCTTGAACGACTCTGTGTTTAAAAAGGTGTTCAAAGTGCTCAGGTCCAAGATAGGTCTCCACCGGTTGTTGGGTTTGGGAACCAAAAATAGCCGGTTGTAAAACCCTAGGGAGGTCTGATTTGTTACCGGTTCTACTGCATTCTTGTTGGTTAGCTGAGTCAGTGCCTCCAAAAGGAAGGCCTGTCTTTGGGGGTTTACATATTTGCTGATGACCATTGGTGACCTGGTTAGGTTGGGTCTGAACCGGAAGGGAAGGGTGTAGCCCTCTCTCAGTATTCTGATAACTTTTGGACTCGCACCCAGAGTTTCCCACTTTTTCCAAAACTGTTGAAGTCTTGCCCCTACAGGAAGATTTGTGACAACAGTTTGGACATTTGTGACAATATTTACAAAACTCAAGTGATCTACACAGGAAACATCTTTCACATGGTTTATTTCTCTGATAGATTGACAATAAACGGGATTTACACCTTTCTTTTGCGGTGACCCGCTGACAAAAGGAACACTTGCAACAAAAGAGTTTACATGTGGAAACACAGTCTCGCTCTTGTTTGTCACTGGTGGTGGTGGGTTCAAGCCCTCCATCTTGTCGGATACATTTACAGAGTTCACCAATCCGACCACATTTGCAAAACAGTGATTGTCATTTATGCTTTTTAAAACCTCTGGCCGGCTTCTGGCTGAAGTTTGAGGCTTTACCACCCCCTTTCTGAGCAGTTTGCCGGTCTCTAATCTGCTTCCATGCCGGAGTAGTGGGCTTCCGGTCCGGCTGGTGAGGGGTTCGATTGGAGGAGACGTATGGATGAAAACGTCCAGGTTTCCTTGGTGTGGTACCAGCAGAACGCCTCTCTTCACTACGTAAGATTTCCTCTTCAGCTTTGACCAGTAAGCTGTCCGGGAAGAGTGATAGTTGGTGAACTGGAGACGTACGTAAGGCAGACAAGGTGTCTGGTTTAATGCCACCCCTTATGAACTCTAAATAACTGTCCCGACGGGCCAGGGTGAGATTAGCCATGCTGATAAAGACTCCCTCTGATAAATCCTGCATGGTACGCTGCATAGCCTGTGAAATTGACCGGTTAAACGTAACCAGATATTCCAGTTCTTCAACAGCTTGTTGTTGTTTCTCAGCACTTTTGCCCTTTGAGGAATCGAACCTCAGGGACTTTAACTGGGTGACCATGGAGTCCTGTACTTTGGTGAGGCATCTAGAGAGGCCAGCAGTGTGATTACACATCACTGATTGTTCTCTGAATGACCTCTCCCACCTTCTAAGGGTGTCCTGGCTGAAGGTCCTGGAAGCTGGGGCAGAAGGTAAACTGCGCCTTGCAACTCTAGAAAACATACTGTTAAGCTTTGCCGGTTCCGGAGACCAGTCACCAACAGCCTGGTTAGACGCATCCTTCTTAACAGCTTGCATGTCGTACCACTTGGAAGTACGGGGTGTCTTGACAAATTGGTCACGCAGCAGACCACTGGTTTCTGTATTCCTGGAAGGATAACCTTCAGCAATAGTTATATTTAGTTTCTCCAGCTTTTTACAAAGCCATTCATCCACCGGCAATTTTACTGACACTTTACCGGTAGTCTTCACTCTAGAACCGGCAAAGGGATTGTCATCCATAGATGCAGCTGAGGTGTCATAATCCGGGATTTGATGCCAGCCCATGAAACTCCTCACCCCTCTCAATGTTTCCCGGTAATTAGCATCTTCAGAAAGATCCTGGTCAGTGTTAGATTCCGGTACATCACCCTGGTAGTGAACACTAGCCGGTGAAGCCGGTTCCGCATCCACCTCAGCCTCACTGTCAGATTCCCTAGCAACCTCAGAATTCTGGCCAATGGGAGGCGACTGGTTAGACAGCGTAGTTTCATAACCGGAAGGCAGAACCTCAGGACCCGCACCGGGAGCCTGTGGAGGCTGGGTGGCAGTCCCTGCACCGGGAACCAGTAAAGGTTGGGTGGCAACAGTCTCAGAGGTACCGGGGCCCTGAACAGGGTGGGTAGCACTCTTAGTCACTTCCTTCACAGCTTGTGTACCGGGAACCCCCAGCGGAGGTTGGGTAGCCGTCAACTGCGTAGCAACGTCACTAGTGCCCTCAGAAAACATAACACTTGTAGAAGCACCCGGATCAAAGAAGGGGTGTTCTCTGGGCACCACAGAAGCAGAATTCACCGGTCTCACAGGGACAGCAAATGACTGGTTAACCAGCATTGCTTCCAGACGGGAAAATCTCTCACTCCACTTGTCATCAAGGGACTTGAGGTCATCTGAAGTGGGCTTACTGCTGTGCTTCCGTTTACTAGACCTTGGGGAGCCATCAGAACGCTTCTTCTTCTGCTTGGGTGTAGAATCAACAGGAGACTGCGTCCCTGAGTTGACTGGACCCAGCAGTGAAACCTCAGATGGATCAACAAGCTTGGGAGACGTACTTGTCAATTCTTCAGATTTCTTCTGGCTAGAGCGTTCTTTCCGTTCCTTATAGGTGGGGGTTGCTAACTGGTGAATCTGAGCAGGCGTAAACGCCTTACAGATACTACAAGGCAACTTCTTCACACACAGGTCGTCTCCCACCCCCTTGTCACGACAACGCGCGCATTTCTTATGGTTGTCGAAAAGGGCCATAACGTGCCCGCAAGAACCTCGTTTCTGTCCAGGAGACGACATAATGATCAGTAACGTTGTAGAATTACTCCGTACTAATAAAAAACAAGAAACTTGGAAGAGTTCGTTGTAAAACTTCAAAAACGTATCTCTGAAGAAAATCTTCTGCACACTCTTTCGCGCCAAACGAAAAAGATGCTATGACGTCAATAGGTAAACAGGAAATGAAGTACGATGCGCCACCTGGCGAATGCACACTCTGTGACCGGTCCTGCCGGTAGTATATACAGGACGTCTTTTTCTGGCGTTTGGCGGGACCGGTCGCGCCGACCGGTAAAGCAATTGTCCATTGGATAGGATGTATTAACGCAATAAAATATACAAATTTGTGGGCAAGAGGTTCTTTGCACATACAGAAAATTTTCAGTCTACATACTGTCTACTAATGAACTTTTAGTTCCTATAATGCACTCTTACATGGCTTTTACATCAGCATACGTCAAAGACAGAAAATCTCTCATGAGCTGAAACCTTCTAACATATGTGAGAGCTTCATAAAACCAAAATATTTATGTTCATGTTTGAGACTTACGCAAGGCTAAGTGTATACATTTGACACATCAGTGAAACTATGTCATGTATTTATAGCTGTTGGAAGACAACTTTATGAATTCTTAAAAAAAGATTTGCAGCCGGATCTCGGTCATTGTGTGGAAACCAACAATTAGTTCTCCTACCTTTTTCTCTCCGTCCTCATTGATGCGGTAGTGGTACACCCTGCCGTCATAGCGTAGTGATATGGACATCTGACCAGGACTACTTTCACTCTCTCGTACCAGGAAGCTGCCATTGATGCCGCTACTGAGCAGACACTCTGCATAGTTACGTGATACGGGCCCATGGTACCTGGGTGAAATTTAATACAGAGTAAAGCTCACTGTACATATGCATGACGTGGTGCAGCTAAATAAAATAGAAATATGGGCAATAACTGCTTATACATATGTCACGTAAGGTTAGGAAAATTTGCATTCTCAGCATGTGTTAAAAATTATACCACTCTGCACAAGACATGCTCCCTAAAGCCCCTTTCACAGGATGTATGTCCCGCGGTTAGACGTTTTATTCAGTGGCGGAACCACCTCCCAGGTCACCCCATTTTGTCCAAGTTCTATAGGTGGAGTTAATTGAGGGTCAATTTTACTTTACCAGTATGGGATCCACCATATTTGATAATTGCGAGTTATAAGCACTTTTAAGTTTGGGTATTCTCGTTTGACCTTGAAGGAGGGGTCCAAGGTCAAATCCGGCGACACCAAAAGATTCCCAGCCCGTGATTTCATACAGGTTGCTTTACCATCCCAAACCTCTAGGACCAATAATAAGTGACTTATAAGCACTTTTAAGTTTGCCTATCCTCATTTGACCTTGAAGGTGGGGTCCAAGGTCAAATCTGACCACACCAAAAGATTCCCAGCCCATGATGTCCTATAGGTTGGATTACCATCCCAAACCTCTAGGACCAATAATAAGGGAGATATAAGCACTTTTCGTGACTGACAAAGAAATGTCCATGGCAGCCATCCTGTTTTTCAAAAAGAGGTCAAAAATATTCTCAGTCAAGATTTTGCAATGAGGAACATATCCTGCGAATTTGGGATCTCTACCTATAATACCATTTGCTCTAGAAGGCCAACAAAAGTCCTTGCTTAAAATCGAATAAATGTCCCTGGCGGCGGTCTTGTTTTTCAAGATGAAGCCAAAAATATTCCCAGGCAAGATTTTATGGTTTTGATTATATCCTGCAAGTTTGAGAAGGCTAGCTATAATATTTTTTTGTTAGACCAGTAACGGTGAAATTATTCTACACTCTGCGGCGTCGGTGTCGGCGTAACGAAGCAAAATCCATAGTATCCACCAATTAATGTCTCGTTTATTCATTTTGATAGTTTGTTGAACTGTTTTGTGTTACCTGTTAGAAAACAACAATTATAATGAAATAATACACCCACAGTTCTCCCATATCAGGATGACAAAATATTTGAAAAAAAAAAATGTGCTGAATACGACCAATGATACAATAGCCACCTCCAGTTTATATGTATAAAGTCTCTTTTATTCTGAAAGGAAGTGTCAGAATGCATTTGGAAATGAATCTATTCAAATAGGTCTGACAAAAAATATGATGTGTGTTTCAATACAGGGATTCTGTTACATATTTATATTTTTTTCAATAATATCCTTCTTACCCATTTATTTCTTACAAAGTTCCAAGTTAAGCCAAAAGATTGCTGAAAATAAGTGGTGTAACTGAAGCAAAACTGGATGCCTGTTAAACATACACTACTTTGTAGTTACTGGATGTTTGAAGAAGTTCCATAGTTCACTCGTTTACTGCCCCGATTTCGGAGTTCGGTTCGTACGTCTCAAATTCTGACTTTGCAAAATGTTTAGAAATCCCCAACATCACACCACATCCAAACGGATCCTATTTTTGCCCATCTATAAAACATGTTTCTTTTGTTGCAAATATGGCGGAATTTATTTAAAATATATATGGATTTCATATTTTTGCTATATTTTCAATAAAGTGACAAGATTTTATGTGAGATTTCTGCGTTTTAACTGGTTTTGAAAATGTTGTTTCGAAGATCAAACTAGACCGAAGTTCGTTAGCTTGTACTGATACCAAACATCGAACCCGATATTCGAAGCAATTTCACAGCACTAGTACTTACCACATTTTTGCTGAAAATAGTAAAACTTAATGTCAATAAATATGAGTTTAATAATTTTTTTTTAGAAGATACTGGAAAGTAATTTGAAAGTCAGTTCATATTTTTAACACAGAGATAAAACACTCCATTCTGATACTATTTCACATTTTAACTCAAAATATTAACAACTTATGGATTCAGTGGATGACAGGGAGATAACAAAACAGTTAACTGGTCCAAAAATATGGGCATCGGTTAGTGTTTTGATGAACTTTCATTTTGTTACTACATTTAGCCATTTCAGCTTTAAATCTTCAGCACAGTTTTTTTTTTGGTTTCATTTCTACTGTGTTTCTGAATACACCGTCTCACCATGAGAACTTGTCCAGGCTGTTGACTGGTGTGATGTAGTTGTAGGGCACCCAGCCCGCTTCCTGCTGTTGGTTTTCTACTTCTGCCCACTCACGTGTCTTGTTGTTGTCCAGGACACGTACCTGGTCTCCTGTAAAAAGAGCAAAGTACCGCCATGAAACAGAAAACACAAATAGTACTACTGACTGACTCACAGCAACACATTATGCACAGAATAATGTGACCATTAAACATTCAGAAGATGTTCTAGTCCAAACTGCAAGCCAGACCAGAAGAGTTCCCAAATCTCGATTAATATTACAAAGTGATCACATTTGGATTTTTACGTCCCATTCAATAGTGGAGGTAGTAAGTCCCATTCAATAGTAAGTCAGGATATCCTGCCAGTGCAGGCCACATTCATAAGTCTTGAAGAACTGAAGGTCACTCGCCCCACATCAGCAGATTGTAAACACACAGCCAAATATTGGTTAAAAATACCTTTAAAATGTTTGAAGAGTAGCAAACAATGATCTGAAAATGTTAGGTGAGATTTTGGTCAGATAATAACAAAATTTTCGTAAAATGTACTACTCAACTATAAACCAGATTACCAAGCGATAACCATGTCAAAAGTCACTGGTATACTCAGTGAATATTATTAAGCGGATGTACAAAAAGGGTTTCTCTTATAGTCTGTCTATCCCTTACATTATCTGGAAACGAGATACAGTCGACTTAGATTTATTATTTACAACATTATTTGTATTGGTGGGAAAATACTAAAGTCCCTTTGTTGTGAAATGGTAAATGTTTTCAATAGCAGGGTCTCGAGATATTAATTTGTTTGTTCAACCTTTGCACAATGATGAAATTCAGGCAAGTCTCCAGATGTTTTGAAAAAAATGTCAACACGAACAGTATCTGCATGTGTTGCCATGGTAACGTAACTTACTTGCAGACTGAACTTACCGTTGATAAGTTTTATACCTTGTCACCTTTGTAACTCGGGTTACCATTTGTATAAAAGGTAGCTTAGAAAGAATGCCACACAGAGCCTTTGAAACACCCTCTCAAACTAGCAGATGTCCCATTATTAACACACTGTGTTTAACATTCAATAACTGTCTGGTATTGAGAGCTTCTGACGTGTAAATTTTCAAGTAATTTTATCAAAACACTATCTTTGAAATGGACAAATTTAAAGTAGGTTGCTTACCAAGTTTATTTTTGTTGGCTAAATGTTTTATGAGTTGAATGTATAATCACATCAAATTTAACATAAACAATTTCATGTTGATACTAAACTGAGTGGTAAGGTCGTTATTATAATTGGAAATTTATCTCTCAAAAACCAACTTTCATAAAATTATATAGATGTAGTTTATAGTGAACTTGAAATGTGAAATTTACTACTAAATTGGATACTTTCTTAAAACTGATTATAGCAATTCCAAATTTTATGGTGTATATAATTTTCACTTATGCTCATAGTCGTCAGTTTACTGTGACATGCTGTTGCCTTAGGACACAGGGTGTTGTAATTATTAGTCACCCTCTTTTTGACATGTCTGAACTGTGACTCATATTTTATTTAAGAAATCACTCATAGAGTGCCGACCTCCACCATTGAGTTTTTCTAAAAATTAGGGACTTTTTTGTATCCAAAATATGATGTGGACCTTTTCTGGAAATGTAATTACTTCTTCCTATGGCTAGACCCTTTATACCCACATTAAAATTTGATGAGGAGTAATGTCAACTAGAAAGTCATCTGTCACTGAAAATATATTGAAAATGGGACTGGTTCACTACTCATCAGCTCAGTACTTTTGGAGCAGCGACAAACAAACGTAGCCAAAAACATAATCTCCTGGTGGAGGTAACAGCTCTATGGAATTCAGCCATTCTTTGTTTTGTTTCAAATGCACATATTGTTACAGATACATTACAATGAACAATTTCTCACCATTGGTTACTGGTAGTGTTGGCATCGCGACATACAATCAATACCTTTTAATACTGAATATCAATATTTCAAATGTATTAACTTCTACATCACTAACAAGAAATGTTGTGTAATTTATTACTCATGGCGACTCCTAACACAGAAATTAAATATTAAAACTGAGCACCTTTCATTCTTGAAAATCATATCCCAGATGACACAAGGTTTTTTTCCCACTGACCATAAAAATCTTCTTTTTTTTTTTCAAAACGGACCAAATGGAAGTGTGCCAACCTTCTGCTGGTTATTAGAAATATTAATCAGAATGACCTATTAATCATGCAATTGGGTGAGTTACAGTAGAATAGCTGAAATAAACATCTGATAATCTAACCCTTACAACACAAGCATCTAGGATACATGAACTGTGTCTGCAGCAACCCAGCAACAGTCTGTCACTTAAGTGAGAGTCCTTTAATGCGCAATGGTGTATGCGTAAGCGTATATGTATAACCCATCCATGACATCCGTATGCATTCCATGTGGCTCCATTAACACGTATATTTACACACGTAAAAAAACTTTTCCCTACCAAAAATGAGGAAGTAATACTGTTTTTCAATTTTTGTTAGTACCTAACAATTCTGCATATATTCTTACCACAACAAATGGTAAATTTATAAATAAAAACAAAGACATGAAACACTTTCATTTATCTCCTGAAGGAAAAAAAACAACACATTTTCAGCTTAGGACAAAAAAAGTGTTGAAGCAAACATGTGGACACATACTTGCAAGCCAGCTTTCAATTAACCTTCTAAAGACTATAGTATTTGTTTCCATAAATATTATACAAAGATATAATATTTAAAGCAGTTTCATAAAATTATATAGCAGTGAATGTACTGAATGGGATGAAACCTTTTGCAAAAAGTAAGATGAACAATTACACCAAGACCTGTCTATTCTATGAAAATAAGATAGAAAATATTTTACTATTGTGTTCAAAGCCTCAAATTTTATCACTGGAATTATGCTAATTACAAAGAAACTTGAGCCTTTAGGAAGGCTACTGATAAGCAGAAATAACTTTCACACTGCTTATACTGGAAGGAAGTTTATTTTATATTTTTTCTCACATTTATAATTCTTGAGAGTCTATACATCTGAGGGCTTGATCTCAAAATCAGAAAAACACTTCTCCTGTACAAATTATTGGACAAAAGGTCAGAATTTCATCATATTTAAGCTGTCCCACCATTTTATATGCTGACCAGTTTAAGGCTGGCTATGCTACTTAGTTGTGGTATTTCAATAAAATAGTCTAAGTGTACCCCAACATAACTGTCTCAAAATGCCCACTTGTAATTGCAATCATATCTTTCCTACTTGTTCTGATAATACAGGCTAAATGACATTCTACCCTATCTTTAGCTCAGGCCCCTAAATGGTGACACAAGAAGAATCCAAGGAGGAGACACAGCATTTCAACCCAGTGCATAGGGTTCTACACTGCCACATACATGTACCCAAAAACTCGTGCAGTTAAAAGTTCAGAAACTGTACCGAATCACATCTAATCACCCTACATACCCATAAATACCAGCTCAGCACCTTTGACCAATGAGTCGGCATCATTAATTACTGCACTCTGCACTTCCATTGTGGCCGAATCATCAGGCTACGTAAACACATTTAGGCTTCAAAACTCGGACAATGAGGCAAATGTGGCTTTGTGTCTCAGACTTAGAGTAATTTTCAGACGTTTTTACAGGGAATTAAGGCTGAACTTAAAACAGCTCAGTCTATGAGCTGTTATGAGGAGAATGTCTTTAAAGTAATATTAAATTGGATATTTTGCTAATAACTTCAGCTGTATTAAAATACTAGTTCCAAAGTCACACAAACTGAGGAAGCTTGAACAAATTATGTCAATGTATTAAACACACCATATTTTATTTACAAATGACCCACATTTATTCCTGAATGTCCCCCTCTGTTTTGACATGTTTGTTTTGAATGTCCCCTGCATAAATTAGCTGAATGAAAACCAATTCAGTCAACTTATTTATGTTGGACAAGTTGCCAAAATAAATTGCCATTACAATAAATGACTTTTGTTTTACTTTGGTATGTTTTACTGGTACTGTATATATTGCTTATCTGTGACACCTAGATTAGGTTTTGGTAGTCAAAAAGGAAACACCATTCTTTAGTGATCCTTATACAGAAGTCTGTCCATTTTGGAAAACCAAATCTGAACTTCTGAGACCTTCAATCAAACAAAATCCAGCAACTTTCATTGACATATACAAAATATTAAGCCATCGAAGATTGTCTCATTTTCTTTCTTGTTTTGCAGTACAATTCCTCTAGTTTTATGAATCCTCTACTATTTAATATTATCTTGTATTATTACAGTAAGATTGGGGTTATAAAATGTATAAACTTGATGATAAATTAATACAATCTAAGTCCCAGTCTTAAGGCCTGAAACCATCAATGACGACACACGAGATTCCAATCTTATAAGGCTATAACATAGTAATAGCCGATACAATATATCTTGTGATCTCTATATTTTAACTTTCAAAAAATCTCAAACATTTATTGAATTGGTAGATGCCATCAACATACAGCACAGTCCTCCAGTTAGAGTTAATACAACTTCCTTACTTTTTCTTTGAATTTTTTTTTTTCAGTTTAAGAGGGGACCATATTTGAAAAGTGCTCTGTTTGGTGTAAGTCATCCTATGCTCAGCATTTTAAGCATTTAACCGAGTTTGAACATGCCTGGCTTCGAACTTAAAGAAGGTAAATCAAGAATAGAACTCATTAAGACAACTATAACTGCTGTACAATGAAATCACACGTCTCAATGACCTCATAGTATTCTGCATAAAGAGGCAAGGCTACAATTGCATTGTATGCCGATGATTTTGTACTCAGTTCAAAGTCAGAATTGACGAATACACTCGCTTTCAGACAGACACAATAGTGGAAATATCAGACAACTACTGGGTGCAATTTAGTTGCACTAGGTTAATGCTCTGCAAGCTACAAAAATACATGGCAAGATTGGGGTTATAAAACCTCAGATTGGACCTGATGACCAATTAACAAACCCAAGTCCCAAAAACTTGATCAACAACTTTTCTCCACAATACATAGCTGATACATCAGAGCCCAAAAATACAGGATAGATGAAAATACTAAAATGCTTTCAGATTCAAGTAACAAACTACAGATGGCAAAGTACATCTGTTTCCAAAACTTTCCTCATTTTTATAAAAAAAAAATTTTAACTTTTGTTATCAAGTTTAAGCACTCTGTCGTGAGTATTTATATTTTTCCACACGAGTTTGTATATGACTGACACTTGGTTGCCTAGTGTGGTTGGCCAGTTTGGCATCTATCATAGCTTCCGGATTCCGTGTGGGTTCCACTCCCACAAGTGGCAACTGGCAGTTCTTTTCCAATTTGAGCCTCAAGCAGTTGAATGGGATATAAAATCTTAGCTTTCACTTTGACAAGTTTATGTCATTGTCTCTGTATAAACTTCTCTCAAGATGATTTCAACTGATTTGTGGAAATGTGATATTCAAGCATCACCGGTGATCATATACATTTATCGTTTTACACTACTTATTTTTCATGGAATTTTTCACATGGCGTTACACATTAGACCAAACATCCCTGTTCAGTGAGAAAACTGTTCAGTGACTGTGACTCCCATTTGACATGACAAAGGACAGTGGATATGTATTTGTCATTTACACAGGTAACAGTGCTAGTAAATTCACACTTCTCTAACCCCTGATGTCTCTGATGTATTCCACTAGGTGGTTTCATATATGGCAGACAACTAAGGTTTGTGTAAAATACTGATTACAATTAATAATAATGAATGTAAGTGATTTATTTCATACGTAATTTTGATAAGCTCCGTATGAACTGAACTTTGTTGATTATTACACGAGTGACACTTCGTAGTAACTCTTCCATTCAAAAAAAATATTTCAAATACACTAAAATTCTAGTGTAGCAGTAGTGGCTACACCTGGGTGTGTTATCAAGAAAGTGTGAAATGTGCATAAGTAATACATTCTGGGGTCTGAAAGGCACCTCTGAAATAACATTATGACAACACCACATCCTCAAACTTAACAAGTATTGAGGGGTATCAGGTGACACAGTGACTTCTTCACATCAGTGATCACACACAATCTATCTGTTCTCTCACAACTCATTTGGTGCATCATACACAAAAGCACACTTTACTCTGGTGAAAAGAAAATAAACTAGCATCAAACTTATCATGCAGCATTTCACCACAATTCATTACTTCAAACTTTATCCACCTACTACTTAAGTTGGCCGCTGTTCCCTCACTACAGATCCTCCTACTGGCAGAATCGCTGGCAATTAACTTAAGGGCACCCAAGTTGACAGGGTACCCAAGTTCTCAAGACAGACCTACTCAGTGCTCAGTCAGGAACTCAGAGACCAACCTGGACATGCAGGTGCAGAGTTAAACAAAATTCAGGACTAAATATTTTCATAAATGTAAGGCTAACCAGGAAGTTAACTGATCATTCTGATTTTCACTACATGTGTAGAAAACTAAGACCACACCGATATCAACAATGAGCCATACTGGCTCAGGTTGGATAAATTGAAACATTTAAAAAATTGTGCCTGATTGAGCAAAAGCACAGGGATCTGGAACCAGATACTGAGGAAAATCCCTAGACAAATTCTCAAGCAGCCATGCAGATCTGGGTATCTTTAATGACATTGCCAGGGGGCAGTGGGCCGACCCCAGCTTGCATGAAAATAAAACCCCAATATAACTAGACCTAGCGCATCAGAGAACCGATGCAAATTGTATCCACCGTAAAGACAATACACCAAAACCTCTAGGACCAATAATAAGCGAGTTATAAGCACTTTTAAGTTTGGCTGTCCTCATTTGACCTTTAAGGAGGGGCCCAAGGCCAAATCCGACCACACCAGAAGATTCCCAGAACATGATTTCCCATATGTTGGTTTACTATCCCAAACATCTAGGACCAATAATAAGCGAGTTATAAGCACTTTTAACTTTGGCTGTCCTCACACTTGACCTTGAAGGAGGGGCCCAAGGTTAAATCCGACCATGACAGAAGATTCTCCGCCCATGATTTCCTGTATGTTGGTTTACCATCCCAAACCACTAGGATCAATAATAAGCGAGTTATAAGCACTTTTAAGTTTGGCTGTCCTCATTTGACCTTGAAGGAGGGGCCCAAGGTCAAATCCGACCACACCAGAAGATTCCCAGCCCATGATTTTCTATATGCTGGTTTACCATCCCAAACCTGTAGGACCAATAATAAGCGAGTTATAAGCACTTTTAAGTTTGGCTGTCCTCGTTTGACCTTGAAGAAGGGGCCCAAGATCAAATCCGACCATGACAGAACATTCCCAGCCCATGATTTCCTATAGGTTGGTTTACCATCCCAAACCTCTAGGACCAATAATAAGCGAGTTATAGGCACTTTAACCTTTGGCTATCCTCATTTGACCTTGAAGGAGGGGCCCAAGGTCAAATCCGACCACACCAGAAGATTCCCAGCCCATGATTTCCTATATGTTGGTTTACCATCCCAAACCTCTAGGACCAATAATAAGTGAGTTATAAGCACTTTTAAGTTTGGCTATCCTCGTTTGACCTTGAAGGAGGGGCCCAAGGTCAAATCCGACCACACCAGAAGATTCCCAGCCCATGATTTCCTATAGGTTGGTTTACCATCCCAAACCTCTAGGCCCAATAATAAGCGAGTTATAGGCACTTTTACCTTTGGCTATCCTCGTTTGACCTTGAAGGAGGGGCCCAAGGTCAAATCCGACCACACCAGAAGATTCCCAGCCCATGATTTCCTATATGCTGGTTTACCATCCCAAACCTCTAGGACCAATAATAAGTGAGTTATAAGCACTTTTAAGTTTGGCTGTCCTCATTTGACCTTGAAGGAGGGGCCCAAGGTCAAATCCGACCACGCCAGAAGATTCCCAGCCCATGATTTCCTATATGTTGGTTTACCATCCCAAACCTCTAGGATCGATAATAAGCGAGTTATAAGCACTTTTAAGTTTGGCTATCCTCGTTTGACCTTGAAGGAGGGGTCCAAGGTCAAATCTGACCACATCAGAAGATTCTTAGCACATGATTTCCTATAGGTTGGCTTCACATTGCAAACCTCTAGGACCAATAATAAGGGAGATATAGGCACTTTTAAAGTCCTCTATGTGGGTTACTTCAGCACTCCGTGGATGACCTTTAGTTAGGAGCTTCAAGGTCAAATGTGTGCAAGGTTGTAGAGGACATGTATATGTGTCATACATATCACCTATGAAGAGATTCAACCTTCTACCTATGAGGAACAGCCAGTAGAAAAATGTAGATTATTTTCAAAGAAATGCCCGTGCCATCTTGTTTTTCAGAATGAGGCTATTTTCCTTCCCAGAGAAGCTTACCCCCCAATGAAGATATCCTGCAAATTTGGTGAACCTAGCTGCTGTTGTTTTCCTCTTAGAGTGTTAATGCCGAAAATCTCTCTACGCGCGGCGGCGGCGGCGTAGCAGACGCTAAACCAAAGTATCCACCGGATGCTTCCGGTGGATACAATTAATAGTTTGAGAGTTATGGAACAGATATTACTGATAAATTTCATAGCTTTGAAGTTATGCAAGCAAAAACAACTGGATATGATTAAAATATCCACATCCCCTTCCTTTTGGGTGGCAAGGGTAAATTAAGCTACTGGAACGGATTAAACTGATTTGCCAGATATTATTGCTAATATGATGACAAAACACTCACTATATTACTTTCAATACCTTTTTCAGACATTTACTGCACTCTACAAGTGTCTCAAACGACCAATAATCAATAAGTTAGTTTCTTTGTATACATTTTTTGAGAGGCACAGTGGATTCCAAGTTTTGATAGGTTTCAAAATATAATGGGGATAGGATATAATGACATGGAAATACTTCTATTTAAACTTACTGGTCATTTTTTTATTGGTGAATGTTAACTCAAAAATGTCCTCAAGGAGGGTACTATTAATATATTATGTTGTTGGCAACAATTTTATACCTGGGATGAATGGCAGACTTTTGCTCGTTTTTTTTTTTTTTTTTTTTTTTGCTTGATTTTAATGTTAACTATGCCAGTGCAATAGAATCACATACAAAGACCATACACTTGTTGACGAAATTAAATATTTTCTAAATAGAAATAGCTGTGTCATGTTTAATCTATGGCTCGCTGAAAACAGTACAGTTTTCTCTTTATTCAAATATTTTTGACACATCGCACAGTCATAATATTTATACACAATGGGCTTTATTCTTATAAAAATGACTAACATATGAGTCCCTGTGTTAGATGTTTGTAAGAGTATATAACACATATATATGGTGTGTATGAAAATAATATATGTACACAATTTGCCTTTCTTAGGTGAATTAACAATATAAACTTTTGATATCATCAGATATAATAATCTTGATTAATCAGTGTAAACATTATCTATTGCATACTAGCTTTGAGACTGTAATATCTAATATGAGAGAAAAGTCACCATTGCGAAACCCATCTGGATAAAAACATCTACACAGAAAATCCTTTATTTCTGCATTTGTGATTTAAAAAGCTCTCTGCTTATTATCAGTCTGAGAGTAAAAGCCCTTCAGAGAATTCACCAAAAAAGAGAAGAGGGCTTATATCTTTAAGTTTAAACAGATGTAGGCCTTTTTACCTTCACACATTTTTCCAATGAGCTTTCATCATCAACTGATAACCAAATCTCTTCACAGTGTTAAGGACCTTGGCATATGAACTGATATCCCCACACTTGACCCGCATTAATTGGCTACACTGATGACTACTTGTTAAGTGCAAAAGTCGCTACGACAGAAAACACTCCATCCTGCTACTGGAAAATGTAACCTTTTGTTTTTATCTTAAAGATGGTGGTCACTGAGGTCACATCAGGACAGACAGTAATGTGTCAAAAAAAAACACACACCAACTTAATGTATGAAAACATTGGGGTGGAGTATGGTGTATGGGTAGTACACTATCCCCTCACTTCCCAGATCCTTGGTTTAAATCCCTGCCTGATCTGAAGTGGAGAAGTGAGCAGTCAGTGCCAGAACTGGAAGGTTCTGAACCAGTATGCAATGGTTTACTCCAACCCGTCAACCTAAGGAATGGGCCAGTAGGCCCAGTATCTCTGTAGAGACCATTTTATTGAAATACTGTGAGGAGATTTTACAACTGCCACTTCACTTGTGAACACATTTGCTGGAAGAAAGACTTGAAGTATTAGAAACTAGGGATGGGTCGGTAGGTCCGGTATCTCGGTAGAGAGCATTTTACTGAAATACCGTGATGAGATTTTAAAACCGCCACTTCGCTTGTCAACACATATAATGGAAGGAAGGGTTAAAATATTAGAAACATACCCAAAATCTGAAGAAATTATTAGCTTTTATCCCCATATTTTCATCCATTTGCAGACTTTTTGCGAGACATTGAGGAGAACTGCCATGTTTTGGTTACGACATTTTATAACCTAAATCTCGCTTGACAGCACATAAAATGGAAGGAAAACTTAAAATATTGGGAACAAACAAGAAATATGGCAAAATTATACAGGTTTCTCTCATATTTTGGCCATTTGGGGACTTTAATTGCGATGTTGTTAAGAGGAAATGTCCATATTTGATTGGGGTGCACTAAAACGCGGAGTCCCGGAATCGGTACGGTTTGGCATTGACGACCTCCCGATGTACACATTTTTGATACCGACCTATCCCTATTAGAAACACACCCCAAATCTTAAGAAATTGGACACTTTTATCCACAATTTTCATGCATTCGCAGACTTTATATAGTGCTAGTGATTACGTTGAACAGAACTGTCATATTTTGGTTAAGACTCACTTGTCAGCTCATACAATTGAAGAAAAACTTATTGGGAACAAACAAGAAATCTGAAGAAATCATAACATTTATCTTATATTTTGTGTATTTCGCCGCTTTTATTATGTCGTGACGGGGAAACATGTTTGTTTGGGGTTTACTAAAACGCAGAGTCCCAGAATCGGTAGGGTTTTAATGTATTGGCGACTTCCCATCATGTACACATTTTATATACCGACCCATCCCTCCCCTCAACTGTAACAGTTGTGATACGATTTGTGCAATTTATTCAATTGAATTTATCAACAGAAACATACTGGTCAGTGAGAAGTTAACAACCAGATTTATAAAAGGTTTCATAACTTATTGATTCACACAATTTAGTAGGTGGAGGAATCTGGGACTGTAGCCATGAAATTCACTTGATTTCTGCATAAACCAGGTCTCCAATTTTATCAACCTTAGTTGAGCAGTGCGACAACAACGAAAATGTAATGCTGACATTGCTAGTACTTGCAAAAATAGCTTAGATCAGGTTAGTACATCCCAGATGTTGACATAGAAGCTGTAGTGATTAAATGCCAAAGTTATTGACAAGTGAGACCTCTGAGGTTTAATATACTATCACTCACTTTGAAGCGAAAATATTGTTAAAGATAACTGTACAGAACTCACACATTTAAGCAATACGACCTGTGGTCCCATTTTCAGCTGTTAATCTAGGCAAACAATAGTTGTATTAGATCTGAGAGAAGAAATGCATTTTGGATAATAATTCCTGAAGGAAAACAAAAACAAACCTGCAAGGCTGCTATGTATAATACATTACCATATCCACTTTTATAATTGACGAGTATGTGTCTTTTCATTAACTTTTTACTGGATCTCATTTTTGCAAACTGGTGATGCAATTGGTATATTTTACTGATAAAGATGTCATTGACACTGTCAAAGGAATTATGAGGGATAATGATAATGAGTAGTGACGCCAAGAAGTTCATAAACGGTTACCAACTAATAAAATTTAAAAGAAAACATTTTTAATGACTTTAATTTCAAAATAATGAGTGAGTACAGATAGAATTCGAACTTGTGAAAAAGCATTGGAGATGTCCGTACCCCACAAACTGGGAAAATAGGTTTTAACACCATGAGATATAGAAGTATTGAAACAGTACAAAGATCAGGATACTTTCAGAGCAGTGGCAGTTCCAAATAATTTTAAGCAGACAAAATAAAGTCTTAAGAGAAAGAAAAGGTTGGTAAAGATAAAGTATTAAAACCAGATAATCATTAGCAAGATGACAACATTAATTCGAAAACTAAATTTACATACTGCACACCTACAACCCCAACCAATGTCCTTACCCTAAGTATCAACTTCCTACACCTTACATTTTCCAAGATATGCCCCGCTAAGATTTTAAAAGTCAAGGTCACTACAGCAAGGTGAAAATGCAAATTAAGGTCACACCCCCCAACCAATGTCCCTGCCAAGAATCAAAGTATCAACTTCCTATACGTTACGGTTTCTGAGATATAGCCTGGACAAGATTTTATAGGTTAAGGTCACTACGGCAAGGTCAAGGTCAAATCAGGTGACACCATTTCACTGCACACCTTAATAACTCCCAGTCAATTTCCCTAACAAGTATCAACTTCCTACACTTTACGGTTTCCAAGATATAGCCCGGAAAATATTTTATAGGTCAAGGTAGTCTGCAAGGTCAAAAGTGACATCATGACAATGTACATCTACACACCCTAACCAATGTCCCTACCAAGTATCAACTTCCTACAACTAACGGTTACTGAGATACAGCCTGACAATCTTTTCCTACCGCCCACCTGTTCGCCCACCCATCCGGACACCGTGGATGAAAACAATACCCTGACACCAGGCTGACAGCCCTAATAATAAGGGCTGTGTGGGATAATAAAAAATCATCAGTTGGTGAAGATATCTTTCAGTGATGTTCCATATTTTTCTGTATTTCAATACCGTGTGACATATTCACCATGTCTGTGGGCTCATAAGCTAAGCTGCTGGAGAAAAAAGTAATCACTAATTACCGGTGCCGCGCTCTGTAATGCCCATGGGCAATGTGACCAAATATTTGCAAATGAAAACCAGCCGGGTGTTTCGAAAAAAATAACCCGAATTTGAGGAAACCGCGTTTTAGTATATACCGACTGGAAATAAAATTTGCAGTTGGTAAACAAATCTCGGCAAAATAAAAGGTGACATAATTACTAAAATAAGGAAACTTTTGTTAAAAATGGATATAAATTAACCAAATTTGACCGATTATTGGGTTTATATGGAGAAAGTTTACCTCAAAACGACATATTGGTAATGTATGAGCGATAACGTAAGATTGTGGATGGGCGCTTTCAAAAGCATGAGAGTTAGAGAGCGCGGCTACGGTACTATTTCCTTTCAGATTTAGTACGTATTTTTTTAAGAGGGCACACTCTGAGGGTTTTACGGTACCAAAGTCTTAACGCAATCAATGACAGTAATCAGGTATAAAACTCAAACCTTGGATGTGTATTCCTTATAATACCACCTGAGGAAACATTTATGAATGAAACGTTCAGTGGGTCTTAATCAAGATTGGTTTATCAAAGCCTCATACATACAAGAATGAGTAATCTTTGACGTACTACAAGGTGCAATCGGGTAGAAAAAGAAGGGAGAGGGTCACATTGACAGTAAAGATACACACACAACCCACAAGTGTAATGAATCAGGAGTAACAATAATAATAATATACACTTTTTCTCAAGATGTTGAGGGTAAATAGGTCACATGATAATTATTTCAGTCTTGTAAACAGAATACCAATGTTTGGCTTTATGTTGTTTGGTAAAGAGATATAACAGAGATAAAATAGTATCAGATATCCCCGTAAAGAGATAAAATGGCATCAGATATGCAAGATCAAAGGTCAAATCCAGGTCACACCATGACATTTCACACATATAACTCCTGACCAATGTCCCTACCAAATATTAACTTCTACATTATGGTTTCCGAAATATAGCCCACACAAGGCTGCCCACCTGCCTGCCCATCCGGACACCATGGGTTAAAACAAGGTTGAGCAAGGAAAGTTTGTCAGTGAAACTATGTATTTCTTAATACCAAAACGTGAAAAAATCCATTTAAACTAAAAAATTTAGCTTATTTCCTGTTCCACTCTTTTATGTTAAAGGAAGTGAAATTGAGTGAAAAAACCTATCAATTGAATTATTTTTGCATCTTTCTTCAGATTAAGTTTCACATTTCTTGCGGTGCAATTTCCTATTTTACATTATGGCTGCTACACACAACTGTCTGCACTTTCATCATAACAGTGTGAAGTTTGAGGTCCCAGGTTTGATTTTACAAATGTGATCTGACAATTTTACATCACTGTAACTATTTCACTTCATGTAGAAAACAGCAAAGAACAATTTATTTCAATGCTTAATGAATTTGAAATATATTCAAATAAGACAAAACATCTCATGTTTTTACTTATATTCACTACAAATAAAGTTTATTGACTTCTCAACATCTTGCTGAGACAATTCCTGTTTTAATTTATTGATCAGGTACGTTAACGGTTAAGTTTCACAATATCAGTTGAAAGCATATGAAATACTCATTTCATTCGGTTTCAGTCCAACTTTTGATTTTCAGAAGCAGTCTGACCATAAACCAACATTAAAAAAAGTGAAATAATTGATTTTAAGATTAACCATTGGTCAGAAAAAAATGACGATAAATCGATCATGAAAATTGGGGAGACATACCCAGCATTATTCAGTATAACGATGCTTTTGAAGCTTTTATAAAGCATTTTCATACAAACCATTCTAGTATAGGGATTGGTACTCGATCTTTCAATATTGATCGATCATCCCACAGAACTGCCGATATAGACACATAGTACCAGCATTTCAATATCGAAATAACATACACCGAACAGACAAAAATAAGAAAATCTTGTAACTTTACTGCTTAAAGGAATATTTATTGTATACACATTTTAAATTGACACAAAACGGGGGCCAAGTCGGGCGCCATCTTTGTTTACATTGTCAGTGACCTATTTCCAGTTTCACATAAGAGATACAAAACCTGACAACTAGTTTTGTGTAACTTTTGTTCATTTTATTTCATTTTCTATTGCAGAAATGTATTTTTGGTGGATAAATAGCATGTTTTAATTATTTCTTGAATTAAAATGTACAACTTTCGAGAAAACCTCTTATCACCCACGGCTCACGGTAACGGTTCCGATATTGAAATATTGATCGATACAGCACCCTTAATTTTCATTGGATATCGATCCTCCACATGGTAGTCGATCCCTATACTAAATCGTTCACAACACACAGAATATACTGTTAATTCAGTATATCAGTGAGCAGGTCACAATCATAGGACATCCATCTCCTGTATTACTTAATCTTAAAGAATTAGAAAATCACAAATGATAGGAGAGACTTTTTTGTCTTCCTATTTCAACATATGATGAATGATTTGAGCAAGGAAAGTTTGTCAGTGAAACTATGTATTTCTTAATACCAAAACATGAAAAAATCCATTTAAACTAAAAAATTTAGCTTATTTCCTGTTCCACTCTTTTATGTTAAAGGAAGTGAAATTGAGTCAATTGCCTCTAAGGATATTATTGCATTTTACTGTTTTGTTTGTAAATGTAACTGTAATAACTTTTGTACTAAAATCAAGCAAATAGTTCTGTGGAATTTAACTGTAAAAGCTTTGTGTATCATGGGCCTAAGGCCCTTAAATTCTGAATAAACTTGTTCCTTGTATCTTTCATATAAACCCTAAAATTAGTCCAATGTTGCATTTAAAAGTACTTTCTTTCATATTTTAATTTTGCAGTTACTGTGAAGTGGTTAACTAATATGGTAATCAGCTTTCAGATTAGGAGCAAACCTGTATATATATAAGTACCAACATTTCCATGACTGGATAACCTGTGTTACAGATTAATGCCTTCAAAGTTATACTGTGATATCAATGAGTTTTAAGACAGGTTTAATGCTTACAACTATTAACTTATTTATTTGAATACAAGGTTTATTTGTATCCATTATGAAGAGAAGAAGAAGCTTAGAAAACACAAAACATCAAACCATGGTGGTTAAAGTGTCATCTCTTACTAGGAAGTAAATTCTATTTAATAGCTGCTGGAGAAAAGTCCTGTAAATTTAAAAGTGTTGAAATTGATAACTTGCTTAATGACAAAATAGGTTAAACTCAGTCAGCTCTATTGCTATAACTTTGAAAATTTGCCATGACACAGAACATCAAACAAAAGTTGAGTAATGTATTTTCATATTCAAGTATTTTTAATTCAATATTTTTCAGAAACTAGAGTTACTCAATGGTGAAAGTAGCTATTACTATGTTTATAATGAAACTACAGCTTTTATCATAAACTCATTCATGTACAGTTCACTAAAAAGGAGCAGGACTGTAACTCTTATATTAAGAAATAATTAGGCACTTACTAATTTAACTCACTGCGTAAACAGAGGTAGATCTTTAAAACAGGCACCATATTACAGCTAAGGAGAAAGTAGCTGAACATTGTGTATACTTTTAGAAAATGTCTAAATGTAGTCACTGTCGAGTTATAGGCAATTTACTCAAAGCGACCACTAGCATCAAATATTATTCACTTAGTTATGGGACTATATCTGCAAAAACAGCATAAACTAGAAATCGGCCGCCCTGTTGATAGTAGATGCGAATAGAAACAGGATAGCATAGAAGAACACACATTATCATGTGTAATGTCCACCCATGAACCTTTTGCCCAAATTGTACAGTAGTCTTACAAGACCCTGTTTCATTTGTAAAATATATCAATGATGCTTAAATATTTGTTAGTGTAGATGTAAATTATTTCAGCTTCATGCCTTTTTGCATTGGTTGGGTTGAAAATTTTGACGAAATCACTCTATCTGGCACGGTTAAGAAGATAGAAGCAAATTCCTGTTTTTCTATTTTTGGCAAAAATTTGAAAATTCCAAATGGCCGCCATTTTTGGGAAAAGGAAATTTTTTTGAAAATTGCCAAGAGTACATTTTTTAGATACCCTATGGGTCGAAAATTTCAACGAAATAACTCTATTTTGCACGGTTAAGGCCAGTTTGTGTTTTTCCATTTTGGGCAAAAATTCGAAAATTCAAAATGGCTGCCATTTTTGGGGAGGGGAAAATTTTTTGAAAATTGCAAAGATTACATTCCTTAGATACCCTGTGGGTTGAAAATTTCGACGAAATCGCTCTATCTCGCATGGTTAAGGAGATAGAAGCAAATTTGTGTTTTGCCATTTTTGACAAAAATTTGAAAATTCAAAATGGCCGCCATTTTAGGGGACGGGAAATTTTTTTTTAAATTGCCAAGAATACAATGCTGAAATACCTGTGGGTCGAAAATTTTGATGAAATCGATCTATCTCGCACGGTTAAGGAGATAGAAGCAAATTTGTGTTTTGCCATTTTTGGCAAAAATTCGAAAATTCAAAATGGCCGCCATTTTTGGGGAGGGGAAAATTTTTCGGAAAATTGCAAAGATTGCATTTCTTCGATACCCTGTGGGTCGAAAATTTCGACGAAATCGCTCTATCTCGCACGGTTAAGGAGATAGAAGCAAATTTGTGTTTTGCCATTTTTGGCAAAAATTCGAAAATTCAAAATGGCTGCCATTTTTGGAGAGGGGAAAATTTTTTTGAAAATTGCAAAGATTGCATTCCTTAGATACCCTGTGGGTCGAAAATTTCGACGAAATCGCTCTATCTCGCACGGTTAAGGAGATAGAAGCAAATTTGTGTTTTGCCATTTTTGGCAAAAATTCGAAAATTCAAAATGGCTGCCATTTTTGGGGAGGGGAAAATTTGTTGGAAAATTGCAAAGCTTGCATTCCTTAGATACCCTGTGGGTCGAAAATTTCGACGAAATCGCTCTATCTCGCACGGTTAAGGAGATAGAAGCAAATTTTTGGCAAAAATTCGAAAATTCAAAATGGCCGCCATTTTTGGGGAGGGGAAAATTTTTTGAAAATTGCAAAGATTGCATTCCTTAGATACCCTGTGGGTCGAAAATTTCGACGAAATCACTCTATCTCGCACGGTTAAGGAGATAGAAGCAAATTAGTGTTTTGCCATTTTTGGCAACAATTCGAAAATTCAAATGGCCGCCATTTTTGGGGAGGGGAAAATTTTTTAAAAATTACCAAGAGTACAATGCTCAGATACCCTGTGGGTCGAAAATTTTGACGAAATCGCTCTATCTGGCACGGTTAAGGAGATAGGAGGAAATTTGTGTTTTGCCATTTTTGGCAAAAATTCGAAAATTCAAAATGGCCGCCATTTTTGGGGAGGGGAAAATTTTTTTTAAATTACCAAGAGTACAATGCTCAGATACCCTGTGAGTCGAAAATTTTGACGAAATCGCTCTATCTGGCACGGTTAAGGAGATAGAAGCAAATTTGTGTTTTGCCATTTTTGGCAAAAATTCGAAAATTCAAAATGGCCGCCATTTTTGGGGAGGGGAAAATTTTTGGAAAATTGCAAAGATTGCATTCCTTAGATACCCTGTGGGTCGAAAATTTCGACGAAATCACTCTATCTCGCACGGTTAAGGAGATAGAAGCAAATTAGTGTTTTGCCATTTTTGGCAACAATTCGAAAATTCAAATGGCCGCCATTTTTGGGGAGGGGAAAATTTTTTAAAAATTACCAAGAGTACAATGCTCAGATACCCTGTGGGTCGAAAATTTTGACGAAATCGCTCTATCTGGCACGGTTAAGGAGATAGGAGGAAATTTGTGTTTTGCCATTTTTGGCAAAAATTCGAAAATTCAAAATGGCCGCCATTTTTGGGGAGGGGAAAATTTTTTTTAAATTACCAAGAGTACAATGCTCAGATACCCTGTGAGTCGAAAATTTTGACGAAATCGCTCTATCTGGCACGGTTAAGGAGATAGAAGCAAATTTGTGTTTTGCCATTTTTGGCAAAAATTCGAAAATTCAAAATGGCCGCCATTTTTGGGGAGGGGAAAATTTTTGGAAAATTGCAAAGATTGCATTCCTTAGATACCCTGTGGGTCGAAAATTTCGACGAAATCGCTCTATCTCGCACGGTTAAGGAGATAGAAGCAAATTAGTGTTTTGCCATTTTTGGCAAAAATTCGAAAATTCAAAATGGCCGCCATTTTTGGGGAGGGGAAAATTTTTGGAAAATTACCAAGAGCACAATGCTCAGATACCCTGTGGGTCGAAAATTTCGACGAAATCGCTCTATCTCGCACGGTTAAGGAGATAGAAGCAAATTAGTGTTTTGTCATTTTTGGCAAAAATTCGAAAATTCAAAATGGCCGCCATTTTTGGGGAGGGGAAAATTTTGTAAAAATTACCAAGAGCACAATGCTCAGATACCCTGTGGGTCGAAAATTTTGACGAAATCGCTCTATCTGGCACGGTTAAGGAGATAGGAGGAAATTTGTGTTTTGCCATTTTTGGCAAAAATTCGAAAATTCAAAATGGCCGCCATTTTTGGGGAGGGGAAAATTTTTTAAAAATTACCAAGAGTACAATGCTCAGATGCCCTGTGGGTCGAAAATTTTGACGAAATCGCTCTATCTCGCACGGTTAAGGAGATAGAAGCAGATTGGTGTTTTGCCATTTTTGGTAAAAATTCGAAAATTCAAAATGGCCGCCATTTTTGGGGAGGGGAAAATTTTTTGAAAATTGCAAAGATTGCATTCCTTAGATACCCTGTGGGTCGAAAATTTCGACGAAATCACTCTATCTCGCACGGTTAAGGAGATAGAAGCAAATTAGTGTTTTGCCATTTTTGGCAACAATTCGAAAATTCAAATGGCCGCCATTTTTGGGGAGGGGAAAATTTTTTAAAAATTACCAAGAGTACAATGCTCAGATACCCTGTGGGTCGAAAATTTTGACGAAATCGCTCTATCTGGCACGGTTAAGGAGATAGGAGGAAATTTGTGTTTTGCCATTTTTGGCAAAAATTCGAAAATTCAAAATGGCCGCCATTTTTGGGGAGGGGAAAATTTTTTTTAAATTACCAAGAGTACAATGCTCAGATACCCTGTGAGTCGAAAATTTTGACGAAATCGCTCTATCTGGCACGGTTAAGGAGATAGAAGCAAATTTGTGTTTTGCCATTTTTGGCAAAAATTCGAAAATTCAAAATGGCCGCCATTTTTGGGGAGGGGAAAATTTTTGGAAAATTGCAAAGATTGCATTCCTTAGATACCCTGTGGGTCGAAAATTTCGACGAAATCGCTCTATCTCGCACGGTTAAGGAGATAGAAGCAAATTAGTGTTTTGCCATTTTTGGCAAAAATTCGAAAATTCAAAATGGCCGCCATTTTTGGGGAGGGGAAAATTTTTGGAAAATTACCAAGAGCACAATGCTCAGATACCCTGTGGGTCGAAAATTTCGACGAAATCGCTCTATCTCGCACGGTTAAGGAGATAGAAGCAAATTAGTGTTTTGTCATTTTTGGCAAAAATTCGAAAATTCAAAATGGCCGCCATTTTTGGGGAGGGGAAAATTTTGTAAAAATTACCAAGAGCACAATGCTCAGATACCCTGTGGGTCGAAAATTTTGACGAAATCGCTCTATCTGGCACGGTTAAGGAGATAGGAGGAAATTTGTGTTTTGCCATTTTTGGCAAAAATTCGAAAATTCAAAATGGCCGCCATTTTTGGGGAGGGGAAAATTTTTTAAAAATTACCAAGAGTACAATGCTCAGATGCCCTGTGGGTCGAAAATTTTGACGAAATCGCTCTATCTCGCACGGTTAAGGAGATAGAAGCAGATTGGTGTTTTGCCATTTTTGGTAAAAATTCGAAAATTCAAAATGGCCGCCATTTTTGGGGAGGGGAAAATTTTTTGAAAATTGCAAAGATTGCATTCCTTAGATACCCTGTGGGTCGAAAATTTCGACGAAATCGCTCTATCTCGCACGGTTAAGGAGATAGAAGGAAATTTGTGTTTTGCCATTTTTGGCAAAAATTCGAAAATTCAAAATGGCCGCCATTTTTGGGGAGGGGAAAATTTTTGGAAAATTGCAAAGATTGCATTCCTTAGATACCCTGTGGGTCGAAAATTTCGACGAAATCACTCTATCTCGCACGGTTAAGGAGATAGAAGCAAATTTGTGTTTTGCCATTTTTGGCAAAAATTCGAAAATTCAAAATGGCCGCCATTTTTGGGGAGGGGAAAATTTTTGGAAAATTGCAAAAATTGCATTCCTTAGATACCCTGTGGGTCGAAAATTTCGACGAAATCACTCTATCTCGCACGGTTAAGGAGATAGAAGCAAATTAGTGTTTTGCCATTTTTGGCAAAAATTCGAAAATTCAAAATGGCCGCCATTTTTGGGGAGGGGAAAATTTTTGGAAAAATTACCAAGAGCACAATGCTCAGATACCCTGTGGGTCAAAAATTTTGACGAAATCGCTCTATCTGGCACGGTTAAGGAGATAGAAGCAAATTTGTGTTTTGCCATTTTTGGCAAAAATTCGAAAATTCAAAATGGCCGCCATTTTTGGGGAGGGGAAAATTTTTTTAAAATTACCAAGAGTACAATGCTCAGATACCCTGTGGGTCGAAAATTTTGACGAAATCGCTCTATCTCGCACGGTTAAGGAGATAGAAGCAGATTGGTGTTTTGCCATTTTTGGCAAAAATTCGAAAATTCAAAATGGCCGCCATTTTTGGGGAGGGGAAAATTTTTTGAAAATTGCAAAGATTGCATTCCTTAGATACCCTGTGGGTCGAAAATTTCGACGAAATCGCTCTATCTCGCACGGTTAAGGAGATAGAAGCAAATTTGTGTTTTGCCATTTTTGGCGAAAATTCAAAATGGCCGCCATTTTTGGGGAGGGGAAAATTTTTGGAAAATTGCAAAAATTGCATTCCTTAGATACCCTGTGGGTCGAAAATTTCGACGAAATCACTCTATCTCGCACGGTTAAGGAGATAGAAGCAAATTAGTGTTTTGCCATTTTTGGCAAAAATTCGAAAATTCAAAATGGCCGCCATTTTTGGGGAGGGGAAAATTTTTGGAAAAATTACCAAGAGCACAATGCTCAGATACCCTGTGGGTCAAAAATTTTGACGAAATCGCTCTATCTGGCACGGTTAAGGAGATAGAAGCAAATTTGTGTTTTGCCATTTTTGGCAAAAATTCGAAAATTCAAAATGGCCGCCATTTTTGGGGAGGGGAAAATTTTTTTTAAATTACCAAGAGTACAATGCTCAGATACCCTGTGGGTCGAAAATTTTGACGAAATCGCTCTATCTCGCACGGTTAAGGAGATAGAAGCAGATTGGTGTTTTGCCATTTTTGGCAAAAATTCGAAAATTCAAAATGGCCGCCATTTTTGGGGAGGGGAAAATTTTTTTGAAAATTGCAAAGATTGCATTCCTTAGATACCCTGTGGGTCGAAAATTTCGACGAAATCGCTCTATCTCGCACGGTTAAGGAGATAGAAGCAAATTTGTGTTTTGCCATTTTTGGCAAAAATTCGAAAATTCAAAATGGCCGCCATTTTTGGGGAGGGGAAAATTTTTTGAAAATTGCAAATATTACATTCCTTAAATACCCTGTGGGTCGAAAATTTCGACGAAATCGCTCTATCTCACACGGTTTCTGAGATATTAGCAAATTACTCAAAAGTAGTACTGAAAATACACAATGAAGTACCTAAATGGCTATTACTCATGTACTGACAAAGCTATCAGTCCCAAATGCAATACCAAGCGAGCTATGGACATAACAATCTTGTATTCAAAATTGTAGTAAAATATCTTTAATTATTTTGGCTTAAATGCACGGAAACCAATGGGTACTGAAAATAGCTGTACTTAAGTATTACTCAGTAAGCAAAAGAGGTACAACAGCCAAAAGCAATCCCAAGCAAGCTACTGACCCAATAAGCCTGCATACCAAATTTGGTGACAATAGCTCTAATACTTTTCCTTTAAATGAGCGGAAACCATGCGTGACGCCGGACATCGGACGCCGGACGCCGGACGCCGGACATCGGACGGCGAAAAAAGCAAAAATAATATATCCACCCCCCAGGGGGGTGGACATAAATATGGAGGGCAAAAAGAACTAAGCAACAAACCCCACAGCCCATCATTTTCCAGAAAACTGCACAACACACTCACAAAAAAGTATATCATTAACCTTGCTTAAGGCTCAAATTTGCAAGATATCTTTTTCAAACTGGCACACAGATATCCGGTATTCATAAAGCACTAACACATATTATGAGATATAAGCTTATCATACAGTACATTATATAAACTGCAACTCCATTATCTGAACTGAAAATTTTCCCTAACTGCAAAGAAACTTGAGCCTTCAGCAAGGCTAGCATATCATAATCTCACACCCAGTAAACCCACAGGAGATAAAAAAGCGTGAGTTTAATCATTGTAACTGATCGCCATGTCAAAATAACTTATCATTTCACAATAAAAAAACTATTATTTTATTTTATTTGAACACAAAGTTAAGGTTTAATTGCTAAGGGGAACAGATAGATTGGGCACTGTGAGTGAAGCAGCTATAATCACTTAATGATTTAACCGTAAATAACTTATTATCATACACTTAGCTGACACCAGATATGGGGTCAAATACAAATGCATTTTAAATACTTTTTGGAACGTTTCTCCCTAACTTTCAGACCACAAAAAGCCCTTCAAACATAGCTGCAACAAACTATCCATGAATGGTTACAAAATTTTCCTCTGAAAATGTCTTAATCTTATAGTCCACACCACAACACCTGCCTTACCTATTTTACATGTTCCCGCCAGCAGCTTATTCTTCTGGCCTTTGACCTTGCGTGACCTTGCAACCGTGTCCCTGAACCTGGCAAAGGTGGACTGTCGTGACTTGGCAGAGGCCGCAGCACTGCCACCATGAGCCAGACTATGTCTGCTAGTACTCCTTTTGATGGTCTTATCTCTCAGTGCCATCTGGCCTCGCTTCCATGACCCTGTACCATATCCACTGGAAGTCAAGGAATTTGATTTGATCTTCGTACTCTCAGGGACGATGGACTGGTCTGCATCTGGAGTCTTCAATGTCTCCAGTTCCAACCCTTTTGGTGCCTTCATCAGAGTTCTATTGAAGTCGTAGATCTTCCAATGTTTTCTATCAACGAATGTGTAGTTCAGCTCCATCTGAGAGGAGGCTTTCAGGCTGGTTTTACTCTTACCTCCTGACTTACTGCCTTTGCACTTGGCCTTGAAACGGGACAGCTTGCACAGTCCTAAAGCATGCAGCACCGCATGCTTGTTATAGAAGCAGCCACAGGCAGGAGCATAGATCCCATAAATCCCAGAATGCTGATACCTGGCCCCAGCCAACCTACTGCTGCGAGAGGTTGGGGTCACAATGACAGCTGGTAACATCACGAATCCTGGTGCAGGTGATGACATGGCAGTAGAAGTGACACATGTTGTGTTGGCAACTGACATCAAAGTATTTCCTCCAACACTAGGGACATTGCTGGCAACAGTTGCTACGACTGGAAAGACATTGTTACTGTGTCTGTTCCCATCTCCCAGTGTTAACTGAGACAGGTCCACAGATTCAGCCCATCCTGGGTGGGTTCCAGGAAAATGTAGCAAGTCATCTGAGTTGTCATTCTGGACATTTGGTAAGGATGCTCGACGAGGATTATCATCATCACTACTTTCCTCACTCGAATAATCCACAACTCTTGCAGATGTCATTGTAATTACATAAGGGAACCAGCTCCTATATTAATATTACATCTCAAACTTGTCTCCATTAATTACACCTTTGATCATCTCCAAGCATTAAATTTCTTGAGAATATTTTCACTTTCACACATTTATAATTTGCAATTACTTTCAGTATTTAGATGGATCTTTAACCAGATATTTCATTATCTGAATCTTCCACTCAAGGAGTTCATATTTACAATTCAATCAATTTTTCATGATACAGTTTAGAAATTGGTATCTTCATTTGATAATGTGACATAGAAAATACATATATTTTTCGGTGTAACACACAATTTTTAAAAAGATAGCAGTTCACATACAAAACAAAACATAGCTTCATGACTCCAATTCCACTTGAACACATTTCATATCTTGTATCATCACTGATACGGTTTTCATCCTTGTTCTAAACTCCCCTTCCAGTATTTTTTTTTTCTGAAGTAAAAGTGTTGTATATTTTATCCACAAATTGTTGACAACAATTTCCTATTGATGTCAAACCTTACAACACAAGTGGGACTTTTTTATGGAAGAGCTCATCATTTTACTTAACACCTCTTCCTCAAACTGACAACAAATTTCTATGAACAAAATGTAAAGAGATCTGGACACTTATATCTCAAGGTGTTTCAGACTTTCAGTAGTATAAACTATTATTGGTAACTATATTTACTAACATTTGAACAATCCTGTCATTTAGAAATATGCTATTCTATGTGTCACCATAATATGTAAAACATCCACAGATCTAATAATGAAAAACTCAGCCATCACAAACTCATGCTATCTTAAAAGTAACAAGTCTTTTCTCTGGTAATATAATTTGGAATTCAGAAATGTCTATGAACTACAATTATGGCAAATGATTCATCTTGACAAAGTTATGTCAACTATTTCTCTAGGCTTAAATTATACTAATAAGCCGTACATATATATGATTTCCAAACACCGTTCTGCATAGTATTTCCATGTCATTAAGCACTCGCCCATTGCACACGACCACATTTCATTGAAAATTCAAACTCGTCATATTTACTGACAGAACCTGAACAAAAATACCAATAAAAAAAACAGCGGGCGTACAGTAAAATTGTCACAGATGTATCCTGTCTGCATGTTGTCTCTACAGTGCATCCTATAGCATATTTATACACATGGCTAAATAATGAGAAGTAATCCACTGTCAGTGTTATACAGCCCACATGACTCAATCGCCTTCACTGCTTCATATTTATCCTTATATAATGGATCTATGTGTATATCTGTCCTTTAGAGATGTACACTGAACAGATATATTTATCCTTCAGATACTATATCCTTAATGCATTAACCTCTCAACACATCATAATTGTGATAAAGAAGACAGTGTTAGTCAGTGGTGGCAAGTAGTCTTGTATACTTTCAGAAATCCAATATTTTTTTTGCAAAAAAAGATAAAATTTCCCCATTATGAAATTTATTCAGTCTTTGAGGAGATTATAAACTTTCACTTGTACCTCAATTCCTAAAGCAAACCCCTAATATAAATTGCATTGGACAAAAGTACTATCAGTATAATGATATAATACACAAGTACCAACAAATACATGTGTTCTGTACTCATTCTTGTGTACATACAATGTACACACACACGTGTGTACACACCCACACACTTTTCAATGACATAACCAGTTACAATCAAATCAACTTGTTTGACACAACAATGGCCAAGTCAGTGACAATCTAACTGAACCGGAGAAGCCATGTTTTGTAGACAGCCAAAAGGTTTCTGACACTGTCGCTTACAATCTTTTTCTCTGTCAGAAACATACAAAAGTGTGCGTACAATTGATCATTAATACTTTTTCAGGAGTGTCAATATTGGTTTTCCTCTCTAACCACAAGGACCTTCCTTTATCCATTTAAAGCTTAGGCAAGTTCCGCTTGCAAAGGGACAACCTACAAATCAAACTATATGTATATGTTTATCTCATCAACTGATAATAATATTAAAGCCATAAGTTCATCAGTCAGTATGTCTATTTAAATGGCTTTTAATTCACCTGCAAACCCTTCTTAACCAAAAACCAAATGCAGCCTACAACCTATTGTTGTTCTTTTTTTCTGTCATTTATTTCCAGCCAGGAAAGCCTTTGACACAATTGACTCACTCACTAAAGTCTAGGACTAGCCTGGCTTATGGCTTACAAGCTGCTGTCTCTGAGGAAAAACTTTTATCAGTTCATGTCGTGCTCTCTTAGCTTTTATATTAAGCTAGTTAAGCCAGTGAAGAGCTAGTTTGTGCAAAAAGTGTCTACAAGTATTCAAGGCCAAAAGAGTTTCAATCCATGGATCATAAGGAATGCAGAAAAGAGGGTATACCTTTGTATTTTAAACCGATATAATTTTTATTTGGGTTTAACTTCATTTTCAGCACACTGTATAGGTAATATCATGATGGGTAATTTTAATAGCACACAAATTGACCAGTTGATCAACATTCTGCACTGTAAACTGCACAGTATCAGTATTAGTAAGAAACTACCAAGTTCCCACACAGGGTCCAGAACCGCAGACCCCTGGGAGGTGGGCGGCAAGTGTGTTCCCCACTTGACACTATTGAGACTCCTACCTTTGCGACATTAACATCAGTAGTTTTCTGCAAATCTACAGGAACATTTGTTTAAAGTCATCAATCTCAGTAATGTTTATAAGAATCAAGTTGACATATTTTGTTGCCTTTAACACTGAAAAGAGTTGTCAGTGATGAGTATAGAATTAGTGATATAATATACTTAAGTACAAAAGTTGCCACATTTGTGACAGGTGTAATATATACAGGTACTTTAAGAATACAAAACTTTAAATTTGGTGTATGTTTCACAAAGACTTCTCGAGCACAAATCTTAGCCTCAACCCAGGCTACTGCTGTATCAACACAAGAAAGCTATGAAATATTGCAAGCCTTAAAACACTCCCACACAAGGGTTTTAACTTTTCTTGCCACACTTTCTTTTAAAGTACTTTTCAATGACAACATTTCCAGCGATTTCTGTCCAAACATGTGTTAACTGCAACTACCAATTTGCCTCCAACAGTTGAATTCTTCCTTCAGTTTCTGAAAGGATCATTCCAGGTGTCATCATGAGATAGCACAGTTCACTCACACCGTGATACATTCAAAGGCTTACATTAGTTTTATATTGGTCACTTTGTCCTGAGAGTATTAACTGATATCTTACAATTCATCCTATTGATTGGGTTGACCCTCTTCAAATACATACTGAATGTACACACACTTGACACCATTGACAATTTCAATACTCGGCAGACATGCATTTCCTTAAGTACATGTAGACTTTGAAATCTCAAGAGCTCAGGAGAGACAGTGCAGAAATTACAGAACCTCATCAGGTTTACTTTATCAGAATACTGTAGTGACATAATTCAATTAATAAATATTTCATAACAATTACTCAAAATTCATAATTATATCACTAATTATGATACTTGTTTGCAAAATCTAAAACCAGTTTTTTGGGGGGCCACCAATAAACAAAGTCAGGTATTTCCGTTTACTGTCATTTGTGTCAGGAAGTATATATAAATCCTTACTTAAAATAATACAATGACATCACCAGACATAAAAAAATTCAAAAACCTTAAATTTTCTCCAACTAAGTTCACTTAGCTCAGATAGTTACATGAAAAATTCATTCTATTTTGCAGTAGCAAAATTGTCCTTGTATTTTTCTGGGAAATATTCGGCATGTAATACCCCCTTCACACTATAGGTGGTATCACCCATGGTAACCCACATTAGGGAAAATGTCCCTGCCCTTGGATCACCGTCTGACGTCCGTATGCGACCTTGCAAGTCGGTGGTGAATCGTCCATTACCTTATGAGTCCCACGGTTGTTTTCAAAAATTTAACATTTCCGCCTCTACATTTGCTACCGTGGGCATGCACAAGACAATTTTCTGCATGCACATATGAATTTCTTACTATGGTAACTGAAGGTGTGGTCCACGGTGTACATAAGGATGTGATTCAGTCGTCTTTCGGTGTAATAGTGTGACATAAGGTGAGTTAAGGTTCAGGTCACTTCGCCTTGTGTTCGTCCGACGGCTACCGAGGTGAGTTGAGGTTAATGGACCTTGCTTCTCGATGACCAACATTTGTAGTAGGGCTGCGAACGAGTACTCAAGCCTCAGTGTTCGAGGCGGTCTTGGCTTGTACTCGAGTCCATTTTAAAAACTCGGTTACTCGCAAGGTATTGTATTATCGCCCACGTAATCAAACGCTTGTGTAAAATATGCTACATTTCAGCATTTCCGTCACATAATATCAATTGAAGTTGTTATTTTCGCTTGAAAACATACAATTTACTCCATATTGTACAATATATGGTCAAATAGAAGACATTTTTCTTCAAAAGTTTCCGGAACTGACTATTTGTTTACAGAAGATTTCTAATGGTACTGGTAGGTACTAAATCTTGCGGTTACTCGAATTCGGGCCGGTCGTCAGAGGGCGAGTACTCGATGCCGTTTTTCAGCACCCATCACAGCCCTAGTTTGTAGTACTGTCATCTAGTGCTGGGACGATGTTTGCAAACTTCGGTATTATCGCTCGCTGGCTCATTGCCAATCAATGATCGGTAAAATTTAAGTAAAACCGATATTTGCTATATCCATTTCTTTGCAGCCTTTTGGTCACAATAAAATGTTAACCTTAATAATATTTTGTAAATATCTGAAATATCCATCAGTTAAAATCACAAAACTAGCCGTGAATGCAATAAAAATAACGTAAATAGAAACACCTTGGGGTTTTCCAACTGTTGTCAAGGTAATCAAAATCAGCCAATCACAAGTGAGGATACATCAAGCATGGTCTGTTAGTGAGGGAGACGTCTGTGAATGGCTTTTAGATTATATTTTGGTCATATTTGTGGTAATTTGTGTGTATTTTACTTGATATAATTTAACATTTGATTTTGTCTGTCTTTTTTACACTTTGACTCCATAATCGGAAATGTTCGAAGTTTGGTTACAAATGTCCGATACAAACATTGACAGGGAAAATCCAAGCGATCTCCCAGCACTACTGTCATCCTACTGCTATTGACGGTAAACAAGAGGAGAGTGCCCGTGAACGGGCACTGTGTCAGCTGACTGAGTGTTTTTGATTTGTGAAGGTGATTAGAGGACAGAATAATTATCAGGAAAAGGGCTGTACAGAAATACAGTAAATGGTAACTGAACAGCAAGTTCGAAAGAAATTCCGAAGCTGACAGAAGAAAAGGATAAAAAAGTTGTGCCCTGTAAATGGTATTATGAAGGAAAATAACAAGGTAATTGTTTAAGTGTAAAAAATAGGTTAAAACATATTTAAAGAAATACTACAAATGCAATATCCTCGTTCGACCTTGAAGAAGGGGTCCAAGGTCAAATCTAACCACACAAATACATTCCCAGCCCATGATTTCCTATGGTTTACCATTCCAAACCTGTAGGACCAATTATAAACTAGAGGATCGCTCGCAAAAAAAAAAGATAATGTTTTTGCATAGCAAAAACAAAGCGTCCCGAAAAGGATATAGAGGTGAGTGCTAAAGTATTAAGAAAATGCTTCGTTTCTAGCCTTATACTGTTGTGGCAACCAAAGTCAGCGCAGTCTGCTCTATCTAGCACGGTTTTCAAGATATAAACATTTTTGTGTTTTGCAAAAAATAAAAAAATTAAAAATGTCCGCTATATTTGGCGAGACAAAAATATTTTGAAAATTGGCATGGCTACTCTGCAGAGATACCCAGCAGGTCCAAAATTTTGTTGAGTTCGCTCCATATAGCACGGTTTTCGAGATATAAGCATTTTTGTGTTTTGCAAAAACTTTGAAAATTCAAAATGGCCACCATTTTTGGGGAGACAAAAATTTTTGTCAAGACCACTGCCGTGGTGTGTATCTCCCGCCGAGCATTAAAGCAGAAGAAATAGCTTTTCCGAGATATTCACAATTTTTCATTTTCGTGTGTGAAAGGTCTTCCAAAAGTAGGTGAATGAGTTATTTGAGAAAAATTGGCTATCTGCAATACTATTAAGAGATAATTCACATTTACTCATTTTGAGTAGGTGAATAATTATCTATGGGTCTGAAACTTCACCAAGTGAAAGCTCTCCCACAAGTAGGTGAATGAGTTGAGAAAAATTGGCTATCTGCAATACTTTTAGAGATAATTCGCATTTACTCATTTTGAGTAGGTGAGTAATTAGCTATGGGTCTGAAACTTCACCATGTGAAAGCTCTCCCACAAGTAGATGAATGAGTATTTGATAAAAATTGGGTATCCGCAATACTTTTACAGATAATTAGCATTTACTCATTTTGAGTAGGTGAATAAATAGCTATGGGTCTGAAACTTCACACAGTGAAAGCTCTCCCAAAAGTAGGTGAATGAGTTATTTGAGAAAAATTGGCTATCTGCAATACTTTTAGAGATAATTCACATTTACTCATTTTGAGTAGGTGAATAATTAGCTATGGGTCTGAAACTTCACCAAGTGAAAGCTCTGCCAAAAGTAGGTGAATGATTTATTTGAGAAAAATTGGCTATCTGCAATACTTTTAGAGATAATTCGCATTTACTCATTTTGAGTAGGTGAGTAATTAGCTATGGGTCTGAAACTTCACCAAGTGAAAGCTCTCCCAAAAGTAGGTGAATGAGTTATTTGAGAAAAATTGGCTATCTGCAATACTTTTAGAGATAATTCGCATTTACTCATTTTGAGTAGACGAGTAATTAGCTATGGGTCTGAAACTTCACCAAGTGAAAGCTCTCCCAAAAGTAGGTGAATGATTAATTTGAGAAAAATTGGCTATCTGCAATACTTTTAGAGATAATTCGCATTTACTCATTTTGAGTAGGTGAGTAATTAGCTATGGGTCTGAAACTTCACCAAGTGAAAGCTCTCCCAAAAGTAGGTGAATGAGTTATTTGAGAAAAATTGGCTATCTGCAATACTTTTACAGATAATTTGCATTTACTCATTTTGAGTAGGCGAGTAATTAGCTATGGGTCTGAAACTTCACCAAGTGAAAGCTCTCCCAAAAGTAGGTGAATGATTAATTTGAGAAAAATTGGCTATCTGCAATACTTTTAGAGATAATTTGCATTTACTCATTTTGAGTAGGTGAGTAATTAGCTATGGGTCTGAAACTTCACAGAGTGAAAGCTCTCCCAAAAGTAGGTGAATGAGTTATTTGAGAAAAATTGGCTATCTGCAATACCTTTAGAGATAATTCGCATTTACTCATTTTGAGTAGGTGAGTAATTAGCTATGGGTCTGAAACTTCACCAAGTGAAAGCTCTCCCAAAAGTAGGTGAATGAGTTATTTGAGAAAAATTGGCTATCTGCAATACTTTTAGAGATAATTCACATTTACTCATTTTCAGTAGGTGAGTAATTAGCTATGGGTCTGAAACTTCACCAAGTGAAAGCTCTCCCAAAAGTAGGTGAATGAGTTATTTGAGAAAAATTGGCTATCTGCAATACTTTTAGAGATAATTCGCATTTACTCATTTTGAGTAGGTGAGTAATTAGCTATGGGTCTGAAACTTCACAGAGTGAAAGCTCTCCCAAAAGTAGGTGAATGAGTTATTTGACAAAAATTGGCTATCTGCAATACTTTTAGAGATAATTCGCATTTACTCATTTTGAGCAGGTGAGTAATTAGCTATGGGTCTGAAACTTCACCAAGTGAAAGCTCTCCCAAAAGTAGGTGAATGAGTTATTTGAGAAAAATTGGCTATCTGCAATACTTTTAGAGATAATTCGCATTTACTCATTTTGAGTAGGTGAGTAATTAGCTATGGGTCTGAAACTTCACCATGTGAAAGCTCTCCCAAAAGTAGATGAATGAGTTATTTGATAAAAATTGGGTATCCGCAATACTTTTACAGATAATTAGCATTTACTCATTTTGAGTAGGTAAATAATTAGCTATGGGTCTGAAACTTCACCATGTGAAAGCTCTCCCAAAAGTAGGTGAATGAGTTATTTGAGAAAAATTGGCCATCTGCAATACTTTTAGAGGTAATTCGCATTTACTCTTTTTGAGTAGGTGAGCAATTAGCTATGGGTCTGAAACTTCACCAAGTAAAAGCTCTTTGGGATAGCTGCTCTGCAGAGATACCCTGAAGATAAAAAATTTCGTTGAAATCGCTCTATGTAGCATGGTTTTCGAAATATTAGCATTTTTGTGTTTTGCAATTTTTGCGCAAAAATTCGAAAATTCAAAATGGCCGCCATTTTTGGCAAGACAAAATTTTTTTGAAAGTTGGCATGGCTACTCTGCATAGATACCCTGTGGGTAAAAAATTTCGTCGAAATCGCTCTATCTAGCACGGTTTTCGAGATATAAGCATTTTTGTGTTTTGCAATTTTGCGAAAAATTCGAAAATTCAAAATGGCCGCCATTTTTTGCGAGAAATTTTTTGTTTGAATATTGGCAGCTACTCTGCAGATACCCTGCAGGTCAAAAATTTCGTCGAAATCGCTCTATCTAGCAGGGTTTTCGAGATATAAGCATTTTTATGTTATGCAATTTTTGCGAAAAATTCGAAAATTCAAAATGGCCGCCATTTTTGGGGAGACAAAATTTTTTTCAAAATTGGGATAACTACTCTGCAGAGATACCCTGCGGATCAAAAATTTCGTCGAAATCGCTCTATCTAGCACGGTTTTCGAGATATAAGCATTTTTGTGTTTTGCAATTTTTGCGAAAATTTCGAAAATTCAAAATGGCTGCCATTTTTGGCGAGACAAAAATTTTTTGAAAATTGGGAAAAGTACTCCGCAGAGATATCCTGCGGATCAAAAATTTTGTCGAAATTGCTCTGTCTAGCACGGTTTTTGAGATATAAGCATTTTTGTGTTTTGCAATTTTTGCGAAAAATTCGAAAATTCAAAATGGCCGCCATTTTTGGCGAGACAAAAATTTTTGAAAATTGGGAAAAGTACTTCGCAGAGATATCCTGCGGTTCAAAAATTTTGTCGAAATTGCTCTATCTAGCACGGTTTTTGAGATATAAGCATTTTTGTGTTTTGCAATTTTTGCGAAAATTTCGAAAATTCAAAATGGCCGCCATTTTGGGCGAGACAAAAATTTTTGGAAAATTGGGAAAACTACTCCGCAGAGATACCCTGCGGGTCAAAAATTTCGTCGAAATCGCTCTATCTAGCACGGTTTTCGAGATATAAGCATTTTTGTGTTTTCCTTATTTGGAAAATTCGTAATGATTAATTAATCATTAATTACTCGGCCATTTCTTGACCAATCAATGCCAAAATCTAATGATTTCCAGATTTTAATAGAATGAATGTATTTGCCAAGTTTCAGGTGAATTGATAAAATTCCTTTCAAGTTATCATCCGGACAAGCTTCCCCATCGAAAAAAGACATTTTTGGTCATGTGACCTCTCTGATTGGTTGAAATGTCACTGCAGCATATTCAAAAAAATTCCCCAAGGCTACTGCCTAAACCTGCCAAATTTGAAAAGAATCCGCCTAACGGTTACAGAGTTATAAGGAAAAGAAAATGCGGAGCCGGCGGAGCCAGAAGCTCTCCCATACACAAACGACTTATAAGCACTTTTAAGCTTGGCTGTCCTCATTTGACCTTGAAGGAGGGGTCCAAAGGTCAAATCTGACCATACCAAAAGATTCCGAGCCAATGATTTCCTATGGGATGGTTTACCATCCCAAATCTCTGTCACCAATAATAAGCGAGTTGTAGGCACTTTCAATTTTCGCTATCCTCATTTGACCTTGAAGGAGGGTTCCAAGGTCAAATCGGACCATATCAACAGATTCACAGCCCATGATTTCCTGTCTTTTTACCATTCCAAACCTCTGGGACCAATAATAAGCGAGTTATAAGCACTTTTAAGTTTGGCTATCCTTGTTTGACCTTGAAGGAGGGGGTCATTGAAGGTCAAATCTGACCACACCAAAAGATTCCCACCCCATGATTTCCTACAGGTTGGTTTATCATCCCAAACCTCTAGGATCAATAATAAGGGAGATATAAGCACTTTTCATGACTGACAAAAAACACCTGTGGCGGCCATCTTGTTTCTCAAAATGAGGCCAAAAATATTCCCAGACAACATTTTATGGTTATTAATATATACTAGTGCTGGGAGATCGCTTGGATTTTCCGTGTCGATGTTCGTATCGGACATTTGTAACCAAACTTCGAACATTTCCGATTATGGAGTCGAAGTGTAAAAAAGACAGATAAAATATTAATATTAAATTATATGAAGTAAAATACACACAAATTACCACAAATATGACCAAAATATAATCTAAAAGCCATTCACAGACGTCTCCCTCACTAACAGACTGTGCTTGTTGTATTCTCACTTGTGATTGGCTGATTTTATGATTACCTTGACAACAGTTGGAAAACCCCAAGGTGTTTCTATTTACGTTATTTTTATTGCATTCACGGCTAGTTTTGTGATTTTAACTGATGGATATTTCAGATTTTTACAAAATATTATTAAGGTTAGCATTTTATTGTGACCAAAAAGCTGCAAAGAAATGGATTTAGCAAATATCGGTTTTACTTAAATTTTACCGATCATTGATTGGCAATGAGCCAGCGAGCGATAATACCGAAGTTTGCGAACATCGTCCCAGCACTAATATATACTGCAAACTTAAGAAAGCTAGCTATAACATTTTTTTTCATCAGAGCAGTAATGGTGAAATCTCTCTCTACACACTGCGGCTATCCAGTGGATACAATGATTTACCCAACAGTGAGAACCTGAAAGTAGCTATTGCTCAGCTATGCCATGACATAGAGGTCTGCAATTTCACTATGTTATAGCTGACCAAAAATTCTGTGAATAACATATTTAACAAATTACTCTAAATGTAATAGTTTTCAAGTTACAACTGATTTACTCAACAGTGAGAACCTCAAAGGAACTATTACTCAGCTATGCAATGAGCTACATGTCTGAAATTTTACTATGTTATAGCTAACCCAAAAGTAGGTGAACACCATATTTAAGCAAACTACTGTAAATGCAATAGTTTTCAAGCTACAACTGATTTACTCAATAGTGAGAACCTGAAAATAGCTATTGCTCCGCTATGCCATGAGCTATAGGTCTGTAATTTCACTATGTTATAGCTGACCCAAAAGTAGGTGAACAATATATTTTAACAAAATACTCCAAATACAATATTTTTCAAGTTATAGCTGATTTACTCAACAGTCAGTACCTGAGAATAGCTATTGCTCAGTTGTGCCATGAGCTATAGGTCTATAATTTCACTATGTTATAGCTGACCCAAAAGTAGCTGAATAACATATTTGCACAAATTTCTGTAAATGCAATAGTTTTCCAATTATAACTGATTTACTCAACAGTGAGAACTTCAAAGTAGCTATTACTCACCTATGAAATGAGCCACAGGTCTGAAACTTCACTATGTTATAGCTGACCCCAAAATAGGTGAATAACATATTGAAACAAAATACTCTAAATGCAATAGTTTTCAAGTTATAAGTGATTTACTCAACAGTGATAACCTAAAAGTAGCTATTACTCAGCTATGCCATGAGCTACAGGTCTGAAATTTTACTATGTTATAGCTGGCCCAAAAGTAGCTGAATAACATATTTACACGAAATTCTCTAAATGCAATAGTTTTTAAGTTACAAGAGATTTTACTCATGATGGAAGTTACTGAAAAGTCCAAAAGTAGCTATTACTCACTTAGCTATTGAGACAGACACCCAACTTACTCACCATATTGTAGCTATGAAAAAAGTAGCTGAATAACATATTTTAACAAAATGCTCTAAATGCAACACTTTTCAAGTTATAAGTGATTTACTCAACAGTGATAACCTAAAAGTAGCTATTACTCAGCTATGCCATGAGCTACAGGTCTGAAATTTTACTATGTTATAGCTGGCCCAAAAGTAGCTGAATAACATATTTATACGAAATTCTCTAAATGCAATAGTTTTTAAGTTACAAGTGATTTTACTCATAATGGAAGTTACTGAAAAGCCCAAAAGTAGCTATTACTCACTTAGCTATTGTGACAGACACCCAACTTACTCACCATATTGTAGCTATGAAAAAAGTAGCTGAACAACATTTTCACAAAATGCTGTAAATGCAACACTTTTGAAGTTATAAGTGATTTAGTGCATGATTTCATGAATTTTAATGCATTAAAAATTATTAAAAAAATTTATTAAAAAAAAAGTAAGACAGATCCAGGTCTCATACTCACACAAGAGAATCTACCTCTGGCCTAGTACATATATGCAAGATATGAGAGAAATCCCTGCAATAGTCACTGAGAAAATTGTGATAAAAAGTTGAAATTTTCACACTTTTGGTGGGGGTACCCCCCTTGTAATGTCTCTAGCAAACAGACGAACAGACAGATTTGCATGCCTTGAACAATTTTTCATCCTCGATAGATAAGGTATCTTTTAAAACAAACAGCATGTCTCTAGGCCTTGTAGTTTTGGAGAAGAAGTTGTTCACGCGGACGCGGACGCGTACGCCCACGCCGCAGAGTGATGACATAATGTCAGCTGACTGACAAGTCAGCTGGCATAAAAAACCATCTCCAATCAGTGGTTGGCCACCTGTAGTGTGAACAGCTCAGATGAAATGAGGCAATCTGGGGGCAGCTCCACCGCCGAGAAAAATTTCTGCGGGACATACCACCTATAGTATGAATGGCATATAAGAGATAAAAGATCACCCGTTCAGAGCAATACAACTCAATATTCATTCTTTTATACAGCAATCAAAAGTGAAAATTGAGATTTTGCATTCCTCTCACCAACTAAATGGTCAAATCAGGAAACACTATCAGTAAAAATAATGTCAGTTAAAGAAATATGACAGAATACTAAGGTTTGTCCAAGTATTTCATTGATGTATGCTATATTTACTCTTTTTTCGGTTAACCGCTTCACCAGTTTGTACTCGGTTTCTTAAAGAATTCGGACCGTTTTTGGGTAACTGGGTAACCTATCACAGCCTTAGTCAGTACACTCCACAGGTCGTCATGAGATAGGTTCAAACCCATGATAACAGAGGGGAGAATCAAGCACTTAAATGTCAACCTAGTCCAACAGATGGCCGCTGAGGTCTCTCTACTGCAAACCAAACCAAAACTAAAGTAATGACAATGGTTATTCTTCAGGGTGGAGGAATACAATGCATACTAACCGGAATAGCAGATCCTCAATCATACAACTTTTTATTGTCTGAAAAGTCCATGTTATGGATACTGTTCAACCCTCTCAAACTTGCTATTTCCTTCACATCTTCTTTTTATGGACCTTCTATTATTGTGGGGTAGAGATAACCCCATTTTTCCGTGATTAATCAACTTGAAGCGGCAGTACTGCTAATAACGTGGTTAATGAAAAGGAATTTATCAAAAACACAAAACCACTGCGGCAGTGATTGTCTCCTGCCAGGTACTAAGCAAAATTGGACTTGAAACCCAATGACCAATAATAAAGGAGCAATTTGGTATAACCCAAATTTACCTTGAGGCCGGGGTGAAAGATCAAATTCTGCACTTGCAAAAAAAATTTGCAGTACACGATTTCTTTAAAGTTGTTCTTCCATTTCCAAGCCCTTGGACCAATAGTAAGGGAGATATATTGGGCTTTATCAGTGTACTGAGACTACTGACCTTGAAGTAGGGGTCAAAGCTCAAATTCCACGCTTGCACGAGATTTGCAGTTCATCCAAATGTTTTGAAATTAGTGCTGTGAATCCCCCAATCTTCATAGATCATTCATTTTTCTGATGGATGATCAAGCAAGAATAGTTTATTTTAGTAAACTGTTGGTCATTATACCATTTAAACCCTTTCTGGGACGAAATATATATCAATCCAATTAGAATCTTAGTGTTTTCTATTATTCAGACAATTAGCATCTATAAAAAATGTTCACTTCCTGTAACTATGGAGGGCAGGGATAAACAAACCCAAATTTCATGGCAAATCTGTCAATTTATTTAATAAAACTCCCAAAAATATTTGCAAAGCACATGGATACTCAGATATATATATAGAAAGGTAAGAATAAAGTTGACTAATCAACCATTGGACATTGTCACTGACCAACTGCAACTGTACACTGTCACCATTTAATCAAGCACATGACTAATCATCCAACAACTACTTAAAAAATATCACAACTGGTCAGTACTGAGAGTAGTTTCGGTGTAGATGCTATTGACGCATGTTGATCACGCTTAAACTACATGGTCATAAAAATAATTTTTTCTGGACACGGTTAAATACTTTCACTACAACTGTAACAGCCAATAATAAATGTCCCTACTTCAGTCTTCAATTTTAGTCTTCATTCTCAAGGCAATAAACAAACAGCAGCAGGTTCATAATGACCTCATGCAGATCAAAGCCAAAGCATTCTTCTCATATGTACTCTTAAAGTACTCATACAAAGTCACAATGCATAAAACGTCTTGCTGCAACAATCTGTGATGTCACAATGCACACATTCACACTCCTGGTTCATTCAATTGGTGTCACTTTCTCAGGACAGCAAATTCCTGTGTATGTATGTGCATGGTTGATATAACAGCTATTTTAATGGCCAATAACAAACCCAAAACCAACTAGATTGCACCAACTCGATGTCAACATATCTCCAGACAGGCTATCTCCCAAGCAACATGCATTCACTGGGTATTTTTGCAGCAGCCAATTTTGTGATTCACAATTATTATAAATTATTTTTTATTATTATTTTTTTTTTTGGTCAAACCCTCTGGGTACATTGAACTTCATGGGCCTCATATAACAGGTTTAATGTCTACTTAAAGTCTTGATTTTGTCATATGTAAAAAGAACGTATCAATATAATCCCAGATGAGATTTCAGTTCTATCAGTCACATAGCATGACAACTCTAGGGCTTAAAAGTGGCAAAAGTGCACAAATTGGGTACCTATGGGCATTTTCGAGACCCTAATACGACCTTAAACTTACAGCCAAATTTTACACAAACATTGCACATACGAGTTATATCTAGTTAAGTCTGAGATTTGTCAAGACTTCCCATTTCTAAGTTACAGGACAAAGTAAGTCAAAAATGTCAAAAAAGGGTCACTCTGGTGGGTGTTTATTGCCCTCATACACAGGTTAAATGTCTATTTAAGGCCTTCATTTTTGGCACATGTTAAAAGAACATATTAATATATTCCTGAATGAGATTTCACCTATCAGTTACATATTTTGACCACTATGGGCTTAAAGGTGGCAAAAAATCCATTAACTGGGTTTTTGTGGGTATTTTAGAGACCTCAAAAGCTACAGATGTCAAAATTCACAGGCAAAGATCATATATAGAAATTGCATCTCTACAGTTTTGAGACTTGTCAGACTTACTATTTTTAAATTATAGGGCAAAATATGTGGAAAATCTAGAAAAAAATGTCTAAGTAAGGTCTTTAATGCGCCTCAAACACACTTTTTAACCCCCACGTAGCATCTTGATTTTTGGCATAACTAAGACGTATATTCTCAGGTAAAACTTGAAGCCCCATAAACCACATAATCTTTCACCTAGAGGGCATTAAGTGGCCAAAAGTCAAATTTCTTATCTTAATGTGGTCATATACCGTTATAACTTAGTTTAGTTTTCCTCTCCTGGCCCACATACATGTGTGAGCCAAGTTTGAATGAAATCCATGAAAGTGTTTTTGAGTTATTGCAAACACAAGTCAAAACATATGGCGGCGGCAGTGCAATGGAGGTGAAACCTGTATAACCCTGACTTTCATCTGGGGAAATAAATATTTGCAGTATCTTATTTGTGAAATGGAATATATTTTTATGTGATAAGAGTAAACACTCCTTGACATTCTTTAATCAAAAGAAATGGTCAGTCCCACAAGGATATTCAAATGTAAGTACAATGTACGGACAACTTTCATAGTGCTTAATCTCCAGATCTCCACCATGACATATTCCAAGACACAAATGGAATAACCAATCAGAACCCAGAGAAACAGAAGGCTGACACCACAGACGTAAGAGAGACAGCAGTGATATGGTGGGTAAGCTTTGCTGAAAAGGTATGTCTGCAATTTGCCCCTGAAAGATGGCAGAGAAACAGCATGTTCGGATATCAACAGGGAGTTCATTCCAAAAAATAACTGCATTATGTGCAAAGCTGTGGCTAAGGTGCATTTGTTTTAGTTGTGCACTGAAGGTATCACCTGTGAAACCCTTTATTAAAAGTTCACATCTTATTTTAACTCTCCATTAACTGTGATTGGGTAGTTTCGAGATCGGCTTAGTAATAATGGAAAATATGCAAGATTTGTCTGTTTAATTTTTATATTTAAATTTTGATAATTTTCAAAGATGATGGCATATTTTAATGCTTTTCATTCCTGAAAAAAATTCTCTTTGAGGAGAAAACTTTTAAAAGCACAAAAATTTCTACTGCTAGCAGACTGGACTATTTTTAGGGACTTGTTTTTCTCACCTTTACACAGACTGAGCTGATTTTCTCCGCCCGCCTGGAAGTCATAGAGTGCCATGAAGAGGGTGGGGTCATCGGCATCCTCAGGACTGGATAGCAGGTTCTCTCGCGACAGCCAGCGACCCCCCAGAATGTCAGGCAATGACCGGTTTTGAATCAGGGCCTCTAAAAACATATTGGGACAAATTTTAAATAATGGAAAAAATTTAATTTATATTGATTTAAACAGATGTTCAAATCAGAAACCACTTTATAAGATCTAGCCATGTATCAGTGAAGAGAGTTTTGGTCATGTTGAGCTCACATTGCTTTACTGCAGGTTAAATGCCCATGCAGTTCTATCACCTTGCATCCATAATACAACACAAATTCTTCCAGTATTATTAATCTAATCTAATCTAATCTAATGTGGACTTTTATAGCGCTTAATCTCCATCACTGATGGACTCTAAGGCGCATCTAAACATAAAGCAAGGCAGTTATCGTTAATCAAGGGACATAGCCAGGTCGTACCAAGGAGACACAGATGTGACGGGAGAGGCTATGGTGGGTAGGCTTTTGCAAACAGGTAAGTTTTAAGCTTCTTTCTGAAGGAGGCAACTGATGTTGCACTGCGAACATCTTGAGGGAGGTCATTCCAGATCTTAGGAGCATCAAAGGCAAAACTGATGAATGGAAAGGAGGTACTGTAAGGTATTGACGATCTGGGTGACTATGCTTCGGTTCGAAGTAAGAAGGAGAACCACTATGCAAAAATTTATAGACAAGTGTTGCGGTTTTGAAAATACAATGATACTTAACAGGCAACCAGTGGAGTTTCTGCAGAATGGGTGTAACATGAACATACTTTCTATGATTTGTAACAATACGAGCAAGGGTGTTCTGAATACTTTGCAATTTGTGCTGATTGAAACCGGACAAACCTCTGAACAGAGAGTTACAATAGTCCAGACGACTACTAACCAAGGCATTTGCAGCAAGGACTGCCACTTCAGAAGTGAGATACTTTCTAATTCTACGGAGGTCACGCATCTGAAGGAAGCACGCTTTGCAAGTCCTCTTGATATGCTCAGAGAATGAAAAATCTGCATCAAACCACACACCTAGATTTCTGACAGAATCAACCGGATGAAGAAGGCTACCAAGAATGCTAACAGGAAAGTGAGAGGAAATCTTCTGACGTTGAGCCTTGGGACCAAAGACAATAAACTCAGTTTATTCAGGGGTGAGCTTCAATTTACTGAGAGACATCCACTCTTGAACATCACGAAGGCAGGCATTTAGCTTGGCAAGAGCCAAAGAAGCATTCTTGTGGGAGAGATGGATGTATAACTGAGTGTCATCCGCATAAAAATGGAATTTAATATGCGGGTGGAGGCGAATAATTTTACTGAGTGGTGTTGTATAGAGTGAAAACAGTAACGGACCCAGAACAGAACCTTGTGGTACTCCATAGATGAGATTGCTTAATTCAGATAGTGTGGAGCCTAACTTAATGGACTGGCAACGATTTCTTAAGTAGGAAGCAAACCACCTTAGAGCTGTTCCACCAAGACCAAACCAGGATTTAAGGTAACCAAGAAGAATATTATGGTCTATAGTGTCAAATGCGGCTGATAAGTCAGGAAGTACTAGAGCTGTGGGTTCATCGCGTGCCAGAGAGAAATGAACCTCGTTTTTTATAGACAATAAAGCAGTTTCCGTGGAATGTCCTGGCTTATATGCTGACTGATGAGGATTGTCCAGTTTGTCCAGTTTCCATTAAAGTGCTTTTGCACCACATGTTTGTCTTTTCCTAGCAGGAAATTTACAGAAAGTTTTGAGGTATTACATTGATCAATTCCAAAACTAAAAAATCATGTATTATCTAACTAGACAAAAGCGTTTTCATAGGGCTGAAACAAAGCATGTCACAGTAAGTAAAGTGCATACTTGTAATGGAAAACAAGGTAACATTCTAAAATATACTAATGTACTTAGTTATGGACAAGTAGAAAGTAATAAACAAGGTAACATTCTAAAATATACTAATGTACTTAGTTATGGACAAGTAGAAAATAATAAGCAAATTTGTAAATGTCTAAGGCCAAACTAGACCAAGAACGCATCTGTGACCAGATGCAAGATGTATCCACCAGAAAAGGGCAACCAATATAGTTTCAAAGATAAACAGCATTTTTCAATAATAAGCAAGTTATAAGCACTTTGAAGTTTGGCTACCCTTATTTGACCTTGAAGCAGGTGCCCAAGGTCAAATCTGACCACAGCAGAAAATTCCTAGCCCATGATTTCCTATAGGTTGGTTTAACAGTGCAAACCTCTAGGAAAACTAGAGGAATGCTTTTGCTAACAAAGCGTCCCTTAAAGTTTAGAATGCTTTGTGGTTTTAATAAGCATGCTGTAATGCTAAGAATGCACAAAGCTGCACCGTATGCTCTCCCAATACCTCTTAATACATTCTGAAGCTATAAAAGCAACAATAAAGGAGATATAAGGCAAAAACTCCAAAGCAGCTATTTATGACCCCAGTTTGGCGCATAAGGGAGGGTCGGGGGGTAAAACTGACCGGCTTTTTAGACTCTCCACATATGCTTTCCTAATACCTCTTAATACATTCTGAAGGTCTAAAAGCAACAATAAAGGAGATATAAGGTAAAACTCCAAAGCAACTATTTTATGACCCCAGTTTGACCCATAAGGGGGGGGGGGTCGGGGAGTAAAACTGACCAGCTATTTAGACTCTCCACATATTCTTTCTCAATACCTCTTAATACATTCTGAAGCTATAGAAGCAACAATAAAGGAGATATAAGGCAAAAACTCAAAATCAGCTATTTTATGACCCCAGTTTGACCCATAAGAGGGTCGGGGGGGTGTAAAACTGACCGGCTATTTAGACTCTCCACATTTGCTTTCCCAATACCTCTTAATACATTTTGAAGGTATAAAAGCAACAATAAAGGAGATATAAGGCAAAACTCCAAAGCAACTATTTTATGACCCCAGTTTGACCCATAAGGGGGGGTTTGGAGGATAAAACTGACCGGCTATTTAGATTCTCCACATATACTTTCCCAATACCTCTTAATACATTCTGAAGCTATAAAAGCAACAATAAAGGAGATATAAGGCAAAAACTCCCAAACAGCTATTTATGACCCCAGTTTGGCCCATAAGGGGGGGGTCGGGGGATAAAACTGACCAGCTGTTTAGACTCTCCACATATGCTTTCCCAATACCTCTTAATATATTCTAAAGCTATAAAAGCAACAATAAAGGAGATAAAGGCAAAAACTCAAAATCGGCTATTTTATGACCCCACTTTGACCCATAAGGGGGGGTCGGGGGGTAAAACTGACCGGCTATTTAGACTCTCCATATATGCTCTCCCAATACCTCTTAATACATTCTGAAGCTATAAAAGCAACAATAAAGGAGATATAAGGCAAAAACTCAAAATCAGCTATTTTATGACCCCAGTTTGACCCATAGGGGGGGGGGGGTAAAACTGACCGGCTATTTAGACTCTCCACATATGGTTTCCTATTACCTCCCAGTACATTTTATAGCTCTAAATGCAATACTTAAGAAGATAATAGGAGGGTTGGCCTAAATTTAAGGCTTTCAGATTGGAGGGTGTCAGAAAATCACTCATAAATGAGACATTTTTCAAGGGATTGCTCCCAAAATCTAATCAGCTCGCGTTTTCGATAGTATGAACAGGTGTGTCAAATTATAAGGCTCTGTAGCAAGCAGTTTTTCTGAACTGTGATGACGGGGGGGGGTGTACTTCAAAAAATAGTTTTTGATCATGTGACCTTCATAAAGGTCAAAGGTCAAATTTAAGCATGCAGAAAAATTTTCCCCCACGCCTAAGGTATATAACTGCCAAATATGGTTTGAAACCTTCTAATAACTAGATTGGGCCAACTCGGCGCCAACATATCCCCAGACAGGTCATCACTCACGCCACAGGTTTTGATCGGGAATTTTTTAAAACATAATTACCCATTATTATATGAACTTCAGCACATCAATCTACTCTGTTTATATCTTCCAAGGAAGATGGTGTATCCCCAGACGCCGAATACATAACTCAAATTATATTTTCAATCTTCCTGCAATGATAACTCTAAACCTATTTTCAAAGTATTTAAATGATTGATGATTGAATGTCCATTCTAAAATAATAATCCCAAAAGAGCATATCTGTTTCTATATTTGTTGACAAATAAAATATTATTTTTAACTCAACTCATCATACTTTTCAATCTTCCTTCAAAGTATTTAAATGATTGATGATTCAATGTCCATTCTAAAATTCATAATCCCAAAAGCGCATATCTGTTTCTATATTTGTTCACAAATAAAATATTATTTAAAAAAAAATTATTTATATTATTATTTTATTATATTATTTTTAGAATTTGCAAATTGTTTTCAGTTATTCATTTCCTCTATACCTATATATGTGGTCCATATATATGCAACCTAAATATGTGACACAATCTCAGTTCTGACTCCCCTTTGTGTTATATGTAATGAAGCCCACCACCTCCCACCCCCACCCCTCTCCCCTTCTCCACACCTCTCTCACTATTACACAAGATCTGCAACCCCATTGAGTTCTTTGTTTCTCATCTGATATCATTAAATACCTTTGTTTATTTAGTGTCACTCAATATAGCTGGAGGTCCCAGAGGTGGGTGGGGGGAATCCGGGTGGGGGATGCATAAATGGTAAACAAACAATCTATATAAAAGGGGTACTCAAATACAAAAAGAATTGAGAATTTTAAGTATGTGATTATCAACTGAAATGAGTTCATAACTGTAGGAGCTGTGTCAAAATTAACTGAGGCAAGTTGAATAAAACTGGGCTAGTTGAGGGTTAAAAATCCCCTACTTTTACTACATAAGGATATAATTTCATTAATATTGGGACTTAAAGCTCACTTAAAGTGTCAATTTTGTCTACTTGAATATGTTTAACCAGTTTCATTTTAAAAAGTTAAAAACTCAGCAAGCAGAGGTTTAACACACAAAAATAAGTTCTTAAAAGACTAAGATAGCCATAACATTATTAATATTCAAAATTTAAATAGACAGGCATTTCCTTTTAAAAATTCAAAGATTTCAGCTCTATAACCCACATAGTTTGACAGTTACTGGGCTTTAAAGTGGCATAATGTCCATAAATTGGGTTTCTGTGGGCATTTTACAATTGTTAAAGAGACCTTAGCAATTAAACTACAGATCTGAAACTTTTTGGGGGACATACATAACAAACAAAAATTATATATAATACAGTTTAAGACTTGTCACACTAAGCATTTCCAAATAACAGGGCAAAATACGGAAAAAATGTCCAAAAAGGCACTTGGGCGAGTGTCTATGGCCCTCATACACAGGTTAAATGTCTACTAAAAACCTTGATTTTCGGCATATGTAAAAAGGACATAATAATGCATTGCCAGATGGGATTTCAGCTCCATCAATCACATAGTTTAACAGTCACAGGGCTTAAAGGTGGTTAAAAAGTCCAAATATTGGGTCTCTGTGGGCCTTTTAGAGATCTCGATGTGGCTTTCAAATTAAAGCTTCAGACTTAAAATTTGTTACATACTAAGATTACACATAGAATATGTATCTAATAAAGTTTGAAACTTCTCAGACTTACCATTTCCAAGTTACAGAGCAAAATATGTGAAAAATGTCTTAAAAGGGTCACTCAGGTGGGTGTTTAAGGTCCTCATACACAGGTTAAATGTCTACTTGAAGCCTTGATTTTTGGCACATGTAAAAAGAACATAATAATGTATTCCCAGATGAGATTTCAGCTCTATCAGTCACATAGTTTAACAGTCACAGGCCTTAAAATTGGCAAAAAGTCCAAATACTGGGTCTTTATGGGGCCTTCTAGAGATCTAAATGTGGCCTTCAAATTAAAGCCTCAGACTTAAAATTTGTCACATACTAAGATTACACATAGAATATGCATCTAATAGAGTTTGAAACTTCTTAGACTTACCATTTCCAAGTTACAGGGCAAAATATGTGAAAAATGTCTAAAAATGGTCACTCGGGTGGGGATTTATGGTCCTCATACACAGGTTAAATGTCTTCTTAAAGCCTTAATTTTTGGCACATATATAAATAACATACTAATATCTTCCCAGATAGGATTTGAGCTCTATCAGTCACATAGTTTGACAGTCACAGGGCTTAAAAGTAGCAAAAAGTCCAAATATTGGGTCTTTGGGAGCCTTTTAGAGACCTCAATTTGACCTTCAAAATTAAAGCTTCAGACTTAAAATCTGTTACATACTAAGATTACACACAGAATATATATCTAATACAGTTTGAAACTTCTCAGACTTACCATTTCCAAGTTACAGGGAAAAAGATGTGAAAAATGTCTTATAAGGGTCACTCGGGTGGGTGTTTATGGTCCTGATACACAGGTTAACTGTCTATTAAAGGCCTAAATGTTGGGGCACATATAAGAAAACACATAGATATATTCCCAGATGATATTTAACTTAGATGAGAGACATAGTTTGAAAGCTACAGTGCTTGAAAGTGGCAAAAAGTGCATAAATTGGGTCTCTGTGGGCACTTTTGAGACCTTAAGTCGACCCCTTTGGGTAAACCTACAGCCCTAAAATTTTCTACAGACAAGGATTACATATCAAAGTTATACCTAGCGCAGTTTGAGACTCATCAGAATTACCACTTCCAAATTATAGGGCAAAATATGTGAAAAGTATAGCAAAAAATCCCCAAGTGGGGGTATTTATGGGCCTCAAACACAATTTTCTCCTCAACTTAAAGTCGTGATTTTCGGCACATGTACTAAGAACATATTAATGTGTTGTCAGGTAAAATTTCAGCCAGCTGAGCATCATAGTTTGTGACCTACAGGGCTCTAAGTGGCCAAAAGTCCAATTTCTGACCTTAAGGTGGCCATAAGTTCTTTTTTACTGGGAGTTTAAGGTCACCTTAAAATAGGGATCTTCCTTTGGGCACCCTTAACATGTGTACCAAGTTTGAAAAAAAATATTAATTTGTTTTTGAGTTATCGCGTCCACAAGGAAATTTCTACGGCGGCGGCGGCGCGACGGACCTGAATCCAATATATCCCCGACTTTCGTCTGGGGATATAATAAGGGAGATATTCAAGTGAGACCATAATGCGGCCGCGAGGAAACTGAGGCGAAAGCAAAAAAGCGCCCTTTCAAGGACGCTTAAATAATAATCGACTTATAAGAGCTTTTAAGTTTGGCTCTCCTCATTTGACCTTGAAGGAGGGGCCCAAGGTCAAATCTGACCACATCAGAAGATTCGCAGCCCACGAATTCCTATAGGTTGGTTTAACATTGCAAACCTCTAGGACCAATAATAAGCGAGTTATAAGGGCTTGTAAATTTGGCTATCCCTGTTTGACCTTGAAGGAGGGGCCCAAGGTCAAATCTGACCACAACAGAAGATTCCTTGCTCATGATTTCCTATAGGTTGGTTTAACATTGCAAACCTCTAGGACCAATAATAAGCGAGTTATAAGGGCTTGTAAATTTGGCTATCCCTGTTTGACCTTGAAGGAGGGGCCCAAGGTCAAATCTGACCACAACAGAAGATTCCTTGCTCATGATTTCCTATAGGTTGGTTTCACATTGCAAACCTCTAGGACCAATAATAAGTGAGTTATAAGCACTTTTCATGACTGACAAAGAATCGCCCATTACGGCCACCTTGTTTTCCAAAAATGAGACCAACATTATTCCCAGTCAAGATTTTGTAACTAGAGAATGCGTCTCAACGCAGTGTATCCCCGGACGGGACATAGTTAAGGTGTGAATATGTCGGTCTTGAGCCTGTTTCCTGGAGCACCAGGTCAGGATTCTGCATAGTACCAGATTACTCCCAAAAGCTAATCACTAGTTCTTTCACTTATATCTGTCTTTAAAAAATTACATTTCATGGATCCAGAAGATCCATATAGTGATCCGGATCACTTCCAAAATTCAATCATTTCATCCTTTTACCTTTTCAGACATATTCTAAAAATTTCATCAAAATCCGTCCATAAGTTTTTTAGTTATCTTATACACAAACACATCTGGCAGCCTGAATCCACATGATCCAGACAGTGATCCAGATCATTCCCAAAATCTAATCACTTGTTTCTCGTCCCATTAAGGACATTTCCTGAAAATTTCATCAAAATGCACCCATAAGTTTTTGAGCTATCTGTCTTTCAAAATTAAATTTCATGGATCCAGAAGATCCAGACAGTGATCCGGATCACTCCCAAAATTTAAGCATATCTTCCTTTTACCATTTTGGACATATCCTGAAAATTTTATCAAAATCCATCTGTCAGTTTTTGAGTTATCTTGTTCACAAACAAACAAACAAATAGAGGGCCAAAAATGACCCTTGGTCAGGTACTTTGGCGGTCAGTGGATGACCTTAAATGAAGATCTGTAACCGGTAAGCCTGGATGCTGGTACTCCATCATGTACTCAACCTCCAAAGCCATTTTCAATAGTTTCCATGCAATGTAGTCAGCATTAAGTGTGAAAATATCTCCAAATTTGCCAAAAATGACCCTTGGTCAGGTACTTTGGCGGTCAGTGGATGACCTTAAATGAAGATCTGTAACCAGTAAGCCTGGATGGTAGAAGTCCATCATGTACTAAAGCTCCAAAGCCATTTTCAATACTTTCCATGCAATATAGTCAGCATTAAGTGTGAAAATATCTCCAAAAAGGCCAAAAATGACCCTCGGTCAGGTACTTTGGCGGTCAGTGGATGACCTTCAATGAAGAGCTTCAAGGTCAAATTTCTGCTTGCTTACAGAGGACATATATATGTATTATATGTACCAGCCATAGGATGATTTGACTTTCTGTATAGGAGAACTGGGCCAAAAAGTGAAAAAATGGCCAAAATCTGACCTTTAAGAGGCCACCAGTGACCTTGAGATTGAAGGTCAAGGTCACAAAACAATAGCGTTCGTGGCATTGCCCATATATACCCACATACCAAATTTGAAAGTTCTAACTAAAATATTTTTAAGTTATCGCGTCCAAAAGGAAATCTCTGCGGCGGCGGCGTAACCGTACTGAATCCTAAGTATCCCCGACTTTTGTCCGGGGATACAATTATGAACATATCCTGCAAATGTTAGATCTCTACCTATGATACCCTTTGCCTTAGATGGCCGACAAAACTCCTTGCTGAAAGTTGAAAAAACAGCCGTGGTGGCCATCTTTTACTTCAAAATAAGACCAAAAATATTCCCAGACAAGAATTTATGGTTATGAATATATCCTGCAAATTCCAAAAGGTTAGCTATAATATTTTTTCTGTTAGATCGGTAATGGTGAAATCTCTCTACACACCACCGGATTCTATCTGGTGGATACAAATATGAGAGGGGAGTTTGTCGTCCCTTCAACTAAGTATGATCCTTTCACATACTCCTGAGACAATTTAGTACTAGCCAATAACCAACCATTTACATCTATAATGTTAAATTATGTAACTTTATCAAGATAAAAAGTTAAATTTTATTTGATTCTAATCCTTATGTTATTCAAGATGGTGTCAACAGACCATTGTCTTGACAATATGCTATGAAAACTTGAAGTTGTGGTTTATATTTTCATTTTAAATCTTATTAACGGGCTTATTTATTTTGGCGAGGCTACATGTCAGAAAGCCCTGGCATTTAGTTTGTGCTTACATTAATACTGATGAATTTTACAACTGGGAAAATTTGTTGTAACCTATTTGTAAATGAAAATCATCATATGAAATTGAAATTATCATATTTCCAGACTTTCCAACATCTGATATTCTATATCACGGGACTTCCCTATATTGAACCAGTAGCACACAGTTTCATATATTTCACAAATAATCTCATTATCAGCCATTTTACTGTAAACCTATTTTGGATGTTATCTTCCTTCTCAAAAATGGGGCAAGTTGCTTCAAGGGGAGAGTTATCTTTAGAGGCAAGAATTCCTAGTGTTTTCTACCAGCAAGTGCCCACATACTAGTGAATGCCCGCCGTATATTTCTTTATGAGAGGTCAAAAACAAATGCTTCGCTAGTTCTGCAAAATGGGCATTTACTGGTGTTTCTACTTGGCAATAAAAACAGCTGATAATACAAATTGTCAAAATATTAAACTTTAAATTAAACAAATGTCACAAAATCGACTCCAATTAATGACTAGCACAACACTTGCTAGAATAAAAAATAAACTGCCTGTAAAATTTTACATCGTGTTTACCGGTGGAAAGCCACTCAAACTTTGAGGCAGCATCATGCACTTTGCATACAATGTAACTGGCAGACCATATCTTGCTGACAATAATTAACAAATGATTAGATGTGTTTCAAGGAAACTGACGATCATATTTCACCAGGAAAATTATTTTTGCAATAAATATTGATTAGTTACTATCAGGTTACAAGTTGATAATTATTCTATTTTGAAGGCATTTCATTGCAGTTTCTGATCTATTTGTGTATTTGCCATTAGATAGTTTGGCTATTGTCGTTTGACCTTGAAGGAGGGGCCCAAGGCCAAATCTGACCACACCAAAAGATTCCCAGCCCATGATTTCCTATAGGTTGCTTTACCATCCCAAAACTCATTTTTCAAAATGAGGCAAAAAATATTCCCAGTCAAGATTTTGCAATGAGGAACATACCCTGCGAATTTGAGATCTCTACCTATAATACCATTTGCTCTTGAGGGCCACCAAAGATCCTTGCTGAAAGTCAAAAAAAACACCCGTGGCAGCCATCTTGTTTTTCAAAATGAGGCCAAAAATATTCCCAGGCAAGATTTTATGGTTATGAATATATCCTGCAAATTTGAGAAGGCTAACTATAATATTTTTTTCGTTAGAGCGGTAATGGTGAAATCTGTCTTACACACTGCGGCGGCGTAACGAAGCGAAATCCATAGTATCCAATGGATGCTATCTGGTGGATACAATGAATCCCTGGTCAACTGGGTCGACAAAATTGACAAAGAAATGTAAAAATACTGCTCCGCAGGTTGACAATGTGATAGAAGTTGCCTAACTCCGGGAGACTATAAATTGCAAACCCCAATCGAACAGGCATTCAGTAATTGCAGCATTATCAAAGTTGTGCAGTGGGGCCGTGTAAATGAACTGACCCCTCTCTAACTGAAACAATGCCACTAAAGTTCAAAGAAGTTAGGCGCTTGTGTTGACTGTATGTATGAATGAGTACTAAAATTAATGCTTTCTGAGAATGTGTAAAATCGTGTATTATTGCTTGGGCTAGACCGTGCATTATACATGTATCTAGGGAGACAAGGTTTCAGATCTGTTAATCTGGAGATTCGCATGATAGAGTGCCGATTCTACTGTACATCAGTAATTGGTTGACCGGTGGACATAGTCAGCAAAATGGACACAGAAATGTTATAGGTTGATAGGTCAACTTAATGGACAAAGAAATGTTATTTAGTATATCTATTGGCAACTGGTCGACAGGTCTACTAAGTGATAGAAGTTCAAATGAATTCAATGTCGACAAAATAGACAAAGATGTATTTATAATTTATATATCAGCAATTTGTTGACAGGACGTCAAAATGTTATTAATATCAAGAAATCTGAAAGCTTGCAAATCTACTTTACATTGTCGACTTAGTCAACCTAAGTAGTCTACTTTGGTGAGTTTGTAATTTATATTTATGACTTCATATTTATAAATATTTATTAGTTTAATTCACACAAAATTAGCATATTTCTATTTCCGTCGGGGGGATTCTGCAGTTCAGCCTGCATATTTGTGTCTCAATTAGTTTTAAAAATATACTGCCTTGCCACCAATTATCGCCAGACAGAATTCAAAAAGACATATGTTAACCGAAAGTACCTTGTTAGTCTAGTAGATAAAGTGAAAATGTTTACAAAGTGAATAGAACACACAACAAAAGGTTTTCAAAATATTTGGCTATTACTATTAGTCGATCTTGGCTAGTACTCGAGTCCATTTTAAGTACTTGGTTACTCGCGAGGCATTGTATTATCGCCCACGTAATGAAATGTTTGTGTAAAATATGCTGCATTTCAGCATTTCCGTCACATAACATCAATTAAAGTTGTTGTTTTCGCTTGAAAACTTATAATTTACTCCATAATCTATAATATCTGGTTAAATAGGAGATGTTTTTTATTCAAAAGTTTTGTTTAAACTAAAGACTTCTAATAGTCGGAACTAAATCTCGCGGTTACTCGAATTCGGGCCGGTTTTCAGAGCGTGAGTACTCAATGCCGTTTTTTTGTACCCGCCACAGCCCTACCAGGTACCAATTATCACCACCAATAAATAAACAAAGTGGCTGGAGTAAGGTAAATTACTGCACTCAAGAAGAAATTCTACAGTACGGTAACATTCATTTGCTGTATCCCAGTAAATTAACTACAATGCTATTCAAGCTGGTATCTTAAACATCTCATGGAGTCAAGGAAATATGAGGCCATGATGGGGGTTTCTATATTTTAGAAATAGAAAGTCTAGCAATATTTTACAAATAAAATATTGGATGCTAGTACTTGTACACATGCAGACTTAAGAAAATACGAGGTGAATATGCATTTTCTACCATTTTACAAACATAAATCTAGCAATATTTTACGCTTACCACACCTACTGTTGGAAGTTTTCCAGTAATATTTTACAAATACAATATCAACTGCTCGTACTTGCACACACAGACTTAAGGAAATACAAGGCCCCAATGGGGTTTCCAGCCATATTTTACAAACAGAAGATCCAGCCAACCAGTCTACTTTTCGTCTGCAAATGTGATTCATGTAATTAACCATTGAAAACAATTGTTACTGAAACCTCACTCAAGACAAAGTTCTGGAGTGCAGCAATCCATACTGTAGTATATTTTCTAGGGCTGCAAGCGAGCCCGAAAATGCGCATCGATTCCTCGTTTTATAAGAATCGACTCGGACTCGGTTACTCGCTTGATTATCGCCCACGAAATAAACTACTTCATATTTTGACATACCATGCCTTATTAAATGGTTACAAAACACAAAACAGTAAAGAATTTTGATAATTTATTGAATTTTGGGGAAAAGACGCATTTATAATGCAAAATATAAGAAACTTTAACCATCTTGATATTGCGAGATTTGAGGCGTCTTCGAAATACGTTAGAATATAATGCCGTCTTATAAAACGTTGTTACACAAAGAACTAAAGTTTGCAAATAGTTAAAATATAAAATACTGAAATGGAAATGCCTTATATTAGTAAAATATATAAATATATTAATATATTTAAAGAAAAAAATTGAATTTTGTAGTAGATTTTACTTCTACGTTTAGTTGTTTTCGAAGACCCGGTTCACTTTTCTTGCCTCGAGTATTGAACTGAATCGTTTCGTTTCCGAGTAACCGAAGAATCGTTGCAGCCTTAATATTTTCTAGGAAACTGTTTTACCGTACTGCAGCCACACCCATAAATAAAATATATATTTCAGTTATTGACACATATTTTGAAAGCCTTTTGCTGTGCATTTGTTCTATTCACATTAGAGGTAATTGTACTATATTAATGAGATTTTTTAAGTCTACAGAGTGTCTTTGGAACCAACAAGGACGGGTTTAATTTCAGAACCGCCATGTTCATATTATAAAATATTTGATGTGTGGCTGTTGAATTAAAGCATGCTGTCAGTGAAAATAAATAAAAAGATCGATAATTACAATATATCACCTTTCTGAAGACAGATTGTAAAATTTACGTATGTTGCAGTAAATCTCGTGCATTGCTAACGACAACCATATTTTATTTTGCTTTTAAAATTCATATATTACTTCACAAAATTAGGAATTTACTGCACCTTGCATTAAACTTATTTACTTAAACTGAACGGACGTACACATACATATTTATTACCAGACAGAAGAATAATTTGTAAACAGTTTTCATTGGTGGTTCTGAAAGGATTTGTTTTCCGATCCATCATTGACTGTTCTGAAGCCACAGTGTAAAATCTAACTGGTGGTAATTGGCACCCGGCGATAGTTAGTAGCAAGGCAATAATTGATAGCAAGGTAGTACACAAAAGATGAGTAGCTATTGACAAATCTGATTGTTGGCGAGATGCTGCATGCCAGTTGTTTTATCGGCGATATGCCGTACTGTACGTTACTGTGGCCAGACAGTGTGATAAAACATTAAAAAAAATTAATAAATAAAAGTTCTGACCATTGTGCTCTGTAAATATATTTCCACTTGAGATCAATTTGCTATCTTTTAACCTGCCCTTCTGTTTAACAGAAGCTTTGGGTTCTTTGGACTGCGGATTACCCATCTTCAACGATTTTCTATTTTTTCTTCTTTTTATTTCAACAAAAGTCAACCCTAAAGAAAGGTTGCTTTTGACTCGAATTAACTTAACATATTCTACATGATGGGTAGTCACAACGACGGTATCGTTTTACTCCATTTGGATTGATATTTAAATGTTATGCATGCAGTCTAACTTAAATATTTGATATATTTATATAAATCTAGGAAACAAAATCGCTAATATTTCCTCCATTTTTATTTCCCAAATCGAGGCCAGTGGAGTGAGCTAAAGACCATGTAAAATTTCGGATACCCTTGTCATACACGGCCGATTTCCAAGGCGTTACCAATAGTAAATGGTACACCTTATCTTCACATAAATAAATTTGGCTAAATTGCAGAATTCCCCTCCCGGATATAGCTGAAAGTAGTTCCGTCATATATCTATATATATATATATATATATATCATCTAGATATATATATATAGATCCAATAAAAATAAATAAAATGAAATAAAATAGTACAAATTAATAAATATGTGGATTATTAGGTAGACGTGCAGGCAGGTAGACAGGTCGGCTGGTAGACAGGTAGACAGGTCGGCTGGTAGACAGGTAGACAGGTCAGCAGGTAGACAGATAATATAAAAGAAAATAATAAAAATAATTTTTAAAAAAAATTGAAGCATTTTGGAATATTTTATATTTGGAGATTATAAAACAAACAACAATGTAACATGGCTTCTGATTGGTTAATCAGACAAAAAAAAAACATGCATTATATTACCATAAAGTTGTGGATATTTGTTCTGGTGACCTGCCGACCAGCCGACCTGCCGACCAGCCGACCTGCCTACCAGCCGACCTGCCCACCAGCCGACCTGCCTACCAGCCAACCTGTCTACCTGCCTACATGTCTACCTGCCTACCTGCCTACATGTCTACCTGTCTACTTATCTTATTTTCCATTTAATCAGGAACTATATTATTGCAGAAAATAACTTTGCTTATATTCCTATGCCTTTCTACTTCCGGGAGGGGAATTCTGCAATCCTTCCATAAATTTGTACTATGGCCCAAAAATCCCCTTCAAGACAAACGAAGAAGTGAATGAGTGTTTAATATATTTCAATAAAGGAGAAAAAATAGACTCTAACTGCATGGTGTAAAACAAACTTTATAACTTTAAAGAGCATGACAGTTCTTTCATTGAGTATTCCATGCCTTCGACAAAATATCCCTGCCTGATACTGACCTTACCCAACAGATTAGCAGAAATATGTTCACAGTCTGATTGTTTTTGTATTTTTATTACATAGTCCACATATGGAGGCTTTGGTCTTATATTTTATTATTGAGGTCAGGTGATGGCTTTGAAACTGTTGTCAGCGAGGTTGAATGGTGATCCATGCCTCTTTCATTTTTGACTATAAATAAAAAGTGTATTTAAGCCTTTTGCAACAGTTTTGAGAGTTTCAGTTACAGTTATTAATTAACGTGTGTGTCCTTTTTATTAGTGCTGTGGGGTTGACAAGCATTATTTATTTATTTTCGTTTTTTTTCTAGTACATATCCTACATACGTAGCCCTTGGTCTTATTATGGTAAAATAGTTCTTTTGGTTGTTGGAATTTCGGGGGATAGATCTCGGGATACACGATTTTTTCGGGATGGTCCTACACTGAAAACAAAAGTTTGTTGGGCTAAAAAGTTATAAAAAAAAGTTGATTGATCCTATGATGTCTAATTTAACCAATTAAGTTGATTATATTAACTAGACATGTTGGTTCGTCAAACCAAGGAAGCTTGATACATTTAACACACTCGTTAAGTTCGTCCTTCAAACAAAGCATGCTGGTTACTCAAACTAAAGTCATTGGTTTGTATAACCAGATGAATTTGTTTGTCCAGCCAAGTAAGTCAGTTACTTCAAGTAAGTAGGTTGGTTAGTGTGGTTTATGTCATTGGCTGGTCAGGCAAATGTAAGTTGGTTACCCAAACAGACTTCCTTGGTAAGAGATATAATGTGACGGTTACACGTGTGTGTGTACACCACTGAGGGTAATGGGTGCAATCATAAGATTATGGGGGAGTTCTGTGTGTGGTCATCATTGTGCCATACTTAGTCCTAACTCACGAGCCCCCAGTCAACAGCAGTTGACAACAACAAAATATCAAAGTTACCTCAGTTAAGACCGTAGCATTGCCCAGATTCATTTGTTAACCTAAACTAATAGGGAGGTTTAACCTCTTACACCATCGAGTCGATCAAGTGGCTCACAAAGTCAAAATAAGCAATAGAATAAGCATAAACATAGATTTATTCAAAATAAAGATTTACCATAGGAAAAGTGTCTTACAGATTAAGCATGTCACCATTCAATTAGCAGCATAAAATCCACTATATTTACCATGCAGTGTATTTACCAACAGTTAATTCATCCACAAGCATATAAACCCATTGCTCTGTTTACCATCTAGTTAATGTACCCAACCATACTAGCATATATCCAGTTGGTGCATAATTAATAATGCCATCTACACAGGGCATTCTTTACCAGATCATTAACATAACCAAAGATACCAGAATATCTCTTATTGTAAGCAAATAAATTCACCCATAAATATCAGAATTTCCCTTTGTTACCAGAAAATAAGCAAGCTGAAATATATTTATTTGTTACCAGACAATAATCATCAAATAAAATCATCGGTTTACCAGACAATAATAATAAAAAAAATTATTTGTTTACCAGATAATAGCAGATAACAGAACTACAATTGATTACCTATAGTTAGTCTTAAACATTCATAATACATTTCAGCCTGTAACACCACACTATCATAATCTAACTGTAAACTTTATGTGAATCAAAACCTACTGAAACCTAGACTAATACAAAGGGATACAGCTCCTTTAATAATCTATAAATCCTAAGCTCTATAAACATAGGACATGTAAATATTTGACAACTAAATATTAAATGTCATATGAACAAGATAATGTCTCTTAGTAAATTCTTTGTCAAAGATACTGTTCTTAGATATGCATATAGTACATATACTAACTTCTATTGTAATACTGAATGCCAGGAATGTAACACTGTCTAGTGAACCACATTCGACTCAGACAGAATATAGATCCATAGCACTAACATAACTTTATGGTAAGATTGATTTGATGAATCCAACACTATCTAGTGAAACACATTCGACTCAGACAGGATATAGATCCATAGCACTAACATAACTTTATGGTAAGATTGATTTGATGAATCCAACACTATCTAGTGAAACACATTCGACTCAGACAGAATATAGATTCATATTAATAACCTAACTTAGTAGTAAGATTGATTTGATGAATCTAACATTGTCTAGTGAAACACATTCGACTCAGACAGAATATCGATTCATATTAATAACCTAACTTAGTAGTAAGATTGATTTGATGAATCTAACATTGTCCAGTGAAACACATTCGACTCAGATAGAAAATAGATTCATATTAACAACCTAAATTTGTGGCCTACAAATAGTATCTTGAATTAAAGTCAGCCCAATAGCCGAAACAGGTTATCTTTCTTTAAATTCCAAAATCAATACCCCCCCCCCAAATCACATAGATATCTCCTAGCAAAATACTAGTGAAGAAGGATTAACACATTAGAATTCACAAAGCTACTCAGTAGATATCATTACAAATTAAGCTGTAAAATTACTCATCAATACTCATTAAATGACTCTAAATATATAGCTACATACACTAAAAGTTACCAAGAAAAAAACGATTTACTCATCAATATTACATGTATACATTACAAAGTTACTAAACAAATTTCTATATGACTACATATATACATACTTAAAATTATTGAAATCATGTCCAAAATCAAAGTCAATTACATTTCCAAGTCAAAGGCAAAGAAAATTTAACCTAGCCATTATCAAACAAAAAAAACATCTTACATAGATTTCCAATGTTTCCAGGTGTAAAATTGCCCTTGAGTCCCTCCAAGTGAATGCTTGAATGTGAAAAGAACCCCAAGCTATGGGTCTACCCCTTTTTATAGACAGTGGGCCCAAGCTTAAATTTAAATATGCAGATTACAGGTGCTTGCATCCCAAAGCCAAGCATCCCTGGAAATGTATATGACAAGCTCATCAATGATGATCCCTCCCAAGCTATCCTGTCCAGATGACCCAAGCTAAACTTATACATAGCCTGGTAAAGACACAAGTACAAATCATAATGGTTCCTTAATTCAATTGATAGTATTTAAAACACATTAATTCAATTACTGTAGCCATCTTTAGGTTCTGAATTATAATCACACAATATCGCAATTTATTAATCTTGTCTCTAATACCTAATTTGTACACATTCTATGGATTTCCCACTCATATTTATACCCATTAAATTCTACTGTAAGTTACGTCCTGATGGAGACAGGCTACCCTGTTTCCCTCCAAACAGATAAGATGTTTTCCCCTTTCTCTGGTACTCAAAAGTGCTACATAAATCTGTAAACAAAGTGCTATTCAAGCTACGAGTGACCCACAAGTGACCCCTAGAATTAAACAAAAAAAAAAAAATAATAATAAAAACCTGAAGTTTTACATGGCAATCATAGTAGACTGTTTATCATAGTGACATGTATTTTTACTAATAAATGTTACAAAATAAATATTAAAGAGTAATTAATACCCAGCCCTACACAGGTTTATGTGTCACTCAAACTATACAATAACAATGACAGAAAATATTTAAACTATGAAAAGCTAGGGGTATATCCTCTTTCTATTTTACATTACTGTAATGTGTAGATGCATGATGCATACAGAACAAACTTTAACAAAACGGGTACAAAATAAATGCAATTAATTATATCAAGGCAGTGGTCAGTGACTGACCACACCGCTAGAATAAGTAGGTTTGTTAATCCAGTGAGGTGAGTTATTTCTTTAGTCAAGTTGATTAAGTATTATTGATTGCGAGTATGCGCAAGGTCGACTGCAGTTTCAGACTGGTCAAACCCCTGGAATGAAGAAATGGAAGGATGTCCTGCAACAAATCCATAAGTGTCCAAAGCAACAGAGCACACAGACTCTGGATTTATGTGGGAACAGGATTCATTGTGTCTGTGGCTACCATGAGGTAATAAGAATAGAATTTCTGATCTGGCATAAAATCTAGCCATACTAGCATATATCCAATTGGTGCATAATTAATAATGCCATCTACACAGGGCATTCTTTACCAGATCATTAATATAACCAAAGATACCAGAATGTCTCTTATTTATAAACAAATAAATTCAGCCACAAATATCAGAATTTCCCTTTGTTACCAGAAAATAAGCAAGTTGAAATATATTCATCCGGTGGATACTTTGGTTTAGCGTTCGCTACACCGCCGCCATCACTCCCAGAGAGAGTTTTAATGTTAACACTCTTAATGGAAAACTACACCAACAAGCTTCAACAAATTTGCAGGATATCTTTATTGGCAGGTAACCTTCACTGGGATTGAAATTAGCCTCATTCTGAAAATTAAGATGGCTGCCACGGGCATTTCTTTGAAAATTATCTACCTTTTTCTACTGGCTGTTTCTCATAAGTAGAAGGATGAATCTCTTCATAGGTGATATATGTAACAGATATACATGTCCACTTAACACCAAAGTACCCCATGTAGCAGGCTTTAAAATGCCCATATCTACCTTATTATTGTGCCTGGAGGTTTAGTATGTGAAACTAACGTATAGAAAATCATGGGCTGGGAATCTTCTGATGTGGTCAGATTTAACCTTGGACCCCTTCTTCAAGGTAAAACGAGGATAGCCAAACTTACAAGTGCTTATAACTCACTTAATATTGGTCCTAGGGGTTTGAGATGAGAAACCAACTTATAGGAAATGATGGGCTGGGAATCTTGTGATGTATTCAGATTTGACCTTAGGCACCTCGTTCAAGGTCAGACAAGGATAGCCAAACTTAAAAGTGCTTATAGCTTGCTTATTATTGGTACTAGAGGTTTGCAATGTCAAACCAACCTATAGGAAATCATGGGCTAGGAATCTCCTGATGTGGTTGGATTTGACCTTGGGCCCCTCCTTCAAGGTGAAACGATGGTTCATTTGCTCTGGTGAGTTGTCTTTCCAGTGGATACAAATTTTTCAGATGTGCTAGGTCAAGTTGTTTGTGCTCTTCATAATTCTAAAAATTATTCAAATTTGATTGTTCTTGTTCAGGAAAGATATTTTGCCTAAGGCTTTTAAAGTTCAGGCTATAAGTACATTTAAATTAACTTATTCTGGCTTCCTATATGTCAACACTAGTTTATATTATTATCTGCAGTGTATAAAATATTTTTAATGTCACAGATAAATTGAAAACCAAAAGTTGGTAGACGGAACTAAGATACGTTAGTTAAAATAAATTTTGCAAACCGTTTTTAGTTGGATCCAACTGGTGAAATCTTGTTGAAACCAACTGTTGAAATCTGGTTGAATTCAATGGGTGAAATCAGGTTGAAATACATGTAGATTTTGCAAACTGTTTTTGGTTGGATCCAACCGGTGAAATCATGTTGAAACCAACTGTTGAAATCTGGTTGAATTCAATGGGTGAAATCAGGTTGAAATATGTGTAGATTTTGCAAATCGTTTTTGGTTGGATCCAACCAGTGAAATCATGTTGAAACCAACTGTTGAAATCTGGTTGTATTTATGTGTGACATCTGGTTGAAATACATGTAGATTTTGCAAACAGGTTTTGGTTGGATCCAATGCATGAAATAGGGTTGAATTAAATGGGTAAAATCAGGTTATTTACATTGTCATCTTTATTTGAATCATTGTAGCTTGTGTGTCATAATTATAGCTTCTTAATAATATTATACAATAACTATCCATATGCATATTTTACACTTTGGATACAACTTCAAAGTAATTAATTTTTTCCAAGATGACATGTATTCATGAATCATTGTATATTCAATATTCTATTTCTGATGACATTGTAATGATACATAACTTTGCATGAAATATAATTATAATTGCTCAAGATATGTAAATCCATATTATCCAACTAGATATCCATTTTTATGTTTTTAATAGGACAAGTATTATTCAATGTCTTCAATTGAAATTCTTTTTGTAAAATTTTAAATTATTTTTTTTCTTTGTAAAAACAAACAATTGTGACATTCTTTTAAATGTTTTATTAAGTTGGCTGTGATTATATTGTAATTATAAAGAAGCTATAATCATGTAGCAAAGCCACAATGCTCAGTTTACATGCTTGTGTCTTATACAACTTCGTCATATAAACTGAAAAAAAAACACAAGAAAAGCCACATTTGTAGAACTCCACCCATTACTCTCCACTATAATTAGTTGTCAGTGCTGACTACAAAAACAGACTTAAAGAAGTAAACACCATGCATGCAATTGAGCAAGGGTAATCCCCAACCTCCACCCCTGCTGTGTTCTCTAATTACTTTAGTCACAGGTCCAATGTTCTGTGTAGCAGGGTACAGATAAGAAAAACCAGGAACCCCCCAGCCTTACTGTTGTGTGATAAAATGTTATAGCTTAGGTTCTCTGTATAGACAAGTTTTCAGTGTAAACTTGCAAACTGAAAACTAGTTCTTTGTGTATGGGAGAATTTGAGAAACAAATTCTAATTTACTAAGTTTTGATGGATAAGTTTGAATTTAACTTTTTTTATTTAAGATAATTAAGTTTGACTTCAAAATGTTTTTTTTTAATTATCGGGAATTGCATTAATCAAAATATAATTATAAATTATAAAAATTATATTTGGATGCATCAGTTAATTAATAACATATAACATAAACTACATTTATTGCATGTTATGGACCTGGTATATGAACAAAGAGTAGATATAGTAGTTGAAGCAGGTGGGCTTGAGCCTGAAAATATTAACATAAAAATCTTCACTGTATAGTGTGGACTAAATGTCAAATATACAGTATAACTTGCTTTCAGTGTGAAAGTTATTTTGGTTACACTTTTCATTATCTGAGATTTAACAGATTTCTAAAGTGTCTTTATTTTGGCTACATTTATGTCAAATTTCATCTGAAATTGAACGAGATACAAGGCCTGCATTCATAAAAAAATGCTGAGATATATTGTTGTCCTAGATATCTAAATAAAAGGTTCAAATGTTATTTCATCTTTACTAACATTCATATTTTTCTTGCTGAGAAACTGTCTGTGAATTTAAAGTTGTCACTATTTTGTCTCAGAATTAAGATCTATTTGTGAATGCTGGCCTTGAAGTACAATTATCATTTCATTATTTGAGGTATTGTAAGTTTTAAATATTAAAATGTATTAGTAGTATAGTTCATTTTCTGTATGGATGCATAAACCTTTTGGTCAGTGTTCATTCAAATGTTAATTTGAAAATATGTTGATTTACGTAGTTTAAACCTCTTGTGTCTAACCTAGAAACACTAAAAACAAATTTTGCTTAAAAAAATTCCAAGTAACAGGATAAATTTTAATTTAAAAGGCTATGAGATGGCCCAAAGTTATTTGTTATGAAATGGGCAATTAGTAAGCTATGTTGGGGGCTCAGTTTTGTAGAGTGCAATACACTTGACATCAGCCTCTGATGTTGACAGTTTGAACCCGGACCAACCCTATGTGGGAAAGTTGGTAGTTGCTTACTAATGGCCACAGTGTACACTGCAGAATCTTGACCAACCAGTATGTACTGGTTTCCTCTGTCCTCTAAACATCTATCATGGTATAACCTATACAATGTGTTGATTTAGATTTATTTTTTGTTTTACATCACATTCAACAGCCAGGGTCATATTGCAACATTTCGTTTATGGGTGGAGGAACCAGTGCATGCTAGTTGGTCAAGACTCTGGACTGTAAACCACTGGGCATCGGCAATTAACTACCAACTTTTCTACATGAATTGCCCAGATTTGAACCGGCGACCTTAGAAGTTGAAGGCAAGCACTCCAACCACTACACCACCGAGTCGCCCCTACAATGTGTTGAAAGCAACACTGAAATGAAATACATCAAATTTAATGAAAACTAAGTTATGTGCTGCTAAAACGTTTATTATTTTGTAAATATCTATTTGGATAATAAAATTCCTTGCTGAGCCATGTGTAATAAGCCTGGATTGTTTTAAGACCCTGATAATGCTTGTTAATGAATAAAGTAATGTATTATTAAGAGGACAGTACAAAGAAAAGTGCTATTTATATCTTGAACATTGGAATTTTACTGTATAGTTGCACAAAATTTGGCATAAAATGATCAATTTCTGTTTTCTTCCTTCTGTCAAAGTTTGTTTCCATTATCACAAAAAGTATACTACTTGAGCAAACACAATACTATTTTTGGCAGCCCTATTCTTATACATATATGAAAGAGGGCTTCAGTGGTGTGTTAGTCAACACACTCAGTTCCCACCTCTGAGGACCCAGCATGTAGTGGAAAAGTTGATAGTTGCTTACTGATTCCCATCAGTTTACAGCACAAAATCTGGACCTACCAATATGCAATGGTTTCCTATGCTACTAAAACTACCTGTTGTGGTGTGACCTATATGATATACATGTTGAAAGTGATATTAAAGCCAATTGAACTAAAATATCAGTTAAAATAGTTTTTAAAAATTTTATTTCTGATGAAATATGTTTCAATAAAGCATTGGGGTCACATTGGCAGAGTGGTAACACTCTCGCCTCCCACCTCTGAGGCCGGGGTTCGATCCCCAGCACGGCCTCAAGTGGGAAAGCTGGTAGTTGCTTGCCGTTGCTCGGCAGTTTACAGTACAGAACCCTAATGAACTGTATGTACTGGTTTCCTCTGTCCTTCCAACTACCCATCGTGATATGACCTGTACAGTGTTGAAAGCAACGTAAAACCCCAAATAAATAAATACAATTCAATAAAGTATTTTGAGAGTATGAGTGACTTGTTTTTTGTTTATTCTCATATAATGCATTGTTTTAAAAAGGATGAGGTAATAAAATTATTTGACCATGCAGCTAGATCAGTAATCAGTTCGATTAATAAAAGTAACTAGCTGATCTAGTTTGACAAACCTACTTATAGCTCTTACCGATGAAATCAGTTTGGGTATGCATTACATTGGCCTGTCTAACCAAAAAAGTAACCACACTAACCAACCAACTTTGTTCCAGTAACTAACCCACTTGGCTGAATAAACTAAGTTATCTGGTAGAACAAACCAATCACTTTAGTTGGAGTAACCAGTATGCTTTCTTTGAGGAACCAACTTAGTTTGTTAAATCTAACCAACTTTAGTTTGTTGACCAACCAACATACTTGGTTGATTTAACTAACTTGGTTGGTTAAAGTAGACATTGTAGGATCAATCAACTTTTCTTTGTTAGACCAACTTACTTTTGTTTTCAGTGTATATATATGAACATATAAACATTTTAATATGCATGCCCATTTATATAAAATAAAGTATAAAAATAGTCATACAGTATTATAATCTTCCTGACATTGGTAACTGCCAGGTAAATGTATACTTTTTAGTTGCCTGCTTCCTGGTTGCTATGCAGACCGCTGATGAATCCAGGGAAGTGGTTCAGTCAGTTCCCGTAGCTCACACAGCAATAGTCTCTGAAGGGAGGGCTGAGCAAGAACCCAACTTGGTAACCAGGTAAGTGTATCCACTTATCACTTTTGGTTAACCAGTTAGCTTTTGTTGGCTGTTTAGTCCAGCTACTTATACTAACTGACCAAATATGACCGAGAAAGTTGGCAGATACTTGCCAATGGTCACTGGTTTCCAGTTTTGAATCTTGATGAACTAGTATATATGGTGGTTTCCTCTAGCACTGTCTGTCGCAATATGAGTAAGTAAAGGTATTGGGGTGGATGTTCAACTTCAACTGAGCTAAAGTCGCAATGTCATTACTTTCAACAATTGAATGTGTGTTTGTCTAATCTTTCTTTGGTAATAACTGAAGTCAATGCTATTGTTTTTGGGCAAACAATTGTTGTATTAAAGGTGTAAGTTAATATTGATTATTGTATGTTTGCAAATTGCATAAAGTGAGTAAATTTGAATGTACTGAGCTTGGCCATAAGAAAAGGAATTAGCCTATGAGCTAATCTTTTGAGGTTGTTAGACTTGACCTTGAACTCCTTCTTCAAGGTAAGACAGGGTCAGCCAAGCTTAAAAGTCCAACTATTGTTTGTCATCCAGTTTAACGGACCTCTGTGGTGTAGTGGTAATGATCTAGTCTCCCATATCTAAGGTCCCCAGCTTAAATCAGGACCAGGCCTTGAGAGGGAAAGTTGGTGGCATTCTTGCCAAAGCTCAGTTGTTTACAATACAGAGAATTTGACTAACATAACTGTACTGGTTCCCTCCATTGTCAAGCCACCTGTTGTGATATGACCAAAACACTGTGCTGAAATAGAACTGCTCATAGAAGTGTTTATGATAACATGAAACATCAAACCATGTATTGTATAGTCACCCTAGTCTGCCTAGGGTGACTTGTCTTTTCAGTGGAGACAATATGCATTGACTATCTGTTACACAGGGTCTACTTTATAAATTTGGTTATTGTTATTCTCCAGCAGTGACTGCATCTTTCTGAGGGTCCCTTGCCACAGTATAGTTCCTCTAATAATGGTAAAGCTCAGGATAAAATGGAAGCCAGACCCACTGTTGCACCAGAAGAGAGGGATGCTCGTACTCATGAAACAGAGGGCAATAGTTTTTGTCCCTTGACAGTAATATGTAGGAGTAATTTTGTGAAAAATATATTTATAAATGCTCATTTATGTAACAGATATTCTTTGTAAAAATATGAAAAATACTGAAGCAAGGTTACTTGTTATTTGCATGTGTAATTTACAGTGTAACACCAAAATATAAATGAGAATGTATATGTTACAGTATATATGTAAAATCAGTAAATACGCATATTTACTGAAAATTTCAGTTAATACGCCTATTTACTGATTTTACATATTTACTGTAACATATTTACGTTCAAACTCAAGATTTCATGTTTATATTTTGCAAGCATGCACCATTAGTTAATGAGCTGAAATCTACTTTTTATAAAATGATTTTTTTTCATTTATTTTGATATTTATAACATTGCACAATTTATTTGTGATTGTATCTTTATGTTTTCAATTCTGTTTAGATCCTGTGTGCTCTGTGCAAACAAATTGATGGTGTTGATGGTGGACTTCCAGGAGCATATGCTTGACTATCACACCAAGTGTGAATGTGACACTTGTGGTAAGACGGTTCATGGGGCAGTGAGCCTTGCATAGCATGTCGAAGCCAAACATGCCAGTGCCTCCACTCCGTGAACTCAGTCAATGCCCACCACACCATCACCCCAGCGGACCACCATATTGTCCAACCAGCTGTCCACCACACCATCCAGCCAGCGAACCACCACATTGCCCAGCCAGCTGTCTACCACACTGTCCAGCCAGCCATCCACCACACTGTTCAGCCAGCGGTCCAGCAATGCTACAGCTGCTCCATCAAAGGAGAGACATCTGCCTGAGCAGTTATATCGCAAAATGCAGCCAGGTGACCTGGAGTGGGTAAAGCAGTGCCTTTACAACACCTCAGGGGATCTGAAGGACAAGTTCCCAAGGGATTGGTGTCATCCACCAGATCCTATGGAGTTGCCCCTGAACCTTCCAGAGGCAGCCAGTTACTTCAGGCAGAGACTCTTCATTTGGGCACCTGTGTGTAATTGGGGTATTTCTCTGAATTGTCCAAAGTGTGACCATCCACTCAGCCACATTGGCCTGTACAGGAAGGCCAGAGAGGTGATTGATGTGGACAGTCGATACTACCTGGTGGGAGAGCAGCCCCGATGCAATAAATGCAAGGTGCCTCATTGTCCCTGGAATGCGGCTTTACTCAGCCAGCTATCTTCCCAGCCATTCTGACCACCAAGCTGGCACTTGATAGAAAGTGTGTCACCCTTATGAAACCTTGAGTCTCTGAGAACAGTCGAGTTACATAAAGCAGGTCCTGGAGGAACTCCACAGTGAAAAATGGGGGCGACGTGTAGTCCAGTACTTCACAGCATGTGAACTCCACAAGCGTGGGTGTGCACTTACTGGAGTGGCTGCGATATATGAGGGGCCACCTAAGTACCGACCACTGCCACAGGCTCAGTGGTTTGAAACTGCACATGTCAGTGAGGTCCTGTACCACAATGATGAAATAAAGGCTTCAGTGACCTCCACATTTGGTCGAGTGTTAAAGCTGGACTCAACCAAGAAGGTAATGAAAATTTATGGTTCATAAGAAAATTATTTATGTTCAGAAGTGGGATCTACTTTGTAATTTTTGTGTGACAAACAGTACCTTTCACTATCACTAGTATCTGAAATTCAAGTACTTTAGTGAAAAATTACTCTGGGAGTAATACATATCAGAAATCCCACATCAGTTCTATTAACCAGAATGTAAACTTAGAGTTCTCATAGCTCATGCAACTTGTTTGTGGAGTAACTACAGCAGAATCTCCATTATCTGTCTCTCTATTATGCAAATATCACTGTCCAAAGATGTTTACAAAATAGAGGTTCTCCTATGTCAGTGTGAACAGTATATTGTGTCATTATTTCATTTCATTGTAAGGACATTTGATCACTTACTAGAATGTTTTCCAGTAATTTAAAATTTAATCAGCTTCAACCATCTATCTTTTAGATGCCACGTGGCTAATGAGAAGGGGGAGGTACTCAACAATGTTCTGACCACAGCCAAGGGTGTCAGTCTGCAGGAAATGAGCTGGGGAATTGTGGAACGCTGCAGAGATGCTGGTGAGCCTGAGCCTAGAATCATATATGTGGATTGAGACTGTTGTAGTGATTCTGGTGTTCCGCCAGCTTTGAAATATTTTTACCCATGGAAGTGTGATGTTAGGCTTGATGTTTACAACTTCATGCTGCGCTTCACACAGGGTCTTACAACAGAACACCATCTTCTATATGGTACATCTTGCTCAAAGCTCTCCAGTTGCATCTTTGAGTGGGATGAGCATGACATAAAACAGCTAAGGAAGGCCAACAGAGGAGATTTGATAATAGCATTTGCTATGTTATTATGAATTGTGTTTAAACTTATATTAATCTTCGACACTTTCATAAATCTATTTGCATCATTGGAAGTAGAGGTGCAGATTGTCCCACACAAGATTCATCAGTCTGCAGTGCATCAGTAGTGCACAATCTAGGAAAGTCTGGAGACAAAAATTATAGAGTGATTAGTAGAAGTGCAAGCCTCAGACAGCTCACTCTTAACAATAATATCTATTCTTTCACAACATCCTGATGGTGAAATAGTCCCGTTTCCAGTTTTGAACAATTCATAGAGGGCGCTCATGAATTTTACATTACATATTATGAAATGCAAGTTTGTAACCACTGAGCTGACAAGAAATTAGCAAAAAGCCTATAGATATGTACGGAAGAGTATTAGTGCCAATGAAAAAAATTTTTTTTTTGAATTGTCAACTTAGTATCTCAACATGTTGAGTTAGATATCTCAACATGTTGACTTATTATCTCAACAAGTCGAGTTATTATCTCAACATGTTGACTTAGGATCTCAACATGTTGAGTTACTATCTCAACATGTTGACTTATTATCTCAACAAGTCGAGTTATTATCTCAACATGTTGACTTAGGATCTCAACATGTTGAGTTATTATCTCAACATGTTGAGTTAAGATCTCAACATGTTGAGTTAGATATCTCAACATGTTGACTTATTATCTCAACATGTCGAGTTAGTATCTCAACATGTTGAGTTAAGATCTCAACATGTTGACTTAGGATCTCAACATGTTGAGTTATTATCTCAACATGTTGAGTTATTATCTCAACATGTCGAGTTAGTATCTCAACATGTCGAGTTATTATCTCAACATGTTGAGTTATTATCTCAACATGTTGACTTAGGATCTCAACATGTTGAGTTAGTATCTCAACATGTTGAGTTATTATCTCAACATGTCGAGTTAATATCTCAACATGTTGACTTATTATCTCAACATGTCGAGTTATTATCTCAACATGTCGAGTTAGTATCTCAACATGTTGACTTATTATCTCAACATGTCGAGTTAGTATCTCAACATGTTGAGTTAAGATCTCAACATGTTGACTTAGGATCTCAACATGTTGAGTTACTATCTCAACATGTTGAGTTATTATCTCAACATGTCGACTTAGTATCTCAACATGTCGAGTTATTATCTCAACATGTTGAGTTATTATATCAACATGTCCAGTTAGTATCTCAACATGTCGACTTATTATCTCAACATGTTGACCTATTATCTCAACATGTTGAGATATTATCTCAACATGTCGAGTTAGTATCTCAACATGTTGACTTATTATCTCAACATGTTGAGTTATTATCTCAACATGTCGAGTTAGTATCTCAACATGTTAACTTATTATCTCAACATGTTGAGTTATTATCTCAACATGTTGACTTAGGATCTCAACATGTTGAGTTACTATCTCAACATGTTGAGTTATTATCTTAACATGTCGAGTTAGTATCTCAACATGTCGAGTTAGTATCTCAACATGTCGACTTAGGATCTCAACATGTTGAGTTAGTATCTCAACAAGTTGAGTTACTATGTCAAAATATTATACACATGGAGTTTCAGGTTCAGTTCATGCTTGAGTCAGGAGAAACAATAAAAGCATCTACAATGGTAAGTAGACAGTTTTATATTGAACTATTATTTTGTTATATCTGTATAAGTAAGGATTATATGAATTGGATTCACAGTACTTAATGTGTAAGAATTCATGTGCATAGGGTTGTCCTTGCATAGTTATTTTGTCTTGAAAAGTGAGCAACATATATAGCCTCAATCCTCTCCAACATAATAACAATTTACACAAAAATAAAGTTCTGAAAATTATACCCTAAATATAATCAAATTCAACTGTGAGTTATAAAAAGTAACCTAGTCTTAATCCAAGGTATGCAAGACATTATTACTTCCAATTGACCATAGAAATTTATTCCAATATGTTAACTCATTTCTAATATGTTTAATGAAAAATGAATGTGTCATTCCTAGCTATAATGTTACTTTAATAGAACAAAGTTCACAAAATGACATGGTAATTCAAGTGCTTCACTTTGCTTGGCCTTCAAAACAATGTGGTAGATCTATATTGATATCCCCATAAACCCACTATTCCAGTTTCACATCGTCAGTACTTATTTCCATATATGGGGAATAGAATACTGCAGCCAAACCGGTCTTCTCAGCAGGGACGAACTATTCTGTATCTACAGATATACACATGGTTTAAAGATAATACATTATTTTTACTTTCACAGAGAATTTCATAGTGGTGCATTATGCTATTTATTGTATCATATAAAGTTTCTACAATAAAATTATTTTTTAAAAATTACTTTAAGCCTATTTCAACCAATGATTACACTTTTGTAGACATCTGTAATTATATTTTACAGTTCGTCCCTTGCAATATTTTTTGCCTTGGCTTTGTCAGTTCCCTATGCCACGTGTGATAGTTGTGTGTCTATGGTAAGAGTGTTTCTTGAAGTACACCCGGTTCTGTTCAGACATATTAGCAAGAAAATAAAAGAATATTGTGTTATAAACAATTATTTATGTGCTGCTATGTACAGTTTGTGGTCCTATATGGTTATAGTCTCAATTCAGTGGGGATATACATTTTAGAGTTTGACTGAAGAAAGTGCAGGCAGGTGACAATATACTGCCTAGACGTGGTTAAGCTTAAAACTCACTAGACTTGCATATGCAGTGTAAATTATAGTACATAAACTCACTATCTGCATTGCGTATATTGCCTTGCGTTGTGTTAATTCTCAACGCACTGCGTTGCGTATGAAAGCTACAGGGGGGCTTTTTTACGCATACGCAATGCGTAGAATTGATTTCCACACAACTTTATTTTAAGATCTTTAAGTTTAAAAAGGTGATCACCTTACATTTACAACTATCAGGCACAACCACTGAATTCCATGTGTTCATTACATAAAAGAAAACACACTGGCTCACACTGAAGTACTTAGAAACTAATATATGTGTGTGAGGATAAATAAAAACTCCCCTCCCCACATAGGTTGCTAATCTTTCTCAGACGTATAATTGTTTAGTGGCTAAAATTTTGTCACTCCAAAAGACCAAAAACTATATTCAAATATATCAATACAGATATACAGGGGAGGGGGGGAGGGGTCATGGGACATCCATAGGGAACGATCATAGAGATAAACAATCTTCAAGCCTTTTAGATATATGCGGTGTAAATAACAAAATCACACAAAGTAAATAACAAAATATGCCATTTAACCATTTTTGGTGTGGTAATTTCTGAAAACCGTTTTTGACCACCAGTGTAATATATCTGTATTGATATATTTATCTATATAGTTCCACTTGTATGTGGTATGAAAGTTGACTTATAAGGCCACAAGGGCTGGGAGGAAATCTTAAAAGTTTTATTTTGTACATACTGTCAAGTATAACCTCAAGGTACAAAAAAAAATCCTTATTCAAAGTTTGGCTGGGATTAAACACGCCTAGTAAGAGGTTATTAGTGCATTTTAGAAGACAAGGAGGTGTATACTGTATTGTGTGAAGTGACTGTGAACTGGCGTTTTTATGTCAAATATTTTTTCCTAAAGTTTCACTTTTTAAAAAACACTTTACAACTGTTTTATACTTCTGACTAAATATCGTAATAAATCTTTCACCACCATTTTATACAATAAATCTATGCATGATCAAAACAGATGAGTTTATACTGAACGCAAACGCATACGCAAGGCTATGTACAAATACGCGTACGCATACGCAAGTCTAGTGAGTTTTAAGCTTTACCTCGGCTTTACTTCACTTGCGTGTAGAGCCGTGCCACGACCCCACATAAAACTGGAGATTTGCAAAAAATCATTTTTTGTTGAATAAAACTTTAAAGAATGACTGAAAATGGTTCAATGTAATAAGAAACTGTTGATATTAAGCCAATGCACTACAAAGTTGTTTGAAATACACAGAATTTTTCACCAGTCATTTAAATTGAAATAATAATAATCCTTGTAATGACTGGTTAAAAAGCAAATTCGATGGTTCCAAGTGCAGTAAAAAGCCTTTGAATATACTTTAATGAAGTAACACAATTTCCAAATCAATGATATATATCCAATAAATTTTTCTAAATGTTAGAGGAGTTAAAATTTAAATCTTTTCTTTTGTGCACCACTGTTGAGAATTAGCCAACCAACCAACACAGGAGTGCAGTTGAAGAGCATAATCTTACTGGTTAATCTTAGATTGAATTGCAATGTTCAGGAACTTAATCAGGGTAGTATAAATATTTGATTTGATTCTTGAGGTTTCTTGTTCTGAAACCAGTATATAGGAAGCCATGTGCCATTATTCATGTTAAGTGGTGACATTTGACCTTTGACTTCCCCTTTCAGTCAAGGAAGAATACCCCAACTTGAAATTTTATGGTTTGCTTGTGATTATTGGTCCTTGTGGGATGTGAAACCATCCTGTTAAAATAATATCCTGTGAATGTTTCTATATGGTCAGATTTGATCTTGAAGCCCACCTTTATGGTCACATGAGATTCAAGAAAACTTAAGAGTGTTTTTATCTGACTATAGGTTTGGAACGTCCAAATGAAGGATAAGAAAACACAGACTGTCAATTTTTATATAGCCAGATTTAATCTTTGACCTTTCATTTGAGTTTAAACAAGGGCATTTATAAATAAAGGGCCCATTCAAACTTCATAATAATTATATATTTACCCCTCGGCCAGACTTGGCCAGGGAGTATTGTCGTCAGCATTTCGTCTGTCTGTCTGTCTGTCTGTCCGGGAATCTTGTCCGGGCTAGATCTCCACAACCATTAGCTGCAGGAAGTTCAAACTTGGGCAGGGATGTTCCTTAGGGGGTCTAGTTGTGCAACGTCATGGCCTGACCTCTGTGTGACCTTTGACCTTGACCCTGTGACCTTTGACCTAAATATCTTGTCCAGGCTATATCTCCGTAACCGTTTGCTGCAGGAAGTTCAAACTTGGCAGGGATGTTCCTCAGGAGGACTAGTTGTGCAACGTCATAGTCTGACCTCCGTGTGACCGTTGACCTTGACCCTGTGACCTTTGACCCAAATATCTTGTCCGGGCTATATCTCCACAACCGTTAGCTGCAGGAAGTTCAAACTTGGCAGGGATGTTGCTTAGGGGGTCTAGTTGTGCAACATCATGGTCTGACCTCCGTCTGACCCTTGACCCTGTGATGACCGGCGCCGAGGGGTATTCAGCAACTCGTTATTTTTTTTCATTTTTGTAAATACAAGTTATAGATTCAATAATGTAAAGGTTATTATATTATCATAATAAATATTGTTTATAGTAGTCCAATGGAGATTAGCCAATCAAAGCCTTAGGGATGGTGTGGAGTGGACAAATCAAGTTTTGCAAACTTAATTAGTATTTTGTTTAGTATTGAATGGAAAAGTTCTGTAAATATATGAACAAGAATTTTATTTGTTTTCAGAGTAGTGATGGAAGAATTTTTAAGAAAAAGAGGATTTGAGGAAGTTGAAAGGCTAAAGGAAGAAAAGGTAAATAAAACTGATTTATTTTTTATACACTTTTTATGCGGTTATTGTTTTCACCAATGTTGTCTGGCTGGGTGGGCTGTCACACAGGCATTCAGGCAGGTGGGTTGTTGAACCAAGCTTGTCTGGGATGTATCTCAAACCTACAGGTCTAGGAACTATATATTGGATATGGACATTGTTAGGGACACAGTGTGTCACATCATTGTGTCACATTGATTTGACCTTGCTGTTGTAGCCTTGACCTTTGAAATCTGTTCTAGGCTTTATATGTCTGAAACTACACTGATGGTGTACAATGCGTTTTCAATAAGGTGTGGGGAATGGACATCTGTAATGTTATTTTCATTGTGTGAAGGTGGTAGTAAGTAATTAAGATTGCTATTACCATGCTCTGGACCATTTATCATTGATTATTGGTTTTTACCCTTTGGCCGGACTCGGCCGGAGGGGTATTGTCGTCAGCATTTCGTCTGTCTGTCTGTCCGGGAATCTTGTCCGGGCTAGATCTCCGCAAATGTTAGCTGTGGGAAGTTCAAACTTAGCAGGGATATTCTTTAGGGGGTCTAGTTGTGCAACGTCATGGTCTGACCTCCGTGTGACCTTTTACCTTGACCCTGTGATGACCGGCGCCGAGGGGTATTCAGCGACGCGTTATTTTTTGTTTTGTTTCCACTTCAGAATAGTTTTTGTTTCCTTTGGTACCTTCACTTTGCATGAGTGAGCATAAATTGAGCAATATAAAGAACAGCTGCATTATATTAATATGACCTGGATTTCCACTAGCATAAAATTTGTCCTTTCATAAGGTTGATTTTATTTTTTACTTTTGTTGATGTGACAAGGCAACAAAATTTGGATTACCAGAAATGGGATGATAGAACATACATACAGGTCCAACGGACTACATGACCTCCAAAAAAATGGAGTCCCAATCAATTTTTTCTGAGTCCAGTGTTTATGTTAAGGTTATGAAATGGTGGGTACCTTGTACCTCATGGCACATCAAAAATGGGGTACCATTGTGTAAAAATAGGGTTCAAGTAATATTTTTTGTCCCATTTTTTGGATACATTTAAATAAATAGATCACTCTTCAATTTCCTTTCTACTGATAAATAATATGTATCTGTCGATGAATCAATTTAATCAATATTTAAAAAGCTGAACTCCAGTTAACAAACTTCATTTTAGTGCAATTAGAGTGAATTTTTTTGGTATGATTATTTTATTTAAGCTACAAATATTATACTATATTATATGGTATTTATACTGTTTGAAAAAAATATTTGTAGTTTCTGTTGCGTTTTGTTTGATAAAAATTCATTGGGTAGTTCTGGAGATATAGTTCTTTTGTGGCATTCCCTATTGAATATGTGTTACAGCTTTTATTTTCCGGCGGATTTCCTGGGGTTAAATATCAAGAGTTTCCAAGATTTAGTATAGTTCGTCTCCCACGAAAGTTCACCGTCCTGGCTTGTTGTTTCGATTGTTTCCGTGCAGAGATAGGCTTTCTTTCGATATATAACGTTTGGAGTAGATTTGCTAGTGTAGAACATAGCACTCATTCGTCATTTAGCCAATCAAAATCGAGGACACATGGAAGGATCTCGTCACGCATGAAATCTCTCATAACAATGGTGGACGTAAACAACTTGCCAGGAAATCGCTCGAAACCATTTAATTTTAAAATATAAAGCTTAGCTTCAGTGTTATATATATTGCGTGCATATCCACGCTTCCTGCCAACTGAAATTCGCTTGTAAAGCAGAAATATTTTCTAGATAAAAATTGCGTCTCGATGGACGCACTAACAACCGAAATTTGCGTCCAAATCTGAAATACCGCGTGTTTAACATACTCGGACGGCGTAATCGCGAACCCTGTACATAATTATCTTTGCAAGTATATTTACTAGTTTAATGGCCATACTTGGTCATAGTCTTGTCATGTTCCTGAAAAGTAAGTTTAACTTACCAAGTGGTGCGTGTTCAACTATGTTTTGTAAATATTATTAGGAATTTAAAATTTCAATGAATTCTGAACATCACCATTTGTGCAGTGCTTGTTCAGTGTGTCTTCATAAGTTCATGGATTCAACTACTGTAATTGTAAATTATCTCTTTGGAATAAGTGTATGCACAACATAAAACCTTTTCTTTAATGAATAAAAAGGCTGTAAGTTCTTGAATAATTGGTTTAAGCTCCCTATTCATTTACACCTGACAGGTTTTATCTATTATCCTCCGTCAATGAAATTTGAGGGGGATATAGGAATACTCAATTTCCGTCAGGCTTCCAGCCTCTCAATGGAATTTTACCAAATTTTCAGGATATGTTTGTTCCAAAAGGTCTAGAGCTGATTATATTTTGGGGGTATCTAGCACCAACTGTTGCCATTGTAACAGTTTTAAGATTTTGGAGTATTAAACTTTGTGGGTGTTACCCGACTGAAACCCATGCATGCATTTGCACTAACTTCCAGTACATATTTCCCCAAAAGGGTCTGTTGCTGATTAGGATCTGGGGGATATCAGGCTACAAGTTTTTGTGTACCTTTTGTGTACCTAAAAATAGCTGATCAATAACAGATATATGACCTGTTAAAATTCAGGATCCATATTGAAGTGACCAGCTTTACATCTATGTGCAATGGGTCATATAATTAAATTGTATCCCCAGACAAAAGTCGGGGATACTTTGGATTTAGTACGGTCATGCCGCCGCCACAGAGATTTCCTTTTTCACACGATAACTTAAAAATATTTTAGTTAGAACTTTCAAATTAGGTATGTTGGAATATATGGGCAATGCCACAGACGCTATGTTGTAATCACATTCACATTTATTTTGTTGTGATCACCACACTATATCCTGCTCCCCACATCCTTTTTTGGTGCATCAGATCATCTGGCATTTACCACATCTTCTGGTAATCATGAGAAAATAAGTGGTGATTGCTATGTCTGCAAGTGAAGTACTGAATAATCAAGTGATGATCTAAATATAATCCCATGCCATCAAAGCTTCTGGTGATCACATGTAATAAATGGTACTCACTAAAGTTTCTAGATATCATCATATAACTAGTCTTGCTCATGAGGTGTTGCATGTTCATGACTTAGTTCATGTTTAACTACAGTTTATGATATCCTAATAGGGGCTCCATACATATACGTCATTAGGATTGTATAAGAAATTGAATGTACAAGTGTGGAAAGATGCTTGGTGAACTCATGCTTAGCAAAATTGGATGTATTCACAGGCTGTCACCTAGGTGTGGGTTCCAACCCAACAAGTGGCAATGCTATGGACCTGTTCCAATATGACCCTGACTCCTGTTCGGGAATCTAAATCCCAACTTTGAACTGTGCACAATTGTGAGACCTCTTTAGTGAGTTACTTGTTAATGATTAACAGCAGTTATAACAATATATTTTAATTGTGCTTTCAGATTGATGAAGATGTGGTGCAAATGATGACCGATTCTGAACTTCAGGCATATATACCCAAAGCAGGGGACCGAATAGCTCTTCGAAGTTTTCTATCTTCAAATTTGTCTAAGAGAGGCATAGAAACAAGAAAACAAGGACTTATGGAGAAACTGAGAGAAAAACTGAGGTCACGTAAATCTGACCCACAAGGTGTGGTTCAAGACCCAGATCAGTATGGAAAAAAATGTAAATCTAATAATGAAAAAGACAAAGTAAAAATTGAATTAGGCTGGATGCATTACAATGAAAAGAATGGCCAATTTTCGCAGGTCAGATTACGCTGTGGGGGTGGCACTAGACATATCCAGGTAGACAAAACAGCTAGCAAGGGACAAATTCAAGAAATTGCCCAATGTCTCTTTTTCCCAGATGGAAATTCTTCCAAAGGCAGCATAGAGACATTTCATTGTAATCTCACAGATTTTAAAGCTGATGAGGTAGATGAAACACACACTTTGGCAGATTTTATAAAAAAAACAAAAATCTACAAACTTCGTTTCTACCTTACAACAAAGAAAAAAAATTCATCAGAGGAAAAAGAGGATCAGCTGCAACCTAATTCTCAATCAGCTGAGGATGAGTGTAGAGCCTCAACAAGTGAACAGCTTGATCAAAAGGAAATATCTGCTCCACTGGAAATTTATAAGAAAGTTGGAGCAACCACAAACACCCAGAATTCTGAAGGAAGAAAATTGGAAAAAGATGCTGAAATGATCAATAACGGAATGAATAGCTGTAATAACATCAGACAGGAAGAATTTTTGGAGAGAATATGTGATGTACCAACAGCATCTCTCTCTTTTTCTGACAATGCTGTTAGTGACACAAATGAAGATTTGCCCAACCTGTTGATACCCAGTAGAGTAAAAACAGAAAATCCACAAGTAGCTGAAATAGGACAAAGTGATGTCATTGAATCGACTTCGATTTTGACACCACTAGGTGAAAATACATGGATTGACTCTTTAGGTGAAGTATATATTGCTGGATTTAAACCATTGGATGATACACCGAAACAGTTCCATGTTGAAGTCCACAGGGGCCATGCTTTTAATGATATAAGACAGTTTTTTAAGGTTAATGTAGACATAAATCCCAAAGTGGATGAAGTCAGAGTTACTCTTATTCTCCCCAATGGAGACACTGAAAGAGCAGCTGATAGTGGCGGGGTCACAAGGGATGTCATAACAGAGTTTTGGCAAGAATTCTACCAATGTTGCACCCTAGGATATGAACTTAAAGTACCAACCTTGAGGCACGATTTTGAGAAGGATGATTGGCCAGCTGTGGCAAGAGTGTTGGCCTTTGGATGGACTTCGGAAAAAATGTTACCCGATCAATTGGCACCTAGTTTTTTAAATGCTTGTTTAAATGGTGTGAATTCTGAAAACGATGACACCAATACAATTTTGGAAGAGTACTGTCAATTTTTGAGTGACACTGAAAAGGATCTTATAACCAAGACGTTAGATGACTTTGATGGAGTTGAATTTGATGAATTACTTGAGTTTTTGTCAAACCATGACTGCAAGGTAAGAGTTAGCAAAGAGAACGTGAAGACTGTTTTGTTACAAATAGCAGATAAAAAATTAAATCAAGAACCAGCATTTGTTCGTGAAGTTTTCTTCAGCACACTTCTTCCATTCAACTTGGAAATAGACATCAGAAAGGAACTGCAAAAACTGAAAGTGACAAAAAAAAGAGTTTTGTCAATAATTGAATACGATCCCACTCAACAAACTTCAAAATTCCTGCTGAAGTTTTTGAGAGAGTGTAACATGGAAGTTATGAGAAGATTTCTTAGGTTTACAACAGCCAGTGACATGATGTTGACAGATGCAAATGGGGAATACATGAAAATAAAGATTCAACTGCTAGATATGAAAGGCCTTGCAAGGCGCCCGATAGCTCACACCTGTGATCGTGTGTTGGAACTAGCTCTTACTTATGAAAACTTCCCAGAGCTTAGATGTGAAATGAACGCTGTTTTAGCAAGTAACATATGGGTTATGGATATTTGCTAAGTATAATGTGTTGACCTAATGTTTCAATAAACATCACAGTTGTACCTTTTGACAATTTAAGGCTTCCTGGTACTACTGCACCTTTTTATATACTAGCTTTTTTGTACAGTAGACTCTTTATAAATAGATCCGAGACAAATAGGCCCAGGGCAGAAGATTATTAAATGCCCTCCATTTGTGTGTGTCCGTAAATTGTTTCAAACGGCTTCATTTCATTTTGAAGGCATCTTCACCAAACTTACAAACAAATATTATGGCTATGAAAATGTGTCCTTTACCATTGCATTAAGAGGTTTGAAATGTATTGGGAGTATTGGGAAATGATGTGCTAGGAATGTAAAGGGCTGGTCAAATTTGTCCCTGATCCCCCTTCAAGGTCATATGGGTATAATACCAACCGAAAGGCAATTTTAAACTGTGCATTTTTTTCAGATGGTCATTTTTGGACCATGGGCCACTTTTAAGGTCAAACAGGTAGTCAGATTATACCTTGGGCACTGTTGTGCTTTACCAGATCAGTCTTGAGATACACTGCGTCAAATCGATGCAATTTCTAGTTTCTTTCTTTATACATTGGGAGAAGTTTAAATTTTTCTATGTAATTGATTTTAAAATTATGGTTAAATTTTAGTTCAAACATTTGGAAGTTTGCACCTTTGTGTAATTTTTTGTAACTTTATACTTTTTTGTAAATTTATACTATTTTTAGTACATGGTTCCTGTAAGCAGTTCATATGAAAAGTGTTTCAAAACAAATGACATACTTATTCATAACCTTTTTTATGTTGAAGAATTTTATAGCGGCATTTTAATTCATTTGCGTGGTAATTTTGTTTTTAGTGTTGCCTGTTAATTTAATGGGAGACATCAGTTTTAAGTAATGTTGTTGTTTATTGCCCTAATAAGATTACATTTAGTTACTTGTAAATTGGTTACTGTTGTAGGGAATTAGAAAATAAAGCTTTTCTGACAATAAACCAAAATAAGTACTGAATCACTGTCACTTTGTAATTTTTTAATTAATTATTCTCTTGATTTTCATACTTTTTCCCTTAAAATAATTGAAATGTTAAATATAGTTACATTTTTGTCTTCGGAAGTTAGCCTCATGACATGTAATGCATACATGAAGTATGTGTAGGCCTGGTCAATTGCTTCAGTACAGTAAACATTTTTACTTTTAGTAATTTTTGAATAATTTGCTATTATTACTAAAATCAAGTAATTAACAGCAATTGTCAAAGCAACAAGGTAATTTTTATTTTAGTGGTGTCGGTTAATGCCAATAAATAAATATAAATGGAAGTATCTTGTAATAATTTGTCTCAAATCAACAGTTATGAAAACCAAAAATAAAAAATTTAGACTGAAAAAAAATCATCTTTTACTAAGATTACAGAGTGATGACAAGTAAAATGTAGAAGTAAAATATGAAAGGTAGAATGTTATGCTTGAGAAATAAATCAGGATTTTGACCCCACAGTCTTAAAAACCGAGAAAATCTTGTTTGGGCTTATTCCCCGACACCTTAGGTTGTAGGAAGTTCATACTTGGTAGGAACATTGGTAGGGTAGAGGGGAGGTAGGTGTGCAACATCACTTGTCACCTTGATTTAACCTTTGACCTTGCCTTAGAACTTGAAAATGCTATCTGGGCTTTATCTCAAAACTTTGAAAAATTTTTCTAAGATGCATCTGAAACTGTAAGGTGTAAGAAGTGATACTTCAGAGAACCCTGATTAAGCGTGGAACTTCATTGGTGTGACCTTCATTTGGGTTCCAAAACTCATGTCGTATGCTTTCTCACCAGCCTGTGGGTTAGTGGCATATCTGATGCTTTACTTCCCTGAACTGTGGCCTTGCCTAAGGTAATATATGAATAAACTGATGATTTGGTTTTAGGCTAATACGGAGTGCTAGTGATCTAGTTTGCCCATATCTCAAGGAGCTTTTCTTTATTAATTTAATAAACATGAAGTGATTTGCCTCTAATTTTGCCTTCTAAGTAGAATCTGATCAATGGTGTATCAAATAACTTCAGTACACAGTAGGCACTCGCTAAATGACAACTCGGATATCTTCCATACCTTCTTAGCCTCTATTTTCTTCAGCAATTTGTTTTTGCAGTTTTTTACCCCACAGCCCTTGAGGGCTGTCAGGGTATTGTTTTCACCCATGGTGTCTGGATGGATGGGCGGTCGGCGGGAAAAGTTTGTCCCGGCTGTATCTCCGAAACCGTGTAGGAAGTTGATACTTGGTAGGGACATTGGTTAGGGGGTATAAGTGTGCAATGTCATGGTCTGCCTTGATTTGACCTTGCCGTAGTGACCTTGAGTTTGAAAATCTTGTCCGGGTTATATCTCGGAAAACGTAAAGTGTAGGAAGTTGATACTTGGTAGGGACATTGGATAGGGAGTGTAGGTGTGCAACACCATGGTCTGACCTTGATTTAACCTTTGAGCTTGCTGTAGTGACCTGGACCTATAAAATCTTGTCTGGGGTATATCTCGGAAACCGTAAGGTGTAGGAAGTTGATATTTGGTAGGGACACTGGCTAGGATATGTAGATGTAAAGCATCATGGTGTGACCTTGATTTGACCTTTGACCTTGCCGTAGTGACATTGACCTATAATTCCTTGTCTGGGCAATATTTTGGAAACCATAAAGTGGTTGGAAGTTGATATTTGGTAGGGACATTGGTCGGTGGTATATGTGTGCAACGTCATGGTGTAACCTGGATTTGACCTTTGATCTTGCATATCTGATTCTATTTTATCTCTCTACAGGGATATCTAATACTATTTTATCTCTCCTATCGCTCATATATTTTACTTAAATCTTGGTTGTTGCACCTTTGGGTGTCTTTTGATTTAGATTAAGCACTATTAAAGTCATATTAGAATTCATTAACTATTTACTTTTGCAACTTCTCTTTGGAACAGATGGTACTGTATCAAGTGAGCCACAGGTTTTGCCTGAACTCCACACAAAAGCATGTGTTGCCACATCTGTATGTATGAATAATATTCAAAACTTGTAAACCATAATTCGACCATACAAATGAATATTAAAATGGGAGAAGTCTTAAAGCTTCATATTTTTTAGATTACTGAATTGTCCTGTTTTAATACTTCATCTTTACATGCAGTTTCTTTCTCCTAGATGTTACTTTCTCTACTTAAACATTATTTGGACACTGACACTGCTGTGAAAGTATCTCAAATTGTGTACTGTTTCACTACTTCTATATCTCATGGTGTTGAAAACTATTTCCCGAGGCTGTGGGGTACGGGTATCTCCGATGCTATTTTCTGGTTATTGCTGTTGTCTTGCTATTGAATTGTCTTGTTTTAATACTTAATCTTTACATATATTTTCTTTCACTTACATGTTATTTTCTCTACGTAAACATCATTTGGACCTTTTTTTTGCTGATACTGCTCTGAAAGTATCCCGATCTTTGTGCTGTTTCACTACTTCTATATCTCATGGTGTTGAAAACAATTTCCCTGGCTGCGGGGTATTGGCATCTCTGATGCTATTTTTAAATAATCACTTTATGATAAAATATCCACTCAGTGAAACGGATTATGACCAACAGCTGACATTTAGTTTTTAAAACCTTTTAAGGTCTACGTATTAGTTTTAGATTTCTGCATGGTATGATTACTGTATTTCTGGTTGGCATGTGTATTGGAAATTCAACAATTCACAAAAGGATGGAGCTTCAAAACCACACATTCTTGTCACTAATACACTTTGTTGTGGTGTTTTAGTGAAATATTGTTACATGACATTTTACATCTTTTATTGCCTCAAGGGATGTATGGGATGTTTTTAATCCAAGATATGAACATATTTAAAAGTTTTCCTATGTGACCAAAGCTTAAGACAGAAGATACATTTTTCAAGTTTTATTAAAGGCAAATGTTTTACTTTCAGTGGCTCAATAATGTGTAAAAATATTAACAGTAATCTTATTTGGCAATGATTCAATCTGTTGGTCAGATTTTAGCTATAGTCAAGTTTCCATAACATTTTATAAAATGATCAGAACTGGTTATAAATGTTTAGGGGAAATGTGAACTGTAATTCAATCTATCTCTTGCATTTCCTGATTAATAACTGTCCTCAGAAAGATGTATAATTCATACATGTCATCTGGAGTTTCTGGAATAGGTAGGTTGTGCTCTTCTATGATTATAATGCACAAATCATGAATAAGTTCACAACATGCAACCTTTTCCTTTGGCTGGACATCTTCTAGACAAATTTCAAGGTCATCTACTTCTACTGGGACACCATAATCTTGTGCATTTTTGGTTTCTGGGGCATTATACAACATCCAAGGTCTTCCTGAAACCATTATCTGGTTGTGGTAGGGACGAATACGATGGTTGTTCCAAGTTTCCATAAGTTCATTCAGTGTTCTCTACAAATGTACAAAGTCAAAATAACCAGAAAACAAAGTTAAATTTGTAAAATTTTAATTGGTGAAATACTACTTTGGTCACAACAATTAATGTTTCAATTGAAGGTTAAATTTTGTTATGGTGCTTATTGTCAAAGTTGATTTTGGTCAGGTGGTAATGAAATGCATTTGTATTTAATGCATAGTGTAACACAATAAATTGACAAATAAAATTGACCAAAAATTCAACAGCCAAATATTTGAGTTAACCTATCTGAATGTAAGTTATCATAGTGGTCAGTTGAACACCCTTGTTGTGAATACTCCAGGCAACATCCAGTAGATATTGTGGTTTGTGAATCATATATTTTGAAAAACAAGATGGTAGCCATGGACATCATTTTTGACAGTCAATTAAGATTTGTGCATAATCTGAGGCTGCTTCTTTATGGAAGGTTAAATCACTATGGGTGATACTTTTAATTAATATATAGTCCTCTATAGCCTACAGCAATTTCATGTTGGATCTGGTACTTCCACATTACCAAGTGATCCCTAAAATAACTCATTATGGCCTTTTTATAGGACATTTTGGACCAACAGGTTGGTAAAGACTACTACCTTATGGCCTCTGAAAATTTTGAACTTTTCCAAATTTTGCTGGTCATCTTACAGTTTCACAAAAATAGAAAATCCTGTTTTATCAAAAATAACCCTAAAAGATGGATAGATGTAATTAGATTTATTGAATATAAAATAAGGTTATCGTAATAGGAAAGCTTATAAATAATATATTATAATATATTATATATATAATTATATTATAATATATTATAATAAGTTCATAAATGGATTCATCATCTATATATTAGGGCACATGTGAATATACTGGACACATATGAATATACTGGGCACATATGAATATACTGCTAGGTTCTTTTAATGATACATAATTTTACAATGATTTCTGTCCTAATTTTAAAACTCTAACAAATCTGATTGTAGAGGAACCTTCTGTACAAATAACTGAAAATTAATTGAATATATTTGGGCTATTTGAAGGAGGGATGCATTTTTAGGCGGGTTGCGTGTAACCAACCCGCCTATTAGATTGATGTGTCTGATGTCAGTCCGTCTGTCCGTCCACATTTTAGTTTCCGGACTCTTGCTCAAAAACAGTTTGTCCAACGAAAAAATTCACAGAGAGATACATCACAATCATAGCTAGGTGCCTTTTGAAATTGGTGTAATTTCGTCTGTTTGTTTGTCCGTTTTTTGTCTGTCTGTCAAAATTTTTGTTTCTGGACTCTAACTTAAAACCGGTTTGTCCAGTCTAATTCAAACTTGACAGGGAGATAGATCACCATCATAGCTAGGTTTCTTTCAAAATTGGTGTAATTCCGCCTGTTCGTTTGTCCATTTGTCTGTCCGTCAACATTTCTGTTTCTTTACTCTAACAAGAAATCCGTCAAAATCTCGGTTTCTGGACTCTAACACAAAAACGTTTTGTCCAATCAAATTCAAACTTGACAGGAAGATAAATTACCATCATAGCTAGGTTTCTTTCAAAATTGGTGTAATTCTGCCTGTTTGTTTGTCCGTTTGTCTGTCCGTCAACATTTCTGTTTCCGGACTCTAACTAGAAATCTGTCAAAATTTCGGTTTCCGGACTCTAACGCAAAAACGATTTGTCCAATTGAATTCAAACTTGACAGGGAGGTAGATCACTATCATAGCTAGGATTCTTTCGAAATTGGTGTAATTCTGTCTGTTTGTATGTTTTCTGTCCATTTGCCTGTCCGTCAACATTTCTGTTTCCGGAGTCTTACTCTAAAATACTTTGTCCAAACGAATTCAAACTTGACAGGGAGATAGATCACCATCATAGCTAGGTTCCTGTCAAAATTGGTGTAATTCTGTCTGTTTGTTTGTCCGTTTGTCAACATTTCCATTTCTGGACTCTAACTCGAAAACGCTTTGTCCAATCAAATTCAATCTTGACAGGGAGACAGATCACCATCATAGCGAAGTTGCTTAAAATTGGTGTAATTCCGTCGTTTAATTTGTCTGTTTATAGCATAGATACAATTATATAATCTAGATTACAAGTTTTACATTTCTTGGCATGCCTAACACATTCACCTTAACTGGGTGACCTAACATTTCGTTCCTTGTTTATCAATTCAATTCCAGCAGTTGTTCACCTTATTGCTGCCTGTGCAACCCACCTTTTGGGGCATCTTTGACCCTCTTGTTAATTACTTTCTACAAAGTAGATACATTGTAAGTTGTACATTTTTCATTTGAATTATTTTTATATCATAACACTACTGCTAGTGTTTCTACCTGTTGGTGCTGTCAATATAGTGTTACCTAAAGTATCAGTTTTGTGTGACAAAGACAAGAAATAGGGTAGAACCTCTGCAATTGGATGATTATCAAGTTCCAGTTATCAAAATCTCATTCCTACAGCTCCATTTAAACCTTCTTTTTTACCTTTCTATTATCCAACCTTATTGCTACTCCCCAAATGGACTGGACAATAGAGGGTCTACTGTATTTAACATGAAAGCATTTACTGTTATGCCAAAGGTGTTAAAATGCCTTACCTGAACCATGTCTGTGAAGCAAAACTGAACTAAATTCAAGTCTAAGTAGCTCCTTGTAAAGTTATCTTCATCAGACAGTTTTTGAAAGAAGTTGAGCCAAAACTGCATCCCTTGCCTTCTAATCATACCCCACATCCATTCAATTCTCTGGTTGTTGGTACTTGACCCATAAATGAAGCTCTTATCTCTAGCATTTCTATCTGTACCATTTCTTCTTAGAAATTTTTGAAGCTGTTCAACATGCACATTTTCAGTGCCCCGGTCACACCTTATCCTGCCTGGGCATTTTTGCAACTTTATTACACATTCCATGAAATACCAAGCTATAACGGAACTTTCTTTATTTGTACGGTATGCATGTAACCATAAAATGTACCTTGAAAATCCATCTACACAACCGTGAATATAAATACCATATTTAGCCAATTTATCATATCCATCAATATGCCAGATTGAGTTTGGCCCTGGATTTATATATTGGCGACGCCTGAGGCAGTGCCTCTTTCGGTTACTTATTCCCTCTGGGTCTATTATATGTAACAATAATCTTACAGATTGTTGTGTTACAGAATATCCATGTTCAAGACATCTGGAGTGAATCCATCTGTATCCTTGCATTTGACCTGGACCTTCACATTCACTTAAAATAAACAAGGCTACATCTAATAAGTCACTTTTATTTTTCCTTCTAAACAATCCTTGCTTTTTTGTCAATCTTTTTAAGGTCCTGATACTTATAACATATCCATGAAACAGTGCTAAAGCATGTAATATCTCTTTGTTGCTAAACCCAAGTCTGAAATATTTATTTATAAGAACATCAGGTTCCATCTTTTAAAACAACAATCACACAACTCCAGAACAACACTCTCATTTAGGTAAACATTCAGATCTTAACATGTAGAGATGTTGAGATAATAACTCAACATGTTGAGATAATGAGTCAACATGTTGAGATCCTAAGTCAACATGTTGAGATACTAAGTCAACATGTTGAGATACTAACTTGACATGTTGAGATAATAACTCAACATGTTGAGATAGTAACTCAACATGTTGAGATCCTAAGTCGACATGTTGAGATAATAAGTCAACATGTTGAGATAATAAGTCAACATGTTGAGATACTAACTCGACATGTTGAGATAATAACTCAACATGTTGAGATAATAAGTCAACATGTTGAGATACTAACTCGACATGTTGAGATACTAAGTCAACATGTTGAGATAATAAGTCAACATGTTGAGATACTAACTCGACATGTTGAGATAGTAACTCAACATGTTGAGATAATAAGTCAACATGTTGAGATCCTAAGTCAACATGTTGAGATAATAAGTCGACATGTTGAGATACTAACTCAACATGTTGAGATAATAAGTCAACATGTTGAGATACTAACTCGACATGTTGAGATAATAACTCAACATGTTGAGATAATAAGTCAACATGTTGAGATCCTAAGTCAACATGTTGAGATACTAAGTCAACATGTTGAGATACTAACTTGACATGTTGAGATAATAACTCAACATGTTGAGATAGTAACTCAACATGTTGAGATCCTAAGTCGACATGTTGAGATAATAAGTCAACATGTTGAGATAATAAGTCAACATGTTGAGATAATAAGTTAACATGTTGAGATACTAACTCGACATGTTGAGATAATAACTCAACATGTTGAGATAATAAGTCAACATGTTGAGATACTAAGTCGACAATTCCCCCAAAAATTTTTTTTCGTTGGCACTAATACTCTTCCGTAGATATGTGATTTTTGCTTACATTAGAGAAATCTGAACTCACAACAAACATTACTGGTTAGAAAAAAGAAAAGTTGGTTCATCCTACAATATCCTTTCTAACAAAAACCAAGTTATTAAATGTTTAAGTCTGTTGGTTGGTCAAACAAAGAAAGTTTATTACATTTATCACACTGAATTGGTTTGTCAAACAAATCAAGTTACTAACTTCAAGTAATGTCCTTGGTATGAATCATAGACAAATCGGCCCTTTGCCAAATTAGCCCCTGTCAAATCGGCCCCCAAAGTAAAATTATCTGGTCAAATCAGCCCCCTGGAAAATAATTTATGGTCAAATCGGCCCCCTAGATATAGATAGAGAAATGTACAAAAGATTTATGTATTTTTTCACAATAATCCCCAGACATTTAGGTTTACCAGTGAGTTTTATGTATCTCTTCAGTTTACTCTGACCTTCTAATAGATTTGTATTCAAAATCTTCACAGTGACTGGTATTATTTTATTCCACCCCCCAATGGTTATTGTATTACTATCATGTTAAAAGTCACAACAATAAATAAAATATAATCTGTTTAAAATATAAAATAAAAATAATAAATGCCCATTGTTCTCTTTGATGCCCACAAGGGGGAGATGATATAATCCTCTGCATGGACATCAAAGGGGACAATCAGCTTTTAATGTCTAATACCATTTGTTTGTTTAACATTTTACCTAGTAATCCCTATAAACAAATACTAAAGATCACTAAAGTTATAATCCCATCAACAGAAGCTGTGCAGTCAATGTAATTGCACTTTTAATGATTTTCACATAAAGAGCTTTTAGTCCACATAGGTTACAAGGGATTGATTGCAGTATCCTGACATCATTCATATGTGTTAATTACACTTAGTCAAACAACATATAAGCAATTGTCTCTTTTATCAAGGATCCCTTATTTTTCTGTTTTATGCAGGTCTACAAATAAGTTTTAAAAACAAAAGTTTTCAAGTGGGGGACGATTTGTCCAGTGCCAAATTTTTATGGGGCCGATTTGTCCAGTGCCAACTTTTTTAGGGGCCTATTTGCCGAGGGCCGATTTGGCAAAGGGCCGATTCGTCCAGCTCCCCTTGGTATGTACTACCAGATGACTTTGTAAGTTACTTGAAGTAAATCAGTTGGTCAGTGTGCTCAGCTTACTGTTGGTTACGTCAACATCAGTCGCTATTCACAAAGAGACATTATTGATTTCAGCTGTAAAAATGTCTGTTAATTCAATTACATCAGTTCTTTACCGTACCCAATATCATTGGTCAAGCATTACTGATCAGGATGGTCAAATAAGTTAGAAGGACATAAAAGGCCCAACATAGAACATAAATGTAATACTGGGATGACTAAAATATGTAATGAATAATAAGTACAATAAGCAACACTTAAAACCATGCAGCGTAAAAGCTAGTAGGTAAAACACATTGGTATATTCGACATACAGTAATAATACCACTTGGTGAGTTTCATGGCACTTTGGATGCCAAGTCAGAATGACGAGGTCATATGATATAAAAGGTCATAATCAAGAAGAAGGTCAAAGCCAGGTCGAAAGTCAAAGTCAAGTCGAAAGAGTCAAAATTGATGGGGGGACACCAGGGACAGCCTGGGCCAGCCCGTCCCAAGAACACTAAGGCCTACATCAATCCAGAAGGAGAACTCCCTTCCCCTGGGACAATGAGGAAGGGGTCAGGGCCAAAGGTAAGGCTCTATGCCAATATATACTAATATGATACAAACATGACATATACAATACAACCTTTTGCTGGAAGTTATCATATACAATAATTCACATCATACTTGTAATAAGTCATGCAGCGTTAAGCTGGTAGACCACATCCAACCAGTGTACAAGCCATATTGGCCTACTTCACACTTATTTGGTAAGTGATTGCATACCTTGGAGCTATTGCCTGTAAGAAATATGGGGAAAGGGGAGGGTGGTGGGAAGTTGTTAACACATCAATTTCTTAGAAACAAGTGATGGGAAACCCCAAGGGGTGAAGCTTGGGACAGAATTTGGTGGGAATTGTGGTGAATAGCCCCAAGGTGACATGTTTATTTAACACTTAATATTGGAATACAATGGGGGGATTGACTGACCATGGTGCGACTGAACCGTTGTGACAAGCAACAACAAGCAGAAATATAAATAAGTTTAGTTTATCACATTTCATCGAATTCTTTGTGATTTCTAAAGATTGGATACTGGAGGATTTAACTTCATAAATCTATGAACTTTTCATTCTTTAATTAGACAAAGACAAAATTGAACATGTCACTAGAAGATAATTTGTTTTAAATAATTGCACACTGTACAGAATCTCATTTAATTTCAAACTGAGTTGCTCTCAAATGTAGCAAAACTAAACTCTCTTTAAAAACTATGAATTACAAAATACAAAAACTTCGGAAAATTGTAAAACATTTTTGATAACCGTTGCCAAACTTTGTTACCTCTAAGTTGTTGAGGCATCTTAATAACTATGTCATTAAAGAGGTTGAATAGCACTGGCCAAAAAACACAAAAAAACGCTGTACTTGTATTTAATAAAATCAAGATTTCTCATTGGTCAGCCCCAAAACAATGAGGTTTTGCAAGAACGTATGCACATGAATAATGTATATATCTTACATATTACAATTTACTGTACCCATAAGGAAACATCATTAGAATAACAATATGTTTATTGGATCCCCATTTGCAAGAAATAATTCATAAGATCAACAATGTCAGTGATTAAATATTGGGAGAGTTAGGCTTCATTTAGTTTGCTAAGGATATAGCATGAATTGTAAAAGGTTGAGCGTCTTTCTTTGAAAATTCTGCTTTAAGTGAGAAGGATAAACATGATTGGTTAATATAACAATAGTGATCTAAAACCAGTTCCTTCAGTTTTTGTTTGGAAACTAAGCAAAAATAACTATTTTAAAATTGTACTACTTATTGAAAACTTTATCATTCCAATTCTACAAGATGACATTCCACCATTGCCTGTCTTGTTTGCTTACCATTTTCACTATTCAATCCAGTGAAACACTGTTATCTACACAGTATGTATCAGACATATATGAACAGAGATACATGACTGAATTTACACATTCAAAAATGTTACAGTCAACTATCAAAGAAGCACAGATTGAGATGGAATGTGGAAAATTGTGTGGGTCATCCGAGCAGTGTCTGTATTTCTTTGGCCATGTTGACAGATTGTGTTTAGTTTGCCTGACTGGTAAGTATGATGATGAAGATCACCTGGAAGAATGGCAAGGAGGAGTGTTACCTGGTACCAAGATATGGCTGAAGAAAGATCACCTCTACTTCATTGGATACGATGCATCAGTAAACGAAGGGGGCGTGGATTCAGCGCATCAACATAGCTTAGTAGATCGCACCCCTATACCAGTCAGATCAAAACTTGTCAGCTTTATGTTCACTGCTGGAGCAGTTAACAGAGAAATAAGGTTTGGAGTATACAGGAGACACAGCAACTGCATCTATGAACTTGTTCACCAATGGGTCACTAGCAGCTATCATCTGGGACAGAATGAATATTTCACAAATGATTTCATTGTGGAGAAAGGTTACCATATTGGCTTTACCTTCACACAGGGTGGTGTAATTTCCACAAAGGTAGACTCTGTCCAAAGGTATTGTGCATCTGATGATGTTCCAATTATTAATCAACAACAAAGCCTTGACGGAGATCACATTGGGTATAGAAGATACTCATTCCAGGGAAAATTAATGCTAACTTTTTAGATTTCTGCAGAGTAATATTTATGCCTGAGAGATGCTGAGTATTTTTAAATTCTATGTGTGGAGGTGTCTGGCACAAAATTAATAAAAAAAAACAATGTAATAAAATTACCATGTACAAGATTACTTATTTTTTCTTTTACTGACAAATGTAACATCACATATGCTGATAAAATTCATTGAATGTACCATATATTTCTGACTTTGAATTTATCAATACACAGTTTGTAGGTTTTAGCTTGTAATATCAACATTTCTAAATGTTTTGTAATATCAATATTTCTAATTCTTTCTTAATATGTTGCTTCAAATATAATTTACTTTGGTACATGTAATTGTGCAATTTGATTGAAATGCAATGTTAACCATAAATATGAAAATAAAGTTATAGAATAATTTGTCATTTAAGATCTTTATTTGATCATGTATGGTTATTTAGCGTCTACTGATTATAATATTCTAAAGGCTGAAACGAAGCAAATTCAGAGTTTAAAATATCAGGAGCTGGTGCTACACAAACAGTCTCAACACATATCTTGATTTGAAAATGCAAATGAAGGAGAAACAAGAACCCTTATTATCACTCAACTCTTATATCACACACAGGACAATACAGTAGCCATGATAGTTGTTGACAGGTGATATATTAACTCTTCTGCTTCTAGCTACTTTTGTAGCGTTTAATCGCAACTCAAACGCTGGGTTTAAATCGCAACAGCCTCAAATGTTCAGATCAGCACCACAGAGATACAGCATTAACAAAGTGGCTAAGGTGGGTATGTCATGAAACGGAAATTAGACTTAAATTTCTGCCTGAACAAGTGAATTGATTGGGAAGCAGGAGCCTCATCAGGGATCCTATTCTACATAATTGGTGCATCAAAATAAAACGGTGAGCAACCTGTAGGCTTATTAATGGAGGAGCAAAACTGTGGGACCACAAGAAGTATCCCTTCGTGTAGGAGAAAGGAGAAAGATAAGCACTGAAATACTGGGGTAATCGGTTTGCTGAAACTTGTAAATCAGTGAGGTGGAATTGAAAGTTGAGCAGTATTCAACAACAAGCCAATGGAACTTCTTTAGAATAGGAGTTGTGCTATTGAATTTGCTTGTGTTTGATACAATTCTGGCAGCACCGTTTTGCATACATTGTAACTTGCACAGATTGGATTTTGGCAGACAATAGCATATAAATAAGTAACTGCAAAATGGTTCAATACCAAAAGAGTTCAATTCCAGAGAAGATAGAAACCACAATTTGTTTGGTATAATTCAAATATATTTAATGAAAGTTGCCCACAGTACTTTAGCAACTCTCTCTTTCAAGCTGTCATTTGGTATATTAAAGATTTATATGATTTATGATTTTATTTGGGGTTTTACGTGGCTTTCAACACTGTACAGGTCATATCACGACGGGTAGTTGGAAGGGCAGAGGAAACCAGTTCATATAGTTCGCTAGGGTTCTGTACTGTAAACTGCCGACCAACGGCAAGCAACTACCAGCTTTCCCACTTACGGCCAAGACGGGGATCGAACCCCGGCCACAGAGGTGGGAGGCGAGAGTGTTACCACTCTGCCACCGTGGCCCCTAAGATTTATATGATCATCTTGGCAAAATAATTCCATTTAGTCCTTGGTTAACAAGATGGGTTCCACCCAGAGATTATCTACTCTGGAGAAAAGTAGTCACCACTGTCAGGAATGAGATAATCCTTCCGGGATCAGAAGTGGTAAACACTGATGCTTTTACAGTTATATGTGTACTCAATCAGGAAACCTCTTTAGATAAACTAAATAGTAAAAAATTAAAGCTCTTCTACACGCACAAAGAGTTGAAATCCATTAAAACAAAACAGGTTTATAAAAAGATTAATTGTTATAACAGCAGATTTGGTGAACTAACTGATGCTGAATGGGGAAGTATATTTACTACCAGTTGAAAATAAGGTGAAAGAAATGCAACATAAAATCTCATTCTGTTATGGGCCAACAAATAAGTTGCTATATTAAATGAAGAGAAAAGCTTAGCCAAATTGTCTAATATGTCTATCATCAGTTCAAACTATAGAATGCCTATTTTTTGAGTGCTCATTAGTCAAAACTTTCTGGTCTCGATTATATGAATCATGGGGTAAAGATACAGGTAATACAAAGTTAGACACTAATTTAAAACATGTAATACTTGGCATTGAATGGGAAAATGCAGCACAAATAGGAGAAAAAAATATTATTATTCTTAAAGGTTTTATGCCACATCAATGAAAAAGAGTTAATTTTAAATCATTTTTATGTGTATTTAGCAAAGTATGTTTGGTGTTTTACAAGATATGTTAAAAATACCCGAGGATCAACCTGTCCTTGAAAATATTGAAAATTGGTTAAATCATAACTGCTCGATTTTAAAAGAAAATCCTGTGTCAATTTTGTGTCAAATATAATATGCAGTTCAACTGATCAATATCCTGTTACACTTTGTAATCGTGTGTGTGTGTTATTCACATGTTATGTCTGCTGTGTACATATTGTGTGTGTACATAAAATATTGTGCTGTGAACAATAAAGTCTGGAAAAAAGCCTTTACCAACTGCATGTACTTTTTTCCTCTGCCCATAAAACTACCCATCATTTTAATTCTAATAGTATTTTTATAGCCCTTAATCTCCATATGTTGACAGACTCTAAGGCGCATAATGCCAGAAATCAGAGATTGTAATTGTTAAATCTGAAACATTGCAAGGGTCGGAGCCATGGGGAAAGACTGAGACAAGACCAGAAAAACCTATACAGTGTTGAAAGTGACGTTAAAACCCAAGCAAATAAAAAATTCCCATATGAATAAAAGAGTCGTTCATGTATTACATTATCAACATGAGCACTTGGTGAGCGCAGACCTCCGCCATGGGAGCTCAATTCCTGGACTTTCAAAACCTACCATTAGCACTGATATTTCCCCCCTCTATTTCACATTTTTGCCAATAGTGATCCGGATCACTCCCAATTTATTTTTCATGGATCCAGACAGTGATCAGTGTGATTGTCTATGGAACATTATGATTGTCCAAGTAATCTGGTGAGTTGGTAAGTGTCAAAGTGTTGTTTGTCTTTGCTTCTCATAGTAAGCACAGATGTGTTCATAGACTCCATGGCAGCAGGAAAGGTCCTCAGTGGCCTAGTGGTTAGCAAGTTTGGCATCTAATCATAGGCTGTCACCTCTGTGGGTTCGAGTCCCACAAGTGGCAATTCTGAGGACCTGTCCCAATATGACCCTGGCTGTTGAACGGGACGTAAAACCCCAACTTTGACCTTTGTCCATGGCAGCAGATTCGTTTGTTAAAATAGGCATGTCTTTCAATAACTAGGTTGAGCTGTTGCCATTGAGATATGTGAGCCAGTCTACCATTTGAGTGACCATTTGTTTTGCATCAAGCCACCCCGGTTTTGCACTCTATAGATGCTGTCCATGCATTCCTTAAAGCAGTCTAAGGCCGAGAGGGCTTGGATGACCTTGAGGGGGGCTTGCTTGCCTATGACGCTTCAGTTAAAAAGTATAATTACTCTTGTGTCTTATTGATATTAAACTGTTGTGCGAGATAAAAATATAATTTTAAACAAAGCAGATGATTCAGAAAAAAACAAAGTGCACCTTATGTAAGAATTGTTGTGGAATAAGACTCTTCCTTACTTAGATATATACAGGGTCACGGTGGCAGAGTGGTAACACTCTCGCCTCCCACCTCTGAGGCCGAGGTTCGATTCCCGGCACGGCCTCAAGTGGGAAAGCTGGTAGTTGCAGTTTATAGTACAAGAACCCTAACAAACTGTATGTACTGGTTTCCTCTGCCCTTCCAACTACCCATCGTGATATGACCTGTACAGTGTTGAAAGCGACGTAAAACCCCAAATAAATAAATAAATACTTAGATATACTGGTTTCCAAGTTTACAGTTACAGTACAAAGTATATGGATTTTTCCTGACTTAAACTGTAAGTAATACTTAACAAATTGGAGGTTGATGAATACGAAATCTAAGTAATACTTCGGTAAGTAGAAAATCATTCCTAACTTGGATCTAAGGTGACCTTAGCAAAGTATTGTTGAAGACTATGGTCCATGTACTTAATGAATACACGCCAATTTTTTCCGCCTTTAAGTTTTCATCAGTCCCGTGGCTTGTACTTTTTGTTCATTTGTGTTTCAAATTTCTGGGAGTTAAAAACACTATTCTTGCTCCAGGCGAGTTCTGTTATCCGTAACCTCTGTAAGCCCTCAGGTGTTTGTGTAAACGACATTTACCTAATTGATGCCTGAGTCTTGCTTATCCGATTTTACCCTCCATAGGCTACATTCATGTAGCTTACCAGCTTTCACGCACCAAATTAGAGTAATGTGTTTTGTATATATTTTAATTAATCTTTTTTCATTTCTACGTTTTAGTACATTTTAACATGCTCTTATACTTTGTAACTTTTTTATTGGGCCATTTTTTGTCCTTTATGTTGTATTTCAACACACTAATTACTTGGTAGATTTAGACTTGTACTGTGTTAAATAAAAGGCTTTACCCAAACCTGGTGTCTTTAAAGAACTGCATTAACGTACTTATCTTAGATTCTACCCTTATGCACTGATGACTGTTTTATATAATGATCACATTAATTTATTAATATCTTGATCTTAAAGGTAAACTCTGGAATTATTGCTAAATCCCACTACACCCCACTGTATGATTTAGTTGTTCCTCCAAAGTCCTAATTTTGTTTTTCTGACATTCTGACTAAATATTTTCATATTTAAACCATCTAATCTTCCTGACGTGTGTATCATAACAATTTTTTTTCTATTATGTGATTATCACTTGTTTTTAAAAGTAACTCACTATGAATGAGATTATGTAGTGCTAGTGCCAAAAATGTTCACGTTGAATAAATTTTATATATTTGTTGTTTCCTTAATAAAATATTATCAAACTCATGTACATATTTAACACATCCAACCTAATTCTCTTTCACATAAGTTTTATACAACCAAAAAGTGTCATGGTGGTGCAGTGGTAACACACTTGCCTCCGACCTGTGAGGCCGGCAGTTCAAACCCTAGACCCCATGTGAGAAAGTTGGTAGTTGCTTACTGATGGTTGGCAGTACAGAACCTTGACCAACTGTATGTACTGGTTTCCTCTGTCCATAAAACTACCCGTCGCGAAATGACCTATTCTGTGTTGAAAGCTATGTTAAAACCCAAATAAATAAATAAACTGTAGTCGGTTGAGGCACCTTAGTAACTATGTATTGGAGAATTTAATATGGCTGTTTAATTTGTACAAGTGATAACTATGATCATTACAGCGATTATCTTGAAGAATGGCAAGGGGAAGTTTTAACAGGTACCAGTATATGGCTCAAAAAACTTTATTGGATTTGATTCATCTTCAAATAAAGGGAGCAAGGATGGAGAATCACTACATACCTATGTGGATCTCACCCCTGGGCCAGGAAAATGAAAGCTTGTCAGTTTTACGTTCAATGCTGCAGCAGTTAATAGAAAATTAAGGTTTGGAGTATACGGAAGAAACAACAGTTGTATTTTTGAACTTATTCACCAGTGAATCACTAGCAGTTATCATCTGGGACAGAATGAATATCTCACAAATTATTTCATTATAGAGAAAGGATATCATATTTGCTTTACCTTCTCAGAGGGTTCTGTTATTCGGGGAAAGGAAGACTCTGTCCAAAGGTACTGTGGATCTAAAGTCATTCCAATTGTGGGTCAACAACATAACTTTGACATGGGTAACAGAGAATATTCATTCCAGGCAAAATTGATGAAATTTTAACTTTTCACAGTGAAATTTGTGTCGATGCACAACAGATCACGAATCTTCAATTTTTTTTTATTCTTTATTAAATGTGGGTGCTACAAAATTCATCCAAAGGAGAAGAAGAAACCAAGTTTATCAGAAAAAAAAATATTTTCTTGAATTTGCTTTCTAGAGGTAAAAATGATATTAAATATGCCGATAGGAATTTTGAATCTATTGTAGATTTTTGATATGAGAAAATTTTTTTTCATTGCACTCATTTTAGCTTTGCTTTTTAATTTCAATTTCATTCTTTTGTGATACGCATATCCTAAATTATTGTACTTTTTACTTAAATTTGTACATTGAATTGTACAATTTGTCTAAAATACTGGGTAAACCTTGAATATCAATGAAGAAATAAAATTAATAAGGAAGTATCAGCTTCAAGGCAAATTTAAACTTTACCAATTTTACCACTCAGTTATATCTGTGGATGTGCCCTGCATCTCATAGAATGTACTTTGATACTGCAGGACTAAACATGGCAGACTCAGTTTATCTTAAAATATGAAAACAACAAGAGACTTCATCGAAGTTATTAAGATAAAACAAAGTGAGTCTTTGTGCAGAATGTTTTCAGTAATTCCTCTGGCATTCTTTGCATTTGAAATTCATCATCAATATTTGACTAATGTGGGTGTTCCACCACACGACTAAGGCTCCCGATTAAGGGTTTTTGAGGGTCGGTTTGAAATATTTGCTTAGTCCCAGGCGTCCTGTAAGGGTCGGTTGTGGTCGGTTGGGGCCGTGTGAGAAATCAAACATGTTTGATATTTCACACGACCCCAACCGATTATTTTTTCCCGCCATAAACAAAATGTCCAGTCCCAGGCGTCCTCAGGCCTCCTCAGATCAAATTTACACAGTCCTATGTGGTCCCAGGCCGCCTGCGACCCTTAGTCGCCGACCCTTAGTCCCAGACCCTCTATTTTTAGTCCCAGGCCTCCTGCGACCCTTAGTCCCATTGCAAAACAAAAATCGGCTATCTCGGTCTGGGGACGCCTGGGGACGCCTCAGGACACCTTGTGGGGTCGGGACTTAATCCTGGATTAGTCGGCTCTTAGTCCCAGGAGGCCTGAGGCGTCCTGGGACCCAGTCGGTTTGTCTACGACAGGATCGTGGTTGAAACCGACCAGAAAAATGGCTTAGTCTGTTCTTAGTCCCAGACCAGTTAGGGACTGTCTGGGGCCTCCTGGGGCGTCCTGAGGCCGATCTGTAGTTAATCCCAGACCTTCATACCGATTCTGTCTTCCACCCCATTGGTCAATTTTTTTTCCATTTTTTCCAAGACTACCCACGATTAAGGGTCCCAGACAGGATCGGGGCTTAATCTTTTGGTGGAACAGGCCCATAAAGAAACTGAGAGTAATTTAACCTTAGTTGGTTTCAAAATTCCAAACTGGATAATGTATGGGTACATGTGTCTAGTTGAGGAGGAACTAAAGCTATCACATCATAGATTACTTTATTGTTATGTCTTTTCACAGCATTTAACTTATATTGAACATGGTATATAAAATTGCATGCAATCTGCATCAGTATATATTCATTTTATGCAACTCATTGTTGATTTTTCAATTTTTACTGTTACGTTTTGGCTAATTTAATTGTTTTATTGTCTAACCTTTAGTATGATACAGTTACCCAACTTATTCTTAGGTATTTACTAATTGAGAAGTTTTAAGCTGTATGTTAAATTATCCAATGCTACATATCTATAGTTTCATATTAGTTATTACGAAGTAGTATGTATGGGAAGCGATGCTTATCTGATAATTTAATTGTAACAACTTGTTTTACATTTCTTTTTGTTGTACATTTTCTCAATGATTATGGATCATGTAAATGTGATATTTTCTGTCACCACAAGTAATTCTTATACTGACTTACACTATTATAATTATATTTGTAACACATTCGAAAATGACACAATATCATTCTGAAAAATTATTAACTCACTTCAAATTCTTTGTGATACACACATATTGAATCACAAATGTAATATGCATATAATACACAGATATAAGAGGCTATCAACGTAACATATATTTAGTTGGATTAAGCTTAAAACTCACTAGACTTGCGTATGCGTAAGCGTATGCGTGTGCGTATACGCAAGAAAAGCTTTCAATGTAAATGATTGTACTTAAACTCACTATCTGCGTTGCGTATATTTCCTTGCGTTGTGTGAATTCTCAGCACAATGCGTTGCATATGAAAGCCACAGGGATGCTTTTTTACGCATACGCAATGCATAGAATTGGTTCCAGAGATAAGTGGCAACCTTAACAATAGTGAAAACTAAAGGAAATTATAATCAAAACACAGAATACGCAATATAAATATGTTTATAAAGCATGTCTCTTTTTGAAGTGACAAAAAGTTAGAGCACTTTCACTGTATTTTGTGAACATTTTTATTGCACCATATTGTTAAATGTTACAAAATAATTTAAAACAAACTAATCTTTAGTAGTTAGTTTCTTTTTAAACAATTTGTCAACAGCCAAAAAAACAAGAGTCATTTAATTCAGTAAGTTTCAGTTTATAAATTTCACATCACAGAAAATAGGTGGCTGTCTGTGAGGAAAGGTATCTGCACTTCGTGAAATATGTTGTTACGTTGATAACCACTTAAATATAAGATGGAAGGAGAAGTTGCAGCAAATATCAATATACAGAAACAGTCAATACACAGTGCTATAATTATTTGACATAGTTTTAAAATAGTTTGTTTTAAAAGAAACATTGTCATTTTCTCTGACTGTGAGATTTGTGATTTTAGTTAAATTAAATATGTAATAATCATTAATTTTTCTTTTCTTTTTCATTAAGTTTACCGTGTCAACAGGAGACATCATACCAGCTGTACATTTCCAAATTTATTTCTTATTTCTTTTCTTTCTTTTGTAATTTGGAGGAAACTTTTAGTGGCTTTTTGTAATCTGGAGGGGACCTTAAACCAACCTCCTACTTATTTCACACTTTATTGTGGGGATCTCTGTCAACTAGGCTTGACCGATAGAATCAATGTTCACAACTAACTATCCACAATAGAACTCACCCCTAACCATTCTTATTTTGAAATTACAAGGAGAAAGAAGTGAAAAAGTGAAATGGGAGTCTTAAAGCTTTCACTATATCTGTAGCAAACCAGGTGATAGTATAATATACTATAGAATGCCTTTAATACAGAAAACATCATACAATAGTAGGAACAAAGTTACTGCTTCTGTGAGGGCAAGGATCTCTACACGTGAGATCCTGAAACAGTTCACCAGGCGATTGGTAGGCGATTGTCAGAATCAAACCAGACCCTGCTTGAAAGATTTGATTCAATCGAGCAAAGGCACTATTTTGACAATACAAATCATGACCCATGTGACTCATACACATCATTAGTAACTCAGGTCTATTATCCATACGCAGAGACTGACAGAAGCCATTTATGATGACCCAATGGACATCGCGAGAATCCACAGTGAACAGCCTCGAGTGTCAGTCCCTCTGATAGGTACTGAGTACTGTTCCCTATCCTGGTCAGGGGAGAGGCCATTGTATGTATTGTAATCGCCATCTACCCAAAACACAGTGGCTCAGTTTTTGGAATCATATTGGGAACAAGCCAGAGCTTCCTTTTAAGGCATACAAGAAAATCCGGTCAATGTAACAAAACTGACATAGTTCACACTGCCACACGGGAATTCTAGTGACTGAATGAAGGTTATCATGCCCCTGCAGGCAAAAAGAAATTGGTTTATGATGGCCTGACCTTACCACTATGGGGAGTAGGACATTTTGACACCATGGCTAAGTATGCCCCCCTTCGAGAATCACCATAGCTATGAAGACTATCACTTCTTTACCCTGGCTTGCTGACAGAGGGGCAGGGGAACTTCCATGGATGAGGATAACCTGGGGTGTCAGGTTGCCGCCCAGTGCTCAAACAATAGGATAAACGGTCCCAGTGGCAACCTCACTGACTTTCTACCGATATCAGCCTAGAAAACTATGTAAATTCTTTAATGGGGGAACTTAATCTCATTAAGCTAGTCATGGGGCATACAAGCTGTTTGTTCATAATGTGACAAGCACGGAAAGTAACAGTTCTTGTAAGTGAGTGACATGTATAACCGTTGTAACCGTATGTATTGTTACTCCTCTGACATTACATCTATTAGTTCATGTCGTACATTTCTTTTTGCTGATGACCCAAGTTTGGGTAACCATTCTGATGGCAATAATTGGGTTAGCTTCACAAACAAATACTGGGTATGCATTTCAAGATGGTATACAGACAGTTAGTATTCATTTCCAATGCTGAGGTTATCCAACAATTCCGTTGTTGGGAATTGTTGGGATACTAATAATTTCAGTAACATGGTGATGGTTGTGGAATGCTCTGGTGTTGAGGTAGTTTACTGATAATTATCTTATCCTATTATCCGTTATCTTAGAAACATCAAACCCATTCACTTTTGCAATGACTCAAGTGGGGTGCTTCATTCCAAGTTAGTGTATAATGATTACAAGAAATATGTATTGGGCAACAAACTGTATGGACATTCGTATATAGCATACATGGAACAGCTGAATGATGAAATTATCATTCAGTAGAATCAACCTCAATCAGCTGAGATTGACAATCAACACAGTCTTAGCAAAATTGTGAGTCTCCCACCTCTGAGGTTGGCCACTCAAAACCCTGACCTTATGTGGGAAAAAAGTTGGTGTTTTTTTACTGATGGTCAGCAGTTTACAGTACAGAACCTTGACCAACTGTATATACTAGTTTCCTCTGCCCTTAAAACTACACATTTTGATATGACCTGTACAGTGCTGACAGCAATTAACTTTGCTGAAGTAATTTTGCTCCCTAAACTCAACGCCTTGGTGTAATTTCAGTGAAGTCTCTGACCTTGGCTCAGCCAAAATGTTTCTGCTGCCATATTGGAGACATAATTATCCTATCACAATAAAATATGGATTACTGCAACTGATTATTATATGTACTTTTATCTTCTTGTGCTATCTCCATTAACAGCTATTCTTCAATTAATAAATGTTGTAGCTTTGTAACTTTTAATTTTCATATTTATACTGCTAATTTACACTGAAATGGCTTCTTTTGAGAGTTTATACATTTTCTTCTCTCTTATCCAGTTACAAGAAAAACCGGAATGTATTTAATTATTTAAGGGAAATGGTTAACACAAGTTCATTACACAAATACAATAGAAATAAAAAAGGAGAAACATACATCAGAGGGCAGACAGTGAAATATTAGGTGTGTAATGAATAAAACAAGGCCAAAAATTGCTGCTTAGTTATGGAATAATAAAATTCTTTTGGAACAACAAGATTGATTTTGAATTGACTTATGAATAGCAACACCATGTATGTTTTTAAACATGGCTCGATAATAAATCAATGCTAAAATCCGGGTATTTGATTTTATATGTATCTATGTGGACCCATCGTGTCATTTATGTGATGAAGATCCAAGAAGTAGTATTTGCTCAATCCTGCTAATAGACAAACAAAAAAATCAGATGATTCAATACCTCCTTGGGGAGATGTTTAATGAATTGCCAATGGATTATTTGTGTGGCAGCGGGTAACACACTTGTCTAGGAACTCAGAGGACGTGGGTTCAATCCCAGGTACAGGCAGATACATAGTGGCTCGGATGACCACTTAAAATGGCGGTCCTCTGTCATTGGGTCCTATCCCCAGTGGCAGGTTAAAGAACCTCAAGGACGTTGATAAATGGTCATCCTTGAGCCTCTATCTTCCAGTTAGGGGAATGTCAGTTACTTGAGAGTTGGGGCTGTACCTGTACAGTCGGATTGGTTAAATAGCGCTTTGAGTCCTGTAGTATATGGAGATATTGCGCTGAGCATAAATATATAACAATAACAATAACAATAACAGATCTGCTGGCTGTTGCTGGCAGCTTTCTTGGTGACATAAACTTTGACATAGTCAGAATTTATTTTAAAGGCAGCTAGGGTTGTTTTGATTTAAATACAACAATTAAGACAGAAAGTTAATCAAGCTGCCCCTCTTTTCATTTGTATCATTGGCATTTTCATAGCTTTACATAAATTGTACGAGTCCTATCGTGGGAAGGGTAGTTGAATGGGTGGAGGACAGCAATGCATACTACTTGCAATGTACTGGCTTTAATAAAAATATATTTGTATCTCTTACCATTTTAATATACAGTTAGTTCTAAGAATAACAAACACAACGTAATGTTTTTTCCCTGTCAAGGAATTGTTTTCAGGGTTTTCTATCTTCTTTCCGGGGGGAATGTAGCTGTCACAAATCTTTATAGGAATACTTCAAACAATTTAAAAAAAACATGAACAAAATGAAGAAACACACATAATAGGCTATCCTTAATCAAATGAATAAATTATAAGCTTGCACAAGCTTAATTTCACAGACAACATAAGAAACTGTTATCCATTGGTAACTCTGTTTAACGAATTATTCATCAGATTTAGTGCATATTTGTTAACCTTTATAACTTATAAAAGATAATAAATGGCTTAATATATTTTGCTTCACAATAAATAAAAAAGGCAAAGCTCACTTGGTCATTACACTTATAAACAGCAGCCTGATAACCAAGACTTTAAATTATAAATATGGTGCATGCCAACTTTAAATTCAATTGGAATACAATGTGATCTATTAAAATAATAGAGGATAATCCTCCTGATCCTCCAGGAAGAGGATCAATCCATAGGATAATCCTCTAAAATTAGAGGATCATAGCGGATAGGAATTTTGCACCTTAGGACCAAAGTGCGATGAGTCTTCAGCCTCTGATGAGAAAAATCAAATTTTTTTCGAAATATTGCCAGCCATATTGGTCAATATAAGGCAATTAATTAAGGGATTAACAGTCTGTCACTGACACACAAACTTCTATTATTCTATTTATCTACGGGTAATTATGAGTGCCAGTGACACAGTTCTGTCTGCTGATTTTAACAAGCTAGAAGTTAAAAATGCACCCATACCCACCACCACCTTAAGCAGTGAGACTATTGCACTTCTAGATGAGGTTCTGCAAGACTGAAAGATCCTGTATCTAAGAAAGGCAAGAGTCTTAAAAGAAAGAGACTCCTGTCAATACACTGGACAAATCAATAGACCAGTCAGAAATAGAATGTATGAACACTACAGCAGTGTTCAAAAACTTCAGCCAGAAAAGACCACTCTAGTCTCAAGACATTTTACACAGAAAAATCATTCTGTGAAAAAACATGGAATTCGGCATCTTACATTGGATGGGGGATCCAACAAGCCCAAATGCCACAATCAGGCGCAGGTGCCAATAACTATATTATATTTGGGCATTCCCCACACTCCACCCAGCAGGCATCAACATGTTTTTATGAGGGTATGCCGTCTCATAGCACCCCTTACCCAGGTGCACCCTCTCCTCTTTATTAAAATAATATATAAGAAGCATGAAACATAATACTGATTGCAGAAATCTTTCATCAAACCATCTAAACATCTAAAAGTTAAGCAGACATGTACATATATTATGACATAAACTAATAACTTCATTTCCTACAGACTGACCTAGCAGCATTGACTGTCCTTGCTGTAACTGATGTTTACAATTTCGACACTCCTATGCAGTGCCATTAACAGGTGATACAAGGAACACATGATTCAATTTTAGTGGTGATCTGGATAATCCTCTGGATCCAGGAATTCTGAAGGTTATTTCATTTCACTCAAAGGCAATGTTCAAAGTGTTGTGCCTTGGCAGATGTATGCCCTGTGAGTGCTTTTGTTTCATTGTGAAAATGTTGACATCTAGGTATCAACCTTAGTCATTCCTCCAGCCGATCGTATAGTCTGTCCCTGCATTTGAGGGGGGAAGTTTCTGACGCTTGGTGTCAGAAGAAGCTGTCAAGTAGCAATTGCAATTTGCAGAATCGAGTTGAGATACCCATTGATTTACAGGTTAGCGATGAGGGGGCTTTGTTAAATGACTTCTCTGTACAGTCTATGTCAGGTCAGGTTTTACCTTCTTCAGATACTGCCAGTACTGGCTCAAGTATAGATCTCAGAGCTTGCAAATCATTCAAGTGATTATGATTTCAAACTAATCTAAAGCATTGGTTTTTTTAGGAAATATGAGAGTCTCAAAAAGATAAGAGAATTTCTGAACAAACTCTTATCAATGAAGAAATCATTTCCCAGCTCGATGTGACTGGTAGGCAGTTGAGTATCACTGACTCTGATTCTAGGGCCAAGATATCTGCACGTAATAGTTACGGAACTGCTAATTCAAATCTTCATTAATCTTCTCTTAGGGATGTGGAGCAAGTTTTGAATCATGACTCATATCAAGATTTGCCTGATCTAACTTCTATTAGACATTGTATATATTTGCACATGAATTAACTCCTGCAGCTGTATCTTCTCAACAAAATAACTACATTCTTAAACTTAAGCTGTAAACAAAATATTAATTACAGTTGGGGTACAAAACACTCGAAATTGCCTTTATTTTAACAAATATTTCATAATGATTGACAAGATTATATGTGCCTGTCCATGCGACTATATGACAGGTATAAAGGTAGAACCTGGTGTATTAATTTTAGATTAAATCCTTTTATATCCACAGAAGGTCAAAAGGTTAAGAATGGGGTCAGAAACAAAGTAAAGTTGCAAAATTTTATTGGTGGGTTTATATGGTAAATATAATCATGTTTTAAAACCCAGATAAAGCTGACAGTTACAAAATGCTTTTGAAGTGAAAACAATGTATATTAAGAAGCCCAGACAAGTGGCTTTCATCCGCAGTTTTTTGACATTTACTCTCAGTTCTAGCATCTCATCTGTGCTGTATAGGCAGTAATTGGATCTGCATCCCGAACCTAATGAAATTATCAATAAAATCCATGTCAAATCAAATAAGTTACGTTGCATAATGAAATGTATAGTGTCACTGAGAGGCTGAAAAATCTGTCTTCAGTATCTAGTCCCAAATGGGACACAAGTGTCAATTAATGATTTTTGCCAATGTAGCCTCAGCAAGTATTAATCCTTGCGGTCTACATTGAATGGCCTACTTGTATATATCTTGTATAGATGGGTCGCTTTCCCAGTGTGTTAAATATAATCATTTATCAATGCCATCACAAACTGATGTTTCGTGAGGCTGGGATGAGTTAAGGTTGACACATCTGTTGTCAGAGCTGGGCTTTCAAACGAATGGAGAATAATGAATATGTTTGATGGGAGAATTATCAGTGGGGGCTTCTTATAGCATTGAACTGTATGCATTCCCCTAAAAAGAGAAAAAAGTTATTTGACTGATCAACTTCTAAGGCAGGATTAATCATTTCAATGGCCAGTCACTCGGTTCTGTTAAAATCTAAAAGAAACCCCAAGTGTATTACATGTAATAGTTGTTAATAGTAGTAATATTTCAAGCCCTCTTCCATTGTGTGATCATTGAGCTATGAATGCACTGGGATGAAGTTTTGGAGACCGAAGTCTACAAGTCCATGCTGCAAAATGGGAAAAATGTTTGTGAGATCGGACAACAAGTTGGACTAAAGTTACATCCGTTCATTCAGTGGAAGGAAGCCAAAGTCATACTGGATTGTACACCAATCACTAAGATGGGCCCTTCTGTCTAGACATATTTTCACTTAAACGGTATTGGTACATTTCCATCACTGTTAGAGTTCAGTTTATGCAGAGAGACAAAATCATAAATTGCATACATCACAATTGTTCAGGTAAGTTGTAATGTTTTTAACTATTTTGTGTGGAGAGAAACACTGATCCTCAAAGCACTACTTTATTCTATAAGCTCAGACAAACAACTGACTGGTGTAACAGCATTAAAGAGTATTGTTCATAAGGTACACTAGGAACCATAATTATGTTACATGCCCCCTTTTAAAGATTAATTAATAAATTAATTAAGTGGTCAGATTAATCAATTACTCAATTGAATTTAATACATATGTATGTGACACATAGCTCACCAAGAAGACCTGAAATTGATGTACTTTGCATGAGGGCATTATGATTCACTGTTACACTTAAAAGTTACAAAAACTTGAAACACCAAATTATACAGAACAGTGTAATTTTCTTACATATTTTACACGATTTATATTTTGGCTTTACTTCTGTAACTGTTTCCTTTTATCCCCTATGACTGTTCCCCCATTATCTGTTGTACACACAAATCTCCTGGACTGTGATATAAACACTTGTGATTTATGACTTGACAAGCCTGACTCTTTTAACTACACTAGTGATTATTTATCCACAGGCACATGTAAACCACATAAACATAGCTCAAACTCTGGTTTGATTTTGTTTTGCTTTACACATTTTTCTGCCTAGTCTGTGAAGAGATGATAAATCTCTATGAACTCTGGTAATACATACATTTTCACATGTTTGAAAATTATATTTTGGGAAGTTGCTTTTGACTCACAATTTCAGTCTACACTATGCTCCAAAATATTTTACTCACTGTATGCTTCAGTGCAAGTCTATTGACTTACTTAATATTTTCAACTAGACAATGTGCTTGCCTGCTTTAGAATCCATGAGAACTAATCATAGATGTAAATATATGAACTAATCAAAATAGAAATACACAAGATTATATGTCTTTAGTGCGTGTGCACTTGATACAATTTTTAATCACTTTTTTCTAACCAATATATACATGAAAATGTACATTTATTGTGTTAATTACCAAGTGTTACTTTACTGATTGTGACCATATCTCTGAACAGGTTTGACTTCTCTTCCATATCTTGTAATGTACAAATTATCAGTTTTATCCTTTGTTTTGACAGAGTGATTTTCCCCACTGTTTTGCTCTGTTGTATTGGTCACATCGCTATCCATTTTTTCAGCTTGGGCACTCTCATTAGATTTGAGAATGTGTGATCGGTTGCGTTTGTATTGACTACCACCAGGTGTTTCCAGTATGAATGAACGTGGAGAATCCATTTTCTCTTTCACAATAGCTGGTTGCCATTTCTGTTGTTGAAGTATCCGAACTCTTTCTCCATGTCTAATGTCCTTTAGGGGTTTTGTTCATCTGTCATAGTACTGTTTTTGATTTTTCTGCCTCTTTAGCATTCTAGCTTTGGTAACTTGCTGTGGCTGTGGTGTAGGTCTCAGCTTCTTTTGTGTTGTAGGAAGAAGTGAATTTAACTTCCTACTCATCAGCAGTTCAGCGGGTGAACCAATGTCATCAATTGGTGTGTTTCTATACTCCAAGATGGATCTTGATTACTATGGAGTGTTTTCGTTAAAATGTTCTTCACTGTTTGTACTGTGCGTTCAGCTAGTCCATTGCTACGAGGATGGTATGGTGATGAAGTCACATGTTCAAATCCCCACTGCTGGGAAAAATCTGCAAATTCAGATGAAGTATACTGAGGTCCACCATCTGACATGAGTTTCAGTGGAATGCCATGTCTTGCAAACATAGCTTTAATGTTGTTGATAACTGTGGTACTTTTTGTACTGTTCAGTTGTGCTACCTCAAAGTATCGACTGTAATAGTCTACAACTAGGACATAATCTTTTCCATTCCATTGGAATAGATCTGTTGCTACTTTTTGCCAAGGGCCATCTGGAATTTCATGCTGTAGCAATGGTTCCCTCTGTTGATTGGCAGATCTATGTGAGAGGCATGTGTCACACTTCAAAATCATATCCTTGATCTGAGAATCAATACTGGGCCAATACACTGCTCCTCTGGCTTTCCTGGTTGTTTTTTCAACACCAAAATGTCCAACATGGAGTAGCCTTAGCATGGTTGAGCGCAATTCCCGTGGAATGACAATTCTGTCTCCTCTCAATATGAGACCATCTGCTACTGATAACTCATCCCTACAGCTCCAATACTCATGTAGTTCCAATGGCACATTTGATTTATTGTCAGGCCACCCATTCAGAATTATGTTTTGCAACTGACATAGATCTTCATCTCTAGCGGTTGTAGTTTTGATACTCTGAAGTCTGCTGGCTTCAACTGGGATGTTCTCTACCACTGTAAGCACATGTTGTCTGACATCTTCTTCCATTGTACTGTCAGAGTCTGATGTATAAGCCCTGGACAATGTGTCTGCTATGACTAATTCCTTTCCTGGTTTGTACTTCAATGAGAAGTTGTACCGTTGTAGTCTTAACAGCATCCTTTGTAATCTGGGAGGTGATGCACTCAGGTTTTTCTTCATTATCATTTCCAGTGGACGGTGGTCACTTTCAACTGTCACACTTTGCCCATATGTGAACTGGTGGAATCTTTCCATATCAAAACTACAGCCAACATTTCTTTTTCTATTTGGGCATATCTAACTTCTGCATCAGTCATTGACCCGGATGCGAATGCAATGGGCTTATCATCTTGAAGAAGGACTGCCCCAAGCCAGGATTTTGAAGCATCACAACTTACAATTACTGGTTTCTTCACATCATAGTATGTGAGAACTGGCTCCTTGCTTAATATGTCCACAATCTGGCTGAATGCTCTCTCTTGTGGTTCCATCCAGATGAACTCTACATCTTTCTTCAGCAGTTTTCGTATGGGTTCTGTGATGGAAGACATGTTTGGCAGGAATTTTGCTAAGTAGTTTATAGCTTCTAAGAGTCTTTCAACTCCTTTTCTGTCAGTGGGTGCAGGCATATCTCTGATTGCTCTGGTCTTTTCGGGATCAGGCTTCACTCCCTCACATGATATAATATGACCTAGGTAGCCTACTTCTGGAAGTTTGAACACGCACTTGTCCTTATTCAGTGTTATGTTTAGTTCTGTGCACTTCTGGAGAACTTGTTCTAACCTCTGGTCATGCTCAGCTTCAGACTTTCCCCATATCAGAATGTCATCTATTTCCGTCTCTACACCAGGAATGTGCTCAAACTGCTGTGATATTCGTTTCTGGAACACTTCCTGTCCACTTTTGATTCCAAAGGGAAGTCTCTTATAGCAGTAGCATCCGAAAGGTGTGTTGAATGTAGTCAGTAACTGACTCTCATCATCTAATGCTTGTTGCCAGTAGCCATGATTTAGGTCAATCTTTGCTCCAGTCATCCTTGATGTAATTTCTTCTACTGTAGGCAATTCTAAGTGTTCTCTCATGATTGCATGGTTCAAATCTTTTGGGTCAAGACACACCCTCAATTTATTTGACTTTGGTTTTTCCACCACAACCATGGAGCTAACCCAGTCTGTCGGCTCGTCGACCTTTCTTATCACACCTAACTTTTCCATTTCATCAAGGGTAGTTTTGAGTTTGCCCCTGAGTGCTGTTGGAATTCTTCTAGGTGGGTGTATAACAGGACTGATACTTGTGTCAATTTTGATGTGGTATGGCTCCTTGAGACATCCTAAACCTTGAAACACACTTTTGTACTTGTTCAGCATTTCTCAGGCCTAAATCAACACAACTTTGTAGACCGAGAACTGCAGGTGAGTTAGTGTCGACAACATGGAAAGTTCCAACAATTTCAGAATTTTTGTAGCAGCACTGTAAGGAGCACTTGCCCTTCACTTTTAGCTTGGTGCCTCCATATCCTGTGAGCTTTGTGTTTGTGTGTTCAAGTTTAATGTCTTTCAGTTTCATTTGCTTGAATTTCTGCAATGGTATAACATTCACTTGGGCACCCGTGTCTAGCTTGAATTGAAGTGCGGTTTTCTCCTTGCCAAGTTAAAGTTTCACAAAAGCTTCATTGCTTCTTTGATTGCTGTTCACACCACCAATAAAGTGATCTGGACCCTCTGTGTCACTGTGGTCACTGTCATCATTGTGCATCAGGTGAACTGATTTCTGGCTTTTACACACTGCAGCAAAATGGTTTCTCTTGTGGCATTTCAAACACTTCTTGCCATATGCAGGGCATTGTCCCTTGCTATGATGAGTGCCACATTTCCCACACTTGCTTCTGCTGTTTGCTTGATTTTGAGGTGGTTTCATCTTCCTAGAGGTGCTTCTTAGAGCATGTACTGTGTGGTCTGATTCTATTGACTTCCCATGCTGTTTTGAACCCTCTATTGCTTTTACGATTACAGCAGTGTCCAAAGTTAAGTCACTCTCTTGTAGTAATTTTTCCTTCATTTCTTCTGAATGAACACCAACTACAAGGCGATCCCTGATCATCTCATCTCTCAAGGCCCCATACTCGCAGTCCAATGACAGTAGCTTTAAGTCTGTGATGAAATGATCTGCTGACTCTGCTGTCGATTGCACACGACTGTTGAATTTGTGCCGTAATACAGTCAGATTTTTCTTCGGTTTACAATAGTCCCCAAACTTCTGAAAAAGAATCTTTGGCTTGTTTTGCTCTTCTTCAGATAATGTCCAAGTGTTGAACACATCTCGTGCATCCTGACCAATGTATAGTAAAAAGTAGGAGCACTTTGCCTTGTCAGATTTCCATAAGGTACACTAGGAACCATAATTATGTTACATAAGTCACTTCCCATTCTGACATGACCTGTTTTGTGTCAACGCTAACTACAGCCATAAATTCACTGAGTCATGCAGCTATATCAACATTGTCTACAGCAGAGGATTGAAGCCGTTTGTGAATACAAGTTTCATCTTTTCATCAATGTCTTGTGACACTTGTGAAGTATTGTCGCATATATTGGGGTCAGACTAACTTTGTTTTCTGTGTCAGAACAATCAGTCAAATTGCTTTCACTAATTTGAGGTCCTCTCTGGCATTTATTCTTAGCATGCAAGGTCTTGATTTTTACCTTATTCCATTGTGAATTTTAAAATTGATCTAGGTTCTCCGTGACCTACTGGTTAGCATCAGAAGTTATCATGACCCTGGCTGTTGAAAGGGACCTTAAACTCTAACTTTGAACTTATAAAACATCTAGAACAGAGGGAATACCACATTTTGTCAGACGATTTAATCTCGGTCTCATATGTGCCTTTTTTCTTTCAGATTCCAAAAAACTTCAGAATTTTGGCTAATTCTGCCAGAATCACTAAAACTATCATTATGACATGAAACAAACACCAAATCTACCTTATGATATACAGTATGACTGCTTCTCAGACTATGAACAGATATTGCCTGGCTATATTTTGGAATCTTGTTAAGAAGATAGCAATTTTGGCTGGGTAATTTAGATTTTTTTTCTATTAATAAGCAGTACTAATGCACCACTATGGCACTGGACTCTGTAATATCCTCTACTTATTCACTGAGGTAGGTTTGTATATGTTATATACAAGTTAAGATTTTGTACAAGTTGCAGCTTGTACAGATATCTTGTACTAGTTGTGACTTGTACAGACAGCTTGTACAAGTTACAACTTGTACAGGTTAACTTGTCCGAGTTGCAACATGTACAGGTTTTGGACCTGTATAAGTTGCAACTTGTACAAAATCTCAATTTGTGCATAACATATACACTCTTTCACATTCTAATCATTATCTTCAAAAATATTTCAAAGAGATCTACATTATTAACTCTGTGCTGTTGCGCCCAAAATAGACTCACAAAGCCTGATGTTCCCCTGTTGTATCTACTGACCCACCTTTAATGTACTATTATTACCTTTTGGACTAGGTTGTATTGCTGCTTTGTGGGTTCTTTTCTTCTGAAATGTTCAAACTTTTCAATCTTCTAAGGGCAACAGTGGAAGAAATCTTATTTCAGCTTATTTTAGTGAACTGTCCCTAATGTTCCTGTCGCCTGTTCATTGTTGTTTCTACTCTTGACTTGATGTAATCCATCCACCTGTTGCCCTTCCTCAGCTCAGCTAAGATCAATATCCACACACCATCATTCTGATCCTCCATATGGGAACCCACATGACTGACATAGGTGGCACAATGGTAACAGGTGTGTGTCCCACCTCTGAGAACAGATTTTGAATTACACTGACACCTCATGTGGGAAAACTGGAAGTTGCTTGCCAATGGTTGACAGTATAAGCCCTTAACTAACTGTATGTTATGTTGTTTGCTACCCTTTTAACTGCTAGTCACAATAACCAATAAGGCGTGATGTAAAATATTGAATAATTACAAATAAAACAGCTTGATATTCTAAGAAGAGTTCTCCTGCCAAGAATAGACTGACATTCGAGACACCTTCAAAATTACTGTGCATAGGCAATGGATTGTTGACACTCACACACTAGAGTAATCTCATTCATTGGAAATGTTCATGTAGGTTTTACACACATATACTGACCATGGGTAGGGTATATCTCATCAAGCACTTGTTACATTGATTCTTATTTTCTTTTTCTTTTTTCTCATTTTATTTAGTCATAATATCTGGATCAATTAATCAAACAACACAGCACCCCACCAACTTGATCAAAATTTTCCTTTGGAATATGTACACACTTTGTGAACTCTCTAGTAAGAGCTATCTGCTCTGACTCTATGCACTTAACGACTTCTTTCTTTGGTTTGTGTGTAAGCAAGTAAGTTCTCCAAGCAATGGCATCAAAGCAGATGACTATAAGACTACAATAGCAAAAAAAACCACAGACTTTGCCATTGACAAATACTTGAGTTTAAGCATATACTCAGAGTTCATGATCACCTTAGATTATATTTGATAAATACCAAATTCACCAAAATCTAAAGTAAGAAAAGAACATGTTTCTCAGTTTAAATATGAGTTCAAGGAAAATTGGTAAATATAGGTCCTCCAAATAATTTTTCAGAGGAATGAACAAATTGAGACTTTCTTATCCCCTTAAGTGAATACACAATTTTCAAGGTTTAACAATCACGATTTTTTGTGGAAATAATTCCATCTTCCTGCTGCCAGGTCTCACTGTTACTATATTTCTTCCAATACTTTGACCATTTAGTAATAAATATGTGTAAAAACAAAAACAGAGCCTGAAGTGTGACAGAGGAAGAGATGGCTTTAAGGACATAAATAAACTATAAGCTTTTCTATTAATAGTTGATGTTTGACAGACTATCATATCAAAATACAATTCATTGGCAGCTCTTTGCAAGGAATTATTTATAAGATTTATCAACATGTTTCTTATTTCAAACACACCAGCAGTAATTTGAGAGAATAAATGGCTGAATATATAGGGAGAGAAGATTTCAGTAATATCTGAAAGATCATATCAACTAAAACATGCAGTTATTTGCAGAGTAAAATATAGAAAGGACTAAAATGTGTGTTGCTTCTAACCAAAGCATGCACAAATCTAACATTTAAAGTTTTACTTTTAACATGAATTGATAACCCATTAAGGCAGAATGAAATTGTGCAACTGTCTGTCTCTACTCTATTTGTTGTGTACAGTCTGTACACTCAAGTGCAGTGACATGGATAGATATTCATATTACACAGTAGAATCATTAAGAGCATTTTATGAGAGAAATCTGACTTCTTGTAAAATTCTTGAAGCTTCAATAACTGCAAAGCAAAACATTAATTTGGAATGTGGACGATTCTGTGGCACTTTGGAGCCATGTTTATATTTCACCATACACATTGGTGGGATGTGTTTAACTTGTATCATTGATGAATATAATGGTGTGGACCATCTAAATGAGTGGCAAAGGGAGGTGTCACTAGACACCTACATATGGTTCAAGAAGAAAGGTCCAAGTTATTTCGTTGGACATGCTTTATTGTCAAATACAGGACAACCAGATGGCAACTACCGCTTTACCTTTGTGAACCTGACTCCTGTTCCCACCAGATCAATGCTTATCAGTTTTGTCTTCAATGTTGGGAGAGCCAACAAAGAAATTAGGTTTGGAGTATACAGAAGATATGACAATAACATGTGTAATTACATACTTGTTCACCAGTGGATTACCATAAGCAATCATACTGGACAGAATGAATTATACATGAAAGGTGTCATTGTAGAGAAAGGGGATCACATTGGGTATTCCTTCCCTGGGCAGGGTGTGATTCGCTTCACTGGTGACACTGTTCAAAGATATTGTACATCTTCAAGTATTCCAGAGCTGAATAAAGAGTTTAGAATGCAAGCCCATCATTTTGGGAAAAGGAGGTACCAGTTTCAAGGCAAATTTAGACGTTACTAACTTTACCACTCCCTGATGTCTGTGTATCGGCCCTATATTTTACTGATTTAGATTATCCACTGCAGGAATGACCATGAGAGGCACAGTTCATCTTGACATATGAAAAAGAGTGACACTTTCCCCCATGAATTTTAAAAAAATGACTCAATTATAAATAAATAGGCACATCTGGGTCTTTGATAATTTGTCTCTTCAGGCAGTGATACAGATCACTCTCACAATTGAACGGGATGTACATTGGACCAAGGTGCATCTTCTCATCATTTCATCTAGTCAGCAGTATTTACATTATCCGACTAACAAAGAAAGAAACTAACAAACAAACAAACGTTCATAAATTTAATACTTTCTTCATGGCGGTAATTAATGGATTACCAATGCATATCCTGTGTGACAGATCTACAACTTGTTGGTGTGCAGCTTTCTTGGTGACAGTATATTTGTCACAGTCACTTATGGTAGTTTTAAATTAAGTGCAGCCAGTAAGATACAGACCTGATCAAAGAGTTCCATCTTTGCTTTGCTTGAGTGGTATTTAACATATCTTTATGTGTACTGAACAAGCATATTGATGGAATGTTGATATGGAGGAAACAATCCATACTAGTTGTACTGCACTTGTTACATGCATGCAATGCAATTGAAAAGAAATACTTATTTATAACATTTAACCAGTTAAGGTAGTATGTTCATTCTCAGAATAGCAAATTAATTGGAGTATATTCCCTGTGAAGAAATCGTTGTATTCAAGATTTAGTGGTTGCAACATTTACAGGAATTTACAATTTTATGGCAAATTTTACCACTGAGCCTCACAAAAATAGTGCTTTCAACATCTCTATTACTGAACAAAATAAACAAACACATATCATATGAAATGTTTCAGTAGCTTTTTTGGTTACCCAAATGCACAAACAATAAGCTTACACACATTGTGATTTGTGAAAGCAACGCTAAAGTAAAAATTAATATTACTAATTGATAAATCTTGCATAAAGTCAACATTTAAAGTTAAGGGGTCATTTACACTGATTAAAACAAAAATTGACTACTGTGTTCCTACAGAATAAAATTGCTGCACTGTTTGTCATTGCTGTATCTATTATGCACAATTTCGACACTTTATGCAGTGATATTAAGGGATGGTCATACTACACAATGGAAATATTCAAAAGTTGTATGGAACCGTTTTTATAAATTCAGAAACTGCTGAATTTGCCAAATAACAAGTTGATATTAAATTGGAATGTTGACAGTTCTGTGGGACATGGAAGCCATGTTCATTATTCTTAGTCCATATTAGGGGTTCTCAGTGGCCTAGTGGGTTAGCAGGTTTGGCACAGACTGCCATCTCTGTGTGGGTTGGACCCAACTTTGGAAATTTCACCAGATACCAAATTATGATTCAGGAAGAAAGATCCAACTCACTCCACCAAAAAATTGACTGTAAAATAGAGCAATGCTAAATGGGGATCTCAATTTAGTTTTGTAGACATTACCCCAGTACCTGCTAGATAGAAGCTTGTAAGTTTTATCATCACAGAGATATAAGGTTTAGAGTGTACATAGGATATGACAGCCACATATGTGACTTTGTGCTTTTTTATCTGTGCATTAACAGCAGAAATCATATGGGTAACAGGGAATATGACACAGCTGTTTTCGTGGCTATATCTAGAATAACTACACTTTTAAGGCCATAAATTTCTCACACCCTCCGTATTTATCATTTTTAAGCAAGGCTAGCAAAAACGGCAGGCATGGTTTTGCCACGGCCACACAAGTTTATTTATTTATTTATCCGTTTATTTATTTATTTACTTATTTATTTGGCTTTAACATCACTTCCAACACTGTACACTTCATATCATCACGGGTAGTTTTATGGGCAGAGGAAACCCGTATATAAAGTTGGCCAAGGTTCTGTACTATAAACTGCCGACCATCAGTAAGCAACTACCAACTTTCCCACATAGGGTTCAGGGTTTGAATCGCCAATGTTAGAGGCGGGAGACAAGTGTGTTACAACTGTGCCACCGTGGCCATTGCCATACAAGTTGAATGGAACAGTCTTCGACAAATTGTTAGGTCCCAACAGACCATCTCCAGTTTCAGGTTCCAAATCAAGACAGAACTTTTCAGATTGGCATACCCACAACTATAGTCAATACTCCCCGGCACATGCTTACTAAGTTTTGAGATACTTCCTGGTGTTGGACAGTCCCTTTTGGGATTTGAGGGAATTTTAGGATCCTTATCAATTTTGCAATATGCTAATGTTTGTATTATTATTATTGCTTGTACAAAAAAATTGATCATATTGATCAGGTTTACCTTCACACAAGCAGGTTTGATTCACTTCACTAGTGACTCAAAGATATTGTACATTAGTAGCAATTTTTGCTTTTGTTGAACAGCTTAACATGGCACCCCATCACATTTTCCGATAAAGACAAATTAATTTCAAGGCATATTCGAACTTCCGGTACTGTAGTGGTTATAAGGTTCTCACATGTAAGGTATTTTTCCAAGCAAGTTGAGTTTAGTATTGCATCGAAAGACTCAACAAAATATGCTACACAACAATTACGATATATCGCATGTATAATTTTACATATTACTAATAGAATATATTAATTTATGGTTCAGTAGCCAATAGAGTTCATCAACTTTCAAAACAAATCATATCATACTTCAAACATCAGATTACTTCACCAGTACTTGTCAAGAGGAAAATTAGATTGGTTCAAAAATTCAAATTGGATAATATGAGGGAACATGTGTCTGGTTTATAAATAAGCTGAAACTACCCCACAAGACATTCCTTATTTGTTTGATGTCTTTGTGCCTGTCATAGGTGTAATCACATTTTATACTAAATTATATATATTCTTTGTTGGTACATATACATGTGATGTGACTGAATCTTTATAGATGCTAAGTTACCCATAAGGTGTTTATTTATTGAAGTGTTTCAGTTATAAACTTATCTCTTTTATGGATTCACATTTTGTCAGTTTATTGTTAAATGTTCACTTAATGAATAATATAAGCTGTGTCTATTACATGACACACTTTCCCATCAGTTATCAGTTATTATACTGTAGTCTGTATGAGACAATATTATTGTATGATAATTAACCAATAAAAGGACGTATATGTAATTGGAGTTGTTTGTGAGCTAAATAAGTAAAAAAGCTGTGGACTGCTTCTTTTGATGAAATGTTCAGGATTTGTAAGCAATGGCACAAGGAACACTTGATTAAATTGTAGCGATGATCCAGATTACCCTCTGTATCCAGGAATTTATAATGATTTTTGTTGCACTAATAAGCACTCATAAGTTGGCCATTGGCAAAGGTATGCACTCTCTGAGTGTTCTTGTTTAACTATGTTATTTTGTTTCATTACTTGTCTTTTTTTGTTTCATTTTTCTCAACAATTTCCGCTGGTTTAAGACTGAATGATATATTCTATTATAACAAGTGATCCTTAAGCTGAGTTCCTTTCCTACGATTCTAGTTGTGATATATTATAGGAATAAAAGACATATTCGAGTGCTTTATGATGGTTTTAAACTATCGAGCGGCTGAATATTAAAGCCACGAAGCCCGAATTTGTCTTTTATTCCTATTCTAAAATGGTTATATTAATAATTTGGTCAAAATAAGTGGTAAATCTTACGCAAAAATCAAAACAAATCCAACGCCACGTTGGCTGTTCCATTAACTAAACATGCATAGTGATGGATGTGTAAACAGCCTTTTGGTTTAAATATTGTTAGGAAATACCCACAGAATTCCGTGATCTCATAAATATTTATGAGCAGTCGATCTTTAAATGAAATATTGATAAAAAACCCTACAGAATTATTTGACTTAGTATTTGCTGCATATAATTTAAGTTTTATTTCACCGTGAGTTGTTTGTTTACGTTTGTACGCAAAGGGACGATGTACGAGATTTCAACAGCGTGCTTTATTTACCGTTCTATATTCGCGGTTCAAGCATTGCACAAAAGACGTGTCCACGTTCACTGCGCAGCCTACCATTTTAGAATTGGAATTATAATCACTGTAATGGAATTGTGAAAGGTTTTTAAATATTTAAATCTATTGTTAGTAATGGTGTGCAGTATCTTTCATTTGGATGTAATTTGTTACTAATACATGAATCAACCCAATGATCTTGTTATTTTGAAAGATTGCAAAACTGAAAGGCGGGGATTGGGAAGGTTGCATGTTGGGTGCTACCTTATTCAGTGGCATCTGAAAGTTGTGTAGTTACCTTAACTATAAATAACCTTTGACCTTTGTAATATTTTTTTCCGCCTTTTCACACAAATTTCCCTCCTGCCTCACTTTAACTTCAGTTTCCATTGAGGCAAGTCGCCATTTTATGTAACTGTATATATTTCATATGGAACTGAAAATCAACTTTAACTGTATTGTGTGTTTTACAAAGTTTATTTTATATGGATTTTAGTATTTTATGGACCTGATTGTAAGTAAAGTACCTGTGGACATTTTGCCTCAGGGCAATGCTGTGGAAGAGGAGATTTATGACTCTGCTTTGAGTCGTGCTTGTTTAGCTCTATCTGTTAGAGCATTCTTACAGGGCTGTATTCAATTTATTCCTCACTGGTCCATTGGACTGACTTTTGTCATCAAACCATTAAAATTTCACAGCATACAAGCACGATTCAAAGCAGTTGGCTCTGCTTTATATATTTTTCAGTATGGTGAAAACATTTGATTGTTATAAATATGGGGGTCATCATGCACGACCCATTAACAGAAATTGCAAAAATATTGAAAAGGACCAGCCCATGGACACAAATACACAAATTTTGAATGAATTAAAGAATCTTAGTGTAAGAATGTTGCAGATGGAAAATAGGATGGACAATATTAGTTCCAAAACATCTTCGCCTGCAAGGTCATTTTCTAGAAGTGAGACAGGTAGTCAAGCTCTAGTGAGATCTCCCGAGGCTAGAACCCAAGACCTGCACGAGTCTGCAAGTAGCTTGGAAGATTACTTAGTACTACCAACTCTGGCCACGATTCGACAATCTAGAAGCATACAAGAGCAGGTGGACACCAGGATCAAAGAACTCCAAGCAGTCAACAAGGACAAAGGCAAGTTTAAATCTCAAAGGGGTGGGTCAGAGACTATTTGGGTCAAAAATGAAATTGCATGGCCTCATAACTTTGTACTGAGTGGTAACATGAAAAATAGAGTTACATACGATAGTCTGTCACTTAGCCAATGGGTCTCAGGTTTTGCCACTATTGTTAAGGATGAAAGTGATATAGAAACAAAGAACCAAATGCTAGAATACTTGTCAGAGCTAATGGAGGACTCACATGACTTCGGTTGGTCCTCTGCCAAAGGCTCTCATGCCGTTCTGCTCTGCAGAATGGAGGAAGGTCGGGTTACATGGAAAGACACTCAAAAAAATTGACCGAGTCAGAAGAGCTTATGCTCATAGGTCTACCTCTCAGTCACAAGGTCCCAGTGGTAGCAAAAAGACTAGTCCTAAAGATGTACCTACTCCTTGTAAATATTACCAAAGAAACTCGTGTTCTCATAAGAATGACCATGAGACAGGAGGTCGCACCTACCTGCATATCTGTAGCATTTGTCATGGACAGGGCAAAAACTTGTCTCATTCGTCTAGGGACTGTCGCAAATCAAAAAACGACTAGGGCACTGCATGCCAAGTATTTCAAAAATTGACACTTGTAAAACCCATAAAAGTCGAATAATCAGAAATACTGAATTAAGTTCCAAAGAAAGTGATGACTGGAGGTCAGATTGGATTCAGTGGTCGGGTAAATGTCAAAAAACTCCCCATCAAATCCATAGCAGTCCATATTGTCAAGCAAATAAACCATTTACTGGTTTATAGTGCTACCATAAAAGATATACTAGTTCTAAAGTTGTCAAAAATCGTACCATGCAAAACAGGCATTTAACCCAATTACATAAGTTGACAAATGCCAAGCGATCAAATGATCAATATGATTCAATACTGTTAAATAACAGATTCAACGTGTTTAATAGTGCTGAATTATTTCCTGAAGGTGCGTTAACAAGCACAAAAAGTGAATCAAATGTTGATTGTTTACATGTGGACGATAAATGTCAGTTTGGGAAAAATAAAACCAGAAAATTAAAGAAAAAACTTGATAAAAATCATACTGTCACAAAAGTGGTATCAATGGTAACTAATTCCAGTGAAACTGAGGTGAATGTTGTAACCAAAAGTCTCAATGAAAACGCTGGAGGTGAGTTACTTACTTGTACCAAAAATGCCAGTGCGTCAGATCTCCGACGGCGTCGTCCTGACGGTCCAAGTGAAGGTGATAAATATGATCTGGATTTAAGGTTTAGGCCCCGTCACCAAAACAAAATTGCTGCTGCAAAAGATTGTAATACATTTCGCAATTGGAACAGCCAAAACTGTGAAAAATTCGGATTTATCCCTCTAGGTGACTTTCGCCTTCCCCCAGTATATTTAAACAACCTGTCCAAAGAAAAAATATTCAATAATAACAGGCGAATCAAAGCGTCAGGAACTCATAATTTCCTTGAGTCTCAGATCAGAATACAATCCCAACTAAAATCTGAAGTATGGGAACGACACCTAGCAGGTTATTGGGATTTCCAGTTACTGTTCTTAATAAAGTATGGTTATTCCCTAGACTTCGATCATAACAGTCCCTTACAAAGTGTGGACAAAAATCATACCTCGGGTATACAATTTACTGATGACATACAAGCTTATTTATCAGAAGAAAAGTCATTTGGAGCCATATTAGGCCCCTTCAAAGAATCCCCTTTCAATGATCTGCATATTTCACCATTTTTAACAAGGGAGAAGCCTGGGGCCCCTTATAGACGAGTCATTGTGGACTTAAGCTTCCCTCATGGTTCATCTGTAAACGATGGAGTTCAAATGGAAACCTACCTAGGTACCCCCTTCATTTTGACCCTACCTACCATAGATAACATCACAAATCAAGTTAAAAAACTGGGTAAAGGTTGCCACCTTTACAAAATTGACCTCAGTAGGGCCTTCAGATGTGTATCTGTACTTACACTATGAATCAGCCCACCATAGCCCATGCCACAAAAAGGCCCATATGGACAATTCTTACGCATCAGGAGAATTTGTTCAAAGAATGATGATTTCATTGACAATGGAATTAAAATGATTGAGCACTACATGAGGAGAGGGTACCCATTCAATACTCTCAAAAATCATATGCTCAGTGCAAGCAGGTTCACACAAAATGACCTACTTGAGGTTAGGACAAAAGATCCCACTACCACCCCAGTCATGACTACCAAATATAATCCACGTAACCCAGACATTAAGGGGTTCAATTGGAATATAATCCAACATAGCAATGACTGTGCTAAAACATTCCCAGACAAACCCATCATTGGCTTTAAGAGATTACCAAATCTTAGAGATTTGCTTACCAATGCTACCATATCTTACCCACCAAATAATTTGGAGCCGAAAAAACCAATACCCACTCGCTGCACGAGACTGGGTAAATGCAAATATTGCCCTATAATTTCAAGAAACAACAAAATTACCTGTAAAATCAGTGGGGATAAATACCAGCCCAAAAATCTCCCAAACTCACTATCATGTGAATTGAGTGATATTGTATATCTGATCACATGTAAAAAATGTGATAAATACTATGTTGGTGAAACAGGAAGGGCGTTCAGAGCACGAATCTATGAACACAAACTCTCAGTGAATAAACCAAAGGATAGCAGAGTAACCCCTGTTTCCAAACATTTTACTGGAAAGGGTCACTCAGCTAAGGATATGCAGTTTACTACACTTGAATGGTGCACTCCCAAATACAACACTCCATCTACAGCCCACAGAAGGAGGCGTGAGCAGTGGTGGATGTGGAATATTGGAGCAATCCACCCAATAGGCATAAATCAATTATTTGAAATTTGTGCATATTTCGGTCTTTTAATCATTTCACACTCATGGAAGACCACCTCCCCTTTGCTTTATTACTTTAAATGCACATCTATTCAAATAGGCAGAGTATATAATATAGGATACCCAGCCCAAGGATTATCCCATATTCACCATATAAATCAGAATAACTAAGTTATCAAATATATAGATATTATATGGGTTTGTGATGCAATAATCATCTGACGCCACATCATACAATACGTCACGCAAAATTACATCACAAATCATGTAACTAGTTCATTTTGGCCTACAGATAAGCTGGTGATGAAAAATCAGTAAATAAAAAATATTTATTGAAATAAAGAGTTTATTCATAAAACAAATTTATTGCAATAATAATAGACAATAAATATATATTAGTGTGCTATTTACATATATACATCATTAAATATTCATGGATGTAAAGGCGAATTATATCTGTAGAAGATGCCAGAAAGCATTCACTAAGAACAGTAATCTAAAAAGGCATAAAGCTAATGTTCACTTAAGCACCAGATATAACTGTCTTACCTGCCCCAAAACATACAAGCGCAGAGAGGACATGATAAAACATAGTAAGAAATGTCTTATCAACAAACTGAATGAAGGATGTGAAGAGAATCAGCCCCCCATGGACCACCCCTCCACTAGTAGAAAGGTCCCCAATAACGCCCCATCAAATGCAATCACTGATGTTATACAGGATTTGATAGTCAGTGATAGTGAAGATGAAGAGGTAGCAGCTATGGCTTCCAAGATTGAATCAAAATTGATTGGAAACACAGTGTCCAGGCAAACTAACACAGATATCAGCAACATCAGTACTTGTGATAAATCTACAAATACTGAACCACTCATCGTGATAACTCCTGATTTTAGAGTTAGGAGAAAAACTGTCACTCCTAACCTTTGACAAAAGCCTCAAAATATTTGTGGATACACTTAACAGTGACATTGTTTTTTGTAAACCTGATCTTGCAAGAAAAGCCAGTCCCACAACACAGATTGGCCTCCTGACAGCACAACCCACCATCAACCGTAGCAGTCAGACCAACAAGAATACCCCTGTTGGTGCAAACCAAGATCATTTACTCCACATGCCTTGTTTGGACTTTCACTCAACATTGGAAGATCCACAACCATCCACATCCACTGACACAGCCACCACAGCATTACAGGGTACGCAGTCTGAATCACACATGGAAACTACACCAATCCCCACACTGGATGTAACCTCTAAAGAAGCAGACACATCAGTAGAAGTCACCTTAGAACAGATGTGCAGCCGCAAACCCACACACCCAAGCCTATTTGTACCACCACAGAAAAGGCAGAAAATAGGCTTGCACCTCTTGAAAATATGCAAAGACTTCTAAAAAACAGACATTAAAAATAAATCAGTAATTTTATTTTTATTAATTTTTTAGATCTAAATTAAATTTATCCAGGAAATAAATTTTATAAGCAGAGCACCATGATTAATACCAATATTTTAATCACAGCTGAACGTAAATACACACATATTCACGCATATTTATTCATACTGGTGACTAACTACATCATAAGTTTTGCACTAGATAGATTGAAAATAAATATACAAAATACCTTTAAAGCATAAGAAGACAAATTTAGACATTAAATAATAAGTAACAATGAATAAATTGTTCCTAGATAATTTGTCTTTTTTATAAGTCTCAATTACAGATGCCTTATATTTTGATTAGTGTCACTGATTCATATTAACCACTGGCACTACATATACTAATCTTGTCATTAAGGTATATGTATCATATATATATTGAACATCTGTATCTTTTGCATCACAAGTACACAATACACATAAAATGTAATTTAAACATATATCAGTCCACACTTATGATCAGACTACATAACTAAGATACCATCTCTCAGGGCACTATGAGTGGACACATCATAATTATACTACCTCCTATATATATGTATATATCTAGGCCAGAACCTACTATATATACATTTCATTATATAAAGACACACATATCCCCAACATATTTATTAATTACAGAATAAATTAAAATATGACTCACCTGATAATACTTACCATTCCCACACCCAAAAAGGTGCAAAGAGTGCAATGCACCGGTTCACTGCACCGGTGCAAAGGTGCAAAAAACAGGTTCATTTGCACTTCTCAAAAAGTACTTCAGGGGGGATCTTAGCCCTATATCTCCAGCCTCTGATGAGAAAGTTTTATTTACAATAACTTTCGAAACACAATACACATAACTGCAGATATTGTGTAAGGCACATCCACGATATCTATTGTGAATTTTTTACTTGAGTGAGAATTTGCACTTCAACAAACCCTTGTTGTTATTTGATGACATAATAGGCCATTCAGTTGTAAGCAAATCCCAGGCCTCATTCGATACTCTAAGGGCCCTCCTCGTGGACCTAGGTTTCGACATAAGTGAAAGAAAAGTACTCAAACCTGCAACTAAAGTCACATGCTTAGGGGTTGATATTGACACTATGAAGTTCACAGTTTCCATAACCCCTGACAAAGTAAGAGAAATACTACTAGAATGTGAATTATGGGTCAATAGATCAGAATGTACCAAAAAACAACTACAATCCCTACTGGGTAAATTGCTGTATATCACCAAGTGCGTTCGCACCTCCAGGCCATTTTTAAATCGCATGCTTGATGTGCTAAGGGCAGCAGATAAGCTCACAAAAATCTCACTAAGCGTGGACTTCAAAAGGGATTTGAACTGGTTCCAAAAATTTCTCCCACGTTTCAATGGTAAGGCTTTTATAACCCATAGACCCATTACAGAAGAAATTGAACTAGATGCATCCCTCCAAGGTCTGGGGGCCAGATGGGGCCACCAAGTTTATACTATTGCAATTCCCATGGGCTATGAGGACTTTACAATTGTACATTTGGAGATGCTAAACATCTTGGTTGCCATTCGTACTTGGGCCCCTCAGTGGCAAGGAAAAGCTGTCAGAATTTTCTGTGACAATGCAGCTGTGGTATCAGTCCTTAACTCTGGCAAAACCAAAGATATGACATTAGCAGCAATTACCAGAAACATATTCATGGAAAAAGCCCAAGCTGACATATGCTTAAGAACAACACATATCATGGGCAAAGCCAACAAAATAGCTGACAGTCTCTCTAGATGGAACATGGGCGTTCATTACCAGCAAAAATTCTATCATCTACTTCCTGTACATGTATAGACAAAAATTCCTGATAAAGGACTTGAAATTAACTGGTCTGTATAACATCTACAGGTCCCACTGGCAGGATGTCAGGTTTAACAGCCAGAGCCACCAGTAGAATCCACCAGGCTTTTGCAGATTCCACTGTCAAGTCATATCAAGCAAAATTCAGAAATTTTGTGGCCTTTTGTTGTGTTGCCGCCATTGACTTTAAAGCATTATCCCCAGTAACCATCTTAACATTCTTAGAGTTCCTTACCTTCAATCACATTTCCCACTCAGGCCTTATAAACTACCTTTCAGCAGTCAAAACTACTCTATCCTCATATGGCATTGATACTTCAGCCTTCAGTGATCCACGGATTAAGTTGTATAACAAAGCAATCATGAGACATAGGCCTTTCAACCCCACTATAAAACCTATCATAGATATCCCCATGCTTAGAAGAATAATCCAATGCACAGACTCCATGTACATGGGCCATATTTTCAAAGCAGCCATATTAATGTCTTTCTTCAGTTTCGTAAGGATATCCAACCTGGTTCCCCATTCAATCTCCTCATATGATCCCCTAAAACAGCTTTCTAGGGGTGACCTCATATTTGCACCCCCAGGTATCAATGTCATTATTAAATGGTCTAAAACCTTGCAAACCAGGGACAAAATCAAAGTTCTTAAAATCCCCTCACTAGGTTCCTCCTCCCTCTGTCCTGTGACTGCTATGAAAAAATTACTTCTTCTCACCCCTGGCTCAAATAATGACCCTTTGTTCCCAATTAAATGTTACTCAAAATGGGTTCCTTTGAGTGATACTCGTCTCAAAAAGGCCTTTAGTACTATACTTTCAAAACTCAATCTAGGTGCAGGTCTCACCTTTCACTCCCTTCGCCATTCAGGTGCCACCCTGGCGTTCAATCTAAATGTCCCCATGCAGGATATCCAAAGTCATGGCACCTGGACGTCGGAGGCAGTCTGGGCATACCTCACCCAAGATCATAATGCCTCTACATCTGTGGCCACCTCCTTTCAAACTCTCCTACACACCTAAACTACCTCCTACTGGGGGCTTGAGGTGTTTATACTTTGTGTAATCTTTAACTTAAAATCAGTAACAAAGTTAATCTAGCAGTTTACAATTTTAAACCATACATAGTCAATACATTCAGTGGTTACTCCACTTGAGAATTCACAGTAGTCAATCATAGTTCTCCTATTAAATACATTATTCCAGTAATACTGCTTAAGTTTCAACTTAAACTCACATTTCACATTGTGTATTGTAGTAACTGAAACTACCTTTAAACTTAAAGTCGGTTTCCAGTAATACTGGTTAAAGTTTTCACTTAAACTCAGATTTCATATTGTGTATTTTAGTAAACAGAAAGTATATGTTCAAACTTAAGGTCGCTTAACTTGATCTTGTTATCTTTGTCATCAATTATATGGTTAAGGCCACCTCAAAGTATTAGGGTAATTGGTGACCATTAGGTCACTTTGTCACTTAACAATCCATTAAGTTAAGGTGGCCTTTTAAATGTAATTTGTTGTGGTGTAACAGTATGTATATATGAAGTAGTACATGTATATACTTTAATAAAATTCAACTTCCCCAGTGTGACTTTTAATGCCTTAGTAAATGAAGTCAGGACACTGTATGTCCTTTTAATATAGGTCAGTAACATATAAATAAAGCCAAACAGCTATATATACTTAAAAATGGAAAATTAGAATGATGTATAAGTCTAAGAACTATCCACAGAAATATATTATATTCATAATGTCTGAATCACTCAAGTTAAATGTCATTGATTCTGTTTGATCTTTTGGTTTAATGTACAGTTCATTGGGATGAAATATGCTGTAATAAACCAAGTATTGGGAGGTTTTGTTTTAACAATGGAGTTCACTATGGCAACAACAAAGGGATACTTACTGCATGACAACTTGTGTTCAGACTTAACTTTTGGATTGTTTTTTGTTTGTTAATTTATTTCTTAATCTCTGTTATCCTAAACTTTAGGTATGGAGGAAAATAAAATATGAATCTCTCCGCCTGGTTCCAACAGCTTGCGTACAAAAGGCTTTATTTTGAAATATATACAAATATTTCATACTCTTCAGCACCATATAAGTGCTGAATTATAAAGTGTGCAAGACTATGTGTTAATGTCCCTGAAAATTAACAAAGCTGTTAAGAGATCAGCATGACGCTAATGCAAGTATAAAATGAACTAATGTCAGCTCGAAATAAAATAGATTTGCTGTTTTTAAAAGAAGGAAAAAGTATACATTTCTCACGTGAGGAGTTTAAATGTTCTTATAGAGTATGTTTGTACCTTTAATAACTTTAATGTATCACATATAGTTTGCTACTGGAATGTAATTTTATTTTACTATTTCTTTCTTATTTTATTGTATCTTATTTTTAACTTGTGTTCCTTAGGTTTCTTTGTAATTTTTTTGTCATCGGATGACCTATGCTGTGCATTTTGTTTTGCACGATTTGCTGTGCTATACAGTCATATGTGTAAACGAACAATCTCCCTAAAATTCAAATAAAGTTGTGTTATAAAAAATGTTAGAATATAATGTATCAAGGTCATTTCAAAGGCATTTTCTTCAGTACAATTGGACAAGTGTTCTGTATTGTACAAAGTATATTCTATGTAATATGAACATTAAACAAGATTTTCAAGTGTGAGTCTAGCAAGGTTCATGTTTCTAGAGATCACTTTTTTCACTTTTTTTGTCATCTGACTTCAATAGAATTTGCATGTTCAGCTAGGGTTCTGCGCCTCCAGAACTGCTTGTGATTGCTTTAAAAACCTGATATCAGTGCCCTACTGATGGCTTTGTAACTCATGTCTGTAGACCTATTCTATTCTGTACTTTTATAGTGCTTAATCTCTGCCAGGCAGACTCCAGGCAAAATCCAATTCAAACAATCATTGTTACATGCAGACACTGAATAGAGGATATGCTAAGTTGGGAAAGCCTTTTTGAAGAGATATGACTTTAACCTTTTTCTGAAACAGGCAAGAGTTGGGGAAGAACTGGCCTCAACAGGTAAATCATTCCAAACCGTGGGAGCATCAAAAGCCAAGCTGTGGCCAAAGTGTTTTTTATTTATTTATAGATTGATAGAACGGTGTGAACGGTGCTAATTTGTACTATATCTTCCACAATGAGTAGACAAAAGAGAACCAAAATAACTGGGATGACCACTGTGAAGAGACATGTAAACTAACGTGGGGGTCTTGAAGATGCAGCAAAATTCAACTGGGAGCCAGGGGAGTCATTTGATAAGAGTAGATACCAATGTATATTTCTTAGAGTTTGTGACAATCCCAGCAAGTGTGTTTTGGATACACTGCATCTTGCACATGTTGAGACTGGCTCCTGAAGACAGAGTTGCAGTAATAAAGGCAACTACTCACCAAGGCATTAGTTGCCAGGACAGCAGCCTCATCAGTCAAAAACTGTATAACCTCATGCATTTGTATGAAGCAAGTATTATAAATATTGCGGAACTTTTCGACCTTGTGTGAACGATCTATGAGGCTTGTGCTTCTAGGGATCACTTCTTTGGGGTTATTTTTTTCTGTCCAGATTTATAAATTTTGCAATGTGGTGTATCCTGTACTTTCACCCCAGGTAGAAATTTCTCTTGGAGTTGTGGCGATGTGGTAAAGGGTTTGATAGGCGGTAGTGAGAGGCAAGGGTTTATCACTAGTGTAGTCCACTACTTCTTATTGCTTTGCATCTTTGTAGACCAAAACAAATTGCAGACAATATCACTGGAAAAGTGTTAGTGGTGAAAGCTGAAGCCATGCTCAAATCGTTTTTGTCCAAAGTGTCAATTGATTCTAAGTTATGAATAGATGTATTCTATTGTGTGGCGATTTGTCATTAAAAGTGATGCTAAAATTCATTGTGATATCTATGAGAAAAAAACTTATTGCTGGTACAGCCAGTGATTCCACTCTAACCAGATGTGGAAAGAATGGGTGGCTACTCATAGATATATGTAACATTTACCTTTCTCTCCAATAATACATGGTACTTAAGTAACAATCACGTGGATTGCCTTCTTTTCAGAGATCCTAATTTTCTCTTCAAAAACATTATACCATAACAAACACGACATTCCTTAAAACCTTACTTACTATCTTTCTTTTTCAGCATTACTAGATGGATGTCCTTATTACAGCTTTAAAATTAACCTTCCCATGTGTATCTTGTACTATAATTCTCCACTTTTCCAAGAAAGTGTCAAATAATACGTCTTCCATATCTTGTTGCTTTAAAGCATCTGAAAATTATTTCCGTCATGCAGCCAAAGTCCTCCAGTCACTTTCAATACCTTTAGGCAGTTGGGTTCAACCTAGGCCTTTCAACACAGGGTACCTTTTCAGAATATATAATCCCACTAGGGACAAATTCTGAGGGCATATCCCATTTTGATGCTGCCTTTTGAACACGACCTAAAACCAGAAGTTTCACTTTGGCTTCAGGATATATTATGAGACATCCATTTCAAAATAATCTTCCCTTTTTTCATGGACATCTTGTTCTCACTTACTTTCTTAGCTTTAGTTCCTTTTTCTGTCTTGTCTCTAGGTGCTGTCAAATAAAACCTAACCAAAGACAGCTTTTAAACTAACTGTACGAATTGAACTTTCATCTTCACTTTGCTTTCCTGTACAACTGATTGGTTGCTCTGTCGACTCTTTCATGCATCACTTACCCCAACCACTGGCCTTTACCTCAATCTTAATGTCTTCACATCAACTTCGATCATAAATTTTCAACTTTTTTCCATCTTACTGGAATTACTCATTCGAGCTGAACGTTGCTTTCAAAGCTGTATAGGTCATATAACGATGGGTAGTTTTACTGGTAGAGAAAACCAGTGCATACAGTTGGTCAGGGAGTTTGTACTGTAAACTATCGACCAACCGCAAGCAACAATGAGCTTTTCCACTTGAGGTCAGTTCGGGATTTAAACTCTGATTTCAGATGTGGGAGGCAAATGCATTGCCACTGCACCACTCTGTCCCTCCTTTACTTGAATGAAAAACTTAAGTTGTTACATTCGCCGAAACTGGCAATTTAGTTGACAGTATTTCACCTCCAGCAGCAAGCCTGAATGATGATCCTTTTGTAATTTACTGTTTCTGAATTCCTGACAGCTGGAACATCACCACAGTATGCAGTACGATTATACCAGCTAGTCCCTATGTTAAAAACCTCGGTGTTATCATTGATGAGGAGCTTACATTAAATAATCACATAACTTACATCTGCAAGTTCTGCTGTCATTATCTGAGGAATATTCATACAGTTCAGCCATATTTGACCACATCATCAGCTAAAACCATTGTGCATTAAGTTATCTCTGCAAAATTGGATTGCTGCAAATCTCTCTTTGTCGACATCCCAGATTTTCTGATCACAAAGTTACAATGTGTACAAAATGCTGCTGCTAGGATTGTCCTGACTTTGAAGAAGCACAACTCTGTAACACCTTATCTGATGAAACTGCACTGGCTACCTGTAAAACAGTGCATTATCTACAAACTGAACCTCATTGTGTTCAAAGTATCAAAGGGTGATGCCCCGACTACATTCAATCCTTGCTTTCCATAAACCAACTAGCAAGACCACTGTGCTCAGGTGACAAAATGTATAAACTAAAAGAGCCTTAATGGAAACTGAAAAATAAGGGATACAGATCTTTCCGTGTTGCACCACCTCGCTACTGGAATAGCCTACCCGATGATGTCCGCAACATCGAACTGGATTTACATGACTTCAAGAAAAGACTTAAAACCTTTCAATTTAAGAGTGCTTTTGTTGGCGTAGGCAGTGATTAGCCAATCAGTGACTAGAATTATGCTATATAAGAACTAACTATTATTAATATTATTTTAATTTGGGACTTTATTGCCATCTTGTGATATTTTGAATGAATCTATCTGTTACTATGAACCTTACTTTTTTGTTTCTTTTGTAGACACCAAAAGTCTAAGTAAATGAAAGTTTGTTGTATTTCAAGTGCCAAGTTCATTTAAATTTGGAATACTACAAAATGAAAAATCCTTTATCAATATCGTGTAAGAAAAAAATTCTTAGTGGTGAAAAACAAAATATATTTGCATCAGCCAGATGTGGAAAATCCCCATGTAATATAATAAAGCATTATATGTATGATAATTTCATGAGTCATATTAGTTAAATTGTACGATTTTCTTTTGGAAAACATGGAATTATTATTTTTGCTTCCCAACATTTATTGAGTTTTAAATTTAACTCCAAAAATATGAGAGATATGAAGTTCCTTCTTTATATTTGTATATATTTTCTCTTGTCAAGCCTTTCATTCATTTAAATAAGATATAATTATCTTAATTGTAAATCTATTCCTGGCTTGCACTAATAAATAGCTGTCTGTCTACTGTCTGTATTTTTTTCGAAATCATTTCAAAGAAAGCTGAATTATTCATGCCCAGTGAATTAAAATATCAAGAGCAATAAAACACCATGAAAAAATACAATCAGGTACAGGGTTATGGAAACTTTGCCTGCTGGTATTTGAATTATTCATCTGGTTTGTTTGAAAAATATTTAGTCCATTGAAGTTAAGTGGCAATTTTCAATTAAATATTGAAATCTTATATCCATATATTTCCTGTTAGACAATTGTACCTCATGTTCGTGACATTTGATCATTTTCCTGTGGTTTTATTACACATTATGGGTGGGTGGGGGGGTGTTAGTAGCAATCACAGAAAAAAAGGTTGGGGAAATATGTATAAACATTCTCTACTTAATTAAAAATAAACAAGAACTAGTATATCTGAATAGGTAGGTACTAAGACCTCCCCAGACTGGTACAGTTTGTAAATATAATTGATACCACTATATCATGTGCAATTTTAGAAAGCAGGGGACATTAATCTAGGGACTTACAATTACTAGGCTCCTTGTCTTTCAGATTAACAAGAGAAAATTAGTGGTATTATGTGAGGACAAGATGTTTCCCAGTGCTATAAAATGGGTCACCAAAACACAAGTCATAACATAGATAAGATTGGATGCAAGTAGTTGGGTTAGAACACGCTTCTCGCCATGGTCTTCAAACATATTTGAAAAGTAGGTTGGGTGTCTGCTATTGCTTTCAACTATGACCTTAACGAATTTGGAGAAAGGTCATTCAGTCAACATGGTTATATTCATAACTACATAATCAGAGTGATTGGGAGGCAAATTTGTAAAAGTTGAACATGGATTTTTAAAGCAAGTGACTCTTGGTTTCTCATTCATTTTTTTTTCATTTATCACATTTAAATTAATTTAAAACTATGTATATCTTTAGTATGATAAATAAAACAAGTCAGTTGTTCAGAATCCAACAAGTTTTTAGAAGGTGGTTACAAAGTTATGGAATAATAATAATTTTGTTAAGAGAAGCAGCTCTGGATAATTAATGTATCCACCTATGTAAAAGATTGACTGTTGGATGGTTGGATGGACAGCTTTTGGTCAGTTTGTGTGAGGGTAAAGGTCAGAAGGTCATATGTTCCAATGCATTAAAGATGTATTCTAGATTGAAGAATTTTATTTACATGTTAGTATTAAAAGTACTAAGATTTTAAAATGAAATATGAATTTTAAAATATTGACCCATACGGGTATACCATACATAGGTTACAACACACAATAAGTACCACACTGGTTATGTTAACTATATACACTGATGTATTCTCCACATAATTATAATATATTTACCACCACTAAGGTCACATCAAGGTCACATTCTATATCATGACACAGTCGGTAGGGGAATCACAGGGTCAGCCTGGTTCGCCTTTATGTTTCAGTGAAACCTCGAAAGTTGTTATAATACACAGATCTAATCTGTATTTAACTGACAATTTCCTTAAGTTATGTGTAAACTGGAAATTCTTCGTATACGAAAGTGAGTCCCAACATCCCCAAGGCCTACATCTATCCCAATGGAGACCTCCCTTTGGTGAGACTATGTCAAAGGGGTCCCAGCCAAGGGTCAAGGTGATCTACTAATCTGGTCAATCAGATCAATGCCTGTGTGATCAATACAGGTACCAATAGCCAGATGTCAAAGCCAATTAAAAATTGGATCCCTACGTACTCCCTGCCACAGTAGGGATACCTGAGACAGGGGTGTGCTTCTGTACTAGTGGTGGGTTGGTGGGTAAAAATCTTGATCCATTCACTTTGACTTCAAGTTTAAATGTGAGAAAGTACTGGTAAAAGGGGCGGTCTAATGAAGCATGAAGACCCCTGATTGGATATCACCAGTAAACAGAGGGAAATAAAGGTAGACCTAGCAAAATTCATAAAATTAAGGTACCTCCTAAACTGCCATAGTAGGCTCCTCCATAGCCGTACTAATAACAGTTTGTGTGAGGGTAAAGGTCAGAAGGTCATATGTTCCAATGCATTAAAGATGTATTCTAGATTGAAGAATTTTATTTACATGTTAGTATTAAAAGTACTAAGATTTTAAAATGAAATATGAATTTTAAAATATTGACCCAAACTCAAACTAAAAATAGGTAGGGACAGCCGAGGTAAAGGTAAGGGGAATAGAGGAAAGAGATTGGGGTGAGTTCTGTAAGTACAGCCATACAGCTGAACTACGCCAAAGTCCATGTGCCATAATGTCCTGTAGAGAGGCATTATGATGAAAAGCAAAGGTAGCTCCCGATCTTCTAAAGGTATGGAACCCATGACCATTGGGTGAAATGCCTAGTGTTGTTAAAATCTTTCTAAGTGAGTCCCTGACATGTGTGTCAATGACCTGTGTGAATGGGGGAACATTGTTTGCAAATAAAGGAGCATTTGGAGGTAATTTCCTGGAGGAAAGCAACGCTGAAAGAGCTCTAACCGGACACAGGTACATGTTTTCTAGTTTAGGAAGTTGAACCCAATGGTGGGAACGATTATCTTGTAAAGTTTTGGTCCATTTGACCAGAAGATGTGCCCCAGGGTGATGAAAGATGAGGTCTTGCCTTAAAAAATTTCTGGTGACATCGAAAGCTTTCAGACTATGAGGGGCTATATTTGACATGCGCAAAAATGCATAAAATGCAGTCAGAAAAATGGCTCTAAACAAAAGTGGGTCTGCTAAACTATCGCAGGCCTTTGAGATGTGATATAGTGTCCTAATGTCAAATATACCCCTAGGGGTAGGTCTGAAAGTTGAGTTAATGGAAATGCTCCTGAGATACTGGGATACTGCAATATGTGTCAGATCCTCAGCTGGAATGTTATAAGTCCTAGCCATGGAGTTCAAAGAAGAAACATAATTTTTTATGACTTGTGGTGAAATATGATTCTGATAAAGGTACTCCAGGAATGTAAGAATGTTGTGCAACGAGAAATTTAGTGGTAGTTTCATGAATAACATGAATGCTACAAATGTTCTGAAATGTAACTGATGAGCTCTGGTGGTTGAAGGTCTAAAAGCTTTGGAAATTCTTGTCCAAGCCGACTTCAAGATAGGTAATGAAGATGAAGTTCCACCTGAAATTACAAGGTCAGATTAAGGTCAAATTTGCAAACATCTACTTTCTCCCATATATAATCTTGTTTCAATGCAGTAAGAAGGGTATTATTCACCCCTACCTGGGAATGTAACCTAGAAAGGAGGTCAGCTATAACGTTCTTCTTTCCCTCAATGTGTTCGATAACAATCTCAATATCATTTGAAGCTGAAATCAACCAAATGTTGCAAATGCAAGCTGCCAAAAATTTGTCTTTAGTTTTGGAAGATTTGACCACCTGAACAACAGCTAAATTGTCACAAAAAATTTTTATTTTGTGATGTTTCCAATAAGACCCCCAAGTTCTCAAAGCTAGAACGATGTTCAGCATCTCCAAGTGAACAATTTTCAGCTGAAACCCAGGGATTACAGATATGGGTGTGCTGTAGACTCTATTATTCCATATTGCCCCTAGGCCTGTCAATGATGCATCTAAGTATACATAGTTCTCACCTAAGACTTCAGTTTTAACTAAGTATGTGATACCGTTAAATGTGGGTAAAAACTCTAAAAACCATGACAAATCCTGAAAAAATTCTTGTGTTAGTTTGATTCTCTTCTTATGAGCATTCTGTCTGAATACAGCTAGCATACGGTTAATAAAAATTCTGGCAGGTGCCACACATTTGTGGACATAAATGAGCTTTCCCAACAAAGATTGGAAAGATTTCTTTGTTAAATATTTTCTACCACATACACGCATGCATTCTTCATGAATAGCTACAAGTTTAGCATTATCAATGCTAAGAGTATTGGCTTCTATGTTAATGGAAATGCCTAAGCAAGTGAGGCATTTAGCTGGGGGAGTTTTCTTGTCCAAATTCATTGGTAACCCTAGCTCAGTAAATAGTTCTGACAACCTGTTATAAAATTTTTCTGCCATATGACGCTCCGCTACTACCAAAAAATCATCTACGTAGGCCAGCACTTTACAGCCCTCTTGGGCCATAATATAGCATATTGCATCGGCTACTAATTGAAAGCTAGCTGTCCCATGCTTCCAGCCAAAAACAACTGCTGAACTCAAATAATACTGGTCATCCCAGTTCATACCTAACTTCAGAACATCTACAGGATCAACTCTTAAGTTACGAAATGCTCTGGCGACATCAATTTTGAATAACATGGGGTCATTTAGGTCCAAAATTTCTTTAACAATATCATCAATTGAGATGAGTTTAAGTGTGAAAGGTCTGTGATCGAATCTGTAACTGTCCACAAACTCATTGACAGAGCTCCCATTAGGATGGGAAAGGTTTAAAATAACCCTTCTTTTGATCACATCCTTGGGTCTGGTCAAAAGGGGGGAACAATGAAACATGTCAGATCTGACCTCCGCAATGGGGCCTAAAATTGCCCCCTTTTCAAGTTCTTTCTTAAAATATTCATCTACCTCATCAGTGAATTGAGTAGCTGAATGATGATTAACCACAGAAGTTATGTTAAGAGCATCCTTATTTGATATGGACATGGGGAAACCAAACTTAAGATATTCAATTAAAAGGGTGTCCGGGTAATCTCTTAGGTATGTTTCCCAAGCTTTAATGTTCAGACCCGAGACCAAAGGTATCCTAGCTTCACAGTAATTAGGTACCCCAGTTGACCTTATGGTATTAGCCACTTTGATACATTGTTCTATGGTAGTTATATCAACAGGAGCTCTGTCAGGGCCTATAAATGTAAAATTAGCCGTTTTATGGTTAATAAAACCCTTAGTCTTATCTGGAAACATAGGATCTCTAACCTTATGATACATAGGTATTCCAGAAGACTCCAAATCTTCCAGCATATTTGGAACAACGGCGTCGACGGATACGTCATGTAAGTCTGATTGCACATCATACATGCATGACATTTCTTCAGATAATACATCTTGTAACTTCATATTCTTAATCACTTTTTCTTGACTTGATATGATATTAGCTATCACTTGATCCATATATTGATCATATGTCATATTAACACTCTTCATATAAAGATCATCTTGCTTAAAATTGTCAAAGATCACTCTAGCCTGTGCTTTTTCTTGATTCGTGATCTTCTCAATATTGATATAGTTATCAAACACTACATACAACATGCAAGAAAATGCCACAGCTAAATAACCTAGTTCAGGATCCTTATGTGTGTGCAAGGACATGCTGCCATCAATGCTATCTATCAGCAACTCGTAAAACCCACTTTTAAAAGTACCATTTCCATGTAAGTATACTAACCAACATTCATTTGTGTTGATGTATCTCAGTATTGACATAAAATCACATCGTACCATATCATATACTTTGCTAAAATATTTGCTCTGTGTACTCCCATTGCCATCATTGTCCCTACACACACACAAGCATTCCCTATCGGACATAATACAATCATAATATTGATCATTAATATTACCATTAGGCTTCACAATATTATATAATTCACTGACATTCCTTTTTGACCAAGTATTTTCATGTTTACTTTCAGTACTTTGATTTGTACGCACATTTCTAAAGTTATTGTCTGCTGACACGTTGTTCACACTCCCCCCCCCCCTTTTGACTTTTATACTGATCAGTCACAGCCAAACTGCCTTCAGGTGGTCGTTCCCATTCCTATTTATCATTCTTCTCAAACGATTTGACCTTGAAATGACATTTGACCTCAGCGTGAGTCAAATGACGTCCCTGACGACTACAGAAAGCACAAAAATGTTTGTAATTACCATGATGTGAGTCATGAGAACAGGTTCCTTCGTTGAAAAATTTACATGTCTTTTTCTGATGAAGTTGTGACGCATTGTTTGACGCTATGTTTGCATTGGCCATTGCAATTTGCGAGGCACTAAGTCGATTTAATGACCATTGGGTTGCATCCGCCCAAGTAAGAGACCCATCTTCAATTTCGTGCATGGAAGTGGCCCACGCACTTTTAACTGCTTGCCATGGCAAGGAAGTTGCATCTTTAAGTGCTAGTATAACTTGCAGTAAAGCTTGCTTCGAAACAGTAGCATCCTTCATTTGATAGACATTTGAGAGTTGCCCAACTGCCCACTGCGTTAATGACAGGTCATCATACACTACTCTTTTCTTTCCCTGCCCACTATGGAATCCCTCATTCGCCCACCTCGTTTCTGGGGGAGCTTGGACTAAATCGGTTGTATTATAACGCCCTGAGCGTCGTAATGTTGACGCCTTACCTTGGACTGCTTCCATCCTTGCATGGTCATCATATGTCGCCATGATGCATGATACAGATTGTGACAGTGTTGAATTCTGACGCAATGCATCGATGTTGGGTACCACAGAGTCATGATGTACATTTTGTGTCCCTACCCTCATTGAATCTGGAAGCAAGGGGTGGGGGATGTCCTGGTTGTTATCAGCCCCCATGAGAACCGCCCTTCCCGTCATTGTATTCTGCTGTGACGCGTAATTCACATTTGTGGACTTAGAAGATGGAGGCGCAAATGTGTTCATGGCGTGTGCTGGGTTCGGATCAATGTGAACTCTTGGTTGCTGTCTTCCCATGAGAGGCGTCGAATTAACTGACTGTTGACGCTCCAATGCCTCTATACGATTGACAATGTCTTTATTGGTCTTACTCATGTCCTGCAACAGTGTCAAAATGGCGTCGTTTGTGTCCCTAGGGGTGGTGGAGGATATGACGGTGTCTTTAGCGATAATATCTTCAGTACTTACAGGCTGTAAATAAGAACCATTGTGTGCAGTAGTCTTTGTCCTTGGCTTTCGAATTGATGTCTTTGCTCGAGCTGACGCCGTCACCTTCTTTCTACCATTAGTTGCAGGTGTCTTCTTATTTACTGACGACATTTCAGTAATGATATAAGCACAGTTCTAAAATCGACTAAAAGTATAACTAAAATTCAAATAACTAAAATCAACATAAAAACTAAAAACCCTAAATCTTTTCATGTAAAAATCTTGATCCATTCACTTTGACTTCAAGTTTAAATGTGAGAAAGTACTGGTAAAAGGGGCGGTCTAATGAAGCATGAAGACCCCTGATTGGATATCACCAGTAAACAGAGGGAAATAAAGGTAGACCTAGCAAAATTCATAAAATTAAGGTACCTCCTAAACTGCCATAGTAGGCTCCTCCATAGCCGTACTAATAACACTGAAACTTTGACAGTAGTAAGCTTTCACTTTAAGGGTACATTGGGTCACTTTCATTTTAAGTCAAACGAGATGGGCACAAATCTGAACAACTTTTCTCTTTTTGAATGTGCTTCATGTATATATTTAGGAGTACTTAATGTTGCTTTCAGTAAGTTCTTTAGGTTATATCATTGTAGACTGTTGAGAGGATCCAGGACAGCAGTGCATACAAATTGGTCAAGATTCTACATTGAAAAGTGATCGACAAAAACAAGCAATTGCACCAACCAACTTCTTGTTTAAGTAAATTTCACTATATGTTTGGTCTGGCACTGAAACTTTGTTGACCTGAACCATTTTAATAATGCAAAATTAAAATTTGCAAGACAAATACGTAGCTGATTCTATCATTTTTATGCCCCATTCATACTACAGGTGGTAGTCTCTCAGTGAAAAGTTTTTCTTGGTGGCGGAATCGCCTCCAGGTAGCCCCATTTTGTCCGAGATGTTCAGACTACAGGCGGACAGCCACTGATTGAACACATTTTTTTAACCAACAATAACAGCGAGATCACAGTACTACAAATGTTGGTTACCAGAGAAACAATCTTCATTAACCTTAACACACCTTCGGTAGCCGTCGGACTAACACCTGGTGAAACAACCAATACCTTAACTCACCTTATGTTGCCGTATTACACCAAAGATGACTGAATCACATCTTTATGTGCACTGTGGACCTTCGGTTACCGTAGTCAGAGGTAATGCAAGGTAATGGACAGTTCACCACTGACTCGCAAGGGCGCATATGGGCGTCAGACGGTGATCCAAGGACAGGGACATTTCACCAAATGTGGGTTACCTCAAGCAATACTGCCTGTAGTGCGAATGGTGTATTACTGGTGGTCAGCCTCTATGAAACAAATAAATATTCATAGCTCTACCTATATTAAGTTGCTGTGCACAATCCAAGGAACTTTCTATAGTTTTGGCTTGCCAGAAACTACCAATGTCCTAGAATAGTAGTAATCATGCTGAAGTTAACTATAAAAATATATATACAAAGAACATTGCAACCAGGCCAGAAGAGCTGGCATTTATAGAAAGTTACCAAAAGAGAATAGCATCTGGAAAATTAAAGATGACTTTTGCTTTGCTTATGAGCAAGGTCAATTAAATATAAATCCAATCTATACATGCATTTGACTGGGTTAATGACACAAGTAGCAGACATATTCAGCTTACTAGCCCTCTTCAAATAGAGCATCATACTTTGTGCCCACCCCCCCACCACCATTTTAAATTTCCCTAAAATTCCTTGGTTATTTTGTAGTTGTTTTATTGCATATAACTTAATACTTTTACTCATCTCATTTAATAGCTTCCTGGGCCCTTCATATTCAGGGCTCTACATAATTCAAAGAAATGGCCATGTTGGAATAAGGGAATATTTCTTGCAGTGCAGGGTTTTTGGTGTTTGTGTACTCTGAAAACTGATGCCAGCATCCCAGACCCTGGCATCTACGTGTTATGTAATAAAATATGGTTTTAATTTATACTATTTCTCCATTTGTATCATTTCTTGTGTTGTGGATTTGCCTGCAGGAATTGACACCATATAACAAATCAAATCCCCCCTTCTTGTAAATTTTACAGATTTTATAGTGTTAAAGATATTACAAAAATGATTTTTTCATTTTTAACTTTTAGACTTAATGATAAAACATCATTTTATAACTTCTATTCATCATTAAAAACAGATAGTATAAACAATAAATTTCAAAATATGACAATATGGTATTAGAGTTATAAACACATGGGTATTTGGTTACATAACAGAGTGAAACATGAAGCTTGCCACAACATTTGAAGTCTCTCAGTGCACAACCCCATTCCATTTCCCCCAATTGTGGGACACTTTTATGATTTTTGTGCCGACATTTTGTGCCCCTGCTCCCGTGTGTACACACACACACACAAAAAAACTCCTCCTATCAGAAGCGGCAGTTGGATTATTGTAATTTACTTCAACCCAAGAAACTTTGGAAGCTCTGGCCTGTCTGATAATTGGCTTCTAATAATCGAATATACAACATACAGAGACTGGTATATACGACTTAAGAACTTGTATACACAAATTTTAGAGTCAGTTCAAAGCTTCCACAGGTAACAACTTGGGATTAGTAGATTCTCACAATAAAAAACAATAAATACAGCCAGGCATACTTCAGCAGTTTATGAAATATTGTATATGTCACTCTATCTTCAGTGGTGCAGATTTGGCTGGTTTCATAGACTTGGATATATTGACCATACTTTTACTCATTGAAGATAGGGTCTCTGCAAGTTTTGCCATGGAATCTGTCAGGGTTTTAAAACCCCTCATCATGTCCTCTTTCTTGATGTCTGGAAAAGAATTATAAGAATTTATATAAAGGTTACACATAATGCTTTCATCCCCACTAAATATATCAATAACCTTTCCAAAGGATCTTCTTTGGATATTTTTTTTGTAATTACAACGTTTTCCATTGCAAAACAGCATTTTTCCTAAGATAAATCTAGTTAATTTATTAGTCCAAGCTTCGCCTTAGCTAAGTCACCCTTGTGAGATCTGATACATCCCAAGAATAAGCTAGGGAGTTCCAATTCAAGTCCTCGAGTCAGCCTAAGTCCAGTCCAAGACTCTGTGAAACCTGCTCTTAACTTATGAAGTTGTTAGGTACTCTTCAATTTCTGACCATTTATCATGCGTAATTTCCATAAACTAGTACGTGCAGAAGCTGGTCAAATTATCCCTTTGTTGAATAAATCCCCTAAAAAGTCTCCCCATACAAAAATTGGTCCTCTGAAGTCTTTGTCCTCTTTTTCATTGGTTTCCAATTAATAATAGTATGATTTTTAAATCTCCTTTTCAATTAAACAAAAACTCAAACAAAGGCATAACTAAATTTATAAATTTATAAACCCTAGGTGCTTAATCTCCCTTCTTTTGTTAATTTAGAACACAATAATTGTTTAAAGGCAGGTAGTTTCACAGAAAAATGGTCTATTATCGCCTGCTGTACCCTTTATGTAATCTGAACCAAAACAGACAGCAGACAGCGCCTGGCAGGGAGGATGACTGGTAGTGGGTTTTAAAAGTTAAATTATTAATATAAGTTTAAGTTTTACAACGTACAATCTGAAATATAATATCAACTATGGATAATGAAATGAATAATAATATTTCGTTCAAAGGTAAACTGATTTCATGAGTTTAAGACAAACTGGTAAGCAGCAGGAAAGTTGAGTGAAAAATGTCAGATGAGTTTTCGCCCTTACTGCTGCTACACGTAACTACAAATGCTAGTTATCCAAACCTCCAGAGAAAAGGAGTATGGGAACCAGGCTAAATTTACTGAAGGACCCCTTTTAACTACTAATATTAATTATTCAAAATGGTTGGCGATACAGGAGCCTTTTCTGGGGGAAAACAATATGTGAATAAACACCGCAGTCTTAATTGTAATTTAGGAGTCTTTAAAACTTCAAAATAGAGAAAAAATAAGTTGGGGAAAGGATACTAGTTGACACTTTGGAACTTTCACTGAATTTACCCCTCTTCATCCAATAAAGGGACATAATATATGAGTTAGATGTTAATATTGTTAATATTAGAGATCTGCCATTAGATTGTTCACAGGCAGTTCATAGAATTTTAAATATTTAATATCCACTGTAACCCAATTTCACTGGGATCACCTTTTTTCCGGGAGCAGATTTGACATATGGTCAATTTGACTATGATTCTCATGTGGCGTTTTCCGCTATTGCTCTCAGGATTAAACCGTACATGTTATAGCCAATCAATCCATTCACTTTTTGCACATTATAGGATGTTTAATAAGCTTTGTCATAGTTCCAGAAACCGTGATGCATTGTGGGATCGAGGTGGATAAACAAAACTCTTGGCGTGAACCAGGAAGTGTTTTTGCAATAAAATAATTTGCATAATTGTCACATATACTGCATGTTAATGTATGTTTTAAGCATTTTTTTTATTGAAATAGTCATTTAGGAGTATACGCATTTTATCTAATTATAATATTTTTTGTATCCTGTTTGTGTTTTGAAAGAAATATGCTATTATCGCCCACTGTCTACTGTTATTGCAGTACATATACTGCGACATCCTAAAAATATTTTTTCCAAAGATTTTTGAACACCTGAACAATATACAACTTCCAGCTCCATATTTGGGGGGAATAAATTTATGTTTTGTCAACATAAGGATAATATTTCATTGCACTATTTTGGTTGAAAAAAATATTTAAAAAGTATATTTCAGCAAAATATATATAAATAGATGAAAATTGATTTAAATATAATGTATTTTAATTATTAAAAATGCCAAAAATTCAACATAAAATGCAGTAGGGCGTATGTCTCCTTTCCTTGTTGTATAAAATTAAACATATCAGAATTTTGTCATAGTTCTTGGCTAAACAAATTTATATATTATATATTTAAAAAGTATTTTTTGGAAAAACATTTTGAGGGAATTAAGATACAGTGATGTTTGATAGTCAGGACTTGCATATCTCCCTTTACTTTTTGTTGTTGTTGGTTATCTAGTTATAAAAATAGATACTTGAATTTTTCAAGGTTGTTAATTCAAATATTCCAAAATTTTAAAAATAAATTTGTTTCTTTTTTTCATAAATTTATGTGTGGATTGTTATATAATTGTATTTAGTTGTTGAAAGAAAATAAAAAAAAATATATAAAATTTTTTTTTCTGCCCGGCCACAGCCCAGGTGGATGAACTGGGTGGAAAGATTATAAAACAATAGGTATACTTGGCCTTCAGATGAGAGGGGGGGGGGAGTTTGCACTCTCTGGCTGAGCTTAAAAGTGACTTAAGGTATGAATTTCTAAATACTTTATTTTTGGTGGGCATTACACCAAGGTCACTCCAGAGCATTGCACATGTACATGTCCAGATTAATAATCTGAGAAAGTTTCAGCCATCTACCCTTACTTTATTTATTTATTATTTTTAATTAATTTATTATTTATTTACTGATTCCATGTTTTACGTCACACCCAGTACCTTTGTATCGGTTATGTTGTGACAAATAGTTAGGAGGGGAGAAGGAACCGGTAAATTCTGTTCATCAAGGTTCTGCACTGGAAACTGCCTGCCAAAGGCAAGTAACTACCAACTTTACCACTTGGGAAAGAATTATTTAAAATATTTAATTTTAAACATTTCAAAAGTCTAATGGCACCCTTAACATTAATGAATGAGTACAGTTAGGTGGCCGTCTGAGTTCTTGGCCAGGTATTAATTCATATAAAAAAATTAAAAAAAAAATTCGATTTGTCCTCCATGGGTTTTCATGCAACAAAAACGAAGAGAAGCTCTGTAAACATATTTCATGATAATGTATCTAACACATTTTTAGGGTAAATAGTTTAAGAAATATTAAAGAATTGGTGGCCTTTTTGGCGAATTTGTCATGCTAATTTGATAAAAAATCAGTGGTCGAAAATAGAAGATATAAGGTTAAAACTGCTGCAAATAATTCACAGAAATCTAATACTGTAGACAGACACTATTATATTAAATTTATTCCTCTATTTCTATTAATAATTCTAATAATATATGTACGTTAATATACTGTACTCACATTAATTCATTTTCGCTACTTCCTGATTCTTCTGTCATATACGTAGTTTGTTTATCCACAATCAGCTGACAGAAGTTTCCTCGCAGACATGCGCACTCGGAACTACGACAAGGCTTATTACTGATGCTTAAAATTGTAGGGTAAGCCAGTGTTTCCTTATTGATCAAAATTTTGGAAATGCGAGAAATTAAAAAAAAATTAGAAGTGCACTAGAAGTGAAGACATATATACTAGCTAATAATGAATCTGAAATTGGAAAGTATTCTTTAAAATTCTATAAATCAAAGGGTAGAACCATGTATACTAGCTGATCGGAGTTGACAAAAATGTTTTACAAAAAGTATTAATGATTTATTTTCTTTAGGTCAATGATAAAAAAAAATTCTGTCAGATATCAAAGATCTTTATCTCGAACCAAAATTTTATGCCAGACCCTGATTACATTTCATTTTAACCACATCAACAATGACTCACATTGACTGTCATCTTCAAAGTCATCATCATAGTAGTATGGGTCACTGAAAAGAGTCCACAATGATATACATGTATTTATAATTATGTCATAATCAGTGACATTATGCGTTCACACAAGTACATCACAAAAAACTCTAAAAAGGCACATGCAAAGAACTGAATTTCAAGAAGTTTGCAATAACCAAATTGCAGCAAAGATAAAACAGGTTATTTGTGTTGAAGCTCATCTAAAGATAGGCTGACTCAATATTTGATTGGTTGAGAGCCTGTACATCAAAATGCCAAATACATGAAAGAGTATTAATATGTTCATGTAAGACACACAAACTGATCTTTCTTTGAAAAGAGGATTGCAATATCTTTTTGTATATAAGACGTACTTATTGCTCAGTTCTAGTCAATTAACTTACCATTTTGGTCATAGATGTCAGGGGAATTAATACATATTTTAAAAAAAGTGTTTAAAAGTCTTTGTGGGTGGGCAATTCTGTCCAGAATTGTCTTGCCAAATTTCCATGACTAATCTTTAGACTACTACAACTTTACGGCATTACTACTTATCCTTTGTTACCACTAGCATGGCAAACTCTTATGTTGAAATGGAGCCCAGTAATTTTGACCCATGAGAAGATAAGTAATACAAGTCAAGTTATTACTGCAAAACATTTATTTAAGCTTGTGCTGTTACTTCTCTATATGAGTCTCCGCGGTCAGGGAACGCTTTGTAAGATCTTTTCTGACATACTACTTATAATTTCAGTCAAGATAGATTTCATGGTTTTTCTGTTGTAACAACTCTTTCCCGCAGGGCTTGTAGCATTGGCCTGCCAGTTCTGAGTTATATACTGGATTGTTCTTACAGTAAGTTTTGGATACTGAACTAGCATTTATAGCTGGCATATCTGGAGAACCAGTCTTTGTATATATAGCTGCTAAACAGTCAAATTGTTTTTATATCTCCACATGCAGTAATTTGAAGGCATCAGGGTCAGATCTATATGCTCATATAAGGATAGCATTCAAGGCATGTTCAAAGGATTTCACTTGTATTGGAAATGATTCAAACCCATAACACAAGTGAGAGGCAAGTGAGTATATGGCGAGCTTCTTAACTAATTGTCCAGAATCTTCTCCAAGCAAAGGTACAGTATCCTGTTTGGCTGTAATGTGACCGTAAAAATGACGAAAAGAAATCAAGATTAATAAAAAATTGCACTTTGTCCAAAAAGGGTAAATAAATGTGTCTGGAAAAAATATTAATAAAGATGTACTTAGCATAAATATACATGTAGCACTTACTCTATTATCGTCTGCCCATCAGGATATCCACCTGGAAGATTCTGAAAAGAAAATAATCAGCTGTACTGTAAAGAGTAAGAGGGAGGGATCTTTAACATCCACCATGTACTGTAAGGAGGAATTATTGATTGGTTCTGTTGGGATTGTTGATGTCACTGCCTTTGGATTGCACCAAAAATAAACACAAGTCGAGGTCTTTATCCAGCTGAACTAAAGGGGAATCCCCTTTATCTCTTTTTTATCTGATTTGCCACTATGACCTAGTGGGTAAGACACTCCTGTAGGAACACAGAGGACCTACGTTCAATCCAAGGTACAGGCAGAATGTTTGAATGGCCACTTACAATGCCAAGTTTTGTCACACATGTCTTTCAGTTAAGGCTATGTCAGTAGGAGTAGAGGTGTACTTGTAAATCTGGGAGGGTCAAATAGTGCTGTAGTAAAATAGATATTGTACTGAGTACAAGTATACAAAGCAATATTAGTGTATTAAAATAAAATGAGGAACACATAACATTTCTGTTATATTTTCACGAGTTTGCTTCTCGACCATCTTGATTATGCGACCTTTTGTCTATCTCGCAACTTATATTTTCACTCATAAATACCTCTGCAAGTTATAATTTATGTCACAACTACTCAGTCTTCCTAATCCTAACTGAGTAACAATTACCCTTCCCTGCTTTTTTCAAGAGAGATATTGATGTTAGGCGTTATCCCCCTCACGTGTTGCAGTGGGCAGACAGCCATAAAACTTATCAGTCATTACATTCTGTTATCACTCGTAGATAAGACATAAAAAATAAATGGTTACTGACGCCTTTTGTATATTTCTTTCTTATAGGTCAATGAGAAGTGACCATTTTTTATACAAAATGGGTATTCACTTGTAAAACCGACCAATAATAGAGACATGGTGCTAAAATTTTAAGGAAATGTAATGAAGCATTCTCAAGGTATTGCTTTCAGTGCATATTATTTCATATAATCTGATTCAAAAAGAATGTCCTTAAAGAGAAAGAATAATTTAATTAAAATATATATAACCCAGATTCAATATTTACCGGTAGCTTGCAAGTTTACTCTTTGTTGTTGCTCTGACAAACAATAGCATGCAATAAAACATTAGCACGCAATAAGTTAAGTCAAACAGAATGTGTAAGTCAGATTAGTATCTCTGATTTAGAACTGGTCTATGGACTGGCATTGATAGAGACAAGGGGGGACTGGTACAACAATTAACAGTACAAGGGCTTTTCATGGAGTGGGTTGATTCATGAAGTGATTTTTCAGGAATTTCCACAAAAAACAGCATAATATCAAGAGTTTTGCAAATGAACCATAACACAAAGCTTTACTGTAGCACAGCAATGAAATATTGATCTCCAAGTTGCATGAATAATTCAAACCGGAAGGCAGAATAAGTATTGATATTTGGTTATCGGAACCACTGGCGCATTTCTCCATAACATATCAGGAACCCAAAATAATGATGAAAATAAATTAATTTCAAGCATAAATCATATCACCTGCTACTTAAAAAGGCTTATGCGTCTCATTTTTCTAGTTAATATTCTTAATAGCTTGCACTTTTCTCAAGACATATTTTAATCAATACAAATTAACTTTATCGCACCTAAGACAGCCACAAATAAGGCATTTGTGGTCCATTTGCCCGGAGCAGTTTCTTTGAAGGGTATCCCTCCCTGCCATAAGTTGGCAAGACTTGGACAGAAATGTTTGTTGTAAATATAGTACTTAACTAAAACATACACAATTCACAAATATAATAAAACTGGTGGACTTTTAACAGTGCTTTTAAAGGGACGACAAATATAAGAGATTAAATTACGGTAACCAGTTGCTTTTAATCACTCAATTCTGCTTAATAAAGGTAAATTTCATACAAAGTAAAATGTACTTAAGTATTAAAGTGTTCCAATTTACATTGAGATCATGTTAAATCTTGTGGGGGCAGTATATTTGTAAGCCATGCTTCAGCTGCTTCCTTTTCAACAAGCCTATGTTAAATATTTTGTTTATCTACAATAAATTGAAAATCAGTAATTAAATTATACCAAAATGTTATTGTTGTAATATTTGTAATGTTATTGTTCACATATATGGCTGAAATAAATATTTATTTATTGTTTATTATTAGCATTATTATTATTATTATTTCCACATGTAATCAACGCGTCAACTCGACACAAAACTAAACAAATATGTGTTGTAAATTGGGTTTTATGAAAATATTGGTAAATGTAAGTATGTTTAGCTTTCATGTATATTCCCTATTTTCCCTCATAAAGCAGACATCATTATATTTTATGTTTAGCATGAACATGTCTTTAGAAGACTTTACAACTGAATTAAGTATATTTGCGTTACATATTTAAGATTTCTATTAATGTTTTGTTACTATTTACAAGATGTATAATTAGCATGTTTGGGTGTATTAGTTTGTCCCCATGCAAGATAAGACATGCAGGATATATCATGTATTGTTATGGACATCTTCTATGTAAATCTCTTGTAAAGCCAAATAGCCATAAGGATCTTTTATCCTTCCTGAAATTGTTTACTTTAAGTCATCCTTCTAATTCTGTGTGTAGCTGGTTTGGACATGACTTCATATACATGTACATTGTCTTTATGAGGGAGCATATAAAATGTCGTTGTTGTGTATGAACACTCAGAAATAGAGACAGAGAGAAACAGGAGAACTTCAGTAAGACAGAGTTAACATAGAAGAAATTATGGTGGAATAATTAGGAGAGAATACAATTAAAGAGAATATTAAAAGACTATCTGAGAATACTTTAGATTGTGATAATTAGCAAAGAAGAATATTTGTGACATTAAACGAATACGTCTGGAAGTATGGTACTAGTACCTTGTCCTTGTTATTATTTGTTAAGAATTAAATAAAGGAATAATAAATTAGAAGACACGTGTTGCACCCCAAAACCTGATCACAACATATGCATAAAGAAATTCCTCCAGCTAATTAATTCCTGTCAGCCATCTCTTCCAATGCGTCTTCTTTATTTAGTATCATACATTCCCGTTAATGTACTAGGGTTGTCAATAACAACCAATATTTGAATAATATTCAACATAAATTTTTGTGCCAAGTTGGGGTGTGTGCCTCGTTTTGGCTGTAAGAGGTATCACTGTAAAATTAACTGTAACAGAAACACACCTTACCTCAAAAGCTTTGTCCCATAGTATGGCCCAATATTCATCACCAAAACATAGCCCTTCAAAGTCTTCATATTCCTCATAATAGTCATAGGATGACGTCACATCAACAGACATTAAAACAATTAGAAATACACTGATAACACATAGATTGTAATTCATATTTACAGTTTTAATTTAAAGTTTGTAAAGTGGTACTATGCACTTTTATTTCATCAAGAATGTGAGATAGCTTAAGTTCCCATATGGTAACTAATGACATGGTATAAATGAAAATCTATGAATATGAATTACAATATATTATCCCATATGGGAGTTTATAATACAGACTTGAATACACATTTGTACATTTCATTATAATGTGTATAAGCAGAGAACAATGTAAGTTAAAATTAAATCATCTATCTTCATATCTGGGTTGAATATTTAAAGCATGTTTCCACGTGGCAGGATGAAACCAGAACGCATAAGAACTGTCTTGGAAATATATTTGTAAATTTTTAACTTATACCTGAGAGTGTTTTCTTTCATTACAAGTGTCCAATATCTTTCATTAATAGTCAATTGTTTCACTCAGCCATTATGAAAGTCCATTTAAAACATTTCCAAAGAAACCCTTTCACTTTTATTTCAACTAAAGTTATCAAAAAAAACCCAAACACATACCAGAAATATAGAAATGAAAATAAATGATAATAAAACATCTTTAAACTTACAAATTATGGTGTAAGTTAGTTAGGTTGATAGCCTCATCAGTGTCCAATATTTGAAAATAACGGACTGTTGACTCGATACCTCATGAATAATCTATTAATTTCAAATATTGGATACTTACTTTGCCATTAACCTTTTCAGTAATTGACCTGCTTCTGATTTTCAAGGTGCAGTTCTTTTCCTTTATGGAAATCCTACAACAGGTCATTGTGAGGTGTCATGACACAATTGACCTGTTGAAATGTGAAGTAACTTTTTCCCACATAAGGACGACTGTTGTCATTCTTCAGATTAACCTTCTCTGCTTGCAAAACTGATCATGACTTGGTGTCAAGGGTAACCTTTTCAAATTGTGGAGGTCCAGAGCTAGTCATGAGACTCATCTTGTCACTCATAATGTAATACAAAATTATAATGGGTAAAGCACACCTATCCCAGCTTTTATGTTAGGGTATTATTCTTAGTAGGTTCAAACTTCAAAACTGGCTTGAGGGGGATCACAATGGTACAGTGGTAGCACGCTCGCCTCTCTCCTCTGAGGTCGGCCGTTCAAACCCCGGACCTGATGTGGGAAAGCTGGAAGTTGCTTACTGATGGTCAGCAGCTTACAGTACATAACCTTGACCAACTGTATGCACTGGTTTCGTCTGCTCATAAAACTCTGCATCACGATATGACCTATACAGTGTTGAAAGGGATGTTAAGCAAATCAAAACTGGCTGGATGACATAATAATTGGAATGCCATAACTTAATAGTAACACTTTTCAAATTATCCTAAATTCTGACAATATGGTGGGTACTTTCACAACAAAAGTATGCACATAATTATATGAGTAACCCCCCCTTTCTCTTTCACCGTGTAAATATCATTACTATCTTTGGATCAATAAAGGGTTTTGTATCAAGTAACGTCTTTCCACGTGTAATACACTGTATTCATCCACGTGCAGGTGTGGCAATCAGTTAAAGCTTCAGAGGGAGATTCTCAAATGTAAGACAAATTTTATTACCCCTAACAAAATAAGTATGTACTCGTCAGTATTTGTTTGTGTGTATGTTTACAAAATTTATCATCCACCCCAAGTCGTATTTGGCCGTGGGGGGGGGGGGGGGGGGTATACGGAGTGTGATATATTTTTTGTATACAATGGCGCCTGTTTATCATGGATAATAAGCATCAATAAGTTCCAGTTTCCCATTAATATCTCTGAAATTATGTAATCTACAGTTATGTATCATGCACCTTTAGAAAGGTCATTTTACAGCACTTTTGCTCATATTTGTGGCAGAAACATCCATGTGGAAATGACTGAGATATTGCACGTTAAAGATTGAAGTTTTTTTCACTGTTGTGTATGACAGCCTTTCTCTCCTTAAATACTTATTTATTTAACTGATAAATCATACCATTTGGTGGATTAATAAAAGCATCCATCAAGTGACTCATGAAGATTAACAATATAACACTCGTATAATATTAATTTGTTATCTTCATTCATGATATATTTATTTTCTGTTTCGGGAAGTTTTCCTATGAACTTCAAACTTACATCACAAAATAGTTATATCACAAACCAAAATCCTGAAATTTATCAGGATTTTATTATTAACAAAACTATACTTGTTTATCTGTACTACCTCATTATAAAAATGTAGTGATAGCAGTGTGGAATTTTACGATTAATAGAAGGAAGGGTGTACATATATATTCTAGACTTCACAGCATATCTGTTTGACAGTTAACAAAACATGTTATAGGTGGGCCCTCTCATTGCCCTTGCGATGCTTGTAGTGTCCTTGTTTTTTTCTCCTTTGAATAAAGAAACTTTTACAGAGGCACAAGGCACATATAATCCAGTTTTGGTGAAGATCAACATCATCATCTGGGTCCAGAAAGTGGTTGAAGGATCCTTCATCTTGTTTTTTTTTGTTGTTGTTGTTGTTCTGTGTATTTATACTGATATTTACATGTATTATACAAATCTATGATATTAATGTTTTAATTATGTTATAACAATATCTATAAAACCCATGAAGAACCCAGCAACAGTTAGGAAAAGGGTGACAGGGTCTGCCCGTGCAAAAGTGTCTACCAGGAAGATTCATCAAGTGAATGTGGTTCATGAAGGTTCATTTAGCTAACAGAACCATCCTGTAGGTATTGCTTCCACTTCATTACCAAATGATTCACAATCTCAAACTTCAGCTCATGTAAACGAATCCATGCCCGACATTCTTTACCACATTTAGATGTCCAACCAGGAACTGTGTGATAGATTGGAAAGATTAGAAAGGCGTCAACCAGATGCACTGGAAATGGGAAGGAAGGACTGGATGACTGCAGAAAGAGCCACAAAATATAGAATAGAGTGGAGAAGTGTGTGCCTTGCCTTATGTTTCACAAGGAACAAAGAGGTTAGGTAGGTAGGTGGCATTTAATTACTTAATTCATTTAATCACCTCAAAGATTGTGGATTTGAACCTAACCTATGACAATATGGAAGATTCACTGATATGCTCTCCTAATTTTAATTCAAATTGAACTTTCATAGTGCCTAATCCCTACTAACTGTAGATTCTAAGGGGCAACATACAATAAGCCAGAGTGACAGGAAAATTGAGAAGATGGGTCTTGGTCCGACTTATATCCCGTAGCATTTTACACTGTGACCTGGATCACCACCTGGATACACAAAAAATAAATATCCGGATTTTCCTATTTACTTACTATGACATGCCTTGGTGGAAGTCTAAGCTCTCTGGAGTGATCTTTTTTTACTAACATGATCATAAAAAAACAAAAATAGAAGGTGTGTAACTTAAATAGGTTAGTACCTTGCACATGTCCAATATTTGAAAATAATGGATCGCTGACTTAACCCCTCTAGGAACCTTGTAAACTATCCATTTTTTGTAGATATTGGACACTCACTTGGGCATTAACCTTTACTTAATACTTAAAAATGAAGGTACGATAATCTTACCTTTGCCTGCTGCTTGGAAATACATTGGCCACATCCTAACGAGAGAAAAATATAACAATACAAGAACAGCACTTACCTGGGCACCAGAAGGAAAGAGAAAAAGGGAAAGACCATGAGAAGCAGGGAGAAGAACAGCAGAATGAGAAAGAACAGAAATAAGATGGAAGGACTGGATGACTGCAAAAAGAACCACAAAAGAGGGAATGCGGTGAAGAAGTCTATGTCTCGCCTGGTGTTTTATGTTCAGATGCGCCTTAGAGTCTATCATTGATGGAGATTAAGTGCTATAAAAGTCCACATTAGATTAGATTGTAAATTTACACCAATAAAAGTAAAAGTTTTGAACATTACAGAATTAGTTTGCCAAACATAATAGTCACACCAGGTGAAACTTAATAAAACCCAATGTGTGTATATCCTTGCTTTGTTTTATTTCTATATTTCTTTTAGTACACTTTCGTGAGGGGGCAAGATACTTTGGCAGACACATGGACAAGCATCCCTCGTCCCCATGTGTATTAAACTATTGTCTTCTTTCAGCAACATGCCCAGTTTGTTCATCAGGCACATCCTTTTCACAAACTTTGTTTCAGCTGACCTGGATAAGCCTTTACAGGAACAAATCCCCACCTTATTGTGAGTCCTGCATCGTCGATGGAGAAGCACCCAGTAATTTTCATCCTTACAGGAACTCCTACGCTGTTAAAAAACAAGAAATTGTTTGTGAATGTCTGTTACACAAAATTGATATAAGCTAGTTGGGAAATTATATCTGTGTTAATAAATTAGAAAGCATGTCTGTCCATCTGTCTAACAACCCCAGAAGGTCAAATTCCTGCAATTAAGTGACGGCCTCTGCATAAGCTATTTAACTATGCAAATTAAGGTATGTTTTTGGTGGCATCTATCTTATATATGTCTTTTTGCGAAATGTTGATAATGACACAAAAAACAGATGATTTAGTTCTGTTTGGTGATTCAGATCACTATCTGGATAAAGAAATTGTTTATACTCAAAAGAAATATCAGAGGTACTGAACATTGGTGGACATGTGTACTCTCTTGTGTAAAATGCAAATCACAGTTCTGGTTTTAAAGCTAGTGCCTCTCTCACAGTAAGTAAGACAAGGCCGAAAGGTGTTTCAGTCCCCTAGCGTGGTGCAAAGCCATCAGAGGCACGAGTAGTGCACTGAAGTGGTAACCCATTCCAGTACTAACATAGCCCATCACCGCTCAACTTCTGTAAAAGACAATCATTGTGGCCACGGCACAACTTCTGCAAAAGAGAGACAGCAATTGTGACCACGCCACAATTCATGAAAGTCCGGAGGCAAAAAAATGAAAAAAGGTGATCTCTAGCTAGCGCTTAAAAACTTTCAGCGTAAAAAATCTAAGAAATACTTGCAATCTAATTAGAGTTTTTACATTGTAACCATTACTACCCAGGGTAGTACACTGACCTATATGTGAATTACCAATGAAATCATTTAACAGACATGTGGGTGGAGCTTGAAGTAACCATCAAGGGTAGTATGGGTGGTTAGTGGTGTTGAAGGGGTGTTTAAGCTCATTAGCAAAGAAAATTTTAATATGAACCCATTATGTCGGAGGGATGAAGGAATTTGTACACCTTTCCCAAACAACAGGGCCAAAGATGACTGTTCTTCACTATGCAAATGATTAACACAAAGGAGCATGTATGTACAGTATTGTACACTTTTTGTTTCTGGTTGGTAGTTTTGTTGTAGGCTCTGGGATATTTTTTATGTTTTATATATGTTTCTGTATCTTTTTATTTTTCTGACAGCAAGTATCCATGATATTCAAAGAGCAAGTTGAATACTGGAACTAAGTGTGATTGAAAGGAACAAGCTGACCTGTAGAAGACATAATTAATTTTCAAAATCAGCATTACATTCTACTTTGTTCTAACCAGAGCCTATAAGCTACAGTCCAAGATTAATATCAATTTTCATATTTCATGTAAAAGCCAGCATAGTATTTGTACAGACTTACAGTATTTCTTGGGCCCACGATGGCAGAGTAGTAACACTCTCGCCTTCCACCTCCGAGATAGGGGTTCGGTTCCCAGCCCAACCTCAAGTGGGAAAGATGGTACAGTAGAACCTCTATTATCCGACCTTCTATTATCCGAATTTTCAATTATCCGACCTCAAACCCACTCCATTTAAACTCCATTTAACCCTGTTATTTTAGCCCTTCTATTATCAGACCCTTCTATTATCCGAACCAATTGTCCCTCCCCCAAGAGTGTCGGATAATAGAGGTTATATTGTAGTTGTTTGCCATTGGCTGGTAGTTTATAGTACAGAATCTTGACCAACTGTATGTACTGATTTCTTCTGCCATCCCAACTACCCGTCCTGATATGACCTGTACAGTGTTGAAAGCCATGTAAACCCCTAAATAAATACAGTATTTCTTGTATTCAGCCAGGGGCTCTGATACAGCCCATGGGCAAGGCTAGATGTATTGGTTCACTGAATTGATAATATGATACACCAGAGTGTGGGAGTCATTGTTTTACAGAAGAAAGTCATATAATTTGATGAATCCCAGAGAACATCCAACACTAGTTTTGACACTCTGGATAAAAGTACTTTTCAGGCAGTACAATGTGCAAACATAAACTGTTTGAAAGTTACATGTCACTTTTATTATTTCAAAATTATTATTGTTTTCAGTATTTGCTATATGCCATAATTTTTTTCAGTATTTGCTATATGCCATACACATTTATTGTTATGCAAACTAAATATAATGAAACATTTTTAACATTCACAATACAAATAACATATAAAAACCCAAACAAATTATTGTAGTACCGATGAAAGGAAAGGAAAAACAAATCCCAATCTTTAAAAACAATTATTATAAGACTGGAACATTCTGGAACAAAACTCCATTTATACTTAATTTAGATTTATTTACTGTTTTCCATCACGTTCAACTGCCAAGGTCATATTGCGACGGGTAGGTTAGAGGTGGAGGAAGATTCTGCACAGTAAACCACCAGGCATCGGCTAGAAACTAACAACTTTCCAACATGAAGTGGCCGGGTTGAGATTTGAACCAGAAACCTCGGAGGTTGAGGGCGAGCATTCTAATCACTATACCACCGAGCCCCTGCCATTTCTACTTGAAGTTTCACTGCAATGTTCTTTTTGATAAGTTATCATCTAGTGATTGAGTACCTAACCAAGAGCATTTTTACTTTGTTAACAAAGTAATTATTTTATTATTTTTTAAACTACAAAGGGTAATTGAGATTGAATATAGAAGTTTAAATAACAATTGAAATACCCTTTATGTAATGATCAACCCTTTCATTTGTAAACTAAAAATGATGTATAGGGCTTTCTCCAAGATCTAGAAATGGTGTATTGGTTTTCTACATGGATATAAAATACTGTAGGGCTTTTCTCCTGAAGGGCTTTTTGTTGTAGGGCTTTTTCCCGGTTTCTGATCAATAACTGAGGGACTGGCATATTACACTAATGAGATGTGATTTTTTCACTTTCCAAACTGCAATAGTTAATTTACCCAACTGTCACAACGAACTTATTAACTGTCAAATTAGTGTTATATTTTCAATCATCTACAAAATAATTAAGTGTTACTTCTGTGGCTCACAAATGTGATCACAGTTCAGCAAGACAACACACACTAATTTGTAAAATACAGGCACCACAGACTTTTATAACCAGCCACTTGAGATTACATAATAGATTCTACCGGCCAGTCCTTAAAAGGTTCCAACAGACAATACATCATATTGTCCAGTATTTGATGGGTACACAAATATGGCTCTACACAAACATAAAGTTGCCACCCCTCAAATTTTATTTAAATCAGGCACTGCCATATTAGGCATGTAACTACCCGGCTTACTTCCCACTGGTGTACAATGTAAAAACTCTATTTAGAAATGATCTAACTATCTAACTATTGTTGTAGAATATGGCCCGCAGTGTATAGTGTGTGAGTTATGTGCAAACAAACAGACAGATGGAGAGACATACACAATTACAATACTATCGTTCCTCCTCTTTTGGAGGGTAGCTCAGACACAAAGATTTTCAATGAATTAAACACTGCCCAAATAATGATTCTAAAATAGGAAATTATAACTAGATGTGTAAAGTACCTACTAAACATAGCATTAATTGTTTCCAGAAGTTAGCTAAAGTAATACAGCTGAAAAAGAGGCTCTCTTTAGTGGCAATTCTTGAAGTAATATGACATTTGACATAAATCAGTGATATTCCCAATAAATAGAATATTATTACAATTACAAATTCTATGCATTTCAATGCAATATGTTAAAATGAATAAATCTAATATAAATACCTATAAAAACTTTGGATTACCGATATAAAAGAGTCAACAAATAAATGAATGTATCCTTATCTTTAGTTCAGTCAAAGCCAAGGTCACGAGTAAAGGTCAGAGTGTTGCAAGTAGCTACGACTTGAGTTTACTCAAATGCTGATAGGTACGAGTTGAGTTTACTTATGATGCTGGATAGACAAAAGTGTGAAGGAACGCATAAAGAAAACACAATGATATAATAAGATAATATTATTATGGGCAAACTGAGCCTTTGTTTTACAGACAATACATCTACACAAGTGTTAAAATTGTTAAAATAACTACACACACTAAAAGGGGACAAAAAGGCCCAAACCCATTATGTTGAGAGTAGTGATTGAAATGTAGATGCTACTGTTGAGGCAGCACATGGGGTGTTTTGAAGATATGCAGAAATAGCATTGGATGCCCAGCCCCCATGGGCCTTGAGATTTTGCAGAGGGACGTTGTGATCTGCAGCCCATGATACCCCCGATCTTCTGAAGCAATGGAAACCGTAGTGTGCAGGGTTAAGAGACAGGTATCTGAGGATGTTTGACAAGGTGGCACTAATCATGGGAGACGTAAGAACGACACAGCCTGACGGTTTGGGAAGCATAAACAGGGTTGAGGAAGGAGGGGCTTTAATGGTGGAAAGTAATGATTTAAGGGCTGATACAGGGCAAATGGGAGAGGAATTGAGGAGAGGAATTTGAACAACCTGATGTTTGCTTGCAGATTGCATAACTTTTGCCCACTTAATTATAATATGAGCCCCAGGGGGACCAAATATAACATCCCAATGCAAAATATGTCTGGTGGGGTCAAACCCTTGAGCAGAGGTAGGGGCTAAATTTGAGAGTCTTAGGAAGACGAAATATGCCAAAAGGAAGACACATTTGTACCATATAACATTGAATCACAAGCAAGTGCAATTTTTTAAGCAAAGAGGGTGTAAAATTTGCTTTGAATTTGGGTGTATAAACTGAGTTCATTGAAAATGACTTAATTAAGAGTTTGATCTTCCTGTGGTCTAGAACTGATATGTCCAGGTCGTAGAGTTGGAAGAAGTGTTTCATAACTGACACATAAGCCATCAACGTGTGCGCACGACTACCTTGTTGTGCCATAAACTCCAGGAAACAGATGACTGACTCGACAAAAGACAGTGTTAGCTGCATCCATGTAGCAAATGCCAGATAAAGGTCGAATTTCGACTTGTATGCTGGTGTACCTGTAATCATATAAACATATTTGGTTGAAACCATGATCTGTGTATGGGCCACCACTTGCAGTTGGTGAATATGTTGACGCGTTGGAGGTTGCTGGTGGAATCAAACAAATGCGAGAGGATGTCAGCTTTAACATTTTGAGAGCCTGAAATGTGTACACTCTGAACTTATATGTCATGGGAAGCTGCTATAAGCCAGATGCTTCTAATGACGGCCTGCATGAAAGGGTCTCTAGTTTTGCCCTTGTTTAAAACATATACTGCTGTTTGATTGTCTATATGGAATATAATACTTTTGGAAACCCATTTTGAGCAAAACAATGCATGGCAATCAGAACGTTAAGAAGTTCTAGCTGAGTGATATTCTTCCCTGCTGTAGTGATCATATTTCTTGATACTGCATATACATTTTCCTGCCAATGACCCCCAAGGCCAGTGAGGGATGCATCTACATAGACGTCGATGAGGGTACGTTCATGATGGAACTGACCATTGAAGCGATTGAGGAAGTGGACGAACCAGTGTAAATCTTGTTTCATTTGATCTGTGACAGGGATGCAGGGTGTGCTATGTCTGAGGTTATTAAGCAACCTGTTTACGAATACGCGTGCAGGTTTGACGCACCGATGAAGATAGATGAGCTTGCCAAGGAGTGATTGTAACTGCTTCTTTGTGAGAAACGTTTTTGAGAGGCACCATTTGCAGGCGTCAAGGATTTGCATACACTTGTCGGGTGGAATTAGCATCTTGCCAGCATCAATATCTATGAGAATACCCATGCACGTCAGAGCTCGTGTTGGAGGCACGACCTTCTTGGGATTAATGGGGAGACCCAAGAATTCAAATAACGTATATAGGGTATCAAATTCTGCAGACTCATTGCTTATTTTGTGAACGCAAATGATATCATCCAGGTAGTTGTAAACGTCAATGTTCTTGGAGCGCATGACGTGATGAATGACATCCGTAGTTCGCTGGCACATGGCACTGCCTGTTTTGAGACCCATGGGAACACTTAGATCCAGGTACGACTGATGACGCCATTTCAAACCAAGCAGATCGAAGTCATGCGTAGATTGCGGAACGCACGACTAATGTCGATTTTTGAGAGAAGTGCGTTTGAGTCCAGAGCTTTTATAGCATCCACAATGTTGTCCACTGATGGATATTTTAATTCGAATTCTACTCCGTCGTAAGTGGTTGCAGAGATATTGTCATTGACAGAAGCGTGGTATGGGTAGCTGAGGTTGACTATCACGCAACGAGTGTCGTCTGGCTTGGGACGTGTGAGCATAGGAGAATAGTGAACAGATATTATTGAAGGGACCAACTACGGCTTGATGTTTGATCTCCTTCAGCAGATACGCTTCCACATCTGAAGTGTTATCTTCTGCTGAGGGGTGATTATGATCAATGTTATTGAACACTAGTTCTGTCCTGTCTACACATAGTGGGAACCCGAACTCTAGATAATCTAAGAGAAGTTGGTCATGGTAGTTACCACACAGTTGTCGCCAGTTATTGATGTTCAGTTCGGATGGTACACAAATTCTAGCGTGTTTATAATTAGGACAATTAGATAGACGTACCAACTGATGTGCTGTAATAGCCCAAGCTCGAAGATCTTTGGAAGGCAGAGTACGACCTGGTTTAAACAATGGGACCGGAATCGAATTGGTAGCTATATAACCGAAACCATTGTTGCCTTGATTAGTATTTATGGCTGAAGCCCTGACCGTGTTATGTATAAAGCACCAGTCACCCATAGTCTTGTCACAATTGCAGAGGTGATGAATGAAGTGTGATTCATCGTACGCCACATTGGGGTCATTGTTATACGACTCGTGCAAAGTTGCCACATCTAGTTCAGTGTCTGTGTCATAGTCACTACTTTCAACAATAGAGCTAAAGTGAGAATTTTTACTTGTGTCACTGATAAAAGCAGAGTATTCACTAACATTAGAATTAAAAGAGGTTTGTGTGATATATTCGCATGTCCTTGACCTTAAGGCCTGAGCTGTGGAGTTGTAAAAGCAATTAGTATTTGTGGAACGCGGTAAATACCACCTTCAACTGTCTTGTTTTTTGTCCTTGTTTGCTTCACTATTTTTCCTTCTTAAACAGTCCTGGGTTTTGTGATGGCAGAACCTATTAACCTCTTGATGACAGAATGTGCATGCGTGTTTGTATATTATATTGTCTAGAACGTGGTCCCCTTGTTGTTTACATGTACCTTCATTGTACCCCACACAAATTTTCTCCTTGCCTGTGTGTTTATGTCCCTTCCCACTAGTCGAAGTCGGTTTTGCTGTGATTACTCGAGCTGTACTACGTATACGAATCTTTTCAATGTGATCCGGATCCCTCCATGTGACCTTGCTCCTTTCGATGTCCTGCAACACCATCATAGCCGTTGTCCAATTGGTTTCTATTGCATCTTGTAGTAGATGCCTGGCGCATTCTAGCATGTTATTTCTAATTGACGTACCCATTTCCTCCAGCAAACAGCCCATGAAACCTATTGAGAATTGCAGGAGAGAGAGGTCTTTATATTCAGGAAGTTGGCCATTGGGACCTGGAAAACAATGGTGGTGGGGCCACGTGATTTCCCATTTAACTGCACAGTCACCTGCTCTGTGAATGCCAGATTTGAGATTTTTACCTGAGGAAGTGCGCTGTCTCCCTTGGAGTTTCTCCAGTTGCCTACAAACTTTGCATTGTACCATGTCGTCATTCTTGAGAAAATCCACTGAGAGCTGTGAGGACGCAGTCACGCTGTCCTCGCTGAGATGCTGTCTCGACTGCTTGCTGCGTTTGCTGCTGCAGTTGAAACTTTCGTCCTCTGAGTTGTCGGACGAGTCGTTGTGACTAATGTATCTGCTGGAGACGCGTTTGTGTTTGGTACATTGTCTGCCACAGTTGTGAGATTTCTTAGGGGAGCTGTGTGTTAGCGACGCAGAGGATGCGGCTACCGACTTGTCCTGTAGTTTGCTTTCCAATTCTAGATTTTTCTGTTCTGGTCTATCCATCTTCTTAAGTATTAAATCCAGTTTATTGTCGAGACTACCTTGGTTTTCTTTGGAACCATTCTGTGCATTTATGGTAGTAGGACTGCTGCCTGTTGCTACTGGCTGTGGATTTGAACCCATGTCTGAGCTCGCCGACATGTGTAGATCTGGTGCTGGGGCACTAGAATTAAGGTCCTTCTGGCATCTGACGCCCACTGGCCGTGTATGTTTAATCCCACATTTTGAGCAATATGCTATAGTTTGCGAAGATTTACTGGCCATGTTGTAGGTGATATAAGTAACCCAACAAATTTAAGTTTTGCAATTTAGTCCCACAAGATCCAGTGTGTTTTAACTCCACTTCAGTCAACTTGATAATGGTTGAATTTACAAACTTTGGGGTTAAGGAAAACAATTTGGCGGTAAAAGGTGAACAAAAATCACTCAATGCCAGTGTCATAGTAGAGGGAATGTTTGTTTTAGAATAATAAGTGACCTGGGCTTTAACTGACACATATTGACACGCACTACAACCAGATGCCAAGCAACAGTTTTCGCATCACAACTGTTAATGTTGCAGGTCACTATTTTTAAAATGTATGTTCTGTCTAAATCAGAATTACACTCATAATTACTTACATTGTTTTGAAATTTTGGTGCAAACAAGGGTCTATTTGGATATACTTTTAAATGGTTATTGCTAAAAAAGTTGGAAAATCTATTGATTTTTTTAGTTGTAAAAATCTCATAGAATATTGTTTGTTGGTGCGTTAATACATGTAACGTAGTACAGGTGTAAGATTGACCATACACTCAGCAGTTTCAAAAGCGATAGTTTTCTATAGAAAACAATTTCTCGTAACTTTCGGACTTACCAAGTGAATTATCAAACCTTAATATTAATGAAGGTCCTTTCAAAATACTGGGTATTTGGTTTTCTTCAGATTTGAGTGAAAGTATTAACATGAACTATGAGGACCGCTTGAAAAGAATATACAACATATTACAAATCTGGAGACAAAGAAGCTTATCTTGGAAAGGACATATCATGATAATCAAAACATTAATACTATCTCAAGTTGTACATCTCTTTGCCACTACTTTCACACCAAAATACATTTTGGAACAGTAAGACAAAATTTGTTTAAACTTTTTATGGAACCACAAACCTCCAACAGTTAAGAGAGAAACTGTAATAGCACCTATAGACAGCAGTGGCTTAAAAATGCCGGAGGTGTTTGCTTTCCAAGAAGCTCAAAAAATATCCTTCATAAAGAATTTACTTGTAGAAGATGGTAAATGCTTGAATCTCTTTTTAAATGTATGTGGGCTTAAAAAGTTTATGTTAGACCACAAACCAGCATATGATGACATCAGTAAAAGCTTAAGTGCAAAGTTTCATCAGCAAACCCTACAGGCATGGTTTAAAATTAAAAAAACAAACCTCCTGAAAATCTGTAAAACATTTTAAATGGGTATTTATTCTTAAACAATCAGATCACTATAAACAAATGACATATCCACCCAAAAGAATTAGGATTAGATATTGACTTAATCAATCTAAAAGTAGCTGACCTTTTAGATAGTGAGAAAAAATTGGCAATAGCCGAAAACTTAAGGGCAAGTCCAGAATAGAACACAAAGAGTATTAATATATACTCCCTATTGGATGCTATTCCAAAATATTGGAAATTTAAAACAAACAATGTAACATGTAAGTATACAGTAAACCCTAAATTTGGTTTAATTCTAAAGAACAGAGTAACAGAAATCACCAGAATTACAAGTAGGAAAGTATATTCCGAAATAATAAGAGATATGGTAAAAGAACCCACAGCTATAGAAACTTGGTTGGATTTATTTCCTTTTTAAGAACATATTGAGTGGAAGTCTGTGTTTACAAAGAGCCCTACATACAGTCATTCCACTACAAAGTTTTAAATAGAACCATTAATTGCTGATATAATCTTTACAAATGGAAGATAGCTTCTTCAAAAACTTGTAATTACTGCATTCAAACTGACACTATGGAGCACCACTTTTACTACTGTAGTGACTCAAAGAACTTTTAGAAGGAGGTTAGCATATGGCTATATAACATAACTAATATAAAGTTCAATTTCACAATATGTGAAATAATTTTCAGATTCTTTAAGAGCTCCTTCATTGATGAGTATGTACAGTTTGTGTTTAATTACATTGTATTGTAAGGAAAATGGTACATTAATAAACATCAATCTAATAATCAGCGAATAGCATTTCCTAACTTTATATGTATATTAAAAAATAAACTAGAAATTTTGAGAATGAGTTATATTTTACATGAATTTGACAATTCTTTTGGAAATTTGTACAATTATTTTGATTAATAAGGACTCAAAGAAATGTAGACCAATGATTATGAAACAGTACTATGTTATTGTATCAATATATACTTATGTTTATAGACTAAGAGTAAATGTTGATGGTGTTTGCAGAACCTCTAACCATTACTCAAATGATTGTTATCTTCTACACTAAATGGTGTGTATAAATAATGCAGATTTAAATTATTAAACTTCTATGGTATGTATATATATAAAATCAATCTTGCTATAGCAACAAGAAGTACAATTTTGCTAAACTTAAACTGTTACTTTTTTACGTATTATTATTTTGCTGTACTGTATAACAATGAGGCAATAAAACATTAAAAAAAAATTCTCGTAACTTTATTTATTGATTTATTTGGTGTTTTACGTCACTTTCAACACCGTACAGGTCATATCACGATGGGTAGTTAGAAGGGCAGAGGAAACCAGTAGATTTAGTTCGTCAGGGTTCTGTACTGTAAGCTGCCGACCAACGGCAAGCAACTACCAGCATTCCCACTTGAGGCCATGCCAGGAACCAAACCCTGGCCTCAGATGTGGGAGGCGAGAGTGTTACCACTCTGTCACTGTGACCCTTAATTTCGCATAACAGACATGCTAATGGCATAGTTCCATGTTCTGTCAGAGCTGGGGAGATCAAGGAAAAAAACGACCTAACAATAAAAAAGGGCCACCAAACTGAAAATGTTTCCCAACCATGCCATTCCGATTACAGACTTTACAATTTGTCTTGCAATCAATCCAGACCAATCCTAATGGTTGCTTAGACTCCTCCAAATTTTCATCCCAACTTGTCTAAATTCATCTCAATCTCATAGCAATGTGACACAACAGTGACACTTATCATTATTTAATAGGCTAAAATGGCTTTAGGATCTGACGGCTCCAGATTACTGACCTACAAACGAATGTAAAAGGAAATTTAGAGGTGAGGACTTCTATGCAAACCATTTAATGCATCCCCTAGCATATACAATTAAGGCATGTCATACATCAGTATTAATATTACTTGCACCCAGATTGATAGCATTGATGGAGTGTTATTAATGGAGAAGAATTAACTGTGTTTTCTTTTTCTTTTCACTTATACATGTATTTCTTAGTGCATTCAGTGCAAAGATAGGCGCCAGTCAGTCAAACAACTGTAGAAAGAGAAAGAAGTCACAGAAGAAACCAAATAAAACAAGATCACCCCTCACTCCTGCCTCCAGAGCTCCGAGCCAAGACAAAATTTCCAGTTCACTTAATACACCCACGGATTAAAAGGAGGGAGGCATTACCATTACTCGCACATTTGTGGAAGAGGGATAAACATGTATAGAGAACTATATTAAGGATGACCCCTGGACTTTACAATGAAATTAAGGAGTGAATTAAACGCCACATCAAGAGACATGCAACATGTGTTAGAAGTTACCAGAAAGTTTGTTCCACCTATTTTCCAGGTCATCTTAACTAAATTAGGATTGTTTCACCTGTTTGCCAGGCAATCCTAACTAAATTAAGAAGGATAGCTCAGTTGACCCACCACCACAGAGGACAGAAACTGGATGGGGACTTTAGAACCAAAGCCAGACCTGAGCCACTGTTTGAAAGCAGGACAACATGACATGACATGAACAACTTCCTGTTATGAACCAGTGTTATGTACATTGCCTTTGGGAACAGCCGCACCTTATTAATTGTTTTTTGGAACATTTGGGTGTTTTGAAAATGACCTTTTATTGCGGGGCGGACTACCTTAGGTTGTACTTGCGACTGTATTATCAGCTGCTGTGGGTTGTGTGTCTTGTCTGCAGTGGTTTGTCAGTGCTGGTATGTCCAACTGTTGATTATTTGTGGTCCCAATGTCTGCTGTAAAACGTCTATGGCTGCTGATGTTGCTGCTACTGCTTGCTGCTAATCAGGACCATATGAAACATATGTGAAGGGACATATGTAGGAGAGCTCTGTAGCCTTGGTCACTGTTAAACATCAGAAATGGCGCTCAGTGAAGCATATTTTGCACGGTCAGGATTGAGTTTTGATTTTTATAAATTCTCTGTTTTGAAGGTGAAGAAGTCCGCTTCAAAAAGGTTTTTGGTTTCATGTGAATTGAAGATTATATCATGTCAACACACTTTGGCTTCTTGGAATAGTTACTGTCAATAAATGTGTTCCTCAGTTTGCACAGATGATATAGTTCACCACTTAGATCTAATCTAATCTACTGCTTTGCAGGAGCAATATCTTCCCCACAAAGGGGAACTAGTGATCGAGAATTCAGGGGGTTACCAGGAGGGAAGGAGACAAAGTTGGCAAACTGGCGTTGAAGAGGTGGGTTTTGAGATGCTTCCTAAAAGATGCAACAGAGGGACTATTTCTTATTTGGAACGGGAAAGAGTGTTTGACTGATTTATGAACTCTATTGCCGAAAGTGGAGGTATGAAGGAACTTGAGTTTGGGGGTGTTTTGCCTTGTATTTCTGGAAGAGGTGTAGGGGTGATTTAATTCTCTTAGGTAAACTGGTTGACCTTGGTTGAGAATTTTGTATGTAATTAGGCCTAGTTTGAATTGTACTCTGTACCTGACTGGGAGCCAATGGAGTTTTTATTTTAGTTGAGGGGTAATGTGAGAGAATTTAGAGGAAAGGGTGACAACCCTGCAGAATGAGTTTTGGACTAACTACAATCTCCTTTACTCAAAATCAGTGAGTGATAAAAACAGGGAATTGCAATAGTCCAATATGCTGCTGACCAAAGCATTTGCTAAAAGAACTGATGTTTTAATGTCTAGAATGGGGCCAATTCTGTAGAGATCTCTTGCATGAACTCTGGTAGACTTTATGACCTGTGACACATGGTCTGAGAAATTGAAATTAGAATCAAACACCCTTCAGAGGTTCTTAACACTATGTGTTGGTGAGACCTGATTACCAAGAATATTATTTGGAAAGTGAGGAAGGAGCAAAGCAGGATGTGATGGTGTGGTACCTACCATGACTGAGAGTGTCCTTCCCGACAGGTATGGTATGAACCAGCCGGGTACTAGTTCACTGATTCCATAGTAAACATTAAGTCTGTCCAGGAGAATGATGTGGTCAATGGTATTGATCACGGATGAGAGATCCAAAAGGGTAAAGGCTGTGACAGGCCCTTCAGCCATATTGAGAAGAATATCATTGTGAATATTAAGGAGGGCACTTTCAGTAGAATGGTGTTTTCAATAAGCCGATTGGAAGGCAGTCATAAGGCAGGATTCGTCAAGGTGAGTTTGTAGCTGGATGGCTACTACCCTTCAAGTATCTTTGAAATAAAGTTTAGATTGGAGATAGGCCTATAGTTTTTGAAAACTTCTTTATCTAAGGATGATTTTTGAGGATTGGGGTAACATGGGCCTGCTTGAAAAAATTAGGACACTTACCTTGTTCAAGAGAGGCAGTAATTATTGAAGTGATGCGGGTGATGAGAATATCCAGATAATCAAGAACAAGAAACGTGGGCCAAGGGTAAAAGGAACATGATTTACTTGAAGAGTTCAGAATAATTTTAGTAACTTGATCCTCGGTTACAGTAGAGAAAGTGGAAAACATAGGGGGTGATGTGTTGCAAATTCATGGAAGTAGGGAAAGTTGAGCATATTTTTTCTATTTTTTGTGAAGAACTCCACAAATCTGTCAGCCAAAAGCTGAGGGGGATTTATTAATGGGAACATCTTGGATGGTAGTCTGTGTAGCACATCACCCAGGACTCACCATAATTTTTGTGGGTTGTGGTGATTGTCCTGAATTTTTGCTTTAAGGAATTCAGATTTGGCCTGCATGAAGATTCTATTACACTAGGTATTAGAAATATTGTCATTGTTTGATTTGGTTGAAACCAGGTCAAGAGTATGACCCTGATTTAAGTTCGGAAAGTTAACTTTTTGAATTAAATCAAATGAATCACTCAGTGAGTGAAAGGTTTTTGAATTTGAACATGTTGCTTCAAGGCAAAAAGTGAAGTTGCCAATGATCACCAGATTTTCAGTGATGTGATGAATATCCCCCAAAAGTGTCTGAAACTGCTCAAAAGGGTTGGAGTACTGGATGATGGTGGTCTGTATATATTCAGAAAATAAAAGGATTCTTTGTATAGGGATATCATGATGAGAAAATTTTCTCAAGGAAAAAAGGTGGTGCAGGTCTTAGTAGGAACAACAGAAGGATCCAATCCATCTTTGACAAAAACCCCAGTCCTCCACCACAGAAGACCTCTCGTGGCTGTTGATAAAAATTGCAACCTGGTGGGGTAATTTCGGACAAATTGGCACTTGTGGTGTCAGGTCTAATCCAAGTTTCCGACATGGCGAAGAGATCAGTGTCGTTGTCAGAAATAAATTTTTGCAATGGCAGGATATTTATTGTGTATTGATCTAATATTGCTGTAGGTGACCTTTGGACACTTGGGTGGTCCTGGGTTTGGTTGATATCACCAGCATTGATGGAATTGATATTGATGATTTGATGATTAAATGTAGACAGGTGGTGGTGGTGGCGAGTTTGAAGGGGTAGAAACTGACAACATCAGGACACTGAATGCTTCAGTTGCTGTGGTGCTGGTATGCGGCAATGACTAGTTGGATCGCCAGTAAGATATGCAGGAAAATCATTTTTAAGAACCTGGGTGTAATCATTAAATTTGGGGTATTATGTGGTTAGTGGGTGTGTATTGTAAAAGTGATGGTCCCCGATAATGGGGAATGTGAGCAATAAAAGGGGATCAAGTGATAAATGGGCAGTTTTGATGTGTAATTATCAAATACATATTTTAAAAGGGGAGTATAAAGATGATAATGTAGTTTGTATTTTCAACAATAATACTGAGGCAGATGCAGGGTGAGTGTAGTGAAGATTTTATGTTAAAGTTAAAGAATTTTGAAAAATGGTACTTCTGTAATAGAGACATGCCACAGTTCATGGTTTCTAATTGTAATTTTACTTTTATAGCACTTAATCTCCACTGAGTAGTGGACTCTAAGGCGCAACAAGACAATAGCAATATGCAAATTCAAAGTCCAGGGACAAAAACAGGTCAGCACCACAGAGAAGCCATGAGAGAAAATGAGCTAAGGAGGATATGCCTTTGCGTAGACATAGGTTTTGAGCTTCTTCTAAAAGAGGCAATAGTGGGTGATGCACGGATGTCTTCAGGAAGTGAATTCCAAACAGTGGGAGCATCAAAGGCAAAACTGAAGCCAAACTGTTTAGTGGACTTGTGAATTGTCAATTGAAATTTTGGTACATTGAGGAAATTGGCAACACTCTGACTGCGTCTAGTGTTGTAAGTAGAGTGGTATGTGAATAGATGTGGAGCAAAATATTTAGGGAAACCAGCATGAATAAACTTGTACACCAGGGTAGCCAGTTTGAACTCTGAGAGAAACTGAATAGGGAGCCAATGGAGTTTCCTGAGTACCGGAGTTATCCGAGTGTATTTACACAAATTTGTGTCAATTCTAGCAGCAATATTTTGGATAGACTGTAATCTATGAAGATTGACTTTAGAGATACTCATGAAAAGTGAGTTACAGTAGTCCAACCAACTAATAACAAAAAAATTGGCAACCGACACAGCTGCATCCTGAGTCAAGAACTGCCTAATATTTCTAAAATTCAGTTGACTAAAGCAGCCTTTACAAACATTCTGGATGTGTTTAGAGAAGGAAAAATCAGAGCCAAACCACACACCCAGGTTCCGCACAGACTCAGTGGGGTGAAGAGGGTTGCCCAGGATATCAATTGTTAAACATGCATTTAATCTTTCTCTCTGTTTCTCGGAGCCAAAAGGTATGAACTCAGTTTTATCAGGATTGAGTTTAAGTTTGCTAGCCAACATCCATCCATGACATCTTGAAGGCATCTATTCAACTTATCAAAGGCAGCTGAGGCATTCCTGTGTGAGAGATGGACATAAAGTTGTGTGTCGTTGGCATAAAAATGGAAGTTTACACCTTTGTGTTTACCAAACAGTGTACTAAGGGGAGATGTGTACAGAAAAAATAGCAGAGGACCCAAAACAGAACCCTGAGGTACGCAGAACAGCAGTTTTTGTAAATTAGACAAAGTAGAACCAATCTTTACAGACTGATAGCGTTCTGTCAAATAAGAAGACAGCCAAGGAGAGTGGAAAGATCAATCGTATCGAAGGCAGCCGAGAGATTCAGAAGTACCAAGACAGTAGCTTCAGACCGAGATAGTGACAATTGAATATCATTTTTGATGGAAAGTACAGCCGTCTCAGTTAAGTGACCTGGCTTATATGCTGACTGGTATGAGTTATCCAAGTCATGTCGATGAATGTGATCAACCAGCTGAGAAATGAAGCTAAGTCCAGATACTGAGCGGTAGTTTTTCAAATCCTCAACAGGAAGAGAGGCCTTCTTAATAAGTGGAGTGACTACAGCTTTTTTGAAACCATCTGGAACCAGTCCCTCACTGAGTGAAAAATTGACCAATTTGGTTATAGATGGTAGAAGGATGTCAATGCATTCCTTAATAAGGAATGTGGGCAATGGGTCCAACAGGCATGATTCGGTTGGTGATTTACTGATTATTTTTGCGATTTCATCTTGAGTGACTTGAGTAAAGACTGTTAGTTTAGGAGCGTGAAAAGGGTGATGTACCATGTTACAAGACTCAGATGAAGAAAAACTCTCACAAATTTTCGTGATTTTATTTGAGAATAAAGTAGCAAAATGATCAGTCAATGACTTTGAGGATTCACTAGTGGGCAGAGTAGTGCTATGGGATCTATGTAGGACTTTATGTAACTCCCGCCATAGTTTCTTCGAATCATGGCTATTGTTGGAGATTAGTTTCCTGTAATAGACAGTTTTGTCCCTGTTTGCAAGATGATTACACCTGTTGTATTGACATTTATCTTTACACCAAGCTCGTTCAAAATGACGTCTGAGTGACTTAGCAAGGCGATAGGTCTCTGACAACCAGTCAGCACGCTGTTTCGTCTTCAACCTGGACACAAGAGGAGCATGCCTGTCAAGGATGCAACTCAAATCTTGTACATACTGATCATAGAGCTGTGAGACAAAAGGCATTTTTTAAGGTCAGACCGAAAGTCGGACATATTTATACGATGGTACCTCCTATTGAAAATTCTTGTTTGACAGGTAGCAGGAGAGGAAGGAACATCGATAGCACATTTAATGGCTACATGATCAGATATGAATTCACAGATGTCAACATGTACGCACATATCTTGATCACTGGAGAGAATGAGATATGATAGGATATGACTGTGCAAGTGAGTGGTATTGTTAACTGACTGTTTTAGATTACATGATTCTAAAAGGGTTTTTAATTCGTGACTATCAGTACAAGGTACATCAAATTGTATATTGAAATCACCACATATGAAGTAATTGTAATCAACAGAAGACAGAAAACAAACAAAGGACATAAATTCATCTGAAAAAATGGAAGAACATGGCCCAGGAGGGCGGTAGATAGAGGCTAGGAGCAAAGTTCGGCCTGAAACTGAGACTGATATGACCATATTTTCAAAGCTATGATTAGGGGTATCCACCTTGCGATATTTGTATTTATTTATTTATTTATTTTGGGTTTTACGTCGCTTTCAACACTGTACAGGTCATATGACGACGGGTAGTCGGAAGGGCAGAGGAAACCAGTACATACAGTTCGCTAGGGTTTTGTACTGTAAACTGCCGACCAATGGCAAGCAACTACCAGCTTTCCCACTTAAGGCCATGACGAGGATCAAACCCCGGCCTCAGAGGTGGGAGGCGAGAGTGTTACCACTCTGCCACCGTGGCCCCCTTGCGATATTTGTATGAATTACGAATGAAGAAACCAACACCACCACCACCAATACCTGATGAATGTGGCCTATGTATCAAAGAGAACCCATCCGCGGTGAGTGAACGAAGGAAACTATCTGAATCAGTAGCACAAATATGTGTTTCAGTGAGACAGAGGAAATCAAAGGTGTGAGATGCTATTGTGTCAGCGAGGAGAGGGCCCTTATTCCGGATTGACCTTGCATTTACTAAACCAAGCATAACCGGTCCAGGATTCATGGCAACATCACCAAACATAAGAATCAATAGCATAAGCCCACTCTGTTTTACGGTAGGGGGAAAAACATGGCAGGTGGAGCTGTAGGAGAAATTTTTAGCAATCCTTAACATGGATGGAATGAGGAATCCACTTCCAATAAAAATAATGTGAGACACTCCTGAGATGAGAAACAGCCATCAACATGGTGCAGAAGAGTAAAATGTGCATGGCAAACATCTTAGTTGGGTTGGTTAAGTGATAAATGCCCTAGGATCAAAAATCACCTGTGGGTGGCCTAAATCTTTATGGCCTTAAGGCCTAACCCTTGAAACTTCGTCCCATGGGCGATTCACGGGCACCCTAGCAACCCACACTAAAGCTAACCTTAAGAAACCAACCACAAACCAACAAGTATTTTAATACTGAAATACAGGAGAATCTGACAAAAGAAACAACAAGGCAGTAAAAAAATATCTGTGAAGTGATGAACTAAATTAAATATACATACAGTTAGCCAAAATAGACAATAGGCATGAACAGATTGAAAAACAGTTTCCGGTAATTCCTGCTAGGTGGGTGATAATACCTTAAATATTGTACAGTCACAATAAGAGTTATATAAGAACAAAATCAACTCTACTCCAGGTAAATAATGAAATAAACCTAAAAACTACAGCTTAACCACAAAAGTACTGTATATTGCCCGTAAGATGTTGTTATTTATGTAGGTTTGGTGTTGTTATTTATGTAGGTTTGGTGTTGTTATTTATGTAGGTTTGGTGTTTATGTAGCAAAAGGGAGAATCTTGTACAGACTTTTGCCATTTCTTGAAGAAATAGACAGATCAAGAGTCTATTTCTTCAAAGATGGCTGAAGGAATGGTGCAGGCTCTTTACATTGGGAGTCAACCCATGTTGTCACATCACTCACTTTGAGGTTCCTACTGTCTGCAGGTTGCTACCACAATCTGTCCTTCAAATGGTAATCAACTGATGCATGTATCTTTGTTATACAAGATTCCAAAATGGCTTTCTCATCTTCTTCTGTAGAATTTATAGTCTGTTGCTTTCCTTCCTTGAAACTTGACCTGTTTGTCCGTTCCCTCAACTATATTATCTATGCCTTTGTGTCCCGTTTTACCATTGTTTTCCCCTTGTACTCTACCTCTACCCTTCCTCTCCTCAATAGCCTACCTGGTGTCTCCAGTATCAAAGTCAAAGTTGGTGTTTTACGTCCCGTTCAACAGCCAGGGTCATATTGGGACAGGTCCTCAGCATTGACACACAGAGGGGACAGCGTGTGATGAGATGCCAAACTTTCTAACCACTACTCCACAGGGGACCTCGTCCCCAATATAAAACTCTGCTCTCCACTCTATCCCCCTCCTCAATAGCTCTCTTAACTCTCCTTTCTATTGGCACTTTTGTAAAATACAGGATCGAAACATAAAGTAAAAGTGAACTATATAATCAGTTAGAGTTGCCCTATCTGCTAATAAAAACAGAAGCCAGTAAAATCAGATGAGTGTAGTCAGATTTCTCTTTTTATATGCCAACGTGCAGGAAAAGTAGTGAAATGTCAGGAAATTTACACCAAACCAATCAGAGAGTGAAGGAGAACACTCTGATTCCTTCCCATTTTGGTACAGGTGTCTTTCTGTCTGAATGTATGTGTTGGCAGGTTTTGGGCTCACACAGACTTAGTGACAAATGTGACTGACTTTGGTGAGAAAGTCGGAGATACTTCTGGAAGTACCCAACATGATCACAAGGTATAACAGTTTGTTCGGAACACATCCCAACATGTCTGGGTTTAACAGCCGGGATATTTGATTTGGTTCAGTCTGGACGACATATGAATTGTCTGGAGTGTGTTGACACCTATCTAAATGGACGTATCACCATTATAACGTATCACCATTATAACTGGAATGATCTCAATTTCCCTTGATCCTTAATGACTTTGCCACACTTTCAAACCTGGGTTTGTATATGGCAGTTTTTAAAATTGTTTTGTTTTACTCAATGTTATTTCTTTTTTGAATGTTTAGCCCACCTATATTGTTTCACCAAAAATGGTCTAGACTTCAAAATTGGCAAGAGTTGGGACCAAAGTGGTGAACATAGAAAGTCCAGTTTAATCTAGTTTTATTAAGAATTGATGTAACTAACTTTTTGAACAAATGTAATTGTTTTGAAAAATATATTAAAAATGAAAATATAACACAATTTACTGCGACAGGGGAGTTTTTTCCTAAAAGCTCAAGCATAGAACTTTGAAAAAATTCAACCTGATAGCAGCCATTTAAACTGTCAGTGACACAATTTATATGCCAATCTACAAATCTGAACACAACAGATGGTCTAGATTACGTTTATTACACATTGCTGCCAATTTAAGTTATATGCCAAATTAGGAAACAGTATACATGTACCTCTGCTTCTTCTGAAAAGACCACACAACCTATAATCACCGTCGTGAGAATCAGGAATACTTGAATCTTCTTCATGCTGAAAATCAACTCAGATGTACACTGATTACACAAACACATACAGAGTGATCTGTGACAGGACAAGGTATTAATACACTGTTAAATATGGAGGCAGTGCACGGAAGAACATTAAGGCCACTCTTATTCCTTTTTAATTGTTTTCCCAGCTGAAAATTGGGTTTTTAAACAAATAAAATCTGTCTTTAATTAAGCTTATTAGTGATATGGTGAAAATATTGATGTCAGTGTGCCATCTTTTCAGTGTCAGACATTTCACCAAATTTAATTGGTCTTTTTTATTGTTCTCGTGACAGGAAAGGTTAAATATTGAGATGAAACTTATAAAATACAGTGACACTACAACCAAAGGTCAAAGTTAGTTTTTTACGTTCCATTCAAAAGGGTCATATTTGCGAGATGGTCATCAGCATTGTCACTTGTGGGAGTGGAACCCACACAGAGGTGACAGCCTCTGGTTAGATGCCAAACCTGCTGACTCACCAGGCCACTGGGGACCCTATGCATTACAACTATACAAAAGCAAACTATTAGCTTACTGTTACCACCTATTTTTATCATTGCAATCTGATAATGATTTATCTAGTTGCAATGATTCAAGGAAGTTATATCCACGCATTAACTCACTATACTAAATTATCAACAGAACAAACAATTATTTCTTGACACAGTTAGAAACAAACAATAGAGTCAGTATTTTGAATGTGCCCCCGCAGGCCTTTCATAGTCAGGTCATTTTCACCTCTTTATTGCTGTTAACATTGATTTTTCATGTACAAAGGTATAACACAACTGTTTTTGTCACAGTAGCACATCAGAAGCGGAAACTGTGCCTATTATAAACATAAATGTGTCCTTACAGTGGTCTATTATAAGTCATCAGACATATTTAAGATATCCTGATAAGAACAGTTGGCATTTATGGATCATAACTTGAAGTAGAGATGAAACATTACATAACAATTGAATGGTGCAAAAAAATTTCATATTTCCTGTACAAAAACCTTTTATCGGTTTAAAAGTTTGGCCCACAGATTTATATTTAGAGATAAGCAAACACATTGAGTTCGCATTTTGCCAGACAAACAGCTCCGATCTAAGACCTTCTCCAGTTTAAAGGAACACACTGCACACCACAGAGTGAATTTTGTTGTAGTTTGGAGATCTTACAATCTACAATTTAATTACAGATTATTGTATATTTGAGAGGGTCATATCAGGAGTTTTACCTTAAAGGCTATACTGGATCTTAGTGATCTGTGTGGAAGCAGTAATGGTGCACCTCCATTAGACTGGAAAGTCACTAAATGTCATTTTCTCTCAGTTATAGCCATGCTATAGCTCTATATTTATCACAAGTTCTTGTGAACAGTTTTATTTACATTTAAATTGACGTATTTAGCATTGAAGTAATCCCATATTTTGTATCCTCCCCATAACTTTGTGTGAGATACATTGTCTAGTGGTACACATTGGCTTCACGAAGGAGACTAAGCCCGTACTTAGACATAAACTTAAGATTTTTGTCTTAAACTGAGTATTAGTCTGTGGTATTAGACTTAGCAGGTTTCACAGCACTTTTGACTCAGTCTTGGGCTGAATGTTACGTCAACCTGGGAGTAGAAATGAATGGTCACATCAAGGAACTAAAGCTAAAACAGCTAAAGCCAAGATCCTTTGTGAAAACATGCTCTGTTTTTTAAAGAAACAAAACATTTAACATTTTTCAAAACGTCAGAGTTTTTGATGAAACAATGCAATTGCAATGACAAAAATATCATCAAGCACTACAATCTTCTTACAGCCCTAATTATCAGATTCACATTTGGAGTTCATTTGAATTTAATTGCTACTTTTGTCGGAAGTCATTCTCTTCTTCAAAATGACTACCCCCCCACACAAAAAAAAAGCTTCAGACATTTCCATATATTGAAATACTATTACCGGATGACATAATGTGGAGTTTTATGACACAGCTTCCTTTTGGTATTAAAAATAATACAATTGCATAATGCTTTAAGATGATCTCACAGAAGACTCACCAACAGCACAGTTTTAAGAGTATCAAACGATCACTACTTATAATAACCACTCTATGTAAATCCGACACATGAAAGAGGAATGTAAACTTTAAGAGAATAACAACATTGTATGAAAGCTGCCATGGATTGGTTTTGGTTGAGAATAGTACTACTGTCCACAAATCTAGTTGTGATTGCTGGTCAGGTATGTGGTCAATTCTGTACAAAGTTTATTGAAGATCGTAGACAAGTTTCTTTGTATTTGCGCAAAAACTTGCATTTCAGATAATAATGTTTCAGTTTATATAATGTACTCTTACATATGCTAGTGCTTACAGCAGCATCCTGCTATAAGACCTGGGTCCACATTAAAGGACTGTCAGGACAGAGGACCCAGACTTTAAGGTTGGAAATGGTCAGGGTTGAAAAGTAGCAAAAAGGTGGGCAATTTTAATGCATCATGACGCCAGAGTCAACGTAGTTGCATACAGCTAGATTAATATTGGGACAGGTCCCCAGCATTGACACTTGCGGAAGACACATCTGACCCTTGGGATGAGTCTGGGACCTGTGCCGACCATTGCCCAACTTACTTTGGGTTCCCAGGGCTTACTTTTCTCCCTGACTTTAGGACCCTAACTACAATCAACTTCTAATATGACTACATGAATCACAGATATGACATGATAGGTTCCAACCCCCGACTCTCGAGGCAATAAAACTGACAACCCACTTTAGAATCTTTGTTAAAATAGAGCAAAGTCAGTGACTATTGTTTATTTGTAACTCTCAGTTTAATGATAAATAACTTTAACATTAATTTCAAATTGAGGGCATAGGGGTATAGGTGCATCATCTGTACGGATAAGAGGAATTAATATTACACAAACTGATTAATGCCAGTGGGGTTAATGGTAGTTACATCCCACATAAACCCTAGTTCTCTAACCCTGCACTTATCTTGGGTTTTTAGGTTGGTTTTTGTGCCTAACCACTCAATCACACTGAATCTCATATGTTTGTGAGAGTATTGTGTTGAGTGAAAATGTTTAGATACTGGTGTCTCTAAATCTTTGTGGTTTTTGACATTTGCAATATGCTCATATATTCTATTTCTGAATGGACTTCCTGTTTCATTTGTGTATTGTTTTCCACAATTTATGAATTCAAAAAGATATGTTATGTTACTAATTTCACACGTAATGTTGGTGTTTTTTGGCGAGTTCACACATTTATGTGTTATCCCTGTTTAGTGACTCTCATATTCTGTGATGTTTTTAATTTTTGGGCATTATTTACTTTTACCTAATCCGGTACAAATTGTTTTTATGTCCAGAGTAGGTTTGGTACTTTTTGGGGGGATAGGATATTTTATTTTTGGTAAGTATGTCCCTCATGTTTGGCAATCTGTGAAACCCACAATATATCAGGCTATTAACTGACTTACAGAGGACATTCCTTTGAAGTTTTAAACATTAATTTCATTGTATCAAAAGAGAGTGTATTTGAACATTTTATACAATATTAGTACAAAATAAGCCTTTAGAGCATATATCTGTCAGCTAAGTTAACTCTCAAAAAGTTAAAAGCTGGGATGTTTTATGTCCCGTTCAACTGCTAAGGTCATATTGGGAGAGGTCCTCAGCACAGCCATTGTGAGGGGCCACAGTGGCAGAGTGGTAACACTCTCACCTCCCACCTCTGAGGCCGGGATTCGGTTGCCGGCCTGGCCTCAAGTGAGAAAACTGGTAGTTGCTTGACGTTGGCCGGCAGTTTACAGTACAGAACCCTGACGAACTGTATGTACTGGTTTCCTCTGCCCTTCCAACTACTCATCTTGATACGACCTGTACAGTGTTTAAAGTGATACAAAACGCCAAACAAATAAGTAAATAACATGGCCATTATGGGGTTTAATTCCACTCAGAAGTGGGAGCCCGTGATTGGATGACAAAGCCACTAAGCAGCTGAGGACCCTTGGTATTAGATCAAACCAGTTTGGTGCATAGACGACCTTTAGTCAATAAACTCAATATAGTTCTTGGTTGTAACGTAATAACACCTTCAAGTCAATTACAAAAATGTCTTCAAACCTCATCTCTTCACCTTTGTATATTTTTAGACTTGTCACGATAGTAGCCAGTGGTTCTTAATCCATAGGATTTGCAAGAACCCTACCAAATTAGAAATGTGTAATTGTGTTGGACTTCACAAAAACAGTCACAAGCCCCTGGTCAAGAGGCTGTGTAAGAAAAACAAAGGAGGCTTGACTTTGGTTGATGGCAATCCTGTATACGTCCCTATCAGAGCGGCTTGTGAATGTCTATGTCAACTGGTTGAACACCCCCCTCTGTTTGACTAGGACACTGCTGTCATGATATAGTGCATGGAATGGGTAACATCAGAAAACTCACTACATTGAACTTATTAAAAGAATAAACACAATTTAATGAAATACTCAATAAACATGTCTGAAGTCCTTTGTCTCTATGATGTTTGACAGGCTTACAGTTCAACAGTTAAGAGGACTGTTCCACCTTGGTGATAATGCTTTGCAATATGTTTGTGATCCTATAAATCGTCAGATCAGGAGGTAGGTCTTCTCCATTGCAATGATATTAAAGCCTTTGTAAACCCATTGTGTAATGGAATTACAGAACTTCTCAACATGTTCCAAATTGGATGTGATTGTAAATCCATTGCCAAGAGTTTATGGCAATATTAAGCAAGTTGAAATTATCACAAACTGCTAGTGATCCTTATTATATTTTTATCATCTTAAACCTGTCGTAAACCTATCTTTGTGCTCTGAAAGTCATCTTTTTAATCTTACAGTGGTCTTAAACATATCTTCACAAACCAATATTTTTCACCTTAAGCCAACTTTTCAGTTAATAGACTTTTAGGTGGCAATCTATGTGTGGCAATCTCTGCACAGTCGGGATGAGATCTAAAATATTTACCTCAAACTACACCTGTTCCAATCGGAGAGTAGGTATATGATTGGATCGCCATACTGGACCAGCCTCTAACTTCACTTCCAAACATATTTCTCTGTGATATATCCCACAGGTTGTCAATGGACTAGATTTGAACCCGTCACTACAGATTTAGGGAACAATTGAATAATTTATAAAGTTTTATAAAGTTCAAAACTGGCAACCAACTGAAGTGGATGATGTCAAGTAATACATCAAGTCCAATTTTTGAGCCATCGGTTCAGAGTTCTTTTAGGAATATGACAAAGAGAAAATGGGAAATAAAAATAGTCATACATATTAAGTATCACTCAGTCAAGAAGAGGCAGTATTTACCGTTTTACAAATTTCACAGGACATATGTTCAGCAGAGGGTTGACAATTTTGGAATTCATACGCCTGAGTCTGACCAATGTAAGAAATGACCCAATATGAATTTATTTTTGAAAGCAGCATCGAATTCCAACTTTAATATGAAATTAACGAAGATAAATATAGAGACTCAAGCTCATAGGAAAATGCTATTAATAGATATTATAATTACTTGAACTATAATTAATAAAAATAGCAAGCATTTATTGAGGAAACAGAAAACTCTGCCCGAGGATGAATTCTGCCCTGTGTGGAAATATGACTGTGACTTCGTACACCTGGAGTCTATTGACAAGAATATAATATGCGTGTTTGTGTCGTGTCATTATTAAAGGCAAAGTTTCACTCTCTCATTACTTCTTTTTTAAATATTTGTAACACTTGATAACATTGTAATTTGCTCCACTATTTTAGTACTTTTAATCAGATCAAGACGAGTACCTGTCAGTACAAGTTTCTACAAAAGTGGACAACTGAGCACCTTCTGTGAAAACCATAAATATTTATGAGTTGAATTTGCATACATTCACTAACCTTCAATATGATTGGTTAAGTATCTTCAACAGAAGGCAAGAGCAGACAAATAACAGAGATAAGGGAATTAGGCAGAAAACACAACCCAATAGAATATCCCAATTTATTTTAAAATGTTTAGATTTTGGAAATTGTTTTACGGGGATCTGACATTGAAATCTATGTTACTACATTTAAGGAATCATGGTATATATTATTTTATTTTGCATGACCAGTCAAACTTCATTGATAAGAATTATGCATGTTCTGATTTTTATATTTTCCTACTAGGAATCATTTTATGGCCCTTTTTTAATATCTCATTTCAGTAATCAAATGACTTCTTAGAAGTAGTTTTAAACAACATAAATTTTCTCAAATAAAGTAATACCCCATTTTTGGCTTAAATATTTATCCAGTCAAATTTGGAGATGGGATCTGCAAATCTAAAATCTTGCTGCATAAGCTACAATTTATGATATTGAAATATATATGTAATTTGTACCATTTCATTGTAGTTTTGACAATGTCTACTTGAAGAAGGTATTGCAAAGATATCAGGGGATAAGATTCAGAACCTATGTGTAGTGATTCATCAATTATCATATATGAATGAAGCAAATAAGAAAACATAATAAAAAGAAAAGATATCAAAAAAGGTTGTAAATCATGAGGACTGGAGATCATCCTATGATTAACTATCTTGGTGCTTGGCTTGGTGCATATTTTTTTCCTTTGCTGATCATGTCAATAATATTTGTAAGACTTATGTTATTCAAATGTGTAATCTCAGGCGGGTTAAGCAGTATCTAAGTGAGGCTGGTTATCCTGGCAACAAATGCCTTGATGAGTAGTCGGGTTGACTATTGCAAATCATTCTTCAGACGTTTTGGCATGTACAAACTCCAGTGTATCCAAATTGACATTCTAGGGAAATGATAGGATTGTTACCAACTGTGATAGATATACGCAGGTATCTCCAACTTTCAAAAGACTCCATTGGTTGCAACTTGAATATCTTTGCATCTTTAACATGGGTAATTTGGTTTATCTATTTTTCCATAGTGGTCGTCAAGGTTTTACTTTTCTTCTATTTTGTCTATTTGTTGTAGTAGATGTGGGACAAAATACAGTTAACCAGATAAAAGTGTGTCGGAAGTATCTCAATTCTACGCAAAATGTACATGCTAATCACTTTCATCATAGTTGCTCTTCATGCTCACACAGTTTGGAATGGTTGACTTTATGATGTTAGTTTTGCCCCAACTCTTGGCTGTTTCAGGAAAACGTTAAAGTCTTGCATCTTCAAAGAGGTCCCCACCTAGCTCATTAACTACCCGATGTCTTACTTTGGTCTCTTGTGTTCTGCCAAAGAATCTGTCTCGGCAGACTAAGTGCTTAAACAGTATAGGATAGAATAAAATGGAATAGAACAGAATCACAAGCCTAAGTAACCATAGAGCAGAAGGCAAAGAAAAAAAAACAAACAAATAATTCTGATACATTCAGATGTTATTGTATATTGGTGCAGATGTGGAGCGAAATGCATTCAATAACAACACAAACAGTTTCAAGTGTTCACTTTCACAACAATCATTGGATGACTGACCACAGGTGCACTCAGGTTATACTCTGGGACAAAGAGACCAGCCACTGGATAAGATTACAATCCCCCTACTAAACACTTACCCCCCTCCCCACTTTGGGAGACAAGGGCCATTAATCATTCTAACCATTCAAATGATTAGAAAAGTAACTACAGTGATATAAAAGTTCTGCACATGTTGACATAATTTAGAAATGGCATACATTTATTGCATATTCAAAGTCACAATTGTTGTGACTAGCCTGTTGGATATCTTTCTTGAATAATCAAAATACTGGACCTGTATCTGTATACCGCTTTCATCAGAGGTTGAAGGCAACATTTTTTCAACCAGGAATCTCTCTTTCTCTATCTCTCTTGTGTTCTAGAAGGCCTACGGTTGATGATCCAGTGCTGTTCATGATATATTACTGAAGAATGCGATAGTGGCTTTATTTTTGTTTTTGTTTTTTCTTATTCTTGGTCACCAGACTTTCATGAGAATTAGCAAAGATGAGTACCTGTCTCTTTCACTGAAGTTAAGCAGCGATGGGCTACAATTAGTACTTGGATGGGTGACCCTCTGAGTGCACTACTCGTGACTCTGATGGCTTTGCAGCTCGCTCATGTAGATGGAAACACTTTTCAGCCTTGTTCTTATGGATTTGTAATTAATACAACACCAGCAGCAAAGTTTAAAAATGCAATCATAAATGAAAACTTTCTTGTGAAATATATCAAGTAATAGGCCAATGAATCCCATGTTAATTGTGCATATATATTCTCAGCGATGCCGACATCAATTCTCTATCAAATCAGGATAAAATGTTATATGAGGGACTTGTGAATAAGTTAGAATTATTACAGATTTGAAAGAGTATAAAAAGGGTATCGATGGATTCACCACAAATTAACAAAATGCTACCAAAAAGAATTGCAGATGACGAAAATATTTTCATAAAAGATAAGTTAGAATTATTACAGGTTTGAAAGAGTATAAAAAGGGTACCGATGGATTCACCACAAATTAACAAAATGCTACCAAAAAGAATTGCAGATGACGAAAATATTTTCATAAAAGATATGTATATAGGTGAAAATATCAGAACTACTTTTGATAGCATACAATATGCTCAAATAAGAAAACTAATGGGTATGCTAGACTTTAAAAAAGCATTCATCTCTTTAGAATTGGATTTCTTATTGATTGGTCATGAAAACCTTCAATTTTAATCCTAATTTTGTTGCATGATTTTTAGTTTTGTATGCAAACAGTAATAGATGTATTATAAATAATAGCTTTTTGCTAAATTCTTTAAGATTTGCAGGTCTTAGTCCATGTCTATCCACTTTAGCTGTTGAAACACTATCTTAACTATTGTGACATTATATATGAAATAAAAATAATAATAAAGAATTATGGATTTAGATGTATGCTGGTGATATCATCTTAATTCTCGATGGCACAGAAGAGTCCTCAACAAAAATTCACTTTTGTTTGATTCATTCTGTAGATGTTCGGGACTAAATAGTAGCAAACAGCCAGTTTGCTTAAGTAGTAGTTCCATCAAACCACAATTTTTGTCCAAATTTAACATAATATTTGCTACAAATATTGAGCTATAATGATTTTTTGATTCAGACATTAAAACGATGAAAGCAATAAATTTGGACCAAAAAATTGAAATAGAAAAAGTGTTAAAGTATATGAGAAATTTGATTTGAATCTAATTGGAAAAGTAAATATTATTAAAACTTTATCTTTAACAAAAACTTGTTTACCTGTTTGTAGTTCTCCCAAACCATGACAATAGTATGTGGGTAAAGATAGACAATATATTTAAGGATCTTCTCTGGGGAGAAGGATGGGTGAAAATTGTAAACAATCGAGGTCAAAGTCCAAGTTGATAAATAAGCTGAAGTTCAAGAAGCAATGTAGAAACAGCAATGGGGTAAATGCCTTTATTACAATACAAACACACTGATCACACACACACAGCCATAACGTAACAGCTGATATCTTATCAGCTTAACTACACCGTGTATAACATATTTATTATGCATCCATAATTAGTTATATACACAGACGTAACAGCTGAGATTTTATCAGCTTAACTACACTATGTATAGTGTATGCATATAGTTATTAGACAACCGCTAGACAATATAAATACCACTAAAAGGACAAGGCCCCACATAGATAAAACATAGATAAAACCTCTTATAAAATAGTGTTTAAATAGTTAAAATAGTTACATGAGGTTATGTGCAGAACTGGAATAGCAGTGTAGTGCGAGTGATAGAGAAACACCTAGCCTGTGAGAAGGGGTGGTGGAGCAAGTGCATGCTGCAGGGAGGTGAGAGGGTGAATGTTTACTATCCAAAACTGAAGTTCACATTGACAGAATGTGCCAACCAGTGAAATGGCGGGAAAGTGGATGCGTCTTCACTGACTGCCAGACCTGACATGTTTTGACACTGGTTAGAACTTAAGACAGCAAGGTTAATTAGGAGCTAACAACAAGTGACACATAAAACTTGTGACAAGCAGTAATTAAGACAAGCAACTTGAAAAGACTATCACGGAAGGTGGCTTAAACTGGAAAATATTGACCTCTTTAATAAATGGTTAAAGCTAACATGGATTAAGAAATTAACCACAAATTCTGGAAACTGGCAAAACATCTTTTTCTCTGATATATATGTACATAAAGCCTTTTGGCAGTTAGACTTATATCATTTGGATGGAATTCAGTTTGCAACTGAGAACCCCTTATAGAATAACATTATAAATATCGGGGAAAAAATCGGGGAAAATTTTTGGAGAAATTGATCCACAAACATACCCCATACAGATATTACATTATAAAAATATGAGGAATTTATACCAAAGAAATGGAAGGTTAGTAAATCAAGGAATTCAGCATATCAGTGATTTGTTAAGTGGTACAAGGGGGTCTATATGTATACCAGGATTTCACAGAGACTTCTAATGTGGATCTAAACTTCATAGATTTTTATAGTCTATCACACCTAAAATGGGGGTTAGCCACCTCTTGGAGGACATTCTAGAAGTAACAACAGTGTTTTCAGTTTGTGTATCAAAAGATGAGAGGTGCTTTAGAAATAACTGAGGTCATGAAAAAAATGGGAAACAGCAATTTATTTTGAAATAACCCATCCTATATAACAATAGTTTTGAAACTTGTACAGAAAACTCCCTAAGGGCTTTGTAATATAATGGCTTTCTTAGAATATTACCAGCAAAATAAATACCTATTTAGATGCACACTGATATAAACACTGCAGGGGCCACAGTGGCAGAGTGGTAACACTCCCGTCTCCCACCTCTGAGGCCGGGGTTCGATTCCCGGCATGGCCTCAAGTGGGAAAGCTGGCAGTTGCTTGCCATTGGTTGGCAGTTTACAGTACAGAACCCTGATGAACTGTATGTACTGGTTTCCTCTGCCCTTCCAACTACCCGTCATGATATGACTTGTACAGTGATGAAAGCGATGTCAAAACCCCAATATGAATAAATAAATAAGATCTAAACACTGCAATATTAACACAGAAACCATACAACACCGTTTTTGGTACTTTACTTTGGTATCCTCTTATACATTGGTATAAGAGTTGCTTTAGAGTCATCAGTGCCTGTTTCCCTCACAATACCGAAGAGTAATAGCAGTGCCCTGACCTCTTTTGAGCCTGTATCTGAGGATGACATCCTCAAAATCCTAAGGTCATCCAACACCAAATCATCCGACCTGGACCCAATCCCTACCGCACTAGTCAAAGAGTGTGCGGACATTTTGGTCACTCCAATCACCAATATTATAAACTATTCACTCAAAGAAGGGAGTTTCCCAAACTGTTTCAAAACAGCATATGTCACCCCTCTTCTCAAGAAACCAAACTTAGACAGAAATCTCCTAAAAAACTATAGACCGGTATCCAACCTTAGTTTCTTATCCAAACTGATCAAAAAAGTAGTTGCCAAACAGTTAAATAATTATATCGATAGCGAGGGGCTCTCCAATGTCAACCAATCCGCTTACAGGAGACTCCATTCCACAGAAACAGCGCTGTTGAAAATCCAGAATGACATTGCTGCTTCGTTGGACTCTGGTAAGGCTGTTGCACTCACACTGCTAGACCTCTCAGCGGCATTCGACACTATCGACCATGACATTCTTTTTAATTCCCTAAGAGATTGGTTTGGGGTTGATGGCACTGTGTTGAGGTGGATCAGATCCTATCTCTCAAACTGGAAACAGAAGGTTAAATTAGGAAATAGCTTTTCAGATGTGTTCTCACTTCCGTATGGTGTGCCTCAGGGTTCTGTCCTGGGCCCCCTCCTTTTTACCCTTTACACAACCCCTCTCAGTAATATCATTTCCAATTTCAATGTCACCCACCATCTATATGCTGATGACACCCAAATATATCTAGCATTGGACAATAGGAATTTTGATTCCAGTTTCGCTGAGCTTACAGAGTGTCTCACATGTATCCAAAACTGGATGGCTGGCGTGAAATTGAAACTCAATCCCGAGAAAACTGAATTTATTATAATAGGTGATAGACAAGCCAGAGAGTCCCTCATTAATAAATTCCCTACTCAACTTCTCGGAAATTCTATTTCCCCTACTGATACAGTCAAGAACCTGGGTGTAATTTTTGACTCTGGAAACACCTTTTCCAACCACATAACTAATATGTGTCGAGCCTGCTACTACCACCTTAAGGACCTAAGACGTATTCGTAAATTCCTCAGTGTGGAAACTGCAGCCTTGCTTGCAAACTCAATGATCAGTAGTCGACTTGACTACTGCAATTCCCTACTTTATGGCATCAGTAAGTACAATGTTGCTAAACTCCAAAAGATACAAAATGCCCTTTGTAGAATTGTTTTTAGACTTGATAGAACTAGCCATGTCACTCCTTTTCTTCAAAAACTACACTGGCTTCCTATCACTTACCGTATATTGTTTAAGTACAATCTAATTACTTTCAAGGCTATAAATTTCCCTCAACCCATATACCTATCATCCTTGATCAAAACCAGTTGTCTAACACGTGGAAATCGTCTTTCTCTTTCCTCAGCCTCTCACAAAAAGGCCATCGGTAGGAGAGGTTTTGTAGTGGCTTCCCCCATAGAATGGAACAGACTCCCACAATCAGTACGATCACAACAAACAATAACAGGTTTCCGTAGCCAGCTAAAGACCTACTTGTTTAGATTAGCATATCCTCCACCATAGTACATCTCCCTGGCGGGCGCTAACCTTGGATCATGACCTCGAACGTCCCTCGACTTTCCCTTTTGATTTCAAGCGCATTAGAGGATGTTGCATCAATTTTGCGCTATATAAATGTTTCTATTCTATTCTATCCTTGAAGCACTGGAAATTTCGCAAGAAGAATTGAAAGACATTGGTCCAGTTGAATTTTTATTATGAGGAATGAATGGTTACAATAAGACAAATTTTAATTTCTAATTGATACTAATACTAAATGTTTGGAAAGTTTTATCAGATTCATGAAGTATCATTACAACATGGAAAATGGTATTGCTTTGTATAAGCTAAGCAACAAAGAGAAACATCCAAACAAATGGTGTTATTATATTGTTTATGATACAGTGTCGTAAAAAATATTTTAGTACCTTTTGCCCTTGTGTAATAGTACATTTTTTCTCTTTTTCTATATTTCTTTTTATTATAATGGCATGTGCATACAAAAAGTTTAAATAAAAATTAAATCCTCTTTTAGCCCTATTCCTCAGCCCTATTTAGCTCCTCACACATTTAACATAGAAATGCTTCATGATATATCCGCAGTTTGTTACATATTATCAGATCCAATATTGTATGGGGCTATATTCTGCGACTTGGATATATCTTCCGAATACCTCTCAGGACCCTTCCATCATTCCCTCTACTCTTTCCTCCAACATTCCTTCCAACTTCTAGTTAGGGTTTGGCAGAATTTTAAACTTTTATTCCTTGCACAGTAAAATCTGGCTTGGGGGCTTCTAAATCAAAGCCTTCCTTCTGCTAACGAATTGGCTAGCTCTAAGTTAAATGAGTAAACTTCGGAGTCAATCAAACCCTTAGTTAGTTTACTCTTGGTTAATTTTTCATAAAAACCACTCAAATTTAATGAGAACTGAGACCCTGTAATCTGTTAGTTACATTAAAATCTTTCTTCTTCACTTCCGAATATATATGTAGTTAGTAGTGTTGTATAAAACAAAGTTACTGAATGTTGTGCATAAAGGTAATGTGCAATACAAATGGTAATTTGCACTGGGTTAGCAGTCAGTGAGATATTTCAATGAACATTTATGACTTGGAGAGGATCTTTACTGACATATCGTTGAGATCCCAAATCTATTTTTAGATAAATATCACATTTTCTGAAGATGTTTGGTTAACTTTTTCATGATAGTTTCTCACAAGTTTGAGATCCTAAGACTTTTTAATGATTATCTAGTTCTTTTTGTAAGTTTTGACTGTCTTTGTTTTAAGTGCAGATCTTATAATTTTACTCATCTTTTATGTTTACAACTTTAACTATTTCATTACATTTACACATATTTATAAATATTCATCACTTTTAATCTGCCCCTTTGGTAAACAACATGGCATTTGGGGTACTTATTAAATCGTTCTCCACAGCATTTACACTTTAGCCAAATTCTAAATTATTGTCATCATAAGTAATTTCTTAAAGTTAAACATAACCTTATCTTGGTCAAAATCTATGTTGTTAAAGTAAAATTCCTCAAAAAATAACTTCACTGTAAGTTTCAACCTTCATGTCATCTTCTTCACTCGTTACAAAGCCTTAACAACTAATGTGGCCAGGCTACAGTATGACCACCTTAACCTAATCTATGTTGCTACGTTAGCTTATTGCAATGCTTATCTCAGCATACTCAGTATAGAGTATTCAAAATGTTAAGCTGTATATTTTTATTAAGATGGTCTTAATCTCTCATTATACCAGTATGTAAATAGTATTTTACACCTATAGCAAAGTTGTTGAATAAAATATGTAAAACATATGTATTTTTGGATAGTCGGGACCAATGTTTACATGGTCCGTTAGGGTCGGTTGCAAGTTCACGGCCTGTTGGGGAGAGTCGGTGAAATATCAAACATGTTTGATATTTCCCTTACCCTCCCCGACTCTTGTTCCTGACCCCAATTTCAGCCCCCTAGCAACAGGCCGGTTGGTTAACTTAAGGACATGTTGGTTACACTTCCAAGCTTGTCTGTAACCCTTCCAGGTTTGTCGTTATCACTTGCAGGCCTTTGCGGCTTGTCTTTTATAATTTATTAGGTACTGCTTATTTGCAGTCTATTTCCAGCATGATGTGAAGTAAACGTACAATAAAAAATTATGTCAAGAATGACACAAAACAGTGTAAGTGATCATAATTTCAAAGTTAAAGAGATAGAACAGGTCAAATTTTATATTCTAAATGACTTTTTCGTTCATAAACTGAAGCAGACATAAATTCATTTTATGTGTATGTATATTAATTGAAATTACAAAAAAAAAAAAAATTGGACATTTTAGTCACGTGATGGGATTAAAATATTCAGCCTTGAACTAGTATAAGAATTGTTTATTGATCTACACTTGACCCTCTTTTTTCCCAAAAATTCATCAAAAACTGTTATTACAATACCGACTTCAAGTCTGGTCATGGGGATCTGTAAGTTTCTCCAGTCTTGTCTGTCAGTACGGCTTGTCAGGACTTGGTCTGGCTTGTCTGTTAGGGGTTTAGGGCTTGCCCTGGTAGTTTCCAGACCAGTCTTGTAGAAAACATCCCGACCTCACGGCAGGTCAGCCTCTAGATCCAGACAAGCCTGTATGTTTCATGTCCTGTTGGGGAGTTGAAGCTGACCCCAAAATTTCCCACTTTTTTGTGGATTTTTGTCCCCGACCCTCCAACTTTTGCAGCCGACCTTATAATAATACAGATTCGTAGGGTCGGCCTGCAGTGGAAACACTGCATTACCCATGGAATTCTTTAGTTAACATGTCAATATATTTTCTTTAAGCATTGGTTAGTGTGGTATTTTACGAATGCTTCGATTTACTGGACCCAGATTCTGTGATGTGTACTGACATGTAAATAAATTATTCTCAGGTGTGTTTTCACTGCGTCTAACAAATATGTTACTTAACCCTATTCATAAGAAACATATTTTACAACCTATTCATGCTGTGTGGGGTCAGAAATGCCCCCATGTATAATTTTAAGGATTTGTCAATAAAAAAAATTCAGAAATATTTTTATTTTATTAACCCTAATAAAGGTAGGGGGCCACAGTGGCAGAGTGGTTACACTATCACGTCCCACGTCTGACAGCGGGGTTCGGTTCCTGGCCTGACCTCAAGTGGGAAAGCTAGTTGTTGCTTGCTGTTGGTCAGTAGTTTGCAGTACAGAACCTTGACCAACTGTATGTACTGGTTTCCTCTGTCCTTCCACCTACCCATCGTGATATGACCTGTACAGTGTTTATGATCAATCATCACTACATTTATGTAAATGAAAAAAAAAATTATTAGCGGTAATGTTTAAAATTATGTAGGCGTGCACTTTTCGGGTAATTTACATGTTCTTGAGCTTTACAAAAGTGACAAATGACTCTTTACATTGATTTCATGGTTTATATACCTACTGGTACATGAATATGTAATCATAACGGATTGCTTCATTTGAACTTCGACAGCTAACTGTCCTGTTAGATTCACAACAGGTTAAATGATACCTCTTTTGAGAAAATCTGCCTTGACTTTTCCTTAGTTATGCCCACAAGCTGCATCCCTATTTTGAGCTGGAATATGTTTTCTGCACCACCTTTGCAGCCCGTTTTACATGTACCTTTAACTCGGGAACTCTTTCTGTGTATCACTTGAAGTATAGCTAAAGCTGTGTAGAATAACATCAACATGACTCTTTTCACCCCCTTCCATTCTATGGCAGAAAATTCTAAATAATAAAACTTACTCAAATGGCACTACACTTTCTAACTGATTTGCTTTGAGTAGGGCAGGGGAATATTATGAATAAATTTCTTTAGTCGTTAGTTCATATTGCATACATAAAATATATTGTCTTTGTCTGATTTGTTTAATAATGGTAAAAAAGTAAAAAAAAATCATGAAATATGGTAAAGAAAATGCAATAAAAAATTTAAAGAAAGTTGAAAGCATTTTAATGTCAGGGGTCACAAAAGACCTCACACAGTATCATTGAAAGCGGGTCACAAGTGAGCCATAGGAATTAACAGGATGAGCGATACTATGTAAAGGTTATAGTATAAGTAAAAATGAAAACTAGATAAGGAATGTACTTATAAATAAAATAAAAATACCAAAATAAGAGAACAGAGGTACAGATATTAAGTAACATGTGACTGAAAAAGTGAAAATCTCACAGTTTGAAATGAAAATCAAAACTAGCTTTATTAATCCAAACTTTTAATTGACTCAAGATTTGATTGTATAATGCATGCATGAATGAACATGAATGGACGAATGGATTATACAGATATGGCAGTATTATAAATGCTTCATTGTCACATTAAATCACCACAAACACTGTTATATTCATGCCACAAGTTAATGTTCTGTACAAATTGATATTTTTGGCATATTACAAAAATACTTTATACAATCAGACACATCAAGAGTATTTGAGTTCACACAATATTAGTTCTTCTATTCATCATTAAAGCCAACCAATGTTTCCTGTTACTTTCATTTCACAGTTTACCTTTTCTTCTTGAAATCAAAGGGTAAGTTCTGGAAGTTTTAATTACTTTTGCAATTATAATTACATAAATTTCTACATATATTGCTAGGGAACATACACTTCAAAAACATCTTTTATACAAAATGCAATCCATGAGTAAAATTATTTGGCTATTTGCAACACTAAACTTAACATTAGTTTCAGGACAAATAGTTCCTTTGATCCCAATACTTTAACATTGTTTGGTATGATATAAACCCATACATTTAAACAGTCAAGAGTTAATCAAGTCAGTGGAAAAATAACATACGAATTACTAATATTTTACTAAATTTCATGTACTTTGATGGTTGACTCATACCCTACCAAGGGGCCATGTTTATTAACAGTCTTTTTTTACCATTTTGCCATTCAATGGTTGTGGACATTCAAATCTGAGGCACCCTGTATAGCCATTTTGATTGTAATTAATGTTCATTCCGAATGCTTGATAAGGTGAAATCTTGTATGAAGACAGTTTGAATTCTGTTAAAGATGAAAACTGTGTATGAGTGCTTTGTGTTGCCACTGCAGTCTTCTGTATAGCTGTATGAGTTGGTGAGATACTCTGGACATGTTTATGTGTATAGTTTAGACTTTGAACCTGAAGTATGTTTTGTTCACTGAAAACAAGCACAATTTTTACTTAAAAAGTTAGTGTTTATGTAGACTCTTTTAGTATGCTTTTGAGATATTTAGAGGTTCCAAGAAAGGTTAAGACAAATGTTTGAAGATAATGATTATTTGGATTTTAATTGTGCATTTAAGTGACTGCCAAAGCATAGTGGATAAGAGAACTATTTTCCTTTTATTATGAATTTTACAATTTAAAGATAAGATGGTTTTAGATTTGTGTATTTTAAATTGTATTTTGCAGAGATAGATTTCACAGTAAAGCGAAATAGGATTTAGGTAATAAGGCATAGATATAGCTTGTACATGTTGTTTGGTAAATAAGTCTAGGAAATAATTAGGTTTGGTTTTTACATGCTCGATTATTTCAAGTAATTCTATATTCAAGTAATTCTACTAATGTTTAATTGAATAATTACACCGAGATTGAAATATGATATTTGTCACAGAATCTACATCTGTAGAATATTATTGAACATCTCATTTACATGTGCTATGCGTTATAATATGAAAATGTATGTATACATGTTTGTTTGTTTGTTCATTTGTTAGCATGTCCAGGTTATTGTCTTTACAGTTGAGAGTCAGAATAAACCCTGATCAGTGAACAAGTTTTAATGCGCAGTCACAGTCAACAAATTTTGGATTTCAAAAGAAGAGAAAATGTCTTCCCCAAGTGATGATGATGGCCAATACTTTGAAAAAACTGCACCAGAGATGGCTATCCGACAAAGTTGAAGAGTAAGGAATCCATCTGCCAAGACCTTAGAGAATTTAGAGCAAATACTATTACACATATTCTGGCGAAAAATAATTGAGATAAAGGGATTATTGAAGACAAGACAAAGTTTGATGAAAAACAATTTTGAATCAATGACACTGGAACAGATGTAATGGCAATTAAGGAAATCAAAGGCTGACCTCTCCTCTAGTTATGATGAGATGTGCAAGAGATTAACCATTCCCCAGGAAGTTAGATTAGCCTATGACAGATGTCATGAAGAGACTGATGGGATGTAGTCGCAAATTATCAAAGCAATGACACCAAGCAACAAAGATTCTTCTGAACTGCACAGTAGAACCTCCACAGTGTCATTAAAAAGGCTTGAGCTTACAGAAAAGGCAGCTACAGAAGCAAGGTTACAAGCTGAACTCAAACGCTTGGAGGATGAATGGCTATTCGACAAGTACAGTTGGAAGCAGACAGGATTGTAAATCAAGTAAAGCATGAAGCAGAAGAGAAGACAAGACAAGAAAATGGATCATAGACGCCAAGAGTTGGAAAATAGAAGACAAGAAACTGAAATGCAGAAAACAAATGCAGAACTCAAAGAATGGACAAGGTTTGAAGAATTAGATGAAGATAGATATTTTAATGGCCAAATCCACTCCAAACCCCTTCACCAATCAGAAGAATTTTTTTACTAATTTGGAGCACTGCCCCATACTTTACCTATTCAACCACAGGACAAAAAGATGCAAGATCCAGCAAGCCAAAGACTGCACCAGCACAATGATGATATCCAAGTACAACTTGGCCAAGCCATCATTTCGATGAATACAAACAAAGCTCTTCAGGACAATTCAGCAGATATTGTGACTGATCTGGTTCAGTCCATAAGTTCGAGCTGTCTACCCTTACCTAACCGTGGGTGTACAGGAGACACATTAAATTACCAAGCTGGAAAGTATCTTTTGACACACTGATAAACATAAGAGGTATCATGGGAAGTGAAAGAATATATTACTTGAGAAAGTATTTAGGAGGTGAAGCAAAGTCAGTGGTTGAAGGAACTTTCTATCTGAAATCAGAGGAAGCATATGAATGAGCTGTTGCTCTTCTAGAGAAAAGATATGGAAACACCTTTATAGTTGCAGAGGCATTTCAAGTAAACTACAAGCATTTTCCAAAATACCATCTAAAGACAATAGTATCGTTAACAAGGTTTTCAGATCTGCTGCAACAAACTCTAGTGGTAATGGACCAGATAAAGAGATTGGAGATTCTTAACGATTATAGAGAAAACAAGCGACTGCTTGAGAAGTTACCTGATTGGCTCCTACAAAGATGGACAAGGATTGTTGCTGACCATCACACTGCATATCCTTCATTTGAGAGGTTTGCTGATTTCATTACTAGAGAAGCAGATATAGCCTGGCACCCAGTAACACCCACTATGACAAGTAATTAGTGAAGAAAAGATAACCCGGAAAGATGAATAATGGGCAACAGAACTCTTGTAAGCATCAGCCAAGCAAATGACAAACCTTTTTGTTTACTTGGCAAGAAGTCAAATCATGACCTTCATAACTGTTTTGTCTTCAAGAAGAATATTCCAGAGGAAAGAACAATATTTTTGATGAAAAGAGGAATTTCCTTTGGATGTGTTTCATATGGATAAAAAGGTAAAGAATGCAAGAAAAGAAGTACATGTGGAAGGTGCAACAAAAATATTCAACCTATCTCCATTGTGACTATGAAGCACTGAAGATGAACATCACAGATAAAAACAACCAAGCATCCTGCATAACAACCCAAGAATCTAGGCATAATTCTGCTCATGTAGACATTGAGGGTGTATTCCACAAAACTTCACAAAATCCGAAGAGTCTTAAGACTTCAAAGATTGTCCCTGTCTATCTGTCAAGTACAGACAAGCCTTATGAAGAGCATCTCACTAATGCAATGCTTGACACCCAGTGTGACACAACATTTGTACTTGAAGAACCTAGTTTGAATTTAAAGAAAAAGTCTGAGCCAGGCAGACTGAAAGTTTCAACAATGACTTCTACTGAAACCATTGAGTGAAGCGATTCCACAATCTTCAAATATAAGGATTGAAGTCCCTTACAAAGATTCATCTTACTGTAACATACTGTAGTCAGTTCATACCTGCCTATAGGTCACACACACCAACTTGCGAGACAGCAAAACAATAGGTTCACCTGCATTGAAGAGAGTCAGAAATTCCACCGGACTTACAGTGTGAAGTATGGCTACTTATTGGTTACAACTGTCCCCAAGCATTGGTGCCTAAAGACCACATACTTGGAAGTGGAAATGAACCGTTTGTACAGCAGACTGAGCTAGGGTGGAGTATAGTAGAACGCATCATAAGTGCCGACAATGATGACAAGAATGCAGACAGTATTGGGTTTTCTCACAAGATAATTTCAAGACAAGTTCCAAAAAGTATCCAAATCTCTGGTGAATCACCTGAGGAAGTACAGTTCATGGGTTAAGCCAGAATAAAGAAAAAATGGTAACCCCTCAAGTTGTGAAACTTTCAGAAGCAGATTTCCCGTAGAGAAGAAATGAAGAGAAGACAGTGTCACAAGAGGACAGACAATTCATGAAGAGAGTAGAAAACAGGATTCACAAAAATAAAAAAGGTTACTATGAGATGCCCTTGCCTTTCAAAAAGGAAATGCCAGCTCTACCCAACAACAAAGCAATGGCAGAGAAATTGTTAACTCATTTAAAGAGAAGACTGATACGTGACCCAAAGCTCAACCAAGACTACAGGGCCTTTATGGAACAGATCGATGCAGAAGAAATAAACAATGAAAAAGAACCCACAAATGCTTGGTATATAACTCATCATGGTGTGTATCATTCAAAGAAGTCAAACAAAATCAGAATTGTGTTAGACTGTGGTGCAAGTTACAAAGGCTTTGCATTGAATGATTACCTGCTCAAGGGCCCAGATCTCTTAAACTCTATGGTTGGAGTCCTCATAAGATTCAGAGAAGATTCTATTGCCATCATGGGGGACATAGAGAAAATGTCTCACAAATTCAAGGTGAATGAAGAGCACAGACACTATCTGAGATTCCTGTGGTGGAAAAGTGGAATCACAGCCAAAGTCATACAGGATGAAAGTTCATCTTTTTGTTGCAACCTCTTCACCTGGTTGTGCCAATTTTGGCTTAAAGAAACTGGCCATCGATAATCCGAATGAAAAGAAGCAACACATTTCCTGCTTAATGACTTTTGTGTAGATGATTAGCTGACAAGTTGTAAAAATGTTCCTGAAGCTATACAGCTGATAAAAACAACAAGACAGGTTTGTTCTAAGGCAAATATAAGACAACACAAACTGGTAAACATTCATTCAGAAGTTCTTCAGTCAATTCCAGAAAGTGAAAGGTCTGAAACAGAGAAGCTAAACATCAATCTGGAAGAAGTGACAATTGAAAGAGCCTTAGGAATTCAATGGCACATTACTTCAGATAAATTTCATTTCCATGTCACCCTCACTGTCAAGCCAAAGACAAGCAAAGGTATCCTGTCTACAGTTGCTTCCATATTTTATCCAATAGGACATATCGCTCCATTCCCTCTAATTGGGAAGCACATTCTACAGGATATGTGCAGAGATGATGATGATCCACTTTTAGAAGATTTAGCCACACAATGGAGCCGATGGTTAGATGAGTTTCCAGCACTAACAGACATCAAAATACAGAGACATGTAGCACCCAAGGAATTTGAAGACATAGTGTCAAGAGAACTACTCCATTTTTGCAGATGCTAGATTTTCAGGATATGGACAATGCTCGCATTTGCATATAGTCACTGCACAAGGTCAAGTGTTTTGTACATTGATAAATCCAGAGTAACTCCAATGAAAACTATCACAATTCCCAGACTACAACTCACAGCTGCACTGGTCTCTGTGAAGATAAGAAATAAGTGACCAGTGAGTTTGAACACACAGTTACACAGGAAGTCTTCTTGACAGACTCAAAGATAACTCTGGATTACATAAACAATGACACAAAGAGGTTTCATGTATTTGTTGCAAACAATGCAACAAATCAAAGAAAGCATTAAAGCAAATCAATAGAGATATGTGCCCTCAACCAAACCCAGCAGACTGCTTCCAGAGAACTACTTACACCTGAGCTGGAAAGGTCAACATGGCTTTCCTATGGGATATAGAACTGCCCTCAAATGATTCCACAGACATATCATTGTCATTAGATGACCTTGAAGTAAACAAGGTAATTGTGAATGCTACAAAAACCTCAGAAGTTACAGATTTTGTACTGAAGAAACTTGAAAAATTTTCCAGGTGGCCATCAGCCATAAACCTTTTGTGAAGAACTTGCTCAAAAAGAAGGGGCAGTTATTATCCAATAAAACACAGGCATGAAAGTGAAATAACAATAATGAAGAAATTACAAAGGTTGCATTTTCAGAGGACATACAAAGGCTGGAGAATCTTCCAAAGGGGGAGCTAACTGTTCAAACTGAACCCCTCTTTTGATAAAAATGGTGTACTACGAGTTGGTGGTAGACTGAAGCTCTCAAGCATGCCATTTGAGTGAAACATCCAGCAATACTGCCCAAGTCGGGACATATTATTGAACTGATTATATGACACTTCCATGAAAAAGTTCAGCATCAGGGATGAGGATACAATACAAGTGAAATTAGATCAGAACGTTACTGGATAGAAGGAATAAGCAGGGCATCAATTATCCACAAGTGTGTTCAATGCAGGTGACTTAAGGGAAACCTGAATTGTCAGAAAATGGCAAATTTAAGTGAGGATCGAAGTGAAGCAGCACTACCATTTACTTACAGTGGCATGGATTGTTTTGGACCCTTCATTGTGAAACATGGGAGAAGAGAGGTAAAATGCTATTGACTTTTATTAACCTGTTTCTCATCAAGAGCAGTGCATATAGAGATGCTGGATGACATGTCCACAGATGGATTGATAATTGGCCTCTGTTGCTCTGTCTCCCTCAGGCACCCTACAAGGTCTATCAGATGTGACAGAGGAATAAACTTTGTATTAGCATCACATGAACAAACTTTGTAGGAGCATCACATGAATTAAAGCAAAGATTCAATGAACTTTCTGATGACCGAGTTAAACAGGTCTTGATGAAACACAGATGTGATTTCCTCATGAATGTGCCTCATGCAAGTCACATGGGAGGTATATTGGAATGGAAAATAAGGACAGTGATGAGCATCTTGTCTTGTCTAATGTTGCAACATGCATCAAATTTAGACTCATCTTTGATAGCATTCTTTTATGAAGCAATTGCTATTGTGAACAGTTGTCCACTCACCACAGACAATCTAAATGTTCCTGATAGGCCTGAGCCATTGACACCAAACCACTTAATCACAATGAAGTGAAGTGTCATTCTACCTCCTTCACTGAACTTTTAAAAAGGAAGATCTGTATTCGAGAAAGCGATAGAAGAGAGTTCAGTTCCTGGCAAACCAGTTTTGGAATAGGTTTAAAAGGGAATACCTTCAAGCGCAACAACAAAGACAGAAATGGAATAAAACACACGGAAATGTGAATTGGAGACATAGTTGTACTACATGATGATGGTTTGTTCCTTGGCCATTAGAGAATGGGGAAAGTTATTGCAACTGTTGTTGATGAAGACAAACTAGTTAGAAAGGAGAAGGTGTTGCTAGGAGACAAACATCTGTCTGGAGATGGGAAGTGACTCTCTGAGCCTCCAGTTCTTGAAAGACCCATGCACAAACTGACTGTTCTGGTGGAAAGTTAATAAACTTACTTATTTTTTTATGTTTTATAATGTCAAATACCCTTTGGAAAATCAAAATGATTTTGGGAGGGATTGTAAATGATGTTCATTCTCAATGCTCCATAGGATAAAATCTTGTATGAAGACAGCTTGATTTCTGTTAAAGATAAAATTATGTATGAGTGCTTTGTGTTTACCGCTGCAGTCTTCTGTGTAGCTGTATGAGTTGGTGAGATATTCTTGACATGTTTATGTGTATAGTTTAGACTTTAAATCTGAAGTTTGTTTTGTTTACTGAAAACAAGCACAATTTTTATTTCAAAAGTTGGTGTTTTATGTATTTTCTTTTAATATGCTTTTGAGATATTTAGAGGATCCAAGATAGCTTTAGACAAATGTTTTAAGATAATTGAAGGTTTTTTGGATTTTAATTGTGAATTTAATTGACTGCCAAAGCAAAATCAGTAAGAATATTATTTTACAATATAAAGATAATTTAAAAATAAGATGCTTTTAGATTTGTGTGTTTTAAATTCTATTTTTCAGAAGTAGAATTCACAGTAAAGTGAAATAGGATTTAGGTAATACGGCATAGATATAGAATATACATGTAGTTTGTTAAATAAGTCTAAGAAGTAATTAGTTTGGTTTTAGATGCTCAATTATTTCAAATAATTAGTTTTATTCTATATTACTAATGCTTATTGAGTAATTATTTTACATTGAAAAGGAAATGTGATATTTGTCACAGAAAATACATGTGTAGAATATTACTGAACATCTCATTTACATGTGGTATGTGTTATAATATGAAAATGAATGTATACATCTTTCTTTGATGGTAAGAATAAAGACAAATTTTAATGCGCAGTTACACTGACTTCACCCACTGGAATGTTCATTTAAGTTTAGCACTCGAGAGCTTGTGAGGGATTTTTGAAATATTCACTACATACTACAAATACTGCCTGTGTTATGCCAAATGTATCACACACAAATATCAACCTTCACTTATGTACATGTATGAACCCATTCTGGACTTTTATGGTAGTACTTCATGTCTGAGCTAAAGTAGATTTAAAGGTGCAACAACAGATACTACCAAGACACTATATGCAGCATACCACAACCAAGCCCGGACAAGTTAAACATTTTGAGGTCTTATGTAGTTCATTATGTCCGCAAAGAACTGTGTTGCAAAGTTGTAAGAATCAGAGTGATCTTGTGAAGAAGTAGGTTTACGAATATAGTCCCTGGTCTGATCACACTAGATCAACATATTGATAACTTACAGTTCATTCCACACTTGATTTGACTGCAGTTTTTACACTGTCAGAGTTTATGTCAATAAGTAATTTTATTAAACAGACGACATACACAGAATACATTTGACAATATTTGTTACAGACTGATCAAGCAGCTGTTGAAAAGAATTCACCCAAATACTTGTGTCTTAATGCACAACAAAACCGATGTTTCTACAATTTTGTTTTCGAGATGCTGGAGATCAGTAACAATAATCTGAATTGCTTTTCTCAAAACACTATCATCACATGTTATGAAACGCTGCAACATTCATAACATATCAACCTTATTCATAATTAATTGGTCTGACTGAATTATTATATTAACATTGAATGCTTCAGTCTAGACTTACAATCATTCAGTTTTATGAAATGACTGAGAGAAGTATGCCTGCAAACATATTATCCGAACTTCCATAAAAATAATAATCACCAGCTGGGCTATGTACCCAGACCTTCTCCCCAGCCTGGCACTCCAGTAGCACGGACTGACTCAGTGTGACGAAGACACTGTCGGTGTTAGCATTTGTGAAGGAGACTGCTCCTTGGATTATACCTTCTTTCATCAGAGATGCCTTGACAATGAACCTATCCTGCGTGCGCTCCATCTGGAATACGAGTATGGAGAAGGTGAAGTAATATATTCCTGATACACCACACTTGTATTCACCAGTGGTGCTGTTGTAATGTCCACCTGGATTGAATGTAGATTTTATGTACACCACTTTCTCACTCCTAGGGGAGGAATATCCAGGAACTGTATCCATTGCAAGGAATGCAGAGGTTTTCCTCACTTCATTTTCTGTTAACAAGATGACACAAATTTTCAGTTTATTTTGCAAGAACAGGTAACACAATAGAAAATAGATAAAAACACAACCATTACATTACGGCATACATAGATTTAACTTGCCATTCAAAAATAGCATCTAGAAACCGTGTAGAAATAGTGGAAAATATTACAGAAGTAATATCATCTATAAGCACAGGTATCAAATATCAATTGAATTTTTCACATCAATCAAAATTAAAAGGTTATTCCACAACGGAAAGTGCACGGCATTACACTGAAACTCATACTAGTTTTGCCAATATAAAATAAGTTATATAAACTTAAGTATTCGATGTTTATATTAAAGAACTTTGTTGAGAAAATTGAAGTGAGAAAAAAATAAGGAAAATAGTGAGGCTGGACAATGTAGTTGTATCAGGATGAAACATGGACCGTCAGAATGAGAGGAGGATGTAGGCTCAGGCCTGGATAAAAGCTAAATGTTGTGTATACAGACAAAATGGGTATTGAGTACATTTTTAACTACATAGGCATTGGTATCGGATGCAAAAATATTTCGATAGCAGCTTATATTGGGACTACTATTGTTCCTTAATGAATCCGATTCCTGGATAGGAAAAAGCGGTTTTCTGGCACATAGCCTATCAAATAGGCCTGCTAAAAGGAAATAAGTCCATCAAAACGAAACATTAAGAATGAGTCCATCCAAACGTAACATTAAGAATGCTTTAAAATTTATAATTTATCAAACATTGTGATTCCTTTAGATTTAAGATTTGATTTTCTTTTAATATTGTAGGTTTAAGTTTTAAGTTATCCATTAAATATTGTCTGGTAAGCTAACCTTTGGGGAGTTTCAGGGATTATACATGGGTCTACCAATGTTCTCACATAGTACAACTCCTTTAATGAAGATCATTGATTCTCATCCTGTTATTAACTTCAACTTTTATGTTGATTCACTCACTTGTGTGTATATCTGTCCTGCAAAAACGCTATTTCTGTAGTGACTAAGCTCAAATCTTATCTCCCAAGATCTCTAAAGATGGTTGCTTTCATGTAAATTAAATCTAAATCCTTGCAAAACAGATTTTTTTGGTTTCAGCCCAAAGGTTCAATACCAGAAACTGGCATGTTACATCAATGTCAATATCCTAAGAAACCACCCCCTATGTGTTGATGCTGTTGCATATCTAGGTGTGTGTTTCGATGGAAACTTGTTATTCCTGCTTCCTGGGGCCGACCTCACGCATGCTTGAGCCAGGTATAAGGCTAAAAGTTTAATACTTTTATCTCAAATTTTGAATTATTTTATCTCAAATACCCAGTGGAATTCCATGAAGAAAATCCCCCATAAATCATCAAAAAAGCACTGTCAGGGCATACAAATTTCTTTTGGGAAGTACTTTGTACACCAAATTGCTAAATTAAGCTATGGATTATTGTGGAGTGATGCTCATCACCTGTCCCAGGCACCAAAAAGAATATGTCTTTTTCTTTACAGATCATGTCAGAGGTCGAAATCTCAAAATAATCTAGTCAACACCAAATAAATCACGTGACTTGGACCCAATTCCTACATCATTGGTCTGTAATTGTATTAGCATAGCTTTGACTTCCATTATAAATATTGTGAACTACTCCTTAAATGATCCTGTTTCAAGACTGCACATGTCACAGCCTGGGGTTGTGCTTAAGTGGATACAGTCATACCTCGACTCAAGGAACTGAGGATAAAAATAGATGGACACCTTTCAGAGGCTTTTCAACTCCCTTATAAGGTTCATCAGGGCTCAGTCATGGGCCCAATAGTACAGTCATATCTAAATTCAGTGTCACCCAACACTTATATGCAGATGATAGACAATAGTACTTCGAATCTGATTGAGAAATTTTAGTTCTAATATCACTGGACACCCAAATTGCCTAAAGGACATCCAGTCATGGATGGGAAATAACAAACACAAGTTAAATCCCGACAAAACAGATTTTATTTTAATCTATGGTGATCAAGTGGGAAATTCCATGCAGTCATAATTCACTGTAAGTGTTCTTGGTAATATCATGGAACCAGCCAAATCAGTTAAGAACCTTGGTGTCATAGTGGATGCAAAGACAATTTATGTTGCATATTTTGCTACCATCTCTGGGAACTAGGGAGGGTCTGCAGGCATATATCCCATGAAAATGTTTGAAGGTGGCACATGCCTTGGATAGCAGTCGTCCGGACTACTGCAATTTACTGCTATATCGCACTAAAAGGCATATAGTGTGGTGTGTGTCCGTCGAGGGAAGTAGCGTTTTTCAAAATTAAACGTTTTTCATTGTAAACCTCACTATATATACAGCATTCTGCCTCTCCAAACTATTATCATTCCCTAACAACAGTTAAACTTTCGTCATATACTTTAATTCTTCAACCAAATCTTTTATATCTACACATTTTACTTAATTATCACTAAATTCCCCTAATTTCGCCCACATTCCCCGTTATCGGCCCAATAATATACTACCTCCTTACACATTTCCTTCTAATTTTAAACACTTCCCCATTCTATTTTCCTATTTAAAACAACTTATGAAGTACTCCTTCCTACATATGATGTTAATTGTACAATTTCTGTTGTTTTTCTTGCCTGCTATATCTGTTTTTCGCCACTATGGCAGCACTCAGATTGTCTGCCCCCCAGTTGTCAGTTTTTTTCAACCTCAATGTACACCAACCGCCTCCTGCCTACATTTTTTGTTCAAAAAGAACATCCATATTCCATCGAAACTTCCACCTCTCAGCCTCCTTACACTTCTACTACTAGCTGGTGACATTAATCCAAACCCTGGTCCTCCTGATTGCATAAATTTCTCTTTTGCCAATGTTAGATCCCTCTCAAACAAATACTCATCCATAATAAAGTTTATCTTAGACAATAATACAGACGTGTTTGCCATGTCAGAAACCTGGATTCGCCCAGACGCTTCACAGGCGTATCTCAGCGATATCTCCCCACAGGGTCATACCCTTTTTCACCGACCTATGGAGTCACGACGAGGTGGCGGAGTAGCTTTCCTGGTGAAAAATGAACTGCAAACCAGCCGCATACCTACAGATACTTATTCCTCTTTTGAAAACCTCCTTATTAAAATCTCCTTACAAAATGAATCCTGCCTTTTTCTCAATATATACAAACCCCCATCAACTAGCCCTGCAACCTTCTATGAACAGTTTAATGCACTTCTTGAAAATATCTACCCTACTACAGACAATTTGGTAATCATCGGTGACTTTAACATTCACATGGACACAAATTCCAACGACTCAAAAAAATTTCGTGCTCTTTTGGGGTCCTTTGACCACCTTCAAAAGGTAAATTTTCCTACCCACATCCTCGGACACACCATTGACTTAGTTCTCACCAAATCTAGTAACGACAACATTTCACACGTCCATGCCACCGAGGCCTTCTCTGATCACTTCTCCATAACATTCAAGGTCAATATCACCCCCCAAAGACGAATCTCTGGAGACACTGTCACTTTCAGAAAATACCATAAAATCAATATGGAAGCCATGAGAAAGGATCTTCTCTCATCTGAACTTATTGTGATGCCTTGTACTCAGAGTACCACTCCACTCTAACAACTCTCATTGACAAACATGCTCCTTCCATCACTAAACACGTCAGGTCCAAATATATCCCTGGGTGGATAAATGACAGTGTTATTGCGGCAAAAGAAACAAAACGTCTCTTTGAACGCCTTTGGCGCAAAAACAAATCCAGTTTCAACAGATCACAATATATCAAAAAGGTTCATATGTATAATAAAATCTGCATGAAAACGAAATCTGACTTCCTCAAATCCAGAATTTATGACAACCAAGATAATCCTCAGAAACTTTGGCAAACTTTAAATGACATACTCCACAGATCCGCTGCAAAGGTACTTCCCTCAGTAAATTCTCCTCAACTTTTAGCTAACAAATGTGTTGAATTTTTCACAGAAAAAATCACAAACATTCGTCAATCCTTCGCCAACTCTAATCCCCCCAAATACACCGACTCTGATCTCACACCGCCTGTTTTCTCAGCTTTTTCCTCAGTTTCAGAAGATCAGGTAGCTAAAATCATTAAAAACTCCCCTAGCAAATCTTGCTCGCTTGATCCTTGGCCAACATTTCTTGTAATTGAGTTTTTAGATATCCTCATCACCCCTATCACATCAGTAATTAATGCATCACTCCGTGAAGGAAGCTGCCCTAAATTTTTCAAAAAACAGGCCCATGTAACTCCACTCCTAAAAAAATCAACCCTGGATAGAGAAGTCCTTAAAAACTATAGGCCGGTCTCTAATTTAAACTTTGTTTCAAAGATCTTAGAGAGAGTGGTGTCGTCCCAACTCCTGTCTCACCTGGACGAGTCCTGTCTTTTGACTGGTTTCCAATCTGCCTATAGAAGGTTCCATTCTACGGAAAGTGCCCTCCTAAATATACAGGATGATCTTTTCCTCAATATATCTGAAGGCAGTACACCAGCCCTAACCCTCCTTGATCTCTCTGCAGCTTTCGTCATGATTGACCACTCGATCCTGTTCCATAGGTTACATGACTGCTATGGCATCAATGGACTGGCTCTGAGTTAGTACGAGTCTTACTTGTCGGACAGGACTCAATCAGTCAAGGTAGGCTCTGTGCTGTCACATCCCATGGTTTTGAAATTTGGGGTCCCGCAAGGCTCTGTCCTGGGGCCACTCCTCTTTTCCATGTACACAAATCCACTCAGTTCAATTATTCAATCTCATAGGGGTATCAAACACCATTTTTATGCAGACGACACTCAGTTATACATTACTCTTTCACCATCAAATTTCAGTCAGTCAATGACAGCTCTAACGGACTGCCTAAATATATACAAAATTTCATGGTTGCAAATAAACTCAAATTAAACCCAGACAAAACAGAATTCATCCTTATTGGTTCAAAATACAATCGTAAACAACTTCATTCGCTTTTTCCCACTGATATTTTTGGGAATAAAGTCTCACCTGCCTCAAATGTCAAAAACCTAGGAGTGGTGTTCGACCCCAACCTGACCCTCACAGATCACATTTCCCAAGTCATCAAGTCAACTCGGTTCCATATAAGAGAATTATATAGGATTCGCCATCTCCTTGACCTTAACACAGCAATACTCCTTGTAAATGCTCTCGTCAGCAGCCGAATTGACTACTGTAACTCCCTCTTTGCCTCACTCACTCTTTCTGAGCTCAAGAGGTTGCAGGGTGTTCAGAACTCCCTCTGTCGAGTAGTCACTAGAACCTCGAGGTACACTCATGCAACTCCAAATCTGGAAAAACTACATTGGCTACCAGTCAAATACAGGGTTCTTTTCAAAATTGGATGGATCACATATAAGGTCCTTAAGTATGGTCAACCTGTGTACCTCAAGGATAAACTTCATCCATATACCTCATCAAGGAACACCAGACGTAGCAGTCCAAAATACAAATTCCTTCAAGTTCCTTCTTTTGACTCTAAAATACATAAGTCTCATAAGTATCTTACCAAATCTTTCAGCCATCATGCACCTGTTTTCTGGAACTCACTTCCTGTCCATGTAAGAACCAGTCCATCTGTCACATCCTTCAGGAAGCACCTGAAAACCCACCTTTTCAAATCTGCTTTTCCGACCTAGTTTTCTTCCCCACGTTCACACCCACAACCATCGGAATACAGACCTGGACACGTCCCCCACTATGACTCGGATATTATGTATGATTAGTTTAGCGCACTGAGTTCCCCTTCGGGGAAGATATTGCGCCTGCAAAGCAGTAGATCTAGATTTTAGATTTAGATACATTTGGAGATATCAAAGAGTTGTCTTATGTCGTATCATATGCAAAGTAAGCAAATTTAGCCATGTGATACCCTTCCTACACAAAGTACACTGGTTTCCCATTCAGTACTCTATTCTGTTAAAACCCAACCTTCTTACTTATAAGGCAATTAAAAGTTTTAGCCAACCTCCATATTTATCCTCCTTAATTAAGTGGAGTGATCTCACAATCACTTCTCACACAGACCAAACAAACAAATGCGGATGCCCAGATTCACAATACGTGCTACCACTGGATTTAACAAAAGCTTCCTCAAGCCACCAGAAATCTGGAAGGTATCACTGGATTAAGAAAACAGTTGAAGGTTTACCTGTGCAGATTATCCTGTCCTCCAAGATATCCTGTCTCCATGTTGGTCACTCATATGGACACTGACCTCATTTTGGAACTCGACTATCTCTTTTCAAACATCAGAGCCTTAGAGGTTACATCAGTTTTGGTGCTTTATAAATACTTCTTACTGACTTACTTACTTACTTAAAGCTGATACAGGTAGGTAGTGGGCTTTAGTTTCTTAAACAGAGGCTCAAATATGGCCGCCTAATTTTTTTCCACTTCTAAATTTGAAACTGCTTGAAAATAAATGTCTTTAAAACACCCTCTAAATGTAGTCTTTTGATAATTTATGTCTTGTCAAAGCTTTCCCTTTTAAAATAGCATTCTTCCAGAAGTAAAATGTGTTAAACTAGGAATTTTTACATGAGTAGGATATATTGAATTAGAAATAAAGAAAAATCACTGTGGTTATTAGATAAGCTTGGTCTCAGCTGCGACAGATTCTGAGAAAACCATTTGATACAAAAAATTATTTGAACTAAAAGACTCAGATTTGATCCAGTGTCTCAGTCTGACACTGGACTACGGCTGAGACTAATGTGTGATCTTCTTTGTATCAGACAGAGTCATACCCCTAACGTAGCTGTTCTATGACAAATGCCTTTGTTAGTTACCCACTGGACTACAGTAAATTGCTGTGCAAAGGATTATCAAGATTCATCTTACCAAAGCTCCAGTGTATTCAGAACACTCTTTCATACACAGTCACGAATGCTCATGTCACCTCCATCTTGAAAAAACTCCACTTGTTTCCAGTTTAGTACCATTATGTCTCCAAAACCATTTGTGTCTACCATTTTTATTGGGGCTATTTGGGAAATCTACAATGTCCTACTCGATATCATACAACATTCTACCTGCATTTCTTTTTTTAGGTAAAAGCTCAAAAGTTTTGCATTTTCCAAAAGCCTATCCATCTTGACCATTCCCTTCTCTAGTGTGTTAAACATTTTATATTCTTAATTTTGACGAAACATGTACCCACTTAAACAAGGTCTTGGCTTAGATGATGTGTCACTAAAAAGACTGTAATGCCAAGAAACCTGAACAGATGTAAATGGCAAAGAAGTAGTTGAAACAGTCGACAAGTTACTCCAATTGAGGGTTTGAATTTTACCAAATAAAAAGTATTTAGTGTTACAGGTTTATAACTGTAATTTGTATAATACTGTTAATCAAAAACAAATGATGGTTTGGTGATTTATATCAAGAAACCCTCTTTGCTGTAGCACAATAACAATACCAAACATCAAGGAAACCATGTTGCATCATTCAAGTTGCTCAAGTAAAAATTGCTAAAAATTAGCTTCTCAAGACAAGACTGTACCTTGAGATTAAATCCCCAGGTCAATTAGACATACGTTCCAGGCTCTGATTTATTGCATCTGATCAAACAGCTCTGCAATGGTAAATAAACCGAGTAAGAGACTATATCTTGCAGATTTTAAAGCATTTTCTACAAATAGTTCTTTGACGTTAAAGCTGGTTTTAAAGCATTTTCTACAAATAGTTCTTTGAAGTTAAAGCTGATTTTAAAGCATTTTCTACAAATAGTTCTTTGAAGTTAAAGCTGGTTACTGTGACAAATGAAAAATTTCAAAATCTCAGGAAGAGTCCGGAATTAGTGAGCTAAAAATGAACTTCAACAGTCTCAAGTCATGTGATATCTTACTGTTTTTAGAAACTGAAGATTACCAATTTGAGCAAAAAGGCAGATTTAAATACACCCGTGGTCAGTTTTCTAATTTAGAATTCTACCATATTCTAAGTCTAACTTAAGTAAAAAGGTCACCTGTTGACACAGAGATAACCATATAATTTGGTGGTACCTGCATAATTGCCTTGCTCCTATCTATTGAAAATATTTAACTAAGCGAATTAAATCATTTGCAAATCCAGCTTGTGATGTTTTTACAGATGTTTTTACGGTCTGCTTTTGTGCAAAACTTTAACTGCAAAACAGGTAATTGTGTTAATCTCTATTAATATAGGAAAACTATGGAACAAAATAAACTGAAAGTATTAGAAATAATTATGTGCAATACATATTTCCACTTTACAACACAAAGGGTGAATGACCACTTAATTTAGCACTGGTGGGGTACAAAAACAGATATAACAATCGCATCGACAGAATATGTAGATAGAATGTCATCTTTTTCAAAGCTTTAATTTTGATAGCCATCTTAGTCGATTCCGGCATGGCCTCAAGTGGGAAAGCCGGTATTTGCTTGCCGTTGGTCGGCAGTTTACAGTACAGAACCCTAGTGAACTGTATGTTGTGGTTTCCTCTGCCCTTCCAACTACCCGTCGTGATATGACCTGTACAGTGTTGAAAGCGACATAAAACCCCAAATAAAAGATAGCCATCTTGGATTCAGCAAACTTCAACTTCTTATTCGCGTCACATGCTGGACAAGATTTGTAGTTAATTTCTTTGGCCATGAAGAAGAGCAATATTATATAGTCTTGTCGCTCAGCTTAAAATGCTCTTTTTAACATTTTAAACCAAGAAACCCTTAAATGTATTTGAACACTGTAGTAATATTAGAAACAGCGTTAGTTATGATTTTAAATTGTCTGATATATGGCTTATTGTCCATATCTAACAAAATCATGATCAACTAATTTGTTATCTATTTACTGTCTTACAAGTATTCACATAAATCTGACTTTTACACTGACCCTGATTTATCCGTTGGATGTCTGTGTCAACTCTATTCAACCTGTTCTCTGTACGTTCTAAAAATACACATACAAAAATACAATAAGTAATTAAGAGGCATCAACAGATATCTAAATAATATACTTGCTGCTTGGTTTTATGAATTTTTGGAATTGTTTTTACTTGTGTTTATCTGTTTGTCAAGTTGGGGTATTTTTTCAGCTTAAATTTTTAATCGTCTGATACCAGTCGCTCAAGGAGTTTGTACCTTCTTGTCATGCATGAAGCCAGGGTTGAACCAAGTACCACTTATTTGCAGACTACATATAATGATGTCAGCTATATCTTCAAATTTCTGAAATGCTTACTGTAAAAGATCACAACAATTCTTTGTTTTATTTTCTTCACCTCTTAATTCATGTGAAAACATAAACATGATTGTAATACAACATTATTTTAGTGATAGTATACACTTTAATTCTGTGGGCGGTTTATACACATTTGATTTTACTTCAACTTTATTTTGGAAGATATATTTAATCCTTATAGTTATGTGGTAAAATATACATATACCTTTTGCTTGTAAATCATCTTCATTTAATTCTTTATCTGTAATTTATGTCTGTGAAGTGAATCTTTGAATGACTAGAGCCTAGAGATTTAATGCCATGACTAGTTGGATCATCCAGCTTACAAACATAACCGTACATCCTCTATATCAAAGGTGGCTTTTTATGTAATAAGATTGGCTTCGTGCAAGGTAAAAGTGGCTTTATTAGTGTCACAAAGTTCTGATTGAGGGTCAGTAAAAGGTTTTACAAAAATCACTTTATTGCATGTACTCTACAAATTCTGTTCAAGTATTTTCAAAGCTGCACCTGTAACATGCAATTAAACTATCACCCTTTGCAACTTTAACCACACGTAACACACTTTTAACCATTAACACCACACATACACACAAATGCTACTTGCAAAAACACACTAAACAATTGATGTAATGACATACACGAAATTTTTACAGTTAATCAATGAATGGTACAACACATATTATAAATCCAAGACAATAATCTCCACAAGTATTCTATGTGTGAAACACAATGTCCGAAATGTAAGTCTTAGGAAATCCAAACAAAGTCAATAGTTCCAAGTTTGTCCAATGGAACACCTTCGAGACAAATATGGCACCAAAACTGGTAATAATGGAAAACATCCAAATCATAAATAATTAGCTTCCTCATTTGTGACATGAAATCACAAATGACCTGATCTAATCTAATCTACTGCTTTGCAGGCGCAATATCTTCCCCAAAAAAGGGGAACTCAGAGTGCTGACTTAACAAAATCATTATCATAATGAAAGTCAAGGGGCGTTCAAGGTCAGTAATCCAGAGTTGTGGGTGTGACCAAGCGGGAAGGAAACTAAGTTGGAAAACTAGAATTAAAGAGGTGGGTTTTGAGGTGTTTCCTGAAAGATGTGACAGAGGGGCTATTTCTTATTTGGAAGGGGAAGGAGTTCCAGAGAACTGGGGCATAGTGACTGAAAGAATTGGAGAAATGTTTGACTGATTTATGAACCTTATGGTCGAAAGTGGGAGTGTGAAGGAATTTGAGTTTGGGGGTACTTTGCCTTGTGTTCCTGGAAGAAGTGTAGGGAGGAATTAATTCTCTAAGGTAAACTGGTTCCCCTGGTTGAGAGTTTTGTATGTGATGAGACCAATTTTAAATTGCATCCTGTATTTGATAGGGAGCCAATGCAGTTTTTTTAATTGAGGGGTAATGTGACAGTATTTGAAAGACCGGGTGACGACCCTACAGAGTGAGTTTTGGACTAACTGCAATCTTCTTAACTCAAAATCTCAAATAAGTGATAAGAATAAGGAATTGCAGTAGTCCAGTCTGCTGCTTACCAAAGCATTTGCTAGAAGAACTGATGTGTTAAGGTCTAAGAGGGGATGGATTCTATAGAGGTCTCTCGCATGAACTCTGGTGGACTTTATGACCTGTGACACATGGTCTGAGAATGAAAAATTGGAGTCGAACACCATTTTGAGGTTCCTAACACTTTGTGCTGGTGAGACCTGATTGCCGAGAATATTGATCGGAAAGTGAGGAAGGAGTTGTTTAAGGTTGTTTTTAGAGCCTATCAGAATAAACTCAGTTTTCTCAGGATTGAGTTTTAATTTTTTTGCAGACATGAAATTTTGGATGTCGCTTAGACAGCTTTTTAGTTTTTGTATAGAGTGAGAGAAGTTTGTTGGTGTTAGTGTTATGTATAGCTGAGTGTGATTGGCGTAGAAATGGTGGTTTATACTACTGTGAGAGTGAATGATTGAACTAATTGGGTTAGTGTAGAGGGAAAACAGAATTGGACCAAGGACGGAGCCCTGGGGGACCCCATACTGGAGGGCAGCAGGAAGGGACAGTGTGTCAGCTACCTTGACTGAGTGTGTCCTTCCTGACAGGTATGATTTGAACCAGCCAAGTGCTAGTTCACTGATACCGTAGTGAACATTAAGTCTGTCTAGGAGAATGGTGTGGTCAATGGTATCAAATGCAGCTGACAGATCCAAGAGGGTGAGGGCTGTGACAGACCCTTTGGCCATATTGAGGAGCATGTCGTTGTGGATATTAAGGAGAGCACTTTCAGTTGAATGATGTTTTCTATATGCCCATTGAAAGGCAGTCATAAGGTCAGCTTCGTCAAGGTGAGTTTGTAACTGGACTGCCACTACCCTTTCAAGTATCTTTGAAATGAAGTTCAGATTGGAGACAGGCTTATAGTTTTTAAGAATTTCTTTGTCTAAGGATGATTTTTTGAGGATGGGGGTAACACGGGCCTGCTTGAAGAAATTAGGGCACTTCCCTTGTTCAAGGGACCTGACTGACTTCCCATGGAATCAACTGTAATTTAAACCTTTAAAATAAGGTAAAACTTGAGAATGAACAACAGCATGTTGTTACAAAGTAAGGCTAATCGGCTGTTTATTCTTAAAACAGATGTTATATCTTCACACTCACTTCAGCTGTCTGTTCTCACCCCAAAGATAACAAAGCTTCCTTATGAAGCTGTTACATCATAACTCATTAATTGCACGAAAAAAAATATTGGCTTTTCAGCTTCACTTCCTGATATATATTTTAAAATTTGATCTGTGGCTGTCGTACTTGTAACATATTTCACAAAACAAGCCACATTTTATAATTTCCAAGGTGTTTGTGTATGCAATAAAGTTATACTCAGAGTTTTTTCTGAAAAAACAACAACAAATGTTTCCTGTGATCTTTAAGTACTGGTTATCTTCAAGGATTTTGTTATCACTGTCTGTAATGCCCCTGTTCCACCAAAGGACCCTTAATTGTGGACAGTTGGTGAAAAAATGATAAAATGGGCGGGGAAACTGGATCGGTGTCAAAGTCTGGGATTAAGGTCAGATCGGTCTCAGGAAGCCTGAGGAGGCCCCAGGTGGCCCCAGACAGTCCCTGACTGGTCTGGGACTAAGAACCGACTAAGCCAGTTTCTGGTCGGTTTGATCCAAGATCTGGTCATAGAATACCGACTGGGCCCCAGGACGCCTCAGGCCTCCTGGGACTAAGCCCTGACTAACCCACGACTAAGTCCCGCCATCCTCAGGCCTCCTGAGGTGTCCCCAGCCTTCCCCAGACTGAGATGGCCGATTCTTGTTTTGCAATGGGACTAAGGGTCGCAGGAGGCCTGGGACTAAGGCACTAAGGGTTTGGGACTAAGGGTCGCAGGCGGCCTGGGACAACATAGGACTGTGTAAATTTGGTCTGAGGAGGCCTGGGGAAGCCTGGGACTGGACATTTTGTTTATGGCGGGAAAAAATAGTCAGTTTGGGTCGGGAGAAATATCAAACATGTTTGATTTTTCATACGGCCCCAACCCACCACAACCGACCCTTACAGGACGCCTGGGACTAAGAAAATTTTTCAAACGGACCCTCAAAAACCCTTAATCAGGAGCCTTAGTTGTGTGGTGGAACACCCACATTAGTATTTGACATGTAATTCATTGGCCATGAAGCTTTTACATCAAGTTGTACTTGTCTAGCATAATGTATTCACTCGTGACTATTGCCTTACTTACATCTTTGCATTATGTTTAATTTTGTCAACATAATGCGCTCTTACATGATTCTTATTACTTGCTAACGCAATTTTAAAGTTACGTGTACATGGTTATTTTACTGGATTTCATCTATCTCACTGTTTTTTAACTTTTCTTGAGCAGAGGGCCTTGCTGTGTCTCTAAATGGGCCTTAGTTTGCCTCTAAATTCATATTCCTGTGGAACCTTAACATTGTTATCGAATTTTTTGGTTCCCAGTCATTATGTTTACTACCTTTCTGTAGTGTTTTGTTATTTGACTTATATGTGACCTTAGACCTTTTACCTGTCATAATTTCTTAGGTTATTTACCAACCTTCTTTTAGGGTAGGGTTTGCCTTGTTATGTCACAACAGTTGCCATTTATTTACTAGTGGTCGGGTTGACCTTTAATCTGATCTTTATGCATTTCAAGGACAAAGTTATTTGTCATGATATATATTGTCGTACATTATTTATGTCTGTACATTAGTAGTCACAATTATTTCCTTGTTGTTGTAACTAAATAAATAATCTCATGTTGCATTTTTCTTGTTTATGTATAGCATAAAGATACATATTGTAAAAAGTCTATGAAAAATTGTTTCGCATGTTAATTTTAGTGAGTAGAAACATTGTAATGTAATTACTGAAATATGTTACATATATATCACAAAGCTAGAATTAAAGGAAATAAATGACCACAACTTCTGGTTCCACAACAACAGAGTTGATTTCAAACAACCCTCGGAACACAAAGTACTACACAAAGTGTCCTTCCTAGTCAACTTTAGAACAGATACTGAAGTAAATAAATACCAGAGATCTAACACACATACTAAATTGGTGTCCACAGATGACAACAAAAGTGTAATTAATGATGTGTGCTTATCACAGCTCTGTGAAACAAATATCACAAAAATCACTGTCTGTATTTGTCATGCTAAAAATCTGGTGAAAAATAAGAACGTCTTTATATAATACAAGAGGCCTATATTACTTTGTGACCATCAAGTTTAGACTGGATCTGACCAAGTGTCTTTAGATACTTAAGGGTCACAACCCAGCCAACTTGTATTCTAACAATGCACACACCTTTCGAAAATTATGCTAAATTTGGTTCAGATGCAGATGAAAATAGAAGCCCTGAGACTACCACAATATTAACACCATGCTTCAGCCATGGCCTTTAGCCATTGTATATAGATGCCTGGCAGATTGTGAGCTGAACAAGCATCCAGTGAATATACAAACAATTGAATCTGAAGAAAATTGTCGATTTTGAGGAAGGGGCTTTAGATTTGATTGATTGAAAGACTTTGTAGCTGGACATCTAGGTGTTCATGTATTCATTCCTGTGGTCGATCTTAGCACTGGCTTATATACTATCATTTGGGGGGAGGGGGGGGGGGGCATTTGATGTTAACACCTATTTGATGTAAGCATGAATTTGATTTGTTGACCTTGCAGATTGAAGTTCCTCTGTCCGCCATATGACCTTTGAACTGTGTATTTAACCTTACAAGGGTCACGAGGAAGTTTGTTCAACTGTATTTGTTGCATACATTGACCTTTGCTCATGATGGGGGGGGGGGGGGGGGGCTGCCTGATGTGCTATTTTCAATGTTATCATTCATCATGGGGCCATAATGTTATATATGGCTGTTTATAGGAACTTAGATGTCATAATGTGCTCATTAACTGTTTCCTAATGGAACTGTGTTTAAAACTTTTCCCTTGTGCTTCATCTGTTATTAGTAACTGGAACTGTGTATAACTGGAACTTTGTGGAATCTGATTTGTCTAGGAATGTTATGGAACTTTTATTCACCTCAACTTTTAGTGATAACTTGGAACTGTGTCAGTGACTGTGAATTACTCTGTGATCTAACCGTCTGTGCATTTTGGACTTTAGTCACACTGTTGAGAGCCCCTATTAGTGAAACTAATTCTATGCAGCCATGAACTTCATTGGGTGAGGCACTAGGAAGAACACATTTCAAGCATAAGCTTCATTTCTTGTGATATTTTATCAATGTTTAAAAAACGTTTCCAGTCAAAACCTCAGTTTCTGGGGGTTATTTTATCAACATTTAATAATTATTTTCTGCAAAAGCATTTGTATAGAGGATATTTATCTAACGTTTTAAACATTATATGCTATAAACAAAACATTGAAAACGTTCAGTAACCCCAAACATAGGGTTTTTAAATGCCTTGTATATATTTAAACCTTTTCAAAAAAGTTTCTAATGTTCACTGGGGCACTTCTGGCAATATTTTATCGAATATCATGTAGAAAACAGAACCAATTCTCTCGAATGAAAGAGTCTGAAACACAAATAAAATGCCTTCAAAATGGTATAAATGTCATACTTCAAGCTTAAATAAAATAATCCCTTCAGACTATTTTTACCCAAAGTCCATAAAGGCGGAGGGTGTCAAGAGGTACACTTTTGAGAATACTGTGAGCGATATTTAAGACAGACACATGTTGTATATCACTGGGAAGGTATTTGGACAGGGCTTCTGCTTTTCATTACATTTAATTCACCCAGAGACGAAAATGAGTAACTGATATCATTGTGGAGGCAAAATGTAGTTTTTGTTGCTTTTTATCGGAAATTATGCCCATTTTTTAAATAAAATATTCACTTACTATCTGACCTATAAATACATAATTTATATCACTTCAAAGGAAAGCACCAATGTTTTTGTTATTTTGATCTGCAAAACTCTACAGAGTACTTGGAAATATATTTAATTGTTATGTATACAGAAATTTGATGTCTGCTTATTGCTTAGTTGCGCCTTAGAGTCCTCTTATTTGGGGAGATTAAGCGCTATAAAAGTCCAATTAGAATTAGAAATATGTAAACCAGAGGTGGAGTAAATACTGATAAAGAGAAATATCTTTCCATTGATGAACAGTATTTCGCCAAACCTAGCACAAATTACATTTTGCAGGAATTTTTCTGAAACATGTGGCTTTTAATTCAGGTACAAACACGATATTCATAACATTTTGCAGGCAAACTTATTTATATTTCAAATGTTTTCATTTCCGTTCTGAAATTCCAGAGACACTACCTTTTTATGATACCCACTATGGGACCATTGTAAAAACTTGACATTTCTCTTGTAAGAATAGCTCTAAATGTTCAGGTTTTGTTTTAGTGTTTACATTTGTTGGTAAGTTATAGCCCATTCACACTATACACCCATGGTGACCCACGTTTGGAGAAACATCCCTGTCCTTGGATCACCGTCTGACGTCCGTATGCAACCTTGGGAGTCAAAGGCAAACCATCCATAACCTTGCACGGCCTACCGAAATTTCAAATTTTTTGGAGTTTCAGCCACTGAAACGATTTTGTGCATGTATGTGTCAATTTCTGACTATGGTAACCAAAGGTGTGGTCCATGGTGGACATAAGGTTGTGATTTGGTCATCTTTTGGTGTATTACGGTCACACAAAGTGCGTAAGGGTATTAGTCATTTCACCACTAGTTTGCCCGACGGCTACCGAAGGTGAATTAAGGTTAATGAAAGCTGTTTCTTGGTGACCAACGTTTGTAGTATTCTCATTCTACTGTCCAATCAGTGGCTGTCGGCCTGTAGTGTGAACAACTCGGACGAAATGGGTCGACCTTTAGGCAATTGACTTCTGACTGCCTGTAGTGTGAAAGGAACATTACTGACTATAATATCCAACCACAGAAATTCTGATGACATTTGGTAAGATGTATCTATATGAAGTAGAAGTAACTGTTTCATTTCTTCTGCTCTCCAGTGTAATCCCTTTGTTAACCAGTTTTCAATTTTTGCCTTTGCGGGGTATATCTGAAATGACTCCTGGACAGTTCATCACTTTTCTTCCCTTGCTTTCGGGGCCAATATTATTTTTTGAACAGGCAATTTAAAGAAGAATTTTACACTAATTTTTCTCAGAGATTAGCATTACATTAGTATTAGGGCAAGTGCCAAAAATAAAGTGGTAACTTGTAAGTAAGTTAAAAAAATATTAAGGTGCTTGAACACTTTGCTGTTATACAGCACCATTGAAATCAATAATTACATTAACTAAACAATATATAGAGCTAACATAATGTCCATGAAATCAGTCTTTTAAATTATTTATATTTCTATAGTATTTTATTTTTCTGTCATGTAAGTTTATACAGTTTAAAAATATGTTCGACTGAATAAGGACAATGACATGGAATGCTCCTGGTCATATATCCATTTTTAACAGACAATTGTGTGTAAAATAACTGTGTCCTATACGGGGTCGATTAGTAACTATTTCCTCCATATGAGATAAACCTGTCCAAATATAAAAATCTGCAACAGAAGGGCTTATACATCCCATTGAGCTTGAGACTTTTGTTTAAAAACACTGTTTACATTAACATCTAAGTCTGAAAGGTGACTTTTAAGTCTAAAACTTCATGACTAGAAAGCCAAGCCAAAACAACTTTCTTATTCCCCGACAAACAATTGCTCAAAACTTTCATCTATCTTGTATATAAAAGGATGATCACAATTTTTGCCGTGGAGAGTGTGAAGACTAGATAAAGAATCTGTGTATAAGTTGAAACAATCCTCATCAAAAATTGTGACTACCTTAAAAGCCATTTTAAGAGGCTGTAATTCAGCAGTGGATATACTAGCATTGGCAGGAAGTCTGATCTGGGCACTGAGGTTGTCAGATGCAGGGGCTACTATTTTCTGTTTTTGATCAAGCAATGCACATATCCCTATGCTCAGGACAACAACCTTTCAACACAGCAAACAGACTTTAAAAAAGACAATTGTCACAAACATGTGAGTTCTGATGCATCAAGTAAAAGTCTATGTGAGGTTTTTGTGGAGTCCAGATTGAGTCATCTTACAATGACACATGCTGAATTAGATCCAGCTGAAGGCAGGTAGCATAAAAATTGTCCTCATAAAACTGAGGGATAAAAAAAACATGACAGGGTGGATCAGGATTCTGTCTTAATTTCAAAGCATGCTGAACACATAACTTATCAAACCTTACATACAAAAGTGGTTGACTTGCTTCCACATGCAAACTTTGAATTGGAGAGTAGAGATACTGACTAAATATTATTAAGCCCTGGTTATGAATGGTTTCCAATTGTTTTAAGATAAGCAGAACTAAACAAAGCATAACCATCTTCCATCCTAGAATGAACAAATGAATGATAAATCTAATCTAATCTAATGTGGACTTTTATAGCACTTAATCTCCATCACTGATGCACTCTAAGGCACAACAGAACATGAAGCAAGGCAGTTAACATTAGTCGGGAGGACATAGCCCGGTCGTACCAAGGAGACACAGGGTGACAGGGGAGGCTATGGCGGATAGGCTTTTGCAAACAGGTAAGTTTTGAGCTACTTTCTGAAGGAGGCAACTGATGTTGCACTGCGCACATCATAAGGGAGTTCATTCCAGATCTTAGGAGCATCAAAGGCAAAGCTGTGATGTAAATGTTTGACTGACTTGAAGACTGATGAGCGGAAAGGAGGAACAGTAAGGTATTGATGATCTGGGTGACTACACCTGTTAAAGCTTCGGCAAAACACCTCTGTCTGCTCCCCAATCCACTTTGGCAACTGATGTGAGCAAGTTTATGGCTTTTTCACATTTCTGATGAACATAATGAATGTGAGCTTTAAAATTAAGTTTATTATCAAAGATAACACCAAGGAACTTAGTTTGTGAAACAACAGGGATTTGAGAGTTGTATATTGTTAGTGTTGGGTCTGGATGAAGTTTTCTTTTATTATCAAAATGCATTCAAATAGTTTTGGTTTTAGAAAACTTGAATACATTTTCATCACCCCATTTTTCAACCTTATTGAGACACAACTGAAGTTGCCTTTCCCTTGAAGTAATATTTCAAGAAGAGAAACTGATATAGAAATCATTGTAAAAAGAAAATTTTCAAGGCTACTTTGAGGGACACTCATTTTTTTTTCTTTTTTCTCATGTAGACCAGAACCTAAACGAACTCTAAACATCTGTTAGATAAAAAATTCTGTAAAATTCTATAAATGTCCAGGTAGAATTAGAAATCTACAAATAATTTGTGAAGTTGATATTTTTATTTACATTTCTTTTGTAATTGGCTTACCTTCCAAAAGTCTGAGCCGTTCTTTTGTCTTGGCTAACTCGCACTTGATTTTCATCATTTCCTCACGAAAGTCCAAATCCATAGTAACACATTTTTGGGACATTTGTGGATGCACTTCCTGGGCAGGGCTACACACTAATAACATGATCAAAACGCCAACAAACCACATGACGTATTCCTCTTAAAGTACTTATTGAAGTATTTGTCCAGGTTTTAAGACGATATATCAAACTCTGTATGTTAGTGGATCCGTGTATGTTTGCAAAATAAAGTCCTGAACATTGATTGTACACAGTTAGGTCATTGTTTATTATCTTTTGGAGTTAGCCTTGTTAAGGCGTTTATTTGTGAGTTGCTTGATGAATCAATCAATACACACAGAAATAGCATAAAGCTGCAAACTTCAACCAATCAAGATCTCATGCAAACATATGGCTCGATCATCTTGGTAAGCTATTTTATGAAGAAATTCTGTTATTGCCTGGTAAAAAGTTCTCTGGAAGATGAGTAGACTGTTTTGTATGACTAGCTTGTATGGGGTACTTTTGTATGACACATACATGTAGAAGTTACTTATATCTGAGACAGACATTTTTACAAGTAACACACAGATGTATAAGGTACTTTTATGGGCCACAGACTTACATAATGTGCGTATATGGGACACAGATATGAATAAGGAACTTTGTGTCACACACGTATGTATAAGATACTTTTATGTGACACAGATATGCATAAGGCACTTTTATGTGACACAGATATGTATAAGATACTTTTATGTGACACAGATATGTATAAGATACTTTTATGTGACACAGATATGTATAAGGCACTTTTATCTGACAGATATGCATAAGGTACTTTTATGTGACACAGATATGTATAACATACATATATGGGATACAGACATGTAGAACATGCATAAATAGGATACAGACATGCATAAGGTACTCTTGTGTGTCACAGATATACACAACATGTTTAAAATCTATTTTTTAGTCCTGAGATGCTTTGAAAATAATGTGTATATATCGCAATAACTGCAGATACACAGATATATTTAAGAGATATCTCAAATAAGTGTGATATATATTTGAATGGGCTATTGCCTTACACAAGGCTTAACAAGTTTCACAATCAACCACAGAGACGTTTGTAAACATGTGGAAAAGGATGTGTATCTTTATAACATTCATGTTTATTGTTTTCCCAGATATCAAATCTACAAGCTTTGTTTCCCTGTTTAAGACTTCAGTTTCTTGTGGTTTTGTTTAAAAAACGAGGTCAAAGACCACTACCATGAGAGTTATATTGCACCAGGTACTTAAGGATTACCAGGCCACCATGCTAAACAAGAATGAAATCCATGCACTCATTTTGGAATTAAATCACCAATTGCACAATTTCACTATGACGTCTGCTGGTTTACCTCTCTTTCATTGACTCTCTCTTTCCACTTGAATTTAGTGGGAAGGATAGAATTCCAAGAGATAAGCTTATAGTCAATAAGTATGCCTTGAACTTTCAAGGTACATAAAGCCATGTGAATGGATTACTCATGTACTGTGTACCTCTACCCTCTAAATGTTATGTACATGGAAAGTCATTCTACTTTTTCAGGGCCAGCGAAGAAGTAAATTTCACATTTTCAAGACTGATCTTCGCATCTCTTAAAACATAACTCCATACCAACTAAATTTGAAATTATTGCTTTTTATTTTGGGGGTTATTTCTGTCTTTTGAAAAATTTATGGTATTTTCGTCTGTTCTTAGAGATAGACAGTTCATGAACGTTTTGTGTTTATTGTTCATCTTGAAAAGCACACCCTCTTTTTTGGAGCAATTTTTAATATTAATTAAATAGCTATGAAGGATTTGAATGAAATAGTTTGGGTTTCTATTTTATGTTTTTAATATTTTATTAAAGATATAGATTTTTCAATCCTTGAATTAAATCCACCTCCCCATAATTGTTTACGTGCAGCCTTAGCCTCAATGTGGATTAAAATTGGTGGTTGAGAGATATGATAGGATACCTGGGTAGATACAGTTAGTGTGTTTGCTATGAGGCTCTCTGTTATAGTTGTAGCTTTTTTATAGTGATACATCTCAAATAGATTGCCATATACATAATCATTGGATTCCCAAAGGTGCCATGTTTGATGGTTTTACAGTACATTTTCTATTTTTTGCCCATACGCAGGAACCTGTATGGCAATATTTTGGACCATTTAACATCGATACACGGGTATCACTGAAAAAGTCTTGATATGTAGGTTCCAGAAATATAACTTTTATAAAGATTTACCAACAGCTCATTGGATAAATAAATGAAAAAAATGGATCAAGAAATTGTAAACAAAAATTATACTCAAGTACCTATCTCAAGGTTTTTTGGACCATTTACCATTTCTGTACCTCAACAAGATTGGTATCATTGGGAAGGTCTTAATTCATAGATTCTGCAATATAAATGTGATAAAGATTGACCAAGTATTCACAGAGAACTACATGAAACTGGATTAGGAATTTGTAAACAGAACTAGCTGTTCATGCACTTCGTGCTGGCAACATAACTCGCAGACAGCAACGCCCTTCGGGCCTCAGAGGCCATTAAGTTTACATAATGGAGTGCCACTTGGCCATTATTTATATAATGAATGTGTGTATTCTGTGTATATAAATGTCAGTTTATTAATAAACGCCAAACTCTTACCATTGGAATTACTCTTGCTTCTTCTTGCTACATTCCTCTACTGCAACTGATGCTCAGTCACACAATGATAATGACTTGCTTGTAAATTCTGATATGATCAGTTTAAATCTCAGTCTTGGAAGGTCTATAGTCGCAAACCAAGTTTTTGTCTTGAGTTGAGATTTACCTTTTACAAACCCTCTTAAATGTCATTTAGTTGGGCTCCTTTTGTGTGTGATGTCAATTTATCAGATTTTTTAACTGATTAATTGATTGAATTATTGGTTGGTTTAGCGCTGTTTTAATGCCATTAATGTCACATTGTAAGAATATAAACTGTAAACCATCGAGATTTAGTAATTAACTTTCAAGATACTTTTTACCAGGAGGAACATTTGAACCTCAAAAGTCAGTCTACAATGCGGTTTCAGCCTCCATTTTTAACTGTTAAGTCCAATGCGTACTAAACGGTCAGGATATTACATTGCATAAATTAATAATATCTACTGATGTAAAAAATTGGAAAGTCTTTAAAACAGAAATGTATTGTTTCTGCTAAACATACAAGGTATGTCAAATCTGTTCAAACTTCATTATTGGCTTGCACAGTATTGTATCACTATGTGTGTGTAAAAGCCTCAGTATGGAACAGACAAAAAAGTGTCTTCAGCCAAGTTTTCTTTTGTATTGTATTTTGTATTGTATATTTTTACTCTGTGCTTGATAGGAAACCAGCCTGTTGTAAACATCCCCAGCTTGACTTGGTCGCTTCCCACCAAGATGGGAAGTCTCCAAGTTTTTCACCACAGAGTTGGTTACATCTCAGTATTACAAGCCGGAAACACATCACAGCAAACCCCAAACAGAAACTGACATGACAGATACAGCAACAGACAAGCTGGGAAATGTGTAGGACAGGACGACCTCATTCTACTGACCCAGGGCTTGTTGGTAATCAAATGTATGACTATATAACGAGAGTCAGTTTGTGCAATTCATTATTAGGTTTCTGACATCTCATGGATTACATCTGGCAGAATTTTAGATAAGGCTTTAGTTTTTATACAAATTAACTAGGATTTAGTGTTGAGATACAAGTTGGGCTGACTTGTTGATAGGCTATTGTTTTTTTTTACAAACACTGATTTTAAAAAGAAAGATGTTGCGGGTTGGCATTTAGGTGCTTCACCCCCAATTTTTGGTCACCCCTGTTTTATAATAGAGTGGACACTGTCCACATGGTCAATTTTGATTGGTCAAGGCTTTGACCGCCATGTGTTTTGAAGGTAATAATGTCAGATTTGAACTGGCAGTCAATGAAGAAGCATTTATTTTAGGAAAAAGTTTTGATTTTATATATTTTTTTTTGTGAATTTATTTAATTCTTTCAATTCAACTCCTTGGTTCTCATCTACACAATCTTCATGGCAGCGAAACAGAAGCACAGATTGGCAGGTAACCCTTACAACTTGCGTAAAAAGGTTGAGATCCCCGTTGAGATTCAGTTGGAGAATGACAGTGCATTTTTACAGGAATTTGCCTCTCAGCCAATACCGGGTCAGGTTTTGGAGTCACAAACCGGGTCTGATACTGGCAGTACCAGTACTGACGAGAGTACCGGTTTAAATATTAGTGGTGTGGTGTATTCGGAGTCGGATTTGGAAGAATCTCCCGTTGTCAAACATTTTAAAAATTCTATACAACACCCAGTGGCCAGCACCTCAAAAATGTCAGATCAGAGAGAGGAAAAATTACCGGATCAAGCACTGATTAACCAAAGAATCTTGTCTCAACTGGACGCGATTGGTAAGAGGTTGATTGTTATTGAAAATAAATCGGCTTCTCCTGCCAAGCCTAAGGCTAAAAAATTGACAAAAAAGAAGTGTACTGCTAGTTCAAGTCTCAAACGTTCCTCTGTAGAGGAAGTTGGTAGTGATATGCCTATTTTGCACACTCTTCGAAATGATAGATCCATTCAGGATCAGATCCAAGATGGGCTCAGGGAACTATATGGCGTTGATAAACGAGGTACGGATCAAAAAATTAAAAGCCAAAGGGGTGGGGCTGTAGATATTTTTGTCAAGGAAAAGGTCAAATGGCCTCACGAATATGTTCTAGCTGGTAACACAAAAGACAGAATCACCTATAACCAACTAAATATAACCCAGTGGATGGCAGGTTTTTGTCGAATTATGAAAGAAGAAAGTTGCCAAGTTACAAAAAATCACATGCTTGAATATTTGATTGCCCTATTAGATGATTCCAACGATTTTTCGTGGCAGGCAGCAAAGGCTAGCCATGCTGTGTTACTATGTCGTATGGAGCAAGGTGAAGTTATCAGTTGGTCAGAAACTGACAAAATTGATCGTATTAGGAGAGCTAATGCCCAACAACATGTCCTTCCCACCCAAAATAATGTTGGGTCTCAAAGATTTCGTAAGACTCAAAATCCTCAAAAATCCATCAAGTCAATGCTCTGTATTTATTACAATGACAACTCGTGCAATTTTAACAAAAAGCACGAAACAAAAGGTGTATTCTATCGCCATATTTGCAGTACATGTTTTGCACAAGATGGTAAGGTCAACACCCACAGTGCCCTGGACTGCAAACAAAAAAGGACAAAAAACGAGTAACCATGGGCATGGTCAATACAGCTCAGTCACGGCCTGATTATGTCCAGGATCAAGTCCCTCATCAAAAAATTTCTAGTCATTTTTCTTGTAGATATATATATAATTCTTCTGTACAATACACTACTTTTGCCAATGAATTTTCTGTGCAGGAAAATACATGGAAAAAATGGTATCATCATAGTAAATGTTTTAAACCTGTTGTTCCTAGTGTGACCTTTGCAGATGTTGTCAAAAATAAGGTGTTGGTGTCACAGCAACACAAACATAGACCTCTGGTGGCTGTTCAGGGGAGGAGCCAACAACGCAAGCCTCCTGAACTGGTCAAGGAGGTTTCAGGTACACCACAGATGACACATCTAAAAATGGCAGGACAAAACAGGTTGGTTAAAAAATTCATGAGTGATGATGCCCCTTATGACTTAGTTCCATGTTCTAATAGATTTGCACCACTATCTCAGGTAACAGATGAAGGGTATGATACTTTAGATAATACTTTACTACATGAATCCTCGCTTGATACCTCCACTTTTGCAGCCCTGGGCACTGAGGGGGAAGACCAGAGAAATCCATGTACTGGAATTGACAGAAATGACAAATTTGACACTTTGTTGGTCAAAAAGAAAATAGATCCATGTATCATTAGTCAGGCCATGACCTGTAGTGATTATAAAGCTTGTAAAAACCAAATGGGGGAACCTTTTGGTGTTATTCCCTTGTCCCCCCTGCTAGTGTATACGGGCCCAGAGACTAACAACAAACCAATGCCCGACCCCTTATTAGTTCACAAGCACGTCAGGCAGTCAGGCTGTCCAAATTTTCTGGGTAGCCGTATTCCAGTGGATTCTAAATTAAACATAAAAAATTGGAGGTTTTATTTACAAAACTTTTGGGATAAACAGCTGGTTGATCTACTGGAATACGGATTCCCACTTGATTTCAACAGAAATGCTCGTCTTGTCTCTACTGAGGAAAATCACTCCTCAGCTACAAAATTTGCTTCTGATGTTAGAACTTATATATCGGAAGAACTTCAACATGAAGCAATGCTAGGCCCCTTTATCAGTAAACCAATAGATCTTCATGTCTCTCCATTCATGACTAGAGAGAAACCGGACTCCAATGTTAGGCGTACCATTGTTGACCTTAGTTGGCCAGATTTATATTCGGTTAATGATGGAGTACTCAGAGATGAATACTTGGGTTCGAAATTCTTATTGCATTATCCATCAGTGGATGATATAGTCACTAAATTAAATGAACTGGGACCTGGCTCACTTATGTTTAAAATCGACATTAGTCGAGCTTTTCGCCAGTTAAAGGTTGATCCTGGAGACATAGACCTATTAGGTTTAAAACAGGAGGGCTATTTTATTGACCAATCAGTACCTTTTGGTTACAGACATGGTTCAATTTTTTTTTTTTAAAAAGTGACCGATAGCATCCGTTATATCATGAGAAAGCATGGTTTTAACAACCTCTTTAATTATGTGGATGATTTAATATACTGTGATTTACCATCAAAAATTTACCAGGCCTACGAGTTCTTATTAAAACTTCTGCCAAAATTAGGTCTAGATATCAATAACAAGAAGTTAGTGCCCCCCACAACCTCCATGATATGTTTGGGTATCTTGGTCGATTCTCAAGCTCGTACCATGTCTGTACCCCCTGAAACGCTTGCAAGTCTTGTTACTATGTGTCAACAATGGAAAAATAAAAAATCGTGTACAAAAAGACAGTTACAATCCTTGTTGGGTTCATTGCTTTTTATATCAAAATGTGTCAGACCAGCCAGAATTTTCTTAAATCGTATGCTGGCATTTCTGAGATGCATGGGTGTTCAGAAAATGGCTACCCTTACATCTGAATTTTTCAGAGATCTGAACTGGTTCTGCACATTTTTGAAGCAGTTTAATAGTGTTGTCTATTATGACCCTAGACCCATTCAGGCTGAGCTTCACTTGGATGCCTGTCTTACTGGTATGGGTGGCGTTTTTGGAAACCAGTGCTATGCCTTGCCCATCCCCAGGAATTTTCGTCAGTATTCCATTGTCCACCTGGAAATGCTCAACATTGTAGTTGCTCTTAAACCTTTTGCTGGACCTTGAAAAGTAAATTCATTTTTTTAGTATCCCCCTTTATATAACCTATTAACTTATTTATTATATTAGTGAGTGGGGTGAGGGAATGTGTCGTAAAAAGGGCAGAAGGAATGTGAGGAAGATAGGAGTTCCAACAGACACCACCTGGAAGAGGCACAGAAACAACAGATGGAGGAGAGGGAGGAATCCTGTATGTAGAAAAACAACATAGTCAACAGAGGAGGTAGTCAAGAAGGGACATATGATGGAAATTTACTTGATAGACTCAGATGAGGAGGCCATTGTGCACTTTGTTTAGGATCATGAGGAACTCTACAACAACACCAAGGAGCACTTTAAGGACAAGGCCGGGATGGAATGCCTGTGGAAGATGTTTTGTATGAACCCCAAGCTGTCTATCAAAATGTGCAAAACTTGGTTCAAATCCCAAAGGGCTCACTATGAGAAAACTCCAATCAGTCCCAAGGAAGTGACAGAGAGGCATTCAGGATAAATGTAAGTTCTTTAAGACACACATCAGACACAAGGGACTCAGCAAATCTTCAGGCTTCAAGTCCCTGCCCAAGGAGGTAGAGCATCCGCTGCCTAAACACATGACATCTCCAGAGGTTCAAGTAACACAGATACTATGGGGACCAGCATGCGATCAAACAACCACAATACAGCCTTCAGTTGCAAACCCCAGTGATTGAAAGTAGACAACCAAGTCATGGACTACTTTGGACAGATGAGAACCATGCTGTCATCTTTTCTAGGGCCAAAGAGTAGACCACCAGAACGGACTTCTGCAACTATCTGACATCTTGGGTTGAGGATTTAGAAGAAAAAGACTTTCAACAATTCAGAAACAATGCTGTGAAAGTGGGATCTAGAGGAGCAACCACCCTGGGGAACCATTAAGGCATTTTACATTAATTTGAACCTGCGAAGAGCAACCACCCTTTTTATTTCCCACGGGAGCTCTGAACCTGTGAAGAGCAACCACCACTTTCATCTAAAAAATTCCAAGTTGTGTTAAAAATTGAGGAACTTAGAATCATTTTGCCCCATATTCATATATTCATGTATTTGATTTAAGTAGTCACCACTGTTATTTTTAATAGACATAAATATATTTTAAAAAAAATATTAATAATAATATAGTATTTTAAAAATACAGTGAAATAAAGTATGTAAAAATGTGCACATGTCTAATTCTATGTAAATGTTATTAAATTCATGAAAATTGTTGTGTATAAGAGACATGGACACCTTTACTGAAATTGTGCTTTACTGAAGGTGGCATGTCTTCTGTTTATGGGATTACACACAGTAATGTCTCTTGTTGGCTAGAAAATGGATTAACACCTCCATTGTTGAGCCTGGCCTCATTATTTAACCCCATCTAAATGGCAATCAGATCTTCAAAGACATAACACTCAGTCCTGAGTAGAGTGCAATTCCTGTGTAATCAACAGTTAGTTTAGGCTATGAAATAGAAACAGAACCTCAATTGTTTTTAAAAAAACTAGTAATGTCACTCTTAAAAAAACTTTAAAGAGGCCTTTGATATTCTGTAATCAATGTAAATTAAAAACATATCAATAAAATAAATCTTTTGAAAACATTCTCCTGAGTACAGTCCTAAATATTTTGAAGGTTTAACTGTTGGGAAATAATAAACATGATTACATACATATATGTCTTTAAGTCTACCATGATGTATACATTACTCATATGGGATGATCATACTTGAACCTGCAAGAGCAACCATCTGCGAAGAGCAACCACTTTTGAAATTTCCCCCAAGTGGTTCCTCTACGCAGGTGGGATTGTAATTTTAAATATTCCAGAGACTCAGATGGCAGCAATAAAGGTCATCCAACAAACTCAGCAGAGCCAACTGAAACCCAAAGCACAGCAGCAACCAAGAGGGCAGCCAACTTCCTTCGTAATTGTTGACGACCAACCATCCAGGCCTTCAAGAAAGCTTTCTTTCACACTTACCCCAACGAAGCACTTCAACTCTATAGCTTTTCTGGGAATCTACAGTCAGTTCTGAGCTTCCAGTAGATCGACACAGCCCGACGTAGAGCTCGACGTAGCCATCATATCAGACCAAGCAACAGCATCAATAGACCTACTGCACTTGCCTACAATCCGTCCATTTCAAAACCACTGCTGTAAAATTTATGGCCTATGTTTGTAGGTGTTTAATATAATCCCACATTCCTCCATATGCTGACAGACTTTGCAAACTCCTTACTTCTTTACCTCCTACAGTTTCATTGTTTAAAATCTCTGCCTGCCACATGAGAGATGGAGGTCCATAACCAGCCAAAATTGCAGGTTGTCCAATTACTTCTGTAACTATACCTCACATTCTGTGTTATTCTTTGCCTTTATCCTTTTGCAATAAAGGTGTATCATTGCCATGACATTATAGTGTCTTTACTGCATATTTTATCAGCGCATATGAAACGTTGCTCCAATTTAGCAGAAGCTTTGAAGTCTGCATTTAGAAATTTGTTCCAAATAATTGATGTCAATCATCACTTCAGAAACCATTGCTTCTGTTTAATGCTGGAGCATAAAACGCAAGGCCATTTAAAAATAGCCAATGATCATGGGAGAGAGGAATGTAACTGGAGACAAATAAGTATACCAATTTCGGTGATGAATCCTCGACAAAGCACCATTATAATGAGAATATCCTACAGATGGGTATTAGTTTCTGGTGACTTATAGTGCATGAGTAGCACAAATATTTAACAAATTAACTATAAGCAGATGAGAATTAAACAGAGTTGTATGCCAGATAGAGAGAGGGGGGTGAGACCAAGTAGGTATATGGTCCAGATAATTTATAAAGAAAATTAAAAAAAATGTGGGAATATTTGGCAACTGCTCTGACAAATGAGACAATTAGGGACTAATTAAGAGTTTGCCACAAACTTCAAAGAAATTTCTATTCACAAATATTCACCTGTAATAATCACTATCTGGGCATTTTGTGGTATTTACCCCACTGAAAATTCATTAGCGTAACTGATGACAATCAAAATACTATGTTGTGCCAATTTGAAGTATGTGCCTTCTTGAGTTATTCCGGACTATGCCAATGCACCTACTACTTTTCAATACTTTATGTAAAGTTGCACCTTAGGGTTTGGCATCTTGGACTTGCACGTTAGAGTTTCTCAATGATAGAGATTAGCTATAAAAGTTATTTTTATGTGAATTGATAAATACTGTAACAATGTGAGTTTTGTATCATTGTGATAATTTTTTTATTTTAATACATTAAAAGTATAAACTGTAATGCTTCAAAATAACGTCATGTGGGTTGAAGGTTTCATTGTGTTCATTGTGCTCTGTTCTAAAATTGAAGGAATTAAAATAAAAGTTTGAAAATGACAGAACTAGTACATACAGTACACTAATTGTAACAGATTAAACTCAGGAAAACACAGAACTACTAGTGTGTACTTTCTCCCACTGTTTTATTTTAAATTATATTTCTCAAGTCTGACTGAATGGGTAAGACCTTTTGGCACACACATGGACAAGCATCACGGGTCCCCCTGTGTATTAAACTATTGTCTTCCTGAAGAAGTAAGCCCAGTTTGTTGATCATGCACATTCTCCTCACAAACTTGGTGTCAGTGGACTTGTCTAAGCCTTTGCAGGAACAAATCTCCACTTTATTGTCCGTCCGGCATCGTCGGTGGAGAAGCACCCAATAGCTTTCATCCTCACAAGAAGGTACATGCTTTAAAAACAAATTGCATAAATGTTTGCTATATACAATCAAAATAAAAATTTTAATACATCTATAGACATAAATAGATTAGTCTGTCAATCTATCTGAAACCCTCAGTCCATTCAATTGGCAAAGAATAACACAGAATGTGAAAGTGATGTATAGTTAAATAAGTGCTCTGGGCAGAAGTTAGTTTAAAATGTGCTAAGGAGTTCAGCTTTTGAAACTAGTTATCAATATAATCGGGAGTTATATGTATGCCATGCAGTATAAATAATAATAGGTTAATATTATAGCTATTTGGTTTGTGCAACATTGACGAAATTCCACATTCAATCTACAATCCCTAAACCACATTCAAAAGAGACAGCTATAATTAGTGATAATTTAACCAACAATGAAATATTTCCCCAATTAGCCAATCAGATTCACTGACACTAATTGACTAACTGATTACTTTAAAATGTGTGCTGAATTACATCATGAAGCAATATGTCTTTACCTCTGTTTCTTTTGAAGAAACCATGCAAGCCAGTATCACTGCTGTGAGGATGAGAAATACCTGAAAGTTCTTCATCCTAAAAATAAAGACATACAGAGATTACACAAACAGACGCCCAGAGATATGTGGCAAAATGAGACATTAAAATGCCTTTAAATATCTCTCTCTTACATTTATGACTTGACGGGAGAACATTACAGCCACATAAGTATTTTGCTCTTATTGTTTTCCTAAAACCACAGTCACACTATAGGTGGTACAATCTGCTGTTATAGGCATTGGACGAAACGTCTCTGTCCTTCAACTACTGTCCAAGGTTCATTGACACAGTGACAATGTTCATATGTGACACAGTTGATTACCTTGTGTATTCTACAGAAGTTTCAAAATATTTTCAAAATTTACGACTCTGAATTTGGTATTATGGGCATTCAACAGATACATGACACAATTCCGTGGTAACAGTAGCTGAAGGTGAGGCCCATGGTGTAAGGCTTTCAGTGTAACATGGCTACATAAGGTGTAGTGGAGGTAAATATATGTTTTACCTCTGTGTCACAAAGTTGTAAGTGAACCTCACACAGTAGTTGCAGGACAGGGGTGTTTCATCCAATGCCTGTAGTGTGATGGAATCACCAAATCTTGGAAGAAATGAGGTATCCTTGGAGGCGGTTCTGTCAGCATGTAAACCTCTAATTACTACCTGAAGTATGAATGTGGCCTTGAAATGAACAGAATCCAGTCACTACTCACTGACACAGAGAAAACATTACTGCCAGCATACTTTTGCCATAACCTCATGAAACAATTAAACAAAATAATTGTGTTTTGGGATGGTATATTTGTCTGTTTGTCTATTATTTTATTTTCAAGATGACTTCAAAACCAATAAATACATCAGTCAGGTTTACTGGCTTTCTTCTTCACTTTAGAATTAGCATTCAAACAAGCAACATCCGATTTTAAGAATAGTTATTAGTGAAAAGTGATGTTAGTGTTGTAAACATGCCTAGGAAGAAGAAAACTCCAGTAGGACAGCAGAAAAAGGCAATAAGGATATCACCAACAAAAAAGTCAAATTTAAAGGTTGGTTCGTACTTAGACAGTCAAATTGACGTGAGTACAGATTTCGGATCCGATTAATGTACCTCTTTCTGCTTCTTCTAACCCCAATGCCACACTTGTAGCTTCTCTTCAGTGGCTTGAGGAATCACATAGAGATATTGTAAGGCGAATGGAGCATTTAGAGCTACAGACTGACTACAGACAGTGTTAATTCCACTCCTCTGTCCTCACCCACACATAGGCTCCATACGGCCGCCAGGACACAGGCGGAAGGTGCTTCTCAGCCATCTACTTTTCAAGCACTCTCAAGCCATGGGGCTGTACCTCGACATGGTCTCACAACTTCCCAGTTCACAGGGGTTGAAGCGAACAGAGTCCATTTTAGCATGGGGTCAAAGCAAATTCAGGAGGTCACTCTCACACAAGCTAGTCAATCCAAGGGGTACAGGGATCGGCATCCCATCCAACCAGACTACCATGATGCGGTTATCCCTAGTCTTGAAGCCATAAGGATGTCAGGCGACATCAGTCAGTTTGTAGCTCGAATCCTTAACCATTATGAGTAAGCAACAAACCTTACAAGGTGAGGGTCATTCTGGGGAAAATCTGGGACAATTAATACTATGAAAACATGTACTGTACCTCCAGAACTTAGATGGCCTAATGAGGGTTTGTTGGTGGTACTAGTAAAAAGGAGGTTAACATACGATGACATGTCCATATCACAATGGAGGGCGGGTCAATTGAACAATATTAGTCAAATACAGGACAATAGTTTCATCAGGCTAGTCATGGACCAGGTGATAGCAGCCATGCGGGATGCTTCTTCATTGTCATGGGCTGCAGTGCGTGGAGTATGGGCGGCAGGGGGAGGCAGGGCCACTTGTATATAAAAGCCATGTAATACCAAAGGACAGTAAGAAAGGGGGGATGCTTAATAAAGGACTGAACTGTAAAAGTAGATAGTTATAAACACATATTATTCAAGGACCAACCCCTAGGGGTGCAGCAAACTGTAAATAGTGTGATGAACTGTAGATTAATAGACAATGACTGTAATGAGAATTTTCACAAGTTGAAATTATGTAATGACATAAATGTACATCCTAATCATATTTATAATGGTATAACCTCACCTGTTAAGAGTGCTGATTGTTGTGTTCAGTGTTTTCAGGTACAAAATGAAGGTTGTAGCCAAGATTCGCAGGCTTGCAGCATGCAGTACCACTTACCTGTAAACAACATATTATTGCATCAGCCACCAGATCTGGACCAAAATGTGTGTACATATACTAACCATACTAACTTGCTTAATCAATCAGAGTATGAGGATACTGTTTTATGGATAATTGAAGATGAGTTTAGCCATGGGAAGCATGGGCCTGTAAAAAGTGGGAATACCCTAGTGAATTCTAAAGGGATTGATGTTACTAATCTATAATATTATACTGATAAGGGGATAGTCTTCACAGTGATGTTCACCGCTCTAGGGACAACTACATTCAAGGCTTTTACTTCTGGGGCTATATTGGGAATCTTCACAGGCACGTGCTTGTCCAATGTAGAGATCATCCAGTAGGTTACATTGAGGTTCAGTATACAGTTGTCAAGAACATCATGGTATATTGTAGTAGCAATAATAAGTACGACTGTAAAAGTACTCATGAGGATTATTGTAAAGACATGCTAACTAGACTGTATTATGGATGTTCATATATTCATTACTTGCAAGTACTCATAGACATAATGTGTAAAAGTCAAGACGAAGTAGTTGAAACTGGAGATAAGGCTACTTTTGATTCATGCATAGCAATACTTTAACTGTGTCTGATGTGGGTGGTGGTGTAACAAAAGCTAACACTAACAATAACATTATACAGGTAACCAGAAACAACTTGGAGGATAATGAGGCTGACAGGCTAGCCTGTTCAAAAATGTATAATTTTAATGATAAAGATAGAACCACAGGGTTCTTACCCCAGGCTCCCACGGACTTCGAATTTATTGCCTCAGATAGGTCTCCAGTCTTGATGGATACTGTTGACAAATACATTAACAAACCTAATGTTATCTTAGATACTGGAGTCCCTAATTACAAGCAAACTTGTATACCTATTCAGTCGGGGTTGAACATAGAGGCTTGGATTATCCAAACAAGAAGATTCTACAATATATCAAATTTGGTTATCCCTTATATTTAAGTAATCCATCAGTTCTTAATAATGTAATAGTATCCAACCATGCTTCAGCTATCCAATTTTCCACAGCAGTATCCCAATATCTCAGCAAAGAAAGTGAACTTGGGGCCATTCTGAGGCCGGAAGATAAGGTAGATCACCTTCATTATTACTGTTCACCTATTCTTACTAGACCGAAAGATAATGACAAAAGAAGGGTCATCCTTAATTTGTCCCACCCTAGAGGCGCATCTGTTAATGACAATGTGACCAGACCCAAATTTGATGGTGCCCCACTGAGATTCCCAACTATTGACAATATTGTGGATGAAATACGCCAATGGGAAAACCCAGTCATATTCAAAGTAGATATTGCCAGGACTTTCCTTGCCTTAGGGTTGACGCTGCAGATGGACTTAAGCTTGGAATTTCTTAGGAAAGGAAGTACTATGTTGACGGATTGGTAGCCTTCAGCTGGGCGCACGGCAGTACTTCGTTTCAGCTTTTATCTGATGCGGTAGCTCACATAATCAGACAGAAAGGCTATAGATTATTCTGCTACATCGATGACTACATTGTGGTTCTACCTAAATCTAAGGTAGTCAAAGCTTTCCATGATCTTTGTGAACGTTTATTGAACTAGGACTTCCCAATTGGTATTGAAAAGACCCCCCTGCACAAGGCTAATGTGCCTAGGCATTAACGTTAATATTGATACTAATACCATCAGTATAGTGCAAGAGAAGCTAGAAGCCATATTCTAATTCTAATTGGACTTTTATAGCGCTTAATCTCCCCAAACAAGAGGACTCTAAGGCGCAACAAAACAAAAAGCAGCCAACAAAATTCTGTGTCCAGGGACATAACAGGGGTCGAACACCACGGAGAATGCCAGGAGGATGATTCAGGCTAGGGTGGATATGCTTTGGTGTACAGGTAGGTTTTAAGCTGTTTTCTGAAGGAGGCCAGGGATGAAGAGGCACAAATCACATCAGGGAGAGTATTCCACACAGTAGGAGCATCAAACGCAAAACTATTACCAAACTGTTTGACAGATTTATGAACAGAGGGGCAGAACTTTGGAATAACTAGGAAATTACCACCACTTTGACTGCGCCTGGTACTGTAAGAACTGCTGTAGGAGGAAAGATGTGGTGAAAAATACCTGGGAAAACCTGTGTGAAGATACTTATAAACAAGTGTGACTGTCTTGAACACAATGCGCTGTTCAACAGGAAGCCAATGCAGTTTCTTTAGCACAGGAGTTATGCTGGTGTATCGACTGGTGTTTGATACAATTCTAGCTGCACTATTTTGGATGCACTGTAATTTGCGTAGATTGAACTTGGACAGGCTCCTGAAAAGTGAGTTGCAGTAATCCAACCGACTACTAACAAGAGCGTTGGCTACCAGCACAGAAACATCATGAGTAAGAAACCGCCTGACATGTCTGAAGTCACGGAGTTTAACAAAACAACTTTTGCAGACATTCTGAACATGCTTGGACAAAGAGAAATCTGAATCAAGCCACACACCCAGATTTTTTACTGAATCTGCAGGGCAGAGTGAGTTGCCCAGGATATCAATTGGAAAACATGCTTTCAACTTATCCCTTTGTCTCTTCGAACCAAAGATGATAAACTCAGTCTTACATACATATATGTGGAATGGTCGCTGGTTAACTCCAAAACTAGGATTTCAAAGTCAAAGTTTCAATGTCTCACAGGCAAATTACTGTATATACACCAATGTGTACATCCTGTCCGTGTATTCATAAATAGAATTTTGGCTCTTCTCAGAGAAAATGCAGGGGCCACGGTGGCAGAGTGGTAACACTCTCGCCTCCCACCTCTGAGGCCGGGGTTCGATCCCCATCAAGGCCTTATGTGGAAAAGCTGGTAGTTGCTTGCCATTGGTCGGCAGTTTACAGTACAGAACCCTAGCGAACTCTATGTACTGGTTTCCTCTGCCCTTCCAACTACCCGTCGTGATATGACCTATACAGTGTTGAAAGCGACGTAAAACCCCAAATAAAAAAAACAGACAAAAAATGCAAATAAGGCCTATAGACATCTCACTCAAGATTTCTTTAAATATATTCAGTGGTTTATTCACTTCCTACCTAGTTTTAATGATGTGGTGTTTATCAACAAAGATGACCTTGAATACAATGAGACCCTCTGTATTGATGCTTCCTCAACAGGCATTGGAGGAGGCTGGAGGAATAGAGCTTTACTAGCCCAATTCTTGATATCCCTGGCTTTAACCTAAAAATTGTACATTTTGAGATGGTTAATGTACTAGGCATCAGGGTATGTACAAGTCACTAACAACATAAAAATGTCACCTTTTTCTGTGAGAACATGGCTGTAGTGCAAGTGGTCTAGTCAGGGAAGACTAAAGACCCCATGCTGGCGGCATATATGGATAGAAGCCTCCATATATGACATTAACATCAAAATTGAACATATCGAGGGTAAAACTAATATGGTGTCAGATGCACTTTCTTGGCTATACTCTGAAAACCCAGTGGCTCCTGCACTTGTCAAACAAATTGGTAATGATTATATCTGGGAACAGGTTCATAGAGACTATTTTAACTTTAATTAATCTCAACTTGCAATTGTAGGCACTTCAACGACCAAACCATTGGTCAGATCAGCTATGGAGCGGATAGCCACAACATTCAGACCATCTACAAGGAATGCTCACATGATCCATTTTAAGACTTAAATGGCTATTGCAGTGTAAATGAACTTTGAAATTGAACTCTCATTACCTAATATATTGCCTTTTCTTGAGTGTTTGATCCATAACAAAATATCACCTAAAGTTGTAGCCAATTACATCTCCTCTCTTAAACTATTTCCAAGTTATTTTTCATACCTTCTGGTGACCTTTATCACACCTCCATTTCACTTTACCTTTGCTCAGTTTCAATTAACGTTCCTTATTCCCCACACCTAGGCATTTTCATACTGTCAGTACTTGAGTCCATTTCTCAAAACCTGAAGCTGTTAGATGATCCCAAACTATTTAGAGCAATTTTTCTGGTAGCATTTTTCGGTTTTCTTAGGATGCCAAACATAGTCCCTCATTCTAAGGCAAAATTTGACCCTTGTAGACACATCCTTAGGTAGGACCTGATCTTTGCGGATCCAGACATTCATTTGATCCTGAAATGGACTAAGACCTTACAAGAAAGGTATTCTCATCACATTCTACAACTCCCTCACCTGAATAATGAGAGATTGTGCCCAGTCACTGCAGTCAGGAACCTCTTTCTGTCTAGATCATTGCCACACAATGCACCATTGTTTGCATCTCCTTCCCATTCACAAATTATTGATACTCTGGAATTCATATTGAAGGCATTGAACTCCCATTTAGCTGGCCATGGGTTCCACTACTTTAGGAGATCTGAAGCTACCTTGGCATAATAGTATCCCACTCCCGAACATGATGGCCCATGGGCTGTGGAGAAGCTCCTCAGTTTGGTACTATTTACAGCAAGCATCTTTGGGTCCGTCCATCGCGCCCCTTACCTTTGCTTTTATTGTCCCTTTTTCCTTATTACTGGGTTTGGGGTTTAAAATTTCATCCAAATCTTTTAACTCTTACCTCTTAACCTGTACATAATACTAACCTGTAAATAATAAAATTTCCAAACTTGTGTTTTACTGTCTTATGTCTGTATAAGTATACTATCAGCTTGACATTTATCCGACCTTTACATTTGATCCGTGAGATTGGAAACTTGAGGCCTCACTAAAGGCAGAAGTGATTCAATCTTCAAAGAGATCTATATTATGCCCTGGATGCAAAATCAAACATGTTGAATTTTCAACAATTCCATTTTTATTTGCGATCAAAGTGTGTTATTTATACTGCAAATTAACAAAAACCAGAGAATAGGTTTAATCTTTTCAGTACTGTTTGCCATTGCATACTATCTCAGTAAGTTCAGACAATTTTCCAAATTTATCAACAGTCTAATAAGATAATTAATTTTATTATATTAATTTATAGGTTATTGGATCTCGATTTATTGACTTGCTCACTCGATAATTCAAGATAGCTGTCTCCTTATATTTTCTCCGTCAGTTGATTATTACTGATAATTCATTCTGCATATTCTATTATCCTTGATAATTTAAGATAATTAATATAACTTATTAACTCATTAACAGAATAATTATGATATTTAGTAATTATCAACATGATACCAAAATAACTAGAGGAAAGTATTTTGAATGTGTCCCTACTGGTCTTTCATAGTCGAACCATTTTCACCATTTTATTTGTATGAACATTGATTTTTCATGTACAAAGGAATTAGACAGTTTTTGTCACAGCATTGCATCAGAGACAGGTTCTAAGTCTATAATAAATATTAAGCTGGTATTAAGATGGTCTATTATAAGCCATCAGACATATTTAAGATATCATTATAAGGACAATTGTGGCGTTTATCACAGGATGTAGAATCAATGAATCATTACATAATACATGAATGGTGAACAAATTTGCAATAATACCTGTAAGAACAGCTTTTAACAGTTTGATAATCTCAAAGATAAAATTGAAACTGCCACAGATATGTTCACACTTCATCACAAAAAATACAATATGTCTTAGAATTCAAAGGGACACACTTGACACATAAGAGTGAGCTTTGTTTAAGTTCCCTCCATCAGATTTTATATTGTTCAGCTCATGAATGCCTAAATAACATTTTTACAACACCTTCATCTATTTTCATTCTATAGTTTTCACACTCTCTGTGCGGGAGTTATGTTTCTATTTTGCTCATTAGGACCTTGAAAATGATATCTGGTGGCTCAGTAGCACACTCACATCCCACCTCTGAGATCAGAGGCCTTAATAATGGCCTTAACTCAGTTGGGACAACTTGTAGTGACTTGCCTTTGGTAGACAGTTTACAATGTAAAACCAATTTAAAACAATATGATTAATATATTTTCTTAATGTTTTAAGTGGAAACAGTAGTTGTGGATATTCATTAGAGTGATGTACCACTAAAAGTAAGATAACCCTCTGACCTTTCATGAGCCAAATGATATCTGTATTTGTAAAGGGTCATGTGATCAAATTTTAGCCATTCAAATTACTGTATTTTTCCCTGAGATATAGAAATGTTTCTTCTTACATGACCAGTTATATACTATTATCATACCAAAGGTAGTTTGTACAGTAAACAACAAAACTTTTAATAGGTGGGTTAATTTTGGTTTACTTACAACAAAAGTCACTTGTTCTACATTTTTTTACAACTGGTGGAGCAAACATTTTTTTGCTCTGTCTGAGGTATTAATTGTTCAAATTACAAACCAAGTGTAAAGTAAATGCAGATTTAGATTTATTAATATTAAAACAATCATAATGTTATTTCTACCTCAACAAGAACTATTCAATACAAACAAATACAAGAAAAAGAATGCTACAGCATCCTCCTGGCCGACTTAATACACACTGATATCCCAGGATACCAGAATTTTATCAGGTTGCCACCTGTCTTTTTACCTTATCAAAAATGCATTCACCACCACATCAACAAGTCAGTCACGAATTTCAGGAAGCCCTTAGAAGTTGGATTGAAACTGGTAATAATGTTGAAACACCTGGCAGCAGGAGAGACCTACACCTCCGCGCAGTATCACTGGCTGGTTGGCCACACTACCATCTATAAAACTCATCCCCCAGGTCTGCTGAGCCAAACTACCACCTGTAAATTCGTCCCCCAGGTCTGCTGAGCCATCCTTGCATCCTTGGCAGAGGCAACTGATAATGGGTTAAAGTTCTTCGGTTGGGTCCATGTGAAAGTAAGCAGTCCTAAAGGTACAGATGTTGGTTGTCAACATTTAGGAAGGTGGTGGTCTGCTCCCTGGGTTGCTGCTGTCCTATGGTTGTCACTTGGCTCTCCTGAATGGGTTGCATGGCCTGGCTTACTGGCATGGGAGTTTCTTGGATGATTGTATGTTGCTGGTTGTTGTGCCTGTTGAAATGTCTGTGGCACAAATGTCGAAGTTACACTGGAGCTACTAGAAAGTGCATATTGTTGTGGTTGCTGGGACTGATAGCTCCTTCCATCTGTCCTGCTTTGGATACTGCTTATAAGATTTACAGCCTCGATTCTGAATGCTTGAAAGTCTCTATCCTATAAGGTCTCCACCTCAGATGCCAGATAGTTACAAAAAGCTGTTTTGGTGGTGTCCTGCCTTGGCCCAAGAAAGGATGACAGCATGGTTTTCATCTTTCCAAACTGGTCCATGACGTGCTGGTCTACTGATGAATGCTGGGAAATACATTTGGGCTTGCAATCAATGGTTGTGGTTGTGTGGTGTCAGATAACATGCTGATTTCCATAGTATCTGTATTGGTTAAACCTCTGCAGATGTCATGTGCTGAGGCAGTCGATGCACTGGCTGCTCAGGCTGGGGACTTGAAGGTTAAAGATTTGCTGAGTCCCTTGCATCTGATGTGCCTCTTCAAGCAGGAAAATTCATCCTGAACCAAGTTCTGCCACTCTGGTATTTCTTTTGGAGCCTGACCAGACTTGGGTTGTGTGAGCTTGCTGTAACGAGTCATTTGGAATTTGAACCAAGTCTTGCACACTTTATCCATTAGTCTTGTCATACAACTCATCGTGGTCCTTCATAAACTCAACAATAGCCTCATCATAAGCAGATGTTTGTCCATCAGGTAGATGTTTGTCATGTACCCCTTCTTGTTTCTTGAGTGCCCGCCTCTCCTCTGGCCTCTGTGTCCATTTCTGTGTCATTTTGTTTGTCCTTGCATGCTTTTCGACAATTCCCTCCTCTGCTGAGTGTGTCTCCCTCTGTTTCTGTGTCTCTTTCTCTTGTCTCCCTCTCTTTTCTCCTACATTATATATCTTCAGCTGTATCTCCTAACTCAAACTCTCCAGGACTGTTTTTGAGGACCTCTATCTTCCTCACTATTGTGCCCTTGTTCTCCTCATTTTTCTTTGTAAAAGTAATGTTTGCAAAACAACAAAATCCTTATCTTTTAATGCTGCCAGATGTAATCCATAAGATTGCAGATGCCAAATAAGGTATTGTGCAAACCAACTCGTGAGTCAGTGATATGAGGACAGCTTGTCCTATACAGTTCCGGGCATGTCTGTTGTTGTAACTGCCTTGTCAGTTTTTGTTTACAGCTTCTTGTGATGTGTTTCCTGCTTGTCCTACTCAGATGTTACCAATTCTACGGTTGAAGGCTGGAAGACTTCCTGTCAAGATGAGAAGTATCCAAAACAGGTTACTAAGGTTTACGACAGGCAGGTTTCCTTTCAGGTATGGTAGGTTTACGTGTACAACCTGCCAGGAGGTGGTGTTCAGGTACTTAACCATGACATGCCGGGAAGTTCTTCCAGACGAGACTGTTACAGTGTAGGACAAAGACAGGAAGTGTGATTGACAAGTCATAGAGACTCACAACACGATAGTTTCCAAGTGGGTGGAGCCAAGGTCCAGATATGGAGACACGGTGTGTTGGTGAAATATTAAAGATGTTTGATATTATGCCGATCCACCATGATAAGCCAGGAAACTACAACAGATCCTAACACACTCTGTAAACATCGCTCTTGAACCTCAAAAAATACCTAGTTACTGACAGGTTGGCTGAAGTGGAACACCCCCATATACTTATCGTAAGTTGGTTGTCTTAGACTTTGTACAGTTCACAAAGCAGCAAATACAAAACTTGTCTAACTTAGTCTTGGAATTTTTATGTGGTAATGTGGTCTCATTTTAAAGAGAAAATATGGTAATGAAAGGAAATATGTCAGAAGTATAATAGTTTGACTTGTAATGAAAGGTCACGTGACATAGAAAAATGACTGTGGTTATTTGAGGTTAAGAGCAAGACTTGGCTAAGACAAAAGGCTCAAATTGAAGTCCCTGTCTTAGTCTAAGCTTGGGTTAAGCCCAAAACCCTTAAACTCTAAAACCAGCCTCGAAGGTTAGCATAAATCCAGACAGACAAACCTAGAAAAGATATGCTATGACCCACAGTCATAGTCCCCTTTATAGATGTAACAAACTTTGGCTCGTAAGGATAGCAGCTTCATTTACACCAAATTATTTCTATTCTGAAAAAATTTCCACATTATTATGAATGATTTTTAAAAACCTACAGACACCACTTTACGCAAAACTTTATGGCACAATTTACTTTGATCTAGAAAGTAATAAAACTTGAATAATGATTCATCATCATCTCCTAGCAGACACATTCAGAACATAACATTTACAAGATGTCTTATGTAAGGATGATCGATACATCATTATTTGTTATAATCACCTTATATAAATTGGAAGAAGGAAATATCAAGATAAAATAACGTTGTTAGATAGCCACTATGGATTGGTTTTTGTTTAGAATTGCAGTTCTGTCCACAACACTGCTTCTCATTTCTGGACAGGTAGGTCAGTTTAATATTTATCCAATCTGTTTCAGACCCCTAGAGCAACTTATTAAAACACTTATGTCCTTAACAGATACAAATCCATCATTCACATTTCTTCAAACAAATATATTGTATGGCCTGGAGTTAAGGAATGTGGGAACAAAAACAAACAATACATTCTTTATGTATGAAACATTTTCATACATGATGCTGATCATTTCATGATCAAATTGGCAACACAATTTTGTGGAGATTTCATGAAATGAGCAAGCTTGTTATTTTCTTTCACAAAAATTGTAAAATTATTTCCCTTTCATGTAATTTGTAAAATCCTGGATTTGGGCAGAATGACACCACACCAAACCCCGAAAAAGCAAAATTAGTTAACATTATATTTAATTATTATTAAAATTAAAATTCAGCATAAACCATCTTGAATATTTACATGGATGCCCCCCCCCCCCCCCCCCCCCCCCCTGTGTGACATTGATTTGACCTTTTGTGCCGTAGTGACCTTGACCTTCAAAATTAATAAATAGTCAATTAATAAATTTACAGCCCATTAATGCTCTTATCTGGCTATCAAGTTGTCTTGTTTTGATATTTTGTATTTACATACATTTTTGTCTTTGTTAATAGTTATTTTTCCTGCGACTTTGAATAATTTATGCTGCGTGTTCTGAAAGACTCCTTATCTTTTTACTTTCTCATCTCTTCTATATCTCCTTTATACAGGACTCATAATATAGTTAATAGTATGAACTGCTTACAAGCTGATTTGTTAATTAAGTTGGTTGGAATTCGTATCTCATACTTCATACATTCACACTGATGATATGATAGAAGCCAGTACAAAATAATTTTTATTTCAAGAATCATCGGATTAATAGATATTATCAGCATATTGTAAAGATGTCCATTTACAGTTGAAACAACTTTTATTAAATTCTGATTTGATTCTGAAACATTTTTCAGCATATTCTAAACCTCAACAAAGTTGTCTGTGTGAAGGTACCACATTAGATAGAATTGTTTGGTGCCTTTAATAAATAAACTATGCTTAACTCTGTGTTTATATAAAGGTAATATACAACCAATTCCTTGCCAAGCCTTGCCTAAGGCTCGAATTTCTGGTAGATCTACTCATATATCTTATGTTTGGTAGGGATATAAGATCACCAGACTCTCCGTCTTAGGAAGTATGCTTCTGTAAAAAGCCACTATATGTAACAGTACTATATTTTGTAATCTAAACGGTTCACACGGAAACACCTCAAGTCTTGAGCATTATTTATTTTGAACCTGTCTTCAAATATACATAATAGGGGTCATGGTGGTGCAGTGGTAACACAATCGCCTCCCACCTCTGAGGTCTGCGGTTCAAACCCCAAACCCTATGTGGGAAAGATGGTAGTTTCTTCCTGATGGTCGGTATTTTAAAGTACATAACCTTGACCAACTGTATGTACTGGTTTCCTCTGCCCATAAAACTACCCATTATGATATGACCTATACAGTGTTGAATGCGGCATTAAAACCCAAATAAAAGCAAATATACATCATGTGTTTATGTATTTTTAGCATTGTCAGGATGATAGCAATTGGGTTTTGATCCATAGAGTGTGCAGGCACCATACTACAGTATCTATGTGTAATTGTGCCGGACTTCACAAAAATAGTCACGTCTTCCTGGTCTACAGGCTCTGCAAATTGAACAAGAAAGGCGTGTCTGTGGTGGACGGTACAGCCAAAATTAGGACTGTCAAGGAGGCCTGTCAGTGTGTATGCAAACTATTTGAACAGACTCCTCTGACAAATTAGGATGGGGACTAATGTATTCATGACGTTATCAATGGAACTGGTAATGGAGTTCAGATATAAACTAATTATTGGAATAAATACGTTTTAATGAAAAACTCAAATAAAATTTGTCTGAAGTTCTGTGTCTCTCTGATATTAATCTTAAAGTGAAACAGCTAAGTAAAATCCCAACATTTTGCATATGATTTTTGTCATACTATAAACTAGATTTGAACCCTACAGTACAGAACTGAAAAGCAAGTGAATAAAGTTTAAAGCTGGTAGACAACTAAAGTCTGCATGATGCATCAATTGTTAATTTCATGCTAAACTTGGAAGTAGACATTTCTTTCAGTGCTGAGTTCTTATCAGGTCATTTTTCACACAGGTGAGACTCAGACAATAAAATATCAAAATTGTCAACCCCTCAAAACATATGTAAATTTAATTTAGCCTTTCTGTCTCGAGTTTCCACAACTATTCCGTTTGGTCATCAGTAGCCCAAAATTTATATTTAGGATTGTATAGCCTTTTGTGGGCCATGATACATCCTTATTGCCTACAACTAATATATTGTTCAAAGAGAAGATATGTCATCTGTACCCCCCAAAAATTAGGTCTGTACGTCCTGTTGAACAGTAAGGGGGATATGGGGACAGACCCTCTGCATTGCCACTGAGGAGCTTAACTGGGGCATAATACATCTTCTATGAATCCCAGTTTCATAAAAAATGAGCTATCTGATATGGTGTTGTAGATTTAACTATCAAACACAATGTCTCGACATTTTGTGAAAACATTGAATTTTACAAACTCATCTCCTAAATGTGAGACTATGAACTTTAATCTAGGTGCTTTCAAAATGGACAAATCAGGAAGCCCCTGGTCAATGTTCAGTGGCATTTTTGAAAAACCTAATGCCCCTGTCCCACCAAAGGATTAAAGCCCGATCCTGTCTGGGACCCTTAATCGTGGACAGTTGGTTTAAAAAAAGGGAAAATGGGCGGGAATACTGAGTCGGTCTTGAAGTCTGGGATTAAGTACCGACCGTCCTCAGGAAGCCTCAGGACGCCTCAGGCGGCCGCAGACACTCCCCGACTGGTCTAGGACTAAGAACCGACTAAGCCACGTTTCTGGTCGGTTTCAACCATGATCCTGTCATACACATACCGACTGGATCCCAGGAGGCCTAAGCACCGACTAACACCCGATTAAGTCCTGGCGTCCTCAGGCGTCCTCAGACCTCCTCAGTCTTCCCCAGACCAGGATCGCCGATTCTTGTTTTGCAAAGTTGCTGGATTTTCTGGGTATATATATAAAATCCGCAATCTAATCACCATTGCTTTTCTACGAATACAGCAGGATGCCACCTTTTAATGGAAGACAGATTCAACAACAACTTAGGGCTTTTTTGGTTTTCATTCAGTTACAAATAATCATGTATTTCCAATTTTTACATCGACCACAGCAACCACCACCACCAGCACCACCACCACCACCAGCACCCATACAGAGACCTAGAAGAAGGCACAACATGTGTGTCAGGCCATGGCTACTACAGAGAGAGGAGAGGGGGGCCTACCACAACATTATGGCTGATCTGTATGCCACAGATATTCCAGGATTCACCAACTACATGAGGATGACCCCAGAATTCTTTGAAATGATAAAGACCAGACTGGAACCACATCTAGCCAGGCAGGCCACCAACTACAGAGCACCAATCAGTGTTGGGGAGAAGTTAGCCCTCACCATCAGATATCTGGCCACTGGGGAGTCCTACACATCATTATCCTGTCAGTTCAGGGTTGGAAGATCCACCATTTCCAAGTTTTTACCAGAGGTCTGCAGGGCCATCCACGATGAGTTCACCAGAGAGTACCTCAAATGCCCTACTACCCCAGATCAGTGGAAAGAACTGGAGAGGGAATTCAGGATCGGGTGGAATGTTCCACATGCCCTGGGAGCCCTGGATGGGAAGCATGTGGCCCTGAAGAAACCCAAGAACACTGGAGCCCTCTAGCACAACTACAAGGGGTTCTTTTCCATTGTCATGTTGGCCCTGGTAGATGGACAGTATAAGTTTAGATGGGTGGATGCTGGTACAGCTGGATCTTGCTCAGATGTCCAGATATTTAATGCCTCTCAGCTGAAGAGGAGGATTGAGGATGGCAGGATAGGCTTCCCTGACCCAGCTCCTATAACCCAGGGTTGGAGAGATGTCCCCTACTTCATTCTGGCAGATGATGCCTTTGCCCTGAAGACCTGGCTCATGAAACCCTATGGCAGAAGGATGTTAACCAGAGAGGAAAGGATTGCCAACTATAGAATATCAAGGGGCAGGAGAGTTGTGGAGAACGCTTTTGGCATCCTAGTGTCAAGATTCAGGGTGATGAGGACCACTATTGAACTACCCCCAGCAACAGTCAGAGAAGTGGTCTTCAACTGTGTGGTTCTGCACAACATACTGAGAAGCCAGTATCAAGGTCAACCTGGTGGTCAGCAGCCTGGGGAGGACGATGATGATTATGTACCTGGTGATTGTGGATTGATTGGTGGTGCTGCGGGTGGTGGCCAAGACAGAAACCCTGCTAGAGAGGCCAAAAGACAGAGGGATTACCTCAAGGACTACTTCAATAATGAGGGAGCAGTGGCCTGGCAAGATGGCAGAATATAACTCCTGCTGCAGTAACCAGTCCTTTTCAGGACTAACAAACAGTCCTTTTCAGGACTACCAAATATTCCAAAAACAATTAATGAGCTATGCTTGCCACAGACAAACCCCGTGCCAAACATAACTTGTACAGACGGACAAACAGACAAACCCCGTGCCAAACATAACTTGTACAGACGGACAAACAGACAAACCCCGTGCCAAACATAACTTGTACAGACGGACAAACAGACAAACCCCATGCCAAACATAACTTGTACAAACGGACAAACAGACAAACCCCATGGCAAACATAACTTGTATAGACGGACAAACAGACAAACCCAGTGCCAACCAAAAGCCACACACAAAGCCACACATAATATCCTGAATGAAAAGATTTTTGTATATATTTTGAAAATTCACATCCTAATATCACCAATTCTATTTTTTATTGGGTTTTAAAATTATTGCTAAAGGAAATGTTTTCATGGAAATCTTAAATCTGAAATCTTCTGTTCACGAATATATGGTAAATATAACCATGGAGCTAGTTTTCTTTTCAATAATGGGGGATTGTGTTTGCAAAATAGTTTGTCAGTTCTTTGGCATAGGTTCTGTTTACTTTTGGGTTTGTCTGTTTCTTGGTTGGTGTTTATTCATATTGGTTTTTTGGTAGTTGGGGGTTATGTTTGGTGTTGGGTTTGTCTGTTTGTGGGTTGGTAAGTATGTGATAATGCCTTTTAACTCTAGGGAAGGTGTAAGTGTTGGACTTTTCAATTACAGTTTTTAAACTATCCCATGGATTTTAATCTAAAAATGGGCTGATTAATGGCCATATTGGGAGTTATTTTGAAATTTTTTTACGTGTCCTTTTTTGTTGTGTGGTACCATGGGTTATTATTTCATGTTTGGGATGGAGGAAGTGTTGGGCTTTTTTTTCCTTGTGATAAGTATTTGTACTGTTTTTGTTTTGTTTTGGGAGGGAAATTGGAATAACTTGCAGCTGAATAATTGTTTTTGGAAGATTTGGTGGCCCTGAAAAGGGCCTGGCAGGTCAAAAACCCGCCCTGACTGGATGGCTACTGAGGAGGCTGTTGCTGCTGTTGAGGCAGTGCTGAAGTGCTGATAGTAAAGAGCTGCTGCTGCGGTTGCTGCTGCTGCTGAGGCTGCTCTACGATCTGTGTTGATGTCAGATCAGGTAGCTGGCTTAAGATTCCACTCAGATTGTGTCTGCTCTGTTCGTCCTGTACAGTTAGGACAGATGTAGGGTTGCTGAAGCCAATGGGGCTTGGTGTATAGTACACAAAACTGCTGCCAGCTGCTGCTTGAGTGGAACTAGATGCCAGATCTTCTGGGCAATTGCTGACGTCTACGGTTGCTCTTAATACTTTCGATCTCTCTGAATATCTTGCCCTTTAATTCTTCAAATTCTTCATGAGTCATCTTTTCGGCCTCTGATGCCACGTAGTCGAAGAAGGGCTGCCTGTCGGACTTCTGCTGAAGAAAACCTGAGATTAGTGTCTTCATCTGCTCAAAGTGTTCGAGAATCTTGGAGTCTGTTGTTGAAGCGGGTGTAGATGTAATGACAGACTGACTCCTCTCCCTCAGGACACTGGACTCAAGGTGTTCTGTGTCAGTTGTCGACCCACGATATTCATCCTGCCTGCTGGTATTTGGACTGGCCTCAAAACCTGAACTTCTGTTGGCCGCCTTTCTTCTGATGTGGGTTTTAAGAAAACCCATCTGTTGGTAGACCCAGGAATGTCTCTTGGTCATCTCCCTCGGGGCTTGGCCAGATTGGAGCTTAGACTACTTGCCATAACGCGTTCGCTGGGACTCGAACCAACGTCTCACATCAAAGGGCTGGAGCTTGAGTTCTGCAGATATTTCTGCCCAGAGAGCCTCTCTTCTGGTCCTGTCGTGGAAACGTGGATGTTCCTTAGCATACAGTTCTGGGTGCAGCTTTACAAATTCCACAATGAAAATTTACTGACTGTCTGTAAAAGTGGCACACACCCTGGCTCTCTTGGCTGAAGAATGGCACTCTGGATCATCTTCACACCTCTCTTCCTCTTCCACAGCTTCCTCAATAGCTAGACGTTCCTCAATCTCCTCCTCCTCTCTCCTCTCAATCCCTTCCTCTGTAACTTCTGTCCTTTCCTGTTGTTCACTTTCCTTCTCTCTCTCATCCATCTTTTTCCTTCCTCTCTTCCCTCCTTTATCTTTCCTCATAATGCAGTTGACAAAATAATAAAAAAATAGTAAAATGTGTCTCCTAACTGTGAAATTTGCCTTAAGCTCAAGTATAATATACATAAAATAAAAACTGAAAACCGCTACAAATCAGTGACACACGTCTCTCAATAGCCAAACAGTCAGTAACAACGAGAATGTGTGCGCGGTTGCTTATATAGTCCCAGACCCCCTCATTGCCTCGTTTTAATTTCCGATGCACAGAAAAGAGTCGGTTCTTAATCGGTTGTTAGTCCCAGGCCTCCTGGGGCGTCCTCAGACCGTGGCAAACTAAATTTGTGCTGTCCCAGGCGTCCTGGGGAGGCCAGTTTGGATCGGTTAGGGTCGGTTACCCTTAGTCAGGGCTTAGTCCCAGACCTTGATTTTTGGGTCCCAGGACACTGCAGATGGTCTGAGGTTTCCGGGGACTAATGCAACCGACTAACTTTCACACGCATGAAATTCATACGCATCATATTTGAGTCTGGGATTAACAACCGGCCTCCTGGGACTAAGCTACAGAGGTCTGGAACTAAGGGTCGCAGGTGGCCTGGGACAACACACGACTGTGTAAATTTTGGTCTGAGGAGGCCTGAGGATGCCCGGGACTGGACATTTTGTTGAGGGCATGAAATATAAATCGGTTGTAGTCGTGAGAAATATCAGACATGTTTGATTTTTCCCACGGCCCCTACCGACCACAACCGACCCTTACAGAAGGTCTGGGACTAAGCAAATATTTCAAACCGACCCTGAAAAACCCTTAATCGGGAGCCTTAGTCATGTGGTGGAACACCCACATTAATATACTTGTATTCAAAGTTAGGTAATGTATTCCATTGTATTTTAAAGTCCAGGCATGTCTTCCAGGACACAGGGCAACCAGAACACAGTTACAAATGATGGGTCACAAATGCAAAGAGGGGTGGTTTTTGATTCAGTGAAGCGAATATTCTATGGAATTTAGAAACCAATTTCATCCATGGAGTCCACATTTAACATACAAATTAGTCTTACAACCAAGGTGATGTTCAACTTTTAGAATTAGAAAAATCATGCATGTTCACTCATTTTATAGTTTAGCCTGAGTATCTTATTTTTTACTTGGGGATATTCTAGAACTGGGCCTGTATGTTCAGAGAAGTTTGAAGATGGTATAAATTTGAAAAGTAACTTACCTCTAAACCTTCAAAGTAAATTGTGTATTCCAATTCCAATGCTAATCTGACTTTTATAGCACTTAATCTCCACTTTTGCAAGGGTACTCTAAGGCACAACATCACCACAACGGTCAACCAATTTCAGCATCTAATCTAATCTAATGTGGACTTTTTAGGAAGGAGAACCACTATGCAAAAATTTATACACAAGTGTTGCAGTTTTGAAAATACATCGGTACTTAACAGGCAACCAGTGGAGTTTCTTTAGAATGGGTGTAACATGAGCATACTTTCTATGATTTGTAACAATACGAGCAAGGGTGTTCTCTGAACAGAGAGTTACAATAGTTCAGACGACTACTAACCAAGGCATTTGTAGCAAGGACTGCCACTTCAGGAGTAAGATACTTTCTAATTCTACGGAGGTCACGCATCTGAAGAAAGCATGCTTTGCAAGTCCTCTTGATATGCTCAGAGAAGGAAAAATCTGCATCAAACCACACACCTAGATTTCTGACAGAATGAACCGGATGAAGAAGGCTACCAAGAATGCTAACAGGAAAGTGAGAAGAAATCTTCAGACATTGAGCCTTAGAACCAAAGACCATAAATTCAGTTTTTTCAGGGTTGAGCTTCAATTTACTAAGAGACATCCACTCTTGCACATCATGAAGGCAGGCATTTAGCTTGGCGAGAGCATCCAGGGACAGAAAGAGCTCATGCTCCACAGAGAACAAGCAGGGGGGATATTAGAAACAGGGTGGTTTATACCTTGGTGTACATGAAGGATAAGCAGGAAGATTGCGTAGAGCAGGATGTATGAATCTTACCAGGAAAAGCATCCCACACAGTGGAATGATTGAAGGCAAAACCAGAACCAAACTGCTAGAAAGACTTTTGAGTAGATTGATGAAACTTTGGTACAACAATAAAATTGACAACACTCTGACTGTGCCCAGTATTATAATAACTACAGTAAAAGGAAAGATATGGTGCAAAATACTTGAGAAAAACAGTGTGAAGAAACTGAATAAATGTGACTGTTTCAAACACGAAGTGATTTTCATCAGGCAGCTGATAGACTTAACAGCAGGAGTATTACGGGTATATCTGCTGGTGTTAAATACAATTCTAGACAAGCAATTTGCGATATATTGTAATTTACAAAGGTTGAATTTACAAGGGCTCCTAAAAATTTAATTACACTAATCCAGCCAAAATCAGAGTAAAACCACACATTTAGGTTCTTCACTGTCCCAGGTAGGCGGAAAGGACTGCCCAAGATGTCAATAGGAAAATTCTTTCAACCTATACCTCAGTTTTTAAGCAAAGAGTATAAATTCAATACAATCATAATTCAATTTAATTTCACTGGTTGCCACAAACCTTTTTACATCAGTAAGGCACCTGTTCAACTCTTCAAAAGCAAGAGAGGCAATCTTCTGAGAGATATGTGCATAAAGTTGAGTGTCCTTGGCCTAAAAATGAAACTGGCATAGTTACCAATCACCAAAACTTTGGGGAATAGTGTAAAGTGAAAACAGTGCAGAGACCAAAAGAGAACCTTCATGAACTCAAAACATGAGTTTACAAATATTAGACAAAGTGGAACCAATTTTAGCGACTCAAAACGCACTGTTAAATATGAAGTGCTTCATTTGGGAACAGAGCCTCGAATTCCAAGCGATGTTAAAAGACAGCTGAGAAAAGTGAAACAATCAATGATGTCAAAGGCAGCAAACAGGTCAAGCAATACCAATTCATTAGGGTTCACGTCTTGACAAGGATAAATCAACTTCATTTTTTATGAAGAGAGGAGCTGTCTCCATCGAATGACCTGTTTTATAAGCAGGCTGATATGAGTGTCTAAATCATGGATATGTTTTATCGAACTGCTTAGCAGCAACATGTTCAACCAATTTTGATATAAAACTAAGGCCAGATACAGTATGATGGTTAGTATGATAATTATCTTGACATTTTTACTGAGTGACATGGTAACTCGTGGTCATTATCAATATAATTGAGACGATAGAATTAGGGAAAACAGTTCAAATGCCCTTACAACTCTTTCGGAGTCAGATCATTTTCAACATTACATCTCTGTGAGAACTTTATATGCAGAAATCAATTACTACACTATTTTTGTAACAGTACTGTACAGGGATGATGGTTGTAATAACTATGAATTTAATATTAAAATGGTCTATCATAAGCCATCAGACACATTACAGATATAATTAAAATGGATTGGGGTAAAGAAGAGATGAAACATTACGCAAGCAATAACTGGAAGATGGACTGCCCAAGATGTCAATAGGAAAATTCTTTCAACCTATACCTCAGTTTTTAAGCAAAGAGTATAAATTCAATACAATCATAATTCAATTTAATTTCACTGGTTGCCACAAACCTTTTTACATCAGTAAGGCACCTGTTCAACTCTTCAAAAGCAAGAGAGGCAATCTTCTGAGAGATATGTGCATAAAGTTGAGTGTCCTTGGCCTAAAAATGAAACTGGCATAGTTACCAATCACCAAAACTTTGGGGAATAGTGTAAAGTGAAAACAGTGCAGAGACCAAAAGAGAACCTTCATGAACTCAAAACATGAGTTTACAAATATTAGACAAAGTGGAACCAATTTTAGCGACTCAAAACGCACTGTTAAATATGAAGTGCTTCATTTGGGAACAGAGCCTCGAATTCCAAGCGATGTTAAAAGACAGCTGAGAAAAGTGAAACAATCAATGATGTCAAAGGCAGCAAACAGGTCAAGCAATACCAATTCATTAGGGTTCACGTCTTGACAAGGATAAATCAACTTCATTTTTTATGAAGAGAGGAGCTGTCTCCATCGAATGACCTGTTTTATAAGCAGGCTGATATGAGTGTCTAAATCATGGATATGTTTTATCGAACTGCTTAGCAGCAACATGTTCAACCAATTTTGATATAAAACTAAGGCCAGATACAGTATGATGGTTAGTATGATAATTATCTTGACATTTTTACTGAGTGACATGGTAACTCGTGGTCATTATCAATATAATTGAGACGATAGAATTAGGGAAAACAGTTCAAATGCCCTTACAACTCTTTCGGAGTCAGATCATTTTCAACATTACATCTCTGTGAGAACTTTATATGCAGAAATCAATTACTACACTATTTTTGTAACAGTACTGTACAGGGATGATGGTTGTAATAACTATGAATTTAATATTAAAATGGTCTATCATAAGCCATCAGACACATTACAGATATAATTAAAATGGATTGGGGTAAAGAAGAGATGAAACATTACGCAAGCAATAACTGTTGTAACAACAGCTTTTATGGGTTTAATTATGTCCCACGCATATTTAGTCTGCCACACATCCTGTAGTCTAAGGGATAGCTAGGCTTCGTAGACAGTAGCATAGGAAGTGGGGGACCGGGGGCATCATATCTTTTGCCCCCCCCCCCCCCCCCCCCCCCCCACTTTTTGAAATAGTGAACCCATGATACTTGATAAATATTGGAAATTTTATCACGTAATTCATACTATATCAGGGTTAAGTATATTTTGGGATTAATTATTCAAACTCTTTTAACCAGATGAATCAAACACAGTTTAAATCTATGAAAGATATAACGTTACACATATAATATTAAGAAACATGTCCATGTAATTCAAAGTACAATTAGATACTGATGTGGTAGCCACTGTTTATTTTAATTATGTTGCTAAGTTTGAGTGGTGTCATAACCCTTGACTGTTTCTAGGGAGTTTGTCAGGTCATTGTAGGGTGTACTAGATAAATGAGCCATAAGAGCATGTGGTCTTGAAAGTGTGTTAGTGTCCCAAATGTAGTATAACGTTTATACAGTTGAGTTTTGATAAAAAGGCTTGTCCAATGGCACCGTACTTCAACTAGAGTGTTTTTGAGTATTTTGGTTTGTATCCTCCTATCAACATTTTCTTTTGCAAAGATGAAAATTGGTAATGGTATATTAATTACACGAAAGAGTTTTTTGAAGGAATGCTATATATGGGTGGATACCCTGCTTACATGTAGTGTCAATTTCTAGGAGATGATTGTAATTTGGTCTTTGAGTATAATAATGATGGAAACAAGAATATCATTAAGCCCAGTCATGCCTCCGTCGCCACCACATAGATTTGTTCCAGCATGCAATAACTTAAAATATATATATTACTCAGAACTTTTAAATTTTGCATGTGGGAAACATAGGTAACATTGAAAGGTAACATCATAATATTATAACATCATAATATTAATGCATTTATATACAACTTTATTCTTGTTTCCTTCCGAATCTTTGGCAAAAACATATTGCTAGTTATTCAGTTTTTTCCAAGGTGATAATGGTCATTGATGCAGTGAATTTGGGTATGTTGTGACTGGCCCAAGTGGTTGTTTTCATAGGATGCCAAAATCAGTTATTCTGTAGCCCAATCACATTGTTCAAGCCTCCTAATATGTTTTAACCCGTAAAGATTATTAATGCTCGAGTTAAAATCCAGGTTGACAATTAATTTTTAAGCACTTTATTCTCATAAATATATAGCATTTTGTAACTATAACAAAGGCTAAAGTATAGGGTTTTTTTGTCCCATTCAACAGCCAGGATCATACAGGGATAGGCCCTCAGCATTGCCACAAGTGGGATTCAAATTCATGACACCAGAGGTTGCTGCTACAATAACATGCCAAATACAACAAAAACAAACTTTAATACAATTTAGGTTTGACTATTTCCAGATTATTGTGGATCCGGGATAGATATGAGTTTAGGGACCCTATGGCCTGAATAAGGTCTGCTTTGAGTGCTTTTCTAGTTTACAAATGCCAAAACCATCCAACTGCTTTCCCGAATTTTGCTCATGTTAACTTGCAAGTTGGAATTTGATCATTTAGTGTTTAATCATGCTAGTGTTTTTAAGAAAAATTAACTATTGATTGTGTTTTTTACTTTCTAAATGATAAAGTAACTTCTGTAATGTAAAGGTGATATCTCATATCTACCCCACATTTACTATAATGTTCATTAGAACTGCTAGTGTCATATGAACTTGGCTGTTGATGAGGCAGATGACAGCCCTATTTGTTTGTTTGTCCTTCCTGAGATCTGATTTTGGCATTACATTTGGCTTGGGATGAGTCAAAATCATCCCCAATTGGTCACAAAAAGCAGAGTGATGCCGGAAGTTCCCATAGTTTGACTCATGAGAACAAGATCCCTGGTTATAAAACTTGCAAATTTTGTCCCTTCTGTGAAATGATAGTTGGTTGATAGTGTGTCAGTTGGCCATTGCAATCTGGGATTCTAATAGTCTATTTAATGACCATTGGAAACTATCTTCCCAGATGATGGTTCCTGCCTCAATCCCATACATAGAATTTCCCCATGCGGACCTGACTGCCTCCCATGGCAATGAAGTGGCGTCTTTTAGGGCCAGAATAACCTGTAACAAGGCAAATCTGGCAGTGAATCCTTGATGCACCTGTGTGTCATATGGAGATGGGATCTGTGAGACAGTTTGTGAGATTCGTGGATTCTAATGCAGCACATTTATATCTGAGATCACCCCATCATGTGTAAACTGCTGGGTAGTATCCTGAGCCCCCAGGTGCCCCCTACGAAACTGTCCACTTCTGGCATGGCCTGTTGACTCCCTGGTTGACGCACTTGTGACGCTAAGGTTGAGGCCAGAGCACCCATGCTTGTGTGAGTGCTGGCAAATGTGCCCGTTTGCACTTAAGCAAGTTGGGGGGGGGGGGGTTATGGTGAACCTGTTGGCTTCCAGATCCTGAACGCATTTGGCTAGAGCTTCATTGGATGCGTCAATTTTCTTTAAGTGGGCTAGTATTGTTACAGAGTCGGACTGGGCATCAGAAGAATGAGCTGGGGATCCAGCAGATATTGAAGTTACTTACAGTTTGTGTATTTGTTGGTGAGAGCAACAAAGAATCTGTTATGTCGGATCCATCATTTAGTTACTTCTGACCATCATTCACCAAAGTAGAAGTTTTTTGCCTTCTTTATTCTTCTTACCCCTCTTTACCATATTGTTGGGAAAAACAAGTTAAAACACTAAAATAAAATTTGCTATGTAAATTCCATTTCTTTTCAAAATTCATGTATTTGTCCTTCAATGACGAAAGTTAAAGTGACGGGTCTCCAGAAGCGATTCAAATTTGTAAAATAAGAGCTGATTGGCTACTAGATGTAGAAGGTGTCTTAGAAATGAAAATGTACCTAGAATTTAAAGTATAACTAAAATAATGGAAACTGGGGCCAACTGCCTCAGCAGGGCCCTTACCATCCCTGCTAGCCAAATTTTGGGTTTTTTGAGTCCTCAAGATATGTTTTCAAACTTTTAGTATCACTTTTGCGGAACAAGGTAAAGTGGGCATAACTTGCAAAATAATTTGAAGAATGTGTTTTTAATTTTAAATGACACTAACCTTTACACTAACAGAAGTTACTTTATCATATAGAAAATACAAAAAAATCAATAGTTAATTTTGCATGATCAAATTCCAACTTGCAAGTTAACATAAGCAAAATTGGGGAATCAGTTGGAGGGTGGGGCATCCATAAACTAGAAAAGCACTCAAAGAAGACCTTGATCTGGCCATAGGGTCCCTAAACTCATATCCACCACAATAATCTGCAAAAAGCCAAACCTAAATTGTATTAAAGTTTGTTTTTGTTGTATTTGGCATCTTATTGTAGCAGCAACCTCTGGTGTCATGAATTTGAATCCCACTTGTGGCAATGCTGAGGGCCTATCCCTGTATGATCCTGGCTGTTGCATGGGATAAAAAACCCTATACTTTAGCCTTTGTTATAGTTACAAAATGTAATACATTTATGAGAATAAAGTGCTTAAAATTAGTTGTCAACCTGGGTTTTAAGATGAGCATTAATAATCTCCATTGGTTCTTGGGTTAAAACGTAATAGTAGGCTTGACCAATGAAATGTAATCAATGTGATTCGGCTACAGAATAACTGATTTTGGCATCCTATAAAAACAACCACTCAGGCCAGACACAACATACCCAAATCCACTGCATCAATGACTATTACCCCCTTGGAAAAACTGAATAACTAGCAATATGTTTTTTACCCAAAGCTTTGGAAAGAAACAAGAATAAAGTTGAAAATGAATGCATTAATATTATGATATAATATAGTTTTACCTTTCAATGTTACCTACGTCACCCACATGCCAAATTTAAAAGTCCTGAGTAAAATAGTTTCTAAGCTATTTCATGCTAAACAAATCTATGTGGTGGCGATGGAGGCGTGAATGGGCTCAATCATATTATTGTTTCCATCATTATTATACTGAAAGACCCAATTACAATCATCTCCTAGAAATTGACCATCACTCGCTAAAGTAGAAGCTTTTGCCTTCTTCTTGGGGGTATCCTTAGTATTCTTCTTACCCCTCTTCACCATATTGTTGGTTAAACTAGTTAAAACACTAAAATAAAAGTTGCTATGTATATTCCACTTATTTTCAAATTCATGAATTTGTCTTTCTGTGACAAAAGTTCAAGTGAAAGGTCTCCACAAAATGGAGGCGATTCAAATTTGTACAATAAGAGCTGATTGGTTACTAGATATATAAGGTGTCCTGGAAATAAAAATGTACCTAGAATTCAAGGTACAACTAAAACCATGGAAACTGGGGTCAAATGCCTCAGTAGGGCCCTTAACATCCCTGCTATTAATTCAAACTTTTTAAGTATCACTTTTGTGGAACAAGGTAAAGTGGGCATAACTTGCAAAATAATTTGAAGAATGTGTCTTTAATCTTAAATGAATATACAACACACCTTTACATTACAGAAGTTACTTTATCATTTAGAAAGTAAAAAACACAATCAATAGTTAATTTTTCTTAAAAACACTAGCATGATTAAACACTAAATGATCAAATTCCAACTTGCAAGTTAACATGAGCAAAATTCGGGAAAGCAGTTGGATGGTTTTGGCATTTGTAAACTAGAAAAGCACTCAAAGCAGACCTTATTCAGGCCATAGGGTCCCTAAACTCATATCTATCATATGAGTAAATGTGGGGTTATTGGGGGACCAAGAAAGTTCAATTTGATATTAACTTACAGAAATTGTGTAATACATACTCTTATTTGTGCCAGAGTTGCTGTAGGGAGTACTTAGATATGCATTATGCATGCTTTTGGAAACCAAAATATCGCATAACAAACCAAGGGTAGTGATACTATAAGTCGATCTTGATTGTAAATATTTGTGTGATCAATATTATTCAAAGCACGTCAATCATAGTCAATTTCATGGTCAGTCAATTGGCCCTTTGTCGGAGCTCAATACACAGAGAGCTGTACAGGACTCTCAGTGTTGGTTCAGTGGCCACAAAGGTCAAGTAAACAAATACAGTTCATGTGGTGATACTAGTTCTTCATGTGATATTGAGGACAAACAATCAGTAACAGTTTGATGAAATTTGTGTTGAATTTCCAGATGTTAACAGCAATGGTTATTACCCAGTGGATTCAGTTAATGTTTGTGATGGTTATGGTAATGTATAATAACTTTCTCTCTACATTCACCATACTGTGAACAGTAATTATTCTTGTTTTTATAAATATATTTGCAAACAACCAGGTTTGATACAGCTTACAAAATGTACTCAGGTACCATCGGAACTAATGTATGTAAGTAATTTGGCTATACAATTACCATGTAATGCATATATCCAGCACAGGACACAGTGATATTCAGGAGGTACAAGACCCAGGGGTCAGTGTCAAGTTTGACAGTGATAATCACATTCCAACTGGTTTTACTGGTGATGTGACAATGACCTTGACATTGACCCCAGTGCCACTCAGGACTTCCACATTGTCCCAAGTGCAGAGGTTTTTTGAATCATACATAATTCTGTTAAGTTTGTTTTCATAGGCCCAGATAGAGATTTAATTGATATCACTAGTATTTAGTACATAAATATAGCTAATGTCATTTGAGACACAGGTCTCCTTAATTACAGGCAGGCAAGAATACCTGTTAGATCTGACCTTAATCTTCAGGCCTGGGAACACAGACTTGCTAATTATCCAGACAATTTGTTGTTACAATACCTCAAGTCTGGGTTTCTCTTATCATTGACCAATACAAGCGGTTTAAATAATTCCAACATCAGTAACGATCTCTCTGCCCTCGCTTATCCTAATGCTGTTTAGAACTGCTTGAACATGGAAATTGCTTGCGGGGCAATGTTGGGCCCTGTAGATCATATCAATTCAACACATTATCACTGTTCCCCACTCCTCAGATGTCCAAAAGACAGAGATAAGATTCCTGTTTTCTTGAACCTCTCTTACCCTTATGGGGCCTCAGTTAATGACAATGCAGATAGGCTTCACTTCGATGGTAGGTGTTTCACATTGAAATTCCAACAATTGATGATGTCGTTGAAGATATACTTGCAACTGATCACCCAGTCATCTTCAATGTTGACGTGGCGCAAGCGTTCAGCAACCTTGGTGACACCCTCAAGTTTGGGATAGCTTTGTGTTCTTGTGGAAGCATGGGAGCGTTACTTTCTGGATGGCATCAGATGCAATTGCCTTCAACATGAGAGACATGGGATGAAGGTTTTATCCCTACATCGATGATTACATTGTTGTGGCCCCCAGACATAAGGCATAAGACAAATGTAATAGTCTTGTTAGCCTTCTGTAGGAACTAGGCCTTTCCATGAACGTTGACAAGAAAACTCCAAAATCAGAAATTCTTACATGTTTAGGCATACAAATAGATATACCAAACTCAACTGTTAGCATTGATCCTGATAAACTTTAGGCCATTCATCAAGAATATATTAAGATTAGCACAAGAAATACCAAACCAAGAAGGGACTACAATCTTCCATTGGTAAGCTCATATATATCCATAAATGTGCCGCCCCTGCCAGTGCTTTCATTATCCGCATGTTAGCCCTTTTAGAAATTCAACCAACTGATACAGAATTAACCTCACTGCTGAGTTTTTTTCAGACTTATCCTTGTTCCAAAAAATTTCTTCCTTAGTTCAATGGGGTCAACATGTTCAGGAGTGTGGATGTACCATGCCAACAAACATTACATTTGGACGCATGTCTCTCGAGTATGGGGGACATATGGTCTAACAGAGTCTTCTCTTGTCTAGCTTTGGTAATTCCAGGAGTCAAGCTCCATATAAATGATCAATATTGTCCTGGCCTTAAGATTGTGGGGACAGTTTTGGGAAAATGCCTTGTTGTTCAGGTAGATCAAACCATAAGACCAAAGATTTCATTTTAGTTCCATCCATGCAAAACATTTAGTTCATATGTGCTCTATTAAATATAGACCTCACTGTTAAACATATCAGGGGCATCTTGAATGTGGAGGCTGACCTCTTATTTTGACTGCATTCAGGCAAGTCGGTCAATCAGGATTTGTTGTCTACATGTGGGACAGTTCAGCCACATCACCTCCAATTAGATCTTTCTTTATAATTCCAGGTGCATCACAGTCTTCAATGAATCTCCTGCAAGGAGCTTGGAACAGAATTGACACTGCATGTAGACCATCAACATCCCCAGCGCACCTTACACACTTCAAGACTTCATTACATTTTTGAATTTACCAATTGTCATCTCAGTTCACAACATTCTCATATTTCCGAAATTTTTGGTCAGATTTTCTGTCTCACCCAGAGTAGTCAAAAATTATCTCTTGTCCATTGCTTCAACTTTCAGGTTTTATCAAATTTCTCATGGTGCAGTGTACGGTGAGCCAGTGAAGAGATTTTTCAGGAGCATAACCCTAAATTCGGCATTTGCATTTTTGACATCCATACACTGTACCTTATATCCATAGCATGTGATCAAACTCACAGATCATCTCCTATTTATGGCAATTTTTCTCACAGCATATTTTTGGATTTTTAGGATGTATAACCTAGTCCCACATAGTAGGAAAACATTTGACCCCTCTAGGCACATTCTAAGGCAAGATCTAATTTTCTCACCACCAGGCTTGCACATAACCAAATGGACCGAGACCCTTCAATATAGTAAAGTTCTTCATATTGTTCAATTACCATCCATGAACAACAAGTACCTGTGCTCGGTTAGGGCCATTAGAGCTTTGCTGGCCTCCAGACCCCTCCCACCTTCAGCCCCCTTGTTCGCGGTTTCCTATTATCCACACAATCAAATCATTGACACTCAACTTAGAGATGATCTGAAACAAGTACTCAAGCACCTGGCAATACCACTCACATGTCATGGATTTCACACCTTCAGTAGATCAGGTGCCACTTTTTGTTTCAACAAAAATGTTTCACTCCAGAATATAATGTGGCACAGCTCAGCTGTGTGGACATATTTGCAAAACTCCTCACAGACTGCCTCAACTATCCCTCTTACTTTTGCCTCCAACATTCCCCCTACCTTTTAGTTTGACTTTGGTGCAAAATTTTTAAAGCTTTCATTTTGATGCCACCTTTTAAAATGTTTTCATGTATACTAACATGTGAATACAATCCTCAATTGTGTGTCATTAACTTTCATGACCTTCATAACCTCACATTGACCTTATTGTGTGTACCCCACTTTACTCTGATCTCTTACCTTGGCACAACTGCAAATTCCTCGAGCTTTCATTTTAATGTAACCTAGAATCTTCTGGTATGTATTAACATGGAAATAGAATCCCTCATGACGTGTCATTGACCTTGGTATGACCCCACGTCCTCACATTATCCTCGGTCTCAACTTCATTCTATACTGATCTCCCAACCTTGTGAAAACTGACAAAATATTTACATTTTCACTTGACATGCCCTTGACGCCTTGAGAATGGTATCACTTCTACTGGTGTCAAAACTTAACACAACCACTGAGTTTAATTTTGCCCCCCCCCCCCCCCCCCCCCCCCAACAGAATTTACCACTGATGTCGGATTAACTTGGCCACCGTTACCCTTTGCATGGCTAATGCTCTAACATGCCTTGAATCTATTGTAACTTGATGTTTTTTCCATCAGCTTGCACAACACAAGGCAATGTCAAGATGGTGAGATCCTCTTTGTGGATAACAGATGTATTTATTCTTTTTTAAAACTGGTAAGACAGTATTTTTATATTTATGCTTTTAAAGCATCTATCATATGGAAAACCAATTGCCTGATGAAAATTGAGTCTCCCGTCTATTGTTTCTATCAGAAAGAAAGTTAAGTCCCCCCCTATCTTAAAGTATAATCACCAAAGCCTCTTATTAAACCCTACCTATTCATGTTGTGCTTGCTGATTGATTATTTGCGAAGTTAAGGATTCATTTTTTGCCTAAATGACATTATCTTGAGGTAATACTTCTCGAAGTTTTATTCATTGTGTGTTTTGGGGGTAATTTATATTTTAATAAAACAAATGTTGTAAAATTACCCTAAAACGTGCAGATAGGAATTTTGTAGTTAAGATAGCAGTTTTCTAAAAGAAGGAAAAGATAAAAAAATAATACTGTGTTTCTACAACAGCTAAACTATACTCCAGAGCTTTATGAGATTTGAGAGTTCTAGGCATCAACATGTGGAGAGAAAATGAGGACAACCCCCCCCCCCCAAAAGTCAGGTTAAATACTTTATAAATCATCTACAGTAGTGGACAATTTTCACTAGCCGAGTGAACACTTTTGTACGGAGCCCTGGAAGGGACATAGAACTGTTTTCCTTGCAATTTTTTATCTCGTTACCACAAGATGGGAAGTAATTCCCACAAGTTAGTAAGTCGTTACCACAAGGTACCAAGTCGTTCCCACAAGTTAGTAAGTCGTTACCACAAGATACTAAGTTGTTCCCACAAGTTAGCAAGTCATTCCCACAAGATATAAAGTCGTTCCCACAAGTTAGTAAGTCATTCCCACAAGTTAGCAAGTTGTTTCCACAAGTTAGCAAGTCGTTACCACAAGCTAGCAAAGTTGTTCCCACAAGATACTAACTCATTCCCACAAGTTAGCAAAGTCATTACTACAAGATAGCAAAGTCGGTCCCACAAGAGAGGAAGTCGTTCCCACAAGTTAGTAAGTCATTACCACAAGATACTAAGTCGTTCCCACAAGTTAGCAAAGTCGTTACCACAAGATACTAACTCATTCCCACAAGTTAGCAAAGTCATTACAACAAGATAGCAAGTCATTCCCACAAGTTAGTAAGTCGTTACCACAAGATACTAAGTCGTTCCCACAAGTTAGCAAAGGCGTTACCACAAGATACTAACTCATTCCCACAAGTTAGCAAAGTCATTACCACAAGATACTAACTCGTTCCCACAAGTTAGCAAAGTCGTTACCACAAGATACTAACTCGTTCCCACAAGTTAGCAAAGTCATTACCACAGGATACTAACTCATTCCCACAAGTTAGCAAAGTCGTTACCACAAGATACTAAGTCGTTCCCACAAGTTAACAAGTCGTTACCACAAGATAACAAGTCGTTCCCACAAGATAGCAAGTCATTCCCACAAGTTTTACTAAATCATGCTTTGATGCCAATGTACAGGCAATTCCTTTGTCTATGATACCTAACTTATATAGAGGTCACCCATCTATTAGCATTTTATAAATTTTATTGTTACAGGTATACTACTATACTGTGTTTTAGAGATTTAATACTAATTGCGTTACAGTGTCTATATATGGCACCTAAGGGGGGACCAAGCTAATGGTATAAAGAAGGGGTTGAGAATGATACGACTATGCAATTTATTGTATGAAAAGTCTATGCAATTTGCAGCACAGCAAACACAAGTTTTGCTGCATCCAGGTACTTAGCTTGTGTGAGAATCCAGTGGATATACTGCAAGGTACGCTGTGCCAAAAAGCACCCAGTCCAATAATATACTGAAATATACCAAGGAAAGTGCCATAAAACAGGCATTTTACTATCTTGCTATCTTGTTGGAACGACTTGGTAACTTGTGGTAACAACGTTGCTAACTTGTGGGAACGAGTTAGTATCTTGTGGTAACGACTTTCTAACTTGTGGGAACGACTTTCTAACTTGTGGGAACGACTTGCTATCATTTGATAACATAGATCGATATGGTCTCTTTGACTGCTTCAGACAGACAGATATAGAAATATCATATCTCCATTCAAGAAAGCAAAAGATTAGAATAGATGGGCATTTCTCTGATGCTTTGCAAGTTACCCTTCGGAGTATGACAGGGCTTATAACTAGATACAGCTTTTGGAACTCATGCACTCTCCCTATGAGAGAATTGTATTCCAATTCATTGTCACACATTTGTATGCCAACGACACACAAATACACTTTGAGGTTAGGGTTGTACCTGCTTAAGGGGTACAGCTCAGAGGACCATCAAACCTACACAAACATATTGATGCCTGCCAGATGGTGGGTGGGGAATGCCCAAATATAAACTAATTCCTGGTCTTTGCGCACTTTGGTGGATTTTGGGATTCTGTCATTCCCCAAACAATGGAAAACTATATTTTTCACTGAATGATTTTTCTGTGAAAAATGTCTTGAGACTGGGGTTGATTAGCTGGTACAGTGAACCTGTACATTTCTGTAGTGTCTGGTTGTGGTCTGGGGAATTGATATCTCAGTGGTGGGAATGTTGAATACAGTACCAGATTCTACATCCAGCTGATTCAGAGCAGTGCTGAGGGCAGTCTCACTCACACTTATGAATGAACATAAAATAAAGTGAAAGTGTATGTGACTGGTACAAATCTTCTGCCTTATAATCTAGTTTTGTGGGAGTGATTATTTCGACTGTCAGCAAGCAATCTCACCTAAGGCAAAAAATGTCCAAATTTATATACTCCCTGAGGTGCAAAAAGTGACTTCTACTGACTCCTACTTTAGGATTGATTCTAGAAACTTTGACTTGTAGTATGGTTGTATTAACCGATTGCCTGTTTAGGTGTGGATTGGTATTCAATCTGGTGAAGATTGTTTGAGAGATTCCATAACTACAACTCCCTGCCCTATAACAGAACAAAGGCAAATATTATTGACCCCAGAGAGTTTAAAAAGCCTTATGTGCATTTTGTTCAGACTAAACAGGTTCAGTCACATTACACCATTCTTGAATAAACTACGCTGGCTCCCCAGTGAGTTATTACTTGGTTAAAATACGACAATAAATTTCACCCAAGCCCCATATCTTTCATTAAGAGTAGTGGCTAACCATCTTTTGGTTTCCTTAAACCAGACACAACAATTGCATGTGTGTGCGCAGTTTTGCAGTAGCTGCTTCTGCTGAATGGAACACCCTTCTTCTGTCCCCTCTGAAAGCAAGATCCTAAACTGGATTTAGACAACAGTTGTAGTCTTATCTATTCAGATTAGCCTATCATCCTTTGTAGTTTTCTCCCCTATTGGGCAGGGGGGGGGGGGTCTCGGTGGTGTAGGAGCTAGAATGCTCACCTTCATTCTCTGAGGTCGTCGGTTTGAATCTCTGCCTGGCACTTTGTGTTGGAAAGTTGGTAGCTAGTTGTCTATGCCCGGTGGTTTACAGTGGAGAATCTTCATCAACTAATATGCACTGGATCATCCACCCGTAAACTACCCGTCTCAATATGACACTAGCTGTTGAACATGACTTAAGGCAATAAATAAATAAATTCTCCCCTATTGGACACTAACATGGACTCAAACTCTATCTGGCAGTTGGATCATGTCATCTTTGACATCAGCGCCCAAAAGTATGTCTACATTAAGAAGGTGTCTTATAAATACTTCATCCATTTATTCATTTAAATTTGGTCATGTTTAATGACAAAGGAATTAATATTTCATGTCAGTAGAAACAGTCTTGGAAATTGAAGGAATTAATGTCTGCTGCATTAGAGCTATTTCAGAATTATTAATCACCATTTTATTTGAATAATAAGTAAAGTTACTCTCTATTTGCCTTATGAATGGAAAATCGGCTGTGAAGTATTTCCATAGTAAGGGATAGCAGTGAATATATAAACTTCTTCAGTCATTTGAGAACAGTTGTTTATTTTGGTGCACAAGAGGATCTTTAGAAGGAAAGAAACATGCTCTCTTTAATGAAATACTAAAAATTACTAAATATAATCAATCAAACTGATGTCAGTATATTTAATCTAAGTTGCTTTTCTAAAAGGATATTATCAGACGTACAGTGCATGTATGTTGAGTGATATGAACAACACCAGAACATATTTTAGTGTTCTGAAATGGCTTTGCAATGTTGATTTTCAATTTAATTTCCAATATTGCTATAGTTTTACGTGTAGGAGCTCTGCTAAGTGGGAAGTTCTATCTCAGCTTGTTAAAGAGTTAACACCTTGATCGATTTCTATCTATGAACTAGTATTAGTAAACTGGATAACTTAAATGGACCTCTCCTCACACATACAGCATAATCTGTGGTTGTTTTAAGTATAACAACGTGGTTTTGTATTGATTTAAATCTGGAGTGTTACTAACACAAATCATAAATAAGAGAAATATATTCACGTCAATTAAGGACTATATAGTGCTTTAACACCTAAAGAGGTTATAATGTAACTTCCACTTGATATCAGTGTTGTAACTTGGCACAATTTGCGTATACATTATAAATCCGTCATTATATGGCAGAATTTTATATCTCCTATCTGGTAGCTATTTGTTAACTGTGCGTGTATATTTTGATACTGTATTCTGAAAGATAATTATTTTATTTTATTTTAGCTTTAATGACTACAGTAGTGTATGTACTGTATAAGATCAGATGACATGTGTTCCTTGAGAGGATGACTCATAGTATATATGTCTGGAGTTTCTCCTTTGGCTGGACGGGTTGAAATCTCAAATTTTCTCTGTGTAATCAGAAATGACCAGGATAGAAGTAACAGTAACAAGTTACAGTGTGCTTTCAAAATAAAAAGGAAGTTGATTTCAAGGGCAAAGGGGGGAGGAAAAAGGAATAAAAAAGGTGTGTCTTGTTCTATCACAGAAAAACGACGCAGCAGTTCATTTGCAGTCAGTGTATCTTACATCCCTTCATTCTGCATATCCGTGTTAGTGATATTGCAGATAACACTGAACTTCTGAGATTCACTGTCTGTCCCGTACATGGCTCTAAATGTTGATAAAAACCCAAAGCGTGATGTCCCATCGCTGGAAAATACACTACCTATTGTTAACAAGGACATTCTCTACTATTCTTTCTTTGTATCATCATCATATGGTCACAATGTTCACTCATGTCAAACAGGTTTTAGTTAAATTGGACAAAGGAAAAAAAGGCCACAGAGATCTGAATGAAGACAGATCAATATAAGTTGTGACGTCATAGTTGACCGAGAGATCAAAATGTGTCAACCAGGATATATTTCAAGTGTTACCACATTTGTGGGAATGTTGTACCATGTCTGCAAAAGAAGATGGTCAGTGAGGCAATTTATAGAATTTTATCATGAAGCTGCAATTTACTCTTATAGGTATAAGAAAAATATGTATATGTACACAAGGGTTGGATCTAATTAGTAGAAGTAGAATTTGTGTGATGATGCATCAAAGCCTCTCCCCCGACTTAACTTTTGTTGTAAGTTAAAAAGTTGAAAAAAAACACCAATATACAAATTCACAATTCAGCTAGATTTTCTTAAATATAGGTCTGCACTAAACCACAGGCAAATGTTCTTGTTCAATGAGCAATAGCTGATATAACAGTCATATGCCTGCTTCTCTCCCACACAAGTACATGCACCACCACAGACACACCTTGCTTGTTCAACATACAACAGATGAGGTACAGAACTAAAGACCTGCCGGATAGTGTTTGAAGTAAATCTTTCATCAATGACACACCTTACTTGTTCAATTTGCAGAACCTGTGGACCGGTGAATGGGACTGTTTCTGTAAAGGTCCTGTAAATGAATCGGCATGCTTTATAGAATGATCAGTATTCATAATGAACTTTTGAGACTATGTGAGTGTTGGTTAGAAAACTAGTGGAAATAATAAAAAAAATATTCACCAGTTTGTTTGCTTTTCAATTTGCCATTGCTGCCTTTGTTGGTTTACAAACAAATGAATTGGGTGTTATAACTATTTGCAAGAGTTTCAAGAGTTAGTCCATGTGAGAACAGGCCTTTTGATAATTACCTGGGATCAAGCCCAGGATTTCAGAGGTGACAGCCCCGTCAATAGGGCCTTTGTTTACATATGCTTTTCCAGAAAGATTTCAGACCTGAACTGAAGAGATATTAAGAGATGAACAAGCTGAATAGAGCTCAGTATGATGTAGATATGAACATGTATAATATTTACGCCCAAACTCTTATTTGAGCTTAAAATTGCTTTCAACTCTTTGTATTGGTTATATCATGAAATGTAGTTTTGAGGGCTGGAATAACCAGGGCATTCTGGATGGTCTATATTATTTACTGTAAACTGCTGGTCAGGGCATTCTAGATGGTCAATATTATTTACTGTAAACTGCTGGTCATTGGCTAGGACCTAAGGTTGGGGGCTACACACACTACACCATCAAGCCCAAACTTTATATTTATTTTTACAATAACAACATTTGGTGAGAATTTTTACTTACTATTAATTACTCCCAGACACATGTTGTTTCAAAATTACTTTTGATATTGAAAATAAAAAAATAAATTAAAACGCTTTCACCACAGCAGTATGGACACTTTTGTATATATTCCTTTTAAAAGAAGATTTTCTGAAAGTCATAAATGTCTGACAAAATGTTATGACATCTATGTCAGAAGTTTTAACCAAGTGGACTAAGCTACCTTCAGTTGGAGCTGTAGGTCAGCTTAATGCAGCATGCAGCATGAGTTGGTCAGATTTGCATGTTGGTATTACACATTCTTAACAACATGGAACATGACTTACATGTGGCACAGCGTTATTGGAAGTTTTGAACAACAGGCTATGTCCTGTCACAAGCTGTATTAAACTTTGCATGCACGAGGGGTGAAGGTCGGTCAGGTTGCTGTGCTCTTTGGAGCCTTAAGGACAAAGTCATTAAGCAAAAATCAAAGTAGTTTATAAACTACTGCAAGGAAAGGTGTCATCTAAGCAGAAGTGGGGCCAAGGTGATGCAGCGATAACTTACTTGCATGACACCTCTGAGTTCTGTGGTGCCACAAAGTGTCTTCATAAGATTTTATTTTTTGTAGTTTGAGGGTCATTATGATTTTTGGTTAATAATTTTAGTGCTCTTGTGTACGAGGTCATTGTGGGTTCACTATGGTGGTTTACTATGGTTTGGTTAGTTGGTTATGTGTTGATGCTTCACTACGAACAGTGTTTCATAGAATGTAGAACAGTTTCTTTACTTCAGTTTATAGAGAGTCACACATTGGGAAACACATATGGAATGTTGGTGTTATTATTCTATGGTGGAAGATGTAATGGTTTATTTCTCACTGGAGATAATGCCTACCCAGCAACCATTGCCATCTAACATTTATCGCCATTGTTGAAAATAAAGTTATCGGAAGTACTGAAGTTTGTGATTGTTTACATCGGACCACTCCATTTATTTCACGATTGTTGAAAAGGTTACCTACTTCAACTTGCAAATATGGATCCAAAAACCGGTATTAATGTATGAGCACAACAACAAAGTATATTATGTTTATATATGCATGCAATTATCACTTTTATCACACATTTAATGCATTTCAGGGGCAGTATTTGGACTGCAAGTGATTTCCTATAAAATCATGTTCCTCAATTTTCCCTTTATCATAAATAGAGGACTACTCAACATGAGATTTTCTATTACTGTAATGAAGGACTCACACCACCTAACTTTTAGTGAACCATAAAATGAACTGCAGCTTTAATGAAGGTACCATAATAGGTACAAGTGAAGTTTTACAAATAAATTAGTGGTGGTGGACCAGTTCACGCCCGGGTACCAATTCACGCCCACCCTCAGTATAAACAATAAACACATAAACATTTATATGAAAATTACATCATGCACTTACAAATAACTTAACCAGTGTATGCTGCCATAATCAAAATGCACCTAAATCAGTTACTTTGGAGAACATAAGTTATAATTTCATTGAAATACTTTAGTAGGAACTTGTGAAGCGATCTGGTCCTGAAAGTGTTCTGAAGTGTCGCTTTAATTTGAACAAGGGACCAAGCGATAATTGGTTTTCAAAATTCCATAAAATACTCACAAACCACAAATGAGCTGTGCCACAACCACTAGATGTGTGTAGAATTTGGCAATCTAGGCTGAAAATAGTTGACCATTTATTCAATCTATATGGTATGTACATACACCATAATATACTACAAATGTCTTTCATATATGGGGAAAGGCTTTATGATTTCATAGATAGCACTATCGCTCAGAAATAATATTCTTCACAAAGTCAAGGTAAAAATTCACTTGTTAACCTTTGCAGAGTCATTTATTTAGTAATGGAATTTTTTTCAGTAAAAATACTAATTCTTATTGTATTAAGCCACTTTATGTGTACATGTGTTATGCCCAATCCGTGAAATTGCACATTTTGTGAAATAGGCAAGAAGTTTGCCCATTTCGTGAAATAGGCAAGTGCCTTGCCCATTTCATGAAATGGGAATTTTTTTTTAATATTTGCTTGCCCATTTTGTGATATAGGTTAAAGCCATGCATGAAAAAAACTATTAAAAAGCATAAAGGCATAAAAAATATTTATTGTTTTATTTGTAAATACAAACACCAAAAATATTTATTGTTTTATTGTAAATACAAACACCAAATCACACTATATTTTCATATTTTTAAACAAACAACATATTTTACACCAATATTTGTGATCATAGCAATAGTGATGACGTAACTAAACTATCAATTAGACATTTAACTCAAATGTTTCTGAAAACAATATTAAACAGTATCTTCAGCATTTATTATTCAAAAGTCACAGTTTATTCACTTGTTATTTATCCACATTGCCACAGGATTTGTGACTGTGGCAAGCACTGTAACACTTCAACACTCTCTTTAGACAGGAACATCTATTTGGTAAACAGTTTTTTGACATAAGCACCTGGTATATCCCTGACCACCAGAAAGACTCTGTTTACGAATGATTTCCCGGATAGTGTATTGTTTGGGAGGCACATCTTCTGCTCTGACTCCACTGTATGAAACATATTCCAGTTGATTTCCGATTAATTTACCTTTAATTTGGCCCACTTTAGGGCCTATGACAAAGCCAACCTGAAGAACAACACCAATAATATTATGTGGATCCCCTCGCTACAATCATACTGTGATACTGGTACAGCAACATTCTCTCCAGAGCCAGAGAATGCCACCATACTCGCAGCTTGTTTTGTTATGCTGGATTTTGCTTCCAGCTTGCAGGCTTTGCTGGATGTTCAATGACATCTGTGTCTTTGGCATGTACTTCAGCATTGAGTGTATTAATAGCTTCTTCAGTGTTGGTAGCTTCAATGGTGGGGGGGGTCTCCTCTGGAGTGTGAGCTGCAAGAGTAGGGGGTTCTTCAGGGATGGGTACCTCAAGAGTTGATGCATCTTCAGAGGTGGGAGAATCTTCTGGATTTGGAACATCCAGGGAATGAACCTCTTCTGGGGTAGCATCATCATCTGAAGGAGAAACTTCTGAGGTAGGAGCATCTTCCTGGACCAGGATATCTGCTGTTGTTGGTAGATTTGGCACATTTTTAGGGGCAGGAACATCTTGTGGGATGGAGTATTGCACTGTGGCATTGGAAGTTCATCTGTAGGTACTCCGGCATCTTGAACATCTTCAGTGGTTTTGTTCATTAATTGAATCAGTTCTTCTGTAACTCCTGTGGTGATGTGAGCAAGGAAGTTAGCAGGAAGTTTAATGGCCAAACCACATCTTGGCTTGTTCTCAGTCAATGCCTTGTATGGCTCGATGTAGATTGCTTCATGATAGGTGTTGTTCATGGACCATTGCATGAAGTGAATCCCTACACTTCAGGATGCTGTGTTGTTATCCTGCATCCAGTTAAGAAGTTTCAGTTTCATGGAGCCATTCCCTCTTCCAACAGAACCTTGACTTTGGGGATGTCTGGGACAACCATTTACAAGGACATACCGTGGCCATAAAGTGGATAGTTCCCTGATGACCTCTGCTGTGAATTCACGACTGTTGTCAACCTGAAGGATGTGTGGTGCACCTGTATCAAGAAATATGTAAACCAGTTCTTTGGCAACTTCTTCAGCAGTTTTTGTTTTCAATGGGCGTATCTGGCTGAACTTTGTTAGGTACTCCATGTAGTGCAGAATGAATCTGTAATTGCCATCTTTCATTGTTTGCATGTCCACTAGTCATGGTCATTAAGGTCAGTCACTGTCAGTGGTCACACAATTACTCTAGAGGCAGTCTCTGTTTTTCTTCTTTTCTCAACACACCTTTCACAATGTTTGATGAAATCCTGCACAAGACTTTTAGGAATGTTGTAGTACTGGTCTTGCAGCTTATTGTATGTTTTTTCTCCCCTCCATGTCTTGTCTCCAAATGAAGTGTGGGGGTGATGTTAGTCTCTTCATCCTTGTGTGCCATGTACTTGTCATTGTGTTTTACCACTTTATCAACACCGCCTTAAGACACTAATTTATAAGTTTGTCTCTTGATAAAGTAGCACTAGTTTTACCCTGTTTCAAATCACTAATAACTTTATGTTGATAGTGAACAGTCCAGAGTGATGTGCAATTTCAATAGCCAGATCCATCTCTACTATTCAAAGAAAACACAAAAATGATATATATATCCTTGCTGTATTCTTACAAAAGCACTATGAAAAACCAATGAGAAATCTTGGATATTTATACTAGCATGCCATAAAATTTAGCAATTGAAACAAAAGCTATAAAGAAATAACAATTGTATTCATGTTCTTTAAACTAAATTGCCGTTTCCTTGAAAGCTACTCAGGTGTCTTATCTGCCAGGTGATGAAAGTAACTGTTGTATTAATTTTCTTTGTGTAGTTTGTAAAGGAATAGATCACAACCATGATCAAAGAACCAGTTAAACCTTTGACCCACACAATCAAATTACTATCACATCTCAGAACCTGGATATGCAGAGGCCATGACTTATGATTGCAATACACCTCACAGTTACACCCTGTTTACACATAACTGAATGCTAATCCCACAAAGAAGTCCTTACTTGTAATATGGCTTCTTTTCAATAATTAGGGCATGCAATTGACAGCTAAGCCTTTGATTCAAGATCAAATAAAAGTTGATATTTTATATAATATATATATACTAAAATGAAGAGAGTTTAAGGCCAAAAAGTATATACTTCAAAAGTACTACTAATTAGGACACACAATTTATAGTTTAACTTTTTATCTAACATTAAAGAATGTTCATTGAATTATGGACCCTTTAATTTCATAATTTGGTGACATAAATATTTTGAAGTTGTAAGTTGTGATAATAAGTTACTCTTAGAAAGAATATAGTTTATTTAAGCTAACTTTAAATGTGTAATATTTTATTTGCATCCATATAACTATCAAACAAATCCTTTACATATTTAAAAATACTGAAGCAGAAAAACACAATTCATTTATCTTTTTCTTTTGAAATAACAGTTTCAATATTTGTTATATATTTGAAGAACTTCTACACACAATAGGAAGTTTCTTAAAGGTATTGGCAAAGTTTTTCATATATGCATGGAAATTAAAATTTCATGCATAATTTTGCCTATTTCGTGAAATGGGCAAGCCACATTTGAATAATTTGCCATTTCATGAAATGGGCAAAATTCTTGGCCATTTTGTGAAAAATCTCAAATTTCGTGGATTGGGCGTAACATATGCATATCATTGCAGGATTATGTACTTATCAAAGTAAAGCATTGTCAGATAAAATGGCATCCATTACAACTGAAATATAACATATATGCATGTACTTTTATTCCAGAATCATTGCTGAAAAAGCTAAAGAATGAAGACAAGCTGGAGCGTATATGAAATTGCGATGAATCCGGAATCAATGGTCAGTCATAAGGGAGAGGTGAAGCCTATAGTATGAAAGGCCAAAGACTTTATGAAAAGAAGGTATGTGTTTTTCCCTGTTATTAAATGCAACAACATTCACCTACTTGTGACACATTAAAGATTTATTTATTTATTTGGAGATTTACTTCGCTTTCAACACTGTACAGGTCATATCACGACGGGTAGTTGGAAGGGCAGAGGAAACCAGTACATATAGTTTGTTAGGGTTGTGTACTGTAAACTGCCGACCAACGGCAAGCAACTACCAGCTTTCCCACTTGAGGCTGTGCTGGGGATTGAACCCCGGCCTCAGAGGTGGGAGGCGAGAGTGTTACGACTCTGCCACCGTGGCCCCGACACATTAAAGAATAAACACCAAATGAAATATGCTATTTCAATATGGCCTAATTTAAAGAATGGGGAATAATACTAATGATGCATCATTATATTTTAACTGGTAAAGTAAATCCTGACTAAACACATGTAAGTGAGTGCATCAATGATGTTGAAGGTCAGCACTTTTTGTATATCCGAACAACATTGTCAATAGACTCTGAACTGCCCAAGAATTGGCTTTTTGGAATTTCCCCAAACTTATTTTATGTAAACATTACTAATTAATAAGTATGTGTAAAATACTTACATTATCAATGTAGTTGTGTCAATGAGATACTTCATACTGTTCAAACACTATTTAATGAACATGAATGTGAATAAGAACCTTTAACTGTAATAATGAACCTTTATTTCATAGTGTATAGGCTACATGGATAAGGAGCTGTTTACAACATGGTTGGAAAAGATTTTTTTGAGACATTGTGGGGAGGAAAGATGATTGATTTTGATAGTAGACAGTCATGATGACCACTTCTCTTACGAGCTAAAATCAGGCCAGTATTTTCTTATTTTATGCCTAACTATGTGTATTTAAAAAAAGAACAATAAGCTTTGAAAAAAGTGCATGTAAAATTGAGTTTATATTTTTTTAAACTTCAATTTATTGCATATATGACAAATACCATTTTTGAGTGTTTTCATCATATTCCTGCACACAGAATGGATATCCAACATCATTCTCTGTTTCTCATCATGTTTGCTGCACACAACTAGCACACGTGAATGACAATGAATAATTTTAATTGTATTGAAAATAACATGGTATTTTTGGAATAATAAATATAACATTTCACAATTTGTTTGTTCTTACTTGCACAACTTACATTGTTGTTTGTATGACTTCACCTGTTTTACCCATATAAACATGTTTGCCTCACAAGCATATAGCTTAAATTACACTAACCTTAAGCAACCCAACTCAAAATATTTCACTCTCTATCTGAGGTTAATCTCGAGGTCCGCAGCCTTGCCACTTTCTATATCCTCTGATTACATGCATAACATTCAAAGTAATTACTCGGGGGCTCAGTGGTGTAGCCATTAGAGTGCTCACCTCCAACCTCTGAGGCCGCCGGTTCGAATCTCGGGGCTGACACTTCATGTTGGAAAGTTGGTAGTTACTTGCCGATACCTGGTGGTTTACAGTGCAGAATCTTGACCAACTAGTATGCACTGGTTCCTCCACCTGTAAACAAACGTAAAACATAAAACAACAAATAAATATAAATCAAACTAATTACTCCAGTAACTACCCTATCTGTACCCTGAAGAAATTTCCTTTAATTCTATTTAGAAATATCTCATTGCTATGGTAATATTGTTACAGATTGAAATTCTTGGGCTGCCATCACATTGCACCCACATACTCCAACCCCTAGATGTGGGCATTTTTAATCAATTAAGAAGTTTTATGAAATGTGTGTAGCATCAGGGATGTCCTCTGCTAGTGCCACAATAACGAAAGCTTGCTTTCCCACAGTATGGAGGAACTGCATAGAACAGGCTGCAACTCCAAACATTGTGAAGAGTGCATTCAGAAGAAGTGGCATCTTCCCTTTTGATCCAAGTGCTGTTGATAGCAGTCAAGTAAGTGATAACACATGGTATGTGTACAACTGACCAAAGTTTATTGTACATATGTACATTAACAATACATAATTTGAAACAAAAACTCATGAACAATAAAATTGGTGGTAAATAAAATAGCTATATATTGTGACTATTACATTGTATATAACATATCAAGTCCAACGTAACTAAATTTTTCAGCTTATAATTTCACAAAACACTTTTGAATTCCAGGCACCCTTTACAAATGTACATTCACAAAGTTTATTCATCTTATTAATACATTCATTCTCACAATAACTTATCCATATTGCCTGAAATCATAAATATCTTATGAACAACAAAAATTATTTCAGTCATTAATAATGCTTTGTTGTTTATATGCAGACTTATGGCTTATCCTTTGACAACTGACAATCCTGTTATTGAACCTGTGAATGCTGGAACTTCAGAACTTAATACTGACATCAGCAACACTTCACATGAAAACAGCTCATTCTCATCCAGCACTGTTGCCCTTTCTAAATCTGAAAATAGTCAAAATCCATGTCCAACATGTGCAAGGTTTGACCACCCAATCCAATCTGTAAGTTTTTCTTCAGTGTCACAGGTCTGTTTCTTTATACCAAACCCGCTGAAACTGCAAACTGACCAACCCAAACGTCGAATCAACAAAGTTGTTAGAACCATGACTGATTCAGATATTATACAACAAATAAAGGAAAAGGAGGCAAGACTTTCTGATAAGACACAGAAAGCTGGTCAGAAAAGAAATAAATCACCAAACCAAGCAAATGAAAAGGATGATGATGAGGATGATTATGATGACATTGATTTTGCTCTTGATGGCAATATAAGTACAATAGGTATGTTTTATAAGAACAATGTGGGTAAACAATATTTCAGTCATGCACAGTAACCCTTCGATATTGCAACACGTCAGACTGGTAGTTTTTATATCATTCACCAGCATATATTAGGATAGTCTTCCAATGTAGTCACATGTGATACTGTAGTCTATATGTATGTCACATACAATAATTTATGATTTCAGGGTATAACGTATAAACTATAGGATTAGGCAATAAACACCTTTTCCATACATACAAATGCAATATTTACATGACCGTGATTAATTGATGATTAGTTTATTTAATTTCAAAGTTATGTGACATCATATATTCATTGACATAAATATTCCAATAATCTGACATGCAGGCCATTTTATTATTCAAGTGAATAAATCATGTGTATTGAAATCTAGCCAACAAGAACAAACAATAAAATGCTGACCAAGATGAAGGAGATGGTATTGATACACCTATAAAGCAGAAACATCAAATGGGCAGGCTGTGACAATTGTGAGAGGAGTTACAATTATCTATGCCTTGGCAGCAACATTATTGGAAGATGATGCTTTTATTTGTAACTTTTGTAAATTATGTGATATTGGCCAGATGATAATATAATTATATGGAAAAATGCATTCTGGTGATATAATTATGTAATATGACAAATAAAATATGACCTGCTTGAAATTTGTGATTTTGTTTTTTTACAAAACTGAAGTGAAACGTGTTACTAGCTTTTATTTTGGTTAGCAAAAATTACCTTCATCTGGCAATACTGTTGAAATAAATATGTATAAAAACCTCCTGAATATTTTGAAGAACATTCTCAGAAGGATTTCTGCATGGATCACCTGGGTTTTCACTGCCAACCAAGTTGTGTCAGACCATGTTCACCACTTCCTCCTGTTTTGCTCTGTTGTGGCATTTCTTCATCAAATTATGCAAGATAATACAGGTCAGGGCAAAGTTGGATACAGTTTCTGGCTCATATCCAGCCAAATAAACCTACTATACTATACATACTGTACCTTTGGGGCAGCATATAGAGTTATACAGAAATGTATAATCAGGAGTATATAGAGTTATACAGAAATGTATAATCAGGAGTATATGATTCCTCAACTCACCAACCAAATCTTAGCAATATCCAGAGACATGGAGACATTCTCGTTGACTTTGGCAGGATCTCTTTTGCTGTAATTTCACTTATGTATGGCGCAAATTCCAAAGTGTCTACAGACATATCTTTGGTGTTTTTGAATATCATTATATTATTGTTATTTGATGACAATTTTCCCTTTAATATGTTTTCTTGTAGTGGTGACTGTGCACCTATCCCTTTTCAGTTATTACTCAAGAGGTGGAAACATATGGCCACTTAATTTTACTTTTATTGTTAAATCTGTTTGTCGACTCTCATGGGACTTTAATGATGTTAAAAAGTCTGCAAACTCACACTTAAAATTTAATGAAAAATAGAGGAATTGCACTGAGAAAATGATGAAATAAGGACATTCTACTGGGATTCCGTGCTATATGCTGACAATGCCAATATATACGATAATGCTTAAACAATTTTCAAAATTTATTTTGATAGTCCTGTCATCAAGGAACATTCTTTGTGAGCTGCCGCGTATACTACCACATTCAGTATATCTACTGTAGCCAGGATGCATTGGTCTCTGCCATGTTCTACATATTGCATTGGACCTCACCAGAGCCTATTATTGTACTATCTTCAGTATCTTACTGTCTTACATGCATACTTTTCCACCATTGTCAGCTGCCAGTAAGTTGATGTCTGACTTGGAATCTCAAATTATGCTGCATTCATTGTGATAGACTGGACTTCTACAGCGACTTTAAGCAATGTGATGTGAAGCAATTTACTTTCATGGATTTCCTGCAGTTATCAAACATTTATCTTGACTATGTTAAAGATTCGCTATATTGGAACATACTATAATTCACAAACACTAATATATAAACCAGGTCCAATGGAACACTTTCCTGAACCTGGATGAAAAGTGGCAGACTGGACTACTCTTGCGACCTTAAAACAATGGCATGTGAAGCAATGGTCTTTCATGGATTTCCTGCAGTTATGTAACATTTATCTTAACTATGTTCAAGGTTCGCTATATTGGAACATATTATAGTTCACAAATATTGATATATGGATCAGGTGGAATGGAATACTTTCCTGAACCTGGATGGAAAGTGTAGGAATAGGACATTCCTATAAGGAGACACTTAATGATGATGTGGTTCATCTGAGGAATATCATCAGAAGTGCATCTTTGGTGGGAATAATTTGGCTGGTTGTGGTAGCAGGCTACCAGCAGTCACTATGAGTGCCTGCTTGTATAAGATACTGTACAGGTGTATGTCATGCTTAGAACATTGGACATTAGGCTCGTTATTGGTTCTTCTAATGATGCTTGCATTTGACCTAGGGTTTATTTGTGTTCAATGTTTACAGTTGGTTCACGTACCTCAGTGTTCTAGAAAACACCCACACCTATGCTCAGTGGAGCCAGCATGTGACAGTCGTTTACACGGTTGCCACCTGTGTTGACATAAATAGGACCTTCACCTTGGATGGTTTGGCCACTGGACAGGTATTCATCTTTATGGCATTTATTTTCATTGCAAGATGCTAAAGACATGTTCCTTGGACTTATCATTATAACTTACTGTCAGATATGTTATTATATTGTTAACATGTGTGACTACTCAAGATAACTCTTTAAATGAGTTTTTTCTAATGGATTTGTTTGGGTTCGTAATGATACCTTAAATCATGATGATTGTAGATAGTTCCATGATTTTCTAATTTACTTAAAGTCTTATGTTAGTGTACTTATTATTGGTTGGTGCATAATTAAATCCATCTTTTAATTCAAACTCTGAGTGTAACAATTCACTGAATCATGTAGCTAAACTTACTTGAGTATAAGTATTCCTGGATTACTAACATATCGTTTAAATTTTTTATCCCTCAGCAAATAATTTCTGCTGTAAATCACACTGCTCTTATTCGACAGGTTGAAGTAACATGTACCATATAATGTAACATTTTATGTTTCATACTTAATTAAATATGTGTGGTATTATCATATCATTAAAAAATCACATGGTACTTAATTTGTTGCACCAATGCCTCCTCAGGCCTTTAAGTATTTTACAATTTATTTTAACTACTTATCTTACTTTTTACAAGCCGGGCTTCCTCGCATGTCCATTTGATTCAATACTAAGTTGTTTATCTACTTTCTTTTAGGTGTTTATAGTAATCCTCATTATTGGGGATCCAGATTGTATTCTAACATGTAAAATTCATTCATCATTACATATCAATAAGTTTGGCTTATATATAGATATGTAAATTCACATGTGTGTACTTTGAATTAGGCTGTATTGTAATCATCAGCTGTATTGTAATTATTAGCCCATCAGTAAGGGATTGACCCTAGAGGACTTACAATCGCCCTGTTGTATAGTGATGTCAATTCAGTTTTACTCTTTTAGATATTTTTAATCTTGTTGCTTTCCTTTGGCCAGGCCACCCCTTCCTGTGTATACATACTTAACTAACTATGCCCTCATGTAGGGCATTGGTAATTTCTCATATTATAATTTTAATTTTGTATTAGTATTGTTATTAACTGTACAACCATTAGTAACAAGTTTTTAGTAGTCACATTTACTCTGTTTATGGTTAATAAATAACTTTAATCTCATTGGCGAGTTATGAATCTTAGGCCCAGGTACTGTGCTTTAGAAATATTCAAGGGGCCACGGTGGTAGAGTGGTAACACTCTCGCCTTCCACCTCTGAGGCCGGGGTTCCATCCCCATGATGGCCTTAAGTGGGAAAGCTGGTAGTTGCTTGCTGTTGGTCGGCAGTTTACAGTACACAACCCTAGCAAACTATATGTACTGGTTTCCTCTGCCCTTCCAACTACCCGTCGTGATATGACCTGTACAGTGTTGAAAGCGATGTAAAACCCCAAATAAATAAATAGAAATATTCAAAACTAAATATACTTTTAGTGCCTTTTAGGGTATTTTAATTTGTTACCACTCTAGCTGCATCACTTATAATCGTCACTTCAGACATGTTACCATTTATATTTTGATACATATCCTTCACCTTATATCAGTCTGAACAAAAAGTGGGTGGTGTCAAGAAAGTTTCAATAGCATGTTCATTCGTAAATAAAAAATACAGTTTGGTTGCACTATTTCATGCACCTACAGGAGTTACCTGGTGAGATTTGTGCTTCTGCCTCTTTTGAATTATTCAGAAAGAATCTTAGATCTTATATGTTTGTTACTATTGCCACAACACACTGTATTTACAAGATGCTGACCCTTTTTATTCTGTCCCCTTGATTATGGAATCAGAAGCTATGGTTTTGCTCGTCTGACTTAGATGGCTGCTCCATATTGACGATAGGGACCTTATTCATTGTCCCGCATTGAAAAAATTGTATCGGCTATGATCCAAAGAGGAAGAGTTAATGATATTATGGGTAAAACTATAGCTTTATGAGCGAAGTTGAAATTGATTCTTGAAACTTTTTAATTAGTTGCTGAAGGCATTCCAATTGGTTCTGAATCCTCCAATTGTTTTCCAAAATGTTCCCAAATCGTTACAAACCTTATGAAGACCTTAATGATGACAACTGCTGACTGAAAATCGGTCAGTTAGAGAACATAGAAGATTGCTTTAGGACTGAGTTTCTGAATGTTAGATCTGATAACGACGGTAGAAGATTGCAGAAAGTTTGCAAGACATTGGGACAGTTTAAATTCCTCAAGGACACACACATGCTTCCGCCCCGAATGCAAAAAATATCCTATTTAAAATGACCAAAGATTTTATCAGTCTCATAATGTACTGATTCAGTGTTATATTCCCCAAAATGCGTTAATTTCATATTTGTGACAAGAATAGGTTGTGTTATCAAAGATTGAAGGATATTCAAAATCACACAAATTCTCTGTCAAATGTTTAATGCTAATATTCTTATGCTTATCATCTTAATATAAACATTTTATCTGTCATTAATATAGAAATATTTTATTTATTTTAATTTATTCAGACTTTCAAGAATGAATATATCCAATATAAAAATATTTACTAATTGGATTTACTAGATGTGTACAAAATCGGAAACATTAGCATTTATTTTTTTACTAGCTTGAAGGTATAGTGTTATTGACAGTTCAGACATTTTTTTAATCTGAACCTTACTTTCTACCAGACTTGTTATCTTGTAAAATGCTTACATTCTGAGAAATTCTCAGAAATAACAGTATTTTTCAGAAAAGAAGAGTAGTGAATATTAAGCCACATTTGAGATTGTGTTTGAGAAATTTCACAGTGATTTTGTTTGGGGTTACTTTTTATGTCATTGCATTCACAATATGTTTTGTAATCTTGTTCATTTGAAAACCCCAATAATACCTGTTGTAATAAACTGCTAAAACAAATCAAACTATCATTAATGCTTTTGCAATTTATTCAATTTAATTATTTAAGTACATATTTTTGCAACAACACACATAATTACTGTAAACATATCATATAGTATATTCTGTGTGAGTAATATCATCTATTTAACCCAAGCTTTAAGAATGATTGTCCCCCTCTGTTTAAACATATCTTTATCCACTTATATATTTAATTAAAATTGGCATACTTATATTATACTTTTCATGAAAATAATTTATGATCATTCTTCAGGTACCAGCTGGCCTTCTTTTTGCTGTGCACTTTTCAGCAGGCGTTTAGCCACCTCATCACAGACGCACTGGCAAGCAAGAGTGGCTGGCTTCACGATGGTAACATCCTGGTAAATGGTAGTGCCCAGAGTCCCTTTGCTGCAGACTCTTTCCACAAACTTATGGTCGATGTTTGCCCGCATGCCATCACAGTTACACAAATGGAGTTCCCCTTCTTGTTTACAGCGGCGGTGCTGGCTGAACCACTGAACGTCATGCATACACTGTAAGAACAGGTACAACAAGAGGGAAATATAACACACATATATTTAAAGGTCAAATCAACGGTTTTACATCCTTTTTGATAGGGAGGGTCATACTGGGACAGGTCCTCAGCATTGACATTTGAGTGAAGTTGAACCCACACAGAGATGACAGCCTGTGGTTTGATGCCAAACCTGCCATGTAGGACTCTAAGAAACTGTGGTAATTTCATTTCTGTTTTCTCATCATGTTGTTTTCTGACCTTCAATTGAGTCTCATTCAAGCCATATCAAGTCGGGATTCATTTGTTATGTTCCATTTGAAAGTTTGATTTGCTAATGGCCTACCTGACAACACACTAATTGAAACCCCCTAATGCCCCAGTTAGAAGAAAGCTCAAAAACTATCTTGTTTACAAAAGTCTATCCACCATATCCACCTGTTTTCTTGTGTAATATAGCCTGACTGTGTTAATGAACCAGACATTAAGAGCTACAAAATTTGTATTAGATTGATCAAATGGACATGTCATTTCTTTTTGTTTAGCAAAATAGTTTTTCATTTCTTAACTGTAGTATTTTTGGGGGATTTCCAGACTTTTATACCTTATTTCATGTGTAAATAGTAATACACATTTAACACACCAGAAAAAAAGCCCAGGATAGAATTTTGCTTATACCCATTTAAGCATAATAACTGAGTAAGCTATGGAGAAATGCCATGTAAATGCTCACTAAATCTAAATTGCTTATTTTGTGAAGTGAATGACATTGTGTTTCCATTTGCTCCTTTTAAGATATTATTGCAATCATATGAAATCCAATGGTTAAAGTTTATGCAGGTGTTCCACTCAAGCCGACTCTGTAACTGACCCTATGACTCTGGGGTTGGTTGCAAAAGTCGTAGGGTCGTGCGAAAAAGCGCGCAAAAATGCAGAGTCAGTTATGAAATCCACGACAGGTCGGTGTAGTTACAGACAGGACGTGACATAGGGTAGGAGACCTTTTTGCACAGCCAGTCGTATAAGTACTATGACAAGCCCTAAACCCCTAACAGACAAGCTGGATCACAAACAGACACGCTGTAAAGACAAACAGACAAGCCGTAAAGCCAAACAGACAAGCCTGAAGCACGTTCTCGACCATTCCCAACAGGACTGATTGTTTTTGTGGGTCGGTATCTATAGTCGGGATCCAGAATCAGGATCCATATCACACTATACAATTCCATCTACCCTGTGATGTGCCATTCATTTCATACTTCAAAGATGACAAGAATACATCAACAGAAACTGCTAGATCCCCTGGGGGTACTTTTATTTTACCATTTTACCATTATTTTATTCTACATTCTAACACAACATGGATGTGTCCTCGATTCTGATTGGCTAAACAACGAAATACTTCATCGGTAAAATACAGCATAACCTTGTCTCCCTATTATCGCTCCTTATGGCTATCGTAATAATGTAGAAATAACATACGAATATTTTATTAAAATACTTACAATTTGCTTCTGTAAAATATCCACGCTTCAAAATTGAAATATGTCTTCTCACTTCAAAATCAAATTTCAAACTGCGCATCTATGGTACAGACCCTTTATATTTGTAAACCTTTCACATCATGTCACTACAAATACCCATCTCGCGACACAAATCTGAAAAGCGGTTTCTAAATGTGGGCGATAATACCGAGTTTACAGATTTCAACACCCAGTGCTGTCCTAAGATTCGACTCTGTGGTTGGCAGAAAGCCAGCCACTGCACCCTTGTTTTATTTGATTGAAGAAAGAATCACCCCCACTCTCAGGAAGTCAATCACCAATGTCAGGAAGCCACTAGAAGTCGGCTTTAAACTGGTAGTAACTTTGAGACACTTATTCACACGGGAAAGCTACACTTCACTGCAATACCACCAGAGGGTTGGAAGAACAACCATCTGCAAATTTGTCCCCCAGGTTCGAAAGCCATTTTGAAAGGATTTCAACATGAGCACTTGATGTGTCCCACTTATCCTGAAGACTGTAAGAAACTTGAAGAAAGATTTAGAAACAGATGGAATGTTCCCCCATGCAGTCAATGCACTAGATGAAAAACATGTTGCTATAAAGAAGCCCAATAAGTCAGGCAGGACATATTTCAACTACAAGGACTACTTCTTCCTGGTACTTTTGGCTTTAGTCAATGCAGATTACAGGTTCCTGTGGGTCAACGCGAGGGCCAGTGGATCATCATTTGATGCTCAGATATTTAACTGCAGCAAACTGAAAAGAAGAATTGAGAATCGAACCTTGGGACTTCCACCACCTGAACCTCTTGGACCTGTGGGGCCAGATCTACACTTCTTCCTACTAGGGACGATGCCTTTGCTCTGATGCCTTGGCTGATCAAGCCTTACAGTAGATGACAACTGACCAGGAAGGAGAGAATAGCCAACTACAGGATATTCAGGCGAAGGAGGGTGGTCGAGAACTCATTTGGTATACTTTTCAATAGATTCAGGGCACTGTTGACCACCATGGAGCAGAGGCCAAAAGTAGTCTGAGACATTGAGTTAACATGTGTGGTACTACCATAACATTCTGAGAAGTCATCAGGGGGGAGCAGACAGACCACTCCAGCCAACAATATACTAGCACCACAGGCAAATCAGGGGGAACAGGGACACCATGAGAACTTGAGAAACCCTTCGAGTGAGGTTAAACATCAACAAGACCTACTGAAAGACTACTTCAGGGGGCCACGGTGGCAGAGTGGTAACACTCTCGCCTCCCACCTCTGAGGCCGGGGTTCGATCCCCGTCAAGGCCTTATGTGGGAAAGCTGGTAGTTGCTTGCCGTTGGTCGGCAGTTTACAGTACAGAACCCTAGCGAACTCTATGTACTGGTTTCCTCTGCCCTTCCAACTACCCGTCGTGATATGACCTGTACAGTGTTGAAAGCGACGTAAAACCCCAAATAAATGAAAGACTACTTCAATCATGTGGGGGCACTGGTTGGGCAGGATGACAGAGTTTACGAAGACTGAGTGGAGAAGACTCAGGGGGAGAACATGCTATCATTTATCTGTCCTTTTCAAAATGATCGATTAACCTTTATTTAGCAAAATGTTGGCCCAAAACTAACCCCAATTTTATAATAATTTAATGGAAATTGAATTTCACCAAAAATAATCCCCATCACAAACACAAATCCCTCTCAAACTCAGTTCACAAAATTAAATATCATCTCATACAGATTTAAAACAAGGTCCTCAATTTACAAAGTTTTACATCAATTTACATCCCCCACCAAATTGACCTCGGTTTGTTGTAAAGAAAATATTGTAAACAAAAAAATGATCCCAACTTAAAATGAATACTGGCCCCTGAATATCGCAAAGAGAAACACTTTTGCTGAGAAATTTTGTGCAGAAACTGGAAAAAAAATCTAAAATAAAATTTCTAAAAGATAACGTTTTAATGTTTTGTTAGGTCTTGCCATTCATTTCCATTATGGTTTGGGGTGGAAGGGGCGTGGAGTGATGTCTGGATCTTTGTTATTTTATTATTATTTTTTTGGGGGGGTGGGGGGTGGAATTTTCTTTATAATTTTGGGGGGGTTGGGGGTGGCCTGCTTTGGAATCCCTAGGGGACAAATTTTGCTTATTTTTTTCTAATTTCTTTCCAAATATCTTTTAAGATCTTTTTCCATTTTTTTTTTAAATTTCTTTTAATTTTTTTTATTATTTTTGGGGGTTTTGTGGTGGAACTTTATTAATATTTGTTCAACATTCATTCATTCACACAGTCTTTTTCGTGTACTGTGGAGAAGTGTAAGTGTTGGAGGGTGAGTTTAATTTGTTTTCGCGCAACCACAGCTGAATAATTGTTATTCGACGATTCGGCCGACCCTTCAAAGGGCCGGTTTTGGTGTGACTTGTGCGGGCTAATCTGCTGAATTGGGCTGACTGCTGGCTGGACTGACTGGGAGGTCTTGACTGTTTTTGATGAGTGGAAGATGGCACTGGTGACGGTCCTGGTTGAAGTTGAGAGGGTGAAAATTGCTGTTGTGTGTCAATCTGCTGGTACTGTAGTACACTTGGAATAGCTCCAAAGAGACTGGATAATCCAGAAGTGCTGTGTTGTCTTTGGTCCTCTTGTAAACCTGCAACTGGAGTTGGGTTGAAAATCATCTGTCTGGAAGTACAAGGCTGTTGGTCATCCACAACTACATAAGAAGTTGGCTGTGCAACACTGATGAACGCCGTGATGATTGATGTACTTTGGAAATCACTGTAGCAGGCTGAGTTGTGACTAACTGCATAGACTGCACAACTGGAATGGAGACTGCTTGAGTATCTGATATGGTGAGTATGTATTCACGTCCTGCTGTGGCCTGTGTTGCTTCAGGAAGTTGAAATGTGGTGACCTGTCTCTTGCGTTCTTTGGCCCTATACTGTATTTCACTGAGAAGCTTCCCTGTCTCAATCCTGAAGGTCAAAAAGTCTCACTTCTCCAGGTGTTCAATCTCAGAGTTTAGATAGTGAATTGTGAATTATTATATCAAATGCAATTTAGACTCAATCTAATTATCTCTGGCTGATCAATACCATTAATTCCGTTACAGTTTTTTCCCAACTTGAACTTGATTAAGAAAATCAATTGACAGGAAATTGAAAAATATACATAAGGGTCATATTTTATTGTTGTTTGAACATTTTTATATCACCAGAATTAAAGTTTATCTCAGTCGTAGCCAAAATATTAGCAATCATCAGCGTTAAACTTGTCAATCTGTTTTTTTTTTTGTTTCTTTCCCAGCTTCCCCTCCTCTGGATAACAACACCACCACAGTGGCATGAACTCCGACGGGGATCAAACAATAAATAATAACATGAATATAAAGTTTCAAGGACACATTACATCCAGATGCCATAAAGAAATACTAAATCCTAAAGCTAAAACCCTAACTAAGCCTCTGTTGACGTTATAAGTCATTTACATGGTGTCAAAATGTCACACTAACCATCGAAAAGTAGGTGAACAATATATTTCACAAAAATCCTCAATGTCCAAAGGGTGTATAATTACAAGTGATTTGCTCAACGTAACCATCAAAAGTATCTGTCACTCAGCTATGGAGTTACAGCTCGAACATTTTTCCAAGAAAGAGAACATTAGACATAGTGTAGCAATAAATTCCACGAAATACTCATAATTCAATATATATATATATATATATATATATATTGCAATTATAGGTGATTTAGACATTCATTATGTTCTTTTATGCAAAACTTCAAGATGTTGGCTGAAATTCAGAAAAGTGAAACTTTTTGAGAGACACCATTCTCAGGGTCTCTGGTACCCTTATGGTTCAAAAGTTATTCAAATCGCCCTGGTTCTAATGTTTTTTGAAATAATCAACATTATCCATTTCTGGCAAATTCAAGATGGTGGTCAAAATATGAAAAATTTAAAAATAATAAAGACACAATATATTCAGCATCTGTAATACCCAAAGTGTCCAAAATTTGCTCAAATCACTCTATGTTTAAAGGTTTTTGAGATAACATTTTTCATTTCAGCCAATATTCAATGGCAACCAAAATTCAGAAAATTAATAGTTGTTCAGACATACTGTTTTCACAATCTCTAGAACCTAAAGTGTTCTAAAGTCCTCAAATCACTCTATCTGTAAAGAATTTTCCAGAAAATCAACATTTTCCATTACTGGCAAAATTATAGCAAAAGTTGATTTACTCATTCTTGTGGAAAATCGCAAAACAGCCATTAGGGTAGCTATTACTCAATAAGCCTTCGGGGCCACAGCTCTGAAAAGTTGCAATGACATAGAATATCAAGAATACATACAAATACAAAAAAGTTCTAAAATCAATAATTTTAATTTTTTGATAAAAATGTCTAAATTGAATAGTTTTGAAGTTACAACTGAATCACTCATCGGCAAATGTTAGAGGAGTTTTTACTCAGTTAACTGGTAGAACTGAGCTCTCAAAAATTGAACACAGAACATCAAATGTTTCAGAAAAATTCCATAGTTTTGTTGTTTGTCGTCATTTACTCAATACAGAAATTGATATATAGCTACTACTCCATTAGCTGTGGAAATACAGCTCTGAAATGTGCAATGACAAGGATCATGAAAAGTAACTGAACAACATACATGATAAAAAACCTTTAAATTGAATAGTTGCAGGTGATTTACTCATTCACTAAATCTCAAACTCACTATTACCCAGTTAGCCTTGCAGCTACAGCTCTGTAAATTTGCCATGACACAGAACATCAAAAAGTATGTAAACAACATACTTTACCAAAAGATTGTGCCTATAACAGTTATAAAGAAAAAGGCACTGATTTTGATTTACACCCTAAAAGAGGTATCTTCTTGTAAGTACAAAGTAGATGAACAATATATTTTGGAGAAATGCTGTAAATACAGTCTTCATTGAGCAAGCAAGCATAAGCAATTTACTGAAAGTAGCTATTACTCACTTAGCAATTGCCCAACAAAATATGGAGTTCACAAGACATCGAACAAACTAATTCATACAAAAGATGTCACATCCAAAAAGTTAACCATGTTGCAAGTTACAAGATATTTACTCATTAGTAAAATGTCAAAGTAGATTTTACTCAGTCAGCTATGGAGGTAACGATCTCAAAATTTGTCATGGCACAGAACATCAAAAGGTTGCTAAATAACATCTTTGGCTAATACACTGTAAGTAACAGTCACAAAGAAAAGGCCATTTACTCTTTTTTTTGTCACTGTGTAAGACGGGAAATAACTATTACTCACTTAGCTACTAAGGAAGGCCTCCAAAATAGGTATCATGTTGTGGGTACAGAAAAAGTAGCCTAAACAAAGGACCCTACTGCCCTGAACCTAAGAGAAAGCTGCAAGACACATGTAAACATGCATGCCCACCCCCACTCACAAGAAGCATTTTGTAATCTTCCGCCCAGCATACCAATGGGAGATAGTTATTTTTATGATACACACAAGGTCAGATTTTAACAAATATTTTAATAACCGTGTAAGCAATGAAGAATTTATCACTGAATTTGTTTCATTGGAAGGTATCTTCTGTTAGTTTTCATAGAATGAAAATATATGCAGTAAATGCAAAAATCTGGAGTTAAAGTCAAAACTTTGATATTCAGTGATGTTCCTCACTCTGAATATGCATGACATCCCCTTTTTGGTATTGTTTAGCTAAATATTGATTGATTTAGTTATAATTAATAGAAATTGGTGGATAAGTATTCTAAAAAGCCCTCATTGTAGTATATTTTTGAGAATCAGGTACTGATTCTTTTACATCTTAGTGATTTTTTTACATCTTAGTGATTTTTTACATCTTAGTGATCTTTTACATCTTAGTGACCTATCATGTATGGAAATTATAGCACTTCCTGATGGGTGTATGATAACAGTGCTCGGGAGTCGATAGGGAACAGTTTATGACAATGTCAAACTGCCTTGAAATTATCGCAAACCTTTCCTGATCCTTATCAGAACCCCATCTTAAACCTGTCCTTCCACTCGTGTACCTATCTTAACAGAAAAGCAATCTTTTTCATCTTATAACGATCATCATTTTTTTTCATTTAAGGTTGAACTTTAAGGGTTGCAAACCCATCCGATGGATTGGAAAACTATAGTTAGCCTATCAGTACACTTCTTGAAGCAATGGCAACATTAATCAGAAACATATCAGGATAGTATATTACGCATCTGAGATGCATCTTTAATCCATCTCAAATCTGTCATATAATATACACCTAGATAGTGTGTTTTTATCACTTCCAATCATAAACTGAACTCACAGAAATAGAACAGCCCTGTTGAGAAAGTGAGAATGATGTTATGTTCTTAGATACGCGTGTCTCAGTTATTTGCACCAGAGTGGTCTTGAATGGGGGTTCCAAATGGTATTTCTGAATCATTTTAGCTGGGGGTAGACCTGGTTCCATATTGAAGCATTTTCCTGAAAGATGCCCTGACTCTAATGTGAGGGTGAACAGGTTGAGATGGTGCCATATTTAAAAAAAAAACAGCAGGAAAATACAACTGCATCCCGATGGTTGGTACTAGGCTATAAACTACCCAGTTTATGTGGGAACCTGTCCTGACAAGTGAAGAACCAATATGTAGTCCCGAGGACATTTAAGCCTGACCTATATGATTTAAAATAATTCAATTTCAACACAATTTGATGTTTTAGTGAGAAGATGTGACAGGTCAAAGATAGGTGCTGTTAGTCTCCTGCCTGGTGACCCATATTATTTAGTGGGGAAATAACTTCACTGACTTTTTCAAAGTTATCAATCATGGAAAGAGTTGACGGCCAATGCCAGGAATACAAAACCGCCACTTAATAAAGATATTTTTTGTCGTAGGCCATCTTTTCACTTGGGAAAAATCGTGTGTTTGAACAGTTTTCTCACCCTTTTTACAGGTTTAGTCACAGTAGCATCACACGTTTAAAGTCAGCTTTGGTTTGTTATATAAGCCATGCCAGCGAAACAGCTGCAAAACCTTGATTGAAATTTGGCTGTGAAATCCTGCATAAGATTGGAAACCTTGCGCTAGAAGTGAAAACTGAATATCATAGAATTACCACTTTTGAGGTGTAGATGGTAAAACACAAATTAAAAAGACGTACTCCTTTAACTTTACCAAACACGATTAATGTAAAAAGTAAACTACTTACTCTTTTTCCTTCACTAAACACTGCAAATAGAGTAGCCACCAGTAGCAACTTCAGCAATAGACAGGAAGCCATCTGTGATGTGTCTTCTTTTCTTTGGATGATGATGACAATGGATTTCTATCAGAGAGAACTGCCTTATATACAGTGAATTTAATTATAAACAAGTTTAAGCACCTTTGTGTCCAGTTATGTTACATGGGGATCTCTAAACTTAAACTCAGAACATACATTATACAAAATTATGAATTTTGGAAATCTCCATATTTTTATTCAAAATTCCTCTTTCAAAGTTTTTAGTTTCACCAAACTTAACTTATATTTAGTATAATAATATTTTAATGTTATATTATTTTTCATGAATATTTTCTGTTAAAAACTTTTGCATGTATCTAAGATGACCCTAATTTTTAGTCTTTTGACGAAAAATATTGCAGGAATTCTAGAACCATAATTCAAACAACAAAGGGTACATACTAAACCTTCATATTTACTTGCAAGTCAAATAGATTTACATTATCAATTTCATATTATATCATACAAATTTGTTGCAAACAAAGCAGTATCAGGTCAATTTATGTTATTGTTTTTTTCTGAAATTATGTCTCTTAACTTTATTTATTGACTTTGCAATTTGACTGTTATTATCCGGTTATTACTCTATGTATGCAACTAAATACATATTCCTTTGTTCCAGCAGGACATTTCAAAATCTACACAAATCATAAGAAAGCAATTAACAAGCCATAGTGGGACCTGTTAATATCTATATTCCAGGCAGAGTAACTGACATCAAACAGGTATGTTACACAATAGTTTAGATGAAAGTCTTATCAGGTGTTCACATGTCCCAGACAACTCAATATACACTGGTCACCCTCAGATAGGCAGCCTCAACATTTGTTTGTAATTGTAAGTTGTAACAGCACAAATAAAATAGCAGTTCAATGTTGAATGTTTATCACAACCTAATTAAAATAGAGACATTGCATTAGTCACTTTGACATGAAGTGACTTTGCAGTACAGTATTCACAATTCAAACGGCTGCCACACCTCTTACTCTCATATCAAAGGTTAATGTTACATTATAAATGGACTCAGTAAAGTCAGCATAGCTAATGGGGGTATTCCTCTGGAGCCTACCTGTCGCTAACTAAGGATTTTTCGAGGATGGGAGCAATGTTTACATAGTCGTTAAGGGTCAGTAGTATTTTTCCAGCTTGTCAGGGTGGGTCAGCAAAGTATCAAGCATGTTTTATATTTTACCGACACTCCCGGATTCTTATTCAAAAACATGGCTCTGCTGGCCTGGAAACCGACTTGTCCTAGTCACTTCAAGTCTTGTCTTATCAATCCCAGTCTTGGCCTTATTACTTCCAGTCTCGTCCTTATCAATTCCAGATTTGTCCAATCATGAAACAGGCTTATTTTTTATACATATTAGCTCTCATTTGCAGTCCATTTCCAGCATGATGTGAGATAAACATATGAGCAAAAAGTATGTTAGCAATGACCAAAAACAGTGCAGGTGATCGATCATAATGTGATAGAAAAGGTCCACATAGATGCTGCAAAATGCCAATAAACCTAAAAATTGTTTTATATTGTTAGAAACTCTAAATTATTTCAACAGAACAATTTCTGGGAAAAAGAGGGATCGAATGACGACAAATCAACAAATCTAAAACTAGGACAAAAGAAAAAATTTGGATCAATGACCAAGACTACAGCATGTTTAGCTTCAAGTCCAGAATGGGGTCTTCCCCAGAGGCTTGAAATTATTGGTATAAAAATGTAAAAAGAAATTGCCCACACATACGAAATATTGAATGTGTCTTTCTCAGAGGTTCGAAATTGGAGTATAAAAGCCAGCAACAAGCAGGAGAGCCTTCATTGTCAAGTATATCTCCATCTGCTTGTTTTAACAGAAAGTAACATCTTTAATAAAAATTTTCCATTGCAGACAGAACCTTGACAAACTATATATACTGGTATCCTCTGCGCTTCCAACTCACCATCACAATATAACCAATAAGGTATTATGAGTGACATAAAAACAGAAAAGTAAATAGAAGAGGCCATTGAGCTTTCTTTTCAAAAGGCAAAAATAAAGATCCATAAAGGTGGTCTTGGTAGAACTTGGGAGAGGAGCAAGAGATTGAAATCATCTTGATTAAACTGAGAAAATCATAGCCCAAAATGTCCAATGAATTCTGTATTTGCAAGCCAGTCAAACATTGCCGATTTCACTGACAAAACCTTTATTTGCCAGTTATTTAATAAAGGCACTTGGTAATTTGACAAACAAAAAGTGAGTATAGCTGTAAAGGTGTAGCTTAGTAATACAAATGTAACCCAGGAATCTAGTGAAAATCAGCAGACTTTAAAGAGAATATTTTCCCCACCCCATACATTAAAAGCTACTGCAGGGATCAACAAAGATTGTGTATCTATATTGCTTATAATACGGTACTAGATTTAAAATTGTCTAGACATAATTCCATTGTTTCACAAGGTTTCTTTGTTCCATTACATAATGCAGCAATGCTACTGTTAAAAGCAAAAAAAAAAAATGTTATGTTCAGGTAGATGCCTCTGTATTTCAGGCTTTCAATCATGATTGAACAAAAATCAAACCTTAATGTCTTTGCTCCGATACTTATGCAATACAGAACTCACAAGGTAATTTGTGTCACATATATGTCATCAATGCAAGTAATGTTTGTTAATTTAAGTCCCAATAGTCATTAAAATGTTAATGTTTAGCCATCATGTCCACACAGGTCATAAAAATATTGCAGTAAATGATTCACAGTATGTATATGTATATCAACCAGGTATGTGGGTATAGCATATTTAAAATATTGTAAAGCAATCTAAATAGCAATGCACAACTACCCCCACCTCGTCATGTATTTAGCATATTCATTTTTGTTAATCTTGTAAGAGATTCTGCGAGGTTTACAAACATTTTTAATGAATAAGTTGCAGAAAGTTGTTCATTCTGTGTATTGGGGATGTTCCAATGGAGCTGTCTTGTCGGTAACAATGGATTTTTCAAGGTTCGGGAGCAATGTTTACAGAGTCGGTTAGGATCGGTTGTAGTTTCCTAGCTTGTTGCAGTGGATTGGCAAAATATCACATAATTGATATTTCAACGACGCTCCCCAACTCTTTATCCAGAGACTTGGCTCTGCCCACCTGGTACCTGTCTTGGAGCATGTCTCTAGGGCTTGCTGTATAATGTAATCTTGTCCTACATTGTAACTGTCTTGTCTGGAAGCACTTCCCAGCCTGTAGTGGTTCAGTACCTGAACACCACTTCCCGAAAGGTGGTACACAAACCGACCATAAATAGGCCTGTTGTAAACATTACTGAGCTGACTTGTTTACTTCCCATCAAGACAGGAGGTCACAGACAAACCTACAGAGTTTGAGGTGGGGAATACAGCTGCTGACATACAAAGCAGAAGGGAGGAGAGAGAACAGAGAGAAAGGGAGGGGGAGGCACAGAGACAACAGAGGGAGGAGAGGGAGAGGGAGGTAGCCAGGAGGGAGGAAACTACACACTCAACAGAGGAGGGAGTGGCCAAAAAGTGCCCTTGAAAAGAGAGGACTGACACTGAAGTGGATACAGAGGCTGGAAGAGAGGTGGGCATATCTCTATCACAATCCAGACACAAGAAGGGGCATATAACAAACATTTATTAAACAGACTCATATCAGGAGGCTATTGTGGACTTCATCAAGGATCATGAAGAGCTCTATGACAAGACCAACAAGTGCTTTAAGGACAAGGCCAGGAAGGAATGTTTGTGGGAGAGGTTTCCCAACAGCCACTGTGCTTCAAAGTTTGCAAGACTTGCTATGGAAAACTGACCCAGTCCAAGTCTGGCCAGACTGCCTAGGAAATGGCAGAGAAGCAGAACTTGATTCAGGATAAATTTAACTTCTTAAAGACACACATCACATGCAAGGGACTCAGCAAATCTTCAGCCTTCAAGTCCCAGGCCTGAGGAGCCAGTGCATCTACTGCCTCAGCACATGTCATCTCCAGAGGTTCAACTGGAAATGATAGTATGGGGATTAGTATGTGATCAGACACCACAATACAACCTTCAGTTCTAAGCCCCGGTGAAGTTTCCTAATGTTCAACAGTCGACCAGCAGGTCTGCTTGCACAGATAAAAACCATCTTTTGTCGGGCCAAAACAGGAGACCAAAAGAACAGTCTTCTGCAACTACCTGACTTCTAAGGTTAAGGCTTTAGAAGAAAGAGACATTCAGACATTCAGAAACGAGGCTGTGAAAGTTTTAAGTGGCATCAAGAGCAGGGCAAAGGAAAGGACCCGTCAGCCCCAGTAGCCTACACTTTCTAGGCCAGTGAAACTTCCAAATATGTGGCACAGTTTTTTTCAACAGCAACCACCACCATTGCATTCACCTAGCTTCTTCTTTATACCTACCTACCTCCTTCTGTCTTAATTGTGATATAACCTATAACCTAGATTACATACTGGTAGTCATTACAGAATAATAATTAGCAGTTGTCATCAACAACCTTTCGTCATCTCTGGAATTGCAAATAAGGTGGTTGTGGTGGTAGCCATTTTTTTAAAAATCTCAAGCCTATATCAAGATAGTTTTAGTCAAAATCAAACTCTGTGCATAAATTTAATTCAAACAAATAAATAAATTTCTTAAAATATATAAACATTTGATAATGTAAGTATTCCTGTTGTTGTAGTAACTCATTGGATATGTTTGATGCAGAAAATATATCAGTATTTTTTTGTTAAGCAGCTTCATAATGTAGTTTATTTTATTAAAAATGCACAGTAAGGACACTTCTCAGGTGGATTTTCTGTCGTACTTGTTTTTCACTCTTTTTGGAACAGCAACAGTTTATTACATTGGTATTTTACATTTCATGTTTAAATATTGACTAATCATAATATAATAAAATGACTTGCAATTGCTTTCTACTGGACAGACACATTTAATTTAGAAGTTCACATTGAAGAACCAGGACCCCCGACCCCTCAATAACCCTGTAAAGCCTTCCCTCTAGCTTCACCCCTCTTTTGAGTGTGTTGTGGTACAGCTTTTGAGAGCTCACTAGAGATCTTTCTAACATGTTTTAAAAAGCAGTCCTACATGTAAATGGCATTCCGTATTGTGTGAAAAGTGTCCTACTCTAATGCAAATTGCACCAAATCAGACCGAAGACATCCACCCAAGACATGAAGTCGACCCTACCAGAACAATCCACAAGTGAAATATTACATAAACCTATTCATTTGTAGTCTGTAACTCCAATACATCTCTGTGAGACCCAAGTATTAGCTGGTTTAATGTTAAGTAAAATCCAAACAGTGACCTTTTGTCCAGTAGATGTATCCTTCAACCACCAGTTACTGTGCACCTAATAGAAAATGTAACGTTAAGCAGTTGAATTGAATTTGCAGGCTTCAGTTGGCTTAAATGTAACATCCATGCATCTCTTAAAGACCTTGTGAAGTTTGAACAGAAAAAAAAGAAACTATTTCAGTTATTTGTAACATCTTAAGAATCAGTCATATAGAATATCATTGGAAAGAACACTTTCTATACCCTGCACATGAACAGATTTTTTTGCTCAAATTAATTTTTGGTCGCCTCAATGTCCCACTTATTCAAAATATAACAAATCAAGGATGAAAAACCTTGATTTGGGGGTTATACGATCTACATGGTCTTAATTTTAAGAAATTATGGCCAGTTTTATGAAGATACCTGTTTGTACCAGATTTCTTGGCACAAATAAAAAAGACAGGATTTATGTTACGCAAGTTCTCTGAATGAGACAAAAATTGGCTCATTAAATTAACAAAGATTAGACTGGTGCATGATATTAGGAAGTGCACAATAATATGAAGTGTGTTGGTATAGGATAATTCTATGTTGATAATGGCATGTTGATTGATTCTACTATAATGGTTTTGTTCATCAATCTGCACAAAGGCAGATTATTAAGTATTAAGTATTAAGCAGTATATGAGTGTATATGAATGATTGGTATATGAATGATCAGTTTTGGCAGCACGGCCATGTGAGGGGCCTGCTGAGGCAGTTTGTTGTGGACCTTAATCTGTGGGGTATCTTGAACTAGCCTCGCTATGAAGCATTGACCTCTGCATAATAGGGTTCATAGTTCAGTGATTTCCCTACAAATGTTGGGGCACAATGATATTTGCCGCCAATGCATACGGATCAAACAGAAAAATTTTTACCCACCAACCCTCCTCTGTTACACAGGAGTTAGCTCGAATGTGCTACCCAGGTTAGCTGGACCTCTTGTGCTTGACCACCACTTGAGAGTTCCCTTAGGGTGATATGGCTAACTGGTTACTAGGTCTTGTGAGATTTTCTCATCAGCATCTGGACCCCAAGGGTTTTCCCGCCCCTTGGGAGGTCTCCTGTAGGATTGATATGGATGCTGTAGACAGGGAAATTAGGCTGGACCCGGCTGACCCGGGCTCCCCCTCTCGAATTGGACTTTCGTTTCGGATAATTGAGCTGGACCTCTAGTGGCTTGACCCACCACTAGAGAGCTCCCTCTGAGTCATATGACTCAATTTGGTATCAAGGGTACCTCATTATTTTGGACCATGAATATGGTCCCGTAACAGGCTGGACCCGGCTGACCCGGGCTCCCCTACCAAACCAGACAATCAATACTTTATAATCTGCTATGAATGTTATGTTATATTGAAGTTCGTATGTTGTAACCTGCTGGTATAAATTATGTTTAACTGTGATATGTCTATGTGATTTTTAACCCTCTTGGGTACTTCCATGCTGGTATTCACTACCCCCGCTTAGGGGGCTTTTAAAATTTCCTAAATGTAAATTTTAAAGGCTCTGAGCCCTCTTGTGTACTAACATGTATAATAAAATCTCCTAATATGTATATTTCTGTGTCTTGGCATCGCAAACCTCATATATGACCTTTGACCCTGACACAGGGCCACATTAGAGTTGACCTTGAGATTGACCTACTGCATATGACCTGTGAACTATGGCTGGGTTTGAATCCGCAAACTGCAGATAAATGGTTCAAAATTATGTACAGCACTGAGTATCACCAATCAACTTCTAACAGTTTCATGTTCAGAGCCAAGGTACAAAACGCCAGGTGGGGGGATGTTGCTCACTACACCACCACGTGTAAAAACCTGGCTCTTAACTCTGTTATCTTGGGTTTGAATCCAACTTTTTCCAACCTGTAGAATGCACTGAGAACTTGCCCTAATTAGTGCCCTTAGTTGTTTTGTTACTCCGACTGTTCTGATATCCCCCTTTAAATGTTTAACCCGCAATAGTTCAATCTAATTAGAAAAATGTCATACTTTTATACCACCTGATCTGTGAGTGGTGGACTCTAAGGCAGATCAATCAATATGATTGACTCCAAAGTCATATAACCATTTGATAACGTGGTTTACCAAGTCACCAATAGAGTCCAATTAACACTGAAAGATCAACATTAAGACTACAGTTAATCCTTGATCAGTTTATTGGGTTCATTAAATTTTGTATTTTATCTCAACAGCATACATCATATATGTTTGTATCAACGATATTGTAATAATGTTATATTAATATGTGTCTCTGTTAATCTTACACAAAACATCACAATTATTATAGTTGTTGGTTGTTTCAATTCTCCGGTGATTTCTGGTTTCCGTTTTGCTGTTCCGTTTGAGACTGGGACTTGGCCACGTCATTACAGACACACTCACACGCCTTGGTAACAGACACCATCTTGGCCCCACCAGCGTCAATAGTAATTCCTTGGGACTCAAGCTTGCAGACTTTTTCCACAAACTTATGGTCGATGTTTGCCCGCATGCCATCGCAGTTACACAGATGTACCTCCCCTTCCTGCTTGCAGCGATTATGTTGGTTTACCCACTTGGTGTCATGCATGCATTGCTAGAAGAGAAAACAAAGAAATGTATTAAGATCCTGTAAAGGACCAAAAACATTGATCATTGAATTATTTTTCTTCAGTTTTACCTGTAACTAGGTCAGATGCAAACTGTAGTAAATAAGGAAGGATGCTACAAAGTTGATGTCATCTTTATATATTTACTTATTATTTCATTGATCGTATAGGCATTGTTGGATATGAAGACTTCTTGTATTTGATTAAACAGTCTTAAGCCTCTCTTACATCCCATCGTACCGGCATGTACGTCCTGGTTACAGAGAAAAATTGGCTGATTTACAAGGGGCACTTAAGCTACACTTACGATTTTATAACAGAATTTTGAGGTTGCAGACACCTCACAATGGAAATTGGCATGCATATTATTCCCTGCGTGCACGCAGTATGGCTACAAATGCATCCATATCTCACGGGTAACTTAAGAGAGACTTAGGCACGTGCATTCTCCTTACTGGTGTTGTAGGTTCTCCCTATTTCTTACATTGTTTGCACGTGCTGTAAGATACACTCACGTGTACCTTGCATGAATTTAAACCCACTGTATGACCTGTGGCTAGTCACAGTCTGTTATTTGATCTTCAAGTTGGTACACTGTTGTCGGGAGAGTACACCTTGTTTGCATGAGCAAATCTCTGCTACCCCACTACCAGGCTACGTTCATATTTTTCAACAATATTTGCAGGACACTTATATGTGTATACATGTACGATGGGATGTAAGAGAAGCTATATGTTTCTCTTTGATTTATGATTTTTATATACTTGTGTCATGTTGAACTGATTCACATGTTCAATGCACATAGTTTGTTAAGCCAATTTATTGCAAATATTTTGAGTACATTCTGAGGGAGCAGTGGGTGGGTGGTTTCTAAATATACAGAATAGCATATTTTTAGAATCACCTCTGAAGATCAGTAAAAAGTAGTCTTATATTTAACTTATACATTACATGTGCTTTTATGTCTACGTGTTTTAATTTTATGAATTGTCTGCAATTTTGCCTCTGCATTTGAGCTCATAAATGTCCCAATTAATGTAAAAAAAACTTTAAAATATCCATTCAGAAAAGGCAAAATATATAAAAACCCTTCACAAAAATGCCAGGTGGCTGTCATTTAAAAAGTTTTTAAATCAGTTGAATGTTAATAAGCAAGAGTATGTTACATAGCTCTTGGATATCGTGTATAAATTTTGCGAAACAAAATGAAAAATCCTTTTATTGAAATTCCTTTTATATTGATTTTCATTTCTACCAGCATGTTATGGTTTCGGATGGTCTATCTAGTCTGGCCAAAGGAAAAAAAATCATTAAAAATTATAGAGAAATCTGCCCTGGGGCTATAACTCTTGATATGGCCCTCTCAAATAGTGGAAAGCCCTCATTAAACATATACTTTTCTAACTAGTGGCTTCAAATCTGAATAAACTGAGATAATTTATAGTTAAATTATAGTGTAAAAATGTTGATAAATCAAAAAATGATTATCTGAATATTTCAAGATAATTTAAAGTGAGCAATTTTAAACTAAATTATTGTTGGTCTGGTACTCTGTACTATCAATGAAAAGATCAATGTTTTAGGATAAAAATATTGACGTTGATTGCAGAAAGACTTTTTTAATGTTTTGGGTTGGTCAAATAATCTCACCGTGAGCAATTACATTCTACTTTATTCTAAACTTTTATAGTGCTTAATCTGTCCCGAGGCAGACTATAAGGTGCAACAACAGAAACCAAGTTAATAATCATTATTCCATAAACACAGCCAGGTCAATACCACAGAGTCGCCAGCTAGTGTATATGATGCTTAAAATAACTTATCATCTTTCTCAGTTAACATATCGTAAACTTCTGTTAACATTTCATTCACACTGCTCGGATACAGTTGTCTATAAACTCTGGTATAATGTCTTAAATTACAACAGAGTGTTTGATCTTCTCACTTTCAACCCTAGAAGATAAAATCACTCTGGCTATTTTAAACTGTGGAAAAGTATGGCATCAGAAAGGGTGATTTTACTGTAAGGCCTTGGTTGCCACTATAGTATCCCTGATTGACCCGTGTTACTTACTCAACCTATACGGCTATGTCTATACTGACCTTGGCCTCCATTGTGACGTCACAAGTTCAAAAAGATACAAAATATGGTTATTTTTATCCACTTACCTTCTTTTCCTGTATATTTTGGGTTGTTCACTATTAACCTGACACTCAGATATCACAGTCTGTGGGCTTAGAAGGAACCTGGTATTTAATTAATTGATGGTTTTCAGTACAGAATGATGACCAACTAGTATGCATTCCTTTCCTCCACTCCCTCAACTAGCCCTCATGATATGATATTTGATGTAACAAAACCAAAAATGAACTTAGAGTATAGTGACCACTACAAAACTGGTGCTTTTAAGATTATACTTACTTCTCTCCCTTCACTGAATACTACAAATAAACTAGTAAATAGTAGTAGCTTCAGTTGAATGGAAGTCATATTTCCTGTTTCTGATTTTCTTTCGATGATAATAATAATGAGTTTCTGTTAGACTCAACTATCTTATATACAATAAATTTAATGACGAAAAAATAAAGAATTTTGTATTCGCATGTTTAGTTGGAAGCTGTTCAGTTTAAGTAACAGCTGAGCAGATAATTAAATTACTTATTGTTCGGAAACAATGTTGATTTACACTGCATCCATTTCACAAATTTCATGTTTGTTCAGAAATAATTACAGTCTTACAAATAAATTCTTTCCTATTGACTGTTGTTTGTTCAGCATGTTGGCTTTAAATTAAGGTGACCTTAAATAAAATACATTGACAATTGTGAGAATGTTATAGGATTAATCAAATAACAAAGGGTATACTCTTAGTCTTTATGGCCACTTATTTACTTGTAAATTGAATTAATTCACAGTATAGATGTCGAAATGTCGCAAACAAATTTGATGTAACTTTGCCATTATTATTAAATTATCCCTCACAATATTATTAAGTAACTTTGAAATCTGAAATTTATCAAGCAGTAATGGCTTCTGTTATTGAATATGGATCGTTTGCCTTCGATGGAAATATTGGAAACTGCACACAAATCATAATGAAGCCATTTAAGAAGCATTATAAAACGTGTAAACAGTCTTAATACCAGAACAAACAGACATCAAACAGTCATGTAAAAGTATAGCTGAAACATCCATGTTATGGGGCCTTCACACTGTTGTGGAAGAAAGGTGTGCCTAATGGACATTAAGTGACATAAACGTTGGAAGTTGTGTGTTGACATATTTGTTAAGATATCACAGCCTGATGTCCTTTTCACATATCTCTGGATTACCATATCTGTTTTGGGAATATCTCAGGTTGAATATGGCAAACCAAAGAGTTAAGAATACCTGTTGAACTTGGGTGAACTTGGCAATATAAGAATATATATATACATATATATATATATATATATATATATATAGGTCACACTAGAGACAGAGCTCATCATAGTTCAAACCTGATGTATCAGGGCCTGGAAAATTACTTAGAGGTCAGTTCCATTTCCAAGACTTGTCATAGATAATACCTCAGGCGTCTACTAGTACTACTGCTAGTCCTGTTATAAATGGGTACGAAAACTTGTGGGTGGGAAAAGTAGAAAAGTAGTGTGAGTAAGAAGTCAAATGTTAAAAATCCAACAGATTAGTCTGGTGCAATAGTTAAGTTGGTTGATCTTTGCAAGTGTGACTTACTTGTAACACAAAGAACTCTGATTAACTGGATGTGTGTTTTTTCTATGACCACATTGTAAATAATTTGTATATCAATTTCCTTTCAACAACCACGGTGTGTTGTCCAGGTGGTGAACCCCTGCGTCTACCTTGCTTGTCACTTGTGTGTTACTTGCAATGGTTTACTATTTTCCCTGTTACCAACACATATGGACACCTACAGGGATATAAGAGAGGCTTAAGCAGTGGCTCTGAAAACAAATAAGTGTCCACTGCATATATACAAATATTGGCTACATCTTTGCAAAGACTTTTGTGTTAATACACAAGCCTATCCCTCTCCAGTCTTGGGGTTCGAATCCCTCAGTTACCACATATAATATTATCTATTCATTGTTTTCAAAGCCTGCTGACCAGACATCAATATCAAACAATCATAAATGAGGGCAAGGAATGCTTATCCATGTGTAAAACTGGGAAGTATGACGGGACTTAAAGTCAAATGGCGGTTATCTCGTAAATACACTTATCAAAAGACATACTATACCATGTGACTTAAAAACCCATGAATTGCAATATATGTAAAAAAATATTGTACGCAATCAAAAGAGGTATGTGGAAACATATGTTCACTGGAGTTCTACTAGAATGCATTCCTCTGCCCTGGCCCAGAATTCGGCCTCTTTGAGAAATTGTGGTTTTACTTCCTTTTCAACAGTCTGATTGATTGATTGATTGATTTGCGCAATGTGGATTTAATGCCATTGATTGATTGATTGATCGAATTATTGATTGATTTGGGTTTAGTGTCTCAGTGTGGGTTTATTGCTATTGATTGATTGATTTCCGCAAAGTGAGTTGAATGCCATGGATTGATTGATTGACTGACTGATTGATTGATTGATTGATTGGGTTTAATGTCACAATAAATTGAAGAGATGCAGGAGTAAGTACATATAAGATGAGGAAGATCCCATACTGAAACTATTGAGAACCGGAAAGCAACTTTCAATTACTTCTTCATGTAGAAAGACAAGAGTTGAGGGGATTTATTAAAATCAGTGGATGAATCTGATGGCACTGTAAACCATTAATCATTACTAGGCATCTTCCAACATTTCTAGTTCAAATCAACCAGGAAAATGTTTTGGCAAACAGTCCTCAGACTTTAGAGGCCAGTGTGTTAGCACTATACCCAGAATGTTTCCGTCTACAATATAAACAAATGTAATTTGTAAACAGATATCAAAGAGAGACTATCAGGATAAACCACATGTGTATATCATAAACTGCTGGCTTTAGGATCTGCCACTGTGGTGTAGTGGGTAATATACTCACCTTGGAATTCAGAGGACCTGGGTTCAATCCAAGGGACAGACAGATATATACTGGCTCAAATGAACATTTAAAATGGCACTCCGGTATTTGTGTCATATCCCTTTGGCAGGCTAAAGAACCTCAGGGCCGTTGAGAAATGGTCATCCCAGAGAATCTGTTTTTTTTTCAGATAGGGGAATGTCAGTCACTATAGTGGCAGTACATGCAAGCTTGTGTTTTTACGTTTTATATATTCTCCCGCTTTTTCCATGTCATCTATATCCTAGTCAAATAAGTCCTTACAGAAGAGACAAACAACAAAAGTTGTTCAAATATCAAGTACATCAAATGTTGACAAAGATAGGTCATGATATGTTACAGTAAGTTTTCTTTCGTCAATATCATGTAGATTGATTCAATCAATATAATATTTCTCATTTCCTCTAACATGTGTACTAAAAATATCATCATATCATACTATTATCTCTGTTTCTTTTTTCACAAGTGAAGAATCATTGACTGTTGTACTTGGGATGTATGTATTCTCGTTTTTATATGTGAAACAAGAATAATATTTTGTGATATGTAAACACCACATAGGATAGTTTGCTAAAACTATAGCTTCTGTATTTACATAATATATCAGCTATAGGGTGAGTATAGATAATTATATATTTAAATAAACATATACATGTATAATTAACATGTATGAGCTTGCTAATACACATATGTGTGGCTCTCTACTCTCTCCTGTACATTTCTTGCACTTAATCTCTGCCAACGCAGACTCCAAGTCATGACACCAGAAGGTGATCAGTAATCATCATTTCATAGACATAGCTAGGTCGATACCACGGAGACGCCAGATAGTTAAAATGCTAAAATACCTTTTCGAATAGGTAAGATTTTTCTGGGTAACTATTTTTCTGGCACAGTTGGGGCAACATTAGGGTCAGAACGAACATCACCAGGTAAATCATTCCACACTGTGTGTAATGCAAAGCTGTGGTCAAAGTCTTTTTTTAATTATGTGGAGATTGGTAATATTGAGAAACTTCCAGGAAACCTTTGTCTGAACGGTTTAATCTTATGTCATATCCAGCATAACTAATAGAAATAAAGAGGACCGATATAGCTAGGATCACCACTGTAAAGAAATTGATATAGCAAAGTGGCAATTTTCAAGATGCAGTGACATTTGATCCAGTCTAGCCAAGTTGGCTCTCATCCCATGCCCAATTTGCGATTTAATAAGTGTGAATTTTATATCCCATGCAGATGGAATTGCAATTTGTAACTACACAATATTAAGTATTTAATTTAATTAAATTACAAAACTTCATAGTCACTGAAAGAAAAGGAATTAATCCCCCTGCATTTCTTCCCTCTTGTGTACACACACAGTGAACAAAATTGCAACTAGTAATTATAAAGACTGGAAGTGCGCAGTGAATGAAAAGCTGTCTGTGCGCATAGAATCAGCTGGGGGTAAAACCTCCGGTAACTGCCCGCTGAAAAACAGAAGTGTCATTTCGAATTTCTCGTTTGGAAATTTGTCCACTTTTATGAGGGTGATCATGCATTCAAAACGATATGGTGGCTCCCTTGTTTGTGTCACCTCGTAAAAATAAAGGGATATTTCTTTCAACCAGGTAGGCCGGTCTTTATAATAGTAATAAATACCTCATGCTCGGGTGTTTGTTATAGGATATACGCCCTGCAAAAATTCCTTAATAATTATTTGAAATTTTTGCCGGGCATATATCCTGTAACAATGCCCTCACAATCAGTATTTATTACTACAACACAAGCGTGAGAACCATGCGTTATTTGTCAGCTTTTATGTGGATGTACGCCTTCACTTTGAAACCAAATCACAATATTTGAATTAATATTCTGAGAATTAGTATAATACTTGGTATTGTATTATAATACAAGAATTAAAATGTATCCAGTAAGCTAAGCATAATTTCTGTGCAGTTTTACATTTCATCCGATTTTTTGGCCCTGGGGCAAAAAAAAATCACTGTCATGTGTCAGCAGATGCACATTGCAGATCGCAGTCTGATATATGTACACACCAAGGCATAAATTACAAGATCACTGTGGCAAATCAAATGTCTGATATTAGGGGGGGGGGGGGGTGAATACATCCTTAGGTAACACTTCTCATTTGTATGATTGATGGAAAGGTATTAATGCTACATACTTCTATACAGGAAAGTGCTTCATATCTGACATTGTGGATTATTAGTGAAACACCTAATAGGCATTGCTCTATCATTTTTTTTAATCTGGCTAACATAAAAACTAACTATGTGATGTCATGATTTTTCATGAAAGTTTTCAGTATATTAATAAACTATATTGTTTCAAAATTTAATGCATATATTAGTATCAATTTGCACATATATGTATAGCATCACCTATAACATGCATTCCATGTATTGATCTAATATAAAATGATCAGCAACAGAACAAGTGACCATAGCCAACTATTTTCTTAAGAAATCTTTTATCAACAGGAGGGTATTTAAGACTAAACTCGAGGACTACAGTGGTTCAGTGGTAACACACTCGCCTCCCACCTCTGAGGTCAGAGTTTAAATCCCAGACTGTAGGAAAGCTGGTAGTTCTTTGTCATTAGTTGGCAGTTTACAGTACAGAACCTTGGCCAAATGTATGTACTGGTTTCCTCTGTCCTTCCAACTACCCGTCACAATATCACATATAAGGTATAAGGCGCCGTCTTGACTTTAACCCTACTATATTTGTATAATAATAATAATTTACATTTACATAATTTACACAATAAACTGAGATTTTCATCTTGGTTAATATCCCTGTAGTAATACAATACTTTCTTTCATTACTTAATACAGCATATACCATGTCAGGATACTGACTTTTGCCACAATATGGTGTTATTTATGCAAAGACTCTATGAGATAATGACCTAATGATAATTACTTCTTATCTATCGACTTCTTACCTTTATGTTACCACTGTTCTTTTCTTTACAACATCCACCATGTCAAAAAATGTGTTCTAAAGATGCTACTTTTTATGCCGAGACTGTCACAATATAAAAACCTTAGACTTTTGTGTATCTTGACCTCTTTATATCACCATCAGCCCTTTCTTTACAATATGCAGCATGTCAGGAAATGCCTGCCTGTGAACCAAAGATGTTTTTTATACAAAAACTGTGGTAAGATAATAACCTTAGATTTTAATGTATCTGTACATCTTTATCTCACCATCAGCCATTTCTTGTATAGTCTATTAAGTCCGAAGACCCCTCCCTGTGTGCCTATGATGCTACAATTTATAACAAGATTGAGATAGGATAATAAAGGAAGAAATACGTGCATGCTGACCTACTTTATCATACTTTTCAGTTATTTATTGTTCAACATCCACCATGTCAGAAGACTCAGACTACGTGTGCACACTGGATGAAGCCACCATCAAAAAGGCAAAGGATGAACTGAATGAGAATCCACAGGATAGACTGGCGGCAGTGAAAGCTCTCAGAGACTGGATCAGGGAGCAGCCACATATTAGCTACCCCACCACTGGTAAAGCGCCTATCTCACTTTCATGAAAAACGAATAATTATTTTATGTAAATAACTTGCATAGCATTACCAAAATCATAAAGGGAAACACTTTAATGTTACTTGAACCACAGTCTGTTATAATCAATTTAAACTCATTTTTAATTGCTACTCACAAAATGGACATTTAGTGTTTGTACAGAAATCCTCTTATTAGATTTTGATTGATTTTTGAATAAAAGTTTGATGTGAAATTGGCAAAATAAAGTAATATAATGTGGGAAAGAAATATTGATATAACATGGACAAAAACAATATTGGGCAGATTCTATATCAAGCACAAGATTTATTGGTTATTTATTAGTACACACATGTATACATCACTCTGTACCTGGTATAGTAACCTACCCGTTGCATATCAAAAGTGGTTTGTTGAACTAACAAATTTCGTTTTCTCGGAAAAACACCATTTCAACATATTAGTACACATTTCTCAGGCCACATATGCAATTCTTCTTCTATTCAACCATGTCTCGATTTTATTACCATTTTATGTAGTTTATTGCTGTCTGGTCTTTCATCATCCCCTAATCAGGTATTATCGCCCATTTACCGGGAATTACTTTGTGACTGTCCAAGTAACTATTAATACCATGTTGTGATTTTATTACCCCTTTATGTGTTTTATTGCTGTCCTATCCCCCATTTCCTTCAAAGTGTGTATTATAGCCCACTTTATTTAGAATTATTGAGTCACTGTCCAACTATTGGTGTACCATCCCCATTATATTCTATCTTGCACAGTGTTATTCCAGTAACCTCTTTGTTTGCATTGTTGTATGGTTCTTGTCTTATATACGTTATTGTGGCTATCCTGAGGGCAGTTTTAAGGTTCTGAGGCTTATTGGGGTGAATAGGGTGCCCATGAGTTGCCCACAGGACGAAGATCGGAACTTGAGCTTGCTAGGGACATTGATCATGAGTCACCCCAATCACTTAGTTTGCTAGGTGTATATTGCCTGTTCTGTAGCCATGATATTGTTGGGTTTTCTGTGCTTCAGTCTCCTCTTTTGGCTGAAAGTGGCTGACCAAAGTCACTTCTTAGTCTCTCCCTGTGTACTCCTACAAAATTTTCTCAAATAAGTTCCCTGCACATGCCAATATCAAGTGTCTTCTGATTCTGTTGCTGTTATCTGATGACATCGCCCTTAATCCAGGTCCTATAAACTTTGGCTTTGTGAACTGCCGTTCTATTAGGAATAAGGGTCCCTTGATCGATGACACAATTGTCAAATAATCTTGATATTTTGGCCCTTGCAGAAACTCACATTCACATTTCTGATACTGACAGCCTACTGAAGTCTGTAACTCCACCTGGCTTTCAACTCATTCATAGGCCCTGAACAACTAGTCGTGGTGGTGGTGTGGGCTACCTTACCAGGAAAAACTTGCCTTTCGAAAACATTGTCATATCAATTGTCACTCATTCAAAATCATTTGTTGTGGCTTGTGTCTATCGCACCCCAGGTTCATGTTCCTCTATCTTTCTTGATGATTTCCTGTTTTTCTGTGGCTTTCTGTCATCTCTCACTTCCTCCTTTATTATCTGTGGAGACTTCAATGACCATGTGGATACAGATTATATCGACCAAAGAAAATTTCTCAATCTATTAGATACCTCTAATCTTGCCCAAAATGTTAATAAACCTACCCACTTGCATGGTCATATACTGGATCTGATACTTAGCCCAAGTGATTCCTCTTTTGTCAGCAATGTGACAGTTGGTGAAATGGTCTCAGATCATGCACTGGTAAAATGTCATCTGGATTTTTCATGTCCTGCGATACCGAAGGTTGACAGTATTTCTTACTGCAGGTGCCATAAAATCAACATGCAGAGTTTTTGCTAGGATCTTGCAAACACTTCCTTTGTCACATCTCCTGCTATCACGGCTGCTGACCTGTATGATCAGTATATTAGTGACCTTGGTGGCGTGTTAGACAAGCATGCACCATTGATTTGTCGAAGAGCTAAGAAAACACCAGCTGGATGGCTGTCCGATTCATATCACAGGGCCAAATCTATCAGGCGTCAATTTGAGCGCATAAGGCATAAGGATAGATCTCAGTTGAGCAGAAGTAGATTGCGCAGACAGATTGCCCGGTGCAATGCAATCATAAACAGAAACAAGGCTGAATACTTCAGCACCATCATTAGTGATAACAGCCATGACCCAAAGAGTCTATGGCATACAATTTGTCATGTCCTCGATAAGGGTCAAGGGATGACTCTCCCTCCTCATCAGTCTGAGAAATCCTTGGCAAACAAATGTGCTTCCTTCTTTCATCAAAATCAAAAGGATTTGTGATATGTTCACAGCATCTTTGACAGTAGTCATACTACCCAGGTGTATACCTCCCAACCTACCTCGCTTCAATGAGGTCTCGGAGAACGAGGTACTAAAAATCATCTACCAAATCATGTCTTTTAGATCCTGTGCCTACTTTCCTTTTGAAAGATTGTGTGTGTGGATTCCACTTTTATGCAGACAACACACAGTTGTTTATTCATATGTCTCAAAAAATGCAGCCCTGGCTTTTGACAAACTGAATTTATTTCAAAAATGGATGTCGTCAAGCATGCTCAAATTAAATCCTGACAAAACAGAGTTTATCATCTTTGGATCCCATGCTCATCTGAAGAAATTAGATCCCTATCTCCCAGTTAGGATATTTGGTAATTTTATGCATCCAGCATTTGTTGTAAAGAACCTTGGTGTCTGGTTTGATGCTAATTTCTCCTTTGCTGATCATGTTCACAATATCTGTAAGACATACTTCATTCAAATTCATAATCTCAGGCATGTTAGAAAGCACTTGACTGATTAGACTGCTATCCTGGTAGCCAATGCCTTGGTGACCAGTCGCCTTGATTACTGCAACTCTCTCTTCAGGAGTTTGTCCAGTCTCAACATGCACAAACTACAGTGTATTCAAAACACACTTGCTAGGATTGTTACAAACTGTAACAAATACACACGGGCATCTCCTATTCTCAAACGACTCGATTGACTCCCAGTTGAATTAACGTTGTATCTTCAAAACTGCCACTCTAGTTTACAAGTTTCTTCACAATGGTCAGTCCAGTTACTTTGGTCCTTTTTTGTCTACTCGTTGTGGAAGATATAGTACAAGCTATAACCATCCAGATAAAAGGTTCTTGCAGGTTCCTCAATTCTGTCCATCTGTACATAAATAAAAAAATCACTTTGGCCACAGCTTTGCTTTTGATGTTTCCACAGTTTGGAATCATTTGCCTGATGAGATCCGTTCTGCCCCAACTCTCGCCTGTTTCAGGAAAAGGTTAAAATTGTATCTCTTCAAAAAGGCATTTCCAACTTAGCATACACTCTATCCGGCATATCTGTGGTACTGGACCTGGCAACAGCTATGGACAGATGATTTTCTGAATTTGATTTTGGTGTTGTGCCTTAGAGTCTGCTTAGCAGAGATTAAGTACTTTAAAAGTACAGAATAGAATAGAATAGAAAAGAACAAAGGTCACAGACTCAATGTGATTTAATTGTCCATGTTCTATAATTTGAATAGTATAAATACTATATTTGTAGCTTATATAATTTTAAAATATTTGAAAAGACTTTGCATCAGTCTGCACTGATGCATTCAACATGAATCCAACTGCTGTAAAAATTAGGAGTAACTCAGGGCTTCTTTTATTATGAGGGTTAGCTGTATAAAGTAACGCTGAACTTTGACCTAGTGGCTACCAAGCTAGTTGACTGATGTATTGGCCCTCATCTCTGTGTTTGGTGATGAGAAATAAGCTCATCACAATGTGTAGAATGCAATGCAGCTTCATACTGTGATGTCGTGTTATATTGTGATATTAACAGTTGACTGGGTTGTAAAACCCTAATTCTGTTCTATTATATTCTGTACCTTTATAGCGTTTAATCTCTGTCAGGCAGACTCTGAGGTACAATACTAGAATCCAATTAAAAATTCCCCATTCTATGGCTGTTGCCAAGTCCACTACCACAGAGATGCTGGATAGAGTATATGTTAAGTTGGGAAAGTCTTTTTGAAGAGATACGATTTTAACCTTTTTCTAAAACAGGCAAGAGTTGGGGCAGCTGGACGGTTGTATCTTGTACTATATCTCCCATAACGAGTGAACAAAAAAGAACCAAAGTAGCTGGGATGACCACTGTAAAGAAACTTGTAAACTAGAGTGGCAGTTTGACTTCTTTAATGTTTGACTTGGTCTACTGATCATATTATGTATGACCTAATATACATAAACAGCAATGTGTGCCTTTCGTAACCCAGACACTGAGTGGTACAATTCTGTGAGTTTAAAGCCCTATGATAGTTTATGTTTCCATCCCTATGGAACCCTTATTTTCCCTGTGACACTTTACAGCATAAAATGTACGCAATGATATTGTGTCACTCATTTGCTGTCACTCATTTGAGTACAAATTCGTTGAAACACAGGTGTGACCATTTTAGACTTTAGGGAGCACTTCCTAATAATCTGTTTGCCTTAGAATTAAGATATATACAAATATATATATATATAAGTGTATTTGGCTTTGAAGGGGGCCACGGTGGCAGAGTGGTAACACTCTGGCCTCCCACCTCTGAGGCTACGGTTCAGTTCCCGGCACAACCTTGAGTGGAGAAGCTGGTAGTTGCTTGCCGTTGGCTGGCAGTTTACAGTACAGAACCCTGACAAATTGATGTACTGGTTTCCTCTACCCTTCCAACTACCGGTCGTGATATGACCTGTACAGTGTTGAAAGCGACATAAAACCCCACATAAATAAATAAATAAGTACTTGGCTTTGAAAGCCAAGTACACTGTGGAGAAATCTTGCGCATGCCTACATCATGAGTTCTGACTACACAAGCTGGAAAACTCTGATAGATGTCAGATTAAAGAAAACAAGGGAAAAAGGCTATATCTGTGAATTTTACAACTCCACTGAAATAAGACACTTACATTACCAATGTTTAAAAAATTATGCATTGAACAAATTTTGTCCAATTTGCTGAAACTAACTTAAACTGACAAACAGCATTAAAATTTTTATTTCATATTTCCCGAAAACAGCAGACTCTATCTTGAAGTCCAAGTGCTCCTTCACAAGTTGGACATTACTCAGCGCTGATAAATTCCGTGTTCCATGGATTAAATCTGAGGTGTACGACTACAATTCCTTGTGCGCACGTGTGATGACGTATATTGCCAAATAAATTATATATTGGACCATATTCTATGATGTAGTACAGTGTTATAGTCCCTTTATGCTCTTCTATGTACATAGAAATGTTAATCAGTTTATGAGTCTAATTTTGGTGAATTTTTGACTTTGAACCTCAACAACACAAAGAGTATTTTGTATATTTTTAATGTTAATACCTCAAATAATAGGTGTGTTATCCCCTTATCACTGTACCAAATAATATACCCCTAGTATATTTATGCAAATGTTAAAAATATTACTTTTTCTGTATCTAATTGAGGGGCCATGGTGAAAGAGTGGTAACACTCTCACCTTCCACCTCTGACATCAGGGTTTGGTTCATGGCTCTACCTCAAGTGGGAAAGCTGGTACTTGCTTGCCGTTGGTCGGCAGTTTACAGTACAGAACTTGACCAACTGTATGTACTGGTTTCCGTTGCCCTTCCAATTACCCATCATGATATGACCTGTACAGTGTTGAAAGCAAGGTAAAATCCCAAATAAATAAATGAATGTATCTAATTGATGAAAACACATGAATCAGTTTATCGGTCTATTTTGACAAAAATATAAACAATGAATAAATATTTCAAGTATTTGAAGTTTGCCATACCTGGTATTATTATATGTGGTCAGTAATCAAAGAATGAACCTGATTTATCAATTTCAAATGTGAAGTAGTGTCTGCATGTTTGTAGTTCTAGAAAATGAAGTGTGGTTTAGTGGAAGTAATGATCAATTAATGGGTCTAATTTTGGTGATTTTATGAATTTGAACTTAATAACACATCCAGTATTTAATCTATTTTAATATCCATAGCTAAGATGTCATCCCTTTATCATTGTGCTAGTTATTATTTTTCAAGCATTTATGGAAATATTAAAAACATTGCTTTCTTTGTCTCTCATTGCAGAAAATCGTATGATCAGTTTATGGGTCTATTTTGATAAATTGTCACACATGACGGATTACTTATCTTATCACAAAGACATGTGGATTCCTACCACTGATTATTCCCTCTACTAAAGAGTTATTATTTTCAAGTGTGTTACTCAGTTTGTTTGCTTGTTTGTAGGTTTATATACAGCATCACTCCAAAACTACTACATGAATTGTTATGAAATTTTCAAGGAGCATCAGAACTGTTACAGGGAGTCAAATTTGGGCATGTCTGGGTATCAATGATTCGGAAGTGATTGTTTTACTAAAATTTCTTTTGGCAACCATCGATCCTAATGTAACCATGGGCAAAATCAAATTATTCAATTAATGTCCTGTGCAAAAATTTTGCAAAGTCTGCACTCGGCTCTCCCTTCTGAGCGCCCTTGTTTGTTTACTTGTTTCTTAGTAGGATTATGCAAACACTACTGATGGGATTTTTCTAAAATATCAGAAAATTGGTTCTGGTCCAACATAGATTCCATTACATTTTGAGAGATTATCATCTGGATACAAAGAAATAATCCAGATTTTCCCATTTATTTCTTATAACATACCTTGTCAGAGGTATGCAGTCTCTGAGTGCTCTTCTTATATTTATTTTACCCAATTGTGCTATTTCCATTGAGAGCCATACTTGATTTAATAAACTTTACAGCTTCATAACTTTATGTTTACTAGTTAATAATTTAATTTTGAAAAATATTTTTAAAGAAACATACATTACTTTATGTTTACATTTGTAATCATAATCTGCATCAAACGCACCACTGTACAACTATAAAAAAGGCTCACAATTTGACCACTGTCCATGACATGAAACAGCTGGGTGGTTCAGTCATGTGTAATATTTCTGTCAAATTGTCTATTACTTTCAATGATCTCAGTCAAAGTTACAAGGGACCTGATGGAGATGGCATATTCTTGTCTGTGCATTTTATGTTTTGTACCTTTTCACACAGATACACTGACCATGCTACGGTTTCTGCGAGGTGCAAAATTCAGCCAGCTGCGAGCACGGGAGCTGTTTGAGAATAACTTGGTGATCCGTACTGAGTACCCGAAATGGTACCATGATATAGACACCAATGACCCAACACTAGTCAACATGATAAAGATTGGGTGAGGAGGGTTGCTGTATTTCACGTTATAAATGCTCTGGGACAAAAACTTTTTTGAAAGTCGAAGACTTCTATTACAGATAAAAAGTGTCTGGTTGCAATGGGTGATAAATAGATAATTTACAACCTCTTTCTCCTAAATTTATTGTAAGGAATGAGTTTGTGCGCTTGACATCTTCCATGTGTGCATTAAATTATCTCTATCATTTAAGAAGTCGGTAGGATTTAGGAACTTGTGATATTTTCGTAATTTTGTCACTGAAATGAGTTAAGATAAACCTAGGTACACCATATATGAAGGTTATGTCTATATGTTTTACAGATATGTGGTGCCCTTACCTGGGAGAACAAAAAGGGGAGAAAAAATAATCCTCTATAGACTAGGTAATGTTGGTGAACATCACTTTAATGGTACAATTTTAACAGGTGGAGGAAAATAGTGCTTGCCAGTTCTAAGTTTCTGTAGTGTGAACCCTCATCCACCAAAAACAGACTCAAATAATATCCTTTGCCGATATTATTTCAAAATTCAAGGTAAAGAGCAATTGACACTAGGATACTTAGGATTCAGTACGGTCACGCCACCGCAGCCGCAGAGATTTCCTTTGGACATGATAACTTAAAAATATTTCAGTTAGACCTTTCAAATTTGGTTTGTGGGTATATATGGGCAATGCCACAAACGCTATTGTTTTGTGACCTTGACCTTCAATTTCAGGGCCATTGGTGGCCTCTTAAAGGTCAGATTTTGCCCCTTTATTCACATTTTGGCCCAGTTCTCATATACAGAAAGTTAGATCATCCTATGGCTGGTATATATAATACATATATATGTCCTCTGTATACATGCAGAAATTTGACCTTGAAGCTCTTCATTGAAGGTCACCCACAGACCGCCAAAGTACCTCACAGAGTCCATTTTTGACCTTTTTGGGGATATTTTCACATTTTCATATTTTAATGCTGACTATATTGCATGGAAACTATTGAAAATGGCTTTCGAGGTTGAGTACATGATGGAGTACCAGCATCCAGTTTGTTGACTTTGGTAAGTGCTTATATCTCCCTTATTATTGGTCCTAGAGGTTTGGGATGGTAAATCATGGGCTGGGAATCTTTTGGTGTGGTCAGATTTGACCTTGGACCCCTCCTTCAAGGTCAAACAAGGATAGCGAAACTTAAAAGTGCTCCTAACTCGCTTATTATTGGTCGTACAGGTTTGGGTCCTCCCCCTCACTGAACACCATCTAAGAAAGGAAATTTTATATAATTGATGATGATTCTTTTTAAAATTATATAAGTCATAACTTTTTAATATTTGTTATCCTGTTTACCCTGTAAATGTCATTCCTGCAAATCAGTTCAGAGTGATATTTTACTCTTGGAGGCCGTTGCAAAATGAAATAAAAGGAAATTTTCTTTCCACGTTTTTAGTTACATTTTTTTCATTTAGAAAAGACATTTTAAGATTTATATGGAATGACAAAAAAGAAGTTTCGTATTGATTTTGACATTTCATTTTAGTCGAAAACCAACGATGTCTAGTGCTGTAAACTCAAAATGTAAGGCAGAATGTTGTTCAAAATAACAGAAAATCATACTGATTTGGTTAAGCACCAAAACAGACCACAAACTAGAGGAGTGGGATTGTTGAGAACAATTTATGAAGTAATTTTGTTTTTGTGAAATAGTGAATATAATCAGCTATAGAAAAAAGTCAGAAAAAGATATATATGTTGAGTATGCAGAGATTTTATGTGAATTAAAGGTGTAATTGAAATGTATTCATCAAAGCGTGAGTCAGAGTTTGTTTAGTGATGTCCTCTGTCTCTGGGGATTTCCTTTCTGAGCATTTGCTGCTGCTGAGATAAAGTGGGATAAAAATCTGATGAGATTACATTTGGTATAACATTCTTTGCAAGTATTTTCTATTTCTTAAAAACTTGTTTATAATATACACTCCGTTGAAATGGGTATTAAGAGGTATAAAAGTGTGGATGCAATTTTTAGATCATGAAATACTAACGCCTTAAAACAATTCTTATTTTCTTTGCATAAATACCAAACAAAAAATAGTTTATAATCTGCTGGTTACATAGATTGCTTGGCATGGAGGTGACAATATTAGATTGGGTTTTGAGGTAACCTGTACAGACAAGTCTTGTACCTTGTAGCCCAACTCGACAAGAAAGAGTTTGACATGTTGAGTGCCTTGAGGGCAGGGATTGTAATGTACGAATACCTGATGAGTAGCGAGATGACCCAAGTCAACGGAGTTGTATTCATACAGGACTTCACAGGCGTGGGACCAAAACTCCTCAGTAAATTCATGAACAAAGAAATGTCGGAGTTCAAGAAGAAATGGATGGCAAGTATAAAGTTATCCACTAGATTAATTGATTGATCGATTGATTGATTTCTTTTTCGCATTACCTTCAACACAATACAGATGTGTTATTTTATGCAAATAAATCCCAACCATATGAGATAAACACAAACTTTTTAATCAATGTGGAGATTTTACATAACAGCCTGACACGACTCGCTTTGAGGGATGATGTAGTTACAAATGCAGGAGTAAGTTTATACCAAAAACACTGCACAAAACTGCACCACTGTACAGATGTAGTTAAGGAGGTGGAAGAAGCCAGTTAGTGCATACAAAATGGAGCAGACTCATGCACTGAAACCCATTGGACCAGAAGGGTTTTGGATCACATGGCTATAAGATTCTTTAGGTTAAAACCCTCACTAACATTGGCTTGACATAACATGACCGATATGTTATTTTTTATTAAAACTAAGGTTTTTAACAAAGTGTAACCTCACTCTTGCAAACAGAAAATGAAGAAAAATGGATTATTTAAAACACAAATCAGGTTCTTCAGTCTTTAAGGGCTTGGGTGTAGAAACCCCAACGGTTTTACACGGAATGAAACAAGATCTCTTTTTTCATAATAACAAACAGATTTATCCATTTGTTTGTTCTCAGTACTGTGGTTGATGGACTTTTGTCCATGATTTGTGATACAAAAATATGATTGTGACTTTGTCTTGGTACCTTCGAGTTTATTACGGTAAAAAAAAATTGAAAATCTAAATTAAAATAATATCTCTTTTAGAGATGATATGCCACAGAGTGTGGTAAGATTAGTTGTTGATATGTACTCATTTATTTTCCTGTAAGAAGCTTTGCTGACATATGTCCAGATTGCATTTTACAATTGCATTGCTTGGAGAGTATCCATTTTACAGTTTCTTGTGTTTTCAGAAAAACACACCAGGTCGGTTCAAGGCATTCCACTATTACAATGCCGGCTTGGTGTTTGAGACCATAATGGCATTCGCAAGACCATTTATGCCCAAAAAGTGGCTTGACAGAGTAAGTATGTTTACAATTGAAAAAATTGAAAAAAAAAGTTAATTTCATTCTTTTACTGTTCCAAAAAAGATCAGTCAAAATTTATATTAAACTTAACTTTAGTTTTATATTCTGTTTAATAGCTGGGGTCATATTTTGACAGACCAGTGGACAGCAAGTAGACCATTGGCACACTATGAATGTTTAAAATTTTTAGGGAAAAGGAGAAGAATTAGTGTTTGCCAAATGTCACAATATTGATTTCAACCCATTACTGGACATCTCTAAATGAATCAAAGTGCATTTGTCCATGCTGAAAAGCTACACACAAAGATTTCACTGCATTGAGGTTCTGATTGCAGCTTACCTTAATGTTTTAGCAGTTGTTTTTGCCAGATCAATCATTACTTGATAAGGGAAATAGAACACACATTCTAGCAGATGTACAAGGCATTGTTGATGCTAGAGATAGTGAAATAGTAATCTGACTGATCAAATGATTGATTTCGATACAGCCCAAAACTTTATGTGTTTATAAGAGTGGCCATCTAATGGGAGTGTTCCACTGGGGCCGGCCAATCAGTAACTATGCATTTTTGGCGAGTCGGGATCAATGTTTACAAGATCGGTAGGGTCAGTTGTAGTTTCCTGGCCTGTCGAAGATAGTCAGTGAAATTTCAAACATGTTTGATATTTCTACGATCGTTGCCGACCCTTCTAACAGACCCTAAATTCATCCAACTAGCAACAGGCCTGTCGGTAAGCTTAACGGCCTGTTGGTTGCACTTCCAGGCTTGTCGGTTAATCAAACAGGCCTGTCTGTATCAAGTATCCGGTTTGTCTCACATATGGACTTTCCGACTGTACATGAAGACAAACAGACTGTGCAGGAAGTGTTACAGTACAGTCAGTAAGTTTAGCCGGCCTGTCTGTAACTGTTCCCGACAGGCCTACTTTAACCAGCTGGGTCCTAGAGTTGGGAAAATTTGTAACCGGCAGGCCTTAAACTGAAACAGACAAGCCATTAAAAACAACTGACAGGCCTGCAACACTAACAGACAAGCCGGGAATTGTAACCGAATCTGTGGATATAAAAAGGCAAGTCGGTAGACAATCTGTATATTTGGGTGTTGACTTGTCGAGAGAAAACTGGTGTGCAGCTTTTATTTTGTTTTATTTTTTTTTGCAAATTAGCTTAAGTTTAAACTAGACTGGACTGGCTGGGAGTGAAATCTCTTGTATAAATTTTGATTTTTAAGTTTTGTTTTTTTTAAACAAGCTGTACAATTGATTGATTGATCAGCTTGCTAAGGGCAGAAGGATAAAGATTGAAGTACCAACTGACACTCAACCACAGTTTGAGTTAGAAGATACAGCTGAGGATATAGAGATAAGGAGGGAGAAAAGAGGAGAGGGATGAGAGAGAGGATAGAACAAGAGGAGAGGGATAGAGAGATAGAGAGAGAGAGTAGGGAAGAGAGACAGGAAAGGGGAGAGAAGAGAGCACAAACAGACACAGATACTGATGTAGAATCAACTCAATCCAGACAGAAGAAGGGGCAGATGAGGTCCATTTTCCTGAATGATTCAGACTAAGAAGCCATTGTGGAGTTAGTTAAGCAGTACAAGGAACTTTATGACAAGACCAATTACAGTTTTAAAGATAAGCAGAAGAAAGACTTTGGGAGACACTAGCAGCTACCAGAAACTTGCCTGTCAAGACTGTGAAGAAGTGGTTCGAGACTCAACATACCAGATATGGCAAGCTGACTCAGACAAAGTCAGGACAAGCAGCTGAGAAGAGCACAGAATGACAGACCTGGCTGAAGGACTGCTTCAGTTTTCTATGAGGTCACATCAGAAGGAAGGGAGTTTCCAAGTCTTCTGCATTCAAGTCACCCCAGAGATCTTCTGCAGCCAACAGCCTCAGTTTCAGTTCTGGATACATCCAGAGACACAGTATCTGAGATGGAAATCAGCATTGCATCAGATGTTACTCATTGGCCTTCCAGTACCAGTCCTGAGTGATGACAGCCTACAGTCATGACTACCACCACTGCTGCAGATTCAGTCTTAGATCAGTTCCAGCAGATGAGGTCGATGATTTCCACATTTCTGGGTGCACGTCAGGACCCCACTCCAAGTCCAAGACAGTAGTTCTGCAACTTTCTCCACTTGGAGGAGAGAGACTTTTTGACCTTCAGGAATGACACAGTGAAACTTCTCAGTGAAATACAGTACAAGGCCGGAGAATGCAAGAGACAGGTCACCACAAGTCAACAAGGTCACCACATTTCAACTTCCAGAAGCAACACAGTCCACAGCAGGAAGTGAATACATATTCACCATACTAGAAGCTCAAGCAGTCTCCCCATTTCAGTTGTGCAGCCTACACAGATAGCAACAACACAGCCTGCTACAGTGATTGCCAAAGTACAGCAACCATCAAGGCCTTCATCAGCATCAGCACAGCCAACTTCTTATGTAGTTGTGGATGACCAACAACCTTGGACTTCCAGACAGATGATTTTCAACCCACCTTCAGTTGCAGCTTCACAAGAGGAGGAAAGTCAACACAACACGTCTGGATTATCCAGTCTCTTTGGAGCTATTCCAAGTGTGCTACAGTACCAGCAGATTGACACACCACAGCCATTTTTACCCTCTCATCTTCAACCAGCACTGTCACCAGTGCCATCTTCCACTCATCAAGAACAGTCAAGACCTCCAAGCCAATCCAGCCAGCAGAGTCAGTCCAAATCAGCAGATTAGCCTGCACAAGTCGCACCAAACTGGCCCTTTTAAGGGTCACCCCAATCTTCCAAAAACAATTAATAAGCTGAATGTCTCTGCCCAAAAACAAAAAAGCACACCATCCAACACTTACGCTTCCCCACAATACATGGAAAAAATTGTGTGAATGAATGAGTGAATGTTGAACAAATATTAATAAAGCTCCACCATCTCACAACAGAAAAAAATAAAGAGGTAAAAAAAAATTAAAAAGTTAAAAAAATGAAAAAAAAGTTTTAAAAAATTTAAAAGAAAATAAAAAAAAACTTGTCCCTAAGAATTCAAAAACAATCCACCCCCACCCCTCAAGCCGCCCCAAAATTATAGAAGTCCACCCCCCAAATAACAAAGATCCAGACAGCAATCCACGTCCCTCCCACCCCAAACCAAAATTGAAATGAAGCCCAACATCAATACAAGTAAGTTGTTTTCACTGTGTGGAAGAACTGACATAAAAAACAAATGGCGAGACCTAACAAAACATGCAAACATTTTTTTGGGGGAAATTTCATTTTAAATTTTTCTTACTAGTTTCTGCACGAAATTTATCATCAAAATCGTTTCTGTTTGTGATATTTGCGAGCCAGAATTCATTTTGAAGTAGGATCATATTTGTTTTACTATTTGGCAGGTTATTTTTTAAAAATAAACCAAGGTCATTTTGGTGGGGGCTGTAAACTTTGTAAATTGAAGACCTGAGTTTAAACCTATATAAGATGATATTTAATTTTGTGAACCGAGTTTGGGAGGGATTTGTGTTTGTGATAGCGAATATGTTTTGTTGAAATTAAGCTTGCATTAAATTGTTGGAAAATTGGGGTTATTTTTTGGTCAACACTTTGTTAAATAAAAGTTCTTGGATTATTTGGATAGTCCTGAAAAGGACTGAAAGATGACAGCATATTCTCCCCCTCAGTCTTCTTAAACTCTGTCCTCATGCCCAGCCAGCACACCCACATGATTAAAGTAGTCTTTCGGAAGGTCTCGTTGATCCTTGGCCTCAATCGATGGGTTTCTGAAGTTACAATTTTGTCCCTGTTCTCCCTGGTCTGCCTGTTGTGCTACTATGTCATCCACTGGAGCCGGTGGTCTATCAGCTCCCCCCTGATGTCTTCTCAGCATGTTATGTATTACCACACATGTTAACACAATGTCTCTCACTACTTTTAGCCTCTGCTCCATGGTGGTCAACAGCACCCTGAATCTATTGACAAGTATACCAAATGAGTTCTCGACCACCCTCCTGCCCATGGATATCCTGAAGTTGGCTATTCTCTCTTTCCTGGTCAGTTGTCTACCTTAAGGCTTGACCAGCCAAGGCATCATCGCAAAGGCATTGTCCCCCAGCAGGAAGTAGTGCAGATCCAGACCTCAGGTCCAAGTGGTTCAGGTGGTGGTAGTCCCAAGGTTCTGTTCTCATTTCTTCTTTTCAGTTTGCTGCAGATTATGACCCACTGGCCCCCACGTTGACCTTCAGGAATTTGTTATCATCGACTAAAGCCAAAAGTACCAGGAGAAGTAGCCCTTGTAGTTGAAATATTCACTGCCTGACTTCTTGGGCTTCTTAATAGCAATGTGTTTTCCATCTAGCGCACCGACTGCATCGGGGACATTCCATCTGTTTCTAAATCTTTCTTCAGTTTTCTTCCAGTCTTCAGGATCAGTGGGACACATCACGTACTAGTGTTGAAATTCTTTCAAAATGACTTTGCAAACCTGGGGGGGACAAATTTGCAGATGGTCATTCTTCCAACCCTCCAGTGACATTGCAGTGAAGTGTAGCTTTCCCCTGTGGATAAGTGTCTCAAGGTAACTGCCAGTTTCAATTCAATACTTTCAGTGGCTTCCTGAAGTTGGTGATTGACTTCCTGAGATGGGGGGTAATTCTTTCTTTAATCAAATAAAAAAATGCAGGTTGCATCCTGGTAAAGTTTCTGTAGCCTGGTATGTCAGTAGTGATTAACTCCAAGAGTGTTCTGTGGCAACCTCTGTTCTCTCTGCAGTATCCAGGGTATGACCCATGGATTATGACCCATGGGGGTCTTGGTGATGCTGGCTGGGCAGGTGCTAGGTTCTGAGGTGTTGAAGTTATCATATATAATAAAATTTTCAACTCAATAAAAACAAAATGACCTGCAGGTGATCTATCAGTTGCTCTTGGTGTCTTACTGTCATCTTTGAAGTGTGAAATGAATGGCACATCACAGGGGAGGAGGTTTTATATAGTGTGATATGGATCCCGATTCTGGATCCTGACTATAGATACTGACCAAAAAAACAATCAGTCCTTTTGTTAAGGGTCAGGAACATGCTTGTATGTTTGTCTTTACGGCTTGACTGTTAGGGGTTTAGGGCTTGTCGTAATACTTCTATGACTGGCTCATATTTTTAAAAAAATGTCCCTGACCCTACGTCTTGTTGGGATGCTCATCACATCCTGTCTATAACTATACCAACCTGTCTGGGATTTCATAACCGACTTAGCATTTTTGCGCACTTTTTCTGATGACCCTATGACTTTTACAACCTACCCTAGAGTCGTAGAGTTGGTTACAGGGTAGGTTCCAGTGGAACACCCGTATATATTAAAATATATTGAGACATGTACAATGGAACTGGTGTTTCATAGGTGGGGTAATATTGGGACTGTAGTGTACATGTAAAGATTGGCAGAAATCCTTTTATATTAAATTAGCATTCATAGACAAGGTGGTGCCTATGTAAAAGACTGCAAAAACACCTTTTTTATGCAAGACTAAGAAGCTACTGGCCAACAGTTTTATGATCTTGAATTAGACAAACCTTTTTGCAGTGTTGTCAAATGCTGTCTAAGGCTGTGTTAGGTATTTAAGTATTTATCAACTTTTGTAAAGTTTGTAACTGTTATTAAAGGTCTGGACTTGGAGACAACCCCATGACTTTAAAGCTAAAACAGGAGTGTGTTATCCATAGACATCAGTATAACAAGACTGCTGATATCTCTGGAAATAAATTCATATTTATTGTAAAATATTAATATTACCTCAATTATTATATATCAATATATCTGCATCTTTTTTCATATAAACCAAGATGTGATTTCAGTTATAAGGTTCAAACTGTTTGCTGCATTATAAGTTGCCACAATTAAATATATACCAAATAAAAACATAGAAACTGTTTTTGATAAAACACACACTCAACATCTGACATTTTTTGTCATTTTCTCTCGACTAAAAGGTGATTTAAAACCAATAGCATAAATACACTGGATATGCCTCAAGCTTGATATAAAACATTTGAAAGTTATGGAAACTCTGAGTAAAATGAAACTGTCAGACATATTTGATTATTCTCCTTCCTTTTAAACTTTTGAACCCCTTAATCTCCCCTTTATTAAGATAATTAATACAACCTTACATAATTGTATGCTACAGATCAAAGTTCACGACACCCTGGAGACACTATATAAAGATGTGCCCATGGACTTGTTGTCTGATGAGTATTTGCCTGATGACTATGCGGGTCAGAGTGCAGGCAGTTCAGACAAGCTAGTAGGTATGTAAAGGGTCTCAACAAGGGTAACATGTAGTGGGTAGATGACTAGATGGGCACTGAGTCACCATCAAGCACATTTTACTCTTGTGACTGGTCATTGATACTTTTAAAGAATTGACTAAATGGCATAAATCTTGCCTGTCTAATGATTATTGGGAGACCTATATGTCACCTGGTGATGGTAACACTTTTTGTCATTTTCCTTCAAACCTGAGAAGGATTTTTTGTTGGAATGTTTAATTTAGATACAGGTGTCACACAGCCTGTATCACCCATGTTTTGGTAAATGCACCCATAGTCTTACACTGTAGCCAATAATTTGCTAATCGTATTATTATTATTGTGTATTTATACCCAGCGCAATATCTCCATATACTACAGGACTCAAAGTGCTACTTAACCCTTCCTACTGCACAAGTACAGCCCAAGCTCTCAAGTAACTGACATTTCCCTTGCTGAAGGACAGAGATCCAAGGATGACCATTTATCAATATTCTTGAGGTTCTTTAGCCTGCCACTGGGGATAGGACCCAATGACAGAGGACTGCCATTTTATTTACATGGTCATCCGAGCCACTATATATCTACCTGTACCTGGGTTTGAACCCAGGTCCTCTGTGGTCATAGGCCAGTGTTTACTGAACTGCACTTTACTTCCTATTTGTGTGTACTAATACAAGATTACCTAAATTCACATAATTTTTTCGGAATACCCAGCTAGTTTTCATGTTGTAAATGTCGTTCCTCAACTTTTGGATATATTTCATCACATTGCCTATGGGCACTTAAGAGCATGGCGCCGGTACAACCCTGTCAGTATGTGGTGCTCTGTGAGTTACAGCCATTGATCTGGAATAATTTGTTTCATAAAATTTTCCATATTTTAAGTACAATTACTTTAAATATCATTTTTGGCTATTTTATAGTTGCTTATTGAAGGATATTTGTCTTTTATTTTGTGTGTGAGTAAGGGATAAAAGAATAATGGCTTTATACAGTAGCAATAACAATTTACTGAAATACTGAAAAGAAATATTATGAATGTATCTCAATTATTAGGTCATAAAATTATTGAAAAAATTAAGATATTTTAACTATTCAATCAATTCTATCCTTTTCCCTATATTTTAGTAAGTCATCCCTTTCCAGGAATTCATAATACAGTGATTAGAATTGCAAAAAGCTGCACTTTATATTTGTGGTTTTGGTATTAATATTTGGAAAGTAGTGCTGTCACTCGATGCTGCAAATTTACATCAAACATCACCCATGTTGGCCAATTGAGTACCAACATATGTTGACTTCATAAATTAACCTAAAAATGAAACTGAGAATGTAAATGTGCAAAATATTGTTTTCTTACCATCATACCATTTATAATGTTATATTTGCATTTTTATTTTGAATGGTTATGTATTGTCAAATGCAGCAACCCATTGAAAACTATCTAATTCTGACTAAATATTATGCTCTATATATTTGCTATATTATGACATATACAACTCAAATAAATAAAACTACAATGTTTTACAGATTACTTTAAAGCTTTGCATCACTTGAATAAAATTACCGACCTGAAAATAATATAATGTTACAATTCCGAAACTACATTTGAGAAAAGGTTTAATACTTTCCTGATAGGTCATGTGGCTCCATTTGTATGGACTTGGTTGTCAAAAAGCCAAACATAAATAAGACAAGGCTTAATTCTTCACATTTGAAATGATATTATATTATTGTTGTTATATAGATATATTGATGACTATCTTTGTAATCAGATTCAAAAAAAAATATGTCCTATTTTCACTCATAGTAGACACAGCAAATGATAGTATCAGAAGTAGCGAGTGTCATGACAACACTATTTATAACAAAGCATTACAACCTAAATATGGAAATATCTCAGAAAGTGTTATTTTGAGCTCATTTTTTTAATTCATATACAAAACATTGCTGTGAATCATAATCCGAAATTATAAAAAAAAATAACTTCATATTTTTAAATTTTTTTGGCAAGCTTTTAACAGCTTTATGGACTTTTTGAGAAGTCTGATGACCTCTCAAAACAATAAAAGACAGAACTACTGCAGGCTGATTTTTGACCTTGTGTTGATTGTTGAATGTATGGTAGACTTTTATCGTTATAAATATAAATTTATGAAACAAACACTTGAGTAAGCAAGATAAAATAGGTGATTATGATATTAACAAAGTCATTTCATTAATAAAAAAATTACAGTTCTGTGATATAATTATATCCGGGGAATACAACAGTGGGACACATTTACCTCCCCTCTCTGAGATCAGGTTTCAAATCCCAGCTCCACCTCAGTTGCGAAAGCGTTGTACAGTACGGAACCTTGAGCAACATCATGTACCTGTAAATACAAACTAATTCAAGAGATGTAACTAATACAAAGGTCCCCGGTATGCTAAATAAGTAAATGGTTATCAATTCTTTCAATTTTTTTTTCAATTCACTGTATATATTTCCTGAAAATTTCATCAAAAAAGACAAACAAACGCTGGCAAATATATAATCTCTTTGGTGGAGATAATACACAATTATATGTGTTCCTGTAGATAATTAATTTACAGCAAGAGTTTGTATTATCCAGCACAGCTATCACTGCCTCAGTGGTTTTCAATATTTGACAGAAAGACAAGTGTCCTATAATGTGTCCTATAACATGTCCTATAATAACGCAAAATGTGTCTAAGAGTATGTTAGCCTGGGACCTTAAAGTACCAATTCATTTGTTGTTGTTTTTTAAATCTGTTTAAACATTTGACCTCTCACCTCTGTGATGTTGGGTTTGAACCCAGTTAATAACAATCTGCAGAAAGTATGGATGGCCTGTCCTGATATGACCCCCACCAATTACAGGCATGAGTACTGCTCAGTTACCAGTTATGGCCAGATCACACCTTTCCTTATGGCCAGATCACACATTTCATTATGGCTAGATTATACCTTTCCTTAAGTCTTTACTTTTAGCCTTCTGGCTGTTGAATGGGACATAACACTCCATTTTTTTATCCTGGTAGTTCAAAGTGAAACACGACATCCCGCCATTTATACACATACCATCCACCAAACCCACATCCCCACTGTACTCATCCAGTGTGTGTGTATATATACACACTTTAGTAGAGCTCATGAAGGCTTGTTAGAGGTCTTGCAAACATCTGTAAAAGCGGTTGCAGATGAAACACGCATTCCGAATTGTGTTGAATACCAATACGGATTTCCTTTCAAAATGTGAATAGCCACAAATACGTCTGATGAAAATCAAAGACCAAACCAAACCTGAACACAACCAACAGTACACAAGTCAGTTTGAGTTTTATCTTGTGACTCTAACACAGAAACATTTGTTTCAAAGGGATGCCAAAACCCCACAAAATGCGAAATTTCAATCACAAAGCATATCAATTTCAATATATATCCAGGAAAGGATTCGTTTCTGTTTATTATTTCAGATCAGTACATAGCAGAGTTACAGGAGCCTGCATTCAGAAACATGATGCTGCACAAAACCAGTGCTCAGTACAAGATCAGCGGAGTGAAGCCACAGCCAGATCCGCTGACTCAGCACTTCAGAAAGCTCAACGTGGACTGAGCAGATCACTGTGTACAGACAATGGAATCATGACAGAAAACTGACAGAAGTAAAGTGACATTTAAATGTGTGATTCATATTTAACTATTTGTGCATTTTTGTGATAAAATTGAGAGACTATCAAGTTATGAAATGTTTGTTAATGGCGACCGCTTTGCTTCATATCATTGATAGAAGGCAACTGTCTGAATTATTGTTATTGTAGAAGTAAACTTTTGTATTATACAATAGTACGAAATGAATATGTTATTGTAAACATGCAATTGTGATAGCATATGGATAAGGACACATGTATATATTGTTTTAAACATACACTTTTATTGGCATGAGCTATTGTGTTTTTAATTGTACATACACGTTTGTTAGCGATATGCATAGGGGTTGTAATTCTTGATATACATGTTCTAGAAAATTGTGCAGAAAATACAAAAGATACATGTCCTCTATAAGGATTTATGCAGGAAAAAAACTACAGTTCATTATTTGTCAAGATCAGTCTATGTAAAACATTTTTTTCAAATAAGTTTGTCATAGGATGCCACAGCTTTTCCCATCAATACAAAATTCATTAAGGTGTATGAAAGTATCAGTAGAATTACAATTTATGTCAACATGCCAACATGGGTGTTACGTGAGCACCTTCAAAGTCTCTGGTCAGGTAAATATTACTTTCTAGGCTAATGCCAATAGGAAGCTGAACTGACAAGTACTCCTAAACTGACGGGTTTTTTTTAAATTTTCAGATATAACATCAGGATATATATTTGTTGTCTTGTATTTGTCCAAATATTTCTCACCGTCGTCAATGGGCATACACCTCAGCTTGGCAAAAAATGTTATTTCATTATTTTATTTACGTGTAATAGTTACATATGCAGAATAACCGAGATATTACAAGTCAAAGATTGAATTTTGTATGTCCAGTGGTACCCATGTTTTTGACAGCAAACAACATACAAAATGGTGGATAATAAAAATAAAACAACCCTCATCAGACATATACAGAATAAATATATCACTCCTGGTGATTCACAATACAATACTCGTGCTACACACTCGTACAATATTGTTATCTTCATTTGTGAGATATGTTTTCTGTATCAGTCATTCAGAAAGTTTTACTATCATACAAAATGCAGGGAACAAGAAATATACAGCATTCCCCAGCCCTGAAGGGATTGTAAGTCAATAGATGAGTTACAATGTTACCAGCATTAGGCATACCATGTTACTGAGCAGAAAAGTTATAACAAATAGTAGCAGTTATATTAAGGAGAGATTCATCTACCACACAAAATGTGAAAAAACAAACAATGAACAATAATGAATTTGTTTAGTCATTTATTTACTGTTTTACGTCACTCCTACTACCTTATCAGTTGTATTATGATGGCTAGTTGGAAAGGCATAGCAAACCAGTACATACTGTTGGTTAAGGTTCTGTACTGTGAATTGCTGACCAATGGCAAGCAACTACCAGCTTTCCCACAGTGAGTTCAGGCTGGGATTCAAACTCTGATGTCAGAGATTGGAGACGAGTGTGTTACTGCTCCACTCTTGCCCCAGCATAGAATAAATAATTACATTCTATTTATTAAGCAAATATTATCTTACTCCCCACGCTTCATAAATAGACGCCTCCACGCATTGACAATTAAACAAATTTTCATAATAATTCACAATTCATTGTCATTAGCATTACTTGTGCATTTCTGGGAGTTGGAAATACCGAAAAAGGTGAAAGTGTTGGTAGCTGACGTGATAGCAAAAATAAATGAAGTTCCTTTGTTAATTTTCCACATGCAAATTTTGAAATTAAACCAATTGTAATTGATTTCATTTTAGTTTGTAAAATCAATCTAATTATAACCTACACTGGTTGCAATGGATATTTGAATAACCAAAATCCACTGTATTTCACTAGACAAAAAACATAAATGGGGGTTTTGTGTCGAGGTTGTGCCAAGTTTAGCCTCCAGGCAGCAGAAATAGAATCAAAGCACTTGACATCATTAGTTAAGTTAAGTTCATATGAGGACATACCATGTGTGATGGATAAGACATGTTTCTACATCAATTGAATCTCTGATTTATTACTCAGTGTTAAGTACTTCGGACAGGGTTTTATTATTAAAATTACTTAAGAGAATTACAAGTTAAACATGCTCTCTTAATATTGCAAAATGGTACAAAATCTTCAAATCTCTTTAATAAGACACTTTCGTTTGCTATGAATGTTTCTGAAAATGGTTTACCTTTTGGGTGGGTTGCATGTAACCATTCCTCCTATTAGAATAATGTATCCGACGTCCATTCGTCTGTCCATCAACATTTTGGTTTCAGGACTCTAACTCGAACATGCTTACACCGATGAATTTGAAACTTAACAGTGTGGTACAGCAACACCTAGGCTAGGTTGCTTTCAAAATAAGCGTCATTTAAAAAAACAAGATGGCTGCCATGGCCGCCACTTGAAATTCTGTTTCTGGACTCTAATGCAAAGACACTTTTGAGTTGAAACTTAAAAGGTTTGTAGGGTACCACCTAGGCTTGGTTGCTTTTAAAATTGGTGCCACTTTGAAAAACAAAATGACCGCCATGGCCACCAACTTGAAATTTCATTTCCCAACTCTAGCGCAAAGATGCTTATGCCGATCGATTTGAAGTTTAACAGGGTGGTAGGGCACCACCTAGGCTAAGTTGCTTTAAAGTTGGTGCCAATTTGAAAAAAACAAGATGGCCGCCATGGCCATGATTTAGAAATTCTGTTTCTAGACTCTAACTGGAAGATGCATCAAGCGATCAATTTAAAACTTAACAGGGTGGTAGGACACTACTTAGGATAGGTTGCTTTTAAAGTTGGTTCCATTTGGAAAAACAGGATGTCGGCCATCTTGAAATTCTGTTTGCAGACTGTGACTTGACGATGATTCTGCTCATCCATTTCAAACTTGACAAAGTGGAAGGAGACAGAGCCCAGCATTATTTTGACATGTCCAGAACCAGCATCACAACTATCATGTTGCATACATCTGGCATACATTTTGTGGATTTTTATGGCAAATAGCACCATCATGCTGACATTCATATAGTGTTATTTATGGACCAGTGTACATGCCTGAGTTCTGTAAATGTCCTATTTTACACCACCAGAAAACAATGACTTGGGTGTGTCCTAATTCTACAGTCAGTTGTAATCCAAATACTTACATTATGTTTATATCCAACTGATGACTACAATAACAAAGTCCTGTTCACACATTTGTGGAAGCATAGGTTGGGTTTAGAATGCCTCCGGTTGGGACAGGACACACACAAAAAAGAAAAGACAGTGGTCAATCATTACTTGTATTTGATTGCAACTGATTAAATTGATTTAAGTTATTCAAAGTGATCTTTTCTATTCGATTGTGCAAAGTGATCAATTTAGATCCTGACTGGAGTGAACGAAGTGATCCCAATCGAATATGCGTATTATGGTCCATTCACACTGCTGCACAGTCACCACAAGTCCTATATTAATTTTGTCCTTGTCTTTATTATTCCATGAAGGAGCCTTATGTGTGGACAGTACACTTTTAGAAATGAGCCGCTCCATAAAGCAATCCCTTCACCCTCAAACCCCCTGCTAGTATATTTTAATACAGATCATAAGAACAATGTAACAGCTATTTCAAACATTTAAAAAAATACACCACTTGCTGGAAACAGGCTCCATGTTTTATTAAACAAGTCTTATATTGGTCATGATACTTGAAGAGTGTGAACTAAGAGTAAAGTACAAGAAGTGAAGGAACAAGACCCATACTTGACCCAATAAATGTGGGTTTGAGGTTTGACAAATCTAATTCTAATAGTATTTTTATAGCGCCTAATCTCCATCTAACGACAGACTCTAGGCACACCAAACAGAAAGCAGAAAACTATAATCATAAACCTGAGACATAGCAAGGGTCAGCACCACGGAGAGAAACCAGGGAAAGTGGAAGTTAGGGTGGATATGCTTGTGCAAAGAGATACGTTTTGAGAATGTGAAAACAGTTAAAAATACTTACGGGATAGCTGTAAAACCATGTAGTGTCACCAATGTGCATATATACTAATTTAGTCTGGTACCCGTTCTGTTGTTAGAGCAAGAAGATTAGCATCCAGTGTATATTTGTTGTTTCTTTTTGACATCTGTAGAATCATTTGTCAACATCTTCAAAAAATCTGTTTTTGTACCCTTGTTTAAAAACATCAGTACTGATAAATGTCAAAGTTTATCCATCCGTCCTTTTTAATTGTATACAATTCATAAAATCTAATTAATGGTTACAGAAAAGTGATTTAATACATGCACAACTTCAGTTATGCAGACATATGTACTCCAAGTACAGCTTCAATGTGTACTTCATACAGACCGTACAATTTCCTTTGTAGGTATTTTAGTCAGATTATTAATATAAAACAACATCATTTGATTATATATACAAAAATATGATATTGTAATTGGTTTTAATATTTGTTATAATGCTACATTTGTCCTTGGTAAGAATTAGCTCAAAATACAAGACAGAGTGCAGCTTTTAAGCTAGTTACAAGATGAAAAAGATAAATAGTAATTGTGGACTAATTATTGTGCCTAAATGTAAACCTAAATATCTTCTGTTATCAGCTATTTCTGTGTATGGTTAAACAATAGCACTGTAATGTATTTCTCTGATCACTAGTGGCGAAATTACGGTGTGTCAGTTTTGTTAATCTCAAATAAAAGACTTTATAAAAGGCTGGAAAATGAAATATTTATATCCATAAATTACAACAAATTTTGAATGCAGCTGTTTTTGGTGTGAACATACATTCGAATGCCATTGAAAGTGAAGGTCTCGGTACAAGGCTGTTTATTGAGAGAAAGTGGACTGGTTCCCAGTCTATATACCAGTACCCACATATTGATATTTGTGTCTTATGTGCCTGCATAGTTGGATATTGGATATCAGATTAACACACAGTTATAACCCGATTCTTTACTATAGAGAAACTTAATCCACTGGAAATGACTTTCTTATACAGAGTGTGGACTCACAGACTGAGCCCCAAGGCATGTAAACAATCTGTGAGTCTCACGAAAACTGTGTAAATGGGTGTCACTGGACGTTGCCTTCACAAATAACTCATTTATGTGATTTTAACTCTGCATTTGTCCTATTTGACAAAACATATACTTTACTTCTTTTAAGTAAAATAATTTTGTGATAAAATAAAAATTAAATGAGTCTGGTTGGATATTTAACTGTATAATAAAACAAATCAATCTTATAAAACAACATTAAGGTGACATTAAACTACAGATTGTAACTTATATGAAACGTATACTATGTTATAAATGGGTTTATATTTTTATTTATATATCTCATATATTCGATTTTTATTTAAAGAAATCTTGTTGGAGATTGCATGAATACAAGAAACTTGTGAACATTGAATTATTTCTGTAAGTGTATCCTAATGAAATGGATAACATATTACGATATACATAACATTTGCTTTTTGGGAGAAAAATGTAGTTTTGGTATGTTAAATATATAAACATTCACAGTTTTAATGTTTCTTTACTTTGCAAGAAAAAGCTAAACTGTAAAGCCTAATACTTTTCAAGAGCTCGCAATATTGTTTGTATTCATTTTCTGTTCTCATCAGATATTGTTAGTATTTGCCACATGTGTGTACAGGATTCTAAGGTAATAATGCAGAAAAGATTCTGACAACAACGTGTAAGTTTTCTCGCCTAAAGAAGTTTAGGACATGAAATGTATTAATTTTATAACAAAATAGTGGTTACCAAAAAGGATATTTTACCATGACAATGATTTGTATGATGCAATAAGATATATTCTTACTGGAACCACATAACAGACAGAATTATTTTTTATATAACAGGAATTTATGTGGTTATAATTAACTGACAATAGTTTCATGTGGGATACAAATCACTAATATCAAAAATAAAATGAAAACATTTTTCTTTGTAAAAGTGTATTGCCTCACTGAAAATCTGTTTAATCTGACTTGACCAATCATGTAACTTCAATAATTACAAAAATGTCATTGATTATTTTTAGGCAATGAAAAAGCTTTTGCATACAACAGTGCCGAAGAAATTTTTTGACTGTTATAATCCATAAAGAATTTACCTTCAACAGACTATAGTACGTCTTTAATTTGTGTGAGTTTGTATGACAAAAAATAACAAAAAAAATTATTATCGTAAGACTATTATCAAAATTACAGGATACTAGTATTTGCATGAAAAAGTTGTATATCGTACCAATGCACTAACATTTGTAATTCACTTGTCACGTAAAAGACTATCAATATATATTTGGAAGACCAAATTCTCCACAACCAATCAAAATGCCTCTTACAAGGAAGAGGACCAATAAAACCCCTCCATACAAACTGATGGCCCGGGTGTTCCCCACAGTGCCCAAGTACTTTGACTGGATCATGCATTCGTCCGCCAAGGTGGGTAAAAAAGAACGTGCAATGCGCATGCGCAATGAGGGAGTACTCTATAGCATTATCGCGTCCATGTTGCTGAAGGCTTGTCGGGAAAATCCCAAGGTTGAGAAGTATTTTCACATCGGTGACATCACACCCATGAAACATGCAGTGAGGGAATTACTAGTGAAGGAAAGCGAGGAGGAATACAGGCTGAGGTTTTATCTCAGACACATGGGACCAGAGAGAACCTACCAGGTATGTCCTGTTTGTCAGGGATAGAGTCTTACATAATTCCCCAGGAAGAATAACAAGTATGACATATTCCACGCAAATCAAGAATTTTTTTTCAAACATTCCAAAGACTTGACATAACAGGGCTCTCAAAAATTTGACCTTCCAACTGATGTTTTTTTTACTGTTATCCAATGATCTAGTTCACATAATTTAAGTGATAACGGCAATTTACTGAATAATTACATTGAGGGTATGATAAATTTTAACCCCTAACAATGGTGATAAAAATAGAACCACAAAAGCTCGTTTATATGCTAACACAGGTTGCTGCAGAGTTAATTGCAGTATGTTATTGCTTAATTAGATTCTTATTATGAGGACTTCTAAATGTTTTTTAATTTATGCTTACAGTCCATAAGTTGTGTGTTGTGATGGTCAGATCTGCAAGTTTTGTCTGTTATTGAAAGCTACAAAATGTTTTGTTGTTATTTTGCCATTATTATTAGATGCAGACTGGCTACCCACACGACACAGCTAAGGGCACGGCACTCCTGCGTATCAACCAGTCACTGACTATTGAAGAGAGGCACACAGTACAATGGCTACTGAGTCCATGTTTGGAGGGATGCTACATCTCCCCCACTAAAATGGCAGGATGGCTAGTGCCAGGTAACTTGATGGTAATCTTAATATGTAGAGAACAATGCACAACACATTGGATGTCAGACAATATGCAAGAGGCAAGATGGTTATACTAGCCCCTGAGTTCACATTAATTCATAATTAATACACCTGTGTTAGGAAATAAGGTGATAACACTGGTCCATGAGTCTGTAATAATTGATACTCAATGTGATGGCTTGTGTAAAAAAATGGTCATGTTAGTGTAAAACCCCATAGTAATTAGTACACAATATTGAAGTGTCAGGTAAAAGGCTTGAAATACTGGTCTAGGATTTATAATCAATTCAGTTTATTCAACGATAAATAACTCTAATTGCTAACTCCATTCACATATTTCCAGATGAGTTGCTGGCATCTAAGGGCATATAAATATTGCTGCCCTGTTTGAAAATATCGGACACCAGACCACTTTGGTTTACGAAGTATATCATAAGCTTTCTTTTACCGTGTTTTAAACTACAATGGGAAAACATCCCAAATGATGTGTACAAACAAGAGTACTCTGTCAACCTCCATCAATACCCAACACAATAAATATTGCTAATGAGTGAAGTGATGGAAATACTAAAACCAAGATTTAAAGAAATTACACACAGGAAGTTGCCATATATGTAGGGTACCAGTGAATATAAAATGTTTCAATTTGAACCCAGTAGTAGCCCTGTAAGAAATACCTTTCTTATGATGTATATAACATATTTCTAGTAACATGGTTTCAGAAAATTAAATGAAAAAGCGCCACTTGTCAACTAATTTGTAAGGCTCATTATGCATTGTTGCCAGTACATACGTAATATATACATACATACATATAATATAATGAAAGAATCAGGGGCGTTTCACAAATGATGTCAAACTTAAGCAAGTTTTTCGGTTATGTCATATAACAACAGTGGTTTTATTTGTCATGTGACCTTTTATTTCTATTCAAAATATACTACTGGTGACATAAGGATAATTCCTGTTTTGAAATGTAAAACTTTGTTACCACATACAAACTTTCCAAGGACTACTTTAGTGAGTAGTTTGTATATTTATGCTTTATTTACAACCATTTCAAATTTCGAAGTGGGAAAAGAAATTAAAGTCGGCCTTATTTAAGTCTTTGTTTACAAAAGTTAAGCCCACTGCCAGATTGACTTAACTTTAAGCCCTAGACTTAGCCAAAGCTTAGAGCTTTCTGCTGTATGAAATCTGTTCAGTCTAAGACCACAGACTTAGCCTGAATTAATGACAAAAAGTCCAAACTTTAAATCTAAGTCCAGGCTAAGCCCGTTTGTGAAATCAGGCCCAGGTTTACAACAAACAAGGAGTATATTTTCTGGTCACTCAGGTCACAAGATAATTTACAATGAATAAAGTCATTACTAGACAAACTCACTTGACACTATAACAAAAATTTCAGTGTGCAGTCACAATGCAGAAACATAAAGCTTAAATAAAAACCAGTCACATGACACTCAGCAAATGAAATCTTAACATTTAATATGTAACTATCATGGAAGAATCTTTGGCTTGTAAAGCATAATGACATGGTGATAATATGACAAATTCCTATTACTTCCAATATGGCTTATCAGTACAAAGTTATAAATCTGTTACCACCACCAAAATATGAACATCTCTTCCTTATGCCATTGAGTCTGAGTTATTTTGAGTTAATTTGGAAACAAATGCCGCCAATTACATATACTGCCTTGTCAAAGGGTCATAAAAAGAAATTCAGGGGAAGAGTTATTCTGTTTCACAGTGATGGTGAGATCTATCAAGAGAGTCAACCGTAAGATCATCTGCAACCATTCTGTGAGGACGCTTGCTCTTCACTCCAAAGAAGGACTCACTGCGGTGATCGTATGCACCTCTAAAGCTGACAGGGAAACATTCACGGCAAAAGTCCACTTTGATATTGGTGTGGAAATCCAGGAACTTCCGAAGTACTACAAGATACCCCATCCGTATCCTAAGTATATCCGGGCAGTTGCTCAAAAAGGCAGAGAATTGGTTCGCGACATTAAGATGGGCTTCGAAAATGGAGAGCATTCCATCTGTCTCACATATGCTATGGTAAAGATAACTAAAGGGGTAACCTTGCCTGACCTTGGTCCGAGGTCAAAGACAATGATTAGTGGACTGAATGTGAGTACAGTTAATCCAGATTTGGACTATGGATTATTGAGCTCCTCCCTCAATAACTTCAGCGATGAAAAGAATGGAAGGGACTCCTGTCTCTGGAAGATTGACTACACTGAGCTGGAAAAGGTAGGTTTTTTATTTTTATTTATTTGGGGTTTTACGTCGCTTTCAACACTGTACAGGTCATATCATGATGGGTAGTTGGAAGGGCAGAAGAAACCAGTACATACAGTTGGTCAAGGTTCTGAACTGTAAACTGTCGACCAACAGCAAGAAACTACCAGCTTTCCCATTTGTGGTAGAGCCGTGAACAGAACCCCGACCTCAGAGGTGGGAGGCGAGAGTGTTACCACTCTGCTACCGTGGCCCCCTGGAAAAGGTAGGTGACAAATATTTATTTTAAAAATTTGGGTGTTTAATTTATTTCTAGAGGGGAACATTCATTCTGGAATCTTGGTGTACATGTATACATGTTTTTTGGCTTTCAATATCCGACGACTGATTTGCTGCTCATCAGTGTAAATTTTGTGATCACATATACTCAAAATAACAATTCATCAAGTAAGATAATTCGATAAAATTGATAAATAGATAGCTGTCATATCTAAATAACAGCCTAGTAGTTTAAGACTAGGCTGCTAACCGACTAGGCTGCTGTGAAACTTAAAAAAACTGAGGTCAAACTGAGTGACAACTCTATTGGCATCATGGCCAAACTGGTTCAATAAAATGTAGTGACAAGTAGAACTAAGAATAAGATTTCAGTTAAACAAATTTACAGAAAATGTTGTGAGGTAAAGGCCAAACACACATAAAAGTAAGGTCACACACAAACAGACATAAGTGAGGAATCCCCATGCAATCCATATATCCAGTAGGTTATATATCAAACACCAGTAAACCAAAAACACTGGTGATCATAGTATACTGTAACTAAATAAAATATTTTAAAATGTACCGGGGGAGGAAAAAAGGTTTCATATAGGAGGGCTGGTAAAAATTTAAGAAAAACTTTTGGTTTTCTCAATCATTTATGCATGGGATTTTATGCAACAAAAAACCAGCAGGAAACTCTGTAAAATAGCTTTCTAATAAATTCTTCAAAAGTATGGTATGTAAGAAAAATGGTTTTCAGTAAAAGCAGTTACAAGCATTTTGTTTGAAATATGTGATGGAAGTGGTGAATCTTATTTACAACAATATTTGTCTGAAAATGTATCTACATTCTATTATAACAAGTAAAATCTTATAAAGGAAAGGTAGATGAGTTAAACAATTTTTAACTGCTCTTGGATATTTAAACTAAATATCAGAAAAATAAAGCCCGGGCAGTATGTTAGTATTCCCTGGCGCCCTTTACTATGGATATATTCTACCGATTCAGGGTAAACATATGCTGATATTCTATGACCATGTTTGCATAAAATATATTTCATAGAAGTAGCTGGGCGACCGTCATTGACGGATTTACAAGTATATGTCTGGGTTTCGTGCAACAATAGTTGTCACGAATTTTCATTGAAATACGCTAGTCTTTCACATTATTGTAATTATATTTATGCAGTACGATTGTTCAACGTCATTTCAGTGCATTTAATATGGTCGTATTTTGGAATTAAAATGGACGATAATTGTGTCACTTTGTTGTCAGTAAAGTGACACAACTGGCAGTTTATTCTGTGAGTGATAATTGACATGTATATTTTTATAAATATGTCAAAATAACATACAATAATGATATGTGACAGAACATAGTTTATTATTCTAAACACAGTGGTTAAACATTATAAAAATTGGACCAGAAAAAAGAAAGTTATGGTTTCTTAAACTGCGTTTCAATGTACAAATGAAGTACAGCAGTGGCATAACTTACTCAGGGGCCACGGTGGCAGAGTGGTAACACTCTCGCCTCCCACCTCTGAGGCCGGGGTTCGATCCCCGTGATGGCCTTAAGTGGGAAAGCTGGTAGTTGCTTGCCATTGGTCGGCAGTTTGCAGTACACAACCATAGCGAACTCTATGTACTGGTTTCCTCTGCCCTTCCAACTACCCGTCGTGATATGACCTGTACAGTGTTGAAAGCGACGTAAAACCCCAAATAAATAAATAAGCATAACTTACTCAATTATCGGCCATTTAAAACCCCTTTAGTTATTTCTGACGGCTCCAGAAACAAATTACTGGGCTACTGGTTACCGGATATGCAGCCAAGAAAGGCATTTCTTCAGAGCTTTAGCTGATGATTATTGCATCATAATCCATGCTGAAGAGATATCTACAGTTAAAAATCGATGATTTTTGCAATTTAGTGGCGCCACATTCTCTGGCTGGTTTTAAATTCTTTCTCTAATTAAAAAGTTGACCTACCCTATAAGTTATATTTAAAAACTTGTATAAACCTCAGATTCAGATGAATATGGTTTACATATATTTATTTTTGTCTATATTTGCAGCTTTTATGGGATCCAATTACAATTGGCATGACTTTCTTTATATTTATTCATTTTGCCAATTTTTTCATTATTTTGAGCAGTGTGGAAAGGGCTTTCTTCTGGTGATAGTATTCCATGGTATCGGATCGAAATGGTGTATACAGTCCCATTCAATGACCAAGTAATTAACATGTCTAGCATTTCAGTACATTTTCTCCCACTTCTATGGCTCCGGGTTTGAATCCAACTTCTGCTTACATATCAGATTTACTGATTACCTGTTTATATACAGTTATGATTTGTTGTACATTTTTAGCACATCGCTTCCTCAGTCAAACACCAGGCCTCATTCCGGTGTATCCAGGAAGCCTTCCGACTCTACAATGTCATGTCTACATGTGGCGGGAAGGTCCTCCCAATCCTCAGCACAGATTCTAAGCGATCTCTGGGTCTTTGGCTTTACAAACAGAGTGACCAGGGCTTCCAAGACATGATGACTGCCTTCATGGCTCTCTTAGAACTTTCCGGAGCATGTGTCCAGAACGGGTTCTGTCCATCATTTTGCGATACAAGTGTCAATACCATGGCAGGGATGCTCAGGGATGTGGATACTGAAGCTGGAGAGGATTCCTATAACAACAGTGACGTCATCAGTGAGCACCTGGGATCACAGATGAGTGAAAAGCTAGAGGAAAATAACCTGCTGAATTTGTATAGTATTATAGAAGAAGATGACGTCCCAAGAGCTGTGGAATTACTGAAGATCTGTTAGAGACATGTGTATCTCTTATCATCCACCAGTTTACTTGGAAAAATCTACTGCACTACATAATTAGATGTTATACCAAGTTCACAGCTTTCTTTCCTGGGCCCACAGGCTTCAACCAAACAGGGTCATCTAAATTTAGTTGTGGTTCTGTCAGCTTAGTATTTTTGAAGGATAACTTTGTGGTGATTTGTGTTTGAGTAGAATGTTATGGTTGAAATTCAACATAAGCTGAGAAACATTTTTCATTCAAGACCAATTTTTTTTCTTAAAATGCTTGAAAAAAACTTCCATCATCCTTCACGAGCTATATGGAGACATAGTAGGACAAGTTGCCCATGAATCCATTCCTTTCCCCATCAGCGTTTAGAATGTACTATAGAACGGTCAAGGGAGGTGAGTCAAACATTAATAAAAATCTCAAATGGCGTTTGCTTTCCGAGCTGTGTCGAGATACTCTTGACATATTCTAGCCAAATATAAATACAACCAAAAGCACCAGTTTAATCTTGTTCAAATAGGAGACAGACTAAACCACAACTGAAGGTAGACCCACCCTTTTGGTTGTACCTCATGACCCCAGCACAGAAAGGTCTGACCTAGGAATTAACTTTTGAGGTGGGCGAAACCCCAAGTTTGGTGTAATAATGTGGCTTAAGCCATTCAACCTTACATAATCTTTAGAAAATCAGCTCACAATATTTTCAGTCACATTTTGGAAATCATGTCAGTCTACAATGAGTTTTCTGAAGGGTAACATCACAGATTCGGGATGTTTTTGTTGGTGTGCACTCTAAGCTCGACTGGTAAATTCAAGCTTGTTTCTGAAAAGTTTCTCCAGTGTTTCTGTCAAAATGTTTTTGGTAATTTATTAATGTATCCAAGCTGGTATAAGCATTTATATCATACAGTGTATATGAGGATTGTCCAAAGAAGTATATGATGACTTTGTATAAATATCAACACTGTGTATAAGAAATAGATAAACTTTTTGTGAATTACATTGGTAAAATGTATGAGTGTCCATGCTGAACTTACTGAACACAATATAAAACTAGTATCTAAGTGAGTGACATTTGCTGTTTGATTACCATAAATAAAACAGCATGCTAGATTATGTTGTGTATAATGTGACCATTTTACATATTGTAATATTCTGTAGCCAGTTAAATTTAAATAACATGTATGTATGTTACTCTTGTTGTTCTTTGTTAATTTCATTTTTTTATTTTGAAATAAATTTGTGTGCATGAAATATTGTTAAAGGATGGATGTTTTAAATATCTTGATTGACTGACTTACTGATTAATTGATTGGTGCCATGTGTTTACTATAAAATCATTTGGACATAAATGCCTGTGGTCATTTTAGTCTCATTGGAATCTGATATTATGGCAGGATGTTTTTGAAAGGGGGAAACAATAAAACTACTTGCTCCTGCCAAATAGTATCCTATAAATAAACATAGCACACAGTGTATTGTATAAACATCCACTGATGAATGAGGAGTTACAATATATTTTAGGATGGATAGGGTGCAGGAAAAAAGACGGCAAAGCCTGCATGATTCCTTGTTTAGCCAATCAAATCGAATGATAGCCGTGCCATGTTAGAATATATTGTATATTTATATTCAAACACTATTTAACCCATCATAAACTCACAAGCCCAAGCTCCCTAGTGACTGATGTTTCCCTAAATGAAAGACAGACTTAGTTGTGACCATTTATCAATATCTCCGGGTTCTTAAGCTTACCATTGGATGCAGGAACCAATGAAAACCAATTGGCATTTTAAGTGAGTGTCGGAGCCACTCTATGTATCTGTCTGTAACCGGATGGAACCCATGTGTTCTGTGTTCCCATATGAGTGTATGACCAATTTGCCACAGAAGATTAAAAATTATGTTTTATTTTTATGTTTATGTTATTGTTTTATCATGTCCATAAAGGTGATATCTGTGGAACTGATGTGTGGTTTCAGGTCTTAGGTGCATGAACAGTCTGATGTGGTACATATGTTGCAGTTTGATGTTGCCTTTCTCTGCCTTATATCCTGAGGATGTATTATAAAGACGGGAAGTGCACAGTGAACGAAAAACTGTCTGTGCACACAGAATCAGTGGACGTAAAACATGTGATAACCGCTCGCCAAAAACAAAAGTGCTGTTTTGAATTGCTTGATTGTATGTTGGTAGTAAAATCATCTGCTTTTATGAGAGCGATCATGCATTCAAAACAATATGGCGGCAGGGATATTTCTGGAAACAACCAGTGCAATTGCACATTGCAAAAGGTACTTCAGGGATGGGACCAGCCTCTGATGAGACAACTAACCTGATTGTTGAAATGCAGATGTGTATATAAGAACATAACAGTATAATGCCAATAACTCATTGCTAGTGAACTGTGTAGTAGTGACTGACACTTATTTCTTATTATTCTGTGTACCTTTACAATGAGTGTGAAATCTTCTATTGTTGGTCACAACACTCCGTTTACAGCCTCATCCAGAAAGGACATACAGTGTAGTCACCTGGATATTAGAAGAAACAGACACTCCATTTTTCTATAAGAGACTACTTCTGATGAAACACTGAGCCTGATTAATGAACTCCAGTGCCAGAATGCACCTAAGCAACAAATTATACCCAAACACTGTACATGATTGGGGAAATGTACTTTTGTGAATAAACACAAAACACTCACAATCTCATCAAGTTATCAAACACTATAAGTTGTGAATTGAGTAACATAAGTATATCAAGTCATTTATTGAAAAATGCATGATACTATGTTGGTGAAATATGGGCGTACATTCAGATCAAGGATGTATGAACATATGCTCTCAGCGAAAAAAAAGCAAAGGAGAACTGAGAACAGTGCCAGTTTGCTAGTTTCTTTTATATTTTTGTCTTTTATAGAATAGAATAGAAACATTTATATAGCACAAAATTGATACAACATTCTCTAATGCACTCGAGATCAAAACGGGAAAGTCCAGGGATGTATCACGTCAAGATCCAAATTAGCACCCAACAAGGAGACACACTATGGTAAAAATAGGCATGATGTGATATTATAATTATATGCATTTATCACATTACCAGGAAATAGAGTTCAAAAACCAGTGACAATATTTCATGCTGATATCAAGATAAATATACAATTATTTCACCAAGAGATAATTTAATGGAAAATAGCTTGTGCTATGCTGAAATAACTTCCACATAAAGTATTAAATGGATGAGTTAATGACACTTCATCCTGGTAATACTTGTTTCCCTTATTGAAACTGTAAGGTGTAGTCCACGGTGTGTACAAGATTATGACTCAGTCAGCTGTCAGTATAACAGAGTGCATGAGGTGAGTGAAGGTAAATGGATGTTTTGCCACTTTAACACAAGGTTGCATAGGAACCTCAGACAGTGGTCAAAGGACAGCGGCATTTTACCCAAAGGCTATAGCTGCAGGTTATACTGCTTGTTATATGAATGATACACCAAATCTCGGAAGGGATGTGGCAGCCTTGGAAGCAGTTCCATTGCTGAGTAAAACCTCTAACACCGGGTTGTACTGCCTGTAGTGTGAATTGGGCACCTGTTTGCAGAGGCTTTTGTTCACTCATCCAGGGACATACCCCCAAGGGCTTTGTGATTTACCGCCATTATCTAGGATTAACATTCATTTTTTATTTTCTTTTTGGTGTGTTACAATGCAACTATGACAGAAACAGATAGGACATTTCTATCTGTTACATTAATGAATACTCTTCAACAAATAGAATAATTTTTAAACAAAAACATATATAAGATAGCTGTTGAAGAGAAACAATGTGTGTGGATATTATAGATTCAAAATCAGATGAGTATTATTTTATACCTGAGTTAACGGAAAGGATAAATATGGTACTATTTACTATGCGCATAACCTTTGTTCATTGCTATTGTACTATCAGAATAAGACAACTAAACTTTTCCTTAAAAGCAATGTAACTTTCTTGGTTTTTATGTAAGACTATATCAATATTTTATGTGGGTGTTCCACCACACGACTAAGGCTCCCATTTAAGGGTTTTTGAGGGTTGGTTTCAAAAATTTCCTTAGTCCCAGGCGTCCTGTAAGGGTCGGTTGTGGTCGGTTGGGGCCGTGTGAAAAATCAAACATGTTTGATATTTCTCCTGACCCCAACCGATTATTTTTTCAAAAACATAAACAAAATGTCTGGTCCCAGGCTTCCTCAGGCCTCCTCAGACCAAATTTACACAGTCCTATGTTGTCCCAGGCCGCCTGCGACCCTTAGTGCCTTAGTCCGAGGCCTCCTGTGACCCTAATGTGGGTGTTCCACCACATGACTAAGGCTCCGATTAAGGGTTTTTGGGGGTCGGTTTGAAAAATTTGCTTAGTCCCAGGCATCCTGTAAGGGTCAGTTGTGGTCGGTTAAATTAAACATGTTTGATATTTCTCACGACTCAAACCGATTCATATTTCCCGCCCTCAACAAAATGTCCAGTCCCAGGCTTCCTCAGGCCTCCTCAGACCCAAATTTACACAGTCGTGTGTTGTCCCAGGCCGCCTGCGACCCTTAGTCCCAGACCTCCCTAGCTTAGTCCCAGGAAGCCGGCTGTTAGTCCCCGACTCATATAAGATGCGTATGAATTTCATGCATGTGAAAGTGAATCGGTTCCATTAGTCCCCGGAAGCCTCAGATCATCTGCGGTGTCCTGGGACCCAAAAATCAAGGTCTGGGACTAAGCCCAACTAAGAGCAGCTGACCCTAACCGATCCAAACTGGCCTCCCCAGGACACCTGAGACCACGCAATTTTAGTCTGCGATGGTCTGAAGATGCCCCAGGAGGCCTGGGACTAACAACCGATTAAGAACCGACTATTTTCACGCATCTGAAAAACGAGGCAATGAGGAGGTCTGGGACTGTATAAGCGACCACGCACACATTCTCGTTGTTACTGACTGGCTACTGAGAGATGTGTGTCACTGATTTGTAGGGGTTTTCAGTTTTTTAAAATATATTATACTTGAGCTTAAGGTAAATTTCCCAGTTAGGAGACACATTTTACTATTTTTTATTACTTTGTCATTGACTGGATTATGAGGAAAGAGAAAGGAGGTAAGAGAGGAAGGAAAAAGATGGATGAGAGGGAGAAGGAAGGCAAAGTACAGGAAAGGATTAAGGAAGTCACAGAGGAAGGGATTGAGGAGATTGAGGAATGTACAGAAGCTATTGAGGGAGCTGTGGAAGAAGAAGAGAGGTGTGAAAAAGATACAGAGTGTCATTCATCAGCCAAGAGAGCCAGGGTGTGTGCAACTTTTACTGACAGTCAGGAAATTTCCATTGTGGAATTTGTAAAGCAGCGCCCAGAACTGTATGACAAGGAACATCCACGTTTCCATGACAGGAACAGAAGAGAGGCTCTCTGGGCAGAAATATCTGAAGAACTGAAGCTCCAGCCCTTTGATGTCAGAAGGTGGTTCGAATCCCAGCGAACGCGTTATGGCAAGCTGTCCAAGCTCCAATCTGGCCAAGCCCCGAGGGAGATGACCAAGAAACAGTCCTGGGTCTACGAACAGATGGGTTTCCTTAAAACCCATATCAGATGAAAGGGGGCCAACAGAAGTTCAGGGTTCGAGGCCAGTCCAAATACCAGCAGGCAGGACGAATCTCGTGGATCTACTACTGATACAGAACACCTTGAGTCCAGTGTCCTGAGGGAGAGGAGTCAGTCCATGCTTTCATCTACACCCGTTTCAACAGACTCCAAGATTCTCGAGCACTTTGACCAGATTAGGACATTGATCTCAGGTTTTCTGCAGCAGAAGTCAAACAGGCAGCCCTTCTTTGACTACGGGGCATCAGAGGCCGAAAAGATGACCCAAGAAGAATTTGAAGACCTAAAGGGCAGGATATTTAGAGACATTGAAAGTATTAAGAGCAACCGTAGACGTCAGCCACTGCCCAGAAGATCAGCCACTATTACCACGGAGTCCCAGAGGGTTGGCCTACTGCCAACAACCACTCAACAGGTGTCTAGTTCCACTCAAGCAGCAGCTGGCAGCAGTTTTGTGTACTATACACCAAGCCCCATTGGTTTTGGTAACCCTACATCAGTCCTAACTGTACAGGACGAAGGGAGCAGACACAACCTAAGTGGAATATTAAGCCAGCTACCAGATCTAACATCAATACAGATCGTCGAGCAGCCTCAGCAACCGCAGTAGCAGCTCTTTGCTATCACCACTTCAGCACCGCCTCAACAGCAGCAGCAGCCTCCTCAGTAGCCATCCAGTCAGGGCAGGTCTTTGACCTGCCAGGCCCTTTTCAGGGCCACCAAATCTTCCAAAAACTACTTATTAAGCCACATGCTATTCACATTCCCCTCCCAAAACAAAACAAGTTCAGTACAAATACTTATCACAAAAAAAATAATAAAAGTCCAACACCCACACCACCCCAAACATGAAACAAATAACCCATGGTACCACACATAACAATAAAAGGCCACATAAAGAAAAAATAAAAAAAACTCCTAATATGGCCAATAACCAGCCCATTTTTAGCTTAAAATCCATAGGATAGTTTAAAATATTTAATTGAAAAGTCCAACACTTACACCTTCCCTAGATTTAAGAGATTATCACATAGCAGGCCAAAAACACAAAGAACAAAGACCAAACTTAACCCCCAATTGACAAACAGACAAACCCACTTCCAAATAGAACCACCAACCAAAAAACTGACAAACCCAAGAGCAAACAGAACACAAACCAAAAAACTGACAAACTATTTTGCAAACATAACCCCCCCATTATTGAAACCATTTTGGTGGTTAAATCCCATTTAAATTTGTCAAGTGGAGTAGAAGAATTTAATTATAAGATTTCTAGGAAAACATTTCTCTTTCAAATATATTTCCCCCAAAAAAACTAATGTAAATAAAATTAGGATGTAGCTTTCACATTATCTACAATATTTATTCTATTAAACAATTAATGTTTGGGTTTGTGTCTTGTTTTTCAGAATAATGCTTAACACTGTCTGTTTGTCAGTTGGGTGGCTTATGTTGGACATTGGGTTTCTCTGTTTGTCAGTTGGGTGACTTATGTCGGGCATTGGGTTTGTCTGTTTTTTGTGTGCGTGATTTCTGTTGGGCATTGGCTTTGTCTGTTTGTTGGGTGTGTGATTTCTGTTGGGCATTGGCTTTGTCTGTTTGTTGGGTGCGTGATTTCTGTTGGGCATTGGGCTTGTCTGTTTGTTGGGTGCGTGATTTCTGTTGGGCATTGGGTTTGTCTGTTTGTTGGGTGGGTGACTTATTTTGGGAAAAGGTTGTGATATTTGGAACAAGCACAGCTTATTAATTGTTTTTGGAATATTTGGTAGTCCTGAAAAGGACTGGTTATTAGTCCTGAAAAGGACTGGTTACTGCAGCAGGGTTTCTGTCTGGGCCACCACCAGCAGCACCACCAATCAATCCACAATCACCAGGCACATCATCATCCTCCCCAGGCTGTTGACCACCATGATGACCTTGATACTGGCTTCTCAGTATGTTGTGCAGGACCACACAGGTCAAGACCACTTCTCTGACTGTTACTGGGGGTAGTTCAATGAACCTCTTCACTCTGAATCTTGAGACCAGGATGCCAAAAGCGTTCTCAACAACTCTCCTGTCCCTTGATATTCTATAGTTGGCAATCCTTTCCTCTCTGGTTAACATCCTTCTGCCATAGGGTTTCATGAGCCAGGTCTTCAGGGCAAAAGCATCATCTGCCAGAATGAAGTAGGGGACATCTCGACCACCCTGGGTTATAGGAGCTGGGTCAAGGAAGCCTATCCTGCCATCCTCAATCCTCCTCTTCAGCTGAGAGGCATTAAATATCTGGGCATCTGAGCAAGATCCAACTGTACCCACATCCACCCATCTAAACTTGTACTGTCCATCTACCAAGGCCAACATTACTATGGAAAAGAACCCCTTGTAGTTGTGGTACACGGCTCCAGTGTTCTTGGGTTTCTTCAGGGCCACATGCTTTCCATCAAGGGCTCCCAGGGCATGTGGAACATTCCATCTGATTCTGAATTCCCTCTCTAGGTCTTTCCACTCATCTGGAGTAGTAGGACATCTGAGGTACTTTCTGGTGAACTCAGCCTGGATGGCCCTGCATACTTCTGGTAGAAACCTGGAGATGGTGGATCTTCCAACCCTGAACTGACAGGATAATGATGTGTATGACTCTCCAGTGGCCAGATATCTGATGGTGAGGGCTAACTTCTCCCCAACACTGATTGGGGCTCTGTAGTTGGTGGCCTGCCTGGCTATACATGGTTCCAGTCTGGTCTTCAGCATTTCAAAAAATTCTGGGGTCATCCTCATGTAGTTGGTGAATCCTGGAATATCTGTGGCATACAGATCAGCCATAATGTTGTGGTAGGCCCCCCTCTCCTCTCTCTGTAGTAGCCATGGCCTGACCCACATATTGTGCCATCTTCTAGGTCTCTGTATGGGTGCTGGTGCTGGTGGTGGTGGTTGCTGTGGTCAACGTAGAAATAGGAAATACATCATTATATGTAACTGAACAAAAACTAAAAAAGCCCTAAGTTGTTGTTGAATCTTCCATTAAAAGGTGGCATCCTGCTGTGTTCCTAGAAAAGCAATGACAATTAGATTGCGGATTTTATGTATACATACCCAGAAAATCCAGCTTCTTTGCAAAACAAGATTCGGCGATCCTGGTCTGGGGAAGACTGAGGAGGCCTGAGGATGCCTGGGGAAGCCGATATTTAATCATGGGTTGGTCGGGGTTTAGTCACAGGAGGCCTGAGGTGTCCTGGGACCCAGTCGGTTTGTCTACGACAGGATTGTGGTTGAAACCGACCAGAAACGCGGCTTAGTCGGTTCTTAGTCCCAGACCAGTCAGGGACTGTTTGGGGCCGCCTGGGGCATCCTGAGGCCGATCTGTTCTTAATCCCAGACTTCAAAACCGGTTCAGTTTTCCCGCCCATTTTACCTTTTTTTTCACCGACTGTCCATGATTAAGGGTCGCCGAAAGGATCAGGGCTTAATCCTTTGGTGGAACAGGGGCATTAGTCCCATTGCAAAACAAGAATCGGCCATCTCGGTCTGGGGAAGCCTGGGGACGCCTCAGGACACCTGGGGGTCGGGACTTAATCGTGGGTTAGTCAGGGCTTAGTCTCAGGAGGCCTGAGGCGTCCTGGGACCCAGTCGGTTTGTCTACGACAGGATCGTGGTTCAAACCGACCAGAAAAATGGCTTAGTCGGTTCTTAGTCCCAGACCAGTTAGGGACTGTCTGAGGCCACCTGGGGCCTCCTCAGGCTTCCTGAGACCAATCTGTTCTTAATCCCAGACTTTGACACCGATCCAGTTTTCCCGCCCATTTTTGCTTTTTTTTCACCGACTGTCCACGATTAAGGGTCACCGACAGGATCGGGGCTTAATCCTTTGGATGTCCTTTTGGATGTCATGTCATCTACCGACCTCCGACCACCAGTAACAGCAAATTTATTGAGGAATTCAACTGTTTCATGGACGCAGCTGCTTTGTCACCACAGGAAAACATTATGCTGGGAGATGTTAATATCCAGCTAGACAGTCAAAACTGCTGGTCAGATAATTTCAACACAGTTCTGTTGGATTTTGATTTTACCACCTACACACATCAATTTCCTCATCTAAACCAAATAAACACTCAGGGCTGCGCAGCTTCATAGTAGGGGCTCCCACAGAGTGGAACAAGCTTCCTCAAGTCATTAGAACCACAGAAAGCCATAGATGTGTCGATAAAAGTGTAGTAAGATAAATAGGTTAATGATTTGTGAATAAGTGTCAAACAACTAATTAAACATGCCAAGTTGTGAAGGCCTGCCAGACGGCCCATGTCCACAGAAATCTATGGGCAAGGATGTGAAATTTAGGTATGCTGAGCTAAATTTGTGTGTTCATTGTGTGAAATGACTAGAAGAGAGCAAGATGGTGCATTCATTAGCAAAAGTTTAATTGAAGAAACAACACAAAGAAAGGGCAAGGGCCCTGAAGTTTTTAGTGAATCAGTGAACCAAAAAGTAAGCAAAGTCACTTCATGCATGGTCAATGCTGATATGGATATACATGATAATCTGGGTGCATGTGTGGGATTTAGAGGTAATAACACAGTACTGAACGATCTCTCTGAAGATAGTGATAATGATGACATTACTAAAGTGAAACAAAGTTACAGTAACAGGAAAGAAATGCATCAAGAACTGTTCCTGCAACCTCTTGTTGCTTATATAATCTATTCATTCCAGAGTAGCTCATATGAAAACATAAAGTTAGCAGTGATGGGCCACTTCTCCCTGGAACAGATAGTTGGAGCAAAGAATGACCTGTGGGATTTCTGTGGTACAGACATGTTGGGTGAGAAGTTGAACAGAAAGAATACTAACAATAGGTCTATGGTTGAGGCTCATGTTACAGACATTCTGAATGCAATAGTTAAGCTTGATAAGGCTAAGAAGCTTCCATTAACAGTGATTGATACCTCTTCTCTGAGTATCATACCTAGGTCACATCCAGAGGAACTCAACAATATTTCCCTTTGCGATAGGCTCAACAGATTGGAAGCAAGAATGGTATCAATGTAAGTTACCATGGACAACACTGTTGCCAAAAACTTTGAATTAGAAGAAAAAATTTCTCATATGAACAGCTATGCCAGTGTTCTCTCCAAGAGGCAGTCACAAGGAGTGACAGGTGCCGGCAATTCCAGCTCTTCTCTTTCTGCAAAGTTCAATTCCAGGGTTACACAAAATGCGACAGTGGACAATTCTGTGATGCAACCCAGTTCTAGGGTGGTTGATATGATGGGTATTGAAACTCCTGCAAATAAAGGTCCTCCTAAAGCAGAAGCATATGGTGTCCAAGACAGTCAGTCTGTAACTTCAGATGAGGGGTTTCAAGTTCCCAAACAACAAGTCAAGCGCCTTAGAAGACAAGAAGAAGGAATAACTTTGTGCAAGGGTGTGCCAATATTGCCAATAGCAAAATCAAAGGAGCACCTGAACCAGACAGATGTCTGTTTATCTACAGAGTGGACAAAAATACTGACATTGAAGACCTTAGAGACTACATTATCAAGCAAGGTTTTCTAGTAAGGCACTTGGAGTGTGTGTCCAAGCCTGAGTCCAAGTTCTGTTCATTCAGACTAACGGTGCCAATATCTCAATTCAAGAATCTATTTAATCCATCTCTTTGGCCGGAGGGATTTAGGATAAGGAAATTTGTAGTGAACAATCGAGGCAGCAATAACCAGAACACTTATTCTGCATGAATAAGAACATAAGGATTGCAACATACAACAGTCATGGCTCTGGTGCTGGTCGTCTTGAGTATGTGAAGAAACTAAGTAATAACCATGATATTATCCTAATACAAGAGCATTGGCTGGTACCTCAGCAGTTTCATATGTATAATAATATGCTAAGTAACTTTAATAGTCACTGCATATCTGGTATAACAGATGGTAAACTTCTTAGTGGTCGCCCTTATGGTGGGTGTGCGGTGCTCTGGAATAAAAATATAAAGGCTTCAGTAACCCAGTAAATTTGTGCTGTCCATCTTGTAATTGGAAATTCTCTTTTTCTATGTTCTGTATATATGCTTACAGATTCATCACTGACAACTGAAGAATATAAATCTACATGCTTTGAATTGTCTGCTCTGATAAAAGTGCTGATTATGACGGTGTAGTCATTGGGGGTTATTTCAATATTTCATTCACTAGGTGTAGTAATAATCTTGAAGTGTTAACTAAATTTTTTAATGTAGAAACTCTGAAATGTGCATTACATCATACAAGGTCTAATGTTACATACACATATGAAAGCAAAAGCTCGGGTCAAAAGTCCTTAATTGAACACTTTGTACTGAGTGAAAATCTTTTTGATAGAATTCTGTGCTACGACACACTCTCTGACATTGATAACCTATCTGACCACCTTCCTGTAAGCATAAGTCTAGATTTGAATATTACTGCTGCAGGTATTGATATACCAAGAAATTGTTTCATTGACTGGAACAAGGTACTAGACCATGATGTTGAAAGGTATCAATGCCTCCTAGATGTTCATCTTAAAGCCGTCTATCTTGAAAAGGAAGTTCTTAATTGCTCTGATTTCAATTGTCATAAAGAAAGCCACAGATCACATTTACAAAGTTACTATAAATGTATAATTGATGCCTGTACTACTGCAGGCAGTGTATTTTCAAAGAGTGTTAGTAAGTCTAGCAGAAAATTAGTCATGGATGGTCTGACGTTGTAAGTGATTATAAGAAAAAAGCTCTTATGTGGCACTCTATTTGGAAGACAAATGGCTCACCTAGGTTTGGTCTCATTGCTAACATCAGGCGTAAAACTAGAGCTGATTACCACAGAGCTGTTAAATTTGTTAAAGTAAATAGAGAAATATTAATCACCAATAAAATGGCTTATGATCTTAGTAGAAATAATACACAAAATTTCTGGGATGCAGTTAAAAAGGTTACTAAAACTAAAATACTTTTTCCAAATAATGTTGACAGTTGTTGTAGTGAGGAAGCTCTCAGTAATCTATTTGTGAATAAATACAGAAGTTTGTACAACAGTGTTTCATATAATGTAAATGAATGTAATAAACTGAAAACAAAGATTAATGATAATATAAAAGAGTTGGGTGCTAAAAATAAGTGTGGTGGTCTTCATAAATTTACTGTTGCTAATGTGAAAAATGCAATTTCTGATATGAAAAGAAATAAAATTGATTCTGATGGGGAGTATTACTCTAACCATTTTATTTATGGTACACATAGATTGATAGTAGCTCTTATGATTGTACATGGATTCTCCCCTAGTGAATTTCTAAAGGCTGTTGTGATTCCTATTCCTAAAAATAAAAAGAAAAGTCTTAATAACTCTGACAACTATCGTGGGATTGCTCTAGGAAACATTACTGGTAAGATTATGGATATAATGATAATGAATTGTAGTAAGAACACTTTCAAGACCTGTGATTTACAGTTTGGATTTTAAAAAGGCCATTCAACTATGCAATGTACTTTTGTTGTTAATGAAGTCATTCAATATTACACAAATAAAAAAAGTGATGTGTATGTTATGTTATTGGACGCTAGTAAAGCTTTTGACAAAGTCCATTATATGAAATTATTTAATCTTCTGTGTAAAAGGGGTTTGTGTGCTGTGATATGTCACCTATTGTTGTACGTGTACACCAATCAAACAAGAAGCGTTAAATGGGGAAGTCAGCGTTCTTGTAATGTTTCGATTTCTAATGGTGTTAAACAAGGAGGCATATTATCTCCTGTCTTATTCACAATTTATATTGATGTGTTGTTTACAATGTTGAAAGACAGTGGCCTTGCCTGCCATATTGGTACAAATTTCATGGGTGCTGTAGGGTATGCTAATGATATTGCTCTCATAGCCCCTCCAGTTATGTCTTTAAAGAAAATGTTACACATATGCGATAAATTTGGTGGTTCTTATGATGTCACATTTAATGTCTCCAAGTATCAGCTTATTCATTGTAGTAACTATAGGGATAAATTTAATGGCGTTTATCATAATGACTTTTTATAAAGAAATCAGATTTTGCTTGTCATTTGGGTAATGTAATAGGACCTAATCCTGATAAATTATATGATTTGGTCATAAATAAATTTATCACCAGTTTCATTGGGTTAAATGTAATGTTCAGAAAAGCCTCTGTGAATGTGAAATATCATTTATTTAAGACATTTGGTATGAACCTGTATGGCAGTCTTTTCTGGGATCTCAGTAGTGAAAAAGTAACATCTTTTTATACTTTGTGGCATAAATGTCTGAGGAAATTACTGGATCTTCCTTACACCACACATTCTAGATTTATATAATTAATTGTGAATGATGTGCCTGTTGAGGCCCAATTATATAGAAGAGTCAATAACTTTATGTGTAACATGTCAGCTAGCACTAATTTGTGTGTCAAACTGTGTATTAAATTGGTTATAAATGGTAGTTGTTCTAATATATCCAGAACTTTGAATCATATTATTTACCATACTAATGTATCAATGAAAGTAATGTGTAATACTAAATGTCAACTTTGAAAAGCAGTGAGAGATCACAATACAATTAATGAAGAAGACTTAAAACATGTAGGAAATATTAAATATTTGTTATCTATGAGGGTCTTTAAAAATGGGTTTACTGCTAGAGAAATAAATACCATGCTAAATTTTGTATGTACCACATGAGACACTAAGTTACTTTTCTATGTAGTTTATATAACTCTCCTGTATATATTTTATGTATAATTCTGTTCTTATTTTTCATCTGTACTACTATGTGTTTTTTTGTATTTTTTTTCTTTTGTTCTTCTATTTTTTGCAATTAACCAACATTGATCAACTTTGTGCTTTGTAGGCATGAGAAATAAATAAATAAATAAATAAATAAATACGGGCTATTAACCACTTGGTTAACCATAAATTTGGGAATATTAATTCTATTAAGCTCTCTTCATTATTCAGTAGTATTTGCTTTCAGAGAAACATCAGGATAGCTCTGCTAATATTCTATAACGAAACCATTTCAGATTACATCCTTTTCACATATAAAGCTATTTTAGGTAAAATCAGATTACGAAATCATTTTAAAATGTATCTTTTTCACCTGTAACTCTATTTCAGCTGAAATCTCTGTTTTGAACTCATTTCAGAGTACATCCTGTTGAAAGTGTTATTCTACTTTCATTTTTTTTTTATTTATCTATGGAAGAGTAGAAGAGCCAAAGTAAGGGAAAAATGTTTACCTATATTTGTTGAATAACTATATTCAGTTAGTCCCTTTTAACTAGGAACCAGTATGTTTGCTTAGGAGGAACTCTTTTATTCAAATTGTCCTGTAATCTAGAAAGTATGTTTAAGTGGGTGGATCTGTTTCCTTTGAGGTTGAACTTACAGCCTTCAAGTGCATTTTAATAAACCATGTTGATTGTCTCAAAGGGCTTTTTATCTTTCGAGACAGTGTTTGTATGTATAATTTTAGCTTTAGTTACATCAAGAAGTTCCAGGTTATTATATTTAAAGACAATGGGATGGTATGTCACTTTGTTTATGGTTGAACCCAGAATCTCTACTGGGCCAGAAAAATGTTAACCCAAGCCAGGGTTTTTATGTCTTCATACAGCTTAGATTTGATGTAAACAGGATGGCTCCCCGGCTACACCATTCACTTTAGTGGGCTCTCCCTTTATCCCTATGCCATACAGTTGGTCAAGGTTCTGTACTGTAAACTGCCGACCAACAGAAAGGAAAGTTGGTAGTTGCTTGCCGATGGTCTGCAGTTTACAGTACAGAACCTTGACCAACTGTATGGCATAGGGATAAAGGGAGAGCCAGCAAAATAACGAGCCACCTTCAGCCCATCCTGATTCCTGTCACTTTTCATTCATCAATGAGTAGTCATAATAACTACTTTTGAAGATAGTTATAACATCCCTAAAATTCAAAATTTTGTGAAATATTTTTCAATGTATTTGTTCATTAATCTAATTAATTGTTGAGGGTTTTATCTGGGCGGGGTGTTGTATGATGGGATTATGTCTGATGGTTTTTTTTGAGTGTGGAGTTTTATACCTTTAATCAGCAGGGTGTAAACACATAGTCCTTTGTAAACAGAGCATACACTTTGTACACAAGATCTATTAAAGGCCCATTTAAAATTGAAACTACTGATTCTTTTAAATTGTGATGTAAGAATTAGGCTGTTGTAAGTGTTATTAATGCCGTTGCATATGTGTGCACACAAACCTTAAGTACAAATAAGAAAATAAACATGTAAATATTGAGGATGTAGGTTCTTACTTTGGAGCACTTTTCATAATGCTTGACTTCCAAGTGTGTGTCTATATTTAAGTAGTTTAAAATATCCTCTCATTGAGTAGCCTCAACAAGGTGACACAAATCCGATAATAGAATATGTATCCTAAATTTAGATGAACATTTTTTATTAGTTTTCTCAAAATACCCTTTTTGTTGGGACCGGGTAGGTATTGATGTCAGGGTACCCGGGTACTCGCGCCGATGGGCGATAATTGGTGATTATACAAAAATCTCCACATTTACAAACTCCAAACTTACACAAATAATGGAATACAACAATTTGCTTTATTTCTTTTCGACCACCAGTTTTTGCATTCAAAACAATACGACACAGAAGAAATGTTAAACCAAGAAAAGATTTCTGCACATTCAAAACACGGTTGTTGATTGCAGTGTCTATAAAAGTGGAGTCACATGACTCATCAGTAAAGCATTCACTGTTGCTCGAATGTAGTTTCGGAATTAAATCTTTATTTTTTTCAGGCAGGAAAGTGAATTTTATTGATGCTAAATTATGAATTACTGTTTGAAAATGTTTGAAAATGTCGTACTTTTATTCATTTAAGGTCTGCATATCACTATATAGGCAATATATACAACGTTTCATGTGCTCGGAATTATGTAACTGTGTAAATATACTGACGATTTTCAAAGGGTATCATGTGCAATTTTCAACATAGAAAAAGGTGTTAAAGAATAGAAGTTGTTCATCCTAGCCTACTTGCCAACTTTGGCTTGAAAAGTTATAGTAGCCTACCTTCAAATGAGGGGAAATGAAGTGGTCCACTACAGGGAACTTCAGCAAGGCTAAATTATACCTCTAGGCGTATTGAACTGAGAAAAAAATTATTGCGCAATAATAGAGTGCTCAACGGAAAGTTTGCCTCTAAATAAAATATATAAATATATAGAGAGCTCTCTGTCACATTACAAAGTACGTAAAATGGTTAAGGTGATCTAACTCCATTAGTGCCTGTCGAATCAACAAGGAATATGGATATGTGTTGCAAACTTTATGGACTTCTACTGATGGTATTCCATTTACAAGGAGTAACAACATTTTGTAAGTGGTGTTATCGTTTTAAATATTTTGTGTTATGTATTTTAGGATTAAGGTGAATGTTAATGCTACCCCCTAGTTTTGTGGCAAAACATATGTAATTTGTAAATATTGTTCTTTGGATAGTTTGATATTATTTATAGTTTCTATTTAATTTCTACTGATGCCAAAAAGAAAACACCACAAAAGCCCACTGTTGATAACCTCACTGTTTAAAAACAAGCTTCAACTTGTTAAACCCCCCAATATGACTGACCAATCAAAAACCTCAACACATGCATGGCCTGTAATGACCCTGACAACACCATGGCAACCTTACACAACTGGGTTTAACCACTGTTCACACTGCCCCGGTGTGGGAGGACTGACAAACGTGATGCCCAGACTCCACTCCTGAAAAGACTTAAATATGGCTAGCATGTATTATTCTCACTTTAAAAGTTGAAATGCCTAAACATAAATAACTATTTAGAACACATCCCTAAATTAGTCTTTAGTCATTGTTACGTGGTTACCAAAGATATTATGGGCCAAACAAATAATATATTTCACCAGTAAAATTTGTTTTGGCTAGAAATAAAGGGTTACATGACAAACACACTGTTGTTGCTATTTGCTAACCCTGATCTTAGGTAGGTCACCCTTTGTAAAACCCATTTAAGTCCTAAACGTAGCTAGGACAAATGCTTAGATGAAAGTCCTTGATTAAGCCTAAGTCAAAACTTAGTTTAAGACCCTCTGTGTAACTCTCCCCAGGAATATATAACGCCATTCAATATAGGCAACTATTCCAACATTCAGCTAACTCTTAAACGTGTTCATTGGCTATCAATTACATCACTTTGATGCAAACGACATGCTCCTCAGTGGCCTGGTGGGTCAGCAGGATTGGCATCTAATCATAGGATGCCACCTCTGTGGGGGTTTACATTCCACAAGTCAGAATATTGTGGATCTGTTCCAATAGAACCCCGGCTGTTGAACTGGACATAAAAACCCTATCTTCAATCCTACATCCTTAATGTGAATTATACATAGCGTATTAAGTAGCCACACCTTTATCTATTCAGTGTACAGGGTACAATAAGAAGTTCTCTATCTCTTTCTACAGAAAAAATGATTTTAAAAGAGACAACTATTTCACCCTAAATTTGAGTAAACCCTTTGACCAACTTTTCACGTATTTTTATTGACTATTATCTATGTCACGTTTAAGAAGTATACACATTGAGAAGCCACATCTATATTCTTGTGTACCAGATGCAGTAAATAAGAATTATCTCCAGATAATTTCTAATTAACAACACAAATATATATAAACATGTATATTAATTACCTGGCACAGTGGTAACACACTCATCTCCCTCCTCCGAGATCTGAGTCAGAATCCTGACCTCATCTGGAAAAGCTGGTAGTTGCTTGCTGTTGCTGTCGTCAGGTTATAGTACAGAACGTTGATCAACTATATGTACTGGTTTGTTCTAGCCCTTTTCACTCACTGACAGAATATAACCAATACAAAGGAACAAGGCGTGGCTCAAAGCACTAAATGAATAAATAAATAAATACATTTTAAATTATTAAAATTAATATTTACGAGAAAAAATAGTTTTATAAGTGTTCAATCTCTGGTTTTAAACGGAATCTATTTCGTGAATCTGAGGTTTAGAAGGCAACAAAAACATATTTTAAAGACTATGTCAGTTTTAACAGCAGAACTTAGGAACACACATTTTGGCTGTGAACAAAAGTAGTTGGTCCTATGTGTGGCCTTTATTAATAAATATTTAATTTATTAACCTTGAATTTGATCAAAGGGGAGAAGAAGGCAATCTGTAAGTTGGGCAAAGATTCTACATTATGTATGATTAAACAGAAATAGTCAGGCAACTGCAAGGCAAGCAACTACAAATATTGTCTCTTAATGTTAGGTAGAGGGTTTGATGGCAGAGCTAGTACTGCTGTATCACCATACCATTGATAATCACTCCTCTACTATGCACCTGTAACAATATTACTTATGTACCTGTAACAATATTACAAATGTTTATGTGTTTATCTGTATATCATCCGTTTTATATCAACTGGAATCCAGACGTTGTTTTCATTAAGATCATTCATAAAGGAATATGGTTGTAATTATAACTCTAACCCCTATTTCACTGTTGTGCTTTTGCCTCCACACCACCCCGAAACTGTCCTGAGAGTAAACTCACTGATCATAATTTTATTTAATTTTTTATTTGGGGTTTTACGTCACTTTCAACACTGTACTGGTCATATCATGATGGGTAGTTGTGAGGGCAGAGGAAACCAGTACATACAGCTGGTCAAGGTTCTGTACTGTAAATTGCCAACCAACGGCAAGCAACTACCAGCTTTCCCACTTGAGGTAGGGCCGGGAACTCTCAGGGGTGTGATTCGAGAGTGTTACCACTCTGCCACAGTGGCCCTCTCTCACTGATCATAAAACCTACCTTCTAAGCTTTGAAGGTTGGGGGGATAATCAGGACATTGGTAAATGGGCACAAGGTAGAGCGTAAGGTATAGCCTATCGTGTAGAGTTTTTTTTCCAAGAGAAGGTAAGTTGGAAAGGTGGCCAGATATACACAGCTGTAATTTCTCTTTTTCCTAGTTTGGACAGTGTCTTATTCGTATGTGGGCTGCTTCTTAGATGATACGCCTCGTGCTCTAGAGTATCAAGCTTCCATGGAACACACAACAGTGTCGCAATGTGTCCGACTGTGTAGAATGCTGGGATTTACATTTGCTGGTTTACAGGTAAGTTTATCTACTTTAATATTACATATAACGTATGTAAGCTACAATCTTGGTATGTAGGACTTAATTCTCTTCTCGGAACACTACTATTAACTGAGCCAGCCCTAAAAAACCTAATGGTTCAAGCGGATTGTGGTGGTGGGGGGGCACTGGCATTCTGAGGTAAGCACTTCCTCCTTTTAGTTAATATTTAACTTTTTCAGCTGTGTTTTAGCCGAGGGGGGGGGGGGTCTCTTTCACCCCAGGTGGTAAGACTTTCGCTTCCAAAAGCTACATTTAATATCAAAATTCACAAATTTGTTCACCATAATATCTTACCATTTTGAACTTGTTACGGTTGATGCTTTTAAATCAAGGAATGTGTTGTTATTGATTTAGTGCAGTTTTGTACATATGTCATTTATGCTGTGTTATACTGAACTGTTTGTATGTAGTTAGTACCACTTTTGTTGAAATATGCACCAATATTTGCTATGTTTGGCCCAGGTGGAGTTATCATCAATTTTTTTACCCAAACATCTCTGTCACTAGCAATCCTTCACTTTGAATATGCAAGTATAAGTAGTAAAAGCTCTCGCCTGGATATACGTTCAAACAAACTGAAGCTAAATTTGCTTTTAGTATTTCTTTTAGTAATTTTAGTATTTTATTATTCTTTGTTTAATTTCGAGTACAGTAATGCTACTCAGTGGAATAAAATGTCAAAAATTGTACAAACGGCCGGTGTAGCACTCTGCCAGAGATGAGAGATAAAACAAAATCTACCAATGGGAGCTAGGTCTAAGATAACCCTTAACATCAGTGCTCCAGTGCTCACACAGGCTAACTAACAGAGGCCAAACAGCCACACCTCCAAAGCCAACTAGCCAAGCAAGGGCTAAGAAGGACGTTTATTGGGATACTGCAATTGAGATCATCTGGGGCACAGGTAGAATCCAAGCTTGGCCTCATTTTGTGAAAAGTGCAGGATCTTAGAAAGTAAGAACTCACAGCTTGAGCAAAAGTCTGAAAAACCAGCATAACCCTGTAGTCTCATCTTCTAAGATCTCACACAGTTCCCCAAAATGTTCGCATCAGTCTTCAGCTAGGTGTGATTTTAGGCTTTGTAAAAGGAAATGTGCTCGTCATTTAGTAGCACAAGTGACGCTGGATGAATCATCAGAAGACGAATTTGACAGTATTTAGGGTTTGGTGGCATGGCGGGAGGATACTAGATCCTTCGCCCTGATTTTCCTTCTTTCAGGCTTGAGTGTCCAGACCATACCCACAGCTGTGGAGACTGGCATACTCTGCCTGGGTCCAAGAATATTAATCCTTTGATTGAAAGTCTAATTATCTGATAGATCTATTTTTCAGCAGGATCTGGATTCTATTGTATTCTCATTTCCTTACCATGTGTTCTTTCTTCGTTGAACTCATGGACATGCCAAAACAGGTTTGTGGAAATTTTAGTATAATTTTGCTACTTGAGGAAGAGTTTGCTTCATCCTTACTTAAGGAGTTTATGTGTATTTGGGATTTGTACTTTGAATTATTCAAGCACCTTTGGTACTTTCGAATATTTTTCTCTGTTGCTGATTCAGAGAAGATATAAACAAATGCTGGTTTTGTCATATAGAAGGGAGCACTGGGGGTCCCATCTTGATTTCCACTGCTATTTTTGGGCTTTTGGAGAACAAAGCTAGAGCTTGGGTTATAATCCAAGTGAACTGTGACATTTCCCGGTAAGGGAGTCAGATCCTGGCCAGGAGGTTTGGAAATGGTGGGTGAAAGACCAAGAATTTGATTTGAAAGAGCTGCTGTTGCTCTGCTAATTTATTGAAACCATCCATCATCCAGTAAAGTGTATCTATTGATATTCAGTTTTGCAATGAGGTGCCTTGGGTGGGAGATAATTTTCCTGGCTACGTTAGCTGTTCGTAAAATCATTGGAAGACCTTGCCCTCTTCCTCGGGCTTGCCAAGTAACTCAGACTCTTCTGGCAAGAGGTTTGAGATTGAGGGCTTTCCTTTTTATAAAACCTTTTATTGTCTTTATTTCAAGTTTGTTTATCTCAGTGCCTCTGCTTGTCAAACTATTGTAGGAATGCATACAATTCTGAACCGTTGCTGTGAGATAGATTGCATTTTAAACACTCTGCATATATTTATACACACAACGTACCAAAATCCTAAATGTTAAGTTTCTATATCTTCATAAAAATTACTTTTATTATATGTAATGCAATCGTGTCTCAGACCAAGGGTCACCAAGTAGCTCAGACCCCTCTCTTTATTCACCATAATTTTGTATGTACTGGATGTAAATTTGTCACAGAACCATTATGGTTTCGACTGGATAAAGAAAAGGGGCTGGGGGTCATATTATGACATCTTTTATCCATGATGAGATATGCTCAGAATAGTGATATAGGAATGGACTCAGATCTGTATGTTATGCAACAAGATAGCTGTGAGTTATATGACTGTCTAATACCTAAGCTTGTGGCAAAGTTATCTGTCCCCACTTACGAAATTAGAAAGATGAAAAATCAGATAGTGGATAAATCCGTTGTTGACCCTTCCAGTTACTTTTCTTCACAATTGGTTGATATGAACTAGGAAGGATACTACTCTAAATCGGTGTAATCTGGAGGTTGCCATTAGGACTACTCGGTTAAAGCACCAACATCTCAGGCCTTCCCCGTACAAAAGTGTACTATGTCTCACCCATGCTGTTCTGTTTTAATTTGAGGCATCAATGCAGCCAAATTTAGCTGCTTGCATGCCTGAGTAACAAAACCCTCCAGGAGGAGCACAGTGCCTGCTTCCCTGCCATCCACTTTCAAGAAACTGTTCGACACTGGCAAAAAGCAGGTAGTTTGAGGTCATGAATTTGTAATCAGACAGCCGGATTTAGCTACTGGATTACAATACTCGCAGTCAAACCAATGTCAAGGTTTCCCCACACGTGCCAGACAATCACATACTACTTCTGTACACATTGGGAATCATTCTTTGATGGCAAAAGACTCATGCAGAAGATCTCAAAATTAGTGTAAAAAGAAAACCTGGTCCTGTCTCATGAATGCCCTTCTCTACGTCACCAGCCCCTTTCTGGATTAAACTCTTAAAACAGCTGAAGATGATGTTGCAAGATATGAATCGTCACATTCTACATCCCAGCCTGTGTTGGTCTTCTACGGTTCATGTCCAAAAATTCTCATAGATAACAACCTTACCTGTCACACAGTTCATGTAGGCAAGCACAATACTCCAGGTCCCAGCAAACGTGTCAATCGGCTTAGATTTTTTTTTTGTATTTGTATTTATACTCAGCGCAATATCTCCATGTACTACAGGACTCAAAGCGCTATATAACCCATTCAACTGTACAAGTACAGTTCAACTCTCAAGTTACTGACATTCCCCTAACTGAAAGACAGAGGCTCAAGGATGACCATTTATCAACGTCCTTGAGGTTCTTTAACCTGCCACTGGGGATAGGACCCAATGACAGAGGACCCCCATTTTAAGTGGTCATCCGAGCCACTATGTATCTGCCTGTACCTGGGATTGAACCCACGTCCTCTGTGTTTCTAGGCGAGTGCATTACCCACTAGGCCATAGTGGCAGATAGCAGATGGATGATCAGCTTTGATAGAGATGCAGGCAGGGTTTACAGACAAGGGTCCCAGCCTGACAAAAGGATTAATTTACTATAGCGTGTTCACGTGAGTCCTGGGACTTGTCGAAAAATGAGCTGGGCAAAGCAAAAATGTTCAAACTGTTATAACTGGCGTTTGCTCTTCTTTTGTTTAATACATGTACCTTTGTAATTACTGTAAAGGCATTTCCGGAAAGCAAGTTACACACAGTGTCCTGTGGAGATGTTGCTATTCATTCATTAAACACATTCCAATGAAAGAAATCACTGGGATAAAATTAATTGTATTCTATATTAGAGAACTACAGATAATTCATATACACACCCGCATTATGACCACCTAAACATAAGACCTTCACAATGAAGGTGGTCTTACCCTAACTTGAAATTAATTTTACTTTTTATTTATGAAGGTTAGGTAAGCGTTAAAACTAGGGGTAGAATCACAGTATTAACAGAACTAAAAACCAACCTTTCAAACCATGTAGCATAAAATAACCAAAGTTAAGTAATTACTTTACAGGAAAAAATTTACCAGCATCAATTACAGATGCTTTTAAGGTGGACTAAAATCAAGTTGCACTTTAATTACTACCGATTACAGGCTGTGGGTAAAAGATTAACAAAATCTTAGCTTCATACTACTGAGTACTGAGGGTTTGGCAAGGTGTAGTTGTCAACATATTTAAGTTAACTTTCATCTAGTAAAAGTATTAACGATGTCTTTGCATCGACGTGTGTAGACTATAAAATGAAGTAAATCATAAAGTCCAACTTAGGCTATTGCAGAAGTAGGGACTTGAAATCCAAGTCAACTTTGTCCAAATCCTGATGATCATGCAATCAGAGACCCACTCACCGTGGCTTTGGATATCCTGGATTGCTACACTGGAGTTGAAGACCATGGTGGTGCCAGAGTTTTTCTCCAAAACGATTGTTGCATTCCAAGAAATTTATTTTACCACATATATTTGTGGTGAGACATGTAGTGACATTATGTCTACATTTTCATTTATAAGATCAGCAGCTGACGTCATTATAGAGGCATTATTATTTTTATGCAACTTTCTTTATTTACATACTACATTCATTCATGTGGTGTGTTTATTTTGTCTTTACAGTATTCCTCCGTCTGCTTTTGTGGTAACGAGTATGACACGTATGGTGCAGCCCAAGAAAGTCAGTGCAATATGAAGTGTGATGGTAATAGAAACCAAATCTGTGGAGGGAGTTGGGTAAACAGTGTCTATTCAGGTATCTATCTCACTCGTTTGTTGCCTCAGTTAAATGTTAACTTGCAAAGTAATGGTAAAGGGACAGCTTTGCCTTTAATTGTGGTGCAGACAGAGCTGCTGTGAACCACTTACATCGACCCTTGGGAGCTTTTTTAAAACTCAACCACTACACACAGAGAAAAGGAGGATAACTCCAAAGCCTATTCAATAAACAAAGAGTCCCATTAATCATCTAAAATAATTTTATGATACTGTGGTCTAGTTGACCTTGACCGCTTTAATATGCAATAAAGTGTCAGGTATCGCAAACCATTTCGGACACAAGAAGAAATCGAATATAATATTTTTCTAGTGAACACATTTTGAGACTATATCCCCTTTTGCTGTATAATGATATCGTACAATAATTAAACAACATTTGTGATAAAATAAATTGTGCATCACTTCAACTGTAGTCGATCTTCTATTATCGCCCAAAACACGTATTTGCTTTTACAGATTATTTTCATCTCAAATTTTTTATTATGTTAAATTAGCAAAATTGGATGTTATAATATCCAATATATGGTCCCATATATATGGTGAAATCCCATAATAAAGTCCCATAATATATGGTAAAATGTTTTGAATCTGTATAAAATTGATATAAAAATTTAAATCACAAATGAGATTTCCCGATACAAGATGGAAATTAATGATGCATTCTTTTGTCTATCAGCACTGATACTTATTAAAACACATCCCGCAAAAATGCAATTAAAAATGCTAAAAACTGTTTCACGGGTATTAAACACTGCCTAACAATGCGCAAAAGAATGCATCATTAATATGTGAAGGTCATTGAAGGCAATACCAGTTCCTTTATTGTTAAAGCAGACTGGTGTCCTGTCAAACGATACTGCACCAATTTCATTAGTTCAGTGAACACTTTTAATAAGTGATTCATAAACAAAATTGCGACAGTGTGACATTGTGTGTTGACTGAGCAGGTTAAGTCATGTGACACCATACTTGAACAAACTGCATTGGCTGTTCCCTACATATACTGTTTAAATGCAGCCTTCTCACACACTTTGGAATAAATCTGAATCAAACTCCGTATCTTTCATCTCTCATCAAGCCAAGTGGCAGGGTTCAGGTCCATTACTTTGATCAATTACAATTACTTATTCAATTATCAGTGGTCAATTACAAATACAATTACAATTAATATAGACTGAGAAAAATCAATTACGATTACAGCTTCTTTCAGCCAATTACAATTACAACTACAGTTACAAGAAGGGAAACTTCAGTTAAAATTCAATTAATACAAGCGTCATATATCAGATATGTGTTGTGATTATCATAAATAAATAACAAAGTATAACATTTTTGTAAAACTTATAAGAATTATGTGTCTTTCTGATATTCTTTTATTTATACATAAGTTCTAGAAATAATTAGAAATTGAATTTGCATGAATGTTAAATGACAAGCCCACTGTAAGAGTGAAATCCCCTTTAAATGTTTCCTTTGTTTCTGATCACCACATAACTGGCCAAGGCACAACTTTGCAGTGACACTAATCTCCCCACAATACCTAATGACATAATTAACACTAATCTCCCAACAATGCCCCATGTACAGTGGATTATATCTGTATTATGTTCATAAAGATATACACTAAGTATTCTTGTTTACATTTGTTAATAAGACCTGATCTAAGTGTTAAATATGTGTAATGAGATCGCTTTACATCATAGTTATATAGGTCATAGGAAAAAATAGGTTATAGGAAAAATAGATGATTTATACTGCTGAATACTGAAGCTTAAATTCAGAATGCTGAGTAGAATATCTAGTGTAATTGAAATTCAAAATGTTCAATTACAATCAATTACAAATACAATTTCTCAGTTTAAAAAAAATCAATTACAACTACGATTTTTTATACAAAAATTGTAATTAATTACTCAGTTACTCAGTTGCTTGTGTAATTGACCCTATCCCTGCCATTGATCTTGCACAGGGGTAACCACCTTTCTGTCTCCTAAAGCAGACCCAATAAAAGCATGAGAATGTGAAGTTGTCTCGGAGCCACCCTTACTGAATGGAACAAATTCTAATTCTAATTTAACTTTTATAGCGCTTAATCTCCACTGAATAGTGGACTCTAAGGCGCAACAAGACAATAGCAATATACAAATTCAAAGTCCAGGGACGGACACAGGTCAGCACCACGGAGAACAAACTCCCCCCCAGCAGCCACAATCCAGAATGGTGTCACTGGATCTCCATGACAGTTGCAGAATTACCTATTCAGAGTAACTTTATTCTTTCTGATAACTAGGTTATGTCTTTTTGGACTTCCGCCACATCAATTTGATGCTTTACAAATACTGAACAAGGTGATAGGACAGTAGGAATTGGCATATAACAATTCACAGAAGGATTTGCAAAGCCTACGGGAGACTCAAGGGTCACAGTACTGGTAAATCATACCGGATCAGTTTGGCAATACACGACATGCTCTTGAATAGTGATTGTCTTTGTTTGTGCCCACCATTGAATAAATTCAACTGTTGGATGGTTATTTTTTTATTTTTGAATATTTTAAGATGTCATGTGAGTAATATATGAAGAATTATTTTTCAGTCTGTTCCCCTGGTTACTATGGTATCTGGTGTTTGAGAAGATGCATCCCATATACTTGTCAGCCCAACATATGCCGCTTTAATAATGGGGGATGTTTGTATGAGAGCTGTGACCGAAAGCATTCTTACTGCAAAAAAGGTTAGTGTCTTATCGTGTGTATTCTGTAAATAACCTTAATATTTATGGATTATTTGGGATAAGAATTGGCCTCAAATTTTAAGTTAATTTTTTTAGCTACGGCCAAATTTCATATTTCTTTTCCCTGAGAGGATCTGAACTTTAAACAAGACTAGTCCGAACTTTATGCAATGTAAATCATTTATAAATAGCTCACTGGTCTAGCATTTTGTAAAGATTAGGACGTAATAGTGTCATAACTCACATCAGGATGTATCCCCTGTAAAATTGTTACTTGTAAAATGTATATATTCCATGACATATTTCTCTGTTTGTCTTCAGCCATAAACCACTGATTCTAAAGACTAAAAACTAAGATAGTTCTTAAGGCAAAAATTGACCGTAATATGTATCCAAACTTGTTACCTAAGAATTCTACGTGTTGGAAATACGTTGAAATATGTTCCACAGTTGAGATGAAAAAGTGATTGGGGCTTCATCCAAAATATTTACAATGTTCATTGTAACTTCAATTGTGAAACTTTGTTCACATGAAGAACTTGAGAATAGAAATGGCCGAGATTTCAGACAAGATATGGGTCCTGCTATTCATTCGGGATCTGTAGTTAATAAGGTTATTAATAAAGCCCAGGGTCCCACCATAGTTAGTTATGGCCGGAACATATAACTGTTATCTAAACTCATTGAAGTAATTCATGATCTGGCACAGTTTCGGCTGATGTAAAGATTTACGAATGTTTGTCAACTATGTCTTGTAAATAAATGCTCTATCCCAAATATATTATGTGTTATATTCGCATCAGTGTGAACTCACCTTAAATTCACCTTAACTGTTTTTTCTACTTGGGCTATGACTAAAACATTTCTGAGGCCAAATGTAGATCTGGATAATCTAATTACACTACGTGTTCCCCTCCATTTTGGGGTGATGGCAAAATCTAGTGAGTAATGTCAAAATGTCAACAATAACATTGTGTTTTTCGCCACTTTGACTTCAAGTCAGCCATTAGCATCATAATCTAATCAACAGCCTTTTCAGTTTTTAACCACATTTACCATTGTGATTATTGCATAATTAGAGACACTACAACAACATATTTGTTATATTTCCAGACTGTTACACACTAATAGCAAGCAAAATGGCTGGAGTAAACATATTGTATCTTCGCACGTCAGTCTCCCTCTTCCTGTTTTCAAAGGCTTCCTTTTCACAATCTGGTACTATCAGTGAAATTGAGTTTCTTGGAAAAAGAGCAGGGACGGTGTACGTGTCATTTTGGAGGGAGGTAGATAAATATACTGAACACAACAAGATAATGGTTGGTAAAATACAGATTCAATCAACCAAAGAGGGTATCCAGGTAAGTAAAGTTAGGGTTTTACATCCTGTTCAACAGCCAGCATAAAATCCGGATGTTACTTGCGAGATTCAGACCCTGTTACAGTCAATGGGGCAAGTGCGGTAGCAAATACTGGTTGCTTTCAAGTTGCAACACAGATTCTGTTATAGTCAACAGGTCAAGTAGGTAGCAATTAATGTTTGATGTCAAATTGCAACAGGCGGAGAGAACGATTTTTAATCTGTCAAGCCATTTTGAGATATTAGATAGAAACAAAAGCGTAACTAGTGCTGGTTTATCAGAGAAACAATCCACATTTGTGTCCACCAAAAAGATAGAGAGTAAAGTCTCAGCAGCATTTTAGGAGTACTAATAACTGAGCTTTAGGGACCCATGCTTGATGTTGAAGGAAGGGCGCAAAATTAAATATAAATATTAAAAGATTCCCAGACAATGCTTTCCTATACATTGGTGTCACATCCCAAATTTCGAGGACCAATATTAAGCAATTAGTAAGCACTCTTAAGGTTATGCTGGTGTTCTACTGGAGCCAACTGGTCAGTAACTATGCATTTTTTTGAGAGTAGGGGCCAATGTTTACAAGGTCGGTTAGGGTCGTTTGTAGTTTCCAGACCTGTCGGGGAAACATGTTTGATATTTCTACGACTGTTGCCGACCCTTGTAACAGACCCTTTATTTCATCCACATAGCAACAGGCATGTCGGTTAAACTTCCAGGCTTGTCAGTTAATGAAACAGGCCTGTTTGTATCAAGTATCCGGCTTGTCCCAAATACGGTGATCTGAACTATACATGATGACAAACAGACTGTGCAGGAAATGTTACAGTACAGTTGGTAACTATAGCCAGCCTGTCTGTAAGTGTTCCCAACAGGCCTGTAAACTTTCCAAGCCAGTCGCTCACTTTTACCAACTTGGCACTAGAGTCAGGAATATTTGTAACTGACAGGCCCTAACTGAAACAGACAAACTGTAAACAACAAATGACAAGCCTGTAACACTAACAGACAAACAGGGAACTATAACTGACAGGGCGGCAATATTTTTGCTTCTTACGGCCTCTCGGTTTCAAATTCTCTGGCTATAAAAAGGCCAGGCTTCATTCATTTGGGCTTGACTTGTCGAGAGACAACTGGTGTGAGGCTTTAGATTTTAAGTTTTTCATGCTTTTGGAAATTAGCTTTAGTTTGAGATAGGCTGGACTGCCTGGGAGTGAAATCTGTTCTATGAGGTTTCACTTTTGTTTTTAAGTTTTTGGGGGTTTTTTGCAAGACGCTGCACATATAGCTGATCAGCATGCCAAAGGGCAGAAGGAGAAAGATTGAAGTACCCGGGGATACTCAACCACAGTTAGAAATAGGAGATACAGGTGAGAATATAGAGAGAAGAAGGAGAGAGAGAGGGGAGAAGGAGAGGAGGGAACAGGATGAAAGGGACAGAGAGAGGATAGAGAAAGAGAGGATGGAAGAGAGCCAGGAAAGGACAGAAAAGCAACCATGAACAGACACAGATACTGATGTAGAATCAACTCAATCCAGACAGAAGAAGGGGCAAATGAAGACCATTTTCCTGAGTGATTCAGACGAAGAAGCCATGGTGGAGTTTGTTAAACAGCACGAGGAACTTTATGACAAGACAAACGACAATTACAAAGACAACCAGAGGAAGGAAGACTTTGGAAGAGACTTGAAGCTTCCAGGAAATTATCTGTCAATACTGTCAAGAAGTGGTTCAAGACTCAACGTACCAGATATGGCAAGCTCACTCAGAAGGAAGGGAATGTCTAGGTCTTCTGCATTCAAGTCACCAGGGTGCCCTTCAGCAGCAGCCACAGCTTCAGTTCCGGATACTTCATGAGAGACTGAATCTGAGATAGAAATCAACATGACATCAGATGTTACTCCTCAGCCGTCGAGCACAACCCCTTTATGATGACCAACCGCTGTCGCCTCAACCACTGCTGCAGATCCAGTTTAAGGTCAGTTCCAGCAGATGAGGGAGATGGTTTCTAGTTTTTAGGTGGACGCCAGGACCCTACTCCAAATCCAAGATAGTGGTTCTGCAACTATGTCCACTCTGAGAGGAGGAGCAAGACTTTTTGACCTTCTGGAATGAGACTGTGAAACTTCTTAGTGAAATACAGTACAAGGCCGAAGAATGCAGGTCACAACAAGTCAACAGGTCACCACATTTCAACTTACAGAAGCAACACAGGCCACAGCAGGACATAAATACATAGTTCTGCAGCCTTCTCAGATAGCCACAGCACAGCCTGCTACAGTGATTGCAAAAAGTACAACAACCATCAAGGCCTTCATCAGCGTCAGCACAGCCAGTATCTTTCCTAGTTTTGGATAACCAGCAGCCTGGGACTTCCAGATAACTGATGTTTACTTTAGAGCCCATCAAAGACAGTTTACCCGCGTTCTGTTGCATCTGCACAACAAGAGGCAAGTCAACACAAAACTTCTAGATTGTCAAGCCTCTTTGGTGGGATTCCAAGTGTACCACAGTACCAGCAGATTGACACACCACAACCATTTTCACCCTCTCAACTTCAATTATCACCATCACCAGTGCCATCTTCCACTCATCAAGAACAGTCAAGACCTCCCAGCCAGTCCAGTCAGCAGTCAGCCCAAATAAGCAGATCAGCCTGCATTAAGTCGCATCAACCGGCCCTTATAAGGGGCACCCCGTTCGTCCAAAAACAATTTATTAAGCTACTTCTTGTTGCCCAAAAACATAAAAAGCACACCATAAAGTGCTATGAATGTTTGGATGGACTGACAGAGAAAACAGTGTTGCAAAACAACACCTCGTGTGCCTCAAGCATCCCACAACCTGGCTGTTGATAGGGTGACTGACAGACTGACTTAATTATTACCTTATTGGTAAAACTGAATTAAGTTAAATTTGATTGATACTTTTCAAAGGTTTGGGTTTTGCCAAATCACCTGGAAATGATTAAAAGCAGTTATTTTTTCCATTTCTATTATTTTTGGAAATAATGTTATTTTAGAGGGGTTTGACTTTTGAACTTTGACATTTGAGGACTTGGGTTTCAATCTGTGTGAGTTGGTTTAACTTTGCAATAACATTTTACAAAATATTTTTTTTTTTTGGGGGGGGGGGGATTTTTGTTTTATAATTCAATTTGGATTCCCAGTGATTGAAAATTGGGTTTAATGTTTGTATAACACTATTCCAATGAAAGTTCTTGGATTACATGTATTTGGATAGTCCTTAAAAGGACTGATTGATGACAGCTTGTTCTCCCCTCAGTCTTCTTAAATTATGTCCTCCTGCCCAGCTAGAGCCCCAAGGTTGTTGAAGTAGTCTTTCAGTAGGTCTCGTTGATGTTTGGCCTCCCTCAATGGATTGCTGACATTTTCATCCTGTGCCTGCTCCTCTTGGTCATTCTGTGATGGCTGCATGTTGTCCGCTGGATGGTCTGTCTGCTACCCCCGATGGCCTCTCAGAATGTTGTGTAGCACCACACATGTTAGCACAATTTCTCTGACAACTTTTGGCCTCTGCTCCTTGGTGGTCAGAAGCACCCCGAATATTCCTACTAGTAGACCAAAAGAGTTCTCAACACCCTCTTGACTCTGGATATGCTGTAGTTAGCTATTCTCTCCTCTCTGGTCAGTTGTCGTCTGCTGTATGGCTTGACCAACCAAGGCATAAGGGGAAAGGTGTCGTCCCGCAGGAAGCAGGAAGTAGCTGTGGTTGAATATCTGAGCATCAGATGATGACCCACTGGCCCCCATGTTGACCCACAGGAACTTGTACTCCCCATCTACTAAAGCCAGAAGTACCAGGGAGAAGTACCCATTGTGGTTGAAATATTCACTGCCTGACTTCATGGGCTTCTTTATAGCAATGTGTTTGCCATCTAGTAAACCAACTACATGGGGACATATGTTTCTAAATCTAAATCAGTTTTCTTCAACTCTTCTAGATCAGTTGGAAGAATCAAATATTCGTGATGAAATTCCTTTAAGATGGCATTGCAGACCTGGGGGACAAATTTGCAGATGGTCATTCTTTCAACCCTCCTGGTATTGCAGCGAAGTGTATATTTCCCCTGTGGATAGGTTTCTCAGAGTAACTGTCAGTTTCAATCTGACATCCATTGGCTTCCTAAAGTTTTCCTCAGATGAGGGGTAATTTTTTTCTTGAATTAAATAAAAAATGCTGTTCCATCCTGATGAAGTTTCTGTAGCCTGGTAGGTCAGTTGTGATTATTTCCTCCAAGAGTGTTTTGTAGCAACCTCTCTCCTCTTTCTGCATTATCCAGGTATAACCCGTGGATTCTGTGGCTTCCTCCTCCTTCTGCGTGGGGGCTGTGGCTGGGCAGGTGTTGGGTATTGTTGTCTTCTGTGTCTTGAAATCATGAAGCATAATAACATATTCAACTCAGTAAAAAAAACACAGAAACATCAACTTGTCAAAGAGTTCCTCTTGACATGTTGCTGTCATCTTTGAAGTGTGAAATGAGTGTTACATCCGTAGTTACGGGGGTTTATATAGTGTGATATGGCTCCTGATTCAGGATTCCTACTATAGATACTCACCCACAAAATCAATCAGTCCTGTCGGCAAGGGTCGGGAACATGCTCCCGGCTTGTCTGTTTGTCTTCATGACTTATCTGTTTGTGATCCAGCTTGTCTGCTAGGGGTTTAGGGCTTGTCGTAGAACGTCTAGGACTGGCCGTGCAATAAACATCACCAACCCTACGTCTTGTCAGGGTAGTTACCAGGTCTCTGTCTGTAAGTGTATTGTCCTGTCAGGGATTTCTTAACAGACTCAGCATTTTCGTGCCTTTTTTCTATGATCCCAAGACTTTTACAACTGACTTGTAGGATCGGATACAGGCTCATCTAAATAAAGTCTACTGAAATATTGTTAATAGTTCAAACGATGATACAATGAAATAACCAATCTCACTTGACCACAGTCCTGGCCACAAAACAGTTAAACAAGTTTTCCACTATACCGAGCAATCTGTCCAGTAATCCCTTCTGCATTTCTAGATGTTCACAGTGTCTGCACAGCTATGCTGTTTGCCATATGATATAACAATAACCAATATACAGCAATCTAATTTCTGTATCCAACTGTTCAGTATATTTACTTACTCTGATGTTTGCTCCAAGATGTAAACATTATCCAAAACACAGCAAATCCACTCTGTGGTAGATCCATACATAGTATCCAGTTCACTCCAATAAGAGTTCATCCCAAAATGTATACAACAAGCAGCTTGTATCCACAATACATGCCAATAAAGTAATCCACAATATAGCAGCTTCAAAGACTACTGTCTATATAGCACACCATATATCTCTAGCTTCCAGCATGATCTAGAAAGAAATGTAAACAATAAAGATACCAGAAGGTTCAGAATAGTCCTAGAGTTTGTACATGGACAGTTAGTACAAAATACAGAAATATCAATAATTGCTGCAAAATACAGAGATCAATAATTCAATGCCCTTATATGGTAAAAAAAAATTCTGCAGTCACACACAACATTCCCTTTATAAACGGTATACAGAGACTTGTGATTTAAATGTAAACTCATGTATGACAAGGAGTTATTTTATCATCCACCATTTTGTTTGAAAAATAAGTAAAAGATGCAAAAAATTAGCTTTTAAAGGCATCTATAGTAGGGGCACCAGTGAATATCCAAGACTCACATTTTATTATACATTTTATGTTTGGATCTTAATACAAACAAAACAGGGACCACGGTGGCAGAATGGTAACATTCTCGCCTCCCACCTCTGAGGCTGGGGTTCCGTTTCCAGCATGGCCTCAAGTGGGAAAGCTGGTAGTTGTTTGCCGTTGGTCGGCAGTTTACAGTATAGAACCCTGATGAACTGTATGTACTGGTTTCCTCTGCCCTTCCAACTACCATCATGATATGACCTGTACAGTGTTGAAAGTGACGTAAAACCCAAATAAATAAATTAATACAACAAAACAAACAAATCTATGAAAATATACTTTTCCTGTGATGTATCTAATATATTTGTAGGTCACATAGTTATTACAATATTTTCTAAAAATTTACCAAAAATTATATCCATAGTAAGGGACAACAAGAAATAAAAAATATATTACTCTTTTTTTTATTGTATTTGAGTCAAATACATTACATATTGTGTGAAAAAACATGGAAATGAGCATTGAAAAAAACATTTATTGTATTTCAATAAGTCACTCTTCTTTTGAAGAGGAAAAACCTGTCTAGGGGTCAAACTCTAGAAAAATGAATTGTCACACAATACCAGTTGTCTGAAATTGGCTTTATCGTCCAAGTGAAATTGCACAATACAAATGTCTGTTTTTCTCTATTTTATTTGTGTTGTTTCTTCAGATTGAAAAGGTGATAAAATTTTGCTACCCAAACAGAAACTTGCCTAACTGACACACCTCAGCACGTCATATGTCATTTGAGATATCTTATGCTTAGTTTTGTGTTGCAATGACTATATTGCGAGCATTTTGCATATAATAAGGACATCTCTGGTCGTGGTTCACAAAAGTAAAGTGAAATCATCTATTTTATTGTGTAAATATATCCCAACTAGTAGACATCTAGCTTTTTGTCAGGTGCAAGCCTTTCCTGCCAGAAGAAGAAAGATATCTCATGGTTGTCGTTTTTTTCTCTGCAAATATGGATTAAATTTTTGTTCATTCTGTTGTTTCTTGGTCTGTCGACTTTATCTCACCCCCATGAGAAAAGAGAAGAGCATGTGATCATGTTTTGGTGTGGTTTAATCGAAACAGCAAATGAATGTATTGTCATTGGAAATGTCTGGGCAATGACCCCAGTGCGCAAGGACAGGAGTTATGGGAGTAGTTACATGTTTTGTGGCCAGAAGACTGGCTCTGCAAAAAGTGAGTCTAAGGGCCATTTCCTAAGAACGCCTAAGTCCCAGGCATGATGCTATGAGTTAGCACAACCAACCTCTGTTTCTGGTCTAGGGAAATTTGAGAAGAAAACTTAATTATTCTTTAAGTGGAAAGGACGAACCTTCAGACACAGCATCCATCCCACAAACAAGGAAGTGGGAGCAGGTCAGTAAGGGAGTTACACATGCAACCAGGCGGAAGTGTTAAATTGCAGGACTAGATAAAACAGAAAATTGGTGTCTTACAGCAGGAGCTAAATAAAAGCAAATCTTTAACTAAAGCTAGCCAGGCCACTACTGTGATACACTATTTGGCTGCCTTTAATTAGAACGTTGGTTTTTGGTTAGTGGTTTTGCTTATACAAATGGCCTTTAAACTTTAAACTGTTAAGCAACACTGCTTTTACTCCCTAGGTTTGCTCCAAGCACAGTAATGGCAAAAGCTGAGGACGGTATTGCCAAGTAAGAGCGCTAGGCTCCAGAGGGGTGGTGCACCAGGAGAAAGCAGAACTGTTATCAACCTTATCATTCTGGTTCATGGAAAAATCTGAGGAGAGTATTGGGGTGTATGAGTCTGGGCAATAAACCTTCAGATAAAGCCCCTTGGATATCTTTAAGATCTAAGGGCAGAGCCAGAGATAGATGAAAGTTTTTGGTTCCACCAAACCAGCTAGGGGAAAATTAACACATAAATGACAATTAGTGTGCAAGCTCTGTGAAACTAAGAGTGCCGTGTTAAGAATGTGAGACATTTAATTTTCATCTTTGTTAAACCTTAAAGGGGGGTGTAAGTCTAGATTGTGAGAGCCAAGTCTTGGAAAGATGATTCTCTTGTAAGTCACCGGCTTTCTGCCTAACTTTTGAAATATGTAATGTTTAAACCTTTTATCCTGTGGCAGACAGGCTGAAAACTTGTAAACAGGCCTCGGCTTCCCAGGATTCATGTCCAACTTTTGAAGGAGGGCTACATGTTACCATTTAAAATCAGGGCACCTCTCACCAGCAGCATCTTATGAAGAATGGGCTTGATGGTCGGCATCAGTATGGGTACCAACCCTGTCAAACTCCTTGTAGTTTGAAGCTAGGAATCTAGAAGGCGTTCCTGGTCCATCGACCAAAAAGAGAAATAACCAGCCTGACAATCCTTTGGATCATGGAGTCACTCTGTAAGAGGTTCCAGATCCGGTTCCAGTAGCAGATGCAGCACCAAGCCGGCTAAAGTGGAGAAGTATTATCATTGACAATAAAAGTGCAAATCTTATAGGATTCAGATCAGTGGGTCATTCCGTGTTGATTGTAAGAAAACGATCCACTGAAAACAACTTTCAGAATATAGCAAAAGGTAGTGTACATCGCAAGTGTGCTGCAATCCATATACTTTGTGAATGTTTTATAGTACAGCCCCAAAAGAGAGGCACAAGGCCTGATTGCTGAAACCTAATAATGAAGTATGTAATAATGTTTCTTTTGAAAGTCACTGTCTCTCTGGCCAACTTATGGATAAAGTTCCCAATGTGCAACAGTGGGAGACAGGCTACACATGTTTTGGCAGACCTGGGCCTCTCTGGCTTTGAGTCCAAGGCTACATGCTGCCTTTCTAATTCAAGTCCCCCTCCATTAAGACAACATCAAATGTGCGCAGCCCAGGAACTTGCTTTCCTGCTTATAGAAACAGGCCAAAGAACAGGTCAAGGTTCAATCCTTTGTAACACGTCAGGGCACTTAGCCAGTGTGTCTTTTAAATATGGGCAGTGTTGTGTGGCAGTGCACTAAGTGTAGAGTTCTTGTACCATATAATGACACTGATTTAGTGTAATTTACAGAATTGGACTAGCGAGTGCTGACCTTAGTCGCCCAAGGTTAGGTAGAGGTCAGGTCAATTGAAAATAATCAAATATAGTTTAAGGATTTATTTATGCCTTAGAAAATTCACAAAACACCCAGAAATGTTTTAGATTTTTAAAAATAAAATAAAAGTTTTAAAACACCATGCACAGACCCGTAGGTCCAACATCAAAATATATAACAACCAGTACATGGACACTCAAGTCCAATTAAAATAACACTGTAAACCACTGATGTTAACAAAGAAACTTTAGCATACATCTAACTCACACGTAAAGGAACTCTCATATACAAAGACTGTAAATCAGTAATGTTAGACAAATAGCATATACATCTGACTTGCAATAAAATACCCTTATACAACAGCAAAGTACAACACAAAGCATAACTTCGGGGCTAAAATTGCTGAAGAGACAATCTGGTAAGGGGTACCCAGGGTCTCCCTGGTCCGCCAAAAAGTCCTAATATGTGGTGACTCACATCAACCCAAATAGACATCCCCGGAGTGGGACTAAGCCCCGGGGTCGAAGTTGACAAGAAAATACCCGGTACCAGAGGTAGGGTGGGTTTTTTTTAAATTTTATTATTTTTTGTTCCTTTGTAGGTCACATTTGTTTACATAACCCGACATTATGGTACCCCCAGTTGGAGTAAAATGTGCCTATGTGAATGAGGATTGGTTCCTTTCAAATCGATACCATGGCTCAATTTGCTGATAAAGACACAGTCGTAAGATAAAATTTTCATCGGCAGAGATATTGCATGGTATTCTAACAGGGTTAGAGGCCACATTTACACTGCTTAGCACGGTGACTTAGCATGCAGCTCAGATTGCGATGCACAAAGCGTAAGATAGAATATTTGTTAAAATTTGGCTTTTTGTTTGCAAAACTTATAGACTTCTGGATACCATAGAAGGAACTTCAAGCAACGACAAAAAAAAACTAAATATAATTGCGAAGCTTTGTATGTAAATGTTTATTGGTTTTACATGATGTTGGTGAATTATCTTTATAACTTGCATTAACTAACCAAATAAACTAGTGTCAATGAATCTAATAATCCCAAAAATCAAGATAGTTACAAATAACACAAACACAAATAAAAATTTTTTGGTCAAGTCTTGTCCAGTGATGGTGGTGGGCAGTAGTCAATTATTTGCAGTGTGTGATACAAATCAAAATGAGTTTCATTACAAAATGGTTATAAAAAGTGTTAGAAGATTCCTTACAGATCAGCTTTCTGCTGCTTGCAGAAAATGTGATCATAAAAACCCATAACAATGACACAAGGTAGCTGACAGGAAACGATAAAGGCCCAAAAAAACTTGAGCTATTGATGAGCAATAGAGGAGATATAGGGGACACCAGGATGTGAAGAGTGACAGTAAAGTACACTTTTAAGTAAATGTCACACTGCACCACGAATATTAGTACATCAACTAAGCAATATATACAAAGATATGAACAAAAAAATAGAACACACGACTAGATAAGCAAAAATGCATTATGTGATCTAATTAGAGACTTTAAAAAGGGGGATAACTAAACAAGATCATCATAAATGATCAGAATAAGCAAGAGAAGACAAGACACTGTATAGAAAGAACAAATACAGTGAGACAGATACAGAGCATAAATAGAGTAAAAATCTAGAAAAGTGTGAAATAAATAAAGAAAAATATAATAAAAATTATTTTGTGTAATCTATGCTGCATCACTTAGTCACCTCTTATGACATGCCTGAGGGCACAGTGGGCCCATTCAACTTCCCTACTATCTGCATAATAATATAGAGTCAGAGGGTTCTGTTCTCATACCCCAACCGGTTTCTACAGCAGCTATCATAAATCCTGTCACAAAACCCCTTCAACTGGAATCATACTCCTGGGGCCGAAACTAAAAATTTAATAAAATGTAGCAGAGATTACTTTGGGTTGTGTAACAATATCTGTCCTAGCCACAGCCTACAGATACGCCTGTTTTACCACCCCCACCTCCCACCCCCCACCCCCCCAAAAAGGAAAACTGTGAGGACCCGATAGGTGGACATGGATACAGAAAGTGTTCTCCAGGCTCCAACAAAGTCTCAGGTAATGGGCCCTAACCATGCAAATAAGGCCCAGTGATCAAATCTATCTTCACCAGGGATAAAAAGTCCTAATGTGATGTACACAGAAGGTTAAAATATAAGAAACACTATAAAAGGGCAGTTTCCTCTACGTTGAACCCTCTGCACGATGTTCAGACCCCAGTAGCAGCCAAATACTCCATGGGAAAGGTTTTGGGGGAAACTGGTAAGAATTGAAGCTATCCTGACTACACCAGCCAGATTCACCAAATTTGCAGGATATCTTCATTGGAGGTAGGCTTCTCTGGGATAGAAAATAACCTTATCTGAAAAACAAGATGGCCACCCTGGGTATTTCTTTGAAAATTATCTACCTTTTCTACTGCCAGGTTCTCATAATTAGAAGGTTGATTCTCTTGATTTGCATATAATTTGCTTATTATTGGTCTTGAATGTTTGCAGTGTGAAACTAAATTCTAGGAAATCATGGGTTTGGAATCTTCTGATGTAATCATATTTCACTTTGAACCTCTCCTTCAAGGTCAAATCAGGGTAGCCAAACTAAACAGTGTCTATAACTTTCTTATTAATGCTCCTAGGGGTTTGGAGTGTGAAATCAACCAGTAAGAAATTATGGGCTGGGAATCTTCAAATGCGTTCAGATATGACCTTGGACCCCTCCTTCAAAATCAAATGAGGGTAGCCAAACTTAAAAGTGCTTATAACTCACTTATTATAGGTCGAAGAGGTTTGCAATGTGAACACAAGTTTAAAAAGTGATTATGACTTGTTTGTTGTTTGCCCTAAAGGTTTGCAATGTGAAATCAGCCGATAGGAAACCGTGGGCTGGGAATCTTCTGATGTAGTCAGATTTCACCTTGGGTCACTCCTTTAAGGTCAAACAATGGTTCACTGGCTTCAGCCAGTTGTCTTTCCAGTTGATACAATTTGCATTGGTTCTCCGATGCGCTAGGTCTTGTTGTGACACCATCTCTTTTCAACTGTATCTATTAAGTATCACTAGAAATATCAAGGAAATTGAGGACAACAGGAAAGCCCTCAGGACCTAGCCTATTCAACACAAATTTAATGTACAATAACATCATCATAGATATGAGAGGATTCGTGAAATCTGACCAACAAAACAAAAAGTGTAGAGTTGTCCTTGCCTTCTCACTTAATCTCCAGCTGGGGGTAGGGCTCAAACTCTAAGGCGGAAGTAGAACATATTTCATGAAGAACTTCTACAAGGACCACTTAGTAGTCCTGGATCCCTGAAACAACTATTTATTTTTCTTGAATTGGTGATTCATGCGTCATACTTCCCAAAAACATTTAAGGTTCATGGGGAGAGATTGGATCTTCTACAAGCTACATTTAATAAGTAAGTTCCACATTCATCAACTTTACAAAGAATAATGTTGTTTTATCACTTCGATGAAAACACATAGAAGAGAACTGTTGAAAGCAAGAGAGATTTTAGATATTGTTGTTGAAAGCAAGAGAGATTTTAGATATTGTTGTTGATGAATTTTGTACTTGTTTAACATTTTCTTTTCCAAGAAAGCCAGTTCTCGAAAATATCTGTCTTGTATACCTTTATGTGGCTAATATTTTAGAGAAACATGGGTTAAATATACAAATCATTTAACTTATAAAATATACTGAATTCTAATTCTAATAGTACTTTTATAGCGCTTAATGTCTATCTATTGACAGACTCTAAGACGCATAAAGCCAAAAATCAGAGATCGTAATTGTTAAATCAGAGACATTGCAGGGGTCGGCACCACGGAGAAAGACGAAAATGAAAACTGAGGAAAAAACTAGGGTGGGTAGGCTTTTTCAAAGAGGTAAGTTTTCAACTTCTTCCTGAATGAGGAGAGATATTTGGCTGAGCGTACATCATCAGGGAGATCATTCCAAATCATTGGAGCATCATATGCAAAGCTAAGGCCAAAATGCTTTTTGGACTTATACATTGATGCAAAATGTGGGACCTCAAGCAAAACACCCTCGGATTGACTTCTGCGCATTCTGTACACATTATGTCTAGGTTTAAGGAAAGGTTCAAAGTATTTAGGATGGCCACTATGTAGAAACTTGTACACCAATAGGGCTGTCTTGAAAACAGAGCGATGCATGATAGGCAACCAATGAAGACTCTTTCTTACCGGAGTGATATGTGAGTACTTGGTGGTATTAGCCACAATTCTAGCTAGACTGTTCTGAACACATTGGAGCCTACAAAGGTCAAGAGCAGAGAGACTTCAGAATAGGGAATTACAGTAGTCAAGTCGACTTCCAACCAAGGCATTTGCAGCCAAGAGAGCAGCTTCATGTGTAAGGTACCCTCTGAGTCGCTTTAAATCCCTGTTATGGGCAAAACAAGCCTTACAGATATTCCTGACACGGCAAGAGAAGGAAAAATCAGAATCAAACCAGACACCAAGGTTCTTAATTGCCTCAGCAGGTGACAGGAGGATACCAAGTATATTGACTGGGAAAAATTCGCCAAGTTTTGTACGGACATTTTTTTAACTAAACAGAATAAACTCTGTCTTATCTGGATTAAGTTTAAGCTTGTTTACAGAGAGCCACTTTTTAACATCATCCAAGCAGTTTTTCAGCCTTTCAAAGGCCAGAGTGGCATGCTTGTGTGTGAGATGAATGCATAACTACATGTCATCCGCATAAAAGTGGAAACATATGCCAGTATGATTTTTTAACTTTACTAAGGGGAGTAGTGTATAATGAGAAAAGGATCGGCCCTATGACAGAGCCCTGGGGCACACCATACAATAGCCTTCTATCATCAGATAAAATAGAACCAATCTTGATGCACTGATAGTAGTCACAAAGGTACGATCTGAACCAGTCCAGAACCACACCTCCGACACCAAACCAAGAACACAAACATTCAATGAGCGTACTGTGATCAATGGTGTCGAATGCTGCAGATTGGTCCAAGAGAGCAACAGCAGTGGCTTCACCTCTAGCAAGAGCAAGGTGGACTTCGTTTTTAATAGACAGTAGTGCGGTTTCGGTCGAATGACTTTGCTTATAGGCAGATTGACTAACATTTTCAAGACCATTGGAGGTGACATGATCATTTAACTGAGAAGCCACTACACGCTCAACGAGTTTGGAGACGAGTTACTGAAGACAATTCCTTTATTCCTTTGTCCGTAGACCAACATGCAACATGCTCAAGTATCAATATATTTTGTGAAACGGATTTGAGTACTAAACTCTGTGAGGCAAAATGCTTTAATTTGGGCCAGTGGCACAGTACGACACTGGGTTGATTGTGAGAGCCCAGACAGCGAGAACTAGGTTCATGATCTATGGTTCACACTTGTTTCTGCGGAAAGGCTTGCCGTGGTTACAAAATCCCGGCAAACTGGTTATGACAACTTCTCAAAAGTACCTTTTGGTCCAGAAAATTAAGAAAAATGTATTTTTCAAGCATACGACCAAAGTGATGAAAAGAACAAAATTTCCATGGAATTGTATAAGGGTCGTGTCACAACACATTGTAAGTCATTCAGTTATTTGAAAGTCTTCATGTCTTTGTTCTAAGGGTGTAATAATAGTTTTCTTGGTTATCTTAAAAACACCAGCCAGTTCATTGAAAAATGTAGTACAACCTTGTCATATGGCTACTCCAAAAGTTTTACAATAAAAACCCATACACCCTTATTATTCAGCCAGATTTATCCTAGTTGATGTATTTCATGCAACTATCTGTGTTTCCATAGATATTTGACATTTCATACTTTCTTTGCATCAGCTTCAATACTTCCTTCATAGGTACTTCTCTTGATCCGGTGTGCTTCTTGTCAAATGAACAACTGGCCTGAAGTCACAGCGCTAGCCTTCTTTTATTATGTACAAAAAGTGATTTTTAATGTATTATTAATTCCTTAGACTGTGCAGATACCTCGAAGTAGAACTGTTTATGTCCAAGCTGGAGATGTACCTGGTATACACTACACTGCTGGATCAGATGACGTCATATATTATGAAGAAAGTACATCAGTCTCCGATCTCAGGAGAACAGACCATAAAAATGTTCAAGCCAAGTACTTTAAATCATCTCAGCGGATCACCTTTGCCTATAGTAATGACAGAAGAACGACTGTCCTTAAGATTTCTTTAGACTGCATTACATGTAAGAATAAATATTAATTTATTCAAGTAAATCTACACAATTAATATATATCCTATTGTCATGGCAAAAGAAACACATCATGGTAGTGCTTCCCATATAACAAATTGATTTCACCAAAGACTTCAGCCTATACAGAGACACAAATCTGAGAGTTAGCTAAAATTTTAAGAAATAGTCCACCCCCTGACTCAAAAGATTTTCCAAACTAAGATTTGGTGAGCAACATGCTCAAGTATCAATATCTTTTGTGAAACGGATTTGAGTACTAAACTCTGTGAGGCAAAATGCTTTAATTTGGGCCAGTGGCACAGTACGACACTGGGTTGATTGTGAGAGCCCAGACAGCGAGAACTAGGTTCATGATCTATGGTCATAAATTATTATATTAAGTTTCTGCCTCATTTAGATAGTATGCCATTATTGTAAAGGCCTTTGCATGTTCATAAACAAGGAAAGTAACATTCAAAGCCTTAGTTTTTATGTAATCTAACTGGCATTTTAATCTCCGTAGACCAGAGTCTAGTATTGATTCAAACAAGTGTGATATTATTGGGGAAAAGTACAAGCCTTTTGTGGGAAGTTTTAGAATTGTTTGACAGTATTTCCAGTTGCGTTACCGTTAAGATATTGAAAGTCATTACTTCTACAATGTATATTTCCGTTGAATGTAAACTCTTCCACTGTTGAGAAGATCTAGCTTAATTTCGGAGTAGTAAAACAACAAGGAATGAGCTCGTGTATTCTAGCTGTTGTTACCACCAGTCGAATTAGGTAAGGTTCCAGTAGTCTATTGTACCAGAAATGTTGTGTTCATGCTAAAATAGAGGCCCTTTGTATCACACAACTACAGAATTAACCCTTTTTTCCTGTTTTTTTTCCACTTCTTTTGAAATTATAACAGTATTTAAGTACTGGAGGGAAAATCAGAAATTGCAGATTGCAAACTGCTAGGCTGAAAGACTTTCTAACACTTTATGAGGAAAAGTAACTGCTGCAGATTACATACATGAAAATATACACTTATTCATCAATGTTCCTCATATTTTAGATTGTCCTGCACATTGCAAGTGGAGTCAGTGCAATCGTGAATCTGGCCGCTGTGATTCCTGTGAGGATGGCTATTACGGGGTTAAATGTGAACATGGTATGTCATCAGTATGTCATTTTAACTGATATTTAAGATGAAACATGCTTCATGAAATGTTTAAATTGTGTTATTTGACATGATAATAAAAGTACCTGGGTAATAATGACATAAACGTGTTATATCCTTGTTTTTTTAATAATCGAGTATTTCAAGGCCATATTGTGTGAGTTCCCGTTTCCTTAAAGCAGTGTTTAACATGTGATACCTATTCTGATTTTAAAAAAAAAACCAGTAATATTGATTTACAAACATATTCTAACAGGTGATTGTTAATATCTTCACCATGTATACCTATTCTTATATTGTCAGGTGAGTAGGTCTGATAGATTCTTTCCATGGGCACCTTCTTTTTCTCCTTTCATTTTGCCGATCAAAGAAATATTTTGAGCATAATTTTTCTAATGATTAACCTACCATATGCAATGAGTTCTCTGACCACATCTGATCAGCTGTCCCTCTGACCAGATTTAGACCAAAAGTAAAATCCTCTGTGTTTTTTTCGTAAAGCTTATCTACAAAATACCCTACTCACATTACAGGCATTATTGCCCGTGGTAACCCGCTTATCATGAAACGGCCCTGTCCTTGGATCAACCCCTGACATCTGTAAGTTAAGGTATTGGTGGTTTCATCCGACGGCTACCGAAGGTAAGTTGAGGTTGCTTCACGGTGACCATCATTTGTAGCACTGCCATTCTACTGTAATTGATGGTTTAAAACCCCTGTAAAATCAGTGGCCGTCCACCTGTAGTGTAAACGACTTGGACGGAATGGGGCAACCTGGAGTCAGTTCTCCTGCAAAGAAAAACTTCCTACCGTGGGATGTACTGCCTGTAGTGTGAATTGGCCATTAGTTATTTGTTTTCCTGGTGTCCCAGTGGTGACTGAACATCTTCATGTCCTTAACCATTATAAAAGTTCAATTAGAGTTAGAATTAGAACAAGAAAAAAATAAATGGCTAAACAATTTCCATTACCTCAACTTTTTGTAAGAACAACAAAAGAAGGAGTAATTTCAAAAAGTGAAACAAATCTACTGACACTGGTATTGTTGTACATAAATTAATGTACACATACAAACTTATGACAAATATAAGTCACAGGACCAAACCTCAGTGACTTTGAAGATGGTACATCAAAATGCTACTTACATCACAGTTGTGGTATAAAGGTATTTTTGCATTATGATAACTACCAATGCATATACACAAAGAACAAAGGGTTAAATTTCATAATTCCAACATTTTCAGACAGTATTTGTAAGACTTTATTTAAGTTTACAACAATTAACAAAAACAGTAAATGATTATGTATCATTAAACAGAAATATTCGGCTATTAACAACCATTATTTCACTGTTATACCAATCTTGCTTTTCAAAAAATAAAAATCTAAAAACATCACCATTCCAATACTTCAACAGGAACAATACTGTAGAAAGTATACACACAAGCACTACGCAGTAACTTCAATGGTCACTGTTATCTATGTCAGAGCATTGGTATGTTGAAGTGGAGACTGCATCTGCTGTTGAACTGGCTACTACGGCATCTGCTGTTAAATACTCTGCTGTATCTGTTGCATGGGCAGAGGCATCTGCTTCTGGATGTGATGTTCCCTGTCCAGACTTCATGTGCATAATCTTGCCATGGTCCTCTGGCTCTTGAACCATCCCTTACATTCAGCCTTCTCCATGTTGTTCTTAGCGCAAAAATTATCCCATATGGCCTCGATCTTGTTTGGATCTTTATAGTTCATGAGTTTCTTACTGTAGAGCAGTTCATTTTCCTTAAGAAATTCTACCATCTTCAACTCCTCTTTGATTAACACATCAACTGAACTCTTACCCTTCTCTTAGCAAGTAGAGTTTCAGCCACACTCTCACGCTCACTCTCTAAGCTTCTGGACCTTGTCTGTATGTCTGGTGCAACAGGTATTGTCTTTTGCTTCTAATTTGTTGACATAATGACAATAATTTAACTTTTAACATCCAATAAAAATGAAGTTAAGAAAATCAAACAAACATGCCACTAAGTGATCTCCAAATTACTGCAAAGTATTAGGTCCAATGAAAATGTGTGTAATTATATCTCACAAGTGTGTGTACTCCTCCATTGCTAGCCTGCAGTATTTATTGTATATTTTGAAATTACTAGTTGTCTACAGTCTAGACTACTGCACAGTGATCTGCTTGAAGTTATTATTCTTCTGTTATTTTGCCTGTATAATATTATAATGTTCCCCTCATTTCTGTATCCTCCAAGTCAATTTCAGCCATAACATTTAATATTGGTTTCTGTTGTTGCACCTTAGAATATGCCTTTGGTAGAGGTCAGGCACTATAAAAGTCTAGAATAGAATGGCATAAGTAAGTTTATTAGTTGTCTTCAGTCTAGATTACTGCACAGCTTAATATGGTGATCTGCTTGAAAATGCTTCTCTCAGATACAGAATGAATAGAATATAGTAAAACATGGCTTCCTCAGGAACACAAAAACAGGATACAACTCACTACTGCCTCCCTGGTGGGCATGAATTCTTGAGGTCTGCTTAATGTCACAAAATCATTTCCCATAGAATATCTTTTTGGTTGATGAGGGGGGATTATACATAAACAGTCTAGGAACTTCAATGTACTGTCAAAAAAGTTTACGTAGAAGGCTCAAGTCAAGTTTAAGTCAAATCTTTCTCCTTTTTTAATATACGTTAAGATGTCCATCCTGCTTATGGGTGATTGCTAAAACTCATAACTATTGAGGTTTGTAGTATGCTCTGATCCATACCCGGAAATGTATAAACTTATTTCAGTACTGCAGGGGAAAGAAATCAATAACCACATATTGCATACAACAAATTGCTACATTGAAACAATTTGTGAGACTTTAGTGGGAAAGGAGAAAAATCACTGTCATGAATTACAATTTGTGAACATGAAAATATTCACTTCTGTAACATTTCTAATATTTCAGAGTGCCCAAAGCATTGTGAGTGTAATCGTTATACTGGTGACTGTGAAAAATGCAAAAATGGCTATTATGGGCCTAAGTGTGAAAATGGTAAGTAAACAGTAATGTCGTTAGTTGGAATATGATGATATCATAACATAACGTAGAAGGATATTTGTCTTTGAGTTGTCACAAGTACTTTTCACTGACACATTCAAAATTGTCTCATTTTCTGCACTGTAAGTCTGAAATAGTTACATCAGTTGCAAAGTCAAATTAGAGGTTTTACTCCATGTTCAACAGCCAGGGTCATAATGGGGCTGGACCTCTGCAATGTCGCTTGTAGGAGTCGAACCCACATAGAGGTGACAGCCTCTGATTAAATGCCAAACCTGTTACCTGCCAAAACCCCACTAGGCTATTTGTGGTTAGATCCGGTTTCCTTGGCAACACATTATAGTCTTGATTCAGTATATCTCCATATTTCATTCCTGCTTTCCCAGCATTTTTCGACAATTTTTGCAAAACTTACATTTTAAATTTGTCAAGTTCACATGATCAACGATTTCTTCCAGGCAATTGTCTTTGCCGCTCAGGAAGATTTTTGTACTGCAGCTGAATATAATTTTATGTTCGTGTTAATGGAATTAAAATTACCAGCGGGTGGGTACTGGTTACCTAAAGTTGGGAATTTTTTAGTTCTGTAGGGTCACAAACAAATTACTCACTTATCTCTGCCTGTGATTTGTGTTTATTGGACACTAATAAATTTCTGTCTACAAAACCGGCAGGGTTGCAGTTAAAGATCATAAGAGTGTGCAACCAGCATATGTCTCATAAGTGTATCAACTGAAGGCATTACCCAGTCAATTTAAAACTCATCAAATACGAGAGAGTGGGTTTCATTAAAGGACCTGATACATGAGTATGTACGTGCTGCTCCATCCAGGTCCAAAATATATGAGGTTCTTATACAAGGCCAAAAGGTCAATTTTAGTTTTTGGCTCTTTTGTTCATACTGGTTAATTCTCAACACTTTGCCCTAATAGTAAAAAAATCCGACTCATAGCACTATCAAGGGACATCAGGACATCATTAGTGTCTTACCGACTATTTTATAAAGTTCCAGTTGAAACAATTGAACCTCCATCAGGCTCAGTTATCAACAGGAAGCTACCATAGCTCTTTTCAACTCAGGTATTTTTTCTTTCATTTGTCCACGAAAGAAGTCTGTCCAATGACAAGGAAACCTCCGGTGCTTTTTGAAATAACACTGAAAAAGAAAATTCGGCTGCCACGTTCTATTATGATCAAAATTGAGCATGCCTATATTTTGTTTGTTATTTATCCTAGAGGGCCAGGATTCTCTAGGACCCCACAAGTGACAATGCTCAGGACCTGTCCGAATTTGTGACCCTGGCTGTTGAATGGAACGAAAAACAACAACTTTGACTTTGTTAACAGGATTGGGATGTAAAATCAATCTATAGAAAATTATGTATTGTGATTCTTTAAAAGTGGTCAGATTTTATCAAGGACATTTACTGCTGTTCCACTAATTTATAATATGTTTGGTTCATTTTGTCATATTTCACTTCAGACCTCTCCTCTGTTGTCAAAGGATTGTAGCATAATAGTGCTTATAACTTGCTAATCATTGATCAGAGACTTATTTAACTGAGCTATAGGAGTTCATATTCTGAAATATTTTATGTGGTCAGATTTAACCTTGGTCTGTTCATTGTAGGGTTTGCAAAACTTAAAGTGCTTATAAGTTGCCGATTACTTTGCTTATTATTTGTTCAAGAATTCGGTATGCATAACCCACCTCTGAAAAATGATATGTTAGGATTCTATGTTGCATATGAAAATGCATGTAAATAATTATTATTGCTTAGAGCTTTGGTGCAGGGTCATTACTATATCTTTGTGTCACCAGCATTTTATTGATTTATTAAGAGGGGGGGGGGGGGGGGGGGTGCAAATAGGATCTGCTTTGTCATCCTATATTGATTTTATCACATCCATCATCTTTAACATTGTCTCACTTATCGAATTAAATCTCAAAAATGGCTCTTAGGCTTAAATTCAAATTTGGCATGTAGATGTAACTGATCTTTAAGATGCCCCTCATTTTAAGTTGACCTTGAACTCACAGTACTAACAAAATTATATTGAATTAAATTGTTTTTGTTTCCAGACAGTATCTCAATAAACAGCTTCAGAGATTCAATTCAAATTTCTCATGTGGTTCTTAAAATGTGCTCTATTTTAAGATGACCTTAAACTATCATGTATGAAGAAATTACATTGGGTTTATGTTTCTGCTGCGTTTTCCAAAAGTGGCTTGACAGATTTCCTTCAATTATATTGGATTTATGTTTCTGCAGTGTAGTCAGAAAATGGCTTGACAGATTTCATTCAAATTTTGCATGTACATGAAACTTGACTCATGTAGCGATACATTAATGTAACCTTAAAGTCCTAGAAATAACAGAATACTATTGACTTTCTATTAGCTCTTTCCGTTTCTGGCCAGTGGATCAATAGTGTTTGATAAATTTAATTATAATTTGACAAGTGCATGTAACTGCTCCTAAAAGTGAATCCAATTTAAGGTGACTTTAAATTCCTATGTATAAAAGGCATATGTCAGATTCATTTTAAAATTTTCTATGTTTCCGAACAGTATGCGAAGTATGGTCTTGACTTATTTGATCCATATTTGGTATATACACATACGTAACCTTAGGGAGGTCGTCAGTGTCACCTCTATGTGGCTTCGAATCCCACAATTGACTAAGCTGTGTCCTGTCCCAGTACAAACCCATCTGTCGTAATGGATGTAATACACCAACTTTGACCTTTGTAAGTGACCTTAGAGTAATGTCCTATTCAGGGCACCTTAAACTCCAACTATTAACAATTATATTTACTTTAAGTTTGCAATCTTATGACCATATCGTAAAGTATCTGCAATAGATTCTAGTATCTGGATATGTGTAACCTTGGTTAGAGGCTTCATGATAACTTTAAACTCTTCACAATTGCAACTTTACATTGAGTTAAAGGTTAGGACATATTTTATGATGTCTGGACGACATTTAAGTGGTAATTGAGCATTTTTATTTAAAGTAAGCCTATACACATGTCTCAACCAAAAGCATATTTTTGTAGTATTACTATACAGTCGTGATAGTTAAATGATGTTACCACATTTTATTCACTATATCCGGCCTAGTCAGAGGAGACACATTGCTTCTTCTCTACATCATTTTACAACAACATTTTACGTATCACAGCCAAATTTGGTACGATGGCTTATTGGGTTTATATCTTGTTTGTGATTGGTTTTCTGGCATATCTTGCAATAACTCTTGTCATTGCAACACTTATTCTGTTTCTTGTACTTGTAATATTGTGGGTGCATTAAATTCAAAACCCTTGCAAAGTTTGTAATCAATCGTTTTAGGGTATTTTTATGGCAGGGTGAATTGGAAGTCTATTTTTCGGTAACATTTGACACTTTGGTGACACTTTTCAAAACCAGTGCACAGATATTAACCAAGTTTTCAAGATACATTTGTTTGATGGAAGCTGGAGCTGATTACCCTTTTAGCAATATCAATATAACAACACTTTTTATGTTTCCTGGATATCGTGGGTGCTTTCCATGTTAAACTCCTGTATGGATTAGAGCTAATAATCTTTTCAGCAATATTTGGCAATATTTTTCTGTTTCTTGGACTTGTAATTTGTGAGTGCATTACATCCCAAATTCCTGAATTGATTGGAGCTCCTCAGCTTTTCGGCAATATATGCCAAAATGGTTCTCATGGCAATACTTACAATATTGTGGATTTAAAAATCTTGAAAAAGACCTTAGGGTAAGGTAACCTTACAGTTCACATAATTAGAGAATGGTGGACAATGGCAGACCCTTATTTTGTCCAAGAAAGGGGGAGGCAGAGAAGACAGAGAGAAGCCATCTTGCACAATGCATTACCTCATATGGGCATATGACAGACATCTTAAAATGTTACATAATAAAATTCACAGCCACATACTGACATCTAATAAAACTGGGTCATGGGAGTATTCCATTGCAACCGACCATTCCTGACTGTAGGGTTAGTTTGCCATGTTGACAGCATCAGCTAGGTTTGGTTAGAGGTCCCCAGCTTTACTTGGTGGGTCGGCTATATATAAAAAATGTTTGATAGTTCACTGACAATCCATGATTCTTCATCCTGATGCTGGCCACTCCCATAAGGAAACTATCTTGCCATCACTTCAAATATTATAGTAGTCATTTTGGGCTTATCTTTGTCACTTTCTGACTTATCCTAGTTACTTTAAGTCTTGTACTACCATGAAACCAGCTTGTCCTTGTCACTTTAAGTTTTAACCTGCTCATTTGAAGTCCAGTTTCAGCATGATGTGAGTTAAAATATGGCAATTAAATATGGTAAGAATGACAAAAAAGTGTACATAATCAGAATCCTGGTTAAAAGGTAGACAGGGTTCCCGGGTATGCTGTAAATATTAAGAAACTATTAAGAAAGTGTTTTGTCACATAGTAATCAAATTCTCAGTCTGTTTCAACAGAGGAAATTATGAGGAAATGGATCAAGTGTTGACCAATCACAAAATCGAAACATTGTCACCTGATAAATTGTTTACCCATACATACACAGTTGGGTCTTTCATAGAGGATAGAATTAATTTCATTAAAATTTGAAGAGAAATTGCTAGCAAGGACCAAATTTTGAAGGCAGCTTTGAATATTGAGTTATTGAGCCCAAACCTGAAAACCGTAGTTAAAAAATGTCATTGCTGTGGTTCTCTTAATCTTGGTTCTAAATGTTTTGTCGACTGTGTGTGACCTAAATTTGTAAATTTAGTCGGCACACTTTTACAATCTTATCTGGTCCTCACTAGGGCTTATCTGGATCAGCAACGACTTGTTTGCTGTGCCTCTATAGCTTTTCATAGCGCCTTCAAGTTCGGTCTTGCATGAAAAGGTAAGTTGACACAGACAAGCCAGGTTGTATTACATCCTCTCTTGGAGGTGAATCTGGCCGTTCACTTACCTGTCATTCTACAGTCCCAATCCCTGACTCACCTAACTGAGTCCAGAGGGGTCAGATCCAGTGGAACACCCAGATAAGTGAAAGATACATATGTTTGTTCATGTCTTTGTATTTGTCTGTTCACAAAACTAAAAATTAGATATCAGTTCTAGATCATGTTCTTACAAGGTCCAACTGTGGATACGTTCTTTTCAAATATGGTCTGGATATACAAAGATACTGCCAGTCAACTATCTATTTATGTCAGTCTAGAATAATGTGTGTGCTTTTGAATTTCACCTGGTTCAATATATAATGAAAGCAGGTGACATGGTAGAATTCTACTGAGTTCTTTTTCATCTTTCTGGTAGATACAAATATGCTTTGGTTCTTTGATAGACTAGGTATATACATGTACTACCATTGTTTTAACCTTTGTTAAATTTACAGTATAATTTCAGTCTATGACTTCACATTCCAGATTACTTTCAGATTTCACCTGACATCACACGTTTCGGTTTTCCACATGTTTCAGAATGTCCTGCCATCTGTGAGAAGAGATTTTGTAACTCAACAAATGGTCAGTGTGGTGATTGTTTGCCAGGTTACCATGGTGAGACATGCCAAGGTAAGCAAAGTATGAGTTTGCACAAACTTGTATGTATAGCATGCAGTCTGAGTAAAAATATCTTAAACTGGATTCTCTAAATAACCTTTTTGTAATTCACTACACCAAAATATATCAGTTTTGAGTGCCCCAAATCAAGTCACATTGCCCTTTATAAATAAAGATACAGAGCTGTAGCAGATTAGATCGGCATGTGACTTGTTTCACCCCTCCTTTTGAATGAATATGTGGCATGCTGAATGGGTGGCACAAGTCTTTTGTTATATCAGAAACTACCCCCCCCCCCCCCCACTTTCTCCAAAATGCCTGTGGTATAATGAACTCCTGTAAGTATCCAATTTACATTTACCTCATTCGGTTAATGATGTATTCTAATCAAAATACTATCCAAATCTATGCAGAGTTTTGACCACTAGGTGTGCACTGATTTCCTCAATATCCTTAGCTACCTTAGCCAAACATCTAGGACAATAAGAATGGAGGCATTAAAGAAATCGGCCGATATATCTTAAGCCAACTCTGCAAATCGACCCCATTAAAACTTGGCTCCTGCAAACCCAGTAAAAATATTAAATATAATACATTAAGAATACTGTTACGGCACTTTTTCTCGGTCAGATGTTGGTCCACAGTGCTAACATTCATTTATCAATAGTACATCAGTTAAGCATATATCAGGTTATCACCCCTTAATTGTTACCTGGTTCATATCATTGGGAAGTAATAGGGGATGTCTCCCTTTGATCAGGAGGGCAACGATTGGCAAAGTGTGATTAACACATATCGACTGCATTTTGATAGTCTAATCAAGTCCTTTAAGGTCAAAGTTGGGGTTTTACGTCCCTTTCAACAGTCAGGGTCGTATTGGGACAGATCCACAGCATTGACACTTGTGGGATTCGAACCCACAGAGAGGTGACAACCTGTGATTAGATGCCCAACTTAGTAACCACTGGGACACCTAGGACCTGAAGTCCTTCACCTATATCCTTTAGACTCTTACTTCGATATTTGTTTATGTTACTTTACTTCAAGTGACATTTAGCAGTGCAGTTAACATTGATATCACAAATTTTGTGGATGTTTCAATCACAATACCTCTTCTGGTCATTACTCACTTGTTTATGTTGGAATTATTTAAAGTGCCATTAATTACCTCCATTGTGTTTTCACCTGGGTTTGTATGTTTGTGAGTTTGTGTATTTGTGAACATGAACTCAAAAACTTATGGACGGATTTTGATGAAATTTTCAGGAAATGTCCTAAATGGGACAAGGAACAAGTGATTAGATTTTGTGAATGATCTGGATCACTGTCTGGATCATCTGGATCCATGTTTGGTGAAGGTCTGAGCTCTCTGAGTGTTCTTGTTACTATATAGAAGTTTTATTAAGTTACCGTAAATCTCCAACATAATGCCCAGGTTCAAATAAACGCCTGGTTGATACTCTTTACACTATATAACACTGTTTTTTTGTATTTCAAAAGAATGCCTGGTTCAATTTAACGCCTGGTCTGATGCCATTTGAAAATAATTAACACCCGGGCCATATTTTGGGAAAATATGGTATATGTTAGACATGGTTTCTGTTCACTAGCACATTTTTGAGATTTTTGTTTATCATATTCTCTTTGAAAGCCAGTTTGACTACTGAATTTTCTTCCTGGAGTCAAAATGACTAGAGTATTCTAGCTTTGGGTGTATTTGAGGGGAGTCTATTAGATAAATGGCAAATTGGTGTATGATTTCACAAATAATATAAATAGATTCTAGGTGATTTTAGCATCTGATAGATGACTTTGAGTGAAGAGATTCAATGTAAAACACCAACGTAACATCTAATAGCTTAGTCCATTCATCAAGTTACTAAGTTAATAAATCAAGATAAGTAAATTGAAGTATAGTGATAAATCAAGATAAACTAATTTTCATGTTGGCTCTTCAGCTCTGTGATATTACTCAGTTTCAATCTTATACTTTCTAAATATTGCTAAATATTCAGGTAATTTTAACTTAAGTTTTAGTCATAACTTTTTCTTCCATATGCATATACAATTATCACCAATTATCACCATACCACCAAAAGTTGTTTTTATTGCATGTTAAATGTAAAAAAAATGGATTATAACCAGAATTCTTACCAGAAGAAATTTCACAGAAAATGACTAAAAATATTGAAATAAGGTGCATCATCATTTCTGGAAAAAGATCCTTGATCAAACAAATGTTTGTGTATTCAACCTGTCAAATAGGTGCTTAGAGATTTAATAACCCATATTTTATGCTATAATATTTAAATTCAACAGAATGCAGTACTGGTTATTATGGCATCAACTGTGAAGGCGTGTGTTCAGACCATTGCCAATTCCCACCATGCATTGCAACATCTTTGACCGGAGAGTGTCCAGAGAAAGCTTGTGAGGATGGTTACTATGAAGACAACTGTCAAGGTATAGTTACTGTCATGCATGTACTGACTGAAGTCCTCCACACACTGAACCAATCCACACAATAAGTATAGGTTAATGACCAAGGAAGTGTCCAACATTTGAAAATATTACGAGGTAACAAAGGACCTAATAGACAGTCGGGAACTGGACAATTCGGCCCTTTGCCAAATCGGCCCTTGGCAAATCAGTCCCCTAAAATACTCGGCCCTGGGCAATTTGGCCCCCGGGTTAAAAACTAAAATATGATGTAATTACAGTACTTTTGTAGCACTTGATCGCCTTCATATGGCAGACTCTTAGATTGACAGATATTTAGTATGCACACTACATCAGAGGAGCATGTATTAGGTTATTAATGACAAATAATGGCAGAGAATTCTTTGTGATCATGTTTTGTTTGTTTCATAAGGGTGATAACTTCTATAGTGATACTTGCAAATCGCCATTAACATATCAAAGATATTTCTATGTTACACCAAGTTCTTATGTTAGAATAATTATAAGTGCATTTTGATAATCACATCAAGGGTGAAAGCTACTTGAGTGATAGTTAGCAGAAGTGCATTTAACATATATCAAAGGTGTTTTGGATGCTGTAATCAATATCATTTATCCTCTGTCCTTTACTCACTTATTTGTATAAGTTTTATTGTAAGTTCAATTGATATAAAAAAGATTAAGTGTTATGAGGATTTTATTTAGATTCTTATTAGATTGTGATTTTTGTCATGTATTTAATATCGAAAGCACAGTAATGTCCAGGGCCTGATTTGACAAAGGTATTTTTTTCCTGGGGGCCGAGTTGACTAGGGTATGTTATTTTGGGGACCGATTTGACGGGGCCGATTTGGCAAAGGGCTGATTTGTCTATGATTCAGACAGTCCATTATTTATAACTCCCTTCTATTTAAATTACACTGTTTCCTTAATTTGAATTTTTTTAAGATGTTGTTTAACATCAATACTTTCCATTGCTATATTTCTGGTGTGTATTTCCGGGTTCCTACGATCATTTAAGTTAAAATTAAAATAAAAGGGCTTCTTTGGAAATGTGTTAAAGGGGCTTCTATATATAGAGAAAATCACTGAGTCGAACAACTGCCCATTAATAAAATATATTGGACACTTTTAGCAAAATAAAAACTCTCAAGCGTAATTTAAGATCACATAACAGACCTTGTTAATGTTAAATGGTTAAAGAAATTTCAAAACCAATCACCATACATGTGGGATCTACTGAATTCCTCTGCTGCGTGCTAGTGTACATACCCATCTGCTAAAAGTTGAAGAATTCTTCATAAAAAATTATTTGGTATCGGCTCATTATCAGAAGAGAACAACTATCCTCGAGGATTGCATTTCATGCACATTCTGTTTTTTCAGTAGGCTGAAGAAAAAAAAACTTAAGTCAGCACTCTAGAAGGAGCCTCATAATAAACCCCTTTTGGCCAGATATTTTCTCATTCAAAAAACAACGAAGAAGAAGTACAAATGTCTCAAACTATTTACAGCTGAATGTTATTGGTTCCAAACTAAACAAAACTGGAATCCCATCTTGGTTCTGAATATTTCGAATATCTCCTTCTAAGTCAAGATTACAGATCTACAATCTATCAGCCTCCCCCTTCAAAAGTATGGGTAATCTCTCGACCTTTCATCCCCATTGGGTTGACAGCGAGGTCCAAGATGTTAAATCTTATGGCTTGGACAAGGGATACCAGACCCCATTAATATCTGGATTAATGATGTATAAGGCTCCCTTAAAAGACATTTTGACTCTCACACAAATCCTCCTAGGCCTATGTTGTTATCTAAGCTGGGTCGTGAACCTCCAATAATCATAGACAGGGTCCATTCTTGAAGAGATGGTCACACCCTCAATAGACAGATGGCAGACCTTAATTTAAAAAGAAGTCCCTCTTGATGAGACGTGATTGCTCAACAGCTAAAGTCTCTTACAGGTCTATTTACAGCCACATAGAAACAAGTGTCCCTTGCCCGACATCACATGAGACCAAATCAGTGGCATCTAAAAGTAACAGAATCACTGTAGAAGAAATTACCTGCTGACTGGTCTGTCCATCTTCATCCTCCTTGATAGCTTGATAAAGCAAATGTCCTTCTTGGCCAACCACTGCACCCCTCCAAGGTGCTCTGCAAATCTTTACTGATGTACAAACAAAGGCTTGGACATTCACTTTGGACATTGCACCACTGAATGTATTTGGTCAGATCCTGAAAGCAAGCAACACATAAATTCTTAAGACTAAATGTCATTCTGCTTGGTCCAGTATGAGGACCAGACCATTCAGGTCACTACAGTCAGTGTCTTACATGTGCTATAAAATCATGCATTCATGGTACCCTAATCTGAAACTCTTCTACTGGTGCAGTCTTACACAGATTGCCACGAAACCCTCTAACATACCTAGCAATGTGAACATGATTACAAACAAGCTCTCACACTGCAGAGCAATAATTTATACAGCATGGTCACTCTTACGGGTAATGTTCAGTCACATCTGCAACTGGTGACATCATCCCTAGATAGACTTCTTTCTCACAAAAAACAATAACTAGCCACACAAGTTTGTATTCCAAGACACACACAAAGAAGTCTGGTTAGTGGATGTTCTCAACATATCATGGGAGTGTCTGGAATGAATTTCTTCCCTTCTGTCTCCCTTCTGGACAGCACTGCTGCATAGCACAAGAAAAACCCTTCAACGCATGAAAAAAATTCTGATAGCCCAAGATTGGCCAACATGCCTTGGTTTCATGACATTGCAACATCGTCATTCTATATTTTGCTTTTGCTTTAAATGTAGACCAAACTGTTAACACCACTGTTCTGCCATGGCTTGACCAGCAAACTCCTTGGTCTGAACCTGCATGCTTGACACCTAGATCTTTAGCAGAAGGTTTCTCTGACCAAGTGGGAGAAGAAAATTTCAACGAGAACTAATTACATGGACAGGTAGCCCATATCTGTGAACTGATATGAGTCAAATCAGGTAGGTTTCAAAACATCATCTGTAAAACAGATTCTAGATTTCCTCCTGTAGCCCAGCACGATGGATGGGTAGTGTACAGCCTTTACAGATAAGATTAGCAATACTTTCCACAAACTGATCGACAGCTTTTATAGGGATAAACCAAATGGCCATAAAAGGAATCTCTAGCTGGAATCTTTAATTGGTTCCACATCAGTTCCATTTACGGTGGCTTCTCCTAATATAACTTTTAAAACGGTTTCCCTTCCTGGTGGAAATTTCAAGTATTTGAAGAAATGAAATCCATGCATTGCTCAATGAGCATTAAAGAGCAGGGGGGGCTGATCAGAACTGCCATTTTATGCCTCACTTAGTTCCTTATCCAAGAATTAAGTAGTGAAGGATGGCCCAGACATTGTAGCTCCAGTGGCCATTCTGTCTTTAGTTCCTACTGTGGACAAATCCCTGTAAAACTCCTAGATGATTATCTGGACAACACCAAGAAACTAAAAGAGAACAATGAGGTATATTTTGTCTTTGTCACTTCAATAATGGCATCCTGTTGTTTATAAATGAAACAGCCAACCTTTGCTTATCACATTAAGAATTCCTTTCTTTACATCCTGTCTTCAGAAGCCTTTGTTGGGAACTCATTCTAGATATTGTCTGTTAGGTAAGACATATTAGTGCAATAAATTAGAACATTTTTAATTCTAAATCTTCACAAGTTAATATCTAACATTTTAATGTGTACCGTTCAGCTGTTTGCTTCATTTATTTGAAACAAAAGGGCCAGTTAGAAAAATCCTTTAGAAAAAAATGCCGAATAATCAACTTTTTACAGTACATTTCAGTGAGAGATAATGCAAGACGAAATTAGAGCCCCAAATTTAAACTAATCTTGGTTATCTACCCTCAGATATTATGATATTAAAGTTATATTTGTCTCCATGGCTACCATCACCTATGTGTTATAGGGTAACTACCAAATATACAACTCAATGCAGCAAAGATCTTCAGACCCTATGTTTTGCCTGAGGTTTTCTCTGTGTTGGCTGAAGTTGGGACACAGATCATCCAACCATCATCGTTATAAATCAGATCATCAGCAAATCAAAACTTGTATTTTTTACCATTTTAGGCTTTTTAGCCGCCACTACCACTAAAAAGAGTAGCATGTCAACACATGTCATAGTGATCTCTAGTCTGGTTCCTGCGCTGTTTGTCATAGCTATGGTTATTGTTTTCATTGTATTCATGACACGGTGAGTACACAGAATTTCTAATGGGATGTGCCCCTTCAAATCACTTAATGCTGGTGTAATCTAATCTAACATGCACTTTTATAGCACTTAATCTCCATTAATTGACAGACTCTAAGGTGCTACTAAACAAAAATAAATTGAATTGAAACATATGTGAACACAAGGAAATGACTCCACAAACCAGATAAATGTGACTGAAATCCTCAGGTTCAACCCAATAATTTCTAGACTTAAAAATATAAAGCCCTTTTTGTAATGCACTGATCCAATATCACACAGACAAATGTATTGACTTCGAATCAACTAAGTGTTGACTTGCTTAAAATAAAATTGAACAAAAGGCATTGTGTCGTGATACCTGCGGCGAGTGGTCCTATGTTGGTTTTAAGAATGCTATTGTGAAGGCCACCAATTTAACCTTTTTTTGAAAATCAGGAAACTATTCTTAATTGCATGTGTTTATAAATGGCCTTTTAACGTGAGTTTAAGCTTTCATATATAACAGAAGCATTTGTAATTTATGTTTCATTTGTATCCAAAGGGTATACCTTATTTTGGATGCATAGTTATATAGGTATATCTGGTCTACATTACGGTCAACTTCAAGTAAAATATAGAAATAGACAACGACAAGCGAGGGGTTATAGGAGATTTTACAACAATTAGCGATATTAGGATCACGAAGGCAGAGCCTGAGTTATTCTAATGCTTTAATCGTTGTAAAATCTCCTATAACCCCAAGCTCGGAGTTGTCTATTTCTATTCTAATACAACATTTAAAGGATCGAATAAAAATTAGTTTTGAAGCTATTTTGTACAAAAATATATGAATATTCTATAAAGATTTTTGCAGTTGAATTATTGGAAGAGCCACAAAATAAGATGACCCTTTTCATTGTTAAACGTCTTTAAACTTTAGCACATTCATATCAGTATATTCTATTTTCAAATGTAAGAATCCTTGAATATCGTATTTACCATAATTTGTTTATTTAATGAAAAAATCCAGGCTGTTACTTCAAGTTTTCTTTTTGCGGAGCAGCATTGTGAGCGATAAAATAGAACTCATGAGGTTATGCAGGGTATTACAGAGCATTTTTTCGGGTCTTAGCCAAGCAGAATCGCGGACACAGCCGTGTCATGTTAGAATCTGCATTATATTCACTTTAAGCGTGGTATTTTCAGACAATATCTCGTATACTATGTCATTAATTCTCCTTGTCTTTCAATTTTGTGGATGCACTACAGTTCATATGTTGATCAACATTAGGTGGCCACTTATACCAAGATAAACTGAAAGTGATAATGTTTTTAGCAACACCTACCAACTGTTGTCGTACAACATGTTTCCAGTGTTTTAGTGGACTACTAGGTTTTTGTGTGCTGACATCCACAGCGTCTGTCCAACCTTTGACCTTTCAACATTTTTAGGATATATTATCCACAAGAGTAAATCACATGTGACTACAAAACTATTTAATTTAATAGATTTTGCTGAAATACATTGCTGAACTATTTTTATGTTCTTTGTTATATCACATTTTAGAGCTCTAACACTATGGCTAGCTGAGGAAATATTACTTTGATAAGTCCCTAAATGATCTAATTACCAATAACTGCAAACGTGTCAAAAGTTTTAGCATTTTTGTGAAATATATTTGCTCAACTAGTTTCTGGTGTTCTGAGTCAAGCCATATATTTAAACAAAGCAATAACTCCAAAACGTATAACCATATATGTGGAGATAACTAGAAAACTTTTATAGACCTCCTATAGGGGTGTTCCCCAAATTTTGCGATTCTTAACATCCACAATATCATCCGCATCTTTTCAAAATTCCAGTCATTTCTTCCTTTACCTAAGCCCTACACCCATGGAAAATTCCATGAAATCTGCTCAGTGCGTTTGGAATAGTATCAACAAACGCCAGTCATTGAGAGACAGGAGTTTTGAAACAAAAGATTTTTTTTTTATATTTAGAGTACGATCTAGATCTTTCCCCAAATATAAGCACTTCTGTCTTTGGCCAGGCCTTACTTACATATAAAATTTCACAAAGATCCATTCATTACATTATGGGTTATCACAAACATGGAAAGACAGGTGAACAATGAGGTACACATAAAACCAGAACACCTGGTGGGGGTAAATGGAATCCTTGTCTTCATATACTATATATTGTTGATATTCAAGGGTTAGTACACTCACTATGACTGATTACAATATGTCATCTGTAGCAGCATATTGTGGGTATTGTGACCTATTTGTCATTCATCAATGGACACTGAATGCTTGTTCTGAGGTTATTAAGCCTCAAGTAGGCCTTCCTGCCATCAGCTGCTATTGTGGTCATTGTCTGTTAGGTAATATATGTTAACAAAATGAAATACAAGAATTTGCATTAACATTTTACCTTACAGGCAAGACATAGTCTGGACTATTCAGCAAGCTTGGACTTCATTTGGTAAATGCGTAAACAATAATGTGTCAGTATAATTTGATGTACAACAGTTTCCTTCCTAGTAAGCTTTTAGGGAACTACGAGTTCTTGCTAAGGGTAAGCTCGGGACATTTTTTCTGGCATTTGGTGGGACGAGCTGATGCAGGATATGGGCCACTGTCACTGCTAGGTGAGATTTTTTTATCTAACAAAGCTTTAAGTTAATTTTAGAATGTTCTTCCTTGGTATGCTAATTATATGGTTATTGTACCAATGTAGAAAAATGAAAAGTAGAAAGAAGTCTCCAGAAACCAAGACTGCAGAAACAAAGAAGAGTACCTTGTCCCTGGAATATTTAGGTGATTCACGTTTGGATTTATACATACATAAGCCAAGGGAGTCATCTGAACTACATGTCTCAAATCTGAACCAAAACTAAGTGTTGTCTCACATATAAGATTTTAATTGTTGTCTCCATCTAAGGATTTGGGTTCAAACTGGGACTCTAGAAAGTGATCTTACTTTAGACAAACAATCTTTAAAATTGTTAAACTTTCATCTGACTATTGTAACAAATTGATTAAAAAGACGTATTGTGCCTTTCAAGCCTTCTTTTATTTAAGCCAAAACTTGAAACCAATTTCATGGTGAGAAAAGGCAGGCAAATCTATGATTTGAGGAAAATTATTACATGCATAACAAGATGCACTCCGAGAGAGCAAAACGCTTGACTCGATGTGACCAGTCTCTAGTTCCTATGTGTTCAATTACTGAAATCAAAATGGCCATCCAAAACCAAAGCGACGCCAATATATCGAACCCCAATGATATGATTGAAAAGAAGGGCCTGAATGGTCAGAGGTCAACAAGTGTTAATGCAGTTTCAAGGTAGAGAGGAAACTGATTCAGCAGGCCCCTAACAGGCCGTGCTGGGCAAAGTGTTATAAAGTATAACACACACATCCACCATGGCGGCATTTCCAAAAGTTTTGGAGGTTTATTGGTATCCAGGATAGGATCTTTCCTAAAATGTAATCACTCCTTCCCATGGCTAGCCCCTTCCTACTAAAAATTTAACATCAAAATTTATTCATTACTTTTGAAGAAATATGAAGTAGAAAGCCATTAAAACGAAAATTTATTCATTACTTTTGAAGAAATATCAAGTAGAAAATCATTAAAATACATTGAAAATGGGAGCTATGAAAATTCATGATTTTTTCTGTCCAAAGTATGATCCAGATCTTTCCAAAAATTAGTAACTTCTTTCTTTGACCAGGTCCTACCCACAAATTTTTTTATGAAGATCTGTTCATTAGTCCTGGAATAATCTAAACGCCAAAAAAGACAGACAGGCAAATAAACTAAACACACAAAAACATAAACTCCTGGTGAAGGTAAAAATATTGGTTAAAAGCCACTTTTTGTTGAAAATCACTCAGGGTAAATTTTTTGTGATGGACTGTCAAGAAATTGAAACAAACAAACATGATGAATACACTATCTCCCTCTTTATTATCTTTATGTCAATTTCAAGACAAAAGATTTAATGAAAAGAAATATTTTTACTTAAAGACAGCAAGTATTACAAGCTAGGTTTGTGACCTCACAATGATAATTGCATTGTGACATCATTAAGTAATGACATCAGAAAGCAAAATATTGATTTTTACTTATTTCAGGAAGAAAATCAGATTTCTCTGTGTATGCCCAATTGAAAATCATTATCTATCAAGTTGGACATCTCATCTTGGTCAAAGTTTTTTGGAACAGCAAAATTTTAAATGCTGTGTTTTATTTTTTCTTTTCTTTAAAAAAACTATAGACTTAACTGGTATTGAGCCGCAACCATGAGATTACAAGTTCTACACATTAGACTCACAGCCACAGAAGAAATGTGATTGGACAAAAATTCATGAGGAAGAAATCCTGTCATGATATTGATTTTTCAAAACAAGGAAGTTTCACTGTATGATCTCTACCCCATGCAATACCTGCCCCACAAATTTGAGCTAGATTAATGTTATAGTTTTTGAGGTATAAGGGCAAAACAGTGCACAGACAGAAAGACAGACAGACACAAACTGATTACAATACCCCTCTCCTATCGTCGAGCGTTAAAAATAATGGTACACATGGGGAAAAAAGATAAAACTCCACATAAACTAAACAAATCAGCAAATTTTCAAAATGATATCATGACAATGACGTTACCAGGAAAAAGATGCATGTAATTTCACTCTGTTGAGTATTCAGCCCTACAAAATACTGATTTTTTCGCATTTTTGACTGGAGAATACAATGTTGATAAACCAATTTATGATCTTTTCACATAATATAAGCACAGTTTCAATAACCATAGGCGGGTGTAACACAGTTACGGTAATATTTTTCTAATATTAAAAATGTTATTTAAAATCCGTGATGCAAATATTTTAAACTATTATCATAATATTTCTATTTAAAGTTCATTATGATAATATTGTAAAGTCAGGAGTTATGATTGTATCACTACGTTTAACCAATCATAATTTGCCATGCAGCCCATAAGTTCGTAAAGAAGTTTTTACTAGCATATAAATATGCATAAATTGTGTTCCAATTGTGAATTCTATGCATTGAACTCTGCCTTGTTAAACTAGTAATGACATTTTTGTAGCAGTGTTCGAAACTTGTCAAGTGAAAGTCAGTGAAATTCATCTGTTGCCATAAGATAGGTTCTAACCATCAATCTTTCACTTTGTTTTTGTACACTAAAGTTCTAACTATGGATGATATATATCGTTTCAATAGAAACAAGTATACTTGTGTATTTTTCAGAAATACCAAATGACACACCCAGTCGTCCTGAGAACATCTATGAATCAGTTATTTAATGAAATGGTAAGGAAACCTTGTTTTTTATATAACCTTCACAACCTGTACTGCATGAAGTTCCCTGATAATGTTTCTGAAAAATAAATTTCCATTTTATGTCAATCTGACAAGGTTTTGTAGTGATCTTTTGGCATTTGGCATCCAATAGATTCCAAAACCAACACATCAACACTTGTATCAGATAATAAATTAGTAAAACCTATGTCAAAAATATTTATAATATTGACAAAGGCAGCAAATAAGTTGTACATTTGTTGGCTAAACTCTTCAAGTGAGATTGCATGTATCCTATATCTCATGCAAAAGTAAGTACCTATTAGATTTGCAGTTACATGTATGAAAAGAGAGCAATGGAAAATTCTAAAAGATAATTACTAGTGTAAAGTATTTGAATGTCATTTTCAGGTGGTTATACTTTACAGACTGGATGTCACCTACTGAAGCCACATGTTGGCCAGATGCAAACCTTACTGAAATTAATGGATATGAAGAATAATATAAATGACTTACTGTACAATGTTAAAAGATGAATTATATCCAGTCTTCCTCTTTATAGTCGCCTTCATTAGAGGGAGATTTGTGCCAGTTGTGAAAGTTTATTTCAATGATTGTTAAATATTATAAATTATATTCAAAGAACAGGAGCTATTATTGAAGATAAATATTAAAAATAATGTAATTGAAAATTAGTCAATTCAGGAGAATCTGTTTTCAGGATTTCAAAAGGCACCAATTTGAGACTTTAATGTTTGTGAAATAAGTACTACAAGTATCAGTATCACAAACGTGTTGTTTTTGCAGATAAGAAACCTTTAATATTATTATAATCAAATTTTAGCTGTTAATTAGCAAGTATGTTACATGTTTTCTTTTGATCTGAGTTTGTTGTGATTTGTTAATTTGATTTTCCTATCTTTGTTGCACAAATTTATGTGCATATATGAACTCACGTCTGCACATTATGTTTGCTTTTTTAGAGAAATAAAAAGTACATGAAACTCATCCAATAGATATTTTGCAAATACTGAGACCAACACTTCAAAGCTGGCCTGTCAATTGTCAGCACATATTGATAGAAAACATACAAGAACACAGAACAGGAATAATCTCTAGGCGTTATACACATATAGCAATTTCTTTGAGCAGAACTACTATGTTTTTTTTTTGTTTTTTTTTTATTTTTGAAAAAACAAAAATGTATATACAAACAGCATACATGAAAATCAATTTAAGCACATAACATTGAAAGAAAGCTGAAAATGTTTACACTCTAATAGCATAAAGAAAGTTAAAGAAAGAAGTACAAAAGCAAACACATGACTGACATGGGTAAATCATTTAATAATAAAGAAGACAATTACTTAAACAGTACAGAAGCACAAGGCTAATTGGTTACTTATAGATTTTTAAACAATGACCAATTTGTCTGAAATTTTTCTGTACAGCAATTTATTTTTGATATAAATTCCTGGTCAGTGAGGATACATTTGAAGTAGGCTCTGAATCTCATAGTACTTAATATTTTGGCATTTCAAAAAAATGAATTTTTTTGCAATGAGAATAACACAGTTTCTTGAGAAAAAGTCAATGTCCATTTCTAGGACACCAAATATAATTGTGTGCGGACTTAGGTCCAGGTATAAATTGAATTGCTGCTGGAGCCATTTCTTTAAATTGTTCCAAAATTCCAGGACAACAGGGCAGGATGTGAATAAATGAATCAATGTCTCTTCACATGTATTACAAAATCTACATGAAGAGGTGGCACTGATCTTTAATTTTCTCATATATGAATGAGTTCCCAGAATTCTGTGGATAATTCTATATTGGAACCAAACTAGGTCGTTTATTTGCAATGTTTTGAAGCAAATTTTGTAGATTTGTTCCCAATCTTTTTCATTAATATCAATATTTAATGTAGTACACCATTTGTTTCTAAGGACATGATTTTCAACCTGTTTGTTCAATTGTTGATATAGCTGCCTACAGCCCTTTTTCTGACTGATTAGAATTTTCAGATTTGGAGGTCTTGAAAGGTTGAGTGTATGGACATTAGAATTTGTAAAGTATCTTTTGAGACATCTTTGTAATCGTAAGTACTCTAAAAAATTGGATTTAATATTGAACTGATTTTTAAGTTCTTCTAGAGTTTTCATGCTGCCATCATTGTTGAGGAGATCTAAGGAAGTTGTAATTCCTGCCTTGTACCAATGTGGATAAAAAAGAGGTTCGGTTGAAATTTGAGGATTATACCAAACTGGAGAGATAAGGGATTCAATATTAGCTGGGTTTCTTTCATAAAGCAAAAAGCTCCATGACATTAAAACGTCCTTCCAAAAAAGATTTGTTATGTTACTTGCAGTAATTTTGGCTCATAGTGGACCCAGTAAATAAAACTTATCAATAGAAATCAAACTTGAAAAGAGTTTTGCCCAAGGAGCATTTGGAGTCTGAACTAGTCGCTATCAACCATATTAAGACCCCCATTTATGTAAGAGTTTGTAATCAATTTTCTATTTACCTTACCGGACTTGTTATCCCACACAAATGAATACGAAAGGTTATTCAATATTTTTACCAAAATGTTATTTGTTATAGGAAGAGAGCTAAAAATATGGTTAAAACTTGAAAGAATAAAGGTTTTCACCACCGTGATTTTTCCGAGCGGCATCAATCTTCTCCACTTCCATTGATATAGAATTTTTTCACATTTGTTCAGAATTGGTGTAAAATTCAAATGTTCTCTAGTAATGTTCTCTAGGTCAACAGAGAAATGAATCCCCAGCAAAACAAATTCAGATGCTCCCCAAAGCAAATTCTCACAGGTGTCATACATGTCAGTTGAACGTTGTTTTTGCCTAACCAAATAAGTTTTGTCTTATCTTTATTAACTACTAGACCTGAAAGTGAACCAAAAATTTCTAGTGTATTAAGAGCTGCTTCAAGAGAGTCCTTAGTGCCATCAAGGAATAGAGTAGTGTCATCAGCAAACTGTGAAATTTTGTACTGTTGACTGTTTATTGTGATACCATTAATACTACAGTTATAAATTATCATAAGATATCAAATCTGGCCAGCTAGTAGGAAAAGGTAGGACGCAATGGGATCACCTTGTCTACAGCCTCTGTGTATAGTGAAAAAGTATGATAAATGACCTGACTGAAAAATTGTTGCTTGGATGTTCTTATTTAAAATATTAATCCAATGACAAAACTCTTTTCCGAATTTAAAGAACTTTAACACATTATTCAAAAATGTCCATGAGACCGCGTCAAAGGCCTTTTGGAAGTCGACTAACATAAGCAGGCCTGGCAACTCGTTTTTTTTTCTAGATAGTGCATGATATCATACACAAGACGTGTATTTTCAATAAATCTTCCAGCCATGAAGCCAGACTGAGCATCAGAAATTATTTCAGCAAGCACCGTCTTTAACCTGTTGGCAATTGCTGTGGAAGCTATTTTGTATACAACAGATAGGAGAGAAATGGGTCGCCAGTTTTTCAAAAATTGGCGCGGTTTATCACCTTTAGGTAGGCAGTTTATAAAACAAGTTCTTAAAGAAACTGATAATTCCCCAGTCTCTAAAGCAAAATTCAGGCTGTGTAAAATGAAGTATTTCAATCTATCCCAAAAAAATTTAAAGAATTCCGCCGGAAATCCATCAGCTCCAGGATTTTGCCATTTTTCATTTGTTTGACTGCACGAGTAATTTCTTCTAAAGTAAGTTTGCCTTCAAGTTTTGAGGATTCATCAAGTGTTAATTTGTTCAACTTTTTCCCCTCAAACAATTTGTCTAGATTTTGATCTGAAGGATAATGATCTTTTTGGGTGAATAGAGCAGAATAGAAATTTGCTATTTCATTAAGTATAGCTTTCTGGTCAGTTAAAGTTTCGCCATTGTCAAGTTGAATGCATTTAATCGTCTTTTCAACATAATTATACTTTTCCAGTGAACAAAAATACCTAGTAGGTTTTTCCCCCTCATTAATCCATTGTGCCCTTGCTCTTATTGCACTTCCCGTTGGAGCTTTTTGTCTGACCATTTCTACCTCAACTTTTTTGCTATCTAGAGCTTTTAGAGATGTTGGACTACCGGTACAATTGTTTTCAAGAGCTTGAATTTCACTTTTCAACCTATTTTCAAGCTCATTATCTTGCCTTTTGCGGTATGTTGCATATTTTATTGTCTCGCCACGAATTCTTAGCAAAAGCATTTCCAAAAAATTACTGTTGTTTATAGTAAATGTGATATTTTCATCAGAAACCGTTTGCAAATGATCTAAACTATAAACCGGAACGCCATATTTCAGTTTTTCTTCTTGTATAAGTTTATTAACTAAGTTAACATATTTGTCATCTTTTAACAAGCTACAGTTAAACTTCCACAGACCTCTACCACGGTGAAACTTGCTCAGTTGTATATTTATTTGAACGATAGAATGGTCGCTTCTGTATCCTGGGTTAATACAGCAGTTGGTTATGATATCATGCATAGAATGCGATATCAAAAAATAGTCTAGCCGTGCTAGACGTATGGGATTTTTTCTTCGCCAAGTATATCTCCTAAGAGAGGGATGCATAAGACGAAAGGTATCCTTTAAATCAAAAGAGTTCATTAATTCTATAACTGAAAATCTGGTTGCTAGAGTCAATATTTGTTTTTACTTTAGTATAAAATTCAGGAGAGTCTCTATTTGGACCATATAGATTTATAATTTTGACTGAAATCTCCCCAATATCAATATCAAGGCTAATCATATTCCCCTCACTATCTTTATACACAGAAAGAAGCTTATACTCAAAATTTGTGTTGAACAGTATTGCAATACCTCTAGAATTAGAGGAAAACCCATTTAAAACACAATCTCCTTTCCACAAAGATCTGACATTTGACTCATCTCTTGGTGTCCAGTGTTTGTCCTGTAGACAAATTATGGAAGCTTTAGTTTTATACAAGTAGTCAAGTACATCTATTCGTTTGTTTTTATTTTGAAGACCCTGGCAATTTGCTGACAACTCTACAATTTCCTCACCAATAGTCATAAGACATAGTTGAAGACTCTCCTAGCAACTCCAAAAACATTTGGTTAATAGTCCAGAAATGTTGAGAAATTTTTTTAGCCTTGTGCTTACCATACTTGTAGAGTACTGTATTAATAACCCAGAAATAGATTGCAAACATGTATGCTTAAAAAAATAAAATAAACAAAAACAATTCATGTATGGTAAATAAAAACTAAACAAAGTGAAACTTATATTAAGGCGTTATTAATTAGTATACTATATAGCTAGGGATAAAAAAAAGTGCTGAGAGAGAAAATAAGATCATTTTCAAGGTTGTTGCAGGCAGATAATATACTGCTTATTGACATATCTATAGAAGTTTTAAAACGTTAAGATCGGTCACACATTAAGTGTTCATGTAAGAGATAATATGGTTAATTTGATACAAAAACACAGATATCCCATCATTAAATTATGATACACATATAACAAAACATAACTTTTTCTTCAACCAAAATATATCTGATTTCAGATAACTTTTCGGATGTCTTTGTATAAGGTTAATATCTAGGCGGGATATATAGGGAAAACAAATGATTAATAAATAAATAATAATTAGAATCTTTTTTTTATTTGACTAATATGTTAATTTTATATGTTTTAAGAAGGTGATGGATCGACATTTAAGTTTTCCCAATTTTCAGGTACTCTTGGATAGTATTAATGTATGCTGCAAAGACTTGCACAGGCAAGTTTAAATCACTCAAATATGTAAATTGATAGCCATATATTATGGAGAAAAAAATTATATCAATTCTAACTCAATTCTAAATTGCCCTTATAGTACTTAATCTTTGTCGAAAAACAGACTCGAAGGCACATTGCACTTAAACACATTGTTCAATTTTCATATGATACTGCTATCAAATGCTGAATGTCAAATACTGCTGATTAAAGCCCTCATTGGTATGACTCTAGTCAAAAATAAATGTAAAGATATTCACACAGCAAAAATGTTCACAATACCAATTTTAAGCACTTTTGGACTTTCAAGTACTCAAGTATTAAAAATGCGTGCTTCGAAAAACATATATTGGCACTGAATCCCTTGAAATATGTTAGACCAATTAATTATGGAAAAAGACTGTATACATTATAATTAGACTTCTAGAGCACTTAATATATGTCATAAAACAGACTATAAGGTACATTACACCAAAATATTTGTTCAATTTCATAATACCAAAATAAATAACTGTAAAGATGTTCACACTCCCAAATTTCAAGTACTCTAGGTGTTTATATTACATGTTTCAGTAAACATAGATTGACATTGAATCCCTCAAAAATATGTTGAGATCAATTAACTGTAAAAAAAAGATTGTATGAGTTTTAATTTCACTTTTATAACACTTAATGTCAGTCATAAAATTCTTGTTTGGAAAGACTTCAACCAAAAAATAACTGTAAAGATGTTTACACTCCCAAATTTCAGGTACTCTTGGTGTTTACATTGCATGTTTCTGAAACATAGATCGGCATTGAATCCCTCAAAATATGTTGAGATCAATTAACTATAGAAAAAGGATGTGAATTTTAATTTCACTTTTATAACACTTAATATTAGTCATAAAACAGACTCTAAGGTGCATCACACCAAGACATAATGTTCAAGTTTTGTAGAATACTGTATATCAATTACAGCATATCAAATGCTTAATTGGCATGACTTTAACTAAACATAAATGTAAAGATGGTCACACTGCATATTTTCACAAACACTATTTTCAGGTGCTCTAGGGTATTTAAATTGCATGCTTCAAAGAGCATACATAGGCATTGAATCATTTAAAGTATATTATGAGACAAATTTATTAATGAGAAAAGACTATTAAATCTAATTCTATTGCACTTTTAAAGCACTTAAAATCTCTGTTAAACAAACTGTAAGGCACATCACACCAAAACACATTGTTCATTTTCATGATGTACCGCATGACAAATAATACATATCAAATGCCTGATTAGTATAACTTCAACCAAAAATCAATGTAAATATAGTCACACAGCAAAGAGTTTCTAAACATGTTTTCCAAGATTAGAAATAATCTGCAAACGTAACAAAACTATGAAGTAATTTTCTCAATACTACTTCATATGGGAAATAATATCCGAAGGAAATGTATAAAGTCATAGTAATTATAGGCTTTGAATGTGATCCAACAAATAAAATCACAAGAAAACATGCATAATATGCCAAGTTATTACGTTATTGAGTCATTTCAAATAAGGATGATATCAAATGATACAATATTAAAATAGTCAAGTCTATGTTCACTGAGTGATCTCAAATGAACACCAGGATAACTCTTTATAAACAGATTTACTGGTATACTAGGATTACAGTTAGATATAAGTGTAGCATGTCAATTTTAAAAATAAGTATAGCGTTATTGACATGCATATTATGACAAATCTTTTTGTAAAAAGTTCATGAGGCTATGTAAGTGAATTATACAGTGACACCACAAACTCACTTTTATTTCTGTTTGATGCTTTCTCTAAGTTCACTGAGCATCTTGCCTAAAATGTTTGAGCCCCTCCATTTAGATGGATCTCATAGTTGATTGTCCAAAAGGGAGAAGCCTGCTCCCCAGTAATTGTCATAGGGACTGGCTTCTACAAGGGTGGCATCACCGGTTTTTTCTAGAAAGTCCAACAATTCAAAGTTTTGAGTGAACTTGGCATGGAGAGCAGTTCTCATGTAGTCATAACGGGCGTTGCACCATAAATCCATGTTGAAGTTGTGAATCTTCTTTCCTAGGGATTTAGCGACAGCAGGATCGGTAGTTTTGAGAATCTTTTCGGCAGTTACATCATCATCAAAAAGGCTGGCTTTCTTGAACATAAAGAATTGTTCAACAGATTGGAAAGTGGTACCATCTATATCGAATGAGCAGGGGTGGTGGTTAGAGAGCTTGGAATGCAAGGTATAAAATGCAGTTATCCCTCCCTTTGTAATGGTGGACAAGTAGTTTGGTTGGAGCTCTTGTGGCAGTTTCTTAAGGTCACCAATGGTATAAGGTTTGCCATCCAGAATCAGCTTGTCTACTGAGAGATGCGCTTTGTGGTTAGATCTGTAGGCTGCATTAAGGACAGGAGAAAACATCTTTCTACGCTGGATTACTTCGACAGGGAAGTCTTCTACTACCAATATACCTGATTCACTGAATTTCTATTTCTGGCGAATCACTTTCAGCTTGTCCTTGAAACTCAGAAATCACATGTCTAAGATAATTGATTCACAATCTTTGTCTGGCCAAGATATAGACTTGCCTTTTTCATCAAAACAAATTTCAGGTTGTTCCTTCTTGATACCGTTTCCATAGAAACCATCTGTGTTTCAATATTTGACATTTATCCTGCATTTGTTTTAGATTTGACTTTAGAGTCATATTTTCAGCTTGAAGTTGGGTGCACCTTTCTGATAGAACAGTGATTTGTTCTAACTTAGACGTTGTAGTTTGGAGGGAGGCTCTTATAGAGTCGAGCTCACTTCTGACTGGGTCTAGGTACTCCTAAAATAACACACGGATGCTGGCAAGAGAGAGTGGAGCATCAGGAGAAGTGGGTGATACAAACTCATAGCCTCTTTGTTGGGTTTTATGAGGGGGTTGAAAAACTGCCTCTCTTGTACTTCTTGATAAAGATATTGGTGTTTCAACTAAAGTATTATCGGCCATAGCTTCAATTTTATATGTTAAATTGTAATCCATAGAACTACTATGTTTTGTTTTCATCAACTTCACTTCCTGTTAGTGACCTACTCGATTGGGAAAATGCTGACTTAAACCTCTCAATATTCCAGAATTGGAATGTTTTTATTTTCCGAAATGGAAAATATGTTAACAATCCTACCCTAGAATCCAGATTATGGTGCCATATAGGATCGGCCTGAGGACTATATCAGGGTTGTAGAACAGGTCATGGAACCCTGTTCTTATCTACCATTGAGTGCATGTCTGGTAACTATTGCCGATATCTTGGCATCAAAAGTGCTTTTTGTGAATATTGACTGATCACTAATCACCATTTTCAGAAGGATTTTAAACAAGAGCATTAGTTGAGTACCAACCACTGTCAAGGCACAGAAATCGGAACGTCATTTTTTTCATTCCCAGATCCAGATCATTTAAAATATAATTGGACCAAGACCCATTTTCTGATTTTTTCAGGACAATCCAACTACTACTATTCTGTAATCTTACTAACAAATAAACATACCAACAAACAGGCAAATGACCATGAAAATATTTATTAATTGGTAATATAGTCAAGTTATTTAGTGATATCAGATTATATTATGTTAGTTCAAAGTTATTCAGTACTGACAGAGCATGTTATGTTTGTTCACAGTTATCCAGTACTGGCTGAGCATATTATGTATATTGGCAGTTATCCAGTGCATGCACATCATGTTATAACTGTCAAAGTTGTTCAGTGCCAGAAGTACTTAAGTACTCACTGTACAGTCACATGGTGTTACAGTTATAAAGCCAAAACAGACATTACTTTGCTAGCAAACACATTCTAATCTAATTTAATCTTCTGCTTTGCAATATGCCCGCAATGGGGAACTAAGTGTGCCAAGTTAAGAAATATATTAATCAATAGGATAGTCGAGGGTGGTCAAGGTTAGTAGTCTGGAGTTGTGGGTGTGACCAAAAAGTGGAAAGGGAAGAGTGATGTTCTTCAGGCATGCTCAGCTGGACTTGTGTTCATACTGTGAGCGTGCCAGGAGGGAAATCAGTGGAGACTCTGTTAGTGATGATCCAATAGATGAATGTAATGCAATTGTAAAAAAAAAGAAAGGTCAAGTAAATGGTATTGGGTGTCTAGATGCGGGGAAATCTTTGGAACATGTCACTGTGTATACCACCATCAGATCACACTTGTCACAGAGATCTACCCTAGGATCTAGTGCCACAGAAATTGGTCCCTTAAGTAGAACTGTTCTTGATATCCATGTGTTGATTCAACCAGTTCTTTGTTCTGTGTTTTTTTCACTACAGAGAGGTACTGTGAAGAATGTGAAATTGGCCATGATTGTACATTTTACATTGCTAACCATGGTTTTGCTGTTGGATCTCTGTAGATGATATCCAAACCAGATGCATTGTAGAAGTCTTTCAAACTAACTGTTCCACGATCTCTCAATCAATTTATCTCTATGAGAGCCGTGTTCAGCCAGAAACAATATGTGTCAGAAGGTTTTTAATTTGAGAGAGTTAATTACCTGATAAGTATTATTTTAACTGCATAACTTATGGCTGACTGTTTCACAATAAATACATATAACTGTAAAGATTTAGGAGCTGGTAAAAAGAATATATTAGTAAACAGTGTGCCAAAATGAGTTTGTATTATTACAAGGACATTGGCTTCATGAAGGGGACAACTACTTTGAAAGAGGACATTCTGGTATGAGGTCACACACAATATCAGGAATGGACACATTAATGGTTCAGTACGGTAGACCATTTGTAGTGTGAAAATGATAATTTGGTCATATCTGTTACTCCTATTATCCTTCACTTATCTCCTATTATCTACCACTTGTACAGCAAATCAGTGTGAGTTTATAATTACTGGTGGTGATTTCTACACTAATATAAGTACAGATAATGTCTTTAGATCAAACCTCAATGAACTTGTAGTGGGGGGGCTCGTTGATGTAGCGGTAGCCGGTTCGAATTTTGGGCCGGGCACTTCATGTTGGAAAGTTGGTAGTTATGCCCCTGTTCCACCAAAGGATTAAGCCCCGATCCTGTCTGGGACCCTTAATCGTGGGTAGTCTTGGGAAAAATGGAAAAAAAATTGACCAATGAGGTGGAAGACAGAATCGGTATGAAGGTCTGGGATTAACTACAGATCGGCCTCAGGACGCCCCAGGAGGCCCCAGACTGTCCCCAACTGGTCTGGGACTAAGAACCGATTAAGCCATTTTTCTAGTCGTAGACAAACCGACTGGGTCCCAGGACGCCTCAGGCCTCCTGGGACTAAGCCCCGACTAACCCAGGATTAAGTCCCGACCCCACAAGGTGTCTTGAGGCGTCCCCAGGCGTCCCCAGACCAGGATCGCCGATTTTTGTTTGGCAATGGGACTAAGGGTCGCAGGAAGCCTGGGACTAAGTGATAGAGGTCTGGGACTAAGGGTCGGGGACTAAGGGTCGCAGGCAGCCTGGGACAGCATAGGACTGTGTAATTTTGGTCTGAGGAGGCCTGAGGAAGCCTGGGACTGTACATTTTGTTTATGGCGGGAAAAAATAATCGGTTGGGGTCGGGAGAAATATCAAACATGTTTGATATTTCACACGGCCCCAACCGACCACAACCGACCCTTACAGGACGCCTGGGACTAAGCATATTTCTGAAACCGACCCTCAAAAACCCTTAATCGGGAGCCTTAGTCGTGTGGTGGAACACCCACATTACTTGGCGATGCCCGGTGGTTTACAGTGCAGTATGCACTGGTTTCCTCCACCCGTAAACTACCCGTTGCAATATGACCCTGGGGTGTTGAACGCGACGTAAAACAACAAATAAATAAATAAACAATGAACTTGTAATTAATTCAACTCTTGCATTTGCTTTAGTAAGTCCAGTTGCTCACGTTGTGTATACCTATGAAAGCACAATAAGTAATACAAAATAAGTTATTAATAACTTTCTTCTCAGTGATAATTTAATGAGACATGTAACTCAATATAGGGTTGTTCATCATGGTGACAATCTGTCTGACCATTCATATATAATGATTATTGTAAAAATAAGAAATCTCACTGTGAGAACTGTAACTTCTGATTGTAAACCATGATGTAGTATATAGCATGGAATAAGGCAAATTCTATTAACATTTGTAATTACAAGTGTTGTCTTGATACCAGATAAAACATATTTATATTCCTTGGGAGGTTACCTCTTGTAATGAGACAAAGTGAAAAACACAAGATTGATGAATTAAACCAATTTTACAAGGAGACAATTGTTGCTATCAACCAGTTCAGTAATGATTAAAACAAATTAGTAATGATTAAAACAAAGAGCAACAAGTAGAAAATCAGTGCCTGGTTGGTCCAATAATGTTACAGAAAAACATAAAAAGGCGAATTTTAACAGTCTAGGACAAGAAATTAATTCCCCTCCAGATCCCTTAATCTGTGAAATAAGACAATAAGACTATTACAAAGATGTCCAATTTATTAAACACAATATGGAGGTAATAGTTGAAAACTATCTTAATCATTATTAGAAGGGAGATCTGGCATTGTTTGGAATTTAGTCAAATGTTGGAAAAGCAAAAGTGCTAAAATAGCAAATTTTGTTGATGGGTGTACCAGTGAAGACTCTATTTGTGAACTACTTGCAAATAAATATGAGGTGCTATATAACTGAGTTTCATTTAAAGAAAATGACATTTCTAAACTGAAAAGTGTTATCGATAGTTAACATAAACAAATACACAAACAAAAAGGTAACTACCTTAATTGTGTTTGTCAAAATGGCAGCAAGTTTGGCTTTGTGCCTTTGCTCCCTTGAAATTGTACACAAGAGACCCAACTTATTGGTAAAGTATACAAGATGTTATTAAATTGCATACTCTTGTCAAGAATAGTGATTTACCCTATTACTTAGCATGCAGGATACCCCGCAGACTCAGCTAAAATAGACAATTGGAAAAAAATTGCCTGAAGTGTAGCAATATGGTTCTGCCTTGGCTTTGATAGACCTATGGTCCTTGAGTTACAGAAAATAATCATCACTCAGCTACACAAGCTTATATTGAAAAGGAGTTATCATTCAATGTTATGTATGGCCCCTTTCAGGAGAGCCCTTTTCCCCTACATATTTCCCCACTCATGACAAGGGATAAATTTAGTTTATTTGGGGTTTTACGTCGCTTTCAACACTGTACAGGTCATATCACGACGGGTAGTTGGAAGGGCAGAGGAAACCAGTACATAGAGTTCGCTAGGGTTGTGTACTGTAAACAGTAGACCAACGGCAAGCAACTACCAGCTTTCCCACTTGAGCCCATGTGGGGATCGAACCCCGGCCTCAGAGGTGGGAGGCGAGAGTGTTACCACTCTGCCACCGTGGCCCCTGACAAGGGATAAAGCAGGTATAACAACTTATTTTGTATCAACAACGTATTTTGTATTACCTGACTTTTTTTGTATCAATTTTTGACTTATTTCGTATTACTCACTTATTTTGTAGTAAAATTGCCTTATTTTGTATTACTTGGCCGACTTATTTCGTACCAACAGCTGACTTAATATGTTACAAAATGGTGCGCAAAATTTTGGCAAGATTTCAGGGTGATACAAAATAAGTCGATAATACAAAATAAGCTGCTCTATAGACAACTTGTTTTGTATCACTGACTTATTTTGTAGCAATTTCAATTCACCTTTTATAGTAGCTTGTCTCCATCAAAGTATGGACTCAAAGGAATTTAATCCTTACTGGATTCAATCTTGTAGTCAATTTACCATTTGCCTGATAGTAATTCTTATTTTCAGCACTGACATTCCACAGCGATATAATTAAATAGACTAGTCAGTAGTATATTGAAAATTATATCTGCATCTGTAAATGAACTTGAGTTTGGTGTTAAATCTTGGACTGGAATGTATTTGTGGAAGTATAAATGCCCTTGTTGAGTCAGATAAAGATTACATATAGAGAGCTCAGATTTGGTTTATCGGTAGAAACACTAGCATAAAAAGGTTAAAATGCTTCAACTGGTCGTATGAAAATATAGCATCAGAGATGGCCAGATCTCACAACCTTTTGAAAATCAATTAACTCAATGAGATAAGATGTTAAAATGTACACTTTGTACACTCAAGAAACATTTGCCTAAATATTATATTCATGTTCAACATTTCAGAGTAAAAGTTATAGGAAGCATTGATGTAAGACTATGAAGTTGAACAATACACCTGTCCCCCGGCCAATGTACATGTGAAGTATCAACCTTTTAAAGACTATAAAGGTCAGCATTGCTATGACAAGCTCAAAGGTCAACATGTTATACTGCACATTGCTAACCTATACTTACTAACCAATATCCCTACCGAGTATCAACATCCTACACCTTACAGTTTGAAAGATATGGGCTGGATAAGATTTTAAAGATCAAAGTCACTATGGCAAGGTCAAATGTCAAATCAAGGTCATACTATGATGCTGCACACCTACACCCCTTAACCAATCTCTCTCAATGTCTCTATAAAGGTTCAACATCCTACCCCTTATGGTTTATGACTTACAGCAGGGATGAGTTATTACTGAAGCTAGCCTGTCCACTTGGGTGACAACAATACCTGCACAGCGTAAAAGCTACATATGTCCCAAATACTGTTTTGCAAAATGTCCAATTCTATAGACAACAGGCAAATGGTAATCACATGCTAGCTCAGCATTATTCAATAGAATATAGAGAAGGTGGCACATGTGTTGATTCATTGGTAGCATTAAGCATTTTTTATGTATCAGAAAGAAAACAAGAATGACCGTGTATCATTTTAATAACCAACATCTTTCAGGGATAAATACAATTTTTCCAATTCTTATGTGCTAATTACCATTGACATATTAAGTCAGCTGTTGGTACAAAATAAGTTGGCCAAGTAATACAAAATAAGGTAATTTTACTACAAAATAAGTTGGTAATACGAAATAAGTCAAAAACTGATACAAAATAAGTCAGGTAATACAAAATAAGTCGTTGATACAAAATAAGTTGTTACAAGCAGGATCTGATGAGGGACGGACTGAAGTTGGCCAAACAGTCATTCTGTTAATGCAGCATAAGGAAGAACACATATTGGACACCTATTTCTAGCTACATTATCCATCTACAGATGAAATTACAGACTCTTTAAAACAATTGGAGTCCAGCTTGAATATTTACAGTCAATGTTAGTCAGGCTTTCGGACATTTGAGGGTGGATCCATATGACCTTGACCCTTTATGTCTTAAGCAAGGCCAGCACTATGTGGACAGATCAACTCCATTTGGATTCAGGCATGGATCCATTTTCTTTCAGCGCTGTTTGGGTGCTGTTGGATATATAACGCCCACCTTTAGTCATAAATACTTGTTTAGCTATGCAGATGATTTAATTTTTACTGTATTTCTCTCAACACTAGACCCAAGCTTATAATGATATTTTAGCTCTCTTTGCGTGGCCTTGGACTGGACATCGGTACCAACAAAGTAGTACCACCTTTCACTACCATTTGCATAGGTATTGCTATTAACACCATTTAAAGAGGCACATTCATCACTGCAGACAAATTACAAGAAATCAATGGTATTTGTAGAACGTGGTCTTGTAAAACTACTTGTACTAATAGATTTAAATTGGTTTCTCGTGTTCTTGAACTCATATAACAGTGTGACCTTTCATAACAAAAAGAAGCCTTAACACTAGGTTTATCCGGACACCTCATTAACATGTTTAGAGGGCGCCTATGCAGAAATGGTTTATACTCTTAAAAACTCATTGAATTTTATGAAATATAGTAGAGTTCATTTAGAAATAGTGAATGTAATGTTGGCATTAAATATTTGGGGGAAAATCAGCCTTGATACTCATATACATATACATTGTGATAACTTAGCTGTGATCCAGGACCTTAACTCAGGAAAAACTAAGGATATGACTCTAGCAACTTGTGCCTGAAATATCTGGCTGATAACTGCCACAATGACCAACTATGCGAGAATGTTCCGATTGTTCTTGACCTTTTTAGTCATAGATAGTATATCCATTTATCAGGTGACTACCATTACATTGCTTTAGTACATGCAGTTTTTGTTTGTCACTGCCATGTCAGTATTTAATACAGCTAATCACATGGCAGGTTTTACGGCCATGTATATTATTCATGGCCTTCATGCTCTGGTCTTTTAGGACCAGAGACTTTCCCTATATTTAAAATCCTTGAGAATCAATGCTCAGATTGCGGCTGTGATAGAACTACAACTGACCATTTCCATACTACAAAGTATTATTGAATCATGTCAGTTGTTTGAAATGCAGAAAATATATTAATCGCTATACTCTGTTTTACGGTTATCTAATATACTTCCTCATTCTACCACCCAATTTGAACCAACAAGACATTTATGTAGAGGGGATATTATATTTGGGAAAGAACATGCAGTTGTGTTAATTAATTTAATGGTCGAAAACTGTCCCGTATAGAAAGCAAAGTACTTTCATTGCCATTCCTTCTTTGGGAATGTCACCATTATGTCCAACAGCAGCATTATTACAAATAATGCAGATTATTCCAACACAATCTAATGACCCTCTTTTCCTGATGCCAAGAGCCCACTCTTTTGTTCCTGTAAAAGATTCCAATGCTAGAAAAGATTTGTAGAAAGTATCTATCTGCAATTACAAATGGTTTTGATTTTTTAAGTATTTAGAAGGGTTAGAACAACTTGGGCTTTTTCTCATCCCCTTCTCATATTTCTACTTCATTTAGACAACATCTACTTCAGTGCAGTGATTTTGGTGTTAGGTGTATATTTTACTAGATCCATAACCTTTGACCTTATATTTGTTTTATAAATTTTACCTTGGACTGGCATTAGAGCTTTTGGGGCTTACAATACCTTTAACAATTAACTGCGCATATATGGCCGTTCCTATGGAAAAAGCGGGCATTTGATGGTTTATGTTTGAAATTGTACTAAACAAAGAAAATTCGCAGAAAGGCCACCATATTTGCTAAATTGCTAAAGACTGTATGTGAAGGTTAACAAAATGATCTGAAACATTTTTTTGAAATTTACAATCCAATTCGGGATGTCATTTTGCCAGTTGAGAATTTACTGGCCTTTATATATACTCATGTTTATATTTGGATTGGTCTGGGGATAAATTTCAAAATTTCTATAAATATGGTTGGCCTTATTTTACCAGCAGTATGTCATTGTCACTCGACATGTGAAATGCCCGGCAATTGTAGTGTGCACCAATGAGGCGGATATTAAAAATGTATGTTGTATAGAGTTAAAAACTTTTAGTAAAAATATATATAAATGCATTAAAAAGAAATAAAAATAGAAAACATCTTTGCTGTATTAATGTTTTGTGGGGCCTCTTGGGAATGAGCCCATAATTGCAGGTGAAATCTCTTTGAGGTGGGCTATGCATTGTGTATTAACAAGAAGCCACACCTTTATTTGTTCAGTGTACTGAAGCACTGAGACAGAAAAGTCTTATCCTATTCTCCAGGTAGTTTGGATTGCATACATGCACGCATTTCACTGTAAAAGCCTTTCAGTAACTTGTCACATTTCTTTGACATTTAAAATAACATTAAATTTAACATTGCCATTCAAAAATCTGTCAAAAATGTGCAAGGCTGTGATGAATAATGATCTTTACACATAACAGACCAGTTCGCCCTCAATTTGTTTACAATACAAGTATATATAATAAACATGTGTTAGATGTTACAGTAACTACACTACAATATAATTTACATGTCCAAAGTGAATAGAATAATATGTAGAATACTGACACTTACATTCCAAAACGTGTAGAGATGAGAGTGTAAATCATTCCCCCACCCCAGTACCTTAACAATTTACACATCAAGCATCTGTAAAATAGATCCAAGATGAAATGACACAGAGGGGGCTGAACCCATAACTCAAATAACCCTGGGCTAAAGGTGAGAAAAATTAAAGGTCAACCGAGGTCAGGCAAGTCACCTCAACCAAATAAAATTACAGGGAAAACAATACCCCAGAGATTAATGCTATAAAAATAAAGGCTGTAAATTATCCATCAAGTCCAAACAAGGAAACGGTTAAAACATGACCTAGAAAGGTCATGGGTGATAGCAAATCCCATAGTTGATATTTGAAGTGAAAGACAATACCCCAAAGATTAGTGCTATATAAAGTAATCCACATAAAGCATGCTGCAACCCCACAAGGGCTGAGTCCGAGCTGGACCTCAGTAGGTCATGAAGATGACAAGTCCACTGATTCACATTCACAGGGATTTCCTAGTCCAAATAATAGAAGCCCATTATGCAAGCTGCAGAAGACATAGCATTGGAATCCTTCCAAAACCCTCATAAAGGGTAATTCCCAGATCAAGGCACAACTGAGGTCATGAAAGGTCACACACCCAATGGAAGAAGATGCATAACAGTTTTGTAACATCCTAGGTAAGGAAAAGACCCATGATTGTTTTGTTTTTTTTATATTTATTAATATTATATATATTATTAAGTTAACATAGCACTAATGAACTAAAATACTTTTGTAGAATGACAAGTCAGAATACAGTGATATTTAGGAAACCATAAGATTTAAGCTTGATAATTTTAGAAAATTTTTACAATTTTTAGACTTGTGTGCAAAGTATAAAATAAAACATAACCACATAAGCAAAATACCCAATTTTTAGATAGATGCCAATGAATAAAATGAAAGAAATAAAATTTTTAAAATTTAGAACAATTTAGAAGAAGCACCCAAACACCCATTAAGGAAGTAGGTGTTGGTGAAAAGCTTGAAGCAAAGGAGAGGAGTGGGACTGTGTTGAAATATAACACCAAACACAGTCAGAGGCCCATGTGCCTTGTTGTTTAATGGCATCAATAGGAACCCCATGTTGATAAGCCCAGGAGGCATCCGACCTCCTGAAGGAGTGAAAAGTGAATTGAAATTTTTGCCATTGCAACATGTGAGTAATTCTTTTAAAATGCTTCCTAACCATGCTATCAGTGAGAGGGATGTATGAACCCTGCTTAAAAATGTTAAACAAAGGATCATCAGGAGAGCCAGGGACTGTGTATAGGAGTAATATCAATGCTGTTACAGGGCATAATGGAGATCCCGACAGTACAGTAATAGAAATCCTGGCAACCTTGTCCCTGAATTGATTTGTTTTGGACCACTTTACTATGATTATGGCTAAATCATCGCCAAATATGATATCCCCACGAGCCAAAGGCCTAGACACATAAAAAGTAGCAGTGGAATGGGGAACAATATTTGAAAGTCTCAGGAATGAGAAAAATGCCAATAAGTATAAGGCAGTGAATGCCACAGAGTTGTCTAATTGGTGATAGATGGTAATAATCTGATTCAACATATTTTCATCAAGAACAGATTGAGATTTTAAGGTCAAAGGCCGATTAATTTTTAGTCCTTGATAATTTTTTGACTTGATGAACATCTGCAATTTTTGGTGCTTAAAGCATTCAGTTGGGAGGTCATATATGACAGACAAAGCTCTGATAGCAGTTAAATGATTAGCAATATTTGAGACAGTGAGATTATTCTGATATAAATACTCTAAAAAGGCTAGTAAAATGTGAATATCTACCTGATCAGGAAGCAGCCCAGAGACCACCAAAAAGGCCAGATAGTCAGAAAACATCCGAGAGTAGGACCTTTGAGTTGAAGGTCTAAAGGACTGGAACAACCGAGCACACGCCTGGGTGGTAAGCTAGGCTGCTCATGGTGAAAGACCTACAAAACTAAATATTATAATTTAAGCACATTAAGTCAGCATGAGTGGGGATCCAAACACAGCCTAGCAGGGACTGACGCTGCTGTTTTGTACATTTTATTTTCCCACTGCTGGCATAATTGCAAAATATTTTGTAATTTTTCAGGGGGAACAGACATGGTTCTAGTTTCTGTATCAATGAGAATGCCTGAGAAAGCATGTGACGGAAGTAGACGGAAGGACTAATTTTTTAAGGCTAATCTGGGGTCCTAGCTCCTCAAGTAAAGATGAGAATCTTTCATAAGCTAGAAAAATAGTGGATGGAGTGTCACAATAGATTATATTATCAACATAATTGTACAGATCCGGCAATCCATGGTTTGCCATAATAAATCTGATGCTATCAGACACTTTTTCAAAGAAAATTGAACCATGTCTGTATCCAAATGGGACTAATTGATCGATAAAGTAGGAACCCTGTTTAAGACCTAGAAGGTCATTATCCCCAGGATCAACCTTTAGGTGGCGAAAGTCTCGACTAATATCAATTTTAAAGAGCATAGATCCAGGTCCTAATTGTATAAGCCTTTGAGTTATATCATCAAGAGAAGGATAATTCAGAAGAAATCTTGTATTAAGATACACATCTTTAGAAACACCTCAATTTACAGATTGACCTTTTGGCAAACTAAGGTCAACAATAGTACGCCTGAGTTGAGAATCCTGTTTCTCCCTTGTCATAAATGGGGAGACATGTAAAGCCACAGGTTTGTTATCAAAAGGTCCCAACATACAATTATGTAATAGTTCTTCCTCAATATATTTGATGCGAAAATTTGCTTGCCGATGCATGATTTTCTTCAATAGAAACCAGATCCGAGTCCCTGCTAAAATCAAGGGGGAATCCAAATTCCAATAAATCAACTAATTGTTGATTCCAATAATTTTTAAGATAAAACTTCCATACAGATATATTGAGATTTGACTGAACAGGAATTCGCAAGCCCAAGAAATTGGGACAGCCAGACGCGTGAACCAGCTTATGCACTCAGTCGCTTATGGATCAGTGTTACCTTCATTTTCTGTAGGAAGACCTGTGTAAGTTATAAGAGGGGACAAGGGAATGACACCAAAAGGTCTATGTATCTGAGACTTGCATTGTATATAATCCGGACATAATTTTGCCTGAGCAATAGTATCTTGATCCACCCTCTTTTTGACTAAAGTTTTGTCAAAAACATCCGACATAACAGTCGTTTTTTTACCTAAGGCTTTGCCAGAACAGGGAGAAGTAAACTCACAGTGCTCCCCGATCACAACATCATCAGACATAAAGCAGAGAATCTGTTGGCTAAGGGTATCTGAAAATCTACAGTATCAGTGGTATTGCATTTGTTATAAGAATCAACCAAGAGGCAGGCCCTTCGGCCCACAAGACTGGGTCGCCTCCTGAGATACAGATTTGGTGGCACCAATGTTGGACGAGTAAGCATTTTGCTCAACTACATCAGCCGAAGTCCTACCAGGTATAACAGGTTTACATGTGTTACTTTCAGTGAACCACTGTTTCCATAATGCAGGTGAGGCTTCATAAGTTTCTTGAACAGAAAAAAACATCCAAAACAGTACTTTACACATATCGACTAGGAAATTTGTTATTTACAGCTTTAACAACAGGTTCCCGAGCATAGTCAGGTTGTAAAGTAACCTTATCGACCATGCTCAGGGCTATTTGTTTTTTTATTTTTGTTTACAATCAAGGGCACTATGGGAGTTAATCTTCCCATCCTGGGCAAAGCAAGAGCTACAAATGTGCCTATAAAAAACTCCCTTAGTCTCATGGTGTTTTGAGTGATTGCAAGAGTTATCATTAAAGAATACACATGGTGTAGATTTTTGCTCTAAGCACCCCAGAGAATGCCAGGGGTGAGTAACACTAAGGTGGGGTATGCCTTGGTGTAAAGGTAGCTAGAGAGGGGGACACAAGAATTTCATCAGGAAGAGCAATCCAAACAGTGGCTGCATCAAAAACAAAACTATAACCAAACTGTTTGACTGATTTATGGACTGATGGTTGAAACTTAGGAATGACAAGGATATTACCACCACTCTAACTGTGCCTGCTACTGTAAAAAGAGATATATGGAGCAAAATACATGGGAAAGCCAGTGTGGAGAAACTTATAAACAAGGGTGGCTGTTTTAAATACTGAGTGATGTTCAACAGGAAGCCAATGCAGTTTCTTCAGTAGAGGAGTTACGCTAGTCAATGCTATCTACCCGAAATTTGCATCATTTTGCAAGAGATATTATGCCTTTAGCTTTCAGTCTCATGGGATAATGCATTTTTACAGATTTACCCAACCACATTGTTCTTCAACCTGCACAGCGAGCATAGGCCAGGCTTTCATGAAAATATAATGAGTCAATACAGTCAAATAATTCTGCAGAGATGCAGTAGACAACAAATTTTTATCCAGGAACTCGAGGAAGGGGTAACTACATGTATTACCTCCAGCCAAGACTGAGGGATATTCAGGGCAATGAATAAGTGAAAACCCTTCTGACAGGAAGCTCTGGTACTATGTAATAGGCCAGATATAGTTCTGGAGGTGTTCAATTTGATTTAGCCAGCGTGTCACTACCTACAACATGTAAAGACAAGGCAGTACCAATGCTACAATAGAGGGGGCTGAGTACCTCATATCATATCGCGTTCACTAGATATCAAAGTCAGGAAGCATGAAAATGGCTCTGGCTAAAATTGTTTACATTTCTCAATATATTTTACATGAATATTACTTGCATGTTTATAAACACGCCACCTTGACAAAAATTCAACACGGACACTACTCTTCCCTTCCATATGCTTAAGATGCAATTTTATATTAAAGACTGCACAAGTAATCAACACTGATTGACACATCTCATTAAAAGGCATCTTTAATGAAAAGCACTAGATGGCATATGCTTTGCAACTTAGAATCAGTATGGCATAGACTCTATTAGACTTAAGTGTAAAAATTTTAAGAATCTTTGTGGTACAGTTAAAGAGGCTGCATTTCACTACAGTACACATAACCGACAACTTAGTGTTACTCTGTTATGGATGTGGATTTGCAATCAGTTGCTGCACCATGCTATGACATGTGTCAGTCTTAAATTTGCATGAAACTCTTAGAATATGTTTTTTAAATATGAGTTTTGTGAATGACAAATTCTTATTCTTAGCAAAATTCTAAGGAAGCCCATTCAAATAAAATTCTAAGAATAAGTGTGATTCTAAGAATAAAGAATTCCATTCTTTGTGAATGAAAAAAGTCTCATTCTCAAAATTTTTCGAAGAGCAGTACTGAGAATAAGACTTATTCTAAGAATAAGAATCTTTGTGGATACAGGCCCAGGGTAATTCAACATCCCTGGTGTTAATCCTCAAAATACAAATACTAGCCTCTTCTAAGTATTGAACTGCTGTGCTACGTATAAATTCTTACTTTTTGCAATATCATTTTTAAAAAAGTATAAAAGTAGTTTTAAAAGTAGAGTTGCATTACTGTCAGTTGTGATGTTGTGTTTCTTTCATTAGAAAACACAGATATGTTGGTGTATAAGGTACTTGCAGTAAACTGTCTTTTCAACAGTATTCTTGAGTTTTCAGTGTTGTGTGTACATACACTGGAAAAGAGGAAAACATTCAATTTTGACTTGTTCTTTGAGTGTAGTTGACTTTTGGAAAAAACAGACAAGTGACTATAAAACTTACATTAGTCAATATCCAGACTATATTTTTAGTAACCTTTATCATACAATACCTAACATAATTAGTATTCCAATTTTATCTTATTATTACAAGTTGAACCAGAAGTGCTTATATAGTGCCGACCTCTGCCAGGGAGCATTTCTGCAAATTTTGTTTTTTGGGGTACCTGGAACATGATTCAGATATTTCCCATAATATTTCATACTAGAAACCAAATATGTACACTAAAATTTATTGTGGGAAAAAAAATAAATTCATTCCTTACATCTACCAGGAGGTTATGTTTTTGGTGCATTTAGTTATCTGTTTGTGTTTGCAATTACTTTAACAGTAACTGTAGATTATGTTTCAATGCAATGTATCCCCAGACATGACACACACAAAAAAATTCAACCATATCTTTGTGAATCTAAAATCCCTATGTAAGGGTTTTTTAATATAAACACTGTTTGTCCTTGAAGCAGGCTTCACAAATTCATATTAGATCTCTTGAAAATATCTGAGATCTGTGATTTCCTGTAGGTTGTTGGAACATGCAAAACCCATTCCAAAACACTCCAAACAAGACACTTTTGTGGGCAAACTGTTTGACTTTGAAACAGGGGTCAAATATGAAATTTCAAATCAAATGTGACGTGTGAAGTTTGAAATCAAATTTGACATTCCAAAATTCTACAACCAATAATAGAGAACATACAAGGCCTTTTTACAATCACACTTTGACATTAAAGCAGGGGTCAAAGGTTAAATCTGACTCTTCCATAAGATCCTAAGACCAGTAACAGAAAGTTATTAAATGTACTTATCCAACAATGTGTGATAAAAGGCCAAAATAATAATATTAGGAGGCCAGCCAATGACCTTGAAGAAAAAGGTCAAAGTCACGTTTTATGTGCTTGTAGGGGACACACGTGTTATATTTATCAGCCAAGGGATAGTCTGTCCTGTATCTTACAGCCAGAAACATTAGAAGAAATGCCCCAAATTCGAAATCATTAGAAGGCTGCCATTGGCCTTGTAGGTGAAGGTCACACCACAATAGCCTCTAAATAACCTCACCCATATTTATCCACATACCAAAGTTTGAATGGTTTTAAGAAAATATTTGCAAGTTATGGAGTCTTAAATTAAATGTCTGTGGCAGCAGCCGGTAGGCATGACTTTGCAACATGGAAGTTACCCGAACTTTTATCTAGGGATGCAATAAATAGATCTTTATAATTTTAATGTCAGCTGACCTGTCAGCTGAGTAAATCATTTGTAACTTCACAACTATTGCCTTCACAGTGTTTTGTTTAACTATGTTCTTACCTACTTTGAACTTTACCTACAATTAACTTTGTACTTTTCTTCTGAATACCATTTTCAGGGCACAACTGTTGCAGTGGCGGATCCAGACTTTAAGTAAGGTGGGGGTTCACATTAGAGTAAGGTGGGGGTTCACATCAGACATACCATAACTAAGGGGGTTGGGAGGGCATGCCCAAGGGAAAATAAATTAATTTCCTGTAAATTTAACACCACTCTCAAGAAATAATTTTGTACTTTGGGTTGAACCCTTTTACATTATTTTTAGGGGGGAGGGGGGTTCACTGCTAGTGAACAACACATCCTTTTCTGCTTTCACTTCTCTGAAACTCAAAACACACAGTCAGCTGACACAGGGCCTATTTACGGGCATTGATTGCCATTGAACAAGGTCTGGAAGTAGTAATTTAATTTTGGGAAAGCTCTGGATCACATTCAGGATAAAAAATATCCATAATTTTTAGAAATGCCGCAACAAATACAACCCACCCTCTGTACAAGTACACTGGTATAGTGTAAGTATCGAGGTTGTTTTGATAACACTTGGGGGCATACTTCAGTGTAATTTGAGTGATATGTGTTAAATTTATGAGGAATCTAAAATCCAGTCATTTTCCAGCACTTTTTCCTGGATTAATAATATGACATAAGCTGAAATACTTGTAAAGGTGCAAAGAAAAAAAATCTGAAATGACTTCATGATAAGGTAATACCTGAAGTATCCGTATCAATAGCTTTTGGCATTTGGACACAAACTCAGTCTTAACCTTATGTATGAAAGTCCAAAAGTAAACACAACAAACCACAGTAGTGAATGCAGTTGTTTTGCCAATATATAACACATTCTTATGACCGTGTGTTAATAAATTAGTTATGCTTAATGAAATAAGTTTTCAGTTAATCTGTTCAGTCCAGAACATTATGATTATTATACAAATTATAACCTGTAAATATGGGGCCACGGTGACAGAGTGGTAACACTCTCGCCTCCACCTCTGAGGCGGGGGTTCGATTCCCGGAATGGCCTCAAGTGGGAAAGCTGGTAGTTGCTTGCTGTTGGTCAGCAGTTTACAGTACAGAACCCTAGCGAACTGTATGTACTAGTTTCCTCTGCCCTTCTAACTACCCATCGTGATATGACCTGTACAGTGTTGAAAGCGATGTAAAACCCCAAATAAATAAATAAATAAAATAACCTGCAAATACACTTCAGACAACCTCACAGACACACACATAAAATACTAAAATATCCAACAGAAAAACCGTTAGAAGGACTTTCAAAACTTTTCCCCAGATTTCAACCTGAAAAGCTGAAACATAAGACTTTACATTTATTGTAAGTTTATTTACAGATTTTAAAATGTCAGACCACCTTAACTCTACCACCCAAAGATCACCTTAGCTTAAGTTTAAATTGAAATGTGTTCTATTTAGTTTACGACTGACCTTTGTACTTCTTACCTAAAAGCTCGAGTGCTTAATCCTTTCAAGATCCATGGAGTTAAGCATGTGTCAAGGTGGTCTTAAGGCTGGGCTACTTTTTTACTGTTTGGTGTAAGTCATTTTTCAAAAAAAAAAACATGAGTAATCCCTGACAAAGGTATTTATGTGTTGTGAACACTCTTTTAAACAGTCGCATGAACATTGACCTATGTTACTTGTACTGTTTATTAATTTGTGTGGGCACAAACATTACAAGGTGATAAAAATAGAAACAATTGCGACTATAGGCTCTTGCGTAATGTATATCGTGTTTTACATTCATGGGTTCTAGTTCTTTTACTAGTGTAAAATAAATTTCTCATAGATTGGCATGAACAACGCGACACAAATGCATTACAATAACATGTGTGCTAGATTCACCTTAAAAATATGTTGGTTCTTTTTAACTAAATTATTTGATTTCAGTACTTTATACAGCTATATATTGATGCAAGATCAGTTATATTGGCGGGATCTTTAGTTTGTTTATGAAAGAAGTTCAGTTTTATGTGACCTGACTACATGTTGTAGTTTATTCTACTGTAATGGTGGAGACCATGGTGGCACTGTACTAAATAACTCGGTTCACACTTTGGACCCTATGCAGGAAAGTTGGTAGTTGTTTTCTGATGGTTGGCAGTTTACAGTACAGAACCTTGACCAACTGTATGTACTGTTTTTTTCTGCCCATAAAACTACCCATCATGATATGACCTATAAAGTATTGAAAGAGAAGTTAAAACCCAAATAAATAAATAAATCTACTGTAATGCCGCCACACGACTGAAATCCAGCCACCTGCTTAAATGCAGATACAGACACCTTGCGCCTTAGAGTCCTCTTGTTTGGGGAGATTAAGCGCTATAAAAGTCCAATTAGAATTAGAATTAGACACAAGAAACAGACTTCCTGCCAAATGTACTGTTTGGGAAGCAGCTGGTGAAGGTTTTTTTTTAGAAAAATGAGTCATGTAAGCTCAGAATTTCAACTGGTAGACACTTCAACAAACCCAAATCTAAACATGTTGAAGTTATGTTTACGTTGGTCTTTACAAATACATCAAAATTATGTTGTAGTAATCCTGACGGATAATGACAAGGGTATTTGCCACCAGTAGCCAGTAACAATGAATAGAAATTATAGATTCTGTAAGAATCTGTGACAAGATAGTAATAGGTACAGTATCCACCACTGTAGGCTAGCGGCAACTTACTCAACAGGTTTGACACTGAGTACAGATAGATACCTAGTGACTCAGATAAACAATTAAAATAGTTGTTTCCTTTCATTGATTCTTGTACCGAAAGGCAGGCTAAAGAACCTCAGGACATTGATAATTGGTGATCCATGAGATTTTGTCTTTAGCGAAGGAATGTAAGTCACTGAAGAGTTACTGTACTTGTGAAGTCAGGATGTGTCAAACAGTGCTTTAAATCTTGTAGTAAAAAAGGTTTTGAGACGAGTATCAATAGATGAAATCAAAATCTGTACACATGCATTTATAATATGGCTGATGTACACGTGATCTGACTCTAGATTATTACTTCCACAAGGATAGTGGTAAATCAATACCTTCCCATCCCTTTGGCTTTGGGAACACCGCAAGGTCTCAGCTAACTAGAATACAGTTTTATAACAGTCAAAGGACTCTGGTTAGTGTCCATGGAGTAAAAATGAGCTCAAAGCAAAATGGGTGATGTACTTAGAGAGCCTATTCTGATTCTGCCTATAGGCTGTTGAATTTGAGATAAAGTTCAGGCTGTGAATTTGAGCGTTTTCGACTTATTTATTTAACATGGCTGAGATAACAACGTAGTTTATATCAGAAGCAATCACAAATAAATGAAAAGCTTTAAATATGTGATAACTGGCATATGGCACACAACTATATATAAAACATATAAATATTAACAATACAGTACTCCTGCTGAGCTTGATATATCAATATATATATAGAGAGAGAGATTTTTCCTGTGTATATGCAATTCATGAAGTATTCCTGTTGAATGCTGGAAAAATAAAATGATGATATACACAAAATATGTGTAATGTCCCGCATGTTATTGATTTGAAAGAACAGTATCAGATTTGACCATGCTTGCCAAATTTGGCCAAGAATGCAATTAATTTAGTACCTTTAAATGAGGGAATGGAAGTCGTGCATATTGTGGAATTTGAGCCAGGCTAACTTGTAAACCTCAATGTGTATAAAACTTGGACATTTAGTGCATAATAAGAAAGTACTCAACAGAAATATTCTGTATATCCATATATCTATTATATAACTCTCTGTTAATTTTAAGATCCACAAGTGGATTGAAGTGAATTGATTTCATGAATTTGTGCATAATCAAGAGGGAATATGGATGTATATTGTAAAGGTTGTGGATTTCTGTTGATGATATTTCATTTACAAAGAGTAATGACATTCAGTAAGTATTATCTTTTAACAAATTCTGTCATGTATTTAAGGATTGCATTAAATGTTAATGACACCCCTAGTTTTGCAGCTAAAATGTATCATTTATAAATGTTGGTGAATGTTGTTAGATAATTGCATATTATTTATTGTTTATCTTTATTTTGCATTGCTTGTAAATACACCATAAAAACCCACTATTGAAAACCCACTGGTTTTTGAAAATCCACAAATCAGTGTGGAGAATGCATAAAAACCTTCCCCTAAAACTGTAAGTTACTTAATTATTTTTATATATTGATTTCATCATCCTAAATTTAGTCATTATTTACACACTGAGAGTTGATTTTTACCAGTCCAGTCGGGTGTGGTGTGATTTTAGCCGCCATATTAAAGTGGCATGGTTGTGCATCCGGTAACTGGTCACCCAGATTACATCTGTAGTCATCAACTTGTATATAAATAGGTTTCAAATGAGCAATAATTTGAGCTTGAAAGTGAAAGGTGTGTTTGCAGATTTTTCACAACTCCTCTCAGAGACTAATTCAATAATTTTCTTTTTCCAATGAGGTCACCAATCAATGACTTAAACTTCTTTCTCAATTTCTATTATTTAAAATCTTAAAGAATTCAATGAATTATAACTATTTATGTATTGCTGAACAGCAAATGTAGAATCAGGAAGATAGTAAAGTTAACGGAAATATGTATAGGTCCACAAAAACTAGTGTTTCATACATTGAGAAAGTCTACATCTGTATAAAAGGTCTCAATTGTGGCTTTCTAATTTTACGGTTTCATAGAGTAGAAGACTATTAACCCATAGGGACATTAGGGAATTTTCTTCTTTTTTGGTAATTTCACGTAAAGTCTACAAGTGTGAACGGCTTTTAGTAGGCTAGCTTATGGACTGTTAACACTCCAGTTTATACAAATAAGCCAATCATATAAAAATTATGCTATATGGATGGGCTTTGTGTAATCTGGCATCAAGGAAGTCATTTCAGTAAAAAATGTGTTCTTTTAGGTCACAGAAAAAGAGCCAGAGAAAAACGAGGTCCTGGAAAAGATAGAAAGATGATACAATTGCATGTGTAAATAGCTGTTTCAGATCCTTTTTGTTTTGGCTACTCTTTTCAATGTTATTATGTTAAACTTTCTATTTGTGAAAGCTTTGTTTTCGCTCATATTTGTGACAGTTATATTTTACCTCATTTTTGTAAAGTAGGAAGAATATATGTTGAGCTTATTTTCCAAAAATACTGTGTGTCAGGTGTCCCTTTTTTCCTGTGTCCATCTTTCCTGTGTCCCTTTTTTCCAGTATTTGTCATTTCCAACCCCAAATTCATAGTAATATAAAGCGATTTTCCTCCCTACAAGATAGATATATTAACACACAAAAATACTGCCAAACAGTAAACAGATAGGCTCACTCCCTGTGTCTTGTAAATATAACATTGGGGTGTTCTATTGGTTTCCCATATATGGTTTACTATACACAATGAGGCTATTAGCCTGTAAATACTGATTACTATCCATTTCAATCTTATTCTAGATAAGAGGAAAACTATTCAGTAGAGGCAAATATTCAACTTTTAATGTGACTGTACCCATCGGCTAATAACTCTTCAAGTACTTTTATGGACAACCGATTACATCACTTTGACGTGAACTATTCATAGTGTATTAAGACGCCAAGCCTTTGTTTATTCAGTAAAATGAATACAGAAGAAGACTTATCCAATTTTCCAGATAATTTCAATTTAAGGTAGACAAGCATTTCAGTGTAATTCTGAGCAAAGCCTTTGATTAACTTTTCAAGTGTTTTATTGTTTTTTTTCTAAAAAGAAACCCATAAACATAACATTTATCTTGAAATATTCTCGCAAAAATCTGAAAGGTGTTGAAATAATTTCTTGCTGAATAATGATAATTACATAAGACTCCGTGCTATTTACAATATAGTTAACATGTAATATATGGGACAATAATGTTCTAATTGAGTAAATAAATATGTAGAATGACACAATTTACATTTCAAAATTTGTTAATATAAAGGGTATAAACACAATCCAAGAAATTTCAGTGCAAACACAATGTCCAGTCAGTCTGACTTGAAAATTTACAAGGGTTAAAGGTAACAAGAGAGGCAATATTCAGTGGCCCCAAAAGGTGTTTTGATTAAGTTTAATGAAACATAGATTTACATTAAAATGTAGAGTTTAATGTGACATTAAACTAAGGTCAGAAACAAAAGAATGTGGAAATATAAAGTTGAGGTTACATTCTAGATTACAGCTAAAGATTTGTGCCAGGAAAACAGAAAGTCAGGCTGTCTGCCTGTGTGATACAGTTAAATGCTCTTTTGTTACCAGGCAAAACATAAACATGAATAAGTTATAATGAATACATTCAAAAATTAAAAAAAAGATTTATAAAATACACACAACCTTTCACTCTAAGATAGACATGCCTAGTTTATTAAAAATGTTAACCCAGTAAACAACATATCAAAAAAGACCAAGACCAGGTCACAGGTATTCCAGTTCACCTCCCTTCCTTTCGGTCTAGCCACAACCCCCAGGTCTTTACAATGATCGTAAAGAAAGTGAAGCTAATGGTCCTCTCCAGAAGACTTAGACTTCACCAGTACCTGGACGACTGGCTGATCAGATCCCAGTCTCAGGAGGAAGCCCAAGTGAACACAGTAGTAGACCTAACCCAGTTCTTGGGATGGATAATAAATCTGGAAAAATCAGAACTGTTTTCATTCGTGGACTTCAAATACCATCTAGATTCAGCCCTTGTAAAACCCACTCAAGAGAGGTGGCTCAATCTTCAGCTTATATAAACAAACAAGGAGGAACTCACTCAGTGGAGATGTGCGTGCTGCTGTGGAAGATCATAACATGGTGCCATTGTTATCACATAACACTGAAAGCCAGACACATTCCAGGGTATCTGAATGTAATGGCTGACCTTCTGTCCAGGTTGAACCAGGTTCAGTCAACAGAATGGTCACTGCACCCTCAGGTGTTCAGACAGATATGTCAAAAGTGGTTCACCCCTCATGTAGATCTATTTGCCACTCTACTGTATGCGTCTCCAATCCCAGACCCAAATGATTGGGACATAGATGCTCTGAATATAAACTGGACCAGTCTCACTGCTTATGCTTACCCTGTGACGGCTTTCCTTCACAGGGCAATCCAAAAAATTGCATTGCCTGATCATTGTAATAGCCCCAGGCTGGCCAGGAATGCCCTGGTTTTGGGACCTAGTGCAACAGTTATCCCACTACAACTTCCAGTGTCAACAACCCTTCTCAAACAGTATCACAATCATGTGTTCCACAGCAATCTGCAACATCTCAACCTCCACACCTGGTGTCTAGGAGTAGACAGCTCCAAGAACAATGCTTCTCTGTGGAGGTGGCAACAAGGACCATCTACAAGTCAAGGTGGGCCCTATTTGAGAAATGGTGCAGTTTCTCCACTGGATCTGTGAAACAAATCTCAGATTTCTTCATGTACCTATACCAAGATCTAAACAGGCTCCCCTCGATTGTTTTTTACAGGATGGCCATTGTTGACACTTTGGGCCCAGTGGGCCACCATATTGCACAAAGTTCAGACCTTCACAGATTACTCACCAGCTTTCACAGGGATCATCCCAAAAGTTCCAGGAATCTTCCAAAATGGAACCTTTCTGTTGTTCTCAATGAGCTCACAAAAGCACCCTTTGAGTCTATGAAAGACACAGACCTCAAACATCTTACTCTCAAAACTGCTTTCTTGCTAGCTTTGGCCTCCAACAAGCACTGCAGCGAAATCGATGCCTGGGTTGCAAACAAAGTATCTAATCTAGGCCAATGGGAAAAGGTTGCCTTGTTCCCTTCCTCTGACTTAATAGCCAAAAAACCAACTAGCAAGAGAAGGTTCTCAAAGTGTGTCTCCGGTGACTATTCCTGCTTTGACTAGCATTGTAGATAGACAATTCAAAGAAGACAGGACCCTGTGTCCGGTGCGGGCCCTGAGGTACTATTTGGATCGAACCAAAGACCTGAGAGGGTCTTGATCCCTCCTTTTCATCTCCTTCAAGAAAAGACATACATCAGACATCAGACCCGCGTCTCTCTCTTTTTGGTTGAAACAAGCCATTCTACTTTGTTATAAACAAGCAGACCAACAAGCCTTGGACTTGGTCCAAGTTAAAGCGCATAACATTGGGACCTTCTCGGCCTCTAAGGCCTTTTACAGTGGGGTATCGGTGGACCAAATCATGCAAGCCTGTCACTGGAAGGCTCACAATACATTTACAAATTTTTACCTCAAAGACCTTACTTGGTCAGACAACGACAACAATATGTATCTGGGACCAGTGGTGGCGGCACAACAAGTCCTAGTTCCTTCCCCTCAGACCAGCTGTCCTTGGAAATAAAATAAAGAGGGACATCCGCTAAAACCAAGTCTTCAAGAGTCTAATCCCAAGATCTAGGTATAGATTTACCTCTCAAGATGTTACGAGTAAGGTCATTTTTAATTTTTAGTTATCAAGCAGATATGTATTAAGATATGTATTTAGATATGTAAAAAGATCTCTAAAATACTTTTTATCTGTGATTGGCACTTAAGGTGGGTTAACTACATCAGTATGCATTACAGAGTACACAGATGCCTTGCTGTGCATGTAACAAAACACACATATGATTTCAGTCAACTGGAGTTTTGGGGGAATACTTCTCTTGGAAGGCAGCCTGTCAATCATTTGGTAGTCATGGTAATGGAGGATTGCAAAGCTGAAATGTCTCTGCAAAGTTTACCAGGCTCTCTGTCTGATCTAAATATCTGTGCACATGTTTTAACCCTAGCGAACTCTATATACTGGTTTCCTCTGCCCTTCCAACTACCCGTCGTGATATGACCTGTACAGTGTTGAAAGCGACGTAAAACCCCAAATAAATAAATAAAGATATCATGCAAATTTAAGCCTTAAGCAAGGCTACCTTGAATTAGTAATTCGCAGCTAGCAATGCACAATACTCAATCTGTGACATCTTCTGCATCCAAAACTAGGATCTGTCGTTACTTCTATGCAGGCACATGTACAAGTGAGGGACATCATGGAACATACAAACATCTTTGTGTATATTGTACCCAGAGATGAGCGGCTTTCACCTGAGCTCAAACAGTAACCATGAGTAATAGTCATCCAGAGAGAAATAGGTCTTTGGTCCATCACTGAGCCACCCCTGGACCCTGTTGAGGTTAAGGTTCCTATACAGACACATATTATCATCCAATAACAAAGATTATAATGGCAATATTACATTTAAACCTTATTTTGAAGTTAATATTCTTACCACTGAAATATGAATTGATGTTGACAATGACTCTTTAAACAATACGATAAATTGTTACACCTGTTGTGGTGCTGTAGTCACATATGATGTTAACAATCCTATGTACTTTGAAACTAATGTTGGCTTTGGGTATGAATATTATCCCCAGGGTTGTGATTATGATATCAGTCATGATACTGGTTGTTACATGGCTGTCGATAGTTAAACAAAATTTAAAGAGAAAGATTGTCTGAATAATGATAATCCAGCTATTATGTATGTATACAATGCCAGAAATGAACATTATCATACTGCATTGATATATGATAATGACAACCATGATGGTCAGGCTATGCTGCACCAGGATGTATAGATAATCAAAATAACCATAATATTCCGCAATATGCTATGAGTTTTACCAACTATGGACGATTGGTTCATGGTGGTTGGGCATATGTGGTTTACATTCATGGTAAGTTGAATCAAGATTATCAAAGGTTGTCATTTATGTAGTGGTTCCAGTGATGATTGTAGTTATAGCCCGATTCTTTATGGGTATCCTATTGAAGCGGTTTTTAATATTTTAAGACTGTTACGCTTCACACGGTAGACATATGGCAGGAGAAAACCCTTCAGTGTAATGTGGGAAATAGTGCTGACCTAGTATACAATCCAGTAAACATTTTTAGGTTTTGCAAACGTTTGAAAGGAAACGTTTGGCAATGGTTAAAAATGATGGGTACGAAAACCATTTGTAATAAAATGTTTTTAAAATATTTTATGAAAACCGTTTATTAAATGTTTAACGATAGATGTTGGAAAAATGTTATAAATGAACATAATAATGTCTGAATAATAATGGGGTCAGAGGTCAAATTCAATATCTTTGTATGGTTGCTCACTATTGGAAATATTGTTTTTATGTCTAAAATTGTAAGATAGAGGCTTAGAAACTGTGCCCCCCTTCAATTCTTACTTTTAGGGATTGCATGTGGGGCAATTTTTGACAAAGTCCTCTAAAATCCCCTATTATTGCTCACCGCCATCTTTGTTTGGACATGTTTGAAGGTGAAGGTTTAAAATAATAGCTTTAAAAACGTTTTTGATAGAATGTTTTTAAAACATTTGACAATCAATGTTGTTTAAACATTTTATGTGTACTGTTTATCAAACATTTCATGATGAATGTTTGAAAAATGTTTCCAGCAAAACCTTAATTTCTTCAACTATTTTATAAATGTTTAAAAAACATTTCCAGTCATACCTAGCTTTTTGAGTTATTTTGCAAACGTTTAATAAACATTTTCAGTACAAACGTTTGTATAGAGAAGGTTTATAAAACATTTTTTAAACATTATAGCATAAGCATTTACTTAGAAATGTTTAGAAAACCAAAGATAGGGTTTAATTAGGTTTTAAAAAAATGTTTTGTAAACGTTTAAACCATTTAAAAACATTTCTAATGTTTACTGGGAAGAACTATTGTAAAGACCTTAGGACTTACAGGTACTATGGTTGTACATATAAAGATTATATCACTTATAATCATTGATACAATGATAGCAGATGATAATCCCAATATTGACAAAAATTGGATGGTCGAGTCCACCAATGCTATGAATGACATGCAAATAATTCTTCACCAAAATGAAAGTGTCTCTCTAGATAACATACCTAGAAACAGTTTGACAGGTTTCAATAGCTACACTCGTTCAGATAAGAAAATGGCTGAAGTTGATTATCTAAATCAAAAGCCCCAGATTTTTTCTTCATAGGCCCAAATAGAGAGTGTATTGAGATTACTTCTATTGAAAATCTTATAGAAACTGCTGATGTTATCTTGAGTACTGGAGTCCCTAATTATCATATTGCAAGGATACCTGTAATTTATTTATTTGGGGTTTTATGTTGCTTTCAACACTTTACAGGTATATCACGATGGGTAGTTGGAAGGCCAGAGGAAACCAGTACATACAGTTCGGCATGGCTGTGTACTGTAAACTGCCAACCAACGACAAGCAACTACCAGCTTTCCCACTTGAGATCGTGCCAGGAACCGAACCCCGGCCTCAGAGGTGGGAGTCGAGAGTGTTACCACTCTGCCGCTCTGGCCCCTCAAGGATACCTATAAAGTCAGGTCTCAATGTTAAAGCTTGGGAACATTACCTTCACGACTATTAGGATAAACAGCTCCTCCAGTACCTAAAATTTGGCATTCCATTATCTTGTATTAATCCTCATGAATTATGTAACAGAGAAGTCATTAACCATTATTCTGCTTGTCAATATCCCAAACAAGTACAAGGATATCTCGACAAAGAAAAGGGGGCGTTATTTTAGGTACTGTAAATAATATTGAACATAAATAATACCGTTGTTCGCCATTGTTAATCAGACCTAAAGACACAGCCAAAAGGTGTGTCATACTGAATCTTTCACACCCTTATGGCCTGTCAGTTAATGATCACATCAATAAAGACACATATATGGTGAATGTGTGGCGGTCAGTAACAAAAGTGTTCTTTCAAAACAAGCTCATCTATATTCAAAAATGTGTCAAGCCTTCTAGGGTATATATTGATAGAATACTTTTTTTTTTATAAATTTTTTTATTCAAACAGACATGCAGGTAAGTATTTTCCAGAAAATGTGTGAAATTTTTCCACAGCAAAAGATAACAAGAGGTAAAATAAAGTCTCATGTCTCATCACCTAACAAATAAAGAATAAATTATTTGAAATAGTGATTCTACAATATCAAACATAAAATAAATGATGCTATAACTGTAACAACATTTTCTAGTCACTTGATATAGCATTTAAAGAATAAATTTACAAATGCATGATTCTACAATATCAAACATTAAAAAAATCATACATTGATGGGTTACAATAAAAGGATTAATAATGGTAATTTCATACATCTGACATCCCCCTGTGGGTCCGGGGAAGTAGAATAGGCCCAACGTGCCCTCCTGCGTGTCGTAAGAGGCGACTAAATGGGGGTGTGATATCACAGAACAACACAAACTTTGACTAGATTTTATTGATGTTTTCTTTTATTTTACTCCCTTTTATAATTTGTTCTATTTATGGTTTGTACCTGTTTTATTGTATCTGTACCGTTAGTTGTATATTCTGGTTTAGTTTTAATCTGTATTTCTAGTCATGATTTTTTTATATTTGATTATGTTATACATATTGTTTAGTAAAAGTATTTGTAGTCTGTATTTGTCGTTCCTCTAGTCTTTTTCTTGTATTGTGTTTTATTCAAATATTGTTCTATATTTTATCTTTTTTGTTGTTGTTCTTTTTTACCTTTGTAGTATACTTATCTTTTGTGTTTTCTAGTCAACTTGTATGCTTTTGTGATTTCTTTTTTTCTCCAATCATTGTGTGTTTGTATATATTTGTTGGTTGTAAATATTAATTAGTATATTTATTTTTTAATGTAGTGCAGTATGACACATTTGTGTTTTTGCACTGAAATTTTAACTATCTATCTATCATACATCTAACAAGAATAGTTGTGTTCAAAGAAAAGATAAGATTGTCTTTGGATATCTATGGGAAGTATCTTTGGATTATATACATTCTCATATGGTATGGTGTTAATTATGTTCTGTTATATGTTGTTAAAAATGCCTTCCCATGTTTGATAGAATACTTGATATTTTCCGGAATAACTCCCATCTAAAAAAATCACCTGACCTCTGACTTCCCAAAGGACATTCAATGGTTTCTGGCCTCTCTACCTACTTATAACAGCATATGATATATCAACAAACCGGCCATTGATGAGAGTCAGTCACTGTTCTTAGATGTTGCATGGGAGCAGTGTAGCGGGACAGGGTCTATGCCACCCCTATAGACAATTGTGGTGATCTTAAACTCACACTTGTGCATCTAAAAATATTGAACATTTTTGTTGTTTTACTAGTTTGGGGTACCTCTGGCAACATGGGTCAATTAGCTATGACAATCGCGGAGTGGTTAAGACCAGCATAACCAATGATTCTTTTCTGGCACTTTGTGTGAGGAATATATAGCAATTAACAGCATCATATGGCATTGAACTTAACGTTCCTCATATCCAAGGATCTCATAATATTATTGCTGACACACTTTCATGAATCTACTCAGATAGACCAGTAAATGCTGACATCTTGACTGTTTTAGAAGCTAATTATTTTGGAATAGGGTTCCAACCTTTTATTTTGACCCGAAAAACCATATGTAATTTCAGATTTTTGTCCTTCCTTCATCTTCACCAATCTGCTTTGGACAGGACCAGAATTGCCTATAGACCTTTCACAATGAGTGCTCACAACAAACACTGGAGAACTTATTTGTCATTTACCATTTTTATGTAAATTCCGGCTTCCCCTTCCGTTCAATCATTATTGGTTTTCATAGAATTTTTGTATGTCAACTCCATCTCTTAGAAAGTTATACTTAGTTGCATGTCTTCAAACAAACAGGCCGTCAGGTGTTACAATTGGACGTTAACTCATTTTGGACATTTTCCCATCATTTAGAATTCTCTTGTCTCAGGATCATAGCAATTAACTCCAATTTTTCCCCTTCACCAAGGGAATTTTTTATTTGTTTGTCCTTGTTTCTATTTCACGGGCTTGTAATATTTTGGAAGACCCCCCCCCCCTCTTTAGAGCTGCCTTCCCAATGACATTTTTTGTCTTCTTCAGCATGTTCAATGTGGCTCCACATTCGAGATTCAAATTTCATCCCGACAGACACATCCTAAGGCAGGAGCCCACATATTTGTAAAGTGGACTGAAACTCTTCAGGATAAGAGCATCTCAAGTCAGATACCTGATTTACATTACAAGATTTTATGTCAAGTTTTAGCCATTCAACACCTCCTTACATATGGCCAACTGGCACCCTCTGAATCTCTGTTTGCTCACAAATCTTGTCTTTTCCACCCAATCATTAATACCACGTTTAGGGATGGATTAAGGAAAGTTTTGACACACATTGGCATTCCACTCACAGGACATGGGTTCAACACCTTTAATTTGTATACAAACTAACATGTAAATAAATTCCTCAAATAGGAATTTGACCTTTATTTGACCTCTTAGGAACTTCAATTAGTGACTTTTTACCTAGGAAACTGTGCATAGCATGGTCTGCAAGGGGTCTGCTGTATCAGTTTACTTCACACCTTAACTTTGTAGGTCATATTAGACAATTGTCAACCGTTATTTGCATAGCAACCAATCAGGTATCGATAGGGGTTCAATCGTGGGACCCCTGTGTGCTGTGAGGCCATATTGAATTCAGATTTTGAAGAGTGAACAAGTGTGATCAAGAATTTTATTATCCCCCTCTCTCCCTGGTACATTAGGTTTGTGGTTACGGATTACATTTGTCATCTAAGTGGAAGATCATCTTAGGCAGCTCCAGACTGACCGTGGATGACCCCCTCTCGATTTGATATATAACAGTACAGTGACATTGTAGTTTAAGGCAGGGCAAGGCAGTTCCCTGGAAGCCCCCTCTCATTATCCTTCACTTACACCAACTATTAGGCAGGACCAAGCCTTCCCTGACTACCCCCTCTCATTTATGACAAACTTACAAATATGTTGATTATATGTTACAGACATGAATTGTCATTTGATATGTAATAATATTTATATGTTCAAGCATGAGTGGTTGATCTAGGTCGAGTATTGGTGATATTTTATGCAGATTACAAGTATAATGCATGGTATTTTTGAAACCTTTCAAAGCTTTAAAAACTTTTTTAAACTTTTATTTGTATACAAATTGACATGTAAATAAATTCCTCATATGAGAATTTGATCTTGATTTGACCTCTCTTTGGAACTTCAACTAGTGACCTAGAAAACTGTCAAATCGTTTCCTTTGAATAACACAGCAAAATATAAGTTTGCACTCGCTACACAGTGTCATGACCCAGATTTCAATCTGGCACAAACATTTTTTTTTTTTTTATTATTAATACCCATACAAGTAATATAGTACAATTTTTAGTTTAAAATTAACTGCTCTTATAATAACTCATAAAGTTACATCTGGACAGGTATTGGTATATGTTCTTAAAATCAGGGAAAAAAAAAATTATACAAATAATTTTCTGTATGGGAGCCATTGACAGTTGAATTTATCAGTCCTATTCATCTCCATATTTACATGAAGCTGATCTCTAAATTGTTTCTGAAGTTTGTGCTTCAAAGCATTGATGTTTGGGATGGCCCCATGGACTGCACTTGAGAAAATATAACTCTTTGTGACAGCTATGATGGTATTTACAGGATAGTAGTTATTATCATTGTATAGGTAGCCTAAGATAATATCTTCTTGTGAAAATACTAATCTTGTACATGTAGAAGAGTATATCAATGACTCCAAGGATGACCATAGGTTAACAACATGTGAACAATGAACAAACAGATGCATCAAGGATTCTGTTTCACACTGACATATTCTGCAGATGTTTGAATCTTCTAACTGCATTTTACGGAGTAAATCTTTAGTGCCAAGTATTCTATGGATCAGTCTATATTGAAACCATATCAAGGAATTGTCTTGGATATTATAAAAAATCTGTTTAAATATACTTTTCCATGTTGAATTATCGATATTCAATTTTAGATCTTTATTCCATTTCATCTTATATTTATTTTCCACCTCTTGTACATTAATCATATTATAGATACCTTTACAACCATGCTTACAGTTGAGCAAGATGGAAATATGATGGGGAATGAACGGTTGTGAAAAGAAAGACCTTTCGGTTACTAATGCAGAATTTTGTGATATGAATTTTTTCACTGTTGAATGCAATTGGAAGTAGTCTAAAAAGTTATTAATCCGAAAATCATATTTGCTTTCAATATCTTCTTTTTTTAATATCTGAAGGTTTGAATCAACAATGTGTCCAAAAACAGAAATTCCTTGATTGTTCCAATTGTTTTTTACTAAGTTGCTATTCGATAGTTTACTATTGAACCATAGAGGAGTATTGAATATATCTGACTCAGTTTTCAATTGACAGGTTTTATAAACATTATTCCATGTCAAAAATATTTCTTTCCAAAAATCGTTCTGAATATTATCCTTAACTTTGATCCCCCAACGAGGACCGTAATTAATCAAATCGTTTAAAGAACAATATGATGATTCAAACAACCTGACCCAAGGTCTGTTAGGTGAAACAAGAATTCTTCTTATCCAAGTACACTTTAAAGCATCTATAAAATTAACAATGTTTGGCATTTTGAGCCCTCCGTTTACCTTATTTTGAGATAGGATCACACGCTTAATTTTCTCGGGTTTGTCATCCCAAACAAAGTTGTATAATTTTTTATTGAGATTTTCACAGAAACCTTTTCCAGGTAGCGGAATTGACATAAAAAGGTGATTCAACTGAGACAATATTAGAGACTTAATAACTGTGATTTTACCTAAGGGTGTTAAAGATCTTTTTTTCCATGAAGCTATGGTGTTTTCTATTTTAATTATGGCATTGTTATAGTTGATCAGTGGTATATTTGATAGATTTAGATCAAAGGTAATTCCTAATAAATTATTACTATCCCAGTTTAAAAGTCTATCACAGTTAATTTTTTCTTTACAAGCTTTTTTTTTACCTATCCAAAGCATGATAAATTCATTTTTAACCCTGATAGTGATCCAAAAATTTCTAACACATTCAATGTATACTGCAAGGAGCTCTCTGAACCATCCATAAACAATGTGGTGTCATCGACAAATTGAGAGATTTTGAATTCATCTGATTTGTGCATATATAATAAAAAGATAAGGCGCTATTGGATCCCCCTGCTTACAGCCTCTTTTAATTGGGAAGAAATCTGACAAAAAACCTACCTGCAATACTGTAGCTGTTATCTCTGTGTTAAATATGTTAATCCATTTAATAAATTTGCTGCTAAAATTATAATGATTTAAGACTTTATACATAAATTTCCAGGAAATTGAATCAAAGGCCTTTTCAAAGTCAATTAACATCAGTAGCCCTGTTTTTTGCTTTTTTTCGGTGTAGTTCATAATATCATAAACTAATCTGGTACTTTCGCCTATAAATCTACCTTTTATAAAACCGGTTTGACAATTTGAAATTAAATCAGGGAGAACTTTTTTAAGACGTGATGCAATTGCACTAGTTACCATTTTGTATAAAACACTAGTTAACGAAATTGGTCTCCAATTTTTTAGATCATCCCGTGGTTTATTTCCTTTAGGCAAACAACTAATAACTGTTTGACGGAAGCTTGGAGGTAAAATCCCTTTTTGGTAACTCTCATTTAGTGCCCTTAGTATAAATGTTTGTAATTCTTTCCAGAATATTTTATAAAATTCGGCAGGAAAGCCATCTAGTCCTGGAGTTTTATTATGTTTCATGCTTTTTAGCACATTACTTAACTCTGTAATAGTCAAAGGGCCACTCATTCCTATTGATTCTTCGGGCGAGAGTTTTTTTGAGTTTGGTAGGGTATTTTTAAAATCATTCAGATTGTCCTCATCTATGTTTTTACATGAGAATAGATCTGCATAAAAGCATTTTACTTGATTAAGAATATCCCTTTGGTTATTGATAATTTTTCCATTTTGCAAGGTAACCTTTTTAATAGTCTTGTCAATATATTTGCCTTTTTCTAGGTTACAAAAAACTTTGTCGGCTTTTCGTTTAGTAAAATATCCTGTACTCTAGATCTAATCATGAACCCCTGTAGTTTTGAATCTCGAATTTCTTGGAGTTTTTCCTTTTTGGTATTAATTAGTCCGAAGTTTTCTTCATCTTCCCTGCTTTCAAGGTTTGCAATTTCTTCTTGTAATTCTTTTTCTTGATCATTCTGCTGCCTTTTAGCTCTACTAGAAAATCTTATAGAATTACCCCTTATATTCAACAGGAGCATTTCAAGAAACATTGTGTCTGATATTGTAAACTGAATGTCTTTATCCTCTATTTTGTCTAAATTATCAAATTGGTAGACCGGAATGGCATATTGTTGTCTGACTTCACTTATGCAATTTTTAACACATTTTAAGTATTCAGGATCTCTTAGTAAGCTACAGTTTAAGCGCCAAATGCCTTTGCCTTTTGTAAATGAATTAAGAAGCAGATCTAGCTCTAATCTAGAATGGTCACTTCTATAACCAGGCAGTATCTTACAAGACTGGATTATATCCATTAAACTGTTTGCACCAATAGCATAATCTAGTCTGGCCTGCTTTATAGGATTTTTTCGTCGCCATGTATATCGCTTAACTTTTGGATGTAGCTGTCTAAAAATGTCTGTAAGATTGTATTTATCCATATTCTGTAATAAGACTTCCCTGGCTTTTGGGTTATTAATACTTACATAATTGTATGAGTCCAGCTTAGGATCAAGGACAAGGTTTAGATCCCCACATAATAAGGAGTATGTTTCTGATGATTCCTCAACAAAATTTGAAACTTTTTTGAAAAAACTTGGATTATCAGTATTTGGGGCATATATATTTATTAACCTCAGACTTATTTCCCCCAAGTCCAGATCTAGAAGCAGTAAATTACCTGTATTATCAGTCATTGAGTATTTTATTTTGTATTCAAAGTTCTTTTTCAATAGAATTAAGACCCCTCTAGCATTAGTTCTATTGCCTTCAATAAATATTTCACAATTTGGAAAATTGGTTCTTAAACAATGTGTATCTAACTTTGTTAAGTGTGTGTCTTGAAGACAAATTATATTAGCATCCTTTAGTAAGTATGTAATCACATCAATCCGTTTATTCATATCCCTTATGCCCTGAACATTTGCCGATGACACTTTAATTGTGTTATGCAAAGACATTTTTGAAGTTGTGGTAGAGAGCTCCATGTAACACAATGTTAATGATACTTTTAATTTCAAGTCTAATTTTCGAGCAGCTGATTACATCAATTAGATTATAAAATGACATAATACTTTGCTAAGAATCTATGCTAATATTTTAAATTATCAGATCACCTCAACTCTGCGACCCAAAGGTCCCCATAACGTAAGTTAACATTGAAATGGGTTTTATTTTAGTTTAAGACTGACTTTTGTACACCATAGCTTAAGGCCGGTATTATCCATTCTAATTTGGGTGGGTTAAAAAATTGTCTACTTTGGTTAATCCTTTTATTATCCCTGAAGTGAAGCATGTTTTGATGTGGTCCCAAAGTAGGATTACTTGTTTACTGTTTGGTGTAAGGCAGTTTTTTTTTTAAAAAAAATAGGTCACCTCAGACAAGATAGAGACATGAAGTACATACTCTTTTAAACAGCTGCATGAACATTGACTTATGTAAGTTGCAGTACTGCTGATTTTGTGAGCACAAACTTTAAACAGGAATAAAAATAAAAACACCTAGAATGATGACTATAGGCACTTGCGTAATGTGTACTGTTTTACATTCAAGGATGTGAGTTATTTTACTAGTATAAAAGAAACTTCCCATAGATTAGCCTGGAAAAGGCGACACATAAATGCACTGCAATAACATGTGCGCTAAATTAAGCTGAAAAATGTTTGGTTCTTTTTAACTCAAATTTTTGATTTTATACAGTTCTCTATAATATAAAAACAGTTTTGTTGGTATCGAAACAAGTCCGGAAAGATGGATCTTCAGTTTGCTTTTGAAAGATGCAAAATTTTGTGTGACCTGACATGTTGTGGTTTATTTTACTGTAATGGAGCCACACAAATGAAATTCAGCCACCAACTTCATTGCAGATACAAACACAAGAAACAGACTTGCTGCCAGATGTGCTGTTTAAGAAACAGCCGGTTGAGTTTTCTAGAAAATGAGTCATGTAAGCTCAAATTTTCAACTGACATATAATTCGGCAAACCTAAATGTAAACTTGTTTAAGTTTATTTATGTTGGCCTTGATAAATAAATCAAAATTATGTAGTACTAATCCTGGCGGATACTAACAAGAGCATTGGCCACCATTAAGTCAGTTACCATGCCAAGAAATTATGGATTCTGTAAGAATCTGTGACAAGATAGTAATAGGCATAGTATCCACCACTGCAGTCTAGCGGGTCGCTTACTCTTATAGGTTTGATCCCATGTACAGACAGGTAAATAGTGACCCAGATGAACGGTTTCCTTTCATCGATTCTTGTACCGAGTGGCAGGCTAAAGACCATCAGGACACTGATAACAGGTCATCCTTGAGACATTTTCTTTGGTGAGGAATATAAGTCACCAGAGTGCTGTACTGTACTTGTGAAGTCAGGATAAGTCAAATAGTGATTTAAGTGCTGTAGTAGAAGAGGTATTGAGATGAGTATCAACAGCTGAAATAAAAATCCATACATATTGCATGTGCATTTATATAGCATGGATGCTGTATGTGTGATCTGTTTCCAGAGTATTACTTCCAATAGGATAGTGGTATATGAATACCTTCTCATCCCTTTGGCTCTGGGACCTCTGCTAAACGAGATTTATTGAGATTATATTTGCACATCACTAATACCTCTCAGTACAGAAACCTTGCAAACTAGAATATCCTGCTTTTCTCCGAACCCATAAAATACTTTCAGTACTATGACCTACACAATCATTTTGAAGGTAACAGTAAAGTCAAATCAATGGTTTTATAACAGTCAAAGGACTGTGGTCAGTGTCCATAGAGTAAAAATAAGCTCGAAGCAAAATGGGTGATGTACTTAGAGAGCCTATTCTGATTCTGCCTAGGCTGTTGAATTTCAGATAAAGCTCGGGATGTGAATTTGAGCCTTTTTTCACTTTTTTGATATAGCTGCATCTCCGGTAACAGAGTAGTTTATATCAGACGTCATCACAAGCAAATGAAAAGTTTTTAAATAGGTCATAACTGACACATGGTACACAAAAAATATATAAAACTTATGAATATTAACAATACAATACTCATGCTGAGCTTGATATATATATATACAATATTTTTTTTTCTTTTTCTGTATATGTCATTCATGAATATTCTTGTTGAACGCTAGAAAAATAAAAGGATGATATACAAAAAAACATGTGTAATGTGTAACATGTAATTGCTTTGAAAGAACAGAAGTATCAGATTCAACCATGCTTGCCAAATTTGGTCAAGAATGCAATTAATTTAGTACCTTTAAATGAGGGAATGGAAGTAGCGCATGTAGTGGAACTTGAGCCAGGCTAACATATAAAAACCTCAATGGGTTTTAAACTTGGAAATTTGGTGCATAATAAGGAAGTACTCAGTAGAAATTTTCCCTATATCGATATATATATTATTTAACTCTCAGTTAATTTTTAGCTCCACAAGTGGATTGAAGTGAATTAACTTCATAAAATTTTGCATAATCAAGAGGAAACATGGATACGTGTTGTAAAGGTTATGGATTTCTGTTGATGGTATTTCATTTACAAGGAGTAATGACATTTAGTAAGTATTATCTTTTAACAAATTCTATCATGTATTTAAGGATTGCGTTAAATGTTAATGACACCCCTAGTTTAGCAGCTAAAATATATCATTTGTAAATGTTGGTGAATGTTGTTAGATAATTACATATTATTTATTGTTTATCTTTATTTTGCATTGCTTGTAAAAAACACCATAAAAACCCACTGTTGAAAACCCACTGGTTTTTGAAAATCTACAAAAATATCACTCTCAAATGTGGAGAATGCAAAAAAACCTTCCCCTAAAACTGTTGGTTACTTAATTATTTTTATATATTGATTTCATCACCATAGATTTAGTCACTATTTACACACTGAGAGTTGATTTCTACCTGTCCAGTCGGGGTGGGGTATGATTTCAGCCACTATTTAAAGGTGGCATGGTTGTGCATCCGGTAACTGGTCACCAAACAGATTATATCTGTAGCCATCGACTTGTATATAAATAGGTTTCAAATAGGCGATAATTGAGAATGAAAGTGAAAGGTGTGTTTGCAGATTTTTCCTAATTCCTCTCAGAGACTAATTCTATACATTTTCTTCTTTTCAATGAGGTCACCAATCAATGACTTAAACTTCTTTCTTAAATTTCTGTTATTTAAAATCTTAAAGAATTCAATGAATTATAGCTATTTATTTATTGTTGAACAGTGAATGTAGAATCAGGGAGGTAGTAAAGTAAAAGGAAATATATATATAGGTCCAACAACTGGTGTTTCATACATTGAGAAAGTCTACATCAGTATAAAAGGTCTCCAATGTGGCTTTCTAATTTTACAGTTTCATAGAGTAGAGGACTATTAACCCATTGGGGCATTTATAGTTTATTTAAAACTCATGGATCAATGAATTTTCTTTTTTTTGTAATTTCACGTAAAGTCTACTATTGTGACTGTTTAAATGCTGTATATTTTTTTATGTTGTTAAAAGAAACTTTTTTAAAATAAAAACTTTTTCTAATTTTACAGTTTCATAGAGTAGAGGACTATTAACCCATTGGGGCATTTATAGCTTATTTAAAACTCATGGATCAATGAATTTTCTTTTTTTTTGTAATTTCACGTAAAGTCTACTATTGTGACTGTTTAAATGTTGTATATTGTTTTTATGTTGTTAAAAGAAACTTTTTTAAAATAAACTTTTCTTTTTGTCCAGTTTCTTTTTGTCTGGTTTCTTTTTGTCCGTCTTTTAGTAGGCTAGCTTAACACTTCAAGTCTATACAAATGAGCCCATTATATGAAAATATATGCTATATGGATTGGCTTTGTGTAATCAGGCAGCAAGGAAGTCATTTCAGTAAAAATATGTGTCCTTTTAGGTCACAGAAAAAGGGCCAGAGAAAAACGAGGTCCTGGAAAAGATAGAAAGAGGGCTAAACCTCTCCAAAGAATAATGTCAAGATATCAGATTTTGATATATTTGCATGTGTAAATAACTTTCAGATCCATTTGGTTTGGCTACTGTTTTCAATGTTATTATGTTAAACTTCCTATTTGTGAAAGCTTTCTTTTCGCTCATATTTTGAAAGTTATATTTTACCTCATTATTGTAAAGCAGGAAGAATATATGTTGAGCTCATTTTCCAAAAATACTGTGTGTCATGTGTGCCTTTTTTCCTATGTCCATCTTTCCTGTGTCTTTTTTTCCGGTATTTGTCTTTTCCAACCCCAAATTCATAGTAATATAAAACAATTTCCTCCCTACAAGATAGATATATTAACACACAAACATACTGCCAAACAGTAAACAGACTGGCTCACTCTCTGTGTCTTGTAAATATAACATTGGAATATTCTATTAGTTTCCCACATAGGGTCTACTATAGACTATGCAACTGTTTCCATTTCATTCTTATTCTAGATAAGAGGAAAACTATTCAGTAGAGGCAAATATTCAACCTTTAATCTGACTATACCCATCGGCTAACTCTTCAAGTACTTTTATTGACAATCAATGTCATCACTTTGACGTGAACTATTCATAGTGTATTAAGACGCCAAGCCTGAGGCCAACAGTGCTCGAGAAGCCTGGTGGACTGGGTTGTAAATAGACTTCAACTAACTTTATGTCAGGAGGGAGTTTGGTTGGGCAATTTTTCAGTCACTTTTAAAATGTGGCTTGATTGCCAATCCAGTAAGGAATGAAAGATAAACTGCGCAGAGGAGGCCCTCTACAAGAAAAAATAGAAACATTGTTTAAATGGTAACTAATTTACAGGTATTTTCTACTTGGAAAGCCCCATTTTACTCTCCAAAAACCTTAATATGAAGTAACACACTTTTGGTTGCTAAGCTTAAAGAGTTTCCACAGAGAGTAAACAAATAGACGGGTACCCTGGACTGAGGTAAGTAAGGTTCAAACCGAAAGGTTTAAATTCCAATTTATAAACTGAAGGAAGAACCAACAACCAATAATAGTGAGGTTTTCCAAGAAAAACACATTGGGAACATTTTTATACATAGTCAGAGATCAGATAGGTTGACCTAATTTGAAGCAGATCCTACCGAATTGATTGCATGACATAATTTCTAATTTGATCTGTTTCGTATAGGTATCGGGATAAAATGCCTTGTGAAAAATACCATTATTGACAGAATGCCTTGTCTGTTTTGTTAGAAAGAGAAAATACGTGTTTTTGCATTAAAGGTTTTAACCAAGAGAGCCTAAATAGTAAGATTTGATCAGGAAAGTTCATGACCAATAATTAACACTCTTAAGTTCTGAACTTGGGCAATGACATAACTAACAAAAGGTAGTTATCAAATAACAAATCAAATCAAGGGGTACTGACAAATCAAATCAACAAAAACAAATTCAAGATTAATGACTATTTTGTTTTTTGAATTACTTAATCCTGTGTTGTAGAGAATACTGACATCTCTAGTGGAATAAAATCAGAACAAAACTGTTATTGTTGTAGTTAATAAGAAGCTGAATATAAGAAGCCTTGGCTCTGTTAAGTAGACTGTTATACAAAACAAAGTGTCTCAATCAGTGTACCCAAGACTGTAATGTTTCTAATTTCTTTGCAGCTCATGTTCTAGAAAATTATGGCATGTGTTGAGAAAAACCCTGAATAGGGTTTCTGTTCCTTCAAAAATTACTACCTTTACACAAGTTTCTGAAGATACTGTTGATAAAACTCACCTACAAAATCCTGCCCATCAGACCCATGGCCAACAGTTATCATCCAGGAGTGTAGTGATATACTACCATCAATTACAAAGTTGGTAGACTGCTCACTCATGAAGGGTTATGTCCCTGACGGTTTTAAAACTTTCATAGTTACTCCTCTTATCAAAAAGGCTATTCCGGTGGATGATTTCCTGTGTCTGGCCTCAGTTACATATCATAATTGGTTGAACGAGTGGTTGCAAAGCAGCTGTTCTGCATTTCAAAAGAGAACTTGCTTTTTATGAATGTCTCTATGTTCAAACTTCATAAAATACAGTGCATCCAAAATAGTGCAGCTAGAATCATTTCAAATATCAGTAGATATGATAATATAACTCCTGTGCTTAAGAAATTGCATTGGCTTCCTGCTGAACATCGCTCAGTCTTTAAAACAACCACCTTTGTTTACAAGCTTCTTCACACTGGTTTTCACAAGTCTTTCGCTCCATATATCTCTTCCTACATCAGTTCTTACAGTACCAAGCGCAGTCAGAGTGGTGGTAATTTTCTTGTGGTTCCAAAGTTCCAACCCTCTATCCATAAATCTGTGAAGCAGTTATGTTATGGTTTTGTATCTGCTTCCCCCTACTGTTTGGAATGCTTTTCCTGATGAGATTCGTGTGTCCCCTTCCCTAGCCTATTTTAGAAAGCAGCTCAAAACCTACCTGTACACCAAGGCATACCCACCTTAGTCTTACCCCTGGTGTTCTCTGTGTTGCCTGGCCTTATTTCTGTCACTAGATACTGAAATTGGTTGACTGTTTTGGTTTTGTTGCACTTTAGAGTCCCCTTTGAATTGGGGGGATTAAGCATGATAAAAGTCCAGTTAGAATTAGAATGTAGACCACAAAAAAATTCAGCCTTGTTTGAAAGGGATCAGTAAAAGCAGTACACTGAGTTTCAAATCTCCTGGGTGTTGTGATTAGTCAAAAATCATATAAGAAACATGCCCTGAAAAGAGATTTGAAAGTGTGAATATCTCAGCAACCAAAGGCTATTCCTTGATCTTTGTGTCATGTTTAACTTAGACATGCTATACATGTTTGAACAGATTTCCTCATAACACAAAAACAGCTTCACATTTTCATCTGAATGTCAATATGTCAGGAGATTTTTTGAAAATATGGTATAACTTTAGTTAGAAAGTATTTGCGACTCTGATGTATTTGTTTAGTGACAGTTTGAGCAGAGATTAGACCATTTACAATTTTTCCACAAGACATAGACACATTTCAGCAAGATTTGATAGTTTTACCAGTGCTTTTTAAATTGATGCACTTATTGTGTTTTATGTAGATTATTTTGCGGATACATAGAGTCAAAATTTTACAGTCAAAACTTCAACTTGAAATGCCTTATGATGATATCACAATATCAATGACATCACTATAAAGGGGCCACGGTGGCAGAGTGGTAACACTCGCGCCTCCCATCTCTGAGGCCGGGGTTCGATCCCCAGCACGGCCTCAAGTGGGAAAGCTGGTAGTTGCTTGCCACTGGTCGGCAGTTTACAGTACAGAACCCTAACGAACTCTATGTACTGGTTTCCTCTGCCCTTCCAACTACCCATCGTGATATGACCTGTACAGTGTTGAAAGCGACGTAAAACCCGAAATAAATAAACAATGACATCACTATATGTCATCACTAAATGACCATTTTTTCCTCACAAGAATGCTTCTTCTGAGTTGAATGCCTGCCTGCAAGATGTACAATAGATGGCTCTCAGTAAATTGAAACTCAACCTTACTAAAACTGAATTCATTATTTTTTGTTCTAAGGCTCAACATTTTCTTGTTTTTCTTGTTTTTCTTTCCCAGAACACTTTCAGAAGCCTTGTGAAGCCTGCTTCCTCCAAATTCCAGACCTTCGTTGAAATGTACAGTATCTTAAACATAGAGTGGCCATCCTTGCTGTCAATGCCTTGATAGTCGTCTGGACTACTATAACTCTCTGTGTGTCATGTTGCAATCATCACAAGCTGCAGAGTATTAAAAGTACTCTTGCATGAAGTGTCACAAATCACAGAAAGTATGCTCATATAACTACTGCATATAACTGCTGCATATTTAAAATAGCAAAATTGGTTTGTAAATTTTTACACAGTGGTTTTCCTAGCTATTTTGGATCATCCTTGTCTATGAGCAGCTACTCCTACAGTACCAGTCATAGTCACACTGACCATCAATACCAGACAGTTCATCCTTTCTACTCCTCACTCTACAAGTCAGTCAAACACTTTGGCCATAGTCTTGACTTGTATTCTCCTAAGATTTGGAATGACCTTCCTGACAATGTATGTAGTGCAACCTGTATTACCCCTCCAGAAAAAAGCTGAAAACTTACCTGTTTGCAAAAGCCTAGCATTCATAGCCTTCCTGTCTGCATGTTCTCTGCTATGAAGTAGCTATTTTTGGACTCAATTTATGGAGATTAAGCACTTTGAAAGTCCATATTAAATTACATAGATAGATGTCAGTGGCCTTGTGCACACAGCTATAACGTCTTCTGTGGAGAGTATTCTCATCTTCTCTACTGCTTCACACATGATAGACTTTCAAATAGAATTTGAAACTAAATTAATTTTAAGTGCCTATATCAGACATACCAAAATATCCATCATGACAGTGGTTTGTACACACATCTGTAATTTTATTCTTGCAGATTTATATGAATATCTTGGCTGCTTCAAAGATGATACACCTCGAGCACTAGTTCATAGTGTTCCCATGGTAGATACAACCATATCAAAATGTGTCGAAGAGTGTAAAAGATTGAAGTACACATTTGCAGGCTTACAAGTAAGTTGACTACATTTCATTTTACTGCCATATTACATAATATACAATAGCCTATATATGCCCCGGGCCAGCTAGTCCCCCAAACACCAGAAATAGACATTCTGAGATCTGTTCACCCAGAATGAGTTCCAACTACTCGCTTAGTGGTAAGTTGAAGTCAAGAGTTTTGGTCCGTAAGAATTATCAACCTCTGTGTTGTTTGTGTTGTATTTCCAAACTGACTGAACATGTAGTTGCTTCTCAGTTGAATGGCCATGTCACTTCAAATTGATTAGACAATGAGAACTGGTCCTTATACAAGGTAGGTCACTCGAATCAAACCACACTTTTTTCAATAAAGACCAATTTCCATGTCTCTCTATGAAAAAGTGAAGCAACTGATATAGTACATCTTGATCAGTCTGCAGCTTGTGATGCAGGCGATCATGCAACACTTGTAAATTGTTTAAGATCATGGTTTGTTGTGGAAGTATTAGTATATTAAGATTAGTTCTACATATTTTGACCAGAAAGTTCCTAATTGGTTTTCCTAAGGATCAGTTCTTGGTCAAATATTATTCTCATTGTACACCTCATTTCAAGTTTTATTCCTTTGCTGAAGATACATACATATACATCTTATTCGCAAGAATGCAGCAGGTGCTTTTGAAAGGTTAACTCTTGCCTACATGATGTCAAAAATGGTTGTTTGCAAAGAACTTTAAGAGGAATGTTTTGATCAAAAGGAGAAAGGGAACAAGCAAAACTAACTTCGCAAAGTCAACATACATGGAAGTTTCCTCTGTCCAACTGATCAGAAATTTTGGTGAATGATTCAATTCCGATTCTATTTTTTCCCAGCATGTTCTTATAAGAAAGGCATGGTTTGTTGAATTGATGGAATTGATGTGGTAAGACATGAGATGCATGGAATGTTTGCTCTTTTAAGGAAGTAAACTGGTTTACAGTAAATCCTGGATCAAGAGTTTCTCTGCAATTAATTTCCAAAAGCTGCAATGTGCCTGGAACAGTCTTGCTAGAGTTGTTACAAGTACCACAAGGTTTAAACACATAACTCCTGTAATTAATAGCCTGCATTGGTTGTTAATTTAACAACACCCTGTCTTTAGGTTGGATTCAATTCTCTATAAGTTCTTGCATATTGGTTTTCATAAACCCAGACTCTTTTAGAAAGAAGTTCTAATATTCTATCTTTGCAAAACCATGTCCATTCTAGTTTTATTTGGCACTTTCACAGTGCTGCTGACATCTACTTATGCCTCTGGATGTTTGACTTATAATTATACTTTTGACTATGCACCTTCTAGTCTGTCTTCATGGGAGATATTAAGTGATGTTCAATTAGAATTAAAATTACAGCATAAGTGCAGTAACTATGTCTATCATTGGATTCATGGCGTCCACCAAATATATTCACTATGTGATAGAGAGTAATTGTTATAGCTGCTAAACAGACTCCTTCCATAGGTAGAGTTCTTCTTGACTCTCCTGAAGTGGTGCCACTTTTCTTAGATTATCTAGAAGTCACAGAACTGCATCTAAAGGAACAGAGTGCTTTGTTCTTTGAAAAATATCTGCAAAAAAGGAAGGGCCTTCTCCTAAATAAAGACAATTTATTTTGTGTCAAAAGCTAATGATTTGTAGATGTAGACAATACCACACTTGTGGAATACCTTTTCAATGAAAGGGCATTCACCCAGTTAAATGTCTGTCCTAATATGGCAATGATAAGCTGGTGTCATCACCTGCACCTTTTGTTAAAGTACAGGCGTATTCTAGACTACTTAAATGTGATTGCAGGCACCATGTCAGCCAAGGTGTATTCTGATCCTTGTAGCCACAAGTGATCAAACAACATCGTTATGGATGATTCACATTCTTTAACAGAAGCCTATGCTTTCAATTGTGTGACTTAACTTCATGATGCACTATTTAATCATGCTTTGGCCCGAGACTGACCAGGAATATGCTGGTTTTTGGATCTGGTTAAAATGTCATTGGGAAGCCTGTCTTTCATCAAATGATTCAACAATTGGATATTTCATAACAACTCTCAATTCTTATGTACGTATCTGGTATCAAACCACAAAGTGTAACTGTACAAAGGCGCATAGCACATAATGTGGACCACAACCATCTGTAAATAGCTCTCCAACATTTTAATGTTCGAAATCAAGACTGGATCTTCTTTGCACTCAAATCTCGAAACCAAGAAATTAACACCCTTGATGAGGTTTTTAGATTAAAATCTGAATGCACTTGAAATGTCAATGAAAGCAGCATTTCTGTTGTTTAAATGAGCTTGTAAAAGAATCATTCCTGCCCATAAAAGAATCAGACCTGAAAATTCTAGTGAAAAGAGCGGTCACCATATCCATTTTTGGATCTGCTTTCGGTCAATTTTAACTAATTGTAGGTCTGAGAGAAACAGTTAGGAAATATTGTGTGAAAAGAGCACAGAGACACACAAAGGCAGTTGTAAAGTGAACCAGAACTGAATTCAAGAACGTACATGCAATCAGTGAAGTGAGTTTAGGTAGGGAGTAGCATGATCTCTGTGCCTTTGTATATAACCTTTGTAGCATAATGTTTCTGAAGTTTGCGAATATGAGTTTGATTTAAACTATCGGTATAATCAAGTCTGGAAGTAACAACAGCATGAATACCTGATTTACATGCATCATCAGACAAATATTTACTTATGGAAGAGATACACAACTGGATGTGGTGAGAATATCTGGTAACATCAGTTCCTATGGCAAGTTCCCTCATTCAATTCTTAATAAGGGAAGCCAACATAAAGCACGGTTATAACTCCCTTATAAGTGGTCCTTCACATTTGGTAAGCGGCACAAACCTATAGCAAGTCACCTACTGGGAGTTTTCTCTTGTGGTCAGATATGACATCTGACCTATTCTTCAAGGCTAAACAAAGAAAGCCAAGCTTAAAGTGCTCGTAATTTCTATATTATCTGTCCCAGAGGTTTGGGATTTGTTATATGATTTTCAGATTTTAAAAGTGCTCTAATTTTACTTTCCCTGTATTGATTAGTATATAGACACTGTCAATCACAAGTTTGGAGAAAAACCGCCTGATATCGGATGTTATATTTCAATTCTTCCCAAGATTCCCACGGATAAATGAAGATGGCACTTGTGAGGGTTGTTTTGTTTTGTCGAAAAAAACACAACAGAAGTCATCACCCGTCATTTTTGATTGACAGGTGTATTTCATTGGAAAGGTTTTGGCTTTCAGGAATTGCATAATGTCTTTATTTTCAAAAAAGAAGAAAAAACTGCAAGACAAAAGAATCTCAAAACTAAGACTCAATGCAGGGAATGTTTTGAAGAGTGGATTACTGTGATGACAAAGCAACATTTTTGTAATGACCCGGTAGCTATTACCTACGAGTATCATGGATAAATTTAACCTACTTCCAATGCATCCACCTCAAATTCAATAACACAAAACACATTTTATACCTCTATATCAACTGACCTCTCCAATCTCATCTTACTTATACTTCTGAAATAAAAATGTTCTGACTGGACTTTAGACCAACAGCCTTGTAAATTGGCTAATATAGCAATAACCTTGTAAAATGATGCGCACACACACAGTATGTATTTATGAAAGTTTAAAATGTACCACAGAACTCACAAGCTCTTTCCCACTTTCTGAAAAGTTCTTACCAAGAACCTACATATTACTTAATATTCAGCAGCAATTCACTGTTGCAAGACATCCCGGCAACTCTCTGTAATAATAATCAATGTAAATTATGCAAAACTACACCTATAAAGGTTAATCATTTTATGGCATGTTTTTGTATAAATCAGAACGGAGACATGTACACAACAGCAACAACATTTTATCAAAGATGTATGTAAATAAGAAAATACTGGTATTTTGACATGCAAAAGAATTTTTATTTGGAGTACAACATTACATGCTATGGTTGATAAATAAAACATATTTTTGGTAAATGGCCTTACAACAAGACTAGCAACAGGTATTCAGTAAAAAAGAGTGGGGTGTAGCTTGGATGTGAGTAATTTGGCAATAGTAACTAAAACATACACACATATCTTAAGCAGGGAGAAGTCTGCCTTATTTTCTTAAATTTCTCCACAAGAGTATAAAGTTAAAACAGTGTTGTGTTTGGAAGAGATTTTATAAGAAAAAAAAGTGTCTAAATACCAGACCATCTCTTATCAAGTATTCTTGATACTTGTCAGTAAAAAAAATTTCTGCTGCAAACTTATATTTAAGCATACAGTTTGTTATTTGCTTTCACCTTTTGTGATGATTTTTTGTGTATTACATCAAAGTGGGAGGCCACAAATGTCATGTGATACAAGGATACTTGAACAGCAAAAACAAAATACATGTGTGGTCTGGTGTAGTTAAAAGTTTTTATTTGAACATATGGTAAGGTTTGGGGAAGTAAAAATTATTGTGAATATGTTCTTTATGCAAAGTCCTATCATTCTGAGTGAATTTGGACATTTGATCAAGAATTCCGAGTATACACTTTTAAGGAACTCATTGGCTAGAATTTTTTGATATGATACAATTTAGCCCTGGGCTTCAGCTTCAAGGTCAATGAGGATGGCAATCCTTAAAAGTAACTTTAGCTCCCTCATTATTGATGCTAGGATTTTGGGATGTAAAACCAACCTTCATGAAGTCATTGGCAGGGAATTTTTCATGGTATCAATTTTAATCTTCAACCCCCACTTCAAGGTCTAATGATCAAAGTAACTTATAAAGTGTTCTTAATCACTTTTTATTGGTCCATGAGCGGTGGAATGTGGCGCCCATGAATCTTAATCTTCAAATTTGATCTTGAACCACTCCTTCAAGTTTAAACATTGGTAGCCAAATTTAAAAGTCTTAAAAACTCAGTTATTAGTGCTTATTAGTGCAAATGGACTGCCACTGATGGACTAATTCTAATTACACTTTAGGATATATTTTATGTCTTGTAAAAATGGCTTAACAGGTTAAATTAAATTCAAATTTAAGGTGATCTCAAGGGGATTTTTTCTCCCAGTAATAAAAGGTTTGTTCATTTTTAACATTTCAAGACTGTATCAAAAAGGGATTAAACAGAATACATTCTAATGTGATCTTCGAGAGTAACAGGACATATATTTCTAAGGCACTTTTAAACTATTAGTTATAATAAATTATGTATTGGTTACGTTATTTCAGTTCATAACAAGAAAATGACTTTATTGACTTTATAGGTACACAAAGATGTAGCTTGTCTTTAACAAGTGTCCTGTGTTAGCATGACTACAAACTCTCAGTACTAACGCTTGCTTATCAAGTGTTTAGATTTCTCAGAGAAGTCTTAAACATGATATATAGGGTAATCTGTCATTTTATTGGCTGCCCCACAAAGTGAGTAACAGTAGCAGATCTGTGAGACCAGAAGCCGCACCTGGACACACCCATCCAAAGGAAGCAGACCTATACAATATGTTGAAAGCGACGTTAAAAGCCAAAATAAATGAATAAATAAATCTAACATTAAAGCTGGTGACACACAACAATCGTACTTAGACCTTGTTAATCTTTACAATAGAAAAAAAAATTTCTTTACAATCTACATGTGTCAAAATCGTGAAATGTGTGATTGTAACAGTGTGATTGTAAGTCCATTTTAGGACATGTAGATTTATTTGTTTTTATTTTGGCAGCCATCTTGGATATTTCTGATGTACATTTTGTATGTAACATGATGTGGCTGCCACATCATGTCAGTATATTTGTTATTTTGGAAGCAAGTGTAAAAACGTTTCCATATTGCTGAGGAAATATTAATATCTAACGTTCCCTCCCTACACAAAGAATATTTTGTATTCTCTTATTTTTACAGCATGCATTGTTCAGTGATTAGTTTCTAACTTTACTACTTTTTTTCGTATTTGAGAAGTCTAATATAATTTGGGAGGATTAGTTTTTGGTCATGAATTTTTTACTTGAATTGATATACTAGAATGGAAGTGGACATTCGAAAGCATTCTAGGAAGTTAATTTTATGCCACATGTTTGCCTTAAGACATGTTCCAACACAATATCTACCTTTTTATACATAATATCTGAAGATGACATTCCTTTAAAGAACCATTATGGAAGTATTATTATTTTGATTGAATTTTCTTATTTGTGCTTACATTCTACATTCATGTGTGTCTATTGTGTCTTTACAGTATTCCATAGTCTGCTTTTGTGGCAATGAGTATGACACCTATGGTTCAGCCAAAGAAAGTCAGTGCAATATGAAATGTGATGGTAATAAAAATGAAGTTTGTGGAGGGGACTGGGTAAACAGTATTTATTCAGGTATCAATATCGTGCATATCTTTTCAGATTCTTTATATAAATTAATTACAAAATTATTGTGACATAAGAAGAGGCTCAAATTTGAAAGGATATGGCAAAGGAACAACTCTGTCTGAAGTTGCAGTAGACACAGAGCTGCAATTGACTTTTGGAGTGTTCCAAAACCAAATACTACACAAGAATTCCAAAAAGGAATTTTTACCGCCATAAATCAATGAAATAGGGCTGTAAAACTACACAAGTTTCACCAGTTTCATTAACATTTTTGGTAACTACTTAACAAACAAAATTGCTAAATTAAGATCAGAATTTGTGTAAACTATGGCTGATGCTCTTCAAGAACAAACTGGCCTCATTATGGACTTTGTCTGATGGTGAAGTACTGAAAATAATCAAGTCAACATACCTAATTAACCCAGTAAGTTACTTCACTTCTCTGTGAGTGGATCGAATCACAAGTAAACCATATTACAAACATTGTGAATAACTCTGTCTGGGAGGAAACATTTGCATCCTGTTTCAAGACTGCTGTTGTAACTCCCCATGTATGAACACTGCCCTGGATAGAAACGGTGGAAAAAATTTTTAGCCAATGTTTAATTTGTGCAATTTTTTCCAACACTGAATAGCCAAGAGTGGTGCTGTTATCCTGGTGCTTCTTGACCAGCCTGCAACATTTCCCACCATAGATCATTCTATGTTTTCACTACCGCAAATACTGGTATTGAATTATTTGTGGTTGGTGGCAAATGCCCTGGCCATCAGCCAATTGGGCTACTTTAATTATTTGTTTCTACCACACAATAAAAGTAAACATCAGTAGACACCAGAAAGTTTACAATGTTCTGTAACATTGTGTGTATGCAGAACAAGTTCAGCCATGTGACACCATACTCTAACAAACTGCATTTGGTGTCCTTAGAGTAAAACAAATACAGCTGTATTTTACCGTATATGGAAACTGGATTATTGATTTTCCTTTCTGTTGCATATTTTCTGATAATAGAATTTTCTCTGCATCTCCAGTACTCCACAGGTATCAATCAGTTTATATTTTCGAGGAGGTGTTTTGTGCCCGGACATTCTGGAGTTGATCACTACTCTATCTCCATACTGATGGCTTTGCAGCTCTTGGGGGTATCTCAAAAAACTTGTTTCAAAGGCTTTTCTCTTTCTCGGTGACATTCGCTGTATTTCTGGTAGCTGCAAAGGCTGAAAAACCTGACCACAGTATAAGTGTTTAACTGGAGTGTCATTTACTGAGGTTTTAAGATTTGCTTACATAATTTCATCTATCTGTGTGTCAATGGAATTAAACTGATTGTCCCTCAAGCCAGCAGTACCAATGATAGTGCCACTAGGTGTAGAATACAGTTGAATACTTACCTTTTAGGCTAAGATATCTCCCACATATTATTCTCCGATGCTGGAAACAGGAAAACAATCTCCCTGAAACTAGGCTATCCCTTTTTGGGAGTTCAGCTGCTTAGGGGATGCTAATCCATGGAAGGTAGAATCTCTTTAATTGTGACATTTAAACAGATATATGTGTCTTCTATAGCCTACAAACACTTGAACTTTAGTACCTAACATTCGGCATTTGACTTAATTAGTTTTTTTTTCCTTGGGCTCAAAGCTACTTGAGATACAGCAATTTTAGCTACTTTGAGTTAATCAGTTTTAACTTGGACACTCTTGCATTTACAACATTTTGGTAAAATTCTTCATCCGGGTCATTCTACATAGCTTTTTCCAACGAATTGTATGCTCTTTACTACAATTGCTCCCTTATCCCCGAAGGTATGTGATTTCTAGCAGTTTAACTGTTTTTTAGTAAAATAACTTTACATTCTCCATATAATCAACAATGTCAGTTTTTAGCTGCATAACATAGCTATGTGAGTTTTGGTTACTTTCTCCATTTTCAGTAGTTACCATAATGAGTAAATGGGATGTACAACCAACCTATAGGAAGTCATGGGTTAGGAATCTTTTGATGTTGTCATATTGGACCTTGGGCCCCTTCTTCAAAGTCAAACGAGGACAGCCAAAATTAAAGTGCTTATAACTCGCTTATTATTGGTCCTAGAGATTTGCAATGTGAAAACAACCTGTAGGGAATCATGGGCTAGGAATCTTCTGTTATGGTCAGATTTGACCTTGGGCCCCTCCTTCAAGGTCAAACAAAGATAGCCAAACTAAAAAGTGCTTATAACTTGCTTATTATTAGTCTTTTAGATTTGCAATGTGAAATTAACTTATAGGAAATCATGGGCTAGGAATCTTCTGATATGGTCATATTTGACCTTGGGCCCCTCCTTCAAGGTTCAACGAGGATAACCAAACTTAAAAGTGCTTATAACTTGCTTATTATTGGTCCTAAAGGTTTTGGATGTGAAACAAACCTATAGGAAATCATGGACTAGGGATCTCTGATGTGGTCAGATTTAACCTTGGGCCCCTCCTTCAGGGTCCAACGAGGATAACCAAACTTAAAATTGCTTATAACTTGCTTATTATCAGTCCTTTAGGTTTGCAATGTGAAACTAACCTCATGGGCTAGGAATCTTCTGATATGGTCAGATTTGATCTTGGGCCCCTAATTCAAGCTTAAAAGAGGTTAGCCAAAGTTAAAAGCACTTGTAACTCTCTTTTTATTGTAATGTGACATTAACCTCAATCTCTTTTATTATTGCTTCTACAGGTTAGCTATGTTTTTGGGATACATGGCCGGCTCACAATAAAGGGAGCGGCATAATTCTAGTTTAGTTATAGCTACTTTCTCATATTTTTTACAGTTAAATGAATGAATAAATGGCTTCCATCTTAGTACAGTTATTGCTATTATTTTTAACATATTCCTAAACCACTGCTTGTGTTACATCATAGTGAAAATCCAGACTGCTTGCACAGTGTATAAGTATCATAATAGCTAAATCAGTTACATTTACATTTGTGCTTTTACGTGGTTACCATATATCTTTAGAAGTAATGTAGGCACAAAATGTTTTTCAAAGTTATTATTCACCCATTTATTCGTGAAGTATAACATAGCTAAGTTTCAGAATGGTTGCTTAGTTTATAAGTGAGTGATATTTAATTTTACAATTGAGTAATGGTTACTTTACATCATCGCAGTTGAGTAAATTAATGCATTTTAGCACTTTTAAAAATATGTTTTAGATGTTAATTTAGTTGCACCTGGGAATACTTTGGGACGTCAATTACAATACCTGAAGAAGTAATAACTACTTTCTCACTTTTCAGCAATTATAATGAGTTAAAAAGCTTATTATTTTATCTAACAAAGCCTGTAAAAGATCGAGCAATTTCCGGAAAATTTTAGTCCCACTGGGTACAAATGAGCACTGATTTATCATCTTAAAAATATTTGAATTTTCTCAATTTGGGCGGCCATCTTAAATTTGGGCTGATATAAGAAAAAATCATTTATTTAAAAAACTCTGAGAGACAGAGCAATTTCAGGCACAAATTTGTATCCTCTGGGTAGTGAAGACTACTTCTTTATTACATCATGGTGTTTCCAAATTTTGGCTACCATGTTGAATTTTGGTAAAGCCCTTTTGAGACAGGAGGCTCGCTTTATATTTCAAAAAGTTTTATTTGACATTTGACCTCAACTGGAGTGTAAAGAGTGATTCCCATAATAATATGGTCTTATGTTGGTCATACTTTTCTGGTGAATATGTGTTGCATCTGGCCGCAGGTGCATCATTGGTCTATATATTGTATTGCTTGATTTCATTGGCTGGATTCCATTCAAATATGGCTGCTTGATATATAAACTGTGTGACAAAACAAGTCTTTTCAGTAGTTAATACTCAAATTTAGCTTACAAGACTTACTGTAACATGTCCCCAATTTATAACCTAGGAACCTGCTTTGAATGATCCGTCTGAGATAAGGGGAAAAACTGAGGAAACATAATTTGTGGCAAAATAAATAATAAGTCATATGATTTGCTTCCAAATACCAAACCTGAATAAGACCATTTGCAAGAATGAGTCTAGGTGGCTTTTGTATATTACTGAGGAGATATAGAAGATAAGTCATAGTATCATAAAGATAAGTCTAGAACCATAGGAAAAATCATAGGAAAAAATGATTAAAACAAGAGCACTCGGAGAGCGCAGACCTCCACCGAGGGAGCACGTATCCTGAAAATTGGATCAAAATCCGTTCATTACGTTTTGAGTCATTTGTCTTTAAAATTACATTTCATGGATTCAGAAGATCCAGATAGTAATCCGGATCACTTTCAAAATTAAAACATTTCTTCCTTTTCAGAGATATCCTGAAAATTTCATCAAAATCCGTCCATAAGTTTTGAGTTATGTTGTCCACAAACAAACTCACAAACCCACAAACAAACCCAGTCAAAGACAAAACCTCCTTGGCGAAGGTAACAATATTACTTGCGATAGGGATTTGCATCTGCAAAGGGGTTAAACATATGAAACAAAATTCCTGTCTTGTTTAGCATGCTCACAGTTGATAGAAGCAAGAACACTCGGGGAGTACAATCATCAGCCAAAGCATGTAATAATAAGTAAATGGAAAAATCTAGATCTTTAGTATTTTTTGTATCGAGTAATCCAGATTATACTCAAAATTGAAAGGGTTCTAAGTGGGACATCTCATTTTTCATTAAGATCCAAGCACTTTCATTTCTGTAATCCCTCTAACAAACAAACAGACAAACAGATAAACAATATATTTAAAACCCTGGCAGATGTTATAAATCATGCAGCTCTTGCACTTTTGTTTCCAAGAAAAAACACGAGACAATTGAAAAGGACAGTGAAATTGATCTGTGGGATGTTTTTTTTTGATTGGTGAATTATGTAAGTACAATTGTTTCAGTCTGTGGCACTGGTTACTATGGTACCTCGTGTAGGGAAAAATGCATCCAATACAGCTGTCAGCCTGTGATTTGTCGCTATGACACCGGGGGATGTTTGTATGAGGAATGTGACCAAGAACATTCTTACTGCAAGAAAAGTGAGTATCTTATTGTAGTTATTGTATGAATAGCTTGCATGTTTTTGGATTACCATGAAACCAACATGCTTATTGGACTTTATTCACAAACAAGCCTTACGTTTGAGATGGGTATTAGTCTCAGATTTAACATTTGGTTTTAGGTGAGGACAAGTGTCAGTTTGTTTTCAGTAAGATTAAACTGAAACTAGTCTAAGTGTTAATAAGAAACTGCTAAACTGTAAATAGACTGATAATACGCCTAGCATTTTGTGAACATCGGAATGTAATATTATATTTAATTTTCATATCCATGGCACACTTCTCTGTTACTATGCGGTCAAAAAAAAAACCATTACTAAAGTATTAAAAATGAAGTAATTTTGAAGGCAAAATAATGACGATAAATTGAAACCAAACATTTAGCAAAAGATTTATGCATGTTGGGTATCATTTGTAATTTGCTTTAAACCCATAAAAAGAAAAAAATTATGTTCTTTAGTTTAGATGAAATAGTGCTCAAGACTTTATCCAAAATGTTTGAGACCAGGTGTCCATTTTCAGTCCAAATATGAGACATTATTTTGTCTTAATCATTTGATGAAAAGCCAATCAGTTTGAGGCCTGAAATAGTTTCAGATTTGGAAAGAAATGTGAGCCTTGCTTCCCACTCTACAGTTACCAAGACTGGAATTTCAAATTGTTGTCTCAACTTGTTTTGGGTAATTCATAAACTGAAATATATTTCTGCTGAAGAAACGATACCTTTTCTACAAAATAATAAATTTATAATTGTAAGTGATTTATTAATGTAATGAATTGAGAGAAATGAGATGTACCAAACACAACTAAAAATGTGAAACAAGAAAAAAACGGAATAAATGGGTATAAATTCATTATTTATAATCATTTATAACATTATATTATGTACTTGTAAATTTTCCCTTCCTTTGTTAGTTTTCAGACAAAACTCCATTTACTTCTACCTTTAACTTTTTCTCCCAAATATTGGCTTATTGGTCAGATGATAAATCAGTTTCTTTGTCTATTGCTTGTCTTTAACTTCAGCGGTCATTGCCTTCAAATCCAGCTCCATGCGACATTTCACATCCAAGATCTAAGATGTTGAACACTTTACCCTTTTAAAAATTGTCACAAATTATAACAAAAAATGTCTTAGATAGAAAAAAATCTGATCTTGTAATCATTTTAGGAGTCCACACGTGGATCTGTATAATCTTTAAGAAGACTCATCCACTAGTGGACTCCACTATGTCTGATCTGATGGCAGCTTTTTAAATTGAGCACATGAGACAAACTAATGGTGAAATCTGCCCACTTCAGTCATAATGTTAACAGTAACATTGAGTTTGTCTTGAAACTTCGACATGTCAAATAGCATCACACTTGGAAGAATCTAATAGTGACCTTTTCAGTTTTAACCTTTTTTATCATTGTGGCTCTTGCACAATCAGAGACCCCATAATGATACTGGCTCTTGTGTTATTTCCAGATTGTCACTCATTGACAGCAGTCCACATGAATGGAGTTAACATAAAAAATTTAAATACGTCAATCTCCCTCTTCCTGTTTTCTGATGTGTACTTTTCAAAATCTGGTACTGTCCGTGAAATTGAGTTTAATGGAGCAAGAGCAGGGAGTGTTTATGTGTCATTTTGGAGGAAAGTGGAAAAATACAACAACGCTGTGATAATGGTGGGCAAAATATTGGTCCAATCAACAGAAGTTGGTGTCCAGGTAATTATAACATTGCACTGTTGAATCTTTACAATATTTCAAACAAAAGCCCAGAAATAACCACTCAAATAGTTCAGTGCCTGTAAAGGTTATTTTACTGATAAAATGGATCTAATTGATCAAACATATACAACATAAAAATTTGGGTATGCTACTCCGCAAAGACTTCAAAAAGGTCTTTGATTGAATGGAATTATTGATGGTTGTGATAGTAGACTTGAAATTATATGCAAATAACAAGAGTTGTGTTACCAAAAATGGCTTCTTTTCAAACTTTTTTAATGTAAGTAGATACCCAAACTGTTCTTCACAGTAGAACCCCTGACAACAGCAGTAATTATGATTAGTGGCGCCCCTCATGTTTTGCATATAAATTTGACAGAAGTTTGAACTGGAACGTAAGGGGTCAGAGTGGTGAAGTGGTAACACATTGGCTTCACACTACAGTGGTATGTCCTGTGGTTATTGGCGTTGGGTGAAACAACCCTGTAGTTCAACTTCTGTCAAAGGTTAGTATGCAACCCTGTGATACAGTGACCAAACATCCATTACCTGTTGCATTCTAAGAAAGTTTTAAAATGTTTAAAATTACCACCTCACTGTTAGAATGCTCAGGTGAATTCCCAGGTAACTGAAGGTGTAGTTCACAGTGTATATAAGGTTGTTACAAGGCAATCTTTCAGTGTTATTCATCAGCATTAGGGGAGTGGTGGTAAATGGATGTTTCATTACTGTCTCCCAAACTGGCATACAAAGCTCACATGGAAGTTGAAGGACAGGAACAGTTTTTTCCAATGCCTATAAGCTATAAGCATGAACTATACCACCTGTAAAGTGATGGGAACACCAAATCTTGGAAGGTATGAGGCTTCATTGTAGGTGGTTCCGCTACCGAGTAAAACCTGTAACTACCTCCTGTAGTGTGACTGGGCATAAGGGAATTGGTATTTCAGGTCTGAAGCTACTGCAATGCTGTTACCCTAATTCAGTGGCCTACTTGTCAAATGCTGTCTGTTAAACCGGATGTTAACACCAACTTTGACTTTATCTTATTGTCAAGTGAATAACAGATCTGAACTCACAATCCCACTTTGTAGTGTTCATAAAGTGATTTTTAATCCATTATTTACTTCACAGACTGCGGTTGTTCCTCAAGTTAGAACTGTATATGTCCAAAGGGGAGATATGGCAGCCATACACTACACTGCTGGATCAGAGGGGGTCATATATTATGGGGAAAGTGCATCTCTCTCAGACCTCAAGGAAACACAGCCTGAAAATGTTCAAGGCGACAATTTTGATCAAGTTCATCAAGTCCACTTTGCCTATAATAATGACAGAAGAACGACAGCCATTAGGATTTCTATAGATTGCATTACAAGTAAGGGCATATAATTATTTATTTAGGTATATACTTGGTATTTTATATACTTACAAATGTAAAAAAAAATTTTTGAAGGTGAGTCTGAGGATGACACTTCCGATGATATATTGGACAAGCACAGATAATATTGATATGATCACACTATATTAATAATGAGCAAATTAACAATAATAATGTTTAAATTACGAAATTTAAAATAAAGGTACACCCACAAAGTACAAGGTCACTGAAAGGGATACCAGTGGAATGGAAAAACTACTAAGGTAACCCTGTCTTTAATTTGACCTGAAAGCACAAATTCAGGGGGGGGGATTTTATCTTGGATTTTATCTTGTCATTATCTGCAAGCTGCATAAATCTCACCTGGGCCTCCGATTAAATAGTGGATTCTTTCCTAAGCAATACTCGAGCAGGTATATCGAGTGTGGACTGAGTTTCAGAACCAGTGTGTGTGACAGTTGCTTTACACCTTTCCTAAAAAAATTTCTATTTTTCAATATCCGAAGTTTTCTTGCCTATTTTTGCTGAATCATCAACATCAGAAAGTCTGTCACCTACATCACTTAATTAAGTCAAGATTTGTTTGGTAATATCTAGCCAGAAGCCTTAATAATCAGGTGACAAACTTTGGTCCCAAGTATTAACCAGATCCGACAAATCTACATCTGACTGACTGAATAAGTATGATAAGTTACTTGCCTGGTATGAGAGGTTCTGGTGACTCCATCAAAAATTCCTCATCTCCTGCTAGCTGTATCTGAATAGGGATCCTGCATTCCCTGGCTCTCAAATTAGATCTCTTGTCTTTAATCTTCATTAGAAAAATCAGAAAAAGGGAGAAATTAAAAAAAGACTAAAAAGGAATTTTGATGTGCACTGCCCCTGTCTCAAATTACAATGGCTGTATGGTCAGGCAGCCAAAGGCAAGTGCCTGCGAGTCAATTCAGTATAAAGGTGAAGAGCACTGAAATAAATACATAAAGATGATACACAGCATACCTTAAATCTTTAAGATGGCCTGCAAGGAATGATCCCCTCTACACTTCACATTTTCCACATACACAAGGAAATCCTACAAATTGTTTTAGAAATATTGTTACTAACTTTCTCCATATACAGCTACGTTTTAAACATATTCAACTCTAATCTTCTATTATCTGTGATAATGAAGACGTGCCTGTCACATGACATTTTGTTCTTTTTATGTGCATCTTATTAGTGGTGTGACAAGGTTTTCTTGACAAATGCCCTGAATTTAAAGTTGATTTAAGTTAAATATTAAATTCGAACTCTTCAAAAGATTTTAAAATGACTAACATGACAGAAAAGATGCTTTTTAATCAGCTATACAACACAAATTAGAATATGATAAAACTTTTCCAAAATACATATGGTGGCAATGTTACTGTGTTTAACCATATCTTTAAACAGTTACAAGATTTTACAGTAGAGGTCTGTATTTTAATGGTTTAGCAGTTGATGAAATGAGTGAACTAGATAAAAGTTGACTAGTCTGTAGAGATACCAAACATCAAGTCCAGAATTCTTTACAATTTCTTAGGGTTATTTGAAATATTCACCATATGATTTGGATGCGGTCAGTGAATGATTAGCAGTGATTTGCTCTCTTCAGTTCCGTGTATTGAACATTTTGCCATGCAAGTGTTTACAATATTAAATCACCATGTCAAAGGTTGACCGAATAATAACATTTTTTTACCAACAGTAACATACAAGGGCACTGAAGTATTATTTCATATAAGGAAATAAGACTATTGATTTTCATGTACTCTGCAGAAGTGACCAGGTTATTACAACCTCAGTTCTTCTTGTCACTGCACTAGTGATTAGTTTGTATATTCTTCTTTTTGGGCCTACCCCTAGGTGTATATGTGTTCGAAAGCCTGACTGCATGGTTAGTGTTGAATTAGAGAGCTGTATAAACAGTTGTCCTTGAACTTGCTATAATTAATTATAGGCATCGTTAATTACCAGCAATTAGTATTTTTATTTGTAAATAGATTTGTTATGTAAAATTATTATTTTTACCTGTTACAACTGGACCTAGTATCAAGCAAGATTCTTTCACTATTGTCCATAGCAAGAACATTGAGCCTTCTCTAGGATATCAACCATTTGAAATATCATTTATTTGAAACTTTATAACAGACAACAGTGCTCAAAATGGTTAGTGCTAACGAGTTTGTGTAGTCACTATCTGTTGATGTTTTAGAAACTTTAGAAAAAGATATGTTAATGCAGATACCACAACAGCTATGTAGGCATGAACTTGAAAGATTTATTGTTGAACATTACATCATGAACACCTGTCATCTGATAATTGCTTAGATTTGAACCTCTTTCAATTGAACATTATGATGAACCTTCTGTTGAGATTTAGCAATCTGAAATTGAAAAGCTCATAAGCAAATAGAAGAGCTTTCAGCAAAAAATATTGATAAAAAATGAGAGATAAATTAGCAGTTTAGAGCTCAACACTTTAAATAAAGACCATAATTTGATTTGGGTAAAAATGTGTGACTGGTACCACCTTTCAAAGAATGTGAAATTAATAAATTCTTTCAACACTTGGAATAAGATGCTCAAAATTTGAAATGGCAAACAGACCAGTGGCCTGCGTTGTTATTTGAATTTTAGAATCATAGTTGTATAAAATCTGATAATTTAAACACACTTAAGTTGGTGTCAGAAGCAGATCATCAAAATTACAATGAACAAGAAAGTCAAACTCTCTTGAATTTTCCTATGAGCAAGAAGTGTACTTTACAAAATGATGCAATGTTAGTGATGTTGACAGACATTAAACAGTTTTGACAACTCAAATCGTTTGAAGATTTTATAAAACATGTTTATGATGACACTAAAATCTCAGTGGATGAACCAAAAGTCTTCTGTTGAAGAAGGAAAACATAGGAAAATATAGGTCCAGAAAAGCATTCAAACAACAAATCAGACTATGAGTTGTTTTGTTAATATTCCCACGTTTAATTTAGTATTAAACTTATTTGGGAAATGATTTGCTGAAAGGTGGTTGCTGATGGTTATTTCTGAGCAGATCACCTTGGTTAGCACTGAAAATTAGGAGTGGTTATTGCTTGTATCTCCCCGTGCTGTGGCTTGTTCTATGGCTACAAAAGCGTTAAGTCAAAAGATGGGAAAACTATCTGCGGATACTTCTGTTGATTCATAATGCCCCTCACACTACAGGCGGTATGTCCCACAGTGACTGGTGGAGATGCCTCCCAGGTCCCCCGATGGTGTTTGGTGCCATTGTCCTTCTACTGACATGTCACAGTGGTTCTCATGGTCTATTCACTGTGACACACGTTTCGCTAAAGGTTTCTTATTGCTTTTGACGGTCTTCAATGGCAAGTGCATAATGTTATACAAGGTTCACAAAGGTTGTCTGTCAGTGATGTATGTTTGTAGTACTCTCATGCCACTGTTACTGGCAGTCACCTCTCGGCTGTGGTACAGCCCCCAAACGCCTATAAAACCATGAATCACAGTCGACTACTATCATTCTTCTGGTGACTTGAAGAGAGCAACATCACTATGGATATTCAGCCAGCCAAGACGTCTTGGTGCTATGTTGCAACTTTAGATCCATAGACTTGTGCAAAATGTTGCAGTTCACGTTCAGCTGATCCATCCTCTGGGACGTAGGCATCCCAGACAATGTTGTGTTTGAAACTGGATCCTAGATAGGCCACTGTTTGGCCAGTATGAAGTTCTGGTGGACCAGCTGATGCATTTTGACGTATATGGGTACAGAAATTTTGTCAAATTATCTCCAGACCTCTTCACAGAGATCTTGGAAAGAGTGAGCCGCAGAAGATTAGATTTTGCAGGCCCCTTCCAGTAGTGTTGAAAGTAGCCATCACCCTAAGACACCTGGCCACAAGAGAATCCTACAAGAGACTGATGTATAGCTTCAGGGTGGCTTTTAACACCATATCCCTGTTTGTGGCCAAGGTGTGTGAGGGAGTAATGAGTGCTGTTAGATGCCCAGATATTCAACGATTGCCAGCTGAGGCAGAGTGTTATGGATGGGACCATAGGTTTTCCCAATGCTGAACTGCTGCCAGCTGGTGACAGGGGCATGCCTTACTTTGTAGTGGTAGATGATGCCTTTGCTTTGAGGACTTGGCTAATAAAGCCTTTTTTAGTAGAAACCTTAATGATCAACAACACATCTTCAATTACAGACTGTCCAGAACTAGATGGGTGGTGAAGGATATGTTTAGAAAACTGGCCAATCGCTTTAGTTGCCTATTGACCACAATAAGCTGGAGCCACACAATGTCACTCAGTGGTTTTGGCCTGTGTGACCCTGCAAAACATAATCAGGACACGTTATCAGGCAGACCATTAAGGACTATCAGATGATGAGGACAACAACCACAGGCAGGTGCCACCTTTGTGGAGGCAAGGCCAATTTCTGCGTGACCTTGGAGCACCGCTGTGGAGGAACCGTGCCAGAGTTGCAGCCAAGAGGGAGAGGGAGTATTTGATGCATTACTATAACAAGGCTGTTGGGGTAGTGCCATGGTAGAATGACATGATTTAGTTCAAGGACATTTTTCAACTTTATAACTTGACTCTTTTTGTTTGTTACTGCATTTACTTTCATTGTTATAAGTATTAAGTGCTATAAAGTAATCTGCTAAATGTCAATAAAATTTTATTTTTCTGATTACATTGTACAATGTACAGTATACCAGTATACAGTATACCAGTATACAGCATAACGTTTTGGTGTTCAATCCTACTAAAGTTCAACAGTTCTAATAAAGACATAAAAGTCAAAATTCACTGGTTTTGTCAAAGGTCACACTGGAGGTCATATTTACACATGTATTACATTATTTATTTAACAAAACATAAAATAAATAAAGTGCAGATAAAACAAAAGAGCACTGAAAAAAATAAGCAAGTTCATTTACAAAAAGACAAGTCATAACAATAGTAAAACCAAATAAAAAGTAATTTAACATGATACTGTCAAAGGAGGAAGTTAACCACAAGTAAAACAAAAGTTGGAAAAACCCTAACATTTACAATTTGAAAAGGACATTTAACAGAAGTACAATTTTACACCAGTGAGACTTCAAAAAGTACAACAATAAAGCATTGAACATATAGTCAGGGGCAATTCGGGTGGCCATAAGTTGTGGGGAACTTTGGAGCAGGAACTTAAAAAAAGTGAAAACTTTTTTACACAGTACCTGAAAGTGACACTGTGAAAATTAAGTTTAAAAATGTACATTTGTAAAATGCATAAATCAATTAAAAAATACGGCTGAAATGGATATGACTTTAAATGTTACCCATTACAGTAATTATAATATACACATGTAAGCTGTACACCCTGAGTATAAAGTTAAGACTCGGATTAGAAGATATACCTAAATAGTGTTTAAAGTAACCCTGTAACACATGACAAGCCAACAACTACTTAGCCAGATTATTACTGAAACTGTAAAGATAACACTACATTTCGTGGAAGTAGTCCTGTCGACTGTAAAAAACCACTTATGGGCCAACTCAAAAACAGACCACACAAAGGCCAACAGTACCACTGACAGATGATCATACAAAAGATAATGAAAGTGAAAATAAGGTTAAATAAGCCAACAGTTTACGCTGTTTTCATTATTTTTGGTGACAGACAATTGGTGGAAATGATGACAAGTGTTAACACAGTAAATCAAATTGAGAATTTTGCCAACCACTTCAACCAGAAAAAGAAAGTTTGAAAGAACCCACAATTTAGAACCAAAAGTGAGCATCACTTCAGTGTCATCATCTATAACTCTAAACTTGGTTCTACCATCCACATTGTTCTAGGCCTTCAATGACCAAAGGCGAAAAACAAACCAACTGAAACAAATCACTGATTTCCCTCTAGAAGGGTAGTTGGGGTAATAGACAAAGTAGGGGCACCCACTGAAAGGTTCAGCAAAATATTACCCAGGTCTGTCAAAGAATACTGCGAGAGGTTGGCGGGGGGCCTGTGTTGTGATGATCTGGATCTGAGACCCAGAAGCAAAAGACAGAGCAGAGGATGACACCCTGGAAAATGTGGTCACCTGTGACGCTGCAACACCTGTCGGAAAATTGCACAAGCTGTACTGCGGCTCCACCTGCCTGATGGAGTGTGATCATCTGGTATGACTGATCCTTGAAGGACCTCCACAAAGTCGGAGCTATGTCCTTCACATTTGTCTCCATCCAAGGAACCAGGGCTTCATCACATTGGGACTGGAAGCAGACAGGAAGGTATTGTCAATCTGGTCCAAGGTCCTTTTGGTCTGTTTGTTGCTCTCCTTCAGGAGATTCAAAATCTCCTCAGTATCCCGACTCTCTTTGCTCATTAAAAAGTATTCAGGGAGGGTCTTAGCCCTTATTCGCCATCCTCTGATGAGGAAGTTCAAGTTTAATAATAACTTTCAAAACACAATACATACAGTAATACATATTGTGTAAGGCATAATCCACAATATTATAGTGAACTATATTGAGTTTCTTTTAACACATCGGCTTATTAACTCTATTATTCTCCTTCCTGAACCTCTTAGTGGTCAAAGTGGTGACCTGGTCAACCGACCCCACCAACATCTCTTCCTTACCATCATCATTACCACCAGAGCCGAGAGAACTGCTAGAGTGTAGTAGAACAAATAAAGGGGGTACTTGGTCAGTGGCAACAGAAGAAAAAAATTCAGTTGTATGTTGCACATGGCGTGTAGGGTTTGCCACTGACAGGGACTGACAGGTATGGTGATGTGTATGGTGGTAGTTCTGACAAAGGATGGTGACTGACGGGGACTGACGGGGAATTTCTCAGGATGTTTCATCAAACAAGGGTCACTGCAGGTGATACCGCCAATAATGTGGAAGGGGTATAAGGTATGCACTTGAATAGATATGACTGTGATGTTCAAAAGCATATTAATACTAAGCATAATGTGGGAATTGATTTTGAACAACAGGATACAAAAGATGGTCCAGATTTATCGCTTGAAAATCTAAATTGATTTTAGGGCAGTAAAATACCCTGAAATTAGGTCCTCTCTTCAAATTGTTGTCACCATCTGTCAATCTAGATGAGGTTCGACAGTCTCTTATGTCTGTTATGTCAGAAATGTTTTGCTTATACATAAACTGAGGTTCTGTTTCTACCACACCATTACAGGATTACCTCCAATGTGTCTTTTTTGTCATTACAACATTATTTTAGTATTGACAAAAAATTTAAAAGTAGATTGCATAAAGCAAACCCCTAGACTGACACATTTTGTAACACTTTAGCAGGAAAAGTTATTGTTATAGATAACAAATAAAATATCTGAACAGGAAACTTATTCATCAATTTCAGAATGTCCTGTGCATTGCAAGGGAGGTGAGTGTAACCGTGAATCTGGACAGTGTGATGTCTGTGAGATGGGCTATTATGGGGTCAATTGTGAGCAAGGTATGTAACCAGTATGTAATCAGTTGTGTAATCTTTTCATTTTCACTAGTACATAATGTGGCACGTTTTAGTAAGAGTTGATATCTTTTAACCTTCAAAGGAAAAGCTCAAAGTCAAATATTGCAAAATGTGGTTTTATCCTTATTGTTTGAGCGAGTATCCTTGGGACATATTATATGAACATTTTTTCTTTAAGATGGTGTAAAACATCCACCCTTGTCTTAAATATATACTAGGCCTTGACAATATACAGACAACACTACTACAGGGCCTTAAAATTTGCTGTGCCAATAACTTGGAGGCAACAGAAATATGAAGACAAATTTTGCATAACCGTCTGTATAAATAGAAAAATTTAATTTAATCTAACTTCCACATGTTCTGGTAAATTAGCATAACTTGTCTCTGGTTGTTTCACAGAGTGACCTGGAAAGTCTCTGTTTTATATCTGTGTTAAAACATTGTATACAATTAAGACAAAACTAACTACTAAGATGGGGGAAAACTCCAAAACTGAGAAATATGTAGTCATGTACACCTAAACAGAGTAAGAAATAATGAGTGCAATAAATCACTTAAGCATGACTGTAGTAAAATTTACAATGCACACTGTAGTGGAATCGTCTAGCTATCTCTATCAACAACCACTCCAAGCCAGGTCTTCTCATGTAAGTATGCTAATGTGTAGGGGGGAATCCTCTTGGATGTGTGCATTTATTTAAATGTGGTAAAACTTATTACAGGGAAAACCCTCTGGCTGAGACAAGTCTTTGTATTTCAAATAAGTCTTTGTAATGTATGGATTCATAATGATTCCATGTATGTCAGCTTTGGTGGAATAAGAGATAGAAAGACTTGGAGCAAGTCTATCTCTGACCATGCCATGGAGATCTCAGACAATTCTATTTATAATATAACCAAGTTTGGCAAGTGCATTCCACACTTCCCTATTAGGCACGAAATTATTTTTCAGATCAGTCAGTTTATTATGGCCAGATTAAGGTGTCATTTTTTAGCCCCACGATCTCAGAATAATGCTACTGTCTCCTTTCATAAATACCATAAAATTGACAAATAGAAATTAAAGCAGATCTCCTTGCTTCTGAACTGATTAATAATCGGTCCAAAGAACCTGATACTCTCTACAAACAATATCACACCACCCTGTTGACCCTTATCGACAAACATGCTCCACTACACACCAAACACACCAAGGCAAAGTACATCCCGGGATGGGTTAACAAAACTGTAATTATGGCAAAAGAGACCAAGCATTTGTTTGAAGGTATTTGGCAAAGAAGTAAATCCACCTTCAATAGATCCCAGTACATGTAGAAAGTCCACCGGTACAACAGAATCTGCATGCATGCCAAATCTCAGTTCCTTAAAGCAAAAATGCAGGATAATCACCACAACCCACAAAAATTATGGCGTGTCCTGGGTGATGTGTTACATATACTTCCAGCCAAGATATCTTCACATCGATAAAGCCCCCTCAGCTTTGGCTGACAGATTTGTGGAGTTCTTCACAGAAAAAAATTTAAAAAATACTCTCAACATTCTCTGCTTCTGTCAATTTGCAACACATCACCCCTGACTCTCCTCCCCCTATGTCCTCCACTTTTTCTACTGTAACAGAGGATCAAGTCACTAAAATTATTACCCAACTTTCCTAGTAAATCATGTTCCCTAGACCATTGGCCAACTTTCCTTGTTCTGGATTATCTGGATATTCTCATTACCCCCATCACTTCAATTACCAATGCTTCTCTTGAGCAAGGCATGTGTCCAATTTTTTTCAAGCAGGCCCAGGTTACCCATATCCTCAAAAATCATCCTTAGACAAAGAAGTTTTCAAAAGATATAGACCTGTCTCAAATTTAAACTTTATTTCAAAGATACTTGAAAGGGTAGTAGCTCTCCAGCTACAAACTCACTTGGATGAAGCCGGCCTTATGACTGCCTTCCAATCAGCTTATAGAAAACACCATTCTACTGAAAGTGCACTGCTTACTATTCATAACAATATTCTTCTTAATATGGCTAAAGGGTCTGTCACAGCCCTTACCCTTTTGGATCTATCTGCCGCTTTCGATACCATTGACCACACCATTCTCCTAGACAGACTCGATGTTTATTATGGAATCAGTCAGCTAGCACGTGGCTGGTTCAAATCATATCTGTCGGTAAGGAGAGACTAGGTCAAGGTAGGTAGTACACTCTCGCATCCTGCTGCGCTCAACTTTGGAGTTCCACAGGGCTCCATCCTTGGACCAATTCTGTTCTCTCTCTACACTATCCCAATCAGCTCAATCATTCATTCCCACAGTAGCATCAACTACAACTTTTATGCTGATGACACCCAGATACACATAACACTGTCACCAGCAAATTTCTCTCACTCTATGCAAAAACTTAAGAACTGCCTAAACAACATTCAAAATTTCATGTTTACAAATAAATTAAAACTTAATCCAGACAAAACCAAGTTTATTCTCATAGGCTCCCCAAAATATTGTAAACAACTCCTCCCTCTCTTCCCTATCAATATTCTGGGAAATCAGGTCTCCCCAGCATAAAGTGTCAGGAACCTTGGAGTGGTGTTTGAATCCAATTTCAATTTCTCAAACCATGTGTCACAGGTCATAAAGTCCACTAGAGACCTCTACAGAATTCGTCCCCTTCTAGACCTTAATACATCAGTGCTGTTAGCAAATGCTTTGGTGAGCAGCAGGTTGGATTATTGTAATTCACTCTTCTTATCGCTCACTGATTTTGAGTTAAGGAGATTGTAGCTAGTCCCCCCCACACACCCGGAAACAAAATGCCAATGGCAGTTTCAAATGGCCAGGCATTTGCCAATCCTGAAGTGTGCCACCACTAGCATGCATGATGTCAACAGCCTTTGAAGTGCCACAAGTACTTTTTCTCACAAAAATATGCCCCCTCAAACCAACACAAACACTCTCTCAGGAACCTGGACCAGGTACCACACATACACACACAAAATAGGTAATGGGTAACAGGCAGGATTTTGTTCTCTGTTTACGATTTGTTGAGGCATTGTTCTATCACATAGATATAAATAAAGCAACAGTAACTTGTTCTGGAAGGAAGACTGAAACACTGCAAATGGCTGTTTCCCTTTACACTCTATACTGAGAGATGATATGTAACAATGAGGACAATCAGGTATCTAGTAATTATATATGAATTTTCAGTGTATATTTCATCTAGCAGTTACTCAAGTAAATTGTTTATTTAAATATAGATTATTTTTTTTAAATGATGATGGTTCCCTATTTCTAAAGAGTAACTATTATATACATACTTATAATAAAGGTGATACAGGGTAATTTTAAGTACTCCTAAACAAAGAGCTGGACAAATCAACCACTTGCCAAATCAGCCTCAGCAAATTGACAATTGCGAACTTGGACCCACTATACATGACCAGCAAATGTACGAACAAAAGGTTTAACTTTCAAAAGGTTTAACTGCTAGTAACTTGTGATTACATAAATGTGGAATAAAGTCACAACATGAGTGAACACATGATATGTGTCTAAGATCAAGTGGTGATTTGTTGGTATAAATTAAAAATATAAAACAGTGTTTAAAAATAAAAATTAAAGCAAAATGAAGTGTACCACCCCAAGTATAAATACAAGAATAGTCTATATTATGAATAAAAAAGGGCGGCAAATTAGGCGGATGGGGGACAACCACCAGACAGTGTCATAGTAATAGAACGCGTACATATGAATATTCATATCAATGCTGCATGGCGGCAACAAGGTAACCCCTTCCTGCAGATTGTAGATTTTGCAGTTGGTGAGAATTGAACCCATGACCTCAAGATGTACTGGCAGTCCCTAACTGAACCAAGCCAAACCTTTCATGGGATCTGAATCAGTAATTTCAAAGTTGTAAAAACAGTAGCAGGTTTTGAAACATGTGATTGCAGGCTGAAGACAGAAAAAAACAGTTTACAGAATTTCAGTTATATGTTAGTAGATACAAGTAATAATTAAACTCTTTGAAATTAAGCTTTAAAAACACATAACACATATATGAGTAATAGGAACACAGAAATCACAAAATGTGGAAAAATAAATATCATGAATTTACCTTGTTAGTATGTCATTTATGACCTTAAGATCATAAAAAACCTCACTGAGGTCAATGATCAGGAACATTATTTCTCAGATCAGCCTTATGACTATTTAAAGTAAATTTTTGTCAAAATCAGAAATGGTCTGAAAGTCTGTTCAAATTTGAATGGGGGGCTCCCGTTTAGCTGGGTCCAGCCTTATCCCTAATAGGGCTGTTCAATTTCTGTGATATATTGTAAACCCTGCTCCCAATTGTCAATTTTAACAAATTAGGAACTGAATCTTATAAATTTTAATGATGTTAAAGCCACCATACAAACATCCTGTGCGGGAAAATTACAGAACTTCCGGATAGTTTTATGAGTATTCAGGAGTCTATCAGGAACAGTTTACAAGAATTTCAAACTGGTTTGGATGTATTGCAAACCTCTCCCGATCAGTATCAGATTTACAACATCATAACCCAATCATTATGTCATCTTTATAATGTTACAGTGAACTTAAACCTATCTTACAGTTGTCACAATACAGCCAAGGACATGACCTTCACTTAATAAGCTTTGGATATTTTGAAGGCCAAAATATACCATAAACAGTCAAAGGGGAAAAGGGCCGTTTTCTGTTTCAAATCCTGACCCTTATACAGCTTTCCTAATTATAATTAGTCATTAGGTAAAGAGTAAAAATACAGTAGTTCAAAATCATAAAACAGTTAAACAAGGAAAACGGAAGTAGGTGCTTTACTATTTTGTGTTGAAGGTGACCAATATGTACCTTGATTCCGGCAATATGTGCATGCTTACAATTAAATCTAAACAGCATAAACAGACCAATTCCTAAGCTTTAATTGCCGAGTTTTGTAGAACAGTGACATAGTTTTGAAATGGCCAACTGGTTTATTTGGCCATTTTGAAATGGCCAAGCCATTAAAAACCTTACCTAGGTTTTAAAATGGACATCATATTTATTTGGCCATTTCAAAACAGCCATGATCATTTCAAAATGGCCAGTGGTTTCAAAATTGCAAGTAACATACTATTAACTACAGAGAGATGGAATGTTAGACTAAATATTCATTAAAATCTGATATGTATACATAATCATGTTGAACACACAAATGCCACTGTTAAATCTCCATGTATAATATAGAGTACACTACATTGTGGCATCATCATCAGGTGACGTCACAGGCCTTTGACTGTTACAAGTGTTAATTCTCACCAACACCTGTTATGCAACAGCCCCCACCCCCTCAAAAAATCATTAAAATCTTTGCCACAAAACAATCCAATGGGAACTGAAAGTTGAAGTATGATTCATTGTCAAAGATGGATCAATAATATGAAATAATCTGCTCTGCTCTACCTATTACCTATTTTCATGTTTGAAGTAAAAAAAATCATGTCATAAGCTAAATTTATCTTTTAATTTTAATTTTGACCTTGTTTAGTGGGGAATATAATTAACGGTTGATCCCCTCTGTAAAGCTCAACTGTTAATTATGTTATCAGCTACTGCTTGTCGGTTTTTCTGTACATAGCATTAAAATAGGTAATAAGTACATTTCAATTTTTTGGAATTTTTGTTTACCCATTTGTCTAAAAGTAAGGCAGGCTGTTAACAAAGTTGACAGTGTTTTTCCAGACAGAAAATAGAATATAGGTAATAAAGTAAATTAACTGTAGGTCCCCTCATTCTAATGCATCTTGTACCAATATTTTTAAAATTGAAATTTACTCACAGTTATATACTACACAATAATTGTTATATTAAATCATCTGTAATGTATGCTACTTCATAACAAAATAAACGTTTTTTCCAATTAATTTTTTCTGTTGTTCTCAACACTTTTTCAAATATTTTAGCCAAAACTATACCAATTTTCTTGCATAAAAGCATCTGAAAATAGAATAGTAATTGTAGTTCCAAGTGCAACAACTCTGTTTTTAGTCATAATGTTTAAAAACAAAGGACATGAAAACAAGAACAATCACTAATTAGCCTGTTATAAAAATATAATTTCTTGCTTGATTTTGCACAAATTAAGTATCATTTTAAGACATAAAATACAACAAAATTAAATCTAAAATTTTATGTTATTGTGATAACTTTGGTCCCAATTTTCAATATCCTTCACAAAAGAAAATATTGATTCCTTTAAATGCCTTTGGATAGTGTTCAATATTAAATTTTATTTACTTCCAGGAATATTGCATGTAACAGCATTTTGAATGGAAACAAAAAACAGTAGATCAGATTTTATTTTAATATACATTGGGAAGTGAAACATTAGTAAAACTATAAACAATTTTTGCCAACAAAAACAAAGCATCCCCAAAGGTTAAATGCAATATGATATAAAGTTGAAAAAGGTTTTTCCAAATAAAAACATGCAGCGTTGAGAGAAGAAGTGAAAGTTAAGCAGACAGTGTGGAAGTTTATGTATTAACATGAAAGAAAAAAATAAGCTTTATTTTGTTTTCTATGGTCAGTTAATTTAATAAATGCTATAATTTGTAACAAGAGTAGTTTTGAATTAGATATAAGGCAAAAACATAAAATCTGCTCTTTCATGACACCAGTTTGACCCATAAGAGGGGGTCAGGGGGTAAATCAGACAGGCTATCTAGACTCTCCTTATATAAAATCTATTCTAAAGCTGTAAAAGCAATAATAAAGGAGATAAAAGGATCTAATCTCCTATTTTATGCCCCCAGTTTGACCCATAAAGGGGGGTCAGGGGGTAAATCTGACTGGCTACATAGACTCTCCACAAATGGTTTTCTAATACCTCTTTATACATTCTAAAGCTGTAAAAGCATTAATACAGGAAATATAAGGCAAAAACACAAAATCGGCTATTTTATGACCCTAGTTTGACCGATAGGGGGAGGGGTCAGGGGGTAAATCTGACTGGCTATCTAGACTCTTTACGTAAGGTTTCCCAATACCTCTTAATACATTCCAAAGTTCTAAAGCAGGAATAAAGGAGATATAAGGCAAAAACACAAAATGGGCTATTTTATTACCCCAGTTTGACCCATAGGGGGAGGGGGTCTGGGAGTAAATCTGAAAATTTGACTTGCTTTCTAGACTCCCCATATATGGTTTCCTACTACCTCCCAATACATTTTATGGCTCTAAATGCAATACTTAAGAAGATAATACAGAGGGGGGGTTCACGTGAATTTTTAAGCTTTCTGGTTGGTACGTTTGTAAAAATCGCTCATGAATCACTTAATTTTCATCGGATCGCTCCCAAAATGTAATCAGCTTGCGTTTTTCATAGCATGAACATGTGTGTAAAATTACAAGCCTCTGTGGTCAGTAGATTTTGCTGAGCGGTGATGATGGGTAGGAGATAAAGATCAAAGGTCATATTTCAGCATGTGGAGAAGTTTTAAATCAAAGGTCATATTTAAGCATGTCCAGAAGTTTTCCCACACCTAGGGTATATATCTTCCAAATATGGTTAAAAAGCTTATTCAAAGGAGACCATAATGCAGCGGCGGCGAGGAAACTGAAGCAAAAACAAATAAGCGCTCTTTTCAGGGACGCTTAATTAAGGATCAGCAAAAAATTACTGCAGAGTTTCCAGACCTCAGAGGGAGGTGAATGTGTTACCACTCTAACAGCATGCCGCTATTAAATCTCCATGTATAATATGAAAAACACTACATTGTGACATCATCATCAACATGTGTGACATCACAGGCCTTTGAACGTTGCAAGTGCTAATTCTGACCAACCCATGGCTGTGCCCCCCTCCCCCACAAAAAAATTAATAAAATCTTTTATCACAAAACAATCAAGTGGGAAACAGATAATCGAAAGATGAAGTATGATTTATTACCTATTTTCATGTTGCAAGTCAAAAACGGATAAAAAACATAAGTTTTTAAATTTATCTTTTAATTTTGACCTCATTTAGTAGGAGTATAATTAACAGTTGGCCCCCTCAGTAAATGTCAACTGTTAATTTTATTATCAGCTACTGTTTGTCTTTTTTTCTATGCAATGCATTAAAATAGGTAATAAGTACATTTCTTATTTTTGGAAAAGGAAGTAATGTGGGAAGATGCCTGTTTACCCATTTTTCTAAAAGTAAATCAGGCTGTTAAGTAGAAAGACAGTGTTTTTGAAAACCAAAAATATAATATAGGTAATAAGAAAGTAAATTAACGGTAAGTCCCCTCATTCATCCTACCCCCTTTTTGGTTATAAATTCTTTCCTAGTAATTTTTAGGTTTTAGTTCTGATTTTAGGCTATTATGTATGTACCATAATGACGGTGTTAGTGCACCTGAACGCTTCTGTGATGTAATTTCCTCATGCGGAGGTAATGCATTTAGTGTTTTGTCGTTGTCAGAATCAGTGTTCACCGCTTAGCAAAATATGTTGTAGGACCACAGGACATTGGGCAAACAAAAGTAGAAGGCCCAGCCAAAAAGTTGCATGCCCAGCCAAAAAGTTGCATGCCCAGCCAAAAATTCCAAAGATATGCCGATTGCAGATGTAATTTATATATTTCAGCCTACTAAATTCTCAAAGCTAATACCCACGCTAAATAAACTACATATCCACACTACAACACATGTTTACAAATATAATTATAAATCAACTCACTAGGGGGCTCTAGTGCGCTTACGGGATATCTCACCCCCAAGTGCCAACTCGCCCCAGAAATTTTGGGTCAGCTCGCCCCATTTTCTGTGTCCCTTCTGATCACAACTTGCCTCAAATTGTGCATTAAAAAGACAAAAACCTTAAGGTACTTTGTTCACTTTTTAATATACATAAACTTTCAGTGTTTATAACAATTATTTATTAGATATATTTATCCCACAAGTTCTGTGTTTCCAGCCATGCAGACTGTAATATTTGACAATACCATGTTATTTCTTCACAATATTTGACTTGAAGATCAAAATTCGTGGACTACTCATTAATATTCATGAGGTCACAGAAATCCGTGGGATTTCCCAACAATAGTTTCTACTTTAAGATCAAATACTTCAAATTCGAGGATGGACTATATTTGTTCGCTCTTGTCAAACCTCAACGCGAGACAGACTCTTGAAAAGGCAAGACAACTGTGAAAAAATGTGAGACATGCTTTGCGTCAAGACATTTTGGAATGTTTAGTTTCAATTTGGGATTGCATTAAATCTTCTTTGTTTAAATAATTAAATTATCTTTATTTGGTTTAGTTCAAATTAATTAATTTATGCTGTTTTTATTTGTCATTTTTTTAAATTTCACTTCAAAAGCACATCTAAGCCTTAATGGCTGGGTGCTACTGTTTTTGTTACTGTTATCTGGATTCATCAAATAAAATAAACTGCATTTCTTCTCTTTTATTTGAAAAAATATATATTTAATATCTTTCGATTATAGACGAATTGCTTTGGTCAGTAGTTGTTTTGACTGTTTCGCCTGTGGTACTCGATACTGAAGACAAGTTAAAAATTCAACAAAATGCACTGAAATCTCACGAGAATACCCGCGTGAAATATTATTAGCTGGATGTATTAAATAAAATAAACTCACTTACATGTCTTTCTCACCCATTTCTATGAGGAAATATGTATGTCAGCGCTTCCGATAATTAACAAATTTCTTTGGTCAGTAGATGTTTTGACTGTTTCGCCTGTACAACATATGCAGAAGAGTTACAAAAACAACTGAAAAGCACTGCTACATTTTGCTTTATTGTAGAAATAAACTACGTATGCGCGGACTTTATTTGAGGTTATTTTTGTGATTGAATCGCCAATAAAGTCCAAGCAAAAGTAGTTTATTTCTATTATAAAACGATTTTTGTAGTTTTATCCATTGTTCACTGATTTTGTTTGTTTTCAATTTTATTTTCGAGATTATGTTGCGCAACCATGTTTGCAGATTGGAACAGCGTACATTTGTTCCTCTATAAAAGTACTCTCACGAAATGCGCAGAGACGCATTTTCGTCGACTGCGCAGGTGACCGTTTTATAATTATTTATTTGGGGTTCTACATCACTTTCAACACTGTACAGGCCCGCTCTGTGAGAAAAGTGAACTTAATTCTTCATCCCTCCAACAAAATGCATTTAAATTAGTAAACAAGCTTAAGTACCTGTTGTAAGCCACTGACTTCCCATACTACCCTTGTTGGTAACTTGAATCTGATCCCATCCACATACCCGCAGAATGATTTCATTGGCAAATTATAAATAGGTCAGTGTACTACTCTTAGTAGGAATAGTGATACAGTTTAAACTCAACTCTGTGAGTAACCATTCTAGATTTGTGATGTTATTATTGTATGTTTTATAAATCTTCAATTTGATAAAGAATCCTATATTCCCAACATGTTAACAAGCTTTAATTCTAGTTCATGCTAATTCCTTCCTCAAGCAGGTTAAAATTTTTGTCACCATTCTACGTTCCAGAACTTGTGGATGGAACACAATAACATAACCCTTAGATTCAAAACAGCGATAAACTTCAAGTAGACTAAACTACTAATTCGGAAATAGGAGGAAGAGCTTTTAATATATATATATGCCTTGTATATAGGTTAATCTGCTTGTGATATTAAAACTGCAGCCCGCATTAAAGTATAAGGGAGCTTTAGAAAATACCCCATTTAAAAACTGTCTATAAGAAATATTAGTAGCCTAAAATATGGTATTTTAAGCTAAATACTGTGGAGAGTCTAAATGCATATGTCCTATTGAAATGTATGGTCACAATTGTGCACAGAGCTCAAGTTATATTTATGTAAGATACAAATGGTAAGACTTCCACCTTGTTGATAAAAAAATATAATTATACACTTGAAGTGCTTTAAGCTTCCAATATAAAACTATGTAAATGACTTTTTTGAATAGTCATAATAACAAGAACACTTGTAGACTGCATACCTCCACCAAGGCGCATAATAATTAATGAATTGGAAAATCCAAATTATATTTTATGAATCTAGATGGTGATCAAGATCACACGCAATATTAAGCGGGATCTAAGTCAGACCAAGATCCCTCTTATATTTTTTTCCAGGAAGATCAAACCAGTAGTTATTGTGTAATCTTGTGAACAAACAAACAGAAAAACAGACAGACAAATGTTCCTGAAAATAATACCTCCTTGACGGAGGCAATAATAACAAAAACCAAAGGGAGACAGTTGTTTAGTGGGTCTTGAAGTGGTGTCTGATCTCTTAAGACATTGGTTCAAATCATTGTAAGATACCTTATTTGGACAGGTGTAAGTTGCCTGCTATTGTCCAATTGCTTTGAGTTTAGAATCTTGACTATAAGGTATGTACTGATTCCCTCAATATCTTAAGCCACCTGCTGTCAGAGGACCTGCACAGTGTCAGATGCAATTTCCAATTAACACACAGTAATACAAGTTTAACAGCCAACATACTGAAGTGCCATGAAATATCACAACTGTATATGTTATGGGCTTTTACACGGGTACCAAATTTGGCCTAAACAATCCTGCCAATTGATTTGTATTGCAGTCCAGAAGAGCACAAAACTATATTTAATTATCAAGACAACAGTCCACAATTTGCTGTAGTTACTGGTTACAACATTTACCTAAAATATTACCTGCTCCCATGATATATCATTTGTAATAATAATAGTAATCAACCCTATTTCTACATCAACTCTAGCAAAAAAAACCTTATAATAATTAGATAACCTTTTGGCTTAGACTTTCTACTTTAATAATATGTAAACTTGATCATAAAAGACAATATCATGTAATTGTAAGCTGTTCTATCATTGTGAAATTTTTTTAACATTATTTTCCCAATTGAAAGAGCCAAAATATATAATTTTAAAAAGACCAATATTTAAAATAAGTAAAAGACTAACAATCACTGTTTTTTGCCATCCAAAGTGGATGTTGTGCACTGGAAACATCACCCTGACAACATAATGATATAGATGCAAAGGGTGAATAATTGCAGTTTATAGTTATACTAGTAATAATGTAAATGTTATGGGCAATTTACTGTAGAAATGGACCTTCATCAGTGAGTATTGGCCTAATGGAAGTGTCAGGGCGATAATCATTGTTGGCAGTCCATATGTACAGAATGTTTCCCTATGGAATTACATTATTGTAATATTAACGTGAAATTATCATGGCTACTCAGTAACAATTTAAAATGGCATTCTTACAAGGCTTTTTCAGTTTAAATCTTACACTGTCTAATCATTATTAAAGATTCATTCACATTGAACATATGAATATTCCAGTTATACTCAATAAGTTGATAAGATTTAATTTACCCCCCCCCCCCCCCCCCCTCTTTATTTTCAGAAAGTTCACTTTTTATTGCATGATGAATGTAATTTTTTTTTAAATAACCAGAATTCTTCCTGGAAAGAATTTAACAGTGCAATGGTTGAAAATAGTGGCATTTTCTGGCAAAATAATCAGTCAGACAAATGGTTGAATATCCAACCTACCAATTTGGTGCTTTTAGATTTATTTACTAATTTTTAATATGTAAACTTAACAGAGTGCAGTCCTGGTTATTATGGCGTGAACTGTGAAGGAGTCTGTTCAGATCATTGCAAGTTCCCACCATGCATTGCAACATCCAAAACTGGAGAGTGTCCGCAGAAAGCTTGTGTGGACGGTTACCATGGCGACAACTGTCAAGGTATGGTTAATGTCATACATATACAGACTGAAATCCTGTACACATTGAACTAATCTAATCTAATCTACTGCTTTGCAGGTGCAATATCTTCCCCACAAAGGGGAACTCAGTGTGCTAATTAAACAAAATCATTATCATAGGGAGAATCGAGGGGCGTTCAAGGTCAGTAATCCAGGATTGTGGGTGTGACCAGGAGGGAAGAAAACTAAGTTAGGAAACTAGAGTGCAAGAGGTGGCTTTTGATGTATTTCCTAAAATATGCAACAGAGGGACTTTTTCTTACATAAAAGGCGAAAGAGTTCCAAAGGACTGGGGCATAGTGACTGAAGGAATTTGAGAAGTGTTTGATTGATTTGTGAACTTTACGGTCAAAGTGGGGTTTGTTTTAGCCTGCCCTACCATTGATTATGGTAAGAACCTGTCATGTTATTATCATTTTTATATTTGTGAAGTTATCTATGCTTTTTCCTAGGCTTAATAATTAGCCATTTAGTGTACATTTTAACAAGTTATAAGTTATTAAAAATAGTGTCCCATATTGGATTGAAATAACTTTGAATCTTCGCACTTTTACTAAGCAAGCTACTGGTTGGCTATCTGACACCTACAGGCTGGCAAAAACCATCAGGCGACAGCTGGAACGAATCTGGCGTAAAGATAAATCTGCCTATAATCGAGCTAGACTTCGAAGACAGATTGGTCGCTGCAATTCACTGGTCAACAAAGATAAGGCAAATTACTTCAGAAACCTGGTCAAAGAAAGTACCAATGACTCCAAGAAGCTATGGCAGGTCTTGCGTTCCGCACTGCACTCTAGTCCTGAAGCAGTACTCCCTTCTCATGAATCTAAGAAAGGTCTTGCTGACCGGTTTGTCACTTTCTTCAGTGACAAAATAGATAAAATCAGAAACTCATTTTCCTCTAGTGACTCATTCACTCTGCCTCCTCCACCTGATGTACCCAATTTCAGCTGCTTTAAACAAGTTTCTCAAGAGGAAATTAGAAAAATTATCATGAAGTCACCCACTAAATCTTGTTTGTTAGACCCATGGCCTACATTTCTTGTTAAGGAATGTATTGATATTTTACTGCCCTCTATCACCAGGCTTGTTAACTGCTAGTTGTCAGAAGGTGTTGTACCTGATGAATTCAAGAAGGCTATTGTAACCCCATTGATTAAAAAGTCATCACTACCACCCAATGACTTAAAAAACTACAGACCTGTTTCTGGGTTGGGCTTCATATCCAAACTGGTTGAACGTGTTGTTGCTTCTCAGTTGAATGACCATGTTAGTTTGAACGGACTGGAGAATGTCAGGCAATCTGCCTACAAACTAGGTCACTCAACTGAATCTGCATTGCTTTCAATTAAGAATGATGTTCATTTGGCTTTTGCTAAAGGTGAGGCTACTGCTGTCGTTCTCTTGGATCAATCAGCAGCGTTTGATACTATTGATCATGATACGCTACTTAATTCTCTTAGCTCCTGGTTTGGTGTGAGCGGGGTTGTCCTTGATTGGTTTAAGTCTTATCTCTCAGACCGTGTTCAGTGCATTAAGATTGGGTCAATTTTATCTGATGCCAAAAAGTTATTGTATGGTGTGCCTCAAGGCTCTGTCCTGGGGCCAATCCTTTTTTCACTCTATACTACTCCACTGAGTAAAGTCATACAGAATCATCCTGGTATTAGTTTCCAGTTCTACGCTGATGACACACAATTGTATGTACACCTCACACATAAAAATGTTGCCTCGGCCCTTGATAAGCTGTCACACTGCCTTGAAGACGTAAAGAGATGGCTCTCTACAAATAAGCTCAAGCTAAATCCAGATAAGACCGAATTCATTGTGTTTGGCTCAAAGTCTCAGCGCGAAAAACTTAATCAGTCCTTCCCGGTCAACATACTTGGTAATCTCATATCACCAACAGATGCAGTTAGGAACCTTGGTGTCTGGTTTGATTCTGATTTCTCATTCTCTTGCCATGTTAGGAAGGTCTGCAAGGCTTGTTTTGCTCATGTCCGGGATCTTAAGCGACTCCGAGGACATCTGACACATGAAGCTACTCTTATGGCTGCCAATGCTCTGGTCGGAAGTCGACTAGATTACTGTAACTCTCTGTTCAGAGGTCTCTCAGCTCTAGATCTGCGCAAACTTCAATGTGTTCAGAATAGCCTGGCCAGAATTGTTGCCAACACCACCAAGTACTCACACATCACTCCAGTTAGAAAAGCACTACATTGGTTGCCAATTAAGTACCGTTCTATCTTAAAGACTGCCATGTTGGTATATAAGTTCCTACACAGTGGTAACCCCAAATACTTTGAACCCTTCCTCATTCCCAGACATAGTGCATATAACACTCGTCGAAGTCAATCTGATGGCATATTTCTTGAGGTTCCCAACTTTGGTTCAATTTTCAAGTCTCGAAAACATTTTGGACTCAGTTTTGCGTATGACGCACCTATGATTTGGAATGACCTTCCTGATGAGGTCCGCTCTGCAAACTCACTTGCCTCTTTCAGGTCAAAGTTGAAGTCATACCTCTTTGGAAAAGCATACCCACCCTAAATTTCCAATCTCCTTTCTGCTTTCTCCGCGGTGCTGACCCCTGCAATGTCTCTGGTTTTTGAATATTGAACAATGTTTTTGTGTGATGCGCCTTAGATTCTGTCTTTTGACGGAGATTAAGCGCTATAAAAAGTGCTATTAGAATTAGAATTAGAATACAAGGGACTAAGATATAGTGTATGTATTTCCATCACCAATTTGGCTACCATTGCTCCATCTTTATGAGGTAAGTGATATTCATGGCAATTTATGACTGTTGACTATAACGTAAAACCTGAATAAATAAATAATAAATATAATCATTGTTGACTAGTTATCTGTATCAAATTCTGTATCAATTTGACTTGTATACCAAATTAAAACTCTATGAAATAAAGAAGTTAAGTCACTGAGTTGAGCCTGACACTCTTGTCTTTACTAAGTGTGGGCTTGAGTTTACTGTGCAATCATAATTTGTTTTAAAAAGTGCATCATAAATCATGTCATCAGTAAACTAAAACTTGTATTTTTAGCCAGTTTTTTTGGCTTTGTAGCCCAAACTACCACTGAAAGGCCAGGTGTCTCGCCACTAGTCATAGTGATCCCTACTGTGGTGGCTGTGATAGTTCTCATTGCTGTGGTTGTCATCATTATACTCGTGTTGCGGTGAGTACACAGAATATTTACTGCCATCTTCTCCTTCTAAAGTGCTTAATTCTGGCATAATCATGTTGACAATTTTAAAAGTAGGTTTTCTGGGGATAAGGAATGAACAGTGTCATCTACGTCATCTGCAAATCGTCTATTTTGGATTGTAATTGCATTACATGTATTTGTTTTTCTAAGCATTGTATGAAATGTATGCTTATGTATATCAAAGGTCTACATATTTACAATATCAAAAGGAATTTTTTGAGGTAAAACTGTTAAATATAAATTTATTCGGAGTATTAAGGCAGTAGTGTAGATAATATGGACCATTTTTGGAAACAACCACTGCCTCTCCCTCCATTGATGTTAAACCGGTAACCGAGTACTTTCTGATTAGTTCATATTTATTTTTAAATTACCCATACAAGGCTAGGCAGTGGCTGACAAAAACTAGTACAGGTTTCCAATGGCAAGAACTGACCAATGTATTTAAGATGCATACTCTCACGTTTTACATGTTGCTAGTAACACACATTGTGTACACATTGTGCACAGCAAAAGATCTTTGGTCAGTTCCAGAAATCAAATTGAGCATAGATTTCCTGCTACTGAAATCAATTATTCTGGCACTAAGATTGACCTCTTTTGTTGAGGTCAAATTAATGCCATAGTTTTTTCTTGTAAAACGGAGATATAACATCAGTCTCTCTCTCTGTGTGCCCTCCTGTGGAGACTCCAGTCCCGGTGCAATCCATTTTCAACCAAATCTGCAACTAGTCGTACTCTCCCCAAATAGACCTGTTCCCCATCAGGAAAAAACCTCAAGCTGCCACATTCTGTATCCCCAATTTCAGAGAGAAAGCCCGGGCAGTCGATGCTCTTAGTCTGACAGTGTGGACGTTCTAACCCTAGTAAGTAAGAAATACTTAAAAGAAACACTTATAAAGCACCAAAATTAATGTAAACATCCTCTAAAGCGCTAAACCCTGTATGTATTCCCTCCAGCGTCCCTTCTTGACAGTGTTATCCACAAGATCATGACCCACATTTACAAGAAGGTGATTCTGTTGGCCTCAGGTTGGCCCAACATCCCTTAGTTCTGGACTCAATTGTGCTTCTGTTGTAAATGCCTCTGTGTCTCCCCATTCAGAAAAGCCTGTTAATCCCACTGTTCATTGAAACTTACAGAACTTGAAACTACACCTTTGACTCCTACCAGCACATGTATTAAGGTACAGATTTTTTTTCTGACCTCAGGCAGCAAGAATTAAGGCTCCTCAAGAGCTGTCTACAAGGAAACATGCATTATTGTCATTAAATGGTAAGAGTCAAATCAGAACTTCAAAGCATCATCTGTTAAACAAATCACAGATGTTTTTCCAGGAAAAGAATATACAGCCCTGTACCATACCTGGGTATAGGCCAGGGGCAGTATTCATGAAATGTCTTAATCTTAGTCTTATCCTAGGCTCAGCCTTGTCAGCCCCCTAGTAAGATAATAACTTATAAAAATTAAATTTACAACTAAAATTAACTGTTTCCTGGCCTTTTCTATTTTTCTTCAGCAAAAAATCCTACATCATTTTAATAAAAGTAGACTGTATTGGTAGGGTTCCATCCCTGGATTCACAAATGCATAGCTTGTGTCATATCTCAGCATATTTATCTGCGCAAGAAGCGGCATTTGTACTGATCAGGATTGAAATTTGTAAACTTTTTTTCACCCCACAGCCTTTATTGGCCTAGTATTATTTTCACCGATGGCATCTTGCAGGCCAGGCTGGTGGTAAAGCAGACAGTGGGAATAACCTTGTATTGGCTGTATCTTGGAAACCATGAGGCATATGAAGCTTTGATTTGGTGTGGACATTATTTGGGAAGAATAGGTGTGCAGCATAAAGGTGTAGCCTTGACGTGCCCTTTGCCTTTGTTGTAGTGATCCAGACATTGAATATGTTGTGAGGTTATATCTCGGAACCCAAAAGGTGTAGGAAGCTGATACCTGACAAGGATATTAGTTGGGAGTGCCTGTATAACACTTAATGGTGTGGCCTTGATTTGTCCTTGTACCTGTCACAGTGATCTCAACCTTTAAAATGCTCCCCAGGCTCATTGAAACTGTGGAGTGCAGGATGTCGATATTTGGTAAGGACACTGGTTGGAATGTAGTTCAGCAGCAACCTAAAGAGAAATTGATTGGATATTGACCTTTCAAATTTCCTTTAAGCTTTTTCTGGGAATCAACAAAATATAAGAAGTTTATACTTGGAAGAGATATTGGTTTGGGTGTATGTGTACACTACCATGGTGCAACTTTAATGTTACAATTAACCTTACCAACGTGTGTCACAAAATTTCAGCCAGGTTGAGATGTCAGCAGGCAGACAGTGTTCAAAGAGATAGGCGCTAGGGACGTATGGGGATTCCTAGTTTGAATCTCTCTTATGTTAACTGAGAAAACCTCCCTGTCAACCAATTAATCAGATCTCCTTAATAACTCGTTTACTTCATTACTAATTACTTATTCTTAACCCATATTTGCTCGCACAGAATTTGTATATGCCCTTCATCTGACCTCAAGATTTAACAAACTTCGTCCTCTTTGGTGTGTCAGGAAACAGTGCCCTGTAAAATGACTAAATATGTTAATCTAATATCTGTCCCCTAATCTGACCTTACATTTTGTCAGTCTGACTCATTGGCTGTTAATCTTTCTCTATGTGAACAAATTCACAATTATTGCGTTTAATCTCAATGAAAGCAAATGTGTGCATGCTTCTAAAGTGGAGAAGGAATGTGAGATCTTTTACTTACATAAGGTGTAAGTATTTGTGGTTCTTTTGCAGATCTAACTCAGCTGAGAAATAGCAACTTCACGTAATTTGTTTTCAGCTGAAAAATGACTCTATATGTAACATTATGCCAAAAAATATTGTTCAGCCCTCTCTCTGTACCTACAAGTATGCTAAGTTAGCCATAGCTATTTTTTGTTTTGACAGTTAGCAAAAAGTGAGTAAATGGCTTTACCTTTAACATTTTGGGTTAAAGATGCTGTTCAGCACCCTGTTGATTTCAGTGGCAAATATAAGATCTGTAGCTCCCTAGCTAACTGGATAATAGCTATTTGAATACTTTACCGCTGTATAAATCAGTTATAACAATGCTTACAAAAGTATTCAATTTAAGAATATTTTTGTAAAATTCTTTGCTTAACCTTTGCGGCGGGGGAAGGGGGGGGGGGGGCGTGGTCTTCTCATTATGAGTAATTTCTGCAGAATATGATCCAGACCTTTCAAAAAAAATTTGCATCTACCTATGTTGACGCCCTATCCATATATCGTTTTCAGAAAGATTAGTTCATTCCTTTTCATGCAATTGCGAACTTTAACAAACAGATGGGCAAAAAATGCATCCAAAAACATAACATCATGGCGCAGACAACTAAAATGCCCGGTTTCAGATACCTTGCAATCTTCATATTTCGGTGCTTGTGCACTGGCTATGAATGATTACAATAAGTCATCGGAAGCAGAATCTTCTTGGTCATGTTTGACTTATTAGGCATTAATCAAGGTTTCTGTCTAACTATAGATATGTGACCAATTCATTGGTCACTGAATGTGAGGTGTCACCATTTTGAGGTGAAACAGTCTCACCTTGGTTTCTGACCAATAGTTGTTACTGTGTCTTTTTAATCACAAGCTCTATCAAGGCTTACGCTTCTTGAGATCACTTGTTTTATGGTGGCTTTGCGGCTCCCACTAGTTATTTATTTATTTGGGGTTTTTACGTCGCTTTCAACACTGTACAGGTCATATCACGACAGGTAGTTGGAAGGGCAGAGGAAACCAGTACATAGAGTTCGTTAGGGTTCTGTACTGTAAACTGCCGACCAACGGCAAGCAACTACCAGCTTTCCCACATAAGGCCTTGACGGGGATCGAACCCCGGCCTCAGAGGTGGGAGGCGAGAGTGTTACCACTCTGCCACCATGGCCCCCAGCTCCCACTAGTAGACCAAAACCCCTTTTGGCCTTGTTTCTCTAGATATTAACTCAATAAAATAGAAATTTTTAAGTTCATACTGAACAAATCAGGGGCAAGTCCAGTCAATTCAGCCTCTATAGAGACTTCACCGGTAAGTGCACAAATGATAACTCTTTTGACATATAAGCACATTGAATTATTGATTTGTCTGTATTCTACAGTATTTTTCTACAGTATTTGCCTAGGTAGTGCTGATATTTTTACACTATGCTAAGTATTTTACATATCTCTGGCATTTTGGGGAACCAGCTGATGCAGTAAGTAGGCTATTGTGGGCTACATATGATATTAACTTATAAAAACTTAATTGAATTTTAAATTTTTTATTGCTTATAATAAGTTTATTATATAAATGTAGAAGAATGAAAAGAAGCAAAAAGGAAGAAGAAACCAAGACAGCAAATACAAAGATTGGTACTTTGTCCCCGGATAATGCAGGTGATTTATTTGTTGCTTTACACATATATAAGCCTAGGGAGTTGTCTTCACTAAATGCCTTAAATCTGAACCAAAACTAAGTGTTGTCTCACATCTAAGAGTTTTGTTTCAATCAAGACTCAAGAAAGTGATTTTAGTGTAAACATACTATTTTCAACAGAGTATTGTAACAAATTGAAAAAAAATATATATATAGTACCTTACAAGCAGTCTTATATTTAAGCCAAAATGTAAGACAAAATTCTGTCTGAGTTATCTTGTGTGGCACCTGAGACAATTGTTATACTTGGGGAGATGTTTAGGTTTTAAACTTTGAAGGGTAGATAAATTAACTCTTTTAGCAGTGAGTTAGCAAATAACTAAAATTGGCCAAATGGTAAGAAAAAAAAAATCATATTATTTGCAAAGTATCAAAATAATATCATGACAATCCCCTTACCATCAAATCAACTGGATGTATCTTCCATGTTGTGAGGTATTCAGCACTGCAAAATGCTGGTTTATTTATTTTTTTTATAATCTATCCATTTCATAATCTTTTCCACAAAATGTAAGCATACATTTCAGTAACATAAGGCAAATCTTGTCAAAGTTTCAGATTATTACATATTCAGTGGATATAATATTTGCCTAAAACATATTTTTAAAAGTCCATTCTAAATTTTGATCTCAAGTTCATTATGATAGTATTACAATCAATGTTCACTCCCTTGGAAAATCAAAACTGTTCATACAAGTTGTGCTTCTAATCAAAAGAAACTTTAGCTGGTTAATAGAGAAGCATAAATAACACTGCTAGTTATAAATTTTAATTTGTAATTTATAGTTTTATCAGTATTTTTGAGTATTCTAAGTCAGTGTCGGTTTTGCATCCCTGATAACAGCTGAATCATATTGGGACAGTCCTTCGATGGATTCTACATTTTGCTTTGAAAAAACTTCAAGACTTATTTCTTTCAAACTAGGATTAATAAATTATCGAATCTTTTAATCAGTTTAGTTTGTACTCTTAAGTTATATCCGAAGATGCTCAATATGTATTGTGTACATATAAATCAATTTAATTCTCTGTCTTTTTCAGAAAAACAAAGTAACAAATCCAATAATCCTGCGAACATCTATGAAGAAATCTTTTAATCTACTGGTAAGTAAAGTTTTGTATGTATCAGAACACCACAATCTGCTTTACATGAACGTCAATCATAATGTCTTCTTTTGTTAAGTGTTTTTTTTTCTTTTGGTATTTGGTGTTGGTGTTGTTATTTGTGTCACCAACTTCTCAAACATTAGCACCTTGATAGTTTTTTTCTGCTGATGAATTAAAATTTATGTCAGAAATATGCATGACATTTGTTACATTGAAAAAGGGCCAGTTTTACTCAACAAATTTTTGTTGAACTCTTCACACAAGTGCCTCGTGCATCATGCAAAAGTGAGTCAAATTGGATTTGCACTTAAATTTATGAATAGAGAGTTTGTGAAGACTTTCAAGATCAAGAGTAATGCGAGAACACATGAATGTAATCTTGAGGCTATTATTTTTACAGACTGTGTGTCCACTACTTCTGTCAAAGTGAATGATTTGAAGCCACGTATTGACCAGATGCAATCCTTACAGAAACAAATGGATTTGAAGAAGAATATGATGCAATATGAAATGAAAATTGTGGACAAATCTTTAACTCTATTTTGAAGAGGTCTCAATGGCATAATCATTAACCACTTCATTACTTAATCACTTGCTACAACTCTTTATTGGTGAAGTATGGGATCCAGTAGGGCAGGGTTAGTGAAAACTTTATCTAATGCCCCTATTCCACCACAAGACTAAGCCTCCCGATTAAGGGTTTTTGGGGATCGGATGCAGAGTCCTGGACAGTCTGAGTCTGTTTGGATCTGTTGTGGTTTGTATAAAAATCAAACATGTTTGATATTTTTCACGACTGCAATCGATCCACTTTTGCCCCTACCCACAAATTTTACAGTCTGAGGCTGCTTCACACCCCAAAATATACAATCTTATCTTGTCTGAGGCTACCTGCGACTCTTAATCCCAGGACTCTTAGTCCCAGGAGGCCAGGATTTATTCACAGACCTCAACAAAAATCACCCATTACTGTCTCTGTAAATCTGTTATTAGTCCCAGGGGGAACTGGACAATTCGGCCCTTTGCCAAATCGGCCCTTGGCATATCGGCCCCCTAAAAAACTCGGCCTGGGCAAGTCGGCCCCCAAGTTAAAAACTAAAATGTAATCCAATTAGAGTACTTTTGTAGCACTACATTGCCTTCATGTGGCAGACTCTTAGATTGACAGATATTTAGTATGCACAGTGCATCAGAGGAGCATGCATTAGGTTATTAAATGACAAAAAATGGCAGACAATTCTTTGTGATCATGTTTGTTTCATAAGGGTGACAACTTCTATAATGATATTTGCAAAGTGCAATTAACATATCAAAGATATTTCGATGTTACAACAAGTTCTTTTAACTTATGTTAGATTGATTATAAGTGCAAATTGATAATCACATCACGGGTGAAAGCTACTTAAGTGATAGTTAGCAGAAGTGCAATTAACATATATCAAAGATTTTTGGATTCTGTAATCAATATCATTTATCCTCTGTCCTTTACTCACTTATTTGTGTAAGTTTTATTGGAAGTGCAATTGACTTAAAAGAGATTAAGTGCTCAGACCAGTCTGGGTCCCAGTCTGTATATCCCAACAGAATCGGGGTTGAACCTGATCACAAACGTGGCTTAAATGCCTCATAGTTCTGGAACGATCGTGACTTGTCTGAAGAGGTCTGAGGCTTCCTGGGGATGATCTGGGTTCGATCCTAGACCTGAATCAAGATTCCATTTTCCTGCCCATCGTTCATGTTTTTTTCACAGACTCTCAGGTTAAGGGTCCCAGGACAAATCGGTTATTAATCCTTTGGTGGAACAGGGCCATATGCCCTGTTCCACCAAAGGATTAATCCCCAATTGGTCCTGGGACCCTTAATCCTTGAGAGTCTGTGAAAAAAGGAATGGGCGGGGAAATGTAATATGCATCCAGTTCTGTGATTGTTCTCAGGAAGCCTCAGACATCCTCAGACAAGTCACGGTGGTTCCCCGACTAAAGAGAGATTAAGCCACGTTTGTGATCTGATTCAACACCGATCATGTTGTGGATATAAGTACTGGGTCTCAGACCGGTCTGAGGCCACCTCAGGCCTCCTGGGACTAATAAAAGATTTCCTTAGACAGCAATAGCCGATTTCTTTTTCCATGGTGGATCGGAGATAGATCTGGGACTTAAGTCCAGGTCTCCAGACCTGGGCATCCCAGGACGCCCCAGACAACACAGGATTGTGCATATCGGGTCTGAGGTGGCCTCAGGAAACCTGTGACTGGGGAATTTGTGGGTAGTGGCAAAAGTAGATCAGTCAGTCATAGAAAATATCAAACATGTTTGATTTTTATACAGACCACAACAGAGGCGAACAGACTCAAACAGACTGTCCAGGACTCTGCATCCGATCCCCAAAAACCCTTAATCAGGAGCCTTAGTCTTGTGGTGGAAGAGGGGCATTAAGTTTTCACTAACAACAAATCCACACAGACTCAAGCAGGCGGTCCAGCACTCTGAAACAGATCCATAAAACTCTTTAAGCCGGCGCCTTAGCCCTGTGGTGGAAGAGGGGCATAAGATTAAACCTGTTTGGGTCAGTTGTATAAAAAATTCCAGTTTCAAAATTTATCAGACAATCAAAAAAATTATTATAATTGATAATTCTTTTGAGAAGCAATTGGTTGAATTTATTTACAAAGCCTGGAGAATAACACAGAATTTGCTAAATAAAGATAACATGCTGGTGTGTGTTGCATTATCTGTAGTGGATAAATTTGTCATTAATATAACTGCTAGAATTGTAAAACTTTTCTACTCTCATGGCATCTTATGCTTAATGCTGGTAACACTGTAATTTATCTGACGTTATAACCATGTTATTTATACTCTTGATTGAGAGTGACTTCTAAGCCTTTCCGGGCTGGGCAATGTTGTATTTTTCGTTTTTTTTCATTTTTGTATATCCATGTCATAGCATGTCACTATAATAAATAAGTACAATAAAATAATATACAGTATTTTAAGCTAAACTTAAGAACTTAAATAAATTTAAGAAACATCTGACAGTAAGTCCTCCAAAAACTGTACTTTAATTCACGTTTACACAAATAGAGTTATCCCAGTCTAATAAGGGTGGAACAATTTAGTTAAAACTACATTTAAGTGATGCAGATATGTTAAACCTAGCACCCACATCTTTATAAATCTTAAATCAAAGGCCAGCAGGTTTAACAGCTGTTTGTGAAATACATTCACTGACTTAATCATCTTTAAGCTAAAATTCTAGCTTTACACCACCAGGTTGTTACCCGTAGTACTTGACCCCTTTCTGTTCCTAGATATTGATATTGGTTGACTGTTTTGCTTATGTTGTGCCTTAGAGTCCCCCTTGTATAGGATAGACTGAGTCCAATAAACGTGCAATTAGAAATAGAAAGACACAGTTTGAAATAGATTGGGCCAACTCGACGCAAACATATCCCCAGACAGGTCATCACTCATACATGTTTTGACTGGGTTTCTTCCATGGGACTCATCTTACATGTGACATAACTTTGAGGAAACATAACCACTAATATAAGAACTTCAGTAATTTTATTTAAAATATTTTTATTGTGCAAGCAAAATTGTATCCCCAGATGACAGATACGAATCCCGGAACTTTGCCCACAAGAACTTTGCCCAATGTGAACTCTACCCACAACTCCCCACAACAATCTTTAAAGGGTAAGGTGTCCACCCACAACACAAATTTTTCTTACTACATTGACAATTTCATTTTTTGTTAATCAATCAGTCAATTAATCAATACTCCCCCTAGATAACTACTCAGGACATATGGTGTTGAAAGAGATAAATATTAATTGTACTTCCTAAATTGCATTATATAAAGTATATAACTCGATTCATAAGCATTTAATTCTGTGTTGATAGATTTACATAGTATTGCAAAATGGAAATAATAAACAATACCAGAGGTGGCCATAACTTTTGCAGTGAAGAATACATGTATACTAAAAAGGTTTCAAGAAAGTCCAACATTCATTGAGAATATTATTATGTCGAAAACATTACATACTTATAATTCAATAATATATAACAAGACATTGACCTTTAACATGTTTGATATTGTACACATATATTTCAATAAAACATTAAAAAAAGTTAATTTGTGGATATTATTTCACATCATTATTTTGTGTAAAGCTCCTTCCCTGCAAAAATATGGTGAGCAAAGTCTTTTTTTGAACAAAGCTCCTGCAGGCAAAAATCCTTGTGGGTAAAAGTCCACACAAATTTATCGTTTCTATGTTTTTAATATATTAGTGGATAAGTGAAATACTGTTGAATAAAGTGCCTACCTTTGACAACTGATGCCGTGCCGTGCCGGTACCGACACATCCACAGGAACTACGTTCCCCCCAAAGTGTCTGTATAGCTATGTAGTTACTGCATCAATGGTCTGTGTAACTGTAGCTCACTGCATTAACTGTAGACCACTCACAACTGTAGTTCACTGCATAAACTGAACTGAAGACGCTACATTGACACACGTGGCGGATCTGACACTGACAGTTCTCACAACCCCTGACAATTAAACTACAGGAACCCTGTTCCTTACAATGTTTTCAGATATACATATGAATGACAGGAACCCCTGTTCCTCACAACTAACTACAAATAATCACTGTACTGTGAACAATTCACGTCCGTTTAATACAAGATATCTCCTAATTCTGACACATTTCTCTTCTTAACTTGACACTTCCGACAGATTCGCGGGCATAACAGTGGCCATGTACACGTTGGTCACAACTAAACCTAATCTCCGCGATAACCCGCGCAGCCCCGCGATTCAGCACTGGCCATGCGCACGCAGACGACACAACATTCTTCCCTTTTGTCGATGAGCGTTGCTACCCATATCAAAATGAAAAGGAATTGAATGAATTTATGCATAGAAAATTAAAGTTCATGAGCCAGTGAAAATGCACCAACTCTACAACATTTACTCGAGCTAATTATGCCCTTTACACCCCTCATCCAGTACATATCTACAACACAATATTATATAGCTTCCGTGCATTGAAAGTGGAAGCTGACAATACTTCTCTCAAAGGCATATCCTTCAGCTCAGCCACACGCTCAGCCACAGCAACCAATCCGTATGGCGTATTATATTTCTCCTGCTGGTGTACTGGAGCCAGAAGATGTGGTGAATCCATCTCCAGGAGAATCTTACTCATAGGGAGTGTCCTTACAACTTCCTCCAATTCAGGGTGTCTCACTTCCTGTAGTAATACGGCTGTAAACCCGAACATTATTTCAGGAAACTTTTGCAGCCACAAGTCCCTCTCCCTCAAACCACCATTGAAACAATGCCTGTGCACTTTATAACGCTGTCTGCTGGTACTGGGTAGCTCTCTCTCCATAGCCCTAAGGCACTGTTCACTGGCATCCATAGAATGGCCCCAACTGCGGCAATGAATAACGATCACCATGGACCACAACTGTTTCGACACATAAAACTCGAGGAATGACCTTAACACCCCAAACTGATCTTTCAAATGCCTTGCAAAGTTCCCACTCAGATCTACACCTATCTCACCAATTCCCCGACAACGCTCGTCCTTCAAAATCAAACTTTTCATGGCATTCAACTCCTTCATTGTTACCCTATGAGCCAACTTAGGGTGCACACCAAAAGCAAAGTGTAAACCTTTGGCCTGTCGCAGGGCATCCAAACCTGCCTTCACTGGCACTCCATGACAGTAGTTAACCACCGACCAAATCCACAGGTACTGAAGGCATCGGTCCATCCTGGAGAATCGCAGAGAAACTTCTCACACCTGCCAAAGCCTGCAGTCTATCATAATGGAAATGTGAATCAATGATAGGGCACACATATGGAGCAGGCTCATCACCACACTTCAACATCTGCACCTTCAAAAGATTCCTTCTAAGCTTCTGCTTTTCCATTTCAACCTGTCTTTTCTTCCTCTCCTCTGCAGAATATGGCTCACCAATTGACTTTGGTCTAGCGTGTCCTGGTTGCGCCTGTTTGATGGAAGGCACAGTACTGCTTTCAACAGAAACACCCTTGGAACTTCCGTCGCAACTACTCTCATTCACATCATTCTTAGGAGTGGATAGCACCCCAGATTGCACCTTATCACCCACAACTAAACTCTCATCAGAGCTACACTCATTAATAACTACCTTAGGAGTGGATTCCACCCCAGATTTACTCTCACTACTAGCAGGCTCACCTAAGTCCATTTGAACCTCCTCACCCACATCAACTTCTATTTCCACCTCTGTAGATTGCTTGGCATCCACTGACACAGCAAAACTGTCTCTCTCCTGCTTCCTCTTCTCTGTGGAAGAAGGCTGATCAGGACGATACCATGTTACATTCTCCTCCCCGACTTGGCTGATTAAAATCCCCAACAACCTCCAGTGAGTAAGCGCCCCTATGGTGTTAGGTGAATTAAGGGTTGGCTTGGTCCTCATCTCTTTCCCGATAACCCATTTAATGAAGTCTCTCATGAGCTGCACATCGTCATCTGTCAAAAAATAATGTTCCCCATCAGGATACCAATGCCTACACCTTACAACTTCCAGCAAATCAAACACATTGTTACAACCCACATTGTTTGCTATGGACAGTAAAATGTTGTTAAACTGAGACATCCTCATGGCTAATGGCATCTCGTCCTTGAGAGCTGAACATGGAGGTAAGTGACGTCCTACCAAATGTCTCCTAAGATGGGTTACACGCATCTCACAACCTTTCATAAAGCAACGCTTCTTAGGGTACATAACTGACCCCACCACAGGCTTAGAACTCTGCTTGTTAACCGCACTACCGTCTGACAAATCAGACTTCTCATTGACTTCCATTCTAACTGTAGAGGCTTCTGGAGTTGAAGTCACAACCTTAGCTTTAACAGATGTGTCCTTTGAGACCTGTGGAATATCTGTAGACGGTTCCTTAACACGAGAGGATTTAGACTCCCGCGGACTGTTTGGAATAACCACAGACGGTTCTTGAACATAAGAGGATTTGGACTCCTGAGAAGCCTCATGACTTTGGAACCTCCAGGTCCTACAATTTTCTAAATCTTCCATACATCTCTGTAACAACAGAGCCTTATCAAATGGTCTTCTTCAATTGAGTGGATGGTTAACACTAGCCTCTACAATTTCTGGCTTCACCCAATCAAATATATCATTCAAAATACTGACTACTTTACAGTCCTCTTCCTTGGTCGTCTCCCCCCTCATATCAAAACGTTCGAGCCTACCACTAACATACCTCCTCTCTCCATATGGATCAGAATACCGATCCCTATAGTCACAGTCCCTCCTATAATCACAATCTCTACCAAAGCATGACTCGTCGTAGCCTTGATCTCCATAATCGCAATCCCTACCAAACCGTGACTCATTATAGCCTTGGTCTCTGTAATCACGATCCCCATGAGAATGTAATCTACTCACATTACGAGCATAATCATAGCCCTCACTTCCATGCCTATACTCACGACCTTCATGGGGACTCCTGTCTCTTACCGAACGTTCCGGGGACACCCAGCGTTGACGCCTCCCCCTGACTAATTCCCCTGAATACCTATCAATACTTGGTTCATAGTCTGCACCAGTCCTAGACCCCTCTCTACCACTACGTCCTCCCCAGTCAGATCTTCTCTGCATCTGAAGAAATGAAACAGAAAATAGTTTTCAAGTCTTTTTGCCCCTGCACCCTGAAGAGATAGTTAGTAGAAAACAAGACACCCACAAACATGTCCGAACCTTGACTATCCATGCACAAAACTTAACTACATCTTAAGTACTATACTCAGATAGATAAGAGGGCTTCCTGGTTTCCCTCCCTGTCCGGGTGATCCTCGGTGGCTTCTCTGGCGATGTGGGTGGCAGTTTGGGATCATCTTCTAATGTCTGACGCGACAGCGTAGGTATGCTCTTCGGAACACTTTGGGATGATGCTTACCTCTCAACTACAGCCGGGGATTTTATACCCGGTGGCTTATCTGAAAACAACCAACCCAAGTTCATATCCCCAATATCCCCCTCTGGGGGTTCGCATTCCCTACTTTCATTGTTCAAAACTTGATTTCGCATGCATCGCATCGCATCGCTACCTTAAACAGAACTGGTGACAACACTTCCAAAACGAGCAATGGACCTTTCCACACCTGCCGTAATTTACTACTTTGACCAACCTTTTTTGCCGAATCAAGCTGATATACTATATCCCCTGGCTCATACGTGTTTGTCTTCAGTCGAAGGTCATAGTCACACTTCTGTCGACATTGGGATGATTCTAATTTATCACGGGCCAAAGTATGCACGTTTCGCAACACAGATCTCAGTCTCTTCACATACTCTGCGGGAGCCAACCCTTGTGTTTCAATTTCACCGATCAACAAATGAACTGGTAACATAACCTCCCTACCAAGCATCATGAGATTTGGTGTAAAACCTGTTTGTCTGTTCACAGTTGATCGAATTGCCCCCGCCAACTGCTGTAGATATTGGTCCCAGTCTTGCTGATTTCCCTTGAGAAAACAACATATTAACTGCAATAATGTCTGATTATACCTTTCAACCTGTCCGTTAGAGCACGGATGATAAGGCGTCGTCCTTGTTTTTGCTATCTGCAGCAACTCACAGACGGATAAAAATAATTTCCCGTCAAAATTCTTCCCCTGATCCGTATGAATCTCCAATGGACAACCGAATCTAGATATGAAACCGTCAATAACGCATTTTGCTACACTCTCAGCCGTTTGATCGGGCAATGGATAACACTCAAGCCACTTAGTAAACTGATCTACCAACATGAGAACATACTGATTGCCCTGTGAACTTGGAGTGAATGGTCCCAAAATATCAACATGGACCCTCTCCATGGGAGATCCGGCATGATACTGCCCCAAAGCAGTTTTCGCTTTCACACTAGCTCTCTTATTTTTGTTACAAAATGTACAAGATATCACATACAGTTCTACATCCTTGGTCAAACCGTACCACATGAATGACTGTTTTACTCGAGCTATGGTTTTCACAATGCCCATATGACCAGTTAATGGTAAATCATGGTTGTACGAAATAACCTCGTTCTTTAGCTTCTCAGGAACCATAAGTAGCAGTCGATCACCAGACAGTTCCTCCCACTTATAAAGTAAGAGACCATTTTGACAAACCAGCCGCTTCCTACAGTTAAAGAAATACTTTACCGTTGGGCTACATAGGAACAAATTTTTCTGCATCGGCTCCCCCCCAGTTGATAACCAAGTGATTAGCTTACCTAAACAAGGGTCCGACCTTTGTGATTCCACCAACTGATCATGTGAATAACCAGTTATCCAAGGAGAAGATCTACCCACAGTTGACTTCACCGTGGCTGACTTCACCGTCAATCGAACTACATAATCAACGTCCTCATCAAAACGAGACCACTGCTGCTGTGCTCTGCTGCAGTACCTACACCCCCCACAAGGTAGAGTGGATAGTTCTGACCCAGCCCTATAACAATCACAAAAATCATACTCATCTGGTATACGTGACAACCCATCAGCATTGCCATGTTTAATACCTGGTCGATGAAGTACTGTCATATGAAACTGACTCAATTCCTCAAGCCACCACTTCTGGTACCAATGTTGAATAAAGTGCCTACCTTTGACAACTGATGCCGTGCCGTGCCGGTACCGACACATCCACAGGAACTACGTTTCCCCCAAAGTGTCTGTATAGCTATGTAGTTACTGCATCAATGGTCTGTGTAACTGTAGCTCATTGCATTAACTGTAGACCACTCACAACTGTAGTTCACTGCATAAACTGAACTGAAGACGCTACATTGACACACGTGGCGGATCTGACACTGACAGTTCTCACAACCCCTGACAATTAAACTACAGGAACCCTGTTCCTTACAATGTTTTCAGATATACATATGAATGACAGGAACCCCTGTTCCTCACAACTAACTACAAATAATCACTGTACTGTGAACAATTCACGTCCGTTTAATACAAGATATCTCCTAATTCTGACACATTTCTCTTCTTAACTTGACACTTCCGACAGATTCGCGGGCATAACAGTGGCCATGTATACGTTGGTCACAACTAAACCTAATCTCCGCGATAACCCGCGCAGCCCCGCGATTCAGCACTGGCCATGCGCACGCAGACGACACAACATTCTTCCCTTTTGTCGATGAGCGTTGCTACCCATATCAAAATGAAAAGGAATTGAATGAATTTATGCATAGAAAATTAAAGTTCATGAGCCAGTGAAAATGCACCAACTCTACAACATTTACTCGAGCTAATTATGCCCTTTACACCCCTCATCCAGTACATATCTACAACACAATATTATATAGCTTCCGTGCATTGAAAGTGGAAGCTGACAATACTTCTCTCAAAGGCATATCCTTCAGCTCAGCCACACGCTCAGCCACAGCAACCAATCCGTATGGCGTATTATATTTCTCCTGCTGGTGTACTGGAGCCAGAAGATGTGGTGAATCCGTCTCCAGGAGAATCTTACTCATAGGGAGTGTCCTTACAACTTCCTCCAATTCAGGGTGTCTCACTTCCTGTAGTAATACGGCTGTAAACCCGAACATTATTTCAGGAAACTTTTGCAGCCACAAGTCCCTCTCCCTCAAACCACCATTGAAACAATGCCTGTGCACTTTATAACGCTGTCTGCTGGTACTGGGTAGCTCTCTCTCCATAGCCCTAAGGCACTGTTCACTGGCATCCATAGAATGGCCCCAACTGCGGCAATGAATAACGATCACCATGGACCCCAACTGTTTCGACACATAAAACTCGAGGAATGACCTTAACACCCCAAACTGATCTTTCAAATGCCTTGCAAAGTTCCCACTCAGATCTACACCTATCTCACCAATTCCCCGACAATGCCCATCCTTCAAAATCAAACTTTTCATGGCATTCAACTCCTTCATTGTTACCCTATGAGCCAACTTAGGGTGCACACCAAAAGCAAAGTGTAAACCTTTGGCCTGTCGCAGGGCATCCAAACCTGCCTTCACTGGCACTCCATGACAGTAGTTAACCACACCACCGACCAAATCCACAGGTACTGAAGGCATCGGTCCATCCTGGAGAATCGCAGAGAAACTTCTCACACCTGCCAAAGCCTGCAGTCTATCATAATGGAAATGTGAATCAATGATAGGGCACACATATGGAGCAGGCTCATCACCACACTTCAACATCTGCACCTTCAAAAGATTCCTTCTAAGCTTCTGCTTTTCCATTTCAACCTGTCTTTTCTTCCTCTCCTCTGCAGAATATGGCTCACCAATTGACTTTGGTCTAGCGTGTCCTGGTTGCGCCTGTTTGATGGAAGGCACAGTACTGCTTTCAACAGAAACACCCTTGGAACTTTCGTCGCAACTACTCTCATTCACATCATTCTTAGGAGTGGATAGCACCCCAGATTGCACCTTATCACCCACAACTAAACTCTCATCAGAGCTACACTCATTAATAACTACCTTAGGAGTGGATTCCACCCCAGATTTACTCTCACTACTAGCAGGCTCACCTAAGTCCATTTGAACCTCCTCACCCACATCAACTTCTATTTCCACCTCTGTAGATTGCTTGGCATCCACTGACACAGCAAAACCGTCTTTCTCCTGCTTCCTCTTCTCTGTGGAAGAAGGCTGATCAGGACGATACCATGTTACATTCTCCTCCCCGACTTGGCTGATTAAAATCCCCAACAACCTCCAGTGAGTAAGCGCCCCTATGGTGTTAGGTGAATTAAGGGTTGGCTTGGTCCTCATCTCTTTCCCGATAACCCATTTAACGAAGTCTCTCATGAGCTGCACATCGTCATCTGTCAAAAAATAATGTTCCCCATCAGGATACCAATGCCTACACCTTACAACTTCCAGCAAATCAAACACATTGTTACAACCCACATTGTTTGCTATGGACAGTAAAATGTTGTTAAACTGAGACATCCTCATGGCTAATGGCATCTCGTCCTTGAGAGCTGAACATGGAGGTAAGTGACGTCCTACCAAATGTCTCCTAAGATGGGTTACACGCATCTCACAACCTTTCATAAAGCAACGCTTCTTAGGGTACATAACTGACCCCACCACAGGCTTAGAACTCTGCTTGTTAACCGCACTACCGTCTGACAAATCAGACTTCTCATTGACTTCCGTTCTAACTGTAGAGGCTTCTGGAGTTGAAGTCACAACCTTAGCTTTAACAGATGTGTCCTTTGAGACCTGTGGAATATCTGTAGACGGTTCCTTAACACGAGAGGATTTAGACTCCCGCGGACTGTTTGGAATAACCACAGACGGTTCTTGAACATAAGAGGATTTGGACTCCTGAGAAGCCTCATGACTTTGGAACCTCCAGGTCCTACAATTTTCTAAATCTTCCATACATCTCTGTAACAACAGAGCCTTATCAAATGGTCTTCTTCAATTGAGTGGATGGTTAACACTAGCCTCTACAATTTCTGGCTTCACCCAATCAAATATATCATTCAAAATACTGACTACTTTACAGTCCTCTTCCTTGGTCGTCTCCCCCCTCATATCAAAACGTTCGAGCCTACCACTAACATACCTCCTCTCTCCATATGGATCAGAATACCGATCCCTATAGTCACAGTCCCTCCTATAATCACGATCTCTACCAAAGCATGACTCGTCGTAGCCTTGATCTCCATAATCGCAATCCCTACCAAACCGTGACTCATTATAGCCTTGGTCTCTGTAATCACGATCCCCATGAGAATGTAATCTACTCACATTACGAGCATAATCATAGCCCTCACTTCCATGCCTATACTCACGACCTTCATGGGGACTCCTGTCTCTTACCGAACGTTCCGGGGACACCCAGCGTTGACGCCTCCCCCTGACTAATTCCCCTGAATACCTATCAATACTTGGTTCATAGTCTGCACCAGTCCTAGACCCCTCTCTACCACTACGTCCTCCCCAGTCAGATCTTCTCTGCATCTGAAGAAATGAAACAGAAAATAGTTTTCAAGTCTTTTTGCCCCTGCACCCTGAAGAGATAGTTAGTAGAAAACAAGACACCCACAAACATGTCCGAACCTTGACTATCCATGCACAAAACTTAACTACATCTTAAGTACTATACTCAGATAGATAGGAGGGCTTCCTGGTTTCCCTCCCTGTCCGGGTGATCCTCGGTGGCTTCTCTGGCGATGTGGGTGGCAGTTTGGGATCATTTTCTAATGTCTGACGCGACAGCGTAGGTATGCTCTTCGGAACACTTTGGGATGATGCTTGCCTCTCAACTACAGCCGGGGATTTTATACCCGGTGGCTTATCTGAAAACAACCAACCCAAGTTCATATCCCCAATATCCCCCTCTGGGGGTTCGCATTCCCTACTTTCATTGTTCAAAACTTGATTTCGCATGCGGTTCAACCATAACGGAATGTTTCTGTCATCACATGGTTTCAACCGATCGTGGTGAATAACATAAGCTTTCCGCTGATTAGCTACCTTAAACAGAACTGGTGACAACACTTCCAAAACGAGCAATGGACCTTTCCACACCTGCCGTAATTTACTACTTTGACCAACCTTTTTTGCCGAATCAAGCTGATATACTATATCCCCCGGCTCATACGTGTTTGTCTTCAGGCGAAGGTCATAGTCACGCTTCTGTCGACATTGGGATGATTCTAATTTATCACGGGCCAAAGTATGCACGTTTCGCAACACAGATCTCAGTCTCTTCACATACTCTGCGGGAGCCAACCCTTGTGTTTCAATTTCACCGATCAACAAATGAACTGGTAACATAACCTCCCTACCAAGCATCATGAGATTTGGTGTAAAACCTGTTTGTCTGTTCACAGTTGATCGAATTGCCCCCGCCAACTGCTGTAGATATTGGTCCCAGTCTTGCTGATTTCCCTTGAGAAAACAACATATTAACTGCAATAATGTCTGATTATACCTTTCAACCTGTCCGTTAGAGCACGGATGATAAGGCGTCGTCCTTGTTTTTGCTATCTGCAGCAACTCACAGACGGATAAAAATAATTTCCCGTCAAAATTCTTCCCCTGATCCGTATGAATCTCCAATGGACAACCGAATCTAGATATGAAACCGTCAACAACGCATTTTGTTACACTCTCAGCCGTTTGATCGGGCAATGGATAACACTCAAGCCACTTAGTAAACTGATCTACCAACATGAGAACATACTGATTGCCCTGTGAACTTGGAGTGAATGGTCCCAAAATATCAACATGGACCCTCTCCATGGGAGATCCGGCATGATACTGCCCCAAAGCAGCTTTCGCTTTCACACTAGCTCTCTTATTTTTGTTACAAAATGTGCAAGATATCACATATAGTTCTACATCCTTGGTCAAACCGTACCACATAAATGACTGTTTTACTCGAGCTATGGTTTTCACAATGCCCATATGACCAGTTAATGGTAAATCATGGTTGTACGAAATAACCTCGTTCTTTAGCTTCTCAGGAACCATAAGTAGCAGTCGATCACCAGACACTTCCTCCCACTTATAAAGTAAGAGACCATTTTGACAAACCAGCCGCTTCCTACAGTTAAAGAAATACTTTACCGTTGGGCTACATAGGAACAAATTTTTCTGCATCGGCTCCCCCCCAGTTGATAACCAAGTGATTAGCTTACCTAAACAAGGGTCCGACCTTTGTGATTCCACCAACTGATCATGTGAATAACCAGTTATCCAAGGAGAAGATCTACCCACAGTTGACTTCACCGTGGCGGACTTCACCGTCAATGGAACTACATAATCAACGTCCTCATTAAAACGAGACCGCTGCTGCTGTGCTCTGCTGCAGTACCTACACCCCCCACAAGGTAGAGTGGATAGTTCTGACCCAGCCCTATAACAATCACAAAAATCATACTCATCTGGTATACGTGACAACCCATCAGCATTGCCATGTTTAATACCTGGTCGATGAAGTACTGTCATATGAAACTGACTCAATTCCTCAAGCCACCACTTCTGGTACCAATGTTGAATAAAGTGCCTACCTTTGACAACTGATGCCGTGCCGTGCCGGTACCGACACATCCACAGGAACTACGTTTCCCCCAAAGTGTCTGTATAGCTATGTAGTTACTGCATCAATGGTCTGTGTAACTGTAGCTCACTGCATTAACTGTAGACCACTCACAACTGTAGTTCACTGCATAAACTGAACTGAAGACGCTACATTGACACACGTGGCGGATCTGACACTGACAGTTCTCACAATCCCTGACAATTAAACTACAGGAACCCTGTTCCTTACAATGTTTTCAGATATACATATGAATGACAGGAACCCCTGTTCCTCACAACTAACTACAAATAATCACTGTACTGTGAACAATTCACGTCCGTTTAATACAAGATATCTCCTAATTCTCTTCTTAACTTGACACTTCCGACAGATTCGCGGGCATAACAGTGGCCATGTACACGTTGGTCACAACTAAACCTAATCTCCGCGATAACCCGCGCAGCCCCGCGATTCAGCACTGGCCATGCGCACGCAGACGACACAACATTCTTCCCTTTTGTCGATGAGCGTTGCTACCCATATCAAAATGAAAAGGAATTGAATGAATTTATGCATAGAAAATTAAAGTTCATGAGCCAGTGAAAATGCACCAACTCTACAACATTTACTCGAGCTAATTATGCCCTTTACACCCCTCATCCAGTACATATCTACAACACAATATTATATAGCTTCCGTGCATTGAAAGTGGAAGCTGACAATACTTCTCTCAAAGGCATATCCTTCAGCTCAGCCACACGCTCAGCCACAGCAACCAATCCGTATGGCGTATTATATTTCTCCTGCTGGTGTACTGGAGCCAGAAGATGTGGTGAATCCGTCTCCAGGAGAATCTTACTCATAGGGAGTGTCCTTACAACTTCCTCCAATTCAGGGTGTCTCACTTCCTGTAGTAATACGGCTGTAAACCCGAACATTATTTCAGGAAACTTTTGCAGCCACAAGTCCCTCTCCCTCAAACCACCATTGAAACAATGCCTGTGCACTTTATAACGCTGTCTGCTGGTACTGGGTAGCTCTCTCTCCATAGCCCTAAGGCACTGTTCACTGGCATCCATAGAATGGCCCCAACTGCGGCAATGAATAACGATCACCATGGACCCCAACTGTTTCGACACATAAAACTCGAGGAATGACCTTAACACCCCAAACTGATCTTTCAAATGCCTTGCAAAGTTCCCACTCAGATCTACACCTATCTCACCAATTCCCCGACAATGCCCATCCTTCAAAATCAAACTTTTCATGGCATTCAACTCCTTCATTGTTACCCTATGAGCCAACTTAGGGTGCACACCAAAAGCAAAGTGTAAACCTTTGGCCTGTCGCAGGGCATCCAAACCTGCCTTCACTGGCACTCCATGACAGTAGTTAACCACACCACCGACCAAATCCACAGGTACTGAAGGCATCGGTCCATCCTGGAGAATCGCAGAGAAACTTCTCACACCTGCCAAAGCCTGCAGTCTATCATAATGGAAATGTGAATCAATGATAGGGCACACATATGGAGCAGGCTCATCACCACACTTCAACATCTGCACCTTCAAAAGATTCCTTCTAAGCTTCTGCTTTTCCATTTCAACCTGTCTTTTCTTCCTCTCCTCTGCAGAATATGGCTCACCAATTGACTTTGGTCTAGCGTGTCCTGGTTGCGCCTGTTTGATGGAAGGCACAGTACTGCTTTCAACAGAAACACCCTTGGAACTTTCGTCGCAACTACTCTCATTCACATCATTCTTAGGAGTGGATAGCACCCCAGATTGCACCTTATCACCCACAACTAAACTCTCATCAGAGCTACACTCATTAATAACTACCTTAGGAGTGGATTCCACCCCAGATTTACTCTCACTACTAGCAGGCTCACCTAAGTCCATTTGAACCTCCTCACCCACATCAACTTCTATTTCCACCTCTGTAGATTGCTTGGCATCCACTGACACAGCAAAACCGTCTTTCTCCTGCTTCCTCTTCTCTGTGGAAGAAGGCTGATCAGGACGATACCATGTTACATTCTCCTCCCCGACTTGGCTGATTAAAATCCCCAACAACCTCCAGTGAGTAAGCGCCCCTATGGTGTTAGGTGAATTAAGGGTTGGCTTGGTCCTCATCTCTTTCCCGATAACCCATTTAACGAAGTCTCTCATGAGCTGCACATCGTCATCTGTCAAAAAATAATGTTCCCCATCAGGATACCAATGCCTACACCTTACAACTTCCAGCAAATCAAACACATTGTTACAACCCACATTGTTTGCTATGGACAGTAAAATGTTGTTAAACTGAGACATCCTCATGGCTAATGGCATCTCGTCCTTGAGAGCTGAACATGGAGGTAAGTGACGTCCTACCAAATGTCTCCTAAGATGGGTTACACGCATCTCACAACCTTTCATAAAGCAACGCTTCTTAGGGTACATAACTGACCCCACCACAGGCTTAGAACTCTGCTTGTTAACCGCACTACCGTCTGACAAATCAGACTTCTCATTGACTTCCGTTCTAACTGTAGAGGCTTCTGGAGTTGAAGTCACAACCTTAGCTTTAACAGATGTGTCCTTTGAGACCTGTGGAATATCTGTAGACGGTTCCTTAACACGAGAGGATTTAGACTCCCGCGGACTGTTTGGAATAACCACAGACGGTTCTTGAACATAAGAGGATTTGGACTCCTGAGAAGCCTCATGACTTTGGAACCTCCAGGTCCTACAATTTTCTAAATCTTCCATACATCTCTGTAACAACAGAGCCTTATCAAATGGTCTTCTTCAATTGAGTGGATGGTTAACACTAGCCTCTACAATTTCTGGCTTCACCCAATCAAATATATCATTCAAAATACTGACTACTTTACAGTCCTCTTCCTTGGTCGTCTCCCCCCTCATATCAAAACGTTCGAGCCTACCACTAACATACCTCCTCTCTCCATATGGATCAGAATACCGATCCCTATAGTCACAGTCCCTCCTATAATCACGATCTCTACCAAAGCATGACTCGTCGTAGCCTTGATCTCCATAATCGCAATCCCTACCAAACCGTGACTCATTATAGCCTTGGTCTCTGTAATCACGATCCCCATGAGAATGTAATCTACTCACATTACGAGCATAATCATAGCCCTCACTTCCATGCCTATACTCACGACCTTCATGGGGACTCCTGTCTCTTACCGAACGTTCCGGGGACACCCAGCGTTGACGCCTCCCCCTGACTAATTCCCCTGAATACCTATCAATACTTGGTTCATAGTCTGCACCAGTCCTAGACCCCTCTCTACCACTACGTCCTCCCCAGTCAGATCTTCTCTGCATCTGAAGAAATGAAACAGAAAATAGTTTTCAAGTCTTTTTGCCCCTGCACCCTGAAGAGATAGTTAGTAGAAAACAAGACACCCACAAACATGTCCGAACCTTGACTATCCATGCACAAAACTTAACTACATCTTAAGTACTATACTCAGATAGATAGGAGGGCTTCCTGGTTTCCCTCCCTGTCCGGGTGATCCTCGGTGGCTTCTCTGGCGATGTGGGTGGCAGTTTGGGATCATTTTCTAATGTCTGACGCGACAGCGTAGGTATGCTCTTCGGAACACTTTGGGATGATGCTTGCCTCTCAACTACAGCCGGGGATTTTATACCCGGTGGCTTATCTGAAAACAACCAACCCAAGTTCATATCCCCAATATCCCCCTCTGGGGGTTCGCATTCCCTACTTTCATTGTTCAAAACTTGATTTCGCATGCGGTTCAACCATAACGGAATGTTTCTGTCATCACATGGTTTCAACCGATCGTGGTGAATAACATAAGCTTTCCGCTGATTAGCTACCTTAAACAGAACTGGTGACAACACTTCCAAAACGAGCAATGGACCTTTCCACACCTGCCGTAATTTACTACTTTGAACAACCTTTTTTGCCGAATCAAGCTGATATACTATATCCCCCGGCTCATACGTGTTTGTCTTCAGGCGAAGGTCATAGTCACGCTTCTGTCGACATTGGGATGATTCTAATTTATCACGGGCCAAAGTATGCACGTTTCGCAACACAGATCTCAGTCTCTTCACATACTCTGCGGGAGCCAACCCTTGTGTTTCAATTTCACCGATCAACAAATGAACTGGTAACATAACCTCCCTACCAAGCATCATGAGATTTGGTGTAAAACCTGTTTGTCTGTTCACAGTTGATCGAATTGCCCCCGCCAACTGCTGTAGATATTGGTCCCAGTCTTGCTGATTTCCCTTGAGAAAACAACATATTAACTGCAATAATGTCTGATTATACCTTTCAACCTGTCCGTTAGAGCACGGATGATAAGGCGTCGTCCTTGTTTTTGCTATCTGCAGCAACTCACAGACGGATAAAAATAATTTCCCGTCAAAATTCTTCCCCTGATCCGTATGAATCTCCAATGGACAACCGAATCTAGATATGAAACCGTCAACAACGCATTTTGCTACACTCTCAGCCGTTTGATCGGGCAATGGATAACACTCAAGCCACTTAGTAAACTGATCTACCAACATGAGAACATACTGATTGCCCTGTGAACTTGGAGTGAATGGTCCCAAAATATCAACATGGACCCTCTCCATGGGAGATCCGGCATGATACTGCCCCAAAGCAGCTTTCGCTTTCACACTAGCTCTCTTATTTTTGTTACAAAATGTGCAAGATATCACATATAGTTCTACATCCTTGGTCAAACCGTACCACATAAATGACTGTTTTACTCGAGCTATGGTTTTCACAATGCCCATATGACCAGTTAATGGTAAATCATGGTTGTACGAAATAACCTCGTTCTTTAGCTTCTCAGGAACCATAAGTAGCAGTCGATCACCAGACACTTCCTCCCACTTATAAAGTAAGAGACCATTTTGACAAACCAGCCGCTTCCTACAGTTAAAGAAATACTTTACCGTTGGGCTACATAGGAACAAATTTTTCTGCATCGGCTCCCCCCCAGTTGATAACCAAGTGATTAGCTTACCTAAACAAGGGTCCGACCTTTGTGATTCCACCAACTGATCATGTGAATAACCAGTTATCCAAGGAGAAGATCTACCCACAGTTGACTTCACCGTGGCTGACTTCACCGTCAATGGAACTACATAATCAACGTCCTCATTAAAACGAGACCGCTGCTGCTGTGCTCTGCTGCAGTACCTACACCCCCCACAAGGTAGAGTGGATAGTTCTGACCCAGCCCTATAACAATCACAAAAATCATACTCATCTGGTATACGTGACAACCCATCAGCATTGCCATGTTTAATACCTGGTCGATGAAGTACTGTCATATGAAACTGACTCAATTCCTCAAGCCACCACTTCTGGTACCAATGTTGAATAAAGTGCCTACCTTTGACAACTGATGCCGTGCCGTGCCGGTACCGACACATCCACAGGAACTACGTTTCCCCCAAAGTGTCTGTATAGCTATGTAGTTACTGCATCAATGGTCTGTGTAACTGTAGCTCACTGCATTAACTGTAGACCACTCACAACTGTAGTTCACTGCATAAACTGAACTGAAGACGCTACATTGACACACGTGGCGGATCTGACACTGACAGTTCTCACAATCCCTGACAATTAAACTACAGGAACCCTGTTCCTTACAATGTTTTCAGATATACATATGAATGACAGGAACCCCTGTTCCTCACAACTAACTACAAATAATCACTGTACTGTGAACAATTCACGTCCGTTTAATACAAGATATCTCCTAATTCTCTTCTTAACTTGACACTTCCGACAGATTCGCGGGCATAACAGTGGCCATGTACACGTTGGTCACAACTAAACCTAATCTCCGCGATAACCCGCGCAGCCCCGCGATTCAGCACTGGCCATGCGCACGCAGACGACACAACATTCTTCCCTTTTGTCGATGAGCGTTGCTACCCATATCAAAATGAAAAGGAATTGAATGAATTTATGCATAGAAAATTAAAGTTCATGAGCCAGTGAAAATGCACCAACTCTACAACATTTACTCGAGCTAATTATGCCCTTTACACCCCTCATCCAGTACATATCTACAACACAATATTATATAGCTTCCGTGCATTGAAAGTGGAAGCTGACAATACTTCTCTCAAAGGCATATCCTTCAGCTCAGCCACACGCTCAGCCACAGCAACCAATCCGTATGGCGTATTATATTTCTCCTGCTGGTGTACTGGAGCCAGAAGATGTGGTGAATCCGTCTCCAGGAGAATCTTACTCATAGGGAGTGTCCTTACAACTTCCTCCAATTCAGGGTGTCTCACTTCCTGTAGTAATACGGCTGTAAACCCGAACATTATTTCAGGAAACTTTTGCAGCCACAAGTCCCTCTCCCTCAAACCACCATTGAAACAATGCCTGTGCACTTTATAACGCTGTCTGCTGGTACTGGGTAGCTCTCTCTCCATAGCCCTAAGGCACTGTTCACTGGCATCCATAGAATGGCCCCAACTGCGGCAATGAATAACGATCACCATGGACCCCAACTGTTTCGACACATAAAACTCGAGGAATGACCTTAACACCCCAAACTGATCTTTCAAATGCCTTGCAAAGTTCCCACTCAGATCTACACCTATCTCACCAATTCCCCGACAATGCCCATCCTTCAAAATCAAACTTTTCATGGCATTCAACTCCTTCATTGTTACCCTATGAGCCAACTTAGGGTGCACACCAAAAGCAAAGTGTAAACCTTTGGCCTGTCGCAGGGCATCCAAACCTGCCTTCACTGGCACTCCATGACAGTAGTTAACCACACCACCGACCAAATCCACAGGTACTGAAGGCATCGGTCCATCCTGGAGAATCGCAGAGAAACTTCTCACACCTGCCAAAGCCTGCAGTCTATCATAATGGAAATGTGAATCAATGATAGGGCACACATATGGAGCAGGCTCATCACCACACTTCAACATCTGCACCTTCAAAAGATTCCTTCTAAGCTTCTGCTTTTCCATTTCAACCTGTCTTTTCTTCCTCTCCTCTGCAGAATATGGCTCACCAATTGACTTTGGTCTAGCGTGTCCTGGTTGCGCCTGTTTGATGGAAGGCACAGTACTGCTTTCAACAGAAACACCCTTGGAACTTTCGTCGCAACTACTCTCATTCACATCATTCTTAGGAGTGGATAGCACCCCAGATTGCACCTTATCACCCACAACTAAACTCTCATCAGAGCTACACTCATTAATAACTACCTTAGGAGTGGATTCCACCCCAGATTTACTCTCACTACTAGCAGGCTCACCTAAGTCCATTTGAACCTCCTCACCCACATCAACTTCTATTTCCACCTCTGTAGATTGCTTGGCATCCACTGACACAGCAAAACCGTCTTTCTCCTGCTTCCTCTTCTCTGTGGAAGAAGGCTGATCAGGACGATACCATGTTACATTCTCCTCCCCGACTTGGCTGATTAAAATCCCCAACAACCTCCAGTGAGTAAGCGCCCCTATGGTGTTAGGTGAATTAAGGGTTGGCTTGGTCCTCATCTCTTTCCCGATAACCCATTTAACGAAGTCTCTCATGAGCTGCACATCGTCATCTGTCAAAAAATAATGTTCCCCATCAGGATACCAATGCCTACACCTTACAACTTCCAGCAAATCAAACACATTGTTACAACCCACATTGTTTGCTATGGACAGTAAAATGTTGTTAAACTGAGACATCCTCATGGCTAATGGCATCTCGTCCTTGAGAGCTGAACATGGAGGTAAGTGACGTCCTACCAAATGTCTCCTAAGATGGGTTACACGCATCTCACAACCTTTCATAAAGCAACGCTTCTTAGGGTACATAACTGACCCCACCACAGGCTTAGAACTCTGCTTGTTAACCGCACTACCGTCTGACAAATCAGACTTCTCATTGACTTCCGTTCTAACTGTAGAGGCTTCTGGAGTTGAAGTCACAACCTTAGCTTTAACAGATGTGTCCTTTGAGACCTGTGGAATATCTGTAGACGGTTCCTTAACACGAGAGGATTTAGACTCCCGCGGACTGTTTGGAATAACCACAGACGGTTCTTGAACATAAGAGGATTTGGACTCCTGAGAAGCCTCATGACTTTGGAACCTCCAGGTCCTACAATTTTCTAAATCTTCCATACATCTCTGTAACAACAGAGCCTTATCAAATGGTCTTCTTCAATTGAGTGGATGGTTAACACTAGCCTCTACAATTTCTGGCTTCACCCAATCAAATATATCATTCAAAATACTGACTACTTTACAGTCCTCTTCCTTGGTCGTCTCCCCCCTCATATCAAAACGTTCGAGCCTACCACTAACATACCTCCTCTCTCCATATGGATCAGAATACCGATCCCTATAGTCACAGTCCCTCCTATAATCACGATCTCTACCAAAGCATGACTCGTCGTAGCCTTGATCTCCATAATCGCAATCCCTACCAAACCGTGACTCATTATAGCCTTGGTCTCTGTAATCACGATCCCCATGAGAATGTAATCTACTCACATTACGAGCATAATCATAGCCCTCACTTCCATGCCTATACTCACGACCTTCATGGGGACTCCTGTCTCTTACCGAACGTTCCGGGGACACCCAGCGTTGACGCCTCCCCCTGACTAATTCCCCTGAATACCTATCAATACTTGGTTCATAGTCTGCACCAGTCCTAGACCCCTCTCTACCACTACGTCCTCCCCAGTCAGATCTTCTCTGCATCTGAAGAAATGAAACAGAAAATAGTTTTCAAGTCTTTTTGCCCCTGCACCCTGAAGAGATAGTTAGTAGAAAACAAGACACCCACAAACATGTCCGAACCTTGACTATCCATGCACAAAACTTAACTACATCTTAAGTACTATACTCAGATAGATAGGAGGGCTTCCTGGTTTCCCTCCCTGTCCGGGTGATCCTCGGTGGCTTCTCTGGCGATGTGGGTGGCAGTTTGGGATCATTTTCTAATGTCTGACGCGACAGCGTAGGTATGCTCTTCGGAACACTTTGGGATGATGCTTGCCTCTCAACTACAGCCGGGGATTTTATACCCGGTGGCTTATCTGAAAACAACCAACCCAAGTTCATATCCCCAATATCCCCCTCTGGGGGTTCGCATTCCCTACTTTCATTGTTCAAAACTTGATTTCGCATGCGGTTCAACCATAACGGAATGTTTCTGTCATCACATGGTTTCAACCGATCGTGGTGAATAACATAAGCTTTCCGCTGATTAGCTACCTTAAACAGAACTGGTGACAACACTTCCAAAACGAGCAATGGACCTTTCCACACCTGCCGTAATTTACTACTTTGAACAACCTTTTTTGCCGAATCAAGCTGATATACTATATCCCCCGGCTCATACGTGTTTGTCTTCAGGCGAAGGTCATAGTCACGCTTCTGTCGACATTGGGATGATTCTAATTTATCACGGGCCAAAGTATGCACGTTTCGCAACACAGATCTCAGTCTCTTCACATACTCTGCGGGAGCCAACCCTTGTGTTTCAATTTCACCGATCAACAAATGAACTGGTAACATAACCTCCCTACCAAGCATCATGAGATTTGGTGTAAAACCTGTTTGTCTGTTCACAGTTGATCGAATTGCCCCCGCCAACTGCTGTAGATATTGGTCCCAGTCTTGCTGATTTCCCTTGAGAAAACAACATATTAACTGCAATAATGTCTGATTATACCTTTCAACCTGTCCGTTAGAGCACGGATGATAAGGCGTCGTCCTTGTTTTTGCTATCTGCAGCAACTCACAGACGGATAAAAATAATTTCCCGTCAAAATTCTTCCCCTGATCCGTATGAATCTCCAATGGACAACCGAATCTAGATATGAAACCGTCAACAACGCATTTTGCTACACTCTCAGCCGTTTGATCGGGCAATGGATAACACTCAAGCCACTTAGTAAACTGATCTACCAACATGAGAACATACTGATTGCCCTGTGAACTTGGAGTGAATGGTCCCAAAATATCAACATGGACCCTCTCCATGGGAGATCCGGCATGATACTGCCCCAAAGCAGCTTTCGCTTTCACACTAGCTCTCTTATTTTTGTTACAAAATGTGCAAGATATCACATATAGTTCTACATCCTTGGTCAAACCGTACCACATAAATGACTGTTTTACTCGAGCTATGGTTTTCACAATGCCCATATGACCAGTTAATGGTAAATCATGGTTGTACGAAATAACCTCGTTCTTTAGCTTCTCAGGAACCATAAGTAGCAGTCGATCACCAGACACTTCCTCCCACTTATAAAGTAAGAGACCATTTTGACAAACCAGCCGCTTCCTACAGTTAAAGAAATACTTTACCGTTGGGCTACATAGGAACAAATTTTTCTGCATCGGCTCCCCCCCAGTTGATAACCAAGTGATTAGCTTACCTAAACAAGGGTCCGACCTTTGTGATTCCACCAACTGATCATGTGAATAACCAGTTATCCAAGGAGAAGATCTACCCACAGTTGACTTCACCGTGGCTGACTTCACCGTCAATGGAACTACATAATCAACGTCCTCATTAAAACGAGACCGCTGCTGCTGTGCTCTGCTGCAGTACCTACACCCCCCACAAGGTAGAGTGGATAGTTCTGACCCAGCCCTATAACAATCACAAAAATCATACTCATCTGGTATACGTGACAACCCATCAGCATTGCCATGTTTAATACCTGGTCGATGAAGTACTGTCATATGAAACTGACTCAATTCCTCAAGCCACCACTTCTGGTACCAATGTTGAATAAAGTGCCTACCTTTGACAACTGATGCCGTGCCGTGCCGGTACCGACACATCCACAGGAACTACGTTTCCCCCAAAGTGTCTGTATAGCTATGTAGTTACTGCATCAATGGTCTGTGTAACTGTAGCTCACTGCATTAACTGTAGACCACTCACAACTGTAGTTCACTGCATAAACTGAACTGAAGACGCTACATTGACACACGTGGCGGATCTGACACTGACAGTTCTCACAATCCCTGACAATTAAACTACAGGAACCCTGTTCCTTACAATGTTTTCAGATATACATATGAATGACAGGAACCCCTGTTCCTCACAACTAACTACAAATAATCACTGTACTGTGAACAATTCACGTCCGTTTAATACAAGATATCTCCTAATTCTCTTCTTAACTTGACACTTCCGACAGATTCGCGGGCATAACAGTGGCCATGTACACGTTGGTCACAACTAAACCTAATCTCCGCGATAACCCGCGCAGCCCCGCGATTCAGCACTGGCCATGCGCACGCAGACGACACAACATTCTTCCCTTTTGTCGATGAGCGTTGCTACCCATATCAAAATGAAAAGGAATTGAATGAATTTATGCATAGAAAATTAAAGTTCATGAGCCAGTGAAAATGCACCAACTCTACAACATTTACTCGAGCTAATTATGCCCTTTACACCCCTCATCCAGTACATATCTACAACACAATATTATATAGCTTCCGTGCATTGAAAGTGGAAGCTGACAATACTTCTCTCAAAGGCATATCCTTCAGCTCAGCCACACGCTCAGCCACAGCAACCAATCCGTATGGCGTATTATATTTCTCCTGCTGGTGTACTGGAGCCAGAAGATGTGGTGAATCCATCTCCAGGAGAATCTTACTCATAGGGAGTGTCCTTACAACTTCCTCCAATTCAGGGTGTCTCACTTCCTGTAGTAATACGGCTGTAAACCCGAACATTATTTCAGGAAACTTTTGCAGCCACAAGTCCCTCTCCCTCAAACCACCATTGAAACAATGCCTGTGCACTTTATAACGCTGTCTGCTGGTACTGGGTAGCTCTCTCTCCATAGCCCTAAGGCACTGTTCACTGGCATCCATAGAATGGCCCCAACTGCGGCAATGAATAACGATCACCATGGACCACAACTGTTTCGACACATAAAACTCGAGGAATGACCTTAACACCCCAAACTGATCTTTCAAATGCCTTGCAAAGTTCCCACTCAGATCTACACCTATCTCACCAATTCCCCGACAACGCTCGTCCTTCAAAATCAAACTTTTCATGGCATTCAACTCCTTCATTGTTACCCTATGAGCCAACTTAGGGTGCACACCAAAAGCAAAGTGTAAACCTTTGGCCTGTCGCAGGGCATCCAAACCTGCCTTCACTGGCACTCCATGACAGTAGTTAACCACCGACCAAATCCACAGGTACTGAAGGCATCGGTCCATCCTGGAGAATCGCAGAGAAACTTCTCACACCTGCCAAAGCCTGCAGTCTATCATAATGGAAATGTGAATCAATGATAGGGCACACATATGGAGCAGGCTCATCACCACACTTCAACATCTGCACCTTCAAAAGATTCCTTCTAAGCTTCTGCTTTTCCATTTCAACCTGTCTTTTCTTCCTCTCCTCTGCAGAATATGGCTCACCAATTGACTTTGGTCTAGCGTGTCCTGGTTGCGCCTGTTTGATGGAAGGCACAGTACTGCTTTCAACAGAAACACCCTTGGAACTTCCGTCGCAACTACTCTCATTCACATCATTCTTAGGAGTGGATAGCACCCCAGATTGCACCTTATCACCCACAACTAAACTCTCATCAGAGCTACACTCATTAATAACTACCTTAGGAGTGGATTCCACCCCAGATTTACTCTCACTACTAGCAGGCTCACCTAAGTCCATTTGAACCTCCTCACCCACATCAACTTCTATTTCCACCTCTGTAGATTGCTTGGCATCCACTGACACAGCAAAACTGTCTCTCTCCTGCTTCCTCTTCTCTGTGGAAGAAGGCTGATCAGGACGATACCATGTTACATTCTCCTCCCCGACTTGGCTGATTAAAATCCCCAACAACCTCCAGTGAGTAAGCGCCCCTATGGTGTTAGGTGAATTAAGGGTTGGCTTGGTCCTCATCTCTTTCCCGATAACCCATTTAATGAAGTCTCTCATGAGCTGCACATCGTCATCTGTCAAAAAATAATGTTCCCCATCAGGATACCAATGCCTACACCTTACAACTTCCAGCAAATCAAACACATTGTTACAACCCACATTGTTTGCTATGGACAGTAAAATGTTGTTAAACTGAGACATCCTCATGGCTAATGGCATCTCGTCCTTGAGAGCTGAACATGGAGGTAAGTGACGTCCTACCAAATGTCTCCTAAGATGGGTTACACGCATCTCACAACCTTTCATAAAGCAACGCTTCTTAGGGTACATAACTGACCCCACCACAGGCTTAGAACTCTGCTTGTTAACCGCACTACCGTCTGACAAATCAGACTTCTCATTGACTTCCATTCTAACTGTAGAGGCTTCTGGAGTTGAAGTCACAACCTTAGCTTTAACAGATGTGTCCTTTGAGACCTGTGGAATATCTGTAGACGGTTCCTTAACACGAGAGGATTTAGACTCCCGCGGACTGTTTGGAATAACCACAGACGGTTCTTGAACATAAGAGGATTTGGACTCCTGAGAAGCCTCATGACTTTGGAACCTCCAGGTCCTACAATTTTCTAAATCTTCCATACATCTCTGTAACAACAGAGCCTTATCAAATGGTCTTCTTCAATTGAGTGGATGGTTAACACTAGCCTCTACAATTTCTGGCTTCACCCAATCAAATATATCATTCAAAATACTGACTACTTTACAGTCCTCTTCCTTGGTCGTCTCCCCCCTCATATCAAAACGTTCGAGCCTACCACTAACATACCTCCTCTCTCCATATGGATCAGAATACCGATCCCTATAGTCACAGTCCCTCCTATAATCACAATCTCTACCAAAGCATGACTCGTCGTAGCCTTGATCTCCATAATCGCAATCCCTACCAAACCGTGACTCATTATAGCCTTGGTCTCTGTAATCACGATCCCCATGAGAATGTAATCTACTCACATTACGAGCATAATCATAGCCCTCACTTCCATGCCTATACTCACGACCTTCATGGGGACTCCTGTCTCTTACCGAACGTTCCGGGGACACCCAGCGTTGACGCCTCCCCCTGACTAATTCCCCTGAATACCTATCAATACTTGGTTCATAGTCTGCACCAGTCCTAGACCCCTCTCTACCACTACGTCCTCCCCAGTCAGATCTTCTCTGCATCTGAAGAAATGAAACAGAAAATAGTTTTCAAGTCTTTTTGCCCCTGCACCCTGAAGAGATAGTTAGTAGAAAACAAGACACCCACAAACATGTCCGAACCTTGACTATCCATGCACAAAACTTAACTACATCTTAAGTACTATACTCAGATAGATAAGAGGGCTTCCTGGTTTCCCTCCCTGTCCGGGTGATCCTCGGTGGCTTCTCTGGCGATGTGGGTGGCAGTTTGGGATCATCTTCTAATGTCTGACGCGACAGCGTAGGTATGCTCTTCGGAACACTTTGGGATGATGCTTACCTCTCAACTACAGCCGGGGATTTTATACCCGGTGGCTTATCTGAAAACAACCAACCCAAGTTCATATCCCCAATATCCCCCTCTGGGGGTTCGCATTCCCTACTTTCATTGTTCAAAACTTGATTTCGCATGCATCGCATCGCATCGCTACCTTAAACAGAACTGGTGACAACACTTCCAAAACGAGCAATGGACCTTTCCACACCTGCCGTAATTTACTACTTTGACCAACCTTTTTTGCCGAATCAAGCTGATATACTATATCCCCTGGCTCATACGTGTTTGTCTTCAGTCGAAGGTCATAGTCACACTTCTGTCGACATTGGGATGATTCTAATTTATCACGGGCCAAAGTATGCACGTTTCGCAACACAGATCTCAGTCTCTTCACATACTCTGCGGGAGCCAACCCTTGTGTTTCAATTTCACCGATCAACAAATGAACTGGTAACATAACCTCCCTACCAAGCATCATGAGATTTGGTGTAAAACCTGTTTGTCTGTTCACAGTTGATCGAATTGCCCCCGCCAACTGCTGTAGATATTGGTCCCAGTCTTGCTGATTTCCCTTGAGAAAACAACATATTAACTGCAATAATGTCTGATTATACCTTTCAACCTGTCCGTTAGAGCACGGATGATAAGGCGTCGTCCTTGTTTTTGCTATCTGCAGCAACTCACAGACGGATAAAAATAATTTCCCGTCAAAATTCTTCCCCTGATCCGTATGAATCTCCAATGGACAACCGAATCTAGATATGAAACCGTCAACAACGCATTTTGCTACACTCTCAGCCGTTTGATCGGGCAATGGATAACACTCAAGCCACTTAGTAAACTGATCTACCAACATGAGAACATACTGATTGCCCTGTGAACTTGGAGTGAATGGTCCCAAAATATCAACATGGACCCTCTCCATGGGAGATCCGGCATGATACTGCCCCAAAGCAGTTTTCGCTTTCACACTAGCTCTCTTATTTTTGTTACAAAATGTACAAGATATCACATACAGTTCTACATCCTTGGTCAAACCGTACCACATGAATGACTGTTTTACTCGAGCTATGGTTTTCACAATGCCCATATGACCAGTTAATGGTAAATCATGGTTGTACGAAATAACCTCGTTCTTTAGCTTCTCAGGAACCATAAGTAGCAGTCGATCACCAGACAGTTCCTCCCACTTATAAAGTAAGAGACCATTTTGACAAACCAGCCGCTTCCTACAGTTAAAGAAATACTTTACCGTTGGGCTACATAGGAACAAATTTTTCTGCATCGGCTCCCCCCCAGTTGATAACCAAGTGATTAGCTTACCTAAACAAGGGTCCGACCTTTGTGATTCCACCAACTGATCATGTGAATAACCAGTTATCCAAGGAGAAGATCTACCCACAGTTGACTTCACCGTGGCTGACTTCACCGTCAATCGAACTACATAATCAACGTCCTCATCAAAACGAGACCACTGCTGCTGTGCTCTGCTGCAGTACCTACACCCCCCACAAGGTAGAGTGGATAGTTCTGACCCAGCCCTATAACAATCACAAAAATCATACTCATCTGGTATACGTGACAACCCATCAGCATTGCCATGTTTAATACCTGGTCGATGAAGTACTGTCATATGAAACTGACTCAATTCCTCAAGCCACCACTTCTGGTACCAATGTTGAATAAAGTGCCTACCTTTGACAACTGATGCCGTGCCGTGCCGGTACCGACACATCCACAGGAACTACGTTTCCCCCAAAGTGTCTGTATAGCTATGTAGTTACTGCATCAATGGTCTGTGTAACTGTAGCTCATTGCATTAACTGTAGACCACTCACAACTGTAGTTCACTGCATAAACTGAACTGAAGACGCTACATTGACACACGTGGCGGATCTGACACTGACAGTTCTCACAACCCCTGACAATTAAACTACAGGAACCCTGTTCCTTACAATGTTTTCAGATATACATATGAATGACAGGAACCCCTGTTCCTCACAACTAACTACAAATAATCACTGTACTGTGAACAATTCACGTCCGTTTAATACAAGATATCTCCTAATTCTGACACATTTCTCTTCTTAACTTGACACTTCCGACAGATTCGCGGGCATAACAGTGGCCATGTATACGTTGGTCACAACTAAACCTAATCTCCGCGATAACCCGCGCAGCCCCGCGATTCAGCACTGGCCATGCGCACGCAGACGACACAACATTCTTCCCTTTTGTCGATGAGCGTTGCTACCCATATCAAAATGAAAAGGAATTGAATGAATTTATGCATAGAAAATTAAAGTTCATGAGCCAGTGAAAATGCACCAACTCTACAACATTTACTCGAGCTAATTATGCCCTTTACACCCCTCATCCAGTACATATCTACAACACAATATTATATAGCTTCCGTGCATTGAAAGTGGAAGCTGACAATACTTCTCTCAAAGGCATATCCTTCAGCTCAGCCACACGCTCAGCCACAGCAACCAATCCGTATGGCGTATTATATTTCTCCTGCTGGTGTACTGGAGCCAGAAGATGTGGTGAATCCGTCTCCAGGAGAATCTTACTCATAGGGAGTGTCCTTACAACTTCCTCCAATTCAGGGTGTCTCACTTCCTGTAGTAATACGGCTGTAAACCCGAACATTATTTCAGGAAACTTTTGCAGCCACAAGTCCCTCTCCCTCAAACCACCATTGAAACAATGCCTGTGCACTTTATAACGCTGTCTGCTGGTACTGGGTAGCTCTCTCTCCATAGCCCTAAGGCACTGTTCACTGGCATCCATAGAATGGCCCCAACTGCGGCAATGAATAACGATCACCATGGACCCCAACTGTTTCGACACATAAAACTCGAGGAATGACCTTAACACCCCAAACTGATCTTTCAAATGCCTTGCAAAGTTCCCACTCAGATCTACACCTATCTCACCAATTCCCCGACAATGCCCATCCTTCAAAATCAAACTTTTCATGGCATTCAACTCCTTCATTGTTACCCTATGAGCCAACTTAGGGTGCACACCAAAAGCAAAGTGTAAACCTTTGGCCTGTCGCAGGGCATCCAAACCTGCCTTCACTGGCACTCCATGACAGTAGTTAACCACCGACCAAATCCACAGGTACTGAAGGCATCGGTCCATCCTGGAGAATCGCAGAGAAACTTCTCACACCTGCCAAAGCCTGCAGTCTATCATAATGGAAATGTGAATCAATGATAGGGCACACATATGGAGCAGGCTCATCACCACACTTCAACATCTGCACCTTCAAAAGATTCCTTCTAAGCTTCTGCTTTTCCATTTCAACCTGTCTTTTCTTCCTCTCCTCTGCAGAATATGGCTCACCAATTGACTTTGGTCTAGCGTGTCCTGGTTGCGCCTGTTTGATGGAAGGCACAGTACTGCTTTCAACAGAAACACCCTTGGAACTTTCGTCGCAACTACTCTCATTCACATCATTCTTAGGAGTGGATAGCACCCCAGATTGCACCTTATCACCCACAACTAAACTCTCATCAGAGCTACACTCATTAATAACTACCTTAGGAGTGGATTCCACCCCAGATTTACTCTCACTACTAGCAGGCTCACCTAAGTCCATTTGAACCTCCTCACCCACATCAACTTCTATTTCCACCTCTGTAGATTGCTTGGCATCCACTGACACAGCAAAACCGTCTTTCTCCTGCTTCCTCTTCTCTGTGGAAGAAGGCTGATCAGGACGATACCATGTTACATTCTCCTCCCCGACTTGGCTGATTAAAATCCCCAACAACCTCCAGTGAGTAAGCGCCCCTATGGTGTTAGGTGAATTAAGGGTTGGCTTGGTCCTCATCTCTTTCCCGATAACCCATTTAACGAAGTCTCTCATGAGCTGCACATCGTCATCTGTCAAAAAATAATGTTCCCCATCAGGATACCAATGCCTACACCTTACAACTTCCAGCAAATCAAACACATTGTTACAACCCACATTGTTTGCTATGGACAGTAAAATGTTGTTAAACTGAGACATCCTCATGGCTAATGGCATCTCGTCCTTGAGAGCTGAACATGGAGGTAAGTGACGTCCTACCAAATGTCTCCTAAGATGGGTTACACGCATCTCACAACCTTTCATAAAGCAACGCTTCTTAGGGTACATAACTGACCCCACCACAGGCTTAGAACTCTGCTTGTTAACCGCACTACCGTCTGACAAATCAGACTTCTCATTGACTTCCGTTCTAACTGTAGAGGCTTCTGGAGTTGAAGTCACAACCTTAGCTTTAACAGATGTGTCCTTTGAGACCTGTGGAATATCTGTAGACGGTTCCTTAACACGAGAGGATTTAGACTCCCGCGGACTGTTTGGAATAACCACAGACGGTTCTTGAACATAAGAGGATTTGGACTCCTGAGAAGCCTCATGACTTTGGAACCTCCAGGTCCTACAATTTTCTAAATCTTCCATACATCTCTGTAACAACAGAGCCTTATCAAATGGTCTTCTTCAATTGAGTGGATGGTTAACACTAGCCTCTACAATTTCTGGCTTCACCCAATCAAATATATCATTCAAAATACTGACTACTTTACAGTCCTCTTCCTTGGTCGTCTCCCCCCTCATATCAAAACGTTCGAGCCTACCACTAACATACCTCCTCTCTCCATATGGATCAGAATACCGATCCCTATAGTCACAGTCCCTCCTATAATCACGATCTCTACCAAAGCATGACTCGTCGTAGCCTTGATCTCCATAATCGCAATCCCTACCAAACCGTGACTCATTATAGCCTTGGTCTCTGTAATCACGATCCCCATGAGAATGTAATCTACTCACATTACGAGCATAATCATAGCCCTCACTTCCATGCCTATACTCACGACCTTCATGGGGACTCCTGTCTCTTACCGAACGTTCCGGGGACACCCAGCGTTGACGCCTCCCCCTGACTAATTCCCCTGAATACCTATCAATACTTGGTTCATAGTCTGCACCAGTCCTAGACCCCTCTCTACCACTACGTCCTCCCCAGTCAGATCTTCTCTGCATCTGAAGAAATGAAACAGAAAATAGTTTTCAAGTCTTTTTGCCCCTGCACCCTGAAGAGATAGTTAGTAGAAAACAAGACACCCACAAACATGTCCGAACCTTGACTATCCATGCACAAAACTTAACTACATCTTAAGTACTATACTCAGATAGATAGGAGGGCTTCCTGGTTTCCCTCCCTGTCCGGGTGATCCTCGGTGGCTTCTCTGGCGATGTGGGTGGCAGTTTGGGATCATTTTCTAATGTCTGACGCGACAGCGTAGGTATGCTCTTCAGAACACTTTGGGATGATGCTTGCCTCTCAACTACAGCCGGGGATTTTATACCCGGTGGCTTATCTGAAAACAACCAACCCAAGTTCATATCCCCAATATCCCCCTCTGGGGGTTCGCATTCCCTACTTTCATTGTTCAAAACTTGATTTCGCATGCGGTTCAACCATAACGGAATGTTTCTGTCATCACATGGTTTCAACCGATCGTGGTGAATAACATAAGCTTTCCGCTGATTAGCTACCTTAAACAGAACTGGTGACAACACTTCCAAAACGAGCAATGGACCTTTCCACACCTGCCGTAATTTACTACTTTGACCAACCTTTTTTGCCGAATCAAGCTGATATACTATATCCCCCGGCTCATACGTGTTTGTCTTCAGGCGAAGGTCATAGTCACGCTTCTGTCGACATTGGGATGATTCTAATTTATCACGGGCCAAAGTATGCACGTTTCGCAACACAGATCTCAGTCTCTTCACATACTCTGCGGGAGCCAACCCTTGTGTTTCAATTTCACCGATCAACAAATGAACTGGTAACATAACCTCCCTACCAAGCATCATGAGATTTGGTGTAAAACCTGTTTGTCTGTTCACAGTTGATCGAATTGCCCCCGCCAACTGCTGTAGATATTGGTCCCAGTCTTGCTGATTTCCCTTGAGAAAACAACATATTAACTGCAATAATGTCCGATTATACCTTTCAACCTGTCCGTTAGAGCACGGATGATAAGGCGTCGTCCTTGTTTTTGCTATCTGCAGCAACTCACAGACGGATAAAAATAATTTCCCGTCAAAATTCTTCCCCTGATCTGTATGAATCTCCAATGGACAACCGAATCTAGATATGAAACCGTCAACAACGCATTTTGCTACACTCTCAGCCGTTTGATCGGGCAATGGATAACACTCAAGCCACTTAGTAAACTGATCTACCAACATGAGAACATACTGATTGCCCTGTGAACTTGGAGTGAATGGTCCCAAAATATCAACATGGACCCTCTCCATGGGAGATCCGGCATGATACTGCCCCAAAGCAGCTTTCGCTTTCACACTAGCTCTCTTATTTTTGTTACAAAATGTGCAAGATTTCACATATAGTTCTACATCCTTGGTCAAACCGTACCACATGAATGACTGTTTTACTCGAGCTATGGTTTTCACAATGCCCATATGACCAGTTAATGGTAAATCATGGTTGTACAAAATAACCTCGTTCTTTAGCTTCTCAGGAACCATGAGTAGCAGTCCATCACATGACACTTCCTCCCACTTATAAAGTAAGAGACCATTTTGACAAACCAGCCGCTTCCTACAGTTAAAGAAATACTTTACCGTTGGGCTACATAGGAACAAATCTTTCTGCATCGGCTCCCCCCCAGTTGATAACCAAGTGATTAGCTTACCTAAACAAGGGTCCGACCTTTGTGATTCCACCAACTGATCATGTGAATAACCAGTTATCCAAGGAGAAGATCTACCCACAGTTGACTTCACCGTGGCTGACTTCACCGTCAATGGAACTACATAATCAACGTCCTCATCAAAACGAGACCACTGCTGCTGTGCTCTGCTGCAGTACCTACACCCCCCACAAGGTAGAGTGGATAGTTCTGACCCAGCCCTATAACAATCACAAAAATCATACTCATCTGGTATACATGACAACCCATCAGCATTGCCATGTTTAATACCTGGTCGATGAAGTACTGTCATATGAAACTGACTCAATTCCTCAAGCCACCACTTCTGGTACCAATGTTGAATAAAGTGCCTACCTTTGACAACTGATGCCGTGCCGTGCCGGTACCGACACATCCACAGGAACTATGTTCCCCCCAAATTGTCTGTATAGCTATGTAGTTACTGCATCAATGGTCTGTGTAACTGTAGCTCACTGCATTAACTGTGGACCACTCACAACTGTAGTTCACTGCATAAACTGAACTGAAGACGCTACATTGACACACGTGGCGGATCTGACACTGACAGTTCTCACAACCCATGACAATTAAACTACAGGAACCCTGTTCCTTACAATGTTTTCAGATATACATATGAATGACAGGAACCCCTGTTCCTCACAACTAACTACAAATAATCACTGTACTGTGAACAATTCACGTCCGTTTAATACAAGATATCTCCTAATTCTGACACATTTCTCTTCTTAACTTGACACTTCCGACAGATTCGCGGGCATAACAGTGGCCATGTACACGTTGGTCACAACTAAACCTAATCTCCGCGATAACCCACGCAGCCCCGTGATTCAGCACTGGCCATGCGCATGCAGACGACACAACAATACTATGTGATTAGATCCCAACAGATTAAACTATACTTTTATGGTTTTGTTCTTTTTCTTCATAATTTGACGTGTATCTTTCCAAGCCTTTCACAAAGTCAATTAAAGTTGGTTTGACAATTACATTTATAATAAGAAGAAACAGTAAGATCTCACAATATCACTTTCTAGTTCCTTGCAAACAAAATGACGATTTAGTTTATATAGTGCTACATATGCCGTGTTTTATACCACCATACTATTTAAACAAAGAGGATGATTGCTTTTTTCCAAATATCTGTGTACAGAAGAAGATATGGTATAAATCTGATATATGCTTTGAACATATTTCATTAAATAATAAATATACAGTATGACACACTATTACTGAAGACCACTGGAGAGACTTCTAGTGAAGATCAATAATAGTGCATTTGTTTCTTATCTGATTTCACCTAGTTTGTTTGCTTAGTGTCAAGAGATAGTGGGGTAGGGGGCTCCATTACCTAATGGGACAAATGAGGATGAGGCATGTAAATAAAGCCAATTTCAAATATACTCCAATATATATAAAAAGGGTAAAAATACTCAGAAATCATCAATGGTCCAGTCTATCCATTTTACACACTTGCCCCAGAACGCCCAGTTAATCCTATGAGCAATAAGAAAAAAAAGTCAAATATACGAACAAAGAATGTCCAACAGAAAAATAATACCTACCAGATTTACATATAAGTTATTAAAGCCACAAAATTAGAACTCAGAAGAGAGTGTTGTATAATGTACTTACAAATGGATTTACAAATGTATGAATATCAACAGAAATAAGTTTATAATTGCAGGAACTGTGTCAAACTTAATTGAGGCAAGTTGAATAATACTGGGCTAGTTTAGGGCTAAAAATCCCCCATTTTTACCATTAATGTGATTTTAAAAAGTTAAAAACTCAGCAAGCAGAGGGATGAAAACATAAAAAAAATATTTCTTAAAGCTGTAGATAGCCATAACATCATTAATATTCAAGTATTAAATATACAGACCAAACTCTGAAAAATTTCAATGTCTATGACAAATGATGGAGTTTGATCAAACACACCATTTTAGTTAGAAGGCAAAAGTCACCCTATGGGCCTAATACACAAGTAAAGGTGACTCAGGTGTGCATTTAAGGGCCTCCTAGACAGGTTACATGTCTACTTAAAGCCTTGATTTTTGGAAAAGAACATATCAATATCTTCCAAGATGATATTTCAGCTCTATGAGCCACATACTTTGACAGCAATAGGGATTAAAAGTGGGAAAAAATCCAAATATTGGATCCCTGTGGGACTTTTAGAGACCTCAATGTGACCTTAAAATTAAAGCTTCAGATTTCAAATTAGTCACACACAAATATTACACATAGAATTTATATCTAATACATTTTGAGACTTCTCGGGATTACCATTTTCAAGTTAGGGCAAAATATGTGAAAAAATACGGCAAAATATGTGAAAAAATGTCGGAATAGGGTTACTTGGATGAGTGGCTATGGTCATCATACACAGGTTAAATGCTTATTTAAAGCCTTGATTTCTGGCTCATTTAAAAAGAGCATAATAACATATTCCCAGATGAGATTTCAGCTCTATCAGTAACACAATTTAACAGTCACAGGGCTTAATTATGGCAAAAAGTCCAAACATTGGGTCTGTGGGCATTTTAGAGACCTCAATGTGACCTTAAAATTAAAGCTTCAGACTTCAAATTTGTCACACACAAATATTACACATAGAACGTAAATTTAATACAGTTTGATACTTCTCAGGTTTACTATTTCCAAGTTATAGGGCAAAATATATTTAAAATGTCGAAAAAAGGTCACTTGGGTTGGTGTATGTGGCCCTCATACACAGTTTAAATTTTTAATAAAGGCCTACATTTGTGGCACATTTAAAAAGAACATATTGATATATTCCCGGGTGATATTTCACATATATGAGAGACATAGTTTGAAAGCTACAGGGCTTGAAAATGGCAAAACGTTCATAAATTGGGTCTCTGTGGGCAATTTTGAGACCTTGAGTCAACCTTATAGTTAACCCTACCGCCCTTAAATTTTTCACAGACAAGGATTACAAATAAAAGTTACACCTACTGCAGTCTGAGACTCATCAGAATTACCACTTCCAAATTATAAGGCAAAATATTGGGTCTTTGTGGGCCTCAAACACAATTTTATCCTCAACTTATACTCCTGATTTTCAGCACATGTACTAAGAATATATTAATGTGTTCTCAGATAAAATTTTAGCCAGATCTGATGAGCCTCATAGTTTGTGACCTAAAGGGCTCTAAGTGGCCAAAAGTCAAATTTCTGACCTTAAGGTGGCCATAACTTCTTTATTATTGAGAGTTAAAGGTCACCTTAAAATATAGATCTTCCTTTGGGCACCCTTAACAAGTGTTCCAAGTTCCAAAAAAAAATACTGATCCATTTTTCACGTACACAAGGAAATTTCTACTGCTGCTGCGGAGAGACAGACCTGAATCCAATATATCCCTGGGGCCGGTTTCATGAACAGACTTAAGCCTTGAGTCAGACTCAAAAGTTGAGACTTTGTCTCAAATTTTGGAAATATTTTGCTGAGTCTGTGGACTCAGACTCAATGCATTTCACAAACAGGCTCAACTTGAGACCAGGCTCAGTCACAGGCTCAAATTTGAGCCCATCAAGGAGGTGTCTCAAATTTGAGTCCAAGCTTTGATGCCAAAAAACACATACATGAAGCAATACAATTTGTTCCAAAATGAAATTGATAAATCTTGAAATCTTCTATTTTATTTTTTAATTGCAGCCAGATATTCAATATTTACTAATAAAAAAGTCAATAGAAGTGACATGCTTTATAGGCTATTATCAAGTGACAGGCCTCAAGGGTGGATTCAAAGCCAGACTCAACCTCAGTTGAGTCTCAATCTTATGGATGACTTAGAATAATATATTATCATATAATTTCTTTGTATTATGAGTATTAAAGATATTTAAAATGATAATAATCATGCAATATAACTTTTTAAACTAAAAAGAAGCCCACTAAATATGTGAAACGAGATTAAAAAGTTGAGACCATAACTTGAGACTGGTCTCAGCTGATCCACCCTTTGTGAAATCCATTTGAGCAAAAAACTCAGCCGAGACAAAAGTCTCAGATTTGAGACCCTGATTCAGCCTTGAGTCTGGCTCAGTTTGAGACTTTTCATGAAACCGGCCCCAGACTTTCGTCTTGGGACATAATAACAATTGAGACGGTTTGAAATAGACAGCAGGTTAATTTGGTGATTTTGAAACAGCCAAGCCTATCGAAACCTAGCCTAGGTTTGAAAATGACATGTGCTAACAGTTTCAAAAAGGTAAGTAAAATTATAAATAGTGTAACTTATCACGTAGACTTCATAATGAATAACCTATTAATGGAAAATAATTAAGTGTGAAGTAATCAAATTTAAAACTATTAGATTTTTAGTGCTTTGCAGAATCTATCATTACACAGAAATTGTTTGTATTTCATTAAGAAGATTTAGTATGTATCTTTTGTTACAAAAAAAAATAAAATATTTTGTTCGTTGAAATGACATGCAAATATTGATAAGTATAAAAGTACAATATTAAAATGAAACAAAAACAATTTGCCCGGCCCTATTGGAGTTAATATGTCACTTTGCAATATAATTGTTAATTAACAGTGGTTTCAATGAAAATATAGATGCATAATATTTTGAAATCATTGTACTATTTTATATATATATATATATATATATATATATATATATATATAGTATACGTGTGTTTTGCATTTAATAGTTTCATTATTAAATGACACTGTCAAAGGAACTTGTTTACAAAGTGTACACATGTTTTCTGTAAATCAAGAAACTACAGATAAATGTAAACAGAACACACCAATATATGTATGTTATTGGGGGACGTCTTATAACTTTAATGTTTGATAGAAATTTTATCTATTATATCAAAAAACTCCTTCTTCAAAGACATTTTAACCACTGTTTAAAACAAATAATTGCTGTCAATAACTTTTAGATAAATTTACACCATTTTTACGTGCCATTTCAACCCAGAAGGTTGTTTTTTTAGGATTTGCCAAACATGGGTGTTTTTGTGTTATTTAAAAAAAGTTTTGATTGTACATACAATATGTTGTGACATTCCATGTTGTGAAATAAATACTCTGATTTGCCTGTCCTAATAAAGTAAACTTTGGTTTATGTTAGATGACGGAAACCTACTTCCATATATGGTAATAATCATATTGAGCTCTATGTGTTCATTGGAGCGTGTATAGTTGATTCCAGTACTTCGAGTACTGTGTCATTTCGGTACTGGATGAAACTGTGGTTATTGTACAGGCGTGTTTAAGGTAAGGCATATTTTCCCTTTATGGCTGAGTTATTTTACAAGATACGTAACGTGACTACTTTTATATTTACATAATATATCACTAACCCAGTATTCAGGTATGTTCATCTTTGAATGTTTGTTGCCCTCATACGATAGGGTTAATTTACATATTATTTGGTGAACACATTAAGATTGTACTTAGACTGCACAGCACTTTTTTCAGTTTGATGAACTGTCACTTTGTTCCAACGGAAAGTTTTAAATTAAGTATATGTCTTAAAATAATTCATTTTGTTGTAAAATACATGGCTGTTTTTTGAAACGGACAATTGGACAGATTATTGAAAATAGCAGACATGAAGAGAGTTTAAGTCAACAAATTTTCCGTTTCATTCGAACCCAGTTAATTACACATCCAAGGATGCTGCGCCGGATCGCGGCAGGTTTCCTAATATGGAAAATTTTGAGTAATTTACGGATCATATCTTACATACGTGGACTCGTCCATAATGGCCTTATTGTCCTTGTTGCATCCGCCATGGATGCGATGTGTCTGCAAGGGCGCCACGGAAAAATCAAACTGCTTGATTTTTCCATAAATGGTTTGTGGACCTTATAGTATCTGTAATTGATATCCGTAACTCATCTGTATATCATCCATAACTCGTCCTTAACGTCCTTAAACCCACTGGGTATGCCCTTTGTGGCATTCGTAACATCCTTGACTCATCTGCACCCATTAAGGCTCGGATAATTTCTACGGATATCCCAGGAGGCTGTAAGGATGCCACTGGATGTTAACGGACATTGCCGGAAACCCAAAGAACCAATAAGAACCCAGTAAACATAGCAAAGGTTTATAAACGTTTATAAACGTTTAGTAAACCTATAAACGTTTTTTAAACCAAATATAAACCTAAATATTGACAATTATTCAACATTATGGGTTTATAAACGTTTCAGCGACATTAGTTTGGTTTATAAACGTTTATAAACATTTTTAAACGTTTATATATAAACGTTTATAAACATTTATATATAAACGTTTATAAACGTTTATGCATAAACGTTTATAAACGTTTTTAAACGTTTGCAAAGAGTGAAGAATATCTTAACCTCACTTTCATTTGGGATAATGACATCAGCACAGCCATTTTGAGAGAAACTTGAGAAATATTTCTGTTACGATATCTTGCTGTATCACTGTTATTTGAAGCCATCATTACATTCTAAGTAGAGATATAAAAGTATATAATATTATCAAATTACATACTTCTATATATCTACTTAGAATGTAATGATGGATTCAAACAACAGTGATACAGCAAGATATACTTACAGAAATATTTCTCCAGATTTTCAACACGTGTATAAACGTTTATGGGCAAACGTTTAGGGACCCATCATTTTAAACCTAATCTAAACCGTTGCTAGTTAGGTTTATAAACGTTTATAAACGTTTGTAATGTTTACTGGGAATGGTCCTGGAAGAAGGTTATGGCTTATGGGTATGAAATTTTTCTGCGGATATGCACAGACATTCAGAGTCCTGGCCCAGAACAATAGGGACAGGGTTTACGGATGATAAGGACGCTTCACAGACAATAAGGACGGGGTTTACGGATGGATTTGTGGTTTCCCAGGCCACTCGGGAAGTTACGGAAAGATGCTTTCTCATGGACAAAAACCTATATAAGGGGCACTTGGCTTGGCTTTTGCTCATACACATTTTGCATTTCAATGAGGATACAGCAATTTTTGGAACTTTACAGCACATACTGTATATGTTTGAGGATATATTTTGCTGGCTATTTTTTTAAAATAGGAAATTTGGTGGATATTTCTGTAAAATGCCACCAAAGAAAAGGTCAAAGAGGAGAGGCAGTCAGGAGGGAGAGAGGATGTCCACCCAGGCCCGGGCCAGGAGTCCAGAGGTGGATGAGTTGAGTTGTGTACCAGAGACTCAAAAGAGCCAGTAGGCAGCTGGGGCAGACTAGGTCGTGGTGGGAGTGGTGGATCCTGTGGAGATGTCGGACACAGAGCAGGGTGACATTGGGCTTGAAAACAGCAGGATTCAGATTCAAATGATGAGGATACACAGGGCACACAAGCTGCTGGGGGACACAGAAGGGCAAGGACAAAGGCAAGGGCAAGGCTGACCAAAGGAGCAAGAAACCCGCTGTTCTGTTTAGTGCTGAGGAGGAGCAGAACTTGTGGTCTTTTTACGTGACAATGAAATTCTTTACAACAAGCGTTTAATGGACTACAAGGATAGGTCAGAGGGAGGCTGTGGAGGCTGTGTGATATAAGTTTTGTGAGAACAGCTTGAACAAAGATGCCGGCCAAGGATGGTTCCAGAGCCAGTGCACACTCATCAGAAAGGTCACTCACATGAAGTCAGGCCAGGGGAACCACAGCTGACAGAGAGGCAGAAATGGATCAGAGACAATTTTGACTCCGTCAGAGAACTACAGCAAAAAGTGAATTTAGGAGTCCCAGGGGTCTGCTTCTCAAACAAGTGCAGCAGCGGGCTCAGCATCCAGACGGGAGACTGTGCACATGGAACCGTTCCAGGATACTTCTCGTCCAGAGTCAACTTGTGACCCAGCAGACATCTCACACCTGGATACACACACGTATTACTAAATCGCGTGCTGTCAGTGTGATGTCAACCATAGCAGATTCCAACTTCCAACCAGCTCTTTCAGAATCTCAGAGGGGGATAACAGTTGAAAGAAAGACATTGTGGTTAAAAAGTTGAGTGATGACAAGCCTGATAACTGGGCTTCTTTGATTGTCTAAAGGTGGAGGTGGTACAACTACCAAGCGACTCATATGACGAGTTTCAACAAGAGACATTCAACTTATTGATGAGACTTAAACGTAAGGACAGGAAGCAGCAAAGGTACCAACATGGAATCAGCACGAGCATGGCCCAGACCGTCATGGACAGCCAGGCCTTGACGTCGCACCAATATCCTGTGTCTCACACTCAGATGCAGGCCCCACAGCAGCAGATGCAACAGACATTTACACACGTACCACATGGACTTCCACAGCAAGATTTACAGCATTCACAGCAGTACTTTCAACAGACATTTACTCAGCCACATGCACCAGCTCAACAGCTCCACAGCCAGTTTCCACAGCAAAGCAAACAGCCACAGCAACACTTGCAAGTGATGTTAGCCCTACAGCAGCCAATGAAGCAGCAGCATCAGACAATCCAACCACATCAGCCAATACAGCATTCCATACAGTCACAACAGGTGCAGCCCCCTCTAAACCATGGATCTTAATTATTAGTGTACTTTATCCTTGTTAGCTGATAGTTTAAGAAATATAATGTACAAATATCAATAACCTTCAGCAATATGTTGAATATTATGTAAAATAAAGTATATACAGTTGATAATATAACCACTTCTGCACATGCACGATGGCGTAGAAATGGGTAAAAAGACAGGAAGCAGAAAAATTTCACAGGAGACCTGGACAGAAACTTGGTCTAACATTTCATTTGCCATGTAAATACACTTTTAGAATAAGTGTGGGAATCAAAGGCCAGCAGGGTAACGGTGATAGCTCTTCAGTGGCTTAAAAGTGGTCAGTAAGTTTAACATCTGATCACATCTCCTTAAGTCTCACAATTGTCATTGCTGTGGGCCTGTCCCAATATGAACCTGGATTTTGAACCCCAACTTTGACCTCTTTTAAAACTAATGAGACTTGATCAGTTTTTACCCCACAGCCTTTGAGGGCCTGCAAGGTATTGTTTTCGCCCATGACGTCCCAATGGGTGGGTGTGAGGGCAGCGAGAAAAAACCTTGTCCAGGCTGTATCTCAGAAACCGTGAGCAGTAAGATATTGATTCTTTGAATGGACATTAAATGGGAGTGTATGTGTGCCATGCCATTTTGTGACTTGATTTGACTTTTGACTTTGCTATAGTTACCTTGACCTTTAAAATTCTTGTCTGGGCCAGATCTGGGTGTCTGTAACATGTTGGAAGTTAATATTTGCAGGGTCATCAGTGATGGTGTGTGTGTGTGTGCAACATTATGGTATGACCTTGGTTTGATCCCTGATTTTGGTGTACTGACCTTGACCTTAAAATCTTGTCTGGGGCATATCTCAGAAACTGCAACTTGGAAGTTTATACATGGTAGAGACATTGGTATGTGTGCAAAGTCATGGTGTAACCTTGGTGTAACTTTTAGCCTTGGCTTTGCTGGAATATTTTCCCCTGCCATATTTGAGACATATTTCTCTTATCACAAAGGTGTAATGATTGCTGCAATTGATTATGTCTACTTTACCTAATTAACCATTTTACAGCTTTTAGTTACTAATTAACGCTGTCACCTTACTGTTGAATCATCTTCTTTTAATACTTCACATATATTTTCTTGATTTAAATGTTATTTAGACTTTTAGGTAACTCAGAGTCTTAGACTGTATGTTCTAAAAGTCTCCTGATTTTTGTACTGCTTCACGTCTTATGTATCTCATGGGGTCCGAAACTATTTCCCCGGGCTGTGGGGTACAGACATCTCCAATGCTATTTCGAGTAATGATGTCACTCGAAATATATTTTATAAGAGGAATCCTTCAATTTTCTATCCAGTCATATTAATCATTATGGCATTTAGCTGATTCTCTCCATTTAGTGAATCTGAGTTTGAAATGGACTTAAAACACCAAACTTGGACCTTTGTTTTTATTAATTTGTCACATGCTTCAAACGTAGTTCAAACAAGTTCAAATGAGTTTGGTTTCCCTTATTCTGCTGGATCAGGGCTAATTGGCATCATTATGATATTATAGTTTTAATATTTACATGAATACAATGAGATGTATTTTCAGTAAAGTATCTAACAAAAGTTGTTTTTGCATCCAACCTCTACAACATTGCTGCACAAGTTGAGTGAATCTTGTCATCTTTATCTATACAAGTTACAGTGTGTATTGTCCAATTGTTATATTAGTTCCTACTTGTAAAGATGCTTGTACAAGTTGCAGTTAAGGATGATATTAACAGCCTTGGACAGACATGTTGGTGGACTGTTTCGAGCAATTATATGGGTAAGTAAAATTGTGATTGCACAAACCAGTATGTTTAACTGAGAAAATATTCAAAAATTATTGTTGAATGTATTTACAGGGAGTTGAATCAACAATCTTAAAGACATACAACCATCATGCAGAGTGTCTACCCTAAAACCACTGCCATAGTGTTCACAAATATAGTTTTGCTGGGAGTAAATCTGGTGTTATTCAGTTCAAAGCTCAACTCTGGTGCGCACAATGCCCATTCATCAAAATTATCAAATTCTGGGAAAACTGAATTGTATGTCAACCATTTAGATCCTGGGATTATTTACGAACATAAACGATTGGGATTTTCAAAGTCACTGAGTAGCCCTAAATATGATCCTAGCTATAAAATTCCTAGCATCGAAATTACAACTCTAGTCAACTGTGCCAAACTCTTAACTGGTTCGCAGGAAGAATTAGTAAAAGCAGAAACAGAAATGTCACGGAGACCCAAGGTTCCAGTTTACGAAGAGAACTACTTGGACTGGACAAGGGATTGTGACAAATACAAGATGGCAAGAGGTTTTGTAACATCGCCACTGTCTCAAGAAGAGGCAGAGTTTCCACTGGCTTTCAGCATTGCCATGTATAAAGACATAGAACAGGCAGAGAGGCTACTCAGGATGATCTACCAGCCTCAGAACCTCTACTGCATCCATGTGGACATCCAGTCATCTGTTCTGATACACAGGACCATGCATGCTATTTCCAACTGCTTCCCAAATGTTTTTATTGCCTCACACCTGGATAAGATCAAATGGGGAGATGTGAGTGTGTTGTTGCCAGACTTGAACTGCATGCGAGATTTTGTCAGGTGTGTTACAGCCTCATGCATGTAAGCCTTGTAATTCAATAACAGACTGCAATATTTGTGTGTAATTAGTGGGGACTTACATCTGGCCTTGACAGTTTTCAGTAACTATAAAACTAGACTGTAACATTGCTTTGGGGTCATATTCTCGCACAAGGTGGTGTTTCCTCCTCCCTTGATTCTCCTGGAAGGCAATCTGGATCAGGTAACAAATTCAGAATTGTTTTTTGTTTATTTTGGGCAATATCCACATCCATGATTAAAAAAAATATTCATCAAATTGGGGTTATATGTTGATATAAGTCTTGGTCCATCTCAAGCTTAGTATGGATCAATGATTCTGATCTGGAATGAAAACTCAAGAATTTTTGTGGTTTTTCAACACTATGTGCCCTTACACTTTTTGTATTGGTGTTGAAAGCTATGACTTGTGTAATTCTAATTAAAAGTTCAATGTATTATCACTATTATGACACCAGACCTCTGTCTATGTTTGTATGATTTAGAAGAGCCTGGAATAGTACCAGTGTTTTCTATCCAGGTATTGACAACAGGTAGTGGTCTCTTTGGCCATGTGGATAGGGTGTTGGACTTTTGGCTGGAAGGTCTGAGGTTCATTCCTCAGCCATGTCATTGAGATTGTTTCCTTAGAGAAAGCCCTTTATACATAGGTGTCCTTCATCACAGAGGAGTAAAAATGGGCAAAAACACTACTTGGGCAGGTTAGTTTGCAATAGACCGATATCCTGTTGAATGGTGTAGAAATACTCTTAAGTTCTTTTGTGTCAAAGAAACCAGAATGAGGACAACTAAGGATGAAATTACCTACCTCTTATTGACAAGTGGGATTTAACTAATACCCTGTCCTGAAATGTCTTTTTAGGTATTATAAAGGCAGGTGGAAGTACTACATCAACCTGACTGGACAGGAAATGCCACTCCGGACTAATTATGAACTGGTGCGGATTGCAAAGATATTCAACGGTTCCAATGACATTGCTGGATCCAAATCAAGGTTTGAACCTGACTTGAATAATTTGCAGACTAATGTTGTATATTACCCGGTGAACTTAGGCTTTCTTGAGTAAATGTGTGGAAAGCAATCATATTTTGATCAGTATCTTGGTGCAATGTTAGGAAATCAGAAAATCGTCAAATTATATACAAAATGGGATACAAACTTGGGCATTTTGGTTTTAGCTGCACAACTCACAGCTTGCTCTGTTAAGTCATTTTTCGCATTTGCACAAGATGAAAAATACAAAATTTGAAATGTATATCAAAGTGACATCAAACAGCAAAAATGTTTTATATACTTTCTACTTATTTTCCTGCACCTAAATAATTATTGTGTCTGTTGTTCTATATTTTCAAATTACCTCTTCTGTTGTAAAATCCTACTATTATCTGACCACAGTCTTACTCTGCAAGCAAAATGGCTGGATAATATGGACTGTTTTGTATAGTAAAGCTTAACAATATCGATAATTTCTTTGATGTCAAACAGACAGTTTCAAGTTTAATATAGTTTGAAAACTACTAGCAGTATGTTTGAGTATTTTCATAATTTATAAGTGCTTTATATTTCAAATCACCATCACTCATATGGTGACCTTTTACATGAAATGTAATCACGTTAAGCCCAAAACTCCATGTGTGCTAGTGTATGTCACACCAGGGATGATGTATGAGCACACTATATGCATTTTTGGAAGATTGAAAACAAAATAAATACTTTTGAGTGTACATGTTGAAATTCATGTGGACATTAACTTAGATGGACAATGCAATCAGTTTTGTGCACAAATAGTGAAAAATAATGTATTTATGTATATTACGCAATACTTTTACAGATTGAGCACATTCAATGTAAGTTTATCAATGAAAATGTACTCAAACATAATAATCTATACAATAAATGTGAAAATTTGTTCAAATTCTGGAATCATGGTAAAAGTACCTGTTTAGTAAGCAAATAGTTTGCTGTTCAATAGTTTAATTAAACTTACTAATACAGTGTCTTGTTTAGTTTGTTTCATGCCTGTGAGAGAGCCGATTACAGAGGTTGTAGGTCTTGTCACACCTGTGGGGTGTAGTCATGGTGAACATCTTTTTGTGTTTTGTATATTCTGTGTCTATAGGGTTGAAATATAACATGGTCAGTTGCATGTGGTCATACCAGTCCAGTAAGACCTTTCTATTTATCGTATTCCCAAATTCTGGTCGGATGAAACAAGGCCGAACAAGTGCCAACAAGGCCAAAAGGGGTTTTGGTCTACTAGCGCAAGCCCCAAAGCCATCAGAGACATGAGTAGTTCACTGAGGTGGTCACCCATCAAAGCACTAATTTAGCCCAGTACTACTTACCTTCGTTGATGAGATATGTACTCATCACGCTATGCCACAGTTCATGAAAGTGCAGAGACATAAAAAAACAAGAGAAAAAAATTGATCCCTAAAAGTGATCCCTCGCTAAAGCTGGTGCTCAATAAAGTTTCCGATTTGTCTGTGAGCTAAAAGAGGGCAGGGTGACATAATTTTGATTACACTGCTGGAGTTATCATGATAAGAAAAGTGTATTTTCAATATCTGGAGAAATATAAGTATTATATATTTTTCTGTGTAGGGTAGAAAAGGGTGGAATACCTATTACCTACCAACTTGAGTAAGTCCCATCACTGAACTATCTTCAGCAACAAATTTTGGGATCAGTCAACTTACCGTTTCTTTTTGTGTGTAAAAGATGGCAGGGATAAATGTATATGGTTACATTGCTGGAGTCAGGACTCAGTACAACCAACAAACCATCTTTTGGTCAGTCTGCAGTGTAGATCAGGGTAGGCTGAAATACATATGATCAGACCAGTTGATTAAGTGCCACCCAGAAACCATTTTCTACCAGATATTGTGGATGTCAGTAAACATTTATTTTTGTTTGTAGAGTGGAAGGTGGCAGGGTGAAATACATATGGGTACACAGGTGCGGTAAGCCCTACCAATGGGCTGTCTCCTGTTAAAAAAGTATAAATATCCCAAACAATTTTTGAGTGCAGAGCAGAGAAGTGCAGGGTAATGTACCTGTGGTCATACCATTGGAGTTCATCTGACCAATCAACCATTTATTTTATATACTTGGTACCCATACAACCTTTTATTTTTTTGCTTGCAGGGTAGAAGAGGGTAGGGTGAAGTACAAATGGTCACACCGGTGGAGTAAGACATACCAACAAACCATCTTCTACAACACATATGCACCCAAATCTCCACCCCCTCATAACCTGGAGTTCTTCAAGGGTGAACTGCATGGTTTGTTCAGCCGTGGTATGGTGGAGTACATCGTGGGAAGTGACGTGGCAAAGCAATACTTGGACTGGTGCTGGGACAGTGGTCATCCCTCAGAACATTACTGGAATGTACTCAATTACAACCAGCATCTGAATGCACCAGGGAGTTACATAGGTCAGTGTGTACAATTAGGAACACTTTTCCTTACACTAAAGAAGAAGTTATTAATTTTGCAAAAGGTGTGGATCATATTGTAGATACAAAAAAAAACACAAAATTTTTGAAACCTAATTTTTACCCCACAGCCCCACAGTTGGGGTATTGTTTTCACCCATGGTGTCTGGATGGGCGGGCAGCGGGAAAAAGTTTCTCTGGCCTGTATCTCAGAAACTGTAAGGTGTAGGAAGTTCATACTTGGTAGGGACATTGGTTAGGGGGTGTAGGTGTGCAACGTCATGGTCCGACCTTGATTTGACTTGAGTTTGAAAATCTTGTCCGGGCTATATCCCAGAAACCGTATGGTGCAGGAAGTTGATACTTGGTAGGGACATTGGTTAAGGGGTGTAGTTGTGCAATGTCATGGTCTGACCTTGATTTGACCTTTCACCTTGCCATAGTGACCTTGACCTAGAAACCGTGTGCGGGCTATATCTCTGAAACCGTAAGGTGTAGGAAGTTGATACTGGGTAGGGTCGTTGGTTAGGGCCTATAGGTGTGTATTATCATGGTGTGACCTTGATTTGACCTTTGACCTTGCCGTAGTGACCTTGACCTATAAAATCTTATCCGGGCTATATCTCGGAAACTGTAAGGTGTAGGAAGTTGATACTTGGTACGGATATTGGTTAGGGGATGTAAGTGTGCAACATCATGATCTGACCTTCATTTGACCTTTGACCTTGCTGTAGTGACCTTGACCTATAAAATCTTGTCCGGGCTATATCTCGGAAACTGTAAGGTATAGGAAGTTGATATTTGGTAGAGACATGGGTTAGGGGGTGTAGGTGTGCATCATCATGGTCTGACCTTGATTTGACCCTTGACCTTGCCATAGTGACCTTGACCTATAAAATCTTGTCTGGGCTATATCTCGGAAACTGTAAGGTGTAGGAAGAATTTTACTTTCATAACTTCCCATTGTAAGAGATGGAATTCATCAAGTGAGCCACAGATTTTGCTCCAACACCACACATAAGCATTCATTAAATGTATTACCACTTCCCTATGCATCGTAATATTCAAAACATCTAAACCATAATTCGGCCATGCAGATGTAGATAAAGAGTGTTGAATTTTAATTTACTGATTAATGCTGTCATCTTGTTATTGAATTCTCTTGTTTTAATACTTCATCTTTACTTGCATTATCTTTCTTTTAAACATTATTTCTCCATTTAAACATTGTTTGGAACTTTATATAACAGACAGTGCTCTGAAAGTATCCTGAACTTTGTACTGGTACAGTACTTCTATATCTCGTGGTGTTGAAAATATTTCCCTAGGCTGTGGGGTACGGGCATCTCTGATGCTATTTTATTATGTTAATTCATCCTACCTGTTGGACAATTTCTAATCCAGTTTGCGCAGACTGGGCCGGCCAAATGACAGAAAAAGTTGTCCTGTATAAATACCAGCAAGCCAGTACTGTGCATTCGCCTGATGACACATCATACTTTCTTACTGTTTTGCTGTGACATCATAGCATCTTTTTCATTTGGCGCAAATACTTTGCAGACAGATTCTAAAAGTTACAGATTTTGAATACTGCAAGTGTTGAAGTTTCTTTAAATCTTTGGATTACTGTCACAATAAGGATACATCATGGCTCCACCAGGACAAAAACGCAGGGCTGTGGCCATCTTATGGCAGGCTTTTTTTGTTTTGCTTTTTTTTTGCAGTTTTTGTGCAAGATGCTATGATAAAGGCAAGGGAAGTGATCCATGTATTAGTAAACAAGAATGTGCCTTCTGTAATGTTTTTATCAGTGAACAACTTTCTCAGTTAGCTACTTCCAGTTACAAAAGCAAGATTTAAAGGAGAAATCTGTCAAGTCTGACACTTCCGTTGACATTAGTTCCTCCTTCATAGACCCATCCCTGGTATGGGTAACGGGGGTTGTGGATGGTCAAGGGATGCTAAAGTCTCCCGGTTCGAGTGTTTCCAAAGAAAAAAAGAAGAGACTCACTTCTCTTGATTATGACAACAAATCTTACTCTAGTAAACCTGCCAAGTCATCCACAGACAAGCCTGTCCACCAGTGGTAGCAGGTCAGCCAGGTCTTCTGCGAAAATTGATGCCTTTGACCAGAAATGGTGAAAAAGCTGGAAGCCTTACTGATTGCCAGAAGCTTGGAGAAACCACAGGAACCAGCTTTTGAAACTGTCAATGTCACGCCGACGCATACCCCACCAGCCCTCTCTGTGAAAGTGACCTTTTTTTCAAACCTTCAGATTTGTCTGGCATCGACCTTCCAACTCAGGTTATCAGCAAATTGTCATCTGAAAGGGCCAGGAAACAAAGTGAGTCGGATATGGATCCAGACTATGATAATGAAGCTTCTGACCAACCAGAAGTCAGCATCTTTCATGAGGACAGCAAGTTGCCTGACCATGACCACAATCTTATTGCTACAGATCCAGATCAGAGCCTCTCAGAGGACCAAAGGTACCCTGAGACAATGAGGGGGATCTGGTATTTTATGGGTTGGTCACACATCCCTGACATGGAAACTGCTGCTGCAAGATGACAACCTCTTTGCTGGTCCTAAGCTTCAACCAAATGGAAATGTGTCAGACTGTATGCCTACTGATGAGTGGCTTTGTACAAAGCTCAGAAAGCTGAATGTTAGGGTTACCTTCCCTGTGCAGGGTTACCCTTCCTGCAGCTCTGAGGCCAGTGTTCTTCTCCAAGACCAGTTCGTCAGACCAGCCAAGTTACCAAGCCGGTGCTGGTATGGGCTACACACAAGAGAAGACCTCCATCTCTTCCCCTATGTCGTCTTGGAGTACTGACACCTCCAAACTTAACAGCATTTACAGTAGGATATCCAGGGCTGCTGGTATTGCCCCAACTTCACCAGCATCTCATTAGATCTACAACCAGGCCGCTGGATTCAACCGTTACCATTATAAGGTACAGGACAGCATGCAGAAACAACTGAAGACAATATAGGCAGAACAGATTAAGGGGAAGTCCGCAGGAAGCCGATGAGCTTCAGTATCTGATGGATTTTAACAGAAGCATTAGGAAGGCCATGTCCAAAACCATGGAGCACCTCAGTGACTTTGCTTTTGTGTCAATGGCAAACTTCATCTTGACTATGCATGACCCTTACCTCTCACATCTGATAAATGGTATCAACTGTGACACCCTTACTGCCTTATGAACTGCTCCACTCCAGATGGGGAGATATTGCTATCTTTGATATTGCTATCTTTGAAAGCAATGGACATACTCATTCCAGCTCTTCTCACCAGAAGGGTCACTACCACCCTTATGAAAGGCAGGAGAAGTGTCCAAATAGCAAATCTGATAAGCCAGCCTGGAAGAACATAGGTTCACGTGACCATGGCAAGATGTTCAAGTGTAAGGCCAGTGACTACTCGTCATGAGCTGCCAAGGGTCAGCTGTCCAATAAATGACAATTATTGTGTAAATGCTCCAGTTTATGCAGGAGAGCTGACCAGAGAGGCGAAAGTTTCAACTTTGTTCATTGTTGGAGATTAAAATATGTGAAAATGTTTCCTGTATCAATAAATTGAGTTTTGACCAGCCTGTAACAAATGTCCAAACTGCTGCTAAAGATCTACCTGAAGTGGCAAGACTACACCAGTTTTGGAAAACTTGGGAAGCCTAAGGGTCCGTTCCAAGGGTCATAAAAGTTCTCAAAGAAGGATACACTCTCCCCTTTTAGACCAGGTCAAGTCTGACAAGGTCACTGACCATCATAAACTGCTATGTCAGTCCTCTCAGAAACTTCTACATGACAGAGGCATTACATGCACTTATGACCAAAAATGCAGTAGAACTGGTCAAAAATCAGAAATCTGGGATTTTTCAACTGACTATATTTTGTCCCAAGACCAAACAACTGGTGTAGACCAGTCTTAGACCTCAGCAATCTAAAGCAATTCCTCAAGGTGGGGAAATTCAAGATGGACACACTGGAAAAAATAAGGACTTCCCTCCAGACTGGGGAGTGGGTAGCGTCCATTGATTTCAAGGACGCCTACTTCCATATACCCATTCAAAACCAGCCCAGGAAGTACCTGCGGTTCCATGTCCAAGATCAAGCCTACCAGTTCATCTTAAGTACTACCGTTTGGTCTATCCACAGCACCCATGGAGTTTACGGTAGTGGCAAAGGAGGACAAACTGATGGTCTTAAGGGTATAAGGATCCACCAATACCTAGATGACTGGTTGGCAAGAACCAGATCTCACCAAACCTGTCTCCAGCATACACAAACTCTAGTAGTAATTTGTCAGGAGTTAGGTTAGATGGTGAACATGAAGAAATCAGAGCTGGACCCCAAACAATCCTGCAACTTCCTAGGTTGCCAGATCGACTTGAAAGGGGGCAATGTCAGACCCACACTAGAGGGTTGGCAGACCTTAACTGCAGAAATACAAGATCTGATGGCCAGATCGACCTGTCAGGTCCCATAGCTGATGTCGCTCATAGGGCTATATGACAGCCACAGAAAAGGAAGTCCACCTAGGTTGACTCCACATGAGGCCCATGCAGTGGCACTTGAAAAACAGTTGGTGGGTATCAGAATCACTAGAGAAGGTGATCCCTATCCCCAGGTTGCTCCACCCCCATCTAATGTGGTGGGTGGAAGAAGATAATGTGCTTCATGTTCCACCATTACACCCACTAAAACATGCTCTGCAGATCTCATAGCTATAGCCACAGTGGTTGTCTACATACAAAGATGGGGGATGAAGTTGGGCACTCTGTGTTCCCTTGTGTGGAGAATCCTGATCTGGTGCTCCTGGAAACAGGTGACCTTGAAAGCCGGAAAGATTACAGGCTGACTCAATGTGGTAGCAGACAAGCTATCCAGGCTAGGCCAGACCATCCAAACATAGTGGTCTCTCCTAAAGATCTTGAAAGCAATATGTAATGGGTGGCATCAACCTCAGACCTTTTCGCTACAAGATTCATCAACAAACTGACACAGTTTGGGTCACCAGTTCTAGACCCGTTGGCCTGGGCAACCAATGCACTCGGCCTGCCATGCTAGGATCTGGATCCATATGCCTTCCCACCAGTAGCCATCCTGGGCAAAGTGGTGGTGAAACTGCAGGACTATTTTCTCATTTGTAGCTAAATAACACAAGGAGTAAATGTCAAATATCTTCAAAAGTATTAGAGTTACAGAAATCTTTTCAAATATGTTGTTCATCTACTTTTTGGTAAGCTATCACATAGTAAAGTTTCAGACCTGTTGCACCTTGGATAGCTGAGTAATAGCTACTTTGAAATTCTGACTGTTGAGTAAAGCCATTGTAACTCCAAAACTATTGCAGTTAGAGTGTTTTCCTAAAATATGTTGTTCAGCTACTTTGTCCTTAGCTATAAGATGGTACATAGTTTGGGGTTCTATTGCATGCCATAAGTGAGTAATAGCTATTTTCTCATTTGTAGCTAAATAACAAAAGAAGTAAATGCCAAGTATCTTCAAAAGTATTACAGTTACAGAAATCTTTTCAAATATGTTATTCATCTACTTTTGGGTAAGCTATCACATAATAAAGTTTCAGACCTGTTGCACCGTGGATAGCTGAGTAATAGCTACTTTCAAATTCCGACTGTTGAGTAAAGCCATTGTATCTCCAAAACTATTGCAGTTAGAGTGTTTTCCTAAAATATGTTGTTCAGCTACTTTGTCCTTGGCTATAAGATGGTACATAGTTTGGGGTTCTATTGCATGCCATAAGTGAGTAATAGCTATTTTCTCATTTGTAGCTAAATAACAAAAGAAGTAAATGCCAAATATCTTCAAAAGTATTAGAGTTACAGAAATCTTTTCAAATATGTTATTCATCTACTTTTGGGTAAGCTATCACATAGTTAAGTTTCAGACCTGTTGCACCATGGATAGCTGAGTAATAGCTACTTTCAAATTCCGACTGTTGAGTAAAGCCATTGTATCTCCAAAACTATTGCAGTTACAGTGTTTTCCTAAAATATGTTGTTCAGCTACTTTGTCCTTAGCTATAAGATGGTACATAGTTTGGGGTTCTATTGCATGCCATAAGTGAGTAATAGCTATTTTCTCATTTGTAGCTAAATAACAAAAGAAGTAAATGTCAAATATCTTCAGAAGTATTAAAGTTAGTGAAATCTTTTCAAATATGTTGTCCATCTACTTTTTGGTAAGCTATCACATAGTAAAGTTTCAGACCTGTTGAACCTTTGATAGCTGAGTCATAGCTACTTTCAAATTCCGACTGTTGAGTAAAGCCATTGTATCTCCAAAACTATTGCAGTTAGAGTGTTTTCCTAAAATATGTTGTTCAGCTACTTTGTCCTTAGCTATAAGATGGTACATAGTTTGGGGTTCTATTGCATGCCATAAGTGAGTAATAGCTATTTTCTCATTTGTAGCTAAATAACAAAAGAAGTAAATGTCAAATATCTTCAAAAGTATTAAAGTTAGGGAAATCTTTTCAAATATGTTGTCCATCTACTTTTTGGTAAGCTATCACATAGTAAAGTTTCAGACCTGTTGAATCTTTGATAGCTGAGTAATAGCTACTTTGAAATTCTGACTCATTCACCTACTTTTGGGAGAGCTTTCACTTGAAGTTTCAGACCTGTAGCTAATTACTCACCTACTCAAAATGAGTAAATGCTAATTATCTCTAAAAGGATTGCAGATAGCCATTTTTTGTCAAATAACTCATTCACCTACTTTTGGGAGAGCTTTCACTTGGTGAAGTTTCAGACCCATAGCTAATTACTCACCTGCTCAAAATGAGTAAATGCTAATTATCTCTAAAAGTATTGCAGATAGCCAATTTTTCTCAAATAACTCATTCACCTACTTTTGGGAGAGCTTTCACATGGTGAAGTTTCAGACCCATAGCTAATTACTCACCTGCTCAAAATGAGTAAATGCTAATTATCTCTAAAAGTATTGCAGATAGCCAATTTTTCTCAAATAACTCATTCATCTACTATTGGGAGAGCCATCACTTGGTGAAGTTTCAGACCCGTAGCTAATTATTCACCTACTCAAAATGAGTAAATGCTAATTATCCCTAGAAGTATTGCGGATAGCCTTCACATGGTGAAGTTCCAGACCCGTAGGTAATTACTCACTTACTCAAAATGAGTAAATGCTAATTATCTCTAAAAGTATTGCAGATAGCCAATTTTTCTCGAATAAGTCATTCACCTACTTTTGGGACAGCTTTCACTTGGTGAAGTTTCAGACCTGTAGCTAATTACTCACCTACTCAAAATAAGTAAATGCCTATTATCACTAAAAGTATTGCAGATAGCCAGTATTTCTCAAATAACTCATTCACCTACATTTTGGAGAAGTTTCACATGCTTAAGTTTTTTTATGAATTTTTAAAATAAATTTTAATACATTAAAATTAATTAAATCATGCACTAAATCAATTATAACTTGAAAAGTACTGCATTTAGAGCACTTTGTGCAAATATGTTATGCAGCTACTTTTGGGTCAGCTATAACATAGTAAAATTTCAGACCTGTAGCTCATGGCATAGCTGAATAATAACTACTTTTAGGTTATCACTGTTGGGTAAATCACTTATAACTTGAAAACTTTTGCATTTACATTATTTAGTTTCAGAATGTTATTCACCTATTTTGAGGCAGCTATAACATAGTAAAATTCCAGACCTGTGGCTCATTGCATAGCAGAGTAATAGCTACTTTCAAGTTCTTACTCAACACTAAATCATTTATAACTTGAAAAGTATTACATTTAGAGCATTTTGTTAAAATATGTCATTCACCTACTTTTTCCATAGCAACAACATGGTGAGTAACTTGGGTGTCTATCTGAATAGCTAAGTGAGTAATAGCTACTTTTGGGCTTTTCACTAACTTCCATCATGAGTAAAATCACTTGTAACTTGAAAACTATTGCATTTAGAGAATTTTGTGCAAATATGTTATTCACCTACTTTTGGGTCAGCTATAACATACTAAAATTTCAGACCTCTAGCTCGTGCCATAGCTGAGTAATAGCTACTTTTGCCTTGCCGGTGGATACATTTTGCATCTGGCCACAGATGCATCCGTGGTCTAGTCTCTAAAAGTATTACAGGTGGGCAATTTCTTCTAAATAAGTCATTCACCTACTTTTGGGTGATCTACCACATAGTGAAGTTGCAGAACTGTAGCTCTTTAGATGGCGGAGTAATAGCCACTAAAATAAGTAAATGTCTTGTATCTCTAAAAGTAGTACAGATAGGCTATTTCTTCTAAAGACGTGCTTCCCTACTTTGAGTTGGTCTGCATAATGAAGTGCCAGAACTGTAGCTCTTCGGATGGCAAAGTAATACCTACTAAAATGAGTAAATGCCTTTTGTCTTTAAAAGTATTGCAATCAAACATTAAACTTGTCACTTCTACATGTGCCTCCATCTCGCAGGAAAATTTATATTCCACTATCTTTAGGACATCTAATTTATACGGCGGGAGATAAATGCATGCGTCAGAATGCTTGTTTTGAATATGCTGCAGTGACATTTCAACCAATCAGAGAGGTCACATGACCAAAAATTTCTTTTTTCGATGGGGAAGCTTGTCCGGATGATAACTTGAAAGGAATTTTATCAATTCACCTGAAACTTGGCAAATACATTCATTCTATTAAATTCTGGAAATCATTAGATTTTGGCATTGATTGGTTAAGAAATGGCCGAGTAATTAATGATTAATTAATCATTATGAATTTTCTAAATAAGGAAAACACAAAAATGCTTATATCTCGAAAACCGTGCTAGATAGAGTGATTTCAACGAAATTTTTGACCAACAGGGTATCTCTGCAGAGTAGTTATCCCAATTTTCAAAAAAATTTTGTCTCGCCAAAAATGGCGGGCATTTTAAATTTTCGAATTTTTCGCAAAAATTGCACAACGCAAAAATGCTAATATCTCGAAAGCTGTGCTAGATAGAGCGATTTCGACGAAATTTTTGACCAACAGGGTATCTCTGCAGAGTAGTTATCCCAATTTTCAAAAAAATTTTGTCTCGCCAAAAATGGCGGGCATTTTAAATTTTCGAATTTTTCGCAAAAATTGCACAACGCAAAAATGCTAATATCTAGAAAGCTGTGCTAGATAGAGCGATTTCGACGAAATTTTTGACCCAAAGGGTATTTCTGCAGAGTAGCCATGCCAATTTTCAAAAAAAATTTTGTCTTGCCAAAAATGGCGGCCATTTTGAATTTTCGAATTTTTGCGCAAAAATGCTAATATCTCAAAAACTGTGCTACATAGAGCGATTTCGACGAAATTTTTGATCTTCAGGGTATCTCTGTAGAGCAGCTATCCCAAAGAGCTTTCACTCGGTGAAGTTTCAGACCCGTAGCTAATTATTCACCTACTCAAAGTGAGTAAATGCTAATTATCTCTAAAACTATTGCAGATACCCAATTTTTATCAAATAACTCATTCATCTACTTTTGGGAGAGCTTTCACATGGTGAAGTTTCAGACCTGTAGATAATTACTCACATACTCAAAATGAGTAAATGCGAATTATCTCTTAAAAGTATTGCAGATAGCCAATTTTTCTCAAATAACTCATTCACCTACTTTTGGAAGAGCTTTCACATGGTGAAGTTTCAGACCCATAGCTAATTACTCACCTACTCAAAATGAGTAAATGCGAATTATCTCTAAAAGTATTGCAGATAGCCAATTTTTCTCAAATAACTCATTCACCTACTTTTGGGAGAGCTTTCACTCCGTGAAGTTTCAGACCCATAGCTAATTATTCACCTACTCAAAATGAGTAAATGCTAATTATCTGTAAAAGTATTGCGGATACCCAATTTTTATCAAATACTCATTCATCTACTTGTGGGAGAGCTTTCACATGGTGAAGTTTCAGACCCATAGCTAATTACTCACCTACTCAAAATGAGTAAATGCGAATTATCTCTAAAAGTATTGCAGATAGCCAATTTTTCTCAAATAACTCATTTCACCTACTTTTGGGAGAGCTTTCACTCTGTGAAGTTTCAGATCCATAGCTAATTATTCAACTACTCAAAATGAGTAAATGTGAATTATCTCTAAAAGTATTGTGGATACCCAATTTTTATCAAATAACTCATTCATGTACTTTTGGGAGAACTTTCACTTGGTGAAGTTCCAGACCCGTAGGTAATTACTCACCTACTCAAAAGGAGTAAATGTGAATTATCTCTCAATAGTATTGCAGATAGCCAATTTTTCTCAAATAACTCATTCACCTACTTTGGGAAGAGCTTTCACACACGAAAATGAAAAATTGTGAATATCTCGGAAAAGCTATTTCTCCTCCTTTAATGCTCGGCGGGAGATACACACCACAGCAGTGGTCTTGTCAAAAAATTTTGTCTCCCCAAAAATGGTGGCCATTTTGAATTTTCAAAGTTTTTGCAAAACACAAAAATTCTTATATCTCGAAAACCGTGCTACATGGAGTGAACTCAACAAAATTTTTGACGTGCTGGGTATCTCTGCAGAGTAGCCATGCCAATTTTCAAAATATTTTTGTCTCGCCAAATATAGCGGAACTTTTGAATTTTTTGCAAAACACAAAAATGCTTATATCTTGAAAACCGTGCTAGATAGAGGAGACTGCGCTGACTTTGGTTGCCACAACAGTATAAGGCTAGAAACGAAGAATTTTTCTTAATACTTTAGCATTCACCTTTATATCCTTTTCGGGACACTTTGTTTTTGCTATGCAAAAACATTATCTTTTTTTTGGCGAGCGATCCTCTAGTTCTGATTGTTAAAGGGTGGCCCAAACATGCCCTGGTTTTGGGATCTAGTGGCCATGCCGAGCCATATTCCCTTGTGCCTGCCCAATCTGCCCACCCTGCTCACAAAGACATTCAATATCGGACCCCCTCACAGGAATCTATCCTACATAAATGTACATGCTTGGCTCCTAGAGCCTCAGCAATCAACGAGCAGGGCATCTCTGAGGCAGTGGCAGCATCAATTCAGGCTCTTCAAAGATCAACCAGATCAATCTGGTGGACCATTTTTACAAAGTGGTGCCTCAGTAATCGGGTAGACCTCAGGACACCACCTATAAAGTCCATAGCAGACTTCTTGCTGTATTTATTCCAAGTTGCAGCCAAGTATCATTGATGGTTACAGGTCAGCCATTGCAAACAAACTGGGAAGCTCACCCATTAATGTCACCACAGATGACACTTGTCTCTTGGATAGTTTCCACAGAGACAGACCCAAGGGTAAGAGGTTCCTCCCTTTCTGGAACTTGGTAGGGACATTGGTTGGGGGTTGTAGGTGTGCAACATCATGGTGTGACCTTGATTTGACCTTTGACCTTGCTGTAAATGGTCATGGTGTAGTCTTGATTTAACCTATGACCTAATCATAGTGACCATAAGTTTGAAAATCTTTTGTTATTTATTGGATTCAGTAAGGTGTAGAAGGTTGCCACTTGATAGGGACATTGGGTAGGGGTGTAGGTGTGCACTATGGTGTGACCTTTAACTTTGGCTCTCCCAAAGTGTGTTCACCTGCAAGATTTGAGACATGTTTCTCTTATGAAAAAGATATGTAGATTGCGGTAACTGATTAGTTTATGTACTTTTGTATAATTGTGTTATATCTATTGACAGCTATACTCCAATTAATAAAATTTACAGCTTTGTAATTTCTAGTTTACTGATTAATGCTGTCAACTTACTATTGGAATGTCATGATTTAATACATTATCTTTACATACATTTTCTTTGTTTGAGATGTTATTTTTTCTACTTAAACATTATTTGGAGCTTTGTATAACTGACACTGCTCTGAAAGTATCCAGCTCTTTGTACTGTTTCACTACTTGTATATTTCATGTTGTTGAAAATTATTTCCTAAGGCTGTGGGGTACGGGTATCTCTGATGCTATTTTCTTCTAAAACTTTAACGGTTTTGATTTTTTAGGCTTATTGGGATTCTCTATTTTTGCTTTTAAAAACCATTTTCTTGTTACATTTTGGAAATGCCCCCTGATGGAGGCCTGCATTGTCTCAGTGTTATTTAGTTTACGATCTCTCTATAAATAAAATTTCACTCTGCAACCATAATCAGATACTAGAAGCTATAATCTACTTTAAGTTTAGAATATAGGACATTCTACATAAACGAGTTAGATAATATTGCAAATTTTGTACTGAATAACTCACACTTAAAGTTGATTGTGTTGTGTATAGCATACAATAAGGTTCAACTGTTAAAACTGTTATATACACTCAAGAAATGGAAACAAAGGTCAAATTTGGGGTTTTACATACCATTCAACAGCCAGAGTCATACACAAAGCTAGAGGTTACTGCCTGTGATTAGATGTGAAACTTGTTAATCACTAGGCCACCATGGACATCTAGGTGGAAACAAAAAGGTAAGGTAAATTCTAGAGTGGTTTAAAACAGTGCTACAAGCCTACTTCTCAACAGAGGTTTGCTGAATATTCTGATAGTATGCCTAGTAAGGAGCTATGATATTAGGTTTTTGGTAATATGCTTTAGCTAAGGTATTAGAATAAAATTCTGTTTGGTGGCCACTTTGAACTTCTTAACATTTACACTAAAAAGTAGGTGGTTAGTGCTACAGGGTACTTGCTACAATAGATTATCACCAAAAAAATGTGTAAGACAGTGCATTTGAAACCTGATGAAGAGTTTGGCTTTGATTTATGTTAGATTCCTTTCAAAAAAGCTATAATGCATTGAAAGTGTATTTTTGTACAATACATTTCCAGGTGACCAGAAAGTGGCAGATACTTATGCACCTGAGCCCATTATTCGTGCCAAGAACTGGATTTCATACTACAACAACCGTCAGTGCTGGGGTAAGTTTGTGCGGGGAATCTGTGTGTACGGCGTGAGAGACTTACCTTGGCTACACCAGCGGCCAGAATTATTTGCCAATAAGTTCCACTTGACCTACCACTACCTGGCATACGACTGCCTGGAAGAGAGACACCGGAACAGGACACAGATGAAAGAACAGGTGCCACTGGATGAAGCCTTGTACAGAAACTTGCCTACAGTTAAATATAGTAGAAAAGATGGCTTGTTGTAGCATAGAGCTGTAACACAGTTCACTGCTGTGATCAATTGCAAGACCAGTTAGTCTAATTTTACAGAAGATTGGAAAAGATTGATTGTACCAGCTGAAAGGTAGATTGGTGAAAATCCCATTACATAGATAGTAGCATCCTAGTGATTTAAGATAAATGCTCACTTGTAGAGAGTTTTAAACATGCAAAAAAGTTTTTGACAGGCAGCAATAACTGTCTTATTAGTATCTCGACCTTTGCAATCACCAATATAGGTCATACATCCTGTATAACTTTTCTCCCAGATGTATAATGGGAGCTGTTGGGAGGATAACTCACAACAGTAGAACAGAGGTGTTAAATGTGCAATTTTAGTCATTAATTCCTGGTGAGATATGAATGTGTATTAATCTGTAATGCACAAATAATGTGGAATGAATTCTGTTTAGTCAGTATGGTTATGTACACACTGTATAAGATGAAATGGGTACTGGTTAGTAATTATTTCTTCTGTATTAATGAATGAGTGCAAATACTGAAAAAAGAACCTGTTAAATTTTGAATGTTTATTAATCTCGTAAACATAAATTAAAGTAATTATAATTCTAACAAGTCAAAAATCAAAATTTAACAATTGATGGAATTTTTATCTGCCTTAAATTTCCATGATTACAATAGAGAATTTCTTTTGTCATATGAAATATCAGTCAATGTTTCTTTTTGACCTCATATATCTTTGTTGCTATGTGTTTTTTGGCAAAAGACATTTTGGTTGAATTTTGCTGGATTAATAATATATGTCACATTATATGTCAGATATATTCAAATACATACCATACATTATATTAAAAACTTTTGGACATAGTAATTTTGTTTTTTTTTCTATGGGAGGGGTGTCTTTCTGGTAATGTACTTCACTTATTGTTCCTTTTAATATTTCTACATTTAAACTTACATTGCATTCATATTTTACAAACCAAAGTATAAATAAATAATAATGAAAAATATAATTGCAAACTTCTTGGTAAAGTCTGATTCCCTCTAAATGTTTACACCAGGCTGATCTGAAATAACGTGGCATACTCAGGTACAAGCCTTTATAACACTGAACAAAATGGGGAAAAATTCAAAATCCCATGAATGTTGAACAGTTTAACAAAGTAAAAATTGTTTTGAATTAGTTCCTATTTTATCATTTTGCATGAGTATAGACAAGGTTTCAACTTATTCTCAGATAAAGTTGTATCATGCTGGTCGCCTCAGACCTTAGGTGACCCTCTGTAGTTAGAATAAATCCCAAAATGGTTTCAGGATTCACAAGCGTCTTTTTGAATTCATCAGGAAAAGAGCCTTCTTTGAGGGAGCAAGTTACAAGGGTAGTTATGGGCGGTTATAAAATGTCATTACAATCTTTTAAGAGGAGTACAAGTATACAGAAAGGATTTAGCTGGACATTACTTAATCTTGTAATGAATTGCGTCTAAATGCACATAAATAATGGCCTTGAAATCAGAAGGCATCAAGTTGCAAGATAATTTGTGAGAACCTTATTTCAATTTGCATGAAATTTACCTTGTTATTATGTACACAGCTGTGTCTAATTCATGTTCAAATTTTGTTTATATTTGGTATTGCAAAATGTGCTGTCTGACATACCGCCAACAGTGTAACTACATATTGGAGTCACACGACACAGAAAACCACTGTGGTTATATGACAAATCAGTTTCAACTTGGTCTTAAGTTTATGACATTTGTGCTGGCTAAGACTTGCTTTATGGATGTTATTTATGATCATTCTTAGCTCTGACAAAATCCTAGATTTAAGACTGGGCTAAGCCTAAAACAAGACTAAGATTGTGACCTTTTGTGAATACAGCCCCTGATATATTTACACAAGTGCACCCTAACATAAAATGTTTTACATGGACTGGATCATGTCAATGGTACAAACAGTTTGATGGAAATAGTACTGTCCTGTACAATTGTACCTGATTATAAGAGTGATCATTCATGAAGACAACTCGCTTTTAAATTTATTTTACAAAATGTAAAGGTATTTGGTGTCTCAATTTTAGGTTAATGAGATATCCAAATTGTTGTAAAATACATGTATGTAAAAAACCTGTACAGATGAAATAAAAACATGCTGTTCTGGCAGATCAACTCAATAACTTGGACAAAATAGAAAATAATGAAATACAATTCACAATATCTGAAATGATGTTTCTTCTGACACTCTTGTTCAGTGTAAGAAGCAAAAATGACAGATTTTAAAGTAAAGTTGACAATTAAACATAGCCCAGAAAGAAACTCTGTTTTCCTGATTTAACTGAAAATCAAGTAACATAAAAACAGAAGAAGTCAAATTTGAGATATTTTATTAGGCATGTAAGTAAAAGAATATATATAACAGATCAGGCAATTCTTTAGAATTTCAAATAGAATTTAAAATTTAAAAAAACCACCAAGCCCAATATCAAAATGGAGGAATATGGGTAGTACAATCACTGGGTCTGATGGCAGGAGACATGGATACATTTTGCAAGTATGGCCAAACTGAAGAACCTGTGCCATTTTATTCTGTAAAGCTGTGTAGTGACCAAAGTCAAACGTGGTTCCTTACCTCTGAAAAGTGTGTAAATCCATGTCCAGAAAGTGAAATGTTGACAGCAGTTAAACTTTACCAAAGGGAATCCATCATGTGAGTATGTTGGCAAAATGTGGGGCAGTTGGAGGGCGAGGCCTGCTGGTCAAAAGAGTCATAAGAGCTGGCACATTGCACAGATATATGTTATTCGGGAGCTGAACATCATGCTGGGCCTTGTGGTCCCGCAACATCTTGGCCATTTGATCAACAGATGAGCTAATGGTGGTTGAAATACCAAAGGAAATGCTTATTGCATCAAAAGCAGCTTTGCTATGGAGTGCAGTATTTGACGTGTGTAAAAATGTGTAAGATGCCAACAAAAGTACAGTTCTTAACAATAATGGATCCGACAACAGGACCAAGCTTTGGAAATAAAATACATGGTGAAAGATCCCTCTTGGTGTGGGTCTAAAACATGAATAGAGATCACTGATATACCTTGAAACCAGATGATGGGTTAAACTCTGATGATTTGGAAAAACAAGGCAAGAATTTGACTAAATACTTCCAAACATGTCTAGTCAGTAGCGTGACGTGTTTTAAATGCCCTGTACTGGGTCATCATTGATGGTAACCATAGAGAAAATATCCTGGTCCAGTGAATTTAATTTCTTGGCTGGACAAATAGTTGTCAAGGAGATTGTGATGTCTCTGTGATGTGATATGTCATTATGACTGTGATTTCAATGACTAGTGACTGATGACATCAGTTGGTGTTTGTTGTCAATCACTTAATACATTGAGGTGTAGTAAAAGTGTTAATAATTGAACACGGTTTCGCCGGAGAAGCTCATCAGACGCATCAATAGTGTTACTGTATGGTCCAAAGGGTAAGGGCGATTTTCCTTGAATGGATAAGAATCTAAAAGTTGATTCATATGTGGTGTTTTACTGATGTATTGATCACATTGTAAGGTTCAGATTGGATACATGGTCCACTTATGACTACATATAGTCCATCTGAGTTATCCTCAAGGGGTATAATCAGGTACAGGGGGTTGTGGGGTTGATTGGGTATTGTGATGCGAGTTAGCTAAGATGTCTCTCAAAGCAAAGGCACTGGAAAACCAAACCCCTTGGGTCTGGCGATGACAGATTCCACTTGTGAGTGAGAAAATATATTTTTTTTAAAATGAGGCAAATTCCTCACAAGGAAATCTAGGAAGTTACTCCTGTATATTGAGACCTTGTGGAGCATTGGTTCTGAGTTGGTCTTGCCAATGCCTTTCAATTTTCCTCCTGATATCTAATGGCTGTGGACTTGGGGGGTTAACATACACAAAATCAACTACTTGCATTTCTATATCGACCAACCCTGAGTGGTCAGATTGATTGAAATGTTGTCCAATCGTATCTTTGGTATTCTTGGATGTGATATTGTAGAAGTTGCCTTGAAATCTGTCCACAAGTCTCCTCTTTGTCCAACGTATTGTATTTTGCATGTTTTGCATTGTAATACAATGTATTAAATTGCCACTTGCAGTTGACCCTTATTTTAGTCAAATACTCCTGTTGTGTAAAAGTGCTTGTGATGCGAAATAAAATTAACCTGTGATGATCAGTAGAAAGCCAATGACCCGTACTGCCAATAGAAACAACTGTGTTCAGATGTATAATTGGAATTACTGAAACACAGCTATTAAATGGCTGAATTAATCCAAGAGCACATGAATGAGATTCTGCACCTAGATGACATCAAAGGTCAAAGTTGTGGTTTTACGTCATGTTCAACAACCAGGGGCCGGATTCAAGAAAAATTTATTTTAGATGTTCCTCAGATTTGAGACCTTTTTCTCAGCTGGGATTCACAAAAGATCTCAGGTTGAGATTTGGCTCAGATTTGGTCTCAAATCTGAGACAGCCTATGGGGATGACTTAAATTTTCATAAAATAGAGTGTATGTAGTAAAAAGTCTCAAAACAAAATGAAAATTCCCATGTATGACATATTAATAACTTTTAACACAAAAACATGAAAATATACGAAGAGTTGTATGAAACTAACAGTAAAACATTTACATTAGTAATTTACATGAAGGGTTTGTTTTGCTGTTTTAATCAGTTGTTTTGTATGCCAGTACAAATTATAGTATCAAGTAAACATTTTACTTGATAGAATATGTTATAAAATGTGAGTACATGTGGTACAGCTGTAAATATGAATGTGTATGCTTTACACTAATCTCAACAGAATGTTACATCAATTTTGATTGGTGTAGACTCAAAACATGTCCGAGATTTTGGTCTCAGCTAAGATCCCTTTCGTGAATCTCAACTTGAGCAGAATCTCAGCTGAGACTAAATTCTCAGATTTGAGCGGCTAAGACTTGAGACCTTTTGTGAATCCGGCCCCAGGGTCATATTGATACAGGTCATTGGCACTATTGCTTGTGGGAGTCAGACCCACACAGAGGTGGCAGACTGTAATTAGATGCCAGTGTTTCTAACCACCAGGGCACTGAGGACCTTCTTCAGTGACATAAGCAATCATATTTCTATGCATAAAACAGATCCATTTGTACATATGAGAAGTAATGACTGGTGTAGGAGGAAATCCATCCGATGAACACCTCCCACCCGCGTTGGGAAGATATCCCAGGATTTATTTCCACTTCTATGAAATCTCCCCATCCTTTTCTTTGTATAGATATAAAACATGCTGAAGCACTAAGTATAATTCTTAAAAAGGAAAGGTAGGTAGCACACAAAAAGCCAGAGCATATTTGAAAAGTCAAATCAATCTCCAGGAACAGGTTCAATAAAACTAGATTATAAATAAGCGGATTCTTTTTATTGACACATTAAACATATTTATTCAATGGGTTTTGTGGTTTATGCTCTGATACAGTAAGATGTCCCACCATTCTGTATCCAATAGGAGAACCAACCTCAAAATATTTTACCAGACAAAACGAAAAGTAATATGGCCATGGTTGATGATAACTGTAAGATGAACCAGCCTTGCTGTTGTCAGAGTTTTACATCTTGTTAAACAGCCAGGGTTGTATTGAGACAACCCTCAGGATTTCCCACTTGTAGAGGTCGACCTGTGATTATATTCAAACTTGTTAATCACTGAGGATCTATGTCATCAATTATAAAGTTCTACACTCACTATCACCTGGGCCAAAAAAAAAAAAAAATCCCTTTAATTGATTGTATCAAAGTATGGAAATATAATATTGATGAAAACCTACATGTATTACATGTCTACTTATTTTCAAGATTACAGTACTTAAAATATAACATATAACAATAATTCATGGTAATATATATTCCCAAGAATATGATCAATATCAACTTTGTGCAAAAATTAAACATTCAATGTGGCAATTAAATTGATAAACATCAACATAATAAGACGAAGTTCAGAAAACAAAATTAAGTGGTGTCGCATCCCAAAAATTTCAATAAAGTGAATAGTTTCAATTTCAGGTCTTTATTAAATCATTACTGAAACCTTTAGGAACTCAACAGTGGGAAACCCGAGAGCTATCAAACCTCATAATGTGTTCTATAACACATAGTTAAAAGTGAGACAAGAAAAAAAAGACAATCACACTACACTTACTGGTTTAACACACACACATTTAACTCCTGTGCACACACGGTAAGAATGTGTTAAGAACTCAAGTTAAAACCATTGAAATCTATGGTTAAAACTGTCTTATTCAGGCTATCTCTACAGATGATTGAAGAACTGTGCTAAAAATGAGTGATAATGTGTATAAAATACAGAAAAAAACATACTTTTTACATACGTTTATGTGTAATAAAACAGGACTTATGGTTGACTGTTTGATTACACTGTGAATGAACCTATGACACCATTGGGTGTACAGTTAACAAAACGTGTGGAGTGGGAAAGCATATGGTTATGGCAGTAAACAGCTTGAAAAAAGTTACAGAAATTGACTTAATGTAACCCTCACTCAGATGTAAAATATGTCTACAATAATTGAGCTTATTACATGTGCATAAATACTCTTCCCATATGCTCAGCTATAAGGATTCTGAGCTAATAATATGCAAGACTGATACAATATCTTCACAGACATACACAAAGCCTTACAATGTTTTGAACATACACATTCTCTGTGAATTATTAATGAAGCAATACATTGGTCAGACAGCTACAAAGGACCAATATTAAAAACAAAATGATACATCTACAGTTAATCTATATATTATTAAATGCAACAGTCTGTTTATCCGTCTGAATCATCTGACCAATCAAATTCTCACATGAGACCATCACAAAGTGCAGCTCCCCTACCGCTGCCCGCCGAAACTTGGCACAACTTGGACACAAGAACCTTATTTTTGCTTGTTTTAAGTGTAGTTTCATGGCTTTATGTTTTATTAAAATATGAATAATCACAAGCGCAAGCTATAAAGATATTTGCCGACATAAAATCAAAAGAATAAAAGTTTTTATAATCTTTTTAATGGGCGATAATATAATTTCTACATGAACTCGGCACACACACACACCCAACTTGGCAAAATTTGCATACGGAAAGTACCGAAGTTATTTAATTATTGCTGTCGTCACTTCTACTTCCCTATTTGATGTGCAAAAATGCACGAGTTTTTCCGATGACAACCGAAAGTTATTAAATATTGGAACTTACGTTTTTGTGCCATTTTAAGGTTTGTGCCCTGATATGGTGTCAGGCAGTAGCCAATCAAATTGCTTGTATTTACCTCAACAAATAAACATAGCCCAATTTGTTTAGCCTCATCGCTACACAGGCCAATAGCAGAAGCTATCTGATAATGTCATTCAGATCATATTTTGAGTTAGTCACATATACACCCGGGGAAGGTCGATCCATTCACTTTTAAGTATTTTTACATCACTTCAGTAGTAAAGTCAATCATTTATCCAATGTGTTGTTCAAAGGAGACAGATATTCTATTTAAATATTTATAATGGTTCTGCTTTAATTTTTTTTACTTTCCAAATGATCAATACAAGTAGCTATTAGGACTAAGTTTGCAAGTGGACAGTAAAACCACATAGAAAAAAGTCATGACAGTAAACAAACAACATTCTGCACCCAAAGTAGAGCCAGTATTTCTTCGTGTTCATTGGGTTCTAGTCGGTGTAAAAGCGAAAATAAAATAGGGCATAACAGTTACAAAAAAAAGAAACAGTGATCACAAGAAAATGTTTTTTTTTTGTTCTATATTTTTTAATATTTACTCACAAAGTTACAAAAAAATTAGTGTCCAAAACCGGTATCCCTTTACCTGGAGTGTAAATGATTAACATATGAGGGAGTTACACAGTTGTGAATTATTTTACATAAAAATAAACAAACAAGAGAACACACAAATGGCCATTCCAATATTTTGCATTTTGTAAAAAAAACAATTATAAAATAAACAAAAATATCTAAGTACAACGCCTCCAATTTAATTGGAATATTATTGGAATATTATTGAGGCTGTTCTGTGTATTCCCATACTATTAGGTAAATGAAGACCAGATTCTCTCACTGGCTATCTCCAGGCAAAATGTGTAAGTTTCTTCATTATTAAGACGTTTGCCAATTATGTTACAAAGAAAATGCTTTATCTTATGTTACCCAAGAAGATCTGTATGCCTTTAGAATGACAATCAGTTGAATAAAACAAAAGTAACACTACACCCTTTGTGTTTGGTTGGTCAATATTTCAGTCCACATTGAGTTTTCTGAAGTGTGACGTCACAGCTTCAGGACGTTTTGATTGGTCCACACTGTAAGCGTGACTGGTGAACTCAAGCAACTGGTCTCTGAATGATTTCTGCTGTATTTCTGTCAGAAAGTTTTCTGTAAACAAAATTGCAACTCATACAAACACTTTATAACTCAAGTGGTGTATATGTTAATTAGTATTATATAAATCATAAATATTTATGGCCTCAAATGTTAACAATTCAATAAAGTGTTCTATTTGAAGTTTCAATGAGCAGAAATGTATTCACTTAAATAAATAATAATCATATGACATCTGTGTTTAGTGACTAATTTTGCCAATAAACACTTTTATTATAAGAGTGGATTCATGTCAAAGATATTATGCATTGCTTCACTAGAATGAAAATTATTTTGTATACTTCACATACTTGATCCATCTACTGATACTTATCACTTCAGGCAATCAATCTTCTCAGGGAGTGTACCAGTTTGTAATATTTATAAACAGCACAGAAATGGTAACATTAATCTGTGGAAAAAGTAAATAAATGGGATTTTTGCCACAATATGTAAAAGTGACAACTGACAAAATCGTGTTAATATCTCTGCAAAGGAGATTATGCAATTGGTAATGCGTTTGTCTGTTTGCAAAAGAACTTACAAAGTTGTGGACAGATACAGATCTTTATGAAACCAAAGGCACAAGAAAGGATCACTGTCTGGATACATGAATTTTTATGGATATTTTATCATTGTACTTACAGGCAATGTTAGAGGCATTGGGCCTTTGTTTGGGTCAGCGCTGACTGAATGATCTTGTACTTGGAATTGTTGGACATTTCAATATTCTTTGTAAATTTTTGCATAAAGCTAGGCTAGTTTTAATGCATTTGAGATTTGGTAATCGGTATTTAACTGTATCCCCAAGGGATGTTTGCAAAACTCTAAGACATACTTCTGTCATTAATGTAATTGCTTTTACCTAGTACTTCACTGACCTGTATCTGTTAAGTACCATAAACTGAAAGTACAGAAGACTTTCTAATTTCATACAGTAATCGGAGAAGTGAATACATACGTATGATGTCATCAATGGGACCCACATTAGGTCCAGTATAGTCATCCGGCAGGTATTCTACAGGTAGACATGACATAGGAATGTCACGATACACCGACTCCATGGTGTCATGGGTTTTGATCTGAAAATCAGTTGGATACAGTGATTTAAATTTTAAAGTCAGATTCAACGCACTGGTCAGATGTGACCATAACACACACTTCAATGTACTAAGTTCCACATGCCATAAACATCTTACAACTTCCTACGTGAGGCTTGGGTAAAGATTCTATCCCATGGGTGAGAAATTACAGTCTAGAGAAGAGTATGGAATAGTTATCTATGGGAGGCAAGATTCCACCTGGATCCTTCATCTAGAAATAAGATTTTGAAGTAAGCAAAATTGCACTAGCCACTTTTTTGTAATTGTCTGAGATTATGTCATTAATTGTGGCTCATGATTAGAAACAATTAATAACTGAAAAATGGTACTGAAGTAAATATGTATTCAACAAGGATAACACGTGGTAATGAACTGAGGACCTTTGGTATTAACCTATTCAGTAATAAAATATATCAATCCACTTCTGCAAAACAGTAAGATGAACATGAAACTTAAATCTAATCTTGGCAATTTTTGAAACTGCACTTTGGAAAAGGTATACTTTTAACCTACAGAGAAACAGTGATATCAATGGAGCAATATGGGTATCTAGAGGTAGGTCACTGTATAGTTTTACATGGTTTGCTGTCTGGATAAGTCATTGCATGAGAAGCTATTATACATTGACTTGTAATAATTCAGTCCTGGCTGTTGAACGGGACAAAAAACATTAACTTTGCAGTATTTCAAACAACTATCCATGAGTGCATTTTAAGACAGCCATTTCTACTAACAGACTTTTTGACTTGGGAGCAGAAAAATATGTTTGGTCTGGTATGGATTAATAGATTAAGCTTAATCTTAAAATCTGAGACATTTAGAACATATATGAAACATACAACTTTGTGTCATCAGCAAAAAGTGATATTTTTAAATCTACAGAATGAAGAGCTCGTCTTTTTCTGGTAACTGTGTGGTATACTTCTTTCATCACATTCCTTTCTATGAAGTAATGTGCTGTAAAGTTCAAACTTGTAAAGTAGCTCCAAAGTTGAAGTATAAAGTTGGCATACAAGAACAGAGCTGATGTTCAAATGACCGTGAGTAAATAGTTACAAACAAGAGAAAATCTCACTTTGATTACTACTTTGCTTTTGACTCAGTTTGAAATATTTAAAAATTTAAAAGGAATAAATTTGATAATTTCGTGCCAGCTTATGTTAATAGGCTACAGTATTCGTCTGTGCTAACTTTCATAATTTTTTTCCATTATAAAGCAAGGTAGCCAGATTTCCTCACCCTGTCTATCCATTTCTTGGGGAACAAAGGCTTCGCAAAAGCCATCATTGCGTCAAATACCAGGCCACAGTTGTAGTAGTAGAATCCCTTGAATCGGCCTGGTGTATTTTTCTGTAAATACACCAAAAGATAAATTAACAAAAAATAATTCAGCCTCAAGGATGTTTTGTTTGAGGGTGCATTCATTTGTTTGTTTGTCTTTCTGTCTCTGTAGTTACATCAAAACTAATGAATAGCATTTTAATGTTTATGAATGTTATAAGTAGATAAGGTCTGATCAAAGGAAAAAAGTGGCTAAATTTGAAAAAGATCTGGATCCACACTGTGGATACTAAAATTGCCAATTTCTTTACTCTTCTCATTTTTAATGATTCTGGGTTTTTGGTTGAAAATATTATGACAATTCTATTCCTTCTTTGTAAGTGTTAAAATGAAGAAAACAGTATTTCAGTGAAATTACAGGGGACCTTCGGATACATCGGCTGAGCTCTGCGATATAGGAGTCCTCTCTAGTCTAGGAATGTTACAGAAATCCCACACAGGTGAATAATTGAAATACTTGTTCTGTCTCATTATTATAAAATAGTGCTCCTTCATCGTTATTAGAGAAAATTATACAGTCATTAAAGGCTAGTCTAATAAGGTAGCCATGGTTTTGCCTTTGATGCCCCTAATTAGATTTGGAATGAACTTCCAGACAATATACGTAGTGTATCATCTACTGCTTCCTTTAAGAGGAAACTCAAACCCTACCTGTCTGTAGAAGCTTATCTGTCATAGCCTTCTTATCACCCTTACATCTTCTTTGGTATGACGTGGCTGTAATTTGGATCCACTATCATTCACTCTGTTTATATATAGCTGCATCTTAGAGTCTCTCAATTGGCATTAAGCGCCATAAAAGTCTACATTATAGAGTAGATTAGATATACTTATACACTGTATTATTGGCTGTCTGCTTTTATATTCACTTTAAGGACATTCTTACAAAGTACAAGCTTATTTCTACACTACACCAAAAATTGTAGTTTTTTTTTTCCTAACCTGCCACTGGGACTGCCACTTGGACATTTCACTGGTCATCATTTTGGTGAGGAACTTTGGGCCAATGTCAGTAAAATCCATGAGGAAGACTGTTCCATTCACCTGCAACAAACAAACTCAAAGAGTAGGTATTTATATCCTTCCTTCCTAATTTACTGTGATGTTAGTGCTTATAACCTCATTAGTTCTCAAAAAATATTGAATCACTGCCTTGTTTCCCTTTGTCTTTGGTGTTTATCACTGCAACCTGTCTAACTGGCTGTAAACTTTTGAAGAGACTGTTTTCTTTTGTACAAAATCGAATCTTCTATAAGAGATCACAATATTATATTACATGAGGTAGAAAGTAGATTTTATGTGTGTCCCTATAAAATTTTTCTGCAGATACTTTTCCAAATGGTTCTTTAACATATTGCATAATCAGTCTAGTAATGGTAAGTTTTGGTTGGATGGGCAAATAGTGCATACCAGTAACTACCAGCTTTCTTATTTATGGCCAGGGTCAGATTCAAACCCACCGGCTCTGTATGAAAAGTGAATATGTTGTCATCACATTTTCATATGTCTTCTTTTTTTCATATATGATGGAGTATGAAGAAATATCTAAAAATTTGAGTAAAATACCACAGAATGTATTTTGTTTGTGAAACATTTTGAGAAACAAACATCGTAGCGGTGGTTTTGATATTCTGAAGATGAGAAAACATTACTGAGTTCACATGTGTCAGTTATAATGATATATACTTACAAATGTGTGAAAAAATAGTTTTGTACTGAGTAAAGGCTGGTTATTTTTCAGTAATATAAGACAATTTCACTAATCATTTCACAAAGATGATTAGGTTTGAACATATTATTAAGTTTTGAATATCCAAAATATAACAAATTTCCATTATACATAATTTAGCCTGAAGCACTGTATCAAGTTATGATAGGGATATTTTTTTGGAAAATAATGTTACAGAAACGTACCTGTGTCATTTCCGACATGGAGATGTAGTGTACAATCACACTGGCCACACGAAAGATCTGCTTCAACTCAAACTTTTTGATGTCCAACTTTCCTGCAATAAAATAATCACATTTCATGTCATTTATCATGTGTTTCATGTGAAGTTCTTTTAGTTAATGCTACTTCAACATTTTTGAAGGTGTATCACTGGATGATCAAGATTCTACACTGTAAAACACAGATATTTGTTGAGCATCTACATTCTTATGCAATTTAAAGCCTGAAACCAGACACATGATCACTGAAAATAAGTGTAATAGTGTTGTACACATGTAAACGCATGAATGCGACACCACATGACCTAGTAGTTATATCGAATTTGGTAATAAGCTAACTGGAATAAATGTGACCCTGAAATAGGGTTCCAAGCCCAAGGACAAACAGTAATGGAGGTATATGGCCTTTTAGTGTGGCTCACCCAAATGATTACCAGACGTTTCGACCCTCCGGACGTTTCGACCGGCTTTTTCCCAGTCGTTTTGACCTAGTTTTGTCCAATTGGATTTGACCCAATTTTAAGGTGGTTTGGAGTATAATATGAGAAGACACAAGGTGATAGATACTTATTTTAGCATATTTTTATTTCAACTCACGGCCATGGCACCCAAGTCATTAATATTCATGAAAGATATGAGGACACAGATTTCCCCTGGGATTTCCTTGCAATATTTTATAAAATAGAAGCACAGACGAAGATCAAATACTTTAATCTACAGAACGCACTGCCCTTGGTATCTTAATAACATAGGTTGAACTGTCTGATAAAAGTAGGTCGAAACGTCTGAGAAAAAAAACACGGTCGAAACGTCCGGTGGGTCGAAACATCTTGATACCACTCAAAATCGACATTGAAGCAGGAGTTATAAGTCAAATTTGAAACTTGGGAAGGATTCACAGGCCACATTTTCTGTAAGTTTTTATATTTACATTTTGGAGTCCTATAACCAATAATAAGGGAGATATGAAGTTTGTTTTGGTATAGTGATACCACTTGACCTCGAAACAGGGGTCAAAGATCTAATTCAATACTTGCAAAATACTCGTAGGCCATGATTTTCTACATAATGCTTTCATATGACGTAACACTGAGGCCAATGATGAGGGAGATGTATTATTAGGTTTTTTTAATATGATGAACCTCAAAGATGTGACATGACAGGTAAGTAACCCATTGACACAGTATTTTTTTCGATAATTTATCACTCACCCATTCTGTAGAGGAGAATCTGACATCCATTTGGTGTTCTCTTTGGCAAAGGAGCCACATAGCTGAAAACATAGCAAAGTCTGAATTAACTCTCTCACAAACACATTTAAATTTCACCCTGGTGGGGCTGCAGTGATATTTTGCTTAACTACTGCTCCCCGACATAGCTTGGCACTACTTGGACACAAAAACCCTATTTTTCCCTCTATAAGTGCAGTTACTTGGATTTTTTTAAATTAAAAGATGCACTAACACGAGCACAAGTTATGAATGTTTTTTTTTGTGTGTGTGTTCTAAGCAAAAAATCACAACAGCCTTTTAAAGTGCTCTTTAAGGGGCGATAATATAATTTCTACTTCAACTCAGAAACCCCAACATGGTCCACTAATTTGCATACGGAAAGTCCTGGGGCCGATTTAACTTAAGGACTTAACCTAAGTATCTTTATTGGTTAAGTCTTAGATTTAAATCTAAGACTTTAGTCTTAGCTAGGTCTGGGACTTAAATGGATTTCACAAAGGGTGACTTAGCTTAGTCCAAGCTTATCAAATAACCACCATGGTTTTCTGTGTCATATGACCTTTATATCCTTCATTTGATGTGTGTTATCTAAGGATAAGGGCTGTTTTGAAATAGAAAACCTTGTTACATCATATAAACTTCCGAAAGACTACTTCAGTTAGGTGTTCTTTACGATTATATTTTATTTACAGCCATTTCAAATTTTGAAGTGGAGAAAAGTTTGTGGTGGCAATATTTAAGTCCTCTTTACAAAATGTAAGCCCGCTACCTCCCAGACTTAAAGTTAAGTCCACTGACTTAGCAATTTCATGGACTTAGCTGCTTTGTGAAATCTGCTAAGTCTAAGACCTCAGACTTAGCATAAATTTAAGACCAAAGTCTTAAATTTAAGTCTAAATCTGGACTTAAGTCCCTTTGTGAAATCGGCTCCTGAAATAAATTGATTTATGTCAGTAGTCACTCTGCTTTCCTTACATGGTATTAATACATCCTCTTAAAGTAAGAGATTTTCTATATTCCGATTTGTATCAGTATCTATTCAATGTGATGGATAAGGCAGGAACCTTTCAAGCATTTACGTACGAGTAGATGTATTTGGCTACATGAATTTTTTTGCAAAAGTCGAAAAGTTGTGGATGGATTTTAATGAAATTTTTGTTAATGTCATCAATAGCACAAGGGGCAGATGGTGACATTTTGTGGGTGATCACCATCTTAGTCCAGGAATGTTTTAAAGGAGTTTTGGTCATTGTACTCGTAAGCTATAGTGAAGGTACTGGCGGAAGTCTGTCCTCTCCAAGTACTTTCTAGTTGTGGTTGTAAGCAATGGAAATATTTTGCCTTATTATTGTGTGATCTTGAAATTTGCATTTTAATGAATCCCATGCCCTGTAGCTGGCCAGACAGTGGTCTCACCTACCCCAGTTTGATGAAATCTAGCATCTTTTTATCATGGCTGTCTATGTCCAGAAATACATCTGGTGACCTGCTCTTCAGACTCAAATTTCCTTCAAACAGCTCCCTTGCGCGGATTTGGCTGAACTTGGCTCCCCTCAGGAAGCGGAGCAATGTTAAGGTGTCTGACAGAACAGGGTAAACACATTTAACATCAGTACATGAATTGAATTTTTGAAACTTTATTAACGATATTGTAGAGAAAAAAGTCAGATCCAGATTTTGAAACTCCAATTACTTGAACTGTGAAAAAAATATTAGACTCAATAAACCTCCACTGTGTGTAAACTAGCAGCCAACACATAGACTGTTGCCTAACTCCAAACATTTGGTATATAACTGTTACCTAACTCAGAACAATTAATTTATGACTGTTGTGTAATGCAGAACACTTCATATATCAGCTCACAAAACTTGATATTTGCCTGATATCTGCTTCAGAACACTTGATATGTGACAGTTACCTAACTAAGGATGCTTGATATGTGAATGTTACGTAAATCAGAACACTTGATATGTGACTGTTTCCCAAGTCAGGTCATCTAATATGGAACTGTTTCCTTAACCCAAAACACCCAATATATGATTGTTGCCTTAATCAAAACATTATTATTTAATCCAGAACACTTTATATGTAACAGTTACCTACAGAAATGATGCAGGATATATGACTGTTAGTTATCTCAGAACATTTAACATTTGACTTTTACCCAACTTAGGAAATTATGATAGTTAAATTTTACCTAACTCAGGACATTTGATATGTGACTGTTAGTTATCTCAGAACATTTGATATTTGACTTTTACCCAACTTAGGAAATTATGATAGTTAAGTTTTACCTAACTCAGGACACTTGATATGTGACTGCTCTTTGATCCAGTCTCTGAGAGCTTTCACTGCTGCCAGTCTATCCTGTGGATTCTCATTCAGTTCATCCTTTGCTTTTTTGATGGTGGCTTCATCCAGTGTACACACATAGTCTGCATCTTCTGACATGGTGGATGTTGTGGGGGAAAAGACTAAAACAGACAAAAGATAACAGGTGAACAATCATTTAGTTTTACTGTTATCTTAACTGGAAGATTTTGCAAAGTGTCTATTTTTGGCAAATGATAAATTAGGTCCTGGGGGAATCCTACGAGTATTATTATTAATCGTCTCTAGCAACCAAAAGTTTGATTTAGATCAGCTGTAAATGGACTCATGACTGAAAAAGTGTGCGGTGATGAGTGCTTAGGACACAAAGGTTTTAAAACAATGTGAACAATCTACAATAGCCCTAATTAGGCTCAAAACGTCATGCCACCAATAAGATTATGCTCGAGGCTACAACAATAGGGCAGTCAGGTGGCAAACATCTGAGACTGGAACGAAGGTATAACATATGGAAGCTACCCATATGACATATACAAAAAACTGTCTCAAATGAGGATGTTAAAATTATAGTATTATACTAGTGCATAACATAAGCATTATATTATTAATCTTCATCTTCAGAGCCAAAGTTAAAGGTCACACCAAAGTCATACTATGATGTTGCACATCTAAAACCTACAACCAAAATGCCTACCGATTAATAATTTCCTACACCTTGTAGTTTCTGAGATACTTGTATAGCTCTGACAATATTTTAAAGGCCAAGGTCACCATGGCAAGGTCAAAGATCAAATCAAAGTCACACCATAACATGACACTACCCCCTAACCAATGTCAATACCAAGTATCAACATCCTGAACCTGAATGGTTTCCGAAATATAGCCAAGACAAGATTTTTTGTCTTTGCCTAATTGTCCAACTGATTTCTCACCTGCCCTATCCCGATACCATATGTGAAAACAATACCCACATAGCCTTTAAAGGTTTTAGGGAAATAAGTCCATATTTAAAGAATATTTTTGAAAATACTTTAATCTATAAAGGAGCAACAGAAAATATAAAACCTTATATTTTAACTTGGGGTTTTCCAACATTCTTGCATGAACTTTAATAAAAAAACGAGCTGAAGTGCTGTAAACAAACCTGATGATGTATGTTACATATTTTTAGGTGCTTCAGTCTCTGGCATGTATCCCTCTTTTGACTTTAGTAGTAACCTGGCACTATTTTATGCAAATTAGTACGCATTCACTCCTTCATAAGAAGCTTCCTGCCTTTTTTCTCTCATTATGTAAAAATTACTTGACAAGAAGTGAAACAACATTTTGCACGCCATCTTTGTTGGGCTTTATGTTCATAATGAATTTTGATGTTTATGTATGTGCATTTTACTTTGTGGATTTTAATCTCTTAACTGTATCTGTGCTTCTATCTTTACATTGTATACACTTTGGAAGAGCTGGTGCATGAACCCCCACTTCACAGGTGTCCTCTCTGGCAACACGGGAGATATGGAGGAAGCTTTGGTCACCAATTCACAGATGAGTACTTTAAGTGACAATGATGACACTTAAATTTCGGTCAAAGTTGGGGTTTTACATCCTGTTCAACAGCCAGGGTCAACTTTTGACACGTTCTGAGCATTGCCAGTTGTCAGACTCTAACCCACAGAGGTGACAGCCTAGGATTAGACGCCAAACCAGCTGATAACTAGGTCACCGAGTACCTCCACTTTAATCTCAGAATCTCAGGTCAGGATCTCAGCAAATCAAGTAAATAATGGTGACGTACATAGATTGACTCAAGGGTATAGACCTGAAATGTGGCATAGTGTGACGAGTACCTGTCTCATCACTGCAGTTAAGCAGCAATGGGCTTCATTTAGACTGGGAAGGGAGACACCTTCAGTGCACTACTCGTGTCACTGATGGTTTTGCGTCTCACAGCAATATACCGAAACCCCTTTGACCTTGTTGTATCTCTTTTTGCCATCAGTGCTTCGGTTTTTGGTAGGTTTTTTAAATGGGTAACAACTTCAGTATACATGTGAACATGTTTACTCCTGTGATAATAGAAACACTTTTATATATGTCAAACTGTCATCAAGAATTTCTTATTAAACTTCTGATGCCCCTGTTCCACCAAGGGATTTATCCCCAATTCGTCCTGGGACCTTTAATCTTTGAGAGTCTGAGAAAAAACGGGAAATGGAATCTTGATCCAGGTGTGGGATCAAGCCCAAATTGTTCTCAGGACACCTTGGGAAGCCTCAGACATCCTCAGACAAGTCATGATCGTTCCCGAATATGAAGTGATTAAGCCACATTTGTGATCGGTTTCAACCCCAATCATATCAGGGATATACAGACTGGGCCTCAGGCCGGTCTGAGGCTTTCTCGGGCCTCCTGGAACTAATTGCAGATTTCCAGAGGAAAGCAATGGCCGATTTTGTTGAGGTCTCAGACTAAGAGTCCTGGGATTAAGAGTCGCAGGACACCTCAGACAACAGAGGATTGTGTACATTTTTGTCTCAGGAGGCCTCAGGAAGCCCGAGACTGCAGAATTTGTGGGTAGGGGCGAAAGTGGATTGGTTACAATTGTGGCAAATATCATTTTATACCCACCACAACTGACCCAAACTATATTTTTGGAAACAGATCCCCAGAAACCCTTAATCCGGAGCATTAGTCGTGTTGTGGAACATGGACATAACATAAGCAGCTGTAAAAGTGATTATATGAGGGCATTATGACTCGTCAATACAAGCACCTACAAGGGTGCCTTATACTGGATGTATATGGATATGTTATGTTGTATTCAATTGTATATCATGAGATTACTTTTATAAATTTAATTTTATTCATAGTAACTTTTGTATATATTGTATCATTCATGTATCTGATGTAACTTACACTTTCAAGCAATCCTTTTACGTGTTTGTATCATACAAATATTATAAAATACATTTGTACATATTTGAATTTATAGTATTTTATGTAATTTAGATGTATTTAACTAACTCCATTTATAAGTTATTGGTATATGTTCAACACAGGTATTACACCTGCAATTGTTTGTGTTATAACATCAGTTAACATGTATTTGTTAAAAGTAGTAAACAAATTTATGGTGACCTTAATCATACACGTCACCTTAAGTTGATTCTTGTTATACAAGTTTAGATAATAATACTAACTTGATTAAAATAAAATAATTTATTCTGCAATGCGGAGCTATTAAGCATCAGTTCTAGCGAGGTCTGTGCCTTTTTTCTTTGTATCCAGACTTTCACAAATTGTGGCGTAGAGTGATGAATACCTGTCTCATCACTGAACGTGAGCAGCAAGGGGATATGTTAGTACTTAGAAGGGTGACTGCCTCAGTAAACTACTCATGCCTCTGATGGCTTTGCGGCTCGCGCTAGTACACCAAAACCCCTTTTGGCCTTGTTAATCTTTGTTTGACCAGCTTGCATCTCCCATCTCCTCCACTCCTCGACTCACAGGGCTTGAAACTCTGTGGCACTTGTCAACGAATTTAGAATTTGAATTATTCATAGTAAGTGATGCTGGTACATACAGATATATACTATATATATATCCTAACTTGTATGTCTGGACATGTTAATTTTCCCTCCCAAGCAAGCTTCACTTTTCTAGTTTTTAGTTATTATGAATATTTCAACTTAACATATCACTGGTTTTTTCCGAACTTCAACAATTCATGCCAAGTGCAATGGTTGTTGATACTAGTTCGAGATGTTATGAGAAACCCTGTATAACCCAACCACTAAAATCGGCCAAGCAGCAATTAGCAGACCTCAGACCATCAGCTAATCACATCCCTAGGCAAACATATTGAGTTTATGCAGCTCCATCTCTAGATTGCGCAAGTGCCATTTCGAGATCACGCAGATCATAAATTCGCGCCCAATATTTACATGTACTGTACACTAATCAGTAGCAGTTTGTAGTGAGTCACAAACTGTGATAACTGCCATATTTCTTCATGTAAGACTACTTACTTAAGCTGATTTACTATGCATTACTTGGAGTACAGTCTTCTGATTTAAGTTGGTTGTTGATTATTTACTGTTAGCTGGGGTTAATGTCTTGGTGCCAACTGATTAATACTTAATGTTTTCTGGAGTTTAACGTATTTTAAGTTCTTTAGTAATAAATTACTCCAAACCTGTTACTGATATAACTATATTCTTTACTGACTGCGGTGCCCAAACTGTAAAATATATCTCAGCCTGGTATGTCCCCAACTTTGGACAAATATGGAATAAGGTGGATAATAAAACATGCTGAATTTTACAACTTAACAAATCTAAGTATGCATTATTGACAAGTCCTTGTAAATACACAAATAAAAACACAATTTACTTACCTGATTTACAAGAAAGTATAAGTTATAAGTCATGCAAATATAGATATCCCTTTACATAAACATTTCAGAATACTTAAACACTTTCACGGGAGAATTGAAGTATTAAAGTATTTCAAAGCTTGAACCTATTTAAAGGTGCACGCATCAAGACTTCTCTAAATTTCATCATGAAGGGCACAGAGATTGAAAGCCTCGACATTGAAAAGGTCGGCTGTCTCACTCCTATGATAAATGACGGCAAATTCATACTCAATGGTGTACATAAGTGTATTGACTAATTTACTGACAAACAAGTGGTTACAAATACAATTGCATGTGTCAAAATAGCTATGCTCTCAATGTTTTATTAATCCATAGGTGTTTTAATAAGTTATCGGCATACCTTCAACAATAAGCTGAAATGCTGAACAGCCAAAATAAGACAAATTACAACAGATATTCAGATTCAAACACAAGGTTCCTGTGTGTCTCAAGAAGGATAGAATCTATATTTAAGTAAAACAAAGAGGTCACATAACGCTAAAAGGGAAGTTAATAAATATATAAATATATATAGCAAGACTATGGATGACTTGCATATAAGCTGCTTGTGTAAGATCAAAGATGGAATTTTACATCCCTTTCAATGCCGAGGTTACATCAGACCCCTCACCCCACCCCTACTACATGATGAGGACTTGGATCCACGTCCACAGGATAAAACTAATGATTAAATAATATAGTAAATATATTCACTGGGGCAGGAAGACATCTTATTTAAAGTTTGTAAAATGTATTGGAATATATGGGCCGTGATTTCCATACATCTCAAATATATTTGGGTTGGTTCCTATATATCCTGTGTCTTTATATGGCATTCATCTTATGTTGGTCTGTGTATTGGGCCTTCAGGTCATTTTTGCAAGACAAAACATTGGACAAAGACCCAGTATGATAAAAAGCGATTGGAATAAAGTTCCCCAGCTTTATATGGCATTCATGATTTGTTAAATAAGGCTATATTATCTCTACATATCTCTTAGCACACTAAAATGTTTCCTGATTGGCCTAGTAATTTGGCATACAGTTCTTGTTTGTGCTTGTTTTATGTGTAATCAGGTAGATTTCTAGTGCTTGAAATATGCAATGAAAAAATGCAAGTCATAAATCAAGGACTCACTTTCTCCTAAGTTCTGAAACATATGTATTTATGTTGTCACTTAGGCCACCACTGTCCTATTTTTTCATATTCTACTTCCCTGGAAATGTACAAGTGTTCATGTCCATCAGTAGTCTACAGTCAGTTTTGTGCCCAATTTGAGATTTTAATGCCAAGCTGTGAAGAGAAGAAGTAATTAGCAGCATTTTTGCATGTGCGGTCTGTCTTTGTTAGGCTTTGCGCACTTTTGTCAGCATAAATTATGGGTAACTGACAACAAAACAAACCCAAAGAAACAATTTATGTTCCAGTTGGGTCAATTTTATTAAGCTTACCTTTTTGGATCTGCAATAATGGTCACTTCGCATATTTTAAATGTCATCCATTATCATAGATCAAACCTGAAACATGACTTTTTTGGATCAAGGAAAAGTCACATGACTAAACTTTACTGGCACGTTAAGGTGCTATCACAGCCATGTCTGACGTTGTATAATGTTAAGTAGAGGTTTGGTGGTAGTTTTGGTTGTCAGTTGTTGCATTCTGTAAGTTGTTTTCTAATGGTTGATTTCTGTAAGTTGTTTTCTTCTTGTCCTCGATTTCTACTTGACAACTAGTGTATTTCATAAAAAACTGTTTTTAAGCTTTTGTTTCAATAAAGTTATTACACAAAAAGTTTGTAGGTTCTGGCAGTGATGGTGCCTCAGTTAGCTAGGCATAACCTCCTCATGGTCTGCTCATGGTCTCCTCATGATCTCATGGCCAAACTGGCTCTTTTTATAACAAATTGTGGAATGCAAGCCCTGAGTCACAAACATTCCTCTATCTGGAATGCTATAGGAACTAATGGTCACATGTTCACATAGCTCAGTAAAAATGACCAAATAAAGAAGTCACATGATCAGAGAATTTAGTAATTTAGTAAATTCTTATACACTGTTTGATCATGTGATCAAAACCTTGCCTGATAAGGGCCTGTAGATGGTCATGTGACTTACCTACATAAGAAAAGCTGCAAACCATGTGACTAGGAAGTAAGAACTGTTGATGGTCCTGTGACCTATTAGCTGATAATTCTGTGATAACATTACCTTATAAGGAGAGTCATGTGACTGGGAGGGAATTGTGGGAAAGACTGTTTCTTACACCTCAAAATGTCATGTGGCCACATATTTTGCCAAACTAATATCTAAATATGGGAAGATGTTCCTGTGTCTGAATTCCTGGGGCCGATTTCACAAAGGGATTTAGACTTATCCAAGTTTTTTGCTAAGTCAAGGACTTAAATCTAAGACTTTGGTCTTAGCTAGGCCATGGACTTAAATGGATTTCACAAAGGGTTACTTAGCTAAGTCAAAGCTTTTCAAATAACCACGGTGGTTTTCTGTGTCATGTGAACTTTTATACCTATATATACTACTGGTGACATATATCCTTCATTTGATGCGTTTTATCAAAGGATAAGTGCTGGGAATGGGATTCCTTGTTATCACATATAAACTTCCCAAAGGCTACTTGAGTGAGGTGTTCTGTATAATTATACTTTATTTACAGACATCACAAATTTTAAAGTGGAGGCCATATGGTGGCCATATTTAAAATTTAAGCCCACTACCTACCAGACTTAAAGTTAAGTCCACTGACTTAGCAATTTCATGAACTTAACTGCTTTGTGAAATCTGTTAAGTCTAAGACCAAGGACTTAACATTCTGTTGACAAAATTTAAGACCAAAATCTTAAACTTAAGTCTAAGTCTGGGCTTAAGTCCCTTGGTGAAATCGGCCCCAGAGCTATGACTAATATAAGGCAAAGCTTCTCATTCTTTACACTTGTGTAACTCTGTTATACAAATAAAACTTACAAACAAAGATCATTTTCATTTTGCATTTCTTGTATAATTACCTACACAAGATATTAAATATAATTACTGGTAACTCTGAACAGTTTAAACTATAGTGTACAATAACACACATTGCTTAATTACAATGTATTGACTCTTGATTAACATCTGTATTAATGCTGAACTATTTACACAAGACAAAAGTTTCACAATTTGACTTAATTTGACTATGAACTTTAGATGTATTTGCTTATTTATATAATTTCATTTACAAGTTAATTATTAGGATTACTGAAACTTATTGGCAGTGATTTCAGTAAAATCATAATGTAGATTAAAAACCTCCCTATTAGAGCATCTCTACAATGATCATACTACCTAAACAACACTGAGAGCTTGAGTTGTGTTTGGAGGACAGTAAGCAAATGAACTTCATGATAACAGTAGCACACATTGAGCAGAGCAGGTATAGGCTTGTATATTGTAATACTGGGATCTTTATATAAACACTTTCAGATAAGGTGATTTTCTGCTATGGATTTACACAAACTGTCTTTAACCATTTCATATATAAAACATGGGACTAATTAAACAATTAAAAACAATTCTAATTATAAAGTCTTTATTCCTCCCTAATAATAGTTATACTCAGCAAAATATCTCCATGGCTCAAAGGATCATTTAACCCATCGACTGCAGAATTACATCCCAACTCTCAAGTTACTGACATTCCCCTAACTGAATGACAGAGGCTCAAGGATGAGCAATGATCAATGTCTTTGAATTTCTTTAGCCTGCTATTAGGGATAAGACTCAATTACAGTGGGATAACATTTAAAATGGTCATCTAAGTCACTATATATCAAATATATTGGGTTTGAGCCCCACATCCTCTGTGTTCTTGAACGAGTGTTTTACCCACAAGGCCACAATGGCAGACAACATCACATGATGTCAACCCATTGGCCTCTGCTTCCATTGTGACAACACAAGATGAGTCAGTTATGATCAAACATTCCCACAGACTGTCAGGCAACATGTAGGATAAGTTTAAGTATTGTTAAGTAAGATCTTCCTTTCGTTTCATCAGTCTCAACCTGCACATAGACCTAGTTGAGAAAAATTCTCAAACATTTCTTGAACCTAGATCTAAGCCAGCTCCTTGGACAGTTGTACGACTCACTCAGTGATGTTTGATCAAGATTTTCAAAAGAAAGTCATTGGAAACAGTGCAAGTGCAAATTTACAGATTTGAGTTCAGGTTCAGAAACAAACCCAAAAGCTGACCACTGAAAGTCGAGTGTGTTATTACTAGTCATTACACCAACGATCCCCCCCCCCCCCCCCAACACACAAACAATTAGGCTATAAAAAGTAAATTATTTTTCCTTATCATAACTGACAATTTATGGAGTGGTTGGCTAATTTATAAGTCACCAAGACAGGACACATGTTGAAATGCCCACGTTTATCAGCGAAACACTTCAAAGTTATTGATTGTCCTTCATAAGAAAGTGATGAAATACAAGAGGGAAATTGATTCCAACTGGGTTTTGTACAGCGGAAGTACCAAAGGTGTTCTTTATCAATAGTAAACGTTTCAGATAAAGTAACTCATATACATGTTTCAAACTAATCATTATATAATATATATATATATATTTGCCAACAGTACAGGGATTTAGACGGGTATACGTGCATTGAAGTTTATGCATGCGTGAAATATCAAAATCTGCGTATTGGAGAAGGAATTATTGAGGTGAAAAGTACATCTAAATATAGAATATTATTTATCAAAGAGAGGGTGACATTTGAAAAGACGGAGTGAAAGTCAATACATTTGAGGTAAGTACTGTATACTTTGGTTCAGTACTTGTTTTTTATGCAGTACTTACAGTGCACGTGGATGTATGCTTCAATCATACAAATATTTAAATTCTCTTTATATTGAATGATATTTATATAAACAGCCAGGTGTCACTTATTGTATTGCCCGATGAAATCGCTGTTTACATACACTTAGATCTGTCCTAAATCTATGGCAGCTCTTGACTGCCAAGTCCTTGTTTATTGCTATAAAAGTAATTCAATCACTTGTAAGAGTTATAAAATAGGAAAACTTCCCGAATCACATATACTGAGTACAGAAAAAATATATCACAAATGAAGATAACAGTATTATATTGTTAATCTTCATGACTGGTGTATTTTTATGAGTGATGTATATGTCCAATGATCGGGGATGTTTTACTTTTCTTATTCACCGTTTTGTACGATTTATGGGTTAAATAACATGAATATTTAATGAGAGAATGTGAAAAGCCTGTCAAAAAGCACTGGCAACAGAGATTATAAAAACTTCAATCTTTAACTTGAAAAAGTTTCTTTATTTCTGCATGAATTTTTAGGCAACAGACATGAGCAGAAGCGCTGTAAGAATACCTTTCTAATGATATTTTGTACATATTTGTAAGTTACATACTTTCCGAGATATTGTTTGAAAAAAGGAAAGTTATTCACTCATTATCCATAGTACTGGGGCGCCGGTGTATAAAAAATACATCCTGGGCTGTATTTTCCCGTATTTAGAGCAAATACACATCGTGGTGGAAAATACAGAGGTTGCGCAAAAGAAATCTAAAATTCGCCACATGTGAAAATACTAATAAAATAAATGAATTCTGGTGAGATTTGTTGACTGTACAGTAAATTAAGACTTTTTGAACTGAAAAATATCACTTTTAGACAAAAACATCATTTTCTTCATAAAATTAACTCTAGGGGAGTTAAGTAAATGAGCTAACGTTTTTCACGTTAAAAATGGAAGTTTAAGGGAAGGGAATTCCCTAAATGTTTTTATCATATAAAGCACACACAATAGACATTTCAACAACTGGCATTGATTTGTTTAATGTCTTGTCTACCATTTGATGCAATTGATGTGGCTTTATGTGAACTAGTATATTTACGACAGGCAAGAAATGAAGTGGACCCACAGAGAAAATCTTGTCGTGGTTTTAGGCCAAAGCAATGCGATTCTTTGTATTCTGTACAGCATACAATACAGAATATTCTTCAACAAATTAAATTGATACATTAATAATTATAATTATTTGTATCCACCGGAAGCATCCGGTGAATACTTTGGTTTAGCGTTCGCTACGCCGCCGCCGTGCGTAGAGAGATTTTCGGCGTTAACGCTCTAAGAGGAAAACAACAGTAGCTAGGTTCACCAAATTCGCAGGATATCTTCATTGGGGGGTAAGCTTCTCTGGGAAGGAAAATAGCCTCATTCTGTAAAACAAGATGGCTGCCACAGGCATTTCTTTGAAAATAATCTACATTTTCCTACTGGCTGTTCCTCATAGGTAGAAGGTTGAATCTCTTCGTAGGTGATATGTATGACACATATACATGTCCTCTACAACCTTGCACACATTTGACCTTGAAGCTCCTAACTCAAGGTCATCCACGGAGTGCCGAAGTAACCCACATAGAGGACTTTAAAAGTGCCTATATATCTCCCTTATTAGAGGTTTGCAATGTGAAGCCAACCTATAGGAAATCATGTGCTGCGAATCTTCTAATGTGGTTAGATTTGACCTTGGACCCCTCCTTCAAGGTCAAACGAGGATAGCCAAACTTAAAAGTGCTTATAACTCGCTTATTATCGATCCTAGAGGTTTGGGATGGTAAACCAATATATAGGAAATCATGTGCTGCGAATCTTCTGATGTGGTCAGATTTGACCATGGACCCCTCCTTCAAGGTCAAACGAGGATAGCCAAACTTAAAGTGCTTATAACTCGCTTATTATCGATCCTAGAGGTTTGGGATGGTAAACCAACATGTAGGAAATCATGTGCTGCGAATCTTCTGATGTGGTCAGATTTGACCTTGGACCCCTCCTTCAAGGTCAATTGAGGACAGCCAAACTTAAAAGTGCTTATAACTTGCTTATTATTGGACTTAGAGGTTTGGGATGGTAAACCAACCTATAGGAAATCATGGGCTGGGAATCTTCTGGCGTGGTCGGATTTGACCTTGGGCCCCTCCTTCAAGATCAAACGAGGACAGCCAAACTTAAAAGTGTTTATAACTCGCTTATTATTGGTCCTAGAGGTTTGGGATGGTAAACCAGCATATAGGAAATCATGGGCTGGGAATCTTCTGGTGTGGTCGGATTTGACCTTGGGCCCCTCCTTCAAGGTCAAACGAGGACAGCCAAACTTAAAAGTGCTTATAACTCGCTTATTATTGGTCCTAGATGTTTGGGATGGTAAACCAGCATATAGAAAATCATGGGCTGGGAATCTTCTGGTGTGGTCGGATTTGACCTTGGGCCCCTCCTTGAAGGTCAAATGAGGATAGCCAAAGGTAAAAGTGCTTATAACTCGCTTATTATTGGTCCTAGATGTCTGGGATGGTAAACCAACCTATAGGAAATCATGGGCTGGGAATCTTCTGGTGTGGTCGGATTTGACCTTGGGCCCCTTGTTCAAGGTCAAATGAGGACAGCCAAACTTAAAAGTGCTTATAGCTCACTTATTATTGATCCTAGAGGTTTGGGATGGTAAACCAACATATAGGAAATCATGCGCTGGGAATCTTCTGGTGTGGTCGGATTTGACCTTGGGCCCCTCCTTCAAGGTCAAACAAGGACAGCCAAACTTAAAAATGCTTATAACTCGCTTATTATTGGTTCTAGAGGTTTGGGATGGTAAACCAACCTATAGGAAATCATGGGCTGGAAATCTTCTGGTGTGGTCGGATTTGACCTTGGGCCCCTCCTTCGAGGTCAAACGAGGATAGCCAAACTTAAAAGTGCTTATAACTCACTTATTATTGATCCCAGTGGTTTGGGATGGTAAACCAACATACAGGAAATCATGGGCGGGGAATCTCCTGGCATGGTCGGATTTGACCTTGGGCCCCTCCTTCAAGGTCAAGTGAGGACAGCCAAACATAAAAGTGCTTATAACTTGCTTATTATTGGACTTAGAGGTTTGGGATGGTAAACCAACATATAGGAAATCATGGGCTGGGAATCTTCTGGTGTGGTCAGATTTGACCTTGGGCCCCTCCTTCAAGGTCAAATGAGGACAGCCAAACTTAAAAGTGCTTATAACTCGCTTATTATTGGTCCTAGAGGTTTGGCATGGTAAACCAGCATATAGGAAATCATGGGCTGGGAATCTTCTGGTGTGGTCGGATTTGACCTTGGGCCCCTCCTTCAAGGTCAAACGAGGATAGCCAAACTTAAAAGTGCCTATAACTCGCTTATTATTGGTCCTAGATGTTTGGGATGGTAAACCAACATATAGGAAATCATGGGCTGGGAATCTTCTGGCGTGGTCGGATTTGACCTTGGGCCCCTCCTTGAAGGTCAAATGAAGACAGCCAAACTTAAAAGTGCTTATAACTTGCTTATTATTAGTTCTAGAGGTTTTGGTGCATTGTCTTTACGGTGGATACAATTCGCATCGGTTTTCCGATGCGCTAGGTCTAGTTTTAGAGTAAGGATTTATTCTTTGTGTTTAGTTCTTCAAAAATTTAAGAGCAATAAACATGTACATTGTTTTCATGTTTGTACAGCATCTTTGTAATCTTGGGTAGGTTTGAGGATGATTTTAAGCTATTGCTTTATAAATCATATAGCAAAATGTCAGGACTCAAAATATTTCAATTTTATCAAACAAAATTAAGAGATGAAATGAATTTCATGATGTGGTACCAGCTGACTTGGAATTCTTGTCTGGTTACAGATATACAATTAACCTCGAAAGCTGGTACTGGTGTGACACTGCCAATGTAACATATTTTGTAAAACATATTCAAAGGTTCCCTTGGCCTAACTTTTGGTACACAGACAATATAGTATTTGGAAATTTACATCATATAACTTTACCAATGATTTTCCTTGATATTTATTTATTTATTTGGGGTTTAACGTCGCTTTCAACACTGTACAGGTCATATCACGACGGGTAGTTGGAAGGGCAGAGGAAACCAGTACATAGAGTTCGCTAGGGTTGTGTACTGTAAACTGCCGACCAACGGCAAGCAACTACCAGCTTTCCCACTTGAGCCCACACGGGGATCGACCCCCGGCCTCAGAGGTGGGGATTTTCCTTGAGAACCACAAACTTGTGTACTTATCTATATGAATTAAACCTGTATGCTTCTGCTGGGACTGTTTTTATGTGCTGTCCAGTACATGCGTGCATGTGATGTTTATGCCCAGTACTGCACAAATAAAACAGATTTGAACGTTATGGCTCCCCAGCCGTAACCTACCGGGTAATTATATTTTTTAGGCTTACGTCCTTGCGTCAAAGCCAACGAAAATGCGCAAGGTCTCTATAAAAGTTGAATATACAAGTTGTAGCAACTTGAATAGACACCTTTACTGACATTAATGAGTTAATGGTGGTAAACTAATTAACTCACTTCAATATACAAGTTACTATGTTTATTAATTTAGGTTTAACCTCGATTTTAACACTGTATAATACATACAGTATCACATTGGGAAATTTTATGTTCAGAGGAAACCAGCACATGCAGTTTGTCAAGGTTCTGTACTGCAAACTGCCGACCATAATTAAGAAACTATACCAACTTTCCCACATAGGGTCTGGCTATATTCCACAGTCCTCAGAGGTGGGAGGCTTGTCTGTTACCACTGCGCCAATGTGGCACCTGTTACTCAGTTCAGCATAGCTCCTTGATTATGAGCTATTAACTTGAACATAAAAGTAGATAACTCATATATTCAGGTTAGCTAACTGGCATATTCAAGTTACTTGACCTATGCAATTCTGGTTACTTAAATATATCCAAGTAAGTTAACTCATATATTGAAAACAATTAATAATGTCTGTATACAAGAAACTTTTTTGAATTAGCCAACTTGCATATTTGAGTGAATTAACTAGTGTATAATTGCCATTCGTGAATAGGTCCCAGACAACTGTGACCTTTTCCAGAAACAAACTATTAACTCATTTTTACCCCACAGTCCTTAAGGGCTGTCAGGGTATTGTTTTCACCCATGGTGTCCAGATGGGTGGGCGGGCGGGCGTCTGGGCGGGCAAAAGTTGGTCCCGACTGTATCTCAGAAATGGTAAGGTGCAGGAAGTTGATACTTGGTCATTGGACATTGGTTGTGGTCTAGGTGTTCAACGTCACGGTGTGACCTTGATATGACCTCTAACCTTGCCGTAGTGACCTTGAGTTTGAAAATCTTATCCTGGGTATATATCAGAAACCATAAGGTGTAGGGAGTTGATATGTGGTAGAGACATTGGCTATGGGTTGTAGGTGAGAAGCATCATGGTGTGACCTTGATTCGACCTTTGGTCATGCTGTAATGACCTTGACCTGTAAAATATTGTCCAGGCTGTATCTGAGAAACCATAAGTTGTAGGAAGTTGATACTTGGTAGGAACATTGGTTGGGGGTGGTAGGTGTACAACGTTATGGTGTGACCTTGATTTGTCGTTTGGTCTTGCCATAGTAACCTTGTACGGGCTATATCTCGGAAACTGTAAGGTGTAGGAAGTTGATACTTGGTAGGGACATTGATTGGGGGGTTGTAGGTGTGCAATGTCATGGTGGGACCTTAATTGAGCCTTTGATCTTGCTGTAGTGACCTTGACCTTTAAAATTTTGTCCGGGCAATATCTCTGCAACTGTAAGGTGTTGGAAGTTTATAGCTGGTAGGGACATTGATTAGGGGTTATAGGTGTTCAGCATAATGGTGTGATGTTGATTTGACCTTTGACCTTTTGACCACAGGTTGTAAAATCTTGTACGGGCTATTTATTGGATTCTGTAAGATACAGAAGGTTAACACTTAGTAGGGACATTGGTCAGGGGGTGTAGCTGTGCATCATGGTGCAACCTTTAACTTTGGCTCTGCCAAAGTGTGTTCACGTGCCATATTTGAGACATGTTTCTCTTATACCAAAGATATATGGATTGCTGCAACTGATTATTAATTGTGTCTTTACATAATTGTGCTATTTCCACTAACAGCTGCTATACTCCAATTAATAAATTTTACAGCTTCATAATTTTTAGTTTACTTATTAATGCTGTAATCTTGCTATTGAATTGTCTTGTTTTAATACTTTTTACATACATTTTCTTTCTCTTAGATGTTATTTTGACTACTTAAACATTATTTGGACCTTTATATAGCTGACACTGCTCTGAAAGTATCCCGATCTTTGTACTGTTTCACTACTTCTATATCTCATGGTGTTGAAAACTTTTACCCAGGTTGTGGGGTACAGGCATCTTTGTACTATTTCACTACTTCTATATATCATGGTGTTGAAAAGTTTTACCCAGGTTGTGGGGTACGGGCATCTGTGATGCCATTTTTGGGATTGAGACAAGGTATGCAAGGTAATAGATATGCGTGCAGTACCATACAAAAGTACACACAATACCTGTAGTATATGGAGATATTGCGCTGAGTATAAATACATAATAATAATTATAAATACATAATAATAATAATACCTTCAATTGTTTTCAGTGGATGTCATGTCAGACTGTGTTATATTACAGACACCCAAACAACCAAAAATGGAGGAGGACTCTGGTTATGTGTGCCCTCTAGAACCTGAGTTTGTTAAGAAGGCAAAGGATGAACTGAATGAGAATCCTCAGGACAGACTGGCAGCAGTGAAAGCTCTCAGAGACTGGATTAAAGAGCAGCCACATATCAAGTGTCCTGAGTTAGGTAATATACATATATGAATTGTACTGAGTTAGGTAACTGCCACATATCAAGTGTCCTGATTTAGGTAATATACACATATGAACTGTATTGAGTTAGGTAACTGCCACATATCAGGTGTCCTAAGTTAGGTAATATACACATATGAACTGTATTGAGTTAGGTAACTGCCACATATCAGGTGTCCTAAGTTAGGTAATATACAGATATGAAGTGTATTGAGTTAGGTAACTGCCACATATCAAGTGTCCTAAGTTAGGTAATATACACATATGAACTCTATTGAGTTAGGTAACTGCCACACATCAGGTGTCCTAAGTTAGGTAATATACACATATGAACTGTAGGGGCCACGGTGGCAGAGTGGTAACACTCTCGCCTCCCGCCTCTGAGGCTGGGGTTCGATTCCCGGCAAGGCCTCAAGTGGGAAAGCTGGTAGTTGCTTGCTGTTGGTCGGAAGTTTACAGTACAGAACCCTAACGAACTGTATTTACTGGTTTCCTCTGCCCTTCCAACTACCCGTCGTGATATGACCTGTACAGTGTTGAAAGCGAATAAATAAAATATATGAACTCTATTGAGTTAGGTAACTGCCACATATCAAGTGTCCTGAGCTAGGTAATACACACATATGAACTGTATTGAGTTAGGTAACTGCTAGTCTGCTACATATCAAAAAGTGCCCCCAGTTAGGTAACTACCACATATGTTCATGTTGATTTACAGTCTCTGCATTATAGTTAAAAGCAGCAAAAAAAATCGAGACTTAAGGTTGAGGCTTAAACTGTGTTTGAGGCCCCAGTTATTTTTTTTTCTACATGTTTCATATATTTTGCCCTGGAATTTGGAAACAGTTAACTGGACCAGCCTCGAACTATATTAGATGTGACTTTTCTATGTAATATTTGTCTGGAAATTCTAAGGTCTGTAGCTTTAATTTTAGGGTCACCTTAAAGTCTCTAAATATGGCTACAGGGACCCTTTTAATGTACTTTTTGTCACTTTAAATCCTGTAGTTCAAGTGTGGGCTCTTATTTCACCTGATAAATGTTAAGAGACTTTAATCATGCATGCAGAAATTCAAAGGTTTAAGTTTATGTTAAAACTGTGAGTGAGGCCCTGAAAAGCACCATTGGGAGGACTTTTTTCTGTGGTTTTCACACATTTGGCCTTTGAAATTGGAAATGGTTAGTCTGACTATCCTTAAACTGTACTTGCTAGAAATTTAACATGTGGTCTTTATCTGAGGAAAATGTTCTCAGTGGCCTAGGAATTAGCAAGTTTGGCATCTAACCACGGGCTGTTATCCCACAAGTGACACTGTTGAAGACCTGTCTCAATATTGCCCTGGCTGTTGGATGGATGGTAAGCCCTAACTTTGTACTTTATAGATGGCAAATTTGTGTTTTGTAGCTTTAATTATAAGGTCGATATTAATTGTATCCACGGATAACATCCGGTGGATAATATGGATTATGCAGAGTATACCACCAGCACCACCACTACAGTGTGTAGAGATTTTTTACCTCTAGAGCCTAAGGTATTATAGGGGGACTTCTCAAATTTGCAGGATATATCATAACTGCCTGGGAATAGTTTTGGCCTCAGTCTAAAAAACAAGATGGGCCCCACTGGCTTTATTTGAGATTCAGCAAAGATTTCAGTTTCCCCTCTAGAGCAAAAGGTATTATATGTTCATCATTACAAATGGAACATGTCATTTATCTCGAAAGTGATTTTGGGCAAATGTTGCCACCATTGGGTAATGAGGACTACTCCTTTAATGTAAAATAATCAAATAATAGTAATAGGAGGATTTATAGAGCGCAGAATTGATACAGATCCTTTTGAATGTGCCTAGGTCCAAGAAGTGATAGTCCAGGGACAGACATAGGTCAATAACCAAGAAAAATTATGTTTATCCTTAAAACCATCTTAACTGTCCTTTTCCAGTGGATACATCTTGTATCTGGCCATAGATGCATTCTTGGTATAGTTCAATTGCATTGTCAGTGGCTTGAGAGATAACCTCTTTGAGGATATGTTGAGTTTGTATCGACACAATCTAGTTAAATGTCTGTATTCCAGGCACCATCACACTGTTGCGTTTCTTGAGAGGTGCTAAGTTCAGTCAGGTGCGAGCACGTGAGATGTTTGAAAAGAACATCCAGCTCCGGGCCTCCTACCCGCAGTGGTTCCGTGACATCGACACTCATGATGAGGAAATACACAGGCTTCTTCAGATTGGGTGAATGTTGTGAGATCTATATAGTGTACTGGTAACAAAACTGGCATTCTGACTCGAAGGTCATGGGTTTAAGACATAGACATACATGATTAGGAGATACGTAGGCACCTAATCTTTACAAGGGGACGCTAAAGCGAAATATATAAACAAAATGTTCAACCAATGTGAGTACCCAGGGACAGAAAGGGCTCAAGCATCACGGAAAAAATCTAAGGAAATATTAAGACTTAGGTGGGAATGCTTTGGTGTAGAGGTAGGATTTAAGCTTTTCTCAGAAAGAGGCAGTATGGGGGAATGCATGAATCTTACCAGGAAGAGCATTCTACACAGTGGCGGAGCACTATTCTTCTCCCGGAGCTCGTGTTATGAGTAGTAGAATTTTTTTATAGATATCCTGTTAGAAGGATCAGTGCCTCAGTGGTGTCAAGTTTGGAAATGCTCACCTTTTTTCCCTGTTGTGTGTTTTTGTCAAGCTCATGGGTATTATTAGGGAACACCGACATCATGTTCTATTATGATCCTGGCTGGACACAGGAAGACCATCTTTGCCTGTGGAAGGTGTAATGGTTGTGCATTGACTCATCAGTTAACAAGAGCAGTAGGGTCATATCCTCATTGTCAATTGTGTATATCTGCCAAAATGAAAATAATGGTGTTAACTTATTACTGTAACAGTAACCTTATATATTTGAAAGTGGGACCGCTGTTAATTCACATACCCTAGTCACATTAGAGGCGGTATGTCCCGTGGGTAGAGGTTTTACACGGCACCGGAAATGCCTCCCAGGACGCCTCATACCTTCCAAGATTTGGTTTATCCATGACACTACAGGCGATATAATCTGTGGTTTTAAGCATTGGGCAAAATGCCCCTTTCCTTCAACTACCATCTGAAACTTGTATGGGAACTAGTGACACAGTGGCGAGTTACAACCTTATACACTGTGGAATGCACCTTCAGTTACTGTAGCAAAAAATTCATCCGCGCATGCTCACGGTGAAGCAGTTAAATGTAGAAATTGTAAACATTTTAAAACTTCCAGGATGCGCAAGGTATGGACATGTTGCCACTGTGTCACTAGTTTCCAATCCAACCTCAGACAGCAGTTGAAGGATAGGGGCGTTTTTTTTGCCACTGCCTATAACTATGACTTATACTGCCTGTGGTTGGGGTAATATCAGAAAAAAAGTGTCTTTTTCGGCAGGTGTATATGTCTGAAGAAGAAGTTACCCATACCTAGACCCAGATCTCTAGTGGACACTGGACGCTCTAGTTGTAAAGAATCTAACTACCATACACTTAACAATAGTTGTGTTCATGTATTTTATATACTAAAAATTTGTTTGCTAAAATTTGTTTTGTTACATTTTGAGTAAATAATCACTCTATGTTGTTTGCAGGTACATGGTACCGATACAAGTCAGAAATAAGAAAGGAGAGGTCCTCTTACTACAGAGACTTGGTACAGTATCATTATTGTGATGTTATTTTAAGTTACATTTTATTTATTTATTAATATATTAATATTTAATGTTATTTTAAGTTACATTTTATTTATTTATTAATATATTAATATTTAAAACAATTAGAAAATGACTCTCAGAAAGTTATTTCCTCATAAATCTGAAGACATAGCACTTAATAAATAATAAATTCTTGTATAATAACAAGAGGGTAGATACTTAACAGATCAAAGGTGAATTTTAGTTTTACAGCTGAGGCAAGTCAGGACAGGGTGTCCCAGTGTTATACTGTATTTAGACACCACCAACATTTATTCACTTTTTATTTGTGCTGTCGGGAAAACATTGTGTGGGCGTGTTTGTGTGTGCTGTTACAGTATGTGGCTTTTGGATTCCGCTTGAGTAAAAACTTGTTTTATCTACGCGGTTAATAAATTAATGTGTACATTTTTGCTGAATGATTATAACTTCTTCATACAGTGTCCAGTGTCCAAGAGTTGAAGTTTTTGGTAATGAGAAACGTCAAATATCTAGTAAAATATATACTCGGTCTTCTATGTGTCGCCCACAAGCCCCGCACACTGAAGGAAACACTCTTTCTATAACTATAGTAATTGAATATTTTCAGCCACATCTGTGAGGTACCTACCACAAAAACATACATGGCCGCCTACATTAACACTACACTCTCTAACATGTTAACAAATAAAAATGTACCTCATTGAATCCTAGCTGCCTTCTGATAACTCCACACCATTCATAGTCAGAAGACTGGTTATTTTACGGAAATTGAGCTCAAAGGGAAATTCCCAGCAATCCTAGTGTTAGTGGACCTGCTATATCAACAAGGTTATTATATGCTTACCCTCACTGAAGACCCCTCCTCAGTCATCTCCTCATGAAAATCCTACCATATGTGATGATATAATAATGTGTACAAAATGGCTAGACAATGAAAATACACCATTTAACTTTGAAATACTGGGCCAAGGTGCACAGTGGTAACACACTTGCCTCCCACCTCTGAGGCTGTCTGTTCAACCCCGAGTCCTATGTGGGAAAGTTGGTAGTTGCTTACTGATGGTCGGCAGTTTACAGTACAGAACCTTGACCAACTGTATGTACTGGTTTCCTCTGCCCATAAAACTACCTGTCCTGATATGACCTGTACAGTGTTGACAGCAATGTAAAACCGCAAATAAATAAATTAACTTTAAAACATAACCACTGTTCTATTTTTAAAGCCCCCCCTGCTTATATAGTTTACAAACAGCCTTTATTCTAAACTTGTTTAAGCTTTTATTTTTATTCTGAACTTATTTTAAAAAAATCAGTGAATACTATTGGTATATTGTTACATTTCCTGTTATTCCATGTACTATAAGACTATTAACAATAACAAATTCATATCATCCAGATAATTTCAAGCCAGTAATATCACAGCTTGCTGAATATATTCACAGGCAAATTTGATGGGCTGAAGTTTGAGATGAAGCACATGTTTCGAGTGGGCACGATTCTGTTCGAGTACATGATGAGGGATGAGATGACACAGGTCAATGGGATGGTATTCTTACAGGACTTCACAGGAGTCGGACCCAAACTCCTCAGCAAATTCATGAACAAGGAACTGCAAGATTTTCAGAAAGCTTGGGTGGTAGGTGGTGTATATTTGTATTTTGTATTTATATTCAGTGCAATATCTCAATATGACCCATCCAATTGCAGAAGTACAGCCCAAGCCCTCAAATTACTGACATTCACCTATCTGGAAGACAGGGGCTCAAAGATGACCATTTATCAACGTCATTGCGGTTCTTTAATCTGCCACTGGGGATAGGACCTAGTGACAGTGGACAGCCATTTTAAGTATTTTAAGTGGTCGTACTTTTATCTTATTTTGCTATATTTAATGACAGATATACTTCAATTTATAAATTTTACATCTTTATAACTTTTAGTTTTACTTCTCAATGCTGTCAAGTTGCTTTTGAATTTGTCTTGTTTTGAACGTTTGATACTTTGCATACATTTTCTTTCTCATTAGTGGTATTTCACGTGCACATTTCTGTACCTTAGGTTATAAGCTCTATATCTAGTGGTGAACATTACTCTTTCCCCAGGCAGTGGAGTGCAGGCATCCCTGATGCTATTTTAAGTAATTACAAACATTTTATGTAAATTCCATAATCAAAAGTGAGAATCTAGTCCCCAAAACTTGAGACAGCTTCTTAGTAGACTCTAAATTGAATTAATGAGTTAGCCATATCTCATGTTCAATCTCTTTGTGAAATTTTTTAACACATGTTTTTTACTTGACGTGGGATATTCCTCAATAAAAAAATATTCCTCAGCCCGAGTCCTGATTATCACGAAAATCTAAAACTCAAATATCATCCTTTTATTTTGGGGGTTTAACCCAAAACCTAAGTTTAAACTTAAATTTGCATTATAATTTTAGCATATAGTTGGAAGAATGTCACTTGATAATGCAAAGCTTGGGCTTCTTCTCACATAGAACTGAATTTGAATTTTTATGTCAGCTGACTTGTCAGTCAGCTAACATTATGTCATCACTCTCAGTGTGGGCGTCCGCGTCCGCGTCTGTGTAGGCGTCTGCATCCACGTGAACAACTTCTTCTCCAAAAATACAAGGCTCAGAGACATGCTGTTTTTTTAAAAGATACCTTAACTATCGAGGATGAAAATTTGTTCAAGGTATGCAAATCTGTCTGTTCGTCTGTTTGCTGTAGCCATTACAAGTGAAGTACCCCCACCAAAAGTGTGAAAATTTCAACACTGTATCACAATTTTCTCATTGAGTATTGCAGGGATTTCTCTCATATCTTGCATATATATGTGCTAGGCCACAAGCAGATTCCCTCGTGTGAGTATCAGACCAGGACTGTCTTAATTATTTTTTTTATGAATGTTTTAAATAATTTTTAATGCATTAAAATTGATGAAATCATTCACTAAATCACTTATAACTTGAAAAGTATTGCATTTAGAGCATTTTGTTGAAATATGTTATTCAGCTACTTTTTCTATAGCTACAACATGTTGAGCAAATTGGGAGTCTATCGTTATAGCTAAGTGAGTAATAGCTAGTTTCTGACTTTTCAGCACCTTCCATAATGAGTAAAATCACTTGTAACTTGAAAACTATTGCAGTTAGAGAATTTTATATAAATATGTTATTCAACAACTTTGGGATCAGCTATAACATAGTAAAATTTCAGACATGTAGCTCATTGCATAGCTAAGTAAATATGTTATTCAACTACTTTGGGATCAGCTATAACATAGTAAAATTTCAGACATGTAGCTCATTGCATAACTAAGTAAATCAGTTGTAACTTGAAAACTATTGTTTTTACAGTATTTTCTTTAAATATGTTATTCACCTTTTCAGTCAGTTATAACATACTGCACTTGCAGACCTGTAGCTCATAGCGTAGCTTAGCAATAACTACTTCCAGGTTCTCACTGTTGAGTAAATCAGGTGTAACTTGAAAGCTATTGCATCTACAGTATTTTGTTTAAATGTGTTATCTACTTTTCAGTCAGTTATAACATAATGCAATTGTATACCTGTAGCTCGTAGCATAGCTGAGCAATAGGTACTTTCTGGTCATCACAGTCGAGTAAATGTGTTGTAACTTAAAACTATTGCATTTACAGTATTTTTATATGTGTTGTTCACGTATTTTTGGGGTCAGCTATAACATAGTAAAGTTGCAGCTCATTGCATACATGAGCAGTAGCTACTTTCAGGTTTTCAGTGTTGAGGAAATCAATTGTAACTCGAAAACTTTTGCACTTAGAGAATTTCCTTTAAATATGTTATTCAGCTAATTTTTGAACAGCTATAACATAGTAAAGTTTTGACCTGTAGCTCATTGCATTGATGAGCAATAGCTACTTTGAGGTTCTCACTGTTGAGTAAATTAGTTGTATCTTGAAAACTATTTCATTTACAGCAGTTTGGTTTTGAATCTGTGATTCACCTACTTTTCGCTCAGCTATAACATAGTATAATTGCAAACCTGTAGCTCAGTACAAAGCTGAGCAAAAGCTAATTGGAGATTATCACTGTTGATTAAATCAATTGTAACTTGAAACCTATTGTATTTACAGTATTTTGTTGAAATATGTTTTCCACCTACTTTTTTACACCTTAACAAATAACTTTGTACTTTACTTCTGAACTCCATTTGCAGAGCACAACTTTTGTGACCTTCTTTCACTTCTACTCTGAAACTCAAAACACACAGTCAGCTGACACAGAGCCCATTCACGGACACTGATTGCTTGTTTTTCAATGGACCCAATATATTACTTTAATAATATGTCTTTATACTGCATAAATTTCCTTTGATATTCTGTTGTTTTTTTTTTTACAGAAAAACACCCCTGGTCGGTTTAAAGGCTTCCATTACTACAACGCTGGTCTGGTGTTTGAAACTCTCATGACCTTTGCACGACCTTTTCTCCCCAAGAAATGGATCAGTCGGGTAAGAGAACATAACTCTTTTGACATCACCTAAATAAACAGCTGTTATTTGTGGTTCAGAACTAGGAACAGCAATGTCATAATTTGTATTTTTGCATTTCTGTCTTAGCAGCATGGGCTGTCTAGAATCACTGCATGCAGTAACTTCGTCATTGGCCATTAGGGTGTCATGTCATCATAAAGACACATGTAAGCTTCTATTGTGATTGCAATTTACTGGTGGTTGCATCGTTCACAGAAATCAAAACCGGTTACCGGGGCTTTGAAATGAATGAAATCCCGTATTTCGTATGCTTGTTACTGGCAGTGTTTATTTCTCACGGGGCATACATGAACCAGAACTTGCAACTGGAAACGGCTTTTGCGAGATATTAAAACTAATAGTATGTAAACATGACTTTTGCTCAATATAAAGTAAAAAATGTGATATATTTAACAAAATATGTATATTTTTGTCATTTTGATGAAGTATCAGCCATTAGAAAGCTTAAAAAAATAACGTCATCAATAAACCGGTTCCCAAATATTCTTTGCGGATTTTGTTTTTTCTACCAAAACGAAACAAAATACCGCATATCGGAAAACTGTTAACAACACTACAATTTACAAATACTGATATTACATGTACACAAAGTGTTTAATATTTTAGGTAAATGTGGCACCCAGTAGGTGAGCAAGACACTTCTATATCAAAATCTGTGCTCCATATTTGTTCAAAAGACTTTACAGAAATGGTGAAGCATTATTTTGGCTTAGTGGTTTATATGGTTGATGCTTGTTTCTGGTAATATATGTGTTTCTGGGAAGCAATTCAGAGTATTTGTACTGCCCTGAACAGAATGCCGGCCTTTTGCATGTTTAAGTACACAACTAGTTCCAATATCCATTGATACTCTTAACAGGTGTAACATTCCCTCCTCCTAGGATACTATTTCCAGTTTCTAACGACTGATTTAAAAATGTCCTCTATTTTGAAAGGATTTGAAAAAAGAAATTCATAGAAAATTGCCCTCTTACTTTTCCAGGGTTGACAAAGTGTCATTAAGGCCATAAGAAATACATGGATTGTGCACACAAAACGTCATGACAGAGATATTTTTTATAAACCTGTTATAATTTTTCTGTAAGGTGTATTAAATTTCTAATTGATTGCAGATGAAAAGTTTGTGACCACAAGTGTAATTTCCGGAATGTTTCAAACAATTTTTCTGGCCAAAAATGTTTGGATATGTAACAATACTCGATATCAAAATCCAAGATTTGAGACTAAATTCAATCCAGGCCATTTTTATTACGAGTATGTTGTTGCATGTCTTCTTTGACTAAAGTTACTAGATAGTATTTTACAGCATGACTCTTTGATGCTTCTATAAAATTTTGCTATGTTCTGTCCATCTTTAGATCCAGACACATGACACTCTGGAGACTGTGTACAAAGCCATTCCCATGGAGTGTCTGCCAGTGGAGTATTTACCTGACGACTACACCGGACCCAATGCCGGAACCATTGACCAGATTGTGGGTGAGGCTTGATTTATTTAGTAAATTAACTGCTTTAACAGATACAGGGAAGTTTCATGATATTATCAAGGTGTATTTTCAGCTTGTGCTGGCATTGGATTTAGAGTAGGCTGTATCTCATGTAAATTCCACATTGTCGACTGAATGCTTGATATGTACCCTCATGTTTTCTTGTTACTGTTGAAAAGTTCCAAAATTACATCAATTAGGTCAGAAATTGGGTGATTGGTCTGGTTTTGATATCACTTTCAATATAATATACCATCGTGTAGACGGAGCAGTACATACTCATTGGTCAAGGTTCTGCACTCAAAACGCCTGGGATCTAGCAAGCCACTACTATTTTTCTGCTTTATTCTGGACTTGGATTTGAGCCCAAGCATTTTTGCATACTATTGAAATTTCTTAAAATTTTTCTAACAATCTGTCTTCGCTGATTTTAAAAACACAGTCATGTTTTACATGGTGATAACATTAACAGTCATGCTACACCATTCTTGAATAAGCTACACTCATCTGACTCCCCATGTCTCTATTAATTGATAGCAGTAGTGGTTTGGAATACTTGAACTTGTATATATATAGTAGCTAGTAGTATGAAGACTACTTCTGGTTAACATGTTAGCACATAAAGTAGTACTTTTTTTCTTTTTTTACTTAGTTGACCTGTACAGAGTTTGCCTGGGAGATTTACACTCTTTTTAAACAAGATACTAAATAATATCTGGTGCAATCTGAGTGCTTGGGTTTTTAATGTAGATCTTTTAACATTTTGTTGATGTATTCTAACAGAATTGTTTGAAAAGAAGTTTTAGTAAACTTTGAATCTTATTGCTTGTTTGTCTGTCTGCCTTTTCCCCCCTTCCCACTCTATCCTCAGTGGCGGGTTAAAGATCTTCAGGGATAATGACGAGTGGTCATCTTTGAGACTCTTTCTTTCAATAAAGGCCATGTCAGTGATAAGAGCTTGGGCCGTACTTGTGCAAGTCAGTATGGGTCAAACAGCACTTTTAGTCCTGTAGTACATGGTAATTGTATATACAGAAGAACCCCGCTTATCCGGCCTCCGTGTAACCGAATCTCCGGCTTATCCGACTTCAAAGCATGTCCCCCAACATTTTACACACTAAGTGAACGAATCCGGTGGGCGATATTCAGGGATTTTATAAAATTTCTTATAAATCAGCATTCAAAACCCCTAGTAACACAGCACAACTCGTAAGGTTATCTCACCTTTGATCTTTCCTTGTTTACACAATGAAAGGACACGGATTATGGCGGCATTTACCACACTTCTATTGATCAACACTTCAGAGGGTCTATTCGATTGGCAGATTGCAATTCTAGAACCCTAACAAGGTGTCACTTTATTGCCTGGAGTAGTGGATCAATTGGTGATTAAAGACATGCACAGATTTTTACATTAATAAGCTAACAGCAATCAATAGATCTTTTTCATTGAATCAGTTAAAATCCTACATGATTAAAAAGCATGAAACAGTTTTTAAGTTAATCAGTTAATGGCAATCAAGAGATCGTTTTTCACTATAAATTGAGGGTGATTTTGGTCATTCATTTGAGTTACACACTGTTACACTGTACATCTATCATGGCTACTAAAGGAATCAAAAGAAAACGTATTGTACTGGATATTCCTACTAAATTAAGGATTTTAGATAGATTGGAAAATGGTGAGAAAGCTGTAGACATAGCTTCTGAGTTTGGAGTTGGAAAATCCACTGTTTCTGACATAAAAGCAGCCAAAAAATAAATTAAGAGAATTCATGGCGAATAGTGACACTGATAATGTGGGTAGACAAACAATGAAACCCTGTGCTGATGAGAGTTTGGATAAAGCCCTGTACACATGGTTTTCCCAAGAAAGAAACAGAGGTACACCTTTATCTGGACCTATCCTGAAGGAGAAGGCCCTATGGTTCCACAAACAGCTGCATCCAGAGGACCATTCCTTCACAGCCAGTGAGGGCTGGCTCAACAGATGGAAAAACAGACATGGGATCAAACAACTTGCTATACAGGGGGAGCTGTTATCCAGTACTGGATATGACACTGAACCCTTCAAGCAGGCCTTGGCTGAGTGGATGGTGGAAAAGGAGATTGGGCCAGAACAACTGTATAATGCTGATGAGACAGGTCTCCACTGGAAGTTGATGCCAAATAAGACACTAGCTGGAGCCTCTAAGACAACTGCCCCTGGTCACAAGAAGGTCAAGGACAGGGTCTCTCTGCTAGCATGTGCGAATGCCACTGGCTCCCACAAGCTCCCCCTACTCCTGATAGGGAAGTCACAGAATCCACGTTGCTTCAAGCATGTGAATATGGATAACCTTCCTGTGACTTACAGAGCACAGAAGAACACCTGGATGACCTCATCACTCTTCTCAGAATGGTTCAAGACTGTGTTTGTGCCCAAAGTTAAGTCTCATCTACATGCCCAGAACCTTCCCAAGAGGGCTATATTACTGATTGACAACTGTCCAGCACACCCACCAGACTTAGAAGTTAAAACCCCAGATGGATCCATTGAATGCAGATTTCTACCTGCAAACACCACCTCGCACTCGCACCTCCAGCCCATGGATCAGGGGCCTCTGGAGACAATGAAACGCCTCTATAGGAAATTCCTGATCCAGAGACTTGTGAGTGATGACTTAACCCTAATTGAGTCAATCAAAAAGGTGACCCTCAAAGACTCAATTGACATGGTAGCCCGTGCCTGGAGGTCAGTGACTGAGAGCCACATCCAGAAGGCCTGGGTCAAGTCAACCCTGATGCAGTGTTTTGCCACTGAGGGTCCAGAGGCTACCAATGATGACCCAGCTGTTACCAGAGAGGACATACAGGAGGTCTTGGGGCACCATGTGCCCTTGGATGACATCACTGAGTGGCTGGACTGTGACAGGGGGACTGATGCCAGTGAAGTGATGACTGATGATGCTATAGTAGAGTATGTCAAGGAGTCCCCCCAGAATGATGCTGAGGAGCCAGAGGAAGCCACTGAACAGCCCAAATGTTCAATTTCTGATTCGAGGGCATACGATTGCATCTCCACATTTTTAGAATGGCTCCAGACTAAGAATGACCACTCCAATTGAGATTGTGCAAGCAAAAAATTTTAGAGACAAAGCTCAAAAGCACAAAAACAAGTCTTCTCAACAGAAGTCCATAGAACACTTCTTTGCCATTTTATTTGATATGTATGTTTTTAATGTTTATGTTTTATATTTTTAAAATAAAATGTGCTGTTTTTTTCAGGGTTTCTCTCTCTCTCAAAACTGGAACGAAACTTGAACTCGAAAAAGAACGCCCTCATCTCCCATCGATATTCCTTGTCAAAGTTGCATAAAAATGGTTGTATTTGAAAACTTAAATAGTTATAGACTACAAAAACTAATTTGTGTAGGTTAGTAAATGTTCTTCTATTGATTCCTTACAGGAAACTGGGTTACTGTTACCGCAAACGCATATTTCTCAAAAATATTGTATTATCGCCCAATTACAGGCCTCCCAGCAACTGTTTTTCATATATCCGAACCTCCCGCATATCCGAACGGAGTGAACGTCTCCGGAGGGGTTCGGATAAACGGGGTTCTTTTGTACCAACGATACTATATGAAAACTTCCCAAATGAAAAATACAAAAAAAAATTGATCACAAACGAAGATGATAATATTATAGCAGTGCATAGCAAGAATATTATATTGTTAATCTGTATGAGTGATATTTTTCTATGTCTGATGAGGGAAGTTTTACTTTCATTATCTCCCGCCTGGCTCGCTGGCGGGAGATTATAATTTGCACCATGTGTGTGTGGGGGTGCATGCGGGAGTGTGTGTGTGAGTGTGTCACACAGTTTTTACCCCACAGCGCTTAAGGGCTGTTGGGGTATTGTTGTCACCCATGGTGTCCGGATAGGCAGGCGGCGGGAAGAAGTTGGTCTGGCACGTGTCTCGGAAACCGTAAGGTGTAGGAAGTTGATACTTGGACCTTTCTAACACCCCGGACATACAGTACTGTGCTGGCCTTGCAAACTACACAGGAGTCCAAAATATTTAACTTATCCGGGCCCATTTGTTGCTCAGTGCATTTCATATGTTATCAGTACCCTACTTTAGTGAGGTGTTCTGCATAATTATAATTTATTTACAGCCATTTCAAATTTTGAAGTGGAGAAAAGTTTATGGCGGCCATATTTAAGTCCTCTTTACAAAATTTAAGCCCACTACCTCCCAGACTTAAAAGTTAAGTCCACTGACTTAGCAATTTCATGGACTTAGCTGCTTTGTGAAATCCGCTAAGTCTAAGACCACAGACTTAGCAGTTTTTTGACAAAATTTAAGACCAAAGTCTTAGATTTAAGCCTAAATCTGGACTTAAGTCCCTTTGTGAAATCGGCCCCAGGTGTTTACTCACACTGTGAGTCTCACAGACAAAATTTTTGAAAGACCTGTATTTATTAAGTGTAACCAGAAAAGTAATGGAGCAGATTTTAGCTCATCAGTGTTTATTGAATGATTGCTTTAAATTGTATGTCTCAATAAATAATTAATTTTAAATAAATAGTGATTATCTAGTTATTATAGTTTTGGGGTCGTACGCTATAAAAGTACTTGTACTTGTACTTGCAATTTTTCAAAGTACTTGTACTTGTACTTGACTCTTGAGATCAGTACTTGTACTTGTACTTGCAACTTGGCAAAGTAATTGTACTTGTACTTGTACTTGGCTCCATGTACTTGACCCCAGGCCTGTACTTGGTAGGGACATTGGTTAGGGGATGTAGGCATGCAATGTCATGGTGTGACCTTGATTTGACCTTTGACCTTGCCATAGTGACCTTGACCTCTAAAAACTTGTCTAGGCTATATCTCAGAAACCATAAGGTGTAGGAAGTTGATACTTGGTGGGGACATTGGTTAGGAGGTGTAGGTGTGCAATGTCATGGAGTGACCTTGATTTGTCCTTTGACCTTGCCATAGTGACCTTGACCTATAAAATCTTGTCCGAGGTATATCTCGGAAACCGTAAGGTGTAGGAAGTTGATACTGGGAAGGGACATTGGCTAGGGTGTGTAGATGTAAAACGTCATGGTGTGACCTTGATTTGACCTGTGACCTTGCCGTAGTGACCTTGACCTATAATGCCTTGTCTGGGCTATATTTCGGAAACCATAAGGTGTAGGAAGTTGATATTTGGTAGGGACATTGGTCAAGGGTTATATGCATGCAAAGTCATGGTGTGACCTGGACTTAACCTTTGATCTTGCATATCTGGTGCTATTTTATGTCCATACAAGGATATCTGATACTATTTTATTTCTCTTATACCTGTCTTATATCTTTTTACTTGAATCTTGGTTGTTGCACCATTGGGTGTCTTTTGATTTAGATTAAGCACTGTTAAGGTCATATTAGAATTCATCAAGGGTTTTACTTTTGCAACTTCCCATTGTAACAGATGGTATTGCATCAAGTGAGCCACAGGTTTTACCCCAACGCCACATAAAAGCATGTATTGCCGCATCTGTATGTATGGGTAATATTCAAAACATCCAAACCATAATTCAACCAAACAAATGAAAATCAAAATGGGAGAAGTCTTAAAGCTTCATAATTTTTAGTTTACTGAATTGCATGTCTTGTTTTAATAGGTAATTTTTAATGCAGTTTCTTTCTCTTAGATGTTATTTTCTCTACTTATGCATTATTTGGACACTGACACTGCTTCTGAAAGTATCCCAATCTGTGTACTGTTTCACTACTTCTATATCTCATGGTGTTGAAAATTATTTCCCCAGGCTGTGGGGTACGGGCATCTCTGATGCTATTTTCTCTGAAACTACTATAGTTACACATTTTTGGTAAATTACTTGTCCTGATGATTTTTTAGGCGTACTTTTGAGTGAGTAATAGCACTTTTACCTAATATAATTATATGACTTATAACTCTCAAACTATTGCATTTACAGTATTTTGTTTCAATATGTTGTTCAGGTACTTTCTCCACAGCTACAACATGGTCAGTAGTTTGGAAGTGTATCTCCATAGCTAAGTGAGTAATAGCTACTTTGTCAATTTTAATGGTAACCATAATGAGTAAATGGCTTATATCTTCAAAATTATTGCAGCTACATAATTTCTGTCAAATATGTTGTTCATCAACTTTTTGTGAACTGTGACATATTTAAGTTTCATACCTGTTGCTCAATGTGCAAGTGAGTAATGGCTACTTTATTGCTACTTTTAGTGAAAATGTGAAAAAAAATCACAAATATCTCAAACACCGTAAGAGATAGAGCAATTTTGAGTGAATTATTAACCCACAGGGTAGGTCAGGATTGTCCTGTGGCTAGGGGAAAAATTTCAATTTTTGCCACTTTTGGTGGCCATCTTGAATTTTAGCGGAAAATGAAAAAGTGTGAATATTTCAAAAACCGTAAGAGATAGAGTGATTTTGAGCAAATTTTTGACACACAGGGTAGTACAGGAGCGTCCTGTGGCTAGGGAAAAATTTTTAGTTTTTGCCACTTTTGGTGGCCATCTTCGATTTTAGTGGAAAATGAAAAATGTGACTATCTCGAAAACCGTAACAGAGAGAGCGATTTCAAGTGAATTTTTGACCCACAGGGAAGTACAAGAGTATCCTATTCAAAGGGGAAAACTTTCAATTTTTTCCGCTGTTGGAAGCTATTTTAGATTTCCGCGGAAAATAAAACATTGAAAATATCTCGGATACGGTAAGAGATAGAGCAATTTCAAGCAAATTTTTGACCCACAGGGTAGTACAGGAATGTCCTGTGGTTAGGGGAAAACTTTCAGTTTTTGCCACTTTTGGTGGCCATCTTGGATTTTAGTGGAAAATGAAAAAGTCTGAATATCCCGAAAACGGCAAGAGATGGAGCGATTTTGAGTGAATTTTTGACCCCAAAGGGTCGTACAATAGTATCCTATGAACAACAGAAAAATTTTAATTTTCGTCACTTTTGGCGGCCATCTTGGATTTTAGTGGAAAATAAAACATTGAAAATATCTCGGAAATGGTAAGAGAGTGATTTTGAGCAATTTTTTTACCCACAGGATAGTACAGGAGTATACTGTTCTTACGAGAAAAATTTCAATTTTTGCCACTTTTGGCGGTCATCTTGGATATTAGCGGAAAATGAAAAATTGTGAATATTTCGGAAAAGGTATTTTTTCCCCATTTAATGCTCAAATGTTCCAATATTCTGTGCTATAAGTGTCAAATGTAAACATCAGACCAACATAACTATTTCACTCACCAAAATGTTTAAGGAGACAGGCTTTAAGCGCAGGGTATCATGCACAGCTGTCAGGCACACAGCCAGATTTTATGTTGACCATAATGCTGCAAAGCTGGCAGAGCAGGTGATAATAATAATATAATGAGAGGAGGTCAGGCTAAAGAACAAGCAGAAAACCACCTTATGGGAGGGGGGGCCTTTGTCAGCTGACAGCAGCTGTCACTGGAGAAAACACAAGCAGATTTCCCCAAGAGAGGCTCTATGCTACAATGACTCAACGTTTTGGCAGTAAATAAGGTCTCCTTATCCAGGAGGTGCACGGCAATAACCAAATTTTGGCCATTGAGGGAGCCAGCAGGGAGATGGCCGAGGCTGGGATTGTGGAGGAGGGAAATGAAATTTTGGCCAAGGATCAGTTTAATGAGGTAGTAAAAGTGGTGGGGTTGGTAGAAAACAATGAGACCACTGTAAAGGAGAAGCCAATTTTGCACAAATTTGAGAGCTAAGGCCAGGGCTAATGCAGAGCAGGACCTTAAAGAATGCATTTTAGATGAGGATGATGTGGACATCCTGATTGGTAGTGGGAAACGTAAAAAAAAATTACTGCAGAAGATGTTGAGCCGTATAAAATGGTTTTGTGATTGCAAGAAAATCAGGAAAATTTGGGAATTCTCGAAACTCTTGACCGACTAGAAGAGAAAAAAGATGTTGACTGTGGGTTGGTGGTGTTTGAGCATTTAGTTTTGCAAAAGGGTGTGTACACTTAAGCTTTGAGTTTGAACCAGGGACAGCAATGTTGGAATATTGTGGAAAATGGATCCCAACCTCAGATTTTGATGCATCAGGCCTGGATACTGGCTATGTTCTGCTAGTTGAAAAACAGGGGGCCATTGATGCAACCAAAGATGATGGTCCACTTGGGTGACTTGTGAACCACTCAAGGGGTGAAGCCAATTGTAAACTTCAGCTAATAAATCAAAATGATGGTATTCCTAGAGTGGCCATAGTCACCCTACGACAACTCGATCAAAATATGGGAGCACTTGTTTTATGACTACAGGGACCAGCGACGAGAGGCCCTCAGCGATAACCAGTTCCTCCGAGCCCACCAACATGTACCAGCAGATGCCCTTCAGTTGCCAAAATGCCAGGAACCTTTGCATAAGGGGGACAAATCTGTGGCCTGCCAAAAGAGGCAATACCAGAGAAGTGAGCCTGCTTGTGTTCTGCAGACGGTTATAAAACAATGGCGGATTGAGCTGTCCACCACTGAAATGCCACCTACCATTGAGAAGGCCAAGTCTCCAATAAAGGCACAAAATGCTGTTTCTGCAGATGTGGAAATTCCACCTTCCAGTGAGAAGGCTAATTCCCCCAAAAAAGCCTTGAGACTCGGCTTCTGAGAAGAAGGCAGATTTTCCAACAAAGCCAGACACCACCTCAAATTTATCCTCAAAAACTTCAATCAACTATGGATGTAGATGTACCTCCAGCCAGTCCAAAAACTGTTCTGACTGATTAGGTTTTGGGACAGTCTGCAAGCAAGGAAGTCCCTCCACAGCCACTGAACCTCAGACTTCCATCCCTGGTCCTGCTGATCTCAGCCAGTAAAGACTTCCAACACAGGGTAAGGGGTTAAAACACATATATGTTTTTCCACATTAGTTCATTGAAATATAATATAAGAATCTGTAACATGTGCCTTTGGGCTTTATATTTGTACATATATTTCATTAAATTTTGTTATTTGATTAATTCCACTTTAATGTTCCTTCATTGCTCTTGCAAGTTATTTTTTAAATTTTTATTGTCTATCTTTTTAATTAGAATTCCAACATAAACTTTCAATTTTAAGTCAATACCCATAATCAAATGATTTTATCGGTTTATATATGATTCATTAAAAATATGTGTATTATATTTTCTTAGGTGAACACCACTAACAGAGAAAACTTGGAAGGAGTGATCAGCAGGGATTACAGTGGTACAGAAGATTTCATTGACAGTGGTCCATCACAGGAAAAAGTTTTTGAGGAAGCCAACAGGGTATTTCCTGGGAAGAGTATGGCTGAACTTTTAATTATAACAAAACTGTTGCAACATGAACTTGCTGCACGATTTTTGGTTCACACTGCAACCAATGAACAATTAAAGGCTGCATTACCCTCAGTGGCCAGCACGTCCAGTATATCAGCTGGATCAATGAGAAGATTTTTAATACTGAACAAAGGGCTCTTTTAAAAGACCTATTTAAGTTAATTATTGCAGAGGGAAAAGTAAATAGGATTGCAATCCTTATTTTGTTGAAAATGTGGCCAGATGCACTTGGCTGCCTAAGGGCAGATAAAGATTTCCCGGATAATGTTCTAATGGACAAAATTTATGAGGCGGTAAAGGTCTATGCCCGCACTCAGAAAAAAAAACACTTATCTAAACCGGATCAGTATTAAAAAATCTTCACATTGATTGATCTGGTATGCTTGGAAGCTATTCTAAGAGACATTTTAAAAAATAAACAAATACCCATGTATTTTAAAAAATGTGGAAGTTGAGTACTTTGGACATTAGTCACTCGAGTATTTTATGTACTATTTTATGTATCAACATTCATTTTACTTCTGCCTTGACTCCTGGTGTCTTTTAAAGGTTTTCCTGTTATGTGTCCTTTAACCGCTTTTTTAAGCCACTAAATTATTTCATACAGTATTCAAAGACACAACTTCCACATTAGGAAAGTGCCAAATTGATGCTGAGAAATGTGGAAATTAAGTATTATTGGTATAAGTTACTTCAGTATCTTACATTATTTCCAGATATCCAAATACATTAAACAGCAGTGTGTTTTGAAAAAGGAAATAATATTAGATACTCAAGGGACTGGACTGCAAAACTGACACTGGGCACTATAGGAGTGCCATAATTGATTATTTTTATTCAAGAGTTAAAATAAGCAGAAGCTAAAACCAAACATTCTAATGATGTATATATCATATTGATAAGTTACATAATTTCTGAAATATTGATAAAAAAATGTCACTTGTTGACGGATTTGCAAGTCTAATTATCATATAAAGTTAATTGGCATTGGGTACACCAAAATACATCTGTCTATGCCCCCCTTTTGATGACAAATACTGTGTGTGTTGGATAATGAAATGCTGTGCAGAAAATCTGAATTGCAAGATGCCCTACCTTCTCTCAGCAAAGTGAGTTTGAGAATCATAATGTGTTCATGAAAGATCAGAGAACAGAACTGTCTTTGAAGTGATGATAATGTTGGAGCCCAACTTAGGAGTCAGCCCATCTTAAGATGGGCTATAGCCCAACTTAGGATCCTAAGTTGGGTAGCCTATCTTAAGATGGGCTAAGCCCATCTTAAGATGGGCTAGAACATATTAGCCCAACTTAGGATAACTAAACTCAGGAATGTTTTAAGCTAAAATATAATATTAACCAGCTAGTTTAATATTAATTTATGTCATACTCCAGTGGTAGTTTAATTATGAAATTTAGTATAACCGTGTTAGTTTATTTAAATACTTAAATTTAAATTTTAGATTTTTTGTGCTTCTCTCATCTTAAGATTTGGTTACAGTTATTAGCCCAACTTATAATTTGCACACATAGTCTTTATTTTTGAAATGAAATGATATTATTTACTTATTTTTTACTTAAATGTTACTTCTTTTCTTGACATCATAATGCATTGAGAGGATAAATCTTAATCCCCTTATTGTTCCAAGACTCTGTCTCAGTTAATTTGACAATGGGAGGGTCATTAGTTCATAAGGTGTCTTTTGTTGAACCACTGCTTTCAACTTGATTTGTTTCATTTGTGGGGAGTGATTAGGCAACTGGATTATATTGTGATGTATCTTTTGTTTCAACATTCCTTTCAAGTTGATTTGTTTGACCATGCCTATGACTTGGGAAACTGGATTAGTTTTAGACTTGCCTTTTGTTCTAGCATTCTTTTGTACTTGATTTCCTTCACCTCTGAGTTGAGTGATTAGCTAACAGGATTAATTGGGCATTGTTGTAAGACTCATTTAAGGTATTTGGGGTGATATTTTACATGTTTGTAAACAAACTGATTGATTTAATCATAATTTTCAAATGCTTAATGTTAAGTCTTAAATGGATATTTACCCATATAACCTAACAGAAAACACCAATTTTGTATACAATGTGTATTTTATCATTTTTATCAATTTTATGCATCAGTGTGTTATTTGACTAAATTAATCAAATTCACTTGTTTGGATTTAATTACATTTTCCAATTAATTAATTTAATTGAGCTCCAAAGACAAAGTGCTTTATAAATGCTGTTTAAATGCTATTTAATAATATAAAAAAGTAATTTTATTAATTTGTTGTTAAACTTAAAATATATAATCAGGCTCACCCATAAAATCACCCACTATATTTGGCTTTCCCTGTTATAGGTTTGATAGAATTAAGCCTCATTATATTGAGAGATTACTTTGATGTTGATTTGTTTCACTTTATGATTTGGGGTATTTCCTATTGTGTACATCACCCACCCCAAGTGAAACAAATCAACATCAATAGAATGTTGAAACAATAGGCACAAATCCAATTAAGAAATCATTCTAATGAAAGACAATTGAATCAACATCAAAAGAATATTTTAATGCTTTCAAGGCTCAGGAAACAAAATTCATTTTATTTTCTGCAATTAAACACTTTTTGTTGAGGTTAGATATGTTAAACATATTGATATAAAATAAAAAAGAAGTGCAAAATACTTCTGTACAAGGGTCAGTTAAACTTATTAATGTTAATATCATCTTTTTCATGAAAAATAATTCCCTTGAAAATAGCAAATATTATATTCCGCATAAAAATAATTCTTGAATTTTACTATCTCAAGTTGGGCTGATATGTTCTAGCCCATCTTAAGATGGGCTAGCCCATCTTAAGATGGGCTACCCAACTTAGGATCCGAAGTTGGGCTATAGCCCATCTTAAGATGGGCTGACTCCTAAGTTGGGCTCCAACAATAATATTGTTCTTGCCAATATCAGATCCTCACTTTTCACACTTGTACGATTGGCGATTACTCTTTTATACAGCAGTTCCACTTCAACTTAGTTTTGTGAGTTACCATAAGAGCTTGCCATCTAAAACTCAGGAGTGACTGAGACTGATTCTGGTAAAAAAGGAAGGAAAATTGACAATCTACATGATTTGTACTTGTATCAACTAAAAAGATAAGTTATATGACCAACATATCTGTGTTAGGACCTGATGCTGACTGCTACGATCATAAACATAAATCTTAACAATCTGCTCCAACCACTGTCGTGCAGCTGTCTGGGCATTCCTATGAAAAATTGTTTCTTGTAATAAATAAATTAGCTCCTTTCTAACACCCCGGACATACAGTACTGTGCTGGCCTTGCAAACTACACAGGAGTCCAAAATATTTAACTTATCCGGGCCCATTTGTTGCTCAGTGCATTTCATATGTTATCAGTACCCATTAGTTAACATATTGGGATTTGTTTGTATTTGAGTAAGAACCATTTACCATTACATTCCAGTACATATCAGATATTTTAAGCTGTCCTTTTGAAGTTGTATTTAACTCCACATGCAGGACGGGGGGAGGATGGGTATTGCTTTTTGGGAAGGTTAGTTTTTAAACAAGCAAAAAAATCACGAACCAAAATTCAATTACTAGTTGTTCAGACTGCCCGGAACTATGTAAACAGACCTTAACATAAGTTTCAAGAATGTAATAGTATAAGTGATAATGGCAATTATGATTAGTTCTAATTCCCAAGATATTACTTGTAACTGCTTTAGAAAAGATTGGTTGTTTGCACTTGGGACAGAAATGGCCAACTGGCAGTTTTCACAGATATTTGAAGACTGAGATGAGCATCTAGTATAGTCATGATTACACTCTGATAAGTTTGTTGACTGAAAAAGGATTAGCGTTACAACCAGTAATTAAATTGCACTGAGGAACTGTAAACTGTATTATTGGAGTGGTGGGCCAATGGTATAAAACCATTGTTATTACATACTCAAACCTGCTTTATCTGCGTGTACAGTCATCAGATGTCACCAGGTTCAAATCCGAACAGAGGCAGGGGAGTTTATTTGCATCACCTTTGTCTTTATGTTATTTCAGAGAAGTTCCGCAGTGACATCAAAGCACCAGAATTCCGCAGTCTGATGCTGAGACACACGAGTGCAGAATACCAAGTGGACGAGTCGAAACGACCACAGGAAGCAGTCACACAGCACTTCAGGAAGTTAAACGTTGACTGATCTCAGTGCAGACATGTTATGTACTAGCCAAAGACTAGAATCTTAAAAGATGAGCCAAACATTCAGCTGAAATATATTTTTTTTTTCATCCTGGGCCGATTTCATGGAACAGCTTAAACCTGGTCTCAGACTCAATTTTGAGCATTTTTGACTCAGTCATTGAACACTAGTTTGCTGGGTCTACAGATTCAGACTCATCTCAAGATTTGGCGGAGTCAAATGGTCAACATTAAGCTTACCAAAGAGGTGTCTCAAATTTGTATCCCATTGTCCAAAGACTTATTTCTAGCATTTAAATCTGTACAATTGATATCAAATAATGCATACAAGTTAATAGTTTTAAAACCTTTAGTTTTATTCTGTAACATTAAACTCAAAGCTGCTGCTACTTGGTTAAATATCAACAAAGATCACATACTTTTCTGAGTGTCACCTTATAACTAATCTCAAGAGAAACTTATATCCAGTCTCAACTTCTAAGATTGTTTACAATAAAACAATCAAACAAAATATTTTTTGTATTATCATTAAAAGCTATGTTAATATTTAAAAAACATTCTTATATTCCATCTCGCATGCATTGTATTAAGTAAGTAAACATTATTTTTCTGCATTTATGCAATGAAAGAGTTGAGACTTTTGCCTCAGAAAGTTTTAGTCGTAAGTAGGCTTTTGTGCAATGAATTTGAGCGCAAAACTCAGCCAAAAGGCTCGGTGGCTAAACCTGAGACTGGGGTAAACTGTGCAAGAAGTTAACCAGAAAACTTTAAGGTCCACATGATCTGCAACTCAATAAGTCTTACAGGTAGCAAAAGTTGGCAATCTGTATTTCCATGTAGGTTAAATCAATATGGAGTTTCAAGTACTGACAAAGTGGCAGGTGTGACAGAATAAACGGTGTTTCTATAATGACAACAATGTGAAAAAATAATTGTGGCAATTAAAGAAAAAAAATAATCTATGAAGAGTTTTGTTAAGTTCCAGGACATGCAGATCTGTATCACCAGAACGATACAGGTCCAGGAGAATTGTTACCAGTCTCGGAGAACAGGTATAGGTGTTCATTTCATACATTTACGCTAAATGTGAGAGCTTTTGTGAAACCAACCACCAAAAGCTGTCCTCTGGTGTTTTGCTAAACCTTATGCATTCTGTCCAGTACTTTACTCCACTTTATCATATCCTTGTTTGTATGGACCCATTGAAGTGTCAGATTTTCGTTTATGTCTTTCAGCATATTCTTCTTTTGTAAGATATCTATGTAGAACTTAGACTTTTGCCAAGTTCCTTTATCTTAAACCATTTTGCGTTCAGCTTAAAACAAGAAGGTTCCATCTTGTTTAAAATGAGCTCATCACCTCATGAAAGTGAAAGTAAGATGTCATAATGTGCTCATACAATATCTGAACATGTAAAACAGAAAAATTGCCCTCCAATGCATATTTTTAATGTTCTCATAACAGAAGGTGAAAAAAACCAGTGCAGTTGTTTGACTGTCACTACACACCACTTTCGCTAAACAACAAATAAAATAAGTAAATAATTAGCTTACAAATAGATTTTGGTGACTGAATGTTTGGTTTACTCAAGGAATTGCAAAAACACTTAACTTTGCTATAAATTTCGGCACGTAGTTATTCCCTAATTGTCTGCGTGAACTGAAATGCAAGAAAACATGCAGAAGGGCTGAATAATACCTTTATTATGATGTATAATTTTTGTGACAATTTGATCATTTTTCTGGGTACCATAGTTACGTAATTATGTCAAAGGCAGTAAGTGATAAACAAAAAGAGGGTCAAGGATGCCCCAAAAGGCAGGTTGTGCAGGCAGCAATAAGGTTGGTGACTGCTGTAATTAAATTAAAAAAGAAGGAAAGAAAAGTTAGGTCACCCATGTAAGGTAAATGTGTTAGACGTGCTAAGGAATATAAAAGTTGTAATCAAGGTTAAATAATTGTATCTATGCTATAAACGGACAAACAAACAAACAGAATTGTACCAATTTCAAAAGCAACTTAGCTATGATGGTGATCTATCTCCCAGTCAAGTTTGAATTCAATTGGACAAAGCATTTTCGAGTTAAGAGTCCGGAAACGGAAATGTTGATGGACAACAAATGGACAAAAAACGGACAAGCGAACAAACAGAATTACTCCAATTTCGAAAGAAACCTAGCTATGATGGTGATCTATGCCCCTGTCAAGTTTGAATTTGATTGGACAAAGTGTTTTTGAGTCAGAGTCTGGAAACGGAAATGTTGATGGACAGACAAACAGACAAAAAACAAATAAATTGACACAAATACACCAATTTCAAAAGGAACCTAGCTATGATGGTGATCTATCTTCCTGTCAAGTTTGAATTCGATTGGCCAAAGCGTTTTCAAGTTAGTGTCCGGAAACAGAAATGTTGGCAGACAAACAAACAGACAAAAAAAGGACAAACAAACAGACGGAATTACACCAATTTCGAAAGGAACCTAGCTATGATGGTGATCTATCTCCCTGCCAAGTTTGAATTTGATGGACAAAGTGTTTTCGAGTTAAGAGTCCAGAAAGGAAAATGTTGACGGACAGACGGACATCGGAAACATCTATCTACTAGACGGGTTAGGTGGTTACATGCAACCCGCCTAAAAATGAACACTAGAACATGGATGACATCTGTACCGTAACAGCTTGAAAGTTTTCTTCAGGCTCCCATTGATAAATGTAAGGTGCAAAAATGCCCAGTTGGTCTTCCGTCATGCCAAGATGTCTGTTTCTGTCTTTAGTTTTTGTATTTGAAGTAATTTCAGATGCAGTACTTTCTGACACAAATTACCCCCTCTATCAGATAACCAAACAAATAATTCCTACTTTAGGTAAAATACAGATATCTAAATTCTTTAGGGAAACACCAACAATTAAATATGCATTTATAAAGGTCTATATATCTATATATCTGCTTGTGAGATAAACAGTAGTGTTGTTGGTATCTCACTCTCCTTTGTACAATGATGTTGTGGGTTCAAATATGGCTCTGCCTTTGTGGAAAAATTCAGCCACTTTATGAACTTGTATTCCCTGTATTCCAACACCATCAGATAAGTGTTGTGTTACTGTTTGTACTATGTGTTGAAAGCTAAATCAGGACCAATACAATAGGTTTAATAAATTTTGTGAACTGCATAATATTATCTAACAACTTTAACTTCTTGTGAAATCATAAAAATCAAATTTACCTTATTTTCAAAGACGTTCCTCACCCAATTTGTCACACTGAAAATATGCATGTGGCTAAATACCAGGCATTTGTGTGGGACTGGTGGAAGCTACATTCATTTTGTATTGACTGTCTCAACTGCTGCTTTGTTGTGGTATGTTATAAGGACATGTATGTACACTGTCTTGTAGAAGTCCCTCCCAGCTACTACTAAACATACCACATATAGTAGTGCACTATAGTAGATTAAGTAGATTTATCATTTAGTCTATCATCTGTTCTAGTTTTCTTAAGTAACAAGTTTTTGCAGTTAAGTATATCTTTTTGTCATTTTATTCTTGTGTAGAAATATACTTGAGACATACCATGTACATCAATGTAATGTATGTTATTTTGAAAATAGAGATATAACAGATTTTTTTACTGAATATTGATCTAAGAATGGTTTGTGCATTAGAAGGGACTGAAATTAAATTGTTATGCAAAAACTCAGGTTTCAATAAATATTGACTGAAAAGGTTGTACAATAATTAAAATCATCTCAGGTTGGTGTTTGTTTAAACTTTTTTGAAACTGAAAAGTGTCACTTGTTGTACATCTATTTCTAATTTTAATACTATTTTGTAACTTGGTAAAAATTGTAATCTCATATTTTTGAGTGATGAAGTGTTCCTGTCTATTAGAGCTGTAAGAGAAGATGAAACGCAGACAGAGAGGTTGTTTTCATTTCATGAACATTTTACTGCATGAGGGGGTTGTAATTATCACATCATTGATCTGTCACCTTTCTGTTTCTGGATTTAATTTTGTCGATTTGTGTGTAGTCATAGAGAAAAGTTTCCGAGTTTGAGCAGTGGATAGCACAGTGGTCTGACATTTCACAGATCCTTGGTTCAATTCCCAATCTGTTCCGAAGTGGAAAGATGGAAGTTACTGGCTAGTATCCAGTGATATTCAGTAAAGAGTTTTGACAATCTCTTATATACTGCTTTGATTTACCACCTTAACTACCTGACATGACAGGACCCAACCCTAGTGATTCTTTCCATGTGTTTGTTCACTTATGGACAGACTTTGATGAAACTATCACACAATGTTGACAACAGCACAAGGAATCGATGTTTCAATTTTGGTGGCGATCCACATCACTGTGTGGATCTGGGAAATTTTTTTAAATGATCTCTTATAATTGTGAAATAGGATCGTTTTTCAGTAAATGTGAATATACTTCCAGAATTAATCGTCAGTTGTTAGCCACAAAATAAAGGAGACTCTTAAAAGTAGTCTTTTAACATACATAAGTTTAATCCAAACCTTAGCTAAATTTCAGACACTCTGATCCAGGGCAGGAAAATAAGGGGTGGTAATGAATTAGTTGGCTGAGGTTTGTGCTCTTGAGAGACTTTCTAGTTCATTACTTTGACGCCTTTAATCTGACTGTAATGACCTTTTTTGTCTTTTAGCTCTTAGCTGAAGAAAGACTTTTATGAATGGGTTCGGATGGCTTTATTTTGTGTATACAGCCTGCGAAATCTTTGTACACCTATAAATATATCAAAATTGTAAATCTGTATAAAAAATATAAAACATAAATGCATTTTGGTACCTTATAGCAGATATATATAAACACTTACTACATACAAAAGCATTACAGGCTACAATGGTACCTAATATATAAAACTGATTTTATTACACCCATAGTATTTTACTGAATTCTCCCGATGACAGAATTCTTTTTTAGCTTTGCAACTACTTCTGCTTTTCAACACAAATCCACATAAGCAATACAGAGGTTGTTTACCACTGCCTTTTGGCACTATAGAAGTATCACAATTACATTACTGATGCCAACACAACTAGTTAATAAGTCTGAACCCACTGCTGTCCTGCTGTGATGCAAAAGTAGAAGACGTGTTGAAGTGTAAAATTCCAAATTCATGACATCTGTTCATAAAAACAAAGATTATGACAAGGTAAAATACTAGAAGTTTTAGCGGCAATTTATAACTTTTAAACATCAATACCTTTTCATTTTAGTCTGCAACAGGAGACAACTTGATTAAAGTAGTATCCGATGGTGGCTCACTTGCCTCCTATGTCTCATGTCCTGGGTTTTATCCCTGCCCAGAGCTGAGGTGGCTAAGTGGCTAGTTGCTTGCTGAACCTTGACAATTGACAGAGCAATCTAGTATGTTGAAGTAAATTGATACACATAAAGAAAATAACTGTAACTTAATTGTAAATCTGTGATATAACATACCTTTCATTGAAGACATTGTGTAAAGTGTATGATACTTATTGATAGTTTATATATATATAATTTATGTACACTAAAATATCTTGACTGACACATGTATATTTACAAATATGTCAACGTTTAAAGAAGACCTAATTAACAACGGTATAAAAATATTTGCAACAGTTAACAAATGTACAATTATATAAATGCATTAAAAAAGCTCCAAGTCTTAATATGCCACAGAATACTACATCGGTTTACTAAAGCATAGCATCCTGTTGATTTCAACTCCAAAAAAAAAATGAACAAAACAAAAAAAAAAGAAATTCCACAACACAGTTATTAACCACTTTACAGCCACAGTAAAATCTCACCCGGAAACCTCGGTGACTGCGGACTGTTATTGTCAATGTCACATGGCTGTTTTGATCTGACTGCCATTATACGGATATGTGAGAAGTAACACAGGAATCTTCCAAAAATAACATAAAATACATAGCAAAGGAGGACTGTACAACAGGGATGGAGTGATGTACTTATTTTTGACACTTGAGTACTTTTTTATCACTACTCTACTCTATCAAATACTCTTTTTTTGCATGAAGTAGCTAACTTGACTAAGTGTTCTTGCACAATCTACACAACTAATTCACTCGAGGTCAATTACATGAAAATATTTACAACATTGCCAATATTAAACACTAAGAGTGTATTCTTTTTGTAATTTTGAGAACTCGTTACCAAGCTTAACTTACATTTCCAGCCGAGACTGTGACTTGGCCTCAAGTTGAGTCTGTATGAAATTTATTGAATCTGAGCCCATGGACTCAACAGTGTCAAATAATTGAGCCAAAAGTATCGGATTTGAACTCGAGACCAGGCTTAAGTCTTTTCAAGAAATTTGTATCAGGCCCAAGCCTCAGGACTAGATGTTACCACCATAAGAAAATGATATGTACTAGAAAAATCTAAGTGTAGGTGTCCATGTGGCAAAAAAATGAAATCATATAGTTACACAGGAAGCGTTTCCATGGTCATGGCTTGCAAGCGCAGCTTGCAGCTTGTGTTCATTTTTAGTCAGGGATCGAATTTTAATACAAGCTACTGCAAACACTGCGCCTCATTAAACTGAACACAATGGTGACAGATTTTTTAAAATCGGAACACTAATAAGGGAGTTATGGCTTTACACAGGGCTCATCAGCTATGTTAATTCCATTCACGGATGCAAGTCCAGGATTCAGTACGGTCATGCCGTCGCCGGACACAATAACTTAAAAAATATTTTTGATAGAACTTTCAAATTTGGTATGTGGGTATATATGGGCAATGCCGCGAATGCTATTGTTTTTTTACCTTGACCTTCAATTTCAAGGTCACTGGTGGCCTCGATTTGGCCATTTTTTCACATTTAGGCCCAGTTCTCATGTACAGAAAGTTAGATCATCCTATGGCTGGTATATATAATACATATATATGTCCTCTGTAAGCATGCAAAAATTTGACCTTGAAGCTCGTCACTAAAGGCCATCCACGGACCGCCAAAGTACCTCAACAAGGTCATTTTTGGCGAGATTTTCAGCGTTTACGCTCTCAAAGGAAAACTACACCAGCTATGTTCACCAAATTTGCAAGATGTCTTCATTGGGGGGTAAGCTTCTCTGAGACTGAAATTAGCCTCATTCTGAAAAACAAGGTGGCCACCACGGACATTTCTTTGAAAATTATCTACATTTTTCTACTGGCTGTTTCTCATGGGTAGAAGGTTGAATCTCTTCATAGGTGATATGTATAACAGATATACACGTCCTCTACAACCTTGCAGACATTTGTTAAGAGCTTCAAGGTCATTCACGGAGTGCCAAAGTACCCCACATAGCAGACTTTAAAAGTGCTTATAACTCGCTTATTATTGGTCCTAGAGGTTCGGGATGGTAAACCAACACATAGGAAATCATGGGCTGGGAATCTTCTGGGGTGGTCGAATTTGACTTTGGGCCCCTCCTTCAAGGTCACACAAATATAGCCAAACTTAAAAAGTGCTTATAACTCGCTTATTTTTGGTCTTAGAGGTTTGGGATGGTAAACCAACCTATAGGAAATCATGGGCTAGGAATCTTTGGGTGTGGTTGGATTTGACCTTGGGCCCCTCCTTCAAGGTCAAACGAGGATAGCCAAAGTTAAAAGTGCTTATAACTCGCTTATTATTGGTCCTAGAGGTTTGGGATGGTAAACCAATATATAGGAAATCATGGGCTGGGAATCTTCTGGTGTGGACGGATTTGACCTTGGTCCCCTCTGTCAAGGTTAAACAAGGATAGCCAAACTTTAAAGTGCTTATAACTCCCTTATATATGGCTGTTAATACTCTGTATGTCACGCTTTAACCATGTCGCGTTTGAGGATACACTGCATCAAGACGCAATGTCTAGTTTATTAACCTGGAATGTCAACTACATTCACAAGCCATGCACATGGACGCCTACACTAACATTTATTTACTTCTCCTTACAGATCAATAAATTTGAAAAGTTTAATTACTTAAATGTAGCTTTTATAAGCTACAAGCTTACCATGTGGGACTTAATGCTGTTCTCGGGTTGCCACACCCGGGGCCAACGTCTTAGAAAAAAAGACAGTTCTTGTTAGCCACTGGATATACTGGTAGTTGTCGTCACGTGATAACTTCTGACCAATCGTCCTACTTTCTCGTTGAAATTTTCTAAAACCTACCCCTCAGCTGTAAACAGCAGGGAGGCAGGGTGGGACTCTTCTAAGTCCCACATGGTAAGCTTGTAGCTTATAAAAGCTACATTTAAGTAATTAAAATTTTCAATTTTATTACGCTACAATAGCTTACCATGTGGGACTTAATGCTGAATTCAACCGCCCGGCGGTGGGATTACAGCTGAGACTGGAAGATATGTCATTTTTTTCTAAGATTTTGAAATAATATGTATAGAATAGTGCCAGAAATACCAGTCTGAGTCCCATTTACAGTGCCCCGATCCCGAAGACCGGGCCTGTAACGAGCCAAAAACCTAAGTAAAATGAGGGACAGTGCTAAAACTGTCTAGATGTTTGATTGTAGGACGGAAGTGCAGCAGTGCTCACTTCGAGGTCTAAGGGTCCCTGAGGGCCCTTCACGAGTGACTGACCAACCCAATGGTTGGACATCTCATAAATTTTTGCCACCTAAATATGAGATTAATGACAACTTAATAAGTCCTTAATACAAATTACTTGATAACTAAAAAACAAAATGACCTTACCCGTAACATCTTGAAGGTAAAGGAATACCTAGATCCTGGGAGAGACTCCTGAAGACTTGGTTGTAGCAGATGTGCCCACCCCCCTTTTTTCTTTCCGAGGACAACTGGTCTGAGGGGAAGGATCTAGGACTTGTTGTGCCCCACTACGGGTCCCAGATACATATTGTTGTCGGTGTCTGACCAAGTAAGGTCTTTTAGGTAAAAATTTCTAAATGTGTTGTGAGCTTTCCAGTGACAGGCTTGCATGATTTGGTCCACCGATACCCCACTGTAAAAGGCCTTAGAGGCCGCTAAGGCCCGGATGTCATGTGCTTTAACTTGGACTAAGTCCAAGGCTTGTTGGTCTGCTTGTTTGTAACAAAGTAGGATGGTTTGTTTCAACCAGGAAGAGAGAGTAGCGGGTCTGATGTATGTCCTTTCTTGAAGGAGATGAAAAGGAGGGAACGAGACAATCTCAGGTCTTTGGTTCGGTCCAGATAATACCTCAGGGCCCGTACTGGACACAGGGTCCTGTCTTCTTTAAATTGTCTATCTACAATGGTAGTGAAAGCAGGAATAGTCACCGGATACACACTTTGAGAACCTTCTCTTGCTAATTGGTTTTTGGCTATGAAATCAGAAGAAGGGAACAAGGCGACCTTTTCCCATTGGCCTAGATTAGATACTTTGTTTGCGACCCAGGCATGGATTTCGCTGCGGCGTTTGCCGGAGGCCAAAGCTAGCAAGAAAGCAGTTTTGAGAGTAAGATGTTTGAGGTCTGTGTCTTTCATGGGCTCAAATGGTGCTTTTGTGAGCTCGTTGAGGACAACAGAAAGGTTCCACTTAGGTAAATTTCTGGAACTTTTTGGACGATCCCTGTGAAAACTGGAGAGTAACCTGTGAAGGTCTGCATTATGTGCAATATGGTGGGCCGTTGGGCCCAAAGTGTCAACGATTGCAGTCCTGTAGCCATCAATGGTCGAGGGGCACCTATTTAGGTCTTGGTACAGGTACATGAAAAAATCTGAAATTTGTTTCACAGATGGAGTGGAGAAATCCACCGAATTTTCTCTGCACCATTTCTCAAATAGGGCCCACTTTGACTTGTAGATGGTCCTTGTTGATGACCGCTGAGGAGCAGCAATTCTCTCTGCCACCTCCACAGAGAAGCCTTGTTCTTGGAGTTGTCCGCTCCTAGACACCAGGCATGGAGGTTCAGCTGTTGTGGGTTGTTGTGGAACACATACTTGTGGGACTGTTTGAGTAGGGTCGTTGACACTGGGAGTTGTAGTGGGATCTCTGTTGAGAGCTGCACTAGGTCCCAAAGCCAGGGCATCCCTGGCTAGCCTGGGGCTATCACGATGATCAGGCAATGACATTGCTTGATCTTTTGGATCACCTTGTGAAGGAGAGCCGTAGGACGGTAAGCATAGGCCGTGAGGTTGGTCCAGTTTATGTTTAGAGCATCTATGTCCCAAGCCTTTGGGTCTGGGACAGGAGATACGTACAGTGGAAGTTTGTGGTTCAGGTGAGTGGCAAATAAGTCTACATGAGGTGTGAACCACTTCTGGCAGATCTGTTTGAACACCTGCGGGTGCAGAGACCATTCTGTTGACTGCACTTGGTTGGACCTGGACAGTAGGTCGGCCATCACATTCAGGCACCCTGGAATGTGCCTGGCTTTTAATGTTATGTGGTAGTAATGGCACCAGGTCATGATCTTCCACAGGAGAGCACACATCTCTGCTGAGTGAGTTTCTCCTTGTTTGTTGATGTTTGGTTCTGGCACTGGTCCTTGAAGTCTCGAAGGGCCAGGGAGACCGCCTTCAATTCTAGGACATTTATGTGTAGCCTTTTTTCCCGATCTGACCACAGACCATTTGTAGAATTTTGGTCTAAGTGAGCGCCCCAACCTTCGTTTGAGGCGTCGGTAAAGAGTTGGATACTGTGGTCTTTGGGATGAAGGTCTGCACCTTTCATCACGTTTGAGGGATTTTGCCACCAATCTAGGTGGGCTGCAATGGCTTCTGTCCAAGGAAGGAGGTTGTCCAGCGACTGAGGATATCTCCAGTGCTCCTTGAGATGAAACTGAAAGGGCCTCATGTGAAGGCGTCCCTCCAGGACCATTTTCTCCATTGAGGCTAGCAACCCAATTAACGACATCAAACATCTTGCAGTCAAAACACGTTTTGACTTGAGGTGTAGGATCAAATCCTGGAGTTTGAGCCATCTCTCTTGAGTGGGTTTTACAAGGGCTGAATTTAGATGGTACTCGTAGCCCACGAACGAAAACACCTGTGTAGGTTTCAGTTCTGATTTTTCCTGATTTATTATCCACCCCAAGGACTGGGTTAGGTCTACCACCACCTGAGTGTTCACTTGGGCTTCCTCCTGAGACTGGGACCTGATCAGCCAGTCGTCCAGGTATTGATGAAGTCTGAGTCCTCTGAAGAGGGCCATTAACTTCACTTCCTTTACAATCATTGTAAAGACCTGGGGGGCTGTGGCTAGTCCGAATGGGAGGGAGGTGAACTGGAACACCTGAGCCTTGTAGCAAAACCTTAGGTATTTCCTGGAGTTTGGGTGGATGGGGATGTGTAGGTAAGCGTCCGACAGATCTATCGACGATACCCACTCCCCAGGAATCAGGGAGGTCTTGATGGACTCTGGAGTTTCCATTTTGAACTTTTCTACGTGTAGAAAAGTGTTGAGCCTGCTTAGGTCTATGACTGGCCTCCACCTTTGGTGAGGCTTGGGTACTAGGAACAGGCGACTGTAAAACCCGAGAAATTTTACATTTTCCACCCTTTCGATTGCGTTCTTTGACAGAAGAGACTGGATACAAGTGGCCAAGGCTTGGTCTTTTTGCTGGGCCTTGTACTCTGACAGAATCAGAGGAAATCTGACCAAATTTGGCTTTGAAAGGAATGACAGTACGTAGCCATTGGTGATAATGTTTAACATGTTTTGAGAACATTTGTTTGTTAGCCAGTCTCTCCTGAAAGAACGGAGGTGACCTCTTACTGGTGGACTGAGTGAGGCTTTGGAGGAGTCATTGGGAAGGGGGGTTTCCACGCCCCCTTCCCCTATTGTGGGTTCGAAAACGACCCCTGGAGCCTCTGAAGTTGGGTTTTCCCCTTCCTGAGGAAAACGATTGGTTACTGCTTTGAGAGGAGTTGCCCCCATTGGGGCGTTTCCTGTAGGAGCCTCTTTTCTTGTGGGGACCACGAAAGGGCTTATTCTGGTAGGGTGCGAAACCCTGAGAGTCTTTTGAGGTGCCTTTTTTGAGAAGGAAGTCTTCACCTTCCTTCACAAGTTGAGAGTCAAACAAGGACGGGTCCCAAAAGGACGAGTTCCTAAGTTCTTGAGGTCTCGTTTCTCCTAACTGTGGATGTAAGAGAGTCATTCCGGCTTCGCGCCTAAGCAAGCCGGTATTAGCCATAGAATATAGCTCCCTCTGGAGAATATGGGCTAGAGATTTGCTGAGACAGGTGAGGGCCCTGTGTTGAATAAGAACGGTCTTATTCCAGAAATCCATGTACTCAGCGACTTCCTCATATCTGCGCTTTGCTGCTTTCTCAGGATTGGCACCTTTCTGAATCTGAGACTTGATCTTCTTGACAGTTGACTTGATGCTATGTTGACACTTCTCCAGGAAAGCATTGCAAGAAGAAGAAGTTTTAGCAAAGGCATTGGTGAAATTGAGGGTTGAGATATTTTGTCTAGCCTGATGCTCCAGCTCCTTGAGAACTGGCAGGGGAACCTTGGCTATAGGGGCCCCAGAGGGTTTAGGAGTAATACAGATCTTGGCAAAGTCCGTATTCAACTCCTGAATTTTGTCCTGAAAACAGGGCTGTCCCACCCTGTACCACTTAGAAGTGGAAGGAGGAGGCTTGACATATTTACCCTCAGATAAATTTGCAGCCTTAAAGTCATGTTGAAATTTATCAAAGGCGTCCTTGATAACTGAGCTAAGGGGTAGAATATTTATTTATTTGGGGTTTTACGTCGCTTTCAACACTGTACAGGTCATATCACGACGGGTAGTTGGAAGGGCAGAGGAAACCAGTACATAGAGTTCGCTAGGGTTGTGTACTGTAAACTGCCGACCAACGGCAAGCAACTACCAGCTTTCCCACTTAAGGCCGTCATGGGGATCGAACCCCGGCCTCAGAGGTGGAAGGCGAGAGTGTTACCACACTGCCACCGTGGCCCCCTAAGGGGTAGAATAGAGGAAGGACCTCTAGGTCTGAGCTCTTGACGGCCTTTTCAATCATCCAGACCTAACACTGAAGTTTAAGACCTGGGCATAGACTCCCTAGGGTCAGGGAGTGAAAGAATACGCCTAAAAGTGTAGACTTCTTCAGCGTATTGTGAGGGCATGTCAGACAGAGCTACTTCCCTATAATAAGGGTGGTCTGTATCATGTTGTGGAAGGTCTTGATCAGAAACAGCCCCTGAGGGCTGAGCCCTAGAGGGCTTAGAAGACCTGTGTCTGGCTGCAGGGGACTGATCCTCCCCTGAAGAAGATGACACATATCTGGACCTTGACTTGTGTTTACTCTTATCAGAGTGCTTTTTAGGTCTGGTAGAAGGGATCCGAGGTTCATCGGAATCCTCATTTAGTTGGTCCTAGGCAGAACCCGGATCAACTTGCTGCCTACTACGAGAGTAGCTATGCTTTTTGTGAGAGTACGAGACCTCTTTCGGTGGTAGTTCAGAAGGATCAATGTACTGGTCCGAGGTATCTTGCTGGTTTAGTACTAAGCGAGGAGGGAGTGCTGGACCGTAGTCCACATCCATGGCCTCGGTATGAATATTAGTACTAGATCTCGGAGGGGGTTGGTCCAGATTTACAACATTATTACTGGATGTACCAGGTTTGGAAGGAAGAAACGAGGTCTGATCCACTGATCCACCTCTGTTTGCTTTTTGGTAGTCAACTCCTCTCGAAGCGACTGAAAAGCTTCCAACATGGATGCCTGAAAGGAACCCATTTGTTGCTGTAAATGGATATTTAAGGAATCACCCAGGGATTTTTCAATATTTGTTTGAATTTTTTGTTGTAAAGCTGTACCTGGGGTGGGTGGGACAAACTTGGCTGGTGTTTTGAGAGATAAAGAACTGAAGGCAAGTGGCTGAGGGCGGGGGGGGTCAGGTGAAAAGATTGTCAGCAGCACTCTCGAGTTCTGCATTTGAACCAGTGAAGGAATCCCCGTCGCCTTCGCCCAAAAGATCGAGTTCATTATCTTTGGAACTAGATTCCGCCTTTTGTTTTTTAAGGTAACGTTTCCTGTTTTGAATTTTCTTCATCTGTTCATCTGTGAAAGATGTACAGATCTGACAGGGAGTTTCGAAGGTGACACAGGGGTCATCCCCCTTGCCAGCCTCCCTACAGGTAGGGCAATAGTTGTGTAGGTCGAAACTAAAACAAAAGTGGCGGCATTTCTGAGCTCTCGGTTTGTCTTTATTAGCTTGATGGAGAGACATTTTAAACGCAATAAAAGATGTACAATATAAATTGCCTGTACCGAGGAAAACCCAAAACATGCGAAAGCAAGAAAATACTTATCCTGTGAAAATAAGATTTTTACAGAATGATCTATGATATATAATCAAAGATATATCCAAAAAAGAATCTCTAACAATAAGTAAAGGCTGAGAAATAAATGAAAATGTCTGTATATTTACAAACTGCTACCAGTCAATCGTGGCCAACGAGAAAGTAGGACGATTGGTCAGAAGTTATCACGTGACGACAACTACCAGTATATCCGGTGGCTAACAAGAACTGTCTTTTTTTCTAAGACGTTGGCCCCGGGTGTGGCAACCCGAGAACAGCATTAAGTCCCACGTGGTAAGCTATTGTAGTGTAATAAAATGTTAAATCGCTTGACTGGGAAAGTAAAACAAACCAGACTTTGATCAGTCTCACATAACGTGGACACATATCTCTGCATATTAAAATATTATCACAGAAGCATAACAAAATAGTTATATTACCCAGAACTGATTGCATCTGCATGTTTATAATGGTATGAAACAGTATTATTTACACAGGTGCTACAGCTGAGACTGAGTATCTATGTACCCAAAATCAGACTGGCTTGGCTGAAAGACTGGCAAAATCTTGGATACTCGTAAAATATTACAACATTGTCCATTTCCATAAACTGGACATTCAGCTAGGTTTGTCCACTGAATTCCCATTTTCTACATAATTATTTTCAAAGATATCGGACATTTTACTTTTGATAAATTTGTTCATATCAACTTCTATATTACATCAGTGGGTACTTCTTCGTTAGTTTATACTAGTAGAGATAGGTACTCAGATTCTGGCTGGCTATTCAAACAAAAATTCCTTGCCTTGTTTTACTTAACCGGAGTCAGTTGACTGTACCCCTTAATCATAAAATGTTCAAGTACTGTACATTTTCAAAACTAAACCCTCTACTTCTACCATACTTCTGTAGGTCAAGGCATTCAAGAAGTTATATGATATTAAGTTTATGCATAATACTTATGTAATGAGGCTATGATTTAAAGAAAATAATGAGACTGTTTAGCAAGAACCAGTCCGGATCCAGGGAACTGTGTTTTAGATGTATCCATTGGAAGTACGAATGAAGCAAACATGGTTGATTATGCTAACAAATTTATCAAAAATAAAATGTTAAGTATCTATACAAACAAGGAAAATTTCTTGAAAAACTAATACCATGTAGAAAATTCTGACTGAACACTAGTCTTTACCCTAGTTATTTGCTTCACTACTTTGTACCCGGCTGTTCAACAAATTCAGACTGTTTTCAGGATATGACATGGTGCATATACATGAAAGCAGATATTTAGCAGATATGTAGCACCACAAATGGTCTTATTAGATACAAACCTAAACAACAGAAAATACAAATTGTGTCCACCGGTATAAAGCAAATGGATTTCCTCTGAACAAGTGAATATTCTGTAAACTGTAAATTTTTTTGTAGTTTGACTTTTTGTAAGTTAAATACTAACCTTATCCTCACTATTGCTATGTGTTGGTTGGAGGAAACATAAACAAACAAATGAGAACATTTTTTAACAAATATTCTTGGCAGTATTACTGTGCATATATGTGAGTGCCCATGCACCTACACCAAAAAATTAATGTAATGAAACATAAACGTATTGCTAACCAAAAATTGTGAGAAAGGTTGGATTGGTAGGGAGGGAATTAGAATTTGGTGAGGATAAGGCAAGTATATAACTTACAAAAAGAGAAGCTACAATAACATTTTTACAATTTATTGCGAAAGATACCCTAACCTTATCCCCACTGTTGCTTGATTTCAACCATACTGGTGGTGGGCTTTTTGAAAAAAAAATTTGACGAAACAAAAATACTTGTGAGAATAAAGTACAAGATTGATGCACAAAAAACTGGCATTAGCAAGAGAGTGTCAAGAATACAAATGCATAGAATGTAAAAATTCTGTGCTAATAATGTATAAAACATGACAGTACATAAATAAACAAAATACATACTATAAGTAAACAACATGTTGGACAGAAACTACAGGACCTAAGGAGTAGACTGACACTTCACCTGACTTCCAAGCCACATCCTTAAAGTTAAAATTTGTAAATGTAGAGTGTGACTTCCAGGAGCATGCTACCAGAATTTGATCAAGGGGAACACCTTCTTTGAAGGCTAAAGAAGCCACCATAGAATGTATACCATAAGCCTTGACCTTGTAAACATTCTGAGTTTCAAGGTTAAAACTCTGATGAGCTAGCTGAACATTTTGATTTCGCCAAGAAGAAATATTAGCCTTTTGAATGTCTCTTGAAAAACCATCTTTGAAAGAGATGAATAGCAAATGCTTCCCCTGTCAAAGATCTGTATTCTTGTCAAGATAGTATCTTAGAGCTCTAGAAGTCCAAGTATGAACCTCACTCCTCATCCTACCAAAGGTCAAGGTTGTGAGAAAAACTGTTTTGAACATTAGAATTTTCAAAGAAACATATTTCAATGGTTCAAATGGTGAGTTGGTCTAGGCTAAGAGTACCAAAGATAGGTCCAAGTAGAGGGTACAACTGTATCCTTCATCGGTCTATGAAAACTGGCAATCAGTCTATTGAGTTCATAACTCTGACCGATTTCCATACCAAGTGAACCCGAATGACCTGTAATATCAGTCCTGTATCCTGAAATTGTGGTAGGTTTCAGATTTTTATTATTAAACAGATTTTTATCATTAAACATACACACAAATCTGCTATAGAGGAGAGAGAAGGTTGTTGGAAGTCCACCTGACTCTCCTTGGACCAGGATTCAAAACTGGTCTACCTTTATTCGCTGACTGTTATTCATGAAAGTCTCTGAGCTGCCTTAATTCTATTTGCCACTGCCTCTGAGAATTTTTGGGATAATTTAGTTTTTAGTGCAGATGTCAAACATGGAGATTGATATGACATCTCTGACTGGATGGTTGCTTGAGGAGAGTATCGCAATGTAGTATAATTAATGGTGGTTTTGTGGATAGATCTATCAGATCCCAAAACCAACTCATCCCTGGCCAGCCTGGTGCTAATATACTACCATTTGGTAAGCAAAAGATCTCATTTTTTAAATGAGAGCTATTGGACAGTAGACATAACTGTCTAGTGCCTCCCATGAGATAATCAATGCCTCTACTGCTATTGCATTGGGGTTAGGGATTGGAGAAACACACAAAGGTAGCTTGTTGTTCACTATGTTGCAAACAGACCAACTATTGGTCTGTGCCAAATTTGGTAAATCATCTGAAAAATTTTGGGGTAAAGAGACCATTCTGATTTTTCCATATGTGAGAGGCTGCTATCACATTTAGACAGCCTTGTATGTGGTGAGTCCTCAGAAAAAATACTCTGATACTGATTACTTGCCACTGACTGTCAGGTCTGCCAAACATGCTCCCCAAACCTTTACAGACACCAAATTATAGACCAAATTATGTTTGCTCTCTCGTGATCAAAATTAAAGTGAAGTAAAATGATCTTGCTGGGTCTAGACTCATGCACACGCAAGAATATTTCTTTAAAAGTATTCTCTTTTGGTCATTTGTATTTGCTCCGCCAACACATAGTAATAGTAAGGATAAGGTAAGGGTATTTTATACAAGAAAATGCCTTTTTCACAAACCCACTGGTATCTGGTGTGTCATCATTATTTTCATAAAATTCTGCAAATTATCAGGAAAATGAAAACTTTTATCCTTAAATTTTTTCATAATATGTGTGGAATTTTTGAAAAAGAAAATCCCACTTGAACAATTTATGCAAGTTCTTAGAAATTGCTTAAAATGATTATTTATAAGTGTTGTTTAAAAATTGTGAAACTTTGATTTTACCATGTAAAAGTTCAGTCAGGACTATAATCCAAATGTTTTGTCTTTGTGGACCTTGTGCAAGGTCCTTACTTAGTGCACTATGATTCTCTGAGAATATTTCCCTCCGGAAGGAACGACAGTGTAAAAGCCAGACTGTTATAAAATGCACTCCTTCAGTTTCTCATCTCCCCCGCCAAAGTTCAGATGGGTAGTAAAACACCGTTAAAATGGTCATTTAATTTGCCATTATATATTTGTTTAAGTTACACACCACCCATATCTATGCTGGACAACTACCTTTGTCTAACTATTTATTTTGCATTATATTGCATCCCCCTGGTGTTAATAGGCTTGAACGATGCCAATGAACACATTACAAATGGAGTTCGAATGGTTTACAGATGCCAAAGTCAACATCACATTTTAAGTTGACTATACATAATGATAGATATTAAAATATCATTCCGCATTGTAAGAGTTGTAATTTCAATATGACTTGTGCCTCATTTACTAAGAATGTTAGACACAAGATATTGAAATCAGATCATAAATTTAAGACAATACTGCTGTACAACCAATCAAACTCCTTGAAAGGTCTCAAAATAAATGTTTTAAGACATGAATATTGGTGAGAAGAACATAAAATAACTCTAAAATATAACAATAATTCTTTGTGAGGTATGAGAAACAATATTGAAATTAACAATTTTAGTATTAATGTTAAGATCCAGGAAGCTAAATTGGTGAACTTTGATACTAGACACAATCCCTTTCGTGTCCCACAAGGATTTAGGTCAATGTTCTGAGAATATAGATTTCATTGTATAATTTGCCGATCTCATGCAAGGAGTACAATATACTTCTGCTGCCACAGGTACCAATTTGAAAAATTTTGTTGTAATTTTAATTTTTATTAGATAAATACTTACCATTTCCTGACCATTCCTGGTCAGGAAATGGTAAGTATTTATCTAATAAAAATTAAAATTACAACAAAATTTTTCAATTTTATTGCGAAAAATACACTTACCATTTCCTGACCATTGCTATATGTTGGTGCCATCCAACTCACTGGCCAACGTTGAGAAACGTTTTAAGAAACCTTAAGAGGCCAGTGAGTGAGTGTGAACTAGCATGTCCCCCTAGTGGTCATGTGACCACGCTAGTAAACAACCTTCATTATTTTTGTTGCAGAAAATACTCCCCTAGTACTGAATCTGCGGGGAGGCAGGGGGGGACTATCCTGGTCAGGAAATGGTAAGTATTTATCTAATAAAAATTAAAATTACAACAAAATTTTTCAATTTTATTGCGAAAAATACACTTACCATTTCCTGACCATTGCTGAATGCAGCCTTCATGGAAGGAGGGCAGTACTAGAATTTAAAGACCCAGTACACCACTCTGCACAGCTATCATACACAGCACAAACCTATAGGCATTCAGATCCAAACTAACCTCCCAGATGAGGCAGAGGAACTGTTGAGCACTACAAAACAACACAGCCTTGTTGTTGTTGTTGTTGTAGGAAGGAAGTAATCATTACAGAGACTCACTACCTAGCCTACAACTAAAACATTATGAGAAGTTTACATTGAAATTTACATGCATACAACAACATATAAACTTCCAACAGTCACCACATACCATACAGATCCCCTAAATCATAGTATGTAGTTGAAGATCTCACAAATTGACAGTTATTGCCACAGTTGAATGCTGTATCTAGACAAACATCCAACAGCCACACAGGTGACACAAATATTGGAAGTGTCATCAGCATATTGTGTAATTCCAAGTCTGTATGAAGTCAACAAATCTGCATAATATAAAAACAGATAGTATGACAGACATACAGCTGCAAATGCATACTAAAGTATCAATATAAGTATCAGGCATATACTTATAAGATAACAAACTGTAGGACACAATATCAAAGTCTGACCACAAGCAAACCAAGCAGGTGAGACTGAAAAATGGTAAAAAAGTTATGGTTTCCAGTAACATGCATCTAAAAATTCATATACAGAAACACTAACCTAAAACCTGAAGATTCTTGCTTTGACTCGCTGCTGTTGAGTCAGAATTTGAAAACTCCTCAGTCAAAATGATAGTCTGCCTACAGCCAGATAAGATAGTTGACCTGAAAATATCTGCTGTAAAGCCTTCGTAACCAGGCACAGACAAGACATAATAAATCCTCATTGAATCCTTTGTCCCAAGTAAAAGTATTTCAAAACCTCACAAGACAAAGAGATCTATCTTGAGTCCCAGTGATTGAGAGCTGGCATATCGACCGGCTTAACTGAAGTAGGCCCATCCGAAGCCAACTGATTCTTGGCTAATAAATGGCCAGAGGCACTTGTGAGCAATACTCACTTAAAGTAAGGGAAGACAATGCTAACGAGAATTACCCTTCTTCCTTTGCCTAATGCCAAAGTCAAAAGAAAGACCGTCTTGAAAGTTAATAACCTCCAAGAAATCTTCCCCAAAGGCTCAAAAGACTGTCGGGTGAGACCAAACAAGACCAGAGACAAAAGGTAAAGAAGGCTTAACCTATTGGCTACTGGATTGTCTCTATAGAAATATGTCAACAATCTATACAGCTGAAGAGTTCTAGAGACTTATTCCCCTTCAAGGAAAGCAATCTACCATTGTTATTCTGTAACCAGCAATAGTAGATGGCTTAAGATTCTTTTCCTTAAAGAAATAATTAAGGAAATTTGCTACATCTACAAAAGTAGTATCTGAGAAGTTCACCACAAAGAAGCCTCAGATGGAGGTTTGTGCATAGATCTACCAGGTCCCACAACCAAGAACATCCACCATGACCATCATGATTCAATCATGATGAATCTGCACCTGCAGGTGGGCATCTTCTAAATTACATGAAGAATCCTTGGCTATCCTGGTGCAACCATGATGATTCTGCACCTGTAGGTGATCATCTTGAATCACCTGAGGAATGAGAGCCACTGGAACAAACACAAAGCTGTCCAGATCCTCCCAAGAAATAAGTAATGCATCTGTTCCCCAAGCCCCACAGTCTAAGAAAGGAAACACATACACTGGAAGCTTAAGATTCAGGTTGCTGGATACCAATGGCAGAATGATTGAACTCACCTGCAAGGGAATCCATGAAAAGGAACCTTTGTGGAAAACAGATCCACCAGATCCCAAAAATAAGATATCCCTAGCCACTCTGATGCAATCCAGATGATTCTGCACCTAAATCTTGGAGTAGCCCTTCTTAATAGCTACAAAAAGAATTTTCTTGCCTTTCCTGAGATCTTTGACTTATCAAGATAACCTCTCAAGGATCTCACTGAACAAAGAAACTTATCTGGCAGCAAAGCATAATCTAAAGAAGGTTTCAAGCAGGAATGACTACAGGTTGAAAATCAAAGGAGCCTTAAAAGCCAAATGATTCACCTGCATCACCTGAAGAATCAAGGTCACAGGACCAAACAAACTGTCCAGTCCATCCCAAGAAAAGTTGAAAAAGACAAGCTTGTGGTTCAAACTAGTTGCAAAACAAATCCATCATTGGTGATTGTAATCAAAGACAGATTTGATTGAACACCTGAATCAGAATAGAAGATTCAAAAGTCATCCAAAACACATTCAATTTGAATCATCTTGACTCTCATGAACAAAGAATTTGTTGGAATATTGTATACCCTGGGAAGTGATATGCCTGAATCTGAACCCATGGCATTCGTCCAAAGAATGATTCTTCAGATAAGGAAACACATTCTTGAAAGCGGGTACCTCCCTACCTGTTCAGATAGGAAACCACTGAAGAAATATCTGGGGAAATCAACAGATTCAGAATCCGAATCAGACCTCCAAATGATTCTAAAGGTAGTAGCCCTGTTAATGTGGAGTCTCGACCCCTCATGATACAACAGACCACTGGCTGTTTGATGCCATAATTGTGCATCCCAACCCTTAAAGAAAGCATCTAATAACAGAAGGAGATTGTGCTCCTTCTGATGAAGTAATGGAAGCTCCTGCAAATTGAAAAGTCGTTCCACCACTGAAGATGGAACCTGAGAACAGAAAAAGTGGTACATTATCTGTGTATTATGTGTGGTATCTGTGGTACATTAGCAGATAGCCTTGGGGTTACCTGATAAACAAATAACCCAATGGCACTGTTTTCTCCTATGAAGCCATACCGCCACCAAAGAAATGGCTTCCTTAGAAACCATTAGCCGGAGAAGATGCTTTGCTATGAGTAAAGAAGTACCCTAAGGTGTAATCTGCAATCCAAACTAAAAATCCTGGTGTATTAGCCAAGAAGTTTTTTTTTTTTTTTTTTTTTTTTTGTTATTTTTATTTTATAAGCTGGTGAAACCCAATGCCTTCTACTGCAGCCATCAGGTTCAGTATCCGTTGATGCCATAGTAAAGTCGAAAATAAACCATTTTCAAGCGCAAGCAATGAAATGGTCTGTACTGGTAAAGAATGATGCGTTCTTATAGATCCCACATTCTCACCATGGACTAACATAGCAAACAGGCAGTGAACCGATGTGAATTGTCATCAACAGGGAAGTGAAGATAAGAATTGCGTGAATCCGGCTACGAAAGAATGCAACTGTAATGAAACGAGTAGGCACACCCATTTACTTACTAGTAACAATTAATTGCGAAAATCCCAACTATGCGAAATTAAGGTACATGTAAAGGTTTATTACCTGACCTCAATTATTAGTGGTAGCCATCTCTTCCCAGCTTATCACAACCAATAAAGTGTAAAATTGTAGCGATATCACCATCTCACTGGTGTTATCGCCCTTTTGTCGATCATTCCATACACAGCTTTATGCAAACTGATGTCTGCCGCATTTTATTCATTTATTCTTAAACCCATGTCCACAAACTGCTTTAGGAACATGAATAAGCAATCCCTCATGGTACTGTTGCCTCTGTGAAAGGTAAAGAATGGTTGAAGATTATCCTCTTACTATGTTGAGATGTAAGGTGTAGTATATCTGCACTAGTGGACAACCACTACTCCTAAAGATTACTCCTAACCCCTCTAAATCTTCAGAGGAGAGTTTTGTAACAGAGTTGGAGGATAAAGTATCACAATGGGCATAAAAGTGCCCTGGGCACTAATCCCCTTTCTAGCCATGTGTAGGAGTTTGCTCCTTCCCAAACAGAAGAAACACTATACACCTGAGATCACAAAATGAAGTTTTCCTGGACATCTGATCAAAAGTTCAGCAGGAGAAACCCTCATTAAGAGTGAAAAATGCACTTTTAATTCTACCAAACTCATCTAAGAGATAAGATAGAGAAAAGTACGACTTGTAACACTCCTGTTGAATAACAAGTTGGAGAACTGATCCCAGCACTGCCCAACAAAAAATTCCTGATCACTGAGGACTGTAATTGCAAAAAACTCTGCACACAGCCCAAGGCAAAAAAGAAACTCTGTGAGCTCCTGTTAATCCTTAGCTCCTTGAAGACGTCCTGCCAGAGGTCCTGCTAGACCACTTCAAAAAATTATCCAGCCCTTAACAAGCTCTCTGTAGCAGAAAACAGAGAACCTGTACTCCTGAATAATAAATTGACAATGATTACAAGTTCATATGTACCGGTGACGGTTTCAGACCAGCTGAAAAACCGGTAAAAAATCACAGAACAAAAGCCAATTACTGAGATGAATCACAGCTCCGGGAAACTGACAAACCGATTTCTAACCTTTTGGGAGGTATGGAAACTCGATTGTCTTCGGATGACGTCATGCAGGTATTTTCCTCCGTGAAAAGTTCCGACTGAACCTCACCGGAGGAAATGCACGGTGAAAAAGATCAAATCTGCATCCGGAACTTGCCCACAATGTAGTAACCAAGAAAAACAATGATGTCTGCCACCACGGGGAATTCCAACCGGTGACCTATTCGGTAGAGTATGATGTGGTGAGATCTTTGCTACCAAACGCCTGGCTATACGAACCCGACGTGTGATAAGCTTTGTGACAATCGAATTGTCTCCATCGTTTCCTTTGTCGCCTAGCAACATGTAAACTGTCCCTGCCGGAGCTAGTATGACTGCCAACAGTTTCAGTGTTAATAAAAGAAGTAAATCTTCAAAAATTGCATAAAAAAGGAACTCCCATATGATGTAATACGAGAGTTATGAAGAAAAAACAGGCATTCTGAGCAGCAGAAGATCTTCATCCAGCGACAAACTTCCCTGTCGCCATTTTACAAAAAGTGGTAAACAATCCATGAAGAAATGTCTACAAAAGCACTTTTCCTCTGTGCTTTTCCTCTTAATTTGTCCTGAGAAGACATTGTCAATACAGACGTCTTATAACAGAACTCAAAAAGTCCAAATACTAAATAAACATCCGAAAAGAAAATAAACATCCACACTCTAAGATGGCCAACAAAAATAATGAAGGTTGTTTACTAGCGTGGTCACATGACCACTAGGGGGACATGCTAGTTCACACTCACTCACTGGCCTCTTAAGGTTTCTTAAAACGTTTCTCAACGTTGGCCAGTGAGTTGGATGGCACCAACATATAGCAATGGTCAGGAAATGGTAAGTGTATTTTTCGCAATAAAATTGAAAAATTTTGTTGTAATTTTAATTTTTATTAGATAAATACTTACCATTTCCTGACCAGGAATGGTCAGGAAATGGTAAGTGTATTTTTCGCAATAAAAAATGTGAACTATATCATATTTCATGCTGGAACCATGTCACTTGAAGTTGGCGTAATCATCAAATTCTTGGATGTAATCCTTTAGTATCTTGTGCAAGTGAATGTACTGTTCCTGGAATGATAAACAATACATAAAAATGACCAGCACTTAAGGCCCTAACACACCAGTCTTATACGATATACTCAGACATACTAGGTGTCCTTACACTGAAGAAAATGATGAAAAATACGTTCAAAATTAGAGCAGAAATAAAGAAGTTATTGGTATGTCAAGTGGACATCTGTGGTATAAGCTGATAATACTAGTTGTCTGATAAGACAGACAGTACATTGTAATATCCTAACTTATATCAGTTCTATTAATACCTGGGCTTCCGGGGATTCCCCTTTAGCTGAGCTGGTTAAAGAGCTAGACTTGTGTTTATATCTGTGTGTAATCAGAAGGCTGCAAGTTCGAGACACAGCAGAACCAATCAATAATATCTCCCTTCCCACTACAATATGGAATGATTTGCCTGATCACCTCTCTTACATCCTTTAGATGAAAATTAAATTCTGTTCTTCAAAACTTATCCACCTCAGTTTTTCCCTGGTGTTCCCATACCTGCTGATCCCTTTGTGCCCCCAATGTCTGCATTAAGACTCTGGCTTACAGATAATGTTGTACCTTAGAATCTGCACTTCCCAGAGATTAAGCGATATAGACATTGCATTAAAACTAGAGTTAGAATTTTGTATGGACTTCTCTGATACCATTCTTTGTATGTGTGCCCAAGGTACATGTACACAAGCTTTAACTGTATCATTGGATCAGACTGGATTGGATTGGATAGTTGTTGGTGCAGACAGATCATAGACTTGCAGTTTTAATTTTTCAAAACTGGTTGCTGGTTTCCAAAAACAACAGATTCTGGATAATAAATTTTTCAGATATTTATCACAGATGCCCCAAAAGGTGGGTTGCGCAGGCAGCAATAAGGTTAGCGACTGCTGTAATTAAATTTAAAAACAAGCAATCAGTGCCCGTGAATGGGCTCTGTGTCAGCTGACTGTGTGTTTTGAGTTTCATAGTAGAAGTGACAGAAGAAAAGGACACAAAAGTTCTGCCCTGGAAATGGTGTTCAGAAGGAAAGGAAGAAGGTAACTGTTAAGGTGTAAAAAGTAAGTGAAAAACATATTTAAAGAAAACATTGCAAATGCAATAGTTTTAATTTTACTATGTTATAGCTGACCCCAAAGTAAGTGAATAACATACTGAAACTAGACCTATTGCATCGGAGAACCGATGCAAATTGTATCCTCCAGAAAACTCACCAGAACCATTAAAACAAGCTTAACCTTGGAGAAGCCCAAGGTGAAATCTGACCATATCAAAAGATTCTTAGCCCATGATTCCTATAGGTTGGTGTGACATTGCAAACCTCTAGGAACAAAAATAAGTGAGATATAAGCACTATTAATTTTGGCTATCCTCATTTGACCTTGAAAGGTCCAAGGTCAAATCCGACCACACCAAAAGAATCCCAGCCCATGATTTCCTATAGGTTGGTTTACCATCCCAACCGGTAGGACCATTATTAAGTGAGTTATAAGCACTTTTAAGTTTGGCTATCCTCGTTTGACCTTGAAGGAGGGGTCCAAGGTCAAATCCGACTACACCAAAAGATTCCCGGCCCATGATTTCCTATAGGTTGGTTTACCATCCCAAACCTTTACAACCAATAATAAGCGAGTTATAACTACTTTTAAGTTCGGCTATCCTCGTTTGACCTTGAAGGAGGGGCCCAAGGTCAAATCTGACCACACCAAAAGATTCCCAGCCCATGATTTCCTATAGGTTGGTTTGCCACCCCAAACCTCTAGGACCAATAATGAGTGAGTTATAACCACTTTTAAGTTTGGCTATCTTCATTTGACCTTGAAGGAGGGGTCCAAGGTCAAATCCGACCACACCAAAAGATTCCCAGCCCTTGATTTCGTATAGGTGGGTTTGCCATCCCAAACCACTAGGACCAATAATAAGCAAGTTATAACCACTTTTAAATTTGGCTATCTTTGTTTGACTTTGAAGGAGGGGTCCAACGTCAAATCCGACCACACTAAAAGAATCCCAGCCAATGATATTCTATAGGTTGGTTTACCATCCCAAACCTCTAGGACCAATAATAAGCGCGTTATAAGCACTTTTAAGTTTGGCTATCCTCATTTGACCTTGAAAGAGGGGTCCAAGGTCAAATCTGACCACACCAAAAGATTCCCAGCCCATGATTTCCTATAGGTTGGTTTACCATCCCAAATCTCTACAACCAATAATAAGCGAGCTATAAGCACTTTTAGGTTTGGCTATCCTTGTTTGACCTTGAAGAAGGGGTCCAAGGTCAAATCTGACCACACCAAAAGATTCCCGGCCCATGATATCCTATAGGTTGGTTTGCCACCCCAAACCTCTAGGACCAATAATGAGTGAGTTATAACCACTTTTAAGTTTGGCTATCTTCATTTGACCTTGAAGGAGGGGTCCAAGGTCAAATCCGACCACACCAAAAGATTCCCAGCCCTTGATTTCGTATAGGTGGGTTTGCCATCCCAAACCACTAGGACCAATAATAAGCGAGTTATAACCACTTTTAAGTTTGGCTATCTTTGTTTGACTTTGAAGGAGGGGTCCAACGTCAAATCCGACCACACTAAAAGAATCCCAGCCAATGATATTCTATAGGTTGGTTTACCATCCCAAACCTCTAGGACCAATAATATGCGCGTTATGAGCACTTTTAAGTTTGGCTATCCTCATTTGACCTTGAAAGAGGGGTCCAAGGTCAAATCTGACCACACCAAAAGATTCCCAGCCCATGATTTCCTATAGGTTGGTTTACCATCCCAAATCTCTACAACCAATAATAAGCGAGCTATAAGCACTTTTAGGTTTGGCTATCCTTGTTTGACCTTGAAGAAGGGGTCCAAGGTCAAATCTGACCACACCAAAAGATTCCCGGCCCATGATATCCTATAGGTTGGTTTGCCACCCCAAACCTCTAGGACCAATAATGAGTGAGTTATAACCACTTTTAAGTTTGGCTATCTTCATTTGACCTTGAAGGAGGGGTCCAAGGTCAAATCCGACCACACCAAAAGATTCCCAGCCCTTGATTTCGTATAGGTGGGTTTGCCATCCCAAACCACTAGGACCAATAATAAGCGAGTTATAACCACTTTTAAGTTTGGCTATCTTTGTTTGACTTTGAAGGAGGGGTCCAACGTCAAATCCGACCACACTAAAAGAATCCCAGCCAATGATATTCTATAGGTTGGTTTACCATCCCAAACCTCTAGGACCAATAATATGCGCGTTATGAGCACTTTTAAGTTTGGCTATCCTCATTTGACCTTGAAAGAGGGGTCCAAGGTCAAATCTGACCACACCAAAAGATTCCCAGCCCATGATTTCCTATAGGTTGGTTTACCATCCCAAATCTCTACAACCAATAATAAGCGAGCTATAAGCACTTTTAGGTTTGGCTATCCTTGTTTGACCTTGAAGAAGGGGTCCAAGGTCAAATCTGACCACACCAAAAGATTCCCGGCCCATGATATCCTATAGGTTGGTTTACCACCCCAAACCTCTAGGACCAATAATGAGCCAGTTATAACCCCTTTTAAGTTTGGCTATCTTCATTTGTCCTTGAAGTAGGGGTCCAAGGTCAAATCCGACCACACCAAAATATTCCCAGCCAATGATTTCGTATAGGTGGGTTTGCCATCCCAAACATCTAGGACCAATAATAAGCACGTTATAAGCACTTTTTAAGTTTGGCTATCCTCATTTGACCTTGAAAGATTGAAAGAGGGGTCCAAGGTCAAATCTGACCACACCAAAAGATTCCCAGCCCATGATTTCCTATAGGTTGGTTTACCATCCCAAATCTCTACAACCAATAATAAGCGAGCTATAAGCACTTTTAGGTTTGGCTATCCGTGTTTGACCTTGAAGAAGGGGTCCAAGGTCAAATTTGACCACACCAAAAGATTCCCGGCCCATGATATCCTATAGGTTGGTTTACCATCCCAAACCTCTAGGACCAATAATAAGCGAGTTATAAGCACTTTTAAGTTTGGCTATCCTCGTGTGATCTTGAAGGAGGGGTCCAAGGTCAAATCTGACCACACCAAAAGATTCCCAGACCATGATTTCCTATAGGGTGGTTTACCATCCCAAACCTCTAGGACCAATTATAAGCGAGTTATAACCACTTTTAAGTTTGGCTATCCTCATTTGACCTTGAAGGAGGGGGTCCAAGGTCAAATCTGACAACACCAAAAGATTCCCAGCCTATAATTTCCTATAGGTTGGTTTACCATTCCAAACCTCTAGGACTGATAATAAGTGAGCTATAATCACTTTTCATGACTGACAAAGAAACGCCTGTGGCGGCCATCTTGTTTTTTCAAAATGAGGCCAAAAATATTTCCAGTCAAGATTTTATAATGAGGAACATATCCTGCTATCCGGTGGATACAACTAAATAATCTAAATGCAAGTTTTCAAGTTATAAGTGATTTACTCAACAGTGATAACGTAAAAGTAGCTATTACTTAGCTATGCCATCAGCTACAGGTCTGAAATTTTACTATGTTATAGCTGACCCAAAAGTAGCTGAATAACATATTTACACAAAATGCTCTAAATACAATACTTTTCAAGTTATAAATGATTTAGTGTTGAGTAAGAACCTCAAAGTAGCTATTATTCAGCTGTGCCATGAGCCACTGGTCTGGAATTTTGCTATGTTATAGCTGACCCCAAAATAGGTGAATAACATGTTTAAACTAATTACTCTAAATGCAATACTTTTCAAGTTATAAGTGATTTACTCAACAGTGATAACCTGAAAGTGGCTATTACTCAGCTATGCCATGAGCTACAGATCTGAAATTTTACTATGTTATAGCTGACCCAAAAGTAGCTGAATAACATATTTACACAAAATTCTCTAAATGCAATAGTTTTCAAGTTACAAGTGATTTTACTCATGATGGAATTTACTGAAAAGTCCAAAAGTAGCTATTACTCACTTAGCTATTGAGATAGACACCCAAGTTACTCACCATGTTGTAGCTATGGAAAAAGTAGCTGAATAACATATTTTAACAAAATGTTCTAAATGCAATACTTTTCAAGTTATAATTGATTTAGTGCATGATTTCATTAATTTTAATGCATTAAAAATTATTTTAAAAATTCATAAAAAAAATTAAGAATGATCCAGGTCTGATACTCGCACAAGGGAATCTGCTTGTGGTCTAATACATATATGCAAGATATGAGAGAAATCCCTGTAATAATCACTGAGAAAATTGTGATAAAGTGTTGAACTTTTCACACTTTTGGTGGGGGTACCTCCATTGTAATGGCTGTAGCAAACAGACGACCAGACAGATTTGCATGCCTTGAACAATTTTTCATCCTCGATAGATAAGGTATCTTTAAAAACAAACAGCATGTCTCTAGGCCTTATAGTTTTGGAGGAGAAGTTGTTCACGCAGACGCGGACGCCAACGCCGCAGAGTGACGACATAATGTCAGTTGACTGACATGTCAGCTGACATAACAAGGAAAGAAATATTAGGATAAAAATGGACAAACGAACACTAATTTCGAATTGAAAAACACTGAATTAAAAAATTGCGACAGCAACTTAGCTGTGATGGTGATCACCCTGTTAAGTTTGAATTTGATTGGACAAAGCATTTTTGAGTGATAGTCCAGAAATGGAAATGTTGACAAACGAACGGACGGAATTACACCAATTTCAGAAGCAACTTAGCTATGATGGTGATCTATTTCCCTGTCAAGTTGAAAACAATTGGATACAGCATTTTTGAGTTAGAGTCCAGAAATAAAAATGTTGACGGAGAGACGGACGTCGGATACATCAATCTAACAGGCGGATTGGTTACATGCAACCCGCCTAAAAACTAGGTTAAACAACAGATTATTTTGTCATCTGGATATCCTTTTAGAACATTTAACAATATATTATGACTATCCATGGACCAAAGAGCTTTGTAGTTTCCCTTTGATGTTGCACCATGGAGTCACTTTCTATGTCAAGATTAAGCACTATAAAGTCCAGAATAGAATAGAATCTTAAAGTAACTGTGTCAAAGAATCATATTTAATCAAATTAAAAGAGGCTTTCAGGGAGTATTAATCCTAAGGTTTTATTTTCTAACCACGAGCCTTATTTAGTCTAAATAGGTGGACATACAGCTAAGGTATATTTATAATATCCATATTACCACTTGTTGTGCAGATGAAGTGTTACATGAGCAATATTATATTCATGCCATGCACTGGTGATACTTTTTTGTCACTCTGAAAAGTTTCCATTCTGTTAAGGCCAACTGTAGTTTTTAAGATACCGCTGTCATTCAAGGCCACCGAAAATGTCATCTTAATATTGATACCAGAGATTGGAATCATGACCACTAGGCTATCGATATATCAGTCATGTCACCAGTCATGTCAACAAAAACTTGCAGCATTAGGACGTCTTGTACTTGAGTAATGCTCTGCCACACTATAGCCATTTAGGAGCCCTCTTTTTAGAGTAAAAAACCCCTAAACTGCCAGTAACAAAATGGACTGTGGCTGTACTTTATTGATGCATTTTTTTTACATTTTCTCTTCTTCCGGAGAAAGACTTAAAACATTTCCATTAGAAAGTGCTTCTCAAATTTAACATTAAAAATCACCTGGCATCTTAGAGGTCAAAAATCAGATACCATTGAATTTGACACTTCAAAAGATTAAAGGTCTACAAAAATAAAACTAACTAGAAATAGGACGCCCTGTCGAGAGTAGCTGCAACATATGAAAAGAAACAGGATAGCATAGAAGAACACACATTATGTGTAATGTCCACCCCATGAACGTTTTGCAACAATTGTACAGTAGTCTTACAAGACCCTGTTTCATTTGTAAAATATATCAATGATGCTTAAATATTTATTAGTATGTATGTAAATTATTTCAGTTTCATGCCTTTTTGCATTGGTTCAAAATTTGCTCAAAATCACTCTGTCTCTAAAGGTTTTTGAGATAACCAACATTTTTGATTTCCGATAAAATTGAAAATAGTGGGCAAAATTTGAGAAATTTGACATTTTTCGGAGGCAATATACAAAAGAGCTACAATATCCAAATGGTCAAAAATTAGCTTGAAATTGCTCTATCCCTTACAGTTTTCAAGATAAACAACATTTTCAATTTCTGCCAAAATTCAAGATGACAAACAAAATTCTGAAAATTCAACTTTTTTCGCAGACACTACATCTAAGGTCTCTAGTACCCAAAGGGTCCAAACGTTGCTCAAAATCACTTTATCTCTAAGGGTTTTTTAAGATAAATGACATTTTCAATTTCCGCCAAAATTCAAGATGGCAGCCAAAATTTCGTTCTCAAGATAAATGCATTTTTGCATTTTACGCAGAAATTCAAGATGGCCGCCAAAAATGGTGGCAAAGAGATCTTTGTGAAATGTCGCCAGTACACTTTGCAGATACCCTGCGTTACAAATTTCATCAAAATCGCTGTATCTCAAACCGTTTCCAAAATAAATGCATTTTTGCGTTTTCCGCAGAAATTCAAGATGGCCGCCAAAAATTGCAGGAAAAAGATTTTTGTGAAAAGTCACCAGTCGACTCTGCAGATAACCTGCAGGTCAGAAATTTTCTCAAAATCACTATATCTTGAACGGTTTCCCAGATTAATGTGTTTTGCGTTTTATACAGAAATTCAAAATGGCCACCAAAAAAATGGAGGGAAAGTGATTTTTGCAAAATGTCGCCAGTACACTCTGGAGATACCCTGCGGGTCCAAAATTTTTTTGGAATCGCTCTATCTCACACCGTTTGCGAGATAAATGCACTTTTGTACTTTATGCAGAAATTCAAGATGGCTGCCAAAAGTGGCGGGAAAGCGATTTTTTCCAAAAGTCGCCAGTAGACTCTGCAGATACCCTGCGGGTCCAATATTTCGTCAAAATCGCTCTATCTCGCACCATTTCCAAGATAAATGCGCTTTTGTGTTTTACAGAGAAATTCAAGATGGCCCGAAAAGTCGCCAGTACACTCTGGACACCCTGGGCTCGAAAATTTAGACCAAATCCCTCCATCTCGCAAAGTTAAGGAGATAGAAGCCAATTGTGGTTTTCCATTTTCGGTGAAAATTCAAAAATTCAAAATGGCCGCCATTTTTAGGGAGAGGAAAATCTTTTGAAAATTGACAAGATTAGTTTGCTAAGATACCACGTGAGTCAAAAATTTCGACGAAATCGCTCTATCTCGCACGGTTAATTTTTGTGAAGATAGAAAACATTGTTTCATTAAAATGTCGAGAAAAAAGTCACCTTAAAATAGCATAATAGCTATATAGCACAGTAGCTATTTCTCAGTTAGCTATGAAGGTATTATCACCAAAAGCAAGCTACTGATTCAATAATCCTCCATCCCAAAATTTTGTGAACATAGGTGAAATACTTTCCTTTTAAAATGCCTAAAATAAAAAAGCTACTCACAGTAGCTAAGTAGCTATTACTCAGTCAGTTATATAGCTATTATCACTAAAAGCAATGCTCCCAAGCAAGCTATTGACCTAACTATTGCTCATACCTCATACCAAAGATATGTCAAATATTTTTCCTTAAAATGCCCAGAAACAAAAGAAGTACACAAAAGTAGCTAAGTAGCTATTACTCAGTTTGCTATACATCTATCTTCACTAAAAGCAATCCCATGGAAGCTATTAACCCAATAAACACCATACCAAATTTGGTAAAGATAGGATAAATACTTTTCCCTGAAATGACCGGAAACCAAGCATGACTGACAACGGAAGCCAAACTGCGGACAAAGCAAAAATAAAATGTCCACCCCCCAGTGGGGTGGACATAATTATGTGTGCACTCACAAAGGTAAGTTCACTGAATGTGTATTTATAGCTTAATACTGTTATGATGTTATATTCACAACTGTATTTTGACAATTAGATGTATTTTCCCATCAGAGGCTGGAGTTTAAACCAAGGAGAACAGGGTGACTCCAGTGTCAAAATATTTCACTAATAAGGGGCATTCAGTCGGAGATCTGTGCTTCTTAGTATTGGTGTTCTCTAGAATACAACACACCTAAACTTGACTCTAGGAATTGGCGAGACAGACAGTGGATGTGGAATATTGGAGCTATCCATGCAATCAGTATTAACCAATTTATTTAACTGGCTTCTATTATAGCAGTCTATCACACTCAGAATGCTGTCTTCCTATTATAATAGGGATGGGATTATATTGGATATATCTTGTCAGTGTCTCTGTGGTAGTGACCCTTGCTATGTCCATGCACAAATGAAACTGTTTTGGTTGTTGTCCCTTACAGTCTGTGCCTCTGAGCTTAAGTGCTATAAAGTAGAGAACAGAACAGGCTGAGCACCTACCAGTGACATAATGAATTCTGGTCGAACTTTTCGTATTTTATGAACAATGTAGAACACCTCCACTTGCTGTTCAGTGTCAGCCATATCCATCAGCTGACAGGAAGCCAGGTACACACCGCAACGAGTCACTCCATCTCTGTACAGAAATAACACAGTGTGTTACACTGAGGCACAACAGTGTCTCACGAATAAATTAACATTTTTTATTTTTCATTGTCAAATGTTTGAGACATTTCTTAACATAATACACAATATTGTTATTTATTATCTACCTATTTATTTATCTTTATTTGTTCTCCGTTTGTCTGCATTTTGTGAGAAAAGGGTGTATAAAAGTCAATAAATATTTAAATCAATAATATTTGCCATTAATATGTGGTTCTTTTGGTATTTTCCACATATTCTTCTTTCATGTATTCAACATTTTATCTGAATAATCCCACATGAAGTACTACCTCAACTCTATGTGTATTACTTTGTCTCAGACTTTAGCCCTGCTGATAAGTATCTAGTAGTTAGCACATTTTGGCACATAATCACTGAGCTGTTACCCCTGTGGTACAAATTAGACTCATGACAACATAATGAAAAGACATGAAACAAGGCCAAACTTTGTGTGAGTTGCAAAGCAATCGGAAATATGAGTAGTTCCCAATCCATTAATAAATTGATTAATTTATTAAACATATTGTCTAGTACCTTGTTTCAGGTATATTGCGCTGGGACCACCATTTATGTGATCATCCGAGTCACTATACTTGGCCCAGAACTCAGATTGTCACACACCCAAATACTAAGCCAGTGCTGCTAACTTCAGTGACAAGAACTGGTCCAGTTACACCACAATTCATGAAAGTCCAGAGACAAAACAAAGTAGCAAATAGTGATCTCCAGAAGTGAGAGCCTCTGACAGAGAAATTCTGTAGTCTGTATTTTGTACATACCTACATAACACGAGTACTGGGCTACTGCTGCCCTGTCTTCTTGTTGATCTGCTTGCTTTGTGTAATGCTATGATTTCTTGTGACGTGAGATCTCCCTGGTTTGGGACCTTAAGTACCTTCACATGATGTTCCTTTGTCAAAAATAAATGAAGTTTTATTACTGATGATATTATTATAGATATTGACGGGGTTTATACAGCAATAACTTGACAGAGAAGTGAATTTTGGATCATGGCCAGATGTAATGTCATAGATTTAGCCAAGGTAAGGGTCAATGCATAAAGCAATACGGAGAAAGGTAAGACTGACAGTTATTTCAGGCAAAATAGCTCAAATTCTCTTTGGTAATGACCCCTGCAATGTCTGTGGGGGAACAAAAGTTTGAAAAAACAAACTGTCTATGGGTGTCAAGCTATTAGTCTGCCTCTTTCAGACAGCAGCTTAAAACCTACCTGTACATCAAGGCATACCTACTTTAGTCTCAATCACCCTCTGGGGTTCTGACCCTCTTTTCTGTACCTGGATACTGAAATTTGTTGACTGTTTTTGGTTCTACTGAACCTTAGAGTCCTCTTTGTAAAGGAGAAATTAAGCACACTATTGAAGTCCAATTAGAATTAGAATTATTTGAATTAAGTGCTGTAAAAGTATAGACTAGAATATTGGTTGATGTCCTGTGATGACAGGAGTATGCAGCCTGAAGATCCAGAAGAGATCCTATGTTCAGCATTTTACAGGGTCACTGTGTTCAAACACAGCAATGAAAGCTTCATCTGTCTCTTTGTGTGACCAGTTTGAAAGTGTCTAGAAACTGTAGTGGATCTGGAGTGATTTGGTTGAATAATTTATGCTCTATGTTCAAAATTGATTTTTTTTAGAAGTGTCAAAGATGGTAGTGAGACATTAATGTCTGTTTTGATTATTACAGCAACGAAGTCCTACAAGGTACCAAACTCTCAGAATTGTGATATTGTCTTTGATGAGACCAATGAAATGTCAAAATATGAGAAACACAATGTATTTTACAAAGATTTTTTTTCATATCAAACTACCCCTCTCCTTACTGTTACCTAATAATTTGACATACAATGTGAAGGTCACCAGATTGCTCTGGCGATTTAATCGAGATATACAACACAGAAATTTTTAAATAATGGATTACCTTCAAAAGTACTGTGGTGAACAAATACTGCTAGAGACTGTGGTGAATGACAGTGAATAAAGGGCACATGACATAACAGTGAATAAAGGGCACATAACAGTGAATAAAGGGCATATTACATAGCAGTAAGGGAATAATTACATATACCAAAAAATAACATCACAGATGCCCGTACCCCACAGCCTTGGGAAATAGTTTTCAACACCATGAAATATAGAAGTAGTGAAACAGTACACAGATTGGGATACTTTCAGAGCAGTGTCAGTTATATAAAGCTCCAAATAATGTTTAATTAGAGAAAATAACATCTAAGAGAAAGAAAATACATGTAGAGATAAAGTATTAAAACAAGACAATTCAACAGCAAGATGATAGCATTAATCAGTAAACTAAAAATTATGAAGCTGTAAAATTTATTAATTGGAGAATAGCTGTCAATGGAACAAATTTTGTAAAAGTGCATATCATAATCAGTTGCAGCAATCCATAGGTCTTTGTCATAAAAGAAAGATGTCACAAATATGGCAGGTGAACACACTTTAGCAGAGCCAAAGTTAAATGTTACACCATGATGCACACCTACTCCCCCCTGACCAATGTCCCTACCAGGTACCAACTTCCTACACTTTACAGTTTTCGAGATATAGCCCAGACAAGATATTATAGGTGAAGGTCACTATTGCAAAGTCAAAGGTCAAATCAAGGTCACACCATGACATTGCACACCGACACCTAACTAATGTCCGTACCAGAAATCAACTTCCTACAATTTACAGTTTCCGAGATTTAGCCCGGACACAATTTTATAGGTCAAGGTCACTATTGCAAGGTCAAAGGATAAATCTAGGTCACACCATGATGTTGCACACCTATGCCCCCTAACCAATGTCCGTACCAAGTATTAACTTCCTACACTTTACGATTTCTGAGATACAGCCCGGACAAGATTTTATAGGTCAAGATCACTACAACAAGGTCAAAGGTCAAATCAAGGTCACACCATGATGTTGTACACCTATATCCCTATTCAATGTCCCTACAAGGTATTAACTTCCTACACCTTATGGTTTCCGAGATATACCTAGCCCGGAAAAGATTTTATAGGGCAAGGTCACTACAGTAAGGTCAAAGGTCAAATTAAGGTCACACTATGACGCTGCACACCTACCCCCCTAACCAATGTTCCTACCAAGTATCAACTTCCTACACCTTACAGTTTCCAAGATATAATCCGGACAAGAAATTTATAGGTCAAGGTCACTACAGGAAGGTCAAAGGTCAAATTAAGGTCACACCATGATGTTGCACACCTGCACCCCCTAACTAATGTTCCTACCAAGTATCAACTTTCTATAACTGACGGTTGCTGAGATATAGCCCAGACAAGATTTTCAAACTCAAGGTCACTGCAGCAAGGTCAAATCAAGGTCACACCATGACGTTACACACCTACACCCCCTAACCAATGTCCCTACCAAGTATCAACTTCCTACACATTTCTGAGATATGGCCCGGATATTCTTTTTCCCGCCGGCCACCCACCCTCTTGCCCACCCAAACGCCTGCTCATCCGGACACCATGGGCCCCTTAAGGGCTGTGGGGTAAAAACTTGTGTTCAAGTATTGCCCTAAGCAAATAGGTCTGCTAACAGGAAGTCAAGTTATTCAAATCAGTACCATCTTTATGTACTGAATCAAGAACATGGTGTCCCCCACTGGTTAGATATTGTTTGAAAACCCCATCAATACCTGTGTCATGTCGGCAACATTCATGTACACATCACCAGTGAGTGCAAGTTTGATCTCCCTTACTTCAATCCCCTCGTTATGTGACCTGGTCTCACACCGAACTTGATATCTTTCCGTCTGAATGGGGCAGTCCTCAGTAGGTAGCCACTGAAATACAGGGTTATAGAGGTAAGTCAATGGCATTTTCTTCTTAACACTGCAAATCTGTTATTGGATACTGAAATATTGTTTGGGAAGGGATCGGAAATTAATACTTCAATATTAATCAATATAGTTTCTTGGATTTCAACATGAGTATTAAAAATGTTAATTTTAAAATATTTTCAATATCTTAAAAAAGTATTTTTAAAATGCAATTGCATCAGTTGACTGCAGCACATCCCCGAATGGGACATGGTAAAGTGCAACAAAAGTTCAGCAACAATACAAAAACTAGGGGAAAATTCCCAACACCATCATATAAAGATAGAGATATAAAGCCTTGTAAATGACAATCTACCTTTTCACCTTGAGTGAGGGATTAAAAGTCATCTGACATTTGAAATGATCCTTGCCATATCATTTTTTAATAGGTTGTCTCCATACTCAAAGACCAACTAGAAAAATGTTGATTATGACAGTTCAGGAGCTTTGACATTGAGTTCAGGGGTTTTGTCCACATTTTGTAAAGTTGATTTAACATGCCAAACCCTTATGGTCAATAATAAAGGTATTACACATGAAAATATATAAAAATATAGGGAAAGAAGCCAACATACCAATGTCTAGAGGCAAGGCTTGACCTTGAGGAAAGAAGTTAAAGGTGAAATTCCCGCATACTTATAGGGGACATAAATATTTTAAATATACAGTAGAACCTCAATTATCCGGCCCTCTATGATCCAAATTTCTGGATTAACCAATCTCAAACCTTGTCTCCCTACATTCAGTTTAAAAGCACGGTCTACCATGAGTGATAATACAGCATTTTACACATTCTCGGAAACCATTAATTCTAGTGCTTTATAAAATGAATTGTACACAGAAAGGCCTAACTTCTTTAATACCATCGATATTTGATCTGATACCACTGTTTCAATTGGGGAGGGATCAATTCATTTACATGACCCTGATGCACAACCTCTTTGATAATTAATGCGCCAATCACTTAATTCGTGTTCAATTGGGTTTGCAGTGTATAATCTACCGGAGTAAGTTGATTCACAGACTGACGTGTATTAAAAGAAAAAAAAACGTCAACAATGCATTACCATCTGAACGTACCCAGTCACTGAAGGCGTGTTTGCTTGGGGTTTTACAATTTATAATCTTTTGGCATTTTTCAATTGGCAAAATGTATAACGACATTTATCGACAATTAAACGTCTTTAATGCATGTACCAATCCAAACACACATAACCCGATTGTGTGTAATATTGTATGTTGAATAAAGATACCTTAAAGTGTAGTTAATGTTTTAAAACGACAGGGGAGCATAAAACACTGCCAAGCAGGTTAGTTATCAAATTATACTGTGATATAATGCCTCATCCCCATTGTTCTGCTAAAACCTAAAATTCAGCCATTATCGTCCAATTTACCCCAGTTTTAGGCCAAACTTGACTCCATTTCACCAAACCAAAGCCCCCGCTTATCTGACCCGATTGTATGTCTCCCAGTAGGTTCGAATAATTGAGGTTCTACTATATCAGGCACAGGATGATCTGTTCTTCCACATGATAACAAGGCTGAAATGTAAAGAAATGCCTGAAAGTGGAACGTCAGAAGAGCGCCACTGGTCCTATAATGGAGGGCCAAGGCCTCAAAACAAAAGGTTATAAGGCCTCAACTATATAACCATATCGGGAGAGGACCTCATAATATCTCTCACATGTAATTATCTGGATTAAAAACAACAGTGTTGAAAGTCTGGCGACCAAATACCAAATGACCAAGCAAACAAAATGTGTGTTGATTTCCAGTAGATTTCCTCAGTAGTTTGTTGATGGTTCATTTTTCTAGAGATTCCTACAAGTATGGGGCTTAATTAGACACCCGTTCAATGTACCTGTATAGGTTTGATGTCTGAGCTCAGTTATTGGAGATTTTAAACACTGTGTAATAATATGTAATAGCTATTATGTCAACCATATTTAATAGTCTCATTGTGTTATCTTTGATGTTGGAGCACAAATTTAGTAAATAAACAAAAAAACAATGAATGACAAACTTCCTGTGCCTGAACTCTTAAGGTACAGCTAAATTAACCGCGACGGATGCTATGCACAGAGATTCAATCTGATTTTTAAAGATAATTCTCTCAATTTTATCAAGATAGTAAGTTGACAATTAGGAAAAATTCAACTTTGGTGTTACTATATTTCCATTCAAATATATATGAAAATACAGAAAAGTATATGAAAAATGGATATAAATTGGATAAACCCGACACAAATTCTACTCTGGTGTTTCCTTTTACTGAATTACAACCATTTTATCAAAGAGTTCCTATTTCAATATGCAATACTTCCATAATGAAACTAAAGATTCAACTCCTCATGCACATTAAGCTGTAGGAAGACTTCATATTACCTGGCTGTCTGTTTCCTCCAGGCATACTATCTGTGAGATTTTCTCTGTACAAACCAAATCCCAGAAACCTGTGGACTGGTCGGCTGAAGGGATTTGTGTGACCAAGTAACGTAGGACTGGAGTGTAACCCTAGCAATGAGATGCACAGATCAATACGTTACATTTGTTCAATATCACAATGAATACAAATGTAATATATAAATAACATATTTACTACAATATAATATACATTAATACAAGCAACAGGTGTAAATGTGAATTCTTTAGTTTCCATATTTCCATTAAATCAGGTGATATCTTCAATCAGAGAGTTAAATTAATAGTTAATACTATCAAATAGGGGCATTTTACTTTTTTCAGCCTGTACATGCCATTGTCTGTTTGAAAACAACTGAATAATCTTCTTGGCTATTTCAAAACCTGGCTTAGTACTTAAGATGTTGATATGTCCCACAATTTGATCTTTAGATGGCTGCCATTGGTCTTATTGTGGAAGGATAAGACCACAAAACAATATGCCTTAACCATATATAGCCACATTCTAAATTTGAAAGGTCTATGAAAAATAGTTTTAAGCTCTCATTATTGTTACATTAATTTTCACAAACTTTCACTGCACTTATTTTTGATGTGTATCAAATTTAAGGCACGATACAACATAAGGGTATAAGCAAAATCATAAACGTCGGCATCAAAAAGCGTTTGCATAACCAGAGGAGAGGATGCTATGGAAGATAGGTCTCATGAAATAAGATGATGCTAAAGCTTGCGCCTGAAAGATGGTAATATGGGGGCAGATCATATAGTGAGCGGAACGATGTTCCAAAGTCTGGGTCCATCCTTAGTAAAGGATCTATCAAACTAAGTTTTGGACTTACGGATTCCAGGATTAAACTGGGAACATCAAGGTATTTTTTGCAGTCACAGCATGTCTGGTATTAACAGAATCCAGATATATGTAAATTAAGGTTGGAGTTTCGAAAGCGATTCTCTGTTTAATAGGGAGCCAGTGTATGAAAGGAAATCTCTGAGGCAGCAGTAGTGATGGCGCTGTGACCATACCAAAACCTTAAGTATCCTCAACTTTCATCTGGGGACACAATAAAATAATGAAACATCTCCATCTGTGTTTTTGCAGTTACTGGAAGAAAATGTCTTATAAGTCAGACACAATATTTTTTCAAAAAAAAAAAAGTTTATATATGAAATTATTTTTCAATATATATTTTTATTTATTTACAAGGTATAAGCTTAATTTGTGAAGGCTTCTGGTATCCTAGCTTGTTTGATCTAGAGCAATATAAACTAGACCTACGCATCGGAGAACCGATACAAATTTGTATCCACCGTAAAAACAACTCACCAAAGCCAGTGAACCATCATTTGACCTTGAAGGAGGGGTCAAAGGTCAAATCTAACATCAGAAGATTCCTAGTCCAAGATTTCGTATGAGTTGGTTTCATACTGTAAACTTCTAGGATCAATAATAAGCAAGTTATAAGCACTTTTAAGTTTGGCTATCCTCCTTTGACCTTGAAGGAGGGGCCTAAGGTCAAATCCTACCAGACCAAAAGATTCCCAGCTCATGATTTCCTATAGGTTGGTTTACCATCCCAAACCTCTAGGACCAATAATAAGCGAGTTATAAACACTTTTATGTTTGGCTATCCTCGTTTGACCTTGAACGAGGGGCCCAAGGTCAAATCTGACCACACGAAAAGATTTGCAGCCTATGAGTTTCTATAGGTTGGTTTACCCTGCCAAACCTCTACCACCAATAATAAGCGAGTTATAAGCATTTTTAACTTTGGCTATCCTCATTTGACCTTGAACGAGGGGTCTAAGGTCAAATCCAACCACACCAAAAGATTCCCAGCCCATGATTTCCTATAGGTGGGTTTACCATCCCAAACCTCTAGGACCAATAATAAGCGAGATATAAGCAATTGTAAGTTTGGCTATCCTCTTTTGACCTTGAACGAGGGGCCCAAGGTCAAATCTGACCACACACAAAGATTCCCAGCCCATGAGTTTCTATAGGTTGGTTTACCATCCCAAACCTCTACCACCAATAATAAGCGAGTTATAAGCAATTTTAAGTTTGGCTATCCTCTTTTGACCTTGAACAAGGGGCCCAAAGTCAAATCCAACCACACCAGAAGATTCCCAGCCCATGATTACCTATATGTTGGTTTACCATCCCAAACCTCTAGGACCAATAATAAGTGAGTTATAAGCAATTTTAAGTTTGGCTATCCTCGTTTGACCTTGAAGGGGGGTCTAAGGTCAAATCTGACAACATCAGAAGATTCGCAGCACATGATTTCCTATAGGTTGGTTTAACATTGCAAACCTCTAGGACCAATTCGCTATGTGGGTTACTTCGGCACTCCGTGGATGACCTTGAATTAAGAGCTTCAAAGTCAAATGTGTGCAAGGTTGTAGAGGACATGTATATCTGTTATACATATCACCTATGAAGAGATTCAACCTTCTACCTATGAGAAACAGCTAGTAGAAAAATGTAGATTATTTTCAAAGAAATGCCCGCGGCGGCCATCTTGTTTTTCAGAAAGAGGCTATTTTCGTTCCCAAAGAAGGTTACCCCCCAGTGAAGATATCCTGCAAATTTGGTGAACCTAGGTTGTGTAGTTTTCGTCTTAGAGTGTTAACACCAAAAATCTCTCTACGCGTGGCGGCGGCGGCATAGCGAACACTAAACCAAAGTATCCACCGGATGCTTCCGGTGGATACAATTAGAATCAGTTTTTGTTAATTTCCATATATTACTTTTTATAACATCTTTTTCAGTGGATTATGTCATCGAACTGAAGAGATGTGGCTGATTCGAGGAATGCCGCCCTGGTATTAACCTAGCTCACCTCCGAAACTCTAGGTCCCTCTTTTTTGAAGTTAAGAAAACACCTAAATTGCAACTTAGAATCATGGTAATTATTACTGCTGATAAGAAATGGCCTAACTTGAAAGGCTTACTGTAACTTTAAGTTCCAAAAAAGGTGGCAAATCAAAGAATTGGAGTAAATAGATTTATGTAATGGCCTAGGTTGATTTTTAGTTAAATGTAATTAAAATATTTTTTTTTCTAAAATCACCATTTATCACCCAACTGAATAAGTAGACCTCAAGGCAACAATATGGGATACACAAGAGATACCGTATTTTTTCCAAAATATGGCCCGGGCATTAATTATTTTCAAATGGTATCAGACCAGACGTTAAAGTGAACCAGGCGTTCTTTTGAAATACAAAAAACAGTGTTATAAATTGTAAACAGTGTGCTTGGTACCAGGCATTAATTTGAACCTGGCGTTTACTTGAACCTGGGCGGTATTTTGGAAATTTACGGTATCTATATACAGGACATAGGAAAAGTTCAGTTGAAATACATTTTCAGATAACTGGGGTTTGGATAAGTGAGAGTGCCCTCTAGATATATGGTCAATAACATATTTTCCATATATGCCAAATTAGGAATACAAAATTTTAATGATTGCAGGATACAATGCAATATTCTTCCAAGCATCAAATTGAAATTGCCTTTCAACAGAAAGTAAAGTTAATCACATGACAACGTACAAAAGTACCAATGAAAGAAATTACTCCAAAAACCCCAAAGTCTCCAAAAACATTGGAAAAAAACATTTTGGTAACTTCAGATTTTTTGTTTGTAAGTACTATGTTATGTAACCATTATAAGTACCAGGTACTCAATAGAAATAAGGTTTTATCAAGTAATTATGAGCTCAATGAGATAAAAGGTTCTGTACTTACCCTGACTAGATGAATTTTGATGTCACTGGATAGACCAGTAGTTGTATCGTCATCATTATCTATGCAAAAATAAAATATATCGCTGAAATAAAACAAAATTTTGTACAAGTTTATCTAATTCACAAAATATAACATAAAACCAAAATATACCAAAATATAGGAAATTGTATCTTCTGAAATGCCTCTGGTTGATTTGAAGTTTGTGAGAACAGTGAAAGTTTTGAATTGTATGTGTCAGTTTAACCACCTGAGGATGCCATTCTCCAAAGATTCAGGGAAATATCAATGAAAGATCACTGGAAGCATACAGATTATTTTACACAAATGTAAGCGAGTTCTGGCTCAGCTTTTACTACTATCTAGCCTTGCTTAAGGCTCAAATTTGAACCATATCTTTTTCAAACACGTAAACCAATAATTGGTAATCATAAAGCACTCATTTATGTTACGAAATATAAGCTCATCGCACTCATTCACTGTCTTAGTATGTATGCTAATATAAAAGCCAGTACATGTTTCAGTACATTATACAAACTTGGAAATTAACAATCCAACTAAAAGTTTTCCCCAATATCAAAGAAACTTGGGCCTTTAGCAAGGCTAACTGGTTTCTTTTTGTGACCAGAGCATTGGAACTATATTAACCGGACATCATCAATAAACCTCATATGTGTGGACTTTAAAAATCACTGTCATTTTCCTGTACAAAAGCTTCGGAAAAACCATTACGAATATCCTTAGGAATGTCATAAATCAAAAGGGCAACCCGGTTTGCTAAGTTTAAAATGATTACTTTCATTTAAATGAAAAGCAGTGCTTATCTCATCACCAAAATTTAAACATAATTGAGTCTGTCTTGAATCCTTTTTTGTTTATTTACACCAAAACTATTAGAAATATCACCAAAGTTTTACTTATTTTACCAATGGCTGCCATTGATACAACCCAGGATGAACTTAGCTTATCCATAGTACATGAGAAACCCAACTTTGTTTGCTCTTATTTAGAAGTAAAATTTCAGTGGCAATATCATAAATAGTCAAAAACTAAATTATCAGAGAAAACAAGCATTACTTACCAGTCATTTTACTGACTTTATCACCACCGTTTTCAATGTCTTGATTCTTCTGAATTCTTTCTGTTTCTAAGAACTTTATGAAAAATATTACACTTGATTTTTAGATAGAAATCGAATGGTAACACAGTTAACGCTTGGGTCTGTATTCATTTAAGTTCTTGATGAAATTATAGACTTAAGTTTGCTTTACTTGTTGTACTCAAACTGCATTTGATACTGACTGTACTTACATATGGAACTGTGTAGTACCACTACTTACTATACTGACATCACAGTGTGTATATTATGAACCAATTTTGTACATTCTGTACTCACATTGTACTGCTCTGTGTACTGTGTAGCCATCTCACCCATTCTGGCTGCTAGTTCTGAACACACTAGTCTCGTCTGTCCAAGCGTGAGAATCTCATTCAGTGCAGTGTACAGAAACTCATACTGAACCTGTCACACAGTAAACACAGAAATGTCGGAATCATATTAAAACTATTATGCTTTGGTCAGCAGCAGGTTGGATTATTGCAATTCACTGTTCTTATCACTCACTGATTTTGAGTTAAGGAGATTGCAGTTAGTCCAAAACTCACTCTGCAGGGTTGTCACCCGTTCCTCTAAATTCTCTCACATTACCCCTCAACTAAAAAAACTCCATTGGTTACCAGTCAGATACAGGGTACAATTTAAAACAGGCCTAATTACATACAAACTTTTCAACCAAGGTCAACCAGTTTACCTAAGAAAATTACTTCACCCCTACACGTCTTCCAGAAATACAAGGCACACTACCCCCAAACTCAAGTTCCTTCAAACCCCCACTTTTGACTGTAGAGTTCACACTTTGCTAATTCCTTCAGTCACTACGCCCCAGTCCTTTGGAACTCTTTCCCCTTTCATGTAAGAAACAGTCCTTATGTTGCATCTTTTAGCAAGCATATCTCAAAACCCATCTCTTCAGCTCTAGTTTCCCAACTTAGTTTTCTTCCCTCCTGGTCACACCCACAATTCTGGATTACTGACCTTGAACACCCCTCGACTCTCCTTATGATAATGATTTTGTTTAATTAGCGCACTGAGTTCCCCTTTGTGGGGAAGATATTGCGCTTGCAAAGCAGTAGATTAGATTAGATAGATTATTAAAATGACGTCAAAAGTATTTATGCTGATAGTAAATGAAGAAATGCTTAAAGAAAGGGCGTGACTTAATATGGGCTGAAAAATAGGGCTCTTTCGTGTTGCAATACTAGTTCCCATTGTGGATAACCACGTTTTAATACATGGACTTAATTAAAGTATCTATTACAGCAAACATGGTGGTTATTGAAGGCAAATTTATGGATACTAAAAAGTCTGATATATCTAACAGCAAGACCACTGCTGCAGTATTTATCTCCAGTAAAAATGGAGGTAGTTTGACCACGTAACAGGGTTCAAGGCCCAAGGAGCAATATTAAATGATATAAAAAGCCTTTTCAATATGATGACCAAACTGAACATTCAAGCAGGGGTCAAAGATCAAATTTGACATTCGCAAAAATGTGCATGACATTATTATCTTCCACCAGGCTTTATTGCAGGAGGGAGACTATGAAATGCATCTTATGTGGGAGTGTGTTCGTGTGTGTGCCATTTATGTGTCACACAGATTTCTGTAAAACTACTATACATGCACATTTTGGTAAATTACTTGTTCTTATGGATTTTTATGTTTCTAGTGGATTTTTATGTCCTTCAAAAGCTGCTAGTTTTTTTCTGGATTTTGGCATAAAGCTAAGTGAGAAATAGCTCATTTGAGTAAATGGCCTCTTACTCTAAAACTATTGCTTTTCGAGTTTTTTGCTAGAATATGTTAATGTTTAATATCTTCTAAAGTATTACACTTGGCGTGTTTCTTTCCTTCTGTTATTCACCTACTTCTGGGTCACCTATAACAGTAAAATTACAGACCTATTGCACATTGCATAGCTGACCAATAGCTAATTTGATATTCTCACTGTTAAATATATCACTTGTAACTTGAAGACTATTCCACTTTTTTAGTATTTTATTAAAATAAGTTATTCACCCACTGAAAAGGCCATATACCTCCCTTATTATTGGTTCTGGAACTTTGAAAAGTGAAAACAGCATGTAGGAAAACATGTCCTAGATTTGTAAGTGTCAAATTTGATCTTTGACCCCTGGTTGAAGGTTCAGTTGGGTCATCTCCCTTATTATTATTATTATGTTTTTTTTTCTCAGCGCAATATCTCCATATACTACAGGACTCAAAGCGCTATTTAACCAATCCCACTGTACAGGTACAGCCCCAACTCACAAGTAACTGACATTCCCCTAACTGCAAGATAGAGGCTCAAGATGACCATTTATCAACGTCCTTGAGGTTCTTTAACCTGCCACTGGGGATAGGACCCAATGACAGAGGACCGCCATTTTAAGTGGTCATCCGAGCCACTATGTATCTGCCTGTACCTGGGATTGCACCCACGACCTCTGAGTTCCTAGACAAGTGTGTTACCCGCTAGGCCACAGTGGCAGATTAGTCTGACTACCTCCATTTTCCTTAATACCCAGCTGGAGATATAACACTACAGCAGCGGTCTTTGTTTACCATATGCTGTCTTCACATTCCAAAGCTGTAGAACTAATAATAAGTGAGATACAGAACAAATTGTAACAAATTTTATTGTAATTTAACTTTTTACAAGTTAAATACTTACCTTGGAAGAAAGGGAAGGGGGGACTAATGAGTGCTTGATAGTCCAATAATACCCATAAAGAATCACACAAATTGGTTGATGCCAATTGGGGCCAGAGTATGTAATTTGGGTGTCCAGCCCAACTCAGTTCACATGCACCTGGCTGTATTGGATGCCTCAAATTATGGTGTACACTACTCTAGCACAGAGAACTACATGTATCTGCGGTTGTGTTCATCATTCTTGGAATGACGTGAAACTAGGTTAGTTGTCCATCCTTTAAGACTGTCATTATGTTCATGTTCTTCTCCTAAATGCTCTTTTTATTTATTGGTATATGTTGCATTTAGTGTAGGTTATCAGGTAGATTGCATTTGATTTAGGACCTGTGCATAAATAAGTTAACATAGTTTGGTGCTAATGATGTGCCCATGGCAGTTCCAGGTCATGATGTTTTGGTCTCAGGTTTGAGAGTGTGCCAGAGATATTCAACCTCAATGCTGGGTTTTGCCATATTGAGAGTGTTCAATGTCTCATCTGATATCCTTGTGATTGGGGTGGGTGTGTCACAACCACTTGGTGGTTCAGAGGTGATGTTGTCTCGGTACATGGCATTACAGAAATCAGTCTGACTAGCAGTTGATGAAGGTGCACGCATAGTGAAAACTACAATAAATATACTTCCTGCTTATAGACAGACTAGGCTCAATAAAATGTTGTTGCCCGATATAATTCACTAGTGGGTAATTCTATTTCGACTTTCTATATAATATATTTTTGAAAAGTCTCATCAGAGGCAATGAATTATCCTGGTTTGGAGTCCCTGAAGTACTATTTGGGTTTCACAGGTGAACCCCTGGTTGAACCGGTTCTGTACCGGTACAGAACCGGTACAGAACCGGTTCAGTGGTGGTACAGGTATTTTGTACTTGTATATGTACAACAGACTATATTTAATTATTTTTACAATTTATATAATTTATTTGTGAAAATAAATTTATTTAGTTAATTACTAAGACCTTTATTCTTATAATAAACATTTGTTTATTCATAAACTTTTAGTGTTATCATATTTTCCATGAGTGGTGAGTGTGTGTAACTCATTGCCTAGCCTTTTGTTAGGCATTTTTAAAGGAGTCCACTTTATATGATTTAAGTCACAACATTCATTATAATTTTTTGTTTATATGCTTATACAGGGTATTTATATTTTATAAATGTAATTATAAATCCCTATTACAAGACATAAGATCGAGTTGGATTCATTTTATTTCACATTATAATGAATTAATATATTTCATTGCAAATACATGATACAATATACACTTCCCTACTTCTCAATTATAATACATGTATCTGATTTGTACCATTGCCTTACATGACTAGATACCATAGAGATGACTTTGTGATGTCATAGAGGTACTGATATGCCATATGAGAATGATGTCATACTATGTGACATCATTGAGGGAATGGCTTTATTATGTCATAATTTTTACATAATTTAGCTGATCTAAAGAAGTATTCATTATTCAATAGAATCTATAAATTTGTTATTTATTTAGATAATACAAGCCCTGATTGGTAATTTGTATTTTATTATTAGGAATAAATTTTATTCATTGCGTGAACAATGTCATTTGATTGTTATTAGCAAATTTATCATTATCTGCATGATATAACTTATTCAAATTTATGTGATATATGGTTTGATTTCTGGTGGTCCTATATGGATATACACAACAGAAGAAAGGGAAGGGGGGACTAATGAGTGCTTGATAGTCCAATAATACCCATAAAGAATCACACAAATTGGTTGATGCCAATTGGGGCCAGAGTACTTACCTTATCCTCAAAAGTGCTTGTTTTGGTCTAGTGGAGCAAAACACATCGACCGACGAGTCTTTTAATAAAGACTTTTCTTGTCGAGAAGTGACCCCTTTGTCTGCAAATAACTGCGCATGCGCAAACACCGTTGACGAGAGTGAATGTCTACAAACTCTTCATTATATTTTTGGTCCCCAGCATAACAAATATTTTAGTGGGGAGGTAGGGTGGGTTAATCTTTGTGAGGATAAGGTAAGTATTTAACTTGTAAAAAGTTAAATTACAATAAAATTTGTTACATTTTATTGCGTAAAATAGCCTTACCTTATCCTCACATTGTCAAGTGCTTGAATACAACCATAACAGGTGGACGGCATTTGTTTAGGCCACACTGTTAGATGATTATCAGACAAGGGGTCACTGAATAAAGCACTTTCATAAGAGGATAAGATAAGCTTATCTACGCCACATCTTAGATTATTAATTACATCTTTTTCAGTAAAGATAAGTAACTTGCTAACCTTAGCTGCCAGAGCCTGTTGTGGTTGTAGTAGACATCAGTTGTAACAAAAAGAAATAAATTCCATGTCATCTTAAATAGCCAACACCCGTGGAGGTCAGAGAAGTCTTCCTGTACCCTCAGGCTAGACGCCGTCATCCTATAAGAAAAAGCATCCGAGCTGGAAGTGGAATCCTAACTACAGATGATTATGGAGCCATCTGTGGAAAAATAAAAACACAAAGAATATGTCAGTACAAAATTACTGGTATGTGTGGAGAATTATGAAAATGTATGTCATATGTCAACATGTATACATACTTAAACATGACAATATGCTGACACCACTGGAGCCAGTTTGTAATCAGATTGGTCATGTGATTGCCAAGCCACGTCTTTTAAATAAAATGTAGTAAAGGTGTTGTGACTTTTCCAATAGCGGGAGCCTAGAATCTGTTCAAGTGAGGCCCCACCCTTGAAGGCTAAAGAAGCAGACATGGATCTGACATCATGTGCCTTAATATGAAGATCTTGAGAATCAGTATTGGAAGACTGGTAGGCCAACAAAACAGTCTGCTTAATCCAAGACAAGGTCAAAGTTGGGGTTTTACGTCCCGTTCAACAGCCAGGGTCATATTGGGACAGGTCCTCAGAATTGCCACTTGTGGGACTCGAACCCACAGTGGTGACAGCCTATGATTAGATGCCAAACTTGCTAACCACTAGGCCACTGAGGACCTTGCTTAATCCAAGAGAGGATATAGTAGATCTCATGATATCTTTATCAAAACCTTCCTTAAAAGATATAAACAAAAGGTTCTTTCCCTTCCTTAAGGCACTAGCATTGTCTAGATAGTATCTAAGTGCTCTGACAGGGCATAATGTCATGTCCTCAGTCAAGTCCGAGCTCAGGAAAGGTTTCAAAGCTGGAATGACCAATGGTTTTAGTAAGTCTGGAGCCAACTGATTTTTTGCCAGAAACGCAGGAGAAGGAGAAATAGTAACCTCCTTCCACTGAGGTTAATGGTTCAAAAGGAGCCTTTGTCAATGCTAAAAGTACCAAAGATAAATCCCATGAGGGTATTCCTCTGTTAGCAGTAGGCTTATCCCTATAAAAACTGGCAATAAGCCTATTCAGATCAAGGCTTTTGCTCATCTCCTGTCCTAAATGATCAGCTATAGCGGTTCTGTACCCAGCAATAGTGGCAGGCTTGAGATTTTTGACTGTGAAGAGATGGTTCAAGAAATCTGCAATTTTTGAGAGAGTAGGCTCTGAGCTGACCACCTGATTCTGTTGGCACCAGAGCTCAAAAATGGACCACCTTGATTCATACAATCTTCTAGATGAGGGTCTTTGAGGTGCCTTAATTCTCTCTGCCACCTGCTCAGAGAATGATTCAAGTGACTCTGAGTGGTGTCTAGGTGCCAAACATGAGGATTCAGATAGAACAGATTCTGATGGTATTTGTGACTGAATGGTTGTTTTAACAGATGAGGCCAATGAGGAAGCTGTAATGGAGGTTTGGTTGATAGATTCACTAGATCCCAAAACCAATGCATCATGGGCCACCCTGGGGCCACTACAATCATTTTGCACCTGTGGGTGTTCATTTTCTGAATGACCTTTGGTATGAGCGCTACAGGACAATAAACATAGCCGTCCAGACCCTCCCAGGAGATGTTCAATGCATCTATGTTCAGTCCATTTGCATCTGGAACTGGTGAGACATAGAGTGGAAGTTTGTGATTCATTTTGGTGGCAAACACGTCTACCATTGGTGTGTGCCAAACTTTGCAAATTAGAGTGAATATTTGAGGATGAAGAGACCACTCTGTCTGTATTATTTTGTCCCTCCTGGAGAGACTGTCGGCTATGACATTGAGACAACCCTGAATATGTCTGGCTCTTATGAGTATGTTTCAAGGATTGCAGTAGGCCAAGATGCGCCAAACCAGGAGACACATGTCCCATGAGTGTGTTCCCCCCTGTTTGTTCAAATAACTGACCACAGTGGCGTTGTCTGTTGCTATCAGAATTCTTTTGTTTTGAATTGTGTTTTGAAAGCTTTTTAAGGCCAGAAAGACTGCCTTTAACTCTAGGACATTGATATGAAGAGATTTCTCTTGATTTGTCCAACTGCCACTGACGGTCATGTTTTCTAGATGGGCTCCCCAACCCTGGTTTGACGCATCTGTGAAAATAAGGATGCTGTGTTCTTCTGGATGTAAGGGACATCCTACTCTCACATTGTTTGGATCCTTCCACCACTGAAGATGTTTTAACAAGAGATTTGAAACTGGGATCTTCAGATCTAGGGACTGGGGATATTGCCAGTTTGTTTTGAGATACCATTGAAGAGGACGCATGTGTAGCCGACCCATTGGTATAGTCTTTTCCAGGGATGCTAGTACCCCTATCAGGGACATTAGTAACCTTGGGGTAGTTTGAGATGAGACCTCCATGTCCTGAATCGATTTTTGCAGAATTTTTAATTTCTTTTCTGTTGGAAAGACTTTTCCTTGTTGCAGATTGAAATGGTAACCAAGAAAATCGATTTTCTGTGTAGGCTCGAGCTCTGATTTTTTGAAATTTATCACGAAGCCGAGTTGTTGAATTGTATGGAGGAGTTCTTTTGTCTGGAGCTGGCACTGGTGTCTGGTGTTTGCCCTTAACAACCAGTCGTCCAGATATTGGTGAACTCAAATTCCGCGGGACTGAAGAATGAGCTTTGCCTCTTTTACAATCCGCGTGAACTCTAGGGGTGCCGTTGCTAACCCGAATGGCAGAGCTTTGAATTGGTACATTCTCTTGTCTACATGGAAGCATAGCAAATGTTGAGAATCGGGATGTATGGGCACGTGAAAGTACGCATCTTTCAGATCTATCGAAACTAGCCATTCGCCTTTTGTCAGGGAGTTTCTGATAATCTCTGCCGTTTCCATTTTGAATGTTGGTACTATCATATAGCTGTTCAGGACACTGAAGTCTATCACAGGCCGCCACTTTTTGCCAGGTTTCGGTACAAGACAAATGCTGCTGTAAAAACCTGGAGTTGTGCAATCCTTGAGATGGTAAATTGCGTTTTTTGGAAGCATTTGTAACACACAATCTTGTAGGTAGCCATGTTTTTCCTGTCTGTTGTAACCGCTTTGAATTGTGGGATATACAGACATGGGCGGATTCGATTGGAGTAAGATTCAATAACTCCACCTCAAGATTTGCACAACTCTGGAATGACAATAAAGATTCTCCCATACCTGCCAAAATACTGCAAACGGCCTCCATGGTGTGCAACTATGCTGTAGTCACCTACGCTTACTTCCACCTCTTCTGGAAGGCTGGGAAGAGTGGAAGCTTGATTTTTTGAAGGAAGATGTGTTCTGGTCACGAAAATTCTTCTGTGTATAACTGGACTGATGCTTGCCAGTAGATCTGTCATCTGACTTTCTTTTAAAACTGAATGAGGACTTATAGTCTGTCCTAGGCCACTTGGGAGATTTTTGAATCTTCTTTTCTACCTCATTTAACACAGTAGCGAAAAAAAGATTATGTGACTTGAAACCTGTCCTCCTCAACCTATTGAAATCATGTTCGTTGAGGTCTGGGGCAAGATTTTTGAGTACAGTATCCCTTCTTGCTAACTGGAGGTTGCACGCTGCTGCAATTGAATCGTCAGTGACATTCTCCAATGCCTTTTCTATGGAAGATATACAGCTGAATTGGATGTGCAAACCCGACAACATAGATTCCAACTCCTTGATGACAGATTGGTCCCTCGTGGAGTTCTTTACACCCAACATGGTGGTTTCCAACTTGTTTGCCACCTTCTCTATAGCATTCAGAAAGAAATGTACATAGGAAAGAATCTGCACATGCTCCCTGTTCACAGTTTCCAAAAGTGTATGCTGTTTCAAAGGAACATGAACGGAAGATGGCATAGGCCCAGGGAATGAGGATCTGAAGGAATCTTGGCAGCGAGGCGCTTGAAAAGAGAATTCCGTTGAAGTCGATCTGTAAAACTTTATTGGGGCTCTTGTACAAATAATTATCAAAGTTCAAATGGTTGGTCTTCAGAAGATGAGGCTGATCTTGTTGAGGATTTCCTGCTGATTTCTTCTCATAGAAATCCCACCTTTCTAGAACCCCGTCCACTGGGGGCATAACCATGGGAAGTAGAGAGGACCTACGCTTGTCCTTTAGTTTAGAACCAAATTTCATGACGGCTGTTCTGAAAACTCATCAGGAATGCTGAGATCCAACAGAGAACGCACTGCCGCCAATGTCTGTCTGTATGAAGGGTCGTCTTCCGTGTCGTCTGGTGAAGGTGACCTTTCTCGCTTCTTTGAGTTACTGGTGTCTTGAAGGGTGGGGTCTTCGTCTGAGGCTTCGCCTTCCTCAGAATGAATAGAAGCAATAGAAGCAGAAACCTCGCTGTTTCTGTCCTTAAGAGCAGTTAATTGGCCCTGCATATCATCCAATCTTTTCAAAATAGCCTGAAGAGGATCAGACGAATTTTCTTCTGTTGTAGGTCGTGGATTACCTGAAACTGAGCTTTGGTGGCACTCCACCCCCAGTAAAGCATCTTCTATTTCTTGTGACACCACGCTAGGTGTAGATTTTTCTTTTCTTTTAGTTCTATGTGCAAGTTTTCGCTTCTGTTCTTCAGAGAACTACAAGCATATGAAGCAATCTTCCTCCTTGGACTTAACACAAACGTCGTTACCCCGACCTTTCTCCCTGCATGGGAAACAAAACTGGTGACAATCCCAATCAAATAGGGGGTGTCCACATCCTGGTGCACGTCTAAGTTCTTTGGAGTTTTTGAACTGCACATCAGCCATAATAACTAAAGTAGAAATGATGCTGCTCCCAGTACGACCAAAAATATAATGAAGAGTTTCTAGACATTCACTCTCGTCAACGGTGTCTGCGCATGCGCAGTTATTTGCAGACAAAGGGGTCACTTCTCAACAAGAAAAGTCTTTATTAAAAGACTCGTCGGTCGATGCGTTTTGCTCCACTAAACCAAAAGAAGCACCTGTGAGGATAAGGTAAGGCTATTTTACGCAATAAAAAATAGAGACCACTTTTTTCCCTTTTTTATTGGTGTTATTGGGGTCACCAGACTTTCATGAAGTGTGGTGTATCATCACAAGTACCCGTCTCCTCACTGAAGTTAAGCAGCAATCAGCTGAGCTACTACTTGGATGGGTGACCGTCTGAGTTCTAGGTCAGTAGAGGATGTATCTGACTCAGAATTTGTTTTTGTCGCCAGACTTTCATAAATTCTAGTGCACTACTCATGTTTCAAATGGCTTTGCAGCTCACTTATGTTGACCAAAATGCTTTTTAGCCTTGCTTTTCTTGGGACTGAAAAAGGTCTGCATTAAGGTATTAAGCAACAACAATTTTCTTATAAATTTGGAACTTGTACAAGATATTTGATTAAATTTGTAAGCTTATTTTCAGTGCTTGGACCATTGTCATATATGTAGGCTTTTATGTTTTTCCGATTTTCCACCAAAACCAAACAGAAAGTAAAACGCCAGTATATTAATAACAATACCAGTGTTTACCTGTGTCTGTACCATGTGCACCCGTTGACCTCTGAGTTTCTTCACACACTCAAACACGTCCACAAAGCTTCTGTTGTGAGCCTGTTCTAACAGAATGTCCAGTGCAATGAACGTGCCAGACCTCCCAACACCCGCACTGCAAAAAAATACAACATATATAAACAAAAAATGGACTTCTACTTGAAAGCACCTGTAGAGTGCACACCTCCACCAAGACATATTTCCGAAAATTTGGGATTTTTTAGGTCTAGAATATGATCCAGAGCTTTCCCAATTTCATCACTTCTTATAAGTCTGTTGGTCAGATCAGACACACATAAAACATAGAAAAAGATCCATTCATTACTTCTAGAGTTACAAACACACCCCAAAAATACCCAGTCCTGTCAGAAATAAAAAGTCTGAAGTTCAGGGGCCGATTTCACAAAGGGACTTAGTTTTTGGCTAATTCAGGGACTTAGATCTAAGACTTTGGTCTTAGCTACGTCTGGGACTTAAATGGATTTCACAAAAGAGTAGGGCTGTGACGGGTGCTGAAAAACGGCATCGAGTACTCGCCCTCTGACAACCGGCCTGAATTCGAGTAACCGCGAGATTTAGTACCTACCATTAGAAGTCTTCTGTAAACAATTAGTCGGTTCCGGAAACTAAACTTTTGAAGAAAAACGTCTTCTATTTGACCAGATATTATAGGATATGGAGTCGAGTAACAGAGTTTTGAAAATAGACTCGAGTACAAGCCAACACCGTCTCATACACCGAGGCTCGAGTACTTGTTCGCAGCCCTACAAAATTGTAAATTTTAATTACTTAAATGTAGCTTTTATAAGCTACAAGCTTACCATGTGGGACTTAATGCTGTTCTCGGGTTGCCACACCCGGGGCCAACGTCTTAGAAAAAAAGACAGTTCTTGTTAGCCACCGGATACACTGCTAGTTGTCGTCACGTGATAACCTCTGACCTCTCGCCCTACTTTCTCGTTGAAATTTTCTAAAACCTACCCCTCAGCTGTAAACAGCGGGGAGGCAGGGTGGGACTCATGGTCCCACATGGTAAGCTTGTAGCTTATAAAAGCTACATTTAAGTAATTAAAATTTACAATTTTATTACGCTACAATAGCTTACCATGTGGGACTTAATGCTGAATTCAACCGCCCGGTGGCGGGATTACAGCTGAGACTGGAAGGTATGTCATTTTTTCTAAGATTTTGAATTAATATATATAGAATAGTGCCAGAAATACCAGTCTGAGTCCCATTTACAGTGCCCCGATCCTGAAGACCGGGCCTGTAATGAGCCAAAAACCTAAATAAAATGAGAGACAGTGCTGAAACTGTCTAGATGTTTGATTGTAGGACGGAAGTGCAGCAGTGCTCACTTCGAGGTCTAAGGGTCCCTGAGGGCCCTTCACTAGTGACTGACCAACCCATGGTTGGACATCTCATAAATTTTTTACAACCTGAATATGAGATTAATGACAACTAAATAAGTCCTTAATAGAAGTTACTTGATAACTGAAAAACAAAAATGACCTTACCCGTAACATCTTGAAGGTAAAGGAATACCTAGATCCTGGGAGAGACTCCTGAAGACTTGGTTGTAGCGGATGTGTCCCCCCCCCCCCCCCCCTTTTTTTCTTTCCGAGGACAACTGGTCTGAGGGGAAGGATCTAGGACTTGTTGTGCCGCCACTACGGGTCCCAGATACATATTGTTGTCGGTGTCCGACCAAGTAAGGTCTTTTAGGTAAAAATTTGTAAATGTGTTGTGAGCTTTCCAGTGACAGGCTTGCATGATTTGGTCCACCGATACCCCACCGTAAAAGGCCTTAGAGGCCGCGAAGGCCCGGATGTCATGCGCTTTGACTTGGACCAAGTCCAAGGCTTGTTGATCTGCTTGTTTGTAACAAAGTAGAATGGTTTGTTTCAACCATGAAGAGAGAGTAGGGGGTCTGATGTCTGAGGTATGTCCTTTCGTAAAGGAGATGAAAAGGAGAGAACGAGACCCTCTCAGGTCTTTGTTCGGTCCAAATAAAACCTCAGGGCCCGCACGGGACACAGGGTCCTGTCTTCCTTAAATTGTCTATCTACAATGGTAGTCAAAGCAGGAATAGTCACCGGAGATACACTTTGAGAACCTTCTCTTGCTAGTTGGTTTTTGGCTATGAAATCAGAAGAAGGGAACAAGGCAACCTTTTCCCATTGGCCTAGATTAAATACTTGTTTGCGACCCAGGCATGGATTTCGCTGCGGCGATTGCCGGAGGCCAAAGCTAGCAAGAAAGCAGTTTTAGAGTAAGATGTTTGAGGTCTGTGTCTTTCATGGGCTCAAATGGTGCTTTAGTGAGCTCGTTAAGGACAACAGAAAGGTTCCACTTGGGTAAATTTCTGGAACTCTTAGGACGATCCCTGTGAAAAGTGGAGAGTAACCTATGAAGGTCTGCATTGTGTGCAATGTGTTGGGCCGTTGGGCCCAAAGCGTCAACGATTGCAGTCCTGTAACCATCAATGGTCGAGGGGCGCCTGTTTAAGTCTTGGTACAGGTACATGAAAAAATCTGAGATTTGTTTCACAGATGGAGTGGAGAAATCCACCGAATTTTCTCTGCGCCATTTTTCAAATAGGGCCCACTTTGACCTGTAGATGGTCCTTGTTGATGACCGCTGAGGGGCAGCAATTCTCTCTGCCACCTCCACAGAGAAGCCTTGTTCTTGGAGTTGTCCACTCCTAGACATCAGGCGTGGAGGTTCAGCTGTTGTGGATTGTTGTGGAACACATAGTTATGGGACTGTTTGAGTAGGGTCGTTGACACTGGGAGTTGTAGTGGGATCTCTGTTGAGAGCTGCACTAGGTCCCAAAACCAGGGCATGCCTGGCCAGCCTGGGGCTATTACGATGATCAGACAATAACATTGCCTGATCTTTTGGATCACCTTGTGAAGGAGCCGTAGGAGGGTACGCCTAGGCCGTGAGGTTGGTCCAGTTTATGTTTAGAGCATCTATGTCCCAGGCCCTTGGGTCTGGGATAGGAGACACGTACAGTGGGAGCTTGTGGTTCAGGTGAGTGGCAAATAAGTCTACATGAGGTGTGAACCACTTCTGGCAGATCTGTTTGAACACCTGGGGGTGAAGAGACCATTCTGTTGACTGCACTTGGTTGGACCTGGACAGTAGGTCGGCCATCACATTCAGGCACCCTAGAACGTGCCTGGCTTTCAATGTTATGAGGTAGTGATGGCCCCAGGTCATGATCTTCCACAGGAGAGCGCACATCTCTACTGAGTGTGTTCCTCCTTGTTGTTGATGTAGGCTACCACTGTTGAGTTGTACATCGCAACTAACACTGTTTGATTCTGGCACTGGTCCTTGAAGTCTCGAAGGGCCAGGGAGACCGCCTTCAATTCTAGGACATATATGTGTAGCCTTTTTTCCCGATCTGACCACAGACCCTTTGTGGAAATTTTTTGGTCTAAGTGAGAGCCCCAACCTTCGTGTGAGGCGTCGGTACAGAGTTGGATACTGTGGTGTTTGGGATGAAGGTCTGCACCTTTCATCACGTTTGAGGGATTTTGCCACCAATCTAGGTGGGCTGCAATGGCTTCTGTCCAAGGAAGGAGGTTGTCCAGCGACTGAGGATATCTCCAGTGCTCCTTGAGATGAAAATGAAAGGGCCTCCTGTGAAGGCGTCCCTCCGGGACCATTTTCTCCGTTGAGGCTAGCAACCCAATTAGAGACATCAAACATCTTGCAGTCAAAACACGTTTTGACTTGAGTAGTAGGATCATATCCTGAAGTTTGAGCCATCTCTCTTGAGTGGGTTTTACAAGGGCTGAATCTAGGTGGTATTCGTAGCCCATGAACGAAAAACACCTGAGTAGGTTTCAGTTCTGATTTTTCCTGATTTATTATCCACCCCAAGGACTGAGTTAGGTCTACCACTGCCTATGTGTTCACTTGGGCTTCCTCCTGAGACTGGGACCTGATCAGCCAGTCGTCCAGGTATTGGTGAATTCTGAGTCCTCTTGAGAGGGCCATTAGTTTCACTTCCTTTACGATCATTGTAAAGACCTGGGGGGCTGTGGCTAGTCCGAATGGGAGGGAGGTGAATTGGAACACCTGTGACTTGTAGCAAAACCATAGGTATTTCCTTGAGTTTGGATGGATGGGGATGTGTAGGTAAGTGTCCGATAGATCTATCGACGATACCCACTCCCCTGGAATCAGGGAGGTCCTGATGAACTCTGGAGTTTCCATTTTGAACTTTTCTACGTGTAGAAAAGTGTTGAGCCTGTTTAGGTCTATGACTGGCCTCCACCTTAGGTGAGGCTTGGTACTAGGAACAGGCGACTGTAAAACCCGAGAGATTTTACATTTTCCACCCTTTCTATTGCGTTCTTTGACATAAGAGACTGGACACAGAGGCCAGGACTTGGTCTTTGAAGGGCCTTGTATTCTGACCGGGTCAGGAGTCTGACTGGACTTGGATTAAAAGAATGACAGGATTTGTTTGCCAGTCTAATCTGAAAGAACGGAGGAGAACTCCTACTGGTGGACTGAGTGAGGCTGGAGGAGTCATTGGGGGGAAGGGTTTTTATGCCCTCGTCCCCTGGAGTGGGTCAAAAGACCTTGGAGCCTCGGCTACTCGATTTCCCCCTACCTGGGGAAAACGATGGATACTGCTAGGGATGGAATGACCCCCATTGGGGTGGTTCCTGTAAGAGCCTCTAGATGTGGGGAATTGGAAAGGGATGATTAATAGGGCCTAAACCCTAAGTGTTATTACAGGTGCCTTGATGAGGGACTCCTGTCCCTCCTAAAGTAGTTGTGAATGGGGAACTTTAAGATCTAAAGATCCAGTATCTCACCTGAATTCACCATACCCCTTCTGACTACTTATATGCACCATGGAATTGAGTTTGACCTGTCTGGTAGTAGCCTTGCTACTGTCTTAACATATATATATAACCAGGTTGTATTCAGAAAAAAACCTAGTGAAGAGCAGCCTGAAGCTCAACTCTTGCTGACCAGAAGGGGAGGAGGGGCTTACCCAAGGAGGCCCCTAAGGAGATACAAATTTGAAAACTTGTTCCATTTTAAGGGAAATTAAACTGCCCAAGTTCCTGTTCGCCTAGTAAATCATTCAGAGTCCAGACTGTGGAGGATCTAGGCATAAATTCCCTGGGGGCAGGGAGGTTAAAAAAACTGCCTAAGTTTCAATGTCCTCAAAAATTGGTTAGGGTGAAGTCAGGCAACCTACTTCCCTAAAATACAGAGCCAGGACTGAATGAAGGACCTTGTTTAGAAGGCCTCTTGGGCTTGAGGACTTGGACTTTTTGAACTTGGACCCAAGCCTCCAATAGGTGATATTTACTGCCAGGCTGGTGAACTATTACTCCAAGTTTTATTTATTTATTTATTTATTATTTATTTATTTATTTTTTTTGTGTGTGTGTGTGAGGATTGTTAGTGTTCTGATCTGGAATCAACATCCGAACATCAGAGTAGATGATCCGATCATCCGAGGATCAGATCTACATACAATCCACCAAGCATTAGATTTCAGATGATCCGAGAGATGCAATGAAAACCGAGTATCAAATCATACTGGGTTGAATAGAAGTTGAGAATACTGCATCCGATTCTCGGATGCATTAAAATCTCGGATGAACTAAGATCTTATCTGAATTTAAGCAGGGATCTGATCCACCCTGGAGAAAGAAGTTGGATATTATAATTTCTATGTAAGCTTTCCTTAAGGTAAGCTTCCAAGGAAGCTTTGCCTTTCCTTCTTTGAAGGAACTACACAACTAGATTTACGTAAGTAAATCAACTATGACACAAGGTCACCTGCCCCACCCGCCTCACTGCAGGTAGGGCTAGTTGTGAGATAATGAAAGCAGAAAATACACAGAATTTTATTAAATAACATAGAATCTAAAAAACAAGTAATTATAATTTAAAACTGGATGAATTAAAATATAATTAAAATAATGGGTAACCAAGGTTACCTTATAGCCTAAAGAGACACGTAATGTCTAGACGATTAATGAAGAATTCTATTCCTGTTTATTTAAGTATTAACCTTATAAATGGTCAATAATACAGGGAAGAAGGGATAAAATATATTATTTTATTTTATTTATATTTATAAACGTACTGTAAGAAACCCGCGTCTCTCAGCACATGCGGTCTAGACGTGACGTCATCACAGGGGTTTCCCCGAGGATTCCCCCAGTTAGAATCGTGCTTTATATCATATTTTAACCCTTAAAATGGACCAATAGAGTAAAAGAACGGGGGTAAACCCTTGCAAAATTGATTTAATTTGATTTCAACAGGCATATATTCCTGTATAAAAACTACCAACGCGAGACGCGCATTACAAGAAATTGCTGTCTCGACAATAAAACGGAAGTTGTTTCCGGAGATTTTACTCGGCCAGGACTCGTTTGTGTTACATTTATACACTTTTAAACCCTAAAAGGGGTCCAATAATGAAGCAGATAGGGCTTAAATATTTTGTTTTATTTTATTTTACTGACAGGCATATATATATATCCTGTATTAGAAACCACATAAACGAGTCGCCAGCTTTACAACGTGAACCCGGAAGTGGACTTCAGTTGTAAAATATAGTAAAGATACTTATCTGAACTATGAAAAGACATCGAATTATGATTCTATGTAATAAAATAAAGAAACTGGTGTAGTTTCCATATCTAACGACTAGAATATCCTGGTAAAAATGAAATAATATTCCTTGCAAAATAAAGCATTGCTAATTCGCGTGGCCAACGAGAAAGTAGGGCGAGAGGTCAGAGGTTATCACGTGACGACAACTAGCAGTGTATCCGGTGGCTAACAAGAACTGTCTTTTTTTCTAAGACGTTGGCCCCGGGTGTGGCAACCCGAGAACAGCATTAAGTCCCACATGGTAAGCTATTGTAGCGTAATAAAAGAGTGACTTAGCTAACTCCAACCTTATCAAATAACCACAGTGGTTTTCTGTGTCATATGACCTTTTATATCCTTCATTTGATGCATTTTATCTTAGGATAAGTGCTGTTTTGAAATAGAAAACCTTGTTACATCATGTAAACTTCCGAAAAACTACTTCAGTAAGGTGTTCTGTATACTTATACTTTATTTACAGCCATGTCAAATTTTGAAGTGGAGAAAAGTTTATGGCGGTTTTTATCCTCTTTACAAAATTTAAGCCCTTTACTTCCCAGACTTAAAGTTAAGTCCACTGACTTAGCAATTTCATGGCCTTAGCTGCTTTGTGAAATCCGCTAAGTCTAAGACCACAAACTTAACATTCTGTTGACAAAATTTAAGACCAAAGTCTTAAATTTAAGTCTAAATCTGGACTTTGGTCCCTTTGTGAAATCGGCCCCAGATGTACTGGTATAAGAGAGAGAATAACATTGTTTTCTCTACTAGAAATGAACTACAAGCACTAACCCAGTAATCCTGCCTTATATTAACCAAAAATAGTTGAAAAAACTTCGTAATATTTCGAAAATATTTTTGTATTTTCTCATCAGAGGCTGAAGATTTTATCCAATTTGTCCCTAAGGTGCAAAAATCCTATCCGCCATGAGCCGCCAAAGTGATCCGCTTTTGAGGGATAAAATCAATATTTATGAATTTATATAGGTTTTCCATCATTTTTGGTGAAATAATGGCTAAGATAAGTAAATCTGTTTAATCCCCTATCCCTTACTCCCTTAGAAATGAACTTTGTTCTACCACCACAAATGAACATGCCAGACCGACTTACAGTGTAACAGTATTGTTGATTACCTACATATAATGTGCTAGTACTGTTTTTACCTACTTCCAGTGTACAGTTATCATTGCTTACCTATCTACAGTACACAAGTACCATAGTTAACTAACCTACAGTACACAGTCTAATTTTGTTTGCCTAATCTCAGTATACAACTACTGTTGTTTACATACCTGACAGTTTATGAGTTTCCTTTTTCACCTACCTACAATATACAATTACCATATATGGAATGGTGTATTTACTAGTACTTTTGTTAACCTACCTGCAGTGTACAAGTACCATGGTATCAGGCTCTCTCTTCCTGCAGTGTCTCAGTATTTCGCGGAGCTGTAGCATGCCGCCCACCCTGTCAGGCACAGACTTGTCTGGCCACACAGTGTACTGGTACTGAGTGATAGTCCTCATACCCTCACCCTGTACACAATGACAAATGGTAGAATCGGAACCTTGAAACCTTGAACATGTCACAGTTTTGTTTTATTTTGGGTTCTGAAATGTAAGGTGTGTACTATTCCTGACAATTTGTACAAAAATGGGGGGAAACAATTGGATTAAAACAGAATTACTCAGAATGTTTTTTTTTTGTTAAGAGTAAAAGTGGATATGTGTAGCCAATACAGTAGACTCTGTATAATTCGATTCAGCATTATTCGAATTTTGGTATTATTCGAACCGTCATTCATGCACGAACATTATTCAGTTAAAAATAAAGGGATAATTCGAAAATTACAATCCGAATTTCAGTATATTTCGAACCTATTTTCATGACAATGAAGCCATATTTCCAATGTTTTTTATAAGGGTAATTCGAACTACCACACAGACTGACAAATATTTGTTTAGGGTGGGGATTAATTGGACCACGGGACCGTGTTGTGTTAATAGCGGTAAACATTACACAATAGACAAAGGGATTAAATGGCATTCATAGAATGTCAGATCTACTTACCTGAGTACATTTTGACACATCAAAGTTAACAATAACCTTTAGAAAAGTGAATTTTATCCATTGTTTTGAAGATTACATGGATGCCGCCATCTTTGATGTGCTTGGCGAGGTCTAAACTGTAAAACCCTAATCCTCCCCCGATTGCAATTAAGGTTCCCGAGAAAATGTTTTATCTGAAGATCATAGGCCACCAAAGTTAAGAATAAAGCAGATCAATGACCTTTCAAGTGATTAATCACAAAAATCCTTAATTCCAATTAGACATGGCTTGTGTCTATATAAACAGGTCCAAATCTCCAAGGGCCGTATTCACGAAAGGTCTTAGCCAAGTCTTAGGCTTAACTTTTGTATAAAAATATAGCCAACTTAAGCCTAAGACTTGGCTAAGACCTTTCGTGAATACGGGCCCTGGAGGAAGGAGAAGTTGAGGATGACCCCATTCCTAGTAACAGAGAGATGAAGGAAATGTGCAAGAAAATGAGAAGATATATAGAAGCGCTGAAAAACACACATAAAGAACTAGAAAGTCTTGCTAATATAGAAATTCTTGTGAATACGACCACAGAAGCATCAAAAAGACAAATCAAAATTTCGGACTTTTAAAACATTTAGTAGTAACCTTGTGTGTAAATCTGAGTGATACGTTTGACATCCGATCTCAGTGGTGAAAGTGTAATGTAAAGTGTTTTTATGTTGAAATAATGGTTATTTTGTGTATGTATCTTATAGAAAATAGAAAACAAATACCTTTGGTGATAAAGTTTATTTTACTTACGAGTTCATTTGGGTCTTTTACAATAAAAATCCTATTATCGCCCATGTGTTTACCAAGTTAACCCTGGAAGGCACCATCGCAAATTATTATTCGAACTTGGTTTAATTCGAACCATTTCAGCTGGATTTTACACATTCGAATTATACAGAGTCTACTGTAGATGCAAGAGTAAATACAAAAATAGATTTGCACTCAATTATGAGGTAAATACTGATCTGTGTATGCCTGTAGTCAGAGTCATGACTTGAAATGTTTTCACAATTCGTGATTTCCCACCACCTAGTAAATCAGAAATCACTTGAAAATAAAGAATCTCACGAGTAAAGATATTATAGAACATATTCAAGTAGTTTAATCAAGATAATGCAAGCAAAAATGAAATATTCCAAAATCTTACGGGATTGACATCTAGGTCAAAATTTGACAATTTTTTAATGTCAATGCCCTGTAGAACATGATAACATCCCTATTTATAACCTCTGGACAGATTATCTAGCTGGACTTTTGGTATCACTGAATCATTGAAGTGTTCTTACAGAGATGTAACACGGTAATTAATATTAATACGATAAATAAAACCTCACCTTTTTAGCCTCTAATGTTCTGGTGACAAATTCAGACCCAGGGGACTCTCTTTTCTTTAACACAGAGATGTCGCCATATTTAGCTTCTCTGTCTACTGGCCAGTACTGCTCGCATTTCATCTGATAAATACGTTACAAATATATTATACAAAACAAATTGAATGCAATTTTAAACAAAATGAACTAGTCCCCTTCATAGTTTTTCTTCCATATTGGACGCTAACACAGACAGACTTGTTCTGATGTTCAGACTGTCCTATTTGGGACTTCAAAGCCTCAAAAGACGTCAAAGTCAATTTGACACTTTATAAATACTTCCTTACCATTACCTCTAGCAGGAGGTTACATTACTAGGTCAATCATTTGTCTGTGTGTCTGCGTTCACAATAAATCCCAAAAAATAATAAGCAGATCTGTCTGGACTGCTTTATGTGGGATGGGCCTGGGTAGGCAAGATCTGGTCATATTCTGGATACGAGAAAAATACAAGGTTGTTTCCAATATATTTCCAACTACTTCAATAATCATCATGAAAATTTGGGGGGGGGGAGAGGTCCTGGACACAGCATCAAGTGATTACATTTGAATGGGCACCAGATCATATTCTGGATACAAAAACCATGTTGAATTTGTGAAAACATGCCGTGGTGGTGGCCTGCACTGTACTAGTGTTTTGTGGCTATTATTATTAGATTTATAACAAATCAGAAGATTTCTTCTGAAACACCATCCCAGATCCAGTGTATTTTCGGCCTACCTTTCCTTGTTCTACCAGTTCAGTCAGCATGAAGACTGTGTGGATGTCCTGTTCCCAGATCAGTCTCCAGAAGTCCACCAGTGTGATATTGGTGGGAGCTTTGTAGGCACAAATACAAGTAAAGATTAGGGAGAGTAGAGTTCTGATTGATTTTACTTTTCAAATAAAGGTTTTTGGTTCCCTAACACAACTGTGATACAGATACAAACTTCTAGTTGATTCATATTTACAAAAAAAATGTCAATAATTTTTAAATAAAGCAAAAATGTCAATAGTTTTTGAATGAAGCAAAACGAGGTTGAATGAATATATTGTATTTGATTGTTGTTAACCTAAAACATACAAAAAGACATATAGCCCAGTTTGTCACTTTTCCCACTATTTGGATCACCCCCACTCTCCCGACCACCTTCCTCCCTCCATTACAACGCACAAAACATTCTGTTATTTAGCATTAGACTGGCTACAAGTCTTTGTCTTTGCATCCATCAAGTTGAATTGGAAGTTCATTATATGACAACCAACCTGGAGTAATGGGGATAGTGTCTGTATCACCAAAAGTCATAGTGTACTCTTATATATTACACAAAAGACAAAAAGATTTGATGAATCACAACTGAGATAGCTCAATGTAATATAACTTTTACCTAAAGCAGCTATGTATCCCACCTTTTCATCATAATCCTGAAAAAAAGAGAACAAAACAATAGAGTCCTTTTGAGTAACATCATAGTGACCTGCCATCAGGAAAACAAATGATCACTAAATTGGCTGGCAATTTTGAGATTTAACCTAAAAAAACATATCATAACCATTGTATATGAATATTTTTGCATATATATGTATTTGTCACATAAACATGCAAATAAATATAAGACATGGAAACTGATTTACTATAATGACACGTAACATACTGCAAAAACAAATAGTAAACAATACTTTGGTCAGCTAACCAGCCCAGGTGGGCTTATAAGGTACTGTAAAATTACTGATAAGTAATGATGTCTGATGAATATGTTACAAAAGAAGATTACATTACCCAAATAGCTTCTCTTTCCTCAAGTTCCATGCTAAAGTTAAATATTTAACCAAAGTGTGCACAAAAATAAAAATTCTTTGCTCACCAGACAGTAAACTTCATTGAATACAACAGATTATGAGAAGTACCGATTTTTTTCTAAAAAATATGGTTACCAGGACAAAGGTAAAGTTTTCAAAAGAATATCTACAAATCATATATAAGTGACAAAAATGTACATGATGGCTATGTTTAGGAAAAAATAGCATCAGAGATTCCCGTACCCCACAGCCTGGGGAAATATTTTTCAACACCATGAGATATAGAAGTAGTGAAACAGTACACAGATTGGGATACTTTCAGAGCACTGCATGTAAAGATTAAGTATTAAAACAAGACAATTCAGTCAACTAAAAGTTATGAAGCTGTAAAATTTCTTAACTGGAGAATAGCTGTCAATGAAAATATCACAATTATGTTTGGTCAAATTATGGTTTGAATGTTTTGAATATTACCCATACATACAGATGTGGCAATACATGCTTATATGTGGAGTTGGGGCAAAATCTGTGACTCACTTGATGCAATACCATCTGTTACAATGGGAAGTTGCAAAAGTAAAACCCTTAATGAATTCTAATATGACTTTAACAGTGCTTAATCTACATCAAAAGTCACCCAAAGGTGCAACAACCAAGATTCAAGTAAAAAGATATGAGAGATATAAGAGAGATAAAATAGTATCACATATCCCTATAGAGAGATAAAATAGCATCAAATATGCAAGATCAAAGGCCAAATTAAGGTCATACCATAACGATGCACACCTATAACCCCCCCGACCAATGTCCCTACCAAGTATCAACTTCCTACACCTTATGGTCTCCAAAATATAGCCCGGAAAGTGCATTAAAGGTCAAGGTCACTACAGCAAGGTCAAATCAAGGTCACACTATGAAGTTGCACACCTACACCGCCTAACCAATGTCCCTACCAAGCATCAACTTCCTTCACCTTACGGTTTCCGAGATATAGCCCGGACAAGATTTTATAGGTCAAGATCACTACGGCAAGGTCAAAGGTCAAATCAAGGCCACATCATGACGTTGCGCACCTACACCATGTAACCAATGTCCCTACCAAGTATTAACTTCCTACACCTAATGGTTGCAGAGATATAGCCTGAACAAGATTTTATAGGTCAAGGTCACTACGGCAAGGTCAAATCAAGGTCAGACCATGATGTGGTACACCTATAACCCGCAACCAATGTCCCTACCAAGTATCAACTTCCTACACCTTACGGTTTCCAAGTTATAGTGCCCAGACAAGATATTATAGGTCAAGGTCAAAGGTCAAATCAAGGTCACACCATGACGTTGCACACCTACACCCCCTAGCCAATGTCCCTACCAAGTATCAACTTCCTACACCTTACAGTTTCCAAGTTATAGTGCCCAGACAAGATATTATAGGTCAAGGTCAAAGGTCAAATCAAGGTCACACCATGACGTTGCACATCTACACCCCCTAGCCAATGTCCCTACCAAGTATCAACTTCCTACACCTTACGGTTTCTGAAATACAGGCCAGACAAACTTTTTCCCAACACCCGCCCGCCTGCCCATCCAGACACAATGGATGAAAACAATACCCTGACAGCCCTTAAGGACTGTGGGGTAAAAAACTGAAATATTTAACACCTCTTCAGGCCATTATTAGGATTATAACTAAAGAAAAAAACGAGCATATTTTGTAAATGACTTTAAGACCAAGATAATTTTTAAAACTGATTACTGTGCAGAGTTATACAAAAGTCTTTCTTTTAATCTTAAGGACCACCCCTTCATGAAACTTGTCTCAATATTTTCTCAAATGGATATTTTCTCAAATGGATTTTTTATTATACAAAAAGGAGTGTAATAAGTTACATTTTAAGGACAACTCAAACTCACAAAAACACCCTTACTTGCCTTGTTTTATTAAAATTTACCTTGACATAGCTGGCATTGATGTACTGACTTAATATATCCCCATCCTCCATACTGAGCAGCACTCGGTTGGTGTCATCTGCAAACAACATGTGCATATATATTCATTTCATACATCATAAAAAGCTTATTAATTGTAAAAGATATTTCAAGATATAAAATCTAAATGTGACACACTTAAACACAAATGATACCTGTTTTCAATTAAGTTTTTTCGGCAAATTTGGAAGTACGATTTTTTTAATAGAGTTACGGCAATTATGGCAAACATTTTGTACTTATTGCACACTAATACAGGTGTTCCACTGGAGCTGACCCTGTAACCGACCCCACCACTCTAATGGTGAGTCGGTTAAGAAATCCCCAACAGGACGGTAAACTTACAGACAGGACGTGGTGACTACCCAGACAAGACACAGGCTCGGGGACTTTTATTGCACAGCCAGTCATAGAAGTACTACAACAAGCCCTAAACCCCTAACAGACAAGCCATAGGAGGTCCCGACAAGCCATACTGACAAACAGACAGGACTGGAGAAACATACAGAACCCCACGACCAGACGTGCAGTCGGTATTGTCATTACAGTTTTTGATGAATTTCTGGGAAAAAAGAGGATCAAGTGTCAACCAATAAACAATTCTTAAACTAAGTCTAGGCTGAATATTTGGATTCCATCACATGACTAGAACTACATGGTATTTACCTTCACATCCAGAAAATTGTGCTTTCTCAGAAGCTCAAAATTATTTGGTATAAATTGGTAGAAAAATTGTTCCTTCCCAGAAGCTCGAAATTGCAGTATAAAAGGCAGCAACAAGCAGAAGGTTTTCATTGTCACTTGAGATTGTCAGAAGCACATCTCCCTCTGCTTGTTTGGACAGGATATAACATTTGTAATGAAAATTTAAAATTTTAAGTAGCTTTTTCGTTCATGATCTGAAACAGACATACAATGATTTATTTCTTATATAATACTAGAGATTGCGTCTCGCCGCAGTGTATCCCCGGACGAGACATAGTTAAGGCGTGAATATGTCGGTCTTGAGCCTGTTTCCTGGAGCACCAGGTCAGGATTCTCCATAGTACCAGATTACTCCCAAAAGCTAATCACTAGTTCTTTCACTTATATCTGTCTTTAAAAATTACATTTCATGGATCCAGAAGATCCATATAGTGATCCGGATCACTTCCAAAATTCAATCATTTCATCCTTTTACCTTTTCAGACATATTCTAAAAATTTCATCAAAATCCGTCCTTAAGTTTTTTAGTTATCTTGTACACAAACACATCTGGCAGCCTGGATCCACATGATCCAGACAGTGATCCAGGGGCCGGTTTCATGAAAGGACTTAAGTCTGGTCTCAGGCTCAAATCTGAGACTTTGGGCTCAAATATTGTAAATATTTTGCTGAGTCTGTGGACTCAGACTCAAAGCATTTCACAAACAGGCTCAACTTGAGATTTGGCTCAGTCATGGGCTCAATTTTGAGCCCACCAAGGAGGTGTCTCAAATTTTGAGTCCAAAGTTTGTCATCCAATACTTGTGTATAAAGCAATATAATTTGCATGAAAATGAATTTGTTGAATCTTGAAATATTATATTTTTATTTTGTTTACTAATTACAACTACATATTCAATATTCATAATAAGAAAAGTCAATGGAATTGACATGCTTTTTTGACCGTTGTCAAGTGACTAGTCTCAAGAGGGGACTCAAAGCTTGACCCAGTCTCAGTTGCATCTCAAACAATTGGCTTGTTACCAATAATATTATATCAATTTTTTTTCATGTGTTATCAGTGTTAATGCAATTTAAATCGATAATGATGATGAAATAAATGCACTTGCATAAAAAACAAACCAAGGAAGCGTCTTAAATGATATTTAAAAGTTGAGACTATGACTTGAGACCAGTCTCAGCTGAGTCACCTTTTGTGAAATCAATTTGAGCCAAAAACTCAGCCAAGACAAAAGTCTCAGATTTGAGACCCAGACTCAGCCCAAAACTGGTCTCAAACTGAGACTTTTCATGAAACCGGCCCCTGATTACTCCCAAAAACTAATCACTTGTTCTTTGTCCCATTAAAGACATTTCCTGAAAATTTCATAAAAATCCATCCATGACTTTTTGAGCTATTTGTCTTTAAAAATTACATTTCTTGGATCCAGAAGATCCAGATAGTGGTCCAGATCACTCACAAAATTGAATCATTTCTTCCTTTTACCACTTCTTCCTTTTACCATTTGTAACATATCCTAAAAATATCAAAGTCCATCCCAAGATTATGTGGCAGCCTGGATCCAGATGATCCAGACAGTGATCCAGATCACTCCAAATATTTAATCACTTGTTCCTTGTACCATTTAGGCCATTTGCTGAAACAATCCATCCATAACTTTTTGCGGTATCTGTCTTTAAAAATTACATTTCATGGATCCAGAAGATCCATATAGTGATCCGGATCACTTCCAAAATTCAACCATTTCATCCTTTTACCTTTTCAGACATATCCTGAAAATTTCATCAAAATCCATCCATAAGTTTTTGAGCTATATTGTACACAAACACATCTGGCAGCCTGGATCCGGATGATCCAGACAGTGATCCAGATCACTCCCAAAATCTAATCACTTGTTCCTCATCCCATTAAGGACATTTCCTGAAAATTTCATCAAAATGCACCCATACGTTTTTGAGTTATCTGTCTTTAAAAATTAAATTTCATGGATCCAAAAGATCCAGACAGTGATCCGGATCACTCCCAAAATTTAATCATATCTTCCTTTTACCATTTTGGACATATCCTGAAAATTTTATCACAATCCATCTGTCAGTTTTATCTTGTTCACAAACAAACAAATCAATAGAGGGCCAAAAATGACCCTCGGTCAGGTACTTTGGCGGTCAGTGGATGACCTTAAATGAAGATCTGTAACCGGTAAGCCTGGATGCTGGTACTCCATCATGTACTCAACCTCCAAAGCCATTTTCAATAGTTTCCATGCAATGTAGTCAGCATTAAGTGTGAAAATATCTCCAAATTTGCCAAAAATGACCCTTGGTCAGGTACTTTGGGGGTCAGTGGATGACCTTAAATGAAGATCTGTAACCAGTAAGCCTGGATGGTAGAAGTCCATCATGTACTCAACCTCCAAAGCCATTTTCAATAGTTTCCATGTAATATAGTCAGCATTAAGTGTGAAAATATCTACAAAAAAGCCAAAAATGACCCTCGGTCAGGTACTTTGGCGGTCAGTGGATGACCTTCAATGAAGAGCTTCAAGGTCAAATTTCTCCATGCTTACAGAGGACATATATTATGTATTATATATACCAGCCATAGGACGATCTGACTTTCTGTATAGGAGAACTGGGCCAAAAAGTGAAAAAAATGGCCAAAATCTGACCTTTAAGAGGCCACCAGTGACCTTGAGATTGAAGGTCAAGGTCACAAAACAATAGCATTCGTGGCATTGCCCATATATACCCACATACCAAATTTGAAAGTTCTAACTAAAATATTTTTTAAGTTATCGCGTCCAAAAGGAAATCTCTGCGGCGGCGGCGTGACCGTACTGAATCCTAAGTATCCCCGACTTTCGTCCGGGGATACAATTAAAGCAAAAACCTGAAGTGAGGTAAAAATATGATCAAAAATTATGTCAAGAATGACAAGAAACACTGCAAGTGATCATATTTTTGAAGTTAACAGATAGTGAACCTCCTGTTGTATACTTTAAACAATTGAGAAACCTAAAAATGGACTTATTTAGTCATATAATAAACAAATTCTCAACATATTTCACCAGAGCAATTTAAAATAAAAGTTAACAGACTATTTGGACCTAATCACAATGTAAAAACCCTAAGCACATTTTTGGCAAAAATAGGATCAAGTGACGACCAATCAACAAATCTAGAACTACGTCACCAGTAAATATTTGGATCCCATCACCTGACAATAACTACAGCTCGAAAAGAGTATAAAAGGCAGCAACGAGCAGAATGTTTTGATTGTCATGCGAGAGATTGCCAGAAGCACACCTCCCTCTGCTTGTTTGCACAGGATATAACATTTGTAATGAAAATTTCATATTTTAAGTGTCTTTTTCGTTCATAATCTGAAACAGACATACATTGATTTATTTCTTTTATAATATTAAAGCAAAAAACATGGAAACTATAATTAAAATAACAAAAAGAAATAAATTTAGACATTTTGGGATGGGATCCAAAATACTGACTATTGACCTAGTTTCAGATTTGTTGATTAGTCGACACTTGATCCTCTTTTTTCCCAGAAATTGCTTATGGGTTTTTACAGTGAGAAGAAATGTCTTGTGATTGGATCCAAATAGTTTAACCTTTTTTAAATGAGTAGTACGAAGTCGTAAAGGACAAGCCGGCTTCCTGTTAAGACAAGCCTGGAAGTGATAAGGACAAGCCTGGAAGTGATACAGACAAGCCTGGAAGTGTAACCAACAGGCTGTTAAGTTTACCGACAGGCCTGTTGCTAGGTGGATGAATTTAGGGTCGCCAACGGTCGTAGAAATATCAAACATGTTTGATATTTCACCGACTCTCCCTGACAGGCCGGGAAACTACAACCGACCCTGACCGACCATGTAAACATTGGTCCTGACTCTCAAAAAATGCATAGTTACCAACAGGCCGGCCCCAGTGGAACACCTCCATAAAGGTGACATGACAGAAGAATATAACAAAAGACAAGGAAAGTGTATAGTGTGGAGTTTTTAAGTGCAAACTACTTCAATGGGGAGACATGAGAAGACAAGATGATGATCACAATGAGAACCTCTTTTTAAAATTCAAACAACTCAGCCAGGGTTGTATCTGTTGCAAGATTCATTCTGTACTTTTAAGCACTATCCACAGGCCATGGTTTTTATACTTCCAGGCGCTGTTTGCTTTGCATTGATTATCAACTCTGCTTCTACTTCACATCTTCTACTTTACAACTTACATGGCAGTATGTTCTTATATCTGTTCTTTGTTTTTAATTCTGACACGCCTGCCTCAGATGTGGAGGATGTGATTTTGGGTAATCGCTAAAACACAAAACATACCAAGAATAAATCTTATTGAAGAATTGAACCAAGTTCAAACTAGACCTAGCGCATCGGAGAACCTATGCAAATTGTATCCACCGTAAAGACAATGCACCAAAACCTCTAGGACCAATAATAAGCGAGTTATAAGCACTTTTAAGTTTGGCTGTCCTCATTTGACCTTAAAGGAGGGGCCCAAGGTCAAATCCGACCACACCAGAAGATTCCCAGAACATGATTTCCTATATGTTGGTTTACTATCCCAAACATCTAGTACCAATAATAAGCGAGTTATAAGCACTTTTTAGTTTGGCTGTCCTCACACTTGATCTTGAAGGAGGGGCCCAAGGTCAAATCCGACCATGACAGAAGATTCCCCGCCCATGATTTCCTGTATGTTGGTTTACCATCCCAAACCACTAGGATCAATAATAAGCGAGTTATAAGCACTTTTAAGTTTGGCTGTCCTCATTTGACCTTGAAGGAGGGGCCCAAGGTCAAATCCGACCACACCAGAAGATTCCCAGTCCATGATTTTCTATATGCTGGTTTACCATCCCAAACCTCTAGGACCAATAATAAGCGAGTTATAAGCACTTTTAAGTTTGGCTGTCCTTGTTTGACCTTGAAGAAGGGGCCCAAGATCAAATCCGACCATGACAGAACATTCCCCGCCCATGATTTCCTATATTCTGGTTTACCATCCCAAACCTCTAGGACCAATAATAAGCGATTTATAAGCACTTTTAAGTTTGGTTGTCCTCGTTGGACCTTGAATGAGGGGCCCAAGGTCAAATCCGACCACACCACAAGAATCTCAGTCCATGATTTCCTATAGGTTGGTTTACCATCCCAAACCTCTAGGACCAATAATAAGCGAGTTATAGGCACTTTAACCTTTGGCTATCCTCGTTTGACCTTGAAGGAGGGGCCCAAGGTCAAATCCGACCACGCCAGAAGATTCCCAGCCCATGATTTCCTATAGGTTGGTTTACCATCCCAAACCTCTAGGACCAATAATAAGCGAGTTATAAGCACTTTTAAGTTTGGCTGTAATCATTTGACCTTGAAAGAGGTGCCCAAGGTCAAATCCGACCACGCCAGAAGATTCCCAGCCCATGATTTCCTATAGGTTGGTTTACCATCCCAAACCTCTAGGACCAATAATAAGCGAGTTATAAGCATTTTTATGTTTGGCTATCCTCGTTTGACCTTGAAGGAGAGGCCCAAGGTCAAATCCGACTACGCCAGAAGATTCCCAGCCCATGATTTCCTATATGCTGGTTTACCATCCCAAACCTCTAGGACCAATAATAAGCGAGTTATAAGCACTTTTAAGTTTGGCTGTCCTCGTTTGACCTTGAATGAGGGGCCCAAGGTCAAATCCGACCACACCACAAGAATCCCAGCCCATGATTTCCTATAGGTTGGTTTACCATCCCAAACCTCTAGGACCAATAATAAGCGAGTTATAGGCACTTTAACCTTTGGCTATCCTCGTTTGACCTTGAAGGAGGGGCCCAAGGTCAAATCCAACCACGCCAGAAGATTCCCAGCACATGATTTCCTATATGTTGGTTTACCATCCCAAACCTCTAGGATCGATAATAAGCGAGTTATAAGCACTTTTAAGTTCTGCTATCCTCGTTTGACCTTGAAGGAGGGGTCCAAGGTCAAATATGACCACATCAGAAGATTCGCAGCACATGATTTCCTATAGGTTGGCTTCACATTGCAAACCTCTAGGACCAATAATAAGGGAGATATAGGCACTTTTAAAGTCCGCTATGTGGGTTACTTCGGCACTCCGTGGATGGCCTTGAATTAGGAGCTTCAAGGACAAATGTGTGCAAGGTTGTAGAGGACATGTATATGTGTCATACATATCACCTATGAAGAGATTCAACCTTCTACCTATGAGGAACAGCCAGTAGAAAAATGTAGATTATTTTCAAAGAAATGCCCGTGGCGGCCATCTTGTTTTTCAGAATGAGGCTATTTTCCTTCCCAGAGAAGCTTACCCCCCAATGAAGATATCCTGCAAATTTGGTGAACCTAGCTGCTGTTGTTTTCCTCTTAGAGCGTTAACGCCGAAAATCTCTCTACGCGCGGCGGCGGCGGCGTAGAGGACGCTAAACCAAAGTATCCACCGGATGCTTCCGGTGGATACAATAAGTGCTTTAAGTAAGAATATATAGCTTTTAAATTAATAAATTTCAATGCACAATTTGTAATTTGCATTCACTGCTAATGCATTTTGTTTGTAAATTTATCTGGAAACAAACACAAATGCTCTATATTTGTCTGCGGACATAAATCCTCTGTAATGTTACTGCTTTAGAAATAAGGCTTTATCTTATTGTATGAAGACTTATGCTTAAAGGTGGAAGTTTTCATCCTGGGATGTATAACTCACTAAATTTCACTCTTAGCATATTTATACTTGTTATCTAGAAGAATAAGCAAACCCAACTGACTGCTGTGATATTGCATATCATCTACCTGACAGTGAACTTGTCTCTAAATCTATACACTTAAGCATTGCTTTTGACCGAGGAATGAATGATTTTAAATGCTCTTTGATCTCTCAATTTGTGGCTTTAAAGTGAAAAGTTTTCATCTGGGGACAAAAATCTTCTTTAATTTCACTCTTGGATTATTTAAGGTGTTATGTATAAAAATCAACAAACTCAGCTGGCTCCTAAGGTATTCATATCATCTCTTTGACATCCTCTATAAACCCTTATTTTTGCAGCAGTGGCGCCCCTTTGGTATGTACAGAACATGTACATTCACTGCAGTAATATATCTTTTATATGAATATTAATTATGTGCACTTGCTATGTATATGTCAGGATTTTTACTTTAGCATCAGCTCTGACTGAGACTTGTGTGATTTTGAGTGCTGTAATACCTCTCAGCTTTGGGTTTTAAGCAATCCATTGAGTTTTATGACCCCTTCAACAGTTAAGGTCACATTGGGACAGGCTCTCAGTGAGTCCGACATACTGCAGTAAGCTTGATTTGAAACCTGGACCAACAAGGTGAAAGGAAAGTGATCAAATACCAAACTAGTTGACCAGTGAGGCCTCTGTAGAATGCTTTTTAGGATTTAATACTCAGCTCAACTCACCTCAAATTCTTCTTGAAATTCATGATTCTGTGATGTTTTCATCTGGGCAATACGTGGCGTCAAATCTTTCACTTTGACAGCAGTTGGTGATATAAAATCTGTAAAATATTAACCAGTAGATGGTACCTGGGTACACTCACATTACTCCTAATTTGAAAAATCAGCATTTGGAAGAATAGAGCATAAAATGAAAAATTTAAACAAATTTGCAAAAATGATAAATTAACACAAACTGGCAAATTTAATAGTAAATTGAATTTTTATAAGTTAATACCTTACCTAATAGACAATTGCTAATCTCTGGTCAGCGCAGACCGACCCATCAAACGACAGAAAAAATCGTTCTGTGTTTCCACTGGCAGGACCGGTCTAGTACTTTGGATTCGCTAGTTGGCACTTTATACTTCTCTAGACAGAATGACACCATAGCGTCATTTTCATTGCATGAATCTATTAGACACCTAGTAAGCTGATAGTGGGGTCAGTTGAGAGGGCTTTACCTGTCCATTGGGTGGGGTATTAACTTATAAAAGTTACAGGGCCCAAATGGAAAAGCTCTGAATTACACCAAGCCACATTTTTCAGATAAAATTGTCTGAAGGTGTTGTGTGACTTCCAATGGCAGGCTGATAGCAGATGATCTAAGAACATTCCCGACTGGAAGGCCTTAGATGCAGCAAAGCCCCTTACATGATGGGCTTTGACCTGATTTAAGGTGCAGACCTCCTGGTCAGCGAGCTCTAAGCATAGGATCACAGCCTGCTTTATCTATGAGGAGATAGTGACAGGGGAGATACCTTTGTTGAAACCTTTCTTGAAGAAGGAAAAGACCAATTCTTTGTTCTCCTTGCAGTGTGCTCCCCTAAGTGAGCGCCCCAACCTTCTTTTGATGCATCTGTAGAGCTTTGCAGACATGTTTGAGTTGGTGTAGTGGTTGACGTTGAAGAACATTTTCTTCCTGTAGCTACCATTTCAGGAGAGGACCGAGTAACTTGAGGATAAGGATCCTCTCTGGGACCCTCTAGTTGCTTTTCAGGCACCACTGTATTGGTCTCATGTGGAGCCAGCATAAGAGGACCTGTGTCTCTGTATCTATCTGTGTCTATTAGGGACATCAGTTGTCTGACCGGACAGGTTGGTTTGGAGAGCAGTTCCTGCATCTTTGCATTTAATGTCTGTCAGCATTCTAGGGGGGGGGGGGGGGGGGGGGGGGGAGCTGACCATGCCCTCCTGGAGATCACACTGGTAACCTACAAAGTTGAAGACTTGTTTGGGGTTCAGTTCTGATTTTTCCTTGTTTACTACCCAATCTAACTCCTGTCACAGAGCTGCCAGAGTTTGTGTATGCTGCAGACAGGTTTGGTCGGATCTGACTCTGACCAACCAGTCGTCTAGGTTCTGGTGGATTCTTATACCCTTGTGTAAAGTCATCAGTTTGACCTCCTTTGCCACTACCATGAACTCCATGGGTGATGTGGACAGACCAAAGGGTAGTGCTTTGAATTGGTAGGATTCACCCTGGACATGAAAACATAGGTATTTCCTGCACTGGATTTGGACTGGTATGTGGAAGTAGGTGTCCTTAAAATCTATGGATGTGACCCACTCCTTAGTCTGGATTGAGGTCCATTCTGTCTTTGGAAATTTGGTCAGGGAGCTTGGGTCCAAGATAGGCCTCCACCGATTATTGGGTTTGGGAACCAGGAAAAGTCAGTTGAAGAAACCGAGAGATATCTGAATTCGGACCAGTTCTACCGCATTCTTTTGCATAAGTGCATGCAATGCCTCTGTCAGGTAGCTGTTCCTGAGAGGATTTGCATAACCACTAATGATGATCGGTGACCTCGTCAAGGTTGTTTGGATCCGGAACATGTGTGTAGCCTTTTCTGACGATTTTATGACTTTTGGACTGGCCCCCAGGGCCTCCCATTTCTCCCAAAATTGGTGCATTCTGGCCCCTATAGGTTGATCTGGAAAAACAACTGGGACCTTTGTAAAATTCTGTACAAACCTCAAGTGATCTACACAGGAAACATCTTTCACATATTATTTTAATGACTTTTGTTGAACAATATCAGGACATAAGTCTTTCTTTTGTGGCAGCCCTCTTGCAATAGGAACATTAGTTACAAGGGAGTCTACATTTAAAGTCTGACGAAGATTTACAGTCCTTCTGCTACCGGTCAGTCATCATGCACACACTGGAGCATTTAAACAGTAATTGTCATTTATGTAACAAACGAGCCTTGGCTGGCCATGGGTCACTAGACTTGCCCTTTTCTTTCTTTCCATGGCCACAGTATCTGATATTCTTCCAAGCCAGCTTGTTTCTTGTTGCTATCATGTCCTTCCTCCTGACTTTCATAAGGGTGGTAGCAACCCTTCTTATGAGAAGATGAGTTAGAGTGTCCTTTGCATTCAATGTTATTAATGGCTTCTTTGGCTTTCTTCAAGACATTATCCGGAAACAAAGTGACCATGTAAAGAGTTTCTGTTCTTTAGGCAGCTGGAGTGTCAGGCTTAATGCTGTATCTGAGGTGAGCAAGGTAGGCATCCCTTCTGGCAAGTGTAAGATTGGCCATGGATATGAAAACAAAGTTTGACAAGTGTTCCATTGTCATGGCAATGGGACGACTGATGCCCTGGTTAAAAGTACTGAAGTTCATCATCTGCTGTCTGGACCCTGCTGAACCAGCTTCTGCTCTTCCTGGATAATCCTCAACTGCTGGTACATACTGTCCTGTACCTTGTTGAGGCATCTATTGAATCCAGCAGCCTGGTTACATATGTGGCTAAATTCATGAGCTGATCTTTCCCATGTTCTTAAAACTTTTGTGAAATGTGTCAAGATGCTGGCGATACAGAGGAGATTCCAGATGACTCGGCTATCCAGCTGTAACTACTGTTCAGTTTTTTTCAGTTTTTCATTCCACCAGAAACTGACTGAACTGGGCGCCTTCTCATTCTCAGTGTGCATACTGTACCACTTGCTATAAGATCTTGCTGGTTTGATGAACTGGTCTTTAAACAGGCATATTTACAGAAACTGTACCAACTAGCTGTAGCTTGGGCAGGCAAAGGGGTTATCGTCGCCAGTTGCAGTAGTTGTGTCTATGTTAGAGATGTGCTTCCAGGTCATAAAAGACCAGATGCCCCTCATTGTCTCTTGGTAGGTCTGTTCCTCTGAGAAGGAATGGTCAAGGTCGGCTGCAGCAGTGTCTTTGTCATGATCTGACACCTGCACTTCTTTAACAGGACAAGCAAGTTGAGGTCAGTTGGTAGTTTGGTGATCAGTATTGTGACAATATAGTGTCCATATGTGATTCGGTAAACTGCCTGGCTGCTTCCATTCCCGACGGGCTGGGTACCTGTTGCTGCAAAACAGGAGGGTCGTTGCTAGCGAGGTCATTAGCCATGGGTCGGTCCACACTCTGAGGTTGGTCAACAGGCAGAAGTTGGTCAGCAGGTTGGTGTCGCTCAACAGGCTGAGGTCGGTCAACAGGGTGGCAAGGAGGGATGAAAGGGTCTGCCAACTTCACAGCTCCAGCTGGTGGGGGTTTCACTGGTGCCACTTACACTGTCCCGAAGGTAGGTTCCTGTGGAGACTTCTCAAGAGTTCTGGCCAGCAACATAGCCTTGACCCAAGAAAATCACAGCAACCATTTCTGATCTAAGGCTTCAATTTTATTATCAGTAGAAGACTTGGCAGGCTTGGTAGGGGTAGATTTCTTTTTACCCTTGTCCTTCGCCACACTCTTCTCAGGAGACTTGACTTTCTTCTGGTCGTTCATTACCCCAACTACCGACACTACGGCAGGATCCAAGAGGGCGGAACTAGTGTCTTCTGCTTCTGTTTTGTCAAATCATTTCAGATCTCGCATCTCGCTTCTCCTTCTTTATATTATATGAGGGTGTTGTTAGCTTAGCCCGCTGGTCATTTTGGACAGTCCAGTTTCACACCAGGGATCACTACCCTTACATTTGTCACAACAACATGCACAGTGGGTATGCAAGTCAAAAGACCGCCATAAAATGGCCGCTCGCTTCTGTCCTTGTGATGCAATGTTGGTTCATGATACTCACAATATACAGCAAATCTGAAAATAAAGTTCCAATTCGCATTAAATCCATAAAAACTTCAAACTCATCAAACTTTTCAGAATTCGTCTGCACAGTTAAAGCACCCAGAGAAAGAGTGGCTATGACATCACACTATCTAGGCAGGAAGGAAGTATGATGCGCCACCTAATGAATGCACAGTACTAAACTGGTCCTGCAGTGGAAACACAACACAACTTTTTCTGTCATTTACAGGGCCTTTCTGCGGTGACTGGATTAGCAGTTTTCCATTGGGTGAGATGTATTAATGCAATAAAAATGTATCTTTTTGTTTCTGTAAATGTAACTTTATTTCAGGGGCAGTATTATCAGTATTATATCATTCATCTTACACTTCACTTACCTTTACGATTAGATGGTAGATTTTCTCCAATACCCTGTACAACTAGTCTGATTCCAGGATACTGAGAAAGTTATGTTTCAGATTTATCCAAAACATGAATAGGCCCAGTAACAGAAAGTGGAGGCGGTGAAATAATACAATCTCATCAAAGACATAATAAACCTTAATATATTTAAAAGTATTGGTGAAAAGGTTACAATTTCTTCATATTAAATGTCTGTGAGATTTTAACTTTTCCCTCCATTTTTTATGCTGACAGCCTGGTTATAAAACTTTGTTTAGATATAGCAGTAAAATGGCAGGGAATATATGGGCAAATGATGAAATTTTCATTAAAATGCGAGACATATCTGACTTTGAAGTGCTGTAACAGAACAGACTGATCCTTCTGTCACTAATGCTTTTTTTTGTGCACACTCATGTAATTAAAATCATTAATTCTGGGCTTTATAACATCTCCAAAACTCTATCAAAAATTAAAACAAAGATATACCATAGCTGCTGAAACAAGAACCAAATCTATGGGAGTTAGATGAAGCTACCATTTCTACCTCAAAACTCATGTTCAATCCAACTCTTCAGCCACAAATGAGAACTTAAAATTAAGTAGACTGAAATACTCGCAAACACAACAGCTGAAGATAAAGCAAAAACTAGGATCATCTTCAGCCCCATCAACTCTGTTTTTATACACATAAACCCCTTTCCTACTAATGGAGCAGCAACTGTAGCGAAGGAAATTCCGGGGTAGAAGACTTTGCAGATGATTACTAATACACACCACACGTGTTCCTAGTCGCCCATTATGTTATCATACATACCATTTTAAGTGACACATTCAAATATTCCAAAAGTTGTAATTACACATTGCTGAAAGAAAGTAAATAAACCATGGCTGGTATTCTGGTAGACATGGCATTAATAAATACTCTCTGCTGTTGAGAGCTTGCCAGTAAATGTAGTCTACAGTGGGTTCATTTGTTATCAGACAAAATAATCAACGTATTGGAATTGCAGTTTCTGAGAAGTTAATGGCACGCACAGGAACACTTTCTTCAGCTGATATTAAAAAGAAAATAAACTTTTCAGAAATTCAGGATTTTAACTAACGGAAGGTAATGTAATTTGTAATTTTTGTCATACTTAATTTGCATCATATGCAAGACTTAGGGGCTGGAGCCACAATTGGAGAAGGGATAATTTAGAAAAAAGAGACAAAGGAGTGCTTTATTGGGTAAGCTTTACTGAAGACATATGTCTTCAATTTGTCTGAAAGATGACAGTGACACTGAAGCTTGGGTATGATCAGAGAGCACATTCTACAAGGTTGCTGGTGTTTACAAACACAACATGCATTCCTTACCATTTGAATAAATAGCTGATTCATCAGGATTCTTATCCTGACTGGTGACATCATTTGGTATTTCTGAAAATAATTTCATAATTACTTTCATAATTACATTGATATATCATCAGTTTTTAAATTGTGATGTTATATTATCTTGAAAATTTATTGCTATTGCTGTGTCACTTTTCTGAGATGATGACTTCCCAACGTTTAGGTTAACAAACATTGAACTGTTCTGTTTGTGCCAGTTTTAGGATTGTGCTGAGTTATTTAAACAAGCACGTATGACAACTTGAAAGTAAATAATTATATTGATTTGGCAAAATTGCCACACAACAGTTGCTTAGTCACAAATGTAATCATTTTTCTTACATCTTTGCCTTCTCTGTATCTTCAATGTGATATTCTAAGGTCAACTGCTATTCACTGCAAGGCCTTGGACTGACTTTTGCTTAAGCGTAAGGTTTAAATATAAGACTCCTTGAAAACCATTATCAGTAATTTTCTCATTAAGTTACAATGATCAGATGAAAATCTCACAAGTGTCAAGGTCTTTTGCTTTATTTAAGAATTGTTTTTGGAGTCTACAATTTGAATCAAAACACTTATATGTGACACAACACATCTTGGTTCAGACTTCAGACATCTAGGGAAGACAACTCCTTTGATTTACATGTGTAGAAACAAACAAATAACCTTCATATTCCAGGGACAGGGTACTCTGTTTTATGTCCACCATCTTGGTTTCTTCTGACATCTTCCTTCTTCTCATTCTTCTACATTTATATCATAAACTTATTATAAATGCAAATATTAATACACTGCCAGTTTGTTTTTATGGGTGACACAGTTGCCTAGGAATACAGAGGACGTGGGCTCTATCCAAGGTACAGGACATACTGACTTGGATGACCACTCAAACTTACAGTCCACTGTCATTGAGTTCTACTCCTAGTGGCATGATAAGGAACAACTTGAAAAATTTTGTTGTAATTTTAATTTTTATTAGATAAATACTTACCATTTCCTGACCATAGCTATATGTTGGTGCCATCCAACTCACTGGCCAACGTTGAGAAACGTTTAAAGCAACCTTAAGAGGCCAGTGAGTGAGTGTGAACTAGCATGTCCCCCTAGTGGTCTGAAGTTTTTTTTTGTGGCGTGTGTCCATGAGGGAAGTACCGTTTTTTCTAAATTATTCGTGTAACCCAATATCTTCAGTTTTAAAAACACTTTTACGTCTGCCATATTTATAGCTTTAATCCACAATCAACTTTCATTTTCTAACCCCCTTTTGACCAAATAATTAGATAATTACACACACAATCTGCCCACTTTATCGTGTGATCCCCTTTTATCGCCCACATTCCCCGTTATCGGGGACCATCATTCTCCAAATATACACACACTAACCACACAATTACCCCAATTTTTATTATCATTTTAAACTTATAGTCTCCCAAGTTGTTAAGAATGATTTTTCTCCATATCTTACTGGCAATCCAACCAGTCATTGCTGCATATCAGCACCACATTAACTCAAGCATTCAATGTCCTGATGTTGTTAGTTTCTGCCCGTTTAAACCCCCCACAACCACATTCTGTTTACATTTTAGCATCAAGTCTTCAATATTTATTCCACCAGCTCTATCACCTTCCCGTCTGTTTATCCTGCTCCTTCTTGCTGGTGACATTAACCCAAACCCAGGACCACCCATGTGCCTCAATGTCACCTACGCAAATATCAGATCAATGAATAACAAATACCCGGCCATTGCAAAATTCATATCTGACAATGAGACCGATCTCTTTGCCATGTCAGAGACCTGGATAAGACCTGACACCACAAACGCCAATTTGTCTGAACTCACCCCACCAGGCTACAGTCTGCATCAACAGCCGCGAGAAACCCGCCGTGGAGGAGGACTGGGTTTTTTTGTTAGAGACGGACTGAATGCATCCCGTGTTCCTACAATGGTCTGCTCCACCTTTGAAAACTTTCTCATCAAAATATCTCTGAATAAGGAATCTTTCTACTTTTTGAATATTTACAGACCACCATCCTCTAGTACTACAACCTTTTTCGAACAATTTCAGTCCCTTTTGGAGGACATCCATCACACCACAGAAAATCTGGCTATCATCGGCGACTTCAATCTGCACCTCGATACAACATGTTCAAATTCAAAAACTTTTCACTCTTTGATCGAGTCATTCGACTTAATTCAGAAAGTTAACTTTCCAACTCATATTCATGGACATACCCTTGATCAGGTTTGAACCAAATCCAACAATGACAATATTTCTAAAGTCCACACCACTGATGCCTTTTCCGACCATTTTTCAGTTAGTTTCATACTAAATTTTATAACTCCTAGATCTCAGGACCATGCTACTGTCTCCTTTCATAAATACCACAAAATCAACAAAGATAAAATGAAAGCAGATCTCCTCGCTTCTGAACTGATTAATAATCCGTCTAAAGAAGCAGATACACTCTATAAACAATATCATACTACCTTGTCAACCCTTATTGACAAACATGCTCCAATACACACCAAACACACCAAGGCCAAGTACATCCCGGGATGGGTGAATGATACTGTAATTACGGCAAAGGAGACTAAGCGTTTGTTTGAACGCATTTGGTGAAGAAATAGATCTACTTTCAATAGATCCCAGTACATGCAGAAGGTTCACCAATATAATAGAGTCTGCATGCAGGCCAAATCCCAATTCCTTAAAGAAAAAATTCAGGATAATCATCACAACCCACAAAAATTATGGCGTGTCCTGGGTGATGTCCTACACAGACTTCCAGCTAAGATACTCCCATCGATAAACCCACCTCAGCTTTTGGCTGACAGGTTCATGGAGTTCTTCACAGAAAAGATTGAGAAAATACGCTCAACATTTTCTGCTTCTGTCCATTTACAACACATCACCCCTGACTCTCCTCCCCCCATGTTCCCCAGTTTTTCTACTGTAACAGAGGAAGAAGTTACTAAAATTATTACCAGCTCTCCTAGTAAATCATGTTCCCTAGACCCATGGCCCACTTTCCTTGTTCTGGATTATCTCGATATTCTCATTTCCCCCATCACTTCAATAATTAATGCTTCTCTTAACCAAGGCAAGTGTCCAGATTTCTTTAAGCAGGCCCATGTTACCCCACTTCTCAAAAGATCATCCTTAGACAAAGAAGTCTTTAAAAATTATAGGCCTGTCTCAAATTTAAACTTTATCTCAAAGATACTTGAAAGGGTAGTAGCCGTCCAGCTACAAACACACCTTGATGAAGCCGGCCTTTTGACTGCCTTCCAATCCACTTATAGAAAACACCATTCTACTGAAAGCGCTCTCCTCAATATTCATAACTATATTCTTCTTAATATGGCCAAAGGGTCTGTCACTGTTCTTACCCTTCTCGATCTATCCGCCGCTTTCGATACCATTGACCACACCATTCTCCTAGACAGGCTCAATGTTTATTATGGAATCAGTGAGCTAGCACTTGGCTGGTTCAGATCATACCTGTCAGGAAGGACACACTCGGTCAAGATAGGTAGTACACTCTCCCATCCAGCTTCGCTCCAGTATGGAGTTCCCCAGGGTTCTGTCCTTGGACCAATTCTGTTCTCTCTCTATACTAACCCTATCAGCTCAATCATTCACTCCCACAGTAGCATCGATTATCACTTCTACGCCGATGACACCCAGTTATACATATCACTTTCGCCAGCAAATTTCTCTCATTCTATCCAAAAACTAAAGAACTGTCTAAATGACATTCAAAATTTCATGTTTACAAATAAATTAAAACTTAACCCAGACAAAACCGAGTTTATTCTCATAGGCTCCCATAAAAATCGTAAACAACTCCTCCCTCATTTCCCCATCAGTATTCTAGGAAATCAGGTCTCACCAGCACAAAGTGTCAGGAACCTTGGAGTAGTGTTCGACTCCAATTTCAATTTCTAAAATCATGTGTCACAGGTCATAAAGTCCACTAGAGTACATGCCAGAGATCTCTACAGAATTCGTCCCCTCCTAGACCTCAACACATCAGTTCTCTTGGCAAATGCTTTGGTGAGCAGCAGCAGGTTGGACTATTGCAATTCATTGTTCTTATCGCTCACTAATTTTGAGTTAAGGAGATTGCAGCTAGTCCAAAACTCACTCTGCAGGGTTGTCACCCGTTCCTCTAAATTCTCTCACATTACCCCTCAACTAAAAAAACTTCACTGGTTACCAGTCAGATACAGGGTACAATTTAAAATTGGCCTTATTACATACAAAATTCTCAACCAAGGTCAACCAGTTTATCTAAGACAATTAATCCACCCGTACACCTCTTCTAGAAATACAAGGCGAAGTTCCCCCTAACTCAAGTTCCTTCAAACCCCCAATTTTGATTGTAGACTTCACAAATCAATCAAACACTTCTCTAATTCATTCTGTCACTATGCCCCTGTCCTTTGGAACTCTTTCCCCTTTCATGTTAGAAACAGCCCCTCTGTTCCATCTTTTAGGAAGCACCTCAAAACCCACCTCTTCAGCTCTAGTTTCCCAACTTAGTTTTCTTCCCTCCCGGCCACACCAATAATCCTGGATCATTGACCTTGAACGCCCCTTGACTCTCCTTAGGAAAATGATTTTGATTAATTAGTGCACTGAGTTCCCCTCTGTGAGGAAGATATTGCGCTTGCAAAGCAGTAGATTAGATTAGATTAGTAGATTAGATTAGATTAGATTAGTGGTCATGTGACCACGCCAGTAAACAATCTTCATTATTTTTGTTGCAGAAAATACTCCCTTTGTACTGAATCTGCGGCGAGGTAGGGGGGGGGGGGGGGGGGGGGGGGACTATCCTGGTCAGGAAATGGTAAGTATTTATGTAATAAAAATTAAAATTACAACAAAATTTTTCAATTTTATTGCGAAAAATACACTTACATTTCCTGACCATAGCTGAATGCAGCTTTCATGGAAGGAGGGCAGTACTAGAATTTAAAGACCCAGTACACCACTCTGCACAGTTATCATATACAACACAATCCTATAGGCATACAGATCCAAACTCACCTCCCAGATGAGGCAGTGGAACTGTTAAGCACTACAAAACAACACAGCCTTGTTGTTGCTGTTGTAGGAAGGAAGGAATTATTACAGAGACCCACTACCTAGCCTACAACCTAAACCCTATGAGAAGTTTACATTGAAATTTACATGCACACAACAACATATAAACTTCCAACAAACACCACATACCATACAGATCCTCTAAATCATAGTATGTAGTTGCAGTTCAATGTTGCATATAGACAAATATCCAACACCCACACAGGTGACCCAAAACTTAGAAGTGTCATCAGCATATTGTATAATTCATTCCAAGTCTGAATGAAGTCAACAATGCTCCCTAATTCAAATACAGCCAGTATGACAGACATACATATGCAAATGCATACCAAAGTATCAATATAAGTATCACAGATATACTTATAAAATAACAAACTGTACGAACCAATTTTAAAGTCTGACCACAAGCAAACCAAGCACTTGAGACAGAAAATTGGTAAAAATGTTATGGTTTCCAGTAACATGCATCTAAAAATTCATGGATAGAAAAACTATGCTAACAGCTAAAGATGCACTCATTCTTGCTTTGACCCGCTACTGTTGAGAGCCAGAAGATGACTTTTCTTCAGTCAAAAGGATAGTCTGCCTAAAGCAAGATGAGATAGTTGACCTGATAATATCTGCTGTAAAACCTTCCTTAAGTAAAAGTATTTCAAAAACAAGACAAAGAGATCAATCTTGAGTAAAACTGCTGTCCCAATGATTGAGAACTTGCATATCGACCGGCTTAACTGAAGTAGGCCCATCCGAAGCCAACTGATTCTTGGCTAATAAATGGCCAGAGCCACTTGTGAGTAATACTCCTTTTAAGTAAGGGAAGACAATGCTAACAAGAATCACCCTTCTTCCTTTGCCTGATGCCAAAGTCAAAAGAAAACTGTCTTGAAAGTTAATAACCTCCAAGAAATCTTCCCCAAAGGCTCAAAAAGCTGTCTGGTGCGACCAAACAAGACCAGAGACTAAATGCAAAGAAGGCTTAACCTCTTGGCTCCAGGATTGTCCCTATAAAACATGTCAACAATCTATACAGCTCAAGAGTTCTAGAGACTTATTCCCCTTCAAGCAAAGCAATCTGCAATTGTTATTCTGTAACCAGCAATAGTAGCAATTTCTTTTCCTTAAAGAAATAATTAAGGAATCTATACAGCTCAAGAGTTCTAGAGACTTATTCCCCTTCAAGCAAAGCAATCTGCAATTGTTATTCTGTAACCAGCTGTAACCAGCAATAGTAGCAATTTCTTTTCCTTAAAGAAATAATTAAGGAAATTTGCTACATGTAGAAAAGTATAATCACAAAGAAGCCTCAGAAGTAGGTTTGTGGATAGATCTACCAGGCCCCACAACCAAGACATCCACCATGACCATCATGATTCAATCATGGTGAATCTGCACCTGAAGGTGGTCATCTTAAATCACCTGAGGAATCCTTGGCCACCCTGGTGCAATCATGATTCTGCACCTGTACGTGATCATCTTGAATCACCTGAGGAATGAGAGCCACTGGAACAAACACAAAGCTGTCCAGACCCTCCAAAGAAATGTGTAATGCATCTGTTCTCCAAGCCCCACAGTCTAGGAAAGGAGACACATACATTGGAAGATTAAGATCCAAATTGTTGGATACTAATGGCAGAATGATTGAACACACCTACAAGGGAAGCCTTAAAAAGAACTTTTGTGGACGTATCCACCAGATCCCAACTAAGACATCCCTAGCCACTCTGATACAATCATGATGATTCTGCACCTATATCTTTGAGTAACCCTCCTTAATAGCTACAAAAAGAATTTTCTTGCCTTTCCTGAGATCTTTATCTTATCAAGATAATATCACAAGGTTCTCACTGGACAAAGTGACTTATCTTGCATCAAAGAAGGATCTAATGTAGGTTTCAAAGCAGGAATGACCACAGGTTGAAATACCCAAAGGACCCTCAGAAGCCAAATGATTTTTGGCTATGAATGCATCACCTGAAGAATCAAAGCCACAGGACCAAACAAACTGTCCAGTTCATCCCAAGAGATGTTGACAAAGGCCATACCTTGGAAGCCTGTGTTTCAACTCGTTGCAAAACAAATCCATCATTGGCAGATGCTATCAATGGCCGATTTGAGTGAACACCTGATTCAGAACAGATGATTCAAAACTCAATCAAAACTTGTTCAAATTGAATCATCCTGTCTCTTATGAACAAGGAATCTGCTAGAACATTTGGATACCCTGGGAAGTGATATGCCTGAATCTGAACCCCTGGCATTCATCCAAGGAATGATTCTTCAGATAAGGGAAGATTCCTGAAAGTGGGTACCCCCCTGCTTGTTCGGATAGGAAACCACTGAAGAACTGTCTGTGGAAACCAACAGATTTAGAATCTGAATCAGACCTCCGAATGATTCTCAAGGTAGTAACCCTGTTAATGTGGAGTCTTGACTCCCCATGATACAACAGACCATTGGCTGTTTGATGCCATAATTGTGCATCCCAACCCTTAAAGAAAGCATCTAACAATAGAAGGAGATTATGCTCCTTCTGATGAAGTAGTGGGCCCTCCTTCAAACTTGAAAAGTTGGTCCACCACTGAATATGATACCCGAGAACCTGAGAACAGAAACCTGGGATATCACAAGATTGAGGATATCTGTGGTACATTAGCAGATAGCCCTGGGGTCACCTGATAAACAAATGACCCAATGGCACTTCCTTAGAAACCATAACTCAAGAAATTGCTTTGCTTTGAGTAAAAGATCTACCCTAAGATCGAATCTGCAATCCAAAATATAAATCCTGGAGCTGGAACTTAATGTGATCCAATAAATCATAATCCAACCCTGGCTTAGTCAAGATGTTTTTTTTTAATGTTCCAAATATATATAACCTGGTGACACCCAATGCCTTCTACTGCAGCCATCAGGTTCACTATCCGTTGATATAATAGTAAAGTCGAAAATAAACCATTTCCAAGAGCAAGGCAATGAAATGGTCTATATAGTGGAAAATCAAGATGCATTCTTATAGATCCCACAGACTCACCATGTACTAACACAGCAAACAGGCTGTGAACCGGTGTGAACTGTCATCAACACTGAAGTGAAGTTAAAATTGATGTGAATCCGGTTACGAAAGAATGCAACTGCAAGGAAACGTGAACATACCTCCATTAAGGTACATGTAAAAGCTTATTTACCTGACCTCAACTATTAGTGGTAGCCATCTCCTCCCAGCTTATCACAACCGATATACTGTAAAATTGCAGCGATATCACCATCTCACTGGTGTTATCGCCCTTTTGTCGATCATTTCATAAACAGCTTTTATGAAAACTGTTGTCTCTCGCATTTTATATATTTGTTTTTGAAACACATGTCCACAACTGCTTTAGGAACATGGATAAGTACTCCTTCCTGCTACTCTCGCTTCTGTGAAAAGTAAAGTATGGTTGAAAAATTATCCTCTTACTATCTTAAGATGTAAGGTGTAGAATATCTGCCAATACTGGACAAACATACCACCTAAAGATTAGTGCTAACACCTCTAAGTCTTACAGAGGAGAGTTTTGAAACAGCATAAGAGGATTAATTATCATAATAGGGACAAAAATAACTGCCCTGGGGCACTTATCCCAATACTAGCCATGTGTAGGAGTTTGCTCCTTCCTAGACATAAGAATCACTATACACCCAAGATCACAAAATGAAGTTTCCCTGGGCATCTGACCATGTGTCCAACAGGAAAAAACCTCATTAAGAGTGAAAAATGCACTTCTTATTCTACCAAAATCATCTAAGAGATAAGATAGAGAAAAGTAAGACTTGTAACACTCCTGATAAATAACAAGTTGAAAAACTGATCAACGCACTGCACAACAAGACCACTGCCGCGGTATGTATCTCCCGCCGAGTACCGCAGGGGAAGAAATACTACATTGAATTTTTTCCCCTTTGCATAGGACACTGTTGTACCATCCTGCAGGTCGAAAATTCGCTTGAAATCGCTCTATCTGTTACACTTTTCGAGATATTGACACTGTTCCATTTTCAGCAAAAATCCAAGATGGCCGCCGAAAGTGGCGAAAAATGAAATTTTTCCCCTTTGGACAGGACACTCTTGTATCACCCTGCGGGTCAAAAATTCGCTCGAAATCGCTCGATCTCTTACGGTTTTCGAGATATTGACACTTTTTCATTTTCCGCAAAAATCTAGGATGGCCGCCAAAAGTGGCGAAAATTGAAATTTTCCCCCTTTGCACAGGAGACTCTTGTACCACCCTGCAGGTCAAAAATTTGCTCGAAATCGCTCTATCTCTTACGGTTTTCGAGATATTGACACTTTTCTATTTTCCGCAAAAATCCAAAATGGCCGCCAAAAGTGGCGAAAATCGATATTTTTCCCCTTTGCACAGGACACTCTTGTGGTACCCTTCTGGTCAAAAATTCGCTTGAAATTGCTCTATCTCTTATGGTTTTAGAGATATTCACACTTTTCCATTTTCCGCAAAAATCCAAGATGGCTGCCAAAAGTGGTGAAAATTGAAATTTTACCCCTTTGCACAGGACATTCTTGTACTACCTTGCAGGTCAAAAATTCGCTCGAAATCGCTCTATCTCTTATGGTTTTCGAGATATTCACACTTTTTCATTTTTTTCCGCTAAAATCCAAGATGGTCGCCAAAAGTGGCGAAAATTGAAATCTTTCCCCTTTGCATTGGACACTTTTGTACTACCCTGAAGGTCTAAATGCAATAGTTTTCAAGTTACAAGTGATTTCACTCATGATGGAAGTTAGTGAAAAATCCAAAAGTAGCTATTACTCACTTATCTATTGAGATAGACACCCAAGTTACTCACCATGTTGTTGCTGTGGGAAAAAGTAGGTGAATAACATATTTTAACAAAATGCTCTAAATACAATACTTTTCAAGTTATAATCGATTTAGTGCATGATTTCATGAATTTTAATGCATTAAAAATTATTTTAATAATTCATAAAAAAAATTTAGCATTTGAAATATCTCCAAAATGTAGTTGAATGAGTTATTTGAGAAATACTGGCTATCTGCAATACTTTTAGTGATAATAGGCAATTACTCATTTTGAGTAGGTGAGTAATTAGATATGGATCTGAAAATTCACTAATTGAAAGTTCTCCCAAAATATAGGTGAAGTGAGTTATTTGAAAAATACTGGCTATCTGCAATACTTTTAGAGATAATTCGCATTTACTCATTTTGAGTAGGTGAGTAATTACCTACAGGTTTGGAACTTCACCAGGTGAAAGCTCTTCCAAAAGTAGATGAATGAGTTATTTGATAAAAATTGGGTACCAACAATACTTTTAGAGATAATTAGCATTTACTCATTTTGAGTAGGTGAGTAATTACCTACGGGTCTGAAACTTCACCATGCGAAAGCTCTTTCAAAAGTAGATGAATGAGTTATTTGAGAAAAATTGGCTATCTGCAATACTTTTAGAGATAATTCTCATTTACTCATTTTGAGTAGATGAGTAATTAGCTATGGGTCTGAAACTTCACCATGTGACAGCTCTTCCAAAAGTAGATGAATGAGTTATTTGAGAAAAATTGACTATCTGCAATACTTTCAGAGATAATTAGCATTTACTCATTTTGAGTAGGTGAGTAATTAGCTACAGGTCTGAAACTTCACCAAGTGAAAGCTCTCCTAAAAGTACATGAATGAGTTATTTGAGAAAAATTGGCTATCTGCAATACTTTTAGAGATAATTCGCAGTTACTCATTTTGAGTAGGTGAGTAATTAGCTACAGGTCTGAAACTTCACCATGTGAAAGCTCTCCCAAAAGTAGGTGAATGAGTTATTTGAGAAAAATTGGCTATATGCAATACTCTTAGAGATAATTCGCAGTTACTCATTTTGAGTAGGTGAGTTATTACCTATGGGTCTGAAACTTTGCCATGTGAAAGCTCTTCCAAAAGTAGATCAATGAGTTATTTGAGAAAAATTGGCTATCTGCAATACTTTTAGAGAGAATTCGCATTTACTCATTTTGAGTAGGCGAGTAAGTAGCTACGGGTCTGAAACTTCACAATGTGAAAGCTCTTCCAAAAGTAGATGAATGAGTTATTTGAGAAAAATTGGCTATCTGCAATACTTTTAGAGAGAATTCGCATTTACTCATTTTGAGTAGGTGAGTAATTAGCTATGGGTCTGAAACTTCACCATGTGAAAGCTCTTCCAAAAGTAGATGAATGAGTTATTTGAGAAAAATTGGCTATCTGCAATACTTTTAGAGATAATTAGCATTTACTCATTTTGAGTAGGTGAGTAATTAGCTACGGGTCTGAAACTTCACCAAGTGAAAGCTCTCCCAAAAGTAGGTGAATGAGTTATTTGAGAAAAATTGGCTATCTGCAATAATTTTAGAGAGAATTCGCATTTACTCATTTTGAGTAGGTGAGTAATTAGCTATGGGTCTGAAACTTCACCATGTGAAAGCTCTTCCAAAAGTAGATAAATGAGTTATTTGAGAAAAATTGGCTATCTGCAATACTTTTAGAGATAATTCGCATTTACTCATTTTGAGTAGGCGAGTAATTAGCTATGGGTCTGAAACTTCACCATGTGAAAGCTCTTCCAAAAGTAAATGAATGAGTTATTTGAGACAAATTGGCTATCTGCAATACTTTTCGAGATATTTAGCATTTACTCATTTTGAGTAGGTGAGAAATTAGCTACAGGTCTGACACTTCACCAAGTGAAAGCTCTCGCAAAAGTAGGTGAATGAGTTATTTGAGAAAAATTGGCTATCTTCTATACTTTTAGAGATAATTCGCATTTACTCATTTTGAGTAGGTGAGAAATTAGCTAGGGGTCTGAAACCTCACTAAGTGAAAGCTCTTCCAAAAGTATATGAATGAGTTATTTGAGAAGAATTGGCTATCTGTAATACTTTAGACATAATTAGCATTTACTCATTTTGAGTAGGTGAGTAACTAGCTACGCGTCTGAAACTTAACCAAGTGAAAGCTCTCCCAAAAGTAGGTGAATGAGTTATTTGAGAAAAATTGGCTACCTGCAATACTTTTAGAGATAATTCGCATTTACTCATTCTGAGGAGGTGAGTAAGTAGGACAAAGTTCACCAAACCATTTTCCCCTTAGCATAGGATACTCTAGTACTACCCTGTGGTTCAAAAATTTGCTCGAAATTTCTCTATCTCTTACAGTTTGAGAGATATTTCTGATTTTTCACATTTTCACTAAAAGTGGCAATAAAGTAGCCATTACTCACTTGTACATTGAGCAACAGTTGTGAAACTTAAATATGTTACAGTTCACAAAAAAGTACATGAACAACATATTTGAGAGAAATTGTGTAGCTGCAATACTTTTGAAGATATAAGCCATTTACTCATTATGGTTATCATTAAAAATTGAAAAAGTAGCTATTACTCACTTAGCTATGGAGATACACTTCCAAATTACTGACCATGTTGTAGCTGTGGAGAAAGAAGCTGAACATCATATTGGAACAAAATTGTGTAGCTGCAATACTTTTGAAGATATAAGCCATTTACTCATTGACAGTTAAAAGTCATATAATTATATTAGGTAAAAGCGCTATTACTCAAAAGTAGGCCAAAGTTCACCAAACCTTTCCCCCCTTAGCAATAGGATACGCTAGTACTACCCTGTGGGTCAAAAATTTGCTCGAAATTGCTCTATATCTTACGGTTTGAGAGATATTTCTGATTTTTCACATTTTCACTAAAAGTAGCAATAAAGTAGCCATTACTCACTTGTACATTGAGCAACAGTTGTGAAACTTAAATATATTACAGTTCACAAAAAAGTACATGAACAACATATTTGAGAGAAATTGTGTAGCTGCAATACTTTTGAAGATATAAGCCATTTACTCATTATGGTTATCATTAAAAATTGAAAAAGTAGCTATTACTCACTTAGCTATGGAGATACACTTCCAAATTACTGACCATGTTGTAGCTGTGGAGAAAGTAGCTGAACATCATATTGGAACAAAATTGTGTAGCTGCAATACTTTTGAAGATATAAGCCATTTACTCATTATGGTTATCATTAAAAATTGAAAAAGTAGCTATTACTCACTTAGCTATGGAGATACACTTGCAAACTACTGACCATGTTGTAGCTGTGGAGAAAGTAGCTGAACAACATATTGGAACAAAATTGTGTAGCTGCAATACTTATGAAGATATAAGCCATTTACTCATTATGGTTATAATTAAAAATTGAAAAAGTAGCTATTACTCACTTAGCTATGGAGATACACTTCCAAACTACTGACCATGTTGTAGCTGTGGAGAAAGTAGCTGAACAACATATTAGAACAAAATGCTGTAAATGCAATAGTTTCAGAGTTATAAGCCATATCATTATATTAGCTAAAATAGCTATTACTCACTCAAAAGTAGGCCAAAGTTCACCAAACCCCAAAAATATTGAAGAGCAAAAAAATTCATTAGGACCTGTGATTTACCAAAAATGTGTAACTGTAGTAGTTTCAGAGAAAACTGCGTGACACACGCACGCACGCACGGATGCACACACGCACGCACGCACGTACACACGCACATGGTGCAAATTATAATCTCCCTCCGGCGGGAGATAAAAAACATACAGGATCATTGAGGACTGTAATTGCAATTACTGTACACACAGTCCAAGGCATTACTAGACATTCTATGAGATCCTGTTAATCCTTAAATTCTTGAAGACCTCCTGACAGAGGTCCTGCTAGATAACTCCAAATTATTATGTTGACATGATTATGCTGCAAGTAAACAGAGAACCTGTACTCTTGAACAAAATCTCCCAATGGGTACCTAGTTTTATGTACCGGTGCCGGTTTCCAGCAGAAACCCTGCATAATACCACAGAATGAAAAGCTAATTACTGAGATGAAATACAACTCCGGTCATCTGACAACCCGATTCCAGACCTTCTGGGAGGTATGGAAACTCGATTGTCTGACGTCATGAGGTATTTTCCTTCGTGAATGTTCCGACTGAACTTCACCGGAAAAATTTATCGCAGAGAAAGCCCAGACCTGTACTCGGAACTTCTCCACGATAATGCATCCAATGGAAAATTATGATGTCTGCCTCCATGGGGAATTCCTTCTTGTCGTTCTATTCGACTGAGACATACGTAGTGAAAAAATGCTTCCAAACGACTATCTATTAGAACCCAACGTATGATCAGGTTTTATAACAGTCGAATATTCTGTTTTTCATGGCGACTTCCTTGGTTGCCTAGCGACCTGTAAACTGTCCCTGCCGGAGCTAGTAAGACTGCCGACAGTTTCAGTGTTTTATTGTAGCAGTTGTAGATCTTCAATCTAGTGGAAAAATTGCATAAAAATAAAAGAACTTGTCCCATTCTCATGTAACACATGCCTTTTGAAGAATAAATTGTATTCTGAATTGAAGAAAAGCCTTCATCCAACAACGAAAAAACAATGCTGCCATCTTACAAATAGTCTTCCTCAATCCGCCATAAAATGGCCACAAAAGCACTTTTCCTCTGTGCTTTTTTAATTTTGTCCTGAGAAGACATTGTCAACACAGATGTCTTACCACAGAACTCAAAAGCCCACAAGAAGTCCATAAAACTTAACAAAAAGCTGAATTGGAAATAAACACATCCACACTCTAGGATGGCCAACAAAAATAATGAAGATTGTTTACTGGCGTGGTCACATGACCACTAGGGGGACATGCTAGTTCACACTCATTCACTGGCCTCTTAAGGTTGCTTTAAACGTTTCTCAACGTTGGCCAGTGAGTTGGATGGCACCAACATATAGCTATGGTCAGGAAATTGTAAGTGTATTTTTCGCAATAAAAAGGAATATTGATAAAATAGTCATCCCTGAGACTTTGTCTTTCATTTAAACAAACGTCAGGCATTAATGAGCTGTTGTGTACTTAAACACTCTCAATATGGTTCAACTAGTGTTTTGTGTCATATGGTAAAGGAGGTATTGAAATAATACCAAACCCTTTACATTAAGTCTGTGATCGGTTGCCTGCTTGGCCAAAAACTTAAGAGACTCAGAAACTGACTGCGAAGTAACAAACCAAGTTCTCAAAAAATGTAAAAATATTCATTAAATCCAAATCAATAAATCACTTGTGTAGTGGGTAAATATTAGGATTCAGTCAGATTTGTACGTATTCTATTATTTTTCTCAGAATAATTTTACCTTTTCTCACAGATACTTAATACTTTATTGTCAATTAATTTATTACAAATAAACCTTCATATTTGGCTCACTGGCACTTCCTGTCGATTAGGACTTAAACAAGATTGCTCAGGTGCAGGTTAGGTCTGGTGAACACATATCTGGAATCAGTTTTCTCATGACGTCAGAGTTTTACTTTGTATGAACAATTTTAAACATTATATTAACTTGCCATTATCCTTGCCATGGCCACTGCCTTAAGGGAGTTTGGTGAATCATAAGCATAAAATACACACTAAAGTTATATCAGAATATAGAAGGGTTTTATGTCATATCTGAAGTGTGAAAAAATGGCTGCTTTCTATTAAAATAATATCTTGGAATAAAAAAGATTGAAAACTGGTTGGTAGTTGCACAATGATAATGTTTAAAGTGGGTTAAATATATTCTATATGACATGATGTTTTTACAAAAACTGGTCAATATTCTTTTCTATGACCCAAATCCTGAAAAAATATAAATTTAACAGTTTACTCTAAATACTTTCCACTCATACCAAATATGTATATGTTTGATATGTTAATACTGTTTGCATAGCAATACAAACACATATAGTAAACTTATTATCAGAAAAAAAAATTATCACACTGTATTCACTCCAAAGCCCAAGAAAATCAACTGTTATTTGAAATCTTGCAATGCTAAAGATGGACAGATTTGGTTTTAACACGTTTCATGCCAGATATGTCTGTCTTTTGACCATAATTATTTACGGTCAAAGGATATATCTTCAACCATAAATTACTTTGGTGAGATCTACATAAGAGTTAAAAGAATGGTTAATATTTAAACATCCTTTGTCCTGTTTAATTTGGTACATTTTATGTGTTAATACTGCTTAAAAAAGATCAAAATAAAAATTATGAGAAAGCTAAAATATACATATATCAAAATTCAGTTGATGTCACTGAAAAAAGCAAGTCTAAGAGGCACACAAGGTGCCCGGCAGTCAGCACTACACAGGTTAATTTTCCCAATTACACCTGTATTTAGCACTATGAAGGAGTCCATTAGATTCTCACCGTGACTTGAGGATACAGTAGATAGCCACAGGTACAAGAATGATAGTCGCCAGACCACACACTACCACAGCGGCAATCAGTGGTACTGTCAACCCCTCAGAAACGGGAGATGCTAAAATGGTCAAAATAAAGAAGCTTTCATTTACAGATGAAACGAATGACTAAAACGGGTTTAAATAATGCTCGATGACTCTTTCATGTGAAGCCCTACTTACGCAGACACTTAGCTGAGAAAAAAAGTCTGAGACAAAGCTGGGGCATCAGACATATGTTGCAGATTTAAGTCTGGAATTTAGGTTCTAATTTACAATTTGGCATTGTAGCTTTGCACAAACCTAAATTTGCCATGCAACTGAATACAAAAAATAGCATCAGAGATGGCCATACCCCACAGACTGGGGGTATTATTTGACCAAGTTTATAGGTTTTAATTTTTTGATGAAGTACCGGTTATTAGAAAGCTTAACAGATTAAGTTTTTGATGTTCTTTTGGGATTACATTATGAAATAATATACTCACTGGTTTTCCTTTAAACGACTAGAAATAATTTCAAAGAACGATATATTCCATGTATACAATTTTGTGCTTAATTGGCTCCACACTAGACAACCTAACAGAATTTTGTGGCTTGTTTGTTTAAAAAAGTCCAATTACATTTCGGGGATGAAAATATGTTGATAAAAACTCACTTGTGACTACTCAGATGTCTCTGTAAGTGTCCACTCAACACATAATATACAGCCCGTAAGCAAATAAGCAATATATTTAAAATCAACTAGAAGTCCTTATTTCTGGACAAATTTTGAAAATTATACAATCTTTTGGCTCAATTGGCCAAAAGATATTATATGCATTTATTGTATTAGATTATGTCAGTCTGTGTTTTACAGAATTTAAGCTTGCATTTTGTAACGGTAACCATACCTTGACAGTTGTCTCCATGGTAACCATCCAGACAAGCTTTCTGTGGACACATTCCACTCACAGATGATGCAATGCATGGTGGGAACTGGCAATGGTCTGAACAGACTCCTTCACAGTTCACTCCATAAAATCCAGGACTGCACTCTGTTAAGTGTACAAACACTGAGTGAACCTAAGACAGAATCACCCATGTTTCCAGTTCAATAAATTGCCCATTTTGCTGACTGATGATTCCAGTAAGAAATGATTATTCACCTTATGTCTGTTTGATGTTTGACTTAAATAAAGAAGAAGTGTTTTATTTGAATACTTGGTGACTAACTCCATGAAATATGCACAGTTCTATTACAGGTCTGGCAATATATTTAAAATTTTGTTGCAGAAAATTTGTTTTTACCAAAATATGAAAATTTAGTGTCAATTAGTATTAACAGTAACATTAAAGCAGCGAAACATATTTACACAGAAAACAGTTTAGAAATATTATTTTTTATATATGGTACTCACTTTCTGTCCATTTCTCGCAAAATATGCAAGCAAATACTTGATAAATTGCCTATAATTTTATAAAATGGCCAAGTCAGTTGCCTATTTCACAAAATGAGTAATTTAAACATGCTTACCTATTTCATGAAATGGGCAATTTTGTGGATTGGCAGTAACATATACATACTTGTAATAAGTTAAACAGTATAATAACCTCCTCTACTTTCTGCACAAATCTGAAGAACAGAATAAGTGTTAAAAGGGACTTCAACAGCTAAATTCCTTACTGAGTTTTCTTCAAAAGGATACATATTATTGTTTTTTTTTAATGTGTAACAACTACTATTTTCACCTTAATTCAAAATAAATTACAAATAAACTACAAAATAAATTTTGTAAAGGTTATGAAAGAGAAGTAAATGCTACTGAGGCAGGTATATATAAACATAGTTGATTTGTTGCTAATAGTTTTTTTTTTGAAAATGGCTTGTTGATTTTGTAAAACCTTGATTTAATCAGAAAGAAATCTAGTTATTGTATATAACTAGATGTTCCAGGTAATGGGCTAAATTTGAAAATTTTAATTATTTAAATGTAGCTTTTATAAGCTACAATCTTACCATGTGGGACTGATTGCTGTTCTCAGATGGCCGCAGGCATCACAGCCAACGTCTAAGAAAAAATAGACATTTATAGTTGGCCGTAGCCTCAGGTTGTCGTCTCGCGGTACACTCTAAGATCTCTTCCTACTTTCTCATTAAAAATTTTTAAACCTTACCCCTCTGCTGTAATACAGCAGGGAGGCAGGGTGGGACCCTTCTCAGTCCCACATGGTAAGCTTGTAGCTTATAAAAGCTACATTTAAGTAATTAAAATTTTCAATTTTATTGCGCTACAATAGCTTACCATGTGGGACTGAATGTTGAATCCAACCGCATGGTGGAGGGATTACAGCTGAGACTGGAAGATATGTCAATTTTTCTTAGATTTTGAAGTAATAGATTAGAATGAATGTTTAAAAATACCACTCTGAGTCCCATTTACAGTGCCCCAATCCCGAAGACGGGGCCTGTAAAAAGCCAAAAACCTGAAAAAAATGAAAGAGAAGTGCAGCCATGCTCACTTAAGGAGTGTACGGGTCCTTAGGAACCATCCAGGAGCGAAAAACCAATGGTTGGGATTATCAAATAGGGCCCACTTTGACTTGTAGATGGTCCTTGTTGATGACCTCTGAGGTGCAGTAATTCTCTCTGCCACCTCCACAGAGAAGCCTTGTTCTTGGAACTGTTCACTCCTAGACACCAGGTGTGGAGGTTCAGATGTTGCGGATTGCTGTGGAACACATAATTGTGGGACTGTTTGAGAAGAGTTGTTGACACTGGGAGTTGCAGTGGGATCTCTGTTGAGAGCTGAACTAGGTCCCAAAACCAGGGCATCCCTGGCCAGCCTGGGGTTATTACTATGATCAGGCAATGGCATTGCCTGATTTTTTGGATCACCCTGTGAAGGAGAGCCATTCGAGGATAAGCATAAGCAGTGAGACTTGTCCAGTTTATGTTCAGAGCATCTATGTCCCAAGCATTTGGGTCTGGGATTGGAGACACATACAGTGGAAGTTTGTGGTTCGGATGAGTGGCAAATAGATCTACATGAGGGGTGAACTACTTCTGACAGATCTGTCTGAACACCTGAGGGTGCAGTGACCATTCTGTTGATTGAACTTGGTTCGACCTGGATAGAAGGTCGGCCATCACATTCAAGTACCCTGGTATGTGTCTGGCTTTCAGTGTTATGGGTTAACGATGGCACCATGTCATGATCTTCCACAGGAGCGCGCACATCTCCGCTGAGTAAGTTCCTTCTTGTTTGTTTATATAGGCTACCACTGTTGAGTTGTCTGTAGCAACTAGTACAGTTTGGTTCTGACACTGGTCCTTGAAGCTTCGAAGGGCCAGTGAGACAGCCTTCAACTCTAGAACATTTATGTGTAGCCTTTTTTCCCCATCTGACCACAGACCCTTTGTAGAACTTTGACTTAAGTGAGCGCCCCAAGCTTCGTTTGAGGTGTCTGTAAAGAGTTGGATGCTGTGTCTTTGGGATGAAGGTCCACACCTCTCAGCACATTTGTGGGGTTCTGCCACCAGTCTAGGTGTGCAGAAATCGTTTCTGTCCAAGGAAGGAGGCTGTCCAGCGACTGAGGATATTTCCAGTGCTCCTTGAGGTGAAACTGAAATTGCCTCATGTGAAGGCGCCCCTCCGGGACCATTTTCTCCATTGAGGCAAGCAACCCAATTAGAGACATCAAACATCTTGCAGTCAAGACTTGTTTTGACTTGAGACACAGGATCAAATCCTGAAGTTTGAGGCATAGATTGTATTTGTAGCCCACGAATGATTTTTCCTGATTTATTATCCACCCCAAGGACTGGGTTAGGGCTACCACTGCCTGAGTGTTCACTTGGGCTTCCTCTTGAAACTGGGACCTGATCAGTCAGTCGTCCAGGTATTGGTGAAGTATGAGTCCTCTGGAGAGGGCCATTAGCTTCACTTTCTTTATGATCATTGCAAAGACCTGGGGGGCTGCGGCTAGTCCCAAAGGAAGGGAGGTGAAGTGGAACACCTGTGACCTGTGGCAAAACTTTAGGTATTTCCTTGAGTTTGGGTGGATGGGGATGTGAAGGTAAGAGTCCGATAGGTCTATTGACGATACCCATTCCCCTGGAATCAGGGAGGTCCTGATGGACTCTGGAGTTTCCATTTTGAACTTTTCTATGTGTAGAAAAGTGTTGAGCCTGCTTAAGTCTATTACTGGCCTCCACCTTTGGTGAGGCTTGGGGACTAGAAACACATTTTCCACCCTTTCGATTGCGTTCTTTGACAGAAGAGACTGGATACAAGAGGCCAGAGCTTGGTCTTTATGAAGGGCTTTGTATTCTGATTGAATCATAGGGAATCTGACCAAGTTTGGTTTTGGCAGTACGAAGCCATTGGTGATAACTGATAATGTTTAACATGTTGGATGAACATTTGTGACTTGTTTGTTTGCCAGTCTCTTCTGAAAGAATGGAGGCAACCTCCTACTGGTGGAGTGAGGGACGCTTTGAAGGAGTCATTGGGGGGAGAGGTTTCCACGCCCTCGTCCCCTATTGTGAGGTCGAAAACGAACCTTGGAGCTTCTGAAATTCAGTTTCCCCCTTCCTGAGGAAAACAATTGGTTACTGCTTTGTGAGGAATTGCCCCCATAGGGTCTCTTTTCTTGTTGTGGGGACCATGAAAGAGCTTATTTTGGTAGGGTGCGAATACCTGAGAGTCTTTAGAGGTGCCTTTTTTGAGGAGGAAGTCCTCTCCCTCCTTCACAAGTTGAGACTGGAACAAGGAGGAATGCCAAAAGGGTGAGTTCCTGAGTTCCTGGCATCTTGTTTCCCCTACATGTGGATGCAAAAGAGTAATTTCGGCTTCGTGCCTGAGCAAGCCGGTGTTACCCATGGAATAGAGCTCCCTCTGGAGTATATGGACTAAGGATTTGCTGAGGCATGTGAGAGTCTGTGTTGAATAAGAATGGTCTTATTCCATAGATCTAGGCACTCACAGGCTTCTTGATATCCGCGTTTGGCTGCTTTCTCAGGATTGGCACCTTTCTGGATCTGAGATTTGACCTTCTTAAAGGTCGACTTAAGGCTATGTTGGCACTTCTCAAGAGTGACATTGCAAGAAGATGAAGTCTTGGCAAAGGCAGCAGTGTAGTTTAGAGTGGATATGTTTTGTCTAGCTTGGTGTTCCAATTCCTTAAGAATTGGTAGGGGAATCTTGCCCATAGGGTCCATAGAGGGTTTTGTATATTCAACTCCTGTATTTTCTCCTCATAATGGGGCTGTCCCACCTTGTACCACTTTGTAGTGGAAGGAGGAGGTTTGATATATTTACCCTCAGGTTTTATGATCACCTTGACAACAGTGGGGAATCCCCAAAGGTATTTTCCTTTACTTTTGCATATACGGCTAATTTTGTGATTTTAACTTGGTGAATATACAAAATTATTACAAAATATGACTTTATTATGTCAAAAGCGATAATACCCAAGTTTGTGAACATCGTCCCAGCACTACTGCTGCATATTACATTCTCCTTTATGAAATATATGTGTTTCTATGGGATATAACGTTATCACCCAAAATTGCTATTCAATAAAAGCGACAGGTAAACAGAAAAAAAAAATTACCCTCAGGTAAATTGGCAGCCTTGAAGTCATGTTCAAATTTATCAAAGGCATCTTTGATAACTGAGCTTAGGGGGAGCATAGAAGAAGGACCTCTTGGTCAGAGCTCCTGATGGCCTTTCTCATCATCCAGAACCATTACTGAAGTTGAGGACCCAGGCATGGACTCCCTGGGGTCAGGGAGGGAAAGAATGCGCCTGAAGATGTCCACTTCTTCAGCATATTGGGAGGGAACGTCAGACAGAGCTACTTCCCTATAATAAAGGGGTCTGGGTCATGTTGAGGTTGGTCTTAATCAGAGGTAGCCCAGAGGGCTTTGAAGACCTGTGTCTGGTTACAGAGCACTGATCCTCCTCTGAGGAAGATGACACGTATCTGGACCTAGCCTTATATTTACTCTTGTCAGCATGTTTTTTGGGTTTGGAAGATGACATCCATTCACATCAGTGTATTGATCCGAGGCAGACCTCGGTTCAACATCATGCTTCCTAAGAGAGTGAGAGTGTTTTTAGGTCTATCCGAGGCCTTCTTAGAAGGCTTCTCGGATGCACTAGAAGGCTGATCCCATGGCTGATGATCAGCACCGAGACGAGGTGGAAGTGCAGGACCATAGTCCACTTCCATTTGTTCAACATTTGAGGTATTCTGAGGGGGACTCGAAGGGGGTAGATCCAGATTGGTAGCAGCAGAAGAGGTTCCAGGCTTAGAAGCTGAAGCCGAGGTCTGATCCACCTCAACTTGTTTTTTCGTAGTTAATTCATCTTGGAGAGACTGGAATGCTTCTAAAATAGAGGCCTGAAAAGAACCCATTTGTTGCTGCAAATGGATGTTTAGTGAATTACCCAGGGATTTTTCTAAATTAGCTTCAATTTTCTGCTGTAAGGCAGTATCTGGGGTGGGTGGGACAGTTTTTGCTTTCATCTTGAGAGACAGTGAAGTGAAGGGTAAGGGCCGAGGACGGGGGGGTGAGGTAAATAAGTTGTCAGCAGCACTCTCAAGGTCTGCGTTAGAACCAGTAAAAGAATCCCCGTCATCTTCACCCAAGAGATCTGGTTCATCGTCTTTTGAACTAGTAGTGTCCTTTTTTTGTTTCTTTATATAGCGTTTCCTGTGTTGAATTTTATTCATTTGTTCATCTGTGAAAGATGCACAAGGCATCTGAAAAGTGACACAGGGGTCATCACCCTTGCCAGATTCCCTACAGGTAGGGAAGTAGTTATGTGTGTCAAATAAGAAACAAAAATGATGACATTTACTAGCTCTCGGGTTGTCTTTATTCGTTTTGTGGGAAGACATATTGAAACACAATAAAAGACGTACATGTAAAAGCCTGAACCAAGGAAAACTCAAAACACCAAATGTTATGAATACTTCTTCTGTCGAAACAGAACTTTCACAGAATAAACTATGATATATATTACATAAAATTACCAAAAATTAACATCCAACAATACGTAAGTGCTGAGAAACAGATGAGAAATAGATGAAAATATCTGTGTAAGTGACAGACGCTACCAAATCACGTGGCCAACGAGAAAGTAGCAAAAGATATCAGAGTGTACCGCGAGACGACATCCTGAGGCTATGGCCAACTATAAATGTCTATTTTTTCTTAGACGTTGGCCTGATGCCTTATGGCCATCCAAGAACAGCAATCAGTCCCACATGGTAAGCTTTTGTAGCGCAATAAAAGCAGTGATTTAATTGTTGTTGGCGATATCATCACAAGGTACTTGAAATCGTGATTTAAAAGACTGATATCACACGTATACAATCTATTCACTATTTTTGGCAAAAACTGTAACTAATAACTACACAATCGCTTCCAACTTTAGCAAAATATGCCAGATCTTACTGAAATCTTTGAAGATATTTTGTCACTGAGTTTACAATTTCTGGAGTGCTACTTTATCCTATTATCAAAAAAATGGCAGTAAATGGACATTTCTAGTTGTAAAATACTACACAGCACTGAAAAAATGAGAGTGTTGCAAGTGTTATCTTCAAAATTTGGTGATATTTTTATGCCACTTCTGCATCACAATGGAAAACCACAAACAATAAACCTAAGTGTATATAAGATCACTAAAACACTAGCTGGTACTAATATTGTTGGACCAGTTATCCGTTTCCTGTTATATTTTTCCTTAATGTGATTTTACTGTACTTTATGTGATTGACAACTTAATATTTTGAGTTGAAACCTATAATGGTACCAGTTTAAAGTAGTTTATCTGTGTATCATTTTGAACAAATGAAATATGATGTTTATTTCCAAATCACCCACCATTTGAGTGAATTTTCTACTTTATGTACTAGATGTCTAGCAACTCGAGATCCCCCTTATTGTTTGTAATTTTTATATGAGTGGTATATGTGCTTCTAGGGCTGTATTCATACATGGATCTTAAGTCTGAGACAAAAATAGTCTTAGCTTTGAGATTTGGTCTCAGCAAGTTTTATGAATACTAGCCCTGATGTTTTTGGTGTTTCCTAAATGATACTATATTTACTGTAAAGAACTGACTGTTTAGCATTAGTCTCTATACCAGGAGACATATTTATTAACTGGTAAGATTTTTCATTCAGTATTTAACCAAAATAAGTGCTTCCTGTATATATAGGTAGATATAAATAAAGTATGAACTTCTTTTTGCTTGATGAATGAAAACTGTCAAAACATTTCGTTAAAATGTCTGGTTATTTCCTTAACTGGAATAAGGTAAGGTGCCTGTTGAATGATCAATTACTTAAAATCAACAATAACTGAACATCACTGCAAACATCATAACAGATATATATATAACTACCCTGGATGCATGCAGGACTCTGGTAGCCGACATCACACTGGTTGTTTGGACAGTGTCCATCAGTCGATTCCTTGACACAGGGCGGATTCAGACAGTGAGCCATACAGACACTAGTACAGTTGTCTCCATAGAAACCATCAGCACAAGCTAGTAGTGGAAGTCATAATAATATGTTTGTTATCTTGTATTCTTTGAATGTACACTGGTGTAAATTGTAACAAATTTTATTGTACTTTAACTTTTTATAAGTTAAATACTTATCTTATCCTCACAAGTGCTTGGTTTGGTTTTGTGGAGCAAAACGTATCGACCGACAAGAATTTTTTAAGGAAATATTCTTGTCACGAGAGGTGACCCCTTGTCGTTGCATGTCCGCGCTTGTGCAGTAGTCGTTGTCGACAGACAAGTAAAGCGGGGAGGTAGGGTGGGTTTATCCTTGTGAGGACAAGGTAAGTATTTAACTTATAAAAAGTTAAATTACAATAAAATTTGTTACATTTTATTGCGTAAAATAGCCTTACCTTATCCTCACAAATGCTTTAATACAACCATAACAGGTGGAGGGAATTTGTTTTGACCACACTGTTAGATGATTGTCAGACAAGGGGTCACCAAATAAAGCACTTGATAAGAGGATAAAATAAGCTTCCATGCGCCACATCTTAGGTTAAATATTGCTTCTTCATCACAGATGAGTAATTTGTTAACCTCAACAAGAGATTCATGATGTGGTTATCATTGCTGCTGCTGTTGCAGGCAATTTTACAACAAATCATATAGCAGTATAAACCATCACCCGGTATTGGCCGAGATGTCTGCATGTCTCCCGAAACAAGATGTCATCATCTGACAATGAGAATATCTCCAAGCAGGCAAACTGAACTGCATAAACTGCAGATATGGGGCCATATGTAAGTTAAGAAAGACATATGTCAGTGACACAATACTTGTGTAACTGGAGAGATCATAAATATGTGAGTCATACCAATAACATGTATTAATACACAAAAATTGACTACATGCTGAGGTGAATCCACAAGATCCAATTGTTCATGGACTGGTCATGGGATTGCAAAGCTACATCTTCGAGTAGAATGTAGTAAAGAATTGTGGGTGTTCCAGTTACAAGAGTCTGATATCTGCTCGGGTAAGACCCCACTCTTAAAAACTAAAGAGGCAGCCACGGATCTAATATATGCCTCAATGTATAGATTCTGAGAATCAGAATTAAAGGACTGGCAATCTAATCATGCAGCCAGTTTGATCCAGAAAGAGATAACAGAAGTCAAGATATCTCCATCAAGCCTTCCTTGAAAGATATGAGCAAGAGATTCTTCCCCTCCTTGAAGTACTTGTGCTGTCTTGATAGTAACTAAGTACTGTAAGAGGGCAAACTGTCACATCATCAGTCAAATGTGAGCTCAAGAATGGTTTGTGACCTGGAATAACAACTGTTTTGATTTTTGAGCCATCTGTACCATCAGAAGCCAACTGAATCTGCTAAAAACAGGAGAAGGAGATTTTCCCTTTTCTCCAAGCAGTAGTCCTGTCCAAGCAGGATCCAAGTGCTCTAAGATGACAATGAAACATGTGCCCAGACAATTTGAGTTCAGGAATGATCTAGAGCTGGAGTGACCACTAGAGCAAATCTGGATCAATTGAGGTTCATAGGTCTTTGCTGATAGGTAGGAGGGAGAAACTGACACCTCCTTCCAATAAGGCTTGTGTATGAAGGAGCCAAAGTCCCATAATATACTTCACCTTGTTTTTGCCAGGTGCCAATGTCATTGCAACAGTCTTGCAAGTCAAAGTTTTAGACTGACCTCCATTAAAGGTTAATGAGGAACCTTTATGAAAGTCAACAGAAGCAAAGGCCATTCCCTTGATGCTGCACCTCTGTTAGCAGTGGCTTATCTCTAAAATACTTGCAATAGGCCTATTAAGATCCAGGTTTTTGCTGAACTCCTGACCAAAAGATATAAATGACTGCGAAGCCAGCAATAGTGGCAGGTTTCAGATTTTTGAAAGTAAGTGGAACAAAAAATATGGTAAATTTGAGACAGTAGGTTCTGAGATGACCACATTATTCTGTTGGTACCAGAGCTCAAATGGCCCATCTTGACTCATACATTTCCAAGATGAGAGTCCTTGAGATGCCCTAAATCTCTCTACCACCTGCTTAGAGAATGAATTAAGTGATTGTGAGTGGTGTTAAGGTGCCAAGCATGAAGGAACCAATGCAACAGATACTGATGGTATTTCTGACTGAATGGCTGTTTCTGAGACCAGTGAAGTAGCTGTAATGGAGGTTTGGTAGATTGATTCCCCAAATTCCAAGTCCAATGCATCATGGGCCACAGTGGGACCACTACAATCACTTGCACCTGCAGGTGTTCACCTGTTCAATGACTTTTGGAATAAGTGGAACAGGAACAAGGCATAGCAGTCCCAACCCTCCAACAAGATGCTTAATGTATCTATGTTCAGAGCATTTGCATCAGTGACTGACAAAACATAGAGTGGAAGTTTGTGATTCATATTGGTGGCAAACATCTCTACCATTGGTATTTGCCAAACAATGCAAATCAAATGGGATATTTTATGATGAAGAAACCACCCTATCTGTATTATTTTGTCCTTTCAGGAGAGGCTGACTATCATGACATTCAGGCAACCCTGAATATGTCTGGCTCCTGAGAATATTGCAAGGATTGTAGTAAGCCAAGCTGCAGCAAAACCTGCACATAAAGCCTATCACTGATTTGTGTCAAACTCGTAATTGTCTTGAACCTTTAAGGGAGTAAGAACCATTCTGTATGGACTACTTTTGTCCCTTCTGGAGAGATTGTTGGGTATGCCATTAAAGCAACCCAAACATGTCTGTCTCTTGTGAGTATATTTCAAGGATTGCAGTAGGCCAGGATGTGCCAAACCTTTGTTCCTTCTGGAGAGGATGTTGGCTACGACATTTAAGCAACCCAGAACATGTCTGTCTCTTGTGAGTATATTTCAAAGATTGCAGTAGGACAGGATGTGCCAAACCTTTTTCCCTACTGGAGAGGATGTTGACTATGACATTTAAGCAACCCAGAATATGTCTGTCTCTTGTGAGTAAATTCTAATGACTGCAGTAGGCTAGGATGCGCCAAACCTTTGTCCCTTCTGGAGAGGATGTTGGCTATGACATTAAAGCAACAAAGAATATGTCTGTCTCTTTTCAGTATATTTCACGGATTGCAGTAGGCCAAGATGCGCCAAACTAGGAGGTATATGCTCCCCCCTTATTTGTTCAGATAACTGAATACAGGAGCGTTGTCTGATGCTATCAGAATTTTTTTGTCTGGAATTTTGTCCTGAAAGCTTTTTTGGGCTAGGCACACTGCCTTTAGTTGTTGGACAATAAAATGTAAAATATTCTCTTGAACTGTCCAAATGCCACTGTCAAGCTTTTAGATGGGATCACCAAGCCTGGTTATATGCATCTGTGAAAGTAAGGATATAGTGTTAATCTGCCAAGAAAGGGCAACCTATTTCCCATTTTGTTGTAATTCTCCACCACTGAAGATGTTTTTTCAGGATTGAAACAGGAACCCTCAGAACTCGTGACTTGGGATATTGCCAGCTGTTTTAGATACCAGTGAAGGAGGACACATATGTAATCACCCATTGGTATAGACCTTTCTAAAGATACTAATACTCCTATCAGGGACACAAGCAATCTTGGGGTTGTTTGTGATGAGATCTCCATGTCCTGAATAAATTTCTATGGTACTTTAATTTATTTGTGTTGGAAGGAAGTTTCCATGTACCAAAACACAGTGGTAACCTAAGGAATCGATCCTTGTGGACTCGAGCTTGGATTTTCATCAGAAATTTATCATGAAGGCCAGTTGTTGAATAATTTGGATGAATTCTTTGGTTTGAACCAAATACTGGTATACTTTATGTACTCTTAGCAACCAGTGGTCCAGGTATTGGTGAACTTATATTCCGCGAGACTGAAGAATGAGTTTTCCCTCTTTATTACTCGCGTGAAAATGTAGAGGGGTGGTCGCTAACCCGAATTTCATTGCTTTGAATTGATAGGTCTAACTGTGTACATTACACTGAAGTAAACGTTGAGAATCTTGTGAATCGGTACATAGAAGAACGCATCTTTTGTAACCGAATTTTGAATAATATATGCTGTCTCCAGTTTAAATGAAGGGACAAGCAGGTATTTATTGATATGGTAAACGAACTTCACTCGTGGACACTGACCGTTGAAGTCGTAGCTAGAAATCAATTCAGGACACTGAGATCTGCCACAGGTTGTCATCAGCCAGGTTTCTTTTCAAGAAATAAACTGCCATAGAAACCTGGAGTTGTGCAATTCTTGAGTGGATAAATCGCTCTCTTTTGAAGCATTTGCCAGAAGTTTTAAGCAGTATTTATTGTAGCCATGTTTTCCTGTCTGACATCATCGCTTTGCATTGTGGGTAGTACAGGCATTGGTGAATTCGATTGAGGAATAATTCGACAATCCCAACTCAAGATTTGCACACTCTGGGATGACAATGAAAAATCTCCCATACCTGCCAGAAACACTGCAAAAACTAGCCTCCATGTTGATATGCATTTATGTAGCCACATTCTTCTGAGTCCACCTCTCCTGGTATTTTAGGTAGAGTGGTATGACGATCTTTTGTTGTGACACTCTACCAAGACGTTTATACAAACCCAGAAAATTTAACTGCATCTGTAGGTTGAATTTGCAGAAGAATTAACTCAAATAAATCCCACCAGTACTCCTTCCATTGGAGACTTGGCATAGGAAGTGAAGATTGTATTGTCTAGTAGATTGTTATGGAACTCTTCAACAGAGCTGAAAAGACAAGCAGTGCACGTCCTGCCACCAAAGATGTCTGTTGGATCTTCATCCAAATTACAGCAAAGGAAGACTATGAAAACTGTGTCTGAGAAGCAGGAAATTTGCCGTACCTGCTGGGAAGCAAAATAATGACTGCAAGAATCTGTGGATGAGTTTATGTGGCTGCTCTTGTGGAGGGAGACCTGTTACTGTACCAGAGTGGCACTCCACCCACAGTAAAGAATCTACAACCTCTGTTGCAAAGACAACTGCATTCTTTCTTCTTTGTTTTCGAGCACAAGCTAATACTCATGTTGTGCCATCAAATAAGGGACAATAAAGCAGTTTTCCACTGAAAACTTACAGCAAACTCTTCTCTGCATCCCTTTTCTCAACAAGCAGGTAGTTCCAATCGAATAATAGGTGAACACAGCCGGAAACAGATCTATCATGTCTTCCACTGAAGATTAAACTTCTAACACAAAACATCTCATTCTGACCCTTTTCAGGACAAGGGAGGCAGAATTAGTGGTAGTACCAGTGGAATAATGGATAACTACAGCTAGGTGCACGCTTCAAAACTTCATAGACTTTCGTCTGTGGATGGACGATAATAAGAAAAAATACGTGATGCTCCCACATCGACCAAAAATATAATGAAGAGCTCTCGTCAATTGTCCGTTGACAACAACCACTGCGCAAGCGCGGACATGCGCAGACAAGGGGTCACCTCTCATGACAAGAATACTTCCTTACAAAATTCTTGTCGGTCGATATGTTTTGCTCCACAAAACCAAACCAAGCACTTGTGAGGATAAGGTAAGGCTATTTTATGCAATAAAAAGCAGTTTCAATACTGGTTTCTCACCAACAAAAAACAGTTTCATTTACAAGATGCCACAAAATTCATACTCTAGGGTCAATTTTGTAAGAGATCTGGTTCAAATCTGTTTTCTTAGTCTCAAGTGAGATTTTGGTTCGAATCTCTTTCATAAAAAGTTGACCCAACCGAGCTTAGTCTGAGCTAAAAATCTTGTATATCAATTACCTAAATTCTGTCAATTGATTAATTTTCAATATGTTTACTTTAGACTATACATGGCTCATAAACACAAACATTATCATAAATAACTGAAACAGAAATTATTTCAGTTGAATGCATTGAAAACAGGCTTGAGAGTTAAGGAGACTTTGGAGACTTAATCAGGATTTGAGCCTTATCTTGAGATTTAAATTGTCACAGGAGAATATTTGAAAAGGTTTGTCAATTTTTGTTCAGTTTCATTGTAATAACAATGGAGTCTATGCTTTGAAAAGTATATTAGGTATTATTCTACATGTGCCTACTGTTTCAAAACTTAAGCCTAGTCTTTGGTAGGCTTGTAGTTTAGCTTATGACTCAGTCAAATATCTGTACCAAATAGTTAGTAAAAAAACCCTGGTATTTCTTCAGTTGAACAGGCCAGCTCATAGGATGTAGAGTTTGTAATTTTTTAATATGACACAAAACACGCCACAAAGTCCTCTCTCAAGTTATGCCCCCACAATCCCGATGCCCCGCACCTCAACATGAGCATTTTCAGTGACCAAGAGTCAGATATTGATGCAAATAGTTGTGAAATGTCCAGAAATTTCATAGTTTTTCAATCTGGTGGACATTTATGTAGTTGATTATATACATTTCTGGCAGATTACGACACGTTCAGCAGATTAATATAAAAGAACTTTCCAACCTGCAAAAGCATATCATTTGCCATAAAAATATGAATTAACCAATGAATGTATGGTGCACATTGAACTTTCCTTATCACAGGGAATTTCTCACTAAAACCTGAAAAACTGCAAAGTCTAGTTTGGCTTAAAAGCTTCCAGTAATATATCATTTAACCACTCACAGGTCTTGCAGTTTCTGTCTATATATCCTGGCTTGCAGACATGTTCATGACACTCCCCTTCATTTGAGAACTTATTACACGGGATATTTGTGTGTTTACAATATGGAGAACATTCCATAGTGCAACCATCACCATGGAAACCATCATCACATTCTGAAACAAGGCATCACTAAACGATGACCAAAGCAAAGATTACATAATTATGTCAAAGCTGATGGGTAATGTTAAAGGAATACTGGAATATGATTTTTGTTTGGTTTTGATAAAAATAGGCAAAAATAATTGCTAAATTGTTCAGAACTAGTTTTAAAGGCCTTCATTTGATACACTTTATATGGCCGATATTTCATCACTAAAATAAAATAACCTATTGTCTAACAAAATATCATTTAAAAATGTTCATAGCAAAGATTATATATGGCAAGGTCACAGGAGTGGTTCAGACTTTTGATTTTGGTTTTAACAAAAATCATCAAAACTACTTGTTTGAAATTAGTTTTAAGTTTTGAAAAGGTCTGGGGCCGGTTTCACAAAGGGTCTCAGACTTAGGCTAAGTCAGGGACTTAAATCTGAGTTTTTTGTCTTTGTTAAGTCCTGGACTTAAATCGATTTCACAAAGGGCGACTTAGCGAAGTCCAAGCTTATCATATAACCACAGTGGTTTTCTAGGTCATGTGACCCTTTATTTCTAATCAAAATATTTTAGTGTAACATATATCCCTTGTTTAGCTCATTTTATCTTTGAAAAAATGCTGTATTTTTAAATGGGGAACCTTATAATCACACAGACATGTCCAAAGAATAATTTAGGGAGGTGTTCTATATATTTATTCTTTATTTTCAAGCATTTCAAATTTTGAAGTGAGAAAAATATATGGCGGCCATATTTAAGCCTTTGTTTACAAAAGTTAAGCCCACTCTTGGGTAGACTTAGCTAAAGCCTTGACTTAGCAGCTCTGTGGAATCCTCCAAGTCTTAGATCACAGACTTAGCCTCATTTTAAGACAAAAGTCTTCAATTTAAGCCTAAGTCTGGGCTAAGTCCTTTTGTGAAATCGGCCCCTGTATTTTTCCACATTATATGGTTGACACAATATTATTTCTAACACATTGATAGATAATATCAAGATGGGTACTCTAGGAAAGCATAAGAAAGCAGTGGTCAAGATTCAGAGCTGAAAATCAACAGGCCCTGGTAAGTACATACCATCCTTCAAACTGGGATGAGATACAAAGTCACAGCCTGATATAGTGAGTATGTTACCCATTAAACCACTGTGACCACCTCCCTTCAACTGAGTGTAGAGTCAGACTAATTTTTCTGAGTGCTGTTACCAGTAGGGCTTCTGGGTGAAATACCAGAAGACAAATTCATAATGGTCATGCTGACACAAAACTCTGATAGCAGTTTACAGAAAATTGCTCATCGTATATTTGCCTAAAATTGATATAAAAATAGGCTGACTTTTGGTACAACTGCACAAGATTCAACTACATTTGATTCCACATTTTAGGCACTTAAATGGGAGGATTAAATTTAAGGCAAGCAATTAGCTAAAAATCAATGAGGTTTCTTTGTGAATACAAACTTTGATCCTGATCCAAATAATAATGAGCAAAAGCACAATGAAACTATTATCTGTGGCTCAGAAGCAACATACACTTATGCCCATGGGTCCAAATTCCTAAGACAGCCCTCCCAAATATTTCATATTTTGTTTAATGTACCAAAGTATCCAAGTCAAAAATGCATAATTATTTTGAATGTAAAAATAATATTTTAATAATTCCCAATTACTATGGTGATAAAACCAATTTATAGTAAGTAAAAAATCTACTTCTCAAAGTTTTCACACTGTGAGAGGGGTATATAATATAGCATAAAGTGGGAACACTAATGGTGGATTTTTACTTGAGTGTAGGGCTAATAAATGTCAGCCATATGGCTAGTCATGTCACTAGAAGCTTGTATTGCGTTGTGTATTTATACTCCATGCAAGGACCCAAAGATCTCTCTTGGACCCAAAGGTCCATCTCTCTTTGACACGCGGTGAACCTACGGCTCTAGTTCTTCTGGATTTATCTGCTGTGTTTGATACCATAGATCATAAAATTCTTTATGGTTACCTTAAATCCTGGTTTGGTCTTGGTGGAATTGTTCTAAAGTGGTTTGCTTCCTACTTGAGTGATCGATGTCAGTCTGTCAAGATAGGTTCCACACTATCTGAATTAAGCAGGCTCATTCATGGAGTTCCCCAAGTTTCAGTTCTCGGCCCATTGCTGTTTTCACTCTATACTACACCACTTAGCAAAATCATCCGCCTTCATCCGCATATTAAATTCCACTTCTATGCAGATGATACACAGCTATACATCTCTCCCATCAGAATGCCTCTGCTGCTCTCATCAAGCTAAATGCCTGTCTTCATGATGTGCAACGATGGATGTCTCTCAGTAAACTTAAGCTCAACCCAGAAAAAAATGAATTTATTGTTTTTGGTTCTAAGTCTCAGCGTCAGAAGATTTCTCCCTTTTTCCAGTCAGTATTCTTGGTAGTCTTCTTCATCTGGTTGATTCTGTCAGAAATCTAGGTGTGTAGTTTGATGCAGAATTTTCCTTCTCTGAACATGTCAAAAGAACTTGCAAAGTGTGCTTTCTTCAGATGCGTGACCTTCGTAGAATAAGACAGTATCTTACCCCAGAAGTGGCAGTTCTTGTAGCAAATGTCTTGGTTAGTAGCCGTCTGGACTACTGCAACTCTCTGTTTAGGGGATTGTCATGTTTCAATCTGCACAAATTGCAAAGTATTCAGAATACCCTTGCTCGTATTGTTACAAATCATAAAAAGTATGCTCATATTACACCCATTCTAAAGCAACTCCACTGGCTGCCTGTGAAGTATAGATGTATGTTCAAAACTGCAACACTAGTTTATAAACTTCTACATAGCAGTTCTCCTTCATACTTTCAACCTTTCTTGTCTCCCAGCAGCTGCTCCTATAGTACCAGGCGTAGTCACCCAAATTGTCAATACCTTACTGTTCCTCCTTTTTGCTCGTCAGTCTTCAAGTCTGTCGAACATTTTGATCACAGCTTTGCCTTTGATGCTCTTAAGATCTGGAATGAACTCCCTCATGATGTGCGCAGTGCGCAGTATCAGTTGCCTCCTTCAGAAGGAAGTTTAAAACTTACCTGTTTGCAAAAGCCTATCCGCCGTAGCCTCCCTTGTCACCCTGTGATTCCTTGGTATGACCTGGCTATGTCTTCGGATTAATGTTAACTTCCTTGCTTTATGTTCAGTTGCACCTTAGAGTCCATCAGTGATGGTGATTAAGCGCTATAAAAGTCCACATTAGAGTAGATTAGATCTATTTGATACATCCGACTATTTCGTACATCCCACAAGTACAGAGTTCTCTTATGCCTGACACTCCCCTTACTGAGGGATTGCGGCCATCCCAGATAGTACCTTGTTCCACATGTGAAGCTATTGCCTTAGAAGGTAAAAAAAATGAATACATTCTGAACTGAGGTACAATGTATTTTAAAAAGATTTTAAGAGGAGTTTGTCACGTCAATAATATCCTCTGTATAAAGGTTCATGCATACTATTTCCATATTTACCTTGCCCACATGTGTCACCATCATAACCCGTCTTGCACATGACACAGTGACCAGATGTAAAGTCACAGGATCTCTCTGCACAATGGGCAGAACATTCTGAAACATGTAGAAAACTGACAAGATGTAATTTGCATGAATAACCTGAAATACACACAATCGTCTGGAATAAAAATATCAACAACTGAAATAATGTTGCAACTTTCTGACAATGCCTTGATAAACTAGACCAAGGACGCATCTGTGGCCAGATGCAAGATGTATCCACCGGAAAAGGCCAACTGACATAGATTTGAAAATAAACAGCATTTTTCAATAACAAGCAAGTTGAAAGCACTTTAAAGTTTGGCTTCCTCATTTGAGTAGCTGCAACAATCAAAAAGAAACAGGATAGCATAGAATAACACACATTATGATGTGTAATGTCCACCCCATGAACCTTTTGGAACAATTGCACAGTAGTGTTACAAGACTGTTTTGTTGGTGGGCAAAATTTTTTGAAAATTGCCAAGAGTACATTGCTCAAATACCATCTGGGTTGAACATTTCGACGAAATCGCTCTATCTCGTACAGTTAAGGAGATAGAAGCAAATTTGTGTTTTTCCATATTTTTGGCAAGAATTCGAAAATACAAAATGGCCGCCATTTTTGGGGAGGGGAAATTTTTTTGAAAATTGCCAAGAGTACATTGCTCAAATACCATCTGGGTCGAAAATTTTGACGAAATCACTCTATCTCGCACGGTTAAGGAGATAGAAGTAAATTTGTGTTTTGCCATTTTTGGCAAAGTAGCTAAGTAGCTATTACTCAGTCAATTATATAGCTGTTATGACTAAAAGCAATCCCGAGCAAGCTATCGACCTAAGTAATGCTCATACCAAATTTGGTAAAGATAAGTTAAATATTTTTCCTTAAAATGCCCGGAAACAAAAGAAGTACACAAAAGTAGCTAAGTAGCTTTTACTCAGTTAGATATAGAGCTATCTTCACCAAAAGCAAACCTGTGCAAGCTATTAACCCAATAAACACCCATACCAAATTTGGTAAAGATAGGATACATACTTTTCCTTCAAATTTGCGGAAACCACATGTTTGGACGGTGGATGGCGGAAAAAGCAAAAACAATATGTCCAATTAAATAATATGTGGACATAAATATTGCCAACACAAGCAATAGAGCAGAAAGATACAGTGCACAGAGAAAATATTAGTCAGCAAACTGGCAACTAGATATTGCGTCTCGACACAGTGTGTCCCCAGACAGGACATAGTTGAAGCATGAATGTGTCGGGCTTGAGTCACCTGTTTCCTGGAGCACCTGTATACTGTGAAAACAGACCAAACGGGAGTGCTTGAATTGGCAGGGAAGGCCTTGGATGAGAAAACTCTGGTACTTCCTTCTTGATTGAATGGGGTGAGGGAGTAGGCACCTTTGAGGTTATTCACTCCTCTGGCTGAAGAGAAGTTAATGTGGTTCCCGATATTCCATCTGAATTATTCAGGGTACTGAGCCACTTTTCCTGCCTGGCAACCTAGTCAATCTTGTCATTTCCGGAAGGGGAGGGTATAACCTTCTTGGGAGATTCTTATAAACTTCTGACTGTCCAATCGGACGGCCCAAGTTTGACTAGGCAGGTTGGGGCCAAAAAACAGTGACAAACCTGGTGACAGGTTCACTGATCCACACAGTAAGAAACCATACAAAAGGGATCTGCGACCTTAGGTCATTTCCACACATCCCCACTGTGGAAAGCACTAATAGCCATTTACGAGAAGTGTGATCCCTGGTCTGATTAACCAATAAATTTACCATTGCTTGAGTTGTGAAAACCGGCAAATGGGTTATAATCTTGGGTAGAAAGTTGAGTTTGCAAACTCAAGCCCCTGGTGTCAGCTGACACTGGTCACAGGCTGGATAAAAGGCAAGCTGGGTGGCCAGCCTAGGAGGGTGGATCACTGTATCTAACTGGAACCTGTAAGAAACACCTGATGAACATCCACAGTAACTGTACAGCAGACTTCTTGCTAGCAGTAGGCTGACCAGTTCGGTTGAGTTTGGCATTTCACTGGGACCAGTAACTGGCTGGTGTGGGGTCTGATAAGATAAGGCTGACAGGTAGTTGGACAAATCTTGTAGCAGGTCATGACAGTTGGCTGGCTGACTGGTCTAGTAGGTTGAGACAGTCATCCCCCAGGGATCAATGACTGGTATAAGAATTTATCTGTAACCAATTTCCTCGGGCAGTAACTGGTTGGTCTATGATGCCACTTCGACCCTTTACAGGCTACTGCTGGTCCGTTAGCCAGTCCTGTGGACCTGCCCAGTACCAGGGCCTAACCAGTTATAGGTGAATTAATGCTCTGTAACCGGTTGCTGGTGGCTGCACAGTTCTGCGAAAACTCATAGGAGCTGGCAGACTGGGCGAATTAGACTCAGCAGGGGTAGGCTTATATGAAACAATTGCCTTCTTCCTGTCCATAACTGTGGAATCAGCAGATTTTATCCCTAACCATCAATCCTCTGTAACCGGTAAGCCTGGATGCTGGTGCTCCATCATGTACTCAACCTCCAAAGCCATTTTCAATAGTTTCCATGGAATATAGTCAGCATTAAGTGTGAAAATATCTCCAAAAGGGCCAAAAATGGCCTCAGTGAGGTACTTTGGCGGTCTGTGGATAACCATCAGTGAAGAGCTTCAAGGTCAAATTTCTGCATGCTTACAGAGGACATATATATGTATTATATACACCAGCCATAGGATGATCTACCTTTCTGTATATGAAAACTGGGCCAAAATGTGAAAAAAATGTCAAAATCTGACCTTTAAGAGGCCACCAGTGACCTTGAAACTGAAGGTCAAGGTCACAAAGCAATAGCGTTCGTGGCATTGCCCATATATACCCACATACCAAATTTGAAAGGTCTAACTAAAATATTTTATAAGTTATCACGCCCGAAAGGAAATCTCTGCGGTGGCGTGACCGTACTGAATCCTAAGTATCCCCGACTTTCGTCCGGGGATACAATTAGCAACCCATACTCTCATGAGACTTTTTCCTCTTGAAAAAAGATCTCTCTCAGAATCCGTCATGTCTATGGCCTGCTGTGTACCTACGCACCACTTTACTGTATTAATACGCCAACAAGAATAGTTTTTTTTAAAAAAGACTTTTTTCCCTACAGCAATCATATAAAATAGTTTAAAAATTCATAAAATTGTCATTTTTACTCCATTTTGACAAGTAATACACCATTTTAAAGCTTACAACATGTGGCATCTATCTAGAGTGGCAAAACATCCTATTTAAATTGATACAGTCATGAATTTTTGGTCAAAACTAACATGTAATTTAAAGTTTTCTGTTAATTCACTTCATCAAAAGTGCTATAAATTTGGCACTTTATTTTCAATATAAAGCATTGGCAACAAATATCTTCAAATGTCTGTAAACAATATGGTTACCTTTAAGTAATTTTATTGTGAGATAATCAACTTTGTGGAAATTATTATTGGAAACTGGTGATCTGCTTAAATGTCTCTGACAAATGATTTTAGAGAAGACTTTAATGTTATAAATGGTTATCTTAAGTAAGCATGAAGATTTTATTTCTGTTCTACAGGTGGGAGTTTAAGGTGACGTTAATGTAGGATATTTAGTTATACAGGCTGTCAGTGTATTTTTTCTAATATTGTGATTACTTCAACTTGATTTGGGGTTAAAGTCTAAAGTACATTTATTTATTTAATTTATTAAATAATTTTAAATTAACTCTCTTTTGTCTAAGTGAATAATAACACTACTTTTACAGAGTAATTATTAATTACAGCCCTCTCAACTACTTGTCACAATATAACCAATAAGATAATATACATAAACATAAAACACTGAATAAATAAATAAAATAGATATGTATATATTGTAAATGTAACCATATTGCATACCATCCACAGTTAAAGAAAACTAATATTTCAATTTTCTTTTGCAAGTAATTACTTCCTGAATCTGCTGATAATATTTTTATGGTTAAAGAAAACTAATATTTCAATTTTCTTTTGCAAGTAATTACTTCCTGAATCTGCTGATAATATTTTTATGGTTAAAATCAATAGAATTTTTGCTCAAAAAGGAGCTTAAGCTTGTATGATAGTCTTAAATTAGTTATACCCTGATTTTAAATAAACTATTGCATATAACTTAATATATTGTCAAATTATGTAAAAAAAATTCTGTTATAACTGGAAGTAGAAGTTAGGCCAGTTACATGAAGCATAATTTTGGTTTGATAATGTAAATATAATTATTGATTATTTAAAAAAATGTGGCCTATTCTATAATTTTCAGAAACCAAAATTATTATGTTTTGTATTAAATTGTGATATTTTTGAGTCACGTTGTTGCTATTCATGTATAGCTTTTTATTGTAATTTTCATGTAGCTTTTTTGTGTATTTTATTTATTATTGCTGACGTTTTTGTATGTAATGCTTGGTTGTTATATATTATAATTCCAATGCAAAAAAACAAGCATTCTGACACATGCATTTATCTCCCGCCGTATAAATTAGATGTACTAAAGATAGTGGAATATAGATTTTCTTGTGAGATGGAGGAACACGTAGAAGTCACAATAAGCAAAAAGCCCTTTATTGTTTGACTGCAATTCTTTCAAAAACAAAAGGCATTTAGTCATTTTAGTAGCTATTACTCTGAAATGCAAAGAGCACCAGTTCTGCAACTTTACAATATGGTAGATCATCCAAAAGTAGGTGAAGGACTTATTTAGAAGAAATTGCCTATCTGTAACACTTTAGAGATAAAACACATTCACTCATTTTAGTGGCTATTACTCTACCACCCAAAGACCTGCAGTTGTGTAATGTCACTATGTGGCAGATTACCCCAAAGTAGGTGAATAACTTATTTTAGAAGAAATTGCCTATCTGCGATACTTTTACAGATAAAAGACATTTACTCATTTTAGCAGGTATGACTCAGCTATGCAAAGAGCTATGAATGTGCAACTTCACCATGTGGTAGATTACCCAAAAGGTGAATGAGTTACTCAGAAGGAATTGCCCACCTGTAACACTTTTAGAGATAAAAGACTTATGTAGGAGAAATTTTCTATCTGAAATACTTTTAGAGATAAAACGTATTTACTCATTTCAGTAGCTATTACTCAGCCATGCATTTTTTACACAGAAATTCAATATGGCTGTCAAAAATGCAAAAAATGGTGGGAAAACAATTTTTGGCAAAATGTTGCAGCTGACTTTGTGTACACCCTTTGGTTCAAAAATTGGCGAAATAGCTCTATCTCGCTCTGTTTCCGAGATAAACGTGTTTTTTTTTCATTTTACACAGAGATTCAAAATGGCTGCCAAAAGTGGCGGGAAAACCCTGCTGGTAAAAAAAAGTCGCAATCGCGCTATTTCGCTCTGTTTCGGAGATAAACATGTTTTTACATTATGCGGAAATTCAAGATGGACGCAAAAAGTGGTGAGAAAGCGATTTTTGGGAAAAGTCGGTAATAGTCTCTGCAGATACCCTGTGGGTCAAAAATTTTGTTGAAATCGCTCTGTCTCACAGACAAACACGTTTTATGCAGAAATTCAAGATGGCCACCAAAAGTGACAGGAAAAGGTTGTTTTGCAAAAAGTCACCAGTAGACTCTGCACATACCCTGTGGGTCAAAAATTTCATCCATCCGTTTCTGAGATAACCGTGTTATTTTTTTCGTTTTACACAGAAATTCAAGATGGCCACCAAAAGTGGCGGGAAAACCATTTTTAGGAAAAGTCGCCAGTACACTCTGGAGATACTCTGCATGCCAGTCAAAAATTTTGTCAAAATCGTTCTATCTTGCTGCGTTTCTGAGATAAATGCGTTTTTGTGTTTTACACAGAAATTCAAGATGGCCCCCAAAAGTGGTGGGAAAACGATTTTTGGGAAAAGTCGCCAGTAGAGTCTCCAAATACCTTACGGGTCAAAAATTTTGCTCTATTTCGCTCTGTTTCCGAGATAAATAAAAAGATAGCAGTCATTATTTTACTACAAATAAGAAAATAGCTATCACTCACTTATGGTATGCAATAGAACCCCAAACTATATGCCATCTGATAGTTAAGTACAAAGTAGCTGAACAACATATTTTAGGAAAATACTATAACTGCAATAGTTTTGGAGTTACAATGGATTTACTCAACAGTCACAATTTTAAAGTAGCTATTACTCAGCTATCCAATGTGCAACAGGTCTGAAACTTTACTATGTGACAGCTTATCAAAAATTAGATGAAAAACATATTTGAAAAAAATTCCCTAATTTTAATACATTTGAAGATATTTCACATTTACTTCTGTCATTATTTTGCTACAAATAAGAAAAGAGCCAGTACTCACTTATGACATGCAATTGCACCCCAAACTGTGTACCATCTTATAGCTAAGGAGAAAGTAGCTGAACAATATATGTAGGAAAATACTCTAACTGTAACAGTTTTGGAGTTTCAATGGATTTACTCAACAGCCACAATTTCAAAGTAGCTATTACTCAGCTATCCAATGTGCAACAGGTCTGAAACCTTACCATGTGATAGCTTATGAAAAACTAGATGAATAACATATTTGAAAAGAATTCCCTAACTTTTATAGTTTTGAAGATATTTGACATTTACTTATGTCATTATTTTGCTACAAATAAGAAAATAGCTATTACTCACTTATGGCATGCAATGGGATTTAGATTTATCAACAGCCAGGGTCATATTGCGACGGGTAGTTTTACAGGTGGAGGAAATCAGTGCATATTGCACTGTAAACCACCGGGCATCGGCAAGTAACTACCAACTTTCCAACATGAAGCGCCCGGCCCGAGATTCGAACCGGCGGCCTCAGAGGTTGGAGGTGAGAACTCTAACCACTACACCACCGAGTCCCCGGCATGCAATGGGACCCCAAACTATGTACCATCTTATAGTTAAGGACAAAACAGCTGAACAACATATTTGAAGAAAAAGCTGTAACTGCAATAGTTTTTGAGTTATTAATTTACAAAAAATCTGTACCTGTAGTAGTTCTGGAGAAATATGTGTGACACACCAACGCATGCACGCACACACAGGCATCATTTCATCATCTCCCTCCTAAGGCTAAAGCCCAGTGGGAGATAATAATAAATAAATAAAATAAATAATAACATAATATTAGTAATTTTTAAAATCCTATAAAGCATTGTTAAATGTGTGCAAGTATAGATATGTAGAATAGTAATTGAAAGGTGCTATGACGACATCACATTGTCTTACTGATAACATCACTGGTTACATACCATCCTCACACAGAGTCCCATAATAGCCATCCTCACAAGCCCCACAGTGGCCAGTTTCTTGATCACACAAGCCTCCCTCACAATGTGGTGGACACACTGAAATATCAACATAATATCACATTAGAAGTAACTCATTCCATCGTTCCATGACAATTTATACATATCTGTAAAAGTACTACCAAGTGACTTCATCTACATAAATGCATTTCACAGGGCTAATTTATAAGAAATTTAGAAAGTTGAGTCTCAAACTTTTTCAAACACTTTTTAGAATGTGAACATGTACTCATTATGGTAATAATTAGATCTTTTTATAACTTTAAGTTGAGCCTGTGTTTAATACAACTTGTAACAACCCACTGAAAAAAAGGAAGAACAGTACTGGGTTGAATTTGCGTCATATATAATAAACTCTGTAAAGATTGCCTAGATATCATAATACAAGACTAATAATTATTTCTAACAATCTGAGGTTCTTTAATTCAAATACCTCTAATAAGTGAATAATTTTTGAGAAAACAGGAAAAAATGCTCAATTGTTCAATTGTTACTACTTTAGTTAAAATATATCATTTCGGTTGCTTGAAGAAAACCTATAGTCACTTCATTTAATTCAAATCTAACCTGTGTAGTCATAATCAAACAAGAATTATGCATTGATATTCTTTCAGCAATACTAGCAATATGACCTATGCAATCTGCACTCAAGCAAAGCCATAATCATATATGGGAAAAAAGTATGGTAGGAAATTTCAGGGGTCAGTGACAATGTTACTTTTAGTTATTTTATTTTTAACAGTCACTGCATTTTCCAACAATATCCATTTTTGCCTTCCATCCTTGACATAAACATGCAGGTCTCCCCACAGTACAGACTCCAGCTATTTATAAAAATAAAAATCAGTTTCCTGCAATAAAATCCACTATTTCATATATTTGTTACTAATATGAACTTAACCACAAGTGTACATGAGCCACAATTTTTAACTAGATATGCCTTTTATGATATATTATACAGTGCAGAAAACTTCATTTCTGGCCAGTATAGGGTAAAATTGTGAGATATTTCAGCAGATTTATGGGTTTTCACAAATTATTTTGATAAAGTATAAGCAATTAAAACCCCTAAAACCTAGTGTGAATCAAGTAACCATGAAGCAAATATGGCAACCAATATGAACAGAAAAATTAAACAAGCACTCAGTACCCGTGAACGGGCTCTGTGTCAGCTGACTGCGTATTTTGAGTTTCAGAGTAGAAGTGACAGAAGAAAAGGATACAAAAGTTGCGCCCAGCAAATGGTATTCAAAAGTAAAGTATCAAGGTAACTGTTAAGGTGTAAAAAGTAGGTTAAAATATATTTAAACAAGATGCTGTAAATGCAATAAATTTTAAGTTACAACTGATTTACTCAACAGTGAGATTCTCGAAGTAGCTTTTGCTCAGCTATGCAATCAGTTAAAGGGCTGCAATTATACTATTTTATAGCTGATCCAAAGTGGATTCATAAAATCTTTAAACAAAACACTGTAAATGAAATAGTTTTCAAGTTAAAACTGATTTATTGAGCCTAAAAGTATGTATTGCTCAGCTATGCAATGAGCTACAGGTTCACAATTTCACTATGTTATAGCTGATCCATAAGTATGTGAACAACAAATAACATATTTAAACAAAATACTTTAAATGCAATAGCTTTTAAGTTTCAATTGATTTACTAAACAGTGAAAACCTAAAAGTAGTTTTTGCTCAGTTATGCCATGACCTACAGATCTGCAATTTCACTACATTATAACTGCCCCCAAAGTAGGCGAACCACATATTTAAACAAAACACTGTAAATGCAATAGTTTTCATGTTACAATTGATTTACTCAACAGTGCGAACCTCAAAGTAGCTATTGTTCAGCTATGCCAAGAGCTACAGGTTTGCAATTTCACTATGTTATAGCTGACCCAAAAGTAGGTGAATAACATATTTTAACAAAACACTGCAAATGCAATAGTTTTCAAGTTACAACTGATTAACTCAACAGCTATACTCTGTAAGTAGCTACAGCTCAGCTATGCAATAAGAAAATACTGTAAATGCAAATATTTTAAAGTTACAACTGATTTACTCAACAATGAGAACCTCAAAATAGCTGTAGCTCAGCTATGCCATGGGCTACATGTCTGTAATTCCACTATGTTATAGCTGATTCATACATACAGGAATAACATATTAAGCAAAATTCTCTAAATGCAATAGTTTTCAAGTTACAAGCAATTTACTCAATAGTGAAAACCTCAAAGTAGCTATTACACAAGGGAATCTACTAGTGGTCTAGTACATATATGCAAGAAATAATAATAGAGAATGAGAAAATTGTGATAAAGTGTTAAAATTTTGAAACTTTGGGTGGGGGTACCTCTCTTATAATGGCTCTCTGGAACAGACGAACAAACAGATCTGCATGCCTTGAACAAATTTTCAGCCTTAATAGTTAAGGTATCTTTAAAAAAACAGCATGTCTCTGGGACTTGTGGTTTTGGAGAAGAAGTTGTTCAAGTGGACACGTATTGTTACATATATGGGCACTGTGTCTGTGCATTATTTGATCTAATTCTAATAGTACTTTTATAGCGCTTAATCTCTATCTATTGACAGACTCTAAGACGCATAAAGCCAAAAATCAGATATCGTAATCGTTAAATCAGCAGGGGTCGGCACCACGGAGAAAGACGACTATTGACAGACTCTAAGACGCATAAAGCCAAAAATCAGATATCGTAATCGTTAAATCAGCAGGGGTCGGCACCACGGAGAAAGACGACTATTGACAGACTCTAAGACGCATAAAGCCAAAAATCAGATATCGTAATCGTTAAATCAACAGGGGTCGGCACCACGGAGAAAGACGAAATGAAAACTGAGGAAAAAACTAGGGTGGGTTGGCTTTTTCAAAGAGGTAAGTTTTCTGAATGAGGAGAGAGATTTAGCTGAGAATACATCGTCAGGGAGATCATTCCAAATCATCGGAGCATCATATGCAAACCTAAGGCCAAAATGCTTTTTTGACTTATATATTGATGCAAATGTGGGACCTCAAGCAAAACACCCTGAGATTGACTTCTACGCGTTCTGTACATACTGTGTCTAGGTTTAAGGAAAGGTTCGAAGTATTTTGGATGGCCACTATGTAGAAACTTGTACACCAAAAGGTCAACCTTGAAAATAGAGCGATGCTTGATAGGCAACCATTGAAGACTCTTTCTTACAGGAGTGATATGTGAGTACTTGGTGGTATTTGCCACGATTCTAACTAGACTGTTCTGAACACATTGGAGCCTACGAAGGTCAAGAGCAGAGAGACTTCTGAAAAGAGAATTACAGTAGTCTAGCCGACTTCCAACCAAGGCATTTGCAGCCAAGAGTGCAGCTTCACTTGTAAGATACCCTCTGAGTCACCTTAAATCCCTGATATGAACAAAACAAGCCTTACAGATATTCCTGACATTGCAAGAGAAGGAAAAATCAGAATCAAACCAGACACCAAGGTTCCTAATTGCCTCGGCAGGTGACAGGAGGGTACCAAGTATACTGACTGGGAAAATTTTGCCAAGTTTTGTATGGATATTTTTTTAACCGAACAGAATAAACTCTGTCTTATCAGGATTAAGTTTAAGCTTGTTTACTGAGAGCCACTTTCCAACATCATCCAAGCAGTTTTTCAGCCTTTCATCTAAGCTTTATGTGTATGTGTTAACATCTAAAGTAAGGGAGTTATTGATTTTTGTGTTATGATGTTTATAGATTGGAGGGAATCTCTCTAGGCTAACCTCAGTGATGTTATTTATAGATTTGGGGAAAGCCTACAAGGTACCTGTAGGTTCTAGAGCTTACTCACTTGATCTAGTTACTGATGTTAACTTCAAGTCTGTTCTGTAACATTCTAGATGCTTCCATAATGATATAACTGTTCGGATTTTAGTACGCACCGCGGAGACGTTTTTTTTTGTAAATCATAGTATAAACCCTGTTTGGTACATAAGTCTAGGCGAATATAAGGAGTTTTCAATATATATTGCAAGGAAACTAAATAATATCCACAACATGTGTAATCTGTTTTTCTAATACCAATGTTGTAGCTTGTATTTGCATGCTTATTGATAGTACGGGTATTATCACCCATTTAGCGGGAATTATCGGCCCAGATTTATTGCGAGTTATTTCTAATTTATTGATATTTTAGTCCATTGTTGTTTTTCACTGTAGTGGCTGTCAATATCCCCTGAATATCATTATCATTCTGCAGTTTCTGGTCACTCCAATTGTTGTTTTTTCACTGTTGTGGCTGTCAATATCTACTGAATATCATGGACTATTTTGTACTTTTTAGTCACTCCAATACTTTCCTTTAGCTTAAGGCCATCCCCTCTTTGATTCACTTTAGGGAAATTGTTTATTCTAGAGGCTCAGTGAGGAGTGTAGGGTGCCCGTGAGTCGCCCATGGGACGGAATTTAGAGTGGACAAACTGTGTCACATTAACTAACTTAGAATTAAGGCATACTGGTGTTACTCCTCACAGTCCTGTTCTTAGTTTAGGGAACTGGAGTGCAATGAGTACCATCCGCTGGTTGTTCCTCTTACTGTTGTTTTGGAGAAAGTTAGTATGCAGTGATCCCAATGTGTTTATTCCGTTGTCTGCTCATGGTCTTACTTCATTACCACACCCCTACAGACTCCACAGCTGTGTCCTGAATACACATCATTTCCCTTGTGTGGCTAAGCTTTGTGGTGACATCTGCCTTAATCCTGGACCAATCTCATTTGGGGTGGTAAATTGCCGATCTGTAAGAAACAAGGGACCCTGCATCAATGATACTGTAACAGTACATTCTGTCGACATTCTTGCTGTCACTGAAACACATATTCGCCAGGAGGAAACGGATAGTCTTCTACATTCCATCACCCCGACAGGTTTCAAATTCTGCCACAAACCCCGTATTCATGGTCGTGGTGGTGGTGTTGGATTTTTTATCAACAAAGCTATACAGTTTAGATCTGTGGATACACCTACTTTCAGTTCCTTTGAAAATATTAGCATTGCAATTGGGTCTGCAGCTCAACCGCTTGTGTTGACTTGTGTTTATCGTCCACCTGGCTCATGCTCTGACAGTTTCCTGGACCAATTTCTCAATCTTTTAGAATACTTATCCTCAGTTTCTCCCTCATTCCTAATTTGTGGGGATTTCAATATTCATGTGGATACTTCTTCAAATGATAGTATCAAATTCCAGAACTGTTTAGAATCATGCAATATAACACAAAATGTTCAAATGGCTACCCATCTTCATGGTCATATCCTAGACCTTGTTCTCACTCCTACTGATGCTAGTGTCATTTCCAATGTACGAGTTGCTGAATTTATTTCTGATCATGCTCTTGTCCTTGCTCAGCTTGATTCAGTTAATCCTCCTTCACATATTAAGGCAAAAGTTGTCACCTTTAGGAGGTATCATAAAATTGACATGGATAGTTTCCGTAAGGATTTGGGAAATAGTGCATTCGTAAAATGCCCTGGTGATACAGTCAGTGGTTTGTGTGAACAATACTTAGATGATTTGAGCAAATTGCTCGACAAGCATGCACCATTGGTTACTCGTACTTTTACTAAGCAAGCTACTGGTTGGCTATCTGACACCGGCTGGCAAAAACCATCAGGCGACAGCTGGAACGAATCTGGCGTAAAGATAAATCTGCCTATAATCGAGCTACACTTCGAAGACAGATTGCCCGGTGCAATTCACTGGTCAACAAAGATAAGGCAAATTACTTCAGAAACCTGGTCAGAGAAAATGCTAACGACTCCAAGACGCTATGGCAGGTCTTGCATTCTGCACTGCACTGCACTGTAGTCCTGAAGCAGTACTCCCTTCTCATGAATCTAAGAAAGGTCTTGCTGACTGGTTTGTCACTTTCTTCAGTGACAAAATAGCTAAAATCAGAAACTCTTTTTCCTCTAGTGACTCTCTCACTCTGCCTCCCCCACCTGATGTACCCAATTTCAGCTGCTTTAAACAAATTTCTCAAGAGGAAATTAGAAAAATTATCATGAAGTCACCCACTAAATCTTGTTTGTTAGATCCATGGCCTACATTTCTTGTTAAGGAATGTATTGATATTTTACTGCCCTCTATCACCAGGCTTGTTAACTGCTCATTGTCAGAAGGTATTGTACCTGATGAGTTCAAGAAGGCTATTGTAACCCCATTGATTAAAAAGTCATCACTACCACCCAATGACTTAAAAAACTACAGACCTGTTTCTGGGTTGGGCTTCCTATCCAAACTTGTTGAACGTGTTGTTGCTTCTCAATTGAATGACCATGTCAGTTTGAACGGACTAGAGAATGTCAGGCAATCTGCCTATAAACTGGGTCACTCAACTGAATCTGCATTGCTCTCAATTAAGAATGATGTTCATTTGGCTTTTGCTAAAGGTGAGGCTACTGCTGTCGTTCTCTTGGATCAATCAGCAGCGTTTGATACTATTGATCATGATACGCTACTTAATTCTCTTAGCTCCTGGTTGGTGTGAGCGGGGTTGTCCTCGATTGGTTTAAGTCTTATCTCTCAGACCGTGTTCAGTGCATTAAGATTGGGTCAATTTTATCTGATGCCAAAAAGTTGTTGTATGGTGTGCCTCAAGGCTCTGTCCTGGGGCCAATCCTTTTTTCACTCTATACTACTCCACTGAGTAAAGTCATACGGAATCATCCTGGTATTAGTTTCCAGTTCTACGCTGATGACACACAATTGTATGTACATCTCACACATAAAAATGTTGCCTCGGCCCTTGATAAGCTGTCACACTGCCTTGAAGATGTAAAGAGATGGCTCTGTACAAATACGCTCAAGCTAAATCCTGATAAGACCGAATTCATTGTGTTTGGCTCAAAGTCTCAGCGCGAAAAACTTAATCAGTCCTTCCCGGTCAACATACTTGGTAATCTTATATCACCAATAGATGCAGTTAGGAACCTTGGTGTCTGGTTTGATTCAGATTTCTCATTCTCTTGCCATGTTATGAAGGTCTGCAAGGCTTGTTTTGCTCAGGTCCGGGATCTTAATCGACTCCGAGGACATCTGACACATGAAGCGGCTCTTATGGCTGCCAATGCTCTGGTCGGAAGTCGACTTGATTACTGTAACTCTCTGTTCAGAGGTCTCTCAGTTCTAGATCTGTGCAAACTTCAATGTGTTCAGAATAGCCTTGCCAGAATTGTTGCCAACACCACCAAGTACTCACACATCACTCCAGTTAGAAATGCACTACATTGGTTGCCGATTAAGTACCGTTCTATCTTTAAGACTGCCATGCTGGTATATAAGTTCCTACACAGTGGTAACCCCAAATACTTTGAACCCTTCCTGATTCCCAGACATAGTGCATATAACACACGTCGAAGTCAATCTGATGGCATATTTCTTGAGGTTCCCCACTTTGCTTCAGTTTTCAAGTCTCGAAAACATTTTGGACTCAGTTTTGCGTATGACGCACCTATGATTTGGAATGACCTTCCTGATGAGGTCCGCTCTGCAAACTCACTTGCTTCTTTCAGGTCAAAGTTGAAGTTATACCTCTTTGGAAAAGCATACCCACCCTAAATTTCCAATCTCCTTCTGCTTTCTCCGCGGTGCTGACCCCTGCAATGTCTCTGGTTTTTGAATATTGAACAATGTTTTTGTGTGATGCACCTTAGAATCTGTCTTTTGACAGAGATTAAGCACTATAAAAGTGCTATTAGAATTAGAATATAAGGAGTGCACATCTGACCACAAGTGAACTTAGTATTGGCTGGCTATAACAAAGGCTATTATGTCTTGGAATATAATATTGGATATATGTGTAAAGTGCTTGTGTTGCTGTGAACTCTTACTGGAATGAAATGTATACATTGTCTGGATAGATTTACTATACTTTGGATATTTTTGGATATTGGAGAGAGTGTCCATATGTTGGAGCAGACAGTACAGTTGTGCAAACTCTCTGAATATCTCTAGACATTCTGTGTGATTGGATATAAAAAGGATAGCAGGACAAGGACATTTCATGTTATGGAACATTGAACAGATCACAGGATACAGACATCTGTGTATTAGTGAACATTGGACAGATCACAGGACAGACCACAGGACAGACCACAGGACAGATCACAGGACAGATTGCTGGATATGGCGGATAAACTTAACTGTCAGTCACAGTGGTCAGGTCATACCAGTTGACTGTAATCATTACTTTTAGGTGTTAAATAAATTTGTTAAGTTAAACTTTTTGTCTTTTCCTGTTGCAACTTAAAAGCAACCAGTAATTGCTACCATGCTTGCTCCGTGACCGTAACAGCATGTGGGCGAGTATGCATACGCAGACGCCGCAGAGTGATGCCATAATGTCATCTGACTGACAAGTCAACTGACATAAGAAACTTGACAAAGCTGCTCACTTTATTGTGAGCTGGCAGTGTATCCCCAAACATAGCAAACCTGTAGAAGCAATAACAAAAGAGATCAAGGCAGTTTAGGGTTTTAGAAATGTTGTTTCACCTTCAAGGAGGAGTATAAAAATAGCATCAGAGATGCCCGTACCCCACAGCCTGGGGAAATATTTTTCAACATCATGAGATATAGAAGTAGTATAACAGTACAAAGTTCAAGATACTTTCAGAGCAGTGTCAGTTATATTAAGCTCCAAATAATGCTTAAGTAGAGAAAATAATATCTAAGGAAAAGAAATGTATGTAAAGATGAAGTATTAAAATAAAACAATTCAATAATAAAATGACAGCACTTATCAGTAAACCAAAAATGGCCGAATTATGATTTGGATGTTTTGAATATTCCCCATGCACACAGAAGTGGCAATACATTCAATGAATGCTTATGTGTGGTGTTGGAAAAAAGCCTGTGGCTCACTTCATGAAATTCCATCTGTTACAATGGGAACTTGCAAAAGGAAATTTTTTATGAATTCTAATATGACTTTAACAGTGCTTAATCTGCATCAACAGAAAGACCCAAAGGTGCAACAAGATTTTAAAGGTCACTACAGCAAGGTCAAAGGTCAAATCAAGGTCACACTATGACGTAGAACACCTACACCCCTAACCAATGTCCCTACCAAGTATCAACTTCCTACACCTTATGGTTTCCAAGATATAGCCAGGACCAGGTTTTTTAGGTCAAGTTCACTACGGCAAGGTCAAAGGTCAAATCAAGGTCACACCATGATGTTGCACACCTACTACCCCCAACCAATGTCCTCGCCAAGTATCAGCTTCCTACACCTTACAGTTTCCGAAATATAGCCCGGACAAGATTTTATAGGTCAAGGTCACTACGGCAAAGGTCAAAGGGCAAATCAAGGTCACACTATGACGTTTCACATCTACACCCCCTAACCAATGTCCCTACCAAGTATCAACTTCTACACCTTAGATTTTAAAGGTCAATACAGCAAGGTCAAAGGTCAATCAGTGTCACATCCTTACATTGGAAACACCTAAAACCCTCAACCAATGTCCCTACCAAGTATCAACTTCCTACACTTTACAGTTGCTGAGATATAGCCCGGACAAGGTTTTATAGGTCAAGGTCACTACGGCAAGGTCAAACGTCAAATCAAGGTCAGACCATGATGTTGCACACCTACAACTCCTAACCAATGTTCCTACCAAGTATCAACTTCGTACACCTCACGGTTTCCGAGATATAGCCCGGACAAGATTTTATAGGTCAAGGTCACTACGGCAAGGTCAAAGGTCAAATCAAGGTCAGACCATGACGTTGCACACCTACTAGCCCCAACCAATGTCCTCGCCAAGTATCAGCTTCCTACACCTTACAGTTTCCGAAATATAGCCCGGACAAGATTTTGTAGGTCAAGGTCACTACGGCAAAGGTCTAAGGTCAAATCAAGGTCAGACCATGATGTTGCACACATACAACCCGTAACTAATGTCCCTGCCAAGTATCAACTTCCTACACCTTATTGTTGCCGAGATATAGCCCGGACAACATTTTCAAACTGAAGGTCACTACGGCAAGGTCAAAGGTCAAGTCAAGGTCAGACCATGACGTTGCACACCTACACCCCCCAACCAATGTCCCTGCCAAGTATCAACTTCCTACACCTTACGGTTTCTGAGATACAGCCCGGACAAACTATTTCCCGCCGCCCGCCCGCCCATCCAGACACCATGGGTGAAAACAATACCCCGACAGCCCTGGGCTGTCGGGTAAAAACAGGGGCCCAAGGTCAAATCTTACCACATCAGAAGATTCCTAGCCCAAAATAAATTCGTAGACCACAAAAGTAGATTCCATGCCCATGGTTTCCTATAGGTTTGTTTTACATTTCAAACCTCTAGGATCAATAACAAGTGAGATATAAGCACTTTAGGTTTGGCTATCCTTGTTTGACCTTGAAGTAGGGGCCCAAGGTCATATCTGATCTCATCAGAAGTCTCCTAGCCCATGATTTCTCATAGGTTGGTTTCACATTTGAAACCACTAGGGCCAATAATAAGCAAGTTATAAGCACTTTTACATTTGGCTATCCTCATTTCACCTCATTTTCAAATCTGTCCACCTCAGAAGATTCTTAGCCCATGATTTCCTATAGCGTTGTTTCACATTTCAAACCTCTAGGACCAATAATAAGTGAGTTATAAGCACTTTTAAGTTTGACTATCCTCAAAGTAGCTATTACTCGGCTATGCAAGGAGCTACAGGTCTGCAAGTTTACTAGGTTATAGCTGGACCAAAAAGTAGCTGAATAACATATTTACACAAAATTCTCTAAATGCAATAGTTTTCAAGTTACATGTCAAAATTATTGATGTTTTTGGCTCACCAGAGCATAACTTTGACTCCTGGGCTTAAAATGGCTATTACTCACTTGATTTTGACCCTAGGTCTACAAAAAAGATAGGGTGGTGAGATGTCATACCCACCAATTGATGCACTAAATATAAAATAAATCTGAAAGAAACTGTGCACTACAGCTTGAACACAAGCAATAGTCAAACTTTTTGACATTTTTGACTGCCCAAAGCCTAATTTTGACACCTGGCCTACCAAAACAATAGGGTGGCCAGATCTCTGCCATATGAAGCCGCTTCCAAAGTTTAAAAGAAATCCCAAAAGAAATGTGGCTTTTAGGTCGAACACAAGAAAATCTCTGTGTACACATACGCGGATGATGACCAAGCATGAATCCATAGTATCCCCGCTTTTCGGGGATACAATGACATATCTGTGAAAATAAGGAGAATTACACTGAAAACTGATTTTACGTCAACAAATGTGCTTCAATAGTAAGTTTTACTCATGTTATGTCTAGAAATATAGATTATTTTAATAGCTTCACGTATATGTAGTGTAGTAGTCTGTTTTGAATTTCTTAAGACAGTCCAGCTATAGTTTGGTAACCAGGCATCCCCTCACATCCTTACTATGTCTACTGATTATAAAAAAATTGGAAACAATTTGAAAAAGTTTCAACTGTCTACCTATTCATTGCATACAATATCTGTGGATGGATACGATTATAGACGATGTGTACTCATGATATTGTGATTGTCTCAGTACTCAGTAAGTAACCCGATTCACACTACAGGGGGTATCACCCATGGTATCCAGCATTTGGGGAAATGTCCCTGTTCTTGGATCACAGTCTGATGTCCGTAGACGACCTTGTGAGTCAGCGATAAACCGTCCATTACCTTGCGAGTCCTACTGAACTTCTAAAATAAATGAAATTTCCACCTCTGATTTTGGTACCAGGAACATGCGCAGAGGATTTTCTTCCACGGTAATCGAAGGTGTGGTCCACAGGTGTATATAAGGTTGTGATTCGGTTGCCTTTTGGTGTAATACAGCAACATAAGGTGAGTTAAGGTATTGGTTGTTTTACCACGTGTTAGTCTGACAGCTACATAACATGAGTTAATTGAGGTTGATGGATGTTGTATCTCGGTGACCAATATTTGTAGTACTGTCATCCGACTGACGGTTAAAACACCATGTCCAATCAGTGGCTGTCTGTCTGTAGTGTGAACAACTCCGATGATATGGGGCGACCTGGGGGCGGTTCCGCCGCCGAGAAAAACTTTTAACCGCGGGACATACCGTCTGTTGTGTGAATGGGACAAGACTCCAATGAGTATTCTAAGGTACAAAATCAAGAATACAGTACTCTTTCCTAGTTACTTTGACAATTCTACTTGACTTTTACAGTGCTTAATCTCCATTAAAAAAGAAAGTGGCAAAAACCAAGAACAAATTTTAATTTCAAAATATCTGCAGACAAGGAAAAAGGTACTTCCCATGGAGAAATTGTGTGAGAAATCAACCATTTTTGTATATATCGCTGTAAATTACTTGCAGCAAGTACAAGTACTAAATTTTAACCTTTTAGCCATTGTTATGACGATATATCACAATGTGTTACTGATTACGTCACTGTTTACATACCATATTCGCACTTGACCCCATAATAGCCCACTCTGCAAGCTTCACAGTTGCCAGTCTCACGATCACACAAACCTTCCTCACAATGTGCAGGACACTCTGAAATATCGGAAATATTGCACAATTACGCCATACTCCACAGCAACTGTTACTTCCCTATGGAAGTACTACCAAATGAGTTAATGAATTTAAATACATTTTGCAGGGCTGTAGTTTACAGACAATTTGGAAAACGAAACCAAATTCTGAAACTATTCCTCAAACACCTTTTGAATCTGAACATATGTTGTCACTGTCAATACTCGGTTCTTCTTACAAATTTACCTGTGGTTTATGTAAAATGTAACAAATTACAGAATGAAGAGCACAAAAAGCTTGAAATCAGATCATATACCAGGATCACTCGTTGTTATGCCAATAGTTGACTAAAACCTCCTTCCAACTTTTGTAAAATCTATAAATCAATAAGGAAACTGAACACACAATCAGAAGTAAACCATATTATTTTATAAAAATCACCAAAAACATTTTCTTCAAAAGGGAAAATACATACATTTTACTTCCTTTGGCTCAGATCTCTGCCTTACAACAGTTGTGATTGCTCTTCTTGTTGACATAAATAACTGATCGGATGTTTTACCAAAAGAACATGGCCGAAAGATGTTTCAGTCTACATGTGTGAGCCGTGGTACACTAAGATTTATAGAAGTCTGGTGACAAAAACATTCTGAGTCACATATACAAAGAAAAACAATGCCAAAAGGGGGTTTGGTCCACTAGCATGAGCTGCAAAGCCCTCAGAGACTGCAGTAGTGCACTGAAGCCGGTCACCCATCCAGGTAATAATTTAGCCTATTGTTGCTCAACTTCGATGAAGAGACTGGTACTCATCAAGGAAACAGATAAAGAATAAGAAAAAAACAACAAATTATCTCTAGAAACACTGAAATTAAGGATCTTATTACTTCATTTATGATTAATAATAATAATACTGGGCACTTATATAGCGCTTTTTCTATTATTAGCTCAAAGCGCTTTACACAGTATTACACCAGCAAGGATAGCTATTCCTGGTAACCTTACCTATTGTTGCCATGCAAGGCCAGTATCCCTAATAGCTGGGTATCCATATTTCCCCTGGGTGGAGAGAGGCACAGACCAGGTTAACATCTTGCCTAAGGATGTTATCCCTCATGAAACAGTTAGTGGGGGCATTAGTGGGGATTGAAGCTACAGCCCTTGGTTTATCAGTCCAACACCCTACCAACTGAGCCATATGAGACCCTTAAATTACCTGATTACTTAAATGCCTAACCCCTACTTTCACAAAAATCTGGCTTTGACACTCATGGGTGTAACAACGAGTGATCCCAGTAGAATAGAATAGAATGAAAACATTTATATAGTGCAAAATTGGTCGAGATCCAAATTAGCGCCCACCAGGGAGATGTACTATGGTGGGGAATATGCTAGTAAAACAAATAGGTCTTTAGCTGGCTGTGTAAACCTGTTATTGTTTGTTGTGATCATACTGATTGTGGGAGTCTGTTCCATTCTGTGGGGGAAGCCATTGAAAAACCCTGCCTACCAAAGGCCTTTTTGTGAAAGACTGAGGAAAGAGATAGACGATTTTCATGAGTTAAACAACTGGTTTAGACCATGGATGATAGGTATATGGGTTGAGAGAATTTAATAGCCTTAAAAGTAATTAGATTGTACTTAAACAAATTGTGGTATGAGATAGTGAGCCAGTGTAGTTTTGAAGAAAGGGAGTGACATGACTAGTTCTATCAAGCCTAAAACAATTGTACAAAGGGCATTTTGAATCTTTTGGAGTTTAGCTACATTGTATTTACTTACGCCATAAAGTAGGGAATTGCAGTAGTCAAGTCGACTGCTGATCATTGAGTTTGCAAGCAAGGCTGCAGTCTCCACACTAAGGAATTTACAGATACATCTTACGTCCTTAAGGTGGAAGTAACAGGTGTGACACATATTGGTTATGTGGTTGATGAGGGACTCTCTGGCTTGTCTATCACCAATGATAATAAATTCAGTTTTTTCGGGGTTCAGTTTAAGTTTCACACGAGCTATCCAGTATTGGGACAGAGCCCTGGGGCACACCATATGGGAGTGAAAAAGCATCTGAAAAGCAATTACCTAGCTTAACCTTCTGTTTGCGGTTTGAAAGATATGATTTGATCCACCTCAACACAGTGCCATTTACCCCGAACCAATCCCTGAGAGAAATAAAACAAGAGGAGAGTGCCCGTGAATGGGCACTGTGTCAGCTGAGTGTTTTTGATTTGTGAAGGTGATAATGAGAGGAAAGCATAATTATCAGGGAAAGTGCTGTACAGAAATACAGTAAATGGTAATTGAACAGCAAGTTCAAAGAAATTCCGAAGCTGAGAGAAGAAAAGGACAAAAAAGTTGTGCCCTGCAAATGGTATTATGAAGGAAAGTAACAAGGTAACTGTTTAAGCGTAAAAAGTAGGTTAAAACATATTTAAAGAAATACTGCAAATGCAATATCCTCGTTCAACCTTGAAGAAGGGATCCAAGGTCAGATCCAACCACACAAAAACATTCCCAGCCTAATATTTTCTATAGGTTGGTTTACCATCCCAAACCTCTAGGACCAATAATAAGCGAGTTATAAGCACTTTTAAGTTTGGCTGTCCTCATTTGACCTTGAAGGAGGGGTCCAAAGGTCAAATCCGACCACACCAAAAGATTCCCAGCCCATGATTTCCTATAGGTTGGTTTACCATCCTAAACCTCTGAGACCAATAATATGCAAGTCATAAGCACTTTAAGTTTGGCTATCTTCACTTGACCTTGAAAGAGGGGTCCAAGGTCAAATCTGACCACACCATCCCAGCCAATGATTTCCTATACGTTGGTTTACCATCCCAAACTTCTAGGACCATTAATAAGCGAGTTATAAGCACTTTTAAGTTTGGCTATCCTCGTTTGACCTTGAAGGCAATGTCCAAGGTCAAATCCAACCACACCAAAAGATTCCCAGCCCATCATTTTCTATAGGTTGGTTTTCCATTCCAAACCTCTAGGGCCAATAATAAGCGAGTTATAAGCACTTTTAAGTTTGGCTATCCTCGTTTGACCTTGAAGGAGGGGGTCCAAGGTTAAATCGGACCACATCAACAGATTTCCAGCCCATGATTTCCTATATGTCTGTTTACCATCTCAAACCTCTAGGACCAATAATAAGCGAGTTATAAGCACTTTTAAGTTTGGCTATCCTCGTTTGACCTTGAAGGAGGGGGTCCAAGGTTAAATCGGACCACATCAACAGATTTCCAGCCCATGATTTCCTATATGTCTGTTTACCATCCCAAACCTCTAGGACCAATAATAAGCGAGTTATAAGCACTTTTAAGTTTGGCTATCCTATTTTGACCTTGAAGGAGGGGTCAAAGGTCAAATCTGACCACACCCAAAGATTCCCAGCCTGTGATTTCCTACAGGTTGGTTTACCATCCCAAACCTGTAGCACCAATAATAAGGGAGATATAAGTACTTTTCATGACTGACACCTGTGGCGGCCATCTTATTTTTCAAAATAAGGCCAAAAATATTCCCAGTCAAGATTTTATAATGAGGAACATATCCTGCGAATTTGAGATCTCTACCCATAATACTCTTTGCTCTAGAGGGCTAACAAAAGTCCTTGTTTAAAGTCGAATAAACGTCCCTGGCGGCCATCTTGTTTTTCAAAATGAGGCCAAAAATATTCCCAGGCAAGATTTTATGGATATTAATACATACTGCAAACTTGAAAAGGGTAGCTATAATATTTTTTTCGTTAGACCGGTAATGGTGAAATCTCTCTACACACTGCGGCTATCCAGTGTATACAATGATTTACTCAACAGTGAAAACCTGAAAGTAGCTATTGCTCAGCTATGCCATGACATAGAGGTCTGCAATTTCTCTATGTTATAGCTGACCAAAAATTATGTCAATAACATATTTAAACAAAATACTCTTAATGTAATAGTTTTCAAGTTACAACTGATTTACTCAACAGTTATAACCTCAAAATAGCTATTACTCAGCTATGCAATGAGCTACATGTCTGAATTTTTACTATGTTATAGCTGACCCAAAAATAGGTGAACAACATATTTAAGCAAAATACTGTAAATGCAATAGTTTTCAAGTTACAACTGATTTACTCAATAGTGAGAACCTGAAAATAGCTGTTGCTCAGCTATGCCATGAGCTATAAGTCTGTAATTTCACTATGTTATAACTGACCCAAAAGTAGGTGAACAACATATTTTAACAAAATACTCCAAATGAAATATTTTTCAAGTTACAACTGATTTACTCAACAGTCAGTACCTGAAAATAGCTATTGCTCAGTTGTGCCATGAGCTACAGGTCTGTAATTTCACTATGTTATAGCTGACCCAAAAGTAGCTGAATAACATATTTACACAAATTTCTGTAAATGCAATAGTTTTCCAATTACAATTGATTTACTCAACAGTGAGAACTTCAAAGTAGCTATTACTCAGCTATGCAATAAGCCACAGGTCTGGAGCTTCACTATGTTATAGCTGACCCTAAAATAGGTGAATACCATATGGAAACAAAATCTCTAAATGCAATAGTTTTCAAGTTATAAGTGATTTACTGACCAAAAATTATGTCAATAACATATTTAAACAAAATACTTTAAATGTAATAGTTTTCAAGTTACAACTGATTTACTCAACAGTTATAACCTAAAAGTAGCTATTACTCAGCTATGCCAGGAGCTACAGGTCTGAAATTTTACTATGTTATAGCTGACCCAAAAGTAGCTGAATAACATATTTATACGAAATTCTCTAATTGCAATAGTTTTCAAGTTACAAGTGATTTTACTCATGATGGAAGTTACTAAAAAGCCCAAAAGTAGCTATTACTCACTTAGCTATTGAGACAGACACCCAAGTTATTCATGATGTTGTAGCTATGAAAAAAAGTAGCTGAATAACATATTTTAACAAAATGCTCTAAATGCAACACTTTTCAAGTTATAAGTCATTTAGTGCATGATTTCATGAATTTTAATGCATTAAAAATTATTAAAAAAATTTATTAAAAAAAATAAGATAGATCCAGGTCACATACTCACACAAGAGAATCTACCTCTGGCCTAGTACATATATGCAAGATATGGGAGAAATCCCTGCATAGTCACTGAGAAAATTGTGATAAAGTGTTGAAATTTTCACACTTTTGGTGGGGGTACCTCCCTTGTAATGTCTCTAGCAAACAGACAAACAGACAGATTTGCATGCCTTGAACAGTTTTTCATCCTCGATAGATGAGGTATCTTTTAAAAGAAGCAGCATGTCTCTAGGCCTTGTTGTTTTGGAGGAGACGATGTTAACGCGTACACATACGCCCATGCCACAGAGTGACGACATAATGTCAGCTGACTGACAAGTCAGAGAGGTCCAACAATGTTAGTGCAACAGCCTTACCAGAGTCCATCGAAGCAGCAATGTCATTCTGGATTTTCAGGAGTGCTGATTCCGTGCAATGGAGTCTCCTGTAAGCGAATTGGTTAACATTGGAGAGCTCCTCACTATCGATGTAGTTATTTAACTGATTAGCCACTACTTTTTCTATCAGTTTGGATATAAAACTGAAGCTGGATACCGATCTGTAATTTTTTTAGGAGATTTCTGTCTAAGTTAGGTTTCGTGAGAAGGGGGGTGACATATGCGGTTTTGAAACTGTTTGGGAAGCTCCCTTCTCTGAGTGAGTAGTTTATAATATTGGTTATTGGAGTGACCAGAATGTCCACACACTCTTTGATTAGTGCAGTTGGTATTGGGTCCAGGTTGCATGATTTGGTGGTGGATGATTTTAGGATTTTGAGGATGTCGCCCTCAGATACAGGCTCGAAGGAGGACAGGGCAATGCTGTTACTATTTGGTCTTGTGAGGGAAACAGGCATTGATGACTTTAGTGCAACTCTGATTTTCGCAATTTTGTCACTGAAAAAATGATCAAAAGTGTTAGCTAAATCAATAGGACTAATATGATCGGGTAGGATGATAGTTGAGGATTTGTGTAAGATTTTCTTGAAAGTGTTCCACAGAGCCTTGGGATTACCATTATTTTCAGCAATAACTGTAGAATAGTGCCTGTGTCTTGACTGTTCCAGTAGCAAATTGTAGCGATTGACAGCAGCTCGGTATCTACTCCGGTTAATTTCAGAATTATTACTGCACCATACTCGCTCACACTTGCGCTTGAGACGCTTTGCTGAGAGGATGTTCGAATTCAAGAAGCCTTTGTCAGGGTGCAATGGAGCCATTTTCCTCTTGATTGGGGCATGCTTGTCAAGGTGTTGAAATATTGGTGACTGAGTAAACTGGCTGTTGTGTGAGGATGTTTGATTAGATCAGAATTCAGGATGTCCTCTCTGAAGTCAGTGATGTTTATCTTGTGAATTTCCCGAGTCTTGATAGGTATATTGACCGAGAAAGTGATGGCAAGATGATCAGACAGCCCAGCTGTAACCATGGCGCAAACTGCCTTTGAGAAGGTGTCCCTCACACATACGACATCTAATATATGGCTGTGAATGTGCGTTGGGGAATTAATAATTTGGGTGAAATTGTATTAACAGAGGGAGTCATTGAATTTCTGCGACCAACCATCCCGTTTATCCAGGTGTAGATTTAAATCACCCAATATTATATTTTCACAACATGATAAAGCAGCACCTTCGACAAAGGAACTGAAATCCTCAATGAAATTGACTTTGGAAACATTGGGGGGCCTATACACAGTATGAAAAAAATGTCCTGGGCATTGCACATGGATAGGAGAATAGATATAGACTCAAAGGTATTGAAACATGGTTGAGGTAGGACCTTAAAATCAATATCATCACGGATGAAGAACCCGACACCACCACCTCTCTCCTCCGGGCGTGGGACATGAGTACATTTATAACCAGGAGGAGTGACACTTGCTATAAAGCTGTCTGTGTCATCTGGTCGAAGCCAGGTCTCAGTGACCGCAATAATATTGGACTTGTTGCTATTAATGAAATCTGTAAGAGCAACAGACTTGTTTCTGGTGGATCTGATGTTTATCAGACTCCCAGTTAAAAGGCTAGTGCTAGAGCCAGGATTAATACTGACATCCCCTGACAGGATCAGCAACAGAGACACCCATGGGCTAACATGTTTGTAAGAATGTGTTACCCTACGAATATGTCCTTGTACAGCCAAAAAGGCATAGTTGACCCTGTTGAGACATGGGTGAATGCCAGACTCAACATGTATGGTGGAAAAGGCGGGGAAAGAAAAATGCAAACTTGAGGCAACAGGAATTGGTGTTGTGGAAGGGTTGTCAGTGGTGGTGTTGGTTGCCTGAACAACCAGCAAAAAGCAAAGACAGAGCCAGAAAGTGCAATGTATATCCAAAAAGGAATACCAAAAATAAAGAAAACTAGAAAAAAGATGGAATAATAGAGAACCAAACGACACAGACAAAATATAGTGCGACAACTAGGTGTGTATAGAAAGACATTTACAATAATATTTATGGATTAATCAATGAAACCGGTATTAATAATAGAAATAAAGTCCTCAGTTTTGTGATTTATAACCCCCAATAGTTCACAAATTCACGAGTCCGTTATTCGCCAGAAATTTGTGAATTATCAGGGGTTATAAATCACAAAACTGAGGACTTTATTTCTACAATAAAACAGATACAGACCAGGAAGGTGTGTAAAATACGCTGTGAGATTCAAAACATGTCTCACCTGGCAACCGCTTAAACACCAACAGTATTTACAATAAACTCGGTTCAAATATAAACATTGACTGGATGTCATAAAAGAAGTCCAGTTATAATTTCTAATTAATAATCTAAGGTTCTATAATAAAAAAAACATCAAATACAAGAAGAAACTTTCAGAAAACAGAGAAAATACACAAGTTTTATTATTATCCTTGTTAAGTTGTAACATTTTGGTTTTCTTAACCTTCAGTCACATCATTTAATTGAATATGACTTGGTTTACCACAATCAACAGAAAATCTATTCATTGCTATTCTTTCAGTATCACTAGCAGTATCAGCTGTGCAGCCTGCAATCCATCTTAAACCAAGACATGACTGAGGTAACCATCTTAGTCTAAATCAAGGCTCAAACTTAAGCCAGGAATTTACATGTAAGACTTAAAGCTCTTCAGTGAACTCTACCCCAGCTCAAGTTGTGCTCAACTATGGCTGTGTTTGTACATCATTTATTCTCACCTGTAATACAGTCTAAAGTAATGTGCATGGCGGCTGTTCTTGATCTTCTATTTGTCCAAGACAGCTTGATCGCGTCACCTGGCTTCCAGTTGTTGTCTTGAATATTTTCATAGAATGCTCTCTTAAGGTCTGAGTTTTGAAGATCAGGTGTCCGGGCCCTGTCCCACCATTCATCATATATGACCCCTTGTGATCCCTCTGGGTAATGGATACCAGGTACATCATCCTTCTGAATGTATACTGTTGTATCTTGACTTATAACCACAGTCTATAAAGAAAAAAAAATCATCAGAATTGGCCTAACCCATAAAACTAGGACCATCCATTCCACCAATGCAAAACTACTCTGATTCTGAGATATTGAAAAGCAGTATTGCAGTATTATTATATCAATGATGAACTGTCAATGTTAACAATGGAGCTACAGCGTCGATGAGTGGGGATGACACGGTATATCAAAAAAGTAGGTGGCCAATGTATGTCACAAAACTCTCTAATTCAAGAATATTGTAATTAAAAGTGATTGACTCAAAGCTACTGAGTTACTGAGTTACCTATAGAGAAATAGCTGCACAAATACAACATGATACAAAATCACCAAGAAGTAGGTGAGCAACACATTTGATGAAAATCCTTGAAATTTAATAGGTCTTATCTTGAAGTTACAAGTTATTTGCAGAATTGAATCATTTTTATTTACAAGTGAGTTACTGAATGGTGAACCATTAATTTAAAAGTAGTTATTGCGGAGTTAGCTGGCCAACAAAGTACATCAACAAGTAGGTACACAACATATGCAAAGAATTCAATAATTTTGTAGCTATATCGCTGAAAATATGCTATAACAATGATCATCAAGAAGTGAACAACAAGTGTGACAAATATCCTCTAAATTTAAAAATGTTGAAGTTACAATAGATATACTCATTCACAGAATGTCAAAATAGCTTTTTCTGAGTTAGCCATGGAGTTACAGCTCCAAAAATATGCCATGATACAGAACCTCAAAGAGTAGCACTGTAGATGTAACTGTTAAAGGTAAAAAGGAAAAAGCCATTAGAATTATTCAAACATTTCCAAAAATGGAGATTAATGACCACTCAAACCTGTCAAAAATGCACTTTTAGTACTGCGATATTGACAACAGTATTAACTAGCACAGCTGACATTGCTTAAAAAGACTGGGAATACATGTTAAGCATTTAAAAATCCCTGCCTTCACCAATTAAGCTTGTGTCTAAAGATCCACCCTTTTAAAAGAAAAAAGCCCTAGTACTTTTAAGTTTGGCTATACTCTTTTGACCTTGAAGTAGGGGTCCAAGGTCAAATCTCACCACACGAGAAGATTCCCAGCCCATGATTTCCTATAAGTTGGTTTACCATCCCAAACCTGTAGGACCAATAATAAGCGAGTTATAAGCACTTTTAAGTTTGGCTATCCTCGTTTGACCTTGAAGGAGGGGCCAAGGTCAAATCTGACCTCATCAGAAGACTCCTAGCCCATGATTTCCTATAGGTTGGTTTAACGTCCCAAACCTCTAGGACCAATAACAAGTGAGTTATAAGCACTTTTAAGTTTGGCTATCCTTGTTTGACCTTGAAGGAGAGGTCCAAGGTCAAATCTGAACACACCAAAAGATTTCCAGTCCATGATTTCCTTTAAGTTGGTTTACCATCCCAAACCTGTACAACCAATAATAAGTGAGTAAGTGCACTTTTACATTTGGCTATCCTCGTTTGACCTTGAAGGAAGGGGTCCAAGGTCAAACGTGACTACACCAAAAGATTCCCAGCCCATGATGTCCTATAAGTTGGTTTACCATCCTATACCTCTAGGACCAATAATAAGCGAGTTATAAGCACTTTTAAGGTTGGCCATCCTCATTTGACCTTGAAAGAGGGGTCCAAGGTCAAATCTGATCACAACAAAAGATTCCCAGCACACGATTTCCTAGAGGTTGGTTTGCCATCCAAAAACTCTAGGACCAATAATAAGGGAAATTTCAGCAGTTTTCATGACTGACAGAGAAACGCCCATGGTGGTCAACTCATTTTTCAAAATGAGGCCAAAAATATTCTCGGTCAAGATTTTGTAATGAGGAACATATCCTGCGCTATTGAGATATCTACCTATAATACCGTTCAATCTAGAGGGCCAACAAAAGTTTTAGCTGAAAGTCGAAAAAATGCCTGTGGCGTCCACCTTGTTTGTCAAGATGAGGCCAAAAATATTCCCCTGCCAATTTGAGAAGGCTAACTATAATACTTTTTTCATTAGAGTGGTAACAGTGGAATCTTTCTACACACTGCGGCGGCATAACAAAGTGAAATCCATAGTATCCACCATACTATTATGTCGCATCAATCCATATATCTGTGTCAGAGGAGAAATATGTCTCAAATGTGGCAGCAGAACCATTCTGGCAGGGCAAATGTCAATGTTATACTAAGATCACAAAATTACGTTGCATATCTACACCCCAAACCAATGACCGTATGAACTAACAATTTCCTACCCCTTATGGTTTCTGGGAAACATGAAAAGCCCAGACAATATTTTAAAGATCATGGTTGTTACAGCAAAGTCAAATATCCAATCAAGGTCACCCCGTGACATTCCACACCTATAAGCCGGCCATATTCCTGTCAAGTACCAACTTCCTGCACCTTACTATTTCTAAGATATCACTATGGCAAGGTCAAAAGTGAAATCAGAGTCACATCATGATAATGACACCCTCCACCAATGTCCCTACAAAGTATCACCTTCCTACACCTTACAGTTTCTGATATATAGTTGAGACAAACTTTACAGGTTAAGCTCTCAGGCCAAATCCAGTTCTCATCTAATGTCCCTACCATGTATCAACTTAATACACCTTATGGTTTCAGAAATATAGTGATTAAAGGTCCAGGACACTATAAGGAATCTTTCAGAACAGACTGAGTGATGTAAAGCTGAAGGAAACATAACACTTCAGAAAGAGAAAATGACCTTTGAAGAAACCTAGTGTCTGTCTGGGGCACTGGTTGGGGCTGTAGGTGTGCATAATCATTTTGTGACATTAATTTGACCTTTGACTTTACCACAGTGATCTTGATCTGTAAAAATCTTGTTCAAGCTCTATCTTGGAAACAGTAAGGTACAGAAAGGTTAATACTTGCTAGGGACATTGGTTGTGGTGTTGGTGTGTGAGTTCATAATGTGACCTTGAATTGACCTATGACCTTACCGTAGAGACCTTGACATTTAACCTTTGACATCTTGTCCAGGCTATATCTTGAAAAAGTTGAAATGTAAAAATATGATACTTTTTAAAGTTATTGCTTGGAGAATGCAGTTGTGCAAAGTCATAGCGTCATCTTGATTTGACCTTTGCCCTTACCATAGTGAAAGGTAAGGGCAAATCTTTTGTAGGCTATATCTTGGAAACCTTGTTTAGAAATTTAATACTTTGTAGGGTCATTGAGTGGGGGGTGTAGGTGTGCAACATCATGGTGTGGCTTTGGTATAATATTTGACTTTTGCTTTGGTAAAATGTTTTGTGGTGCCATATTTGAGACATGTTGCTACCACAAAGATATAGATTTCTGTAACTGACTATTAAATGTACTTTTACATAATTTAACTACAGTCAAGCCTGTTCATGTGACCACTCTTAAATAGAAACCACTTGCTAGTTATCACCACTTTTATTTCCCCAAGGAAATTTAGATACAAAACATATCCCGAATAGTGTCCACTCCTCCGTTGTGACCAGAGACCACAAAACTCATTCCCAGGGATAGAAAAAAAAACTCTATACAAGAGACCACACAATGGAGACTGGAGGCTAACATGGGTACTGATAATTATGTTATGGTGAACTGCCCACATTGTCAATTTCCAGATACATATTCAATTGAAGGCTATAGCTTCCACCTAATAATAAACACAGATTCTAAAATACCTGCCTATTTTCTTTGACAATTAAAACATTCAGTCAAGTGATTTCTATATTCCTTTTTAAGAAAGTTTAGAATATGAATAGTTGGGGAAGAAAAGGGGGGGGGGTGTAGATTCCCATAGTGTGGATGAATGAAAAACTGAACTGTCTGAACTTTGGAAGGGCTATTTACCATAAGACAGTTACAGTGTGATCTGTGTAAAATAAGAAAACAACCATCTTTAAATGGGTATTACCAATAAAGGACAGATTTAAGTAGAATTAGTTACGGTCATTTTTAATTCAAAATGCCTTCCACCTGTTACATGTACTTGTGTATATTTGATATTTTGTTAACGTCGCCCAATGTCGGCACATCCGTCGGTCCAACGTTGGCTGCTGACGTTGACCCAACGGCTTTTTGACCGGTGGTCTGATGTTGGGCCAGCCACCAGCAAAAAAAATTTACTCAATGTATAGCATCAACCAATCAGACTGCAGCATGGTGTTATGGGGCCATTGTTCAACAGAAGGCAAGTGATAGACAGATTGTGGTAGGATAAGTTAGTTAAAGGAATCCCTGATAAGTCACATGATCAAACATTAATAATGGTGGAACAGTGTCATAATGTGATAGTCCATAATACAATGATAAAATTATAATGTTCGCAATAAATTTTTTCAGTGTGAATTTATAATGAGAATATTATTTTTATGTCTAAAATTGTTAAATACTTAGTTAAAATCTGTGGGCTCATTGAAATATGATTTTAGACATACCATAATATATTATTTTTTACTAAGTTTCTCAATATCCCCTATTATTGCTCACCGTCATCTTGAATAAAAATCCACCGTTGGCCCAACGTTGGCATAATATAGAGATTCTAACCTAAGTGGTGGTCGGCAAGCCACCGTTGCCGTCACCGTTGGCCCAACGTCGACAAAATCTGCAGACGATGCGACCAATAGCTAATGTTAGGCAACATTGGCCCAACGTCGGCAAAATCTGCCGACCATGCGACCAACAGCCAACGTCGGTCCAATGTCAGAATGATATCGGGGATTCCACAATGGCAGTAAGTTTGATCCAGTAAGTCTTACCATTACTGTGTTACTTACTTCATTGTTATCGATCCCTGGCATGCTAATGTTAAAAGGATTGTGGATTTTCAATGCTCATTGAATGGAGAAAGATATTCAGTGAAAAGAATTCATGCAATGGTTTCATTTCAGGACCGACCCTTATGAATGACTTTTTTTAGCATATCCCTTTGGCGGTGCTTATACACAAGTTTGACAGTATATCCTTAGAAATTTTAAAAAGAAACTAAGAAATTTTACAGCTTCATTAGTTTTAGTTCTCAAATTAATGCTGCCATCTTGCTATTGAATTGCCTTGTTTTGATATTTTGTCTTTGTAAACATATGATATTGGCTCTTTCACATTTTATTATCTCCTGCACCTTTAAATAACTTATATTCTCAAAGTTTCCTGACTTTAGTACTGTATCACCTCGTGGTATTCAATGCTGTATCCCAGGGCTGTGGGGTACGTACATGTCTGACGCTATTTTTTTAATTTTCAAAGCCAGTTCTTTCAATTTGTAAGATAGTGTAAGTACAGAATCCTTAATGAGGACAATTAAACTCACAAATGTTGACATATTTTTGTCAGTATTTTCACAAGACTAGTCTCAAAATGGGATTGAAATTCTGACTTAATCTCAGCTTCGGGAAAAACAAACGATACTAAAAAATCATTTGAAGAGTTCCGGCTTCTGCCTAGGCGGAAAACCTCAAATATTGCCTTGAAGTGCAACAATAAAAAATCCTTATAAAATGCCTGGATCCAGACAGTGATAGCTATCTCCCCCAAATAAACTCATCTGTTACTTATGCCATTGTCAGTGTTTCCTGAAAATTTCATCAAAAGAAAAAAAAACAAGAAATACAAAAACAAACACACAACATTAAGTAGACATCCTCCATAGTGGAAGAAGTAATTTTTGTGTCAGTCATTCATGAGTATTTATACTTCTGAAGACTTTTCACATTCCAAAGTATGTGTGTTGAAAACAAACTGAACCAACAGTATTTATCTAATTTAACAGTTGAGACTTTTTGGCTCAGAGCAGTCTCAGTTCAGTCAGCTTTTGTGAATCAGCATAATAATTTGAGCATAATACTTACCTGAGACAAAACATTCAGCCTTGACCCAGTGCGATATTGCTAAGTCTGAGAACTTTTGTGAATCAGCCGCTGAGTTTAAGATGTATCCCTATTTTTTATAGAAAAGCTACATCTGGCATGCTGGCAGAATGCACATACCTGCAGACCAAACCCATTAGAATGGATCAATATTTTCCCGACCATCATGTAATTGTTGTATTGTATTTCCCGCCAGAATGATACGTATACATTTCCTTCTCTGACCGCATAAAATTGGATTTCACTGACACTGCCAGACTTTGTAAATTTCAACTGTGAAAACACATATAGGTGGTTGGAAGGTTCATGATTCAACATCCCAACTTCATCTCTGGGGTCTACCTTCAGTGTGTAACAGTCTGAAAACAATGAAGATCGTTTGGAATTTTTACATGACTATGATGAAATATGTATAAATAAGAAAATATGTCATGTGAACATTTTTGTTTTATTTCATGCTCTAGTACTCAAAAATTGTGATTTGAAAGTTGAGAACAATAACTAATCTTTAAGAAATCATAGTGTAATAGTAAATTCAATGAAAAAGTATATAAATTTGCAAATTTAATAAGTAAATTAAATTTTTATAAGTTAATACCCTATCCAATGGACAGACAAGGCAAGGTTACTAGGGACCTAAGTGAACTCATGAACAAACTAACAAAATTTTTCCTGGCCTGGATCGACCTTGAAGTCAAGAAACCCTGTAAGGCCATGATCTGTTACCAGCAACCGGTTACCTGGGGCTGTACCGACATTGGCCCCCTTTTTAATAGACCTGCTCTGACATATGGGAAGAGAGGGATGAGTTCAGTCCCATAAAAGGAGAAAATAAACCTCCCAAAGGAAGAACAGCACTTTTTTTTTCTTGTTTTTTCACTTTTTATGATTTTTTTTAAACCTATGTGTACACATATGAACTATTTACACTATGCACATAAAATTAATACAAATCTCCTCAATATAAGGGCTACTTGTGGATTTGCTGAGCAGCCACTACTGGGCCCAAGTGAAAAAGCTCTGAGGCAGCCCAAGCCACATCCTTCAAACAGAACTGTTTGAAGGTTTGGTAAGATTTCCAGTGGCAGGCTGACAAAATTTGTTCTAAGGAGATTCCCAACTGGGAGGCCTTAGAAGCAGCAATGGCCCTGACATCATGCACTTTAACCTGATGTAGGGTGAGGGCCTCCTGATCGGAGAGCTTATAACAAAGGATCACAGTCTGTTTTATCCATGAGGAGATAGTGGCAGGTGAGATGTCCTTGTCGAAACCTTTCTTAAAGGAGACAAAACCCAACTCCTTGTTCTGCCTGAGGTCTGAAGTCCAAATAGTAGCACAATGCTCTGACCGGACAGAGAGACCTGTCAGACTTGAGTGACTTATCCAGAGTAGGGGCCAGGGCTGGTATAAGGACTGGGACCACACTGTCAGGACCCTCTTTGACCAGCTGATATTTAGAAAAAGAAGCTGGGTGATGGATACAGGGACACCTTTTCCTAGTCTGACTGGTGTCTGATGTTCTTATTTTGCCAGGCATGGATCTCACTTCTACGCTTGCCCTACCCTAGGGCCAAGAGGAAAACAGTTTTGAAAGTCAAATGCTTCAAAGACGCCTCTTTAAGGGGTTCAAATAGAGCCTTTGTCAGCTGGTGCAGTACCAGGGAGAGGTTCCAGGAGGGTATTTTCCCAGTTTGTCAGAAATTGCTGACCTGTAACCATCAATGGTACTGGGCTGTAACTTAACTTCCTGTCCTGAAACAGGTACATAAGGAAGTCAGTCACTGACTTTAAAGGGGCTGCCCTGAAGTCCACCTGATTACGGAGGCACTAATTTGTTAAAATGGCCCACTTTGCCTCATAGTTTAATCTGGTTGATCCTCTCTGAGGAGCCTCCGGGACCCTGGGATGAATGACTGGTGACCTGTTTTCTGGAACAACAGGTCAGGATTCTCCACAGAAGGGCACACAGAGGGCCCAACTTCATCCCACCCTCCATGTTTATGTGGGCAACCACTGTGGTGTTGTCTGTAGCTATGAGAACTACGCTGTTCTCGCAGAGGTCTTGGAACCTCTTTTACCGCCAAAAAGACCCTCTTTAGTTCCATATAATTTATCTGCATATTGCTTTGTGGAAGTGACCAGTAGCCTCTTGCTGTGTGCTCATTTACTGAGCACCTCAGCCTCTTTTTTCTGTAGTGCATGTTTTAGTGGGTGTAAAGGTTGACCTGGAAGCACATTGTTTTCCTCCAGCCACCACTTTAAATGTGGGTGTAGCAACCTCAGGATGGGTATGATCTTTTCTAGGGACTCTGATACCCTCCAGTTGTTTTTGAGATGCCACTGGATAGATCTCATGTGTAACCGGCGAAGATTAACTTGCTTGTCTGTGGTTCTGCCATCTGTCCTGAGTGGACTGGACCTGGCCACTTTGAAGGTCAAACTGGTAATCTACGAAGTTAAAGACTTGTTTTGAGATCAGCTCAGATATTTCCAAATTTACTGGTCAACCTAAGTTTTGACATAACTGGACTAGTTCTTGGGTATGCTGGAGACAAACTTGTTGGCACCTGGCTCTCACCAACCACTTGTCTAGGTACTGGTGGATTCTTATACCCTTGCGTAATGCCATCAGTTTCACCTCTTTTGCTACAATAGTGAACTCCAAGGGGACTGTGGACAGTCCCAATGGCACTGCTTGAACTGATATGACCTGCCCTGGATATAAAATCTCATGTACTTCCTGGACTGATCCTGTATTGGTATATGGAAGTACACATCCTTGAAGTCTATTGAGGTCACCCGTTCTCCTTATTGGAGAGGGGTCCTGATGGTTTCCAGTGTTTTCATTTTGAATTTCTTCACCTTGAGGAATTGGTTAATTTGCTCAGATCTAGTAGAGGTCTCCATTTCTTGTTGGGTTTAGGGACCAGAAATAGTCGGTTGAAAAACCCCGGAGATGTTTGATTTTTGACCAGTTCTACTGCGTTTTTACTTGTAAGCTGATGTAATGCCTCCAACAGATAGAGGTTCCTGTAAGGATTGACATAACAGCTTATAATGGTCGGTGACCTTGCCAATTTGGGTTGGGTCCAAAAGGAAAGGGTGTAACCCTCCTTGGGATTTGAATTACTTTTGGGCCAGCACCCAGATCTTCCCAAGCTTTCCAAAAGTTTTCTAGTCTGGCCACTTCAGGTAGGTTTGCGACAACAGCTGGGACATTTGTTACATGTTTGGACAAAAGAGAATCGACACAGGAAACATCTTTCACATATTATAATTTCTCTTTGTAACAATTTAAAATGACGGGACTTACATCTTTCTTTTCCAAAAGCCCTTTTGCAATAGGTACATGATTTAAAACATTTAAGTCTGCACTTAAACTGTCCTGTGTCTGAATGTTCATTGTCTCTCTGAAAACAATGGGAGACTGAGGTAACTGATAATGGTTTACAGTCTGTTTGTTCCCGGGCAGCAGTCCTGCTTCCAACATATTTAAACAATAATTGTCATTTATAAGACTGCTGCCCCTCGGCTGCTCTTGCCCTTGGTTTTCTTTGCTTGGCCACGATTCCCAATATTCTTCCAGGCTGGTCGGTCTGATTTCCTGTTATCTGTTGTCTGGACGTTCATAGGGATGGAAGCAACCTTTCTTTCCTGGATGTACCTGGCCTTTGCTGTCAAAGTTAGCAATGTGCTGTTCTGCTAGTCTGAGGACATCGTCAGGAAAAAGTGTGGCCATTTGTAGTGGAGCAGTCCAAAATGCAGCCAGAGTATCCAGTTTGATTCCAGGTCTAAGAGGAGATAGGTAGGCATCTCTCCTGGCCAGAGTGGTATTAGCCACTGTCATAAAGATGAAGTCACTGAGGTGCTCCATTGTCTTGGCCATGTTGTGAGTGATGCTGGCATTGAGGCCCATGAGGAAATGCAGTTCATCAGCAGCAGTGGAGATCTTGGTTGAAGACTTGCCTTTCCTAAGATCCATTCAGATAGTTTTTAACTGGGACTGCATGTTCTCTTGCACGCTATACAGGCATCTGTTGAAGCTGGCTGCCTGGTTACAACTAGTTGAGGGCTCAAGTGCCGACTTTTCCCACCTTCTCAGATTGTCCTGTGAAATCTCTCTTGAGGCTGGTGGGGTCGAGCCAATACCCGCCGCCCTGGCTATCCGACTGTAAGTAGTATTCAGTTTTGAAGCGTCGGAACTCCATGAGGACACAGTAGTACTAGCTCCAGATCCAGTCTTCTGATGGTTGGAAAACAGCCCATACCACTTCGCTTGAGACTTGGCTAGGCGTACAAACTGGTCCTTAAGTAAGCAACCTGCTTCTGAATTGCGTGAAGGGCAGTATTCAAAACTCGTGCAAAAAAGTTAATGGCTGTTGGGCTTGTAACTTTGGAAAGTTGGAAAGTTTTATTAGAACTTGATATTTTCCAAGACAGAAAAAATGTGAAAAACAAAGAAGTCACAAGTTGTATTGATTTGTTTTGATAATTGGTTCAAGTTAAGATGTACATCATTTTGACAGCCAGGGCCATAATAACTGAGACAGGCTCACAGCCTATTTAGATTCTCCACATATGCTTTCCCAATACCTCTTAATACATTCTGAAGCTATAAAAGCAACAATAAAGGAGATATAAGGCAAAAACTCCAAAGCAGCTATTTATGACCCCAGTTTGGCCCATAAGGGGGGGTTGGGGGGTAAAACTGACCGGCTATTTAGACTCTCCACATATGCTTTCCCAATACCTCTTAATATATTCTGAAGCTATAAAAGCAACAATAAGGAGATAAAGGCAAAAACTCAAAATTGGTTATTTTATGACCCCAGTTTAACCCATAAGGGGGGGTCGGGGGGGTAAAACTGACCGGCTATTTAGACTCTCCATATATGCTTTCCCAATACCTCTTAATACATTCTGAAGCTATAAAAGCAACAATAAAGGAGATATAAGGCAAAAACTCAAAATCAGCTATTTTATGACCCCAGTTTGACCCATAAGGGGGAGCCAGGGGGTAAAACTGACCGGCTATTTAGACTCTCCACATATGCTTTCCCAATACCTCTTAATATATTCTGAAGCCATAAAAGCAACAGTAAAGGAGATAAAGGGAAAAACTCAAAATCGGCTATTTTATGACCCCAGTTTGACCCATAAGGGGGGGTCGGGGGGTAAAATTGACCAGCTATTTAGACTCTCCATATATGCTTTCCCAATACCTCTTAATACATTCTGAAGCTATAAAAGCAACAATAAAGGAGATAAAAGGCAAAAACTCAAAATCAGCTATTTTATGACCCCAGTTTGACCCATAAGGGGGGGCCGTGGGGTAAAACTGACCGGCTATTTAGACTCTCCACATATGGTTTCCTATTACCCCCCAGTACATTTTATAGCTCTAAATGCAATACTTAAGAAGATAATAGGGGGGTTGGCCTAAATTTAAGGCTTTCAGATTGGAAGGTGTCAGAAAATCACTCATAAATGAGACATGAGGTGTGTCAGGTGTGTCAAATTACAAGGCTCTGTAGCAAGTAGTTTTTCCTGAACTGTGATGATGGGGGGTGTACTTCAAAAAATAGTTTTTGATCATGTGACCTTCATAAAGGTCAAAGGTCAAATTTAAGCATGCAGAAAAATTTTCCCACGCCTAAGGTATATGACTGCCAAATACGGTTTGAAACCTTCTAACAATAAGGGAGATATTCAAGGGAGACCATAATGCGGCCGCGGCGGTGGCGGCAAGGAAACTGAGGCGAAAACAAAGAAGCGCCCTTTCAGGGACGCTTAATTAGAGGCTTGTTAACCACTAGGTAAAAACCATAACTCTTGATTAACTTATTTATTGTCAAAAGTTACTCTATACATTCTGTACATTTTCAAATTAAGTTCCATGCCTAATTTTTCCACATGGATTCAAAGCCAGGAATGTAGTTCTGGAATGTAGTTCTGTAGTTCTGTGGATTAAAAACTAAACACCCCCTTCCCATCCCAACCCCCACCCAGTCCCCAAAATTTGTCACAGTATGTGGAAATCAACTGATGGGTAAACCCTCTTCCCCTTTCCTAGACTTGTTTAAATACTATTATTTGTGTAACCATATAAGGGCCTCTGATTTTCCCCAGTGAAAATTGGCCCAATTTTTATCTTCCTTTTAAAGGGTGACCAACACCCTCAATAGTTGGAGCAAACAAACTTGAGGCTTGGGGCTCAGAGGCGGTATTCACTAAAGTGGATTAAGATCAGATCAAGATCAGATCAAATTTGAGAAAAAAAGTTTAAAGTGAGCCAGGGGATCAAATAGCTATTCACAAAGCAGGGATCACTTAAGTTGAAAAGATAAAATAGAGCAGATTCATTTCGGGTGACAAACCCCAACAAATACACTTGCTTAAATATATCAAAGTACCTTAATGATTCCGTGCATATGCGTTGCACTTGTGTCACCAAATAATACTTTTCGACATCACCACTGGGTTCTGCTTCACAAATTTTCGTCCTATCAGATTGTTTGACACAAAAGCAATATGGCTACCACCGAAAAGATGATGAAAACAAGACAAAGCGTATAAATATTCCTCTATTAACCCTTATTTCATAAAAAAATCACTTCAGATATGTTACAAGCATCCGGGCTTGCATCTACGAAAATATAAGAGCCCTTCCTTAAACTTAACAGCAAATTGCTTGCGGCCAGGTGGCAGTTCCGAACGCTGGTGAAGGGTATCCATCTACCAGTGTGAGATTTAGTTTATTCATCTTCTTGCAGAGCCATTCATCCATGGACATTTTGACCGACTCTTTACCGGCTGTCTGAGCTTTTGGTCCTGCAAAGGGGTTGTTGTCTCTGATGTGGAAGTAGCGGCGTCCATGTCAGGGATGTGTGTCCACCCCATGAAAGACCGGATCCCCCTCATAGTCTCTCCGTATGTTTGTTCCTCAGAGAGGGTCTGGTCGGGGTCGATAACAGTGACATCAGGATCCTGGTCAGACTGTTCCCTTTCTTCCACAAAAATATTCACAGAATGTTGGTCGCTAAACTCGCTATCAGAGTGAGATGTTCTCTGTTTCCTAGCCAATGCAGAGGACAATTTGCTGGAGACTTGAAGTAAAGCAGGTGAGTCGGTGTCAGTCAAATCTGAGTTCTGGTGGGTGTTTCGTTGGTCCTTAGACGATTTGCTGCTTGACTGAGTACTAGAAACAGTCTGAGCTGTACCAGACAAATCTGAGATTGAAGGATGCTTGGACTTCTCCACTTTTGGCGATTTGCTGGTGACCTGTCTATGTGAGGTAGTGTGGTTGGCATCATAAAAATCTGAAGATGCTTGGTCGGAAGCCAGATGAGGTCAGATGGTAGGCCTGATGAATGGGTCATTAGACTTGTTAACAGCACCAACTGGTGGGGTGTGCGGTAGTGTAACTCTTACTGTTGAAAAGGTTGGTTCCGGTCTATGAAAGGTCTTTGAGAGGAGAAGTGCTTCTAGTCTGTTAAACCTCTCCAACCATTTCTGGTCTAACTCTTCAATCCTGGCATTGGTCATGGATCTGTGAGGTTTGGGAGTAGGTGACTTAGCAGACTTCTCTGAACCAGGCTTGGTGGGTCTAGAAGAGTGCGCTTTGGGCTCATCCACAGGATTTGCCTTCTTTTTCTTATCAGCGCTGGAACTTGAACCAGGGGACTGCAGCATGCCCTGGTCATCCACTGCTCCCACTGCCGTCACTGAAGATGGGTCAATGAGAGAGGAACTGTCTGAGTCCTTTTTGGGAGTGTCACTAGATTTCCTAAGTTCACATTTCTCTTTTTTCATCCTATAACTGGGTTTGGACAACTGAACACATTGTTCTTCAGGTAAAATGTTACATGAGTTGCAATCATTATGTGAAACACAAGGGTCTGAGCATTTACTTTTCTCTCTACAGCATGCGCAGAAACTAAGGCTGTCAAAACTAGCCATCAAGAGACCACATCCTTCATGTTTCTGGCCCGGAGCAGACATAATGATCTGAGTAATGTATGATATTCGTGTAAGTGACACAAAGCTTCGGAAACTATACACAAGTATTTCTCTTTAACTTCTCTCACAAAAATCTGTCTGCCCATTACATGCGCCAAATGAAATAGATGCTATGATGTCACACTGTCTAGACAGGAAGGAAGCGCGATGCACCACCTGGCGAATGCACAGTACTGGACCCAGGTCTGGCCGGTGGAAACACATTATGGCTTTTTCTGTCGTTTGGCAGGCCGGTCTGTGCCAACCAGATTAGCTATTGTCCATTGGATAGGATATATTAATGCAATAAAATATACTTTTTAAGTTAAAAGGTACATACTTTATCAAGTACCCTAAGCCATGCTAGTACCTGTTAAGTCCTGCAGTTACTTATCTGTAAAACTGACATACAATAATAAGTTGGATAAAATGTATATAGTTTTGGAGATAACATTCACAACACTACTGAGTATAGACAAGTAGAGCAAAAGCACAAGACATAGACCTAAGCATAGACCAATTATTGATTGGTTCTGCTGGTAGTCAGTACCACGGTCTTCTTATTACACACAGAAATAAAGTCTAGCCCTTTAACCAGCTGAGCTAAAGGGAATCCCTCAAAAGCCCAGGTATTAATGGAACTGAAATATGTGAGGATGTTACAATATTAAGGATATTAAGTACTGCAACACTCATCAAGTACTCAAACATAAGAAAAAATACTTAATGGTGGAAAACCACATCAGCATTTTAAAAATAGCATCAGAGATGCCCGTACCCTACAGCCTAGGGAAATATTTTTAACACCATGTGATATAGCAGTAGTGTATCGGTACAAAGTTCAGGATAATATCAAAGCACTGTAAGTTATACAAAGGTCCAAACAATGTTTAAGTAGAGAAAATAATGTCCGAGTGAAAGATAATGTAAAAATGAAGTATTAAAACGAGACAATTCAAAAACAAAAGATGACAGCATTAATCAGTAAACTAAACATTTTGACACTCTTTATCTACATCTGGCAGGAATGAATTATGGTTTGGATGTTTTGAATATTACCTTGCATGCAGAAGCGGCAATACATTCAATGAATGCTTATGTGTGGTGTTGGAGAAAAGCCTGTGGCTCACTTGATGAAATTCCATGTTACAATGGGAAGTTGCTAAAGTAAAATTCTTAATGAATTCTAATATGACTTTAACAGTACACAATCTGCATCAAAAACAGACCCAAAGGTGCAACAAGATTTTAAAGGTCAAGGTCACTACGGCAGGGTCAAATCAAGGTCACACCATGATGATGCACACCTTCAATCTCATTCCAATGTCCCTATCAAGTATCAACATCCTGCACATCACAGTTTCTGAGATATGGCCTGGACAACATTTTATAGGTCAAGGTCACTATGGCAAGGTCAAAGGTTAAATCAAGGTCAGACCATGATGTTGCATGCCTACACACTCTAACCAATGTCCCTACCAAGTATCAACTTCCTACACCTTACGGTTTATGAGATACAGCCTGAACAAGATTTTCAAACTCAAGTTCACTACGGCAAGGTCAAAGGTCAAATCAAGGTCAAACCATGACGTTGCATACCTACACCTCCTAACCAATGTCCCTACCTAGTATCAAATTCCTACACCTTACTTTTTCCGAGATATAGCCTGCACAAGATTTTATATGTCAAGGTCACTACGGCAAGGTCAAAGGCCAAATCAAGGTCAGACCATGATGTTGCACACCTACACCTCCTAACCAATGTCCCTACCAAGTATCAAGTTCCTACACCTGGCGGTTTATGAGATACAGCCCGAACAAACTTTTTCCCGCCACCCGCTCACCCGCCCATCCAGACACCATGGGTGAAAACAATACCCCGACAGCCCTAAAGGGCTGTGGAGTAAAAATGGACCAGATTATTGACATAAATAATTGACAAATGTTATAAAAGAAATTTTGCTCTGTGATCAGTTTCATTAATCAGTGGTCAAGTAAAAATATTGCCAATTGACATTTGTAGGTTCATTGAGCAAAGAATGTGTAGATATTTACTGAATCATTCATGTGCATAATAATAACAAGGATAGAAATTTGGTTAAACTTGAAAAAAGTGTCCAAAACTTTATAAACCTTGCCAATACTAATTCATACTTCTCCAGTACAATGTCTCCAATATAATTCTGAGATGATTTAAACAGGTAGATATGATTGTGAACAAAAGTCAATCATTATCTTGCATTAATGTGTCCACATTTTTAATTTAGCCATAATGGAGATGGCGCTTACAGTGGTTTTATTGATTTCATTTAGACACTGTAACAGTACACGATTCCTCACATATCAGTAAAATCCAAAGGGAGGCCTGAAGCAGCTATGTTCGCCATTTGTTCTAAAGTTATTTTAGACATTAAAATATTTGGGACAATTTTCATTACATATCCAAACATGTTATAAAACAATGTGACAGAGAGTCAGACATTAAAGATATGGGTATAAAGACGGTGTCTCATAGGAAAATGTGACCAACTGAGATGACATACACTTACTTTTCTTGCAGTAGGAATGGTTTGGATCACATTCTTCATACACACATCCCCCAGTATCATAGCGGCAAATCTCAGGCTGGCAGCTAAAGGAGGTACACTGGGTACCACAGTTGTTACCATAGTAACCAGGAAGACAGACTGGAATAATGAAAAGTTATTATACCTTTAATACAGAATTAGTTGAAAATGACTATAAATTTAGTTTTATAAGTACAATAAACAACAAAAACTCATTGGCTGATAAAAATGATATATAATTGCAGCATGAACTCCTACAAATAGGTTACAAAGAAGGAGCAAAGATTAAAATAACCAACATAATTATTCATCAACTCTGAGGCTACAGAAGTGTTCAGTGTGCTACTGTGCTATGCATGTTAGTCTTAACTGTTTGACAAGAAACAATGCAGATCTTTCATAAAAATTTCTGCAAAAATGAAAAAAAATGGGTTACAACTTGTAGTTACATACATACTTTACAGTACTAACCCCAAGTGACCATTTCACACACATTTGACTTTTAAAACTCATATCAGGGTCTCATCATGTGAGTTCCTCTGACCAAACAGTTGTGAAATCACACAGACCACTGTAAAGTATTGAGCATATGGCACAACTATATATCAAGGATCAGTACCTTGTGTTAGCCATATGCCAAAAAATAGCATCAGTCAGATGCCCATACCCCACAACGTGGGAAAATAGAATATGAGATATAGAAGTAGTGAAACAGTACACAGATTGGGATACTTTCAGAGCAGTGTCAGTGTCCAATTAATGTTTAAGTAGAGAAAATAACATCTAAGAGAAATTGCATGTAAAGATTAAGTATTACAACAAGACAATTCAGTAAACTAAAAATTATGAAGCTTTAAGATGTCTCCTATTTTGATTTTCATTTATATAGTCGAATTATGGTTGTATGTTTTGAATATTACCCATACATACAGATGTGGCAATACATGCTTTTATGTGGAATTGGGGCAAAACCTGTGGCTCACTTGATGCAATGGGAAGTTGTAAAACGGTTAATGAATTCTAATATGACTTTAACAGTGCTTAATCTACACCAAAAGACACCCAAAGGTGCAACAACCAGAATACAAGTAAAAAGATATAAAAGATATAAGAGAGATATAAAAAAGATATATAGTATCAGATATCCTCATAGAGACATAAAACAGCATCAGATATGCAAGATCAAAGGTAAAATCCAGGTCATACCATGACGTTGCACACATATAACCCTTGACCAATGTCCCTTCCAAATATGAACTTCCTACACCTTATAGTTTCCAAAATATAGTCCGGACAAGGCATTATAAGTCAAGGTCACTACGGCAAGGTCAAAGGTCAAGTCAAGTTTTTACATCTACACACCCTAGCCAATGTCCCTACTCAGTATCAACTTCCTACACCTTACGGTTTCCAAGACTTTAAAGGTCCAAGATTTTAAAGGTCAAGGTCACTATGGCAAGGTCAAAGGTCAAATCAAGGTCACACCCCCATACCTACACCCCCTAACCAACGTCCCTACTAAGTATCAACTTCCTACACCTTACAATTTCCAAGATATGGCCTGGACAAGATTTTATAGGTCAAGGTCACTATGTCAAGGTCAAAGGTCAAATCAAGGTCAGATCATGACGTTGCACACCTGCACTCCCTAATTAATGTCCCTACCATGTATCAACCTACACCTTATGGTTTCCTAGATCCCAGATAGCAAGACGCTAGTGGGCCACCGTTGGCTATGGGTGGCAAAATATAGCCAGTGGGCCACCTCTGATCCACTGCTGGACCACTGACTGTATTTTTTTTCAAAACTTTTAAAGCTTATAAATAACTTCATAAGCAACCTCAACTATTGTTTTCTGACATATTATTTAGCAATATTCAATGTTAAAACACATTATTTCAAAATATAAATATATTGCGTGGCCCACTGTTGGCCCACCAACTACCAAAGTCAGTGGCTTTAGCTCAGGGACCAGCCTATGCCCACTGGTGTCAAATTCCAGGAAAAATTAAATAAAATATGCATTTTCTGTCGCCAAACATAAGTTAATGTTATTTATATAACAAACTTATTCTGTACTCCTTCATTTTGGTCATTCAGTTTTTCCTCCACTTTATTGCTTATATATTTGCCACAGGTGGTCCACCAATGGCCCACCCACTACATAGGTAGTACAAGATCTATGATGGGCATCCAGTGGGCCACTGGTGGCAAATATTTTACTTTTAGTGAAGGTTAAAGAAAGATATCTTCATTTTTTGGATGTGATATAATTTTGTTTTTTTGATGAACCTAAAACTATCGCAGATTTTTTTTGTCTAACACATGCAACTATGATCTGTAAGAGCTATGTGTAGTTGGTGGACCAATGGTGGTCCTCTGGTGGCTATATCTCAAGCTCTGCTGAACAGTATTTGTTTTGACAGATCTTGAAAAGAGACTGTCTTGGCTTAAATACATTTCGTTTAAGTGAATTACTTTCCAAAAATTGTTGTTTTGAATTTTATTTCACAAAAAAATTCTAATATTTGCCACTGGAGGTCCATCAGTGATCCACTTTCTGCCTGAATGGTACACATATTGTTGGTCCAACGGTGGCCCACCGATGTCAAAGTATTGGATACTTTATGTATTTGCGTGGCCACCATTGGTTATGAATTGCAAAATATAGCTAGTGGGCCACCACTGAGCCACTGCTGGACCACTGACTGCATTCTGAAAAACATTTTTAAAGCATTATAAACCTTTTCATGAGCAACCTCATCTATTGTTTTCTGCCATATTATTTAACAATATTCAAAGTTAAAAACACATTATTTCAAATATAAATATATTGTGTGGTCCACTTTTGGCCCACCAACTACCATAGTCAGTTAGCTTTATCATTGGCTTGCCAATGTCATACCCACACCAAAAAAGCCATTGGGCCAACGGTGGCTGCCAACAGATATACCAGTGTTAGGCTAACGTCTGTATGCTCTCTGGGTTGTTGGCTAATGAAGGTGATCCACCGGGGGACCAATAGAAAAGTGTATCATTGGCTGCCAACAGTGGGCCATTGATGGACCACCAGTAAACCTTATTGTTGGCTGCCAACAGTGGACCACTGCCTATCAGCTGGTCACGCCACCACAGAATCACCATAAAAGGCACCCAACAGTGGGCCACTAGTGGGCCACCAGTCAACATTGTTCGTTACTGAAGGTGGTCCACCAGTGGACCAATAGAAAAGCTTATCACTGGCTGCCGACAGTGGGCCACTGATGGACCACCAGTAAACCTTATTGTTGGCTGCCAACAGTGGACCACTGTCTATCAGCTGGTCACGCCACCACAGAACCACCATAAAAGGCACCTAACAGTGGGCCACTAGTGGGCCACCAGTCAACATTGTTCGTTACTGAAGGTGGTCCACCGGTGGACCAATAGAAACGCTTATCATTGGCTGCCGACAGTGGGCCACTGATGGACCACCAGTAAACCTTATTGTTGGCTGCCAACAGTGGACCACTGCCTATCAGCTGGTCACGCCACCACAGAACCACCGTAAAAGGCACCCAACAGTGGGCCACTAGTGGGCCACCAGTCAACATTGTTGGTTACTGAAGGTTGTCCACCAGTGGACCAATAGAAAAGCTTATCATTGGCTGCCGACAGTGGGCCACTGATGGACCACCAGTAAACCTTATGGTCGGCTGCCAATGGTGGACCACTGTCTTACTCAACCAGCTGGTCACGCCAATGGCTAGCCACCAGCTACAGCCAATATCAGACTGACTGCTATGCCGCTGGTGGGCCAGTGGTGGCCCTACAGAGTCTCGCTATCTGGGACTTAGTTGGTGGACCAATGGTGGTCCTCTGGTGGCTACACCTCAAGCTCTGCTGAACGGCATTTGTTTTGACAGATCTTGAAAAGAGACTGTCTAGGCTTAACTTCACTTGTTTTAAGTGAATTATTTTCCCAAAGTAGTTGTTCTGAATTTTATTGCACAAAACAATTGTAAGATTTGCCTCTGGTGATCCATCAGTGGTCCACCTTCTGCCTGAATGGTACTCATCCTGTTGGTCCACTAGTGGCCCACAGACGGCAAAGTAATTGGATACTTTATGTATGTGTGTGTATATCACTGAGACACCGACATTTTGAAATAACAGATGTTACATCTCTGCATTAATATATATTTCTTTTTTCCCACTCTTGTGCCACAAATCTCTTCCAAGGTTTACCACTGGCAGCCCACCAACTATATCAGTGGTATATAAGCTATGATCGATGAGCCACTGATGGGAATTTTCTAATTTTCATCCGGATTTTAGATCGAATCAATAACATCATCTGAGAATTACACAGAAAAGTTAACAGAAGTGAAAGTTTCCCCTGTAAACAAACCATAAAACATGTACGGGAAAAAATATGATATTAAATCAAAACAATTAACTGGGGTTGAGATGTAGCCACCACTGGACTACCCTTGGTCCACTAGCTGCTGCATGTATATGTCCGATAAAATATAAAGTGTCTTAAATTGAAAAGAATAATTACACTTGAAACATATTCCAATCAGTGGCTGAATTACCCATGCCAACATTGGCCCAGTGAAGGCTTGCCAACCAAAACTCAGGCTGCCAAGCTTGGGCCAATGGTGGGCCAATGGTGGCTTTTTATTCAAGATGGCGGCGAGCAATAATAGGGGATTTTAAGACACTTAGTAAAAAATGATTCATTATGGTATGTCTAAAAATCATATTTCAGTGAGCCCACAATTTTTAACTAACTATTTTACAATTTTAGACATAAAAATACATTCTCATTATAAATTCACAGTAAGAAAAGTTGTTTCTGAACATTATAATTTTATTATTTGATTATGGATTATATCATCCTAAGATACTGTTCCACCATTGTTTATGTTTGGTCATGTGACTTAACAGGGATTCGCTCAACTAAAATTCACCCACAAGCTGTCAATTATTTGCTTTCTATTAAACAATGGCCACATAACTTCATGCTGCAATCTTATTGGCTTATGGTATACTATAGTGGTAGTAAAATTTTACCAGTGGCTTGCCACTGTCAGACCGACATAGCATCCGCCGGCCAAAAAGCCATTGGGCCAACAATGGCTGCCACCGTCGGACCGACGGATATGCCAATGTTGGGCCAACGTCTGCATGCTATCTGGGTTGTTGGCTGATGAAGGTGATCCACTGGTGGGCCAATAGAAAAGCTTATCTTTGGCTGCCAACAGTGGGCCATTGATGGACCACCAGTAAACTTTATTGTTGGCTGCCAACAGTGGACCACTGCCTATCAGCTGGTCACGCCACCACAGAACCACCATAAAAAGTTGATGGCACCCAACAGTGGGCCACTGGTGGACCACCTGTCAACCTTATCGGCTACTGAAGGTGGGCCACTGGTGGACCAATAGAATAGCTTATCATTGGCTGCCAACAGTGGGCCACTGAAGGACCACCAGAAAACCTTATAGTCGGCTACCAATGGTGGACCACTGCCTATCAGCCGGTCACGCCAATGGCTGGCCACCACCTACAGCCAATGACGGACCGACAGCTATGCCGCCAGTGGGCCAGTGGTGGCCCTATAGAGTCTTGCTATCTGGGATATAGCCCTGACAAGATTTTCAAACTCAAGGTCACTACGGCAAGGTCAAAAGTCAAATCAAGGTCAGACTATGACGTTGCACACCCACACCTCCTAACCAATGTCCCTACAAATGTCCCGGACAACCTTTTTCCCACCACCCGCCCACCTGCCAATCCGGACACCATGGGTGAAAACAAATCCCCAACAGCCCTAAAGGGCTGTGGAGTAAAAATTGATAAAGATTCTTGTCTTTCCAAAGTTTCCACATCAAAGTTATCGTTAAAGGCTACACTATGAACTAGAAATAGGAAGCCCTGTGAAAAAGAGAAAGTGAAACAACAGAGATATAGGTGGATTGCATAAAGGAAAACACATCATCATGTGTAATGTCCAACCTTGATGCTTGGAAAGGCTACTGTTTTCCGCTGTAACTTGGCACACCTTGGACACAAAATCCTGTTATTTTGTTATTATTTGTTTAATTTTGCGGATTTTTATTGATTAATATATACATTCACATAAGCGCAAATTATATTTGTACTTTTATAACAAAAAATCAAAATAGTAAACATTTTACAAGGCATTTTAAGGGACGATTATATAACTTCTACATGCAATCAACTTGGCGCAGTTTGCATACAGAAATCGCCGAAGATATTTTAATTGTTTCTGTCATCACTTTAACTCCCTTATTTAGTAGGCAGAAGTGCACGAGTGTGGGTGATAAAGAATAAGAATTAGGAAATATTCGGTCTTCCGTTTGGTGGCAATTTGAGGCATGTGCCAAGATACAAAGCAAGGCAGTATATTTACAGTTTTTTATTTTCCCCTAAAATCCAAATGGCGAAAATTGAAATTTTCCCTTTGCATAGGATACTCTTGTACTACCCTGTTGGTCAAACATTCACTTGAAATGGCTCTAGTTCTCACGGTTTCCCAGATATTTACAATTTTTTATTTTCCGTTAAAATTCAAGATGGCTACAAAAAGTGACAAAATTAATTTTTTATCTTTTGCACAGAATACTCTTGCAATATCCTGAGGGTCCAAAATTTGCTGTGAATGTCTATCTCTACCATTTTCTGACATATTAACAATTTTTTTTTATTTTCAGACAAAATTACCTCCAAAAGTGGTGAAAATTGAAATTTTGTACCCTTATACTACTATGTGGGTCAAAGATTTGCTCGAAATGGTTCTATCCCTAATGCTTCATAAGATATTTACAAGTTTTTATTTTCCGCTAAAATCCAAGATGGCCGCAAAAGTGGCCAAAATTGAAATCTTTCTATTTTCAATACGTTAATATTTTCAATATGTCCACCACAGCCTGGGGGGTCGCTGGACATAAACATCAGTTTTTTTTGTTAGCCTTAACTTGTAGAAATGTCCTGGATTACTGTACTGTAAGTCATCAACTTTGGAGGCAATCTTCAGATTTGTGCTGCTGTGGATTTTATCTAGTATCCTTCAAGTTTCTTGACAACTGTTTTCTTTTCAGCACACAGTTTACAGGTTAAGCTGGAATTTTTAAATGAACTGTAGCCAAAATGTTTGGCAATAGTTTCTGAGTTACATTCATTCAATGACATGTTAATAATCTGAACAAATAAAAAACACTGAGATAAAGACCTGAATAGACACTGTTTGCATAGCTCCCTCCACAAGTTTGCCTTTCATTACCATCACATGGCAGGTTGCAATGGCTTTCTTCACCTGGACCATACCTGTCATACTCATGGCCACAATAACAGGAAGCGTAATACTATAAAGAAAAAATCAACAAGAATTGCATGAGATGAGCTTAAGAGGCATTCCCTCTCAAAACTGTTCTTTATTAATTAATTATTCTGCACTAATTTCACCAACAGAAAAATACGAAAGTGACACAAATGTCACTTTAAATAAACAACAGTGGAAGTATGGTACCTTTTATTTAGCTTTTAAATATTATAGCACTTTTGACTGGAATGTAAAATACTATTGAGGGCAAAATGAAAATTAATTCCATCACATGTAGCTATGTCAAGGTCAATCCACTCCTCATAGAAGTGAACCAAATCAACATAATTAAGGTGGTGGGATTGGTCTGTACGAGTTGCAGGGATTCACCTCCATGTAAGGACTGGGCTTGGCAGTCACTGTACAACTAACCTCAGCCCTCTTGCATTCTTGTTCCAATTTGTATCCCCACTGAGAGATCAGCAAAACAAAACTAGCAGATGTTGTAAAAAGATTTATGAAAAAATAAATCATCAAAAATCTTTAAATATAAAAAAAAATTATGCCAAAAAGCAATGAAGATTGCCATACACCACAGCTCAGGGAAATACTTTTCAACACCATGATAAATAGAAGTTACATAGCAGAAAGATCAGATGTAGCCCTAAAAAGTTTTAAATTCAAGGTCACTACAGCTAGTTCAAAGGTCCCATTAAGGTCACACCTTGATATTGTACATCTACACCCCATCATCAATGTCCCTACCAAATATCAACATCCTACACCTTACTGTTTATGAGATAAAGCAAAGACAAGGTATTTGTGTATCTGTTATATCTGCCCAAACATCCATACAGCCACCTGAATGCCCATCCTTAATGCTACCAGTGAAAACATTACATACAGATTCTGTGGTTTGTAAATCTTGATACTGAGTCCTAGATCCTGGAAAGTATCCCTATTGATTCCAATTGAGTTCAGAATTACTCTATGTCCGGCAGTTTCTGAGATATGTCTGCATTTAAACAGAATCTATAAAGTCATAACAATAAATTATGGCCACCAAAATAAAAATAGATATAATCATATTGAGTCTGAGAGCCATTTACTAACCTATACTAATAAAAATTGGCTTGAAAGTGCTCTTTCTCAAAATTTCCGATATTGGTCCTTTAGGTTTTAATATTATTTGGGCAAAGATTAAATACCAGTAATCAGAATACTAATTGCAATAAAGATAATATTTACAAGAGGAGACAACATACTTATGCATTCACTTGAATAGAGGCAGCCTTAACCTGTAGTAAGTGTAGTTGTCTCTTTTCTAGGAGTTAGCCAATCTGATGGCTAATTAGGGATCAGAACTTCACAAGCACACACCCATACATCAATAATCATGTGTAAATCAAGCATATCAATACATATATATCTTCACACTTGCTTTTTTAAATGGAGCAAGAAATTTATATCCATGACATCAATACAATAAGGATTAAGATATATGTTGACATCCACGTCAACAATAATGGTCATGTCAAGACAAATCCTTAGCTAGTCGAAGGATGGAATGTCAAACACATCAACCCTTAAGGCCATTTAGTCCCTGGTGCACAAATGAACAAGACATCTGACATAATACTGACATACTTTTTTATTTCTGCTAAAATAACATTGCAGCCAAACTTTGGTTGAAATGTAAAAGTTTTCAAGAAATCATAGAGCAGTAATCCTTACTACACTGGAGAAAGTAAAAATTGACCAGAATTGCTGTATCTCTTACAATTTTCGAGATAAATGAGATTTTTTATTTCAGGCAAAATTCAAGACATTTACAACAGAGTGAAATGTCATAGCTGACCCTAAAGTAGGTGAATAACAAATTTGAAAGGAATTGGCTATGTGCAATAGCTCTGAAGATATAACTCTTGTACTCTTTCTATAATTTTGTTAAACTTAAGGAAATAGTCAATTAGTCACTTATTACTTAGTACATACCATTTTATAGGTAAGGAGAATGTAGCCATAAAAAAATATTTTAACAAAATACTCTAATTCAAATAGTTTTACAGTAAGTGAGAAATCTCTGTGACACACTAATACACACTCACACCCACAGAATACCTTTCATAATCTTCCTCCCTATCTATGCAATGACTTTACCTGTAAGCCAGCAAATGTGTAGCTCAAACTTTTACACTCCTCAATGCATTTATCGATGGTTGTCTCTGTTATTTTCACTTCATGCTCTAGAGCTCGAATTTGATAATCCTTGAAGCAACCCAGATACTGAGAAGGCTCTGCAAGACAGAAATTACAGCTACAGGCATAAGACCACTAATGTCATCAAGATTGTGAGATCATCAGAAAGCACTTGAAATTAAGAGATTACGATTAAATTTCAAATTGTGATATTTACAGATTCACAAAATATTTTAAGTTTAGGCGATCATTATGCCTAGTGAGTACAAAATTTATTAAATGCTGCAAAATGTACTCAATTTTACACAAATCTTTTCCTCTTTAAAAAAAGTTTGAAGAGTTTGATCTATGTTAAACATGGTACTAAATGGAAGTTTTATGACTGTAAACATTTCAGAATACCAAAGTAACATATTAAGCCTTTTATAACTTTGAAAGTAGACTTTCACCAAGTAATTTTGTCTTCTGTGTAATATATGGGCACTGTATGACTTTTGAAGAAACAGCCAGCCCTGTTTTTTTAGAGACTATCCCGGTTCTTCCTAAAAGTCGGACAAAAGCAGCGATTCTGTCGCCGCCTGGACTAATATCGGCGATGTTAATTCTAATTGGGAAGAAGTGAGGAGGGGTAGATGGCCAGCGGCGATAGTGGCGACAGTCCAAGTAAAGTGGCGACAGCGGCGATGGGGAGGGGGTGGGATGTAAGAGTACATAGTTGGCCAGCAGTTTATTGTCCAAGGCAAGTCGCGATGGCTGAGATGTCTTTTTATTTGCTATGGCCATGAGTTCTGTAAAGTATCAAATATCAAATGCTGGTACACCCATATAGTGAAGAAAACGTGAGGCTACAATGGGGTTTCTAACAATCTCTTACAAATATATAATCCAGCAGTTTACCCACTAAACCCCCACCTGGAGCCTCACGTTTCCTCAATTAACAGCCACAAGCGGCGATCGCCTTTATTTCTGTCCAACTTGGAAATGGGGAGGGGGTTTTGGGGGACGTCAATGAGGAAGGGCAGTTGGCCAGCAGTTTATTGTCCAAGGCAAGCGGCGATGGCTGTGATGTCTTTTTATTTGTAAAATATTGCAGGAAAGCCCCCCTCCATCCCATCGCCGCTATCGCCGCTTAGTCCAAGTAGAATTCCAAGTTGGACAGAAGTCCGAGTTTTAGAATGTACCGACTATCCCCCTAACTAGAGAATGCTAGTGGTATAATGAACTCCTCTAAGTTTCCAATTTAAATTTAACTATTCAGGTCACTGATGGATACACATACAAACACTTGGAGCAAGTCTACTCTGAAAGCATTGTCATATCAGTGTGAAAATATGGTGATTGTGATATAATTTTTTTATATTGAGGATTTTTGTGCAGTCAAGTAATATATCCATACACTAACATCCAGGCTAAACTTATCACAACGATCTAGGTATAGCCTTTAGTTATGGAAAATGGTCATAGAAATGATCTCTGTATAATATCTGACTTTGATACACATCTCTTTCCTACCCGTCAAATTTTTGTAACTAATTCAGACATTTAGGGGCCAGTTTCAGAAAGGGTCTGTTCAGACTTAACAAGTCTTAGGCTAAGTAAAAGACATAAACTGGAGCCTATAAACTGTAACAGCTAAGACTGGTACATAGTTGGATTCACAAAAGAAGTCTTCACCAAGACCAGGGAGACTGATTTGCCAAATAGCTACAGCAGTCTTCTGTGTCATGTGATGCATTATTTCTACGCAAAATAAATGACTGGGGACATTGATGAAATTTATCTTTAAAAAACTGCTGGTTGTAATGAATAACCTTGTAACCATTCTATTCTACTCTATTCTGTACTTTTATAACGCTTAATCTCTGCTAGGCAGACTCTAAGACGCAACACCAAAATCAAATTTTAAAAAATCATCTGTCCATAGCCGTTGCAAGGTCCAGTACCATGGAGATGCCAGATAGAGTGTATGCTAAGTTGGAAATGCCTTTTTGAAGAGATACAATAATTATTTTAACCTTTACCTGAAACAGATGAGAGTTGGGGCAGAACAGACCTCATCAGGCAAATGATTCCAAACCGTGGGAGCATCAAAAGCAAAGCTGTGGCCAAAGTGATTTTTTGATTTATGTACAGATGGACAGAATTGAGGAACCTCCAAGAACCTTTTATCTGGATGGTTATATCTTGTAATATATCTTCCACACCGGGTAGACACAAAAGGACCAAAATAACTGGGATGACCATTGTGAAGAAACGTGTAAACTAGAGTGGCAGTTTTAAAGATACAGCAAAAAATTCAACTGGGAGCCAGTGGAGTCGTTTGAGAATAGGAGATGGCCGTGTGTACTTGTTACAGTTTGTAACAATCCTAGCTGCCAGGATAGCAGCCTCATCAGTCAAGTGCTTTCTATCCCACCTGAGATTACGAATTTGAATGAAACATGACTTACAAATATTGCAGACACAATCAGCAAAGGAGAAATTACCATCAAACCAGACACCAGGGTTCTTTACAACAACTGCTGGGTGCATGAAATTACCAAATATCCTAACTGGGATATAGGGATCTAATTTCTTGAGTTGAGCATGGGATCTGAAGATGATAAACTCTGTTTTGTCAGGATTTAATTTGAGCACACTTTGACGACATCCATTTCTGAACGTGAATTCAGTTTGTTAAAAGCCAGGGCTGCATTTTTGTGAGACATATGAATAAACAACTGGGTATCGTTTGTATAATAGTGTTATTTGATGTCAGGGTACAGTCCAATAACCTTACTCAAAGGAGTAGTGTATAAGGAGAACAGCAGAGGACCAAGAACTGAGCCTTGTTGTACTCCAAACAGCAGCTCATGCAATTCAGAGAGGGTTAACCCAATTTTAATTGCTTGAAAACGGTGGCTAAGATAGAACGTGAATCACTTCAAAGCTGTGCCGCACACACCAAACCACGACTTCAGACAATTAAGAAGAGTAGTGTGGTCAGTTGTGTCGAACACAGCCGACATGTTTTATGGCAGATATTTTATATTGTATGATCAATCTTGTTACTCGGGAGCAATCACCCAGCTACTACATTAACTACGTTAAAACTTCCAAAGACTACTTCAGCGAGGTGTTACATATATTCGTATTCACTTTCAGCCAATTCAATTTTGGAGTAGAGAAAAATTTATGGCTGATATATTTAACTTAATATGTTTATGGAAGTTAAGACTAGTCACAAATTTACCCAAAGCTCAGATGTATCTGTTTTGTGATATCTTCAACAGATTTAGTTAAGTCTTACAGGCAACTCTTAACTCTAAGTCATCTTGTGAGGCCATATTCCCTGCCCCCAAAGACTTCAAAAACAGGATGAATGAATGGTATTGCCAATAAACAGAACAAATGACATGCAAACTGGGTGATTGCTCCCAAGTAACAAGATTGGTCATACAATATAAAATATCTGTCACAGAACCTGTTCCTGACTGCTATCATTGATATTTATCACTTTATAACACTAAGCCTTGATCACTCCTGTGCAGTAAACAGGTACATAGTCCTACAATTAATCTTGGATTATGCAGCTGACCGACTCAAGTGAAAAGATCACCTATATTGTGTGGGTAGGACCACAATGTCCAGGTGTTAGGAGGTAAACTCACAACAGCAAGACATGGGTATCAATTGCATCTATGGCCCAAATGTACCAATAAGAACAATATTGCCATATTATGTAGAAGTAGTTTCTAAGTTACAACAGTTATTAGTGAAAAATACAAAGATACCTGGAAGTTTAAGTCACCACTTTTGTAGTTTTAAGCCTGGACAACAAACAGATTACCCAGTTGTGATTACCGAAGTGTTGAGAAGTGCAAGAGAGTTTAAATTGCAAGATATCTTTAGCACTTCATATTTTTTCAAAAATAAAACTTTTAGTACAAGTTACCAATAGCCGAAGTAAATAACCAATTTTTTGCAACTTTGATTTTAAAAAGATTCATTAACACCCACTGTACACTATTATAAAATTCTGATTTTTTGTGTATATATTGTAGTTTGGTTGGGGGTGTAAAAGAGTTCTTCTTTGATGTTCTTATTTATTTATTTATTTAACAATTTATTATTCAACACTGATCAACAATTCACATATAATTATAATCCAGTATCACTTGTATATTTTTCATTAAAGTCTATTTCCAGTCTCTTCTCAATATCTATATTAAATATCAGTTACTACTTATTTCCTATTTTATATTATTCACTTACGAATTTCATCTCATACTCCAATATTCTGTCTGAATTTTATCTCATATTATGTCAGTGTTCTCTCTCAATATTCTATCTCTAAATTCAATCTCTTGGGAGCTTACATGTCCCTTCTATTTATACTGGACCATATCAATACCTAAAATAACACTATTGTCTTTAAGAATAATTATACAAAAGTTGGATGACAATACCAAACCATAAACAGCTGTCAAAACAAATATATATAATACCTTTCAAGTGACACGTCACATAGGAACCAAACAATAGTCTTAAACAAAGTAATTACATAATTGCACAAGATGGACATTGGAGACAATATAATAAGCACAATAAACAACAGATACAAACAACCTAACATGTGTTTAAAACCTAAACAGAATTCAAATGCCAAAAAGAGTAATTTATAAAATATGACCTAAAGAATTTCATATGTTTACATTTTCCAGTTGGACATTTACCTCACTATAACATATACGACTTTGGGAATACAGATTCTATTTTGAATACAGTATATTCAGATGTGTGGTGTCAGAATGCTTATTATCTCCCGCCTGTGGCTGAAGGTCGTGGTCGGGGGATTATAAGACCCCTTCTTTATGTCTGTGCATCCGTCCGTGCGTCTGTGTGTCCTTTTGTCATGTTTTTGCATAAACCTTAATATCTCATTCATTTATAATGATATCTTCACCAAATTTACAGGGAATGTTTATGGCTATGAAAACCTGTCTCTGAAAAAAATTAGCCACATTTTGAAAAACAAAAATGGTCGCCATAGATAATTGTTTGAAAATCATAAAGGTGCTCTAAATCTTGAAATATTCCAGCTAGCTTCATCAAATTTGCACAAAAGCTATATAGCTAGAAAAGCTAGCCTGATAGTAATTTTGGCCTAGTTCAAAAAACAAATGGCCGCCAAATCACATGTTTAATGTCAAACAGGTTATCCTATTAAAAATACATTATATCTCCCCAAATATTGCTCCAAGAGGTTCGGAATGTGAAAACAACTTCTAGGAAGTCATGGACAGGGAATCTTTTCCAGGTGTTGAATTTGACCTTCGACCCCTGCTTCAAGGTTAAATGGGGTCATCACACTAAAACATCCTTATTTTTCCCTTATTATTGGTGCTATGGCTTCAGAATATAAAGACAGACCATCAAAAGTCCTGGCTTTCAAATGTTTTGCACGAGAAAAATTTTGGCTCTATTTTGAAAAACAAAATGGCAGCTATAGCCAATTATTTAAAAATCATTAAGATGCTCTAAAACTTGAAATGTTGCAGCTAAGAAATATGCGCAAAATATATATGGCAAGGAAAGTTAGCCTGATAGTACTTTAGCCTAGTTTCAGAAACAAAATGGCCATCATATGTTAAATGGGATTATCCTATTAAAATGGCCTTATATCTCCCTTATCATTGCTACTAGGGGTTCCAAATGTGACAACAATTTATACAAAGTCAAGGCCTGAGACTATTTTCCAATTATTGACTTTTACCTTTGACCATTTCTTCAATGTCAAGTGGGGTTATCTTACTACAAAGGCCTTATGTCTCCTTTACTTCTCCATTATCACTGATTCTAAGACGGGAGGGAGATAACCTCTGCGGCAGTGGCCTTGTATACACATAATTACAAGATGGATAATGTAATCAAGATATACAAAGTTGTTGTTGAGAGATTTAGGATGATGTGGTGACAACACATTCACATCCGAACTCTCCACTTTTGGTTCAAACCCAAAGATAACATAAATGAGAAAGTTTGTAAATGCTTGGTGTGGCCAAGTACACCAAGTAGGTGAAAATTGGGGTAAGTATGCAACTTAGCTTCCAGATATTCATGGCTATAACTGAAAGCAGTTGAATCTCCTTGAAGGTATTCCCAAATGATTCAGAAAATCCTGTATGCTTCACAACAACCCCAAATTCCTCTAACTAAAACTGCCATGACTTTACTTGCCCCAGCAGAGCAGAGCAGGGCTCCAACCCCAAGCATTCCCCTGTTAGGCCAAGCCTTTGCCAAGGTTCAAAACTCAAGGTATTCAAAGGGTATTGGTTTAATCCTACACACTGAAAGGTCTTGCCTAGGATTACTTAGGGTTCCAACAATGAAGGGACAAGTGTCCTAGTGTCTGGGCCTTACCTAAGTGGGCCAGATTTTGGGTGTAACAGTTCTAATGTGTTTAAAAATGTAATGTGTGCCATAAGAAAATTGTTCTACAAAGTGGACACTAGGTAAATTCTAAATATCTTTTATATTTTGAAGTGATACGTTTAGATATTCTACAGAGCTTGCGCTTTAGATAAGTAGTAAGTGCATTGTTGTGGGAGGAAGTGAATTGCTTGGGTTTGACAGATATTTGGCTTTCCATTATATTTTGTACATGACAACTGACGTGCCTGTTGGGTTGATATTTTTAAACATTTTTTCTTCTTTTCTGTTCCCAACATTCACTGGGGAGGTGCTGGTGCTTGGGGTTTATGGGGGTGTGGTAGGCCATAGTCACCTATCACCAAGAATTGAGGACACTGATGAGGTGTTCAAAGTCTCTTCTACTGTAGTGGGCATTGCAGACTGCAGCGCTTGATACATGGAACCAGATGTACTGGGGTGGGGTCGGACATGTAGCTGTCATGGCTGTCTTTGGTAAATGGCTTTGTATACCAGAACTGGAGCAAGAAATAGTTCGGGGAAATAGTTTGCAACACCATGAAATATAGAATAAGTAAAATAGTAGAAAGAACAGAAGGCTTTAGCAGTTAAGCAGTGTTAGCAATCAATATATTTTGGTGATAAACAGAAATATATGTCTCAAATATAGCAGGTGAAAATATTGGCTTAAAGTTTGGTTACAGGTCGCAACATGATTTAGCATACCTACACTCCCCAACCAATGACCCACGCAAGAATCCACATTCTACACCTTAAAGTTTCTGAGGAGATATGGTCCCACAAGATATTAAAGTCAAGGTTACAATAACCAGGACAAAGATTAAATCAGGGTCACACCATGATGTTGATTAGTTAGACGTCCAACCAATTTCCCTACCAAGTATCAACTTTCTACACCTTAGAGTTTCTAAGATATAGCCCGGACAAGATTTTAAAGGTCAATTTCACTACAACAAGGTCAAGCATCAGATCAAGCCCACATAATGAAAATACACACTGTATGCGAAAGTAAAGGCCTATCAAGTATCAACTTCCTTCAGCTCACAGTTTCTGAGATATTGCCCTGACAAGATTTTTTTGAATCAAGGTTACTACGGCAATGTCAAGGTCAAATCAAGGGCACACCATGGCATTGTATACCTACACCCCTTTTCCAATGTCCCTAACAAGTATCCACCTTCTACACCTTGTGGATTCTAAGATATAGCCGGGATAAGATTTTTGAGGTCAGGGTCACATCAGCACCGTCAGACACTAAATCAAGATCACAACATACTGTTGCATACCTACATCACCTAGTCAATGTCCCTCCCCCCCCCAAAAAAAAAGAAAAAAAAAAGAATGAACCTTCTATAACATACAGCTTCTGAGACATAGCCTGGACAATATTTTCAAACTCAAGGTCATTACAGCAAGGTCAAAGGTGAAATGAAGGCCACACCATGACGTTGCCCACCTACACCCCCACCCAATGTCCCTACTAAGTATATACATCTTGCACCTCACAGTTTCTGAGATATTGTCATGACAAGCTTTTTTCCACCGCCCACGTCCCTATCCACCCTTCGAGACACTATGGGTCGAGTCAATACCTACACAGCCCTTAAATGCTTTGGGTAAAATTATCGATGTACATATGAACATGGGTGGCTCAGCAGAAATGCAGGGGCTTTATATAAGCCGCCAACATCAGGAAGGAATACGTAGACAGTCATGGGGGTGTTCTGGGTCTGTTCGGGAGCAGCATATGAATATTTGGGTACTACAGTACTATAGTAGTACTATCCAAGTGTTACATGATCAAACCAGTGACATGCAGGAATGTAATTCTTGCCAGTGCCAGTGTCCTTGGCAGGTCTGTGGCAGATATACATGACATATATGGGACTAATACCTGTCATACAGAAAGAAATCCTACATGTCTGGGAGGGTAAAAGCGTGTCACATCCCCTGTCTTAGTGAAGGTTGACTAAGAACATTAAAGTACTCCCTACACCCCCTTTAAATCGTGGACCGCTTACCTACCCCACACCACATAATCTGGAGCTTTGCCAGATGAGGCTAAAAGTGCCAAGAATATCCCAGTATGCTAGTGGTTAATTATAAAGGCTTACATCATGTCCCTTTATCAATTTTCTGGGGACAAATCCGAGAGCTCATTCGTACAAGTGGAACAGGCCCATAAGACTCGCCTTCAAATCTTTTGCGCAATGTACAAATGATCCCACGACTTCTTCACTCTGTACATTTACATTGTAAATATCAATACCATAAAAAACTAAGTGGTTTGAGATTTAAATGTTTAGCGATAATTTTATAATTTAAGATGCATATAAATCACCGTCAAAACAAATAAAAGGAATGCCCTAATTTTAACAAACTATACCAAGTAAATACTGTACACGTGAGTATACAGGATAGGCGTCACAAAACTACGGGAACCTTCCAGGTACTGGTCAGTACAGTATACTTTTCTTTAAATATTTAACCACTTCACAACTTTACGTCTGAACTGTCTTTGCAAATTTACACATTATTACTGAAGTAAGTACTTCTCCAGGGCCGGGATTCACAAAGAATTCTTACTTAAGTACAACATTTGTGGTTATATTTAATCACTTAATGTTGTACTTAAGTAAAAATTCTTACTTAAGAATCTTTGTGAATCCGGCCCCAGTTTGTTAAATACAGAGTACTGCAACTGACCAACTTCACTGACTGTGTACTGTAGTACAACATAGATAACACAGTTCTTTACAACAGTAAAGTAGCAACACTTACCAAATGCGGACACACCTTGCAAATACAATACCATCAACAGAAATCCATAATATTTAGTACCATACAGAGCCATATTCCTTGTTCATGTACATATATTAGTTAATTCAGTCTGATTGTACACCTTGAAACATATGTACATTGGAATAACAAAATCATACAGGAAAAGTAAGGTTAAAAACCTCTCCACTGGTTTCAAACAAATGCACGAAATTTGTCATTTCAGTAAGTATATCAGGGAGATGAACTTTAGCCTTGCTGAGGTTCCAAATTCCTGGCCATTTTTCACTGCACATTTAGAGGAAGATTGTTTAGGATACTCAGCTATATTTGGCATGGGGGCTTGAATTTGAAGTTATATTCTTTCAGAGCATTCACACAAGGACCTCTCTTGTCCAAATATATACTTTTTCTATATAAGTTTTTCTTCTAATTATTTTTTTTTGAAAATGTAAACATTTAAATAAACATATTGAAATAGGTTGATAAATTATTAAAAAATAAAGTTCCGAATTTAGATTAAATTTAAGGATAAATTCAAATTGTGAGTTTTACATTACATTGGATAGCTAACTCTACATCAGATGAGTCTCCCAGTGGCTTAAGTTTCCACAAGCTGGGGTTATGATGTGTTCAGTTTTATAATTTCTTACTTGAAATCTAAGTTAGAAATGATCTAAGTATTGTAGAAAACGGCCCTTGGATTTGAAGGCATGGCAAAACATCGAAGAACCTGGAATATGGGTTGAAATTCACTTTCCAAAGCATTATAAGGTAATATCACAAAAATTATTAAAGGAGTGGGGAAAAGCAACTCACAAGATTTTATATTAAATACTATCAGTGATGTGAAAATAACCACAAAATTTCCCACTGTAGTAGGGATTCTGAAATTTTAACCCTGAGACTCCCCAGTAAACATAAGAAAAGCTTTTCAAAGGTTTAAACGCTTACAAAATGTGTTTAAAGCCCATCTTAGTTACTAAACCTTTTCCAAGGGTTGTGTTTACATTGTAGTTACAAAATAGCTAAAAACTGAGCTTTGACTGTAAACATCTAATAACTAAAGGTTATGCTGGAAATGTTGTTCAAACATTTATAATTAAATGCTTGATAAGTAGTATATATAAAACGTTTAAACAACATTTGTTGATAATGTTTTTAGACGTTTTTGCTCTGAAAACATTTTACTAATACTCCATAGCAAAGGATTTTGAAATGTTGTCAATGAAATGTTTTTGACAACATTCTATCAGAAATGGTGTTTGTACCTAGGTGCACAATTTTTCAGTGACTATCTTACAATTTTAGACCCCAAAATAATATTTTCATTGGTGACTAATCTAAAGGCAGGTTTAATTTGATCTCTTTCCCCAATTAAAGTTAATATTGGTAACAATTCTGATACATTATAATGTTCATCTGCAACATTTTAAAACATTTGTCATCAAACATTTAATAAAGGGTATACCTAAAACATCTTCTATTATAAACTATTTTTAACCCTTACAAAATGCCCTCCCGTTTACAAACAATATTAATGCTTCCTGTGTTCAGGAAAGTGGGAATTAAGGAAGGCTTTCACCCTTTTAGCATTAGGTGCAAAACATTTGGAAAACAAATCACGCATGCAACATTCAAAGTACAAATATCTGTCATGTCTCTTGCTATCACAGCACACAATTTTCATGATCCATACATTTATCACCATGTCTCAAAAGACCCCCTAAAACTCAGGTCAACTTCTCTGTAAATACCAACCTTAGCATGAATTTTTGCTTACATTTCACTATTACTTTTTGTGAATATGTTTCCAGATTCCAAGCAACCTCTGTTTCTTTTATAAAGTAATTAAACTTCATCTTCTACCCACTAATATAACCATTTCTCAAGCACTATATAAATTGTACGAATAAAATCATTGTATTTACAAGAAGAAAGTTTGAGGTGAATCTATAATGTTTATCTTTGCATGTGTGTCGCCCTTTCCAGGCTACTTAATTAGAATATCGTTTTATACTGGTTATACGCAAACACACACCAGGAAGTAAAACACAGCAGAAACTATAAAAAACAAAGAGTGGTGCTCTGAAATGTGTAAGAGACTTCAAAGATTTATCATCTGAATGCTGTGTCATAACATATTAAGTCATTAACGTGAAGGGCGTATATGTGGAAAGCATTGGGGGCCATACAAAAATCCTCTTCTTTCTCTGCCTGAAAAGATATCGTCAGCTGGGGGGGGGGGGGGGGGGGGATTAGAGAGGCTTAGTGATGCGTTTTGGCTGTCAAAACGTAAATGCAAACTTATTTACGACAGCAGAAAATGTGTATCAGGAGTTTATTATGTTACGTTTTATAGGTAAAAGTTGACTTCTTTATGTTCACTCACCCCTATCTATTTTATTAAAAAAACTACATGATACAAATAAATATCTTACAGCCCCACAGACAGATAAATATGTACATCATATTTTAGTAAAGTTTCACTTCATAATATTTTGCCATAAAGAGGCATATTTACAAAGCAGGCCTGTTTTGTAGTACATCAATAAAACTACACCCGCCTTCATTCCTTTATATTGACGTACTTGTAAACCCTAATATAATAAACACATCCACTTGAAATGTAACTTATCTCTTACGGAAATTATTTAACGTTACGCGCCCTTTCAAACGTAGTACTAAACCTCTCTAGCAAAAGCTATTACTGAAAGATAAAATTAAAAATAAGGTCGGGTATATTATAAAAAAGTGGTATGCATCACACTAGTTCTTACTGATCTTTGGCTCATACTTTTACTTATTTATTTATTTATTTATTTTTGCTAATAACTGTCCTTGCTAATAACAATCTGACAAAACGAAAATGTCCTCGTGTAAGAGGAAACAAACCTCACGTCCCAAGATAGACTTAAACGAAGGCCTTTTTCTGTTTTGTGTAATCTATGGATACTGTATGACTTTTGGAGGACCAGACGGCCCTAACAAAAGTTTGTTTTTTGACAGAATCTATCCCCCTCCCCCTCCTCCGATCCCCGCATGTTTGTGGTATATAATGCACTCATGTAAGTTTCAAATTCAAAGTTAACTGGTCAGCCTATTGGTGAACACAAATGCAAAGACTGCAAGCAAGACCAGTCAATAAGGGTATTTTGGCAAGTTGACTTTTCCTTCACTATCTGAAATACCTGCCCTGACTGGAAGACTTTTCTCTGTGCAAGTGTAAAATGAAATCCTATATCGACTGACTGTCTCCAAACAACTGTAATTAAAAGATATTTAACATAAATATAGCAATGATTTATTGGGTCATACAAGAGCTCTATTGAGTCATTTTCCATTAGATCAGACAGATATGTCATAGAAATCGTACAAAAGAGAGCTTTTTATACGATTTCTGTGAGATATGTCTACTTAGCAGTAGTTTCTAAATACCAGATAAAATTTGAGTGGAAGAGGTCCTGCAAGGACCCCAGACTAGCTTCTGCTGAGAGAGAGATGTTTCTACTTTTTAAATTTCGGTTTAAAGGGTTTAAACTATAAATACTCGACAAAAACTAAAAACATTTTATTTAACTGTGACCCATCTGTTCTTCCGTAGATTGACAAAAAACACTCAAAACTGGAAAATTTATTAGCAGGTAACTTTTTAAAGGAAAGAGGATATGATCTAAAATAATAGGATCTTATCAGTAACAGATAAATATCTGTGAGAGGTTTATAAGAGGATATAATGTAATTAGGAGTCTCAAATAGTATGATTAAAATAAAATTTAGAAGAAAGTTCCTTCTATCCCTCTGTCACAAATAATAGCAATTATTTTATTTTACTGTTCAGTAATATGAATAATAATATACTACATTTTATTTCTATATAATTTGACACAACAGATATTACACTCAGGTTTCTTCGGTCTTAAGAAAATTGATGAACATTTGTATCTGTTACTGTACACCCAGGGATTGTTATATTGCAATGCAATATTTGACCTTGGATGTCACGTTATATAGTATTTGTGGCTGCATATCATCAAAAATTAAGAAAACTCAACCTTGCCACTAATTTCGTTTTAGTTCGTTGATTGTTTAATTCTTAACAAGTTAGATTTTACCAGTAATAAATCTTTAGATTACTAACTCCAGATTACTCAGATTAATGGTAATGTATAAAGTGTTCGGGGCAAAAATATGAAATATGGCATTTGTCACATAATTTTCAGCAAATTTCTTAGTTCATTGTATTCCCTAAAAGAAGGATTACAATCACGACTTTTTCAAACAGATGTGGTGGGGGATAAAAAAAGACCTCGGAGTTTATATATATTGATTATATTCTCATATTGGTAACCAATAAGTCTTGCTTTTATTTTTTAGAAGATCTAGCCTGATTCCACAAGTAGTTATCCAGTCAGGTAAATAGTTACTTCTCCCTCACTTCAATATTTGTGAGTTCAGTTTCTGTTATACATCATTAGTGTTGAGCGGTAATAGGGGAATTAGGGAAAATTGATAGCAAATGACTTGCTATAGTGTATTTAATTATCGGAATTTAACGAGCCAATAACCAATTCTTCACCTTTTTAGACATGAAAATAATATTCCCTTATGAATTCACAACAAGAAAGTCGTTATTGAAATTGTTATAATTTTATCATAATTATATAAAAGGTCATGGATTATTATCTTGAGTCCCCCCCTCACCCAGTGAAATTATTTACCCATGATCATGTCATATCTTTGATGACCTCATTGATTACATGACAACTATGTTCCTGTCACTACTTATAATTCAGTGACCATTTATATGCAACAGTTAAGTGACCAGATGTTTTAATTTGAATATCTCCGGCTATACTACAGCAAATTATTACACTTCTCATTATGTATTTTATTTGACAATTTGTTACACTCAACAGTGCTCAAAATGGCTAGTGCTAATGAGTTTGTACAGTTATTATTCAGGTTCAAGACAGATATGTTCATGTAGATAGCACAAGAACTACAGTTACAGGTGAAAAGGTCAAGAGGTCATGTTAGGACTAAAATTCCACTGAAATTCCTTCCACTCTAATTCACATTCCTTTGCCGTTGTTTTGTCACACGTAAAGAGGGGGGGGGGGGGGGGGGGGGGGGGGGGGGGGGGGCACATTCCATTGGGAGTCGACACACTCCAGACCTTACATGACATTCCAGTAATGCCAGCATTCACTATAAAAGCTTTGAACTAGTTACAAACGAGGGAGTTATGTGCTGGGAGGCACATATAGAAGATAAGAATAAGTCTTATACAGGGATAGTCTTGTTAGATAGATTTCAACATGCTTAAGTGTTGTGTTTTTTGTGAATAAAAATTGTTATAATTGAATGAAAGTTATTTGTGTTTCTTGGACATGATAACTCCTCTGAAACATAAAGATCCGAGCAGTTATGAGGCTGGAATGACCTCCATGGGCCAAGCCTGACCACTTGGAAAAACCTCGTAAAAGTAAACATTAACTTTAAAAAGGCTTACTGTTGAACAGTTAGTTGACTAAGACCTATTACCAGATATTTGTTAAGAGGTGTATAAACCACTTCCATTGGAATCGTCTGGGCAGCTTCAGATCAGGTGATTAGAAACTGCAGCAGAATTAAGACTTTAAGAGCTTGAAGTTCAACAGCTATAGGAAGAGCCTGAAGTTCCACAACGAACACACAAACCACCGTTGTTACACCTTTTCTTAAGAAGGCTCTTTCAGCGGATGATCTAAGACCTGTTGACGTGTGTCTGGACCTGGAGCTGAAAGTGTGTTTGCTAAACAGCTTTCGTAAAATGCTTCACTTCACTTCCTACTCTACTTAGTCATATCCATCCATGAAAAATATGACCTCGGTATACTTTTTTGGAGTTTCTTGAGGTTCTTTTTTGGTCCATTGCTGTTTTCGTTATACAACACTCCTTTCAAAACACAAAGGTACAAAATTTCATTTTTGTCTCAATGACTCTCAACCTTGTGTACATTTGTCACATATGAATGTCTCCTCTGCATTTGAACTGTTAAATGGTTTCTTCCGTGGTGTAAATAATGTGGATGTCAAAGAGCAAACTCTAGACTGAGTTTTTCTCTCTGATTTGAAAAAGTAGAGGGATAGGTTGAAAGCATCCCAGTAAACATTACAAACATTTAGAAACGTTTATAAACCTAACTATCAACGGTTTAGATTAGGTTTAAAATGATGGGTCCCTAAACGTTTGCCTTTAAACGTTTATACATGAACATTTATAAACGTTTATACACGTGTTTAAAATCTGGAGAAATATTTCTGTAAGTATATCTTGCTGTGTCACTGTAGTTTGAAGCTATCATTACATTCTAAGTAGATATATAGAAGTATATAATTTGATGATATTATATACTTTTATATCTCTACTTAATAAAATGATGGCTTCAAACAACAGAAATATTTCTTCAGTTTCTCTCAAAATGACTGTATTTTTCTGATGCAATGTTTCTGATTTAATGTTTACAATCTCAGATTGCTTCCATAATGTGCCTTAGAATGTGGCAATAGCTGGAGATTAAGGGCTTTCAATATACTATTAGAATGAAAGATTTAGAATTAGAACTAGATTTTAATACAAAACTTAAACTGTGAAAATCAGAACTTAAACCATGAAAATTCGTAAATCAAGGTTCTGATGTTGGGTATACTCTTGTTTCAGTGTAGGAGAAATCATGAGAAAGTGTGGATTCGTGAATCAGAAAATACGAGGCCGAAGGAAGAAAGAGTTGTTCCATTGTCATTAAGTATTAGTTAATTTATGTTATTTCGGTTTAACAATATGTTCTAAAACGTTTTCTCCTTACAAAAGTGTTGTACACCAAACTTAGTTTTTGTGGTTTTTCCCCCTATTCAGATAGACGAGCCTGAGATTTTGGAGATGAAATTTTGGTTAATGGCTGGAAAAGAAAAAAAATTAAACATGTGTAAATTTATTTTTAAAATATAGCCAAATTAAAACAGGTACTTTGATTACAGTCATTCAAATATAATTTACTGCACACTATTTTTGCAACTGAAATACATTCAACTTGGATAAGACAATGACCATACTAAAACAACTTATGTGTGAATCTATTTAAAACAATTACTAGACTTTAAAAGAGGTATTTTGAGTATAAAGGCTAAAGTTTCTTTGCAGTTAGGGAAAGATGCAGTTCAGATAATGCAGTTTCTATAATGTGCTCATACATGTACTGGCTATTAGATCAGCATACAGCTAAGAGAAAGTCGGATATAGTTCTATCTCTTAACATGTACGTGTGCTTTATGAATACCAAATATCTGTGTGGGCATGTTTGGAAAGATATGCAAATTTGAGCCTTAACCAAGGCTAGAATATAATTTACTACACGCAACTTTTGCATTTGAAATACACTGATCTTACCAAGCTAAGCAATTTATGTGTGAATTTACTTAAAAAAATAATTACTGGAGTTAAAATAGATACTTTGAAAACCTGAATATAATTTACTGCACACTACCTTTGCTTTTGAACTCTATTAACTGGCCATGCAATTGGTGACCAAATCACTTAATAACTGGTCACATATCTAGAGTTGGGGGGTCGGTGGTGTAGTGGTTAGAGTTCTCGCCTCCAACCTCTGAGGCGGGGCCACGGTGGCAGAGTGGTAACACTCTCGCCTCCCACCTCTGAGGTCGGGGGTTCGATCCCCATGACGGCCTTAAGTGGGAAAGCTGGTAGTTGCTTGCCATTGGTCAGCAGTTTACAGTACACAACCCTAGCGAACTCTATGTACTGGTTTCCTCTGCCCTTCCAACTACCCGTCGTGATATGACCTGTACAGTGTTGAAAGCGACGTAAAACACCAAATAAATAAAATAAATAAATAAACCAACCTCTGAGGCCGCCGGTTCGAATCTCGGGCCGGGCGCTTCATGTTGGAAAGTTGGTAGTTACTTGCCGATGCCCGGTGGTTTACAGTGCACTATGCACTGGTTTCCTCCCCCTGTAAACTACCCGTCGCAATATGACCCTGGCTGTTGAACGCGACGTAAAGCAACAAATAAACAAATCAACATATCTAGAGTTGGCACAGACCTTGATGATCAATGTGATTAGACAGAACCAACATAAATTGACCCAGCCTGCATATAGTTAACAGTGCTAGCAAGTGTGCATTCAATAAAATGTCAGTATCACCCAGTACATGAAGCCAAGAGTTTTAGTCGTGAAGAAGTTTCAAACTACAAAGACCAGGTGGTATTCTTTGATTATGATTACAGTGTTATGCAGACTTGGAATGATTACTGAGCTACATTACAGGTTTTTAGTGATTTGTAGTAATGTGAATGAACTTGGAACTTATTCATCTTTGTATGACAATATGATATAATTGTAACCTTAAGTTGACTTTCACCATGGCAGAGTGGCAACACTCTTTCTTTCCACCTCTCAGATCTGAGTTCTATTCCGGGCCTGACCTCAAGTTGGAAAGCTGGTAGTTGCTTGCCATTGGTCGGTAGTTTACAGAACAGAACCTTGACCAACTATATGTAATGGTTTACTCTGCCCGCAAAACTACCCATATGATATGACCTGTACAGTGTTCAAAGTGATGTAAAACCCCAAATAGATAAATATTCATTATGGTTGAACCTCAAGTGAGCTTGGAATAGCTGTGTTCATTACTGTTTTGGAGATGTTTTATTTAGATGACTGCCAAAAATTGATTTTATAACTTACCGCATAGAAATATGTGCCTTATCTAGTTGTATATGTCATTCTTTCTAACATATCATGTCATTCCAGCACTTTGGAAAAAAGTATAACTTCAAAAAAAGTCCAAAATATATCCACCTTGGAGTAACTGTAAAAATTGACACTGATCTGACACAGTATCAGATGACACTTTTCTGCTTAGATTGTTAGGGGTCGGAATCTCCAAGATTGAACGGTTAGGAGGTAAGATTTCAACAATTGGGTTTCCTCCAGCACAACATGAGTTGACAGAGGGCTCAACCTTAACAATAAAAAGCAGAGGGGTAGTGGAAGCTAGATGGTCATGACGATGACCCAAAAATGAGTCTAGAGATATTCAGTCTTAACAGTGGGGGGGGGGGGGGGGGGGGGGGGGGGGAGCCACTGATAGCCTCCGGGAGTAAAAATATGAAAGCATGTGGACAATAACCAACATTAGACCGATGAGGGAATCCTATCTGGACAGTTCAAATTGATACCATCTTGAGGTTGTGTACCCCATGTGGTTTAACCTATGTTTACTGGTTTGATAAAGTCTGCCATAGATTTCATAAACACTTGGATGGGATCAGCAATCAGTTTGTAAAATTCGTGGTAAAGGCTGTTGGCCTGATTTTTTAGTGACCTGGGCTCATTTTCAATAACATTCTTATTGTTAGAATAAGATTTTTTCTTAGATTTAGAAAATTCACTTATCAAAAAAAAATGTCTTATTAGTATACAAAATTGTATTCACAAAGCAATTCTTAGTTAAGAATTACTCCTTAAAATAAGAATGTTCTTAATTAAGAATAGTTAACAGAAACATGTGCATGCATGTACTTTTTCATGTCACATGATCAGTCATGTGATTTATTTACACCTTCATTGCTTGCAATGGAGTCATAATTAGGTGCCAGTCTTAAATACAAGATTTTTCTCTCAGCTACTAAAATTCATAAATAGGTTTTAGTTAGAATAAAAGTCATCAGCTTAAGACCAAGACTGATGTTTTTCATATAAGCAAATTTATCAAACATAAACCACACAACAGTGTACTTAGTTGCGGGTTGGCATTTAGGTGCTAACCTTAACCATTCCTTCACTCCTAATTTTTGATCACCCCTATTGTATAATAGAGTGGACAGTGGTCACTTGGCCGCTTCTGATTTGTCAAGCTCTCGAACCATGTGTGTTTGAAGGTTATAGTGTCAGATTTGAACTGGCAGTTGAAGAAGAAACATTTATTTTTAGAAAATTTGCTCTTCCCGGGAGGGTTATGATCATTTTCATCACTCTGACATTAATGCTTCTTTAATTTCAGAATAAGACATTTCAAATCAGGAATGATCTGTCACATGAAATCTGCAGTGCTCCAAATCTCTCATGTTTCAAAAGTCGACTCAAAACCTACCTATTTCAGAAATCTTTTCCACCTTAGTTTCGAACAACCGAACATCGGATTGCCTCCCTGGGTATGACTTGGAACATGTCTAACGTCCTGAAGATTTATGCCTTACAAACTGGTGTGTCTTAGAATCTGTAGATATGGAGATTAAGCACTTGGACAACTGATTGATTGATTGATTGATCAGGAACACAAAATTACAGTGCTTCAGTAATTATAAGCACCGATTCATGGTTTCCCAATTTCATGTATCATATTTTTATTAGAATAATTTGAAAATCCAAGGAAAAAGGTCTTCACACTTAGGATTTGAGGCTAGATTATAAGCTATTTTGCTGTAAATAGAGAAAAATATACACCTTGTTTGACAATTGTATGAAACCTAGCTGTATTATCTTTCCAAAGAAACAAAAAGGTTTACTGTGCCACATTGTTTACACAAACTATTGTATTGATATATGACTTTGTTACAGAACATATATGCTCTACATTAAAAATATAGCCATCTTGTTTTAACAACTATCTTACAGACAAATATATAGCTATAAATATGTATGTTCCACTAAACATAAACATTGACGTGTTGTCTTTCATTGAGTTTGGTTAATATGATTGTTTTATGCGAGGGAATGTAAAGACAAGGGAGCTGTTGATTTGATCCTACATGTGCCATTTTGATGAAATCAATAACAGACAAAAATCCATTGACTAGTTTAAAAAATGAAGTTATTTTTATTAAAGCCCCTGTTCATAATTTCGATGGCCTCACCTTGTAATTTCCAGAGCTTTTTTCATGGGTTGGATGTTCCAATTGGAGTATCCAATTTTTTTTATAATAGGAAGAAAACAAGTGACATCATTGACAGATATTCCTTGCAATTACACTTCTTTCCTGAATGACTTTTCATGTTATGCTATTTTCCTCAATGTGTTTTTAAGAAAGATTTTCCAAATTGATGAAACCTACAAGACTTGTTTCCTCTTTCACAAAACTGTCACAGGACACGGTTTCCAGGGGACTGGAACCCACAACCTCTCACCCATGAGACCCAAACTCTATCATGTGAATTATAAGGAAAACTCCAACTAGCAAGCCCGTAGTAGTTATTTAGTAGCTTATTTTGTCCTGTCACATCAAGTATGTAGGTGATTTTACGAAAAACATCCTAAAGACATTTCTTAAGTAGATGAAATAATGCCCAATACACCGAAAGATTGTATATGTTACTGGGGATACTCCAGTCCAGGAAAATTGGCGATTCCATGCCGAGGGGAAACTCTGATCGGAGTCTCCACTGGTGGAATCGCTGATTCCCCTTGTCTTAGGCTTTGTATTGTCAATACAACCTTTGGTAATTAGCTTTTTGTACAACAAAACATAAAATGCTAAACCTGAAGGTTTGCAAAGGCCTTTACTGATAATGAACTGTATGCCATTAATAACATAAGTAAGTAAGTATGAAGCATTTTTAAGAGCCAAAATTGATGTAACCATCCTCAAAGGAGTTGATGTCCAAAAAGGCATAGTCCAGATACAAAAAGGAGGTCAATATCCATGTTAGTGTCCCACAGAGGAGATAGGTTATGGTAGAGGATAGGCTAATCTGAAAAGTTATGTTTTCAACTGTTTTCTGAAACTAGAGAAACTTTCCACAGTTCTAATTAATGGCTTGAGGGAGCTTGTTCAACTCTGTGGGAGCAGCTACTGCAAAACTGCACAACCTTGAGCGTTCATTCAGTTTAGATGAGGAAATTGATAGGCAATTGCCCTAGAGGAGAGATGTGGAGGTTGCCTAAATGTCTGGCTTTATAAGTAAGGATGTTGTATTTGACCAATATACGGTAATGAATGGGGTGCCAGTGTCGTTTGTACAGGTAGGTTGTGACATGACTATATTTATTTAGTTTGTACACAGTACGACAAAAGATATTTTGAACTCTTTGTAGTCTGGCAGTGTATGTGTGTGACAAAGCAGTGAATTACAGTAATCCAGGTGACTACTTATCAAGGCATTTGCCACCTTCTCAGATGTCTCTTGATTTAGATACCCTACCTAGTTCCCTGAGATGGTAGGAACATGTATGACATATATTAGTGGAATCATAGATCTATATTATAAACAATAGAATATTCTATGTTATGAAATTGCTTTTAATAACTTCACTATTTTATGCCATTTTGTTTATTACATAGTTTCTAAAATTACAACTTTGATGATATAAATAATTAAATGTCCTATATTATTTTGTTGTGTCAAATAACTTTACTATTCCAGAAAGCCAAGCTTATACTGGGACAAAGTAACTGAACTCTTCACTATATGAAATTGCAATTGTCGTAACGCGAATTAGTAATGTGACTATGATTTGGACAGATTTTCTTAGGTACATTAATTGCTTCTCAATGCAGGGATTAATGACTACTTAAATTGCCAAAAATACACTTTTAGTAATCAGATATGGACACCAGCATCGAATCTAGAGTTTGCCTTTTGGATGCCTTTAAAATTATAGAAAACTGAAGATACAAACTGGCATTCCATGACTCCCTAGTGAGCTCTCAATATTCCTCAATAAGTCATATATATTCCTCAGTAAGTCCTATATATTCCTCAATAAGTACTATAGCTTTTCCAGTGAGCCCTTTATATTCCCATGATCTGGATTCTAGGGCAAGGACAGTTGTGTATTTCCCATTGTGGTATCCCACAAATTAAGCTATTACAATTCTGAAAAAAAAACTCTAGTAAATCCCCAATCAAATAGGCACACTTATAGGAAATATACATGGCAAAAACAAACCATGGCATTTCTGGTCTAAGAGAATCATGATATAAATCTTAAAGTCTATCAAAAATGTGATAAAAGAATATAATTTCTTCCAATTCAGAGTTTGTTTCTTGTATTATATTTTTCTCCAATTATATGTGCTGTCAATAAAGACACTGGTTGTACAGTATGATCTTGGTATTAAAGTAAAATGGTTTTGATACCAGAATAATAGTGATTAAATACTAAAATGGTTGATGTAGAACTTAATCGACAATTTTCAGTTCGTATAGTCTCATAGTCTCCTTCCAATCTCATTTTCTGTGAAGCTTGCAACTGGTCAATATATAGCTTCAAATCATTCTCTTTGCCAAAAGTAGAATTCTGTAAAAATAGACCTGAATATGGCATTAAGTGTTCTCACATAAACTCCAGATTTTCAAAGTCTTCACTATATCTTTAATTATAAATGTAACTACAAACCTAATTGGTATACACTTTCTAAATTGAGTATAGGAAACATTTCTATTCACTTGAAGTGTTAACAAAAATATATAGATATAACTTTATTCTTTTATCAAAGTTACTTGCTTTTCACCAGATTTTATGCACCATTAAAAAGATAAAAATGTGACGCCAATACCAAAAGTCCATGGCAAAAGAAAAGAAACATCAAATTTTCAGAAATGTCAAAAAAGTTTATATCATGCTGATGCTGGTGTTTATATAGGAACCACCTAATTCCTTACCATTTGATTAAAAATCTGTGTCATCATGCTTTTCCTGGTGACCTGGTGTGTCATTTAGTATTTCTGAAAAAATAGACAATTTTCAATACATTATCATTAAAACAGTACATATTTAACATCTGAGGATATCACTTAGCATTCAGAACCCAACAGAATGAAAGATTAATTAATAATAAGAGTAATTAACTAATCAACATTTAAAACTAACTGTTGAACTGAGAAATGTCTCAGTTACATCATTTGAGTTTTACTGCTTTTGCCCTGGGCTCGAGGCTTTCTGATGGAAACTTGTGGAATGTACTGAATATGATTTCAGCTGTTAGCAGAGACACAAAATTAACACTAAATTACATTCAATTGTTTGACATAAACTTTCATAACTGGTTTTACGAGGAAGAGTTTAATACCTAGAATTTTCATAATTGGAACACCATATCATCATTTATGCTTCTTTTGAGTAGAAGCACAACTTAATGAACGTGTTTAAGCAATTATGATTGGTTCACAATAGCGATATAATCATAAATCCTGATTTTGCAATATTTTGATAACAGTTCTTTAGAAGTTAGGATCACAACTTATAAAACACTTCTTCTTTCAGACAGATATAACACAAATTGAATGTGTAATAACTTGGAACTTTGATAAATTATTCCTTAGATCACTGAAACTATGCTGATATTTGTGAAGAGGTTATAAATTGGTTTTAACAATGATTTATTCTGCAGTCACACCATTGAAGTTACATATTTTTTTCCAATTGAAATGATATTACCACATACATTTTGAAAGTTTGGTGATATGATGCTAATTTTTCTAGCTAAATATGGAGTCTTTTAGTCCCAATTTTATAGGGGAGTTCCACTAGAGCTGACACTAAAACTGACTCCTTGACTATAGGGTCGGTTGCAAAAGTCAGATACGAAAATCCAGAAAAATTCACGCTAAAATTTTGGGTCAGTTTTATCTCCCCGACAGTGTGTAGTACATCCCAGTTTGTCAGAATCAAGCTCTTGACCTGACTTGGGGTCAGGATGATTCTATCCATGGCTATAAACTGCCAGGACAAGCTGTACACCCCTAACCGGCAAGCCGTATCAAGCCCTGACAAGCCGTACTTGGAAACAGACAGGACTATAGCATTTTTCGGATCCATCCCTACCGGACTGATTAATTTCCGGAGTCAGGATTGAGAATCGAGATTCAACTCACAGTATATAATCCCCTTCTGGCTGTCATACATCATCATTTGTCACTGCAAGGATGCCAGCTACACATCCAAGAGACTTTCTACAGAAGCTTAGCCATACTGCCATGGAGAAGAAGAAATTCACTAAACCCCTGCGTCATGTCCTCAATATTTCAAAGACAAGAAAAGGATACTACAGCAACATCCTGGCCGGCTTAATACACACTGATATCCCAGGGTAACAGAATTTTGTTTGGATGCCAACTTTTTTTTAACCTCGATGACGAACAGATACACCATCACATCAAGAAGTCTGTCACCAAGTTTATGAGGCCCTTAGAAGTTGGATTGAAACTGGTAATAACACTGAGGCACCATAATGTGTAAATTCGTCGCCCAGGTCTGACGAGCCATCCTTTTTGAATTCCAGGATGAATGCACTGCCCTACTAATTCTAAAGACTGGAAAAAGGAAAAGGTGGAGGAGAAGTTCTGAACCAGATGGACTGTCCCAGATGGACTGGACATTTCTTTCAAAATGTTTTAATTGCAAAGATAAAAATCATCAAAATCTTTGGAGAACATAAAAAGTTTCTCAAGGGTCTATAGTCAAAAGGTCGGATCCAGAAGTCAAAATAATTTCCCCAAATGCCAAAGCTTCTTAAACTCAAACTGTTTTCATTTTTTTTGCCAATTTTTCTTATTTTGGGGAAGGCCAAAGTTTTATTGGCTTTGCCCCATTTTTTGCATAATTTTTTAATCGAAAATTTTATATCTTTTTCCAATTTCAAAATCTTTAATTTCAGTTATGAAAAATTTGAAAAAGTTTTTTTAACTTCAAATTTCTCTTCACTCGCACATTCATTCACTTATTTTTGTGTATTCGGGGGCAAAGTATGAGGGGTGGTGTAGTGCTTCTTGTTTTTAATTTTTAAACATGTAGCTATTATTTTTTTGGAAGATTAGGTGGTCCTAAAAATAACCTTTAAATGTTTGACAGCAGTGGTCTTGAAAAGGACTGATTGTAGGGAAGTGCAGTGGTTCTACTGCTGCTGCTGTTTGGCATCTCCTGACCATAGAGGAGGCTGAGGCTGGGCTGGTAGTTGTTGATGTTCTTGTTGTGCGGTGGTGGTTGGAGAAGAGGCAGCAGACAGAGAAGTTGTTGCAGGTGGGGCAACAGCTGAGGTGTTTCAATCTGTTAGAAGCATCACAGATTGGAGATTTCCAAAGGGGCTTGGGAGTCCTGACATGTTGTGTTGGCTTTCGTTACCTGTGACAGAGGAAACTGCAGTGTGTAAGTAAGTGGTCTTGATTGGTCGTCAACTGTTAGGAAGGTTGACCTCTTGGTTGCTGCTATCCTCTGGTTGCCACTTGGCTCTGCTAAGTGGGTTGAATTGGATGGCTTGCTGGCATCGGAGTCTATGGGATGGTTAAGATGTGGTCCCTTGCAGCTGATGCTGGCTGGTGTGCCTGTTGAAATCTCTTGTCGAGGGTGGACTGGAGCTACGAGAAAATGTCTGTTGCTGTGGTTACTGGGGCTGGTGGAACCTTTCATCTGCCCTGCTTTGAATGCTGCTCAGAAGTTTCACAGTCTTTATCTTCTAGGATCTCCACCTCAGATGTCAGGTAGTTGCAGAAGGCTGTTCTTGTTGTCTCCTGCCTTGGCCTAAGGAATGACAACAGTGTTGTTTTCATCTGTCCAAATTGGTCCATGAACTGTTGGTCCACTGAGCTGGGAAACTGCACTGGGGCTTGTAACTGGAGGCCTTATTGTGGTATCTGATCGTATGCTGATCTCCATAATATCCATGTTGGTTGAAGCTCTGGAGATGTTGTGTGCCCAGGCAGCGGATGCACTGGCTCCTCGGCAAGGCATTCAAAGCTTGACAATTTGCTCCCTTGAGTCCCTTGCATTTAGTGTGCACCTTCAAGAAGTTACATTTATCCTGAATCCACTTCTGCCTTTCTGTCATTTCTTTTGGAGTCTAACAAGACTTGGGTTGCATGAACTTGTTGTAATGTGTCATTTGCAAATCAAACCAGGTCTTGCACATTTTGACAGACATCAACTGTTGGTGAATCTCTCCAAAAGACATTTCTTTCTTGCTTAAAATGTTCATTATTCTTGTCTGACAACTCCTCACAATCCTTTACAAAGTCCACAATTGCCTCCTTGCCCCTTATTGAGTCTTTAGTGCAATTGAGATGTGCCAGCCTGTCCTGCAGCATCTGTAACCATTTCTGTGTCACTTCTTTCTCTTCTTGCATGTTTTTCTGCCACTTTTCGCCTCTGTGTTTGTTCTTCTTCCTTCCTTTCTTTTTTCTCCCTCTCCTCCACCCTATGCTGTATATGTACTGCCATGTCCCCCAACTTAAACTCTGTAGGTGTGTCTGTGGGGACCTCTATCTCCCTCACTCCTCTGACCTTCTTAGGACCCATTTCTCTTTGTAAAATCAGTATTTGCAAAAACAAAATCCTAACCACAAGTCAGCGCAACTTGTATCTTAGCACCAAATTCCAGTTAATTTGTAAAAAAACCCCAAAAGTCTGATTCTTAAATGCTGCCAGATGTAATCCGTCAGATGCCAAATGATGCATTGTGCAAATTGACTTGCCTTATATAGTCACAGATTTCATAAGCGACAACCCGTTGTTTGGTAAAATGAGACAAGCCTGTCCTACATAGTTCCTGGCTTGTCTGTTGCTGTAACTGCCTTGTCAGTTTCCATTTATGGCTTGTCATGGTGTGCTCCCAACTTGTCCTGCTGAGATGCTACCGACCCTGTGGTTAAAGACTGGGAGATGTCCCGGGAGATGTCAGTTATGCTTAAGACAGGCCGATTTCCTTTCCAGTATGGTTGGTTTGTATGGACGGCCTGTCGGAAGGTGGTGTCCTGGATCTTAACTACAAAAAGCCCAAAGGTTCTTCGAGATGAGATGGTGACATTACAGGATAAAACGGGAAGTGTGACCAACAAACCATAGAGATCCATGACAGGATGGTTTCCAGGTGGGTGGAGCCAAGTCCAGATACTGGGTCTAGGAGGGTCAGTGAAATATGCGACAAGCCTTGAAACTACAACTGATCCTAATTGACCCTGTAAACATTGCTCTACCTACTTACTAACAAGTCGGCTCCAGTTGAACAACCCTATTAGGCATGTGATAACTTATTCAGTTAAAGTAAACTATTTGGTTGAACAAAATTGATCATTTTCCTCCAATCCAAGCTTGCCTGCTCTTTACTGTGAGTTTTTATCTTAATTGCCATTCACCAAAGCTCTCAGATTAAATTTTGTATCAAGTTTGTTCTCAAATATACGACTGATTGAGTGTGATGATAGGAATAATTAAGCAATATGTTATAACAGTCAGAATTTTCACAAGTTTTAATATATTTTGTTTTTAACTTTTTGAGTAAATTTTTAACTTGTGTAAATTTTGAATTTTAATCAAAATTGTTCTGACAGTCAAGACAACAGATTTGAGACATTTAGTCAAGAAAGTCCGCACTGGCTAATATATGTGCAAACAACAAAGAATTAACCTGCATATTCTACAGACAAGTAACTCTTCTTTCCTTCCTCTCTTGCTTTCTTCTTCTGACTTCTTCCTTCTTTTCATTCTTCTACATTACAATATGACACTTATTGTAAACATTACAAATAAGAAAGTATTAAATTTAAATTTGAAGTTAATATTGTACCTTACAGAAAATGAGTCATATCCCTGTGTAAGCCAGTCCTCTTAAATGGCAGAACATTACCCTGACTGTTGCTCCAACAGCCACTAGTAGTTACTTAACTACTCAATAGGTTCGAGTTCTAGTACATTAGACTATCGTGTTATCATTATCAAAAATGGTTATCAGCAATTAAGTTGAAAAACCCAAGTTTATCATTTGTGGTTCAAAGTTGAATGAGACTTAAGTCCTTCTTGTCAGGAAAATTCTTTGTAGTCCATTACATCCTGCCAAACTGGTAAACAATCTGGGAGAATGGTTTGACTCCGATTTCTCTTTTTCAGAGTGGCTGTAAGGCCTGTTTTGTTTTGTTTGCTCTAAAAGGCCAGAGATGATGAAATCGTATTACATACTTTATGGCCTGTTTGCCCAAGAGGGAATGCAATGCCTCCTGGAGGAAGCTGTTCCTGGCGGGACTGGTGCAACCACTGTGAAGAAACATACCAGAAGAAAGTACCTGATCAGTACAGATTAAAGCTTGTCCTGGTGATTTAAAAGGCAGTCTATTGATTTGCTGTGCATGGATGACTGACGTCTTAGTGAAGACAGTAAGGGGATTTGCTGTAGTTTCTGTAACTGACTCATTTCTGGTACAGTGTACAGAGTACTATAAGGGTCAGATAAAACATAGCGGGAACTTGTCTAACAGTTCCAGTTAATCCTTTGTAAACACAGTCTGTCAAATTTCTATATCAAGCAACTGGTGGAGGAAATAGCAGCAAATGACATACTAGTGTGTAGGACCAAGTTTGGCACCAGGTCTGGTAGGGAATCTGTACTGGTAGAACGAGACAATCTGTACTGAAGGACAAAAAAATCATTCCACTTGGGAAGCAAATTAATGCACAGTTTGCACAATATCAGTTTAACTGTCTGACTTTGGCAACCACGGTTAGCCCAAACACATTAAGGTTAATGCAAGGTAGACACTCAAAAGACTATTAATTGCAATAGATTTTTAAATCTTTTATTTTTACAGATATTTTAATCAATTTGGTTGTAAGAACTTCCATATATGTATATCTGGTACTTCTGTTGGTCACCACAAACTTATGGTTGCCAAGAAGCAGGACAATTTATGACAAACATAAGCCTTACATGTTTTCTCATTTACAACCTGTCATTGTATAAGCGATTTTAATAATATACAAACTACCCAAACACAATTTGTAGACAAGTGGCTGCATATCAATAAAATATATCTATTATGGGCAAAGGGTTGAGTCAATAATGGATTGTTATTATTTCTTATTTTATGTTTAGACCATGGTGATGAGTGAAAATAGAATATTTTTTCACCACACAATACAAATTTGTTTTATTCTGGGACTGTCAGTATTCAGTGAAGATTTGTCAAATTACTGGTGTTTAACCAGCCAACGAAGAGATTGAAGAGATCAAATTGTCAATGCAGTCAATATACACTACCACCAAATTCCCACAAATAAATGTACACAGCTTGATCTGTAAAAACTTTCTAGTGATTTTAAATAAGTCTACATTTTGACGTTTATATAAAGATATATTTATGAAAAATACAAGAACATATTATACAATTATCATCAGAAACAGTGAAAGAACAACTAGGCACTGTTCATGACAAGACTCTGAAAACCCCTTTATTCAGTTTTTCCAAATGATTGTACCATTATTAAGCTGCTTGAAGCAGCAGTTATGATTAAAAGTTATGTGATCTCACCGTTTAGTGAGGATAACCACAGCTATCACAACCCAGTAAACATAGCAAAGGTTTATAAACGTTTAGTAAACCTATAAACGTTTTTTAAACCAAATATAAACCTAAATATTGACAATTATTCAACATTATGGGTTTATAAACGTTTCAGCAACATTAGTTTGGTTTATAAACGTTTATAAACGTTTATATGCAAACGTTTATAAACGTTTATATATAAACGTTTATAAACGTTTATGCATAAACGTTTATAAACGTTTTTAAACGTTTACAAAGAGTGAAGAATATCTTAACCTCGCTTTCATTTGGGATAATGACATCAGCACAGCCATTTTGAGAGAAACTTGAGAAATATTTCTGTAAGTATATCTTGCTGTATCACTGTTGTTTGAATCCATCATTACATTCTAAGTAGATATATAGAAGTATCATTACATTCTAAGTAGATATATAGAAGTATGTCAAATTCCATACTTCTATATATCTACTTAGAATGTAATGATGGATTCAAACAACAGTGATACAGCAAGATATACTTACAGAAATATTTCTCCAGATTTTCAACACGTGTATAAACGTTTATAAACGTTTACGTATAAACGTTTATAAACGTTTACGTATAAACGTTTACAGGCGTTTATAAACGTTTATATATAAACGTTTATAAAGTTGGTAATGCCTCAGTAATCTCAAGCCAATCAGTTACAAATCTGGGTTGTGTCCTTGACAGCAGATTGAATATGAATGACTTCGTAATAAGAAAATGTCAGTCTGCCACCTTTCATCTTCGGTCAATTTACAGGGCTCGTAAATATCTGACCACAGATGCAACAGAAGCTCTTATTCATGCATTTGTCACATCACGATTGGACTATGCAAACAGCCTCTTATATGGTGTTCCACTCGCTCAGCTGAACAGACTTCAGAAAGTCCAAAACTTTGCAGCAAGAGTCATTTCCAAGACTCATAGATTTGACCATATTTCTCCTGTTCTCAAAGACCTTCATTGGCTTCCAATATCTAAGAGAATTGAGTTTAAAATCCTGGTCCACACATTCAACTCTATTCATCAAACTGCTCCATCCTACCTGGCTGACGTAATTTTTCCATACACACCAAGCAGAACACTCAGGTCATCTGATGGGAACCTACTTACTGCTAAATTATCAAACACAAAATATGGACAAGCTGCTTTCCAAAATGCTGCACCCTACCTGTGGAACAAACTGCCATCTTACGTTAGGAACTGTGACTCTTTGTTGGATTTTAAGAAACACCTCAAGACTTATCTTTTTAGAATTAGTTATACATAGTCTTTTAATATGTTTAACTTTTTACCCTATTTTACTATATCCTTTTATTAATAATAGTATTTTTTGTTTATGTACAGCACTTAGAGCTTTGTTTTTAAGAATAGGTGCTATATAAATGTATGATAATAATAATAATAATAATAAACGTTTATAAACGTTTATAGGCAAACGTTTAGGGACCCATCATTTTAAACCTAATCTAAACCGTTGCTACTTAGGTTTATAAACGTTTATAAACGTTTGTAATGTTTACTGGGAACTGTTGTCAGAATTACCAATATCAAAATTGGTAACCATACTTTATGTGGCGTGGAACTTGCCTGCTCAGAGGAAGGGGGGACTAAAACAACAAAAGCTGTGATTAACTTATAAAATGATTTTAGGATACAGGCATTATAGAAAAGTGGCTAAAGCAAACATTTTTTAAAAGATCTTGCCTCAAAAGTTATAAAACTGTACCATGTTGACATAAGGCAACAATAGAAAGTAAGTTTAGGCTTTGGCTGCAAACCTTTATATAAGCGTTTTTGAAGCAACAATTGTTTGTCAAAACCCAACAATGATTCCATTAAGACCTTCCACCTAGCTTTTACAGGATCACAGTATCTTTAATCCACATAATTTTTGTAGAAGCAACTGTGTCTAATACTGGTATGATCTTTAGACCTCCTTTTTCTAAAGTCTGGATTAGTGTGTTTTTGAAACAAGGTGCTTCCTGTTACTCCATATAAAATTAAATAACATTTTATCTAGATCTACTATAAATTTATCTGATAGAGGTACAGCGGTAGCTAATGACAGTATATGTGGTACCACTAGGCTTTTGACAACATTGATTTTACCTTTAAGAGTAAGTAAGTGAGGTTGCCATGAAAGTAAAATTCTTTTTATAATATCAGTTTTTTCCTTGATATTTAAAGAAATCATTTCCTCAGAATTCAGTTAAAACCATGTTCCCAAGGTTTTGAATGGTCCATTTATCCATTGGATTCCTAAATTTGTACCTTCACATAATGATCCATCAATATATACTTTCATAGCTTCTGTCTTACTTTTATTTAACTTGAGGCCTGCATATCGATAGAACTCTTCAAATGTTTGTATGACTTTCCTCAATGACTTATTATCCTGTAAAAATAGTGTCATATCATCAGCTAACTGACATAGTCTTATGCATGTGTTGTATACATTTATTCCTTTAACAGAAACCAGATCACGTAATATAGTAGCAATAACCTATGCAGGCAATAAAAATACAGGGCACTGATAGGAAAGCCTTGCCTGATGACTCTAGAAAGCTTGAAATATGGAGATTGGTGACCATTATTTGAGACACAACTCTCGGTATCACGATACAGTATAGAAATCCATTGTTGGAAATTTTTGCCAAAACCATAATGCGTCAAGCAAATATTAGGAATTTCAAATTTATGGTGTCGAAAGCCTTTTCTAAGTCAATGAGAAGAATAATATATGGATTCTATTTAAGTTTACAAAGCTCAATCATGACATCAATAAGTCTAGTATTTTCACCACAAATCTTTTTTCCATGTAACCTGTTTGATCTGGATTTATTATTTCTTTCAAAGTGATCTTCAATCTGTTTGACAGTAGTTTAGCTAGAATTCTGTAATCTGTATTTAAAACAGATAAGGGGCGCCATGATTTGAGATCCGTTAAATCTCTTCCTTTCTTAGGTATCAAGCAAAGGACACCTTGATGTTGACTCACTACTATCTGGCCTGACTTTGAGGCTTCAATGTAGGTTTCAAAAACAATATCGGATATATCATTCCAAAATGTTTTATAAAATTCAACAGGAAAGCCATCTGGGCCAGGCGCTTTATTATTTTTCAAATCCAAAAACTGCCTTTTTGACTTCCTCTATAGAAACTGAACTGTCACAAATGTTTTTAGAGTTTTCTGAGATCTGAGGGAGGTTACACCCACTTAGATAAGTATCAATATTGTCAAGATAAATATCACTATTTGGACATGTATACAATTTTGAGTAAAAACAAAGTCCCTCTGTGCAGCAATTATTTCATCTGGCTTATTAATAATCTCAGTATTAATAACTAAAGAACGAATCTGTTTCATATTACTATTTGCCTTTTCAAGATTGAAGAAAAGTTTTGTTGGCTTTTTATATTCTTCTATAATATTTTGATCTGGCCCTTATTATACAGCCTCTTGCATGATCATAAGAGATACTTTCAATAGCAGATTTTGTCCTCTTTAATTCATCAAAATGATCTAAAGCGGGTTTCATACCTATTAAATCTTCTAACTCTGCCAGACTATTTGAGAGAGCTATTAGTTGATCATTAGAGCCTTTCCTTTTATGGATAGCAAAGGTGATAGATTCCGTATGGATTCTACATTTGATGTAATCTCATACTAATTTTTTGGTTTCAAGTTTTTGAGCCTCTAATTTGGCACTATTTGTGGTATCTCTAAGTATTTCAACATACTGAGTGTCTAGAAGTAAAATTGTATTCAATTTCCATAAACCCTTACCATGTTTATTCTCAACTCCAATGTTTACAGTCAAAAGAGTAATCTATGGTCTGCTTTTATACTAGGTATGATATCTGTTTTACGGAGATGGCATCAGATAAGGAAATAATCTATTCTTGATTGGGAAAAACCAAAACGGGTCTGTTCCCGTCGAGTATATCTGGTGGTGTTTGCATTTTTGAGTCTGCAAATATCAATTAAGTCAATACTATGTTATAGAGTTTACGATAGTTTTAAAATTTTAAACTTTACTGAAATATTTTTGATGCAGGTACTGAAGATTATACTCTACTGTAAGACTCTTGTCGTCAATACAAGGTTACAGAGTTTTACCATAGTTTTGAAATTATTAAACTTTACTGGAAGATTTTAGATGCAGGTACTGAAGATTATACCCTACTGCAAGACTCTTGTCGTCAAGAGTTAAAATGCTAAAAATTTTACTGCACCAGAAATAAAAAAGGAAGTTCATTTATTCTGAGATACCAAGAAATTGGTGGGTTTTACTTACATTTAATACAAAGGCAACTTTTAAATATAAGGAGCATACGTGGGAGCAAGTAAAACTTTATTCACACTGATTCAACAGGCGCTTGCCTTGTTAAACCCATAATCATGAGTTAAAAGAAAAGGGGTTCATAATCAGTACAATATTAAACTTAAACAGTTTTTTTAAATTAACATATGTAACAGTTATACAACACTGTTTGAACAATAGTAATGGTAAATACATAAAATTTATTGTTTATAGTATAGTAAGAATTCTTAGTGAGAGCAGTTAGTGAGAAGTGTAAGCATTTTAGTCAAATTGCCTTTTTTCTTTTAAGCTGTCCTGTGTTGCAATAAGAGCTTTACCTATAGTTTGTTTTTGCCATTCCATTAATGTGGGTGTTCCACCACGTTTAAAAAATTTGCTTAGTCCCAGGCATTCTGTATGGATCGGTAGTTGTTGGTTGGGGCCGTGAGAAAAATCAAACATATTTGATATTTTTCATGACCCAAACCGATTCTTATTTCCCGCCGTCAACACAATGTCCAGTCTCAGGCTTCCTCAGGCCTCCTCAGACCCAAATTTGCACAGTCCTATATTGTCTCAGGCCTCCTGCGACCCTTTGTCCCAGACGTCCCTGGCTTCCTTCCAGGAAGCCTGTTGTCAGTCCCCGACCGATAACAGATCTTTGAAGTTTCATGCATGTGCAAAAGAATCAGTTTCATTAGTTCCAGGAAGCCTCAGACCATCCCAGGTGTCCTGCGACTAAGAAATCTGTGTCTGGGATCCAAACCAATCCAAGCCGGCCTCTTCAGGCCACCTGGGACCACACAAATTTAGTGTGCAATGGTCTGAGGATGTCCCAGGTGGCCTGGGACTAAGTACCAATTAAGTACCGACTTTTTTCCGCATGTCTCAAACCAAAAAGAGGCAATTGGGGGTCTGGGACTATATAAGGGACCACGAATACGCATTCAGTGTTATTAACTGGTTGGCTACTGAGAGACGTGTGTCACTTTCTGCTAGGGGTTTTCAGTTTTTATTTATATATATTTTATTCTTGAGCAAAGGGCAAATTTCACAGTTTGGCGAGACATTTTATTTTTGTGACTTTTTTGATATTCACTAAAGTTATGATGAAAGAGAATGGAGGAAAGAGAGGAAAGAAAAGAAGATGCAGGCGAGACAAGAGGGGAGGGAGAAGGAAGAGAGGACAGAGGAAAGGACAGACGAGGGGACAGACGAGACAGAAGAGAGGATAGAGGATACAGAGGAAGGATTAGAAGTTACTGAGGATGCTTGCGAAGATGATGAGGGGTGTGAGGAAGAATCAGAGTGTCATTCAGCAGCCAAGAGAGTTAGGGTCTGTGCTACATTCACTGACAGCCAAGAACATGCCATTGTAGAGTTTGTGAAGCAGCACCCAGGGCTGTATGACAAGAAGAATGCACATTTCCGTGACAGACAGAGGAAGGAGGCTCTCTGGGCAGAAATCTCTGCAGAACTGAAGCTCCAACCCTTTGATGTCAGAAGGTGGTTTGAGTCAGAGAACTTGTTGTGGCAAACTATCCAAGCAACAGTCTGGCCAAGCCCCAAGGGAGATGACCAAGAGACAGTCCTGGGTCTACCAGCAGATGGGTTTCCTTAAGACCCACATCAGACGCAAGGGGGCCAGCAGAAGCTCTGGATTCGAGGCCAGTCTCAACATCAGCAGGCATGAAGAATCTCGTGGATCTACTACTGCTACAGAACATCTAGATTCCAGTGTCCTGAGAGACAGTAGGAGTCAACCAATACTTACATCTACACCAGTTTCTACAGATTCCAAGACACTCTAGCACTTTGACCAGATGAGGACACTGATCTCAGGTTTCCTGCAGCAGAAGTCAGACAGGCAGCCCTTCTTTGACTACGTGGCATCAGAGGCTGAAAAGATTACCCAAGAGGACTTCGAGGACCTCAAGGGCAGGATTTTTAGAGACATTGAAGTAGTAAAGAACACTCGTAGACGTCAAGTACTACCCAGGAGATCAGCCACTATTACCACAGTCACAGAGGGTTGGGATATTGCCAACAACCACTCAACAGGCGTCTAGTTCCACCCAGGCAGCAGCAGCAGGCAGCAGTTCCAGCAGTTATGTCTACTACACACACAGCCCCATTGGCTTTGGAAACCCTCCATCAGTGGTCACAGTACAGGACGAGGGCAGCAGACACAACTTAAGTGGAATACTAAGCCAGCTACCGGATCTAACAACAACACAGATCATTGAGCAGCAGCTTTTCACCATTTTTATTTAACCAACCCAACCAAGGTGTCTGTTATGCACATTTTACTCTTCTGCACTATGCTATGTTTTGCCACTCATATCAGGAGTGTCTCACAAAATGTTATTGGTAGTGGATTCCTCATTCCATCCTTGTTGGGGATTGCTAAAACTTACTCCTTCAGCTCCTCCTGCCATGTTTTTTCCCCTACCGTAAAACAGAGTGGGCTCATGTTATTGTTTCTTATGTGTGGTGATGTAGCCATGAATCCTGGTCGGGTTATGCTTGGTTCAGTAAATGCTAGGTCAATCCGGAATAAGGGCCCTCTCCTCGCTGACACATTAGCATCTCATGACTTTGATCTCCTCTGTCTCACAGAAACACATATTCATGCTACTGACACAGATAATTTCCTTCGTTCCCTCACCCCGGATGGGTTCTTATTGATACATAGGCCACCTTCATCAGGTATTGGTGGTGGTTTCTTCATTCGAGATTCTTACAAATGTCGCAAGGTGGATACCCCGATTTATAGTTCCTTTGAAAATATTGTCATATCAGTCTCAGTTTTGTGCCAAACTTTGCTTCTAGCTTCTATCTGTAGCCCTCCTAGGCCGTGTTCTGCCATTTTTCAAGATGATTTTATGTCCTTTGTCTGTTTTCTGTCTTCTTTTGATTGCAATTACTTCATCTGTGCTGATTTCAATATACACGTTGATGTACCTTGTACTGATAGTTACAAATTGGAATCCCTTCTAGAATAATATAATCTAACACAGTCAGTTAACAATACTACTCACTTGCACAGTCATATCCTTGATCTCATTGTTTCCCCCAGTGATCATGATGTGCATGTGTATGTTGACATCTATGAATTCATCATATCTGATCATGCAGTCATTAAATGTGCTATTGACTTTCCATCCTCTCTTGCTAACTGTCAAACAAGAATTTCCTATAGGAGGTACCATCGTATCAATATGTCTGATTTTCGGTCTGATCTCAAAGAACTGCCTTTTGTGAAAGTCCAGCAAATTCTGTCTCCCAGCTCTATGATCAGTATGTATATGACTTGAGTCACATTTTTGACAGGCATGCTCCTCTTGTGTCCAGAGTCAGCATGCCGACTTGTTGTCAGAGACCTATCACCCTGCTAAGTCACTCAGACGTCAATTTGAACGTGCTTGGCGTAAAGATAAAAGTCAATACAACAGGAGTTGTCTTCAAATTTCCTGGTGTAATCGTCAGGGACAAGTCTGTCTATTACAGGAAACTTATCTCCGACAACAGCCATGATTCAAAGAAACTATGGTGGGAGTTACACAAAGTTCTACAAAGATCCCATGGTTCTACTCTGCCCACTCATGAATCCTCAAAGACATTGGCTGATCGTTTTGCTTCATTCTTCTCAAATAAAATCATGTTTCATCCCGTCTTTGATCCTCCTAAATTAACAGTCTTTACTCAAGTCACTCAAGATGAAATCTGTAAAATAATCAGCAAATCAAAAATGATATTCATTCGTCACTATCTCAGGGTGAAGCTACTGCCTTGGTACTTCTTGATCTCTCTGCCTTTGATACTATTGATCATTCCACTCTCCTTAGCTGTCTTCTGGATTGGTTCGGTTTTGATGGCTCTATTCTCAAATGGTTTTCTTCTTATCTGACAGAAGGTTTTCAGTTTGTTAAGACTGGCTCTACTTTGTCTGATTTGCAAAAACTGCTGTTTGGCGTACCTCAGGTTTCTGTTTTGGGTCCTCTCCTGTTCTCTGTGTACACATCTCCCTTTAGTACATTGATTGGTAAACACAAAGGCATAAACTTTCATTTCTATGCCAATGACACACAGCTTTATGTCCATCTGTCACAAATGAATGCCTCAGCTGCTTTTGCTAAGTTGAACAGATGCCTTCAAGATGTCAAAGAGTGGATGTCGGCTAGCAAACTTGAACTAAATCCTGAAAAAAACGAGTTCATACTTTTTGGCTCCAAGAAACAGAGAGAGAGGTTAACAGCATGTTTCCCAATCGATATCTTGGGCAACCCCCTTCACCCCACCAAGTCAGTCAGGAACCTGGGTCTGTGGTTTGACACTGATTTTCCTTCTCTAAACACATCCTGAATGTTTGTAAAGGCTGCTTTATTCAACTGAGGGATTTTAGAAATATTAGGCAGTTCTTGATTCAGGATGCAGCTGTGTCAGTTGCCAATGCTTTGGTTAGTAGTCGGTTGGACTTCTGTAACTCACTTTTTAGGAGTCTCTACAAATTCAAGCTTCATAGATTGCAGTCTAGTCAAAATAATGCAGCTAGAATTGTTACAAATTTGAGTAAATTCACTCAGATAACTCCTGTACTCAGGAAACTCTACTGGCTCCCTATTCAGTTTCGCTCAGAGTTCAAACTGGCTACCTTGGTGTACAAGTTTATTTATACTGGTTTCCCTAAATATTTTGCTCCATATCTATCTTCATACTGCACTAACTACAACACTAGATGTAGTCAGAGTGTTGCCAACTTCCTCACTGTACCAAAATTTTAACCTACAATTCAGAAGTCCACAAAGCAGTTTGGCTTCATTTTTCCGTTTGATGCTCCCACTGTTTTGAACTCACTTCCTGAAGGCATACAGGTATCACCCACTATTGCCTCTTTTAGAAAGAAGCTCAAAACTCTATGCAAAGGCATATCCTCCTTAGCTCATTTCCTCTTGTGGCTTCTCCATGGTGCTGACCTATTTCTGTCCCAGGACTTTGAATTTGCATATTGCTATTGTCTTGTTGCACCTTGGAGTCTACTTCTCAGTGGAAATTAAGCGCTCAAATTAGAATTAGAATCACTACCACAGCACCACCTCAACAGCAGCAGCCTCCTCAGTAGCCAGCCAGATCTGGTGGGTCTCTGATCCCCAATAGGCCCTTTTCAGGGCTGCCCAAATATTCCAAAAACAATTAATAGCTGCAAGTTGATCAAATTCCCCTCCAAAAACATAACAATTCAGTACAAATACTTATCATAACACATACACACAAAAAAGTCCAACACCCACACCACCCCAAAAATGAAACAAATAACAAAAGAAGGCCATATAAAAAAAATGATAAATGAACTCCAAATACGGCCAATAATCTGCCAATTTGTAGCTTTAAATCAATGGGATTGGTTTAAATCTGTAATAAAAACGTCCAACACTGACACCATCCCTAGAGTTAAAGAGATTACAACCAACAGACAGTTAAACCGTAGTCTAAAGAGAACAATTTGGGTAGTAATATTTTCTAAATTTACTTGAAATTAAAGAAAAACATTTTATTTTGAGATTCGCAATAAAGGAAAAACTTTTAGTTTTGCTTATTTTTCCAGAAGACAAGAAAAATATAACTGAAATTAGGGTGTAGCTTTCAATATGTATGCAATATTTATTCCATTTAGAAGGTTATGTTGGGCATTTCGTTTGTCTGTTTGTTGGTTGGGGTACTTATGTTTGGCATTGCGTTTGTTTTTTGTGGGACTTATGTTGGGCATTGGGTTTGTCTGTTGGTTGTGGGACTTATGTTTGCAAATGGTTGGGTTATTTGGAACAAGCACAGCTGATTAATTGTTTTTGGAATATTTGGTAGTCCTGAAAAGGACTGGTTACTGCAGTAGCAGTTATATTCTACCATCTTGCCAGGCCACTGCTCCCTCATTATTGAAGTAATCCCTGAGGTAATCCCTCAGTCTTTTGGCTTCTCTGGCAGGGTTTCTGTCGTGACCACAATCAACAGCACCATCAATCAAGCGACTATCACCAGGCAGATCATCATCATCACCAGGCTGTTGACCACCATGTTGACCATGATACAGGCTTCTCAGTATGTTGTACAGACCCACACAGGTCAAGACCACATCTCACTGTTTCTGAAGATAGTTCAATAGTGGTCATCATCACTCTGAATCTTGAGACCAGGATGCCACATGCTTTCCATCAAGGGCTCCCAGGGCATGTGGAACGTTCCACCTGATCCTGAAGTCCCTTTCCAGATCTTTCTGGATGACCCTGCAGATCTCTGGTAGAAACTTGGAAATGGTGGATCTGCCAACCCTGAACTGACAGGATAATGATGTGTATGACTCCCCAGTAGCCAGATATCTAATGGTGAGGGCTAGCTTTTCCCCCACATTGGAGCTCTGTAGTTGGTGGCCTGCCTGGTTAGACGTGGTTCCAGTCTGATCTTTATCATTTCAAAGAATTCTGGGGACATCCTCATGAAATTTGTGAATCCTGGAATGTCTGTGGCCTACAGTTCAGCCATAATGTTGTGGTACCCCCCTCTCCGCTCTCTGTAGTAGCCATGGCCTGACCCACATGTTGTGCCTTCTTCTAGGTCTCTGTCTGGCTGGTGGTGGTGGTGGAGGTGCTGCTGCTGGTAGTGGTCGATGTAGAAATAGCAAATACATTATTATGTGTAACTGAATAAAAACTAAAAAACCCTAAATTGTTGCTGAAGCGGTCTTTTATTGAAAGGTGGCATCCTGCTGTGTTCCTAGAAAAGTAATGATGAGTAGATCGCAGAATTTATATATATACACCCAGAAAATCCAGTTTTTTGCAAAACAAGAATCGACCATCTTGGTCTGGGAAAGACTGAGGAGGCCTCAGGATGCCTGAGGAAGCCGGGACTTAATTGGGGTTAGTCGGGCTTAGTCCCAGGAGGCCTGAGGCATCCTGGGACCCGGTCGGTATGTCTATGACAAGATCGTGGTTCAAACCGACTAGAAAAATGGCTTATGCCCCTGTTTTACCAAAGGACTAAGCTCCAATCCTGTCAGGGGACCACAGTGGCAGAGTGGTAACACTCTCGCCTCCCACCTCTGAGGCTGGGGTTCGATCCCGTCACAGCCTCAAGTGGGAAAGCTGGTAGTTGCTTGCCGTTGGTCGGCAGTTTACAGTACTGAACCCTAACGAACTCTATGTACTGGTTTCCTCTGCCCTTCCAACTACCCGTCGTGATATGACCTGTACAGTGTTGAAAGCAACGTAAAACCCCAAATAAATAAATAAAATAAATCCAATCCTGTCAGCAACCCTTATTTGTGGACAGTCGTTGAAAAAAAAGTAAAATTGGCAGGAATACTGGATGGATCCATTGCGGCTTTTCCATCTGAGGAAATGCATACTTCTACAAAAGGGTGCTTATTTCTTGGTATATCTGCACTTTTGGTTGCCATAGTAACACACTCTTCTGCTAATTTCTGAATTGTTCCACATTTCTAAATACAAATTTAAAATTTGAGTTCTTTTATTTCATATGAAAAGTTTCACATAAAAAGTCCAACATATACCCCAATGGAAAAAAAGCACTTTTCGACAGAATAAACAATATATGTTATGTTTTACATGGAATTATCTAAATACTGGAAGCCATTTTTGACAGATTGAAGAAAAATTAAATATTCATCCGCATAAATTTCTGATAGCTTCTTCTGAAGCACCAAAAGACTTTTATATTTTAGATTTTTTGGTGGCCAGGATCAATATGTTTAGTGGAACACTATTCTGGTCTTGAAAATTGTACCCAAATATTATAAAACAGTCTGTAAATTTAATTTTAAAATTATTTTTGATGAATATATCCCTCTATTGTTTTCCAAAAGGATTTGACTTCTGAACATCTTGCAAATAAGTGTTAATTGTTTTCATTCTCACTTGGACATCTGAGACATTGAGGACTTTCTTTTGATCGTATTTTATGAAAGTATTCATTGGTGCCTTAAATTCTGCCTAATAATTTTAATTGAAACCATTTCAGGTTATTATTATGAACTGTCATAAAGCAAATTTTGAATATTGAATCCCACTCTTTTTCGTTGATGTGCTTATTTAAATCTCTACTCAATTTTTTGCTTCATGGTATGCTCATTTTTCTTGGTGGACATTAAAAATCTGTAAATATCTCTGGTACCCCTATTATACCTAAGTATGGGCTTTATATGGTTTGGTATAAAAGGTCTAAGTAAGCAACAGTTTGTTAATCGTTGTGGGTCCACAAAAAATTTTTGTACATTTTTTTTACTCTAAGATAAAAAAGAAAACTCAAGCTGCACAGCCTGTACATATCCTGTAGCTGATCCTGTAGTCACTCTCAGTGAGGACATCTGAAACTGTCATTATGCCCTTTGAATGCCAATTTTCATCAAACAGGAGCTCCTTGCATATGATGTTGCTATACCAGAGTGGAGTTGTCAAAAGCTGTGTGTTTGTCTCAGTTACTTGATTATTCAGTACACTGTACCATGCATCAAAGGTTTCCAGCCAAAACTTGTTGGTAGTCTTTTTTTAAATAGATTTTATATATTCTGGCCCCATAGTTAAAATTTTTTTCCAGATAACGGCAGATTGTGGTTTTGAAACAGATTTAAATACCAAGTGGCTTTGAGGTATTTTATGAACAATCCTACATTTATCATATTGAGACCACCAGCCTTAGTTCCCAAAGTTACTGTATTCCTATTAATTTTATCTGGCTTATTGGACCAGATGAATTTGAACAATGTATCATTCAATTGATTTATCCACAATTCAGTCCGGCTAGGTAAGCTCAAAAACAGATGATTTAAATTTGACAAGAAAAAGGTTTTTATGACAGTAATTTTGCCCAGTGGGGAAAGATATCTCCTGCTCCAAATCTTCACAAGTTCCCTAATTTTTATACAATTCAACTTAAAGTTTAACTCAGGCATTTTGTCAAGCTCAACTGAAAATCTTGCTCAACTCAAATTCTGTACATCCCCACTGAAGTCTTATTAATTTAGTTTTATCGCTGTTTACTTTTAGACCGGAGAAGGAACCAAATATTTCTAGTATATTTAATGGAAAGAAAAAATGGAATCATCTAAAAATAGGGTTGTATCATCTGCATATTCATTGAGTTTGACCCTTTATGTCAGCACATTGAGATATAAGAATTGCTAATATTTGACCACCAAATATAAAAAATACAGTGAAATTGGGTCACCCTGTTTACAGCCACGGCCGATATCAATGGGTTCAAAAGTAAATCCACATTGTATAACTCTTGCTTGTATGTTTGTGTTGTACATATTTAACCAGCATAATAAAGTTTTGCCAAATCCAAGATATTTAAATGTTTTTAATAGAAAGTTCCATGAGATAGAATCAAATGCTTTTTCATAGTCTATAAGCATCACCTACCAGAGACGAATCCATTTTGAGTATCTTTCATTAAGGCATCTAAAAAGGGTTTGATTCTAGTAGCTATTGAAGCAGATGCTATTTTATATGGAACAGAAAGCGTTGATAGAGGGCACCAATTTTTAAAACTTTCCTGGATTTTCCTTTCTTTGGAAGACATGTGATTATACAGTGTCTCAATGAAAAGGACAGGGTTCTCTTATCAAAACATTGATTAAGTGCCTTCAGCACCCATGTACTTAGCTCTTTTCAAAATACCTTAAAAAAATTCCGCTGAGAACTCATCAATGCCTGGTGATTTATTGTTTTCCATTTGTTTTATAGATAAACTAATTTCTTTGTGGGTAAGAGGTCCTTTAAGACTTTCAGCCTGTTCAGGACTAAGCTTGTTGACCTGATAGCACTGTAATAGTTTGTTCAAGTCTACATCATCGAGCCTATGATCAGAGCATTTAAATAACACTGAATAAAAATTTTTAAATTCACATAATATACGTTTTGACCCGTTAATACCCAACCATCTTCTTTGATAACTTTTTTGATTGTTTTGTCAATGTAGTTGTGATGTTCCAGTGAACAGAAATATTTTGTAGGTCTTTCTCCCTCACTTAGCCATTGTACACAAGAATGAATCTGGTGCGCTCACATAACTTCCTCTCTGATGTTTTCTTATTCTGTTTTTTTTTTTGTTATCAAGAAGATCAAAATTTGACATGTTATTTTCTTGTTCTAGAGCATTTATTTCCAAGATCAGCTTTTTCTCGATTTTATGGATTTTTCTTTTTTTATTGGTTGCATATTTAACTGTCTACCCCCTTATCCTAGCAGAATCATTTCCAGAAAAACATCAAAATCTATGGTGAGCTTCAAGAGTGCATCCGGAATTTCATCAAATTTTTCAAAATTGTACACCGGTATGGTGTATTTGCGTTTTCAATCCATAATACAGTCTTTGATCAACGCTAAGTATGTGGAGTCCTTTAAAAGAGAAGTGCTAAGTTTCCAGATGCCCCTCCCTCTTTCAAAATTATTGATTCACAATGACAGGTTTAACACTGAATGATCTGATTTGTAACCTGCCTTAATGTCTATATCTCATATTAAATCAGTCAGGGAGGAGGTTGTAAAAAATAGTCTAATCTCGCTTCTTTTGTAGGATTTCGGCGACGCCAAGTATAGCATGTTTGGTTTGGATAAAAATGTCTGTAAACATCTATCTAGTTAAATTCATCAATTACTTCTAACAATGTCTTTCTTGATCTTGGATTTTTTATGGTTACATAGTTGTAACAATCTAATCAAATCACCACACCAAATTTTAGTCCTGTTCATGGTCACATAGAAAATGTGTCATATTAGAGAAAGTTGTGGATTGTCAGTGTTGGGACTGTATATTTCACAAGAAAAGTTGTGTACCAAAATTTTTGATGTACTTAAATTTTATCGAATTTAAATTTTTTGATGAAACTTAAATTTTATTGTACATCAAAGTACTCTATAATCATCAACTTTTTATGTATTTAACATTTATTCTATTGTCTATTATCAAATTGTTTTATAATATTCGCAAATTCAACAGTGTGAAGTATTGAGTTCTCTCTATGTAACAAAGTCCACAGCTCATTACTACTTTCAAAAATAAAGGTATTCCTAAAGATTATCATGGTCTTGGCTATTGTTTTGTCCAGCTGGTATTTATGTGGGATCTACAATGCACTTGTCATCAGATTATTTCTCCCCTCACCACTAATGGCACATTTTCCCTAGCTCCATACAACTATCACTATAACACAAGGTGGTTATCAAATTAGAGACCCACATATCAATACAAGACAGGTCACTTTAAAGTGTGTTTGTTATGTCATGCTTGAGTGATTTATACAGAATTCATCATATTCAAGAACAATATTTCAAAGACTTTCTATGCTTTTTTTAACACTTTTCAAAACATTTTATAAGTAACTTTTTTATTCCAGCATGATCACTGCTACTTTATATTTTACAATATGTATAGTTTATTCCAGGCTCTTTTGTTCTGATTGTGAAAAAAAAATTAATCAGAGCATGTAAAATATCCTGCTGCACTGCTCAAATTCAAATTCAAAACTCAAATTGCCACTTCATTACATTACATCAGATCTTGTCAATTTGGTTTAATGCAAACAGGCATTCAGTCTGTATATGTATAATAGTAACTATACCTTGACAGTTGTCTCCAAGGTAACCGGCAAGACAAGCTTTCTGTGGACACTCTCCAGTCACGGATGTTGCAATGCATGGTGGGAATTGGCAATGGTCTGAACACACTCCTTGACAGTTCACACCATAAAAACCAGGACTGCATTCTGTTAAATGTACAAACACTGAGTGATGTTAAAATGGCTCTCAATAAAGCTAAAAATTAGGGTAAATAAATTCTCAACCACCTTATTTGCTTATTTACCAGGTTTACTTACCAATGATTTTGCTAGAAATACTAAAGAAATATCATTTCGCTATTTTTTATTCGTTTTACATAAAAACACTTTCTGATAAAAACTCTGAGTAACTCAACAGTCTTCATAAAAATACCAAGCAAAAATAATAAAATTACATTTAAATGTAAAAAACACCAAATATTCTAGGAAATATATGTACAGAAAACAGAGTTGTAATTAAAACTAAACTTCATGAATACGACTGAATTAATTAATGTTAAAAGCACTTGAATATTTTCTCAACTATAGAAATTTGAGAATTTATTTAAAACTGTCATTGAGCAGTCATAATGGTTTAATGTTAACTATGAATAACCAACCATATGTCTATTTGTGCCACCTCTGTTCAAAAGATGACTTATACACACAAGAGATATTACATGAGTGTGTAGTGCAAGTATTATATTGTTCATCTTCATAAACAATTTTTTAATAAAGAAAAACCCAACAGGAGAACTTCTGCTCTACAGTTTTTGACACCCATGTAGAAAAGCAATACACCATTTTTCCTGATTGTAGAGGAAGCCATAGAACATCATGTATAGTTTGCTAATAAAAGGGTCGATGTTTACCTAAAGAGGTATTTCAATTGCCATTCTAACTACCCTATGCTGTAAGTTTCAGTCGCAATGGCCCTTTGTACTTTTAGAAACTTTTGTAAATTACTCTATTACAAAAACATAAAAACTACACTGGATCGTAGTCACTCAGACTTGAGATGATAACTGATCAAACAGAACATTGCAGTAAAATCTTCAAATAGAAATGGAGTGTCATAAAACAGTTTTATTCCAGAATTTTCACAAGCATTTAACTTTTTGTTAGGATTGGAATTTGTTTACTTTCTTGAAATAGTAAAGCAATGAATGTGTCCTTACATATCTATTTTTTCTTCTGTGAATATCAAAAGTGTTTTTTTTTTCATTTGTGTTTGTAGGAAAATAAATGTGTAAGTAATTAGTGAATTCTCAAAACAATAATATTTTTGAAATAATAAAAATTATACGTAATTTTGATACAGTACATTTTTACACATTGTACAATATAAAGTGGGCTTTTTCTCCACAGGAGTAAAAGATTATATGTCTTTTTACAGTACGGATTTTCTCTGCAGGGCTTTCCTCTGTTACTTGGATATGACCTGTTAAAAGGAAGAACCATATTTGGTCAAGGGTATCAAGGGTAAAAATTTACTTGATGAAAAAATACTGGTGCAAGATATTTTGGAAAAAGAAAAAAAAGCACCAATTAATTGTTATTTCTGTGACTTGAGCAATTTTTCACACCAGTGTCAGTGGAAGAGAGGGTCCTGGCTGTTGAGAGAATACTTTGTTGTGGCACTGTGGAGGCAATACACAGCTTTGGCCTCAATTTCACTTAGTCGGAAGGTTAAGATGGCCTGGCTTAATCAATTGGCTGGTAATGCCAAGCCCTAGTACTCCAAATAAGTAATGGCTTGTTGATTCTAGTGTTTTTTACAGTTGTTCTTGATTGTTGTATTGTGCTGGTGTTTGGGTCGTGCTTTTGTTTGGAATATCTAGAAGGCAGCTGCTCAACAGGTCAATCAAGGTCCACTTTTGTTTTCTTTGAGTATACTGCTAATGTATCTCTGATATCAGTGTGCAGGGCTCAGCTCCACACTATTATGATATCCCCTTGTTGGGCTCGAAGGGTGGGTGGAGAACATTGGCAATGAATAAATACTATAACATTATGGCTACACAAAATACCCAAATGACTGATAGGAAAAGGATTAGAACTTCGCCTGATTTCATGACTTTGAACTTGGATTCTGTTCAGATTTGTACATGGCCGCGATTTCTGTTAGTAAACGGTACAGACAATGAGAGATCTCTGTCAAAACTGTCACCATTTGCTGTAAACAAGGCCATTGTTGCTGTTCTTGGGTCTTATCCTTTTAGTATGAAGAAATTAAGGAATGGAGACATCTTGGTTGAATTAGACAAGGAAAACCAAAGCAGCAAACTATTGAAAACGACCAAACTGAACTTGACTATGGACAATGTTATCCCCATCACTGTATCACCACACTACAGCCTGAACACAAAGAAAGGGGTCATTAGATGCCCAGATATAAAATACTGTTCTGATGAGGAGATATTGGACGGACTAAAAGATGAAGGTGTCATAAAGCTCGACAGGATATTGGTATTTAGAGATGGACAAAGAAACCAACAGGGGCATTTATATTGACATTTCAAAGTCAGACCTTGCCAAAATACATCAGGTTGGGTTACTACAGGGTGGCTGTGTCGCAATTCATCCCAAATCCCATTAGATGCTATAAGTGCCAATAGTTTGGTCACACTAAATTCAACAGTAGGAAATATGAAGTTTGCAATAAATGTGGGAAAGAAGATCATACAGACTCTCAAGAATGCACGAATGAAGCGAGATGTGTCAATTGCCAAGGATGATAAAACATGTCCGAAATGGAAAGAGGAAAAAGAAATTCAAAGAATCAAGGCAGAAAGAGGAATTTCATACACAGATGCCAAGAAACAAATGGACATATTTAATTCTGTGAAAACAACATATGCCCAAGCAGCTGCAGAAACTAAACCTGCGGTGAAAACAGTGAATGTAGAAACACAAACAGAAATGACTTGGCCAGAAGGCACAAAACAACCAAAAAAGTGCACTATTGAGAAACAGATAAATAAAGGGAATAAAACCAGTGCATCAAGTAAGACAAGTGCATCTCAAAATGACCCTATTAAGTTGAAGATAAGCCAGAGCCAAGTTTATTTGACCAAACAACATAAAGGATCTAATGACCCAATTACACAATACAACAAATATGATGCATTAAGTGATAGTGACAGTGACATGAGTGTCAAAGAATCCCCAATCACAAAATCACAAGGGCAGAGTGGCAATAAAAATGTAAATACTGGAACCAAACTAAAATAAAAGTATAGTACTGTTGAACTGTCGTGGCTTTAGGACAAATTTTGAAGAAATTAAAAATTTAATTTCCAATTTTAGACCCTACATTTTAGCACTGCAGGAAACTCATTTTAAAGATTCAGATAATGCACATATTAGAGGATTTGATCCTTATTTTAAAACTTGTATGTCTGAAGTAGATGGGAGAGCCACTGGTGGCTTCTCTATTTTTGTTAAGAAAGGTATATCTCATGAGGTACTTGAGTTAGATACAGAACTGCAGGCAGTTGCTGTAAAAGTATCTCTACATAAAACTATAACTGTATGTAATGTATATATTCCACCACGTTCTAATGTTGCACAAAGTAAAATTGATAATCTAGTCAACCAGTTACCTGCACCTTCTCTATTTATTGGAGATTTTTATGCACATAGTGATTTATGAGGTTGTTCCTCATCTAACAGTTTAGGCAATAAGGTTAAACATCTTCTTGAATCCTCTAATATTTGTTTGCTTAGTCACCTACATATTTTCATCCTGCATCTGGTTCATTCACCTCAATAGATTTGTCTTTATGTTCTGCGTCTGTTTTTCTAGATTTTGCATGGCAGGTCCATTCAGATCAGTGTGGTAGTGACCATTTTCCTATTTTAATTGATGTAGTTAAGAGTATGCCTGAGGAGAATGTTCCTCCTTGGAGTCTTAAAAGGCTGAATGGCCAAAATTTAAACTTCAGTGTTCTGTTGATATTAATAGGCATAGTTTTACTGATACAACTGAAAAATTTCCTGCATTTTTAAATGAATTAAATGACATAGCAACAAAATGTGTGCAAAAATCAACTGGACAGCCCACTGGTAGCTACAAACCATGGTTCAACAGTGAATGCAAAAAAGCTGTTAAAACTCGTCAAAATGCAATGGATAAATGCCGTATAAATCCTACATCAGATAACATAAATGAATATAAAAACTGTCAAGCTAATGCTCGTAAAATAATTAAAGAAAATAAAAAGAAATCATGGCATGAATATGTATCAAAACTAAATGTAAAGACACCAGCAAAGAAGGTATGGGGAATGATAAGGACAATAAATGGCATCAAAGTAACACCACAATACACCATCTGGAAAATAATGATGGGACAAAAAAAAACCAGAAAGAGTGGACATAGCAAATAGGTTGGCCCAAGAAATTAGCAAAAAATCCAGCAGCAACAATTACCATGCAGAGTTTAAAAAATATCAAGAGAAAGCCGAAAAAGAACATCTACATTTTGACACAGACAACTCAGAAACTACAATGTACCGTTTACCATTAGAGAACTATGTGATGCTCAAAAAAAGTCTCATGACACAGCCACTGGTCCAGATGAAATTCATTATCAACTGCTTAAACATCTGCCAAGAGACTAACTTATGGTGTTACTTGACATAGTTAATGATATATGGGCTTCAGGTGAAATTCCTGAATGCTGGAAAGAGGCCACTGTACTAGGCAAAGACTCAAAAAAACCGTAAAATTATCGCCCCATATCTCTGACGAGCTCTGACGAACCCATTCAAAACTAGGGCTTAAGAATATGCCTGGGAGCCTTCAGGACTTCTCCAATGCAAAGCTTGTATGTAGAAGCAAATGAACCACCCTTGTATTTAAGGTTTGATAAATTATGTATTCAGTATGCTTTGAAATTGAGAAGTAATCCTGATAATCCAGCTTATGATGTTGTTTTTAACCCCCAGTATTATGATCTATATGACAAGAAACCATCTGCAATAACATCTTTTGGGCATCGTGTAGAGGAAGATTTGTCTGCTGTCTGTCCTCAGCTGGATCTAATTCAGACTGTGTCATTGCCAGATGACCCACCCTGGACTATACAGAAACCTCACATAGACTCATATCTCACCCATCAAAACAAACATCTTGGTGATGATTGTATGTTTCAAAGTTTATTTGCTGAGTTAAAAGGCTATTACTCTGACCATAGGGCTATATATACTAATGGATCGAAAACAGAAAATAGGGTTGCTGCAGCTGCTACATCTGATGGCCTCAGTGCCCAGGTCAGACTTTTTGGCAATGCTAGTATATTTACAGCTGAATTACAGGCTCTGAAAATGGCTTTTAATATAGTTAAAAATTGTGATGGGGACCGTTTTATTATATTTACTGACTCTTTATCTAGTCTTCAAGCTCTTGATGACAACAATTGTGATCATCCTTTTATTCAAGACATTTTAAAACTTTTTAATGATTGTTTGTCAGTGAATAAGAAAGTTGTTTTAGCTTGGCTTCCAAGTCATGTAGGCATAAAGGGGAATGAAAAAGCGGATGAGCTTGCCAAACAGGCCTTGAATTTTAATGTTTTAGACTTGAAAGTCCCCTATACAGACTTGAAAGTGAATGTAAATAGTGTTTTTAAACAAAAGTGGCAAGCCCAATGGAATGTGTGTCCTGATAACAAACTATTCCAAATAAACCCTACAGTAGGAGATTTTTATGTTTGGACGGGCTTATCTCGTAGGGAGGAAATAGTTATAACTCGAGCCTGTATAGGACACACTTATTTCACCCATAGTTATCTATTGAAAGGGGAGGATATGCCCTGGTGCATTCCATGTCATTGTCCTGATACAGTCAAGCATATATTATTAGACTGTATCGACCTACGTGACACTAGAATAAAATATTATAAAGATATTAATACAATGCAAAAATTATTAATGGAAATGTTTATAATGTTATAAATTATTTAAAAGAATATGGCCTGTTTAAAAAGTTTTAATAAATTATTTTGTGTTTTGTCCTTCATGTTAATTTATTCTGTAATATCTAGTCTTCAGTCGTGTTGTTCTGTGATATTGATCTATACTTTGTATTTTTACACTTTATTTTGTTTGTTGTTTATGTATTGTTGATTGATTTTTTAGATTGTTTATTCTAGTCATTTCATACAATCTTGTTTTTTTTGTTTGGTATTTTTGCCAGATTTTAATTATTTGTATATATATGTTTGTGAATATTAGTTAATGTATTTATAGTAATGTTTTTATAGTGCAGTATAACACATTAGTGTTGTTGCACTAATAATTTTAAATATCTTATCTTATCTGCCACTGTGGCCTAGCGGGTAACACACTTGTCTAGGAACTCAGAGGACGTGGGTTCAATCCCAGGTACAGGCAGATACATAGTGGCTCGGATGACCACTTAAAATGGCGGTCCTCTGTCATTGGGTCCTTTCCCCAGCGGCAGGTTAAAGAACCTCAAGGACGTTGATAAATGGTCATCCTTGAGCCTCTATCTTCCAGTTAGGGGAATGTCAGTTACTTGTCAGTTGGGGCTGTACCTGTACAGTCGGATTGGTTAAATAGCGCTTTGAGTCCTGTAGTATATGGAGATATTGCGCTGAGTATAAATACACAATAATAATAATAATCTTCAGATGTCTGTTAAATGATTTCATTGGTAATTCAAAAATAAGTCAGTGTACTACCCAGGGTAGGAATGGTGACACTGTAAAAACTCTGTTTAGATCAAATATGGATTCATGGTGGGTAGTAAATCATTAAATTGGATCACCCTTTGGCTTTGAGTTGCTACCTTTTGTACTTTATGACTAGATTTTATAACAGTCTGGTCTGTACCCTGAAACTTTTACAGTGGAGGAAGGTAACTGCACTAAGGCTATGAGTGACCACTCCTTAATTTTTTTCAAAGATACTCCTTTTTATCCTTTAAATTAAAATATAATTTTTATTACATAGGTTGCAGAATTAGTTCCTTAATATCATTTTTTTGTGAATGGTAAGAAAACTTTGAATACTTCATTACTAAATGTGTACCCTCCTTTGTTCTGTGCTACAGATAAATCTAGCTACCTTAATGAGTTCTTGAATATTATTTTTCCATCTTTATTTTTAAAAAAACACATTGTGCAGGCAGACATGCAGATACATTGCAGCTACATAGCCATTTGTATCAATGTTTTCAGAAGAATGGTAACAATGGACGGGTCATTATTAGCAATAACATAAAACAGCAATCCCTTTCGATTAGAATGTGTTGATTTATGTATGATTTTTCAAAACTTTTTGCTCCAAGCAACAGGCTAGCACAATTTTGTAAACTCAGCATCTAGTGTAAATTTATACTACCAATTTTCCTAAAATATCATCATAACCCACTCGAAGACATGGTGTTCAGACAGCTATTACAGCATCCTGGGATCATGGGACCAAAAATGGTTCAGCATTTTATGTAAAAACTTGAGCTGCTAACCAGAGTACATAGTCATTTACATTATTTGCGAACTGTTGCCTTGGTAATTAATTAGATTAGGTCATAAAAATCAACTGAAAGGCTGGCTTAGGCCAAACCGGGTACAGTAAGAAGCCTATAAGAGATACCATTGATAAAGATTATTGTCATAACACTCCACTGTGTTGGCATACCCATCAATTTGAAAATTTTAGTTTCATCAATTTAAAAATTTTAGTTTCATCAATTTGAAAATTTTAGTTTCATCAATTTGAAAATTTTAGTTTCTTTAATGTAGCTTTTATAAGCTACAATCTTACAATGTGGAACTGAATCCTGATCTCAGATGACCGCAGGTATTGACCAATGTCCAAGTAAAATAGTACTGGCCAGTGTCTCACAGGAAGGTGAATCTCGTAGTGTAATACCACTTAAACGTCCTTCTTTCGAGTTGTAATTTTCCCCCTTAGTTGTAAATACAGTGGGGAGGCCAGGTGGGACTCTCTTTAGTTCCACATAGTAAGCTTGCAGCTTATAAAAGCTACATTTAAGTAATTAAAATTTTGAATTTTAGTGTGCTACAATAGCTTACCATGTGAAACTGAATGCTGAACCCACCCGCTAGGCAGAGTGATCACAGCCAAATAAGACTCGAGCTATTTGTCAATATTTCTTGAATTTGAATTAATTAGATAAGAATTAATATTTTTGTAAAGGCAGTCTGAGTCCCACTTACAGTGCCTCGGTTCCAGGAACTGCGCCTGAAAGAAGCCAAAAAACGGAATATTTGAATGAATGACAGTACTGAAGCTGTCTGGAGGTCTGTGCTCACTTATACAGTAAATAGCCCCAAGGACTTCACCACGAATGAACACAGGCCCTGGGCTTGAAATCTCATTAACTTGCCACCCTTATGATAAGATTATGGAATCGCCTGAATAAGTACCTAATACATTATACATGTTAAATACTGTAAATGAAATAAAAGATAAAAGACCTTACCAAATATACCTAGACCCTGGGATTACACTCCTGAAGACTTGGCTGCAGCGGATGTGCCCCCCTTTTCTTTTCAATGATGACTAGTCTTAGGGGAAGGGTTTAGGCCTTGTTGTGCCATTACTACTGGTCCCAGATACATATTGTTGTCGTTATCTGACCAAGTAAGGTCTTTTAGGTGAAGATTTGTAAATGTGTTGTGAGATTTCTAGTGACAAGCTTGCATGATTTGGTACACCAAAACCCCACTGTAAAAGGCCTTAGAGGCCGCAATGGCCCTATTGTCATGTGCTTTAACTTCGACCAAGTTTAAGGACTGTTGGTCTTCTTATTTGGAGTTTGTTTTAACCAAAAAGAGAAAGTAGGTGGTCTGATGTCTGAGGTGTGTTGTATTTGAAGGAAATACAGAGTAGAGATCGAGACCCTCTTAGGTCTTTAGTTTGATCCAAATAATACCTCAGAGCCTTACTGGATACAGGGTCCTGTCTTCTTTGAATTTCTATCCACGATGGTAGTCAAAGCAGGTATTGTCGCCTGAGACACACTTTGAGAACCTTCTGTTGCTAGTTGGTGTTTAGCTATGAAATCTGGAACAGAGCTACCTCTTCACATTGGCCTGGATTAGATGTTTGTAACCCAGGCATGAATTTCACTGTGGCACTTGCCAGAGGCCAGAGCTAGCAAGAAAGCAGTTTTAAGTGTAAGATGTTTGAGGTCTCTGCCCATCTTTACCCAAATGGTGGTTTTGTGAGCTCATTAAGAACAACAGAAAAGTTCCACTTTGGCAGATTCCTAGAACTATTGGGACAATCCCTGTGCAAGCTAGCAAGTAACCTGTAAAGGTCAGACCTCAAATAGGACCCACTTTGACTTGTAGATGGTCCTTGTTGATGACCTCTGAGGGGCAGCAATTCTCTCTGCTACTTCCACAGAGAAGCCTTGTTATTGGATCTGTCTACTCATAAACACCAAGCATGGAGGTTGAGATAGTGAAGATTGCTGCAAAACACTTGATTTTGAGACCGTTTGAGAAGTGTTGCTGACATAGCTGCACTAGGTCCCAAAACCAAGGCATCCCTGGACAGCCTGGAGCTTTTACAATGATGAGGCAATTTCATTGCCTGATTTTTGACTCACGCTGTAAAGGAGAGATGTGGGCGGGTAGGCATAAGCAGTGAGACCCGACTAGTTTATGTTCAGAACATCTATGTCCCAATCATGTAGGTCTGGGACCAGAGATTCATACAATGGGACTTTGTGGTTCAAGTAAACCTACATGAGGAGTGAACCAGGGGTGGATCCAGCCTTTAAGTAAGGTGGGGGTTCACGTCAGAGTAAGGTGGGGATTCACATCAAACATACCATAACTAGGGGCGTTGGGGGCATGCCCCCCAGGGAAAAATTAATTTTTGGTAAAAATATAGTGCATTTCCTGTAAATTCAACACCACTCTCAAAAATAATTTTGTACTTTGGGTTGAACCCACTGGTCCTTGAACCTTGTTAGGGCCAGAGAAACTTCAACTGTAGAACATTTATGTCTAGCCCTTTTTACCTGTCTGACCACAGACCTTTTGTAGAGAATTGCTCAAAGTTAGCGCCCCAAACCTTTGTCAGTAAAGATTTGGATACTGTGGTATTTGGGGTTGAAGGTCTGCACCCTAAGTCATGTTTGTAGGATTTTGCCACCACTCTAGGTGAGCTGAAATAATCTCGGACCAAGGAAGGAGGTTGTTCAATGACTGAGGATTTCTCCAGTGCTCCTTGAGGTAAAACGGGTAGGGCCTCATGTGAAGGCATCCCTCTGGGACCATCTTCTCCATTGAGGCGAGCAATCCAATTAGCAACACCAAACATCATGTTTTGACTTTAAGCATAGGATCAAATCCTGACAATTGAGCCATCTCTCTTGAGTGGGTTGTGTAAGGGCTGAATCTAGGTGGAATTGTAGCCCACGAACAAAACTCATAAACACCAAGCAACCTGAGTACGTTTGAGTTTAGACTTCTACTGATTTATTATCCTTCCTAAGGACTGTGTCCGGTACTTCCTTGTGTTTTGGTGGATCAGGATGAAAAGGTAGGCGTCTGACAGATCTATTGATGACACCCATTCCCCTGGAATCAGAGAGGCCCTGATGGACTCTGGAGTTTCTATTTTGAAGCTTTCTACAAGTAGAAAGGTGTTGAGCCTGCTTAGGTCTATCACTGGCCTACAGCTTTGGTTAGGTTTGGGGACTAGAAACAGGTGACTGTAAAACCCGAGAGATTTTTTGTTATCCCTTTTATTGTGTTCTTTGACAGAAGAGATTGGATACAAGAGACACTAGAGCTAGATACTTTTGATGAGCCTTGTATCCTGAGTCAATCAGGGGAACTCTGGCTAATTTTGTTTTGGTGATGAATGGTAGAGCATAACCACTGGTAATAATGTTTAACACATTGCTTGAGTATTTGTTTGTTTGCCAGTCTCTTCTGAAAGAACTGAGACAACCTCCTACTAGTGGAATGAAGAAGGCTTTTAAGAAGTCATTGGGAGGATGGGTTTCCACACCCTCGTCCCCTTTTGTGTGACGTCTCGAGCCTCTGCTACTTGATTTCCTCCTTCCTGGGGAAAACAATGGTTACTGCTTGGGATGGATTGACCACCATAAGGGAGTTTCCTTTCGGAGTCTCTTTTTGGTTATGGTGGGGACCATGAAAGGGCTGATTGATAGGGTCTAAACCCTAAGTGTTTTAGGGGTGCATTTTGAGAAGGAACTCTTGTCCCTCCTTAACCAATTGTGAACGGAACAAAGGACGGGGAGCTCTTAAGTTCTTAACATCTTATATCTCCTGAGTGAGGTTGAAGGTGGGTCATTTCAACCTCACATCTAAAAAGCGTTGAATTCCCATAGTGTATAAGTCTCTCTGGAGAGATGGGCTAAGGCCTTACTTTGACAGGCTAAGGATCTCTGTTGGTTGACGATCCTCTTATTCAGGGTAACTAGTCAGGTCTTTTCATATCATATCTGGCTTTTTTATTAGGCACCCTTTTAATTCTTAGTTTTGACTCATTTTGCAGTAGCCTCGATACTGTCATTACAGTTTTCGATGACCAAGTTGCATTCAGAAATGATCTAGGTAAAGGCAGCCAAAAATTAAGTGTACAGAGATTTTGCCTTGCCTGAAGCTCAAACTCTTTGACTACCAATAACAGACCTAGCCCATAGCGGCCCCAGAGGGACTTGGAGAGATACAGATACTCAAACTTTTAATTTTGTCCTCAAGACAAGGTTGTCCCAATTTGTACCACCTAGAAGTGGAACCAGCGGGTTTTATATATTTATTTCAGGTAAATTAGTACCTAAAAGTCCTGTTTAGATTTATCCAAAGCATCTTTAGTTGAGGACTGAATGGGAGCATAGCTAAAGGGAAGGACAAGACATAAAAATCTATTTCCTTATAAAAACAGGGTCTGGGTCTGATTTTGATCTACCTTGTTCAGAAGAAGCCCTTTTGGGCATTGAGGACTTTTTGACTTTCACAGAAGTCTCAGATGAAGTGACATATTTAGGTTCAAGGCTCAAAGTGACATATTTAGTGCAAGATTTATGTTTCTTTTTATCAAAGTGTGTGTCCGGAATTAGGTTTTAAATAAAAGTCTGAAACACCGCCATTTATTGGTTCAACAGCTAGTGAAACAACCTGTATTGCTGTTGAATTGAATAAATTTTTGGTAGATAAGCAGCCATTACGTAAACAATTGTTTTCGGGTATGTTTGGAAACTGCCTTGCCATTGCGCATTAATATTTATCTATTTACAAAGACCTTATACATAAAATATTCTGTATATTTCAAGTATTCATGTTTATTTCATGTGTTTGAACTTAAGAAAATGCACAGAAAAGTGGAGGACTTTATTATCCAAAGCAAGGTCTCCCCAACACCGTAGGGAGACCTTGGTTTTCGAAGCACCTGCTGTCTAGATGAAGACAGTTTCTTTGAAATCGCTTTAGTACATTATTTAAAATTTTAACCCTTTAAATGGTGAAATAATGTAGTAGATAAGGGTTAAAATATTTTATTTTAACAGATAAAGGTCCTGCAATTCGTACTCTCTGAGCACTTGCTGTCTAGACGATGACGTCACCGAAGGATTCTCTTCGGAGTCAGTTTCTGTGCTTTATTTTATATTTTAACCCTTAAAATGGTCAAATGATGTAACTGTTAGGCGATAAACACTTAAAATATTTTTTTATCTCAACAGGCATAGATCCTGTATATAAGCTGCATACATGAGTCGTACTTGTCCATTTTTTACAATATGAACCTGGAAGTGCATTTAAGTTGTGAAATATGTCAAAAATACTTTTCTGTTCTGTGAAATGTCACAAAAATAAGGTTAAATGATATGAAAGAAGAAGCTGATGTAGTTTCCGTGTTCAACAACAAGAATATCCACATAAAATATTAGACTTCTTTCCTTGTAATAAAACGCATGTGTACATATCACGGCCAACAAGTAAGAAGAGGTTTAAGTAGTATTAAACTATAGGGTCTACCTTCCTGTGAGGCACTGGTGAGTACTAAACATCTATTTTTCTTGGCCATTGGCCAATACCTGTGGCCATCTGAGATCAGCATTTAGTTCCATATGGTAAGCTATTGTCGGGAAATAAAAAAGTGTGTTTTTTGGAATGTGCATATACACAGTGTAACAAATCTGGTCACGGTTGTTCAGGATGGACAGTCAAGGATATGAAGGAAAACAGTACATACTTATTGGTCAAAATTCTTCACTGAAAGTAACAAGACAACAGCTTTCCCACTTAGCCTATCTACCAGGACGTGAACCTGTGTCTAGACAGTTGTGTTAATGTATAACTGTATCCTCTCTCTCAGAACTAACTTATAGCACTTTTGTATCAATGACTTGTTTTTGTATCACCCAACTTATTTCGCATCACATTTTTGGACTTATTTTCTATCACTGACTTGTTTTTCAGCAAAGTTTATTTATTTTGTATGACTAATTTTCTATCAGCAGTTGACTTAAAAATATGTGACAAAAGAGAACATAAATTTTGAACCAGGGTTTTGGGGGTTGAGCATTGAAATTCTCCAGGTATTTGCAAATAACCCGCAAATATTCCCCAAGTTTTCACTCAGATATAAATATAGGCTTTTGTAAATGCATTGTATGGATCAATTCACTGGGACTCATCAAACAGTTGTAAAAAATGTTTAGTATATTTGTGGAAAAAATGTGAAAGAAAGATTTTTTTAATATTACCTGCAAGACACATTCTAATTTGTTGCACTTAATATATGGTGTGGTTTTAACCAGTTGAAAGCAAAATCTGGACAATGGTACTGACATTTTATGGAAATGCTTTTACAGTACCACTTCTTTGGTGAAAATATATACAAAGATTGCCATACATGCTAGTCTGCCTAACGCAACGTATACACTTGGGTGGTTAGCTTTTAAGAAAATTCCACATTTCAGCTCCCAATGAATGTTGCATTAGAATAATACTAGCCAAAAAAATCAGGACATATTTCGGATTTATTCCACCCCAAGAATATTCTTATCAAGTTAAGTGACATGACTGAGTTGTTTAATTGTAAGTTTGTGTATATGTTATGACCCAAGTGTGAAATTGTCCATTTCGTGAAATGGAAAAGGAAATTGTCCATTTCATGAAATGGACAGCCTTTAGGTTAAGTATAACCATTGATGTATTCTAATACAATGTTTTAAGAAAAAAAGGAACAAGTTTTTTTACTGTGAATGAGAGCAAAAATTTCGTACATTTAGTTGTCCATTTCATGAAATGGTGGGTAGATTTGTTGTCCATTTCACGTAATGGACAAATATTTTGTCCATTTCACGAAATGGACAGTTGAGTTGTCCATTTCATGAAATGTACAATTTCCTCGTCCATTTCACGAAATGGACAATTTCACATCTGGGTCATAATATATATACTAAGGAATTCGTTTTTTGTATTTTTCTGTGTTGTTTGTGTGATTTTGTGTTTTTATTTATGTGTGTATGTGTTACAACTTAAATTGTTACAAGTGTTTGCAAATACTAGTGAATGAGCACTTAGCCACAGCTGAGTGGCAACTTCAAAATGTCGCTGCTTATATGTGAATGCAATGGCTACAGGTCTGCAACTTCATTATGTGACAGCTTTGCCTAAAGTAGGTGAATAAGCTATTGAAATAAATTGACTATTTGCAAATCTTTTTAAGATATTTCACATATTCTCATTTTATAATTTTTGTTACAAATAAGAATATAAGATTCTCATGATCTTGGTAATACTTTCCAGTCAGCCTACAAGGTGGGGCACTCGACAGAAACTGCCTTGTTGTGCATCAAAAATGAGATTCACTTATCTCTGTCCAAGGGCATGCCTACAGCACTAGTGCTACTCGACCTGTCTGCGGCATTTGATACCATCAATCATGACACACTCCTATCCTGTCTGTCGTCTAGATTTGGTTTTGCTGGATCGGCATTAAAATGGTTTAGATCCTATCTCCAGGATCGTTTTCAGTCAGTCAAGATTGGTTCTAGTCTTTCGAATTTGTTCAAATTGAAGTTTGGAGTCCCCCAAGGTTCTGTCTTAGGTCCCCTTCTGTTTTCCTTCTACACAACACCTCTTGGTCAAGTCATCAGAAAATATACCGGAGTCCGTTACCACTTCTATGCGGACGACACTCAGTTGTTCATTCACTTATCCCCTGATGATAGTCTCAAGTCTTTTGACCGTCTTAAATCATGTTTGAATGATATTCAGGTCTGGATGTCTGAAAACAAACTAAAGCTAAATCCTGATAAAACAGAATTCATAGTCTTCGGTGCCAAAGACAGACACAAATGGCTCAGTGACTCACTACCTGTCAATATCCTGGGTAATTGCCTCTCTCCCGCAGATGTTGTACGCAATCTGGGTGTTCTGTTTGATGCAAAGTTTTGTTTCACCAATCACGTAAATTCTGTTATCAAATCCTGCTTTATCAGCCTCAGGGACCTTCATCGTATCAGGAGGTTTCTTTCTGTGGATACATCAGTGGTGATTGCAAATGCTCTGGTCAGTAGTCGTTTGGATTATTGCAACTCTCTTTTTCGCAGTTTGTCATCCAGAAATGCTACAAGGCTCCAATATGTTCAAAATGTGCTTGCACGGTTTGTCACTGGTGCCTCAAAGTACACTCACATTACATCCACCCTTAGGACACTCCATTGGCTACCCGTTAGACAACGTATTATCTTCAAAACCCTAGTTTTGGTCTATAAGTACCTCACCACTGGCCAGCCTAAGTATTTTGCACCATATCTCCCCTTGTACAAATCTGCCGTGAATACAAGACGTTCCAATCCCAAAAATTTGTTCCTTCTGGTTCCCTCTTACTGTCCTTCCATCCATAAATCAAAGGTCCATTTTAACAATAGTTTCTCATATGATGCCCCTAAGTTATGGAATGATCTTCCATATGATATACGCAGTGCTCCCTCTCCAGTTTCAAAAGTCGACTCAAAACCTACCTATTTCAGAAATCATTCCCACCATAGCTTCTTACTACCAAACACCGGACCGCCTCCCTGGCAACGACTCGGAACATGTCTAATGTCTCATGATTTATGCCTTACGGATTGGATGGTGTGCCTTAGAATCCGTTGATACGGAGATTAAGCACCTGGACAACTGATTGATTGATTGATTGATAACTATTACTAGCTTAGGTAATACAACAATGTCATACTAATTGAACATAGTAGCAGTCTTTAATGTATATACATAAAATGTGTTTTGTCTAATGGTGCCTAACCGTTAAATATCCACAGTAAAGCAACATCTAATTTTTGTCAAAAATACATGTGCAACCAGTTTCCGCAAAGGTTTTTAATTCGTCTCAGTAACCAATACTAACCATGTTCCTTTTAAGGAGTGATTCATTGACCTAACCTCAATAATATTTAAACCCCTAATGTCTATTGGGTTTATGGTGCAGATCCTGTTGATATGGCTTTCAACATGTCACATAAATTTGTTTATTTTGCAATAAAGTACTTTAGAACTGGTGAAACGTACATGTACACAAAATTTTAGGAAAACAGTGGTTCATCACTGTAAACTTACCAAAAATGTTACAGTTTCTGTTTTTTCCATATATTAAGCAGGGTTTCAAGTTGAGATAACTTTGTATTCTAGTTTAGTGTTTTCACAACATGGTTACCCATGCCTACATATATTCCTTAACATTTGCTCATTGAATTTAATTTTTTTCACATCTTCTAATGTTTGGTTGTGTTCTGTTACCAAGTAGCAAATCTTCTAAATTTATAATGATAATGCTAATTTTGAAAATTTAAAATCATACAAATCATATTAATAGGTTGCTTTACAGGGTTTTTATCTTCAAACAATAGCATAATATCATCACGAAATTTTGAATTCTTTACTTCAAAGACATGTTTATTCATAGGTATATTTTCTGTGATATTAGATGCTATCTTTCACATTATATAAAAAGTATTCCACATCCTTCTACAACTCTTATAAAAATACGTTTTTTGTTGATAAACCATTATTCTTTGTAACCATGTTGCTGTTTTTCGTATAGGATACCAATTTAGTTCATTTCGGCAAAATTCAAGTTTTCTGGAAATTCCATTCAATTATATGAAATGCCTTTGAAAGTCTAAAGTTAAAACATCTCTGGTGTCTCATATTTCTAGACCTTGTGAAAGTTCCTTCCTTAATTTCCTTAGGAACTTTCAGTCAGAGTGTCAAATCCAGACTATTACAAAATGCACTCATTCATTGTCTCAATAACTTGAACAGTAAACAGTTGTGAGCCAGTCCACATATTTTTCTGAATAATCTATGGTATAGCAAACTAGTTATATGTGACGCCTATGTTGTGAGTCTTGATAAAAGCAGATTTGCTTTATGAATTATGATTGGTATCACTTTTTGCAACCTGTTTGCAAAATCAAATGAAATACTTTTGTAATCATTGTTTGTAAAGCTGATTGACTGAAACTGATTAGCCAAATGTGGTTTAATATCAGGGGCGTAGAAAGCAATTTTTCGTTGGAGGGGCAAGGACCAAAGGAACTAGATTGCACTGAGTCAACACCAACATATCCCAAGACAGGCCATCTCTTACGCCACAAACATTCACTGGGTATTCTTGTACATCCATTTTGTGTGATTCACAATTATTATAAATTATTTTTGTTTATTGTATCCAGCATTCGATACGCCGCCGCTCGTAAAGAGATTTTCAATGTTAACTCTCTCAGAGGAAAACTACAGCAGATAGGTTTACCATCCTATAGTACACTATGGGCTAGGAATATTCATGTTGTCAGATTTGACCTTGGGCTACTCCTTCAAGGTTAAGCGATGGTTGATTGGCTTTGGTGAGTTGTCTTTTTGGTGGATACAATTTGCATCGGTTCTTTGATGTGCTAAGTCTAGTTTTACTAGTTGTTTCCAGAACTTGTGACTTTTTCTCCAAATGCCAGTCTGATGGATGATATATCTTTAGCAAGATTAAGCCCCAAGTAGAGGGGGATGAATAATCACTGTACTGGCTTGGTGAAATAAACACAAAGAAAGAAGAGTTTTCTGGGAAATATCTCATCAGCTGACAAATTGCTGTGCTAAACCACTCTATGTGAATTTGGAACTATATATTTAAATTCTAAATAATTAGCAATAAGGTAAATTAAATGTAGAAGATTAGTATACGCATGACTTTGGTCTGCACAAGTGAAATGTTTCACAGAAATTTACAAATCCCACGGTTGGCTAACTGAAAATATTCCTTTCACAAATCATAAAAATAAATATTTTATAGTTCAAATGATAGCATATAAAATAGTACATGTGAACAGGGTAGAAGTGTAATTTGACAACATGTTATTCAGTTACCTGAAAACATTTGCATAAACTTCAAAATTGGAGTTTAGTTTAGTTCCATTTCAAAAAGTTGGGAGGTCAAAAAGATATCCCCCGCTGCCCCCCCCCCCCCCCCCCCCCCAGTTCCTGCGCCTATGTATATGGTGCCTTTTTGGGGGTTTGGTTAGGTTACATTTAAGTAAACATTATAATTGATAAAAAAGAGAATATAAATGATAATAAGTATAAAAATGGTCCTTCATATAAAAAAGAGAGGGTGCTTGGAATATTTCAGGTTTGGAGTGATTTACATCATATTTAATTGTTACACCACTGTATTATAATAGCAGTAACAGTCAGTAATTTCAAAGGTATAAATGGTTTGAGAACATCTGTTACGAAAAATTACTTTAAGGTTTTGTAGATCAGTTTGGTTTTGAGATTATGGCACTCGTTCATCTTATAAGCTACTTAACAGATGACAAGTAGACAAAAATGTATTTATTATTTAGATTTATGATAGTTGCAAACCTGTTTGATTATTTAAATGATGTATGGATTATAGTTGTTTCCTTTTTATATGTCAATGTTTTATGCTACCATGTGATATGCAACATTTTACTGTTTCCCCTACATCCATATTGGACAATACCAACAGACATGCGAAAACCTTGTTCCTTGTTTTCTACATTTTTTAATATTTTCTAATTGTTAAATGCCCTGGTAACACTACTTGTGTTCCGTATGAGAAATGTACAAAGGACCTAAATCATTTGTTTGTCACACTTCTAATCCATGGGCTACCTTTTTGACTATGGATTTTTAAGACATATTCTTCTTCCTTCAATCACCAAACTCGTTAATTGTTCTTTGCATGAAGGTGCTTTTCCTGCCGATTTAAAAAAAGTTGTTGTTATTTCACTGATCAAAAAAGCCTCACTACCACCTGACGATTTCAAGAAGTACCAACCTGTGTCAGGCTTGTGCTTTATCTCCAAACTTGTCGAGCGAGTGGTTACCTCCCAATTAAATGACTATGTCTGTTCTAATATAAACAGGAATGTCAAACAGTTGGCTTACAAGTTAGGTCACTCAACTGAACCTGTGCTGCTGTCAATTAAAATAATGTCAATCTTGCTCTGGCTAGAGGTGAGGCCATCGCTGTTGTTCTGCTCGACCAGGCTGCAATGTTTGATACAATTGACCATGGTACACTCCTAGATTGTTTCAGTTCTTGGTTTGGCATAGGTGGTTTAATTTTGGACTGGTCCAAGTCCTACTTCTGTGGTCATTTGCAGTGGAACAAGATTGGCTCTATCCTGTATGATGCAAAAAAGATCTTGTTTGGTGTTCCTGAGCTCTGTTCTAGGTTCAACACTCTTTTCTGTATATACTACTCCCCTCAGCAAAGTCATTCATGCAGTTATAGGTTCATCTCACACACATAAGAATGTGGCTCATGCTTTGATAGGTTGAATAGTTACTTGGATGATGTCAAAAAGTGGTTGTCTGCAAAACCTAGATAAAATTGAATTCATTATTTTGGGTTCAAAAACATAGAGTGAAAAATTCAACAAATCTTTTCCCGTTAATGTTTTTGGTAATTGCCTCTCTTCTGTGGGGGCAATTGGAAACCCTCATGTATGGTTTGATAGGTTTCTTATCGAGACATGTCCAGAAAATCTGCAAGTCCTGTTTTGATCAAATCAGGAATCTTAAACATCTCAAAGGTTATCTGACACATCATGCTGCTGTTATTGCTGAAAATGCTTTGGTTAAGAGTTGACTTGACTAATTCTTTGTTTAGAAGTCACTCAGCTCTTGATCTTTATAAGCTCCAATTTATTCAAAAAAGACTGGCTTGAATTTTTACCAACACCACTAAATATTCAGGCATCACTCCTGTTAGGAAGACAGACTACTTTTCCTTAAACCAAGACACAGTGCTAAAACACAAATAAAAGCCAAGCTGATGGTGTGTTCTTTGAGCCAACCCACTTCAATATACAAGTATTCAAGGCATTTTGGCCTCAGCTTTGCTTATGATGCAGCAAAGATTTGGAATGATTTGCCTGATGATGTGCGCTCAGTCACTTCTCTCCACTCAGGAAGAAGCCCGAAACCTATCTCTTTGCACAAGCATATCCACCCTAATTTCTGCTTTTCTTGATTTCTCTCCATGGGGCAGACCCTTGCTATGTCTCAGGTTAAAGATATTAGTTTTCTGCTTATTCTGTTTGGTGTGTTTAGAATCAGCGTTTAGATGGAGATTAAGAGCTATAAAAATACTATTAGAATAGTATGTGTATGTTTTGATGTTTTGCTTTATGTTTTATTTTTGACCCGAGAAGGCCCACAGTACGGTCGAGAGTTACTGCTACAAAATAATGCTTGATGTTCCCACGCAGATTTTTGGTAAAATATTAAAATACCCTAGTAATCAATTGCCATTAAAGAAATAGTGAAAGACTAGGACACTACAATAGAAACTGTTGTTCCAACTTAATTCCAATGAAGGATTATTTGTAAATTATTTATAAGATGCACATATTCTTACGGATAGGCAGGAACAGGGTACGAAAACCCACCATCTAGACTATTTGCAATAATTACCATACAGAGTATAAATACAAAACATGTCCAGTAAATACTAATGTATTTAGACATTACATTTGCCCTTAATAATTTAGTTCTTAGAACAAAAATTGCGTTAAAGCACTCAGTGACACCTTTGAGTCATTTTATTGGATTATTGGGTTGTTGTTACTTGTAATGAACAGTGGAAAAAAACTAGACCTACGCATCAGAGAACCAATGCAAATTTGTATCCACTGGAAAGACAACTGACCAAAGTCAGTGAACCATCGTTTGTATTTGAAGAAGGGGCCAAAGGTCCAATCTCACAACATCACAAGATACCCAGCCCATGGTATCCTAAAGTTAGTTTCACATTGCAAACCTCTAGGGTCTATAATATGCAACTTATAAGCACTTGCAAGTTGGCTGTCCTCGTTTGACCTTGAAGGACGGGACCAAGGTCAAATCTGACCACAACAGAAGATTCACAGCACATGATTTCATAAAGGTTGGTTTCACATTGCAAACATTTAGGATCAATAATAAGCAAGTTATAAGCACTTTTGAGCTTAGCTGTCCTAGTTTGACACTGAAAGAGGGACCCAAGGTCAAACCTTACCATATCAGAAGATTCCTAGCCCATGATTTCCTGTAGGTTGGTTCCACATTGCAAACATCTAGGGCCAATAATAAGCAAGTTATAAGCACTTTTAAGTTTGGCTGTTAAGAGGACTTATGGAAATTGCATACCCTGGATATAAAAGCTTTCTGTGGTAAGTTAATTCCCAGCTTACCTTGGTTACATGTATCACCATTGTAACCTGTCCTACACACCTCACATTGACCAGAAGTGTAGTTACACAATCGCTCCCCACAATTGGCAGGGCATTCTGAAACATGTGCAAAGCCGTCAAGAAGGGATTGTGTCAGAAACAGCTCAAAAATGGTTTGGTACTATTACTATTTGAACTACTTTTGTGTAATTGCCCAACATTTTAAATTTTAAGAGGTAGTGAAAGATCATGAGCTTGTGTATGGGTTTGAACCGTAGATGTCCTACAAAATTACAAATAAAAATCAGAAGATAAGTTGTCATGAAGAAATTATTATGACCTGCTTTGCGCAAAGCTTAATTAGTTCTAGTTTCTCTAAGGGTATACATATCTTGAAAATTTGGTAAGCCTGTTCTACCACCTCTTGATTAAATTTGCCAATCCTTTTCTTGACATTAGTGAATCACAAAACCAACTATGAATTCAGGACTACCATTCTCCAAGACTGGCAAAGTAGGCCATTGAATTAGGCAAATATTCACATATTTGATGTCTGTTTTAAAATGTTTCTAACTCGCCTGGTTTCTTAAACAAACCTATGTATTGTCTCCTATTTTGCATAAAAAATTCATCCTGAAGCAAAGAATGTGAAATATACATAAAGTATCTACATGAAAGAAGGATGTGCTTTGTAACTTGCTCCAACAGATATTTTAATTGAAAACTGGAAAAGAGGGAAAGCTGGTTTGAATGCATTTGAAGTCCCAGTGAAGCAAGTATGGTGGTGCATATTCACAGATTTCAGACATATTTCACAAAAAGGAGTCATATTTGTAATTTATGTGTGCATCTCTGAAAACTATTTGTGAAAGACAAGTCAAAAATAAAAATTTTTCCCCTTCCAAGCTATTGCCATGATATTATCACAATATCTCGAGTGATGACATCACTCATCCCTGGTTACATACCATGCTGACACTGGACCCCATAATAGCCAGGCTCGCAAGCTTCACAGATGCCAGATTCACGATCACACAAACCTTCCTCACAATGTGGTGGACAGTCTAAAATATGAGGGACCTTGCAGTATAAGTAAATGTTTTTATGTGACACTGTGTAATGTGCAAGCAGTAACAGCATTTTTTTCTCCCTTTCTTTTTAGTGTATCTATTTTGGGGTATGTGCAAAATCTAATTTCTAAGTTTTTTACCTTTCAGATTCAAAGAAAATCAATATACCTTCAGTCTGTCAATGTTTTGTCCAAATCGGGTGAATATTTATTGGATGGGGAGGGTTTTTTATTGATTATTGTAAATTTTTTGGCTAACATGTTTATGCATTAAAGTGTAGAAAGCACATTGTTATCTGCTTGTCATATGCTAGCTACACATACTTTTGAAACTTGATAACACATTATACCAAGTTCAATATCACACACTTATCAAAATGGAATAATCCTGAAACTGACTTTAATCTGAATAAATACCTACAATAAATACTTCAAGAACCTCAAGTGAAGACCATTTTAATTTAAAGAAATGTGTATTTTTACTTTTTTGGGTTGTACACAAAAATCTCTTTATAATGGATACTTAAATGTTATGCAAAATATTTGTTAGATATTGAACTATATTACGTCCATTTTGAGGAACATATTTTTTTCCTGAGTTTTTGTACAATTCTGACAATCTTTCGGGAAAATGTTATTCAACTAAGACAATAAAATTGGAACAGAAATTTCTAGTTGGTCTGGTCTGCTTGCTTGAGTATACTTAAATGATTTACACTGAACTGTAAACCTTGGTAACCTAGGTTACAGCTCCCTGGGCCAGTGATTTCAACTTACTATAGATCTGACAAAGCAGGTATGGCATTGGTGACAGCGATGTCATCGGGTTGTGATGTCATTATATACGCGAATAAGTGAAATATGAATTACATATCAACAAATAATAATTTACTCGCACCTGTTATGCAGTCTAAAGAAATGTGCATGGCAGCTGTAGTTTTAAATTCTCCAGAGACATGGATCCTTTGACCTACATCCCAATTGTCATCTTGAACCAATTTAAAGTACGTGTATTTAAGGTCTGACGACTGTACACCATTGGTTCTTGGTGGTGACGGGACTTCATAATATATAATTCCATCTGATCCAGCTGTGTAGTGTATACCAGGCACATCTCCGACTTGGACATAAACAGTTGCATTATGGGGCACGACCACAGTCTACGAAGTGAAGAAAAAATTAAGAAAAAAATTAAGGCTGTGGCTCAGGAGGAAAACAGGTCTGTGTATCCGTTTGGTAAAGTCTACCCAAATCTAGGTAACTGCATTTCACTGGTCAACAACTGGAAGCAGTGGTGAAGGAAATATGGCAGTTGATGTGAACAAATTTGCTAAAATTAAAATGTCATATATCTGTGAAGAAAAAAGGAAAGCTACAGGAAAAACTGACTGATCACCAATACCTTAGTTACACTTTTCCCACCTGAGGTCACAAGCTATGTACTGAACAGGTCTGTGTCCCTTTTGTTGTGGTTTGCTCTGCCTCAAATTTGCACAGAACATGTTCATTGCAATTTGTCACAGTTCACAAATTGATTTTCCATTCAGGACGGCTTTTGATAACATGTCAAACTCTCCCAAGCAGTCTTAAAATATAGGAATAAATTGCTTGTAATCAAAATAGTGCCTGTGACTTGCCTGATAAAATTTATATTGTTACTATAATTTCATTTCGACCATTATCTGTCGTGGTCTCAGAGGGTATACCCCAATCAGTATTGAGTCCCTTGAAGTACATTTTGAGGAGAACCATTAAACCAGCAGAATACTGGTTACTGGCAGGTATTCTGCTGGTTTATACCGGTTTATGATATTGAAGTGGTTCTGCTTAATTATGGCCTTTTTGTGGCCAGTTTTAAGGGTAAGCGATGCTATAGTGTACTTCAGTTGCTATGTTAGCTTTTTATTGTGATATATGTAGGAAAGTTTGTCCATTAATTTTGATCTCATTAATTTTCCTACATTAATGCCAAAGTAACAAATATATTGTTTTATTCTTTCAGATACTGTGTCTTTCAAGATGAAGTGTGTGAGTTCATCTCAGATACTGTTTCCTGCCATCTTGTACATTACTTAATAAGATCAACAATATATTTTTATTTAGATAGTTATGTCCCAGTAGAAAAAGAAGAGACATTATATCATATTTTTATATATTTTATTTTATAAAAATATTGTGATTTATTTCATATTACTATTTCTGTAAAATAACAAGAATAAAATAAATAAATGGTTATATCTGTGTTTTTACTGCTGATTGGCTTGATTAAATAATCCACTTGGCTACTTGGCTGGGGGAGTGCTATGTCTATAATTTGGCTGGTCAAGTGTTTGTAATCACATTTTTATTTGAAATTGTACATTGAAAATAATTGTCATTTGACTGCCACACTGTACAGATTCACCTATGTGAAAATATTGTTAACCAATTTGTGACGTCATTTACTGTTTTTATGACGTCATTAATATTAAAATGACGTCATTTAACTATGCGACAAAGTCATTTGTAAGGGGAAATATGGGTAAACCATTGTTACCTGGTGTTTATCAATAATTGGTGTGAAATTTTTATTATTTGTAATAATTGGTCACACCAATTTAATAACAAAAATTTATGTCTTCGTCCAACTCATCTGGGGCAACCATAAGCAGGAGGACTGATAAAAGAGACCAGTACCCTCAAGGATCCAAACCAGTTTATTTGAAGTTAAGGACCCTGTACAGGAAAAAAATTATTCCTAGCCTCAAATATCAGGACAATGTAGCTGCACAAAGACACAGTATAAATGCATTAACTTCCCCAAAAGGATAACATGTGAATTAAGTAACATTGTATACCTAATCACATGTTCTAAATGTACTGTGTAGGTGAAACAAGTATGCAGGAGAAGAATTTATAAACACAGAAATAAACACAGAAATTCTGTCCTAAACCCTTCAACTAGCAGATGCACACCAGTATCCAGGCACTTCACACAACAAAACCACAAAGCATCCCACATGGAGTTCTTAGTGCTAGAATGGTGTTCACACCTAAGTTTGGATTCAATGAGACAGGATTGAAAATAAGACATGAGCTGTCCTGGATCTTTAAACTGCACTCGCTAGCACCACTAGCCATCAACCAACGTGTGAGATATGGGTATATTTTGATAGCCTATGCACTCAAGGCTATTTCCCTATTTTACTTACAGTCTTCAAATACATTCCAAGGGTATGAAATGAAGAGTAGGATGAATGAATGGCATTGCTCATTCTTCAGTGTGACTAATCAAGGTCGGAGGTCTCTTTTTGGAGGTATAAGGAAAAGGTTGTCAAGTGGAAAACAAATACGCACAGATACGATTGTATGGAAGGGTATAACTTACACATCAGCTGAGTTGCCACAGTGACTAGGTGTAATGGTACTTTGAGATCGAGTGCTATATGTTTTATATCAGCCAGGACTTGTTTGCCAAGTGATAGGTGGAGGAAGGTGAGCTATCAAACAGTAAATCCAAAAGGTCAGAGGTGAAGGTCAGATAAAGGTCAAGCCAATGTTGTTAAGTTTAGACAAGATTGAGCACAAGAAAAACACATTGGGAAAATTTTAGTTACATGTAAGTATAGTCAAGTAGGTAAAATATTTAAAATTTTACAGATATTTTAAAACACCATACCCCTAAACGGGGTTACCTTTGTGGTACTATAACACACCCATACATAGGGAAGACTACAAAGAGTAAACTTTACAGTAGCAAATGCAGCATTTGTACATTATGTTAGTAAGCAAGTTAGTAATGTCTCACAAAGAAGGGGGGGGGGGGGGGGTAAACCCCCAACTGCAAGACCTGGGAATCCCTAGATGGGGAGAAACTACACTTTGTGAGTTAACCCAATACTCCCAACTCCACATCCAAAGGAACTCTGTACCCTGGGTCAAGTGGTAGGGGTCCAGAACAAGGAGATCAAAATGAAAGGTCAAAGTAGAGAGGGGGAATCCGGGTCAGCCAGGCCCTACCTAAAGTCCAATCTAACAGTACCCATATCACTCAGCAGAGAACTCCCTAGGGTCCAGGTACTGATTCTATCTCACTACACACACAGCAACTCCAGAATTACCTGAGATGCAGGCTTGCATATCCCTCAGTATAAGGATTGCTATAACTCAGTATAGACATGTTTTCTCTGGCCTCTGTGTGAACTCTGTGTGAACCTTGTGTTTAGTTCTACTGTGTGTTTTTGCTTTTCATAGTTATATAGTTTACATTTGTGGATACTTATTTTGTAACTTTTCATTTCTGTATTGGAGTAACTACTAATTTTTTGTGCACCATTAAGACAGATTGACACACCTAACTACATACTTAATATAATTGTATAGAGCTCTTTCACCAGTAACACTTTAAACATGGATCCAGGTCTCTGTTCCATTCCAAGTGCTGCATCAAATGAACAGGGTATATCTACCCAAAGGGCTGAGGATCAGGGTATATCTACCCATGGAGCTGATTGTGAGGGTATGACTACCCAAGATGCTCATGATCCGGGTATGACTACCCACACAGCCAATGTTCAGGGTATGACTACCCACAAAATGGAAGTTATTAATGTTACTACCCTCAGTGAAATACAGCAGAACATCACTGCTATGACTAAAGTCATGCAACAGATGGGTGAAGCTTGGACATCACTTGCAGGCCAACCATCCAAGCGTCATTATAGTGACTCAGATACAGATGATGACATGCCTTCAAAGGCAAAGAAAATGACAGCTGTGCCACCTGCTTCTAGCCTTGATGATTTGGGGGATTTGTTTGAGTCACAATCTGGTGATGCCAGTGGGGATGTGGACATATTTGATGAGTTGGATGACCCTTTCTCCACTCCTGAGGAAACAGGACCACCAATTCATGCCAAACTGGCTGCGAAGGTGTCTGACAGATTTCTGACAAATCTTAATAACAAAGTAGTGACTCAAAAAATTAAAACATACATACGGCCTGATAACTGCCCCAACCTGGTTGTGCCAAAATGTAACACGGAAGTCTGGCGAAATCTGTCCAAGTTTCAGCGTACCGCTGACCTTAAGGTGTCCCATGTACAGAGAAGTATAAATGCTGGTGCTGCAGCCATCATACAAATCCTTGACCTACTTCTAGCCAATACCAAATCACCTCAGTCATTACAGATCCCACAGCTGGTCAGTAAAGGGTGTGATGCCCTGGCTCTCTTTGGGCATGCAAGTCAAGAGCTGTCATACCACAGGAGAGATACACTGCGCCCTGCTATAAAGAGGGAATATGCAGGTATACTGAACAAAAGTGTCCCTGTCACTGCCCAATTGTTTGGTGATGACATTGTCAAAACTGTGAAAGACATGAAACAGGAAGCCTCTATCATTAAAGACTCTAACAAAAATCAGTGGCAGCCAAAAAACGACAAGCGCCGTGGCTTTGTGCCACGGAAAAACTACTGGCCCAACAAAAAGACCTGGGAGGGCAAAGGCAAGCAATCTCCATATGGAGTGGACAAAGCAAAGAAAAGGACCTAAGTGCTCCTTCTTCATCTGTGGCAAATGTGGTAAGCACCTCTTTTGAATCATTTGTCATTGATACATATAGCCAAGCATATCGTGACAGTTCTCTTTTCACTGCTGGTCAAATACAACATTGTAAAGATCAATGGGTACAAATAACTTCTGATCGTGAAATTTTACAAATGGTAAATGGTTACAAGTTAGAATTTATTGACAATCCAGTGCAAAACCAACCACCATCCTCCTTCACCTTTGATGATACAAAAATTGTATTGATAGAAAATGAAATACAGGACTTACTTCAGTTAGGTGTTCTGATCGAATGTGAACGTGAACAAGGAGATTTTTTATCAAACATCTTTCTTAGACCAAAAAAGGATGGTTCTGTCCGGATGATTCTAAATTTGAAAACATTTAACACATCTCTGGAATATCACCACTTCAAAATGGATACTTTGAAGAGTGCATTAGCTTTGATGAGACCTCAGTGTTATATGGCTTCTATAGATCTTAAACATGCATACTATTCAGTGCCAATTGATTCTGAACATCAAAAATTCCTAAAGTTTGCATGGAAAAATACTTTTTATAAATACACCTGCTTTGCAAATGGTTTGTCTCCATGCCCCAGGAAATTTACAAAATTACTCAAGCCAGTGTTATCTAAACTCAGGTGTGAAGGCCATGAGGTGCTTTGTTACATTGATGATATTTATTTGAAAGCAGACATTTATCAGTCCTGTTGTGAAAGTGTTACAGCTTGTGTCCAGTTATTAAACAAATTAGGTTTTGTTATACACCCAGAAAAGTCTATTCTAACTCCTACAAAAGCTCTGGAGTTTTTAGGATTTCAATTGAATTCTGAAGAAATGACTGTTTCACTTACTCCAGAAAAACAACTGGCAATACAAAAAGAGTGTTTATCTGCCCTATGTATAAAAAACCCATCCATTAGATATGTGTGTCATGTTATTGGACTACTTGTAGCTGCCTTTCCAGGGGTCATGTATGGGCCACTGTACTACAGGTCCCTAGAAACAGATAAAATAGATGCACTGAACCATAGCAGGGGTGACTTTGATAAGACAATGTGTTTATCCTCAGCGGCATGTGAGGAGTTGAATTGGTGGGAAAGAAATGTTAATACTTCATACTCCACACTAACTCATGATGACCCCTCAATGTTTATTGCCACAGACTCCTCTAGCCTGGGGTGGGGCGTTTTTAACAAATCCTCAGGTTTAAAAACAGGTGTGGCTCCCCTCTGAACGGAGTAAGCACATCAACTACTTGGAATTAAAGGCTGTTCTATTTGCTTTGAAATCTTTTTGTTCTCATGTCCAAAACACACATGTCCGTTTTCAAATTGACAATGTTACTGCTGTGGCATATATACGAGAAATGGGTGGCTCAAAAAGTAAAGATTGTAACATGATTACTCAGGAAATATGGCACTATGCTAAAGACAGGAATATTTGGCTCAGTTCTGCTCATATACCAGGCAAACTCAATGTTGTGGCTGATGCTGAAAGTAGGACATTTGACACAGAACTTGAGTGGCAATTAAGCCCTAGTACATTTCAAAGTTTACAAGATATTTCTCCTCTTACATGCACACTCGATCTCTTTGCCTCACGACTGAATACCCAGTTAGACTCATATGTCAGTTATAGACCTGATCCTGGTGCTTTTGCAGTGGATGCTTTCACACTTAATTGGCAAAAGTTAAATTTTTATGCCTTTCCACCATTTGCCCTACTTCCAAAAGTGTTGCAAAAGATCAGCCTGGATCAGGCTACAGGGTTGCTGTTGATCCCATTCTGGCCTTCTCAAGTTTTCTTCTCATCTGCTTTACATATGCTGATTGCACATCCTATTTTTATACACAGGAATACACATCTTCTAAGACTTCCAGAAAGGAAACACAGCCTTCACAGAAAGTTGAACCTTCTGCCATGTCCTATATCAGGAAGTCCATCTCAGCAAGCAGCATATCAAAGTCAGCTCAAGACCTTATCATTCAATCTTGGAGGGGAAAAACACAAGCACAGTATTCTACATACCTCAATAAATGGGCAGACTTTTGCAGTAAAAGGAATGAAAATCCCCTTTGTGCTCCTGTAGCTGTGTGTTTAGATTTTCTGGTTTCCCTCTATGAGGATGGGCTCAGTTACAGCACTATCAACACTGCTAGGTTAGCTATCTCCACACTCCACATGGACTGTGAAAATTCTGCTTTAGTGAACAGATTTATGAAAGGAATTTTTAATGTTAGACCTTCTTTGCCACGTTATACATGTACATATGACGTTAAAATTGTCTTAGATTTCCTAGCATCTTTGCATTTACAAACATTATCACTTAGAGATTTATCTATGAAATAAGTTCTTCTATTACTATTGTTATCAGGTCAAAGACTACAAACTGTTCAAGCTTTTAATGTAAATGATATCCAGTTAAATGATGACTCCTGCACATTTTATATCAGAAAGTTGTTAAAAACTTCCAAACCAGGGAGTCATAAATCTGTTGTGGTTTTTCAAAGGTATGACAATACAGATTTATGTGTCCTTCAGCACCTGAAACAGTACTTGTCCCTTACAGAAGGGCTGAGAGGGGAGGAAACCCAACTACTTATAAGTGCTGTCAAACCACATAAACCAGTTAGCATTGATACTGTTAGTCGTTGGGCTAAATGTATGCTACAACGTAGTGGAGTTAACATTAAAACATTTACCACTCACAGCACTAGGGCTGCTGCAACATCAAAAAGTTATAGCATTGGTGTACCACTTCAAGACATTTTATCAGCAGCTTCATGGTCAAATGCAAAAACCTTTGCACAATTCTATAATAAACCTATTCTTGAGAAAAGTGACACCTTTGGTAAACAACTTCTGCACAGCATTTATAGTCACTAATGTTTGTAATAAAAGATGTCCATGGCTGTGTAACAAACCCTGCCTTTTCTTTACAACACAACACATTCTATACTTCATTATTCACATAGGCCACAGGTGACTTTCAAATCTCAGGTAATTCTGGAGTTGCTGTGTGTGTAGTGAGATAGAATTTAGAAATAAACGAGCTTACCTGTAAGTGAAGTTTGATTGTGATTCTATCGAACCACACACAGCAACGAAGGAATTAACTGCCCACCACTTTTTCTTGGTATTACCCACCCAGAACATTACATATTTGGGTCACCTCTTACCTATGTTGTTAAATACTGAGGGATATGCAAGCCTGCATCTCAGTTAATTCCTTCGTTGCTGTGTGTGGTTCGATAGAATCACAATCAAACTTCACTTACAGGTAAGCTCATTTAATTCTAAAACAAAATGAAGCAACTCAAAGATTTGGGAACTCAGGTCATTAACAGTTGAGTTCAATGCCTAGAGGTCAAGTCTGGATGTACCAGAGGAGGGTAGGAGGGCTAAAATTTTTGTATGTTGGCACAATGGCTGCCAGTTTGAAAGTGACCCTTCCACAGGGAAGGAAGGGTGAGAATAAGTAGCCTTGATTGTTATTGGTTAAGGCCTAATGACCCGTGAAATCGGGTTAAGGCCAAGCAAAGTTGTAGGATTAAGGTGGAAAACAAATACCAACTGGCGAAGCAGGCACCCGACAGGCCTTGCTATTCACAGTTGAGTTACCACATTGACTAGGTGTAATAGTATTGTGAGATCGAGTCCTATATGTTTTATATCAGCCAGGACTTGTTTGCCAAGTGATAGGTGGAGAAAGGTAAGATATCAAACAGTACACCCAAAAGGTCAAAGGTGAAGGTCAGGTAAAGGTCAAGCCAATGTTGTTTAGTTTAGACAAGATTGAACAAGAGAAAAACACATTGGGAAAATTTTATTTACATGTTAGTATAGTCAAGTAGGTAAATTATTTAAAATTTTACAGAAATTTTAAAACACCAAGCCCCGCTAGAAAGAAGAAGGGATGAAAACTGAGAAGTTGGAAGGAACCAAAGAAGAGGCCACAGAGGCATTCTGAAGGTAAGTCCACATGGCAGAGCTTTTCCAAAGACCATGGGACATTATATTTTGAAGAGGGACACTATGGTCAAATACAAAGGTGGCCCCTGACCTTCTAAAAGTGTGGAAACCATGAGAAACTGGGGAAGTGTTTCTTTGAAGAAGAGTGCATCTGAGGGCATCTCTGACATGTGTATCAATGATGGTTTTATGGGGCGGTCTAATAGAAGCAAACAAAGGGTCCTGAGGGGAAAGGTTTCTGGATCTGAGTAGGGCTGAAAGAGCCTCAACCGGACAGAGATACTATTATTGATGGTGGGAAGCTGAATGATGTGATGGGACTTGCTATCCTGAATAGTTTTGGTCCATTTCAAGACTAGATGTGCCCCAGGGGGGCCAAAGATAATATCCTGCCTAAGAAAGTGGTGCTGCATGCAGAAATTTTTAGAACTATGTGGAGCTATATTGGACATCCTGAGAAAGCCACAGAAGGCAACTAGGAATATGGCTCTATATAAATGTGGGTCATCTGTGGAATGACATGAGATGGAAATGTTGTACAGTGTTGGAATGTCGAATAAGCCCCTAGGAGTGGGAGCAAAATGAGAGGTGAGACTAATGCTTCTAAGAAATTTGTTTACAGCAGGATGAGAGAAATTTTGGGAGGTTGTATAATACAGCCATTGATTTGATGGAAGAAACATAAGAAGATATAACCTTGTGAGAAATCAAATTATGATGGAGGTATTTGATGTATACCATAATATTGTGGAGGGTAGTGGTGGGAGGGAAATCCATGACATGAAGAAAGGCAAAATAAGCTCGAACATGAGTCCTATGTGCTGAGGTAGTTGAAGGTCTGTAGGCATATTTCTTTCTCTTACAGATATGAGAGATGTGGAAGCTCTGGAAGCACCTACAATTACAGAGATAGGTTAAGATGAAAGTACTGAAGGGGAATAGTGTCCAGGACACATTTTTCTTAAATATATTGAAGTATCTCTGGGTTGAGAGGAGCTTCCAGATATGACCTAGATAAAGTATCAGCTATAACATTATTACATCCCTGTATGTGAGTAGTGTGGAGGTCTATGTCAAAAGCAGCCATGAGAAGCCAAATGTTCCTTAAACAAGCTGAGAGGAAGTCATCTCGCGACTTCCCTGACTGAACTACCTGGACAACAGCCAGTTATCACAATGAATGAGAATGGCTTGATGAGCCCAAAATTTGGCCCAACATCTCAAAGCCAGTAGGATATTGAACATTTCCAATTGAACAATACCTAACTCAAAGCCCGAGATTGAGTACACAGGTGTAGCATATGCTCTGCCATTCCAGTAAGCTCCAAACCCTGTCAAACTGGCATCACTGAATACTTGATTATCTGCAGAAGGTAAGCCCTTATTGAAGTAGGTGCAGCCATCAAAGATGGGTATAAACTTTATAAACCAAAAATTCAAAGGTAAGGTGAATTCTTTTACGATTATGATTCCATCTGAAGAGTGAGAGCATACTATTTATGAATATCCTGGCAGGCTTAACACACTCTTGTATATAAAGAAGTTTGCCTAAAAGAGATTGAAATTTGTTCTTGCTAAGGTAAGTTTTGTTTAAGATTGTATGATATTCCTGCCAGATAGCCTTAATTTTTACATCTTCAATGCTAATAGTATGATGATTGACATCAATGGTAATGTCAAGATATGTAAGAGAGGTAGAGAGTGGGCAAATCTTGTCAGGATTCATTGGAAGACCTAGTTCAGTAAGAAGCTGTACCAAGTACTGAAAGGCGTCAACTGCCTTGTCTCTATGCATCACCAGTATATAATCATTAATGTAGGGAAACATTTTGTAACCTTCTTTGGCCATGAGGTAAACAATTGTGTCGGACGTCATTTGAAACGCCCCATTCCCATAAACCCACCCGAACGGCGCCAGTGCGTCGAGATATTGACACCCTTGCCATTGAATACCAAAGTTCAAGGCATCACCTGGGTCTACCCTTAGGTTCCTAAATGCTTGAGAGATGTCAATCTTAGCTAGAGTGACGCCCTCCCCTATGCTAAGGATTTCTTCTATTATGCTGTCTATGGATGAGAACCTAAGCCTAAAAGTGACGCCGTTGAAACGTGACCTGTCTACTTGGCCATTTAAGGAAGCCCTTTGGGGGTGTGATAAATTTAGTATAACTCTTCGTTTGTTGGCATCTTTTGGTCTAGTTAAGAGGGGGAAGAATGGATGTCATGGGCCGGGTCTATATCAAAAGGCCCTAGAATGGCTCAAGGCAAAATTTCCTTGTTAACGTATTCTTGTACTGCCTGTTTGTGTGAAACGGCTAAAAATGGTTTTTGACCTCAGAAATGACAAGGTTACAATGAGTTTTGATAGATGGGGAACCCAAATTTCAAATAGTGTATCAATCTGGTATCAGGGTAGCCCTGTAAATGATTCTCCCAGGCATCAATCCTAAGATCTGAGGGGATGGGGACTAACCTGTAGTTTAGTAAACCTGTATTCCTGATCATATGGGCCATCTGTATATAATCCTGAAAGCATTTTATGTCAGGATAAGGCCTATCTGGACCCATAAATGAGAAAAAGTTATCTTCCGTTACTATGTAACCCCATTTTTTATCAGGAAAGTTAACATCAGGCAACTTACTCTCAGGAAGGTTGTCTCTACTGAGTCAGGGTTAGTGAGGTTGTTAATATTGTTAGAATCATGTACAAGATCTACCAGAGCTGTGCCATTATGATTATATACACTGTCAGAATCATCTTGAACTGAGCAGTATACGTCTCTATAAAAGTCTTCATAAGCCACTTTAGGCTGCATGCTATCATTGAGAGCCAAATTATCAGACTTTACAGTGTGACCATAATGGATCATAACATTTACATGTACTCTGATGACATTCAGAGGCAATTCAGGACATGTGTGACACTTAAGAATGCTGGCTTCCGCATGATTGGTTCTATATACAAAATAAAAGCCATTGTTTGCTGAATCAAAGTAATCCATTAAAAATATAATGGGGGCAAGGCCCTGAGGACCGAGAACCATCCAATTTAACATTTGTACAGAACAATGGGAAATATTTGTGTGAAGATCAGCCTTCTTAGTGCCTATTTCCACACATGTGATCTGTGAAATCTGTCAAAGTTAAAATAACACGAGTGACATAAATATGGTGCTCTGTCAAGATCCATGATAGTAAAATTATGAGGTACAAACCCAACACCACAAGTACAAGGATAGACAGCACTCTCTCCTCTTATATCTTGCCAATCAGTCCACTGTCCAAGATTGACACTTTGGTCTGAAAACCAAATATTAACAGGAACAGAACGTTTAAAATATTACTATACTGATCAGAATTGTTATAAAATTGGCTAAGCCCATATTCATTAGAGTTCAGTGTTTTGTTGACAGATCATATAATTTATCTAAATAAGAATTACAGTTCTTCAGTTCATGTACTGGCTGCTGCCCAGGTAGTCTTGTTTGTTGCTAGTTACTGTTCATCTTAGCCTGCCCCTTACTTTAAAGTTGCATTTGGACTCGGGATGAGATAGGGTTCTGCCCTACTTCATACAAAAACTGCAGAGGTGACTTTATGAGCCATGATGATTCTCATGGGAGCATGAACCATCATTATTAAAAATTTACAAATCTTCCTATTTGCTTAAGAAGTGGGTTGACGGTTGGACAACGCAATCTGTGATGCCCCTAGTCTGTTGAATGACCATTGGTTGGTGTCCTTCCAACCCAGCCTGCCTTCCTCAACTGTGTGCATGGAAACAGCCCATGTGTCATGTATGGTAGGCCAGGCTAAGGATGCTGCTTCGTTGGTAGCCATGATCAATTTTAATAGAGCGTCTTTTACAGTAGAGGGGCCTTGTATGTTATAGATATTGGCAAGCTGGCCAGAAACCCATTGTGATAAAGTAAGGTCATCGTAAGGTAAGCGTTTTTGGCCCTGTACCCCTTGAAATCCCTCATTGGGCCACCTGAGATGGGCTAGGGCTGTAAAAATGTCTACTGTATTGAAGCTACCAGATTTCTTTGTAGTACTCTTACCTTGAGTAAGGTCCGAATGTAGTTGGGCGTCATATGTGGCGAGGACCTTGTTAACTGCCTCTGACACAGACAGAATTCTTCTTAAGACTTCAATGTTCGGAGCAATTTCGTTGTTTCGAGCATCAGATAACGATGGATGGCCAGTTGTACTGAAGGATCTGTCCCCCTGTGCCCGATCTATTGGTGGTCCGACTTGATAACCTGCCCTTTGTGGAGAGGAGTGTAGTGGCTGCTGAGGAACCCAACAATCGGCTCTGTCAGTGGGTCTTAAATTCGATTTGGGGAGACTTTGGCCTAAGGTTGCAGTGACAGATTGACATTCGTGATCCTGAAACCTGATGTTGGAGGTTGGTGGATTGAGACTGGTTTCCTCCACTTTGTCCATTCTAGCTGTTAAGGTCTTGTTAGATTCTGATAGGCCCCTCAGTAAATCTAACATTTCTTGGTTGGGTCAGGTGACGGCATGGGTTTCTGTAGAAAGCCCTGTGGCATTAGAAGATGACGATAAGCCGTTACTTACAGTGTCACTGTTGAATTGCACTGTTGATAGTGGAAACACGAGCTCTAGCTGAAGCTGTAACTCTTTTCCTTAATGTATTTTTGGGTGTCTTCCTTTTGTCATTCGCCATCATAAGCATAATAATTACTTCAGTATATAAACTTTGAAATAACTAAAAACCTAAAATGCTAAAATACTAAAATCACTTTGCAATATTTGCAATCTGTTCATGTATTCTCTAAAATTTTGTATGTTGGCACAATGGCTGCCAGTTTGAAAGGGAAGGAAGGGTGAGAAAAAGTAGCCTTGATTGTGATTGGTTAAGGCCTAAGGACCCGTGAAATTGAGTTTAGGCCATGCAAAGTTATTAAGGATTAAGGTGGCCACCAACTGCCGAAGCAGGCCCCTAACAGGCCTTGCTATTCAGAGTTTCTGCCCAAGTAATGTATGGAAATATGTAAAATTTCATTGTTTTCACTTGTTCAATTTGATTTCTCAACAAAGTAGAGCATGAGTGTAGAGTCTCCCTGATGGAAGTGAAAATAACGTAATAAGGGAATAAAAGTTAATGAGGAGGGAAAGTAGGATAAGTAATCAGAATCCTAAAATTGACAGATAGATAGATAGCTGGATAAAGTCAACAGGTGAAACAAAATGGTATATAGAGATAACAAAGCCAAGGTTGACAAGATACTGTAAATAGTAACAAAGGTATGGTCAACACGTACACAATTTTACAACTTACACAGAGTTAATGAAACTTGCGTGATGTACAGAGACACAACATTGGTTGATAGAGTTGACAAGGACGACATTTTCTATCATTTTAACTTCCTTATAAGCAAATTTCAACTTTAGTCAGGGGATTCTACAGGCTATTTGCAGTTTCCAGGCAGATATTTTGAAGAGAAAACAATCTCGTGAGGGAATGGCTTCTGGGAAAAGTTGTCAAATGACCACAATAAATTGCTAGGTTTTACCTTCACGGCCAAACTCAGGTATTTCCCAGAGGTCAGGATGTATTTGGTGCTATTGTGTAGAAATATTGCTCATATGCGAGAAATTTTGGAAAGGCCTCTTTTCCAGAGGTGCAAAATTTCAATATAACAGCCAGCAACAAAGAAAACGGGCTTTTCATTGTCACGTGAGATATTATCAGAAGCACATCCCTCTGTTTGTACAGGATATAAAATTGTGAATGGTAAATATTTTATTTGAAGTAGTTCTTGTTGTCATATAATCAGATTCAGAAATAGGTGCATGTATGTTTTTTTTTCATAATATGAAAGTGGTCTCTATTTTCCCGAAAAAGGAGAAACACATTTTTTTTTTGCTAATTAGAAAAGTTTTATTGTATTTTATTTTATATTTCTTCCCATTAAATAATTTCTATTACTGCTCATTGTACACATTGTTGATTAACTATATTCTGGACCTTGTGGACCTAGTGTACCTTGCTGAATTTGTTGTATTCATGACCTAATATTTATAATTGTTCATTAGTTTTACTTCACCTAAAATTATCATATATCTACCTCTGTTAGTGGGATTATGCAGTTTAGCCGAAAAGGACTGTTTTCAGGTAAATGGGTGAACAATTACGGCCTTTGAACAGAGAAACAAAGATCATAGTGAATCAGTGGTCAAGACCTTTGGCATTTAATCACTTTAATCTCATCCATGTGGTTAACCTTGATAAAGGCTCGAGTATTCGGGATAGGGAATCAGGTCAGATAATGCAGTTTCAGCTTATATAACGCACTTATATATACTAAATTTAAGACAGAGACTGTCTAATGGGCTTACATCTCATAACATGTATGAGTGCTTTATTTTAACAAATATGAGCCTTACACAAATATGAGCCTTACACAAATATGAGCCTTACACAAATATGAGCCTTACACAAGGCTATTCTGTGATCACATGTTCAAGTCGAGCTCAAGGCAATGTATGGACTGAGAGACTGCCATCATATGACCTCTCACGATGATGAAAAAAGTTTGAAATACACTTTACAACCAAAATGTAATTCTGAAAATCTGTCAAACCCAGTTTCATGGGGCCTTACTGCTTTTATGAATATCATTTACAAGCTATGTCAGCATCGAATATGTTATATATATATGTCACTAGAAATGTATTTGAATCTCAAGTGAAAAATTAAAATTTTGATATTCCCTGCTGTCCTTGTTATGGATATGTTTCACAGTTAGATTTGGGGACATTATTATTAAGCTAAATATGGGCCCACTTTACTTATTACTCAAACAAAATGAGAGATAATTGATGTAATACAACCTGAGATAAGAAAAAAATATATGTCCGTATTTTGTCTTCTTGACAAATGTTCCAGTCATTTATGCTAAATGACACATTCTATGGCATGAAGAGGTCCTCAGTGGCCTAGTGGTTAGCAAGTTTGGCATCTAATCATAGGCTGTCACCTCTGTGGGTTCGAGTCCCACAAGTGGCAATTCTGAGGACCTGTCCCAATATGACCCTGGCTGTTGAACGGGACGTAAAACCCCAACTTTGACCTTTGATCTATGGCATGAAAACTACACTTATAATTGTCACGACAAATTTTTAATTGGCAAAAATAATCCACATTTAAAATTTCGACATTTGATGCATCTGATCAATCAGATTAATTATGTAATATCCGCATGCATTGTGTAACATTAACTATTATAAATGTTTGCTGGATAATTTAAGAATAAAGCTATATTGACTATCATAACTGTTTGTTGCAAAATAAAAGGTATGACATCAGAAAATAATTTTCCCTCTTCGCATGGCAAAAGTTCAAAACACCATTCAACCAATTTAACTGACACAAAGGTTGTCAACGTGTTTTCAACCCAAAAATTCAGATACACCAAATGCCCAGTGACTTCCCAAAACGTTACACTCAGTCTGTCTCCATACCATGAACATCCAGGTTACAGAGACAGTGCCTTCTATTTAAGGCAAAAGAATCCTAAAGAAATTCTTAATTCTTTATCTATTTCAAAAGACACTTCCACTTATCAACAAAGAACCTCAACCTACAAATGAATTTTGACATTCCTCCACATGCATACCACAATATCAGTATTCAAATTTCACAGAACATTCTAATGAGTAGTGGGTACAGTGTGCCTAGGTCAGCGAAAGCCATATAGGAACAGATTAAGTACTCGTCATACTTCAAAATCAAACATATCCGATGAGTATACAGAATATGATACAGCATACTGGTTTGGCATAGTGGCTAAAAGATCTCATTCAACTTTTGTTACCCCCATGTCCCTCATGTTTCATCAACATACAATTACCAGTGACCAATTTTGAGACATCTGAATCTGCACGCCATGAGGTATTTTTATACACATTTCCTCTAGAGCTTTTGTAACTACATTATGTTACATTTGTGGCATTCCAGAACTCCTAAATGTAATAGAAAGTAATCCAGTGGATCTTTTAAAAGCCTTTACGTAAGTCCAGTGTCCTAAATTCCAATTTTTTTCCAAATATGGACACTTCAACTTGGGTAAAATTTACATTTGTGCACTCATTCTTTATGACCCAAGGCACTATAATTCAGATACATTTAAACAATTTCAACCTTTAGAATGTATGCATGTCGTGAATGGATCAAAAAGTAGGAGCCGAAAGCCTCGATCCATTGACTTTTGTCAAGCAGCACTATCCAAGTGAAGGTGCCTTCAGGTACTGGGCCAGTAGGATGCATGATGAGATCGTGTATCAAATGTCCTCATCCAGAAATCATAAGTCCAACAAAATATCAAATTTTTTACACAACCCCATGTTGTGATTTTTATGTTGACTTTCAATGCTGGATGAACATAGCCGAGGAAGAAGATTACAATTGGCCAATTTGTGGGCAATTTTATTAATTTGGCAATACAGACCAAAAAGTGGATGCTTACAATTTTGAAAATCCACTTCCATACTGCAGAATACGCCAATGTTTCTATCAATTTTACAACTAGAGTGCAATTTCTATTTTTCCTCCCAGTCAGCTGACCCCCAAAGAATGGCTGCCATCTGTTATTACGATTGTGCTATATTGTTTATGATTGCAGTGTGATAATTGAATTTCATTGTTTAATATATTTATACAGCATAGACGTAGGAACTGGGGAGCAGCGGGGGCACTCGCCCCCACAACCATAAAGTTAGGAGGGGGGATATCTTTTTGCCCCCCCCCCCAAGTTTTTGCAACAAAACTAAACTCCAATTTTGAAGTTATGTAAATTTTTACAGGTTACTCAGTAATATGTGGTCAAGTTACACTTTTACACTGTTCACTGCTCATATGTACCATTGTATAAGCTACCATTTGAACTATAAAACATTTTCAGCTAACCTGTCATGGGATTAGCAAAATTCTGTGAAACGTTTCACTCATGCAGGCCAAAATCATACATATAGTAATCTTCTACATTTAATTTACCGTGTTGCTAATTATTTAGAACATGTAGTTTCAAATTCACACAGAGCAACAGTTTAGCACAGCAATTTGTCAGCTGATGAGAGTTTTTTTTCAGCAAACTCTTCTTTCTTTACTGTGTGTTTATTGGACCAAGCCAGTCCAATGATCATACACCCCCCTCTGTTTGGGTATTAACCTTGCACAAAATAGACCTTATTTCAGCTAGGCACTTGAAGGAAAGGTCACAAGTTCTGGAAACATGTAGTCAAAATATTAGAAATACCTTTCAAATGCAGAGGTGACTATGTGTATTTCTCTACCCGGACAAGGTCGGGGAAACTTAGGATTAATGTCAGTTACACCGTCATGCCAAAGATTTCCTTTGGTAAAGGAACTTTACTGATTAACATCCTAACAAAAAAATTCAGTTAATTCTGATAATTTATAATTGTGAATCACATCAAATCACACCAAAAATACCCAGTGAATGCCTATAGCATGAAGGATGGCCTGTCTGGGGATATGGGTGTTGAGTCGGTAAAATCTAGTTCCTCGCCCCCCCCCCCCCCAACCAAAAATTGCTTCCTACACCCCTGTATAGTAGATTGCGTACAACCAAAACATAACTACATTTCATATTCTTTAGTAAAATCTATTTCCTTAAAAAGCAAATACTATATATGTCTATGCCATTTATCCTTTTTAATCAATGTTTCTTTTCCTTGTGTGTGATCCGGCAAGTAAGTAGAATAGTCACACTGTGGAAGCTGCATGTCATAACAGGTGACAAAATGCTAATTTATTTACAAAATTCAAATTCAAGGCTTCAATTGTGATAATAAAAAATATTGTCGAAATTAAGTAAAAAGTGAAAGTAAATTATTAACATAGAGATTATTGATTGAGTATAAATTCAGATATTTACGTAATTCTTTATTGAATATATATTAAAAATAATATTGGTTCTAACAGTTGTTTAGTGTCCTTTTCTTTTAGTTTTTTTGATGGCTGGTTGTATTTGCTGTATTTTGTTTTACATAAATTCACTATATCAACACCTTCATTTCATTTGCAAATGTGATGTGAATTCTATTTTACCATTCGGACCAAAATTAAAAGTAATGCTATTTCATGCATTGTATATTCAAGTATATTCGTTAAATATTTAGCAAAATTGATAAAAATTTACACATCATTCAAAATTAACGGTTTATAGTTTATATGTGTCTCTTATCTAGGACAATCTCCCTTAAAATTTTCTTTTATTATGTTACTATCTTTAAATTGAAAAAAGAAAAAGAGAGAAACAAATTTAAAAGCATACAAGTCATCTCTCCCGTAATTATTGGAATTACTTCACAAAACTAAATTTCTGAAATTAATGTAGAACAAAGATAATTTAACAGATGAAATATCCTTATTTAAAGCAAACATCTAAATTTAGCCGTTTGGTATGTAATATCACAGTTTTTTACAATTCACGAGGTCGTGAATTCCACACCCCTTGGTTCATACTTTCCTAAGAAATGTGGCTGTTCTTAAAATAGATTCCACAACGAAGCTATATTACTCCTGCTAATCTTTGAGCAGGCGGAGCCTGCATTTTTGTCAAAATACTCACTGTTGGACAATCCCAGCAGCCAATCAAAGGAAAGAAGTTCTACAGAAGCTCAGAGCTCTGGAGCTGGGCACACTCTCACTCATGACTTTACTTTTGGCCTTCTGGCCATTGAGATGTCAAAATTTGGAATTCAAAGGAACTTAAGGGCAGATATTGGACTTGTTGCTTTTGTCACCAAGTGGAGTTACTAAAAGAAAGAACCTAATATTCTGATTCTTACTCTAGTGAGTTACACCCTCTAGCCCTTGAGGGTAAACCAATTTGCCCAGGGAAACGTAAAAAAAATTAACAGGCTCTGAAATGGTTGTTATTTTCTGGCACAAACTTCAATGGGATAGGATTATGTAACGGCACAGTTGTTTTCCAGATTAAACTATATCAGGAGGATATACCTACCTGAGCACCATATCCAGTTGACTTGACCAATATTTTACCAACCATCATCCAGATAAAATGTTCCACTTTCCTCCAAAATGACACGTACACACTTCCAGCTCTTGCTGCATAGAACTGGATTTCACTGATAGTGCCTGGTGTTGAAAAAGTCAGCTCATAAAAAATGTAAAGATCGTTTGACGGGTCCTCATTTAATCTGCCCACTTCATCCCTTGGGTCTGCCTTCAGTGTGTAACAGTCTAGGAATAAACAAGCAATCAGTGTGACTAAATGAACCTGTCACATCTTTTAAGTTTGCATGATCCTAAAATACTGAGAAGTTGGACAGACAAAAAGATTTGAATATGATGAAATATGAGGTCATGGAATTCCATGTGTTTATCTTGCATAATATTTTATAATATTGAGGTTAGATGCCAGGGTGCTCCAAGATGTAGCGGGTAAGCTAGATGTTGGGAAGCACTTTATTAACCAGAATATGTTTTGTATATTTCAGCGAATCCTGTTATAAGCCGTGAAGTGTAGGGATGTGTGTCAGTATCCGACTTATATATTTTTGCCAGAATATGTTGGCAATGGCAATAAAATTAAGAGACAAAATTAAACACGCAATTAGTGCCTGCTAACAGGTTCTAAGTGAGATGATTTTGTGTTTTGAGCTTGGAAGTACATGTGAAAGTATAGCAAAAGGATTTAAAGTTGCAAGGATTAAAGTGACCTTGAAGGAAAGATCAACGGTTATATCTGAACCCACGAAAAGACATGGTGCACATGATTTCAAAAAAGTTTTCTTCACATCCCAAACCTCCAAGACTAATCATAAAGGAAATACAGGGTATTAAAAGTACCCAATTTGACCTGAAGGGAAGGGTCAAATGTCAAATCTGACTTCCAGTAAGCTCTATTAACATTCCAAACCTGTAGAACTAATAATATAAGAGATACACGGCACTACAAAGGATCAACGATTCCCTTTGACTCTCAAAGAAGGGTCAAAGATCAACTTAGATCCCACTAAAATATGTAAGCCATATAATTTCCAATAAATGCTCTTCACATCCCAAATCTCTAGGATCAATAATAAAGGAGATAAAATACAGTTTTTCATTACTGAAACTGCCAAAAATTGATTATGTAGCTATTATTCATTTAAGCTTTGAGCAACCAGTCTGAAACGTTACTATGTTATATTTCACAAAAAAGTCAGTAAACAACACCTTTAAGATAAATTGCAGTACCTGGCTACTGCAATACTTTTGTAGATAGAAGCTATTTGCTCATCATGGTAATGACTGAAAAGTGAGAAAGCAGGTATTACTGAGTCATACAATTTTAAACTTAACCATCTTTCAGTTCAGAAACCAGAAGACGAACAACTTCTTTCAAAGAAATTGTGTAGCTGTAATGCTTTTGAAGATATCAGCCAATAACTCATTATGCTAACTCATGAAAATGAAAAAGTGGCTGTTACCCACTTAGGCATTGTGATAGCCATTCCAAGCAATGACCAACATTTAGCTAAAGAGAAAGTATCTGGCCAAACTATTTTATGAAAATGCTACAAATCGATTTTTTAAGATGATGCACCTAACTATGTTTTATTTTTCTTCACCATATAAATTTTAACTCATAAGTGCTGGGTGATGAAGAACTAATTTTTTATTATCTGAACTCATTTATGGTTATGGTAAAGCTGTGTCAATGAAGTAACTGTTATTGAACTTTGTTTAGCTTTGTGCCTTAGATTCTGTGAAAAGTCGGAGATTAAGTGCTGTTAAAGTTTATATTGGATAAGATATCTTTGTATGTTTTATATTAACTGAAAATCTAATAAATGATTTATGTGTAATTGGGGAAATGAGTTTATAACTTCACATAAAACTTCATCTCACTCAGGTAGTTTTCCCAAATTCCAAATTGCTCTTTTATTCATTTGTTTTATATAATGGATTAATTCATTTATTTGTTTTTTATAACGGATTAAGGTTCTCTCAAAATATTAGTGAATAAGACTATATACAAATATTCATCTGGAGTCCTTTTTGTAAATACACCATTATTAAATTCAGTGAGAATGAACCTACCAGGTCCTTTTAACACCAACTAAATTTTCATTTACAGATCATTATATGGGAAAATATTGCGTGGCAGGTAAGTGCACAAACAGTGCTGATATTAATAAAAATGTTAGCTTCCATAAGTTTCCAAAAAAAGAGACAAATGCGAAAAGGTATGCTGAATGGGTCCACCAAGTGAAGAGAACAAGAGCAGAGTGGAATGGACCAACATCTGCTCATACTTACATATGCAGCGAGCATTTTACCGAGGAATGTTTCGAAAAAGTCACCCAGAAAAAAGAGGAAGTTGGCTATAGGAACCGAAGACAGCTTAAGAGTGATGCTATACCTACACTTTTTCAGAGGACAGATGCTGATTCACCAGTACAAAAAAAAACCAAGAACAGCATTTCAGAAACAGCAGAAAATGAGTACCATCAATGAATGCATAAATGAAAGCACTATAAGCTATGACAGGATGGAGTGCACTGATATTTCTCAATCTGTTGACACTGACCCTGATGAAAATATATGTACTGTTGCCTGTCAAACAGACTTTGTAATTGCCAAAAAATACTAAAAAGGTTCAGGTGACTATAAAATGTGGTAAGAAAAAGGCAATCCAAACAGATTCAGTTCAAACTGAGAGCAAGTTGGTGCAAGTTGGAGATGGTGAAATTAATGAATTAGATATGAGTTGTGCAAGTTCTGAAAATGATCACACATCCACATATATTCCATCAGTAGAAAGTGAAAATGAAACAGAGGAAGGACATCAAAATGAGCATGCAAACATTCCATTCATACAGCCAGCAGCAGAACATACTGATGGCAATATTTTAAGTGAGCCAAAATTTATTGTGTTTTGGTCCAGTTTGCAAACTATGCTATCCTGGATATACTGTCCATCCTGCAACAATCATGAAGTGATAACGTCACGATGTTCTGATGGTCCAAGCATGGGTACTTTACTTAGGGTACAGATATTTTGTGAAAGCTGCGCTAAATCTACCTATTGGAAAAGTCAGGCATTTGTTAATGAATACCCTGCAGGAGATATTTTACTTAGTGCTGCCATCTGATTCAGTGGTTCTATTTGTTCAAAGGTACTTTTGATGTTTAAACATATGGTATTGTGGATGAAAAAACAACATTCTTTCACCATCAAAAACAGCTTTTGTTTTCTGCGATAAAAACAGTTTGGGAAAGGCAACAACAAACACTGATTGGGTTGTTACATGCAAGGAATGACAGAATTGTTTTGGGTGGAGATAGTAGAGCTGACAGTGCTGGTCATTCTGCCAAATATGGAACATATACATCTATAGAATTAATGTTGAACTGCATTCTGGATGTAAAAATTATAGCCAGATCAGAGTTGGAAGTAGTTATGACATGGAGTTGGAAGGGCTGAAGAGGAGCTTACAGTTCCTTACAGATTGGTTAACAATTGATGTACTTGTTACTGATCGCCATAGACAAATAGCCAAGTGGTTACATGAAAATTATGCAAATATTTTACATTTGTATGACATGTGGCATGTTGCCAAAAGTCTTAGTAAAAAGCTTGAATCAGCAGAAAAACTACAAGATATACGCCCATGGATTCAGAGTATCGTAAATCATTTATATTGGTCAGCTATATCTACACCCTAATATGATATTGTCAAAAAGGGAATCAGTCGTGAACCATGGAATTAATATTCATACACACAGAAGTAAGTTATTTCAGCATGTTTTCATGGAAACTTAGATGGCAGGGAAGAACGCAAGAAATGGCTAAAAGTTGGATCGAAATCAGCCTTACAAGTAGAAGATATAAGCAAGATCTTTCTCAATGATATTGCTAAGCTGTCTGGATCTCATCAAACCTGGAATTTACAGGCCTTTCTGAGCTTACTGAATAACTTTGCACCAAAAGTGTATGCATTTTCACCAATTAGAATGGAATGCAGGGTTAAAATGGCAGCCCTTCAATATAATAAAAATGCATCAGATGGAAGATTGGCATTCAAAATCAAATATCCAAAGTACAAGAAAGGAGGTCATATTGTCCAGAAAATTTTGCAGGAACAGATTTATGATTACATAGTCACACTCTGGGACCAGGTGTTATCTGAATGTAGCCAAAGTTGTAGTGCTAGAAAAGGTGCGGCATTGTCGGTAAGCCTTCCACTGACACTCTGTGCAGACTTTACTCACCCTGTAAAAGACGATGCTATTAGAGAGCACAGTACTCGATATAAACAAAACAAATAAAGGTTTATTGACTTATACAGGCAATTTTGACATTTACAAGTGTAATATTTCACAAGCTTTGCACTGAGTTTCAATAAACACATTTTTCATCATACCTATTATAATATAAAGTGAAATACAATTGATATCAATCATTACAATGAATAAAACCTACTTTATATAAAACAACAAACAAAGGCAACAATGTAAAATTACATACTTACAGTTTGTTTTGTATTGTTCTTTGACTTAAAATCTAAATATTGCTATTTACTACACTAGTCTATAATATTTCAACTACAAATTAAAGACATTCTGTTTCAAGCAAAATCTGTTTCCTTAGCAAAAAGTTTTTTATTCTGCCAACAAGTTTAAGTGTATCCCATTAAACATCCACAAGTTGTATTCAGTCGTATTTTTTTCTTCTGTTAGCTGAACTTTGTTTCTTCCTATAATTCTAGTCTTGGGAGTTCTCTATCTGGGTTGAAACCTTCATAATCAACACTGGGAAATTCTGCCCTAATTCTCTGAACTGCACATGCAGGTAGAGGGACACATACTTTTTTCCCAAGGTGGCCCCAACACCAACGAGCCAACTGGCGATATGCAATATACCTATATCTTGCATTTATTTCTACTTCTCTGTGCCCATAGTCTTGACGATAAGCAAAATATGCTATCTGTAAGGCATAAACATCAAGGCATCCAGCTTCAAATCCAGGATGACCAATGACGCAGGTATTGGAAATGATATTACTGAGAGGTGTAGTATAGAGGGTAAAAAGGAGGGGGCCCAGGACAGAGCCCTGGTGCACACCATATGGGAGTGAGAAAGTATCTGAAAAGCTATTACCTAGTTCAGCCTCCTGTTTCCGGTTTGAAAGATGGGATTTGACCCACCTCAACACAGAGCCATCAACTAATAGCCAATAACCTGAGGGAATTAAAAATAATGTCATGGTGAATAGTGTCGAATGGCACTGAGAGATCCAGCAATGTGAGTGTAACAGCCTTATCGGATTCCATCGAAGTAGCAATATCATTCTTGATTTTCAAGAGTGCTGATTCTGTGGAATGGAGTCTCCTGTAAGCGGATTGGTTAACATTAGAGAGCCCCTCGCTATCGATTTAATTATTTAACCAGAACTTTTTCAATCAGTTTGGATATAAAACTGAGGTTGGATACTGGTCCGTAATTTTTTAGAAGATTTTTATCTAAGTTAGGTTTCTTGAGAAGGGGGGGGGGGGGGGGTGGGTGACATATGCTGTTTTGAAAAAGTTTGGAAAGCTCCCTTCGCTAAGTGAGTAGTTTATAATATTGGTAATTGGAGTGACCAAAATGTCCGCACACTCTTTGACTAGTGCGGTTGGTATTGGGTCCAGGTCGCATGATTTGGTGGTGGATGATCTTAGGATTTTGAGGATGTCACCCTCAGATACAGGTTCAAAAGAGGACAGGGCGCTGCTGTTGCTATTCAGTCAGGCACTGATGACTTTAGAGCAACTCTGATTTTCGCAAATTTGTCACTGAGAAAATGACCAAAAGTTTTAGCTAAATCAGTTGGACTAATATGATCATGTAGGATGATAGTTGAAGATTTGTGCAAAATTTTCTTGAAATTGATCCACAGAGCCTTGGGTTTTCCATTATTTTCAGCAATGACTGTAGAATAGTGCCTGCGTCTTGACTGTTCCAGTAGGAAATTGTAGTAGTTGACAGCAGCTCGGTATCTACTCTGGTTGATAGCAGAATTGTTACTGCGCCATACTCGCTCACACTTGCACTTCAGACCCTATGCTGAGAGGATGTCCAAATTCACAAAGTCTTTGTCAGGGTGCAATGGAGTCATTTTCCTCTTGATTGGGGCATGCTTGTCTAGAATGTTGCGCAAGGTGTTGAAATATTGGTGATGAGCAAACTGCCGATTGTGTGAGGATGTTTGATTAGATCAGAGTTCAGGATGTCATCTCTGACGTCCGTGATGTTTATTAACTTGCCTGAATTTGCAGGGAGCCTTGATAGTTATATTGACCAAAAAAGTGATGGCAATATGGTCAGACAGCCCAGCTGTAACCATGGGGCAAACCGTCTTTGAGAAAGTGTCCCTCACACATATGACATCTAATATATGGGCATGAATGTGCTTCGGGTAATCAATAATTTGGGTGAAATTGTATTGACAGAGGGAGTCATTTAATTTCTGCGACCAACCATCCTGTTTATCCAAATGTAGATTTAAATCACCCAGTATTATATTTCCACAACATGATAACCACCCCCTCTCCCTTCTGATTCTTACTCTAGTGAGTTACACCCTCTAGCCCTTGAGGGTAAACCAATTTGCCCAGGGAAACGTAAAAAAAATTAACAGGCTCTGAAATGGTTGTTATTTTCTGGCACAAACTTCAATGGGATAGGATTATGTAACGGCACAGTTGTTTTCCAGATTAAACTATATCAGGAGGATATACCTACCTGAGCACCATATCCAGTTGACTTGACCAATATTTTACCAACCATCATCCAGATAAAATGTTCCACTTTCCTCCAAAATGACACGTACACACTTCCAGCTCTTGCTGCATAGAACTGGATTTCACTGATAGTGCCTGGTGTTGAAAAAGTCAGCTCATAAAAAATGTAAAGATCGTTTGACGGGTCCTCATTTAATCTGCCCACTTCATCCCTTGGGTCTGCCTTCAGTGTGTAACAGTCTAGGAATAAACAAGCAATCAGTGTGACTAAATGAACCTGTCACATCTTTTAAGTTTGCATGATCCTAAAATACTGAGAAGTTGGACAGACAAAAAGATTTGAATATGATGAAATATGAGGTCATGGAATTCCATGTGTTTATCTTGCATAATATTTTATAATATTGAGGTTAGATGCCAGGGTGCTCCAAGATGTAGCGGGTAAGCTAGATGTTGGGAAGCACTTTATTAACCAGAATATGTTTTGTATATTTCAGCGAATCCTGTTATAAGCCGTGAAGTGTAGGGATGTGTGTCAGTATCCGACTTATATATTTTTGCCAGAATATGTTGGCAATGGCAATAAAATTAAGAGACAAAATTAAACACGCAATTAGTGCCTGCTAACAGGTTCTATGTGAGATGATTTTGTGTTTTGAGCTTGGAAGTACATGTGAAAGTATAGCAAAAGGATTTAAAGTTGCAAGGATTAAAGTGACCTTGAAGGAAAGATCAACGGTTATATCTGAACCCACGAAAAGACATGGTGCACATGATTTCAAAAAAGTTTTCTTCACATCCCAAACCTCCAAGACTAATCATAAAGGAAATACAGGGTATTAAAAGTACCCAATTTGACCTGAAGGGAAGGGTCAAATGTCAAATCTGACTTCCAGTAAGCTCTATTAACATTCCAAACCTGTAGAACTAATAATATAAGAGATACACGGCACTACAAAGGATCAACGATTCCCTTTGACTCTCAAAGAAGGGTCAAAGATCAACTTAGATCCCACTAAAATATGTAAGCCATATAATTTCCAATAAATGCTCTTCACGTCCCAAATCTCTAGGATCAATAATAAAGGAGATAAAATACAGTTTTTCATTACTGAAACTGCCAAAAATTGATTATGTAGCTATTATTCATTTAAGCTTTGAGCAACCAGTCTGAAACGTTACTATGTTATATTTCACAAAAAAGTCAGTAAACAACACCTTTAAGATAAATTGCAGTACCTGGCTACTGCAATACTTTTGTAGATAGAAGCTATTTGCTCATCATGGTAATGACTGAAAAGTGAGAAAGCAGGTATTACTGAGTCATACAATTTTAAACTTAACCATCTTTCAGTTCAGAAACCAGAAGACGAACAACTTCTTTCAAAGAAATTGTGTAGCTGTAATGCTTTTGAAGATATCAGCCAATAACTCATTATGCTAACTCATGAAAATGAAAAAGTGGCTGTTACCCACTTAGGCATTGTGATAGCCATTCCAAGCAATGACCAACATTTAGCTAAAGAGAAAGTATCTGGCCAAACTATTTTATGAAAATGCTACAAATCGATTTTTTAAGATGATGCACCTAACTATGTTTTATTTTTCTTCACCATATAAATTTTAACTCATAAGTGCTGGGTGATGAAGAACTAAATTTTTATTATCTGAACTCATTTATGGTTATGGTAAAGCTGTGTCAATGAAGTAACTGTTATTGAACTTTGTTTAGCTTTGTGCCTTAGATTCTGTGAAAAGTCGGAGATTAAGTGCTGTTAAAGTTTATATTGGATAAGATATCTTTGTATGTTTTATATTAACTGAAAATCTAATAAATGATTTATGTGTAATTGGGGAAATGAGTTTATAACTTCACATAAAACTTCATCTCACTCAGGTAGTTTTCCCGAATTCCAAATTGTTCTTTTATTCATTTGTTTTATATAATGGATTAATTCATTTATTTGTTTTTTATAACGGATTAAGGTTCTCTCAAAATATTAGTGAATAAGACTATATACAAATATTCATCTGGAGTCCTTTTTGTAAATACACCATTATTAAATTCAGTGAGAATGAACCTACCAGGTCCTTTTAACACCAACTAAATTTTCATTTACAGATCATTATATGGGAAAATATTGCGTGGCAGGTAAGTGCACAAACAGTGCTGATATTAATAAAAATGTTAGCTTCCATAAGTTTCCAAAAAAAGAGGCAAATGCGAAAAGGTATGCTGAATGGGTCCACCAAGTGAAGAGAACAAGAGCAGAGTGGAATGGCCCAACATCTGCTCATACTTACATATGCAGCGAGCATTTTACCGAGGAATGTTTCGAAAAAGTCACCCAGAAAAAAGAGGAAGTTGGCTATAGGAACCGAAGACAGCTTAAGAGTGATGCTATACCTACACTTTTTCAGAGGACAGATGCTGATTCACCAGTACAAAAAAAACCCCAAGAACAGCATTTCAGAAACAGCAGAAAATGAGTACCATCAATGAATGCATAAATGAAAGCACTATAAGCTATGACAGGATGGAGTGCACTGATATTTCTCAATCTGTTGACACTGACCCTGATGAAAATATATGTACTGTTGCCTGTCAAACAGACTTTGTAATTGCCAAAAAATACTAAAAAGGTTCAGGTGACTATAAAATGTGGTAAGAAAAAGGCAATCCAAACAGATTCAGTTCAAACTGAGAGCAAGTTGGTGCAAGTTGGAGATGGTGAAATTAATGAATTAGATATGAGTTGTGCAAGTTCTGAAAATGATCACACATCCACATATATTCCATCAGTAGAAAGTGAAAATGAAACAGAGGAAGGACATCAAAATGAGCATGCAAACATTCCATTCATACAGCCAGCAGCAGAACATACTGATGGCAATATTTTAAGTGAGCCAAAATTTATTGTGTTTTGGTCCAGTTTGCAAACTATGCTATCCTGGATATACTGTCCATCCTGCAACAATCATGAAGTGATAACGTCACGATGTTCTGATGGTCCAAGCATGGGTACTTTACTTAGGGTACAGATATTTTGTGAAAGCTGCGCTAAATCTACCTATTGGAAACGTCAGGTATTTGTTAATGAATACCCTGCAGGAGATATTTTACTTAGTGCTGCCATCTGATTCAGTGGTTCTATTTGTTTAAAGGTACTTTTGATGTTTAAACATATGGGATTGTGGATGAAAAAACAACATTCTTTCACCATCAAAAACAGCTTTTGTTTTCTGCGATAAAAACAGTTTGGGAAAGGCAATAACAAACACTGATTGGGTTGTTACATGCAAGGAATGACAGAATTGTTTTGGGTGGGGATGGTAGAGCTGACAGTGCTGGTCATTCTGCCAAATATGGAACATATACATCTATAGAATTAATGTTGAACTGCATTCTGGATGTAAAAATTATAGCCAGATCAGAGTTGGAAGTAGTTATGACATGGAGTTGGAAGGGCTGAAGAGGAGCTTACAGTTCCTTACAGATTGGTTAACAATTGATGTACTTGTTACTGATCGCCATAGACAAATAGCCAAGTGGTTACATGAAAATTATGCAAATATTTTACATTTGTATGACATGTGGCATGTTGCCAAAAGTCTTAGTAAAAAGCTTGAAGCAGCAGAAAAACTACAAGATATACGCCCATGGATTCAGAGTATCGTAAATCATTTATATTGGTCAGCTATATCTACACCCTAATATGATATTGTCAAAAAGGGAATCAGTCGTGAACCATGGAATTAATATTCATATACACAGAAGTAAGTTATTTCAGCATGTTTTCATGGAAACTTAGATGGCAGGGAAGAACGCAAGAAATGGCTAAAAGTTGGATCGAAATCAGCCTTACAAGTAGAAGATATAAGCAAGATCTTTCTCAATGATATTGCTAAGCTGTCTGGATCTCATCAAACCTGGAATTTACAGGCCTTTCTGAGCTTACTGAATAACTTTGCACCAAAAGTGTATGCATTTTCACCAATTAGAATGGAATGCAGGGTTAAAATGGCAGCCCTTCAATATAATAAAAATGCATCAGATGGAAGATTGGCATTCAAAATCAAATATCCAAAGTACAAGAAAGGAGGTCATATTGTCCAGAAAATTTTGCAGGAACAGATTTTTGATTACATAGTCACACTCTGGGACCAGGTGTTATCTGAATGTAGCCAAAGTTGTAGTGCTAGAAAAGGTGCGGCATTGTCGGTAAGCCTTCCACTGACACTCTGTGCAGACTTTACTCACCCTGTAAAAGAGGATGCTATTAGAGAGCACAGTACTCGATATAAACAAAACAAATAAAGGTTTATTGACTTATACAGGCAATTTTGACATTTACAAGTGTAATATTTCACAAGCTTTGCACTGAGTTTCAATAAACACATTTTTCATCATACCTATTATAATATAAAGTGAAATACAATTGATATCAATCATTACAATGAATAAAACCTACTTTATATAAAACAACAAACAAAGGCAACAATGTAAAATTACATACTTACAGTTTGTTTTGTATTGTTCTTTGACTTAAAATCTAAATATTGCTATTTACTACACTAGTCTATAATATTTCAACTACAAATTAAAGACATTCTGTTTCAAGCAAAATCTGTTTCCTTAGCAAAAAGTTTTTTATTCTGCCAACAAGTTTAAGTGTATCCCATTAAACATCCACAAGTTGTATTCAGTCGTATTTTTTTCTTCTGTTAGCTGAACTTTGTTTCTTCCTATAATTCTAGTCTTGGGAGTTCTCTATCTGGGTTGAAACCTTCATAATCAACACTGGGAAATTCTGCCCTAATTCTCTGAACTGCACATGCAGGTAGAGGGACACATACTTTTTTCCCAAGGTGGCCCCAACACCAACGAGCCAACTGGCGATATGCAATATACCTATATCATGCATTTATTTCTACTTCTCTGTGCCCATAGTCTTGACGATAAGCAAAATATGCTATCTGTAAGGCATAAACATCAAGGCATCCAGCTTCAAATCCAGGATGACCAATGACGCAGGTATTGGAAATGATATTACTGAGAGGTGTAGTATAGAGGGTAAAAAGGAGGGGGCCCAGGACAGAGCCCTGGTGCACACCATATGGGAGTGAGAAAGTATCTGAAAAGCTATTACCTAGTTCAGCCTCCTGTTTCCGGTTTGAAAGATGGGATTTGACCCACCTCAACACAGAGCCATCAACTAATAGCCAATAACCTGAGGGAATTAAAAATAATGTCATGGTGAATAGTGTCGAATGGCACTGAGAGATCCAGCAATGTGAGTGTAACAGCCTTATCGGATTCCATCGAAGTAGCAATATCATTCTTGATTTTCAAGAGTGCTGATTCTGTGGAATGGAGTCTCCTGTAAGCGGATTGGTTAACATTAGAGAGCCCCTCGCTATCGATTTAATTATTTAACTGTTTAGCCAGAACTTTTTCAATCAGTTTGGATATAAAACTGAGGTTGGATACTGGTCCGTAATTTTTTAGAAGATTTCTATCTAAGTTAGGTTTCTTGAGAAGGGGGGGGGGGGGTGGGTGACATATGCTGTTTTGAAAAAGTTTGGAAAGCTCCCTTCGCTAAGTGAGTAGTTTATAATATTGGTAATTGGAGTGACCAAAATGTCCGCACACTCTTTGACTAGTGCGGTTGGTATTGGGTCCAGGTCGCATGATTTAGTGGTGGATGATCTTAGGATTTTGAGGATGTCACCCTCAGATACAGGTTCAAAAGAGGACAGGGCGCTGCTGTTGCTATTCAGTCAGGCACTGATGACTTTAGAGCAACTCTGATTTTCGCAATTTTGTCACTGAGAAAATGACCAAAAGTTTTAGCTAAATCAGTTGGACTAATATGATCATGTAGGCTGATAGTTGAAGATTTGTGCAAGATTTTCTTGAAATTGATCCACAGAGCCTTGGGTTTTCCATTATTTTCAGCAATGACTGTAGAATAGTGCCTGCGTCTTGACTGTTCCAGTAGGAAATTGTAGTAGTTGACAGCAGCTCGGTATCTACTCTGGTTGATAGCAGAATTGTTACTGCGCCATACTCGCTCACACTTGCACTTCAGACCCTATGCTGAGAGGATGTCCAAATTCACAAAGTCTTTGTCAGGGTGCAATGGAGTCATTTTCCTCTTGATTGGGGCATGCTTGTCTAGAATGTTGCGCAAGGTGTTGAAATATTGGTGATGAGCAAACTGCCTATTGTGTGAGGATGTTTGATTAGATCAGAGTTCAGGATGTCATCTCTGACGTCCGTGATGTTTATTAACTTGCCTGAATTTGCAGGGAGCCTTGATAGTTATATTGACCAAAAAAGTGATGGCAATATGGTCAGACAGCCCAGCTGTAACCATGGGGCAAACCGTCTTTGAGAAAGTGTCCCTCACACATATGACATCTAATATATGGGCATGAATGTGCTTCGGGTAATCAATAATTTGGGTGAAATTGTATTGACAGAGGGAGTCATTTAATTTCTGCGACCAACCATCCTGTTTATCCAAATGTAGATTTAAATCACCCAGTATTATATTTCCACAACATGATAACCACCCCCTCTCCCTTCTTGGCGTGGAACATAAGTACATTAATAACCCGGAGGAGTGCAATTGCTAATAAGCTGTTTCTGTCATCTGGTCAAAGCCAGGTTTTAGTGACCGCAATAATATCAGACTTGCTGCTATTGATGAAGTCTGCAAGAGCAACAGACTTGTTTCTGATTCATCTGATGTTTATCAGACTCCCAGTTAAAAGGCTAGTGTTAGGGCCACGATTAATACTGACATCTCCTGAGAGGATCAACAAGATGGACACCCAAGGGCTAACATGTTTCTAAGAATGTGTTACCCTACGAATATGTCCCTGTATAGCCAAAAAGGCATAGTTGACCCTGTTGAGACATGGGCGAATGCCAGACTCAAAATTTATGGTGGAAAAAGTGGGAAAAGAAAAATGCAGACTTGAGGCAACAGCAATTGGTGTTATGAAAGGGTTGTCAGTGGTGGTGTTGGTTGCCCGAACAACCAGGAAAAGGTAAACACAGAGCCAGAAAGTGCAATGCATGTCAAAAAAGGAATACCAAAGCATAAAGAAACTAGAAAAAGATGGACCTACCTTTCATGTGTACTAACGTGTCTAAACAGCACACCATAGATAAGTAAGTTTAAGATCACTAAAAGATTGGTGCAAGATTAATATGGACAAAGTGTGATATTGTTAGGTTGAAATTGTACAATATTTCAGATTGTCTAAAACATTTATGTAATTTGTTTAAATTATTGGGTAGGATAGCTACAGTGAGAATATTAAAACAGTACATATGTGAAATCCACGGGAAATGTCCGGTGAGCGATAATACCCGAAGGAGCCACTATTTACAATTCTGACAGGTTTATACAGGTAGTATGTGCAGACAATGAATATTGCTAGACTAAAATGACAATAAACACAGATACAGACCAGCAAGCTGTGTAAAATCGAGAATATTAACTACCAATCATTGTGAGTTAAAAACACAACTCGCCTGGTGAAGGCTAAAATCTGACATATGTAAATATTAAAACATAAAACATGTAGTTACAAAAATACAGGTGTTAGCAAGGTGGTAACATCAAAACTTGTACACGGGATAACACAAGAAATTGTAAGTCCAGATATAAGTTTTAAACATTTATTATTTTAACTTCACATTCTTATTTTATATACATTGCTACTCACAGGGAGAAGGAGATGTTACCCGTGTAAAAACTATAAGCCTTTTGAATAAAAACCAAGCTCTTTGTCCTGAGGTGAGGTCAGTGGAATTGTGGGATTTGGGTGAGCCCATCCCTTATTGTGGTGATCCATGGGTAAGAGAGATTGTAAGTTAGAAATAACACATGCCTGAAATTATTATGATTAAATGGTATTAAAGTCCTGAATATCTGAAATAATTTGGCCTAGACTTATTTAATAAAATATACAGTGGTGCTGTTGTAATATTGTTTCCAGAAATGAAATAATTAATGATTTCCTAAAAATGATCTAAGGTTATCTTCCCTACAGCTATAAAAGAATAGTAGTGAGTAGCTGCTACAGAAAACAAAGGCAGGAAGTAACTGGTGCTCACAGCTTCTCTCAGTGAGGGAGTGCTACTGTTCTAGCTAGTTGTAGCACTGGCTAGTTCTGTAGTGGAAAACTGTGCAGCTCTATTTGGTGGCTAGATCCTGGCAGAGTGAAAATGAGGTGGAATCATGGGAAGTGAATGCTAACTGAATGCTAAGGCCATAACTGAATGAAAATATTACTTTGGTAACACAGGTAACAAACTAGTCAGCTTTGTGCTGGCCTTGTCATTCAGCAGCTTAGAATGCCCTTCCAGGCTGTCTGAACCATAATGCAAACTTAAATTTTTTGCCATAATGCACACTGTATCAGAGGCCTTTCTAGTCTGGGAGGCATCTTCTCTTCAGCAAGCTAGGATTAATAAATATATGAAATCATTGTGAAAAGTAATAATTCAAACAGCTGTATCTATATTATACATATGAACGCCTGTGACAAGGCTATCAGCAGGTAAACCAGACATATAATCTTCACTAACCCCCTGTTTTGAGTTGTTTGATTAAAAAGACTTTTAGGTAGCCTCCCTTACAAGACACATCCATCAAGTGTACTGGGTATGAATATGATGTTGTTAGTAACTGGTTAATTTGATAATGAATTTGATGTAAAATTCAATCCAGAAAAAACTCATTTGTCGACATTTAATAATCACATTGGTCTCCCCAAAATTAGATATAATGGTACAGTGTTATCTGTGGAAATCACCTTGGAAATAATGTAGGTGTTAATGCAAATGATAAAATGATTGAAAAGTCAATTAACAAACTGATTGGCAACTTTAATTATCTGATGAGTATTTTTGAAGATTGTGGATATGAGATTAAATATACGCTATTTAAAGCTTTTTGTATGGATTTGTATGGGTGTGTTTTATGGAATCTAATGGGTAATTGAACAAATAGATTCTATACAACCTGGAGAAAATCTATGTGTCAGTTACTAGGTTTGCCCTGCAAAACCCACAGATGGTACTTCCATGTATTGGTTAATGATATTCCCATAGATGCCCGGTACACAAAAGGTTTTTAAATTTTTATGATTCTGTATTAAAACGTAGTAATCAAGTTGTTAAACTCTGTGGCCAGTTTGTGCTATCTCGAAGTAGGTCAACAGTTTGTAAATGTCTGAATTATATCTGGAGTAAATATAATGTGATTGCATCTAAATCTGATAAAAATTCATATAGCACTGTGACCAGCATGCTACACACTTATGACAAAGAAAAACATAAAACTTATGACATTAATGATCAACTGTGTATTCATAGCATCAGAGAATTGATATTTATGAGGGAAAACAATGATTTCCTGAGTGTTGCAAAATGTAACTTAATGCTGGAATTCTTTTGTACATTCTTTGTGCTCTTACTGTTCTTACTGTTCTTTCAGTTCTCATATTCATATTGTAAAATGTGAACCATTTAACTGTTAATAATTTAAGTATTTTATAGTAGTCTGTATTCAAAACCACTTATTATGATCAGGGTTAATCAGAGAACTTTATTTAGGTGCTAAGGCAAAAATTTTAATATCCGAGTTATTTTGTCTTTATAACAAATAGTAAACTACTTGGCTCCTGAAATCTAATGTTGCAATTGATGGAAGGGCCAGAATGAAAACAAATTTTGGTATACGGACAAGTTTCCATCACCTAGGATCCCATCAGAACAAGTTCCCATCACCTAGGTTCCCATCAGGACATCAGACATCGAATCAGCAAAATTTGTGGGTAGGACAAGTTCCCATCAAAAATATTTGGAACTAAAAACTTTTTACTGTGTTACATTGTGTTTTTTGTTGAATTAATTTAAGCAGTAAAAGTTTTCCATCAAAGAGAGGCCTTTTTTCAAAGTTACAATCAAAGATCTTATTAATCACAGGACCTGAGTAGTTGGTTGTGAGTACTAGTATCTGCTCAGTTACAATCAAAGAAACTGTTTTTATTGATCTGACTAATCATAAGACCTGAGTAGTTAGTGCTAAGACTCTACTCAGTTACAATCAAAGAAACTGTTTCTACTGATCTTGGTAATAAAGTGCATAAATTATGTAAAGAGTATTATTAATGTTTTTTGTGTTGAACTGTTTACATTGTGTCAAGAGTGGTATAAAAATAAAAAAGATGTTTGTGAAATTTTGTGTTATTTGTTTTTAACAACAAAATTTCAACTGAAAAAAGTGCAGATGGCAACTTGTCCTACCACCAAATTTTGCTGATGGGAACTTGTCCTGGTGGGAACTTGTCAGGGATTCGCCAATTTTTCCACTATACGGCTAGCAATAAATTTTGCCAGTAACATTTAAAATAGAAAAAAAGTTAGTTAATATATGTATATTATTATATATTAAGTTGATACTTTAGTTGATCACTAGGTCAAGCTTTTTTTACATTGTTTATCATGCAGAAAAAAAATAAGCTTTTGTGTTAAATACTAAGTTCAGCTGTGTGAGCGGTTCCTTATTGATGCTTTAAGACTCCATCTTTGTTCTCAATGGAGTTGTAGGGCTGTGTACTGGGGTCGTTTTCCTTTGAAAAATTCCTAGGCAAACAATCATATTTCAAAGATAAAAGTTAAAAATGTTATAAGAAATAGAAATTTTCCAAATGCAATAATCTCTCTTGGCGTGGCTTCCTATAGTATCAGGGCTGTTTTCTAGATTTACCTCTAATAAACTAGGATCACAAGTATGTAAGTAAAGCATCAAGCAACAGATGATAGTATATGCATAATTGCAATTAACACATGCTTTTCTATTAATAAAATCCTTGTATAGTCTTAAAATTCAGATGTGATTTTATCACCAGAAGACAATTAATTTTATTTATCTCTTTGTTTTGGAACAAATAAATTTAGGAGAATAGTCCTGATCATTAAATTCCGTTACTTTACCATTACTGTTTTTACTACAACTAAAGTTATTTACTTTTAACTGTTCTGTATTTGCAGTGTGTCCAGGTGATCCTGCAGGATCCTACCTTGAAGTGTTAGGTTTCAGTTCCTGAGATCTGCTACCATTCTTGGCTGTGCACTTGGATTCCGGATGAGACATAGAACGTCCTTGCTTAAAACAGAATGTACAAATGTGCCTGTAGACTCCATGGTGGCTGTCATTCACACAGCTACCTTCATTAAAAAATTTACAAACTCTACTCTTGGCTGAGGTACTGACATTCTGGCTGTTGAGAACTGCAATTTGTGAAGAACTTACGCGATTGAGAGCCCACTGTGTCGTGTCATCCCAGGCTAATCTCCCCTCCTCCACCTCAGTCATGGAAACAGCCCAGGCGGGTCGCACGGCAGGCCACGGCAGAGCCACGGCATCGCGCAGAGCAAGAGTTACCTGAGTAAGGACTTGTCGTAACAGAGTGTCATCCTGAATCTGCAAAACATTACTCAGTTGACCTGCCGCCCACTGCTGGAGGCTCATGTCATCATAGACGGGCTTACGTGTGTTAGCTGCTGCAACAAAACCTTCATTAGGCCACCTTCCCTCGGGTCGGGCGTTGGGTGTCTCTGTGTTATTGTACCTCCCAGATTTACGCCTGGCAGTAAGGGGCTTACCTGGGATCACTTCCTGCTGAGCCCGCGCTTCATAGTCTGCCAGCAAGTTGGCTACCACACTGGATACCTCTGGGATGGATCTAAGTCTGTCAATACTGGGTGTAATAGCCTCCCTGGAGTAACCCTGCCTCTGTTCTGCAGTTCTACCGCCACTAACCGACGCTGGGACATACCCTTTTGTGACTGTCTGAGTCCCCGGATACACCACCTCCTCCCTAGCTGGCCACTTATAAGAGTTAAGTAAGTTGGCCCGAGGTGTCACTTCAGGTAACATCTTCTTCACTGGGGATGTATGTTTGGGTCTGGGCAACCTGAAGGTGACATTGTCTGTGGATTTGGCGACTTGAGACGGAATGGGGGTAGAACTGGCTGAGCTATTACCTTCTATTCTGTCCATCCGTTCAACAATGCGACGGTTAGATTCCTCCAGACGCTTCAGTGTACTCAGGATTACTTCAGAACCCGCATTCAAAGTCTGTAAATCTAACAGTTCCTCACCTCCAGACGCGGTATGACTGACATTATGAAGGTAAGATCCGTCAACCTCCCCACTCATGGTGTCTGAGTTCGAATTCTTCTTGCTACTTGCCCTCTTCTTGGTACTAGGTTTACTAGAAGCTGGTTTCTTCTTCTTGTTAGTGCTCATTGGTGATATTTTCTTTGTAGAAGGCATTTCCGTAAAATAGTTAAGTGTAAAATTTGTAAATAATAAAAAAAATAAAATAACCTTGTTTGTCCTTTGACTACTTGATTCAATATGCAAGACCCCTATCGCCAACAGAAGTTAAATGAGGCATGACCTAATTTGTGATTGGATGTTACATTTAACAAGAACCCTTTTTTATTATATAATGTCTAATTAAGGTGGGACAGAAACTGAGGAAGCAGGCCCCTATACAGGCCGTGCTTGACACAGTCTCTGTTTGATAAGCCTATCTATCATAAAGTTTTGTGAATACTGGGTATCTGTGTGAATGTTTTGAAAAGATATCATGACAATTTGAGCCTTAAGCAAGGCTAGAGATTCAGTGGATGTGACTAAAACTTGTGACTGTGCACTAGCATTTTATATCAAATGTTTTTTCCTAAAGTTTCCCCCCTTATTAAACTTCACAAATGTTTTATACGTCTTGTTAAATGTTGTAATAAATCTTTCACCAGAACTTTATAGTGTATGCAGGGTCAAAAAAGGTGAGTGTGTACTGAACGCATACACATACACAAGGCTATGTATGCATACGCAATTCTAGTTTTAAAGGCCCAGTTGCACCAATTTAAATTTTCTTTGAAAAACACATATTTTGTACTGACAGTATTAGGAAATACAAATCAAGTACACATACAGCTCAATACTGTTACAGCACAGCCTTATCAGTTTTTTCCACACAGATTCTGTTTGTTTATCTTCTCACACATAGAAAATGGAGAGGTGAGAGAGCTATGTCACTGAGGGGGATGTGTAGTTGTGGTGCAAGCATAGACATAGGCTAAAATACCTACACTGATGTTCTTTTGTTTAAATATTTGGGGTATTCTGTTTTGTTTTGAATATCAGTGCTATTATGTTATATAAATTAAAGGGTTCCTCTTTTGAAATAATTTAAGGATGTTTTCTGAAGAAAAATATTTTATCAATTTATCATGTGATGACAATTTATTATTTATTCATTTATTTTTTTTTTGTTTTACATCATATTCAACAAACAGGGTCATATTGCGATGGGTAGTTTACAGGTGGAGGAAACCAGTGCATATTGCACTATAAACCACCGGGCATCAGCAAGTAACTACCAACTTTTCAACATGAAGCACCCATCCCAAGATTCGAACCAGTGTGATGACAATGAAGATGATGAAGAATCAATTGACACACAGTTCATGGATGTAGAAAACAGCATATTAGGAATAAAGCCATGTTAGTTTGAGCCATATTAAAAATTTTATGGGTTTGATCAATAAGTTATTTCCCCAAAGTGTCACCATCCATTTTCTTGTCAATGGGGACTTTCTATACATACTATATTCTCGCATTTTGAAAAAAAAGAAAGAGGGATTAATATTCTAAATTAGATTTATACAATGCTGGACAAATTTTTGCATTAGAAATTTACAGCTAAATAAGAATGATACTGTAGCAAATAATGGTGCAATGGTATACAATAATAATAATTAAAGCATTTGTAAATCACATGATGTAACAAAAAACCATCCATTAAACCACAAGTGTCCAAAAAAGTAGTCATCAAAGTCTTTACTAGTGGGCCAAAAAGTTTGTTGAGCTAATCCAAAAATAAAAAAAACACATAACTTAATTTATCATCTATAACTTAAAGTCTGACTTTAGCTATATCTATATCAGATGCAGCTGTTTTATCTGAAGGGGACCATTCCTGCATTGATTTCGGGACATTTGGCTTTTGGACCTTTGGCCGGTGGACATTTGGATGGCGGACATGGGGCCAGTGATTTCTTAGAAGGGTAGGGCAATTAGTAGCTGGTGACATTTTTATGTGTTATTTTAATATGGTCCTAAATGGAAAAAAAAACTTGTAAACATTGCAAAGCATCAACATTTCTGAGTAGGAATCAAAACCCTTTTATTTCTTTTTATTAACTTTATATTAATCTTGAGTTTTCAAAGGCTTTTTAGTGCCTAAAATTTAAACCTGAACAGGTATCAAAGACTAAACTTACAATCAGTCAGCAATTCTGAGTAGGAATCAAAGGTTTTTTAGTCATTTGATAAATACAACATCATGTTTATTCATGTTTAGAAGTTGAGATAATTGAAAAATACAGACATATTGCATATCACCAGTTGACTTGTTGGTGTCAGGGATATCTTGGGAAAGAAGTATCTGTCCCTCTACCTGCATGTGCAGTTCAGAGAATTCGGACATAATTTCCTAGTGTTGATTTGAAGTTTTCAAACCAGTTAGAGAACTCCCACAACTAGAATTATAGGGGGAGACAAAGTTCAGCTAACAGAAAAAATGTATGAATCAGCACAACTTGTGTATGTTGAATGGGATAAATATGAACTAGCTGGCAGAAATAATGACATGTTGATAAGGAAGCAGATTATGCTGAAAAAAATGTCCTTAATTTGTAATTGAAACGTTCGTTAATTTGTAGTTGAAATGTTATAGAAAGGTGTAGTAAATAGCAATATTTAGATTGTGTCAGAGTGTGTTGTATTATATCACTCCTATAAAGCAGATTATATATATATACGGGGAATAGGTATCGGTTTTTTCCTCAAGGGCAGCACAGAAATAGGAAGCAGAAGGTTCCTATGGAGCGTTTTCATAGGACCTCTACCTGACTCTGGCTTGACCCGGTAAACCGGTATTTCAGCACTAGGTTGGTCAACCACAACATAGATCTCCTCACTCCACCTATCCGCCAATTTCTGCATCCCTTTCAGTCCAACCTTTCTTACCAGAACTCGATCACCAGAGGCCAACACAGCACTTCTCACATGCTGGTCATAATACTTTTTCTGGCTACCCTGACTAGACCGAGTGTTGGATTCAGCCAGTTTATAAGCAGCTCCTAACCTTTCTCTCAACTTTCCAACATAATCGGTAGAATTGTCTAAGTCATGTCTTCCCAAGGCTAGATCCACCACAATCCTTGGATGACGCCCAAACATCAGAAAATATGGGGAGAAGCCCGTTGTGTCATGCTTCGTACAATTGTACGCATGAACCATGGAACCTATATGACTTTTCCAGTCAACCTTCTGCTTTGATTCTAAAGTTCCAAGCATGTTAATGAGGGTTGAATTGAATCTTTCAGCTATCCCATTTCCCATCGGGTGATATGGAGTAGTCCGACTCTTTTCAATGCCTGACAATGTACACAAGGCTTCAATGAGCTTACTTTCAAAGTTGCGTCCCTGATCACTGTGGATATGCCTGGGAAAACCATAGTGTATGAAAAACTTCTCAAACAATGCCTTAGCAGTCGTCCTAGCCGTCTGATTATGAGTGGGATATGCCTGAGCATACTTTGTAAAATGGTCGGTCACAACCAACACATTTTCAATCCCACCTTTAGACCTTTCAAGTTTTAAAAAATCAATGCACACCAGCTCCATTGGCTGAGTGGTTTCCGTACTGACTAACGGTGCCCGTTGAGGATTTAAGTCTTTACGCCTGATACACCGCCCACACCTGGTGATGTAATCCACAACTGACTGCTGCATGCTTGGCCAGTAATACCGCTCACGAAGAAGCTCCAGGGTCCGATCTCTACCAAGATGACCCATACGGTCGTGCACATAACTCAGAGCGACTTCGCGATACTTCCTGGGCGCAACCAGCTGATACTGCAACTCACCAGAGCAAATCCTTTTCCTAATCAACTTGTCGTCGATTATAACCAGATTCTTACTTTCTCGAAGCAATCTCTTTGCTACTGGCGATAAATCACGGACAGTCAACTTATCAGCAAGTATTTGTTTAACCATACTGATATCAGGATCATTATCCTGTTCAATGGCCCAGTTGATGCCAGCAATTAACCCACTCTCCTGATCCAAATCATCAGGTAGTCCCTGCTGACTGTAGCAGAATGACTCCACAGGAGATGCTTCATCTACATGAACCTGTAGCAGTTGACTGACAACATGAGATGTGATTTCAGGCCATTTAATCCTTGACAAGGCATCCGCAACATGATTACTCGAACCTGGACCATATGACACAGTAAAATTGTAATTGGCCAACTGTGCAACCCAACGGTGACCAGTGGCATCCAGCTTAGCATTCCTCAGAACATATGTCAGAGGGTTGTTATCGGTAATAACTGAGAAACAGTTTCCATAGAGATAATCATGGAATTTCTCCATCACAGACCATTTCAGAGCCAAAAACTCCAACTTGTGTGCAGGATAATTCCTCTCAGTTTTTGAAATGCCGCGACTTGCAAAAGCGATCACCCTCCTTTCACCGTTCTGCTCCTGGGAGAGAACAGCCCCCAAACCATCTCCACTGGCATCTGTATGGAGTATAAATGGTTTGCTATAGTCGGCAAATCCCAAAATAGGAGTTTGGCAACAAACTTCCTTGAGATTCTCAAATGCCTTTTGCTGGGCTAATCCCCATTTCAAATTTCTGATAAACTTCCGATAGAAGCTAGTGAAGCCAAGAAAACCTTGCACTTGTTTCACAGTCTTCGGCACAGGCCACGACTGTACACAAGCCACCTTCTCTCGGTCTACACTGATACCCTTTTCACTGACCATATGCCCCAGGTACTTTATTTCCTTACACATGAATCGACACTTTGAAGGACTAAGCTTCAAACCTGCATCTTTCAGTTTTTTGAAAACAGCCTCCAGACGCGCTACATGTTCCTCATATGTCTTGCTAAAAATGATAATATCATCAAGATATAGCAAACAATAAGTCAGATGCAAATCACCCATGCAGTTCTCCATCAACCTCTGGAATGTGGCAGGAGCATTAGTCAGTCCAAACGGCATCCGTTCACACTCCCAGAATCCCAGAGGCCCGACAGTAAATGCAGTCTTGCACTTATCTTCCTCTGCCAAGGGAACTTGCCAATACCCTGACTTTAAATCCAACACAGAGAACCATTTTGCACCTGACAGCACATCCAAGGTGGAATCAATGCGTGGCAAGCTATACGAGTCCGGAATGGTCTTAGAATTCAAAATTCTCATATCCAGACAGAATCTGAGTGCCCCTGACTTCTTTCGAACAATCACAACATTAGATGCATACGGACTTTGACTTCTCCGAATAACACCCAGGGTCTCCATCTCCTTCAGATGTTTCCGGACCTCCTCAAACATTGACGGAGGAATGGGTCGTGGTCTCTCCTTGAAAGGAATTTCATCCTTCAAATGTATACGATGTTCAGCTTTATTGGTCAATCCCAAATCTAAGTCATGCAAAGAGAACACAGATTTCCATTTCAGTAAAAGCTGCTGCATTTCCTCCACTCTATCAGCAGTCAACTGTTCATTCAAGTGTAGGAAATTTGTAAGGAAGTCAGCATCCGCATCACTAGTCACATGACATGATGCTTCACCCCTTTTATTTGTCTCAATCGGATCAACATCCTCGGTACTATACAGGTCACAAATCCGAGCTTTTGCAGGAATAACCACATCTTGAGAAAGATGGTTAACCAACTCAACTGGCAGCTTTGTCTTTGCCCGACCCGGGGAAATACAGTTCACACTGGGTGTAACAATGACCCCCTTTGGTAACCCATTGGCACCATCTAGACACACCGTCAGCCTTTGGCAAATAGCCTTAACTCTGGTCTGACCATAAAAAATCATGCGCCCATTGGCTGGTATAGTCAAGGGTTTTGTCAAAGTCATGACACCTATGCTTTCTGTATTGTCCACCAAGGCCTGGTGCTTAGCGAGCATGGCCAGTGTATTCTGCCAAACAAATTCACCAGCAGGAACTTTCCCCCTCAGTAAGCTCAGAACATTTGTCCCAAGAAGAACAGGTACCCGACTATGGTATTCAGTGTCAGGAACTACCAATAAAATGACAGGTACACTTGTCACATCCTCCTCCGCACTACGGATTACAGCTTCCACTATCCCTAAGTAAGGAATTTCATGGCCCCCTGCTCCTTTGATGCTAAACACCTTGTCTAACGGCTGAATGGATAGTTTTAACAGAGAGCACAGAGAGATAGACATGGTACTCACCATCGAACCTGTATCCAGAAGTGCTACCACCTGCTTATCATTGACAAACAGTGACACCTCATTGGCTTTCCCGATGACAGTAGGCACCAGTTTATGGGAGCTTCTTACTGGGTTGTCGGACCACTCCCCTTTTCCGACCCCCGTGAGTTTAAAGGACAGTTCCTTGCGATGTGACCAAGTTTGTGACATTTGAAACAGCGTACTGGTTTCCTCATGTTTTTCTTGGACTCGTGTGGTGCTTGACCTGTTTGATGATGATCCCCATACTCCGTATGTTTTTGTGTCTGTCGGTTACTCTGAATTTCCTTTTCCAAGGTACTCAATCTTGCCAGGATCTCCTCAAAACCCCTTTCCATTGCAGGCAACGTCTCCGAATGAACTTGGCCCAATTTCACCGCCTGACCAGCGAACTCACTTTCAATTTTCCTGGCCTCCACAACAAACTGTGGACTGCCCGCCAGTTCATCAAACTTATGCCTAAGGGCATTCTTCATCTTCTCGTCATTCATCTTTGTCCAAAACTGGGTATTTACCAGGATGTCATAGTTATTTGGACTAATGACATTCCCATCCTTCCGTGTGATCTTACTCGCAATGTCCTCTAGTCGCGCATACCAGTCGGTGATACTCTCCCCTGGGGTCTGAAATGCCGAGTAAAATTGAGCGAGGAGCACATGAGGTGGGTTCACGTCTCCAAACATCATATCATAGCGATTAATGATGTCAGCCACAGTGGCATCCTCCCCCATATGCAACACAATCTCCTAGGCTTGACCCTTGATTGACCTCTTTATGGCAGTCAACACCATGCCTTCAGGACAACCCTGTTTTAAAAGGCACTGAACATCGTATCGGAACTGTTCAAATGAGCAATCCTTAGGTGATCCTGAGAAACTGCTCACCCGGATGTTGTTTACAGTATTCGAGGTTCCAAATTGAAACGACTGTTCAGGCTGGGGTGTTGAGAACACAGGCTGTGGCAATACAGGATACTGAGGTGCATGAACTGGTATAGATGGCTGAGACACCGGAGTATATAAACCTCCCATCTTCGCTGCAGGTGGCTGAGTAGCAACTGGATGCCCTGGCCCGGGCGTGATCACCTCATTTGCCACACCCGAAGGTGGGAACCCCAAAGCAGCCCCCAACTGCTGTTTCTGCTCGAAAGACCAGCCAGCTATGGCTTCCAATACATCGCTGAGTTTTAATGAAGTCTTTGCACCACCTGCTGGGGTCTCATTTCCCAAGGCTGCTGTAGGTTTGCTAACCGCACCAAACAACTGTGGTTTCAACTGAGCCAAAACCTTCTGTGTCTCACTACTAAGGCCATCAACCTTTCCACACCCATCAAACACTGGCTTTTTGTGGAAACGCTGTATTGTGCCCGCAGCCATGTGACTATCCTTAAAAACCACAAAAAATGCACCATCACCCTGCAGAACAACATCCAGAATAACATCTGCCGGATTCGCAGGCAGACACAGTGTCTGGCAAACCTCTAAAGGTTTGGCCCCGGCTTTTAGCCCACTGACATAAATCGTGCTTGAAATTGACATTATTGACCTTTGACCTTCACAAGAAGTTCAAAGTTCAACACAGCCCAAATCTCTATCGACAGCTACACCTTTCCGTATCTAGCCCACACAAGACGAACGAAATGAATTCCTATGCTCACCTTACCGAAATATTGACTCCTAGTTATATTATTAACACAGATTCTATGCAACATCAAAGGGTCCTCAGTGGCCTAGTGGTTAGCAAGTTTGGCATCTAATCATAGGCTGTCACCTCTGTGGGTTCGAGTCCCACAAGTGGCAATTCTGAGGACCTGTCCCAATATGACCCTGGCTGTTGAACGGGACGTAAAACCCCAACTTTGACTTTGGTCTATGCAACATCAACTGGGGTGGTGACCAGTCTGTATATGAAACAAATAAAATGCCAACTTTAAAATTACCACACCCGAAAGTACTAAGAGAGATACCTGGTGAACAGTATTTGTACACAAATCAAATTCCCGTCTTACTGACCACAGTCAGCTACCACAGTACCAGTTTCACTATCAACAGGTGAGGTACACTGAACGCAATAAAACTTAAATAGTTAATGCATTGAACGCAATAAAAAAGTTTAATGATGAATATATTGAACGCAATAAACTGCTGAATAGGAATGTACTGTATGCAATAAAATTTCCCCTGGCTCAGCGAAAGGGCACTGAGTCAGTATTCTTCTTGCTTCTAGCTTCAATCTACCACTGATATTGTTCAATCGTCATAACTCAGACAATTCACTCATATATACAACACACTTCCCACAACACCAAAAATGTAAAATACCAAGGAAATTAGAATGGAATAAATAAAGAACTCACACAGTGACAATAACCATGCATATACCATAACTAATCTACATCTTGACTAAGCAAACAAACTAAGCAAAGCAAACCAAAAATTACAGCATATATAAAGTAGTATGCGCTTGAAATATCTCAGTTCAATACCAGTGATGAAGTAACTCTGATGAAATTGACAAGGTAAAGTTACTCATGTAATATGTACCATCTAATATTCATTACAAATGACAGAAATAATCATAATTTACATTTATCAAGATCGCAGATTTAATCCGCACAGACTACTTCATAATCCAATAAAATTCATATAAAATACACCACCATGTACACAAACAATATACTCGTTGTTACCGTAACTGGCTAACATCCCACCCGAGTCAATCCGATAATAGGTTTTGAGCACTGAAATGTCTTTACACCAAGTCTTACAACTGCTATGATCAAGAGCTAAATATATTACTCCGTCTCACTACCACTGTTCTGAATGAATAACCAAAATAGCGAAAAAACCGGTAGAAAACGCTGTCCAGAATTTATATCCACACACCCAAGTCTTTCACTGTTCCTTTGTTTGACTACAAAGTTCTATGTCCTCCCAACATTCGAAATATCATACTAGATCTATCAGTAACATTCACAAGTATGGAAAAAAATCTCTTTCAATTAATGTTCACCATGTACCCAAATTACACTAACACCCCTTAACTAATGATCACATGCAGCGGTCCAGTTCGTGGGCGATAACGGCACTCCAGCTGTGAGAAGAACAAATCCGTCGCACCAAACTGCACTTAAATACTTGCAGGTGTTACCCAGTGTGAAGTGAATCTCCCTGTTGACATAAACTCATCAGATGATTCCTCCTGCAAACCTTTTCTTGATCTCATTAGGGGCTCCAAATGTGACCGAAGAGAAAGTCGTGCCTGTAACCTTCTTAACTAAGCTCCGGTGAAACCAGGGGATGGGGAAAGGAAGGAGGAAAAGACAGCAGGCTTATCTAAGATTTTAATCATTCACACTCACATCTATGGACACCAGTCGTTCAGTAATCAGCAGCCACACGTGGACTGAGTGGGTGCACTACTGCGGACCAAGAAACACCTGCAACGACATTATACACACTATTGGAATGGCAAATCTGGACTAAAGTAAATGTTCTCAAGCGTAATGCTATATAGTAACATTAACCACTGCCATACCCTGGTAACTACATCACAGACTAATAATAATTAGATGTCCACAGATAACACATGCATACAAATAAATTAAATAAATTGATTTACTATGTACAAATAAAACAACTACTACGACAACTACAAGCACCATTCGCTCTGCAATGACTAGAAAAGTGTCAGACTAGTTTTTAGTACTACAGTGTAAATACAATGGATTCTGTAAAATAATTACTGAACCAGAATCACGGACTATTAAAATTCAAGGACGCATAAATACATCCATCACTACAGATATACACATCCAAAACCCAATCCCTGAGTACCAATTTAGTCAAATCAGAATCTGTCCGTAAGTACATTGTAAAAATGTAACCAACCAACCTGCAACGCTGCTACACTGTTGAAACACTCTAACAACCCAAGTATGCAATACTCGCAACCTTTCCTAACAGTTGTTCACCATAACTGACCAAATGACCACTGAAATTCCTGCGGTTTTCACGGAAAAAACCGTCACTCCCACTAGAAGTTTAAATACTCTAGCCGATAAAAAGCAAATATAATAACCGAGCCGCTTAAATCGGCCGCGATTGCCGTGGTCACAAATGATATCATTTTAGTATTTTACTAAATATTAAGAATTGCTATCATAAAAAAAGTGTTTTTCGTAGTAAACAAACTGCCACTTTTCTTTATCAAGACAAAGCTTGTGAAATATAACACTTGTAAATGTCGAAAATGTCTGTATAAATCATAACCACAAATCAGTTCAGATAAATAAAATTTAGTTCCTCATAACTCAACCCTTGTGAGTTAAAATTTATATTGCTAAGAAAAATTAAGCATAGGTGCATCAACTTAAAACATTTAAATGTATTTTATAAATTAAATAAATTTAATGTAAAAACAATTGTGTTTTACTGACATGAGCAAATGGGGGATTCTCTTGTCTCTCTTGCTTAAAATGATCTGTAATATGTTTCAAAAAAGAATTAAAAATATTCCCAATTAAATTTTATTCATTTTTCCTTCATTTTGAATGTTCAAAAACTAAATAATGAAATGAAGGTGTGAAATTTTCTAGCACAGATAAACAGAACACTATCTAATCTGTGAAACTGCATACACAGCAAATCCCCTCTTCCTACATCACAGCTAAGAAAAACATGGCTGTGTTTTCTGAACTCAATGAATCTGGCATTTGTGTAAACAAATGGAGATTAGAGACTAACTGGTAAAATGTTTGCTGTATAACATGCATTTTCTTGATTGTGAGTTTTTATACAATTCAATAGTGGATTGTTAATTTTTCGTGCAACTGGGCCTTTAAGCTTTACACTGCTTTTTGTCTTTTTTGTTTGGTTAAAATGTGTGCAGTAATAAGTGAGATATTGTAAGTTTTAAATTTCAAGTGAGAGTATGTCAGAACTCATTGAATAATACTCATTTGACAGTGGACCGGTTATCAATAAAGTGTTTTTAAATATATGCTTATTTGTTTAAGGAAATTGTTTTACATTATTGTACTATTATTTTCAGTTTTGTGCTTCGTATGCAAGATGTAAGGATTTGTGTGGAGATGCTACTGGTTTTTAGTTCAGTTGAAAATAGGATTAAGATTGGAACAGTCAGATTATTGCCTGGAATAGAAATACATACAGTAAAGGACAACAAATGATATAGAGTGTGATATTAAATAGAATACAGTGACAGTTTACCATAATATTTCAACTCATTAGTTAAAAAAGATAGAATGGTAACATTATTCATACTGGAAAGTGTAACCTGGAATTTCAAGATTGGCAGCAATTAAAAGTATCAATAACAGTTAAAAACAGTACATGACTAAAGTGTGACATTTCAATTATTGACATTAATATCCGTTGGGAATATTCGACTAAATATATCCTATGTGTACACATTTTATAACCATTAAACATTTAAATGAGTTTATGTTTGTTTTTCATTCAAACACTTCCACTGCATATCAAATAGACAGATATGAACCTATTCGTGACCCCTCACCAGTGACGTAAATATTGACACAGTACACAACTTCCTTTTTAAGTTGGAATTTTGCCCGTACCCCTCAGCCGTTATACAATGTGGAGATAGGGCGGGACTCTCATTAATAAAGCTGCATTTCAGTACTTAAAATTTTCATTTTTATTGCGCTACAAAAGCTTACCATGTTGGACTAATTGTTGAATCCAAATGCTAGATGGAGGGATTACAACTGTGACTGGAAATATTTTTATTTTAGTGTAAGATATCAGTCTTGGAGAACCAGTCTGAGTCCCAATTACAGTGCAAAAGTTACAACTAGTCACTCTAAAAGCCACAACCCTAAATTGTAGTCATAAACAGAAGATTATTATTGCTGTATGGATATCTGGACTTTCGGAGAAAGTATGTGAGACCTAACCTCACCTTACAAGTAGCACACCAGGGCTTCACTAGCTATGAATACAAGCCCTCAAGCTTAAAGAATATCTTATGTGATAGTTTTGGCTCATGGATAACTATAAAATATAATTTATTTTTGATATTCTGTGGGTTACATCTAGTGCCTAGTAATAATAAATATACATTTAAAACAAAAAGGAGGAAAGGTTACCCATATCCTGAGATGGTATCTGCGGTATCGGATTACCTAATATTCCTGGGTTGTTAGGCTTTGGAAGAATGCTTGCAGAGGCTCCAGCCTCCAGCCACCATTTTTCCCCGAGGATGACTACTCTGAGGGGAAGTAGGTAGGACTTTTTGAGCTGTTACTTGTGGACCAATGTACATAGTGCTGTCATTATCTCATGTCTTGTCATTAGTTGGGACTTTTAGATAAAAATTAGTGAAGGTGTTGTGTGCCTTCCAGTGACAAGCTTGCATAGTCTGGTCCACTGAATCCCCACCATGGAGGCCTTTATAAGTCGCAAAGGCCCTAATGTCACACACTTTTACCTGGACCAAGTCCTGGGCTTTTTGATTCACTTGTTTATAATACATGGGAATAGTTTGCTTTAACCAAGAAGAAAGGGTAGCCGTCTGATGTATGTCAACTGGGCAAAGGGTCCTGTCTTCTTTGGCTATCCACTACAGTAGTTATGGCAGGAATGATCACTAGGGACACACTTTGGGAACCTGTTCTAGCTAGCTGGTTATTGGCCATGAAATCTGACGATGGAAAGAGTGCTACCTTCTCCCATTGGCCTAGATTGGATACTGTATTTGTAACTCAGGCATGCATTTCCCTGCGGGCGCTTGTCGGATGCCAAGGCTTGCAAGAAGGCATTTTTAAAGGTTAGATGTTTGATGTCTGTGTCTTACATAGGCTCAAAGGGTGCTTTTGTGAGCTCGTTTGACACAATGAAAAGGTTCCAGTTTGTAGATTTCTGGAACTTTTGAGTCTATCCCTCTGAACTTTGGAGAGAAACCTGTGCTCTGAGGTTTGAGAGATATGGTGCCCTGCTGGACCCAAGCAGTCAACAATGGTAGTCGTATAGCCATCACTGGTTGATGTGTGTCTATTAATTTAAGGTCCTGGTACAGGTACATAAAAATACTGAGATTTGTTTCACAGAGGGCGTAGAGAAATCCACCATATTGTCTCTGTACCATTTTTTTAAATAGGGAGCACATTGACGGTCCAATCTCTGAGAGACAGAATTGTCTCTGCCACTAATACTGAGAAGCCTTGTTCTTGTAGCTTAAGATAGATGAAGGTTCAGATGTTGTGGGTTGTTGTGTAACACTTGGTTGTGGTACTGCTAAAGGGGTTTCCATTGAAAGCTGCAAAAGTGCCCCAAAACCATGGCATCCTTGTCAAAACTGGGACTACTAGAAAACTCAGGAAATTACATTGGCGTATATTCTGGATCATCCTGTGAAAGAGAGTCACAGGAGGGTAAGCATATGCTGTGAGACCAGACCATTTTATGTTCACAGCTTCTATTTCCTATTCTTGTTGCAGTGGAACTAGAGATATGTACAGGGGAAGTTTGGGGTTCAAATAGGTCTATTTGAGGAGTGAACCACACTTGACAGATCCTCATGAACACTTGAGAGTGTAATTACCATTCTGCTGATTCGATCTGGATTACACTGGTCATCAAATAAGCCGTCACTTTTTGGCACCCTGGAACGTGCCTGGCACGTAGTTCTATTTTGTAATGATGCCACGAAGTCATGCTTCTCCACAGGAGGGCACGATTCTCTGCAGAGTGGATTCCTCCCTGTTTGTTTATATAAGCTACCCCTGTTATGTTGTCTGTGGCTGTCAACACAGTCTGACTTTGGTACTGATCCCTGAACCAGTTCAGACAAAGAACATTGCCTTCAGTTTCGGAACATTTAAGTGTGGCCTTTTTTGTTGTCCAACCAGACCTCTTACTGAGTCTTGATCTAAAAGAGTGTCCCTACCTGTGTTAGAGGTATTGGTAAAGATGCGGTCTTTGGGATGAAGGTTTGAGCCCTTTAGCCCATTGAGGCAATTTCACCTAAGAAGAAGGCTATCCAGAAAATGAGGATATTTCCAGTTCTCCTTTAGGTATTACATGAACAGGTCTCATGTGAAGGTGACCCCCTTGGACCACTTTCTTCATTAAGGAAAGCAAACCCAATTAGTAATACCAAACATCTTGCAGTCAAAGCAGACTTTCGCTATATCTTCAGGATCAAGTCTTGTAGCTTTGTCATTTGAGTGGGTTCTACAGGGGGTGAATCTAGAGAAACACAAAATTGTGTATTAGCTCTGATTTTTGGTTGATTATCAACCCCAAGGACTTTATTAGATTCACATTGGTCTCTGTATTCAGTTGTGACTCTCCTAGGGACTGAGTCCTGATAAGCCAGTACTCCAGGTACTGGTGAAGTCTGATTCCCCTGGAGACGCTTTCTTCACTACCATTGTGAAGATTTGTGGTACTTTCACCAGCCCAAATGGGAGAGAGGTCTACTTTCCTCCCATTTTCTGGTTAGTATTCTTGGGAGCCTTCTTCATCCGGTTGATTCTGTTAGAACTATAGGTGTGTGGTTTGATGCAGAATTTTCCTTCTCTGAACATGTCAAGAGGACTTGAAAAGCATGCTTTCTTCAGATGCGCAACCTTCGTAGAATAAGACAGTATCTTACTCCAGAAGTGGCAGTCCTTGCTGCAAATGCCTTGGTTAGTAGCCATCTGGACTATTGTAACTCTCTGTTTAGGGGAATGTCATGTTTCAATCTGCACAAATTGCAAAGTATTCAGAATACCCCTGCTCCTATTGTTACAAATCATAGAAAGTATCCTATAGTACCAGGCGTCACCAGATTGTCTTTACCTTACTGTTCCTCCTTTCCGCTCATCAGTCTTCAGAATTGTCAAGCAATTTGATCAGAGCTTTGCCTTTGATGCTCCTAAGATCTTGAATGAACTCCCTCATGATGTGCACAGTGCAGCATCAGTTGCCTCCTTCGGATAGAAGCTTCAAACTTACCTGTTTGCAAAAGCATATCCGCCATTTCTTCCCTTGTCACCCTCTGCCTCCTTGGTATGACTTGGCTATGTCCTCGGATTAATGTTAACTGCCTTGCTTTATATTCAGTTGCGCTTTAGAGTCCATCAGTGAAGGAGATTAAGTGTTATAAAAGTCCACATTAGATAAGATTACTGGTAAATTTGAGGAACTCACTTCAGGTTATGTCCATGGGGATGTGACAGCAGGCGTCTGAGAGGTATATTGAGGATACCCATTCCCCTGGAATCAGACAGACCTTGACGGACTCTGGTGGTTCTGTTTAAATATTTCTATTTTCAAAAAAAAGTTTAGCCTTCTACAGTATATGAATGGCCTTCGTTTCTGTTCAGGTTTGGCATTAGAAATGGGTGAATGTAAATCCCAAGATACCTTACTCTTTCTATCCTATTATTACATTGGTCCTTTTGACTGATCCTTGTACCCTAAGATGATCATATGATCCTTGTCTGGCTAATTTTGGTTCTATAATAAATGAAAGTTGGTAACCATGTGTGATAATATTCAACACATTGAGCAGGTTTCTTTCAGCCAGTCTCTCCTCAGGGAAAGGAGGCGACCTTCTACTGGTGGACCATTTGAGGATTGTTAGTCATTAGGGAGAGAGTTTTCCATGCTCTCTGCCCCTGCACTGTGTTCTGAAATGACTCTTTTGCCCCTGCCTGATTTTATTTATTTATTTGTTGCTTTACGTCGCGTTCAACAGCCAGGGTCATATTGCGACGGGTAGTTTTACAGGTGGAGGAAACCAGTGCATACTGCACTGTAAACCACCGGGCATCGGCAAGTAACTACCAACTTTCCAACATGAAATGCCTGGCCCGAGATTCGAACCACTGGCCTCAGAGGTTGGAGGCAAGAACTCTAACCGCTACACCATCGAGCCCCCTCCCCCTGCCTGAGGAAAACAATTGATTACTGCTTGGGATGGAGCATTCTCCATAGGAGCATTTCCTGTAGGTGTATTTTTTGTACTCATGTGCCTTGTAGATTTAAATTACTTCAAAATTCCCCTTCTCGAAAAACCAAGTACAGGCAAAAATGTTTTGAAAAAAATTATAAACCTGTGTCAAATCTCAGTTTTATGTTTGGTCTTGATGGTAATGTGTTTACATGGAATGTGTTTTCTGAGATTTTCCTATTCCAAGGTTGCCTTGTCTCTGTTTTGGAGTGAATAGACGAGGTGAAATTAAAACTTAATCCTGTTAAAACTGAATACATTATCCTTGGTGACAAACACATTGGAGAGTCACTTATGCCAAAATTTCTAATCAAATTCCTTCAATGTTCTATAATGCCAGGAAGTAAAAAAACTTAGGTGTTTCTTTTGATTTAGAAGGCATCTTTGACAGTCATGTAGGAAAGGTTTTTCTGGCAAATGCTAGGATCAGTAATCGGTAACACTATTGTAATTTCCTAATGTATGGGGTCAGTAAAGGTAATGCTGCTAAACTTCAGAAAGTTCAAAATGCCCTCAGCCATTTGGTTTTCATATTAGACAAAATTAGATTACCTAAAAAACTCCACTGGCTCCACATTTCTTATCGTATTCTGTTCAAATACACCCTCCTCATTTTCAAAGCCAGAAACCTCTCCCAAACCCCTATTTTTATCCCTGATCAAGTCCTAGTAATGTCACATGTGGAAACAGATTATTAGTTTCCTCAAATCATCCCAGGAAGGCATATGCAGACGTAACGTGATGCGTTGCAACTTTGCTATGGTTAACAAGTGTCCCTTTTTTGTTTCCAGCGCATTAGGGGACGTTAATCAATTTTACACTATATAAATATTTCTATTATTATTTTGTTATGCTGCAGGCTGTGAAAGGGCTGGTTTTGATAGAGCCTAAAACCCTGAGGGTTTTAGGGGTGCGTTTTTGAGGAGGAACTCTTCTCCTTCTTCCTCCTTCACCGATTGTGAATGGAATAAGGGAGATGGTGAGAAAGGTGAGTTTCTGAGCTGTTGTTGTTTGGTTCTCTCCCCGATCAGGTTAGAAAGGAGACCTGCCTTGCCCATAATATAAAGGTCTCCCTGGAGCTTACCAGACAAAGGCTTACTCTGGCAGGCTAAGGACCTCTGTTGAATATGGATCCTCTTGTCAAGGATATCCAAATAGTCCCCGGTCCAGTAAACATTTTTAGGTTTTGCAAACATTAGATGGAAAATGTTTGGCAAAGGTTAAAAAATGATTTTAAATGATTTTAAAATGATTAAAAAAAACATTTATAAAAGAATGTTTTAAAAATGTTTTTTGCATACCGTTTAGTAAACGTTTAATGATAAATGTTAGAAAAATGTTACAAAGGAATATGTTAATGTCTGAATAATAATGGGGTCAGAGTCAAATTCAGTATGTTTTTATGGTTGCTCACTGATGAAAGTATTATCTTTATGTCTAAAATGGTAAGATAGTGGCTTAAAATTGTGCCCCCATTCAATTCTTACTTTTAAGGATTGCTTGTGCGGCAATTTTTGAAAAAATCCTCTAAAATGTTATTAAACATTTAATGTGTCCTGTTTATAAACCACTTCATGGTGAATATTTGAAAAACATTTTCAGCATAACCTTTATTTCTATAGATATTTTATAAATGTTTACAAATGTTTCTAGTCAAACCTAGCTTCTTGAGTTATTTTAGAAACATTTAATAAACATTTCAGTAAAAACTTTTGTAAAAAGAATGTTTATAAAACATTTTTGAAGATTACAGCATAAACGTTTAATTGGAAACATTTAGAAAGCCATAAGGTAGAGTCTAAATAGGTTTTAAAAATGTTTTTAAACCATTTTAAAGTAGGGGACTCGGTGGTGTAGCGGTTAGAGTTCTCGCCTCCAACCTCTGAGGCCACCAGGCACCTTGAACTTTTATTCTGTTCAAAGGATATCTTTTGACAGTACAAGCAAAAGACGCACCTACAGAAGCCTCAAAGTACTAGAAGTTGTTTACATTTACTAGTAAGTTGCAATAATCCGTATAGTTTAGTGATAGGAGAAAACTGTCTCGAATATGGCAATAGAAAACATTCTGACAGAACCAAGGTCAATCCTAGCACCAAGGTTAAATCAGGACATTGCACACCTACACCTCAAACCAGACCTTAGACCTACCAGATATCAAGGTATACATATACCTGATGACCCTGGGTGTTAGACTCTGGAAAACTTGGTTTCTGAGGATGACCAGTCTGACGGAAAGTGTCTAAGACTTGTTGAACTGCTACTAGTGGACACAGATACATATTGTTGTCTTTGTCTGACCAAGTAAGGTCTTTTAGGTAAAAATTTATGAAATTATTGTGCATCTTCCAGTGACAATCTTTCGTGATTTGATCCACCAAAACCCCAATGCCACGAAGGCCCTAATATCATAAACTTTTACTTGGACTAGGTCTACGGATTGTTGATATGCTTGTTTTTAGGATAGCTTGTTTTAACCAAGAAGAGAGAGTAGCGGGTCTGATGTATGACTTATGTCCTTTATTGAAGAAGATAAAGAGTAGGGATGGAGTCCCTCTCAGGTCTTTGGTACAATCAAAATAGTATCTCAAGACCCGTACTAGACACAAGGTCCTGTCTTCTTTGAACTGTCTATCCATAATAGTAGTGAAAGCAGGAATGATGACTGGAGACACAGTTTGGGAACCTACTCTTGGAAGCTGGTTTTGGAGGAAAAAATCTGATGAGGGAAAATGACTACCTTCTCTCATTGGTCTAAATTGGACACTTTGTTTGCTACCCAGGCATGGATTTCGCTGTGGCACTTGCCGGATGCCAAAGCTAGCAAGAAGGCAGTTTTAGGGATAAGATTTTTGAGGTCTGTGTCTTTAATAGGCTTAAAGGGTGCTTTGATGAGCATGTTAAGAACAACAGAAAGGTTCCACCTGGGCATGTTTCTGAAACTTTTTAAACTTTTTTTTTGTCGATCCCTGTGAAAGCTGGAAAGTAACCTGTTTAGGTTTGAGAGATATGCAGCCCAACTGGGCCCAAGGTGTCAACAGTGGCAGTCCTATAACCACCAATGGTCAATAGATACCTGTTTATGTCTTTGTACAGATACATGAAAAACTTTGAGAACTGACTCACAGAGGGAGTGAAGAAATCTACCATATTTTCTCTGCAACATTTTCCTAAAATGGCCTATTTTGACTTGTAAACGGTCCATGCAGCAATTATCTCTGCCATTTCCACAGAGAAGCCTTGTTCATAGAGCACTGGCATGTAAGTTCAGGTATTGTGGGTCTTTGTGAAACACTTGATTTTGGAGAGGTTTGAGAAGTGTTGTTGATGCCGGTCGTTGAAGTGGGATCTTGGCTGAGAGTGGCAATAGGTCCCAAACCAGGGTATCCCTGGAAAACCAGTGGCTATTAGTAAGATTATTAGTATTAATTATTTTTGCATCACCCTTTCTAGGAGAGCTGTGAGAGGTTACGGATAGCTTATGAGACCACACAAGATTATGTTCAGAGCATCTATCTTCCATTCATGTTAGCTTTGGAGTGGAGATATGTACAGGGGACACTCATGGTTCAGAGGTGTGGCAAAAGGTTAATATGAGGAGTGAACCACTTTTGGCGGATCTGTATGAATACTAATCTAATCTAATCTACTGCTTTGCAAGCACAATATCTTCCCCACAAAGGGGAACTCAGCTTGCTAATTAAATAAAATCATTATCATAGGGAGAGTTCAAGGTCAGTAATCCAGGATTGTTGGTATGGCCAGGAGGGAAGAAAACAAAGTTGGGAAACTAGAACTGAAGATGTGGGTTTTGAGGTGCTTCCTAAAAGATGCAACAGAGGGACTGTTTCTTACATGAAAGGGGAAAGAGTTCCAAAGGACAGGGGCATCGTGACTGAAGGAATTATGAAAATGTTTGGTTGGTTTGTGAACTCGATGATCGAAAGTGGGGGTTTGACAGAATCTGAGTTTGGGGGTGCTTCGTCTTGTATTTCTGGAAGAGGTACAGGGGTGGATTAATTCTCTTAGGTAAACTGGTTGACCTTGGTTGAGAATTTTGTATGTAATAAGGCCAATTTTAAACTGTACCCTGTATCTGACTGGTAGCAAAAGGAGTTTTTTTACTTGAGGAGTAATGTAAGAGTAACTAGAGGAACGGGTGACAACCCTGCACAGTGAGTTTTGGACTAGCTGCAATCTCCTTAGCTCAAAATCAGTGAGCGATAAGAAGAGTGAATTGCAACAATCCAACCAAAAATGGACTCCAGTCATAGACCTGGTTGTTTGGGTCTGATTTGACCTGGACAGTGCATTGGCCATCACATTGAAATGTGCCTGGCCCATACGCTTATTATGTAATGATGGCACCATGTGATGATTCTCCACAGCAGAGCACCACTCTCTGCTGAGTGGGTTCCTCCTTATTTGTTTATGTAGGATACCACTGTTCAGTTGTCTGTCTCTACCAACATACCCTATTTCTGACATCTGTCATTAATCCTTTTACGGTTATGAAAACTGCCTTCACTTCTAGAACATTTATGTGAAGCTTTTTTCCATGTCTGACCATAGACCTTTCACTGAGTCTTGCTCAAAGTGAGCACCCTAACCTCAGTAAAGAGTTGGATATTGTGGTTTTTGGGATGATGATCGAAGCCCTTCAGTATGTTGTCAGGGTTTGCCACAATTCTAGGCAAACTGAAATGGTCTCTGATCAAGGCAGGAGGGTGTCCAGCGACTGAGGAAATCTTCAGTGCTCTTTGAGGGGATTCCACTGAAAGGGTCTCATGTGAAGGCAACCCCCTGGGACCATATTCTCCATTGAGGCGAGCAACCAAATTAGTGAAACATCTTGGAGTCAGTCTTTGATTTTATATTCTGGATCAAGTCCTGACGTTTGAATCATCTGTCTGGCATGGGTTTTACAAGGGCCGAATCTAAGCGGTATTTGTAACTCACGAATGAAAACACCGGCATGGGTTTCAGTTTTGACTTCTGGTTAATTATCCAACCTAAGGAATGAGTGACGTTCACCATGAACTGATAAGCCAGTTGTCCAGGTATTGCTTGACTCTGATCCCTCTGGAAATGACCATGAGCTTTACTTCCTTTACTATAATTGTGTAGGTGTGTGTGGCCCTGGCTAGGCTGAAAGGAAGAGAAGTGACTTGATAAATTTGAGACCTGTGGTTGGTCGGAAGTTACTTTCTTGAGGTTGGAAAATATAGAGATCTGAATGGTATATCAAAGACACCCAATTCCCTGCTGGACTCTGGTGTTTCCATCTTGAATTTTTCAAATAGAAGAAAAGAATTGAGCCTACTGAGGTCTATGACTGAACTCCATTTTTGATGGGGCTTGGACACTAGAAACAGGCAACTGTAAAACCCAAGAGACTTGGTGTTTTCTATCCTTTCAATTGCGTTTTTACTCAGGAGAGACTGAATACAAGAGACCAGAGCTAGATACTTCTGAAGGGCTTTGTGATGAATGGTAGAATGTAGCAAATTTGTAACAATGTTCAGCACAAACTAGCATGCTGTCCCTGGGTTAGGAATACTGGATACTTGCCTAAATGTTTCAATATCCTTAATGTATTGTGACGGCAAGCCTGATACATCCACCTCCCTAGAAAAGATGGGGTCTGGGTTAAGTTGGGATTTCTTGCTTCAATTGAAGCTGCATGTGTGAGTCGAGAGACTTTTCTATTTTCTTTTGAAGGGCAGAGCCTGTTGTAGGTGCAACTGGCTTTTGAGGAGATTAGACAAAAATGCCTCTTAACCTATCTGTTCAGATATTACGGTACCAGTACACAAGTCATTATCTAGGACACCTTGGTATGAAGGCATTACAACATAATTATGCTTGTTTTTCTTGAGTTGACTGTAATTGCCTGCGGCCATCCAAGATAGCATTTAGTTCCACATAGTAAGCTATTGTAGCACAATTAAATGAAAATTTAAAAAAAAGTTTGATAATTTATAAAAACTTAAACTGATGCTGTACATTTAAATACTTCTTCATCATACATAATCTTGGACCTATGATCTTCTTTACGTTGTTTAGACTGGAAACACCAGGGTATTGGTCTCAGCTGAGAACATGTCAGTGAATACAAAGCTGAGAGCAAATAAAAGCTGAGACTAATACTTTTAGACATAAGGGTTGTTTGTGAATACAGCCCCATGAGCAAGTCATTTTTGTTTGAATCCATAAATAGCCCACAATAACACACTTACTTTTCTTGCAGTAGGAATGCCTTGGATCACATTCCTCATACAAACATCCCCCATTATCAAATCGGCAAATCTCAGGCTGGCAGTAAAATGAGATGCATTGGCTGTTGCAGCTGTTGCCATAGTAACCAGGGACACAGACTGAAATAATTACTTTATATATTATTCACTTTATGTGTTCGGATATTTCAGTAATCCAAAACAGTCTCCATGATATGCAATAACAAACAAACTCAGTCAACACACTGATTCAAAGTTTGTACAAAGTAACAGGGATTACAATTCATCTTTTCATTTGTGACGATTGGGATTACTTCAAGGTAATTCTAACCAGTCAATTTATTTATAAGCACATTTTAAAACATTTAAAAACCACATTTTACTCACAACAAATTAAATTTATTGTCATCGATGTCATTATTGTTTTCCATCGTCTTTTAACAAAATCAGTCATTACAACCTTCTATCTCATGAGTTGAGAATGTCTAAAAATAGCTCTGTGTTAGCAAACAATTTTAAGATGTAGTAACCATAAATGAATTCACTCAAAATTAGACAGCAATATATTTTGCATTGACTTTGTTAATACTAAGAATGTCAGAACTAAAAAACGTGTGAGCAGAGACCTGAATAGGCACTGTTTTTCATGTCCCCTCCACAAACTTGGCTTTTATTACCTCTGCATAGATTATAGCAGAGAAAGTCTTCTACTAAACCACTGCTGTAATACGCATGCGCACAAAAACAGGAATAGGCATACTGTAAAGACAAAATCAACATACTTGAATGACTGTAGTAGATCGCCATAGAAACACTGTGGAATTCAAATAGAGGTTCTAAAATAGTACTCTAGAGGCATATTAATGTAGTATAAACATTGTATTTAAATTTTATTTAGTAATTTATCATCCCTACAACCAAAAAACTTTAACAGAATTGAGCCAAAACCAACCATCCCAAACTATATTACACTACTAAATTGAACTTTAACATTGGTCTTTCACTTTTATTATGAAGCAACCTATATTTCACCAAACATTGTGTTTTTAACAGCCCAAAATTTAAAAATTTACAATGCAAATTAAATGTAAAGGCAAATAAACAAGCCCCGTAAGCATCTAATTTATTCAAGCAAGATGTTACAGTGCAGACTGCCACAGTAGAAATGCTTTGTTTTAAACCAAACACACACATACATACACATCAATATATGCATTGAGAATCTCCATTCACTCACAGTCTAGTGTTTATTAGTGTACTAGTTGGAGCTTTATCTATAATATTACAAGCCCCCTTACTTAAAAAAGTAACTGAAGCAGTCATTAATCTTAAAATTTTATTTAAAAAATCAAGCATCTTATCTGATCCTTGACATGTCACTACATCACCGCAGCATGCCTCTACGGGTCTCACACAGACGTTGCGGATGTTACAGATCACCATATAGACAGAAAATATGATCCGTAAAAAAACATTTTTCAACATTTCCCAAATTAGGAAACCTGGTGCGATCCGGGGTCGGGGGGTCGGGGACATCCGTGGATGTGTAACTGGGGTCTTAACTCATGGTTTATCTTAGTAGTAGTCTTAGTGAACTTATGGGTAAAATGTTAATAAACTTACAATGTTACTTCTTCAAAACACATTTCTTTCCCAGCATTTCAATTATTAGAGGGAATTGGAAATTATCTTCTCTTTTTAGTTGTCACTAAGTACAGATGAGTCACTGCAAACTAGGAGATTTTACACATATTTAAAACAGAATTCTACATCATGCAATTTTAACTATTGTCAACACTGTGGGAAGGTTACACATTTGTTACTAAGAGATAAAGAAAATTCATCAAACAACTATATGTTTTAGACACTCACTTGTGATGCGTAACTGAGCTTTTTTTTGTTTTTTTTTACACATACAGTAATTGTCCTTCATTTAGCTGGTATCAGTAGAATGTATATACATTTACAATAATCGCTGTTAAATGTAATCACCACTTGACTTAAGCTAACTCTTTTGTGCACAATTATATTTAAATGTAATATTCCACATACATGTATATCCATGAAATATGTTTATATCCATAATAGATAAACTTTATTCACTGATTTATCCAGAAGACGCACATATTATAGTTGTAACAATTTGGTAGTTATTTTACTGGCCATTAGGGCTAAATCGTGATGGTTCTTTCACAACTCTACCACTTCTGGTCACATAGGGGTGAGATTTAGTAAACATTGGGTGCTGTTTGGGTGGACTTTGTGGCACTGGATCTCCATTAAGTTGGTTGCTTTTAACTTCATCTGGGCCATCATTTTCCAGTTGACTGGGGTGGTGCAATTAAAGTTTCTTCTTCCTATTTCTTCTCTATGAGCCTCCATCTTTAGTTTCAACTTTGTAAGAGCGTTCTTCAGGCCCCGTCTTATTAACAATGACTGGCTGCCACTGACCTGTTGGCATTTTGGAGTTTGGTGGTTTCAGTGGTCTAGTGCATCTATCATCATATTTTTCTGTCTCTCTTGGCACAAGGCTCTTTGCTTAACATCCTTGGTAGGATTTACCACTTTAGGTTTCAAATGTGTGTTAGTTGCTAGGAGTACTGACCTTAGCTTTCGACTCCTGAGTTACTTAGCTGGGGATTGGTGAGGAGATGCTTCACCACTTAAACCGACTTTTCACTTAGGCCATTTGACCTGGGATATAAGGGGTTCGAGCTTACATATTTGAAATCCCAATTCTTTGCAAATACTGTATACTCATGGCTTACATAACATTGACTGTTATCGCTGATGACCCTTTCCGGTATGCCATGTGGGTCAAAAGTTGCTTTTGTTTTCTTGATGGCAGTGGCACTCTGGGTATTTCAGAGTCATTCTATGTCAATGAAATGGCTGTAATATTCAACCATGAGAAGGAAGTTGCTTTCATCCCATTCAATCAAATCATTGTTTACTATTTGCCATGGACAATCACGAATCTGGTGTGGTATGATGAGTTCTCTTGGATTTGACATTCTATGTCTCTGACAAGTGGTGCATGAGGTCACCATGCTCTCGATGTCTTTGTTTATATTTGGCCAGAAGAGTGCATTTCTTGCTCTCTGTCAACATTTCTCAATACAGAGATGACTCTGGTGAATCAGGCATAACATTTCAGAGTGTAGAACTGATGGGATCACAATTCTGTCTCCTTTGAAAATCAGGCCATCCATAGTTGCTAATATTCCAATAGGGCTGTACTAATGGGGAGCACTTCTCTTGTTCTGCTGGCCATCCCTGTAATATTTTGTTGTTGTAGTTATATATATTGTTTTGTAGTTTGCACAATACTTTATCTTCCTGTGTGGAGCTTGTGATTTTTTGACATTCTCATCTGAGACACGTAGACTGATGACCATGTGAACTTGCATTTCTATGCATTCTTGGAGATCATCTCATCTCTGAGAAAGTGGTTTTCTCAATAAGGCATCAGCCACAGGAATATCTTTTTAAGCTATGTGGATATCATTTTTCTTGAGCATCAACATTATTCATTGCAATCGTTCTGGAACAACCACCAGAGGCTTTTTCATGGAAAGATAAGCAGGAATTTGGAAAGATAATTAAGAAAGTTTCTACCTCCTTTTTGTTCTCAGTAGTTCCATGTTGCATATTGCAGATAAGTTTGATTGGTCTGCTTGTAATCCTTTACTGGTGATCAGATTGTCAAAGAAACTGAGTTTTGTCGTCTTGACTACACTCTTGTCACTGTTAAGCTTAATGTCACACTACTGAGATCTCTGAAGCTTAGTAGCAAGGTTTCTGTCATGTTCCTCAACTGATGACCCATACACAAGTATGTCATCAGTGATGGCTTCCACACAATTAAGGGCTTCATATGTCTCATCTACAGTTTTCGTGAAGACATTTTGGGAGGTATGTAAACTGAAAGGAAGTCTGTAAAACTTGTACCTTCAAAACGGGGTGCTGAAGGTTGTCAATGCAGAGGTCTCATTGTCAAGTTTTATCATTCAGAAACCAGACTGACAGTCAAAGCGACTGAAGTATTTTGATGTTGAGAGTTTAGCCATCACTTCCTCCAATGCCTTTGACCTGTAATGTTCATGTTTCAGTGCACAATTAAGATCTTTGTGGTCCAAACAAATTTTGAACACCTAGTCAGGCAAACCATTTTCCAAGAACTTGTTTTCCAGATCAGTGGGTGAATCTTCACTATAAGCAGCTATGGTTGTGTGAACTTTCTTCCCTACTTTCGCCCTACACACTTTAGTGAAGTGATTGTATTTACCCCTAGTGTTCCCTGTGATGGTTGACCCCTCTTTTGTCCCTGGATACTGAAATTGGTTGACTACTTTTTGGTTTCGTTGTGATTTAGAGTCCTTTTTGAATGGGGACATTAAGTGCTATAAAAGTCCAATTACAATAAGAATGTATCTGACGGTTTCCCGGTTCTGATGTCAGTGTCCTGCTAATATCTTTGAGGCTTGCACCTGTAGATCGAAAGACTTCTTCACCTTGTTCTTTCCTATTTTAAATAAAGGTATGGTCAATTGTTGAAGTTGTTCCTGCAACAAATTAGCATGGCCTTAACATTATTTCTTGAGCTATCGAACCCATGGCCCTTTATCCAGCAATGGGCACACCTCAATTGGCCATGAAAAAGTTAAATTTGCAAGCTTAAAAACAAACGCTACTGTTCTGCTTAACCAAACAAAAAGAGGAAGCCATACGATGTGCAGCCACTGAATGAATATTGAGGGAGGTGGCCACCTTGCTAGTACTTTTTTCACTTCGGGTCTTGCTGGAACACCTAAGGATGTCTTTTTCTGACTTTTGGCAGGGCTAAGGTATATACCTTTTAGGCAAGATATATTAATGAGATAAAGTATATTTTTAAAACTTTAATAATTTTTGGAAATATTTACATAGAATAAAGCTGGGGCAACAGTGTTGCCAAGATAGAATATAGATGTATTAACCTTACACCCAAAAAGATTTATTAGTTTGAACATTTATCCTTTGCAAAAATCTGTCTATCTGGAAAATTTTACGCATTCCTGAAGACCCCAGGGCCCATATTCATGAAAGGTCTTAGACTTAGCCAGGTCTTAGGCTTAAATCCAGTCTTAAAGCTAAGACTTTTGTCTCAGCTAAGTTTTGTCTGAAAACCGTATTCACAAAGGGTGACTTAGCTAAGTCCAAGATTATCAAATAACCACAGTGGTTTTCTGTGTCATGTGACCTTTCTTTTCTATTTAAACTATACTATTGGTGACATATATCCTTCATTTAATGCGTTTTATCTAAGGAAAAGTGCTCTTTTGAAATGGAAAACCTTGTTACTACATATAAACTTCCAAAAACTGCTTTAATGAGATGTTCTGTATAATTATACTTTATTTACAGCCATTTCAAATTTTGAAGTGAAGAAAAGTTTATGGCGGCCATATTTAAGTCCTCTTTACAAAATTTAAGCCCACTACTAACCAGTCTTAAAGTTGAGCCTTTGGCTAAGCCTAAGACCGGTCTTAAATTCTTTGTGAATACCACTAAGCCTAAGACAAAAGTCTTAGCAGGTTTTGGGCAGAAACTTGAGACAAAAGTCTCAAATTTAAGCCTAAGCCCTGGCTAAGACCTTTCATGAATACGGGCCCTGAACATTAAAAAGGAACTGCAAATAGCTTAATCTTTTGTCACTTCTGAGACATATGTTATTTTCAAAAATATCATTAATTCAGAAAAAAACACATATGACTGCAAAAACAAGGATTGATAATGATTTAGGGATCATTAAATTCACTCATACAATATCATACATATACATGTATGATTTTCAAAAGTGACAATCCAAGAAGGTAATAAAAATGTAAAACATTAGAAAATTTAGATACAGAGGCCTAGCAGCCTTTAAATTGAGCAATTTATGCATCTTTAAAAATTCGCTTGAAGTTTCTCTTGTCCCATAGATATACTTCTAAAGATATGACACATTTACTCTTTCTTTAGTTTGTTAATGCGCTTATATGGTGCAGTGGAGCCCCAAAGTACATACCATATTGTAGGTAAGGAGAGAGTAGCTTTTAAAATAGTTTAATTTATGAATGATATACCCAGGGCTATAATTCAAAAGCTGATGTAGTACCCGTGAATTAAAATATATATATATCTGTTCAATACTTAGGGACAAACTGTCCAAATGTTGTGTTGGGGGGAAGTTTAAGGTGGACTCCAGCAGTGCCTTGGGGCAGCTGCACAAAGACAGAAGCGAAACACTTGATAACTCTTTCACAATTTATTCTAGTTCAATAAACACTAGTTCCAAATATACTTCAACACATTCTCACGAGTGGGAGAGCAAACTAAGCTCTCCCCCTCTGCATACTATTTCATGTTCATTCACTTGTTATTGTCCTGATCTCTGTTGCTGTCCTGATCTTAACTCAAGGCAGAAGTTCTTATACTAGATACTGTACACTAACACATATTCTCTGTCACCAATTACTGGGTTTATTTCTAAGAGGTCTATCTCACAGAAGCGGGGATTGGCTGAGGCTATTATTAGAGGTGAGGTGCTATGTGACTATTGATTTCTACTGTTAAGTCCAAAGAGAGTTAATTTACTGAGGCACTTTGCCTGTGTTTTATGGAATTTAAAGATTATTAATAATTCAACATTTTCATTTAAATTCTTCACCATTACACAAACTGGCTGAAAACAATTTCCAAAATATGATGCAAGCCTTTAGCTTTACTATCCACCACATACCACCACATAATAACAGCAGATGCAGACTGGATAATAATTTTTGTATTCCTGGCACCACTATGCATATTTAGGATTACAATGTATCAACAACTGATTTTTTTCTTATTAATTATTTAATCTACAAATATGTTTATGCATCTTTATAAAGGCTATTTTAAAGAGCTTCTGCTCATTTTGTTGCATTGAAATGCATGTACAAATGTAGAGAAATCTCAAGATGAAAATAGAAGTTTTATTATTCATTGGTGTCCATGTATAAATCTCAGCCTTTTTGGATTCTTTCTTGAAACATGAATATATTTTACTTTTATTCATACAAATGGTGCATAAAAATTAAATTCAAAAACATCCCTCATCAGACAAATACTAAAACATATTACTCATAATATGAACAATATTACACTTGGTCTATGCATTCATATAATATGCATTCATATAATATTTTCATCTTCATTTGTGATGATCAAACTAATCTAATATCTGATCACATGTGCGAGTGACAGAATGTCAAACCTATTAACCACCCTGCTTTTAGGCACTGGTACACACATGAACAACAAACCTGACATAGTCCATAATGATCTCCTACTGATTTAAACTTGATTTTTTTCTGTTATTTCTGCTAAGATGGTAACCGAAATTCGGAAAATGGAATATTTTTCAGAGGTCATAAAGCAGTAATGCTGACTATCCAGGGAAACTAATACAGTTCTAAAGATAAAAATGACACTTTCGATTTCAGGCAAAATTCAGGTATCAGGTTTCGGGTATCTAAGGCATTTACACAATAGTTAAATGTTATAGCTGACCATAAAATGAGTGAATATCAACACATTTGAAAGAAATAAGCTGTAAGTGCAGTACTTCTGAAGATATGACACATTTATTTTTTCTTTAGTTTGTTAAAATTAAGAAAATAGCTCTTACTCACTTATATGGTGCAGTAGAGCTCCCGAGTACATACCATATTGTAGGTATGGAGATAGTAGCTTAGAATATTTTTTTCAAAATACTTTAAATGAATTTAAATAGTTCTAGAGTTAGAAGCCTTACATTCAAATTAGCTAAAAGTGCTATTACTCACTTGGGTTTAGATTGAAGTCCAAAATAACCCAAAAAATGTTGAAGGACATAGGACAACATTACGACAAGTAATTCACCAAAAATGTGTAAAAATGTGTAGCAGCTTTTTATAGAAATCTCCATGACACACACACACACCCTACTCTTGCATGCACACACCAACAGAATGCATTTCAAAATCATCCTCCCAGTCTAATGCCTGGTGGGAGATAAAAATGTGTCACAATACAGTAAATTGAGGTGCTATTCACTTACCCGTAAGCCAGCAAATGTGTAGTTCAACCTCTTACACTCTTCAATGCATTTTTCGATGGTTATGTCTGTTATACTATTAGTTGCATCATATTCTAGATATCGTTGAAATCCTATTACTTGGAAGCAACCCAGATACTGAGAAGGCTCTACAATACAGAAATTACAGCTACGCGCATAAAACCATTGATGTCATCAATAATGTGATATCATCAGGAGGCACTTAAAATTAAATTTCAAAATAGCGATGTTATGCATTCACAAAAATATTCTCAAGTTGACATTATCATTATACCAAGTGAGTAAATAATTACTTGAAATAATAAAAAAATGTACCAAAGTTTACACAAATCTTTTCAGTTATCCATTGCGATTTCTGTTAAATATGGTACTAAATAAAAGTTTTTTTATTGTAAGCACTTTAACAGTACCAAAGTAACATAACTTTCTCAAAACATTGACAACTTTGTGATATCAGTGTGAAATATGGTAATTGATGTTTTTTGTGCAGCCACATAATGTTACTATAGAATAAGATCTAGGTTAGTGGAGATATGAATTCTTTGAAATGACCTCAACATTATTTCTGAATTCAATACATGTCTCTTTCATACCCCCTTTACATTTTCGTGACTAATTCTGAGATCCAGGGGCCAGTTTGCAAAGGGTCTCCTCAGACTTAACAAGTCTATGGCTAACTTAAAGACTTAAACTGGAGCGTATTCTCACAGCTAAGACTGGCACATAGCTGTATTTATAAAAGGAGCCTTTGCGAAGACCAAGTATGGGCTGATTTGTCAAATAACCACAGTAATTTACTGCATCAGCTGATGCTTTATTTTATGCAAATATACAATGCTGACATTGATGAAATACATCTTCAGAAAAATGCTGTTTTGCAATGGAAAACCTTATAACCACACACAAAATTCCAAGGACTACTTTAGTGAGGTGTTATATATTTGTACTTCGCTTTCAGCCAATTCAATTTTGAAGTAGAGATAAATATAGAAAATTGTTTGAACAACCCAAAAAGATTAGTCATAATATCTTAACAACAAGTCCCAAAGGGTTTTCAGTCTACTAGCACGAGGTGCAAAGCCATCAGAGACAGAAGTAGTGCACTGATGTGGTCACCCACACCAGTAGTAATGTAGCCCATTGCCACATTTTATGATAGTCAAATGTGATCTCTAGAAGTGCCAGCCTCGCCAGAGCTCACACTTAATAAATCATAAAATAGCATCAGAGATACCCGTACCACAAACCCTTAGTTTTCAATGCAATGAGATATAGAAGTAGTGAAACAGTACATATATCGGGATACTTTCAGAGTAGGATCAGTTGTAAAAGGTCCATATAGTGTTTAAGTAGAGAAAACAACATGTAACAGAAAGAAAATGTAAGTAACGACAGAGTACTAAAAAAATCCAATAGCGAGATGACAGCATTAATTAGTAAACTAAAAATTATGAAGCTGTAAGATTTATTAATTGGAGAATAGCTGTCAATGGAAATAGCGCAATTATGTAAGAGTATCTATAATAATAAGTTGCAGCAATCCATATATCTTTTTTATAAGAGAAACATGTCCCAAATATGGCAGGTGAACACACTCTGACAGAGCCAAAGTTAAGGGTGACCCCATGGTGCACACCTATATCCCCTAGCCAAGTGTCAACCTTTTACCCCTTACAGAATCAAAGAAACAGCCCGGACAAGATTTTAAAACTCATGGTCACTACAACAAGATCAAAGGTCAAATCAAGATCACACCATGATGTTGCACACCTACAACACCTAAGCAATTACCATACTAACTATCCACTTCCTGCACATGATGGTTTCACAGATGTTTCCCTCAAAATCTTTCAAAGGTCAAGGTCACTGCAGCAAGATCAAAGATCAAATCAAGGTCACACCATAATGTTGCACATGCACAACCCCCAACCAATGTTTGTACGACGTATCAACTCCCTACGTCTTACAGTTGCCGAGATATAGCCCGGACAAGACATTATAAGTTCAGATCATTACACCAAGGTCAAAGGTCAAATCAAGGTCACACCATGACATTGCACACCTACAACCCATAACCAATGTCCCTACCAACAATCAAGTTCCTTTACAGTTTCTGAGATACAGCCCGGAAGAACTTTTCCCACCCATGCAGACATCGTGGCTGAAAATAATACCCAGACAGCCCTTAAAGGGCTTCGGAGTAAAACCATTAAAAATTTGTTATAACTGTGGTACAACTAAAAAGATTGGTTGTGCATGCTGAGGAGAGAAATGCTCACTCTCCAGGTTTTGAACGTTTTGAATATTTTTGATGAGTATCTAAGATTACAAGGGTTATGCTGCTGACCAACACAAATGAAAAGTTCAACCATAATATGGTCAGGACTACATACTTGGGAGGCAGAGTCACATGACTAGATATAGTAGTCGGAAGGCAAAGAGTAAGACATTGGTATCAATTGGAACTATGGCCCATATGTACCATACATATAACCACATGCAGTAGAAGTAGTTTCTAAGTTCCACCAGCTATTAGTGCAAGATATAAGGATTCGTGGAAGCTTGATTCACAAAAATGACCATAACTAGAGACAAAGTTTTACAGGGAAAGTGTTATTTTTCAGCCACATTGACCAGGTATTAGCAGAATCTAAGATTCTTCTTGGTACAGAATCATTGACAGAAATGACACAATGCACCATTGTGTTATTACCTCCTCCAAGGAGGTTATGATTTCACCTGGGTTTGTCTGTCTGTCTGTTTTTTGTTTGTTTGTTTGTGAACAAGATAACTCAAAAACTTATGGACGGATTTTGATAAATTTTTCAGGATATGTCCGAAATGGTAAAGGGAAGAAGAGGGAAGAAGTGATTAGATTTGGATCTGGATCTGGATCACTATCTGGATCTTCGGGATCCATGAAATGTAATTTTAAAGACAGATAACTCAAAAAGTTATGGATGGATTTCGATGAAATTTTCAGGAAATGTTACAAATGGTAAAAAAGAAAAAGTGGTAAAAGAAAGAAATAATTCAATTTTGCCAGTGATCCGGATCACTATCTGGATCTTCTGCATCCATGAAATGTAATTTTTAAATACAGAAATGTTCTAAATGGGACAAGGAACAAGTGATTAGATTTTGGGAGTGATCTGGATCACTGTCTGGATCATCAGGACCCAGTCTTTTTTAAAATGAAGTTATAGCCAGATAATTTCAGGGTGGATTTTGATGATACTCCAGGAATTGAGCTCCCTTGGCGGAGGTCTGCGCTCTCTGAGTGCTCTTGTTTTATACATGGTTCACCATTAACCATATAATAGTTTGATGAAATATTATTGTGGTTTAAGCCTGGACAACAACAGATTACACAGTAGTGATGACCTTAGTGTTTAGCATTACAAAAGAGTTTAAATTGCATCATATCTTTGGCATTTCATATTTTTCAATACAAGTTATCAATAGCAGAATTAAATAGCCAGTATTTTGCAATTTTGTCTTACACACAATCCACAATATACCATTATGCCATTCTAAATTGTCTTTGTGAATACAACGTTGGGAATACAGATTCTATTCTGAATAGAGTGTATTCAGATGTGTGGTATTAGAATGCTTACATACACAAAGTACAAGATGGATATTGTAATCAAGGAATACAGAGTTGTTGGGAGATTTAGGATGATGTGGTGAAAACACACTCACATCCCAACTCTCAACTGTGGGTTCAAACCTAACCTTGATATAGATGATAAAGTTTGTAAATGTTCTCCAATGCCTTTTCTGGTTTTATGCACAGAATCTTAAGAAGTTTTTTGTGTTATATGTTTATTCTCATATTTGATCAACTGAAGCCAACAAATAAAATATTTGTTAAAAGGCCATAGATAGGACCTATTTTTGGTCCAAAGTAAAAACATACATATCCAAGTCCTATTCTCAATATCTCCAAGTCCTATTCTCAATCCTGATTTAGTCTCAAAGATAAGTTGTGTAAAACTCAGACTCTTAAAATTTATATATATATATATGTATATATGGCTGAAATGGCTGAAAATAGCCACATTGGTGCAATGGATGAAAGAGGAGTGAAATTACTTGCGCTGGCTCTGAAGGGTTGAAGCAAAAGGATGTAGTAGTTGGTGCTAACTATGCATCTGCCAGCCAGGAGAGACCTTAGTCTATTAATATGGTCAAATGTCTCATTTTGAAAAGTGGTGAAAGTGTGTATCCTCCATTTTCATAATGAAGCCTTGTGTTAGAGCCAATTTGTCTACGCCCTGCTTTCATTTTTTATTGACCTTCACCTCTTAGCCATCACTTCAGTGAACCAAATTTATTTACGACCCTTTCAATCTCTTTATGATTTCCTTTTTGGGGGAGGGCTTGACAGATGATGCAGTGGTGGAAGTCTGTCTGATCGCGATACCTTGTGATGTGGTTGGAGAGGGTGCATTTTTAGTCAGGTCATGCATTTTTCAGTGTTGTCTATTGCTTGGCCTGGGCATTGGTCTTTATCATCATTCATGCAATCCGAGGGCCTGGAAACCATGCCTTTGGTAGTGACTGTGGCTGTGACTGTAGTACTGCAACCCTGAGAGTGTCTCTTAGCATACTCTGTCTCTTGATCTTTTGCTTCAGGAAGTTAAAGTTGTGCATGACCTACTGCTGGCTCTCGGTCATCTCTCCTCTACCCTCCCGAAACCAGGTGTGGCGTAGCTTCCAAATTTATCAGTCAATTAGTGGTTGTTAAGTTTTAACTTAAACTCATTACTGTAATGTTTCAAATGTCTTAACTACATTTATAAGTTTCAACTTAAACTCAATTCAGGTGACCTCGTCACCTGTAATGTGTAAACTAAACTGGTTAAGGCCACCTCAAAGTACTAGGATATTAGTGTCACCCTAAGGTCATATTATTATCACTTAATGTAAATCAAGTTAAGGTGGCCTTACAAAGTATCTTCTCTGTGTGCAATAGTATGTAAATATCCAGTAGTTTATGTTAATGTATATAATAAAAGCAACTTCCCCAGTGTGGTTTTTACTGACTTAATATTCAAGGTCAGGGCACTGAACACTGAACTTTAAAGGTCCAGACAGACCCTTTCCTAACTGGCTGCATCACTGTAATGTTTGGCCCAGTTATTCTAGTAAAGGTCATCATCCTTGGCTTTCAGCCAGTTTACCCCTTTTTCCTCCTGTCCAGACAGATTGATGGCAGCAGTTTTCTTCCTCTTCTTTATCAGCCTCCAAGGTCTTGGAAAGTTTTGGTGAAAGTCTGAAACATCGGTGGCATCATTGTCTCAGGAATCCCTCTATGCTTTGTGGATGCAACTGTGTCCTCCTCCTCCTGTGTTTCCTTTTCATCAGGTGGGGGCATAGTTTCTTCTCCCCAGTCTTCTTGTGTCACCTTTTTCTTGCTCAGTGGCATCTCAATATTTCTAAAATAAGAGCACCTAAATTAGCATGCCCCAATCATGAAGAAAAATATTCCGAGACATGCCGAAACTGGTTTCATGAACTGTGACATCCTCAAAGCAAAACGACTCAAGAGGAAATATGAGCGGGTATGGCGTCGTGAAAACTCAGCCAGTAATCGTAGCCGATACCGGGCTGCAATCAACCACTATAATTTCCTGCTAGAGAAGTCCAAATGCAATCATTATTCCAACATTGTGGCTGAAAACCAAGGAAATCCCAAGGCTCTGTGGAACTGTTTCAAAAAGATCTTACACAGGTCGTCTGTTGCTGTTCTACCAGACTACACAAATAAAACTGACCTTGTGAACACTTTCTGCAAGTTCTTCTATGACAAAATCATCAAGATAAGATCCACACTGCAGTCATCAATACCATCTTCAGTTACTAGACCCAACCCCACTAAAAACACTCTGTCCTCTTTCACACCTGTGTCCGAGGAAGAATTACTCAAAATTCTAAAGTCCTCACCATCCAAATCATGTGACCTTGACCCGATTCCGACGTCACTGGTCAAGGAGTGTGCTGATATTCTCATCACCCCCATCACTAAAATTGTAAATTATTCAATCACAGAAGGTATCCTCAAAAACTACAGGCCGGTGTCAAACCTCAGCTTTATATCTAAACTTATTGAGAAGGTGGTGGCAAAGCAGCTAAATGAATTTATTTTGCATGAGGGGCTCTTAAATGTCAACCAGTCTGCTTATAAGAGTTCCCACTCCACTGAAACTGCATTGTTGAAGATTCAAATGATATAGCTCTCTCAGTGGACTCAGGAAAGGCAGTGGCCCTAACATTATTAGACCTATCAGCAGCGTTTGATACGATTGATCACTCTCTTTTATATGACTGCTTGCATGACTGGTTTGGTCTAGATGGTACTGTTTTGTCATGGATCAAATCGTATCTTTCAAACCATAAACAAAAAATTAAAATAGGTGATAGTTTCTCTGAGGCGGTAATTCTCCCTTTCAGAGTCCCCCAAGGCTCTGTACTGGGTCCTCTCCTTTTCACCCTCTACACTAGTCCCCTCAGTCAAGTTATTTCAAAATTCAATGTTACTCATCACCTGTATGCCAATGACACCCAGATCTACCTAGCAGTTGACTCCAGGAATTTTAACTCTAGCATGGAAGAGCTGACCGAGTGTCTCAAGTCTGTACAGGCATGGATGGACGGTGTCAAACTAAAACTAAACCCAGAAAAAACCGAATTTATCATTATAGGTCAAAAAGCCATCAGAGAGTCGCTTGCACCAAATTTCCCTGTTCCACTCCTCCAAAACAATATCTCTCCGTCGGTGGAAGTAAAAAATCTGGGTGTTATTTTCGACTCAGACAACTCCTTTGACAATCATGTTGCCAAGGTTTGCAGAGCATGTTACTATCATCTTCGTGATTTGCGACGAATTCGCAAATTCCTTGGAGTTGAGACAGCAATACTTCTGGCAAACGCCATGGTCAGTAGTCGTCTAGACTACTGTAACTCTTTACTCTATGGGGTAAGCAAGTCCAACATAGCCAAACTACAGAGAGTCCAGAATGCTCTTGGCCGCATCATCTTCAGACTTGACAAAATGGGTCATGTTACACCTTTTTTGAAAAAACCCCACTGGTTCCCAATTCAACATCGCATCCTGTTTAAGTACAAGCTTTTTGTATTCAAGGCTATTAATCTTTCACAGCCTCCGTATCTTTCAGCTTTAATAAGAGCGAGCAGTCTCACTCGTGGCAACAGGCTATCTATCTCCTCAACCCGCCCCAATAAGCACATAGGAAGGCGTGGCTTTGCAGTAGCTGCACCAGCCGAATGGAACAAGCTGCCACAGACTGTCAGATCTCAGCAAACAATAGATGGTTTCAGAAGCCAGCTAAAGACCTACTTGTTTAGGTTGGCATACCCCCCACCTTAGCTATACCCTGGCGGGCGCTTTTTAGATGTTGACCCATGCCTGTCCCTGGACTCTCCCTTCTTGGACTCAAGCGCATTAGAGGATTTGTATCAATTTTGCGCTATATAAATCCTACTATTATTATTATTATTAAGAGATACCTGTACCCCACTGCTCGGCAAAATAAAGCGACACCATGAAATATGGAAGGTGTAAAACAGTAGAAAGAACCAAAGGCATTCACAGCAAACCACGTCAGCAGTCAATATATTATTGTGATGAGAAAAAGTATGTCTCAAATATGGCAGGTGGAAAAAATAATGACAAGGCACACACACTGTAAGGGCCTGTCAAGTATCAACTTGCTTTGGTTCACAGTTTCTGAGACATTGCCTGGACAAAATTATTTAGATTTAGGTCACTATGGCAATGTCAAAGTCAAATCAGGGGCACACCATGACATTGTATACCTACACCTCTTACCAAATGTCCCTAACTAATATCCACCTTCTACACCTTGTGGATTCCAAGATACAGCCCAGACAAAATTTTTAAGGTCAGAGTGACTACAGCATGGCCAGATGTCAAATCCCACCATGCTGTTGCACACTTATATCCCCTAGTCAATGCCCCCAAAAAGAATGAACTTTCTGCACCTTATGGCTTCTGAGATATAACCTGGGCAATATCTAGATATAGCCTTCATCCCCAACCAATGTCCCTACTAGGTATCCACATCTTACAACTCACAATATCTAAGATGCACCTCACATTTTCTGTGATACTGCCATGACAAGCTTTTTCTTCCCACCCATCTGCCCACCCACCCATCAAGTACCTACATCTTATACCTCACAGTTTCTAAGATACTGCCATGACAAGATTTTCTCATCGCCCACCTGGCCACAAACCTATCCATACATCATGCATCAAGACAACACCTACACAGCTCTTAAAGCCTTTGGGAGGGGCCACGGTGGCAGAGTGGTGACACTCTCGCCTCCCACCTCTGAGGCTGGGGTTCGATCCCCGCACGGTCTCAAGTGGGAAAGCTGGTAGTTGCTTGCCGTTGGTCGGCAGTTTACAGTACAGAACTCTAACAAACTGTATGTACTGGTTTCCTCTGCCCTTCCAACTACCCGTCGTGATATGACCTGTACAGTGTTGAAAGCAACGTAAAAACCCAAATAAATAAATTAAAGGCTTTGGGTAAAATTATCGATGTACATTTGAACATGAATGGCACAGCAGAAATGCAATTGCTTTATGTAAGCTGCCAACATTTAGAAGTAATATGCAGACAGTCCAGGGTTATTATGGGTCTTTTTGGGAGCAGTACATGATTGTTTGGCTTCTATGGTAGTGCTATGTGAGGGGTACATGATTAAACCAGTGACATACAGGACTGTAATTATAAATGTAGACTATGTCTTGGCCAGGTCTTTAGCAAGATATACATGGAATATATGGGAATATTACCTGTCTTACAGAAGGAATTGCTAGATGGGAGGATGGCAATTTGGGAGGGAAAAGTAGTGGCAGCTGCCTGTCTTTGTGCATGATAACAAAGAACTTTAAAGTACTCCGTACAACCCTGGTAACTCATGTATCACTTACATACAAGAAAAACCACATATTCAGGAGTTTTGCCAGATGAGGGTAAAAGTGCCAAGAATTGTAAAGGATGCTGGTGGGTCAATTACAAAGGCCTATAGGATGTCCTTGATTGACAAAATACATAAATTTTCTGGGGACAATTCGAGAGCTCATTCATGGGAATGGAACAGACCTATAACACTCACCTTCAAATCACCTTCAAATTGTTGTAAATATCAATACTGTCATGACTGTCACAGCTTTAGGTTCCAGGAAGTGGAGCTGCACCTTAAGCAGACAGTGAGACAATCGACTGTGGTGACTTGCGTCTACAAATTCTTGCGCCTATCAGCACATGTTGTCTTGATGTGGCATTTATGTTGTATGTATAAAGTGTTTTGTGCAGATCTAAGAAGACAAATAGGGAACTATATGTACGTGTAGTGATATGGAGGCAGAGTGATAGGGCACTTCGTGCATCCATTTTGTTTTGGTAAGAGAAGATATGGTTTTGTGCAGAGTATTTTATATCAATTTATTCCGGTGTAATGATGGTTTTCTGTGACTAAATATTGCTGCTAGATGATAAACAAGTGTATATAGAATGTCAGAAACTAATTGCCCAGAGTTGTGTTGATTTAGGAGTAGTATAAAAACTATAAATATTGACCCAGTTTTATACACGTGGACAGCCATGTTGAATTGTTTATATACTGTTTTGCCCTTGCCCTTCATGAATATTTGCATAAATAAAAACGGACTCTTGAGTACTGAACACTGAGTTTGTTTACACTACTTTTGGTCAGATCTGTCCCTAATGAATTTTGTACTAACCGGACCCTGACAATGTTTTTGAATAAGCCTATTGATGTACTAGTGTGTAAACATACTAGAAGCTTGCCAGTGTAAATTTCTTCATGCAGAAATATTGAGTGTGCACATGTATGAAAACTGCCTGCCACTATAAATAATGAAGAAACCCATACTGGTACTTCAAAAGTCCACACTGAAAACAGATTGCCACAGTATAATACAGAAATTGTGCCCAATTGTTATTTCGGCCAGGAAATTTAAAAAAGTCACCAAAAAGCGTTATTTCTGCTTTGGAAATTAGTACAGAAAAAATAACATTTCACATTTTAAAAAAAAACTTTGAAAAGGAAATATTGCATGTGTGAAATTTATGGTGAATCTGTGAATCTATACTATTTACGTGTGTCTGACCAGACAGTAAAATGATTGAACTGCTCCTTTCACTAAATTAAACCTATGTCTTTTCATGAAACCAATACCGCATTCCAAGAAATAAACGCCCACCTGAGCCTTTATTTGAATACTGTTCTGTGAATGCTCATGAATAACATCTGATCATTGAAAAAAACATTTTAAGTCAGTGTAAAAGGACATCATCAGTTATATTGAAATAATTGTGGATAGTGAATAGTCTTGAACATTGATTTATTGACTGGAAAAAAATAAGTAAACAATAAACAGTTACAAAACTAGACCAAGGACGCATCTGTGGCCAGATGCAGGATGTATCCACCGACAAAGGCCAAGTAACATAGTTTAGAAGATAAACAGCATTTTTTTGTTAATAAGCAAGCTGAAAGCACTTTTAAGTTTGGCTACACTTATTTGACCCTGTAGCAGGGACCCAAGGTGAAATCTGACCACATCAAAAGATTCGCAGCCCATGATTTCCTATAAGTTGTTTTCACATTGCAAACCTCTAGGACCAATAATAAGCAGTAGGGGCCCAAGGTCAAATCTGACCACATGAAAAGATTCACAGCCCATGACTTTCTCTAAGTTGTTTTCATATTAATGAGTTATTTGAGAAATATTGGCTATCTGCAATACTTCTAGAGATAATTCGCATTTACTCATTTTGAGTAGGTGAATAATTAGCTACGGGTCTGAAACTTCACCAAGTGAAAGCTCTCCCAAAAGTAGGTGAATGAGTTATTTGAGAAAAAATTGGCTATCTACAATACTTTGAGATAATTCGAATTTACTCATTTTCAGTAGGTGAGTAATTACCTACGGGTCTGCAACTTCACCATGTGAAAGCTCTCCTAAAAGTAGATGAATGAGTTATTTGATAAAAATTGGCTATCTGCAATACTTTTAGAGATAATTAGCATTTACTCATTTTGAGTAGGTGAATAATTAGCTACGGGTCTGAAACTTCACCAAGTGAAAGCTCTCCCAAAAGTAGGTGAAGGAGTTATTTGATAAAAATTGGCTATCTGCAAAACTTTTAGAGATAATTTGCATTTACTCATTTTGAGTAGGTGAGTAATTACCTACGGGTCTGAAACTTTACCAAGTGAAAGCTCTCCCAAAAGTAGGTGAATGAGTTATTTGAGAAAAATTAGCTATCTGCAAAACTTTTAGAGATAATTCGCATTTACTCATTTTGAGTAGGTGAGTAATTACCTACGGGTCTGGAACTTCAGCATGTGAAAGCTCTCCAAAAAGTAGGTGAATGAGTTATTTAAGAAAAATTTGCTATCTGTAATACTTTTAGAGAAAATGCAAAATTACTCATTTTAGTAGGCAAGTAATTTAGCCACAGGCCTCATTTAGACATAAAACCTACCAATAGAATACTGTGGTGCACCCTCTAATATACCTTGCAAACTTGAGAAGGCTAGCTATAATATTTTTTTCGTTAGAGCGGTTATGGTGAAATCTCTGTACACACTGCGGCTATCCAGTGGATACAATGATTTACTCAACAGTGAGAACCTGAAAGTAGATATTGGTCAGCTATGCCATGACATAGAGGTCTGCAATTTCACTCTGTTATAGCTGACCAAAAATTATGTGAATAACATATTTAAACAAAATACTCTAAATGTAATAGTTTTCACGTTATAACTTATTTACTCAACAGTGATAACCTCAAAGTAGCTATTACTCAGCTATGCAATGAGCTACATGTCTGAATTTTTACTATGTTATAGCTGACTCAAAAGTAGGTGAACAACATATTTAAGCAAAATACTGTAAATGCAATAGTTTTCAAGTTACAACTGATTTACTCAATAGTGAGAACCTGAAAATAGCTATTGCTCAGCTATGCCATGAGCTATAGGTATGTAATTTCACGATGTTATAGCTAACCCAAAAGTAGGTGAACAACATATTTTAACAAAATACTCCAAATGCAATATTTTTCAAGTTACAAGTGATTTACTCAGCAGTCAGCACCTGAAAATAGCTATTGCTCAGTTGTGCCATGAGCTACAGGTCAGTAATTTCACTATGTTATAGTTGACCCAAAAGTAGCTGAATAACATATTTACACAAATTTCTGTACATGCAATAGTTTTCCAATTACAACTGATTTACTGAACAGTGTGAACTTTAAAGTAGCTATTACTCAGCTATGCAATGAGCCACAGGTCTGGAACTTCACTATGTTATAGCTGACTCCGAAATAGGTGAATAACATATTGAAACAAAATACTCTAAATGCAATACTTTTCAAGTTATAAGTGATTTACTCAACAGTGATAACCTAAAAGTAGCTATTACTCAGCTATGCCATGAGCTACAGGTCTGAAACTTTACTATATTATAGCTGACCGAAAAGTAGCTGAATAACATTTTCTTATTTTTTATTCCACTTTAATCACATTACAATAATTGTAATAGTTTAACAAGAAGTGGTGTAAGCAAAAGTTATTATTACAACCAACTTACTACTTATGCTTTTTATGTTCCCATTAGTAAGAGAGCGACTACAGAGGCACAATTTATAACAAGTACTATAATTACAGTTCTGCTTCATTTAACTATATTTTTATTCTATTAAAAGAATATTTAATTTATCATACAACTCATCATCCTCTCCCTCAACTGCAGGCATATTGATATTTCTATATAAAGTCAATTTTGTCTTTGCAATTCTTAGGAATTCAGTAAATACAATATTTTGTTCTTTTGATCTACAATAAATAATAAACCATTTACCCCAACTGATGATCCAATTAATAATTGTAGTTGTTATATTCGGTTTTTTAAACAAAGAATAGCCAAACATTATTTCACAAATTGTGAAAGTTAGTTTTTCACTTAGCTTAAGTAAATCCACCAACCAATTTTCCACATTTTCCCAAAATAGATAAAAATGGTGTTCAATGGTATCAAAATGACTGCAAAAAATGCAAAAGGGATTTTCTTTAATGTTCCATTTATACAAGTTATACTTACAATTTATTATTCTGTGTACAACCTTGTACTGAAATGATTGTAAGTAGGTTTCAATAGCACAATGATGTATAGCATTAAAAATCTTATACCACTTTACTGCATGTAAAAAAGGGTACAGGTCAATCCATGTATGATGCCTGTATTTCTTTGTTTCCTATCAGCTCCCAGTATATGTCTTTATTTTTCATTTGCGTTAAACTGATCAGCTGGCCTCTAACTGGCCCTGTAATGTTACTATATAAATTCATACTAGGTACATTATCTGACATTTTCCTTTTCCATTCTGTAGGTATGGAGCTTCGAATAATGTTATAGTCATAAATACTAATATTCCATTTCAGCCGTTCCTTTATTTCCCCTAAAATTAAAAAATGTCCATTATCATTAATTATACTTTTTACTGTTAATTCCTCGAGTGACTCATGTATTCCTCTAAAATCTATTAGTTTTAAAGGTTTGTTATTTGAACACACAAATTTATTGGCAAATATATATCCATTATGAATTTCTTCCACATTTTGTGGTGGTCGGCTTTTGAATAAGAGCCAACACTCCATTAACTGTTTATGAAAAGGAGTTACACAAGTTTTAATATAGCTGTGAGGCAATTTATGATTCAAATCATTTTTATCAAAGTTTAGCATGGCCCACATGAGTTTAGCCCATGTGGCATTAGTATTAAAGTCCATAGCTAATCTTTTGATCCAACTGATTTTTGCTTTTTTGTGAACTATGAAAATATCTGGCATCCTTATCCCTCCTGCACTGAAGTTTGAAACAACTATTTCTCTTTTAATTTTGGGGGGTTTACCATCCCATAAAAAGTCAAAGATTAATTTATCAATTTTTTCTAGAGCTTCTTTTGGGCAATAAAGCACTGAAAGGAGATGTTGAATTAATGATAAAGCTAAAGTTTTAATAATTATAATTTTCCCTTTCAGTGACAGTTTTCTTAAAGACCAACTATGCAACAATTTTCTAGTGATACAATTTTACCATCAAAATTTAGCTTTATCATTTCTTCAGTATTTTCTGAAAACTAAATTCCTAGTGTTTTAAATTCTTTGGAGACAACAGGTACTTAAATTTATTTAGGCCAATGGGAATAACAGTTGCTTTTTCAAGGTTGACCTTTAAACCTGAAGTTCTCTCAAGCTGTTTAAGTATTGTAAATGCTAAACCAATTGACCTATTATCTTTCAAAAACAATGTTGTATTATCTGCCAGCTGGCATAATTTGATCTCAACATTATTAATCTTTATACCCCTTAATGATTTTTCTTGTCTAATTTTTATTGCAAGTGTTTCTACTACTAAAATAAACAGTAGAGCAGATATTGGGCATCCTTGTCTTATTCCTCTTGTCAGATTAAAATAACCGGAATAGAAGCCATTATTTCCAACACAAGATTGAATATTGTTGTAAAATATTTTATCCATTTGATAAAATTACTCCCAAAATTGTATGACTTCAAGCATTCAATTAAAAAAGACCACTCGACGCTGTCAAAGGCCTTCTCAAAGTCTACTAAAGCTATGTAACCTGGAAATTGTGAGATAGCAGCAGAGTTTTGAATATCATTAATAAGTCTAATATTCTGACCAATGTACCTACCTTTTATATAGCCAACTTGGTCTGGGTTAATTAGTTTTGGCAATACTTTCTGAAGTCTATTAGCTAGAGCCTTTGTTAAAATTTTATAATCTGTGTTCAAAATTGTTACAGGTCTCCAATGACAAAGATATCTTAGGTCTTTTCCTTTTTTTGGAATTATGTTAATAATACCTCTTCGTTGGTCAAGTGATAAGAGGCCACTATGAAAGAAATACTTTATGCTTTCGAAAAGCAAATCTTTAATATTTGGCCAAAAAAAATTTATAAAAATTGGTAGAAAATCCATCATTCCCTGGTGTTTTGTCATTTGGAAGGTCTTTTAGTGCTTGACGAATTTCTGTTAGTGTGAGCTCCAAGTCGCACATTTCTTTTTCCATATTATCTAACTTTGGAATCTCAGGATTACTTGTGAAGTTGTGTGTGCTTGGATCAAGGGATACAGTACTTGCATACAAAGATTTATAAAATATTTCCTGTTCTTCTAATATGTTTTCTGGTTTTGACTCTAATTGCCCATTTGGTAATATCAAAGTTTTTATATGTTTTGCATTAAAATTTCTTTTTTCTAAATTTAAGAAGTATTTTGTATTTTTGTCACCTTCTTCTACACATTGGGCCTTTGACCTCATAATAATGCCCTCTGTCTTTTTATTCTGAAAGCTATCCCATTCCAATTTTATTTTATGATAATCTGTTAATTTTGAAGGATCATTAACTATTTGCTTTTCCAGAAGGTCTAAATTTCTTTGTACTTCTAGTTCACGTTTTCTGGCTTCCTTGGCTATATATTTGCTGTAGAATATGGTTTTTGATCTAATTTGGCACTTTATAAAGTCCCACAAAAGATTTTTATCCTGTAATTTTACTTCTTTAACTATTATATTAAGCTATTTTTTGACCATTTTAATATATTCTCTGTCCAGCAATAGTTTATTATTAAATTTCCAGAAACCAGGGCCTCTTTCTATTGTATTCAACAACTCTATCTTTAAGGTAATAATGCTATGATCTGACCGATAACCAGGTTTGATATCTGTACTTTTGACTTGATAAGATATTGATTTCACAATCAGGAAAAAGTCCAATCTAGATTGAACTAATCCACTTTTGGTTTTTTTCCCTTTGAGTAAAAGTTTGTTCATTTGGATGTCTAATCCTCCATATATCTACCAGATCCATTTCATCAATTAAATTTTCTAAGAACTGAGCGTATTTTGAGTAAGTATTTCTTAAACCTCCTTTTCTATCAAGGTCAAGATTGATATGGGTATTGAAGTCCCACCCAGATTTAAAAGAATATTTCGTAGATCATTTATAAAAGCTAGTTGTTCATTGAGGCGGTCTCCTGTTGGTGCATACACATTGACCAGAGAAAATGGACACGATTCAATTTCAGAATCAATCATGATCAATCTACCATTTAGATCAGTTTTATGTGACAACACTTTAAACTCAAATTGCAAGTTGTTTGGGACTAAAATTGCTACTCCCCTACTTTGATTCGTTCCATTTGAAAAATATCCTATTCCGTTAAATTCTTTTTGCCATTTAAGCTCATCAACACCTGTGCAATGTGTTTCCTGAAGAAATATTACACCGTTGTAAGATTTCTTCAACCAGTTGAAAAAATATTGTCTTTTTGTTTTTTCTCTTAACCCCCTGCAGTTGAACGAGTTAACAGTTAGTACTTTTGACACAGCCATGGTTTTCATATTCCAGAAATGTATGATTTGTCTGATTAGCTTGATATTGATAATTAAGTACTTTTTTGGATATATTTGTCATTTCAAAGATATATTTCAAGTTGATACCTATATCACTTGTACCTCTGTAGGAACCACTTTCTTTCAAAACTTTTGTAATACAATCATGGTAAAAAACTAGAAAAAAACTTTGCATTAAACACAACATATGAAAAAAAGACAAAGTCATTGCTAAGACTCCTGACCAGGATGGCAATATCCATACTCATAATATAGTCTTTCCAAGAACAGCTCCCTATACAGTTTCTTTCTTATTGGTAGAGTTGTAAAACATCTTTAGATTTAGCATGTAAAAACATAACAGTTTAACAAAAAATTTTTAACAATAACACCTTTAAAAAATAATATGTCAAAAGTTACTGTTCATTAAATAAGAACAAATTAGTATGAAGACTAATTATAATGTGTAAGCAAAAAGTAAATCATTAGGTCTTGAAAATCCTAATAAACAATGCAACATTGACAAAATATATTTTAGACCATATGATACTGATATTTATTACTCGTCAGCACGTGCACGAAGACTGCATAATTGTATGCTCTTTGAAAGCATTTGATAAATTATTTTGAATCTTCTTGTTGACCCAGTTAATAATCAATTTAGACAATCTGATGTCAACAAACCAGTCTTACCTTTTTGCAAGCATTTTGAAGTATATATGTTAGGCACATAAATTTCCTTATATTTACTGATTTCTGTTAAGCTTAATACTGAATCTATTGATATAATCTTTTTATTTATTCAGCTTTATGCTCAAATAAAAATATAGAATACTTGAATTATACCATACTATATCCATACTGCACCATAAAAGGATGGCAAATACCTATTAGAAGTTATTCTTCTGGTAATTCAACTGATTGAGTGCAATGCACTCTATACAGTTGATACAGTTAATAATCAATTTAAGCATATAACAGTATCAGCAACTAATTTTACCTTTTTAAGTATTTTAAAAGTATGTCTATTGGCACATAAGTTTTCTTATATTTACTGATTTTCCGTTTACGCAAGTATTAGTCTATATGCAAAAGAAACATATTTTTTCCAATGTAGTGTTAATAGCCATAATGACCTTATCTTAATACTGATTCTGTACATTTGTTCTTTTTACTTTTTCAGCTTATATTCTATTCCAATAACAGAACAAATGGGTTATAGTTATACCATACTTCAATATGCTATCAATACTGTGCCATTAAAGAATAGTAAATTTACTGTTAGAAGTTATTCATCTTGCAATCAACTAATTGAGTGGATAAGGACCAAGCTGAATAACTGGCTGAATAACATATTTATACAAAATTCTGTAAATGCAATAGTTTTCAAGTTACAAGTGATTTTACTCATGATGGCAGTTACTGAAAAGCCCAAAAGTAGCTATTACTTACTTAGCTATTGAGACAGACACCCAAGTTACTCACCATGTTGTAGCTATGAAAAAAGTATCTGAATAACATATTTTAACAAAATGCTCTAAATGCAATACTTTTCAAGTTATAAGTGATTTAGTGCATGAATTTCATGAATTTTAATGCATTGTAGACACTTTTGTCTACCACAGGCCTAATTTAGACATAAAACCTACCAAAAAGATAGGGTGGCGAGTCCTCTAGCATACCAAGCCACCTGCCAAATATGAACGAAATCGAGAAAGAAATGTGGACTGTAGGTCGCTAACAAGCAATATTCCACATTTTAGACATTTTTGTCTACCACAGGCCTAATTTAGACATAAAGCCTACCAAAAAGATAGGGTGGCGAGTCATCTACTATATCAAGCCACCTGCGAAATATGAAAGAAATCTTGAACGAAGTGTGGACTGTAGGTCGCTAACAAGAAATCTCTGCGGAGGTTGACACGGGCACAGACGACGACGATGATGAATCCATAGTATCCCCGCTTTGCGTCGGGGATACAATTACACAACTGTGGAAAAAGACATTTGATAATCTGAAGAAAAACTATTTACTGAAACACTGGTGTAGAGGAAATTAATTCTGCATTAAATTGGAATATAACTGTTGAAGGAAATTACTGTAAAGCACATAATAAAAGCTCAGTCATCTGTTGTTTTCAAAAGGTGAACTGATATGTTGCGTGACATTTGATGAACATTTAATGCATTTTGTGTGATTTAATAAAAAATTGACATTTGATATTGACATTTGATACTATTTTGATATACATTGGATATCATTTGATATGCATGTCACTGTATTGATATATGTCTACAAACATTTGATGTTGTGATCCCAAACTTGATGCTGTGACTAATTAAGCATTGGAAAGTTAACCAGCAATGGCTGTGTCACTGAATGAACAATTTCGGTAGAAACCGTTACCTTTGAGGAATTGATTGATTTAGGCGGGCCATTCGACAAAGAAAAGGTCGCTGAACAATTTCTCATCGAACGTGACAAGGTTTGTGGCCGTCTAAGGGAATCCCAATTTGGGGAATCAAAATTGCCAAAAAACATCAAGCAGGAAATATTCTGTTTGCAAAAAATTGAATTCTTTGGTCAAAAAGATGGCAAGGATTTGATTCGAGTTGGTTTCTAAACTAACTGCTTCTGCAGAAAGACAAGAGAAACTGCTGGAGAAAGTAGTTGGCGGTTCAAACCAAAATGGTGGAAAAACTTGACAAAAATGATGAAAAGTTTTATACTTTACTGCTTTAATTGGAACAAAATCAGGAAGCTAATAAACAAAATAGTGAGGAGGCAAATATCAAATTTGATAGAGTTATGACTAGACTAGAGAAACAAGGTGAGGAAAATCTGAGGAAAATCGAACTTATGGAAAAGCGAATTGAAGAGGAAAAAAGGCTATGTTACGACAGTGTACTGAACATGATGTCCATTTTGATGCTATTCAAACTGAAATCGTACAGAAACTAATGGAGACAAAAGATTGAGCATCGAGTACTACTTGATCAGAAGAGCTTTCTGAGTCAGTGAGTCATTTCTGTCAAACAGAGTATGAACATTTTGATATTTTCGGATAAACTGGACAAATGCAATGATGCATTGTATCAATCCACAGAGCGCCAAAGGTCTGTTCGCTTGTCGGTTGGTGAATTGTTGGAAAAAAGCGACACTTGCTTGGCATTAATTAATAACTGTTATCATGTAACTAAAGATATTCACTCAGTTGCTATGGAGACAAACAATGATGTTAAACCTTTGGATTGTAACTTGCAAGGTATATCAAATACTTTGATAAAAAAGTACACAAAGTTCAAAGTGATGTACACCAAGGTACGTATGAAGTAAAACTGAATCAAGCTCAAATCAGAAAAGAAGGTAAGAAGAAAAGTTAGGTAAGGTAGCAGACAAAATTGATTTCAAAAGTGAAAATAACATCCAGTCAGTAAAAAATACTGAAAAAAAACAATTATTAAACAGTTTCAAAGTGTTAATGAAAACCTGATTCAAGATAACAAAGAATTGAAAAGTCACTTCGCAGAGAGGTTAGTTCTTAAGTAAGTACTCAATTGGATGAAAACAACACCCGATGTGAGACCCAAACATTACAAATGTAACGAGTCTGTTGGTCCAGACTCATCATATTTAGATCTTGATACAACAGAGTACCCCTGCACTTACTAGGACCAAAACTGTTGATTTATCTAGGCCGCCACCCCAATTGGAGATCCTGGTAGATAAAAAGCAATTCAATGTTGCTTTCACTCAACCAGCAGTGGATGACTTAGTCACCCCAATTAACCAAGTCAGGGTAGGATGCCATTGTCATAAAATCTGTATCAACCACAACAGGTGAGTCGACCAAGTCAACCAATACCTCAACCACTTCAAGTGTCTGGTACTGAGCAGACACAGGTATTTCCTGGTTTTTCAAAACATGTGCAACCACAAGGTATTAGACCAATTGAAAATGTGAACTCACCAAAGGCACCTACTTTCATTGGAACAGGATGGAAGGGTTTCATTCACCAATTTGAGTTTTGGTGTTCAGCCTATGGTTTGCCTGAGGAAGGCAAGGTGTGTAGATTCCTTCTAGGTCTAATGGGTAAAGCAAATGACTTTGCAGTAAAGATCCCTGAACAAACAAAACTATGCGGAGCTCAAGCAAAAGTTGGCTACAAAGTTCGATAAATCAACTGAACCCAGTTTTACGGATAGTCTTTTGAAGATAGCGGAATTTGCGTATCCTATGATTTCACCTAAGGAAAGGGAAGGGTTGGCCGTTGAACAATTTCTGAAGGGTTGTACTGCAAGTCACCAGGCTTACATGATTTCAATGCAAAGGCCGATGTCTCTTCAAGGTACTTTTGACAAAATGAGATTAGCATTGAGCAACAAAATGTTGATCCTAGGTAAATCATCTGGAACAACTGATTGGTAAGAGGTTTATGGCAAAAACATTAGTAGACTTGGGCGAGACATTTGACAAGGTACACCCCAAAGTTTCCCTGGTAGTAGGGAAGACAAACCGTCGAATGTGGGAAGCAAAATGATTTCACCTGATCATAGAGATGATCAATGCTACAACTGTAGTGGTTTTGGACATTACAGTAGGGATTGTCCTTCACGTATGTCCCCTATAATGTCAGGTGTTTCAACTGCAGTGAACTTGGCCATATTAAACGTAGGTGCCCCAACCAAGAAGAAATAGGTTTCGTGGATCACCGAATAATTCACCTCAAAATAGGCGAAATAAATTCAAAACTTTGTCATCAAATGAGGATAGTGATCACAGCAACTCAAGGAGAGGTTTGCCTACGTATCACAGGTTTACGCCACCCAGATTTCAAAACCGAAATAGATCTGTTTCACCAGCAGATCTGGATAAAAACTGGAGATAGGAGTAGTGATAAGGAGTCCGAATACAAACAGCCGCCGGAAGCAACTCGAAGGAATGTTTCATTATACGGTGCTAATTTTAATGGGAGAAGGGGAAGTCTGAAAGTCAGGACACCTCCCCCAAAACAGTAGATATTGACCCCAAAACTGATAAACAGTTGATGAACTTGAACCTTCTTGTAAAAATGTAATTAATTTTGGTAATTTTGATAGAACATATAATTGAAGCAATTATAGATGCAGCTGCACAGGTGACGATAGTTGATACAGATGTGTTTACAAACTTATTTGGCTCCCAAAGAAACAAATAGGCTTAAATTTGCTGGGGCTAATCAGTATCTGTAAGCCAATCTTTTTTCAATTGGTTTAGTAACTGTTTTACAGGATATGTATGTAGCAAACATGACAGATGACATGTTATTGGGATTTGACTTCTTACTGAAACATAAAGTAGTTATTGATTTGAGTGAATGTTGTTTAAAAGTGTTGGACTGCTTGATTCCATTTGTTCATATGAGGAATGCTGCCAACAAAAGATATTGTGTCGGTAAGGTGAGTCTTAGTCAGAAAGTACAAATTCCACCAAAAACAGTTCAAAATGTGGAAGTAGTCCTACAGTCTGAACCAGGCAAGTTAATGGCTTTACAACCCCGGGTTGATTCAAAAGTGTTGATACCAAGTTGCATTTTCAATTCTGTAAACCAATTGTGCAAATTGTAAATGATACTGACGTTGGAATAAATTTGCAATCAAATCATGTCATTGGTAGTGCTTTTGAAGTTGATACTATTCTGAGTGACAAAAGACAAATGCTTCTGCTAATCAAGAGAAATGCAGTGCTATGCCAGAAATGATTTTAGATAATCAAAAGTGTTCAAAATCTGATCAATCAAAAATGCTTGTTCTGAAAAAGGTAAGTTATCTTGTAGTTTAAGACAATCAGTAATAATATGTCGGCCGAAAGGTGAAAAGGATAGACAACTATTAAAGAATTGGAGGCCAATATCACTTTTATGTGTCACATATAAGCTTGCTTCTTCAGTTATATCCAATAGAATGAAGCCATATTTGGACAAAATTATAGAAAGATCACAATCTGGATTTTTATCTGGTCGAAATATAGCTGAAAGTACCAGGCTGATATATGATATTATGCATTTTACTGAAGTTAAAAATATAGATGGTATCTTGTTACTAATAGACTTTGAAAAAGCATTTGATTCTTTATCATGGAACTTCATGTATAATGTTTTGTTATACTTTGGTTTTGATGACCAACTAATCGATTGGATTAAATTATTTAATAAAGATGTTGAAGCTAGAATTTGTCAATGAGGAATTCTCTCAGATCCAATTGTGATTAAAAGAGGATGTAGACAAGGAGACCCAATATCATGCTACCAGTTCATTTTGGCAGCTGAAATCATAGCCTTATTGATATCAATAAATCCTAATATAGCGGGCCTAAATATTGGAGGTATACACTATAAACTTGCACAATTTGCAGACGACACTACCCTTATTCTCGATGGAACAACTAATTCCTTGCAGGCGGCACTTAATACTTTGGAGATATATGGTACATTGTCAGGCTTGAAAGTAAATAGTGAAAAAACCAAAGTAATATAGATTGGTAAGCGAAAAAATTCTAAAGAAAAATTAAAAGTATCTGAAAAACTAAATTGGGGTGAAACACATTTTAGACTACTTGGCTTACAATTTTCAGTTAATTTGGAAACAATGCCTGATTTAAATTATAAAATTGCAATTGAAAAAGTCAATTGTACTGTGTCTCACTGGAAAAGGAGAAGCATTACACCAATTGGAAAAGTAACAGTAATAAAACACTACTATTACCTCAGTTTAACCATTTATTTACTTCTATTCTAGTACCAGAAAAAATGTTAAATCAATTAAACACAATATTTTTTTAAATTATATGGGATGGTAAAGTAGAAAAAGTAAGTAGAAATACATTATGCAAAGACTATAAGGCAGGGGGGTTGAAAATGGTAAGTATATACCATTTTGAAAAATCACTTAAACTGAGCTGGTTTAAAAAGATAATCAATGAGACCACAAGTAATCCTCCACCTTGGTTTACACTATTGACCACAGATATAGGCAACTTAGAAAATTTAACTGTGTTGGGACCAGAATGGTTGGATTTGAAATTACGAAAAATTACCAACCCGTTTTGGAATACTGTTTTTCAATCCTGGATCCATTTTTGGCGAAAAAATACCCCTGAAAAAGTATCAGATGTGGTTTATTCTCCAATATGGTATAACAATCAAATATCAAAAGAGCTTCTATTTCTACCAAAATGGCATAAAAATGGTATACAAGTTGTTGGTGATGTGTTGGACAAGGATGGTGAAATCTTTACCAAGGACCATTTACAAAAATTATTTAATATTGATTTGTTGGATTTTGACTACTACAGAGTGAAGTCTCTTATACAGAAGTTTAAAAAGAAAGTAAAATTTGAAAAGCCTATCCATTTCCATAGACCATATATTCCAACACATGTTAGAATATTATTTAATCATGTAAAAGGCAGCCAAGTCTTTTACCAACAGTATATTAAGGATTTATATAAAACTGACCCTTTGAGTCAGGATAAATGGAATAGAAGTCTATCTGTATCTTTAAGTAAAACACATTGGTTCAATATATACCAGGCTTGTTTCCACATTGTAACTGATAATTATACTGAATGGTTCCAGTATAGAATTCTTTACCAGATACTAGGAACGAGACATTATCTTTGTAAAGTGGGATTATCTAACCAAGGGCTTTGTAGATTATGTAATAATCATAATGAAACCATAACACACTTAATGGTGGACTGCCTCAAAACCAATGAGTTATGGTTAAACATTTACAATTGGATTAAAAACAAGCTGGGCATTGAATTAAAATTGGGCAATGTAGAAAAAATACTGGGATATTACATATATGACAGAAACTTCACACCATTGAATTTTGTCCTGTTAAATACTAGAAGGTATATATTTTGGTGTGCAAGAAAGAATCACAATTTAAATTTTTACTTATTGCAATCTTTTTTAAAAAATTGTCTTTTTGAGGAGGAAACTTTAGCAAAATTGAACAATAGGATTGCAAAATTTAATCATCAATGGGAGACTTGGAGGCTTTTATTCGATTAGTATTTTAACTTTGGTAACAGTTTAGTCCTACTTTATAGTTATTTCTTGTCAGGTATTTGGTTTATCATTATGTAATTGTTAAATACAGGTCGGACATGTACAGTAGAATTGAAGTGTCAAGTACTTTGATATTGTTTATAAAATGTATGTACCATGGACATCATTTCGGCATTGTCCACTTGTCAAGTACACAAGAACTTTGCAATGGAACTGGTAAATGTTTTCAAATGATTGGAACTTGAATAAATCTGCAGTTATATATTATTCCTTTGAAATGCATATATTAATTAGTGTTTTGGTTTAAAAAGAAAATATATAATTCTTTGCACACGTCTGATATCAACACTATCACTGAAAGTTGTAAATTATGTAAACTACTTTGTTTCTTTGAAAGGTCATTAATGCTTCTATTGATTACAAAGTGTAAAATGAGGATCCTATCTGCCGGGTAATCTTTATTTTATTTGGAAAAGGCAGATACCAAAAAGAAATAAAAATATAAAAAAAAAAAAATGCTGAGCCTAGTCGAGATAAATCTTGTGTACCTACTCATTTGCAAATTTTGTATGATAAGTCTTCACAACATCTGTCTGAAATGAGAAAAGTGTACTTAAGTCTGTCTTGACAGACTATGAAGACGTTTTTGCCAAACCTGTCTTAGACATTGGTTCTTTTGAACAATTTGACCATGAAATTGACACCAGGGATTCAAAACCTATAAAGCAGCCAATGCATCAAAATCCTTTTCAATTCACAGATGAGGAAGAAGCTTGTATTTAAAAAATGTTAGATGAAGGTGTAATACAAGAGTCCAATTCAGATTGGGCTTCACCTCCTGTATTCATTAGAAAGAAAGATGGTACAATTCGTTATGGGATAGAGTATAGAAGGCTAAATGCATGTACTGTTGGATGGAAATGTGTATTTCAGTACATTAGATATGGCTTCAGGCTATTATCAAGTCAAAATTGCAGAATCGGATAGGCATAAGACTGCTTTTCAAACTCACTTTGGCTTGTTTGAGCATGTTAGAATAGGTTTTGGGTTGTGTGATGCGCTGTCAACCTTCCAAAGGATCAGACAATAAGTCCTAAGAGGTCTTACATGGAAAACGGTTTTGGTCTCCCTAGATGATGTCGTAATTCTAGGAAACTGCTTTTCTGACCATATTAAAAATCTGAAGGAAACTCTGGATAGATTTAGGACTTACAACCTTAAGCTCAAACCTAAGAAATGTCTGTTATTTCAAAAGGAAGTTAAGTTCCTTGGAAAAATAGTGAGCGCACAGGGCATTAAACCAAATCCTGAAAGTATTCAAAAGATTTTGGAGTGGCCTGTACCTTGTAACAGGACAGAACTACAGCAATTTTTAGGATTAGCTACTATTACAGGGACCATATTGAAAAATTTGCTGAAACAGCTGTTCCACTGTACAAGCTAACTGGCTAAAAAAGCAAAACAACTTACAGTGGTGAAGCTTTTGAAACTTTGAAGCAAAAACTGACCAAAGCTCCTTTGTTAGTGTACCCAAATAGAACTGATCTATTCATATTGGATACAGAGGCATCCAAAACAGCCATAGTAGCAGAGCGTTTGCAAGTACAAAATGGCATGGAATGCGTAGTGTCTTATGGTAGTTTTATACTAGCCCCAGCTCAACAAAAATACTGTGCGACTCGTAGAGAATTGCTTGCAATTGTACGTTTCACCCGGTATCGTTATTTTTTTGTTAGGATGCAAGTTCATGATCCGAACTGACCATAACAGCTTAGCTTGGTTGATGTCATAGTTCGACATGCAGATCTTACATCGCCAGGGTAGAATTCTATCCAGAATTCAGGATCTACTGGAACCGTGTGACTGTTACGAGGCTAGACCTGGTCTCAAAAACCTCAAGTGTGGTGGATGTTCATATTGCACCAGAATGCATCACCAATTGTCGAGATTTGATGAAGAAGTGGACGACATGGTCCCCTTATCATTTAGGAACCCCACGGTCGCCATACAAATGTTACAACTGGATCATTGGCTGCCTGCCAGATATTCAGCTCAAAGAGACGAGGCTAACCTTGAACTTCTACTTGAATTTCTTGAGACCAAAGAGGAACCAACTGAGTTTTTCTTGATGCTCACCAGTGCTGAAACCAAAGCATATTGGTTGAACAAGGAACAGTTCATACTGAAAGATGGAGTTTTATTTTACAGATATGTCTCTGATGTTCCATTCGAACCTTAGACCTACAAGTTGGTAGTTCCAGAAAGTCTGCGACAAGATATACTTTAACTGGCCCATGGTTTTCCAACTTCTGGACGTTTAGGTATAACCCAAACTTTGGCAAAACTTCTCACACAAAACGTGAGCGGATGTTGAAACATTTGGGAAATCTTTCTGAAAATGTAGCATCAACAAGAAACCTCATAGGAAAGCCAAGGCAAACTTTTCATGCTTGTGTCCCCATGGAACGTGTCCATTTAGACATTCTAGGTCTGTTATCAAACACTCAAGTTGAACATTTCAACCAAACGTTGCTTCTAATCATTCATGCTTATCTGAAAGGGAATAAAGAGGACCTGGGATAAGAATCTTCAGTTACTTGCTGGAGCCATCCTTGCAACAGTTAACAGGACAAGAGGTTTTACTTCAAACCGAATGATGCTAGGATGTGAAGTTCTTGAACCAATCGATTTTATGCTAGGGACTACTAATCAAAATCTGAGACAAGAAACTCTTGTGGTATATAAAGAAACTTGAAGAACTACTGAAACATGTTCACAAACAAGCTAGAGATACTCTCTTGTCTGCTAAGCGTAGACAAAAGAAAGACTATGATCTCAAGGTACTTGAAAGGAAGTACAATGTTGGGGATCTTGTGTATCTCATAAACTCTAGTTCGATAGAAGGACAAAGAAGCAAACTGAAACCTTTTGGAAGGGTCCTTATCTAGTGATCAAAGTGATCTCTCATGTGTTATTCAGGATCAAAGGTCGTAAAAGAGAGGTGGTTGTGCATCATGACAGGCTCAAGCTTTGTATGGACAGGTCAGTTCCTATGTGGATGCATCGTCTCAAACACTGGGTGTTGGACTTGGATGAGACGTTGCCCTATGAGGAGGTTGACAACAAGTTAGGGTTAACCACATTGTTTGAACCACCTCAACCGGACATTGTGCAACTTTTAGATAGTTCACAAATCTCACCCAATCAGGAGACTTCTGCTCCTAATTTAACTCAAAGTTCAGAAACATTTCTTGCTGATTTGCTTGAATCAAATTCTGAACCATTGCGTCCAAATCAAGAAACTGTAGAATTACCTCCTCAACCTGCATCTCAGCCTACTAGAACTAATAGGATTGGGAAAAAACCTGCTCATTTGAAAGACTACTTGATTTGATTGTAGATGATGCATGGTTAAGTATATGCTTACTACTTATTCAAAATTACATATAAGCTTCAAAAAGTATTGGGGCTGAATATAAACTTTTGTTTATCTTTCAATATGTGCACACTTGTCAAGTTTGCCTTGTTCAAGTCCCTTTGAATTCCAGTAATTCAAGCTGTCCAGTGCTGAAGATTTGAGTTCCACTATTTCTTCACTTGAGTGGAAAAATTTGATTAGCTAATCAACAATGGAATTACTAGTAGCAGAAGAGCAACAGGTGTTTGCTATGCTTAAAGCTGGTCACCCTCATATCTCTTCAGTGGAGATATTTAGAGTAATGGCGGATCCGGTGAATCGTATTCCACCTCTGATGCAGCAGAGTTTGCTAGTAAACTGTGTGAATCGACTCCGGAGAATGGAACAGAATTGTCCTGCTATGTGCTGTCGGAACCCTCATTCCTACAGAGTCTCTGATTGAGGAGACTCCAGCAACTCAGTCATGTGCATCCAGCCCTCTAGAATCCCCAACTATGGAGGAGGCTATGAAGTCTTCCAATGCATCTTTAAAGATTCTGGACTGTCCTGTGCCGACATCTTTGGAGAACATGGCTATCCTGGAAGCTGAGAAGCCAAAGGATTCTGACTTGCTAAAGCAATTGATGATCCCTGAGACTGACCACTCAGTGAGATTTTGATGATGCTACAAAAACACCTGTGCTTGTGGACCCTATCTTGGAAGCTTTGGAAGAGCCTCTGACTACTCCTCAGGCTGACAAGTTGGGAGCAGCTGCCCCCATGAGACATGAAGTCCATGTTATGCCTGTAGATGACACTTGGAGTGAACAGGAGCAGTTTTATATATTAACTTGCCAGACCAAGTCTACTGAAGAGGAGACTTGGACTGAAACTGAAGCATCTACCACTCCAACACCATATGACAGGTGGATAGAAGAAGTTGAACAGGAAGAGCCAGTTCCCCCTTTGTAAATCCTGCTGTGAAAAAGAATGTTACATCCAAGAGGCTTTGCATTTTTGAAGTTTGCAACGTAACCACTAAGAAACTTCATGAACCTGTAGAGATGACCCACATTCCGTGGAGTGTAAGTTACCAATGTTTGGATTTGGAAAAAGCGAAACAATTTCTTAAATTGCTTAGAAGAGAGCTGGTAGCCCATTCCTTCCTAGAGTTGCTAAGGATTGTCACGGAGCAAAAGTTGCATCCTTCTGCGGGATCAAGAAAGACCCTGTCGGCAGAAGACCAAGAAAACATGCAGCTTTTTGAACAACATATAAATGGGAAGAGAGCTAACTTTCTTCTAGCAGTGTCCCCCCCCCCCCAAACTCAGTAGGTAGTCTCATCCACTGGAGATTAATTGCAGGCCTGATGAATCATCTGGGCCATCTGGATACCACAACCCTGGTCCCTGTCGAGCAAGAAGTTCCATTATCTGTTATCTTGTATGGAGACATAATGGACTCATATTGCCATTTGCACGAGTTCTTACAAAGCAAGAAGGGATTAGAGGTACAAGGGTTAAGAAAGACAATATGCAACTACGGGTTGAAAGTGCACCAAAATGTAAACATAGCAACATTGGTGTCCTCATACTGCTTCCCGGATGAGATCCTGTATCCTGATGCAGCAGCCAGAGCTACCTGGAAGGTGGAAGAAACTCCAGTATATTGCTGCTTAGGTCTTCACCCGAAGGTGTGTAATGAGCCGAGGAATGATCTATTGGATCAACTTGACCAGCAACTCATGTCTTCGAATGTCGTTACCTTAGGCAAAATAGGATTAGACTACACAGGATTCCATGTGAATCATAATTGCCAAAAGAATATGTTAAAACAGTTAGTTCACATGGCGAAATTTGTCGGATTTCCGGTTGTCATTCACTGCTGTGACAATCCAAGTTCTTCAACTCCATATTTTGATTGCCTGAAGATACTTGAGTCAGAGCTGTTCCCAACTCATCCCGTGTACCTACACTATTCCACTGCAGGACTACAAGTCTTTGAAGCCTGGCAGAAGGTAATTCCAGGTGCATATTTTGGATTTTCACCCAAAATTGTGTGGGGTACTCATCATGTGGAATGTCCTGAAGAGGATTGCACTCTCAAGTATCCTGTTGGAGTCGGATTGTCCATTTTTGCCAAACAGAACTGGAGGGGAGCCACAGAACGCGCTGTGGTCTGTCGTGAACGTCGCACTGAAGATTGCTGAAGTTGTGGGACATGTACTCTGATTGTCATAAAGTCCCCGGCGCAAAATGCATGTGCATAAATTAATCTTTGCATGGGAGACTAAAATTAGTTTTGCTCATTAATTGAAATAATTACTAGTCTCTGCATTGGAGACTAAAATTGTACTTTGTGAATTACATTAAACATTAACAGGAGGATAGGCGATTGATTTTAATGCATGGTATAAACTCAAATCATATTGGTGAAATAAGTTTCAAGAAGCTAACCTGTTATATTGGTTTAGGAAAAGTTGTTGTTACATGGAAACCATGTTTGAAGATTAATCAAGATCCTGTTGACATTGACAGGGACACTAACAACCGTGTACCCTAATATTAAAATGATAAGAAAGCTTCATGCTTTCAAACAAATGCAAGCAAATGGGTGCACTGTGTCATTTTTTTTCTTCTTTCTTTACAACTCATGCCCAACTATAGCGGGTAACTGTCCGTTCGCCTCTCCATCTCGGTAAATTCCATTCTCTCTGGCAAAGTTCTGTCCACTCCATGGTACTTATTCAATGCAACTGTGAATGAGACTTCACGGTTGTCACTGAGTTCTTCATAGCTGTGCTGGAAGCTGATTCTGGAGTGGTGCCTGGTGAGTTAGAACTCCAGCCTTCTTGGCGGAGTCGTGATATGTGTCACTACCACACACTATCAGGTTCTTCAAAGGTAGCTCTACAGCCCACACTTCTTCCCAAGCTTGAAATTGAGTTGGATGCCAATCTTTGTGCACAAAGATAGCATCTCAGCAATCCTTCCTATTTCTGGGCAATATACAGACCACCATTGCAGGTTTCTGTACATTCATGCCATGAGTGATCAGACTCTGTTTAAAGTCTGCAAGAAGTCCTGTGCAATGTTACTGTCTCTCATAGTGAAGATAACTCACTCATAACTAAGTTATTATAGCCTAAACTTTGAGAAAAGTTTATCAGAACTACTAATATGAAAAAGCAATTGATGAAATAATAATAAGGAAAGAAAAGAGAGGAAAGTATATAATGCAGTACTAACAGAATTGATGGATTGGTTAGTGTAGTTGTTGGTGTCTCAAGAAGAGACATTAATTTTGAATCAGTATTTTAGTTAAACTCTTACAAGGTTGAAGGTATTTTTGTGTTAAATGAGATTTTATTTGATGTTTTATTTTTGTTTTGTGCTCAGTGGATTAAGTTACTAAGAGCAGATTTTATTTCGATATATACTGGATATTAAATATGGATTTACAGTGGTAGACTAAAACAAAGCTTAAAAAGCCTTCTCGCAGAAGACTTCAGCAACTAAGTCTTTGTTTAAACATGTTGAGAGTTCACTACTGGAAAGCCTGCAGTAATTGATTAGTCTCTTTGTAGGAGACTTAGTACTTATCAGTGGAATACCTAAACGTGTTATAGATGTGAACAGTTTTGTATGGCTAAAGTATTATTGGCTGTGAAAATTTAACTGTGTTTTTGGTAGAGAGTTACAGACAGAAGACTCCAGACCAACAAAGGATGCACCCACGTGGATTATACATATAAAGGGCCATTTCCTTCAAAATAAGGTGGATTGTGGTGTCGTGACTGTCGTCAATTGGGCAAGTGTGACCGCAGCTTTAGGTTCGAGGAAGTGGAACCACAATTTAAGCAGATAGTGAGTCAATCGGCTGTGGTGACCTGCGTCTACAACAAATTCCTGCACCTGTCAACACTTTTTGTCATGATCCCAAACAGTTAACATCAAAGTAAATTTCTTATATCTTATGTTTGTGTCATTTATGTTGTATGTATAAAGTGTTATGTGCAGATCTAAGAAGACAAATAGGGAACTATATGCACGTGTATGCAAGTGTTAGACTGAAAAATACTATAATACCATTAAAAACTAGATGCGTTTGGACTTCAGATGTTAAGCGATAATTTTATACTTTAAAATGCTTAAAATCATCACCATAACAAACAACAGCAATTCCCCAATTCTAACAAACTAGCAACAAGTAAATACTGGTAGTATACAGTATAGTTGTCACAAAAAACAAAAGTACAGAAACCTACTGGTCACTATACTTTTCTTCAAATATCTAACTACTTTACAAGTTATACAGATGTACTTTCTTCGCAGATTTACACATTATATTACTGAAATAAGTACTCTTTCCATTTGTTAAAATGCAGGTATTGCTTTTTAGGAGTAGCTGACAAACTTCACTGACTGTCCATTACAGAATAGATTACACAGTTCTTTATAACAGCAGATGTACAAACACTTACCAAATGTGGACACACCTTGTAAATGCAATAAAATCAATAGAAATCCATAATATTTATAACACAGAGCCATATTCCTTGTTGATCAACATATCAAGAAAAAGTGAGGATGAAAACCTCTCCCCTGGTTTCCAAGAAATTCACAAAATCTGTCTGTTCAATAAGTATATCAATAAGTTAAAATGCAGGTATTGCTTTTTAGGAGTAGCTGACAAACTTCACTGACTGTCCATTACAGAATAGATTACACAGTTCTTTATAACAGCAGATGTACAAACACTTACCAAATGTGGACACACCTTGTAAATGCAATAAAATCAATAGAAATCCATAATATTTATAACACAGAGCCATATTCCTTGTTGATCAACATATCAAGAAAAAGTGAGGATGAAAACCTCTCCCCTGGTTTCCAAGAAATTCACAAAATCTGTCTGTTCAATAAGTATATCAGGGATATGAATTTTAGTCTTGCTGAGGTTCCAAATTGTTGGCCATTTCTCCCCCTCCCCCCCGCACATTCAGAGGAAGATTGTTTTAGCATCCTCCACTATATTTGGCATGGGAGCTTGATTATATAAGCTATACTCTTTCAAATCATTCACATTCACACAAGAATCTCTCTTGTACAAACATATGTTATTTTTTTTGCTTTGGCAATTGTTTTGAAGATGTAATCATTTAAATAAATATTCTGAGACAGGTGGCTAAGTTATTTTTAAAGTAAATCTCCAAACTGAGAGTAAATATAAAGATAAATTTAAATCATATTATAAAACGGACACCTGCACAGTCGAAGAATCTGCGTCTCTGCGCATTTTGTGAGAGTACTTAATAGAGACTCTACGAACATGGTTGCGCAACATAATCTCAAAAATAAAATTGAAAAATCAGAAAAAATTCAAACAAAATCAGTGAACATTGGACAAAACATCAAAAGTCGTTTATAATAGAAATAAACTACTTTTGCCTGGACTTTATTGGCGATTTAATCACAAAGATACCCTCTAAATAAAGGACTCGGCCCTCGTCCTTTATTTGAGGTTATTTTTGTGATTGAATTGCCAATAAAGTCCTCGCATACGTAGCTTTTTTCTACATTTTACAGATAATGCTACATTAGATGAGTGTCCCACAGACTCATGTTGCCAGAAGCTGGTTCTAGATCCATGGCACAGGATCCTAGAATGTGGGTTTATTCTGCCTTCCAAATCATTTTGCATGTGATATCACAAAAGGTATTAAAAGAGCAAAGAAAAGCCAAAGTTGGTCAAGATTTAATATTATAAAACCATCAGTGGTGTTCAAATAACCACTTAACTTCTCCCTTAGAAGGGCTTCTGAAATTTTAACCCATAGGTTTAAAGAGGTGTGAAAGAATTTACCCATTCAGCATTAGGAGTAACACATTTTAATTGAAACAGATCCCAAATGTAACATTAAAATTACAAATATCACAGATGTTTTTCATGACACATAAATTTTTCACCATGTAGACCACAATGATAGTGATAAATGCTCTTGTCAGTTGCCATTTGGATTACTTAAGATGCTTTTGTATGGACTCGTAAAACTAACACAGGTAAACGTCAACAGTTCTGTCTTTTTCAAACTATCTATGAGTTGAAACTCTAAATTTAGATTATTCTTTTGCTAAATGTTTTGTAAAGTTTAACTCACTGGTATTTACAGCCCTTAATTTTCATGGGACCCCCTTATTTGTCAGTATATTAATTTTATCAAACACAACCATGGCGCCCCACCCCCTTACAGAGTGTGAAACCTTTGTTATGGGGCTTTTTATCCCTGTCCACGCCCCCTCCAATCCCCCACCCCTAGATCTTTTTCTACTTTGGTAACATACCTGTGTAAAGTGAGTTATTATATCTGTGTCACTGTCAAACTGTCCTAATATCAAAGGGGATTATGCTCTTTTGTGTGTGTACTAAGTTAGGTCTCAACCTGAAACAAACTGGGATTATATCTTTTGTTACAATTTTGTTTATAAACCTTTTTTGTTTACCAATGTAATCTTAAACATGAGATATACACTAAACAAAACTGGAAAACACTCAAGCCTATTAACAATTTTTCACTGGACTTCTATGTTTTAATTAGAATTTGATACAATGCCGTGATAAGATTCAATTGAATAATAGTTAAATGCTGAAAAAGTTTCATCAGTTTTAATCAATTAATTTATGTCCTTTTGAAAGGAAAATGATGAAAGAATCTGTTTTTTTTTAAATGAAAAAGTTTAAGTTGTGGCATATAAACTTACATTCAAGTATGTTTCTATCCAAATTGTATTTTACAGTTATACAATTGCCTATTATGGGAAGCCCCTTTAAAGTTTATTTTAGGTTTCATGTTTTTGTTTTGCGACAGTAAACTGCTGTAGGCGTCTGACCATGGAGTGTAGAAGAAAACCCTAGTAGAAAAAAGTGTGAAAAACAGCAGAAAAGCCACAATAGAAAACTAGGGAATCAACAAATAATCCTAGCAGAAAAAAACCCTGGGCTTGTTGGAAAACTACCCAGACCTATGTTACATGGTGTATACTACTTGACAGTGCTGGTGTAAATGTGTTATGTACCATTTACGCAGAGGGCTTTTATATTGAGATATTGCAAGTTTTTACATGGGCCTTTTAATGCCAGCATATTTTCCCCTCTTGCAATTTTTGTCTGTGCACCGCATGATATGTCCAACTACGAAATGTCCGAGTGTAAAATATCCATACTGGCTACAACCCAGGCCCCCCTTTTTTGAAAATCCTGTATCTGTCTCTTGACTATCCTGTTTTGTGAATATGTCTCCAGGTCCCAAGCCACCAGTGCTTCTATTGTAAACTAAACTTTTTCTTCTACCCACTAATATAACCGTTTCTATAGCACTGCATAAATTATTTGAATCAAATGATTGCGTTTAAAAGGAGAAAGTTTGAGGTGAATCTATATTATGTATATTTTATTGCACCTGTGTTGTCCTTTCCAGGCTACTCAATTAGAATATTGACTTGTACTGGTGATACACAAACTCACACCTGGAGTAAAACACGAATCCGGGAAAAAAGCCTGTTGGAAAAAGCCTGGTGGAAAGAATGGCAGTGGAAAGAAAGCCTGGTAGAAAGGAAGCCTGGTCTGTTTTGGAAAAGAACCTGGTGTCTTTTTTCAGGTTTGATGCAAATGAAGATTAATGATGAAGTAAAACAAACACATTATTTCAACCATTCGATTTAAAAATGTGCTTGGTACGTATAATTTATTTGTCTAATACAGTTTATTTTTATCAATATAGAATGCAGAATTATGCAAATTTATTATGCCTCTTTAGAAGTTGTTTTAAAATTTTGTCACTATTTTACTAAAGTAAATGAAACTTTTTTCTAAACATGCAATTGTGGTGGGGTGCCCAGAAAAATGCTGGATGTGTATGTTGTTAATGACAACTAGGTATTGCCATGTTTAAGAGCCAAATCTGAGTAGATACAATGACCCATTTGATATGTGCTCTGGTGTTCTTTTATCACCTTACATTAAAGGGTTTCTGGATTTGCAATTTAAGTTTGTTTCCCAGGCTAACAGTGGAACACCTAACTGTGGGATGTATAAATTACTATTTGCAACTATGTACAGCCACTTGTTTCAGTAAGATTTCTTTGTGCTGAAGTCCACAGTAGGTACCTGAAAGACATCTCATTCCCTTTGATAATAGTGAAAGTTTTCAATCAAATATATAAAAGTTTGTTTGTTGAGCCTGCATGAAGTGTTACTTTGTATTTCTTATTTTAATCAAATAATTGGAATAAATTAATGTTGTAGTTCTGGTTCATCATTAATCTTGATGTACAGAAAAAAACAGACACACCAGGCTTTTTTCCATGTTTTTCAAAACACACCAGGCTTTCTTTCCACCAGGCTGTCTTAATATCTGAAAGAATTTATGACTATCCTGACGGCATATTCAGCCCACGTTCAATAATATAACATTTGTACCTACTTCACTCAAAGTTTTACTGATCTTTGTGTTGCCGCCGTCTCCCAGTGGGTCATACGGGTCACCAGACGAGGGACTTACAGTGGACGTGAGAATGGAAACACTTGACTAAAACCTTGACTAGTTTATTATCTACAGTGGTCCTACCAGGGATGAAGTGGTTCACCTACACCCAAACATCAGGACATCAAGTCAAACAGAATCGGTCACTGACCATACGAACACCCAAACATCAGGTCGTCAAGTCAAACGGAATCGGTCACCGACCATACAAAAACACCTACAAATAATCAGATTCAAAATAAGAAATCTGATATGGGACCACAATAATGATTAAACGACATACTTGAAAGTTACAGACTAAAATAAGTATCACCATTATTGGTATCACAGAATTCATAAAACAATACTAATCTCCAACAGTAATGCATTAACGACAACTACAAAGCTCATCCCAATAATGTAAAGTATTCAAGATAATTATTACAGTTTACAACAGATATGGTAATCAACTGATCCCAAGATAAATACAACAAGTTCAACAAATTCAATGAAAATGAATTTCAAGAGTTTCACTAAAACAGTGAGCAAGTTACCAAGCACTAGCTAATGTAAACAAACATAATAATTACTGAACAGTTACAATACCATTCATGCAGTTATAACACTAACCTGCAACACCACCAACACAACCAACAACTTTCACACAAAGTTTTCCTCAAACCCAGCTACTGCAGAGGCATCCTTACTGTTTAAAATCACCTTCAAAACTGAACAAAATGTCCGTTTTTCCCGCGATTGTAACACCCAAGCTGGCGAAAGTAAAATTCTTTTATTTCTAACCGCTTAAATAAAATAGTTATCGACGAGTTCTAAAACCCAGCCGCGATCGCGGTGACATTTGGCTCATATTTTTTTTTGTGGAAAACGACAATTGAAAGCAATCTGGCAAAACACAATGTCCTTGTTTAAGAGAAAACAAACCTCAGCTCCAAAGATAGACTTTCAAGAAGGCCTTTCTGTCTTTTGCAAGATCAGTCAAAAACATATCGTTCACTATCTGAAACACCTGTCTTGGGTCAAAGACTTTGCTGGGTGCAACTGTAAATGAAGTACGAAATAGACTTACTGTCTCCAAACATAAAACATCATGAGATTCTGAGTTCAACTTTAATGAAAATGGTATATTCAATTATTGTCTAAGAACACCTAAAACTAGAGATTCCCGGTGCAACTGTAATTAAAAAGATAATCAACATAAATAACTGCTTTAAACTTTTTAAAGGAAACAGCATGTGATCTGAAATAATAATACGATCTTACTTATCACAAGGGGTCTCTTGTGGCTCTTCCCCCAGCCTGATGTACTGCCGTCTGAAAAGGAGACATTTTAGACAATTGGAACGACTTTTTGGACATTTGGAACAAGTTTTTAAACATTTTGGACTTTTTAGACAATTAGAAGTTTTGCCCCTGGCTGATTCGCCCATAACCTTTATCCCTTTTATTGATTGATTTCCTAGCATGGGCCCCCCAACCAAACAGAAACAGAAGCTTCACTATTGTAAATGAAACACTTTATAAGTTGTTTTTTTGTAATATATGTATTTGAGAATTAAATTTTAGTGATCTCAACGGGTATCCGGATATCCGGGTACCCAAACTTTGAATATCTACCCGAATCCGAAATCACATACCCGAGTACCCTCATCTAAGCTTAAGTGCTTCCAATATCGCCCATGGTGGCCGACCGAGTCCCGATATGTCCCAACTACATAAAGTCACTTCAAAAAGAAATTGTTCAGTTAATTTGTACAATAATATTGTTTTCTCACCTTTTACACCATTTATAGTGTCATTCATCCTTTATTTTGGTTGTTTATACATTGCTAAATGCAGGAATGCTTTGAAATTCGTCAGCATGTTAAAACAATTATCTAATTCCGACAACATAAATTGCTGTATATTGTCCATATAGTGACATGTTCTACTTCAATAAATAAAACTTCAGTGTTTTCACACAGTATTTTATAACTTTTAATCAGTAAAATTAACTTATTGATCTTAGAAAAAAGTAAAAGTTTCGATTCCGAAACTACATTCGAGCTTTTTTTAATGTTTGACTTTTGGTCATGTGACTCCATTTCATGGCATAAACAACTGTGTTTTGAATCTACAAAAGTCTTTTATAAACATTTCTTCCGTCTCCTGGTGTTTTGAATGCACCAACAAGTGAAGCAAAAAACAATATTATCCTAATTAATATACACGATTATTTTGTCATTTATTAAATAAAAAGCTTGGCAGATAAGGAATAAAGCAAATGGGTTGGATCCCGTGCTTTATGTGAGTTTTAAGTTTGTAAATGTGGAGATTTATGTTGTATTATATTGTATTATCGCCCATCGGAACGAGTACCCGGGTACCCGCCCGTTAAAATTACTACCTACCCGGTCCCACATTAATTGACTCAATTAATAATATTTATTTTGAACAATGGTTTTTCGTTTTATATGGAATTAACTTAAAATAAAAAAGAGAAAAAACAGTATTGATTAATCAGTGCCAATGTAAAGCTATTACAGTGCAGTATCTGTGAAAAGCCAGTACTAGGACCCTCCCCTTTCAGTACTTGTAGCCTGAAATAATAATCAGAAGACTTTGTCTAATTGCCACTCCCCCCTCCCAATCACCACCAGTTACTCTCCAGCCACAGCATCAACACCACTCCTAGCATATACGGTCTATTGTTTGTTGAAAGTTATGCCTCATAATCTAACATTGTAACTATCAGAAAGCATGTCCATGGATAAAATGGCAGTTACATTTATATAGTAGGAGTGGTCAACATGCCCATCGGTTTTAGATCACAGTGGACAAAATGCTAATTAGATTTATATGAAAATCCCCCATTTTTCCAAACCTATTTAACCCCAAATAAAAAGTCTCCCAACAGGCAATAAACTACAAAGATGGAGTGGTAAACAGACAAAACCCCACTGAGCATACTGTAACCCCTTTCAGACCAAAGCCCATCGAGCAAAACCCCACTCAGACAAATAACAATGAGGACAAAACCCCACTTCATGTAAGAACAAAATATTAAAGGTCACAGGAAAAGAATTTTTTTTTTTGCTTTGGTGTTTTGATAGGGAGGTAGCATATCCCAAACATCTATTTAAAAATAATAAAACACACCACAAACAATCACAGCAGTAAATGTTTAGTTGAACAAGCACATGTGCTTCTCAAGGCCAATCCAGGCTGAAGTCTCTCCAAGTGTCTGCACTTTGAGTGATGTCAGAGCTACTAAACAGACTTATCTCCACTCCATGCTTTACTATGTGTTTATATAGAGAATCACCCAAAGCTTGTCCCAGACATATAACACTTTCAACTTAATTGACATTTTTAATCTACATTACTATAAAAATAGGCAAATATTATAATTACTAATTATATTTGCAAATGTAAAATGATTTACTTTTTGAAAATGCTATAATAGAAATAATGAAATAAGTCCTAATTGTCATTCTGGTACTTTTGACTGGGATCCTTTTGACTTTGTTTTAATTTTTAATTTTTAAGGTGAGAGTACTGCTGGATAGGACATTTCAGGGCTTTGAAACGAATGAAATTTCGTATGCTTGCTACTGTACAGTAAAATTTTGTCACATGGCGTACATAAGGCAGAACTTTTAACTGGAAATGCCTTTTGCGAGAAATTATCAAGTACATAAACATTATTTTTTGCTCAATATTAAGTAAATATGTGACATTTCAGAAAATATGTATATTTTTGTGGGTTTTGAAGAAGTATTAGCCATTAAGTGACCTAAAATGATGACATTTTCAATAACCGGTTCCCAAATATTCTTTACAAATTTCGCTATTTTTGTCAAACGAACGAAAAACCACATACCGGTTTATCATTCACAACACTAATACAAAGTAACCACTGGAGTGGGGCAATATTGCAAATATATTACATGTTTAGAAGCCAGGACAAAATGCCAGTAGACAAAATGCTGGTGGACAAAGTGCCTGTCAAATTTACATGGGTGGATAAAATGCTGGTCGATTTTGTGGAATGGAAGACAAAATGCCAGTCTTAAAAAATTCTTTGAAATTCTAATTACATATCCACCATTCGAAGATAGATAGATTTGTAATTACCATATATTGAACAGTGTGCATACAGTTCCCGAATGAGTGATACACACCCCAAATGACTTTGCGCGAATATATTACCATAAAACAACCATACACATAAAACCTCCTTTATCCAGCCTTCTGTTAACCAAAGTTTTGATTATCTGTGGGGGAATATTGCACAAATGTAATACTTGTAGAACCTCCATTACCCGATCTCCATTATCCGAATTTTCAATTATCTGTAGAACATCCATAATACAACCCTCCATTATCCAAATTTGCGATTATCTGACCCCGCCCACCCAGTCTCACCTAACTAAAACGTATGTATTTACTTAAACCATTTCATTTATTTTCAGTCAGAAGAAGCGCTTTGTTGTAAGCTGTCCAAGTGATACTTTTAATTCACGGTAAGTTATTATTGTGTAATTTATTTTCATATTTTCATTTGTTGAAAGGTTTAACTGATTTAAATCAAAGTTTAACACAGTAAAGTTTGAGAATGTTGCCCATCTGCGCTTTACTGAGCTTGTTGATAAGCAAGTTTATATCTTTGAAATTTCTGGCATATTTCGAACTAATGTTATACAAACTAGTGTAAATTATTTAATTTATAAATTTCCTATGATGTAGTTCTGAATTATTTTCTTTGCAAATATATTTGATAAAGAATTTGGATATTTAATATTGTTGCATTCCTTTGAAAAAAAAGTGTTCAAAGTATTTTACCTTGTATTAACATGCGTCTTTCAGTTAGATTATGTTTTTTATAGTTTTCATCACGGAACTCCTTCAGGTAAGTGGGTGGAGTGCGTGCATTTTGTGTGCAGTATATGCTTTTTGTACAATTTTCTTTCCTTTTTTTGTAGATTCTTTATCTTCTGTATTTATTTATATTAACCTTCTTTAAAATGGCAACTGGTTACTCTTATGTTGTATTAGATGTATCCACTAGAAGCTTATGTGTATAATTTGCTTTACCATTCTCCATGCGACTGTTCAGAAAGATTCTGATCTCAAGACCCTTAACAGGAAAGCTTACACCAGCTAGCTTTACCAAATTTTAAGGATCTCTTCATTTTAAGGTAACATTATCAGATAATGATGTTAGCCGCATTCAGCAAAGAAGACGACTGCCCTGGACATATGTATAAATTGCATCACTACTACACACAACCGAAAACATCCCCTTCCATTAGTGGCCAGCCTTTTTCCCCTCGATATGAATGTTCACTTTCACCATTATCATTCTCAATCCCTTTTTTATGCTTTTCATTTCTGAATGTATTTTCTTATACATTTGTTAGTGCTGGGGCTATTATTAATTTCTAATAATCTGAATGTAAACCAATGCTTTGTATATTTTCAGTATTTATCCTTGTTAGAATATATAATATGCTTTTAACAGGATTATATTGGTTAAGAAACATGAAAAAGTGTTTTCCCCCACTAACATGTGTATGTAATGTATATTCATAGTTGAGGACGAAAGCAAGTATCATGTGCAATAATGTAATATTTTATTATGTAAATGTCTGAAGTAAACCCCTGAATTGCAATCAGTCCTATAATAAAAAATGATATCATTACAGATATGTAATGTTTTTAAAATGTGGGAAGCCAATTTATTATTTTTGAATGGACTGTACATCAGTGGTTTTACTATTGCACTGACTTTGTCTCACAAAAGTGTATGTTGTCCATACAATATTATTATCAATGTTAAATCTTTGAACTTTCAAGAATATAATTGTATCCACCGGATAGCTATGGATTACACATGAGTACGCCGCTGCTGCAGCCACTGTAGTGTGTAGAGGTTTTCTCGTTACCCCTCTAGAGGCCACAGTATTATAGGTAGACTTCTCAAATTTTCAGGTTATATTCATAACCATAAAGTCTTGCCTGGGAATATTTTTGGCCTCATTTTGAAAAATAAGATGGCCGCCACGGGCGTTTTTTAACTTTCAGCGAGGAGTTTTGTTGGCCCTCTAGAACAAAGGAAATTATAGATGGAGATCTCAAATTCGCAGTATATGTTCATCATTACAAAATTCGGTGGCATTTGACCTTGGGCCCCTCCTTCAAGGTCAAACGAGGATAGCCAAACCTAAAAGTGCTTATAACTCACTTATTATTGGTCCTAGAGGTTTGCAATATGAAAACAACTTATAGGAAATCATGGGCTGCAAATCTTTTCATGTGGTCAGATTTGACCTTGGGCCCCTCCTTCAAGGTCAAACGAGGGTAGCCAAACTTAAAACTGCTTATAACTCACTTATTATTGGTCTAGAGGTTTGCAATGTGAAACCAACCTATAGGAAGTCATGGGCTGCGAATCTTCTGATGTTGTCTGATTTGACCTTGGGCCCCTGCTTCAAGGTCAAATGAGGGTAGTCAAACTTAAAAGTGCTTTCAACTTTTATTGAAAAATGCTGTTTATCCTCTTAACTATGTTAGTTGGCCTTTTCTGGTGGATACATCTTGCATCTGGCCACAGATGCCTTGGTCTAGTTGTACTTGCAACATACATTCTATTAAATTTGGAAATATCAGTTAACATGCACTGCACAATGTATTTTTATTTCAGTTTCCATTAATATAATTTAAAATGAAGGTATTTTAATTCAGCAAAAAAAGTAGGGATGTTGCCTATATGCAACTTCCAACCTATGATAGTTTGAGTGATGCTATAGTCCAAAATCCATCTTATAATCTTTCTATTTAAAATAATTTAACATTTTAATGTTAATATGTAACATTTTTGTCAACGGTTTTCTTTTATGTCTATACATTTTTTTGGCAATTACACATACTTTCAACCGGAACTAGCAATACACTCGTGTGCAAAAGAAAATCAGTGGTTCAGAAGTACAACAAAGTAATAGAAATCCAAAAATATATCCAACATGATAAAAAAACATACTTTCTCTGTGCATTATGCTTTCATGTTATGAACAACATGAAAAGTAATATTTGTAAGTGCAAGCAAGTAATGTTTGCTGATCATAGTACTTGGTACCTGATAACATATGAGGAAGAATTTTCATGGTAGTCCTTACAATAATGTCAAGTCAAATTGAATCACTTTAAGAAATTTAAGAAAATCCAGCCATTGTCGTAATAATCAATCCAGACTTAAATTTTAATCAAATAAGGTGAGGGGTTCATATTTATAGGTGTATACAAAATTATCATAAAATATCATTATGAATTGTTTTTGTAGATTCCCAGTTGAAAAATGAAAATTATATTTAGAAAAGTATCATAAGATCAGTTCCTAGAGTGCTATGTTCTAGATCAGTTTCTATACTAATTCACTTGTTTTGTCAACTTTAATGAAGAACTATAATTTATTTTTTGGGCATAGCTAATTAATTCCACAGGGATATGTCAATCATATATGATTTGTGTATTGTGGTAAGAGATTAGGATTTATAGGAGTGAGAACTTGATTATTAGGTCCTTAGTTATATATAACCAATTGCAGATCATTTACAGTCTTGTTTGACTTTCCATTTCTGGTTAATGTCTATGACATTTTAGTTAATAAGTGCACAGTTACAGCTATTTTTATTTGTTCGCTAAAATATCGGGTTAAAAATTCTATTTTTACCTTTCACAGAAATGCCAAAGAAGGGTCTACCAGACCATGTCTGGTATCAAAGGCTGCAAGATTTTGCAGCAGGAAAATTTACTTTTGGTCGTGGACAGGCACCACCGAAAGACTCTTACTGGGGAAGACTACTGGCTAGAATCAAAAGCTGTCCAGCATCTGGTGGCACCCTTGGTGATGCTCTTGGTCAAAGGGTTGTTTGCTACTGCGGTTATCATGGGGTAATTTTTTTCCTCAAGGAGCTTAGAATTCAATTATTTCATAAGCTTTATTTTAAACTCACTTGGGACTGATTAAGTAGTGTCAAGATAAGTGGGATTTGACATAACCGAGATTGGGATTATTTGCTTAGACTGTGGTTACAATATATACATTTTTTAGAAATATGGCACTCATGACCAACTAAGAAGTAGTTAGCAGCTTAGCCTTTTTTTCTAGTAACACATCGTACTGCAGGCAGTGAAAGTGATCAGTGGTGGTTATTACCAATCAACTACTTACCTTTTCTGATGTGTTGTCATGAAGACATTGTCCAAGGATATTTTGAAACCTATTACAGCATTTATCCAAATTTTTGATTATCCAACCACTAATTCCCTGTCCCAACTGCAATTAAACCTGTTATTTTAGCCTTTCTATTATCTGACCATTCTGTTATGCAACCTCATTGATACTCCCCCAATAGGGTCGAATAACAGAGGTTCTACTGTACCTTAGTAGGCAAGGGGCTGAAATGTGGGTCTGGGTGGCCTTAATGTATTCACCATTCTGTGTGTATCAATATTGAATGAAAAACTACTCCGATGTCTGGCTAAATTGGAAAAATAAAGTTGCTTCATAAGAAGTGATATGAAATTTGATCTTTTAATTTTAGCAATTGCCCATCAACAGGATGTGAATCTGTATCATATCAAATTATTGGCAATTTCAGACAGATGGTTGCCAGTCTCCAAGGCATCTACTGCTGCACTGGCATTCCAAAGAACGACAGCAGCACCCAGTGCAATGTCTGCTACTTCAACAGTTGTGAGTTTTTTAACTAAGCTGTTGTACTTATATTGTAATAATTTGACAGCAAGAAGGATTATTTTTTATTTCACCATATCTCTAATAAATGCCTTGAACAAATGGAATTATGTTATTACCAAAGTAAAGCATTAATGAAGCACCATACACCAGACTGTACAGTAGTCAATTTTAAACACAGCCTGGTGTTGCGAGTTCATAGTAATTTATTGATTTTCATTTAATAGCAAAGACATCCACTGATTTAAACCCTGTCTCTTATTGGCATACTGCTTAATGTGTGAAACAATTAGTAAAAGGGTGAGAAGTTATGATTAGGTGGTGATGTACACAGGATTCTTTGTATTTTCTTTTTCAGTCTCAACCTGCTATGGTGAGCCCCAGGCTGATTGCCCAGCCACCAGCCAGCTCTGTGCTAGAGGCATCTGCACCAGCGACTCTCCATACAGTGAAAGCATTTACCACAACAGTGTCTGCAACCCCTACAGTGCCATCCACCGCAACATCTTCAACCAAAACAGCATCTGCAACCCCTACAGTGCCATCCACCACGTCAGCGTCTTCCAGTGTTTTGCCCTGCCCAGGAGTAGTAAGTTTTTAACCCCATTTCCATATAAGGGTGATATGGCATGTGTTATACGGCTTGCATTATGTGTCAATATTATCTTTTCAATAAAAATATGTCAAGTGTTTATTAGTGCTGGGAAGAACTTTGAGGAAGTTTGATAGTTTGCTCCTTTACTGCCCCGACATTACAAAACGTTTAAAAATCACCTTGCATGTTTTCATGAAACGATCTTTGAATGTAAGCTATCTAGTGATCTCACAGCACTAGTGTTTTTATTTGTGGTTTCTATACACGGAAACAGTACTTATACTTTATGCTGAATTCATCTGATGTCTAGCACACAAAAATCAATAAAATAACCCAAAATTTAAGGGGTGCGAATGCTCTGGCCATCGTTTATGTACCAATATTGACCTTCAGATCTAGAGATCTAAAAAACACATGAAAATGTTTTTATTGTCCCATTATGAGACATATATAATCTTAAAGGTTACGACCCATGGAAAGCATCTGTGATGTGTGCCAATATTGTGTAAAAAATAATTTGTGAAAATAGGACTCCAAATGAGTGTTAATCAGTAGAGTAGAAGTTTATGTCTGTATATATGGAACAGAGCTACAGGATGTCGTATAACAGACCCGCATGCCCCATCCGCATATATGGAACAGGGCCATAATTATTCCACACAACAAATGTTTGCTTGTAATTTCTTAAAAACTTTGTCACTAGCAACAGTTCTTACAGCAATAATATTACATCCTTATATTAATCTCTTTAGAATTTGTTGCAAATGTAACTGTTAATTCAAATTATTTGTAAAATGCAATCCATTCCACCATATAACATGTTTTCAGGCTTCAGTGAGATTCTCATATCATAGATTCTGCTTGGTTTTTCTAGAAATAGCTTGTCTAGTTTTTAAAAGTTTTGTCACTGCTGGAATACTCATGATTAAGTACCATCAGATATCTTGTATATTTTAGTTAAACCTAACTAATGCACACTGTATGCTTCAGACGGCAGACGCTATTGTGAAGGCCATTTAAAGGTCAAATTGGCATGTTACTGTGCTTATAATCAAAGGCATTTCTGGTTTTGAACATACAAGTAGAGGTTTATATATGATTACTAAAATCTTTCAATGTTACCTTTTCAAGCTTTTATGTAGCTCTGGACAGAGATAAAGATTCTTTAACCCTCAACATGTCCTGATCGGGGATACACTACATCTAGTTAACCTTTCTTTTTATCTTATAATTTGTGTTATTTACAGTATTTCTGTATGGAGGATTTTGAAGAGCCGATGGAGGAAGAGGAAACTGTGCCAAATCCCAAATCAGAACTTAGTGACAAGCTGGACAAAATACTGGAGAAAGTGAGCCCCAAAGTAAGTTGTTTGCATATTGTATTGGTACATACATTTACCCAAAAATACTACAGTAGAACCTCAATTATCCAACCCTCTCTAATCCAAATCTCCAGATTATCCTGGCCTAAACCATGTCCCGCTTCATTTAGATGGTGTAGAACTGCTGTCAGTAGTGTGGTCGATGATAAAAGATTTAAACAACTCACACTCATTATACATTGTAAGCCTCTGTGAGACCGGCCTTTCATAGAAAACACTAACTTTATTGTTGTACACTATTGTTTCAATTATTGAGGGATTAGAAATTCATTCACATAACCCCACGACATTTCTCTTTGATCATGCGCCTATTGACACTATAAATGGTCGCATTCGGTCAAGTTTTGCAATGAAGTTGCTGTAGAGAATTATCCTCCCAGAGTAGTTCACACACTGACACCGTGTATTTATGACTTTGACATTCGTTTTCCTTTCTAATTAAGACAATCGAGTTAACTGTGAATGCCATACATTGCATATTAATTCAGGGTTAAAATTTTGGGTTATGTATCAATACATGCATCAACAAAACCAATACAGCCATCTGATACTCGCGGTGATGCAATGATGCAAACTGTGTAGCTCTGAAAGTCATTATATATTGCCATTATATCTGATATATCTTGAAATATAAAAATATTACTTTCATACCATGGGCTAATGATCAAAACATTTATTGATGGGACATATGACTATTTGGCAGGTGGAAAGTATATCTGATAAACAATGCGTCCATTACAAGTGGGGCTGTGACGAGTGATAATTTTTGCACTTGATTACTGTATAATGAATACTCTACTGTTTGAATAATACTATTTTTTGATACTTTAAAAAATATGCCATAATTACTAGCCCCACAGGGTAATGCTTCTTAACCTTGTCTATCTACAATAAGTATGGGACCATCAAAACGTTCATTTAAAATTAACCATTCTCAACCAGTAACAAAGCATCAATAAAGAGCTGTCCAGAATATATTTTGTAGGTTTACACTGCTCAGTTTATTTCTTTACAGAAAGCTGCTCCACGCCCACTCACTCCTGTGCCCAGAAGAATTAAGAGTAGGATTGAGTGTCTGCCAAAGTACTGGACCAAGGTCATGGCCAAGCGGGACCAGCAATGGATCAGCGAGGCCCTGTTTGATGAAAGCGGTAATTTGGCACTGGACAGTGTGTCTTGCTGGCTATACCCACCACAGCCGAAGACTCCAGCAGGAAAGCCAAGGGTAGATGATTACTTCTTACAGAAAGCCTTTTTGTGGATGCCACGGTGCATGTTTCGGATACCAGTGTGCTGCACTCGTTGTAACAGACCATTGATGTCTAAGGGTCTGTACAACCGAATCCAAGAAGTGATCGACACTGACTGCAGATATTATCTGCTGACAGAGTACCTTGCCTGCAGCAGGTGCAAAGATCTGACTCCTACGTATATGGGCTGGTCACCAGATGTTGTAAACCAGTTAGACTCTGGGCACAAATTCCCACCAATTCTTACACACAAGGCCACTTGTGACCGAAAGGTGACAACCATGTTACGGGGGAGGACTCTGGGTAACAGTTCCAACCACTTAAGAAATTTGATTTGGGAACTACACTCTGAGCAATGGATCAGACAGGTCATTCTCTACCTGAGCAACTGCAAGCGGCACAAGAAGGCATCCAAAGGGATCGCTGGAGCGCTGGGTCAAGTGCCAACCCAATATGAGACACCTCCCCAACTGCCAAACATGCTGGGAGCCAGGTGGTTTGCCACATGTTACGGAAATGAGACTCTGGCTCGGCTGAATGAAGGCAAAGCCCAAGTGACATTGGTCTATGGGAAAATTCTCAAGATGGATTCGACAAAAAAGGTAGCTTATAATTTATTTACTGCATAAAAGTAATAAATGCATCACACCAAATAGAGAAATAGCTGTCACCAATTTATGTTGACATGCAGTTGAAAAAACCTTAAAACGTTACAACCCTTAGTGTCCAAACACTAGTGATAATTAATCTATAATTGCTCCATATGTACTGCCATACTTCAGTGATCTGATTATAAATGATCTGGTTTGGTTTCAATTGATGTTTTTAGTATAAAATGCATTACTTTCTTTTTGTATGAATTTTTTAAAACATAAGTGATTAACATTCACCTTAAACATGGAAGTTGAAATTCTTACTTCGATCTTTTGTACAGTAACTGTTTTGTTATTTAAGAATGTACTCTTGGATTACCCAGGAATTTTATGAAATAATATATTAAAACTTGACAAAAACTTTTTTGTAACATGTAGCACTTAAAAAAAGTACATTGTTTATTCGATTATAACAACTAGTATAAATTAAATAACTTAAAAAAATTAAAGAGGACTTGTACTCAAATCCAATTTTATATTTGTAATTTCAGCTGTACTTATACTTAAGTTGATTTCAATTTACTTTTACTTGATTACCTTTTAACATACCTGATCCAAAGCCTGGTGTTTATTTATAAAACTTTAATTTACTCTGTATATTTGTAATTGTGTTTATTAGATCACAAAGAAAATGGCTGGGGATATAGAGAAGTCGGCATCATGGGCCAAAAATGTCTCTAATGAATTTGGGCAACTACTCAACACTGTCTTCACAGTGAATGAGTCGGATGGCTTGGAGGCAATGACTCAGGGGATAGTGCGGAGGTACAGGGATGCTGGTGAAGACCCACCCATAGTTATCTATGTTGACAGAGACTGCTGCTCCAAAGATGGCCAACCGAAACCATTGAAGGTAATTACACATTTCAACTTTTTGTTTTGATTTTAAGAGCAACATGCTAGGCTGGCAGAAGGTACCGAATATGTAATGTTTTTAGGCAGGTTGCATGTAACCAACCCGCCTATTAGATTGATGTGTACAACGTCTGTCTGTCCGTCTCTCTGTCAGATTGAATTCAAACTTGACAGAGAGATAGGTCACTATAATATCTAAGTTCGTTTCGAAATTGGTGTAATTCCGTCTGTTTGTTTGTCCATTTCTTGACCGCTTTTCTGTCTGTCAACATTTTCGTTTCCAGACACTAACTCAAAAACGCTTTGTCCAATCAAATTCAAATTTATTTAAAGCAATAGCTAAACCTTGTTACTGCCTGCGCAACCCGTCTTTTGGAGCATTTCTGACCATCTTGTTTAAGCATACCTTAATGTATGGTTAAAATTTTACACCATTAAAAAGAATAATTAAGCATCCATAAAAAGGGTGCTTGTTTGTTTTCATCTCAGTTTCATCGCCACTATCTGTTGGCCTAATAGCTGTGCGAGGAAAGAGGAGTGTTTGGAGTAAACCTACACTGATCAGTAGCTCTACCAATTCAGCTACCACTCCTCCACAAGACACAGTCAAATTGATTACAAAAATAAAATACTCAGGGGAAACCATCTATCAAATTTTGCAGATTTAAGAGTCTATCCATATGTTTTTTTCATATTTACGTCTCTCTCCATCTAAAAAGGCAATCCTCAGACACTATTGAGAAAGATAAGTCTGAGGTCATTTTTTTTCCGAAAAAAAAAAACATTTTTTTTTTGTCATACATTTTGGTGTAATTTTTTATTATTCAACGGACAAAATTCTAACTTGGTGTACTTTTTTCAGCTCTTCTCTCCTTGGAAGTCTCTAGTTAAACTGGGCATATGGCACTTCATGAGGAGGTTTTCCACAGGTGTGCATACAGACAACCACCCACTGTATGGCGCGTTCCTCTCCCAGCTCTCCTCAGCCATCTTTGAGTGGTGTGAAGAAGATGTGGCCAAGCTCCGTACTGCGAAGAGGGCAGAAATGGAAATGGTGGACAAGATTCGTCCATCAGAGGCTGCTGTTGACAGTCGGATCACCAAGACACAGATGGCACTGCACTGCAGGAGGCGTACCAGAGGGGTGGAGGAGACAAGGCAGCATATCCAGGACCTCCTAGAAAAGATGTGGCACATGACGGATAGTCTAGGAGTGACCCTGATTGACCAGGCCCATATGGCAAGAATCTGGGAAACCCAGCAGCAGCACCTTGGTTGCATTCAAGACCCAGCTGAACTGTCTTTGTACACCGTCACAGGTTCAATTCAAAAGGGTGGCCAAACACTGAAGACATACAGATGTGGCAGAGAGTCTGTGTCCTTGGAATCCATCCACCTACATCAGAATAGATTTGTTCCAGGTAAAACAACATTATGCTATAACTTTGGATTTACTGCTTTTGTTGAGCTACACAAGTTTTACATAATAGTACTGGTAGAAAGATTGTCTGTAGATGTCCATGCGTCGGTCGAAGCAGCTTATTATTTCAAGCATCAATTCCATTATTAAGATGAATCAAAATTTTGATAAAAGTCTATGTATCTATACCTTTTCAACTGAAATTCTTATATTTTATTCAGTATTTTAGCACATTTAAGATTGTATCAATTTTGATGGATGGCAACGTGTCCCAACACTACATAATAGTGTTACATTTGGTAGAATATATGAAACCCGTACAACATAACATAATACACTTTAGAGCCCAATTCCACAATACAAAAATGTAAGTCACCAGAAAATATTCTAAATATGTCACACTAACCTAAACTTCATCAAAAATATCTGGTATTTAGTTGTTGAGTTGCAATGAACATCACATGGGTTTATGAAAAAACTGTTCATGAACTTTAGGTTGTGATTACTGCACACCCTAATGAGTTTGGTGCAATTGAAACTAGTTTGAACAATTTAAAAATGTAATGTAATCATCTTTTGAGACTGTCTCAAATATACCAGGTGGTTTCCATGAAGTATGAAAGCAATGCACTTGGTTGCTTAGGAATTTCTGCGAACAATCTTTGAAACAAGGGATGAATATGTGCATGTTTGAACATTTTCAATGATATATAGCAAACCAGAGCAAGAAAGCCAAATTGTGGATCAATACTTTTATCAAGACAGTGCTCCAGATGAGGATATTTGTGAGATCTGAGCGAGAAGCAGGCTGGCCCATTATCTATATTTGGTTGAAGAAATGCTTCCCCATTTCATTGTAACTGGTCACCCTGGATCATGAATGAGGGGACCAACCGTTAATTTCTTTACCTATTTCCTATATTCATAAAATTTCCTAGAAAAGTATGGTCCACCTATTTAATACTTATGCCTTCATTAGTTAGAAGTAGGGACACAGTCATTTACTGTTTATCTCTTCTAACTAATCAGGGTACCTACCGTTAATTTCTTTACCTATATCTCTTTTTATTGGGATTGAAACGGTAAACAGTTTGTTACCCTTTTACTGTTTTAGTTTAAATAAACTGAATCACACTTGTAATCAATTTGAATGTGATGAATATGGAAAAGTACAAAACAGTAGGTTTAAAACCCTCTCACAAGGTACCTACTGTTAATCAAGGTACATACCATTTACTATGTTACCCATATATATTTACATATATTTTTTATGCTTTTGAAATACTGTTTTCTTACCCTTTATCTAATGACTGATTATAATTACTAAAACTGTATAAGGGTCAGCATTTGAAACAGAAAAAGGCCCTTTTCCCTTTGACTTCATGGTATATTTTGGCCTTCAAAGTATCCCACAGCTTATTACGTGAAGGCCATGTCCCTGGCAACCACAGTAGGCCAGATTGTGATGTCACAGTGCAAATTTTAACATGTGAATGGGTTTAAAAGAGTTTATATTGCCAATAAATGAATTATTCTTCCACTTTGTGGTGACCTTAAACTCTTGACAATAACTATTTTAGCTTAAGGTTACCACTTGCACGGCTAAAATTAAAAAAAATGCTAAAAATGGTACTTGTATTGAATTTCGACTTTGAAAACTGTATACTTTAGGGTGGCCTTAAAATCTGAACAATAACAACTTATGATTGACTTTAATGCAAAGTTTCTATTTTAAGTGGCTTTTTGGGTCACAATCTAATGCAGGTGTTCCACTGGAGCCGAACCTACGACTCTATGTTCGGCTGCAAAAGTCGGGGTATTGCGGACAAAAATCCCCCAAAAAGGCGGGAAAAATCCGGGTGGGTTTCACCTCCCCAACAGGATGTGATACATCCAGGCTTGTCTTGATATACAGGCCAACCTGCCTTGGGGTCGGGATATTTTGTACAGGACTAGTCTGGAAACTACCAGGACAAGCCCTAAACCCATAACAGACAAGCCGTAGCAGGTACTGACAAGCCCTACTGACAAACAGGCCGGGCTGGAGGAATATACAGAATCTCCACAACCAGTTGGTATTGCCATTACAGTTTTTGATGAATTTCTGGGCAAAAAGAGGATCAAGTGTCAACCAATCAACAAATCTAATTTTTGGATCCCATCACGTGACCAAAACATCCAAATTGACATTTTTGTAATTTTAATCATTGTTTCAAGTTTTTGCATTAATATTATATAAAATCAAAAAGTAGAATCTGTAAAATAAGTTATATTTAATTGAGCCTTGAATGGATAACTTTAAAGTGATAATTGTTCAAAGTTTAAGACCACCCTATAGTACACAGCTGTTAAGGTCCAAGTAACACCCATATACCAATTATAACTGAAATTCTCAAAATAATTTGTTTTATTATTGGCCCTATAAGTGGCAACTTTAAAGTTGCTGTAAAAGAGTTATTGTTGGGAGTTTAAGGTCACTATAAAGCAGTCGTAACCTTAAAGTCCTTATTTTGTTTCATCCAGTTATGAAATTCCAACAACCATGCTTGGCATAATTCATTATATGCCACAAAAAAAGCTTTAAAACCCAATAATATGTTAACATTTTGTATTGTGATGTCGCAACCAAGACTACAGTGATTACCAAGGAAATGACCTTCAGTTAATTGGCTGTGACACAGTATAAATTGTTAAGATATACCACAAAATTTGTCTTTTAAATCATCACACTTTTTTCAGTTTTCCTGATTAGATTGAGTCAAAAGGAAAAGAGAGATAATATAGTATTCCAAAAACCATAAAACAGTAAAATAGTAAAATGGAAGTAGATGCTTTACCTTTTACTGTTTCTCTGTATGTAAATATAAAGTAGTGACAACATAATCTTGCCATCAATCATCCAAGGGAACAATTTTAAGAAAAAATGGGAAGCTGATTTAAGTTTAATTCTGGATACATTAACCTGGAAAATATTTATAGAATATGTTTCTACAGTTTAAAGGACAATTTTCTGATTTGGTTCCAATATAAAATAATCTACAGGTTAATTGCGACCAATCGACACCTCTTTAAGATGAAGCAATCAGAAAATTCTGTATGTCGCTTATGCCATGAAAGTGAAGAAACCATAATACATCTGTTTGTCTTCTGCCCTAAAAGTAATGAATTTTGGGGAAGCATAAAATCTTGGATCTCTCAAAACACAAATAAAAATTTTGTTTGTTCCCCATCACACATAATTTTTGGAGTTTGGGAGGATGTTTGTTCAGATAATTCGGTAAATATTATAACTATCACTGGAAAATATTATATCTTTAAATGTGCAAGATCAAACAGATCTTTAAACTTGTTTAAGTATAAAAAGTATCTAAGTAATATATATAATGAACAATTATTGTTAGCCAAAACAGAAATGTTGGTTGAAAATTTTTTTGAAAAATGGTCAGTGTTAATAGATTTATGTAACTAAAAAGACTCAAAAATTTATTATGAGAATGAGTGTATACAATTTTTTTTACTAGAATTTATTTATTGAGGGCAAATGTAATGTTTCATACAGTAATTACTGTTTGTGTTTATATACTCACTATGTATATGTATAGTAATATTTTTATGTAGAAATTACTGTACATAGTCTCGATGGAGGGTTTGCTACCCTCGCCCTCCCGAGACTCTTTCTTTTTTATTGCAAAAGGGTAAATAAAATATATGAGAGCAAAAAAAAAAAAAAAAAAAAAAAAAAAAAATTTTAAATCTCGAAAAAAAGAACTACAATGTAAAATACATAAAAATGCTTATTACTGAAAAATCAGTTATAATAACAAAACCAGATGAAATACTTCAAGAAGAGAAAAAGTTTTATGAAGATCTTTATACATCCAAAATTGATCAATGTGATGCTGATGCCAGCAACTCTTTCTTGAAACCTGAAATCATTCCCCAAATTAACGATATAGATAAACAGATATGCGATGCACCATTAAAACTGGAAGAGTTAATGAAGGCTGTAAAAGAACTAAAAAATGATAAAACTCCAGGAAACGATGGGTTAACTTCCAATTTTTATAAATTTTTTTGGTCTGATATAAGACTGTTCCTGTTTGACAGCTTTAGATATTCTTTTGAAAATGATATATTGTCAAATGATCAACGTAGGGGAATACTAAATTTAATTCCAAAAGCCAATAAGGATCTTCGTCATTTAAAGAATTGGAGACCGGTGACAATTTTAAACACAGACTACAAAATATTAACTAAAGTTCTTGCAAATAGATTGCAACCTTTGCTCGAAAAAATTATTACTTCTGATCAGGTCGGATATATTAAAGGGCAGCAAATCACAGAAAATATTCGAATTATAAGCAATATCATGCCCTATACTGATTTGAAACATATTTCAGGTTCCATTGCTCTCATTGACTTTGAAAAAGCTTTTGATAGTGTGGAATGGCCTTTTTTATTGAAAACCTTGAAAGCTTTTAATTTTGGGAATAATTTTCTTCATTGGATTAAGATTCTTTATACTGATATTCAATCATGTGTGAGCAATAATGGGTATTTCTCAGAGTATTTTCAACTAAGTAGGGGTATACGACAAGGGTGCCCAATATCGGCAATGCTATTTATTTTAGTAGCTGAAGTTATGGCAATTCATATACAAAACAATGATAAAATAAGAGGTATTAAGGAAGGAAAAAGTGTTCATAAGATTTGTCAGCTAGCAGATGATACAACATTATTTTTGCAAGACATTGAATCTCTGGGGGAAACAATATTACAACTAAAAAATTTCCAGTCATGCTCAGGTTTGAAAATAAACCTAGAGAAAACAGTAGTAATACCTATTGGTGTTAGTAAACAAAAAGACATAAACCTCCCAAAAAGCCTAAGCTCAAGTGTAATCAACAAGGGTCCTTTCAAAACTCTAGGCATTTGGTTTTCCCATGACTGTAATGAAATGATCAGATTAAATTACCAAAGCAAGATAAATAAAATAAACTCATTAATAAATATTTGACTATGCAGGAATTTATCTTTGAAAGGGAAAATCCAAATTATAAAATCACTACTTTTACCACAGTTAAATTATGTTTTGTCAAATATATACTGCCCTAGTCAGATTTTGAAAGAAATTGACAAAATATTGATACGGTTCTTATGGAACAACAACCCTCCCAAAGTTAAAAAAAGTACAATTATAGGAAATTATAGTGACGGGGGCCTAAAAATGCCTGATATTTTTACAATAAACACTACAGCCAAAGTAAAATGGATAAAAAAATTGATGGCAAGCTCTACTTTTGCAGATATTTGGCAAGGTTTATTTCTATATTGTGGCACAAATCTATATAAATGGAAAGTGAAGGACTCTCCAAACTGCTCATATTGTGATGAGATAGACACACTTGAACATCATCTGTTTTATTGTTCTTATACCAGGTATTTTTGGCTCCAAATTTCACATTGGTTAAATGATATATTTGGTCTTCCAGGTGAGGAGCTAACAGTTTGTGAAGTTCTGTTTGGCACTGCTATTGATGAAAAAAACCCAACATCATATATTTTGTGTAAAAACCTTGTAATTCTTTTGGGTAAGTGGTTTATTAATTCACAAAGATCCTTTAATACACCTTTAAATGTACATTTCTTTTTAAATTTTGCTAAAAATAAACTTAATATATATATAAAATTGTATAAAAATGCAGAAATGGATAAAAGAGTTGATGTAAGACTTAAGGATGGCATAAATTTAGTTAGGAGAAACTTGAATGAAGAGTGAGGGGGTACAGAAAATACAATATTAAAAAATAAAGTATTATTGTGAATTTTGAATTGTGTTTTTCGAGAAATTGTGAATGCTATGTGTGTTAATTTTGTATTGTACATTCAGTTTTGGTGTATTTGTGTTTTGTCTTCATGTGAAGTGTATTCTTGTGCATTAGGGTAAAAAAGAATAAAAAATGACTGAAATGTGTGGCTTAAATAGATGGTTGGATAACAGAATGTCAGATAATGGTTGTTGTTCTATATATTTATGTCTGTAAACCATATTGATTAAGCCTGATGTATACTGTATTTTTTTAAGGATAATAGAAAGCCTGATTAAACATGGCAATAATGTTCAAAATAATGTGGTGTGTATAAGACACTCTTAATGAGAGATGTAAAACCTAATGTGTGTATTTAAACTCTGTTATCTTCTAACTGTATTTCATGTCTTGTCTGAAAAAAACATTTTTTACTTAGCAGAATAATAAAAAAAAAACATTTTTACACAGGGTTGCCAAGATTATCAAAGGAGTGCTTTTCTTCATCATGTAGCCTCCTCAAGTCACCAAGATGGCCTTAAAATTCTTAAAAGAAGGAAGGAATTTTAAGAGCCCCAAGCTAGTCTGGTGCTTAAAACCTTAGATGCACTAGAAAGCTAGCTGAAAACTTCATCACACAAAATCATTTGCCCCTGACAATTTTTCTTGAACTAATTGGTCTACAAGTTTGTAATGACTCAGACATAGAAATCGTATAAAGCAATATCAAATATGATCGCCTCTATTGCTTCTGCATTGGATGGAAATTTGAGAGAAATTATAGGTGGCTCAGGATTTGTAGGTTTAATGACTGATGAATCTATTGATATTGCAATTTTCAAGAAGCTGGTGATCTATCTCAAGGCGGTTAAAGATGGTAAATCTCAGGTGTACTTTGCTACAAATGTAACAGTCCCAGATGGAAGTGCAGAGACAATAGTTAATGCAATATCTGAATGGTTGGCCAGTGAGAGGATAGCTACCAAGAAGGTACTTCTATATTAGCTTCTAACTACCGAACACCGGATCGCCTCCCTGGGTACTACTTGGAACATGTCTGACGTCTTGATGATTTATGCCTCACGAACTGGATGGTGTGCCTTAGAATCTGTAGATACGGAGATTAAGCACTTGGACAACTGATTGATTGATTGATACTTGGTTTTGGTTCGAACGGTGCTACTGCCATGATAGGGTCTAGATCAGTTTCACAAGCAGCTAACATAGTAGATCAAATTAAGTCCAATCAAGAAACAGTGAACTCAATCTATTTCTACTTCCATAATTCAGCACAAAGGTAGAATCAGTTGCGGGTAATTTATGACTTGCTAGGGGACGAAATATTGTTGTCATTACATCTGGTATATGCAATTTGCTAAACAATTAATCACTGTTGGCCAGCATTAGTTATTGCTCTGAGTGAGGCAGCTGCCAATGGTATGGCAGCTGCCAGAGTCTAGCAGATAAAGTAGAGAAGTACAGCTTCATTGGGATCACTTGTCTTTTGGCCGACATCCTTAGAAATTTCTCAAAGATGTCAAAGGTTTTCCAGCGTGAACTCTGACGACCATGCAGGTACAATTACAATGTAAACTATTTCCTGGATTATAAAACTATGTTAAGCTTAATCTCAATAAAAATTTTAAAACAGGAGAAATAAAACTTAACTGACAAAGAGTAAACAAATGAAACTTATCTGATTAGTAACAACATAAAACAGTACTACAGCTTCTCTTAAATCCCATTGTACATCTATACACATGTAAGTGTGCTGCAAATATTGTTGAAAATTATGAACGTAGCCTGGTAGTGGGGTAGTAGAGATTTGCATTGCAAACAAGGTGTATTCTCCCAACAAGAGTGTCACAACTTGAAGATCAAAGAACAGTCTGCAACTAGCTACAGGTTGCACAGAGGGTTTCTATACATGCAAGGTACACATGAGTGTATCTTACAGCACGTCAAACAATGTAAGTAAATGGGGAGAACCTACAACACTTGCAAGGAGAATGTATGTGCTCAAGTGTCTGTTAAGTTACCCTTGAGGCATGGATGAGTTTGTATACATACTGCATGCACACAGAGAATAATGTGCATGCCAATTTTCATTTTGGGGGCTCTGCCACCTTGAAATTCTGCTATAAAATGACAAGTGTACTTTGAGGGTCCCTTCTCTGTAACCAGGATGTATGTGCACATAGAGAGACTTTATACAACTTGTAAACTAAAGATTGAACAAACATAACAATAACAACGTAACTTATTACAGTAATAACAAGACAAACAATAAATAAAATAAACTTAAACTTTAAACAAATTCATAACTAAAGCACTTTGATGCAATCCCTCTTTATAGCATGATAATCAGCTTCAGCATGCATTGCCTTCCCTATTCCAGTTAGATGAGGCATTTGATACAATGGACGACAACCACAAACGCTTTCGAGACACAGACTGGAACTTCTGGAAGTCTTCCCAATATGACCCTGGATGTTGAATGGGAAATTCCAACTTTCTGTTTTTGCTGGCCTTTTGGTATGTGAGTTTAGCAAATGAACACTTGACTTATGTAAAAAGTTTGAGCCCAAATTTGAGGTGACTGTCACTACTAATGGTTTTGCGTCCAGCATTAACAGGTTTTAATGTGCAGGTGTTGCTGAATGTAAAAAATATTAATGTATAGAATAAAGTAAAAACTTTACTTGTGAGCGGGGGTTCTCTGCCCCCCAAAAATCAAGTCCAAAAGCAGAAATAGGTTGAGAGACGAACAAGTGGACAGGCTAATGCAAATATAATAATAAATGGCCCACACTATGCAGAGTACGATTACACTGCAACCAAGAAAAAATTTTTCGGGCCATGAAAGGCAGGATTCAGTGACTTTAAATTGTTTTAGCTAGTTTTAGCTAGTTACAAGGTGTTGAAATTGACATTGAAATTGGTTTTAGTAATTTACATTCAAGGAATTGAATCAAATATTGGGACTCTATTGAGTCTAGTCTATTGAGTCACAGGGACTTAACTTTACCACTTCCGAGTGAGCACACTGGAGAGTATCTAAAAATATTTTTTTGATTGAATTCACATTTGGCATAAATAATGGCAAGAAAAACACCGTTTTAAGGTGGCGTTAATCTCCCAGATTTCCTGTCTCTGGGCAGGATCTCTACCAGAAGTTGGATTAAACTTAAATTTAGCACAGATATATAGCTGGTAATTCAGCTGTTCCCTCTATAAGGTGTCGTTTAGCTTCTAGTATCAATAGGTTTGTTGTGATTTTAAATGTGCAAATACTATGTGATGGATCATTCAAGGTTTCATATTGCAGATGTGAGAAGTTCTGAAGATGAGCTGCAGAGTAAGGTGACCTTAAGCTATACGTGATTAGAGAATTAAGTCACTTGTATGTCGCCCCACAAAATATCAGACAGCAGCATACCCTTGTTTCCCACTTGAAAAGAGAAAGCAAGCAAGACAGACAGGAATCACCGTAAAGAATTAACTGCTTTATATGGGCATTAAGTAAGAATCTTAAATGAAGACAATCAAAACGATAACAAAAGAAATTACTACTGTGCTAATGTATCAAAACAGGTATAAAATTATACTTTATTCAGCTTAGATGCTACTCAGTTAGTGATAGTTTATATGAAAGTAAGGGGGCCATGGTGGCAGAGTGGTAACACTCTCGCCTCCCACCTCTGAGGCTGGGGTTCGGTTCCCGGCACAGCCTCAAGTGGGAAAGCTGGTAGTTGCTTGCTGTTGGTCGGCAATTTACAGTACAGAACCCTGACGAACTGTGTGTACTGGTTTCTTTTGCCCTTCCAACTACCTGTTGTGATATGACCTGTACAGTGTTGAAAGCGACATAAAACCCCAAATAAATAAACATATGAAAGTAAAGCTCATTGCCTGCACTATCTGGTGGTGGGTATAGTATTTTTATGTTTTATATTTAAGATTGGTGCAGGAGCAAATAACACGTGGTACCCATGCACACTTTCAGTCCCAGAAATTAACCCTTTTCACTGTGGGGGTACCTCATCTTGAAGTAAAATTTCATGTCTTAGGTCTACCTGTATGATTATAAGAAATGAAATTTCAGATTCCTGAGTAAATGTCACATAAAAACAAACCTCAGACCTTTTGGCACTTCTGACAAAAAGGAATCTTACCTAGCTCCTGGACTAACTGTTAAGGGTAAATATCTCTAAATCCATTCTCTGTTGGGCCATTGTCGGGCTCCGCCAATATTAGAGTTTCAGATGTGCTGGCATTTGGGTCAGCTGGGTGTTTATTTACTCCAGATGTTCAATCTTGAAGATTCATAGCCTAACAATTGAAGCAGAATAGTGTCCTCTGGAGATTGTGTCAGATGACATTTTGCATGAACAGGAAGTGCACAGAATTTTAACAAATACTCCAAGATAGATATATTTTGAATTATTTTCTGAAATAATTTTTTTATTCCATAAAAACAACCCTCAGACCTTTTGGCGCTTCCACCAAAAATAAATCTTACCTAGCTCCTTGACTAAGTGGAAAGGGAGCCACCAATAGCCCTGGGCCCGTATTCACTAAACCTCCTTTGTTCCAAGGAACCCTTAAAAAGTAAGGATTTCCTTTATTTCTTGTCCCTTCCTTTGTTTTTGTATTCATTAAACTTCCCTTAAACAAAGGAGCCTAACTTTCTTTTCTCGAATTTCAAGGAAACCTTAAAATCTAGGAAATCCTTAACTTTCAAGGGAATCTTGAATTTCGATATTCACTAACCTTCCTTTACTGAGGAATCCTTGGTTTTTCCCCCTTAATTTTCAAGGTAAGTGTGTGACTACCTTTATGGTAAAGGGGAGTTTTGGTGGTTCGACTTTTTAAGTAAAAATTGAGGTAATTGGTGAAATGTTATGACATTTGAACCATTTTTGTCCATACTTCATCATTTATATCACCATACCTCTTTGTTTGAAATTTTTGGGAAATTCAGTTAATATGTCATCAAACCCAATAAAAATGTATTTGATATGTGTCACAATATCTGTGTGAAAAGTGGCTATTACCACAAAAGGAAAACTTCCCAAATGACTATTGTACTGATATATATTTTTACTGTGTATGTCTGATGAGGGATGTTTTACTTTTATTATCCACCATTTTGTACGATTTATGGGTTAAATTGTATGAATATTTAATGAGAGGATGTGAAAAAGCATGTCAAAAAGCATGGCCAGTGAATATAAAAACTGCAATCTTTAACCTGAAATACAAAATTCTTTAGAAGTTAGATATTTATTTCTTAAAATATGAAATATAATCTTAAACTGCAATAGAAAACACATTACAACACTAATCTTATACCAATAATAAACTTGGATAGAAGAAAATACAAAAGTAAGGGAAAGATAAAGGAGCCTTTATGAACAAACATTTTCAACCAATAAGATGACTGAATGCACTCCTTTAATAAAGGATCCTTTATTTAAGGTCTCCTTTGGTAAGGAAACCATAAAGGGAGTTTAGTGAATAGCATTTTAAAGGTCACCTTACCAAAGGAGATTTTTCACCTTCCTTTAATAAAGGGACCTTAAAAATATAGGAGGTTTAGTGAATATGGCCCCTGGACATGAAAACATACAACCATGTAAACAATAGCCAACATTGTCCAATGGTGGAATCCTGTCTGGACAGCTCATGGTTTATACTGTCTTAAGGTTGTGTATTGCCTGTGATTTAACATATGTTTACTTGTTTGTTAAAGTTCTCTGCCATATATTTCATAAACATCCTGGACAAGATCGGCATTCAATACCAAACATTGATACACATATGTGGCCCCAATACAAAGACATAAACAAGTGTCGCAATATTTATTTGAAATCGGATCTTTTTACCAACAATCAAAATTTCAGTGGATTTAATCACAAAGGAACAGGTGTATATAGAATTTTTTTTGTAAATTATTTTGTTATTATTTGCAAAAGATGAACGGCTGCTGACATACTTCATATTGCTGGAATGTGGGTGAAAATAATTTTATGTGGTTGCTTTATTTATGTTAAAAGCATAATAGCACCGTGTCACACAGTTCTAATTGAGGACGGGTAAAAGTCAGTGGCAAGTTAATGAGTTTATTTTATGTGAACAAATTTAAAGAATATGCACAACATAAACAAATACAAATGTGCTGGACACAAATTAAGGTGGGTCATGTAAAAGATTTATGGAACTGCCGCGGGTCTGCTACAGACTGCCACAGACCGCCATGGACAGGTTTGCGGATGAAAAAACTGCACAAAGCATTGGTTTTCTGTTTTTTAAATCCACAAACCCTTTCTGTGTCAGTCCGTAGCTGATCCGTATCAGATCCGGTTGGATACGGCAATGTTTTTGGGGATATTTGTTGGTGCGGGAGCATCAAGGATGGAAGGGATGCCACAAGGATATCCAGGACGGGTTTAGAGACAATAAGGACACTCACGGATGAGCTATGGATGAGATACAGAAGAGTTATGGATACTAAGGTCCATACTGACTTTATGGAAAAATCAAAACTGTTGCTCAAAATGCCCTAGGGATCTTATCTGATCCTTTGCATGTCACTACGGGCCTCAGCATGTCACTACGGATCTCACAAGGACATTACAGATGTTACGGATGACCTTACGGACACAAAATATGATCTGTAAATCACTCAACACTTTCCATATTAGGCAACCTGGCACAACCCGGTGGCTGTGTAACTGAGGTCTAAGCAACAGCTTTCCTAGTCACATCAGATTTAATAAAGCAAAAACACCAGCTCCAATAATGAGGGAAACAGCTTTCCAATCATCAGATATAAAACACACCAGCTTTATGGTGGTTAAACATCAGATACACAAGTTCACCCTTGAGTTATGGAATGATCTTCCATATGATATACGCAGTGATCCAAATCTCTCCAGTTTCAAAAGTCGACTCAAAACCTACCTATTTCCAGAAATCATTCCCACCATAGCTTCTTACTACCGAACACCGGACCGGCTCTCTGGGAACGACTCGGAACATATCTAATGTCTTATGACTTATGCCTTATGAATTGGATGGTGTGCCTTAGAATCCATTGATAAAGAGATTAAGCACTTGGACAACTGATTGATTGATTGATTGATTGAATGTCTACTTTACACTGACTTTATTTTTGAATACACGCATACAGCATTCCCTAAAAGTATTAGTCTTTTTAGATGAAACACATATTAATCCTTAAGTGTCACTTTACAAACCAAGAGGCATTCAGTCAACCATGAAAATCACACATATTTCTATCATCAAAAATTTGTATATGCCATTGTGTATGCCAGAATGTTTTAGAATCATAATGTCCTCTATACTACCATGATTGATCTATTCAATAAAAATCGCTTGGTAACAGGCCTGTTTCTTTTAATGGACCAAAATCTATCCCCCATTCATAGTTTTGATGTCGCATCTTCTAGTTTCCACCTTATAGGGGAGTGTTTTCAGGGGTTAGATGTTATGAATTTATTTTATAATAGGAAGCAAACAAGTGATGCCAATGACAGATATTCCTTGTAATAGCTCTTCTTAACTAAAAAACATTTTATTATATACTATTTTCAAGAAAAAATAACCAAATTGATGACACCTACAGAATTTGTTTCCTGTTTTAGACAAGGCCAAAAGGTGTTTTGGTCCCCTAGCACGAGTGCAAAGCCATCAGAGACACGAGTAGTTCACTAGAATTTACGAAAGTCTGGTTACACAAAGAAATTCCAACTCAGACACATCCCACAGCTGGTCTAAAACTCAGATGGTCACCGATCCAAGTACTAATGTAACCCACTTAACTTTAGTAAGCAGACAAATACTCATCATGCTGCGCCACAATTCATGAAAGCCTGGAGACAAAAACAATGTGATCTCTAGAAGTGCAAGCTCTATCGAGGTTTGTGCTTAAAAAACTGCCATAGGACAAGGTTTCCAGGATAATTGAACAAACAACCTCTAACTCACGAGGCCCACACTGTATCAGGTGAGCTATACAGAAAATCCCTACTATCCCAGCTAGTAGTAGTGATATTACAACTTCTATTTCTCCGTCACTGTAGAAGGCTAAGTCTACAACACATTCTTGTCCAAGTTAAATGCAGTCACATGATGTATAATTCTATGTATGTCGCTGTGTGATGCTTTACTTACTTGAAGTTGTATGTGTTATCTGTAAATATTATCTAAGTTTCAGTATTTCCTAGTTCAAATGTATTAAGTGTTTAGAAAGGCTAACACTGTTTCTCTCAAATATGTGTAGTTATTTCACCAACAGAAGTTGATGGATGAGTGGACACCTGGCTATATTCCCTGTTTTCTTGTGACTTTATAAACCAAGAATTGAGTTTTATGTGTCTTTGTTTTATATCTTCTTTGTGATGAAAAGACCCCAAACTATAAGCTACGTAAAAAAATAAATTATGTAAGTAAAGCATATATTCAAGATTAACACAATACAGAAATAAAGTAAAGAACATCATTCTATTTCCTTTTTGTTGTGTTTCAATTCTCAAATGAAAAATACAGTAGCTTATAGGGGAATATAACTGCATAATTCAATCTCCATGTGCTTCACTTGTGGAACAAAGGATTTATTCTAAAAGACTGTTTGTGCAAACAATTCTCTATGTTCTGTTCATCAGGATACTGGGATCTTGGTGTTATTCTCTTTTTGTAATTCATAGGAAAGTGTACTCTAACTTGATCAGCAGTATATTATTGCTTCACACTTCAAGGATATTTATTCATTCAGTGTTCAGTTCAGGCATCTAAAGATCATCATGACAGACACAGAAGGTTCCAGTGGTTCAACACAAACTGCAGAATTAGCTTCTGCAGAAGAATTGAATAAAAGAAAGATCATTGCACAGTCTTCATTCACCAGGACATTCAATAGCCTATGCAAACTACTTGACTCTGGAAGTCCCAGTGCTGCTCTCAATAAAACAATTGAAGAACTGGAAGCAAAATATAAAGTGCTTGAGGAACGATGTGAAGCTATTTCAATGTCCAGTGAACCAGATCCCAAAGTGGAAGATCTTCTCACAGATAAATATGACATGTTAAATGACATACGTTCCAGGGTTATGAGAACAAAACCCAAGACAAGTGATTCTACTCATACAGATGGTCATGAAAAGACTGAAGAACTTATCAAGTCCTTTAAAGTTTCTTTGACCATGCCTAAACCTGAAACCAAAAAGTTTGATGGTGATCCCAGCACATTTGCAGAGTATATGTCATATGTTGAAACATATGTTGAACCAAATGTTTCTGATGCCAAACAGTGCCTTGCTCTTCTAGTGGATACATGCACAGGCAAAGCGCGAGATTCCATAGCCTACTTACTGCAATGTTCAAATGCATTGGAAGCCTATCATGCAGCCAAAGATGTATTGAGAGAAATGTTTGGACGAAAACACCAGATTGTGCGAGCTGTAATAGATGAGTGTACAAATGGACCAAACATCGCACCAGGTGACTTCAACAACCTGAGGAGTTTGGTTATTAGCATGAGGAAGGCTGAGACAACACTCACTGAATATGGATCATCAGAAGAACTGGTAGCAACGGAGAAACTGGTTAGGATCTACAAAAGATTGCCAAGACCCATACAAGGTAAATGGAGTGACAAACTTTTTGAACTGCACGAGAAGGATCAAAGGCCAAGTGTCTCACACATGTGCAAGATAGTGGAATCTTATATTCGATCCAGAGACAATGAGTATGCAACTGCAAGTGCTGCCAAATATCCTGCGAACTCTCAAAAAGACAAGAAGATTTCAAAACCAGTTTATTCAATAAGTACTGGATCAGTAAAGGTAGAGTGTGTGCTTTGTAAAAAGGATCATTACTTGAATCAGTGCCCTGAATTTCTCCAGTTGAGCCTGAAATCTAGGTATGACCTTGTGTCTCAAAAGAGCTTATGTAGAAATTGTCTTCATCCAGGACATATTGCAAGTAAATGTAAGCGTAAAAGCATGTGCAGGCAATGTGCAGGCAAACACAATAATGTTTTGCATGACCATGATTTCAAAACAGCAAGTCAGTGCATTCAAAATGGTAGTAATGTGGTTTTTAGTTCAGATACAGTGTTGAATGTTACAAAGAATGATGAGTCAAACAGCATTGCTGGTATTTCTTGTGTGAATGTGTTTGTTGAAGGTTCAGATGCATTGTATAAATGTAAGGCCATTGTAGATCAAAAGTCATCTGTCAATTTGTGCTCTGAAAGGTTGGCAAAGAGATTAGGTTTGCCTGGTACACGATACAAAACCACATTCAATGTTGCTACAGGAAATTATGTTGTTGAAGGTAGCAAGCTTTCTGGAACTAAGGTGTATTCTCAAGATATGCAAAACAGTGTTCAAGTGAATGATGTATTAACTGTCAAACAAATACCTGTATCAATGAATTCAGTGTTCAAAGAGTCAGACATTCATGGTATGGAACATCTCAAAGGGATAGAAATCCCAAGCTGTACAAATTCAGATCAGATTGATCTACTCATAGGTTCTGGTGTTCCTAAAGCTTTTCACCAATATGAGCAAAGAAAAGGTGCAGATGGGCAAATTTATGCTGTTTGCCTTACACTTGGTTGGGATTTAGTGGGTCCCAAGGCGGTAGGTAAAAGTGGGCAATTCTGTGGGGTGCTGACTGAGCCAAATGTATTTCTAATTGACCATTCCCCCAGCAACACTGACACAATCCCATTTTACTTAGAAGGGGTTTTTGGTCATGACTTCAAAGATTGCTCATTATTCAGTTCAAAGGTAGGTCCATCCATTGAGGATAATCATGCTTTAGATTTGGCCAAATCTTCAATGACCATCACAGATGGAAAATTTTGTGTTGGTATTCCATGGAAACAAAACCCTATCAATCTACCTTCAAACAGAGAAGTCGCTTTAAGGCGTTTGAATGGCCTCGCAAAGAGATTTCAGAAAGATCAAAAGCTTTTCACTGCTTATTCAAATGAGATGAAAAAATTCATAGATTCTGGCTTCATTGAACCAGGTAGGTCAGATGATTCTGATTTGTGTCATTACATACCCCATCATCCAGTTTGGCACCCAAGAAAGGGTACCTTGAGAATTGTTTGGGACTGTGCTGTTTCTCTAAATGACTTCATTTATGAAGGACCTGATCTCTTGAACCAGTTGACTGATGTTCTCATCAGATTCCGTAGATACAGGTATGCTGTCACTTCGGACATTCGTAAGATGTATTTGAATGTCAAGGTCCCTCCCAAAGATAGAGGTGCACTCAGAATCTTATGGTGGCCTGATGATGAGATATCCAAAGCTCCAACAGAGTATCGAGCTGCAGTCCACATATATGGGGCAAAGTCTTCTGGCTTCATTGCCAATCTTTGTATTCATGACCTGGCAAACAGAACTGAAGATTCAGTGCTTTCAGATGTATTGACAAAAGACCTTTATGTTGATGATCAAGCTTCATCAGTTCAGTATGAAGGTGAAGCCATTTCCCTTGTTTCTGGTCTCTCTGCCTTATTGAGTGAAGGTGGTTTCCATCTTACAAAGTTTGTGTCAAACTCAAAGAATGTAGTTGATGCAATTCCTGAGGGAGACCAAGGTCTAGGTCAGTCTGAAGTCAATCATTCAATCCTTGGCCTAAGTTGGAATGTTGAAACAGATGAGCTAGGTATAACCTGCTCAATCCCAGATGATTCTCAAGTTCCTACTCGGCGGTCATTATTGTCAGTGGCTGCCAAGGTATATGATCCACTGGGAATAGTTTCTCCTGTTCTACTTCCAGTGAAGGCAATGCTCCAAGAGAAAACCACAGTAGGTTGGGATGATCCTGATCCAGACATTGCAAAATGCTTACATGAATTCATGTCTGGACTTCAACTCATTTCCCAGTTTTCGCTGTTGCGCTGCTACAAACCTGATTCAGACTCCTTTGATAGGCCAAAACACATTTCTATTCATGGATTCAGTGATGCCAGCAATATTGGCTATTCTGCTGTTGTTTACCTTCGGCAAGTGTCCACTAGTGGACAAGTTGCTTCTTCCTTTGTGATTGGCAAGTCTAGAGTCGCCCCAAAGCTCAAGGGTCATATTTCTGCTGCGACTATTCCTAAATTAGAACTCAATGCTGCAGCATTGTTGACAAAGCTTGTGGATAAGGTGAAAAAGTGTATTAATATTCAAATTGATGACACTTTCTACTGGTGTGACAGTCAGGCTGTTTTGAGCTGTCTGTTTGCAACTGATAAGAGATTCCCAGTTTACTGGACAAACAGATTGGCAGTAATTCTGGGAATGTCAGACAGTCAACAATGGCGATATGTTCCAACAAAATGCAACCCAGCTGACATTGGTTCACGTGGAATTCATCCAAAGGATTTTTCCAAAAACATTCAAACTTGGGTCACGGGCCCAGCATTCTTGACTCTCCCACCTGAAAGATGGCCGGAACAATCTGATGTGAAATGTTCCAGTCCTATATTCTTGACTGATATTGAAACACCACATCCTGCAACTTCAAAGCATCTATGTTTGCTGACGAGACTCATAGAACATTATTCGGAGCTCCCAAGATTGCTCAATGTTACTGTGAGGTTAATGCTTTTCTCCAAGAGTGTTCTCAGACACAGACAAGATAACAATAAAGTTTCCAATGAGAAAGAAGCAATGTTGGCCTTAATTCGGCATGAGCAACATTCGTTTCCTGTAGATCACTTGAAACGGCTCAGGCCCTTCCTTGATCAGCAAGGTATTTACCGTGTGAATGGCAGACTTGCAAATGTGGACCATCTTTCTTATGATGAGAGATTTCCCATCATACTTCCCAAAGGGTCAAACCTCACAAAACTGATTATTTGGCAAGAACACAAGTTATCAGCTCACATGGGCCCAGATTATGTTCTAACCCGACTTAGGGCAAAGTTTTGGGTTATTGGTGGAAGAAGTGCTGTTAGAAATGTGATTTCTAAATGTAGACTCTGCAAGGAGAAAAATGCAAGGCCACTTCAACAAGTGATGTGTCCCCTTCCAGAAGAAAGAGGAACTCCATCATTTCCCTTTCAGTATGTTGGACTTGACTACTTTGGTCCTTTCTACTGTAAAGTTCGCCGGCAACGTTTCAAACGGTATGGTTGTGTTTTTGTGTGTTTGGCCACAAGAGCTATTCATATTGAATGTGTCAATTCTTTGGAAGCATCTGCATTTTTGTGTGCCCTCTCAAGGTTTATTGCCAGACGTGGTAAACCAGAAAAGATTTATAGTGACAACGGAACAAATTTCAAGGGTGCTCAAGAGGAGCTTCAAAATGCAGTAACTTCTTTGGATGGCCCAGCTGGTAGTTATGCACAAAGCAAAGGATTTATTTGGCATTTCCATCCTCCCCTTGGATCACACCATGGTGGTCACTATGAAAGACTTATTAGAAGCATTCGTGAGACGCTTCTTGGTGTGACAACCGAACAAGAAATGAGTGAGGACAATTTAAACACCTTTCTCTGTGAGGCTGAAAAAATTCTAAATGACAGGCCACTGACAAAGGTGTCAGATGACCCAGATGACCAGACACCACTCACCCCAAATCTTATCCTGTTGCTTCGGGGTAATGTTTGTAAACCACTGTATGAGGCGGAAAATGTACCAAAGGCCTACCATAGACAGGCACAGTTTTTGGCTGATCTTTTCTGGAAACGATGGCTAAAAAAGTATGTTCCATCATTGCAACTGTGCCAAAAATGGCTTTTGCCAAAACGAAATCTTAAGGTTGGGGATTTGGTACTTATGTGTGGTGAGGGATATCCACGTGGATGCTGGCCCCTTGCAAAGGTTGTAGAAGTATCAAAAGACATTGATGGTAATGTCAGAAAGGTGACAATTAAAGACAAAAATGGTTTAAAGGTTCGACCAATTACTAAACTAGCACTGTTAGAGAGTGCCAAATAGTTCTGTTTACTGTATATAATAGTATATGTACATATTCATTTAAAATTTATAGTTGTGCATGTAGAAAAGCCATATTTACAGGACATTTGGATTTTTCAAAGGGTTACTAATTGATTGACAAAATTGATTGAGTTTTTTTTTTTTTTTTTAATTAAATTTCACTTATCATGCTACACTGCAGTAGCCTGATGGGGGGGAGTGTAGAAGGCTAAGTCTACAACACATTCTTGTCCAAGTTAAATGCAGTCACATGATGTATAATTCTATGTATGTTGCTGTGTGATGCTTTACTTACTTGAAGTTGTATGTGTTATCTGTAAATATTATCTAAGTTTCAGTATTTCCTAGTTCAAATGTATTACGTGTTTAGAAAGGCTAACACTGTTTCTCTCAAATATGTGTAGTTATTTCACCAACAGAAGTTGATGGATGAGTGGACACCTGGCTATATTCCCTGTTTTCTTGTGACTTTATAAACCAAGAATTGAGTTTTATGTGTCTTTGTTTTATATCTTCTTTGTGATGAAAAGACCCCAAACTATAAGCTACGTAAAAAAATAAATTATGTAAGTAAAGCATATATTCAAGATTAACACGATACAGAAATAAAGTAAAGAACATCATTCTATTTCCTTTTTGTTGTGTTTCAATTCTCAAATGAAAAATACAGTCACATTAAGTGTGTATGTCACTTTTAAGAAAGTCATCCTGAAGACATATCTTAATTAGATGAAGTAATGCACAATACACTGAAAGGAAACATATTTAGATTAATTAATCACTTCTAAAATGGTTATTAATGGCCACTTAAAACTTCCAAAAAAGAACACTTTTAGTACCCACATACTGACAACAATATCAAATCTAGAGTTGTGTTTTAGATAAATATGGGGTTACACAACTGTGAAAGGTCATATATAAGTTCTCACTAAGTCAACAGTATCTATATTCCCCAGTGAGGCCTATATATTCCTCAGTAAGTCCTATATGTTTCCCAGTGAGTCCTATATATTCCTCAGTAAGTCCTATATATTCCCCAGTGAGTCCTATATATTCCTCAGTAAGTCCTATATATTCCCCAGCGAGTCCTATATATTTATCAGTAAATCCTATATATTCCCCAATGAGTCCTATATATTCCTTAGTAAGTCCTATATATTCCCCAGTGAGTCCTATATTTCCCATCTTATGGGTTCTAGGAAAGGGTCAGTTGCATATTTCAGATTTTGGTATCCCACAAAATTGAAATTGTTCCAATTCTGAAAACATTCTAGTATATCCCCAACTTGATAGGCCCACTTAGAGGAAATATTGAGGGCAAAAACAAAACATGGTAGTTCTTCTCAAACAAATCACTAAAAGAATATAATTTCTTACAATTTCAGGATTTGTTACATGTATTTTTATTCTTCCTCCTGTTGTATGTGCCACCAATTCAGATACTGCTTGTACAGTGTGGCTTGGCATTTTTAAGTGATGTGGGTAATGATTTGAAGATATACAATGACCAGATGATAAAAATATATAAATAATTTAAAAATATGTAAATATAACTTCATGCTGTTGCCAGCTGTACTTATATTTCACCAGATGTTACACAACATTAATTTGTACAGCCTTTATACCAAAATACTAGTCATTAAATATTGAACTGGTTGACGATAAACTCAACAATTTTCAGTTCATCTAGCCTCATATTCTCCTTCCAATCTAGTTTTTTTCCTGTGACGTTTGTCTCTGGTCATTGTATATCTTCAAATCATTATCCATGACAGCAGCAGAAGTCTGTAAAAATATAAACCTCAAGATTGCATGTAAATGTTCCCACGTTACTCCACATTTTCAAAGTCTTCACCAGGTCTTTATTCATAACTGTAACTGCAAATCTAATTGGTACACAATTTTTGCATGAAGTACAGGATACATTTCTATTCACTTGAAGGTTAACAAAAAAATATGAATATAACTTTATGCTGTTGTCAGCTTCACTTATATTTCACCAGATTTTACACAACATTAATTTGTTATCAGACAAATACTCAGGGTGTAGGTGTTGCAGTTTCTGAGAAGTTAATGGCACGGTGATAGCAACAACAAAAGGCCATGCCAAAAGAAAACAAATCATCAGCTTATGTGATGAAGATGCTGGTGGTTATATACAAGCCAATGATTCCTCACCATCTGATTAAATTACTGATTCCTAGCAGTTTCATAGTGGCTAGGTATGTCATCTTCTATTTCTGAAAAAAATAGATAAAATGCAAAATATTCTCATTAAAGAGTCTGTACCTCAACACAACTTAACCCAACCAGTTAAAAACCACATAAACAATGCACCTACATACAACACTCCGTTTTGTGCAGCTCGCTCCCCACAGCTTTCAAACTATGGACAGCTGTTTTAGCAGACTGCTGTGCCATATGAGAATGTATTGCTTTCTCAGGGCCAGTTATATCCTAGTAATACTGCACTATAAACTGTACAGTAAAATATTTCTCTGGTGCAAATAAATTGTTTTAATTTACGTAACAAGTTATTCTACTTTGTAAATTGCCAATAATTATTCAAAGATAGTATTTCTTGCACCTTTTTTATAAATTGGAAACCCATCTACAGGAAAAAAATACAAATACAAGTACACAATAAAAAGTTTGCTTATAATGTGTATTTCTTGAAAAATAGTTACAAGGAACATGAAATATTTCAGGAATAACTTGATATAAAATAATATTTAGACTAAAGTATGTATATGACTGTTCATTTGACATCCCGCTCAAATATAGTCAATAATAACTTGTTTCATATTTGATTATATTTATGTTTTATAAATAATTCTTAATAAATTCTGTAATTACAAGAATATCGACTTCTATGAGTTTGATCATGCATACATTTATATCACATGAAAAGATCATGACAGAACTTGAAATACCTTTGACAGATTTTCCAATCCTTGTATTGCAGCAGTTTAGATGAAGATCAAGTTTAGTCAAGGGAATTTAGACAGAATTTATAATTTTGTTGATGAAACTTATTAATTTAAACTTGAATTTACAGTACTCAAAATTGTGTCCACATGCAAAATCAAACTGGAGGTCCAGATTTTAGATTACTGAGAATAATTATAATTATACCTTCTTTTTTGCTTATCTAATACTACTTTTCTTTTTCTCAATTAAGTCAACTATGGTTATTCAGCTAAAACATACCTAGTCATGATTTGAATTTTGATGTCAGAGGTTCTCATGTTTCTGGTATCATGGTATCATATACACAAGTTTTATGAGCAAACAGAGTTTTTAAAACTTTACATGAAAAACCAGAAAACCAAGCTTTGAAGTGATGTTTGATAAACCAATAAGAGATATGTAATTGCAAGGATTATTTATAAGAGTATTTTTGTTTGTTTATTTTGTTGGTTTTTTTCATTATAAATAACAATATTGCCATCTAAGTAATTATTAATATACTAAACATTCTGGAAATTTTAAAAACTGCCACATACAAACCTTGGTTTGAAATCATTAGCCCCCTATATGACTCTGTACATGGATAGAATAAAAAAAATAATCTTGTTAACTTTTGAGAAGAGTTTGCATTACATTCAGTATTTAGTAATCTAAATATTACAAACAATTTATATTAATATCTTCATTTTCAGTAATACTGTCATCATCAGACAGAAAGGGTTCAAATTTATAACAGCATGGTGCTTCCTTTGTGATTACTACTGTTATCATCACTGGAATTTGATTTATTTTCATGAACTTCTGAATCTGTGGTTGATTAATGTATAGACTTTTCAATGCCAGAAGATATAACTAGATTTTAAACACCAGGAAATAAGTACAGAATACTGTAGTGTTGCAGTGTGTTTTTGTGCAAGTGAAAATTTCTGACAATGGTATGACATAGTACACACAAACTTTGGACTTCTGGCCTCTAGTTTTTCCTTCCAAGAGGGGGGAGAAATTTCAGTGATAAAAGTTAAAATGGAGGCATAAACACTGGCATTGTGCAACTGGAAGAAGAGTAAATGTCTTTGTGTGAGGATGTACTTTATATACAAATAAAAAGTTAGTATATTAAGTTTGGGACTACAGGCTCTTTAAAACAGTACATATTTAATATCCATGTATATCACTTTACTTTTTGAACCCGGCTGAATGAAGGATTGAAAAATTCACCAATCAACATTTAAAAAATAACTGTTGAACTGGGAAATGTCCGAGTTGCGTCAGATGATTTTCACCCCTTTGGGCTTAGGTTCGAATCTATCCCATGGAAACATATGTCCTGAAGTCCTGTCCTGATATGAGTTTAGATGTTAACAGGAGCACAATATTAACACTGAATTACAATCAAATAGTTTAGCACAAACTTTCATAAGTAGTTTGACAAAAAAAGGCAGAGTTCAACGCCTATAATTTTCAACATCTGAACACCATATCGTTAGTTATGCTTGTCTGAAAAGCAGCATAACTTTATGAAAGTGTATAACTTGTTATGATAGGTAAATCGTAATTTTGCAATGATTTTGTTAGGATCAGAACTTATAAAACACTTTTTCTTTTAGACAAATATGACACACATTGAATATGTAATAACTTGAAACATTGACAAAATATGCTTCAGGTTTCTGAAACTGTGTTTATATTTTTGAAGAGGTTATGGTTTGGTTTCCCAATGGTTTACTCTACAGTGACACAATTGAAGTTGCATCATGTTTTTAACTGTAATGATATTTTCACATAAATTTGCAAGTTTGGTGATTTGATGCTCACTTTTTAGTTAAATGTGGAGTCATTTAAGTCCCAATTTTAGGCACATGCTAACTGATTCAGTTAAAGTAAACCTATCTGGTTCCACAAAATTTATCATTTTCCTCAAACCTAAACTGGCCTGCCCCTTCACTGTTAGTTTTTTCTCAATTGTCATCACCAAAGGTCTCAGACGGAATTTTGTTTTAAGTCTGGGCTTAAATATAAGATTGCTTGAGAGTCATAAAACAACATTTTAAGCAATATGTTATAATAGTCCGACAAAGTTCTCACAAAGTTTTAAAATATTTTGTATTTTACTAAGATCACCTTTTGAGTGAAGTTTGAATTTCAGTGAATTTTGAATTTGAACCGAACTTCTTACAGTCAACAGATTTGAGACATTAAGTGAAGATGGTCCCTACTGGATTATATATGTACCAACAACAAATAAATAACCTGCATATTCTGGGGACAAGTTACTCTTTTTCACTTCCTCTCTCTTTGTTTCTTCTTCTTCCTTCTTCCTTCTTTTCATTTTTCTACATTACAATGTGACACTTATTGTAAACATTACAAATAAGAAAATTTTAAACTTAAATTTGAAGTTAATGTCGTACCTAGCAGAGAATGTCCCATGTCTTGTGTCAGCCAGTCCGGTCAAATGCCAGAAAAATTACCTTGACCTTAGTTCTTACAGCCACTAGTAGTTACTGCTCATTAGGTGCGAATTATACTACATTACATTATCATGTTATCATTATCAAAATGGTAAAAAAACAAATAAGTTGCAACTCACTTCTGATAACTCCAAGTTTATCTTTTTTGGTTCAAGGTTGCACCACCAAAACTTAACTCCTTTCTGCCAGTCAAAATTTTTGGTAATCCATTACATCTTGTCAAAGTGGTAAACATCTGGAGGTATGGCTTGACTCTGATTTCTCTTTTTCTAGTTATGCTCAGAGTCGCTGTAAGGCTTGTTTTGTTTTGCTTGTTATTAAAGGCCAGAGATGATCGAACCTTAACATCTACTCTATTTCTAGTTTGCCCAAGAGGGACTGTCATGCCTCCTGCAGGAAGCTGTTCCAGAGGGGACTGGTATAAAAACTGTGAAGGAGAATGCCTGTAGAAATTTATCTGATAATCTGAGCAGATAAGATTAGAAGTTCAGTGTACTCACCGTTTAATGATGATAACCACAGCTATCACAACTGTTACCAGTATTACCAATATTAAAACTGGGATCAATACTTTATGCAGCCAGAAACTTGACTCCTCAGGGGTAGGGGAGACTGAAAAACAACACAAGTTGTCATTAACTTACAAAATGATTTTAGGAAACAGCTTTTAAATAATGTTTGATCACTCTTTCATGTGAATTCCAACTTAAGCCAAAACTTTACACAATACTTTACTAAGTGACTGAATGGAGTCTTAACTATGTGCATGCTGTAACTGAACACAGAAGACGGCATTTGTCATTTGCAACAATCATATTGTCCTATAGCCTCTCTTACAGCCCATGGTACGTGTACGGCCCGGTTACAGAGAAAAATCGACTGATTTGCAAGGGACACTGAAGCTACACCTACAAGTTTATAACACAATATCAAGGTTACAGAGACACCCAATGATAAATGGCATGCACAGTATTTCTCCGTGTCCACAGTATGCCTTGCATGTGCCGTATGATGCACCTTACCTTGCATGCATATAAACCCACTGTGCGGTCTGTAACTAGTCACATACTGTTCTTTGATATTTAAGTAGTGACACTCTTGTTGGGGCAATTCACCTTGTTTGCACGTGCAAATATTTGTGTATCCACGTATACCATAGTTCCTAACGTAGGGGTAGTGGTAGTCTAAGTGACAACATAAATTAAATATGTTTGTGAATGCTGTTGCATATTTTAAAGTTTTGTGGCAATTCGGACCACTGATTTAATTGAGGGATTTAGTTATTGCTAATTAAAATGCGCTACAAAAGCCTAACTAATCGGCTTTATTTCTTGTACTTTTTTCTAAATTATGCCTGTGCCAATGTGTATTATAAGCAGAAGACAGTCACAATATTCCAGATCAATCAAATGCAAATTCAAAAAGCTCAATGTGGCCTGATGCATTTAGTATTTTAATAGCATCTATAATGACAATACAGGCTGGCTGGTTTTTAACATGCACTATGAAGAATCAAGGTAATCTGTGCGGTGTGCTAAGAACAAGATGTTAGAGCAAAATAGAAATACGAATTGATTTGACCTATGTAACCAGGCCTTAAAGGACTTTGGCCAAATATCTACCCAATGGATGCTGGGAAATAATTCACCTGAGCAAAACATGAATATCGTGGTACAAAGGCCTTACCAGTTTAGTGGTATGCAAATGAAGTGCCTCCTTTTTTCTCTCCCTTTGAGGATGTGAATGAAGGGAAAAAGAGGTTAACAGGGATTCAAGATCACACTGATGTGACTGTTAAGGCTGGGGATGAAGGGACTTCTAGGATAAATAACCCATCCAAAATGAATGACAATGAAAAGGCCTGAAAAAGATATGACTGGCTTGATACTTCTAGCCAAAGTAAAAGTAACACAAATCTTTTGAGCAAAGAGTTAAATAATTACAAGCTGCTAAACCGAAAAGGAGTTACTAGAAGGATATGTTGAGTAGCCACCAGAAGACGTATATGAAAAAGCTACAGAATCAGCCAAAACACCATCTTTCAAGCAAACCGAGTCAAAGCGTTCAAATATTTTCTAATGACAGGATGAAAGGACTGCATCTAAAGATCAACTCTTTGAATGCCTTAGATGCAGCAACGAAGCCCTGATGGGCTTTGGCCACATGGAAGGACACTAATTTTTAGTGGAAGATAGCAAAAGATCACTGTCTCTTTGATCCACAGAGAAAACGTTGGGTGAATGTCCTTATTGTGCTTGTCTTGCTTGTAATCTGTAAAATTTCAATTGACAGTGTCATGAGTGAATTCCATCTTCAGGCAAAAGGGTGAAATTTTCATCACATTTAAGGGCAAGCTTTCAGAGGCTTGCCCTTTTAGAGATCACTTTTTTCGGGGTTTTTTTTTGGACACCAGACTTTTAGAGAATATATGCCTCCAGCGAGGAATCAGCTCTTCCAGATTGTGCTACTGGTGTTTCTGATAGCTTCCAAGATATCAGTGACCCACTGATGGCTTTGTAGCTCTCGCCTGTAGATTGGAAGACTTTTCAGGCTAGTTATTTGAAGAAAATTGAGAGTCAGGATTTTTAACATCTTTAGGTTGTGACATTCTAATATTGCAACATGACATGTCGGGTAAATTAAATTTAGTTTTTGTCCTTTAATTTACTCAATGCACAAGGAATAGTATATTTATAGAGAGCAAACTAATGTGTAAAGAGCAAACTAACTCGTGCATATCTTAGTCATAAATGCTTGGAGATACGCAGATAAATTAGCATAAATAAACTTTGATAAACAGATATAAATATTGTACTAGTGAAAAAAGGAAATTTATATGCTTGAATAAATAATCTTCAAACATAATCTAATACCCCTTTTACACCACATGCGATGCACCCCACAGTAGCAGGCGTTGAGCGAAACACTCCTATCCTTCTACTACTGTCTGACGTTTGTACGCGAGCTTGTGACAAGGTGTCAAATTGCCCCATTTCTTGAGTATCCCACAGAAGTTTAAAATGTTTAGAATTTCCCCCTCTGAATTTCTCAACCTGACAATCTGTAGAAAAATTTTTCATACCGTAACTGAAGGCATGGTTCTTAGTTTATATAAGGTTGTGGCTTGGTTGTGTTTCAGTGTAACATGCTAGTGAGACAGCAACATAAGGTCAGTGAAGGTAAATGGAGGTTGACTCTTGGACACATATACTTATACTACTTTGATTCTAGAACCATCCTACTGATACTTAGGGTTATACACGATGTTCAGTCAGTGGCCATGCATATCATACCTTTTGTATACAGAGATGTGACATCTTGGGAAGTGGTTCGACCACCAAATAAAGTTTCTAACCGCAGGGTATACCACCTGTGGTGTGAATGGTGCTTTACAGATATGACCTATGCAATCTGTATAATCTCAGGTTGGATTTGTATATAATATTGTGTATCTGCCACTGTGGCCTAGCAGGTAACACACTTGTCTAGGAACTCAGAGGACGTGGGTTCAATCCCAGGTACAGGCAGATACATAGTGGCTCGGATGACCACTTAAAATGGCGGTCCTCTGTCATTGGGTCCTTTCCCCAGTGGCAGGTTAAAGAAAAAATAGTCATCCTTGAGCCTCTATCTTCCAATTAGGGGAATGTCAGTTACGTGGGCTGTACCTGTGCAGTTCGATTGGTTAAATAGCGCTTTGAGTCCTGTAGTATATGGAGATATTGTGCTGAATATAAATACATAATAATAATAATCATAAATTATGATTATTCTTTGGATAACATCCAAAAAAAAAAAAGTTTTTATAGGCACACACTGCAAATATTGCTTACAAAAACATAGTTTCACATAATCTGACGACACCATATCTTGGCTGTGACATCACTGATGATGTCATAGTGTGCTATGATGTTACTGTAAGCAATCATCATTGGCTTTGGAATCCTAAAGAAATATAATCACAATGCCATAATATACACATGTCTCGAATTTTATGCCTGTAAACCACTTTACGCAATTCCTTCTCTCTGTCACATGTTCATTACTGTCCACAATGGAATGACCAGTGAACTGTTACAAATAACTGTATTTATATATCCTTATTTAGATCTGAGCCAAATGTCATGCTTGTAAACCAATTTGCACAATCATTTGTTTGTGTTAAATGCGAAGTACCAACCACTTATTACACTGAATTGACCGGTATGTCATCACAAATGACTGTTTACTTCAGAACCCCCCCAAATAAAAAGTAATCACTATCTAGAACACTACAGCTCTGCCAAAGTTCAATCTTGTACACAAATCTGCTCGATTAAGTCCCTAACAGCTGAGATTATTAATGATTTTGTTCAGTTTATTGGACTATTCTTGGGCTTATTGCTATAGATCATGTCAAATTGGTTTGCTGCATACAGGTCTCAAGCCTGTATGAGCGTGACAGTGACCATACCTTGACAGTTGTCTCCATGGTAACCATCCACACAAGCTTTCTGTGGACACTCTCCAATCAAAGATGTTGCAATACATGGTGGGAATTGGCAATAGTCTGAACAGATTCCTTCACAGTTCAGGCCATAAAAACCAGGACTGCACTCTGTTAAATGTACAAACACTGAGTGATACTAAAATGGCTCATAATAAAGCTTATAAATTGTGAGGAAATAAATTCTCAACCACCTTATTTCCTGTACTGTGAATGGTGCTTTACAAATATGACGTATGCAATCTATATAATCTAAGGTTGGATTTGTATATAATACTGTGATCATAAATTATGATTATTCTTTGGATAACATCTAAGTAAAAATAGTTTTTATAGGCACACACTGCAAATATTGTTTACAAAAACATAGTTTCACATAATCAGATGATACCATATCTTGGCTGTGACATCACTGATGACGTCATAGTGTGCCATGATGTTACAGTAAGCAATCATCATTGGCTTTGGAATCCTAAAGAAATGTAATCACAATACCCTAATATACATCTGTCTTGAATTTCATGCCTGAAAACCACTTTACGCAATTCCTTCTCTCTGTCACATGTTCATTACTGTCCAGTGTCCACAATAGAATGACCAGTGAACTGTTACAAATGACTGTATTTATATAGCCTTATTTAGATCTGAGCCAAATGTCATACTTGTAAACCAATTTGCACAATCCTTTGTTTGTGTTAAATGTGAAGTACCAACCAGTTATCACACTGAATTGACCGGTATGTCATCACAAATGACCGTTCACTTCAGAACCCCCCCAACTAAAATGTACACAAATCTGCTTGATGAAGTCCCTAACAGCCCAGACTCTTAATGATTTTGTTCAGTTTATGGGACTATTCTAGGACTTATTGATATAGATTATGTCAAACTGGTTTGCTGCATACAGGTCTCAAGCCTGTATAAGCATGACAGCAACCATACCTTGTAGTGTTGGGACGATTAAACGAATGGTCGATTATTTGTCGGTGACAGTGTATAAAGTCGGTCGGTCGGGTGACAGTGTCTTTTTCTAATAATCCAATTTTCCACTTAAATCTTACCTTTAATAATGTATCTCAATATCCACGTATTTTAAAAATATTTTAGGCATTATTGCTTCATAAATTGATAGATTTGTCATGAAATTCTACATTCTAACATGACACGGCTGTGCCCGTGATTCTGATTGGCTAATAAATAAAAAAATTGCTCTGTAAAACCCTGCATAACCTTATGAGTTCTATTTTATCGCTCACAATGCTGCTCCGCAAAAAGAAAAGTTGAAGTAACAGCCTGGATTTTTTTCATTAAATAAACAAATAATGGTAAATACCATATTCATGAATTCTTACATTTGAAAATAGAATATATTGATATAAATGTGCTAAAGTTTAAAGACGTTTAACAAAGAAAAGGGTTATCTCATTTTGTGGCTCTTCCAATAATTCAACTGCACCCTTCAATAAAAAAAATCTTATAGAATATTTGTATATTTTTACACAAAATAGCTTCAAAACTAATTTTTAGAAGTTTTTTTTTAAATGTGATGTTAGAATAGAAATAGACAACTCCAAGCTCGGAGTTATAGGAGATCGCCTTCTCGATCCTAACATTGCTCATTGTTGTAAAACCTCCTATAACCCCTCACTCGTCGTTGTCTATTTCTATATTGTTTATATCTACCGCCATATTTACAGGAAGTGGGTACTTTTGGTAGATTCTAAATGTCGGAACACCATTATTCTTATGGGGTTGACCTATACTTTATCCTGGAAAGTGTTTCTTAATTAATGACAAACAACGGAGTAAAATAATCGATCGGGGGTCGATTATCAGTCAGAAAAATGGACGAATAATCGACCCGGAAAGTGGGAGGCAAGTCCCAACACTAATACCCTGACAGTTGTCTCCATGGTAACCCTCCAGACAAGCTTTGTGCCGACACTCTCCAGTCAAAGATGTTGCAATACATGGTGGGAATTGGCAATAGTCTGAACAAACTCCTTCACAGTTCAGGCCATAAAAACCAGGACAGCACTCTGTTAAATGTACAAACACAGATTATCTCCTTCAAGAGAGGTTTCGACAAGGATATCTCCACTGCAACTATCTCTCCATGGATCTGATCAGATGTGAAGGGCTTTGCTGCTTCTAAGGCCTTTTATTCAGGAGTTTTCTTAGAACAGCTGTTATCAGCCTGCCATTGAAAGTCACATTGTACGTTCACACTGATCTATCTGAAGGATGTGGCCTGGGCTGATTAAGAGCCTTTCCATTTGGGCCCGGTAGTGGCTGCTCAGTATATCCATCATTAGCCCATTTATCTGAGGAGGCTAATATATATTGTATATATTTGTATCTAGTTACAAAACAAAATAAGAAAAACTGTGACGTGCTTGCTTCGGGAGATTTATTTTTCCTGGGATTGAACCTCTTTTTCCCTACATCAGAGCAGATTGTTAGTGTGCAAAGTTGGGGGCAACCGGAGTCCCTAGTAACTGACCTGCCTACCAAGTGGTAGTTATTCAGCAATTTTCCATTGGGTAAGATGCATTTATGTAAATATGTAAATTAAATTTTTATAAGTTAATATCTTAGCTGGGGTTTAAAAGGTTAAGACAACAAAAAGAAAGCGATGCTGTGAAGTCACACTGTCTAGACAGGAAGGAAGTACAATGGGCCACCTAGTGAATGCACACTACTCAACTGGTCCTGTTAATGTATAATACACGAGGGCTTTTATGTCATTTAGCAAGACTGGTCGTGCCGACCAGTATAGCAATTGTCCATTGGATAAGGTATTAACTTCTAAAAATTAAATTTACTTATTAAATTTGCATTTTTATTTACTTTACTCAGACAATTAAATACACATTTTCTGAAGCTTATTGGCATTTCTCCCCTTTCATATGCCAGCTTAGAGGATTTTAGTACAAATTGTTTCAATTTGTGACAGAAAATCTTTAAAAAAAATTCAGATTGTAATTATCAATACCAAGATATTTTCCACTTTCTTATTTAAGAATATCCTATTTTACTTATTTTTAGAGGTCTTTTAATTTTATATGATTCATTAGCAGAAACTTTTGTATGTTTCCCTTGAAACTGCTATTATTAAAGTCTTGCTCATTTAAAAATCATTACTTTTTTGCCTTTACAGCTTTGCCTGTAGCACCATAGTTTACACCCCTACCATATTTTACACTCCCTTTCTTTGAACATTTAGGGGTGCATTTTCTGTCATATTTTACACCCCTAACATTGGGGGATTAAGGAGGTGTAAAATATGACTGTCATATTTTACACCTCCATCAAATGTTACACCCCCTACTGGGCCATACGGAGTAAATCAATGGGAAATTAAGAGCATTTTAAACATTTAATGATTAGATTGCAATTGAGTTTAAAAATTGATATTTACTTTGTTCACACAATAATCACTTTCTTAATATATATTTTTTTTCATTTGACTACATTATTACATGATCATTAATATGCAAAACATATTATGGTATTATATTGATACTATTACACTAGTATATCTCATTCCAGTGATAATGTTAGAGCCCAACTTAGGATCCAAAATTTAAATTTAAGAATGATTATAAAGCTAAAATTTAATATTGACCTGTTAGATAGAATGTACATACCTTATTTTATAGATATTAGCCAATTTATTTTGTCATAACCCAAGGGTGGTTAACTAGTATTTTATTTAAGTACTGAAATTTCAATTAAGCGGGTTATAATTTTGAAATGATATTTAAGATTTTTGGGCTTATTCCATCTAAAGATTTGCTTACAGATATAAGCCCAACTTACAATTTGCACCATTAGTTTCTAATTCTAAAATAAAACTATTATTCAACCATCATTCGGAACTCTATGTGTTTTACTTCTGGGGAGTGATTAGGTAACTGGATTAGATTATGATTTGTCTATTGTTACTCTTTTTAAGTTGATTTGTTTGGCTATGTGCCTTTGGTAAATGGATTAGTCTTAATGTTGAATTTTGTTCTAGTATTCATTAAATTTGATTTGTTTTTCTTGTGTTTGAGTGACTAAGCTATCAAGATTAATTGGTGTTATTGGAAAACTCTCTCAAGGTGTTTTGGGGAGATACATCTCTAATGTCACATAATTTCCTTTCATTTACGCAGGCTTGTAAATAGTTAATATTATATTCAGATTAAAAATTATTCTTGAAGAATTTTGTTATCTCAAATTGGGCTGATATGTTCTAGCCCGTCTTAAGATGGGCTGACTCATAAGTTAGGCTTAAACAATAATATGAAAATTGACTTAATATCACATAGAAAATAGTAAAATACCACTGTCAATAAAATACTGTGACATGGAAATAGGACATCAGGTTACAAATCATATTTAAGTTGTTAAATGTTTTACTTGAGAAGCCACAGCTAAGTTTGTGATGGGTCCCATTAAGTTAATTATGTGATATAAATCCAATTACCAAGTCACAGTAATCAGTTCACCATATGATCTAGTTAACTAAACAGGACACTAAGACACATACAAAAATATATGGTTACTGTTCAAATAAAATACCACTTTACATGAGGATGCTTCTATTGCAACCAATAAACCCAATTTCCATATTTGAATGACAAACTGAACCTGTGTAAATTCCTTGAATTGGTTTAATATGATCAACATGTGCCTGAAGTGTCAATTTGTACATGTGTTTCGTGAAATTATTATAAATTCTCCTTTAATTGAAAATCATATTCAATAATGTGACCTTCATAAAGTTCAACGCTAAATTTCATATTTTCAACACCCATATGTTATTACTACATGAATCATTTTATAGCCCTAATATTAAGGAACATATTCAAGGGAGAAAGTTATTAGGCAGCTCTCTCTATAGATAAGGCAAAACCAATCAGTGCAGCACTTAAAAATATTTAATCAGCCTGTTTCATCATTTGGAGATAGGGGCAGGACCAAAATATGTGGGCCAAGAACTTGAAACCTGCCCAAATATGGAGACTCATGTCTTAGTAGCCGACAAGTGGAAGTACCAGCAAAGTCCATATTGTAAATAAATTCATCCAAAACACAATTAAAAATAAAACATAGGTTAATTTAATAAATCTGATTCATAACAAAATTTTACTCAAGTTATTTATAGAAATATTTAAATATAATTATAGATTCCTTGTTGACTAGCTTGCACTTGACTTCTCACAGTCGGCTCATATTTCAGTACTAGGATACCTTGGTACTTTATCTTCAATAAAGTTATGTACTATTTTGGCATGTTAAGGTTCTACTCATTAAGAACCATCTTATAAATCTCATACTTATATTTCAAAATTGATGCCACTGTTTTTTACAATAATTAAAGTGGCAAGAGTAATGGTAGATCTTCATCTGAATGGTGGGCCACATTTGTACTTAAAAGGGTCATGTGACATGGTTTTGGCTAAAATTTTACTTGAACTGTGTACTCTGTACACCAGCTTGTATGAATTCGAACTGTTCTTACCTTGGCATGTTGCACCATGGTAACCTGGCATGCAATTACCACACTGCCCATTTGAGTTACACCTCCTCTTACAGATAGCAGGACATTCTAAAACATGTTTTAAACAGACAAATGTGATGGCTCGGTGTCATTTGAAAAACCCATGAAATAATAGTCTGCATTGAAAAATCATCGGTTAAAATTATACTGTAGAGTTTAAAACAAAGGATACACTATTATTTTAATGCAATTTATTTATTTGGGGTTTTACGTCGCTTTCAACACTGTATAGGTCATATCACGACGGGTAGTTGGAAGGACAGAGGAAACCAATACATACAGTTCGTTAGGGTTCTGTACTGTAAACTGCAAGCAACTACCAGCTTGCCCACTTGAGGCCGTGCCGGGAATCGAACCCCGGCCTCAGAGGTGGGAGGCAAGAGTGTTACCACTCTGCCACCGTGGCTCCTTTTAATGCAATTATAAACTAGACTAAACTACACTAAGTCCATCAAAGAACTTATGCATGTTTATATAACCAAAATGTATAAAGAAAATACCTTGCTAGCACATAAATTAGCTTGCACACATGTTATGAGCAATAACAAGCACTATATGAACAATTCAAGTATCGGCATGCCCCTTTCGATATTCAATTTAGAACCCAAGGTCAAATTTAATCACATGAAGTAAGTCAAAGTATGTAAATTGTTGTAGGCTGGTTACATATTCCAAACCTCTTTCCCCAATAATAAGCACGACAAAAGCACTATTATGTTTGACTACCCAAAGTATTTAAGAAAATTTAAGTCACACTACAGATAACAAGGAATTATGTTTGACTATATTAGTTTTGACAAAGATGGACCATGGCAGGCTTATTTTCTTGTCAGCTGCATCGCAGAAAAACATGCGAGATTTCCCAGTCACTGGACCTTCCTTGAACAGAAGCAAACTCATAACACCATGACTGTTGGCTGAATAAAAAATGTTTCTAACCAACTCTGACCTACATCCAAAGGAACAGCCACACCAACGAGTTTCTGGTTTTTCCTTAGGATGCAATGCTTCTGCCATTTGTCATGGATAGACTTCACAAAATCCGTATTCAAATGGGTGTGGAATCCCAAAAGCAAAATACCTGAGTTCACCATCAATAAATATGATAGAATGCTTCTTGCTCAGAAGAGTCAGTAATGTATAGATGTATACTTATGCCCATTGGCATGTACCATGCATTTGATGCCTTTTACTACTATTATGGTTAAAATTTGAGGATCGGCTGCTGATCGAATCAGAAAGGCCAAAAATGTCCTGGGGTGAAAACACATGATTTTTTGTTGGAGTGGTGAGGATCGGCACATTGATCTGGACATCTGAATCAACCATTGACAAGGCACACTCTCTGATATTAATTATGCTTAATGGACTACAATATTACTTTTGTCTGTCACTAGAGGAGTTTGATTATGCTTAGGTGATATTTCATGAAAGAAAATTTCCAGACTGTGCACTTAAGTAACCTCCTTAATTTATCTGGTTGATATTTTTGCCTTTGCCTTGGTCAAAACTTTGGCACGAAAGAACGGCTTCAGACCTGACTATTAGATTTGTGGAGAAAAATTTCTTCACCAAGAATCCTGTATTTAACCATGTATCAATATGTTGTCTGCAAACCCTTCTGAGTTGCAGTCACGTCTCAAGTGTCAAATGTGGCCCCTACCTTCATGCTTTTTTCTGTTTTGGGGAAATATCATTGCATATAAGGGACACCCTTTCCTTGTTATCTGTAGTCTCTTGGAACTGATCACTTAAGAAACCTCCATACCTTATTTGGTAATGTGTTTGTTTTATTTGCCTCTGTATTGAACCTGTCCTTGACATGGCCAACAGTTTACTCTAACCTTACTACAGAAATTTTGAAGAGGTTCTGTTCAACAAAATATCCCCTCCTTCAGTCATCAGTCGGGACTGTAGTTTAGCAATCATGTCCAATCTGCTAATCGTGTTTATTGTCCAGGTCAGGATGATGACCATTTGAGCATCACTTCTAATAAAAGCAGCATTGTCCATCAAATGGAGATATCTTTTGAGCATGAGTTCCAGGCATTATTATAGATACTGTGTAGGCCCTTATCAATGATGTCACTGCACATTGATGAGCACCTGTTGAAGTCTGATAAGAAGCTTGCCATTTGGTGCCGTATCATTGTGAAAAACCTCCACTTTGCACAATAGAGAAGAATAATTAATATTATTAGTAAAACTTACATATTTTCATATGCCAAATAAGAATAGAATAGAATAGAAGCATTTATATAGAGGCAAATTGATGACATCCTCTAATGCGCTCAAGGTCAAAAAGGAGAGTCCAGGGATGTATCAGGTCGAGTTCCAAATTAGTGGAGAGATAAACTAAAGTGGAGGATATGCTACTCTAAACAAATTTTTTAGCTGGCTTTGGAAACTTGTCATTGTTGCTGTGATTGGACCGATTGTGAGAGTCTGTTCCATTCAGTGGGGGAAGCCATTGCAAAACCTCACCTACTAATGGCTTTTCTAGAACAAACTGAGGAAAGAGACAGCTGATTTCCACAAGAGAGGCTACTGGTCTTGATCAAGGATGATAAGTATGTAGGTTGGGAGAATTTGATGGCCTTGAAAGTAATTAGATTATATTTACACCGTAGAGTAGGGAGTTACAGTAGTCAAGCTGACTGCTGATCATTGACTTTGCAAGCAGGGTTGCAGTCTCCGCACGGAGGAATTTGCGGGTGTGTCCTTGAGGTGATAGTAACAGGCACAACAAACCTTGGTCATGTCACGGGTAAAGGTGTTGCCAGAGTTGAAAGTAACACCTCGGTTCTTGACCATATCGGTAGTGGAGATAGAATTTCCAAGAAGTTGGGTGGGAAGTTTTTGCATGAGGGACTTTCTGGCTTGTTTATCACCAATGATAATGAATTCTGTTTTCCCTGGTTGATTTTCAGTGTCGCACCATCATTCCACTTTTGAACACAGGTAACACACTCAATGAGCTCAGCAAAAACTGGAATCAAAGTTCCTATAGTCAGGTGCTAGATATATTTGGGTGTCATCAGCCTATAAATAGTAGGTGCCATTGAAACTGGAAATGACATTACTACGGAGGGTAGTGTAAAAGGTAAAAAGGAGGGGACCCAGGACAGAGCCCCGGGGTACTCCATAGGGGAGTAAAAAGGCATCTGAAAAGCTATTACCTAGTTTAACCTTCTGCTTACGGTTTGTAAGATAGGATTTGATCCACCTAAATAGTGATTGACAGAATATCGATATCTTCTTTGGTTGATTGCAGAATTCTCACTGAGCCATACATGCTCATGCTTCTGCTTAAGATGCTTTGCTGAGAGGATGAAACACTGGTGACTACGTAAACTGGCTGTCATGTGAGGATGTTTGATGAGATCAGAATTCAGCATGTCCTCTCTGAAGTCAGTCATATTTATCTGTGAATTTTCCGTGTATTAGCCTGCCTGAATTTGTAGGGTGCCTCAATTGGTATATTAACCCAAAATATGATGGCAAGATGGTCAGACAACCCCCTTGTAACCTTCGGACAAACAATTTGTGAGAAGGTGTCCCTCAAACATACATCTAATATATGGCTGCGAATATGGGTTGGGGAATCAGTGATGTGGGTATAATTGTACTGACAGATGGAGTCATTGGATTTTTGCGACCAACTATCCTGTTTGTCGAGATGCAGAGGCTGAAGTGACGTCACAAATGAATTAATCATCTTTTGTGATTTTCGTGTGCAAATTATGCAAAGTTGGTGCACTGATTTCTAGTAGAAATTATATTATCGCCCATTTAAACGATTTCATAAGGTTTATTAGTCTGATTTTTATGTGAGTAAAATACATTTATAACTTGCAATTGTGTCAATACATGTTTCAATATAAAGAAATGTATGTAACTGCACTTGAAACAATAGAAGATAATTTTTTGTTGAAAAGTTGTACAAAGTTACAGTCTTCAAATTGTTTTGTTCGAAGAAGGGTGTCACACCTCTGTTTTGTGGAAGCCCTGGTACAAAATCTCTGGAATTTACAGAATGTGCATTAATTACATCGGGTTGATAACAACTTGATTCACTAGATTTAGTCATTGAATTTTGCTGTGCCCTTGCTCTGGTTGGTAGAATATTTAGATCCGATGGACTTCTCTGTACATTTGGATGAGAAAAATGATTATGGTGGTTCTTCTTGCTGATAAGAGGATTGTTCTGCTATTTCCAAGAACCAGTAGAGTAAGATTGGTACCTGTTTGACTTCTTGTTACTGGCAAACCCTCCATAACCTTAACTGGGCTGTGAGATATGCTGGGATGAGCCACATTTACCCATGCTATCCTCTGTTGGAGCTGCCAAATCATAATTGATGAGATTCGTAGTGCCCAATGCATTCTAGATATCAAGCTTTATTCTTGTTTTCACATGATCAAGCTAGGAGTCCCTGCAGATGAGTACAAAATGTACATGATTTTTCCTAAAGAAAAGATTATATTTTGGTTTACGGCACAAAGATCATTGATCTCATTCAAAGTGTGGTTATCTTTTGATGACGATTTACCTTTGCTCAACTTTTGTTGCAAAGTTTGTTAAATGTTGTTGAATTTCATCTTGTACCTTGTTGACGCAATACCTTAAACAATAACATGCTTTACTTCATAAATACATTCCTTTAGTTGACCTATCCCATTCATGCAAAGTGTCCTGAGTTATTCGGCAATAATAAAGTGGAATGGAAGCAGTCACTGACATTTCGAAATCCAGCATTCTGAACTGTTGAATTTCTCTTCTCTTCAAAAATAAATATTTATTCCCATACGGGAATATGGATCACTGAGCTGGAGAAAGTGCGCTCCAACATGACTATGATTTGGGAATCCAATTTTACTTGGTCGGACAAGGAGTCCATCCCTATACAGTTTATTTATTTATTTTATTATTATAGCTTTGATCCTTGCATAAGATTCGGTCTTACTTCAGATACAAAGTATTCTGGTTCACCTTCTTCTACCGATAAACCCAGTGGGTCAGATGAACAGGGTTAATGGTTCTACTTGAGGTACCATATCAGTGAACAAAAGAAATTGAGGGAGTAGCACTGAGAGCACCACAGCAGAGTGTGTAACATCTACTGTCACAGTTTTAACAGTGTCAGTATGGGATCTGATAGTTAGATTAGATTAGTTGAGAGGGTTTCCAGTCTGACTAGCAAAACTGGCATCCAATTTGTGATCCAAACAGTTAACTTGTTATAGAGGATTTTTTCTCCTGGGGGCTTCTACCATTTATGTAACAAATGGTACACAATTATCTACAACAAAATGCCTGTATTCATATCATCCATACATCGCACAACCCATGCTCTTCCTTTTAGAAAATCCTGTGTTTGCCTCCATTCTGACTACCAGCATATGGTTTCCAGTTGCCTCCTAATACACTTCAAGGCTCTAAATGCAAATGATAAGGATATACTGGGTGTTGAGATAATTCATCCTTTCTGATTGATACATAGTATGAAATCACTAATATATTGCTCAATATTAGTACAAGGCCTCCAAAAATCTCATTAGCTGGAAATTTTGATAAGATTAACAAGTACAAATTATCACACCTAGCTGCAGTAAATATATTTTCGCTGAGCTGTGATGGTGATGGGGTGGACTAAATTACTCCTGCTTAATAATGTGACCTTGCCACATGTCAGGTGTAAGCATGTAGAGAATTTACCAATGCCTAAGGTATATAAGTGCCAAAACTGGTGGGAAAGCAGCCACTAATAATGGAAAAAATGGAAAGAAGAAAGAAATCCCCAAAATAAGTGCCCTTTTTCAATAATGTTTCATTACCTGGATAAGGAATTGTTTACAACTGGTATAACTATTTTTAGGACTTACTTTTCATACGAATGAGCCGTTTTGTATGTATTTTGTATAAAAAGTACAACTCCAGGACAAGGTCCTGCTATGATTTTAAAATAGCTTAAATGAGGACATCACTGGTTACATACCATGTTCACACTTGTCTCCATAATAGCCAACCTCGCAGACATCACAGTGGCCAGATTCATGATCACATAAACCTTCCTCACAATGTGCAGAACACTCTGAAATGTCAGGAAAATAAATAGAGTTTTTCATGTTAATAATACGTCATTCGTGACAAGGACTGTGTTTTCCTGCTCAAGTTTTCCAAAGTGTATCCATTTCACTATTTCCATTATGCAATCTGAGATTTTTTTTCCTATCATGTACTAAAATGTTGTTGTTTCATTAGCAATCACCTTTGAGAGGAAAGAATAACTAAGAAGATTTAAAAGAGACCCATTTTATTCAATCTTTAAATTGTACACAAACGTTGCTTGGAATGTATAGTTGAAGTCAGAAACACATGTGACAGTCATCAAACTAAGTGAGTCTTAAATAGAGTTAACAGACACCATGAGCAGTGTTGTTTTGATCCAAAAGATTGTCTACAGGACTCAGTAGTTAGGAGCAGCAAACCAGAAACTTGAACGGAAGGTGGGTAAAAGAACAGTTCCACGTCATAAACGTACCTCACAATTTGGAAAAGTAAAAATAGGTCACAATCTAGTGATAGGCTTCTGATAACCTGACGATCAAACTCGTCATTAGATCGCAAACCTTCCAACTGAAACCTTGTCTAAATTCTTACGGGGAATTGTGTATTTTAAGCATTCACAAACTGAGTATGGCTAGTATAACTGCTTTAGTTATTACCAAGCACATTTGTATTCACCAACCTATAATGCACGGAAGTAAAAGCCATGGAATATTTTTGTTTACATAGGATAATTAGCAATAAAGATATGTAAATACGGGCCAATTATCACAAATATCTTTGACACTATGTTAACCTTGAATATGTATTATTACCCCGTAAAGAAGGTTATTTTGGATGTGTTTATGTGTCTGTTTATTCCTGTCTCTGACTGTGTGTTATCACTTCAAAGCTAATGCAAGCATTTTTATGTTGGTGGGGCTTGACCAAAGGATTAATTTTGAGAGCAATCAACATGATACTCAAGATAAAAGATCTCCAGTCCTAATTCAAATGGTATTGGATATATGGTTGAGATGGTTCCAAAACTGAAACAGCAGTATCTGGGTGAAATGGGGTTACTCAGCTACCTTGGTGGAGGTTTGTGCTGTGGGAGTGCTTAATGGTTGGATATAGGTATTTTATAGGTATGGTGCTTCTTTCATTTCAGCTTACTGGTTTGGCTTGATAACTGTGAAATACACTTTTAACACCTTGGTCACTTCAACTTTAGCAAATCACGAGGTGACATTCAAAACATCTTCCCATCAATAACTGCCCATCAAAATTATATAATATAAAAATATGGTTGGACCTGGATATTTCCTGTGAATCTTATTTTACAAACTCCTAGTTGCAAGATCAACGAAAACTAAGGATCAGGATTATCCTCATTGTGGTTTATCACGATGTAAGGATTAAACAACCCAGATTTTTGTGTATCAGTTCATGGAAGTAAATTCTTATCTTCCTCATATAGTATACTGCAACTTCTCTATAAAAGTACAAAACAACACTGTCAACCACTGAGATCCACAGCTTCCAGTATAAAACTAACACGCTGATTCCACCGCCTTCACTGATGCTTCTTTCTGCTACCTTTATCACTTCCACAAGTTGAACCCACAACTTACACTTTTACAAGTAACCTCCAAAGAAACAGTTTACTTTAAAATTAAAAGTTGGTTATCCTAGAAAAGAGGAGTCTACACTAGAATAGTGCACTTTGGTTCACAAGCTAATAAATTGGGAAATTCTCATCATATTTTATTTATAGATCATAAACTTTAAAGACAAAATAAAACCTCACACAAAATAAACAATACTGACCACACATTTGTCTTTTTTGTGACATGGTTGACATGTCTCTTCTCTTCATATTCAGAGACACAATACATGCTAAAACCAGTTATTTATGCAAAGGGTCTCCAGTTGTCAAAACTACTTTCATGAAACGCCTTAGTAGTGTTGACATGAATCATTAGAAAATTCTACTTCTGAAAATTATGAACTGCCCATTTTGTAAAAAAATGTGTCACTGCATGTCATAAGTAGATTTCCAAAAGCGGGACTACAAGCTAATTACCATGTTGAACTAAATACTATCTCGGACTATCACAGCCAATTCAAGACAAATGAGCAATACTGGCGCTATGCCTTCATATCGAGGTGACCTAGATAGTGACAAAAATGCCACTTCCTTCTTCGAGTTGGAAAATCTTGCCCCTACCCCCTCACCTGTAAGACAGTGGGAGAAAGGGTGAGACTAACTTTAGTTTTACATGGTAAGCTTATTCCTTATAAAAACTACATTTAAGTAATTAAAATTTTCAATTTTATTGCGCTACAATAGGTTACCACATGGAAATAAATGCTGATCCAACCACTAGTCGGAGGGATTACAGCTGAGACTGTAAGTATTATATGAATTTTTCTTGTCATTTAAATGAATATATGTGTTAAAATTACCAATCTGAGTCCCGATTACTGTGTACTGATTAAAAACTAAGCATTATAAAAAGCAAAAAAAAACCTCAAAAAAGTCTAAAAAAAGACACTACAAGTACTGTCTGGATATCTGGACTTATGAAGCAAGAAAATGCAGCCTATGCTCAATTTTTTGTGGCCCAAAAGGCTTCACTATCTGTGAATACAAGCCCAAGGCTTAAAGAATCTAATCAAATACTATAAAATATTTAAAAAAAACTAGTAATGAAATTATGAGGGTCACATCGAGAGACAATTAATAAATTATACAATAAACAAAGAAGATAAATTAGACATTACCATATATCCTGAGTGGGTAGACGTATACCTAAAGACCCTGGGTGTTAGACTCTGGAAGACTTGGTTGCAGCAAATGTGCCCCCCCCCCCCTTTATTTTTTTCGGAGGATGACTAGTCTGAGAGGAAGAGTCTTAGATTTGATGAGATGCTACTAATGGACCCAACCGCGTATTGTTGTCATAGTCTGAACCAGTCAGGTCATTTAGGTAAAAAATTGTGAAAGTATTGTGAGCTTTCCAGTGACAAGCTTGCATGATTTGGTCCACCAACACCCCACCATAAAGGGTTATAAAGCTCCTGAAATCATCAGCATTTGCCTGGACCAGGTCCAAGGCTTGCTGATCTGCTGGTTTGTAACATAAAAGGATCGTTTGTTTTAATCAAGAAGAGAGAGTAAGGGGTCGAATATCTATTTATTTTTAAGGATCAAATCCTGAAATTTGAGCCATCTGTCTCGAGTGGGTTTTACAAGGGCTGAATCTAAGTGGTATTCATAACCGACAAAGGAAACACCTGAGTGGGTGTTAGTTCAAATTTCCTATCCACCCCAAGGACTGGTTAGGTTCGCCACGATCTGTGTATTCAGTTGTGCCTCTTCCTGAGATTAGGCCTTGATAAGCCAAGGTTTAGATACTCGTGAAATATGACTCTCCTGGAGAGAGCCATAAAATTCAAATCATTCACAATCATTGTGAAGACCTGTGGGGTCATAGCTAGCCCAAAGGGAACAGAGGTGAATTGGAGACCTGTAGGTGAACCAAGGACACTTCCTTGAAGCTTGGTGGAAGGGGATGTAAAGATAGGGATCTAAGAGGTTAATCAAAGATACCCAGTCCCCAAAAATTAGGGAAGCCATGGTGGGCTCTGTTGATCCCATTTGAACTTTTTCGCTACTAGGTGTTGAGCCTGCTTAGGTTTATGGCTGGCCTCCATCTTGAGGAGGCCTGGGACTAGAAACAGGCTACTGTATAACCTAAGAGGCCTTTTTTCCACCCATTCAATTACGTTCTTAGTCAGGAAACTGGGGATAAGAGACCAGAGCTTGATCTTTCCGGTGGACCTAGAATCCTGAACTGATCAGTGGAAGTCTGAGTTCCTGAAAAATTGGAGGAGACCTCCTGGACTGCTGAGGCTGAGTAGTCATTGCAAAGAGGGATTTCCATGCCCTCTGCATAGGTGTTGAAATCAGAAATGATCTTATTTGCCTCTGTTAATCGAGTTCCCCTGCCTGAGGAAAATGAAAGGTTACTGCAAGGGATGGAGCCTCTACCATAAAGGATGCTTCCTGTATCATTAGCATCGTTGCTATTGTGGTGGGGACCACAAAAGGGCTGATTTTGGCCACAAGCCCTGAAGATTTTAAGGGTGCCATTAAAAGGAACTCTTCTAAAATCCTAAATCTAATAGCCTAAATCGCTACAATTTCCTACTGGAACAGTCAAGACGCAGGCACTATTCTACAGTTATTGCTGAAAATAATGGGAACCCCAAGGCTCTGTGGAACACTTTCAAGAAAATCTTGCACAAATCCTCAACTGTTATCCTACCTGATCATATTAGTCCTATCTACTTAGCTAACACTTTTGATCATGTTTAGTGACAAAATTGCGAAAATCAGAGTTGCACTAAAGTCATCAGTGCCTGTTTCCCTCACAAGACTGAATAGTAACAGCACCGCCCTGTTCTCTTTTGAGCCTGTATCTGAGGGCGACATCCTCAAAATCCTAAAATCATCCACCACCAAATCATGCGACCTGGACCCAATACCAACCTCAACCTCAGTTTTATATCCAAACTGATTGAAAAAGTAGTGGCTAAACAGTTAAATAATTATATTGATAGTGAGGGGCTCTCAATCTCTACTGCTTCAATGGACTCTGGTAAGGCTGTTGCACTCACACTGCTGGACCTCTCAGCGGCATTCGACACTATCGACCATGACATTCTTTTTAATTCCCTCAGGGATTGGTTTGGGGTTGATGGCACTGTGTTGAGGTGGATCAAATTCTATCTTTCAAACTGCAAACAGAAGGTTAAACTAGGTTATAGCTTTTCAGATGCTTTTTCACTCCCATATGGTGTTCCCCAGGGCTCTGTCCTGGGCCCCCTTCTTTTTACCCTCTATACTACACCAAATCATGCGACCTGGACCCAATACCAACCCTAACCTCAGTTTTATATCCAAACTGATTGAAAAAGTAGTGGCTAAACAGTTAAATAATTATATCAATAGTGAGGGGCTCTCAATCTCTACTGCTTCAATGGACTCTGGTAAGGCTGTTGCACTCACATTGCTGGACCTCTCAGCAGCATTCGACACTATCGACCATGACATTCTTTTTAATTCCCTCAGGGATTGGTTTGGGGTTGATGGCACTGTGTTGAGGTGGATCAAATCCTATCTTTCAAACCGCAAACAGAAGGTTAAACTAGGTAATAGCTTTTCAGATGCTTTTTCATTCCCATATGGTGTGCCCTAGGGCTCTGTCCTGGGCCCCCTTCTTTTTACCCTCTATACTACCCCTCTCAGTAATATCATTTCCAATTTCAATGTCACCCACCATCTATATGCCAATGACACCCAAATATATCTAGCACTGGACCATAGGAACTTTGATTCCAGTTTTGCTGATCTTACTGAGTGTCTCACATGTGTCCAAAAACTGGATGGCTGGTGTGAAACTTAAACTCAACCCCGAGAAAACTGAATTTATTATCATTGGTGATAGACAAGCCAGAGAGTCCTTCATCAACAAATTCCCTACTCAACTTCTTGGAAATTCTATCTACCCTACCGATACAGTCAAGAACCTAGGTGTTACTTTTGACTCCAGAAACACTTTTACTAGCCACATAACCAATATATGTCGCACCTGTTACTACCACCTTAAGGACCTAAGACACATCCATAAATTCCTCAGTGTGGATACTGCAGCTTTGCTTGCAAACTCAATGATCAGCAGTCGACTTGACTACTGCAATTCCCTACTTTATGGCGTAAGTTAATACAATGTACCTAAACTCCAAAAGATTCAAAATGCCCTTTGTAGAATTGTTTTTAAACTTGATAGAACTAGCCATGTCACTCCCTTTCTTCAAAAACTACACTGGCTCCCTATCACATACTGCATGTTGTTTAAGTACAATCTAATTACTTTTAAGGCTATCAAATTCTCTCAACCCATATACCTATCATCCTTGATCAAAACCAGTTGTTTAACGCGTGGAATTCATCTTTCTCTTTCCTCAGTCTCTCAAAAAAAAGGCCATTTGTAGGCGAGGTTTTGCAATGGCTTCCCCCACAGAATGGAATAGACTCTCACAATCAGTATGATCACAACAAACAATAACAGGTTTCTGTAGCCAACTAAAGACCTATTAGTTTAGACTAGCATATCCTCCACCATAGTACATCTCCCTGGCGGGCACTAATTTTGAATCTCGACCTGATATTTTCCCTTTTTGTTCTCAAGCGCATTAGAGGATGTTACATCAATTTTGTGCTATATAAATGTTTCTATTCAATTCTATTCTCTGTCCTTCACCAGTTGTGAGTGGAATAATGATGAAGGGGAGAACAGTAAGATCCTGAGTTGTTAAAAAACTGGTCTCTCCCAAATTGGTTTAAGATGAGTCAGTTCCGCCTCTTGCAAGACCAAAAAGGAATTACCCATAATATAGAATTCCCTCTGGAGCATATAGGATAAGTGTTTATTATGACAGGCTAAGGCCCTCTATTGAATATGGATCCCCTTTTCTAGAATATCCAAAAGAGCCACAGGTTCTTTTTACAAAATTGCTGTCTGCCTTGGATTGGTACCTTTTTTAAATCTGAGTTTTAAACGTGTTCAGATGTGGCCTGCATAATCAGGTTGCATTTAGAAATAACCTGATTAAAGGCACCCAAAAACTGAGGGTATATATGTGCTTAGCCTGCTGCACAAATTCCTTGATTGCCTGAAGGATAACTTCACCCCTGAGGGGCTCCTGAGTCGTTATGAGATATGCATACATTTGCAAAGTCTGAGTTGAGCTCCAGCAATTATTTTAACCAGGGGTGGGCCAACCTGTACCACTTACCAGTGGACGGGGGAGGTTTGATGAATTTTCCTTCCGTGAGAATCGCAGTTTTAAAACTGCAGCTTTTCTAGGGCCTCTTTGGAGGTAGGACTAGCTGTGAATAAGGATGAAGGACCCTTAGGTCTGAGCTCCTGTTTTGAGCTACTTTGTTAACACCCCACACTGAGGCTGAGAAAATTGGTCTACCCAACCTGATATTGAGGGCTTGTCAATATCCTCAAGTACTGGGGGTTAAGTAGACACATCTACTTCCCTGGGAAAAAGGGTTAAATTGGCTTTGGGATCAGCTAGTCCTTGTTTGAGGTCTCTGAAAGTCATAGGTTGAAGGGTCGCTAGAACTTCCCTTTGTTGTCACATGTTCTTAATCTGTACAAGATTTTTTTTCGCTTGATTAGGAAGTTCTGATCCAATTCATTGTGTTTTATACCTCTCTGTGCTGTTTAGAATGCAAAATGTTCGAAATGTAAAGTCCCTCTGTAGGATATTAATTTGTATTTTTGTGCATTTGTTTAACAACAATGAAATAGCAAATCATCAAAGCCTTTTTGTTTCGTTTGCGTCTCTACTGTTTTAGCCTTTTCTTATGTCCTATTTAGACTTCTCTTGCTGGTTAACATATATCTGAATTCTGGACTCTGAGAGACAAAGTGGGTCCTGACACGCCCTGCCTGCGTCTTTATGTCTGGGACCATTAGCACTAGACACTTGGTTGCACCAGCCAGAGAAGATATTTCCATATCAAAAGCTTCTTCTTGGGGCATGATAATGGTGGCTCATGGTGTTGACATTTTGTAGTGAAGAAGGATTATTAACAGGTTGTTGTACAGGCAGAGATCTCGTCATGAACTGGAGGATTTTTCTTTCACTAGCTCTAGTTGTCCTCATTATCTCCTGTCCTCCATATCTGGCCACAATCCTAACCATGTAACTAAGAGTTAAATTTGTCCACTGTATCCAGCAATCTGTCTTGTGATCCATCCGTTGTCCACTAACACACAAATATCTGTATCCGGTGATCCGTTCAATATCTGATAATGCAAAATGTCCTTATCCTGTGATCCTTTCAATGTCCAACAACACAAAATGTCTGTATACAGATATTCAGAGAGCTTCCACAACTATGCTACCCACTCCAAGATATGGGCAATATCCAAAATGCAGTAAATCTACTCTCTGGTAGATCCACACACCATACATAGATGTAAAGAATGTCCACAGTACACCAAATCTATTCTCTGGTATATCCACACACTGCATCCAGATACAAACAACATCTTAAGTACAGCAAATCTACTCTCTGGTAGATCCAGACACTATATCCAGTTCATTTCAGTAAGAGTTCAATCACAAAATATAAACAACACAAGTTTATACCCACTTGATAGTAGTTCTAAGACACCTTTAACTTTCCTCATAGCCAGTGGGAACTATGTTCATCTGTGGTCAGATGTACAGCACTTATATACAGCTGTGGAAATGGCAAGAAGGTTCTAATAATAATAATTCTAATTCAAATATTATTTTTACAGTGAATAATCCCCATCTAAAAACAGAACAAGCAGAAAACTATAATCATAAACCTGAAACATAGAAAGGGTCAGAAACCGGGGAATGCACAAAGTCAGGGTGGATATGCTTGTGCAAAGAAATAGGTTTTGGGCTTCTTTCTGAATGAGTGGAGAGAAGGGGTGGAACGTACATCATCAGGTAAATCATTCGATACATTTGGAGCATCAAAAGCAAAGTTGAGGCCAAAGACTTTTATATTTAAGTGGCAAAGTGGGGAACCTCAAGGAACATACCTTCAGAATGGCTTTTGCATGTGTTTAGACACTCCGTCTGGGTTTAGGAAAAGGTGCAAAATATTTTGGATAACCACTTTGTAGAAACTTGTACGCCAGTAAGACATTCTTGAATATGGAATGGTGTTCAATAGGCAGCCAATGGAGAGTCTTCCTAACAGGAGTGATGTGTGAGTACCTAATGATGTTGGTAACAATTCTAGCCAGAATATTTTGAACACATTGCAGCTTACAAGGATCAATAGCTGAGAGACTCCTAAACAAGGAATTACACTAGTAAAGTCGACTCCCAACCAAAGCATTTGCAGCCATAAGAGCAGCATGATGTGTCACGTAACCTCTGAGATCCTTAAGATCCCTGATTTGAGCAAAACAGGACTTGCAGATATTTTGGACATGCCTCGAATAGAAAAAAAATCAATATCAAACCATACACCAAGTTTCCTTACCGCCACTACAGGAGAGAGGAAATTACCAAGAACATTAACTAGAAAGGATTTGTTGAGTTTTCACGCTGTACTTTTGAACAAAAAACAATGAATTTGGTTTTATCAGGGTTAAGCTTCAACTTATTTGCACACAACCACTTTTCAACCTGTTAAAAGCATGAGCCATATTCTTATATATAACTGTGTATCATCTGCGTAACAGTGGAAACCTATGCTGGGATGATTTTGAATGACTTTGCTGAGGGGAGCAGTACATAAAACAAGAGTCTCTTTGCATCAGAGAGGATAGAGCCAATCTTAACAAACCGCAAATGGTCAGAGAGGTATGACTTGAACCAATCCAAAACTATGCCACCAACGCCAAACCAAGAACTCAAACAATCTGGGAGTGTGCCATTGTCAATTGTATCAAATGCTGCCGATTGGTCAAGCAGCACAAGAGCAGTGGCCTCACCTGCCAGAGCAAGTTGCACACCATTTTTAATTGACAGCAGCTCAGTTGAGTGACCTAACTTATAAGCTGACTGTTTGACATTCTCAAGTCCAATAGAACAGACACAGTAATTTAATGGGGAGGCAACCATGCGCAACAAGGTTATATAATTATAACTTGAAAATAAACACTATTTACAGGTGGTTTCCCCGAATCTATAAATAGATCAGTTTAGTAGAACTATTGGGGTTATAGAAGCTTGAAGGAATTTCCCCCAGTCTATAAATAGATTAAGCTAATAGAGTACAACAAACCTAAATACCACTTAACCACTTACGTAGCATACAAAAAACAATTGATAACTCAACGACACTATAGGGCAACACACAAACACAATGCTTTCCAAACATTAAATCATGCCTTGGTACATTGCTTATATATGTAACTAGGCTTTTGTTCATTTATTAAACTTTCAGCACTAGTAGCTGCTAGACCTTTGACACTGGAATCTTCCTTTACATTATTTTCCTTCAAAAGAAAAAAAAACTGATGCATATCCCTGTGAGTCAAGCATGAATATTCTAAATCACAACTATTTTTCTAGAATTTGGCAAGCATTCCTTATACCATCGGGTCCCAAGGGGTAAGCTATCGTAGCAAAATTGGACAAGTGTTGTGGACTGATGATGTCCAAAACATAATAACCTCTAGTCTCTTTTGGGGTTAGGATATCTTAAAATGTAGTAAAGATCTGTGGAGCACTGCAAGCTTCTAAACAAGGAAAAAACTCTTTGCAATTCAGTTGTTGACCAAAACTTTTTCTGCTCCAGTTTGTTTTCGATACACATAGAATTTGGACACAAATAGAATTTGTGGACCATCCACAACCTCCACTGCTGTCTAGATTTTTGACTGTTATATCAGTCGGTATGGGCTGGTGTTAAAATGTAAAGGTCATGGCTCTCATGCTGATTTTCAGTGTCTGTGATTTGAAATGACACAGTATCTCTACTCTCCTAAAGAACACAAGAGTCTGTTGCAGAATGTATTTTCAAGCAAGTGTTACGTGTATTCCAGAGAGCGAATGGACAAATTGTTTTTGATTACTCTGGCAAATGTTACATGATCATGTTGAAAGTGAAAAACCAAAGTCCAAGTAGACAGTATAAAAACTCATTATACTCATTATATACACCAAGTTCCTTAGCTAGTTTAACGTGTTCTTAAGAACAATGTGTCATCCTCAAAGATTCTAATATGTGCATCTTACAACAATGTGCAATTAAAACCACATCTTAGCTGAATCTCTGCAAATCATGGTCTCTTTTATCTGTATATTTTCTTCACAATGGCATTAACTTGGCTTTTAATTTAATTCAAAGCAAAATATAGAAAAGATATACAAGTGTTCTGTTTTTGCTGTATGAGGGCTTAAAACCTATACTAAAAGATATAAGTCCGTAAATCCCCACAGGAGAGAGGTACTATGTAATTAACCAACTTAAAAAACAACTGACCTTTTTTGGCATACGCTGATGAATTGCATCTTAAGTAGCATTTTCCAATGTTGTCAAAACTATGCCCAATATTTTGCAAATATGGCAATGTTTGGAATTATTGAAGGTAAAATTTTGGATCAAGTGTGAAATGGCTGAAAATCCTGAAAAAGTGCCTAGTACTCACACAGTATTGCAAATAGAGGTCTGACTTATATCTATCATAAGAAAGAAAATATAAAAGTAGCTAAATAACTTTTCTCAGAAAAAGTATAACTATGATAGTTTGTGAAAGAGTGACCTAATACCCCACATGGAGTCACTGGCTCTGTAGATTCATTGTATATGGTTTCCTATTTAAAGTCAGTACAATCTATAGATGTAAATGCAATAATACAGTAAGCAGGTTCAAAACACTGATCTAAGAACATTGCACATTTGAAAACCTTAGAAGTGTTCTATGCCAGTGCAGTTTCCTAAGTGAGGTCCTAATCTGTGTACACTGATGGGGCGAAGTGTTTCAAAAGAAACACTTTAGCTTCTGCCTGGCTTCAACCTGAGCATTGAGAACCTAGGATAAGGGCACCATCAAACAGTGAAATGTTTAATTTAGAGCCCGCAACATATCTAGGGTGCATATAAAACACCTTCTTTGAGTTTGTATTGATAGCCTAGAAAGGCAAACACCAATCTAGGTCCTGAAGAAGAAGCCTTTGTGTCTTTGAAAGTCATGATTATGTTTACTTACATCTATTTTTGTTTTTAGTAAAATTATGGTGTTAGGCATGATCTTAGTGTTTGTTTCAGCCACTACTGCTGATCACTATGGTACAGAAGGATTAAACATGGTTAGAAAGCAGCCACTAATAGAGGAGATATTGAAGAAATATTATCATGTGCTGGCAAGGAAACTACACCCAAAAACAAATAAGCACCCATTGCACGGATGCTTAATTACTTAGTTAAATTTTGGTAAATGCCTGTATCTTTTGTTCAGAATTGCTTCATAGGATATGAGACATGATTTAAAATACCTCAACTAACAACATCACTGTTTACATACCATCCACACACTTGACCCCATAATATCCATCCTCACAGACATCACAGTGGCCTGTTTCATGATCACACAAACCTCTCTCACAATGTGCGGAACACTCTGAAATATCAGGAAAATTAAAGAAATAATATATATTTTCATATCTCTTTTCTGTTTAAGTTTTTCAAAGTGTTTCAGTGCAGAAATTTGCATTATGCAATTCACAATTTCTGATCTTTTTAATCTGGTACTAAAATACTTTTGTAAGTCAAAACCAATTGCCCATGCATCCATGAGTGGTTCATGAAGCTACCTATCACAATCTAAGGGATACGTTTTGATCGCTCGTGATAGCAACCTTACCATTAGACCTCAAACCTTCCAATTGGTACCTGAGGACATTGTCATTCTTTCATGATCTATATGATTGCTGCTGATACAAAATATTGCTTTATGAATGTTATAATATCTTTAATGTAGGTTTGCAATTGGGATCCTGAATGCAAGATCTCATAAGGATTGACAATAGTTTATGATAATTTCAAACTGTTTCAATTTTTTAGAAACATACTATTCACCCCCATTCCAATGTGTTCCAAACTGGTTCTTAACACACCACATTCTATTTTAAATAGACAATTTTAAAAATACAATTTTCATCATTAGGAGGGGATTTTATCATTCAAATGTGCATGTGATGCTGGCCTTTAAATAACAATTCAGTATTAATTTTAGTCAGTACTTTGTCAACATCAACTAATCTGAACATTTATCATTATAAATACTGGCATGCCTAAATTTGCATTTATGGAAATAAAGACAGGAAGGAAGCTACCTAACTCGTAATCATACACTGATTTACTAATATCATACTAATTACAAATTTAACATTACAACTGACAATGTGTTAGAATTTTCATAATTCCATAAAATGTAAGAAGTATATGATAAGAGCATTTTTAACATTCACATACACCATGCCTACTATAAAGGTTTTATTTATTATCAAGCCCATTTTATTCAACAACCTATATTTAGATTTTATTATTATTACATCCTATCCAATCGACAATTACTAATCTGTTCAATGCAGATCAGCCAGAGAAATGACAGAAAAGCCGTTCTGTGTTGCCACCGGCCGGGCTGGTCCAGTACTGTGCATTCACCAGGTGGCGCATCGTATTACCTTCCTGTCCAGACAGCGTGACATCATAGCATTTTCTTCATTTGGCAGGTGTACTGTGCAGACGGATTTTTATCAGCTCCTTATTTTTGTGGATATTTGTCAGAAAACTGCTAGTTTTGAAAATGTTTTAGTTCCAATGGATAACATTCAGTTTATAGATCATTATGGCTTCACCTGGGCAAAAATGTGGTGGATATGGCCATATTATGGCAGGTTTTGATAACCACCCTTATTGTGCAACATGCAGGGACAAAGGAAAGGGCAAGGATCCCTGTGTGGACAAGACCTGAATCCACTGATTGTAACTGTCTTACTACTGACCAGCATGCCCAACTTCCTACCCCCACCTATAAGAATAAGAAGGAGAAACGTGAAGCCAAGAAAATGGATGTTACATCTAAACCCACTAAGGACACACAGTTTCGGAAATAGGGGAAGTGGATGACCAGGGGAAGCTACAATCTCCTGGCTTTAGTGGCCCAGAAGAGAAGAAGGTAAAGAAGGTTTAGAAAGAGAAGGCTACAACTTCCAAGGCTAAGTTGTGTACAGACAAGTCTGCCCAGCCTATCCCAGGCAGTAGGAGGCAGGCCAAAGCCTCAACAGACACCAAGATTGCAGGGCTCGACTAGAAGAAGCCTTTGTGTCTTTGAAAGTCATGATTATGTTTACTTACATCTATTTTTGTTTTTAGTAAAATTATGTTGTTAGGCATGATCTTAATGTTTGTTTCAGCCACTACTGCTGATCACTATGGTACAGAAGGATTAAACATGGTTAGAAAGCAGCCACTAATAGAGGAGATATTGAAGAAATATTATCATGTGCTGGCAAGGAAACTACACCCAAAAACAAATGAGCACCCATTGCACGGATGCTTAATTACTTAGTTAAATTTTGGTAAATGCCTGTATCTTTTGTTCAGAATTGCTTCATAGGATATGAGCCATGATTTAAAATACCTCAACTAACAACATCACTGTTTACATACCATCCACACACTTGACCCCATAATATCCATCCTCACAGACATCACAGTGGCCTGTTTCATGATCACACAAACCTCTCTCACAATGTGCGGAACACTCTGAAATATCAGGAAAATTAAAGAAATAATATATATTTTCATATCTCTTTTCTGTTTAAGTTTTTCAAAGTGTTTCAGTGCAGAAATTTGCATTATGCAATTCACAATTTCTGATCTTTTTAATCTGGTACTAAAATACTTTTGTAAGTCAAAACCAATTGCCCATGCATCCATGAGTGGTTCATGAACTTACCTATCACAATCTAAGGGATACGTTTTGATCGCTCGTGATAGCAACCTTACCATTAGACCTCAAACCTTCCAATTGGTACCTGAGGACATTGTGATTCTTTCATGATCTATATGATTGCTGCTGATACAAAATATTGCTTTATGAATGTTATAATATCTTTAATGTAGGTTTGCAATTGGGATCCTGAATGCAAGATCTCATAAGGATTGACAATAGTTTATGATAATTTCAAACTGTTTCAATTTTTTATAAACATACTATTCACCCCCATTCCAATGTGTTCCAAACTGGTTCTTAACACACCACATTCTATTTTAAATAGACAATTTTAAAAATACAATTTTCATCATTAGGAGGGGATTTTATCATTCAAATGTGCATGTGATGCTGGCCTTTAAATAACAATTCAGTATTAATTTTAGTCAGTACTTTGTCAACATCAACTAATCTGAACATTTATCATTATAAATACTGGCATGCCTAAATTTGCATTTATGGAAATAAAGACAGGAAGGAAGCTACCTAACTCGTAATCATACACTGATTTACTAATATCATACTAATTACAAATTTAACATTACAACTGACAATGTGTTAGAATTTTCATAATTCCATAAAATGTAAGAAGTATATGATAAGAGCATTTTTAACATTCACATACACCATGCCTACTATAAAGGTTTTATTTATTATCAAGCCCATTTTATTCAACAACCTATATTTAGATTTTATTATTATTACATCCTATCCAATCGACAATTACTAATCTGTTCAATGCAGATCAGCCAGAGAAATGACAGAAAAGCCGTTCTGTGTTGCCACCAGCCGGGCTGGTCCAGTACTGTGCATTCACCAGGTGGCGCATCGTATTACCTTCCTGTCCAGACAGCGTGACATCATAGCATTTTCTTCATTTGGCGGGTGTACTGTGCAGACAGATTTTTATCAGCTCCTTATTTTTGTGGATATTTGTCAGAAAACTGCTAGTTTTGAAAATGTTTTAGTTCCAATGGATAACATTCAGTTTATAGATCATTATGGCTTCACCTGGGCAAAAATGTGGTGGATATGGCCATATTATGGCAGGTTTTGATAACCACCCTTATTGTGCAACATGCAGGGACAAAGGAAAGGGCAAGGATCCCTGTGTGGACAGACCTGAATCCACTGATTGCAACTGTCTTACTACTGACCAGCATGCCCAACTTCCTACCCCCACCTATAAGAATAAGAAGGAGAAACGTGAAGCCAAGAAAATGGATGTTACATCTAAACCCACTAAGGACACACAGTTTCGGAAATAGGGGAAGTGGATGACCAGGGGAAGCTACAATCTCCTGGCTTTAGTGGTCCAGAAGAGAAGAAGGTAAAGAAGGTTTAGAAAGAGAAGGCTACAACTTCCAAGGCTAAGTTGTGTACAGACAAGTCTGCCCAGCCTATCCCAGGCAGTAGGAGGCCGGCCAAAGCCTCAACAGACACCAAGATTGCAGGGCTCGACTAGAAGAAGCCTTTGTGTCTTTGAAAGTCATGATTATGTTTACTCACATCTATTTTTGTTTTTAGTAAAATTATGTTGTTAGGCATGATCTTAATGTTTGTTTCAGCCACTACTGCTGATCACTATGGTACAGAAGGATTAAACATGGTTAGAAAGCAGCCACTAATAGAGGAGATATTGAAGAAATATTATCATGTGCTGGCAAGGAAACTACACCCAAAAACAAATAAGCACCCATTGCACGGATGCTTAATTACTTAGTTAAATTTTGGTAAATGCCTGTATCTTTTGTTCAGAATTGCTTCATGGGATATGAGACATGATTTAAAATACCTCAACTAACAACATCACTGTTTACATACCATCCACACACTTGACCCCATAATATCCATCCTCACAGACATCACAGTGGCCTGTTTCATGATCACACAAACCTCTCTCACAATGTGCGGAACACTCTGAAATATCAGGAAAATTAAAGAAATAATATATATTTTCATATCTCTTTTCTGTTTAAGTTTTTCAAAGTGTTTCAGTGCAGAAATTTGCATTATGCAATTCACAATTTCTGATCTTTTTAATCTGGTACTAAAATACTTTTGTAAGTCAAAACCAATTGCCCATGCATCCATGAGTGGTTCATGAACTTACCTATCACAATCTAAGGGATACGTTTTGATCGCTCGTGATAGCAACCTTACCATTAGACCTCAAACCTTCCAATTGGTACCTGAGGACATTGTGATTCTTTCATGATCTATATGATTGCTGCTGATACAAAATATTGCTTTATGAATGTTATAATATCTTTAATGTAGGTTTGCAATTGGGATCCTGAATGCAAGATCTCATAAGGATTGACAATAGTTTATGATAATTTCAAACTGTTTCAATTTTTTATAAACATACTATTCACCCCCATTCCAATGTGTTCCAAACTGGTTCTTAACACACCACATTCTATTTTAAATAGACAATTTTAAAAATACAATTTTCATCATTAGGAGGGGATTTTATCATTCAAATGTGCATGTGATGCTGGCCTTTAAATAACAATTCAGTATTAATTTTAGTCAGTACTTTGTCAACATCAACTAATCTGAACATTTATCATTATAAATACTGGCATGCCTAAATTTGCATTTATGGAAATAAAGACAGGAAGGAAGCTACCTAACTCGTAATCATACACTGATTTACTAATATCATACTAATTACAAATTTAACATTACAACTGACAATGTGTTAGAATTTTCATAATTCCATAAAATGTAAGAAGTATATGATAAGAGCATTTTTAACATTCACATACACCATGCCTACTATAAAGGTTTTATTTATTATCAAGCCCATTTTATTCAACAACCTATATTTAGATTTTATTATTATTACATCCTATCCAATCGACAATTACTAATCTGTTCAATGCAGATCAGCCAGAGAAATGACAGAAAAGCCGTTCTGTGTTGCCACCAGCCGGGCTGGTCCAGTACTGTGCATTCACCAGGTGGCGCATCGTATTACCTTCCTGTCCAGACAGCGTGACATCATAGCATTTTCTTCATTTGGCGGGTGTACTGTGCAGACAGATTTTTATCAGCTCCTTATTTTTGTGGATATTTGTCAGAAAACGGCTAGTTTTGAAAATGTTTTAGTTCCAATGGATAACATTCAGTTTATAGATCATTATGGCTTCACCTGGGCAAAAATGTGGTGGATATGGCCATATTATGGCAGGTTTTGATAACCACCCTTATTGTGCAACATGCAGGGACAAAGGAAAGGGCAAGGATCCCTGTGTGGACAGACCTGAATCCACTGATTGCAACTGTCTTACTACTGACCAGCATGCCCAACTTCCTACCCCCACCTATAAGAATAAGAAGGAGAAACGTGAAGCCAAGAAAATGGATGTTACATCTAAACCCACTAAGGACACACAGTTTCGGAAATAGGGGAAGTGGATGACCAGGGGAAGCTACAATCTCCTGGCTTTAGTGGTCCAGAAGAGAAGAAGGTAAAGAAGGTTTAGAAAGAGAAGGCTACAACTTCCAAGGCTAAGTTGTGTACAGACAAGTCTGCCCAGCCTATCCCAGGCAGTAGGAGGCCGGCCAAAGCCTCAACAGACACCAAGATTGCAGGGCTCGACTAGAAGAAGCCTTTGTGTCTTTGAAAGTCATGATTATGTTTACTCACATCTATTTTTGTTTTTAGTAAAATTATGTTGTTAGGCATGATCTTAATGTTTGTTTCAGCCACTACTGCTGATCACTATGGTACAGAAGGATTAAACATGGTTAGAAAGCAGCCACTAATAGAGGAGATATTGAAGAAATATTATCATGTGCTGGCAAGGAAACTACACCCAAAAACAAATAAGCACCCATTGCACGGATGCTTAATTACTTAGTTAAATTTTGGTAAATGCCTGTATCTTTTGTTCAGAATTGCTTCATGGGATATGAGACATGATTTAAAATACCTCAACTAACAACATCACTGTTTACATACCATCCACACACTTGACCCCATAATATCCATCCTCACAGACATCACAGTGGCCTGTTTCATGATCACACAAACCTCTCTCACAATGTGCGGAACACTCTGAAATATCAGGAAAATTAAAGAAATAATATATATTTTCATATCTCTTTTCTGTTTAAGTTTTTCAAAGTGTTTCAGTGCAGAAATTTGCATTATGCAATTCACAATTTCTGATCTTTTTAATCTGGTACTAAAATACTTTTGTAAGTCAAAACCAATTGCCCATGCATCCATGAGTGGTTCATGAACTTACCTATCACAATCTAAGGGATACGTTTTGATCGCTCGTGATAGCAACCTTACCATTAGACCTCAAACCTTCCAATTGGTACCTGAGGACATTGTGATTCTTTCATGATCTATATGATTGCTGCTGATACAAAATATTGCTTTATGAATGTTATAATATCTTTAATGTAGGTTTGCAATTGGGATCCTGAATGCAAGATCTCATAAGGATTGACAATAGTTTATGATAATTTCAAACTGTTTCAATTTTTTAGAAACATACTATTCACCCCCATTCCAATGTGTTCCAAACTGGTTCTTAACACACCACATTCTATTTTAAATAGACAATTTTAAAAATACAATTTTCATCATTAGGAGGGGATTTTATCATTAGTGGTGTCCAGGCAGCACGCTTGTCAGTCCCTCCCCCTGGGGGGGTCGTATGGTCTGGTTGGACCTTAAGGTGTGCAGGTCTACTGTTATAGAGGTCAATGTTGTTTTAACATATTACTGTTCTTAAACCCCTTTGGGGACCTTGCTGAATTACTGGGTTGTTGTTAACTTGCCTGTGATTGGTTGGCCCAGAGTGAAGCCATAATTTGGGGTTTGTCCTTGCAGTATAAACTTGAAAGTCAAACTGGGTGGACATGAAAACTAAAAATTTGGACATGAAAACAAGAAATTTTATTTTGTGTGCTTCTTCTTGAAAGAGGAATTTACTTGGAGTTTTATTTGATTTTATGTAGTGACTTTTAACATTTTAATTTGTAACGTGTGATGTGCTCTATTGGACTAGAACTCATGAATTAGTGTATTTATTCACGTCAAGTGTACTGTGCATATTGGTGAAGTGTCAAGAACTAGGACTTGTTTGTGTGATGTTCACTCAACTATATCAACTATATCAACGCCGTGCTGATGATTGCTGAGAGTATTGTCATCTAGACGACCTCAGGCTTGCCTTGGCTAACCACAAAGGGACGGTCTAACCTATTTATTTCACCCTTGCTTTTACTGGAATTAGCCAAGCCAGATCTGATTTCGTCGTTGACAGCACCCTCAGGGAGTTGCTTCTTTGTAATTGTAGTGGAAAAAACTTATATATAACTGAAATATTGTGATTGTGTGAACGTTACTGTGATGGGGAAAGGGAAAACTTGGTGTAGACTTTGTGAGAAAAGACATTTTCCCCCAACAGGGAAGAGATGCCCTTTACAGCTGAATACAGAAGGTGGAGGAAGTTCTGTGCAGAAGCCTGGTAAGAAAAAAGACTCTCAGTTGAATCCTGTAACCAAGAGCCTGGCCGGGTCCGGGCGAAGCACCTCCACAAGCACTCCTAAGCGGGACTTATCTGTCAAGAGGGGTTTATCCCCCGGTCACACTGACCAGAGTGCCTCTGATAGTGCTGATTCAACTGCAGAGGACGGTGCCCACAGTGGGATTCAAGAGAAGATCTTGGCTGAGCTGCAGAGGATGGGGAGCAGGCTTGATCGTGTGGAAGACCAGATGGCAGGGACAGTAGCTGGACAGTCTAGTGTCAGGGACAAGAAGTTAAGTACTGTTAACAAGTGTAAAAGTAATAAAAAGTAAAAGGTCATACTGACGTGTTTGATACGTCAGATTCTTCTGATGATGAGTCAGATTTTCCTCCCCTGTCAGTTATCAGATCCTCAAAGGCCCTTCAGAAGAGAATTGATACGTCGATAGCGGACCTAGAGAAAGACCAAAAAGCTCAAGGTAATAGTAGTAGTGAAAAAATTAAATCAAAGAGGGGCGGGGTCGAGGTTATGGTTAACAAACGTGTTGCTTGGCCTCATGAGCATATTCTGGGGGGGGGGCAAGTCGCCAAAGATTGACATATGATCAACTCACCCTTTCTCAATTTGTGCAAGGTTTTGTAAAGAATATTCTGGACGAGAAAGACAAAAAATGTAAAGAAAAAATGTTATGTTATCTTGGGGATCTAATGGAAGATACAACCGATTTCAGTTGGGGTAGTGCGAAATCTGCACATGCGGTATTAATGTGTGAGATGGAGAGGGGGTCGGTTGACTGGTTTGATTCGGACAGAATCGACAGAATTCGTAGGGCTCATGCCCAACGCCACACTGTAAACACAAAACAAAGCTGGTCAAAAAATTTAGGCGGGGGTGGGCGTCCCTGGTTCTGTAAGGCCTTTCAGACAGGCCTTTGTCAGTCTAAAAAAGACCATGAAGTCAACGGCCGTCTGCATAAGCATATTTGTGCTTTCTGTTTGTCTCAAAACCGTTTCTTGCCTCACCCTGAGAAAGATTGTCATTTTGCAAAGAAAAATAGTGCTACAAAAAACGAGGGAGGGGCTGCTCAACACTGAGGTTGGGCAGCAAGTCTGAACATTGGGATAGTAACATTGTAAATGAAAGTAACATGATCAGTAGAAGTAACAATTTCAATGGCAATGTTAGTTTGCTGGAAAGACATGAACGTTCCAACAAACAAGTGGTTTGGACCAGAGTTTTTTATAGTTCACTTGTTAATAAAAGGAATGTCAGTAGTTTACTGGCCAGAGGTAACAAAGGTCGAACTATGGTCAAAGGTCATGTCAAGAGTAATCTTAAACCACAACACATGGAAGCTGTGAGATCTAGGGTAATCAACAGTCGTGTCAAACCTCAGGTGAGTCATACTTGTGTCAATACTAAGAACTACGTGACCCATGATGATATTGTACCACAGGGGGGGGCCCACGATGTGGGGGGGTCGCAACAAGAGGTCACACTGGACAGTGACACAGGTATGATTAGTGATTCACATATTGTGGAAAGCACAGGTCCTAGTGGTCATGCTGTCAGTAGTGTCAGACATATGTTGCCAAAAAATAGTATAGTTGCTGGTCCTCAGAACTTGGCTTTGCTTTATGATGTGAGTGTCGATTGGGATGAAAAATATTTAAATACTGTTTTTCCAAAAAGTGTGGCTGATATCCACAAAAATAGAAGTCCTTGTAAAGTATTTCAAGAATGGAGAAATCAAAGCAACTTTGACTTTGGTTTTATTCCCCTATCCCACTTCATCATGCCCAAAAATTGTGACTATGTGGCCCCTGCAGTTACTTGTCCATTTGAATTATATCACAGGGTCAAGAGTAGTGGCCACTTGAATTACATGGATTGCAGAATACCAGTAAGATCTCAACTTAATGTTAGGGCTTGGGAAGATATGACGGAGGGGTACTGGGATACACAACTCACCCACCTCATAAAGTTTGGCTTTCCACTTGATTTTAATAGGAGTTGTACTCTATACTCTGACCACAAAAATCATTCCTCTGCCCTTCAGCACATGTCTGATGTTGATGCATATCTCAAGGAAGAGACCCATCATGGGGCCATTTTGGGCCCGTTTGACAAAAATCCCATAGAGGGAACCCATGTTTCACCTTTCCTTACAAGAGATAAGAGTAATTCAAAAAACAGGCATGTGATCATTGACCTTTCATGGCCAAAACATAGCTCTGTAAATGCAGGCATAGATAAGAATTCTTATCTCGGTACCGACTTTGCCCTCACATTTCCTTCTGTAGATCACATCACAACTGAAATAAAACGTCTGGGTACTGCTGCTCACATCTATAAGGTAGATGTCAGTCGTGCGTTCAGACATATAAAGCTTGACCCTTCTGATATGGATCTGTTAGGTTTGGAGTGGCGTGACGTCACGTACGTCGACACTTGTTTGCCGTTCGGCGCGCGTCACGGGACGCAAATCTTTCAACGCGTCAGCGACGCCGTACGTTTCGGTATGCGTCGACGCGGCTATGACGTCATCAACTACGTGGACGATTTCATTGGTCTGGGCGTTCCGAGCGTCGCGCGTGCGTCGTTTGACGCGTTACGCGTCCTTTTGCGTCAGTTAGGCCTTGATGTGAGCCAGAAGAAGTTGATAGCCCCTAGCACCAAGGCTGTGTGCCTGGGTGTGGAGATTGATACTGTCAATCGTACTATCTCTATACCTCAAGAAAAATTGACAAAAATTCATGACATGGTCATTTTTGCTCTATGCGTCAACTTCAATCTTTGTTAGGCCACTTGATGTACATTCAAAAGTGTGTCAAACCATCTCACTTCTTTGTCAATAGAATGCTGGACCTGTTGCGTCGTAATTATGACGCCTCTTCTATTACTCTTGATCATGACTTTAAGAGAGATCTCAGGTGGTTCCAGTCCTTTCTTAGTCAGTACAATGGCACGTCATTTTTTGACCATAAGCCAATTCACCATGTTGTTGAACTTGATGCTTGTCTGGTGGGCTTGGGGGGCAGGTGTGGTCACCTTGTGTATCACCTTCCTATTGTGAAGCATTATGCCAACCTTACCATAGTACATTTGGAAATGGTCAATATTTTGGTGGCACTTCGTGTTTTTGCTCATCTGTGGTCAAAACAGCGAATTTTGGTCAAGTGTGATAACCAAGCAGTGGTTCATGTGTTAACCACTGGTCGTACTAAGGACGCTTTTTTAGCAGCCTGTGCAAGGAATATATGGCTAGTGTCTGCTCAGAGTGATGTGGAATTGTCATATAGGCATGTAATGGGCAGAGATAATGGGGTGGCAGATTTACTGTCAAGGTGGCAAAATACAACAGCACAACATATAGAGCTACAGAGTAAGATAGGGAGTCATTTATGGTTAAATGTTAGCTCCAAATTATTAGAAATTAACAATGAAATTTAAAATGCTGATGTTAACAGATTCTACCTTTGTTGCAGGTCAGAGGCGGCTGCTCCACTTGGTGGATGGAGCATCACAGAGAGTCAAGGCTGCCTTCCGCCCTAAAACTAGGAGATGCTACCAGCTGTTATTTCGTAATTTTGTGGGTTTCTGCTGTTTAGCTGATATTTTGATACAGGACGTTAGCTTGCATTCTGTAATGGCTTATCTTGAGTACTTAGCTCTAAATAAAGTGTCGGTACACATGGTTGCTAACAATGTTGCTGCTATTAAAGCTAATTTTGTAATGTATGGCATTGATCATTCTGTGATGGAACATCCTAGAGTTAAATATTTTCTGAAATCAATGAGAATTAACAGACCACTGTCTGTCCCTGTTCGAAATGTCATGTCCCTTCAAAATTTGGTGGACATTGTCCACTTGTGTGACAACATTCTTTTTGGTTCTGTCTTTAAAGCGGTATTTCTCATTGCCTTTTTTGGATTTTTGCGGATTTCCAACATCGCTCCACATTCCATTGCTTCCTTTGACCCTACCAGACATTTAACTCCATCTGATGTAAAAATTTCCAAAAATTTCATGAATCTGGCCATTAAGTGGTCCAAAACTAATCAAAATAGGGACAAAATTCATTATATTACTTTGCCCATACTTAGGTCCCATCCTCTTTGCCCTGTGTCTGCATTGAAGAATGCTTTAAGTTTGTACTCCCCTTCCCCACTCGATCCACTGTTTCAAATCAGGACTGTCTCAGGTTGGACTGTCTTGACTGATTCTCGTATCAGAAAAGTCCTGTCTAGATTGAATAAAAAAATGGGTTTATGTGCTAATTATTTCACTTTTCACTCCTTCCGGCGTTCAGGAGCTACTTTGGCTTTTGATGCCCATGTGCCTTTGCAAAGTATCAAGTCACATGGCTCCTGGACGTCGGACTGTGTATGGACATACATACAGCAAAACAAAAGTTCTACTAGAGATATTGCTCTATCGCTTGCTCGTGTTATTAATAATGCTTAATACTACTCCTATTGGGCCTTTGAGGGTTTTTATGAAAGTTGGTTGCTTCAATTGTAACATCATGTTTACCTTATGGTCGTCCGGCTGCGCTGCAGCCGTGGGGGGTTCCAGTAACATCTCCTTATACCCTCTGGTCTTGGGTTTGAATCTTTACTGACAGGGGTAGTCTTATATGATTCTATTTAGTAACTGCACTTGTGGTGCTTTAGTATTTCATATTGGGGCATGGGGGAGACATGTACTCCTGCCTCGGTTAGTAAATTTTCAAGTAACTGGTAATTTCATGCCTGGCATGAGTACTACTAGTAAAGGTTTATCTTCATGTTCAGCATGAGTAGTATTGTTACTTGTGCTGTGTTAGTAATATGACTTAATCAGTTCAGCATTAGCATGGATTGTGTGGTTCACCATGCTGTGTTGGTAATGTTTCAGTATTGGTAATTGGACTGAACTGAGAGTCTGAAGTCTTGAGATGGTTCTGAGTAGTCTTAGTCACTTGTGTAATCGATTGAGTCTGTAATATACTAAATAGTATAGCTTTTATATATCTTAGTATTTTACTGTAACTGTATATCTTATACTATTGTTGTATTATAATAAACTATATCCTGCACCCTTGTTGTTTGTACCCCAGGGGGGGGGGACTGTCATTCAAATGTGCATGTGATGCTGGCCTTTAAATAACAATTCAGTATTAATTTTAGTCAGTACTTTGTCAACATCAACTAATCTGAACATTTATCATTATAAATACTGGCATGCCTAAATTTGCATTTATGGAAATAAAGACAGGAAGGAAGCTACCTAACTCGTAATCATACACTGATTTACTAATATCATACTAATTACAAATTTAACATTACAACTGACAATGTGTTAGAATTTTCATAATTCCATAAAATGTAAGAAGTATATGATAAGAGCATTTTTAACATTCACATACACCGTGCCTACTATAAAGGTTTTATTTATTATCAAGCCCATTTTATTCAACAACCTATATTTAGATTTTATTATTATTACATCCTATCCAATCGACAATTACCAATCTGTTCAATGCAGATCAGCCAGAGAAATGACAGAAAAGCCGTTCTGTGTTGCCACCAGCCGGGCTGGTCCAGTACTGTGCATTCACCAGGTGGCGCATCGTATTACCTTCCTGTCCAGACAGCGTGACATCATAGCATTTTCTTCATTTGGCGGGTGTACTGTGCAGACGGATTTTTATCAGCTCCTTATTTTTGTGGATATTTGTCAGAAAACTGCTAGTTTTGAAAATGTTTTAGTTCCAATGGATAACATTCAGTTTATAGATCATTATGGCTTCACCTGGGCAAAAATGTGGTGGATATGGCCATATTATGGCAGGTTTTGATAACCACCCTTATTGTGCAACATGCAGGGACAAAGGAAAGGGCAAGGATCCCTGTGTGGACAGACCTGAATCCACTGATTGCAACTGTCTTACTACTGACCAGCATGCCCAACTTCCTACCCCCACCTATAAGAATAAGAAGGAGAAACGTGAAGCCAAGAAAATGGATGTTACATCTAAACCCACTAAGGACACACAGTTTCGGAAATAGGGGAAGTGGATGACCAGGGGAAGCTACAATCTCCTGGCTTTAGTGGTCCAGAAGAGAAGAAGGTAAAGAAGGTTTAGAAAGAGAAGGCTACAACTTCCAAGGCTAAGTTGTGTACAGACAAGTCTGCCCAGCCTATCCCAGGCAGTAGGAGGCCGGCCAAAGCCTCAACAGACACCAAGATTGCAGGGCTCGACTAGAAGAAGCCTTTGTGTCTTTGAAAGTCATGATTATGTTTACTCACATCTATTTTTGTTTTTAGTAAAATTATGTTGTTAGGCATGATCTTAATGTTTGTTTCAGCCACTACTGCTGATCACTATGGTACAGAAGGATTAAACATGGTTAGAAAGCAGCCACTAATAGAGGAGATATTGAAGAAATATTATCATGTGCTGGCAAGGAAACTACACCCAAAAACAAATAAGCACCCATTGCACGGATGCTTAATTACTTAGTTAAATTTTGGTAAATGCCTGTATCTTTTGTTCAGAATTGCTTCATGGGATATGAGACATGATTTAAAATACCTCAACTAACAACATCACTGTTTACATACCATCCACACACTTGACCCCATAATATCCATCCTCACAGACATCACAGTGGCCTGTTTCATGATCACACAAACCTCTCTCACAATGTGCGGAACACTCTGAAATATCAGGAAAATTAAAGAAATAATATATATTTTCATATCTCTTTTCTGTTTAAGTTTTTCAAAGTGTTTCAGTGCAGAAATTTGCATTATGCAATTCACAATTTCTGATCTTTTTAATCTGGTACTAAAATACTTTTGTAAGTCAAAACCAATTGCCCATGCATCCATGAGTGGTTCATGAACTTACCTATCACAATCTAAGGGATACGTTTTGATCGCTCGTGATAGCAACCTTACCATTAGACCTCAAACCTTCCAATTGGTACCTGAGGACATTGTGATTCTTTCATGATCTATATGATTGCTGCTGATACAAAATATTGCTTTATGAATGTTATAATATCTTTAATGTAGGTTTGCAATTGGGATCCTGAATGCAAGATCTCATAAGGATTGACAATAGTTTATGATAATTTCAAACTGTTTCAATTTTTTAGAAACATACTATTCACCCCCATTCCAATGTGTTCCAAACTGGTTCTTAACACACCACATTCTATTTTAAATAGACAATTTTAAAAATACAATTTTCATCATTAGGAGGGGATTTTATCATTCAAATGTGCATGTGATGCTGGCCTTTAAATAACAATTCAGTATTAATTTTAGTCAGTACTTTGTCAACATCAACTAATCTGAACATTTATCATTATAAATACTGGCATGCCTAAATTTGCATTTATGGAAATAAAGACAGGAAGGAAGCTACCTAACTCGTAATCATACACTGATTTACTAATATCATACTAATTACAAATTTAACATTACAACTGACAATGTGTTAGAATTTTCATAATTCCATAAAATGTAAGAAGTATATGATAAGAGCATTTTTAACATTCACATACACCATGCCTACTATAAAGGTTTTATTTATTATCAAGCCCATTTTATTCAACAACCTATATTTAGATTTTATTATTATTACATCCTATCCAATCGACAATTACCAATCTGTTCAATGCAGATCAGCCAGAGAAATGACAGAAAAGCCGTTCTGTGTTGCCACCAGCCGGGCTGGTCCAGTACTGTGCATTCACCAGGTGGCGCATCGTATTACCTTCCTGTCCAGACAGCGTGACATCATAGCATTTTCTTCATTTGGCGGGTGTACTGTGCAGACGGATTTTTATCAGCTCCTTATTTTTGTGGATATTTGTCAGAAAACTGCTAGTTTTGAAAATGTTTTAGTTCCAATGGATAACATTCAGTTTATAGATCATTATGGCTTCACCTGGGCAAAAATGTGGTGGATATGGCCATATTATGGCAGGTTTTGATAACCACCCTTATTGTGCAACATGCAGGGACAAAGGAAAGGGCAAGGATCCCTGTGTGGACAGACCTGAATCCACTGATTGCAACTGTCTTACTACTGACCAGCATGCCCAACTTCCTACCCCCACCTATAAGAATAAGAAGGAGAAACGTGAAGCCAAGAAAATGGATGTTACATCTAAACCCACTAAGGACACACAGTTTTGGAAATAGGGGAAGTGGATGACCAGGGGAAGCTACAATCTCCTGGCTTTAGTGGTCCAGAAGAGAAGAAGGTAAAGAAGGTTTAGAAAGAGAAGGCTACAACTTCCAAGGCTAAGTTGTGTACAGACAAGTCTGCCCAGCCTATCCCAGGCAGTAGGAGGCCGGCCAAAGCCTCAACAGACACCAAGATTGCAGGGCTCGACTAGAAGTGGTCTGGCCGATTCAGTTGCCTTGAAGCTTTGTTACTGGCTAGGACACTGGATAAGGAACACTTTCCAGACAGTGGAGGTAGCACCCAGCCATTCTCCACCAGTTGTCTGACTGAGTTCAGGTTGACATCTACGTAGAGGAAGGGGAGTTATCTGAAGATCAGGATGCAACTATCACAGACCCAGACCAATCTCTCTCTCAGGAGCAAAAATACAGAGACCAGAAGGGGATTTGGTTGAACATGGGATGGTCACACATCCCGGATCTGGACACTTTTGCTGCTATCTCTGACAATAACCCTTTACCAGCCCTAAGAAGTAAGTTCCACGGAATGTGTTGATGCAAACCGACAATTGACTATGCATGAAATGAAGTAGATTGAATATCACCTTGGTTGAATGTTATCTCTCCCATAGTTCAGAAGCCGGTGGCCTACTCAAGGACCAATTCTTGAGACAAGTAAAATCCCAAGTGGTTCGGGCTGTTTTCTGACCAGAGGGGTGACTCCAGTGCTGTGTCTTCATGGAGTACTGATGCCTCTTGTCTCAACAGCAGCTACAGTAGAATCTCCAGACAAGCCGGATTAGCCTAAACCCCACCTACATTGTACCATATTTCTGAAGAGACACTGGGCAAGCGGGAGAAGTCAGCAAGGGAGGAGACAGTAACATGTAACTGCTAGTTTTAACAGATCCCTGTTCAAAGATGCTCTAGGTTGCTGTTGCAGTCATGGGGTAAGCGCGGTAGCAAGTACCGGTTGCTTTGAAGTTGCACCAGGAAAAGAGAAAAAATTTTACTAAATAACAAATTTATTTAACAATTAAAAATAATGATGACAGTTAACTAAGATGCTCCCAACAGTACATACAATGATACAGTAATGAAACCAATTTGACCTGGCCATAATCCTAACCATGTAACTAAGAGTTAAATTTGTCCACTCTATCCAGCAATCTGTCGTGTGATCCATCCGTTGTCCACTAACACACAAATATCTGTATCTTGTGATCTGTTCAATATCTGCTAATGCAAAATGTCCTTATCCTGTGATCCTTTCAATGTCCAACAACACAAAATGTCTGTATACAGATATTCAGAAAAGGTTCCACAACGATGCTAAAATATGGACAATATCCAAAATCCAGTAAATCTACTCTCTGATAGATCCACACACTATATATATATGTAAAGAATGTCCACAATACAGCAAATCTACTCTCTGGTAGATTCAGACACTGTATCCAGTTCACTTCAGTAAGAGTTCAATCACAAAATATAAACAACACAAGTTTATACCCACTTGACAGTAGTTCTAAGACACCTTTAACTTTCCTTATAGCCAGTGGGAACTATGTTCAATCTGTGGTCAGATGTACAGCAACTCTAATAATAATTCTAATTCAAATATTATTTTTACAATGAATAATCTCCATCTAAAATGAGTAAAACCAGAAAACTATAATCAGAAACCTGAAACATAGCAAGGGTCAGTGCCACGGAGAGAAACCGGGGAAAGCAGAAAATAAGGGGGATATGCTTGTGCAAAAAATAGGTTTTGAGCTTTTTTGTTTGTTTGTTTATTTGGGGTTTTACGTCGCTTTCAACACTGTATAGGTCCTATAACGACGGGTAGTTGGAAGGGCAGAGGAAACCAGTACATATAGTTCGCTAGGGTTCTGTACTGTAAACTGCCGACCAATGGCAAGCAACTACCAGCTTTCCCACTTACGGCCATGACGGGGATCGAACCCCGGCCGCAGAGGTGGGAGGCGAGAGTGTTACCACTCTGCCACCGTGGCCCCTTTGAGCTTTTTTGAGAGAAGTGGCAGAACATACATCATCAGGTAAATCATTCAAAATATTTGGAACATCATAAGCAAAGCTGATGCCAAAATACTTAGAAGACTTCCATATTAAAGTGGCAAAGTGGGGAACCTCAAGGAACATACCTTCAGAATGGCTTTTGCATGTGTTTAGACACTCAGTCTGGGTTTAAGAAAAGGTGCAAAATATTTTGGATAACCACTTTGTAGAAACTGTACACCAGTAAGACATTCTTGAATATGGAACGGTGTTCAATAGGCAGCCAATGGAGAGAGTGTTCCTAACAGGAGTGATGTGTGAGTACTTAGTGATGTTGGTAACAATTCTAGCCAGACTATTTTGAACACATTGCAGCTTACGAAGATCAATAGCTGAAAGACTCCTAAACAAGGAATTACACTAGTAAAGTTGACTCCCAACCAAAGCATTCGCAGCCATAAGAGCAGCATGATGTGTTAGGTAACCTCTGAGATGCTTAATATCCCTGATTTGTGCAAAACAGGACTTGCAGATATTTTGGACATGCCTCTAATAGAAACAATGAATTTGGTTTTATCAGGGTTAACCTTCAACTTATTTGCACACAACCACCTTTCAACTTGTTAAAAGCATGAGTCAAATTCTTATATATAACTGCGTATCATCTGCATAACAGTGGAAACCTATGCTGGGATGATTTTGAATGTGTTTGATGAGAGGAGTAGTATATAAGGAAAAGTGTAAAAAGGACCTAGGACAGAGCCCTGGGGCACCAAACAAGAGCTTCTTCTCATCAGAGAGGATAGAGCCAATTTTAACACACTGCAAACGATCAGAGAGGTATTACTACACGTGGCTAATCTATGTCGCATAAGTTACTACCATCTCCGGGAACTACGAAGGGTCCGCAGGTACTTAAATCATGAAACAGCTGTAAAGGTGGCAAATGCCTTGGTAAGCAGTCGTCTGGATTACTGTAACTCACTGCTTTACAACACAAAAAAAGGCATATACTAGCAGACTACAGAGAGTTCAAAATGCCTTATGTCGGACGGTGTGCAAGCTAAATAAATACTGTCATGTTACACCCTTCCTCCACAAACTACACTGGCTTTCCATTCATTACCGTATATTGTTCAAATATAATCTCCTCATTTATAAAGCAATACATTTCAGCCAACCTCCATATCTCTCCGATCTAATTAGGTGGAGTGATCTCACACGGGGCAATCGCCTATCAAATTCCTCATCTAAACCAAATAAACGCTCAGGGCTACGCAGTTTCATAGCAGGGGCTCCCACAGAGTGGAACAAGCTTCCTCAAGCCATCAGAACCACAGAAAGCATTTCTGGTTTCAGGAAACAGTTGAAAACATACCTTTTTAGATTGGCTTATCCTCCACCATAGCCGGACGCTAATATGGAAACGGACGTCTTTCTGGAACTGGACTATCACTTTTTGCACATCAGCGCCTTAGAGGATGTTTACATCAATTTCGGCGCTATATACGTGTTTCTTACTTACTACTACTACTACTTACTTGAACCAATTCAAAACTACGCCACCAATGCCAAACCAAGAACTCAAACAATCTAGGAGTGTGCTACAGTCAATTGTATCAAATGCTGCCGATTGGCCAAGCAGCACAACAGCAATGGCCTCACTTACCAGAACAAGATGCACGTCATTTTTAATTGACAGCAGTGCACTTTCGGTTGAGTGACCTAACTTATAAGCTGATTGTTAGACATTCTCAAGTCCATCTGAACAGACAGTCATTTAATTGGGAGGCAACCATGTGCTCGACAAGGTTATAATTAACTTGAAAATAAACACTGTTTACAGGTGGTTTCCCCAAATCTATAAATAGATCAGTATAGTAGAACTATTGGGGTGATAGAAGCTTGAAGGAATTTTGTAGAATGTATGAAGAATACAAAAACCATTGATAACTCAATAACACTATAGGGCAACACACAAACACAATGCTTTTCAAACATTAAATCATGCCTTGGTACATTGCTTATATATGTAACAGTTGCTAGGCTTTTGTTCATTGATTAAATTTTCAGCACTAGCAGCTGCTAGACCTTTGACACTGGAATCTTCTTTACAATATTTTCATTGGAAAGAAAAAACTGATGCATATCCCTGTGAGTCAAGTGTGAATATTGTAAATCACAACTATTTTTCTAGAATTTGGCAAGCATTCCTTGTATCATTGGGTCCAAGGGGGTAAGCTATTGTAGCAAAATTAGACAAGTGTTGTGGACTGATGATGTCCAAAACGTAATAACCTCTAGTCCCTTTTGGGGTTAGGATATCTTTAAAATGTAGTAAAGATCTGTGGAGCACTGCAAGCTTCTAAACAAAGAAAAAACTCTTTGCAATTCAGATGCTGACCAAAACTTTTTCTGCTCCACTTTGTTTTCAATACACACAGAATTTGGACACAAATAGAATTTGTGGACCATCCACAACCTCCACTGCTGTCTAGAGTTTTGTACAGGTTGGGCGTGTATGACTGTAATATCAGTCTTTATGGGCTGGTGTTGAAATGTAAAGGTCATGGCTCTCATGCTGATTTTTCAGTGTCCGTGATTTGAAGTGACACAGAGTATCTCTACTCTCCTAAATAACATAAGAGTCTGTTGCATAATATATTTTCAAACAAGTGTTATGTGTATTCCAAAGTTCGGATGGACACATTGTTGTAGATTACTCTGGCAAATGTTACATGATCATGATGAAAGTTCACAACCAAAGTCCAAGTAGAAAGTATATAAACTCATTATACACATGATTTTCACAAATTCCTTAGCTAGTTTAACATCTTCCAAAGAACAATGTGTCATCGTCAAAGATTTTAATATGTGTATCTGACAACAATGTGCAATTAAAACCGCATCTTGGTGGAATATATGCAAGTCAAGGTATCTTTTATCTGTATATTTACATCACAATGGAATCAACTTGACTTTTAATTTAATCAATGCAAAATATAGAAAAGGTATACAAGTGTTCTTTTTTTGCTGTATGAGGGCTTAAAAGCTATACTAAAAGTTATATGTCAGTAGCATCATAAATCCCCACAGGAGAGAGGTACTATGAAATTAACCAACTTAAAAACAACTGACCTTTTTTGTTGGCATAAGCTGATGAATTGCATCTTAAGTAGCATTTTCCAATGTTGTCAAAACTAGTCCCAATATATTGCAAATATGGCAATGTTTGGAATTATTGTAGTTAAAATTTTAGATTGAGTGTGAAATGGCTGAAAATCCTGAAAAAAAGTGCCTAGTACTCACTTGGTCCTGCAAAAAGAGGTCTGACATGTATTTACCATTAGAAAGAAAATATAAAAGTAGCTAAATAACTTTTCTCATGAAAAAATATAACTATGATAGTTTGTGAGAGAGTGACCTAATACCCCACATGGGGTCACTGGCTCTGTAGACCCCCCTGTATATGGTTTCCTATTTAAAGTTAGTACAATCTATAGATATAAAAAATAATACAGTAAGCAGGTTCAAAACGCTGATCTAAGAACATTGCGCATTTGAAAACCTTAGAAGTGTTCTACGCCGGCGTAGTTTCCTAAGTGAGGTCCTAATCTGTGTACACTGATGGGGCGAAGTGTTTCAACAGAAACACTTTAGCTTCCGCCTGGCTTCAACCTGAGCATTGAGAACCTAGGACAAGGACACCATCAAACAGTGAAATGTTTAATTCAGAGCCCGCAACATATCTAGGGTGCATATAAAACAATCTCTTTGAGGTTGCATTCACAGCCTACAAAGGCAAACACCAATCTAGGTCATGAAGAAGAAGCCTTTGTGTCTTTGAAAGTCATGATATTTAATGTTTACTTTCATCTATTTTTGTTTATAGTAATTATAGTGTTAGGCATGATCTTTAATGTTTGTTTCAAACACTACTGCTCATCACTATGGTACAGAAGGACTAAACATGGTTAGAAAGCAGCCACTAATAGAGGAGATATTGAAGAAATATTATCATGTGTTGGCAAGGAAACTACACCTAAAAACAAATAAGCACCCATTCCATGGATGCATAATTACTTAGTTAAATTTTGGTAATTGCCTGTAACTTTTGTATCTAGTTCAGACTTACTTCATAGGATATGAGACATGTTTCATACATATTGTTTAAAAGTGTTTGTAAATGATGACCCGATGACCAAATTATTGCTTTTCTTCTCCTGCTATGATTTAGAATATCTCAACTAACAACATTACTGTTTACATACCATACACACACTTGACCCCATAATAGCCGTCCTCACAGACATCACAGTGGCCTGTTTCATGATCACACAAACCTCTCTCACAATGTGCAGAACACTCTGAAATATCAGGAAAATTAAAGAAATAATGTATATTTTCATATCTCTTTTCTGTTTAAGTTTTTCAAAGTGTTTCAGTGTAGACATTTGCATTATACAATCTGTAATTTCTGATTTTTTTTTCATCTGGTACTAAAATATTTTTGCAAGTCAAAACCAATCGTCCATGCATGAGGAAAAAAAGCTGAAAAAAGGGTAACAAAGAGACACATTTTTTTCATTTATTGCTCTAAATGAACACGCATGTTGCTTAGAATGGAGAGTTGATTATAGAAAAGCATGTGACAGGCTCAAATGAAGTTAGCATTGAACAGAGTTAACAAAGTGAGCAGTGTTGCTTCCATCAACAAGATTGTGCACAGGACTCAGTAGTAAGGATTGATGGGCTAGAAATTTATTGCTAGGTGGGTAAGAGGGCAAATGTGCCTCCATAAGTGGTTCATGATCCTACCTGTCACAATCTAAGGGATAAGTTTTGATCGCCCTTGATAGTAACCTTACCATTAGACCTCAAACCTTCCAATTGGTACCTGAGGACATTCTGATTCTCTCCTGATCTATATGATTGTTCCTGTACAAAATATTGCTTTATGAATGTCACAATATATTTAATGTAGGTTTGCAATTGGGGTCCTGATTGCAAGATCTCATCAGGATTGATAATAGTTTGTGATAATTTCAAACTGTTTTGATTTCTGAGAAACATACTATTCACCCCCATTTCTGCAAAAAGTCTATAAAATAGGGTCTCTGTGGGCATTTTACAGATTTTAAGGTGTCCTTAAAAGTAACAGACTTAAAATTTTTCACAGTCTTAGGGTACGTGTAGAGGTTATATCTACTATAGTTACAGACTTGACAAACATACCACTTTTAAGTTATAGGGGAAAATATAGGAAAAACTTTAAAAACTTGGTCTTTATGGGCCTCAAAAACAATTTTCACCTGAACATAAAGTCTTAATTTTTGGTATATATAAGGAAAATATAAAATTTGAGGCAGATAAGCCACATAGTTTGTGACCTAGAGTCCATTAAGTGTCAAAAAGTCAAATTTCTGACCTTAAGGTGGCCATAAGTTCTTTATTATTGAGAGTTTAAGGTCACCTTAAAATACGATTCCTCTCCTGACCCAAATACATGTGTGTGCCAAGTTTGAACAAAATCCATAAAGCATTTTTGAGTTATCGCACACACAAGTCAAAACGTATGGCGATGGCAGCAGCGGAACGATGGACCTGAAACCAATATATCCCCGACTTTCTTCTGAAGATATAATTAGGAGGGAATTTCATCATTCAATTGTGGATGTGATGCTGGCCTTTAAATAACCATTCAGTATTAATTTTTAGTCATTACTTTGTCAACATCCACTAATCTGAGCATTTATTATTATAAATACTGGCATGCCTAAATTTGCATTCATGGAAATAAAGACAGGAAGGTACGTAACTTCTAATCATACACTGATTGCATACCAATTACAAATTTAACATTACAAGTGACAATATGTTAAGAATTTTCATAATTCCATAAAATGTAAGAAGCCTACAATAAGAGTATTTTTAACATTCACATACACCATGCCTACTATAAAAGTTTTTATTATCAAGCCCATTTGTATTCAAGAACCTATATTTAGATTTTATTATTATTACATCCTATCCAATGGACAATTACTAATCTGTTCAATGCAGACCGGCCGGCCAAATGACAGAAAAGCTGTCCTGTGTTTCCACCGGCCAGGCCAGTCCAGTACTGTGCATTCACCAGGTGGCGCATTGTACTTCCTTCCTGTCTAGACAGCGTGACGTCATAGCATCTTTTTCGTTTGGCGGGTGTAGTATGCATAGATCAGTGTAGAGATAATTATGGCTTCACCTGGGCAGAAGTGTGGTGGATGTGGCCATATTATGGCAGGTTTCAATAACCAATCTTATTGTGCAACATGCAGGGGAAAAGGAAAGGGCAAGGATCCCTGTGTGGAAAGACCTGAATCCACTGATTGTAACTGTCTTACTACTGACCAGCATGCTCAACTTCCTATCCCCAGCTATAAGATTAAAAAGGAGAAACGTGAAGCCAAGAAAATGGATGTTACATCTACACCGAATAAGGACGCACTCAATCGTTCCCTTGTGGACCCACCTTCAGTAATAGGGGGAGTGGACGGCCAGGGGATGCTGCAGTCTCCTTGTTTTAGTGGTCCAGAAGAGAAGGTAAATAAGGTGGAGAAAGAGAAGGCTACAACTTCCAAGGCCAAGTCGTGTGCAGACAAGACTGCCAAGCCCGTCCCAGACATTAGCAGGACGGCCAAAGCCTCAACAGATGCCAAGATTGCAGGGCTCGACTAGAAGTGATCTGGCGGATTCAGCCGCCTTGACGATTTATTACTGGCTAGGACACTGGATAAGGAAACCACTTTCCAGACAGTGAAGGTAGAGCCCAGCCATTCTCCACCAGCTGTATGACTAACTCCAGGTTGATATCTACGTAGAGGAAGGGGAGTTATCTGATGATCAGGATGCAACTATCACAGACCCTGACCAATCTCTATCTCAGGAGCAAACATACAGAGACCAGGAGGGGGATTCAGTTGAACATGGGGTGGTCACACATCCCAGATCTGGACACTTTTGCTGCTACCTCTGACGAAACCCCTTTGCCAGTCCAAATGCAAACCGACAATTGACTATGCAGGAAATTGAGTAGATTGAACATCACCTTGGTTGAGTTTTCTCTCTCCCATAGTTTCAGAAGCTGGTGGCCTACTCAAGGACCAATTCCTAAGACCAGTAAAATCCCAAGCCAAGTGGTATGAGCTGTTTTCCGACCAGAAGGGTGACTCCTTGGGCAAGTGGGAGAAGTCGGCAAGGGAGGAGACAGTAACATGTACCCAGGCTGCTAGTTTTAACAGATGCCTGTTCAAAGTCCAACAAGGAATGCAGGAATAGTTAAGGGTGATACGCTCTAAAAGCAAAGGAAAAAGTGCCTTGAAAGTGTGTAGAGCCTCAGACGAACTGATGGACTTTAATAGTAGTATCAACCAGGCTGTTCTGGAGACAATGGAACACCTCACAGATTTGGTTTTGTCTCCATGGAAAATCTAACACTGGCCAGTAGAGACTCCTGTCTCTCTCATTTGTGTTAAACCAAATACCCTGGCAGTATTGGGAACTGCTCCCCTACAACTAGCCACCCTCTTTCCAGAGGACATACTGAAGCATGCTGAGGAAAATATTGCTAACTATGAAAACAAGGGGCACTCCTCACGTGGTAAGGGTCAGTACTACCCCTATGAATGCTTGGAAAGAAAGACTGAGAAAAGATCTGAGAAACCTAAGGAAGAATATCTGTGGCAAGAGTCGGAGTAGGAAACCCAAGGGTCGGTCACTGTACTACACTTCCCGACCAGCCAAGGGTCAGCAGTTGCATAAATGACAATTACTGTGTAGACAAGTTACAGGTGCGACTGGTTGTCGGGAGCAAAGAAACTGTTTCTTCACCAGAGACTCCAGAAAGGACATTAGACATTCAGCACCACGGACTCAAATTGTAAACATTTCTGTTGTAAACCGTGTACTTTTTGCAGAAGGGCATTCGCAAAAGAAAGATATAAGTCCCATTGTTGTAAATTGTTACAAACAAAGAGAATAAAATTATTTGAAAGATGTTCCTGTGTTGCTCAAGTGTCTTTTGTCAAACCTACAACAAATGCCCAAGCTGTTACCTTAAATCCACCTGTAGGGGCGAGACTACAAAGCTTTTGAAAAACTTGGGAGACTCTGGGTGCCGGTCTGAAAGTTTTGAACATACTAACACATGGGTTATGTTCACCCGGCTGAACTTGACAAGGTCACCGAGAGTCATAAACTGCTATGTCAATCTTCACAGGAATGTCTACCTGTTAAAGGCATTGTATCAGCTTGTGGACAAAAATGCAGTAGAGCTGGTCCAAAACCAAAAATTTCTGGATTTTTTCATTCAACTTTTCTTGGTGTCCACACCAAACAACCAGTGGCGACCTACACTAGATCTGAGCAATCTGAACCAATTTCTAAAGGTAGCGAAATTCAAAATGGAGACACCAGAAACCATCAGAACCTCCCTCCAACAAGGGGAGTGGGTTACCTCAATAGATTTCAAGGATGCCTACTTCCACATACCAATACAGAAACAGTCCAGGAGATTTCATACCCACAGCAGGTCATATCAGTTCAAAGCACTGCCATTGGGACTGTCCACAGCTCCCATGCAATTCACTGTAATAACAAAGAAGGTCAAACTGATAAGAATCCACCAGTACCTAGACGACTGGCTGGTGAGGGCCAGATCCCACCAGGCTTGTCTCCAGTATACCCAAGATCTAGTAAGAATGTGTCACAATCTAGATTGGCTACTGAATTTAGAAAGATTATAGCTGGAAGCCAAGCAAGTGTTCGACTTTGTAGGTTACCTACATTGTGGCTGGTCTGACTGACACCGAACCGGTGGCAGACTCTTCAAAAGAATATTCTAGTACTACTCTCCCGACTGGCGTGTCCGGTCTGACATCTCATGTCTTTGATAGGTCTGTTAACAGCCACAGAGAAACAAGTTCACCTTGGCCGGCTGCACATGAGACCCATACAAGACAAGATAGTTCTTGTGGCAACCGACAACACCACAGTTGAGTCATACATAAACAAAGAGGGAGGCATGAGGCTGGCACACTTTGTGCCGTACTCTGGAGAATCCAAACCTGGTGTACCAGAAAACAGGTGACTCTACAAGCCCAACACATTCCAGGCCAGCTGAATGTGGTAGCAGATAAGTTATCCAGGCTAGGCCAGACCATCCATACCGATGGTCTCTCCTCCCAGTGGTCTTCCAGTCAATATGCAGTGTGGCACCGGCATTAGACAGACCTTTTTGCCACGAGGTTCAACAAGTTACCTCTGTCTGTGTCACTGGTACTGGATCCCCTGGCCTTGAGTGGACACACTCAGTCTGCCTTATAAGGATCTGCCTGCATATGCTTTCCCACCAGCGGCCATTTGGGGCAAAGTGGTGGAGAAGCTGCAGGACTGCTCAGTCAAGAGAATCATTCTGATTGCTACAGGGTAGCCAAATATGCTTTGGTTCTGGGACTTAGTGGTCATGTCCAACCAAATCCTACTCAGCCTGACCAATCTGCCCAATCTTCTAATCTTCTAACCTTTCAATCAGACTCCTCACAGGAATCTGTCAAGCTTAAAGTTCCATACTTGGCTCCTAGAGCCTCAGCTATCAAAGAGCAGGGCTTCTCCGAGGCAGTGGCAGCACGAATCGAGGATCAACCAGATCACTCTATGAGGCAAAGTGGACCATTTTAACAAAGTGGTGCCTCAGTAACCAGGTGGACTTCAGGGCAACCCCTATAAAGCCAATAGCCGACTTCCTACTATACCTATTTCAAGTAAGGAAGTTACAACCAAGCACCATTGATGGCTACAGATCAGCCATTGCTGACAAACTAGGGAATTCCTCCATTAATGTCAGTAAAGATGAGAATCTCATTCGTCTCCTGGATAGTTTCCACAGAGACAGACCTAAGGTTTGGAGAGGCATCCCCTCCTGGAACCTCTCCCTGGTGTTGCACCAGCTGACAAAGGCTCACTTTGAACCTCTTAAAGAGGCCTCCTTGAAGCAATTGGCCTTCAAGACAATTTGTTTGGTCTTGGGTTCTGGTAAACACAGGAGTGAGATCCATGCTTAGCAAAACGAAAATATCAGACATCAAGCAGACTGGTCTAAAGTTTCCTTGAATCCCTCACCAGCTTTCTTTCCAAGAACCAGCTGGTCAAAGAGGGTTCAGATAGTGTGGCCCGAGTGGTTATACTAGCCGTGGCCCCTAATCTGGATAAGTCACTTAAGTCTGATAGATCCCTGTTCCCAGTCAGAGCATTACGCTTTTATGTGGACAGGACCTTTGCTGGTCTTTGTCTCCTTCAAGAAAGGTTTTGACAAGGAAATCTCACCTGCCACTATCTCCTCGTGGATCAAGCAGACTGTGATCCTGTGTTATGAGCTCTCTGGCCAAGAGGCCCTCACTAACCCTCAGGTTAAAGCCCATGATGTGAGGGAGTTCACTGCCTCCAAGGCCTTCCAGTCAGGATTTTCCTTGGAGCATATTTTCTCAGCCTGCCATTGGAAGTCTCACATAACCATACACAATTCCAAGCGTGTGGCTTGGGCTGACTCAGAGTACTACCATTTGGGACCTGTAGTGGCTGCTCTGCAAATCCACCAGTAGCCCATATCTATGGAGGAGATTTGTACATATAAGAATAGTTGTATATGTGAAAAAAATCTTATAAGCCACAAATAGTGTTGTCTTCTTTGGGAGGTTTATTTCTCTTCCTTATGGGACTGAACTCATCCCTCTCTTACCCTACCTCAGAGCAGGTATTTCAAAACAAGGGGAGGGGCAGTGTAGGTATACCCCCGGATTACTGAATGCTGCTAAACGACCAGGGTTTGATAGGGCTTCCTAACTTAGTCAACCCTGGCCCATCAAAATTGTTTCTGTCTATAATTTTCCCTAAGTCCTTAGTAATTTATCCGTCATCAAGTGGTAGTTATTCAGCAATTGTGCATTGGATAGGATGTATTAATGCAATAAAATTGCAAATTTAATAAGTAAATTAAATTTATATAAGTTAATACCCTATCCAATGGACACACAAAACCCTCCCACCAACCCCTCTGTCAGTTTACTAGGGGCCTAATAGGTTTAGACAACAAAAAAGATGGCATCCTGCTGTCTAAAAAGGAAGGAAGTACAATGCGCCACCTGGTGAATGCACAGTACTGAACCTGCCCAGCTGGTGGAAACACAGGATGGCTTTTTCTGTTGTTTGTCATTTTTTGTTTGTTGTTTTGGCTGGTCTGCACCGATCAGATTAGCAATTGTCCATTAGATAAGGTATTAACTTATAAAAATTAATTTACTTACTTAATTTGCAGATCAGGCCAGTATATTGCATGGAAGTGAAAGCCATGGAAATTTTTTGTTTACGTTGAATAATTATTATTACATACATATAAATTAATGCCAATTTTCATGAATATCTTTGACACTGTGTTATCCACAAATATGTTATGTTTTATTTTCTCTCCAAAGGAGGTTGTGTTTTAATCTATTTCTCTGTGTATGTCTGCGTCTTTGTCTGCTTTTCTGATTACTCCAAAACCAAAACTTGCAGTTTTCTATGTGGTTGGGGCGTGATTAAAGGAGAGAAATGAATAAATTTTGAGAACAATCCAGATCATACTCATGCTGTCTTGGTGTAGGTGCACACTATAGGAGTGTTTTATACATTATTGTAGCCAAAACATAAACATATAAAATGAAGGTCATTGATAACCAGGATGATACAATGGAATTCTTGAAATGAACAGTATTGCATGAGATGTGTCTCTAATGGCTTATACTTGACTCATTAGTGAAATACCAAAAGAGTGGAAAATAAAAATTAATTACTTAAAAGTGAGGGCATCAGAGAGATCAACAGACAACATTACACATAATTGTAATAATCCCTAGGTTCCTATCCCCAAGAAGGCCCTAACAAAAGTTAGGGTTCAGACAAAAATGAGGGTTGAAAAGAGGGGAATGTAAATACACAGAAACCACAAACCACAGAAGCCAAATTATGGTGTTTAGCCATGATCTTTGATGTTTATTTTCATGTATTTAAGTATTTGGTAATTATGGTGTTTAGGCATGATCTTAAATGTTTATTTCAGATGCTACTGCTCATCACTATAGTATAGAAGGACTAAACATGGTTGGAAAGCAGCCACTAATAGAGGGTATATTGAAGAAATATTATCATGTGTTGGCAAAGTAAATACACCCCAAAGCAAATAAGCACCCAATCTTTGGATGCTTACGCCTACTCATACTGTGTGTGACCTCGCACAATAAAAATGCTTGATAAAATTTTAATACATTCAATTTTCTTTATGATATTTCATGAATTTGTTACTCTTTTACTAATATTTCACAAACCAAGGCAAACAAATTCATGTATGAGATGTGCACAAAAGAATATGGTAATTACTCCTGGGGTCATAAATGACCCTGCTAAAATAGAGCATTTTGTACAAATTATCATCTGATAAAATATAGAAGGAATTTATTTTTGTCTTGCCAAATTGAAATGTGGCTGAAATACAATAAATAGCTAGCAATGTAGAAAGTAGGAAAGATTTAGAGTAAAGGTGGGCTGGTGTTTTGGGGGGGCAAATGTATGCTAATGGGGAAAAAGTATTTTGTCAGTGGCATTGAAATTTAATCCTACAATTCCTGTGCCCTATTAAAAAGTTCGAAAGGGTAGTATCATGTGGGTAAGCTTTATTATTTGGATTTTTACTGCTATAGAATCAAAGGGAAGTGGAAACAGTCATATTGACATTAACCTCTACTACTTTAGCAATACCTCATGTGATACAAAGATAAAAAAAATCCTGAGGGAAAGGTAAAACTAAAACAGGCTATAAAGGTGCAGAAAAGATATTCTAGGTCAAAACAGGGATGCAGCCTGTGGGTGCAGGAAAGATAAATGTCAGGGCAGACATTCTCAGAAGAGTTATCATTTAATCTGTTGTGAATGTAACAGGGTAGTCAGCTGTCGATGTTCAGCTGCAGCAATCTACTATGTCCTCAAGAAAATATTTGGCAGTGTAGTTCTTTATAATTTCTAAATTGATAGATGAGTTCTCCATAATGTGCGCAATGATCAATGTCAGTAACTCCATTCTTTTTATTTTGTCATTCAACAGATGAGTTCTCAAAAGTAAATTCACAATTGTAATGTGTTAGTAAGATAACAACAGTTCTTAGTATGGTTATATTTTCATATCTACTGTATTGCAGTAAAGTAAATGATTATTCTTAACACAGTTAATTTCATTTACCAGTAAGTATATAAAAAGATGTAATTAATGTTAAGAAACCTTTTATAAATTATCAAATAAGTATATGCATACATAATTACCAATGTTACTGACAAAAAATACGAATTTTCTACATACATGTTATTGTTCTAATAATTGATTATAAATACCAGATTAAAACATATAAAAAGTCTTGTTTTACACTGACTAACTTTAATATGCTTAACAAAATAAATTTATTACTCAAAAATTTAACTTTTATTGGCAAATCCTCAAAAATATGCAAGTTGTAATTTATGACCCCACACGGTATGAGGGTGTAAAATATGTTGGTATGAATAGGGTTCATTACTTAGTTAAATTTTGGTAATTGCCTGCAACTTACATAACTAGTTCAGGAAATGAGAGACATTTCATATGTATGTTTTAAAAGTGCTTGTAAAATATGACCCGATGACAAAATTATTGATCTTCCTAGCACTGCTATGATTTCAGAAATCTCAACTGACAACATCACTGTTTACATACCATCCTCACACTGGACCCCATAGTAGCCATCCTCACAGACATCACAGTGGCCAGATTCATGATCACATAAACGTTCCTTGCAATTCACAGGACACTCTGAAATATCAGGAAAATTAAAGAAATAATGTATATTTTCATGTTTTTTTCTGCTTAAGTTTTTTTCAAAGAGTTTCAGTCTAGAAATTTGCATTATATAATCTGCAATTTCTGATTTTTCCATCTGGTACTGAAATATTTTTGAAACTTAAAAAGCAATCACTCATGCATGAGAGGAAAAGCTAAAAAAAGCTGAAAACGTGACACATTTTTTCCATTTATTCCTCTAAATGAACACACATGTTTCTTAGAATGGAGATTAGATTATGGAAAAGCATGTAACAGGCTTAAAATGAAGTTTGTACTGAAGAGAGTTAACAGATGAAGGGAGCAGTAAGGACCGATGGGCCAGAAATTTGATTGCAAGGTGGGTAAGAGGGCAAATCTGCACCTATGAGTAGCTCATGAACCTACCTGTCACAATCTAAGGATAAATTTTTGATAGCCCTTGATAACAACCTTGCCACCTGAGGACATTCTGATTCTTTCCTGATCTATATGATTGCTCCTGTACAAAATATTGCTTTATGAATGTTACAATATATTTAATGTAGGTTTGCAATTGGGATCCTGATTGCAAGATCTCATAAGGATTCACAATAGTTTACGATAATTTCAAACTGTCAAAATTTCTGAGAAAAATACTATTCACTCCCATTTCCAATCTACACCTCTATGTCCCAAATTTGTCCATAACACATCCAATCATATTTTAAATAGATAATTTTGAAAAAATAATTTTCATAATTAGGAGGGAATTTTATCATCCACTTGTGGATGTAATACTGGCCTCTAAACAACAATTCAGTTTTAATTTTTCTTCAGTATTTTGTCAACATACACTAATCTGAGCATTTATTATTATAAATACTTGCATGTCTAAATTTGCAGTCATGGAAATTAAGATAGAAAGTTACATAACTCCTAATCATACATTGATGACATACCAATTACAAATTTACCATTACAAGTGACAGTGTGTTAATCATTTTCAGATTTTCATAAATGGAAGAAATCTATGATGAGTGTATTTTAAACATTCACACACAGAGTATGGTTACTATAAAGGTTTTATTTATTATCAAGCCCATTTGTATTTAACAACCTATATTTAGTTTTTTATTCATCACGAGCCAAATCTAGCAAGTCTATTTTATTGAAATAAAAACCATGGAAAGTTTTTGTTTACCTTAGATAATTAGTAATATATATCTGTAAATTAATGCCAATTTTTTCATGAATATCTTTGACAATGAGTTATCTTCAATATGTTAAGTTTTAGTTTCTCTCCAAAGGAGGTTATGTTTTAAGCATCTATTTCTCTGTTTATGTTTGTTTATGTTTGTCCAAACTAATACATGTAGTTTTCTATGTGGTTAGGGAGTGATTCAATGCAAGAAGTGATTAAATTTTGAGAACAATCTAGTTCATACTCAGTACAAAAAAGTTCCAGTCTCAGTTCAAATGATTTTGGCTTTATGGTAGAGATTTCTCAAAAACGCAATATTTGATTGCCTTTATAATATGGGGTACTTGGCTGTCTTGGTGTAGGTCTACGCTGTAGGAGTGTCATACAGTTGGAAAGGTATTTTTACAGATATGATGCTTGCTTACTTTCAGCTGATTGGCTCAGCTAGGTCCACAACCATTTCAACTTCAGCAGGCCATGAGGTGACATAGAGGAGGTTCATGAAATATTTCCTGATGTCTTCATACAGAGATACAATACTGGCTTACACCACTTTCATATATAAAGAGTCTCAATTTGCAAAAAAAAACACTACATGCATGAAACACCTCAGCAGTGTTGACCAATTTCATTGCAAAATTCTACTTCTGATATCAGTTAAAGAAACTATGCCAAGTAAAAGACTAGGTGGCAGCATTTTAAAAGCAGATTTTGGAATGATAAGCTCCAATTTAGTGTACATAGCCCATTAGTAATAAAGATTTTTACATTTATAGAGCTTAATCTCCTTCTAAGACAAACATATTTCAAATCAATATATTCCATTCAGACATACATTATTATAGCCAAAAGCATAAACATATAAAGTGAAAGTTATTGATAACCAAGGTGATACAATGAAATTCTTGAAATGAACAGTATGGAATGAAATGTGTGTCAAACGGCCCAAAACTTAAAATGAAGGGTGGCGCAGAGGTAACACACTTCAAAGCCCCCCCCCCCCCAAAAAAAAAAAAAAAAAAAAACAAAACAAAAAAAAACAAAACAACAACAACAAATAAATAAATAAGTTTATATGATGATGAAGACAAATAGCTTCCCCCTTTTTGAAAAGGGTCTTGTAAAGAATTTGTGTTGGAGATATATTCTTGCTCAAGCTAGATGCTTCTGAGTATTAATTGAATATTTTTTTAATTTAAGGGCTTTTCTTTACCAAAAAGTGGAAATGTAATATTTGGCACACATAACCAAAATATTCTTAGAGAAATATTTATCTCCAGCTATATAACCTAAAATTAATGATCCAGATCTACATCTGCGTCCAGAGTCTTGGTTGTTGTATTTCGAAGCCATTGTTTTATTTCAATCAAAATTTCCTTTCTTTTAGGGCCATGTTATAAATACTTAAGCAGTTATTTCTGAATTTAGGTTACTAAATCTACATGCGTCGTCTGTGTTTTTTTTTCCAATTTGAACAATAAACTTTTTGTGCCCAGCATATTGTCGAGTATCTCATACTGTAGCAGAATGAGGTCATTGTGACAAACCATGTTGTAACATAATTTATTAGTTTTTTTGCCAAAAGCTTTCACTTTTTTGAATGTCCAAGAACTTTTTCCACTTTAAAAGTTTACTTGATTTAAATTTTTCAAAAAACCCAGAGTCATTAGTAAGTTAATAAGTATATTGACAGCCTTTTTCAGAATAATTTACTATTTTCAAATATACAGGATGATTACTTAGGCAATTAATTTTAACTTTTTACTGCTTTACATATGTCTCAATATTTTATTTAACCCTTGTATGTTCTAGAAGATTTCTTTTAATGTGATACTTTTCTTGCAATTTGCTTTGTATACAATGCTATTTCTATACCAGTTAGGAAAAACATTTGAGGATTCCAGATAGTTTTATTATACGACAGAAGGGTACTTACGCCAAGGTGTGATTCTTTTACATTAAACACCATACCACTTTTATCCCTGAATTTGAGACATCTTTTCAAAATTGATTTGTCATTTTATTCATTGTAGCAAGTACCATGCAGTTTCAAAATTCAGGAATAGATTAAAAGATTTTAAGTATACTAAAGCTAAACTGAGCCATTCTGCTTCATTTTGTTTAATAAGTCTCCTGATGTATGACACCTTCCGTGTAATGAACCTTTTTAGTCATCCTTAAGGCACCAAAGGCATAGTCCTTGCATAAAGTAGATTGATCAATTTTATCATGTTTATCATCCAATACAAACTTTAAAAAGTAAGAATTTTTTCACTAAATCATCCACTGTGTTGTGTACAGCTAAGAAATGATGATGTAACTTTGGCAGGATAAAAGCTTTTAATGATGTTATCCTGCCAAATGGTGTAATATGTCACATCTTTCGCAGACAGAGTAGTTTGGGGATACTATCAACTAATGGATTATAACTTAAAGTGGGCATATTTTGCAATTTAACTGAACTGAGAAAGTTATTCCCAGTAAATTGAATTCAGTCAACCCCAAAAATCGTTTTTGTTCGCATTCAGTTTGTGTTTTGCAAATATATCTACCCGGTGAGAAACCTGTCTGTGTTTTGATATCAGATAGATAGATAGTAGTGCACAATTACACCTGAAATTAGCTTGAATAGAACAGACAGAAGGGATATCGGGTATGATTTTTTTACAAACTGTCAAGGTTTTCTCCTTTTGGAATAGATAATATAACACATTTTCATAATGAAAGAGAAAAGCTGACTTGTCTTCAAGGATTCATTCTCCAAAAAAAAATTATCTGACAGTTAACCAAAAACCTTTGAAAAATTCCGCATGGAATCTGTCTGACCCATTAACCATTTTTCATATTTTTAAGAACTGTACTTAACTCCTCTTCTGTCAGAGGGCCTCCTAATCAATAAATATGGCTGACTGTCTAGGGAGCCTCAATTCTGTCTTCCACTTTGTCAGAGAAGCTTTTCTCTCTGATGGGGGAAGTTCAAGTAGCCACGCATGCAGGTTAACATACCGATCCCTGCAAATGGTTCTATTAAATGGTTTGGTCTGAAAGTTGGCATATAAAGCTGCATAAAGATTAAACTATAGGGCCTTAAATTTAAAAGTCTGTTTAGTATTAAAACATAAACAGAACAAACATAAGATCCTGAATGACTCAAAAGGGATGTGAAAAGTAAGCATCATGGAAATTTGGTGAGGTTACCCATTTTGCCATTCTGTAGTGAGATTTTGATATGTGATGAAGAAGACTTGATTCTTGATCAGATGTCTGATAACAAGGATCACTGTAAGTGTGATCAAAGAACGTATGGTAAAAGGAGAAATATTGCTAATGGAGTTCTTTACAATTCCTTATTTTCCCCAAGGTTTTGTTCATATAATAGTGGATAGGTCTTGCGGGACAAAGATGTCTATCCTCTTTTAGTGATTTGTCTATATTAGTGATAAGAGCCCGAGTGACTAGTTGCTGTACTTGGTTTAGCTAGTTAATTCTTAGATGAAAAAACTAAGGGGAGGACAGGACACTTTGGGCCAGTGGTTAAGTTATCTAATGTTTTTCTTGAACTACGCATAGACTCTTTATTTATCCAAGGCTTATATGTTTAGAAAACTTTCTGAAAATCTGCTTTACAGATGGTGCTTTGAATTCCACTTAAATTTACTTACAATGTTTGACAAATATGACACACTTTGCCTTGCAAACAAATCTGATTCGGCTTGAACTCTTGCTACCGTTAGAGAAACGTTTCTTTTAGGCCTGTAACAACATATTTTGTATTAACGACTTAATTTGTATTGTATGGCTTATTTGGTATCAATTTTGACTGATATTGTATTACCGGCTTATTGTGTAGTAAAATTGCCTTATTTGGTATTACTTGGCCGACTTATTTCATATCAGTAGTTGATTTAATATGTTACAAAATGGTGCGCAGGATTTTGACAAGATTTTAGGGTGATACAAAGTAAGTTGATAATACAAAATAAGCTACCCTATAGACAACTTGTTTTGTATCACAGACTTATTTTTTGTTATCAGGTTATAAAAGTCAGGTAATACAAAATAAGTCGTTGACACAAAATAAGTTGTTACAAGGCCTTATTATTGTTCCTGTTTCTTAATAGATAAAGAAGGTTGAAAAGTTACAAATAGAAAGAACTCTACATTCTCAACACAGTTTTCTCTTGTGCTGTTTTTAATAGTGCTGATATGATAGAAATAACGGTCATTTATATGGAACAGAACCCCAGGCAATGTACAAAACTAACACCTATCCCCCCTGCCCGAGACTGGTAACTATTCTCTCAGACCTGTATCTTTGTAAAGTAAGATGCCTGGATGTCTGGTAACGTAGAAAAACTGTTCATGTGTATATTTATCTTGAAAATTGACAAGATTGCTACTTTTACTTGTTGTAGAAAGTAACATTAAAGTATCATTAAATCATTCTTTTTTACTGGTCAATTTTGGTTATACAAATCTGCGAAAAGGCCTGAAGAGGCAAAGCCCTAACCATACCTTAGGTAGTAGCAGTAAAGACTAAAGACCAACACATCCAGTGCTGCCCAATGTGGCCAGACTGAAAGTAATGCTGTTTTCTAGCTTTTAGTGGAACGGGTGACGCCCACCACATGCTATTGTTTGCTAGCTCAGATATATCAAGGTAATAAAATTACTCTTTAAACTGGCAAGCAGTCTCCAACATTCTGTCTATATGAAAACATTTTGTGCCTTAAGTTAAATACATCAGGAAATATTATAGTGAAAGTATTTTACTTGTATGCATTTAATATATAAGGGGAGTGATGATATCTTTTAAAACACTGCGGCTAGACCCAAACTAACTTTTACTTTATTTGTCACTTAAGATAATGAAAAAATGTGTATGTAGTAGAGTTTGGACAGGGTGTAGTAAAAAATAAAAAAAACCTGTCACTTAATTATAAACCTAATGATCTGAAATGGATTTGACCCAGATATTAACACGGGTTTTAAACTAAGGTCTTACCAAACAGATCACAACAACACATAAGTGAATGAAAACTTTTTGTGGTTTTGTGCCCTTGCAAAGAATGAAAAACGAAATGCTTGAAAATAAATATTTTTCCAGGTAGGGGCCCTCAAATATATCAGTAGCACATAAGAGGACCCCATGCATATAAATCTGAGTAAATTTATTATTTACATTACTAAGTGTTAAAAAGTGCTATATAAATGTTAAAACTATCGAAAGACTGAATAAATATTATTTTAAGTTTTCATTCATAAATGAAATTCATCATCATAATATAAAATATGAACATGAAGATTATTCAGCTCAGTCTGAAAACTTATACAAATATTACACAAATATTAACACTGTGGCTACGTATCCGTGCAGCGGACCTGCAAGTAATTGAACTAAAAGTCTGTGATCAGAAGACTGAAGTATATTCTCTAGAAATCCGTCCACTATAACACAAACAAATTAAACAAAAACTACAACACTTACATTTATTCATCAAACACAGACTTCCTCTGGTATTTCCTTGCAATATTTTATAAAATGGAAGAATAGACGAAGATCAAATACTTCAATCTCGAGAGCTCACGGCCATTTATGGAGTCATTATGCACTCAATTAAGTTTCCAAACAATATTTTATAAAAAGAAAGTACAGACACAGATCAAACATTTAAACCCGAGAAATCACGGCCATAGCACTCAAGTCATTAATATTCACGAGGAGATATGAGGACACAGATTTCCACTGGCATTTCCTTACAATATTTTGTAAAATGGAAACCTCAACGAAGATCAAATACTTTAAACTCGACAGTTCACGGCCATTTATGGAGTCACTATGCGCTCATTTAAGTCCCGGATCGCTTGCATTATCTTATAACGCATACGGATCTGAAGTTAATAGAGAGTTTGCGAACAACGTTTTTGATGCCCGTATCTACTGTCCGCTACGTTACACGTCATTGATTTCTGTGTGTGACGCAATTTCATAAGGTTTTAACTCCACAAGGTTACGTTTTTTACGTGGCAAATGACTTTACCACGTAATTTGTTTCCCTTGTGGATTTATTAATTATTTGGCCAATAAAGTGTGTTATATATGTCAGTACAGAGTTCCCCAAGTACTATAGACTATAATTAGCCAGTGTATTATATTTTAAAAAGTCCAAGTATACAACGACCAGCCTTTTTTTACCACCTGTCAGAAACTCCTCCAATTAATGGAAACAATAAGGCCAAAGACATGCAATTTTTTGTTTCTATAAATTGTCTATCAATGGGATATCCATGTTAGTAAATAATTAACCATGATTTCTGACAATTTATTTTGATTTATGATGGATTAAATATGAATATTATATAAAACAGGATGTTCTTATAAAGTCTCATACATCTTAAACAATGCATAATAGTTTGCAATCTTTGTGTAAATAATAATTATGTCTAGTTTTGGCCTTAAAACCTCCTCTTTTCAAACGTTGTGCGCAAACAAAAACTCTGCCCCGTCTGATGGATTTTCGTATTGATTAATTATGTTGCGTTTTTTGTAAGGGGCGTTTATGAAACGTTGTTCGCAACCTCTCTAATAACACTGCATCTCCGGTTTGACCGGATCTGTCGTAACTATCGCATAGGCCTTGTAACAACTAGTCATTCTTATTTTCAGCACTAACATTCAACAGAGATATAGTTAATTAGACTAGTCAGTAGTATATTGAAAATTATATCTGCATCTGTAAATGAACTTGAGTTTGGTGTTAAATCTTGGACTGGAATATATTTGTGGAAGTATAAATCCCCTTGTTGAGTCAGATAAAGTTTACTGGTTGCAACAAACATGTTGTTTCCCAATGAAAAATAGCATCAGAGATGGCCAGATCCCACAACCTTGGGAAAATCAATGAACTCAATGAGATTAGATGTTAAAATATACACTTCGTACACTCAAGAAACAGCTGCCTAAATATATATTCATGTTCAACACTACAGAGTAAAAGTTATAGGGAGCATTGATGTAAGACTATGAAGTTGAATAATAAACCTGTCCCCCTGCCAATGTTCATGTGAAGTATCAACCTTTTAAACACTATAAAGGTCAGCAGTGCTATGACAAGCTCAAAGGTCAACATGTTACACTGCACATTGCTAACCTATACTTCCTAACCAACCAAGTATCAACATCCTACACCTTACAGGTTGAAAGATTTGGGTGGGATAAGATTTCAAAGATCAAAGTCACTACGGCATGGTCAAATCAAGGTCATACTATGATGCTGCACACCTACACCCCTTAACCAATGTCTCTCAATGTCTCTATCAAGGTTCAACATCCTACCCGTTATGGTTTATGAGATACAGCAGAGATGAGTTATTACTAAAGCCAGCCTGTCCCCTTGGCTGAGAGACTGCCCAACTGCCCAGCCTGACACCAATACCTGCACAGCGTAAAAGCTACATATGTCCCAAAAACTGTTTTGCAAAATGTCCAATTCTAAAGACAACAGGCAAATGGTAATCACATGTCAGCTCAGCATTATTCAATAGAATATAGAGAAGGTGGCAAATGTGTTTATCCATTGGTAGCATTAAGCATTTTTTATGTATCAGAAAGAAAACAAGAATGACTGTGTATCATTTTAATAACCAAAATCTTTGCAATACTAAAATTTCAGGGATAAATACAATTTTTCCAATTCTTATGTCCTAATTACCATTGTAAGAAGTCCTTGTTGTACAAAATTATCATGAAAATTACATGAAAAGGATGAAAAAATAATGTCACGTTTGGTACATTGATCATCATTGCTATGTCTTTTTTAACATATTGCACCTATTGTAGTTTTTGAGATGTCCAAGGATCTTCAATTTGCAATAGTTTGCAATAGGAATGGCTACACATCCAAGGAAAATTGCATGTCCTTTCATGGAATGGCTAATAAGAGGCAAATATTTGAAAATTATAACACATTGGATGTATTTTCTAACTTATGATCTATGTTTTAGTGTAATCTATGCCAAAGTGTTAATGTAATATTAAAATAATAAATAAACAAAGAGTTCCACAGTTTTAAAAACAAAATTCCTTACACAGTTTGTAGTTTTATAACGTGATAATACAAAATAAGTCAGTGATACAAAATAAGTTGTCTATATTGCAGCTTATTTTGTATTATCAACTTATTTTGTATCAATGTCAGTGCTGAAAATAAGAATTACTATCAGGCGAATGGTAAATGGACTACAAGATTGAATCCAGTAAGGATTAAATTCCTTTGAGTCCATCCTTTGATGGAGACAAGCCACTATAAAAGGTGAATTGAAATTACTACAAAATAAGTCAGTGATACAAAACAAGTTGTTCATAGAGCAGCTTATTTTGTATTATCGACTTATTTTGTATCACCCTGAAATCTTGCCAAAATTCTGCGCACCGTTTTGTAACATATTAAGTCAGCTGTTGGTACGAAATAAGTCGGCCAAGTAATACAAAATAAGGCAATTTTGCTACAAAATAAGTCGGTAATACGAAATAAGTCAAAAATTGATACAAAATAAGTCAGGTAATACAAAATAAGTTGTTGATACAAAATAAGTTGTTACAGGCCTTTATAAAGTCTACAAATTCAGGAGGAATTAGAATCAATTGCTCAGAAAATAGTTACAACATTTTCAGGAACCAGTCAAAAGGTTTTGAGACCCAATGGCAAGGTTGCTTGAAAATATATCTTGCAAACCCATCCTTTTAATTGTGAATGGTTTAATATTTCTAATTAGTAGGTAGGTTTACAAACTACTTGTGGAAAAGCCTTTTTATCACACATCACTCAGTGTTTCTACTGCACCACTGCAGTAATATCATCACCACTCTGATATATATTCTTAGCAAGATGTGTGTATAGCTAAAAGATTTTTCAAAGACTTTTCTCAAGTCCTTTTGTCTTAGGTATTATATGAGGACTGAATGACATTTTTTGAGAATTTGGTGCTGACCAATTAACTAAATCCCCTAAGAGTTTCAGCCAATTAAAACATCTACCTTTTTATCCAAATTGCAACACTGTAAAACACAGTTCATGTAATATATCTCCCCTCTGGCTGACCAGCCCACTAGTATTCTTCAAAAAATAACAGTGGCTCAGTGTCCTGTACTGCTGGTTTAAATGTATATGTTTATGTGTCCAGACTCTTGTTTTTCTTATATTATCAAGCAATCACATTTACTCTACAGTAAAAGCCAGTGGTGTAATGATATATACTGGTTGTGTTTTCACAAGAGTTATTTCATTCAGTAAATGGGCAGGGACATGTGCAAGTTTAAGCAGCAAGAAATCAAGGTTTGCGTGCAACACAACTGAAATCAGTAAATCAGTTTAGATTATGTTGGATGAGAAGATCTGTAGAAAATTGCCTGTATTGGTGACTACTCCAACAGTAATGAATAGTTCTGTTTGATATTAATTTTTATGTGTCTGGCCAAATTTTTATGTGTCTGGTCAAATTGGGGTTGTCATATAGCAGATTTTATATTTTTGGCTTATGAATATCTCCTTTATTATTACTTTTAAAATTTACTTTTAAGGATGTATTAGGAGGCAATATGAAACAATGTATATGGGGTCTAAAAATTGGGTTATATTCCTCCTCCTGGCCCCACTTACTTGTCAAACGTTTTTTCATATAATTTGCACAATATTTCAACAAACCCTTTCAACCCCCAACTTATTTTTTTAATTCAAGTCCAAGGGGATAGCACCCCAAATTCCCAAAATTTAAAAGGGATTAAACCAAGACCTGCAACAATTAAAAGTTAAGGACTTGATTCCGAGACCCCCCAAAAGTAAAAGTTATAGGGTTACAACAAAAGAATCCCAAAATTTTAAAGTTAAAAGGCTTGAACCCATAGACCCCCAAGAACTAGACCAAGGACGCATCTGTGGCTAGATGCAAGATGCTTCCACCAGAAAAGGACAACTAACATGGTTTTGAAGATAAACAGCATTTTTCAAGATGGCGGCCAAAATCCAGAAAATTCTAAATTATTCAGACATTGTAAGAGTAGTCCTTATTATCCAGTGAGGGTAAATTGCTCTATCTGTTACAGTTTTCGAGATAAATGACATTTCCCATTTCCGCAAAGATTCTTGATGGCAAACAAATGCCCATGGAGGCAATCTTGTTTTTTTCAAAATGAGGAGTAAAATATTCCCAAGCAAAATTTTATAATGATGACCATATCCTGCAAATTTAAAATCTCTACCTATAATACCCTTTACTTTAGCGAAGTAACAAACTCCTTGTTAGAAGTTGAAAAACACCCATGGCTGGCATCTTGTTTTCCAAAATGAGGCCAAAAATATTCCTATGCAAGATTGTGTAATGATGAATATATCCTGCAAATTTGAAAACTCTACCTATAATATCTTTCCCTCTAGAGGGGTAATTGGAGGTCGTGGCATACTGATGCATAATCCATAGTGTCCACTAAATGCTACCCTGTGGAGATAATTAATTTGAATGGGTTAGACCTCTACCCCCAAAAAAAATTTATACAAAAGGTTCAAGGGCTTGAACCTGATTTTCCTGATCTAGTTAGAGCAGAACAACAACAACAACCAAATGCCATCACCTTGTAACAAATTTAAAATAACCACTTTCTGATATTCCCTTGATTCAAAGTTACCATTCAATGAATATTTTTTCATAGAGCCACTTGCCTTAAATTTCACTATTCACGAAATGAACCCTAAGCATAGAGTAAAATTCTTGGGGGATGTTGATAGTTCTACTTAACATTTTTATCAACATTGTATAAATTCAGAGTTCCCCTATTCATGTACACCTAAATGCAGAAAGAAATAATGAGTGTGTGCACTAAGGAAGGACCGTGCACAAGGGCTACTGGGATGTGTGCATTAATTTAAAAGTGGTAAACTCATTACAGGGAGAGACAAGTCTTTGTATTACACCAGACAGTAATATTCCCACCCATCATGTGGATTCATAATGATTCCATATTGGTCAAATTTGGTGGAATAAGAAATGCAAAGACTTGAAGCAAGTCTAGGGTGGTTGATAAAGTTAGTAACTATTGGTCTTACAGCTATACTCGAGTACTGGATAGGAAAAAAAGTCAAACTTCAGAAAAAAATAACAGGCACAGTGAAGTATTACATTTAACATAAATGAAAATATGCACTTATTCTTCAATTATCTTGATATTTCAGAGTGTCCTGTGAATTGCAAGGGACGTTTATGTGATCATGAATCTGACCACTGTGATGTCTGTGAGGATGGCTACTATGGAGTCAAGTGTGAGGATGGTATGTAAACAGTGATATTGTCAGTTTACATATTGTGAAATGATTTGTTTTGGGATCTTATCTCACAAGTACTTTTCGTCAATACACATATGGAAATGGCTCTGTGAAGTAAGTGGACGTCTTTATGGTTTCCTTCAATATATCCCTTATTAGTGGCTGCTTTCAAACAATTTTGGCACTTACATACCTTATTGAAAACAACAAACAATTCAACATGATTATACTTTTCGTTTTTGAGCTTCTGAATGTATCAGAGGAGTAATAAGAAAGAAAATACAGGAAGTCAAAATCTCAGTTAAATTTGCCCCTGATCCCCTTTACGGGTAAGACTAGGGTTGTAGCATGAGTTTTGTGTTTTTGGCTTGTATTTCCTTCATTTTTGGCTTTAAAAGCTTTAAAATGCATCGGGAGGTACCAAGAAACCTGATGCCCGGAGTCTAAAGAGTCAGTACGATTCCCCATCCCATCCAGCCCTGAGTCAAACTATGGTCAAAATGAGTACCTGGTCACTATTTCAGAAACCATCATGACTTCAGCATTTTCTTTGAGTAACTTATTTTGCTCTCTTTCTCATGACAAAATTTGGGAGCTGGACGAATCGGCCCTTTTCCAAATTGGCCCTTGGCAAATTGGCCCCCTAAAAAAGTCGGGCCTCGGCAAATCGGCCCCCTAACAATTTGGCCCTCAGCAAATCGGCCCCCAAACAAATGATCAAAAGAATTTATAGACCTGTACAAAGCATTCGGCTTGGTTGTTAAAGATATTTTTTCAGCATCTTTAAAACTGAAAAAATAAAGGATTCTTTTCAACAGAAAGTGCATGCCTCAATTGAAATGATGTTGAATTATAATCTTGTCTGTGTTAATATTGACTAAAGAGGGAATAATTATGTGTAATTATGTATAATGATGAAAACTTCTCCAGTTATATTTGACTAAGTGTGATCAACACACATCAAAGATAATTGGATGCTGTCAATCCCCTTAAACATATATTCATTATATTCTTGTTTATGTCAGAATTATTAAATTGCAATTATATTAAGTACACAGGGACAGGGAGGATATTAACTTTTGTGATGTTTTAAGTGCATTTAGTGTGTGCTTCTGTTTGATTAGTATCTGAGCTAATAATCCCTCTGCTTTGATATTAAACTGAAACTCTTGTGATCATTGAGAACAATTGTCTTTAAGTCAAACGAAGTAGCTACAGATCCGGTCGAACCGGAGATGCAGTGTTATTAGAGAGTTTGCGAACAACGTTTCACAAACGCCCCTTGTAAAAATACGCAACATAATTAATCAATAGGGGGGAGAAAGCCATTAGGGGGGAGTTCTGTTTGCGAACAGCGTTTGAACCATGAATTTTACAGGTATTTCTTTTAAATATATTGGGAGTTATACAAGTCACTAAAGATAAATACACTGGTTTTAATCATCTACAGTACTGAATGAACTGGGTACTGATATATATTACAAACTTTATTGGCCCAACAGCCAATAAACCCACAACTTAAATAGCTAATAAAACACACGTACATAAAACTTTGGAAGATTGTGTTCATTACTTCAAAAAAAATTATGAAAGGGGATGAAAAAAGGCTGGTCGTTGTACACTTGGGTTTTTCAAACATTGACAAAGTTGCTAAAAATAATCTACAGTCTCTCAAGAACTCTGTACTGACATGTATAGCACACTTTATTGGTCCAGTAATTAATAAATCCACAAGGGAAACAAATTACGTGGTGAAGCCATTTGCCACGTAAAAAACGTAACCTTGTGCAGTTAAAACCTTATAAAATTACGTCACACACAAAAATCAATGACGTGTAACGTAGCGGAAAGTAGATACGGGTATCAAAAACGTTGTTCGCAAACTCTCTAATAACTTCAGATCTGTATGCGTTATAAGATAATGCAAGCGATCCGGGACTTAAATGAGCGCATAATGACTATGAATGAATATTAATGACTTGAGTGCTATGGCTGTGATTTCTCGGGTTTAAATGTTTGATCTGCGTCTGTACTTTCTTTTTATAAAATATTGTTTGGAAACTTAAATGAGTGCATAATGACTCCATAAATGGCTGTGAGCTCTCGAGATTGAAGTATTTGATCTTCGTCTATTCTTCCATTTTATAAAATATTGCAAGAAAATACCAGAGGAAGTCTGTGTTTGATGAATAAGTGTAAGTGTTGTAGTTTAGGTTTAATTTGTTTGTGTTATAGTGGACGGATTTCTAGACGAATATACTTTGGTCTTCTGGTCACGGACTTTTAGTTCAATTACTTGCATGTCCGGTGCACGGATACGTAGCCACAGCGATCTTTAAAAGTACTGGTTTGTCTGTTTGTATCTGTCTGTGTTCCTGATTACTCCAAAACTAATGCAGACAACTGTCTGAATTTTTTATGTGGCTATATCTTCACCAAGGAAGAAGCAATTAAAAAATTGTAAGAAAGATCCGGGTCTTACTCAGGATATAAAATCACCAGTTACATTTTCAATGATTAAGAGTTTGGAGTTGAGATTACTCGAAGAAGAAAGCAACAGTATTTTTGTGAAATTACAATATTGAGATAGTTAACTGCCTTGGTGGACATCTGCACAGTGGGGAAGCTTCTAGTTAGTTTTTTATGTGCCTGTGTTACAGTCAATGGGGCAACTGCTGCAGCAGTTATCAGAAACTTTTTTCATTGTAGCAAAAAAGGCAGGAAATTTTACAAATTTATTAGTTATAAAAAATAATTACAGTCAACTGAGATAATTTAGTGGTAAAAAGACATATGAAATATTACAGTAAAACCAATCTGACTTGACCACAGTCCTATCCACCTAACAAACAGCTACAATGAGTTTCTCTTCTGTCAGACAATCTGTCAAGTGATCTAGTGTTCACCAGCACAACATGTCTGTATCCAGATATCCAGTAAATCCAAACAACTCCAACATTTGCTCCATGACTTGAACAATGTTCACTAAAGAGCAATGCAATATCCAGGATATCCACACACAAAATCCTTGGTATAAGTACTTTGGAGAATATTTAGACCAACAGTTAGTCAAATTAATTAGACATGGGTTTCCCTTAGATTTTGATTATGATATACCACTTCAACATGAAATCAATCATCACAGCACTGCAATTTTATTCAAATTTGATTTAAAAGCTTATCTAGATGAAGAAAATGATTTTTGGAGCTATTTCAACAACCCCCTGCGGAAAATATGCATTATTCTCCGTTTCTGACCAGGTATAAACAAGGGGCCAAACACAGGAGAGTTACAGTGGATTTAGGTTACCTCAAAATTCTCAGTTTATGCTGGGGTCAGCCAAGACTCGTATTTAAATACAGAATTCTTACTAACCCTTCCTAACATTGAAATAATAATCTATAAGACTATAATGATCTATGAGAAAATGGTAGCAGTATTTTACAGTATTTTTACTTGAGTAGGGCATTTTGTCATGTAAAATTAGATCCCAAAGATTATAACCTTCTGGTTCTTTACTTAGACGGTTCATATTTCGACACATGCCTCCCATGGGTTATGAAAATAGTTCAGCCATCTGCCAAAGCCTCAGCCATGCTGTCAGATATATTATGATCAAATTTAATCATCAAGTATCAAATTATTCTGATAATATTATCGGCTATTCCATACCCACACTCTTTCAATACTTTCAATGCCTTACTCATAGAATTCAGATTCGATATAAGCAACAAGAAGATAGTTATGGTTTCAACTAAAGTCATTTGCCTGGGAGTAGAAATAAATATCATGTATTTCAGTTTCAATAACAGCTGAAAAGGTTAAAGAAATAAAATTTCCTTAGACTTTTGTAGAGATCTGAACTGGTTGATTGAGTTTATGTCTAAGTTTAATGACACTGCATGTTTCGCTCATAAATTTGTCAATCAGGTGATAGAACTAGATGCCTGCGATTAACCTCCTGTTAGGTTATAAAGATATGACGTTGTGCGTCTTGAGACTCATTTTGAAGATTTTGTTTGGCTATAACTGCCCATATGGTCCCATAGTTAATCAGAGGATGAGATATCCAAAAACATAAATAACTAATAAAAAAAAATTTATTTTAAAAATACTCCAATATTCCAAATAATAAATAATTGCGACTCCACGTAAAATTCTTAATTATGACAAAACCACTGCAATTACATCATAAATAATAAATTAGAATTAATAGATAATTTAATTGTTGAAAAATAAAAAATTAATTTTTAACAAAATAGTCCAAAATTAAAAATAATTAATAATAGTGTCTCGAAGTAAGATTCTCAGTCATGACAAAATTACGTTATCACAATCTTACGGCAATACAATGCTATGACATCACAAAACAGTCACTAGGCCAGTTTGTATTTTAGTGCAGTTAAAACAAAGCCTTGAAAAATGGATAGTGTTAAATAGGGAGCTGGACGAATCGGCCCTTTGCTAAATCGGCCCTCGGCAAATCGGCCCCCTAAAAAATTGGGCACCAGACAAATCGGCCCCCAGTTGAAAACTTTTGTTATTTTTTGTTATTTGTAGACCTGCAGAGAGCATTCGACTGGTTTGATAAAGATATTTCTTCAGGATTATTAAAACAGAAAAATAAGGGATCCTATTCAGCAGAAAATCCTTGCCTTAATTGAAATGGTGTTGAATTAAAATCTAGTCCATGTTAATGTTGACTAAAGGGGGATAATTCTGTATAATTATGTATAATGGTGAGAATTTTGGCTAAGTGTGATTAATACACATCAAAGATAACTGGATGCTGTAATCAATCTATTGTTATGATAAAAGAGACAATTGCTTATATGTTGTATGACTAAGTGTAATTAACACATGAATGATGTCAGGATACTGCAATCAATCCCTTGTAACCTATGTGAAGTAAAACCTCTTTATGTGAAAATTATTAAAAGTGCAATTACATTGACTGCATGGCTTCTGTTGATGGGATTATAACTTTAGTGATCTTTAGTATTTCTTTATAGGGATTACTAGCTAAAATGTTAAACAAACAAATGGTATTAGACATTAAAAGCTGATTGTCCCCTTTGATGCTCATGCAAAGGATTATATCATCTCCCCCTTGTGGGCATCAAAGAGAACAATGGGCATTTATCCCTTTGAATTACAAGGGGGCCGATTTGACCATAAATCATTTTCCAGGGGGCCGATTTGACCAGGTAATTTTATTTTGAGGGCCGATTTGATGGGGGCCGATTTGGCAAAGGGCCGATTTGTCTATGATTCGTTAAATATGACTGTGGCCAATGTAATTGTGCATACAAAAATAAGTCAAGCTTACGTCTACAGTGTACACAGCTACAACAGATACATCTGCAACATCTGCCAAAACAGTACATTAGGAATGTGGATTATATAAAGCACATCACTAAATTCCACCAACTACTAATTGTGAAGCAGGACAATAGCAATATTACTTTTGCCCAACCCACTCCTGATAAACAAACCCCAGAACAACCAAAAGTATACAAACACTCCATGGAAAAAACAGCAGTCACTCTGACAGGAGAAGTGGACTGGCACCAAATTCTTACCAAAGACTTAGAAGTAAGCACCGATGAGGACAGCACACCAAGCTAACGTAGTAGTAATGTCAATCCTATGATAAACCCAAGGTGTCCATAGGCCCAAATACAGATAACCATAAAAACCCAGAAAGTACTACAGTACAAACACCTCAACCATAGGGTTACTTGACCTAGGCCCTAATACTCAACGATTCATTACTACCCACAGTGTACCTCAGGACGTGAAGACAATACTAAAAGTCACACCAAAACCAAGCACACAAATAGGGTGTGTCCCACTGACCTGCCAAAAAACCAGCACCACTCAAACTGAAAACAGCCAATGTGGAAATTGTAGTTATGAAGAGCACCTCAGCCTACAACAGCAAAGTTACATCAGAAAAGATGCCATCCAAAATTTACAACAGGGATATAATGAACCTACCACATCCAGGGAAGAAAGACATTACATACCATTACCAAGTACTACAGCACACTAAAAATGGAGCATGAAATTCCAAAAACAGATGAAATCAGTAAACCCTCATGAATTCGCTAGAACCAAGAATTCACCAATCTTCACTAAACCAGAGTGTAAAATCACAAGCAACCCAAGTGAACAAAAACACAGTGGTGTAAGAAGATCATCTAGCCTCACAATTGATAATAATGCCACATATGAAGCCATATGTTCAAGGAAGAAGACAAGACCCTGTCTCCCTACTTCCCACGGAAAATTATGCTGCCCCCCCACCAAGGGATGGCGCCTGATCCTACTCCACAACTAAGTTTTAAATTAGACTGCCTATATGGAACATTTATGCATATTTAATTATTTTTATACTAAAGATATATTTTTAAAAAAAACTAACCAATTAAACTATCAACCATAATCATCATATTTATTCATCTGCATAATTAGTGAATAAATTATTTATGATAAATAAATTTATTATAATGAAATGTGAATAAACTCAATAAAGTTTGAATGTCTCTTAATATGAATTATAACAAAGAATAAAAAAAAGTTATAATTACATATGTAAATATCTCAATAAAATTGTAATAAATAATAACTACATCCATACCAGATGGGAAACATTTAAAGAAGCTCAACAAGAGTAAGGTAATGAGTGATCTATACTCATCATCATTCAAATATGCTGATGATATAACAGTTACAACACGTATTCACAAACATGCAGTCTTAGTATACACTAAAGGCCACTAAATAATTTCACTCATAAGTCCTCACCTGAAAACCTCTTGAACCTGTACCAGAACCTATATACAGGCTCAGAACAGACAGTGAACCAGTTCATAACCAGTTCAAACCAGAGGTTCCCCCCACAACCCCAAAAAGTATGTCAGGGACCATGGGCTCTGATATCTAACAGCCTTTGATGAGACCAATATACTATTCAGTCGAAATATAATTTACACAGTGTGAATTATATCAGGCAAATAAACACTTTATTAATTTCCAGTTTGTTAATAAGCAGGAAGCAGATTTATTTTAGAAAATACTGGGTTATCTGAAAACTGCCCCTGGCTCAAAGTTGAAAACTTGATTCTTAAGACTAAATTTCAAAAATCAGAAATTAAGTGTCAAAATGTGGAAGAAACATTGATCTCCCTGAAAACTGTTTCTAGGAGGAATAATCTGAAATTTATGTTCATAAAAAGATGTAACTTCAATACTTGGCTAAACAAGGACTGCTAATCAGTTATCCTTGAGATATGCAAAATGTATATTCTGAGTCTTCAAGAAAATAGCATCAAAAGAGCTCACAGATTGCAAAATACACAGCCTGTTTCTCCTATCACAAAATTCCTCAGTTACAGAGATAATCTTGAAGTGATTCTCCAGCAATAAAAATTTTGTGAAGCAGGTGTACTGGTAACTGAAGACTTCCTTGCTGAGGTAATTCAGCATAGAAAGTTGTTTTCCTCTGCGATCACTACAGCCAACAACTCTAAAGTACAAAGCTCACCTTTCACTAGATAAATTAATTGTAGATGGCAAAGTTTACACCATAAACGATCTAGACAAGCTTCCATTAAATCTGCAATCAAGGAACTTGTGCACTGTCACAAAAAGAAGGGATAACAGCATTTTATACACCACACTTAAAACTCTCTAACACCACTCATTCTCATTTACTGTAGCTGACACTACTTTCAAGTCTGTGGAATAGTTCTACATGTCTAAGAAGGCCACCCTTTTAATGATGATGTTACAGCTTAAACAGTCTTCAAAGTGATGATCCTGTATTAGCTAAATCCTTTGGGAAAAGGGTTCACAACTTTGATTGAGATGTGTGGCGCAATGCAGAGATGACTATATGTGAACTGCAATCTGCATAACAATGAGTTGTCCAACTTTCTAGGAGGTACAGGTGAAAATATGCTGGTAGAAGCCAGCCCTCATGATAATTAGTGGGGAGCAGAATACTCCCTTGTTAATGGTGAGATGTGGGATCCATCACAATGGAAGGGCTTAAACACATTGCACAAAATACTTTGTGCCCTCCATGACAATATCAGTCAAACTTAGTTTACAGAAGTGAGTCATCAGTGATCTTCTTAGATACATTTTTGTGAATCAAATTAACTTCTTGCTTGCACTAGAATGGATTTATTTTGTAAATAATTAATATGATTTGTTGATATTGAAATTGTTGACCATACACTGAAATTATTGATTTCTGCGGGATTTTGCGTTTTCTATATATTAGTTGTTAAGAGTTGTGCTGAATATCAGGGACCACAGTGGGACAGTGGTAACACACTCACCTTCCACCTCTGATATCAGCGGTTCAAATCTTGGACCTTATTTGGGAAACTTGGTAGTTGCTTACTGATGGTTGACAGTTTACAGTACAGAACCATGACTGGTTTCCTTTGCCCACAAAACTACTTATTGTTATATGACCTGTACAGTGTTGAAAGCATCGTAGAACCCAAAATAAATCAATTGTGTACTGAATATCTGAATCAGTTTAAAAAGTAATGTACCCATCCTTTGCATTTAATGATCCTCATTCTTTTATAACGTTTTCAGTGAAAGTTTTTTGGGAGATTAGCAGATGAATATTAAGCCACTAGTTTACAAAATAGAATACATCTAATATAGCATGCAGTCTATTTTTATAGCAAACTGAGTTCAAGTTTGTTATAATTCTTAATAAATTTGATGTGATATTTACATTAAATCTGGCTGTTGTAAAGGATATAAAACTTTGAAATTTACATTATAATGTGTGCATTAAAGCTGGGTGCATTAAAACCTGCCAATCTTAAAAAATTCTGGTTGAAATTATATTTGATTTTCCATTGAGATTCATTTACTGAGATGATAAATTTAATGAATAACTGAATATGCGTGAAAAATAATATATTTTTTGCCTTACATTTGATTAACTTTGATCTGTTTTGAAGTTTTCTAGTTACATGGTTTGTGGAAGATGAGCTTATCATCCACTTATTTATAAACCAAAACAATTCTGATTTAGCAAACAGTCTTAACTTCTCTATACTAAACTGAGTCCTGCTGTGAAGTTTATAAGTCTTTTTAAAATTTTGATTTGAAATATGAATCAGCCCTGGCTGTTGTAAATGATATAAAACCCAAACCTTGACTTCGTAGTTTACATCGCACATAATTGTCTGCAACTGTGCATTAAAATCTCTCTGGTTGAGTAAAAGTTCCTTTTTCCACTGAGATCAATTTACTGCGCTCACTATCATAGGCTTAAGAATTTTTACATGTTTTCTAATTATTTTTCAGAAATCTATTGCAAAGAGTTGGGTTGATGTAAAGCATCACTATGAACACTTGTGAGTTATTCAGATTGATTTAGTGGATTACCTTATAGTATACCTTTCTCATAGTAAACTCAATTTGATTGGATGTTTTTTATAAATTTAGTAATTTTAATTTCAAATTTACATCAAACCATGGCTATTGTAAAGGACATACCCCAACTTTGGTTTAAAATGTACGATCTTAAATTTCTAGTTGAATAGAAGTTATTTTATTTTCACTGAGATCCATTTACTGAGATAAACAATATAGGTTTATGATTGTCAATAATTTGCTCACTTATCATTTAGTAATCGTTTGTTAAAAGTTGTGTTAATGTAAAACATCACTTTGCACACTAATGGGAGTTAGTCATATTCAGCTAGTGAAATATTTATACATAATTTTAATGAGAAACTGGATAAGAAAGAAAAGTAACATACTATTTGCTTACACTTATCAATCTTTGTTCTGTTGTTAAGTTATTTGGCCACTACAATGTTTCTGTGAGATAACACTTGTTCAGAAACCATATCAAAATATCGGAATCATCCCAATAATTCTGATTTAGCATGCAATGTAAACTTTCTTAAGGTTTACTGTATATTTTAAAAACCTTATTAATTTTGATTTGATATTTATTAATTACTCTGATTACTATCTAGACCACCTTATGTGATGTTATTACAATAATTATACATTGCTTTTGTCATATAATATATTATAAGTCATATAATTAGTGCTGAATTCATAGGAACTTAATTTGTAGAATATCTGCCTGAAACACAAACACAATAATGCTTTCTGCTCTTAGCATTTGCTCTTCACACTCAGCCAATGAGCAAGTCTAACACTTTATAGCAAGTCTTACTTTGTTGTTTTTATTTATGCCCCTGTTCCACCAAAAGATTAAGCCCCGATCCTGTCGGCGACCCTTAATCGTGGACAGTCGGTGGGAAAATAACAAAAATGGGCGGGAATACTGGGTCGGTACTCAAGTCTGGGATTAAGAACAGATCGTCCCCAGGATGCCTCAGGACGCCTCAGGCGGCCGCAGACAGTCCCCGACTGGTCTGGGACTAAGAACCGACTAAGCCAGTTTTCAGGTCGGTTTCAACCACGATCCTGTCGTACACATACCGACTGGGTCCCAGGATGCCTCAGGCCTCCTGGGACTAAGAGCCGACTAACCCACGATTAACTACCGGCGTCCTCAGGCGTCCTCAGGCCTCCTCAGTCTTCCCCAGACCAGGATCCCCGATTCTTGTTTTCCAAAGTTGCTGGATTTTCTGGGTATGTATATATAAAATTCGCGATCTAATCATCATTGCTTTTCTAGGAACACAGCAGGATGCCACCTTTTAATGGAAGACAGATTCAACAACAACTTAGGGCTTTTTTGGTTTTTATTCAGTTACAAATAATCATGTATTTCCATTTTTTACGTCGACCACAGCAACCACCACCAGCACCACCAGCACCCATACAGAGACCTAGAAGAAGGCACAACATGTGGGTCAGGCCATGGCTACTACAGAGAGAGGAGAGGGGGGCCTACCACAACATTATGGCTGATCTTTATGCCACAGATATTCCAGGATTCACCAACTACATGAGGATGACCCCAGAATTTTTTGAAATGATTAAGACCAGACTGGAACCACACCTAGCCAGGCAGGCCACCAACTACAGAGCACCAATCAGTGTTGGTGAGAAGTTAGCCCTCACCATCAGATATCTGGCCACAGGAGAGTCCTACACATCATTGTCCTGTCAGTTCAGGGTTGGAAGATCCACCATCTCCAAGTTTATACCAGAGGTCTGCAGGGCCATCCAGGATGAGTTCACCAGGGAGCACCTGAAGTGTCCTACAACCCCAGATGAGTGGAAAGAACTGGAGAGGGAATTCAGGATCAGATGGAATGTTCCACATGCCCTGGGAGCTCTGAATGGGAAGCATGTGGCCCTGAAGAAGCCCACGAACACTGGAGCCCTCTACCACAACTACAAGGGGTTCTTTTCCATTGTGATGTTGGCCCTGGTAGATGGACAGTACAAGTTTAGATGGGTGGATGTGGGTACTGAAGGATCCTGCTCAGATGGCCAGATATTTAATACCTCTCAGCTGAAGAGGAGGATTGAGGATGGCAGGATAGGCTTCCCTGACCCAGCTCCTATAACACAGGGTGGGAGAGATGTCCCCTACTTCATCCTGGCAGATGATGCTTTTGCCCTGAAGAGTTGGCTCATGAAACCCTATGGTAGAAGGATGTTAACCAGAGAGGAAAGGATTGCCAATTACAGAATTTCAAGGGGCAGAAGAGTGGTGGAGAACGCTTTTGGCATCCTTGTGTCAAGATTCAGGGTGATGAGGACAACCATTGAACTACCCCCAGCAACAGTCAGGGAAGTGGTCTTGACCTGTGTTGTTCTACACAACATACTGAGAAGCCAGTATCAAGGTCAACCTGGTGGTCAGCAGCCTGGGGAGGACGATGATGATGATGTACCTGATGATTGTGGATTGATTGGGGGTGCTGCTGGTGGTGGCCAAGACAGAAACCCTGCTAGAGAAGCCAAAAGACAGAGGGATTACCTGAAGGACTACTTCAACAATGAGGGAGCAGTGGCCTGGCAAGATGGCAGAATATAAGTCCTGCTGCAGTAACCAGTCCTTTTCAGGACTAACTACAACAGCCCTTTTCAGGACTACCAATTATTCCAAAAACAATTAATCAGCTATGTTTGCTACAGACGGACAAACCCCATGCCAAACTTAACTTGTTGAGACAGACAAACAGACAAACCCCATGCCAAACATAACTTGTTGAGACGGACAAACAGACAAACCCCATGCCAAACATAACTTGTTCAGACGGACAAACAGACAAACCCCATGCCAAACATAACTTGTTCAGACGGACAAACAGACAAACCCCATGCCAAACATAACTTGTTCAGACGGACAAACAGACAGACAAACCCCATGCCAAACATAACTTGTTCAGACGGACAAACAGACAGACACAACTTTCTCACCCAACAAACAGACAAACCCACTGTTAAACAAAAGCCAAACACAAAGTCACACATTATATCCGAAATTAAATTATTTTTTTATATATTTTCAAATCCACATCATAATTTCACCAATTCTTTTTGTTTATGGCTTTGAAATTTATTTGTAGCAGAAAGGTTTTCATGGAAATCTTCAATTTTAAATCTTCACTTCTAATCACAAAAATTTGGAAAATATACCCATGGAACTAGTTTTGCTTTCAATAATGGGGGTTTGTGTTTGCAAAATAGTTTGTCAGTTTGTTGGCATGGGTTCTATTTACTTTTGGTTTTGTGTGTTTGTTGGTTGGTGGTTACTGGGGTTGGGTTTATTTTTGTTAGTTGGGTGTTAGGTTTGGTACTGGGTTTGTTATTTGGGGGTTATGTTTGGTGTTGGGTTTGTCTGTTTGTGGGTTGGTAAGTATGTGATAATGCCTTTTAAATTTAGGGAAGGTGTAAGTGTTGGACTTTTCTATTAAAGATTTTAAACTGTCCCATGGATTTTAATCTAAAAATGGGCTGATTAATGGCCATATTGGGAGTTACTTTTTATTTTTTTTTATGTGGCCTTTTTTGTTATGTGTGGTACCATGGGTTATTTGTTTCATGTTTGGGGTGGTGTAGGTGTTGGACTTGAACTTTTTTTTTCTTGTGATAAGTATTTGTACTGAACTTTTTTGTTTTGGGAGGGGAATTGGAAGAACACGTAGCTGAATAATTGTTTTTGGAAGATTTGGTGGCCCTGAAAAGGGCCTGGCAGGTCAAAGACCCGCCCTGACTGGATGGCTACTGAGGAGGCTGCTGCTGCTGTTGAGGCGGTGCTGAAGTGGTGATAGTAAAGAGCTGCTGCTGCGGTTGTTGCTGCTGCTGCTGCTGAGGCTGCTCGACGATCTGTGTTGATGTCAGATCTGGTAGCTGGCTTAAGATTCCACTCAGATTGTGTCTGCTCCCTTCGTCCTGTACAGTTAGGACAGATGTCGGGTTACTGAAGCCAATGGGGCTTGGTGTATAGTACACAAAACTGCTGCTAGCTGCTGCTTGAGTGGAACTAGACGCCTGTGGAGTGGTTGTTGGCAGTAGGCCGACCCTCTGGGACTCCGTGGTAACAGTGGCTGATCTTCTGGGCAATGGCTGACGTCTGCGGTTACTCTTAATAGTTTCGATGTCTCTAAAAATCTTGCCCTTTAATTCTTCAAATTCTTCTTGAGTCATCTTCTCGGCCTCTGATGCCACGTAGTCAAAGAAGGGCTGCCTGTCTGACTTCTGATGCAGAAAACCAGAGATAAGTGTCCTCATCTGCTCAAAGTGTTCGAGAATCTTGGAGTCTGTAGTTGAAATGGGCGTTGATGTAATGATGGACTGACTCCTCTCCCTCAGGACACTGGACTCGAGGTGTTCTGTATCAGTAGTTGAGCCACGTGATTCGTCCTGCCTGCTGGTATTTGGACTGGCCTCAAAACCTGAACTTCTATTGGCCCCCTTTCTTCTGATGTGGGTTTTAAGAAAACCCATCTGTTGGTACACCCAGGACTGTCTCTTGGTCATCTCCCTCGGGGCTTGGCCAGATTGGATCTTAGACAGCTTCCCATAATGGGTTCGCTGGGACTCGAACCATCTTCTCACATCAAAGGGCTGGAGCTTGAGTTCTGCAGATATTTCTGCCCAGAGAGCCTCTCTTCTGGTCCTGTCGTGGAAACGTGAATGTTCCTTGTCATACAGTTCAGGGTGCAGCTTTACAAATTCCACAATGGAAACTTCCTCACTGTCTGTAAAAGTGGCACACACCCTGGCTCTCTTGGCTGAAGAATGGCACTCCGGATCTTCCTCACACCTCTCTTCTTCTTCTGCCACAGTTTCCCCAATAGCTGGATCTTCCTGAATCTCCTCCTCCTCTCTCCTCTCACTTCCTTCTTCTGTAATAACTTCACTCCTCTCCTCTACTTGACTTTCCTTCTCCCTCTCATCCATCTTTTTCCTTCCTCTCTTCCCTCCTTTCTCTTTCCTCACAATCCAGTCGACAAAATAATAAAAAAATAGTAAAATGTGTCTCCTAACTGTGAAATTTGCCCTAAGCTCAAGTATATAAAATATTAAATAAAAACTGAAAACCCCTACAAATCAGTGACACACTTCTCTCAGTAGCCAAACAGTCAGTAACAACGAGAATGTGTGCGCGGTCGCTTATATAGTCCCAGACCTGCTCATTGCCTCGTTTTAATTTCCAACGCGCGGAAAACAGTCGGTTCTTAATCGGTTGTTAGTCCCAGGCCGCCTGGGGCGTCCTCAGGCCACCGCAGACTGAAAATGCGTGGTCCCAGGCGTCCTGGGGAGGCCGGTTTGGATCGGTTAGGGTCGGTTACCCTTAGTCGGTTCTTAGTCCCAGACCTTGATTTTTGGGTCCCAGGACACCGCAGACGGTCTGAGGCTTCCGGGGACTAATGCAACCGACCCACTTTCAGACGCATGAAATTCATACGCATCATATTTGAGTCTGGGATTAACAACCGGCCTCCTGGGACTAAGCTAGGGAGGTCTGGGACTAAGGGTCGCAGGCGGCCTGGGACAACAACCGACTCTGTAAATTTGGGTCTGAGGAGGCCTGAGGACGCCTGGGACTGGACATTTTGTTGACGGCGGGAAATATGAATCGGTTGTAGTCATGTGAAATATCAAACATGTTTGATTTCTCACACGGCCCCAACCGACCACAACCGACCCTTACAGGACGCCTGGGACTAAGCAAATATTTCAAACCGACCCCCCAAAACCCTTAATCGGGAGCCTTAGTCGTGTGGTGGAACACCCACATTACATACATGAATCATTCATGTTTTTGTTTCAATTATGTAAGCATACAGGGTTTCTCCAGATTTCCAAGGCACCAGTAGTTACACAGTACCTTCTAATTGTTACAAACATGATTCTAATAAAAATATCTCTATATTCCTGGGCTAAAGAAATATTACTAAAATTGCCTGGAAAGTCCTACACAGTATATAATGATTGTTGTTGATAAGCTAGTGGTGTTGTCAGCAAACTGTCAAGGTCTTCCAAATGAAAATAAACAGTTGAATGTATTTTGTTATTTTCATAAAACTGAGGCAGCCCTAACCTGTCTACAGAAGTCTCATTGGACACCCAGTGATGAATGAAATGTGAGGTCCATGTTGAAAGCAGATTGTATCCTAAAGGGTTATTCCTCTAATTCTAGAGGTGATGAAAAACTGTTTAATACAAATTTTGAATACAGAATTTTGCCAATACACAAATACACTGAGGGCAATAAATAAGCATAGATATTAATATTGGAAAGATTTCTATAAAACTAATAAATCTATGTGGGCCCAATAGAGATTCTCCTGACTTATTTAGTAAGATTACATCAATTATAAAATCAATCAATAAATTGTATAAAATAATATGTGAATATCTAAATTTTGTGCTGAATCTGCAGCTTGACTGTGACCACTATAAGCATGTCAACAATCCTAAATCTCATGATACTGTTGAATTAATGGGTTCCTTTGATTTAATGGATACATTTAGACTTACGTACCACTCACTGAGGAAGTATAAATGGAGTAGAAAAAAACCCGTCCATTAAGTTTGACTTGATTATTTCTTGGTTTCTCATCCAATGCATGATATCATAACCAACTCTTTCATTAATCCAGGTTACAGGAGTGACCATTCAAATGTTCAAACAAAAATACAGTAGAACCTCACTTATCTGAACCCCACGGGAGACATACAATACGGCCGGATAATCGAGGGGTTTGGATAGATGAAGGAAACCGGAATGCACGGTCTATGGGTTACCGAGTGGGCGATAATTGAAGAATTGTCGTTTTTATGCAATAAACATAGACGTTGGTGGTCCTTAATAAAATAATTTAATATTTTTGTGTCATATAATATAAGTGACCCTTCAGTTGTCGTTTATTTGCTCTATATCCATGGATATTATTATTATTATTTTTATTTAAAATATTACGTGGACTTGAGCTGGTTGTATTCGGTTGGTACTTGCATTGTTAACATTTTAATTTTAGATTAACATCATCCCGCATATTGTCAATTAAAAAACTCCGGGAGATTATTTATTGTAAAACCCCAAGCGAACACGCCTTCAGTGATACGCGTTTGATTGGTAAGGCATTGTTGACGTCTTTTCTTTTCTACACGTTGTCACTCTGTGGACCTACTCCTGGAGATTATAAATTGCGAAACCCAATCGAACACACTTTCATTGATTGGCACATTATCAAAGAAGTTGTGTAGCGGGGTCGTGTAATTGAATTAATCCCTCCCCTATTGTAACAATGGTGATAAAGATGAAAGAAGTTAGGCATCTCTGTGAATGGTACGTTTTATAAAGCACTGGAATTCATCGTTTCCGAGACTGTGTAAAATCTTGTATTATCGCTCACGCTTGAACGTGTTTTATATGTAGGGAGACATGATTTCGGTTCGGTTAATCCGGAGATTCGGATAATAGAAGGCCGGATAACCGAGGTTCTACTGTACTTCTATGCACGTTTGACCATGGTAGGGGACTCACTAGCAGATCCAAGGGGGGAGGGGGCTTAGGTGGTTCGACCCCCCCCTTCTTGAAAAATAATGTAAAAGGGTTCAACCCAAGGTACAAAAATTACAAATCTTGAGAGTGGTGTTAAACTTAGAGGAAATGCACTATATTTTTACCAAAATTTTTTTTTTTTCTAGGGTGGCATGCCCCCTGACCCCCCTAGTTTGTGTATTTGTGTATTGGTATGTCTGATGTAAACCTTACATAAAAGCTGGATCCGCCCCTGGGACTGTGGAAGTTTAACTGCACCCTACTAAAGGATGATAAATATATAAACTATATATAAACTAAGCTATATAAAATGTTAAGAAATTTATACAGGAAGAAATATTAATATGCTATTCCTATATATAGCTTAAACTATTTGAACATAATGTCTGATGAAGATAGTGCGTCATAAATGATGGAAATTCTCTGGAAAGGCTGCTACTAAGAATTTGAGGTGAAACAGTAAAATACAATTCATAGTGTAAAAAACAAGAGAATGAAAGTGAAAACCGGCTAAAAAGTAAAATTCAACATCTTGGAAATAGTTAGAATCCAATTTCTTTCAAAACTTTGGATAACAAAAAGGCAGAATTGGAAGCATTAAGACAAAAAGTCCATAATTGGTAGTGCAATAAGATCATGGGCACAATGGAAGAATGAAGGGGAGAAGCCTGCCAAATACTCTCCCTTGGCCTTCACCGAGGCAGGCCACTGATATATATATAAGGTTCTAAAAGCTAGCCTGAGGGATACTACCACAATCTATACATATAAGACCACTGCGGAGTGCAGGCACCAGATTCACGAAAGGTCTCAAGTCTCAAAACTGAGATTTTGGTCTCAAATCTAAGATTTTTCTTAGATTTTTCTCAGATTTGAGACCTTTTGCTCATCTGGGATTCACAAAATATCTCAGGCTAAGATTTTTCTCAGATTTGGTGTCAAATGTAAGACTGCCTAGGGGTTGACTTAAGTTTTCATAAAATAGAGTATATGTAATAAAAAGTCACAAAACAAAATGAAAATAGTGAAGTATGACATATTATTTAAATTGTAACACAAAATATGAATATATGTTAAGTCTTTGTACAAAAAACAACAGTAAACATTTACATTAGAAATTTGCATGAGAGGCTTGTTTTGCTGTTATAATCAGTTCTTTTGAATGTCAGTACAAATTATAGTAAAAAGACAATGTTTTGCTGAAAATATTCTATAATGTGAGTATATATGTTAGAGTGGTAAAATATAAATGTGTATACTTTCCACTAATCTGAACAAAATGTTACATCAGTTTTGATTGGTCCAGACTCAAAACTTAGCTGAGATTTTGGTCTCAGCTGAGGTTCCTTTCGTGAATCTCAACTTAAGCAGAATCTCAGCTGAGACAAAAATCTCAGATTTGAGTAAAATCTCAGCTGAGATTTGGCTAAGATTTGAGACCTTTTGTGAATCTGGCCCCAGGAAAATCAATACTTACTTGGCAGCTTCTACAGAGTACAGAAATCAATAAAACAATGTCTTTATATGGTTAAGGGGCTCTATACGCACATACAATATTGCATTTGGCCAGAGCTCTTTATACGTAGATTCCAACACGTAGAAGCCAAGGGCTCAGAAAATCTCATGAAATACTTGGTTTAATTTTAAGGGCGAGCTCTAGCAAGGATCTTGCTTCTAGAGATCAATTTTTTTTTTTTTTTGTATTTGTCTCTGGACTTTCATGAATTGTGGGGTAGCATGATTAGTGTCGGTATTTTACAGAAGTTTAGCAGCAATGGGCTACATTAGTACTGGGATGGGTGACTGCTTCAGTGCACTACTTGTGTCTCTGATGGCTTGGAGGCTTGTGTTTGTTGACAGAAACCCCTTTTGGCATTGTTTTCAACAAATATACATACACATGGAATAACCTATCACAAAGCATGACTAATATACTTATATAAATTACAGCTGTACTCTGTTTCAAATCATACAAAAATACACATTTAGCAATAATATACAAAGTTGCTTTAAACACAATTTCTAGTTGAAGCACCTGTGCAGATGATATCCTTCTATTTGTAAATTTTATTTTTGTAACAACGATCTCCAAATCATGACAACCTACTTTTAACTTTTGTTTTGTGCAAGAACATGAAAGGGTTGTTATCTGTTTACACAATATTTTGTTTTGAAAATGAAGATGTATATATATCAAAATGTTGAAGTGCTAAATTGAGTGCAAAACATTTTTTTATTGTGGAGTAGTTTTGATGTACATTCAGTCTTTTTTTGAAAAAAGAGCAAATGGGATGTTCAATACGTTCATCATTATACTGCAATAAAGAACGCTAACAAAACTAGCAGTAAGAATAGCTCAATGATATCAGAAATAGTTACTACAGGCCCTTGACAGAGAACATTTTTTTCTTTCTGACAAATGCTTTTTGACAGCCTCAGACCAGTGATATTTTTCACTTTTTTTCAATAACTCAATCAGTGGAGCAGTGACGGCAGAGAAATTTTTAGAAAATTTTCCACAATAACCTTTCATTCCAAGGAACCTCATTAACTTTTTTCAGGAATTCTGTACTCAATAAATCTTTTGTTTTAATTGGTGTGCAACTTCATTACCTATTTCATGCCTTAAGCAATCTGTATTTGAGACCAATCTGTATTTACTATTCTATTTATAATACCACATACAACAATATGGTGGGTCACAAAGAAGTAGAATAGTATTAGTTGTCATCATAAATAAATATTTTTTGCATTTGGTACCAACATTTCTCAAATCTAACATTTTCCATTTTCAGATTGGCAACTAATTTCTGCTCGCTATATATCCTCTTCTGTAGCATGAGCAAATCCTTCATTTTCAATTCTAGTCCTTTTCTGGAATTCTAAAATATGTAACTTTTTGTAACCATGATCAATGTGTTTAATGCCACTGAATTTGAATTTCGATAAGAATATCCTAATAAAACATCTTCTGGATTAAATCTAATATGAAAGGAGGCTTTTTCCTGTATAACATTTTCTAGTTGATTCCAAAGATGTATTGAATTAGGGCATTAAAAAATAGATGGATTGTAGTTTTTTGGTTATTCTTACATAGTGGACAGTTTGCAGAATCAGATATTTGCATCTGATATAATGATTTTTGAGTTCCCAAGATTCTATGGAGAATTCTGTATTGAAACCACTTGTAATAAGGATCATGAATGGTTTTGAAACAGATTCTAAATTTTTGTTGCTAGGCAGTTGTATAAAGAATTATGCCAATATCTTGATGCCATTTTCTTTGAAAATCTTTTTCAATATTGACTTTGTTAAGTTTATTATAAATGCCTTTTGTCCCAGTTGTATTAAAATTAAGATCAGATAAAGTTTTTAAAATACATGGTTGGGGATAAGTAAACATGTCCTCATTTTTATACTTCTTTACAAAATTATTTACCAAAGTTTCAATACGATGATATTCAAGAAAGTTTACATTTAAAAAGATAAACTTTTTCTCTATATCCTTTTGCTCCAAAACAGCCCCTCTGTTATCAACAATATCTCCCACTGTAACATCACCCTTGTTAAACCATGATGGAAAATAAACTTCATGCTCTGAAATTAGTGGATTATACCACAGAGGTGAACTTAAAATATCTCCATTTTCATTTATAGTTTGAATTTCCACAAATTTAACCCATGATAGGAAAACTTCTTTCCAGAAAATGTTCGAGGTTTTTTGTATTAGTAACTTTGCCCATCCAGGACCTAGTTTAAAAAACTTTGATATGGGTGATATAGTTCTTTCAAACAGAGTATGGTAATCAGCCTTTTGACTTTTTAATAATCTATAAACCCATGTTAATTTGAGGGAATCAATAAATTTTTCCAAGTTAACCATTTTAAGTCCAGCATCCTGATAATCTTGTGTAATATACATACGCTTTATCTTATCATGTTTATTATTCCAAATAAAACCAAAGAACATTGAATTTATTGTTTTTAAGAAATCTATTGATGGAGATGGAAGTATTGTAAGAAGATGTATAAATTGAGACAGAATAAATGGTTTTATGACTGTAATTTTTCCTAATGGGGTTCACATTCTTTTCTTGCAATTGTTAATGAGCTTCATGGATTTTTCTATAAATCTAATTTATAGTTTATAGATGTCATTTCTTTAAGGTTAACTGAAAATGTGATACCCAGTAAATCAAAGGTAGTTGACCCCCACTCCAGATTGAAAGATATATTGATTTTTTTCTCTGCAATATTTTTTCCTACCTATCCATACAAGTTTAGTTTTTGTTGTATCCATTTTTAATCCTGAAATTGATCCAAATATTTCTATTGTGTTCAAAGCAGAGTCTAAGGACTCTTTAGAACCATCTAAAATAAGAGTGGTATCGTCACTAAACTGACAGAGTTTGATTTCTCTACCAATTACAATTCCTTTTATTTTGTTGTTTTGGTTAACCATATATGTCATAATTTGTGTACCTAATAAAAATAAATATGCCGCAATGGGATCGCCTTGCTTGCATCCTCTTTCAATGTTGAGAAATTCTGACTTACAACCAGCCTGAACTACAGAGGCTTGCATACCCTTGTATAATACTTTAATCCTCTCAATATATCCCTCTGTAAACCCTAAATAATCTAGTACATTATAAAGAAACTTCCAGGAAATAGAATCAAAGGCCTTTTCAAAGTCTATCAGCATGAACAACCCTTCAATTCCACATTTTCCATATGATTTATGACGTCATAAATAAGTCTAGTAACTTCACCAATATATCAACCTTGAATGAATCCACACTGAGATCTTGATATCAGGGAATCTAACACACCTTTAAGTCGATTTGCAAGAACAGTAGATAATAACTTGTATAAAACACACAAAAGAGAAATGGGTCTCCAATTTTTTAGAAATTGTCTTGGCTTATCCCCCTTAGGAATACAATTGATTATAGATTGGCACAATGTAACTGATAAAATACCTTTTTGGTAAAGCAGGTTGAAGGTTCTAAAAATTATAAATTTTAATTTGCACCAATATACTTTTAAAAACTCTGATGGGAAGCCATCTATACCTGGTGTTTTATTATTTTTCATAGTTTTTAGAGCTTGTGCCAACTCTGATAAAGTTTTTTCACCTTCTGATTTTTGGGCTTGAATTTTAGTTAATTTATCTATTTGATGATCTTTAACAATTTCTGATAATGGAGTATCTGAAAGAACTGAATCTTTACTTTTAAATAATTTGGCATAAAATTCCTTTACTTTATCCAATATCTGATTTTGATCAGTTACTATGTCCCCATTCTCAAGGGTTATTTTTCTAATTGTTTTCTCCAAAAAAAAAATTTTCTCAAGACCACAGAAAAACTTAGATGGTTTTTCACCTAAGTGTAGCCATTGTACTCGGGAGCGTATTATGTGGCCTTTGAGCTTTTCTTCCCTTAGTTTTGTCAATTCATTTTTCAAAGCATCAATATGATCTGTTGAATTTGTAGCTAATTCAACACTTTCTGCAAGACTTATTTTTTTAATCAGTTCTTTTTCTAGTAGATTTTTGGATTTTCTTAAGTTTGATGCAAACTTTATTGATTTTTGTCTTATTTTAAACATTATCATTTCTAGAAGTAGATCCTCTTCAACAATGAATTTTTTATCTAAATCAGATGCATTATCTATAAACTCTGTACTGTAAACAGGAACGGTGTATTCAGATTTAACTTCTTGTATTGTTTTATTGATTAAATCCAAATAATCAAAATTACTAAGCCAATCACAGTTTAATTTCCACAACCCTCTTCCTCTTATAAATTTACTAGTTTTTATATTCAAAGTACATATAGAGTGATCAGACTTGTACCCAGGAATTATATCACAATTATCTATTAAGTCAGTAAAAGGATTTGAAACAATGTAGTAATCTAGACGTGCTTGTTTTATTGGATTTCTATGATGCCAGGTAAACCAGGTATCAGGATTAAAATACCTAAAAGCATCCTTTAAATTATATGTATTTAATGTTTCAAATAATGTCTGGCGTGCATTAGGATTGTTGATGCTGACATAGTTTGAACAGTCCATTCTTGGATTAAGTACCAAATTAAAATCGCCACAAAATACAATGTGATCCATTGTATTTTCTTCAATTAAGAGATTAACATTTTGAAAAAAGGTTGGTGTATCGGTGTTTGGGGCATAAATATTAATCCGGCGAAAAGAAATGGATGCTAACATAAGATCCACATATATCATGTTGCCTTGATTATCTAAATTCGAAGCAACAACCTTGTATTCAAAGTTATTCATTAACAAGATGGCAACCCCTCTTGAATTGGTTTTAACACCAGATATAAAGCACTCACATTTTGAAAGTGTTCTTAATTCATTTTCTTCCTTTTTGGTTAAGTGGGTTTCTTGAAAACAAATTATATTTGGACGTAACCTCTGTACATAATTTAGAACATCTGCCCTTTTCGATTTATATCTCAGCCCCTGACAGTTTGCTGATATTATTTTTACTTGTTCACTCATTACCTCTAAGAAAATTGAAAGATTTTCCCCAAAGGATTCACACATAGCAAGCTGGTGGACAAATATAGTAGACTATTTTAAAATAGATGACAATATAACTACTTGCAAAATTATAAACTCGCAGAAATTCAGTTACCAAAGATTCATAATATAACTTTGAAATAATTGTATGTTAACAATAGAAACAATAAAAATAAACACATCATTTTTTATAGCTTCCCCAACAATAGTATAATTATGGTCCAGGCAGTTTACATCAACGATTAATTCAAGTACTACTTCATGGAGAAAGAACAAAGAGCTATATACAGCTATATACAGGTTATTGGTAATATAGAACAGAAAGACAGCCAGTAATGTAAATACACCGATCAGTAAAATATAATTAAACTAAATCACTAGATGATAGTTTTAACGTGTTTTTTTCATATTTCAATACATTAAACTTACATAATTTAGTTTTATTTCTGGGGGAATCACAATCATCAAATTTTACTTAACTGTATTTTCAACATTCAAATGTTTAAATTAGCATTTTTAAAGCAAAATGAACACAGATTATAGGTACAAAGGGGTCTATCACTGAGATGAGAATGTAATACAAGGAAATTACTTTTAAGTGGAACCCGAGGATCTAGTCTTGCTAAAAGTATACTCCTAAGTCAGTGTGTAATCATCTCAAAAAGGCTGGTGCTTTTTATAAATTTTCTACCTTCTACTCGTCTGCTCATCTAAATTGGATTTAGTATCATCATGAACATGCTTCAGTCAAAATTGTTTGCCTTTTCAGTCTGTATCAAGTTCTCTTGAATTACACCATCTGTCTATAATTCTTTCTGATGGGCCAATTAAAGATGGGTTTGACTTGCTTTTCTGGCATCAACTTGCTTTTATCTAATCTAATCTAATCTACTGCTTTGCAGGCGCAATATCTTCCCCACTAAGGGGAACTCAGTGCGCTAGTTAACAAAAATCATTTCTTATAAGGAGAGACGAGGGGCGTTCAAGGTCAGTGTACCAGGTTTGTGGGTGGGACCGAGAGGGAAGGAGACTAAGTTGGGAAGCTAGAGTTGAAAAGGTGGGTTTTGAGGTGTTTCCTGAAAGATGCGACAGAGGGACTGTTTCTTATTTGGAAAGGGAGAGAGTTCCAAAGAACTGGGGCATAGTGACTAAAAGAATTTGAGAAGTGTTTAATTGATTGATGAACTCTACGGTCAAAAGTGGGGGTATGAAGGAACTTGAAGTTTAGGGGTACTTCGTGTAGTATTTCTAAAGGAAGTGTAGGGTGGATTAGTTCTCTTAGGTAAACAGGCTGACCTTGGTTGAGGATTTTGGTGATGTGAGAAAATTTTGAGGAACGGGTGACAACCCTGCAGAATGAGTTTTGCACTAGTTGCAATCTTCTTAGCTCAAAGTCTGTGAGTGATAGAAACAGGGAATTGCAGTAGTCCAATCTGCTGCTAACCAAGGCATTGGCTAAAAGAACTGATGTTTTAAGGTCTAGAAGGGGGCGTATTCTGTAGAGGTCCCTTGCATGAGCTCTAGTGGACTTTATGACTTGTGACACATGGTCGGAGAAAGTGAATTTGGAGTCGAACACCACTCTGAGGTTCTTGACACTTTGTGCTGGTGAGACCTGATTACCAGGAATATTGATTGGAAAGTGAGGAAGGAGTTGTTTACGGTTGTTTTTCGAACCTATCAAAATGAACTCGGTTTTATCAGGGTTGAGTTTTAATTTATTTGTGAACATGAAGTTTTGGATGTCATTTAGGAAATGTTTTAGTTTTTGTACAGAGTGAGAAAAAATTGCTGGAGAGAGTGAAATATATAGCTGAGTGTCATCGGAGCTTTTCCCTTCAGAACACTTTCCAGTAATAAAAGTCACTGGTCTGTTGGCCATTTGAAATTTTGAGCCATCCATTCAAAGTGGTGAAAGTGTATATAAACTTCAAATTCGTTAAAAGGTTTTACCAGTCAGACATTCTTACCCAAATCAAATTTAGTATGAACAGATTCTTCATGGGCAATTTCTTGAGCATTGCACTCTAAAACTCTCATACTGAAGGTCTTATTTTCATTCTTGAGCTGCAAACTCTAGTGAGGCTCACACTTCTAGACATCACTTTTTTCCGGGTTTTTTTGTCTCCAGTCTTTCATGGATTCTAGCGTAGGGTGAGGAGTGTCTGCCTTTTACAGAAGTTTAGTGGCAATGGGTTACATTAGTACTGGGATGACCACTTCAGTGCACTACTTGTGTCTCTGATAGCTTTGTGGCTAGTGCTAGTACACCAAAACCCTTTTCGGCCTTGTTTCCATTGTTTTGTCTCAAGTTCTTCATTTCATTGTTAAGTTTCATTTCTTCTTTTCGTTTTTCAGCTTAAAGTTTTGTTTGTTGTTGAGCTGGGGCTTCAAACTCTTTTTCTCTAGCTTGGAATTCTCTTTTCAATTTCTGTTCGCCTGATCTCAAATTGGCCAAATGATTCCATTGGAAGAGGTTTATACACATTTAAACAAGTATCAGCTAAAAGGTCTTCAACAACTTACTGTTTCAAATAAGCCTTTTAAGTCCATATCTTTTCAGTTTTAACTGTAGTTCTTGTGTTACTTGTTTTAACATATCTTTTTAAACGAAACTTCTATAGATATTGTCTGCACAAACTATTCAGTAATAGCTATTTTGAGCAATGTAGAGTGTAATAAGATTCCAAAAATAATAAATGATATTTCCAATAGTTTACTGAATGGTTGAATCATTTGGCTGGATACAGTAAATTTCCTGATATATTAAAACCACCAAAAGGAAGATGCTTTTCTCTTAATAACTCACATTCCTGGATTCTATGGAGGCAAAAGCTTTGATGACCATGTTCCATTGATTTGGAGTGAATTATAAACTTTGTAACCATAACCAACTTTCACTTTTAATTTGATACCTGGGAAGCAGATATGACCTTGGTGGCTTTTATGTTATTGGGTTGTGATATCGTAGCTTTACCTAAAGGTACTTTAGTAAATAATTATTTACTCTAACCTGTAATGCAGTCTAAAGAAATTTTAACGTGAGTCTCTCTTCTGTCATTGTTATAGATGAATCTGATCAGGTGACCTTGACTCCAGTTGCTGTCTTGAACATATTCAGGCAAGGATGCTTCAACAGGAATACCAGATGAAATTCGTTTGGTCAGCTGTTCATCTAATATGATCCCATCTGATCCAGCCATGTAGTGTATAGCAGGCACATCTCCCGCTCTGATATAAAAAGTTCTACTGTGAGGTATAACCACAGTCTGTGAAATAAAAACACAAGGAAACACACAGATGTTGTTACAGGACACCATTTTACAGCCACTAGAGATACATAGAATCTTCTAGCATCTATAAATAGACAACCATTACAGAGTACAGAAGAAAGAAATTCTCCAGTACCCTGGTATGGTAACAGAAATTAGCACAGTACCCTCTTATGTAACACCTCCGCCTCTTTTAAAGAAAAAAGAATGAAAGCCAATATGTTAAAAAGTTTTTAAAACTTTTGCTTTCATTTTTAGCAAATTTTTGTGTACAAGCTTGTAGGCCTACAATAACTTTTCAAAAAGCATTACTTATATAGTGACATAAGGAATGGTGATTTTAATTGGATTCTGGTGTTGAGCCTAACAGTCTGCCTGGCAGAGATTAAATGCTATAAAAGTTCAGAAAATAACAGAAAGTGGCAGCTATACTTTTTGCAAATCTTATAATATATAGTCTATAACTATAAATATGCAAAAGGGTGAACTAAAATAGAGTTTTTGGAAAAGAATTTGCACAGATGTTATCCTTTGCCTTGACATGCTTGTATGCTACAGTAAAACAATTAGTTTGTGAATACTGTTGTTTAATAAGGTATCACGTATCCATATGCTTAATATCCGAACTAGCAGATCCTCTTAGCACACCATCCAAAGCATAATACACAAGTCAAAGTAGTAAAAAAATTGTTATAGACTTCTGAAACGGATAGGTTTTTAGTCGTTTTTGAAACTTAAAAGAGTTAGAGTAACTTGAGTTATCAGTGACAAATTATTCCAAAGTTTTGGAGTATCTTGAGGTTCAAAGTGAATTGTTCAACAAGAAACTAGAATATGTTTTGACAGACTTCAGCAGGAAGGAATGCAGCTCTACTCAGTAAGGGGTTCAGCTTGCAAATGAAGGAGGAAATAGGAATTTACAGGACAGAAGTTTGAGATGAGATTGCTGAAGTGCATGATGAGTGCAAAGGTTAATTACAACAACAAAGATGTGCTGTTCAAGATCAATTTCTTGAAATGAAAGATAATTGGAGCTGATAAAGACTGTGATGTTGATGCACTACTAGGTTCAATGAATAATATGCGAGTAAGGTTTGAAACATTGCCGAGGACAGTTGCTAAGCAAGAAAGAATGTCCAAGTTACAGAGACATGAACAGTCAATGGAGATCATTTCAACCAAACATGACTTGGTGGAAGTGAAATTGGGTTTGTGCTCATTCGCGAGTAATGTTCTATGTCTGGATTGTCACATAATACACAGAGGTCCTCAGTGGCCTAGTGGTTAGCAAGTTTGGCATCTAATCATAGGCTGTCACCTCTGTGGGTTCGAGTCCCACAAGTGGCAATTCTGTGGACCTGTCCCAATATGACCCTGGCTGTTGAACGGGACGTAAAACCCCAACTTTGACCTTTGTCACATAATACAGGGGTTAGTGGTTTTAATGATACAATAGAACAGAAACATTTATATAGCACAACATTGACGCAACATCTTCTAATGTGCTTGAGGCAAAAAAAGGGAAACTCGAGGAATGTGCCTGGTCAAGATCCAAATTTAGCGCCCGTAAGGGGAGATATACTATGGTGGAGGGCAAGTCTAAACAAGCAGGTCTTTAACTGGCTTCGAAACCCTATTATTGTGTTTTGTGATCAGACTGATTGTGGGAGTCTGTTCCTTTCAGTGGGAGAAGCCATTGCAAAACATCGCCTACCAATGGCCTTCTTTGAATGAACTGTTCAAAGAAAAAGCCGATTTCCATGAATAAGGCTAATGGTTTTGATTAAGGATAAGTATGTGAGTTGGGAGAATTTGATAGCATTGAATCCAATAATATTGTATTTGAACAGGATATGGTATAAAATGGGGAGCCAATGTAATGTTTGCAGATTGGAAGTAACATGACTTGTTCTAACAAGTTTGAAAATAATTCTACAAAGGGCATTTTGAATTTTTTGGAGTTTAGCCACATTGTATTTATTCACACCATAAAGAAGGGAATTGCAGTAGTCAATTTGATTACTGATCATTGAGGTTTGCCAGCAGGTTTGCAGTGTCCACAATGAGGAATTTACAAATGCATCTGAAATCTTTCAGATGGTAGTAACAGGCATGACAAACCTTGGTTATATGACTGGCAAAGGTGTTTCCAGAATCAAAAGTAACACCTAAATTCTTAACTTCATTAGTAGGGGAGATTGAATTTCCAAGAAACTGGGTGGAAAACTTTTGCATAAGAGACTCTCTGGCCCGTCTGTTGCCAATGACAGTGAATTCAGTCTTTTCTGGATTAAGTTTCAATCTGGCACCATCCATCCAATTTTGAATGCAAGCAATGCACTCAGTGAGCTCAACAATACTGGAATCAAAGTTCCTGGAATCTAGTGCTAAGTATATTTGGATGTCATTGGCATAAAGATGATGGGTAACATTGAAACTGAAAATTATATGACTGACGGGGGTAGTGTAAAGAGTGAAAAGCATCCGACCCAGGACAGAATCTTGAGGGACCCCATAAGGGAGTGAGAAGGCATCCAAGAAGCTACTACCCATTTTAACCTTCTGTCTGTGGTTTGTGAGATAAAATTTATTCCACATCAGCACAGTCCCATCCACACCGAACCAATCCCTGAGGCAGTTAAAAAGAATGGTGTGGTCAATAGTATCAAATGCTGCTGAGAGGTCCAACAATGTGAGAGCAACAGCCTTACCCGAGTCCATTGAAGTAGCTATATCATTTGGAATTTTAAGGAGTGCTGTTTCTGTAGAAGGCAATCTCTTGTAGGCTGATTGGTTGAGATTGGAGAGCCCCTCTTTATTGATGTAACTATTTAACTGATTAGCCACAGCTTTTTCAATCAATTTAGATATGAAACTAAGGTTTGACACTGGTCTATAGTTTTTCAGGAGGTTTCTATCTAGACTAGGCTTCTTGAGAACGGGGTAACATATGTGATTTTGAAACAGTTTGGAAAACTCCCTTCTTTGAGCGAGTAATTTATGATATTGGTAATTGGGGTAATTAGGATGTCTGTGTACTCTTTGACCAATGTGGTTGGTATTGGGTCTAAATCATATGATTTGGTAGGAGAGGATTTTAGAATTTTGAGAATGTCATGCTCAGATACAGGCTCAAAAGAAGATAGGAGACTGTTCTTAATGCTTGGTCAGGTGATAGAAACTGGAGCCAACGACTGTAAAGGTAAGACCTTTAATTCAATGTCATCATGAATGAGGAACCTGACACCACCGCCTCTCCCCTCATAGCATGGAACATGGGTGTATTTGTAACCAGGCTGTGTGACATCTGCAATGAAGTTTTTGGTGTCATCTGGTTGGAGCCAGGTCTCAGTAACCACAATGATATCTGACTTGTTACTATTTATAAAATCCGCAAAAGCAACGGACTTATTCTTAATTGATCTGATATTAATCAGACTTCCAGTTAAAAGGCTGGTGTTGAGGCCTGAATTAATACTGACATCCCCTGAGAGGATCAACAACATTGACACCCATGGGCTGACATGTTTGAAGGAGTGTATTGCGTTACAAATATATCCCTGTATTGCCAAGAAGTTATAGTTAACACTGTTGAGACACGGGTGAATGCCAGGCTCAAATTGTATGGTGGAAGCAGTAGGGAGGGTGACAGAACGAGAACGTGTAATGCATGTGCAAAGGAAGACCAAAAAGAGAGATAAAACTAGAAAAAGGTGAACCTACCTTTCTTGTGTAAAAACCTGTCTAAACAGGAAACCAAAAGTGACTAGATTAAGAACAAAGAAAGTTTGGTGCAAAATTAGTACAAATTAATATATAAGGAAAAAATGTGTCATAAATTTGATGTGGAATGAAAGAAGTGTATTGAAGTGTATTTACTGTAATTTGTTTGAAGTACTGAAAAATCAAATTTGGGGTAAGACCTGCAGAAAATTCTGTTGAGTGATAATGCTTGTAGGAACCTATTGTAACAATGCAAGCTACTTTACAAAATTTGCTGAACAATCCTCGGAAAATGTCAGTTGAGCAATAATACCCATAGGAAAAGGTACTGTGATGAATTATTATAATTTCTCAGGTGAATGTATGATAGGTGACAATAAAAACAGATACAGACCAGGGTACAGTGTAAAAAATATAAAATTTTCGTTGCCGATTGGTATTAAAACAAAAACATGTTCTCCCCTGGCGAACGCTAAAACATATAAATTATAATTTCAAGTCAACTGCAGTGTCCACAATTGCTGACAAATATTCATCAATCTTCATCAATCCACCTTCGAGAAGCAGGAAATCGAATAGGAAGATATGTGTCAATGTTTATTTTGTGATCACTTTACTGAAATTCCAGATCAAATAAGTCACCATGCGATGGTTAAAGATATGGAACCTGACGTTGTACTTGGGTGGGTGGAAGGTGAAACTTATGTCAAGAATAGACTTACACTGAAATCCACGAAACTGGACATCACAAAGGAGTCAAAGTGGAACTGGTCATGTGAATACCATATCCGCATATCCACAGCATTTCTTTGCAAGTAAGTCATCACTCGGAGTGACACAAAAATCCTGATTAGTCTGGTGATTTTTTTGATAGATCTTGTCAAGGTTATGTTTTGGCATGATACAAGCAGATCTGACAGAAATTCCAATTGAATGCTACTACCAAAGTTGTTGTTTGAGGGTGAACATTGAATTGGTTTCAGAACACAGTTTGAATTGATTGCAAAAAACTTTGATTAGTGTGAAGCCGAAAATTATCCAATTTTGTTATGTCATTAAAGAAAGGTGCTGCAAAGTTCAACAGTATCTGGATCACAAAGAATGATTATCCTAATATTTGAATTCTAATAGTATTTTAATCTCCATCTCATGCAGACTCTAAGGCGCATAATTACCACGAAGTACAGATCATAAGTACAGATCATAGTCATTAAACCAGAGACTTTGCAGGGGTGAGAATTTGAGGGGTTATGAGTGGTTGAAGAACAAATTTCAGTATCATTATGATGGAACAGAAAGAATATGATTCTCAAAATACCTCAATGTGTAACCTACACCTGGTTTGTAGCCCATGAGGCCAACAAATAACTGTATGAACTAGATATAATATGTTTGACAAAAATACTCAGGATTTACAGAACTGGTGCCCCTTACATGGATAACTAGTGTTTTCATTGAGTAAACACATTTATATGGGTACCAGTGAATATGGAAACTTCATTTTTAACTTGAGATTTCTCTGGCTTTTCTGCCTGGATTCAATGAAACACAAGCAAGTAGGAGCACTGTAAAATACATTTTGTATTGATATATATAACATGTTTGTAAGGTTGTAAAACAAATTATGCATCGTAAGTGGCACTGGTGTAAACAAAAAACATCCCAGCCTGTACATCCCCATATTTGACCCAAAGACAAATTGTGGTGGATAAAAAATGTGTTACAAGCAACATTTAACCCAAATATATCTATCAAATTTCCAAGTAATTTTCCTATTGTCATTACTTAAGAACACTTTTGTATGATGTTAGCACTCAACTTAAATGGAGAAAATACTTCACTTCTGTCAAATGTCCGTGGTGGCATTGTGGAAAGCAAGTTTCACATCCTATAAAACCTATGGTGTCACCTTTACGTATGGTTCAACTCCAACAAGTGACAAATGCGGTGGGCGTGTCCCCAATATGGCAATGGCTGTTGAACGGGATTTAAAACCCTACTTTTAAACTTTGAAGATGTTGTGTCATCAATTTGATCCTTCTATCCAGTAAAATAACCTTTACAGGAACGGAATAGTTTGAGTGATTATTCTTAGGCTCTTTCTGTTGGATATTATTGTTATTAATAAACAGAACAACCTTTTCCCAGAATAAACTATCTGGAGGATACTCTCACCTGGACACCATATCCAGTTGATTGGATCAATATTTTGCCAACCATCACCATGGTGTATTGTTCCACTTTCCGCCAAAAAGACACATTCACTCTCCCTACTCTTTCTCCGACAAACTCAATCTCATGTATAATTCCAGATTTTGAAAAGGTCACATCCGAAAACAAAAATAGAGAGATTGATGATGATTGATTTAATAGGTTCACTCCATCCATGTTATTTGCCTCCAATGTGTAGCCATCTGAAAAGCAGGAAATGATTGAGTATTGTTGTTCCAATCGTCTGATAACTACATTGATTAATAACATGAAGAAATGTAAAGACTATCGATTAGATTATTCCAAATTATAATCCTAGTGGATATTTTGACATCAACGTTAGTATAGACAATTTTTTAAAGGAAACTTTATTGATAATGTTGATTTCACCACGGGGGGGGGGGGGGGGGGGGGGGGGGGGGGGGCAAAAATATAATATATAAAATATAATAATTGTTTTACCATATTCTTTGTCCATGTGTAAAACTCAAAATCTATACATCACTTCAGAGTTTTATTATCACAAACGGTGAGGTTAACCCATGGGGTGACCCTCGTAAGAGATCAATGTTGGGATTTCAGAAGTTTTGTAGAGTTTTTGTCAAAATCGGGTTCCAGAAACTTGGGATGGTTTATCCTTTCTCAGGGTCCCCTTATTATGATTATCACGATGAACTAACCTTGTCAAAAGGTAGTACTGGAATTTGACATTAAATTCAATAACCATTTCATTAGGACAGGACCGCAGCGAATTTGACATTGTGCCTAGGATGTGCAGGCATGCACTGAGAGTAGAGTAATTAAATGAAGAACTTGTGCGTTATTTGGCCACTAAATTCCACATATACAAAGGCAAAATTAACATTTGAACCACACAGATTGGGTGTGATACCTTACAAAGAAAAAGACAGAACTTGCGAGTACAAAACAGTGGTTGTAACATGTAATAAATGATGAAGTAATACCAGTTTATTCTTTTTTTTTGTTTTAAATATTATTTTAGTTGTTTCATGGATCTTTGAATAGCAATTCAGTCAAGCACTATTTCATCTAAATTCAGAAACTAATTTTTACTTGACATAGTTTAAAGCAAATTATAAACATTATCAAACCTGCAGAAATCTTTGGCCAATTGTGGTTACAATTTAGAGCATATATTTTACCTGCAAAATGATCTTACCTTAAGACACTTTCATAACTGAGTAGAAACAGATAAATATGTCACAGAATATTTAAATTAAAAAGAATATTAACAGGTGTGATGCATTTTTATATCAATTTTGACACAAATACTTGTGATTTTTTAAATATATGAGGCCAATGAACTGTTTATTTACACTGGAAACACTTTGTACTGGTTTCAGCTTGCTCAAGTTTTATTGCTAAAATTAATGCCGAGACTGGTTTTCAGCTGAAACCAAATGTCAAATTAGACAATTCTTTTGTTACATGTAAGACATGATGAATACAGACCCAGGAACATGTTGTCTTTGTACCACCAATAAATAGTAAGGATAATTGTACAATATCCAAAAAAAGACACTCACTTTTCTTGCAGTAGGAATGCCTTGGGTCACATTCCTCATACAAACATCCTCCAGTATCAACCCGGCAAATCTCTGGCTGGCAGGTATATGAGATGCATTGACTATTACACCTGTCACCATAGTAACCAGGGACACAAACTGAAACAATGGTCATTTTTTATGTTATGTATGTAGATATTCAACTAATCCACAAAAATCATCACATTCTTCAAAATAACCAGAGTTCCTCATGATAGACAATAAAAACGCAATCATTCTTTGTCCAGGATTTTGTTTGCTCGCACGAAGGCTGTGTGCAGTTCTGTAAGAGCACAATGTCAACTGACATGTTTAGAAAACAACCATGTATATTTACATGCGTGGATAATAATGAAGCACATGCTGCACCATACAAACATTTTCATTAAGAGTTGGATAATTGACATAGCTAGGTCATGTTAGAGAAGACACAGACAGGTGGGTGGCTTAGTAGATAGGTCTTTCTTAAAACAGGTAAGTTTGCACTTTTTCCTGAAGGAGGCAAATAAGATAGCTCTGTGTATGTTGTCAAGCAGGTCATTCCAATATTAAGAGCATGGAAGGTAAAAGTATGACCAAACTGTTTGACTGACTCGGGAAGTGTGAAAAGGGGCTACTGCCATTTACTGCTGGTCAGAATGACCAGACCTGGTGTTGCAGCGGCAACTGCTCCAATGTGGTCCAATAAGCAAATAAAATAGCCCTGGGAGCCACTATGAAGTGATTGGAAGACCAATGTATCAGTTTTGAACATAGTAGAGTACTCAACATGTAACCTCTGTAGTCTCTTTAGGATGTCTATTTTGTCATATGTGGCTATACATGCGAGGGTATTGTGAATACACTGGGACTTATATATGTACAAACTTTACAAATTCTTACAGTGAGTCATAGTAGACTAGGCAACTACAACCAAGGCATTTACTGCAAGGACAGCCACTTTATAGGAAGCATGCTGTCTAATTTGGAGAAATTTAAACGTTTGTGTAGAACAGTTTTTTCAACTTTGCTAACATGTTTGGAGAAGAAGTCTGCATCAAGCCACAAAGTTTAATTTCTGGATGAGAGCCAATGGTCTTGTGAAACAGAATTGCATCAAGTGAGAACAATAATGGACCGAGCAGACATCCCTTAGGGACTCAACAGATTAGTTTACATAAGTTAAAGAATATAAAACCTCTCAATGGTCTGACAATGATCACTCAAGTAAGAAACAGACCAGTTAAGGGCAGTGCTACTGAGACCAAACCAGGACCTGAGATAACAAGGAGACTTTAATGATCAATGGTACTCTAAGCCAGCTGACAAGTCATTTTTTATTGACGGTAAAGCAGTTTCAATTGAAAAACCTGCTTTGTAAGCAGATTGATGAGGACTAATCTTGTTCCTTTTAGTGGGACCCATTAATTGTTTGGTAATGACCCACTCAACCAACTTGGACAGGAAACAAGTCCTGATTATGAGTGAAAATGAGAAATATAAAAGACACAATTAATATATAAGAGCCCTATGGTCTTACTCCATTTGTATGATATCTACTGAGTAATTCACATGAGCCAACGGGACTTATTGTTGCAAGTACTCTTCATGGGTTGTTGCAGTTGGGAGATGGTCAAAAGACTTGACTTTTCTCGTTGAAACTAATATTTTAGATGCTGAGACTTATTCTTTTATCAGGACAGATTGCCCTATTTCAACAGAATCAGTCACAGTAGTCTGTTGCATTCCAAATCTGCGACACCTTACAATAAGTGGTACTGGTGTATTAACCACTGCACAGATTATTCCACCTTTTCCAGCACACAGATAATGGATTAAGCAGACATTTTAAGTAGAATTTTGCCAATAAACTCACACCAAATTAAAATGATAATAATAACATATATAGGAAGTTTTTGTAATGCACCTAATTAATGTAGACCATCTCCTCTAAGGATCCGAAGTCAGAAAGAGTCAGTCTTCATGTAAGTGTCCAATAAGGGAGAATAATATAGAGGGGATATGCCAGTCTGAATAGGTAAGACTTAACCTGTCATCTATATCCAGTGGGTTCTAGTGACTTGAGGGAGTTCGATCCATTTAGTAATTATGGCTCATGCTTTCATTGGGTCTGGCTGAGGAAGGTGATTACCCCATGTAAGGCCTCTTGGCTTGATGAGCGACAAAAGATATACAGGTGTGTCCAGATTATCTTTATTCAGGACAAATTACATTTTTGTAGGTTTTCCAGCCTATTTCATCAGGATAAGTCGTAGCAGTTTCTTCACCTATAACTGCAGACATCTAACAATAAGTCTTGGAAGAGGAACTGGGGTATTAACCAATGTACAGAGTAACCCACCAGTTTCCAATATAAAGTTACAGAATAAGCAGCCATTTTGTAATGTAATCGAGCCAATGAATTCAAGGTAAACTATATTAATAATAACAAATAAGGAAGTATTTGCCAAGAATCAAATGGTCAAAGTGCAAAAACAGATAGGTTATAGTCCTTCAGGGAGCTCGGCCCTTGGCAAATCAGCCCCCTAAAAGTGTGTCCTGGGGAAATCAGCCCCCTAAAAATCCAATCTTGGGCAAATCAGCTTCCTAATTAAAAATATTTGTAATCAGAAATTATTTATAGACCTGCAAAAAGCATTTGATTGGGTTGATAAAGAATTTCTTCAGGCTTATTAAAACAGAAAATAAAGGGTCATTTTCAATAGAAACTACATGTCTTGAAATGGTGTTGAATTATAATCAGATGCATGTTAATATTGACTAACGTGGGGATAATTCTTTGATGGGGGCCGATTTGGTAAAGAGCTGAATTGTCTATGATTCCTTCACCATGTTAGTGTCAGAAGCGGAGAATAATATGGATGAGATATACTGGTCTAAGTGGGTAAATCATCAAGTGTTATTTAGATGCAGTGACGCTGTCCTTGGTTCTGGTGGCTCGTGAGAGTTTATTTCATTTAGTACATGTGACATTGGTCAAATGTTGCATCTTAAGGCATTTATTTTGTCTAGTCGACAAGATAGAAAGATGGTTAGCGCAACACCACTTTGCATGATGAGAGATGAAAGATGTTAATTTTTTTTCAGAATTATTGCTTTGTATTTGAGAAGGCTGTATTCAAACAGTATGTGTTACTCAAAAAGTATCCAGTGCAGTTTGTGCATGTACAGTGTCACATGAACCTGTAAAGCCTACATATAAAGTGACATAGCGCCATTCTGAACTCTCTGGAGTCTCTGTATTGAAGCCTAAATGACTGCTGGCCAGGGGATTTGCCATCATTACAGCCTTCCAGTGGGTAAGATATTTGTGGTTTTTAGAGTCTTCTTAGCTCGTTGTACCACTCTCAAGGAACATTTGCAACATGTCTGTGGATTAAATTATCCATACCCAGAGTGAAACCCAGTTTTATACTGACTCATCTGGTTCCATGACATTGTTAAGACCATTTACAGGTAGTGCTGACTTTAAGATGTCTCTGGTGTGATCTGATTTACTTGAGTTGAATGTCACTTTTAGTACATCTTTACTAATCAGAAGTACTTCATTTTAGTCAGCATTTAACTTTAGTATTGCCCAGGTAGCATCCAGGCACACAGGAAATTGTATTTGTATTTGTTTTTTTTTATACTCAGTGCAATATCTCCATATACTACAGGACTCAAAGCACTATTTGACCCATTCGACTGAACTAAGTACAGTCTAATCTCCTAGTGACTTGCATTCTCCTAACTGAAAGGCAGAGGCTCAAGGATGACCATTTATCAACGTCCTTGAGGTTCTTTAGCCTGCCACTGGGGATAGGACCCAATGACAGAGGACCACCATTTTAAGTGGTCATCCGAGCCACTATGTATCTGCCTGTACCTGGGTTTGAACCCACGTTATCTGCGCTCCTAAGCAAGTGTGTTACCCGCTAGGCCACAGTGGAAATGTGACGATAATAGAAAGTTTCTGCAATCACGTCCCCAGTACACTGTGTGTCATCAGCACACAAATTATAAATCACAGTAAATTTTGACATAATTTTATAAAGATAAATAGTGCTTAGGATTACGCCATGTATACATCAGGCTAAATCATGTGGAATACCATGAGTGAGTTGGAAAATATCAGAGAAGTGTCCAACTATGTTAATCTTCTGTTTCCTTAAATGGTGCTACTACTGTGTCTAGTGCAGTAAAATCCCAATAACTCACTGTCAGAGGCAGTCAAAAAAGGATAGAATATCTATGATGGCAAATACTACGGACAGGTCTTGAACCACCAGTAATCTCAGTTTAAAAAATATATTGGTGGTTAGAAACTAGTAGAAAGTCTTTGAGAGTATTTGTATTAAGACCACGGCCCGTATTCACTAAACCTCCTTTATTTTTAAGGTCCCTTTATTAAGGTGAAAAATCTCCTTTAGAAAGGTGACCTTTAAAATGCTATTCACAAATCCTCCTTTGTGGTTCTCCTTACCAAAGGAGACCTTAAATAAAGGATCCTTTATTAAAAGAGTGCATTCAGCCATCTGATTGGGTAAAAAAGTTTGTTCACAAAGGCTCCTTTATCGTTCCCTTATTTTTGTATTTTCTTCTTTATATATTAATTATTTGGTATAAAATCAGTGTTGTGATGTGTTTTCTATTGCCGTTTAAGGTGACATTTTATACTTTAAGAAATAAATACCTAACTGTTAAAGATTGTGTATTGCATACCACGATGTGGTAGTAACATCTTTTTATGCAAATATTGTGACACACAATGCATGCATTTTTATTAGGTTTGATGACATATCAACTAAATATCCCATAAATTTCAAAGAAAGAAGTATAGTGAAATAAATTACATAAAATGGAGAAAAAGGTGCAAGAGCGATTTTTTAAAATTATTTTTTGACAAATATTATAACATTTCACCAATTACATCAAAACTCCCCTTTATCATAAAGGTAGTCACACACTAACCTTGAAAGTTAAGGGAAAGAAACAAGGATTCCTCAGTAAAGAAAGGTCAGTGAATATCAAGATTAAAGATTTCCTTGAAAGGTACGGATTTCATAGAGTTTTTAGGTTTTTTTGAAATTCAAGGAAAGAAGGTTAGACTCCTTCATTTTAATGAATACTGAAACACAGGAAGCAGCAAGATATAAAGGAAATCCTTACTTTTTAAAGATTCCTTGGAATAAAGGAGGTTTAGTAAATACGGGCCTAGCCTTCTTCCTCAGGAGAGAAATACCAGCAGTCTTGAAACAAGATGTAAAACTGCCCTCTTGGGGGGATTAACTCACACTGCTTATGGGTTACAAGTGCATCAATGCAGTAATAGACCGATGAAGTAAGTACTGGGTCTATGTTACAGGGTCTATAAGATACTGATTTGATTTCAGAGCTTCATCTTCAGACGTAGTCCAAAATGACAGCAATTTGTTCTTGAGGAGGATCAGTAATAATTCACACTAAATCTGTTTTTAATTTAGTAATTTTGTTTGTGAAGTAGTTACCTAAAGTGCTTACTTAAGCTAGTGACGTGTTTGTGTAGTATTTGGGTATGGAAATCTCCCACCACAGCTCTACATCTACTACAAATGAAGGTCCTTTCCACCGACGTGTCAGGTTTTACAGTTGAGCCTCTTTTTAAGCACGAGCCTCGCTAGAGCTTGAGCTTCTACAGATCACAATTTTTGTCTCTGGACTTTCATGAAATTTACCTGCGCATTCTGAATTTCCCTCTTTTGCTCTCCAATAGCTAAAAGGGCACATGTCCTTTTGGCTTTTGCCCATACATATGTCCTTTCTCTCAGGACTTTGATAACATTGACAACACTCCAATAGCTAAAAGGACACATGTCCTTTTTCCTTTTTCCCATACATATGTCCTTGCCTCGGACTTTCATGAATTGTGACCCAGAGTGATGACTATTTGTCTGCTCACTGAAGTTAAGTGACAATGGCCTATGTTCCCAGCAGGCACGCAACTTTGAAATCTGGTTGAATCCAATGTAGAAATCTGGTTGAAGTACATGTAGATTTGGCAAATCATTTTTGGTTGGATCCAACCAGTGAAATTATGTTGAAACCAACTTTGAAATCAGGTTGATTTCAATGGGTGAAATCTAGTTGAAATATGTGTAGATTTTGCAAACTGTTTTTTGGTTGAATCCAACCAGTGAAATCATATTGAAACCAACATTGAAATCAGATTGAATTGAATGGGTGAAATTTGGTTGAAATATGTGTAGATTTTGCAAACTGTTTTGCTTGAATCCAATGTATGAAATAGGGTTGAATTTAATGGGTAAAATCAGGTTGTTTACACTGTCTTCTTTTTTTGAATCATTGTAGCTTGTGTGTCATAATTATAGCTTTTTAATAATATTATACAATAACTATCCGTATGCATATTTTACACGTTTTCATGAATCATTATATATTCAATATTCTATTTCTGATGACATTGTAATGTTACATAATTTTGCCTGGATTAGTTGTCAGTTCCGACCACAAAAAAGACCTAAAGAAGTAAACACCATGCATGCAATTGAACAAGGTGAACCCCCACCTCCACCCCGGCTGTGTTATCTAATTACTTTTAGTCACAGGCCTAATGTTCTGTGTATCTGTGTAGCGGGGTACAGACAAGAAAAAGCAGGAACCCCCATGATCTCACTGCTGTGTGATAAAATGTTATAGCTTAGGTTCTCTGAATAGAGAAGTTTTCAGTGTAAACATGGGAGCATTTGAGAAAGAAATTCAAATTACTAAGTTTGGATGAATAAGTTTGAATTTATCTTTTTTGTGAATATAGGTTTGACTTCAAAACTTTTTTTAATTATCAGGAATTGCATTGATCAAAATATAATTATATATTATAAAAATTATATTTGGGTGCATCAGTTTTGTTGTTGCTATAAATTAGGGAGAATAGATAAAAGTCTACATGAACGCATAATCTTTATCATCTTTATAATCTTAAGTTTAAAAATTAGTCTTGCTTTACAAATACCTACAAATTAAAAAAATATTGTAATAATGGTTCTTTCAAAAAGTTAGACTTCATCACTATATCTCCCTCTAGAAAAAGAATTTTCAATCAGTGATCGCCATTCATTCTTTTTCAAACATTCAACCTGTTTTCTGTTCAATAACATGACTAAGATTTCATGTCAGAAAACCTAACTTGATTTAGTTTTGATTTTTTATGAAGTATCACTACTTTTTCTAGTCAGAAATATTGAAATCGTGTTAGTGTCAATTTTCAACCCCAAATCACCATGATTTCTGGTAAAAATGTCACTACTTTTTCATGTTAGAAAACTAACTTAGCTTTAGTATTTGATAATGTGGATTTCAACATCGGAGTCTGTTTTCAACTCCAAATCAATGACATTTCAAGGCATGGCCTGTTGGGTTAGTACTTGGATGGGTGACCACCTCAGTTTTGGACCAGCTGTGGGATGTATCTAAGTTGGAATTTCTTTCTGTCACGAGACTTTTGTAAATTCTAGTGCACTATTCGTGTCTCTGATGGCTTTGCGCTCTTGCTAGGGGACCAAAACACCTTTTGGCCTTCTTTGTAACTATATATTTGTATTTAATTCAATCAAAAGAGTGAGGTGAATACCTGAATAGACACTGTTCACCCAGTTCCCTCCACAAATTTCATTTCTATCACCATGGCATTTCAGATAACAATGATCTTCTTTAGCTGGACCATACCTGTCATACTCATTGCCACAAAAACAAACCGAGTAATACTGTAAAGAGAAATAAACACACACAAATGACTGCAGTATATAACCATGTATAAGGACCAAGCATTAAAATTATGGTACTTCTCCAACTTTTCTGTAGATGTATGTCATCCGCTGATCTTATGAATGAAAATGTAGAGAGTGTGTCACTACATGCCTTAATGCAAACACATGGTGTAAATTTATTTTGGTAATGCTATAGGGTAACTACTAGCATTATAGTATATATTCACAAGATCATACAAAAAAGTCCATAAATCGTTCCAAAATAAATTATACTTCTCCTCAAACCTGAAAAGTTAATAAATATATTAACAAGTTACAAAACAATGTAACTTTTAATATTTACTTCTAAAATAATAAAAGGGGCTGACCTCTGAGGTCGGCGGTTCAAACCCAGCACCTTATACGGGAAAGTAGGTAGTTGCTTACTGACGGTCAGCAGTTTACAGTACAGAACTAGTGATAGATATGAAATAGATATAATTTAAAAACACAGTTATGCCAGTGATGGCTGACTGGATGAAAACTGTGCTTTGGAATGCAGAAACCAAATGTAATACTATGCAAGATATGGCTATGCACATAATTTTGCAATAACTAAAGGTTACCACAGAATGTTGTGATGAAAACAATATTGACAAGTAAGAAATGGTAGTTTGTGCATGCAAAAATTAATCATCCATATGGACAATAAGAATATGTTGCTGACATTTAAAAGGTACATAATTAAGGAAAGCATATTAAAAGGATAAGGAAAACATCAGAAAACATTAAACTTGGAGTTGCTTCTGTCATCTGCATTTAGATAACATTTCAAGATACTGATTTTCAGGTCTTCTTCCAAAATCAGAAAATTAGGCTTTCTTACAACCCCGTTTGATTATTAAATATTGTCCAGGAGTGGCCACAGATCTAATATTCATGGACACTCCCACTGTGTTCAGATGAACTCCTGCTGTGATCCATGGATTAGCAAAGTGGAGAAGAAATGCGAGAATTTTTTAAATGCTTATGAAGTTCTGATGGTGGGTGCAAATGGGTACCATTGTATCCAGGATTCTCCCACAGTTAGCTGCTACCTCAGGGCTAAAGGTTACATGTATAAACCTTAAGATCACTCAGGGTGAAACAGCAGCTACCTGGGCTGATGGCTATTGCTCCTCAGTTGGAGAATGTGAAATGAACAGCCTTGGGATGAATACAGACAGTTGAGAATTCAGATTTTCTCTAGCCGAAATGGTCACTATTTTGGTAGCTGGAAATATGTTGATATCTTTCATGGCTGATTCAGAAGATAAAAAAAGGATAGTCCAGTTGCAAAAAGAATCAGTATCCATAGTAGTGTCTGATAGGGGAGATAGGCTATGGTGTAGGACAGGCTAATCTGGAAAGATACATTTTAACTGTTTTATGAATCCAGAGATGCTTTCCACAGTTCTAATGGCTTGAGCGAGCTTGTTCCACTTTGTGGGAGCAGCTTCTGTGAAAATGCACAACCAGCATATATTCGGTTTAGATGACACAATTGACAGACGATTGCCCCGTGTGAGATCACTTTACTTAACTAGAGAGGGCAGATATGGAAGTTGCTTAAAATTTATTACTTTGTTAGTAAGAAGGTTGTATTTGAACAGTATGAGGTTATGAATAGGCAGCCAGTGTAGTTTGTGCGGGAAGGGTGTGACATGACTACATTTACAAGGCATTTTGCACTCTTTGTAGTCTGACAGTATATATGCCTTTTTGTGTGACAAAGCAGTGAATTACAGTAATCCAGGCGACAAGTGCATCGACAGTGTGTATGTAGTCATTTGGAGATGCAGGGATACAGAGCTGTGGCAGAGGACCTGGGTTAAAGAAAGAGAAACATGGTCACTACACAGCTTTACTGCTAGATCTTGTCACCAATGATGTTCATTCCAATTCCAATTCAACTTTTATAGCGCTTAATCTCTGCCGAAGTGACAGACTCTAAGGCGCAACATCATAGGCATAGTTACAAAAATCATTGTCCTTGTCCATAGCTATGGTGTCACCAACGTGGATTAGCCATCTGCGAACAACTTTGCTGAATGTCACTAATCCTATAAAAGACATTCTTGTACTTAGCCCAGTCCTCTTATTCTTTTCATCCACGAGGCAACTCATTGGAACCTCATATTTCTTCATTAATATTAAATAGTTGGATACTATGTGCCTAAGTCCACGAATATGAAGCATTTGATCCTTCAATCGAAAGATGCATCTGTCAGAAACCATAATGCCAATAGTCTGATGTGTACATACAGATAAATTTATTTAACAACAATTTTGCAAAATACTTAAAATATGTGCATGCTAATGAACATTAAGTATTTTTAAATGCAAGAGTTGTAAAATATAGGTCCTGGGATTTCTCAGATTCCCTTTTTGTTTTCTCGTTTGTTTTCAGTAAAATTTATTTGATCTTCAAGCAGCCAGTCTTTTTCAGAAATGTTGTTAGAAAACGCAAAAAGAACTTTGTGACCTCATATTACTGGATTTGGGGAGGGGGGGGGGGGGGGGGGTAGCCTATGGTGGCCATAGACAAATGAAGTATAATGAACAATTGTTTCAGTTTTATTATTGTCTATTTAGACTTTATTGTGAAGGATTTATTGTATTCCAGTTCAATATATTCCCTTGGTATTTCGTGTTGGTTTCCAAAACAATTGTTGTATTTTCATTTTATTGCACAATTAAAATCAAGTAGAAGTTCAACTGTTGAGTATATTCGGTTTTGCCATGCAGGCACACAATCAAATCCATTGTCTCATTTCCACTTTAGTCCAAATAAATGTCCAAGTTGATCTGAAGTCCGAGTTTCAGAAGTTATCCTAAAGTGGTCCATTAATTTGAACAATTTTCAAAATACTATCTCAGTGGCGCATACTACACACCAGTGGAAACCCAGTTATTCTGTTCAAGCCACACAGTAGGACGCACCACTCAAAAATTTTCGATGCTTATTTGGGACACACTGGTTCCATCTTAGTTCAAAAACACTTCCAATATACAGGTCTCAGGGCATAACTGGTTAATCATTGCCGGCTCATAGTATTCTCCTCAATTTAGCCTCCACTGGAGAAGATAAAAGAAAAAAAAATCGCATACTCATAAGACTAATATGAGTATGCGAAGCCTTCTGCAGGTCGGTGTTCCTGTGGGTATTTACATAACCACTTTGAATGAGAGGATATTTGGTAAGAGTGATTTGATTTTGAAAGAAAGTGTGCTTCCCTTTTCAGAATCAAAACTTTCAGACAGAACAAGCCCCGCCCCATATCCAGGGGAATTAGGAGTCTCAGGAGCCTACCTTAGAACAGGACTCCCTGGAAAACTGTTATTGTCATTTATGCCGAGTGCTACGTTTCGTAGGCATATGTTGAGACCCTGGGTTGTATTCACCAAAGGTCTTAGCCAAGACTTAGGCTTAACTTCTGTATAAAATTATAACTAACTTAAGCCTAAAATTTGGCAAAAACCTTTCATGAATGACACTCCAGGTCCTCTATGTCTAGAATACCTATTTCAGCCTTTTCTCAAAAAGATTGCCAGGCCGGTATCTGTGCCAGTGGACTAGTTTGCTGGGATCTGGATTCCGATGTTTGCCTGTAGTGCTTGGATTACAGCATACACTATAGCTGACCTGAAGGTCATACCACCTAGCTTAAGATTTGGGTGCTTTAAGAAATTCGTTCAGATTCAGCCAATTAAGAGAGGTATCCAGTCTATATGGTGAGGTTCATAATCTCAAAATCATTCCTTAAAATAAAGTCATATGTTCGCGGCCTATTGAGTAGTTGGCAATACCTGTCCAGCCAGGGCAAGGCTCAAGAGGCCTTTTTTAGCATTTGGCGGGTACCAACTGAAGTTAGGTAAGATGTATCAAGGTAATAAAATGTGATGTCATCAACTCACCTGTAAGCCAGCAAAAGTATACTTCAACTTTCTACATGCTTGGACACATTTGTCAATGGTCATGTTTGGTATGTCAATTCTATGTTCTAAAGCACGAAGTGTTTTATCTCTGAAGCAGCCGAGATACTGAGAACGCTCTACAAGGAAAAAAATCGGCTTATTGCACAAGATCAAAGATGTGTTGTGAAGTCATCCATGTTGTGATATCATCATGAAGCCTTTGAAATTAAAGTGATGTGACAATTTTTCTCAGTGATAAATAAAATTAACATAAATAAAATAGTGATACTATAAATACACAAAATAATCTTTTAATAAGTGTTGGTAAAATGTATCAAATTTTATACAAATTGTCCACATGTCTTGTGCAAGATGTATAGTTTAATTTTCGAATTGTCACCAAAGAATACCTTACAGTCAAAATGCTCCACAACACTAAAATACTTCAAAATAATATTATTATGTGAAAAATATTGTGCTGATATTCTGATTTTTGCTCACCCGTGTATACAATCTCTCAGTTAAATATATCACAAGGATCCATGAATAGCCTTCAGTTATCGAGGTTTAAACACTATATAAGTGTTCTCCACATTCCAGTGCATATCTCTTATACCCTTTTATTTTATGACAGTCAAGAGACAAAGCAAATTTTTAAACTGAGGGTGCTGCCATGACTGATTATGAATGCAAACCAAAAGCCCATTCTCCTCCAACCTCTAGCCCAGACATGGTGCACAACCACAAAGAAAAGGAATCCTGGCAAAAGAGTCCACCACTTGACTTCAGGTCCTAAGAACTGTTTCTGTATCACTACTATAAGACACCAGTAAGACTGCAAATTTTCACAATCAAGTGTGGTTGTAGTTGTAATAATATATACCAAGCAGTGGTAACACACTTGCCTCCCACCTCTAAGAAGCGGATTTCAAATCCTGACTGGACCTCAAGTGGGAAAGCTGGTAGTTGCTTGCCGTTGGTCGGTAGTTTACAATACTTGTGCAGGTGTTCCACTGGAGGCCGACCCTACAACTCTATGTATATGTAAGGTCGGCTGCAAAAGTTGTGGGTTCGGGGACAAAAATCCACAAAAAAGGCAGGAAATTTTACAGTCCGCTTCAACTCCCTGACAGGACGTGAAACATACAGGCTTGTCGGGATCTAGAGGCCGACCTGCCGTGGGGTCGGGATGTTTTGTACAGACTGGTCTGGAAACTACCAGGACAAGCCCTAAAGCCCTAACCGACAAGCCCTAAACCAATAACAGATAAGCCATAGCAGGTCCCAACAAGCCGTACTGACAGACAGACCTGGACAAACATACAGAACCCCACGACCAGACTTGAAGTCGGTAATGTAATAACAGTTTTTCATGAATTTTTGGGGAAAAAAGAGGATCAAGTGTCGACAAAAAGCAAATCTGAAACTAGGTCACTAGTAAATATTTGGATCCCATCACGTGACCTAAACATCCAAATTTACTTTTTTTGTTATTTTAATTATAATTTTCAGGTTTTTGCTTTGATATTATATAAGAAATAAATCAATGTATGTACGCTTCAGATTAATGAACAAAATAGCCACTTAAAATAGAAAATTTTTATTAAAAATGGTACCATTTTTTCAAACAAGCAGAGTAGGATGTGTTTCTAACAATAGCTCACGTGACAATGAAGTCTCTCTCACTTGTTGCTGGCTTTTATACTCCAATTTCGAGCTTCTGGGAAGGACCCCATGAAAGTTCCGTCCCTCTGAGCAATTTTTCTACACATTTATACCAAATAATTTCGAGCCTCTGAGAAAGCACATTTTTCTGGACGTGAAGGTAAACACCCTGTATTCTGGTCATGTGATGGGATCCAAATATTTACTAGTGACATAGTTTTAGATTTGTTGATTGGTAGACACTTGATCCTCTTTTTCCCCAAAATTTCTAAAATAAGCTGGGATTTTATTTTTACTTAACCAATTAAAACACTAATAATTAATATGTGGAACTTAATCTGAAAATTATGATCACTTGCACTGTTTCTTTGTCATTCTTGACATAATTTTTAACCATATTTTTACCTCCCATCAGGCTGGAAATGGACTGCAAATGAGCAGTACCTAAGTTACAAAAGACAAGCCGGCTACATATTGCGACAGGCCTGCAAGTGATAAGTACAAGCCTGGAAGGATTACAGACAAGCCTGGAAGAGTAACCAACAGGCCCTTAAGTTAACCAACAGGACTGTTGCTAGGGGGCTGAAATTAGGGTCAGATATAAGAGTCAGTAAAGGTCGTAGAAAATCAAACATGTTTGATATTTCATCGACTCTCCCCGACAGGCCGGGAACTTGCAACCGACCCTAACTGACCATGTAAACATTGGTCCCGACTCTCCAAAAATGCATAGTTACCGGCCTGTCGACTCCAGTGGAACACCTGCATAAACCTTGACCAACTGTATGTACTGGTTTCCCTTCAAACTATCAGTCCAGTATAATCAATACAAAGGTACTAGGCATGATTTAAATCACTTAATAAATAAAAAAATAAGTAGTGACCCAGATAGCATTCCACCGTCGGACCGACGTTGGCCCAACGTCGGCATATCCGTCGGTTCGACGTTGGCTGCCGACATTGGGCCAACGGCTTTTTGACCGTCGGGCCAACGTTGGCCAACGTCGGCAAGCCACCGGTGAAAATTATATTCTATGTATAGCATCAGCCAATCAGATGATGTTCATTGATAACTTTTGTAGTGTGAATTTTTAATGAGAATATTATTTTTATATGAAAAATTGTTAAATGGTTAGTTAAAATTTATGGGCTCACTGAAATATGATTTTTAGACATCCCATAATAAATATTTTTTTCTAAGTTACCCCAAATCCCCTATTATTGCTCGCCGCCATCTTGAATAAAAATCCGCCGTTGGCCCAACGTTGGCCCAACGTTGGCAAAATATAGACATCTAACCTGAGTGTTGGTTGGCAAGCCAACGTCGGCCCAACGTTGGCCCAACGTCGGCAAAATATAGAGACATCTAACCAGAGTGTTGGTTGGCAAGCCAATGTCGGCCCAACGTCGGCAAAATCTGCCGACCAATAGCCAACGTCGGTCCGACGGCGAAATGCTATCTGGGGATGGTAACAATAAAAATTTAGTTAGATTCAGATCCTTGTTGGATCATACATAATTGATATTTTATGCTACATCAAGGATAATTCTGCTTCTGTCATTAAATCTTACAATTTAAGTTCCTTGTTAGATTAAAAAAAATTTACCTTTTAATTGTTACCATACTTATCAAATACTGCAATTTTTTTCATTTGATCAAAACTTAAATCAAATAACTCAAACTATTTTTCCTAAAAATTTAATACATTGTTTCATGCGTTTATGTAAACTGTATTTAAAAATTAAATTTAAAAGGGTTTAAGTTGAGATTTTCATAATAATAATCCAAACATTTATGTCTTGTTCTAATTCTAATATTAAGGCACATCAACTAAGGATAAAACATCCATAACTTCATTGTGCCGATATGGCATAAGGGATCTGCATGACAAAGACAATTGCAAGAATGCGTGACCCAAGGGTGAGTAGTCTTCTGCAAAGAGCTAAGCCTTCAGTTTCTTACTGAATGGTACAAGAGATGTGACAGAGTATCTGTCATCAGGCATCTCTTTCCATATCTTGGTAGCATCATAGGCAAAACTAAAGCCACATTGCTTTGTAGACTTATGTACAGATGAAACAAACTATGGTACCTTTAGAACATCAACATCTTTATTCTAATTAACAGTTACCAGTATTTTTGTATAGTGCATCTGCGATGCTTTATGTAATTGATGGTTAATATTGTATGTTTACACCTATACCTGTACAAACTATTATGATTAAAACTGCTACAAAGCATGCATAATTAACCTTGGACTACCAATAGGCTATTGTATTTCAAATTGCTATCACAAGATCTTCAATAACTGAGTGACGTTTAGCTACTATCATTGTTTTTGCACATAATGCAGCAAAAGTGCATTTTGTCATTTGTTTAATTTTTGTTTGCTATAATTATCTTAGTTGTTTAAAGATCCTTGGCCCTAGTAGGTACCCTTCCCCTGAGATTGAAAATATATAATGTGATGTTCAGATTGGTCAGTCAGACATTCAGCACAGAGTCAAATATTCAGTGAAACAGTAATTAATCTTTTTGTGATTAAATGTGAATATGTTTTAGTAACTGATCATACAACATCAGGTTATTCATATTGCATATGATACAGAAATGAAATAAAACAGCAATCATGTTAAAGTATAACAACTAAGGCATTAATTGGTCAATTTGACCGAACATTGAAATTTAGGGAAGCTTTCCAGAACTGAACACCGTGCATGTTCAAATGTTAGTGTTGTTTTTTTTTCTTTTTAATTAATTGTACAGCATTACTTTTTGGAAATTACAGTTTGTGCTCTATTAAAGAAATAAAATGGATATCATACTAAATAACTGTGAGATATACCAACTACCAAAGATGTTATCTGGTAAGTTCAAATTATATCCCAACATAGCAACATTATTTCTATGTTATATATTATATTTTCTTTCCATAACTTTATAGACTTTAAAATGTATAGGAAGGAGATATTATTGTAGTTACATTTTGGATTTGTACAATTCACTATTTGAAACTGGATGATGATAAATTATATATGAAAAGAGGATACCTATAAACTGCTACTTTTGGCCAAACTTGGTCTCGTGTTTTTGTCTCTAACTTCTTATCTGAAGATTAATATTATCATAAAACTTCATGTGGACCCAATAATGTATTATAGGTGCAGTTTATGATAAGTTATACAGGCTTTGATGTATCACCAAGCTGATTTTAACTGCTTATCCAAAAAGTAAAAATTTAATAATATGTAGAATGGCTTTACACATTTTTGTTGATTATAAATTAAGTTACTGGAAATTCTGAATCATTATCAACATTTAAACACATCTAAATTCTTTGCTAAATTCGACAATGAAGTTATCTGTAGTGGTGGAACGATTTGATGAGACCTCGATTCCTAGACTCAATTCCGCCTTTTAGCATGTACATCGATCTTTATTTGGAACGTCGGCGACGAAAGAAAAAACGAAACCATCGAAGACGTTTTGAGTGGACGATAATAGAAATACTTACTGCAATGTGCGATGACGTGCGATTGTTTTCATGAAGTTTCTGAGCTTTCATTGTTTTACTACTTTACTGTGTCTGATATTAACTCCGTATGGAGGCAATGGAGACAAGTGGACATACTTACTACAATGTGCAATCGTTTTTATGAACTTTTATTGTTTTACTGCTTTACTGTGCCTGACAATAACTCTGTATGGAGGCAATGGAGGGAAGTGGAAATACATACTACAATGTGTGACTGTTTTTATGAATTTTCTGAAGTCTGACACTAATTCTGTATGGAGTATGGAGGCACTGGAGGGAAGTAAGGGCCAGCTGTATCCTTACCCAGGGAAGGTGAAGAGCTATGTATGGGCCCATTTTGGTTTCCATAAATCTATGAAGGATGGGAAGCTTGATCTTACAAAAGCTGTCTGCAGGGAATGTAAAAAAGAATATACTAATAATGGTAAGGGCCAAGGTTTTCTTCCAGTTATAAATCATGCTGATAAAATATCATGAAGATTGAATAGGCCTTTCCAAGAAAAATATGATGAAGTATTGTATTCTATCTGATTTTTTGTGTTTTTTTTGTGTGTGTGTGTGTGTGTGTGTGGACTGCATCTACAGCCCTGTTATTAATACTGCCAAAATCTATGTATTAGCTTATTTAGTACGAAGTGACTCCTGTAACGGCATCATGGTTTTAAGTTTTCATCAGAAGTCATGGCATCGCACAAAAAAAAATTTTAAAAAATCAGTTAATTTATTAGTGGTATATTTGACAATTGTGTAGAATATAGATGAGGTCACAGAATTTTGTGGGGTTTCCCAACAATGTGTAGAATATATTTTACTCGATCAAAATCTACAGAGAACTCATTAATATTTATGAGGTCACAGATTTCCATGGGGGGTTTCCTAACAACATTTTCTGCTTCAAGATCAAACACTGGATGGTCTACACAGCTCATGAATACTTATATATGCGCAGGAAATATATCACGATTCTGTGGGATTTTTAACAATATTTTAGTTGAAGACCAAAATTTGTGGACTACTCAATTAATATTCATGCGGTCACAGTATTTTCTGGGGTTTCCCAACATATTTTATTTGTGTGAATCAATGGTATTATGATTGGATTTGCAATGCCGTGATTTTAGATGAAAACGTAAAACCATGATGCAGTGACAGGAGTCCCTTCGTATTTAGTATTCCCCATGGACAATAATACTTTGTGTGCAATAATAGATTGCAAGGCAGTAGTGTGACACAAGGTCTAAGAGTCTGCATATAAATAATTGTTATTTGCGTGACATTAAATATTGTCCTGTAATCTAGTAGTTAGCTAGTTTGGCATCTAATCCTACAGCTGTTACCTCTGCCTGGGTTCTACCCTAGCAAGTGGCAAGGCTGAGGGCTGTCCCAATATAACCCTGGCTGTTGAATGGGATGCAAAGCCCAACTTGACTTTGTCCTATAATTTAATATTGTTTGATTTTCAGTTTTTACAAAAACACTTTTTATATTTTTAGGCAACACAACAAATTTCTCAAATCATCTAAAGAGAAGCCACCCCAAATTGTATGCTCAAAAATAAGGTCTACATTCTGCTCAACAGGAAACCATTACAAGTCCCTTTGCCTCTAGTAGCAAAGTCAGTGAGTTACCTTTGCCATCTTCACGCATTGACTGTATTAATCAATCTCTTATGAATTATGTAATTGCATCAATGGAGCCAATCAGTACTGTGGAAAATCCTGCTTTTCGTCAATTTGTCAAGACCTTAGAGCCCAGATATCAGCTAATGTGTAGGAAATCACTAAAGGATAAATTACAAAATAAGTATACAGCAATGAAAGAAAGTCTAAAAAAGGATATGTGTGCTGTGGACTTTGTAGGTTTAACCCATGATGGATGGACAAGTCTTAATACAGAAAGCTATGACACTGTTACATGCTATTAGATTGACAAAGACTGGAACATGCAGTGTAAGGTTTTGGATACTCTGAAAGTTTGTGGGAGTCATACTGCGGAGAATATAGCCAACTGCTTGAAGCAAGTGAAGACAAACTGGGGTTTTTGTCTCAAACTCTGGTGACAGACAATGCTGCAAATGAAGTCAAAGCTGCCTCACTTATCAACTGGCCAAGACTTAGCTGTATGGGTCATAACATAAATCTGATTGTTACTGCAGGTTTAAAGGAAGTACAACGGTTAATAGCAAAAGGTAGAACTCTGGTTGCTTTTTTGCATCGAAGTCTTCTAGCAACAGGTGCCTTATTGGAGAAACAGAAGTTGTTGCTGTCAGAGGCAGCTCAGGGTCACAAATTGATAATAGACTACCCAACACGTTGGAACTCCTGCTTGGATATGCTTGAAAGACTGTGTGAACAGTTACCTGCCATAACTGCTGTGGGCTACTGACAAAGACATTGTCTTCAAAAGTAACATCAAGTCTAAAATTTATACTTTTGAAGAGCAAACTGTCATTGAATTACTGATAGAAGTGCTACAGCCACTCAAGAGAGCCACTGTTCTTCTATCTGGTGAGAAGACGCCTACTTTATCCTTAGTTTTGCCAACAATTATTAAATTAGAATGTGTGTTGTTGGAGAAACCTGATGATCCGGCTTCAATAAAGAAAGTAAAGGAAGCCATGTCTCAAAATTTCCAGAAGAGAAAACCTACTGTTGAAAGCCACTTGACATCATATCAGTTGGCATCTTTGTTCTAATTCTAATTCTAATAGTACTTTTATAGCGCTTAATCTCTATCTAATGATAGACTCTAAGATGCAGAAAGCCAAAATCAGAGATCGTAATCGTTAAATCAGGGACATTGCAGGGGTCGACACTACGGAGAGACAAAATGAAAAACTAGGGATAATCTAGGGTGGGTAAGCTTTTTCAAAGAGGTAAGTTTTCAACTTTTTTCTGAATGAGGAGAGAGATTTAGCTGAGCGTACATCATCAGGGAGATCATTCCAAATCCTTGGGGCATCATATGCAAAGCTAAGGCCAAAATGCTTTTTAGACTTATATATTGAAGCACCATGTGGGACCTCAAGCAGCACACCATCAGATTGACTTCTACGTGTTCTATACACACTATGTCTGGGTTTAAGGAAAGGTTCAAAGTATTTTGGATGGCCACTATGTAGAAACTTGTACACCAACAGGGCTGTCTTGAAGACAGAGCGATGCAAGACAGGCAGCCAATGAAGACTCTTTCTTACAGGAGTGATATGTGAGTACTTGGTAGTATTAGCCACAATTCTTGCAAGACTGTTCTGAACACATTGGAGCCTCCGAATGTCTAGAGCAGAGAGACCTCTGAACAAGGAATTACAGTAGTCAAGACGACTTCCCACCAAGGCATTTGCAGCCAAAAGAGCAGCTTCACGTGTTACATATCCTCTGAGTCGCTTTAAATCCCTGATATGAACAAAACTAGCCTTACAGATATTCCTGACATGGCAAGAGAAGGAAAAATCAGAGTCAAACCAGACACCTAAGTTCTTAATTGCATCAACAGGTGAAAGGAGGTTACCAAGTATATTAACTGGGAAAAATTTGATGAGTTTTGTGCGGACATTTCTTGAGCCAAACAGAATAAATTCTGTCTTGTCTGGATTTAGTTTGAGCTTATTTGCAGAAAGCCACTTTCTGACATCATCCATGCAGTTTTTCAGTCTATCAAAGGCCTGAGTGGCATGGTTATGTGTGAGATGAACATATAACTATGTGTCGTCCGCATAAAAGTGGAAATATATGCCAGGATGATTTTGAATAACTTTACTGAAGGGGGTAGTGTATAATGAGAATAAGATTGGCCCCAGGACAGAGCCCTGGGGCACACCATACAATAGCCTTTTAGCATCGGATAAAACAGAACCAATCTTGATGCACTGATAGCGGTCACAGAGGTACGACTTGAACCAGTTCAGAACCATGCCTCCAACACCAAACCAGGAACTCAAACACTCAATAAGCGTACCATGATCAATGGTGTCAAATGCTGCTGATTGGTCCAAGAGAACAACAGCAGTAGCTTCACCTCTAGCAAGAGCAAGGTGGATTTCATTTTTAATAGACAGTAGTACAGTTTCGGTTGAGTGACCTTGCTTATAGGCTGATTGACATTTTCAAGTCCGTTAGAGGCAACATGGTCATTTAACTGAGAAGCCACTACACGCTCGACAAGTTTGGAGATGAAACTCAAGCCAGAGACAGGTCGGTAGTTTTTTAATTCATCCGGTGGTAGTGAAGACTTTTCAATCAGAGGAGAGACAATAGCCTTTTTTAAACCACCCGGGACAGCACCTTTAGTTAGAGAACAGCTGACAAGTTTAGTGACTGAGGGGAGGAGAAGATCCAAACATTCTTTAACTAGGAAAGTAGGCCATGGATCAAGGAGGCAAGATTTGGTTGGTGACTTGGTAATAACTTTCCGTACTTCATCCTCAGAAACTGCTTTAAAAAGGTCAAATTTGGGTACATCTGAAGGAGCAGGAAGAGTGAGGGAGTCAGTGTTAGTAAAGGAGTCCCTGATTTTTCCGATTTTATCAGAGAAAAAAGTGACAAAATGATTGGCAAGGCATATCTGAGAGGCATGAGAGGGGAGTACCTTCTCAGGAACAGAGTGCAGGACTGAGCGTAGAATCTGCCACAGTTTCTTAGAATCGTGAGCATTGTCACTAATGAGGTTCCTGAAATAGTTGGTCTTATCCATAGTAATTATGGTGTTGCACCTAGCAATTTGTTTACGGAGTCTAGCCCTATTTTGTGGAGACTTGTCTTTCCGCCAGAGGGTGAAGCTTCAGAATTTCTACTTCCTCAGTTGCCCAACTTACCTTCACTACCATCAGTGGCTGATCCATTTGAGTCAGATGGATTTGATTCCAATATGAATGTGGTCCCTGTGAGAAAGAAACTTAAGACTGAAATCGGTGAGGTGAACAAAAGTTTACATGAAAGCAAATCATCTACTCACTGGTTAGATGATGTTGTCTGCACAGGAAGTGACCAGCCCCAATTCTCTGATGAAGACGTTGTTTGTAGAGAAATTGATTCTTACCTGATGGAGAGTCAAATTCCATCAGAGCAGTGTAAAATGGTGGCAGAGTAAAGCACAATATCCTCATGTTTCTGTTCTAGCCAAAATATACCTGTGTATTCCTGCCTCTTCTGTTTCATCAGAGAGAATTTTTAGTTTGGCAGGTTCAATTGTTAACAAAAAGAGAACACAACTAAGTCCTGAAACTGTCAATATGCTTATATTTCTCAACAAGAACTGTAAATAATAAGGAGTACTGTAGTACTGACTCATTAAAAAACATACAGTAACCTGAAATGGGAAAAAATGCCAAAGTGTAATTTGTCGAAGTTAGTTTATGAGTCTAAAGTAATTGAACATCTTTATTCTTTAATTTTTATTTTATTTTTCATTTCAATCATTTTGTATTTTCTGTTAAGAATTCACTGTGAAATTACTGAAAAGAATAAATAAAACTTTCATGTACATTGAAATGAGAAATGCAGTATTTTACTTAAAGTATGTAATCTTCACATGTTAGCCCTTTAATAGCTAAAAGTTTATAAAATTTTCATGTAAACTACTGTTACAGATAAAGCTTACTGATTTATTATAAACCACTACATTGCTGAATCCTAATATGACTCTGACTACTATTTAGGATGACCTGGACGAAATATAGAACCCAAATTAATATTTTTTTATGGAAGGAACTTTGTAAAATTCCCTGTATGACCCAAAAATCGATTCGACACGATTAATCGTCTCTGGACTTTTCCGATTAATCGATTCTGATTTTCAAGTCCGATTCCCACCACTAGTTATCTGTAATAAAATTCATTTCTTTTAACTGCTGACCATTTTCCTTTGATATAACAGTAACAATCTTGGAATAACTGTGGAAAAATGGGATGGTAAAATTTATTATTATCATTGTCAGACAAACAACAACGGTTATTCCCCGCCTTAAAATAAAACAGACCAGACAGGAAGATTGATTCTGTTACACCTTTGTATTAACTCTAATTCTAATTGGACTTTTTTGGCATTTAATCTCCACAGGACTCTAAGGCGAAACACAACAGTCAACCAGTTTCAGTATCCTGAGACAGAAGAGGGGTCAAGCACTACAGAGAATGCCAGGGTATGATACAGGATAAGGTGGGTATGCTTTGGTGTACAGGTAGATGTTAAGCTGTTTTCTGAAAGAGGCTAGGGGGGAGTCCAACCACTGAAAGCATAAAAAGCACAACTATTACCATACTGTTTGACAGATTTATGAACAGAAGGGTAGAACTTTGGAATGACAAGGAAATTACCACCACTTTGACTGCATCTAGTACTATAAGAACTGCTGTAGGAAGAAACATATGGAGCAAAATACAAAGGAAAACCTGTGTGAAGATACTTCTAAACAAGTGTGGCTGTCTTAAACAAAGTGTGCTGTTCAACAGGAAGTCAATACCATTTCTTAAGCACTGGAATTATACTGTTCTAACTACTAGTGTTTGATACAATTCTGGCTGCATTGTTTTGGATGCACTGTAATTTATGTAGATTGAATTTGGAGAGGCTCCTAAAAAGTGAGTTGCAACTGACTGTAATCCTACTGACTACTAACAACAACATTAGCCAAAAGTGCAGTGCATAAGAAACTGCCAAACATGTCTGAAATCACAGAGTTTCACAAAACAACTTTTGTAGACATTCTAAGCATGCTTCAACAAGGAAAAACCTGATTCGAACCACACACCCAAATTCTTGACTGAGTCGATAGAGCAGAGTGGACTGCCCAAGATATCAATTTGAAAACATGCTTTCAACTTGTCCATTTGTCTCTTCGAACCAAAGATGATAAACTCAGTCTTGTCAGGATTCATTATGAGCTTACTAGTTGACAGCCACTCTTTAACATCATCTAGGCATCTGTTTAACTGTACAAAGGTAGCAGATGCATTCTTCTAGGATAAATGCACATAAACTTGGCTGTCATCTGCATAAAAATAAAAATTTATACCTGTTTGGATTATTATGTTTACTGATAATCAAACTGAGAGGGATGGTGTACAATGAAAACAACAAAGGGCCCGGGACAGAACCTTGGGGATGCCAAATAGGAGCTTACAAACATTTAACAAAGTAGAACCAATTTTTATTGACTGATAATGGTCTCTTAGGTAGGAAGTGAACCATTTCAGAACAAAGCCACCGATGCCAAACTACATATGGAGGCAACTGAGAAGAGTGGAATGATCAATGGTACCAAAGGTGGCAGACAAGTGAAGCAGTACCAAGGCAGTGGGTTCACCTCTTGACAAAGATAAGTGAACTTCATTTTTTATGGAGAGAAGAGCTGTCTCTGTTTAGTGACCAGTTTTATATGCCGACTGGTACAGGTTATCTAAGTTACAGACATGGATATGTTCTAACAGCTGCTTAGCAACTACACATCCAACCAGCTTTGATATGAAACTGAGGCCAGATACAGGGCATTTGCCTTTTATTAAGGAGTGACCACAGCAGTTTTGAAAGCATCAGGGACACATCCCTCCATGAGTGAGCAGTTGATTAGCTTTGTAAGTGATGGTAGCAGTATATATCAATACATTCCATGATAAGAAACGTCGGCCAAGGATCTAACAGGCAGGATTTTGTCTGTGAGGTCTTAATTATTTCATCATCTTCAGAAACTTGTCTAAGGACAGTAATTTTTGGAGGATCGGAAGGAAGATGAGCCTCATTTTCCTCACTTCTCTTATTTTTTCAATTTTGTTCAAAAAAGGAGGCAAACTGGTCAGCCAATGACTTTTCAGACTTGTGGGATGGAAGTGTCACATCAGAGACGCTGTTAAGGTTTTTATGCAGCTCACGCCATAGTTTTCTAGAGTCAGGACTGTTCTCTGAAATCAGCTTGCTGTAATAGTCTGAGTTATCTTTGTTTACAAGTCCATTGCGCCAAGCAATCTGAGGACAAAGCCGACTTTTGTTCAGTGTATTTTTTGGCCCTTTGTCAATTTTCTCAAATTGGTTCTTTTCATGTCCATAATCATCAGACAACCAATCTGCAGAATCGTTTTTGTCAGTCTAGATATAAGAGGTGTATGCCTGTCAAGAACAGTACCCAAATAATGTACATATTGTTCATGAAGATTAACTACAGCATCAGCTGGAGACTTGACAAAGGAAGAATTTTGGAGATCTGAGCGGAGGTCAGACATGTTGATACGGTGGTAACTTCTATATTGAACTTTATTTGGAATATGAGCCACTTGACGAGGGAAGGCAATTGAGCATTTGACTAATGCATGATCAGATACAAAATAACAAATTTTGACATGACTGGGGATAGAATGAGGGCCAATATGTGACGATGCAGATGAGTTGGTTGATTGACTAACTGTGTCATATCACACGAATCAAGAAATGTCATAAATTTATAACCATCACCAACTGGGACATCAACATGAATGTTGAAACCAACACAGATATAATACAAAGAGTTAATAGATGACAAGAGCCAACAAATGACATGAATTCTTCTTTAAAGTTACAGGTACATGATCCTGGAGGGTGGTAGATGCAGGCAGGCAACAATGAACGGCCATGAAGCCCCATTGACACCACCATGTTCTCAAATTACTGATAAAAGGAAGATTCTATTTTATGGGGTCTGTAGGAGGATCTAATGAAAAAAACAACACCATCACCGATCCCTAAGGTATGAGGCCTGTGAGGAAAAATAAAATAAGCAGGAGTTATAGACCCCAAAAATCTGTCTGAATCAAGATTATGACTTTCAGTAAGGCAGAAAAAGTCAAGATCATTTGAAGCAACCATAGCGACCAGGAGTGGTCCCTTATTCCTTATAGATCTGGCATTTAGAATACCCAGTGTGAGAGGACCAGGATTAAGGGACATATCTCCGCCCAGTAGCAGTAACAGCATAAGCCCTCTTTATTATTAATAATATGTCAAAGTTATTACAGGGGTTTCTCTTCCAACTAAAGAAAACTCCACATAATTATTATACTTCATAAAGTTCTTGAAAAATATCATAAATGGCTACAGTGGTCTAAACTTAGCTAAGATTTGTGAGAAAATATTTTTAAAAATGCGAGAAAATGTGCGAGAAAATATTTTTAAAAATGTGGAAACTGTAAACAAATCAAAACTTGTCTGTTTCATGTCTTCCTGTCATGGTTTGTCAGTTGTGGGATCTGCTCATTTTAAAGGGGCGTCAGAATGCAGAAGGCATTATATGGATCATATGGATTTGCAATCAATAACAAGTTGTAGCACTGAGTGTTTGTTGAAAAGAAAGTTAGAATTTAGTGCACAGACTTAAAGGTTTGCTGGATAGCTGACAGGCTCCTAAGAAGGCAAGAAGGAATCAAAGAAAGATAAAAGTCTCCTCAGACACACATTCAGAATTTATGTAGAGTGATGCAGCTGTTGACTTCATAATGAGGAGGGAGAAGAGGGAACATAGGGACAAGGAGGCTGAGATGCTGCAGGGGGAGGAGGGGGGGGGGAGGGAGGGACCAAAGGAGGAGGAAACTCAGTGGCCAGGAAAACAAGAGGGAGTAAATCAGAGAAGAAAGAAGTGAGAGGGAGATGGAGAATGAGGTCGGAGGCTCAACCTCTCAATCATTCAAGAAGAAGGGAGGTGTTAAACATCTACCTGACTGATTGTGATGAGGTTATAGTCGACAAGGAGCTATATGACAAGACCAATGATCTCTTTAAGAATAAGAAAAGCTTTGGAAAGCTTTGCAAAGACACGCAAACTCTCCACCCAGGTCTGTGAGACTGGGTTCGAGTCCCAAAATACAGCAGCTCACACAGTCCAAGTCTTCCCAGGCCCCAAAAGAACTGACAGGCAGAATTGAATACATGACATGTATGAGTTTCTTAAGTCCCACATCAGAAGGAAGGGCATCAGCAAGTCACAACAAAGAGGGCCCAGTGCCAGTGACCGCTCCACAGACATCTCAGGCCCCTACAGACCCAAACAACATAGACACCAGCATCCCCTCTGACACAACACAACAGCCTTCCATCACCAGTGCAATGGAAGACAATGTTAACTTCTTTCCTGAGTCCATGACAGGAGACCACAATAACAGCATTCTTTAACTACCCAGCCAGAGAGGTGGAGAACTTGAAAGAAAGAGACTTTCAGACTTTTAGAAATGAGATTTTTAAATTATTAATTTGGACAGAGAGCAAAGCAGATAAGAGGACCCGCCAGCCACAGCAGAGTACATTTTCCAGCAGTACAACTTCATTGAGTCTCTTCACCCAGCTGCAGTGGCAGACACATACTGATTATTATTAAAACACTGCTGATTCAAACAGCACAAGTCAGCCAGGTTCTCCAACCAGTACACACCCAGCCCAGGAAGTCAAGACAGTAACATTATCAGTGAAGACAGTAACATAACAGCCCAACCAGGAACTTCAACCCACTATATTTCACCTCAGCCATGGGAGGTAAACCAGCACATAGCACTTCAGTCCTGTCAAGCCTTTTTGGAAACATACAGTCAGCTATGAGCTACCAGCATATCACCATACCACAATCATACACACCAGCTAACCAGAAGCAACCACAGACCATCTCTCCTCCCAGCACCCAGCAGCAAGAGCCACCACACCATTCATTGAAGCCCCAACAGTAGCCAAAGTAGACTTTCATTCACTGCCAATACCAATCGATACTTTTTAGGACCAGTACTGTTTGAAAGTCCTTTCAAGGACCACTGCCCAAATATTCCAAAAGTTGTGTGTGAGTGAGTGTGTTCTAACTTTGCGATTTAAAAAAACTTTTAACATTTGTTTGAAATTGGTGCAACACTAGCTTAAATAGAAGTTTTCGAACTTTTGGTTAATCCTGAAAAAGACTGATAGATGCCAGCTAGTTCTATCCCCTGAGTAGGTCGTTATTATGGCACATCTTCAGATCCTGTCATCATGCCTGGGCAATGAGGGGGTTGAAATAATCCTTCAGCAGGTCTTTCTGTTGCTTTACCATCCTTGAGGGATTCTTGAAGTTTTCATTTGTCTCACATATAGGTTCATATATCGTTGGTAGGTCATGCTGTGTGTTCTGTTGATGGGCTCCTCTTCCTTGACATGTCCAGAGGATGTTGTTTTTAAATACATATCAATACTATGTCTCTAACAATATTTACCCTTTGCTTCATTGTACTGAGTAGAACCCTACAACAGAAGATTCAGTACATACAGTCGGTCAAGGTTCTGTACTGTAAACTTGTGTCCATCGGTAAAAATCTACCAATTTTCCCACATAAGGTTCGGGGTTTGAACTGCCAACCTCAGAGAGATGTGAGGCGAGTGTGCTACCACCACACCACTGTGGGCCCTCACTATTTTTCAAGCTCATTCAGAAAGCTCTCTACATCATATGTAATTTTACTTTTGAAAGGCCCCTGTGGGTCCGGGGAAGTAGAATAGGCCCAATGTATCGCCCTGGGTCTTGTAAGAGGTGACTAATTCAGGGCAGCCCGTTTACCATGGGTTGCGATCCGTGTCAGTGGAAGAGAGGGTCCTGGCTGTTGAGCCAATTCTTTGTTGTGACATTGAGGAGGCAATACACAGCTTTGGCCTCAGTTTCACTTTGTCAGAAGGTTAAGATGTCCTGGCTTAATCAATCAGCTGGTGGTGCCAAGCCCTAGTGCTCCAAATTAGTGATGGCTTGTTGATTCTAATGGTTTTACTGTTGTTCTTGATAGTTGTATTCTGCTGGTGTTTGGTTTGTGCTTTTGTTTGGAGTATCTAGAAGGTCAATCAAGGTTCTAGACTCTGCTATTTGAGTATATTGTTGATGTATCTCGGATATCAGTGTGCAGGGCTCAGCTACACACTATTAAGGTATCCCCTTCTTGGGCTCGAAGGGTGGGTGGAGAGCTTTGTTGATGAAATAATAACTACAACATTATGGCTACTCAAAACCCTCTACTGATGGATAGAAACAGGACAAAAACTTTGCTTGATATTATGACTACAAGCTTGGATTCTCCTCAGATTTGTTCATGGCCAAGATTTCTATTAGTAAAAGGAAAATGGAAAAAGGAAATGACAAAAGACCATTGTGTAGACTGTCCCCTTTTGCTGTAAATAAAGCCATTGTTGCAATACTAGAATCTGATCCCTTCAATATAAAAAACCTAAGAAATGGAAATATTTTAGTTGAAGTGGATAAAGAAGCACAAAGTAACAAACTGATGAAAACTACGAAACTGAATCTGACAATGGACAATGCCATCCCCATTGAAGTACAACCACACTATAGTCTGAATACAAAGAAAGGGGTCATTAGATGTCCAGACATTAAAGAATACACTAATGAGGAAACACTGGAGGGCCTGAAAGATGAAGGTGTCATCAAGCTGGACAGGATAACTGTATTTCGAGATGGTTTTAGGAAACAAGCAGGAACTTTTATATTGACATTTCAAAGCCAGACCTTACCTTAAGTATATCAGAGTGGGTTATTACAGGGTGGCTGTGTCACAGGTTCTTTCTAATCCTGTCAGATGTTATAAATGCCAGAAATTTGGCCACACAAAATTCAACTGCAGAAAAAATGAAGTTTGCAATACATGTGGGCAAGAGGATCACACTGACTCTCAAAAATGTAAAAACGAAAGAAAATGTGTCAACTGCCAAGGAAATTATGCATCAAATGAAAAATCATGTGCAAAATGGAAGGAAGAAAAGGATATTCAAAGGATAAAGGCTTTGTTTGTTTATTTGTTTATTTGGGGTTTTACGTCGCTTTCAACACTGTACAGGTCATATCACGACGGGTAGTTGGAAGGGCAGAGGAAACCAGTACATACAGTTCGCTAGGGTTCTGTACTGTAAACTGCCGGCCAACGGCAAGCAACTACCAGCTTTCCCACTTACGGCCATAACGGGGATCGAACCCCGGCCGCAGAGGTGGGATGCGAGAGTGTTACCACTCTGCCACCGTGGCCCCCAAAAGGATAAAGGCAGAAAGAGGAATTTCATACACAGAAGCCAATAAACAATTAATATATTTCATTCAGTAAAAACAATGTATGCCCAAGCAGCTACAGCAACCAAACCTGTGGTGAAAACAGCAACTGTGGAAATGCAAACAGTTGAAAAACAGACAACTAAAGTGAATAAAACCAGTCCATCGAGGCAGATGAGTGCTTCTAAAAATGAACCAATTAAATTGAAAATAAGCCAAAGTAAAGTATATTTGACAAACAACATAAGGGATCTAATGCCCCTGTTAAACAATACAACAAATATAATGTTTTAAGTGATAGTGAGAATGAAATGATAATTGATGAACCCCTATCACAAATACACAAGGGCGGAGTGGAAGTAAATATGTAAAAAAGGGAACCAAACAAGTATAATACAGTGAAACTATCCTGGCTTTATGCCAAACTTTGAAGAAATTAAAAATGTAATTCCACTTATAGACCTTACATTTTAGCATTCCAGGAAACTCATTTTAAAGTTACCGATAATGTAAATATTAGAGGCTTTGATCATTATTTTAAAACTTGTAAGTCTGAAGTAGATGGGAGAGCCACTGGTGGCTGCTCTATTTTTGTTAAGAAAGGTATACTCCATGAGGTACTTGAGTTAGATACAGAACTGCAGGCAGTTGCTGTAAAAGTATCTCTACATAAAACTATAACTGTATGTAATTTATATAATCCACCACGTTTTAATGTTGCACAAGGTGATCTTGATAATCTAGTCAACCAGTTACCTGCACCTTTTTTATTTATTGGAGATTTTAATGCACACAGTAATTTATGGGGTTGTTCCTCATCTAATGGTTTAGGCAATAAGGTGAAACATCTTCTTGAATCCTCTAATATTTGTGTGCTGAATCATAAGTCACCTACCTACTTTCATCCTGCAACTGGTTCATTCACCTCAATAGATTTGTCTTTATGTTCTGCATCTGTTTTTCTAGATTTTGCATGGCAGGTCCATTCAGATCAGTGTTGTAGTGACCATTTTCTATTTTTATTGATATAGTTAAGAGCATGCCTAAGGATAATGTTCGTCATTGGAATCCTATAAAGGCAGATTGGCAAAAATTCAAACATCAGTGTTCTTTAGATATCAATAGGCATAGTTTTACTGACAAAACCGGTACTGGTAGCTACAAACCATGGTTCAACAGTGAATGTAAAAAAGTTACAAAACACAGTAATAAGTATGTGTGGTCACAATGAAAGTTCACTGGTAGGTTGTGATGGGCCTAGGTGTACTCTAAAATACAACACACCTAATCCTGAACACAGAAAGAAGTGCGAAAGGTGGTGGATGTGGAATATTGGAGCAATACACCCAATAGGCATTAATCAATTTATTTAACTATATACCATTCTTAGCATTCATCCTCAATCAGAATGCTACTTTGTCTTCTTGAATGTAAAAAAGTTGTTAAACCTCTAACTAAATGTAAGGACACCAGAAAAGAAGGTATGGAAAATGATTAGGAAAATAAGTGGCAAACAAAGTAACACCACCATACACCATCTGGAAAATATTGATGGAACCAAGATAACAGAAAGAGTAGACATAGCAAATAGGTTGGCCCAAGAAATTAGCAAGAATTCTAACAGTAACAATTACTGTACACAGTTTCAAAAATATCAAGTGAATGCTGAAAAAGAACACCTGGATTTTGACACAGACAACTCTGAAAACTACAATGTACAATTTGCCATTAGAGAACTATGTGATGATCTGAAAAAGTCTCATGACACAGCCACTGGTCCAGATGAAATTCATTATCAACTGCTTAAACATCTACCAAGAGACTCACTTATGGTGTTGCTTGATATATTTAATGATATATGGGCTTCGGGTGAAATTCCTGAATGCTGGAAAGAGGCCACTGTGATACCTATTCCTAAACCAGGCAAAGACTCAAAAAACCCGTCTAGTTTATTGCCCCATATCTCTGACAAGCTGTTTGTGCAAAACTATGGAAAGAATGATTAATACTAGATTAGTTTGGTTCCTTGAGAAAAATAATATTTTAACAAAATATCACAGTGGTTTAGAAAAAGTCGAAGTACAACAGACCAATTAATAAGACTTAATTCTTTTGTTCGAGATTCGTTTTTAAAAGGCAACCATATAATCTCTGTATTTTTTTATTTTGAAAAAGCCTATGACACTGTTTTGAAACATGGTGTTATTAGAGATCTACTTAAAACAGGCTTAAGGGGGTGAATGCCCATATTTATTAAAAATTTTTTATCTAATAGAGTTTTTAGAGTTCGTTTAGGGTCTGTTTATTCAAATATATATAGGCACGAGATGGGTGTCCCTCAAGGCAGCATCCTCTCTGTTACTTTATTTATTTTAAAGATTAGTAGTATTGCTGATGTAATTCCATCTAGCTTTGAAAAGTCATTTTTTGTTGATGATTTCTCAATCAGTTCTTCTTCTAGAAATATGGCTTCAATAGAAAGGCAACTTCAGTTGTGTCTTAATAAGGTTGAAAAATGGGCTGATGAAAATAGTTTTAAGTTTTCTTAAACCAAAACTGTTTTAAGTTTTCTAAACCCAAAATGCATTTCTGTAATAAAAGAAAACTTCATCCAGACCCAACACTAACAATATACAATTGACAAATTCCTGTTGTTACACAAACAAAGTTCCTTGGTGTTATCTTTAACAAAAAAACTTAATTTTAAGGCACATATAGTTTATGTTTACCAGGAATCTGAAGAAGCCATGAACTTACTGAAAGTAGTTGTAAACATGGATTGCGGAGCAGATAGAAGTGTTTTAATGAGACTTTATCGTTCATTTGTTCGTTCTAGATTGGAATATGGTTGTGCTTTTTTTCGTTCTGCCCATAAGTCTTATCTTAAGAAATTGGAACCCATTCAAAACCAGACCTTAAGAATATGCCTGGGAGCCTTCAGGACTTCTCCAATGGAAAGCTTGTATGTAGAGGCAAATGAATCTCCTTTATATCTAAGGTTTGATAAGTTATGTGTTCAATATGCTTTGAAATTGAGAAGTAATCCTGACAATCCAGTTTATGATATTGTTTTAACCCCGTCTATTATGATCTTTATGATAAGAAACCATCTGTAATAAGATCTTTTGGGCATCATGTAGAGGAAGAATGTCTGTTGCCTGTCCTTATCTGGATTTAATTCAGACTGGACTATATAGAAACCTCACATAGACTTACATCTCACCCATCAAAAGAAACATCTTGGTGATGATTGTCTTTTTCAAAGTCTATTTGCTCAGTTGAAAAGTTCTTATCCTGACCATAGGGCTATATATACTGATGGATCAAAAGCAGAAAATAGGGTTGCTGCAGCTGCTACATCTAATAACCTCAGTGCCCAGGTCAGGCTTCCTGGCAATGCTAGTATATTCACAGCTGAATTACAGGCTCTAAAACTGGCTTAGAATATTGTGAAAAATTGTGATGGGGATCATTTTATCATATTCGCTGATTCTTTATCTAGTCTTCAAGCTGTTGATAGCAACAATTGTGATCATCCTTTTATTCAAGATATTTTAAAACTTTTTAATGATTGTTGTTCAGGGAATAAGAAAGTTGTTTTAGCTTGGGTTCCTAGTCACGTAGGCATAAAGGGCAATGAAAAAGCAGATGAGCTTGCCAAACAGGCCTTGATTTTTAATGTTTTAGACTTGAAAATCTCCTATACAGACTTGAAAGTGGATGTAAATAGTGTTTTAGACAAAAGTGGCAAGCTCAATGGAATGTGTGTCCTGATAACAAACTATTCCAAATAAACCCTCCCTTTAGAGATTTTTATGTTTGGACGGGTTTATCTCGTAGGGAAGAAATAGTTATTACTCGAGCCCGAATAGGACACACCTATTTTACACAGTTATCAGTTAAAAGGTGAAGATATGCCCTAGTGCATTCTATGTCATTGTCCTGATACAGTCAAACATATATTATTAGACTATGTCAACCTACGTGACACTAGAATAAAATATTATAGAGATATACATAGAATGAAAAATTTATTCAATGAAAATGTTTGTAATATTATAAATTATAAGAATAATGTAATATTATAAAAATAAGTATGTGGCCTGTAAAAAATGTTATAAGTAATTTATTTGGTGTTGTGTCCTTTGTGTTAATTTATTTGTGTAATCTAGTCTTGGTTAGAATTATACTGTGATATTTTCATACTTTGTCTCTGTTTTATATTTACATTTTGTTTTCTCTGTTGTTTGTTGCTTTTTTACTCTAGTCTTAATTCTAGTCATTTCTTATAATGTTGTTTTTCTTGGTCTTTTTTGGCCATTTGTTAATTGTTTGTTGTTATTTGTATATATACTTTTGCTTATTATTGTAAATATTAGTTGTAAGTATTTATTAGTTTTTAATAGTGCAGCATAACAGATAAGTGTTTTTGCACTTTAATTTTAACTTACTTACTTACTTTACTTTTGAAAGGGTAAATCATTACTTAAAGGGATCTTCAATTGCTCTTCAAACTACCCAATGCTGGTATTTTTAACAGCAATGCCCCTATGTACTTTCAGGAACATTAAAATAGATTATTTGATAAAAAGGTAAAGCCTACTCTAGGTTGCAGTTGCTCAACCTTTACATGATAACTGGTCAAATAGAATATGGCTATCCAGGGATAAACATTGCAGAATACCCATACTACCCATGCTGGTTACTTTAAGCTCCACCCACTTGCCTATTAAATGATTTCTTTGGTAATTCATAAATAGGTCAGTGTATTACCCTGGGTAGGAATGGTTACACTATAAAAACTCTATTGGGTCCTATCCCCAGTGGCAGGCTAAACAACCTCATTGAATTTGATAAATGGTCATTCTTGAGCCTCTATATTTTAGATACAAGAATGTCATTAACTTGAGAGCTTGATCCGAATGTTTGCAGTCATATGGGTCAAATAGCGCTTTCAGTCCTGTGGCACATGATATTGTGCTTAATATAAATATACATTACAATAAAATGCAACTTTATTACATATCAAAATAACCCTTTTATAAGAGCTTTCAGTATAGTATTTTAAACAGGATATTAAATTCTAACGAAAAACTGTACAACTGAAAAATAATAAAGTGCCCAAACTGCAAGCACAAGTTCAATGGTTGGTATGATAGAGCATCATTTATACTTCCGCAATATAAGAGAATCATTTTAGGAAAAATTATCTGACTGGTTAAATAAGATTTTAATGTCAAAATTAACTTCCCTATCTGTTTGATAGTATACTACTCGTTGTTATCAGATAATAGGCTTAAAACTGTTAATTATATAACCTTGATTGTAAAATGGTTTCTGAATATGGAAAAATATAAAACTAAAGATATCAATTTCACTGAATATCTGTAAATAACAAAATTAAAATTAGAATCATTTTACAAAAAAAGATAACTTTTTCTCTACTTTATGAAACAATGCGTGACACATTAAACTAACTTGGTAAATGCGAAATAAAACATCGTATCAGATACATAAAAGACCCAATTTGCAGATAAATAAGACTAGTCTTTTATGTTAAAACTTTATAATGTTTCTGACTACTTCAAGTATTGTAAACACTTTTACTAGGATTTAAAGAACTTAATACACTATTGCAACTGTTTTGAACAATCAACATCGTTCAACTGGCAACCATTCAAGGTCCTAAATACAGGATTTGTATGTGAATGATCCTAGTAAGGCTGTTTTGGGTACTTTTGAGCTTCTTAACATTAAAACCAGAAATACCCCTAAAAGAGAAAACATAGTAGTTATGCCGATGACTAATGACATTTTGTAGCCATTACAGTAACTTCCTGTGTGAGATACTGCCTGGCCCTTCTGAGAACCCTGTGTTCCTGCACCGTGGTTACCCCAAAATGTCTCTTTAGTCCAGAGACCGTGAGTACAAGAGGCCTCCTTACAAAAGTCAGTTGAATGGTGTTGTGTTTGGGGTTCCACTGTTTGGTCCATCATCACACAAGTCTATCAAGCAATTTGGTTTTAGCTTTATTCATTTTATTTGAATGTATTTATTCACATGTGCAGCAGTACAATGTTCAAGCTACACACAGTGTAATATATACAGCACTCATATGATATCACACAAATCATTCTTGAATGGTATATAACTTGTTTCTGTAGGAAGAATAAAACCTTTTTATATGCCATATCCCACAAGTATATTGTAATAATAAATGACAATATATTCATTATAGATTGGCTGAATATACTCTTATTGTTGTTATATCTATGCTATATCTATAAACCAACAAATTTGTGGTACTACATGACTAAATGATGATAGAAATATTTGGAATGATTTGCCTCATGAAGTGTTCTTTGCCACTTCCCTTTTCTCAGTCAAAAGAAGCTGAAATCTCTGTAATGCAAAAAACATACCCAGCCTAGTTATCTCCAACAGGAGGCTAAATTTTCAATTGTATGTTTGTCTGTTGTTTGTCTAAGTTTCCGATAACTAAAAACGAATAAACAGATATTTCAAAATTTTTATGTGGATAGGACAACAAGACAAAGTAGCATTCTGAGTGAGGATAGGGCCTGACCTTAGAAGAAAAATTTTAAATTTTGGCTTTTGTGCTAATCTTTGCATATGTCTCTGGGTAACTGACTTATGTTTTTTTGTACTCCTTGGACTCTGTCTTTATGACAGATTAAGTGCTATAAAAGTTTAATTAAAACTAGATACGGTTTTTGCTTACAAAACAAAGTGGCCCAGATTAAGAAGTGAGTTGAAGTTACTAATAACTGCAGAACTTTATAGGATGTAGCAGAATGTGCTCTTTAACATGTTCGGTACTGTAGTATATTGTACTAATTTAAGTTAAGGCCGTGAATTAGCAGAAGAGATTTAACTCCCAGAAAGAATGCTTGTGGAGAAATTCCTCTAAAAAGAATACATCTTGGATATTTTGTGTTTTAAAATAATGTGTCTTAAGAAATAAGAAGTCAATCTGTACAGTTAGAAAATGCTATAAAATATGTGGTACAATGAAATGAGTTTACATAATGCTTATTTCTTTCTCTTGGAGGTTCATGTAATTGTAGAATATTCAGGGGAATCATTTCTAGAGGCCTGCTATTTATAAGTGGATAATTTTCCAGGAGCAATTTCCTCCTAGATGTGTTTATTTCTAGATTTGCACTGGTAATTGGTCAGATATTTTAGGAAACTGTAATTTACTATTGACTGGTACACCCAATTTTATTGGAAATAAAAATTACATTTCTAAGTAACATACTTATAAATGTAAAAATTAAATAATATGCCTTGTTTATATTGTTTACCCCGTAAAAATTGTTGTAAGTGCACAACTTGATGAGAAGAAATTAAAATATATATTTATATCATATACTCTTCTCTGATCCTTCACTTACAGTGTGGAAACAAGCATCCTAACACTACACAAACACAGCAGGGTCACTGGGAGGGAGAGTGGGACTACCCAGCTAGAGATCAAAACAGAATAGATATCCATGATACAAATATGGGATTGGAGCAGAAATAAAATGGAGACAGCTAAACTTGTTAATGTTTCTGCTAATCTTAACAAATGGGTCTCTCTAACTGTTTTCTATTATAAAAAAATCCAAAATAAAGAGTGATAATAGCTATACCGATAACGAAATATTGGGTACAAATCACTAAATAGTAACCAAAGTGAAAGTTCACTAATCGTTAATATTCATGTCAAACGTCAGGTCAATGGCTCAGTGAATACAAACCTTGAATACCTTAAATTCTAATACGACCCCATAAAACTTTCCAATTATTGTACCAAAGGGTCAATTGAAATATACAATTGTGAATGTCGTAATAATATTTTAATAACACCAAGCCACTAAGGTGATAAAACCAAATCTTTGTGTGAGAGGGGTATGTAACATAGTTTTCCTTGAAGATTCTAGTCATTCAAACCTTTGAATGGTGGATCTGCATTAGAGTGACCATTAAAATCATACAGTCAATTGACCAGTCATGTAGTTAGTATTTTGGCAAATCAAATTGACAGATTTAGCACTGAAGTATAATATAGTTTACAAATATTATTCAGTTTGGTTTGTCACATCAATTGTATACTCTGTATACATGTTTGTACAAACAAATTCTTTCCTTACCTTGTTCACAGGTGTCACCGTAGTAACCCACCTTACACATAATGCAGAGACCAGATGTGAAGTCACACACACTCTCATAACAATTGACAGGACACACTGCAATATGAAGCAAACAAATGTGATTACCAAATATGACCTGAAGATGTCGCAAAAGAGTGACTCAATGTGTAAAATTTGCAGTTGCCCCATGCTAAGAGTTCAAAAGATTGCATGAAGGAGCCATCCAATATTAACTTTTTCTGGTCTTAGGGCCACCCAAATTTCAGGGAAGGGTTTTAGTTTTGAAATATTCAGGAGGCTAAAACGTGTTTTGGGGGATAACACTTTGTTAGAGCATGCTCATCCCCGGCAAGTGAATACAACTCTTTAAGACATGAAAGTGGCATGAAAATATCATTAATATTTGAGGATGATACTACAATATCGAAATTAAAACATGGATATAATTTTAATATATGGTAGTAAAAAATATTGAACACTGGAAAATCTTTGTGTCATTTTAACTGAATAAATGAAAAAAAAATAACAAGGCAGATAGAGTTTTCGGTCTACTAGCACCAGCTGCAAAACCATCAGAGACATGAGCAGTCCCCTGAAGAAGTCAACCATCCCAGTATTTATGCAGCCTATCACCACTTCTGTGGTAAAAAAAAACGAAAAAAAATAAAAAAAACAAAACAAAGGTGATCTCTGGAAGTGTGAGCCTCACTAGAGCTCGCACCTAAAAATAAAGGTCATAATCTGTTCTTTAAAAAGTAGGCTTGTATTTAGGGTGTGTCTGATGGCGTATTGTAAGTATGGATATCCATACACTGCATCAAGTCTAGTTACTATGCTTTAGTGTGAATCAAGTATCAGTGAAGGAAATATGGCAACTGATAGAAACTGATAATCAGGAAAATTATGCCAAACACCAATATTAGGTATGTTGCTTGAATATTGAGATACAGTCATGTTATTTATGAAATTTACAATATTTAATAGTTTATTGAGTACACATTCCACTAGTCTGTATACAATATACAATTGTGAATGTCGTAATAATATTTTAATAACACCAAGCCACTAAGGTGATAAAACCAAATCTTTGTGTGAGAGGGGTATGTAACATAGTTTTCCTTGAAGATTCTAGTCATTCAAACCTTTGAATGGTGGATCTGCATTAGAGTGACCATTAAAATCATACAGTCAATTGACCAGTCATGTAGTTAGTATTTTGGCAAATCAAATTGACAGATTTAGCACTGAAGTATAATATAGTTTACAAATATTATTCAGTTTGGTTTGTCACATCAATTGTATACTCTGTATACATGTTTGTACAAACAAATTCTTTCCTTACCTTGTTCACAGGTGTCACCGTAGTAACCCACCTTACACATAATGCAGAGACCAGATGTGAAGTCACACACACTCTCATAACAATTGACAGGACACACTGCAATATGAAGCAAACAAATGTGATTACCAAATATGACCTGAAGATGTCGCAAAAGAGTGACTCAATGTGTAAAATTTGCAGTTGCCCCATGCTAAGAGTTCAAAAGATTGCATGAAGGAGCCATCCAATATTAACTTTTTCTGGTCTTAGGGCCACCCAAATTTCAGGGACGGGTTTTGGTTTTGAAATATTCAGGAGGCTAAAACGTGTTTTGGGGGATAACACTTTGTTAGAGCATGCTCATCCCCAGCAAGTGAATACAACTCTTTAAGACATGAAAGTGGCATGAAAATATCATTAATATTTGAGGATGATACTACAATATCGAAATTAAAACATGGATATAATTTTAATATATGGTAGTAAAAAATATTGAACACTGGAAAATCTTTGTGTCATTTTAACTGAATAAATGAAAAAAAAATAACAAGGCAGATAGAGTTTTCGGTCTACTAGCACCAGCTGCAAAACCATCAGAGACATGAGCAGTCCCCTGAAGAAGTCAACCATCCCAGTATTTATGCAGCCTATCACCACTTCTGTGGTAAAAAAAACGAAAAAAAATAAAAAAAACAAAACAAAGGTGATCTCTGGAAGTGTGAGCCTCACTAGAGCTCGCACCTAAAAATAAAGGTCATAATCTGTTCTTTAAAAAGTAGGCTTGTATTTAGGGTGTGTCTGATGGCGTATTGTAAGTATGGATATCCATAAACTGCATCAAGTCTAGTTACTATGCTTTAGTGTGAATCAAGTATCAGTGAAGGAAATATGGCAACTGATAGAAACTGATAATCAGGAAAATTATGCCAAACACCAATATTAGGTATGTTGCTTGAATATTGAGATACAGTCATGTTATTTATGAAATTTACAATATTTAATAGTTTATTGAGTACACATTCCACTAGTCTGTTCTCAGTTACTAGATACAGACACACTGGATTCAAGTTACATGGCACCTTCTGAAACCACTTCTACAGAGTTAGGTGGTTTCCACAAAAACGTATGTTTTTTCCTTTACAGTGGAAAAAAACTGAAGAAAATAAAAAATACTAAAACTATTTACAGCCCACCAAAACAGCAAACAGCTGACAAGTACAAGTATATATGAATGAACTGTATAAGCATCCATTGGTATGCAATATAGTTGTGAACGGAAAATATATTATGAATATTATAAAATATATTTATGGATATACAAAAAATGTGGACCAAGTAATACAATGAGAACCTTGTAGATATTTGTAAAACATACACATCATACTCAATAATCAAGTTTTCACTTTCCATATTTCTTCTGGCCCCACTTTAGTTATTCTCTACTTGTCCTTGTCCTTTTGTTGATCCTATTTTATTTTAATTTAAAGTTGATTACCTTGTTGAAATAATAGCTTGTACTATAGTGTTTAGCCTGTGACAAGTCAGTTTGCACTACAGAATCAACTAACCAGTCACCCTTTCCCTAAAACTTGATTCTGTTTCCCCTTAATAACAATAGAGAAGATCACCTACTTTCGATCTTGATAATGTTTATATGTCAATATGACTCTGAAACCAAATGAAGACTTACCTGCTTGAATATCCAGAAATATTTGGACTGTGATTCATAACTGATAATGAACTACATGTATCTCCAGAGGACATTGGTCTTTCTGAGTCTTTCACAGTCTAGCACAACGTTAAATACATTAACCTCTCAATTCAGTTCACTTTAATGTTTTAGACCATATTTGCTGGGCTTTTCAATTGTTTGGAGGTTTCCATTTTGTCTGCTCATATTGTTATCATCTTGTTTTCTCTACTATTTCTAGCCTGTGGAAAAAATTGCTTACCTTTCCTGTTTAAATGATTATAATAATATCTGGCACATTTTACAAAGTTTTAAGTGTCTAAATACTCAATGGACATAATATTTGCCCAAAATAGATTGTGCAGTTATGACACTGTGGTTAACAGATCTCAAGTATTCTGATGCAATGAGCATTCAGTTGTATAAAACTAAAGATAGAATACTCTTTCCTAGTTAAAATTTGACACTTTTAATTCTAAGCAACTTTTACAGCAGAAAAGAAATTGAAACTATAGAGCACCTCTTTTGGAAATGTCACTTTGTAAAAACATTTTGGAATCAAATTGCCCATAGTCTTTCACCATGTATCAAACTCACTTCTGTAATAAATGAAAAGTGCATTCTTTTAGGGGTTACCAGTGGAGACAACATGCATTTAATTAATCATTTACTTATTATTGTTAAAATGTATATTTATATTAGTAAATTTGGGCCATCTAAACTCAATATCTTGGCAGTGCATAATAGTATAAGAGAAGTATATGATAATGAGAAGAACATTGTTATTAGAAAGTCTTTAAATGATAAACAATTAAATTTTTACAGCACATACTCTCCACTAAGACTCAGACTCAAAAGCACAACAACGAAAATTAAATTCTAACTTCAAATATTCTGGCGACAACTAAAAAGCTTTGCACCCTGGAGGCCAGAGATTAATAAAGAGGCTATGGTGGATATGCTATATGAGAAAGACACAAGAGCCACCTGTGGGTCCGGGGAAGTAGAATAGGCCCAACGTATCCTCCTTCGTGCCATAAGAGGCGACTAATTGGGGGCAGCCTGTTTGCCGTGGGTTGCGATCCGTGTCAGTGGAACAGTGGGTCTGGCTGTTGAACCAATACTTTGTTGCGGCATTGAGGAGGCAATGCACAGCTTTGGCCTCAATATCACTTAGTGGTAAGGATAAGATGGCCTGGCTTAATCAATCAGCTGGTAGTGCCAATCCCTAGTGCTTCAAATTAGTGATGGCTTGTTGATTGTAATGGTTTATACTGTTGTTCTTGATTGTTGTATTCTGCTGGTGTTTGGTTTGTGGTTTTGTTTGTATCTAGAAGGCGGCTGCTTAACAGGTCAATCAAGGTTCACTTTTTATGTGTTCCTTGAGTATATTGCTGATGTATCTCTGATATCAGTGTGCAGGGCTCAGCTCCACACTATTATGATATCCCCTTTTTGGGTTCGAAGGGTGGGTGGAGAGCATTGGCAACAAATAACCATTACAATATCATGGCTACACAAAATTTCCAAATGACTGATAAAAAAAGGATTAGAACTTCGCGTGAACTCATGATTACGAACTAGGATTTCGCACAGATTTGTACATGGCCATGATTCCTGCTAGTAAAAGGAACAGACAGATACCTTTTCAGATACCTTTGTCAAAACTGTCACCATTTGATGTAAACAAGGCCATTGTTGCTGTACTTGGGACACATCCCTTTAATATAAAGAAATTAAGGAATGGAGACATCTTGATTGAAGTAAAAGTAAAAGTAGCAAACTATTGAAAACGACCAAATTGAGCTTGACCATGGACAATGTGATCCCAATCAGTGTATCTCCTCACTATAGTTTAAACATGAAGAAAGGAGTCATTAGATGGTCAGTCATAAAAGACTGCACTGATGAAGAAATACTTGAAGGCGCTAAAGGATGAGGGTGTCATCAAGCTGGACAGGATAACTGTATTCAGAGATGGTTTTAGGAAGCAAATAGGAACTTTTATATTGACATTTCAAAGGCAGACCTTACCAAAATATATCAGGGTGGGTTATTACAGGGTGGCTGTGTCACAGTTTATTCCTAATCCAGTCAGATGCTATAAATGTCAGAAATTTGGCCTCACTAAATTCAACTGCAGGAGAAATGAGGGTTGCAATAAATGTGGCCAAGAAGATCACACTGACTCCCAGGAATGCAAAAATGAACCCAAATGTGTTAATTGCCAAGGAAATCATGCATCAAATAACAGGACATGTCCAAAATGGAAAGAAGAAGAAATACAGAGAATAAAGGCTGAAAGAGGAATTTCCCTACACAGAAGCCAAGAGGCAAATGGACATATTTAATTGAGTGAAGACAACCTATGCCAAGCGGCTGCAGCAACCAAACCTGTAATGAAAACAGTAACTGTGGAAAATCAAACAGAAATGACTTGGCCAGATGGTTCAAAACAACCCAAATAGTGTGCAGTTAAAAAAGGACAAATAAAGTGACTAAAACAAGTTCATCAAGTCAGACAGGTGCATCTCAAAATGATCCTATTAAACTGAAAATAAGTAAAAGTAAGGTATATTTGACCAAATAACATAAGGGATCTGATGACCCTATTACACAATAAAACAAATATGATGCATTAAGTGACAGTGACAGTGAAATGAGTGTCGAAGAATCCCCAATCACAAAATCACAAAGGCGGAGTGGAAGTAAATAATGGATTCAAACAAAAATAAAAGTATACTACAGTGGAACTGTTGTGGCTTTAGGCCAAACTTTGAAGAAATTATAATTTTAATTTCTAATTTTAGACCCTACATTTTAGCATTGCAAGAAACCCATTTTAAAGAAACAGATAATGTAAATATTAGAGGCTTTGATCATTAGTTTAAAACATTTGTGTCAGAAGTACATTGGAGAGCCACTGGTGGCTGCTACAGAAAGGTATACCTCATGAGGTACTTGAGTTGTATACAGAACTGCAGGCAGTTGCTGTAAAAGTATCTCTACATAAAACTATAACTGTATGTAATGTATATATTCCATCATGTTTTAATGTTGCACAAAGTGATCTTGATAATTTAGTCAACCAATTACCTGCACCTTTTTTATTTATTTGTGATTTTAATGCACATAGTGATTTATGGGGTTGTTCTTCATATGACAGTTTCGGCATTATGGTGGAACATCTTGAATTCACTAATATTTGTTTGCTTAATGATAACTCACCCAAGTACTTTCATCCTGCATCTGCTTCATTCACCTCAATAGATTTATGTTCTGCATCTGTTTTTCTTGATTTTGCATGGCATTCAGATCAGTGTGGTAGTAACCATTTTCCTATTTTTATCGATACAGTTAAGAGTATCCATAAGGATAATGTTCCTCACTGGAATCTTAAAAAGGCTGATTGGCCAAAATTCAAACTTCAGTGTTCTTTATATAACAAGAGGCATAGTTTTACTGACATAACAGAAAAGTTTCCTGCATTTTAAAATAAATAAAATGATATAGCAACAAAATGTGTGTCAACTGGACAGTTCACTGGTAGCTACAAACCATGGTTCAACAGTGAATGTAAAAAAGTTGTTAAACCTCATGAAAATGCAATGGATAAATGCCGTACAACTCCTACATCAGATAACATTAATGAATATAAAAACTGTTGAGCCAATGTTCATAAAGTAATTAACGAAAATAAAAGGAAATCTTGGCATGAATAAGTGTCAAAACTAAATGTAAAGACACCAGCAAAGAAGGTATGGGAAATGATTATGAAGATAAGTGGCAAACAAAGTAACACCACAATACACCATCTGGAAAATAATGATGGGACAAAAATAACAGAAAGAGTGGATATAGCAAATAGGTTGGCCCAAGAAATTAGCATGAATTCCAGCAGCAACAATTACTCTACAAAGTTTCAAAAATATCAAGAGAAATCCGAAAAAACACACCTATAGTTTGACACTGACAACTGTGAAAACTTCAATGTACAGTTTACCATTAGAGAACTTTGTGATGCTCTGAAAAAGTCTCATGACACAGCCACTGGTCCAGATGAAATTCATTAGCAACTGCTTAAATATCTACCAAGAGACTCACTTATTGTGTTACTTGACATATTTAATGATGTATGGGCTTCAGGTGAAGTCCCTGAATGCTGGAAAGAGGCCACTGTGATACCTATTCCTAAACCAGGAAAAGACTCAAAAATCCCGTCCAATTATCATCCCATATCTCTGACAAGCTGTTTACGCAAAACCATGGAAAGAATGATTAATACTAGATTAGTTTGGTTCCTTGAGAAAAAAAAATATTTTAACAAAATATCACAGTGGTTTTAGAAAAGGTCGAACTACAACAGACCAGTTAATAAGACTAGAATCTTTTATTAGAGACTCTTTTTTAAAAGGCAATTATGTAGTCTCTGTATTTTTTTATTTAGAACAAGCATACAGCACTGTATGGAAACATGGTGTTATTAGAGATCTACATAAAGCAGGCTTAAGGGGGTGAATGCCTATGTTTATTCAAAATTTTTAAAGTTCATTTAGGATCAGTCTATTCTAATATACATGAGCAAGAAATGGGTGTTCCTCAAGGCAACATTCTCTCTGTTACTTTATTTATTTTAAAGATCAATAGTATTTCCAATATAATTCCATCTAGTTTTGAAAAGTCTCTTTTGTTGATGATTTCTCAATCAGTTGTTCCTCTCGAAATATGGCTTCAATAGAAAGGCAACTTCAGTTGTGTCTTAATAAGGTAGAAAAGTGGGCTGTTGAAAATGGTTTTAAATTTTCTAAAACCAAAACCGTTTGTATGCATTTCTGTAATAAAAGAAAACTTCATCCAGACCCAGCACTAACAATATACAATTCACAAATTTCTGTTGTTACACAAAGTTCCTACTTGTAATCTTTGACAATAAACTTAATTTTAAAGCACATATTGATTATGTTCGTCAAAAATGTGCGAAAGTCATGAACTTGCTCAAAATAGCTTCAAAATGGATTGGGGAGCAGATAGAAGTGTTTTGCTGAGACTTTATTGTTCATTTGTTCGTTGTAGATTGGAATATGGTTGTGCTGTTTTGAGTTCTGCTCGTAAGTCATATCTTAAGAAATTGGAACCCATTTAAAACCAGGGCTTAAGATTATGGGAGCCTTCAGGACTTCTCCAATACCCAGCTTGTATGTAGAAGCAATGAACCACCCTTGTATTTAAGGTTTCATAAATTATGTATTCAATGTGCTTTGAAATTGAGAAGTAATCCTGATAATCCGGCTTATTATGTTGTTTTCAATCCTCAGTTATATGATCTTTATCACAAGAAACTATCTGCAATAAGATCTTTTGGGCATCATGTAGAGGAAGATTTGTCTGTTGCCTGTCCTCAGCTGGATCTAATTCAGACTGTGTCATTGCCAGATGACCCACTCTGGCATATACAGAAACCTCACATGGACTTATATCTCACCCATCAAAAGAAAAATGTTTGTTGATGATTGTATGTTTCAAAGTCTATTTGCTGAGTTAAAAAGCTATTACTCTGACCATTGGGCTATATACACAGATGGATCGAAAACAGATATCAGGGTTGCTGCAGCTGCTACATCTGATGGCCTCAGTGTCCAGGTCAGACTTTCTGGCAATGCTAGTATATTCACAGCTGAGTGATATAGTATATTCACAGGCATTTAATATTGTTAAAAATTGTGATGGGGATCGTTTTATTATATTTACTGACTCCTTATCTAGTCTTCAAGGTCTTGATTGCAACAACTATGATCATCCTTTTATTCAAGATATTTTAAAGCTTTTTAATGATTGTTGTTCAGTGAATAAGAAAGTTGTTTTAGCTTGGGTTCATAGTCACGTAGGCATAAAGGGCAATGAAAAGCAGATGAGCTTGCCTAACAGGCATTGAATTTTAATGTTTTAGACTTGAAAGTCCCCTATACAGACTTGAAAGTAAACGTAAATAGTGTTTTTAAACAAAAGTGGCAAGCTCAATGGAATACACGTCCTGATGAAAAAATATTCCAAATAAATCCTACTGTTGGAGATTTTTATGTTTGGACGGGTTTATCTCGTAGCGAGGAAAAGGTTATAACTCGAACCGATATAGGACACACCTATTTTACACACAGTTATCTGTTAAAAGGTGAAGATATGCCCTGGTGCATTCCATGTCATTGCCCCGATACAGTCAAACATATATTATTAGACTCTATCGACCTATGTGACACAAGAATGAAATATTATAGAAATATAAATAATTTTACAAGACCTGCTTTATGGAAATATTAAGATTATATTTGACTCTTCAAAAGAATGTGGTTTATTTTATAAATTTTAGAAACTTAATTTATCTTGTATTGTCTCAATTTGTGTTAATTTATTGTGACTTTTCTAGTTTTCTTGTTTTGTCTGTGATATGTGTATATCTATTTTGTGTATTCTAGTCATATTTCTATTCTATTGTATTATGATATATTTTATATTTTTCAGTTTGTATGTTATTTTTTATTTCCTTATCTAATCAGTTGCTTTGGTCTTTTGACCAGTTTTAATTTTTTGTTAATTATCTGTTTACTTGTATTTGTTAATGTTGTATATATCTTAGTTAATGTAATTATTGATTTTAATGGTGCTATATAACACCAAGGCGTTCAAGCACCTGAAAATTCTAACTTTACTTTACTTTACTTTAGAAAGACGCAAGACTGGAGATTCTTTTAAAAAGGAGGCTGGGAAAGAGGACACATGATAATTGCCTGCAAAATATGTTAGATGAGTCACATTCAGAGATACTTCACAGGATAATGGCTCACTTTTCTATATGTTTTATCGAAAAATACTTGTGAAAGGTAGGTAAACGTAAAAATTACTTCTCTACAACACCATTGCCATGATCATATCGTAATATGTCAACTGATAATGTCACTGGCTACATACCAAGTTCACACTTAACCCCATAATAGCCAGCCTTGCAGGCAGCACAGAAACCAGTTTCACGATCACATGAACCTCCTTCACAATGTAGGGGACACTCTGAAATATCAAGGATAATACAGAATAAGTGAATGATTCTATGGTTCCATGACAGCAATTATACATGCCTACATGTGATATCGGTCTAGCATACCCAACGGCTGTGTATGCAAGATCTATATTACTGCTAGCCTGCGTAACAGCTATGTACACAAGATCTATATCACTGATAGCATACTCAAATTTCATTTAAATTAGCATAAGCCAATTAATTTTACTCCAAAGAGTGTTCCTTGGCCCATTTCTGACTTATCAAAAAAAATCCTTAAAACTAATGCTTTACAATGCCATTGAGATAGACCTGTTGAGTATGCTGTAAAAATACTGACATCATATACAGAACCATTGAGTACATACTGCTTACTGCCTTGGATGATGAGAAATTGGGTACGCTGTTAAAAATTTGGAGTCTTTGGGTATGCTAGATGCTGCATACACAGATGCTGTGTACTTAGTTTTGGAGGGAATCACCTGTAGGTCACAAACTATTAGTTGAAAATGAGACATAAAATAGCCTCCATTGACAACATGTAACCTCCATGCGGTAATTGTCTCCATGCAGTAATTAGCATGGCCGAAACATACAGGCAGCTGAGGGAGGAATGTCTCTGGCTTAATCATTAAGGGATCTCTGCTTTTTGGTATTATGCACTTTAGAGTCGGTCCTTAGATAGATATAAAAGCACTGCTAGAATTAGAATTACAGGAGGGGCGGGATGGCTGTATGGGCTGTAAAATTTCATGATAGTTCTGAAAAAGAGATATTTTGGAATTTTTTATGTGGGTAGATCCTGACCAAAGTAAGAAATGTTTAAATTTTAGCAATGATTTAGATCAGATTTTGGATACCTGAAAATGTCAGATGTTTTTATAATTTGTTTCTTTTCTTCATTATTTGCCTTGGGGTGCGAACATCTGCTTATGTCCCTGGACATTAAGTTTATGCTTTATGTTTTTGATTGTGAGTCTTAGAGTCTGTTTTCATGAGAGATATTAAGTGCTATAAAAGAATGAACGGTTTAATGTGTTCTGTAATGTAGTATATTTCACTTAAATGAAGAAAGGCTATATGTTAGCAAAATAAAATCTCTAGCTTAAAAATGGCCTGTTAGAAAATTTTCGTGAAAAAAAAATCCTCCTAGAAAGAAAGTATCCTTCATATTTTGCATAATACGTAAATGCGTCTCTGGCCTCCTTGAATCTACCCCGCCCTCCCAGATTACACCCCATGGTAGATTTTGGGAGGCCTCTCAGAAACTGCCTCCTCTACTTAGTTAATATATGTAACTGATAATTTATGTGGCTAAGTATTTAAGCTGTTTAAGATTGATCAATGAGAAATGAATTCATGTAACATTTACATCATGTGCACAATTGTATGTGCATATAGTTCTTTATTGATAGTGTGTGATTTGAATTATGATTGGGTTTTAGCATTGGTAATTCAGATTTTTTAACAGAGACCCTGTTATGCCCCTGTTCCACCAAAAGATTAAGCCCCGATCCTGTCGGCGACCCTTAATCGTGGACAGTCGGTGGGAAAATAACAAAAATGGGCGGGAATACTGGGTTGGTACTCAAGTCTGGGATTAAGAACAGATCGTCCCCAGGACGCCTCAGGCGGCCGCAGACAGTCCCCGACTGGTCTGGGACTAAGAACCAACTAAGCCAGTTTTCAGGTCGGTTTCAACCACGATCCTGTCGTACACATACCGACTGGGTCCCAGGACGCCTCAGGCCTCCTGGGACTAAGAGCCGACTAACCCACGATTAACTACCGGCGTCCTCAGGCGTCCTCAGGCCTCCTCAGTCTTCCCCAGACCAGGATCCCCGATTCTTGTTTTCCAAAGTTGCTGGATTTTCTGGGTATATATATATAAAATTCGCGATCTAATCATCATTGCTTTTCTAGGAACACAGCAGGATGCCACCTTTTAATGGAAGACAGATTCAACAACAACTTAGGGCTTTTTTGGTTTTTATTCAGTTACAAATAATCATGTATTTCCATTTTTTACGTCGACCACAGCAACCACCACCAGCACCACCAGCACCACCAGCACCCATACAGAGACCTAGAAGAAGGCACAACATGTGGGTCAGGCCATGGCTGCTACAGAGAGAGGAGAGGGGGGCCTACCACAACATTATGGCTGATCTTTATGCCACAGATATTCCAGGATTCACCAACTACATGAGGATGACCCCAGAATTTTTTGAAATGATTAAGACCAGACTGGAACCACACCTAGCCAGGCAGGCCACCAACTACAGAGCACCAATCAGTGTTGGTGACAAGTTAGCCCTCACCATCAGATATCTGGCCACAGGAGAGTCCTACACATCATTGTCCTGTCAGTTCAGGGTTGGAAGATCCACCATCTCCAAGTTTATACCAGAGGTCTGCAGGGCCATCCAGGATGAGTTCACCAGGGAGCACCTGAAGTGTCCTACAACCCCAGATGAGTGGAAAGAACTGGAGAGGGAATTCAGGATCAGATGGAATGTTCCACATGCCCTGGGAGCTCTGGATGGGAAGCATGTGGCCCTGAAGAAGCCTAAGAACACTGGAGCCCTCTACCACAACTACAAGGGATTCTTTTCCATTGTGATGTTGGCCCTGGTAGATGGACAGTACAAGTTTAGATGGGTGGATGTGGGTACTGAAGGATCCTGCTCGGATGGCCAGATATTTAATGCCTCTCAGCTGAAGAGGAGGATTGAGGATGGCAGGATAGGCTTCCCTGACCCAGCTCCTATAACACAGGGTGGGAGAGATGTCCCCTACTTCATCCTGGCAGATGATGCTTTTGCCCTGAAGAGCTGGCTCATGAAACCCTATGGCAGAAGGATGTTAACCAGAGAGGAAAGGATTGCCAATTACAGAATTTCAAGGGGCAGAAGAGTGGTGGAGAACGCTTTTGGCATCCTTGTGTCAAGATTCAGGGTGATGAGGACAACCATTGAACTACCCCCAGCAACAGTCAGGGAAGTGGTCTTGACCTGTGTTGTTCTACACAACATACTGAGAAGCCAGTATCAAGGTCAACCTGGTGGTCAGCAGCCTGGGGAGGACGATGATGATGATGTACCTGATGATTGTGGATTGATTGGGGGTGCTGCTGGTGGTGGCCAAGACAGAAACCCTGCTAGAGAAGCCAAAAGACAGAGGGATTACCTGAAGGACTACTTCAACAATGAGGGAGCAGTGGCCTGGCAAGATGGCAGAATATAAGTCCTGCTGCAGTAACCAGTCCTTTTCAGGACTAACTACAACAGTCCTTTTCAGGACTACCAATTATTCCAAAAACAATTAATCAGCTATGTTTGCTACAGACGGACAAACCCCATGCCAAACTTAACTTGTTGAGACAGACAAACAGACAAACCCCATGCCAAACATAACTTGTTCAGACGGACAAACAGACAAACCCCATGCCAAACATAACTTGTTCAGACGGACAAACAGACAAACCCCATGCCAAACATAACTTGTTCAGACGGACAAACAGACAAACCCCATGCCAAACATAACTTGTTCAGACGGACAAACAGACAGACACAACTTTCTCACCCAACAAACAGACAAACCCACTGTTAAACAAAAGCCAAACACAAAGTCACACATTATATCCGAAATTAAATTATTTTTTTATATATTTTCAAATCCACATCATAATTTCACCAATTCTTTTTGTTCATGGCTTTGAAATTTATTTGTAGCAGAAAGGTTTTCATGGAAATCTTCAATTTTAAATCTTCACTTCTAATCACAAAAATTTGGAAAATATACCCATGGAACTAGTTTTGCTTTCAATAATGGGGGATTGTGTTTGCAAAATAGTTTGTCAGTTTGTTGGCATGGGTTCTATTTACATTTGGGTTTGTGTGTTTGTTGCTTGGTGGTTACTGGGGTTGGGTTTATTTTTGGTAGTTGGGTGTTAGGTTTGGTACTGGGTTTGTTATTTGGGGGTTGGTAAGTATGTGATAATGCCTTTTAAATTTAGGGAAGGTGTAAGTGTTGGACTTTTCTATTAAAGATTTTAAACTATCCCATGGATTTTAATCTAAAAATGGGCTGATTAATGGCCATATTGGGAGTTACTTTTTATTTTTTTTTATGTGGCCTTTTTTGTTATGTGTGGTACCATGGGTTATTTGTTTCATGTTTGGGGTGGTGTAGGTGTTGGACTTGAACTTTTTTTTTCTTGTGATAAGTATTTGTACTGAACTTTTTTGTTTTGGGAGGGGAATTGGAAGAACACGTAGCTGAATAATTGTTTTTGGAAGATTTGGTGGCCCTGAAAAGGGCCTGGCAGGTCAAAGACCCGCCCTGACTGGATGGCTACTGAGGAGGCTGCTGCTGCTGTTGAGGCGGTGCTGAAGTGGTGATAGTAAAGAGCTGCTGCTGCGGTTGTTGCTGCTGCTGCTGCTGAGGCTGCTCGACGATCTGTGTTGATGTCAGATCTGGTAGCTGGCTTAAGATTCCACTCAGATTGTGTCTGCTCCCTTCGTCCTGTACAGTTAGGACAGATGTCGGGTTGCTGAAGCCAATGGGGCTTGGTGTATAGTACACAAAACTGCTGCTAGCTGCTGCTTGAGTGGAACTAGACGCCTGTGGAGTGGTTGTTGGCAGTAGGCCGACCCTCTGGGACTCCGTGGTAACAGTGGCTGATCTTCTGGGCAATGGCTGACGTCTGCGGTTACTCTTAATAGTTTCGATGTCTCTAAAAATCTTGCCCTTTAATTCTTCAAATTCTTCTTGAGTCATCTTCTCGGCCTCTGATGCCACGTAGTCAAAGAAGGGCTGCCTGTCTGACTTCTGATGCAGAAAACCAGAGATAAGTGTCCTCATCTGCTCAAAGTGTTCGAGAATCTTGGAGTCTGTAGTTGAAACGGGCGTTGATGTAATGATGGACTGACTCCTCTCCCTCAGGACACTGGACTTGAGGTGTTCTGTATCAGTAGTTGAGCCACGTGATTCGTCCTGCCTGCTGGTATTTGGACTGGCCTCAAAACCTGAACTTCTATTGGCCCCCTTTCTTCTGATGTGGGTTTTAAGAAAACCCATCTGTTGGTACACCCAGGACTGTCTCTTGGTCATCTCCCTCGGGGCTTGGCCAGATTGGATCTTAGACAGCTTCCCATAACGGGTTCGCTGGGACTCGAACCATCTTCTCACATCAAAGGGCTGGAGCTTGAGTTCTGCAGATATTTCTGCCCAGAGAGCCTCTCTTCTGGTCCTGTCGTGGAAACGTGAATGTTCCTTGTCATACAGTTCAGGGTGCAGCTTTACAAATTCCACAATGGAAACTTCCTCACTGTCTGTAAAAGTGGCACACACCCTGGCTCTCTTGGCTGAAGAATGGCACTCCGGATCTTCCTCACACCTCTCTTCTTCTGCCACAGCTTCCCCAATAGCTGGATCTTCCTGAATCTCCTCCTCCTCTCTCCTCTCACTTCCTTCTTCTGTAATAACTTCACTCCTCTCCTCTACTTGACTTTCCTTCTCCCTCTCATCCATCTTTTTCCTTCCTCTCTTCCCTCATTTCTCTTTCCTCATAATCCAGTCGACAAAATAATAAAAAAATAGTAAAATGTGTCTCCTAACTGTGAAATTTGCCCTAAGCTCAAGTATATAAAATATAAAATAAAAACTGAAAACCCCTACAAATCAGTGACACACGTCTCTCAGTAGCCAAACAGTCAGTAACAACGAGAATGTGTGCGCGGTCGCTTATATAGTCCCAGACCTGCTCATTGCCTCGTTTTAATTTCCAACGCGCGGAAAACAGTCGGTTCTTAATCGGTTGTTAGTCCCAGGCCGCCTGGGGCATCCTCAGGCCGCCGCAGACTGAAAATGCGTGGTCCCAGGCGTCCTGGGGAGGCCGGTTTGGATCGGTTAGGGTCGGTTACCCTTAGTCGGTTCTTAGTCCCAGACCTTGATTTTTGGGTCCCAGGACACCGCAGACGGTCTGAGGCTTCCGGGGACTAATGCAACCGACCCACTTTCAGACGCATGAAATTCATACGCATCATATTTGAGTCTGGGATTAACAACCGGCCTCCTGGGACTAAGCTAGGGAGGTCTGGGACTAAGGGTCGCAGGCGGCCTGGGACAACAACCGACTCTGTAAATTTGGGTCTGAGGAGGACTGAGGACGCCTGGGACTGGACATTTTGTTGACGGCGGGAAATATGAATCGGTTGTAGTCGTGTGAAATATCAAACATGTTTGATTTCTCACACGGCCCCAACCGACCACAACCGACCCTTACAGGACGCCTGGGACTAAGCAAATATTTCAAACCGACCCCCCAAAACCCTTAATCGGGAGCCTTAGTCGTGTGGTGGAACACCCACATTAGGCTGTTAACCTGATTGAACCTATTTCCATGTATACTGATGTCCAGCTTCGAATAATCCTTAATTATGAAAGAATGACAGGACTTTTTATGTGTCTTGGTGTCAAAGGAATAACTAGGCTTTGATGTTCACTGGGGAACTATTTCGACTAATTCCACTTTATGAAATCAAAAGAAAAATGGGCTTTTGATGTACACTGAGGCCCAGGTTCAACTAATCCCAATTTATGAAATCAAAAGAATAACTGGATATTTTATGTACATTTGGGACCAGCTTTTACTAATCTCAAGCAATCAAAAGAATAACTGTACTTCTGTTGTGTAAAATTAGTCCACATGTCTCAGTTGGTGAATTCAAATGAATAACCAAAAGAGTTGATTGCTGTCACAAAAATAAAAAAATAAATCTGAATCAGTTGCATAAATAGCAATAAAGTAAATTGCAACTTAAGTGAAGGGTTTGTTTAGAAGTGTAAATGAACACATTTAACCCCAGTATTATCACTTGTCAAAATTCAAAAGTGAATGACGATTGTATGGAGATCTTATTAAATATTTCAGCTCTACAAGGACTGTCATAAGATAGACAATTTTTTATGATACTGGGAGTGTTATGATGGTATTACACAAATAAATTACACAAAATGTATCAAACAGCCAAAAAGGCATATGAGTCAGTTTAAAATAATGTGGATAAAATCTGTGAGTATTATGTTGTGTGCAAGCAAAACAATGAAACCATCTCCCCATATTCAGCGCACAAAGCTGTCTCAAGGTTATTTTTAGAGTTACAATAGCATTAACATTATTTTATTGCTATTCTTCAACTCTATCTTACTAATCATAAGGGGGTAGATTCTTGGAGGATGGGATAGATTCTGGTGGGGTCCATAATCTACCCCCGGGTATACCTTGGAATCTACCTGGGTATAAAATGAAGGGGGTATAATCTGGGGGCTCACACCGGTATATAATACTGAGTGTGACAACATGTGTAAATTAATTCCTATTTTCAATTATTTAATCCCAGATGAGCAATTGTGTCTTTTGATGAACCTGAAGTCCAAGTATCTTCAATTTCATTGAAAGTATTTGGAATAAGAGAAAAAAGCTTATTTTTGAAGCATCATTGAACACATGTACACATTAAATTAATTTGTATTTGAAGTGACTTATAAGCCCACAAAGGGCTGGGTATACTAATAATTGTAATATTGACATACCATTTTGTAAAAGTGAAATGTATACATGTCACTATAATAAATAAATAAATAATTTCGTCGATTAGATCAGATACATTGCATATTTTTGAGGAGTTATCCCTGTGGATTTTCATCGTATAAACTTATTTAAAACTACAATGAAATTGGAAAAAGTGAGATGAAATCTATACATAAACATTATGTAAAACAATAACAATGGAAATAATTACACGATCAAAAAATTAATATTCCTTGTTTATATTTTTTATCCCCAAAAAGATTTACCGTAAGTTCATCACTTAATGATAAGAAATTATTACATCTGTTGATGTTACAACAGCATCATAACAACACTACAAAAGCACAGAAGGGCAACCTACAAGAAAAGTGCTACGCTTTAGAGAGGGTCTTTAACTGGCTCCTAGTTATCTATAAACATAATATGCGGGATAATATGCGTAGGTATAATGAAATAATAATAAGTCACGCAATTTTGACCACAATAAAGTGTATTCAGCTGCAGTTAGCTATATATATACATGTACAATATATTGTACAAGAAACACTGTAAGAAATATATTGCTTTTATTTAATTTACCTTCAGAAGGAAGTCAAGTCTATGCATTTAACCAATTTGCATAAGTTCAGTTACACTTAGAATATAATTAGAATGTTTGCTGATACGATTTACAGGGTATTCAAGTAAATGTAGTATAACAGTGCACAACTGCAGGTCAAGATTCTGTACTGAAATCAAGAAAGACAATACAAGTGTCAACCCTAACTTTCCTGTGTGCTGTTGTCAGGCCACATTTGGACATAATCCCACATATTTAGGGAGCCAATGATCAGACTGAAGTTTAAAGAAAATGACACATCTAATCTTTCACTTTAATCGATGTCAAAAGAAAAGCTGATTTTTGGATCAATTCAACCATATTCCATCCCATAATTAAGCCACTTAAATGAATGGATAAAGATTAGGCCAAAAGTTGAGCCAAAACCCTGGCCACTCTTTTATGAATGCAAACCTGGAATACCATGTATCCTAAAATGATTTCATATTTCTATTATTGTACCAAGTACTCAGTTCAAATATTCAATTGTTTTGAATATCTAAATAATATTTTAATAATACCCAGCACTTATGGTGTTAAAGCTTATCTCTGCATGAAAAATATGTAATATATTTGTATGATGAAGATTGTGCCCATTAAAACCTCTGACGTGATACCATGTTGTGTCTATCATACATATATTTAAACAGTTAGAACACTTTTTCAATTTCAAGTTTGAACAATAATGAATCTTCATTAAAGTTGAGGGGGCCAAAGAGGCACAGTCTCCCACCTCGGAGGTCTGTGGTTCAAACCGCGAACTCCAGGTGGGAAAGTTAAAAGTTGCTTACCAATGGTCAGCTATTTATAGTACAGAACCATCTGTATGTACTGGATTCCTCTGCTTATAAAAGTAACCATCGTGATATTACCTATATATGCAGTGTTGAAAGTGACGTTAAAACCCAAATACATAAATAAATCACTAGAGTTGGGGGTCATTTAATGTCATACAACCATCTGACAAGTCACTTTGGCAAATCAAACTGTCACATTTAGTATTTAGGTATAATGTATTTTAAAGTACCATTGTGAGGAGTTTGTCACATCAGTTGCATACTCTGTAAAGATTTTGCACAAACCGATTCTATGCTTACCTTGTTCACATGTTTCACCAAAGTAACCCGTCTTACATTCAGGACAGTGACCAGATGTTAAGCCACAGAATCTCTCATAACAATTGACAGGACATACTGTAATATGTAGAAAATTGACAAAATGTGATTAGCAAGTATGACCTGAAACAGTCACAAAAATTGCCTGGAATCAGTGCTGAAAATTTGTGGTTTTGTTTTGACCTAAGGTCACCTGTTTGCATGAGGGGCCACTTAATATTACTTTTTGTCGCCCTGGGACAGGTTTCAAATTCAGTTTCACAAAGCCTCCTTTTTTACTCTCCTTACCAAAGGTCTTCCTTGAAACTTAAGGAGGGAGCAAATGTTCATTAAAGTTATTGAACATCCCTTGAAGGATACTTCCTTAAATTTAAGGTAGGCCCTTAGCTTCCTTGAAATTTAAGGGAGTTTTCAAGGTCTCCTTTAAGGAAGGAGGCTTTGTGAAACTGAAAATGTTTAGAGAAGGAAGAAATTCAAAGAAATCCTTGAATTTAAGGTGACCTTTATGTAAATTAGACTTCGTGAAACCAGCCTCTGGGCTTGAAAATATTACTAATATTTCAGGATGATAGCACAATACCAAACTAAAACATGGATGTATTTTAATGTAGAACAGCAAAATATTCAAGACTGAAAAGTCTTCACAAGCGTCATTTTAATTTACGAAATTAGAAATAAAATAAACGTCAAAATGTTTGTGGGAAAATAGGTCTGTATTTGGGATGTGTCTCATGGAAAATTATGAAGAGGGGTATGAATATTGGAGAAATTGACACATGCTTTGGTGTGAACCAAATAAAAGTGAAGGAAACATGGTGATTGGTATGAACAGATTTATCAAAACTGAAATGTAAAATATCTGTGAAAAAAGGAAAAATTATGTTGAAAACCAAAAAATTAGATCAATACATATTCTGGAATATTAAGTTTCAGTCATGTTATTTGTAAAAATTAAAAATATTTTAATAGTTTAATCAGTATACATTCTGCTCTCAATTTCTCAACTCAATCACACTATGTATGAGTTACCTACCACCCTCATACACCACTTATACAGAATAGGATTTGGGGGATTTTTTTTAATTTCCGGTGGAAAAAAATACTAAAAGAAAATTTAAAAAAAAAAACATTATTTCCAACCCACCAAAACAGTTGTACAACTGATAGCTGACATATATGAGTGAACAATAAAAATAGTTGAAAGGGTTTGGTATAAAATACATACTACAATTAGCAGCTTCTCGGATAGCCTGCCAATGTTAGTCCAATAGCTTGTTGACCGGTGGATGCTATGTCTCTCTAACATTGGCAAGCCACTGATAAGACTTGTACTCCCATTGTAGCATCACTCAAGTAGATCGATTTTGATGCGACATGAAGACCGTCATATAGAAAAGGCAAATGATAAATCACATGACCAAGTATATAGCCAGTGATATTCTTGGTCATTGCATAACAGAAATAATTATTATCTATTAAGTGTAAATATGGATATAGACAGTTTACAACCAGACAAACAGAAAGAAAAAAACGAAAAGAGAGAAATAAGATAACTATTTAAATGATTATATACATTTAAACACAGTGAGCGGACAACACTCATTTTTTATGATGTCATTATAATATAATCCCGGGAGATTGGTTATTTTCTGATAAATACAGCCTTTGCTACAAAGTTCTGTTTTCCGAAATACCATATTTTGACATAGGAAAGTACACTTTTAAAGACTTCACACTGATTTCCATTCATAATTAATTTTAACCACAAAAGCAGAAAGTATCATTCTCGGTTTTTGCTATTCCTCTCCCAAATTTTATTTATCTTTTTTTGTATTCAAATCTCAACAGGAATATCATTACATATTTCTGGTAAGTACTGTGGATGAGCTCTGTAATGAATCCCAATTAGTTTGTGAAAACAGTTTCTACAAGTTACATAAAGTCTATCAATGTCTTCATTACTTAAATTCAACAACAAACCATCATGCAATGCTATTCAGTAGAGCTTCAGCAACTTTCATTTTCACAAGATAATTGTAGCAAGAGAAGTTACTCCAAAGAAAGTTAATTCTCAATACAATGTCACTGCAAATTTTTTCCAAGGCTCTTTATTCCAGAGTTGGCTCCAATAATTTGGCCAAGATGATTCACAAAATCTGTTTCAGATATTGAGTAGCCATCAAAATTAATGTTAATATGGCAGTTGTAAACTTTACTGAGCACAAGTGGTTTGCTTTTATCTGGGTTTACCATGACACAATATTCTTATCCAAAGTCTTTAATAATTTAGCATACATTTGAAGCTGGAGACAGTGGGAGTCATTAAGGAAATATCATCAGCATCTGACTGCAGGAACAGAAACATGATCAATATGACAACCTAGTCCAGAACACTTCAACCTCAGTAATAATTCATCAAGGTAAACACAAAACAATATAGGTGACAGAACACCCCCTTGTTTTACACCATTACTAACATGGAAACTGTATGTGTCCATATTTCCTCATCTTACATTCAGTTTCTGTCATGTACATAAACTGATTGAAAATCTAGCGGATAATTGCCACATCCCCTTCTTTATCAGTAATTGAAAAAGTTTTACATGATAAACATTGTCAAACACTTTTAATGTATCAAGTAATAAAGAATAAACATTTGCACCTCGATTCATATTAAACTATGCAACTGCTTTTAGTTCTAATATAAATTGAGTCGTTGAATGATTAGGTTCATTTTAAAATTTTTATTATTGAAATCATTTACATATTACCATAAATACTACCCCCTTACTTTAAATGTTAATACACACATATAAAGCTTAGATTAAATAATGTAAACACATAGTATTAACCTTCCCCCCCCCCCCCCCCCCCCCCCCCGTTGAAAAATTTTAGAAGCCAAGGGATTACAAAATTTTACAAGATTTATTTTTTCAACAAACATACAAAAACACAGGTAATAACTTTTCACAAAGCATTTTAATCTAACTACAAAAGAAACATTCATACCATGTATAACCTATACAAACTTACTAATCACAAGTATACATATTACACTTTAAATACAGTTTTTGTACAAGGTGTATCCATGCAGATGCTTTATTTTACTTTTTAAAAGTCCTATTTATACACTGAATTCTTATAATTAACAGTGTTTCAGTTTATAGCCGTCTTAAACTATGTTATACCTCTTTCGAAGTATGGCTTTACCATATTGAACTGACACATTTCAGTGCCTGCCCTCACAGTTTTTAAAAGTCCAATGGAGAGATCCTACTCACATTATCACTAGGTATGGCCCTAGATCCCTGGCCTGCAGTTTTTTTTTTCATTTGGGCAGGTGATGACACTGAAACCTTGCCTAGTGGATTGGTGGTTTTGTGATTTCCTATCATAAAGCATCTTCATTTTGACTTCATTTTCATTTTTGAGAATGTTTCAAATTATGTTGCTCCAGCTCACAAGCCTTTTTAACTTATCTCTAACTTTAGAGACATAATCTAACAAATTTAGGCCTTCAGTGTTCTCAGACAACCATTTTTCTTTCAGCAGTTTGAGAGGACGATGAACTGAATGAGCAAAGACCATCTCAAACCAACAGACTCTTGAATTGACACCCTAGCTACAAACAATAACAAGTTGATACCTTCATCCCAGTCTCTTTCATTGTCTAAACAGTATATCCTAATCATATTCTTCAAAGTGGAATGGAACCTTTTAAGTGCACCTTGTGATTCTGGGTGATAAGCACTATATTTGATCTGATTGACACCTAGCTGAAATACAACCTGTTGAAATAGTCCTGATATAAAATTGGACCCTAGATCTGACTGGATCTCTTTTGGCAAGCCAGCTAAAGTAAAGAAATTGACCAGAGCTTTGGAGATTTTTGGTGTTGTTATGTTGGCCAAAGGTATGGCCTTCGGAAATCTAGTTGATGCACACATAATCATCAAAATATACTGGTTTCAAGAGTTAGTTTTTGGTAAGGCACCTGCACATTCAATTATGACTTTGCTAAATGGTTTCAAAAAAGCTGGAATTGGTTTATGAGGAGCTACACGAATCTTTTGGTTTGGTTTCCCTACCATTTGACAAATGTGAAAAAGTCTTGCAAAATTCTCCCACACAGTGTCGAATTTGAGGCCAACAGAAATGTTTGGTTATTTTGCTGTGGGCTTTATTGATGCCTAAATGGCCACCCATTGAAGACTCATGAGTCAATTTCAGTATCTCACTTTGGTACACTATTGGCACAACAATCTTGTGTACTACTAACCATTCTTCAGATGCAAGGACACTTGTGGGCCTCAACTTTCTCATTAGCACACCATTTCTGACATAATAGCCTACAGTGACCTTATTTAGCTCTACTGGTGGTAAGACCAACTTGAATAAAAGAGCTAACTCACAGTCATTTTCCAGCTCTGAAATCAATTATCATTTTGAAAGTGAAATATCTGGACTGTCTATGGTGTCTTGATACTCAGAATCTACCTAAGCCTTAGGGTTAGCACCACTGGAATTCTACACACCATGGTCATAGTTGTTTTAGAATGTATCTGGCAAATCAACTAAGACATCTGCAGATTGTTTACAATCTTTTAGTTCTTCTTGTGCTTTCTTAGCCATAGCTCACATCACAGCACATAAAGGAAAAGTAACTAAACTGATCGGCTTAAAAGTAACCTTAGGATGAGCAACCATCTATCCACCTGCTAGATCATTTCCCAATAACAAATATACAGCTTTAATGGGTAAAGTGGGCCTGGTACCCACCACAACAGAACCTGTAACTAAGTCTGATAATAAGTTGACCTTATATAAGGGAACGTTCACACATCCTCCTTCAATACCTTGAGCAATAACACTCTCACCAGTAGAAGTGCTTAAACCAAATGGTAATACACCTTCTAAAAGTAAGGACTGTGTAGCCCCAGAGTCTCTCAATATCTTAACTATAACCTAACTAGAACTACTATCTAAGGAAGCAAAAGCCTCAGACAGAAAAGGTTTGAACTCTTCCCCAATAATCTCATACTTGTCTAATCAGAATAGATTCTGCTCTGCTGAGATTTGAGTGCCAGTTAGATTTGATAGACACAAAGGTGTTGGCCATTAACTCCTTCCCTTCTCTTCTTTAAGAGCCAACAGTCAGAAATAACATGCCCAGGATTTTTAAATTAATGGCACACAGGAGCAAAGGATCTAGATTTCACTATTCTTACTCATAATTTGATTTGAGGTTTGACCTTTATCAGAACTTTTTTCTGGAGCTACATTTTTAGATTTCTTTCCTACTTCAGGAATCTACTCTTGTTGAAAGTGGACTTGTAAGTTAACATATGATCATCAGCATAACCTGCTGCTTTTGTCATATTTTCAACTTTGTGTTCATCTAAATACGATGTAATGTCATCACAAACACACCTTTTGAACTCTTCAATCAAAATAAATTGCTAAGTTTTCAAAGTCTGTACCTACTTCAATAGTAATTAAAACAACTGTCAAAGTACACTTCTTTTCATGGGCAAATTCAACATGAGTTTGACTTCTTGTTTATGATAATTTCAAAATTTTTGAAGAAATGTTTCTGGCACCAACTCACATGCTTTCAAAGTAGCATTTTTGACACAGTTATAGTCCACACATTCGGAAATCGGCTAAGCCGTATATACTTCTTGGGATTTCCTCTTCAAAACACTTTACAGCAATAAAGGCCACTGGACTGGGCCATTTCAAATGTTGAGCCACTCTTTTAAAGTGTTGAAAATACATATCAACTTCTGATTCACTGAAAAGTGGTACCAGTTGCACATTTTTTACATAAATCAAATTTGGCAGTAATAGATTCTTCATGGACAATGAGTCCAGCATTTAGTTCTAAAGTTCTCATTTCCCTCTCATGTTTAAGCTCAAGTTCTTTTTCATATTTTTGAGCTTCAATTGCTTCCTTTTGCTGTTGAGCTTAAAACTCTTCTTTTCGCTGTTGAGCTTGAGCATCAAGCTCTTCTTTTCTTTGTTGAGCTTCAAGCTCTTTGAGTCTTTACTCTCTTTTAATTTCTAATTGCCTGATTTCATCTTGCCCAGAACGTTCCTTTGATTGAGGTTTATGCACTTCTAAACAACTATCAGGTAACATGTCTTCATCAACTAACTGTTCAACAATAAGCCTTTTAAGTTCATGTTTACGTGTTGACCTTTACATCTCTAACTGTAACTCTTGTGTTATCTGCATTAACGTATCTTTTTTAAAAGTTTCTACAAATTTTCAAAATATTAATTGAATAGTTGAATCAATGGTTAAATCCCGGAAGAGCCCCCAATTTTCCTGTTACAACCATGGGGCAAGCATGGTAGCAGTTACCAATAAGTTTTAAGCTGCAACAGGAAAAGCAAAAAGTTTAACTTAACAAATTTATTTAACAAATAAAAATAATGATTACAGTCAACTGGTATGCTCTCAATAGTACATAAAATAGCACACTAATGAAACCAATCTGACCTGACTACTATAAACAGTTACATTTGTCCACTGTATCCAGCAATCTGTCCTGTTTTCCATCTGGTGTCCCCCAACACACAGATATCCGTAACCTGTGATTGGTTCAATGTTCAATGACACAAAATGTCTTCATTCTGTAATCCTTTTGATATCAAATTTCACGAAATATCTGTATAGAGGTATTCAGAGAGCTTGCACAACTGTACTGTCCACCCAAAGATATGGACAATGTCCAAAATGCAGTAAAACCACTCTCTGGTATATCAATGCACAATATCTAAAGTACAACAAATCTATCCAGACACTGTATCCAGTTCACTCCAGTAAAAGTTCACAACAAAAAAAGTAGTTTATATCCACTTGATGTTGGTTCTAAGACACAAGTAGCCTTCCATACAGCCAGCGAATATTAAGTTCATTTATGGTCAGGTGTACAATCTTTATATATACTTATAGAAGCATCTAGAATCTTGAAGAACAAACTTGAACTTAATACCAGTCACCCGATCAAGTGAGGACGTTCTAAAACCTACAGGTAGCTTGTAGGGTTTTCCCAAATACATAAATAGATCAGAGAAGTAGAACTAATGAGATTATACAAACCCAGAGGGATTTCCCCTAGTCTATAAATAGATCAATAAACATCAGTACCACATAACACAAAAAATCAATAACTCCCTTACTTTAAATGTGTAAACATGCATATAAAGCTTAGATAAAATAATGCATACACACAATGCCCATATGTGTAACACTGAGGTTTATAATATCATGATGATTTTTTTGTTGGGAGATCTTCAAAGCAACACCTACTTATTATTTTTCTGTATGATTTTGACCTCATATCATCTGGGGTGGGTTACATTTGAATTAGAATTTCGAAATAATTATACTAAGGCTTCCTCTCCAAATTGAGCCAGTTAAGTGTTTAGTCTTATTTATTGATTCAAAGTTTCTCTTCTTGTCACTTCTACCATATTTCTATGAATAGTCATCTTTTAGACTATTATTTTTGAATGCCACTTCATTCAGATTAACAATTTTGGGGTGTGATTCCTTAGTAATTCTACACTTAAATTACACTTTCTCCTCTAAACTTACTTCACATACATTTCGTATTTCGCAAGCAATTCTCTCAAATATTATTCTTATGAGTTATGTGTTGTGCATATCAAATAGTTCATATAACAGAATTTTCCCTTCTCCTTGCATAGTCATGGTCTCCTTTAGGAACAAATATAATGACAATAATATGTGGCTAACCATTAATATAGATTACTTTGACACTACTAGTCATATTGTCTTTGTATAATATTATGGCAACATAATGTGGCTAACTATGATTATCAGTTATAGATTTCTATTAAAAGGTCCCATTCTGTGATAGAAAATCACTGTATTGATGTTAAAATTCATATTATCTTATAAAAACTTTTTAGTGTAAAATGGCTACCAGATTTGGCTTGTGCAATGGAATGTCAAGTACACATTGAACTAATTATTCTGTTTTCAATACTTTTCATTTTCCTTTATAATGATATTTACTTATTATTATCATCAGGCTAACAAAAATTTGGATTAATTATAATTGCAAGAAGTGGCCTGTTACCTGGACAATTCTGCTCATCACTCTGGTCACCACAGTCGTCGTCATGATCACAGAGCCACGAGAGGGAAATGCACGGTCCATTGTCACAGGTAAACTAAAGGCAGACAATAAAGATGAATGCTCCCACCATCCTTATAGGAAATGTACAGATGATTTACAGAGTGTGATTATTCGTTCATCATGGCAATTTGAGGAATTTGTATGAAGACAAATTATTCATTATGGATCTATATCTGCTCTGTAAGGAATTTTCTGTTTGGCATTCAACTATTATATTTCATTAGATACTGCTTAGAGAGGATTACATGGGTGGACACAGAGATAAACGGACAAAAAGATAAACGGTCATCAGAATTTTTGAAATAAAAGTATTCTAAGCAACAAAATTGCATGAACTAAGTAACAGAATATGCTTAAATTAAGCTTATCAAGACATTTGTTATTTATTTTGTGAAATTTAATTATTTAATCCACTAAGATAAGCTAAACTCTGAAGACCGTTTATCTTCGTGACCGTTCATCTTTGTGTCCACCCATCTAAAGGATATGATGTAGACTTCATTAAGAAATGAAATTGACATTACCATAGTTCAAACTTTTTTCGAATTAAAACACTGATTTTATGTCACCATCATGAAGTACTTTTTCAATAAGCTGGTGAATACATAATATACCAATAGAAAAGAAATTGAAACCTTTTGAAAACATATGTACAAAAATTTTACTGAAATGTTTAACCACATGAGAACGTTTAAATTGTCCATATACTGAGGTAGAACATTTTCTACAAATATTAAATATGCTGTGTATCCATTATATGAAAATATTTAAAATGCAATCATAGTATCTAATTCCAATTGCCTAATTGATGATACGATGTAATCACAATCGAACATTTAATGCAATATGTCTAACTTCACCAATCAACCATAAGGTAATTCATTTAGAGCTTATTTACTGCATCCAATGCCTGAAAAAGCCATAACAACTTGACTGCCTGGTTTGCAATATGTACATGTATCTTCATTCTGCAGCTTATTTAAAGGCCAATTTACACACTCACATAGACATAACTTACATTTAAGAATTATTTCAAACTGTGGCAGCTGCGCACTGCACCGGAAATGGAACTTCAAGACTAAAACGTAAATATGCACACTTTGCATTTCTAATTTTGCCGTTTGCAGTGGCCGTTTTTCTGACAAAACACACAAGAAAATGTAAAGAATATAAACATAATCTATATTTTAAGTCATCTTACTGCAGGTCTGCAAATAAGGGATTCTTTCAGAGTATCTGATAACTTAAAACGAGAGTTGCTTGTTTTATACTAGGGATTAATATATGTGTCATCTATTGACAGTGAAACAAGAGTAGAATGACACAATGTAATAAACGAGATCATACAACTAGGTTTGTTGTCTCATATATGAAAGTAAAATATTTAACCCGCTCTGAAGGCTTGTAGCTCACATCTTAATCCACTATATAAATTCCAATTATGTTATGACAGTCCCTTGTCTAAATTGTTATTAACTTATTAATTTGAAGGAAAAACAAATCACACATTACTTCAATTCAATTCAACTGTAGTTATATCTATTTCATTGTGCCTGATTTATACAATTTCCCACCATCCCAAAATTATGTAACTTTTATTTTCATTTCCTTATATTTTCACCAAAATCAGGATAAAAACGTTTCAGTGTGACATGACACAGAAAAATGTAAATGGAATTACAAATTACTGTATACATTTATATTCCTGTACCCATGACAGTGTGACACAACCTTAAGTAATCCATCCACATGCTGACTTTCTGTTCACAACAATGTATGCCAGAGCAGAGAGTACAGAAAAATCAACAATAAGTAATACAAACACTTTTTGACACTAAGTTGAAATCTTGATATAAAATTTGTGTGATGTCTTACCTGAGAGCTTCCACAAGTGTTACAGCCACGCTCATCGCTTAAATCCCCGCAGTCGTTGTCACCATCACACACATATGAGAGTAGAATGCAAGCGCCATTCGGACAAGTGTGCTGGTTTGAGCTACATCCCCACAAAAAACTGGAACCTGTAGAAAGGATAAAAACACACACAGAGCTCTCGCATATGTGAATAACCATCTGTCAAACTGATATCACCACATGTAGTAACAACTAAATTGGCCAAATACAAAATTTTACTTTTCAAATGAAAATTCTTTTGTCAGTTTTTACCAAAATATTGGATCATTACCAAGTTTGTATGACCGAATTACAAGAAATTATTTTGTAAAATAAGAATGTATTTTCATAATGGTACATGCAGAGCGCTTACTGCAAAATAAAATATTTGAAATATGCATTACTCACAATTTCTTGTTTGTATTTTTATTGCATCTATACTCAACACAATATCTATCATGTATTACAGGATTATATGACCCATCCAATTGCAAAAGTACAGCCTGAAAGTTACTGACAAGACAGAGGCTCAAAGATGATCATTTAAGTATGAAAGATTATATTTTCATCTAGTTTTGTAGAAATGTCAATGACAAATATGGCTTGTGAATTTTTATTATCTGGGGAATTAAAGTTTTGTTTTGCTAACAGGATGAAGACAACGAAAAGCAAAAGAAAGCCTGGTGAGCCATGTCTTTGAATGACCATGCCACTAGGGACGTTTTTGATGGTTGCACATTTGACCTCACTTTTCCGACCATAGATAATATAGTGAATGGTGAGAGTAACAGATGCAACGACCCTTCCTTGATAAAGATTGATGTTGCAATGTTTGCAATACGAGGGTCGACCCCAAGTCCCTTACTTGCTTAGACGGTAATATCAATCTAAATCTAAACTCCAACACGTTATCAATTGATAAAGAAAAATTGAACTCTATACCAGGAGTGTGTTTCTATCATGCAATATACCAACCTTTCAAAAAGCAAGTATGAATCATTATTTGGCAAACTGCTATACATACATAGATGTGCTAGACCGTCTAAAACTTCCATTAATAGAATGCTGGAACTTTTCAGAAATAATTTTAGCAATAATATAATTAAACTTTCTGAGGATTTTTTCTTTGATCTTAACTGGTTTTTAGCCTTCCTCCCTGGATATAATGGCATCAAAATTATGAACAAGCAAGAAATACCAGAATGCAATTCACTTCATATAGACACTTGTCTTACTTGCCTCGGGGCAGGGGAGTTTGGAGAAATGGGATATATGCTTCATAAGTTATTAACATTCCAAACTTCACGTACAAAATCGTTCACTTGGAGAAGATTAACATCGTCATTGCTTGCAGGGTTTAGGGTCTTCTATGGCAAGAAAAGACTATATCTTTTAAAAACGACAATATGGCAGTGGTGCAAGTGGTTACCTCAGACAAAACAAGTGACAGTTTTCTGGCTCAGTGCCCTAGAAATCTCTGGCTTCTGATGGATACCCATGACCTTGATATTAGAATATCGCATATTCAAAGTTCTAAGAATGTTCTGACTAACGCCCTTTCAAGACTATATTTAGACAAGGGAATCTTGAGGCATACCATTAACACATTGATAACTTTATATGGGATTCTGTTCATCCAGAGTTCTTTAGTTTGAATTTGTTGGTTTAATTTCAGAGTTAAGACCTTCGTGTGGATTCTAACTGGCTGCAGCTTTGAAAAGACACAGCTTACCGACCTTCAACACAGAGAGCTCATGTGACACATTTTAGAACTTACTTAGCATTTAGTCTTATACATTTACAGTTTCCACTAATTTGTCAATTTTAGAATTTTTTATCCAAAATTCTTTTTTTTTTGCATAAAGAATTATAGGTACATGATTTATTATAGGTATATATTACAAATATTAACATGTACAGAATAAAATTTATTCCTTCATATTTAGTTATTTGGAATTATTTACCTTCAACTCTAAATATTTACCTTCAGCAATTGTACAACATTTTGACCTTGGGTTTCAATGTTGTTACACATATGGACACTGTGTCTGTGCATTGTTTAACCTAAGCTTTATATGTATGTGTTCATGTCTAAAGTAAGGGAGTTATTGATTTTTGTGTTACGTGATATGATGTTTATTGATGTGTTTACAGACTGGGGGAAATCCCTACCTCAGTGGTTATGTTAGATTTGGGGAAACTCAACTACCAGTGGTTTCTAGAACTCCCTCATAATCTCTGGTGACTGCATTTGTTTTCATGTTAGTTCTATAAGACTCTAGATGCTTCTGTGAACATATATAAGGAATGTACACCTGACCACAAGTGAACTTAGTATTCACTCGCTATAAGGAAGGCTCTTGTGTCTTGGATTATAAAGTGCTTGTGCTGCTGTGAACTTTTACTGGAGTGAACTGGATACATTGTCAGGATAAATTTATTATATTTTGGATATTTTGGATATTGTACATTCATATAACAGACAGTGAATTCACTGCATTTTCGACATTGTCCATATCTTGGAGCAGGCAGTACAGTTGTACAAACTCTCTGAATATCTCCAGACAGACATTCTATGTGATTGGATATAAAAAGGATAGCAGGACAAGGATATTTTGTGTTATTTAACATTGAACAGATCACAGGATATAGATATCTGTGTGTGAGTGAACATTGGACAAATCATAGGATAGATCACAGGACAGATTACAGGACAGATTGCTGGATACGGCAGATAAACTTAACTCACAGAGTCAGGTGAGATAGGTTTCATTATTGTATCAATGTGTGTATGGTTAAGAGCATACCAGTTGACCGTAATCATTATTTTTAGTTGTTAAATAAATTTGAGTTAAACTTTTTGTCTTTTCCTGTTACAACTTAAAAGCAACCGGTAATTGCTACCATGCTTGCGTGACCATAAAGGAAAATTGGGGGCTCCTCCGGGATCACAACCATTTGATACAACCATTTGATACAACCATTTGATTTAACCATTCAATTAATATTTCGAAAATTCATTTGATTTAACAATTTGTTACAGTTAACATTGCTCAAAATGGCTAGTGCTAAATAGAACAAGAATTACAGTTAGAGGTGAAAAGGTCAATACGTAAACATGAACTTAAAAGACTTATTGTTGAACAGTTAGTTGATGAAGATGTTTTACCCAATAGATGTTTGGAAGTGTATAAACCTCTGCCAATGGGATCTTCTGGGCAATTTGAGATCAGGAGATTAGAAATTGAAAGAGAGCTAAAACTTAGACAATTTGAAGCAAGAGAAAGAGAGCTTGAAGCTCAAGCTCAACAGTGAAAAGAAGAGCTTGAAGCTCAAAAGGAAGAGTGTGCGCTTAAGCATGAAAGAGAAATGAGAGCTTTAGAACTCAATGCCCATAGAATTGCCCATGAAGAGTCCATTGCTACCAAATTTGATTTGTGTAAAAATGTGCAACTGGTAGCACCTTTTAATGAATCAGAAGTTGATAAGTACTTTCAACACTTTGAAAGAGTAGCTCAAAATTTCGAACAGCCCACAGACCAGTGGCCTTTATTGCTGCAAAGTGTTTTGAAGGGGAAAGCCCAAGAGGCATATACAGCTTTGCCAATTTCTGAGTGTGTTGTCTATAACTGTGTCAAAAATGCTATTTTGAAAGCATATGAGTTGGTACCAGAAGCATATCGTCAGAAATTTCGAAATTATCATAAACAAGAAAGTCAAACTCATGCTGAATTTGCCCATAAGAAAGAAGTATACTTTAACAGATGGTGTAATTCTAGGAAAGTAGGTACAGACTTTGAAAAAATAAGTTAAATCATTTTGATTGAAGAGTTCAAAAGGTGTGTTCATGATGACATTAAGACCTATTTAGATGAACAGAAAGTTGAAACTTTGACATTTTTTGGTCCCATTAAGAAGTCTTTTCCTAAAGTAGGAAAGAAATCTGAAAATATAGCTCCAGAAAAGAGTTCAGATAAGGGTCAAACCTCAAATCAGACTATGAGTAAGGATAGGAAACCCAGAGCCTTTGCTCCTGTGTGCCATTATTGTAAAAAACCTGGGCATGTTATGTCTGACTATTGACTCTTAAAGAAAAGAAGAGAAAAGGAGGCAACGTCCAACGCCTTTTTGTCTAGCAAGTCTAACTGGCATTCAAATCCCAATAGAGTAGAACCTAGTATTGGTTTAGACAAGTATAAGATTATTAGGGAAGCATTCAAACCTTTTGTGTCTTAGGTTTTTATATCCTCAGAAAGTAGTTCCAGTCAGGTTCCCATTAAGATATTAAGAGACACTGGGGTTACTCAGTCCTTGCTTTTAGGTGTAATGCTATTGGACGTAAGCACTTCTACTGGTGAGAGTGTTTTTGCTCAAGGTATTGAAGGAGGCTGCGTGAACGTTTCCTTGCATAAGGTAAACTTAGTATCGCACTTAGTTACTGATTCTGTAGTTGTGGGTACTAGGCCCACTTTGCCCATTAAAGGGGTATCTCTGTTATTGGGAAATGATTTGGCAGGTAGAAAGATGGTTGCTGATCCTAAGGATACTTCCAAGCCAATCACTTTGGTTAGCACTGAGAAATTAGAAGAGGTTATTCCTGGTATTTTAGCCTCCTGTGCTGTGACTCGAGCTATGGCTAAAAAGGTCCATGAAGAACAAAAAATTCTAAACAATTTACAGTTGATTCTAGGTAGATTCTTGAACAACTATGACCATGGTATGCAGAATTCTAGCGATACTTATCCTAAGATTAGGGTAAATTCTGAGAGTCAAGACACAATAGATGGTTCAGATGTATCACTTTCAAAATCAAAATTGATTTTAGAGCAGGAAAATGACCCTAAATTAGTTTCTCTATTCAAGTTGGTCTTAGCACCAGTAGAGCTAGATAAGGTCCCTGTAGGCTATTATATCAGAAATGGTGTGCTTATGTGAAAGTGGGGGCTACCAAATGTCCCTGCATCTGAGGAATGGCCGATAATACCCCAGATTGTTGTGGCAAAAGTGTACCAAAGTGAGATACTGAAATTGGCTCATGAGTCTCCACTGGGTGGCCATTTAGGCATCCACAAAACTTACTGCAAGATAACCAAACATTTCTATTGGCCTCAAATTCGGCACTGTGTGGCAGAGTTTTGCAAGACTTGTCACACTTGTCAAATGGTAGGGAAGCTAAATCAAACAAGGCCAAAAGGTGTTTTGGTCACCTATCGCAAGCGCAAAGACATCAGAGACATGAGTAGTGCAGTAGAATTTACGAAAGTGATCTGTAGAAAATTCCTGTAGCTCCTGCCAAACCCATTCCAGCATTTGAGGAACCATTTAGCAAAGTGAAAATTGACTGTGTAGGCCCCTCACCAAAAACTAAATCCAGTAACCAATATCTTTTGACCATTATGTGCGCTTCAACCAGATTTCCAAAATCCATACCTTTGATCAACATAACAGCTCCTAAAATCTTTAAAGCTCTGGTCAATTTCTTTACATTAGTTGGCTTACCAAAAGAGATCCAGTTAGATCAAGGGTAAAATTTTATGCCAGGATTATTTCAACAGGTTTTGGGTTCAATTGCACCAGGAAGTATCCTCTTTGTGCAATTTAACCTTAGGGTGGTTTTCCTCAGTCTGTCTTTTTCTCACCATCCTTCCATGTGGGCATTCAACCCAAGTGGTATGGTAGAGTATATTACATTTTTATGAAATAAAATTTCATATTTTTAAATGTAAAATACATTTTCATGAAGAAAAATGTATATACTTACCATATGAAAACAGCAAATCACCCTCCCGCCTGCCCCGCTTTTTAAACACCTTTTTCCAGCATTTATGTTTATTCACCAAAAGAATGAACTATTTCTGTATTACTGCACATGGCAGAGTAAATTAGGTTACCAGGGGTCAAAGGTAGGAAGAATATATTTTTCTTCATAAAAATGTATTTTACATTTAAAAACATGAAAGTTAAAGCAGTGGTCGTTAAAAGGACCTTCTGTAGGTAAGTGCAGTAAGTCTACTGCTGCTGCTGTTTGGGTTTGGATGACCGCTGGGGGGGGGGGGGGGGGGTAGGGGGGGGGGGTGCTGAGGAGGCTATTACTACTGGTTGTTTGGAGGATAGGTGGACTGTTGATACAGGTCATTTGGTGTAAAGGATTGAGGTGTGTCCATTTGATGTTGTATGAACTTTCCTCTTCTGTGGCAAAGGCTATAAAAGGTGGGATGATTCTCTAGATAGGGCTGATGGAGCAATGTAGCTGTGTTGAAGTGTCAGACTGTGGATTGTTGACAACTAAGTATCAAGTCAGCTGCCCTATGGTTTCCCCCATGACACCTCTTGGCTTTGTTGAAGTGGTTGTGTGACCTGGCGTCCTTGGCATCTGGTTTTCTGGAGTAGTCAAGTCTTGCACACTTTCACTGAGAACATGTGGTTACTTGCAATTCTCTCCAACAGGCAGTCCTTCCTGGCCTTGTCCTTAACTTTTCGTGGGTTTGGGGTTAAAGCTCCTTATGATCCTTGACAAAATCGACCATAGCTTTCTCATCTGTATCTGTCACATAAATGTTTGTCATATGTCCTTTGTGCACCTAGATTGACACTCTGTAGATGGATTTGCCTCTCCTTCGCCCTCTCAGTTTTTTGTGTTGTTGTTTTTTTGTTTTGTGGTCACTACCTCCCCAATCTGTTACTGTGGAGTTTCCACCATTCTGCCTTCCTCCCTCTCCCTCTCCGCCCTCTGTTGTGAGTCTGCCTCCTCCCCCTCTCTCTCTGTTCTCTCTTATCCCTCCTCTCCTGTATGTCAGCAGGTGCACATCCCAATTCAAACTCTGTATTTGTGTCTGTGGGGAGTTCTATCTTCCTCACATTCTTTCTTGCCTTTTAGTACCCATACCCGTTTGAAATAAAAGGTAAAAGTCTACCAGCTAGCCAGAAAAAGTTATACTTGGACACTAAATCCTAAGCTAATTTGAAGAAAAATAGAAAAGCCTGTCTCAGAGCTGCCAGTAGTGTTCGGTCACAGTTGAAAATCCAATGATGCATTTCTCATGTTGACTCGCCTTTTTATAGACACAATGGCATAACCAGGAATCTGTAAATAAGTAAAATAAAGCCGGCTTGTCCTACAAACCTGCCAGCTCGTCTGTTGCTGTAACCCCCTTGTCAGTTTTCTGTCAGTCTTTTCATACTGTGTTCCCTGTATGAGATGGTGTTAAGTGTAAGTGGCCAATACGGGTTGTGGTTGTTTACAACAGGCTAGCAAGTGTTTCTGATAATGAAGTAACAGTATAGAACAGGTCTGAAAATGACTACGACAAGACATAAACAGACAATATAAGATGGTTTCCAGATTGGCAGAGCCACTGTTGTGATCAAGAGTTTGGGAGGGTTGGTGATATATCAAACATGACAGACCGATCCTAGCCAACTCGGTAAAACATTGCTCCCAACCCTCTTCCATGTGTCTTTTAGGGGGAATGGAAGAAAACCACATTATTGATTTTGTGCAGCTGACTGTGTAAGTATGGCTTATCTACTAATACTCATCTTGTAGGAGTATTAAATACACTACATAGCACTTTGCTGGGATCATCTAAATGAAGCTGGTCTACCTTCATTTTGGGTATGCTTGCATTGTCATACTTTTAAATTTTGGTAGGACATGTTCTTCACAATTTGAGATAACGTGGGCACTATTTATGAAACCACATTCTAAATTTATGAACTGGGTAGCATGTACAAGCATGAGAGTGAATGGGGGTGGGGGTAGGATAGCTATTCCTAGGGAGGGTCATGGGGGTTCCCACACTGGTAACATTGGACTACACGTGCATATGATTTGATTTGGGTTTCTCTTTCCCAGGATTTTTAAGGCATTAGAATATAGATAACACCCCAACAAACTGAAAACTTGTTAATTTACACTGAATTCTCATCTTTTACTCTACATGCAAAGTTGATCCATAAAGGCATATTACAACCAGAAAGTGCTACATTTAATGTTATTATTTTCCCCGAACCCTTGATTTATAAATTGATTGTTACACGGATAAGTGATAATATGCAAAGTGTTTACAAAAACCAAAGAAGAAACACGTAGACACTACTAACAAATGTGTAACGAATGACATATATGTGCAGCACTTTTATCTCAATATATGGCTAAAACAATCACATCCCATAAACAAGAAAGACATGGGTCATCCCAAAGATGGATGAGTCATAATGAGGCGAGCAAACATGTGCAAAAAGGAGTGAGTAACGTCCTACAACAATGTGCAAAAATGAGTAAGTAACGTCCTTTGACAATTCAAAGTGCTCCCTACTTTTTACTGTACATTGGTCAGAATGCATGAGATATGTACAATACTTGGGTATTATTCAGAAAAGTCAAATAAGCCAGAGTTCCTTTTTGAAAAATTTGATGACTGTTGTAAACCAAAGAAAAATCTTACTGGATTGCGGCTAAAGTTCAACAGTCATATGCAATCCACAAAGAATCAGCAGATCACTTCATCACAGACTAAAAGCTACTGTTCACTGGACTATGAGTATGGGATCTTAGGAGATGAGATAATCAGGAATGATCTTGTACTTGGTGCTCATTCAGAAGGAATGAAGGAAAAAATACTACAAGAGAGTGACCTAACTTTGGACATTGCTGGACACAGAGGTTTCAAAACAGCATGTGAAATGAATAGAATCAGATGACACAGTACACGCTCTAAGAAACACCTCTAGGAAAACGAAACAGCCTTAAAAGCAAGTAAACAGCAGTAGCAAGTGCGGGAAATATGGTAGTTATAATGGCAAGCGACAATGCCCTGTATATCACAAGAAATGTTTGAAATGCCATAAGAGAAACCACTTTCTGCAATGTGTAAAAGCCAGAATTAGTTCCCCCGATGCACAATGATGACAGTGACCAGAGTGACACAAGAGGGTCCAGATCACGTTTCTGGTAGTATCAACATAAGCAACGTAGTAATCAAGCTTTTATGAAACTTCTGCTTAACATGGAGAAAGGCTCATTTCAGTTTAAGTTGGTCACAGGTGCACAAGTGAATGCTATACCATTGGAGAAATTCAAGCAAAGGAAACTGGAAACTATTAAACTTGAACACACAAACAAAAAGCTCACTGGACATGGAAGTACCAAACTAAAAGTGAAGAGCAAGTATTCTTTACAGTGCTGCAACAAAAATTTTCTATGTTGTCAACACTAAGTTACCTTCAGTTCTGGGTCTACAAAGTTGTGTTCATTTGGGCCTTATCCAACTAATAATGTCCATCACCTCAAGTCAAGTATAAAAGTGTTTCAAGGATTAAGTTGTATCAAGGAACCATACCACATCAAAATTGACGCAAGCATCAGTCCTGTTACACATCCGCCTAGAAGAATTCCAACAGCACTCAGGGGCAATCTCAGGGCTACCTTGATGAAATGGAAAACAATTTGGGGTGATAAGAAAGGCTAATGAGTTGACAGATTGGGTTAGCTCCATGGATGTGGTGGCAAAGCCAAAGTCAAATAAGCTGAGGGCATGTCTTGACCCAAAAGATTTGAACTGTCCAATCATGAGAGAGCATTTAGAATTGCCTACAGTAGAAGAAAATAATATCAAGGATAACTGTAGCAAAGGTCTTTTCAAAAATTAACCTAAATCATGGCTTCTGGCAAAAAACATTAACTGATGAGAGTCAATTACTGACTACATTCAACACACCTTTCAGATACTCATGCTATAAGAGACTCCCCTTTGGAATCAAAAGTTCACAGGAGGTCCCCCCAGAAATGAATATCACAGCAGTTTGAGCACATTCCAGGCATATAAACTGAAATATATGATATACTGTTATGGGGAAAGTCAGAAGCTGAGCATGACCACAGGGTAGAACAAGGCTGCACAGAGCTAAACATAACACTGAATAAGGATAAGTATTCGTTCAAACTTTCAGAAACAGGCTACCTAGGTTCCATTATAGCATGTGAGGGAGTGAAGCCTGATCCAGAAAAATAAAACAGAGCAATCACCTCCCAGATTACAAAGGATACTTTTAAGACTACAACGTTATAACTTCTCATTGAAGTACAAACCAGGGAAGGAATTAATCATAGCAGACACATTATCCATGGCTTATACATCACTGACAATACAGTGGACTTATTTATCATTTGGATTTTACATAACCTTCAGCACTGTACAGGTCATATTACGATTGGTAGTACATACCAGTACATATATTTGGTCAAGGTTCTGTACTGCAAACTGCTGACCATTGGTAAGCCACTACCAACTTTCCCACATAAGGTTTGGGGTTTGAAATGCTGACCTTAGAGATGGGAAGCGAGTGTGCTCCTACTACACCAGGATAGCCTCAACAGTACAATGGAATACGATGTGAGACAACAAAACTGAAACCACTAGAGACAAAGATATATACCACTTGCAAAACATGATCCTAAAGTGTGATGTATGCATCTCACATAGACGTGCCTATCAACAGAAGGATCGCCCTTGGCAAAAATAGCAACAGTTCTATCCCAATGAAATAGAAAAAAATATTGTTCTAACTGTAGACTATTTCGGCTGATAATTAGAGGTAGCACAACTGACCAGTACAAAAAGTACCACAGTTATATCAACAATGCTATGTTTGCAAGATATGGCATTCCACTCAAGCTCATGTCAGATTGTGGACCTCAGTTTATCTGAATTTGCAGATTTTGCAAAGCAGTGAAGATTTGAACATGTGCCTTCATCACCATACCATCCTTGCAGCAATGGATTAGCTGAGCACACAGTACAAACAGTAAAGAACATTTTAACCAAAACACTCCACAGTAATCAATTAATATATTGGTTAAAAAATAGTGAATAAAACTCGAATCAAGTGCACATACTTTTCAGTCATATAATCTTGTGTATTTCTATTTTGATTACTTTATATATTACTGTAGTGTTTTGAAGTAATCATAGTAAAACGCTTCAATTCATAACTCTTTACTTTTATTAGGTCTTGTTAGCTTGGTAGCAATACAGAGACTAATCTTTCTTTTGTTCACAGTCTCTGATGCTATTACATTAATATTCAGCATTATGCTAAATAGTACATGTTATGATTCTGTACATTCCCCAGAGGGAACCAAGATGAAGAGATACACTCAATATATTACTCAAAACACTGATGACGTGGAGAGGCATAAGATAAAGACCATATTTTAGTTCTTCATTTAAATAACGATCAATTTGGTCCACATGTTGAATAGCTGAAGCATGATTGTCATGTGTTGACTGAAGTATGTTTTTCCTATCAAAATCTAAAGGAAAGCCATACTTGATAAGATCATGGAGTTGTTTATCCCAGTACATCTTGTAAGTAAAATGACCATGTTTCAGGGTTTAGTTGGGTGGCTACTGGTATACTGGAACTCCACTTTGACGTATGATCTTGTGAGCTTGTAAGATATCAGGAACTTTTTCCCAAAATACTGGGGGTCCCTCATAAAGTTTTAAGTTTTGTAACGGTATATAACCCAATTCCCCTCCATTTTGGTCTATACAGGCTGTATAATCTGTACTAAATTGTTTATTTTTCCACACATATAGAGGAAATTTTTCTTGCTCTACTAAAGAATGGGGAGTATCTTGTTTCTGGACATGTCTACTAGTCTTGTTCATAAAAGAAAGCATAGCTGAAGCATTTTCATGTAGAGCATGGGGAATATCTTGGACTTTTTCCTCAGTATGATAGCATTGTAACATATTTTCAACCTCTTTGTGATGAGGTGATTGAACAAAATTTTTAACACTTCTATTACTAGCCTGTATAGCATTGACATAATTTTTTGTAGCCTTTAGAGGAGTTTGTACATTGTCGGTTTTTGAAAGGACCTTGGAGTCCTTACAAGACTGCACCCCATCATCCACCCTTTCTTCTGTATAACGATCTATTGACGAATCTGATAGTTTCATCAAAACATCAAACCTATTCGAAAGAAACCCCTTTTGTTGAGCAAGAGGACTAAAACCATGATTGGAAACCCTTTTATTAACAAAGCGGGTGTTATGAGAGGGGGTGCAGCCCTGTGCATTTATACTCACCTTGGAAGGGGTAACGACTTTTGGTTTGACCTTAGAGTTTTCATTATTGACAGTGACGATGCGGGGACGCAAGTAACGAGAGTGAATGCCTTTGACATGTCCTTGTTTAGGAAGACTGGTTTTTATAACTTGGGCGTAAGTCCTGTGGTCCCTAATGTTGTCAAAACATTTAGAAACACGAAACCATTCAAAAGCAGTTTGAGAATGTGCATTAAATGCATCTTTGTCTTTAGAATGAACATCTTTGGAATTCCAAAACATTCTGTCCCTCCAATAAGGTGAGGAAACATGACGGAACGCCCAAGTTTATTCATTTTTTTGAATTAGAGTTTTTAAGTTTTGTTTTGCAATCAATTTCAGAATGAGGAAAAGCCTTTCCATGTTTTGTGAAACAGTAGTTACATACATGTTTGTAGGTAATACCTTTGGTTTCATGAGTAGCTTGGTGAAAGCAAGTTCATTGGTTAAAGAACTGGCAAATCATTGATCTGACATTTTTGTCACGCCTTGGGAAATTTTTCGTTGGATTTTTAACTGCATTTTGAGTTGAAGGGGCATGTCTTTGGGCATGAGCTCTTCTAACCAGGTCGATAAGATCAGTTTGAGTATAATCTTTTATCTCCCCTTGCTCCATTCGACAGAGCAAAACTGCATGGCAGGCCTTTGCAGAACTCCATGAGAAGTCGTTAGAGTCATCTAATCACGAAATGAGATAATCTAGCATGGCATCTTTGTTTTGAATACAATTTTCATCTCTCATGGTTCTGCAAAAACCTGCCATCCATTGACCCATGGTCAGTTGGTCGTATGAGACCCTTTCATTTTGGGAACCTGCCAAGACATGTTCATGGGGCCATTTTACTCTATTCTTTACAAAAACATCTACCTGACGCCCCCTTTGTGATTTTATTTTTTGAGCAGACATACCTGTTTTAGTTATTTGTTGTAATTCTTTTATTCTTTCTTCTACACTACGCTGAATTTCATTATTTGCTCTGATATATTCCAGCGAGGGAATTTGACTAGTATTTGGTTGACTACAACAATCAGTATTAACTGCAGAAGTACTTTGTTCCGCTTGAGTACTCTGTGCTTTGTTTACAGGAGTACTTTTTGTACATTTTTCAGCACGGGTGCCTTTGATTTTGGATTTGTCATTGGTTTTCTTGCTAGGTTTGTCCTATAATTTTTGTAAACGTTCACTAATGGCAGTCAACTGTGACAAAATTTGCTGATTTACCAAAGACTGTGTTTCTTGAAAATGTAAATCATGGGCAACCTTGCTGTCATTTTCAACTTGTAAACGGTTAAACGAACGCCCACTTGTGCCCGCACCGTCACTGTCAGAATGAAGAATAGTATCACAATGAAGCTCACTGCCTGATAGTGAAGAATCCAAATCTTGGTGTGACATAGTATTCTTTTTATGTCCAAACAAGTTCGTTACAAAATCGTTATCATCCGACAAATGTAACTCTAGAGGAATTTGAATTGTTTCAGATTTGTTAGACCGCAAATTATACTTCTTTCTCTCCATATACAACAGGCCAGGTAAACTAAAACAAATATAAAATAGACTAAAAACAAGCCTGCAGCCCACAAAGAAAAAGCAGCAAATAAGCAGTGAAACGGAAAGAAAGAAAGAAATTGAAAAATAAATGTTAAAATTCTTTCTGAGATGTTACCCCTTCCAAGTGTGAGCTGTAAATGGAAGAGGGGGTTCACAATTTCTGACTAAAGAAGGGCTGAGAAGCCAATCAGAAGCCAGGTTACAAAAGGCATGGTCCTGCATACTAAAGCTCACCTTAAGGTTCCCTCTCAGGAATGAACTACCTTACACCAAGGTGTCATCCCGCAAATACAAACACAGGTCTAAAATGTACCAGTATAGATTTGCTACAATTGAATACATTGTGCAATAATATTATAAACACTACATCTCTTCCTAACTTAGATTTTAATATGCATATTTAAATTAGTGCTTTGTCTAGTAAGTAGGTTATTCAGTGAGGGCACATGAGTGAGACATAGAGTGCTTGTAAATCGGAACAATTTTAGAGGATTTAGTTTTGCAATGTTACATAGTTCTTCCAGTCACAGACAACTGCATATGAGTGATACATTACTGACATGTAAAATATATATTTGTAGTTTAATCTAGTCACAAGTAAAATAATCATTACGTGGTTTTCTCTAGCCTGAGACATTATCCCTCTTTTCTCTGTGTAAAGAGTTATTACACTGGTAAATGGGGGTGACTCTATATCTTGTTTAATTGCCATAATTGTTCCACATCTTTTCCTCCTTTTTTAACTGGTTTTAGATGGCAGAGGATTTTTCATCACAAGCCTCGACAATAAAACTGTTCTTTCATATTGTAACTGATTTAAACTTCTTTTTGGAAATTACATTGTCTCGATAAGTGAAATTGGTCTTTTGGACACTCTTATTGACTTTCTAATGGGTCGTGGTGTAGATCCTGTATTGGGCATGTGATTGTTAGTCTTTCTAGGCATGGATGTGTTTGGTGTACTGGTGGCATTATTTCCTTCAGCACTTTCACTTTCACTAACTGTATCCTGGTCATCTGGATGACTTTGTAATTATGGTTTAAAGTTGGTTTTCTTGAAGCAAGAGCTGTTTCTAGTAACCTGGGGGTTACCTTGTTGAGCTGTGATCATCGTTCCTTTGGTTTTAACATTTTTTACAGGATCTTTGTCAAAATCAGTGAGACATCCCATTTCCTTATCAGGGAATTGTCACCAGCCTTAAGGGTTGAGACTTGAACATTTGACTGTTGACAAAAGTGTCCTGTGCTCTTAGTTCATCATCATTAAGGTAGCTACATATTTCTGGGCGATTTGATATGATTGGTGTATGAAATAGAAGAGTAGTTGGGGCTACTTTTGTTGTACTGTGTGGTGTGGCATGATATGCCAGAAGAAAGTTTCTGAGTTCCAGTCTCCAGTTGATTATTTCAACAAATGACAATCTACTCTACTCATCAAGACTTATCTGGAGAATGCATCTCAGGCACCCTCAATCATACCTACCACATTCGCCAAGCTCATCCCTGCCTCCTTCTAATTGGGCTTGGGGCTTTAAAACATTACAAAGTAACATTTTAAACCTGTATTCTATTTTAACTAACATGTAAATAAAATTCCCAAACTACCATCCATCTTTACTTCCTGTGCTTGACCTTCATTTGACCTTCAGGCATGACCTCTGATTAGCAAACTTACTCAGGCCTTAAACTCAGCACCCACAGGCAACTGTATTCAGCACGGCCATGTAAGGGGCCTGCTCTGACAGTTGACTCCTACCTTAACCTTATAACTACTTGTATGCTTATAGCCTCTAATGAACTCTTGACCTCTGGTCATCCAATAAGAAATCAGGCCAGTGCCTTATTTGGCTTTGTATCCAACCAAGGGTCATATTTGAATTGGCAGCCATTGTGTTAACATGCAAATTTCACCCACCACCCTCCTCTAACCATATTGAGTCATGAGTGCGACCCTTGCAGCATTAACCCACCTGTAGGGAAGTCTTCTAGGACTCACATAGCTCATTCTAGACAGGGGTAGTTCCCCCCCTTTGGTGACTGATTACATGGATCTCAGGCAGGACCCGGCTGACCCGGGCACCCCCCTCTCAAACTGTCTTAGGTATTCCTAATTTCGATTCTGGGTGAGCTTGACCCCTTCAGGACTTACCCACCTGGAGGGAGGTCTCTTCGGATTGATGTGGCTCACCTCAACCATTGGGTACTTTCGAACCCCCTGGTGGGGCAACTGATCAAATCAGACTCAGGCAGGACCCGGCTGACCCGGGCAACCCCCTCTCGAACTGTCTTAGGTTCTCCTAATTTCGACTTCTGGGTGAGCTTGACCCCTCCAGGGGTTACCCACCTGGAGGGAGGTCTCTTCGGATTGATGTGGCTCATCTCAACTACTGGGTACTTTCGGCGGTAGTTTGCACTCTTACATAGATCCAATGATCAAGGCTGGACCCGGCTGACCCGGGTATCCCCCTACTGAATTGACACACTGCTTACTGGACCAGACATGGACAAACTCAACCACTTGCTGTTACATACAAATGCGAGTCATTTTAAATTTCTTTTTTGTACCATTGGTAGTTTTAACCATTTATGGTCATGTTCCCCATGTTGGGGCTTTAAAACATTACAAAGTAACATTTTAAACCTGTATTCTATTTTAACTAACATGTAAATAAAATTCCCAAACTACCATCCATCTTTACTTCCTGTGCTTGACCTTCATTTGACCTTCAGGCATGACCTCTGATTAGCAAACTTACTCAGGCCTTAAACTCAGCACCCACAGGCAACTGTTAATGCTCTATACCTCCTTTGTAATGGGTCCTAGAGCTAAGTTGATTTATAAAGTTAGTAAGTCGTAAATCGAGATAACTAAGTCAATTTATCGAGATATTAAGTCAATAAAGTGAGATGCTTAGATTTATTTATTAGATTTATCTAGTTAGTAAGCCGATAAATTGAGATAACTAACTCGATTTATCAAGGTATTTAGTTGATCAATCGAGACACTAAGTCTATTTAGTGACTTAGTAAGTGGATAAAATGAAAAAGAGCTCGCGCTTAAAAAGAAAAAAAAACAGAAAAACCGAATGTACTACAACAGATGTGCTACAAATGTGTATTCACATACAAAGTGAATGCAAAGTTTTACACAATGATAATGACAACACTAAACAGCAGAAATCTACCAGGAATACAGATACATTTTGCAAAGCACACTAACACTTACCAAATGGTGCCACTGCTAGTAAATGGAAGACCATCAATAGAAATCCATGATGTTTACAAAGAAGATCCATATTTCTTGTTGATTCTATAGATATATCTTTGAAGTTAGTTCAACTCCATCACTTTGTGCACTTTGAAATTTCACCAAAAGCTATATTTATACAGCAGAGGAGAGAGAAAGCTGTTCATTGCTTTATAAATAACATATTAAACTTCCCAGTTTCAGTCCATCAGGAAGATATATTTAAGCCTTGTATAAGTTCCAAATGGCTCTGCACTTTGTCTCGCTCATTTAAAGGAAGAATATTTTGGCAATCTCAGGCAAATTTGGCAAGGACCATTCAATTTACTACTCCTACACTATCACCTCATAAAGTGAGTGTTTTTTTCTAGATCATCCTACTGAAAGAAATTGAATGTCGCCTTAAAAATCATTGTAAAGGTCATAACATGGGGGTATGTTTTGAGTTTGAAGAAAAACAGCACATACAAGTTTCTATATTGAGAATTGTTAGTAAAGTGCAAATATTTACCATACTGTCTCTCAGATGTATTTGAGACAGTATGGTGAAGCTTTTAAATAATACCCTCAACAGTTACATAATGAATGTACACGCATATATTTTTGTATTAGGTAATGTTAGTTAATTAAATAGCTCCTTTACTCTGGGAATACCAGTTGTCAGTGTCCATGAGGTATTTTAGCCTGCCACAGAAGACAGGACCCAAATACACAGGACCAGAATTGGTACTATATATCTACCTGTCCATGGGATCAATCCTATATCATTTATATTCCAATGCAAGTGTATTACCCATTTGTTACTATAGCTATGGCCAACATATCTAAACTTCAACAATTTAGATCAGGCTTTGTCAAATTGCCTGCCATTTGAAATTCCGAACTTACACGACTTTTAAATTCTTAAACAGCATATTTTTAACAAACCCAAATTTGTAGTATTAAATCTCTAAATTTCAGCCAACCTCTTTGTCTACACCATGAAGTTCTAGCTGACTCAGTCATGGCAGTAAGTTTATTGTGTCTGTATCCACAAATAATAAGTAGGTGGCCAGATTTCTTTAGTTGTGGTGCCATGGTTATAGAATGAATCACAACCTGTAGTCAGGTCACCAAAGAACCATGCTTCTTTTATAAACAAAGTAAAGATCCATCTTTTCAGGCTTTTAGGAGTTATGTAGATTACTTAAATCACAGAGTTAAAAAGAAAATATTTATGTCTAGCATACATATTTATTCCTTAGATTTGTGTCGCCTTGTCCAGGCTACTCAATGAGAACATTGTATATTTTTTCTATTGTGTGTAATATAAAAAGAAATACGAAGCAAAAAAAAACATAGTATCCAATGTTTCAGTTTTACACTTTTGTTTTTTTTTACAAAGCTCATTTTGTTACAGATAATGGGGCAAGCGCGGTTGCAGTTACTGATTACTTTTAAGCTGTAACAGGAAAAACAGAAAGTTTTACTTAACAAATTTAGCAATCATCATATTAATTGATATCAGACAAACAGTATATACAATAATGAAATCAATCTGATCTGACCAATGTCCTCTGTCCACCTAGATAACAGATAAATTCAGTTTGTCCACTCTGTCATGTATTCTGTCCAAATATCTGTTCAGTCTTCACCAGCACAAAAGTTATGTGTCCTGATATTCAGTATGCCTAAGCAACTCTGATGTTCACTCCCAAATGTAAGTAAACAATATCTACCGTCCATCAATACAGTATCCCGTATATTCATACACCAAATCCAGTTTAGTAAGACTTCAACACGGAAATGTAGACAACAAGCAGTTTTATTCACTTCACACACACACGTATATGTATAATGCATACATTTAGAATTAAACACAGCTGCTTCAAGGACAACTGTGCACATAGCACTTCAGTTCCATAATAATACTGTGGTCAGGCTTTCTAGCATTTATATACCACTGGGGATTTCAGAAGATTCTACAGAGAAATGATACAAATCACTGCACAGGTAGAGGGTACAGAATAAATACACGCCATTGTATTTATATGGTAAAATAACTGAGTGCCCTTATATATAAACTACCCACCCCAATTTATTCACACTGCTACCAGTTACAGCAGGCCCATGTTTATGGCACTTTTTAAAACTCAAACCCTGAAGTCCGAAGTATGTGTGTACAAAAATCCAAAAGCTAAAAATACAGGAGCTATGAAGTTTCAGACTTCAAAGCCTCAATGAACTGCAAAATGAAATTAGTGTATGGACATGCTGGAGCTGTGGGACCACACTTTTGTTTTCTCTCTGTAACTTAGTTTCTATATGAATTGCTGTTTCTATCTGGGGACACCTTGGGAAAGAAAGCCAAAATGAGCCCAAACTTTTCCTGAAAATGTAATTAAAGTGAGATATAACCTTACGGCCCCGTAACATAATAACCTGGAGATTGTGGGTGAAGCTAAGCAACCTGCTTGAGATAAAATTGATTTTTCAAGAGAACCCTGAACCCTGTACGTTAAGTCTTAAGAAATCTAAGAGATATTTCCACTTAATAGGGCTTCCAGATACCAGGAACAATTCGAAAAGAAGAGCTCCTCCAGAGGATTTTAAGTTCTATCAACTAGTTAAAAATGTTCTCACCAGAATGTAGAATCCTGTCAACAGAACTTAGAATCAATTTGGTAAAAAAAAATAAATTATATCAAATGAATAAATGACTAAATCTTCATTTCCATTATCAATCATTTTATTCACATTTATGACCACAATTGTCATGTATATTTTTACCAGTCACTTCAAACCAACAGAATTTTAAACTCGTCAGGACCTCCAACTGCCTGTTGTAACGTCAAAACCTTCAACTGGGGTTTTTGGTGGATAGATTAGTGACAATTTAAAAATCTGAATTATTACTGGAGTCATAATGCATGTAAATGAAATATTATATACTGTGACAAGATACAGTATGCTGTGTTCTGACGTAATCATTCATCACAATTCCAGTAGTTCTATTGTCTCAGGTCCAGATTTTTGGTTACTTTGAAGAAATACACTACTGACCTCTTCCTGTGTCACCAGCATTCTTTCTGGGTCGCAGATAGGGATCACTTTGTCCTTTCTTCTGCGACATTGGTGACAGCATGGTCATTGTTGTTGTCTGTCGTCATCACATTTCGTTTTCAGACAGTACCTCAATAATGGCTTGACAGATTAAATTCAAATTTGGTATGTGGATGTAACTGGTCCACGTCTGCTTTATTGTAAGGTGACCTTAAACTCCCAGCACTAACATACTCATATCGACTTAATTTTTTTTCTCGCTTCCAGACAGTATCTGCAAGTTGGGTGGACAGATTCAATTCAGATTTAGCATGTGCGTGTTGCTGGTTTTCCAAGGTTTCCCCTACTTTAACGTGACCTTAAACTCTCATGTATAAAAGAGTTATGTTGAGTATAAGTTTTCCATTTTCTATAGAGTATTCTGAAATAGAGAATTCTGATGAGAGAATTCTGATAGAGATTCTGTTCAAATTTTGAATGCATATGTAACCGGCCCTATATAAATGTCATACAATAAGTAGGCCTTAGACTCAGGCCTTATAACAGAATTATATTCACTTTATGTTTGGCATTTTTAACAGTATTTCATATTCTGTGCAATTCTAGGCATGTTTAACTTGCGGAATGAACCTTCATGAAAACATTACCTTAAACTCCCTAATATCTGCACACTAGCAAGGTTGGGACAAGTTTTTTTTTATGTTTCGAAGATATTTGATGTTGTAATTAGGATTTTTGTCATTCATATTGATCATGTATATATATTTAGACCAAAAAGTCTCTTTTGTAAGGTTATAGTAAATTGCTGATAATTTACAAACTTTTGAGTTTAAGGTTGCGTCAGTTTTGTGTCACTAGAAGCTATGATGAAGGACAGATAGCGCCAGTGTCGTGGTTATACTTCATTTTGTTACATATATAGGCACTGTGTGTATGTATTATCGTATCAGGTCATTGCGTTATAACTTGTCTTGTGAACACTTACCTTCATTGTACTCTTTAAGATTGGTCTATTTATAGACTGGAGGGAATCCCTCTGGGCTTTAATAACCTTTTAAAAAATATCACAAAGTTGAGCTGAGAAAGCTGGATATTGTTGTTTTTCTCGCCATGGGTGACTGATGACGTAACAGATTCATAGCGAAACTAGTTATTATTGGAGTCGAAACGATTTACTATTTAACTTATGTCCGAAAAAAACAGAGTGTCTGCCTTATTTTAGCAACATACTGCAGTTTCTTCTAAAGTTTCAATTCATTTAGTGGCAGTTAAACCAGTGATAATCCAATTAGTACAGACAATTAGGTATGTCAGTAATTTGAAAACAGTACAGGTGATCTTTATTCCTGAGGTAGTATCATAACAACAACACTTAGACAAGGTGACCTTAGATCTAAGTAAGGAAAGTTTTCACTTAAGTTTTTCTTGGAGTTGAGTTAGGAAGTTAGGAATGTTCAGTTTCATAATTTCGTACTTGAAATCTTAGAAATACATGCAAGTACATGTATCTACGTTTATTAATTATCTATCTTGGACCCATCCTCTGAAACACATTACCTTTTAACAGCCTCATCAAAGACCCAATAAAGAACGATATCATAGACTCACTACACAAAGGTTTTAAGCCCCATTTCCATATACGCGTGATCCGGCATGCGGTATACGGCATGCGGTATGCGGCTATTTTAACTTTGCAATAAAAATGTAAGAGGTGTTTCTATATATGCGTGTACGGCATGCAGAAACGGTACTTATACTTTATGAAGAACCCATCAGGCTTCTAGTACTTTGAATAGCCGTATGCCGAATGGAAAAATCAATAAATTTCATCAGAATGACGTCACTGTATAGTACTAGGTGGAACATAAAGCAACACACGGTTATAAAAATTAGATTAGATTATTGTTAAAATTCATAAAATTGTCATTTTTTGCTTGATTTTGATAAATAATATATCATTTTAAAGCTTATAACCAACAGAAAGCATATGTGATGGCAATAACTCAATATTTTATCGCAAACTACACAAACAATGAGTGTATGTAACTAATTACAAAAGTAAAACTAACTTAATACTTTGTGATACCTTCCTCATTGTTCATGTATTTTGAGGCAATGAAATAAATGAATGCCTTGTTCAACTACATGTATTATATAATAATATAAAGTGATATATACTATTATTATTATTGCATTTATATATGTTTGTGAATCACTCCTTCAATTAAATGAAATGGGCATTTGTTGAGACACTCCATCTTGTTGGGATTTAGTTGAAAGATGATGTACACTGGCTTATTATTTCACTTATTCATACTATTTTGAAGGAAACTTATTGATCATGGTGCTTCTTTACAAGAATAAGCCAGGTACTAGGTGTAATGATGTGCACTGAGTTTATAAAAATCTTGACTTAAAATTAAGTTTAAAAATAACGAATATTTGGCACTTAAAACATATAGATTAAACACTGGTATATAAATAAATATTGAAGTTAAAATATGACATATCATAACAAAGGGACTTTATTGTAGGTTGTTCTATTTTTCCGTTGGTTAAGTTGCTTGTATATTTCCTAAAGGTATCTGAGGAATTGTTGTGTATACTTGAGGTAAGTAATGTAATTTATACATATAAGGCCAAACTTTGAAATCGATTTTTTTCTCTATTTGAAAAAGGCAGCATAAACAATGTACAAATACCAGTTTAATGATATTGTCTTTTGTTGTTTTTATGTGGATAAAGTACTTTTAAAATATTTGCAAGCGATTAACATCTTATAACGATGCCTTCCCTCTTACTGGAATTTGGTTGAAAATCTCAAATGTTCAGCTAAGTAGCAATTTATGTCAGTACATATGGAAACACAGGAACCGGATGCCGGATACCGGACCCGGATGCCGTATCCGGATGCCGTATATATGGAAATGGGCCTTTAATTGTCCATATATAACCTGCACGGTATACAAACTAAGAAAATAGTGAAGTAGTATCTTAAGATAATAAACATAATTAAAATATCCCATACACTGAATTATCAAAAAATAAAACAGGACAACTCTTTTGGAATAAATTTGACCAATACTCACCGCTGAGGTATAAAATTAATGGGAATAAATTTTACTTATTTGGTTTTACTTTGCAAACTGAAAACTTGTCAAAAATAAAATAGAGGTAGACTGGTATTTATGACAGGCAATCTTCAATCATAACTTTTTAAAATATAACTTTAATTTTTGTTAGCCTCATTACCAGGTCATTGTACTACACACAAAAACTGACATTTTGAAAAGAGGAAGAGTAGAATGTTACAAGGATAGTGTATGTTATACAGATGTTTGGTGTGTTGTGTTGGAAAGGTTTCACTGATGGTTCACACGCATTATCCTTACATAAGGCTCACATCGAAACATACTTATTCATTGGGTTCTGTGGTTCCAACTGTAATGATAACTTGTTTTCAGTAACATGGCCATTGTTGATCTTTGCGGGAAAATAAACTTGGAACATACTTGGGTAGGATCTCTGCATTGGGAGTCAAACCCACAGAAGTGAATTTATTTGGGCTTTGACATCAGTTTCAACACTGTACAGGTCATCATGACAGGTAGTTTTGTGGTCAGGGAACTGACAACGTCAGAGGTGGGAGTCGAGTGTGTTACCACCATGACCGCCCCACAGAAGTGAAACCTGTGACTAGATGTCAAACTTTCTTACCAGTAGGCCACTGAGAACGTGTCTTAATATTATGTTGATCAATGACTATAAACTGTATAAAACACCTCCAATTTAATGCTTCAAAGTATGAAATAAAAATAAAAGTTTAGAGAAGGAACGTTCCCTGTAACACATAGCTTTTCCCATCCAAGGAGACAAGGACTTGGGCGTTACAAGTAGGAAATTCAATCACTTGGCTCTTACCACAATTGAGGTCATGGGTTTATGTCCAGTTTGTGGTCAGTGTGGTGTCCTGAGGGTTCGAAATTATTTAATTATTTCAAGTCTAAATTATTTTTATGATTACAATATATATAATTATAAAGTTTATTCACAGACCTCAGTCAATATAAACTTTGTTAAAATGATAATTACTCCATTTTAATTGCAAGCTAACAAACTTTATGATCTGTTCAATATTACAGGGTTAAACATTGAGAAGGCTAGAAAGAAAAAGTGTAAATGTATTTTGTGTAAATATATTTTGGGTATTTTCCATTTGCAGTTTTATTGCAATCACATTGAGGATATTGGTTTGACACACATATGTTCACAAACAGGGAAAATGTTTGTTTCATAAACTAGGTTGAAACAGCAACAAAAAAGATAGCCATGGATACAGGCCATGGTGTAAAATTTTTATAATTAACTGAAAATTATTTAAACTCGAAAGATAATGCTCTGTACAAAAACATTAGACATTCAAAGTGACAGTTGATGTTTTTCCTTAATGCATAAGCATTGTTCTGTCTCACTATAACCAGAGCACAATAGAACTACGATCAAACTTCAACTTACAGGTAAGTCTCGTTTAATTTATAATTATAAATAGAATACCTGATTGGAGGGTTGCAAGTATGCTGCAGTTAACCATCTGTAAATTAGTTGTATGTCATGGTGAAGTGGTATTTTTAAATGAGATAAATGCTATCTGATTTGACAAGTCTGAGCATGGGGATAGGGTACCAGTACTTTTTTCACTTAGCCAATGGAAATAATGTACACTGAAAAAGTAGAGCCCAAACCAGAAACTTAAGGAACATAAAACCAAAGTTTTGAAAATCAAAATAGGACCAATGTTTTTACGGGAAAAGAGCCAGTTAAACATTGAAGGAACCATTTGAGAACAAAAATCCCAACAAGCCATGTCTCAACACAACTGGTAAGACTGCACTGACAACAATATGTTTTATGGACAAAAGAACTGTATTATTTGAATGACCTATTTTATAAACAGACTGGTACCAGTTGTCCAAGTCATAGACATGGGATATGCTCTAACAATTGTTTTAGCAACCACACACTGAAGCAGTTTTGATATGAAACTAAGTCCAGGTACAGGGGAAAACTTCTTTCGATCATTGATAGAAAAATGCCTTCTTGGTAAGGAAGGTAACCAGAACAGTTTTAAAGCCATCAGAGACTTGTCCTTTGCTTAGTGAGCAAGTAATTAGCTTCATGGTTAATGCCCACAACACATATTTATTAAAACTTAGTCAGTTACTATAACCAGGCCATACAGGAGAAGTCACCAGAGGGTGTAGTGGCTGGAGGGTCATTTTGGGAGGATTTCACTTGAGGAGGCACTTAAGCTTGCATCTTGTATGTTATCAGGTAGGTTATTTAAAATTTAGGTGCAAAACTTAAACCATAATGTTTGACGGATTTATCAACTGAGTAGCGAATAGGTGGACATGCAAAGTTCTGCCTGTTCTGGCGACTCATCTGGTGTTTTAGGAGTAACTACTCTGAAAAAAGCAAGGTCCAAAATATCCTGAGGAACCCCTATGAAGAAATTTGTAGACAAATGTAGCATTTTTTGAATACATTCTGATACTCAACTGCAACTTGTTGAGTTTCATAAGCTGGGGTACAATGATTTGTGACTATACGACAAAGAATGTTCTTCATACGCAGTAATTTCTAAAAGTAGAATCTTCCTAAACTTCTGTTCAAGTAACTTATAACCTAATAATTTATCATATGGACAGCCACTTCATTGGTAATTCATAGGTCCCACCACTGTCATTTTAATCACAACTGCCAGCAACTTTGAAGTTTTCATCACCTGTGCTATAATCAGCTTAAGTCATCATAAGGACTACTTTCATCTCTGTTGTCGGCCATCTGTTTCTCGTGCATGTTTGCAATTTGCAAATTTTGTTAGTTATCATTGCTTTTTAGAATGTTTTCCCTATTCTGAATATTGTCTTTGTCCCCTATACTAATCCTATCAAACCCATAAAACACATGTGGTGACCCTGTGTCTAGAGTTTCTGTTAAAATACAATTAGTCATATTTGCCCATAATCCTTTTTATGTAACTAACAGTTAAGTTTGTCCACTGTGTCCTGCAATCTGCCCTGTGATCCATAAGGTTTCCACTAACACACAAATATCTGTTTCCTGTGATCCGTTCAATGTCAGATGACACAAAATGTCCTTATCCTGTTATCCTTTCAGTGTCCAATAACAAAAAATGTCTGTATACAGATATGCAGAGGGATTTCAGAATTGTGCTGTTTGCTCCAAGTTATGTTAAATATCCAAAATGCGGTAAATTCACTGTCTGATAGATCCACACCCTATATTCAGATGTAAACAATGTCCACTGTACAGGAAATTCACTTTCTGACAGATCACACACTATATCCAGGTACAAAAAATATTAAAAGTATAGCAAAGCCACACTCTGATAGATCCAGACACTGTATCCAGTTCACTCCAACAAAAGTTCACAATAATTCAGTGTAGCAGTTCTAAAATACAATTAACTTTCCTTATAGCAAGCCAGATTCAATATCAGCTGTAGTCATGCTTTCAACACTTATATATGGCTGGAGAAATGGCTTGAAGGCTATAGAACTAACATGAAAATAAATATTGTCACCAAAATCAGTGCGGAAGCCCTAGAAACTAGTTTATGGGATTTCTCCAAATCTATCAATACAATCACTGAGGTGATTAAAGCCTAGAGGGATTTCCCTCCAGTCTATAAATAGATCAGTCTAACAAGGTACAATAAACATAAATGTTAACTAGACAAGTTCTATAAAAATCAATAACCCAATGACCTTATATGACAATACATACCCATAATGCTTAGATTAAACAATGCACTTGCACAGTGCCTATATATGTAACAATTCTACATTTTGCTTAGAAACTTCACTTTTTGAAACACATACTGCAGTATGGTAGGCAGGAGGGCTGTGAATCTCAAAAGGAAGAGGTTGGGCCAGAGACCATCTAGAGGATTCAAGAGACATAAGAAACCCAAGTGACACAAGAAGCCCAACTGTTACAAGATACAGATGAGTAGGAATCAGGGGTTAAAAATAGAAAATCAGTCAATAAAGTCCTGCTTTCAGATGACCAGGAGGATGCCCTTGTACATTGGATGCAGATCTGTCGAGCATAAACATTGAAGTCAAAAAGGAAGTACAATGACCTTAACAAGAATACCACACTTTGGGAGGTGTTGTAAATTCCATAAAATTAGTCATTTAATACTATAGCAGAATGTAATTTCAGCATGTAACAAATTATATTCCATTAAATAATTCTTTTCTAGTGGAACAATGGTATATTTATCTTGAAATGTGCATGTACTATTTCCACTGGTTTTCAAAATTTACATCCTGGGCCTGTATTCACAAAAGTTCTTAGACTTTTGTTTCAGCTAAGTTTTGTCTTAAAACTGTATTCACGAAGGGTGACTTAGCTAAGTCCAAGATGATCAAATAACCACAGTGGTTTTCTGCGTCATATGACCTTTCTTTTCTATTCAAACTATACTATTGGTGACATATATTCTTCATTTAATGTATTTTCTTTAAGGAAAAGTGCTGTTTTGAAATGTAAAACCTTATTACCACATATAAACTTCCCCAAGACTGCTTTAGTGAGGTGTTCTGTATAATAATACTTTATTTACAGGAATTTTAAATTTTGAAGTGGAAAAAGTTTATGGCGGCCATATTTAAGTCCTCTTTACAAAATTTAAGCCCACTACCAACCAGTCTTAAAGTTGAGCCCTTGGCTAAGCCTAAGACCAGTCTTAAATTCTTTGTGAATCCCACTAAGCCTAAGACAAATGTCTTAGCAGTTTTTAGGCAGAAAGTTGAGACAAAAATTTCAACTTTAAGCCTAAGCCCAGGCTAAGACCTTTCATGAATATGGACCCTGGTGGTGTGAAAATGTGTATCTCTCACACCATGTATAAATACTTGCTTATTTATATTTCCAAGCTGATATTAAGTAGTATCCGTGTTTGTCAATGTATGGTAAGGTGACCTTAGAATGTGGTTTAAGAGTTTGTGATATATCTGGACAGGGAATAAGGAACTACACAGACAGAGATGCCTAAATGGGATATAATTCAATAATTGTATCAAAATGGGTGTAATTTCCCGGTGATAACTGCTAACACTTTTCCAAAATATTTCAATAATTGCTGACAGTTAAATCTATAAATAGCTCTTCAATGAAAACATACCCAAACCACAAACATAAAACAGACAGAAGTAATTAAGCAGGCAACTACAACATGTATGAAAAACAATAATCGCTATTCCGGCTTGTTACAATTATAAGATCAAGTAAACAATGACTACACATATGTTGCATGTTTGAGCTTAATGCCGGGCTCACACCAAGCTACATTGTTTACCTTATATGTGTAATGGGAAAATTGGACTTCCTGCTCCAGTTCTCAACTTGATCACCATTCCCTCCCCCCAAATGGGGGGCAAACCCATTTTTTTCCTTTGATAACCGTCACCTACACCATCACATCCTGCTTCTGCATGTCATTGGCCTTTCCTATAATTGATACTGCACTATTGTAAGTAGGTTTATCTCTCATTCCCCGTATGTATCTGTCCTTCAGTGTTTTCCTTTGCAACTTTTCATGCTACATGTCATCTTAAGTCTGGCACCACTGTAACTGTTATGTCCCTGACTTAAGTTTCTATCCCGTCAAAGGCACTGTCAACAAAGGTGGGGAGCCTTTGTAAGCTGTTTGGAAACATTGCTCACTGTTACTTAAGCTAATGTTGGTCTACGTTTCTTTAGATTTACACTCAATCACTACCTTTTGCTGACCCTCGCTTTATGTGACAAAAAGTGGTCTCAAGTCTCTATCCTTGTCTACTACATCATGTCACACAACATATTGTATACTCCAAAGTATTTTACCTCATTTTTGGAACCATGTCTCACAGCTGTCACTACAAATCTGTCTCAACCGTTGACCACTTTTGCTTCACCTCAACTGGTGTTGAAGGACCCATTACAATACCTTGAAGACCTCTCTGGCTGTTAGACCAATGTCTCTGCCCCCTTGTAAATGACATGTTACCAGCCATTTATTTACGTTTGTGGTACATGGCAAGACTTTGCTTTAAGTTTTTTTGTCTTTTCACCCCTTTTGTCTCAGTTTTTCTTCCGTTGATATAGCCTCCCACAGTTGCCTGGATTTGAAACCCTACCAAGCAATATCTCTGAGGTAGTGAGTTTGACCCTAGAGGTGATAGGTCAAAAGGTCATGGGATGAAAGTGTAAGGCATGGTTGGGAAAATTTTCGTTTATTTACATGTTAGTAGAGGAGTATACAGAAAATTTAAAATATTACATGGTAAGATTTTAAAAGCCCCCACAGGGGAATACATAAGATGTAAACAAGAGCAGTAAAATAAGTAAGATGTCCCCAGATAGGGAACTGTAATTGTTACATGAATTACCGTAAGGTTACAACATACCCATGCAGGGTGATATACACTGTATATAAATACTGATACATACAATTCCGATATGTTATATTTGCTGAAGGTCATTATCAGTGTGTGACCAATGTCAGATTGGCCTATTTTTTGTCAAGATCGGTAGGGGGAGCCCGGGTCAGCCGGGTCCGACCTGGTAAGTACCCATTGGCAAATAGCCAGGAAGTGATCCCTGAAGGTGGGCAAGGCCTAAAGGGGGATGGGACGCAACCCTAAGATCAGGAGGAGCCACATCAATCCGCAGAGACCTCCCTGCAGGTGGGTCAAGTCTGAAGGGGTCAAGCTCATCCACGAAATCGAAATCTAGAAATCTCTAGGAAACCCATGTACTAGCAGAGCCACATCAATCTGAAGAGATCTCCCTCTGGGTGGGTTAAGCCCAGAGGGGTCAAGCTCAGCTGCGAAATCGAAACTAGGTATCCCTAGGTCAAAGATGGTAGGGGGTCACCTGGGTCAGCCAGGTCCTGCCTAAAGGTCATACTGACAACAACTACACCCATCTTGCTTTAAGAGGAGGGAGGTGGGTAACTTTTCTTCATGTGTATGCAATGGCCGCCAATTCAAATGTGACCCCTCTGTTATGTCAGTGGACAAAGTGAGGTGGCCTAGTTTCCTATTGGTTGGGTGGCCCCTCATTTCAAACAGAGGCTTATAGAAGTAGTTTAAAGGAGGGTTAAGGTATACAGCAACTGATAGGGCAGGCCCCTAACTGGGCCGTGCCCCGCACAGTTGCCTGGATTTGAAACCCTACCAAGCAATATCTCTGAGGTAGTGAGTTTGACCCTAGAGGTGATAGGTCAAAAGGTCATGGGATGAAAGTGTAAGGCATGGTTGGGAAAATTTTCGTTTATTTACATGTTAGTAGAGGAGTATACAGAAAATTTAAAATATTACATGGTAAGATTTTAAAAGCCCCAAGCCCAGCTAGAAGGAAGGTGGAATGATGCGAGAAAAGGTGGACGGAATGATGGAAGGAGCCTGGGATGCATTTTCAAGGTAGGTCCAGACAGAGGAACTCCTCCAGAGTCCATGGGCCATGATGTCCTGAAGTTTGACATTATTATCGAATGCCAGTGTGGCTCCAGATCTACGAAAGGTGTGGAAACCATGACCTTTGGTAGGGATGTTTCTATGCAATAAAATGCGCCTGAGAGCATCTCTGATGTGTGTATCTATAACCTGTGAATAAGGGTAAAAATTGTTTGCAAACAGTGGGGCAAGTGGGGGGAGGGGTCTAGAGCGAAGGAGGGCTTTCAAAGCTCTGACTGGGCATAAGAAATGGTTCTGAAGGGTGGGGAGTTGAACCCAGTGATGTGACTTGTGGTCTTGGAGCGTTTTTGTCCATTTGATGAGAAGGTGGGCACCTGGGGGGGCAAAAATGAGGTCTTTCCTCAGGAAATGCCGGTCGGGGTCAAATTTGGAGGCACTGTGAGGGGCGATATTGGACATCCTGAGGAAGGCAAAAAATGCTGTTAGGAAAATAGCTCTATAAAGGGGGGGTCTGAGAGTGAGTCACAAGACAGGGATATGTTGTATAATGTTGGAATATCAAATATACCCCTGGGAGTGGGATTGAACCTAGAATTGATAGCTATGCTACGCAGGTATCTAGCTATGGCTGGATGAGAGACCGGTGATATATCCCAGCTATACAGCCTAGCTCTAGACTGTATGGATGAGAGATAAGAAGAGATAACTCGAGGAGACAGTTGATTTTGATAGAGATACTCCAGAAAAGTGAGAAGATTATGAACTGTCATTGTTATTGGAAGTTCCATGAAGATCAGGTAAGATATGAAAGTTCTGAAGTGTAGAGCATGAGCTGACTCAGTAGACGGTCTATATGCTGTGTGAACCCTGGTCCAGGCTGTGTGGAGTAGGGAGGTGGAAGCCATCGATGCCCCTGAAATCAAATATCATATCTAAGATTAAAAAACTGTATGGGTATGTCATGCCATGTGCAAGTATTATGCATGGTTTCCAGGAGGGTTTTATCCACCACCTTATTTGAGTATAGCCTGGACAACAGGTCAGCATGAACATTATGGGCACCTTGTATGTGTTCAATGTGTAGGTCAATATCATGTGAGGCAGTGATAAGCCAGATATTTCTGAGACACAGGGCCAAAAATTGGTCCTTCGTCCGAGCTGTTTGGACCACTTGGACTACAGCCATATTGTCGCAATAAAATTTTACCACTGAATGGGTCCATTTTCTGGCCCATACCCTGAGTGCAATGACCAAGTTCAGCATCTCAAGATGCACTATTTTGAGGTCGATTCCAAATAAGTTACAGATAGGTGTAGCATATACTTCATCGTTCCATATGCCTCCAAGTCCCGTCAGGGAGGCGTCAATGTGGAGTGAATGACCATTAACTATTGCAGGCTTGTTAATGTATGTGACGCCATTAAAAGATGGAAGGAAAGCCAAGAACCAGGCTAAGTCTTTGAAAAATTCAGCAGTGAGAGATATTTTCCTGGCCCTATTGCTGGTTCTAAACAGAGCCAGCATTCTATTGATAAAAGTCCTGGCCGGTTTGACGCATTTATGAATGTATAATAGTTTACCAAGTAAAGACTGGTATTGTGTCCTAGTAAGGTGACGCCTAGTACTGACGTCAAGGCAACTGGAATAAATGCTTTGTAATTTATCAGGGTGAATACTCAAGGTATTGGCATCCAGATCAATTTGAATACCCAAACAGGTTAGCTTGCGACAAGGGGAAGTCTGCTTATCAGGATTGCTAGGGAGTCCAAGGTCAGTCAAAAGTGACGCTAGGCGTCGGAATTGGCGTTGAGCGTCCGCTTCTGGGGAAATGAGGATGTAATCGTCAATGTAGGCAAACATTTTTGCCCCTGATTTAGCCATGAGAAACGTGACGGCGTCGCTGACGCGCTGAAACGACGCACTGCCATGGACCCAGCCGAACGCGACCGAGACGTCAATAAAGACGTCATCTTGCCACTTTATTCCCAATTTGAGGGCATCAGCTGGGTCCACGCGCAGATTACGAAAGGCTCTAGCCACATCAATTTTGGCTATTGTGACGTCGTTGCCATGACTACAAATTTCTTGAACAATGTCGTCTATTGATGGGAACTTCAGCACAAAAGATGAACCATCAAAGTTGAAACTGTCAACTTGACTATTTACTGATAGGCCCTGGGGGTGAGATAAGTCCAATATGACCCTATGTTTGTTAGTGTCCTTTGGCCTAGTTAGTAAAGGGGAGCAATGTATTTCCCTATGCTCAGGGGCCTGACCAATCTCTTGTACTGGCCCTAATATGGCACCGTGGGACTGTTCCTTAACAAGGTATTCTTGTATAGCCTTTGGGTGCTGTAATGCTGAGAAATGGTTATGTATTTCATGATTGTTGAGTCTGTCAGGGTTAGCAATTGATAAAGGAAAACCATATTCTAAATATTGGAGCAGTTTTTTATCAGGATAATCCTGCAATAGTCTTTTCCATGCATCTATTTTCAGGCCAGATTTTATGGGAATACGGGCTTGCCTATAATTGGGAAGACCTGAGGAGCGAATCGTGTGAGCCAATTTAATATATTCAGCTACATTTGTTATGTTAACAGTGGGCCTATCAGGGCCAATGAATTCAAAGCCTGTGGAATCAATAGCAATATAACCTCTGGTTTTATCAGGGTCATTAATATCCCTGGCCAGGGATTTGTGTTTCGCAATATGACCTGGGGAATTGTGAATAGGTTTTACATCAATACTTGTTATATCAGCACTCTTGGTATCATTGACCAAAGGTTGCTCAGAGACAGGACTGTCAACCTGCAAGTTAATAAGGTGATCAATTACCATACCCATATGACATTCATACGTTCTACCATATTGCCTGTTTATAAAGCAGTCCTGGTTATAGTTGTCATAAGCCCTTCTGGCTTCGAGTTTCATACAATCTTGAAATTGCTCAACACAAAAGGCTATGTACAATTGCATGGATGCCTGGATCCACAAGGGGCCAGCAGGACTACTGCAGCAATCCACCAAGGCACTGTGACCTGTTAAACAATTTAGATGTAAAAAATAGAAGCCTGGCGGCTTCTGAGAGTTTTTGTGTAAATAAATGTAATAATGCACAGAAGTGTCAGTGTAATCAAACCAATAAATGTTCGTGAAATCAATGGTACACAGAATTAAATTGACACCTGCTTGTGCTATGTTAGGGTTAGTTTCCCCACGAGGGACCGGCCTAGAGTGATTCTCAGGAAAGAGGGTGTTTAACTGCTGGCCGGCAGTGGACCCAGGCATATAATTCATCTCATAGACATTAACTGTAGAATTAATTGCAACACATATATCATTAGCATGAACAGAATGTACTGTGTTGGATATATGACTGTCATACAAATTCATATTTACAGAACGGGCTGGTTGAACTACCTTACTAGCATTTACTACATCAGAGGTAACAGCCCCTGAACTATTATCAGGCAATAATTTTAAAGCATTTTCATCAGTAACATGTTTAGAATAGTAATCAAAAACAGAGTTATTGTGTCCATGGGAAGTCCCTTGAGTGTTGTGTCCAAGTGGTCCTAATCTGTCCTATGTAGTGTTGTGCTGTGTCCTATTAGGTTTTTGCTTACTGTTACACTTACTCTCAGGGTGGCTGAGTTGCCTTCCTTGCCTATGACAGTGGGCACAAACGTGAAGATAATGCCCATGGTGGGCATCATGCGAGCATGAAGACTCGTTATAGTATTTGCAAGGTCTTCTGTTAACTGCAGTGGGAGGTAGAGGTTGCTGATGAGCCAAAGCGATCTGCGATGCACTTAAACGGTTAATCGCCCATTGGGTGGAGTCTGCCCAGGCGAGGGTGCCCTCCTCAACCTGGTGCATCGAGGAGGCCCATGCTGCCCTGACAGCTGGCCATGGTAATGAAGATGCATCTCTCATAGCGAGGGTCATCTGCAAGACTGCTTGTTTGGCCTGCTTCGGATCCGACATTGCATATATGTTTGTTAATTGACCAGCAACCCACTGTGGCAAAGAGAGCTCATCATATGTTAATCGCTTTTTCCCGCCTGATGCCTGGAAACCCTCATTGGGCCACCTTAAGTGAGGTTGGGCAGTAATCATGTCATGTGTGTTGTAGCGACCAGAACGTCTTGAATTTGGCTTACCTTGGGCAAGGTCAGAGTGGGTTCGAACCTCATATGATGTTAGGATGTTATTTACAGCATCAGCAACCGTTGGATTGGTTCTGAGCGTGTGAAGACTCGGGATGACGGCGTCACGGTGTTCATGTTGCTGGGAAGCTTGAAGGTGGTCTTGAATCTGCATCTGCGACAACTGAGGAGCACCCGATGGATGAAGATCTGGATAACTGTGCTGCAGTTGGTGCTGCTGTCGCAGGGAAGTCGGATCCTGTATTCGAGTAGGTGCAATACCACCTGATGGGTCTAGCACGTTGCTAGCCCCATCACCTTGGTGGGGATTCATCACTGGGGATCCCATCTGGGACGAGTGATTGGGAATGTCACGAGCATGGGACCTAAGGTTTAGTGGAGTCCCTCCTCTGGCAGTTTGCTCGACCCTATCCATTCTCTGGGCAAGGGCTGTGTTAGAATCTTTAATTTCTTGTAGCATGGCCAAGATAGCGTCGTTACTTGACGGTTTGGATGAGCCGGGCTGATCATTTCTAACAGTACTCACAGTCTTTACAGATTTTCCGGCCAGCTTTTCAAGATAGGAACCGTCAAGATGTGACGCTTTCCGAGATCCAGTCTTTTTCACAGAAGTCTTGGCTCTAGCCGACGCTGTTACCTTCTTTCTGTCATTAGGTAGTTGTTTCCTTGTTGACGGCATCATGTATAAATTTAAAGCCACTAAAAGAAGTAACTAAAATCACTAAAATCAAATCCTATTATGTAACTTTTCTTCATGTGTATGCAATGGCCGCCAATTCAAATGTGACCCCTCTGTTATGTCAGTGGACAAAGTGAGGTGGCCTAGTTTCCTATTGGTTGGGTGGCCCCTCATTTCAAACAGAGGCTTATAGAAGTAGTTTAAAGGAGGGTTAAGGTATACAGCAACTGATAGGGCAGGCCCCTAACTGGGCCGCGCCCCGCATTGCTTCACCTATCTCTCCATTTTTATAATTTGGTGACCATTGGTTGCTTAAATGATGTAAAGATACTGACACTTTACATTATATTCCATTGCTTCACTTTAATCTACCTCATGATAACTCATCTTTTACATTCTTAAATTTCTCTATACTCATCTACCTGTGTGACCATGTGGGAACTCTTACTGTGCCTTCTAGGTACGTAGCTGTAAATTGTGTCCCGATGCTTCCCCTCACACACCGTGATCTCCCGCCATGTGACCACCTCTTTGTTACCCTATTCCGCTCCCAGGCAAGGCGCCAAAATGCCTTCAGCATTATGTCTTTGTGCTTATGAGTGCTCGCAACCATTATGTGATACAGATTCGAGATTGCCAGTTTAATCACTATAGAACATCATCAGACACCGCTACTCAGTTATGCAAGCTCCTATGCTGGATTGAGGGGACAAATATAACTTGATCCCAGGTGCCTGGTGGAATGGGGTATGATACGCATGACATCAACAGAAACATTGATATACACCATAATATTTTTTAACTATTTCATTTTAAAATAACAGATACTTTCATAGTTTCCTTTGAAAGAAGTTGATAAAATTTATTGAAACTATTTCAGACTTTGAATGTTTTTCAGTTTAATTTTGTAAAAGGTACTGTTAATAAAAATGATTATTAGTTAAAATTCTAATTAAAACAATCAGTGAACTACTAAAATAGAACAGAGTGATTCCATTCTCTGAATTATGTACCTGTTAAACTATTAAACTGATTGGGTTTACAAACCAAATTATGAACAAGACATATAATCCTCAATTTGTTTGAACATCAGACCTAACTTGGTACAAACACAAAGGGGTCTAATCCCCTATAAGGGTGTGTTAGACAATGACACCAATGTAATAGGTGTCACTTCAAACAGGTAAATTACTCTAGTGAGGAAGTACAGAAGCTCTGTGGTGTGGTACGGGGTGCATTGAGGAGGAGGAAACCCTCCATGACAAAGGTTTCATACTCTGAAAGGGGGTGTGCGCCCTCCATGTCCCCTCCCACTAGATCTACCTCTGAAAACTACTCTGAAGTCTTTAACTCAATTCCATGCAATGCCTACATGAATATTCAGGAACAGACTGCTGAGGCAAGAGGAAAGAGACAGTATCCATGACATGTCAGGGGTTCCATCCACCAAAAGCTCACCAAAACAGTTAAATGGGGGACCCGCCCAGCAGACTGGTAATTCGAAGCCGGCGAAGCTGCCTTCCTTTGAGGTTTTAAAGACAGATTCTAGAATCCAGGCAGAAGTCGCCAAGAAGCTACATGATTACCAGGGTGCCTCTCGTATCAAAGGTAAGCCAACTTCCTCTTTAAAATCTGGCAGGTTTAGGGCTGGTGCAGCAAAAATTAGAACTCATGTTAATTGGGCCACAAGATGTTTGTACTGTACAACTTGGTAGTAAACAGCCCACATATGATGACCTAACGAATGAATAGTGGGTACAGGGGGTCTTTTTGTATATTCTTGAAGAACCGAAAGGGAGTAAATGGGAAAAATGTTAGAGTATTATGCCTTGTTGATGCAAGATGCTGCTGAATTGAATTTTCCGACTGTCAAGAGGGCCCATGCGGCTGTATTACAGGAAATAGAAAGGGGGAAAGTAAATTGGGATCAACTGGATTTGATTGAAAATAAAAAAAAATACGCATACACAGAGACTTCTTCAAAATATGGGAAGTGGTTCTACTGTTCAGACATGTAGCCATTTAGATAAAATGTTTTGTAGAGTATATAATGACCATGTTGCTAATGGCGTCCTTTATCAAAACTGCTGTAGCATTTGATCACCCCTTGATTAAATGCTAAAGGAATAAAAATGGAGAAAAAATACAAAAACTGATATAACGTCAATCCAACAAAAAGATCAGAAGGTTTAGCAGCTTACTTACAGCACAACCTAGTAATGCTGGAGTAGAAAATCAATAGTGTTATCACGATTTACAGCACATAAATAGTTTTAATAAAACATTAAATCCATTAGCAGATATACTTGTCCCAAAAGTTAAAGTTACTGATTTGAATGTCCCGATATTAAATGACATAGGTCATGGACATTCATGTCTTGGTGATATCACTGAGGTTGGTGATGGCGCCAATGTTAGCAATATTAACAAATATAAAATGCTGGTTATATAGTTAAAATGCTCAATACTCAGGTTAATTTTAGTGATCTTAATGTAAGTTTAACTTTTGCTGTAAGTAGTTACTGGGAACTCAATCTTAAGGGAGAGTGGCTTCATGATCGCCAACATTTGAATACGTTAAATTGATTCCTGATCTAAGTTATATACTTGGGAGACAAATGACTGTTACGAAACTGAAACAAAAGAGATAAAGAAAAAGCATGATACAACAAGCATTCAAGATGGTCAATTATGTAATGTGCGAGAATTTGATTTTATCCCTGAGACTGTGCCTGGGGGTATGTCAATGACAAATGTAAATAATATTGCTACAGATTTTAATACAACATTTGAATATTTAAAAGAGCTTCATACTAAGGTTATACAATATAAATGTCCGAATTATAAACGGGCTCGGGTCCCAGTACCTTCAGGGTGGGTTGTACCTGCTTGGCAATTAATTTTACATGACTATCATATTCCTCTTTTAGCACAGTATTTACAATTTGTCTTTCCATCTGCGAGTTGATTATGATGATGTTTACAAAGAATCATTTGTCAGTCGCTCAGCGTAAAGAAGAAGTTGTAAAGTATTTTGAGCACTGGGGGGGGGGGGGGATTTATGCCTATTGGGTGGGTTGCTCCAATGTTGCACATCCACCACTGCTCACGCCTCCTTCTGTGGGCTATAGATGGAGTGTTGTATTTCGGAATGCACCATTCTAATATAGAAAACTGCATGTCCTTAGCTGAGTGACCTTTTCCAGTAAAATGTTTGGAAACAGGGGTCACTCTATTATCCATTGGTTTATTTACTGAGAGTTTGTGTTCATAGATTTGTGCTCTGATCGTCCTTCCTTTCTCACCTACATAATATTAATCACACTTTTTACATGTGATCAAATATACAATGTCGCTTAATTCACATGATATTAAGTTTGGGAGATTCTTGGGCTGGTATTTATCCCCACTAATTTTACAGGTAATTTCATTGATTTTAGTAATTATAGGGCAGTAATTACATTTACCCAGTCTTGTGCAGTGAGTGGGTATTGTTTTATTTTCGGCTCCATATTACTTGGAGAAAAAAGGCAGAAAATAGGTTCACATCTCATGAAAATATGGAAAGACTGCTAAAATATATATGTAGTTAACAAATAGATCTCTAATTTTACTTTTTACTATTATTTATATTTCCATCAATTATTTATCAAAATAGATGATATATATAATAGCACCATAATTAATGCAACATTATTAATTGCAGCTGAATATTAATACACGCATATTCACTTATATTTATTCACACTGGGACTAACTACATCACAAGTTTGGTACCAGTATTACTGAATATAAAACTATTACCATATTCATACAAAAGATAAATTTTTTAAAAATAAATAAACAATAATAACAATAAACTATTGCTCAGATAGTTTGTCTTTTTATATGCCTTCACTATAGCTGCCTTATATTTTGGTTTGTATCACTAGTTCAGTTATAACTACTTACACTGTATATACTAAAGTTTACCATTAAGGTATATATATATAAAATTATATTGAACTTCTGTATCTTTCTCATCTTAAATACAATTCCACAAAAGATCTAATTCAAACATCTATCAGTCCGGATAGTATTCGGGTGCCAATCAAAGGGTTCAACCCTCACCCTAGACAATACATTGGAAATTGCAGATGCACATTTATTGTCAAGGGAGCAAATGAAGTCGATGTCTGAAACAGATGTACATGCTATAAAATGAAGGATTCCACAAAAGCAACAGAGGAATCAAGGAAACTCAAAATCCAAGCAGCCAAATAGAGCCTCACGTATATGTCAAAGATGTGGCAGAAATCACAAGGCCACAGACCAGTGCCCTGCAAGAGGGAAAGAGTGCTACAAATGCAAGAAGAAAAACCACTTCTCATCCATGTGTAGGTCAAAGCCAGTTCATTCAGTTGAAGACATGGAAAATAACACACATGCTGATGAAGGTACAGAATATGAAGAAAATACAGAATTTTTTGGAGATATGGTCAAAAGAGGAGAAAACAAAAAAGTGTCAGCTTCAAGTTGGACACTGGAGCTGAAGTGAATGTGATGCCCATGACAGTCTTCAAGACCTTTCAACAGGTTGAGTTAAAACCAACTGAAGTCAGACTTACTTCATATACTGGTCAACAATTAGATGTTGCTGGGCAAGCTGAGTTTGAGTGTTCACACAAAGGAAAGCAGAGCAAACTGAAATTTGTTGTGGTGAAGACAAATGCAGTTCCCCTCCTTGGATTTAGGTCATGTCAAGAATTAAACTTGATCAAGGTTATCTTGGCAGTTGACAATGTCAAGCCAGAAGAAGAATACCAAGATGTGTTCAAAGGTATTGGGCTATTCCCTGGACAATATCACATCAAAATAGATGAAACTGTTTCACCAGTGGTCAATCCACCTCGCAGAATTCCGCAAGCCTTACACTCAAGAGTAAAAGATGAGCTGGACAGAATGGAAAAATTGGAGATTGTTGCAAAGGTAGACGAACCAACAGACTGGGTCAACTCCATTGTGATTGTTGAGAAACCACAGTCAAAATCACTACGTATTTGTATTGACCCCAAATCTCTAAATTCAGCCATCAAACGTGAACACTACAGAACCAGAACAATTGATGACCTCCTACACAAGCTCAAAGGTGCAAAGATATTCTCATAAGTGTCAATAAAAAAGACCAAAACATGCACAAATTTCAAATAAATTGATTCATGCCTATTGGGTGGGTTGCTCCAATGTTGCACATCCACCACTGCTCACGCCTCCTTCTGTGGGCTATAGATGGAGTGTTGTATTTCGGAATGCACCATTCTAATATAGAAAACTGCATGTCCTTAGCTGAGTGACCTTTTCCAGTAAAATGTTTGGAAACAGGGGTCACTCTATTATCCATTGGTTTATTTACTGAGAGTTTGTGTTCATAGATTTGTGCTCTGATCGTCCTTCCTTTCTCACCTACATAATATTAATCACACTTTTTACATGTGATCAAATATACAATGTCGCTTAATTCACATGATATTAAGTTTGGGAGATTCTTGGGCTGGTATTTATCCCCACTAATTTTACAGGTAATTTCATTGATTTTAGTAATTATTGGGCAGTAATTACATTTACCCAGTCTTGTGCAGTGAGTGGGTATTGTTTTATTTTCGGCTCCATATTACTTGGAGAAAAAAGGCAGAAAATAGGTTCACATCTCATGAAAATATGGAAAGACTGCTAAAATATATATGTAGTTAACAAATAGATCTCTAATTTTACTTTTTACTATTATTTATATTTCCATCAATTATTTATCAAAATAGATGATATATATAATAGCACCATAATTAATGCAACATTATTAATTGCAGCTGAATATTAATACACGCATATTCACTTATATTTATTCACACTGGGACTAACTACATCACAAGTTTGGTACCAGTATTACTGAATATAAAACTATTACCATATTCATACAAAAGATAAATTTTTTAAAAATAAATAAACAATAATAACAATAAACTATTGCTCAGATAGTTTGTCTTTTTATATGCCTTCACTATAGCTGCCTTATATTTTGGTTTGTATCACTAGTTCAGTTATAACTACTTACACTGTATATACTAAAGTTTACCATTAAGGTATATATATATAAAATTATATTGAACTTCTGTATCTTTCTCATCTTAAATACAATTCCACAAAAGATCTAATTCAAACATCTATCAGTCCGGATAGTATTCGGGTGCCAATCAAAGGGTTCAACCCTCACCCTAGACAATACATTGGAAATTGCAGATGCACATTTATTGTCAAGGGAGCAAATGAAGTCGATGTCTGAAACAGATGTACATGCTATAAAATGAAGGATTCCACAAAAGCAACAGAGGAATCAAGGAAACTCAAAATCCAAGCAGCCAAATAGAGCCTCACGTATATGTCAAAGATGTGGCAGAAATCACAAGGCCACAGACCAGTGCCCTGCAAGAGGGAAAGAGTGCTACAAATGCAAGAAGAAAAACCACTTCTCATCCATGTGTAGGTCAAAGCCAGTTCACTCAGTTGAAGACATGGAAAATAACACACATGCTGATGAAGGTACAGAATATGAAGAAAATACAGAATTTTTTGGAGATATGGTCAAAAGAGGAGAAAACAAAAAAGTGTCAGCTTCAAGTTGGACACTGGAGCTGAAGTGAATGTGATGCCCATGACAGTCTTCAAGACCTTTCAACAGGTTGAGTTAAAACCAACTGAAGTCAGACTTACTTCATATACTGGTCAACAATTAGATGTTGCTGGGCAAGCTGAGTTTGAGTGTTCACACAAAGGAAAGCAGAGCAAACTGAAATTTGTTGTGGTGAAGACAAATGCAGTTCCCCTCCTTGGATTTAGGTCATGTCAAGAATTAAACTTGATCAAGGTTATCTTGGCAGTTGACAATGTCAAGCCAGAAGAAGAATACCAAGATGTGTTCAAAGGTATTGGGCTATTCCCTGGACAATATCACATCAAAATAGATGAAACTGTTTCACCAGTGGTCAATCCACCTCGCAGAATTCCGCAAGCCTTACACTCAAGAGTAAAAGATGAGCTGGACAGAATGGAAAAATTGGAGATTGTTGCAAAGGTAGACGAACCAACAGACTGGGTCAACTCCATTGTGATTGTTGAGAAACCACAGTCAAAATCACTACGTATTTGTATTGACCCCAAATCTCTAAATTCAGCCATCAAACGTGAACACTACAGAACCAGAACAATTGATGACCTCCTACACAAGCTCAAAGGTGCAAAGATATTCTCATAAGTGTCAATAAAAAAGACCAAAACATGCACAAATTTCAAATAAATTGATTCATGCCTATTGGGTGGGTTGCTCCAATGTTGCACATCCACCACTGCTCACGCCTCCTTCTGTGGGCTATAGATGGAGTGTTGTATTTCGGAATGCACCATTCTAATATAGAAAACTGCATGTCCTTAGCTGAGTGACCTTTTCCAGTAAAATGTTTGGAAACAGGGGTCACTCTATTATCCATTGGTTTATTTACTGAGAGTTTGTGTTCATAGATTTGTGCTCTGATCGTCCTTCCTTTCTCACCTACATAATATTAATCACACTTTTTACATGTGATCAAATATACAATGTCGCTTAATTCACATGATATTAAGTTTGGGAGATTCTTGGGCTGGTATTTATCCCCACTAATTTTACAGGTAATTTCATTGATTTTAGTAATTATTGGGCAGTAATTACATTTACTCAGTCTTGTGCAGTGAGTGGGTATTGTTTTATTTTCGGCTCCATATTACTTGGAGAAAAAAGGCAGAAAATAGGTTCACATCTCATGAAAATATGGAAAGACTGCTAAAATATATATGTAGTTAACAAATAGATCTCTAATTTTACTTTTTACTATTATTTATATTTCCATCAATTATTTATCAAAATAGATGATATATATAATAGCACCATAATTAATGCAACATTATTAATTGCAGCTGAATATTAATACACGCATATTCACTTATATTTATTCACACTGGGACTAACTACATCACAAGTTTGGTACCAGTATTACTGAATATAAAACTATTACCATATTCATACAAAAGATAAATTTTTTAAAAATAAATAAACAATAATAACAATAAACTATTGCTCAGATAGTTTGTCTTTTTATATGCCTTCACTATAGCTGCCTTATATTTTGGTTTGTATCACTAGTTCAGTTATAACTACTTACACTGTATATACTAAAGTTTACCATTAAGGTATATATATATAAAATTATATTGAACTTCTGTATCTTTCTCATCTTAAATACAATTCCACAAAAGATCTAATTCAAACATCTATCAGTCCGGATAGTATTCGGGTGCCAATCAAAGGGTTCAACCCTCACCCTAGACAATACATTGGAAATTGCAGATGCACATTTATTGTCAAGGGAGCAAATGAAGTCGATGTCTGAAACAGATGTACATGCTATAAAATGAAGGATTCCACAAAAGCAACAGAGGAATCAAGGAAACTCAAAATCCAAGCAGCCAAATAGAGCCTCACGTATATGTCAAAGATGTGGCAGAAATCACAAGGCCACAGACCAGTGCCCTGCAAGAGGGAAAGAGTGCTACAAATGCAAGAAGAAAAACCACTTCTCATCCATGTGTAGGTCAAAGCCAGTTCACTCAGTTGAAGACATGGAAAATAACACACATGCTGATGAAGGTACAGAATATGAAGAAAATACAGAATTTTTTGGAGATATGGTCAAAAGAGGAGAAAACAAAAAAGTGTCAGCTTCAAGTTGGACACTGGAGCTGAAGTGAATGTGATGCCCATGACAGTCTTCAAGACCTTTCAACAGGTTGAGTTAAAACCAACTGAAGTCAGACTTACTTCATATACTGGTCAACAATTAGATGTTGCTGGGCAAGCTGAGTTTGAGTGTTCACACAAAGGAAAGCAGAGCAAACTGAAATTTGTTGTGGTGAAGACAAATGCAGTTCCCCTCCTTGGATTTAGGTCATGTCAAGAATTAAACTTGATCAAGGTTATCTTGGCAGTTGACAATGTCAAGCCAGAAGAAGAATACCAAGATGTGTTCAAAGGTATTGGGCTATTCCCTGGACAATATCACATCAAAATAGATGAAACTGTTTCACCAGTGGTCAATCCACCTCGCAGAATTCCGCAAGCCTTACACTCAAGAGTAAAAGATGAGCTGGACAGAATGGAAAAGTTGGAGATTGTTGCAAAGGTAGACGAACCAACAGACTGGGTCAACTCCATTGTGATTGTTGAGAAACCACAGTCAAAATCACTACGTATTTGTATTGACCCCAAATCTCTAAATTCAGCCATCAAACGTGAACACTACAGAACCAGAACAATTGATGACCTCCTACACAAGCTCAAAGGTGCAAAGATATTCTCATAAGTTGATGCAAGATCAGGTTACTGGAATGTAAAGTTAAGTAAGGAAAGCTCATACTTAACAACTTTCAACACACCATTTGGCCAGTATCGATTTCTCAGGCTCCCCTTTGGACTAAAATCAGCTCAAGATGTCTTTCAAAAGAGGATCGATGAGACATTTCAAGATATACCAGGCATCAAAATAGTTGCAGATGACATCCTGATCTTCTCAACAACTATGGAAGAACACAATGCCATACTTAGAAAGCTATTTGACAAAGCTCATAAGTATGGAGTGAAATTCAATCTGGAAAAAAGCAGTTTTCAAATGGATGAAGTTCGCTTCTATGGACATCATATCTCGAGAGATGGTTTGAAAGCTGACCGATCCAAAATTGCTGCAATTACAGATATGAAGCCACCTGAATCAAAGAGTGAACTTCAGACCCTCTTAGGAATGGTCAACTTCCTGTCAAGATATGCACCAAACCTAGCAGATGTTGCTGCGCCTCTGAGACAGCTTGTGAAGAAGAATGTTCAGTTTCAGTGGCACAAAACATATGACAAGGTCCACAGTGAGATCATACAATTACTGTGTAAAGCCCCAGTGCTGACGTACTTTGACAGCTCCACAGATATTACAATCCAGTGTGATGCATCTGAGAATGGAGTAGGGGCATGTCTCATGCAAGATGAGAAACCAATTGTTTATGCATCAAAATCACTCACCGACACACAACAGAGATGGGCACAAATAGAAAAAGAATTATTTTCAGTTGTATTCGGCTGTGAGAAGTTTCATGAATATGTATATGGGCGCAATATACGAATTCAGAATGATCACAAGCCCTTAGAACCTATCTTCAATAAGGATTTGTGTAAAACTCCTCCAAGACTTCAGAGAATGTTGCTGAAGTTACAAAAGTATGACATCACAATGCAATTCACATCAGGAAAAGATGTACCGGTTGCAGATCTCCTATCACGAAAAAAGAGCACAAAACTGGATAGCTGCAACCAGAAGTTTCCCGAACAAGTTGAATATCATGTTCATGCTATGTACAGCCATGTTGCAGTTGCAGATGCGAGATTACAAGAGTTACATACTGCCTCAAAAGCTGATGCCCAATATCAATTGCTCTGCAAGCCAATTGAAGAAGGATGGCCAAATGACCACAAAGGCTGCCCAAAAGGGATAGCTGAATACTGGTGCATCAAAGAGGATCTACACATTGTAAACAGCTTAATCTTCAAAGGAAATAGGCTGGTTATGCCTCTGAACATGAGGAAATATTTTCTGGAGAAACTCCACACAGCACACCTTGGCATTGAGAAAACCAAAAGCAGAGCCCGCCAAGTAGCATACTGGCCAAGAATAGACAATGACATTGAGGTTATGATTAGTCACTGTTCTATTTGCCAAAGACACAGATTTTCCAACCAAAAGGAACCACTGATGTCCCATAAAATCCCTGAACTGCCATGGGAATGTGTAGGAACTGATTTATTCATGTGGAATAATGAACAATACTTGATTGTAGTAGATTATTACTCTCGATTCTTCGAATTTGAAAAACTACACACTCTCACAAGTCAAATAGTTATAAACAAGCTCAAGAATATATTTGCAAGACATGGAATTCCACAAACTCTCATCTCCGATAACGGACCTCAGTTCTCGTCTGAGCTGTTTACCAACTTTGCTAAGACATATGCCTTTACTCACAAGACCTCCAGCCCTCATCATCCCAAATCAAATGGATTGGCTGAAAAAGCTGTTGGGCTTGCCAAACGTCTGCTTACTAAAACAAGGGAAAGTAAAGGTGATATTTCACTTAATCTGCTGGAATACAGGAACACACCAATTTGTGGTTCAGCTTCACCAGCCCAGCTTCTTATTTGTCGAAGTTTGTGTTCAATTCTACCAGTGACCACCAAACATCTCGCTCAGAAGGTCCCAAATAATCAAGAGATCAGAAACAAAATCCTCAACAATCAGACAAATCAAGCTACATTCTACAACCGACAGGCCAAAGCACTACCATCACTAACTACAGGTGACCATGTTCATGTCCAGAAAGAAGGAAAATGGGACCCTGCTGTTATTACTCAAAAACATGATGAGAGATCCTACACTGTGAAAACCAATGATGGTGAATATAGGAGAAATAGAGTACATTTAAACAAATCTTTTGAGCAACCAGACAAAGAATATCACAGTACCCCAGTTCCACATCAAACCCAGGAAACATCAGATACTTTACCTAGTTTAAAAGTAAATGGACAGACTAAAACACGAAGTGGACGGATAAGCAAGCCACCAGATAGATGGTCCCCATGTCAATAATGTTAATAATATAGTAATCTAGGGTCACAAATGGACTTTAAAGGGCAGAATAATCCCTAGTGTGACCAGAAGAATATGGGCAGTCTACCCCAATTCCAATGTAGTTAATTAGGTTTTAAAAGAAAAATGTGCACAAGTTGCTATAAGTTTCAATACAAAGAATTTTTGATTTAAGAAAATTCTAAAAAAAAAGCAAGAAAGTCACTCCCTTATTTTGTGTATACCAGCTTTGAAGTAAAAACATACTTCAGTTTCATAATTTCAGGATTTTCACAGAAAGCAGACAGTTATAACAACCCACACATTTTTCTCAGAAATGACGCATTAAAATAGTTGAAATGCATGCAAAACTCTATAATTTTCCTTGATGACTGACTGAAGGAAACACCTTTGTTCTGATGCATTAAAACTGCTAACATGTACACTGTCAGAATATTTATAGCTCTCAGCTGATAAAACCTGTCAAACACATACAACTGATAACACAGAACATGCTTGCGAAAGTGGCATTTAGAATTCTGACTAGCCAGGCAAAGACTCTTTGTGAAAATAATTTTAATTAATTAATCCATCTTTTGTTTGATTTGTGAAAGTTTTAAAATAATATAACTATTATTTTTCTATTAAAAAGAGGGCATGTAATGATGTTATTCCATTCCCAGATTTTGTGTATGCCATTCTATTTGTATAAAACTTACAGTTACTATGTTTGTAACATAGAAATAAAGATGCTTTTTTGGCTCTATACGATTGTGAGATGAAGTAAAGAATTACTACAAATAATATAACTAAATGATATTCTATTCATATTGCTTCTTATACAAGTTTGAGGGGGGGCCACGGTGGCAGAGTGGTAACACTCTCGCCTCCCACCTCTGAGGCCGGGGTTCGATCCCCGTCACAGCCTCAAGTGGGAAAGCTGGTAGTTGCTTGCCGTTGATCAGCAGTTTGCAGTACTGAACCCTAACGAACTCTATGTCCTGGTTTCCTCTGTCCTTCCACCTACCCATCCTGATATGACCTGTACAGTTTTGAAAGCGACGTAAAACCCCAAATAAATAAATATACAAGTTTGGGTGTAATAAGTCATGGCAAAGCGGAACATTCCATATTTGGCACAGCAACAATATACAACAGTCAGAGCATAAAATCTAAGAGTATGCTTTTGGAATAGTCGTTTGTCACAAAGCATTGACATCCTGAGGACACATCAAGTAGGATAAAGTAGGAACTTCACCTGTCCTTTTCTCTTCACCCATATCCGTGTCCGTTATTGTCTGTACCCATGATACCATAGATCATTTGGTATGAAACAGTGAACTCACCCGTGTCCGTGATTAGGAAGGAAAAATTCGTTCTTCATGGACACGGACAGCAAGTACACTGTTTTATACCAAAAGATCTAGGGTATCACGGATACGGGCAATAACGGACACGGATTCGGGTGAAGAAAAAAGGACAGGTGAAGTTCCTGCTTAAGCCCAGCCATCTAACCCGCAGGATGATCTACCAGCTTTATATGAATAGTTATTATGTGGAGCAGATGAAAACTGCAGGAATTCACCAAGCAACAACGGACCTATAGAATAATTAATGCAACAATATTGTTGCATTGGCTGGACAGAGCAAGAAAATCTAAAGATGCAATATGACAAGGACCTACCCTGGGGGCAGAATTAGCGGGCATCTGTCAGTCCTTTGCAGCATTATCTATTGTTCTATGAACTTTATATTTGAGAGAGTGTTCAACAAATATCCAACAAATTAAACCAAATTTACATTGACATTTTTCTCAGAAATTTTTACCAACTTCAAAAAAATAAAAATTAATAAAATGAACCAAAGTACCAGTACTCCTCACCAAAAAGTCCTTGTCTTATCACTTATCAACAATTGGGAATATCCTAACACAAACAAATTACCAGAAAAAAGTGCCCATGTCTAATGTGGCTCCAAGTTTTTAAACTTTATGAAGTTTTAAATTTCAAGTTTAATTTCAAAATCTGCCTTAAGTGTCACCTGGCCCTTTTTACACCAACCTGCAAGTTTTTTTAAAAAAAAAGAAAATAAAAACTGATTCATTCACTTACTCAAGCACACAATCATTCATTTTTGTACGGATGGTGTAGAGCAGGCTTGTCTTGAAAATGACTTTTAGGTACTGGCAATAAAACTCCACTGCTGCTGCAATGGCTGTGTTGACGGCTGCTGTAGGGGCTCTGTTGGCTTTTTGGTGGCTTTTTCTGCTTGGTGGTTGGAAAAAAAGGTGGTGTATTGCTGTTGCTGGTTAGTATGATGGTGGCGTGTCATTCTGCTTGTAGCTTTTGACCGACTTGATTTTTCTGAAAAGTCTTGATGGGCCTCAGCTATTGTGTGCTGGTTCCTCTCCTATTGACAAAATGACAAACAATGGGTTGAAGTTCTTGGTTGGGCTGATTCAAATGTTCATGGCACTTCTTCATCAATTACTATATATAAAGTTTGCTGTACCCTGGCGACCCCTGGACTGTTGTGCTATTTATGAAACCTGGGCTTGTACTGGCTGGAGAACCTGGCCTGCTTGTGATGGTTGAATCATCTGTGTTTCAGAGGTTGTCATTATGTACAGCCTGTTATAAGCTACCAGCGGATGTGACTGTTCCTGAGTAAAGTGAGTCTGTGGCACATATACTGAACTGGCACTGGATGTCCAAGAAAATGCACTTTAACTTTCCCCAGGGGATATCCTTCCTGGCTTTGTTTTTGATCGAGCCCATTTGTCTTATCATAAAGTTTCTCATGGCCCTTCACAAAATTGACCATGGCCTCACCATAAACAGCACGGAAATTTGTGTCATCTTGCCCTTCTTCATTTTTCCCTGCAGCTCCAATCTCCATCTCACTCCTTTGTCTGTCTGTACTCTCTCTCTTCACCTGTAGTCCCTCCTCCCTGGGTGGCCTGTCCCTTTTCTCTGTCTGTTGCCTCATCCTCCCTCTCTCCTTCCTATGTAGCCTCTCAACTTCCTCCTTTGTAAAGTGGGGTTGCAAAATGCAAAATTGCAAAACATAAAGTACTGCAAAATGGAAAGTGGGCTTCAAGACTGTAAAGTTGCAAACATAAAGTACTGCAAAATGTAAGGTGTGTTTGCAAAGTAAAAAAAAGACGAAGCATCCTTAAAGTGTTTGCATATACATTGCAACTGCTGTTGTCAACTGATATCAACTGATGCAGCATACATTATATTCAGAACACTTACTTCAAAGGGAAGATTCCAAGAGCCCATTTTTCCAGCTTCTGCACAAGGAACACCAGATCCTTATGATCTAAGTCACTTTTAAGGAGGCTTTCTGTACACTCAGCATCAGAATCGATGTCATGCCCAACACCATGCTGTATGTACCTGTTATAGAAGTCACTTTCAGCAGCATTCCCCCCAGAGCCAAGAATACCAACAATGGGTTTAAAATATTTATTTCTTTAACAATTCTTCTATAAAGCACAATTTATATCAAATACTGTTACAGTTAAAACAACTTGCCATTCAAACCGAATGCCGATAATATTAATTTACACAGGAACATAATTGAATGATTCAAACATCAGTTAATCTTTACCATTTTAGCAAATCTACATAAAATGATTCAAACTTCAGTTAACATTTACCATTTCAAAAGTCTATTTGAAGATAAAGATTTACCATATTAAACGCATGTATTTAAAAGTGCTTCAAACTTTAGGCACTATTTGATTTATAATTTGAGCCATTATGTTTAGGACTGAGAAGGCTGGAGCAGGAATTAACCTAGTCAGAGTTGAAAAAGGTCAAAGGTCAAGATAGTTCAAGACCTGTCAGCAGGCAAAGGTCAAGCACCTGGGAAAAGCAATGGGGGGACCCATATGATGGTCCCCAGTTTAGAGAGTCATGTACCATAGTACTGGAATGTCCGGTCCAGCCCACTCAGTGGCCTTTGCAGATGGAAACGATATATACCATTGAAATTCCTGAAGGAAATGAAAATCGTATAAGACATGTGTGTGACTCCCATGTATCTAAGTATAGGAGGATGAAGTCTATAATGTAAAATGTAATTTGAAATAGGGAGATCTGATGATCTGGCCAAGAGAGTGTTCAAGGCTTGGCAAATGATATGGAAAATGAGGGAACAGGCCCAAAGACTTGTATTGAGATTATCAAAGGTGACTTCATCTGAAGGCTCATAAATGCAAAGGCATGGATATGTATAATTATTTGTATGAATGTTCTATAAATTAAAGAATGCCATTGGAATTTTTAAAATAATATTTCCTGCGTATTGAACCACAATTTACGATTGTTAAGATATGACCTGGTAATGGAATATTTCTACGCATTCAACATCCATAATGTCTTTTGGAGGAGTACTTCCGGCAAACCTAGCCCAATGAAGGGCTAACGGTAGTCCTATGCGACGCTCCAGATGAATTTCTTGTGTACTGTGTTTCCAGGTAGGCCAGTGAAGGGAAAGACAAAGGTCATAAACCTTTCATCCATGGTCTGTTTTTCCAAAATTGGTCTCCAAATTCAATATGTGGTTATCCCAAGGCCACTACTTCCCAATTGACCTAGCTGTTTAAAGTTTGTAGAGGATGAAACAAAGAATGTACAATTATTTCATCTGAACACCCCAATCCACTCACTCAAGTAACTACTCCCTGTTTGGTCCGTGCATTACGGGCCCCTATCTAACAATAGCAACTCAAGGAACAAGTTGTTCTGAGGTGCATCAACTTGTAAAAGTTATGTTAAAATTTTTAAAAATTACTTATAGCATTACATGTACTGGTGACACAATATTTCCAAGATATTTACAAAGTAATACAGTATGTATATAATAAATTTACTTGGCACATTATAACCACTTGCACAGCTAAGGTGACATGTATTACTGAGTATTATTCAATATACTGGCACATTACACATTTTAACAACATTGATGTGGCACAAGCTGTAGAATTATTGTGTCCATTGGTATAGAGGTTGGTGAAGTACTGGGCTGGAAGCACATGGAACTGCCAGCAGAGCAACTCGAAGTCACCAAGATGCACCTCAAATTTTGGGAGATCACATTGGTATGAAGGTATCTGAAAATACATATGTATACAACCAAGAGTATATGTGTCTTAATGTAGTCTTAGTAGGAAACACATGGGTGGGCACAAACATATAGATAATAACCAGGGTGGGTTTTTTGCAATGTCACCCCACTGGCATCTGAAGTTTGAATGGCAAGGTGAAATTATTAAACAGGGTTCACAATGCTGTGTGCAGTGAGGTGTGAAGAATTGTGTCACAAAGAGCTACTAAACCTCGGATGGGCTCCTAGGAATGAACTTGCTCACACCTACATGTGGGCATCCACATTCCCCCAGAGCCAAGAATACCAACAATGGGTTTAAAATATTTATTTCTTTAACAATTCTTCTATAAAGCACAATTTACATAAAACACTGTTACAGTTAAAACAACATGCCATTCAAACTGAAGGCCGATAATATTAATTTACATAGGAAAATAATTGAATGATTCAAACATCAGTTAATCTTTACCATTTTAGCAAATCTACACAAAATGATTCAAACTTCAGTTAACATTTACCATTTCAAAAGTCTATTTGAAGATAAAGATTTACCATATTAAAAACATGTATTTAAAAGTGCTTCAAACTTTAGGCACTATTTGATTTTATAATTTGAGCCATTTTGTTTGGGACCGACAAGGCTGGAGCAGGAATTAACCTAGTCAGAGTTGAAAAAGGTCAAAGGTCAAGATAGTTCAAGACCTGTCAGCAGGCAAAGGTCAAGCACCTGGGAAAAGCAATGGGGGGACCCATATGATGGTCCCCAGTTTAGAGAGTCATGTACCATAGTACTGGAATGTCTGGTCCAGCCCACTCAATGGCCTTTGCAGATGGAAACAATATATATCGTTGAAATTCCCGAAGGAAATGAAAATCGTATAAGACATGTGTGTGACTCCCAAGGAGCCAAACTAGCGTGATAGATGTTTTCTAAAAGTCTCAGCAACCGGAGAAGAGGAGGAGGGAGAAGAGCGTAGATATGCCCATACAGCATCACTTTTCCACGTACCGTGCACCTGTATATGTTCAAGCGGGACGCCATGCTGGAAAGCCCACGTGGAGGCAGCCCTCCTAAAAGTATGAAATGTGAGAGGGGGTAGTATTTTGAGCATGGAGGAAATTTGTTTGAGATGTTTACAAGCTGTGGAGTCAGTCAAAGGAAGTATGGTTCCTTTCTTATATATTCTGAATAATGGATCATTATCTGTGCCCGGCAAACATGTGAACATTGTCTTGAGTGCAGTCACAGGACATATTTCCGAATACCCCAGGCTTGGAATAGCAATTGTAAATGTATCTTTCCTGTTCTGCATATTTTTTGACCATTTAATAATTACTATGGCCCCGAACGATGTGAAAATGATATCTCCTCTGGCCAGATGTTTTGTAATATCAAATGTGTTGGGTGTATGAGGGAGTAAGTTGGAAAGGCGGAGGAATGAAAAGAAACTGAAAGAATACAAAGCCACGAATGTGACCTTGTGTTGCATTGTTTTTGCTAGTGCGATTATTGACTCCAATGTGGAAACTGTGAGGGTCGGGTTTATTTTGGGGGCAAATTGCCTATTAAGTTTCAAAGATTTGAAATATAGTGAGATTCTGTGATCTTGAGAGGCCTTGGTACAAAGTCCATGCATAATATGAAAAGCCTGCATGGCTGACATGTGATTTGCCATATTCGACTCAGACAATCGACACTTTGACAGATACTCTAAATGTGCTAATAGAATAGAAGGAGTGACCTGGAAAGTAGGCTGCCTAGCTGCCACCTGGAGAGAGATGAAATCCCTCCACATCCTGTTGTATTGTCTGAGTGTGGCAGGGTGGAAACCATCTCTCAATCTTTCTGTAGCCAAGAGGGCAAGCTGGGCCACCGGGCCAAGCAAATCTGGAAATAAACATAAATATTATATAAACATAACAGGTAGGCACCTGGGTTAGGGGTGCAATAAGAGGGCATAAACTCACACAAATATGTTGATACCCATTGGGTGAAGGGTGGGGAAGGCCCAGATATAAAATAGTTCCTGTCTTTTACGTTTAGTGGAGGAATCTGGGTTGTTGTCCCCCCATCCATTGAACAATGCTGAACTCCATATTTTTGACACTATGCTTGGGTTGAGTGAAGTGTCGTGGGACAGGGGTTGAATTTAAAGCATTGAATTTCTGAACCCTTCTGTAGTGTTCATACAGTCTCTGTCTAATTGGTCTTTTGGTCTCCTATGTATTGGAGGCCACATTCTCAGGTGGGTATTTGTCCCTACTAGTAGATTGTCTCTCAGATGATGGAGAGGCGATTCTCTTTCTTTTGGTGTCTTTGGTGGGTCCCTTGCCAGCTTCTCTCAATTTATTTGAAGCTGCTTGTAGGATTTGCCAAAGTCTCACTGCTCATCTTACTAGCTGGAATGGGGGTTCCAGTAGTTGGAGTGTTAAAAGCTGTGTCATGATCCACTATAGGTAGCTGATAGTGGCTACCAGGGTACTTTCACTGACATTTATGATAACCCAATGAAAATAAAACAATAAGTACTTGAGTCAGTGAAGAGTAGGTCAAGACTTTAAATCTCTGCCTTATATTCACAGTGTAATGTGTATGAATACTTCGATCTGAATTATGTCAGTTCTCATCAGAGGCTGTGAGTGGGATAGGGGGATCACCTGAAGTGTGATTATAGCATCCTCTCAGATCCTCAGGATCAGATCCTGAGGATCAGATCCAGGGGATCAGATCAGATTTTTGTATCTGACTTAAAATAGTGAAATTATCACTTTAAATTGACCAATAATATTTTATCTGTAATTTTAAGTCATATTTATCAATAAGTTATTTTACTAACTGATGAATGGAATAGTTATTATACTATCCATTAAATACAATCTTAAATACAAGGATCAGATCCTGAGGATCTGAGAGGATGCTATAATCACACTTCAGGTGATCCCCCATCCCACTCACAGCCTCTGATGAGAACTGACATAATTCAGATCGAAATATTCATACACATTACACTGTAAATATAAGGCAGAGATTTAAAGTCTTGACCTACTCTTCACTGACTCAAGTACTTATTGTTTTATATATGATAATTTTTCAGTAGGAATGGAAATGTTCTTATTCATTATATCCACTAATATGCCCAAACAAACTGCGGACTTGGTTGGGGGAACCAGTTTCGAGCTGGTTATTTCTACACCTAGGTCCAGGAGGAGTTCTTGTAGAAATTTGAAAGATTTAAGTATTTTGTGTGGCAGGCCGACATAGATTAAATCATCTATATAGTTAAACAGGTTGTTGAAACCATGCTGCTTCATTATAAACTGTATCGCATCTGAACAATGCTGAAAGAAAACCAATCCGAGTCTGAACCCAAAAGGCAGAGTCCCATCAATGTAATAGTCCTTATGCTTTATACCTAGCAAATCCAGATCCCCTGGATCGATCCTCAAATGACGGAATACCCTACTTATGACTATTTTATATATGAGGGCTTGTGGACCAAATTCAGAAAGTATTTGGGTGATATGATCTAAAGAAAGGTAACGTAGGGTGAAATATGATCCAAGGAATTTATTTTTAGCTAACTGAAAGGCCAACTTAGGCCAACTTAGGCCAACTGAGGTACATGATGGTATGCTTTTTATCTGAGTTTTGCTTATCTCGGACCATCAGCGGTGAAAGATGCAATAGGAATGGTTTTTCGGTGAAAGGGCCATGCATGGCATGATATGAAATTTCTTCTGCAATATAAACTATCAATGTGCTGGGTATTATCAAAAGCCGAAGCATGATTGGTTTCTGTGGATTCTAGTGCATTTTTTCTATCAAAGTTCAAGGGAAATCCAAACTCTATTAAGTCTGGAAGTTGGTTATTCCAAAAATCCCTAAGGTGAAAGCGCCACCTGTGAGGTTTGAGTTGTGAATTAACGGGAATTCTATGACCTAGAAAATTAGGTAGGCCAGACTGTCTAATCATTGTATGTGAACTGTATATATCCAGGATAGTCTCCCAGTTAACCGGTTTTCCTGTGTATGACTGCATTCCCGTTTGCGGTACAAAGCCGAAAGCGTCGCTGTTTTGTTTGATGCATGCCCTGAAGTCTGCACAATTGTACCTATCATAAAATATGTGATCTGGTATATCCCGTGCCAAACTAATTGGACTATTAAGGTCTTGTGTCTCCTCATGACAATGATAGAATTTAGCATCACATGCTGTACCAAGATCAAAGTTATTCATGTATTCTTGGTCATGTTGCATACTGCGGATGTTGCCTTCCCCATCAAAAGACCTGATTTTGTTTTTATTCCCCACCAAAGATTGTTTTTGATTGGCCATTATGGCTGCACCATCCGTGTTGTTTTTGGCTGAGTGAAAGAACTCCTTTGTGGAGCCGGTATTGGCTGCTTGTTTGCTAACCTGTTCTTGCTTTGCGTTACCAGCAAAGGCAACTTCTATATTGCCCTGTGTCTGTGACTCAATACAACTCTGTCTAGATTCCTCAACCGTTTCTAAATTCTGAAGGGCTTGAAAGCGATTTTCTAAGATGATTTCATCTTGGTACTGTTTATCTACATGCATACATACCCATGGCATGTGATCTTTTTTATGAAACTGCTTGTGAATATGTAAAACACATTCAGGTACAGCAAAGAATTTTTTTCTTGGAATATAGCATTTTTTGATGTAGTTTTGTGCTTGCTTCACAATACGGGGAGCCGGTTTTCTAAGTACATCCGCATAAGATTCTGCTGAAGTGACCAGTCTGAATGCTTTTTGGATGAGAAACCAAGCAAAAGCTGTATGTTTTGAAACTGTAATTTCTTTCTCATAAGACACGGAATCTAGACTGGTGTTGTAAATATGACGTGAAGAAAACATCTGGGTACGAGCAAAACTGCTCGCACCCGAAGTTACACATTTCTTGTATGCTTTTTGTGTTTGTTACGACATTCTATTTCCGGATGGGAAATTTGTTCCCCCGATATAGCAAAACATGAACTACATATATGTTTGTACAAAGTACCACGCGTCTCATGAGTTTTCTGATGGACGCAGGAGCCTTGATTAAAGAACTGGCATGGCATACTTTTTGTAGCCTTGACATTGGATTTTTTTGCAGTGGAATGTTGTTGAAAAGCATCACATGCTGTACCAAGGTCAATGTTATTCATGTGTTCTTGGTCATGTTGCATACTGCGGATGTTGCCTTCCCCATCAAAACACCTGATTTTGTTTTTATTCCCCGCCAAAGATTGTTTTTGATTGGCCATTATGGCTGCACCATCCGTGGTGTTTTTGGCTGAGTGAAAGGACTCCTTTGTGGAGCCGGTCTTGTTCAGGGTATTGGCTGCTTGTTTGCTAACCTGTTCTTGCTTTGCATTATCAGCAAAGGCAACTTCTATATTGCCCTGTGTCTGTGACTCAATACAACTCTGTCTAGATTCCTCAACCGTTTCTAAATTCTGTAGGGATTGAAAGCGATTTTCTGAGGTGCTTTGATCTTGGTACTGTTTATCTACATGCATACATACCCGTGGCGTGTGATCTTTTTTATGAAACTGCTTGTGAATATGTAAAATAGATTCAGGTTCAGCCAAGAATTTTTTTCTTGGAATATAGCATTTTTTGATGTAGTTTTGTGCTTGCTTCACAATACGGGGAGCCGGTTTTCTAAGTACATCCGCATAAGATTCTGCTGAAGTGACCAGTCTGAATGCTTTTTGGATGAGAAACCAAGCAAAAGCTGTATGTTTTGAAACTGTAATTTCTTTCTCATAAGACACGGAATCTAGACTGGTGTTGTAAATATGACGTGAAGAAAACATCTGGGTACGAGCAAAACTGCTCGCACCCGAAGTTACACATTTCTTGTATGCTTTTTGTGTTTGTTACGACATTCTATTTCCGGATGGGAAATTTGTTCCCCCGATATAGCAAAACATGAACTACATATATGTTTGTACAAAGTACCACGCGTCTCATGAGTTTTCTGATGGACGCAGGAGCCTTGATTAAAGAACTGGCATGGCATACTTTTTGTAGCCTTGACATTGGATTTTTTTGCAGTGGAATGTTGTTGAAAAGCATCACATGCTGTACCAAGGTCAATGTTATTCATGTGTTCTTGGTCATGTTGCATACTGCGGATGTTGCCTTCCCCATCAAAACACCTGATTTTGTTTTTATTCCCCGCCAAAGATTGTTTTTGATTGGCCATTATGGCTGCACCATCCGTGGTGTTTTTGGCTGAGTGAAAGAACTCCTTTGTGGAGCCGGTCTTGTTCAGGGTATTGGCTGCTTGTTTGCTAACCTGTTCTTGCTTTGCATTATCAGCAAAGGCAACTTCTATATTGCCCTGTGTCTGTGACTCAATACAACTCTGTCTAGATTCCTCAACCGTTTCTAAATTCTGTAGGGATTGAAAGCGATTTTCTGAGGTGCTTTGATCTTGGTACTGTTTATCTACATGCATACATACCCGTGGCGTGTGATCTTTTTTATGAAACTGCTTGTGAATATGTAAAATAGATTCAGGTTCAGCCAAGAATTTTTTTCTTGGAATATAGCATTTTTTTATGTAGTTTTGTGCTTGTTTCACAATACGGGGAGGCGGTTTTCTAAGTACATCCGCATAGGATTCTGCTGAAGTGACCAGTCTGAATGCTTTTTTCGGGGGTGAAACCAAGCAAAAGCTGGATGTTTTGAAACTGTAATTTCTTTCTCATAAGACACGGTATCTAGACTGGTGTTGTAAATATGACGTGAAGAAAACATCTGGGTACGAGCAAAACTGCCCGCAGCCGAAGTTACTCATTTTTTTGTATGCTTCTTGTGTTTGTTACGACATTCTATTTCCGGATGGGAAAATTGTTTCCCCCGGTAGCAAAACATGAACTACATATATGTTTGTACAGAGTACCATGCGTCTCATGAGTTTTCTGATGGACGCAGGAGCCTTGATTAAAGAACTGGCATGGCATACTTTTTGTAGCCTTGACATTGGATTTTTTTGCAGCGGAATGTTGTTGAAAATTATTTGTGTAAGGTAGGTGTCTCTGGGCATTTGCCCTCCTGATCTGATCGATCTTATCGGTCTGAGTGTAATCTTTGATTTCGCCTTGTTCCATCCAGCAAACGAGTATGGCATGGCTGGCCTTTGCCGCATCTCAACTGAAGTCATTGGCACCGTCTAGAAGAGAGATTGAATAGTCCAACATACCTCTCTGATTGTCAAGATTTTTCTCATCTCGTATGATGCGGCAAAAGCCAGCCATCCATTGAGTTATAGACAAGTGATCATAAGACACCCGTTCTTTGCTCGATCCTGACAAGACGTATTCGTGGGGCCATTTAACCCGATGTGGTACTATGATCTCTATTGGGCCTCCCCTCAGTGACTTTTGTTTAATACCTGACTTATCTGCTTCTGACACCTCTCTGAGCCGTTTTTCAACCTGCGCCTGCACATCATATTCTGCCTTAGAACCTCAAGTTGTGGTATGTCTTGGCTGATTGTGGCTTGCATATGCAGTTTGAATCAATGCCAATGGGGTTAGGTGCTTTAAGCATGGCAGTATTTGTTGCAATTGCACTGTCACTGGTTGTATGGGCTGTTTGAGTAGTACTCTGTGAAGCTTTACCTTTTTTTGTTTTTTTTTTTAAATTTTTGTGGGGTCTGCAGTCTTTTTGCATTTTGGTTTTTCAATTTTTTCTAAACGCTGACTAATGTTGGTTAACTGTGCCAATATTTGAGCATTTATTATTTGTTGTGTAACACAATCACTGGTGGGTTTGTCTTTAGGGCTAGTGCTACCAGGATTGTCTTTCTACTCCGTTTGCTCAGTACCTGATTGGTTTATTACATCACTACAGTTCAAGTCCGATTCTCATCCGTCCGTGTCCAAACCATTTTCTTGATTGGATTTGGATTTGCTGACTAACGCTCATCAATCTAGCGAGAAACTTGGGATCATCTGCAAACTGTAGACTGGCTCCGACATTATGGCTCAGTACATGTAAAGCAGACTCAAACAGAGTAAATAACCTCTATACTTGTACCTGCATAAGTATTAAATACTACAATACTTTTCTTTTAAGTTTGGATTAATTTTTGATTAATAAATTTCTATTTAAAAGAAAATATTTTTAAATAAAATATGATAAATATTAGCAGATGAATCTACTCATTAAAATATTACATATGTGTGGTAACGGTATTGATATGTACTTTACACATGTGCAATAACGGTATTTCACTATGAATGTTTTCAAACACATATACATCAACGGTAACCACAATACACACAAATCAATATATATATGAATAAACAGTAGCTAAGAACATACATTAGTTTGATATGTGCGGTAATGGTAAATCAAAACACATATCAGGTTACCGATAGTACATATATCTCATAACGGTACAAATGTGAAACAATTATAATATTTTAAATAAAACAACTTGAATTAAAATACTAAGATAAAGTAAAATAAATAAAACAAGTTCCTATGACTAGAAGATTCAATATGTCTGCCAATGTTGTCTTTTTTTGCAATGTCACCCCACTGGCATCTGAAGTTTGAATGGCAAGGTGAAACTATTAAACAGAGTTCCCAATGCTGTGTGCAGTGAGGTGTGAAGAATTGTGTCACAAAGAGCTACTAAACCTCGGATGGGCTCCTAGAAATGAACCTACACCTACATGTGGGCACGCAGACCCTGCAGTCTGACCAATATCCTGAGTATACCAATATTTGATATTATGAACACATGGTTTGCAGCACTTACTTTGAAACTTTACATTTTTCAGCCCCACTTTATTTGCAACATTGATCATTTTTTTCAACTTTACATTTTGCAACCCTACTTTGCATTCTGCAGCACTTCAGATTTTGCAAGTTTGCAAATTTGAAACCCCACTTAACATTTTGCAGGACCATCAGTCAAGTTCAGGCCATCAAGCCAAGCTCAATGATGCCCAGAGGACAGTAACAGCCCAGGGGACCACAGTCTTCATACGTAGTTGTTGAAGAACAACACCCTGGCACCTCGAGACTGCTACATTTCACCATCAGCCCAAGAAAGGCCTTTCCCCCACCGTCAGGAACCTTTGTCACAGGTGAACAAAGTGCACACAGCCTCTCAAGACTATCCAGAATTTTTTGGTATCTACAGTAATTCAGTATCAGTAGATGGAAATATCTCAACCGTTTTCAACAAGTGACCTGTATCAAAATGCCACCTATCCACAAATCAGTAAGAGCCTCAGCAGCAGCCAGCTCAGCAGTCATTTGACCCCAAACAGCAGCAGTAGACTTACTGCACCTACCTACAATCGGTCCTTTTCAGGACGACTATTGTAACATGTCCTTTTTCAGGACAATTGCTGATTATTAGGTCCTTCTCAGGACCACCTGAATCTTCGCAAAACAAATAATAATCTGAAAAAGGGGAAAATCCAAAAACAAGAAACATAACACTTCTCCACACCAAACATATAATCCCCAAACACCAAAAAATGAGTGACTGAAAATTTGAAGCTAAAAATTTTAATAATTTAAAGATGTCCTTCACAGATTTGAACTTTGAAAAAAAAATAAAATGTTTTTTAAAAAAAAAGAACTTGGCAAAAGAGACTTTGGCCAAAGAAAAATAATAAAAATCTGGCGAAAAATGAAAAAAAAAAAAACACAAAGCAAAACTGACACTTTTGCCAAAAACCATTGGAAAAAATCGAAAACACTTTGACTTTTAAGATTCTTTAACATTAGGGAATGATTTCGACCTTTGGATCCAACTTAGGGAAACTTTTGGTGTTATAAAAAGATTTTGATACTTCAGAAAATTTTAATCTAGAAATATCGTGCCCAGGGTAGTTGCTTGTCACATGTCAGATCCTGTCCTCCTGCCCAGCCTATGCAACAAGATGATTGAAGTAATCTTTCAGTAGGTCTTGCTAATGTGTTGACTCCCTTGAAGGATTTCTGTAGTTGTTATCAGGCACATGCACTACATGTTCATTTTGTAGAGCTGCAATGTGATCTGCTGGGGTGGATGTCCTGAATGCTCTACCCTGCTGTGTCTTCAGTATTATATGAAAGTACTATAAATATTAAAACCTTTATCCTGTATTGCATTGTGCACAGTAAGATCCTGAATCTGCATGACAGGATAGCAAACGCATTCTCTACAACTCTCCTGCCTCTAGAGATTCTTTATTTTAACATTTTATCTTGTGGTGAATCAATGGTATATCCCATATAATATATGTATTTTTGAACCAATTTCAACACTGTTACATTAAATTACTTACATTGTAGACCCATCAGGCATGAACAAAATCTCACTTAAAATAAAGATATGACACCATGTAGTTTTCTACATAATTTACAAGGCATTCAAAATTCGAAGCAAATAAAAATAAGAAAATTTTCTGATGATGTTACAAGTCAAGATGATGTGACAATGGGTTACCTTAGGTTCATGCATACAATCAGTGGGCTTATATAGAATAACTAAAGCCCGCTGAAAACTGGAAGTGCTGTTTTGAATTTCTCGATTGTATATTGGTGCTAAAGTCATATGCTTTTAAAGCATCTCCCAATTTTCAGATTGTGAATTCAAACAGTAATGATGCATGATATCATAGCATCTTGTGATATCACTAACATGGACAGTGTATACGGCAAAAAGAATGGGGCCTAGCATCGACCACTTGAGACCTTGTTATCAATGTGGACAATCAACCATCTGTTTTGAACATTTAAATCTCCAATAATTAAGACTTCTCTGCTCAAGACAGCAATCTAATTGCAGAAGTTGGTGAAATCCTCAAAGAAATCCCTCATCTTTAATCCATTCTTTGGACTGGGTTGGGTGCAATAGATGTCAATTATGTTCGATTGTTTGTTTGATATATTGCATTTGCATTCAAGTAACCCAAATGTTTGGTATGACAGCTTAAGACAGGGTTTAATTCTAATCTGTGATTGAAAAACAGTCCAACTCCACTACCAGTGCCTGTAGTTCTAGGAACATTGAATAAAGTTATATCCATGTGGCACTAAGTCACCAATGACATCCAGGTCACTGTTTTATTTAAGCCAAGTTTCAGTAAAAGCCTCTATATCTAGGTTCTTATCAGTAATATAGTCACAGAGCTGTATGACCTTATTTCTCACATATCTTGTGTTTACCACTAAGATGTCAATTTTAAGAACATCCTTTTGGAATGATTGGAGATTAACTGGCACAAGATTATCACTATTAATAGCTTTCTGCTTAATACTTCTGCAGGTAGCAGATGAGAATAATGTTCAACAATTCCTTTTTGTAGTTTTTATGTTTTCCACCTTTGGGCCCCCTTTTTGTTTGAGGTTTGCAGCAAATATCCAGGCCTCTAATTTGATGTGACACTACCCTAGGTAATCTTGCTCCACTGCAGTAATTATGGGACTTTAGTGTATCAGATAATTAGTTTAATTTAGTGAATGAATGGCAATACATAACTACATCATGCAAATGCCTAAAATCAATTAGGCAAACTACACAAGAAAAATGTTACAACTTGGCATGAACAAGTAAATTGGATACTTGTAAGTTGATTAGATGCACAAAAACCTAACATAATCAGCACATAATTAACAATTAATTAATTTAAGTAGAATGATTTTTACACGGGAGATGTTCACATTTTAAACTCAGATAACACATAAATACACCAGTTCCAGATAACAATGAAATATCCACTACGATGCTTGTGTGCTACTTTACACTATAAGGTTAAGAGCTGGTAACAATATGGAATATATGCACGTGAAAAGGGTATCAAGGCTTCTACCACTGGCTACACTAACAATATATTACATAACATAACTTGATCATCAACGTTACACTCAAAAGTCTCACAAGATAATCCCTGGCTGGAATAAATATGTTAGAAGCAGTCATGATGCTGCTAGAGAGGCTTTCCACCTCTGGAATCAATTTGGATGTCCCAGAATCGGCCCTGTAGCTGCTCTCATGAGGAGAACATACTACCCCACTGGTCCACTGAGAGCTCAAATGAAAGTACAATAGCTGATACTATTGTTGAACTTTTTGTAACACATGTAGCTCAAACAAAGTAACCATATTCTTCTCTCGATTTTTAAGTCTCTGAATACTTATGAAAATGAGGCAGATATTCAAAAAGCATTAACCCTGACACTGATGTAGTAATTTTAAATGGTGCAAATGGTTAAGCACTTAGAAAAATGACTTTTCATTCTTTACAAGAATGAGATTTATGAACCCTCATGGAAAAAGTGGGTTTATTACACCCAGTTAATTATTTAACAATAAAGTTTTGCAATATCATTACTTGTCATGTATTTGATGCTTTTTTGCCCCTTTTAGTTAGAAAAGTAATTAAATGACCCCTACTGATGATGTGATGTTTTGTGTCTGGTTGACTAACATGTTTATCTATTAGAATACACTAGCGGATCCAGGGAGGTGGGGAGTTCATGGGGTTCGAACCCCTCTTTAAAAATAATGTAAAAGGGTTCAACCCAAAGTATAAAATTATTTCTTGAGAGTGGTGTTAAATTTACAGGAACTGGACTATATTTTTACCAATTTTTTTTTCCCCAAGGGGGGCATGCCCCCCGACCCCCTTAGTTATAATATGTCTGATGTGAACCTCCACCTTACTCAATGTGAACCCCCACCTTACTTAAAGGCTGGATCCGCCCCTGGAATAGACAGTCTTCCTTTTAAAAGAAACTTCCTTATATACAGTGAGTGAATCAATTCCCATAACCATACTCTACGACATAAAATCTAGAATGGGTGTTATAAAATTTCGTTAGTTTGTAAAAGAAAACAGAAAGGTAAGTATAAATTTAATTTTCAGGCATGGGCCTGTTTATGTGAGTTTTGAATTGACCTGAATGTACTGATTATACATCCATTTTAAGAACAGACATAAACCATTAATCAACTAAAATAACTTAAGTAATAGGTTTAATATAACAACATAAGTTTATAGCAAAATATTGACCTCAAAGTGGGTGGTCACCAAACACAGGTATTCATTTATGTAATACTACAATCCTGCACGGTCCTTCAAGCTTTCCACAATCGACTTCCAATAAGGTCAAGGTATCAATAATTACCCAATAAGTTTTGGCAATTTGGTAAAGAAATCCACCATACTCCACAGGGCTGGCTGGGTTTTGGTTGTGAGTGGTGTGGGAATGACTGTCGTAAATTAACACATTGTGAGTCCCGTGGAAGTTTGTGATTGCCCACACATTGTAATCATTCCATCTGAACAGAAGAATTATTTCCTCTTTTTGCAAACTCATGATCTTAGATGCTAAAGTGTAGACAATAGTTTCAGAATTTATTTCCTGTTCTTCTTTAATCTGATATTCTAAGTGACTGGTGATCATTGTAATATCATTGACATCTAGCTTTACAAATCGTTTGCCGTAGTTAGCGCAATACAAATTGATGCCATCTTGAATGGAACTTGACAACATCTGGTATGCCAGTGGAGGTAGAGTTCCATTGGCTGGATTGTCATCAATGAAGGACTTAATTGGAAGATAAGGATTTCTCAAAACCTTTTCAGCGAAATCAAAAGTGATCAAACCACAGGCATTTGGACGTGGGCTGTAGTTGGGCATTCCAGTGGCAGAAAGACTCTTGTGCAGCTTAATAACAAACTTAGCTGTAGATCCAGTCAAGAAGTACTTTTCATCCACAGAACAATGCACACGTAATATGTCACCATATCTCAGAGTCCAGTCAAGTTTCCTGTTAAATAAAGATGAAAGTAACAGCATTGAACTTTTGGCATAGTTAACCACCCAGCCTAAAAAAAATCTCCTCTCCAGAGGGGAGGGTTTTCAACACTGGAGGGAGGATTTTCTAAGGATATTTTTCCACCTTAGGTAAAAACTAATTGATAAATACTAGTGATCTCAACGGGGTAGCCAATCACTGAATATCTTACCGAATACTAAATCAAATCCTAACATTAGTGCTTCCAATATCGCCCATATTGGCCAACTGAGTTCCGACTTGTCCCGACTTCATAAAGTCACTTCAAAAGGAAACTATTCTGTTAAAATGTACAACAATATTGTTTTTGACCTCACCTTTGTACACTATTTATATTCTCTTATTTATCTTTTATTTTGTTTGCTTATGCATTGCCAAATGCAGAAACACTTTGAAAATAATCAGAATGTTAAAACACTTATCTAATTCCAACAACATAAATGCTGTGTATTGTCCATATCGTGTCATGTATTACTTGAATAAATAAAAGTACAATGTTTCACACAGTATTTTATGACTTTGATTCAATACAATTAACTTATTGAGAAAAAAATAGACGCGATAAACTACATTTGAGCCATGGTTAATGTTTAACTTGTAGGTCATGTGATTCTATTTTATGGAATAAACAACAGCGTCTTGAATGTGTAGAAGTCTTTTTTATAAACATTTCTTCCGGGTCCTGGTGTTTTGAATGCTGTGCACTATCTTTTATTAACGTCTCAATTCCTAAGATGGTAGGTATTTCACATTGATGCGTATCTTTGTTGCATAAAAATATGCTAAATCAATTGTTGCATGAATTGAACTGAGTTTTCTGCATACATTATATTTACTTTGATTTTTACGTCGCTTTCAAAAATTTATAGGTCATATCACGATGGGTAGTTTTAAAGACACAGTAAACCTGTAAAAACAGTTGGTCAAATTCTTCATTGTAAACTACTAACCACTGGTAAACAACCACCAATTTTGCCACATAGGGTCCAAAGTTTGAACCGAAGACCTCAGAGGTCAGAGGCAAGTGGTTTCCCCTGCATCTACATGGCCACTGTGTGTAAATTACAACAAAAGCCAATAGATTTATGAACCATCTGGCAAATGTTTATTGCGCAAGTCTATTCTGTTCATCATGGGTGTGCCTATTGACATTCAATTAATAAATGAACAGTACAACACGCTTTCTGGTTTTAAAAGGTTTTGATGCCCAAAGATGATTATATTGCCATAATTGGGGAGCTCAAGATTACAAACCGTGACTCTGGAAATAAGAGTTAACTGTTCTGTGGGTATTATAAATACTATGGTGTGGGGATGTTTAGAAGCTGATCAAGAAGAGGCAGTTCCCCACAGATCTACTCAAGCATTTTGTAACTTTTGATGATACTTTTGACACCACAAAGCACGTTGTTCTTGCAACAGGACATGGTGGTCATGACAGAGTTATTAAGGAACTTTCAAGACATATATTACCATTACTAATAATTGTGTTGTACTTCACAAGTCTCTCTGCATAGAATGAAGGTAGTTGTAAAAATATAAAATAACCCGCATTTGTCTCCAAGCATCTTCTGTTAACGCTCACTGGTTAACAAGTTGAGGTTTTAGATAGAAATTATTCAAAATAGTTAAACCCTTTTCTGTGAATCATACTTTTTGTTAAAATAATATTAATATTACACATTACACAAGGAGATCTGCGAGAGATGAATAAAAATATTGGTTTAACCTTAGAACAAATTACCTACGAACACATATATAGTCCATAGAAGTTTTTATCTATTTTACAATTTTTTAATTGAAAATATTATATTAAATCTTTGTAATTGTATTACATCATTCTACACGTATGTTTCATCAGGATATTCATTACCTAGCCAAGACTTCCTTCTCTTGCTTTAACTCATTGTAGGCATTTTCCATGTCCAGTCTCTCAAACCATCGTTTGGCAGATATTATGGCTTGTATCTCTGCTTCACAGCACATGCATTCAATGTCATTGCAGCTACACATCTGTCATGATATATTGAAAAGGTCATAGACCAGGAACTGTATTATTCAACAATGCTCAGACTGCCCCTAACTTGGAGTGTAAGTTTTTCTCAAGCTTTACTAACTTAGAAAAATATTTGGATCTCAGGTGGCCTTAGCAAAGTATTGTTGTAGAATACCACCGAAGCATTCACTTTGATTGCAAACACATTTGTGACATCATATTAAAAGCCATGAAAGAACATGTATTTTGTGCCATTGCACTCAGAAAACCTGCCATTAAAGTCCTGAAGAATAAGAATTACAATCATACACCTGAAATAGCATGAACAAGTCACCAAACATTCCCCGTGATTGTAATCACAAACCCAATATGATATATGAAAAAAGAGGTAAAGTAAAGTGTTACTGGGGATAACATCTGGTGTAGGGATTTGTCAACTGAGACTTAGTATGTAAACCATCCATGTTACATAATCATAAAAAGTTGTTTAAAACCTAGAATTGCAATGCTACTGGTGTTTACTTAATGCAAAAAGATTAAATTAATATACCACAAATGAAGATCCACTATGAGCGTTAGATTTAAGCTCCTACTAAGGAGATGCTATTTTATTATAAATATACAGTGATGATGTTACTTTTGTCCTATTTATTGTTTTAATTAGGATAAATTTTCCCAATAGGTTTAAAAAACATAAGTATTAAAATGAAAACTGCCACAAAAAAGAAATAAAATTATATAAGTACCTGCTAAGAGCAGTGTACATCTATGGTTTTCAACTACTATTTTAATAAAGAGATAATAAATGATAATGTTACTGAATTTTGGCATGATCCCAATTCTTACCAACTAACTCTGTTCAAGGGATTTTAGTCTCACTTGTTAGCGGGGGTCCCAATGGACACAAGTATACACCAAAATTACCCATGTGTATCACTCATTTTGTTTCAAAAATAAACTTTCTTTGGCACATGTGTAGTCTGTCATGTCATAAATTCTTCAACTATTTACCGGTGGTCATTCCAGCCATTCCAGCTATAGGTGGATCATGCCCAATATACTGGTGATGTATTCGTTATAGAAGAAGTAAGAATTGACCACTAGAAAATTATTTCATAAACTCACTTGGTAATTTACATATTCCAGCTTTAATGTCATAAAGTACAGGACATCATGGTTGTGACTGTCACTCTCTCATATTTTCAAGTACATACTGGTATTTCAATCAAACCTAACTATAATAAATGTCAAGAAATAAAAATCTCAATTAAAACATTTCTCTATTTTCTATGCTATATATTTGGGTATAGCTCAATAACAATAACAAACCAATAGACAAACAAACGGTCAGAAAATAATAGATCCTTAGTGGAAGTAACTGATATAAATTAATCTTACCTTCCATTTACCTTCTGGGTCACTGGCATCACCTTTGCCCTGAAAGAAAGAAAAGACGAAGATAGTCAATGTCATGTAATATGTTCCTTTTCAAGTGCTTAATATTCATCATGTTGTAGACTCTAAGGTGTTAGAATCATAGGAAAGAATGAAGCAGGACCGAGAGACATAGCAGGCTGGTACCACTGATGCCAAAGAGACTGATGGCTTTTGGAGGCAAGGCTTTACTAAAGAGGTATGGCTTCATTTTGCATCTGAAAGAAGAGAAACGGATGTTTGGATTTCCTAGGGAAGACCGAATATCTATTTTGTGTACTTAAAAAACGATTCTCTTTGTTGTTTTCAGTCACGTGAGGTACAAAGATAAAGATTTGTAAAAATAAAGAGTTGTAAAGATTTTCCAGATATTTTTATTAATTGCTTTTGAACCAATTTCTGTCTAATAGCTCAATTAGTATGATGATTTGATATTTTTAAAGGGACCATTCCATTTCTGTGGATGATCTGAAATCAGCCAGGAGTGTATTTTTTGCAAAGCTTGTGGTCCGATAGATTGATCCCAGATTTCATCTATTTTTTATTTTTATAATCTGCCCAAGTTCCGGTATCAGTGCTACCCCAGACATTCAAGTTCTGCTTCAAGATTTGCTGCAGGATCTCCTCAAATGTAGACAAATGTACCTGGATGTGGCCCTGGACGACCTACTTTCAGATTGACTCACTGAGAGATATAGATTGCTCCCGAACATGTCAAAAGTAGCCTCTCTTAGATCCCAACGTCCTGATTACAGACAAACTGGCTTCTTTACAAGGGACACAAAAGCTACATGTGCAATTTTATAACAGAATTTTGAAGTTTGACAGACCAAGTAATGAAAATTCACATGCACATTATTCTCTGCATGTTCCAGCATAGCTAGATATGCATCAATATCCCAAGAGAATTCACAAGAGCCTTAAGCACATGCGTTTTCCTTGCTAGTGTTGCATGTCCTCCCGAATTACTTGCAGATGCTGTAACATACACTCATGGGTACCTTGCATGTACATAAACCCACTGTATGGTCTGTAGCTAGTCACAGACTGTTCTTTAATATTTAAGTAGTGGCACTGTTTTGGGGAGAATACACCTTGTTTATATGTGCAAATCTCTACTACCCCATTACCAGGCTAGGCTCATATTTTTCAACAATATTTGTAGCCCATCAGACGTCTGTTCAGTTATGATGCCAAAGGAACCCGACAGATCCTTAAAGTATCATGAAGTACCCACTATGACCCTACGTTAGCTCCCAGAGAAGTTAGGAAGCAGCTAAGAATCTCTTCACTCCGGGGCTGCTCCCAGAAATTATGTGTAACAACTTATATTCCAGAGCTTTTGCTGTATCAGCCTGAAACAGACAAGATCCATCCAGTATAATCCCAAATCTTTAAGGTAGGCCACCAGTATGTCCATGATTGTCAAAAATATCCTTAATTTTCTGGGTTAGGGGACAATGCAGTAGCTCATCCATAGAAATGGATGGGCCCTTAAGCATGGCGACAGCAATATTAAACCTAAAGAAATACAATCAAATATGATAATTATGAGGGCAAAATATTTAGTTACCAATTAAGCAAGATTCCAAGCTGTAGCATATACAAATGACTAAATAACACAAACACATTACCCATACAGAAAACTCTTGCAGCATGTACATTTACTAAGCTTTGCAACAAAAAGTAGCACAAGATACTATGTTAAGCAGTGGAACTGGATGCCAGATATACAAGATTTCAATGAAAATATAGATGGGAAACCTCTCGCCTGGTATCGCATATGGTCACCTTCATTTATCATTAATGCAGCATTCTTTGTCAAGTCATATGCTGGTATATTGCCTGTAACACAATTCACTACATTCAGTTTCACATCAGAACTTTTCCTGACACCAATTAGTGTGCTTTTTATTTTTAACAAGCTGAAAGCCATCTTTGTCAGTTAAGGTTTGTGCTTTTTATTTTTAACAAGCTGAAAGCCATCTTTGTCAGTTAAGGTTTTGCTTTCCTTGAGCTGGGGCATTGGATAAAAGGTTGTAGACTTGGAATCATATTTTGCTTGGAGAGGTATCAGATTGGGTTGCTCCTCATCCTCCTCAGTACTTGGAGACACTAAGGCACCTTTATAAGCTATTTTAGCATACTTGCCGCTGTTGTCAGGTAAATACATTGCAGTGGTTTTGGAAATGCATTTGGATATTTCCCCAACCTGTGACTTGATCACATCTAGTTCGGATAATTGTTGTCTGATAGCAAATATTTCTTTTTTTCAACAACTGTAGTGTATTCTGTTTTGTAATGCCCTTCCTTATCTCACCAACCAGCTTTGATGATGCACTTATATCATACACATCATGGAGGTAAATGTCCAAGATTAGCTGTGGCAAATAAAGGGAGTGATTTCTTAGGAACCAAAACGTCTGTTATTTTCCATGGGTGGTGTAACACTTTCAGCATATTTATCATATAACAAATCTTTGGATGAATTGATTTCAGTTTCTGAATAGAAACCTAAAACTGCACCATTCAGTGTATCCTATGGGAAAATATCCATTCTATTTTGGACATAGCAAAGTAGGTCATTCGAAATAACCCCATTGTCAGTCATAACAACTGATCCACCTCTTTTGTCACTGAGTGTAAACACATTTTGATTCTTTGGTTGGAAAACTTTGTCCCCACCACTTTTGTGATTGGGTGTAGAAACCTCCTTGTTTTTGTTTTGTGGATTGATATTATCAATTAAATTGCTTGCCATAAGTGTGTTGTTGGTGGATTTCTGACCGGTAACTCTTTGTACGTAGATTCTCTGTTTTTCTTGGTGGTAATGTTTTAAATAACCGCAGTTTCTTAGATTGGAATGCAACTAAACCAAAGTAACCAGTTTGACCTGCCAAGGTCAATGCTAGCAAAATTGGTGGTTTGGACATTTTTATTTACATATTAGTTGATAGATTAAAGATTTTTAAAATTTAAAAGGCAGATTGCCAAATTAAAACAACACCAAGCCCAACTAGAGGGAGTGTGGAATGCGACGGGTAAAGGTGGATAGAATGATGGAAGGGGCTACAGAGACATTCTAGAGGTCCAGACAGAAGAGCTCACACATAGGCCATGAGACATAATGTTTTGGAGTGAGAAATTGCTGTTGAATGCAAAAGGTATGGAATCCATAACCAGAAGTGGGAATACTTTTAGAGCTTAGAACAAATCTAAAAGGCATTTCTAATATGAGTGTCAAATGACTTGGCTAAAAGGTGGGTATCTGTTAGCAAACAGAGGAGCTGTTGGTTGGAGGGGTCTGGATCTAAGCAAAGCTTGCAGAACCCTGACTGGGCACAAAAGAATGTTGTCTATAAAGGGAAGCTAGACCACATGGTAGGACTTATGGTCTTGCAAAGTTTTGATCCATTTGTGTATCAAGTGGACGCCAGGGGGGTTGGAAAATGGCGTCCTGTCTCACAAAATGCTTGGAGGGATCAAACAGGCGGGCTGCATGAGGGGCACAGTTTGACATATGCAGAAAGCCATAAAAAGCAGTCAAAAGATGGCTCTATAAAGAGATGTGCTAAAGGATAAGGATGTCAAAAAGACCCCTGGGTGTAAGACGAAAAGTGGAATTCAACTGAATGCTCCTAAGATACCTTAATACAGCCTGATGGATTAAGTCTTGGTGATCCAAGCCAGGGCAATGTTCTAAATAACAGTGGTTACATAAGTCCATGTCACCTTGCCCCAGTTTAACAAGCAGCCCCTCCTTTAAATGGCATTATGCTGGAGGACCCCAGCACTCTGGCATATCTATTTAAATTGTTGATCAAATAAGTGTCAACAATGTTTCATTGAGACCATCAGTGAATTTAACAATATCCAATTCCCACATTTATTTAATTAGGACCTCTAAAACTCTTTGTTGAATTTGTTTAAAAATCCTCTCATAAAGTTTTTATTAAAGTGCATCCACAACTGTAAGTAATATCCACAGTATAAGTGACAGTTAATGTACATGCTAATCTTAAAATGAAAGCTTAATTTCATTTATTCCATTTCAAACACTAAGAAAATAGTAGGCTTAACAAACACAACCTCTATCCACAAGCACCAAACTATCCTTTATCTGCCATGTTTGACTATATCACAGACATTATGGAGGATGCCCGAGATTTTGATTTGGGCCACATGCTCTGATATTGTGTCACACGGAAGAAGGTAAGGTAAATTGGCTAATGTCAGATAAATTGGACAGGCTTAGGTGAGCTCATACCCACAAAGTAGTAGCCAATTCTGCAAGTACCCAAATTTCTAAAGGTAAGGTGGATCTTCAAGGCGTCACTTGTAGATGTTTCCAAACTGGGAAATGCCCTCACAAATGTGACCATACCACCAATGGTCAGCACTACAAACATATATGTAGCCATTTTGTAGCACACTTTGAGAAAATGATTTCCTCATCCACTTAAGAGTTGCAGACTGAAACATGATCAGGAAGAAAAAAAGTGTAGTGCCTATAGTCCATAAATTCAAGGTAAGTACTTTGCTGAAAGATGACAAATTCAGTGTATGTAAAATGGCCAAGAAGTATTGTTCTAGGACCATATAAAATTCTGATACCAATAAAAGTGAGCACGCTAATTGGCGACTTGATTTATACAGGCTTAAAAATCTATCTTGTGCCCAAGTTCACAAACAAAGTATCTGATATCTAACCAGTCCAACCAAATGTTTACAAAAGGACATCCATTAATGACGCCATTGTTAGAACAGCTCTTTCTGACTCTCTATTTGCTCTAGCATTGACACTAAATATAACCTTCAACTCGGACTCAAAAGTAAAACAGCTACATACAAGGACATTCTATATACTCGTCCCACGTTGAAGCTTTGGGATGTCCAAAACAAATTTAAATTGGGTTTCAACATCATGGATAAAATGTGCCTTCCTGATAAGGTCACACCCGTTAACAAATTATTGGACCTCATTGGTCTACATCACACTATCAAAGCATCTAATCAATACAGCTTCCTGGGTAAACAGATTAATGGGAAAACTACTTGCAACAGCTCCCCCTACTGATCCAGTTCGGATTCCCTTTAGAGTATGACAGTGGGGGCCTCCTTATAGGTCAGGGAGAGAATTACACCTCCGCAAAAGAATTTCCACATAATATCCAGTCCTATTGAAATGAGAAAATAGATCCTGGGGCCATTTTGGGGCCATTTAGTAAACCCCACATTGATGTATGGATATTTCCCCCAATGATGACTAGGAAGAAGTCCAATGCAGCCAACAGTCAAATAACCGTTTCCATACCCACATAAACTGCAAAAAATTCATGATATGTGCACTAAATGGTGTCACACGTCTCACTGTTGTAAACGTCAACTTCAATCCTTACTAGGCAGTTTACTGTGGAAGCCAGACTTCACCTCAACTGGTTTCTTTAATATTGGCTCAAGTTGAATGGGGATACATTTTTTGATCGAAGACCCATCAAGATTGCCATTGAAATTAATGCTAGTCTTCAAGATTTTGGAGATAACTGAAGTTCACAAGTTTATGCATATCTATACCCTTGGGCTATTGTAGCTTGCAGATTGCTCATTTAGAAATGCTTAATATCTCAGCAGCCCTTAGGGTATGGCAACATCAATGGTCAAACAAGAAGGTGGCCATAACTTGCAATAGTCAAGTGGCAGTCCATGTCCTTAATGAGGGAAGGACCAGGGATCTTACCCTGGCTGCAGTTTCTTGCATCATTCAGTTCCAGGTAGCTGTAATGTGTAACCCTTAAAGGTGTCTCAACAAGGGGTCTCCAGAGTGTGAAGAGAGAGACCAAAATATACATACATTAGATAAATTGATTAATGCCAATTGGATGTACAGCACCAATATTCCACATCCACCACTGCTCATGCCTTCTCCTGTGAGCTTGTGTTGGAGTGTTGTACTTGTTTGCGCACCGGTTCAGTATGGTAAGCTGCATGTTCCTAACAGAATGTCCTTTTCCAGTGAAATGTTTGGATACAGGCATGATTCTGGAATCGTTTGGTTTTTGAACAGATAATTTATGCTCATAGATTCACGCTCTGAATGCTCTGCCTGTCTCACTAACATAATACTTATTACATTTAGTGGATGTGATTAGGTATATAATATCATTCAATTCACATGATAATTCATCTGGTAAGTCTATTGTTTTGAATGTCTTACCTGTAATGTTGCAAGTGATATAATCAATTTTCTGGATAATTGGGCAGTATGTACATATACTCAATCGAGTGCAGTGATTGGGTATTAGCTTTTTAGTCATAATTTCTTTTGTTGTGAAAGAAATGGTGGCATTGGTAAGCATATCTCTAAGGTTTGGTAATATTTTGAAGGCAATGGTTGGTTTATGACTGAATGTATCTGTGCAGTCAATACTGATTTGAATTATATTCCAATTTAGATGGATGTAATTCTTAATGTTGGGGTTGGATGGCTTGTATTTGGTGGTCATTACTGGGACATTTGTTTGTTCCTTAGTATTGATTTCCAAAAGTTCATCTTGAGAATACTTGCACGCTCTCAACATATGGTTTTTTCAGCTGTTTGAATGGGTATCCTCTCTTGAGGTAATACTCAATTAAATTTATACCATTGTTGATGAAATCTTCATTCTTGGAACGGATTCTCCTAAGTCAGAGGAATTGCCCAAATGGTCCTTTTGTGTGACATGGGCCATGGTGGGCTGAGTCATAGTGTAGATACAGATGAGTGTCTGGAAGTTTTTCATATAGTGTTGTGTATGGAGTGTAGTCAGTGTCAATTTAGACTGTTGTGTCTAAAAATAATACTAGTGTGACTTATTTCAGAAGTGAATTTGATTTTTTTCATGAATGCCATTGAGGTATTCTATGAAATTATCCAATTCTTTTCGGCCATGTGTCCATATCATGAGTATAACATCTATGAAACGAAGCTATATGGTGGGTTCAATATGCCATCCATCTAATCCCTTGGTTTCAAATCTATCCATGAATAAGTTAGCATAAATTGATGCCAGGGCTGTGCCCATTGCAGTGCCCCCTGTTTGTAGGTAATGGTCTTCATTAAATGTGAAGTTCATACTGTGGAGTATTAGCTGTAGTAATTTGAGCAAGTAAGGTGTAATGGGATCCTTAGTTCGGTCCTTTCTGAGGTGGGCAGCTCTGTTGGGGATATTGGTGTATAAGGAGGAGACATCCAATGTGACCAATAATGCTCCTTAGGGGAGGATCCTATGGTTTTGAGTCTACTGAGGAAGTGTTTGGGTGTCTCTTACATTAGAAGCTGTTTGGGGTACATAGTCCTTAATATGGGCATCCACAAACTTGCTGATATTACAGGTGGGATGTCCTATGGAGCTACATATATTGGTCTCCCTGGGACTTATTTTTATGTATTTTAGGTAATTAGTAGAACATGCCAGCTTTGGGGTTCTTTCTGTTTAGGAATTCAAAATTCTTTCTGTTATGAGATTGCATTGCCTTATCAGACAAAGCTCATTATACAGCTTTTGAAACCAATGTACTACCAAATAAATATTGTGTAAGGAATATCATCATATATTCAGTGTGAATTAAATAATAGTGACTTATAACACTTCAGCTTTATTATTTAAAATTAAGATAATGTTTTATGTGATTGTAAAATTATAAAATAAAAAGATTGTAAAATAAAATATACATATATTGTCCCATTCAAATTGTTTGTGCTGTATTTGAACAGAGGTGATGACATAAAATATGTTAAGACTTACAAATGCATTCTTTGTTTGGTTAGGTTTGCGCTGGAACATTTTTCTTCGTCTATCAGCCTACCTGAAACAAAACAATATCCAAAGAGTAATTGAGGTAACTGTAATGTACAAGGTGGAATATTGTACATGTTATTACTTTTACAAAATCTTGTACAAGTTATAACTTATATAGTCAAACTGTACAGGTTATAACTTGTGTGAGTTCACATAGTAATCAAGATTGTACGAGGCAAAGATGATGACAACTGAAATGGTCATTTTATAAACAATTCATTTTTCCAGAAAGTATAAAACATATAGAACACAACTCTACAATTTATTTTTCATTCTATGTTGGCCTTATTTTTCTGTGATTCATTCTACGTATTTTACAAAATGCTGTGACTGATTTTCTTCTAAAGAATAAAGTTATAACATGTTCAAGCCCTGATTTTAAGCTGTACAAGTTATACCTTCACTAGATCTTGTACAAGTTATAATTTGTACAACATTCCAACTTGTACACAGCATATAAAATGTACGGGCCTAAAATGTATACATAAAATATACTGCTATATTGTAGTAAATTAGAGAGTTAATACTATGTGCTATCTGGACTAGAAATATCAACTTTCTGTTGAATATTAGTACTTCCGGTTTACATTTAACTTTGGTGAAAATAGATTTTCACTTATGTTTTTTAAAGGGAACTTTAATCACTTGAATGCCACTTCCTATATTCAGGAAAGGTCTTCGACAAGTCTAAGGCTTAAACTGGCTATATTTTTTAACAAAAGCTAAGGCTTATCTAAGACTTCCCGTGATTACTGCCAGTGCTAAAATGTTGAGGATGTATACCTATTGATATTGGTTTTGATGAGAAACAAGTTTATACTACAATTAGTTAAATGGAAAATGTAAAGCATTGCATGGATGATATACATGTGTGGATGACATTTGGAACCTAAAGTTGGCTCTGTGAAAAAAAAGGCCGAAAGGGGTTTTGGTCTACTAGTGCGAGCAGCAAAGCCATCAGAGACATGAGTAGTGCGCCAAAGCGGTCAGCCATCCCAGCACTAACGTAGCCCATTGAAGCTTAACTTCAGTGAACAGACAGATACCCATCACGCTGTGCCACAATTCATGGATGTCTGGAGACAAAAAAAGTGATAGAGCTTGCAATTAAAAATCTGACAAGTATTTTCAACTGGCATGACCATGTGTTATCTGTTGGAAACAGTATAACATTAGATTGCCACAATTACATTGCTCACCTTTCAGACTGGTAAGATTGGTCAGTACAGCCGATTAAATGAAATATTCACAATGATCAGCACACTCCTTCACAAGTACACAATGGTTGAACGGACTATCCGCGAGTTGCAGAAACCAGTTAGCCAAAATACACAGTATCCAGGATTTCAGATGATATGCTTCAGTACAAATTATAAATTGGAATACACTACTTACAGCAAAAGCTCTTTTTTACCGAATAAGTAACACACTCCAAAGTATTTTATATGTTGATCGGGGCTTTCCCATAGAAAGCAAGGTTCAATTTTGATTATTGCAGTTTTGATTAAGTACAGTCATAAAATACAAGTTTTTAAGTGAAGATCGCCTACATAACAACACAACACTGCGTGTGAATGTATTGTTTTTTTCGTACATGCTCTTCAAATTCCCTAATGACACTGGTTGTACAAATATAGTCTGGTTGAAGTTCCTGTTCAGAAAAATGAAAGTTTAACTTCAAAAACTACAGAAAAACAGAAAGTGTAACTTAGTAATAGCATCTAATTTTAGAAACAAATGGAGCACTTACATTATTATCAGTAAGTTTGAATGAAGTTTGCACAAAGCTTTTCACATACTAGCCAAGATTTTTTGACATAATTACATTATGACAACTGAATCCACATGAAATATATGTTAAATGTACATTAACGTACACTGTTACATATAAATTCCACACAGGACATGTGTGGGTTATACCTTACAGCTTAAAATTCCACAAAAATTGAAGGTACAAAAATAAAGCTATGACTCTGTATGTTATAATAATGATTAAGTTTGCCTTCCAATGGCCAAAAATTTGGTAGTTTTCCATTTGGTTTCTTTTTATGCCTTATAGACCTGTTCCACTATGATGATCAATGTCCCTGATTAGGTAACGTCACTGAACATTTGTCATACAGGAGTGACATTCGTAAGCCCAGTTGGATGAAGCATTTAGGATCAATTCATGACTTGTGAGGAGTTTCAAAGTGACACTAATGGTAAAGTTCGGGTGGGGATTCCGGATTATACACAATGATTTAATATTATCGTAAACTGTTCCCGATTTTTATAAGACCCTGCAATGGGGAACCCATCACAAACCCATCTTAAACTTATTGTGCCATTTGTAAAGTCATCTTATTGAATTTAAAGTGAAATTCAACCTTATCTTAACCTATCTTTTCCATCTAGTGTTAATTCTTAAGGGTTATAAACCATTTGGATGGATCAGAAATCTATCCCAAACTTTTCGGGGGCTATCAGAAGACTTCTTTTACCAATCACAATGTCACTCAGTAAAGATCACCAGCCTTATAGATCTTGAATGTTTTTTTTCCAATTGGGAAGTAGTTTTATGATTACTAGAATGGAGTGGCCCTGTCACATAGCTGATATTCGACCCACTGCTGACAAAAAGGTGTCTTGTACACATGTATCAAAAGTGAAACCAAACCGAAATAGATCTAATAATGATTGTAAAACATTTGAAAGAAAATACACAGTACATATCTTCAGGGAACTTACACATTATGAATGTATTAATCAAGAGTTAGTTGAAAAGCAAAAGTGTATGATATTATTATAGATTATAGAAGGATTTATATTACGGCAAACTGATATTTATTCTCTAGGGCAGTGTCTAAAAGAATGTACTGATTTAGTGAAATGTGTCACCATCAAAATAACATCCAAAAAGGGTGACTAATCCCTTTGATAAGACAATTCTTATTATTACTAAATTCTTTGTCTCAATTAACAACAACAAATTGGAGTTTTTCAAACATATTGAAGGAGAAAACCAGCCAGCACCATGCAATCACAGGGTAGATGGAGGGTTACGGTGTATACTTTCTAAGAAAAAGATCAAACTAAAGCTTTTTCCTAGAAGGAGGCCACGCAGAAAGGTAGATGAATCTCATCAGGATTCGCACAATGAGGTAGATGTTTTGGTTGTACTGGAATTACTAGGTCACAAACGACATTCTGTGTTGCAAAATTAGTGCACACGTGTTACATTGCAATTTGGTCCTAAATTGTGTTTCAAACTTTTTCCAGTGTATTGGTAACTGTGGCCCTTGGATCCACGGGGCTGGATTCATGCTATAACATATAAGTGTCTGTTACAATAAATATGGTTGATAATTTTAAGAATATAAAGTTTATCTATTTAGGTTACCTCAACTTCACTTAACAGTTGCAATTCAACACCAGACTTGCTCACCGTGAGTGACAACAGTTCCATTTCTTTCCTCTCCACTTTACAAATCATGTATAACATTTTGGCCATAGTTTTGCATTTCACTCACCTAAATCTGGGATGAACTACCTTATGGCATGCACAATGAGACCTTTATTGTATCGTTCAGGATAAACGTTCAACACTTCCTGTTACCCTCCTTAGTCACCCCAGTCCCCACGTCTTATCGAGTATGACCTGGCTGTATTAATGGACACTTACTCAATATGCTTATGTTCTCTTACGCCTCAGTGTCTGTCAGTTCATGGAAAGTAAGACTAAAAGTTATTGTATATTACAGGAGTTCCACTGGAGCAGACCGGCCAGTAATTATGCATTTTTGGAGAGTTGGGACCAATGTTTACATGGTCTGTTAGGGTCGGTTGTAGTTTCCTGGCCTGTCGGGGAGAGTCGGTAAAATATCAAACATGTTTCATATTTCTACGACTGTTACTGACTCTTATATCTGATCCTAATTTCAGCCCCCTAGCAACAGGCCTGGCGGTTAACTTAAGGGCCTGTCTGTTACACTTCCAGCTTGTCTGTAACCTTTCCAGGCTTGTTATCACTGGCAGGCCTGTCGTAATATGTAGCCGGCTTGCTTTTGTATCTTAGGTACTGCTCATGTGCAGTTCATTTCCAGCATGATGTGAGGTAAAAGTATGATAAAAAATTATATCAAGAATGACAAAGAAACAGTACAAGTGATCATAATTTGGAAGTTAAAGAGAGAGAAAATGTCCACATGTTTGCTGTAAGTAACTGAGAACCTGAACAAGTGCTTTATTTGGTGACAAAATAATTCTCGGCCCATTTCACCAGAGCAATTTAAATAAAAGTAAAAAAACTATTTGGGTTCAATCACAAGATATTTCTTCTCACTGTGAAAACCCATTAGCAATTTTGTGAAGAAAGAGGATCATGTGTCGACCAATCAACAAATCTTAATCTAGGTCACTAAAAAATATTTGCATTGCATCACATGACCAGAACTACAGCAAGTTTATTTCCTTCACGAGAATAGGATCTTTCCCAGAAGCTCGAAATTGGAGTATAAAAGGCAGCAACAAGCAAAAGGTTTTCATTGTCACGTGAGAGATTGGTAGAAGCACATGTCTCCCTGTTTTTCTCCATAGGATATAACATTTTTAATGAAAATTTTATATTTTAAATGACTTTTTCATTCATAAATTGAAGCACACATGCATTGATTTTATTTTTATGTATATTAAAGCAAAAACGTGGAAACTGTCCTTAAACAAAAGAAATAAATTTTGACATTTTAGTCACGTGATGGGATTCAAATATTCAGACGACCTAGTTTAAGAATTGTTTATTGGTCGACATTTGATCCTCTTTTTTCCCAAAATTCATTAAAAACTGTTATTACAATATTGACTTGAAGTCTGGTTGTGGGGTTCTATATGTTTCTCCAGGCCTGTGTGTTTGTCAGTACGGCTTGTGGGGACCTGTTGTGGTTTGTCTGTTAGGGCTTTAGGGGTTGTCCTGGTAGTTTCCATACCAGTCTTTACAAAACATCCTGACCCCATGGCAGGTCGGCCTCTAGATCCAGACAAGCCTGTATGCTTCACGTCCTGTCGGGGAGTTGAAGCCGACCTAAACATTTCTCGCCTTTTCTGTGGATATTTTTCCCCGACCCCCTGACTTTTGCAGTAACCTTAGAGTCGTAGGGTCGGCCTCCAGTGAAACACCTGCATTAGATTCAGATCAATAGAATAATACTGAATATTTCTCTAACTGCAAAAAAAAAACAATTAATGGAGCTTTCACACTTCTACAAATAAAGACATTTAGTCTTAGAATGGGACTTTCATTACTGGAAATCAATGAACCACAATTGCTGACTTTATGCAACACGTTAGGGAGTGACATGCCTAGTTCTTTCAAGTTTAAAAACACTTCTTCAAAGGGCATTTTGAATCTTTTGGAGTTTAGCCACATTATATTTACTTGTGCCATAGACTAGAGAGTTACAGTAGTCAAGTCGACTACTGATCATTCACTTTGCTATAAAGGCCACAGTCTCCACATGATGAATTTGGGGATGCATCTTAGGTCCTTGGGGTATGACAACACTTGGTTATTTGACTGGTAAAGGTGTTTCTAGAGTCAAAAGTAACACCTAGATTCTTGACTATATTGGTATGGGAGAAGAAGTTGGGTGGAAAATTTTTGGATGAGAGACTCTCTGGCTTGTCTATCACTGATGATAATGAATTCTGTTTTCTCTTGGTTGAGTTTCAGTTTCACACCATCCATCCACTTTTGAACACAGGTGAGACACTCAGTGTTCTCAGCAAAACTTGGATCAAAGTTCCTCTGGTCAAGTGCTAGATATAGTTGGGTGTCATCAGCATATAGACAGTGAGTGTCAAATAATTGAAACTGGAAAAAGGCAGGGAAAGAGAAATGCAAACTTTGGGCAACAGTAATTGGTAATGCAGAAGGGTTGTCAGTGGTGGTTGCCCGAGCAACCAGCAGAAAGTGAGACAGAACCAGAAAGTACAATGCATATCCAAAAGGAAGACAAAAAAACTAGAAAAAGGTGAACCTATCTTTCGTATATACTAACCTGTCTACACAGCAAGCCATAGATGAGTATGTTAAAAACAGTGAAAGGTTGGTGCAAGATTAGTATGAAATATTTAGTATATCAAAAAATTGCTGGTGGAATGATAAGAGGTGTGATTTTGAGGTATTGATTATTATTTGGTTGAATTACTATAACTTGTCAGAATATCAAAACGTTTATGTTATGTACTGAATATTATTTGGTTAAATTACTGCAGTATGTCAGAATGTCAAAACAGTATGGGAAATACACGGGAAACAATAATACCCAAAATCTTAAACAATAATACCCAAAAGAGCCACTTTTCACTATCTGGCATTTTTACAGAGGTAATATGAACAGATGTGTTGAAATTGATAAAAAATGACAAAAAAAAACAGATACAGACCAAGCAACTGTGTAAATTCAAAAATTTTAAACACCAATCCATTGTGAAATAAAATAAACGTCTCCTTTGGCAAACCAGGGAAAATGCTTTTTATTATGGAGTAGTTAAAAATTAAACTATGTGGTTTATTTATTGTGGGTAATTCCTTTCATCAACCTCTCACCGTCACCCCCTTTTTTACTTTCTATCGGCTCCCTTTACTACTATTGTGACAAGTGGTACAAGACATCACTCATTGTGTGTGCTTACATTTACAAAACAATGTATTTTTCCTTTGAAAACTGCCTCTCTGTGTAAACTTTAAATTGCAATAACAAACATTTTAATTAATTTTTCTCCACCTTGCGAATATTTCACAATTAATACACTTTCAAACTTGATCTGTCCTGCTTTTGTTGTGGGCCAATGTCTAAACCAAGGTTTAACATCCCATTGGGACAGGTCCCCAGCATTGTCATTGGTGATAATCCCTGAGGACCTTACTCTCTTCATTAGAAACTTGGGTGTGCTGTGTGATCCTGATTTTTTGTTTTAGTAATGCCAAACCTAGATATGATCACACATCAGTTTCAGTCACTGGTTGGGGGAAATTAACCACAGCCCTTGCCTTGCATTGTTGGGGCTTGATATGTTCATTTCCAAACGCATGTCCTACCAGTGGAACTTCATCAAAGCCCAGATTACACTTATTGGGTCTCATGGTCAATTTTACTCTTGAACATATCTGTGAGACATCCCAAGTGCTTCTCAATATCCATAAGGGGTGATAAATGCTGAATTCTCTCAGACTTCATTTGACATTAGTATCTGCCAATATTTAACTGACGTCACAGCAGGACCTATGTACCCAGCTTGAGGTTTTTGCTAAGATTAAGTCCACCCTAGAAATCGTATGTGGGATAACATCATTGATTGGTTTAGCTCTCAATAGCAAATGCATGTCCTTATGGCTTTGACTTTTTTGTGTCAAGAACCATAGGGGAAGCCTGTTTCAACAACATGCACAGCTCTTGTTGATCCATATTTTAAGATCACATGATGCACATTCTTTATAAAGGCACACTTAGTCATCATTATCTGTCATATCCTGTATCTCTTACCATTTGCATGGGATGGCAACAGTGTCCTGTACATAGTGGGTGGCCTTCCTCAACAGATCTAAGATTATCAAATCTTATTCCCCAGGCAGTGGGGCCAGCTGCGTCTCTGATGTTATTTTCAAAAGAATCTATAGGAACAACTGTATTTAACGCATATAACTTTCTTTATTCTTTTGTTTTTTATATTTTTGCTTGGTAATTAGGTTTTAACTCAAAATAGTAAAAACAATCAATAAATTCTAGCCAACCAGGGTGACTTATTAGCAAGCGATCACTGTGGCCCAAGTGGTCATGTCTCTTAAATTGGCCTGGACCTCGATTTTGAGCACAAAGAGCAGCAAAGTGATAACAAAGGAACTAATTTATATAATAAATATAACACACCACTTGGATTATATAACAGTGTGTTATTTGGATATTCACTAACATTCCTATCTTAGTCTTACCCCTAACTTAAAAAATTTTTGTCATGAAAATATGTTAGCAAATTTGTCCTAGTGAAATTGGTATTCACGAAACATCATATTCCTAACTATGGTCATAAAAGCCTTGTTAGAACTCTTACTTATTAGAACGACTTACTATATTGTGGGAACAACTTTCTAACTTGTGGAAACGACTTGGTATCTTGTGGGAACAACTTTCTAACTTGTGGGAACGACTTGTTATCTTATGGGAATGACTTTATAACTTGTGGAACTACTTGATATCTTATTGGAACGACTTTCTAATTTGCGGTAACGAATTTCCAACTTGTGGGAATGACTTTCTAACTTGTGATAATGAGTTGTTCACTTGTGGTAATGAGTTGCTAACTCGTGTTCACAACTTCTCATCTCATAGGAGCCAGATAAAAATGCCATGCCAAGAAAACAATTCTATGTCCCTTCCTGGGCTCCGTACAAAAGCCCCCTTGACACAAACGTCAACTTAATTCTCTGTTAATGTTTCGAGAACTTTACAAAGGCAAACTTGCAAAAGTGAAGCATGGGTATATGGCTCTGCATGCTTTATTGTGTAAATGTGTACTGTCTAAATAGATAAGCCGGGTGTAACATACTACAGGACAGTTTTGGAATACTCACAGATTCTATCACAATGTACTGAGCTTGTGGGAAAGACGTTTTGGGTAACAATGCATTCAATATATAACCACGGAACTGTGTACGGAAATGTACTTATTTCCAGCAAAGACACAGTAAAGTTAAGTAGAGTCGTTGTAGCCACTCTTACAATCTTATGATTAAAAAGGTTATAAAGGATACTTCACGATCTTGGATGTCTGTAATCTTCCTGATTTAAAGTACTAATATAACGTTAATAGTTTGGGAAATTCCAAAAACCACATGGTGGTTATACCACCGATAAAAAAGTAATAACCGTAACTCTTTGGAATACTATAGTATGCTATTTTATAAAATATTCAGTGTAATTTATTTAGTTATCGAAATTGTCACTTAATTTCAATAAATAATTTAACAGCTGTAAAGATTCTTTCTGTCATTTGGTATTTTGGGGAATTTTAGATTTTTCTTGGAATAATTGCACTTTCCTTTTCAAGCTTTGTTATGCATGCCATGTCAGTATTTAGGAAGGAATGTCTACATGGAATATTAAGCCTATAAACACACCTTATTTGTAAGTATTTTCTTCATTATTTGCCCTATTCTACTTTATAACAGTCTTTTCATTATTAGGGACCCTATTTGTTTTCATGCTTAGCTTAAATAGCCTAGTTAAAGTAGCCCAGCTGTTTTTATGCGTAGGTTTAACTAGTCTAGTTGGCCAAAATAGCCCAGTTATAAAAGTAGTCCTCATTACGGAGACGTTATGTGAGAACATAAAACTAGCATTCTAACAACAGTGTCCTTTGTACTCATTATTATGTTATTACAGTAATTATAATTCTAATGGTACTTTCATATCGCCTGATCTGCATCAGTTGACTGACTCTAAGCTGCACAATATCGGAAAGCAGATTAAGCCAGAAACATAACAGGAGTCGGCACCACAGAAAAATCCAATCTAATCTATTGCTTTAATTGCAGGCACAATATCTTCCCCACCCCCACCCCCCACCCCCCCACAAAGGGGAACTCAGTGCACTAGTTGAACAAAAATAATTTATCATAGGGAGAGTCGAGGGGCGATTCAGGGTCAGTAATCCAAAATTGTGGCTGTGACCAGGAAGGGAGAAGACTAACTTGGGAAATGAGAGTTGAAGAGGTGGGTTTTCAGGTATTTGCTAAAATATGTGAAGGACGTTTTCTTATTTGGAAGGGGAAAGAGTTCCAAAGAACTGGGGCATAGTGACTGAAATAATTAAAGAAGGGTTTGATTGATTTATGAACTCTACAGACACTTCGTCTTGTACTTCTGGAAGACGTGTAGGGGTGAAGTAATTTTCTTAGGTAAACTGGTTGACCTTGGTTGAAAAGTTTGTATGTAATTAGGCCTGTTTTAAATTGTACCCTGTACCTGACTGGGAGTCAATGGAGTTTTTTTAGTTGAGGGGTGATGTGAGAGAATTTAGAGGAACGGCCGACAACCCTGCAGAGTGAGTTTTGGACTAACTGCAATCTCCTTAACTCAAAATCAGTGAGTGATAAGAACAGGGAATTACAATAGTCCAATCTGCTGCTCACCAAAGCATTTGCTAACAGAATTGATGTTTTAAGGTCTAGAAGGGGACAAATTCTGTAGAGGTCTCTCGCATGAAGTCTAGTGGGCTTTATGACCTTTGACACATGGTCTGAAAAATTGAAATTGGAGTCGAACACCACTCCGAGGTTCTTGACACTTTGTGCTGGTGAGACCTGATTTCCAAGAATATTCATAGAAAATTGAGGAATAAGTCGTTTGCTGTTTTTTCTGGAGCCTGTGAGAATAAACTCGGTTTTGTCAGGGTTCAGTTTTAATTTATTTGTAAACATCAAATTTTGAATGTCGTATAGGCATTTCTTTAGGTTTTGTATAGAGTGAAAGAAATTTGTTGGTGAGAGAAAGCACAAGACAAGAGCAGAAAACTTTGGCTGTGTATGCTTTTGCAAAGAGATAGGTTTTCAACTTCTTTCTGAATGAAGAGAGATATCTGGCACTTGACTCCAAATCCCTGGAATATCATATGCAAAGCTGAGGCCAAAATGTTTTATAGACTTGTATGTTGGTGCAAAGTGTGGTACCTCAAGGGCCATGCCATCAGATTGAGTTCTGATAGTTTTGTACACTCTTTGTGTCTTTAAGTATTTAAAATAATCATTTGTAGGAACTAGAACACCCACATGGCCATCTTGAAAAAAGAGCAATGCTAGAAGTTACAAAAATTGTTACAAATATTGCTTGATATAAATTTTATTGATTCCTATACCAGAAATAAGGATTCAGAATGGTACATTAATGTAAGCTAATGGGCTCTCTATCCAAAGAAAACACTGGTATGACAGTATTCAGATCTCAGTGATTATCAGTGTACATTTGATTGCAGACGATCAGATCAAAGACTATAACTATGGACGTTGGTAACACCATTCATAAACAGGTGGACTTGATGTATGATACAGTGACCAAAACCGTGCATACCACAGATGAAAAGGACATGGTTGTAAGTGCTTTGATTTATAGAACTGTTTACTGCTTAATCATTGGATATCCTAAATTCACCCATGCCTCGGCAATAAAGGTACATTACAAGATGTAATAATTCTAAGCACTGATTGGCCCCACTTGCAAAGTTCTTTTCACCACTTAGCTGGGCCATGGTGGCGCAGTTGTAACACACTTCCCTGCCACCTCCAAAGTTGGCGGTTCATACCCCAAACCCTATGTTGGGAAAGTTGGTAATTACTAACCTATGGTCGGCAGTTTACAGTACAGAACCTTAACCAACTGTATATGCTGGTTTCCTCTGCCCACAAAACTACCCCCCAATTTGATATGACCTGTACAGTGTTGAAGGAGAGAAAAACCCCAAATAAATAAGTTTACCACTTAGCCCTCATGTCTTTGAGTGTGGGTTTGAAACCAGATGATGACCATATTATGTAAAACATATTGTAGATACAGACACTTCAAGCACAAGTAAAAACTCTGAAGTCTTTGCTACAGAAGGAAGAATGGGAGACAAAAGCTTTGACCCGAAGGAAAGATGACTTGACACCAACAAAGGTGAATACATATTTCTTGTACAAGTTAAACTATCCAAAGATAACTTTTTGGTGCTGTTTAGTTATAGTTATTTGACAGATAAATATAATATAATAAATATAATACAATAAGTATAATAAAAATAAGCGTAGACCTTTGTTCATCATGGCAGTACACCTTTGACATTGTGGGTTCAATTCGTGGTCTTAGTTTCAAGTGAGAATATTAGTAGTTGTTTCTGCCCGTACCCAATGGTTTTTTGTGCAGAATATTGGTCAACTGGTATACATTACTTTCCCCAAAACTTACTATAAGAATATGATCCGAACAATGTGTTGTAAGTGGCACTTAACCCATATCTATACATCAAAAGTAGTTCTGTTATCTTTAAGAACAAGTGTACAAGTGGCCTTGAGGTTAAGGTGCTGGACTGCAGAGAAGAAGGTCTATGATTTGTTTCTTCCTTTTGTCAAAGAGATTATACCGATGAACATGGTACTCCACATATCAGACAAGAAGAAATTGGTAACAACAGTAGTTGGGAAGGTAAACCTATGACAGACTGGCATCCTGTGGGAAACTCGGAGTTGCTTCATGCCAAAGAAGCTGCGAATAAGCATTTTCCCAATGGACCACAAAGCCCAATGAATGACTTCACCTTTTTATGGGTTACATCAGTGTTTTTTTGGTAAGATAATTAAGTGTCCCTTGAAAAGGGAACACATATTGTTTTCACCTCAGTTTTCAGACTGCCGACATCACAGGTAGAGCATCTCCATTTATATAAGGCCAATTAAAATGATTTTAGGCAATTATCACCTATGGTGTGGTAAAAAATTTTGGCATGTACAAATTCAACCTTTGGCCTTTATCAAGGTCACATGATCAAAAATAATTGTTTATTGTATTTTCACGAAATTTTCCCAGAAATTACAACATGAAGATCAAGAAAATTTGGCAAGCACTTTCCTCATATCGAAATTTAGGCACCACTTGAGTTTCAGATTAGTCGGGCCATAACTGACTGAAACTGATCCTATTGAGAACCTTATGGGACTGTTCCACTGGAACTGACCCTACAACCCATTCTACGACTCTATGGTCGGTTGCAAAAGTTGGGGGTTGGGGACAACAAACCCAGAAAAAAGGTCGGGAAAATCTGGGTTGGTTTCACCTTCCCCACAGGACATAATACATCCAGGCTTGTCTGGATCAAGAGGCCGACCTGACTTGGGGTCGGGATATTAGAGAGGTTGCGCACTACATTTTATTGTCCCGTAACGTAAATATGCAGAGAATTAGATTAGCATTTATGTTATGGGAGATATTTGATGTTGCGCACTACGACAGCAGTACAGAAGAGTTCGTAAAGATTTAGGCCAAAGCTATTTAAATATACATTTCAGGTGTATTCAAACCCTAATTTAAACATGTCAACACAATTATAAACTGTACTAATAATACATTTTTGAGAAGTGCACACATTCCTCCATTTTATAATAATAAAAGCCAATATAAAATTGTGTTGAAAAAAAACAATGACCTGAAAACAACGTTGTTACAGCAATATCTTAAATGTGCTTGGCCTTAAATATCCTTGTGGCAATGAAGTTCTTCTAATGGGAGTGGGTGGCTATGAAAATTTGTTCTATAATTGATTATTTAACATTGGATGGAAATATGGAATGTTAAAGATGACTCTACAGATATTTGTTCAGATATATCTTCAACAATTTTCTAAATAGAAAAGTTATAAATATAGTAAAAAAACTTAAGGGAAATCGTCTACGTAACTCCACCCTCACTTGCGTATAAAACGTTAATTTTTCCGGTAGCTCTGTCTAGAGATGACGTTTCACACAACAAGTAATGACGTCACACGGGGGCTTTTAACGTTTGCGGGACTGAAAAACATAGTGCGCAACCTCTCTATTGTCTACAGGACAAGACTGGAAACTACCATGGCAAGCTGATAACCCCCAACAGGCAAGCTGTATCTAGTCCAGACAATCCCTACTGGCAAACAGACAGGACTGGAAAAATATACAGAATCACCATGACCAGACTTGCAGTCGGTATTGCCTTTGCAGTTTTTGATGAATTTCTGAGAAATAAAGTATGAAGTGTTGACCAATCAGCAAATCTAAAACTATGTCAAAGTTGAATATTTGGATCCCATCATGTGACCAGAATGCCCTAATTGACATTTTTTGTTATTTTAATTATTGTTCTATTGTCCAAAAAGCCAATGTTGCATCCTGTCCAAACACGCTGAGGGAGATGTGCTTCTGGCAATATCGACATGACAATGTAAACCCTCTTACTTGTGACTGGCTTTTATACTCCATTTTCAGACCTCTTGGAAAGATACCCTTAATATTTCATACCTGTGACTAATTTCTCTATATATTTATATCAAATAATTTCGAGCCTCTGGGGAAGAACCTATTCTGGACATAAAGGTAAACATGCTGTAGTTCTGGTGGGATCCAAATACTTACTATTGACCTAGTTTTAGATTTGTTGATTGGTCAAAACTTGATTTCTCTTTTCTCAAGAAATTGTTCTGTTGAAATAGGCTGAGTTTCATTATTGTTTAACCAAAAAAAACACACTTTTTCAGGTTTCCTAATAGTTTACAGCATACACATGGACTTTTTTATCTGTTAACTTCCAAATTATGATCACTTGCATTGTTTTTGTCATTCATAGGATAATTTTTGGTCATATGTTTACCTCAGTTCATACTGGAAATGGGTTGCAAATGAGCACAACTTAAGTGACAAATTGCAAATTTTAATTAGTAAATTAAATTTTTATTAGTTAATACCTTACCTAACAGATGATAGCTATTGTCTGGCGCCAGCTGGTCCCGCCAAACACCAGAAAAAGACGTCCTGAGTTTCATCTCCAGCCGGACCGGCACACTCCAATCCACTCGCCAGGTGGCCTAGTTCCTGCTTTATTCGCCAGAGGGACGTGACATCATAGCATCTTTTTCGTCCCAAATTAGATTAACTGAAGCTGAAAAGCGGGGAAGGCCGGGTGGAAATCTACCTAGAATAACTACCCAGTGGAAGGAGGGCAGCTTCTTCAGGACTAGAAGGAACTCTATAAATAGGCACGTAAACTCTGGCCCGGCTGATAAAGAAGCTCAAAACTGCTCCTTACGGTACCAAGCAGTGCCACTCCCCCCCCCCCCCTTTTTCTGCTCTGAGAGGAGGAAGAGAGAAGAGTTCAGTCCTAGAGATTCCTGTTACCCTTTAGAGTGGTAGAATGGTCTCATACTTAGCACCTCGGGCAACCAAGTAAAAAACCTTAACTATTATGTACACTATCTACAGATTAGGAGCCAATAAGGTTCATTGGTGGATCTGCTGTGCAGCCACCACTGGACCCAAATGAAAAAGCTCCGAATCGGCCCAAGCAACATCTTTAAGGTAGAATTGAGTAAAGGTGTTGTGGGATTTCCAGTGGCATGCCGCTAAGATCTGGTCTAGCGAGATGCCACCCTGAAAGGCTTTGGACGCCGCGAAGGCTCTAACGTCATGTGCTTTCACCTGGTGAAGGGTTAGAGCTTCCTGATCTGATAGTTCATAGCAAAGGATAACTGTCTGCTTAATCCAAGATGAGATAGTAGCAGGAGAAATATCCTTCGAGAAACCCTTTTTGAAGGAGACAAACACTAGCTCTTTTCCTTGTCTGAGATCTTGAGTTTTGTCCAGATAGTAGCGCAAAGCTCTTGTCCAGAGACTTGTCCAGAGTAGGAGCCAGTGCTGGAATAACCATTGGGGCGACACACTCTGGCCCTTCTTTTGCTAAGTGGTTCTTTGCCAAGAAACTTGGAGACGGGTAAAGGGACACTTTTGACCAATCAGTTTGGTGTCTAATATTTTTGTTCAGCCACGCATGGATTTCACTCCTACGCTTCCCCGAACCCAGAGCAAGGAGGAACACCGTTTTAAAGGTCAGATGGTTTAATGATGCCTTTCTGAGAGGCTCAAATGGTGGTTTGGTGAGCTGATGCAAAACCAGAGAGAGATTCCACGAAGGAATGCCTTGCCTACCCTTTGGTCTATCTCTGTGAAAACTGCCCAAAAGGCGAGTTAAGTTTTCATCTTTGCTCACATTCATGGAAGAATTGCCTAACTTGTCAGCAATGGCTGATCTGTAACCATCAATGGTACTGGGTTGGAGACTTCTCTCCTGGAATAAATGTAGGAGAAAATCTGCTATTTGTTTTACAGATGGACACCTGAAGTCCACCTGACCTGATTCACACCATCTGACAAAAACGGACCACTTTGCCTCATAGACTGTTCTGGTTGAACTTCTTTGAGGAGCCTCAATCCGTGACGCCACTGGGCTAGAGAAACCCTGCTCCTTGATTGCCTCGGCTCTAGGAGCCAGGCGTGTAGGTTTAGATTGGTCAGATTCCTGTGACGTGCCTTGTTGAATGGCTGTGTCACTAGGTGGGGATGATTGGGTAGGCAAAGAGGAATATGAGACGACAGTTCCACTAGGTCCCAGAACCATGGCATGTTGGGCCAACCCAGAGCTATTAGGATCACTCTCTTGTAAAGATGGTCCGACAGTTTGCTGATCACCTTGCCCAGTAACGACACTGGGGGAAACATATACATGTTTAGGTTTCCCAAGAGACTGTTAGGGCGTCCACTGCCCATGCACTGGGATCCGGCACTGGGGACACGTACTGGGCTATTTTGCAATTGTACTTTGTTGCAAACATGTCCACTTGGGGACGGTGCCAGGTCTGAACCAGGAGGTCGAAGACCTCCTGGTAAAGTGACCATTCTGTTTGAATGACTTGGCCTTGAGGAGACAGTTTATCACATTTAGACGACCAGGGATGTGCCTGGCCTTTAGCACCACCTGTCTCAAATTGCACCAACAGAGGAGTCGCCTTAAAAGGGCACAAAGTGAGCCTGACCTCATACCTCCCTCCTTGTTGATGTATGCCACAACTGTGGTGTTGTCTGTGGCAACTAGAACTACTTTTCCTTGTACTAAATGCTGGAATCTTTTTAAGGCCAGTAAGACAGCTTTTAGTTCCAGGAAGTTTATGTGAAGATGACTTTCTGGAACTGACCAATTGCCTCTTGCCGTGAAGTCACCTAAGTGAGCACCCCAGCCTTCTTTTGAGGCGTCTGTAAAGATTTGAACGGCATGACTCAAAGGGTGTAAAGGCTGTCCTATTAAGACATTTGTCTCCTTGGTCCACCATAGAAGATGTGGGTGAAGAGACCTTGGAACAGGAATCTCCTTTTCCAGGGATTCTGGAACTCTCCAATGTCGTTTGAGGTGCCACTGGATGGGCCTCATGTGGAGTCTCCCCAGGGGAACCTGCTTTTCTGTTGCTGTAAGTAGGCCTATCAGGGACATAAACTTCCTGACTCGGCTAGTTGGTTTGGACAGAATGGATTCCAACTTTTGGAGAATCGGACCAACGGTTCTGAGTCGGTAAGACCAGTCCTTGAGAGAGATCGTACCTGTAACCCACGAACTCGAAAATCTGTTTGGGTTCCAGCTCTGACTTTTGTAGGTTCACTACCCAACCCAACTCCTGGCAAAGGGCGAGGAGGGATTGGGTGCCCTGGTGGCAAAATTCTTTGGTAGGGGCTTGAATCAACCAGTCGTCTAGGTACTGGCGGATCCTTATACCCCTGGATTGAGCCATTAACTTGACCTCCTTGACCACACAAGTGAACTCCATCGGAGCTATAGGGAAGGGCCCGGGACTGATAGGACTGATTTTGAAAATGGAACCTGAGATATTTCCGGGACTTGATGTGAACTGGAATGTAGAAATAGGCGTCGCTGAAGTCCAGCGAGGTCACCCATTCCCCTTGTTGCAAGGAAATCCGAATTGTCTCTGGGGTTTCCATTTTGAATGTTTTTACGCTCAAAAATTTGTTTAGAGAGCTGAGATCCAAGACTGGTCTCCATTTTTGGTTTGGTTTGGGAACTATGAAAAGTCTGTTGAAGAAGGCTAGAGATGTTCGAACCCTCACCACCTCTATTGCCTCCTTTTGTAGTAACGCCTACAAAGCCTCTTTCAGGTGGAGGTTCCTGAGGGGGTTTGCATAACCACTGAGTATCAATGGATCTCTGACCAGAGGAGGTCTGTTTTTGAACGGAAGAATGTAGCCGTCCTTCAAGATGGACACTACTCTCGGATTTGCACCCAGGAGGGACCACTTCTGCCAAAATTTCTGCAGACGCCCTCCCACCATCTGAGCATTTGCAACATTGTGGACATTTGGAGCAGTGGGGGCAAAAACACAATGATCTCCAGAAAAAACACTTTTCACAAAATTTATTTCTGTTTCTAATGAGGGACTTCCGTCTTTCTTTTGTGACTGCCCTCTCACATTTAAGACAAAAGGTACAGGACTGACAACATGACACAATACAGGTTTTCGTACAGATACATGAAAGTTCTGTCTTTGAACACTTGACACACAATTTACTGGCCGGGCCATCGGCTCCGGACTTGGCAAACAGTAATTGTCATTTATACATGATGTGTTCCTTGGCCTGGCGGGTGCCGCGTCCTGGTTGACCACCCCTGCCCCGACCTCTAGATCTCCCTCTGCTGCCAAAGGATTTCCATGCTGGCATATCCTTGCCAGGCTGTCCGCCTGACCGGGCTGAGTCCTGTGATTGTTTCCAGTTAACCAGGTATGGTTGGAAACATCCTTGTTGATGTTGTTGTTGCTGTTTTTTGAAACCACCAGTGAACCCCCCACGGCCCGATCCGGGCTGGGAAGTACGCTTGGTGTTTTCAAATTGAGTAATTTCATCTTCAGTCAGGGAATAAAGCATATCCATTGAGGGGGCAGTTGCGTAAAGCTGACAAAGTGTCTGGTTTTACTCCTGCTTTGAAATTGTCCAGATACGCATCCCTGCGTGCTAGGGTAAGATTAGCCTTTTGCACAAAGATGAAGTCTGATAAATGTTGAAGCGACTTCCCCGTAGCAAAACTAACGTTCTGGCTAAAGGAAGCCAGGTAATGAAGCTCATCCAAGGTGGCTTGTGCTTTACCAGAAAATTTTCCTTTGGATAATTCAGTTTGTAAGGCTTTAAGATTCTCTTGCACACCATCCTGAATTTTCGTGATGCAACAGTTGAAGCCAGCTGACTGGTTGCACACGTAACTAGTTTCCTTGGCTGCTTTTTCCCATTTTTGCAATGTATCTTGGGCAATGGGTCGGCCTGGAGGATGAGAATTAGCAACAGAAGGCTTACAGATTCTGGGAAAGGCACTGTTAAGCTTGGCTGCATCGTTGGGCCAGGTATTGACAGATTTTCCAGGTCTTAATGGGTCTTTTGGCTCGGCAGGATGGATGCCATACCATCTGTTTTGTGACTTGGGAGGCCTCAGAAAATGGTCCACATGGAGACCTCCAGGTTCACTAGACTTGGAAGGATAACCTTCAATGAGTACCAAATTTAAAGTTTCCAACTTTCGACACAACCAGTCTTCTGGAGGAAGATCCACTGAAACTTTACCCACTGGCTGAGCACGATGTCCTACCCAGGGGTTATCAGTCCTAGATGCCGGAGAATACTCTAAATCTGGGATGTGAGTCCAGCCTATGAACGCTCTGACACCCCTCACAGTTTCACGATAATTCTGATCCTCACTTAGTACCTTGTCAGAATCTCCGGCTTCACCATCCGGTTGCTCTTCCGGGTCTGAAACTTCACCTTCTTCAGCCAGCTCCGGAGGCAAGTAATTGGCACTGGAGACCGGAAGATAATGAGAACTTGAATCACCATAAGACACCGGACCGGGCTGTGAAAATACCGGTTTGGTAGAGTCAATGTCTGCTTCCGGGTACAAATTTTCCAGAGGAGACGTCATGCCCACAGTTGTAGTACTTGAAGTCAAGCTAGTTCTATCCAGACCGGAGGCTGGACCGGCCTGGCCGGAAGGAACAGCTGACAGTACAAAAGGGGCTTGAGGGAACCTGCGGGAGGTGCATGAGGAACCGGTGCTTTGACCGGTGAGAAGGTAGCATGCTGGGGACACTGTCCCATAGTTATCAATGCCTCGAGCCTGGCCATGCGTAGAGACCATTTCTCATCTAAATCCTGTAAGTCTTTCTTAAAGGAAGGCTGAGGTAACGACAGATCTTCAGAAGTATTTAAAGAAGATGAAGCACCCACCGACTTGTCCTGATCCACTGAAGACAAAACAGTAACAGTACTGGGATCAATAAGGGACTCACGCTCTAGTTTCTTTTCCTTTCTGATTTTATAAGTAGGGGTTGAAAGTTGTAAAACCTGTTCAGGATTTAGCAACTCACAAAATTCGCAAGGCAGTTTCTTCACACATGCGTCATCCCCGTGTCCTTTGTCCCTGCATCAGGCACACCTCGAGTGCTGGTCAAATGAAGCCATAATATGGCCGCAGGCTCCCTTTCTTTGTCCCGGTGATGCCATGATAGATAAAGTATCCGTATATCACACCAAGACACACAAACAACTGAACTTAAGAATAAAATATCCAACTTCAAAAACCTTGTAAAAATTCACAACTTCCTAATCGCTCCAAATGAAAAAGATGCTATGACGTCACGTCCCTCTGGTGAATAAAGCATGAACTAGGCCACCTGGCGAGTGGATTGGAGTGTGCCGGTCCGGCCGGAGATGAAACTCAGGACGTCTTTTTCTGACGTTTGGCGGGACCGGCTGGCGCCGGAAAATAGCTATCATTTGTTAGGTAAGATGTATTAACGCAATAAAAAGACAATTTAGTTTCATGATAGGTCAAGACTGGAAGTAATAAGGACAAGACTGCAAGTAATAAGGGCAGACTGAAAGTGACTAGGACCAGTCGGTTTCCAGGTGGGTGGAGCCATGGTCTGAAAGAAGAATCAGGGAGGGTCGGTGAAACATCAAACATCTTTAATTTTCTGCTGACCCACCGCGACAAGCCAGGAAAATACAACTGACCCTAACCGACTATGTAAACATTCCTGCTGACCCTCAAAAAATCCTAAGTTACCAACAAGACCTCCCGAGCGGAACACCCCATTGCACAGATTCAATATGTTACTGAAGGTTGGAAATTGCGTTATGTGGGGTTATCTTTACATAAGCCGAATCAGGTGTCTTTGGTATGCTGGCAGACATATGTAAAATGTCAAATATGTCTTTTATTTTTGGGATTTAGAGCTATGGAAAATTTAAAGAGGTAACAGGAAACCAATTCTGTGTATATGCAAAATTATTTCCTGAAATTTCAATAAATTATTCTTCAGGACTATTCAAATCTACTGATATGACTTTTTGCCCCCTTCCTGCTCTTACCTTATGATCTTAAAGGCCCACATTTTCACTTATTGCCTAATATATCTTTTATTATGGAAATTAAACCTTTGGATTTTATTGGGAGGTGATAGGAAGCCAAGGATGGGAATCCAAAACCCAGAAATTTTGCCCTATGATCCCCACTCGTGGTGAAACAGGTGTCATAAAGTTGCATTTTGCAGTGTCTCTACATCAGTATTGCCTGGAATGTTATTAAATTTCATTGAAATATTCTTCTGGATTATTCAGAAATAGTGACAAGGCTTTTTGTCCCATTTTTGCATTTCAAGGTAAATTCTGTGAGTACAAATCTGTCTGAATTTCATTTGTTGCTCAATAATACTTTAATTATTCTAATTGCTTCTGTGGAATATAGTGGGAAAACTTGGCCTAGGATTCTGAAAACACTGATCAATTTGCTCCTCGATCCCCTCTTAAGGTGAATAATAATAATAGTTCATTTTTATAGCGTAATTCTAGTCATTGATTTGCTAATAGCTGCACTACTCAAATAAAAAGCACTCTTAAGCAAAAACGTTTTTAGCCATTTTTGGAAATCATTTAAATCAAGTTTAATGTTGAGGATCATCATACTTCCAAGAGTGGGGTGCTGCAACACGTAAAGATTTATATCCTTTGCTTTTCAGTTTCCGTCGATGCTCTTTTAGTTTATTCACTTTGTCACCAGAAGGTAGTGGTCTTGGTGGTTAATTTATAGAAACAAATGTTTGAATGCGGTCGACGGCATCACCATTTAATGCCTTGAACACAATGATGTTCAGTTAGAAGAAATTGAGCTGTCTAACAGGTAGCCAGTGCAGTTTCATTAAATAAGGTGTCACAGAATCATACTTCTTCATATCCAGGACAATCCTAGCAACAGCATTTTGCACATGTTGTAACTGTTTGATAAAATAATCTTTGATGTCGATGAGGAGAGTGTTGCAGTAATCCAATTTTGCAGACAGCTGAATGCAGTGATTTTAGCTGAAAATAAAGTGAAATATGACCAAACTGTACGAATATTCTTCATATAATGATAGCAGGAGTTGCAGTGATTATTTAATGTTAGTTCTTCATTTATGATAACAGCAAGTTTTCTAACACAGGGGCTAGCTGGTATAGTTGTTTGACTTGCACTGAGAGAATCATACAATGCTCTTGCATGCTGTCGAGATGTTCCAGTAGTGAAATTGGGGTTTTCTTGTATTTTTCTGTATTTCTAAAGAAGGTCATTAAATAATTTTCAGGATTATTGAGACCTAGTAATTTGGCTATTTGCACCCTTGTTGCCTTTCGAGGTCAATTCTACGACCAATAAATGGGTCAGTTTTTAACTTACTGCTTTAAGTATGACTGTGTCTTGGCCTGTAGGAGGACTTAAAGGCCAAATAATGTCCTGGGATTCCAAAAATTCCATCACATTTGTACCGTAAAAATCTGTACATTGCATTTGTTACCTATTGAGCAAATAAAGTATTATAAATATTTTATCATCCTACAGCCGTCACTGGTTTTACATGAAAATTATACAATAATCAGTAACTTTATGTTAACTGAGAAATATGAAGAAATATGTCTACCTAACTTGATATGTATATTTGATTATGATTTATATTTAGGCAATGGAGAAATTATTTTTCATACAAAAAATCTTAATCAAATTCATTTAATTAGTGTATTTAATTTAAAATATTAAGTATCAATGAAAATAATTTTCTAAATTCACCATTTCATTGTCTTCACCAATGTTAATGGCTTGTGCATCTTCCTTTAATCTTACCATTGATGAATTCTCAGGGGTTTACTGGTGGCTGTTCCCCTGTAACATAAAGATGCCCCTTTTTATATTTTGTTTTATCAATGGATGCATTATCTGAGTGACTTCCACAATATGCTATTGTCTCAAATTCTATGGTACATGGATATATCTGCTTGAGTAAATATCATATACAAATGTTTTTGTATTGAAAATGGGTTACATATGTTTTAAATGGAAAATATAAATGTATAATATTATTAATATTTTAGATGAACAAAATATTGATTTTTGATGATAATATACACAGCTGCATATTCTATATATCTTTTAATATAACTTGTAGCTATGGTATGCATTAGTACTGACAACCCCATTCATGTATTTTACAATCCTTTATCTTCACCATGTTTTAACATTATTCACTTTCTTTGCTTTATGGGGTTGTTACACTGGAGCTGACCGGTCAGTAACTATGTATTTATTGAGAGTCAGGACGTAAACTGAAACAAACAATCCGGGAACTGTAACAGACCGGCCGGCAATATTTTTCCTTCTTACGGCCTGTCGGTTTCCAAATCTGTGGGTATAAAAAGGCCAGTGGGCAGGCAATCTGCATATATTTGGCCGTTGACTTGTCGATAGACCACTGGTGTGCAGCTTTGATTTTAAGTTTTTCATTTTTTTGTGAACTAGCTTAAGTTTGAGCTAGGCTGGACTGGCTGGGAGTGAAATCTGTTCTATGAGGTTTCACTTTAATTTTTAAGTTTTGTTTTTACAACAAGCTGTACATTTAAGGAGATACAGCTGAGGATATAGAGAGAAGGAGGGAGAGGCAAAGACAGATGATAGAAAGAGAGGAGGGAAAAGAGCCAGGAAAGGACAGAAAACAGAGCATGAACAGACACGGATACTGACATAGAATCCACTCAATCCAGACAGAAGAAGGGGCAAAAGAAGTCAATTTTCCTGAGTGATTCAGATGAAGAAGCCATTGTGGAGTTTGTTAAACAGCACAAGGAACTTTATGGCAAGACCAACGACAGTTTCAGAGACAAGAAGAAGAAAGAAAGACTTTGGGAGACACTAGCAGCTACCAGGAAGTTACCTGTTAACACTGTCAAGAAGTGATTTAAGACTCAACATAGCAGATAAGGGACGCTCACTCAGACGAAGTCAGGACAAGTAGCTGAGAAGAGCACAGAATGACAGACCTGATTGAAGGACAGTTTCAGTTTTCTACAAGCTCACATCAAACATCTAAGTCTATTGCATTCAAGTCACCACTGAGATCTTCTGCAGCCTCAGCTTTAGTTCCAGGTACTTTAAGAGACTGCATCTGAGATAGTATAGGGATCGAGAGCCATATTGAGGATCGATATCGAATGAAAATTTAGGGTTGTGGATCGATCGATATTTCAATATCGGGACCGTTAACGTAAGCCGTGGGCGATAATACAGGTTGTTTGAAAACGTGCACATATAAATTCATGAAATTATCAAAAGATACTACTTATGCACCAAAAATATATTTCTGCAATATAAAATTAAATAAAATGAACAAAAATCCAATCAAATAAGAGTTTTCATGCTTTTTTGTGTACTAGCTGTCAGGTTTTGTTTCTCTTCCGTGAAACCGGAAGTTGTCACTGACAATGTAAACAAAGATGGCGCCAGACTTGAACCAATTTATTTCGGTTGTAAATGTGCTTTTTAAGGCGTTTATGTAATAAATATTTATTTAAGCAGTAAAATTACTCTGTTTATTTTATTTTTGTCTGTTTCTTATATGTGGTTTCGATATTGAAATGCTGGTAGTATGTGTCGATATCGGCAGTTCTGTGGGATGATCGATCGATATTGAAAGATCGAGCACCAATCCCTACACTAATCTGAGATCAACATAACATCAGATGTTACTCATCAGCCTTTGAGCACCAGCCCTAAACGACGACAACCTACAGTTGCCACCATCACTGCTGTAGATCTAGTTTTAGATCAGTTCCAGGAGATGAGGTTGATGATTTCCATATTTCTGGGTGCACGTCAGGATCCCACTCCAAGTCAAAGACAGACGTTCTGCAACTATCTCCTCTCTGAGATTGAACACCTGGAGGAGCGAGACTTTTTGACCTTCAGGAATGAGATTGTGAAACTTCTTAGTGAGATACAGTACAAGGCCGAAGAATGCAAGAGACACAACAACTCAAGAGGTCACAACAACTCAACAGGTCACCACATTTCAACTTCCATAAGCAACACAGGCCACAGCAGGACATGAATGCATACTCACCATACCACATACTCAACCAGTCTCCATTCCAGTTGTGCAGTCTACTCAGATAGCCACAACACAGCCTGCTACAGTGATTGCCAAAATACAGTAACCATCAAGGCCTTTATCAGCGTCAGCACAGCCAACATCTTATTTAGTTGTGGATGACCAACAGCCTGGGAGTTCCAGACAGCTGAGTCTCAGTTTGAGTCCACCAAAGACAGTCAACCCACCGCCATATGCAGCTGTACAACAGGAGGAAAATGTCACAACACTTCTGGATTATCCAGTCTCTTTGGAGGGATTCTTAGTGTACTGCAGTACCAGCAGTACCATTTTCACCCTCTAATCTTCAACAAGCACCATCACCAGTGCCATCTTCCAATCAAGAACAGTCAAGATCTCTCAGCCAGTCCAGCCAGCAAAGTCAGCCCAAATGGCAGATCAGCCTGCACAAGTCACACCCATCCGGCCCTTGTAAGGGCCACCTGAATCTTCAAAAAACAACTATTCAGCTGTTATTGCCCCAAAACCAAAAAGCACACAGTCAACACTTATACTTCCCCCAATACACAAAAAAATTGTGTGAATGAATGAGTGAATGTTGAAGATAAACTAATAAACTTCCACCAAAAAAATAAAAAATAAGAAAAAAAGATTAAAAAACACTTAAAAATTGTCCCCTAAGAATTTAAAAAGAAAAAGATAATGTAAAAAAACCTTCCCCCCACCCTCACACCACCCCACCCCCACAAAAAATAACAAAGATCCAGACACAAATCCACGTCCCTCCAACAAAAAAAAAAATTGCAATGAAACCCAACATTCACACAAGTAACTTGTTTTGAATGTGTAGAGTGCCTCACAGACAAACAGACGGTGCAACATAACAAAACATTTAAAGATGTGACTGATAATTGGGTGACTGACAGACTGATGGACTGATTGAAAAATAAAGTAGGACAGTCACCTTGTACAACTGTGATTTTGAAATTTTATTTAAATTTTTTTTTGATTAATTATGGGGACAAAATTTCTCATCAAAATTGCTTTTTCTTTGCAGTGTTTGGGGGACAGAGATCATTTGGAAAATGGGGTAATTTTGTTTTTATGATTTGGCAGGTTATTTCTTTAAAGGTCATAGAACGCATTTTCAGATCATTCATCAATAATTACATATACACATGAAAGTTCAATTTCTGTAAAAATAAGATGCGTCTGGACAAGGTTACATGGTATATTCAGTCACTTTCTGGCTGTTTTTTCAAGATTTTCACAGCTGTCGCCATTATTTTTCACTTGACAACTCCCATAAAAAGTATTAGCCTTGACGTCACAGGTTCATGACAATGTAAGCAAACTATCATTTTCTTACGCCTTTTAATACATACATACATATATATATATATATATTTTAAAGATTGCATTATCTATTTTAATGAAGTTTATTTGTTTATAAGACATCATTCTGCCACAGTAAGTTTCTGAAATAGCCTTGAGAACATCTCTCATATTTGTTTCAGATAAAAAATTGTTTAGAGAGGTATTAAGCAAGTTGGATAAAAATCACAAAACAATGCAACCAGGTTCAACTCTGAGATGAGTTTTGATAGTTATTTTTTTAATTTTGAAAACTACTTATTGCTAGGAGATGAAATAAATACAACATAAATGTCTTTAGAACTGGGCCTCAAGCAAGGATAATCATATATGTTCCCCAAATTAGTTCAGAACTTTCCCACCAAAACTGTAAACAATGCTGCTTTCGTAGTACCTGTATACATAATGCGTCTAGCCATCTAAAATGTATACTGTTGATCGCCCAAACACAATTCATTTTTCTTGATCTCAACAAAGGCTTAAATTGAGAAGAAAATGCTACCAACTAATTCCCAAAACTTAAAATTATCCAAACTTAAGGTCAAGAAGTACTGAACTACTATATATCTTAAGGAAAACCCATTATATACTGAATTATTTCATGAACTGATAATATAAAAGTTAGAACTTAAGGATTCTTTCAGAATAAATTCAATAAATTTGATTACAACAGCATGCTTTTATAAATGATTTATGCAAATGAAAACAAATTGTATATTTTGATTTTACTTTGGATCATACCTTATCTTGATAGAAGTACTGGTGATTAAAGACAAAAACCAGTATCCAGTACGTTTTAATAACAACTTTTGAATTTGTCAACAGATTCTTAGTTTTATGTAAATATCTAACTTGTGAAAGGCTACTTTCCCATCACAGTTTAAAAACCTTAAACATGGGAGGAGGCAATATCTTATACAGATGTTTACGCTTTCTGCATTGCAAGACAAACCTACTTATAGTATATATTTGTTTGTTAGAACTGTTAGTGGTTAAAAATTAGGTAAACTTGAAAAAAACAGCATCTGGAAAAACAAGACTAGTGAGCTTTTTTCTGGCAAAGAAACATGTTATCTTCCTTCAGTTTGTAAATATATACATTATATCTCCAACTAAACAGAACTGCGTTATGAACCTGTGACGTCATCAATCATCTACTATGAGAAAAACAATATGTCAGCTTTTTTACTCCACTTCGTGATACTTATTTTTCTAATGCTATTTAAGGCTCTTGTACCATATATTTCTTAAAATAAACCACATTTTCATTCTTATAGTTTGTTTCTCTACTGAATTAAGTTAACTTTACAATGTTTGTGAAAAATGTTTAGCAATAGACCTGGGTGATGTTGGTGTGGGATGTGAACTTTGTAAAATGAGGGCCTGGCTTAAAATCTGTGTGAGTTGATATTTAATTTTGTGAAATGAGATTTGGAGGGATTTGTGTCTGTGATCAGGGATGATTTTTGGTGAAACTAAAATTGGGGTTATTTTATTAACTCTTTGCTAAATAAAAATCTTGGATTATTTGTGTAGTCCTAAAAAGAACTGACAGATGAGAGCATGATCTCCCCTCTGTCTTCCTAAACTCTGTCCTGCCCAGCCAGTGCCCCCATGTGATTGAAGTAGTCTTTCAGCAGGTCTTGTTGATGTTTGGCCTCCCTCGATAGGTTCCTAAAGTTCTCATTAGGTCCCTGTTCCCCCTGATCTGCCTGTGGTGGTTGTATATCGTCAGCTGGAGTGTGTGGTCTGACTGCTCCCCCCTGATGGCTTCTCAGCATGTTATGTAGTAAAACACATGTTAACACAATGTCTCTCACTACTTTTAGCCTCTGCTCCATTGTGGTCAACAGCACCCTGAATCTGTTGACAAGTATACCAAATTAGTTCTTGACCACCCTCCTCCCCTGGATATCCTGTAGTTGGCTATTCTCTCTTCTCTGGTCAGTTGGCGTCTACTGTAAGGCTTGACCAGCCAAGGCATCAGGGCAAAGGCATCGTCCCCCAACAAGAAGTAGTGTAGATTTGGCCTCCCAGGTCCAAGTGGTTCAGGTGGTGGTAGTCCCCACCTTCCGTTTTCAATTCTTCTCAGTTTCCTGCGGTTGAATATCTGAGCAACTGATGATGACCCACTGGCCCCCACATTGACCCACAGGAACATGTAATCTGCATCGACTAAAGTCAAAAGTACCAGGGAGAAGTAGCACTTGTAGTTGAAATATTCACTGCCTGACTTCTTGGGCTTCTTTATAGCAATGTGTTTTCCATCCAGTGCACCGACTGCATGGGGGACATTCCATCTGTTTCTAAATCTTTCTTCAATTTTCTTCCAGTCTTCAGGAGCTATGGGACACATCAAATATTCCTGTTGAAATTCTTTCAAAATGGCTTTGCAGACCAGGGGGACAAATTTGCAGATGGTTGTTCTTCCAACTCTCCAGTGGAACTGCAATGAAATGTAGCTTTCTTCTGTGGATAAGTGTCTCAATGTAACTGCCAGTTTCAGCCCAACTTCCAGTGGCTTCCTGAAGTTGGTGGTTGACTTCCTTAGATGGGGGGTAATTCTTTCTTCAATCAAATAAAAAATGCTGGTTCCATCCTGGTAAAGGTTCTGTAGCCTGGCATGTCAGTTGTGATTAGTTTGTCCAAGAGTGTTCTATAGCATCCCCTCTCCTCTCTCTGCAGTATCCAAGACATAGCCCATGTATTCTGTGGCTTCTCTCTGCTTCTGGGTGTGGGGTGGTGATGCTGGATGGGCAGGTGCTGGGTTCTGCTGTCTTCTATCTTGAAATCATTATGTATAATAACATATTCAACTCAATAAAAAACAAAAGGACCCTCAAGTGATCAAGCAGTTGCTCTTGATGTGTTCCTGTCATCTTTGAAGTGTGAAATGAGTGGCACATCACAGCGGGGGTTTATGTAGTGTGATATGGATCCCGATTCTGGATCCCGACTATAGATATCAACCTATAAAATTAATCAGTCCTGTCGTCAAGGGTTGGGAACAAGCTCCCGGCTTGTCTGTTTGTCTTTACGGTGTGTCTATTTGTTATCCAGCCTGTCTGTTAGGGGTTTAAGGCTTGTAGTAGTATTTCTATGCAAAAAACGTAAACGACCCTACGCCTTGTTGGGATGCTCATCACATCCTGTCTGTAACTGTACTGACCTGTCGCGGATTTCATATCTGACTGCCCTTTTTCCCATGACCCTAAAACTTTCGCAACTGACCCTAGAGTCGTAGGGTCGGTTATAGGGTCGGCTCCATTGGAACAACCCCATTAGGATGCTTGTGTTTGTATTACCAGAACCTTTTTTTCTATTTTTGCTCCATATGCTGTGTTAACCATTTAGAAAGAGATCTGGCACCATACAGTCTGAGTACGTTAAACCTGATAATGTGTCTGTAAAGTCAGAAACAAAAGTCAAGTGATGATCATTTTATATTGACAGGAAACAGATGAAACAATGAAATATGGAAAGTTAAAAACCAAAAGCCATAATGAAGACAGATCCAACAGATGGAAGGTGAGTGAGATACTATGACTTGATACAAGATGACAGAAACAACATTACTATAAATAATAATTTTGAGGAATATTGAGAACAAGTAATTTGGTTATTTGCACCCTTTTTGTCTTCCACAATATGCTATTGTATCAAATTCTGTGACGGGTGGCTATATCTGCTTGAGTAAATATTTTATACAAAGATTTTGTATTAAAAAATGGGTTACATGTTATAAATAAATTATATAAATGTATTTTATTGTTAATATTTTTAGATGAACAAAATATTGATTTTTGATGATAATATACACAGCAGAATATACATATTAATATAACTTGTAGCTATGGCATGCATTACTACTAACAACCGCATACAGGTATTTAACAAGTCTTTGTCTTCCTAATGTTTTACCATGATTTTTTTCTTTGCTGTAGGATACTTGTGCTTGCATTGCTATAAACCTTTTTCCTTTTGCTTTACATGCCATATTAACTAATAGTTTAAAGATCAGGCACAATACAGTCTGATTAGGCTAAACTGTATAATATATCTATAGAGTCAAATACAAAAGTCATATGATTTTTTTAAAAATGTGTTTATTTACCCTTTTGTAACAAGGTGCACTGGGACTGGGCAGGCGAGGGTAGCAAACCTGCCATCAATTCCCCTTTACAGTGCCATTCATACACAGTATCAAATTATATTTATAAAACTCTTTTAAATCATACATATAAAAAACCTGTTAAATGCTACATAAACTTTCTAATGAAAATAAGAATCCAAAAAATAAAAATAAAAAAAAATTCTTAAAATGGCTGGGCAACCACAAATGTCCTACATGCAGGTGGGACTGCCTCAGGTGTAACAGAAGGAAGACCAGCCATCCTACTACACAATATAACTGTGCATATAATAGTGTCACTTTTTTTCTTTTATAATTTATAATTTATTAACCCTTTTTAAAGCAATTTAAACAAAAGTGCAGAAGTCTTGAGTGCGCAAGGGTATCAAACCCCACCGACAAGACTGTACATTGCATAAACATATACAGTATAGTATCGAACATTATTTACTGCTATTTTCATTACATACTACCACAATGATAAGATCGTATTGCTATAAGTATTAAAAATATTGAACTAAGGCTTGAAATATACAATTGTAATGTTATATGTAATGTTTTACACTCTGGTTAAGATAAATAAACTTACAAGATTGTTTTGAGTCCTCACATTTAATCCATGTGCATTGTTTCTTGCAGTCTTTATGTTTTGCACACCATCCTCAACAAATCCCAAAACCAGGTGTTTACATGTTGAGTATTAGTGTAGAACTAATATCTTCCCAAATTCTTTTTGTACGATTACAATAGAATAACAAATGTTCAGGGGTGTTGTTTTCATGGCAATATATACATGTAAATGATATATTTTTATTCCACTTGCTTAGAATATATCCCATAATTATTAAATTTTGAAGCAATTTGTACTTAAACTCAGCAATCTTTTTATAGGGAATTGATTTGACCAATCAATTTTTTGATAATTGTTTTTAAATTTTTGATTCCAGCATTTTCCCTTTTTATATAATGTCTTGTGCTTATGCTTTGCACTAATATATTATAAAACACAGTACTTTTTACATTTTTTATATTTACCATTTTCTTACCATCAAAAAAATGTCATTTTAGGAATTCTTATATAATGCACTGTTTTAGTACAAAACAGTTTTGCAAATGGAGAAAAAACAGTTTTAATTATACTATATTCTGATATCCAATTTCTCTTCACTGGAAGAATAGAAAGCAAATCATTTTCAGACAGAAAACATCCTTCATAATTAAATAGATCTTTAACATAGACAATTCCAGCCTTAATCCAGATTTTAAAATACAAACATTTTTCCTTAAAGTGAAAATATTTATTGCTCCATATGATGCTAGTTAAGAAATTATAAGGGGATGGGTATTGTACTTCAGTTTTAGGTCTACATGAGTAATATGAAAGCCAAATGTCTTTGTAGAATAGAATAGAATAGAATAGAAACATTTATATAGCGCAAAATTGATGTAGACATCCTGTAATGCGCTTGAAATCAAAAAGGGAAAGTCCAGAGTAGCTTGCTTGGGATTGCTTTTGGTGATATTACCTTTATAGCTAACAGAGTAATAGCTACTGTGTTATATAGCTGTTGTGCTATTTTGAGGTGACTTTTTTCTGGACATTTTAATGAAATAATGTTTTCTATCTTCACAAAAATTGGTATAAAGGATATTTGGCCAGGATAGCTCTTGGTTGATGATAGCTTTGTAGCTACCTAAGTAATAGCTGCTTTGCTACCTTGAGACTACTCTGAATTGCAGTTTTGTTTTCACTCTTTCAAAGGAACATATTTAACTTATCTTTGTAAAATTTGGTGTGAAAGTAGGGTCAGTTGCATGCTTGGTATTGTTGTTGATGGTAATAGTTTTAACCTCCTGAATAATAGCTACATAAACATAAATATGTCTATCTCCTAAACTGTGCAAAATAGATCGATTTCATCAATATTTTCAACCCACAGGGTATCTAAGCAATGTACTCTTTGCAATTTTAAAATGAGTAATAGCTACATAAACATAAATACGTCTATCTCCTAAACTGTGGGAAGTAAGGCGATTTCGTCAATATTTTCAACCCAGAGGGTATCTAAGCAATGTACTCTTTGCAATTTAAAAAAAAAAATTTCCCTCCCCCCAAAATGGTGGCCACTTTGAATTTTCACCAAAAATGCAAAAACACTAATTTGCTTCTCATTGCCCTGGGGACAAAGGTCAAAGTTGGGGTTTTACGTCCCATTCAACAGCCAGGGTCATATTGGGACAGGTCCTCAGAATTGCCACTTGTGGGACTCGAACCCACAGAGGTGACAGCCTATGATTAGATGCCAAACTTGCTAACCACTAGGCCACTGAGGACCTCATTGCCCTGGGGAAGCCAGAAATAAAGGTAGCCAATGGGTATATATATATTTATTAATAAATGATTAATGATATTAACATCTAAAATCCTTTTACTGACTAGTTGAAATAACACATACAAAAGCACATTATTGCTATAACTGTGACCATAATGTATAATTCTTGCATATTGTCAGGGTGAACCCTGAATGACCTAACCATGGGTCAAAAAGGGGTCAAATTTTGAGATTTTGAAGGGGTCAAAGACCCGGAAACCACAAGGATAATATCAAAGGTAATTAATCCCATGGTTAGGTATATTTGTTATAAGTATCTACACCCAGTCTACTAGGATGTTAATTAACAGAATTTTGAAGTTTTGAAAATTTATAATACAGAAAAATAGTCCCCATCAGAAAGGGGGAATAATAAGTTGTGAGGCCAAAAAATGGGAATTTTTTGGAAAGAAAAAGCCCCAAACAGCCAGAGAAACTATATATGTAGGTGCTGTTTGAAGGTAGCAGCAACTGGCAAAATGTGTTGGGGAAGTGTAGATACATAGCGCCAGACGCAGTCAGAAGTCCAGGTGCCATGCAACATGATCTGCTGAAGAGGCACACCATGCTGAAACGCCCAGGTGGTACCAGATTTTCGAAAGAGGTGAAAGGTTAAAGGGGAAGGTACTTTAAGTACTGTTGCTACTTTTTTCAAGTCTTTACGTGCAACAGAATCAGTAAGAGGGACATAGGTATTATTTTTTAGAATTTGAAAGAGTGGATCATTAGGGGAGCCGGGGGTGTTATGTAACATACGACGTATTGCTTTAAATGGACACAAGGGAGACCTACCCAAGGCAGGGACACAAATAGTAGTAGTATTTCGACGGTTTTGAATGGTTTTGGACCATTTTATGATCACAGTAATGGTATCATAAGAAAAAATGAGATCACCTCTGCACAATTGTTAAGTTGGATCAAAAGAAAGTTTGCTATGTGGCAATAAATTTGACAATCTAAGGAAGGAGAAGAAAGAAAAAGCATATAAAGCTTGAAATGTGGTGGGAAATTCTAAAGAAGCAGACACCAATAACATGTCAGCTAATATGTCTGTGGTAATGATGTACGAGGTTTTAGGACACAGTGGTCTTGTAATGGTCAAGGATTTTTGAAACAAATGTATTCTTTCATCTCTAAAGGGGGCAGTATCCAGACCATGCAAAATGAATTGTGATCTAAAACCTGCCATGTAGTTTACAATATTGGAAGAGGAAAAATTGTGGTGTAACAAAAATTCCATAAAAGTCAACAATGTGACTGTATTGACCTGATTTATAAGCAGCCCAGCCACCACCAGGAAGGCCATGAATTCCCTGAACATACGAGCATAAGCCTTCTGTGTGGCAGGTCTGAAGGCATCCCACAGTCTGTTGGCAGCCCTGGTGGCCAGCTGGGCTGCAAAGGGATGGTTATCTACAATGGAAGAAACAAAAAGTGCTAAATACTATGGTTAAGCTTAAGAAGATCAATATGGGTAGGAATCCATTGCCAATCATGCAATAAACTAGATAATTTTGGGTCTCTATTACTAGTTTCCCACCAGCGTGAAAGCAAATCAGCAATAGCATTATTTGTTCCTGCAATATGTGAGACCACCAACTGGACATTAAATACGGAAGTGAGCATCCATATATTTCTGGCTATGGTAGCTAGGAGAGGATCCCTAGCCCTACCTTCCTGAAGTACTTGGACAACAGCAAGGTTATCACATTTAATCTCAAAGCGCATATTACTCCAACAATAACCCCAAACTTTTAACGCTACCATTATGTTAAGCATTTCCAGCTGAGTTATATTATAACCCAAATGTTCATGGGGTAAAGGAAGGGCATAAATAATATTTTTAAAAATTGCACTGAAACCTGTAAAAGAGGCATCTAGTTCAATTACAGCTTGTATTGGTTTGTTATCATAAAAGGTGACACCATTATATGAACACAAAAATGTGTTAAACCATTTAAGGTCCTTAAGAAAACCTTCTGTTAATCGGATATTGTTCTTGGTGTGATTGTCTCTTAATAGCTGCAACATACGATTCAGGAAGAAACGAGCAGGGCGAACACATTTGGTGATATACAATAGTGAACCAAGAAGGGATTGAAGTTGATTTTTTGTACAGAATTTTTTATTCTTCCAGGAACAACATAATTTAACAATTTCCTGTAATTTTTCATGAGGGATTGATATAGTCTGGTTAACCGAACCTACGAGTATTCCAAGGCACACTACAGCCGTAGAGGGGGCCACTGGCTTACTAGAACTGATTTCCAGTCCCAAATCCTGCAATAATTGAAGCAAGAAATCATATGAAGCTTGGATATTAGAAGGTAAACCAATATATATTAAATCATCAATATAATTCAGTAGGTTCGGATAACCGAATTTTTTCATAATGTACCTAATAGCATCTGAACATTTCTGAAAGAAAAAAGATCCATGTCTAAATCTAAACGCCAAAGATCCGTCCAGATAATAGGATCCATGGTGTAAACCAAGGAGATCCAGATCCTCAGGATCGATTCTTAAATGATGGAAAGCTCTGCTTATATCTACTTTATACATAAGAGTACCAGGGAGTAAGGACTTTAGGTGGTCAACAATATGATCCACAGAGGGATAAGAAAGGTGATAATAAGCCTGCAAATATTTATTTTTCTCTACTCCATGGTTAACCGAAAAGCCATGGGGCCAACTAAGATCTACAATAGTTCTTCGGTTATCCGAACCAGGTTTTTCGCGAGTCATAAGAGGAGAGATATGCATGTCAATAGGTTTGTCTGTAAAAGGACCATACATTGCATAATACGCTACCTCATTGTCGAGATAAGTTTCAATATCTCTGGGGAACCTGTAACCTCTCCCTGCTCCATACGACACAAGAGAACCGCATGGCTGGCCTTGGCCGCACCCCAGGAGAAATCATTTGCATCATCCATCAAATCAATAAGATAATTCAACATATGATCTTTTAAATTTTGATTAGTTTCCTCTCTCATGGTGTGGCAAAAGCCAGCCATCCACTGGGGCATTGTGAGTTGGTCATAAGAAGTATGCTCTTTAGAGGAGCCTGACAACACATATTCATGGGGCCACTTAACCCAAGTTCGAAAAAACACATCAACTTGACCTCCATGCTGAGATTTGACCTTGTTACAAGTACCTGTTTGTGCAATATCTGCTAACTCTCTGAGTCGATGATCTACTTGTCCTTGTATTTGTTGATCATATTTAATTGCTTGCAAGGAAGGTACAGAAGTGTCGGATCCGACCTGGACAACCGGCTGCGTCTGGGCATGCGAGACCTTGGTCTTAGTTTTTTGGCCACGACTACTGGCCTCAGGCACTGATTTACTCAAAGGCAACACATCAACTGTGCCAGATATACTGGCCAGTTGGACATTTTGTTTTGACTTTTTAAACGTTTTATTTTTAATTTTTGAAGACTGAACAGATTTTTTACAATTCTTTTGTTCTAATGTATCTAATCTAGCACTAATTTTTTCAAGTTTGTCTAAAATTGTCTGATTGACCATTTGCTGGGTACTGCTAGCATTTTTTCCATCCGGAACTTGATTTTCAGAACTGAATTTATCATAGGACCTATGCTCAGTATCAGATACATCCACTTCATTGTCGGATGATTGAACCAGATCCGAGATATCAAAATCACTACCGGATGAAAAGTCAGAATTAACTTGCCGTTGAGCAGGGGTAGGGTGACTACCCCCCAGCACTTGAGACATGAAGTCCTGGTCTTCACACAACTGTAGCTGCACTGGCAACACCGTCTCCTTCCTCCCAGATCTCAGGTTATATTTCTGAGCCATGTAACAGTAGTGTAGTGTAATATAAAACTCAAAAAAAAACAAGTGTATAAAATACTAAAAACCTAAAATGCGAATACACGTGGCAGCATGTAGACAGTGCTGAGTGAGAAATTCTAATGTAGATGTGAGCCCTTCAGTGTCTGCAGAGCAAGTGGCAGAATGTAGGGCCAATTTTTTGGTCATCACTACGTAGACTAATCAAAAGCTGCCACACACTCGACACATTGGTAATACTAAATGACATAAAATTTCGAACCCTAAGACTCCCCCCAAGCAATGATCTTGCTGGCACCCAAATGCCAGCCCGAAATCTCCTTAACTGTGCAAGTTAGAGCGATTTCGTCGAAATTTCCGACCACAGGGTATCTAATCAATGTACTATAGGCAATTTTCAAAAAAAAATTCCCTCTCTGCAAAAATGGCGGCCATTTTGAATTTTCGAATTTTTACCAAAAATGGAAAATCACAAATTTGCTTCTATCTCCTTAACTGTGCAAGTTAGAGCGATTTCGTCGAAATTTCCGACCACAGGGTATCTAATCAATGTACTATTGGCAATTTTCAAAAAAAAATTCTCTCCGCAAAAAAAAAATGGCGACCATTTCGAATATTTGAATTTTTGCCAAAAATGCAAAACCAGAGATTTGCTTTTATTTCCTTAACCGTGCGAGATAGAGAGATTTCGTCTAAATTTTTTACCCACATGGTATCTAATCAATGTACCATTGGCAATTTTAAAAAAAAATTCCCTCTCTGCAAAATTGGCGGCCATTTTGAATTTTCGAATTTTTACCAAAAATGGAAAATCACAAATTTGCTTCTATCTTCTTAATCGTGCAAGATAGAGCGATTTTGTCGAAATTTTCGACGCACAGGGTACCTTAGAAAACTACTCTTTGCAATTTTCAAAAAAATGTTACTCTCTTCAAAATGGCGGCCATTTTGAATTTTAGAATTTTTGCCAAAAATGCAAAAACACAAATTTGCTTTTATCTCCTTAGCCGTACAAAATAGCGTGATTCTGTTGAAATTTTCGACACATAGGGTATGTAAGCAATCTACTCTTGCCAATTTTTCAAAAGTTTTTCCTCTCCCTAAAAATGACATCTTGAATTTTGACAGAAATTGAACATGAATTTTACATCTGATAATATAAAAGTTAGAATATATGGTAATCTGGCTCTGCAGGGAATTGGCTCAGCAGCAAGTAAGACTGCAGTTTCTTATCCAAAAGTTTAATGTAAAGTGTGACTCTGATTTATGGTGAATTTAAGAAAATTTTAAAATGTCCTCTTGTGGATCACAGTGAAAATATCATTTCAGGTCTAATTTGTGATACTCTGTATTTGAGAGACTATGATCGCCCTTATTTCACATACCAAGAATGTCACAATCTTCTTCAGTTTATGTGTAGTCAATGAGTTTCTAAATTAACTCTGCGTGTACTTTGCTTAATTTTCTTTTTGTACATATGTGTTGCATTGTACAAACTGTATGTTCTTTTCTTTGTGTGTTTATTCGTACTTTCGCAATTTTGTACCATGAGTACGAAAATTAAGTAAATAAAGAGCTAAATCACTTCATCAGCCAGGAGCAAATCTCCAATGTCCATCAGCCAGCAAACAGGAATTTTCACTCAACAGAGACAGCACAGATCAAGTTCCAAAATGATATATCTATATATCTATGGATTCAGGGAAGGCAGTTGCTAAAGCATTGTTAGATCTGTTCGCAGCTTTCAACATGATTGATTACTCTAACGATAGATGATTGCCTAAAAGACTGGTTTGGAGTTGATGGTACTGAGTTGATGTGGATAAAAACTTACCTTACAAATCACAAACAAAAAAGTTTAATTATGGGACAAGTTTTCTGAGGTTTTCCATCTACCTTTTGGTTTCCTCAAAGGTTAAGCTCTAGTTCCCGTTCTTTTCAATTTTTATGCTACTCACCTTAGTAAAGTCATTTCAAGTTTTAAGATCACACACCATCTGTACATCCATGAAAACCAGATATATTTTGCAGTAGACTCTAGGAATTTTGACTCCAGTATTGAGTGTCTAATTGAGTGTCTTAAAAATGTTGGTGTCACTTTTGGCACAGAAAACACAGTCATGTAGGTAAGTCTCCCATGCCTGCTATTATCACCTCAGGGATTTGCAATTCATACATAAATTCCTAACTGTTGATACTGCAATTCTTTTGGCAAACACAATGGTCAGTGGTCAATTAAAATATAGCAATTCCCTACTGTATGGGGTCAGCAAAGGCAGTGTTGCTAAACTACAGACAGTTCAATTGACACCGTGTCATATTGTTTTTAGATTGGACAAAATGAGTCATACCAAAAACTACCTTGAAAAACTGCACTTGCTTCCCATTTCATATTGTATTCTTTTCCAATACGATGTTCATCAATTTTGCAGTATACAAATCTTCTATTACTAAGCGTCCCGTAAGGGTTTAAAGTCTCTGTAAAGGCGGAAATCAGGCTCCGCTGGCTCCTGCAGCTCCTCCGGCTCCTCATTTTGTTTTTCTTATAACTCTGTGACTGTTTGGCGGATTCTTTTCAAACTTGGCAGGTGTATGAAGTAGCCTTGGGAATTTTTTTTTGGAATATGCTGCAGTGACATTTCGACCAATCAGAGAGGTCACATGACCAAAAATGTGTTTTTTTCGAAGAGTAAGCTTGTCTGGGTGATAACTTAAAGGGATTTTATGTACTCACTTGAAACTTGGCAAATACATTCATTCTATTAAAATCTGGAAATCATTAGATTTTGCCATTGAGTGGTTAAAAAATGGCGCAGTAATTAATGATTAATTTATCATTACGAATTTTCCAAATAAGGAAAACACAAAAATGCCTGTATCTCGAAAACCGTGCTTAATAGAGCGATTTTGACGAAATTTTTGACACACAGGGTATATCTGGAGATCGACTAACACAATTTTCCAAAAATTTTTATCTTGTCAAAAATGGCAGCCACATAAAAATGTTTATATCTTGAAAACTGTGCTAGATAGAGCAATTTCGACGAAATTTTTGACCCACAGGGTATCTCTGAAGAATAGCAATTCCAGTTTTCAAAAATATTTTGTCTCACCGAAAATGGCAACCATTTGGAATTTTTGAATTTTTCGCAAAAATTGCAAAACACAAAAACGCTTACATCTCAAAAACTGTGTGAGATAGGGCGATTTCGACAATATTTTTGACCCACAGGGTATCTTTGCAGAGTAGCCATCCCAATTTTAAAAAAAATTTTGTCTCGTCGAAAATTGCAGCCATTTTGAATTTTCGAATTTTTTCGCAAAAATTGCAAAACACAAATATGCTTATATCTTGAAAACCGTGCCAGATAGAGCAATTTCGACTAAATTTTTTACCCACAGGGTGTCTTCAAAGTAGCCACACCCATTTTCAAAAAAAATTTTTGTCTCATCAAAATTGGCAGCCATTTTGAATTTTCAAATTTTTTGCAAAAAATTTCAAAACACAAAAATGATTATATCTTGTAAACCGTGCGAGATTTTTGACCTACAGGGTAGCTCTGCAGACTATCCACCCCAATTTTCAAAAAAATATTGTCTAGACAATTGTCGCGGGCATTATATCTGGAGATCGACTAACACAATTTTCCAAAAAAATTTATCTTGTCAAAAATGGCAGCCATTTTGAATTTTCTGCAAAAATTGCAAAACACAAAAATGTTTATATCTCGAAAACCGTGCGAGATAGAGCACTTTTGACAAAATTTTTGACCCTGTGGGTATCTCCGCATATTAACTAATGCTTTTTTTTCTCTCGCCAAAATGGCGGCAATTTTGAATGTTAAAATTTTTCGTAAAAAATTGCAAAACACAATAATACTTACATCTCAAAAACTGTGTGAGATAGATCGATTTGAACGAAATTTTTTACCCACAGGGTATCTCTGCAGAGTAGCCTTCCCAATTTCAAAAAAATTTTCTCTCGTCAAAAATGGCGGCCATTTTGAATTTTAGAATTTTTCGCAAAAATTGTGAAAGACAAAAATGCTTATATCTCGTAAACCGTGTGAGATAGAGCAATTTCGACTAAATTTTTTAGCCACAGGGTATCTCTTAAGAGTAGACATCCTAATTTTCAAAAAAAATTTGTCTCATCAAAATGGCGGCCATTTTGAATTTTCTAATTTTTTGCAAAAAGTTTTAAAACACAAAAATGGTTATATCTTGTAAACTGTGCGAGATAGAGCGATTTCAACGAAATTTTTGACCCGTAGAGTATCTCTACAGAGTGGCCATAAAAAATTTATCTCGTCAAAAATGGCGGCCATTTTGAATTTAAAATTTTTCACAAAAATGCTTATATCTCGTAAACTGTGTGAGATAGAGCAATTTCAACAAAATTTTTGACCCGGGGGTATCTCTGAAGAGTATCCATCCCAATATTTAAAAAACTTTTGTCTTGCCAAAAATGGCAGCCATTTTGAATTTTTGAATTTTTTTCGCAAAAACCATGTGAGATAGAGCGATTTTGACAATATTTTTGACCCACAGGGTATCTCTGATGATTAATTAACACATTATTCCAATAATTTTATCTCGCCAAAAATGGTTGCCATTTTGAATTTTGCGCAAAAATTGTAAAAGACAAAAATGCTTATATCTCAAAAACCGTGCTAGATAGAGTAATTTCGATTGAATTTTTGACCCACAGAATATCTCTGCAGGGTAGCCATTCTAATTTTTAAAAAATTTTGTCCGGCCAAAAATGACAGCCATTTTGATGGCTTATATCTCGAAAACTGTGCTAGATACAGCGATTTGGACAAAATTTTCAAGCCACAAGGTTTCTCTGCAAATTAACCTACATTTTTTCAAAAAAATTTTGTCTCACCAATAATGGCGTCCATTTTGAATTTTCAAACTTTTCGCAAAAATTGCAAAACATAAAAAGGCTTATATCTCGAAAACCGTGCTAGATGGGTGATTTTGACGACTTTTATTACCGTGCTAGTGTATCTCTCCGGAGTAGCCATCCCAATTTTCAAAATGTTTTGTCTCGCCAAATATGGCGGCCATTTTGAATTTTCAAAACACAAAAAATGATTATGTCTCAAAAACCGTGCTCGAAAAGAGCGATTTTTACCCATAGGGCATCCCTGCAAAATAGCCATCCAGATCTAGCCATCACAACAGTATAAAGCTATAAGCAGAGCATTTACTTAATACGTTAGTACTCACCTTTATATCCTTTTTGGGATGCTTTGTTTTTGCTGTGCAAAAACATTATTTTTTTATTAAGCGATCCTCTAGTTATTTTTAATAATAATAATAAGGCATTAAAATGTGGCATAATATTGCAATCTTGGATTCCTGGGCTACATTTGTGGAATGTGTTAAGTGAAAATAGCAAATAGCATAACATATATAATAATAGATAACCTGTGAAAATATTTAATTTTAATATAACTGTAATTGTATAATATCTGTGGTTACATGTATTACAATTAAGTCAGTGTATTAGGTGAGAATGTGTTACAATGAGCCTCAGAGATTACTCTTTCAAAGAGATATCATTTACTAGAACTATCTGAAGTTAATCTAATACATATAACCTCTATTATCCGACCATCTTGGGAGGAACAGTTGGTTCGGATAATAGAAGGGTTGAATACTAGAAGGGCTAAAATAACAGATTGAATGGTGTTGGGAGAGTGGGTTTGAGGTTGGATACTTAAAAATTCTGATAAAAGAAGGTCGGATAATAGAGGTTTTATGTAATATAGTTTTGTGGTTCAAAATTCATTGATCTATTGGGCATATATGGGTCGCAAGTCAGATATACTAGAAATCAAAGAAAAATTTAAATGAAAAAATCATGCTTGTTAACTTTGTTAAAGCACTTGCCTCAAATATCTCAAATCAATGTAATGAACATTGAGAAACAACACCATTATTGCCACATTGATATAATATCAGATTACTGTTTCTATATGTGCAGGTATCACATAATGGCAATACTTGTTAAGATCACTTGATATCACCCATGAGATTTGCTACTTCCAACAATGTACAATAACTGCATGCATCTAAACATCTGTCCAAGACACTTGCCACTGATAAAAAATGATAACCACTTGTGCAAAAAATTATTGTTTAAAAATGTTGCAGCAAATATATATGGATTTCAAATATATACAAATAACTATGGATTTCTTGGATTGAAATATTATTTTTCACATGTGCAATTTATGACTGGTGTCTAAATGAAAAACCTTAAACTGGTAAAACTTTTTTCGGTCTTTTAGGTGGCAGTTATGCCAGTGAGTGTTGGTGGGGGGAACTAATGGTGTTTATGGTGTTAATTAGTCTGTGTGTGTTTTTTTGACATTTAATTCTTTTAGTTGACTGTAAATAAGTAAATAACATCTTTCTGTGAACTACAATGGAAACAAACCCTGGAAAGCCAAAGGTGTATACACACCAAATATTTAAGAATGATTACAACAGAGGAATATCTCAACATGTTTTCTTACTTCAGTATCGGTGCTCAATTTTGGCTCAGTTTGGAGCAGAAATTCTCCCAGTTAGAGTTGAAACATATCCTCTTAATACCACAATTGATCAAGTTACAAGAAATTATTGAGATTTAAGATTACATGAACATATTTTCCAGTTTTTATTTGACATTATTACATGCTCTCTTGTTTATTTTAATGAAATGAGTTATAATTATAAATTTCAGTGGATCAATAAAAATCACCAGAAAGGTATAAGCAAAGTCTTATCCATTATCTCAATATGAAGTAAGCACATAAAGTTGACACAAAACCAACATGCAGCTTACATATCCATATTTGTGTTTCAGGGATCTCTACTAGCTGACCTTAATATTCATTGTTTACATTATTTTGTTCCAGGTTGAGGCATGTGTCAATTTACCAAGCCTAGCAGCTTCATATATGTAATTTTGGCCAGAAGAAACCTGATACAAATATTTTTTTAGTTATGGCACATTACATTTTTATTGTTGTTGATCTGTTGTAACCATATTGCTTTCATGTTTCTGTTAACTTAACCTCATTATAATATTAAATTCACTTCTATTATTTCACCCCAATTTTCACTTGTGTTGATATATTTTGGCAGATTTGTTCCTGTGATGAACCAGGCTGCAGTACCTGTCAGGCAGAAAAGGAAGCAGTTTTGTCTGCCACATCCTGGTTTGATAGTAAGACTTACACTGGGAATTATGAAAATTTATCAAAGGTTGATCCATCTCAGTCTATGATTGACATCAGCGAAATGCAACTTCCAAGTGACACTTCAAATGACCAAAGGTGATTATTAAAATAGATAACCCTCTATCAAACTGATGAGACATTCCAATGTTCCCTACTTTTGGGGAAAATGACTTAACTGAATGCCATTTATCACATTATCTGATACATGGCATAACCTGGCTTGTTTTATCCCCACAAAATTCACCCAATATTTGAAATTGTGAAAGCTTTTTCCTGATACTTTAGGAAATGATTTTCAATTTTCATTAATTTGGACATCTATTGGCTCTTATTGTATCCACTGGATAGCATCCGGTAGATACTGTCGATTTTGCAGTGTGTAGAGAGATTTCACCGTTACCGCTCTAACAAGAGATATTATAGCTAGCCTTCTCAAATTTGCAGGATATATTCATAACCATAAAATCTTGCCTGGGAATATTTTTGGTCTCAATTTGAAAAACAAGATAGCTGCCACAGGCATTTTTTATCTTTCAATAAGGAGTTTTGTTGGCCCTCTAGAGCAAAGGGTATTATAGGTAGAGATCTCAAATTCGCAGGATGTGTTCCTCATTACAAAATCTTGACTGGGAATTGGTTTCATTTTGAAAGACTAGGTGGCCGCCACAGGCATTTCTTTGTCAGTCATGAAAAGTGCTTATATCTCCCTTATTGGTCCTAGAGGTTTGCAATGTGAAACCAACTTATAGGAAATCATGGCTAGGAATCTTTTGATGTGGTCAGATTTTACCTTGGGTCCCTCCGTCAAGGTTAAGCAATGGTTGATTAGCTTTGGTGAGTTGCTTTCTGGTGGATACAATTTGCGGTCTACTTTCTGTGTGATTTTGTCTCCCAGAAGTGGCAATGCTCAGGCCCTATCTAGATATGACCTTTGATGTTGAATGGGATATAAATCCCCAAATTTTACCTTTCAAATTTAATTATATAAAATCCTGCAACCTGCTCTTTCCCTTGTCATTTGATTTTATTCATTTACTTTAATGATTCTTTCAATACATTCAGTACCCTTTACATTCAGTGCAAGAGTGCAATTTTTACAGCTTCACTTAAGTGTGCCTTGAAAAGCTGACTCGTTAGCCCCACCTCCCATTTTCAGACAGCGTACGTTACTACAATATTTCTAAGTTGAATATTCCTTTGTGAATATCAGGACTATCAAAATATTTTTGGCAGTTATCATCTCAGGTGTGGGATCCATTTTTGACAGCTATGATTTTGAGCTGTGATCTTTATCAAGGAGATGGGCAAAAACAAATTTTTTTGTCCTCCTTTTCACCAGATTTGCTCACAATATACAACTTATAGATCAACAAATATTACCAATGGTTTTTTTCACATCAAAATGTAGGCAAATGTTCAGGCCATAATTTACTGAGGGCGGATTGATTATACTAAATACAAAAACATGCTTATATTGACTCTTTGGGTCACACATTGTGTATATGTACTCATATTAATGATCTTACACAGTTGCAGCATGTTGCTGAAGTGTGAAAGTTCAGTTTATAGCTTTAAAAGTCGGATAGTCATTGTAGGGTTCTTTTAAAATCAGCTCAGATCTTTGGTCTGTTGCAAAATGTCAAACATCTCTTAGGTTTATACTTAGAGTATTAGCAAGTATTTGAAGGTGATAAAAATTGGGCCTAGAATTCCAAAAAAGCCCAACAACTTAAACAACTTCTCCACAAGTACAAGGCCCAGAGACATGCTGTTTTTAAAGGATACCTTATCTATTGAGAATGAAAAATTGTTCAAGGCATGCAGATCTGTTCACCTGTTCCAAAGAGCAATAACAACTGAGGTCCCCCCCTCCTCACCACAAGTACATACTCTTGTGCGATTATCAGACCTAGACATTTCTTAATTATTTCTTATGAATTTTTTAAGTATCTTCAATGCACTATTCATGAAATCATGCACTAAATAACTTATAGCTTGATCAGTATAGCATTTAGAGCATTTTGGTAAAATATGTTATTCAGTCACTTTTTTCATAGCTGCAACATGGTGAGTAAATTTGGTGTCTATCCCAATAACTAAGTCAGTAATAGCTACTTTCTGACTTTTCAGTGCCTTCATTAATGAGTAAAATCAGTAACTTGAAAACTGTTGCATATAGAAAATCTGGTTTAAAAATATTATTCATCTACTTTTGTGAAATTATAGACCTGTAGCTCATGGCATGGCTGAGCAATAGCTACTTTCAGATACTTACTATCGAGTAAATCAGTTGTAACTTGAAAATTATTGCATTTACAGTATTTCCTTTAAATGTATTGTTCACTTACGTTTCACTTAACTATAACGTAGTAAAGTTGCAAACTTGTAGCTCATTGCATAGCTGAACAAAAGCTACTTTCAGGTTATCGCTGTTGAGTAAATCAGTTGTATCTTGAAAACTATTGCATTTAGAGTATTTTGTTTAAATATGTTATTCACCTATTTTTCAGTCAGCTAAAACATAGTAAAATTGCAAACCTGTAGCTCATTACATTGCTGAGCAATAGCTAATTTCAGGTTTTTACTGTTGAGTAAATCAGTTGCAACTTGAAAATTATTGCATTTAGAGAATTTTGTTTATATAGGTGTTCTTCATCTAGTTATGGGTCAGCTACAACATAATGAAATTGTAGAACTGTAGCTCATTGCATAGCTGAGCAATAGCTACTTTCAAGGTTTCAATGTTGAGTTAATCAGTTGTAACTTGACAACTATTGCACTTAAAATATTTAAGTCACCTACTTTTCAGTCTGCTATAAAATTTGTAGACCTGTATCTCATTGCATAGCTGAGCAAAAGCTACTTTGAGAGTGTCACTGTTGCGTAAATCAGTTGTAACTTGAAAACTATTACATTTACAGGTTTTTAAAAAATATGTTCTTCACCTACTTTTTACACATTACCAGTAAACTTGGTATTTTACTTCTGAGTACCTTTTGCAGGGCACAATCTTTGTGTCCTTTTCTTGTTTCACTTCTACTTGGAAACTCAAAACACACAGTCAGCTGACACTGATTGCTTGTTTCTTTTGTAACTTTAAAATGTATTGAGACTAAATAGGAAACTGTATGCAGGGAGTCTAATGTGTAGGTCAAATTTGATATCCCTCACCAATGGGGAAATTGTGGTCAAATGGATGCTTGATCACTATCGGGGAAACCATCAGGGTTTTCTTCAAATAAGTTAATTAGCACAACTTTTAGACCTCTTTTTGAACTATTTACTCATTACTGGGCTTTTTTGCAGGATTGTCGCCTATTTTAAAACTTCTACCATTTTAAAAATTCTACCTGTATATATTTGGACACAGTCTAAAATAGGTTATTCGCTTATTTTTGATTCTTTGTATTATGAATTTTTTCTGTTGGGTATAATGCTAACTGGATACTGGCCACTTCATTTTTCATTTCAGCAAGGTTGCAAGACAATAGAAGCTTTTTTATTTTTGCATGTGATCTATTTCTATGAGACACTATTTATGATATATCTACCATATTTCAGATGTCTATAAACCTATAAATCTATATGCAGTCCATTTCAGGTAAATGTGGTCGTTATTAAGTGATATGTATTTTATTATCCTTGTAAAAGAGATGATCAGTTTATGGGTATAATTTTGGTGAAATTTTGGACTTTGAACCTCAATAGCACAAATAGTATTTTGTATATTTTTAATGTTAATAGCTCAAATAAGAGGTGTGTTATCCCTTTATCACTTTTAGAAATATTACTCCTATAGTGTTTATACAAATGGTAAATATATAACTTGTTCTGTCTCTAATTTATAAAAACCCTGCGATCAGTTTATGGGACTCTTTTGAAATAATGTTACACTGAACCCCAGCTGTTTCAAGTTCACCATATATAGACTGTAACCCATGTAAGTTATCACATTGTGAGCCCATTTAGGCAGTTGTACAGTGTGTGTCTTCAGGTAATTTTATTTAAAAAATTTTACTTTGTTTGGTGCATCATCACTCCTAAGTACATTTAGAAAGTGAATAAACATCATAGATGCCAGCACCCAAAAGCTCAAAAAAGGCATTAACCACCATTAGATATAGAACTTACAGTGCAAGTTATACAAAGGTGTAGGACAAAGAACACTTAAGAGTGCAAAAATGTGTGCAAATAAAAAGTTTCAAAACAAGACAATTCAATAGCAAGATCAAATCATTAATAAACTAAAAGTTAAGAGGCCATAAAATTTATTAATTGAAGTATAGCTTTCAATGGAAATAGCATAACTAGGTAAAAGTACCCTATAATTACAGGTGATTTACTGCTTGGCACTGTATCATTGCACAAACCTTAACTTTGCACAAACATGAACTAGTGATATTTATTAGCATTTGATTGTCATCAGTAAAACCCATGCACTTTTGCATACATGAAAAGGCAGTATCTTTGGACATTCTGTATGCAAAATTATGCAAAGTTGGAGCACCTTTTAGTAGAAATGATATGATTCTAATATGCTTATTGGTGTTAGATAACACTCCAAGCTGGAGTTAACCCAAACATTTTTATTTCACAAGATAAACAGGCCACCGGCCACACTTATTTATTCGGTACAACAGCCTTGAACTCGGCGCTTACTAAAACACCTCTGGCATAATATCAACTATTGGTTTGATTGTATGTCAGTAAAATATACTTGTAATTTACCTATGTGTCAGTGCATTATTTTATCAAAACAAATCCACATAATTACATTTAACGCAGGCAAAGATTAGCTTTTTGCCTCCCAGTTGTGCAAAGTTACAGCATGGAGTAGTACTCATTAGCAAAATGTTAAAGATTACTCAGTTAGCTATGGAGGTATAGGTCTGAAAATTTCCCATGAAACGGAACATCAAAAAGTAGCTTAGTAACATTTTTGACCAAAGCACTGTAACTAACAGTTACAACAAAAAGCCAATTATACATTTTTCTCACTATTTAAAGCAGAAAATTCATTTTACTCACTTAGCTCTTGAGGTGGACCTCTAAGACAGGTGCCACCAAGTAGGTACAGAGAAAGTGGCTGAACAACATATATTTTTGAAATGCTATCAATGGAGTGGTTTTGAAGTTTGAAATTTACTCATAATATCTGCTTGCTCCACTACTCTCTAAGATATTGACCTAGAGCTGCAAAAGCAGCAAACATGTAGGACATATGGAACTAAGCTAAAATTATTTAAGCAAAAGACCCCATGTCCCCCCACTTTGGAGATAATTGTTTGACGCATACATGCTCGCACACTCACACATACAGTACATGAGGTATTTAAAATCTCCCACCTGGCTGGCAGGATCTAACCAGTTGCAGCAATCCACATGTCTTTCCCAGTAGGCACAGACCTTTGAAAACATGTTGATTGAGTGTTGAATATCTATCCTGACGTTGATATACTCTTTTTCAACGCTAATCTAAGTTAGTTTTCCGACATGAAAAAGCAGTCATATTTTAGACATGAAATACTGGTGATTCAGCCTTGAAAATCGATCCTGACATATTTCCAACATTAAATCTAAGTTAGATTTCTGACAAGAAAAAGTAGTCGTGTTTTACAAGAATAATCAACACTAAATCTTGTTTAAATTTTCAACATTAAACAGTGGTTATGTTTTAGACTAGAAATCTTGGTGACGTGGGGATTAAAATTGATCCTAAAGTTGATGTACACTTTTCAACAGTAAATTCAAGTTTGATTTCTGATAAACAAGGTAATCATATTTTGGAATAAAAACATATTGAATGTAAGAAAATGTATGACATGAATATGGTAATTGTTTACTTTTACTAAAATGTTATCCTTAAAGGATAACTATCAAACAGGATATCAGTTTTTAAATTATAATTCTACACTGAAAACTCTATGTGCTAGAGCCATCCCTATGTACAAGACAAATATATTTAGATAGAATAATGAAATCACTTGTCAAAACAGCATGAATCTAAGCTCTACAGTTATAACATTTTATCACTCTGAGAACACAATAGCTCAGTGGGGTCATGGGGTTCACATACCAATTTTATCAGTACTCCTGGCTGTATTAACCTCCTAAGTCTGTGACTAAAACTAGTTACTGACAGGACCAAAAAGACTTCTCACTAGGTCCACTCTTTTGTGGTCAAAGTTGAACACTAAATAAGCTGAAGCATTAGTGTGGTGAAGTTATACATATTTAGCTTGGTTGTGTTTTTTCAAACTACATTCAAAAGATGAATATTTTGAGAGATGGGAAAAAAACATTGTGATTTTACTTGAGAGTTTCTTTCTAATTGCAATGTCTATTTTAAATATAATATTTAACAACTTTGACTGGATAAAATTGACACAGAGAAAGTCACTTCACAAATTTAATTAGTTTAACAATACTACCAAGAATTTATCAGATTAAATTTGGAATATCCTATTATATAAAGATAAAATAATGGATGTCTAGGTGGAAAATACAAGAGATTATAATATATAGCCATATACTGGGTGATGAAGTTGAATTGCATGCTCAATCAATATTATGAATAGATATTGTGATGAGATATTATTATTGTGAGAATTCTGCTTGCCACATGAGAACCAATAGTTTGAGCTACTAAATGAGAGATAAAAAGTATATAAATGCCATGATTATATACAAAATAAATCTGTGTTGGAGAAACATAGGTTAAAACATTGAATCTAACTAAGAATAATTTGCAAATTCAAAACATACTTCAACATTATTTCACCCCATTGGATTCAACCTGATATCACTGGTTAGATTCAACTAAAACAGTTTGCAAAATCTGCATGTATTTCAACCAGATTTCACCATTGTATCCAACCTTTAAAAATTGTGTTCCTGCTCGGTTGTGATGAGAGAAATATGTGTTAAATATGACTATAGAAAACAACACTTTCACCTGCTAAAACACCTACAACATCTAGCCAATATCCTTATCTAGTGCCAATGTCCTACACCTTACAGTTTCTGAGATACAACCCAGACAAGATATTTCCAGTGGCCTGCTTGACCACATGCCTGTGCAGCTGCAGGTCTTGAGTGAAAACTATACCTGCATTTGGACAATGCAGAATCACAATTTGGTAACTTCTCAGTGACCACAGGCAACAGTACATACATGGCAAAGTTTTGAGGTAATCAGTCAAGTGTGACAGTATTTTTTCAAAATAGACTCATAAACTGATCAAGGGTTTTTCCACCATGAAAGACAAAGAAAGCAATATTTTTAATATTTGTACACATATTTTGAAATGATGTTTGGTGCTATGATAAAGGGATGACATCAGAGCTATCAACATTACAATGCCTTAATTACTACATGTGTTATTGAGGTACAAAGTGAAAAATGCACCAAAATTAAACCCATTAACTGAGCTTAACTTCTACCAAACAATACTTTCTAGGGCTTGAAACATGCAGAGACATACTTCATTTGGGCAAAATAGGCTTATTGCTTGATAACTAGTCACAAATAATAGGCCTCTACATGGTACAAACGAAACCATTTGAATATTCATTTAGTGTTCACAATTTTTTTTCAAAAAGGCCGAAAATCAACAATTAGAGACAGAAAAATATAATAAATTTGATATTTGCATAACTACTAGGGCAGTAATATTTGGTACAGTAATAAAGGGATAACACACCTATTATTTGAGCTATTGAGGGTCAATGTCAAAAATTCACCAAAATCATACGCATAAACTGATCATTGCCTCAACATTGTTTCTGCAAACCTCTTTAATTGTATCCCCGAAAAGCTGGCATACTATGGATCATGCACGGTCATTGTCCGCATCTGCAGAGATTTTCTTGTGTTCAACCTACAAGCCACATTTTAAGTGCCTTGCTATGGCAGAGATCTGGCCACCCTATTCTTTTGGTAGCCCAGGAGTCAAAATTATGCTGTAGGGAGTCAAATACATAAAAAATTTTGACTATTGCTTATGTTCAAGCTGTAGAGCATAGTTCTTTCAGATTTATTTTGACATCTCGCTACCTTACCTTGTTTGTTGGCCTGGGGTCAAAATCAAGCGCGTAATAGCTAATTTAAGCCTAGGAGTGAAAATTTTGCTCTGGGGAGTCAAAAACCTCATTTTTTACTTGTAACTTGAAAGCTATTGCATTTAGAGGATTTTGTTTAAATGTTATTCAACTACTTTTGGGTCAGCTATAACATTTTAAAATTGCATACCTGTAGCTCATTGCATAGTGGAGTGATAGCTACTTTGAGGTTCTCACTGTTGAGTAAATCAGTTGTAACTTGAAAACGATTGCAAAAGTGCTTACAACTCACTTATTATTGGTCCTACAGGTTTGCAATGTGAAACCAATCTATAGGAAATCATGGGCTAGGAATATTCCGATGTGGTCAGATTTGACCTTGGGCCCCTCCTTAGTGGTCAAATGAGGATACCCAAAGTTAAAAGTTGTTATAATTCGCTTATTATTGGTCTTAGAGGTTTGCAATGTGAAACCAATCTATAGGAAATCATGGGCTAAGAATCTTCTGATGTGGTCAGATTTGAACTTGGGCCCCTCCTTCAAGGTCAAACGAGGCTAGCCAAACTTAAAAGTTCTTATAATTCGCTTATTATTGTTCCTACAGGTTTGAAATGTAAACCAGCCTATAGGAAATCATGAGCTAGGAATCTTCTGATGTGGTCAAATATCACCTTGGGCCCCTCCTTTAAGGTCAGACGAGGATAAGCAAAGCTTAAAGTGCTTATAGCTCGCTTATATTTGGTCCTAGAGGTTTGCAATGTGAAAGCAACTTACAGGAAATCATGGGCTGGAAATCTTCTGATGTGGTCAAATTTGACCTTTAGCCCCTCCTTCAAGGTCAGAGAGGACAACCAAACCTAGAAGTGCTTATAACTCGCTTATTATTGATCCTAGAGCTTTGTAATGTGAAACCAACTTATAGCAAATGATGAGTTGGGAATCTTTTGATGTGGTCACATTTGAACTTAGACCCCTCCTTCAAGGTCAAACGAGGCGAGCCAAACTTAAAAATACTTATAACTTCAAGTGTCTTCTGCCTGAATGTCTTTTATTATTGCTTCTACAGGTTTGCTATGTTCAGGTATACACCGGCGGCTCGCAATAAAGCAAGCGGCATAAGTCTAGTTAAAAATACTGTCTTTATTCTCCATACATACAGCCAAACATACACATCACACACACAGACACAAAAAGAGAGAGTCACAAAATTGATCTGTTAATGATCCATTGTGTCAGGTGTATGTCTCATATATACACCATATGTAATTATATCATATACCATATAAGTCTGTATTTTCATTAGATATTAATTTTAACTATTATAGCTAATTAGCTTGGACAGTGAAAATTAATTACAGGTGAACCTTTAAATCAGTATTAATATCTCATTGAAAATAATTTTAGTGAATTCAGAGAAATAGTAGTGAAATTTTCTTCTGGATAAATTTTCTACTAATCCAGTCTATGATATAAATGCTTGTGATTTTTTATTTTTCTTCCAAATTTAGAAATGAAAAAAACATTCCCTAATTGTAACAATATAAAACAGTATGTTTGCATCTAATCACAATGTTGTATTGATATAATTAGTAAATAGAATAAAGCTACATAGATTTTTGTAATACCTAGTCTACCGTTTAAATGCTTTACATTGTTATGTCTACAGTGTCTCTGCAAAGTATAAATAATTCAATCTTAATTTTGCATTCTCTGCTTTGCACTATGCTTTTGAGATGCTTCATATTTGAAAGCAAAAACATTTTTCTAATTAAATTTTAGTTAATCAAGTGAAGCTTTCTTTATAGTTATAGGATATATTGAATACAACAGATGTGATATGTCATTGTCAAAGCTCATGCAAATATGTTTCATACTTCCAGATGCCCATGTGGTTACTATTGTGATGAATTGAAACAGCTGACTGTAAGTGTGGACCATTTCTTTTATGAACGTCACTACACAAACAAGTATGTTATGAGACTGCACCCAAAGTTATGTGTAACACAGTTGCAAAATCAAAGAGGGAACAGGTATGCCAGCGGAGTCGTTGCTTTACAGTTTGCTGTCAAAATGCTCAGTGCCAAGCCCAAGTTTATTTATTATACACACACTCCAACCTTATTTGTACTGGGTGTGAAAGTGTATGCCATTTTGTTATCGAGTATCAAAGAAGGCAACAGCATCTATGAAGCCAACTATAAGGATGAGAAGAAATGTCTCAGTGCTGAAGACATAGCTCTTCTTAACAGTGATCAGCAAATTCATTTGAAAGAGGAATTTGAAGTTATGGATGAACTAACCTATGACATGGTGGCATCATATATCATTAACCTGGAAAAGGACCATATTCTACTTTTTATTAGGATGCAGGATTACAATGTGTGGAGTGTCATGTACAGGAACACAGAATATGTTGTGATCTATGACAGCCAACCACACAGCATTCTGGACCAAGCCACAGGTGAAAGGAAAAACTTTGGGGGTGCCATTTACTATGTTTTCAAGAGATCCCATGCTATAATGCAGACACTTAGGTTAATTGAAGTGAACAGTGGCCTCTTTCAAGGCTTATGTAAAATTGGCATCATTGAGAGATGTGGTGATATGCAAGAAAAGGTCCCATCATATGAATTGCCAAATGTCCATTAATGACCATGGTTAGCCATTGTTAAAGCAAGGTCAGCCATGGTTAACAATGGTTATATAACCTTGCTTTATCCCATGGTCTACCTTGGTCAACCATTGTTAAATTTAACATATTTGACAAAGCACACCATTGGTAACCATGGTTTTAAATAGTCATGGTTTGTGACAATGGCCTACCATGGTTATTAACCATGGTTGACCATAGTTACACACAACAATTATAGACCATGGTTAACTATGGTATACCATGGTCTAGCATGGTAAAGATTTAACATATTTGACAAATCGCATCATAACCAACCATAGTAGCTTTAAATAACCTTAGTTTTTGACAGTGGTTCACCAAGGTTAGTAACCATGTTCACCATAGTCTACCATGGTTATAAATATTGGTAATACAACATGATTCACTTTGGTTCACCGTGGTTATAGACCTTAGCTATTGTAATGATCTAACATGATAATAAACTTGAATTAACTGTGTTATACAAAACAGTAATATCAATACTGTAAGTGGTCTTCAAGTTTTTTAAATATCCTTCATTGTTCCGAAAGACATAAGCAATAAATGCTTATATTTCACGTCATGAGAGTGCATCTTAAATACAAAACTTGTAACTACATTGTGTAATTATCTCACGATTCCCACAATCACCAAGATATTTGATATTTGGCTTTAGTTAAGAATGTAATCCTGTTATTTCCATTATCTAATGAGCATATATTTCTCCTATTTTTATATGACATCAATTTATGTACCTATTTTGTAAGCATTATACATCTAGTTTCTTCTTTCTTAAAAAAAACACTTGCACATATCTTGCACATATGTACTAGGCTTCAAGTAGATTCCCCTGTGTGAGTATTAGACCTGGATCTTTCTTAATTTTTGTTTCACATAACTTAAAAAGCATTTTAAAACAAGTTATTCAGCCACTTTGTCTGTAGCTACAACATGGTGAGTAACTTGGGAGTCTATCCCAAAAGGTAGGCGAGTAATAGCTAATTTGTTACTTTTCAGTAACTTCCATAAGGTGTAATATCACATAGCTTGAAAACTACTGCATTTAGAGAATTTTGTATAATTATGTTATTCAGCTACTTGGGGGTCAGCTATAACATAGTAAAATTTCAGACCTGTAGCTCATTACATAGCTGAGTAATAGCTACTTTGAGGTTCTCACTGTTGACTAAATGAGTTGTGACTTGAAAAGTATTACATTTAGAGAATTTTGTTTAAATGTGTTATTCATGTCCTTTTGAATCAGCTATAACATAGAAAAACTTCAGACGTGTAACTCATGACATAGCTGAGCAATAGCTGTTTTCAGGTACTCACTATTGAGTAAATTAGTTGTGACCTGAAAACTATTGCATTTTGAGTATTTTGTTTAAATATGTTGTTCACCTTCTTTTGGGTCAGCTATAACATAGTAAAATTACAGACCTATAGCTCATTGCATAGCTCAGCTATAGCCACTTTCAGAGTAATGCTGTTGCGTAAATCAGTTGTAACTTGAAAACTATTCCATTTACAGTATTTTGTACACATATGTTATTCACCTACTTTTTGATCAGCTATAATATAGTAAAAGTGCAGACCTGTAGCTCATTGTATGGCCGAGCAAAAGCTACTTTGAGGTTTTTACTATTGAGTAAATAAGTTGTATCTTGAAAAATGTTGCATTTAAAGAATTTGTTTCAATATGTTATTCATGAACTTTTGAATCAGCTATAACATAGTAAAATTGTAGGCCTATAGCTCATGGCATAGTTGAACAATAGCTACTTTCAGGTTGTCACTGTTGAGTAAATTAGTTGTAGCTTGAAAAATATTGCATTTAGAGAATTTTATTTAAACATGTTATTCATCTACTTGTGGGTCACCTATAACATAGTGAAATTGCAAGCCTGTAGCTCATTGTATAGCTGAGCAGTAGCTACTTTCAGGTTTTCACTGTTGAGAAAACGAGTTGTAACTTGAAAACTTTTGCATTTGGAGAATGCAGTTTGTGTCCTGTTCTTCTTTCACATCTACTCTGAAACTGAAAGCACGCAGCTGACACAGATCACGTTTACAGACACTGATTGCTTGTTTTTATGTAAACTAGTGCCTTAGAAATTGTGCCCACATTCAGTTATTACTTTTAGGGTTTGCATGTAGGGCTATTTTTGATAAAGTCTTCTAAAATCCCCTATTATTGCTCGCCACCATCTTTGTTTGGACATGTTCGAAGGTGAATGTTTAATAAGCATTCTGTAAATATGGGTTTAAAAAACGTTTTGATAGAATGTTTTAAAACATTTGATCAGCAGTGCTCTTAAAACATTTTATATGCACTGTTTATCAAACATATCAAGATGAATGTTTAAAAAACACATCCAGGCTAACCTTCATTTCTTTAGCTATTTTATAGATGTTTAAAAATGTTTCCAGTCACACCTAGCTTGTTGAGTTATTTTATAAACGTTTAATAAGTGTTTTGATAAAAATGTTTCTATAGAGAATGTTTAAAAAACGTTTTTTAACATTAAAGCATAAATGTTTACTTGGAAACGTTTAGAAAACCATAAGATAGAGTTTGAACAGGTTTTAAAAACGTTTTTAAACATTTAAACCAATTTAAAACGTTTGAAATGTTTACTGGGAAGGTGAGCACTAAAACAGTACAATGCAACATACTAAGATGACTCAAGTAGTCCTCTCTTTCACAGTATCATAAGCTATCTGTTGTTTACCTGATAAAGAAATAGGATCTCCCACACATCTCTTCACAGATTCAGTCAGTGTGTGGGAATGTACTAACCCGAACAAACATCCCCTGGGATTTTGTTTACATTCCGGCAATTATACATACACAGTCTATTGAGTATCCCTTGTTATTTTCTTTAGTAACGAATTAATCAGTCCTGTTACCTTTAAATTTTGTGCCTTATGTCATTGTGCTAGTGTTCTGTATTTAGTGCATGTTTGCTGTTTTACATATATTTACTACTAAACAGTTAATTCATCAAAGTAATCTATGCCGTGTATTAAATATTCTTATATAAAATGTACTATAGCTATAAGACAGCATGCAATAAAGTACAAATTCACTATAAAGTACAAAATTATGCGTCTTACTTTAACTATGTAGTTCTGTTATAGGATTTTAATGTACTAACCCACTCATTATAATAAGCCACCATTAACTACATTCAAACCAAGGTTAATTTAGGTTAATCATAGTTATTAAAACTTAACCAAGGTTTTGCTTTCAACCATGGTTGAATTTTGGCAAGGGCATTACTGAATCAATAGAAAGAAGAAAAGCTGTAAAGCTACATAAGAGCTGGTAGGATTCTTATATAGTGTCGTAACTCTTAAAAATAAAAATGACACAGACAATGCTCTCTGATGAAAAAAATGAATTATAAATACATTGAACATCTAATTGCTATTTATGTCAGACATGTATAATCAGTAAGGATCTTTTAGTGTTGATGTTTCTTTCTTCCAAATCCTTAGCCACTAATCTGGAGATCTATGACTGATATGTGTTACATAAACCACCACACTGGCTTCCCATTCAGTACTGTATAGTGTTGGAATACAACCTTCTTACTAACAAGGCAATTAATTTGAGCTAAACCCCATATCTGTCCTCTTTAACTAAGTGCAGTGACCTCACACAGGGTAGTCACCTCTCAGTTTCCTCAACCAGACCTAATAAATGTATGTGAGGTTTCACAGTAGCTGCTCCTGCTGAATGGAACAAACTCCCTCAAGCCATCAGAACCCAGGAATGTATTACTGGATTTAGATGGTTGAAGATCTACATGTCCAGGTTAGCCTACCCTCCACCATAGTCTTTCTGCCCTATCGGATGCTAGCATGGACACAAACTTCTTTCCAGAAATAAGACTATCCGTTTTTGGACATCAGTGCCTTAGAGGATGTTTTCATCAATTTGAGTGAAAAATGTCAAAAAGCCATCAGAAAAACAGCATATACCCACCTGGAAAAAGGGTGAACCTTAATCACGAAAATGGCTAGGGAATGGAAACAGACTTGAAGTGGGCTTGTAGCTCAGGAATCTGGATACAATTATTCTGACAAAATAATAGGTTTACAAAGGTTATGAACACTGATACAATCACACTAATTGATTATAAGACCGACAATGGGATTTCCTTACTAAAACAGTAAAAGATGGGTTCAGGATGGGTTAGTATTAAACCTGCTGTTTAGCCCGATCTGCTGATAATCCGGGATAGAGAAGTCCAGTTCATTGACCAAGTTAAAGTTGACCACCTCCATTATATCCTTCCCAAAAGAAGAACAAATTTTTTAAAAAGTAGGAAAAAAATTAAGAAGATGAAGTACAAGGCTTCAACCCTGGATCAAAAAACATATTCAGGTGTGTTTGAATCCAGATATTTCAACATACAAATACAAGGCTCATACCACACCCTAAACAGAAAAAAAAGAAAGCACTGCCCCTCTCGAGTGCAGTGTGGCAAAATTCTCATTTGCTGATTTGGGGCAGTGCTCTGATAAAGGATGAGAATGCTCAGTCCACAGAGGTTACTGAAGGTGGATTGATTGACAGGTGTCCGAGGATGAGGGTGTTGAAGGTGCAGCTCCCCCACCCCGACCCCCGTGGATCCATCTATGTAACACACACCTGATGAGCCTGTTGAGATCTGGGCTGCAGCTCAAGGAGTATCAGTGGTCATTTCCTTTCTTCTTGTGCAGGCTGGTTATGTTGTCCAGTGTACAGGATGGCAAAGTGGCTGTGTATTGAACTGGCTGGTTAAGCGGCTATCAAACTGTCCCAGCAGTAGCCTTCTTCTTCTTAAGGGGGGGGGGGGGGGGCGTAGTTTACTACATATTTGGATGTATACCAAAATATTTGCTCAAAATTTGCAAGTGTTTTCAATAACTTTTCTACATTTTGCAGAAGTATTAAGACCCATAATGATTGGTTTTTATCAATGGCTAACTTATCAGGGGCACGTTTCCCATTCCTTTTGATTGTATTCCACAATCTTATGATTTTGCATGGATTCTTTTTTATCATCAGACTAATCGGGAAGCCCATTTTCCAAATCCCTTTGACTATGTGCTCTTATCTGATCATCCAGGGATGGATTCCTTTTTAAACTTGTTAAAATAGGTTGAAGACTTTGCTAACATTAAAAAATAGGCATTTCACCAAACTTTTATTACCCATCCAAATGTTAAGACTGTGGTTTACAAACGCTCCCATACAAAAAGGCTGTCTTCCCTAAAGCCATTTGGGGTATGGTAAGGTGTAAGTTATTGTAATGATCATTTCCAACTATTTGAAACAGCGGCTTAATAGGTAACACACTAACCTAGAAACACAGGGGACATGGGTTTGAACCCAGGTACAGGCAGATGAATAGTATCTTGGGTGACCACTTAGAATGGCTGTCCTTTGTCATTTGGCTCACCAGTGATAGGCTAAATAACATCATGGATATTGATAAATGGCCATCCTTGCACCTCTGTGTTTCAGTTAGAACTATTTCAGTCATCTGAGAGAAAAGGCTGTCATGAGGAGTTGAGATTTATCAAATTTCAGATGGAGTCCTGTTGCATAAAAAGATATTGCACTGAGCATAAATATAGTACAGTACCATTTGCTCTCCAAATATATGTCAACTGGCTGGCTGAATACTTACGCAGGCGCAAGTTAAGTCAAACTATTGTTGGCAACAAGCATCCTTTAGTTTTCACCTTAAACACGATTTCATGGTTGGTGTTTGCTCAACAGCAGTTTGCACTATTCCTTCAACTTTGAAGCAGATATTGATCTATTATTGGGCCATATATGACTTGCCAATGTCCACTGGCCAATAGCATAAAAGCCTTTTGGCCCAAGTTGGCTACCAAAGCTTGCTGATATTCCTTTTTAATCGTGCTTTGATTGGTTGAAGACTATAAGACTATGACACTCAATGATGAAGTGCTATCTGGGTCGTAACATTGACAAAACATCAATTGGCTACTTTTGTATAAGAGAGTGAAAACCATAAGTTGTAACAACACAAAGAATAGTGCTACTATTCATTATATAACTTGAAAAGGTACTCGTGACAGAAATGCCCACTCCCAAAATTTTCAAACATATTTGAAAGCTGAAGCAAACATCTTCAATTGTACGCCTAACCTTCCAAAGTGAAAAGATAATCTGTACAACCAAGAGATTGTGGAAGTCAGTAGGCAAACTTATGACAGTAGAAATGACATATGACGGAAGAAGGTAATGTTTTTTTTTGTTGTTTATATTTTGAAATTCTGAGATATTAACAGTTTAACCAAAAAAAAATTTAAGTTACATTTCTGGCTTCATGACTTTATTTTCTAGACCCTTTTCTCTCCACTTCCTGGCTGGCTCTTCACAAATATATAAGGTACACTTACATGCTATATTACATTATATAATAACTATGTATGTTTCCATAATAGTACTGTGAACCTCACAAAGTGTGAACTAGTCGATCTTAGCACCACAAAATAAGATTGTGCCGCAGTAAGAAAAAGTTGCAGCAGCCTTGCAAACACAAAGAGTACTTGTAACATAAACCTCAGCTCACTCGCAGCATCAAAACCACATTGCACTCTTTTTGGACTGAAAATGATGTTGCATTGGAGCCGACCATCACCAACCCTAACCAACTTCAGGGTCGGGAAGCCAATACATGAGTCTGGGCAATTGTAGCACACCCAAAAGACCAAAGTCTTTGGGAAGTTTATATGTGGTAACAAGGTTTTCCATTTCAAACCAGCCCTTATCCTTAGATAAAATACATCAAATGAAGGATATATGCACCAATATTATACTTTGAATAGATATAAAAGGTCACATGACACAGAAAACCACTGTGGTTATATGATAAGCTTGGAATTAGCTAAGTCACCTTTGTGAAATCCATTGTAAATCCCAGACCTAGCTAAGATCAAAGTCTTAGATTTAAGTCCTTGATTTAGCCAATGTATTGTGAAATCGGCCCCAGGACTTAAACTAAGTCCCTTTATTGGCTAAGTCTTGGACTTAAATCCAAGACTTTGGTCTTAGCTAGGTCTGGGACTTTATTGGATTTCACAAAAGGGTGACTTAGCTGAGTCCAAGCTTATCAAATAACCACAGTGGTTTTCTGTGTCATATGACCTATCCTTCATTTGATACATTTTATCTAAGGATAAGTGCTGTTTTGAAAAAGAAAACCTTGACACATTATTTAAACTTCCGAAAGACTACTTCAATAAGGTATTCTGTATAATTATACTTTATTTATAGCCATGTCAAATTTTGAAGTGGAGAAAAGTTTATGGCTGCCATATTTAAGTCCTCTTTCAAAAATTTAAGCCCACTACCTCCGAGACTTAAAGTTAAGTCCACTGACTTAGCAATTTCATGGACTTAGCTGCTTTGTGAAATCCGCTAAGTCTAAGACAACAGACGTAACATAAGACCAAAGTCTTAAATTTAAGCCTAAATCTGGACTTAATTAACTTTGTGAAATCGGTCCCAGGTATTGCAACCAATCCGATAAGACCTGATAGTCAAAATTAAAGACTTTTTACTTGTGATTAAATTAAAACACCACACTGGTAACACTTGGGTTTGTTGGTTTTGTGGTAGAAGAGTCTGGGTTTGATGTGATGATTGAAGCAGGTGTATCTAAGTTATTGTGAGTGTGTTTTACATCCTGGAAGAGGGGACTGTCTGCTGTGGTTGTTGCCGAGGAACATAATTGCACCCTTTGGCAGCAATAAATAGGGGGAAGGAGCTCCTCAGTGCATGGAGGTATGTGCTTTGGGGTTTTTTAGTTATCACATTTTGACAAATTGCCAAACTTGTTGATCTTTGTACAGTTAATGATTAATCTTATTATTGGAAATCATTACACTGTCTCAATCGACTGTAGTATGTCCAATCAGATTGTGCTGTTTTAACGGTATTGATTTTTTCCATATGCTGAGTACTGGCACGGTACTGAGATGAAATCTTTATGGATGGTAATAGGAACTGACACTAAAGGTGTAAATCAGTTTTACAATAATATATGCAAGTATAAATTTCTACAAAGTATTGTTTACAGACATTTAATAGCAGGATCCAGATGGCTTCTAATAATAAGGAACAGTGATTCTGATGAGGTTGTCAAAGTAAAACTACTTTATGCCCCTGTTCCATCAAAGGACTGAGCCCCGATCCTGTCCACGATTTCGGTAAAGAAAAGGGTAAAATGGGGAGGGATACTGAATCGGTATCAAAGCCTGGGATTAAGTTCAGATCGGCCTCAGGAAGCCTGAGGAGGCCCCAGGTGGCCCCAGACAGTCCCCGACTGTTCTGGGACTAAGAACCGACTAAATCGTTTTTCTGGTCAGTTTGAAGCATGATCTTGTCATAGACATACCGACTGGGTCCCAGGATGCCTCAGGCCTCCTGGGACTAAGCCCCGACTAACCCCCGATTAAGTCCCGGCTTCCTGAGGACTCCTCCATCTTCTCCAGACCACGAGGACTCCTCAGTCTTCCCCGACCACAATGGCCGATTCTTGTTTTGCAAAATAACTGGATTTTCTGGGTATATATATATATATAAATTCTGGGAAGTAATTATCATTACTTGTCTATGAACACAGCATGATGCCAGCTTTCAATGGAAGAAATCTTCAGCAACAAATTGTCTTTTTTAATTTTTGATTCAGTTACATATGCTGATGTATTTGCTATTTCTACGTCGACCACAGCAACCACCACAAGCAGCAGCACCACCACCAACACCAGCCATACAGAGACCTAGAAGAAGGCACAACATGTGGGTCAGGCCATGGCTACTACAGAGAGAGGAGAGGGGGGCCTACCACAACATTATGGCTGAACTGTATGCCACAGACATTCCAGGATTCACAAATTTCATGAGGATGACCCCTGAATTCTTTGAAATGATAAAGACCAGACTGGATCCACATCTAGCCAGGCAGGCCACTAACTACAGAGCTCCAATCAGTGTTGGAGAAAAGTTAGCCCTCACCATCAGATATCTGGCCACTGGAGAGTCATACAAATCATTATCCTGTCAGTTCAGGGTTGGCAGATCCAATCCACCATTTTCAAGTTTCTACCACAGGTCTGCATGGCCATCCAAGATGATTTCACCAGAGAGTATCTCAGATGTCCTACTACTCCAGATGAGTGGAAAGAACTGGAAACAGAATTCAGGATGGCAAGCATGTGGCCCTGAAGAAACCCAAGAACTCTGGAGCCCTATACCACAACTATAAGGGATTCTTTTCAATAGTAATGTTGGCCTTGGTTGATGGACAGTATAAGTTCAGATGGGTGGATGTGGGTACAGCTGGATCTTGCTCAGATGCCAGGATATTTAATACCTGTCACCTGAAGAGGAAGATTGATGATGGCAGCATAGGCTTCCCTGACCCAGCACCTATAACCCTGGTTGGTTGAGATGTCCCCTACTTCATCCTGGCAGATGATGCGTTTGCCCTGAAGACCCGGCTAATGAAACCCTATGGCAGAAGGATGTTAACCAGAGAGGAAAGGATTGCCAACTACAGAATATCAAGGGGCAGGAGAGTTGTTGAGAACGCTTTTGGCATTCTAGTCTCTAGATTTAGAGTCATGATGACCACTATTGAACTACCCCCAGAAACAGTCAGAGATGTGGTTATGACCTGTGTTTCTGCACAACATAATGAGAAGCCAGTATCAAGGTCAACATGGTGCTTAACAGCCTGGTGATGATGATAATGATGATGATGTGCCTGATGATGATGGTCGGTTGATTGGTGGTGCTGCTGATGGTGCTCACAACAGAAACCCTGCCAGAGAAGCCAAAAGACTGAGGGATTACCTCAAGGACTACTTCACTAATAACCAGTCCTTTTCAGGACTACCAAATATTCCAAAAACAGTTAATCAGCTGTGCTTGTTCCAAATATCCCAATCATCACCAAACATAATTCACCCAACCAACAAACAGACAAACCCAATGCCCAACATAATTCACCCAACCAACAAACAGACAAACCCAATGCCCAACATAATTTACCCAACCAACAGACAAACCCAATGCAAAACATAATTCACCCAAGCAACAAACAGACAAACCCAATGCCCAAGATAATTAGATAGATAGATAGATATTTTTTCAACAGCAAACATGCAAATTAACATAATGTAATGACTATGTACAACATGCAATTTCTATATTTTGTTTACAAAACTTATCAAAGATTTTTTTTAATATGATGCAACTAACTAGTAATGCTGCAGAAAAGGGGTTAGTAGAAGTTGTTACTTATTAAATCTAACCCCTCTTTACTTTTTACTAATATTACTGTTATTACTTCCAGAGCATTCTAACAAGCATGTTAATGTAAATACTATAGATTTTTTTGCCCATTTTTATACATTTTTACTAATAACCTTGATTATTAAGAGCATTTAACTTCATAACTTCAACTATAACCACATACATTATTACTTTTTGTCACCAGTGGCTTGAGTTTTATACACTTCAAAAATATTTTTCTTTAATAGTTGCTTAAATAGAGAAAAACTTTTGGCTAGTCTAATTTTAATATCTATACTGTTCCATACTGAGACACCTTTTATAGAGACACACATCGATTTTTTGTAGTTCTGCAATACTGTGTACTGAAGTGACTGCTATCCCTAAGATCATAACCATTATGTGATTTTTCATTAAATATTTTTTGTATATTATTGGGTAACATTTGATTCTTTGCTCTATACATAAGACAAGCAGTTTTAAATTTTGCAAGATCATAGAGCTTAACAACTTTGCTATTGTGAAACAGATCATTTGTATGGTCGTTATAACTAACACCATGTATTATTCTGATAACTTTCTTTTGTAGCAAATATATGGGCTTTACACTGTTTATATATGTACTACCCAAACCAACAGACAAACCCAATGCAAAACATAAATTCCACAAACAAAAACAGACAGACAAACCCTATGCCAAACATAACTTGGTAAATGGAATAAATATTGCATATATTTGGAAATCTACACCCTAGTTTCACATTTCATTTTTATTCTGGAGAAATAACTGAAACTGAAAGTGTTTCCTTTATTGCAAATCTCAAAGTAATTTTTTTATTCTACTTCAGGGAAATTTACAAAAAATAACCACCCAAGTGGTTCTGTTTACAGTATGGTTTATCTTTCTGTTTGTTGTGGGGAGTTATGTTTGCAAATTCTTTTGTCAGTTTGTTGGTTGGAGGTTATGTTTGCTATTGGGTTTGTCTGTTGGTTGGTTTGTGGCCAGGTCATAACATAATTTTTTTACCTCTAGGGATGGTTTCAGTGTTGGACTGTTTCATTACAGAATTATGGCAGATTATTGGCCATATTGGGAGTTTATTTATCTATTTTTTTCTATGTGGCCTTCTTTTGTTATATGTATTACCATGGGTTATTTGTTTCATGTTTGGGGTGGTGTGGGTGTTGGGCTTTTTTTTCTTTTTTTTTGTTTTGTGATAAGTATTTGTACTGAACTGTTATGTTTTGGGAGGGGAATTTGAACAACTTGCAGCTAAATAATTGTTTTTGGAAGATTTGGGCGGCCCTGAAAAGGGCCTATGGGGGGTATGAGACCCACCCGGACTGGCTGGCTACTGAGGAGGCTGCTGCTGTTGAGGCGGTGCTGTGGTGGTGATGGTGTAGAGCTGCTGCTGCTGCTGCTGCTGAGGCTGCTCAGTGATCTGTGTTGTTAGATCTGGTAGCTGGCTTAGTATTCCACTTAAATTGTGTCTGCTGCCCTCGTCCTGTAATGTCAGCACTGATGGAAGGTTTCCAAAGCCAATGGGGCTGGGTGTATAGTAGACATAACTGCTGCAACTGCTGCCTACTGCAGCCTGGGTGGAACTAAACGCCTGTTGAGTGGTTGTTGGCAGTATCCCGACCCTCTGTGACTCTCTGATAATAGTGGCTGATCTCTTGGGTAGAACTTGACGTCTATGAGTGTTCTTTACTTCTTCACTATCTCTAAAAATCCTGCCCTTGAGGTCGACAAACTCCACTTGGGTCATCTTTTCAGCCTCTGATGCCACATCAATATCCTCATCATCGGGTATCTTTGAATCTGTGGAAACTGGTGTAGATGTAATAATTGGTTGACTTGCACTCTCCCTCAGGACACTGGATCCACGCGATTCTTCATGCCTGCTGGTGTTGGGTCTGGCCTCGAACCCAGAACTTCTGTTGGCCCGATTGCATCTGATGTGGGTCTTAAGGAAACCCATTTGCTGGTAGACCCAGGACTGTCTCTTGGTCATCTCCCTTGGGCTTGGCCAGACTGTAGCTTGGAGAGCTTTCCATAGCGAGTTCTCTGTGACTCAAACCACCTGGTGACATCAAAGGGCTGGAGCTTCAGTTCTGCAGAGATTTCTGCCCAGAGAGCCTCCTTCCTATGTCTGTCGTGGAAACGTCCATGCTCCTTGTCATACATCTCTGGGTGCTCCTTCACAAACTCGGGGGCCACAGTGGCAGAGTGGTAACACTCTCGCCTCCCACCTCTGAGGCCGGGGTTCGATCCCCGCATGGGCTCAAGTGGGAAAGCTGGTAGTTGCTTGCCGTTGGTCGGCAATTTACAGTACACAACTCTAGCGAACTCTATGTACTGGTTTCCTCTGCCCTTCCAACTACCCGTCGTGATATGACCTGTACAGTGTTGAAAGCGACGTAAAACCCCCAAATAAACCAATCCTTCACAAACTCAACAATGGCAATTTCTTGTCAGTGAATGTAGCACAAACCCTGGCTCTCTTGGCTGCTGAGTCGCACTCTGAATCTTCCTAACACCTCTCATCTTTTTCGCAAGCTTCCTCAGTAACTTCTAAGACTTCCTCTCTCTCCTCTATCCTCTCTTCCCTCTCTTCTGTACCCTCCTCTGTCCTTTCCTCTGTCCTTTCCTCTGCCATCTCCTCCAACTCTCCACCTTCCTTCTCTCTCTCCTCTTGCCTCTCCTCCATCTTGTTCTTTCGTCTCTTTCCTTTCTTTGTCCTCATAACTCCAGTGAATATCACAAAAAAGCAAAAAAAAACTGAAATGGGTCTCCTAACTGTTAAATTTGCCCTGAGTAGCCAACCAGTCTAAACACAGAAAACATGTACGTGGTTTCTTATATAGTCCCAGACCCCCCTCCGATGGATACTTTGGTTTAGCGTTCGCTGCGCCGCCGCCGGGCATAGAGAGATTTTCGACGTTAATGCTCTAAGAGGAAAACTACATCAGCTAGGTTCACCAAATTTGCAGGATGGCCGCCGTGGGAATTTCTTTGAAAATTATCTGCATTTTTCTACTGGCTGTTTCTCATAGGTAGAAGGTTAAATGTCTTGATATGTTTAACAGATAGGTTAAATGTCTTGATATGTTTAACAGATATATATGTCCTCTACAACCTTGCAGACATTTGACCTTGAAGCTCTTAATTCAAGTTCATCCACAGAGTGCCAAAGTAACCCACATAGCAGACTTTAAAAGTGCTTATATCTCTCTTATTATTGGTCCTAGAGGTTTGCAATGTGAAACCAACCTATAGGAAATCATGTGCTGCGAATCTTTTGATGTGGTCAGATTTGACCTTGGACCCTTCCTTCAAGGTCAAATGAGGATATCCAAACTTAAAAGTGCTTATAACTCTCTTATTATTGGTCCCAGAGGTTTGGGATGGTAACCCAACCTATATGAAATCATGGGCTGGGAATCTCGTGGTGCTATCGGATTTGACCTTGGGCCCCTCCTTCAAGGTCAAACGAGGATAGACAAACTTTAAAGTGCCTACAACTCACTTATTATTGGTCCTAGATGTTTGGGATGATAAAGAAACTTATAGAAAATCATGGGCTGGGAATCTTTTGATGTGGTCAAATTTGACCTTGGACCCCTCCTTCAAGGTCATATGAGGATAGCCAAACTTAAAAGTGCTTATAGCTCGTTTATTATTGGTCCTAGAGGTTTGGGCTGGTAAACCAACCTATAGGAAATCATGGACTGGGAATCTTCTGGTGTGGTTAGATTTGACCTTGGGCCCCTCCTTCAAGGTTAAACAAGAATAGCCAAACTTAAAAGTGCTTATGACTCGCTTATTATTGGTCCAAGAGGTTTGGGATGGTAAACCAATCTATACAAAATCATGGACTGGGAATCTTCTGGTGTGGTCGGATTTGACCTTTGGACCCTCCTTCAAGGTCAAACGAGGATAGCCAAACTTAAAAGTGCTTATAAGTCGCTTATTATTGATCCTAGAGGTTTGGGATGGTAAACCAACCTATAGGAAATCATGAACTGGGAATCTTCTGGTGTGGTCGGATTTGACCTTAGGCCCCTCCTTCAAGGTCAAACGAGGATAGCAAAACTTAAAAGTGCTTATAGCTCGCTTATTATTGGTCCTAGAGGTTTGGAATGGTAAACTAACTTATAGAAAATCATGGGCTGGGAATCTTTTGATGTGGTCAAATTTGACCTTGGACCCCTACTTCAAGGTCATACGTGGATAGCCAAACTTAAACTTATAACTTGCTTACTATTTGTCCTAGAGGTTTGCAATGTGAAACCACCTTATAAGAAATCATGGTCTGGGAATCTTCTGATGTGGTCAGATGACCTTGAGCCCCTCCTTCAAGGTCAAACGAGGACAGCCAAACTTAAAAGGGTTTATAACTCATTTATTATTAATCCTATAGGTTTGCAATGAGAAACCAACTTGCAGGATATTGTTGGCTGGGAATTTTCTGATGTCAGATTTGACCTTTGGCCCTTTCTTCAAGGTCAAACGATGGTTCACTGACTTGTTCAACTGTCAGTTGTCTTTCCGGTGGATACAGATGCATCGGTTCTCTGATGCATAGGTCTAGTTTAAATTTGAGTTTTAAAATTTTGTTGAATTTTATCTATCCATTAAATAAGTCCACTTCATTCAACAGAATTTTACCTGATCATTTGAGATAAAATTATTTACCACAAACAAATTTATCTATTTACATAAGCATTTATTGTTAGTGCAAGAAAATATTAAAAGTTAATATCACATGTCACTGCTTTTCAAATCATCAAGTGATGAAAATAGCTATCAGTGATACAGTGCTGGATTATAAAGAAGTATCAAACTTTGAATATTGTGAACTTGATGAAGCCACTAAAAGTTTTAAATACTGATAAATAGTGATTAAGACAAAGGGGATAACACCTGACTATTAAAGATTTAAAGTTTTCATGGTGGTTTCAGTAAATGCATGTATATTTCCTGATTTCACATAATTAAGCATCCCTGAAAGGGCGCTAATTTGTTTTGCTTCAGTTTCCTTGCCACCACCGCCTCCACATTAAGGTCTCCCTTGAATATCTCCCTTATTATTCGAAGTTTTCTAACCATATTTGGCAGTTATATACCTTAAGTGTGGAACATTTTTTCCACATGATAACATTTGACCCTTTATCTTCCAAGGTCACATGATCAAAGAATAGTTTTTTGGGGGGCACACCCGCCCGTCATCGGTGACATGCTGATACTATCAAAAACACAAGCTGATTAGATTTTGGGAGCGATCCAATTAAAAATGAACGATTTAGGAGTGATTTTCTCACAGGTACCAATCAGAAAGCTTAGAATTCATGTGAATCCCCTATTCTCTTCTTAAGTATCGCATTTAAAATGTATTGGGAGGTAGTAGGAAACCCATGTGTGGAGAGTCTAGAAAGAAAGTCAAATGTAACCCTCATCCCGACCCCCTGTAGAGGTCAAACTTGTGGTCATAAAATAGCGGATTTTTACATTTTGCCTTATAACGCCTTTATTGCTGCTTTTAGAGCTTTAGAATGTGATTTAGAATGTGTTTAACTGGAAATAAGTATTGCCAAGAATGCCATCGTTTTTCAGATAATTTTGATATGGAGTTTATTCTGGAAATTTATTTTTGCAGGCTGATTATATTCAAGCATTTTTACTTTCTTTGAGTTTTGATAGATACTTTTGCTTACTAATAGACTATACTATACTAATACTTTAAAATTATTGGCTAATAGTACTCATCAAAATTTTAATATCCTACTATTTTCATAATTGCATCAAGTTTGATATTTATATTCAGTTTTCTTCGGATCCAGTTTTCAACAGTGGTCCACAAATCAACAACATATGAGCATTCAGCTAAGAGATGCAAAGTGCTTCTGGATATGTTTTACAGAATGAACACATGTTATGTTAATGTTATGTCAATTTTACTTTGTACAGATACTGTTTGGTATTAAAATATCATACATAATTTTATATTGTAACCAAGCTAATTGATTATCTACAACTGATTTGAAACACGCCTGGTAAGCTATAGACCAGAAACCTTTGGGCTCATCAATGTGGATACCTAGTTTTTCAGACCATTTTATTGTACAATTGGGCAATTTATTGCATTGCCTTCTTAATATTTTATCAAACATTTGACATCCTTTGCTTGAGTTTTGTATGACCTGAAGGTGGAGTGGGAGGAAAGGCTTTGAGTAGGAAGAAATTGTTCAATTTTATTGGTTTCAACAAAAGTTTTGACTATTGCTTTAATTCTGTAGTTTTCTAGTATACTTTGATTAAATTTGTACATTTCTTTCAAGCTTTCTAAGCTAATAAATTGACTTTTTGAATCAAGAAGGTCCCCGACTAGGTTGTAATATACCTTTTTTGAACCACTTAGGAAAATGTATAGTTCTTTTGTGTTATGAAAATTGTACCAAAGACATGTCTGTGTTATATCATAATTATTTGATATATTTAAGTTTCTACAAAAAAATTCCAGTTTTCAAAGGTTTCTAGCCAGAATTTTATTAGAGATAATATTATACCATTTGCCCACATCATCAATAAGTTGTTCATATTTAAGATATTGAGACATGTCATCATCAATAATTTACACCATTGTGAATCAGTTTCAAATAATATTCTTTTGACCCAAGTAAGCTTTAAAGATTTCACAAAGTCATATATATTGATCATTTTAGTCCACTATCTAAATATTCATGCAAAGAGAATTTCATTTAATTTTGTCTGGCTTCATATTCCATATGAAGTGGAAAAACACTTTATTTATATCCTCCAAAATGCTATGTGGAGTCGGCAGTGATGTAAACAGATTTATAAGCCTTGATAGCAACATGCTTTTTATCACTGTTATTTTTCCCAATGGTGTTAATGGTCTAGTTTGCAACTTGCGAATATTAATTTTAATTTTTTCTAATGCTTTAGAGTAATTAATTTCTGGCATAGCATAAATATCTGTTGAAGATTCAATACCCAATAGCCTAAACTCTGATTTACCCCAGTCCAAACATTCTGTAACATTCAGCTTATCTTTTGATAATCTTTTCTTACCTATCCAAATAACTTGTTCTTTGTTCATAAATCTATCAAACAGTTTGATAATAGTTTTGCTTTAGATGCCCCCACTGTGTGAAATGCTCTCCCAGATAAGATTTGTGCCTCTCCCTCCCTGGCCTCTTTCAGAAAGCAGCTCAAAACCTAAAGCACCAAAGCATACCCACCTTAGCCTGGATCATCCCCTGGTGTTCTCCATGGTGTTTGACCCCTCTTATGTCTCTGGATACTGAAATTTTGTCAACTGATTTTTGTTTTGTTGCGCCTTGGGCCCTCTTGTATGGGGAGATTAAGCACTATAAAAGTCCAATTAGAATTAGAATTCATTCTAAGCCCAGAAAGATTACCAAAGATTTCAATGGTGTTTAAAGCTGACTGCAGGGAGTGCTGAGTACCATCAAGAATAAGGGTGGTGTCATCTGCAAACTGTTAATTTAAACTTATACCCATTGACAATGAATCTGATAATAATAGGATTCATGTTTATTAGCAAGGATAGAACTTCTGCTCCCAAAAGAAACAAATATGGGGCTATGGGATCACTTTGCCTACATCCACGAACTATTGTTATTTGATTTGATAATATACCACATAAGCTTTTATGTCATTATTAAAAAGTTTTATCTAATTTAAGAAACTATCGCTGTAACCAAAAAGGTAGTGTTTTACAGGGAAATTGCCATGAAATGGAATCAAGGGCTTTTTCAAAATCTATTAACATGATAAGGCCTGAAGATTTATTATTATTGGCTATTTGTATAATATCATATACAAGTCTTGTGCTGTCACATAAATGTCTACCTGGAATGAAACCGGTTTGTGTTTTTTGATATGATGGTGTCTAATATTTGTTTTAATCTTTCTGCAATTGCACATGATGCAAGTTTGTAGACTACACACAGAAGAGATATAGGCCGCCAGTTCTTTAATTGACTTCTATCTTTATTACCCTTTGGTAATAAAGTTATAATACATTGACATAAAGTAGTTGATAATTTCCCTTTTGAAAACATGAGTTTAGTGCATTAGTAACTAAAATATTAATTTCCACAAAAAAACTTTTAACTTTTAAAAAAACTTTTAAAAATTCTGAGCTTATACCATCCATCCCGGGAGATTTATTATTTTTCATTTTTTAATACTTTACCCAACTTCTAAGAGGGAAACCATATATAGTGTTTCACTTTATTTACTGCTACTTTAGCTAGAACTTTGTCTAATTGTGTATCGACAAGATCCTTATCCTTATATATTTTGAAAAAGATTTATTTTTCAGTCAGTTGCAAAATCTTTTGTTGAGCACAAATACAATGGCCTTCATTGTTACAACTTTTTATAGTTTTTTCAGCAAAATTTATCTGCTCTAAATTACGGAAGAAAGATGAGGCTTTTTGTCCTTCAGTAAGCCATTGAGCTTGCGACTTTATTAGCTACACTTTTAATTCTGTTTTCTCTCAAACTTTGTATTTCAGATTTTTTTATCTGCTAACAGGTTGGAATTTGTGCTTTGCAATATTTTGTGTTTTTGCCTTATGTCTACTTTATTATTGCTTTTACAGCTTTAGAATGTATTAAGAGAAATTGGGAAACCATATGCGGAGAGTCTATATAGCTGGTCAGTTTATTAACCCCTTGTCCTCCCACCTTATGGATCAAACTGGGCTAATAAAATAGCAGATTTTTTTTTTTTGCTTGTATTTTTCATTCATGTTAATGCATAAACCTTCACACTGTCTGCTAAACTTTCACTTCTTCTCTCAGCGCTGCATGTTTTTCTTTTCAAAAACCTTTTTCTACTTTATATTACATCTAACCTTTTTGGACGCTTTGTTTTTGTAAGAAAAAACATTTTTATAGTTACTGTTACATATCTACCTTATTTTTGTAGTGCTCTGAGTGTGTAATTAAAATATTGTAATCTCGATTTAAACTGGTCATGTGTGATGCTATTTTAAGGCCATTTGTTTACTGGTTGGCTTTACTATCCACTTGAGTGCAAACATATCATAATAGGTACTTGTGTTAATCAGTACCAGAGTCCAAAAATACATAACAAATTAAACTGTAACCATCATAAATTTTAAATAGAATTTTTATCTGCTTTTCACCACACATTGGTCGAGTGACTGTTCTTCTTACTGAAGTAATGTAAAAATACATAAAAGTGGATTGATCCACCTTCCACTAAGTGTGTATCCTTTTTATATTAACATTGTCATGAATAATATTACATAAAAATTATGTCCTTTGATTGTATTATAAATATGTTTAAGGGTTCAGACTGTGTACAGTTTTATGTCCATTCTTGAGGTTCGTCTTGGCGAGAACACTCCAAAATCTGTAAAAACAAGAGCCTTTGTGCTCACAATTATTTTACATAATAAAACTAGGAACTTAAATGAAAATATACTGTGACCAAATTTTGTTACCCCAACCCATAAAAGGTGGGGTTATAGTTGTCCCCTGCGCTGCCTGGGGCAATGCGGAGCATAAACCAGTGCACTGACTTTCACCAAATTTTCACGGTCTGTTTACCCCAAGAGGATCTAGAGCTGATTAGGTTTTGGGGGGTATCTGGCAACAACTGTTGCCATGGGAACACTTTTAAGATTTTTGGGTCTTAAAGTTTGTGGGTGTTCCACAGCTTAAAAACATGCACCGATTTTCACCAAATTTTCAGGTTATATTTACCCTAAGAGGATCTACAGCTGAAAAGGTATTGAGGGGTATCCGGTAACAACTGTTGCTATGGCAATGCTTTAAATACTTTTCAATTTTAAACTTCTTTATTGAAAAGGGGGTGTTATTAAACCAATGTTGCTATAGTTGCATGTTTATCTCCTGCCGGGCAAGTCCAGGGTTCGGAGATTATGAAACCCCCTCTGTGTGTGTGCAGTCATGTGTGCATTTGTCACATTTTAAATCAAGCTTTATACCTCAACCATTTATGAAAATATCATCACCAAATTTGCAGAGAATGTTCTGGGCTGTAAAAACATGGCTGTAAAAATTTTGTACTCATTTTTAAAAAGAAATCATGGATGCCGTTGATGATTTTGATAATCATTGATATGTTCTTAAACTTAACATATTGCAGCTAGCTGTGTTGTGTCAGATTTGCACAAAATGTAAATGGCTAGGAAAGCTTAACTGAGAGTAATTTTGGCTTTGTTTTTGAAAAAAAAATGGCAGCCATATCACATCTTTAATGTCAAATAGGGGGGCATATCAAAAATCCATAATATCATCCTTATTATCGGTCCCAGGGATTTGGAATTGGGAAAAAACTTCTTGAAAATCGTTGTCTACAAATCTTTTGCAAGTGTCAATTTATACCTTTGACCCTGCTTCAAGTTCATATATAGGATCATCATGCTAAAAGGGCCTGATATCCCCCTTACAATTGGTTCTAGGGTTTCAAAATATGAAACCAACTTGTAACAAATCATGGCCTGTGTATCTAAAATCTGGCAATCTCCATGTTGTTGCCCATTTAATTGTATCTTTTAGCTGGGGCCCTTGCCTGCCGAGGCTGGCTATTTTTTAATGACAACACCTGCTTGGTAAGCTTCATGTTGGATCCTTCTCAAGATGACTCTCTGTATGAAATTGCTTTGATCAAAGATCATGGAAAAATAGTATCAAATACGTAAGCCAAAAGTTTCAGATATTAGTTTGAGAAGAGAGCCCTTTGATGAAATTGGAACCGGGGCTTGGTATCAGAAAAAAAACTTAGCCAGACTTAGACATAAAGCTGCAACCTTTGTCTTAGACATAGCTATGTCTATGTTCTCGGTAGCTAAGTTTAGGGCCTAAAGTTAAGTCCACCAGCAGTTGGCTTACCTTTTGTAAATAAAGACTTAAAGTTTCAAAGTTTCAAGTCAAAGTTTCATGATAATAAGCTTCAAGTCAAAGTTTCATGATAATAATCAGACCTCACTCATTTTAATTTCAGGTGATCAGGTCAAAGGCCAAAACTGTGGATGACTTTATACAGAAACAGGTGAACTTGATGTATGATATGGTCACACAGACTTTGAATACCATAGATGAAAAGGAAATGGTTGTAAGTACTTTGTCTTATAGGACTTCCTACCCCATAATTTTTGAGCACCATAAATTCACCCATTCCTTCAAAATAAAGAAATACCACAAGATAAGCAAATATTGTATGCTTAACATTACCATATTTATTGGATGAATAAAAATGAGAAGACATTAATTCTGAGATTATTCATTTACTACACACAATAAATAAATATATTTTTTGTCAGCTACATATTAAAAACTCTTGGCATACTCTTATATAAAACCACTACACATTAAATAAAGCCTTCAAAGGGGCCTCACTGACAATTTGCTATTATCACCCAGCCCGTAATTCCATAACACTCAGAGTGAAACCTGCTCCTGACAACGTCACACAAAACATATGTTTTAGGTACAGCAAGTGCAAGTAAAAACACTGAAGTCTTTGGTACAGAGAAAAGAATGGGAGGCAAAACCTTTGACCCAGAAAATAGACCAAATGGCATCAACCCTGGTAAGTACATATTGCGATTGAGAGAAAGTTAAACCAGATAAGGATACGTCTGTGAGATGGTTTAAATGTTGAAACAATAAATATAATAAATTGAAAGATAAAGATATCCTTTCTAGATTATGGCAGTACACTTTTGGGTTCAAATGTTGATCTTAGTTTTAAGTGGCAAAATGAGTAGTTGTTTTGGCCAATGCCCAACGGTTTTCAGTGCAGAAATTTGACCAACTAGTATGCACTGATGTCTTCCAACTTCAACACTTCTCCTGATAATATGATCTATGCAGTATGTTCTAAGTGGAGTTAAATTCAAATCTACAAATAAGTTTTGTCTTTATTTTTACCACCTGGTCTACATCTGTGGTTTTTATAATATTGTTGTTTTGCGTGCCTATATTAGAGATTAATACAATCCTTTAATACAGTAAACTCTAATTGGATTAGGCTTGATAACATGCTTGTGAAAATTTAATATTGAAGGTCAAATGTTGATTATTTTCTACTAACAGGAAATAGTTGAAACAACAAAAATGGGAAGGTTTAAGACAAAAAACCATGAAGAAGACAGAACCAATAGATGGAAGGTGGTCAGTGACATACCATGACAATGTTCTGTTCCCAAATTAGTACAAAAGGGGCTTAGGTAAACCATTATCCCTTATTTCAACACATGCTATAATTCCGCAGAAACTGGAGGTAGGCATTAACTCAATCTGAACAATCAGTGTAAAATATTTTGCAAGCTGCAGATTGGTTACGGAAATTAAGAGGCACCCTGAGAATGTATTGCATACATAGTCTTTAAATAAAGTCAATCTGTAATCCATGTCTATTTTAATCAAAATAAAGGTACTCAGAGAGCGCATACCTCCACCAAGGCACATAATAATAGGTACATGGGAAAATCCAGAATATTTAAGCGTCCCTTGAAAAGTGGAAGTTTATTGTTTTCACTCCCAGTTTTCAGTCAGCTGCCGCCATTGCATTATCATCTCCCTTGAATATCTTCCTTGATATTAGACCTGTCCAAATGATATTTGGCAGGTCTCTTCTATAGGCGTGTGAAATTTTTGACAGGCATAAATTTGACCTTTATCAAGGTCACATGATCAAAAATAAATGTTATTAATTTCTTTTCACCTCATTTTCGCAGAAAGTACTTGGTGTGGGTCAACCAAATTTGGTAAGCATATTCCTGACATAAAAATCTAGGAGCCAGTTGATATTGGGATCAGTTGGTCCATAATTGACTGATTGACAGGCGATTTATTATCGGTTGATTAAAAATTTGCTTAAATTAAACCTTGAACTCTTTTATTATTGGTCCTAGAGGTTTGGGATGGTAAACCAACCTATAGGAAATCATGGCCAAACAATCTTCTGGTGTGGTCGGATTTGACCTTGGGACCCTCCTTCAATGTCAAACGAGAATAGGCAAACTTAAAAGTGCATATAACTCACTTATTACTGGCCCTACAGGTTTGGGATGGTAAACCAACATATAGGATATCATGGGCTGGGAATTTTCTGATGTGGTCATATTTGACCTTGGGCCCTTCCTTCAAGGTCAAACGAGGATAGACAAACTTAAAATTGCTTATAACTCGCTTATTATTGGTCCTCGTGAGTCTTTTAGGCATTTAATTCCTGAATACAAAATATACAGGAGGCATTCCTTTGATGAGGTATTATTTCTAGGAGGTATTGTTTCTGGGAGACACTTTTGTAGTGGACATTTTTCCTTGTTTTTTTCATCACCAACTAGATTGGGAAAGTTGATAATGTCTTCTTCATACCCCAATTGTAATGTAATATACTGAAACAAAATCTGTTATCAGAAACACTTCAAAATTCTGACAGTGTTGAACCTTAGAGACATCTTTAGCAAAGAGTTTCAATATGTTTATGTTGGAGACAGTTGTGAACATGTGAAGGAAATTAATCAAAGAAAGTACTATAATTTCAGACTACAAACCATAAAATTTGAAAAACCTGAATCCCTCATTTTATTGCAACACACACCAACATGCAGCACATTCTCTTGGAAGTATAAAAGAGCTTGTAACATGGAAATGAGAAGTCACACAGAGAGCATGGGGCTTAGAATTTACACGTACAATTACAACTTAGGCTTGCTGAAGGCTCAAGTTTCTTTCCAGTTAGGGAAAATTTTCAGTTCAGATAATGAAGTTTCAGTTTATATAATGTACTTATATATGTACTGGCTTTTACATTAGCATAAAGCTGAGACAGATCTGATAAATGTGCATCTGATAAGCTTCTACTCCCATAATATGTATGAGTGCTTTAAGAATACCGGATATCTGTGTGCATGTTTGAAATAGATGTCATGCAAATTTGAGCCTTAAGCAAGGCTAGCTACAACTATGCTTGGGTTAAATATAGAAGTATCCTATGGCTATAAATAAGAGTGAGAGGCTTTTAATTGACTTAAAAGAGCACAGCATTTCTTGAGTTCTTTTTAGTTATCTTTTTCAAACACTAGGCAGACAGGCACTTGTTGTGATGAGTATGAAAAGTCAGAGTTGTCTGTTTCTCCAAAAGTTTTACAGTACCTATATATTACACAGAAACACTTGGTGAAAGTCTAATACAAATTGTGAGCCTTGGAAATAATTTTAAAAAAACATAAAAACATAAAACATAATTTTAATGGTTTGTTTTAATAGTTCAGATTTTGTCATTTGTATGATAAAGCGTGGCATTTTTACATAATTTTACAGTTTCAAATTTTCAACCTTTTTTTTTGGTGTCAAAGAGATACTTCAGGACTGCTGGATCCAGCTTCAGATATTAAACTGAGCACTGTATATACTTATTTGTTCCTTTTATATTTGGTCACTTTGCAATCTTTTGGATGTAATTATGTACTCTGCATGTTGTACTGTGGATTTTGGAATTCATGTCTGATACAATATTTGAATAGTGACTGTTTCCTTTTGTTATTTCTACTTTTATGACCTTTATAACACACTGCAACCACATGGATATATCCTGTGTATGGCTTTTCACTGGACAGCTGAACAACTTGTACTCTTTATATTTAGTGAGGTTGTCACTGCCATTGTTTGAAATAAAATCCTGCATGTTTCTTGGACCCTGCTCAAACCAATTACTGCAGCAAGACCTACAGTCATCATGGTGAAGATTTTTACTTTTCCTCCTTTTTGTGTTGTGCAAAACACATTGCTGTGGCAGACGTGTGAGAGCTTCCTTTGTAAGATGGCCACTACAAGAGTGACCCTTTTTTGCTGACCTTGTTTTATTACTTTGCCATCACCTTTACTGCACATTTTTGTAAGTATGCTTTTAAAGTATATCTGTCTCTTGAAAAATAGACATTTGTCTATCACCTGCTCTCTGCCTTGTGAAGCCTTGTACAACCCTTTCGGAATGACTACCTGAGGTTTCGCTCCAAAACCATAGAGGTTTCAGCCCACATACTTAATGTGAAGTTGACATTTTTAAACCAATGATATTTGTTTAGATTTATTGTGCTCCACTTTATTTTATTACACTGCTTCTCTTCTCTTTCTGTACATTTCATTTAAAACTAATCTTTATTCTAACATGTAGACAACATGTAGACTACTTTTTCCATAGCTACAACATGGTAAGTAAATTGGGAGTCTATCCCAATAGCTAACTGAGTAATAGATACTTTGGACTTTTCAGTACCTATGTGTAAAATCACTTCTAAATTGAAAAGTGGTGTCTCTAGAGTATTTTGTTAAAATATGTTATTCACCTACTTAGGGGGGCATGGTGGCACAGTGGTAACACATTCGCCTCCCACCTTTGAGGTCTGTGGTTCAAACCCCGGATCTTATGGGGGAAAGCTGGCAGTGGCTTACCAATGGTGGGCAGTTTACAGTACAGAACTTTGACCAACTGTGTGCATTGGTTCCCTCTGCCCACAAAAGTACCTGTCATGATATGACCTGTACAGTGTTGAAAGCAACGTAAAACCCCAAATAAAGAAATAAATATTCACCTACTTCTGCATCAGCTTTAACATAGTGAAATTGCAGATCTGTAGGCTATTGTATAGCTGAGCAATAGCTACTTTGAGGTTCTCACTTTTGAGTAAATTAGTTGTAACTTGAAGCAATTGCATTTAGAGTATTTTGTTGAAATCTGTTATTCAACTACTTTTGGGTCAGCTGTAAAATTGTTGAGTGGTACCTTATTGCATAGCTAAGCAATAGCTACTTTGAGGTTCTCACTGTTGAGTTTATCACTTGTAACTTATTAACTATTGCATTTAGAGTATTTTGTTTAAATAATTTATTCACCTTTTGTTGGATCCTCTATGACATAGTAAAGTTGCACACCTGTAGTTCTTTGCAGAACTGAGCAATATCCTTTTGATTCTCACTGTTGAGTAAATCACTTGTAACTTTAAAACTATTGCATTTATAGTATTTTTGTTTGTATGTTGTTCACCTAGTTTTGGCGCAGCTATAACATTGTAAAATTGCAGACCTGTAAGGCCATTGCATGGCTGAGCCGTAGCTACTATGAGGTTTTCACATTTGAGTAAATCACTTGTAACTTGAAAACTATTGCATTTAGAGCATTTTGTTGACACATGTTATTCACCTACTTTTAGGTCAAGTATTTCATAGTAAAAATTGCAGTTACTTTCACATTCACGCTTTTGAGTAAATCACTGATAGCTTGAAAACTGTTGCATAGTAAAATTGCAGATCAAATTGCAGATCAATACCTCATTGCATAGCTGTCCAATAACTATTTTGAGATACCTATTTTTCTACTTGCAGTCTCAATATCAGGTGACAAATTTTGTGACCCAAACGTGATCGTTTCAGGAGAATTTCTCATCAACCAATAACATTTACCTGTTCACATCGGTTCTTAAACATTTCATATAAAATTACAAACTGTAGGGACACTTTGTTTTTGTGTACAAAAACCTTTTGTCTAGTTTTTTTTTTCTGTATCCAGATTTTGATCCCAATCACTCTCAAAATTGAATGGGTCTTAGTAAGACCAAGTCCCATATTGTGAAGATCCAGCCAGTAGTATTTGCATAATCCTGCTAGTAAACAGACAGACAGACAAACGGACAAAAAAAACAGGTAACAAACAGTCTGAAACCGAAAATAATACCTACTTAGTGGAGGTAATAATTCGCTTTTATTAACATGAAAACAAGTGAAAATATGTAGTTCATGTAAGTAATGCTCGATTACCATGATAATCACTATCTCACCCTCATGTGACTGTGATTTTTATTGACATAAACCTGCAGGAGGTATATCTGCCACTGAAGACTTGTGTATAATAAACACATCTAGAAACAAACAGGACCTCACTTCAATTACGTGTACAGGCAGGTACATTATCACTTGGATGGTCATTTAAAATGGCAGTGCTCTGCCATTGTGTTCTGCCCACTACTCCAGACTACTGGGATGTTGATAAATGATTGCCTTAAACATCACACATGGAAACTGTAAAGAGTCATGGAAATTTACCAAAACTACTTATTATACTTATTACATTTTTCTTTATACTATTATTTATATATATGTATGTGTTTGTGGTTAAATACCCTTTGTTATTATCTCCCACCAGCGGGAGATGTTAATAAAAGCGAATTATTACCTCCACTAAGTAGGTATTATTTTCTGTTTCAGACTGTTTGTTACTTGTTTTTTCTTTTTTGTCCGTTTGTCTGTCGGTCTGTTTACTAGCAGGATTATGCAAATACTACTGGCTGGATCTTCCTAAAACATTCATTTATAAAGATATCTTCTCTAAATTTGTACAAAATTTTTATGGGTTTAAAAACACGGCTGTGGAATTTTGGCCTCATTTTAAAAAACAAAATGGCCGTCATAGCCAATTATTTAAAAAGCATTAAGATGCTGTAAAACTTGAAATATTGCAGATAGGTTCAGCAAATTTGCACATAAGATATATGCCTAGGAAAGTTAGCCTCATAGTAACTTTGGCCTAGTTTTGAAAATAAAATGGCCGCCATATCACATTTAATGTCAAATAGGATTATCCTACTAAAAAGGCCTTATATCTCCCTTAGTCCTCATATATTACTGATTCTAAGGTGCGAGATAACTGCTGTGGCAGTGGCCCTGTTTCTATTTAAATGTGTCTGAGTATTAAGTAAAATTGTATACAAAAAATATGTTGCAGGTATTCCAGTTTCACATATAAATCATTTTCATCAACTATCACAAGATAATCAAATCACATGACTATACTTTTATAGTGTTTAATCTCTCTAATGGCAAATACGGAGGCACAAAAATATAATCATAATTCAAAACGGATTTAGTCATTGGGACATAATAATAAGACGCCACAAAGAAAAGAGAAACCAGTTTGAAAAGCCATGCCAGATAAATATGTTTAAAGGCCTTGCCTTGTAGATATCAAAATCAAGATAGTAGATACCTTCCAGTGAACAGTTTTTGGGTCATTAAAGCACAAAGCCATCAAGAACCAGTCAATGAACTGGTTCAAACCGGCAGACAGGTAAAACCAGTCAGTTCAACCAGATACACCAAAAAGTACTTCAGGCCCCAAAACCACTATTGGGATATTACCTTTGATGAGACCTACACAAATTCTGGTAGAAATATAATGAACACAAGCTCTCTAATTTTATTTTTTTTTATAGATCAGGCAGCCACCTGGCCTATGTTGATAAAGATTTTTTATTCAGTTTTTCACTGTGAGTTGTACTTTTAAATCAACCAGCCAGGCCATCCTTATTGATGCCATGTTGTTAATGCCCCTGCTCCACCACACGATCCTGTGACCCTTAATCATTGAGAATGGGTAAAAAACATGAAACAGGGGTGGGAAAATGAAATCCTGATGTAGGTGTGCAATTAAGCCCAGATTTTCCCCCAGGAAGCCTCAGGATACCTCAGACATCCTCAGACAAGTCACGATCGTTCCCTGACTAAGTGATTAAGGCATGTTTGTGATCGTTCCAACCCCGATCCTGTAGGGGATATACAGACTGGGTCTCACACTGGTCTGAGGCTTCCTCAGGCCTCCTGGGACCACTAACCGATTTCCTCCGACAGCAATGGCTGATTTTTGTTGTCAAATCCCTGGACTAAGGAGGTTATATATAGGGGCATGGATCTTTTCTACACAGACAGAAAGATGCCATGTTCAATGGTAGAGATTTTCAGTGGCGACTTAGGGCATTTGTCAAAGTTGGGGTTTTACGTCCCGTTCAACAGCCAGGGTCATATTGGGACAGGTCCTCAGAATTGCCACTTGTGGGACTCGAACCCACAGAGGTGACAGCCTATGATTAGATGCCAAACTTGCTAACCACTAGGCCACTGAGGACCTCTTAGGGCATTTGTAGTTTTTATTGAGTATATACATTACATATATTGATGTATAGGCTATTACAACATTAACTACAGCAGCCACCACCTCAACCACCATCACTGACATTCCTGAATTCCCCAATTTTATGATGATGACCCCTGAATTCTTTGAAATAATAAATGTACCGATGGAATGTACCTCATACTGTGGGAGCCTTAGATGGGAAACACATAGCCCTGAAGAAGCCAAAGAACAATGGTACCCTGTACCACAACTACAAGGGATTCTTTTCCATTGTCATGTGGGGCCTGGTAGATGGAGACTACAAATTCAGGTGGGTGGATGCAGGCACAGTTGGTTCCTGTTCAGATGCACAGATTTTCAACACCTCTCGGCTGAAGGCAAATATTGAAGATGGCTCCATGGGTGTCCCATGTACTATTACACAGGGTGGTCCAGATGTCTCGTACTTCATCTTGGCGGATGACACCTTTGACATGAAGACCTGGCTTATGACAGCCTATGGAAAGAGAATGCTGACCATAGAAGAAATAATTGCCAATTATAGAATATCCAGTGGCAGAAGAGTGGTAGAAAATGCATTTGAGATTATGGCATTCAGGGTCCTGTTGACAACCATGGAGCAAGCTCCAGAAACAAAGAGAAATAGTACTGACCTGCGCGGTGCTTCACAACATAATAAGAAGTAAGTACAATGGTCAGCATGGTGGTCAACAACCAGAAGATGATGAGGTAGTTGGTGATGCTCAGTTGGTTTATTACTGGTGACGGTGGTCATGACAGAAACCCAGCCAGAAATTAATCATTTCTTTAAACTTAAAAGAGTCCCATGGATTTTAACTTCTAAATGTCTATATTTCATTGGCCATATCTTACTTGCTTCATTTTTAATTCTTTTTAATATGTGGCCTTTCTTTGTGTTTACCATGGGTTATTTGATTAACTATAGGGACGGTGTAAGTGCTTTGTTTTACTTTGTATGTACGTTTTTGTACTAAACTTTTTTGCATCAAGGACACCTAAATAATTGTTTTTGGAAGATTGGGTGGCCCTGAAAAGGGCCTATGAGGGCCATCCCCCTAAGACTGACTGGCTACTAAATGGGCTGCTGCTGAGGTACCGATGGCTGACGTGGTGATGAACAGCTGTTGTTGTTGCTGCTGTGGCTGCTGATGCTAGTCGATGGTCTGTGATGACAGGACAGGTAGTTGGCAGTATTGGCAATTTGAGCGGATGTGGAGAAAGCATAAGACATTGTCGAACAGGTCGAGGCTCCGCAAGCAAATTGCATGGTGCAATCGATTGGCCAACAAAGACAAGGGTAAAATCATTCGCCTTCATCCGCATATCAAATTCCACTTCTACGCGGATGACACACAGCTTTACATCCATCTCTCTCATAAAAATGCCTCGGCGGCTCTCGCCAGGCTTAATGCCTGCCTTCTTGATGTGCAACGATGGATGTCTCTCAGTAAACTGAAGCTTAACCCAGGAAAAACGGAGTTCATTGTCTTTGGCTCTAAGTCTCAGTGTCAGAAGATTTCCTCCTACTTTCCTGTTAGTATCTTTGTCAGCCTTATTCATCCGGTTGATTCTGTTAGAAATCTAGGTGTATGGTTCGATGCAGAATTTTCATTCTCTGAACATGTCAAGAGGACTTGTAAAGCGTGTTTTCTCCAGATGCGTGACCTTTGTAGAATAAGACAGTATCTCACTACGGAAGTGGCAGTCCTAGCTGCAAATGCCTTGGTTAGTAGCCGTCTGGACTACTGTAACTCTCTTTTTAGGAGTTTGTCATGTTTCAATCTTCACAAATTGCAAAGTATTCAGAATACCCTTGCTTGTATTGTTACAAACCATAGAAGATATGCTCATGTTACGCCCATTCTGAAACAACTCCACTGGTTGCCCGTGAAGTATAGATGTATGTTCAAAACTGCAACTCTAGTATATAAATTTCTACATAGTGGCTCCCCTTCCTACTTTCAACCTTACTTGTCTCACAGTAGTAGTTCCTATAGTACCAGGCGTAGTCACCCAGATTGTCAATATCTTACTGTTCCTCCTTTCCGCCCATCAGTCTTTAAGTCTGTCAAACATTTTGATCACAGCTTTGCCTTTGATGCTCCTAGAATCTGGAATGAACTCCCTCATGATGTGCGCAGTGCAGCATCAGTTGCCTCCTTCAGAAAGAAGCTTAAGACTTATTTGTATGCAAAAGCCTATCCGCCATAGCCTCCCTTGTCACCCTGTGTCTCCTTGGTACGACCTTGCTATATCCCCGAATTAATGTTAATTGCCTTTGCTTTATGTTCTGTTGCGCCTTAGAGTCCATCTGAGATGGAGATTAAGTGCTATAAAAGTCCACATTAGATTAGATTAGATCCTGACCCTCTGTGACTGAGTTGTAATAGGCACTGATCTCCTTGGCAAAGCTTGTCTCCTTGGTGTTGACTTTACATTTTGGATAGCATTGAAGACTAGAACCTTAAAATTTCCATATTCTTCTGGAGACATCTTCCCAGTTTCTGAGGCAATGTAGTCATAAAGGGTTGTCTGTCACTGATTTACTTCTGCTGTAGAAAGCCTGAGATGAGTGTTCGCATCTGCTCAAAATATTCAATAATCCTTGAATCTGTAGACACCATTGTAGATGCTTGCAATGTCAAAGTAGTCTGGCTTGCGTGAACACTGGACTCTAGACTATCCCAGTCAGTGGTTGAACCTCTGGACTCATCATCTTGTCTGCTTGTACTAGTGTCGAACCCCAAACTTCTGATGGCACCTTTCCTTCTGATGTGGGACTTCAGTAAACCCATCTGTTCATAAATCCATGATGGTCTTCGGGCAAGCTCTATGGGTGCCGGTCCAGACTGTTGCTTGGAAAGTTTGCCATATCTTGTTCTCTGGGACTCAAACCAATTCTTTACATCTATGGCTGACAGGTTTTATTCTTCAGCAATTTCTGACCACAAAGCTTCCTTTCTGTGTCTGTCATGGAATCTCGCATTCTCCTTGTCACACAGCTCAGAGTGGTCCTTCACAAATTCAACAATGGCTGTCACCTGACTGTCTGAGAAGACTGCTGAAACCCTAGCTCTCTTGGCTGCAATGAGACTCCAAATTCCCCTCCTCGCACCCCTCTTCTTCACAAGCTTCCTCAGTAGTCCTTTCAACTTTAACCTCTCTCTCTGCACTTCTTTCCTCCACCCCTCTCTCACATCCCTCTCAGCCTACATCTCTCTCTCTCTCTGTCCTTTCCCCACGCCTCTTCTTCCCTCTCTGTCTCATGACAACAATAAAAAAAGTTTAAAAAAGAGGAAAATGTGTGTATCCTAACTGTTAAATTTGCCCTAAGCTCAAGAATATAAAATACAATTGAAAACCCCTCACAAAACCACACGCCTCTCAGTAAAGCCAGTCAGTCTGTCACTGAATGCATGTGCGCAGTCCCTTTTATAGTCAAGATCCCCCGCCCCATTTTTACACTAACTGCGCAGTTTCTGCTCAGGTGATGCCACAGAAAAGAATCGGCCCTTAGTTGGTTCTTAAACTCAGACTTCCTCAGGTGCCTGAGACTTCCAGGGACTAAAATGGTGTTGTCTGCACGGGCCCCAGGAAGATGGTTTGGGTCGGCTTGTATAATCGTGACAAATATCATACTTGTTTGAAATTGTACCAACCACAACCAACCCAAACAGACTCAAGCCCACTGTCCAGGACTCCATGGACATTTTCAGGAAACTGATTTCCAAAATACCCTTATCGGGAGCCTTACTCGTGTGGTGGAACAGGGGCATAAGTGACACATAAGTCACTACTCTAGCAATCATCAGTTACTAACACAAAATCACAACAGATACCATGTAGCTCAATTCACTTCACCCCTGACAATCCTGACCACCACTACATGGGACTCCAGCAGTGTTACAGTAGTGTATGCTAAAGTTTAAACCAAATGAGACAGGACTGAGATAGCACCTGAAGCTGTTCTGAATTCTAAACTGCACACTCCAGCGCAGCTAGGCATCAACCAAAATACATTGGAATATTTGGCCGAGATGTAGTCATTTACCTGGTATTATAAGCACAAAAGCAGACAATCTGTGTAGCAAGTTTAATGCTGATACTGAGTGGAAAATGTGCCCTACTGTATTTGACAACATTGTATAAAGGCTAGACTTTGTTCCCAATATAGACTTGTTTGCCTCTGGACTAAATTATCAGATTAAACCTTAATTGAAAAAGAATTTGATTCTTGGCATATGTTTTCTGCAATTAGACATGAAATTCTTTTGAGTCATAGGACTACTTGACACAAGTGTAACTTATGAATAGACTTCAAATAAAAACATCAAACTGATTAAACCTTTTTTATTTATTTCAGGTGAATGTAGAATAATTTCAGTATGGTAAAAGTAGCCAAAGTTAGAACTCAACCAATCAACCACAAGCTGGTTTGATAGTGTTACTTCTCCTGTGATTTACACAAAGGTTGATCCATCTCAGTCTATGATTTACATCAGTGAAATGCAGCTTCACACTAACACCTCTGGTGACAAAAGGTGACAGTGTTTATAATCTCTGTCAAACTTTGTATTATAAATCTTTCATAAACATTGATATTGTTTCCGCACAAAACTCTGTAAAAACCAATACCTGTCACACACTTGCATAAATACCAGGTCCTGGCCTAGTACTTAACAAAGTTGACATTTATTCACAGGTTGACATTTCGGTCGTGGTTAAACTGTCACAATTGGAAATGCTAAGGGCTCATCTCAGTATGCTCATGGCTATTGAACAGTATATAAAACCATAATGAGTCAATGATTCTACATTAAACCTTGGCTGTCATATGAACATTTAGACCCTGTGTATGAGAGTCTAGATTTCCTTTCAGACGTAAGAATTTCTTAAATGCAACATGTGTCGCCATAATAATGTATTTAAACTTTCAGATGCCCATGTGGTTTTTATTGTGATGAACTGAAAGAGCTGACGGTAAGCGTGGACCATTTCTATTATGAGTGTGGCTACACATACAAATATGTCATAAGATTGCACCCAAGGTTGTGTGTAACAAACTTTCAAAACCAAAGAGGGAACAAGTAGGCTTGTGGCCTTGTTACTCTACAATTTGCAGAGAAAATGATAAATGCTAATCAGAACTATATCTATCTTCCCCATATGCCAAACTTAGTTGTACTGTGTGTGTGGAAGTGTACACCATTCTGTTATCGAGCATCAACGACAGCAATAGCATCTATGAGGCCAACTATAAGGAAGAGAAAAAATGCCTCAGTGCCAGAGACATAGTGCTCCTGAACAGTGATCTCCAGATTCATTTGAAAGAGGAATTTGAAGTTACAGATGATCTAACCTCTGACATGTTGGCATCATACATCATGAACCTGGAAATTGGTCAGATTTTACTCTTTACCAGGACACAGGATTACAATGTGTTGAGTATGATGATGATAGGCAAAGGATTCATTGTCTATCTTTGTCTTAAAGAGATACTGGACAATCTTGGAAACACTCCGATTAATTGAATTGAACAGTGGGACCGTTCAAGGCTTATGCAAAATTAGTATCATTGAGACATATGGGGATGTGCAGGAAGAAGGCCTCTTTGTAACTTAAACTAGATTGAAAGTCGACAAACTGTAAAACTGCGCAATATCTTGTGTGCCTTCATTACTGTCACCATCTTCAAATAGAAGAAGCAACAAAAGACATGTTTCTTAATAAAAATTGTATTATATATGTTACAGTAAATATGTGAAATCAGTAAATACGTGTCCAGTAAATATGCATATTTACTAAAATCATCATGAAAACTTTATATCTTTTATAGTTGGGTGATATCTGCTATGTCGTAATATTAACAGTTATTTAAAACTTTAAATGGCTTTGTCATGTTCAAAGTTTGATACTTGTTTACCATCCAGCACTGAGATAACTATTTCACATCACTTTATAATTTCCAAAGCAGTTGCATGTGATATGTGATAAAACTTTTAACATTTTTTTTCATTTAAAATAAATTGTAATGTAAATAGACAAGTCTATAAATTTAAATATCCCAATATTTATCAAAGCCTTGATCAAAATAAAATAGAGGAACCACTAACTGGTAATCTCTGCTTAATCACAGATTCTTCAAGAATACATGCAGATTTCTGTTGAATGAAAGTATAGTTAAAGAAGAAAGCACATATCTAAAGTTTTATATCTAAGTCTAGTGCTAGTCTTTCAACGTATAATGTACTATAAAATGAAGTATGCTTAGTATGTTCTAATAGTCATCATAATGGAGTAAAATGTTCCAATATAATGTAGTTTTGTTCACCATTTAATATAAAATATTAACAACCATTGAAAATCAAAGTTTCATTTCACAAATTTACTGAAAGTCAAACCAGTAAACTTGTGAAATAACACAGGTCATAAATCGGTAAATAAATATGCTGATATCACATATTTACTGTAACATATATACCGTGAACATCGTTGTGTAACTTGTGTCAGACATGTCTAATTAGTAAGTAGCTCTTGGTGTAATTGTTCTTTTATCCCTTAGCCACATTTGTATGGAAACTCATAAATTTGCAGTGTTAAACGTGTGAATTACTAGTAGATTTTAAGTTAATAAAAATAAAAAGAAAATACATTGCAGCAATAATATTTGCTATTTCAGGTTTTCAGGTGAATCAAAATCACTGAAATATATTCCTCAAAGTCATTGCTGTATGTAATCGCAGATGAAACTGGTTTTGTTATTAAATATAAAGCCTATCAGAATAATTTAGACAGTTATCATCTAGGGGTGTGATGGGTCTGCAAAGATCATATCAAATCTTCTCCCTCAAGGTCAATCTGGGGTCTTAATGTTGAATTTCTTGTATTTTTGGTGTACAAAAATATTGCCTAAAATTGGATAAAACGTAATTGAGTTATTCTTCCGAACTATTCAAACCGAGTAATGTGGCTCTCTGTCCATTCTTGCCGTGCGCTTATCCCTACTCCACACACACCCCCATGAGGTCAAACTGGATCACAAAGTGTAATTTCTTGTATTTCGCGGTGTATCTACAAACATAATGCCTAAATCCTATAACATGTAACTGAATTATTCTTCAGAATTCTTCAGACCTACTGATGTGACTTTGTGCTCCCTTCTTGCCGTTCATGGTCAGTTCTATGCCCTAAATGGGCCATGAGTGATCAATGACTTTATGTCATATTAGTCATATCAAGAAATATCTTGATATTTAGATTGTGGTGTAAATTTATGTAATGGACCAATTATTGCTCATTGAAAAAAAAAATCCTTACTAATTTGAAATATTAAAAATATCCAGAAAAAGAAGTTTCCATGTACACCATATTACTGCATTCCCATGTTATCATTGCCTTCATAAGTGTTAATACCTTGTGCATCTTATCATGAGACTTATTGGTAGATTATTGGGGGCCACTACAGGATAAACATACTACTTGTAATCTTTTGCTTTATCAGAGTGAAATGCATCGATTAATTGAATGCCTTCCACAGTATGCTATGGGTTTATGTGGCATGTGGAATACATGGTTTGCTTGAGTAAATATTATGGTCTTTGTTCTTTTGTGTTAAAAATGGATTACATATAAAAACTGGAAAAAATAAATGCATTTACTGTTATTATTGTTAAATAAACAAGATATTGATTTTCTAAAGAAATTATATGCAAAAGCAGCAGCATACTGTGCATACTTTATATGAGTTGTAGTTATGTTGTGCTACTGACAACCGTTTCATGTTTCTTTACAGGACTTTATTAGATTTTTTACCATTATTGACATTGTTTGCTATGGGATTTTCGTTTTTGCCTTAGAAATTTTTTTTCTAGTTCTTACCCTAATTCTTGACCAGTTGAACCTTGACAATTAATTTTGATGTCTTTGTATCACTCAAATCTTTATGGCAGGATAATCAGACATGGCAGCTTCACATTATCATACACATTCCATGATAAAGTTATTGTAACATCTATACTTTAGCTTTTGTAATGTAAATATTTTCAGTCAAATTTTCTGAGTCTGAATATATGATATTGTGACAACAGAGGTTTTCTGGTTTAAAAAGAAACAAGTACAGAGTGATTCCAGCTTTATAAACCACAACCTTCTGGAAAATTGTATTTATCCTCATTGAATAGTTAATATAAACTGATCAATAGAAATTTCATATATCATAGTAAATATATTCACATATATATATATATATATGAATGTTCTCACTGAAAAAGTATATGTCTTATTGGGAAAAATGTTCTGTCATGGTTATAAAACAAATGGGAAAGACACCAAAAGAAATACATTTGCACAGAATATATCAGAGTTTTTCATAACATAAAAGTGTATTCCTTTTGAAATTATACAAATATATAAAGATAATATTTTACCAGAGGTTCGTTACAATTGATTTTCTACTATTTTACAATGTATTTAATATGTATCGAATGTATATGCAATAATTTCCAGTTTACGTAAACCATATATATGTTCATACAATATATGAACAACACATTTTTTCACACTATGAGCAACACACCATTCCCAGCAGGTACATGCCTTGAAATGTCGTTGATTTAGAGTTGAAAAAAGGTCCTGACGTCTGTTTTTTAGGTCAGAACTGACAACTAATTAAGATGGGGAGTAATAGGTGGAGTTTTGCAAAAGTGGCTTTTCTTGTGTTTTTTTTCAGTTTATATGACAGAGTTGTATGAGACACAAGCATCTGAACTGAGCATTCTGGCGTTGCTACATGATTATAGCTTCCTTATAATTACAGTATAATTATAGCCTACTTAATAAAACATTTAAAAGAAACTGATTAAATGAAACTGATATAAATAATGTCACAATTGTTTGTTTTTTTACAAAAAATATAAATTTATTTAAATTTTCACAAAAGAATTTCAATTGAAGACATTGAATAATACTGGTCCTATTTATAACATAAAAATAGATATCTAGTTGGAAAATATGGATTTACATATCTTGAGCAATTATATTTGAAAGCTGATGCAAAATTATGTCATTACATTGTCATCAGAAATAGAATATTGAATATACAATGATTCATGAAAACATTTCATCTTGGAAAGAATTAATTACTTTGAAGTATCCAAATTGTAAAATATGTATATGGATAGTTATTATATAATATTATTGAGAATCTATAATTATGACACACAGGCTACAATGATTCAAATAAAGAAGACAATGTAAATAACCTGATTTTACCCATTGGATTCAACCTTATTTCATACATTGGATCAAACCAAAACCTGTTTGCAAAAGCTACATGTATTTCAACTAGATTTCACCCATTAACACAACAAAATATCAATAGTTGGTTTCAACATGATTTCACCGGTTGGATATAACCAAAAATGGTTTGCAAAATCTGTACATACTTCAACCAGATTTCACCCATAGATTTCAACCAGATTTCAAAAGTTGGTTTCAACATGATTTCACAGGTTTCATATAACCAAAAACGGTTTGCAAAATTTAAATGTATTTCAACCAGATTTCACCCACAGATTTGAACCAGATTTCAACAGTTGGTTTCAACATAATTTCACCGCTTGGATCCCACCGAAACAGTTTGCCAAATCTACACATATTTCAACCAGATTTCACCCATGGAATTCAACTAGATTTCAAAGTTGCGTGCCTGCTAAGTTCTGTTATTCCTGAGCTGGAAGTGGCAAATTCCATCACATGAGTATTCAAGTGTTCCACCTCCACAAACCACGATTACTACACTGAAAAATCTACAAAGACCTACCCCTAACCCATACAGGACTGTGCACCATCAGTATTGCTAACATTATAGAGAAAAAAATATATAAGACAGCAGCAAACTGAAAATACTTAAAACGGAGAATATTAAAACCCTTTTCTCTATATTTGAACATCTCTATAAAAGATTCTTCCCAACTTGAAGATCAATTGAGGGTCAATGTGAATGCTTTTATACCAAACACATTTCGGCAAAATAGCCATAAAATTTAGCAAATCAAAATGATTATTGTTTGTAAAGCACAATAAATTCATTACCAAAATATTTGAAGCAAAAAATACATACATTGAGAGCAACAGTATGCAAGCATAATACATATAATGTTATAATAATATAATGCCTTATGAATTCCCACATAATGATAATTTATCAAGAATATATAGATCCCAATATATACATGGATTTCCAACTCTCTCTGCTATTCTAACTTTATCTTCTCTCTTCTGTCTCCAATAAAGCAATTACACAGTGACCTATCATTTTGCCACTGTGTTTTTCTAATAGTTTCAATGTTCTTTTCACAACATTTGCTTTCCTTTCTAGGATTTGATAGATAAAAGCCCCGTATTCTGTTTCCTCATTTGTGGAATGGTTGGTCTCAGTGTGAGACAGGCAATCGAATATTAAGATGTCATTGTTAACCTTCCTGCATACAGCACTGATTACATTGTAGTTATTCATCCTAAAAAGCAGCAATATTTGTCCTGGAGTTAAACTCATTAAGTGATCAGCAAATACCTCAATAACATATTCATGTACTACTTTCTCTTCCTTCAATTCAACGCCCATCCCAGATGATAATAGGAGGACATCTTGTAATCCAAGGCATTGGTCCGAATCTTTGCAATTATCCATAAACATGTTAAACCCTGCTTCTAGGGAGCATACTACAATGTCAGCCACATCAATGGCAAGAAAATCTTTTTGCTCCATTGAGGTTATTAGAGAGCTCTGATGAAAGTCTAACATATTCACAGAAAACATAAGCACGATTACACCACATGCATGTGGCTCAGATTCACCCAATTTCTTATATGCTGAAAAAATGGCAGAGAGGCGAATAATGTTTTTCGTTGTGAAGCCTGTCTCGTGAAATGTCGCGTCTACAATACATGAGACTTCTATTGGGTTGTCCCGTCTCTGCAGCTGAACTGGCTGACTAAACCTGACAAAAGATGGGTGACATTTACTTTTGTTCTATAATAGTGTAATCGAACCAAAACATAACTTTATTGATGACTTGTGCACAATTAATGACATATTTTGGTATTTTCTATTTGAAACAATTAGTTTACCTGCAAAGCAGCTCAAAATAAATGCAACTCTCCATGCTTTGTAAGTAGGAATTTTAGCGACAATAAAATTTCACTAATTCTTTATTTGTAAGAAGTTCGCTGGTATTAATGGTTACTTTCTCCAAGAGAAATTAATACAGATTTCATGGTTCAGTTTGAATTAGCTTTCACTATCCAAGCTCATAAGCAAAAATTGCTAAAATTAATGCCCAGTGAAAATTTTAATTTATACAGTAATACGCTTAGCAGGACTTAAACAGATATATACATATGTATTTTTTTACAAATTTTGTGTTTAATCAATAGAAAAAGTCAAAAAGACATTACTACTTCATATTTTGATATTCATACGATATATTTCTCCAGAATGCATTGGAAATAGATTACACACCTGACAGTAAAGTTTGGAGGAATATTGCCTGACAGAAAAACCAGAAATTTCTGTCCTTGCCTTGCTTGTTCCATTCTTGTCATTTCTCCACTTGATTGTGGAGAAAAGTCATCACTGAAAGAACTATTCCCACCAGTCATAACTTTGGTGTTTTTCACATCAGAATGTGAATCCTTTCTTTTTTGGCTGTTATACTCTTCTTCATCAAATTCAACTTTATAAAATGTATAATCATTTTCATTTTCTTCATCAGAAGAAATGTGACTCTTTTTACTGTATGTATTTTCTTTTTCCAAGTCTCCACAATGTTCCGGCATGTTTCTTTGCGTGTTGGATTTCAACTCATCACCACTCTCTTTACACTCTATCCCAGCCTTGGTACAGTTTTCGGACATTTCAAAGTGGTGCTGTTGATTAGCCTTTTTGCTTTCTTTTTGTTCATCAACATGACTAGGCTGGTTCATCCAGCTAATGGCAGACCGTTGTGCTTCTCTTTCTGCCTCACATGTTTTGCAATGAGTTTTGCCACACTCACAGATCTGAAGGAAGAACAATGGGATCCTGTAATGTATTCTATGTTGCATGACTTTTTGAGAATTTTGTCGCAGAAAACCCAAATAGATACAATGTAATTGGTCAATACATTTATATGATATGCTCCTGAATGATACCCAACACTGCATGACTTTTTGAGAATTTTGTCGCAGAAAACCCAAATAGATACAATGTAATTGGCCAATACATTTATATGATATGCTCCTGAATGATACCCAACACTAGAAAGAATTTTACGTATATGTTCTACACATGTACAAGTTCAAAAGTACAAGGTAGAATCATTGGAGACATTGAATATAATTTCAACAAATCTATATTATGAAAATCTTACCTTCCACTTTTTCAGCACATGTTGTGAATCCACAGGTTTGTTTCCCTGAAATTTATAAAAGCTTTTTACACAATTACATTTGTCAAACATTATTAAACAAAGTGATTTGTAATACTGCATAAATTCTTTGGTCATGACGCTAAATTGGATAAAACAAATCTAAATGAGGATTAGTGTTTAACCAGGATGTCAATCAGTAGCTAACTGATATGTTTTATTTATATGTCAAGAGATTTACTTACTTCAGTAACAAGCCCTTTATGACTAATGTTTGAGGTGGCTGTAGAGTAATTCTGCTGTGTTACATCTTTCAGTTCCTTCAATCTAAGTCTGATGTCAAAGAGCTGGAAAAATTGAAGGATGGAGTGAGTCAAAGAATTAGATGCTACCTTCTTCTGGAATAGTTTAAACTCTTCACACCTCAGCCATATTAATTGTTCGTTTCCAAAGAGCCTTGGAATAGTCTACTATTATATCCTGTCCTGTTTGCAGGCATTCAGACTACCTTAATGTAGATATACTCTTATAAGGCTATTCCATTGTTGCGACGGTCCTCCCTGATCGACGCACAATCCGAAATATTTTCCATCTTTATTGGATCAGCACATTTGGGAGGCTGCAAACCTATCTGCTATCACCTGCCTCCCTCATAATTTTAAATGGTTTAATTTTATCATAGACTTTTTTCTATTTTATCTGATTTTGTTCTTGTAAACCTTGTTGTAAACCTATCGCAAACCAATGCATCGCATGGATCGTAAGTCCATCTTTTGGATTGCATGCAGGTCTTAAACCTAACTTTTCAGCTACAAACCTATTGGGAAATATTTGATCATAAACCGTTTCTCATTGTTGGTGACATATAGCCAATCATATTATCTCCTAAATGCAACTAAATTACACAATGCCAAAGGATCCTGATCCAAAAGATGGCAGTTTGCAATGAAAGGGATTAGGATAGGGTTAGAAAGATGAGTTTGTAATAAGTTTAAGATTGCTTCCTATTGGGGATGGGATTAAAAAAGATGAGTTCAAACCCGCACAATATTGTATATAACTCTCCTCCCTCCCCCACTGATGCAGGCTTAAGCGTTCATATCATTACAAAAATTGAATGAGGTAAAATACTTAGACAAACACTAGAGATGACTCAATAAGTTTGTGGTGAGAAAGGGACAAGGCTGCTTGTACACGACAAAAACAAAGGACTATCTATAGAAAGCTGACACATATGAAGTCAGGATAGTGTGCATCTCATCGAACTGACAATCAGATGAGCCTGAAAACCAGCTTTGGCGCCCTAAACATGCATTTATCTTTCAAGAGTGTTTTTAAGCGAATTTCATCTGGAAGAGCATCCCAAACAGTGGGGGCATCATAAGCAAAACTATTACCAAACTGTTTGAGAGATTTATGAACAGAAGGGTAGAACTTTGGAATGACAAGGAAATTACCACCACTTTGACTGCGCCTATACTATAAGATACTATAAGAACTGCTGTAGGAAGAAAGATATGGAGCAAAATACCCAGGCAAACCTGTGTGAAGAAACTTGTAAGCAAGTGTGGCTGTCTTAAGCACCATACACTGTTCAACAGGAAGCCAATTCAATTTCTTAAGCACAGGAGTTATACTGGTGTATCGACTGGTGTTTGATACAATTCTGGATGCACATTTAGGATGCACTGTAATTTAGGTAGATTCATTGATAGGCTCCTGAAAAGTGAGTTGCAGTAATCCAACGGACTACTAACAAGAGCATTAACCACAAGTATAGAAGCACCATGAATAAGAAACCGCCTGACATCTCTGAAATCACGGAGTTTCACAAAACAACTTTTGCAGACATTCTGCGCAAGATAAACGTAAACAAATGATATTCCAAAAGACCCAGAATGACAGGCAGAAACAGTCCAACAAATTGTACTCCAGCAAGCCATCTGCACCACATTATGGCCTGATGCTACATTCACGCAGCCACCCATTCACCACCAAATGCTGTTCAAGTACAAATGGTAAAAACGTATCAACCACAAAGCAACAACTTCATTTTACACCAAAACATCAAAATCCCGATCAGTAAAAACATGTAATGTTAATAATTTTAAAAATCTCCAAAGATAATCCCCCACCCAAAATAATCAATACAAAGACAAAGTGTCCAGGGTTCAAACCCTGCCTCACATATGTCATCCAAAACCAAGAAAGTTAACGCTAAGTTAAAATCAGTTGGGGAGAGTTCTAACCCTGACTCACCTCTCTTACCCAGACTTAAACCCAATCTTCTCCAGCTGTTCTACAGCTCCTTCTGCCTGAAGTAATCTGCCAAAATACTTTGCTGTGCTTGCAGCCTCTGGGACATCCCCAATATGGCAAATAGTTCACCTGCAGCATACCCTCAGCGCCCAACATCCATGGCTGGAACTGTCCTCTGCCAGTCTGATGCACAGCAGATTATCCACAACTCACCTGGGGGAAACCAATGGTTCCATCATCAAGCTTCTCCCTGAGGTCACTGTGTTGGAAGATGTAACTGTCTGAACTGGACCCAGCAGCAGCGATGTCATACCAGAGAAATTGTTTAATCAGTGTCCACTAGGGCTAGAAGGACCAGTGAGTGGAAGCATTTGTAATTAAAGTACAGTCTCTTCCTTGTCTTGGACATTTGATCAGGGTGTGCTTTCCATCCAGAGCACCAATGGCATGGGACATCGTTCTCTGAAGCCCCACTCTACCTCCTTCCAGTTATCAAGTTAGGTTAGACACGGTAGCACTGATGATGGCATCACACACCTTACAGACCTTCAGGTGTCTCTGAAAAGGTTTTCTGTCTCTACAGGTCTGGCATCCAGCGGCACTCAATCTCAGTAAAGAGCTCTGGAGAAATCCACATAAAGTTTCTAAAAGCGGGCTGATCCTCCTGGTACAATTCAACAATCAAGTTCTGGTAATGACCCCTGTCCTCCCATATCCTGAGCTACTGCTCGACCCTATCCTCTGGTGCGCTTCTCCTTCTTGGAGCAATTCCTTGCCTGAACCTTATTATCACTTCATCCAACTTTAAAATTTCCATGAACAGTTGTAAGCATAACACGTAATCATAACAAGTGTTCATAAGTTTAATCATCAATCCATCTTGGTTGAAGTACAAATGGTAAAAAATGTGACCTCTTCAGTGACTCCTATTTATAGGAATCCAGGAACAACAGCAAGGTCATCAGCAAATTTCATTAAGCACTCTTTTCGATCTTTATGGATTGTAAACCTGATCTTTTCTACTGTTATCTAATCAGGGTGATTGTGTATCTGTCGCAGTCTTTATATGTCAAAAAATATATTGTAGAATTTTTCCAGTGGATTTGATTGCAGAACTAATCAAGAACCAATTGCAGAGGAAACAGCTGATCCAAGAAAAATCTGTCTGGGGAGATAGGTTTATGATAGGATCGCAATAATGGAGCAGTCCAATCAGTTCTAAAAGATATCTTAATCCTAAAAGAAAGCACTCTTTTTAAAATATACATTTTTGCTGTTTCAAAAAAATAAATAAATAAAAAAGAAAAGAAAATGTATTTTCTAGTTATGTTATATGTTATTGCAAAAAGTTGTATCAGACATTCATGCTTACCACATCATTTCTGTCTCTCTCTGTGAAAAGTGGGCGTGTAAGTATTTCTTCCATTTCTTCCACCAGAATCTGTAAGTTCTTTGTCTCCATTATGACTGTTTCTAAAACACACCAAACATCCAGTCATAGTACAGTTTGGTGAGGCATTCTGCACCAAGCTTTGAGGTTGATAGTTCACGTCCCAGTCCTTGACTTAAGCTAGTATGTTAGTATCTTGCCACTGCACGGTGATTTTAGAGTCCAAATTCTTGACCAACCAGTATGTAAGAACACCTCTGTACCACTACAATCTCAGTGGTGTCACATGACCTTTACAATTAATTTTATTTATTATGTCGGAGACATAGTAACAGGTGCTGGAGAAGTATTTCATTAAGTCAGTTGACTGTTTGACAGTAAGTTTAAATTTGTCTTATGGTTGCATCTGCCACTGTGGCCTAGCGGGTAACACACTTGTCTAGGAACTCAGAGGACGTGGGTTCAATCCCAGGTACAGGCAGATACATAGTGGCTCGGATGACCACTTAAAATAGCGGTCCTCTGTCATTGGGTCCTATCCCCAGTGGCAGGTTAAAGAACCTCAAGGACGTTGATAAATGGTCATCCTTGAGCCTCTATCTTCCAGTTAGGGGAATGTCAGTTATTTGTGAGTTGGGGCTGTACCTGTGCAGTCGGATTGGTTAAATAGCGCTTTGAGTCCTGTAGTATATGGAGATATTGCGCTGAGTATAAATACACAATAATAATAATAATAAAATGCATATTGTTTTTGTGTGTTTTCTCTTCAAGAATATCCAAACAGCCAGTTATATTGAGTACATTGTAAACCACTCTCGCCATTCCTCAAATTGGTCTTTGGCATAGGTCAAAATACACACTTCAGAAATCTCCAAATTCATATTGTGGGTTTCCCTTTTCCTTACTGCTTTATGTCTAGTGCCCCCAAACAAAGCCTTGGATACCAAGCCCTGTATGATTGTATGACTGATGAGTTCCGGGCAGCCACCTGTCCACCCTCACCATTTTTTGAAAACCAAAATGTAATTAAAACCTGTCATAGCATGAACCTTACAGTTGAAATGGATGTAAAACACTAACTTTATCTTCAATCAACATTTGACTGAAAAAAATAATTAAATCTGATAACAGACCACTGTATATAAAAGGATCGAGAAATAAAGTTGAATGTGTTGAGTTTAGCTATACACTTATTTCTTTATCTATAATACCAAAAAAATAAGAAGAAAAAATTAATTTAAATTATAGTTTCAAAATTATAACATATTTTAACTGTACTTTATTCAACAGACATTGTACCTTATCATTTAAGACAAAGCATTTACACCCAAAGACCACTGCATGTATTCTTTAAGAATCTATGGTTAAACAGAGATAATCATTAAGTGGTTCCTTTATTTTATTTGGATCAAGGCTTTATATATTTCCATTTTTCTGGTAGCTTTATGATTTTAATGTAGATACTGGCTACTTGATTAAGGAATTGTTAGAAACAATGAAAAGGCCAGCTAGCCCCTAATTGGTTTTCATCATAGTCTTTCAGAGGGATCAAAAACCACATCAAAAAGAAGTTTTATACAACTCTAATTATAGATCTGAATTGTTTTTCCAGTTCAACAACTTTTATCTGCCATTTTTTATATCGTGCAAGTACACCCGGAGGGGCGAGGGCAGCCACACACACCCCCCCCCCCCCCCTCCATCGGGCGCATGTACAGGTGTAATTACGTATGTAGTATGGAAAAAAAGACAAAAAGTTATACATAAAAATGTGGTATTCATATGCAACTTCTATTATTATTTAATATAGTAGGGCTGAAAAATATGTGGTCTATTGTCTGTTATTTGTCTCTGCATCATTTGGTACACATAGTTGCAATGAGTTTTTGATCCATATATACACTTTCAACTTTTTAAATACACCTAAAAAATCGGGCTTTTTGTTAGTCTTTGAGCATTGAAAAATATATTTCTTTGTAATTAGGTAAAGGATGTTGCAAAAGATATATTTTGAATCAGTTTTAAGCTGACCCAATATAATATTAACAGGTTTTAAGTTCAATCTCAGGTTTAAATTTTGGTGAACAAGATTTCTTAGGTCATTGCAAAAAGAATTAATTGGAGCGCATTCACAGAATGGATGTTTGATTGTTTCCTCAGACTAGTTACAATATCCACACATTGGGTTCTCAAGTATTTTTGTTTTAAATTGATATTGTCCTGTGCCCAGTAACATGTTTATAACCCTATATTGGAACCATTTTATGTTATTATCATCTATTGAGTTGAAGGAAATTTGATAAACACTTTTAAAATCCTCAAGACTAAAAGTTGTATTTCAAAACTTTGTCCCATTTCAACTTTATTTGGCCATAATCCTCCGATAAACTACTATCATTAAGCAGAGAGCACTAAAAGCTCTCTGTGCATTTTTTGCTGTATGTAAACATTCTAGCTGTTTTGGAATGATTGGCCGGGGACAATATGTATCTTTTATGTTTGTAGTGAGTTTTTCCAACTTTCTATGGTAGTCTAGAAAATTAATCTTTATCTTATATATTTTCTCTAGAGTGATTTTTGAAAGGATTCCTTTTTTTACTATCCATGATGTCTGCTGCACACAAGATTCCAGCCTTGTACCAATTGGGGAGGAAGAAAGATTCAGTACCAATTTTGGAATTGTACTAGAAAGTGACTGTAATGCAATCTCGAAAAGTTTTTAGTGGGATATTTTGATTAATCTTGCTCCAAGATAATAAAATGTCTTTCCAGAATGAATTTGTTACTTTGTTGATGAACATTTTATGCCATGAAGAGCCTGGTAATAGTAACTTATCTGGAGGAAAAAAATTGGAATTTATTATTTGCGCCCATTGTGCACCAGTGTTATTCGATGATCCTTTAACCCATGTAGTTTTTAATGCATGGATAAACTTTTCTCTGTCTATCATGTTAAGACCACCCCTTTGGAAAGCTTTAGTCATTCGGTTTCTATTCATCTTATCTGGTTTATCGTCCCATATAAAGCTATAAAATAGATTATTAATAGTTTTAATTATATCTGAAATAGGTGTTGGGAGAGAAGTGAAGAGGTGGTTAAATTATTCGTCAGGCTAAGGTTTTGATGACAGTGATCTTTCCAAGAGGAGTCAAAAAATGTCTCCTTAACTGATTCTATTGAGTGCTTATAATTCATATCCTCCATGCAATTTAAGTTTACCGAGAAATTAATCCACCAGAGATTGAACTCAATGTTGCCCCAAACCAGATTCTGTCCAGCATCGATTTTTTCTTTGGCATGTTTTTTTTTTCTTTCCAATCCAGACTATTTGTGTTTTGTCAGTATTTACTTTTAGTCCAGATATAGTTCCATAGATTTCCAAAGTATTAAGTGATGCGAGGAGAGAAATAGCTTGACCGTCCAAGATCAATGTGGTGTCGTTGGCATATTGTCATATTTTTATTTAAGTATTATTAAGATTTATACTTCTTATTTTTTTATTTTGAATAATCATGTAGCATAGGATTTGAGCACAGAGATTTAAAAGATATGGAGCAATTGGGTCTCCTTTTCTGCATCCCTGTTCTGTATTAATAGACAAGAGGAAACCATCTTATGAAGCCTTCTTGAAAATTAAAGAATTTTAAAGTTTTATACCAAAAGCTCCAAGATACTGAATCGAAAGCCTTTTAAAATCGATAAGCATTAAAAGTCCTGGGATTTTTTTTCTTTTCAGTTTCATGAAGAATATCATAGACAAGACGTGCATTGCCATAATATATCTTTCTGTTAAGAAACCTGTTTGGGTTTTTTATATTAAATAGTTCAGTTGTGGTTTGAATCTATTGGCAATGCAGGCCCTCTTATCAGATAAGAGTGATATTGGCCTCCAGTTTTTAAATATATATTTCTTGCTTTTGTGCCCTTGGGTATGCATTTTATTACTGCATATTTGAGGGTTTCTGACATTTCCCCCATTTCATATCTTTCGTTCAAAGCACGCAGGACAACAAATTTTATTCTCCACCAGAAAATTTTTAAAACTTACACTGGGAAGCCATCAAAACCTGGAGATTAATTGTTTTTCATACTTTAAGGCATATGAGATTTCTTCAACTGTCAATTTTCCTTCGAGCTGCTTTGAAGTGTTATTGTCTAATTTTCGGATATGTTCATTGTTTATAATAGATAATATGGGGTTTCAATCAATATTACGGGACTTGAAGAGCTTATTATAGTACATTTGAATTTCTTTCTGGATTTATTTTTGGTCTGTAGTAATTGTATCGTTATCAATTTTTAATTGCTTTATTGTTTTTTCAATGTAATTTTTTCGCTCTAAAGAGCATAGATATTTTGATGGCTTTTCTCCATTTTTAAGCCAATTTGACCTTCACAGTATTAGTACTGTTAAGTTTTTGATTGTGGAGATATTCCAATTTCTCTTTTTTTCTACTAGTGTAGTCAAGTTGTCATTTCATTGTGATTCCAGTTCTTTAATTTCAAGAATTAATTTTTGCTCCTCGTTGGTCTCTTCTCTTTTTAATCATGTTGAATATTATATTGTAGTCCCTCTCATTTCGAGAAGTTAAGTTTCGAGAAAGAGATGATCGCCAATAGTTAAGAATAGAAACATTTATATAGCGCAAAATTGATGCAACATCCTCTAATGCGCTTGAAATCAAAAAGGGAAAGTCGAGGGACGTTCGAGGTCATGATCCAAGGTTAGCGCCCGCCAGGGAGATGTACTATGGTGGAGGATATGCTAATCTAAACAAGTAGGTCTTTAGCTGGCTACGGAAACCTGTTATTGTTTGTTGTGATCGTACTGATTGTGGGAGTCTGTTCCATTCTATGGGGGAAGCCACTACAAAACCTCTCCTACCGATGGCCTTTTTGTGAGAGGCTGAGGAAAGAGAAAGACGATTTCCACGTGTTAGACAACTGGTTTTGATCAAGGATGATAGGTATATGGGTTGAGAGAAATTTATAGCCTTGAAAGTAATTAGATTGTACTTAAACAATATACGGTAAGTGATAGGAAGCCAGTGTAGTTTTTGAAGAAAAGGAGTGACATGGCTAGTTCTATCAAGTCTAAAAACAATTTTACAAAGGGCATTTTGTATCTTTTGGAGTTTAGCAACATTGTACTTACTGATGCCATAAAGTAGGGAATTGCAGTAGTCAAGTTGACTACTGATCATTGAGTTTGCAAGCAAGGCTGCAGTTTCCACACTGAGGAATTTACGAATACGTCTTAGGTCCTTAAGGTGGTAGTAGCAGGCTCGACACATATTAGTTATGTGGTTGGAAAAGGTGTTTCCAGAGTCAAAAATTACACCCAGGTTCTTGACTGTATCAGTAGGGGAAATAGAATTTCCGAGAAGTTGAGTAGGGAATTTATTTATGAGGGACTCTCTGGCTTGTCTATCACCTATTATAATAAATTCAGTTTTCTCGGGATTGAGTTTCAATTTCACGCCAGCCATCCAGTTTTGGATACATGTGAGACACTCTGTAAGCTCAGCGAAACTGGAATCAAAATTCCTATTGTCCAATGCTAGATATATTTGGGTGTCATCAGCATATAGATGGTGGGTGACATTGAAATTGGAAATGATATTACTGAGAGGGGTTGTGTAAAGGGTAAAAAGGAGGGGGCCCAGGACAGAACCCTGAGGCACACCATACGGAAGTGAGAACACATCTGAAAAGCTATTTCCTAATTTAACCTTCTGTTTCCGGTTTGAGAGATAGGATCTGATCCACCTCAACACAGTAAATGGATCTTATCAATACTAACTTGATCAATTTTCTCTGTATTGTATATTTTTGCTGCATATTTAACCATTTCATCTTTTATTTATTTATTTATTAAGTCCAAATAGTCTATCTTTTAAAAGTGAACAATTAAACTTCCATATCCCCTTACCTCTTTTGAATTCATTGAGTTTCAGGATTAGCTCAACTGATGAGTGATCGGATCTGTATCCTGCACTAATGTTGCACTTTGTTATTAGATCTAACAAGGTCTGTGAGCCAAAAAGTAATCTAGTCTGACTTGTTTGATAGGATTTTGTCTTTGCCAAGTATAGCACTTTGGTTTTGGGTGGATGGCTCTGAAGAAATCTATCAAGTCACCAGTGTTCATGGTGTTTATAAGAACTTGGTGTGACTGTGGGTTATTTACGTGTTTATAATTGCAAGCATCCATATTTGTGTTTAAAGTTCGATTTAGATCACAGTCTTTCAGAGGGACCTAATCTTTTAAAGACATCTATGATTATAATGTGTCTTCCTCTATTAAAGGGTAAACATCAAAAAGAAGTTTTATACAACTATTTATAGATCTAAATTTTATAGGTAGCCTTTAGAAAAGATATACATTGTTAGAATACATTGTTAAAACAACAGTGAAATTCAGTTCTTCAACAAGAAATATATCTTAATCTTATTACCTTGCTTGCTGTACCTATAAATAAAGTATCATAATTTGATAAATATTTGGATATTTAAATTTATAAACCTGTCCATTTACATTACAATTTATTTTAAGTGAAAAAAAAAGTTTATATCACATATGAAGGCATAGCAGATAATACCCAACTATTGAAAGATGTAAAGTCTTCATGATTATTTTAGTAAATATGCATATTTACTGGACTTCCCCCAAACAAAAAACAGTTAATACGCACATTTACTGAAATTTTCAGGGAATACATGTATTCAGTCGAGGGAGGACAAATAAAATATAAAATAAAAAAAATTTTACAATTAGTTTGGAGTTTATTAATATACATAAGATTAGTATATTATAGTTAACAATTAGTCTTGTTACAATACATGTTACTCCACTACTGTTGTCCATAACTGTACTTTGACATGTACATCAGTCTAGAACCACAATATGGCAACAACTACTACTATGTTACTACTAATAACTCATTTACACTAATTACAAGTATAGTTTGTAAAAAAGCGTTAAAAGTTGTTAAAACTGTATTTAATTTACTGACTTTAAGGTCAACTCTTAAAGTGTATTACAACTATGAAATAAAGAAGTTGACAATTGGCACTAAACGTGCATATACCCTAAGTTGAAATAATGCAAGATTAGTAGGATATAGTGTTAATCCTACATGTAAAAGACAAAGAAAGCCAGAAGGCCCAGATGATAATAATTTAATTGAGGAGAGGAGGGGGAATGTTAAAGTTCACTGCCCTGACATCAGACCCCACAACAATTTTTGAAGTGCTGAGAGCATGTATATATACTAGAAATTGGCGGGAATAAAGTCACGTGGCCAGACAGTAGTTCACTCAACACCTGATATTTTTAACCATCATAGATTTGCCGCCAAAAATCAGCAGAGTACAGAGTACTCTGTCCTTGACCATAGTAAAAATTCAGAACACTTTAACAAGGCCAACTACCATTAATTTTGTGTTTCTTGCTAGTGCATATAAGGCCATACATAGTAAATTAAACGCTTTGTTAAAATCTCTAAATATGTACCCCTGTCAACTGAAGAGGTGTGCTACTTTACCGTATCACCTACTACAGTTGCGGGAGGACAAATCAAATATAAAATAAGAAATTTTCAACTAGTTCGGAGTTTATTAATACACATAAGATTATCATATTAGTTAACACAATTAGTCTTGTTACAATACATGTTACTCCACTACTGTTGTCCATAGCTGTACTTTGACATGTACATCAGTCTAGAACCACCATATGGCAACAACTACTACTATGTTACTACTAATAACTCATTTACACTAATTACAAGTATAGCTTGTGAAAAAGGGTTAAAATCTGTTAAAACTGTATTTAATTTACTGACTTTAAGGCCAACTCTTAAAGTGTATTACAACTATGAAATAAAGAAGTTTACAAATGGCACTAAACGTGCATATACTCTCAGTTGAAATAATGCAAGATTAGTAGGATATAGTGTTAATCCTACATGTAAAAGACAAAGAAAGCTCAAACTCCAAACTTAAGTTGTAGAAATTATTTTAGCAAAGCTAGTTGGTATGGTACTAGCCGATTTTGGTGTGTTTCTTAAGTATGTCCATATAGCATCACTTTTCCAACTTCCATGCTGCTTAATCCTAACCAGGTCAATGTCATGATTAAATGCAAGGGAAGCACCACTTCTTCTAAAAGAGTGGAATGTATAGGTTTTAGGATCTAAACCAATAGAAGTGACAGCTAATTTTAGAAAGGAACGAGCTTTAAATGCTGTAAGAGGCAGCCAGTGATCTTTAATTGAAATTTGAAACAAGGGAAATGTTTACCACAGAAGCCAGATAGCTCTTAAAAGCTGCAACAGGACATAAAACTGGGTCATTTAGCTGTGGCAACTGGACTACCTGTACCTGGCCTGAAGTCTGCATCGTTTTTGAACAAGTCATAATTAGATGCAGGCCAGGAGGACAAAAGATTAAATCATTCTGAATAGGATGCTGAGTTTTATCAAATTGACCAATAGCATAAGGAAGCCAACCTGAAGAAGCCAAAAAAGGCTGTTAAAACAGAGTTGTATACAACTTGGCATTAGCATACTTCTGAATAGCCCGAATTAACTTACGAAGCATGGAAACCGAAAATACACCTGTGATTCTGATACTTAAAACTGCATTATTTTGGACTGACTTTAAAAATACCAACACCTTTTTAGTACTAAATACATAAGTTGACCATTCAAATAAAGCAAGAAAAATGTTTTAAAATACTAATGTGATTCCTCAAAGAGGTAGCTCTCTAACCATTTTGCACCAAAAACTCTAGGTATGTTATTATAGTCTTTGAAGTAAAAGGAAGTTCCAATCTCATCACAATGATAAATGCCAGAAACTGTCGAAAGGCAGCAATGTAGGTAGTTCTTGTATGCGGTCGAAGACCTTCTTCTAGTCAATAACAGCTTGGTTGTGGAGCCAGGCAGCCATAAGAGAACCTACAGCAGAAGGAACAGGACAGCAACACAAAAAGATAGTGTAAAGTACATGTATATATAATTCTACAGTAAGCCAAACTGCAAAGTAGATGCTGGTAATTAAAGTTCACTATCACATTTAAATCTGAAAATTAGGAAACAACATATCTTGAGTTGTATTTTTTCATTTACACTTCTTTAAGTAACGAACCACTGGACTATCCTGGTGTTCATATATTCCCCACCTAGACAAGGTATCAGCATACACATTCTATATACCATATATATATTTTACGGTTATATCTATTTTATATGCTGCAGTATAATACCATAATGTCCTAGTACACGCCATCAGCCATGGATCCCTGATACGGTTATTTTGAAAAGCATTCACTACTGCCATATTGTGACAGTATACCGTAACATCAGCATTCCTCCACTTATGGCACCAGACTTTTACAGCCAGAATAATATTGGCAGCCTCAAAATGAACAACAGAAGTAATATTTTTAATATTTTGCATAACATTGCAGATGTAAACTTCCTGGTCAGCATATGCTCCAACTGTTGTAAAGATGCATCCACAAAACCCTGAAATTTTGGGGAATTTTTTGTATGAATTTCAATACTACCATTAAATTTGTCTAAGAAAGCATTAAACCATGCTAAATCTTTGAAAAAGGAAGGAGGCAAGCGCTTATGACCTTTGACAGGCGTATTACGTAAAACCTGTAACATACGATTCAAAAATATACGAGAGGGCTTCACACATCTATCAATATAAAGAAGTTTACCAGTAAGCTTTTGCAATTGATTCCTAGTTGCTGTTATTTTACTATTCCAATAGTTACATAGTTCTTATATTTTGTTATTTTACTATTCCAATAGTTACATAATAATACCACCCTTGGCATTAATTTGAATGCCAAGGCAAGTAACAGAGTAACTAGGAGGTTCTAATTTTTTAGAATTTATAGGCAAGCCTAATTCGGCCAAAATATTCTTGACAGATAAAATATGGCTGTTGGCAACCTCCGGGTAAGCCACCCCAAGGTAATCATCCAGATAATTTATGACCAATATTTTTTGAGAACGTAACGCATGTGTAATTACGTCAGTTGTCATCTGGCACGCTGCGCCCCTCTTTTCATCCCGAAGGGAACTGACAGGTCAATCTAATTCCTGGCATTCCAACATAAACCTAAAACAGGGTAATCAAAGGGATCCATACATAAGTTACATAACGATCGTTCTAAATCAATTTAAAAAAGTAATGCTTTAGGACCCAATTCCCTAATTTATTTGTATTATCATATCAATACTTGGGTATTTGAGAACAAAATTAATATTTTCAAACATATTATCTGGTATGCAACTATTAACACTCTGGCCAATAAGCCAAGATAAATCAACAATTACACGTACGCCCCCATCTGGCTTATTTCTGGCCATAAGAGGTGAAAAATGAGTTTTAGTAAATGGTTTAATATCAAACAGGCCAGCCATTGCTTCTTTTTCAACTTCAGTTGCAAAGTACTTGTCCACACCCTTAGGGTTCTCTAAAGTGGATTTGTGATTATCAATATCATCATTATATTGAAATAATTTATAATCCAAATTTAAAGGAAATCCATACTTCAAATATTGACCAAGTATTTTCAGGTCATAATTTTTTTAAATATTTTTCCAACTATTAATATTTAAACCAGATGGAACTGTAATTTGAGCTCCTAAGTAATTTGGACTGTTGTACTTGGTTACTTCTGTATGCATCTTGTTGACCCATGCAATACTATTTGAATATTGTATGACATTCGACTGAACAGCAGAAATAAATTTGGTACATTAGTTGTCAGTTGTCAGTTAGCAGGCCATACCAAGGCCATGTCCCCCCTCCATCAACTAAAGTATTAGTATCTAAAATATTACATTGAGTTGAATTCATTGCACACGAATTACCATGTGCAGTATCATGTGTTGTATTTATTTATTTATTTGGGGTTTTACGTCGCTTTCAACACTGTACAGGTCATATCACGACGGGTAGTTGAAAGGGCAGAGGAAACCAGTACATACAGTTCGTTAGGGTTGTGTACTGTAAACTGCCAACCAACGGCAAGCAACTACCAGCTTTCCCACATGAGGCCGTGCCAAGAATCGAACCCCGACCTCACAGGTGGGAGGCGAGAGTGTTACCACATGTGTTGTATCATACAAAATTAAATGATTAAAACTGTGTTGCCCACTTAACTGATACAATTTATATACATAATGCAAACTACTATCGTAACTTAACATATCAAGTACTTGACTAAAGGAGTTGTGGGACCAATGCCAGGCCCTGAAACTATAAAATTACAATTTTCAAAAATACAACTATTTTGTGAGTGGCAGGCAAAAGTGCCAAGACTTAGTACCAGTGTTAGTAAATACTAAATTTGAGGCAAGATCTAGCAAGTTGGTGTTGGTACTTCTAGCACCTACCTAGCACAAACTTGGCACATACTGAGGTGAGTACAGTGTATAAAGGTTAGCAAATAAGTTGACACTTGAAACCGACTTGTCACTATAACTCTTCATCTCATCACCAGACCATATACTGATCTCAAGTGCCCCATAGTTGCAGGTTTGAACCTCATGATATTCATTACATTTGGCGCCTATAAGGGTGCAGCTGTCAGTAATGCTTTTTCTAACAAAACTGACAGGAAATGGAAGTGCTACTGCATAACCATAATCGTTGTTACTAGTGTGCCAAGACAGGGCATCTTTTGAATTACCTAATACCACATCACAAATACTACTGTAACTATCAATTTTTGAAGTAATTTTTTTTTGTCGTTTATATGACTTACTGAGTATGTGAAAAAACGTAAGTCTCACATGTAGACAGATAATTAAAGCTATTAAACTCACTGTTCATTCCGTTTGGGTTTTATAACTTCTGGCTTTGCATTTGTTGATTGATTTTAGCCCTCAAACACTTGATAGAGGGATAATCAAATTGTTTGTGAGTTTGAGAGAATGAACAGTAGTGCTGGTACAAGATGTTACCCACCATGTGCTCACTCTCATATCGACAATAACCTTTATTGTAATGACTACACACTTGCATTTGAATGCTAGGTCCTGTACTTAGTTTACTCTATTGTACCAGTCTTTGAGTATAACGATTTTTAATCTTTTCTATTTGCTCCATTTTTGACCAATCAACCCTACCTTTTTCAACTTCCTGCAGGACTGCTGCATGAGCTCGCCTTGCAGTACTACTAAAAAGCTCTACTGCATGTTGCATTAGCAAAGTCAAGTAATATAACATATTTTCCCTGATCACATTGCTATCTTGCTCCTTGAAACAGTGTTCTAATGAAAGTTCATCATACGTGGGTTGTTTTTGACCAACGAATACAGAGCAATAATCTTGGGGCCATCTGATAAGAACTTTAACTTTTGAAACACCAGATCTGAATCTACCTGATTTTAGTGCAGTATTTGGCTTACCTTGGCTATCGCCTCTAGAAATATTTTGATATTCTCTGAGCCTTCTATCAAATTCCACTTGCACTCTTGACTCACTCTTCAAATCTTCAAAACTTGGCAGTTTAGCTGGATCTTTAACTGCTGAACTTTTAGCTGCCTTCGGAGAGCTCTGTGCAGAAGGAAGTGCTGAGATTTCATTCAAACTGACTCGTTCCACCTGCTTCTGTAGGCGACCTTCTTGTTCCTTCAGCTTACCATCCATGTCTTTCACTACTTGAAGTAATCTGTCCAGTTTATTTTAAATAGACATATCTGGCTGTGTCAAGACTTCTTCAGCACTCATATCAATTAGGTTGCTACCTATGTCCCCAGTTCTGTCTTTACTATTATTTTTCCAGCCTTTTTCTTCTCTTTTGTGGTAGATTTTGAAGCCATGCTGAAACTGTATTTGAACCAGGAAAACAGCCAGCATAGGATATAAAATAACTTGATGAAATAAAATAACACAAGCTATTCCTCTCGTCAAACAGAGTTCCAGCAAATGTTAAAGTTCACTGCTCTGACATCAGACCCCACAACAATGTTTGAAGTGCTGAGAGCATGTAGATATACTAGAAATTGGCGGGAATAAAACCACATGGCCAGACAGTAGTTCACTCAACACCTGATATTTTTAACCATAATAGATTTTCCCCCAAAAATCAGCAGAATACAGTGTACTCTGTCCTTGACCGTAATAAAATTCAGGACACTTTAACAAAGCCAACTACCATTAATTTAGTGTTTCTTCCCAGTGCATATAAGGCCATACATAGTAAATTAAACGCTTTGTTAAAATCTCTAAATATGTAACCCCGTCAACTGAAGAGGTGTGCTACTTTATCATATCACCTACTGTACTGGCCGAATCTGTAAAAATGCGTATTTTCTGAAATTTTCAGGAAATGCGTGCATTTGCTGATTTCACATATACAACAGAAAAAATGTACTATGCTATACAGATTTAAGATGATCAAAAACTACTGTGGAAGATATAAAGTACTGGTATATACATTATGCCAAAGGCATACAGATGATAATCTGAGACAACTTAATGTCTCCAGTCAGTGTTATTGCTTTTAATTCTACAATCTGGTATTATAGCCAGCTAAAGTAGTTATTCAGTAGATATATGACATCCATTTAAATGTCCAAACCCCATAGGATGGGACTGCAAAGTGTTGCAAACTCTAAGACCAATGATATTTTTTTAATGTAACAGTTGCTGAAAACAAATCTTTAAATTGACTACAAAACATCTTTCACCTATCTTGTATGATTGTACATGATGTACATCAAACTTTAGAATAACATCAAGTTGCAATTATTAAAAACACATCCATCCAACAATACCATAAAATGTGTAATAAACTTACATTCACGAATGAGATGCTTTCAAAAGATTAGTATAGTCAACTATAAGGTTCAAATTAATTGTGAAATAGACCTTAATCTACCACACAACTCCACACTACAACAGTAATATGTTAACTTTTTAATCCTTTTTTTTATTAATTTAAATGCCATAGTGCGAGAGAGAGGGTATTACGTTTCTTAAGTGGGAGCTCTCACTTGATCCGCGCTTCTAAAGATCACAATTTTGTCTCTCCAGACTTTCATGAAATGTGGCACAGCCGCAATGACTGTCTTTTACAGAAGTTAGGTGGAGATTGGCTACATTAGTACTAGGATGGGTGACCGCTTCAGTGCACTACTTGTGTCTCTGATGGTTTTGTGCTAGTAGACCGAAACCCCTTTCAGCCTTGTTTAATTAGCAGATTAAAGGGGTTCCATCTTCTACATAAATACATTCAGTATTGTGTCAAATGAAAGATACTTATTTATTTCTTTAATTAAATAGCCGCCATTGGAGGCAATCAAATGGCATCAATAGAGTCCATGTAATCCTAAATAGTTTAAGCCTAAGATACGTCAAATGTTTTGTTCAGGTTTTTATGTGACAATAAGTAATATTTGATATATTCTAGCGTTCTTATGATATCTGATATCAAAATAAACTAACAAAGTTTCATTTTTGTACTAACTTTCTGTTAATAACTAGATCTTCGTTTCTCCTTATATTATTCATGGTGCAAATATAAGCATAATAAAGAATTATTTGTATTAATTTCCTCTATTCAATATAATCTTATGAAGAACATTCTATGCTGAGTTTCAATCAGTCTATATAAAACTATAACTAGCTAAAATACACAATATATAATGCAAAATAAATAAAAATACTCTTTCACAAATTCCTTAAAAAGCCCACACAATTTGTGAAAACAATTGTGAAAAAGGGAATTTCAAAAAATACCCTAAAATATTCCGTGAATTCACAAATTCCCTGATTACACCAATTTTTGGAAGTATAAAATGGTACATGATGTATTTTGTTTATAATGTGGGACTTCCTTATAAGTATGTTTACGTGGGTAAAAAAAATAAACACAAACCAACCCATTTCAGTATCTGCAAACCTGTTTAGTTAGATTCCATTTATGATATAGTCATGAGATGTAAGTGAAAACTATTCATAATCCCAAGGTAATTACCAAGTTTCACATGCAGTAAAATGACTTCCTGTTTGTATTGTCGCTGACAGTATAAAATGTCCCAATACTAACTCCTAACTGGCAAATGCACTCTTTAACCAATCAATATCAATAATAATGACACAAATTCTGTCCTTACACAGTTTAATGCGAAAGTAGACTGATACTAAATATAGGACAGTCTTGTACACATATTGATTGTCTTTGTTGACTTATTTACATAAATATTACACATTGTATTAAATGTGCTTATGTGTGTCTTGAATAAACTGCCATATTTGTTATATATGTTAATCCCTCTTACACCCTATTAAAAATATTAGTAAATTCAAGCCCAAATGCTAAATTATTGTCAAGATCTAATGCATACAGTATTCCAAATATAACCAACGTATTGTTTTAGGTTTAATTATATTTTTTTTATTTAAATCAACACCAAGCCACTCTTGTATATAATGTCAAGTTATATCAGCGTAATGAAAATTAACCATATCTGTAATCATTTATGTTATTATAACACTGTAGCTGAATGTTTTATATTTATGCACAACATTATTAAAATAATGATAATCACATGTACTTGTTACAAGTCCAAATCGATTCAGGTGTGTTTTTCCACCTTCATACTTAATAGATCGTTGTCAGAGTATTCAGAAGAGCACAATAATGATTTTTGCCCCTATTCCACCACGCGATTATTCCCCGATTCATCCTGTGACCTTTAATCGTTGAGAGTCGGTGAAAAAAACCCTGAAAAATGGGGGAGGGGGATGAAATCTTCATCTAGGTGTGCCATTAAGACCAGATTGTCCTCATGAGGCCTTAGGAATCCTCAGACAAGTCATGATCGTTCGCTGACTTAGAAGCAATTAAAGCACTTTTGTGATCGGTTTCAACCCCCGATCCTGTCGGTCTCAGACTGGTCTGAGGCCACCTCAGCCCTCCTGGGACTAATAACCAATTTCCACAGACAGCAATGGCCAGTTTTTGTTGTGGTCTGGGACTAAGTCATGGCCTCCTTGGACTAAGCTAAGGCTTCCTGAGATTAAGAGTCTTAAGATTAAGAGTCTCAAGACGCCTCAGACAACATAGGATTGTGCAAAATGTGGGTCTGAGGGGGCGTTACAAAAGCCTGAGACTGGGAAATTTGTGGGTAGGTGTGAAAGTCGATTAGTTACAATTGTGGAAAATATCAAACATGTTTAATATATATATACTGACCGCAACCGACCCAAACAGACTCAGTCCGACTGTCTAGGACTCAAACCAATTCCCAAAATACCTTAAATGGGAGGCTTAGTCTTGTGGTGGAACAAAGACATTACCCATTCTATAAATACATGACACGTATATGACATGTAATTAGCATCAATTATCATGTATAGAGATCATAATGATCTCATTAAGGGAGTAAAAATATTTGAAATCAATTAATTCAAAATTGGATTTTCAGAATCCTGTGATATTTCAGTTATGTTATACATAAGGTATGATAGCCCGAGGGGAACACAGTGGGGTGGGGGACAATGGTCAAAAACAGGGTTTTATATTAGGTTCAACAGCCAGGTTCACATTTGTACAGACTCTCAGTGTTGCCACTTGTGCCAGACATCATGCATTGGGGTGTTACCTTCAGACCAATTGAGGTTAGTTTCATAATGAATATGGGGCTACAGCGGTTTCCTTTAGATCAACCTTGATAGATAATCTCTGATTAGTAGCATCTGTGTTATTGTGAAATCCACCTTATGGTAAAATGCAGGATGCTCTGAAGGATGACTTAATTAATAAAATTGACTGGTTAGTTATGCGCTCAGATTCACTGATTTCCCTGTCAAGTGAAAGGCCACAGAATTAAAATTTATATCAAAGCTGTAACGCAAAGGATCAAGTACCACTGAGAATGCTTGGTAAAGATTGAAACTAAGGTGGTTGTGATTTGGTGCAGAGGTGAGATTTAAATTTCTTTCTGAAAAAGGTAATTAAGAGAGGCGGGCGACACATAAATCTCATCAGACAGAACATAGCAAAAAGTGGGAGCATCGAAAGCAAAGCTATAACCAAGCTGTTTGACAGACTTTTGTGCAGATGGATAAAATTTTGGTACAGCAAGGAAATTACCAACACTCTGGGCCTGGTACTCAAATATACAAGAAGAAATTTATGAGGCAGATATGTACAGTCTCTACACTATTGATGTTGTAAAGAGATGAAAAACACATTGGTTCAACGTTTGGAGCATTTATTTAAAAACTTTCACCATGTATTAATTAGCATACACCTAAGGTGACCCTAACTTAAACCAGACTTTTTTAAGCATTTTTAATTCAAGATAAGGTGACCCTAAGTGAATGTGGACTATGTTAGTACTACTTCTATGCTACGATCTATTTACAAGAGGTGAGTATGTACTGGTAAGCTGCGCAAACGTCAAACATAGGGGTTGTATAAGCTAGTTGAGAAAGTTCTTGAATGTCTGAGCTACTGAACTGGCAGCCACTAGGGTCTTGATGAGGTATTTCCATACGGCATCTGATTTCCAGCCTCCATGCGTTTTGATGTAATTGAGGTCAATGTTATGGTCGAAAGCCCAACAGGCCCCAGAACGTCTAAATGAATGATATCCGAATTCACTGGGGCGGAGGCCAATTTTTAACACAGCCTTTCTGAGCACCAACCTTACTTTGCTAGCTGTCAGGACTTGGGTGGAGCCCTGGTTTGTGATTGTGAACAGTGGAAGGTCCCTGTGTAATTGACGGTTTGAAACAATGTCCTTAAGCGCAGCGACTGGGCAAATGAGCCTGTCTTTGAGGATTGGCAGTTAAACTACTTGTGAGTGCCCTGATGTCTGCATATTCTTGGTACATTTGGTTACCACATGGGCCCCTGGGGCCCCCCATATGACATCTCCATGTGTCGGGTATCTGGAGGCGGAATAGGAAATCCTTGAGGGTGGGACAAGCGAAGACAGGCGGTAGAAACCGAAGAAACCCAATAACATCACTGCTTTGTATATGCTCTCATTGGGAATGCCTTCCATTGCCGTGACCAGTTGTCGTAGCTTGTTTACAGTGAAGATTCCCTTTATCCGAAATGACAGGGGGGCATTATGAGAAACTGAGCGGATTGCTAGCTTTAGCATTCTATTTTCCAGTACACTGCTGTCCAAACTGTATATTAGGAAGAAGTGCTTCAACACAGTCATGTAGTTTTTGAGGGTTTCAGCTCGGAGATCGTGTCTGGCCAAGTATTCGACAAACCACGAGACTTCAGAGAATGAATCCGCTGGGCCCGGATTCACACTCACCACAAATGCCAGGTACAGCCTGAATTTGCTTGTGTACGCTTGAAGGGTTCTTGGTCTGAAGGCTTTGGCGACTCTTTGATTGAAGCCGGCTGACAGCAAGGACAGGATGCCACCACCTGAAATTAAATTGAAAAATTCAGTTGAAGGTCATCAATGCTTACATTATGCCAAGTACAAGATTTTAAATACTGAATGTCAGGGGAATGACCATGTCTCATGCTGGGCCACCTTGACAAGATGTCTGCATATACGTTATCCTTGCCCCTGATGTGGCAAACTGTGACTATGATGTTGAATCGAGCTTTGATTAACCATAACGTATGAGCACAAGCAGCGAGGAAGGGGTCGCGACTGCTGCCACTGTTAAGAACGCTGACGACGGCCGCGTTGTCGCAGTGAACCTCCACTCTGCTGTTATCCCACGTGTGAGCTCACAAACGAAACGCCACCATGACATTCAGCATCTCGAAGTGGACTATGGACAATCCTAGCCTGTAACATTGAGGTATTGCTTGTGAGTAGACGTGTGCATTCGTGTACCCTCCTATGCCCGTTAAACAAGCATCTACATACAAGTGGATTGGTTTTGAGGTTTTGCTATGTATTTTCGTAACTCCATTGAGGGTTGCCATGAACTCTCTAAACCAGTTAATGTCTTTGTTGAAATCCTCTTGTAAGGGCGTTCTACCTTTGGTTGGGGTGCTTCTCAGGGTTTGAAGTATCCTGTTCACGAATAACCTGGCAGGACACACACATTTGTTAATATAAATGAGGTGTCCCACTAGTTTCTGTAGGGATTTCCTGGTTGCATAAGTCCTGTTGGCCCAGTCTTCGCACAGCTGTCGTACTTCCTTGATGTTTTCATCTGGGATGGTAAGGGGGCCTGTTTTCACATCAACGTTGATTCCAAGACATGTGAGACTATCTACTGGTTGTGACACCTTGTCGTGGTTGATGGGGAGTCCCAGGGACGTGATTAAATTATTTAAAGATAAGAAAGCACTGTGGGCACTGCTGAGAGGGGTCACCCCACTATATCGTCCAGATAGGCACATGTCCAATATCCGGATTTCTTCATGAGGTGGGAGATACTATCTGTCACCATCTGGCACGCTGAAGCACCTGTCTTTAGCCCGAAGGGCACGCTGACGTCCACGTATTGCCTGCCCTGCCGGCTGAGGCTTAGCACCGAAAAATCCTGGGGGTCTGACCTTAAATTCCTATAAGCCCTCTTGAGGTCGACTTTGTACAAGAACGCGTTCTTACCGATCATGGAGATGGCCTCCACTATGGTGTCTAGTGTGGGGTACTTCAACTTGCAGTCAATGTTGTCGAATGTATGATCTGGAATCGAACTGTTCACACTCGCCCCTTGAGGCCAGGAAAGGTCTACAATGAGTTTTCTGCTACCATCTGGTTTTGCTCGAGTCATCATGGGGGAAGTGTGAAGTTTGTCGAAGGGAAGCACGTCGAATGGGCCCGCCATTGCTCTAAATTGCTTTTCTGTTTTGAGGTATTGTTCTACCTGGGTTGGGAAGTTGAGTGGCTGATGAGTGGTTGTTTACTTGGTCATTGTACTGAAATACGTCGTAGTCGAGAGACAAAGGAAACCCAAACTCTAGGTAATCTGTTACTCTGCTATACTTATAGTTCCCCAGCAGTGACCTCCATTGTTTGATGTTTAATTGCGAAACTACCCTGACTCTAGCCCCAGCATAATTGGGGCAATTGTATTCTTTTGCTTTCCTATACGCTAATTGGACCCATTCTTCCAGGCTTGAATGTTCAATTGACATGCCATTCATGTTATTTAATGCTAGGAGGGGGAATTCGATTAACAACCCCCATTGTGTGTGGAGGCCACTAATAACACCATGCTTGAGTTCTCTTCTGTCGCCCTGGCCGAGGGTTATATCACTGGAGGTTGCCCCCTTAATTGCTTGTAGGCTATAATTGCCAAAACTACCCTTATAAGGGCTGTTTTGCAAACTACCTGAAATCGACTCGTCAGAGCCATTGTGACTGCTACTTTGTATTATTGTTTTCGACCATGACCAGTGGATGCCTGTGCTGTAGTCCCCGGGGTCTATTGAGGTGTCAACCCCACTCTGGCATCTCAGTTCACTGTAGCCCCATTCAAAAGTCGAGTCCTCCTCATAAGGTATCTGTGGGAGGCTTGAAAGAATGCCTTCGTTTGTGCGAGTGGTCGCTAACACATCGCTTGTGTACGAATCATTAAAGCTTATATTGAAACTGTGGTTTTGTGCAACTGGTTCACCTGCCCTACTTCTCACTAAGTTTTTATTACACCATTGGCATTCACATTGGCCAATGTGAGCATTATTTACGAATTCATTGTCATATAAACACCATTTACATGTACATATCCCTAGTTGTTTTGCAAATAAAAGCTTATAATTGTTGATGTGAGGGCAGGCTACCTGGGAATTAAATATGCTGTTTCTCCACTGGTTGGCTTGCTAGTCGCTTTGCCCTGTTACATTTAACCTCGGGGTGGCCGTAATGTCTTTTGACTGCTTTAAAGCAGGCGAAACAAGCATGTTTATAGGTTATTTCCCCTTCTACATGGTCCTTTGCTTGGCTACACGTTTCCTCATCAAAACGTTTACAAATTTTTGTCTGTTCCTCACCTTGACCATTTTGCGATTTGAGAGCTCGTTGAGTGAAGCGTTGCATTGTTCTATCTATGGAGGCCTGGTCCCCCCAGCGAGCATGACCCCTCTCGATTTCTGTAAGGACTGCTGCATGCGCACGTTTGGCTGTTGGCCAGTTGAGTTCCTGTGCATCTTGCATTATGTGACTTTGGTACTCCAACATGTAGGTCCTGGTTCGTGGATCACTCTCCTCTAGGATGCAGCGAGCAAAACCTTGTACCCACTGGTACACGTTAATGTCCTCATATGCAGGCATTTTGAAGTTTTTGTTGACCGTACAAAATTCATGAGGCCAGTGCACCATATGTCTTACCCTCTGGTCCCCTAAGCGATATCTTCCTGATTTAAACTTACTGGACGTACCTGCTGTTTCCTCCCTACTGACGTTCTCATATTGCCTCAGCCTCCTGTCGACTTCTGCTTGCACGCGGCTGTCTTCACGTAGGTAGTCCATTGAGGGTAGCTCACCTAAGTTGTGCGAATAGCGAGAATGTCTTCTGGATTTGTGTTCTTTTCGTTTGGGAGAGCTATGTGCAGAAGGGTATGTTAGCTCGGATAAGTCGTTGCCACGCTTTTCCTGTTTGTCCAGTCGTTTTTCTATGTCTTGGAACCTATTCAGCACAGTATCCAGCTTTTCCATTACCTCAGACGTAGAGGGCAATTTCTTCTTAGATGGTTGTTTAGTTGCGTTCGTTCCCATCGCTTTTTGGCTAGAGGCAGATCCTGATGCTGCGTCCACTGTCCCCAGGTTGATGTGACCTGAGGTCGTCTCTACTGTAGCCGTCTTACGTGCCCTGGTAGCCTTAACTCGTGTACACGACAATCCCACTGGGGGCTTGTGTCTCTGCTTTCATTTAACACAAGCAACTCTCCCTCGAGTATTGTATCCACTTGCCGACATATTTTCTCTTTAATAAACAACTATTTGTGATTGAACGAAAGGTAAAAATGTCCTTGCATAAGTTTGCTCCATAAACAGCTATTCCTCTAAGAAATCCAATATGCAAAACAAAATAAAATTTTTTACTGTTTACTCCCCGAGTTTAAAATTCAAAGTGATTTAAAATGGCCTCCTAATGCCAGAGTGAGGCTGAGGTCGTGTCTAAAGCTAACAGAAGAATTAAGGTCGTACATACTTGTTTCTCACTAGTTACAGACTGAGACTTGTTGCTACTATCGATACTCAACAGCACAGAGTGTAACATAGGTAATTCTGTAATTTGTAAAGATGAAATATGTTGCTCTATCGACACCATGGTAGAGTGAGTTGCAGCAATCTAGTTTGCAATTTGTAAAGTGGTCACACAAAAAGAAACCAATACTCTAGACAAATGTTCTTTATTTTTATATGCTCACATGTGTGTGCAGTCTACAGGAAGTCCACCATTTTCCCTCCTACTTTTTTTGTTTTTACCCTTGCCAACAATACCAGTTCAGCACTATGTATAACGGCCGTTTAATTCAAACACTACATCTCATCTGCCGTTTAGTAAAGTTCAACGATCTTAGTAAATGCAGTAAGAAATTAATTAAATAGTGTACTGTCGACTCATGAAATAAAGACAACAAACTTAGAATAATATACATGTAGGACCTGAGTCCTCATCATTCATTGCAAATTAAAATTACATGCATCAACACAGAAATTAATGAGTATGAGTAGATAATATTCATATGTAAACAATTACACACTGAAGTCACTTATTTAATATAATGTTCATTTATTATTATCTCAAAAATGTGAAATCATTGAGGTAGACTACTCTCCTTCCCATTGGGATTATTTTGCCCCATAAACTATGTATTCCTATCACTAATATTTTACTAAATCTCTTCTATTAGTATCATAGGTGCTTTCTTAATCCATGCAGATTTTCTCACTGGACTTGTGGAGGTCTGTCCTGAAGGATCTAAAATGCACTTCCAGACTCATCTGTTTCAACGATTTGGCTATTACCTGACTGAAGACTCCCTGGCTCATCATTGTGAGCCTCCTCACATCCTTCAAGAGCAGTCTCTTCTGACTTTTCAGATATATTTGTACTTTCATTGAAGTCAGTCCCAGGGTGGATGTTCTTGAAAAATGATGCATTTCATATTATTGTTATGTCATCATTTTCTGCTGTCACCAAGCTGTGTTTTGTCTGCTTAACACAAAATGGTTTGGGTGAAAAAGCTTTGTCCTCCATCTGTCATCAACATGCAACTTTATCTTGTTCTTTTGTTCATAGTCACAAAAGTACATGGCCTCATGATGAAAAAACCTGGCTCTATAAATTTATCTTTAACTCTGGGAAAGTTTCCTTTAAACTGACAATTGAAAAAGGCAGTTGCTGGTGCCACACCAGAGGTACAATAGGGTGTGATTCTGTAATTTCTCAGGAAATTGTACATTTCCTGTTTCCAATTTTGACCTGAGCTATGAAGAACATTTTAAAGGTCCTTACAAATCTCTCTGCTTTTCCATTAGCCCCAGGTCATAGTGGAGTCACTTTCCGATGAGTAAACCCCAATTCTTTTGCAAATTCTTTGAAATCAAAGCTATTAAAAGGTGGACCATTGTCAAATTATAGAACTTGTGGCCTGTCAAACAATGCCAAAAGTCTATTTTAGCGTGGTAGGATGGCCTTTTCAGATGTTGAATGTAATAGTTCAACAATTGGAAAACGAGAATAATCATCCATGATGATCAATACATATTGACCTGACACTTCTGCAAAGTCCACACTTATGTGTTCCCAGGGTCCAGACGGTAGTGGAGTGATTCTCACTGGTTCATGTAGTTTGACATTCTAGGCATTTTCTCACCTTCTCATCTGTCAGTTTAACCATGAAAGGGAACCAAACTTTACTATGTAATAACATTTTTGTCTTCACCAGTCCTTGGTGACCCTCATGAGCTAAATCAATGACTGTTCTGTATTGAAGTTGGAATCACAATGTGGTGGCCCCTCACAATCACTTTCCCATCAATACTAGAAAGTTCATCTTTAATCTTCATAAAACATTGAATAGCCTTCCAGTGAAGCGAATCATTTGAATATCCTGCTGTAGAATCCCATTTGCCTGTATGTATTGCTGATATTACAAATTGAAGACTTTTATCTAAATTGGGCTTCTATCACCTCCCGCAGAGACATGGCTTTTGGCACAGATTCTTGTGAGATGACATGTAAGAGATGTTCACTGTGGTCACTCATTGTACTATTGACCGCACTTTGTCTATGTGTCACATATCTAGAAATTGGCAGGGTTGTCTACACCACATCCATAATGTGTTGTGAACTCAAGGCATTGTAGGTGAAGTCTCCAGTTTTCTATTCTTGTGGATGTTTTGTACTGAGGATTGTTGAAAATACGTAACAAAGGCTTGTTATCAGTGTGTATGGAGAAATGGCGTCCCAGTAAGTATATCTTGAAGTGTTGGCAGGCCCATGCCAATGCCAAGTTTTTCCTTTCTATTTGTGAGTAACATTTTTCCACAGCCAATAGAGCCTTGCTAGCATATGCGATTACCTTATTGTCCTGAGATAGGATAGCCCCTAAGCCTGTTGGGCTGCCATCTACATGCAAATGGGTTTCTTTGTTTGGATCAAAATATGCCATAACCTTGGTTGACATTAGTTTATCTTTCCACTCAAATTTGGAATCTTTCTTGGTAAGCTGGCACATTGGTAGGACTACGTCTGCATATCCAGGTATAAGTCTTGAAACATAATTAGTCATGCCCACCAAACTGCGAAATTCAGAGACATTTGTTGGCATTTGCATGTTAACTATGGCATGCCATTGTCACTGAAAACCCAACCATAGAATATGACACTTGGAGTATAAAATTCACATTTTTGTCTATTTAGTGTCAAACCTAGTTCAGAACACCTTTTTAGCAGTTTCTGAAATGCTTTATCATGCTCCACAGTATTCTTTACATTCACACAATAATATCAACACTGATATTAGTTCTGATTATCACCTATAGCTGTTGCTATGACATCCTGAAAATTCTCGGCAGCTGCATTGATGCCAAAACTAAAGCGTTTGTACTGAAACAAGCCCTTATGTGTTGAGAAAGTTGTGATGTTTCGAGAGTCTTTGTGTAGTGGCACCTTATGATACCCACTTTGAAGGTCCAATTTAGAAAATACGGTGGCTCCATTTAAATCATGAATGATTTCAGGTAATGTGGGCATAATATGTTGCTCACGTTGAATTGCCATGTTAGCCTGTCTCATATCAATACAAAGGCACACACCTCCTTGTTTCTTAGGAACTAAAACAACTGGATTTATCCACGGGCCCGGGGTTGGACCTACAGCTGGTTCAATAATGTCTTGGTCAAGTAGTTCTCTCAGACACTTCTCAACATTTTTTCTTTGATGAACAGGGATTTGGCAGTGTAACTGCTTCATTGGTTTAATATCATCATCAATGTTTAGTTTGATTTCAGTATCTTTCAATTTTCCAATTCCATGAAATAAATGTGGATAACTTGCATATCTTGTATTGTCCTCTTATCAGTATTACAGAGTATATGATTTTCAAAATTCCAAGTTCACAGACTGATTTATAGCCCAAAATGGAACAACCTTTCCCTTTCACAACAATAAAGTCACAAATTTAACAAATTTCCTTTATAATTCACTTGTGCTCTGAACTTTCCTACAACCGGTAAAGAAGTCTTAGAGTTGTATGCATACAGTGTTGTATTGCACTTTGTTACTTTCACATGTAAAAATTTTCAATGTCTGAGTTAAAAATATTGACAGATGCACCACTGTCCACCAAACACTGAATGTTCTGCCCGTTCAGTTTAATATTAATTTTTGGGCGATCTGACTTTTCAGATACCAGCTCAGCACTATGTATAACGGCCGTTTAATTCAAACACTACACAATTGAATGTGAATTTGTCACTTTTGACTGCAGTTTTGAAATCCAGATGCTTGTGAAATCTTTGCAAGTCCTTGATAAATTTACAGTAAGATTTATAAACTGAGTTTATGTTGAAAGAGAAGGATATGCCATTGTCAAACCATCAAAGACAGACTCAAGATTCCTTACTTTGTTTGTGGGTGTTGTGTCATTGTCCAGCAATGCAACAGGAAAGCTGGAGGTGGGGACAAGTAATCTCTGATAGAATCTACACCAATAGCTACAAACTCTGTTATATATCATTACAGTTAACTGGCATATAAATCTTTCATTTGGATCAAAATGTGAGAATACATATATCTGGAAGGAGCCTAATTATATCTGGAAGCACAAATGTTATTTGCCCCCTCCCCATAGCAAAGGGAGGGGGGGTGGTATCTGTTTGTGTGTGTATGTGTGTGTGGGGGTGGGTGGGTGGTTGAGTGTGTATATAACTCGAAACATGTACATCAGATTCCACTTATATTTCCACGCCAGATATTGATGAGGTCTAGCCTGGCTTGGTCCTCCTCAAGCACGGTCTGGGTCTAGTTGACACAATTTTGGTATCTTTCAATATGACGCATGGGTGAGTGTTTGTGTGTACTGAGGCACTGCTCATTTTCTGTTTGTCATTATACATTATCACTTATGAGCATATTATGAGGCCATAGGTTCAAATTTTGCCCCACAGCCCAAAAGGGGAAACTTTATTTGTAATTGTTTAGGTTTGAACCCCAAATCGAAATGATAATAATAACTGTTTGCTGGGGCCTGATGGTTTTCATTTCAGAATCTTGATCAACTTGTATTCAATGTTAACTTCCCCTCTCCTACCCACGGCGATATGCATACGACTCATACAATGCATTCAGCAAAATTAAATTTTAATCAATCAGTAAAAATAGTGTACAAGATAATCATGTAACTCTAATTTTTATTAATTCATTAAATTAAAGAAATTATAATTACGTAACCCTTTTTTACTGAATTACTATATGCTACATGCAATTATCATACAGGAATTAATACGACTCATCATATATACAATTATCATATGGTAGTGCACAGTGATTATCACCAAATTGCCAGATTGGGAAATTATATTTTTTCTCAATGTCTACCTCTAATTTTGCGTGATTTAGGCTTTTTAAAAGTGGAATTTTTCATTTGTTGATTTTCTTTATTCGCAAAATGAATGACGTCCTCAGGAACAGTTATGTATTTTGTAAATCGCGTCTTGTTTGAAGTACCAGTGTTGTGATCTATATTTAGACGTGTGGGAAATTCCTTGGTTTTCCATCCTGTCTTTTACAGTATTGATTACTAGTTTTGTGATATCATGGAGTATTGATCGTACATATGCATATAAATACAAAGTGCAATAAATTAAGAGGGTGTGAAAATAGAATAAACATGTTAAACATACCATGCTGTATTAGACATATTCTTGGGAAATGCTGACCAGAAAACGGCAGAAAACAGAACCTTCTGACGGTACGTACACCCGTCTTTCACTTTTGTTTTGAATGTAAAGTAAAACTCCCATGGTGTGGGATTGAATTTAGGTACAGTATCTGTTCCAAGACGTTCAGTTATTCCTACCAACCAGCCAATGGTCAGGTGTCTTATAAATGACAATTACTGTGTAAAAGTTTCTGTCTCACGAAGACCCCAGGAAGCAGAGACTTTTTAGAACCGTCATGTTGATCTGCAACATATCTGGTTATCTTGGCCCATTTCAAAGTCGCCCCCCTACAAACTCGGCCCCCTTCAAAGTATAGGACTGTTTAAGGTAGTCGGGTTAAACAAAGTTTCACATAAAATATTGGATTTTTAAGCAACATTTCTATTAATAAAACATTGTAAGGAAACGCCACGGAGTTCTGTGACCTCATATTTTTCTGTGTATACATGAATATAAATGAAATGTGTAAGCCCACAAATTTGAAATGATCTTCAGCTAAAAACATGTTTCCAGGTAATATACTTGATCTTCAAGCAGCATTTTTATAACATATTGTCGGAGAATCCCAAAGAATACTGTGATTTTATATTTTATACATAAATATGAATATTAGTGAGTTGTTCTCATATCCACTTTGTAGGGGGCCGACTTTGAAACGGGCCGACTTTAAAATGGGCCGAGTTTGAAGTGGGTCGAGTTGTCCATAAAACTTGCAGATTATGTACAGTACCTTTTGTTATCAGGCTTCCACAAATGAAAGGCTTAAGTCCCATTGTAAACTCAATCAAGTATGTCAAACGTGTTTACCTTGTAGATCACTTTAGTTTTTTTCCAGAATTTCTCAAATTTCCCAGTTGTAGCTCAGAATCTGCCTGTAAGGTCCCAACTGAATCAGGTTGGGAAAAATGGACTATATAGGGGCTAGCCCCAAGGTCATAAGTATCCTCAAAGAAGGCTACACCCTCCCATTCCAAATCAAACCAAATCTGACTATGTCACCAACTATCACAAGTGGCTATGCACATCTTCCCAGGAAAAGCCAAAGGCACTACATGCACTTAAGCGAAAGAATGCAGTAGAAATAGTCAGAACTCAGAAATCTTCAACTGATTTTTCTTGGAACCAAAACCCAACAAAGAGTGGAGACCTGCCTTGGACCTCAGCACCCTGAACAAGTTTGTAAAAGCAGAGAAATTCGATATGGAAACACCAGAAAGTATCAGGACTTCCGACCAGACAGGGGAATGGGTAACGTCCATAGATTCCAAGGATGCCTATTTCCACATACCCTATACACATACAGTCAAGGGTGTACATATGTTTTCTAGTCCAGGGTCACTCCTACCAATCCAAAGCACTGCCACTTGGTCTGTCCACAGCCCCCCTAGAATTCACGGTAGTGGTGTAGGACGTAAAACTGATCGCTCTACACAAGGGTATAAGAATCCACCAGGACCTAGACGACTGGTTGGACAGAGCCAAATCCCACTTAACCTGTCTCCAGCATACCAGGACTCCGATAGCTTTGTGTCAGGAATTAGGTTGGGTAGTAGAAGTCAGAACTGGAGCCCAAACAGATCCTTGACTTCATAAGCTACCAATTTGACCTCAAGGGAGGCAAGGTTAGACCAACTCTGGAACGTTGGTAGGGCTTAATTTCAAAGATCCAAATATTACTCTCCAAACTGACCTGCCCAGTCAGACAGCTCATGTCCCTGATAGGACTGGTAACAGCCACAAAAAATGTCCACCTGGGTCTGCCCCATGTGAGACCAATACAGTGGCACTTGAAAAACATTTGGAGGGCACCAAAATCACCAGAAAAGGTGATCCCTATCCCCAGATTAACCCATTTTCACTTAAAATGGTGGCTCTAGGAAGGAAATGTCCTTCAAGGCCAACCACTTACACCCTCACAGTCATGCTCTACAAATTTTTACAGCTGCATCTGAAGAAGGATGGGGCACTCACTTAGGGTACTCATATTGCAAGAGGGACCTGGTCATTCCGAGAAAGCAAGGTGGTCTTTTTAGCCCTAAAGGAGTTCCAAGACCTCTGCTCAAACATGATAATTCTCAAAACAACAGACACCACCACAGCTGTCGCCTACATAAACAAGTATGGATGCATGAAGTTCGGCCCTCTGTGTCTCCTACTGTGGAGAATCCTGACCTGGTGCTCCAGAAAACAGGTATCTCTCAAGGCACGACACATTCTAGTCTGACTGAATGTGGTAGCAGACAAGCTATCCAGGCAGGGCCAAACCAGCCAAAACAGAGTGGTCTCTCCTTCCAGAGTTCTTCCATTTAATTGCACCAGGTGCCCCAATCTTGCAAACAAGGTTCAACAACAAATACCTCAGTTTGTGTCACTAGTGCAGACCCTGTATGTAGATCCACTCAGCCCGCCTTGGGAGGATCTAGGCCCCTATACTTTTCCACCAGTATCCAGCAGGGGTTTTTAAGATGGCAACAAATATGCAGCCTTTCACCATACCCAGCTGGGTTTTCACCACTTCCTGATGGGACCTCTCCAGGAACTGACCTCACACCTCTCCTTCACTACCTCAGAGCAGGTCTGTTTAAAGTGTGTGACTGCTGTCAACTTGGGCACCGGCAACTGATCAATTGGATCAGATTATGTCCCTGTCAGAGTATTATTGTCTTTGGAATTCAATCTTAAGTCCCCAGGTAGCTACCAACCTTCCAAGCGGTAGTTATTCTAGCATATTATTGACTAGGTAAGATGTATTAACACAATAACATTACAAAGTAAATAAAATTTGTATAAGTTAATGCCTTACCTATTGGACAGGGGAGGCCCTCCCAAACGACCCAGTATTCACCTTACTAGGGATAATTTAAAGGTTAGATGGATGAAAAATATCCCATGACATCACATATAGCAAGGAAGAAAGTACTGCACACCACCTAAAAACGAATGGTGGCAACCTGGTTTCATGGGTGGAGACACAGGATGTCTTTTTGTGACATTTGGCGAAGCCGGCCTGTGCCGGCAATATATCAAATGGTCCATTAGATAAGGTATTTACTTATAAAAATTAAATTTACTTATTAAATTTGCAATTCAGCTAGGTTTATGTGTAAGGACTCTGATCTATATTACTGGTGCTTATTGTGCTAATATAAGGTATATCTTTTTCAGAAATATGGCTAACAGATCTATGGTTGAAACGCTGGAGAAAATGGAGCAAATATTGCTGCAAGGACAACAAACAGACTCCAATAAAGATGACATAGTAAGTTGTTACCATGTTCTATTATTTTAAGATAGACTTACATTACAAGTACATTAGCAACACGTTATATCTTGGTTAGACTAGTTTATTTGCTCATGTTGCCATTGAGTAGATATTGATATAAAAACTTTGATCTTCCATTTGTAATCTTATCTGATGCTTTGTAGGCAAAATAGGCAAAGAACTTCTAATAGTATCAATCACTTTTAAAATATCATTTTTTTCTGCATATATATTACTTCACAACTCAATTTTCCAAAAATAATACAATATCAATGTAACATCACAGTTTTGAAACTTTAAATTATATCTCAAGTCATTTCGTGCAAGCATCTATATATAGGTTTAATGGGTGGTATGTATAAATGATTTAAGATATGTGACAAACTTTTCTATTTATATTTGGAAATGATAGTGAAATTTGTAGCTTTATAATTGGTATTGAAACCAAGCAGTAACTGATTACACATTATAAACTTCCCAAATAATCTGGCTTGTTGATTTATCATATATGTTTTTTCAATAATTTATAGACAGAATGTATGTTTATTTTGTTATAAAAAATTAAAAATATTAAAAATTCTATAGAACTAACCATCTGAACATGGAGACATTTGACAATGTATTATTATTATTATTTTATTATTATTTTTTTTCAATATTTCTTATATCATTTTACTTGTCAAACAGCTGACATTATGGTATCACTGTGTGGCGTCCATGTCTGTTTATGTGTCTATGTTAACGTCCATGTGAACAACTTCTTCTCCGAAACTACAAGGCGCAGAGACATGCTGTTTTTTAAGTCAACTGACATTATGTCATCACTCTGCGGCGTGGGCGTCCGCGTCTGCGTGAACAACTTCTCCTCCTAAACTACAATACCCAGAGACATGCTGTTTTTTATAAAAGATACCTTAACTATCGAGGATGAAAAATTGTTCAGGCCATGCAGATCTGTTCGTTCGTCTGTTCCCCAGAGTCATTACAAGTCAGGTACCCCCACCAACAATGTGAAAATTTCAACCCTTTATCACAATTTTCTCATTGACTATTGCAGGGATTTTTCTCATATCTTGCATATATGTACTAGGCCACTAGTAGATTACCTTGTGTGAGAATTAGACCTGGATCTGTCTTAATTTTTATTTTATTAATTTTTAAAATAATTTTTAATGCAATAAAATTCATGAAATCATGCACTAAAACACTTATAACTTGAAAAGTATTGCAGTTAGAGCATTTTGTTAAAATATGTTATTCAACTACTTTTTTCATAGCTACAACATGGTGGTTAACTTGAGTGTCTATCCCAATAGCTAAATGAGTAATAGCTACTTTCTGATTTTTCAGTACCTCCCATAATGAGTAAAATCACCTATAACTTGAAAACTATTGCATTTACAGAAATTTGTATAAATATGTTATTCAGCTACTTTTGGGTCAGCTACAGCATAGTAAAATTTCAGACCTGTAGCTCAGTGCATAGCTGAGTAATAGCTACTGTGAGTTTATCACAGTTCAGTAAATCAGTTCTAACTTGAAAACTATTGCATTTAGAGTATTTGTTTAAATATGGTATTTGCCTAATTTTTGGTCAGCTATAACATGGTGAAATTGCAGACCTGTAGCTCATTACATAGCTGAGCAATAGCTATTTTCAGGTTCTTACTGTTGAGTAAATCAGTTATAACTTGAAAACTATTCCATTTATAGTATTTTGTTTAAATATGTTGTTCACCTACTTTTGGGTTAGCTATAACATAGTGAAATTACAGACCTGTAGCTCATGGCACAGCTGAGCAATAGTTATTTTCAGGTACTGACTGTGGAGTAAATCAGTTGTAACTTGAAAAATATTGCATTTGGAGTATTTTGTTAAAATATGTTGTTCACCTACTTTTGGGTTAGCTATAACATAGTGAAATTACAGACCTATAGCTCATGGCATAGCTGAGCAATAGCTCTTTTCAGGTTCTCACTATTGAGTAAATTGGTTGTAACTTGAAAACTATTGCATTTAGAGTATTTTTGTATCCACCGGACGGATTTGAACTTGGGCCCCTCCTTCAAGGTCAAATGAGGATAGCCAAACTTAAAAGTACTTATAACTCGCTTATTATTGGTCCTAGAGGTTTGGGATGGTAAACCAGCATATAGAAAATCATGGGCTGGGAATCTTCTGGTGTGGTCGGATTTGACCTTGGGCCCCTCCTTCAAGGTCAAACGAGGATAGCCAAAGGTAAAAGTGCCTATAACTCGCTTATTGGTCGTACAGGTTTGGGATGGTAAACCAACATATAGAAAATCATGGGCTGGGAATCTTCTGGTGAGGTCGGATTTGACCTTGGGCCCCTCATTGAAGGTCAAAGGAGGACAGCCAAACTTAAAAGTGCTTATAACTCGCTTATTATTGGTCCTAGAGGTTTGGGATGGTAAACCAGCATATAGAAAATCATGGGCTGGGAATCTTCTGGTGTGGCCGAATTTGACCTTGGGCCCCTCCTTCAAGGTGAAATGAGGAGAGCCAAAGGCAAAAGTGCTTATAGCTCGCTTATTATTGGTCGTAGAGGTTTGGGATGGTAAACCAACATATAGGGAATCATGCGCTTGGAATCTTCTGGTGTGGCCGGATTTGACCTTGGGCGCCTCCTTCAAGGTCAAATGAGGACAACAAAACTTAAAAGTGCTTATAACTCGCTTATTATTGGTCCTAGAGGTTTGGGATGGTAAACCAACCTATAGGAAATCATGGGCTGGGAATCTTCTGGCGTGGTCGGATTTGACCTTGGACCACTCCTTCAAGGTCAAATGAGGATAGCCAAACTTAAAAGTGCTTATAACTTGCTTATTATTGGTCCTAGAGATTTGGGATGGTAACCCAACATATAGGAAATCTTGGGCTGGGAATCATCTGGCGTGGTCGGATTTGACCTTGGACCCCTTCTTCAAGGTCAAACGAGGACAGCCAAACTTAAAAGTGCTTATAACTCATTTATTATTGGTCCTAGAGGTTTGGGATGTTAAACCAGCATATAGAAAATCATGGGCTGGGAATCTTCTGGTGTGGTCGGATTTGACCTTGGGCCCCTCCTTCAAGGTCAAACGAGGATAGCCAAAGGTAAAAGTGCCTATAACCCGCTTATTATTGGTCCTAGAGGTTTGGGATGGTAAACCAACACATTGGAAATCATGGGCTGGGAATCTTCTGGTGTGGTTGGATTTGACCGCGGGCCCCTCCTTCAAGGTCAAATGAGGACAGTCAAACTTAAAAGTGCTTATAGCTCGCTTATTATTGGTCCTAGAGGTTTGGGATGGTAAACCAACATATAGGAAATCATCTGCTGGGAATCTTCTGGTGTGGTCGGATTTGACCTTGGGCCCCACTGTCAAGGTCAAATGAGGACAGCCAAACTAAAAAGTGCTTATAACTCGCTTATTATTGGTCCTAGATGTTTAGGATGGTAAACCAACATATAGGAAATCATGCGCTGGGAATCTTCTGGTGTGGTCGGATTTGACCTTGGGCCCCTCCTTCAAGGTCAGATGAGGATAGCCAAACTTAAAAGTGCTTATAACTCGCTTATTATTGGTCCTAGAGGTTTTGGTGCATTGCCTTTACCATGGATACAATTTGCATCGGTTCTCCGATGCGCTAGGTCTAGTGTTTAAATATGTTATTCACGTAATTTTTGGTCAGCTATAACACAGTGAAATTGCAGACATGTATGTCATGGCATAGCTGAGCAATAGCTACTTTCAGGTTCTCACTGTTGAGTAAATCATTGTATCCACTGGATAGCCACAGTGTGTAAAGAGATTTCACCATTACTGCTCTAACGAAAAAACTATTATAGCTAGCCTTCTCAAGTTTGCAGGATATATTAATAACCATAAAATGTTGCCTGGGAATATTTTTTGCCTCATTTTGAAAAACAAGATGGCCGCCAGGGACGTTTATTCGACTTAAAGCAAGGACTTTTGTTGGGCCCCCTAGAGCAAAGGGTATTATAGGTATAGATCTCAAATTGGCAGGATATGTTTGTCATTAAAAAATCTTGACTGGGAATATTTTTGGACTCATATTAAAAAACAAGATGGCTGCCACGGGTGTTTCTTTGTCAGTCATGAAAAGTGCTTATATCTCACTTATTATTGGTCCTAGAGGTTTGGGATGGTACACCAACCTATATGGAATCATGGGCTGGGAAACTTTTGGTGTGGTCAGATTTGACCTTTGACCCTGCCTTTAAGGTCAAACGAGGATAGCAAAACTTAAAATTGCTTATAACTCGCTTATTATTGGTCCTATAGGTTTGGGATGGTAAACCAACCTATAGGAAATCATGGGCTGGGAATGTTTTTGTGTGGTCGGATTTGACCTTGGACCCCTCCTGCAAGGTCGAACGAGGATATTGCATTTGCAGTATTTCTTTAAATATGTTTTAACTACGTTTTACACTTAAACAGTTACCTTGTTACTTTCCTTCATAATACCATTTGCAGGGCACAACTTTTGTGTCCTTTTCTTCTGTCACTTCTAGTATTTATATACAGTGGAGTACTAGTAGATTCTCTTGTGTGAGTATCAGCCCCACATATATCTTAATTTATTTTAAATATTTTTTTTTTGTGTTGAAAAACATGAAATTACACACTTAGTTGCCATTTCCTCAGTCACTATGATAGGGATTTATCTGAAATCTTACATTTTTATAGCAAAATACTCCTACCATTTCCTAAAAGTAGCTATTATGTTGGAACCATCCAACCCAATGGCCAATGCCAAAAAGTGTTTTTAAGGTTATATAACAACCTTAATCAGCCAAAGGGCTACATAGTAGTTCGTCCTCCCGCCACTAGGTCACCTGACCACTCTTTGTTTACCATATTTTGTTGGCCATCTTAGTAGTCAAGACGTGTTTTGGAAAGCTCTGATTGTGGACATTTTCTTTACAAAATGTCTTACAATATGGATTCTTATGACATATCAAGAAGAAATAATTTTCATTTGGACACATTATACAAGTAAATACCTTAGAATTCTGTGGATTTTTTGGGTATCATGCGATCCATGCGTAGTTTGGAGACAGATTTGTGTCATGGTTTTGCTAGGAACTGCACTTCTACAGATACATTGGATGAAGGTTACTTAAGTACTACAAATATATACCTACCTTTTGCTGCTACTGTGGAAAAGATGGTTATTTTAGCAAAATCCTTGCATTACACGGCTACGGTGGTGAATGGAGGTAAAAAGTCTTAGGCATAGGACAAAAAGTATTTCATATATATTTTATTTATGCATGTGTATTATATGAATGTGTAGATATATGAACTTCAATTTACTTATTTTTATAGATTTTTTGTACATTGCAAAACAGTGTTTGGGATTTACATGGTCCTTTAAATTCCAATATAAGTTTTGGGATTAACATTATCACAAGTGGCTTCATTGCTTTTTGTTTTGCCTGATGCATCAAAGCCCAACTATTATGGTCTGAAATCTTTTGAAGTATATTAGATGTGGTTTCACAGCATTCTATCCTTTAAAATCAAAGAAAAACTTTGATGAAGTGAAATTGTATGAAGTATATTAGATAGCTTCACAACCTTCCCTCTATCCAATCAAAGAAATACTATTATGAAGTGAAACCCTTTGAATTATAATACCTGTGGCTTCACTGCCTTTTAATCTTGTATCCTTTGCAATCAGAGAAAATCTATAATCTTTTGTATTATATTAGATATAGCTTCACTGTCTTTGAACTTTCTTTCCTTTTCAATTGAAGAACAGTTATTGTTTTTACAACACAAAAGCAAGAATGCATGAAAAGATTAATGTAATTGTAATTAATTCCATCTTTGATATGGGAACACTTGACAATGCAATTGGGATAAAAAAAGGTGTCAGCAACAAATATACAAATAACAAATACTTCTTTGTGCTGTAAATGTGCAGTGACTTACATATGTTTTATACAACAATATATGTAAATTAAAAAAAAATTAATACTTTTTGTCCAGATACTTTTTGTCGTACAATCACTTTTTTCATGGCCACAACATGGTCAATAACTTGGAGGTGTATCTCCATAGGTAAGTCAGTAATAACTATTTTCATCTTTTCAGCACTTACTTAACTAGTGGGTGGCTCATATCTTTAAAATTCTTGCAGCTTCGGAATTTCTTTCGAACATGCTGTTTAATTACCATTTACTGTACTTCTGTACAGCACTTTCCCTGATAATTATGCTTTCCTCTCATTATCACCTTCACAACTCAAAAACACTCGGTCAGCTGACACAGTGCCCTGAACGGGCACTCTACTCTTGTTCAAAAGATACCCTATCTATCAAGGATGAAAAATTGTTAAAGGCTTGCTGATATGTTAGGTTTTCTGTTCCCCAGAGCCATTATAAGCTAGATAAGTGTGAACATTTCAACACTTCATCACAATTTTCTGATTGACTATTGCAGATTTTCTCTATTATCTTGCATGTATGTACTAGACCACAAGTAGATTCTCTTATGTGATTATCAGGCCTGGATCTTTCTTAATTATTTTTTATGAATTCTTGAAATAATTATTAATGCATTAAAATTCATAAAATCATGTACTAAATCACTGAAAACTTGAAAAAGTATTGCTTTTAGAGCATTTTGTTAAAATATGTTGTTCAGCAACTTTTTCCATAGATACAACAGGGTGAGTAACTTGGGAGCCTATCCCAATAGCTAATTGAGTAATAGCTACTTTCTGATTTTTCAGTACATTCCATAATGAGTTAAATCACTTGTAAATTGGAAACTATTGCATTTATAGAATTTTGTATAAATATGTTATTCAAGTAATTTTGGGTCAGCTATAGCATTGTAACATTGCAGACCTGTAGCTCATCGCATTTCTGAGCAATAGCCACTTTCAGGTTCTCACTTTTAGTAAATCACTTGTAACTTGAAAACTATTGCATTTTCAGTATTTTGTTTGAATATGTTATTCACATACTATCGGCTGAGCAATAGCTACTTTCAGGTTCTCAGTAAATCACTTATAAATAGAAAACTATTGCATTTAGAGTATTTTCTTTATATATATGTAGCTAAGCAACCACTTGTGGGATTCTCTACAAATTTGGCGTGTGTTTAAGTTGCGCTGGGAATATTTTTCTGAATGGGGTGTCTTTACATTTTGACCATTGAAAGAAGTCATATGACCAAAACTACAGAGTTATTTCTGTCAAATCTTAGGCCAAGAGGGATGTAGCAGAGTCATTTGTACACTTGTAGCATGTCACATGACAAAAACATATTTATCTTGGAAACGGTGTATAATAAACTAGATTTGGCTTATTTTTTGCCCTAAAGAGTATAATCAAAGACATCTGCTTTTTATTCAAAAGAAAAAACTTTTCTTCCAATATTTTTGATGCCTAGCTTGAATATCTGCATGAAGTGCAAAAAAGCATTCCTCTCAGAACTGGCCTGATAGAGTGATTTTGGCCAAAATCTTGGTCCTTAGGGTATTCAAAAGAAATAACTTCTTCCTATACTTTTGACGACTAACTTGAATATCTGCATTAAACTGCAAAAATTGCATTTCTGTTGGAAGCGGTGAGAGGGAAAGATTTGAACCAAAATTTTATTCACAGAGCTTATATGCAGTCCTCTTCCCTTTTTACCAAAATATTATTATGCTGCCAATTTGTGTGAGATAGAACAAGTCGGGTCAAATTTTTGGGCATCTTCCCATTTTCCAAAGAAAGAGTGTTCCCCACTTTTCTGCATAACTGTAAAAATGTATTAAACTTAGAAATGGTGTGAGATTGAGCGATTCTGGCCAGACCTTTAGTTTGTAGTTTGTGTGCAAAGACATCCATGTATGTACTTTGATACTTTTAATTAAATGTGTCAGGTATAATTAAGCGGCCCGTCAGGGACGCTTATTTGTTTTCAACGAAGTTCGACTGATCGCCGCCGCCGCCGGATTATGGTCTCCCTTGAATAACTTCTTAGCCTTTCAAATTTTTCTTTCCTTCTTATCTTTCTTTAAAACTATAGGGGCGGGAAAAATTTTGGGGATACTTTGTGCAGACCTTAAGCTTTACTTAAGGTAACCTTAAGCATAACTCCAAAACACCCCGTCATCGCGTGTCAGAAAAAACCACACACACCTGTGCTATAAAATTTATCTGGTACATTCTAGACCAAATTTTCAAGGTCGGAAAGGATTTTCTCATCAATCACACCATAGATACCTGAATGGGAGGCGTTTTATATTTGTAAATTTTTTAAAAATGGGTACTTGGTCTGTATCTCAAAAATGGTTAGGATTTCGGCGTTTTGTTGGAATAACTTATTCAGCTACTTTTTGATAATCTTTCACATGCCAAAGTTTTAGCCCTGTATCTGCAATCTTAAGGTCACCTTAATGTCAAAAAAGGGGGTTTTAGCCCTCCAGTTCACTTAGTTTTTCACTTTTTTTCAACCAAACTTGGCACATATATTAAGACTTGCCAAAGGAATATCCTTACTTTATGGTGACCTTAAACTCAAAATGTTAATGGACATATGGCCTGCTGAAAGTCATCAAATTGGAATAAAATCCTCTGGCTCCTTTCTTTTTCCATTTTTTTATATTGAAATTATCACTGGTATTAAAGTAGATAAAAGTAATACTTATGTTCACCTTAAACTCTCAGTATGAATGGAGTTGTAGCCACCTTAAAGTGAAATAAGGGGGTTTTCAGTCTCCAAGTATCTTATTGTTTGACTGACCTCAGTTAAACTTTGCACACCTATAAAGGATGGCAAACCAAAGGGTTATCCTGACTTTATGGTGACCTTAAACTGTTAATATAATTTTGGCCCCCCCTAAAGTCATAACATTTGAATAAAGCCGTCTGGCTCCTTTCTTTTTCCATATCTAACATATATTGATATTGAAGGGACATTCTCATATTATGGTCACCTTAAAGTCGCAATATGAATGAAGTTATGGTCACCTTAAAGTGAAAAAGGAAGTTTCAGCCTTCAGCTATCTTATTGTTCAACTGACATGAGCTAAACTTTATGCACTTATAAAGGATAAGAAAAGGGACATTCATATTTTATGGTCACCTTAAAGTCCCAATATGAATGAAGTTGTGGCCACCTTGCAGTGAAATTATGGAGTTTTTAATCTCCAGCTATTGTATTGTTCAGCTGACCTCACTTTAATTGTGCACACTTATTAAACATGAAAATAGGGACAAGTAACATACACAATGCAATAAAGTTCACAGTTTCTATTGCTTATGATGCATATGTTATCTTTTATGGGTGACTTCTTTTTCATCAGGGCCGCTTCGTTTTTGTCAGCAAAAACATTCTTCTAGTTTTGTTGGAGTTTTTTCTACTGGGGGTTTTCTATGGGTTTTTAATAGGTTTTGTTCCCTTTACAAAATGGCCATATCCCACTCCCGAAAACCCCCCCACCACTGTTTCTGAAAATCCTATATCCTATAAATATTTCTTTTTAACTTAGTAAAATTGCGTTTTCCAGTATCTCTTTTAATGAGCTTTGTAGTCTAGTTAATAATATTCCATACTTGATGGAGAAAAATGTATCGTTTTTAGAAATAAAAAAGACTATTCTTTAATTCTAAAATTATTACTTGATCAATAATGGAGCTGTTCCATCTCGATAAGCCAGTTGTAAACCTACTTTAAAGTTGGAAAAAATAAAATATTTCACAATCCATGGGTGTAGTTTGAGATAGTATCACACCGTTACTTTTATGATTGATTGTTACTTGTTGTTTAAGTGTGATTTAATTTATTTACATTTCTTTATATTTTTGTGCTTTTAATGTTCAACACACAAATGACAACTATTATTTCCTTCCTGTATTTTATTTAAAGCCCGATCATAATTTCATTTTTTATAACTGTTCAACAATAAGTAAACTTCATTTAATAACATTTAGAAAATACACTTTACCAGCAGACAAGTTCCATTTGTTCAGAGTTTTTCCCACACTAATAACACTGCCATATAAATTATCACCATTATAACTTGAACACTTTGCTATTCTCAATTCTGATATGTTTGTGTAGCTTATTCTATTTCAATATCCAGTTTTTAAACACATAACACTTTCCTTGACTTTTTGCTTAACTCCACATTCCAATAAACATATTTTACATCTATGTTTCTTTCTCTCTTTCTATCCCAAAACTGTCTAACTGACTGACTCTCGGAGCTAACTGATCACCCGAAAATAACTACTTAACATTTCTTTTTATCCCAAGTTGAAAACTAATCTCCAAATCTTGCTGACCAACCAATTACACTCAATGAAACATTCTGGCCAATGAAAATATGTCACACAAAAACATACATGGCATTTACTGTCCAGATGGACCAGACTAATGAAAATAAACTCATATCTAACCACTGGCAGTGGTGAGGTTGTCTTTTTATCATTCAACAACAATAACCATTTATCTATCCCCTTTTATCTATCCCCTTTTATCTTGTAAATTGGAACTCCCCCCTTTTTGGTATAGCCCAAAAGTTCCCCACTACACAAACGGCATAAAACACACAACAATGAACCCCTTGTAATTATACAATTTCATTTACCTCATGACTAGCGAATTTTCTAAATGTAGTGTAAAGTTGTAAACCCTGATAAAACATACATTGGTAGATCAAAAGATACCTTTACTTTTGCCCATTTGTTTTTCAAGCTCAGGATATAATTTGTGTGTAATAAAAAACTGTGTGGTTAAGTACCTTTATCTTAGACTCAGGGGCCATTAGATTTCCTGTCTGTCAAAGACACATTTAACTACGTGACGGACGCACGCACGGACAGACGCACAGACACAGGGCATTTTATAATCTCCTGTACCGAGCCTATCGGCCGGCGGGAGATAACAATGGACAATAGAACCAGGTGTGAGGGCTAAGCATACAGAGAAGTTCCAGTGTTCGCTCTCGTCAAAAATGAATGTGAGACAGACTGTCTCCCTTCACTTGAAAAGGTGAGACAACTGTGAAAAAATGTGAGACATGTTTTGCAATATTTAGTTTCAATTTGGGACTGCATAAAATATTCTTTATTTAAATAATAAGAAATAGATGCTAAACTAAAAGTTCAAATAAATAAACTATTTAATGCTGTTTTTATGTGTCATTTTTTAAAAAATTTCACTTCTAAACCACATCTTAATGGCTGGGTGCTATATACGTGGTCGCTTCCGATAATAGACAAGTTTCTTTGGTCAGTAGTTGTTTCAACTGTTTCGCCTGTGATACTATAAGCAGAAGACGAGTTTTAAAATCGACAAAAAGCACGGAAATATCGCGAGAATTACTGTTAGCTGGATATATAAAATAAAATAAACTGCCCTTCATGCTTTTCTCACCCATTTCTATGAGGAAATATGTACATCGTCGCTTCCGATAATAAACAAATTTCTTCCGTCAGTTCTGAGTGTTTCGCCTGGTAGCGACAGCACTGACGCGTTGGTGAGTTGGTTTTGCGACAACTCGCCCCAGAGTTTGTACAAACTCGTGAAATCGCGCTTGAGAGCGAACACTGGAGAAGGTAAGATCTACAGCAGTAAAAGCAACACTAATCAGAGAAAGTTAAATACTCTTGCAGCTCTGACACACAACAAAAAAGTATATATGAAAATCTAAGTACATGTAAAACAATGAAGACTAAGATCAGGTGTGAGGGCTAAGTATACAAAAACACGTACATCTATAACAGTAAAAGTATCAGTAATTTAATAAAGTTAAATATTCTTGTTGTTCAGACACATAACAAGAAGGTGAACATGAAAATAATTAATATCTACAGACTGTAATCAAAAAGTCCCCTATGATAATAGTTTTAAGAGAGGTTTAAGATCTCATCCTGATAATGCATAGATTCCCACACATAGGTTCCCGAAAAGTTTGTGATAGGTTTACGAACCTTAACAGATCGACTTAAGATGAAAAAGATATGTTTAAGATCTCTGTAAGATAGAAAAAGATTGCTTTGTGACTGTGAAGATAGGTTTAAGATCCCTTTAAGATCAAAAAGATGACCTTGTAAGTTAGGTTAAAGATGAAAAACACTTGATAAGGATTGCTAGCAGTTTGCAACAATTTCAAAAAAAGTTTAATATTGTCGTAAAACTGTTGGAAATGGACTTGCAATCCCATCAAATCGGGAAATATCACAAACTTCCGTAACTTCTGTACACGATGGCTTTATGATGGCCTTACAATAGTTGCGATGGAAAAGATGTACCTCCCAATCGGACAATTTACAGGATCGCAAACCTGTCACAAAGCATTATTGCCAAGGTGGAACAGGCTTTTTAAGGTCTAATCACTACACTTTACAATGTTAAATATGTATCTATTGCTATATTTAAAAGGAGACATATGTCATTGTAATTAATATCACATATGGCACAGCCAACTGAAAACGCTTGGGCAAAGGAACAGGCATATTACTGCAAGAAGGTTGAAAATGAAATACATGTAAATCAAAAAATTTCACCAAAATTATTGTAGTTGTAACTTACAAAATACCCAATCAACACCTTTGGCATGAGACACGACCCATATAGGGATATGTATGGACAGTTGGTGCTATCTGGTTACAAATTGATATTTGTCATTAAGTTGCTACCAGAATTTATGTCATCTGTCAAATACCTCTCAAGAAGAACTGAGGTGCCATCAAGAGAAACTCCAGTAGGCTGAGGGATTTGAATACAATTTAAATAAAAAATGTCAAAATTCCAAAATGAGGGCTTTTTATAGGGGTTTTCTCCACAAGCCTGAAAATAGGGTGAGGGGTTTTCTCCACAGGAGACTTTTGAGGGGTTTTCTTCTGAGGGGTTTTCTCCTGGGAGCTCATCTTGTGAGGGGGTTTTTCCGTCTCCCGAATATTATCGTGACTAACATGACTCATAACTTTCAGATAAGTGAGTTGAAGATACATGTGATATCTCTCAGGGGACTTCTAGAATCCACAGAACTGAAACAAGTTGACAAAGATGGTCCCAGTAACAGTGGAAACAAATTAAAGGTATGTACATCAATATCACATCCTGATTTTCTGTTCTGATGTTTTTATTGTATTGGCAGTGATTGCCCTTTTATTTTCTGCCATGAGCCAGTTTTGGCTAAATAGCAGGCAATACACATCAGGATTAAAATATTATTATGATATATTAGTAAGACTTTGATATTCATAGTGAAATAATATTTAGCATCAAAATTGAAAAAGTTTTTTTTAAGCCAAGTCGATTCATGAATTGATCTGGTTTGCAAAACATGATTTGCGAATTGGTTCAGTTCACAATTTTATGATTCCTTGCACCCCTAAGTAGTAAGGACTCTTCTGGAAATAAATTTGAATTTTCAATATTCTGACAGGGGTCTTGAATTTTTTCATGGAAATGGAAAATGTCATTTATTTAACTGTAAAACATACTGTGATTTTAGCAAATTTGCATCTGCTGCTCAGTAAAGTTGCTGTAAAGTTGAGTTTATCATATGGAAAAGATCTTTTATCCCTCTTATTATTGCTTCTTGGACTTTCAACCCAGTTTTGTGGTCACGCTACCCCATATATGGAGTCGATATAGCCAGTCAAGTTTACACACTGACCCCTTCTTACAGGTCAAACTGGGGTCATAAAATAGATTTTCTTGTTTTGCCTTATATCTACTTTAAAACTACTCTTCTTACAAACTATGGCATTTATTAAATTAACTTTACACAATTTATGACCATAGAAAACAAAATAAAGCTCACATTTTTCTTTCATGTTAAATTGTTAATGCATAAACTTCCACACTGTCTGCTTAACTTTACCTTCTGCTCTCAGCGCTGCATGTTTTTCTTTTCAAACACCTTTTTCTACTTTATACTATACAACATCTGACCTTTTGGGATGCTTTGTTTTTGTTAGCAAAAACATTTTTCTTGTTTATACCTGACAGACTTTAAGGGTAGTTGGGTGGTAAGGCTATGGAAAAAGTTTGTCCAGACTGTGTCTCAGAAACCTTAAGGTGTAGGAAGTTGAAAGTTGGTAGGGGTATTGGTTGGGGGTGTAGGTGTGCAACTTTGGGTAATGACATATATCGAGGGTTCAGATGTGCAGCAACATGGTGTGACCTTTATTTCACCTTCGGCCTTTCCATAGTGAACTTGACCTTTAAAATCTTGTACGGGCTATATCTCAGAAACTCTAAGTTGTAGGAAGTTGATACATGGTAGGGACACTGGTTAGGGAGTGTAGCTGTGCAATGTCATTGTATCACCTTGATCTAACCTTTGACCTTGCCAAAGCGAACCTTGAGCATTAAAATTCTGTCTAGACTATATCTCGGAAAATGTAAGGTGTAGGGAGTTGATATTTGGTAAAGACATTGGTTAGAGGGGGCAAGTGCACTGCATCATAATGTGACCTTGATTTGACCTTTGACCTTGCTTGGGGTATGCAAAAAATATGAACCTGTCTGTGCGCCCCCTATTCAGGACAAATACAGCACATCCATTGTGGAAAATTGAATTAATTGAAATACTCCTATTATTTACAGATGACTTTATGATTCCAGGTTTTCAGAGAAACCAAGACACCAGATGAGGATCTGAACCACCAGTGGAAGGTAAGTTTGTGTCACAAGCCTTACGTTTTAATGATGGTTAATAGAATGCCAGTCTTAGTTAGTATAGTGCGTCTGAAATACAAACTTTTGGCCAGTTTTTTTCATGGTTTCCATGCTTTTGTTGGTATCCACCTTAACATGTTACTTTTGTGACATGTTTTACACCTGTTGACTTCAGGATGTGATAACGTTGATGTAATGTTTCTGTCGTGTTTTCAACTGCCCATTAATTTCTCACATAAGTTAAAGGAATGTACGAGTTGAAAGCATTGTGGAAACCCTCTCCATTTACAAAACTCGATATCTAAATGACAATTTTCTGTGAAGTTCCCAAAATTTTCATGCCTGGGAATAGTTTTGCCTCATTTTGAAAAATAAGATGCCTCATTTTGAAAAATAAGATGGCTGCCACGTGTGTTTTTCGACTTTCAGCAAGGAGTTAGTTGGCCCTGTAGAGCAAAGGGTATTATAGGTAGAGATCTCAAATTCGCAGGATATCTTCATCATTACAAAATCTTGACTTGAAATATTTTGGGCCTCATTTTAAAAAACAAGATGACCGCCACAGGCGGAAAAGTGCTTATTTCTTCCTTTAATATTGGTCTTGCAATGTCAAACCAACCTTTAGTAAATCATGGGCTTGGATTCTTTTGATGTGGTGAAAATTGACCTTGGGCCCCTGCTTCAAGGTCAAACAAGGATAGCTGAATTGGAAAGTGCTTATAACTCGCTTATTATTAATCCTAGAGGTTTGCAATGTGAAACCAACCTATAGGAAATCATGGACTTGGAACCTTCTGATGTGGTCAGATTTGACCTTAGGCCCCTGCTTCAAGGTCAAATGAGGGTAGCCAAACTTAAAAATGCTTACAGCTTGCTTATTAGTGAAAATGCTGTCTTGTGTCTAGTTGTATTATAGATTTTTATAGGGGGCCACGGTGGCAGAGTGGTAACACTCTCGCCTCCCACCTCTGAGGCCGGGGTTCGATCCCCGCACGGGCTCAAGTGGGAAAGCTGGTAGTTGCTTGCCGTTGGTCGGCAGTTTACAGTACACAACCCTAGCGAACTCTATGTACTGGTTTCCTCTGCCCTTCCAACTACCCTTCGTGATATGACCTGTACAGTGTTGAAAGCGACGTTAAACCCCAAATAAATAAATAAATATAGATTTTTATAAGTCCTATTTGTTACCTATTACGCCAGACAAGAAATATGTTCAAAAGTATTGCAGAATTTATTAAGTGTTTTAAAAAATATGTTCAATTTAATATATAAAAAACTTATTCCCAGTATTTTTTTAGTTTATTAGAAATGTTCCACTTTAGTATAAATTGCACTTATTACAGAAACCTCAGTATTGCACATATGCAGGTTTGCGCGTGTGATTCAGCAGACTGTGAGACCTGTGAAGCTGAGAAGGAAGCCATTCTGTCTGCTACAAGGTGGTTTGATCAGGATAAAGACATCCACATAGACACCCACTCAAACACAGAATCAGACAGCCAGTCATATATCCATGCAGGATCAGAGGAGGACAGTGAGACACACATCTACAAAAACACAGGAGAAGATGGTCTAACCACTTTCAGAGGGCAGATGTTACAAATATGTCCACAGTTAGATAAGACCAGGCAAGTCACTTTCATTTGCTTCAAAGTAATTCAATCACCTACAAGTGGTATTGGTTGTTCATTAAGCGTCCCATCCCGTGAGGGACGCTTGTTTGTATATGGGAGAAGTGACGCCGCCGGATTCGCCGGATCTCGTGATCCGCATATTTTTTCGCAATAGCTTTGCAGCCATAAGGTGGAAATCTCTTCATATTTGACAGGTGTATGCAGTAGCCCTGGGAAAATTTCTGAATATGACATTTCAACCAATCAGAGAAGTCACATGACCAAAAACATGTTTTTCAAAAGGATTTGCTTGTTCGGATGATAACTTAAAAAGCGCGTCATCTATTCACATAAAATTTGGCAAGTAGGTTTGTTATATAGATGTCCGGAAATCATTAACTTTTGGAAGTGATCCAGTACAAAATGGCGGACGTATTATCGATTTACTAAATGTCACAATTTTTCTTAACACTGAAAACGCATTTATCTCGGAAACGGAGCAAGATAGAGCAATTTTAACGAAAATTTTGACCCACAGGGTATCTGCACAGTCTACTGGCAACTTTTCGCCAAAATTGTTTTCCCGCCATTTTTGGCGGCCATCTTGAATTTCTGCGTTAAATGCAAAAACATGTTTATCTCGGAAACGGAGCGAGATAGAGTGATTTCAACAAAATTGAAAGACTACTGGTGACTTTTCGCAAAATTCATTTTCCCGCCACTTTTGGCAGCCTTCTTGAATTTCTATTACTATATTTTCTGTGTTAAACACCAAAACATGTTTATCTCGGAAACGGAGCAAGATAGAGTGATTTTGACAAAATTTTTGACCCACAGGGTATCTGACTTTTGGTGGCCATCTTGAATTTCTGCGTTAAATGCAAAATCCTGTTTATCGCCGAAATGGAGCAAGATCGAGCGAGTTTTTGACCCACAGGGTATCTGCAGGACTACTGGCGACTTTTCGCAAAAATTGTCTTCCCGCCACTTTTGGCGGTCATTTTGAATTTCGACATAAAACACAAAAACGTGTTTATCTCTGAAAAGGAGTGAGATAGAGTGATTTCAAAGAAATTTGTGATCCACAGGGTATTTGCAGAGTCTACTGGCGCTTTTTCGCAAAAATTGTTTTCCCGCCACTTTTGGTGGCCATTTTGAATTTCTGCATAAAAAGCAAAAAAATAAACAAATAAATAAAAAAATAAACAAACCAGATTCATCTGGGAAACCTTGCATTTTGTCATAAATGGAAAAACATATTAAACACATTTCTACAAACTGTTTAATACTCATTGGGACGCTTTGTTTTTGCCGTGCAAAAACAATTTCTTTTTCTCTTGCGAAGCAATACTCTAGTTTATATAGTTCCTATGTGCCTATTCTGCAGAATTTTATGTAAATATTTTTTTCACATAACGGATAAGTAGGCTTTACACAAGGGAACACCAATTGATTAACTTTAACTTTCTTTGGAAATTTCCACATTTTATACATCAGTTTCTTATTTTCGCTGTCAGAACCTCAGTCTTGTCTGGGCTCTGATTGGATAAATTTTACATTGAATATACACCTGTTCATGTTGAACTGAGATATGTGTTGAATTTGCAATTATGAAATGCAGCCTCTTGAGTGTCTTTATCACATTTTCTTATACAAACAATTACTGAATATTATGTAGTGGACCTCAATTGTAAAAATTTGGTATGTGGGTGGTCGAGGTTCATGAAAGAGGTCCACTTTATCGTAACCTTAAAGTCCAAAAGATAAGATAATTTTGACCATTGTAAGATTACCACTCTTTATAGCTAATACTCAAAAACTGCATGATAACTACAGTTTGTGGCCATGATTTGACTGTTAACCTCACTGTAGTGACCTTGACCTTTAAAATATTGTCTGGGCTTTATCTCAGAAACCAAAAGGTGCAGGAACTTGATACTTAGTAAGGGTATTGGTTTTGGGGGTGAAAATGTCCAGCGTCACAGTTTGACCTTGATTTGACTTTTCACCTCGCCATACTGACCCTGACCTTTAAAATCTTGTCTCTGCCATGTCTTGGAAACCATAAGGTTTAGGAAGTTAACACTTGTCAGGGATGTTGGTTGAGGGGTGCAAGTGTGCATTGTTATGGTATGTCCTTTATTCAACCTTTGACCTTGCTGTAGTGACCTTGACCTTTAAAATCTTGCCCTAGCTTCATCTTGGAAACAGTATGATTTGACACTTGGAAGGGACACTGGTAAGGTGTAGATGTGCAATTTCTTGGAATGACCTTGACTTGATATTTGACCTTACCATAATGATCTTACCTGTAAAATCTTGTCCTGGCTATATCATAGAAACTTCTAAGATTTGGGACATGAACATTTGGGAGGGACATTGGTTGGGGTTTTTTAGGCGTGCACTGTTATGTTGTGTCCTTGATTTAACCTTTGACCTTGCCCTAGCAACCTCAAACTTTAAAATATTATCCTGACTGTTCCTTGGAAACCATAAGGATTCAGAAGTTGATACTTGGTCGGGACATTGGTTGGGGGATGTAGGTGTGTGACATCATAGAGTGACCTTATAGTGTAGCCTTTGACCTTGGCTCTGCCAGAATGTTTTCTTCCATGTTTGAGACATATTTTTTCCAATCACAAAGATATGTGGATAAGTGCAACTGATTCTTTTGTGTACTTTCAACTGGTTGTGCTATCTCCATTTACGGCTATATTCAAATAATAAATTTTGTAACTTCATAACTTTTGCTTCATAATTCTGCCCTCTTTCTGTTTAATTGTCTTGTTTTGATACTTTATCTTTACTTACATTTTCTCAGTCTTATGGCCCTATTGCACCACACCACTAAGGCTCCCAATTAAGGTATTTTGGGAATCGCTTTGTTAAAAATGTAGAGTAATAGACAGTCTGCTTCAGTCTGTTTTAACTGTTGAGGTTGGCATAAAAATCAAACATGTTTGATATTTTTCACGACTGTAACTGATCCACTGTTGCACCTACCGGCAAATATTCCAGTCTCAGACTTCCTGAGGCCTCCCGAGACCCTAATTTACACAATCGTATGTTGCATCAGACTTCCTGGGACTGTTAATGCCAGGTCAGTTTTGTTTTGGTCCCAGGAGGTCTGGACTTAATGCAACATATATCCACGAGCCACTATAGAAAAGAAAACAAAAATCAGCCATAGTTGTTTGAGGAAATCTGGTATTAGTCTCAGGAAGCCTGAGGTGGTCTCAGACCAGTCTGAGACCCAGTCAGTATATCCTCAAAATGATTGGTGTTCAATTGTACCTCAATCATGGCTTAATAAACTCTTAGCCAGGAAGCGATCATGGGTTGTATGAGGAGGTCTGAGGCTTTCTGAGAACAATCGCAGAACTGGACCCCAATTCCATTGCCCCAGCCATTATTCATGTTTTTTACACAAACTCTCAAGGATTAAGGGTCACGGGACCAATCGGAGCTTAATCCTTTGGTGGAACTGGGGCATTAACTGTTTTTACCCCACAGCCCTTAAGGGCTGTCGGGGTATTGTTTTCACCAATGGTGTCCGGATGGGCGGGCGGTCGGTCGAGTGACGGCAGGAAAAAGTTTCTCTGGGCTGTATCTCAGAAACCATAAGGTGTAGGAAGTTGATACTTGGTAGAGACATTGGTTAGGATGTGTAGGCATGCAAAATCATGGTCTGACCTTGATTTGACCTTGCCGTAGTGACCTTGAGTAATAAAATCTTGTTTGGGCTATATCTCGAAAACCGTAAGGTGTAGAAACTTGATACTTGGTAGGAACAATGGTTAGAGGTTGCAGGTGTGCAACGTCATAGTCTGACCTTGATTTGACCTTGCCGTAGTGACCTTGAACTATAAAATCTTGTCCTGGCTACATCTCGGAAACTGTAAGGTGTAGGAAGATGATACTTGGTAGGGACATTGGCTAGGTTGTGTAGGTGTGCAACCCCATGGTCTGACCTTGATTTGACCTTGCTGTACTGACCTTGACCTATAAAATCTTGTCTGGGCTGTATCTTGAAAACCGTAAGGTATAGGGAGTTGACGCTTGGTAGGGACATTGGTTAGGGGTTGTAGGTGTGCAGCATCATGGTGTTACCTTGATTTGACCTTGTCGTAGTGACCTTGACCTTTAAAATCTTGTTGCACCTTTGGGTCTGTCTTTTAGTGCAGATTAAGCACTGTTAAAGTCATATTAGAATTCATTAAGAATTTTACTTTCACAACTTCCCATTGTAACAGATGGAATTTCATCAAGTGAGCCACAGATTTTGCTCAAACACCACACACAAGCATTCATTGAAAGTATTACCACTTCTGTATGAATAGTAATATTCAAAACATCTAAACCATAATTCGGCCATGCCAGATGTAGATAAAGTACATGAATTATCTTTTTCTTAGACATCATTTTCTCTATTTAAACATTGTTTGGACCTTTATATAACTGACAGTGTGCTGAAAGTATCCTGAACTTTGTACTAATACAGTACTTCTTTCAATATCTCATGGTGTTAAAAATATTTCCCTAGGCTGTGGGTTACGGGCATCTCTGATGCTATTTTTTTCCTTTGCACCTATACTTACGTTGTCTTCTTTAAAGTCTGTTCTTTGTACTGTTACATATCTTCTATAAATTATTGTCCAATCCTATTACCCCAGACTTTGGAGCATTGAAATCTCCAATGGTAGTTTTATATCCTCGCATGAAACTAAGGAAAATACAGTATTCCCATCTGTCACACCAAAGTCACCATACTTATTTAAGTTTTAGTGCTGTCCCGCCACTGCTGTAGAGATTTCCTTTTATAAACAATTGCTTTCAAATATGCCATGTGGGTATATTTATATCCCCAGACGAAAGTCGGGGATATATTGGATTCAGGTCCGTCGCGCCGCCGCCGCCGCCGCCGCCGCCGTAGAAATTTCCTTGTGGACGCGATAACTCAAAAACAAATTAATATTTTTTTTTCAAACTTGGTACACATGTTAAGGGTGCCCAAAGGAAGATCCCTATTTTAAGGTGACCTTAAACTCCCAGTAAAAAAGAACTTATGGCCACCTTAAGGTCAGAAATTGGACTTTTGGCCACTTAGAGCCCTGTAGGTCACAAACTATGATGCTCAGCTGGCTGAAATTTTACCTGACAACACATTAATATGTTCTTAGTACATGTGCCGAAAATCACGACTTTAAGTTGAGGAGAAAATTGTGTTTGAGGCCCATAAATACCCCCACTTGGGGATTTTTTGCTATACTTTTCACATATTTTGCCCTATAATTTGGAAGTGGTAATTCTGATGAGTCTCAAACTGCGCTAGGTATAACTTTGATATGTAATCCTTGTCTGTAGAAAATTTTAGGGCTGTAGGTTTACCCAAAGGGGTCGACTTAAGGTCTCAAAAGTGCCCACAGAGACCCAATTTATGCACTTTTTGCCACTTTCAAGCACTGTAGCTTTCAAACTATTTCTCTCATCTAAGTTAAATATCATCTGGGAATATATCTATGTGTTTTCTTATATGCGCCCCAACATTTAGGCCTTTAATAGACAGTTAACCTGTGTATCAGGACCATAAACACCCACCCGAGTGACCCTTATAAGACATTTTTCACATCTTTTTCCCTGTAACTTGGAAATGGTAAGTCTGAGAAGTTTCAAACTGTATTAGATATATATTCTGTGTGTAATCTTAGTATGTAACAGATTTTAAGTCTGAAGCTTTAATTTTGAAGGTCAAATTGAGGTCTCTAAAAGGCTCCCAAAGACCCAATATTTGGACTTTTTGCTACTTTTAAGCCCTGTGACTGTCAAACTATGTGACTGATAGAGCTCAAATCCTATCTGGGAAGATATTAGTATGTTATTTATATATGTGCCAAAAATTAAGGCTTTAAGAAGACATTTAACCTGTGTATGAGGACCATAAATCCCCACCCGAGTGACCATTTTTAGACATTTTTCACATATTTTGCCCTGTAACTTGGAAATGGTAAGTCTAAGAAGTTTCAAACTGTATTAGATGCATATTCTATGTGTAATCTTAGTATGTGACAAATTTTAAGTCTGAGGCTTTAATTTGAAGGCCACATTTAGGTCTCTAGAAGGCCCCATAAAGACCCAGTATTTGGACTTTTTGCCAATTTTAAGGCCTGTGACTGTTAAACTATGTGACTGATAGAGCTGAAATCTCATCTGGGAATACATTATTATGTTCTTTTTACATGTGCCAAAAATCAAGGCTTCAAGTAGACATTTAACCTGTGTATGAGGACCTTAAACACCCACCTGAGTGACCCTTTTAAGACATTTTTCACATATTTTGCTCTGTAACTTGGAAATGGTAAGTCTGAGAAGTTTCAAACTTTATTAGATACATATTCTATGTGTAATCTTAGTATGTAACAAATTTTAAGTCTGAAGCTTTAATTTGAAAGCCACATCGAGATCTCTAAAAGGCCCACAGAGACCCAATATTTGGACTTTTTAACCACCTTTAAGCCCTGTGACTGTTAAACTATGTGATTGATGGAGCTGAAATCCCATCTGGGAATGCATTATTATGTCCTTTTTACATATGCCGAAAATCAAGGTTTTTAGTAGACATTTAACCTGTGTATGAGGGCCATAGACACTCGCCCAAGTGCCTTTTTGGACATTTTTTCCGTATTTTGCCCTGTTATTTGGAAATGCTTAGTGTGACAAGTCTTAAACTGTATTATATATAATTTTTGTTTGTTATGTATGTCCCCCAAAAAGTTTCAGATCTGTTGTTTAATTGCTAAGGTCTCTTTAACAATTGTAAAATGCCCACAGAAACCCAATTTATGGACATTATGCCACTTTAAAGCCCAGTAACTGTCAAACTATGTGGGTTATAGAGCTGAAATCGTTGAATTTTTAAAAGGAAATGCCTGTCTATTTAAATTTTGAATATTAATATTGTTATGGCTATCTTAGTCTTTTAAGAACTTATTTTTGTGTGTTATACCTCTGCTTGCTGAGTTTTTAACTTTTTAAAATGAAACTGGTTAAACATATTCAAGTAGACAAAATGGACACTTTAAGTGAGCTTTAAGTCCCAATATTAATGAAATTATATCCTTATGTAGTAAAAGTAGGGGATTTTTAACCCTCAACTAGCCCAGTTTTATTCAACTTGCCTCAGTTAATTTTGACACAGCTCCTACAGTTATGAACTCATTTCAGTTGATAATCACATACTTAAAATTCTCAATTCTTTTTGTATTTGAGTACCCCTTTTATATAGATTGTTTGTTTACCATTTATGCATCCCCCACCCGGATTCCCCCCACCCACCTCTGGGACCTCCAGCTATATTGAGTGACACTAAATAAACAAAGGTATTTAATGATATCAGATGAGAAACAAAGAACTCAATGGGGTTGCAGATCTTGTGTAATAGTGAGAGAGGTGTGGAGAAGGGGAGAGGGGTGGGGGTGGGAGGTGGTGGGCTTCATTACATATAACACAAAGGGGAGTCAGAACTGAGATTGTGTCACATATTTAGGTTGCATATATATGGACCACATATATAGGTATAGAGGAAATGAATAACTGAAAACAATTTGCAAATTCTAAAAATAATATAATAAAATAATAATATAAATAATTTTTTTTTAAATAATATTTTATTTGTGAACAAATATAGAAACAGATATGCGCTTTTGGGATTATGAATTTTAGAATGGACATTGAATCATCAATCATTTAAATACTTTGAAGGAAGATTGAAAAGTATGATGAGTTGAGTTAAAAATAATATTTTATTTGTCAACAAATATAGAAACAGATATGCTCTTTTGGGATTATTATTTTAGAATGGACATTCAATCATCAATCATTTAAATACTTTGAAAATAGGTTTAGAGTTATCATTGCAGGAAGATTGAAAATATAATTTGAGTTATGTATTCGGCGTCTGGGGATACACCATCTTCCTTGGAAGATATAAACAGAGTAGATTGATGTGCTGAAGTTCATATAATAATGGGTAATTATGTTTTAAAAAATTCCCGATCAAAACCTGTGGCGTGAGTGATGACCTGTCTGGGGATATGTTGGCGCCGAGTTGGCCCAATCTAGTTGGTTAAGGCATTGGAGCCTATTGTTTTGTGGCCTTAGACTTTTACTTTACTTTACTTGGCGGATTTTAAAGGTAATTTTTAAAGGTAAAGCTATGTCTTAAAATTTTAGCCTGGTACTCTCATATAAAAGGACAAATCTTCCTATGGCTGATAAAAGTGATACTTATATAACCCCCTATGATCAAGCAGAAATTTGACCTTCAATCTTTCTTCAAGGTCATGGTTTGTCTTCAAGCATTAGCATGTCAGTATTTTTTTCTTCAAAAATTTTCTCTCATACACGATATCTTAAAAGGTATTTTTTGCACACCTTATTTGGTGTGTGGGTATAAATATGGGCAAGGTCTCAGCACCTATTGATTTGTTGCCTTGGCCTTGAATTCTAAGACCAATTGCTGCCTTTGAGGTATTTCTTTACAACTTGGCCTTATACTCACATACAGATCAACCAATGGCTAACACAAATTTTTATGTAGTTATATATGGGCAAAGCTTCAGAGATTATTGTTTTGTGGCCACTACAAGACCAATGGCAGCTTTCCAAACATCAAATTTAAGGTATTTTTTATGTTAGCTGACTTGTCAGTCAGCTGACATTATGTCATCACTCTGCAGCGTGTACATACATGACTTCTCCTCCAAAACTACAAGGCCCAGAGACATGCTGTTGTTTATTAAAAGATACCTTATCTATCGAGGATGAAAAATGATTCAATGCATGCAGATCTGTTTGTTCGTCTGTTTGCTAGAGCCATTAGAAGAGAGGTACCCCACTCAAAGTATGAAAATTTCAACACTTTATCACAATTTTCTCATTGACTATTGCAGGGATCTCTGTCTTATCTTGCATATATGTACTGGGCCATAAGTAAATTCGCTTTTGTGAGTATCAGGCCTGGATCTTTTCTAATTTTTTTGTGATTTTTTAAAATTATTTTTTCATGCATTAAAACTAATGAACTCATGCAGTAAATCACTTATAACTTGAAAATTATTGCATGTAGAACATTTTGTTAAATATGTTTTTCAACTATTTTTCTTTCAGCTATTGTAGTAACATAGTAAAATTTTAGACTTCTGGCTGATTGCATAATTATGATATACCTGAATATAAAACTATAAATGTTCTACATTTTCTGATCTTTACAGAACCTGTATTAGAGAAATGAATTACCTCTGTGTGTATGTGTGTTACAGAGAAAATTATTGTCTGTGAGTGTGGGTTTTATATTTGTCTGTGTGCTTCTTTCTTTAGTGTTTCAATTGAAGTGGAGATGGGTGGGGGAGGGGTTGGGAAGATTTACAATACATAATCTCTCTGCAGTATTGCATATTTTTGGGGTTTTTAGGGTAAGAAAATGAAGGTAAATGGAAAGGTTCCATTTCACTGAGCTTTATCAGGTCTAGCTGTGTAGCTGTTCTATCAAATATATGTTGTTTCCTTTCACTTTTTCCCATATTAGTTAGACTTGTAGATTTAATAAATTTTACTTCAAGTGGGAAATCCTCTAAAGAGTGAGGAGTAAGTAAAACTGAAACAAATTTTGGATACCCTGGGTAGTAAGGACTATTTCTTCTGATTTTAAATGATACCTTATCTATTCAGGATTAAAAATTGTTCAAGGCATGGAGATCTGTTAATTTATCTGTTCCCCAGAGTCGTTAAAAGTGAGGTACCCCCACCGAAAGTGTGAAAATTTCAACACTTTATCACAATTTTCTCATTGACTATTGCAGGGATTTCTCTCGTCTTGAATATATGTACTAGGCCATAAGTAAATTCCCTTATGTGAGCATCAGGCCTGGATCTTTCTTTACTATTTTTTATGACTTTTTGAAATAATTAAGCGGCCCGTCAGGGACGCTTATTTGTTTTCACCTAAGTTCGACTGATCACTGCCGCCGCCGCCGCCGGATTATGGTCTCCCTTGAATAACTTCTTAGCCGTTCTAATTGTTCTTTCCTTCTTATCTTTCTTTAAAACTATAGGGGCGGGAAAAATTTTTGAGATACTTTGCGCAGACCTTAAGCTTTACTTAAGGTAACCTTAAGCATAAGTCCAAAACACCTCATCATCGCGTTTTGGAAAAAACCACACACACCTGTGCTATAAAATTGATCAAGTACATTCTAGACCAAATTTCCAAGGTCGGAAAGGATTTTCTCATCAATCGGACCATAGATGCCTGAATGGGAGGCGTTTTATTTTCGTAAATTTTTTAAAAATGGGTACTTGGTCTGTATCTCAAGAACGGTTAGGATTTCGGCGTTTTGTTGGAATAACTTATTGAGCTACTTTTTGATAATCTTTCACATGCCGAAGTTTTAGCCCTGTATCTGCAATTTTAAGGTCACCTTAATGTCAAAAAACGGGGGTTTAACCCTCCAGTTCACTTAGTTTTTCACTTTTTTCAACCAAACTTGGCACATATATTAAGATTTGCCAAAGGAATATCCTGACTGTATGGTGACCTTAAACTCAAAATGTTAATGGAGATATGGCCTGCTAAAAGTCATCAAATTGGAATAAAATGCTCTGGCTCCTTTCTTTGTCCATTTTTTTATATCGAAATTATCACTGGTATTAAACTAGATAAAATAATACTTATGATCTCCTTAAACTCTCAGTATGAATGGAGTTGTAGCCACCTTAAAGTGAAATAAGGGGGTTTTCAGCCTCCAAGTATCTTATTGTTCAGCTGACCTCAGTTAAACTTTGCACACTTATAAAGGATGGCAAACCAAAGGGTTATCCTGACTTTATGGTGACCTTAAACTGTTAATATAATTTTGGCCCCCCTAAAGTCATAACATTTGAATAAAGCCATCTGGCTCCTTTCTTTTTCCATATCTAACATATATTGATATTGAAGGGACATTCTCATATTATGGTCACCTTAAAGTCGCAATATGAATGAAGTTATGGTCACCTTACAGTGAAAAAGGAAGTTTCAGCCTCCAGCTATCTTATTGTTCAACTGACCTGAGCTAAACTTTATGCACTTATTAAGGATGAGAAAAGGGACATTTTTATTTTATGGTCACCTTAAAGTCCCCATATGAATGAAGTTATGGCCATCTTGCAGCGAAATTATGGAGTTTTTAATCTCCAGCTATTGTATTGTTCAGCTGACCTCACTTTAATTGTGCACACTCATTAAAGATGAAAATAGGGACAAGTAACATACACAATGCAATAAAGTTCACAGTTTCTATTGCTTATGATGCATATGTTGACATCTTTTATGGGTGACTTCTTTTTCATCAGGGCTGCTTCGTTTTTGTCAGCAAAAACATTCTTCTAGTTTTGACTGCATTAAAAAATTCCTGAAATCATGTACTGAATCAGCTATAACTTGAAAAGCGTTGGATTTAGAGCACTTTGTTAAAATATGTTGTTCAGCTACTTTTTCCATAGCTACAATATGATGAGTAACTTGGGTGTCTATTCCCATAGCTAAGTGAGTAATAGCTACTTTCTGACTTTTCAGTGGCTGCCATAATGAGTGAAATCACATGTAACTTGAAAACTATTCCACTTAGAAAATTTTCTATAAATATGTTAATCAGCTAGTTTTGGGTTAGCTATAACATGGTAAAATTGTAGACCCATAACCTCATTGCGTAGCTGAGTATTAGCTACTTCGAGGTTAAAACTGATGTGTAAATCAGTTAGAACTTGAAAACTATTGCATTTATAGTGTTTCTTTAAATATATTATTCATCTGCTTTGGAGTTAGCTATAACATAGTAAAATTGCAGATGTGTAGCTCATTGCATGGCTGAGCCATAGCTACTTTAAGGTTCTTAACTTGAAAACTATTGCATTCACAGTATTTTCTTTAAATATGTTATTCACCTACTTTTCAGTCTTCTATATAACATAGTGAAATTACAGATATGTTACTCATTGCATAGCTGAGCAATAGCTACTTTGAGGTTCCCAATGTTGAGTAAATCAGTTGTAACTTGAAAACTATTGCATTTACAGTACTTTATTTGAAAATGTTATTCACCTACTTTTCAGTCAGCCATAACATAGTAAAATTGTAGACCTGTAGCTACTTTCATAGCTGAGCAAAAGATACTTTGAGGTTGTCGCTGTTGAGTAAATTGCTTATAACTTGAAAATTATTGCATTTAGATAATTGTGTTGAAATATGTTATACACCTCTTACGGGCAAGCTATAACAAAAATGACATTATGGACCTGTAGCTCATTGCACAGCTGAACAATAGCCACTTTCAGGTTTTCACTTTTCAGTAAATCAGTTGACCCTTGAAAACTATTGCACTTACAGTATTTTCTTTAAATATTTTATTCACCTAATTTTCAGTCTCCTATAACAGTGAAATTGCAGACCTGTAACTTATTGCTTACCCGATATTTTGAGTAGCTTCCATAGACATCTGTGATGGAATACATCAAGCTTGTGCGTTAAGTTGTTGTTACTCTTCCATGTCTCGCTCACATAAATAGCCACTGGTATGACAAGAGAGTTGTATAAGGTAAGTTTGCTCTTCAAAGAGATGTGATTTGATATCCAAATGGAGCTAAGTCACTGGAATACAGATGCTTCTTTACCTAGTCGGCATGAGATGTACCCTTCAGTGGCACCCTTGTTTGAGATACTGCTTTCAAGCTAGATACAGTTTTCTACTTCTTCTGCTTCCTGTTGGTTTACTTTAAGGGCCAGTAGTTACTGCTCCCATTACCTTGGTCTTTTCTGTATTGATCCTCAAACCTACTTTCGCTGCTGTACTTGCCAGATTATCGGTCATTGATTGTAGAGATTTAGCATTTTCACCCAACAAGGCTAAATCATCTGCGAAATCCAAATCAGTAAGATGTCTGGTATTCCAGGGAATTCCGTGTTGGGGATCAGATGGGGCCGGATGCATGACAAAGTCAATGGTGAGGAGAAACAACAAGGGTAAAATGATACAGCCCTGTCGTACTCCAGTCATGATGTTAAAATAATCTGTGTAGCCAGAGTTTCTTATACAACAGCTGGAATTCAAGTACAAGTTTCTGAAGATGTTGATGTACTTTTCTGGTGTGCCATAGATCTTTTCTATTTTCCACACTGAATCTCAATGAATGCGGTCAAATGCTTTCTTAAAATCCACAAAGTTTATCGTTCAATGATGTTTCTTAGTGTTAATATCCGCTCACTGCATGATCTTCCACTTTGAAATCTTGCTTGTTCTTCTCGAAGTCATCTTTAAGTCTGTTCAGAAGTATTGTACAGAGAACTTCCCCAGTGACTGATAGTAGTGTAATCCCTCGCTAGTTGTTGCAGTTACTTAGATGCCCCTTTTTTGGTATCTTAACAATCATGCCTTTTCTCCATTCATCTGGTACAGTTCCAGAATTCCAAACGACGTTGAATAGATTGCAGAGTTCTTGTGCCATATCTGGTCCTCCATGTTTCAATACCTCTGGTGTGATGTTATCAATACCTGGAGCCTTGTTGTTTTTCAGTGTCTTGATAGCTTTTAAGACCTTTGTAATTCTTATTTCATCAGTGTTGACTTCTAGTGGATACATAACTTCATAGCTATCAAAGTTGAGGAATGAGGGTGGGTCTGGTTGGTTTAGTACCTCTCTAAAGTGTTCTATCCATGATTTTGTTCTTCTTCTGAGCTGAGAAAAATGGCCTCCTAGAAAATTGTCCTCCTAGAAAATTGGCCTCCTTGAAATTGAGGGGACGGAAAAATGGCCTCCTGAATATTTTTGGTGGTCCATATGTTTGCACCGGTTTAATTTTACTTAATAGTGCTCATCATTTGGATTATATGAATTATTATTTAATATACATGTAATTAATTTAATACTGGATAGCTACTCAGGATTAAAAACCAAAGATTTGGTTCTCTTTGGTGACTACTTAGGATTAAAATTATGCATAAAGATCTTTAATCATTAAAGTTCAAAGACATCAATGTCTGATTGAAATATACTCAGGACACAAATACCTGTTCAGGATTGTAAGAAAAAAGATATAACTCCTTTATATAACTACTGAGGCAACTAGTTCAGAACTAAGCTCTCTACATTATACTCTACATTATCTACATTGCCTACATTATATTATACATTATCCCCACATTTTTTATTAAAATATTTCTGTTTTAAAACTAACTTGGTGTTCGGTCATGTAATGTAATATATTCGTTTTAATAAATGACATACACTTTTTACCTTTGTTGTTAAACAGTTTCTTGGTTAGGTCATGAAATGCAATAAACTATTTGTAATGAATGATTTAAATTTTTTCACTTATTTCCATTATTTTAAAAAGACCAGAGGGAGGCCAATTTTCCACCCCCCACAAGTTTCAAGGAGGCCAATTTTCTAGGAGGCCATTTTTCCAGGAGGCCAATTTTCCCGGATTCATGTTCCAGGTACTTTTTACTTCTCAGCAGTAAACTTGGTACTTTACTTCTGAATACCATTTGCAGGGCACAATGTTTGTGTCCTTTCCTTTTTTTCACTTCTGCTCTTAAACTCAAAACACACAGTCAGCTGACACAGAGCCTGTTCACTGGCACTGATTGCTTGTTTAATATATTCACAAAGATATCTAGGCTGCATAGCTTAGGATCCTAAGTTGGGTTAGCCATAATCTTACAATTGGCGAGATCATAAGTTTGGCTCCACCATTTATATATATGTGCATGTGCCTTGGTGTGTATGTCTTTTTCTTCTACCCCCAAAACAAAAATCCAAAATTGTTGAGATATTAGCCAGTTTGCTAAGATCTAACCACAGTATTTCATGATTTCAGTTCTCCAATAATATATAAAAACCCTACAAAAGTTTTGTGTTACTGTTTTCGAAAGTACTGATAACCATTTACATATTTTGCAAAAGGATAAACGTTACAACTGCAGGAAGATTGACAAAAAACACAGAAAAATGGTTTGCAATAACTATGACTCTCTCAAAGCGGGTGCTACAAAAATACCCATTGAATGCCTGTAGCATGAGAGATGGCCGTCATGGGGATATGTTGGTGCTGAGTCTGTGCAATCTAGTGGAATATATAAAGTCATGTTCATCTTGTTAATGCAGTGAGATAGAGCAGTGTGAAAGTAAATTTTCAGCTCTTCAATCATATAACGTTATGGTATTCTAACAAATAGATGTTGACTGTATTCAATCCTCTTCACCTTAAAACTTGTTTAAATTGAAATACTTAATATTGTGGAAGTCAACTTGTTTCTGCTGTGACCAGTAACTTCCATTGTGGCAAAAGATAGTGGTTTAACGACAGTTATCACTGCATCAATTAGTAAATTAAAATCAATGGGACATTTTGAGTATTTTCTATTTTGTGTATTTCTTCCCAACATAAGCCCCGAACACAAAACCTTGTTATATTTTTTGTAACCCAGCCTTGCCATGTATGGAAAAACATTTTCAAAATCATTTGGATCATTGAGTAGCCATTAGGGAATCCCCAATTAAAATCAATGGGAAATATTGTCTCTGTTTTTATTCCATTAAAAATCCAAGCTTTTGTTTGTATTTCAGCATGTTTGTGGGTGATAGATCTATGTAATACTTTTACATAGCTTTATTTGTTTTCAAACAGATGTGTTGTATGTTCTTCATACAATGACACCCAGCAAGTCAGCATTGAGGTGGACACCACATTTTTAGATACAAATTATACCACCCGTAACATCATCCGCCTTCATGAATCCTTGAGCGTTACTGCCTTTCCCGATTGTCATGGCAGCCGATATGTCTCAGGTGTTGTGTGCCTGTTACTTGCTGAGAGGCTGGTGAGTTTAGTACAATACACAATCTTTATAAGGTGTGGCATCAAAGAATTCCTGACGCATGAAATGTACGAGATTATATCATCTTCGCTGAGAGAAGGGCTTGACATATACATGGCGAACTATGGTGACAACAGCCGGAAGTTATACATCAAGGACATTCTGCTTCTATTGAGCCATTTAGGATTGACGCTCAGCACTGAAACAGTACTGCCATCTGTGTCTATTGAATATCTTGCAACATGCATCTCTTGTGTGAAAGACCGACAGATTCTAGTGCTGATAAGATTACATGACTATAACATGTGGTGCATATGTCGTAACATTCAACATGGGAAGATAATTGTACTGGACTGTCAATCCCACAAAGTGTTCGACTGCTATCAGAGTAAGGAAATACAGTATGGAGGTGTGATATATACAATATCTCCAGAATATGATGCTATCATCAGCACACTTCAGGTGATGCAGAAATACAGCGGACCTTTCACAGGACCACACAACGCTGCTGTCGTAGAGGTTTGAATGAAAAACTGTTAAAATATTGATCCAAAGTCTGTGTTACCCTCTAGATTATCACTTCTCAACACTGATATTGTATTTCGGGGTTTTGAAAGAATTTTGGTTATCTGCAAACAATTGATGTGTACTAATTGCTGCACATAGCCACTTCTTTCAAATTAAACTGCATAATTTAAACATAGTACAAAATCCTGACAAATTCTTATGTACAAGCAATGAAAACTGCACAAATTAAAACACTTTTCATACTTGATATTTATGTATTTATACAAAGGTGTAATCATCATGATTTATGAAGCATCCATAGTGGGATGCTTGTTTGTTTTTAGGGAAGTTGAGAAAGAATCAGTCTGCTGGCTCCTGCATTTTCTATTGCTTATAGCTCAGCAACCACTGGGCAGATTCACTTCAAATGTAGCACATGTAAACAGTATCCCTGGGGAAAATTTCTGAATATGGTGTCGTGACATTTCAACCAACCAAAGAAGTCACATAACAAAAAACATGTTTTTCAAAGGATGTTCTTATCAGGATGATAAAATAAAAAAGCACTTCACCTATTTACAAGAAATTTGGCAAGTAGGTTTGTTATATAGATGTCTGGAAATCAACTTTTGGAAGAAATTTTTGACCCCCCCAGGGTATATGTAGAGTCTACTGGCAACTTTCCCAAAAATCGTTTTCCCACCATTTTTGGCCGCCATCTTGAATTTCTGTGTAAAACACAAAAATGCATTTATCTCTGAAATGGTACAAGATAGAGTGATTTTGACAAAATGTTCGACCCCCAGGGTATATGCAGAGTCTACTGGCATCTTTTTCCAAAAATAATTTTCCCACCATTTTTGGAGGTTATCTTCAATTTCTGTGTAAAACGCAGAAACACATTTATCTCAGAAATGGTGCGAGATAGAGCAATTTCAATGAAATTTTGACCTCTAAGATATACGCAGAGTCTACTTGTGACCTTTCCCATAAATCATTTGCCAGCCATGTTGGCGGCCATCTTGAATTTCCTCATAAAATGCAAAAACATATTTATCTCGGAAAAGGTGTGAGATAAAGTGATTTCGATAAAATTTTCAAAATTTTTGAAGTATGTTGTTCACCTCCTCTTAGTTCAGCTATAATATAGTTAAACTGTAGACCTATAGCTCATTGCAAAGCTGAGCAATAGCTACATTGAGGGTATCACTGTTGAGTAAATTACTTGTAACTTGAAAATTGTTGGATTTGGAGTATTTTGTTAACATATGTTTTTCACATACTTTTGAGTCAGCTAGAACACAGTAGACTTGTAGCTCATTGCATAGCTGAGCAATAGCTACTTTCAGATGAGTCCTTTTCTACTTTCACTTGTACTCTGAAGCTCAGAAGACAGAGTCAGCTGACACAGAGCCAATGATTGGCTCTGATTGCTTGATTTTGAAATAAGTATGTAAATTTTGGGAGAACTCTTTTTTAATACTTTTTGATACAGAAAAAATATTGGGTTGGAGTATTACAGTAACATCCTCCTTTTAAAGTTTCCTAATGTGTTTAGTTTTTATATTGTTGGCTTTTCAAGAAGTGGCTGCACAATTCACCTTGCAGTGAATAATCATCCCTTAATCTTATTCTAACACATTTTGTTCAATTATTTTATACATTTCTGATTGTGCTTGAATTATATTGTACTGTATGTACTTATATACTTTTGATTTTGTTCTGACAGCCTTTAATAAAGCAAAGTCTTATGTCTCTTATGTAATTAAAATTCATACTCGCATCACTTCGTTTTGCATTCTTAGAATATCCAATACAGAACTGTCCAATAGTTCATTAATTAAGTGTCCATGAAAAGGGCACTTATTTGTTTTTGCTTCAATTTCCTCACCGCCGTCACTGCATAATGATCTCTCCTTGAATATCTCCCTTATTATTGGAAGCTTTTTAGTCATATTTGTCAGTTATATACCTTATACAAATTTGAGCTTTAATCTTTATCAAGGTCACATGATCAAAAATTATTTTTGGGGGGTACACCCACCTGTCATCGCCACCCAGCAAAATGTGCTAACTGCAGAGGCTTGTAATTTTATAGACATGTTCATACTATCACAAACACGGCCTGATTAGATTTTGGGAGTGATCCGATGAAAATTGACTGATTTATGAGCGATTTTCTCACAGGTACCAACCAGAAAGCTTAAAATTCATGTTCGTAAGTATTGCATTTAGAGCCATAAAATGTATGGGGGCGTAGTAGGAAACCATATATAGAGAGTCTAAAAGCAAGTCAAATTCCACCCCCTAATCCCACTGTAGGGGTCAAACTGGGGTCATAAGATAGCCTTTAGAATGTATTAAGAGGTATTGGGAAACCATATGTGAAGAGTCTAGATAGCAAGTCAGATTTAAAAACATCCTCAAAAAACAAGGATGCAATAAAGTGCCTTCAAAGCTATATGAATGTTGTATTTATAGTTTCTAAAACAACAAGACCAAACCATTTTAAACCAAATTCAAGCAGGATATTTACAGGAATTCATCATTTTTAAATATTGTAAAAACTGCTTCAGCCAGAGATGAATTATACATATCATTGGTAAGGCCACTGAACACCACTGTTATTCCTTTTATTGCATTAAAATACATTAACATGCCTTGGAGAAAGAAAATGTTGAAAATTGAATTTGTCTTTTTTCAATTTCTTGCTTAGCACTGGAGTAAGCAACAATTCTTAAGTAACTTCACCAATTTCACCAATTCTCTTTCAATAGAGAAGGGCCACACCACTGCTACCTTCATTGTTGCTACCATTTTGGGGAGCTTGGATAACCTATGTGATGTTAAAATGTAAGATAGTATAAATGTTTTTCATTGCTTGTTCATTTAGCCCCCACGTTGCTAGTTCAGAGTTGTTAGCTTTGAGTGACACCAGGGCTGTATCGTCAATAATTTAGGGTGAGCCTTGGGCCCTTGAATCAGGACTGTTCACGGTTAAGTTGTAGCAGTGACTTTAAATATCTACTGTCTTTTCAGTGTTAATTTAATTAAATATAAGCATCTCATTGGCTCTGTGATGAAGTTGGGATTGCCGGATCACATAGTTATAATGCTAATGTATTACTGAATTAATAATTTAGATATTTTAACTCATCTTGAAACGAGGTTCTTGTATATAGTTGTTGGTCTAATTTGTCAACTAGTCTCTTAATTGTCATGTTTAACTATTATTATAATAATAATAACTAAGTGCAATTCTAACATGACAATTGCATTGAGGCAGGTGATTGGGCTGTGCAGCATGTGATTGTTAGCATTAGTCACTTTTTGTTTCAACTTATTGTGATAACTTGGAACCTGTATACGTTATTAACTTCAAATGTCATCATCACAAGTCAGGTTTTAAACCTTTCAATAAGTCAACACAATTCTGTCTATTTTTATACATGATATGTAACTTCTTATTAAATAAATCTTATTAACTATCTATATATAACAATAAATTACACAACAACTTCCTAATCTTATCTGTTCACATTAATTGTTGTATATTTGAATTGATAATGTATTATTGATCTATTACTTGCAATATTAATTTTGAACGTGATCTAGTAAGCTAAGTAGTAAATTCAGTATTTTTTATTATAATTAGAGTATAATGCTGATGCTGCAAGTTAGGTTGCTGATTATAATGATTAATTTTAGTCGTTTTAAATTTGTTATCTATACTCTCAGTAACAATATGTTTACGTCTTATAAGTTACATTTTTATACAATTTGTTATATTAACATTACTTATTTTTTGCAATGAAATATACACATTACATAAAAAGCAAGTTTGGCTTACTGTCTAAGGTGTCCCTAAAGTTCTATTTTCAACTAGTCCACTATGAGACGTGCTTCTCAGACACCCAATTTAGCCACACCAAGTGATCTTGGTTTTTGATGAGATCTCATAAAGATCCTCGATGGTGTCCACACTGTCTGGTGGTGAAAGCAGAAAGTTTAAAAATATAGCATAATTTTCAACCATTTAAGGCAGGATGAGATAAGAGATATAGTAGGTGATTATGTAATAGGGTAAATTTGGTCCCAGAATTGAAATTTATTATCTCCCGCCGGGCTTTAGCCCGGGAGGGAGATTATGAAATGATGCCCGTGTGTGCGTGCATGCGTTAGTTAGTCATGCAGATTTCTCCAAAACTACTACAGCTACAGATTTTTGTAAATTAATTGTCCCAATGAATTTTCACGCCCTCGAAAATTTTTTTTGGTTTTATGGACTTAGGCCTAAAGATAAGTGAGTAATAGCAATCTTAGCTACTTTGAGTAAAGGGCTCATAACTCAAAAACTATTGCAGTTACAACTTTTTCTTCAAATATGTTGTTCAGCTACTTTGTCCTTAGCTATAAGATGGTACATAGTTTGGGGTCCCATTGCATGCCATAAGTGAGTAATAGCTGTTTTCTTATTTGTAGCAAAATAATGACATAAGTAAATGTCAAATATCTTCAAAAGTATTAAAGTTAGGGAATTCTTTTCAAATATGTTGTTCATCTACTTTTTGATAAGCTATCACAAGTTTCAGATCTGTTGCACATTGGATAGCTGAGTAATAGCTACTTTTAAATTCTACAGTTGAGTAAATCCATTGTAACTCCAAAACTAGTGCAGTTAGAGTATTTTCCTAAAATATGTTGTTCAGCTACTTTGTCCTTAATTATGAGATGCCATATAGTTTGGGGTTCTATTGCATGCCGTAAATGAGTAATAGCTATTTCCTTATTTGAAGCAAAATAGCGACATGAGTAAATTTCAAATATCTTCACAGCCGAACACACTGGACAGCTGAGTAATAGCTACTTTGAAATTGTGATGGTTGAGTAAATCCATTGTAACTCAAAAACTACTGCAGTTACAGGATTTCCCTAAAATAATTTGTTCAGCTACTTTTTCCTTAACTATAAGATGACATTGTTTGGGGTTCCATTGCATGTCATAAGTGAGCAATAGCTATTTTCTTATTTGTAGCAAAATTATGATGGAAATAAATGTCAAATACCTTCACAAGTACCAAAGTTAGGCAAATCTTTTCATTTGTTATTCATCTAGTTTTTCAAAAGCTTACTTTTCTGTGTCCTTTATTTTTTGGTGCTTTTGCAGATGTAGGTCAATAGCTAAGTGAGTAGATAGTTGAGCAAGAGCTACTAAAATGAGTAAATGTCTTTTATCTCTAAAAGTATTATAGGTAGGCAATTTCTTCTAAATAGGTCATTCACCTACTTTTGGGTGATCTACCACATAGTGAAGTTGCACAACTGTAGCTCTTTGGATAGCTGAGTAATAGCTACCAAAATGAGTAATTGTCTTTTATTATATATTAAAATTACTGTAATGGTATTTTAGTTCTGTGTTGATGTTGATACTTCCTGATGCCACAGTATTCATAAAGGACACATATCTATGCAACTCCTCCTAGGCTCCTTGGCAAATGGTAAAACTGCGCATGTGTGAAAAATTTCTCTTCAGACACTTTGGACCATGAGCTAAACCATGAGTTCAAATTTTATCATTTTTTCAACGTTGTGTTCAGTTAAATTGCTTGAACTCTAACATAATGTGACTGTTTCATATTACTGTAGACACCCAGCCAGTTCCTCATTTAATTTATTAAGGAGCCTGTCACGATCACTTATTTTTTTTCACATAGGTTAAACTGATCACAACCCGTACCGGTCTCCCATGAATAACTTCTTTGGCTTTGGAATTTTTCCCTTCCCATCTTTCTTTCAAACTAGAGGATATTTTTGGGGATACTTTGAGCAGACCTTAGATTCAGCTTAAGATACCCTTAAGCATTTTTCAAAAACATTCCGTCACTACATTTTGGATAAAAAGACTCACCTGAGCTACAAAATTTTGCAGTACATTCTAGAACTAAATCCACATGCCAGAAAGTTTATTTTGATCAATGGGACAGTAGATACCTAAATTAGAGGGAAATGATTTTCATATTTTTTTCTTAAATGGGTACTTTGTATCTCAAAAATGTTCTAGATTTCGACATTTTGTTGGAACAATTTATTCAGCTACTTTTTGATGATCTTTCACATACCTAAGTTTCCGCTTTGTATGTACAACCATAAGGTCACCTAAATGTCAAAAATGAGCTTTTAAACCTCCAGTTCACTTAGTCTTTTTAAACAAACTTGGCACATATTGTAAGATTTGTCAAATGAATGCCCTAACTTTATGGGGAACTTAAATGGTAAATTTTAATGGAGGTATGATCTCCATAAAGTCATAAAATTGGAATAAAAACCCCTATTTTAAAATCTAATTTGTCACTGATATTGAAGTAGATCACATATCATAAAATTGGACTAAAAGCCTGTTTTAAAATCTAACCTGTCACTGATATTGAAGTACATTTAAATATTAACAATCATAAGGTTAAAAGTTAAAGTAGGAGATTAGCTCCAAGCCCAATAAGTATTTAATTTTTAAAAAAAATTAAAGTTTGTTAGTGCATATATAAAGGTTTATAAAATTGACATCTTATTTTATGGTCACCTTTGGTTTTTAGCCTCCATCTATCTTATTGTTCAACTGGCCTCGGTTAAACTTTGCACACTTTTAAAGGATGACAAAAGGGATAGTCTTACTTTCTGGCCAACTTGAAGTTCCAATACTAGTGCAACTAACATCAGTTTAACTTGACATATCTAATCTAATCTACTGCTGTGCAGGCGCAATATCAGTGTGCTAGTTATCAGGAATGTCGAGGGGTGTTCAAGGACAGTGATCCAGAGTTGTGGATGTGACCAAGAGGGAAGGAGATTAAGTTGGGAAACTGGAACTGAAGAGGTGGGTCTTGCGGTGCTTCCTTAAAGATGCAACAGAGGGACTTTTTCTTAATTGGAAGGGGAAAGAGTTCCAAAGAACTGGGGCATAGTGACTGAAAGAATTGGAAAAGTGTTTGATTTATGATCTCTACGGTTGAAAGTGGGGTAACTTGAGTTTGGGGGTGCTTTGCTGTGTATTTCTGGAAGAGGAGTAGGGATGAATTAATAAAGTAAACTGGTTGGTCTTGGTTGAGAATTGTGTATGTGATGAGGCCTATTTTAAATTATACCCTGAACCTAACTGAGAGCCAATGTAGTTTTTTTAGTTGAGGGGTAATGTAAGAGCATTTAGAGGAACGGGTGACAACCCTGCAGAATGAGTTTTGGACTAACTGTAATCTCCTTAACTCAAAATCAGTGAGTGATAAGAACAGGGAATTGCAATAGTCCAGTCTGCTGCTCACCAAAGTATTTGCTAAAAGAGCTGATGTTTTAAGGTCTAGAATGGGCTGGAATCTGTAGAGGTCTCTCGCATGAACTCTGGTGGACTTTTGGACGTGGTTACCTCGGCTCTACTTTACTTGCGTGTAGAGCCATGGCAAGACCCCACATAGAACTGGAGATTTACATAAAACACATATTCCATACAAATGTGTACAAACAACTGTTCCCACAATTACTTTGTTATATTTCCTCCAACAATCAGTCAACATGCAAACATAGTTAACTAAAAATAAAAGACATTTCCTCATTTTATATGTTTTTTTGACCATTTCTCTAAAAATTTTAAAATGTTCTTTTATTATAAAAGTTGTGTAAAATAGCATGTATTTTATACACATGCTGTATTTACTGTGTCCTTAGCTTAATATAAATTGTTTTTAACTACATTATACCATTTCCAGTCATTTCATCAAGTTTTATTCAACGGAAAAGGATTTTATGCAAATCTCCAGTTTTATATGGGGTCATGCCACGGCTCTACACGCAAGTAACGTAGAGCTGAGGTAACCACGTCTAGTGGACTTTATGACCTGTGACACATGGTCTGAGTAAGTGAAATTGGAATCGGAACACCATTCCAAGGTTCTTGACACTTTGTGCTGGTGAGACCTGATTCCCAAGAATATTGATTGGAAAGTGAGGAAGGAGTTGTTTACGGTTGTTTTTGGAGCCTATCAGAATAAACTCAGTTTTGTCAGCGTTCAGTTTTAATTTATTTGTAAACATGAAATTTTGAATGTCGTTTAGGCAGTTCTTAATTTTTCATATAGAGTGAGAGAAATTCACTCGTGAGAGTGAATGATTTGAGCTGATTGGGTAAGTGTAGAAAGAGAAAATAATTGGACCAAGGATGGAGCCCTGGGGGATCCCATACTGGAGGGCAGTGGGATGTGAGAGTGTGCTACCTACCTTGACCGAGTGAACCAGCTAGTTGTGTGCTATTGCTAGTGCGAGTGCTAGTTGACTGATTCCATAGTAAACATTAAATCTGTCACAGCAGAGAGATCCAGAAGGGTAAGAGCTGTGACAGACCGTTTGGCATTATTGAGAAAAATACCACTGTGAATATTAAGGAGGGCACTATCATTAGATGGTGTTTTCTATAACCTGATTGGAAGGCAGTCATAAGGCTGGCTTCATCGAGGTGAGTTTTTAGCTGGAATGCTACAACCCTTTCAAGTATCTTTGAAATAAAGTTTAGATTAGAGACAGGCCTATAATTTTTGAAAACTGTCTGTCTAAAGATGATTTTTTGAGGATTGTAGTAACATGGGCAAGTTGAAAGAATTAGGACACTTACCTTGTTCAAGAGAGGCGTTAATTATTGAAGTGATGGGGGTGATAAGAATATCCATATAATCAAGAACAAGAAAAGTGGGCTAAGGGTCAAGGGAACATGATTTACCTGGGAGGTTTCATAATGATTTTGGTAACTGGATCCTTGGTTACAGTAGAGAAAATTGAAAACATGGGGGAGAGTCTGGGGATGTGTTGAGAATTTGGGTAAGTAGGGAAAGTTGAGCGTATTTTTTTCAATTTTTTTCTCTGAAGAACTCCACAAATCTGTTAGCCAAAAGCTGAGGGGGATTTATCAATGGGAACATTTTGGCTGGTGGTGTATGTAACACATCACCTAGGACTTGCCAAAATGTTCGTGGGTTGTGGCAATTGTCCTGAATTTTTGCTTTAAGGAATTCTGATTTGACCTTCATGCAGATTATATTGTACTGGTGGACTTTCTGCATGTATTAGGATCTATTGGAGGTAGATTTATTTCTGCGCCAAATGCGTTCAAACAAACACCTGGTCTCTATTGCCACAATTACAGTTTTGTTAAACCATCCAGGGATCTACTTTGTCATGGTGTGTTTGGTATGAGGTGGTGAATATCAATAAGAGTGGACAAGGTAGTGTAATATTGTTTGTACAGCATATCGGCATTGTTGGACGGATTTGTAATTAGTTCAGTAGCAAGGAGATTTGTTTTCATTTTTTCATTCTCAATTTTATGGTATTTACGAAAGGTAAGAGTAGCAATAGTTTGGGATCTAGGGTTGAGAGATTTAGGGTGAAACTAACTGAAAAATGGTTGGAAAAAGTATCAATGGTATGGACATTTGAAATATTGTCATTGTTGGATTTGGTCAAAACCAGGTCAAGAATATGTTCATGAATGTGAGTTGGGAAGGTATCTTTCCGAATTAAATCAAATGAATCAATCAGTGAGTTTTTGAGTTTGAGCTGGTTGTTTCAAGGTGAAAATTGAAGTCACCCATGATCACCAGAGTTTCAATGGTATGATGAATATCTTCCAAAAGTGACTGAAACTGTTCGAAAAAATGTTAGAGTACTGAAGTATGGTGGTCTGTATATATTCAAAAAAATAAAAGAATTCTTTGTGTAGGGATATCTTGAGAAAATTTTCAAAGGTGGTGCAGGTCTTTGTAGGAACAATGGAAGGGTCCAATCTATTTTTGACATAAACCCAGGCCTTCGCAGCAGCGTACCTGCCGTGGCTGTTGGTAAAGGTTATAACCTAGTTGGGTTATTTTAGAAATATTCCCACTCATTGTGTCTGATCTGATCCAAGACATGGACATGGCAAAGAGATCAGTGTTATTGTCAGAAATAAATTTTGAAATGGCAGGGTGTTTATGATGTATTGGTCTGATATTAGCATAGGTGACCTTCAGACACTTCAGTGGTCCTGGGTTTGGGTTGATATCACCAGCAAGCCAGAGTAGGATGAAAAGGTGGCAAGGTGACAGAGCTGGTGGAATTGATATTGAGGATTTTATGCTGAAATGTAAACAGAAGGTGGTGATGGGGGGGGAGGTTGAAGGAGTAGAAACTGACAACATCAGGACATTAAATGCTTGAGTTAATTTTGGTGCTGGTATGCAGCAATAACTGGTTGGATTGCCAAGAAGATATGAAGGAAAATCATACTTGAGAACTTGGGGTGTTAAAAGTTTGGAACTGAACATAGAGTTAGTGGAAATGTGTGGTTAGTTGGTGTATATTGTAAAAACTTATAGTCCCCGATAATGGGGAATGTGAGCGATAAATGGGGATCAAGCAATAGAATGGGCAGGTTTGGTGTGTAATTATCAAATAGTTTATGAAAAGGGGAGTATTAAGAGGGAAAATATTGTTTGTGTTTTCAACAATGGTAGGAAGGCAGACGTAGGGTGAGTATAATGAAGATATTGGGTATATCGGTAAAGAATTTGGAAAACAAGATACTTCCCCAATGGACACATGCCATGTAACAATTAAGCTTACCCAACGGAAGATTTCTATGATCTTTTTAATTAAAGTTCCTGCATTTAAAAGGCTATCGTCATTTTAACATGTATGTAATTTTTGTCCCCACCTGATTTAGTTTGGACTTTTTAAAACCACACCTGGCACATATATACTAACAAAATTTTGTTAACTTAATGTCCTAGTGTTGATGAAGTTATGGCATCTTCGAAGGAAAACAATTAGATACTTAGCACCCACTTTTGTGGTTATTAACATTCAGTTTATTCAATTTATTAAGATTCAATTGATTCCCTTCTTGTGGAATTATGCGGATATAACTTGTCCATTTTGGGCAAAAACGTTTCTTTTAAGTTAAATTTACAAGAGTTATAAGATATTACTGGCAGTTTACTTGCCCATTTTTTATATGTTTATTTGTTGCTTTTTTGTTACTCATGACTTCTAAATTAACATTAATTCATCCCTACTTATTTGTATAGACTATATAAATCGGCCAGCATATAGACTTAACTTCTTACAGAAGATAAGATGACTAAACAACAATTTGTATTGTACAGTTTTTCTTGTAAAATGGTTTATATATCTCTGGCTAATAAAAACTGAATATGATATCTTGACACCAGTAAATTTTCACTTTGATGCAATCACAAGTGATTTGTGAGTATTTTAATATCTCTCTATATATTAGACTCACCATTATTATCCCTGTTTACAGTGGATTTATTAATAAGAGGATACCCAGTTTGTAGGTATCTGCATGTCATATGTTTCTCTTTAAAAAAGTTGGAAGGGTCTGCACCCAGAAATGAAAAATAAAATTAATGAAAATCAAAAAGTGGGAACTTTCCGACCCTACGCCTTTGGGGGTGAGAACCTTTCTGGGTGGGATCTTCTTGGGTGGGAATTTTCCAGGTGGGAGCCTCTTATTATGGCAACTGCTACAGTTTTTAAATAACCCTCTTTCCGATCAGGTAAAACACAATAAGGTTTACATCACCAAATCAAACGCACCAAGTTTCTCGTTGAATGTTCACATTTGGCAATCATTTCTAAGACTCAAATTCAGTTTCCCAAGATAAAGATCATGCCTTACAAAAGGGCTAAAGGTCAGAGGTCAAAAGAGGTTTATGAGAAGTTGAAAGGTGAAATACGTTTGAGGCATTTATTTACAAGTTAGTAGGTATGTACAGGGTTAAAACTTTAAAATTTCAGGGCTTTGAAGATTTTAAAAGCACCAAGCCCAACTAAAGGTGAGGAGGAATGCAAGATGCAAAGGTAAGGGAAACAATGGAAGGGGCCTGAGAAGCATTCTGAAGGTAGGTCCAAACTGCCGAACTTCTCCACAAGCCATGGGCCATGATATGTTGGAGCTGGACATTGTTATCATAAGCTACCGTGGCCCCTGACCTTCTAAAGGTGTGGAAACCATGGCCGTCGAGGGGAATGGCTAGGTGAGTTAAGGCCTCCCTTAAGCCATCCCTAAGGGTAGTATCAATAACTGGATGGTGAGGATGACGGGGGAGGTGGGTGAGAGGGGCCTAGAGTCAAATAACTTATGAAGGGCCCTAACAGGGCAAATAATATGGTTGGTAAGGGCTGGAATCTGGACCAAAAGATGGGAGGAATTGTCCTGAAGGGTTTTTGTCCATTTAAGAAGTATATGAGCTCCTGAAGAATGAAAAATGACATCCTGTCTAAGGAAATGCCTATTACTGTCAAATTTGAATCTTGAATGGGGGGGCCACATTTGACATTCTGAGGAAAGCAAAGAATGCGACAAGAAAAGCTGCTCTATAGAGAGGGGGGTCATCTAGAATACTACAGGTGGAGGATATTAATGCAAGTGTCTTGATGTCAAAATTGCCCCTGGGGGTGGGATTGAAAGAGGATTTGATTGAAATACTCCTGAGATATGACTGGATCAAATGATAACTGAAGATGGCTTGGTCCCAGTTGTACTGTCTAGCTGAAGATTTTAGTCAGTACAGGTAGTTGAGAATAATTTTGTAAGATAAATTGTGGACAGAAAGGTCCATAGGAAGTGACATAAACACCAAGAATGACAGATAAGTCTTTATGTGTGTCAGATGAGCTTTCCTGGTGGAGGGTCTGCATGCAGTTCTTGTCCTCTGAAGAGCAGCTGTGATGAGACGGGAGGAAGGAAGGTTCGAAGTATGTGTGCTATGTCCAGATCAATATCATAATGAGCTGTTAACAGCCATATATTTCTAACACATAAAGCCAAAAAAGGGGTCTTTAGTTTTCCCGGTCTTGACTACAAAGACCACCCTTAAGTGATCACAAAAACTGTGATGTTAGAATGATACCAAAAACAAGCTAGTGGGGGTTAGCTTGTCACAATTGAGGGCAAGTCCCAGTTAAGCCAACAGGTCACAATCAAATTGAAACTTATCTTCAGCCTTAGCTTTAGGGACAACCGCAATGTAATCATCAATGTAGCAGTGGAGTTTAATGTCAGCCTTAGCTACAATATGGGCTATTGCGTCTGACAAAATCTGGAATGCTGCAGATCTGTGCATCCAGCTGAATGCAACCGCCAGATCCGCATAATAGTCGCCATTCCACTTAATCCCAAACTTTAAGCTGTCCACAGGATCTACCCTTAGGTTACAAAAAGCGTGAGCTACATCAATCTTGAATAGAATGCAGTCATCCGTGCAGCGAGTTATATCCTCTGCAATATGATCTATATTGGGAAATTTCAACACAAAAGCAGAGTCATCAAACCTGTTTGCATCTACGTGTGAATTAACAGAATGACCACGAGGATATGAAAGATCTAATATAACTTGTCTACTACCATTTTCTTTGGGGCGAGTCATCAGAGGAGAACAATCGTAGTGATGGTGGACAATACTGTGTACAGGGCCTAATAAAGCACCAAATGATTTTTTTTGTCAATGTACTTTGGTACTTAGTAGTTTCTTTGGTACATAATTCTTCAGCATTTTTAAGTGAAAGTGGGTAACCGAATTTGATGTGTTGTAAAACTCACTTATCCGAATAACCCTGAAGATGGGTTTCCCGAGCTTTTATATTCAAACCAGATTAAATGGGTATCCTAGCAGCTTTATAATTGGGTACATGAGTACTTCTGATAATATCAGTAATGGCCATAAGTTGTTCGATCGAAGTGATAGCTACAGGCTGTCTATCAGGGCCAATGAATTCAAACTCAGTATCCTCTTGGGCCAAATAACTTGTAAGTTTGTTGGGATAATTGAAATCATGGTTCGGCGTCACATGTCTCTGTTAGTTGGACTAGATTCATCATTTGAGCCCCAATTGGGCTGGTGAACCAGTCGAATGTCATGTTCAGTATATGCAATGCTTGTAACACAAGTATCTAAACTTATTTTTCCATGAAATTGCTCATTGGACAAAGGCCTAACATCCATCCCTGAGGCAGGGGGTTTTGACTTTAGAATAGAACTTTCAGCGCCATCTATCAAATTATCAATAATGTTAACCATGTACTTTACATAGGAGCAACCATAATACTGTATACTTCTGCAGTCTTTGCAATAATTATCGTATACCAGACCAGGGTCAGAATTCGAACCCAGGTCCAAACCGAGGCCAGTGGGGCCCACCGGCATCACATATAACAAGCAAGTGTTTATAATAGTGAGTATACCTTCAGGCAAGTGACCACAGGTGATCAGACTACTGTCCCCTTCCCAAGAATTATGATTCCACAAATAAAGCCCAGTTAAGTGGAGTTCATCTCTATCTTGGAGATATACAATAGGAACCCAATTTCCATCATAAAAACAAGAAAAATTGACACTCATGGTACAGGGTTACGAATTGCCTGGTTCGAACTCGACCCCTTACAAGTATAAACTTACTGAACCACCTCATGGTCATCACTGTTGCTTAATACAGCTGTATGGGAATGGAAATTCTCATGAGTATACACCCTTACAATTGATTGTGTATATGAGATATCACTATCAAACCATGACCAGTTATCATGACAACTAGTGTCATCCTCGACAGAGGATACAACAGAACCAGCCTGGGGATCATATTCAAACCCAGGACCAGCAGAATTAAAAAAATCACTATCAGTCACTGGATAAAAATTTTCATTATCATATGAGTCTGTTGAATAGCTCTGCACATTACAAGTATCATAGGGGCCACGGTGGCAGAGTGATAACACTTTGGCCTCCCACCTCTGAGGCCGGGGTTCGATCCCCGTCAAGGCCTTATGTGGGAAAGCTGGTAGTTGCTTGCCGTTGGTCGGCAGTTTACAGTACGGAACCCTAGCAAACTCTATGTACTGGTTTCCTCTGCCCTTCCAACTACCCATCGTGATATGACCTATACAGTGTTGAAAGCGACGTAAAACCCCAAATAAATAAATAAATAAAATACAAGTATCATAATTAAAGCAAATGTCATTCTGATTGTAATCACTCTGAATCATAGTTATCTCATTACTGTCATCTCCTATAAAGTCACTAATTTTGCTAATATAGGGTTATTACATAATTGTTCATTGTCTCTTATTTCAGGTACAACTACTTGCCCCCCCCCCCCCACCCCCACCCCCCACCCCACCCCACCAAGGTGTCAGAGAAGGGGAGTATTGGTCGACCGAGTCCCTATTTCGATACTGGTGTCTTCTGATCCTGAGTACGACTCGAGATGTGTAAGAAGCACCTAGATTCTGGGTGCATCAAAGAACGTCCCTGCTTGTAGAAGCTAGCACAAAAATGCTTGTACCATCGGTGGTGTCCCTCACTTGTACAGGTACCCTCATTGAAAAAATGACATATCCTTATCTTCGGACTTGACACATTCTGACTGTTAAAAACTGCCACCTGGGAGTTGCTGATTCGATTTAGTGACCATTAAGTAGAGTCAGCCGAGCCCAGTCTACCCTCTTCAATATCAGTCATCGAGACGGCCCATGCTGCCCGAACCGCCTGCCAAGGTAGAGATACTGCATCCCTCATGGCTAAAACTATCTGGGTTAAAACTTGTCTTAGGAGAGTTGTGTCTTCAATTAACAATGCATTGGAGAGTTGGCCAGCCACCCATTCTACAAAGTTAAGTTCATCATATGTGGGCCTTTTGGCATGAGAGGCAGATACAAGGCCCTCATTGGGCCACCTAAGATGAGGACTAGCCAGGGTGGTGTCAGTGGTATTGTACCTTCCAGATTTTAATCTATTAACTTGGCCCTTACCTGGCAAAGCGTCCTGAACTGCCTGTTGGTCATAGGAAGCCAGTAACTGTGTCACTACTGAAGAGATACTGGGGATGGACCTGAGAACATCAACTCCAAGCACCACAGCATCCCTGGTTATGGTGTTGTGAGCTGGCTGCTGCCTGACAGGCCTGGGCGGTACAGAATCTCCTTTCCCTACAGTCGACACACCAGCCACTGTGTGCTGTGAGAGGAGTTGGGGCATCACTGATTGTGGTACAGCTACGGAAGAGCTACAATAATTGAGAGTAGGAGACGTCAGAGGAGTAGACCTCATTCTACCATTACGCTCAAGTTGATCAATGCGCTTGGATAGTTCTTTATTAGAGGCGTCAATTTGGCTCAACATGGTCAATATGGCTTGTCCCGTTGATGCTGATATACTAGGTTGTTCAGAAGTCGACAGTGCACTTACAGGTACTGAATCTGATGCTTGAGGTTGAAGGTAGGAACCGTCATTTTCCACTGAAACTGACTTCTTTTTGCTACTAGCCTTCTTCATGGATGAGCGAACTTTATCTGAAGCTCTTGTTTTCCTTTTCCCTTCTGTGGCTGGGGATTTCTTCCTGATAGAAGGCATGGCTAATATCAAAATATAAACTAAAAAGAATAAAATTTTCTTGCTACTTCTTGTTTATTCGATTCCTGAATTTAAAATGGCCCTCCAAATTCAAAGTGAGACCAATAAGCTGAACCCCAATGTACCTGATTGGAAAACCCCTGATAGGTTAAAGGTCACTTAAGTTGAATGCAGATTTAAGGTCGTGAGGAAACTGAGGCAGCAGGCCCCTATCAGGCCGTGCTGGGCACAGCCACAACACTACTTGTTACATTCTGAGTTATATACTGGCCATATAAATTTTTATCTCTTTGATAAATCACAGAACTTTTGTAATCATCCATATCACCAGGTGTAAACTATTCAGGATTTTACAAAACTTGCTTACGGAATTTCAGTAATGCTCACAATGATGAACTAGTTTTGTACCAATATGGATTTATTAATCCTACATGGAACAATAGCACTCGGACACTGCATACATCTGCAAAGGCTGAGCACCTCTTATATAGTTTATGAATGCAATGATAAAAATCCTTGAATTCATGTATCCAGACGGTGATCTGAATCACCAACAAAACTGAATCATTTGTTCGTTAGTTGTGCTATAGTCAACCTTTTTTCAAAATGTGTTTTTAACAAAAAATATTCATATTTGTTTCAGTTATTTGACACACAATGTCATACTAGCTGTGGATTTCTAAGACACTGTTCTTTATTGAGATTTCCTCATTACAGTGTGGAACGTCCAGATCGTCACAGTTCTGTGGCCTTGAATAGACCTTTTTCTTGTCCATAATTTTCTCTGCTCTAAAGGTTAGCTCTGAAACGTTGGTTCACCTTTTCACCCAGCTTTTCCTTAACTGGTGGTCCCAAGTCATCACCGTCATGAAAGCAATCTTCAATTAGGCAATAGCATGCAGATTGGCAGAGGGGTCATCCACAGCTTTGGGGGTACTTGAAAAAGATCAGAAATGTCATCCATATTAGAAGTTTTACACACTTTGGGTGGGGGTTCTTCAATTTCAGACTCAGAGTCAGAAGAAATTTCAGCCCATTTTAACCCCATGGATGTCTGCATTTTTAGCATAACTTTGAGCATTGCAGACATATTTTCTTAGATGCTTCCCAGACCAGAAGTTTCTGGAATCTCACATTGGGCAGACACACTGCCTGAGGTTCATGGCTGTGCCATAGCACTGTCATTAGATGCTTTTTCGACAGACTGAGTGCCACATACTTCACTGGCCTTTTTGATTGTCCTTTGATGTCACTAGCCTCCATAGCTTTTGCACTTTATTTGTAATACTTTATTTGTACTGTATCAGACTTTCGGCTCAAATAATAACTTCAATTAATTTTTGTCCATTTCTAGGTGAAATAATTTTAGTAGAGTATCCTTTTATCTGAATTCCTGGAAATTAGCACTAGATTGAAACAATCGTCTCCTTTTAAACACAAAACCACACACACTAGATATAAAACATAATGTCTACACTAAGCAACAGCATTCCTTGAACTGAGTGATAAGCAGGCCTGCATCTCATGTAAATGCTTTGTTGCATAGTATGTGTATGAGATAAAACATTAATCCCATGTGTCCATTGAGGAAGAGAAAAAAATTTTGAATTGAAATCATAGTCTTTCAGTTAGGCTGCTAATTTATGTTACATTCTTTAAAAAATTCACACAATAAATATGGAGAGTAATATTGGTTTATATTTTGCATTAAAGATTATTAGTGCAGGTCATGTTTAATGTAATAAAATTAAACCAATAAAAATGCCTTCGTCCAATTTTGCACAGAAAGTTTCACATTGCTGTTGGACTAGGCTTGTAAGCCCTTCATTGCTTCTTGTTGAATGTAGGTTTTGAAGGAGCTTATGTCTGAAATACAAGATTATAGACCTTCTCCATAGAAGACCATTTTATAATCAAAACAAACCACGGACCTATATGGATTTGTTTTGATAGGATTCATACACACGCCAAGTGTGAGTGAGCATCGCAAGCAGAGCCCTAAGTGTGTATTTGTCCTCGCGTACAAAAGTTCAGGTGACTGAATCTCACAATTTACAAGTGGATTTTCTTTCCTAGCACAAATTAATATCATCTTTGAAATCATATGTAGAAGACTGCAAAGACCAATCAAGATTCTTAGGGCCATACTTCCCTAACCAAGGTGCACAAGATTTTTATGAAACTTTAAAAAGTAATATCTCAATTGAGGAACTACGAGGGAAAACCAATGGGAAAAAGACCTAAATATTTCCATCGATCATATCTTCTGGAGGCAAATACACAAAATTGCTTCTATATAATCCAAGACAAGACATTAATTTGGTTTCAACATAAAATTATCTATAGATTGACACTTCTTTATAAAATAATACTGGTAGACCCACATTTATGTAATTTCTGTAATTTAAAAGATGAAACTATTTATCATTTATTTGTTGGGTGTGAAAAAACATCCAAGTTTTGGAAGACCATATGAACTTGGTTAATGAAAAAGGGAAATATAAACTTTGATTTAAGTCCAAGCATTCTACTTTTTGGTAATTGGCATTTAGAACAAGGACAAAATAAATAATATAATTAGCATTTTAGCTAAAATATATATTTTCAAGTGCTCAAAGAAAAAGCAAGAACTAAACATACTTCAGTATCAGAATTATATGACTAAAATATATACTGAGCAAAAATATCTATTCCAAGGTGAAACACAAAACACTAATTTTTTTAAATCATCATCCATGTTTACTTTGCTTACTGTAAATGATTGATAAGTGAAGATAAGGCATGAAACAGCATATGTATTTTGTATAGGTCATGCTACTAAATATAATTTAGCTACTAAATATAATTTAGAAATACCTAGCTTATATTGTATCTGGTTTTTAATTAGTGCAATTTAAAGACTGTACCGTATATCTATAGTTAATCTGTACAAGACAAAACTAGACTGTCTAACCTTTTAATTTGTACTGTGTACAAGAAATATTGTAAACTCCTGGTGGGAGGTTACCACCTTCACCTCCCCAGGATTACAGTGGTTGTTAAAAAGGGCGAATATAGAGAACATGAGACAAAAAAAAACAATATTTAAATAGAGAGCTGTATAGAAGTCAGTATATTACTAAAGTCCACATGCGTAATGAAACAATTTAATTTCACAAATTAACAAAGTTCTGATAATCTAAAAGTCAGCCAGGCGTGGATGGACAGGTTGATACTAATGAATTGTACATGAAGAGCAAAATTTAGTTTACAGGATTCTAATAAAGCATTCGATGAGGTAATGATTAAATTACTTGCTTTCTCGGGATGAACAAATACTTAGGAACAGGTTTCTAAGTAAAGCATTGTGACTTCATCATAAAACCTGTATTTACTGAAACAGTTATAGATGCAAATCAAAAAGGAGAAGAAATTAGTTTACGTTTTACATGAAAGAAACAGTACAAGCATTTAATTGTTAATGAAGTAAGTACTGCCCAAGCACCCAAGTAGGGAAGTAGTCATAGATAATATCATATAAATCCTGTCTAAAGGTTTAGATAAGTGGAGAAGGGAGGTCTGAATTGCTAGCAATGTAACGCCAATACAGCTCCAAGTACCCTGGGACATGATTTGGTGAATTGGTATTCCATGGTGAAAGGACCAGGTACAGCTTGCCTTTCAAAAAGCATGAAATGTGAACGTTGGTTGAATATTTAATTTTTAAGAAATTTGGTTCAATTGTTTCCTAGAAACTTAGTCTGTAACGGAACTAATTTTTGGTTTGATCGAGGAATGAGAAATAATCATTGTTTTTGTCAGCGGAGTACTGTTGGTACTACCTCCTATATAACCACGGCATGTGTTACCTTCTGTGGTATTTCAATGTGAGAAAGTGATTTGCAAAGTTTAAATTTTAATTGCCTGCCCATCCTCTTTCCCAGTTATATTATGGGTATATCTATGTGTTTGATTTTATTCTAGCTTATGTGAGATTTTGTTTTCGTTGTTTCGGGGCTTTTGGTACCCTTGTTTTAGTACTGCTTATTGTAAATACATGTAACTCTAACGGGATAGAAATTAATAAAACATAGATTTCCCAGCTTGTGTAATCATTTTATTTACTTCTTTGCGGCTTCAGAAATGACTGAGAAATAATCATTGTTTTTTGTCAGCGTGGTATTGTTGGTACATAGCCCCAGGGGAGGAGCCCAAAATGGAAATATAAATAGTTTTGACATTTTTCCCATCTTGCAATGTTTGACCATTTCAATATAATCACCAAAAACTTTCTGATGACCAAAAATGACATTATCTCTAGCCAAATGTCTTGTAATATCAAAGGAGGCAATAGTATGAGGAAGAATATTTGAAATTCTTAGGAAAGAAGAAAAAACACAATAAATATAAAGTTTTGAAAATCAATACATGTGGGAATGAAGATAGAAGAAGTCAAACATCTGATAAAGTGTCTATATCTATAAGAGACCTTGTATCCGGAGAGAGCCGAGAATTGTTTCTGATAGACTTAGGAAATAGAGGGATTCTGTTATCATTAAAAGACAATACACGATAGATATCATTTCTTGATTTACAGAAATGATATAAGCAATATTCATATGCGAATAACCATTTTGTATTAAGTACAGGTTTTCCTGGTGTATAGTCTAACGGCAAAGAGGAACCTTTGTGAAGCCTCTCTGGTCAAAGGCACCAATTGTCGCAGCTACAGTCTTAGCCCCCCCCCCCCCCCCCCCCCTCCCCCCACTCTATAATGTTTATCCAGATGCCATGCTTATGACAAGTGGTGAATGATTAACAGGCTATTAAAATCTGATAATGTGTGTTTTGTTTTTGTTCAGTCCTGAAGCTTTGCAGGTTATTTTATACATTCATATTGCCCCCACGAAAGTGATTTTGTTTGTAAGTATATTTGTCTGTTTAACTGTTTGTCTGTCTGTCTGTCTGTGGTCATTATAACGTCAAAGGTAATGAAAGAATTTTCATGAAATATTTTAAATAACTAGGGCCTGGTCAAAAGAAAAAAATGTATACTTTTTGGGAAAGATTCAGATCATATTCTGGACCCAAAATAATGTAATAAAAGGACCCCTGCCAGAGGTTTGTGTTCTATGACTGCTTCCAATTCAAAAGTTTGTTACAGAGAATGATGGTGTTATTAGGATATACATTATTTATTTGTATCCACCAGATAGCATCCGATGGATACTATGGATTTCACTTCATTACACCGCCACAGTGTGTAGAGAGATTTCACCGTTACTGCTCTAATGAACAAATATTATAGCTAGACTTCTCAAATTTGCAGGAATTATTCAAAACCATAAAATCTTGCCTGGAAATATTTTGGTCTCATTTTGAAAAACAAGATGGCCACCACGGGCATTATTTTTTGTCAGTCATGAAAAGTGCTTATATCTCCCTTATTATTGGTCCTAGAAGTTTTTATATGAAGCCAGCCTATAGGAAATCATGGGCTGGGAATCTTGTGATGTGGTCAGATGAGACCTTGGGCCCCCTTCTTCAAGGTCAAACAAGGATAGCCAAATTTTAAGTTCTTATAACTTGCTTATTATTGGTCCTAGAGGTTTCAATTTTAAACCAACCTATAAAAAATCAGGGGCTAGAAATCTTGTGGTCAGATTTGACCCTGGGTTCTTCCCTCACGGTCGAATGATTATAGTCAATTTTAAAATTTCTTTTATCTCACTTATTGGCATGAATGTATCAATAGCTAAATAATTAAATAATCATAAATAATAATAAAAATAAATACTTACTTCAAATTTACTTCATTGAGGCATCGGCAATAAATAAATGAATATATATTTTTAAGACGGTCTATTATAAATATAAATAAAAGTATACATATATCAAAGGGTCTATTATCAATATAAGCCAAAGCAAGACTACATATAATTTTTTCAAACCATAAATTCATAAATGATTAAAATAAAATAATACAGTAATACAGACCGCAATGACCTGAATAAAAATCAATGTTATTACATTAATCATATGTCCAATTCTTACTGACCTTCACGCTTGCTCACTTACAGCATTGTCTGGGTATAGTCCCCTTCTGGAACAGACTCCAGACTGTCTTATTTTCCAAACAAACAATGTACCCTTCTACTTCATTGAAACATTGAATGATGTTTTAGAACTTGTATAGAACAGTGGCCACATAATAGCATGTTCTGTTTTCAGTCTTCACACAGAAGGCCTATTTTTTCAAGTCCACTAATTTCTTAAAAATATACAGATGAAAACTGTTTTCTGTCTCATTAATATAATGTTATATTATGTTTCTGTATATCTTCAAAGTATGTAACAGACTGATTTTCAATAACACAGTCAGCATAGGGTGTACTTGCTTGATAGATGGATTTTAGTGATAGACAAATTTCCTATCAATGTTCTATAGCACGTTATTGAAATTACATCCCTACAGGTGCTAAAACAGTTAAAAGAGATGCCTCAGTTGTTACACTTCATCTGTATTACATATACATCAGATCAGTTTGGCTTGACAATTGGAGTTATGGCGCCTAGCTTCAGTTGTGCTTTCCAAATATTAATGTTCTGATAAACATGAAAGCTGACATGTTTTATTAAATCATGATGTTGTAAAATAATTTTCACATTTCTTATATCCTACGAAAATTGTGATGTCACCTTGTATGTTTCAATTTTCAGCCATTGTTTTCTTATTTATTGCACCATAGGTTGTTTGTTACCACTACTAATGCATTTTATTACACATTGAATGAATGCTTTATGTCGTCTTACATCTTCGTAATTCTATGGTGTTGTTGCAGATATTCCTTTGTATGTTTATGATGTGATCTAAGGTCTTGTTTTATCATTATATTTGACATTGATTCTTATATAATCCACTGCTTTATTTCATACTATAATTGCCATAGGCAATATCTTCTTAAACAGTTGTTCCTACTAAATGCAATTAACAGAGGGTCATAACACATGCCTTTAACAGACGCTTTTTAATGACATGTCTCTTGCTTTGCACTGAGCATATTAACTCGGCTATTGCTCATTTATTGTTTATTCACACCTTTTTGGGCCTCTTTGCCTTAACAGTGTCCACATGATGGATAGCATTTTTATAATTGATACCTTATTATTAACATAATTATGCACATCATATTGCTTCTTTAGTACCAGCATTACTTATGTTGCTTTCCCCTTTAATCGATTATTTACCCCAATGTGTAATGGTGAATAACGTTAAGTCAAAATCAGTAGAATTAAATCTAAAACAAGATTATTTGGTTTCTGAAATATAATAGTTCATGCGTCCCAAGATTATTAAATTTGTTTCTATCAAGTTTGTGTTAACCATACTTTTAACCTTTGTCATTTGTCCAAACAAAACCATAGTGCTTGATTGTAAACAATTATAAAGAAAATATGTATAAAATGTCTAATTTCACAATGTTCTCTACTAGTACAGTTGGTTAAAGTATTTGTTTCAAGTTATTCTAAATTTACTTGTACATCATATTGTTTGTTTGCCAGATAACTGCTTTAAGATGAGTACTACAAATATTCATACACAATGATGCAACTTATCGTCTTTTAGGATTAATATGTAACAAGGTTTCCAAGTTAAAAATTGAGAAACTTAAGTGTTTAGAGTTTATAGCATTGTTATATGTAGCAAATTTAAAATGCTTTTTGTGGCAGCGTGGACGTGCCATCTCTTAGCCCCGCTGTGTAATGGTGAAGAATTTAGATGAAACAGTTTAATTATTAATTAATAAAACACAGGCAAAGTGCCTCAGTAAATTAACTCTCCTTGGACTTAACAGTAGAAATCAATAGTCTCATAGCACACCACCTCTAATAATAGCCTCAGCCAATCCCCGCTTCTGTGAGATAGACCTATTAGAAATAAACCCAGTAATTGGTGACATATAATATGTGTTAGTGTACAGTGTCTAGTATAAGAACTTCAGCCTTGAGCTGAAGAGAGATCAGGACAATAACAAGTGAAAGAACATGAAATAGTATGCAGAGGGGGAGAGCTTAGTTTGCTCTCTCACTCGTGAGAATGTGTTGAATTGTAATTCTGACTTGTGTTTATTGAACTAGAATAAATTGTGAAAGAGTTATCAAGTGTTTTGCTTCTGTCTTTGTGGCGATCCTAGACCTCTCAATAGTTGCAGCCAAGCGAGTACAGACAGAAGTGGACATAGTGGAGATCTGGTAATCCACAGCTGCCCCAAGGCACTGCTGGAGTCCACCTCAAAACTCCCCCAAAAATAACATTTGGACAATAAATGACATTTTATTGCGCTACAATAGCTTACCATGTGGAACTGAATGCTAATCTTGGAGGCTGCAGATCTATGGCCATTGTCCAAGAAAAATAGACGTTTAGTGTTTCTTGTAGCCTCAGGTTGTACTCTTGTGGAACCCTTCTCAACTCGTCCTGCTTTTCTTGTTGGCCGTGTGACTTGGAAGTGTTTTATTTTACTGTCATATTTTCTACTATTTCTCAGTTTATGCATATTGTTGGCTGTTCCCACTTGGTTATTTTGTGTCACTAATGTTATAAAATATTCTGTAAAACTTCCGACTTGACAGGATAAGTATTTCTTTAGTTTTTAGTGTTTTTGTGAGTTTCTTGGATCAGGCTTCAACATCTCTCATTTACTGCATTAAAAATGTCCTCCAATCCCCAAACATCGTGCAAAGACAAACCTAGATCCTTAAAGTGTCTTCCTTTTGATAATCACAACTACTGTCCTTCCTGTCGAGAAGCGAATAGAGGAGATGACTCCTGTGTTACTCTCGAATCTCCATGTGAGATCTGTGCTAGCTTATCGGAAGAACAAATTTTAAAGATAACAAGCAGGAAACATTATGTCAGGAACAGAAATCAGACACTTCCTAAGATGATGACATCGATCTGCTAGGTGACGAAGAGGTAGAGTCGTTTACCGGATCTAATGCAGACCTTGAGGGTGCTGCCGACTGTTTATTTGCCTCTCCCCCAAGTCCTCAACCCTTGCGTTTCGAGTCATTGTCACTTAAAACTCCAGTAAAATCTACCAGTCCCTACCCCAGGTACAGCTTTACAACAGAAATCGAGTCTAAGCTAAAAAAATCTCTGGGTTCTCAAATTAACATTGAATTACAACAACAAATGGGGGTGTTCCAGTTTTCTATGTTACAGGGCATGAAGTCTCTCTGAGACGAATTCCAGGCTTTCAAAAAGACGTCTACAGATGTGGAGGTGGATCAGACCTCCACTTCAGCCTCTAAGCCTGGTACTAGCAAAAAGACTGAGAACCTAGACCCTAAACCCCCTCCGAGAAATCAACCAGCACCTCACTCGGATGAGACTATGGAGGTGGACATATATGATCCCTCCCTTCCTCCTCGTCTCAGAGGTGACCTATCAATGCATGAATCTGATCCAAGATATGTTTTGGACCAACACTCTGATCAGTCCAAGGAACCCTTTCGGAAGGTCTTGGCCAGACCTAAAACATGCAGATAAGAGAAAGCACAAGGTTAGGGCCAGATATGTTTCTCAGTCATCATCTTCAGAGGAGGATCAGTCCTCTGTACCTAGATGAAGGTCTTCTAAGCCCTCTAGGGCCCCTTCTGATCAAAACCAACCTCAACACGATCCAGACCCACTTTTCTATAGGGAAGTAGCTATGGCTGACTTACCCTCTCAATATGATTAGGAAATGGATACCTTTAGGCGTATTTTGGACCTCCCTGACCCCAGGGAAAAATGCCCAGGTCTTCCATTTCTCTTCTTCGAGACTTGAGCACCATAAATGAGACTCAGACTTTTTTTCTAAACATTCATTCTGTTCTATTACTTCAAAATCCCCCAAAAATTGACCAGTCTCAGGTGTAATCCCTCCACTGAGTGGTTGGATTCAGCATTCAGTTCCACATGGTAAGCTATTGTAGCGCAATAAAATTGAAAATTTTAATTACTTAAATGTTGCTTTTATAAGCTACAAGCTTACCATGTGGAACTGAAGAGAGTCCCACCCTGCTTGCCCATTGTATTACAGCTGAGGGGTATGGTTAGAAATTGCAACGAGAAAAGGAGGATGAGTTGAGAAGAGTTCCACGAGAGTACAACCTGTGGCTACGGCGAACACTAAACGTCTATTTTTAGACCTGCAACCTCTGAGATTAGCATTCAGTTCCACATGGTAAGCTTTTTAAGCTTCATTTAAGTAATTAAAATTTTCAGTTTTCTATTTCTGCCAAATTGAAGCTGGTGGCCAAAATTGAGAAAACCATTATTTTTCAGAGGTGATGTGCGAGTAGTGTATTCAGTACCAAGGAGGTCAAAAATTTGCCTAAAATCTATCTTATTCTTTCTAAGATATATGAAATTTTCCACTTCTGCCAAAATTCCAAAAAAGTCCTAGAGAAGTAGTCCTTATTATCCGGGGGTGTAAATTTAATTGAAATAGCTCCATCTCTTACAGTTTTCGAGATAAGTGACATTCTCTATTTCCGCTAAAATTCAACATGGTAGCAAAAATTTAGAAAAGCCTAAATTCTTCAGAGGTTCTAGAGGAGTAGTCAGCTGTAATTTGCCCAAAATTGCTCTATCTCTTATGGTTTTTGATAAATTTCCGCCAAAATTCAGAAAAGTCTAAATTTTTCATAGGTGTTAGAGGAGTAGTCCTTAGTACCCTTTAGGTCCCAAAATTGGCCTAAAATCACTCTATCTTTTCTAAAGATACTTACCTGATTTGGCTGATTTTAAGGTCGCTTAACACGACTATCTAACTTTTGAAGTTATAAAGCCAATTTTCATGTTTCAATAACATACTGAACCTATGTAAGGTCCTCAGTGTGAGTAAATATACACAATATGTGCCCAAAAGGATCAATTGCAGCATGTTTTTTAATTATCTATAATCAATCAGCTCCCAATCGGTCAATTTTAGCCCGATGGATCTGAAATTTGACTGGCACCTAGATCTCAATGTTAGGAAAGCACTTGCTAAATCTTGTGGATCTTTAGATAGTAGTTCCAGAGAAAATCTGGTGAACATGATGTACATGTGACCTTGATAAAGGTCAAAGGTCAAATTTGTACCTGTCAAAAATTTTCCCAAACCTTTAGATTTTAATTGCCAAAATCTTTTTGATAGACCTTATATTAAAGGAGATATTCAACTTACAAAATATTATGGAGGTGACTACGTGGTGGCGTAGGCTGTCTGAATATAGGGTGACACTAATAAGTGTTTCCTTTTCAAATACACTGAATAAAGACTCATGTTTATTTGTAGTTAATTTATGCAATATCATTTGCAAACATATGAAGTACAGGATTCCCCCCCCCCCCCCCCAAAAAAAAAAAAAAAAAAAAAAATTTTTTTGGTTCATTCAATTATTGTTGCAAAACCTATTTAATACTATAGGGTGCAAAAAAAGATTAAACAGTTGAAACGTGTTATGTTCAAGCTAAATCTTCAACTTTGGTACCTAACTCATTATCATTAAATAAATAAAAGAAAAACTATTAAAGGCAATGTAACATATGATAAATGCTTAGTAGTGGGACTGTGAACATTATGCAGTACATAATTTTGTATTTTTTACTTCATTATGTGACGTAACAATGACATATCCTGTAAACAAAATCTATTTTGTTCACACTTTAAGACAAAAAAGAGCATCAAAGTGATATTTTTGTCCAATACGGGCAATATCACATCATATTGCCCTCTAATACTGCAATCTGGCTGAAACACACTTGAATTTTAATTGAAGTACAATGTCACAGTATGAGTCAATTTAAAAGCTAAATTTTCGCAAGGTTTGTAGCGTTATATTGGATGCATTAGCACACCATATAACACTTACATTTTGCCTTAAATATGGACAAAAATTCTGCCACTTTGGCTTAAAAAAAGTTACACATGTGACAGTTTGTTTGATAGGTGATAATTACATTATAGTAGATTTTACTTGCATTCCTAATTATTACCAATTTAAACCATATTTATCAACCAGTAACAGCTTCAGATAAAAAAATGATTACCAGATATACAGCAACACCAGACAAGGATGGGTGTGTGGTATATTTTCCATTTTGGTATACCACCAATGCATTCCTATCCCTGGATGCTGATAATGTTTTTATGTGTTGGCCTATCCTCAATTAAATAGGCCTACCAATATTAATCTAATGATAAGTTGTCAATCCTGCTAACCCACTAGGCCACTGACAAATGGTATTGAAGTAAAATAGTCTTGATATCGAATACTGCTACTGCACCCTCCCATCCCATATATAAATAAATACAAGACTTTACAAATAATAAACTATTGCATACAAATATTGTTAATAAATACAAGGCCATGTTTCGTGATTAGTGAGTGCATACATATGTGATGGTAAAAACTTTAATCTGGTAGAATTTGAAATTCTACTGGGGCAAGTTTAGCTTGGTAAAAACCCCAAGTGATGACAGATGACAGGAATTTTAAAACTGTGTAGTTTACTGTGTTTATATTGCGAAATTACAATGCAAACAGTTATTAACCACCTGATTTTTCTGATTGGATGACAAGTTTCGCTTGGTAGAAGCTTCAATTGGGTTTTCAACGAAGTTCAACTTTAGCTTGACATTGAAAATCTACTGTCAGAAAATGTTAGTTTCTACTGACAGAAAGTCCAGTTGGAGTTTACGCCAAGCTAAATATAAAAGATAATACTTGGTATGGAGATTGGTTGAGGTTTAGACGTGCTACGTGGCTTTGGTGCAATGCTTGACCATTGCTTTGCCAAAATGTTTTCTGCTGCCAAATTTGAGTCATAGAATATTTCAATTTTGCTTTTATTCCTGAGAATAAATCAAGTGATATGTTTAGAGACTGGGGACAAGCTAGGATTTTTGATTTGGTACACACTGATTTTTCAGAAAGTTGTGGTTATATGCAATATATCTTAGGTGATAGGGTATTGTATATCTCATTTATGATTTTACTAACAAAATGATATGCCTGGGCTTACTAACTTATACATAAGCTATGCCCCTGAGAGTGGTAATACTTGCATTCACAATTATTTTGGTTAGGGATGTCTTATTTTTATATCAATGGGAAGCTGTATTTTGCAACAACCATGTATTGACTTTTCTGATTTAAGCAAGACTTCTTTCCTTACCTCATTGATGGGAAACCTTGCCTAAATAAGTTTAGTTGATGGTAACTTTTTCTTATGGCAACTTTTATGTATGATTGAGGACCTATGAAATGGGAGGTGAGCGTGTGACTACCATGCAACTGAGCCCCTTTGAGATTCAACAACACTACTTCATGTATTTATTGTTAATTTTTACTATTCAGCCTTTCGTTCACAGTTATTCATTTGTTCGGCAGCCATATTGGATTTTTGACTGGACTATAAATGATCTGAACTTATTAATGAAACAAGATTTTTAAGAACAATAGGTTTAATATAGTTTATTTAAGTTTCTGACAAAATATTGACCTTGACATGTGTGCTCATCAAACACAAGCCCGTTACTTATGTAACACAACAATTTTGCACGGTCCTTCAAGCTTTCCACAATCCACTTCCAGTAACATCAAGGTCTCAATAATTACCCAGTGGCTTTTGCCAACTTGGTAGATAAATCCACCATACTCTACATGACTGGCTTGATTTCTGTCACAGGTGGTGTGTGAATGACTGTCATATATTATCACATTGCGAGTCCCAAGGAAGTTTATGATTCCCCACACTTTGTAGTTATGCCATCTGAAGAACAAAATAATTTCTTCTTTTTGCAAACTCATAATCTTATATGCCAAAGTGTTTATCAGACCTGCTGAATTTACTTCCAGTTCTTCTTTAATATTGTATTCTAAGTGACTATTAATCATTGTAATATCACTGGCATCTAGCTTTACTGCCTGCTCACCATAGTTAGCGCAATACATATTGATGCCATCTTGAATGGAACTTGACAACATCTGGTATACCGGTACAGGTAGGGTTGCACTGGCTGGGTTGTCATCAATGAATGACTTAAGATGACAGTATGGATTTTTCAAAATCTTGTCAGCTAAACTTAATGCAATCAAACCACAAGCATTTGGCTGTGGGCTGTAGTTGGGCATCCCAGTGGCAGAAAGACTCTTGTGCAGCTTAAAAACAAACTTTGTTGTAGATCCAGTCAGGAAGTAATTGTCATCCACTGAACAAACCACACGTAATAATTCACCATATCTTACAGTCCAATCTAGTTTCCTGTAAAAATTAGGATAAAAATGAGAGAAACAACAATAATCATGAAACTACAAACATCTGGTAACCTCACCATCTATCTGGGGAGGAGAAATTCTGGATATATCTCACAAGCTTTTTTATTTTAAGCTAGCTGACTGTTGGGAAAAACTGATTCATAATACTAAGACTGGAAACATTTATTGGATCGACAGACAACAGAGCAACTGATATTATTTTCTTTTATATTGCAAGACTTATTTGTATTTTATTTGTGAAAATGACACCAAAATGTTAATATAACAAATATAACGCATTAATTCTTGAAAAAATCCAGTGTAGAAATATAAAAATATCTGCTTATTTGTAATTTAATTTTCATTGATTATTACTCAAAAGATTGTCTTGCATAACCTGCAATTTATATATTCTACACGTGCCCTGGCTTTTTATGTGCTGTCCACTCCGCTTTTAAGACAAATCTGATTCTAATGTCTAATGTTTACCCTGGATATCATAGATGTTGAATATGTGTTCCCCGCTCAACATTTTAAGTCATCTATTGTTTATATGGGTGGCTTACAGAATTGCCGCCACGGAGATGATGTTTTCAAATCTTCTCACAATGTACACAGATTTTAATTGAATTTTTGTTTCTTTTCATTCCAGCTGTGTACATAATGCATCCTATTTTTATCAAATTATGGTCCTAACCAGCTTCCCCCTCCCTTCCCTGTTATTTTACTTTGCTTTGCAGACTCTCTGGGTATTATCACCCACCAAACAGGAATTATCTGTTCAATCTCTCTTGTGTATCTGTGTTTCCTTTAAGTGTATTAATTATTCCTGGTTTTCTATTGATTGCCCTTATTTTTTATTGTAAACCTGTATGTACTCTGTTATTTTTTCTACTTAGTTTAGGCTCCTGTTGTATTGTTTGTAAGAGATTGCTTTCAGCAGGCTTAGTTGGGTAACATTGGGTGCCCTTGGGTCGTCCATGGGACGAATTGACTAAGGCTTGATTGTCATATACTGATAAGACTGAATTTTAAGGCCTAAACTGGTGAGACTCCCCACAGGCCTTTTTCTTTTAGTTCAAGGTTGGCGGTGTGTGCACACTTTCCTTGCTCAGAAATGTACTCTTTATATTACAGTTTTGTTGATGTTTTCAATTGTCCAAAATTCAAATTATACTCAATGGAGAGGGAAATTGTCAAGGACTTGTGCATTATTTGCTCTTGAAGTCCCTTTTCTCTACCATGGTTTGTGTGGTTCAATACATGGGTGTTCTGTTTCTCACAGTTTTCAAAACCATGGCATCAATATTTAAGAAAAAAAAGAAATATATAAGCATTATTAGTGATTAGTGTACTTCTCAATTCTCTCTGTTATTAGTTGTAATAAAACATTATTTGTCTCCCACCATCTGCTGCTAGCACTCAGTGGTTAGCCAGTTTGGCTCTCAGTCCATTGGTGGTGGGAACAAATCTAACTCATGATATCCTATGCGATGCAATGAGGGTGTGTTCTGCGACCTGCTCAAAGGGACCTAGTACCGCCATATTGTGTTGGTCAGGACTAAATTTGCAGACTTTGAAAACTTAGATAAATCAGCGTAATTAATATAATTTATATTTCCACACAACACCATTTGGACATTTGTAAATCATAATTTCAGCCTATTTGAAAACAACTGCTGCAACAAAAGTAATTAAGACAGATACATATTCCCCAAATATAGTCAAAACCTGTTCCTCAAACTATTAAAGAGCCACAGAGTACTATGAGTCATAATATTTTTGATAATAATATTAATAATTACCCATCATCAAGCTAAGGCCGTGGTTATAAAAGATATCAGAATAAAAATAAAAATATTAGCTGAACCTTAGAATAAACTTTCTGCAAACCAGTCTACATTTTTTTTACAAATTTGTTATCCGTTTTACACTTTCATTGAAAATACTATTTTAAAACTTCACAATTGCATAACATCATCCCCCAGTTAGGTTCTAACAAGATAACCTTTACCTCGCCAAGGCTTCCTTCTCTTCCTTTAATTCATTGTAAGCATTTTCCATGTCCACCCTCTCAAACCATCGTCTGGCAGATATTATGGCTTGTCTCTCTGCCTCACAGCACATGCATTCAATCCCATTGCAACTACACATCTGTTAGGACATATGGGAAAAGTCATAGACCATGTATTCAATTTGATGACAACCACAGGTGTAAAGTAATACTGGAAACTATGAAAGGACAAGTATTCAAGGTCATTACAATTACACACCTTAAAGGATACAAAAAATTGAAAGACCATGTGTTCAATACTATTACAATTACACCCATGAAATGGCATGAACAAGTCAAACACCATGTATTCAGTGTAACAGACTGTAGAGAAAGTCACAGACTGTGCATTCAGCGAAATTGTAAGCCACTCTTTTAACTGTAACACCTGTAATTATATGGAGACAATTGAAAACCATGGATTCAGCGTGATTGTAACTAGACATCTCAAATGGTATGGAAAAAGTCATAGACATTGCATTTGATGTAATTGTATGGAATCAATCATAGACCATGTATTCAATGTGATTGCAACCATACATCTGAAATGATATGGAAAAAGCCAAGGTGATTTCTTCAGATCTCTTTCAACAATTATGGCTATGAGAACAAGCTCTCGTGATTCCTCTATACTGTTATAACTTGGACTGGAATTCATTATAAATATGATAAGCAAGCAATAATTTTTGTATTCACCACAGCCACTTACTGAATAATAAGTGTGACATATTATTTAAGTGTTCATAAATAATTCAGAAATTTATTATTACATGTAATGAAAAACAAATGACACTGTACTATTTCAGCCATTTTAATGCAAGCAGTTGAAGTGAATCAACAAAAGAGCCAAGATAGTACCCCAATAACAAGTTTAAGTACTTGTCCCAGCTTTAAATAGTAACTACATGACAAAAACCGGATCATGTTTTTGTAACCATATGGTGATCCAGGTGAATTTTAGAAAATTCAATCAAATCTATTTTTTTTTATTTCTTTCAGGAAGATCCAACCAGTAATAGTTGCATAATCCTGCTAACAAACAGACCGACAGACCAACAAACAATCAGTCAAGGAAATAATACCTCTTTTGCGGAGGTAATTAATTACAAATTCGTCTTACCTTCCATTTACCTTTTGGGTCACTGGCATCACCTTTGCCCTGAAGGAGAAAAAGAGAAGACAGGCAATGTAATGTAATAAGTATCAAATGCCTGTCATGTTGCAGAATCTAAGGTGCTAGAATCATAAAGGCAGAAGAATAAAGCCCCATTTCCACATGTTCGGATCTGGCATCTGGCATCCGGTATGCGGATCTGGTATCCGGTTATAGAGTTTCCATATGTACAGACATAATAGACAAGGTACAGACTTTTTGCAGTTGTTTCAGTCCTCATTTAATGATCAGAATTGGGAGACATGATAAAATACATCATTATGACATCAGTTTATTCAGAGGCAGATACAGGATTTTCTGAAAGGGGGGGGGGGGACATGGCTTGTCTGGGGCCTTAATATTTCATACGCGGATACTTTGTAATGGGTAATTTCATAGGAATTGCCAATTAAATTGAAAAAGGCCCTAGTAGAAAAAACCTCTATAAAACCCAAATTAAAAATCATGAAATGATACATAAGACAACTTTTCAATTTCTTATAAACAATCTATAACGCTGAACCACGTTTTAAAATACACAAGCAATGTGTAACATAGATATAATATAATAACAGAAGGGTCAGGTGAATAATATAGGTAATATGGGTAACTGTATCCCATAAAAGTCAAAGTTTTAGAGATTTTGGTATTTTTCAAACCCACTTTGGATTTTTTTTTTCTACAAGGGGTTTCTATTACTGTGGATTTTCTGCATTTTTCTGGCTTTTTTCCTGTATGTATTTTTTTGTACTTTTGATTGCCAGACACATGTAACCGTTATTTGTATCTGTTATATATTTTTATTAACAGTTTTATTAACAGTACCTTTTACACGAAATATACCTCAAATGGCTACTGTAATTAACGGTTGTAGGACTGTAAAAACATTACAGAAACATACATATATAGATCTTAATTTGTACACCATAATAATTCCTTTTTGAACTATTTATTTTAAAATAACAGATACTTTCATACTTTTCCTTTGTAAGAAGTTGATAAAATTTAATGAAACTTTTTCAGAATTTTAATTTTTCAGTTTAATTTTGTAAAAGGTACTGTTAATAAAACTGATTATCAGTTAAAATTTTGATTAAAAACAGAGTGAACTATTAAATTATTAATTTTGGATAAAATAGAAAAAAGTGATTCCATTCTGTGAGTTATATACCTGTTGTTTAAACATGCCCCATTAAATTGATTAGGTTTACAAAGCAAGTTATCAACAAGACATATAATCCTCAGTTTGTTTGAACATCAGACCTAACTGAGTACAAACACAAAGGAGCCTAATCCCCTTTGTGTTTCTGTAAGTTAGACAATGACACAGGTGTAATAGCTGTCACTTCAAACATGCACTCTGGTGAGAGGGTACAGAGGCAGAGGGGTGGGGTATGGGGATGTGGAGGAGATGAGAAAACCCCCCATGACAAAGGTTTCATACTCTGAAAGGGGGGGGGGGCGTGCGTGCTCCACCCCCCCCCCCCCCCCCCCCACCCCACCCCACCCCACCCCCGATTTGCCTCTGTTGTTGATTTTCCCATGCGGCATACGGCTATTCAAAGTCCTAGAAGCCTGATGGGTTCCGCATGAAGTATAAGTACAGTTTCCGCCTACCGCACACGCACATATAGAAACACCTCTTACATTTTTATTGCAAGGTTAAAATAGCCGCATATCGCATGCCGTATACCACATGCCGGGTCACGTGCATATGGAAATGGTGCTTAAAGCAGAACTGAGAGACATGGCAGGGCGATACCATGTACGCCACAGACTGGAAGGCTATTGGAGGGTAGGGCTTTTCTGAAGAGGTAAGGTTTCAGTTTGCATCTAAAAGAAGAAAGAGAAGCAGCTGTTTGGATTTCCTAGGGAGGACCATATATCCCTGTTGTGTATTAACATAAGGTACTCATAAGGTACCCCCAGATAAGTGTCTCACCTGTTTGGTGTTTCGGTTTAGATTTAGAGATTTTGGAATTTATTTGAAATATTGAAAACTATTGGGTTAAAAATTCCAAAAGATGATTCTCTTTGTTGTTTTAGTCACGTGAGGTACATATTTAAAGATTTTCCTGATATCTGGATTAACTGCTTATGATTCAATTTATCTCTATCACCTCAACTCCTATCATAATTTGATATTTTTAAAGGGATCATTCCATTTCCACAGATGGTCTGGAAGCAGTCCAGTAGATTAGGTTTTTTATTGCAAAGCTTGTGGTTTGAGAGCCTTGCATCCAGATTTTATCTATTTTTTATTTTTATAAACCCTCGGAGGTCTGGTATCAATGCTACCCCAGGCATCAAGGTAGTGCTCCAGGATTTGTTGCCATATCTGTGGTTATATGCGATGGGCTAAATGCCCCTGTCCTTCAGCTACCTGAAGATTCGTATTGCACCTTGTGACACAGTGGTACAACGTCCATTACCTTGAGTATTTCATGGAAGTTTTAAAATTTCCTCCTATTAGTTCGGTACTGTGGGCATGCGCAGAAAATTTCATGCATGTGCACATTAATTTCTCACAATGGTAACCGAAGGTGTGGTCCATGGTGTACATAAGGTTGTGATTCGGTGTAATACAGCAACACAAGATGAATTAAGGTATCGGACAGTCTGTCCGCTGTTTCAGGACAATCCAAAATTGTGTTAGATTGGATCTCCCATTTTAGAAACAGAATTCTGTCATTGAAGTAATGATAACTTGCAGTGGGATTCTCTGAAGATAAGAGTACATAATTTCCTTTGGTGTATGAAAGCAGATGCTTTAACTTCCTTCTTCTGTGCAATACTTGTTTACTGAAATCACATATACATTAGGTGTAACTATGTGGTATTGTTGACTCTTCATGGTTAATATATTAGATTTAGTTGTGTGGTACAGTTATAACCACTGTTTTAATATGGTTTAACCACTGTTTTCAGTATAATAATATATCAGCACAACTTGGTAATACAACAATGTTCCAATATAGTTTAACCATTGCAAAATTGTGTCAATTAGGTCTGCCACTTTAGAAACAGAATCCGGTCACTGAAGTAATGATAACTTGCAGGGGGATTCTTAGAAGACAAGAGGAACAAATTTCTTTTGGGGTGTAAAGCAGATACCCTAACCACCTTCTTCGATACAATACCAGGGGTCGATTTCACAAAGGGACTTAAGTCCAGATTTAGACTTAAATCTAAGACTTTGGTCTTAAATGTTGTCAAAAGAATGTTGAGTCTGTTGTCTTAACTTTAAGTCTGGGAGGTAGTGGGCTTAAATTTTGTAAAGAGGACTTAAATACGGCCGCCATAAACTTTTCTCCACTTCCAAATTTGAAATGGCTGTAAATAAAGTATAATTATACAGAACACCTTACTGAAGTAGTCTTTTGGAAGTTTATATGATGTAACAAGGTTTTCTATTTCAAAACAGCACTTATCCTCAGATAAAATGCATCAAATGAAGGATATAAAAGGTCATATGACACAGAAAACCACAGTAGTCTTTGGGAAGTTTATATGTGGCAATAAGGTGTTCCATTTCAAAACAGCCCTTACCCTTAGATAAAATACGTCAAATGAAGGATATATATAGATATAAAAGGTCACATGACACAGAAAAACCACTGTGGTTATTTGATAAGCTTGGACTTAGCTAAGGCACCTTTGTGAAATCCATTTTAAGTCCCAGACCTAGCTAAGACCAAAGTCTCTGACTTAGCCAATAAAAGGACTTAGTTTAAGTCTATTAGTGAAATCGGCCCCTGGTTACTCAAATAGTACAGATACTAGGTGTAACCATGTGGTATTGTTGACTATTCGTGGTCAACATACTAGGTACAGTTGTGCGGTAGTTATAACCTCTGTTTCAATATGGTTTATCCACTGTTTCAGTATACTCCAAAAGTGTGTCAATTAGATCTCTCACTTTAGAAACAGAATCCTGTCACTGAAGACATGATAACTTGCGGTAGAATTCTCTGAAGATAAGAGAACCAAATTTCTTTTGGTCTTCTGTACAATACTTGTCTACTCAAACTACACATATATTAGGTCCTTGTTTTCTGTACTTGACAAATAAGTGGCACGTCGGAAAATAATTGTGTCAATTTTGTTTCCAGATTTTTTCCAAGATGGTGACTTAATTTCATTGATTTCTGTGTGTGACGTAATTTCATAAGCTTGTAACCGCACAAGGTTATGTGCCACGTAATTTGCTTCCCTTGTGGATTTATTAATTAATAAAGTGTGTTATACATATCAGAACAGAGTTCTTAAGAGACTGTAGATTATTTTTAGAAACTGTGTCATTTTTTGAAAAAAACCCAAGTGTACAATGACCAGCCTTTTTTCATCCCCTGTCATAAATGTTTTTGAAGTAATGAACACAATCCTCCAAAGTTTTATGTACGTGTGTTTTATAAGCTATTTAACTTGTGGGTTTATTGGTTGTTGGGCCAATAAAGTTTGTAATATATATCATTACCCAGTTCATTCAGTACTGTAGATGATTAAAACCAGTGTATTTATCTTTAATGACTTGCATAATTCCCAATTAAGTTAAAAGAAATACTTGTAAAAAACCTAGTTCAAACTCTGTTCACAAACAAAACTCCCCCCTAATTGCTTTTTCCCCTATTGATTAATTATGTTGCATATTTTTTCAAGGAACGTTTTGTGAAACGTTCACAAACTCTGTAATAAATGCATATGCCCCAAATGTGGATACACTGCAATATTTCCAGAATATAGAGAGTCATATTACATCACCAGAAACAGATTACATGTTATTAAGTGGAGACCTAAGTCTTATACTAGAGTCTAACTAGACCCCAAATTAGATTGTGATAACTATAAATATATTAATAACCCAGGAGAACAGTAAGAAATCATAGAGAAACAAAACTTGATGTGATGTATACAGAAAATTAAATCCCGTAAAAAATGATACACCTGGGGCCGATTTCACTAAAGGACTTAAACTAAGTCCCTTTATTGGCTAAGTCAGGGACTTAAATCTAAGACTTTGGTCTTAACTACTTCTGGGACTTAAAATGGATTTCACAAAGGTGCCTTAGCTAAGTCCAAGCTTATCAAATAACCACAGTGGTTTTTCTGTGTCATGTGACCTTTTATATCTATTCAAAATAAAATATTGGTGCTATATATCCTTCATTTGACGTATTTTATCTAAGGGTAAGGGCTGTTTTGAAATGGAAAACCTTATTGCCACATATAAACTACTTTTATATCCTTCATTTGATGCATTTTATCTGAGGATAAGTGCTGTTTTGAAATAAAAAACCTTGTTATATCATATAAACTTCCAAAAGACTACTTTAGTAAGGTGTTCTGTATAATTAGACTTAATTTACAGCCATTTCAAATTTTGAAGTGGAGAAAAGGTTATGGCGGCCATATTTAAGTCCTCTTTACAAAATTTAAGCCCACTACCTCCCAGGCTTAAAGTTAAGTCCACTGACTTAGCAAAACCATGGACTTATCCCCTTTGTGAAATCCACTAAGTCTAGGCCCGCTGACTTAGCACATTTTTGCCAGAATTTAAGACCAAAGTCTTAAACTTAAGCCCAAAATTAGGCTTAAGTCCCTTCATGAAATCGGCCCCTGAAGAAGATAATTTTTTGCAATTTCAAAAGAGGAAATGGTGTCTGGTAACTAACTGTTCCATTATAAAAGACAAAGAGTATCTTAAACAAATGAATAGGGCAATAGATGGTGAAACATCTAGAAATAATATGGAATTAAATGAAAGCGATATGAGAGGTAATGACAACATTAGCTATAGTCTATTTCTAGAAAATATTATTACTCTGATTAAGAGGTGAAGCAATTAAATACTATACCAATAAGAAAATGAATGGTCAAAGAAAGAGGAAGAATTAATCAATGAAATTGTAGAAGTAGAAACAAACAATATTAATGATTTAAAAATGATCGAAAACAAAAAGAATGAATGAGAAAAACTTAGGGAGAACAAAATGAACGGTGTCAGAATTAGATCTAGGGCAAACTGGCTAAAAGACGGAGAAAAGGCATCTAAACTTTTCTGCAATTTAGAAAAAACATAATTATACAGAAAAAAAAACATAAACAGACTGAAAATTCAAAATGGAACTAACATTTACGATCAGAAATCAATACTAACAGGAATTAAAAAGTTCTATAAAAGGTTTTTTGCCCACTGATCACTTGCCTGCCAAAAGGGCAAAACCAAGAGAATTGGTGACCAATAACATTATCTGTCGTGTATAAAATCATATCGGCAGCAATAGCGAATAGCTTAAAATCCATATTGGAAAATATCACACCAAATAATCAAACAGGATTTCTAAAAGGTAGAAATATAAGTGACTGTACATGCTTAGTCTATGATACCATGTACTATGCAGAAAGAGAAAATATCCCAGGGCTACTCCTATTAGTGAATTTTGAAAAAGCCTTTCATTCAATATCATGGAGATTTTTATATGAATGCCTAAAAATATTAGGCTTCGCACCAGTTTTATAAGATGGATCAGTACCTTAAACAAAGAAATTTAGCCACCCGTTCTCCAAAGTGGATACCTTTGGGACCCAATACATATTGGCAGAGGATGTAGACAGGGTGACCCTATAGCTCCATACCTCTTCATCACCTTTCCCTTCTTCATCACAGTTCTGATCGACCAAAATAAACTAGCTAAAGCAAATAAACGGCACAGAGGGCTCACTCCAAAACACTCTCAACATAATGGAAATCTATGGCACCTACTCTGGGTTAAAAATGAATAAGGATAAATCCGAACTAATTTGGTATGGAAAAAACACACGAAAGCAATATTATGTAAGAACACAATTCTCTGTTGTGGAGGAACAGAATTTAAGCTGTTAGGTATAGCCTTTTCAACAAATTTAAATGACATACCCACAAAAAATTATGAGCCCCTTCAACAAAAGATGTCTCAGATTATCAATTTATGGAAGAAAAGAATGTTATCTTCAATAGAAAAAATAACAGTTTTACAAATTACTATTCTGTAAAAGTTTATCCATCTGTTTCAATCTCCCATCTCCCCCCAAATTATGTTCAGCTTTATATCGGACAGAAAACCAGACAAAATCAGTAGAACAAAATACAAACTAAAGAACATGGGGGTTTGGAAATGTAACACTTGTTGAGTTTACTAAAAGGGCTACAATTAAATTGGATCAGAAGACTCCTGGTGACCACAATCCCATGTGGTGTTTTAAATACTTGGGTTCAATACTTAAATAAATACAATTTCACTCTGTTGCCAGAGGATGAAGAGACAGTTCCCTTATGGTTCAACCCAAACATTTCTAAACATGAACTTTTCAATATGAAATCATACATAGGATTCTTGGAACTTTGTCATTAAGGACAAAAATGGGTAAATGTGATAGCAATATATGTAGGCCATGCCAAAAATCAGGAGAAAACACCTTTTTGTTTCATGTAGACATACAAATAAACTATGGGAGGATATAAAGAATTACAGCTCTAAAACCCAAATAGAACATCTTAGCATAAAACCAGAAAACATATTTATGTAAGGAGAGTGGAATAGTAAATCGCTTTCACAGAATATCCTTTATTTAATCACAAAGCACTAAATTTTTGACTGCACAAAGAATAAGAGAAGCCAAAGTTTCAGGGGCTGCCACTACACTTAAAAACTATTTATAATGAACAACACTTCTTGTCTAAAATAACACTCAAGTAGGAATATTTCGACAAACAATGGCAGATAATCAAGCACTACATAATCAACTAATATATACAATAATGCAACAGTAAGAAAATAATAATACTGCATCAACCTCAAGATTGAGATATGTGTATGTTTGTGTGTGTATATGTTGTATTGAATGTGGATAACCATTGAATGTATAGATTCAATGGGTCAAGCTATTGAATGTGTACATTCAATGGGCAAATTATTGAATGTGTACATTCAATGGCTGAGCTGTGGAATGTGTACATTCAATAGCTAAAATTATTGAATGTGTGCATTCAATGACCTAAGTCATGGAATGTATAAATAATTAAATATGAAATGTTGATATAGATTGCAAAGATTTAATTTATAACCTAGATTGAATATTTTCTAGCATAATTATGAGCAATATACTGTAATAAAGATGATACATTTTATGAATTAACATAAAGAAGATCAGTCTACAACATTTAGATTAATAAACATATATGTTATGACATAGGTTTCATACATTTCATCACATCATTTTCTTTACTGCCTTTATATTTTGTAAATCACTTACTATTACACAATAAGCTTTTGTGGCATCATTCTGCTACTGCATAGAACATTTATTAAAAACAGATTAAGACAAACATTTTTTGGGGGGAAACAGTGTTTGTTATAAGACATAACTGTGACTGCCTACAGATAATAAAATTATTGCAAAAGTTTATTTTTACATTGATAACAGCAGATGTGATATTAAGAAAATGACAAAAATAAGTTAAAATTATGCAGGATCAATTGCTTATTTCATTTGTTAAGTTCATATACACATTCAATGACTTTGACTGTTGAATGTACACATTCCACAGTTAAACCATTGAATGTGCACATTCAATGGCTGCTTGCTATTGAATGTGTACATTCAATGGCCAAGCCATTGAATCTACACATTCAATGACTAGCCCATTGAATGTATACATTCAATGGTTATCTACATTCAATACAACATATATATGTGTGTAAGTAGGTGTCTTTATTAGTGTTTTTACATATGTGTAAGTAGGTGTATTTAGATATGTAGTATAAATATATCTTGAATTTGACCACAGGGTAGTAGTAATTGCACAACCAGTAATGTACAAAAGGTGAAATCCAAAATATTTGATGTAGGTTATGTGAATTATATGATGTACTAGCTGTTATGTGTTGTAATAATGTAATCTATACTATACTGTACATTTATTTATTTATTTGGGGTTTTACGTCGCTTTCAACACTGTACAGGTGATATCAGGATGGGTAGTTGGAAGGGCAGAGGAAACCAGTACATACAGTTCGTCAGGGTTCTGTACTGTAAACTGCCGACCAAAGGCATGCAACTACCAGCTTTCCCACTTGAGGCTGTGCCGGGAACCGAACCCCGGCCTCAGAGGTGGGAGGCGAGAGTGTTACCACTCTGCCGTGGCCCCTACTACTATGCTGTACAACAATGACACTAAAATCCTGGTAAACTCCTGTGGTATTTATTTATTCTATTTATATATGCAATACCAAATAAATATGCAATACCTTTTATAGATAAATAAAAGGTATTGGACATTTCGCCACTGTGTCACAAGGTCGAATACAAAACTCAAATGGTAGTTGAAGGACAGGAGCGTTTCACCAAATGCCTATAACCACGAGTTACACCACCTGTAGTGTGAACAACTAGGATGAAATGGGGGCGGCCTTTCTGACCTTCACCTATCATTAATGCTGCGTTCTTTTGCTCGTCGTGAGCTGGTGTATTACCTATGACACACTTATTTGCAATCCATTTGTAAATATTTGAAGGAATGCAGCACCATCATGTCATATATTGAGAAACTTTAATTATCTTTTATTCCAAATAATCTAATTATTTATATCAATTTTGTATGGATTCAAATTTATATTATTAACATATATTGTGGCACTTAAAGGATGACTTCAGTGTTTTTTTCACTTCTGAGTTAAATGCAGGATATGATACTCTTGCCTATTTAAAACATATATCTGGTACTTTTAGTACCCAAAGTAGTCTGTTTACCTCATAAACAAGCTTTTATAACAGGAGATAAATTTCAAATTTACAACTGCCTGCTTCAGCTCTTTTCACCAGTCACATGGTGTGTTTGCATCATATGTGTTGATGTGCTGTGTATGTGTACAGTATATCTGTACTGACTTTTTTGTCTCCTCAATTTATTTTTGCATTTGTCAGTTTATAATGGTAAAGTGTACATAATTATTGGTGGGTAAAATTAAGAATTATATTAGTAGCAAAAGGAAGCTAGAAAATATTTTTTTTCTGAATTTTCAAATTTGAGATTGCCAACATATCCCCAGACAGGCAATCTCTCACTCGACAGGCATTAACTGGGTATTTTTTGTAGCACCCATTTTGTGTGATTCACAATTATTATAGAATATTTTTCATTTTTTTGGTCAATCCATTTTTTATTTTTAAAATTTTTTGGTCAATTTTTTAAAAAAGTCTTCTGGGTAGATAGTTCATGCGCCTCACATACAGGTAAACTGTCTACATAAAGCCTTGAGTTTGGCACATGAAAAAGAACATATTTGTATTTTCCCAGATGAGATTTCAGCTGTATCAGTGACATAGTATAACAGTTATAGGGTTTACAAGTTGTAAAAAGTCAACAAATTGGGTGTCTGTAGGCATTTTGATACCTTAAAGTCGCCTTAAAATTTAAGTTACAGATTTAAAATTTTTCACAGACAAAGATTACATGTAAAAGGTATATCTAATACAGTTAGAGACTTGTTAGACTTAACATTTCTGGGTTACAGGACCTAATAAGTGGAAAATGTCTAAAAAGGGTCACCCAGGTGGGTGTTTATGGTCCTCAAACACAGGTTAAACGTCTATTTCAAGCCTTGATTTTCCCACACACAAAGGGAATATAATCATATATTCCCAAATGACATTTCAGCTGCATCAGTCATATTATTTGACAGCTATAGGGCTTAAAAGTGGCAAAAAGTCCATAAATTGGGTCCTCTTTTTTATTGGGTGTTTAAGGTCACCTTAAAATAGGGTTCCTCGTCACATCCAAATACATGTGTGTGCCTGTTTGAATGAAATCTGTGAAAGTGTTTTTGAGTTATCACACACACACGTTAAAATGTACAGCGGCGGCAACCGACGGACGTGAAACCAATATATCCAGGAATTCATTCTGGGGATATAATAAATATATAGTTAAAGGGGATATAATGTCAAAGTGGCCACCAATGAGTTTGCCAGAAATACATTATATTTAATTTTTCTCTACTATTGTTAGGTGTAACTACGAACAGCTATTGTCCTAAATGGTGGCTCATATGGGGCCCGTTATCCCAGAGTAAAGGGACCAGGAAGCCAGACAAGTAAGGATATTAAACTGTTACTGTTTCCCGCCATAACTTGGCACACCTTGGACACAAGAAAGCTTATCTGTGGTTGTTTAACGCGAATTTCTATTGATTAACACATGAATGGACACAAGCACAAGTTATAAATGGACTTTGGTGGCAAAAATTCAAACCAAATCACTTTTTACAGTGCTTTTTTTAGCTGGTGACAACATAATTTCTGCTTTAAATCAGTGCCCCAACTTGACATGAGTTGCATATGGAAATTTACCAAAACAATTTCATCTACCTTATATGGTATGTGGAAATAGGAGAATGTGGGCGATAAAAAAAACACAAGATTTGTTAAATATTTATCTTTTGGTTTGTGCCAAGAAGAGTTTTGTGCCATGTTACAACGCCAAGCAGTAAAACAATTATCAATTTCTCAGAGAGGAAACACATGATACATACAAGTATACCACAAGATCATCACAATATGTCAGTGACTTTAGGAATTAGACACAAATGTTTACTATACATTGGTGCCCCTGTATGTAACAGCCTATTATGCATTTTTCTTTTAAATATGGACTTATCTTACCTATAATTCATATAAAATGGTGGACGAAAAATGAAAAACACCTCTCATCAGACATATTTAAAAAGTTTTTTTTTTATTCGGGGTTTAAGGTTGCTTTCAACAATGAATAGGTCATATCATGACGGGTAGTTTTATGGGCAGAGGAAACCAGTACATAGAGTTGGTCAAGGTTCTGTACTGTAAACCGCCAGCCATTGGTAAGAAACAACCATCTTTCCCACATAGGATTCAGGGTTCTATCTCACTACACACACAGCAACTCCAGAATTACCTGAGATGCAGGCTTGCATATCCCTCAGTATAAGGATTGCTATTACTCAGTATAGACATGTTTTCTCTGGCCTCTGTGTGAACTCTGTGAACTTTGTGTTTACTTCTACTGTGTGTTTTTGCTGTTCATAGTTATATAGTTTAGATTTGTGGATACTTATTTTGTAACTTTTCATTTCTGTATTGGAATAACTACTAATTTTTTGTGCACCATTAAGACAGATTGACATACCTAACTAATAACACTTAACACTTAATATAATTGTAAAGAGCTCTTTCACCTGTAAACATGGATCCAGGTCTCTGTTCCATTCCAAGTGCTGCATCAAATGAACAGGGTATATCTACCCAAAGGGCTGAGGATCAGGGTATATCTACCCATGGAGCTGATTGTGAGGGTATGACTACCCAAGATGCTCATGATCCGGGTATAACTACCCACACAGCCAATGTTCAGGGTATGACTACCCACAAAATGGACGTAATTAATGTTACTACCCTCAGTGAAATACAGCAGAACATCACTGCTATGACTAAAGTCATGCAACAGATGGGTGAAGCTTGGACATCACTTGCAGGCCAACCATCCAAGCGTCATTATAGTGACTCAGATACAGATGATGAAATGCTTTCAAAGGCAAAGAAAATGACAGCTGTGCCACCGGCTTCTAACCTTGATGATTTGGGGGACTTGTTTGAGTCACAATCTGGTGATGCCAGTGGAGATGTGGATATATTTTATGAGTTGGATGACCCTTTCTCCACTGCTGAGGAAACAGGACCACCAGTTCATGCTAAACTTGCTGGGAAGGTGTCTGACAGATTTTTGACAAATCTTAACAACGAAGTAGTGACACAAAAAATTAAAACATACATACGGCCTGATAACTGCCCCAACCTGGTTGTGCCAAAATGTAACACAGAAGTCTGGCGAAATCTGTCCAAGTTTCAACGTACAGCTAACCTTAAGGTGTCCCATGTACAAAGAAGCATAAATGGTGGTGCTGCAGCCATCATACAAATCCTTGACCTACTTCTGGCCAATACAAAATCTCCTCAGTCGTTACAGATGCCACAGCTGGTCAGCAAAGGGTGTGATGCCCTGGCTCTCTTTGGGCATGCAAGTCAAGAGCTGTCATACCACAGGAGAGATACACTGCGCCCTGCTATAAAGAGGGAATATGCAGGTATACTGAATAAAAGTGTCCCTGTCACTGCCCAATTGTTTGGTGATGACATTGTCAAAACTGTGAAAGACATGAAACAGGAAGCCTGTATCATTAAAGACTCAAACAAAAATCAGTGGCAGCCAAAAGATGACAAGCGCCGTGGCTTTGTGCCATGGAAAAACTACTGGCCCAACAAAAAGACCTGGGAGGGAAAAGGCAAGCAATCTCCATATGGAGTGGACAAAGCAAAGAAAAGGAGATAAATTCTCCTTCTTCATCTGTGGCAAATGTGGTAAGCACCTCTTTTGAATCATTTGTCATTGATACATATAACCAAGCATATCGTGACAGTTCTCTTTTCACTGCTGGTCAAATACAATATTGTAAAGATCAATGGGTACAAATAACTTCTGATCGTGAAATTTTACGAATGGTAAATGGTTAAAAGTTAGAATTTATTGACAATCCAGTGCAAAACCAACCACCATCTTCCTTTACCTTTGATGATACAGAAATTGTATTGATAGAAGAAGAAATACAGGACTTACTTCAGTTAGGTGTTCTGATTGAATGTAAACGTGAACAAGGAGATTTCTTATCAAACATTTTTCTTAGGCCAAAAAAGGATGGTTCTGTCCGGATGATTCTATATTTGAAAGCATTTAACACATCTCTGGAATACCACCACTTCAAAATGGATACTTTGAAGAGTGCATTAGCTTTGGTGAGACCTCAGTGTTATATGGCTTCTATAGATCTTAAACATGCATACTATTCAGTGCCAATTAATTCAGAACATCAAAAATTCCTAAAGTTTGCATGGAAAGATACTTTTTATAAATACACCTGCTTTGCAAATGGTTTGTCTCCATGCCCCAGGAAATTTACAAAATTACTCAAGCCAGTGTTATCTAAAACTCAGGTGTGAAGGCCATGAGGTGCTTTGTTACATTGATGATATTTATTTGAAAGCAGACACTTATCAATCCTGTTGTGAAAGTGTTACAGCTTGTGTCCAGTTATTGAACAAATTAGGTTTTGTTATACACCCAGAAAAGTCTATTCTAACTCCTACAAAATCTCTGGAGTTTTTAGGATTTCAATTGAATTCTCAAGAAATGACTGTTTCACTTACCACAGAAACACAACTGGCAATACAAACAGAGTGTTTATCTGTACTATGTATAAAAAACCCATCCATTAGATATGTGTGTCATGTTATTGGACTACTTGTAGCTGCTTTTCCAGGGGTCATGTATGGGCCACTGTACTACAGGTCTCTAGAAAGAGATAAAATAGATGCACTGAAACATAGCAGGGGTGACTTTGATAAGACAATGTGTTTATCTTCAGCAGCATGTGAGGAGTTGACTTGGTGGGAAAGAAATGTTAATACTTCATACTCCACACTAACTCATGATGACCTCTCAATGTTTATTGCCACAGATTCCTCTAGCCTTGGGTGGGGTGCTTTTAACAAATCCTCAGGTTTAAAAACAGGTGGGGAATGGCTTCCCTCTGAACGGCGTAAGCACATCAACTACTTGGAATTAAAGGCTGTTCTATTTGCTTTGAAATCATTTTGTTCTCATGTACAAAACACACATGTCCGTTTTCAAATTGACAATGTTACTGCTGTGGCATATATACGAGAAATGGGTGGGTAAAAAAGTAAAGATTGTAACATGATTACTCAGGAAATATGGCACTATGCTAAAGACAGGAATATTTGGTTGAGTTCTGCTCATATACCAGGCAAACTCAATGTTGTGGCTGATGCTGAAAGTAGGACTTTTGATACAGAACTTGAGTGGCAATTTAACCCTAGTACATTTCAAAGTTTACAACATATTTCTCCTCTCACATGCACACTTGATCTCTTTGCCTCAAGACTGAATACCCAGTTAGACTCATATGTTAGTTATAGACCTGACCCTGGTGCTTTTGCAGTGGATGCTTTCACACTTAATTTTAAAATTTTATGCCTTTCCACCATTTGCCCTCCTTCCAAAAGTGTTGCAAAAGATCAGCCTGGATCAGGCTACAGGGGTGTTGTTGATCCCATTCTGGCCTTCTCAAGTTTTCTTCTCATCTGCTTTACATATGCTGATTGCACATCCTATTTTTATACACAGGAATGCACATCTACTAAGACTTCCAGCTCAGCCAGAAAGGAAACACAGCCTTCACAGAAAGTTGAACCTTCTGGCATGTCCTATATCAGGAAGTCCATCTCAGCAAGCAGCATATCAAAGTCAGCTCAAGACCTTATCATCCAATCTTGGAGAGGAAAAACTCAAGCACAGTATTCTACATACCTCAATAAATGGGCAGACTTTTGCAGTAAAAGGAATGAAAATCCCCTTTGTGCTCCTGTAGCTGTGTGTTTGGATTATCTGGTTTCCCTTTATGAGGATGGGCTCAGTTACAGCACTATCAACACTGCAAGATCAGCCATCTCCACACTCCACATGGACTGTGGAAATTCTGCATTAGTGAACAGATTTATGAAAGGAATTTTTAACGTTAGACCTTCTTTGCCACGTTATACATGTACATATGATGTTAAAATTGTCTTAGATTACCTAGCATCTTTGCATTTACAAACATTATCACTTAGAGATTTATTTATGAAATTAGTTCTTCTATTACTATTCTTGTCAGGTCAAAGACTACAAATTGTTCAGGCTTTTAATGTAAATGATATTCAGTTAAATGATGATTCCTGCACATTTTATATCAGAAAGTTGTTACAAACTTCCAAAGCAGGGAGTCATAAATCTGTATTTCAAAGGTATGACAATAGAGATTTATGTGTCCTTCAGCACCTGAAACAGTACTTGTCCCTTACAGAAGGGCTGAGAGGGGAGGAAACCCAACTGCTAATAAGTGCTGTTAAACCGCATAAACCAGTTACCATTGATACTGTTAGTCGATGGGCTAAATGTAGTGGAGTAAACATTAAAACATTTACAACTCACAGCACTAGGGCAGCTGCAACCTCAAAAAGTTATAGCATTGGTGTACCACTTCAAGACATTTTATCAGCAGCTTCATGGTCAAATGCCAAAACCTTTGCACAATTCTATAATAAACCTATTCTTGAGAAAAGTGACACCTTTGGGAAACAACTTCTGCAAAACATTTATAGTCATAGATGTTTGTAATAAAAGACATCCATGGCTGTGTAACAAAGCCTGCCTTTTCTTTACACACACTCTATACTTTGTTATTCACATAGGCCACAGGTGACTTTCAAATCTCAGGTAATTCTGGAGTTGCTGTGTGTGTAGTGAGATAGAATTTAGAATTAAACGAGCTTACCTGTAAGTGATGTTTGATTGTGATTCTATCGAACCACACACAGCAACGAAGGAATTAACTGCCCACCACTTTTTCTTGGTATTACCCAGCCAGGATATTATATATTTGGGTCACCTCTTACCTATGTTGTTAAATACTGAGGGATATGCAAGCCTGCATATCAGTTAATTCCTTCGTTGATGTGTGTGGTTCGATAGAATCACAATCAAACTTCACTTACAGGTAAGCTCGTTTAATTCTAAATCAAACTGCTGACTTCAGAGGTAGGAGGTGAGTGTGTTCCCACTGCGCCACCATGGCCCCTTCATTTGGTTTCTGTCATTCAGAAAATTATCCCTTATATTTCTACAATAATCAAAGGTAAGTCACACCACTGACTGATCCTTGCAAATAAAAAATAAAAAAGACAGTAATACTTACAAATACATTTCTTGTTTGGTTAGGTTTGTGCTGAAGCATTTTTCAGCCTACCTAAAAGAAAAAAATATCTAAAGAGTAATATACAGGTTACTGTTATGCATTAGTTGGAATAAAGTTATTACTTTTACAAAATTTTGTAGAGTTCACTCGGTGATCAAGATTGTACGAGTTGACGGCAACAGAAATTGTCACTTTATAGACAGTTTATTTTCTCCAGAAAATATAAAACATAACTCTACAGTTTATTGCATTTTAGAAATGCACTTTTTTCTTTCAGAAGAATATATTGACTTGAGACAAAGAATAACGTCCCAGTTATGCAGAGTATTTTATCTCCATTAACTTTATTTGTCAGTAGTATGACAATTGTAACATTATACATTTCAGACTGAATTCAATACATTTGCTTTTTTGTTGTACACTGAGCAGTACATTAGCCTTAGACCTTTGACGTATTTTTTGAAACTATAGACAAATTAAGTAACTCCTAAAACATGTATGATTGCCTATTGTTAAATAATGATTGATCTAGCGTAGGCAATTTCAAAGCTTGGAATAAAAGCTTTTCATGAAATAAAGTCTTTCAACGGGGCATAAAGAAACCCAGAGCAAATAATATGGTACTTCAGAAACTTAAATCTTATTATTATCTTATTTTACAATATGATTTACAACAAGACTTGATTTACAACATGTTACGACTCGTTCGAGCCATGATTTTAAGCTGTACAAGTTGAACCTTGTGCAAGATGTTGTACAAGTTATAATTTATACATCATTCTAACTGGTGCACAGCATATATAATGTATACATAGAATATACTGCTATATTGTAGTATATTAAAACCTCAATATTTTGTGTTATCTGCCCTCCCATCTTGTGAAGAAAATGATCCCAATCCCCAGTCAGGTCAGGATCTTGATCCAGACAAGCTAGTATATGCTATGGCCTGTCGGGGAAATGTAACCAACCCAACATTTTTGCGCATTTTTTTTGTGGTTTTCATTCCCGAATCCCCAAGTTTTAGAACCGACCCTAGAGCCAGTTGTAGGGTCGGCTCCAGTGGAACATCCGTATTAACTAAGACATCTTGTGATTACCGTCAGTGTGATATTTTTGACAATATGTACCTATTGATTTTAGTTTTGATGCTACTCATATTTAAATTTTAAGCAAAGCATAATGTACATCTGTCAATGACACTGGGATATTGAAGTTGCATCCATGAAAAAACTTGGACACAAAATCTGACAGGTCCTGTCCAATGACCCTGTGTTATCTGTGGGGCGGCAAACTGTATAATATGAGATTGCCACAAATAGATTTCTCACCTTTCAGACTGGTAAGATAGGTCGGTACAGCCAATAGAATGAAATTCACAATTATCAGCACTCTCCTTCACAAATACACAATGAACAAACTATCCACAAGCGCAGACACCCAGAACTCCAAATACACAAGATCCAGTATTTCAGGTGATATGCTTCAGTACAAATTAAACACTGAAATACACCACTCACAACAAAAGCTCTTTTTCACTGAATAAGCAACACACTTCAAAGTATTTTGATATGTATGCAGATTTTTTCGGGGATTTCCCATCGAAAGCAGCAATGGATTTTTAATTGCAGTTTTGATTTCATACAAACATAAAGCAAACATATGTTTTTAAATGAAGATCGCATTCATAACTGTACAGCGGTGTTTGTGTAGTGTTTCACATGCCCTACAAATGCCCTAATGACACTTGTTCTATAAATATTGTGTGAGTTAAGTTCCTGTTCAGAAAAAAAGTTTAACAGAAAGTGTAACTTAATGATAGTATCTAATCTTAGAAACAAATGAAGTATTTACATTATTACCAGTCTGTTTGAATGATTTTAGATAAAGCTTTTCGCACACTAGCCATGTTTTTTTGACAAAATTACATTACAAATGAATCCAAATGTACATTAACGTTAGCCTTGCTGAAGGCTCAAGTTTCTTTGCAAATAGGGAAAAATTTTCAGTTCAGATATTAGAGTTTCAGTTTATATAATACACTTATACATGTACTGACTTTTAGAGCAGAATACAGCTAAGAGAAAGAGCCTTGTAAAGTTTACTTGAAGTCAAATCCCTCCTAACCCCACCTCTCACTGTATATACTACATGCATTCTATTCTCTTTACATCCATAAGGGCCTAACATGAAAAACCACATTGTGAGTTATGTGGCCTTTTATCTCCACATACCCAGATCAACACTGTACAGGTCATATCATAACAGGTAGTTGGATTTAGATTTAGATTTATTTGTTGTTTTACGTCGCGTTCAACAGCCAGGGTCATATTGCGACGGGTAGTTTACAGGTGGAGGAAACCAGTGCATACTGCACTGTAAACCACCGGCCATCGGCAAGTAACTACCAACTTTCCAACATGATGCACCTGGCCCAAGATTTGAACTGGCGGCCTCAGAGGTTGGAGATGAAAACTCTAACCGCTACACCACCGAGCCCCCGATGGGTAGTTGGAAGGGCAGAGGAAACCAATACATACAGTTCGCCAGGGTTATGTACTGTAAACTGCCGCCACCCTTGTAAAGTGTACTTGTGTTCAGCATTGCAATAAAACTGATGCTGCTTTTTTGTGGTATATATTCTGTATAAATTTGATTCTGCTTTTGTGTGATCTAAGTTCTTTTATAAACTTTGTGAAAGGTTTACTCTGAAATATTTTCTCTTTAGAAAATATTAATGAAATACCCATTTATTCCTATGAATAGTATTGTACAAGATCTTACAAATTTGTGTCACACCAACAACCAACTTTTCTAAAGTTGTATCATTCAGAAAATGGGGATATCAATGGAAATTGAACATATGATTTATGAATAGACACCTCACATAGGAAAGTTTAAAATGATATAACAACTTTGCTTTGTTATTTCAACAAGCAAGTAAATTTGCTACTTATCACTGACTCTGGGCCACCGATTAAGAATTTATATTGTTTTGTAAATTATTATCACTCTTCCTTTTCATCTGGTGATAGCTGTGATAGAAATCTAATTCATTGCAATGCAACCAAGTTTTGGTTTTAAGCTTCATATGAATAATCAAGTATGAAGGCTATTATAACAATCTGAAGGCCAAAAGATAAATAAAAATAAAAAAACTAGAAAATACCCATGCAGTGCAGACCTTCACCAATGGTGTTTCTAAAACTTTGCAAACTCTTAATTACCCATTCTGTTTTACAAACCTTCTGTCAGTGAAACAAAACTTAACTCTCTCAACATGGCCTGATAACAGAGGTTCAACTTCAAATTTAGTTGCAAATTTCATATTTAGAGACATTGTTTTGTTTCTAAAGTAATCTGTTTTAGATCCTTTTTCAGACACTGTCAGTAAAAAGTTGTTCTTAACATTTCCCTTAGACTAAGTGTGTGTTTGAAATAAGATTAAATGTGTGTGTTTGAAATTGGCCTCAGTTTTGTGCGATTAGCACATTGCCTTGATGTAAAAGGCAAAGTTGTTAATGAATTTTGACAGTAAACTAAGCAGGTTACAGAAAGAAAAATCATCTCTAATTAATAAAATCCTTTTTATCTCCCGCCTGCGGCCGAAGGCTGTGGTCAGGAGATTATAAAACGTCTTCTGTATGTGCGTGTGTGGCGTGAGTCCGTCTGTTCGTCACATTTTTACATAAGCCTTAATATCTCATTCATTTATGAAGATATCTTCACAAATTTGCAGGGAATGTTTATGGCTATAAAAACTTGTCTGTGCAAAATTTTAGCCTCATTTTGAAAAAAACAAAATAGCGGTCATAACTAATTGTTTGAAAATGATAAAGGTACTCTAAATTTTGAGATATTGCAGCTAGTTTCATCAAATTTGCACAATTTGGCTAGAAAAGCTAGCCTAATAGTAATTTTGGCCTACTTCAAAAAACAAAATGGCCGCCATATCGCATGTTTTATATCAAACAGGGTTTATCCTATTAAAAAGGGCTTATATCTCCCCTAAATTGCTCCTAGAGGTTCAGAATGTGAAAACAACTTGTAGGAAGTCATGGTCTGGGAATCTTTTTCAGGTGTTGAATTTGACCTTTGACCCCTACTTCAAGGTTAAATGGGGTCATCACACTAAAACATCCTTATTTCTAACTTTTTATTGGTGCAATGGCTGTAGATTGTAAAGATAGACCATGATAAGTCCTGGCCTGCAAATGTTTTGTCTGAGAAAAAAATTGGCCTTATTTTGAAAAACAAAATGGCGACCATACCCAATTATTTCAAAATCATTAAGATGCTCTAAAACTTGAAATATCACAGCTAGTTTGCTTTTAAATATACATATGACGTGATGTGAGAGAGCAGCAAGATCATCGAAAAACCTTAAGTGACACTTAAGGTGGGTTAATCACAGCAGTATACGTCATAGAGTACACAGATGCCTTGCTGTGCATGTCATAAAACACACATATGGTTTTCAGTCAACCCTCAGAAGACAGCCTGTCAATCATTTTGAAGTCATAGTAATGGGGGACTGCAAAGCTGAACCCTCTCTGCGAAGTTTACAAGGCTTGTAAGTTTATAATTCATAACATGTATGAGTCCTTTATGAATACTTGATATCTGTGTGCATATTTGAAAAAGATGTCATGCAAATTTGAGCCTTAAGCAAGGCTACATTAAAGTTTACTGTTACATATAAATTTCAACCAGCATACGTATGGGTGTTCGGGAGTGTTTTTGTGTCACTATAGATAAATATGATTTCTTTAATACAACTATTTATTCATTAAAAAGACATCAATATCAAATTTTAGTACAAATGTTCTTCTTTAAAAATATGTATGTACACTTTATTATAACTGTTTCTTTGTAAAATATGTCAACATTTGCTGTTATGTCCAAAAATTTAATTATTTCCTTTAATTATAATATATATATATGTCCCTTACTATCTGTATTTGCTATTCTATAAATCCATGTCCTTTTCTATCAAATTCTATTGCTGTTCTCTTTTTATTTCTAAAACTTTGCAAAAAAAGAGAAGAAGACAAGATGAGTTGCTATGGTAACTCAGTATGGGGATCTCTTATCAAAACAATCCCGGCTGACACTTGATGAAAGACATTTTCCAGACTTAAACTTACAATTTTGAGTCAGCCTGTCAAAAGGCGCTAAAATTTACTAAATTTAGAAAAGTAAAAAATAAAACATAAAATATCTTATTTCCATTTCCCCCTCCTCAACAGTGCCAATGTACACTGTTGACTACAAGTAAAATATTTGAATATACATGTTTTACAACGACAATCATTCAAATTATGAAATACAAATCTTAACGAGTATACAAGTACATGTAATTATAGAATATGTCTGACCAACTCTCTCTTTAAATCAGAAAAATTAGGTTTACTACTAATTACACAAAACATCTGACAGTCTCTCTCTTTAAACCAGAAAACTTTCAATTGTAACTAATTATACAAAAACCTTAAGTGTCTATAAATATGAAAGTTAAACTCCGTTTTGAATTTAAGTGCATGTACTCCCATGGTGCAAGAAAACTATACAAAATGTCCAATTCACTATCTTAAACAGTCAGTTCAAGAGGGCACAGTCTACAAATTGGTCGCCGGATGACTTTCTGTCCAACACAAACATCTGCAACACGAACATGACCATCACATCCTTTTATCAATTTTGTCACTTTAGCTAATGGCCACTGTCCACGTGGTGTGTTTGGATCTAGTAACATCACTATGTCATTCTCTTTCAAGTCCCTTTTTTCTACAGTCCACTTTTTTCGTGAATTAAGAGTTGGTAGCCACTCTCTGATCCACCTTTTCCAAAAATGCCCAATTAGTTCTTGTACTCTCCTCCATCGGTGAATAGTCCTGGTTTCTAAGGAGTCAGGGTTTTTTGGAACTATTTCCACTTTTACATGTCCATGTAAAAAGTGGCCTGGTGTCAGAGGAACATCATCGTTTGGGTCAGCGGACTGATAAGTCAGAGGACGCGAGTTTATGAGTGATTCAGCTCCTGTGAATACTGTCATCAGTTCCTCATCTGTCACTAAACTGTTTGATAAAATTGCTGACACTGCCTTTTTTGCAGCTTTTATCATTGTTTCATGTACACCACCAAAATGCGGAGCCAGTGGTGGATTGAAATACCACTTGATCCCCTTCCTCGAAACTGTCCCAGTGATGTTGTCTTGATCTAGTTCTTTGACAAGGGCACTCAATTCCTTATTGGCACGAATGAAGTTACTGCCGTTATCAGAGAAAACCTCTTCTGGACATCCTCGTCTGTTCACCATTCTATAGAATGCCTTTAAGAATGAGTCCGTATCCAGTGCATAGGCCATCTCCAAGTGGACAGCTCTCGATGTCATGCATGTGAACAAACACATGTAACGTTTGCGGCGACACTTCCCTCGTCCTTGTACTGTTAAAAATGGCCCTGCATAATCAACTGAGACTCTACTAAATGCCTGTAGTGGTTCTTTGAGTCGTGAAGCTGGTAGACGTGCCATTATCTGACTTGCTGCTCTGGCTTTCCGACGTTTACATATATTACATTCACTTTCCCAATGTCTGATCTCTTCTCTGGCTGAAATAATCCAGAAACGCTGTGACAGTATACTAAGTGTGTGATTTGTCCCGATCACATGATGATGGTCTTCATGGCACTGCTTTATGATAAGCTTTGTTACAGGGTTCCTCTTTGGCAAGATGATGGGATTTTTTGTGTCATATGACAGGTATTCTGCATGTTGTAGTCTGCCACTACAACGGATAAGACCATCTGTATCCAACCTTGGGTGTAATGGGAGTAACTTGCTCTGTGCTGGAAGTTCTTTTCCTCTTGATAGTGCTTCATATTCACTTGGAAAGGCCACTTTCTGTGTCTGGGCTAGAATTTGAATCTCGGCATCTTCAATTTCAGCGGTCTGGATGCTACCTGTTGTTCTTAGCGATTTTTCTTGCCGACAGTTTTCAATGAATCGACACACATAAACATATACTCTCAAGTAATGTTTCCAGTTTGAGTAACGACTAGGTTCAAGTCTTGACGGCATACTGCGAATTGCCGACTTCTCACATGCCATGAAGCTGTATGACTTTTTGCTGGCTTTCTTTTGGCGTAACTCTGGAACATTACTCTCCATATCAACCTTGGTTTTCGGCCAAGCAAATTCTGACTGTGTTAAGAACGTCGGTCCTTTCCACCAGTGTTGACAATTTGCCATCTCTGTGATATTTAAGCCACGTGTCACATAGTCAGCAGGATTTTCTTTTGTTGGAACATGGCGCCACTGTTTCGGTTTGGTTGCACTTTGAATTTCCCCAATGCGGTTTGCAACAAATGGTTTATATTGCCGGCTGTGGCCATGTATCCACCATAAGACATTGCAACTATCAGTCCAAAATGTAGCTCTGCCTATATCCATTTCCAAGGATTTTACAACAACTTGTGTCAACTTTAGACCTAACATGGCTCCCATTAGCTCTAGTCGAGGGATACTAACACATGATAGTGGTGCAACTTTTGTTTTGGATGCTATCAAACGACTTGTTATTGTTCCGTCCTTCAATACACACCGTAAGTAAGATGCTGCCCCGTATGCCTTTTCTGATGCGTCAACAAATGTGTGCACTGTGGTACAAACCACCTGTTCTGGCTGTAAGGATCTTGGAACACGAATCTCACCCAAATTTCTCAATTCAGAAGACCACAATTGCACTTTTTCACAGAGTGATGTTCCCATATCTTCGTCCCATTCAATGCCTGCTAACCATAAGTCTTGCATCAATACTTTTCCCTTCACAACAAAAGGTGCAATCAGGCCTAACGGGTCAAATACTGAGGCTAGCTTGCTAAGGAATCCCCGCTTAGTCATTCTTGCAATTTCAGTGTCTCCAGGATTAAAAGTAAGCACATCCACATCTGCTTGCCATTTGATTCCAAGTGTCTTTACAGTTGGAATACCCTCATTGATCTCGAACTCTTTTGCTCTGTCTTCTTGTGGAATTCCTTTCAGGACCTCTTTTTCATTTGACAGCCATTTTCTAGCCTTCATTCCACAAAGTGCCCAAAACTCTATCATATCTTGGTACGCTGCTTTGGCTTCTTCAATTGTGTCAAATGATGTCAAACTGTCATCCATAAATGTTGCTTTCAAGACGGTATCTGCAGCCTTTGGAAACCTATCTTTCAAACTATGTGCATGCTGCTGTGTTGCCAACTGAGCAAGGAATGGCGAGGCACTAGTCCCAAACACTAAACTGGAAAACTCATATGCATCTGGCACTCTGGACTGGTCAAGGTCTCGCCACAGGAATCTGTGATACTTCCTGTCTTCTTCATACATCTTTATTTGCAAATACATCTCTGATATGTCACTTGCTAAAGCAACAGGTTTGCTGCGGAAGTTTACCAAAACTTGAAACAGGTCATTCTGTAACTTTGGCCCTGGGTACATAGTGCTGTTCAGTGACATACGGTTCCTATCTTTTGCAGAGGCATCAAATACTATCCTGGTCTTTGTGGTATCTTTGTCCATTCTAATCACTGGAAAATGTGGGATGTAATAACCAGAATCAGCAGTATCTTCTTTTGCCAGTTTTCTGATATACCCTTTTTCCTGGTATTTCTCAATGGTGTCACTGTATGATTTGGCTATGTCTGGAGTTTTCTTCAACCTTGCTTCTGTGTTTTGAAGTCTTTTGAGGGCCATTTCGTAGTTGGTATCTAAATGTTCCTTTGTGCCTGGCTTCCATGGAATTGCCACATTGTAGTGGCCATCCTTCATGACCAAGGAATTCTTTGTCATTTCTATAACTTGACTGTCTTCTGGTGTCATGACTTTTACGTTAGTATCTTCTACTTCTTCTACTTTCCAAAACTTTTCTGTCACTGCTGTAAGCCTGTCATCTGTAAAATATGTCCTGGCAAAATGAGTTGTTCTGTTGATACTTGCACCACCAATGCAGGTCCATCCTAGTGGGGTCAGTCTTGCAAATGGTTGCCCTGGTCGACCTTGAACATCTTTGCAAGAGTAATGAAGGTTTGCATAGTCAACACCAATCAGTATGTCCACTGTCCTTCTTTCTGTTCTGGGAAAATTAATCCCCTGGAGGTGAGGCCACTTTTTCCCTTCTCTTGCCCAATCTATAACCTCCATATTTCCTGTGACTTTATTGACTGTAAAGGCACTTACTGGCTGACATACTCTTCTATCCACACTCTCCAGGATGAATTCAACTGGCATTGTGTCAATCACCTCAGTATGACCATTCACAACATCAACCGTTATTCTATGTGACTGTCCTTGGATTTCAAGTTCAGCAGCAACACTTGCATTGATGTATGTTTTTGTACTCCCATCATCCAGAAGCGCATTTACAGTTATCTTTTTATCGCCATTTCTAAGAATTACTGGAACTGTGCGCAGTGGTACACTCTCTCTGTTGATATGGTTTGCCCTGAATGAGGAGTGTCGATCCCCCTCCATGGGAGGAGCTGCCACTTGAAAATTAGAATCCTTGGCTGTTATTTGCTGTGGTTGTGACCTGTGTAAGAGACGGTTATGGTTTTTCTTACAGTTGTCAATGCCACATATCCTTGTTCGTTGACATGACTTGCCACTGTGGTCGTCTCCTAAACATCTGAAACATAGGTGCTGTTGTTTTGCAATGTCCCACCTTTTGTTGACATCAGCTGCCTTAAACTGGTCACAAGCCCAAGCCCCATGGTTACCATGACACACTTTACAGTTGCGTTTGTGACCTTTCACTTCTGCATGAAATGACCTCTGTCTGCTGGTACCGGAGCTGCCTGTACTCTTTGACATTCCATGCACCTTTTCTGAGGCCATCATTTGATACTCTGCCTCTTGTACTACAAAGTCTCTCAGTGTGATGACAGATTCTGTTTTATTTTGTTCAGCTACCCAGCGATGGTACTGGGTCAACATTTGCTCATTAATTTTCTTTAACAGTTCACTGTAGAAATATCCATCTGTCAATTCATCATGCTTGCCTGCTTCTTTAAAATTGACAACAGCCAGGTCTAAAACATCTGCAAATTTCTCAATGTCAGCAGCATTATTTGATCTCACCGGGCGAATGTTGGCCAGCTCTTCTAATCTTATTGCTATCCACCTTCTTTTTCCTCCAAATTTTCTCTCCAGTCTTTCCTTGGCAACTTCATAGGCTGTAGCTGAATGCCCCAGTCCCTGCACAACTTTTAAAGCTTCCCCGGTTAGACTTTGTCTTAGCTGTAACAACTTGTACTCTGGGGTTGATGATGTATTATCCACACAGGCTGTGAAAGCAGCTTTCCAGCCTTCATATAGGTGTTTGTCTCCATTGAAGACTGGAATGGAGACACGCGACAATTGTTTTGTCAGATCATTTTGTAATCCTGTGGTTGGTGCTGGGCTAACTACTGTATTACTGACTGTTGAAGGCGTTAATTTCTCTTCTATTTTCGAAACTGTCTTGTTATATTCTTGTTCAAAAATTTCCAACTCTTGAACCAGTGCATCAGCCTGTTCTTTCTCCACTTTCTTTATCAGTTCGCTTATACTGTCCATCACTGACTGCGCCAATTCATCAAGTCGGTTTTGACTATTACTTATAGCACTGCTGGATTCATTGTTTTCAATCAACCTGAACAGACTATTTTTCTGTCTGGTGAAATTACCTTTTGCACGAGATTTAGTAACCTTCATTGACCGAATCAAACCTTCCATGTCTTGGGTCTCTTTCTCATTGTCTATCTGTTCTGCTGGTATTGAGTCCTCAGTTGTCATACTGCTGCTATTATCCTTTTAACTATTTAATATTTATATCCTGATATACACACTATATTGTTTCATATAATAACACTACCACACTTTATCTATTTAACTCTATTCAAATGTAACCACGCTCTGCTACCAGAAAGAATGTTCGGGAGTGTTTTTGTGTCACTATAGATAAATATGATTTCTTTAATACAACTATTTATTCATTAAAAAGACATCAATATCAAATTTTAGTACAAATGTTCTTCTTTAAAAATATGTATGTACACTTTATTATAACTGTTTCTTTGTAAAATATGTCAACATTTGCTGTTATGTCCAAAAATTTAATTATTTCCTTTAATTATAATATATATATATGTCCCTTACTATCTGTATTTGCTATTCTATAAATCCATGTCCTTTTCTATCAAATTCTATTGCTGTTCTCTTTTTATTTCTAAAACTTTGCAAAAAAAGAGAAGAAGACAAGATGAGTTGCTATGGTAACTCAGTATGGGGATCTCTTATCAAAACAATCCCGGCTGACACTTGATGAAAGACATTTTCCAGACTTAAACTTACAATTTTGAGTCAGCCTGTCAAAAGGCGCTAAAATTTACTAAATTTAGAAAAGTAAAAAATAAAACATAAAATATCTTATTTCCAATGGGTTATACTTTATTGCTCAAAATTTGTTGCAATTTTTTGTTACATTTAATTGTAAGGCTTTATTATCGCCTTTAAAAAATACCAAGTACAAAAAGGAAGCTATGACTCTGTATGTTATACTTATGATTAAAATTTGCCTTCCAATGATCACAGCTTTGGTAGTTTTCCATTTGGTTTTTATTGTACCTTATAGACCTGTTTCACTATGGTCATTGAGCTCCCTGATTAGGTTATGACACTGAACATCTGCCATTCAGGAGTAAAGTTCATTAACCCATTTGGGATGTTTAAAAAACATTCAGTAACAACTCATGACTTGTGAGAAGTTTTAAAGTAACACTAATTGAAAAGTTCGGGTGGGGGTTCCCAATTATATAAAATGATTTAATATTATCATAAAATGTTCCTGATTATTATAAGATCTTGCAATCGGGAACCATCACAAACCCACCTTAAACTTATCATACCAATTGTAAAGTCATGTTATTGATCTTAAAGTGAACTTCAACCTATCTTAACCAATCTTTTCCATCTCAAGTCAATCCTTGTGTCGTAAACCATATGGATGAATCAGAAATATACCCCAAACTTTTCAGAAGACTTCTTGACCTAATCACAATGTCACTCGGAAAATATTACAAGCATATCGTAAAATACACTCATGGATCTTGAATATTTTTCCATTAATATATTTTGTTTAAGAAAGGATCACCAAAGTGGAGTAGCCCTACTGCATAGCTGATATTTGACTGACTGCACATAGAAAGTAGCCTTGTTTAAGGCCCAAATTTGCACGATATCGGTTTTATAAAGCAATGGTACATGTAAGGAGACATAAACTTATCAAGGAGAGACTAGCTGTATGTTACTATAAAAGTCAGTACCGTACATTATATCAAGTGAAACTTCATCATCTGAACTGAAAATTTTCCCTAACTGCAAAGAAACTTGAGCCTTCAGCAAGGCTACAAAAAAGGTGTTCCGTACACGTGTATTGAAAGTGAAACGAAACCAAAATAGATCTAATAATGATTGTAAAACAAATTCAAGAAAATACACACTACATACCTTCAGGGAATTTACACATTATGAATGTATTAATCAGAAGTTGGTTGAAAAACAAACGTGTATAATATTATCATAGAAGGATTTATATGGTGGCAGACTACTATTTATTCTCTAGGACAGTGTCAGTATCGACGGACTGATTTGGAGAAATGGGTTTCCATCAAAAGAATGTCCGAATGAGAATGACCCTGTGATAAACTGTTGTCTCTGTTGTCTCATTGATCGTACAACATATCTCTTTAGTTGTAAAAGTCAGGAGCATAATTTTGGTGATGATAGAATATTAAATATGATTAAAAATCTATTGGCTGTTTTCAGTTGGACAAATGGATGACACAGTCGGTCAATTACTTCGCTGAATAAAACATTTAGGTTAGCTCAACTTCACTTAATTTTTCACTGACAAATAAACACTTTGAATGCATTGGCTGCGTTGAATGCTTAATAGGTGCAGAGCAGTTGCTACTACAACACCAAACTTGCTCACCCTGATTGACAACAGTTCCATTTATTCACTCTTTTGTTCACAAATTCTGTTTAACCTTTTGGCCATAGTTTTGCCTTTCATGCACCCAAATCGGGAATGTCCTACCTGATATAATTTGCAATGTGACATTTATTGTCTCTTTCAGGAAAAAAGCTCAATACTTCCTGTTACCCTCCTTAGCCACCCCAGCCCCTGTGTCTTCTCGAGAATTACCAAGCTACATTAATGGACTTTTCTTCAATATGTAAAAAAGATAACTTAAGTGCACTAAGTCAAAGTAACGTAGGAAGTAAAGAGGAGGAAACCCATGATATTTGATCAATTTGGGAATTTTTTTTAAGAAATTTACACTCAATCAGGGTTAAATATATTTTGAGATTAACTATTTTAACCAGATGAATCAAACACCACTTAAATTTATGAAAAATATAACCTTACATATATAATATGTGTTACATGTCCATGTAATTCAAAGTACAATTAGATACTTGAGGTGCCAACTGTATATTTCAAATATGTTGCTAAGTTTATGAGTGATGTCACAACCTCTGACTGTTGCTGGGGTGTTTGTGATGTCATTGCAGTGTGAGGTAGGTAACTGAGCCATAACAGTATGTGGTCTTTGGGACTAAATAAGTGGGAAAATTAGATTAATCACTGATGTGAAGACCCCTTGTTTACCTGCAAACTATAACAGTAACTCGAAGTATGAGTATTTTCAAATAATGTAATACTACAGTAAGACTTTTTCTGTGGTGATGGTTGTCATCAGTATTTTAATTCCAATATTGATAGCAGTTTAGATTGAGACTGATGAAAAAGCATGGCAGAAATGACCAGAAAACAGCTAGTTTCAGATGAAAATGATGGCATACCTGATTATACATCTGCTTCAAAATTTGGTGTAACAAAAAATAAAGAATCCTAAGGACATATATAACCCAATTTTCAAGGTCAATGTTTTGTAATATTTTTTTTCAAACCAAGTTCAGCAAATTATACCAATGTGCCAATGGAAGAATTTGTTGGTGATACTCAGTAATGTTATTCGGTTTACTATACATTTAACACAAAGCCATACCAGCCCACAGAAAAAGCTCTAGTGCATAAATCTGAGTTCATTACAAAGGGAGTAAAAAGAAAAAGATCCTTTCTACCAAAATGGTATGACTAAATAAGTTGACTAAAGTTGGGGTTTTACGTCCCGTTCAACAGCCAGGGTGATATTGGGACAGGTCCTCAGAATTGCCACTTGTGGGACTCGAACCCACAGAGGTGACTGCCTATGATTAGATGCCAAACTTGCTAACCACTAGGCCACTGAGGACCTCAAATAAGTTGACTAAAGTTTCTGCACAACGAAAAATAAATCCCTATGCTATATCTGCTGTAAATCACAGAGAAGGAAACTGATAATTTTTGGTAAAAATGCAGAACTATTTAAAACATTGGAATTCAATAATTAGAAAAAGCAACTATGAGATTCAAAGACCATGAACAGTGCAGTACACACATGGAGGCTGTGGTAAATTTAGCAGAAATGATGAAGAATGTAGAAACACTTCTGAGTGACCAACATAAATAAAGATAAAAGCAATCCCAGAAAAGCTTTGCTAGTTCAGTTAGAGCCCCTTAGGTTTGTTCTGAGACAGGGATTAAGTGTAAGAAATCATGACGAAATTGATGGAAATTTGATTCAACTTATGATCCTTCATCAGGGTTATGTGCCAAATTCAAACAGTGGCTTCACAACAAACCGTGCATGTCTCCTACTATAATCAATGAATTGATTAACCTGCTGGGACACCAAGTACTCAAATCCCTAATCAGTGTCATCAAGCAACAACAGTGGTATAGTATCATAGCAGATGAAGTAACTGATATTGCATACTACGAACAGTTTAACATATCAATCAGATATGTTAATGACAGTTATGAAATATATGAAGAAACACTTAGTTTTGTTGAAGTACCATCAATATCAAGTAACATCCCCTATGATGCCTAAAGAGATGTTCTGACTAGATGTGCACTGCCTGTCAATCTCTGTCATAGTCAGGCCTATAATGGTGCGAACAATATGCAGGGCCACGGGGCTGGCCTAGCAACACATATCTTAGATGAAAACGCTGCCATTAGAGTACACTGCCTTGGACATTGTAGTAACTTATGTTTGCAAGATATAACACAAATCATCAAATCAACTAGCTCTAGACTTGGTGGCAGAAATACCAAAAATGATTAAGTTTCCACCAAAACATTCAAATTTGTTTGAGAAAATTCAAAAAGAAATGGGGGCTGCCCAAAGCTCCTTATTTGATGCCTCTCTGCTTCAACAGGCGGACAGTGACGACAACAGCAATTGATTCAGTTATAAAAAATTACACTACCTTGTTGGAAACACTTGATGGGGCTAGCAAAGAATATGATGACTACAAGAAGAGCAGGTGGAGTAATGATATTAATGGAGAAAATCAGCACATTCTTCGGCCTAAAATTTTGACATCTAGTCTTCAGTGCTGCAGAACAATTATCAACAACCATCCAAACAAAAGATACATCAATTCAAGATGCTACTAATGCAGCAACTCTTTTGGCAAGTTTCTATCAGTCACAGCGTACAGATGCTGTCTTTGACAAATTTTAACATTCAGTTGTTAGTGATTCTGAAGCAAAAACTGATCATCCCACATGGCAAGGAAAAGATGAGCTCATAAAAGCCTAGATCATGGAGCTAAGCCAACACATTTTGAGTCAGTGAAACTTTTTTTTTCAAAATTCAATGCTTTGAAGCATGTGATCTACAAACAGGCTCCAATTGATGATTGTGTAAAAGAACTAAACCATAATGATTTGGGCTTTGAACATCTTGATCTTCAACTGAAAATGCTCCCAGGTATCATGAAACAGGAGTCATCAATTAAGAAAATTTCCCAAATCTTCACTATATATCAAACTTTAGTATGATGGAGAACTCACCAAGAATCTTTTCAGTGAAGTGGACAAGTTGATTAAACTATATTTGACAGTACCTGTCACATCAGCAACATCTGAGAGAACAAACTCTGCTCTCAAGAGAATAAGGAGCTACTTGAGAAGCACTATGATGCAGCAATGAATGAACAATGTACTGCCATGCAATGAAAGAGAGAACAGACAAGTTGGACCTCTTTCAGATAGTTGAATTGTTTGTGTCTGTGAATGAACAAAGGCAATACTACTGTGGACGGTATTAAATTAAAGTATTTACAGTACACATAAATTGAGAATAAGTAATAGATACTGCTAAAGACAAATATTTATAGTTTCAGGTTTCTATCATATGATACTTTATTTCTTTTGATAGTGTTAACTTGTAATTTGTAATTTCATCATTTAGTGTTTCATCATGCTAACTAAGCATTGATTTTTTGGCATTTTCTCAATGATACAGTAACTTCTGTTAGTGTAAAAGTTTGTTGTCTATTCATGGAAGATTCATTTAAGATAAAAGACAAATTCTTCAAATTATTTTGCAATATATCCCCACTTCACCTTTGCTCTGTAAAAATAATACTAAAAGCATATCTTGAGTACTCCAAAAAAACCCAAAAATACAAAAAAAATATTTACATTTTCACTTTATATCCCCTTCCTACGCTGTTGAGTCACAAAAATGTCCACACTTGGTAAAATGATGGTATGCCACAATAATAATCTGGTGGTGTGTTATGTTTCAAAAATATCTGAGTCAACTTTCTCATCAGAGGCTGGGGAATTCGAGGTAACAACTTCCTGAAGTACTGTTTTGAAGTGCAGTGTTCTCCCAAGAACAACACTCCTAAAGTTATTCACACACAAAATGTGCGGAGAGTGATGAATGTGAACTGTTGCAGCTATACATCATACACACTCCTGCATCTTAGTCCCCAGATCTGCTCACTCTTGGTTAGTGAGGGGGAAGTCAGAAGTCCTTTCATGTATCCTATATGACCAATAAATCTGTCAGTCTGTGGTTGTTTAAATTAACACTACCTGGGATGCTGGGATCTGGTGTGATAAACTGATTACATCAATTTGAATGAAACTGTACACTCCACATATTTTACTTTCTTAGCAGTATACATGCATGTTGTTCATGCTTTTCCACACACAGTGTATATTTTTATGTCAATGAGAAATGACATAAAATATATTTTTACAAAAACACAAATTTAAGATTGAAATGACAAAATAAAATATAATATCAAAATTTGTTACCAGCGGATACTTTGGTTTAGTGTTAGCTATGGTGCCGCCACCACCACCATGCATAGACATTTTCGACACTAACACTCTCAGTGGAAAACTACACCAGCTAGCTTTAACTACACCAAATTTGCAGGATATCTTAAGTGGGAGGTAAGTTTCTCTGAGACTGAAATTAACCTCATTCTGAAAAATAAGATGGCCTCCCTGGGCATTTCTTTGAAAATTATCAACTTTCTTCCACTGGCTGGTTATCTTAACTAGAAGGTTGAATCTCTTCAGAGATCATATGAATAACAAATATATGTCTTATACAAACATGCAGACATTTGACCTTGAAGCTCTTCATTCAAGGTCATCCATGGAGAGCCAAAGTACCCCATGCAGTAGACTTTAAAAGTGCCTATATCTCGAATTTTGGCCACCATCTCGAATTTTGCTGGAAATGGATGTCATTTACCTGGAAAACTGTAATAAAACTTGGGCAAATATATTGGACAGCTTGATAAGAGTAATTTTGGGCAAATATCTTGGACCACTTGGATGCTAATGGACCACACCTCTAGGACATCTGAAAAATTTAGAATTTTCCCATTCTTCGCCGCCATCTTGAATTTTAGTGGAAATGAAAAATGTCATCATCTCAACAACTGTAACACATAGAGTGATTTTGGTCAAACGTTTGTCCCACTGGATGATAAGGACTACTCTTTTAATTTGGTGAATAATTTAGAATTTTCTTAAATTTCAACCACCCTCTTGAAAAACGCTATTTATCTTCAAAACCATGGTAGTTGTCCTTTTCTGCTCCATGTGGCTTGCAGCTGCAATATTTACTGTTCAGAATCTTTCAAACGGGGTTAGGTTTACAATCCAATTCCTATTGTGGAACAGCCCCATAAGTTAAAAAAATGTACGTACCAAAACAATTGGTAGCAAATTGACACCATGAATTGATAAACTAAATGTCAACAATGGCAGAAGGAACAAATGATTAGATTTTGGTGATGAGACAGATTACTGTCTGAATCCAAGAAATAATTTCTTAATCATTGCACTCATAAGCAGTACTGGAGTTATTGGGCCTTGGCAGAGGTATGCACTCTCTGGGTGATCTTGTTATGATTGTAATCACACACCACACCCTTTAAAATATGATTAAACAGGAACTTATTAGCAGTGGGTCTTTTCAGCTCCCTTTAATTTGAGGAGAAGGTTTAGGGTCATTTAAAAAATTAAATTTCTTTATATAAGTTTTACATTGATACTTCAAGGCAGTATAGTATATTGTATCAACTGACATTGGACTAATGTCAATTTAATAAACAGAGGAGGAATAAATTCAATAAAATGACTTTGGTGGAAGAATTGAATTCATTTGTGCATTAGTATTTTTTGATCATTTTTCTCTTTTCTTTACAACAGTACATGAAAAAGTGATTCTTATAAGTGAAAAAGAGAGTGTTTTGTCCATCAATTTGAAATAAAACCTCCTCCCAGATACTTGCATGATGGGGTATGCAATATAAACAATCCAATGGAGTTCTTATCTATACCCTGTGGTTTATGTAGATGAAGTGTCATAAGAAAGGGGGTAACTTTTCCAGAGACTGAGGGACTAAGATGCAGGAGTGTACAGGCATTATTCAATTTATCTACTTTCTGTGCATACCGGACCTTAATACACACTCTTAACGCCAACCCTGTTTTTTATCTTATTCAATATGTTTATGTTCGGTTGTGTCTCAGATTCTGTCAACTGACGTAAATCAAGAGCAAAAAAAGTTATTGGATTGGATTCAGACCAGTACAATAATACCGAAGATTCCTCTAACTGCAGAAAACCTAATTTATGTAGATTTCACTGATGAAGACATTTTGTCAGAGAATGAAGCTTTCAAAAATGGATATGAATGGACCACAACTGCTGACTTTATGCTGCATGTTATGTTTGCTTGATGTTGTTTCAGAGAAAATGTTAGTATTCAAGTGTGTCCATGGTTGTCATGCCCTCATACTACATTGGAAAGCCCTCCGAAAAATTAGAGATTGAAGATCTCATTTTTCAAACAAATTTAAAATTCTTTTTGAGTTAGTCCATCCATCCTGTCCACTCAGGTCTCTAGTAACCCTTATATTGCTAGATGTGTGTTATGTATTAGATGTACTTGGTGAACAGGATCCGCCTTTAGATATTGATTTAGATACTGATGATGGATGCACATCTCCCTCTTCTGGCAAAGCTTATTCTAGTGGTGAAACTGATACTTGGGATGTTTGTGACAAAAGCATAACAAAAAGAGGGTGCATTTAGACAGGCTAAATTATGTGATGTTTATGTTACATGCAAGTTGCAAATGGAGAGACCTTTTGGTGTTGTCCCTCTGTCTCATCTACAATTTATGTCGGTGCACCCACAAATAATGATCACCTCACTGATTCCTTGCTTGTGCATCAGTTAGTTGGCACATCTGGCTGTCCAAATTTCTTGGGTCTATGAATTCCTGTTATCTCGAATCTAGATATACCCTCTTGGAGGGCTTATCTTAAACAGTATTGGTAACAACAATTAGTAGATTTGTTCAAGTTCGGATCCCCTCTAGATTTTTACAGACATTCAGATCTGGTTTTAACTGAAGAAAATCATTCTTCAGCAGTTGAATTTAGTGATCATGTCATTACATATATTAATGAAGAACTGTCCCATGGTGCTATGTTGGGGCCTTTTAATCATAAGCCTATACAGTTGCATATTTCCCTTTTTATGACTAGAGAAAGGCAGGATTCTGAAGTTAGGCGAACCATAGTTGACTTTAGCTGGCCAAAAGGTCAATCTGCTGAGGCTGGTATTTCAAAAGATGCTTATCTGGGTTCTATGTTTATGTTGAACTACCCTTCTGTTGATAATATTGTAAAAACACTTATATAGTTAGGACCTGGAGCTGTGTTATTTAAAATGGATATCATCGAGCTTTTTGCCAGTTGAAGGTCAACCCTGAGACATAGATCTTTTGGGTATACACCAAGATTCCTACTTCACTGAACAATCGGTCCCATTTGGGTACAGACCGGGGTGAATTTTCTTTGAAAAAGTGACTGACAGCTTCAGATTTATTATGAAAAATAATGGTTTTCAGGATATGTACTATTATGTGGATGACCTGATGTACTGTGGTACTCCATCCACTATTTTTGCAGCTTATGAAGACTTTCATCTTTGCTTCTTCAATTAGGACTTCGGATTACTGCAAAGAAACTGGTTCCTCCACCCACTTCAGTCATTTGTTTAAGTATCCTTATCGATACTAAAACTAGAACTATGTCTGTACCCCCTAAAAATTGAAAAATATTTAACACTGGTGTTATCAGTGGGAAAATAAAGTACAATGTACAAAACTACACCTACAGCCATCGTTGGGTTCCCACGTCCATATCTCAAAGTGTGTTAACAAACTTAGGGCCTTTCTTAATTGAATTCTTCAATTTTAAACAGCTATGGGCGATAAAAGGTCTGCAAAACTTTCTCAAGAATTTTTCAAAGACCTTGCCTGGTTTATGAATTTTGGAGCCAATTTAATGGTGTAGCTTGTTATGATAACAGGCCCATTCAGGCAGGGCTTCCAATCCAATATAGTTCCCCATTCAGCATCCACATTTGATGTTTCTAGGCATTTGACTCATGGAGATGCTATTTTCTCCCTTGTTTTTATATAAGCTTTCCTTTACCAGAATTTTAAACTCAAATATGATAAATGCACCTTATTAAGTGCAAGCTCTACCAAGGCTCGTGCATCCCCCATTTGCTTTTTTTGTCTAGGGACTTTCATGAATTGTGTCATAGTGTGATGAGTAACTGTCTCTTTACTGAAGTTAAGCAGTAATGGACTACGTTAGTACTGGGATGGGTGACCGCTTCAGTGCACCACTCGTGTCTCCGATGGCTTGGTGGCTCATCATAGTAGACTGAAACTCCTTTTGGCCTTGTTTTTATAGCAAATAGATTTCTTTGAAAGTTTTGTTTATTAGTCGTCATTTGTCAAGTATTTGATTAAACAAAACAGATAGGGGATAAATGACGTCACGTGATAACCTCTAGGATTCAGTGAGTGCAATCTACAGTTATACACTAAAAGTTTTGAAAAAAAATCCCTCCCTGGTTTGTTACTGGCTTTTAATGAATTAAAGCGAGCAGAAACACTGTTTACTATATTTCAAATGGCATGATATACCTCAGCAGGTAAAAGGTTTTTTTAATATATGAAACAAACGAGGAAGTTAATAATTCATTTCCAAAATGTTGTATCCCTGTATTGGAAATTCCATGTACGCCATAACTGGAGAAACTTCAACATCGTTAATCCAATGAAAAGCCCACTTTGACAGTTAAGTATGCGTGTCAAGAAGAGGAACTTGTCCAAAGTCATTTTTAAATGGTGGAAGAATGGTAAAGACACCGAAAAAAGGGCATGTGAAAACGGCAATTAATAATCACTCCAAACTACTTCAATTTTCCACAAGACAGTAGACATGCAATCAACGCAAAAGAAAAATTAGCAGCCTAGCATCTAGGTGCCGGGAGGTTCAGCCCTGGGGGTTCCCATTCCCTCTTTTTAGAGAGATTAGTACTCTTGGTCATTCGGTTTCTTTCCAAACGTTTGGTACCGCATGCTCCTAGTTTGTAGATGGAGCACGGAGAAATTAAAAGTTATGCCATGGTTGAAAAGACAGATAGGGTCAGGAGAGTAAATGCTCAAAGCCACCATTATCTCTCCACAAACACAGAAAATTATAAAAATTTGGTCCAAAAAGTGTTGAAAAGGTGTAACTTATACCATGTCTTTACCATGACCAGGGCATATGTAATCAATCCAAAACTCATGAAACATAGGGAATTGTGTACAGGCACATTTGATCTGCATGTTTTACCACTGGATAGACCTTTAGTCACACTGAAATGGATTGTTAAATAGACTCACAAATAATTGAGTTTGGTTGCTCAGTTTTCGGCTTTTCATTGGTAGAACAGATGGGTTAGTTGTCAAAAATACTAACCCCAATAAATCACATGCTCAAGTCCTCATAAAAATATATTTATACAAGAAAGCCTCCCCATTTATGAGCAACAACCATGCACGGGTTCCATTGAAAGACAGAAAGCCTGTGAACTGCAGAATACACACCACGTGTGACCGGTCACAAACCTGAGTTCAGCAAGTATGCATCCAGAAAAGTGGATATTGCAATGGATGTTCCTGTGCCGTTTCACAATGGGTTTCAGGTATTACAGAATATGAACCTTCGTAGACATTTCTCAGCTTTGGAAGTTTCCCCCACCTAGGTAGTTAGTTTCACCTCATTTGCATACATTGTTTATGATACAGATAGATAATATGTTTATTTCACTGACAGTGTGTTATACAGAGTCACATATAAACAGAAGGTTCGTACAACAGTTTTACTCAAACACAATATAGAAACACCCAGCCATTTAGGATTACAGGTGAGTATGATATCTTCTAATAGAATATGTGCATAACAATGTAAAGAAAGATTGCAATTATACACCAAAAACAGTTTCTATCTGTAGTTTTAGTCAAAAAAGTAGAGATTCTCCTGGTCACTTTTGTGAAAAGTCAGGGACAAGTTATGCTAATTGACCAGACCATGTGTAAGCAACATTAAAGTGATATTTTCTGTTTATATTGAAGGGGCATGCAAGATGTGTCTGCATCCAAATTATATTGCTTGACTTTACCTGTTCCAAACTTATGTATATAAAAATAAATAAGCCAAAGGGCAACCCCATCATCATAAATGTTTATGTTATTTCTTGTTTTATGATGAAATAAAGGTATTTCCTTATTGTTTATGCATTGTTGTTATTATTAATACAATTACTTTTGTAACATTAAGTTAATAGTTTGGACGAAAAGGTCATCATTTTTTAAATAAAGTTGCTGGTGAAAACACTCTCTTTGACACATTTGTTTTCCCAACCAAGTCAGCGAGTACAAAACCCATAAAATCTAATATTGATAGTTTTGCCAGCATTATCTGTAAATAAACAAATTAAACAGAGATTTAACTTTTCATTTAGACAGAGAATGTTAAAACTATACTTAGGCTTTCAATACCCTAAAATTTACATTCATGGGGCACTGATACTTTTTAAAATATTGTACTATATGGTGTCGAGTCTTTCTCTGTGGTGAGTGAGTCAAGGTGCCAGGAATATTGAAGATCAAGATTAAAAAGTGAATGAAGTGAATATTGAGAAGATAGATGATGACAGTAAGTCAGTAATACCACTGACAATGATAATTTCTATTCAGATTTAACTCAGAACTGCAACCTTAATAACACCAATTACTTAGCTAGCAGGAATGAGGTACCTTTTAATGCTGACTACATGGATCATTCACAGTAACTTAAATTTGTTTTTTTTTTTTTTGGCAATCCTGTTCACTGGGAATCTACACCTAACATATTTCGAGCCCAAATTACTCCATTTGTTGTTTCTTGTACGAAATATTTTTGTTTAGAAACTTTTGTATATATATGAACATATATTTAGACTAACAGAAGTCATAACCCATAATACAAATATTTCCCATTCTCGCACATGGAAAATTTCAAATGAGACAATATATGTCAGAAACCGTATCTTCTGCATGGTCAAGTGTAGATCTATGTACCTCATAATATATATTCCTACACAAGCAAGAAAATTCTAACATCTAAGCCCTTTTTACTCACAATTAGACCTGTTTTAGAGGAAACCCTTTAAAAGCAGTTTCAAAGACTGCTTTGTTAATTCCCATAATTCATCACAGCATCTGAAGGGAGAAGGATCATCAGACCATCCTGAATGCATCAAATAGGTGTCATCATGGGGTCTTTATTGCTATTATAAAGATGGGCTATTCCACATTACAGGTATGTCGTGCTGAAACAAAAATAATTAAAATATTTTAGATTTTCAATCCGGATCAGTTCAAGGTCATCGATCCAGATCAACTTAATTATATCCCAGATCTGTTTTGTCACTCACGCAGATATTACTGAAAAAAATCACAAAAGATAATTTTAAATTCACAATCCAAATTCAGATTTCTTTGAGGAGTGCCAAAGCAAGGGCTGACCCCACATGCCTCTTCCCATCAGGGTGAAAGGGTAGCTGATGTTACTTTATCATTCACGAGACTGTGCAACTGTAACTCAGGTCATTTACTAACCATATAGAGTGAAGGCCCTGGTAGTTAAAATGACAGTGGGCAGAAAACAAATATATTCAGGGATTTGAATTTTAGAGTTAAAGTACATTTGTAATTTGTGTCTCTGTCAGTACATATTTCAATCAATAAAGATGAACTTTATAACATTTAAAACAAACGGGTTGTATTGCAGATCTGACAGATTATGACCCCAAAAAGTATATTTTGCTAATGATGAATGGTCCATTGGTGACTTTTGCATGTGATGTGCATTAATAGTTATGATAACAATAAACCAATATTTTGTTAGATATTTTGTTCCGCTAGAGGAAAATTATGGGGAAAGCTGCTTTACAAATGTTAACTGATGTATTTTTTCAACACTGAAAAAGAATTATTCATAAAGCATTGATTTATAGCAGACAAAATGCCACATATGCGCAATTTTTATAGTGTATCACTACACCAAGAAAGTTTTATCCACAGACAGCATAGAGCTAGGGTTACTAAACTAAGAGTGAAACCTGAAAGGCTTAATTTTTAGAGAAACAATACCTAATTGAGTCTGCATTTCAACATAGTGTAAACAGGAATGATAGCATTTGGGATGAGAACACCGGCCTCATGATTTAATCGACTGTGTTTTCAATGGGAGTAGTATAATTTCCACATGTATTCGAGGCCTCAACTTTGTACAAAACTCCAAATTTGCATCTGGATATTTGCAAAACAATAAATTTATGTCTATTGACACTTTGGCTGCCATAATTTTTGCCATATATGGTGTGATAGACCCCCCCCCCCCCCCCCCCCCCCCCCCCAAAAAAAAAAAAAAAATGCAAAAGTGTTGGGAATGACAACCAGGTCTTGACGAGTGTTCCATATGGTTTTTCCAGCCAAGCTGAAGTCTGTTTCCAGTTATGGTGGGAGCAGTTTGGTCAAAAAGATGATTGTTACAGCCTGATCCAAACTGCTACAATTCAGAAAGATAACTCGTATCAGTAGATCACCCTGTATTTTGCCGTAGTCATTTAAGTCCTACAACCTGTATTCTCTTGACAAATGAAAACTCTACTACAATTTTAGAGAAAAACTAACATATGCCAGTGAAGCAAAAAAGAGGTCATTACATTATTAATATAGCATATAAGTATCAGTCATAAGGGCTTTCCAACCAAAACATCGGTCAGTAACCAATATTTATGATACAATAAAATAAACTGAATAAATTAATAAATAAGACCACTCATAGGGAAGAGCTGGGTGCCCACTTTGCAATTTTTTTTGCACAGGATATCAGATGAATGATCTCATTTTGCCTGTGCTCGTATTAGAGTTCATGGGCACTACCACGAACAATTTCAGTAAAACAAATCACTCCAGAATCAAGGATATAGACCTGATCATGCCCAAATTTGATACAGTTCTTTACGATAACAGTTCTGATCTTCATTGAAAGAGTTATAATGATCTGTATAGCAGTTTTTGAGTTATGCTGTAAATAAACAAACAATCAAACAGACTGAGTAACTTGTTTTTTTTTTTAAATTTTGCAAAGTAATAAATAGATAAATTATTTAATTAATTTGGTCTTTAGTATGACAGAGAGACATACTCAGTCGCAAAGATTTTAATCACATTCAATTTTTAGGGGTAGTCACAATAGCTATGATTGCGTTGTTTGGGCCAGTTCCACAACAAGACTTAGCCCAAACTCAGACTTAAAACTTAGAGTTTTCTTTAGATTTGGAGGATTTCACACATCAGTAAACTTTAAGCCTTGGCTAAGTCGTGGGCTCACAATCAACCACGGAATGAGCCTAATTTTTGTGAAAAAAGGACTTAAATATGGCTGCCATTAAATTTTCTCCACTTGAAAATCTGAAATGACTGTAAAGGGAGTATAGTTTGGGGAGTTTTTATATTGATACAAGGTCTTCCAATGCGAAAAAAAAGCATTTTTCCTAAGATAAAATAGCATCGGAGATGCCCGCACCCAACAGCCTGATGAAATAGTTTACAACACCATGAAACATAAAAGAAGTAACACAGTACAAAGATCAGGAGCAAACAGTGTGGCATGATGTTGCACACCTACTCCCCTAAGCAATGTCCCTACCAAGTATCAACGTCCTAGACCTTACAGTTAAAAGACAATGTCACTATGGGAAGATTGAAGGTCAAATCAATGACCACCAACACACCATGTCATTGTACACCTACACCCTCTAACCAATGTCCCTGCTAAGTATCCATTTCCTACACCTCACAGTTTCCGAGAAACAGCCAGGACAAGATTTTAAAGGTCAGTGCCACTACAGCAAAGATTAAGGTCAAATCAAGGTCACACAATGACATTGCAAATCTACACCACCTTACCAGTATTACTACCATGTATCAAGTTCAAGCTAGGTCACTACAGCAAGATCTAAGTTCAAATATCAAAGAAAACACCTGTTGTTGTGTTATAAGCTTGGTCTTAGCTGAGTCATTCTTGTGAAATCCAAGTATCAGGCAGCTAAGATATAAGGCTCAGGCTTAAGTCCCTGACTTGGGCTAAGTTCAGACTTAGTCTATGGTCCTTTGTAAAAATGGTCCCAGACCTCCATGATGAACGTTGTTATCACCCAAAACAGAAGAGTGCTTTAATCAATAAGATCTGTTCTGAGTACTTGAACGAGAAATGATCACATTATTGGGGCAGTTGAGTTAGGTGAAGTGTGGAAAAGATTAGTACAGATGATTCATAGAGCACCATAAAGATATTTTGAAACTGTATTTGGTCTGAAACCATGGTCCGTGGATAGATGGCACATACATGATCAATCGCAAAGGTTTTTTTGGAAATGGTTTTATCTGTGTCAATCCTCTACAAATGCCACGATCCTATACCCTACTTTTACTGTCCAGGAAGGTTACACTTCCATTGACATAAGAGAGGTTCCACACTACGTTCAAATTATCCTTGTTTCGCCATTATTTGTTGGGTGATATGTTTAGACACAGCTACAGTACTTTATGGCATGTAAAATGCAAGTAAGGCCTGAGTTACATTCATAGTCTCTCTTAATGTTTTTAGTGTATTTATAAATTTTATATTTTGAAAATTATTGGGGGAATTCATAAATTTTGTATGTAGAATCACTTATAACATTCAGTGTAGATTTTTCACTCAATTTGATCCATGTTAGTGAATACGGGGCCAGTAGCAGAAGAATTTAATTCCTGGCTTATATAATTTTACTGCTATTCAATGTGGTTTACAAGTGATATGCAAGTAAATGAAACACTAAGTCTTTCAAATATATGGCCACAGTACTGCATTACCTCCATCCAGATATTGCGTTGATAATCTGGACCTTTATTGATATATAAAATTTAAAAAAAAATGATTGAAATTTTAACGAACCTGAAAAATTATATACAAACAAAACAAAAAACTTTGGTCTCATCCTTGACAGGCGCTTCTGTACTGCTGTTATTGTGCACACGTGTCTGTCTAATCACATTGTACTGTACTTGGTAAACAATGTATAACCACGGAACTGATCTGTACTTATTTCCGGCAAAGACAGGGTAACTTTGAGTAGAGCCATGTGGTAATCATTTTTGTTCTGTGTGTGTGTGTGTGTTTGCGGTTTCAAAGAATACTTCGACGAATGAAGTTGGATGGCTGTAAACAAGTAAATGTAAAAACAAATGATGGGCAGCCTTCTGAAGCGACAAAGGCTTCCTGAGTCAGACTAAATCAGCAATTTTTGCTTAAGTTTCCCGGATTTAAATATGACTGCGCACCAATAACATTAATAAATTGGGAAATTCCAAAAACTTCATGGTGGTTATACTGCTGGTTAAGAAAACGCAATGACAGTATCTCTTGAATTCCATGAATTGGGAATACTGTCCACGGAGTGTAAGCTATTTTACAAAATGTTTAATACAATTCATTTAGTTATGGAAATCTGTCACTTATAAGTAATATACAACCATTTAACAGTTGTAATAATTTCTTTCGGTGATTCAGTAATTTGGGGAATTTCAGATTTTTATTGGAATAATTTCACTTTTCTTTTCAAGCTCTATTAAGTGTGTCATTTCCGTATGCAGGAAGGAATGTCGAGTGGACTCAGACCATTATGCCTTTAAGCGCACTTTATTTGTAAGTATTATCTTCATTATTTTTCCGTATTATCTACTTTCTAACAGTCTTTTTATTATTATGTAGCCCAGGGCCGGGATTCACGAAAGTACGTCTTAAGTTTAGGCAATTTTTTTGCTTAGACAAATCTTAAAGTTATAACTTTTGTCTTAGCTAAGATTTAGGGGGCTCGCCTCCAACCTCTGAGGCCGCCAGTTCGAATCTCGGACTGGGCGCTTCATGTTGGAAAGTTGGTAGTTACTTGCCAATGCCCGGTGGTTTACAGTGCAGTATGCACTGGTTTCCTCCACCGGTAAAACTACCCGTCGCAATATGACCCTGGCTGTTGAACGTGACGTAAAACAACAAATAAATTTAAAACTTAGCTAAGATTTCTCTTAAATTGGGATTCACAAAAAGTGCTTAGCAAAATCTTAGCTGAGACAAAATTTGTGCAAAAGTCTTAACTACTTTGAGTTCAAATTAACAAATTTTAGTAAAACAAAAACATTTTTAATCAATAAGTACACCAAACATGCTCTTCAAAATTATAAAACAGATTTGTTACTTTTTTTTTGTAAAATTATGTAAAAATAGTAGTCTTTATGTTTTATTGTGAGTCAGCCATTTTTAGGACATTATTTTTACCACAAGAAGGTAAAATGTGGAAATTTATAGGTAATTAAATGATGTCAATTTTTATTACAATCAACAGAAATTACATTTATAGGAAGTACAGATCCCCATAGTATATATTTTGTTGACATAACAAAGGGTGAAATGTAAATACATGCAATGGAATATTTTAAAAATGTCTTAAGTCTGCCCTGCAGTGGTCTTAAAGTTATGACAAAATCTAAGACAAATTTTTGTCTAAGACCTTTTGTGAATCCCATTTTGTCTAAGCAAAAAAAGTCTTAACTTTATGTCAAATTTCTTGCAGAGTTAAGACTTTTCTCTTAAAGTTATGACAATTTTTTGCTTAAGACCTTTTGTGAATCCCGGCCCAGATGTTTTCCTCCTCAGGTTAAGTAACCTAGTTAGCCTAAGTAGCCCAATTGTTTCCATGCTTAGCTTAAAGTAGCCTAGTTAGCTTATATTGTTTTCATGCTTTGCTTATGTTGCCGCCGTCTCCCAGTGAGTTAACAGATCACCAGACGAGGGACTTGCAGTGGACGTGAGCATACAAACACTTGACTAAAATCTTGACTAGTTTATTGTATCCCTGGACGAAAGTCGGGGATACTTAGGATTCAGTACGGTCACGCCACCGCCGCTGCAGAGATTTCCTTTTGAACGCAATAACTTAAAAATATTTTAGTTAGAACTTTCAAATTTGGTATGTGGGTATATATGGGCAATGCCACGAATGCTATTGCTTTTTTACCTTAACCTTCAATTTCAAGGTCACGGGTGGCCTCTTAAAGGTCAGATTTTGGCCATTTTCATATTTTGGCCCAGTTCTCATATCCAGAAAGTTAGATCATTCTATGGCTGGTATATATAATACATGTATATGTCCTCTGTAAGCATGCAGAAATTTGACCTTGAAGCTCTTCATTGAAGGTCATCCACAGCCGCCAGGTACCTCACCAAGGTCATTTTTAGTGAGATTTTCGGCGTTAACGCTCTCAGAGGAAAACTACTACAGCTACGTTCACCTAATTTGCAGGACATCTTAATTGAGGGATAAGCTTCTCTCAGACTGAAATTAGCCTCATTCTGAAAAACAAGATGGCCGCCACTGACATTTCTTTGAAAATTATCTACATTTTCTTCTAGGAAAACCACACCAGCTATGTTCACCAAATTTTCACGATGTCTTCATTGGAGAGTAAGCTTCTCTGAGACTGAAATTAGCGTCATTGTGAAAAACAAGATGGCCGCCGTGGGCATTTCTTTGAAAATAATCTACACTTTTCTAATGGCTATTTCTCATAGGTAGAAGGTTAAATCTCTTCATAGGTGTTTTGTATAATATATATATATGTCCTCTACAACCTTGCAGACATTTGACCTTGAAGCTCTTAATTCAAGGTCATTCAAGGAGTGCCCACATAGCGCACTTTAAAAGTGCCTATATCTCCCTTAGTATTGGTCCTAGAGGCTTCTAATGTGAAACCAACCTATAGGAAATCATGTGCTCAGAATCTTCTGATGTGGTCACATTTGACCTTGGATCCCTCCTTCAAGTTAAATGAGGAAAGTCAAACTTAAAAGTGCTTATATGTCCCTTATTATTGGTCCTACGGGTTTGGGATGGTAAACCAACATATAGGAAATCATGGGCTAGGAATCTTCTGGTATGGTTGAATTTGACCTTGGGCCCCTCCTTCAAGATCAAACGAGGATAGCTAAACTTAAAGGTGCTTATAACTCGCTTATTATTGGTTGTAGCGGTTTGAGATGATAAACCAACCTATTGGAAATCTGGGGCTGGGAATTTTTAGGTTTGGTCGGATTTGACCTTGGGCCCCTCCTTCAAGGTCAAACAAATATAGCCAAACTTAAAAGTGCTTATAACTCTCTTTTTTATGGTCCTAGAGGTTTGTGATGGTAAACCAACCTATAGGAAATCATGGGTTGGGAATCTTTTGGTGTGGTTGGATTTGACCTTGGGCCCCTACTTCAAGGTCAAACGAGAAGAGCCAAGCTTAAAAGTGCTTATAACTCACTTATTGTTGGTTGTAGCGGTTTGAGATGATAAACCAGCCAAGAGGAAATCATGGGCTGGGAATTTTTAGGTATGGTCGTATTTGACCTTGGGCCTCTCCTTCAAGGTCAGTTGAGGATAGCCAAACTTAAAAGCACTTATAACTCGCTTGTTATTGGCCCTAGAGGTTTGGGATGGAAACCAACATATAAGGAAATCATGGGCTGGGAATCTACTGGTGTGGACGGATTTGACCTTGGGCCCCTCCTTCAAGGTCAAATGAGGGTAGCCAAACTTTAAAGTGCTTATAACTTGCTTATATGGCTGGAAATACTCTGTATGTCATGCTTCAACCATGTCCTGTCCGCGGATACACTGCATCAAGACGCAATGTCTAGTTAACAATGGTGGTCCTACCATGGATGAAGTGGCCCACAATCATCCGAATATCAGGTTAAACAGAACTGGTCACCGGCCATACAGCAAGATTCTCTATGACATCAAGTTAAACCATTCTGGTCATGGACCATAGAGAAACACCTACAAGTAATCAGATTCACAGTAAGAAATTTGATATGGAACCACAATAATAATTACATAACTTACTTGGAAGTACAGACTAAAATAACTATCACCAATATTGTTATCACAGAATTCATAAAACAATACTAATTACCTCTATAAATAATGAATTAATGACAACTACAAATGCGTATCTCAATAATGTAAAGTATTCATGATAATTATCACAGTTTACAATAGATATGGTAATTAACCAAATCAAGGATAAATACAACAAGTTCAACAAGGACAATAAAACAAATTTCATTAGTTTAACTGAAATCAATAAGTTACCCAGCACTAGCTAATGTAAATAATTATCAATGAACATTTTACATTACCATGCATATAGTTATAACACTAACCTGCAACATCACCAACACAACCAACAACTTTCACACAAAATTTTTCCCAAAACCCAGCTACTGCAAAAGCATGTTTACTCTTTAAAACCAACTTTAAAGCAACAAAATGTCAGGTTTTGTCATGATTGTAACACACAAGTAAAAAGTGAAAATGAAATTCTATTTTTAACCTTCTCAATGAAATCATTCTTTACGAGTTCTATAACTCAGTCGCGATTGCGGTGACATTTAAGTAGCCTAGTTGGCATAAGTAGCTCTGGTTTTCATGAACTAGATTCAAAAACATTACCGCAATCATGGTGGCTTTTGAATCTTCTTTATTTCTACATATATGAAATGCTTACAACCATTCTTCAGATGCTAAAAGTGACACAAAAGCCTATTATAAGAGGGCTGTTCCATATTGCCGTTCCAATCATATATGCCCTACTGGATTGTGGTAATGTATTATACTTTTGTCAAATAATTAAATACCTGTTTCCACTGTGGCCATGTCTTCCAATCTAGATCATCATAAAATGAAATATTGATGGTCTGACGTGATATGGGGCCAATGTAACAAAATTTCTCAGACTTGGCACAGTCTCAGGCAAAGCCTCTGGCTCAAATTTCAGTAATTGGTCTCATCTGAGTTTGACCTCAAATTTATTTCATAAAGTCTGATTCGCAGAAACTGATCTGAGCCAAAAGTTTAAACTCTTAAATTCCATAAAATTAATTTGTTGACTGCAAATGCAGTGGAGAATATATATTTGTTGACATAAATATAATCATGAAGGATATTGCAGACATAGTTATTGGACATTATTTATATTGTAAACTAGCTTAAGAGTTGAGACAGAGTAAGGATTTCAATGCCATTAAGGCAAGGTTCAATGTATTTAAGACAACGACTTTGTAGGAACTTGTACACCAATACGACCATCTTTTAAACAGAGCTATGCTTGAAAAAACGAGAAATCATAAAATTGAGATATACCTCTTTGATAGGCTTAAAGATGAGCACATGAGACTGCCAAATCTCAAGATGAGTGAAAATGTGGGAGATACTGTTATCACCCCCAACTGTGAACAAGTTCAAATATTACCCCCACGGGGATTATGATACTTTTACTAGACTTTTTAACCTAGTTGCCTTTTTATCAGTGTTTAGCAAAATTACTGTAAATAAAGGAACACATTTTCCCATCATGTATTTACATTAGATAAAAGGGTATATTAATGTAACACAATGGGGTCTGTATCCCAAGCAAACACTCGGATAACAGTATTCAGATCTCAGTGATTTTCAGTGTACATTTTGATTTCAGATGATCGGGTCAAAGACTAGGACTATGGACATTGATGACACCATTCGGAAACAGGTGGAATTGATGTATGATACAGTCACAAAAACCTTGCATACCATAGATGAAAAGGACATGGTTGTAAGTGCTTTAATTTATAGGACTGTTCGCCCTTATTCCCTGGATATTGTAAATTCACCCATACCTGGCCAATAAAGAAATATTACAGGATCAATAATTCTATGCACTGACTGGACTCACTTGCAAAATTCTTTTTATCACTTAGCCGTCATCTCTTTGATTGTGGATTTGAAACCACATGATGACAACATTTTATAAAAAATATTGTAGATACAGACACTTCAAGGACAAGTAAAAACCTTGAAGTCTTTGCTACAGAGGGAAGAATGGGAGACCAGAGCTTTGACCCAGGGGAAAGACCACTTGACATCAACAATGGTAAATACATTTTTGTTGTGCAAGTTAAACCATCTAAAGATAATTTTTTTTGGGGGGGTGTTTAGTTATAATTATTTGATAGATAAATATAACAAAATAAATATAATAAAATATATATAAAATAAAAATAAGCATAGACCTTTTTTCATCATGGAAGTACGCTTTTGTCCTTGTTGGCTCAATTTAATGGTTTTAGTTTCAAGTGGTAACATCAGTAGTTGTTTTGGCCGGTATCCAATAATTTTCCATGTGGAATGTTGACCAACCAGTATGCCTTGCTTTTCTCCATCCCCTAAAGTAACCATAAGAAAATGATCTGAACAATCTGTTATAAGTGGCACTTAACCCAAATGAATCCATTAAAAGTAGTTCTCTTATATTTAAGAACAAGTGTACATGTGACCGTGTGGTTAGGGTGTTGGACTAAAGAGACTAAAGAGGTCTGGGGTATATTCCTTGGCTGAATCAAAGAGATTTCACTGATGAACATGGTACTCCAAAGAAACGGGTACAAGACTAGTTGGGATGACTGACTGGCATCTTATTCAGGCCAGCAGAAGTACTGTGAGTTGTTTCATGCCAAAAAAGCTGGAAATAAGTATTTTCCATCTGGACCACTAAGACCAACGAGTGACAAGTGACTTTTATACTGGCTATATCAATGTGGTTTTTGTTAGATAATTAAGTGTCCCTTGAGAAGGGGAGGCATATTGGATTTGTCCCTTGTTTTCAGACAGCTGTCATCACAGGTTGAATATCTCCATTAATGTGAGGCCAATCACAATGACTTGTGGGAATATCACTAATAGGTGCGGTAAAAATTTTGCTATATACAAATTTGACCTTTGGCTTTTATCAAGGTTACATGATCAAAAACAATTGTTTTATTGTACTTTCACCAGATTTTCTGGAAAATTGCAGCATGCAGATCAGACAAATTAGGCACACGCCAAATTTAGGCACCACTTGAATTTCATATCAGTCAGGACATAACTGACTGAAACTGACCCTTTGACCCACACATTGTGTGTATCTGCTCATTTTGAGAACCTTACACAGGTACAATATGTTTTTGAAGCATAAAAATTTATGTTAAGGTTTAGATAAACCAAACCGGGTGTCCATGGTCTGTACAGGCAGAAGAGATTTGTAAAATGTCAAATCTCTCTTTTGTCTTTGGATTTAGAGCTATGAAATGTTTAGGGAGGTAATGGGAAACTTATTGTTTAATAGATATTTTTGCATCCACAAGAGGCATCCAGTGGATGCTATGATTTAGCATTCGCTATGCCAACGAGATTTTCTATGTTAACGCTCTCAGAGGAAAACTGCATCAGCTAGGTTCACCAAATTTCAGGATATCTTCATTGTAGGTGAGCTTCTCTGGGAACGAAAATAGCCTCATTCTGAAAAACAAGATGGCCACCGCGGGCATTTCTTTGAAAATAATCACACTTTTCTAATGGCTATTTCTCATAGGTAGAAGGCTGAATCTCTTGACAGGTGATATGTATAACAGATATACATGTCCTCTACAACCTTGCACACATTTGACCTTGAAGCCCTTAATTCAAGGTCTTACACGGAGTGCCCAAGTACCCCACATAGCAGACTTTAAATGTGCCTATATCTCACTTATTATTGGTCCTAGAGGTTTGGGATGGTAAATCAACCTATAGGAAATCATGGGCAGGGAATGGTTTGGTGTGTTCAGATTTGACCTTGCACCCCTCCTTGAATGTCAAACGACGATAGCCAAACTTTAAAATGCTTATAATTTGCTTATTATTGGTCCTAGAAGTATGGGATGGTAAGCCAACCTATAGGAAAGCATGGGCAGGGAATCTTTTGGTGTTGTCGGATTTGACCTTGGGCCCCTCCTTCAAGGTCAAACGAGGATAGCCAAACTTAAAAGTGCTTATAACTACAGTACGAAATCCATATAAATTTCAGCAATTTGTAAATCCCATAATTTATAACACTGAGTTATTGTGTGAAATTCTAGGATATTTCTCTGTAAAAATATATACATAAAATCACAATCCTTGTTGCCGATGTTATGTACTCAAAGGTTATACAAGAACTGCTTTATTCTACATGATACACATTACACTATAGTTAACTTTAAAACTGGTTTCCTTTTTTAGTTCAAGGCATTTTATCTCTGTCAGAGGTGTGACAGCTTAATTACTTAAATAAGTTCTGTAAAAGATGTGGGCATTGCAAACCATCACAATATCTGTGGAATTTATGGGGAGGTAGTAGGAAACATGGCCAAGGATTCCAGAGCACTGATTCCCTCCTCATGGTGAATAATAATAATAATAATTTCTTCTTTTATACTGAAATTTTAGTCACCGATTGGCTAATCACTGGGCTACTCCAATAAAAAAGCACTCGTAAAAAGGAAGGTTTAAACCATTTCTGGAAGTTATTTAAATTAAGTTTGATGTTGAAGACATCTTCAGGTAAGCTATTCCAGCAGCGGGGTACTGCAACACCGAAAGTTTGATATCCCTTACTTTTCAGTTTCCATCTTTTAGTTTATACATTTGGTCACCAGAACATAGTCAAATATATACAAACTGTACAAATACTCTTCAGATAATGATGGCAGTAGTTGCAGATGTAAGTTATATGATCATTTAATGTAAGTTCCTCATCAATGGTAACACCATGGTTTTTAACACAGGGACTACCTGGTATAATTGTTCCACTTACACTGAGAGAATCATGCAACACTTTTGCTTGCTGTCGAGATGCTCCAGCATTGAAATTGGGTCACAAAGTTATATTCTTGTATTTTGCTGTGTTTCTTAAAGAAGGTCATTAAATTATTTTCAAGAATACTGAGACCTATTAATTTGGCTATTTCCATCCTTCTTGCCTTTTGAGGTCAATTCTGTGACCACAAAAAGGGTCCAATTTTCAGTTACTGCTTTAAGTATGAGGACTTTGCTGTATGAGGACTGAAAGATCAAATGATAATCCTGGGATTCCAAAACTCCATAAAATTTGCACCATAAAAACCTGTACATTGGACAGGTGTACAGGTTTTTGAGCAAGTAAAGTATGATCAATATTTTGATATCCTACAGCCGTTACTCATTTTCAATGAAACTGGTACAATAATCAGTAACTTTATGTCATCTAAGTAATATCAAGAAATATTTCTACGTAATTTTATATGTAATTTTGACTATGATGTGCATTTATGCAATGGAGAAATTACTTAACATACAAACAATCATTAGCAAATTCATTTAATTAGTGTTTTAATGTAAAGTATTAAGTATCAATGAAAATAATTGTCTAGGTTCGCCCTTTCATTGTCTTTACCAATGTCAGTGTCTTATGAATCTTCCTTTAGACTTACCACTTGGTGAATTCTCATGGGTTTACTGGTGGCTGGTCCTCCATAACATAAACATGATCCTTTTTATCTTTTGTTTTATCAGTGGATGCATTACTTGAGTGCCTTCCACAGTATGCTATTGTCTCAAGTTCTGTGACAAGGGGATATATCTGCTTGAATAAATATTATATACAAATATTTTTGTACGGAAGTGGGTTACAGGTTATAAATGGATAAGACATAAAAATGTATGTTACTTGTAATATTTTTAGATGAACAAAATATCATTTTTGATCGTAATATACACAGCAGCACATTTTATATACCTTTTAATATAATTTGTTATGTATTACCACTTACAACCCCATTAATGTATTTTACTAGCCTTTATCTTCACCATTTTTGCCATTATTCACTTTCTTTGCTGCTAAATATTTTGATATCCTACAGTTGTTACTGGCTTAACATGTAACTTATGCAATAATCAGTAATTTTATGTCATCTTAGTGATATCAAGAAATCTTTCTACCTAATTTGATATGGAAGTTTGATTATGGTGTACATTTATGCAATGGAGAAATTAGGATGTTTGTGTTTTTTGATTACCAAACAAGCATCACCTTTTTCTAGTTTTTGTTTCATATGTCATATTAACTATTAGTTAACAGATCAGGCACAATACAGTCTGATTAGGTCAGATACAAAAAGTTAAACGATGATCATTTTCTACTGACAGGAAACAGATATCAGAATGAAACAGGGAAAGTTTAAAACAAAGAACTATGATGAAGACAGATCCAACAGATGGAAGGTGAGGCATGACTTAATACAAGATTACATGTTAAGGTTAATTTTAACAAATCAGTACATATTATAATTCTTCACAAGCAAGCAGAAAGTAAAAATAAACTCAGATATCAGGGTGACAAAAATTTAAGCTGTGTAATTAAACATCCCTTGAAAAGGATACGTTCATTATTTTCACCCCAGTTTTAAGTCAGCCGCCCTTGTCATCTCTCTTGACTATCTCCCTTGATAGTAGGCCTATCCAAATGATATTTGCAGTTATCTTCTATAGGGATGTAAACAAATTTTACAGGCATAAATTTGACCTTTGACCTCAAGGCCATCAAGGTCACATGATCAAAAATTAAAAAAAAAAAAAAATTTAAATGATAAAAAAATTTGCTGAAGTTAAGCCTTGAACTCTCTTATTATTGGTCCTAGAGGTTTGGGATGGTAAACCAACATATAGGAAATCATGGGCAGGGAATCTTCTAGTGTGGTCAGATTTGACCTTGGGTCCCTCCTTCAATGTCAAAAGAGGATAGCCAAACTTAAAAGTGCTTTTAACTCACTTATTATTGGCCCTAGAGGTTTGAAATGGTAAAACAACCTATAGGAAATCATGGGTTGTTAGTCTTCTGCTGTAGTCCGATTTGACCTTGGATCCCTCCTTCAAGGTCAAACGAGGATAGCCAAACTTAAAAGTGCTTATAACTCACTTATTATTGGTTCTAGAGGTTTGGGATGGTAAACCAACCTATAGGAAATCATGCACTGAGAATCTCGAGGTGTGATCGGATTTGACCTTCGGGCTTCCTTCAAGGTAAAACGAGGATAGCCAACTTTACAAGTGGTTATAACTCGCTTATTATTGGTCCTAGAGGTTTGGGATGGTAAACCAACATATACAAAATCATCGGCTCGGAATCTTCTGGTGTGGTTGGATTCGACCTTGGGCATCTCCTTCAAGGTCAAACGAGGATAGCAAAACTTAAAAGTGGTTATAACTCGCTTATTATTGGTCCTAGAGGTTTGGAATGGTAAACCAACCAATATGAAATCATGGGCTGGAAATCTTTTGGTGTGATCAGATTTGACCTTGGGCCGCTGCTTCATTTTTTAGTGTTATTTGACCTTTTCCGGTGGATATATCTTGCATCTGGCCACAGATGCATCCTTGGTCTAGTTTAGTTATAGACATCACACATAAAAGTGATGATAGAAATATAACACAATAAGTAATATACTAGGCTCCACAACATATCATCCACATTTGAAAACAGTTAAAATTTATAGTATTGAACTGTTTATTTCTCAAAACCTAGCAATATGTGAACAGTCATATGAACATTTTGAACATGTGTGTCATTTTTATCATAAATTTATTTTTATCTGAAGAAATATTGAAGAAAATTCAAATGTTTGAATCTGCTTTAAAATTGGACAAAATAACCACTTGTCACATATATATCTTTTCTTTTGCATCATGTAGTTTTAAAGTTAGTAAATCATCTAATTTTCATTTTCGCTAAACATTTGTTCAGTCATATTAATTAGTACAACTTTTTTATATCACCATTTGTTAAGTATAGCCCTGATTGTATCTTTCCGTAGCGTCCCGAGCTAGTACTAAGTACTATAATCATTGGCACAATAACACAATTAATTAAAACCAAACAGTTTAAACTAACCGAAGCATGAATGAACAGATTAATCAAAAGAAGATATAATACAACCCCAATTAATTCAACATTTCCAAAACCTAAACCCCAAGAATATCCCTCACCAGCCAAATAAATCCCCACCTAAAACATATTTAATAGCAATTCAAACTATCAAAATTCTATCTAAAATATTATTTTCCCCCCAAAAGGATTTAAACTACTAAAACCAATAACCTTAACTAAGCTTAAAACAAAACATGGTCGTTCAGTTACCTTTCCATGGCTGACAAAGCTTTAAGGGTTAGTGGTAGAGCAGTGTGTTCAGTAAAACGTCAGCCCAGAATGTGGGAAATGCAAGCCCTTATGTACCCATAGGAGTGAACTACTCAAGTTCTTGGTGTCATCACCTTTGACCCACATCCTTGCCCAAATACTAGTTCCCTGATTTGTTAAAATAGACCCAAAATACAAGATCAAACATGGCTACCAAATCATGTAAGTTTCCCCAAATATGAAGATCAAAGATCAAATTCCCACAACATTTAAGGTTGGTAAAACAAATATTTAAAACCATTAAGCAACAACCAAACCCCCAGAAAACCTTTAATTTCTGTATATTCAACATAACGTAAAATACTGCAATAATGGTCGTCATTACATTTCTACTTGCAATCTCTCAGAGCTCTATGTGAAGTTATACTGGTGTTTAAATATTTTTAAAAGGCCTGTTTCGCTTTTTATGTCAGCTGACTTGATGGCATCACTCTGCGGTGTGGGCGTACGCAACTTCTCGTCCGAAACTACAAGGCCCAGAGACATGCTGTTTTTTTTAAAGATAGCTTATCTACCTAGCTTGAAAAACTGTCCAAGACATGCAGATCTGTTTGTTCGTCTGTTTGCTAGAGCCATTACCCCCCACCCTCAGTATGAAAATTTTAGCACTTTATCACAATTTTCTCAGTGACTTTTGCAGGGATTTCTCTGATATCTTGCACATATGTACTAGTTCACAAGTAGATTCCCTTGTGTGAGTGTCAGACCTGGATCTTTCTTAATTACATTTTTATGATTTTTTAAAATAATTTTAATGCATTAAAGCTGATGAAATGATGCACTAAATCAATTATAACTTGAAAAGTATTGCATTTAGAGCATTTTGTTAAAATATGTTATTCAGCTACTTTTTCCATAGCTACAACATGGTAACTTGGGTGTCTACCTCAATAGCTAATTGAGTAATAGGTACTTTGTCAATTTTTAATGATAGCCATAATGAGTAAATGGCTTATATTTTCAAAAGTATTGCAGCTACACAATTTCTCTCAAATATATTGTTCATCTACTTTTTGTGAACTGTAACATATTTAAATTTCACAACTGTTGCTCAATGTACAAGTGAGTAATGGCTACTTTATTGCTACTTTTAGTGAAAATGTGAAAAATCACAAATATCTCGCAAACCGTAAGAGATAGAGCAATTTCATGTTAATTTTTTACCCACAGGGTGTCCAAGAGTATCCTATGCACAGGGGAAAAATTTCAATTTTCGCCACTTTTGGCAGCCACCTTGGATTTTTGCGGAAAATGAAAAAGTGTGAATATCTCGAAAACCATAAGAGATAGAGCGATTTCGAGCAAAAATTTTTACCTGCAGGATATTAATTACATGGGTGTCCTATGCAAAGGGAAAAATTTTCATTTTTCGCCACTTTTGGCAGCCATCTTGGATTTTTAGAGCCTTTTTAGAGCGATTTTTAGCGAATTTTTGATCCACAGGGTAGTACAACAGTGTCCTATGGAAAGGGGAAAAATTTCAATTTCCGCCACTCTTGATGGCCATCTTGGATTTTTGCGGAAAATGAAAGTGTGAATATCTCAAAAACCGTAAGAGATAGAGCGATTTTGAGTGAATTTTTGACCCGTAGGGTGGTCCTATGCAAAAGGGGAAAAATTTCAATTTTCGCCACTTTTGGCAGCCATCTTAGATTTTATCGGAGAATGAAAAAGTGTGAATATCTTGAGAACCGTAAGAGATAGAGTGATTTCGAGTGAATTTTTGACCCACAGGTTAGTTTATCTTACTTTTTACACCTTAACAGTTAACTTCTTACTTTCCTTGTGAATACCATTTCCAGGGCACAACTTTTGTGTCCCTTTCTTCTGTCATTTCTACTCTGAAACTAAAAACACACAGTCAGCTGACACAGAGCCCGTTCACGGGCACTGATTGCTTGTTTTCCATCTGAGCTATATCTTATACATCTATTATGATAAAAAACCTTAACATTCAATGATCCTGAAAGTAAAAGGTGATATCTGCCACTTTGGCCTCGGAACTAGGAACATGCTTCAGACCCTATTACTCTCTCCTTCAGTTAGGAAAATATCAGTCAATAGTGCTTTGGATGTATTTGTGCAGTGGGGATGGGTGAAATAGTGCTTTGTGTTATGAAGTGAGGAAATATTGCTGAGTATGAGTGGCATATTATGTCCCACTGAATGGAAATTATGAAGAATTATGGAAACATAGGAAAACTACATTTCCTATAGGCTATGGACAAGTTGAGGTTATGTACAAACTGTTACAAGGGATAAACAGCTTAGTCATTTTGTGTAATTTAACCTTATTTTCTTTTATTCCTTACTGATACATTGAGGATATGTCATTATTGGGTGTGAAAAATAGATTTTACTTTCTTTACTGTAACAGTCTCTACTAGAAAGAAAGTGTTTATTTATTGGATGTTAGGGTTAATGTTTGCTCAGTATGTTTAAAGTTAGCAACTTCTACATTTTTATCCTTTTACTTTGATTGGACCTAGTTAATTTTTGTCTGCCAAAGAATTTTAACAGTTAGGCTTTAATTCACATAAAGGGATGAAATGAATGATTGCAATATGTTCCAAAGGAATCCTTACCATTATGCAAAGTTAATACAATTGTATTTCCAAATACAGTGTAAACAATATAAACCTAGTACAAACAGGGATAAACAGGGAACATATTAATGGGTCTTAATTTATTTGCAATGGACTAACATACGTATCCCACCATCAGTAATTAGGAGAAAAACAACACACAAATGGAGAAATTTAACTAATAAGTGCTTATTCCTATCTTTATAGTAACCCATCACAAAGCTGAGTTAATTAGACACTGCTCTCTCTCTCTCTTTAACTCAAATGGCATATCTTTCCAGACATATTGATAACCTGATCAATCACAGTTTTCCAAGCTAGACATTCAGCTTGTGTTCCTTACATAGATACTCCTCATGCATGGTGCAGATTAGGATTAACATCAGGAGAGATCAGCATCAAAATTATGTTTAGCTATATCTCAATTCAGCTTTAAATTTCTTATTATAATAGTAAAATTTCTTATTCTAATTCTAAGTTCAATACTAAAATTTTATTTCATTGATTAAAGTGTATTTGTACTTGGATGTTTATAATTATATCAGGAATAAAGTAAAAGGAATATATTTAAAGTGAAACAGAACGAATTATCAATAGAATGGTTATTTGATATATGGAACTGTAATCGTGTTACTGATACATCAAACAAATCAGAATGAATTATTAGAAATAAAAGATGTCCAGAAATATATCCAACGTGCTTATTGACTTTTTATGGACCTGCCGATCCCATTGTCCAATGCCCACACCTATGTAGGATAAGACAACTATTTGCCACTCCTCTTGCATGCCAAATTGGAAACATTGTATTAGTAATGGGAACTTTACAAACTCTGCCAAATAAAGATTGCCGTGTGAAATTATAAAACAGAATTGTTTAATTTAAATTTTAATGAGTGTCCTAAAGAAATAACAAAAAATCCTTCATCCTCTAAAATAAACATGTGACCTTGATCCTATTCCAACCTCCAAATTGTGGCTAAACAGTTAAATGACTTCATTAGCCAGGGGGGAGATCTCCAGTGTCCATCAGTCAGTATTTAAGAGTTTACACTCAACTGAGATAGCACTGCTCAAGATCCAAAATGATATATCTACATATGTGGATTTAGGGAATGCAGTCGCTCAAACATTGTTAGATTTGTCCACAGCTTGTGACACAATTCTTCACCCCATCTGATATGGTTGCCTCAATGACTTGTTTGCTGTTGATGGTGCTGTATTGACATGGGTAGATTCTTACCTTACTATTCACAGACAGAAAATTAACATAGGCGTAGGAACTGGCCGGCAGCGGGGGCAGCCGCCCCCCCCCAACCATAAAGTTGGGGGGGCAGGAATATCTTTTCGCCCCCCTCCCCAACTTTTTGCAAAAGAACTAAACTCCAATTTTGAAGTTTATGTAAATTTTAACGGGTAACTCAATAATATGTGGTCAAATTAGACTTTTACCCTATTCAGTGCTCACATGTACCATTGTGTAAGCTACATATGTACTATAAAATATTTATTTTTATGATTTGTAAGAGGAATATTTTCAGTTAACCTGTCATGAGATTTGTAAAATTCTGTGAAACATTTCACTTATGCAGACCAAAATCATACATATAGTGATATCCTACATTTAATTTACCGTGTTACTAATTACTTAAAATAGAACCTAGACATGTAGTTTCAAATTCACACAGAGCAATGGCTTAGCACAGCAATTTGTCAGGTGATAAGATTTTTCCCAGAAATCTCTTCTTTCTTTAGTGTGTGTTTGTTGGACCTGGCCAGTCCAACAATTATACATCCCCCTCAATTTGGGGATTAACCTTGCTAAAAATAGATCTTGTATCAGCTCAGCACTTGAAGGAAAGGTCATAGGTTCTGGAAACATGTAGTCAAGATATCAGAAATACCTTTCAAATGCAGAGGTGACTATATGTATTTCTATACCCATATAAGGTCGAGAAAATTTAGGATTGGTGTCATCACAAAGATTTCCTTTGGTAAAGGAACTTTAAAATATTTTAATTGGACCATTTGAATATTACCTATGTGCAATACATTCTGTAAAATTAACCAAAATTGTTGGTGTCGTGTCGCGTCGGTGCAATCTGGTTCCTCACCCCCCAACCAAAAATTGCTTCTTACGCCCCTGAATTAAATAAAGGGGCTTTTCATCTACCTTATGGTATCCATATCTTTATACAAATGACACCCAGAAAAAAATTGCAATCGACTATAGGAATTTTGACGCAGTATTGCTGAGCTAACTGGATCTATTGTTCTGTTCAGGAGTCAAAGAATGACGTGAAATTTATACTTAATCCTAACAAGACTGAATTCAATATAATTGGCAATAAACATACCCTAACCCTCATACTAAATGATTAGACTATTGTAATCCCCTAATATATGGAGTTGGCAAAGGCAGAAAGCTCAAAACACACTGTGTATTGTTTCTAGCTTGGATAAAATGTCAAACCCTACCTAGTAAAACTCTGCTCGCTTCCCATTTTATATATTGTATCCTTTTTAAATACAACCTTCTCATTTTTAAAACCATTAACCTCCCAACCACCCTATGTAGAAACAGACAATCGGTTTCCTCAGACCATCCCAGAAAGGCCTTAGACAGATATGGTTTTGCCACTGCTGCACCAGTAAAATGGAACAGGCTCCTTTTTAGTGTCAGATCACAACAGACCATTTAAAATTTTAGAAGCCAACTAAAGACTTAACTGTTTAGACCAGCTTACCCACCACCATAGTCAACCTTCCCTGGCGAGTGCATACTAGAATGTTCATCAATTTTGCGCTATCAAAATGCTTCTCTTAGTATTAGTATTATTATTAATAAGGTATTAAAATGTGGCATAACACAGCAATCTTGATTTACAGACTATATTTTTGAATGCCTTAAGGGAAAATTACAAACAACACAAAGTGTGTACTAATAGAGAGCTCATTTACTAGAACTATCAGAAGTTAATGTAATAATATATTGATCCATTGGGTGTGTATGGGTGTGTATGGGTCTTAAGTCAGATATGGGAATCGAAGATAAAACAAAATGAAAAAGCCATGCCAGATAAGTTTGTTAAAGCCCTTGCCTCAAAGATCTCAAATCAATATAATGAACATTGAGAAACAAGAAGCTCTGTTACCACATTGATAATGTAAGATTATTGTTTACCGTATGTGCTAGTATCTAAGATAGGTGACAATACTTCATTTAACAGTAGTTGTTAATATCACTTAATATCACCCATGGGATTCGACACTTCCAACACAACACACAATAACTGCATGCATCTAATGTGGGTGTCCCACTGGAGGCGACCGATCAGTAACTATTTTTTTTCAGGATCAGGACCATTGTTTAGATGGTCGGTTACAGTCGGTTGTAATTTCCAGGCCTGTCAGGAAGAATCAGTGAAATGTCAAACATGTTTGATATTGCTATGACCATTTACGACCCTTGTTACAGACCCTAAGTTCATCTACCTAGCAACAGGCCTGTCGCTTAACTTAACGGCCTGTCGGTTACACTTCCCAGCTTGTTGGTTAATGAAACAGGCCTGTCTGTATCATGTATCCGGCTTGTCCCAAATATGGTGATCCCAACTGCACTTGATGACAAACAGATTGTGTGGGAAAATATACCGTACAGTCGGTAACTTTAACCAGCCTGTCTGTTCGGGAACTTTTTACATCTGGGTCCCAGATTCGGGAAAATTTACAACCGACAGGCATGGAAGTGAAACAGACCAGCCGTAAGCAATAACCAAGAGGCCTGTTACACTAACAGACAAGCTGGTAACTGTAACCGACAAGCCCGCAAGATTTTATCATTGTAAGGCCTGTCAGTTTCAAAATCTGTGGCTATAAAAAGGCGAGTCGGCAGACGCACTTTCATTCATTGGGGCTTGACTTGTCGAAAGACAATTGGTGTGCAGCTTTTGATTTTAAGTTTTTCATTTTTTTGCAAATTAGCTTAAGTTTGAGCTAGGCTGGACTAGTTGGGAGTGAAGTCTGTTCTATGAGGTTTCACTTTTAAGATTAAGTGTTTTTAACAAGCTGTATATGTAATTGATCAGCATGCCAAGGCACAGAAGGAGAAAGATTGAAGTTTGTACTGATACTCAACCACAGTTGAGTTAGTAGATACTGCTCAGGATATAGACAGAAGAAGAAGGGGGAGAGAGGAGAGAGGGGGAGAGAGGGGGTGGAGCAGGAGGAGGGAGAGAGAGAGAGAGGGGGGGGGGAAAGCTAAGAGAGAGGATAGAAGTGATGGAACCAACTGAGGATACTGAGGAAAGAGAGAAGTGAAATAGGATGGATACAGATACAGATCCAGAATGCACGCAATCTGGGCAGAAGAAGGGACAGACAAAGTCTATCTTTTTGGGCGATTCTGATGAGGAAGCCATTGTGGATTTCATGAAATAGCATGAGGAACACTTTGACAAGACTCACACAAAGTTCAAAGACAAGCAGAGGTAAGAGGGACTCTGGGAAACAGTTGCAGCTTCCAGGAATTTACCTGTCAGCACTGTCAAGAAGTGGTTCTAAATATGGAAAGCTCACCCAGACCAAGTCGGGCCAAGCTGCAGCCAAGAACACACAAAGTTCAAAGACAAGCAGAGGTAAGAGGGACTCTGGGAAACAGTTGCAGCTTCCAGGAATTTACCTGACAGCACTGTTAAGAAGTGGTTCTAAATATGGCAAGCTCACCCAGACCAAGTCGGTCCAAGCTGCAGCCAAGAACACTGAAAGACAGACCTGGTTGAAGGACACTTTCAGCTTTCTATGAGGTCAGTATCTAAGTCTTCTGGCTTCAAATCACCACTGCGACCTTCAGCAGCCTCAGCTTCAGTTCCCAATACTTCACAAGAGACCAAATATGAGATGCAAATCAGCATAGCGTCAGATGTTGCTAACCTGTCTACCACAAGCCATTCGCATCAACCAGCTACGGTTGCCACGTCCACTGCTCTGGATCCAGTTTTTGATCAGTTTCAGCAGATGAGGTTGATGATTTCAAGTTTTCTGGGTGCACGTCAAGACCCAACTCCAGGTCCAAGACAGTCGTTCTGCAATTATCTCCACTCCGAGACGAAGCTGCTGAGTGAAATACAGTGCAAGGCTGAAGAACAGAAGAGACAAGTTACTACAAGTCAACAGGTCACCACATTTCAAGTTCCAGAAGCAACACAGGCCAGAGCAGGATGAGATTACATACTCCATGATTTTCAGCAGCACCCTGTATCTTCCCACCAGTATTCCGAGGGCATTTTCTACCACCCCGCATCCCCTTGAAAATCTGTAGTGGGCTATTCTCTCCTCCTTGCTCAATTGTCTTCTGCTATAGTGCTTAACCAACCAAGGCATGAGGGTGAAGGCATTGTCACCCAATAGGAAATAGTGTAGATTTGGCCCTCCAGGTGACAGTTGTTCTGGTGGTGGTATTCCCAAGGTGCCATTATCGATTCTTCTTTTCAGCTTACTACGGTTGAAGATCTGAGCATCAGATGATGAACCAATGGTTCGTATGTTGACCCACAGAAACTTGTATTCAGCGTTCACCAAAGCTAACAGTAACAGAGAGAAGTAACCCTTGTGGTTGAAATATTCACTGCCTGACTTCATTCGTTTCTTTATAGCTATGTGCTTGCAATCTAGTGCACCAACTGCATTGGGGACTTTCCATCTGTTTCTAAACTTCTCTTCTACTGATTTCCAGTCATCATTCTGTGTTGGACAAGTCAAATATTCTTTCTGAAATTCACATAAGATGGCTTTGCAGACCTTGGGTACAAATTTACATATGGTTGTCCTTCCAACCCTCCAGTGGTACTGCAGTGAAGTGTAGTTTTTTCCTGTGGATAAGTGTCTCAATGTAACTGCTAGTTTCAGTCCCACTTCCAATGGCTTCCTAAAGTTTGTTTCTGACTTCCTGAGATGGGGGGTAATTGTTTTCTCTATTAAATCAAAGAAGGGTGGTTCCATCCTGGTAAAATTCCTGTAGCCTTGTATGTCAGTTGTGATTAACTTGTTCAAGAGAGTTCTGTAGCATCCCCTTTCGTCCCTCTGCAGTATCCAGGTATGCAGTATCATCTCTGAAGTGTGATATGAGTGCCAGATCTCTGGTTACTGGGGTTTATATGGTGTGGTATGGATCCCGATTTGGGATGCCAACTTTAGTTGCCGACCCACAAAGTCAGTCCTGTCGGCATAGGTCGAGAACATTCTCCTGGTCTGTCTGTTTGTCTTTATGGCTTGTCTGTTTGCTTTACACCTTGTCTATTAGGGTTTTAGGGCTTGTCTTAGCACTTTTACTAGTACTGACCGTGCAAAAAATGTCCCCAACCATACATCTTGTCGGTGAGATCATCACATTCTGTCTGGAGGTATACCGTCCTGTCGGGAAGTTGTAAACTGACTCAGCATTTTCGCCCCTTTTTTCTATGATACCACGACTTTCACAACCGACCCTAGAGTCGCAGGATCGGTTACAGGGTTGGCTCCAGTGGAACACCCGCATAAACCTCTGTCCTATATATGTGTCACTGACAAAAAAGTAATCACGGCTTGTGCGAAAAATTATCGTTGGAAAAATGCTGCAGCACACTGTAAAAACTGGACTCTTCCTGTGAGCTTATTTAAGTATAGGATTGTATTCAATTTCGAAAAGCCTTTGTGAAGGATATAACTTAAATGTTGTGATAGGAACATAGGAGATACACAGTAATATACTGTGCACTGGTGTAAATTGGCACACCTATTACAAATGGCTTTTTTGCAGTTGCTCTACACAAGTAAATATGGAATTTTTGGATTGAAATATTTTTTGACACAAGTGCAACTTATAAGTAGGGTCAAAATGGAAAACCATAACTGATAATACTCTACAGGTCTATTAGGTGGCAGTTATACTATTGTGTCTTGGACTTTAAGGTGTGAAGACCTGTTTATCGTTTTTATTAATTCTTGTGTGTTTTCTAGTGTAATTTAGAATGGATATTTGGACATCTGAGTTCCTTTGTGATGTTTGCTATATTTGGTAACATTTGAAAGTTTTACTATCAATTTACTGCCGTTTACTGCTATTTTAAAGAGCTACATTTTATTGCATTTACTGACAATTCAGCTGTATTTTAGACTAATCTGGATAAATTATGTAATGGAAGATAAACATAAAGAGAATTCATAATTATCTGGTCTTATGGGAACAAAACAAGCAAAATGAAAAAAAAAAAACAGTCCAAAACTGGGGCCTTCAGACCCAGGATATTCGATCTTTTCTGGATGAAAGATTGAAGGATTTCAAAAAGGGATTGATGTCTGATATTGCGTCTGCTGATGGTACACTTAAGTTGGAAGAAGACTGTAAAGGAATGATTACTTCTCCAACCGAGGAAAACAAGAAAGTTTTGAAATGTGCACTACAAAATGATCTTCACAACCAGCTTAGAGCATTTGGAAGCGTTTTGCCAAATCCACTGGAGAATCCAGATATTCACATAGCTTCCAATGTTCCTGAATGAATGTCCAATCCAAGCTGCTGAACATGCCACAGCTATTTTTTCAAACAGTAGTTCTTGATTCAGTTTCTCAGTTTCTGGCAATATTATCAGAGCTATTCAGCTTAATAACAGAAACCCACAAAATCCTGTGCTGCTGTTCTGAATCAGACAGTCGAAATCCTTCAATGCAAGGAAAATCTGAAGAAAATCAAGTTGAGGATGGTGTTTCTATGCAACAGGGAGCCACGTCGAAGAGATACAAGAAATGAACACTAAAACAATTCTCAATCAGTTTGAGTGGGGCGATAACTTCAGGAAAGCAATAATGGTTGTCTTGTGCAAAAATCTGAAATCCTCAATGAGAGAGCTTTTAAGCATGATGAAAATGACAGGATGATGAATGAGATGGCTGGAGTTGTAGTAGATACACCCTCAAAGGGAGCTCGAAGACCACTTCAGATGTCTGCAGTTGTACCTTTACTACAAAATACTTGCACTGACAGCAGTAACCCTGTTACCTCTCTGGGTACTAAAAGTGAGCCTTCAAATCCTGCTAGTTTTCAATGTGGAACTTAAATGGATGTAAGGCTCTGAAAGGTGGCGCTATTAAGCCTATTAACTCATATGTATTAAATCATATGTTTGACTAAAACCCATTTGCAAGGGAAACAGAAAATAAAATGACACATATTTTTGACAGCCATTCCATTTAAAAGCCAGAAAGAATAGTGGTGGTCAGGGATGGGTCTATTATGGGTCTTTCCCAATATATGTTTTGCTAAGGTTTCCACTTCTGTTCTTAACAAAAGAATTATATCATATTCCAGTGAACTTGACTTGTTAGTTGCTGAGCAAAATGGGTTCTGTGTAGGGAGACAATGTGAAGACTACATTTATTCATGAAGCTCTGTAATAAGAGATTAGTTTGAGAAAAGTGGCTCCATCTTTGTGCTATTATTCATTTAGAACAGATTTCTGAATCAGAAGACAGAGAACCTTTGCTGTATACACTTATTAACTACTATATTGATGGAAAGGTTTACTCTGCGATAAAGGCTATGTACACAAAACCTATGTCATGTTTTAAAATAAAAACTTTCTCACAAAATGGTTGAATTTAATAATGGGGTGAGGCAATGTGACACATTGCAATGTACTCTCTATACAGTTTATATAAATAACCTTGTCAGAGAAATAATAAACTTAAACCTTGGACTATAAAGAAATACAGGATCTCAATTTTTTAATGCTGATGACATGGTACTTGTAGCTAACACTGAAACAGATTTACGGAAAATGCTAACCACAATGTGTAACTAGTGCATGAATTGGAGATTAATTATAAAGGTCATTCACTTCAAGAATCAAGGAAACAGGTTTTAGTTTTACATTTGGTCCAAATAATATTGCTACTACATCCAAATATAAATATCTTGGTGTAATTTTGAGTGAACATTTAACATTTCAAGATTGTCTTAAAACTCTAAATAACTCATCTGGTTGGGTATTAAGTGATGTTATTCCTAAATTCGAATGTTATGAAGATGTTGGCTACAAAACGTTTACAAAGCTTCTAAATGGTATTGTATTGACAGCACTAGATTATTGTTCTTGTGTACTGGATGCTACTTGTATCACAACTCAGGTTGTGATTCTTAGTTAAACTGCTACATATTTCTTGGGTGTGCACTGGTATAGTCCCAATACTGTACTGCATGAGGACATTGGTTGGCTGACTGATAAGTACAGAATATATCTTGCCATATTAAGACTTTGGAATAGCTTGCAATGCCTAATTTTAATTGGGATTATTTGAATGATGAAAATAGCTGGAGCAGTGATGTAAAAACAGTTTTGTCTTAATTAGATATGTCATACATTTATCAAAATCTGAAACCATGTGATCTAAACTTGACCGTAAATAAGATCTGTCTGTGAACCACAATGGAAACAAAGCCTGAAATTAAGCCAAAGCCACATATATACCAATATTCAAGGGTGATTATACAACAGAGGAATATCTCAACATTTTTCTTGCTTTTGTATCGGTGCTCACTTTTTGCACAGTTTACAGCAGAAATGCCCCAAGAAACACAACCTTTTAATATCACAACTGATTAAGTTACAGGAACTTATTGACACTTAAGATTACTTGAACGTATTTTTGTAACATGGGAAGCATTGAAGACAGATATCATTTTTAATGGTCTGCCCTTTGCATAAAGATTAAAGAGCAAATTTGTTTGAGATAATTACATGTTCTGTTATTAACTGTTATCACATGAGTGATCATTGTAAATTTCAGTATATAAAAATGAAATCACAAGAAGGGTTTGACAAAGTCTAATCACCTTTTTTATATGAAATAAGCACCTAAAGTTGACACATAACCAACATACGGTTTACATATCTATATTTTTGCCATCCGGGAGCTGGCTGTTAATATTCATTGTTTACATTATTTTGTTCCACATAGACATGTGTCAATTTACCAAGCCAAGCAGCTCAGTGTATCTAACTGTGGTCAGAACAAACTGTCTGGTACAATGCAATTTTTAGTTATGGTACATTGATGTCTTATGTGTTGTTGATATGACTATATTGCTTCCCCTTAACTTAACCTTATTATAATATTAAATTTATTGCTATATTTTCACCCACATTTTTACCTGTAATCATATGTTTTGGCAGATTTGCTCCTGTGATGAATCCGACTGTAGCACCTGTCAGGCAGAAAAAGAAGCAGTTTTGTCTGCCACAGCCTGGTTTGATAGTAAGACTTACACTGCAAATTATGAAAATTTTGCCAAGGTGGATCCATCTCAGTCTATGATTTGCATTGCCGAAATGCAACTTCCAAGTGACACTTCAAATGATCAAAGGTGATTGTTTATATTGATAACCCTCTATCAAACTGATAGCACATTCCAATGTTCCCTACATCTGGAAAAGGGAACTGAATGCCTGAACTGAACTGAATTTATTGTATTATCTGATACAGGGTATGACTTGCTTTGTTTTATCGTCACAAAATTCACCCAATATTTGAAACTTTGAAAGCTTATTTATGATACTTCATCAAGTTTGACATCTATTGGTTCTTATTTCTGTGCGATTTTGTCCACAAGTTGCAATGCTCAGGCCATGCACAAATTGGACATTTACTATTGAATGGGATAAAAATCCCAAAATTTTACCTTTGCAATGTAATTTTATAAAACTGATCCTGCAGCCTCCTCTTTCCCTTCTCATTTGATTTCATGTATTTACCTTAATGTTTCTTTCTAGTTTCTACACATTCACTAAACTTTACATACAGTGCCAAAGTATAATTTAGTCAGCTTCACTTGTGTCCCATGAAAAGGTGACTTGTTGGTCTCCCCCCATTTCCCCCCTGTATTCCTTTTTACCAGAGTTATTCACAATTTACAACATATACATCAACAAATATTGCAACGCTTTTCTCACATCAAAATAAAGGGAAGAGTTCAATTTTAGATAAATCAGGCCATAATTTACTGAGGGCTGATTGATTATACTTAATGCAAAAAGACATGCTGCGATTGACCCTTTGGGCACACATTGAGTATATCTACTCAGATTAAGGACCTTACACAGGTTCAGTATGTTAAGTTTGAAAATTGGGTTTATAGCTTCATAAGTCGCATCCTAATGGTAGGGTTCCCCCAAATCAGCCCATGAAGATATCGTTGGTGTGCTGCAGAATGTCATCATATTTGAAGTGATATAAATTTTGCCTTAGAATCCTAGATCCCCATTGATTAAGATTTTCAGTTTAAGTGCTGAGATTATTGAATTTTATTACTGAAAATAAAGGTTTGGAATGTTTTGGAAGTTGCAACACATCAAGTCCTGGTATTTCTTTAAAAAACAGAATTCAAAACTCCCCTCATTGTGAAAATTTGATTACAATGTTCTTTCCTTTCTTTTTTAAACACATATATTAAACAAAGTAACAATGTTAAGTATTTCACTTGCCTGTACAGGTTTTTAGCCAAAATACACTTTATTTGCTGTGGAATGCTTTGTTCTTGCATTAGCAAAAAAACTTTTTCTAGTTGAACATTTAGTGCTGACTTAATACCACCAAGCAAAATGTTGTGTGCTATTGCGTGATAAATGTGTTAGTCAACATTAAGTCTGTTTCTGTATCAAGCCCTAGAACACCAGTACCTGTTTCAGTCAAACTGGTGTTGCACAATTTAGTATCAGTCATTGAATTACTCCTGCTCCCAATGGTTGCCAACTTTGCTATAACTTCACAGGCTGACCTCTCTGAGTGGCTTCAGAATCTACTAATTACAATAATGAGTGCCTGTCCACTGTGATTCTGACTGTTGAAAAGGATGTACAGCCCTAATTTTCACGTTTGAACTAACCCCCAGTGTCAATATAATTAAAATAAGTTACCCCCCAAACTACACCTTAGCTCTGCTGTAAACATTTAGACCCAGTGTCTGAGAGTTAAGATTTCTTGCCACAAAGAAGTGTATTAAAGGTGTACTACCCAATTTTGAAGGTGCTATTTTTATCATTCCATTTCACAGAGATAATCATAAAACCCCTATAAAATCAATCCAAATGAAAAACTGTAGCTTATTAACAAAGAAACAGCACTTTAAACTTCAGCAGAGCTGCCCGTCTGGTTTGTTATGGTACCAATGATAAAAGTAATATACAGTGGGAAATTCTGGAAAAGCTGATCTCATCCATACAGCAGATGAAGTCAGTGTTTTTATAAAGGGAACACAAGGATGGATGAAAAAATGGGGAAAGTGAACACCCCAAACTTAAATCTATATAGATGAATGGATTTGGGAACACTTAGACTGTCTACATTTAAATTTGACACTAATTACTTCATGGATTTAAGTAGGAGTTAGGTAACTGAATTTAATCGGCTTATTGTAAGATTATTTTAATTTTTCTAATTAACTAGAAGAAATATACAAGATAAATACGTTAACCATAACTCCCTTATTCTACACTGAAAAAGTATCAAGGCAAAGTCATCAGAAAGGAGGAAACTGGTTATAAAACACTTTGGGTCACAGTAAATGTGGGAAATGTACAAAAAATTAAAGTAGAGTTAACAGAAGCATACAATATATTTCTTTTCTAAGAAATGTATGGTCATAACGTTTTTCTTGTTTTGTGATATGGTTACTTTGTTACCACAAAAATAAAATTTATTGCAAAAGATTACAAATAATTCAAAATTTAATTGACTGTCAATTTTCACAAGGTACGGTAATGTTTCTGTTTTCTCTATTTATGATTCGATTGCACTGGACAATGTGTTTGCGCAGTCTACTTCTGCCAGCCAATACCTATCCTTATGCCACATGCATTCAAATTGACGCATCATAGATTTGACCCTACGAGATATATCTTTGTGATAAGAGAAATATGTGTCAAGTATGACTATGGAAAACAAGACCTACACCTGCTACAACAACTATAATACGTAACCAATATCCCTATCAAGTACCAATGTCCTACTCCTTAGGGTTTCTGAGATACAGCCCAGACAAGATATTTCCTGCGGGTATGCTTGACTGCATGTTTGTGCAGCTGGACGTCTTGAGTGAAAATTATACCCACATTTGGGCAATGCAGTCTTAATTTGGTCACTCCTCAGTGACCACAAGTAACAGTACATACATTATAAATCTTTAAGGTAATCAGTCAAATGTGACTTTTTTCAAAATAGACCCATAAACTGCTCATATGGTATTTCAGCAATGAAAGACAAAGAAAGCAATGTTTTTTAATATTTCTACATATATTTAAGAAATGACATTTGGCACAACGATAAAGGGATGACATCTTTGCTATCAGCATTAGAAATGCCTTAATTACCAGATGTGTTATTAAATACAAAGTCAAAAATGCACCAAAATTGGACCCATGAACTGATCATTACTTTCACCAAACACTTCCTTTCTAGGACTTGAAACATGCAGAGACACTACCCTACACTTAATTTGTCAAAATAGGCTCATTATCTGATAACTAGTCACGGATAATAGCCCCATATATGGTACACCTTAAATAGTATTCATTTAGTGTTCACCTTTCTTTCAAATATGCCCATAAAACAAATTTCAGGGTTTTCAACAATTAGAGACAGAAAAGAATAATACATTTAATAGTTGCATAGATACTAGGGGAATAATATTTAGTACACTGCTAAAGAGATAACATAGCTATTATTTGAGCTATTAATGTTAAAATGTGTAAAATACTGACCATTGAGGTTCAGCGTCAAAATAATACCAACATTAGACGAATAAACTGATTTTTGCTTCTGTATTATAAATACAAGCCTTTTTAATTTAAAAAAAAACCTTTATTTATTCCCCATGCAAACAGCCAAACATATACACCCCCACACACAGACAGAGAGAGACTGAATGATCCATTGTGTCAGCTGTATTGCCCTTTTTATCTTATGTATATCCTATGTATTTATATCATATATCATATGAGTCTATGATATGAGTCTCAATCTGTATTTTCACTAGATATTAATGTTAGCTATTTTAGCTAATAAGCTTAGATTGTGAAAGTTAAATACAAGTGAAACTTTACAAGTGAAAATAATTTAATTAATTAAAATTTTCTTGTGAGTAAAAGTTCTACTTATCCACTGTATCATATTAATACTTATGATGTTTTTTTCTTATTTTATTTTTCGAAATTTAGAAATGAAAAAATCCAAAAATGTAACAAAATAAAATCACATTGTTGTATAATGCTTAATTCCTAAACTAATATATGTCTAAGTGTCTGCAAAGTAAAAATAATTCAATCTTAATTTTGCATTTTCTGCTTTTGAGATGGTTCATATTTGTAAGCAATTAAATTCTATTTCAATTTCTATTTAATTAAATGAAGCTTTCTTTATCGGATATCTTGAATACAAAATATGTAATATGTCATCGTGAAAGCTCATGCAAATATGTTTTCATACTTCCAGATGTCCATGTGGTTCCTATTGTGATGAATTGAAACAGCTGACTGTTATTGTGGACCATTTCTTTTATGAGCGTGACTACTCAAACAAGTATGTTATAAGACTGCACCCAAAGTTAAGTGTAACACATGTACAGAACCAAAGAGGGAACAAGTATGCCAGCGGTGTTGTAACTTTACAGTTTGCTGTGAAAATGCTCAGTGCAACACCAAAGTTTATCTATTATGACCATCCCCCAAACTTATTAGTATTAGGTGTGAAAGTCTATGCCATTCTGTTATCAAGTATCAAAGATGGCAACAGCATCTACAAGGCCAACTATAAGGATGAGAAGAAATGTCTCAGTGCTGAGGACTTAACTCTCCTCAACAGTGATCTGCAAATTCATCTGAAAGAAGAATTTGATGTTGTGGATGAATTGACCTATGACATGGTGGCCTCATACATCATGAACCTGGAAAAGGACCAGATTCTACTATTTATTAGGATGCAGGATTACAATGTGTGGAGTGTCATAGAGAGGCAAACAGACTGTGTTGTGATCTATGACAGTCAACCACACAGCATTCTGGACCAGGTGACAGGTGAAAGGAAAACGTTTGGCGGTGCCATTTACCATGTTTTAAAGAGATCCTGGGCTATTATGCAGACACTTAGGTTAATTGAATTGAACAGTGGCCTCTTTCAAGGCTTGTGTAAAATTGGCATCATTGAGAGATGTGGTGATGTGCAAGAAGAGGTCCATTTATAATACTGAATCAATAGAAAGTAGACAAGCTGTAAAACTATATCACAGCTGGTAGGACTCTAATACTATCATAACTCTTAAAATGATAAAAAACTGAAGCAGACATGCTCTCTGATGAAAAATGAATGAAAGGAATTATAAATATATTAAACATCTAAGTATGATTTACGTCCTATATTATCAGTAAGCATCTTTTAGTGTAGATTTTCCTTTCTTTCAAATCCTTAGCCACAAGTCTATGGAAACTATGACTGATGTTATGTGTGCTTACATAAACTATACTGGCTCCCCATTCATTACCGCATGCTATTTAAATACAACCTTCTTACCTACAAGGCAATAAATTTGACCAAACCCCTACATCTGTCCTTTTTTTAGAGACTTATAGCAAAGTTTGTGTAAAAGGACTCACAAAAGTATGGAAACAATCTGAACCAAAAGAGGGGCATAAATTATTCTAAGGACTTTGTGTTGAAATATACTGAAAAAGAAAACAATTTAAAGCCAATGATATTTGGAATTGTAGGATCCATGTTGGCCCGAATGTATTGTAATTTGAACTTTACTTTTGCACTTTATTGATAAAAGAACTGATTTCATGTTTACATTCCAACATCAATGGTTCAAGATGTTTCGACCCACCGGACGTTTCGACCGTGTTTTTTTCAGACGTTTCGATCTACTTTTATCAGGCAGTTCAACCTGTGTTATTAAGGCACAAAACGACCCAAGTCATTAATATTCATGAGAATATAGGAAGGCACAGATTTTCCCTAGCATTTCCTTGCAATATTTTATAAAGTGAACACATAGAAGAAAATCAAATACCTCAAACTGAAGAACTCACGGTCATAGCACCCAAAATCATTAATATTCAAAAGAAGATATGAGGTCACGGATTTCCCCTGGGATTCCTTGCAATGTTTTGTAAAATAGAAGCATGAACGATAATCAAATACTTTAATCTACAGAAGTCATTAATATTCATCAGAAGATATAAGGACACAGATTTACCCTGGGATTTCCTTTCAATATTTGATAAAAATGGAAGCATCTACAAAGACTTGGATGCTGTGGCTGTGAGTTCTCGAGTTTGATGTATTTTATCTTCTTTTATGCTTCCAAATTGGGTGGAATCGTCTGATCAAAAGTAGGTCGAAATGTCTGGGAAAAAGTGGGTCGAAACGTCTGGAGGGTCGAAACGTCTGGTAATCACTCAGACAAGGAGTTGGAGGTTAATATTAATAACACACGGAAGAGCCATGCTGATCCATTTCGTCCAGCAATTTATCAATCATTTAGCATTTGTTTTGTAGTCTAGTTAGTAATTTCTGCAACTATCTTTAACTAGATAAACATTAATATTTTATTCTGATGAGGTTTATATTAAATCTTTCTGACAGGATAATCCATACTTCAACAACATATTATCATACACCTTACCTCTATGACATGGTCATTGCAACATCAATCCGATTTGGGGGGAATCGTAACAAATACATCCACCATCATCTGCTTAGTATAGTAAATCTGATTGCAAATTTTAATTGTAACAAAACAGATTTGAAGTCAGAGATTTTAATCAATAAATACTTGTGTTCCTTAGTATATGTATTGCACTCCATTTCTGCACTTACGTGATTAAATAACCACTTGTGTGATTGAATAACAGATATAGTGCTATGATATTCCTGTTTGAATGTGGTTACACGGTGCTTTTATGCTTTTTGAATCTTTAAATGTTTTATTATTATCATGCATATGAAATAGTTTGATCATCCACTCCTAACTCATACAAAACACTGATACTCCTACTATTATGCATCTGTTATTAACCAAACATCATTATCACTCTGTCAACTGTCCAGTAGTGAGCAACCTTTAACTTGTTTAGCTATTAAGTTTCCCATTTCAATTTATTCTTTAATCATCTTTGATTTACTGCATGTCAGGTTGCACATTGTGAACCTTTTTCTTAGTAAATCTTGATATTGTACCCTCTATGGCGCCTTGTTTTAACTATAAGCCCCCAGCTGTTGACACATTACAGTCCCGCTGAATTCTCAGTGTACGTTGTAACAGGCAAGGTGTCCAATCCTTTTATAAGAGCAACTGTACTCACAAGGACTCTTCTTCATGTAACTTCTACAGTCACTGGATTTCCTTATGTCTTACCCAAATCAGACTTCTAGGAAATATCTGACTGGAATTTCTCAGCCCTATAGATCCTGGTTTTCCGACTACTGACAGTTCTGATTTTCAGGTAGTGTCTCCCTAATGATGTTCAAATTGTTTTGTGATATTTTTTCTCAGCCAAAAGTTTGTCGCTTGAACTTCATTCAGCAGTTAATACAAAGCACAGATTTTCTGACACAATTGTTCTAACATAGTCAATGTTTATATGACATAATTCTATCCTATTCTGTACTTTTATAGCGCTTAATCTCTGCTAGGCAGACTCTAAGGAACAACACCAAAATCAAATGCACAAAAACATCTATCCATAGCTGTTGCCAGGTCCAGTACCACGGAGACACTGGATAGAGTGTTTGGTAAGTTGGAAATATCTTTTTGAAGAGATATGATTTTAACCTTTTCCTGAAACAGGCGAGAGTTGGGGCAGAATGGATGACCATTGTAAAGAAACTTCTAAACGAGAGTGGCCATTTTGAAGAAACAGTGAAATTCAACTGGGAGCCTATGGAGTTGTTTGTGAATAGGAGATGCCTGTGTGTATTTGTTCCAGTTTGTGACAATCCTATCAAGTGTGTTTTGAATACAATGTGGCTTGTGCATGTTGAGACTGGACAAACTCCTAAAGAGAGAGTTGCACTAATCAAGGTGACTGGTCACCAAGGCACTGGTTGCCAGGATAGCAGCCTCATCAGTCAAGTGCTTTAAACCTGCCTGAGATCATGAATTTGAATGAAGCATGTCTTACAAATATTGCAGACATGATCGGCAAAGGAGAAATTAGCATAAAATCAGACACCAAGGTTCTTTACAACAACTGCTGGATGCATGAAATTACCAAATATCATAACTGGGAGATAGGGATCCAATTTCTTGAGTTGAACATGGGATCCGAAGATGATAAACTGTGTTTTGTCATGATTTAATTTGAGCATACTTGACAACATCCATTTCTGAATATCCAGAAGGTATGAATTTGGTTTGTCAAAACCCAGGGCTGCATTTTTATGAGACATATGAATAAACAACTGTGTATCATCTGCATAAAAGTGGTATTTGTTGTCGGGATGCATTCCAATAACCTTACTCAAAGGAGTGGTGTATGAGAACAGTAGAGGACCAAGAACTGAGTCTATTGGTACTCCAAACAGCAGTTCATGCAATTCAGAGAGGGTTGACCCAATTTTAATTGCTTGGAAATGGAGGCTAAGATAGGATGTGAACCACTTCAAGGCTGTGCCACACACACTCCAAACCATGGCTTAAGACAATTAAGAAGAGTAGTGTGGTCAACTGTGTCGAACGCAACCGACAGATCCAGTAAGACCAATGCAGTAGGCTCTCCCGTGATAGAGATGGATCTCGTTTATGATATGCAGCAGAGCAGTTTCTGTGGAGTGACTACTTTTGTATGCAGATTGCCTGGGATTATCAAGATTGTTTCTATTGATATGTTGCACAAGCTGTTTAACAACTACCCGCTCTACCAATTTTGACATGAAACATAGTCTGTATACTGGTCGATAATTTTGCAAATCTTCATTTGGAAGTGATGCTTTCTTAATGAGGGGAGTGACAACCGCCAATTAGGAACTAACTCACATTAAATCACTGTGCAGTGGTATATGATTGCATAAAAAGTTTTACACAAATAAAACTAAAATTATAACAACAGCACTCAGAGAGCACAGACCTCCGCCCAGGGAGCTCAGTTCTTGGACTTTTGAAAAAACCTGGATCCAGATGATCCAGACAGTGATACAGGTCACTCCCGAAGTCTAATCCCTTGGTCCTTGTCCCATTGAGGACATTTCCTGAAAATTTCAACAAAATCCATCCATAACTTTTTTAATTATCCGTCTTTAAAAATTACATTTCGTGGATCCAGAAGATCAAGATAGTGACCCGGATTACTGGCAAAATGAAATTATTTCTTTCTTTTGCCTTTTCAGACATATCCTGAAAATGTCATCAAGATCTGTCTGTAAGTTTTTGAGTTACCTTTGCACAAACGCACAAGCAAACAAACGCACAAACTCACAAAGCCACAGACAAACCCAGGCAAAAACGTAACCTCCTTGGTGGAGGTAATTATGGGTGTACCGTACATATAAAGATTAATAAACTTAAATTGTATGTCTGGTGTAATAAAATTACACCATTTCATTCATATATGAACATCACAATGGCTGTAAATACATCAGTGTTGGCAGTTTTCACAACCACAATAAATAATGTCAAAATGGAAATTATTGTGACTCCATGTTCAATTTCAAAAAAATATAAATATCCATATCACCTAAAAAAGGTATAATAAATGCTCAATTCCTAATCAGTGAGATCTTTCTGAGAAATAATATTACCATTTTATTAAACAACACACGAATTGCAATGCAAAGTATAAATAATTCTTAAAAGAAAGACCAATATATGCGGTTAAATATTATGTATATTATACTTTTACTGATACAAACCTCATTAAAATAAAGCTGAAATAGCCCTTAGGTTTAATGAGATCTGAAGTTAAACTTAAAATTAGCTGCTAAATATATTAAAGATATCACACGTCAAGCTTTTCAAAGAAATTGTTCACCAGCTACACTACAAACCAAAACTGCACAGTAAGTCACTACACACTACAACTAAAAGTGCACACTCAAAACTACATATTAAGATCAGCATAAATGCACACAACCAAGGAATGTGCACAGCAAGTCTGCACGCAAACCTCAGTATAACTGCACACAACTATTGAATGTGCACAGAAAGTCTAAACACTAAGATTTAAATGAACAGAAAAATTGCCCTGTTAAATCAAATAAAATATGTACAGATAACTATGTTTTATCAGGTCGAAAATATGTATGACGAACTGTATAATTTATAAATTATGTTTAATGCATGCATGCTATTTTATCATATTTTATTTTTTGTTTGTTTTCGTTTGACTGTAACTGTCAAGTAAGTCTAACCCTGTGTAAACTTACTTTGTAAATACATTTTAAAAAATTGCTGTCTTTGTGATCAAAGTGCTTATAACTGTTGTGTGTTTCAAAGTATTACAAGGGGGGACAGCGATTCGCCCATAAAAACAGCAAAATGAGGTTTCTTGAGGACAAATATGCAGTGTAGTTTTATAAAAGTTATCAGAATGAAAAGAGGTTCCTCAAACTGTAAAGTGATAGTAGTATCATAAAATATATTTTGTGATAAGTACAAATACAACCATAGAACTTGTCCCATGGCAATAAGATTAGAGCTGTTGGAAAGTGGACAGCATTTCGCCAATTATTTTATACTGTTCCCAAAAAAGTTACAAAGACTGTTAAACACTTTGCAAACATTAGTTAAAGCTAAAGATTAATTCTTCTCATTGTATTCTAGCACTTAATGAAGTTATAAATAGTATTTATATTGACCAGAGACAGAGTTTAGAGAACATACAGCGCTTTGCATCAGTCAGATGCAGTTTGTTAGGCATATTTTCACTGACATATAAACTTTTTTATTCATCTTTATAATCCTGCATGCTGTCAGTTCTAAAATCTTAGAAAAGTATCAAGACATGTTGCACATTTTTCTATGCTATAAGGCTCCTTCAGTATCAACACAGATATTAGTTTTAAATGAGGTACAATAGAAACTGGCGAATCGCTGTCCCCCGCGAATCGCTGTCCCCCCCTGTATATGTTTTCATTTATGCTTATTAAAATCCAATAAACATCTTATGCCTGCCCTTTGTTTGGGTGTCGAATGTAGCTTGTTTACTGTGATCTTTTTGAAAAGGCAAAAAAGTGTTCTACATCCACCATTTTTCTCTCATTTGCCCATGATTAGAATCTGAGGTGTGGTATTTAAAGGAACACCATTTCTTCATGGAGAATGCCATGTTCTTAGCAAATCACCCTGCTGTGTGATGTATTTAGAGACTGGGGTGATTCTGCTTTCCTTGAAACTTGTGATTGAAATGTTTTGGTTGTCTGGGATGATATTTACTTTCAAGCCTTTGTTCCTTATGTTTGTTGCTGAGCTGTCTTTGCACCAGCTGCTACCAAGACGTTCAAGGTTTCATCCAAGATCCTTAATATTAGGATTGGGGTATCATCTCCAATGTCCAGCAGCGAAAATGTACTAATCAAGCGCATTAGTGGATGTTGTATCAATTTTGCGCTATATAAATGTTTCTATTCTATTCTGTTCTGTGACTGCCACTGTCTGAGCTGACACTCATTGCAAAATACAGATTTGTTTTCTGCAAACAGTTGAATTTCACTATTGAAACTACAATAAAGTGACCTGTTGTAATTTGATGTTTTGAAAGTATTTGATCTTTCTCATCAGAGGCTTGAGTATATGTGTAACCCTCTCCTTGAAGTACTTTTCAGAAGTGCATTGCTCTGCTGGGTTGCACAGGTGCAAAGCATTTTGGAGCACTGTTTTGGTGTAAAGGTGCAGATTTTTGGTGAAAGTAAGTAGTGAGGCTCATATTTTCATATTATTAGATTTGTGTCTCTGGGAGCATATGCCATATATGATTCGTATTGCATTCAGTCCCATTGCCTCCTGATGAATGTATGTTCACTTCCAGTTACCGAATTTAGGTCAGCATATAAGTAAGAAGTAAGTTGTGTTATTTGGTGGGTTTCTATGGAGCTGAATTAATGTTAATATTCATTTAAGAACAGACAACAAGATAGGTCTTGACACTACAAGCATTTATTCTAAACTCCCAGATTTCACATAACAAAGTCTTATATATACATTGTATGTACAATATGTAATAGTTGGTACATTACAAATAGTGGAGCACACACATATATAACATGCCCCTCTTTTATTAAAATTTAATTGTTTAATTAATTAATACAAAATTATCTTTATAAATGTCTATCAAGATTATTCTTTAAAATATAAGCATATAGGTTCTATTGGAGATGTTATGGTAGCTAGAAAAGGTTGACTGGATTTAATGGCTTGTCAGATCTGTGTAGTGTTCCTTTAAAGTGATAAATTATGTTATTCTTATCTTGATATAAGAGCTTCCTGACATCATAGGAAATGCTGTTACTGTACACAATAAAATGTAATACATCAGTAGCTTCTACAATTACTTTAAATTTATGCACTGAGATAATCATTTGTTGGAAAGTTGTTTTCACAGATGTAGCATTTCCTGTGAAAGATATATTTGCCTTTGAATTTTCTCCTCTCTGGTATTAATTCTGGTGCACCAAATATTGTAGAGTGGATCTTACAAGAGAGTGGGTTAGTACAAATCAAGTGTCACTGCATTATTTAATATGTTTAAAATGTTCCCCTATTTCTTTTTTCATCAAGGAACTAACATGCATTTTCCAATGCTGAGAAACAGGGTAGACTGCCCTTTCTCTGTTTTATCACCCAAGGGATTATTCTGCCCTTTTATTGGTGTGATAGTAATTTGCCTAGCTTAATAAATGCACAAATAGCTACAGATCTAGTAATCAGGTTGAATTATATATACAAAGTATCCACTTAGACACAAAACTTCCAGTATTGCCCAGAAAGTTTCTTGTAATAAGGTTTCTGTGAACTGATTTATATTTCAACTGTATTCCACATTTTTAGTGATGCAGTTTCTGTAAATGGATTCTATTTCGCCTGTATTCTGCCCCGTCCTCTGTTGTGACAATGTAAGAACGATCACTGTGGACTGCTTTGACAACAGCTTGTTTCCAGCGTTTGTTTGGTTGTTGCATCATGATGTATTCTCCTACGGCAAGCTTAGGCAGGGGTTTAGAGCCTTGGTCATAATACCTCTTTTGCCTTTGCTGTTTTAATCTCAGTCGTGTCTTCATGTGTTGTGGAGACACATAACGGGGTTTCAGGTGATTACTATGGGTTGGGAGAATGGAGCGTAGTTCTCGGCCCATGAGGAGAACGCTGGGTGCCTCTATCTGGTCGACAGGTGTGTTACGATATTCAAGTAGGGCTAAGTTTATATCTTGGGAACTGTCTTTACATTTCTGTAACAGGTCCTTAGCTATCCCAACAGTTTTTTCAGCTAGACCATTTGACTGAGGATGTTTTGCACTAATTGTCGTGTGGATAAATCCATAGTCCTCTGCAAAGCTCTGGAATTCTTGTGAAGTGTACTGAGTTCCGTTGTCTGAGATAACTTGCTGTGGAATCCCATGCGTAGCAAACACTCTTTTCATCTTTGTTATGACAGCTTTGCTCGAGATAGACCCCAGTTTTTCCATTTCAAAGAATCTGCTTAAGTAATCCACTATAACCAAATAGTTGTCATTATTCCAACTGAACAGATCAGTTGCAATCTTTGCCCATGGATTTAAAGGTATGTCATGTTGTCTTAGTGGTTCCTTGGTGTTTGATTTCCTGTGGATCTGACATATGATGCATTTAGTGATCATGTTATATATGTCAGAATTAAGTTTGGGCCAATAGAACAGTGTCCTGGCTCTCTGTTTACACTTCTCAATGCCCTTGTGACCAATATGGAGTTTATCCAACATTGTTTTTCGCAGGGCTTGTGGCATCAGTATCCTGTCTCCCTTGAATATGATTCCATCAATGATGCACAATTCTTCCCTCACTGACCAATATTCAAGGGTTTCTGCAGGACAGTTGGCTTTGTGATCTGGCCATCCTGTATTTATGACATTGGCTAAAACTTGCAGCTGTCTGTCTTTCTTGGTTTCTAACTTGACTTCATTAAGTCGATTATCACTGATTGGCAGATTTTGCACAACAGCATGGACCTGCGCTTCAATGTCCTCATCCCCTAGGTTGTCAGTGCTTTTCATGTGCTTACGTGACAGAGCATCAGCGACAGGTATTTCTTTTCCTGGCCTGTGGATGACAGTAATGTCATACTTTTGTAGTCGTAATAGCATGCGCTGCAATCGAGGGGGAGCTGAAGCAAGTGGCTTTTTTGTGATGGCTTCTAGTGGCTTGTGGTCTGATTCAACTATCACCTTTCTGCCATAGAGGTATTCATGAAATTTTTCACAGCCAAATAGGATTGCAAGCAGTTCTTTCTCAATCTGTGCATAGGCCTTTTGTGTCTCAGTTAGGGATTTGGACGCAAAAGCCACAGGCTTGCCATCTTGCATTAGAGTTGCTCCTAATCCATTTTTAGATGCGTCCACTTGAATGTGGGTCTCTTTTTCTGGGTCAAAATAAGCAAGTACTGGTGAAGCTGTGATCACATCTTTTACCTTCTGGAAGATTGACTCCGTGTTACAGTCCCATTTGAATACTGTGTTCTTCCTTGTTAGTTCTCTCAAAGGGGCTGTCATGTCCGAGAGCATAGGGGCAAATGCCGACAGGTAGTTGAGCATTCCCAAGACTGATTCTAGTTCACCTTTGTTTGTAGGGCTTGGCATATTCTTGATTGCTTCCACCCTTTTCTTGTCAGCCTTCAGGCCATCTTTTGATAGCACATGTCCAAAGAAGGAGACTTCAGTTAAGCCAAATTTGCACTTTTCCTTGTTTAACTTGATGCCTTTTTCCCTGGATCTCTGCAGCATTTTCCTTTGATTGGCCTCATACTCTTCAAGGCTATTTCCCCAGATCAGAATATCATCAGCAATTGGTTCTACACCTTCTAACCCTTCATACGCCTGATCAATTTTCTGTTGGAAGATATCTTGGGAAGAAATCAAACCAAATGGGAGGCGTAGAAATTTATACCTGCCAAAGGCTGTGTTGAAGGTTGTCAGTTTTGCACTTTCTTCATCAAGTTTTATTGTCCAATAGCCACTTCTGGCATCACAAGTACCAAAATACTTTGCATCCTTGAGGTTTGGCAGGATGTCGTGTAAGGTACGGGTTCTGTAATGTTGTCGCCTTATGGCCTGGTTTAGGTCCTTTGGGTCAAGGCAAATTCTAATATCTGAGTTAGCTTTCTGGACCACAACCATGGAGTTGACCCAAGCTGTCGGTTCGGTAACCTTGGCAATCACATTTAATTTCTCCATACGGTCTAGCTCCGATTTAACCTTATTCTTTATTGCAACAGGTATTCGTCGTGGGGGGTGAACAACTGGTTGGTAGTTTGGGTCCACATGAATATGGTATTCTCCTTCAAACATACCAAGACCACTGAAGACATCTTTAAATTCTTCCATGAAATTTGTTGGCTTGTCCTTGTCCACCGAGAGGATGACTTTTATCAGACCCATATCTGTGCATGCCTTGAGACCTAGCACTGGTGGTGCTGATGTCTGAACAACATAGAGATCCAGAGTCTTTGTTGTTTCCTTGTGCTGGCCTTGCAAAGAGACCTTTCCTTCTACTTTCAACGGGTTGCCACTGTAACTTGTCAGGCGGATGGAAGTTGGCTTTAAGAGTATAGCAGGAAGACCTAATTTTCTGTAAAGCTTCAATGGCAAAACATTTACTTGTGCTCCCGTATCCAGCTTGAAACTGACAGCTTTTGCTTTTGATCCAGTGGACAGTTTTACAGGGACAAATACTTCATCTTGTTTGCAATTGGCACTTATTTCACCTATATAGAAGTGTTCACCTTGGTCGCTGTCTGTGTCACTTTCAGTTGCACTTTCATTAACCGCATGAACTTTTGGTGGGTTTGACCTACATTTGCTGGCAAAGTGATTAGCTTTTCCACATCTATAGCATTCTTTCCCCATCGCAGGACAGGTTCCACCTGGGCTGTGTTGACCACCACACCTGGGGCATTCCTTTTTAGGTCTTGTGTTTTGATGGTTTTTCTTACTTTTGCTGGATTTTCCATAAGAAGTTTTCCTCCTAACTACATGTACTTCTTCAGGTGGACTGGCCATAGTTTTCAGTTGTTGCTTGCAGACCTCGTAGGTTTGGGCCATTTTTGGTTCATTTCCTTTATTAATGAGTATTTCACGTATATTTGGGTTGTGCACACCAAACACAATACGATCACGCACCATTTTGTCATCTTCTGGATATGAACAGTCTTTTACTAATAACTTCAGATCGGTGACAAAGTTTTCAAAAGGCTCACCTTCAGCCTGAACTCGAGCTTGGAACTTGTAGCGGGCGAAAACTTCATTACTTTTTGGGGTGACATAAGCTTCAAATTTGTCATAGAAGGTTTGTAACCTCTTCCCTTCTTCATCTGACAAAGTCCAAGTATTCCGAATGTCTCTTCCCTTTTCACCTACCCATATCAGTAAGAAACTGACTTTGGCTTCTTCACCAAGCCTTCGGAGTGGACCAGAAAACATTAACTCTGTATGTTGCCTGAATTTTTTCCAGACTTCTGGCAAGTTTTTAGCTTCCCAGTCCATTACAGGTGTTGTTACATGCCTATCCATTGTCAAAATTGTATCCAGTTGTACACAAAATATCCAAAGTATATGTAAGTTACCACTCTGACACCATGTGTTATTTGGTGGGTTTCTATGGAGCTGAATTAATGTTAATATTCATTTAAGAACAGACAACAAGATAGGTCTTGACACTACAAGCATTTATTCTAAACTCCCAGATTTCACATAACAAAGTCTTATATATACATTGTATGTACAATATGTAATAGTTGGTACATTACAAATAGTGGAGCACACACATATATAACATAAGTAATTAAGAAACACTTATAAAGTGCTGAATTGATGTAAACATCCTCTAAGGTACTGATGTGCAAAAAGGGATAGTCCAATTCCAGACAGGGTCCGTTACCATATTAGCGTCCGATAGGGGAGATAGGCTATGGTGGAGGATAAGCTAATCTGAAAAGGTATGTTTTCAACTGTTTTCTGAAACCAGAAATGCTTTCTATGGTTCTAATGGCTTGAGGAAGCTTGTTCCACTCCGTGCTAGCCCCTACTATGAAGCTGTGCAGCCCTGAGCGTTTATTTGGTTTAGATGAGGAAATTGATAGGCGATTGCCCTGTGTGAGATCGCTCCACCTAATAAGAGAGGAAAGATATGGAGGTTGGCTGAAATGTATTGCTTTATCAGTAAGGAGATTGTATTTGAACAATATAGGGTAATGAATGGGAAGCCAGTGTAGTTTGTGATATAAGCAGAGTCCCAAATAAGAGGTGGGTGGTCCTAGTGCTATGTACACTCTTTGCAGACAAATACATGGGGTAATGACTATGATAATCCTCAAGGTTGCTAGATTCAAACTCTCAATTCTTGTTTGTGGGGAAAGTGACAGTGCTGGCTTCCCAAGTTGTTATTTATAGATTATGGGGGTGTCATTTGTATATGTACATGCTTAATGCATCTTTGGCATTTTGTGACATCGACATACAAAATGACTTCATCTTTTCGAAGATTTCTTTAAAATAAGAGAAAATTTTTATGGATTCTCACCAGTTGAAAAGTAAATACAAAGAGCATTTTAAGAGCATTTTGTGTATTGTAATTTTTTTAAGTTCAAAAACATAGTGTGTTATTGGATGGACGTGTTTGTTATATGTTGGATATAAATTTTTACTCAATATTGTAACATAGTGTGCATATGTTAATTTGATTGAAAAATAAAGATAAATAAAAGATAAAAAGTCTGTTCTTTAAGTAATAGTGTTTTGTTGATCCAGGGTTCCTGTTGTCTTGGAACTCTGGTCTTCTCTATTTTATCACTGTGAATAAACAAGGAAGGCCAGGTTGACTTCCTCGAGCACACACTGACAAATTTATTTGGGATTTAATGCAAAACACACAGATGTACTAAGACTTATCCACAATGAAATCATCAGTTCTTGGGTGCAATCTGATTTCTGAAAGTGATGTGTCCTTACTATGGTTACCTTAATGTTGTAGTTCACTCAGTGTTTGAAATAATCTTTTCTCCATTTAATCTGGCCTGGTGACTTCTGCATTTTTGTTTTTAGACTATGTACATACTGGTTGGTTTTACTGTCTACCTGGGTGCTTACATATTTTATAGGAATTTGTGTTAATCCGTATAAATTTTAAACATATATAAAGTAAATTAAACTGGGACTATCATAAATATTTAAATATAATAACTGTCTCTTTTTTGCAACACATCTGGTCTGTAACTGTTTGGCTTTAGTACTGATATCATGAAAATAATACATAAAAAATAGATGGATCCACCGTCCCTAGGTATAAATTAGAATTTGTATGAATACTGTTATATCGCTTATGCAGGCAAATATGCACAGAATTAACATTTTGAATCTTTGTGACACTTTCACTTTCAGAACATGAATTTGCGAATTAAAATTACTCCCATAATTTTTACTTGAAAGCAAATTCAAGATGGCAGTATTTTGGACTAAACACGATGAGAATTGCACAGAAACAGCATAAGATCATTAAATTATATCAGGTTATACAAAGTAAAATTGCATGATGATAAAACTTCAGATTCCTTCATGGGATAAAAATATTTTGAGACATTGGATAAAATTTGTGCAGGGGTTTGAATATAAAGCACCCACGAAATTACAATTCCAAGAAACAGAAAAGGTTGCCATGGCAACAGTTGTTGTCAGAAATTACCAAAATAAATGCCGTGCAAGTTATAATGCCAATAAGTCTAGAATCCATCTAAGCTTAGAAAATATTGCATATACTTTAAGATATTGTCAAAAATAAAAAAAAAACTTAAAGTAAATATAATTCTGTTATTAAGAGGAGTTTATGGTCATCTTTATTAGGGCACTTGTGGGAACATTAAAATAGAACACACCTTTAGGACCAGATACATCCGCATGCCTGAATTAAATTTTATAGGCCATTTGTGAAATACCGTCCACAAATAAACACAAACTTAATATTCAATATAGTTACTGATGTGCAAAATTTTAATTAAATCCATCAAACTTTAGTCCATGAAGTTTTAGTGTCATCAATAATGTCAAAGAATTATATACAAATTTAACACATCAAATATTGTCCAAACACCCCAAAATGTTCTAACATTAAACCCAGTTTAGTTTGCAACTGGGGGGAGGGGGGGGGGTAAGATAATCTTGCCATGTTGGTTTTGCTCAATGTTTGCTACAATTACAACTTAAATAGGCTTAAAATCCATGGCAGAGTTTTCAAATTATTTTCTAAAATTAACGAACTTAAAGCGAATATGATTTTGTTATTACTCAGATCATCTTAACATACGGTCAGCTATGTACCAGAATGCTACGTTTCAGTATACTCTATGGATACAAAGAAAACCTTTAGTTTTTTTAATTATTACATACATGGGAGTTTAGGGTCTCTTGAAAAAAGGTCACAGCTTGAGAAATAAGCTACATCAACATGTCACATGAATCCATCCTCCCTTTGTACAGAAGTGAACAAAATTCAAATTCAACGTATATATTATTATCAGGAGGTTAAGTTTACCTTGAATAGGGAACACCTCGAGAAGCAGTTACATCCACATGCCAAGTTTGTCTAGAAACAGAGTGGTAACAATGATCAACAATGTAGTCATTGCTATGCCAACAAGCATCCCATAATTTGAGGTTGCTCTGTTGGCCCAACATCAGTTCGCACCATATACCTAACTATGTTCCAACATTGGACTAATACTGGTCTGCCAATGTCAGATCAATCGGGCATTCACTGGCCAAAAAGCTGTTGGGCCAACACTGGCCACCAATGACTGAGAGATATGCACTTAGGGCCAAAGTGTCTATCACATACCTATTAAGTTCTGAATCCTTGTAAGACATTCTAGACACCATAACCCAAAACAGCAAAAAGTACAGGTAGAAACTAGCTGCATGCATGGTGGAGTGTTACATTACTCGACTGCTTTCTTACCTATATTTCTTACACAGGGTGAAGGCAGAAAAGGCAGTCACATCTGGTCAAGTGGTCAAAACTGGCCTGTCTTTATTTAGTAATGTTCCTGCTGGCCTCATTATTTGAATTCAGAATATCAGTACGTGGTTCAGGAGGCACAGTCGTGACAGTGAAAAATGAGTATAAGGCACTTTGTACAGAGTTCTGCGCTATATAAATCAACATGACATGTTGAGTATTTTACCCATAGATTAAATACTGAAAGTGGACTAAGCTGACTGAATCTTTTTGTTGTGCATGTAATCATTTCATTTACCAGGATGTTGTCTTTATGAATGGTTACTAGAAGTGACACACAAGTTAGAGAGTTTGGAAAGGCCTTTTTCAGAATAATTTATGCAAGGAAAAAATGAAACATATATATTTACAGGATAAAGGTTAAAAGGCACATTCAATGATAGGATTCAGATGGCTGCAAATATGAAGAGATGGTGATCTTCTTTGTAGTAAGGCAGTTAAAAATTAAAACTATTTCAAAGTGAAATGCATTGACAGTATTTTGAAATGAATAAATGTGCAATTATCGCCCGTTTTCTTATTTTCAAGAATACTTTAAGTACGTAGATAATGTTAGATACACTGGGAATTCCCCAGACTGTGGTTATATAGCTTACAGTTAATAAGATTGGGAAGAAAACTAAACACGTAAGTTTTTTTTTTTTCATTTACATGTATTTGCATCGTACATTTTAAATGGCAGATATAGGGGGCGTGGAGGGTGCACGCCTACAACCCCCCCCCCCCCCCCCCCCCCCCCACACACACACACACACACACACACACACCAATCACGCCGCACTCCTCTGTAATAGGCTAACATATCTGTGACAGTTCGCAGAATAGCATTCCGTGGATACTATGGATTTCGTTTCTTTACACCACTGCCGCCACAGTGTGTGAGATATTTCATCGTTACCACTCTAACGTAAAAAAAATTAGAGTTTTGTTTGCACTCTAGAGCAAACCCAGTGGGCAAAGTTACATCATTTTGACATCAAAATGACAACGGGCCCGATGTCAATAAACTGTCTTTTTTTGATTTGGTTTGAAAGTTCTAATGACATCATTTTCACGACATCAAAATGACATCATTATCATGACATCAAAGAACCATTATTTTCAAGACATCAAAATGACATCTTTTTGGGGACCTCTAAATGACATCATACATTATATCAAAATTAAATTTTTATGACATCCAAACTGTAAGTAATTTAAAGTTTCAAATCCACCCAAAATTATATATGTCCTTTTGGGAACAGTTTCATCACAATAGGAAAACTTCCCCAATGACATATACAGAAAAAATATATCACAATGAAGAAAACAGTATTATATTGTTAATCTTCTTGATTGATATATTTTGATATGTTTGATGAGGGATGGTTTTTTACTTTTATTATCCACTATTCTGTGCGATTTATGGGTTCAATAGTATGAATATTTGATGAGAGAAGTTTAAAAAGGATGTCAGAAAGCATCATGGGTACCAGTGAATATAACAACTGCAATCTTTAACCTGCAATATCTCAGTCATTTCTACATGACTTTTTATGTAACATACATGAGTAGAAGCACTGTAAGAAGACCTTTATCATGATATATAACACATATTTGTAGGTAACACAGTTTCTGAGATATTGGTGAAAAACTGGAAGTGATTGAGGTGCCGTTGTATACAAATGAAATATATCCCAGTCAGTATAACCCTCTATACTGGTCAAATACAATGTGTGGTGGATAATAAATTAAATTTTAAATTAATTAAATTTTATTCAAATAACATAAAATTAAATTATTAAATAAGGAATTGTGTATAATAAAGAATTGGCATCAGTTTCCCAGTGGTATCTACAGAGAGTGATAAACAGGAATGTGAATAAAAATTTATTGGTACTTTTAGTACACTTCATACACAGCAATTACACAACAAAACATCAGTGCCACTACATCTCAAATGCACTTTATCATGCATGTGAGAAAAGTTAACAATCACAGGTAGATCAACCTAATACTTGAATGACTGTAAACAAGAAAATGACCCAACCTGTCTATTATAGCCTGTAATTGCCACCAATAACTAGAAATTTTAATTACCTGGAGACTGGAGTATATATCCAGTCTATTGTTGCAGTATTTCAAGTATTTAACTTCAATTTAACATATTTTAAACACAAATTGATGGTTATTTGCTTTTAAAAGTGAAATAAATAAATAAAAGTGAAGTTTGTATTTTGTAATACTAATCTCATAAGCTTCATTATGTACACAGTCTATGTTTGATCATTTTAGGGTCCCTTCATTGGTAATTTTCTACCCTAAGGCCTTCTTCCTTTTGAATGTTTGCATATGACAAAGTTGCATCAAGGGTTACCAGCAATGCTATGGTAATGCTGGTATTAGTTACAGTTGTTACAAAAAGTCAGTAGTGTCCTTGATCTAAGGGGGTGCTCCTGCCATATACTTTTTTATATTTACTTATTCAAAAAGTGGGGGTGGTTTGTAGTACTGCAAATTTGTCTGCCACTGATGTCCTTTTTGTAAATTTTGGTAGTAGGTAAAATCTGGAAGTGATCAAAATTCTTTTCAGTGATTAGTGATTAATCAATTGGGATTGACTGACAATTGGGATTGATGTTACACATAAATATATAACTCAAACAGACTGTATGTTAAATATGAGAAATAAGTGTTAATAATGACATCAAAATGATGTGTCAAGAAATGTTAAAGTAAAAAAAATACATCTATGAACTTCATGATGTAACAGTGACATTACTTAGACAAAGAGAAAAAATATAGGGGAAGTTTGAATTAGTCAAAAAGAATTACCAACTTATGGGGTACATTAATCTGATGGCACAATGACATCAATATGATGTGGAGAGAATAACATCAGATTTTGTGCAATTAAATTATGTCAAACTGACATCATGTGTAATGACCAACAGGTCTGTTTCCATCAAATAATGTCTAGATATCATTATGCTATCAAAATGACATCAGGTCCCAGTTTAGACCAATCATTGATATCGAAATGACGTCTTGTGCCTGGTGGGAAGGGTATTATATGTGAATATCTCAAACTCGCAGAATATGTTCATCATGACAAAATCTTGACTGGGAATATTTTGCCTCATTTTGAAAAACAAGATGGCCACCATGGGCGTTTCTTTGTCAGTCATGAAAGCTGCTTTTAATTTCCCTGTTGGTCCTAGAAGTTTGGTATGCAGAGCCAGCCTACAGGGAATCATGGTCAGATTTGACCCTGGGCCCTTCATTCAAGGTCAAACGAGGATAACCAAACTTACAAGTGATTTTGACTCACTTATTAGTCCTAGAGGTTTGCAATGTGAAACCAACTTATAGGAAATCATGAGCTAGGAATCTTTTGATTTGGTCAGATATGACGTTGGGCCCCTCCTTCAAGGTCAAAGGAAGATACGCAAACTTAAAAGTGCTTATAATTCGCTTGTTATTGGTCCTAGAGGTTTGCAATATTGAACCAGCTATACAAAATCATGAGCTAGGAATCTTCCGATGTAGTCAGATTTGATCTTGAGCCCCTCCATCTCACTCAAACGAGGATATAAAAAGGATTTTACAAAGTGCATATAACTCGATTATTATTTGTCCTAGAACTTTGCAATGTGGAACCGACCTAAATCATGGGTTAGGAAAAGTGGGTAAATTGTTCAATCAATATTTGCCAATGTTTATTGCTTTGGAACTGGACTTCCGATATCGAGATCTAAACACATATTTCAGTATCGTTTTAAGTAAAACTGTAAACTGACACTGCCAATATTTGAAATTAAGCCCAAATCTGAAGAAATTGTACACATTTATCTCACATTTTTGAAGTTTTCAATGTGTTTTTCATGAAAACTGCCTTGTTTTGTTTTGATGAATTTCACTTCCAGTTAGTGGTTCAGGATATACTAGAAGGAAACCTTTCGATTTCCCCGAATTTGGACTATTTGGAAGACAATATCAATCCGTGATATCGCCCAATATTGCAATAATTTCACATCAAATATCGATATCCACACAACCAAATGGTTTAACCACTAGCTAGTAATCTTCTGATCACCAGTGCATGTTTAAACGTGAGATATATAATTTACGAAACTGGAATTACCCCAAGTAATGATTTATTATAGTCCAGTGGATTTGTACAAGAGAAAGTATGTTTTGTTGCTGTTATGAAGCTCTGACTCCCATCTGCATGCCAAATAATGGTTCATCACTCTCCACCCCACTGACAGGATCAGACGTAACATTAGGGTGCCTCACCTCCCCTTCAAGAGGAGACAGCCTAGTTTCTTTGTTACCAATTTTTCCAGCAACCCCGTCCACTGCAGTCACCAGCTCATCCATAACTCTCAACACTGAATCAGTCATTGTTGACGCCTTACCCTGCTGTGCTTAATATCTTTGTACATAATAAATATTTAATGAGCACACAGACATATATTTTCTCGTTATCAAAAGCAGGAACTTTAGATATCAGAACATTTTGTATGTTACTGAATATACAAATATATTCAGATGTACTTGTGGCCATCAAATTGATGTCTGTTTTCCAATTGAACTTTCTACCAGTAGAACTTGAAATTGTATCAGATTGGACTTTCTACCATGACATATATATGATAAAGAAGATCCGAATGAAACTAAACAGAAATATTATCACACAAAGTCACAAAAAATGAACTGAGGATTGACCAGTATAATTTGAGAATAAGAATTGTAATTTTCTATATCTAAAAGGAGTTTCAAAATATTTTCACAATCTAGACAAATATTGGATGAACTCATTGCTTAAACTTAAATGTAATTATTTGCAACCTTTCTGAGAATGGAGTATGATCTTCACTATTGTTAATAACTTTGTTTAATATATTTCAGGTATGCAATGATTGAAATAAAATAAAATATACACATGTACTGTGAATCCAGTCAAATCCCCTAACCATTGCTTCTCTGTTTCTAAAAAGTGACTTCACAGGTTACTACACACATTACTCCAGAAGAAAGTAAACAAATTTATAGGAGTGTTCCACTGAGGCTGTCTTGTTGGTTTAGGGTCAGTTGTAGTTTCCTGGCGTGGCGTACTGGGTTGGCGCAGTATCGAACATGATAGATATTTCACCGACCCTCCCCGACTCTTGATATCGACTTTGGCTATCGTCCAACTGGAATCCAGCTTACGCTAGTCACATCCCATCTTGTCCTATTCACTTCCTGTCTTTTCCTATCATAAAACCGGCTTGTTTTTGTCACTTAAGTCCTATCCTGCTCATTTGCAGTCCAGTTTCAGTATGATGTAAGTTAAATATGTGGCGATTATATATTTTAAGAATGACAAAAACAGTGAAATAATTAGAATACTGAGATCAAAAGATAGACCAGGCCAACAGGTATGCTGTAGTTATTAAGAAATCTCAAGAAGTGTTTTTCTCACATAATAACCAAATTCGCAGTCATTTTAAACATAGCAATTTCTGGGAAGAAGAGGAATCAAGTGTTGACCATTCAACAAGTCGATAAATTAGGTCAGGCACAGTTAACACAATATTTATATCCCATCACCAAATGCAGAATTGGCTCTTTCCCAGAGGCTAGGATTTATTTGGTATAAATGTGCAGAGAAATTGCTCACAGGGGTGAAATTTTAAAGGTGTCTTTCCGAATTTGGTGTATAAAAGCCAGGAACAAGCAAGAGATTTGTCATTGTCATTTGATACATTCTCAGAAGCACATCTCCCTCTGCATAGGTTAATTTATTTCTTATATAATATTAAAGTCCAAACCTGAAAATCATAATTTAAAAAATGAAAATGTCAGTACTGTTCTTTTGGTCACGTGATGGGATCCAAATATTTAGTATTTACCTAGTTTTTGATTTGTTGATTGGTCAACACTTGCTCCTTTCTTTTCCCAGAAATTCATCAAAACTGGACTGGCAATATACGTACTTCAAGTTTGGTCGTGGTCAGTCCATAAACTTCCCCAGTCTTTCTAGTTTGTCACTACAACCTACAACTTGTCTGTTGTACCTATTCAGCCTGTCGTGATAGTTTCCCATCTAGTCATGGATAAAAATATCCCAACCCCAAGTTAGGTCGTGGACTGGACTCAAGGCAAGCCAGGATGTATTTAAATCCTGTGAGGGAGGTGAAACCGACCAATATTTTTCCTGTACTTTTTTCTGGTTTTCGTAATCCATTCAGCGAACCGACCCAAGAGTTGTAGGGTTTGGTTCTAGGGTCAGCCCCAGTGGAACACCCCCATTAGGTAGAAATGTATTAAAAATGCTGATAAGTTGGCCAGGAATGTGTTATCAGTAATAGTGATGTTATGGGTGTGGTTGTTTTGTCAGTTTGAGGTTATTACAAAATTTGAGGAAAAATGTAATTTCACTGCCTGTCCCCTTTAAGGAATGCATTACATTCACATACTCTAACTGTACATTTGCATCACAAGTGAAGACTGTATGATAGTAATCAGATCTCTGCCATTTTTCAGTGTACTTTTCATTTCAGATGAGCAGGTCAAAGAGTAAGACTATGGAAGTGGATAGAGCCATTCAACAACAGGTTGACTTAATGTATGATACTATTTCGCAGACCTTGCATACCATAGATGAAAAGGATATGGTTGTAAGTGTTTCAGTGTATTGTACTGTTTACCATTTAATCACTGAAAAGAATCACTACAGCATCAACACAGGAAAAAGATACTAGTGGATCAATAATTCTGTATGTTCCACACAGCTATCTGTTGGATAAATGAAAAGACTATCAGAAAAATCCTAAGTTCTGCCATTTTCTATACACAATAGAATGTATTTCTATCAAGCTGTAGATAAACCAACCCCTTTATATATGATGCCATAAATGTATTATGTATGCTTAAACTAGACATTAAAACAATTTCAAGGGACCGTTGGGAAAGTTGTTACCACTTAGCCCTCATCTCTGAGGTTCTAGGTATTCAACCAGATCCAGATAACATGTTGGAAAACATATTGTAGCTACAGAAACTGAAAGCACAAGTAAAGACACTGAAGTCTTTGGTACAGGGGAAACAGTTGGAGAACAGAGCTTTGTCCCAGGAAATAGACCAAATGACACCCACACAGGCAAGTGCATAATAACTGTACATACAAATTAAACTATCTAAAGACACATCTTTGGGGTTGTTTAAACATTAAAAAATAAAAATATGTATGACAGAAAAATTAAGGTATCCATAGTACGTCATGGCAATACACATCTGAGTTTATGGGTTGAAATCTTAGTCTTAGCTTCAAATTGGCAAATCAGTAGTTGTTTTTGTAGTTTCAATGTCCATCATTTTATTCAGTGCAGAATGTTGATCAAATAGTATATGCTGTATTAATCCATCTACCAGTTATAACACGATTTACACAATGTGCTAAGAGTTGAGTTAAGCCACAATTAATCAAATTTCTTCGTATTTTTCCATCACTATCTGGGTTGATGTTTGTGTGGCTGTAAAATGAATATGTAATTATAAACTTTTAGTATAGACATTAGGGACAACATATTTTCATTAAATGAAAAAGAAGTCAAAGGATGATTGTTTTCTATTTCCAGGACTTAGTTCAAGCACAAAAACAGCAAAAGTTTAAAATAAAAAACCATGATGAAGACACAACCAATAGATGGAAGGTGAGTCAGTAACATGGTGTTGTTCATCAATTGCCACAAATGTAGCACAAACAGAAAGCAAAAATAAATGCAATCTGTGAGCAAACAGGATCCTTAGCACAGAAAATAAAAATTGGTAAGGTGGGCATTGATTAAGTAAAGAAATGTGTTGCTCATTAAATTTGTTTTTAAAATGTTCTGAGCACTTAATCAAAATAATGTTAAATTACATAAAAACAAGTGATAACAAGTCACTTTGGCCTGTCGGTAGCATATTCATCTAGAGTTATGTAGAACCTCCATTCAATCCCAAGTATAGACAGATCCATTGTTGCTTGAATGACCACTTAAAATAGCTAAAGATTCTCATTTAATGGCCATATTTAAACTCTCAAGTAAGGAATATGTCAATTGCTACAGGTTGGACTGCACCTGTGCACTCAGTATAAATCAAATGGTGCTTTGAGTTTTTTAAAGGAAAGGTGGTACAAAACCTATCGCACATTGTTAATATATCAATATATTTTCACACAGATTGATTATGACTATATCAATTTTGTGTTTCTGTTAATTTTTCTTTTAAAATGCTTTGTAATACTTATCTTTAATATTAAACTCATTTCAACTCATTCATTTTTGATGATATATTTATTTCAGATTTGCTGTTGTGATGAATCAGACTGTGGTACTTGTCAGGCAGAAAAGGAAGCGGTTTCCACTGCCACAAGCTGGTTTGATACTGCTACTTGTGCTGAGACTTACACAAAGGTTGATCCATCCCAGTCTATGATTTACCTCAGTGAAATGCAGCTTCACACTGACACCTCTGATGACAAAAGGTGATCCTTTAGATTGCCATACCTCTGTTAAACTTTTTAAATCAGACATAACTTTTCAAATCAGCCCTCCTACATTCAAAAACGGGACCTATAAGTCTGCCCTGCCATAACATCATCTGATACATCATGTGACCTGTTTTAATCCTAACAAAATTCACTAGATAACTATTGTTGTCAAAGCTTTGAAAGGTAGATCTATTTCACTGCTCTTTGCTTCCTGTTGGACCATGTTTATAGACTTGCCTGATACATTAACAGTCTGATACCATTTCTGATTTAATAATTCATCTACATGAGCTACACCTTTCCAGTTTGAGCTACAATCATGTTCACATTATATATGACACACTGATCCATGATTTTGATATTTTTACAACAAGGTTGGTGTTTTTGATCACTTTCAGCAGCTAAAGCCCTCAGAATATGTGAACTAACAATCACAGAGGCACAAACACGCCTCTCTGTACTACACTTGTTGACAACTAGGTTACCCTATCTATTACTGATAATCATGTATGTGAAAATATACAACCTGAAGTAACTGTGGAATGTTAAGTTTATTAATATTAATATTCTGGTGGGTTAACTATGAATATTGTTCATTCACCAGCTTAAATGGCTTGGACCAGGCATTCTAATTTAATAACACCATTGTCCTTATGCCTTACATGTTAAACTGGTCCTCAGTGGCCTAATGGTTAGGACGTTTGATGTCTAATCACAAGCTATCACCTTGGTGGTAATGTTGATGGCCTCTCTGAATATTACCGTGGCTGTTGAATACAAAGTAAAATCCTGAAACCTTTACCTCTGTATGGTATTTATATAAATTAATCCTGCTTTCTCCCCTATTCCTTCTGATTTGTTGGTCTTTCAGCTGATTTGGCAATCCTTTGCAGTGTCAGGATGTAATTTAGTGCCACTTTTTAGTGTCGACTCTTTGTCACCACCTAAAATGTCTTTGCATGGTAAATGCATTATTCAGTATTCACACTGCTTTTCTATTTCGCCCTTAAACACCAGGACCTATTTTTATCAAACTGGTGTAGCTTAACATATTGCCAGTAGTTGAAATAAACAAAAGGTCCTCAGTGGCCTAGTTCTAAGCAAATTTGACATCTAATCACAGTCTGTCACCTTTGTAACTCCCACAGGTGATAATGCTGAGGGCCTGTCCCTGAGTTTGTCCAGTTGCAAACTTGTGAGTCAGTTTCAAACCGTCCATTACCTTGCACATCCTATGGCAGTTTTAAAATGTTTAAAATTTCTTCCTTTGAAATTGGTACCTTGGGCACAGATGATTCTGTGTATGAGCATGTGAACTTCTTACTTCAGTAACCACAGGTGTGGTCCACGATGTATATAAGGTAGTGATTTGTTCATCCTTTTGTGTAACAAGGCGACATAAGGTTAGTCGAGAAATTGGTCGTTTTGCCATGTGTTCGCCGCTACCGAAAGTGAGTTGAGGTTAGTGGAGGTGGCTTCTTGATGGTTAGAAAACCAAGTTCAATCAGTGCCTGTTTGTATTGTGAACAACTCAGACAAAAAGGGTGACGTGGGAGGCGGTTCTGCCACCAAGTAAAAACTTCTACCCACCAAACGTATCACCCGTAGTGTGAAAGGGCCATGAGCATCCGTTCAACCCACAACTTATCATATGTGTGCATTGATTGTAGACATGCAAATGCTTAAAATTTGCATTGCCAAAGTTTGATTAACAACTAGTATCTAGTTTACTGATAATCGAAATGCTCTGTAAGACATTTTGTATAACTATAGTTTTGTAGAGTTTTTACAAATAGGACTAATAAGTAAATAGCTATACATGTAATATTTTGACAGCTTCAACTCCCTTCTCTTCACTGAATGATATCTTGAATACAACATATTTCATTGTAATAGTCTATACAAATATATTTTCGAACTTTCAGATGCCCATGTGGTTACTATTGTGATGAAATGAAACGGTTGACTATAAGCGTGGACCATTTCTATTATGAACGTGACTACTCGAGCAAGTATGTCATAAGATTACACCCAAAGTTAAGTGTAACACAGCTACAAAACCAAAGAGGGAACAAATATGCTTGTGGTCTAGTTACTCTACAATTTGCAGAGAAAATGATCAATGCTCAGCTGAAGTATATCTATCTTCATCATATGCCAAACTTAGCTTTATTGCGTGTGGAAGTGTATGCCATTCTATTATCGAGTATCAAAGAAGGCAACAACATCTACAAGGCCAACTATAAGGATGAGAAGAAATGTCTTAGCGCTGAAGACATTACTCTTCTGAACAGTGACCTGCAGATTCATTTGAAAGAGGAATTCCAAGTTGAGGATGAACTGACGTATGATATGGTGGCGTCATATATCATGAACCTGGAAATGGATCAGATTCTCCTCTTTATCAGGATGCAGGATTACAATGTTTGGAGTGTGATGAAGATGTGCCAAGATATCATTTTGATTTATGACAGCCAGTCACACAGCATTCTGGACCAGGCCACGGGTGAAAGGAAAGAGTTTGGGGGTGTTATTTACTATATTTTCAAGAACTGCTCGACTGTAATGCAAACACTTGGGTTAATAGAAGCAAACAGTGGCCTCTTCCAAGGCTCATATAAAATTAGCATCATAGAGAGACCTGGTCATATGCACAAAAATGTCCCTGTTTCATAGAATTTTAGAATGTAGATAAATATTAAAGCCATGTTATAACTGGTAGGATTCCAATACTATCATATTTTTTTGAAAAGAAGAAACAGACATGCTCTTTGATGACAAACTTAATTTGGTTTTCTAAGAGTGATTTATGTCAGACATATATTATCAGTAAGCAATTCTTGGTATTATTGTTAATTTATTCCAGATCCTTAACCATACAGTAGAACCTTGATTATCCGAAACCAGTGTTGGACATACAATTCAGCCGGATAATTGAGGGGTTCGAATAGATGAATGAAACCGAAATTAACCATCTATGGGTTACAGAGTGAGTGATAATTGAAGAAAAAATGTTTTTATACACTTAATATAGACTTTGGTTTTCATTGATGATATAGTTTAGTATATTTGTGTAATATAATGTAACTAACCCTCTAATTGTCACTTATTTGCTCCATATATCTGAATATTATCATTTTTAGTTAAAATATTATGCGAATTTTAACTGGGTGAGTTTGGTGTGGTACATGCATTTAATTTTAGATAAACGTCGTCACATATTTATCTATTGAAAAACTCCGGGAGATTATTTGTTGTAAAAGCCAAAGCAAACACGCCTTAAGTGTTGGGTCTGTTTGGTTGGTAACGCATTGTCTTTTCGTCTTCGTCTTTTCTTTTGATATACACTGGCAGTCTGTGAATGGACTTACTCTGGGAGATTATAAATTGCGAAACCCAATCAAACATGCTTTCATTGATTAGCGCATTATGAAAGAAATTGTGTAGGGGGGTCATGTAATTGAATTTATCCCTCCCCTATTGTAACAATGGTGATAAAGATCAAAGAAGTTGAAGAAGTGAATGGTACATTTTATAAAGCACTAGAATTTATAGTTTCCGAGAGTGTGTAAAATCCTGTATTATCGTTCATGGTGACGGTGCATTATATGTAGGGAGACACGGTTTCGGTTTGGTTAATCGGAGATTCGGGTAATAGAAGGCCGGATAATCGAGGTTCTACTGTATATGGAAAACTATGACTCATGATAATATGTACAAAATATGTGTCAGCATGAGAAAAGTAAGCAAATTGCTACATTTGCAATTTTACCTGTGTGTAAATAGCCAGTAATAATTGAACATATATTGTGTTTAAAGACAATCGCGGATTTTATCAGTGTGCACATGTATTGCGGAGTGAAGAGAGGGAGTTATTTAGAACAGAACTCTGAGGGACTTTCTCTGTGTGTGTCAACTGTGTGGTTATAAGTGTCTTTGCGTGTTGCAGATTACATGTGGGTGACAGAAAAACAGCAATTTATTCAGCAAAATCTATGGCTGTTTGACCTGTATGTGCATTATGTGTCCTGTGTTGAGGGATAAATAAAAGAAATGGAAAGATTATTGCCTCTGACTTTTATAAAGTTTTTGATATTTAGTGGAATTTTATTTTAAGCGTGAGCTCTAGCAAGGCTCACACTTCTAGAGATCACTTCTTTTTTTGTCTCCAGACTTGCACGAATTGTGGCATGGCCACAGTGATGGTCTTTTACAGAAGTTTAGCAGTGATGGGCTTAGTACTGGGGTGGGTTACCGCTTCAATGCACTACTCATAGTCTCTGGTGGTTTTGCGCTTGTGCTAGTAGACCAAAACCCCTGTCAGCCTTGTTTTAACCATAAACATTTTTTTGTTTCTAATAAATATTTCTCAGCATTAAGTAAAATAGTTATTTTAAGAGAACTATAGCCACAGCTAGTGCACAGACTACGTAAAATATGAATATTATTGCACTGGAGTCTCATTTCAAAATGTTACACTTCAATATATTGTTAAAAACAAAATCCAATCTAAATTCATTAGAGTTTATTGTGTCAAAAGAAATTAAACACAAAATCCATTTTGTTTTTCTATTTACGTATTTACTTGGGGTTTTAGGTCACTTTCAACACTGAACGGGTCATAAAATCTACAATATCACTAATATTGAACAGCAAATATCTGAGAAAAAACATGGCAGTCTTTTTAGATATTGCAATACATGACATCACAGCACTATTTATCTGATTAATTGTCTATGAAAGTCCTCTTAATTTTTTTTATTATACAACCAGAAATGAACTTAGAATTTTGGGGCTTTGTTTATAAAATGCTATTTTTACAATATAATTAGACAAAAAGAGGAGAAGGTTCTAAATTACATTTTTGACTACAAAGGAACATCAGCGAACATGGTTGTAATGATTGATAATTTATTGAAAGATATCGTCAAAAATGCCACAGTTTTTGGCATTTTTATTCATTCTAAGTGAAATTTATACCTTATCTTGTTCTGAAAGGGCCATCAAACATTCTCCAACCAATTGAAATTGATGTGATTAAAGAGCATAAGAGATTCTAAATTTGCTGAGTCAGCATTTATTAAATGTTCACAACATATATAAAGTTTGATTCATAGAATTCTCAATATTTAGTAAGGTGACCCTCTCTTTTTACTATTTAGTCTTTATTGATATGGTATGGATTTTATTTTACATTTTTGTCTGTAATTAATTAATTTGTAATCAGATATTCCCATTAGTAAAGCTTCCTCGTAACTTTTCTTGGGCAGAAACTGTTTTCACTTGTACTGTTCGTTAATTATTCTGTTTATTTTTTGTAAAGTTTGATGTCAAATATGATATTACAAAGTGATATTAAAAATTAATGAAAAATAGAATGAAAACATTACAAAATGTCACGTATTGCCCTTTCTTACTTCAACTATTCAAATTTCACAAATCTGAGAAATTAGGGATTAACTTCTTGCTTCAATAAAAAAAACAGTTGCAATGGTGACCCCCTGTTTTTCACTGTTCTGGATACAAAACATCAAGATGAAGTTATTTTCAAACTTTGGTGAAATTCTTATTGATGAAAGTATTTAGTATTTAGATTGTCCTTAATGGGGAATGTTGGTGTGGTAAGTGGGACAACCTTCATGTTTGCTTAAAAATCCAATAAAACAACACATACAGAGCCAACTCTCAACCTTTTGACTTAAAATGATTGCTGGGATGCAAATCACCTGAGACCTGAAAAGTATGTGCAATGGAACATCAAATGTCTGATGATCTGCAGGGGCGGATCCAGCTTTTATGTAAGGTGGGGGTTCACATCGAGTAAGGTGGGGGTTCACATCAGACATATTATAACTAAGGGGGTTGGGGGGCATGCCCCCCTGGAAAAAAAAATTAATTTTTGGTAAAAATAGAATGCATTTCCTGTAAATTTAACACCACTGTCAAGAAATAATTTTGTACTTTGGGTTGAACTCCTTTACATTATTTTTCAAGGGGGGGTTCGAACCCCCTGAACCACCCCCCCTCCCCCCCCCCCCCCCCCGGATCCGCTAGTGATCTGCTATTATTTTGTGTACTGATGTTTATATTTTCTAGAAGACTATAAATAGTTTTTCCTCCTATTTGGGGCATTCCATTATCCAGTATCTCGCTCTCTTAATTTTCTATAAAATAGGAGCTAAAATTTATTATCATCTGATAATAATGTGTTTGTCTATCAGCAACATTACTGATGTTGCACAAAGAAGTTTGGTCTACATTTTCTGATGATGTTTAGCAAAGATTTTGTAAGAGGTATTGAAATGACATCCATTTTCTGACGATATTTAGCAAGGTTTTGTAAGAGGTATTCAATGGACATCTAAACCCTTCAAGTCATTAGGTACTTGGTTTTCCTCCAACACTGCTGAGGCCTCTCTCCTAAATATAAATGAAAAATGACTGTTATTAAAAAAATTCTAACTCCTGGTCCCCACGATGCCTTACTTTACAGGGAAAGATAACAGTTGTTAAATCTCTGGTCATCCCACACATTTTGCAACTTGCCTCTTCTGTAACTTTCAGTCAAAAGCTGTTGTCTGAATAGAGAAATTATTTTTTGAATTCATCTTTAGTTTCAAAGTGCACTTTACAGCTGTTCCATGACCTTGGGGGTTTAAAAATGATATCTGTTAAACACATTGTTGAAACAGCAAAAATCATGTGGGTTAAAAGGTATTGTAATCAATCCAAACTGGAAACTTCTAGCTTCAGTATTGATGGGACTGGATAAAAGTAATTTGCTAAAAAAAGCAAATTTTTCATAACTTGAGGAAAAATATAAAGACCAGTTTCTATGACACTTTACTGGACATTTGGTTCCATTTTCTATTGAAAAACTTGAACAATATGGATAGCTTTATCTAAGAACCGATTTTTGACAATCCACATTTTTAATAGGCAATGCACCAATATCAATTCAGGGTGAAAACAATCTTGGTTTAAGACTCATTACTGTTAAGGATATTTGGGATAGCCAAAGCAAAACCATAAAATCCAAAAATTACTTAGGTGTATTTGATATTGCTTATATCATGTATGCTTTATAATCAAAGTGTATGTACAGTATCATCTGTATTAAAGTCTGTACTCAAATATGCAGGGAATATAGCCCTTGCAAAAATCATTAACATTCCTAATAAGTGCCTCACTGGCATAAGTCAAATTAAAAGTTCAGAGATTTATTCTTATTACTTAACCCTGGCCTAGTAAAATTGTGATAACCGGAAGAGAACAGACTTTTAGTGATCTTAGGAACTTAGAACTCCATTAAGGGTTTGGAGGTTTGTATTACTTACTCATGTAACAGCCATGCATTTCCTCCAATATTTTGTCAACATTTTATCATTGGTTTTTGATGAGTGTTTCATATTATAAATAAGCACACCATGTCCGTGGGAACGAGGTTTTATTAGAAAGTTAAAAATTTGTTTTAAAATCAGTTAGTAAGAAGTGGCAGACAGTACATCATGAATAATCATGAAGACATTGAAAGAAACTGGGTTAAAACTGCTAGTAGTTTGACAACTCCTGCCAAAAACTAATATAAAATTGAGTGTAATACACTAGCTGTGAGGTTCATGTGGCCAGTACATGAAGCCTTACTCGCTTGAATCTATGGAGAAGAACTTTAGCATTGTTTTTATTTTGGAATTCCTCTCTTGTATTCAAACTAGTGAATTCCCTGGTATATGAATTTACTATATTCCCGAAATGGGGGTAACAAGAATGGTAGTAACAAATCAAAAAATCAAACAAACTGATAAGAACATTGTACAAAATACGAGTGTGGGGGAGGCCTCTAATTAAGTGCAGGCTAGTGTGAGCCAGGGTACTTCTGTGGGACAGAAGCTGGATGATTTGTTATTAGTTGTAAAATATATGGTTGAGAATTTTTTTTGGGGGGTGGGGGGGTGAGGGGGGGTTACGTCGCTTTAAAACTGTACAGGTCATATCACAATGGGTAGTTAGAAGGGCAGAGGAAACAAGTACATACAGCTCGTCAGGGTTTTGTACTGTAAACTGCCGACCAATGACAAAGCAACTACCAGCTTTCCCACTTGAGGCCGAGCTGGGAATCCAACGCCGGCCTCACAGGTGGGAGGTGAGAGTGTTACCACTCTGCCACCATGGCCCCCTCATGTGAGAAGTTAGAGGACCATGAAACAGAAAAATAGGCTACAGAAACAGGAGGAACGAGCCATTGTCCATAATATGCAAATGGTGCTATCTGCCAATAGTTCGCCAAAGCAGACAAAAGGGGGAGCCACCCAGCAGCCTGTTAGTTCAAAGCCTGTGAAACTGTCTTCCTTTGATTCAAGCAGAAGTTGCCAAGAGGCTACATGATTACCAGGATGCTTCTCGGATTGAAGGTAAGCCAACTTCCTCTTTGAAATCTGGCAGATAAAGGTTCTGGTGTAGCAAAAGTTAAAGTTCATGTGAATTGACCACAAGATATGCGTACGGTACAACCTGATAGTAAGCAACTTACATATGACAATTTAACACAAAAACAATGGGTGCAAGGTGTTCTGTTGTGTATTCTTGAAGAACCGGAAGTAGTAAAAAGGGACAGAATGATGCAATATTATGCATTATTAATGCAAGATGCGGTTGAATTGACTTTGCCCATACAAGAGGGCCCATGCTGCTGTATTACAGGAAATTGGGAAATTGAGAAGGGGAAGTTAAACTGAGATCAGCTAAAGGTGATTGAGAAAAGAAAAAAATATATAACACAAAGGCTCTTACAAAGTCAAAGGGAGGGAGGGAGGCACAGCCACCATTCAGACATGTGCACATTTTAACAAAGGGTTCTGTAGAGTAGATAATGACCATGTTGCTAATGGTGTCCTATACTAGCATTGTTGTAGCTTCTGTCTGAAAGAAACCGGTAAAACATTTGACCATCCTCTTACAAAGTGTGTGAGAAATAAAAATGGCCAAACTACCAAAAATGAGGTAACAACAATCCTCAAAAAGATCATCAGGTTTAACAAATCATGTATAGAACAACCTAGTAACACTGGTATGCAAAGACAACGGTATTATCACTGTTTACACTTTATATGTGATGGTATTATAAGGTTAAATCCATTAGTGAATGCATTTGTTCCAAAAGTAAAAAATACTGATTTTAATGTCCCAGTATTTGATGACAAAGATCATGGTCATTCGTGTCTTGATAAAATCACTGAGAGTGGTGAGGATACCAATACTAGGAATATTATAAAACAAAATAAAAGTACGGTTTCTGAAGTTGAACCTATTAATAACTGTACTGATACAAATAATGATGGATTCTTTGTCACTAGTACTGATAACAGTTATTTTAACAATACATGTATTCTGAAGCATGGCACACTTGATGGCCCGGTGAGTATTCTGTCTTTCAGCTCTGAATGGGGTCAGCCAGATTCCACACTTGGGTGACCCCCTTTTGTATTGTACTAACAGTATTAACTTAACTGCTTTGGTAGAGAAATCAAACCTTATTAGTATATGTAATGGTCACACATACGAACGTCACGGCTGCAATACTCAAGTTAGGTTTGGTATAATTTTTACTGTAAGTACTGATGGTGAAATAAGTTTCGAGGGAGGGTGGCAAGGCTACCATATACATGTTTATGCGACAGATTTTAGTAGGAGACAAACAACCTCTGATCTGGGCAATGGATACAATACAAATGATTGTCTTGAAACAGGAATAATGAAAACAGAAACAGAATATGATGTAATAAATATGCGAAATATTGGGATAAGTGTTGTTGAAGGAAAATCTGGATTTATTCAAGAAGGTGTAACATTTACAGAAGTTAATAATGTGGTTATGGACATGAGTGACCCATTTAATTATTTGAAGGAAATTCATACAAAGGTTGAAAAATTTAAATGTTCAAATTATGAAGGGGCATGTATTCCAGTACCTCCAGGTTTCATGATATCCTTAATATAATATTTACAGTTTGGTATTTCAATAGGAGTCGATTATGATATTTTTAAATTTCAAAAAGCTACAAAAAAATCATGTTATTAAATATTTTAACACAGAAGTTAATAGAAAAGCTATGTTTGGTCCTTTTAAGCAATCTCCTTTTAAAACTATTTATTTCTCTCCCCTGATGGCTTGAGACAAGCCAGATGGAGGAGTCAGGGTCACATTCGATGTATCATGGCCTATGGGTGCCAGTGTCAATAGTTGTATACCATCTGACATATATGATGATATTCCATTTAAATCAAAATATCCTACAATAGATCAGGTAGTAGAGTGTATTAAAAAGAGATAGCCCCATCTGCAAAGTTTTTTAAAGTTGACTGAGAACATGCATTTAGGAACTTAAGAGTAGATCCATATGATTACCCTTTGATGGGACTACAGTGGAATAATGACATCGGCTTTGCGTTCACTTTTAAAATGAGAGCCACGGCCTTTCAGATGTGTACTGATGCCATAACCCTAACATTATGTAAATGTAACCTCTGGCTAATGAATTATTTGGACGATTAGGTTGGGGTTGCCAAAAATTCACAGGCTGAAATCCATTTTTATCACTTGTGAATATGTTAGAATATGTAGGTTTGCCAATCAACCAAAAAAAGTTGAAACCCCTAGTAGTATCATCAATTGTCTAGGTATTATCATAAATGCAAATACATGTATATTAAGTATTCCTGTTGAGAAAAATAGTCGGAATAAAGCAGATATGTGTACAATGGAGCAATAAAACTATGGCTACAAAAAATCAGCTTCAAACGTTGGTTGGAAAGCTTATATATATTCACCGTTGTGTCAAACCTGCTAGGTTGTTTATAAATCAAATCTTATTTGTTTTATGTAATGCTCCAGCTAATTGTCATATTACACGCCCCATTGGGTTTTATAAAGATATAAACTGTTAATATTCATAGTCATTCATAAATCAGTCATTATTTGCAGTAGGTGCAAAGTATGATAATTCATTTTAGACCTGTAATATTCCTGATGAATTAAAATCGATGGGAAGCATAGTCCATTTTGAAGCGGCTAATATCTTGCTAGCAATTACATGTTGGGCAACCTGGAGTTCATCTAGTGATGACCTATGCGAAAAATATGACAACTATATTATAACTATAGGGCTTATAGTTGGCTAAAAGTCCATAAATTGGTTTCTGTGGGCATTTTAGATACCTTGAGGTGACTTTAAAATAAAAACTACAGACATCAAACTTTTCTCAGATAAAGATTACATATAGAAGTTACATCTAACACAGTTTGAAACTTGTCAGACTTGTATTTATGGTCATCATACACAGGTAAAATGTTTATTTAAAGCCGTGATTTGTGGTACATGTTAAAAACATATTAATATAGTTCCAGGTTAAATTTTAGCTCTATAAGTCAAACAGTTCGACTACTGTAGGGTTTAAAAGTCCACATTCAAAGTTTTCACAAACAAAGATTACAAATATAAGTTATTTTTAATACAGTTTGAGACTTTTCAGACTTACCATTTCTAAGTTACATGGCAACATATGTAAAACAAATGTACCAAAATGTAGAATGTAGGTTTTATGAGCCTCAAGCACAATTTTAACCTCAAAATAAAGTCTTCAATTTGGCATATTGAAGAAGAATATATTTATGTGTTTCCAGGTAAAATTTGAGCCAGCTGAGCCACACAATCTTTGACCTAGAGCGCATTAAGTGGCTAAAGGTCATATTTCTGCTCTCAAGGTGGTCATAGCTTCTTTATTGTTATGTTTTAAGGTCACCTTAAAATGGGGTTCCTCCTCTGGCCCAAATACATATCTGTGCCAAGATTGAATGAAATATTTGAATGAGTGTTTGAGTTATCATGCACACAAGTCAAGACATACGGCAGCAATGGAAAGTTGGGGATATAATTAATTATTTCTGTAAGTTGGTCAAGGCCTGTATTAAATATCTTAGTATTAAAAACCTAGGTACAATCTTTTTAGTTTTCTAGATATTCTTTTATGACTTATGTCTTACTGCCATACTTGCGTCCATGGAGGCTTTGTTTATTTAGCTTTACTTAACACTATACATATATCTAATTCAACAGCAATATCCTTAAATAAAACACAGGTTTTTAGAGAGCTATAAAATGCAAGTCTACTACATATCTACTTAGATTTCCAATTTCATAATCATCAATAATGACGAATAAGATTAATTCAATATCTAGTCAATTGAGATACCTAAAAAAAATTAACCAGTTTGATGTTTTTTACTTGGAGTCTATTCATAAGTTACATTAGTGTCAAGTAATAATTTTTCTCAAAATGCTCCATGTTTACTTGTTCCTGCCAGTACCTTTAACTACATCCTCTACATACAACTGAAATCATTAAAAGATCAGTTCAAGATAAGCTAGTGACTCCCCCTGCTGTTTGGTCCAGTCTTCTGAATTAGAAGCTCAGGTGTTGATCTCTGGTAACAGTGGATAGGTAGTGTGCAGGGTGGCAAAATTCTCGTTTGCTGGATTTTGGGCGGTGCTGAAATAATGAAGGATGATAATGAACTGTCCACAGATGTTACTGAAGGTGGATTAACAAGTGTTGATTGGTGAGGTTGTGGAAAGTGCTGGCACCCTGTGGATCTACTTATGTAGCGGAATGGTGATAGATATCTCACATATATGGACAGAGATAGCTTGCAAAGCCACCAAGTGTGTCTTAATCATTGTAACTTTCCACCCAGGAACAAGGGGGGAGGAAACGAATTAGAACAACAAAGACAGTTGAACAAAGACACCTTGTACAACAAGGAGATGTCAACAGGGATCCAATTTTCAAACTTGGTGGTTTTAAAGTCTTCTGATGACAAGTTCTTCTTCGTTGCATTATTGGATTCACAATCAGTTGTGAACAGAATAGATCACATTAAATCCTTTACATCCATCAATCTGCATTTTAATTACATAGTCAAACCAGAATGTAAGAGCTTTCTTTTAATTCTGAGCAAAAAGTGAAGGTCCCGGCTTACAGAAATGACCATATCTTGGATTTGATTTTGTCCAGGTCATTTGGAAACTTAAAAGATAACCTATCTGACCACTGTTCAGTTATATGCAATATTTGAGAAACCCAATCAAGATCAATAAGAACTAACCTTCAGGAAAATAAAGCATATTGATCTTAACACATTCATGCCAGACATTCAAAATTCTACACTTGCTACCTCCCCATAAGAAAATTTAGACAAACTAGTAGAGCCATACAACATATGCATGTTTGACATTCTTCCGAAACATGCCAACTGAAAATAAAAGTCTTCAAGAAAAATCAGATGACTCCTTGGTTTAATAAAGAATTTGCACAATCAAAAGTTAGAGCAGGCATGGATTAAGAAAAAAAAACTTGAGTGATTTCGACTCTTTTTTGACTCAAAGAAAACTTCTAGCCATCTCATGAGTAAAGTAAAAACGACTATTCAGAGATTTGATGATGAAACATGAAAGCAACACAAAGCAATTGTTCTCCATCATAAGCAAACTCAGCACTCAAATGAAAAATGTCCCCTATCAGATCACATATGTCCCTGTGAACCTGAAAACGATTTTAGTAAATTCCTTAAAATAACATTAGACAAAATAAGGGAGCAGTTTACTGAAAACAACATCCATGGATTATGGCCAAAAATCACTACGTCATTTTACCTCAGTTCTGAATCGAAAGTGAAGAAAGTGATTTTACTGCCCCCTAGCAAGTCATGTGTGAGTGACCCTTTGCCAACAACACTTCTGAAAGAAACAATTGAGGAACTGCTACCTAAGAAGGTAGTACGAATACTACTCATAAAAAGTGAATGGGCAACTAAATCTCAAGAACTATGACCCATATCATATTAGCTGAACACTCCCGTCAAATCAGCTTACAAGGCAAATCATTCCACACAAACTGCTCTATTAAAAATATTTAATGATATTTTGACAGAAATTGATCAAGGGAATGTAGTGATGGTTACATTACTGGCATTTTCCGTTGCATTTCACACAGTGAATAATGACACCTTATTCAAATGACTACATCATTAATTTGGCATAGATTCTAACTGTTGGAAGTGGTTTGAGTGATACCTTACTGGGAGAGCACAGCATGATCAAGGGATCCAAGTCTGAAGACGGTAAGCTAAGCTGTTCCTGGAGGATCAGTGCTGGATCCCAAATCGTTAAAGCAAATACAGATCACCACTTTGAGGCCTCATTTTATCTCTTTCATGTCATTTTTACGCCAATTTGGTCATCTCTAAATCCCAAATTCAGGCTGTTTTGAAACTGGAGCATGGTGTGAAGGAGATTGGTAAGTTTATGTTTAGCAATAAACTACAATAAAACAAAGAAAAAAAACTGAAGTGCTAAAAATTGGGCCTAAGCAGCAAACAGAGGAAGAGGAAATTATATTTCCTTAAGTTAGATGGTGAACTTATTCATGTTGTGCCAGAAGCTGGAAACCTGAGAGTCATTATGGAAGTTCGTGTGAATAATGCTTGCAAATTGTTCTACATTCAACTGAGAAATATTTCAGATTGGATGCTATCTGACCACTGAAGCCACTGAAAGGTTGTTACAGACACTGGAAATAAGCAGAATGGACTACTGTAATGCGTTATTCTTTGGTATTTCTGATAATCTTCTGTCAAAGTTACAAAGAGTGCAAAATTGGGCAGCTAGAATCATCTTCAAAAGAGCATATAGAGAAAGCATGACACCAATATTAAAAACATTGCACAAGCCAAGAAGCAAAGCAGTTTGGAATAAAATTATTTATTAATCACATCAATATGTACATACATATACCAACATACTAATATACTAAAACAGGTTACTAAGATACTAACACACATACTGAAGGCTAAAACATGATATTAATCTACTAACACATATTAAAACTACAAGCCCTGTTAACATGAATGAGTTTGTTAAAGGTGAAAGGTTAAAAGTAACATTACAGTTAAAATACAATAATAGTTTTTAACATTGATGTTTACCATTTGCAATTGCCTTGTTACTTTGTGGTTACTAATGTTACTGCAATCGCAATATAACATTACAGTTACATTACAATAAATAATTTTACCATTCACGTTTAGCATTTGCAATTGCCTTGTTACTTTGTGGTTACCAATGTTACTGGTGCAATTGCAATATAACTATAAGGGTTTACCTATAAGGTGGTAATGGTTGGTAAGGGGAACCCCGGTAAAAGTTGTAAAATTGGTTGGTGGTAGGAGTGATTGATTGTGGTTGGATGTAGATGGGACTACTGGATTTTGTGCCCTGGTTCAAGGCTGGGGAGAACCTTAACTGAGGGAGGGAGGGAGGGGAAATTTGCAATTGCATCCGTCTCATTCAAATCCAAATGTAAACAAGGATTGGCGCCAATTCTTGGTCACCTGACACCAGAACCCCAAACTGCCCTATATTGAACTTTAAATATCTGTGACATTAGGGTAGTAGCTAAATTACTTCATGGCTTGAGCCACATAGCCCCTTAAGGCCATGTCACCACAAGCCAAGAAGCAAAGCAGTTTGGAATAAAATTATTTATTAATCACATCAATATGTACATACATATACCAACATACTAATATACTAAAACAGGTTACTAAGATACTAACACACATACTGAAGGCTAAAACATGATATTAATCTACTAACACATATCAAAACTATAAGCCCTGTTAACATGAATGAGTTTGTTAAAGGTGAAAGGTTAAAAGTAACATTACAGTTAAAATACAATAATAGTTTTTAGCATTGATGTTTACCATTTGCAATTGCCTTGTTACTTTGTGGTTACTAATGTTACTGCAATCGCAATATAACACTACAGTTACATTACAATAAATAATTTTACCATTCACGTTTAGCATTTGCAATTGCCTTGTTACTTTGTGGTTACCAATGTTACTGGTGCAATTGCAATATAACTATAAGGGTTTACCTATAAGGTGGTAATGGTTGGTAAGGGGAACCCCGGTAAAAGTTGTAAAATTGGTTGGTGGTAGGAGTGATTGATTGTGGTTGGATGTAGATGGGACTACTGGATTTTGTGCCAAATGTCAAATAGTGGTAGGGCTAGTAGTGTAGGAGTTTTTTGAAGGTAGAGGCCACTGAGCCCTGACACTGAGGGTCCTTGAGAATATACGTCCACACTGCATCTGAGGACCAGGTCCCATTGTGTTGAATGGCCTGAAGTGATACATCAGAGTTGAAGGCCAATGAGGCCCCCGACCTTCTGAGGCAATGGAATGTGTGGGAGGAAGGGTCGATGTCTAAAGCAGTGAGAATGGAGGAAAAGCATTTGCGAACTTTGCTCTGGGTAAGGGGAACAAAGGAGGGACCTTGAGGAATTGAGAAAAGGGGGGCATTAGGGGGGAGGGGAAAGATGGCCATCATGTTTTGAAGGGCCGAAATGGGGCAGAGAGGGGAGGCCCCTAGTGATGGGAGTTGAACAGTGGCAAACTGTGACTGTTTTTGAAGGGTTTTTGTCCATTTAAGGACTAAGGTTGCAAATTCAGGATGAAAAATAACGTCCCCTCTGCATAGGTGAACGGTAGAGGAAAAGGAGGACAGGGAGGGGGGAACAAGATTGAAAAGTCTTAGGAAGGCAAAGAAGCCCAATAGAAAAACTGGTTTATAAATGTACCCCAGGGGAAGTGCATCGCACTTGGAGGTGATTGCTTGGAGGGATACCAGGTCCAGAATACCTTTGACCCTCTTGGGGGAGGGGACATTTATAAGAATGCTTCTTATAGCAAGGGACACAGCATAATGACCCAGGGAGGAGGTTGATAGACCCAGGAACTTGAACTGGGCTCTGAGGGAGGAGATATAAGCCTGTATACTCAATCCCGAGAGGCCATTAAACTGGAGGAATTCAATGAAAGCCAGTACTGCACTATACGTAACGTCTATAATGTCCACCTGAATAAACTGTAGAAACTGCATAAACAACGTAAGATGAGAAGTGTGAGCTTGTTTGGTTTTTGGTCTAAAAGCATCTGAGATCCTGGAGCTAGCCCTGGTTAGCAAATGTCTGTAAACCTGTGACGTTCCTACAATGACAATACAACATATGTTAACATAACTATATGTCCAGATTTAGCATCAAGTGCTTAGCTGTTATGACACACCACTCAGGATTTCTTATATGACATTGTAGCTTGATTACATTGTTTGGCACCATATGCCACCTAGATAATAGGTCAGCACACGTATTCAATTTACCTGGTATGTGGACTAATTGCATTTTTATGTCCTGTGAGGCTGTTTCCAGCCAAATGTTACGGGCCATTGTGCCCAATATGTGGTCTTTTGTACTACCTGTATTCAGAACATGCACTACTGCTATGTTATCACACTTGATTATCACACTCTTGGAGGCCCACAAAGGACCCCAGACCCTAAGTGCTACCAGCACATTCCACATTTCTATGTGAGCAATATTAAACAGTGTTGGCACCTCTGCTTGTTTAAATTGATAATGATACACGTAACTTTCATAGCAGGCCCCCAGACCTGTTAGACATGCATCTAGTTCTATAGATTCTACACACAGGACAGGGGGGTGAATATAATGACACGTACCATTGAACGTGTCAACAAAGTTACAAAACCAATTAATGTCTCTTTGTATGCCTTCTGACATTTTTTCTCTGTCACCCATATTACGTAAGGCCTCTAAAAGTCTGTTTACAAACAACCTAGCTGGCTTTACTACTTTGTGTATAAACATGAGTTTTCCTATGACACTTTGCAGTTGCCTGCAAGTGAAATACTTTCTGTTTTTAAACTGCTTACATTCATCTACTATTTCCTGTAACTTGGGAGCAGGAATAGAAAGGGTTGCTTCCACAGAATCTACTTCAATTCCTAGGCAATTGAGTTTGGTAGTGGGGGGGTTAACTTAGACTTACTTATGGGTATTTTAAGGTCCTGTAATAAGTTAACCATGCAATTGAAGCTATCATGTGCTTTACTTTGAATTTCTGCCCCCAATAGATCATCCACGTAGGACATGGTATAGAAGCCTTCCTTACCGTGGAGATACCGTAGGAAATCGCTGAGTCGCGTACACGCCATTGAACCCGTACGATGGCCGAACGCGTAGCTTCCGTCGACGTAGAAGCTACCTTGCCATTCCAGACACAGCAGTGGGTAATCATACGGGTCGACTCTCAGTTGTCGAAACACGCGTGACAGATCGATCTTGTGCATGAGAGCCCCTCTGCCAAGGGTTCGTAACTTATCTGTGTACGAATCAATGGAAGGGTAGTTTAATTTAAAGGCTGTGCCCATATACTCCCTACCACTGGTGAAGTGATTCACACTAGCATTATCAGGCCAAGATAAGTCAATAATAACTCTTCTTTTGTCACTGTCAGGTTTGAACCTTGTTATAAAGGGTGAGATGTGAGTGCTAGAGCCAAAAGGCTTATTTTTGAAGGGACTGTATATCGCTTTGAAATTTAATTCGTCTTCTATGTAAGCAGAGACATGCTCTGGGTACTGTAACGCTGAGGCGTGACTAGACGAGGCATTTTTGAGATCCGTAAGCTTACCTCTGAAATCCATCGGAAACCCGTATCTCAGAAATAAGGGAAGCTGCCAGTCCCAATATCCACTAGCCAGTTCATCCACTAAGTCTAGATTCATAGTGTAGTTTACTTGAACTCTAGCCCCTAAAAAATTGGGACAACCATACTTTTTGACATGTTCATGTAATCTGACAGGATCATTGCATAAGCTTTGATTTACTATGCACTTGTTGCACTCTTTGACACGTTTAAACTGCAAGGGGGACAGAGGAATGAAGCCTGTGTGTTGTTTTTGTTGTTCCATGTATAGTATCAATTCATGACACTTATTGACAATACTACCCAGATCAAGATTAATTAATTCTTTCTTTGAAATACTGTCCCACTTAGTTTGACCTAGTTCCTGAACTTTACAGTTAATATGGCTACCTCTGTCACACTTGCATGTTTGAGCCTCATTTCCTGACACTACATCTTCAACACAATTGTCATTGTTACGGTTAATGTCACTATCTACACTTACATAACTGTTACAATTACTGATGTTACTGTTCTTGTTATCATTTATAAGACCTACACCCACTGTTACTTCCTTGTTATTGCTGTTTCTTATTGTGGGTGTGGAGGCTGTCCGTTTTTTGCTCTTCTTTTGTTGTTGCACACATTTTCTGCATGGTTATACATGCGATTGAGCGTATAGAGGCAATAAGCACATATGTGCTTATGAGTAATGAGACCCACCTCGTGATCATGTTGTTTTGAGCACTTCCCTTCCTGAAAGTCCTTGCAGGGCATAGAACTAGGTTTCCTAGCTGTTTTCTTGAAATTTTGATTGTTACTGTCACTATTGTTGTTGCTACTGTTGCTACCTGTTGCTCTAACATACGTTTTCCTGATTTTATTCATCTTCTTTAAGTCGCTCCATGTTACCAGTCCCTCCTCCATCTTGGTCATCACCACTAAGTGAGCGCCTTTGGCTGCTTGCCAGCCAAAGTCGCAGACGTTCTGAAAGAGTTCCGTCATATACTCTACCATATTGCTTCTGATGAATGGGTTTCCTTCCTCTTGCACTGAACGTAAGAACCCCAATGTAAATTGTGCTTGTGTTAATTGCTCATAAGACACTCGAACCCTTAAGTGACCTACGAAGGCACAGTCCTGTGGCCACACAACATCTATCTTCTCTTTTTTACCTTTTTTGCTGCTGCTTGCCCCTGTATTATGTGTTTGTGAAGTGATATTTGAAGAAATACCTGTGGTTTGAGGTGTAGCTTGCTGCTGTAATTCTTGCAGTCGCCGCTGAACCAAGTCCTGGTTCACCGCTGTGGTTCTCAGAGCCTGCATGCTGGGGATGAGATGATGTTCCTGTGCCTGTTGACTGGTTGGTAGACCTCCTATGGCCCCCGTATACCTATATGTCCCTGGGCCTGGTAGTTGAGACAGCCCCTCTCCTGTGGTTATTCCTGGCACAGTGTCAGGCGTCCCATTATTAATGTCTGTGTTGGTGATTTGCTGTTGACTCGGCAGCAGATTGGGTACATGAGATGTCGCCCCACTCCGTATTCCTGTTGGATCTGCTCCCTGGCCTGTCCTCACCACTTGGTCCCCAAGTTGTTGAAGGCCTCCTTGTATAGGTTGGGACACGACCCTTGGTGTTTGGCTAATAATTTGATTAGGTATTGTGGTCCTTGTCAGTGTCCCTTGCAGACGTGTCTGGTCCCTACCTATAGCATATCTGTTGGGTGCATGTTGCCCTGGATGTAGAGTTTGGCAAGTTGAAAACACTACTTGTGTTTGAGTGTATGTGGTGGGAATCCTTACTTGCTGCGACACAATGGGATTTCTACTTGTGAACAGACTACTGGTGGCCGTGGCTGTGGTGCAGGTTGTCTGTTGTGTGTGTACTGGTATCACTACTCTGCTTGCTTGCCTATGCAAAATTACACTTTCATCTATGGTACTATTGTTCCCTGTTACATTAACGCTCCTGCCCATCACTGAATTTTCACCCTTCTGTGCCCCAGTACGTTGTTTTTTCCTTTTCCTAGGGGTGGAGGTGAATGTATCTGCTTGCAGCTCATGTTCTACATTGGACATGCGAGCGGATAGCCTTTGCAGTTCAGCTAATATCAATTCTTCTGTCCTAGAGGGACCTGGGTTCGAGTTCTGAGGACCACTGGCCGAGTAAGCATTGAGAGTCTGCGTGGCAAGTACGGCCATGTGAGTGGACGCGATGGGGCTGGGAGGCCTCTCCACCAAGTTGCTGGAGGTGATGGCTGATACGGCCATGCTTGCTTGTGTATCTGAGATGTTTGTGGCCATACTCACTTTATCACACCGACGTCCTATTGGTCTGATATGTGTAGAATTGCACGTGTCACAGTAGTGTTCCATACACTAGCCTGCTATTGTTCATGTATATGTATGGTTAAGTTCAACTAAAATAATAAAATCTTTAATAAAACATAAAACTACAGAAATTTGCAATTGCATCCGTCTCATTCAAATCCAAAAGTAAACAAGGATTGGCGCCAATTCTTGGTCACCTGACACCAGAACCCCAAACTGCCCTATATTGAACTTTAAATATCTGTGACATTAGGGTAGTAGCTAAATTACTTCATGGCTTGAGCCACATAGCCCCTTAAGGCCATGTCACCATTGGCTTCCAGTTAACTCATGCACAGAATATGCCATTCTGCTGTGTATAAAAAAAAGCAAAAATGGCTTAGCACCAGAATACATCAGTTCTGTACTGAAACTACAAAGAGGAACCAACAGCATGACTTGAAGCACAATCTTCAGTCAAAGTTGGAGTCAAACTGTTCAATAGCCAGGGTCAGGTCCTCAGCATTGTCACTTGTGTTGAACCCACACAGAGATGACAGCTTGTGATTAGATACCAAAGTTACTGATCACTAGGCAACTGTGGACCTCTACCACAATCTTTAGACTGGTGGACATTTTACATTTTTTGTTCATGCTCCTCACATTTGGAATAATCCGCCTCAAGATATCATAGTTAAGACTACTTTACATAGTCACTAAAACATAGATATTTTATAGAACTTACAACTAAAAGGATGTACACATGTAATGGCCACTGTGGTTTTAATACATTTTAAGAATTATTCAAACTTGAAATATAGACTATTGATAAGTGCTAATGCTTAAATGCTAAATGATTGATTTGAGGCATGTTATGAAGGTAAACTTTTCTATTTAGAAATGCTGAAAATCATTTGAAAGCAATCTCATTTCATTGCCCATCCAGTGCCCTATCATGAGCCGTATGCAGCTGCCAAATGAACTTCTCTTGAACTTCCAGCTGGTAGTCAGCCTTGCCCATGCTGAGGTGGCATTTGGCGATGGCCTGTGGAAGATGCTTGAGAAGGGTTCAGGAGAGACATGACCGTCTGAGTCGATATTGTTGCTATGTCTATTCCTGGGAGCCCCAGGTGGAATGCATAGGTCCTGCCTCCCCGGTCAAAATTTCCATCATTGATGGGTGGATATAGGACTCTATGGCTCACCATTGGTTACTTTGGGTACTGTGGCCTCCGAAAGGGACTTGGGCATACTCTTGGCTGACAGATGTCTCATTATGTGGCACCAAAGGGATCCAAAATTGCTTCTTACCATCATTGGGCAACCAGTCAAGTGTGGTGTCGCCTGGCCAGATGTCATGTGTGTCAGCTTTCCATATGCTGTCATCTGGGACTTGAATCACTTCTTGCAGGCTTCCTTGTCTAATCTCATCTAATAAGAACTTTTATATGGCTTAATATCCATCTTGTTACATATTTTAAGGTGCAACTATACATAAACATATTGAATAATAGTTGGTTTATTAGCCTAGTTAGGTCATAAGTTCACATTCTTGCCAAGTAGAAATGTAGCAATAAAATATAGTGGCAATTTCCGGTAGAATGGGATGTCACAATCCGAGGAAATTATTTAGACAATTGAGCCTCTTTGATAGTTTATCAATTGCAAACCTATTGGAAACCCACCAGGAAGCCCATTTTCCCATTCAGTTTGATTGTATAGCACAAGTTTATCATTCTGGGGGGGGATTCTTTTCAATCATGGGAATCCATCAGGAAACTCATTTTCCAAATCCTTTTTACAGTAAGATAGATTATTTTCAATCATGTTAAGATAGGTTAAAGACCATGTTAGCTTTTTACCAACCTTTTACAAACCATCCCGAAGGTTAAGACTTGGCCTTGATATTTGATACACTGTTTGTGGTTGAAATGAATTATGTTCTTAATGTTGTGGATTAATTTTCATAGGAGGTATTACTGAAATACAAAATGTAGAGTAGGCATTCTTTCTATGAGGCTTTTTTTCCAGGAGACAATCTTTCCAGGAGGCATTTTTCCTTGATTCAAAATTAAGCGACAAAGAAACACACAAAATAAAAATCTTGAAAACCCCAAAAACTTCAACACAATATCAAACAAGTAAGTAATTCTCCAGTTTCTAGCACTTCCAATGCCTCAAAAATAATAGCTTACTGTCTTAAAATAAGCACAGATTAATAAAGTAACATGAAACACTCACCACAACAAATTATCTACAGCATTGTTAATTAAGCAGTCTAATTTTTTCTGGAAAGTGTTTTCTATAAGTCATTGATCCATATTTTATCGATTATCATTATCCATGGTTAAAATTTGTGGCAGTCGGATTATATTCAAGCTTTTCAAGATTATATTTAAACAGTTTTATCCTGAAATATATTTTCCCATAAAGGAAAACCAGTGGAACACATGCTGAAACAATGTTGATAGTGTACTGAAATAATAAAACATAGAACTGATTTATGAAAGCCCCATATGGTATGCACACCAAAGGAAACATTGCAAAGATTGTCTAGGTTGATCATTTGGTACAAGGTGTTAAATTATTGAATTAATTAATTGGTTTTAATTTTTAAGGGTTTTATAATTGATAATTTCCTCGTGGTGCTTCCATTATGTGGTGCTTCCCCAAGCCATTAAGTTTACATAATGGAGAGCCACTTGGCCATTATTTTAAGAATTCTTACATTTCAGGGCCCCAGGCTATTAAGGTTACATGATGGAGCGCCACTTGGCCATTATCTATATAATAATCCAGAAGAACAAAACAATAGGGGTAGAAACAAGCTGCTGAGTGGAAGTGTGTATTCTTTCAGTTATTTTTACCTCCAGCAAGGAGGTTAAGTTTTCGCCTTGGTTTGTTTGTGGGGTTTGTGAGTTAGTCAGTTTGTTTGTGAGTTTGTTTGTGAACAAGATAACTCAAAACTTATGGACAGATTTTGATGAAATTTTCAGGATATGTCTGAAAAGGTAAACGGAAGAAATGACTCCATTTTGGAGTGATCCGGATCCCTATCTGGATCTTCTGGATCCATGAAATTTAATTTTTAAAGACAGACAACTCAAAAAGCTATGGATGGATTTTCGATGAAATTTTCAGGAAATGTCCTAAATGGGACAAGGAGAAAGTGATTAGATTTTGGGAGTGATCTGGATCACTGTCTAAATCATCTCGATCCAGGCTTTTGTTAAAGGAAATAATAGCCAGATAATTTTAGGATGGATTTTGATGATAATCCAGGAAATGAGCTCCCTTGGCGGAGGACGGCGCTATCTGAGTGCTATTGTCTAGTCATACAAACAATGGAAAGTGAAGTGAAAGGTAGCAGATAATCCTATTCTGTTGTACAGAAAAGTTTGTGCCTTTGATTAGTCTTATTATTGGAAATCATTACACTGTCTCAATCGACCGCAGTATGACCAGTCAGATTGTGATGTGTGAACGAACCGGAGACGGTATTGATTTTTTCAATATGTTGAGTTCTGACATTGTACCGAGCTATTTTTGTAATAATTTTATTGATCGTACTTTCTGTGAAAGTTAAGAGGAACTGGCACAGAATTGGACAGATGAGCAAAACATTTTTACAATAATATTATGCAAAGTATAAGTACTGTATTGTTTACAGACATTTATTAACAGGATAGAGGTTGAAAAGCACATTTTATTTTAGGACTGAGACGGCTGCAAATATAAAGAGATAGTGATTGTAATAAGGTATTCAAAGTAAAACTAGATCTACTTAAAATAGAAGTGCTTTGACAGCGTTTGAAAAATAACATAGATCTACCCCGCACTAAGGATACTTATTTAGGTATGTAAATAGACTTGGGGAATTCCCCAAGTATCGTGGTTATATAGCTGACGACTAATTCCGCCTCTTGTGAAGAAAATAAAACATCCGTGTATTGTTTCCAGATTTTCCAACATATTTTCAATATATTTTCAAATATATATTTTTATTTACATTATGACCCTTTTCAGGTCACCCCAAAGTTTGTACTCCTTTTTGCTCACAATTATTCTACAAAAGAAATATAAGAATTCTTAAAATAATTGCGAATATTGTGTGGCATAATTTTGATCTCTAATTGACGACCCCTGCTGGTTAGGCTTAATTTTGAATCCATCTGAAGATGAGTCTGAAGATGTGTCTGAAATTGCTGTGATCTAAATTCTTGAAAAAAAATAGTATCAAATACTTTTGTGCTAGACGTAGCATATTTTACAAAGTAGCTATGTTTAAGTTTAGGCTAAGAGTTGGGCCTAAAGTTAAGTCCACCTGGAGTTGGCTTTAACTTTGATAAACAGAAACACATTTTGGAACAATTCCCTAAAAATGGTTTTAGAAACTCGCCCCTTTGTGAAACCATTGGAGCCGAAGACTTAGCTAAGGCACAAGTGTTCGATTTAATTCTAAAATTGAAAGTAAGTCTGACTAATTCTCTGACATTTTGTCAAACTGCCCCTGGCTGTTTCCAGGAAAATAAAACACATGCAGGCTGTCTTTTATCACTGCATGGTTTGGGACAATATTCTCAACCATCTAGTCCTTATTGTCTTGACAAGGGGTACATAATAGTACATTATGTGCTGTGTGTCCCAACTAGACACTGGTATGATAATAATGAGATCTCGGCCAGTTTGATTTCAGATGATCAGGTCAAAGAACTTGACTATGGATGTGGATGACACCATTCGGAAACAGGTGAACTTGATGTATGATACGGCCACACAGACTTTGAATGCCATAGATGAAAAGGACATGGTTGTACGTGCTTTAGTGTTTTAACTTATGGAACTTCCTACCAGTTAATTTCTAAACACCATAAATGCACCCATACCTGAAAAATAAAGAACTACTACACGATAAGTAAATCTTGTATACTTCATGTGCTTAATTCTGAGTTTCTTCATTTACCACAAGCAAGAAATAAATACATTTTTGTCAAACTACATATACAAAACACTTCTCATACTCTTATATAGAAACACTAGACATTAATTAAAACATTCACAGGGGCCTCACTGACAAAATTGCTATTTTATCCCTTAGTCCTCATTTCTATAACACTCGTTTTCAAACTGGCTCCTGACAACATCATGCAAAACATTTATTGTAGATACAGCAACTTCAGGCACAAATAAAAACACTAAAGTCTTTGGTACAGAGGAAAGAATGGCAGACAAATACTTTGACCCAGAAAACAGACCAAATGGCACCAACACAGGTAAGTACATACTTGCTGTTGATAGAAAGTTAAACCACATAAGAATACTTCTGTGTGGTTGTTTAAACAATAAATAATAATAAAATGAAAGATAAATATATCCTTTCTAGATTGTAGCAATACACGTCTGGATTAAAATTTTCATCTTAGTTTTCAAGTGTGAAAATGAGTTGTTGCTTTTGCCCAATGGATTTCAGTGCAGAATGGTGACTGACTAGTATGTACTGCTTTCCTCCACCTCCTTAATTACCCATGAAAATATGTAGTACGTTTCAAATGGAGTTAAAATGTAATCTATAAAAAAGGTTGTCTTTATTTTTGCCACATTAGCTATGTCTGTGTTTTATATATTATAATTGTTGTTTTGTGTCCCTTATTAATTAGTACAGAGATAAGTCACAATAAACTCTAATTAGATTAGGTTTGATAACATGTTTGTGAAAATTTGATACCAAAGGTCAAATGATGGTTATTTTTACTAACAGGAAATAATTGAAGCAACAAAAGAGGAAAGGTTTAAGACCAAAACCCACAAAGAAGACAAAACCAATAGATGGAAGGTAAGTCAGAGATATAATATGACAATTCTGCACTAACTGGAAGTAACCATTAGCTCAATCTGAATAATCAGTATCTATGCAAGAAAAAGTAATAATTTCCAAGCTGTTTATAGGTTAAAAAAGTAAAGAAGCCCTCTGAAAAGGTATAACATAATAATTACAAAGTCTTTAAGTGGGTTGTTCTGTAACCCATGGACATTTTAACCAAACAAAAGCACTCAGAGAATGCATACATCCATCAAACACGTAATAATAAGTAAACAGGTAAATTCAGAATATTTTTTCTGTATCCAGACATCAATCACAATCACTCAAAATTTAATGGAATCTAAGACCAAGACCCATATTGTAATGTTTTAGAAAGATCTAACCAGTAGTGTTACTAGTGCATACTCCTGCTAGAAAAAACAAACGAAAAGACTGGCTGTGATGTTTTATTGAAATAAACCCACAAGAAAATATCTGCCACCTTGGCCTTGTGTATAGTACACATGTTTAGAAATTAACGGAACCTCAGTTCATTTCCGGGTACAGGCAGGTACATTTTTACTTGGATGACTGCTTTCAATAATGGCAGTGCTGTGATTGTGTTCTATCCACCATGACAGACTCCAAGTATTGCCATAAATGTATCAGTCACCAGGGCTTTTGCTGTGCTTGTGAAGTTGGAATTGGGTAAATAGCACTTAAATATCACACTGTTTGGAAACTAAAAAGAGTTATGGGAATATACCAGAAAATACTTATTATAATTAAGCATCACTTGAAAAAGGGAGGCTTATTGGTTTCACCCCATTTTCAAAAGCCTACCCTGCTGCTGCCACCACCACCACCACAGTACTTTTGAATAACTCGTTTAAGGCCTATCAAAATTATTTTATCATAAGCTTGGGAAAATATGACTTTGATCTGTACGAGGGGCACCTTTTTCTTGTACTTGTTTTTCACCAGATTTTCGCAGAAACTGCTATGTATGGACCAACAAAATTTAGCAAGTACTTGTCCCTTCAAAGTCTAGATGCCAGTCAAATTTCAGATCAGTCGGGCCACAGTTGACTGATTGAAAACTGATTGATTATCAATTAGTAAAAAACATGATGAAATTGACCCTTTTGGCCACATACTGTGTGTCTATTTACACTGAGGACCTTGCACAGGTTCAGTATGTTATTGAAGTGTAAAAATTGCCTTTATAGCTTGGAAAGTTAGATCCTCTTGTTAAGGTAACCTTAAAACCAGCCAAATCAGGTGTATAGGTACCCTATACACACTATACAGGGAAAAGAAATTTACAAAATGTGAATCAAGAGGAAATATGAAACCATGGCCAGGGATTCCAGAAATTACATCAAATCCCCCATCTTACATTTTGAAGTGTATTTACAAAAATACCGATTAAAATCTTATAAAACTCAATTGCATTATTCTTCAGGACTCCCCGTCTTGCTGGATAAGGTCAATTTTATGACCCTAAATGAGTCAAGAGTGATCAGTAGCTAATTTCGCCTTTGCAATGTAAAGGAATATATCTACTTAAATTGATATTTACATTTGTTTAAGACATACAATTTATATATGGACAAGTTATTTTTCACAATCAAAAATCCTTATTGAATTTCATTTAAAATCAGTGTTTCAGTTTGAAATATTAATTGTTAAGGGTAAGAATTCTCCTGGTTTATGCTGTCATTGTCTTAGCTAATACCATTATCTTTTACATCTTGTTTTAGCCTTATTATCTCCTGCCCGTGGCCGAAGGCCGTGGTCGGGAGATTATAAAACGCCGTCCGTACGTCCGTTCGTCACGTTTTTGCATAAACCTTAATATTTCATTCATTTATGAAGATATCTTCACCAAATTTGCAGAGAATGTTTATGGCTATGAAAATCTGTCTCTGAAAAATTTTAGCCTCATTTTAAAAAACAAAATGGCCGCCATAGCTAATTGTTTGAAAATCATAAAGGTGCTCTAAATCTTGAAGTATTCCAGCTAGCGTAATTAAATTTGCACAAAAGCTATATGGCTAGAAAACATAGCCTGATAGTAATTTTGGCCTAGTTCAAAAAACAAAATGGCCGCCATATCACATGTTTAATGTCAAACGGGGTTATCCTATTAAAAAGGCCTTATATCTCCTCAAATATTGCTCCTACAGGTTTGGAATGTGAAAAAAACTTGTAGGAAGTCGTGGCCTGGGAATCTGAAAAATTTTTGCCTCATTTTGAAAAACAAAATGGCCGTCATGACTAATTGTTTGAAAATCGTAAAGGTGCTCTAAATGTTGAAATATTCATTTATGAAGATATCTTCACAAAATTTGCAGAGAATGTTTATGGCTATGAAAACCTGTCTCTGAAAAATTTTAGCCTCATTTTAAAAAAACAAAATGGCTGCCATAGCTAATCGTAACGGTGCTCTAAATCTTGAAAAATTCCAGCTAGCTTCATCAAATTTGCACAAAAGATATATGGTTAGAAAAGCTAGCCTGATAGTAATTTTGGCCTAGTTCAAAAAACAAAATGGCCGCCATATCACATGTTTAATGTCAAACGGGGTTATCCTATTAAAAAGGCCTTATATCTCCTCAAATATTGCTCCTACAGGTTAGGAATGCGAAAAAAAACTTGTAGGAAGTCGTGGCCTGGGAATCTGAAAATTTTTAGCCTCATTTTGTGAAACAACATGGCCGTCATGGCTAATTGTTTGAAAATCGTAAAGGTGCTCTAAATCTTGAAATATTCCAACTAGCTTCATCAAATTTGCACAAAAGCTATACAGCTAGAAAAGCTAGCCTGATAGTAATTTTAACCTAGTTCAAAAAACAAAATGGCCTCCATATCACATGTTTAATGTCAAATGGGGTTATCCTATTAAAAAGGCCTTATATCTCCTTAAATATAGCTCCTAGAGGTTCCGATTGTGAATATAACTTGTAGGGAGTCATGGCCTGGGAATCTTTTCCAGGTCTTGGATTTGTCCTTTGGCCCCTGTTTCAAGGTTAAATGGGGTTGTCACACTAAAATGTCCTTATTTCACCCTTATTATTGGTGCTATGGCTTGAGAATATAAAGACAGGCCATCAAAAGTCCTTGGCTTCAAATGTTTTGCTTGAGAAAAATTTTGTCCTTCTTTTGAAAAACAAAATGGCCGTCATAGCCAATTATTTAAAAATCATTACGATGCTTTAAAACTTGAAATATTCCAGCTAGGTTCATTAAATATTAACAAAATATATATGGCTAGGAAACTTTGACCCCTTCAATGTCAAGAGGAGTTATGTTACTACAAAGGCCTTATATCTCCTTTACTTCTCCATTATTACTGATTCTAAGGCAGGAGATAGCCCTTGCGGCAGTGGCCTTGTTAGTTGATGAATTGTCAGGGGATAAATGGGTGGCCTTCACAACATAAACATACCACTTGTTATTTCTTTATTATTATAGTGTGAAATTCATCAATTAATTGAGTTAATGATAGGTGGATAGATATGGTCTGTAAATATTATGGTCATTGTATTTTTTGTTTTGAAAATGAGTTACATGTCATAAATGAAAAATATAAAAATGCATATTAATGTTATTATATTCAGATGAAGAAGGTATTAATTTTCTGGTAATAATATACACAGTTACCCCATATTTTATATACCTCTTAATATGCGTTGTAGTTGAGTATTACCACTGAAAACTCCATTCATTTATTTTAAAAGAGTTATCATTACCAGATTTTTACCATTATTCACTTTCTTTGCTGTTGTTTTTACCTTTGCAAAAAACTTTTTCTACTTATTATATTATAATTTATACTATTGTCATATATATGTGCTATATGTGTTGTATGGATTTAAGTAAAATTTTGCACAGAAAATATATCTCGCAGGCATTACATTTTCTGACATAAATCATTTTCACCAAATGTCACAGGAGAATCATATCATATGACTTTTCTTTTTTAGTGATTAATCTTTCTACTAGTAAATAGCAAAGCACAAAACCATAATCACAATTCAAAATTGATTTAGCTATTGCTTGGCAGTAACCTAGACATAGCAAAAGTAAAATTATGTTTGAAAAGCCATGCCAGATAAATATGGTTTAAGTCCTCCTTGAAAGATCTCAAAATAAGGATAATAATAATAATAATTTCTTGTATAGCGCAATTCTAGTCACTGATTGGCTAATCACTGCGCTACTCCAACAAAAGCACTCTTAAATAGAAAGTTTCAAGTCTTTTCTTGAAGTCATTTAGATCCAGTTCGATGTTGCAGACATCATCTGGGAGGCTATTCCAGTAGCTAGGTGCTGCAACATGGAAAGATCAGTATCCCTTACTTTTCAGTTTCCATCGATGCTCTTTTAATGTATACATTTTGTCACCCAAACATAGTGGTCTTGCTATTTTTTATGGAAAGCAAGGACTGAATTTAGTCAGGGGTATCACCCTTTAATGCCTTGAACACAATGATGTTCAATTTCTAGATAATATGTCTTACAGGAAGCCAGTGCAGTTTCATCAGATTAGGTGTTTTAGTCGTACTTCTTCAAATTCAGGACAATCCTAGCTGCAGCATTTTGTCCATGTAACTTTGTGATAAAAAAACTGGGATGTTGATGAAAAGAGTTGCAGTAATCCAATTTTGCAGAGATAACTGAATGCACAGTGGTTTTAGCTGATGATGTGGTCAAATATAGCCACACTGTACGAATATTCCTCAGATAATGATAGCAGGACTTGATGTAAGTTATGTGATTATTTAATGTAAGCTCCTCATCAATGATAACACCAAGGTTTTTAACACAGGGACTGGCTGGTATAATTGTTCCACTTACACTAAGAGAGTCAAACAACACTTGTGCATGTTATTGAGATGTTCCAGCTATCAAGAATTCAGTCTTATCTTCATTAATTTTTAACTTGTCCCTGTTCATCCAGTCACTTATCTCAGATATACAATTTTGAAGCTTCATTACAGCAGTCAGTTGGTCCTCCTCAATATTTGGTGTTACTGACTTATATAGTTGAGAATCATCTGCACACATGTTGAATGAAATCAGAAAATTTCTGATAATAGTCCCTATAGAAGTATTGTATAATCACAATATAGCTGTGGGCCCAAAACAGAACCTTGAGGGACACAGCATTTTAAAGCTCTCTCTTTGGACATCACTCGGCCTATCTTGACAGACTCTGTCCCACCAGGTAGATGTGAGGCAAACCAGCAAAGTGCAACTCCAGTGACAACAAACATGAATTGAAGTCTCGACAAAAGCATGCTGTGATCAACAGTATCAAAGGCTGCAGATAAATCAAGAAACATCATCAATTCCAATTGCTGATTAGCAGCAAAAAATCATTTATTACTTTCAACAGTGCAGTTTCTGTGCTATGTTGTCTTCCATATGCAGACTGATATTGTTCATATAAGGTGCTGGCAGTGACATGTTGAGTTAACTGCTTTGATACAACCTTTTCAATGACTTTGGATAAGAAGGGTAAACCAGACACAGGGCGAAAGTTTTTGTAAATAAATTCCAAACCCTTCTTTTGAGGAGTGGAGTAATAACAGCATGTTTAAAGTCATTTGGCATCACACCAGTTTCAATGGACAGGTTAACTATTTTAGTAATAATTGGCAACAATTCAGACTTACATTCTTTCAGTAGTGAGGTGGGTATAGGATCTAAAGTAACATAACATGTTTACTTGCCAGAAAAGCTCACTAGCCTTTATTTTTTTCCATACGCTGTTTTCTTTTCTCAAGTTTCACCTCATTTTTAACCATTAACAGTTCTAACAAACACAAGAGAAATGCTATAAGTACACTTGTCTTGGAATGCAGAAGGCTTAAACATCTGTACACGATATTGCCTCCTCTCATTTTTCAAGGTTTTTAAACTGTGATGGTATAATAGCCTTTCACAAGTTAGACATTTACACAAAACTAAAAATCTGCTGACAAATTCAAAAGTTGTCATTAAAATGTACTGGAAACTGTATTTTGCCTTCAATCACCGGTACTTCTATCAAGATAAGGTCTGATCTAAAGTGAAATAAAAACATGAAATTTGTTTTCATTTGTATGAATCTTTTATAAAAATCATTGGAATTTAGTTGGTAACATTTTCTTCTCAATTTAAGCCTTTGTTGAGACTGAGAAAAAGGAAATGTGTTTGGTGGAAATATAATCAACAGTATACACTGTAGATGGCTTGACACATTCTGTATACTATGAAAGCAGTGTTTACAGTTTTGGTGGGTAAGTTCTGAACTAATTTGGAGAACATATATTATTATCCTTGCTTGAGGCCCAGTTCTAAAGACATTTATGTTGTATTTATTTCATTTTCTAGCCATAATTAGTTTTCTACATTTAACAAATAATTATCAACCAGATGAACCTGGTTGACTGCATGATTTATGATTTTATTCAACTTGCTACCTACCTACAACCTACAACAGAAAGTGACTGAATATTCCACGTAGCTTTGTCCAGACACATTTTACTTTTACAGAAATTAAACTTTCATATGTGTATGTGATTATTAATGAATGATTTGAAAAATGACCTTTAGAGAAATATAATCAGTGTCATGTGATAAATACTACAGCAAAATGTGAAATTTGGTTAATGTATTTAGGCATATTTAGATTGAAATCTTCACACAAGATACAGCTACATGTCCAGGCAAAAACAAAGTGTGTGAATAATATATTACTGCTTGCCCAACATAAATTTGTACAACCGAAAAGGGAAGTGCTTATTTGCATATAATTTCTGCAATAAAACAAGGATTTCTTTTGATCAGTTGTATGATATGGCAAAAGTGTAAGTTATGAATGGACTCCAAATACAGCCATCAAATTGATTAAAACCTTTTAGGTCAGGTTGAAGCAATATCATTATAATATGGTAAAAGTAGTCAAAGTTAGAGCTCAACCAATCAAACATACAACCTACAAATCTATGTTTTTCTATCAGGGGTCCCTATATACTTCATGTTGAATTCATTGTTAATATTATTTTGTTCTCAGTATTTTTTCCTCTTTTTTGGTACAGATATGTGCTTTTTTCAATTATGATGTATTACATTTACAAACATTGTAGATCTATTACGGATACATCAAGTCTTTTGTGTTTCTGTTAGACCGAGCTTCTGTCCCGTCGCCAATTGCTATTGATACACTGATGGACACAATGGCGAGGGACAGAGCTCACATGTACTTGTTTTCTGTGTAAATCTTGAACAGCAGACAATTTTTACATTTACTTAATAAAGTCCTTGTTATGACAATACACACACATCCAGTTTATAATACATATGTTGTTACAGTAAGCTGATTTTGAAAACCAGAAATTTATTTTGTACATAACACAACAGTGATGAAGTTCTGTTGACATTTTAAAAATGTGTTGAAATGTACACATACCAATAACATGTGCATTAAATAGTAGTGAACGGCACACATACACACCTCAAAGAATGTAAATAACACTTTATATTTATGGGAATATGTGTAGAAATATGCCGTTCAAAATTTACACAGAAAACAAGTACATGTGAGCTCTGTCCCTCGCCATTGTGTCCATCAGTATATCAATAGCAATTGGCGACGGGACAGAAACTCGGTCTATGTTTCTGTTAACTATCAATTAAAATGCATTGCACACCATTTTATAATAAACCCATTGCTAAATTTTACAGATATTTTCACTTGTGATGACATATTTTCTCAGATCTGTGCTTGTGATGAATTAGACTGTGGAACCTGTCAGGCAGAAAAGGAAGCGGTTTTGTCTGCTACAAGCTGGTTTGAAAGCAGTAATTCTTACACAAAGGTTGATCCATCTCAGTCTATGATTTACGTCAGCGAAATGCAGCTTCACACTGACACCTCAGGCGACAAAAGGTGACCCTATTTATAAATCTCTATCAAACTTTGCTTTTTAGATATTTTATAAACTTTCATATTGTTTCCACATAAAACCCTGGATTTATTTAGATTTATTTGTTGTTTTACGTTGCGTTCAACAGCCAGGGTCATATTGTGACGGGTAGTTTACAGGTGGAGGAAACCAGTGCATACTGCACTGTAAACCACCGGGCATCGGCAAGTAACTACCAACTTTCCAACATGAAGCGCCCGGCCCGAGATTCGAACCGGCGGCCTCAGAGGTTGGGGCGAGAACTTTAACTGCTACACCAGCGAGCCCCCTCATAAAACCCTGGAGCACCAATACTTATCTCACACTGGTCTTGCATAAACCGCAGGTCCTCAGTGGCCTAGTGGTTAACAAATTCTGCATTAACTCACAGGCTGACATTTGTGTGAGGGTTAAACTGCCACAAGTGGAAATGCTGAGGGCCAGTTTCAATATGATCATGGCTGTTGAATAGGATATATAACAATGATTATTTAATGATGCCACATTACACCTTGGATGTCATACAAACATTTAGACTATATGTATAAGAGTCTAAATTTCCTTTCAGAGATAAGAATTTCATAAATGCAACATGTGTTGCTATAATATTCCATTCAATTATATTTTCAAACTTTCAGATGCCCGTGTGGTTATTATTGTGATGAAATGAAACAGCTGACTGTAAGTGTGGACCACTACTACTATGAATGTGACTACACAAACAAATATGTCATAAGATTGCACCCAAGGTTAAGTGTAACACAACTACAAAACCAAAGAGGGAACAAGTATGCTTGTGGTCTAGTTACTCTACAATTTGCAGAGAAAATGATCAATGCTGATCAGAACTATATCTATCTTCATCATATGCCAAACTTAGCTCTATTGCGTGTGGAAGTGTATGCGATTCTGTTATCGAGTATCAAAGAAGGTAACAGCATCTATAAGGCCAACTATAAGCATGAGAAGAAATGTCTCAGTGCTGAAGACATTATTCTTCTGAACAGTGATCTCCACCTTCATTTAAAAGAGGAGTTTGATGTTGCAGATGAACTGACCTGTGACATGTTGGCATCATATATAATGAACTTGGAAATGGATCAGATTCTACTCTTTATTAGGATGCAGGATTACAATGTGTGGAGTGTGATGAGGAGGCACAAAGGATACATAGCCATCTATGACAGCCAGTCACACAACATTCTAGACCAAGCCACAGGTGAACCAAGAGAGTTTGGTGGAGTCATATACTTTGTCATCAAAAGGTACTGGACAATATTGCGAACCCTCAGGTTAATTGAATTGAACAGTGGTCCCTTTCAAGGCTTATGCAAAATTGGCATCATTGAGACACATGGTGGTGTGCATGAAGAAGGCACCTTTGTAACTTAAACTGGGTTGAAAGTTGATGACCTGTAAAACTGTGTAATATCTGGTATGTCTTCAATACTTGCATCACTTTCAAATGTTTCAAAACAAAAAAGACATGCTTTCTGATTTAAAATTGAATTTTTAATATCCTGTGAATATCTATGTTTGATGTATGTCATACGTAATAATCAAGCAGCTTTGGGTATAATTGTTCTTTCATACCTTAATCACTTTCATGTGGAAAACTATGAAAACTATTATGTCTGTAATTTATATGTTCATGTGAGATTTTTTTACCAATCAAATTCCTAAGTTTGCAATTTTTTTCTTTGTTAGTTAATAGCACTAACTGAATATAAAAAACAAGTTTGTGGGAACATCTTGGTGTTTTGGGAAATGCCCCATTTATGCTTGGTTTGAAATCTTAAGCTGTTACTCAGTCACCTCTCAGCTATTGTTCTAGTAATGATTGCCTGAATCAAAGATTAGCAGCAGAATGTTTCATGCATTTTTAGTGTTCTGTTATCCAATATGATCCTGTTTTTTTCTATAAAATAGAGGTTCAAATGTGTTACTCTTATTATGTTATCATAATGTGTAATAATATTACTTAGTCAAGATTACTTATATAATAGTATGCTGACTTATTTTCTTGTTTTTGTTGTTGTTCTTATTCTTATTATATCTCCAGAAGACAGTTGGGGATATACTGGATTCAGTTCCACTGTACCACCGCCGCCACTGTAGAAAATTTACTAGTGTACACAATAACTCAAAAATTGAATATATTTTTTTCAAACTTGCTACCCATGTTAAGGGTGGCCAAAGGAAGATCCTTACTGTAAGGTGAAATTAAACCCTCAATAATAAAGAACTTATGGCCACCTTAAGTCTGAAATGGATTTGCGAGGCTCCTCTGGCTTAAATTTTAGTTGATTTATTTGTTTATTTGGGGTTTTGCATCGCTTTCAACACTGTACAGGTCATATCACGACGGCTAGTTGGAAGGGCAGAGGATACCAGTACATATAGTTCGCTAGGGTTCTGTACTGTAAACTGCCGACCAACGGCAAGCAACTACCAGCTTTCCCACATGAAGCCATGACGGGGATCAAACCCCGGCCTCAGAGGTGGGAGGCGAGAGTGTTACCACTCTGCCACTGTGGCCCCCTTAAATTTTAGTTGAGAACACATTAATGTATTCTTATTACATGTGCCAAAAATCAAGACTTTATGTTGAGGATAAAATTGTGTTTGAGGCCAATATAGACCATAGATTTTTGCTTCATTTGTCACATATGTTACCCTGTAATTTGGAAGTGGTAATTCTGATGAGGCTGAAGCTGTAACATTTATACATTATCTCTGTCTGTAAAAAAATTGAGGGCTGTAGCTTTAACTATAAGATCACTTTAAGGTCTTAAAATTGCTCAGAGAGACCCAATTTATTAACTTTTTGCCACTTTCAAGGCCTGTAGCTTTCAAACTATGTCGTTGATATAGGTGGAATATAGGAAAATGTTCATTTTACATGTGCTGCAAAATGATGCCTTTAATAGACGTTTAGCCTGTGTATGAGGACAATAAACACCCACCCAAGTGACTCTTTTTCGACACTTTCCACATATTTCACCCTATAACTTGGAAATGGTAAGCCCAAGAAGTTGCAAACTGTATTTGAGATAAATTCTATGTGTAATATTTGTGTGTGACAAATTTAAAGTCTGGATCTTTAATTTGAAGGTCACACTGAGGTCTCTAAAAGGCCCACAGTGATCCAATATTTGGAATTTTAGTTTAAGTTGACAATTAGCCGGTGCAGGAGATCCTTAAATGCCCACCTGACTGACCTTTACTTGTGTACTAGGCCCATCCAGTGATTTTTCTGCTACAGTTTTTTTTTCATTTTTTTCCTTCCAACTGGAAATGTATGTTTGATGAAACTCCATCATTTGTTATAGACACTGAAATTTTTCAAAGGAAGGTCTATTTAATATTTGAATATTAATGATGTTGTGACTATCAAGCTGGTTACAAATGTTAATGGTAAAAATGGGGGATTTTTAGCCCTTGACTACCCCAGTATTATTCAACCTGCCTCAGTTAATTTTGACACAGCTCCTGCAATTATGAACTTATTTCTATTGATATTCACACATTTGTAAATCCCAATTTTAAGTACATTATAGAACACCATTTTCTGAGTTCCATTCTTATAGCTTTAATAATTTATATATAAATTTGGTAGGCATAAGTTTTCTGTTGGACATTCCTCACATATTGCTCACAAGATTAAGTGAGCTTTCTGTGGCAAGTTTGTAAACTGGATAGACTGAACCTTTGATGATTTCTGAGTATTCTAGTAATTATTACCCCTTTTATATATATTAGTGATTGTAACCCCATGCCATTTATAGTATCCATGGTTCTATTGACATGTTAGTGGGGACTTCATTAGCTTATGCATTTCACAGCTTTTGGCTTTATTTACACTCCTCACTCTCCTGTTTCTCATTATATATTGGAGCCCTCCCCCTGCTATCTCATTGACACTAAGTAAACAGAAGTATAGGTCTGCTCATTGTCTCGTTAGTGGTCTTCAGTAATAGTGTCATACTGGATAATTTTTATTTAATTAGATATACTCAAAGCATTTGTAAGATTTATACCATGCCTTCGTCTGTACACAGATATGTGGAAAAAGCAATCAGCCTCTTTGTTTCAGTAGAATGGTGGAACTGAAAAGTGATATTGTCAGATCTGACTGTTTCTTCCTATTATAAGTGAAAGCGTGAAACCAAATTTAATTTACTTTGTAAAAGGCTTGGAAGGATACACGTGAAATTATGAAGATAAATACAAAATTGTAAAAGTATAATTTAATCTGTTGGGATCTAATCACATTTTTGTTTTATAATATTTCATCTATCCACTAATATATTAAAAATATAGAAACAGATAAACTTGTGTGTGGACCTTTGCTCCTAAGGATTCGTGCCCGTAGAACCTTTGCTCACAAAAGACTTTGGTCACCACATTTTTACAGTGGAGGTACAAAATAATGATATGAAATAATATCCACAAAATGAAATTTTTATTGAAGTATATGTGTACAATATCAAACATGTTAAAGGTCAACCTCTTATTTGCATATTGAACTATAACTATGTAATGTTTACAATAGAATAGTATTGTCAATGAATGTTGGACTTTCTTGAAGGCTTTTTAGTATATGTGTATTCTTCAGTGCAAATGTTTCAGCCACCTCTGGTAATTTTTATTATTTCCATTTTGCAATACTATGTAAGTCTATCAACACTAAATTAAATGCTTATGAAATCGAATTATATAATTTATATTTTGCAACTTAGGAAGTACAGTTAATCTTTATCGCTTTCCAAACTATATGTCCTGAATAGTTAACTAAGGTGAGTATTGATTGATTGATTCATTCATTCATTCACATAGTAAAACAATGTATGCTGTAGGTGGACATCTTACCCTGTAAAGATTGTTGTGAGCAAAGTTCCTTGTGGGCAAAGGTCTTGTGGATAGAGTTTGCATTGGGAAAAAGTCTTGTGGGCAAAGTTCCTTTGTTTTACATCTGTCGTGTGTGGATACAATTTTGCTTTGCAGAATAAAAATATTTTAAGTTGGATGATTCAAGTTATTGTATATGTTGTTATGTATGCCTCAAAGTTATGTCAAGATGGATGTAAGACGGGTCCCATGGAAGATACCCAGTCAAAACATGTTGTGCGAGTGATGACTTGTCTGGGGACCGAAAACCCTTTTGGCCGTGTGAGTTGAGAAAACCAGTGCAAACCTACTGGAGACTTGCAAACCAAAACTTTTTACCAAATGTCTTACTTTTTCATCTGTCATGTACTTATTCCTTCTGAATGGTACATATACAGTAGACTGTCAATTATCCAAACCTCTTGGGAGACATCATTGAAGTTCAGATAATTGGAAGGTTCCGATAGCCGAGAGTGAACTCTACATGTATTAGCAGTTACACCAATGCTCGATAATAGACTGATTTTGTCAATATTGTTTATATCTACATAAAAATGAAATAAAAGATGCAAATACCTATGTTATTCTGGTTTTAAATAGATAATCCATTTTATTAATCCACTGAAAGATGTCAGTATGTGCTTTATATCAGAAGTTTTCATGAAGACTGCAGAAACAAACAAAAACGTAAGTTTTTGGAGATTTCTAAAATTAATATTACAGGAGAATCAAAGGGCCATCAGGTTGTCCCGAAAATTTGCAAGGTTTAGAAGTTTTAATTCTTATTATTTTTTAAATATTTAGACACCTCATTAGTTCACTTAATGACTTGTTTTTATAAATGAATGCCTAAAATTATTGGCCATAACCCCTATTAAATAAAACAGTGCAACAACTTAGTCCGTTTTCGCACATGTACTGACAATATATTTTACCAGCCAAACAGTCTTTTTATTAAATTAATGGATTATAAATGTTTTAAGGGCTGTAACACTATTGTTATGATCAAATGCCAAGTTACAGGCTTTATTTGTGAAGTATTTTTCTTTGTAGCCTATAAACTAGAACAATGCATCAGAACTATTTTTTGTTGATTTCCTAACACCATGTCCACTAATTAAAGACACTGCCTTTTCAATAACAACAAATTCAGTGGATATTGTCATTTTATTGTGTACAGGGGAGTTAATTCCTAATTGAATGCCTCACCTTGTAAACCAAGTTGATCAGCCAAACTCTGGGTCCCCCTGTTTTGAATTTAGAAGATGCCTTAATTGCACTTAATGAGACCTGGTATTGAAAAAGGGCTCAGCATGGAGGGATTACTGTGTGTTATGTTAAACAAAAGGTGGCAGATCAAGGAACTGCACTAAATAGATGCATGTAATGGCTTTCATGATTTCTAGGTAATTAAATATGAAGATTTTAGTAAAATCACATATTATCACCCATCGGACTCGGGGGGGGGGGGGGGGGGGAACAATGAAACCGAAATATGGGAGACACCAAAAGAGTTCGGTTAAGCCGGACTTTCGGATAAACAGGGTTCAGACAAGCGAGATTGTACTGTATTATATCAAAAGAAATAATTTTATGTTAAAGAAAATATGTTAACCTACACATTGATGCTGTATGCAAGCAACTGTGTATCGTAATAGAAAAATGTGTTCTGTCTTAGTTATATAAATTAAAAACTTGGAAAGATGCCAAAACAAATTTATTTGGACAGAATGTAACACAGTAATTCTAACTTGTAGGTTATATAACATAAAAATACATTCCTTTTAAAATTCCTGAAACAATTCAATTTTATAGCCTAAAATATCAGACACTAGAGTATTATGAATTAACATGTTCCTTTTAAAATATTATATGTGAATGACAGTTCAAGTTGACACAAAAAATCATCATGTTACAGCAGAAACACTCTGTTAGGAAAATTGATACAGATTAAGAAATACCACAACCCTTATGATGCATAAATAACTATTTCTTCCAAATCAAGGTGATTTTAAATGAACCATATTTCAGTATAATAGTCATGGGCATCAGTGATCTTAATCCACTATTTGTATGAACATGTATAGGTCTTTCAAAAATATAATAAAATATTTACCAAAACCTTGTAAGGAAAATGTATATAGAACAATGCTTTGATTGGACTATGCAATTAATGGCATGTAGATCCCCAAAAATATATGGATTTCCAATCCTTAATGCATTAGTACAATTCTTTCTTCTCTTTATCTTCTGTTTCATGTCTCCAATAAAGCAATTATGCAGTCGCCTTTCATATTGCCACTGTGTCTTTCCAATAGTTTCAATGTTCTTTTCACAACATCTACTTTCCTTTCTAGGATTTGATAGATAAACGCCCCATAATCTGTTTCATCATTTGTAGAATTGTCCACCACAGTGTGAGAAAGACAATCAAATATTAAGATGTCATTGTTGGATTTCCTGCATACTGCACTGATTACATTGTAGTTACTCATCCTAAAAACAAGTAGTATCTGCCCTGGCTTCAAACTCATTAATTCATCTGCAAAAACCCCAATAACATTTTCATGTACTTGTTTCTCTTCTTTTAATTCAACACCCATCCCAGCTGTCAAAACAAGGACATCTTGCAATTCAAGGTATTGATCAGAATCTTTACAATTGTCCATATACATGCTAGTGCCTGCATCTAAGGAGCATGCAACAATCTCTGCTACATCATCCTCAAGGTAATCCTTTTGCTGCCATGAGGTAATAAGACAGCTCAGGTCGAATTCTGACATATTTACAGAAAATAGAAGCACAATTACTCCACATGCATGCGGCTCATATGCGGTGAAAATGGGAGAGAGGCGTATAATGTTCTTTGTAGTGAAGCCTGTCTCATGAAATGATGAGTCCACAATACATGAGACTTCTGTAGGATTATTCCGTCTTTGCAGTTGTACTGGCTGACTAAATCTAACAAAACAAATATAACATTCACTTTAGCTCTACAAATAGTGTAATCAGATTTAAAAATGTAACTTTACTAATGACTTAGTTGGTACCTATATACAAATAATGATAGTCACTGGTATTTTCTCTATGAACCAGTTCGTTAACTTGCAGAGAAGCTCAAAATGTGTGTAACAATACATACTGTATAAGTACAAATTTTAAGAAAATTTCACTTTTTGTATTTACAAGAAGTTCACTGGTATTAATTTTCACAAATGGCTTTCTACTGCAAAAATTAATACAGATTTTGTATTTCACTTTCTAATTTTCTTTCACTATGCAAGCTCATTAGCAAAAAATGCTAAAACTAAAACCTGATGAAAATTTCACCTTACACAGTAATTAGCTAAGCAGGACTAAAACATATCGACACTATTAGATCTACATGTGTAGTTTTTTGCAAATTTTGAGTTTAATCACTAGAAAAATGAACAAGACAGTACTATTTCATCGTTTGATATTGTTATGATATCTTTCTCCAGAATTCATTGGAAAGAAAATACACACCTCACAGAAAAGTTTTGCGGAATATTGCCTGACAGAAACACCAAAAATCTCTGTCCTTGTCTAACTTGTCCCATTCTGGTCATATCTCTACTTGTTTGCAGAGAAAAGTCATCACTGAAAGAACTGTTCCCACCAGTCATCTCTTTGGTGTTTTTTGCATCAGACTGCAAGTCCTTTATCTTAGGGTCTTTTTTGTCCTCATTTTGTAAATCTGTTATTTCAGATGTAATGATGTCAGACCCCTCTTCATCAAATTCAACTTTATAATAGGGATACTTATTTTCATTTTCTTTATCAGAAGATATGTAGCTTGTTTTTCTGCATGTCTTTTCTTTTTCCAACTCTGAACAAATTTTTTGCTTGTTGGATTTCAACCTAGCACCACTCTCATTACCTTCTGTCCCAACATTGGCAACATGACTAGGCTGGTTCATCCAGCTGATGGCAGACCTCTGTGCTTCTCTTTCTGCCTCACATGTTTGGCAATCAGTTTTACCACAGTCACAGATCTGAAAGAAGTACAATGGGATCCTGTAAGGTATTCAGTGTTAAATAACTGTAATTTTTGTTGAAGAAGTCTGAAGCGGATATAAAGTTCTAATTCTAATTGGACTTTCATAGCGCTTAATCTCCCCAAACAAGAGGACTGTAAGGCCCAACAAAACAAAAAGCAGGCATCAAAATTTCTGTATCCAGGGGCATAGCAGGGGTCCAGCATCACAAAGAACATAACAATACATTTATATTATCCATTCCTGAATGAATGATACCCAACACTAAAGTATAACATTAAGTATACATTCTACAAAAGTACAAGTGCATCACATGCTTAATATAATTTCAACAAATATATATTATGAAAAATCCTACCTTCCACTTATTCAGCACATGTTGTGAATCTACAGTATTATGACCCTGCAATTGAAAGATGTTTGCACAATTATATTTATCAAACACTAACAAACACAGTGATTTTGTAATACTGCATAAAATCATTGATATTGATGCTAAATTGGGTAAACAAGGATTAATGGTCAACTAGAAAGTCTATCAGTAGCTAACTAATTTATTTCATTTAAATGTCAAAGTAATTACTTACTTCAGTCACAAGCCCTTTATCACTAATGTTTGAGTCAAATGTAGAGTTATTCTGTTGGGTTATATCCTTCAGTTTCTTCAATCTGAGTATGATCTCAAACAGCTGGAAAAATTGAAGCAAGAGGATGGAGTGTGTCAAAGAATTTGATGTTTTTTTTCTGAAATGGTTTACATTATAGTGACACTTCTCTATTCAGCCACATTAATCCAAAAAGCCTTGGAATGGTTCAATATTTAATTCATCCTGTTTGAAGGCATTCAGACTAACCTAATGCACGTATATTTTTATAAGGCTATTCCACTATTTAGATTGTTCTCACGACTGATGTATGATCCCAAATATATATTCTATTGGGGAATGCCGTCTTTTCTGGAGGTTTGGGAGGGTTGTAAATCTATTGGGTAGTTATCACTTTCCTTCCTGATAATTTGTAAAGGTTTAATTTTATCATAATCTTTTCTCTGTCTTATCTAATCTTTTCCTCAAAAACCTTATTCTAAAGTTATCGTTAACCTATTGTATGCATAATATCTTTTGGGTTGCATGTTGATCTTAAACCTAACTTTGCAGTCACACACTTATTGGGAAATTTTTTATCATAAACCTTTTCTCACTGTGGGTGACATTTGCAAGGATTAAAAAGGCCAATCAGATTGTCTGCCTGAATGCAATTAAACTATACAATGTCAAAAGAAGCCATCCTGAACCAAAAGATGGGGATTTGCAACAAAAGCGGTTTGGGTAGGATTAAAATAATAGGTTTGCGATAGGTTTAAGACTCTAATTCTAATTGGACTTTTATATCGCTTAATCTCCCCAGACAAAAGGACTCTAAGGTGCAACAAAACAAAAAGCAGTCAACAAAATTTCAATATCCAGGGACATAAGAGGGATCAAGCACCATATAGAACGCCAGGGGAATAAGCCAGACTAAGGTGGGTATGCTTTGGTGTACAGGTAGGTCTTAAACTGCTTTTTGAAGGAGGCCAGGGAGGGAGAGGCACGAATCTCATCAGGAAGAGCATTCCACGGAGTGGGAATATCAAAAGCAAAACTATTACCAAACTGTTTGACACCTGGGAAAACCTATGTGAAGATACTTACAAACAAGTGTGGCTGTCTTGAACACTGTACGCTGTTCAACAGGAAGCCAATGCAGTTTCTTTAGCACAGGAGTTATACTGGTGTATCGACTGGTGTTTGATACAATTTTGGCTGCACTATTTTGGACGCACTGTAATTTGCATAGATGAACTTGGAGAGGCTCTTCAAAAGTGAGTTGCAGTAATCCAAACGACTACTAACAAGAGCATTAGCCACAAGCACAGAAATATCATGAGTAAGAAACCGCCTGACATGTCTGAAATCACAAAGTTTAACAAAAAAACTTCTGCAGACATTCTGAACATGCTTGGACAAAGAAAAGTCTGAATCAAACCACACACCCAGATTTTTGCTGAATCAACAGGGCAGAGAGAATTGCCCAAGATATCAATTGGAAAACATGCTTTCAACTTATCCCTCTGTCTCTTCAACCCAAAGATGATACACTCAGCCTTGTCAGGATTCAATTTAAGCTTACTAGTTGACATCCACTCTTTAACATAATCTAAACACCTATTTAGGTTTTCAAAGGCAGCAGATGCATTCTTCTGTGATAAATGTATATAAACTTGGCTATCATCTGCATAAAATGAATTTTATTACTTTATGTTTACTGATAATCAAACTAAGGGGGTGGTGTACAATGAGAACAGCAAAGGGCCCAGGATAGAACTTTGTGGTACACCAAATAGAAGTTTACATAGATCTGACAAAGTAGAACCAATTTTTATTGACTGATAGTGGTCTGTTAGGTAGGATGTGAACCATTTCAGAACAGAGCCATCGACTCCAAACCAATTTGGGAGGCAACTAAGGACAGTGGAATGATCTATGATATCGAAGGTGGCAGACAAGTCAAGCAATACTAATGCAGTGGTTTCACCTCTTTGACAATGATAAGTGAACTTCATTTTTATGTAGAGAAGAGCTGTCTCAGTTGAATAACCAGCCTTATATGCTGACTGGTATGGGTTGTCTAGGTTATGGACATGAATATGTTGTAACAGCTGCTTAGCAACCACACATTCTACCAGTTTTGATACAAAATTGAGGCCAGATACAGGACGATAATTCTTCAGGTCATTTCAGAGATTTGGCTTTTTAATGAGAGGAGTGACCACAGCAGATTTGAAAGCATCAGGGACGCACCCCTCCATGGCTGAGCAGTTAACCAGCTTTGTAAGGGATGGCAGCAGTATATCAATGCATTCCTTAATAAGGAATGTCGGCAAAGGATCCAATAGGCATGATTTTGTTGGTGACGTTTTAATTATTTTAACAACAGCCTCCTCAGACACTTGCTTAAAAACAGTAATTTTTCGAGGATCTGAAGGTGTGTGAACATCGTATTCAGTGGCTGAGGGAGCAAAATTATCTCCAATTTTCTTAATTTTGTTGGAAAAGAAGGAGGAAAACTGGTCAGCCAATGACTTTTCAGACTCATGGGATGGAAGTGGGGCATCAGAAACCCTACTCACGTTTTTTGGAGCTCACACCAAAGTTTTCAAGAGTCATGACTATTGTCTGAAATCAGTTTGCTATAGTAGTCTGACTTGTCCTTGTTTACAAGTGCCTTGCACCGAGCAATCTGATGATGAAAGGGACTTCTGTTCAGTGGATTTTTAGCCCTGTGCCAGGTTCTCTCAAACTGGCGCCTAAGGGACTTTGCATGTCAATAATCATCAGACATCCAATCTGTGGAATCTTTTTTTTATCAGTCTAGATATGAGAGGTGCATGCCTCTCAAGAACATTACCCAAATCATGTACATATTGTTTATAAAAATCAACAACAGCATCAACTGGAGACTTGACAAAGGAAGTATTTTTGAGATCTGAGTGGAAGTCAGACATGTTAAAATGGTGGTACCTTCTATATTGAACTATATTTGGAGTGTGAACCACTTGACAAGGGAAGGCAACAGTGCATTTGACTAATGCATGATCAGAAACAAAGTGGCAAATTTTGACATCAGCAATAGTGTCCTGGTCACTGGGGGATATGTGACCATGCAGATGAGTAGGTTTATCCACTACCTGTTTCAGATCACACAAATCAAGAAAGGTAATGAATTTATCACCATTACCAACTGGAACGTCAACATGAATGTTGAAGTCACCACAGATGTAATATGAAAAATTAATAGACGAGAGGTAACCAACAAATGACATGAATTCTTCCAGAAAGTTGCAGGTTTCATGATACTGGAGGACGGTAGATGCAGGCAAGCAACAGTGAATGGTCATGAAGCCCGACTGACACAACCATGTTTTCAAATGACCAATAAAAAAGGAGATTCTATTATATGGGGTCTGTAGGAGGATCTGATGAAAAAATCAACACCACCACCAATACCTGAGGGATGAGGCTTGTGAGTAAAAATAAAATCAGGAGGAGTTATACACCTTAAAAAGCTGTCTGAATCAAAGGGACGAATATGTGTTTCGGTGAGGCATAGAAAATCAAGGTCATTTGAAGCAACGATGTCAGCTAGGAATGGACCTTTATTCCTTGCGGATCTGGCATTCAAAACACCAATAGTAAGCGGACCAGAGTTGAGGGACACATCTCCTCCTAGTAGCAGCAACAACAAAGATGGCTTCACCATGAGAATGGGATTGAAAAGATATTCAAAGCTATGTGTTAGTGCATATAAACTTCCCTGATGCAGACCTCAGCATTCAATGCATGGCAAGAATTAGATTAGGCAAGACACTAGTGCGAATAAATGCAAGATATGGTATGGGACTTACTACTTCATAATATTTTGCAAATTTTTAGATTTAATTTATTGGAGTTTTTAAACTATTTTTTCAGCGGAGATTTGGATTGGGTTTTAAAAATATTATAAAAATGACTCCAAAGAAAAAGCGAGAGACAATACTTGCTCCTACTGACAGACAAGATCCATGAGACAAGAAAGTGAGACGAGCAGCATGACAGAGACTCAGGGAGCTACTGGGGGTATGACTGAAGCTACACAGGCGGAAAAACGGGATACACAAACACAGGAGGCAGCTAAAGAAGCTTGTGGTGAGAAAGGGGCCAGGCTATATGCAAATACTGGCTTCGAAGCCAAAGGACTATTTATGGGAAACTGACACATATGAAGTGAGGACAGTGTACACCTCATGTGTCTTAACAGACAGAAGAGCCTAAAAATATTTGGCTTCCTCAATACTCACATTGTAAGGCATTTTTGTTTCAAAAATGCTTTTAAGCACTTGCATGAGACCCCGGTTTCCAGACCACATGATGCTGGCCCACCATAGGCATCAAAGCAGCTTACTGGAGCTATGTTAATGGCTATGATTCCAGTTAGCAGCAAACGTGGATGTCGGACACCCCTTCTCAAACTCCCTAAGTGTGCCACCCCCACCCTGAGTCCTGGGAACACCATAAGAAGTTAGAAGCACAATGACAATGGTCCTTTGAAGATTTTCAAGTATATATATTTTCACTGATGCACAATCTTAAACACAAAGACAGGCAGAAACTGACCAAACACAGTTTATTCCACATTCACGTCAGCTGCTGCCAGAAAACCATCAGTGCTAACTACAACAGTCATTTCAGCAGACACTGCAGCACCAGCCCAAGCACCATGTACAGTTAGTTCAGCTGCAAATGTAGCAGCTCATTCACGTGAAAATGCAGCCGCCCATTCAACTCCAAATATAGCAGCCCATTTAACAGCAAATGCAGCAGCCCATTAAACAGTAAATACAGCAGCCCATTCAGCCACAAAGGCAGCAGCTCCATCTTACACCACAGCAACAGCCCAATCAACTAATACACCCAGAAAGTGTCAGCAGCAGTCTTTTCATTGAATTTTTTATGATCTGTTTGGAGTTGCCCAGTCATCCAGAAACAATTAGTCAGCTGACATTTTAGAAAGATATATGCATTTTTTAATATTCTGTCCAATAGAAGAAAAAACACCCCTAAAATTTCACACCACAAATTTAAATAAAAATAAAAATCTCCAAAGATAATCCCCCACCAAAAAAGGCAAAGCGTCCAGGGTTCAAACTCTATCTGACCTCTGTGATTCAGTCCAAAAAAGTTTAATGTCCAATTGGGTAGGGTTTTAACCTTCGCTCACCTCTCTCATCCAAACCCACACTCAATCCTCTCCAGCTGTCAAGGCAGAGCACGTTCATTCCTGAAGTAATCTGCCAAACTTCACTGCGTATTGGCAACCTCTGTGACTTTTCTCCCCCAATATGGCAGACAGTTCCCCTGCAGCATACCCTCACCAATATCTAATGTTATCTGGCAAAACTGGCCTCTGCTCAGTATGATGACATATTTTGTAAAAGTACACAACCTAGGGTTGATCCTCATAACAATTTTAGGCTCCTGCAGCATGTGGGATTTCAGCACCTGGAATCTAGCAATCAAAATATCAAACAGATTTTTCACCACCCTTCGCCCACAGCTGATCCAAAAGGTGACAACACACTCTTTGGTGCCCAAAGTTGGTCTTGGTAGTGCCTGCTGGTGGCATCACAAACCTTAGGGACAAGGCAGCTGTACCTGACACTGTAATACAAGGATATGTTACTCTCTCTTGTGGCCAGTGTTGTAATGTGATAACCAACTTCAGGCCTGGGCGGAGAGGTGTTCTAAAGAAGGTTCTTTGTCTCTGCAGGTCTGGTATCCAGTGGCACTCAATCTCTCTAAAGAGCTCTGGAGACATCCAAATAAAGTTTCTGAAAGAGGGCTGGTCTTTCTGGTAGATTTCAGCAATCAGGTTTCGGTGATGACCCATGTCATCTCGTCTATTGAGCCACTGCCTAACCTAAACCTGTGGTGCCCGCCTCCTCCTTCTTGGAACCTCATAATAATTGAATCTAACTCTAAAATTTCTGTGAACAGTTGACGACATTACAACTGTATCTGCATCACTTATCCAGCGTCCCCTATTTTTAGGGATCCAGGTTAGATTTTTGGACACTGTAAATTACAGCAAGGGGGTTCAGCAAATGCCATTAAACAATCTTTTTTGATCTTTCAGGATTGTATATCCTATGTTTTCCATTACATACCCAATGGGGGTGGTTGTAAACCTGATCAGGATGATTGATATATCTATCACAGGAATCGTATGTTGATAATGTAAATGTTTTAAAGGATCCAGCTCCAACTGCAAAGCTAGTGAGGAACCTATCATACAGATCATAAACCCTAAAATCTAGTTAAGTAGATTGCCAAGCGCTTGCAAATCTTACTTAAAAAATAAGGTTATCCCCACTGTGCCCTCAATTGCAGAGGAAACAGTCAATCCAGGTAAAATCTGAATAAGGTTAATGAATTTTTCACTGTTTTGGAACAGCCCCCTTAGTCTAAATTTATCTGCATGTGGATTGTGATTGGCAATCTACAATTGACAAATGTAATTTATGATGCTTCTCATCTTGTGCGGTGAACTTTCCAGGCAGATTGCAATTTTTGCTATTGCAAAACCATAAAGGCACCTCATACGCTGAGTTTACTTAGCATTTTTGAAGGCATTAAGATCGAGGTATTGTTTCATCCTCTCATGGCACTGAAAAAATATCAGCAAGTACTAGAACTCAAGAATGATTTTACTGTGTTTGTTTGAAAAAAAGCTCTTGAGACTTTTCACTTCACAAAATCTTAGGAAGGATTCCTCAAATATATCAGAAAGGACACTCATGCCAAATGTCTCAATGAGAAACATTTAACAGAGATCATTTTCATAACTTTTTGAGGGGTTATTATTCATCTAGTTTATTTAGGTTACTGAGATAGCAATCAAGGAAAGTAGGTGAAAAGTGGAAAATAATTATGCCTTTTCAAGAGTCCGCTGCTGTGTGTTTTCTGTTTGAAACATATATACATTTTTTAACAGGCAACAGTTATATTTCCTTCTTCACATGAAAAAAGACATCTTAAAAGGAGAGCACCCTTGCTAAATATGTAAAATGAAAAAAAATAAATTCTCTAGACTACTTCTGTCACAATATATGTTGTGCCTGACAGTCATACTTACAACATCATTTCTATCACTCTCTGTGAAAAGTGGGCGCGTCAGTATTTCTTCCATTTCTTCCACCAGAATCTGTAAGTTCTTTGTCTCCATGATGAATATTTCTAAAACACACCAGTCATCCATTCATAAACCAAGGTGAGTATAGTTTGTTGAGACTTTCTGCATTATTCTTTGGGCTTGTGAGTTAAGCTCCCAGTCCTTGACTCAAACTAATAAATTAGTAGTATGTTACAGATATTGACCAAGTCTTTCACTGATTCATTGGATTATTTGACAGTAAGTTTGAATTTGTCTTATGGCTTCATATTACTTTTGTGTGTTTTCCACTAGGGAATACTCCAAACACCTAACCCAGTTATATTGAGGATATTATGACCCACTCTTGCCATTTCTACCCAAAAGATGGTCTTTGACGTGGGCCTAAATACGCACTGTAGAAATCTCAAAACTCATATTGTGGGTTTTTGTTTTCTTTTTGTTCCAGTTTTAAGTCTAGTGCCATATTATTGTATGACTGATGAGTTCCAGTCAGCTGCCTGTCCACCCTTACCATTTTGATAAACGTGTACTTAAAACCTGATCCTGCCATGAACCTTACAGTAGGATTGGATGTTAAAAACACCAACTTTATCTTAAGAATCAAGAAATAAAGTTAAATATCTTTCAGTACTTTTTAGCTATTCGCTTAATTCTTTCTCTATAATGCCAAAATAAATAAGGAAAAAAGAAAAATAATAATTGGCTGCAATAATAATAATAATATATGTTATTGTGATGCCCCTTCCTGAACTCAACAAAGATAATTTAGCTGAAGTGGAGACTTAAAGTCATCAGTGAAGGTGTTACCAGATTTCTGTATGGCCATGGATTATGCAGAACTCAGTACTTCAGTAAACATATCAATATAACATTATTAATAAATAAACCAATAAACTCTACAGAATCTTCTGACATCTTTAATTCAAAAATGGCATCCGAGATGCCCATACCATACAGCCTGGGGAAATACTGTCCAACACCATGAGATATAGAAGTAGTGAAACAGTACAAAGATCAGGATACTTTCACGTTTGTATTAAAACAAGACAATTCAATAGCAAGATCACAGTATTAATCAGTACACTAAAAATCATGATGCTGTAATATTTTTGCTTCGAGAATAGCTGTCAATGGAAAAAGCACAATTACGGAAAATGGAAAGAGTGCATATAATAATTAGTTGCAGCAATCCATATATCTATGGCATAAGAGAAAGATGTCTCAAATATGGCAGGTGTACTCACTTTGGCAGAGTCAAATTTAAAGGTCACACCATGATGCACACCCACACCCTCTAGCCAAAGTCCCTACCAAGTGTCAACCTTCCACACCTTATAGGATCAAAGAAATAACCCAGAAAAGATTTTAAATATCATGGCCACTATGACAAGGTCAAAGGTCAAATCAAGGTCACACCATGACATTGCACACCTACAACTGCTAACTAATGTCCCTACAAAGTATCAACTTCCCACACCTTACGGATTCCGAGATATAGCTGGGACAAGATTTTATAGCCTAAAATCTTATAGGTCAAGGTCACTACGGCAAGGTTAAAGGTCAAATCAAGGTCACACCATAATGTTGCACACCTGCACCCCCTAACCAATGTCCCTACCAAGTATAAACTTCCTACACCCCACGGATTCCAAGGCACAGCCTGCACAAGATTTTATAGATCAAGGTCACTATTCCAAGTTCAAACATCAAATTAGGGTCACACCATGATGTTGCACACCTACACCCCCTAACCAATGTCCCTATCAAGCATCAACCTCCTACACCTTACAGTTTCCGAGATATAGTCCAGACTAGATTTTCTATGTCAAGGTCATTACAGCAAGGTCAAAGGTCAAATCCAGGTCACACCATGACGTTGAACACCTACAGCCTCTAGCCAATGTCCCTACCAAGTATCAGCTGCCTACACATTATAGTTGCCGAGATACAATGGGACAAGACTTCATAGGTCAAGGACACTACAGCAAGGACAAAGGTCAAATCAAGGTCACACATACACGCCCTAAACAATGTACTTATGAAATATAAACTTCCTGCACTGTATGGATTCCAAGACATAGCCTGCACAAGATTTTAAAGGTCACTATTCCACGGTCAAACATCAAACAATGTCACACCATGACGTTGCACACCTATAACCCCTAACTAATGTCCCTACGAAGTACCAACTTCCTACACATTATGGTTGCCGAGATATAGCCCAGACAAGATTTTTAATCTCAAGGTCACTGCATCAAAGTCAAAGGTCAAATCAAGGTTAAACTATGACGTTGCACACATACACCCAGTTACCAATGTCCCTACCAAGTATCAACTTCCTACACCTTACAGTTTCTGAGATAGGGGCAGGACATAATTTTTCCTGCGGTCCAACTGCCGATACACCCGCCTGCCCATCCGGACACCATGGGTGAAAACAATACCCCAACAGCGCTTAAGGGCTGTGGGGTAAAAAACTGCCAGTTGCAAGAATGATCATTCAATCGGTCAGCTGGTTCCACCACTTTCATTGATCTTACACCACCACAAAAATGACATCCAGCTGTTTTATAAATGGGATGGCTAAAAAACAGGGTCAATATTTTACAACACTAGTATTTAATTAGGACATCATAAAATTCAATATTAACTAGACCTAGCGCATCGGAGAACCGATGCAAATTGTATCCACCGTAAAGACAATGCACCAAAACCTCTAGGACCAATAATAAGCGAGTTATAAGCACTTTTAAGTTTGGCTGTCCTCATTTGACCTTGAAGGAGGGGCCCAAGGTCAAATCCGGCCACACCAGAAGATTCCCAGAGCATGATTTCCTATATGTTGGTTTACCATCCCAAACATGTAGGACCAATAATAAGCGAGTTATAAGCACTTTTTAGTTTGGCTGTCCTCATTTAACCTTGACCGTGGGGCCCAAGGTCAAATCCGACCACACCAGAAGATTCCCAGCCCATGATTTTCTATATGTTGGTTTACCATCCCAAACCTGTAGGACCAATAATAAGCAAGTTATAAGCACTTTTAAGTTTGGCTGTCCTCGTTTGACCTTAAATGAGGGGCCCAAGGTCAAATCCGACCACACCAGAAGATTCCCAGCCCATGATTTCCTATAGGTTGGTTTACCATCCCAAACCTCTAGGACCAATAATAAGCGAGTTATAGGCACTTTTACCTTTGGCTATCCTCATTTGACCTTGAAGGAGAGGCCGAAGGTCAAATCCGACCACGCCAGAAGATTCCCAGCCCATGATTTTCTATAGGTTGGTTTACCATCCCAAACCTCTAGGACCAATAATAAGCGAGTTATAAGCACTTTTAAGTTTGGGTGTCCTCGTTTGACCTTGAATAAGGGGACCAAGGTCAAATCCGACCACACCAGAAGATTCCCAACCCATGATTTCCTATATGCTAGTTTACCATCCCAAACCTCTAGGACCAATAATAAGTGAGTTATAAGCACTTTTAAGTTTGGCTGTCCTCGTTTGACCTTGAAGGAGGGGCCCAAGGTCAAATCCAACCACGCCAGAAGATTCCCAGCCCATGATTTCCTATATGTTGGTTTACCATCCCAAACCTCTAGGATCGATAATAAGCGAGTTATAAGCACTTTTAAGTTCGACTCTCCTCGTTTGACCTTGAAGGAGGGGTCCAAGGTCAAATCTGACCACATCAGAAGATTCGCAGCACATGATTTCCTATAGGTTGGCTTCACATTGCAATAATAATAAGGGAGATATAGGCACTTTTAAAGTCCGCTATGTGGGTTACTTCAGCACTCCTTGGATGACCTTGAATTAGGAGCTTCAAGGTCAAATGTGTGCAAGGTTGTAGAGGACATGTATATGTGTCATACATATCATCTATGAAGATATTCCACCTTCTACCTATGAGGAGGAGCCAGTAGAAAAATGTAGATTATTTTCAAAGAAATGTCCGTGGCGGCCATCTTGTTTTTCAGAATGAGGCTATTTTCCTTCCCAGAGAAGCTTACCCCCCAATGAAGATATCCTGCAAATTTGGTGAACCTAGCTGCTGTTGTTTTCCTCTTAGAGCGTTAACGCCGAAAATCTCTCTACGCGCGGCGGCGGCGGCGGCGGCGGCGGCGGCGGCGGCGGCGGCGTAGCAGACGCTAAACCAAAGTATCCACCGGATGCTTCCGGTGGATACAATAAAATGGTGAAAATATACAACTCACCACTGATATTGCAGTATTACAGTGCCAAAGTTATCGCTGCTACTTTCCTCAGATTTTAGGGATAAATTAGATGAAAGGGGTTTTAAAAGTGACCAATTATATGTATATATACAACAACAAAAAACTGGATGGATTGGAAATGTTAGAAGCATCTACTATACTACATATTAGGGGTTTAAGTTACTTGGTAAGATACAAAGTATATACATTTTGCCAAGTGCATACAGATGACAGGGAGACAATCTTAGACAGCCTTATGTTTCTGGTCAGTGTCATTACTTTTAATTCTACAATCAGTTATTATACAGCCAGCTGAAATAGTTATTCAGTAGATACACAACATCAATTTAATTGTTCAAACAACCATAGGACGGACCTTTAAAGTGTTGCAAGCTTTATACATTCAATGGAATTTTTTAAAATGCAATAGTTGCTGGAGACACATCTTTAAATAAACTACAAAACACCATTGCTACATAAATACATTCAGCATTGTATCAATTACAGCCAGCAGGCACTTTGGAGAGAATATATTCCACCAAAATATCTTGAATGTTTCACTCCAAAGCAGTTCAGTAAGGCTGATTGATGAAAGATTCTTATTTTATTTCTTTAAGGAATAGTAGTTTCAGATTAAGATACGCCAAAAGGTTTAATTCAAGTCTTTTTGGTAACAATAAGTAGTATTCGGGAAATACTATAGCCAGCGTTCTCAATGAAATCTGGTATGAAAATAAAATGGTTTTTTTTTTGTCATAATATTTATTCATGGTGCAAATATGAGGATATAATAAAGAATTGTGTGTTTTAACTTTCTCTGTTCAATAAATGTTATGAACAAATATTCTCAGTTACAAAGTCCCATTAATGTATTTAAAACTTTAGCTAAAATGCACAATGTCTCGTGCAAAATAGATAATATTTCATATTATTCTCTTTAAAAACCCATTGAATTTGTGGGAAAAAAATTCGCCAAAGCTTTGGGAATTTCACTGTCCTAAAAATATACCAAGAATTCACAAAGTCCTTATTCCACCAATTCTTTGGAAGTGTAAACTGGTACATGGTGTGTTACTATGTACTATTTATAATATGCGAGTTCCTTGAAAATATTGTGCCTTTGTGACCTCCATTTACTTTTTAAGTATGTTAAAGTGGATAAAATAATAAAAACCTACCTACTTCAGTAGCTGCAAGCCTGGTTATTTGGATTCCATTTATGATATAAAAACAGTCATCGGAAGTGGGTGAAAAGTGTTCAAAATCCGAGGTTATTAACGAGTTTCACATACAGTCAAATGACTTCCTCTTTGGTACATTTATATATTCTTTTTTTGTGTTGTCACTGACAGTATAAACCCTCCCAATACTTACTCCTTACTAGCAAATACACTTTTTAACCAATCAATGTCAACAGTAAGGACACAAATTCTGTGTGTCAGCTTAATGCGAAAGTAGTCTGATACTAAAAATAGGTCAGTCTGGGGCACACATTGATTATCTTTATTGACAAACTTACATTAATAGGACTCACACACTGGTTGTGTTTATTGACTTATTTACATAATATGTGTGTTTTATGTGTGTGTGTGGGGGGGGGGGGGGTGTCTTGACTAAAAATATTGTTAAATTTAAGCCAAAATGCTAAATTATGGCCAAGATATAATGCATACAGTATTCAACATATTACGATATATTTGATATCTGATAAACTCGGTAATATTTTAGGTTTAATTATTATATTCATGAGTTTTAACAAACTTTTAGCCACGCGTAATTTAGCGTCAAGTCAAATTTAAGCACAAAGAAAATTAACCTTATCTGCAAGTATTTATGGTTTTATAACGCTGTAAATTGTTTTATATCTGTGTACAACATGATACTGATCGTCCTTGTTGAAAGTCCCAATCCATTCAGGTGTGTTTTAACACCTAGAGAACATAATGACTTTACCCATTCCACAAACACACACATATTTCACACGTGCGTTGACTTTACCCATTCCACAAACACACACATATTTCACACGTGCGTTAGAACCAGTCATTGTGTTAGAAATCATAATGCCCTCATTCCAAGAGTAAGAAATCAATGAAAATAATTTACTCAAAATTGGATTTTGAGAATCCCAAGATATTTTAGCTGTGCTATTCATAAGGTATAACAGCCTGAGGGAAGGTAGTGGGGCCGGGGGAGGGGGGGGGGGGGGCAGTCCCCACCCAAGATAGTGAAACACAAAGTTGAGGGTACTTTGTTTAATATATTTAACAAAGTAAATATATTTTCTACTAAAATTATTTACAAGTCTCATATGATATATAAAAGTTTTCGCTAAAGTATATGTAAAGTCAACAGTAATTATGCATTTAAGATTACTAATAGGTAAGTGAATAAATGATAAAATTGTTAAATTTCATTATTAGTAAATCATTGCCCATATAGATCATGAAGGTTTACAAGTTTAAAAGATTTAGTTCATTTGACAACAAAAACACATAAAAACCCTAACAATCTGAAAAACCCCAGCAGAAAGGGTTGACCTTGCTAAAAGTCACAGTCCAAACTGACCTGTAGTAGGTCAAACTTTAACATTCAGAATGACCTCTGAAACTAAGGCTGTGATTAGAAAATAAGTATGTTAGCGATGAGTTTAACAATAAAAATATTGTTAAATTTAAGCCAAAATGCTAAATTATGGCCAAGATATAATGCATACAGTATTCAACATATTACGATATATTTGATATCTGATAAACTCGGTAATATTTTAGGTTTAATTATTATATTCATGAGTTTTAACAAACTTTTAGCCACGCGTAATTTAGCGTCAAGTCAAATTTAAGCACAAAGAAAATTAACCTTATCTGCAAGTATTTATGGTTTTATAACGCTGTAAATTGTTTTATATCTGTGTACAACATGATACTGATCGTCCTTGTTGAAAGTCCCAATCCATTCAGGTGTGTTTTAACACCTAGAGAACATAATGACTTTACCCATTCCACAAACACACACATATTTCACACGTGCGTTAGAACCAGTCATTGTGTTAGAAATCATAATGCCCTCATTCCAAGAGTAAGAAATCTATGAAAATAATTTACTCAAAATTGGATTTTGAGAATCCCAAGATATTTTAGCTGTGCTATTCATAAGGTATAACAGCCTGAGGGAAGGTAGTGGGGCCGGGGGAGGGGGGGGGGGGCAGTCCCCACCCAAGATAGTGAAACACAAAGTTGAGGGTACTTTGTTTAATATATTTAACAAAGTAAATATATTTTCTACTAAAATTATTTACAAGTCTCATATGATATATAAAAGTTTTCGTTAAAGTATATGTAAAGTCAACAGTAATTATGCATTTAAGATTACTAATAGGTAAGTGAATAAATGATAAAATTGTTAAATTTCATTATTAGTAAATCATTGCCCATATAGATCATGAAGGTTTACAAGTTTAAAAGATTTAGTTCATTTGACAACAAAAACACATAAAAACCCTAACAATCTGAAAAACCCCAGCAGAAAGGGTTGACCTTGCTAAAAGTCACAGTCCAAACTGACCTGTAGTAGGTCAAACTTTAACATTCAGAATGACCTCTGAAACTAAGGCTGTGATTAGAAAATAAGTATGTTAGCGATGAGTTTAATGTCACCCTAAAAGCTGTAGGCAATAAGGCCTAGAGGTATACATTGAAAATTTATAGCAGGTAGTGAACAGTTGAAGGCCCTCAGCCCTAACAGTAGTGAAAATTAAACATTTATAGCAACGGAGAAAGTGAGGTCTTCTCCAGCAGAGTGGTCAGCCTGAATATAGCGTCAAACACACTCAGAAGACCAAGTGCTATGGTGCTCAATCTGCTGTATGGCACATGGGGAACTGTAAGCAACTTGAAAGACCGAGGTCACTGCTGACATGGGGTATAAGCGACACAAGGCCTTAAGGGCCCTGTAAGGACAAATTAAGCAATTTTCAAACTTTGAAGGAGAAATTACTTGTACAGTATCCCTGTTCTGCATTGTTTTAGATCATTTTACCATGAGTCTCAGAGAAAACAGATCATGGCCGGTGAGGTGTCATGAAGAGTCAAAGGAAGTCAAAGAGTTGGGAACCAGGTTAGATAACCTCACTAACCCCCAAAAAGTTAAGAACACAGCTCTCAGGACTTGTGCACATTTGAACCCATTCCACGCCACAGAAATCTGCTCAACCTTAGCCAGGTCAATGATCATATGACAGACTATTGTTAGGTACCTGTTAATTCTCAATGATTTCTGAAACAGTTTCAACCTTGGGCGATCCAAAAGGTCATTAGGAAGGTCTTACAACACAAATGAGGTCTTTAAGGCCAACAAATAATTACATAGCATACTGTTTGTACAATTATTATTAACAAGACATTCAAGAAAAGACAATATATCTTTGACATCAATACTCTAGAGGACCACGCAGGAATACAGCAGGCCAGGAACACCTTGAACATTCTCAGGAAAGCCTGCCTGGTCTTTTGTCTCTTTGTCTGTAGGCAGCCTGTGTTGTAGAGGTTACCTTCTCTGATGGAGATTCTAGAACCACATCTCCTACAGCAAAGTACAGTAAGCTGTTTGTGTTCATTATGTACACTTCAAGGCCCCCGCAGAGGGTGACATATTAAAAGCCCTGCAAGAATAACACACTTTAAGACCCCTGTAAAGAATAACACAATACTGATAATTACAATTCTGGATCTAGTTTCAGAAATTTTTTTACGACTGGGATCCATACTGGGTCCTGAATATACAACTGCAACTCATGTACATCATTGCCATTACCTGTCCAGTGGGACAAAAATAAGCCACTCTATTGTCCCTCTGATATGTATATAATGAACAATATCAGCTAATGCACACACATGGCAGATAATTCAAGCACAGGCCCCGAGATAAGGGTCTTGGGTCCTACAAGACCTCAGGACAGAGACCACTGCTTCATTGTGGCATTTAATAAGTATTTTCTACCAGTCCACTAGGCCTGAAATAATGGCTGGTTTCACACACTTATGGACATACAGTAACAAGACAAAAAAATGAGTGTAATTGGTATTTTGTGCATGTTTCATTTTGCAGCCACGACACCCAGGCACACAGCTGTAGTCCTGAGAGCTAAAAACTGGCCATCATTGATTGTGAGACCTAGGTCATTCATAAGTTTGAACAGTCACTCAAACGACACATGTGTGGCGTATGGGATGCCCATCCCGACATAGTCATCAGAATCCCCTTAGACGCATGACATAATGCACAGTATCGCTGAAACATTGAAAAATTTAACTCCCGTGACATGTCCTGAACGGCAAACAAGTGGCCATGTACATGACACACCAGTGTAATCCCAGGAGGTCATATATCTCCAGGATCAATGCACACATGGCAGAATGGTCTGCTTACGTCAATCTTATACAAGAGAGCATCTTTCCCTAGATGCTTTAGCTGAGCAGTAATGATGTCCACAGTAGGAAATGTTGGAGCAAAAGGGCTACCTTAGTAAGCATCTTTGTCAATGCCTGAGTTGACTGAAGCCCCACTTAAGTCTATAATGACTTTGTATCTGTCAGAATTTGATTTGTTTCTGGTCATAAAAGGAGAGGCGTGTGAACTTTTGATGGGATTTTCTCTAAAAGGACGCAATATGGCACCATAGCTGCTTTCTTCCTGTATATAGACATCAACGTCATTTTGGATACTGTGTGGCTGAGGAATGATTACGCCCCTCACAAGGTAACTGACAATTTCTATTAAGGAAATCCGAACTTAAGCAACTCCAACAGCTGCTGATCCCAATAGTCTTTAAGTAAGTCTGCCAGACTTCCACATTCAACTGTGATATCACAGGAATTCGTGCCTGAAGAAAAATTTGGTTTTTCAGTTTGCTTAACGATTTCATGAATTTCAGTATGATTTTTTTGTGTTCTCAACATTACTTATAAAATTGGGTGGCATCTGCTGCTCCACTAATGGTATGAAGCCAAAATCAAAATTGGATTATTCACGCCACTTTTGAAAGCGTGATCTTGTTCCACACATTTAGATTTACCATGCGTCATGTTATAGTGGTCATTCAAACACAGCACAATAGGATGGACAAAAGGGAGGCTGAGGCTGTGTTAAGTACTACTTTGTACACTATTGACCATATTTTTACCACTGCAATTCTGCTTTTTTGATGGGCTGAGACTAACTCCCTTGCTCAAAACACGAGTTCTGATAAAATTTTTTACACAAGTAAGACCACTTCTAGCCAAAGAGGCTTCAATTTCCTTTGGTTTGACACTACAATTGTAGAAAAATCTGGTTGTATACTAACATTGTTACTTTTACAGCCAGTGGTGGCCTGCTTTTCCAGTCTATCAACACTGTCATGTCCAGTATTTCTGCAGCTATCCCTTCCTAATGATGGGCAGCTGCTTGGTCGTTTTGGATTTTTTTTAATGCAGTCTTTTTCTGAGTGTCCCAATTGTTTGCCTGCCATTAATCACTATGCACAAATGTGTTTTTGCAACTTACCATTGAACTCGTGGTCAGGAGCGTGGGTAAATTTACCGGACTGGAAATTTTTGCAGAACCATGGTTTCTTACCTGGATCTGATGGCCTAGCATCGAAAGCAAAGCCATAACAAAGCTGTTCGACAGACTTTGTAGAAGATAGATAAAACTTTGGTACAATAAAGAACTTATCAAAACTTAATTTAGACCTGATACTCAATTACACAAGACAAAGATATGGAGTGCAACATAGGGAATTCTGTAATTTGTAGAAACTAAATATTTTGCTTAACCAACACCATATGAGGTTGAGCTGCAGCAATCTAGTCTGCAACCGACTAGTGCATTCACCAATTTAGACTATACTGTTGAAATCAAGATATTTATGAAATCTTTGCAAGTCCCTGATAAATTTATAGCAGGATTTACAAATTAAGTTTATGTGGAAAAAGAAGGATATGCCTTTGTTGAAAACACCAATTAAGATACCCAAGATTCCTTACTTTGTTTGCAGGTGTGGCGTCATTGTCTAGCAATGCAACAGGAAATGGGGGGGGGGGGACGAGAGGGTCTAGTCATCTCTGATAGACTTATCACCAATAGCTATGGACTCAGTTATGTTTCATTACAGTTACCTGGCATATGAATCATTGATTTCATTTGGAATGTGTAAATACCTAATTATATCTGGAAGCATAAAAATTATTTCTCACCTCCCCATGGCAAAGGGAGTTGGGATGGCATATGTTTGTGTGTTTGTGGCTGTCTGTCTGATTGTCTGTCCTTGTGTATAACTCGAAAACTATACATCAGACCAGGCTTATTTTTTTCACACCAGATATCAATGAGGTCTACATATCCTGGCTTGGTCCTCGTCAATCACAATCCGGATCTGGGTGACACAATTTTGATGTCTTTTTAATATGATCCATGGGTGAGTGTTTATGTGTTTTAAGGCTCATGCTCATCTTCTATTTGTCTCTTGTTGTTATTATACATTATCAATTGTGAATCCATTATAAGTTCATAGCTTCAAATCATGGTGCACAATCATGGTGCCTCATGGTTTGCATTTCAGAATCCTAATTAACCCTTATTCAATGTTTTCCTCCTACCCACTGTGATATGCATATGGTTCCAACATGAATAGTAATATTTGATTAATGGTTCATCTTATAACTTCAAGATTTAAACATAATGAATTGTCTGAATTGTCTATTCCCATTTAGAATGATTTCCCTGAAAGACCAAGTTCAACCCACATTATTTAATTATTCTAGGTTCAACAAACTAACAAACACTATGTACAAGTATGTACAACCCAGTATAACTGGGGCTGGCCACTTCCCTTCCTCTAATTCCCTAGATCATATTAGAAGAAAAGTTTAAATTGTATCCATGAAATTTGCCTACCAATTTCCTCCCCCTTTTACTCCTAACCCAAGTTTACAAAATAAACCTCACCCTTCTTGTGCAGATCTGGGCATCTTGACAGTCTTTGGACTTTAATGCTGCAGATGTGCTGTCTCCTTAGGGAGAAAGTGAACCAGGAAGAAACACTCCAAAGTTGGCCCTTTTATAGGGAATAACTGGGTCAACAACTGTCTAGCAGTAAAATGCATTTTTGTGATTGGATTAAAAATCCCCAAATGACCTGTTGAACTTTGGCATTTACCTGATTGGACAAGAGCTTGAGATGTTTAACCCTTGCAGTAGCAAAGATGGCTGACTTCCTGTTCTCCCACTTCAAAACTTTAACAACAAACTATGATTGAATGAAGATATACAGACAGGTAAAAAGTATGTGAAATGTAATAAAGTAGCCAACATAATGTTATAAATGTACTTTCAATATGATTTAATGTGATTAACGACGTAAAATTACCGGCAGTTGCCGATAGTTGAAACTCTGCATTAACGGCATCGCCGATACACGACAATACCCCCCACCAACTAAAGAGGGTTTGTCCCCAAACATAGCTGAAAAATAAACACATTAAAACAACATGACAAAAAAAATAATCTTTATTCATACAAAATACAATAAAAAAAGTACAATAAACATTATTTCTGCTGAAACCTCGGGTCGCCCTTCAGGTAGTACTCTGTATAACGGCATGGCCTGGGCAGGAAACTATACAGAGGTTTGGCAACATCTACATCAATGGGAGTTAGCTTCCACTGAACTGGTACCTGGCTTGGAGAAGCTGGACCCAATACATCACCTTTGGGTGACCCCCCTCTCAACTTGGATACACCACTGACATTGTTGTTATGGTCAATGTCATCCTCCACAAAATCAAAAAACTCAAACTCATCCACATCCGACATAGTCGGTGTTTTGGGTGGTGTTCCCCTGAGTGGAGAGTTTCCTGTCTGGACAGTAGGAGCGATCCCAATAGGGGACCTCGACCTGCTCCTAGGCCTATCGCACATGATTGGGTCCCTATGCAGTAACCCTAAATGACACCTCTTATGGTGATCACGCAATAGGCATTTTTTATGCATTGGGAATATAAAATTACACCCAAACCCACACTTTGCCAGCCTGTCATGGTTCTCCCTCTCATGCCTCTCAAGCACGTCTCTCTTAATGGTTATAAAACTGCATCTCTTGCAATTGAAGCGAGCTCTAAAAATATAAAAATGAAAACAAACATGCAATGTACATTTATAAAATGCTATTTTCAAACTTCTTAGGAAGTTTCACTTGTCTCCCTGAACGAGTAGTAACACACCCTGTAGATTTAACCTTAGGACTACAATGTGTTTCTATAACTTTTGACTTGGGACTTAATCTGGGTACTTCTACATCACTTTCAATAGATTCTTCTACTCCATCTGTCCCATTTGATACATTTCCATCTGTTGTCTCAACCCTGCTTTGTGACTTACTATGCCCTAACTTAAGTCTGTCATGATGTACAATCTTTATTTTGGACTGTGGACTTAACTGAATTTTGTACAGGAGATCAGATAATTTCCCAACAACTAAGTAAGGGCCTACCCACCGAGATTGAAGTTTTGGGCTAATACCTTTCTTTTTGGTTGGATCAAACAAGAAAACACTATCCCCAACATTGTAACTATGTGCATTGACACGATGATCATACAAGCTCTTTTGCCTGTCACAAGATTTCTCCAAATTTTCCCGTGCTATTTCATGAATTTCTTTTAATTTTTCCTTAAGCTCATGAAGATAGGGCAAATCTGATGACCTGTGTTTTTGATCTGGGAATGACCCTAACAATAAGTCTATAGGTAGGGTAACCTCCCGCCCAAACATCATAGCTGCTGGAGTTTGACCTGTTGATTCATGAATGGAGGACCTATAAGCCAACATCAACATTGGAAGATGACTGTCCCAATCCCTCTGATCACTAGCAATGTATTTACTCAACATATTTTCTAAGGTCAAGTTAAACCTCTCAACTAGTCCATCACCTCGAGGATGGTAGGCAGTTGTCCTTGTCTTATCAATGTCAAGCAATGAACAAAGTTCCTGGAACAAACTAGATTCAAACTGGGACCCTTGGTCAGAATGTAGGAGTAATGGTACCCCAAACCTACTTATAAACTCATTGACCAAAACATTTGCAATAGTCACTGTTTCTTGATTGGGCATAGGATATGCCTCAACCCACTTTGTGAAGTAATCACTCACAACCAAAATATATTTCTTTCCCAAAGAACTCTCTGGTAATGGCCCTAGAATGTCTAAACCAACTCTTTCTAAAGGAAGACCTACAGCATACTTTTTAAGTGGATGTCTTGCCTTTTTATTAGGGGACTTGCGCCTCTGACATTCAGGACATTCTCGACATAACCTGTGAATATCAGCCTTATATCCTGCCCAGTACACACGTATACGCATACGCCCTAAAGTTCTTTTGATACCTAAGTGACCTGACCACTTTTGCTTGTGCAATAGGGAAAATAAATCTTCCTTCATAGAAGGTGGAATGACTAATTGCAAAACAGGTTGTTTGACCCTTGGATCGAACCACTCCCTGTACAAAACATTGTCCTTAAGAATCAATCTATTCCATTGTGACCAGTAATTCTTCAAATTGATACCTCTATCAGATATATCCTGCCATGTTGGCCTTGTGTCCTCAAGTTTCCATTCAATGATAAGTTTTAGATCCTTATCCTGCCTTTGTTCAGTACAAATTTCATCCAACTTATTGCTTTGAAGCCATGACTCAGCTGTAAAGGTTTCTTGTCTGACATTTTTACAACTATTTAGAGTTAAAGGCTCTTTTATTTCAGAAGAATCATACCTTATACTTGGTAAGGTTTCAGACTTTTGAAAATTGTTTGCACCAGTAACCCTACTAGCAATATTGTCACTACCTTGAGATTGCTGATGACAACATGGTCTTAAATCTTCGCAATTTGTTTGATAAGCCCTGTCCTTACTTTCTACCCTGTCACAATATCTACAAGGTTCACATGGTCTTCTTGACAATGCATCGGCATTGCCATGTGACTTGCCACTACGATGAACTATCTCATAGTCATAGACTGCCAAAAACTCTGACCAGCGACAAAGTTGACCTTCAAGATTCTTAAAGTTTACTAACCATCTCAATGAACCATGATCAGTACGTATAACAAACTTTGCACCATACAAATATGTATGAAAGTGTTTTATGGAATCGACGACTGCAAGTAATTCACGCCTTGTGACGCAGTAATTTCGTTCCTTCTTTGTCAAGACTCGACTGTAATAAGCAACCACCCTTTCTTTATCACCCTGCTTTAGCGACAAAACAGCACCAATGCCGACCCCACTGGCATCAGTGTCAAGTATAAATGGCTTTGTCAAGTCAGGATAAACTAGAATGGGAGTATTGACCAAACAAGTTTTCAATTTCTCAAATGCTTGATCACAATCTGATGACCAAACAAATTTGACATCTTTTTCTGTCAATCTTGTCAGGGGTTTCGCGATCAATGAGAAGTTTAAGATAAATTTCCTATAATAGGAACATAATCCTAGAAAACTTCTTACTTGTTTCACAGTAACTGGCTTTGGCCAATTCTTAACTGAATTTATTTTCTTTGGGTTAGTTGATATCCCCTCTTCTGAAACTATATGGCCTAAGAATTCAACTTTATGTTGAAATATAGTACATTTCTTTGGTGACAATTTCAAGTTTGATGACCTTAACCTGTCAAACACTTTCCCCAGATTAAGTAAGTGTTCTTCAAATGTCTCACTCTTTATGATAATGTCATCTAAATACAGTAAACAAATGTCATACTGTAACCCTGATAAAACTTTTTCCATGAGACGTTCAAATGAGCTCGGGGCATTAGTTAACCCAAAAGGCATAACATTGAACTCAAACAACCCACTTTGGCAGGTAAATGCTGTTTTGGCCTATCTTTAGGATCAACCTCCATCTGCCAATAACCACTAGCCAGATCCAATGTGCTAAACCACTTTGACCCATGTAATGACTGCAAACAGTCATTTGGATTGGGTAAACTGTATGAGTCCTTGATTGTGACACTGTTTAACTTTCTATAGTCAATACAAAATCTACAAGACCCCTCTTTCTTGGTAACTAACACAATTGGTGATGACCATGGGCTACAAGAAGGTGTTATTATGCCTGTGTCTAACATTTTACTAACTTCCTCCCTCTCAAATTTTTGTTTTGCCAAAGGGACTCTCCTAGGTCGCTGTTTAATAGGTGGAGTATTTCCAGTATTAATTTCATGTTTGAACAGAGATGTTCTTCCTAAATCAGATTTTGATTTTGCAAATATATCTCTATAATCAAGCACTAGACTTTCTACTTCTTGTTGTTGTTTGACTGAAAGCAATGGTTGATATTTGGCCAACAAAGTTTGAAAATGTTCTGGTATTGAAGAGGTCTCAGTGTTTGTATTCATTTGATTCAGTTTACTACAATTTTGAATGCCAGTTTCAATCTGTTCAACTATCTCACAAGACCCTAAAACTGTCTCTTTGAACAACTGCCTTGGTTGATCATGTGGATTTAACACCCTAACTGGTATAATATCTGTCCTTAAATTCACTAAAGACCTAGCCACCAATACCTGTTTATTTTCCAACAATTTGTCAGAACCCTCAAGCAAAGCACATTTTGGCAATATGTCTTTGTCAGGATTGTTAAAATACCCACCCACAATCATTTCACTATTTGAAGGAATAGTAATAGTTTCAATCAACTTTATCCTAAACAAGGACAACAGTTTACTTTCTAAGCAACAATCAACTGTTTTCCCCTCTATCTGAAGTGTATTGTTTGTCAAGTCAATAACACATTGGTGTTTGTGGAAAAAATCATAACCCAATACTAAAGGTTCATTAGTTTCTGCAACCAAAAAGTTTTGATACAATGTTCCTACATCAGGAATAAACAGTGGTACGATAACCTCACCTAGTGGTTGAATTTTTCCCCCATCTGCCAATCTGATACTACTTGTTACTGTTTGTAACTTTGACCTAGCACTTTCTGGGATGGAATAGTATTTCTTTGGGTGGATGATACTTGTATTGGCACCAGTGTCAATCAAACAGTTTACTTTTACCCCAGAAATGGAACAAGGTAAATACAATCCATCATTACAAGAGTTCAGTTTGGGCCCCTCTGAGTAATCAGCTGACGTATGACCCCCTACTCCAGCTTTTGAATGTTTAAAGTTTCATCTTGTTTCTTTTTCTTGTCAAAGTATTTTTTGCGACAGTTTTTGGCAATGTGCCCAGGTTTATCACAATAAAAACACACTACTTTTGACTTGTTAGTTTTCTGTGTTTTATCCCTAACCTGTGGAACACTATTTGTCTCAGATTTTGACACATGAACAGATTTTAGTTCTTCCTCAAGTTTTGAAATCCTTAACTGAAGGGATTGAACTAATTCATCATTTTGAACAAGTGAACTTTCATTCTCCTGTTTAACTGACCTTAAAGGCACCCTTTTCTCTCTACTCCTATGAAAGGCTTCAATCTCAAGTGCTATCCTTAATGCATCTTATAAACTTTTGGGCTGACTTTGAAAAACTGATAACTCCAAGTCTCTATCATTCAAAGCATCAAGAAAACTATATTTTGCCATATTTTCTCTAATCTCTAATGGAACACCTGGGTTTGCATCCCTCACTAATCTTCTTATATCTTGGGCTAATTGTGGTAAAGGTTCATTCTCTCTCCTAATTCTAGATTTCAACTTTGCCCTATGAAGTTGTATTTGATTTTCAGGTTCAAACCTTGCTTTTAAACCTTCCACTAGACTAGGGTAATGCCTTCTGTGTGAGAAATCTAGATCTGCTAAAACTGCTACAGCCTGATCTTTCAGTGACAAAGCAAGCTCTTGAGCCATTATTTCAATGTTCCAATTGTTAAATTCACTGACCATCTCAAATTGAATCAGGAAATCTTTGAAACTACTTTTCCCATCATAGGATGGACACTTTTTGAACTGTCTACCAGAACTAAAACTTTGATCATTAGGAACACCTGAAGACCTATTATGCTCTGGTGTCCTAACATAACCAGACTTATTATACTCTGGTGACCTAACATAACCTGTCCTTGGGGGAGAGGCATAGGTCTCTTGCACCCTATCAGAGTAACTAGGTTTGTAATGTTTTCTTGGTGACCTCGCATAGCCTTGATCATATGGGGACTTGACTTCATATTGACCACCAGAATAATGAGGCCCACCCCTCACATAACCTAATCTTGGTGGAGACCTAACCCTTTGTTGACCTCTATAATAACAAGGATCATCCAATACATTAGTATCATACCTAAATGGTGTATACTTTGACCATTCTTGTTTAAAAGCCTTCCCTCTCTCAATATCATGTTCCCCAGGTGATAATCTTGACCTTTCTTTTGGAAAAATATATTCCCTATCATCATAGTATTCTGATGGATGTGTACCTGAATAGTATTGATTTTCCTGTGTATTATGAAGCACCCCCTTATCAAAGTTAACTGTTGGATGGACAGATTTCTTTGACTTGGTCTGACTCTTTTGTACTCCTTCGGAAGTACCTCTAACTTTATCAGTAACTACCCATTTACCACTTGGCATGTCATATACAGAATCTGTATCAGACCCTGAATCACTCTTCCTAGACATGATAAATTTACTTCTATTTTCACTTTACTGAACAAACTTTATCATAAAACAAAGACAACTTTGTTCAAAATATCAAAATTTACACATTATGTTGACACAGTATGAACCAATTCAATTTACACTATTCAAAAAAACAAACACCACTGCCACCATTTTTATGTAGCATGCTGAGGGTAGTGATATGGTTCCAACATGAATAGTAATATTTGATTAATGGTTCATATTATAACTTCAAGATTTAAACATAATGAATTGTCTGAATTGTCTATTCCCATTTAGAATGATTTCCCTGAAAGACCAAGTTCAACCCACATTATTTAATTATTCTAGGTTCAACAAACTAACAAACACTATGTACAAGTATGTATGTATACAACCCAGTATAACTGGGGCTGGCCACTTCCCTCCCTCTAATTCCCTAGATCATATTAGAAGAAAAGTTTAAATTGTATCCATGAAATTTGCCTACCAATTTCCTCCCCCTTTTACTCCTAACCCAAGTTTACAAAATAAACCTCACCCTTCTTGTGCAGATCTGGGCATCTTGACAGTCTTTGGACTTTAATGCTGCAGATGTGCTGTCTCCTTAGGGAGAAAGTGAACCAGGAAGAAACACTCCAAAGTTGGCCCTTTTATAGGGAATAACTGGGTCAACAACTGTCTAGCAGTAAAATGCATTTTTGTGATTGGATTAAAAATCCCCAAATGACCTGTTGAACTTTGGCATTTACCTGATTGGACAAGAGCTTGAGATGTTTAACCCTTGCAGTAGCAAAGATGGCTGACTTCCTGTTCTCCCACTTCAAAACTTTAACAACAAACTATGATTGAATGAAGATATACAGACAGGTAAAAAGTATGTGAAATGTAATAAAGTAGCCAACATAATGTTATAAATGTACTTTCAATATGATTTAATGTGATTAACGACGTAAAATTACCGGCAGTTGCCGATAGTTGAAACTCTGCATTAACGGCATCGCCGATACACGACAATACCCCCCACCAACTAAAGAGGGTTTGTCCCCAAACATAGCTGAAAAATAAACACATTAAAACAACATGACAAAAAAAATAATCTTTATTCATACAAAATACAATAAAAAAAGTACAATAAACATTATTTCTGCTGAAACCTCGGGTCGCCCTTCAGGTAGTACTCTGTATAACGGCATGGCCTGGGCAGGAAACTATACAGAGGTTTGGCAACATCTACATCAATGGGAGTTAGCTTCCACTGAACTGGTACCTGGCTTGGAGAAGCTGGACCCAATACATCACCTTTGGGTGACCCCCCTCTCAACTTGGATACACCACTGACATTGTTGTTATGGTCAATGTCATCCTCCACAAAATCAAAAAACTCAAACTCATCCACATCCGACATAGTCGGTGTTTTGGGTGGTGTTCCCCTGAGTGGAGAGTTTCCTGTCTGGACAGTAGGAGCGATCCCAATAGGGGACCTCGACCTGCTCCTAGGCCTATCGCACATGATTGGGTCCCTATGCAGTAACCCTAAATGACACCTCTTATGGTGATCACGCAATAGGCATTTTTTATGCATTGGGAATATAAAATTACACCCAAACCCACACTTTGCCAGCCTGTCATGGTTCTCCCTCTCATGCCTCTCAAGCACGTCTCTCTTAATGGTTATAAAACTGCATCTCTTGCAATTGAAGCGAGCTCTAAAAATATAAAAATGAAAACAAACATGCAATGTACATTTATAAAATGCTATTTTCAAACTTCTTAGGAAGTTTCACTTGTCTCCCTGAACGAGTAGTAACACACCCTGTAGATTTAACCTTAGGACTACAATGTGTTTCTATAACTTTTGACTTGGGACTTAATCTGGGTACTTCTACATCACTTTCAATAGATTCTTCTACTCCATCTGTCCCATTTGATACATTTCCATCTGTTGTCTCAACCCTGCTTTGTGACTTACTATGCCCTAACTTAAGTCTGTCATGATGTACAATCTTTATTTTGGACTGTGGACTTAACTGAATTTTGTACAGGAGATCAGATAATTTCCCAACAACTAAGTAAGGGCCTACCCACCGAGATTGAAGTTTTGGGCTAATACCTTTCTTTTTGGTTGGATCAAACAAGAAAACACTATCCCCAACATTGTAACTATGTGCATTGACACGATGATCATACAAGCTCTTTTGCCTGTCACAAGATTTCTCCAAATTTTCCCGTGCTATTTCATGAATTTCTTTTAATTTTTCCTTAAGCTCATGAAGATAGGGCAAATCTGATGACCTGTGTTTTTGATCTGGGAATGACCCTAACAATAAGTCTATAGGTAGGGTAACCTCCCGCCCAAACATCATAGCTGCTGGAGTTTGACCTGTTGATTCATGAATGGAGGACCTATAAGCCAACATCAACATTGGAAGATGACTGTCCCAATCCCTCTGATCACTAGCAATGTATTTACTCAACATATTTTCTAAGGTCAAGTTAAACCTCTCAACTAGTCCATCACCTCGAGGATGGTAGGCAGTTGTCCTTGTCTTATCAATGTCAAGCAATGAACAAAGTTCCTGGAACAAACTAGATTCAAACTGGGACCCTTGGTCAGAATGTAGGAGTAATGGTACCCCAAACCTACTTATAAACTCATTGACCAAAACATTTGCAATAGTCACTGTTTCTTGATTGGGCATAGGATATGCCTCAACCCACTTTGTGAAGTAATCACTCACAACCAAAATATATTTCTTTCCCAAAGAACTCTCTGGTAATGGCCCTAGAATGTCTAAACCAACTCTTTCTAAAGGAAGACCTACAGCATACTTTTTAAGTGGATGTCTTGCCTTTTTATTAGGGGACTTGCGCCTCTGACATTCAGGACATTCTCGACATAACCTGTGAATATCAGCCTTATATCCTGCCCAGTACACACGTATACGCATACGCCCTAAAGTTCTTTTGATACCTAAGTGACCTGACCACTTTTGCTTGTGCAATAGGGAAAATAAATCTTCCTTCATAGAAGGTGGAATGACTAATTGCAAAACAGGTTGTTTGACCCTTGGATCGAACCACTCCCTGTACAAAACATTGTCCTTAAGAATCAATCTATTCCATTGTGACCAGTAATTCTTCAAATTGATACCTCTATCAGATATATCCTGCCATGTTGGCCTTGTGTCCTCAAGTTTCCATTCAATGATAAGTTTTAGATCCTTATCCTGCCTTTGTTCAGTACAAATTTCATCCAACTTATTGCTTTGAAGCCATGACTCAGCTGTAAAGGTTTCTTGTCTGACATTTTTACAACTATTTAGAGTTAAAGGCTCTTTTATTTCAGAAGAATCATACCTTATACTTGGTAAGGTTTCAGACTTTTGAAAATTGTTTGCACCAGTAACCCTACTAGCAATATTGTCACTACCTTGAGATTGCTGATGACAACATGGTCTTAAATCTTCGCAATTTGTTTGATAAGCCCTGTCCTTACTTTCTACCCTGTCACAATATCTACAAGGTTCACATGGTCTTCTTGACAATGCATCGGCATTGCCATGTGACTTGCCACTACGATGAACTATCTCATAGTCATAGACTGCCAAAAACTCTGACCAGCGACAAAGTTGACCTTCAAGATTCTTAAAGTTTACTAACCATCTCAATGAACCATGATCAGTACGTATAACAAACTTTGCACCATACAAATATGTATGAAAGTGTTTTATGGAATCGACGACTGCAAGTAATTCACGCCTTGTGACGCAGTAATTTCGTTCCTTCTTTGTCAAGACTCGACTGTAATAAGCAACCACCCTTTCTTTATCACCCTGCTTTAGCGACAAAACAGCACCAATGCCGACCCCACTGGCATCAGTGTCAAGTATAAATGGCTTTGTCAAGTCAGGATAAACTAGAATGGGAGTATTGACCAAACAAGTTTTCAATTTCTCAAATGCTTGATCACAATCTGATGACCAAACAAATTTGACATCTTTTTCTGTCAATCTTGTCAGGGGTTTCGCGATCAATGAGAAGTTTAAGATAAATTTCCTATAATAGGAACATAATCCTAGAAAACTTCTTACTTGTTTCACAGTAACTGGCTTTGGCCAATTCTTAACTGAATTTATTTTCTTTGGGTTAGTTGATATCCCCTCTTCTGAAACTATATGGCCTAAGAATTCAACTTTATGTTGAAATATAGTACATTTCTTTGGTGACAATTTCAAGTTTGATGACCTTAACCTGTCAAACACTTTCCCCAGATTAAGTAAGTGTTCTTCAAATGTCTCACTCTTTATGATAATGTCATCTAAATACAGTAAACAAATGTCATACTGTAACCCTGATAAAACTTTTTCCATGAGACGTTCAAATGAGCTCGGGGCATTAGTTAACCCAAAAGGCATAACATTGAACTCAAACAACCCACTTTGGCAGGTAAATGCTGTTTTGGCCTATCTTTAGGATCAACCTCCATCTGCCAATAACCACTAGCCAGATCCAATGTGCTAAACCACTTTGACCCATGTAATGACTGCAAACAGTCATTTGGATTGGGTAAACTGTATGAGTCCTTGATTGTGACACTGTTTAACTTTCTATAGTCAATACAAAATCTACAAGACCCCTCTTTCTTGGTAACTAACACAATTGGTGATGACCATGGGCTACAAGAAGGTGTTATTATGCCTGTGTCTAACATTTTACTAACTTCCTCCCTCTCAAATTTTTGTTTTGCCAAAGGGACTCTCCTAGGTCGCTGTTTAATAGGTGGAGTATTTCCAGTATTAATTTCATGTTTGAACAGAGATGTTCTTCCTAAATCAGATTTTGATTTTGCAAATATATCTCTATAATCAAGCACTAGACTTTCTACTTCTTGTTGTTGTTTGACTGAAAGCAATGGTTGATATTTGGCCAACAAAGTTTGAAAATGTTCTGGTATTGAAGAGGTCTCAGTGTTTGTATTCATTTGATTCAGTTTACTACAATTTTGAATGCCAGTTTCAATCTGTTCAACTATCTCACAAGACCCTAAAACTGTCTCTTTGAACAACTGCCTTGGTTGATCATGTGGATTTAACACCCTAACTGGTATAATATCTGTCCTTAAATTCACTAAAGACCTAGCCACCAATACCTGTTTATTTTCCAACAATTTGTCAGAACCCTCAAGCAAAGCACATTTTGGCAATATGTCTTTGTCAGGATTGTTAAAATACCCACCCACAATCATTTCACTATTTGAAGGAATAGTAATAGTTTCAATCAACTTTATCCTAAACAAGGACAACAGTTTACTTTCTAAGCAACAATCAACTGTTTTCCCCTCTATCTGAAGTGTATTGTTTGTCAAGTCAATAACACATTGGTGTTTGTGGAAAAAATCATAACCCAATACTAAAGGTTCATTAGTTTCTGCAACCAAAAAGTTTTGATACAATGTTCCTACATCAGGAATAAACAGTGGTACGATAACCTCACCTAGTGGTTGAATTTTTCCCCCATCTGCCAATCTGATACTACTTGTTACTGTTTGTAACTTTGACCTAGCACTTTCTGGGATGGAATAGTATTTCTTTGGGTGGATGATACTTGTATTGGCACCAGTGTCAATCAAACAGTTTACTTTTACCCCAGAAATGGAACAAGGTAAATACAATCCATCATTACAAGAGTTCAGTTTGGGCCCCTCTGAGTAATCAGCTGACGTATGACCCCCTACTCCAGCTTTTGAATGTTTAAAGTTTCATCTTGTTTCTTTTTCTTGTCAAAGTATTTTTTGCGACAGTTTTTGGCAATGTGCCCAGGTTTATCACAATAAAAACACACTACTTTTGACTTGTTAGTTTTCTGTGTTTTATCCCTAACCTGTGGAACACTATTTGTCTCAGATTTTGACACATGAACAGATTTTAGTTCTTCCTCAAGTTTTGAAATCCTTAACTGAAGGGATTGAACTAATTCATCATTTTGAACAAGTGAACTTTCATTCTCCTGTTTAACTGACCTTAAAGGCACCCTTTTCTCTCTACTCCTATGAAAGGCTTCAATCTCAAGTGCTATCCTTAATGCATCTTATAAACTTTTGGGCTGACTTTGAAAAACTGATAACTCCAAGTCTCTATCATTCAAAGCATCAAGAAAACTATATTTTGCCATATTTTCTCTAATCTCTAATGGAACACCTGGGTTTGCATCCCTCACTAATCTTCTTATATCTTGGGCTAATTGTGGTAAAGGTTCATTCTCTCTCCTAATTCTAGATTTCAACTTTGCCCTATGAAGTTGTATTTGATTTTCAGGTTCAAACCTTGCTTTTAAACCTTCCACTAGACTAGGGTAATGCCTTCTGTGTGAGAAATCTAGATCTGCTAAAACTGCTACAGCCTGATCTTTCAGTGACAAAGCAAGCTCTTGAGCCATTATTTCAATGTTCCAATTGTTAAATTCACTGACCATCTCAAATTGAATCAGGAAATCTTTGAAACTACTTTTCCCATCATAGGATGGACACTTTTTGAACTGTCTACCAGAACTAAAACTTTGATCATTAGGAACACCTGAAGACCTATTATGCTCTGGTGTCCTAACATAACCAGACTTATTATACTCTGGTGACCTAACATAACCTGTCCTTGGGGGAGAGGCATAGGTCTCTTGCACCCTATCAGAGTAACTAGGTTTGTAATGTTTTCTTGGTGACCTCGCATAGCCTTGATCATATGGGGACTTGACTTCATATTGACCACCAGAATAATGAGGCCCACCCCTCACATAACCTAATCTTGGTGGAGACCTAACCCTTTGTTGACCTCTATAATAACAAGGATCATCCAATACATTAGTATCATACCTAAATGGTGTATACTTTGACCATTCTTGTTTAAAAGCCTTCCCTCTCTCAATATCATGTTCCCCAGGTGATAATCTTGACCTTTCTTTTGGAAAAATATATTCCCTATCATCATAGTATTCTGATGGATGTGTACCTGAATAGTATTGATTTTCCTGTGTATTATGAAGCACCCCCTTATCAAAGTTAACTGTTGGATGGACAGATTTCTTTGACTTGGTCTGACTCTTTTGTACTCCTTCGGAAGTACCTCTAACTTTATCAGTAACTACCCATTTACCACTTGGCATGTCATATACAGAATCTGTATCAGACCCTGAATCACTCTTCCTAGACATGATAAATTTACTTCTATTTTCACTTTACTGAACAAACTTTATCATAAAACAAAGACAACTTTGTTCAAAATATCAAAATTTACACATTATGTTGACACAGTATGAACCAATTCAATTTACACTATTCAAAAAAACAAACACCACTGCCACCATTTTTATGTAGCATGCTGAGGGTAGTGATATGGTTCCAACATGAATAGTAATATTTGATTAATGGTTCATATTATAACTTCAAGATTTAAACATAATGAATTGTCTGAATTGTCTATTCCCATTTAGAATGATTTCCCTGAAAGACCAAGTTCAACCCACATTATTTAATTATTCTAGGTTCAACAAACTAACAAACACTATGTACAAGTATGTATGTATACAACCCAGTATAACTGGGGCTGGCCACTTCCCTCCCTCTAATTCCCTAGATCATATTAGAAGAAAAGTTTAAATTGTATCCATGAAATTTGCCTACCAATTTCCTCCCCCTTTTACTCCTAACCCAAGTTTACAAAATAAACCTCACCCTTCTTGTGCAGATCTGGGCATCTTGACAGTCTTTGGACTTTAATGCTGCAGATGTGCTGTCTCCTTAGGGAGAAAGTGAACCAGGAAGAAACACTCCAAAGTTGGCCCTTTTATAGGGAATAACTGGGTCAACAACTGTCTAGCAGTAAAATGCATTTTTGTGATTGGATTAAAAATCCCCAAATGACCTGTTGAACTTTGGCATTTACCTGATTGGACAAGAGCTTGAGATGTTTAACCCTTGCAGTAGCAAAGATGGCTGACTTCCTGTTCTCCCACTTCAAAACTTTAACAACAAACTATGATTGAATGAAGATATACAGACAGGTAAAAAGTATGTGAAATGTAATAAAGTAGCCAACATAATGTTATAAATGTACTTTCAATATGATTTAATGTGATTAACGACGTAAAATTACCGGCAGTTGCCGATAGTTGAAACTCTGCATTAACGGCATCGCCGATACACGACATGAATAGTAATATACTAAGGGAGGGAGTTGGGATGGCATATGTTTGTGTGTTTGTGGCTGTCTGTCTGTCTGATTGTCTGTCCTTGTGTATAACTCGAAAACTATACATCAGACCAGGCTTATTTTTTTCACACCAGATATCAATGAGGTCTACATATTCTGGCTTGGTCCTCGTCAATCACAATCCGGATCTGGGTGACACAATTTTGATGTCTTTTTAATATGATCCATGGGTGAGTGTTTATGTGTTTTAAGGCTCATGCTCATCTTCTATTTGTCTCTTGTTGTTATTATACATTATCAATTGTGTATCTATTATAAGGTCATAGCTTCAAATCATGGTGCACAATCATGGTGCCTCATGGTTTGCATTTCAGAATCCTAATTAACCCTTATTCAATGTTTTCCTCCTACCCACTGTGATATGCATAGGACACATACAATACTATATCAAGCAATATTAAATTAAAGTCTAAAAAATAATCATGTAATTCTAATTATTTTAATTAATTCATTAAATTAAAGGGAAAAAATAATTAAGTAACTTTTTTACTGAATTACTATTTTGCATGCAATTATTCTTTATTCACGTCCTTAAGAACATTTATGTATTTTGTAAATCGCTTCTTGTTTAAAGTAACCACAGTTACTGAGATCTATATTTAGAAATGTGGGGAATTCCTTGGTTTTCCATAACGCAGTTTTGTTCTGCATTACCAGTTTTTTTATATCCTGGAGTATTGATCCATAGTCACTACATATTTGATTATCGATACATAAATACAAAGTGCACTAGTAAAACAAGAGGATGTGAAAAAAGCGTGTTAATACATACCATGCTACATCAGACATCCTGTCAAATTCTGATCAGAAAACAGACCCTTCTGATGGTATGTACTGTACATCTGTTTTTCACTTTTGTTTTGGATGTAAAAGTACATAACTCGCGTGGAGTTGGGATTTAATTGATCTAGCTCGGGGTAGCTCGTTCCTTGTGATCCCATCCTAAACCCTGGGGCAGTATTCACTAACGTAGATTAAGATCAGATCAAGATCGGATCAAATTTGATCACTTTTGTTGGTGAAGACCGTCCCCGCTCGCCACTAGACCGAGTTTCTGTCCTGTCGCCAATTGCTATTGATATACTGATGGACACAATGGCGAGGGACAGAGCTCACATGTATTCGTTTTCTGTGTAAATCTTGAACGGCATATTTCTATACATATTGCCACAAATATATAGTGTTATTTGCATTCTTTGAGGTATGTATGTGTGCTGTTCACTATAATATTTAATGCATATCTTATTGGTATGTGTATATTTCAACACATTTTTAAAATGTCAACAAAACTTCACCACTGTTGTGTTATGTACAAAATAAATTTCTGGCTTTCAAAATCAGCTTACTGTAACAACATATGTATTATAAACTGGAAATATGTGTATAGTCATAGCAAGGACATTATTAAATAAATGCAAAAATTGTCTGTGGTTCAAAATTTACACAGAAAACAAGTACATGTGAGCTCTGTCCCTCGCCATTGTGTCCATCAGTACATCAAGAACAATTGGCGACGGGACAGAAACTCGGTCTAGCTCGCCACCTGAGAAAATGCATGGCCAGGTTTATTGGCGTATTGCTCCTGAATGAAGGTTGGGGAGTAAAAAATATATGCGACAGGTGAACGAGTACACCTTGTCCCTAATGTTAGACAAAATTAATGTTACTATAGCCAGTGATAGAAAACAGGTAGCTATAAATCCACTGTATGTGATTCAATATGTGATACATATATCACTGATGGATGGTTTTTCGATATGACAATGTAAACAGACATATGATGAGTATTGAAACAAACACAAACAAAATTTTCAGACAAAAACTAACAAAATTAAATTGCCAAAGTTTCTGGTTCAATGTGACTGCATATTCATTCAAAATATTTATGAAAACGTCATCCAAAAACGGAAGTGTGAGCTTTAAGTTGAAATAATCGAAAATGTGAATATATCAAAAACCCGTACATTGGCTATGGCAAGACAACTTTTATATCATACATAAATTAAGTTAATCTCATCAAAACTTTGACAAGTTTGTTGTACACATACATATGACACAACAGGCGCACAGACTTACAAAGGAAAATCTGGCAAAAACAAGGTCTTGAAGTTGCCATATATACATTGGTACATGTTAAGTAGGGTTCACTTCTTGATAATTTAAGGAAATTATGTAAAATCAAACAATATGACGACTGGTCTAACATTAATGCCATCTACCATTTGTGACATGGGTGTACTACCAGAACAACAGCCAACTGGAAAAGGGGGCAGGGGTTGGGGGTTACAACCAACATGATAAGTTCCTGGTCAGACGTGCATATTTATCCTAAATATCACCAATTACTCGATTGCACCATGAACACAAAGGTCACTTTTTGAATCTTTTGAATGCTTATATGATTGACACAATCTAGCTTACAATAAGAGGCTTGTTCAAACTTGGCAAAATTCTTTGCAATAGGTTTGCGATCCTGTAAATTATCAGATTGGGAAGTAGAGCTTTTCCATTGCAACAATCTTAAGGTCATTGTAAACCCATCGTGTACGGTTTGTCGTGATATGTTCCCAATTGGAAGGATTTTTAAGTCCATTGCCAACAGTTTACAACAACATTTAACTTTTTGAAAGTATCACAAACAGCTAGCAATCCATATCAGATTTTTATCATCTTAAACCCATCGCAAACCTTTTTGCTTGCAAGTCATCTTTTTGATCTTACAGTGATCTTACACCTATCTTCACAGTCAGAAAGCAATCTTTTCCATCTTACAGCAGTCGTAAACCTATCTTTTTCATTTTTAATAGATCTTTCAAGGTTTGTAAATCTGTCTTAAAAATTTAGGGAAACTTGTATGGCAATCTCTGTATTATCAGGAGGAGATCTTAAACCTATCTCAAACTACACCCATGGATTGTGAAATATTTTATTTTTTTCAATCAGGAGGTAGGTTTATGAGTGATTGCCAATATGGAACAGCTACTTTAGTGATCAGGAGTTTCCAAATGATCAGATTGAAAAGATTTCTCTGCAACAGGTTTGCAGTTTTTGACTGATTCCCCCGACCCCCCCCCCCTCCCCCTCCGGTATTCTACCCGATCGTTTCCAAATCTGGCCTGGATCATGTATAAAAGTCAGTCCAAAGGATAATTTACATCATTAAATTTCTTAACTTTGATTGCTACAGATCCAATACATCACATGCTAAAGATAAATGCTCTGTTTCTGGACTTATAATCAGACAGTCTGAAGAGATCTTTGTGTGGAGAAGCAGAAAGGCCCCACAATTTTGGTTCAAGAACTGGTTGCAAAGGAAAGGAAACCAGGGGCAGTGCCACATCTTGAGAGCCAAGTTGGACGTCCAAGGGCCCTCTCAGTGCAGGACTTAAGTTGGCCATCACACTGTGCCACCTGGTCACTGAAAAGAACTACATTTCTCTCTAGTTTAGCTTTTGGGTGGGATGTTTGACTTTAAATAGATTCATCATACAAGCATGTAATGACATCATCAAGGAGGACAGAGATGAGGTGATGCTGTACCCAACCAGCCCTGGGGAGTGGCAGGTTGTCATCAGTGGATGTTGCCAGAGCCAGAAAGATCGGGGCAAGACATCAAGTCATTCCTCTCAACCGACCTTATAAATGACAATTACTGTGTGACTTTTCTTGGTATCAAAGCTCAACAATTGGAGGAGTGCAGACCTATCTTGGACCTCAGTACCCTTAGCAAATTTTCCAAAACAGAGAAATTCAGAATGGAAACACCACAAAGTCCTTCCTCCAGGTAGGGGAATGGGTGACATCCATAAGCTTCAATGACACCTATTTCCACATGCCTATACACAGACGGTCCAGGCAGTTCCTATGTTTTCCCATCCAAGGTCACTCCTACCACTTCAAAACACTACGGTTTGGTCTGTGCACAGCCGACAAGGAATTCAGGGTAGTGGTGAAGGAGGTCAAACTGATGGCTTAACACAGGGGTATAAGAATTCACCAGTACTTAGACGACTTTTTGGTCAGAGCCAAATCCCACCAAACTGGTGCTGTAAATGAGTTGACCGAAACTCGAGTCATAACTCGGTGAGCAATATTTGGAGATCACATTGATGTACACAATTTAAGCTCGAGTTTTTAAGAAATAAATAATGATTACTAATCTTGTGACAATGTAGCACTTTTGCAATTTCTCTAACCATAAAAACATAAAAATCACTGAGCAATGGTAGTTTTTTTATTGACTTTACTTATGTGGCTGTTCCATAAAGTGCACATACATATCTGCAATTTAATCAGCAACAAAATATATTTCCTTGCAATAAACTGTAACTAAACCCAATTAATGGCAGGTATTCGACTTCATAGGCTACCAATTTGACCTCAAGGAGGGCAAGGTCAGACCAACCCTGGAATGTTGGCAGGCCTTTAATTCAAAGATCCAAAATTACTCTCCAAACTGACCTGCCTGGTCAGAAGGCTCATGTCCCTGAAAGGACTACTAACAGCTACAGAAAAACAGGTTCACCTAGGTTGGCTGGGTTTGAGACCAATACCGTTTGCACTTAAAAAACAATTGGAGGTAACAGAATCACCAGAAAAGGTAATCCCTATCCCCAGATCACTCAATCGTCACTTAAAGTTGTGGCTTCAGGAAGGAAATGTCCTTCAAAACCAACCACTACACCCTCTCAATCATGCTTTGCAAACTTTTACAGATGCAACAGAAGAAGGATAGAGTGCTCACTTAGGGGACATACTGCAAGAGGGATGTGGTCCCTACCAGAAAGCAAGTTACACATAAATTATTTAGAGCTATAGGTGGTCTTTTGTGTGTCCTACCATGGAGAGTACTGCCCTGGTGCTCCAGGAAACTCTCAAGGCCTGATACATTCCAGGTCAGCTGAATGTGAGGGCACCATTCCAGATTGGGCCAGATCATCAAAACTGATCTTTTTCTCTCCTTCCACAGTTCTTCAGTTTAATTTGCACCAGCTGACACCAACCTCAAATAGACCTTTTTGCAATGAGGTTCAACAACAAATTACCTGAGTTTGTGTGTCCTGTTCAACAATGCCAGCTTGGGCAGTGGATACACCCAGCCTGTCTTTGGAGGATCTGGACCCCTATGTTTTTCCCATCAGTAGCTGTGCAGGAGAATCATTCTAATTGCTCCAATGTGGCCCACATGCCCTGGTTCTGGGATCTAGTGGCCAAGTCAAGCCAAATCCCTCTGTGCCTGTCACAATGTACTAACTCAGCCGTTGAATCAGACTGCTCACAGTAATCTGTTTAATCTTAATCTGCATGCCTGGCTGCTAGGGAATCAGCCATTAAAGAGCAAGTCTTCTGTGAGGCATTGGCAGCACAAATTGAGGCTCCTGAAAGAGGCTCAACCAGATCAGTCTATGAGGCAAAGTGGACTTTCAAAGTGGTGTCACAGTATATCAGGTGGACTTCAGGGCATGACCTATCAAAGGTATAGCAGACACCTCCCCATATCTTTTTCAGGACAGGGAGTTACAGCCAAGTACAATTGATGGCTACTGTTCAGCCGTTGCAGACAAACTGGGTAACTTGTGTATTAATGTCAGCAAAGATGAAAATCTCACTTGTCTACTGGACAGTTTCCAAAGAGACAGACATGAGGGTCGGAGGGCACCCCCTCTTGGAACCTTTTCACTGGTTATGCACCAGCTGACAAAGGCTTCTTTTGTACCCATTAAGGAGGCCTCTTTGAAGCATCTTAACAAAAGCATCAGACACCAGACAGACTGGTCCAAGGTGTCTCATTAACCCTCACCCAGCTTTCTTTTGAAGAATCAGCTGGTCAAAGAGGGTCCAGTCAGTCTGGCCCCAGTTTTTATTCCAGCCCTGGATAAATTACTTAAGGCTGATAGGTCCCGATGCCCAATTAGAGCTCTGAGCTACTATTTGGATAGGACCTCAGGCAGAACAAGGAACTGGTCCAAGGTGTCTCTTTAGCCCTCACCCAGCAGAACAAGGAGCTGGTCTTTGTCTCCATTTAAGAAAGGCTTCAACAAAGATATCTCCCCTGCCACCATCTCATCATGGATCAAGCAAACTGTGATCCCATGTTATAAGGCTCTCTGATCAGGAGACCCTCACCTTACATCAGGTTAAAGCCTTTGAGGCTTCTAAGGCCTTCCAGTCAGGAGTTTCCTGAGCAGATAACACCTTCACACAGTTTTACCTAAAGGATGTGGCTTGGGCAAATTCAGTGCTCTTTCATCTGGGCCCTGTGGTGGCTGCCCAACAATTACACCATTAGTCCTGATCCGTATATGCCGTCTGTCACCTTATCCAGCAGGGTTTTCAAGTTGTCAGGGCCTGTTTTTTACTATCACCACTTCCTTTCTAAAAGGACCTTTCCAGGGACTGAACTCACACCTCTGCTCCATGACCTCAGAGCAGGTCTGTTAAAAAGAGGGGGAGTAAAGCAACCTGGGCACTGAAAACTGATCAGTGGGACTGGATTATTTCCCTCTATAAGACTGTTTATGTCTTTTGAGTTCAATCTTAGGTCCCTTGTAAGCTCCCCTCCTTCCAACTGGTAGTGATTCTAGCAAATTGTCCATTAGGTAAGATGTATTAACACAATAAAATGCAAAGTAAATTAAATTTTAAGTTAACAACCTACCTAATGGACAGAAGACACCCTCCGAACTACGGGTAATCCCGCATTCACCTTTCAAGTGGTCACTAAAGGTTTTAAAATAAAAAAGATGCCATAATGTCACATTGAGCTATGTTTATGTATACAGGTTCTGATCTATATTACCAGTTCATTTAATGTAAATACATATCTTTTTTCAGAAAAATGGCTTACAGATCTATGCTTGAAACACTGGAGAAAATGGAGCAAATATTACTGCAAGGGCAACAGACAGACTCCAATAAAGACGACATAGTAGGTTGCCATTAAGCGCTATTATTTTAAGACAGACATGCATTAGCAGCACAAACATTATATGTAGGTTAAACTAGCTTGATTTATTCATGTTGCAATTGAATAGATATTGATGTAAAAACTTTTAACCTTTCATTTCTTTATCTTCTCTGATGCTTTTCAGGCATAGTATTTTCCCAACAATGGGAAACCCAGTGTGCTAAACTAGCAAAATAGGAAAAAAGTTCTAGTAGTATGAATCACTTTTGAAATATCATTTTTTTTGCTTCATATATATCACTTCAAAAATTAATTTTCAAAAAAAAAAGGAAAAAAAATAAACATAACAGTATCATAGTTTTGAAAGTCTAAGTGTGGAGTTATTTAATTCAAAATGGATGTATAGATTGAATATGTATTACTGTATTCCACATAATTAGCAGACAGTGCATCTCATTATATGTATATAAAACTTCAAACATTCACTTGCAAACACTAGCATAACGGACTTTTTATTGCTGTCTGCAGTAAACAATTCATAAAACTTGTAATGGGTGGTGGGGGAAACTGCAGGACAATAATGTTTTAATTTATGGCCATTTGGAAAATACTACATTCAGTACACACAAAGCTACAAGGCAAACAGAGAAGCTCCCTGTCATGACATGTTAGCCACAATGTGGGCATAGGAGTGATTTTTCCATCCTGTACTAATTAAGTAAACTTCCAGAGGCTTAAATATTAATATTAGGAGTGTACACTGTGTTCTGCTTTAGCCTATATTTAATTATTATGTTGAAAACATATTATAAATATTCAATATAAGTAAGTAAATTGTAAAGATCCTTAAAACTCTGTATGATTTGAGAAGTAAACTCTTACAGTAGTGTGGTTTGACAGTCTTAGTTTCCAAACTGTCTGATCAAAGCTATGGTTTAAAAATTTCTGCTGGATTTTATGTTATTTTTTTATGGTTTTGTCTTCCTGGGCCAACACAGTGTGAAGTTACATATCTAAAGTGTACCCAGATTAAGCCCAGAAATAGTTCAAGTCCTACCTTAAACCTTCTAATTTCAAATAACATGTTTATGAGTGACTTTTGTCAAAAGCTAGTTTATAGCAGGACATTAAAATACACTTGCCTTTTAAACTTGAATAAATCTAGAATCAGAAAGTTACATGTCAGTACACTTAACATCAGACTGAAGTAATATCTAAAGTAGAAAACATAGCCATTGATTAAAGGGGTGTGCGCTTAATGGAGCATGTGTGGTAATTATGTCAAATTCGGTATTTCTAATTTACTAAAAAAAATTTTTGGAAACGATAGTAAAATTTCTGGCCTGATATTGAAACCATAAAGTAAATAATTACTAAATACACATTCCCTATTAATCTAAAATTAAAGGACAAAATCTACATTTATTTTTGACATAAAATATTTAAATTTGTATAAAACTAACCATCTGACCCTGTAAACATTTGACAAACTATCAATATTTATGCAGAGAGATTGAAAAGGAAATACTATATGCAAAATATACTACAAATTATTCACTTCAAATTATTATATCCCCAGACGAAAGTCGGGGATATATTGGATTCAGGTCCGTCGCGCCGCCGCCGCCGCCGCCGCCGCCGTAGAAATTTCCTTGTGGACGCGATAACTCAAAAACAAATTAATATTTTTTTTTCAAACTTGGTACACATGTTAAGGGTGCCCAAAGGAAGATCCCTATTTTAAGGTGACCTTAAACTCCCAGTAAAAAAGAACTTATGGCCACCTTAAGGTCAGAAATTGGACTTTTGGCCACTTAGAGCCCTGTAGGTCACAAACTATGATGCTCAGCTGGCTGAAATTTTACCTGACAACACATTAATATGTTCTTAGTACATGTGCCGAAAATCACGACTTTAAGTTGAGGAGAAAATTGTCCTTGAGGCCCATAAATACCCCCACTTAGGGATTTTTTGCTATACTTTTCACATATTTTGCCCTATAATTTGGAAGTGGTAATTCTGATGAGTCTCAAACTGTGCTAGGTATAACTTTGATATGTAATCCTTGTCTGTAGAAAATTTTAGGGCTGTAGGTTTACCCAAAGGGGTCGACTTAAGGTCTCAAAAGTGCCCACAGAGACCCAATTTATGCACTTTTTGCCACTTTCAAGCACTGTAGCTTTCAAACTATGTCTCTCATCTAAGTTAAATATCATCTGGGAATATATCTATGTGTTTTCTTATATGTGCCCCAACATTTAGGCCTTTAATGGACAGTTAACCTGTGTATCAGGACCATAAACACCCACCCGAGTGACCCTTATAAGACATTTTTCACATCTTTTTCCCTGTAACTTGGAAATGGTAAGTCTGAGAAGTTTCAAACTGTATTAGATATATATTCTGTGTAAGCACCGTCAGATTTAAAAGGGAAAATCCAGACCTTTCCCTTTTAGACCTTAAATTTCGCAATATGCAGGGTTTTGGTGCAAATATGGAAATTTCTTTCATGAAATATGGCAGTTTCATGCAAAAATTTGCACCATTTGAGACATTTGTCAAAATCACGTAAGTGAAAAAACTCAATAAGCCATCAGAAAAACAGCAAATATCCACCTGGAAAAAGGGTGCACCCTAAACACGAAAATGGCCAATTTAATCTTTTTGTAAATAGGGTGTGCCCTAATCACGAAAACTGCAAATTTCATCTTTTTGTAAATAGGGTGCACCCTAAACACGGAAACTGCAAATTTCCTCTTTTTGTAAATAGGGTGTGCCCTATTCACGAAAACTGCAAATTTCCTCTTTTTGTAAATAGGGTGCACCCTAAACACAGAAACTGCAAATTTCACCTTTTTGCAAATAGGGTGTGCCCTAAACACGGAAACTGCAATTTTCATCTTTTTGTAAATAGGGTGTGCCCTAAACACAAAAATGGCAAATTTAATCTTTTTGTAAATAGGGTGCACCCTAAACACGGAAACTGTGAATTTCATCTTTTTGTAAATAGGGTATGCCCTAAACACAGAAACTGCAAATTTACTCTTTTTGTAAATAGGGTGCACCCTAAACACGAAAACTGCAAATTTCACCTTTTTGTAAATAGTGTGTGCCCTAGACACAGATACTGCAAATTTACTCTTTTTGTAAATAGGGTGCACCCTAAACACGAAAACAGCAAATTTCACCTTTTTGTAAATAGTGTGTGCCCTAAACACAGATACTGCAAATTTACTCTTTTTGTAAATAGGGTGCACCCTAAACACAGAAACTGTGAATTTCCTGTTTTTGTAAATAGGGTCTGCCCTAAACGCAGAAACTGTAAATTTCCTGTTTTAAGGCGGGTTGTGTGTAACCACCCCGCCTATCAGATGGATGTGTCCGACATCTGTCCACATTTTTTGTTTCTGGACTCTTACTCGAAAACGGTTTGTCCAATCGAATTCAAAGTTGACAGGGACAGAGATCACCATCATAGCTAGGTTTCTTTCGAAATTGCTGTAATTCCGTCTGTTTGTTTGTCCGTTTGTCTGTCCGTCCACATTTTCGTTTTCGGACTCTAACTCGAAAACGGTTTGTCCAATCGAATTCAAACTTGACAGGGACATAGATCACCATCATAGCTAGATTCCTTTCAAAATTGGTATATTTCCATCTGTTTGTTTGTCTGTTTTTTGACTGTCCATCAAAATTTCCGTTTCCGGACTCTAACTCGAAAATGGTTTGTCCAATGGAATTTAAACTTGACATTGAGATAGATCACCATCATAGCTAGGTTCCTTTCAAAATTAGTGTAATTCTGTCTGTTCGTTTGTCCATTTTTACCCCACAGCCCTTAAGGGCTGTTGGGGTATTGTTTTCACCCATGGTGTCCGGATGGGCGGGCGGGCGGGCGGGCGTCCGGGTGGGTGGGCGGGCGGCGGGAAAAGAGTTTGTCCGGGCTGTATCTCAGAAACCGTAAGGTGTAGGAAGTTGATACTTGGTAGGGACATTGGTTAGGGGGTGTAGGTGTGCAACGTCATGGTCTGACCTTGATTTGACCTTTGACCTTGCCGTAGTGACCTTGAGTTTGAAAATCTTGTCCGGGCTATATCTCGGAAACCATAAGGTGTAGGAAGTTGATACTTGGTAGGGATATTGGTTAGGGGGTGTAGGTGTGCAACGTCATGGTGTGACCTTGATTTGACCTTTGACCTTGCTGTAGTGACCTTGACCTATAAAATCTTGTCCGGGCTATATCTCAGAAACCGTAAGGTGTAGGAAGTTAATATTTGGTAGGGACATTGGTTAGGGGGTGTAGGTGTGCAACATCACGGTCTGACCTTGATTTGACCTTTGACCTTGCTGTAGTGACCTTGACCTATAAAATCTTGTCCGGGCTATATCTCGGACACCGTAAGGTGTAGAAAGTTGATACTTGGTAGGAATATTGGTTAGGGGGTGTAGGTGTGCAGCGTCATGGTCTGACCTTGATTTGACCTTTGACCTTGCTGTAGTGACCTTGACCTATAAAATCTTGTCCGGGCTATATCTCAGAAACTGTAAGGTGTAGGAAGTTGATACTTGGTAGGGATATTGGTTAGGGTGTATAGGTGTGCAGCGTCATGGTCTGACCTTGATTTGTCCTTTGACCTTGCCGTAGTGACCTTGACCTATAAAATCTTGTCCGGGCAATATCTCAGAAACCGTAAGGTGTAGGAAGTTGATACTTGGTAGGGATATTGGTTAGGGGGTGTAGGTGTGCAATGTCATGGTCTGACAAGGATTTGACCTTTGACCTTGGCGTAGTGACCTTGAGTTCGAAAATCTTGTCCTGGCTATATCTCAGAAACCGCAAGGTGTAGGAAGTTGATACTTGGTAGGGACATTGGTTAGGGGGTGTAGTTGTGCAACGTCATGATCTGACCTTGATTTGACCTTGCTGTAGTGACCTTGACCTATAAAATCTTGTTGCACCTTTGAGTCTGTTTTTTGATGCAGATTTAGCACTGTTAAAGTCATATTAGAATTTATTAAGAATTTTACTTTCATAACTTCCCATTGTAAGAGATAGAATTTCATCAAGTGAGCCACAGATTTTGCTCCAACACCACACATAAGCATTCATTAAATGTATTACCACTTCTGTATGCATGATAATATTCAAACCATCTAAACCATAATTGGGCCATGCAGGTGTAGATAAAGAGTGTTGAATTTTAGTTTGCTGATTAATGCTGTTATCTTGTTATTGAATTATCTTGTTTTAGTACTTCATCTTTATACATATTATCTTTCTTTTAAACATTATTTCTCCATTTAAACATTGTTTGGACCTTTATATAACTGACAGTGCTCTGAAAGTATCTTGAAGTTTGTACTGGTACAGTACTTCTGTATCTCATGGTGTTGAAAATATTTCCCTAGGCTGTGGGGTATGAGCATCTCTGATGCTATTTTTTGTCTGTCTGTCAGTCAAAATTTCCATTGCCGGACTCTAACTTGAAAACGGTTTGTCCAATCAAATTCAAACTTATCAGGGCGATACATCACCACCATAGCTAGGTTACTTTCGAAATTGGTGTAATTCTGTCCATTCGTTTGTCTGTTTTTTGTCCATTTATTTGTTCATCAACATTTTCTATTTCCAGACTCTAACTCGAAAACACTGTGTCCAATCAAATGCAAACTTGACAGGGAGATAGATCACCATCATAGCTAGGTTCCTTTTTGAAATTGGTGTAATTTTGTCCGTTTGTTTGTTCGTCAATGAATTCTGTGCCTTCATTTGTCTGATTTTTGTCCATTTATCTGTTCGTCAACATTTCTGTTTCCGGACTCTAACTCGAAAATGCTGTGTCCAATCATATTCAAACTTGACAGTTAGATAGATCACCATCATAGCTAGGTTTCCTTTGAAATTGGTGTAATTTTGTCCATTCGTTTGTTCGTCAACATTTCCGTTTCTGGACTCTAACTCTAAAATGGTTTGTCTTTACATACATTTTCGTTTTTCTTAGATGTTGTTTTCTCTACTTAAACATTATTTGGAGGTTTATGTAACTGACACTGCTCTGAAAGTATCCAGATTTTTGCACTGTATTATTACTCCTGTATCTCATGGTGTTGAAAACTATTTCCCCAGGCTATGGGGTACAGGCATCTCTGATACTATTTTTTTATTTACAAAGAAAAGGCATTTAAGAATTACACTCAGCATTATAATATAAGCTTTAAAAATCAATTCTTAGCCCTAAATATTAAGAATTTGTAGGAAAAGTTAACTTTTTGATAAACTCCACTCAACAAGGAAAATATACATGCTGATCAAAATAAGGGCTCATGGAAAAACATAATAAAGGATATGAAAATGTATGAAAAATGTATATGAAAAATCAGCTATCCTCTGGTTTATGCTGTATCTTTTCACACTTTTATGTAATCAGTGTAAATACACATACAACACTTTGAACAATCTCAGTCACTTTTTTATGTTTAGTTTGTACCAAAAAGTTAAAGATTTAACATCTTAATATTGGAAATTGATCTTAACAGCAGTACATGTATTTTACAGTAAATAGGTGAAACCAGTAAATTTGCATATTTACTAAGATTTTGAGCAAAGGGATGCATTCGCTGAATTGATTAGCAAATATGCATATTTTTTTTAAAAAAATCAATATTTTCTTAGTTAAATCTAAAATGCTTTTGCTTATTTTATTTTTACTTATTTTATATTTTGATCTGCAAGATTTAATAAACCAAACCTAGCTGGACATTTTAGTATTTTACTTCATAAAATACACCAAATTTGTTTCAAATGAAATGTAAACTATCTTAATATTTTCTACAAATGATTACATAAAACCCTGTAAATAAATCTTATTTTCATAAATCTTGGTTTGTTGTTTGAAGGCTTTATGTCCTCAACTTGATCTGATATTTCATTTGAAGTCACAATTACCTGATGGCCACTGACTTTTAAGCACTAATCCATTATAGTAGTCTAATTTTTCAGAGCTTCCGTAATAAAAATATATTTAAATTATTTCCAAAAAATGTGAGCAAAACACACAAAACACCTTGAACACTCAACTGTATCAAAACATATGACTTCTAATCCACCACACTTCACTACTCCTTCTTATACAATGTAAACCCATTATCTGACTTTCAGTCTTATCTTAATTGAGGTCACAGTGGGGGAAGAGACTGACCTGTCTTGCCACTGAGAAAAACAAATGTATGTTACTTGTTGTGTAATTTGAGTGTGTGTCCCTTAATTTATCTAGGCTCTCTCTTGTAGGTGTGTACAACATCTCAGTGGGGTTTATCAGTCCAGCATGTATCTCTGACATTATAAAGACCCCTGTACCCCACTGCACACACTTGATTTACACAGTCTAGGAAAAATCTATGAGAATGGTGGTAGTTGAGTAAACATACAGGTACAAAATGAACACACACCCAAGTGAAATTTCTGTAAAGCCTGAATCCTGATTTTTTCTTACTTAAAATAAGCGACTCCAGTCCAATTTGAGACTTTTTTGGAAGTCTCAAATTTTAAAGAGTTTTGTAAAGTTTACAATTTTAGGTACAAATTGGACACATTTTCTGATGTCATGAGAAAAGGGTAAACTAAGTGAGAAAAAAAAATGTCTTCATAAGTTACAAGTCATGCACTTTCCTTCAGTTGTTTTACTTAATGTATACTTTTAGCGCTTACTCTTGTTGGAGTATTAAATTTTGTATTACTCTTTGTATATTTAAGTTTGTATATCTGGAAATAGAACATATTTGTAAAATGTATTCAGTCCCACTCTAATGTAAAATTCTTGCCATTCAAACACACCACTAATTTGGTTTTCTCAGCCTCATCTTAATTATCTGAAAGACTGGGATGAGATTTATCTCTAGGAGAGGACACAGTCCTAGGAATTATACCATCCCAACCCCTCAAACTTGAGGGAGGGCTTATCTGCTCCCCCACTGCAAGTGTTTATGCTACCTGAAGACCAGGTAATTAATAGCCCATCATCTGCATGTGTCTTGAGGTTGTAAGTGACTACTCTCTCATTTAAAATGTGTTGCCAGTACTGGAAGAAAGCAAGTATACTTATCAAACCCACACCACATTTACCTGTTGAATATATGCTTGTAAAAAGAAGCATGTGTATACTGTTTCTATGTTTTTCCTTCACTGTAATTTAATGAAAGAGTCATATTTTATTAGTACTCGCATTTATTATCTCCACCAAGAGGTATTGTTGTCATAACCGTTTGTCTATCTGTTTGTCAGAAGGGTTACATAAATACTACTGCTTGGGTCACAGTCTGACTTATATCCTATTAAATTTTGACTGATCTGGATCACTGTCTGGATACAAAATAATAATAATAAATAATAATAATCCAGAAACATGTTGTTACTTTTAAAAGATACCTTATCTAGCAAGGATGATTAATTCTTCAAGGCATGCAGATTTGTCTGTTCGTCTGTTCTCCAGAGCCGCTAGATAAGAGGTACTCCCATGAAAAGTGTGAAAATTTCACCTGTTTATCACAATTTTCTCAATGACCATTGAAGGGATTTCTCCCTATCTTAGATATACATGTATGTACTATGACACAAGTAGATTCCCTTATGTGAGTATCAGGCCAGGATATTTTTAAATTAATTTGTGTAAATTTTTAGCTTAAAGTATCTGATCTTTGTCGAAACGTCCATTTAATAAAATATTGTCAGGAATAAGATTAGCGAACTGGTTTATTTTGTAAATATACTGTAAAACAGTTTGGAAGAAAACTTCCTCCAAAATAAGAAACGGATTGACAGAAAAATGAACTCGGGTCATAACTTCTAGGACATGCAAAAGCGCCTTCGAGTGGTTGAAAGTAGAACTACGGAGTTTGAATATTTTCATTGTCGATTCTGATTGGCTGAACGACAAATGTATAGTACTACCGTGACGTCACTTCATTCATTAATTTCTTTCCGGTTCATTAGCTCCCGCCGGGCTTTAGCCCGGGAGGGAGATTATGAAATGATGTCTGTGTGTGCGTGCGTGCGTGTGTGCGTGCGTTAGTTAGTCACGCAGATTTCTCCAAAACTACTACAGCTACAGATTTTTTGTAAATTAATTGTCCCAATGAATTTTCATGCCCTTGAAAATTTTTTTGGTTTTGTTGACTTAGGCCTAAAGATAAGTGAGTAATAGTAATCTTAGCTATTTTGAGTAAAGGGCTCATAACTCAAAAACTATTGCAGTAACAACTTTTTCTTCAAATATGTTGTTCAGCTACTTTGTCCTTAGCTATAAGATGGTACATAGTTTGGGGTCCCATTGCATGCCATAAGTGAGTAATAGCTATTTTCTCATTTGTAGCTAAATAACAGAAGAAGTAAATGTCAAATATCTTCAAAAATATTGAAGTTAGGGAAATCTTTTCAAATATGTTGTCCATCTTCTTTTTGGTAAGCTATCACATACTAAAGTTTCAGACCTGTTGCACCTTGGATAGCTGAGTAATAGCTACTTTGAAATTCTGACTGGTGAGTAAAGCGATTGTAACTCCAAAACTATTGCAGTTAGAGTATTTTCCTAAAATATGTTGTTCAGCTACTTTGTCCTTAGCTATAAGATGGTACATAGTTTGGGGTTCTAATGCATGCCATAAGTGAGTAATGGCTATTTTCTCATTTGTAGCTAAATAACAGAAGAAGTAAATGTCAAATATCTTCAAAAGTATTGAAGTTAGGGAAATCTTTTCAATATGTTGTCCATCTTCTTTTTGGTAAGCTATCACATACTAAAGTTTCAGACCTGTTGCACCTTGGATAGCTGAGTAATAGCTACTTTGAAATTCTGACTGGTGAGTAAAGCGATTGTAACTCCAAAACTATTGCAGTTAGAGTATTTTCCTAAAATATGTTGTTCAGCTACTTTGTCCTTAGCTATAAGATGGTACATAGTTTGGGGTTCTAATGCATGCCATAAGTGAGTAATGGCTATTTTCTCATTTGTAGCTAAATAACAGAAGAAGTAAATGTCAAATATCTTCAAAAGTATTAAAGTTGGGGAAATCTTTTCAAATATGTTGTCCATCTACTTTTTGGTAAGCTATGACATAGTAAAGTTTCAGACCTGTTGCACCTTGGATAGCTGAGTAATAGCTACTTTGAAATTCTGACTGTTGAGTAAAGCCATTGTAACTCCAAAACTATTGCACTTAGAGTGTTTTCCTAAAATATGTTGTTCAGCTACTTTGTTCTTAGCTATAAGATGGTACATAGTTTGGGGTTCTGTTGCATGCCATAAGTGAGTAATAGCTATTTTCTCATTTGTAGCTAAATAACAGAAGAAGTAAATGTCAAATATCTTCAAAAGTATTAAAGTTAGGGAAATCTTTTCAAATATGTTGTCCATCTACTTTTTGGTAAGCTATGAAATAGTACAGTTTCAGACCTGTTGCACCTTGGATAGCTGAGTAATAGCTACTTTGAAATTCTGACTGTTGAGTAAAGCCATTGTAACTAAAAGAGTATTGCAGTTAGAGTGTTTTCCTAAAATATGTTGTTCAGCTACTTTGTTCTTAGCTATAAGATGGTACATAGTTTGGGGTTCTATTGTATGCCATAAGTGAGTAATAGCTATTTCCTCATTTGTAGCTAAATAACAGAAGAAGTAAATGTCAAATACAGTAGAACCTCGATTATCCGAACCCTATGGGAGACATACAATCTGGCCGGATAATCGAGGGGTTCGGATGGATGAAGGAAGCCTAAATTCACGGTCTATGGGTTACAGAGTGGGCGATAATTGAAGAATTGTCGTTTTTATGCAATAAATATGGACGTTGGTGGTTATCGATAAAATAATTTAATATATTTGTGTCATATAATATAAGTGACCCTTCAATTGTCGTTTATTTGCTCCATATCTATGGATATTACATGTATTATTATTTAAATATTACACGGATTTGAAATGATTGTGTTCTGTTGGTACATGAATGAGGACGTTTTAATTTTAGATAAACATCGTCATGCATTTTGTCATTTGGAAAACTCCGGGAGATTTATTTATTGTAAAACCCAAAGCGAACACGCCTTCAGTGATAGGTGTGTTTGGTTGGTAATGCATTGAGGACGTCTTTTCTTTTGATACACGTTGTCAGTCTGTGAACCTACTTCGGGAGATTATAAATTGCGAAACCCAATCGAACATGCTTTCATTGATTGGCGTATTATCAAAGAAGTTGTGTAGCAGGGTCGTGTAATTGAATTAATCCCTCCCCTATTGTAACAATGGTGATGAAGATCAAAGAAGTTAGGCGTTTCTGTGAATGGTATATGAATGGTTATAAAGCACTAGAATTAATAGTTTCCGAGACTGTGTAAGATCCTGTATTATCGCTCACGGTAGACCGTGCATTATACATGTACATGTGTAGGGAGACATGATTTTGGTTCGGTTAATCCGGAGATTCGGATAATAGAAGGCCGGATAATCGAGGTTCTACTGTATCTTCAAAAGTATTAAAGTTAGGGAAATCTTTTCAAATATGTTGTCCATCTACTTTTTGGTAAGCTATGACATAGTAAAGTTTCAGACCTGTTGCACATTGGATAGCTGAGTAATAGCTACTTTGAAATTCTGACTGTTGAGTAAAGCCATTGTAACTCCAAAACTATTGCAGTTGGAGTATTTTCCTAAAATATGTTGTTCAGCTACTTTGTTCTTAGCTATAAGATGGTACATAGTTTGGGGTTCTATTGCATGCCATAAGTGAGTAATAGCTATTTTCTCATTTGTAGCTAAATAACAGAAGAAGTAAATGTCAAATATCTTCAAAAGTATTGAAGTTAGGGAAATCTTTTCAAATATGTTGTCCATCTACTTTTTGGTAAGCTATAACATAGTAAAGTTTCAGACCTGTTGCACCTTGGATAGCTGAGTTATAGCTACTTTGAAATTCTGACTGTTGAGTAAAGCCATTGTAACTCCAAAACTATTGCAGTTAGAGTATTTTCCTAAAATATGTTGTTCAGCTACTTTGTCCTTAGCTATAAGATGGTACATAGTTTGGGGTTTTATTGCATGCCATAAGTGAGTAATAGCTATTTTGTTATTTGTAGCAAAATCATGACATAAGTAAATGTCAAATATCTTCAAAAGTATTAAAGTTAGGGAATTATTTTCAAATATGTTATCCATCTACTTTTTCATAAGCTATCACATAGTAAAGTTTCAGACCTGTTGCACATTGGATAGCTGAGTAATAGCTACTTTGAAATTCTACAGTTGAGTAAATCCATTGTAACTCCAAAACTATTACAGTTACAGCTTTTTCTTCAAATATGTTGTTCAGCTACTTTGTTCTTAGCTATAAGCTGGCATGTAGTTTGGGGTTCTATTGCATGCCACAAGTGAATAATAGCTATTTTCTTATTAGTAGCAAAATAATGACATAAGTAAATGTCAAAAATCTTCAGAAGTATTAAAGTTACGGAATTCTTTTCAAATATGTCATTCATCTACTTTTTTGTAAGCTATCACATAGTAAAGTTTCAGACCTGTTGCACATTGCATAGCTAAGTAATAGCTACTTTGAAATTGTGACTGTTGAGTAAATCCATTGTAACTCAAAAACTATTGCAGTTACAGCTTTTTCTTCAAATATGTTGTTCAGCTACTTTGTCCTTAACTATAAGATGGTATATATTTTGGGGTTGTATTGCATGCCATAAGTGAGTAATAGCTATTTTCTTATTTGTAGCAAAATAACAACATAAGTAAATGTCAGATATCTTCAAAAGTATTAAAGTTAGGGAAATATTTTCAAATATGTTATCTAGTGTTTGATAACCTATCACATAGTAAAGTTTCAGACCTGTTGCACATTGGATAGCCGAGTAATACCTACTTTGAAATTGTGACTGTAGGGTAAATGCATATAATTTGGGGTTCTATTGCATGCCATAAGTGAGTAATAGCTATTTTCTTATTTGTGGCAAAATAATGACATAATTTTTCTCAAATAACTGCTTCATCTACTTTTGGGAGAGCTTTCACATGGTGAAGTTTCAGACCCGTAGCTAATTATTCACCTACTCAAAATGAGTAAATGATAATTATCTCTAAAACTATTGCGGATATCCAATTTTTATCAAATAACTCATTCATCTACTTTTGGAAGAGCTTTCACATGGTGAAGTTCCAGACCCGTAGCTAATTACTCACCTACTCAAAATGAGTAAATGTGAATTATCCCTAAAAGTATTGGGGATATCCAATTTTTCTTAAATAACTCATTCACCTACTTTTGGAAGAGCTTTCACTTGGTGAAGTTTCAGACCCGTAGCTAATTATTCACCTACTCAAAATGAGTAAATGCTAATTATCTCTAAAAGTATTGTGGATATCCAATTTTTATCAAATTACTCGTTCATCTACTTTTGGGAGAGCTTTCACATGGTGAAGTTCCAGACCCGTAGCTAATTACTCACCTACTCAAAATGAGTAAATGTGAATTATCTGTAAAAGTATTGCAGATATCCAATTTTTCTCAAATAACTCATTCACCTACTTTTGGGAGAGCTTTTACTTGCTGAGGTTTCAGACCCGTAGCTAATTATTCACCTACTCAAAATGAGTAAATGTGAATTATCTCTAAAAGTATTGTGGATATCCAATTTTTATCAAATAACTCATTCATCTACTTTTGGGAGAGCTTTCACATGGTGAAGTTCCAGACCCGTAGCTAATTACTCACCTACTCAAAATGAGTAAATGTGAATTATCTCTAAAAGTATTGGGGATATCCAATTTTTCTTAAATAACTCATTCACCTACTTTTGGAAGAGCTTTCACTTGGTGAAGTTTCAGACCCGTAGCTAATTATTCACCTACTCAAAATGAGTAAATGCTAATTATCTCTAAAAGTATTGTGGATATCCAATTTTTATCAAATTACTTGTTCATCTACTTTTGGGAGAGCTTTCACATGGTGAAGTTCCAGACCCGTAGCTAATTACTCACCTACTCAAAATGAGTAAATGTGAATTATCTGTAAAAGTATTGCAGATATCCAATTTTTCTCAAATAACTCATTCACCTACTTTTGGAAGAGCTTTCACTTGGTGAGGTTTCAGACCCGTAGCTAATTATTCACCTACTCAAAATGAGTAAATGTGATTTATCTCTAAAAGTATTGCGGATATCCAATTTTTATCAAATAACTCATTCACCTACTTTTGGGAGGGCTTCACATGGTGAAGTTCCAGACCCGTAGCTAATTACTCACCTACTGAAAATGAGTAAATGTGAATTATCTCTAAAAGTATTGCAGATAGCCAATTTTTATCAAATAACTCATTCACCTACTTTTGGGAGAGCTTTCACTTGGTGAATTTTCAGAGCCATAGCTAATTATTCACCTCCTCAAAATGAGTAAATGCTAATTATCTCTAAAAGTATTGCGGGTATCCAATTTTTATCAAATTACTCGTTCATCTACTTTTGGGAGAGCTTTCACATGGTGAAGTTCCAGACCCGTAGCTAATTACTCACCTAATCAAAATGAGTAATGTGAATTATCTGTAAAAGTATTGCAGATAGCCAATTTTTCTCAACTCATTCACCTACTTTTGGGAGAGCTTTCACTTGGTGAAGTTTCACACCCGTAGTTAACTATTCACCTACTTAAAATGAGTAAATGTGAATTATCTCTACAAGTATTGCAGATAGCCAGTATTTCTGAAATAACTCATTCACATACATTTTGGAGAGCTTTCAATTAGTGAATTTTCAGATCCGTAGCTAATTACTCACCTACTCAAAATAAATAACTGCCTATTATCACTAAAAGTATTGCAGATAGCCAATATTTCTCAAATAACTCATTCACCTACATTTTGGAGAGCTTTCACATGCTAAATTTTTTTAATGAATTTTTAAAATAATTTTTAATGCATTAAAATTCATGAAATCATGCACTAAATCAAATATAACTTGAAAAGTATTACATTTAGAGCACCTTGTTAAAATATGTTATCTTTAGCACATCTCATTTATATGGCGGGAGATAAATGCATGCGGCAGAATGCTTGTTTGTTTGACAAATGAGTAATATGCTGTAGATGCGCAGACAACAATTTTATATTAACAGTGACTGCGTGATAAACCAGCAGACCAATAAATTAATTGGGGTTTCCACGACTATAAACCAGCAGACGAAACCGTTAAAAAAGACTCGTTCGAGTAGACCATCACAAAAGCAAAAACAATAGTTTCTAGGACATCCGGGACTTTACAGAAAGCCAGACGTAGTGCTAGACATGCTTTTTACTTTATAAAATATAACTTAATAAAGGCATTAAAAATCTTCAAAATGGCAGAGTTTATAATATACACCTTAATGTACAGATATGTGAAGAAATATTATGCAGAATTTAATATTTAAGGGCTTAAACGGCCAATTTAAAATCTTGGCCGCAGCTCAGTACATAACTCGAATCAAAGATTCGACTAATAAAAAACTAGACCAAGGACGCCAGATGCAAGATGTATCTCCTTGTCTTACTCCACTTGTTGTTTGGAATAATCAGTGGAATTCCGATTAAGTTTAACTTGGGCATTTATCTGTGTGTAGAAGTTTTTGATTGAGGAAAATATTTTCCCAGTGATACCATACTCTCAGATTGTTAAGCAATATTTCACAATTTACCCAATCAAAAGCTTTTTAGAAGTCAATAAAAAGCAACAAATGTAGTTTGTTCCATGCCTAGTCTATTTCTTACAATGCTTGTTAATTTGTATATGTGATGTATGTGTTCTAGGGAAAAAGTGTAAAATTTCCCATTCCCCTTCTCATGACCCTCCCAGGTATCATACCCCACTGTGAGTTCCAGTGCTGTCAGTTGTCAGGTTGTGTTTTCTGTCATTTGATAACACATATATGTTAGTGTACTTGTAGTAAACTGTCTTTCCAACTATTTTAATGAGTTGTCAGTGTTGTGTGTACATACACTGGGAATAAGGAAAATATTCAACTTTGGCTTGTTTTTGATTGTAAAGGATTATTGGAAAAAAGAAACAAATTAAAAAAAAACCTGCATCAGTCAATATCCAGAGTATATTTTAGTAACCTTGAAGCTATTTCTCATTTTTGTGGTAGACCTCTAAATCATGTAACCCCTTTTAAGAATAAGCGAGTTACAAGTACTTTAAGGTTTCGCTATCCTTGTTTCACCCTAAAGTATAGGTATGAAGTGAAGCACTTCAAATGGTGTCACTTCCTATCTCTTTCCCCTTGTGTGTTTAACTAATAATATTCGATAAATATTTCAATAATGTGCTGTAATAACATATGAAAATAGGTCTAAAATAGTGATATGGAGAGTGGAGTAGTGGACAAATCCATACGGAAAAACACTTTTTCAGTACCATGGCCCCTCTCAAAATTGTGATTTTTACATCCCTTTCAAAAGCCAGGACTGTCAGTTTTGGGAATTGAACCCACCCAGAGTTGTGACCAAGCAAAAAGGCACACTACTGTACATTTACCATGGTTTTTGTTGTAAATGTATTGGGAAGGGTTGGATGTAACTGAATATGTAGCTGATTTAATTGAATTTTGAAATGTTTTTTTTTTAAGTTTAAGGATAATTTTGTTTGAAAAGATTTAAATTTGCAACTGAAGGAAATTGCATGACTTGTAACTTATCAAGACATTTTTTTTCTCATGTAGTTTACCCTTTTCTCATGACATTAGAAAATATGTCCAATTAGTACATAAAATTGTAAACTTTACAAAACTCTTTAAAATTTGAGACTTCCAGAAAAGTCTCAAATTGGATTGGGGTCACTTATTTTAAGCAAATAAATAAATAAATAAATAAATAAAAGAAAATAAATAAAAGAAAATAGGATTCAGGCTTTACAGAAATATTTCACTTGGGTATGTGTTCATTTTTTACCTGTATGTTTACTCAACTACCACCATTCTCAAAGACTTTTTTCCATGACTATGTAAATCAAGTGTGTGCAGTGGGGTAAAGGGGTCATTATAATGTCAGAGATACATGCTGGACTGATAAACCCCACTGAGATGTTGTACACACCTACAAGAGAGAGCCTAGATAAATTAAGGGACACACTGAAATTACACAAGCAACATATATTTATCTTTCTCAGTGGCAAGATAGGTCAGACTCTTCCTCCACTGTGACCTCAATTAAGATAAGACTGAAAGTCAGATAATGGGTTTACATTATACAAGAAGGAGTAGTGAAGTGTGGTGGATTAGAAATCATATGTTTTGATACAGTTGAGTGTTCAAGGTGTCTTGTGTGTTTTGCTCACATTTTTTGGAAATAATTTAAATATATTTTTATTACGGAAGCTCTGAAAAATTAGACTACTATAATGGATTAGTGCTTAAAAGTCAGTGGCCATCAGGTAATTGTGACTTCAAATGAAATATCAGATCAAGTTGAGGACATAAAGCCTTCAAACAACAAACCAAGATTTATGAAAATAAGATTTATTTACAGGGTTTTATGTAATCATTTGTAGAAAATATTAAGATAGTTTACATTTCATTTGAAACAAATTTGGTGTATTTTATGAAGTAAAATACTAAAATGTCCAGCTAGGTTTGGTTTATTAAATCTTGCAGATCAAAATATAAAATAAGTAAAAATAAAATAAGCGAAAGCATTTTAGATTTAACTAAGAAAATATTGATTTAAAAAAAAAAAATATGCATATTTGCTAATCAATTCAGCGAATGCATCCCTTTACTCAAAATCTTAGTAAATATGCAAATTTACTGGTTTCACCTATTTACTGTAAAATACATGTATTGCTGTTAAGATCAATTTCCAATATTAAGATGTTAAATCTTTAACTTTTTGGTACAAACTAAACATAAAAAAGTGACTGAGATTGTTCAAAGTGTTGTATGTGTGATTTACACTGATTACATAAAAGTGTGAAAAGATACAGCATAAACCAGAGGATAGCTGATTTTTCATATACATTTTTCATACATTTTCATATCCTTTATTATGTTTTTCCATGAGCCCTTATTTTGATCAGCATGTATATTTTCCTTGTTGAGTGGAGTTTATCAAAAAGTTAACTTTTCCTACATATTCTTAATATTTAGGGCTAAGAATTGATTTTTAAAGCTTATATTATAATGCTGAGTGTAATTCTTAAAAGCCTTTTCTTTGTAAATAAAAAAATAGTATCAGAGATGCCTGTACCCCATAGCCTGGGGAAATAGTTTTCAACACCATGAGATACAGGAGTAATAATACAGTGCAAAAATCTGGATACTTTCAGAGCAGTGTCAGTTACATAAACTTCCAAATAATGTTTAAGTAGAGAAAACAACATCTAAGAAAAAGAAAATGTATGTAAAGACAAACCGTTTTAGAGTTAGAGTCCGGAAACAGAAATGTTGACGAACAAACGAACAGACAAAATTACACCAATTTCAAAGGAAACCTAGTTATGATGGCGATCTATCTGTCAAGTTTGAATGTGATTGGACACAGCATTTTCAAGTTAGAGTCCAGAAACAGAAATGTTGACGAACAGATAAATGGACAAAAATCAGACAAATGAAGGCACAGAATTCATTGACAAACAAACAAACGGACAAAATTACACCAATTTCAAAAAGGAACCTAGCTATGATGGTGATCTATCTCCCTGTCAAGTTTGCATTTGATTGGACACAGTGTTTTCGAGTTAGAGTCTGGAAATAGAAAATGTTGATGAACAAATAAATGGACAAAAAACAGACAAACGAATGGACAGAATTACACCAATTTCGAAATTAACCTAGCTATGGTGGTGATGTATCTCCCTGATAAGTTTGAATTCGATTGGACAAACCGTTTTCAAGTTAGAGTCCGGCAATGGAAATTTTGACTGACAGACAGACAAAAAATGGACAAACGAACAGACAGAATTACACTAATTTTGAAAGGAACCTAGCTATGATGGTGATCTATCTCAATGTCAAGTTTGAATTCCATTGGACAAACCATTTTCGAGTTAGAGTCCGGAAACGGAAATTTTGATGGACAGTCAAAAAACAGACAGACAAACAAACAAACAGATGGAAATACACCAATTTTGAAAGGAATCTAGCTATGATGGTGATCTATGTCCCTGTCAAGTTTGAATTCGATTGGACAAACCGTTTTCGAGTTAGAGTCCGAATAGGAAATGTGGACGGACAAACAGACAAACAAACAGATGGAATTACACCAATTTCGAAAGAAACCTAGCTATGATGGTGATCTCTGTCCCTGTCAAGTTTGAATTCGATTGGACAAACCGTTTTCGAGTAAGAGTCCAGAAACAAAAAATGTGGACAGATGTTGGACACATCCATCTGATAGGCGGGGTGGTTACACACAACCCGCCTTAAAACAGGAAATTTACAGTTTCTGCGTTTAGGGCACACCCTATTTACAAAAACAGGAAATTCACAGTTTCTGTGTTTAGGGTGCACCCTATTTACAAAAAGAGTAAATTTGCAGTATCTGTGTCTAGGGCACACACTATTTACAAAAAGGTGAAATTTGCTGTTTTCGTGTTTAGGGTGCACCCTATTTACAAAAAGAGTATATTTGCAGTATCTGTGTTTAGGGCACACCCTATTTACAAAAAGAGTAAATTTGCAGTATCTGTGTCTAGGGCACACACTATTTACAAAAAGGTGAAATTTGCTGTTTTCGTGTTTAGGGTGCACCCTATTTACAAAAAGAGTAAATTTGCAGTATCTGTGTTTAGGGCACACCCTATTTACAAAAAGTGGAAATTTGCAGTTTCTGTGTCTAGGGCACACCCTATTTACAAAAAGTGGAAATTTGCTGTTTTCGTGTTTAGGGCATACCCTATTTACAAAAAGATCAAATTTGCAGTTTCTGTGTTTAGGGCACACCCTATTTACAAAAAGAGGAAATTCACAGTTTCCATGTTTAGGGCACACCCTATTTACAAAAACTGGAAATTTGCAGTTTCTGTGTCTAGGGCACACCCTATTTACAAAAAGATGAAATTTGCTGTTTTCGTGTTTAGGGTGCACCCTATTTACAAAAAGAGTAAATTTGCAGTTTCTGTGTTTAGGGCATACCCTATTTACAAAAAGAGGAAATTCACAGTTTCCGTGTTTAGGGTGCACCCTATTTACAAAAAGATTAAATTTGCCATTTTTGTGTTTAGGGCACACCCTATTTACAAAAAGATGAAAATTGCAGTTTCCGTGTTTAGGGCACACCCTATTTGCAAAAAGGTGAAATTAGCAGTTTCTGTGTTTAGGGTGCACCCTATTTACAAAAAGAGGAAATTTGCAGTTTTCGTGAATAGGGCACACCCTATTTACAAAAAGAGGAAATTTGCAGTTTCCGTGTTTAGGGTGCACCCTATTTAGAAAAAGATGAAATTTGCAGTTTTCGTGATTAGGGCACACCCTATTTACAAAAAGATTAAATTGGCCATTTTCGTGTTTAGGGTGCACCCTTTTTCCAGGTGGATATTTGCTGTTTTTCTGATGGCTTATTGAGTTTTTTCACTTACGTGATTTTGACAAATGTCTCAAATGGTGCAAATTTTTGCATGAAACTGCCATATTTCATGAAAGAAATTTCCATATTTGCACCAAAACCCTGCATATTGCGAAATTTAAGGTCTAAAAGGGAAAGGTCTGGATTTTCCCTTTTAAATCTGACAGTGCTTGTGTGTAATCTTAGTATGTAACAGATTTTAAGTCTGAAGCTTTAATTTTGAAGGTCAAATTGAGGTCTCTAAAAGGCTCCCAAAGACCCAATATTTGGACTTTTTGCTACTTTTAAGCCCTGTGACTGTCAAACTATGTGACTGATAGAGCTCAAATCCTATCTGGGAAGATATTAGTATGTTATTTATATATGTGCCAAAAATTAAGGCTTTAAGAAGACATTTAACCTGTGTATGAGGACCATAAATCCCCACCCGAGTGACCATTTTTAGACATTTTTCACATATTTTGCCCTGTAACTTGGAAATGGTAAGTCTAAGAAGTTTCAAACTGTATTAGATGCATATTCTATGTGTAATCTTAGTATGTGACAAATTTTAAGTCTGAAGCTTTAATTTGAAGGCCACATTTAGGTCTCTAGAAGGCCCCATAAAGACCCAGTATTTGGACTTTTTGCCAATTTTAAGGCCTGTGACTGTTAAACTATGTGACTGATAGAGCTGAAATCTCATCTGGGAATACATTATTATGTTCTTTTTACATGTGCCAAAAATCAAGGCTTCAAGTAGACATTTAACCTGTGTATGAGGACCTTAAACACCCACCTGAGTGACCCTTTTAAGACATTTTTCACATATTTTGCTCTGTAACTTGGAAATGGTAAGTCTGAGAAGTTTCAAACTTTATTAGATACATATTCTATGTGTAATCTTAGTATGTAACAAATTTTAAGTCTGAAGCTTTAATTTGAAAGCCACATCGAGATCTCTAAAAGGCCCACAGAGACCCAATATTTGGACTTTTTGCCACCTTTAAGCCCTGTGACTGTTAAACTATGTGATTGATGGAGCTGAAATCCCATCTGGGAATGCATTATTATGTCCTTTTTACATATGGCGAAAATCAACGTTTTTAGTAGACATTTAACCTGTGTATGAGGGCCATAGACACTCGCCCAAGTGCCTTTTTGGACATTTTTTCCGTATTTTGCCCTGTTATTTGGAAATGCTTAGTGTGACAAGTCTTAAACTGTATTATATATAATTTTTGTTTGTTATGTATGTCCCCCAAAAAGTTTCAGATCTGTAGTTTAATTGCTAAGGTCTCTTTAACAATTGTAAAATGCCCACAGAAACCCAATTTATGGACATTATGCCACTTTAAAGCCCAGTAACTGTCAAACTATGTGGGTTATAGAGCTGAAATCTTTGAATATTTAAAAGGAAATGCCTGTCTATTTAAATTTTGAATATTAATAATGTTATGGCTATCTTAGTCTTTTAAGAACTTATTTTTGTGTGTTATACCTCTGCTTGCTGAGTTTTTAACTTTTTAAAATGAAACTGGTTAAACGCCGGTTAAACATATTCAAGTAGACAAAATGGACACTTTAAGTGAGCTTTAAGTCCCAATATTAATGAAATTATATCCGTATGTAGTAAAACTAGGGGATTTTTAACCCTCAACTAGCCCAGTTTTATTCAACTTGCCTCAGTTAATTTTGACACAGCTCCTACAGTTATGAACTCATTTCAGTTGATAATCACATACTTAAAATTCTCAATTCTTTTTGTATTTGAGTACCCCTTTTATATAGATTGTTTGTTTACCATTTATGCTGTAGCACTCCATCTCTTTGAGAGAACATGTAAACTGTGTAAAAAAGATGTAGAAGATGAGATACATTTTGTTTGTGTTTGTCCAGCTTTAGAGCTGATTCGTATGAAATATTTCAAAATTTTAAATATAGATAAATCTGAATTATTAATAGATCAATTATCAAGGGTATTAACTCATATGAATGTCAATATGGTTATTAATTTTATTTTTGATTTGTGGCAAGAAAGAAAAAGTAAATTATATTGTTAATTTTTATGTATTGAATTGCTGTCTTTATTTACTGTATCTTACCTCAAAATATGTTTGCTCTGTTTGTTATTAACTCTCTATTTAAAGTGACTTATAAGCCCATATAGGGCTGGGTATTACTTCAATAGTTTTTGTATAATCCTTGTCAACATAATACATGTCACTATAATAAACTAATATTCCCCCCACCCACCTCTGGGACCTCCAGCTATATTGAGTGACACTAAATAAGCAAAGGTATTTAATGATATCAGATGAGAAACAAAGACCTCAATGGGGTTGCAGATCTTGTGTAATAGTGAGAGAGGTGTGGAGAAGGGGAGAGGGGTGGGGGTGGGAGGTGGTGGGCTTCATTACATATAACACAAAGGGGAGTCAGAACTGAGATTGTGTCACATATTTAGGTTGCATATAGATGGACCACATATATAGGTATAGAGGAAATGAATAACTGAAAACAATTTGCAAATTCTAAAAATAATATAATAAAATAATAATATAAATAATTTTTTTTTAAATAATATTTTATTTGTGAACAAATATAGAAACAGATATGCGCTTTTGGGATTATGAATTTTAGAATGGACATTGAATCATCAATCATTTAAATACTTTGAAGGAAGATTGAAAAGTATGATGAGTTGAGTTAAAAATAATATTTTATTTGTCAACAAATATAGAAACAGATATGCTCTTTTGGGATTATTATTTTAGAATGGACATTCAATCATCAATCATTTAAATACTTTGAAAATAGGTTTAGAGTTATCATTGCAGGAAGATTGAAAATATAATTTGAGTTATGTATTCGGCGTCTGGGGATACACCATCTTCCTTGGAAGATATAAACAGAGTAGATTGATGTGCTGAAGTTCATATAATAATGGGTAATTATGTTTTTAAAAATTCCCGATCAAAACCTGTGGCGTGAGTGATGACCTGTCTGGGGATATGTTGGCGCCGAGTTGGCCCAATCTAGTTGTCTTTTCTATCTTTATATATTATGAGTAATTTTGAAAGAAATGTATGTGTGCATGTAACTGGGTTTTCCTAGTTTTAGAGGAAAAGGTGCTCATGCAAACGCAACTGTGTACGCATACAATTACACCACAGAGCAATGACAATATGTCAGGGTGACTGGTAAGTCAGGTAACATGAAAGTACATAAGCCTTTGGAGACATTATGGTTTCGAACTATCTGAGATGCCTAGATGAGCAAGCAAATCTGAAAAGGTGAGTTTGGTCTGCCTTACACTTGCGTACCAAATTACCCAATTATGTTTACAGTATTCATCAGTGAAACATGGAACACAGTGTGACATCATCTGGGAATAGAAACAGCCATTGTGATTGTGGGGAATGCATATCTATAGAAAAGAAGAACCACAAGTATATATCTGTTGAACTAAGTGCAGGTCTTTTTACAGCACAAATTAACAAAGATACAGAAATATATGAGGAAGTACATTTAGAAGACGTTATATAGTTCCGGCATGCATATGATGGAAGGATTTTTTGGAAGGGATGTGGATGGGTGGGGCATGGGTTTTGTTTAGAATTTATAATAAAAATTTGCATAAGTGGTTTTCATTAAATATTAGTGTTGATATAAGTGTTGATGTAACTGTTAAATCAATAAATCCCACCGCCCTTCAATATCCCACTTCAGAGTGAGCAGTTTCTAATTTATACACGTTTTTACATGCAGCCCTATTCTGTAAAAAGATCGTGTGTGTATGGATGCTTCAACAGGCATCATCACATAAAGTATGAGAGAAACAACGTAATTTACTCTGTCCCCCCCAAAAAAGAAAAAACTCACATAACAGCCAGAGGGACTTTTTGTCATTTTATTACTTAGGTAGACAGTGGCCCCAGATTAGCCAAACATTGTTGTGCAACTGCCTTTACTAATGTTACACCATCCAAGTTTCATTTATTAATTTTTGTTGCGAGTGTCACTTTAGAAACAAAAAAAAACGAGAATGGAGAACTGTTATGTGATCTATGTGCAATGAACAACCTGATTATTGGAGGTACAATATTTGAGCACAGGGATATCCACAAATTAACATGGAATTCTCCAAACAGAAAGGACAAGAACCAAATTGACCATATCATCATAAATGGGCGTGGGAAACATTCACTAATAGATGTAGTGGTACGCCCTGGTGCTGACTGCATTAGTGACCATCATCTAATTGTTGCCAAGGTAAAACTCAAATTGAAGGAACAAAAAGACACCAGAAATGGTGCGAGAAAAATCAACATTGACCGCCTTCAGAAAAAAGAAGTTAAGGAAAGGTTCAAAATAGAACCGAGTAACAGATTTGCTGTCCTACAAGGTAACATAACAGAGATAAACAACAATGGACTAACTGTAGAAAAGAAATGGGAGAACATAAAGTCAGCCTACAATGAAACAGCATAGAAAGTACTACGCTACAAAGATAAACACCGAAAAAAATGGATAGGGATGATACACGGAAGAAAATAGAAGAAAGGAGGAAGATCAAAGTAGAAATGAACGATGCAAGATCTGAAAGCTTAAAAGAGCAACTACAAATAAAGTACAGCTTAAAAAAGAAGTAAATAAGTATGCCATAGTAGATTGCCAAATGTACTACGACAAGCTGGCAGCAGAAGCCGAAGAAGCTGCACTTCATAGAGAAATAGGAACACTATATAGGATAACAAAAGAAAAAGTGCGGAAAAGGAATAGTCATGAAAGACCAATAAAGTCAAAAACAGGAGAAAAACTAACAACAGAAAGATAACAAATGGACAGGTGGACAGAATACTTCAAAGAAACTCTCAACATCGACAATGTCATAGGAGGCCCTAAATTTCTCACACCAAAAATGGGTGAGGGGATGAACATGAATCTTGAAGAAATCTCTATGGCTGAAATAAAAAGTGCCCTAAAATAACTCGATGAACTCACAGCACAAGTTCTTAAAGTTGACATAGAGACAACAGCATTTTTCACAATTTGTTTCAACATATTTGGAGAGATGAAACTATACCCGATGACTGGGCTAAAGGAATTATAATTCAATTAAATAAGAAAGTAAATCTAAGTGATTACATCAATTGGAGAGGCATCACACTATTATCAGTTCCAAGCACAATATTTTTGTGATTGATATTAAAAAGAATAGACAGTGCAATAGACACAAAGCTAAGAGATGAACAAGCAGGCTTTAGACCAAACAGAGGCTGTATAGACCACATTTTCACCATCAGAAACATTATTGAACAAAGCATTGAATGGCAGAGTAAGACCATATTGAATTTTATTGACTTTCGGAAAGCTTTTGACAGTATTAATAGAGACTGTTTGTGGAAAACACTTGAGGCCTACCAGAGACCTCCTAAGGTATACATAGTCAATATCATGAAAACCTTTTACAACAAATACGAATGCCACATAATTAACAATGAGCAGTCAGAATGGTTCAATGTAAATTCTGGGGTGAGACTGCGATGCAGAATATCGCCACTCCTTTTCATCTTCGCAATTGACTGTTGCATGAGAACTACCATTGGGAATGCCAGAACTGGAATTAGACAGACCTTAACGTCAAGTCTCTAAGACCTAGAGTTTGACAATGATATTTGTTTAATTTCAAATAACAGAAGCCATATGCAGAGCAAAACAACCAAACTATACAAAACATCTAAAAAATAGGCCTCTGCATAAACACCGAGAAATTCAAAGTTATGTCCGTCAACTCATCAAAGGATCCAACACTAGCTATTAACAATGATGAAAGATTGGAAGAAGTTGAAGACTTTAACTACCTGGGCAGCACTGTCAGCACAGATAATGGAACATCGAAAAGAAATAAGCTCCCGAATACCAAAAGCAAGTTACCTTCTGCCAACAAAAAATGTATGGAAGAACAGCAAAATCAATATTAACACACAAATAAAAATCTACAAGAGTAACGTTAAAGCAGTTTTATTGTATGGAGCAGAGACATGGCGAATTACCAAAGAAGGCATGAATAAACATTCAGCCTTTCACAATAGCTGTCTGAGAATAATCTGCAAAATATACTGGCCCATGAAAATTAGCAATAAGGATTTACACCAAAAACATCGGAAACAACTATACAGGCAGAAATATTTAAAAGAAGATGGAGATGGATTGTGCATATCCTGAGAAAAGAGCCAGGAAACATTGGAAAGACAGCATTAAGATGGACAACAGAATGAAAAAGAAAACAAGGACACCCTAAAGAGACATATAGATGCACTATAGAAAAATTAAGAGTTGCACATGGGAGGAGGCAGAGAAAATTGCTAAGAACCTAGATGAGTGGAAAAGTTAGGTCCTGGCCTTATGTGATTCAAATCACGAAGAGGATAAGTAAGTAAGTACATCACTTCAAGTACAGGACATGTAGACCTCATCTATAAAGGCCGCTTTGTTAAAAAAATATGCACTTGCAGACAACATGTTCAGTCATATCTCCCACTGCTTTCTCTTGGGTTAACAGACGAAGGGGAGGCAGGGTGAGTGAGGAATGCACACACCAAAAAATTGGCTTCACCAAATAAATGTATAAGCTCATCAAACACTATCTGTCAGTAAAACCCACAATCTGTAAGAGTACATTATGTAGATTGAAACTTTATTATGTAAATTGAAAGCTTTCCTGGCTAACAAAGGAACTTGGGTCTTAAGAAAAGATATATATATAGCTTCGCAGAAAGGCTTTTTGGAAAACAAAAATAATAAAAGTACAGTGTGTTGTAAATGTAAATACACAACGATGAATGGTGCTGAAGGATGTGTGGTCCCACATGACGTCACATCTGTTTCTCGTCACAAAAGCAGAAAATGTAGCCTACAGGCTATAAACAGAAAAGTGTGCTTTTTGAAGCACTTTTTGGGGTTATGAAATAAGTTTCCCACAATAAATGCACAAAATGATTTTATGTTAACTAGTACATATATAAAATATTTTCTGGGGTATGTGGTTAAAAGTGTGATATCTGACCTTGAAGAGAGAACAAGCAATACACATAATGTTATTGCATAAAATAGCCAAATTTCGGTGTCTCTTTGAGATGCATAAGAATATTAGGCTATTGAAGAAAATACCAGTCTTTTACAAGTCAGGAGTATTTCTTGAGTAAATTAAAAAATCACAGATGTACAATTTCTGAATATATTTCTCTAATTAATGTTGCTAGGATTGACCATTTGTTTGATCACAGAAGTGTGGTGTGATTTGGGTAGGAAATGTCACACAATTCCAAAATAGTGCCAAAAACATTTACCATACTAGGAGTTTGAAACCATTTGAGATCAAAAATGCTTACAAAGAATAGAGATATGGGTTGTTTTGGGGTTTTGAATGAAACACAATAAAAAATGTGTACAAATTATATATTTTTCTTACATTTTGCTATTTTTTATTGATGCATGGACAAATAATACAATACACTCAAGAACAGAAAAACCAAAAATATACAAGAAAGTAACAATTACATATATATTACAGTCTTAGTTAGTTAGAAAATCAGGTGAAAACCCAAACTGACAAAGGAACATCAAACATTCACAATTAGGATACTTCACAAAATTCAATGGAACAGTTCTTGAGACAACGGAGGTTTCCCGAACACACAGTTCACTAAGTAGTATTTATTAAATTCTGGGAACATATCTATGCAAACATCTGGCAATCTTTGTCCTGCAAAGTCCAAGTAAGCCCAGAACATCCATGCGTACCCACATATAATAATGTGACACACCTTCAAAAGACAAACAAATGAAAAGTAACAAAAGTACAAAGTACATTTCACTACAATTTTAACAAGTCATAGTCCTGTAGTAATAATTTTGTTTATAGATTGTTAAAGACTTTTTTTGTCTTTATTAGTCGTAAGAATTCTTGTTAAGAAACTTGCATCCAGGACATAATTTTTCTAGAGAGACTTTTCTTAAGGTGTTTTAAGAGTAAGAGGAACAAAGAAATTTGTGAGAACAAATACAACAAAAAAACCCACTGAAACATATAACAGATTACAAACTGTAAACATATTAAGTTAGAACATGTCTACTACAAATGCAACTGGATGACGTACCTCTAAGTAATAAAGGCCAAAAACCTCTTCAGTAAGGAGTCAGCTCTGCCGGCAACACACCCAACACGAGCAGCGGCAAAGTAGGGGAAACTATATCAAAATAAAAAAGTAAAGTATGCACTGATCACAAGTATGGAATAATACTTCACACCCAGGTCATTCAGTGATAGATAGTATACTTAGTCTAAATCTACAGTCACATTTCCATTAAGGGAATAAAGAAATTTAGTTACGTATTTTGTTGTTTTACTGATTTTTGTTACATAATTTGAAGGGTGCCATACATTTTTTGCTAATGAAGTAAAGAACCCCAAAATAACAAACTAATCTTATGATTAATGTAAACACATGTACTTAAATATATCATGCACACCATCCAAAATGAATTTGTCGACCTACCCTCAAGGAGGAAATTCAGCACAATCCCTTCAGGGAGGAGCCAGCTCAACAGGTGATCACACCCCACAAGCAGCGACAAAGCAGGGGAAACTATATCAAAATAAAAAAGTAAAGTGTGCACTGATCACAAGTATGGAATAATACTTCACACCCAGGTCATTCAGTGATAGATAGTATACTTAGTCTAAATCTACAGTCACATTTCCATTAAGGGAATAAAGAAATTTAGTTACGTATTTTGTTGTTTTACTGATTTCTGTTACATATTTTGAAGGGTGCCATACATTTTTTGCTAATGAAGTAAAGAACCCCAAAATAACAAACTAATCTTATGATTAATGTAAACACATGTACTTAAATATATCATGCACACCATCCAAAATGAATTTGTCGACCTACCCTCAAGGAGGAAATTCAGCACAATCCCTTCAGGGAGGAGCCAGCTCAACAGGTGATCACACCCCACAAGCAGCGACAAAGCAGGGGAAACTATATCAAAATAAAAAAGTAAAGTGTGCACTGATCACAAGTATGGAATAATACTTCACACCCAGGTCATTCAGTGATAGATAGTATACTTAGTCTAAATCTACAGTCACATTTCCATTAAGGGAATACAGAAATTTAGTTACGTATTTTGTTGTTTTACTGATTTCTGTTACATATTTTGAAGGGTGCCATACATTTTTTGCTAATGAAGTAAAGAACCCCAAAATAACAAACTAATCTTATGATTAATGTAAACACATGTACTTAAATATATCATGCACACCATCCAAAATGAATTTGTCGACCTACCCTCAAGGAGGAAATTCAGCACAATCCCTTCAGGGAGGAGCCAGCTCAACAGGTGATCACACCCCACAAGCAGCGACAAAGCAGGGGAAACTATATCAAAATAAAAAAGTAAAGTGTGCACTGATCACAAGTATGGAATAATACTTCACACCCAGGTCATTCAGTGATAGATAGTATACTTAGTCTAAATCTACAGTCACATTTCCATTAAGGGAATAAAGAAATTTAGTTACGTATTTTGTTGTTTTACTGATTTCTGTTACATAATTTGAAGGGTGCCATACATTTTTTGCTAATGAAGTAAAGAACCCCAAAATAACAAACTAATCTTATGATTACTGTAAACACATGTACTTAAATATATCATGCACACCATCCAAAATGAATTTGTCGACCTACCCTCAAGGAGGAAATTCAGCACAATCCCTTCAGGGAGGAGCCAGCTCAACAGGTGATCACACCCCACAAGCAGCGACAAAGCAGGGGAAACTATATCAAAATAAAAAAGTAAAGTGTGCACTGATCACAAGTATGGAATAATACTTCACACCCAGGTCATTCAGTGATAGATAGTATACTTAGTCTAAATCTACAGTCACATTTCCATTAAGGGAATAAAGAAATTTAGTTACGTATTTTGTTGTTTTACTGATTTCTGTTACATAATTTGAAGGGTGCCATACATTTTTTGCTAATGAAGTAAAGAACCCCAAAATAACAAACTAATCTTATGATTAATGTAAACACATGTACTTAAATATATCATGCACACCATCCAAAATGAATTTGTCGACCTACCCTCAAGGAGGAAATTCAGCACAATCCCTTCAGGGAGGAGCCAGCTCAACAGGTGATCACACCCCACAAGCAGCGACAAAGCAGGGGTAACTATATCAAAATAAAAAAGTAAAGTGTGCACTGATCACAAGTATGGAATAATACTTCACACCCAGGTCATTCAGTGATAGATAGTATACTTAGTCTAAATCTACAGTCACATTTCCATTAAGGGAATACAGAAATTTAGTTAAGTATTTTGTTGTTTTACTGATTTCTGCTACATATTTTGAAGGGTGCCATACATTTTTTGCTAATAAACTTAGTTCATCCTGTTATTTTTTGTAATGTTTTCAGATTTTAAAACTCACTCATTAGTACACAGTAAGTTTTTGGGGCAGCATTGTGCTATTGCATAGAAATTCTATTAATTTCTAAACATCAGTCCTTTATGATCAAAGGCATTATGGAATCAATATAATAAGCTCTACTTTAATCCACAAACAACTGAACCCTGAGTCGTATTTTTCATGGCCTTTAAATGTCCAATTTTAAACTATGACAGCAATTAAGTAATTTCATTACGTGTGAAATTTGGAAATATAATTATATGTAGCCCCACAAGAGCACTCCGAATCTCCAATGGTGTTAGATTCATTGTTACAATAATTAGAAAACAGATTCAGTTTTGAGAAAACAACAAATAGTGTTTGTTATAAGAAACAAGTGTGTGACTGTCTTTAGATAATAAACTTATTGCAAAAGTTTATTTTTAAGTTCAAAAATATGGCCAAAATAAGTTACATTTTATGCATTATTGATTACTTATTTAAATCTATTTAGTGCATAATTATACACATTCAATGACTTTGACTGTTAAATGTACACATTCAATGGCTGCTTGCTATTGAATATGTACATTCAATATGGCCTGGCCATGCAATGTACACTTTCAATGACTAACACATTGAATGTATATATTCAATAGTTATCTACATTCCCGGCTTTCAAAGCTGTCACTACAAATATATTACACTGTTTTATAGGGTTTTACTTAAAGATTAAAGGGTTGCATGTTGGAAGAAAAAAATACACTTACACTTTATAAAAACCACAAACTTCTGTAGCAGGAGCACAATTTAATCTCTCTACTGTAGTTCTGACACAATTCCCGCACTTCCTGTTTACATAAAAAATGGCGGCAGTGAGGATATTTTGTAACTGAATGTATTTAGGTGGATATCTCTGTTAACTGCGCAATAACTTTATTGATTTTGATGCGGGGCACATCCTGGATACCCAGTGAGGTAAACTAGTACATGTTTTAGGCACAGATATCTACCAATTCATGCCCTTCACAGCGTTTGTGTTTTTTGGATGCTTGTGCAATCTGTCTCTCGCCGATACATACCGTTTATAAAAGATCGGCCGAGAGACAGATTAATCGGTCTACCTAAATTTATCCAAAACAATTACAGTTGCACAATAAATGACCAATGTATATAATCAATTTCATAATTATCTATGATGTGGTAAACCTCTTTTCTATGAAAAAGTATAAATCTTTAAGAAAATAGAGGTTGGGCATGAATAGGTACACGGGCGTGAATTGGTCCACCACCACTAGTAGGAACTTCACCTATCCTTTTTTCATCACCCGTACCCATGTCCGTTATTGCCCGTACCGTGATACCCTAGATATTTTGCTATAAAACAGTGAACTCATCCGTGTCTGTGATTAGGAAGGAAAAAATTCTTTCTTCACGGACACAGACAGCTAGTACACTGTTTTATACCAAAATATCTAGGGTATCACGGATACGGGTAATAACGGACACAGATACGGGTGAAGACAAAAGCACAGGTGTAGTTCCCACTTATCACTAGTGGTGGGATCGCCAGCTTAAATGACAGATCGAACATCGCTTGTTAGAAGCGAGTTGAACCCGAGTCAAACTCGAGTAATTTCCGGGATAAAGTATTTCGTTTGTTAGCGAAAATATTTTACATAACCGTACATGAAGCAAAACTTTGAACTGGAAATGGGCTTTTGCGATATAATTTAAGTTAAATCTTCATTGATTTAAGCAAGAATAAAGTAAAAATACAATATATTTCAGATATTTCTATTGTTTTGGTGAAGTGTCAGCCTTAGATGATGAAAATATATACGTTTTCAAAAACTCGAGTTTCACTTGCGCAGATCGATGTGACCCCCAATTATCGCCCATCGAGTTGTAACTCGAGTTTCCGTCAACTCGTCCCAGCACTACTTATCACAACATAAACCGAGAATGGTGAGTATCCAAACATGTGCAACCAAAATGATCAGAAATATAACAACAAAATTAAACCCGCAAAGTGTCGGATTCAGTGTGATTTCATATTCAGTCTAAAAAATTATAAAAACGTCATCCAAAAATGAGACTGTGAGCATATAGTTTAAGTGATCGAAAATGTGAATATATCGAAAACCCGTACATTGGCTATATTGATATACTGATGGTACACAGTGGCAAGGGACAGAGCTCACTTGTACTTGTTTTCTGTGTAAATATTGAACTGCTTGAAATTATTGCATTAACTTTAAGAATTCCAACTTAAAAAGATTTTGTAGATAGTTGTGCAATGTTAAGGTTTTTTACATTTTAAAAGTAGGTTCAACAATATACATGCCAGCTTGATTGACATTAAATATAAGTGAACAGCACACATACATAACTCAAACAATGCAAATAACACTTTATACTTGTTTTAATATGTGTACAAATATGCCATTCAAAATTTACACAGAAAACAAGTACCTCGCCATGGCATACCGTCGGAAATATCAACAGCAACGCGCGACAGGACAGAAACTCGGTCTGTGTTTTAAGCAGATTTATGTTTTAATATTTTGATGCAAGCTGCCTTAGATTTGCTGAGGTTGTCTAAGTATACAACAGCACAAACCTTGCAAAATACATGTTGTATAGGTAGCTGTGGTGTTTTTGTGTCATTAGAGTTTTCGTGGTATAGTGATTATACCTCTTTATTTCACCGAGGATTTAACACTGGACACTGCCGGAATGTTATATTTTTTATAAATAATGTTTTAATGTAATTTTAATTCATATTTGAGTGTAAATTTAAGTAAAATCGATCGATAAAGTTGTCAGAAATTACAAGTACATAAAATATTTACTACCACGAAAACCCCATGGATCACCATACTTTATTAGGACTCTGTTACAGATCCAATATTAGAACTCTGACTTTCTTGTTAAAAATCTGTTGGTTTATCTGTAATAGAATAAAATATAACTTTTCACCATTGGAAAGAAAATAGGACAGGACAGTCCTATCAGACACCAATGTAAATTGTACTAAAAACCCCTTTAAAAGCATAAATGCACATATCAATACGTAATATTTATGTGTTTTTTGTTGTTGTATGTCTTGATTTCATTACAACACTAATATTCAATAAACTTGCATCCATCACAGTTTATATTTGTGTCCAACAGGACTGTCATGTCCGATTCACTGTCCATGGTTGTAAGTTAATAGGCACTTTTAAAAACTAGTATATATGTTAAATATTGTTACCATCATAACTAACATGATTTGATTCAGTCATTTAGTTACAATAAAAGAAAAAAAAAAAGAACTCTTTGTAATTAAGCGCCCCTGAAGGGGCGCTTAGTTGTTTTCGCTTCAGTTTCCTTGCAGTCGCTGGCGCATTATGGTCTCCCTTGAATATCTCCCTTATTATTGGAAGCTTTGTAACCATATTTGCCAGTTATATATCTTAGGTGTGGGAAAATTTTTTCACATGCTTAAATTTGACCTCTGGTCTTTATCAAGGTCACATGATCAAAAAATAGTTTTTTAGGTACACCCACCCATCATCGCCGCTCAGCAAAATCTACTGACTGCAGAGGCTTGTAATTATATCCCCAGACGAAAGTCGGGGATATATTGGATTCAGGTCCGTTGCGCTGCCGCCGCCGTAGAAATTTCCTTGTGGACGCGATAACTCAAAAACAAATTAATATTTTTTTTTTCAAACTTGGTACACATGTTAAGGGTGCCCAAAGGAAGATCCCTATTTTAAGGTGACCTTAAACTCCCAGTAAAAAAGAACTTATGGCCACCTTAAGGTCAGAAATTGGACTTTTGGCCACTTAGAGCCCTGTAGGTCACAAACTATGATGCTCAGCTGGCTGAAATTTTACCTGATAACACATTAATATGTTCTTAGTACATGTGCCGAAAATCACGACTTTAAGTTGAGGAGAAAATTGTGTTTGAGGCCCATAAATACCCCCACTTAGGGATTTTTTGCTATACTTTTCACATATTTTGCCCTATACTTTGGAAGTGGTAATTCTGATGAGTCTCAAACTGCGCTAGGTATAACTTTGATATGTAATCCTTGTCTGTAGAAAATTTTAAGGCTGTAGGTTTACCCAAAGGGGTCGACTTAAGGTCTCAAAGGTGCCCACAAAGACCCAATTTATGCACTTTTTGCCACTTTCAAGCACTGTAGCTTTCAAACTATGTCTCTCATCTAAGTTAAATATCATCTGGGAATATATCTATGTGTTTTCTTATATGTGCCCCAACATTTAGGCCTTTAATAGACAGTTAACTTGTATATCAGGACCATAAACACCCACCCGAGTGACCCTTATAAGACATTTTTCACATCTTTTTCCCTGTAACTTGGAAATGGTAAGTCGGAGAAGTTTCAAACTGTATTAGATATATATTCTGTGTGTAATCTTAGTATGTAACAGATTTTAAGTCTGAAGCTTTAATTTTGAAGGTCAAATTGAGGTCTCTAAAAGGCTCCCAAAGACCCAATATTTGGACTTTTTGCTACTTTTAAGCCCTGTGACTGTCAAACTATGTGACTGATAGAGCTGAAATCCTATCTGGGAAGATATTAGTATGTTATTTATATATGTGCCAAAAATTAAGGCTTTAAGAAGACATTTAACCTGTGTATGAGGACCATAAATCCCCACCCGAGTGACCATTTTTAGACATTTTTCACATATTTTGCCCTGTAACTTGGAAATGGTAAGTCTAAGAAGTTTCAAACTGTATTAGATGCATATTCTATGTGTAATCTTAGTATGTGACAAATTTTAAGTCTGAAGCTTTAATTTGAAGGCCACATTTAGGTCTCTAGAAGGCCCCATAAAGACCCAGTATTTGGACTTTGCCAATTTTAAGGCCTGTGACTGTTAAACTATGTGACTGATAGAGCTGAAATCTCATCTGGGAATACATTATTATGTTCTTTTTACATGTGCCAAAAATCAAGGCTTCAAGTAGACATTTAACCTGTGTATGAGGACCTTAAACACCCACCTGAGTGACCCTTTTAAGACATTTTTCACATATTTTGCTCTGTAACTTGGAAATGGTAAGTCTGAGAAGTTTCAAACTTTATTAGATACATATTCTATGTGTAATCTTAGTATGTAACAAATTTTAAGTCTGAAGCTTTAATTTGAAAGCCACATCGAGATCTCTAAAAGGCCCACAGAGACCTAATATTTGGACTTTTTACCACCTTTAAGCCTTGTGACTGTTAAACTATCTGATTGATGGAGCTGAAATCCCATCTGGGAATGCATTATTATGTCCTTTTTACATATGCCGAAAATCAAGGTTTTTAGTAGACATTTAACCTGTGTATGAGGGCCATAGACACTCGCCCAAGTGCCTTTTTTGACATTTTTTCCGTATTTTGCCCTGTTATTTGGAAATGCTTAGTGTGACAAGTCTTAAACTGTATTATATATAATTTTTGTTTGTTGTGTATGTCCCCCAAAAAGTTTCAGATCTGTAGTTTAATTGCTAAGGTCTCTTTAACAATTGTAAAATGCCCACAGAAACCCAATTTATGGACATTATGCCACTTTAAAGCCCAGTAACTGTCAAACTGGTTAAACGCCAGTTAAACATATTCAAGTAGACAAAATGGACACTTTAAGTGAGCTTTAAGTCCCAATATTAATGAAATTATATCCGTATGTAGTAAAACTAGGGGATTTTTAACCCTCAACTAGCCCAGTTTTATTCAACTTGCCTCAGTTAATTTTGACACAGCTCCTACAGTTATGAACTCATTTCAGTTGATAATCACATACTTAAAATTCTCAATTCTTTTTGTATTTGAGTACCCCTTTTATATAGATTGTTTGTTTACCATTTATGCTGTAGCACTCCATCTCTTTGTAGTCCCAACCCACATCCCCCACCCGGATTCCCCCCACCCACCTCTGGGACCTCCAGCTATATTGAGTGACACTAAATAAACAAAGGTATTTAATGATATCAGATGAGAAACAAAGAACTCAATGGGGTTGCAGATCTTGTGCAATAGTGAGAGAGGTGTGGAGAAGGGGAGAGGGGTGGGGGTGGGAGGTGGTGGGCTTCATTACATATAACACAAAGGGGAGTCAGAACTGAGATTGTGTCACATATTTAGGTTGCATATATATGGACCACATATATAGGTATAGAGGAAATGAATAACTGAAAACAATTTGCAAATTCTAAAAATAATATAATAAAATAATATAAATAATTTTTTTTTAAATAATATTTTATTTGTGAACAAATATAGAAACAGATATGCGCTTTTGGGATTATGAATTTTAGAATGGACATTGAATCATCAATCATTTAAATACTTTGAAGGAAGATTGAAAAGTATGATGAGTTGAGTTAAAAATAATATTTTATTTGTCAACAAATATAGAAACAGATATGCTCTTTTGGGATTATTATTTTAGAATGGACATTCAATCATCAATCATTTAAATACTTTGAAAATAGGTTTAGAGTTATCATTGCAGGAAGATTGAAAATATAATTTGAGTTATGTATTCGGCGTCTGGGGATACACCATCTTCCTTGGGAAGATATAAACAGAGTAGATTGATGTGCTGAAGTTTTCCAAAATTCCCGATCAAAACCTGTGGTGTGAGTGATGACCTGTCTGGGGATATGTTGGCGCCGAGTTGGCCCAATCTAGTTCACATAATTGTTCTACCTTGTCAAATGTAATGTGATATTTAGGTGGGTTGCATGTAACCAACCCGCCTATTAGATTGATGTGTCCGACGTCTGTCCACATTTTTGTTTCCGGACTCTAATTCAAAAAAAGTTTGTCCAATCAAATTCAATCTTGACAGGGAGATAGATCTCCATCATAGCTAGCTTCCTTTCGAAATTGATGTAGTTCCGTATATTCGTTTGTCCGTTTTTTGTCCATTTGTCTGTCCGTCAAAATTTCCATTTCCGGACACTAACTTGAAAACAGTTTGTCCAATCACATTCAAACTTGACAGGGAGATAGATCAAAATCATAGCTAGGATCCTTTCAAAATTGGTGTAATTCCGTATATTCGTTTGTCCGTTTTTTGTCCATTTGTTTGTCCGTCAAAATTTCCATTTCCGGACACTAACTTGAAAACGGTTTGTCCAATCACATTCAAACTTGACAGGGAGATAGATCAAAATCATAGCTAGGATCCTTTCAAAATTGTTGTAATTCCGCCTGTTCGTTTGTCCGTTTGTCTGTCTGTCAACATTTCCATTTCCAGACTCTAACTCGAAATCTGACGAAATTTCCATTTCCGGACTCTAACTCGAAAATGTTTTGTTCAATCGAATTCAAACTTGACAGGGAGATAGATCACCATCATAGCGAGGTTCCTTTCAAATTGGTGTAATTCCCTCCATTTGTTTGTCTGTTTTTCTGTCTGTTTGTCAAAATCATAGCTAGGATCCTTTCAAAATTGGTGTAATTCCGCCTGTTCGTTTGTCCGTTTGTCTGTCTGTCAACATTTCCATTTCCAGACTCTAACTCAAAATCTGACGAAATTTCCATTTCCGGACTCTAACTCGAAAATGTTTTGTTCAATCGAATTCAAACTTGACAGGGAGATAGATCACCATCATAGCGAGGTTCCTTTCAAATTGGTGTAATTCCCTCCATTTGTTTGTCTGTTTTTCTGTCTGTTTGTCTGTCCATCAACATCCCGTTTCCGGACTCTAACTCAAAAACGGTTTGTCCAATCAAATTCAAACTTGACAGGGAGATAGATCACCATCATAGCTAAGTTGCTTTTGAAATTGGTGTAATTCTGTCCTTTCGTTTGTCGGTTTATAGCATAGAGACAATTATGTAACTTAGATTACAAGTTTTACATTCTTAGCATGCCTAAAACATTCACCTTAACTGGATGACCTAACGTTTCTTTCATTGTTTCTAAATTTAATTATAGCAGTCGCTAACCTTATTCCTGCCTGCACAACCCGTCTTTTGGGGCATCTTTGACCCTCTTGTTTGTATCAAGCGTCTCACAACAGGGGCTTGTTTGATTACAGGATAAAATTCATACGTTAGGGACCACCAGCTCTGCTGGCTCCTGCATTTTCTATTGCTGAGCAACCACGTGGGGGATTCTATTCAAATTTGGCATGTGCATAGTTGCCCTGGGAAAGTTTTCTGAATATTGTCATGACATTTCGACCAATCAAAGAAGTCATATGACCAAAATATTAGAGTGATTTCTGTCTAATTTTGGCCCGTAGCAGTAGTAGAGGGATATAGCAGAGTCATTTGTACACTTTTCCAAAGAGGTCACATAACACAAACACATTCGTCCTGTACAAACATCTGCCTTAAAAAAAACACATTCTTGCTATTTTTGGCAACCAATGTGATTTTCTGCATAAAACGCAAAAATGCACTTATCCTGGAAATGGTTTGATGTAGAGCGATTTGGATAAAAAATATAGTCCAGAGAGGGTATATGCAGAGGCATCTGCCCATTTTGTTGTTTTTTTTTAAATCTTTCTTCCACTGTTTAGGAGGGCGATCTTGAGTTTCTATGTAAAATACAAAAATGCAGAAATGGTGAAAATCCATCCCATTGGCATTAATCAGTATTTTAATTGATTCATTATTGTGTTCTTGCACACTCAGAACACACATATTTTGTTCTAATATGAATCAAATCTAGTATGAAATAAATAAACAAGGTTTAAAATAAAACACCAATTTATTTTGTATTTATTTTTGCGTTAAATATGGTGGTAATCTAATTTTAAACATTATGTCATGATACATAACAATAAAATGATGTCACACCATCAGTTTCCATACTCACTATTGCTCTGCAGTAGGTGTAGAGTACTAAAAATAATATTTAATATTTTCAAGTGTTTTCATTAACAAATCAGACAGTGCTCCATAACTCTGATTATTGCATAATGGATAAGTCAAAGTATGTTTGTGAGTTTTATAACAAAGCATCAGCAGAATGCCTTGTTAAACAAAATTTATACTTCAAAGCATCATAGTGCATAGCTAGTCCCAAGGAGTATAGACAACAGGAAGATATCATTTCAAAATCTACCTGACCCAAAAGTTGGATAACCACACATCTGACATTGGGTCTTCAAACACCAGTAGAGCTGTGGACACCACCACACTGTCACCTCATACCCAGACCCTGAAAGTTTCTGTATCTGGGGATATATTGGAGAGTTGGTGCTATCTGGTTACAAGTCGACATTTGTCATTCAGTTGTTACCAGTGTTACCAGAATTTAATATCATCTGTCAAATACCACTTGACAAGAAATGAAGCGCTATCAAAGAATGCAAAATGAATGTTGGAATATCTGTCACAATAAATATATTTATCCAGCAGAATATTATTGTGACTTACATGATAAATAATTTTCAGGTGAGTAAGTTGAAGACACATGTCATATCCCTCAGGAGACTTCTAGAATCTACAGAACTGAAACAAGTTGACAGAGAAGCTCCCAGTCACGATGGAAACCAACCAGAGGTATGTACTTTAATGTCACATTCTGATTTTCTGTTCCAATGTTTCTGTTCTTTGGCAGTGATTACCTTTTTTACCTTTTATTACAGTTTGTATTACCCTTTGTCCCCCATCAGCCATATTTAATTAAATTGCAAGACAGACACACCGAGAAACATTTTTACAGGGAATTTTTCATTAATTGTGTAAGCAAGCTGGAATATATATGAAACCAGGAAGAGACATAGTTACTCGGATATCCACTTAAAATGGCGGTCCTCTGTCATCGGGTCCTGTCCCCAGTGGCAGGCTAAAGAACCTCAATGCAATTGATAAAAATCATTCTTGGTCATCATAACTGTCTTTCAGTTAGAGGAATGCAAGTCACTTGAGAGCGTGGACTGTTCTTTGTTCAGTTGGATGTTTCAAATAGCGCTTTGAGTCCTGTAGTATATTGAGATATTGCACTAAGTATGAATACAATACAACAGTACAATGTATATGATAAGGAAGGTGTTTTACATACCTTCTGCTACTTTTTCTTACATTATAATCTCTGCAGAAATGGTGGACAAATCTTAAGTTAACTAATAAAGTTTATATATTCACTTAGTATAGAACATATTCGCAGCTCGTTTTTTTATCTCAGCTGATTTTGTCAGTAAGCTGACATTATTGCATCACTCTTCGGTGTCAGCGATGCATCCCCGTATGCGTCCAAGTCTGCGTGAACATCTTCTCCTCCTAAAGTACAAGGCCCAGAGACATGCTGTTACTTTTGAAAGATACTTTATCTATTGAGGATGATAAATGATTTGTCTGTTTCTCTGTTCCCCAGTAACTTCCATAATGAGTAAAATCACTTGTACTCTGAAAAGTATGGCATCTAGAGAATTTGGTATATTTTATATAATATGTTATTCAGCTACTTTTGGGTCAGCTATTGCATAGTAAAATTTCAGACCTGAAGCTCATTGCATAGCTGAGTAATAACTACTTTGATGTTATCATTGTTGAGTAAATCAGTTATAACTTGAAAATTATTGCATTCACAGTAATTTCTTTAAATATGTTATTCAGCTACTTTTGGGTCAGCTATAACATAGTCAAATTGTAGATCTGTAGTAATATCTCCTCTGAGGTTCTCACTGTTGAGTAATTTGCTTACAACTCAAAAACTGTTGGCTTTGAAGAATTTTGTTGAAATATGTTATTCACGTACTTTTCAGTCCGTTTATAACATAGTGAAATCGCAGACCTGTAACTCATTGCATAGCTGAGCAATAGCTATTTTCAGGTTATCACTTTTGAGTAAATGAGTTGTAACTTGAAAACTATTACATCTACGGTATTTTGCTTAAATATGTTATTCACCTATTTTGGGGTCAGCTATGACATAGTAAAATTGCAGACCTGTAACTCATTGCATACCTGAGCAAAAGCTACTTTCATGATCTCATTGTTGAGTAAATCACTTATAACTCGAAAACTATTGCATATACAGTATTTTGTTTACATATGTTATTCACCTACTTTGGGATCAGCTATAACATAGTAAAATTGCAGACCTGTAGTTCATTGCATAGATGAGCAATAGCTATTATCAGATTCTCATTGTTGTGTAAATCAGTTGTAACTTTAAAACTATTGTATTTACAGTATTTTCTTTAAATATATTATTCACCTGCTTTCCAGATAATGAAATTACACACCTGTACCTCATTCATAGCTGAGCAATAGATACTTTCAGGTTATCACTGTTGAGTAAATCAGTTGTATCTTGAAAACCATTTCATTTAGAATATTTTTTTAAATATATCATTCACCTACTTTTGGGACTGCTATGACAAAGTAACATAGTAATTTAGCAATAGCTACTTTGAAGTTTTCAGTTCTGAGTAAATCAGTTGGAACTTGACAGCTATTGCATGTACAGTATTATTCTAATTTCTTTAAATATGTTATTCATCAACTTTTCAGTCCTCTATAACAGAATTAAATTGCAGACCTGTAACTCATTGCATAGCTGAGCAACAAGTATGTCCAGGTTCTCACTGTTGAATAAATAAGTTCTAAATTGAAACTATTACATTTATAGTGTTTTGTTTTAATATGTTATTCACCTACTTTTTACATCTTAATAGTTAACTTTGTACTTTATTTCTCAATACCATTTGAAGGGCACAACTTTTGTGTCCTTTTTCTTTTACACTTCTACTCTGAAACTCAAAACCTGCAGTGAGCTGACACAGAGCCCATTTATGGCCACCAATTGCTTGTTTCCCTATCTTTTGGGAAATATGAAAACGTTTTGGAAAGTGTGGACTCATAAATCTCATAAAACATACATGAAAAAAAATTGAAAATACTTGTATCTTCATTTGCAATATATTGTTTCACATGTGGTATTCAGGAAGTTTTCCCATAATATTCCTTTTCAGCATGATTTTCCACATTTTCCCGCTTAAGCTAGTACTTAAATCAGTACATGACTGAGCTTTCTGCCTTGCTCCAAGTCTTTGTTTTTGTTATTCCACAAAATCTGACATACATGATATCATTATGAATCCACATAATGGACGGGGATCCTAATGTCTGATTAAAAACAAAGACTTGTCTCATCCAGAGGCGTGGAGGGAAGTTCCCTGTAATGAGTTTTACCACATTTAAATTAATGCATATATCCCAGAGGATTCCCTCTACATATTAGCATACTTGTGTTCATATAAGACATGTTTGTTATGTGTTTGTTGGTAGAGATATTAGCCAGCTGAATCCCTGCAGTGTCAAATGTAAATTTTACTACAAACATGTTCAAGTGATTTATTGTGCCATTATTTCTTCTTCTTTTAAGTTTAGGTGTGTATGAAAAGGGGTATCTGATTATATACAATATAGTTATAAACTGTCCAATGTAGTCACCAACATCTAACTAGAAATTTTACATGTCTGCTTGGGTTTCATTTGGTGAACAGTCTCTTTTGAAAGGATGAATGGTGACTGAATGGTGACTTTAAATCAAGGGAATATTAGAAAGTGGTTATTTTACATTTATTACAAGGTGATGATGTGTATTGTTCTGCTCAAACTGGATTAGGAAAATCAACGATGTGGCAGATTTTTTTTCAAAATATATCAGGGTGTATGGTTCAAGCCAATTATTTTTGCTTAAACATTTGGGGGAGGGTTCTAACCCATTCACATTAATTTTGAATTCTTGGAGGTCTTGGGTTCAAACACTTTTACTTCAAATTTCATGGAGTCTGGATTTGTAAACTTTTAGATTAGTTTTGTTTCAAGTCTAGGGTTCAGTCCCTTTGTCTGTGACTTTAAAATTTTTGGGGTATAGGGGTGTAACCCTTTGACTTTAATTTTAAAATGTGCTGGGGGTTTAGGGTTCCAACCAGTTGACTTTAGTTGAAAATGTTAGAGGTTGAAGGGCTGTGACCCTTTCATAAACGATTTGTATTTGTCATTTGAAAATTGAAACACAACAAAAAAGGAAATAGAATTACGTTCTTCAAACTTTATTTCTTTATTGTGTTGATCTTATTATATATATTTCACTTAATAATAATTTATTTTTTAGGGGCTTATAGTTTAAGGGTCTTTTGTTACAAAGAAGAGAAAATATGAAACAGAGACATATTAAACTCAATTCTGCCAGGTTTATAAAATCACAAAGAGACAGAGAATATAAGCAGGTGTCCACTCATCCTTTGTCTTTGCTAAAACACCAGCATTGTATCAACTTCTGTTGGTGAAATAACTACACAAATTAAGAGAAACAGTGTTAGCCTTTGTAAACATGCAACATGTCTGAACTAGAAAATACTTTAACTTTGGTAAAATTCAACACATACAACTTCAACTCTGAACAGTGTACACAGCAACAAACACAGAATTACACATGATGTGACTACATTTAACCTGGACAAGGGTGTGTTGTACAGTTATTTTTTTACATCCTTTATAATCTAGTTTGTTGAAGTATGCTATGATTGTATGACCTTCATTTCAGTCATAATAAGGGGCAAGGGGGGCATTTGACCAGGATACCCCAGTAGACACCCTATATATGATTTCCTACACCTTAATACATCCACTAAAAGTAATAGCAAAATCAATTTATAAATAAAAAAGTGCCATTTCATAAGGTTCCCCATGAGAATCATTGGGGGTGGGAGTGGGGGTTCAACTTCATGGTGTGACCTTAATTTGACCTTGCCCTAGTGACCTTAACTTTGAAAATTTTGTCTGGGCTATATCTCAAAAACAACAAGGTGTAGGAAAATTTAACTTGGTAGGGTGTCTATATCTTGGAGACCATAAGGAGTAGAAAGTTGATACTTTGTAGGGATGTTGGTCAGGGAGTGTAGGTGTGCAATGTCATTGTATACCCTTGATCTTACTTTTGTCCTTGCCGCATTTACCTTGACCATTAAAATCTTGTTTGGACTATATACCGGAAACTGTAAGGTGTAAGAAGTTGATACTTGGTAGAGACATTGGTTTGATGGTGCAGATGTGCTGCATCATAGTGTGACCTTGATTTGACCTTTGACCTTACATGGGATATTGCAAAAACATGTACTTGTCTATATGTGCCCCCCCCCCCCCCATTTAGGACAAATACAATGCATCTGTGATGGATAATTTAGGTACACCAATTATTTACAAGTGACTCTGTTTATGATTCCAGGTTTGCAGGGAAACCAAGACACCAGATGAGGATCCAAACCACCAGTGGAAGGTAAGTCTGTGTCACAAGTTTTTATGTTTATTCATGGTTAATAGGAGGCCAATCTTAGTATAGTGAGTCTGAAATACAATTTTTCACCTGTATTTTTACACTGTTTCCATGCTTTTTATTATACCATAATGGAGGGTGTGAAAAATTGGAAACTTAATTTTTTTGTGTATTTATTTTGTTTGGATCCACCTTAACTTTTTATTACATGTTTAACCTTGGGATTTGATAATGTTTGATACAGGTTTGTGTGTGCAGTTTAGCAGACTGTGAGACTTGTCAAGCTGAGAAGGAGGCCATTCTGTTTGCCACTAGGTGGTTTGATCAGGATAAAGACAGCCAGATAGACATCCACCCAGACACAGAACCAGACAACCAGTCATATATCCGCACAGAGGAGGACAGTCAGACACACATCTACACAAACACAGGAGAAGATGGTATAATCTGCTTCAGAGGGCAGATGTTACAAGTATATCCACAGTTGGAAAATGTCATGCAAGTCACATCCATTTTGCTTCAAAGGAATTTAATCACCTACAAGTGGCAGTGCTTGTCCAGCACAGTTATAATTAAGCGTCCCTGAAAGGGCGCTTCTTTGTTTTCACCTCAGTTTCCTCGCCGCCGCCGCCGCCACAGCCGCCGCATTATCATCTCCCTTGAATATCTCCCTTATTATTAGAAGGTTTCAAACCATATTTGGCAGTTATATACCTTAGGCGTGGGAAAATTTTTCTGCATGCTTAAATTTGACCTTTGACCTTTATCAAGGTCACATGATCAAAAACAATTTTTATAAGTACACCCCCCCCCCCCCCGTCATCGTAGTTCAGGAAAAACTACTTGCTACACAGCCTTATAATTTGACACACGTGTTCATACTATCGAAAACGCGAGCTGATTAGATTTTGGGAACAATCCCTTGAAAAATGTGACATTTATGGGTGATTTTCTCACACCTTCCAATCTGAGAGCCTTAAATTTAGGTCAACCCCCCTATTATCTTCTTAAGTATTGCATTTAGAGCCATAAAATGTATTGGGAGGTAATAGGAAACCATATGTGGAGAGTCTAAATAGCCGGTCAGTTTTACCCCCCGACCCCCCCTTATGGGTCAAACTGGGGTCATAAAATAGCTGATTTTGAGTTTTTGCCTTATATCTCCTTTATTGTTGCTTTTATAGCTTCAGAATGTATTAAGAGGTATTGGGAAAGCATATGTGGAGAGTCTAAATAGCCGGTCAGTTTTACCCCCCGACCCCCCCTTATGGGTCAAACTGGGGTCATAAAATAGCTGATTTTGAGTTTTTTGCCTTATATCTCCTTTATTGTTGCTTTTATAGCTTCAGAATGTATTAAGAGGTATCGGGAAAGCATATGTGGAGAGTCTAAATAGCCGGTCAGTTTTACCCCCGACCCCCCCTTATGGGTCAAACTGGGGTCATAAAATAGCTGATTTTGAGTTTTTGCCTTATATCTCCTTTATTGTTGCTTTTATAGCTTCAGAATGTATTAAGAGGTATTGGGAAAGCATATGTGGAGAGTCTAAATAGCTGGTCAGTTTTACCCCCCCGACCCCCCCTTATGGGCCAAACTGGGGTCATAAATAGCTGCTTTGGAGTTTTTGCCTTATATCTTCTTTATCCTTGCTTTTATAGCTTTGGAATGTATTAAGAGGTATTGGGAAAGCATATGTGGAGAGTCTAAATAGCCGGTCAGTTTTACCCCCCGGCCCCCCCTTATGGGTCAAACTGGGGTCATAAATAGCTGATTTTGAGTTTTTGCCTTATATCTCCTTTAATGTTGCTTTTATACCTTCAGAATGTATTAAGAGGTATTGGGAAAGCATATGTGGAGAGTCTAAATAGCCGGTCAGTTTTACCTCCCGACCCCCCCTTATGGGCCAAACTGGGGTCATAAATAGCTGCTTTGGAGTTTTTGCCTTATATCTCCTTTATTGTTGCTTTTATAGCTTCGGAATGTATTAAGAGGTATTGGGAAAGCATATGTGGAGAGTCTAAATAGCCGGTCAGTCTTACCCCTGACCCCCCTCATGGGTCAAACTGGGGTCGTAAAATAGCTGATTTTGAGTTTTTGCCTTATATCTCCTTTAATGTTGCTTTTATAGATTGAGAATGTATTAAGAGGTATTGGAAAGCACATGTGGAGAGTCTAAGTAGCCGGTCAGTTTTACCGCCTGACCCCCCCCCCCCCCCCCCCCTATGGGTCAAACTGGGGTAAAAAATAGCTGTTTTGGAGTTTTTACCTGATATCTCTTTCATTGTTGCTTTTATAGCTTCGGAATGTATTAAGAGGTATTGGGAAACCATATCTGGACAGTCTAAATAGCCGGTTAGTTTTACCTCCTGACCCCCTTGTATAGGTCAAACTGGGGTCATGAAATGGCTTTTTGCCTTTATTGTTGCTTTTACGCTTTCACAATGTATTAAAACCTATTGCAAAACCCTGTGGACAATCTAAATAGCAATACATACTTGCACACATGATTATATGTGAAGTTATCAATACTCGTTACTGAAATGCTTTGTAGCATTTACACAAAATTTACTAAAGTTACATCCAATGTTGTACATTGGATGTACAACACTTTCTCCAGCTTGTCTATGTCTACAATGCTTGTTTATGTTAATTAAAGAAGACCTTTGTAGGATTTTCTCCGTCATGATATCAGTAAGGGGGTTGGTTTATGTAACAGTACGGTGCAGCTTTGTGCATTCTTAGCTTTACAGCATGCTTATTAAGACCACAAGGCATTTTAAACTCTCAGGGTCGCTTCGCTTTTGTTAGCAAAAGCATTCATCTAGTTTAAATTGTTTCCATGCGTTTATTTGGTGTTATTTAATGTTTAACCTTTTTCACAAAGCCTGTAAATAATAGACACCAAAGAACACCAATCGATTAACATTTAAGTTTTTTTGGAAATTTCTGCATTTGATGCATCTGTTTCTTATATCTGCAGTCAGAACTTCAGTTTTCTTTGAAGGACTCTGATTGTTTGTACTTTACATTGATTATATACTTTCTGTTCATGTTGAATTGGGTTGAGTGTTGAGTTATGCACTCAATTAGTAATTATATCACAAGACAAAAGTCGGGGATATACTGGATTCAGATCTGTCGTGCTGCCACAATAGACATTTCCTTGTGTACACAGTAACTCAAAATTGCATCAATTTTTTTATACTTGGTATGCAAGTTAAGGATGGCCAAAGGAAGATCCCTATTTTAAGGTGACCTTTAGCTCTCAATAACAAAGAACCTATGGCCACCTTAAGTCTGAAATGGACCTGTGGCCACTTAAAGCCCTCTAGGTCACAAACTATGAGGCTCATCTGGCTAAAATGTTACCTGAGAATACATTATATTATTTTACATGCGCCAAAAATCAATACTTTATGTTGAGAATAGAATTGAGTTTGAGGCCCATAAAGACCCCACTTTGGGATTTTTGGCTGCATTTTTGACATATTTTGCCCTGTAATTTCATTTACTAATTTGGAAGTGATAAACCTGATGAGTCTCACATTGTACTAGATACAACATTTATATGAAGTCTTTGTCTATGAAAAATATGAGGTCTGTAACTTTAATTATAAGGTCACCATAATGTCTCAAAATTGCACACAGAGACCAGATTTATGGGCTTGCCACTTTAAGCCTATTAACTATTAAACTGAGTGGCTCATAGAGCTGAAATCTCATCTTTCTCAATATATTTGTTTTCATGTCGAGTTTCCCCACCACAGGCGCCATTACATTATTGTCTCCCTTGAATATCTCCCTGATTCTTACCATTTTTGGCAGTTATATATTTTAGGTGTGGGAAAAAGTTTTCATACTTTTCACCTTTGAAATCATATGCAGAGAGTCTAAACACCTGCCCCCCACCCCCAGGAGTGAAACTGGGGTCATAAAATGCAGATTTTGTATTTTGGCTTTTATCTCCTTTATTTTTGTTTTTACAGCTTTTGAATGTATTGGGATTGGATAGAAAATCATACGCAGGGTGTCTAGAAAGCTCTTATATTTACCCCTGACCCTCCCTTGTGTGTCAAACTGGGATCATAAAGTAACAGATTTTGTGTTTCATTTTAGGTTGTTTCTCATTTATTACTACTTTTATGCAATGTTTATCTGACTGCCTCTTTGTGTGCCAATGGTATATTTACAAATTCACATAATTTTTTTCCCTAGCCTTGCTGTAGGCTCAAATTTTGCCATATCTTTTTCAAATATGTACACATATATTTTCTATTCATAGGGCACTCATGCATGCTAGAAAATAGCTGATGTAATATCCAGTATGTGTACTTGTCAAAGTACATGTAAAGTAAAAACCTTCTGTATGTTTTCCCTTATCATATCCCACCGGGCTTTGGCCCAGGAGGGAGATTATTAAATGCAACATGTGTGTGCGTGGGTGCGTTCAATTATTTGTCCTTATGAATTTTCACTTCCCTGAAAATGTTTTTGGTTTTGTGGACTTAGGCCTAAAGATAAGTCAGTAATAGCAATTTTAGCTACTTTGAGTTTTTCTTGAAATATATTGTTCAGCTACTTTGCCCTTAGCTATAACATGGTACATACTTTGGGGTTCCATTGCATGCCGTAAAAGGGCAATAGCCATTTTCTCATTTGTAGGAAAATAATAACAGAAGTAAATGTCAAATATCTTCAAAAGCATTATAGTTATGTCAGCCTTTTCAATATGTTATTTGTCTAGTTATCTCCCGCCAGGCTTTAGCCCGGGAGGGAGATTATGAAATGATGCCTGTGTGTGCGTGCGTGTGTGCGTGCGTGCGTTAGTTAGTCACGCAGATTCCTCCAAAACTACTACAGCTACAGATTTTTTGTAAATTAATTGTCCCAATGAATTTTCACGCCCTCAAAAATTTTTTGGGTTTTTATGGACTTAGGCCTAAACATAAGTGAGTAATAGCAATCTTAGCTACTTGGAGTAAAGGGCTCATAACTCAAAAACTATTGCAGTTACAACTTTTTCTTCAAATATGTTATTCAACTACTTTGTCCTTAGCTATAAGATGGTACATAGTTTGGGGTCCCATTGCATGCCATAAGTGAGTAATAGCTATTTTCTTATTTGTAGCAAAATAATGACATAAGTAAATGTCAAATATCTTCAAAAGTATTAAAGTTAGGGAATTCTTTTCAAATATATTATTCATCTACTTTTTGATAAGCTATCACATAGTAAAGTTTCAGATCTGTTGCACATTGGATAGCTGAGTAATAGCTACTTTGAAATTCTGCAGTTGAGTAAATCCATTGTAACTCCAAAACTAGTGCAGTTACAGTATTTTCCTAAAATATGTTGTTCAGCTACTTTTTCCTTAACTATAAGATGGCATATAGTTTTGGTTTCAATTGCATGCCATAAGTGAGTAATAGCTATTTTCTTATTTGTAGCAAAATAATGACATAAGTAAATGTCAAATATCTTCAAAAGTATTAAAGTTAGGGAATTCTTTTCCAATATGTTATTCATCTAGTTTTTGGTAAGCTATCACGTACTAAAGTTTCAGACCTGTTGCACATTGGATAGCTGAGTAATAGCTACTTTGAAATTGTGACTGTTGAGTAAATCCATTGAAACTCCAAAACTATTGCAGTTACAGTATTTTGATTTTATTAGTCGAATCTTTGATTCGAGTTATGTAAAATCGTGGCCGTTTAAGCCCTTAAATATCATTTCCTGCATAATATTTCTTCACATATCTGTACATTAAGGTGTATAGTATACACTCTGCCATTTTGAAGATTTTTAGAGCTTTTATTAAGTTATATTTTATGAAGTAAAAAGCATGTCTGGCACTACGTCTGGCTTTCTATAAGGTCCCGTATGTCCTAGAAACTATTGTGTTACCCATTGTAGTGGTCTACTCAAACGAGTCTTTTTTAACCGTTTCGTCTGGTGGTTTCTAGCCGTAAAACCCCAATTAATTTATTTGTCTGCTGGTTTATCACGCAGTCACTGTTAATGTAAAATTACTGTCTGCGCATCTACGTGTACTCAATTATTTGTCAAACAAATAAACCGCAAAGAAATTAATGAATGAAGTGACGTCACGGTAGTACTATACATTTTTCGTTTAGCCAATCAAAATCGAGGAAACCTCTGGCAGAGACAATGAAAATATTCAAACTCCGTAGTTCTACATTCAACCACTCGAAGGCGCTTTTGCATGTCCTAGAAGTTATGACTGATTTCATTTTTTCTGTCTATCCGTTTCTTATTTTAGAAGAAGTTGTCTTCCAAAGAGTTTTACAGTATATTTACAAAATAAACCAGTTCGCTAATCTTATTTCCTGACAATATTTTATAAAATGGACGTTTCAACAAAGATCAAATACTTTAAGCTACAGAACTCATGGCAATAGCACCCAAGTCATTAATATTCATGAGAAGATATGAGGTCACGGATTTCCCCTGGTATTTCCTGACAATATTCTATAAAATGGACGTTTCGACAAAGATCAAATACTTTAAGGTACAGAACTCACGGCCATAGCACCCAAAGTCATTAATATTCTGTGTTATTTCTTCCAAATTGTTTTATATTTACAAAATAAACCAGTTCGTCAGTAAAAGATCGACTACGTAGATATTGGTCAATAAAAATATTGTCAGGAAACCCCCCACAAAGAACTACCGTGACCGCGCGTATTTGCTCATTAATATTAATGAGGCGAGTCCGTTCACAGGAAATATGCTGGTAGTTTTCAGTAGATATGAGGTCAAGGATTTCCCCTGGTATTTCCTGACAATATTTTTTAAAATGGACGTTTCGACAAAGATCAAATACTTTAAGCTATAGAACTCACGACCATAGCACCCAAGTCATTAATATTCTGTGTCCTCGATTCTGATTGGCTAAATGACAAAATACTTCATCGGTAAAATACAGCATAACCTCTGATCCCCGATTATCGCTCATTATGGCTATCGTAATATTGTTTCAAAATCAAATTTCAAACTGCGCATCTACGGTAGAATATTGTTAGGAAACCACCTAAAGAACTGCCGTGACTGCGCATATTTGCTCATTAATATTAATGAGGCAAGCCCGTGGACAGGAAATATCCTGGTGGTTTTCGTCTTAAACCTGCCTTGTAAAACTGCGGATCTACAGACCCTTTATATTTGTAAACCTTTCACATCACGTCACTACAAATATCCATCTCGCTACACAAATCTGAAAACAACTTCCCATGGAAGCAGTTTGCAAACGTGGGTGATAATACCGAGTTTACAGATTTCAATACCCACTGCTGTCCTAAGATTCGACTCTGTGGTTGGGTGAAAACCCGCCACTTCACCCTAGTTAAGATTTGCCAAAGGAATATTCTGGCTTTATGGTGACCTTCAACTCAAAATGTTAATGGACATATGGCCTGCTTAAAGTCATCAAATTGGAATAAAATCCTCTGGCTCCTTTCTTTTTCCATTTTTTGTATTGAAATTATCACTGGTATTAAAGTAGATAAAAATAATACTTATGATCATCTTAAACTCTCAGTATGAATGGAGTTGTAGCCACCTTAAAGTGAAATAAGGGGGTTTTCAGCCTCCAAGTATCTTATTGTTCGACTGACCTCAGTTAACCTTTGCACACCTATAAAGGATGGCAAACTAAAGGGTTATCCTGACTTTAAGGTGACCTTAAACTGTTAATATAATTTTGGCCCCCCTAAAGTTCTAACATTTGAATAAAGCGATCTGGCTCTTTTCTTTTTCCGTATCTAACATATATTGATATTGAAGGGACATTATCATATTATGGTCACCTTAAAGTCACGATATGAATGAAGTTACGGTCACCTTACAGTGAAAAATGAAGTTTCACCCTCCAGCTATCTTATTGTTCAACTGACCTGAGCTAAACTTTATGCACTTATAAAGGATGACAAAAGGGACATTTTTATTTTATGGTCACGTTAAAGTCGCAATATGGATGCAGCTATGGTCACCTTGCAGGGAAATTGTGGAGTTTTTAATCTCCAGCTATCCTATTGTTCAGCAGAGCTCAGTTAAATTTTGTACACTTTTAAAGATGACATTAGGGACATTCTTATTTTATATCCACCTTGGAGTTCCAATACAAGTACAGTCATGGCCATCTTGGCGTGAAAATGAGGATTTTCAGCCCCTAATTGATTTACTGTTCAGTAACATCAGTTTAACTTGACATTGATTATACTAAAGTAAGATTTTATTGCGAAAAATACACTTACCATTTCCTGACCATAGCTATTTGTTGGTGCCATCCAACTCACTGGCCAACATTGAGAAACGTTTTAAGCTACCTTAAGAAGCCAGTGAGTGAGTGTGGAAGTAGGAAGCCCCCCAATGGTCATGTGACCACGCCAATAGGCGCCATTCATTGTTTTTGTTGGCCATCCTTGAGTGTGGATGTGTTCTGGAAAATTTTTGTTTTTTGGAAGTATTTAGGAGTGTCTACTGAATTTTTTTATTTTCTGTGTTTGGGCATCAGTGTTACTATGTCTTCTCAGGAAAAAATTAAAAAGGACAGAGGAAGAGTTCTTTTTGTGGACATTTTATGGCGGAATGGGACAACCACCATTACTGTTCAAAATGTAGGGATGATATGAAAGGTGACGATCCCTGTATTAAATCTTTAGACTGTGCTGTTTGTTCTTCTTTTTCTGAGGATCAGAAGAAGAAAATAAGGAATAGAAACAGGTATAAAAGTAAGAAAGATCAAAGTTCTTCTCTTTTTGGAGATAATGGTAAAGATGCTAGTATAGATGATTCGTTGTTGGATGAGGACGAATCATCTGTGGCTGCTTCCTCTCAACTGCCTTCTTCACAGAAGAATAGGTCATTGGAGGATAAATTGGACAGATTCTTTACTGAATTTCAAAGTTTTTCTCAAAGACTTCAGAATTTAGAACATAAAGAAGCTGAAACTGCCAGCAGTCGTTCTAGCTCTGGCAGGGACAGTGTATGTGTTGCTAGGCAACCTGTGGAGACTGCTAAATCTCAACCGGTTTCTTCTGCCTCGCCTGTGATTTCGGGTCGTCAGCATAGAAGGTCGGCTACTATCACTAGGGCAGAGTTTGAAGTTGCTAATCAGACATCTGGTGAGTCCGGTCATCTTACTTCATCTAGGAAAAGATCTTTTTCCCAATCTTCGGAGGAACCGGATCCGGATTTAGAACAGGGTGAAATTTGTTCTAGAGAGGAGGATTCACCTGCTTATTCTGAAACTTTGGAGACCATCAAGAAATGGTTGGATTTGGAGGTCAAAGATGTAGAATGCTTTGTTCCACCTTCAGTTTTCTCTGGTAGAGATCAAGTCAAAAAGTCGGTTCAACAGTCCATGGCTCTACCTCCAGCTCAGCCTTTAGTGGATCTTTGGAAGTTTAAGGAGTTTTCAGCGTTGGGAAGTAATTGTGTGGATGATTGTGATCCTCATCATCCTCCATTGTCGAAGGGTCAGTTTTTAACTTTTCCCAAACCTCAGATGAAATTTTATCAGGTTTCCCCACAGTCTTTCTCTTTGACTGCGCCCAGGATACAGGATGCTTTTAAGAATATTGCTAATCCTCCCTATCAGGCTCCAACCTCAGTATCTACGCCTATGAAACAGTATTTGGCTTGGGAAACTGTCTCCAGGGAAACCATTCAGATCTTAAACCATGTGTTTTGGTTCAAATCTGCCATGGAGAAGGCTACTAATGAAATGTTTTCAGAGATTGATAAGATGAAAGAGTCAGTGGATCAGGAGGATATTCAGCTTAGTATGAACTTTATTCAAAACTGTCTCCATTTACAAACTAGTACCATGGGTTGCCTCGGGAAGGCATTGGATGATGTTCTGGACACCTCCATGTCTTTAGCTTCAAATTTACTTTTCAATAGAAGGGATAATTTCCTTAAGTTGTGTCACAGAGATGTTACAGATAAGGATGTTGCCAGGCTCAGGAATGCTTCTCTTACAAAGAAAGAATTGTTCAATTCTAAAGTATTGTCGGAGGTAGAGCAGAACTTCATACAGTGGAGTCAGATTAATCGAGAACCTGCCTTCAAAAAACACAGAGGAGACTCTTATGGTTCCCGTTCTTTTGCGGATTCAAAGAAGGATCAGTCACAAAACAGATACCAGAATGCTGCGTTTCAGAATTTTCGTTCTCAAAGCAAACAAAATGACCAAAACAAAAGGCAATCTGGTTCATACAACTCCAGCAGAGGCTCTGCCCGAGGGGGTAGGGGCAGGAGGAAGTGACTGCATGGAGGTAAGCACAAAATTTCCTGGTTCCCGTTTACAAGGTTATTGGAAAGTGTGGGAAAGTTTCCAAGTGCATCCGAGAGTAGTTCTTGTTCTGAAACAGGGTTATTGTCTTCCATTCAAAGAAAAACCACCTCTGACCCGGTTTCCGACTATCAAAAGCAAATATTCGACTCCAGAGAAGCAACAAGCTTTACTGGAGGCAGTTCAACAAATGGTTCAAAAAAGGGCAGTGGTTCCGGTTCAAAACAAGAACTCTCTCGGATTCTACAGTCGTTTGTTTCTGGTTCCAAAACCAGGAAACAAATGGCGACCGGTAATAGATCTCAGTGTGGTAAATACATTCTTACATGTTCCCATTTCAAAATGGAAACTGCAGAAGTCATTCGGGCTTCTCTTCAAGCAGGCGAGTGGGTGGCTTCCATAGATCTCACCGACGCTTATTTTCATGTACCCATACACCAAAAGTTTCAAAAGTATCTGCGGTTTCATGTACAGGGTCAGGCGTATCAGTTCAGAGCCCTACCCTTCGGGATTGCGACTGCTCCATTGGAGTTCACTCGAGTGGTGAAGGAGGTCAAGTTCATAGCTCTTTCACAAGGGGTTCGAATCCATCAGTATTTGGACGATTGGCTGGTGAGGGCCAAAGATCCGGATTCTTGTGCTCGGGATGTTCAAAAATTGATCAGTCTAGTCGAAAAGTTGGGTTGGATTGTCAATTTGAAAAAATCAGAACTCAATCCAACTCAGGATCTCGAGTTTCTGGGTTATCGGTTCAATCTTCGGGAAGGTTTGGTCTACCCAAATCAAAAGAAATTGGACAAGCTCAAAATTTTGGCAGTTTCCATTTTGCAAGGTCACAACACTACTCCAAGGAAGCTCATGTCACTGATTGGGGTCATGGCTTCCATGGAGAAGACAGTTCCTTCAGGTCGAATCCATATGAGACCGTTTCAGTGGTTTCTGAAGACCAACTGGCAATTTCCCCAATCATTGGACAAGATAGTTCCAATTTCTCAGTTGATAAAGGATCATCTGGCCTGGTGGATGGATCCTTAGAACTTACTCAAGGGTTCGAATCTGCATCAGAAAGAACACAATGTGTTGATATTCACAGATGCATCAGAGAAGGGTTGGGGGGCCCACTTGAGCAATTGTACTATAAGTGGGGTTTGGCAGCAATCAGAAAGAAACTTGCATATAAATATTTTGGAACTGAAAGCTGTTTTTCTAGCTCTGAAACATTTTCAAGGACAATTAAGGCAAAAAATAGTGTTGGTTTCTTCAGACAACTCAACTGTGGTCTCCTATATCAACAAGGAAGGAGGCACTCACTCCTTCGAAATGTGTGCTTTGATGTGGAGAATTCTGGCTTGGTCCAATGCCAGGGAGATCCAGATCAGGGCCAGACATATTCCAGGGAATCTCAATGTGATAGCAGATTCCCTGTCCAGGAGGGACAAGGCCATTCAGACAGAGTGGTCTTTGCATCCTCAGGTCTTTCAAGAAATTTGCCAAGTTTGGCACAAGCCAATGGTGGATCTGTTTGCCACCAGCTTGAATGCCAAGGTTCCAACCTACGTATCTCCTGTCCCAGACGACAAGGCCTGCATTGAACATCTCTTGGGAGGCTCTGGACGCCTATGCTTTTTGTCCAGTAGCCATCCTTCCTCAGTTAGTTCAGAAAATGATCACCTACAGGTGTAGGGTCATTGTCATAGCACCAGGGTGGCCGGGGATGCCTTGGTTTTGGGATCTGGTGGAATTGTCAGCCAAGATTCCACTGAGGCTTCCTCAAATGCATAATCTCCTGAAGCAACCCTTCAGTCTCAGATTCCACAAGAATCTGGAGTATCTGAACCTCCATGCTTGGTATCTGGACTCCTACAAGAAGGTCAAGGAGGATTCTCTGTTGAGGTGGCAGATAGAATTAAGGCACCTCAGAGAGAATCCTCAAGGAGAGTATATGATTCAAGGTGGGCCATATTTCAAAAGTGGGCCCAGGAGAATCAGGTGGATGTCACAAAACCAACTATTCCTCAAATAGCTGATTTTTTTAATCATCTTTTCAAGGATAAGAACTTGAAACCCAGAACTATTGCTGGTTACAGAACCTCAGTAGCAGATGGGCTTGGCTCTACAGGTCAAATGGTTTCTCAAAGTTTGGAATTGAATCGTTTGATTGCTAGTTTTCATAGGGATAGACCTTCAGCAAATAGGTCTATTCCTAACTGGGACTTATCTTTGGTCCTACTTGCCCTTACTCGGGCTCCTTTTGAACCTTTGGGTAAAGCTGATCTTAAGATCTTGACTTTTAAGACAGTTTTCTTGTTGGCTTTGGCGTCTGGTAAGAGACGTAGTGAAATCCATGCTTGGACTTTTGACTCCTTCAGTAGAAAAAGGGATTGGTCTGAGGTTACTTTTTCTCCTTCAACTGCTTTCATAGCTAAAAATCAGTTGGCTTCTGAAGGTCCTTTGGCTATTCAACCTGTAGTCATTCCTGCTTTGAAACCTACATTTGATCCATCCTTAGTACAGGATAAATCTTTGTGTCCAGTGAGGTCTTTGAGATATTATCTTGATAAGACAAAAGATCTCAGGAAAGGCAAGAAACTTCTTTTTGTGGCTATTAAGGAGGGCTACTCAAAAGATATCTCTAAGGCTACTATATCTTCTTGGATCAAACAGTCTATCATTTTGGCCTACCAAAAGTCTGATCAGGAGGTTCAAAATGTTTCCCAGGTCAAGGCACATGAAGTTAGAGCTTTAGCTGCCTCTTTGGCTTTTAAGGGAGGAGTTGCTTTAGATGAGATAATGGCTTCCTGCTTCTGGAAAAGCCATTCGACTTTCACAAATTTTTATCTGAAAGATTTGTGCTGGCATAATGGTGATGTCATGAAAATTGGGCCTGTGGTTGCGGCTCAACATGTTGTAAATTGTTAATAGGTAATGTCATTATTAATATTATTTTATTATAATGTCATTTTATTTGAACTATGTTATGTCAATTTTGAAGCCTGTATTTTACTGGGTTTTTATATTTGGCTTCTTGTTCTTTTTTCAGATGGATTCTGAGATGGTTGTACAGCTGTAGATAGACCGTTTGTTTGCTGTTATCGTTATGATGTTTGATGTGTTTAGTGGTGGCGGAATGAGCAGTATCGATCTATGGAGTATGGCTTCCACAGTTATTACTCAACAGTCCGGCTTCCTCGTGTTTGAGGTGAGTCTGAGTCTGAATGCCTGTATGCTTGTGGTATGCTTTATTACTGTTCATTTGGTTGTAACTAGGTTCTTTATATTCTAGTACTACCCGCCATCCATGAAGGCTGTATTCAGCTATGGTCAGGAAATGGTAAGTGTATTTTTCGCAATAAAATTGAAAAATTTTGTTGTAATTTTAATTTTTATTAGATAAATACTTACCATTTCTTGACCAGGATAGTCCCCCCCAGCCTCCCCGCAGAATTTAGTACTAGGTTACTAGGGGTGAGCTTTGCAACAAAAACAATGAATGGCGTGGTCACATGACCATTGGGGGGGCTTCCTACTTCCACACTCACTGACTGGCTTCTTAAGGTAGCTTAAAACGTTTCTCAACGTTGGCCAGTGAGTTGGATGGCACCAACAAATAGCTATGGTCTGGAAATGGTAAGTATTTATCTAATAAAAATTAAAATTACAACAAAATTTTTCAATTTTGTATAATATTTTACTTAAAATTCCTGTACTCAAGAGGTTTGGCCATCTTAACATGATAAATATATACTTCTTGCTCCCTCCTCATTTATTTTAACACTTTTTAAAACCACACCTGCCATATATATGCTTAAAAATATTTATGCTGTCTGGCAAACCTAATCTCTTAGTGTTTATGAAGTTATGACATCTTTAAAGAAAAAAATGAGCCATTTATGATGCACTGATGTGGTTATTAACATATTGCAACTGATCAGTGTTCACATAATATAAATTCCCAATTTTAGGCAGATTAAAAAACCACATTCTTCTGATTCCATTCTTTTGGAATCGTGGGGATATAACTTTTCCTTTTTGGAAAAAAAGCTTCAATTGATTCAACTTTTGTTTTGTAGGAGTTGATGATCTAGCTACTTGTTCACATAGACTATGTAAATTGGTCAAATGTATACACCTGACTTCTTTCACAATATAAGATGCCTGAAAAAAAAACCACTTTCTCATAAACAGTTTTTCTTGTACAGCATTTTATGTATCTCCAGCTGAGTGGAAATGAATGACTTGTCCCTTTCTTCTTCCTCCCTGTATTTGCTCTTCTGTGATATCTATCAAAAGGCACATTCATGGAAAGTCCTTCTATGCAGAAAGACCCCCCAACTCCCCTTTAGTGCACATAAAAAGCAAGTGGAAAAAAGAATGGCCTCAGTAGGGGAAGTGGGGGGTTGATGGAGGGAGATGATAGATAGATATATATATATGAGTGTGTGAAGCAAAAGTGGAACAAAAAAATGCAATATTTATGATGTTCTTTTCAATGTATATTGTTTTCTTTTACCTTCTTCCATTTCACTTAGACTTCTACATTTAATTATTTTTAGCTCAAGTGGGAAATGAATATTTGAAACTTTAATGCATTCAAATTCCTGAAGTCATGGACTAAGTCACTTATAACTTGAAAAGTATTGCGTTCACAGCATTTTCTTAAAATATGTTATTAGGCTACTTTTCCCACAGCTACAACAAGTCCAGTAACTTGTTTGGTCTTAATTTTGTGCATTATTGAAGTGTGGAATGGATCATGATCTCCTACTCTTATTTCTAGGCCTAGATTTTTAATTTCACTTGCTAAATCATTCATAAATATTGCAATATATAAACTCATACTTTTCTTTCCCAATAAATCCAGTAACATTTTTCTAGTGCTATAGCTTGACTTGTTTGTAACTGGATTTTTCTTGTAAGCAATAACTCTGAAACAAAATCATTAACTTTTGAACAAAAAGTCTAAGGCACTTTGGTTCACTGGATTTTATTACATGTAGTGGTTTTGTTAAGTTTTTAGTTGAAGCACAATAAGTAATTTTAAACAATAGTTCTTAAGCATCTTAGTCCACTGCATTCACTTAGTGTTTTATACTTAAGTCTGATATTAATGACATTTTGGACAGAAATGTCTGTGGTCAATGTACCCTTTCACTCGAGACCTCTTCTCCGAGAACATTACCAAAGAATGTAGGACATACAGAATCCCGGGAAAAAAATACCTTCTGGACAAAATGCCTCACAGAAAAAATGCCTCCTGGATATTTTGTGACTAGCAAAAAATGCCTCCTGAGAAAAAAAAGTTATTTCAACTTGTAAACATGTTACATATGAAACCTATAACGTATAATATCAAAGCATGTTAATTTCAGATATGTACAGTCAAAACCAGAACGTACAATATCATGAAGTACAAATACAAATATCTTCTTGAAAGGGTATCCCGTCAGCTGTACTCTGGACCAGTTTAAAAGAAGGATTTATGGCTGTGAGGTTTCTTGATGAAATAGTTGTGGCCTTTATGGCTTACAATATGCATTCTTATCAAATTACAACATAGGTTATCCCCTCTGTAAGGAGTTGATCGCAGTTAGATGCACTAGGAGGGGCAGAAATGTAATTACGAGAAAAACACAACACCTGTCATAATGGAAACCAGGGATGAGCAGCCAGCCAAAAGAGTGAGAAGCACCAGCAAAACCTTACAAGAGAAACTTACGTACCTTTGTACAGCTAAGCAAAGTGGGTCAAATACTGTGAATTTTTGACAGGCATTGGCGACTATAAGAACAATGAAGATGTCTCTGAAGTTATAATGTGAACCTGAAGTGTTATAATACTTGAAAGAACTTTTTTTTCTTAGGAGGTATTTTTCCTGGTCACAAAATATTCAGGAGGCATTCTTTCTAGGAGGTACATTTCCTAGGAGGCATATTTTCTAGGAGGCATTTTTTCCAGGAGGCATTTTTCCCACGCATCGGACATACATTCTTTTCAGAAGTAAATTTCACACCTACAATTTCTCTTCTGCCAAGCTGTGGTCGTTCTTTCATTTGTTAAATATGGTAACATACACAATGCACTAAACTTTACATTTTCTATTCCTTGTGATGCATATCTTGACATCTTTTACGGCTTACTTCTCACTTTTTCATCAGGGCCGCTTCGTTTTTGTCAGCAAAAACATTTTTCTAGTTCAGCTACTTTTTCCTTAACTATAAGATGGCATACAGTTTGGGGTTCTGTTGCATGCCATAAGTGAGTAATAGCTATTTTTTTATTTGTAGCAAAATAACAACATAAGTAATTGCAAATATCTTCAAACGTATTCAAGTCAGGTAACTATTTTCACATATGTTATTCATCTACTTTTTGATAAGCTATCACATAGTAAAGTTGCAAACCTGTTGCACACTGGACAGCTGAGTAATAGCTACTTTGAAAGTGTGACTGTTGAGTAAATCCATTGTAACTCAAAAACTACTACAGTTACAGTATTTTTCTAAAATAATTTGTTCAGCTACTTTTTCTTTAACTATAAGATGGCAGTTCGTTTGGGGCTCCATTGCATGCCATAAGTGAGCAATAGCTATTTTCTTATTTGTAGCAAAATTATGATGGAAATAAATGTGAAATACCTTCAGAAGTACCAAAGTTAGGCAAATCTTTTCATTTGTTATTCATCTAGTTTTTCATAAGCATGCTTTCTTGTGTCCTTTATATTTTTGTTGCATTTGCAGATGTAGGTCAATAGCTAAGTGAGTAGATAGCTGAGCAAGAGCTACTAAAATGAGTAAATGTCTTTTATCTCTAAAAGTATTATAGGTAGATAATTTCTTCTAAATAAGTCATTCACCTACTTTTGGGTGATCTACCACATAGTGAGGTTGCAGAACTGTAGCTCTTTGGATAGCTGAGTAATAGCTACTAAAATGAGTAAATGTCTTTTATGTCTAAAAGTATCACAGGCAAGCAAATTCTTCTTAATAAGTCATTCACCTACTTTTGGGTGATCTATCACATAGTAAAGTTGCAGAACTGTAGCTCTTTGGATAGCTGAGTAATACCTACTAAAATGAGTAAATGTCTTTTATCTCTAAAAATATTACACCTAGGCAATTTCTTCTAAATAAGTCATTCAACTACTTTTGGATGATGTACCACATAGTGAAGTTGCAGAACTGTAGCTCTTTGGATAGCTGAGTAATAGCTACTAAAATGAGTAAATGTCTTTTATCTCTAAAAGTATTGCAGATAGGCAAGTTCTTCTAAATAAGTCATTCACCTACTTTTGGGTGATCTATCACACAGGGAAGTTGCAGAACTGTAGGTCTTTGCATAGCTGAGTAGTAGCTACTAAAATGAGTAAATACCTTTTATCTTTAAAAGTATTGCAGATAGGCAATTTCTTCTAAATAAGTCATTCACCTACTTTTGGATGATCTACCACATAGTAAAGTTGCGCAACTGTAGCTCTTTGGGTGGCAGAGTAATAGCTACTAAATGAGAAAATGTCTTTTATCTCTAAAAGTGTTACAGATAGGCAAGTTCTTCTGAATAAGTCCTTCACCTACTTTTGGGTGGTCTACCACTTAGTGAAGTTGCAGAACTGTAGCTCTTTTGATGGCAGAGTAATAGCTACTAACATGAGTAAATGCCTTTTATCTTTAAAAGTATTGCAGTCAAATATTTAAGTGTCTCTTGCTTACTAGTGTCACTTCTGTATGTTCCTACATCTCATTAGAAAAGCTATATCACACAATCTTTAGTACATGTAATTTAAGTGGGGGGCGATAATTTCAGAATGCTTGTTTATAAAGGAACCTGACCCTTCAGTGAGGGTGTTATTCCCCCTCATGATGCATACTTCAGGGAAAAATTACATCAAAAACACATCTTTTAGCATTGTCTGTTCTACACTGTTTAATATACAACAATAACCTTACTGATGTGCTTCTGTGATGATTATATTGCTGTATGAGAAAGTTTCAACAACATACTGTTTCCTTTTTCTCTTCTTTCAAAATTTAACACTTTGATTGTTAAGTTTATTGGCACACGTTGTTTTTGTTATTCAAAAACCTTTTTCTAGTTAAATAAAATAAAAATATAACATACTTTCAAACTTCAAAAAAGTATGACAGAAAAAAAATTATTGACTTATCTTTTTGCCTTAAGTTTATCTTTTGAAAATAGAACAGTTTGAATATTTCTTACATGTTTGAAGACCTTCTTTAGTACAACATACAATAGCAAGTTTTTAAGCACGAGCAAGTATTTTTTGTCTCCAGAATTTCATTGGTTGTGGCGTAGTGTGATGAGTATTTGTCTGCTCACTGAAGTTAAGCGCCAATGGGCTACGTTAGTACTTGGATGGTGACCGTCTGAGTTCTAGACCAGCTATGGAATGTGTCTCAGTTGGAATTTCTTTGTGTCACCAGACTTTTGTAAATTCTAGTGCACTACTCGTGTCTCTGATGGCTTTGCACTCTTGCTAGGGGACCAAAACACCTTTTTTGCTTTGTTATAAAGGTGGTGGCTTTTCATTTATGCACATTTGGCCATTTCATGAAATGGGCAAATCACTATTGAATGATTTGCCTATTTTACAAAATTGGCAACTCAGTTTCCTATTTCATGAAATTTGCAAATTTTTTGCCTATTTCATGAGATGGCCAGTTACATGGATTGGGCGTACCCATGTTATGTATATTCTCCCTATACATGTATTTGGATGTAACAAAAGACCAGGGCCTAAAAGAATAACAGTCTTTAATGAAATCCTTTCCTTTGTTACTCATGATTCGAGTGGGGGTGAGGAGACTTTTGTCAGCCCACCTAACATATGAGTAGGCAGGGGTGAGGGGGTCAGCTGGGTGCCTATCAACTCCTATGTTTATAGAAATGTACATTTAACTTTCCTATAGATTATGTCTGTTGGGGATTGAATCACTATGAATCACTAAATATATGTGAAATATATAAGCAATCAGAATCTACTTACATTTTATAACATTTTATCTCTCCACTAAGTTAACTATTTTAAATAAGACAGTACATTTAAATACTTAGAATAAAAGATCATATTTATTATGGAACAATGCAAAATATTTCATAATATATTAGTTGTGGCATACAAAAAAATGAGTCAGATAGAAGATATCCAATCAATGTCTGTGGCATGAGAGATGACACATCTGGAGATATGTTGATGTTGAGTTGGTTCAGTTTCTTTACACATTTCTTTACACATTTTCAGTTGATCACTAGCCCTATGTGTGATGTATTTTTAAAGGCTACTTTCTAAAAAGACAGTTTCGTATTTGAATAGGTCTAAAACTCTTACCGCATAGATGGGTTTAATTCAGATTTAGTATCAGTATGATTATGGAATGGGCCTACAAATTTTGTACCCTTATGGTCTATACATCTACGTTTATTTGCACAAATTCGAATTTTCTACAGTTTGGTGGCCATCTTGGATAATATAAAATTAAATGTGGCCCTGATACAACCTGATACTTGGTAGGGACATTGGTTAGGGGGTGCAGTTGTGCAGCGTCATGGTCTGACCTTGATTTGACCTTTGACCTTGCCGTAGTGACCTTGAGCTATAAAATCTTGTCTGGGCTATATCTCAGAAACTGTAAGGTATAGGAGATTGATACTTGGTAGGGATTTTGGTTAGGGGGTGTAGTTGTGCAGCGTCATGGTGTGACCTTGATTTGACCTATGACCTTGCCATAGTGACCTTGACCTATAAAATCTTGTCCGGGCTATATCTCGGAAACTGTAAGGTGTAGGAAGTTGATATTTGGTAGGGACATTTGTTATGGGGTGTAGATGTGCAACATCATAGTGTGACCTTGATTTGACCTTTGACCTTGCCGTAGTGACCTTGACCTATAAAATCTGGTCCAGGCTATATCTCAGGAACCGCAAGGTGTACAAAGTTGATATTTGGTAGGGACATTGGTTAGGGGGTGTAGGTGTGCAACGTCATCGTGTGACCTTCCTTTGACCTTGCTGTAATGACCTTGACCTATAAAATTTTGTCTGGGCTATATCTCCGAACCGTAAGGTGTAGGAATTTGATACTTGGTAGGGATATTGATTAGGGGGTGTAGGTGTGGAACATCATGGTCTGACCTTGATTTGACCTTTGACCTTGCCGTAAAGACCTTGACCTATAAAATCTTGTCTGGGCTATATCTCAGAAACTGTAAGGTATAGGAGATTGATACTTGGTAGGGACATTGGTTAGGGGGTGTAGTTGTGCAGCATCATGGTGTGACCTTGATTTGACCTATGACCTTGCCATAGTGACCTTGACCTATAAAATCTTGTCTGGGCTATATCTCGGAAACTGTAAGCTGTAGGAAGTTGATATTTGTTGGAGACATTGGTTAGGGGGTGTAAGTGTGCAGCATCATGGTTTGACCTTGATTTGATGTTTGATCTTGTTGTAGTGACCTTGACCTATAAAATCTTGTCTGTGATATATCTTGGAAACCGTAATGTATAGGAAGTTGATACTCGAATCTTGTTGCACCTTTGGGTCTGTCTTTTGATGCAGATTAAGCACTGTTAAAGTCATATTAGAATTTATTAAGAATTTTACTTTCATAACTTCCCATTGTAAGAGATAGAATTTCATCAAGTGAGCCACAGATTTTGCTCTAACACCACTCATAAGCATTCATTAGATGTATTAGCACTTCTGTATGCATGCTAATATTCAAATCATCTAAACCGTAATTCGGCGATGTAGGTGTAGATAAAGAGTGTTGAATTTTATTTTACTGATTAATGCTGTCATCTTGTTATTGAATTATCTTGTTTCAATACTTCATCTTTACATGCATTATCTTTCTTTTAAACATTATTTTCTGCATTTAAACATTGTTTGGACCTTTATAAAACTGACAGTGCTCTGAAAGTATCCTGAACTTTGTACTGGTACAGTACTTCTATATCTCATGGTGTTGAAAATATTTCCCTAGGCTGTGGGGTACGGGCATCTATGATGCTATTTTCTACTTTCACTTCTACTCTGAATCTCAAAACACTCAGTAGCCATTCATGACCACTGATTGCTTGTTCTTTTAAACGGAATGAGTAAGTGATTTTGAGTGAATTATGGCCCCAAAGGGCCATCAAAGCTCTACATATGAAAAACCTAACAATGCTAGTTAATGAAGTAATAATGGTCATCTTGGATTTTTGTGGAAAAATATGAAAACACTCTTATCTCATAAACAAGATAGAGTGATTTAAAGTAAAGTTTTTGTCCATAGGGCATGAAACATTGCTTTTATCAATGATCAGAAATTTTGATTCTTTCATATTTTTGGCAGCAAACCTGGATATTTGTGTTTCTGTCATAAACAGCCACGACAGAATGATTTCTGGTGAATTTTGGACCCATAAGATATTAAAAGCTACATATGTGAAAAGTAGAAAAAAATAATTTTTTCACATGTTGAAGGTCATCTCATTGAAAATATGATATCACATTCATAGTGCAAATGCAGAGAGATACAGCAATTTTAAGTAAATTTTCAGCTCTTCAGGGTACTGAAGTGCCAAGATGCTTTATGGTTTTCTGGAAAATGGATTTGGACATACAGCACTTTATAAAACCTTCTTCACCTGAATAAGTTTTAAATTTAAATGTGGTTGCCTTTGGAGATAAACTTCTTCTGCTGTTACCAATAACTTCTGATTGTGATGTATGATGGCCATTTGACAACAGTTATCACTGCATCAATTAGTAAATTAAAATCAATGGGACATCGTGTATTGTTTTGACATGTTTTGTTTTTCCAAAATAAGCCCCAAATGTAAAATTTGACCATATATGGAAAATCATTGTTATATCATTTGGACCTTTGGATAGTTATACGTGTGTCAAAAAATCACCAGTTAAAATTAATGGGAAATTTTGTCTCTTTTTAAATAAATACCCAACCATTTGTTTTGTGTGTCTCCATGTGCTTGCGGGTTATACATAATACTCTTACATAGCTTTATTTCTTTTTTAACAGATGTTCTGCATGTTCTTTTTTCAATGATGCCCAGCAAGTCAGCATTGAGGTGGACACGCAATTTTTTGAGACAAATTACACAACCAAAAACATCATCCGCCTTCACGAATCCTTGAGCATTACTAGCTTCCCCAATTGCAATGGCAGCAGATACGCCTCTGGTGTTGTGTGCCTGTTATTTGCTGAGAGGCAGGTGAAATTAGTAGAATCAGCTATCTTTATAAGGTGCTACACCCGGGAATTTCTGACACCAGAAACATATGGGATTGTGTCATCGTCACTGAGAGAAGGGCTTGACATTTACATGGCGAACTATGGTGAAAAACGCCGGAAGTTATCTATCAAGGACATCCTGCTTCTATTGAGCCATTTAGGATTAACTCTTAGGACTGAGACAGTTGTTCCATCTGTGTCTGTTGAATATCTTGCAACATGCATCTCTTTTGTGAAAGACCGGCAGATTCTATTACTGATAAGATTGCAGGACTATAATGTGTGGTGCATCTGTCGTAAGAGTCCCCACGGAGAGATAATTGTACTGGACTGTCAATCCCATACAGTGTTCGACTGCTATCAGAGTAGGGAAGTACAGTATGGAGGTGTGATATATACAATATCTCCACAATATGATGCTATCGTCAGCACACTTCATGTGATGCAGAAATACACAGGGCCTTTCACAGGACCACACAATGTTTCAGTCATACAGGTTTGAATGAAAAAGTATTAAAATATTGATCCAAAGTCTGTGTAACCCTCTAGATTTTCAACACTGATATTGCAATGGGGAGTTTTGGAGGAATTGTGGTTATCTCCAAACAATTGATGTTTGTTACTTTGCTGCACATAGCCACTTCTTTCAAATTCTTTATAAGAAGTGAAAACTGGACAATGTAAAAACACTTTGATATTTTACGTATTTATACAAAGGTAACACATCGTGATTTATTTTAACTTCTAATGAAAATACAACACTAAGTAAAACTAAAGGGAATAATGGACAGCTCTGTTAATCCTATATTTCAGCTTAAAATAACCAGTGGAAAAGTCATTGCTTATACTTACAGATAACATGAACCCATCACCTTAAACCATAGTGTATCTTAATTGTGTTAGAGCATTTTGTGAAAGCTTCCACTTCAATTTATCAATTTTCCAAAGCTGAGATAGTCAATAAAGCATGTTTTTCTTGCTCTATATATCAGTCCAAATTTTATTTTCAGAATAAATCTTTTATGGAGCAATTTTGATCCACAGAAATTATTGATGGAAAGACATCTATAATGAGACCTAGCATCTGGGCTAAAGTTTTATATTCTGTTTTCATGAGTGAGATGCATCCACTATTTAAAAAGTAATATTTTTTTCTCCCACTGACCCGCCGGGTGGGAGATTATAAAATACCTCTTGGGTGTGCATGTGCCAGTGTGTGGATTCATGTCATGCAGTTTTCTGTAAAAGAGAGTTCTGTGGGGCCTTATGCTTAATTAATATTTCTTCAGTTTCTCATGCCCTCCCTTTTTTTGCTTTTGCAGATCTATATCAATAGCTAAGTGAGCAATGGGGTAGTAGCTACTTTGAGTAAATTGCTTACAACTCCAAAACAACTGCATTTTGAGCATTTCGTAAAAAAATATATTGTTCAGTTACTTTCTCTCCACCTACAAGATGGTACCTGTTTTAGAGGTCTACCTCTATACCTAAGTAAGTAATAGCTATTTTATGCTTTTACAGTGAAAAAAATTAATAAATAGCATTTGTTTGTAACTGGTAGCTACAACGCTTTCGTCAAAGATGTCATTTAGCCACTTTCAGATGTCCTATGTAATGGTACATTTTCAGAGCTGTAGCTGTACAGCTGAGTAGCAGCTCTTTTAACATTTGGCTAGTGAGTAAATCACTTGCAACTTCCAACACTAATAAATTTAGAGTTTTGTCTGGGGTAAATTATTATGGCTTAATTTCATGTCCTCCATATTTTTATTGCTGTTGCAGATCTATGTCAATAGCTAAGTGAGTAATGGGGATAGTAGCTACTCTGAGTAAATTCCATATAACTCCAAAATGACTGCATTTACAGTATTTTGCCAAAATAGGTTGTTCAGCTACTTTCTCTGTACCTTAAAGATAGTAGTTTTAGAGGTCTGCCTCAATAGCTAAGTGAGTTATTGCTATTTTATTTATGTAAGGTTGAGTAACATAAATGAATGGCTATTTTTCTTTGTAATTGTTAGCTATGTAATAGTTACAGTGTTTTGGTTAAACATGTTTCTGGCCTACTTTCAGGTGTCCTGACATATTTTCAGAGCAGCAGCTTCATAGCTGAGTAATTGCTACTTTGACATTTTACCAATAAGTAAATTAGTTGTAACATCAATACTATTAAATTTACAGATTTTTAAGGACTGTCGGGAATTCTTTTCACCCATTGTGTCTGGATGGGTGGTTTGGCAGGTGGGAGATGGAAAAAAGTTTGTCCGGGCTGTGTCTCAGAAAGTATAAGGTGTAGGAAGTTGATGCTTGGTTGGGACATTGTTTAGGGGGTGTAGGTGTGCAACGTCATAGTGTGACCTTGATTTGACCTTGCCATACTGAACTTGACCTATAAAATCTTGTCTGGGCTATATCTTGGAAACTATAAGGTGTAGGAAGTTGATACATAATAGGGACATTGGTTAGAGGGTGTAGGTGTTCAACATCATAGTGTGACTTGAGTTTGAAAATCTAGTCCGGGCTATATGTCGGAAACTGTAAGGTGTAAGAAGTTGATACATGGTAGGGACAATGGTTAGATGTGTAACATCATAGTGTGACTTTGATTTGTCCTTGCCATGGTGACCTTGACCTACAAAATCTTGTCTGGGCTACATCTCAGAAACCATAAGGTGTAGGAAGTTGATACTTAATAAGGACATTAGTTAGGGGTGTAGGTGTTCAATGTCATAGTGTGACCGTGATTTGACCTTTGACCTTGCCATCGTGATTTTGACCTCTAAACTCTTGTCTGGGCTATATCTCAGAAATCGTAAGGTTTAGAAAGTTATTACTTGGTAGGGATATAGTGTGACCTTGGTTTGACCTTTGACCTTGCAGTATTGACCTTGACCTATAAAATGTTATCGAAGTTATATCTCGGAAACTGCAAGTTGCAGGAAGTTGTTACCTAGTAGTGACATTGATTGGGGGTTATAGGTGTGCAATATTATGGTGTGACCTTGATTTGACCTTTGATTTAGTCAAGGCTATTTCTTGAATTCTGCAAGGTGTAGAAGGTTGCCACTTAGTAGGGACGTTGGTTATGGGGTATAGGTGTGCATCATGATGTTATCTTTAACTTTGGCTCTGGCAAAGTCTGTTCACCAGCCATGTTTGAGACATTTTTCTCTTATTTTTTGCTTCCTGATTAATACTCTCATTTTGCCATTGAATTGCTTGTTTTAAAACTTCTTTATATACATTTTCTCTGCTTAAACATTATTTGGAACTTAATACAACTGACACTGCTCTGAAAGTATCACAATCTTTGTACTGTTTCACTACCTCTATTTTTCTCAGTGGTGATGAAAACTATTTCCCCAGGCTGTGGATTATGGGCATCTCTGATGCTGTTTTTGTGAAATATGTTGTTCACCTTCTTTTTAATGATCAGTGTCACAGTAAATTTTCAGAGCTTTAGCGACATAGCTGAGTAGTAGCTACTTGGACATCTTGCCAACGAGTAAATCACTTGTAACTTCAATACTGTTGAATTAACAGGTTTTCAGTGAAATGTGTTGTTACGTGCTTTCGGTTGTCTTGTGTGATGACAAATTGTCAGAACTTTAGCTCCATAGCTAACTGAATAAGGGCTACTTTAACATTTTTGCCAATGAGTAAATTACTTGTAACTTCAATACTGGTTAACTTACAGGTTTTTAAGAATTTTCCTCATTTCAGTAACCATCTTGAAATTTGTTGGAATTGGAAACTGTTTACCTTGAAAACCGTAACAGGTACAGCAATTTCATCCAAATTTGGACCCCCGGGTAAAAAGTACTGCTTCTTTATTGACATCTGAAAAATAGAAAAAAAAATACGTCTTCAAAGTTGTATCTCCATAGATGCATCCTTGGTCTGGTTGATGTTCTGTAACGTGGCATATTTTCATAGATATGGCTTCATATTTATGTATCACTTAGTGTTTAATCCCCAGCAGGAGATCATACCACTGTGATGGTCTTGTTAAGTTTATTTTGTTTTAAGTATTTTTGTGAGGGAGACAAGACATGCCAATAACTTTTTTAACAAAGCTACTTAGATATGATTGCCCTCCTCTGACACTGCAACAAGATTCACTGGTGAGTTCATCTATCCCTGGTGTTTTATTATTGAGAGACAGAATAACTATTATATTTAAACGTCATAACTTTGCATGACTTTTGTCCCAGGTGTTTTTAAAAGTATGATTCTATTTAGCCAACAGTCGCTGTTTTGTTTTAAAAAATGTGTAAATTTTGGGAAAAACTCTTTTTTTGACACTTCATATAAAATCGGAGAGGGTAGTATCACAGTAATATCCTCTTTATCAAGTTTCCTAATGTGGTTTGGTTTAATATTGTTAGCTTTTCAAGAAGTGGCTGCATGATTCGCTCTTGCAGTAAATAATCAACACTTGTTTAATTTTTTATTTATTATATCCACCGGAAGCATCCAGTGGATACTTTGGTTTAGCGTTCGCTACGCCGCCACTGCCGCCACGCGTAGAGAGATTTTCGGCGTTAACGCTCTAAGAGAAAACAACAGCAGCTAGGTTCACCAAATTTGCAGGATATCTTCATTGGGGGTAAGCTTCTTTGGGAAGGAAAATAGCCTCATTCTGAAAAACAAGATGGCCGCCATGGGCATTTCTTTGAAAATAATCTACATTTTTCTACTGGCTATTCCTCATAGGTAGAAGGTTATATATACATGTCACACATTTGACCGTAAAGCTCCTAATTCAAGGTCATCCACGGAGTGCCGAAGTAACCCACATAGCGGACTTTAAAGGTGTCTATATCTCCCTTATTATTGGTCCTAGAGGTTTGCAATGTGAAGCCAACCAATAGGATATCATTTGCTGCAAATTGTCTGATGTGGTCAGATTTGACCTTGGACCCCTCCTTCAAGGTCAAACGAGGATAGCCAAACTTAAAGGTGCTTATAACTCGCTTATTATTGATCCTAGAGGTTTGGGATGGTAAACCAACATGTAGGAAATCATGGGCTGGGAATCTTCTGGCATGGTCGGATTTGACCTTGGGCCCCTCCTTCAAGGTCAAACGATGATAGCCAAACTTAAAAGTGCTTATAACACACTTATTGTTGGTCCTAGAGGTTTGGGATGGTAAACCAACATATAGGAAATCATGGGCTGGGAATCTTCTGGTGTGGTCATATTTGACCTTGGGCCCCTCGTTCAAGGTCAAATGAGGACAGCCAAACTTAAAAGTGCCTATAAAAACTCGCTTATTATTGATCTTAGAGGTTTGGGATGATAAACAAACATGTAGGAAATCATGTGATAGGAATCTTCTGGTGTGGTCAGATTTGACCTTGAGCCCCTCCTTCAAGGTCAAATGAGGACAGCCACACTTAAAAGTGCTTATAATTCACTTATTATTGGTCCTAGAGGTTTGGGATGATAAACCAACATATAGAAAATGATGGGCTGGGAATCTTCTTGCGTGGTCGGATTTGACCTTGGGCCCCTCCTTCAAGGTCAAACGAGGACAGTCAAACTTAAAAGTGCTTATAACTCACTTATTATTGGTCATGGCTGGGAATCTTCTGGTCTGGTCGGATTTGACCTTGGGTCCCTCTTTCAAGGTCAAGCGATGATAGCCAAAGGTAAAAGTGCGTATAACTTGTTTATTATTGATCCTAGAGGTTTGGGATGATAAACCAACATGTAGGAAATCATAGGCTTGAGCTCTTCTGGTGTGGTCGGATTTGAGCTTGGGCCTCTTCTTCAAGGTCAAACGAGGATAGCCAAAGTTAAAGCTGCTTATAACTCACTTATTATTGGTCCTAGAGGTTTGGGATGGTAAACCAACATATAGGAAATCATGGGCAGGGAATCTTCTGGTGGGGTCAGATTTGACCTTGGGCCGCTCCTTCAAGGTCAAACGAGGATAGCCAAAGTTAAAACTGCTTATAACTCGCTTATTATTGCTCCTAGAGGTTTGGGATGGTAATCCAACATATAGAAACTCATGGGCCAGGAATCTTTTTCTGTGGTCATATTTGACCTTGGGCCCCTCGTTCAAGGTCAAACAAGAACAGCCAAACTGAAAACTGCTTATAACCCACTTATTATTGCTCCTAGAGGTTTGGGATGGTAAACCAGCATATAGGAAATCATGGGCTGGGAATCTTCTGGTGTGGTCGGCTTTGATCTTGAGCCCCTTCTTCAAGGTCAAACGAGGATAGCCAAAGTTAAGAGTGCTTATAACTGGCTTAGTATTGGTCCTAGAGGTTTGGGATGGTCATGGGCTGGGGATCTTGTGATGTGCTGATATTTAACCTTGGACCCCGTCTTCAAGGTCAAATGAGTTTAGCTCAACTTAACAGTGCCTATAACTTCCTTATTATTGACTCTAGAGGTTTGCAGTGTGAAAACAAATAATAGAAAATCATAGGTTAAAACTCTTGTGATGTGGTTCACTTTGACCCTGGCCCTTTCCCTTTAAGGTAAAATGAGGTCAGCCAAATTTAAAAGTGCCACTAGCTCAATTATTATTGATCCTAGAGGTTTAGGGTGTGACACAATCTTACAAGATATCATGGGCTGGGATTCTTTTCATATGTTTAGTTTTGACCTTGGACTCCGCCTTTACAGTGAAACCAGGGAAGAACTTCCTTATTATTGCTAGAAATTTTGGATATGAAACCGTCCTGTAGGACATAGGCTGGAATCTTTTGATGTGGACAGATTTGGTCTTGGGGCCTCCTTCAAGGTCAAACAGTGGTAGCCAAACCTAAAGCGCTTGTAACTCATGTATTATTAGTTGTAGAGATTTAAAATGTGAGGCCAACGTAAGATAATCATGGACTAGAAAAATCGTACGATGTATTCAGATTTAAACTTGGATCTCTCCTTCAAGGTGAAATGAGGGTAACATAACTTGGGCACTTATGACTGACTTATTATTGCTCCTAAAGCTTTGGGATGCAAAATCAACCTATAAGGAACTATGGACCAGGAATCTTCTCATGTGGTCACCTTTGACCTTGGGCTCCTACTTCAAGATCAAATTAGAGCAGCCAAACTTAAAGGTGCTTATAACTCCCTTATTGCTCATACATTTTTCGACTGTGAAACCAACCAAAAGGATATCATGGCCTGGGATCTTCTCATGTGGTCTGATTTGACCTTGTGCCCCTCCATCCAAGTAGGCAATACTTGCTCGGCTTTGGTGCATTGTCTTTACGGTGGATACAATTTGCATCGGTTCTCCGATGCGCTAGGTCTAGTTTCTACTTGAATTATGTTGCACCACATGTACTTATTATGAACTTATATACTTACATTTTGATTTTGTTCTGCTAGCATTTTGTTTAGCAAGCAAAGACTAATGTCTCATGTGCAATTAGAATTCATGCTTGCATCTCTAGGTTTTGCTTTCCTAGAATTTCCATTACAGAACTGTCAGAGAACATTTCATTAATTCCCATTCTTGTGTCACCAGCAATTACGCTGCGTGGCATGTAAGAATTGCTTTGTTATCCCATTTTACGGCGTCTATCATTGTCATGCTTTCTATTCTAATATCTCAAAAATGGCTTGCCAGATTAAATTTAAATTAGGCATGTGGATGTAATTGGTCCTCAGTGTGTGCCCTATTATAGGGTGATCTTAAACTCCTAGTAGTAACATACTTATCTTGAGTTTACATTTTTTACCCCACAGCCCTTAAGGGCTGTCGGGGTATTGTTTTCACCAATGGTGTCTGGATGGGCAAGTGGGCGGGCGAGCGGGCAAGTGGCGGCAAAAAGTTTGTCCGGGCTGTATCTCAGAAAATGTAGATGTAGGTAGTTAATACTTGGTAGGGACAATGGTTGGAGGTTAAAGGTGTGCATCATAATTTTTATACTGAAAATAACTTGACAGATTTCATTCCAATTTTGTATGTATATGTAACTGCCCATAGGTAAGTGTCATCCATTAAGTTGACCTTAACCTCCCAGTGATAACAGAGTTATATTCACTTTACGTTTGCAATTTTTGAACAGTACTTCAAATACTATACAATTCGTGGCATGCTTAACTTGTGGATGTACTTTGAACAGAATTTTCATCAAAAGATTACCTTAAACTTCATCACAACTGCAAACTAATTTTGAGGTTAAGATTGGGACGATTTTTTTGGTGTTGACTTTGACCTTGAGTTATAAAATCCTGTAGGGGCTATATCTTGGAAAGTGTAAGGTGTAGAAAGTTAATACTTGGTAGGGACATTGGTTGGGGGTTATAGGTGTGCATCTTCATTTTTATACTGAAAATAACGTGACAGATTTTATTCAAATTTTGTATGTATATGTAACTGCCAATAGCTAAGTGTCATACATTAAGTTGACTTTAAACTCCCAGTAATAACAGAATTATATTCACTTTAAGTTTGCAATTTTTGAACAGTACTTCAAATACTGTGCAATTTTTGGCATGTTTAACTTGTGGCTGTACGTTGAACAGAATCTTCATCAAAAGATTACCTTAAACTCCCTCACAACTGCAAACTAATTTTGAGTTTAAGGTTGGGATAATTTTTTTTTGGTGTTTGGAAGATATTTGATGTGGTATTTGAGCTTTTTATCTAGGGTTGGCCATCTCGGGCCAACCCTAGATACTGTTATGGGATTTTTCGCGTCTTTCTTCATGAATTTCGGGCGTTTCGAGTGGAATCTAATTGCCGTTTTCGGATCGTTTTGAATAATTTCTACTACTAAACGTCCTGTAACTTTCACAGTTTTCGATTTTTATGTCCACCCCCCTGGGGGGTGGATATATTATTTTTGCTTTTTTCGCCGCCCGATGTCCGGCGTCCGATGTCCGGCATCACGCATGGTTTCCGCTCATTTAAAGGAAAAGTATTAGAGCTATTGTCACCAAATTTGGTATGCAGGCTTATTGGGTCAGTAGCTTGCTTGGGATTGCTTTTGGCTGTTGTACCTCTTTTGCTTACTGAGTAATACTTAAGTACAGCTATTTTCAGTACCCATTGGTTTCCGTGCATTTAAGCCAAAATAATTAAAGATATTTTACTACAATTTTGAATACAAGATTGTTATGTCCATAGCTCGCTTGGTATTGCATTTGGGACTGATAGCTTTGTCAGTACATGAGTAATAGCCATTTAGGTACTTCATTGTGTATTTTCAGTACTACTTTTGAGTAATTTGCTAATATCTCAGAAACCGTAAGAGATAGAGCGATTTCGACAGAATTTTTGACCCACAGGGTATCTAAGGAATTCAATCTATGCAATTTTCCAAAAATTTTCCCCTCCCCAAAAATGGCGGCCATTTTGAATTTTTGAATTTTTGCCAAAAATGGCAAAACACTAATTTACTTCTATCTCCTTAACCGTGCGAGATAGAGCGATTTCGGCAAAATTTTCGACCCGTAGGGTATGTGAGAATTCTACTCTTGCCAATTTTTAAAAAGTTTTCCCCTCCCCAAAAATGGCGGCCATTTTGAATTTTTGCCAAAAATGGCAAAACACAAATTTCCTTCTATCTCCTTAACCGTGCGAGATAGAGCGATTTCGGCAAAATTTTCGACCCGTAGGGTATGTGAGAATTCTACTCTTGCCAATTTTTAAAAAGTTTTCCCCTCCCCAAAAATGGCGGCCATTTTGAATTTTTGCCAAAAATGGCAAAACACAAATTTCCTTCTATCTCCTTAACCGTGCGAGATAGAGCGATTTCGTCGAAATTTTCGACGCACAGGGTATCTAAGGAATGTAATATTTGCAATTTTCAAAAAATTTTCCCCTCCCCAAAAATGGCGGCCATTTTGAATTTTCGAATTTTTGCCAAAAATGGCAAAACACAAATTTGCTTCTATCTCCTTAACCGTGCGAGATAGAGCGATTTCGTCGAAATTTTCGACCCACAGGGTATGTAAGGAATGCAATCTTTGCAATTTTCCAAAAATTTTCCCCTCCCTAAAAATGGCGGCCATTTTGAATTTTCGAATTTTTGCCAAAAATGGCAAAACACAAATTTGCTTCTATCTCCTTAACCGTGCGAGATAGAGCGATTTTGTCGAAATTTTCGACCCACAGGGTATCTGAGCATTGTACTCTTGTTAATTTTTAAAAAATTTTCCCCTCCCCAAAAATGGCGGCCATTTTGAATTTTCGAATTTTTGCCAAAAAATGGCAAAACAGAAATTTGCTTCTATCTCCATAACCATGCGAGATAGAGCGATTTTGTCGAAATTTTCGACCCACAGGGTATCTAAGGAATGTAATATTTGCAATTTTCAAAAAATTTTCCCCTCCCCAAAAATGGCGGCCATTTTGAATTTTCGAATTTTTGCCAAAAATGGCAAAACACAAATTTGCTTCTATCTCCTTAACCGTGCGAGATAGAGCGATTTCGTCAAAATTTTCGACCCACAGGGTATCTGAGCATTGTACTCTTGTTAATATTTAAAAAATTTTCCCCTCCCCAAAAATGGCGGCCATTTTGAATTTTCGAATTTTTGCCAAAAATGGCAAAACACAAATTTGCTTCTATCTCCTTAACCGTGCGAGATAGAGCGATTTTGTCGAAATTTTCGACCCACAGGGTATCTAAGGAATGTAATATTTGCAATTTTCAAAAAATTTTCCCCTCCCCAAAAATGGCGGCCATTTTGAATTTTCGAATTTTTGCCAAAAATGGCAAAACACAAATTTGCTTCTATCTCCTTAACCGTGCGAGATAGAGCGATTTCGTCGAAATTTTCGACCCACAGGGTATCTAAGCAATGCAATCTTTGCAATTTTCCAAAAATTTTCCCCTCCCCAAAAATGGCGGCCATTTTGAATTTTCGAAGTTTTGCCAAAAATGGCAAAACACAAATTTGCTTCTATCTCCTTAACCATGCGAGATAGAGCGATTTCATCAAAATTTTCGACCCACAGGGTATCTGAGCATTGTACTCTTGTTAATTTTAAAAAAATTTTCCCCTCCCCAAAAATGGCGGCCATTTTGAATTTTCGAATTTTTGCCAAAAATGGCAAAACACAAATTTGCTTCTATCTCCTTAACCGTGCAAGATAGAGCGATTTCGTCGAAATTTTCGACCCACAGGGTATCTAAGCAATGCAATCTTTGCAATTTTCCAAAAATTTTCCCCTCCCCAAAAATGGCGGCCATTTTGAATTTTCGAATTTTTGCCAAAAATGGCAAAACACAAATTTGCTTCTATCTCCTTAACAGTGCGAGATAGAGCGATTTCGTCAAAATTTTCGACCCACAGGGTATCTGAGCATTGTACTCTTGTTAATTTTTAAAAAATTTTCCCCTCCCCAAAAATGGCGGCCATTTTGAATTTTCGAATTTTTGCCAAAAAATGGCAAAACAGAAATTTGCTTCTATCTCCATAACCATGCGAGATAGAGCGATTTTGTCGAAATTTTCGATCCACAGGGTATCTAAGGAATGTAATATTTGCAATTTTCAAAAAATTTTCCCCTCCCCAAAAATGGCGGCCATTTTGAATTTTCGAATTTTTGCCAAAAATGGCAAAACACAAATTTGCTTCTATCTCCTTAACCGTGCGAGATAGAGCGATTTCGTCAAAATTTTCGACCCACAGGGTATCTGAGCATTGTACTCTTGTTAATTTTTAAAAAATTTTCCCCTCCCCAAAAGTGGCGGCCATTTTGAATTTTCGAATTTTTGCCAAAAAATGGCAAAACAGAAATTTGCTTCTATCTCCATAACCATGCGAGATAGAGCGATTTTGTCGAAATTTTCGACCCACAGGGTATCTAAGGAATGTAATATTTGCAATTTTCAAAAAATTTTCCCCTCCCCAAAAATGGCGGCCATTTTGAATTTTCGAATTTTTGCCAAAAATGGCAAAACACAAATTTGCTTCTATCTCCTTAACCGTGCGAGATAGAGCGATTTTGTCGAAATTTTCGACCCACAGGGTATCTAAGGAATGTAATATTTGCAATTTTCAAAAAATTTTCCCCTCCCCAAAAATGGCGGCCATTTTGAATTTTCGAATTTTTGCCAAAAATGGCAAAACACAAATTTGCTTCTATCTCCTTAACCGTGCGAGATAGAGCGATTTCGTCGAAATTTTCGACCCACAGGGTATCTAAGCAATGCAATCTTTGCAATTTTCCAAAAATTTTCCCCTCCCCAAAAATGGCGGCCATTTTGAATTTTCGAAGTTTTGCCAAAAATGGCAAAACACAAATTTGCTTCTATCTCCTTAACCATGCGAGATAGAGCGATTTCGTCAAAATTTTCGACCCACAGGGTATCTGAGCATTGTACTCTTGTTAATTTTAAAAAAATTTTCCCCTCCCCAAAAATGGCGGCCATTTTGAATTTTCGAATTTTTGCCAAAAATGGCAAAACACAAATTTGCTTCTATCTCCTTAACCGTGCAAGATAGAGCGATTTCGTCGAAATTTTCGACCCACAGGGTATCTAAGGAATGTAATCTTTGCAATTTTCAAAAAATTTTCCCCTCCCCAAAAATGGCAGCCATTTTGAATTTTCGAAATTTTGCCCAAAATGGAAAAACACAAACTGGCCTTAACCGTGCAAAATAGAGTTATTTCGTTGAAATTTTCGACCCATAGGGTATCTAAGAAATGTACTCTTGGCAATTTTCAAAAAAATTTCCTTTTCCCAAAAATGGCGGCCATTTTGAATTTTCAAATTTTTGCCAAAAATAGAAAAACAGGAATTTGCTTCTATCTTCTTAACCGTGCAAGATAGAGTGATTTCGTCAAAATTTTCAACCCAACCAATGCAAAAAGGCATGAAGCTGAAATAATTTACATCTACACTAACAAATATTTAAGCATCATTGATATATTTTACAAATGAAACAGGGTCTTGTAAGACTACTGTACAATTTGGACAAAAGGTTCATGGGTGGACATTACACATGATAATGTGTGTTCTTCTATGCTATCCTGTTTCTATTCGCATCTACTATCAACAGGGCGGCCTATTTCTAGTTTGTTTTTAAGATTTGTGGAGGGATTTTTATTATTGACCTCAGCAACCTAATTAAAAACAGGAAATGAACTGTGCTGATAAGATCTATCTGGACCGCGTTTCTCTTGAAAACATCTTTTCTTTAGTAAAATCTACTAAACCTCGGAAAAAAACGTCTTTTGATTAGTCTGGTACCCTGTCTATTTTTCTTCTGGGACCCCCGGGAAATTGTAAGTTGTGTGAACCGAAAATATTTTCAGGAGACAATGATAACCTGATGACTGGGTTCTGAGGCTATATTCACAAAAAGTATCAAGCCCAGGGGCCGTATTCACAAAGATTCTTATTCTTAGAATTATGCTTATTCTTAGAATTTTTCTTAGAATTGTCGTTTTTCTTAGAAAAATTCTAAGAATAAGAATTTTCCTTTGCCTATTCACAAAGATTCTTATTCTTAGAATTATACTTATTATATATATATAAGTCACAGAGAAGAATATTGTTTATTATTATTTGCTGTGCATAGTACCGGAACCGCTCGTTGTTTCGCCCATGAGCGATAAATGCAGATTTTTGTCAAAGTAGGGGGTGGGCGTTTAATTGATCGTAAATAAGCAATAAAACCTTAATTTCAGTGATTCTTTCATTTACCATGTGTTTTTCTGTGCTTTTTATGGCCATTTTACCCTCTGATACAGTGAACAATAATTGACTTCAATTTACGGTTTTTCCCGTAATAAAAACAAGGTGGAGATAAATGAGGAAAAAATCAAATAAAACTCACCTAAATAGAAGAAATATATAGTGTGGTGACATGTATCATGGTATTTATCCAATAAATCACTTTTATGTCCAAATAACATTTTGATTTTGTTTAATCGTAAGTGCAGGTAAATTGCAGGTGTCACAAGAGAACTACAGGTTTCATCCAAAAGTTTTGAACCCTTTATAGAACAGGACAAAATATTTAAGGTCGTTCAAATAAAAAGAGAGACATACACAGTGGATTTAACTTCTTGTATTATTTTTATATTGAATATTTAGGTAAAAAAACATGAGAAAAAAATGTTTTTAAAGTCTGAAAAAAGTCAAGCTTGGCACTTAACCAAAATATCTATCTATTACTAGTCTTAATCTGAATCAATATCTGACTCCCCAAATCCATCAAAATCAAGGTCAGAATCATCATCTGACTCAAACAACAATGCCATGGCTTCATCTCTGAGATTATCCACCCTATCTGCAGCACCCAGTGCATCTGCCATGTTATCTGATAGCTGTGCATCCTGGGAACCATCCAGATCCAAACTGATGCCACAACATCTGAACGACTTCTTTATGACCTCTTCTGATATTTTGGACCAGGCGCGAGAGACCCAGTTAATGACATCCTGCCTGGATGCCTGCTTGAGGTTGCCCTGTGGGGTCCTGATGTCAGCCTCCCTCCACTTTCTCCACTCTTTTCGCATTTCACTCTTAAAGGGGGCATTCCATGAAACATCTGCCGGTTGGCAAATAGGAGTGCAACCACCTCAAAACGAAAAAAAAAAAAAAAAAATGTTCACTGTTTTGAAGTTTTATTTATTTTATTTATTTATGGTTTTTTGCATGCCTAGTACCTTATCGGTTATATTGTGATGGGTAGTTGGAAGGACGGAGGAAACCAATAGATACAGTTGGTCAAGATTTTGTTCTGCAAACTACTGACCAATGGTAAGAAACTACCAGCTGAAGTCAGGTTGGGATTCAAACTCTGATCTCAGAGGTGCGAGATGATGAAGTTTCAAAATGGAATAGTAAAAATCTATTTTAAAAACAGGTAAAAAAGACGTAAAATTTTAAATATTTTCAGAACTTATGAACAGCATTCTTATCTGAGATATGTCACCTGGAATAAAAGTGACATCTGTATCTTTGCCCTGCAGTTGTTCCCTTGTGTCTGCCATAGTGTGGATTCTGGCCTTGTCCAGTACCAGCAGCCTTCTAACGTCATTAACATTTGGCCCCCAAACCCGATTGATCCATGTGCCCATCAGGGGTCCAGTCATCCATCCATTTTTAAATGCTGTCAGTCTCACATTGTTTGGTATTCTAAGGGTTTGTGAGACTCTTGGGGGGGATCACACCATTCCTCTCCTTTAAGCATATAAATGCTGGCTTTTTGTGGCCTGAGGCTAATGCACATAGAGCAACAGTGAACCCTCTCTTGGTTCCCCCAGTGGTGGCAATTCTGACAGTGTTGCTACCAATAGCTTCATTGGTTGACTTTGGAGCCATATCGAACCTACACATAGTCTGATCCATGTTTCCTGAAAAAAAGTTGTTTAAGTAGATGTAAAACCAGTGTCGATCCTATATATGGCGAGTCATAACAAGCTTGGTCATTATTACAGCCCAACAGAGGAAGCACAGGAAGCAGAAAGTCTCTGATGTAAATCATAGTGTACTGCATATAACCACGGGCAAGATGATGCATGTAATTTTTGTTGTTGCTTTTTACTAACAGAAACAGTGAATTTAAATGGGGTTTTACAATGTAAATGATAGTTTACTCGATATGACCAAAGGTAAGATGATACATGTAATTTGTGTAGTTGCTGTTTGCTAACCAAGACAGTGCATCAAGTGGGGGTCTTTCCATTGTAAAAGTCCTTTTGCTTGACATGATCAAAGGTGAGATGATACGTGTAATTGTGTATTTGCTGTGTGCTAACCGAGACAGTGCATCAAGTTGGGGTATTTCCATTGTAAAAGTCCATTTGCTTGACACAAACAAAGGTGAGATGATACGTGTAATTGTATATTTGCTGTGTGCTAACCGAGACAGTGCATCAAGTTGGGGTATTTCCATTGTAAAAGTCCATTTGCTTGACACAAACAAAGGTGAGATGATACGTGTAATTGTGTATTTGCTGTGTGCTAACCGAGACAGTGCATCAAGTGGGGGTCTTTCCATTGTAAAAGTCCATTTGCTTGACATGACCAAAGGTGAGATGTCATACTACAACGAAGAGTTGGAAGGGCAGAGGAAACCAGTACATACAGATTGTCAGGGTTCTGAACTGTAAACTGCCGACCAACGGCAAGCAATGCATGTAGCTTTAATAACACTTTTTAAAGATACAATGTCACAAAATATGCAATGAGTTCTAAAAACAACAAGATGTTCTAAAAACAAAAAATTTAAGTGTCAAGTATGCTGTCTCACCTATATTGTAGAGGGTGTACTGATGCTGCCTTCTTTTATTCTTTATGTCTGTGACAAATCCTTTAATCAGTTCCCCATAATCTTCAGGGATCTTCTGGGATTCATTGGTCCCCTTAAGCAATGCAATTCTGTTCCTCTTTTTCCATCATTGGAGCCACCCATCACTACCTTTGAACTGCTCAAACTTGGGATCAGGCTGCTCGTCATTTATCTCTCTTGCAATTTCAAGGGCTTTTTCCTTCAAATCACTGTTGCTCACTGGAATTCCACATTCTCTTTCACTTAATAAATAATCCAGGACACCAAACTCTACCTCATTATCAAAAATCTCTCTCCCATGTGACATTATCCTCCTCTTCTTTGCAGCTGATCCTCTGGAATTTGCCATGAGTTCCTGCTCCTGATTGAGCCAATCCCTGACTCTTTTTCTGTCGATACCATACTCCTCTGCAGTCTTTCTTATGCTATTCCCATTATCTTTATGGTGCTTAATGACACTTAATTTAAACTAACAGTATAAGACCTATGCCTAGGCATCTTTCCTGCTTGATATTAGAGTACTAAAAATCCGAAGAAATGGTGGCACAAAACTTTTGAGAAAACAGGTTATTTAGAGAGAGCAGAAGACGCTGTGACAAAACTTTTTGCAAAACACGTCATCAGTTTATTTACATCAGAAGGAAGTATAATCAATACTGGTTGCTAGGCAGATATCTGAACAAAAGGACGTAACATTTAATGGTAGTATTTATTCTATTTTCTCACTGAAACACATTTTTTTTGGTTCTGACATTTATAAAATAGTATGATTTACGTCTTATTCTGCTGTATTTTGGACCATTGTGCTTAGTTTTCCGTACGTTTTATGTAAGTTGGGGGGGACGTTTACTCGACTATGAGCGTAACAACGAGCGGTTCCGGTAATTTTTAAAACAATTATCTTAATATTGGACCAATTTTCCTCAAATCAAAAAGAACACAACCTCTAGAAATTTGCCTTTAAATTGCTATTAATATTATATTGCTAGCTTCAATAAAACAATCAGAAAAATCTATAATAATTTACCATGAGTCTTTCAAATATTTACTGCGAATTTTCCAATATTGACCGCATATCTTCCTGACCGTGTATATTCCAGGTACCCAGTACTAGCATATAAATTTCAAAGAAAAACTGGTTTAAGGTTAAATACCAGTGAACTTCCTGTCCACGGACCTGCCTCATTAATATTAATGACGAAATATGACCTGATCAAATTTCTTGGATGAGGGTTTACTACTGTACTGTAAGTTCACGCCAAGACTTTTGTTTATCGGTATCCAGAAGTATTTTATAAATTTCAAAGAAAGCTGGTTTAAGATTAAATACCAGTGCACTTCCTGTCCATGGAGGTTGCACACCCACTTCTCGGGGAGTCGTTTTCGTTGAAAAATATTATTCAGGGTACCAGTCTGAAAAGATTGTTCCAGCCAACCTACCATCCACGCATGCGCATTCCTCTATTTTCCCGATCTGTCACTTCAAAACTTCAAATATTGCCAGAAGACGTAAGAAAAGGGTTAAATATGAAAGAAATAATAAAATAAATATAAGATATGTCGCTTATTGATGTGTAAGAAGAAATATTTCCGAAAAATGTCGAAATCTGCATATTTGTGTAAAATCTTCTATTATCGCCCACGGCTGAAGCGATGAACAAGAAATATGCTGGTAGTTTTCATCTTAAACCAGCCTTTCTATTTGTAAAATAGTGTCAGGAAACCCTCTCAAAGAACTGCCGTGTCTGCGCATATTTGCTCATTAATATTAATGAGGCAAGTCCGCGAACAGGAAATATGCTGGTAGTTTTCATCTTAAACCAGCCTTTTTATTTGTAAAATATTGTTAGGAGACTCTCTCAAAGAACTGCCGTGTCTGCGCATATTTGCTCATTAATATTAATGAGGCAAGTCCGCGAACAGAAAATATGCTGGTAGTTTTCATCTTAAACCAGCCTTTCTATTTGTAAAATATTGTCATGAAACCCCCACAAAGAACTGCCATGTCTGCGCATATTTGCTCATTAATATTAATGAGGCAAGTCCGCGAACAGGAAATATGCTGGTAGTTTTCATCTTAAACCAGCTTTTTGGTTATAAAATATTGTCAGGAAACCCGGATTTTTATTCAAAATGGTGGCGAGCAATAATAGGGGATTTGGGGAGTCTCAGAAAAAAATTATTTATTATGGTATGTATAAAAATCAGATTTCAGTGAGCCCACAAATTTTATCTGACCATTTAACAATTTTGCACATAAAATTAGTATTCTCATTATAAATTCATACTAATAAAGGTGTTGGCGAACATTATCTGATTGGCTGATGCTATACATAGAACATAATTTTTACTGGTGGCTTGCCGACGTGGAGACAACGTTGGCCTAGTGGTGGCATCGTTTACAGAAATCAAAACCGGTTACCGGGGCTTTGAAACGAAACGAAATCCGGTCTTTCGTATACTTGTTGTGTACATTGAAAATATTATTCGCGGGCGTACATGAGTGATAACTTGTAAATGGAAGTGGCTTTCGCGAGATGTTTTTATGTATGCAAAAATGATTTTTCCTCAATATAAGGTAAAAATGTGACATATTTTACAAAATATGTATATTTTTTGTCGTTTTGATGAAGTATCAGCCATTAGAAAGCCTAAAATAATAACTTCTTTAAAAACCGGTTCCCAAATATTCTTTGCGGATTTCGTTTTTTCTACCAAAACAAAACAATATTCCGGATACCGGTAAACCGTTAACAACACTACGTTGGCCCAACGGTCAAAAGGGTGTTGGCCCAATGTCGGCTGCCAATGTCAGACCGACGGATGTGCTGACGTTGGGCCAACGTCGGTCCGACAACGGCAATATTAATTTATAAAATATTATTAACCATGAATCTATAATATATTTACCACGAGTCTTCCAAATATCTACTGGGTATCTTCCTGACTGCGTATATTCCAGATACCCAGTACTAGTATATTATAAATTTCAAAGAAAAACTGGTTTAAGATTAAATACCAGTGAACTTCCTGTCCATGAATTTGCCTCATTAATATTAATGACGAAGTCTGAGGTCCAGAATTTCTCGAATAGATAGAAAAAAAGCCTGGTTTATGATTAAATACCAGTGAACTTCCAGTGCACGGACCTGCCTCATTAATATTAATGAGAAAATATGACCAAACAAATTTCTTAGATGGGCGTTTACTACTGTACTGTAAGTTCACGCCAAGAGTTTTGTTTATCATAATCCAGCAGTATTTCATAGATTTTAAAGAAAAGCTGGTTTAAGATTAAATACCAGTGCACTTCCTGTCCACGGACCTGCCTCATTAATATTAATGACAAAATATGAGGTCCAGAATTTCTTGGATAAATAGAAGAAAAGGCTGGTTTATGATTACATACCAGTGAACTTCCTGTCCACGGACCTGCCTCATTAATATTAATGAGGAAATATGACCTGATCAAATTTCTTTGATTATATTTCTCTAAATATGTTATTCATCTACTTTTGTGTGAGCTATATCGTATTAAAATTGCAGCCCTATAACTGATTGCTTAGTTGACCAAAAGCTACTTTGACCTGTGCCTCATTGCATCACTGAATAATAGCTACTTTGATGTTATTCCTGTTGAGTAAATCGGTTATAACTTGAAAACTATTGCATTTACAATATTTTGTTTAAGTAAGTTATTCACCTACTTTTGAGTAAGCTACAACATAGAAAAATACCAAATCTGTAGCTTATTTCATAGCTGAGCAATAGCTAATTTGAGGTTCTCATTGTTGAGTAAATCAGTTGTAACTTGAAATTTATTGGTTTATAGTATTTTGTTTGAATATGTAGTACACCTACTTTTAGGTCAACTATAACATAGCGAAGTTACAGACCTATAGCTCATGGCATAGCTGAGCAATTGCTACTTTCAGGGCTGTTGGGGTATTGTTTTCACCCATGGTGTCCGGATGGGCGGGCGGGTGGTGGGAAAAAGTTTGTCTGGGCTGTATCTGAGAAACCGCAAGGTGTAGGAAGTTGATACTTGCTAGGGACATTGGATGTGTAGGTGTGCAACATCATGGCCTGACCTTGATTTGACCTTACCGTAGTGACCTTGAGTTTGGAAATCTTGTCTGGGCTATATGTTGGAAAGCGTAAGGTGTAGAAAGTTGATACTTGGTAGGGACATTGGTTAGGGAGTGTAGGTGTGCAACGTCATGGTGTGATCTTAATTTGACCTTGCTGTAGTGACCTTGACCTATAAAATCTTGTCCGGACTATATCTCAGAAACTGTAAGGTGTAGGAAGTTCATACTTGGTAGGGACATTGGTTCGGGGGTGTAGGTATGCAACGTCATGGTCTGACCTTGATTTGACCTTTGACCTTGCTGTAGTGACCTTTACCTATAAAATCTTGTCCAGGCTATATCTCAGAAACTGTAAGGTGTAGGAAGTTGATACTTGGTAGGGACATTGGTTCGGGGGTGTAGGTGTACCACGTCATGGTCTGACCTTGATTTGATCTTCGACCTTGCTGTAGTGATGTTGACCTATAAAATCTTGTCCGGGCTATATCTCGGAAACCGTAGCATGTAGGACGTTGCTATTGGTAGGGATATTGGTTTTATACACAACCACTCTCTGTAAACGTTTCACACATGAAACACACATTAAGCCATTCCACTCTGCCAAACCCTAGATATGTGACCGATTCATTCGGTCACTGATTGCTTGTTTCATTGATATTCATCATGTACATGCTGTAGACCCAAAAAAATCTTTCTTTTGAAAGTTTACAATAAATTGCTGATATCATTTAGAACTTGTGAATTTAAGGTTACAACATATTACACCATTGTATCCACCCTGCTGGGCATGGATATTATTTTGGCTTTCCCTGCGAATCACCCTTCAGTGCTACTCATTTACAGGTACAGTATTTTATGTGTGTTCACTAAATTTGGTGTGGAGGTTTAATGTATGTGATTGCTTTCTTGGTAATTTCTGCAACAAGTGTTACCATGCAACACTTTTCTGTTTCTTGGTCTTTAATTTTGTGGGGATTTATCATTATTCCAAAGTTTCAGAATATGTCCATTACAAAAGGAACTTGTGATCTGGTTTGAGACAACATTTGGCAACAGCTGTTGTTTTTCTCTTTTAATTTGTTGGGTTCTTTATAAATAAAACCCATGCAAAAAGTTTAACCAATAATTTCAGGATATATTTCTTGCAAGGGGAACTAGAAGAGTAGTGATGAAACTTTTTTGCAAGTTTTTAGTAAGAACTGTTGCCATGGCAACAGTTTTTTCTGTATAGTTTTTGGACTTGTGATTTTATGCGTATTTTCATGTTTCTTGTCTTTAAAAATCATTTTGTGGGTTCTTTTCATTCCAAACCCCTGCATGGATTGGACGTGATTAGTTTTATGACATTACCTGGCAACAAGTATTGTCATGGCAACACTTTTTTTGTTTCTTGGGCCTATATAAATAAACATTTTTGTGGGTTCTTTGCATTCCAAACCCTAGCATGGGTAGGAGCTGATAAGTTTTTCAGCGATACCTGGCATCCAATTTTGCTATGGCAACACTTCTGTTTCTTGGACTTATTAATATTTTATGGATTTATTTTATATCCCACAACCCTGCATGGATTGGAACTGATTCGTTTTTTGGCAATACCTGGCATCAAGTGTTGCCATGGCAGCCCTTTTCCTCTTTCTTGGGCGTATATTTAAATATTTTTATGAGTTCTTTTCATTCCAAACCCCTGCATGGGTTGGAGCTGACTAGTTTCTTGGAAATACCTGGAAACAAATGTTGCCATGGCAACACTTTTTTCTGTTTTTTTTACTTATAAATAATTAGATAGGTTCTTTGCATTCCATACCCCTGCATGGATTGGAGCTGATTAGTTTTTTGGTAGTACCTGGCAACTGTTGCCATTGCAACTGTTTCTAGGTTGTAGATATAAAAAGTCCTGAAGACCTGAAGAGTTAAGTGACCTTACACTGCACAAACTTAGACATCTCGCTCGTTTGCTGTCTCTCCAAATGGTGGACAAATATAAGAAGTATATGACTAAGCAGTTTAACAGTAGGTTACCCAAATGATACTTTATTGGATTTCCTGCTGAGTGCTGACATCTTGTAAAAACTTGATAAGTGACAACTTTATGTGTTTGCCTGTGTGCATTTGTTATATTTTGGACATTGGTTATATTTTAAGTTGGGGTCTCACCATGGATTGGTCCTTCTCAAGGTTGGTCTGGATCTAAAAAATACTGCCATTCAGCCAACTATTTATGTCTGTACAGCTTCCAGTAATCAGTAATTGCAATTTTTAAATTTATTTTAAATATTGTAACTTAGCAATCTTTTGGTGGCTGTATCATTCTTCTGTCTAATTATTAATGGTTTTTGACGGATTTGTCTTATTTGTATATTACTTACTCTTATTTGTACCTTACTTACAACAGGAAAGATATTTGGAACAGATTACCAGTCTTGATCAAAAACTAAAACATTGTACAAAAGCAAGATATTAATTTGGTTGGATAAGAAAGAGTTTCCATTGTGATGTCACTGGTTTCCATTTTTTTCCACTGAAGCATACTATATATTTATAAAATTAAATGGGTTTTCATCAAATAAAAAGAAACAAATTGAAAGTAATTGTTTTTAAGACAGTATAAATATCAGAACTAAAACAGAACAGCCAGGTAAATCGATTTCCAACTAAATTCAGTTAAGACAGAGGGTGTCAGCAGGTGTTTGTCTTTTGCAAATATATTAAATGTTGTTCATACAATAATAATGATAATAATAATAATAGAAAATTGTGCCTGAATCAAAAAAGGTACAGTCTTAAAACTGAACAAATTCATAACCCGGCAAATGCCCACCAGGACAGGATGACTATGGTGGTGGCTAAGCTAGTGTAAACAGATTGAGTTACCTTCAAAGTGGTCTGTTGATAACTTGCAGTAGGTTGATTTATTTATTTGGGGTTTTACGTCGCTTTCAACACTGTACAGGTCATATCACGACGGGTAGTTGGAAGGGCAGAGGAAACCAGTACATAGAGTTCGCTAGGGTTGTGTACTGTAAACTGCCGACCAACAGCAAGCAACTACCAGCTTTCCCACTTAAGGCCGTCACAGGGATCAAACCCCCGACCTCAGAGGTGGGAGGCGAGAGTGTTACCACTCTGCCACCGTGGCCCCCATTAGGTTGAAGTCTGGTCAATTCCAGTGGTGTAGTGCGATGGACTGAAGAAACTGATTGTCTATTTCCATGTGTCAGATTACTAGACTTGATCAGAGGTGACAAACTGGGGGTGGGGGAAATTTATGGCTTTAAAAATGAGGTTTGTTACAGTCTATGGGCAAGTGCAGTAGCAATTACCATTACTTTCAAGTTGCAATATTAAAAGACAGAACATTTTGCTTGACAAATTTATTTAACAATTAAAGTGATAATTGCTGTCAACGGAGATAATCTTAATAGTTCATACAATAATACAACACTGAAACCAGTCTCACCTGACCAGACCAGACCACGTAATTAGCAGTTAAGTTTGTCTACTATATCCAGCAATCTATCCTGAGATCCATTGAGCATCCACTGACGCAAGTATGTTTCCTGTAATCTCTTCAGCATACAATAACACAAAATATCGATATCCAGATTATCAGATGTGAACATTATGTACTTATCAACTAGTCTTCATCCAGTTGAAACAAATGAAATGTAGCAGTTCTCATAGGCTACTGTTGCATAGGAGCTTACAGGCATAATTAATTTTCGATAAGAATTCTTGCCATAAGAATATTTGTAGTTAGGCTTATAGCTCATATATATAGCTGGGGAAATGGCCACAAGGTCATTGTTTGAAAATGATACAATATTAAATTGGAAGTCATTTTCTGGATAGGGTGTGACATGACTCATTCTGTCTAAACTGAAAGCAATACAGCAGAGCACATTTTGAACTTCCTGAAGTTTAGCAATACTGTCCTTGCTGATCCCATTTAGTAAGGACAATTACAGCAGTCTAGTACAATTTGGATCAAGCATGGTCATTGTCTGCATGTGAGAGATTTTTTATGTTCAATCTACAAGCCACATTTCGTTTTGGATTTCTGTTAAACTTTGCAAGTGGCTTGCTACAGCAGAGATCTGCCCAGGAGACATATGCCTTAAAATGCCAGGGGTGTAGGTGGGAGTTTACCCTTGCTCAATGGCATGTATAGTGTTTACTTCTTTAGGTCTGTTTTCTTATGTGGTCAGAACTGACAACTAATATAAGTGGGGAGTAATGGGTGGAGTTCTACAAATGTGGCTTTTCTTGTGCTTTTTTAGGCGTGTTGCATGTAACCAACCCGCCTATTAGATTGATGTGTCCTACATCCGTCCGTCTGTCCATCCACATTTTTCGTTTCCAGACTCTAACTCAAAAACAGTTTGTTCAATCGAATTCAAACTTGGTAGCTAGATAGATCACCATCATAGCTAGGTTCCTTTCGAAATTGGTGAAATTCTGTCAGCTCGTTTGTCCATTTTTCATTTGTTTGTCTGTCCATCCGGCTGTTTGTCCACATTTTTGTTTCCGGACTATAACTCAAAACTGTTTATCCAATCAAATTCAGACTTGACAGGGACATAGATCACCATCATAGCTAGGTTCCTTTCGAAATTGGTGTAATTCTGTCTGTTTGTTTGTCCGTTTTTTGTCCGTTTGTCTGTCTATCTGTCTGTCCATCCACATTTTCGTTTCCGGACTCTAACCTGAAAACGGTTTGTCCAATCGCATTCAGACATGAGAGGGAGATAGACCTCCATCATAGCTAGGTTCCTTTCGAAATTGGTGAAATTCTGTCTGTTTGTCTGTCCATCCGTCTGTTTGTCCACATTTTCGTTTCCAGACTCTAACTCAAAAATGGTTCGTCCAATCGAATTCAGACTTGACAGGAACATAGATCACAATCATAGCTAGGTTCCTTTTGAAATTGGTGAAATTCAGTCCATTTGTTTGTCCATTTGTCTGTCCGTTTGTCCGTTTTTTGTCCGTTTGTCCATCAACATTTTCGTTTCCGGACTCTAACTCGAAAACGGTTTGTCTAATCGAATTCAAACTTGACAGGGAGATAGATCACCATCATAGCCAGGTTCCTTTCAGAATTGGTGAAATTCCATCCGTTTGTCCGTTTGTCTGTCCATCTGCCTGTCCACATTTTCGTTTCCGGACTCTAACTCAAAAACGGTTTGTCTAATCGAATTCATACTTGACAGTGACATAGATCACCATCATAGCTAGGTTCCTTTCGAAATTGGTGTAATTCTGTCCATTCGTTTGGCTGTCCATTTGTCCATTTTTGTCCATTTTTCTGTCCATCTGTCTGTCCGTCCACATTTTTGTTTCCGGAGTCTAATTCAAAAATGGTTAGTCCAATCAAAGTCAAACTTGACAGGGACATAGATCACCATCACAGCTAGGTTCCTTTCAAAATTGGTGTAATTCTGTTGATTCGCTTGTCCGTTTGTTCGTCAACATTTCCGCTTCCGGACTCTAATTCGATAATACTTTGTCCAATCAAATTCAAACTTGACAGGGAGATACATCACCATCATAGCTAAGTTGCTTTTGAAATTGGTGTAATTCCATCCTTTCATTTGTCCGTTTATATTATAGATACAATTATGTAACCTAGATTACAAGTTTTACATTTCTTAGCATGTCTAACACATTCACTTTAACTGGGGTAACCTAACATTTCTTCCCTTATTTCTAAATGTAATTACATCAGTTGCTAACCTTATTGCTGCCTGCGCAACCCACCTTTTGGGGCATCTTTGACCCTCTTGTTTCAGTTTATATTGCAAAGTTGTATGAGACACAAGCATCTGAACTGAGCATTGTGGCTTTGCTACATGATTATAGCTTCTTTATAACTGCAATATAATTATAGCCAACTTCATAAAACAATTAAAAGAAACTGATTGGATAAAGTACCGAAGATATAACTAATGTCACAATTGTTTGTTTTTTACAAAGAAAAAAATATTTTAAAATTTCACATGAGAATTTTACTTCAAGACATTGAATAATATAGGTTTAATACCAGTATTTATAACATAAAAATGGATATCTCGTTGGAAAATATGGATTTACATATCTTGAGCAATTATATTTGAAAGCTGATGCAAAATTATGTGTTATTACAAAGTCATCTTTGAAATAATTTATTACTTTGAAGTTGTATCCAAATTATAAAATATGCAGTTGGATAGTTATTGTATTTTATTATTAAGAAGCTACAACCATGACACACAAGCTATTATGATTCAAATAAAGAAGACAATGCAAATAACCTGATTTTACCCATTGAATTCAACCCTATTTCATACATTGGATCCACCCAAAACCTGTTTGCAAAATCTAATTCTAATGGACTTTTATAGTGCTTAATCTCCCGAATAGGAAGGGGACTCTAAGGCGCAACAAAACAAAAACAGTCAACCAATCTTAGTGTCCAGGGACAGAAAAAAGTTCAGCACCACGGAGAACGCCAGGGTTAGTGAAACTAAGGAGGGTATGCCTTGGTGTAAAGGTGGGTTTTGAGCCGTTTTCTGAAGGAGGCAAGAGAGGGGGACGCACAAATCTCCTCAGGAAGAGCATTCCAAACAGTGGGAGCATCGAAGGGAAAACTATGACCAAACTGTTTCACAGATTTATGGATTGAGGGTCGAAACTTGGGAATGACAAGGAAATTACCACCACTCTGACTGCGCCTGGTACTGTAGGAGCTGCTGTAGGAAGAGATGTATGGAGCAAAATACTTGGGGAAACCAGTGTTGAGAAACTCATAGACAAGGGTAGCAGTTTTAAAGACTGGGTGATGTTCAACAGGAAGCCAATGCAGATTCTTAAGAACAGGGTTATTACTGGTGTGTCTACTGGTATTTGATACGATTCTGGCAGCACTGTTTTGGATGCACTGTAATTTACGAAGATTGAACTTAGAAAGACTCCTGAAAAGTGAGTTACAGTAGTCCAACCGACTGCTTACATGAGCATTGGCCACAAGTACAGAAGCATCAGGAGTAAGAAACCGCCTGACATGTCTAAAATCACGGAGTTGCGCAAAACAACTTTTGCAGACATTCTGAACATGTTTGGACAAGGAAAAATTGGAATCGAACCTCACACCCAGTTTCTTGACCCACTCGGCAGGGCAAAGAGGACTACCCAAGATGGTAGATGGAAAATGTACTTTCAATTTGTCCCTCTGCCTTTTTGAACCAAATGCAATAAACTCAGTTTTGTCTGGATTAAGTTTGAGTTTGCTGGCTGACATCCACTCCTTTATATCATCCAGGCACCTGTTCAACTTTTCAAAGGCAGCAGATGAATTCTGGGATAGATGGATATAGACTTGCGTGTCATCTGCGTAACAATGAAACTTTACTCCTTTGTGTTTACCAAGCAGTACAAGAGTAGTTGGTTTGCCATGTGACAGAGATAGATGAGCTTCATTTTTTATAGAAAGAAGAGCAGTCTCAGTCGAGTGGCCTGTTTTATATGCTGATTTATATGGATTGTCTAGGCTATGAACATAAATATGTTTGACATGAAACTAATGCCAGATACAGGACGATAGTTCTTAAAGTCATCTGCAGGAAGAGTCACCTTTTTAATAAGTGGACTAACTACAGCAGTTTTGAAACCATCAGGGACACAGCCCTCCATGAGTGAGCAGTTCACCAGCTTTGTTATTGATGGTACTAGTATGTCATTACACTCTTTGATGAGAAAAGTAGGCCAGAGGTACAACAGGCAGGATTTCGTAGCCGAGTTTTTGATGATTTTATCAACAGTTTCTTGAGTAACTTCAGTAAAGGTAGTAATTTGGGGGGTCAGAAGAAGGATGAACATCCATTTCGATGCCAGAGGGGTTGAAAGTTTCTCTTAATGGTTTTGATTTTATTATGGAAATAGGAGGCGAACTGGTTCGCCAATGTCTTGTCAGAATCGTGAGGTGGAAGTGTCATGTCAGAGACCCTACCCAGGGTTTTTTCGCAGTACATGCCACAGTTTTCTAAGGTCTTGACTATTATCAGAGATAAGTTTACTATAGTAGTTTGACTTATCCTTGTTAACCAGTGAATTACTTCGTGCAATTTAGCGATGAAGCTAACCTCTTTTTAGTGGATTCTTGGTCCTGCGCCAAGTTCTTTCAAACTGACTTCTAAGGGATTTAGCACGTCGATAAGAATCAGACACCCAATCAGTAGAATCTTTCTTTTTCAATCTAGATATCAGTGGTGCATGCTTGTTGAGAACATCTGCCAAGTCATGTACATATTGGTCATAAAGGTCTACAACAGAATCAGTGGGTGATTTCACAAAGGAAGTAATTTTAAGATCCAAGCGAAAATCGGACATGTTGATGTAGTGGTACTTTCTATATTTAACCTTATTTTGAGTATGAGCAGCTTGATGAGGTAGGATAATTGAGTATTTGACTAGTGCATGGTCAGATACAAAATCCCCGATTATTGACATCAATAATAATACTCTGATCGCTGGGAGAAAGAATGAGATCAAGTGTGTGACCATGCAGATGGGTAGGTTGACTAACGAACTGTTTGAGATCACATGAGTCAAGAAAGGTCATAAATGTATGACCATCACCACGGGGAACATCGACATGAATGTTGAAATCACCAAAAATATGATATGAGGAGTTAATGGATGACAAGAAACTGACAAAAGACATAAATTCTTCCTGAAATTTGCAGGTACATGATCCTGGAGGCCGATAGACACAGGCAAGCAACAGTGAACGGCCATGAAGGCCCAGAAACACCACCATATTTTCAAATGATTGGTAGAAAGGAGATTCCATTTTATGTAGGCTGTAGCATGATCTAATGAAAAAAAACAACACAGCCACCTATACCTGAGGGACAAGGCCTTTGAGGAAATATGTAATCAACAGGAGTGAGGATCATAAAAACTGTCTGAATCATAGGGGCGGACATGTGTTTCTGTGAGAAAAAGAATGTCGAGATCATTTGATGCCACAATATCAGCAAGGAGGGGGCTCTTATTCCTTACGGATCTGGTGTTCACTACCCCCAATGTAAGGGGACCAGGATTGAGGGACACATCTCCACTCAATAATAGTAACAACATCAACCCTCTGTCATTCACCAATTTTGAAAATTTACGACATGAGCCAGAATATGAGGAATTTTTTACAATTCTGATCATTGTAGTGCTCAATGTATTGGATACACTAGTGTGGAAACACTCAGACCTATGAGCCAGTGCTACTGTGAATAGAGCAACAAAGAGGAGCACCCGAAGACAAATCATGACTGGTGGGACAGGTCAGGTATGGTACTCTAATCTAGACACTACAGTGGGGGGTCTCAAGAATGTGTCCCTAATCTACTACAATCGCAACTATTTGTCCTGTGGGCGACTCACAGGCACCCTAACACCCCACACTACAGCCACCAGACCACCAACAACAGTAGTATATATAAACTGATTGAATATTAAAAAAGAAAGCAAACAAGACTCAAGTTAGTTTGTAGGATTCACCTAATATTTGATTTAGATCAAATATTTCATGGAAATGTACAACGATAATTCCCGGTATAATGAGTGATAATACCCAGTATTTTAGGAAGTTGGTAAAACAATCAGTTACTGAAGATAAAACACTAAAAACACGATCTAACTACAGATAGTATATATTATGCAATATTTTGAGGTACTTTCAGTGTAAAAATACTCTATACATTGAATAAAAAAACGTTGTTGAGACAGATTTTCTATGAAGCGTCTCCGTGGTGTGTACTAAAAGCCGTACTCTACATGTATTTCAACCAGATTTCATCCTTAAATGCAACCAGATTTCAACAGTTCGTTTCACCAATTTCACCGGTTGAATCCAACCAAAAACAGTTTGCAACTGTATTTCAGCACGTATTTCAACCTAACTTTGCCAGTTGAATTCAACTAGATTTCAACAGTTGGTTTCAACATGATTTCACCAGTTGGATCCAACTAAAAGCGGTTTGCAAAATGAACACATATTTCAACCAGATTTCTACGTTGAATTCAACCTTGATTTCAAAGTTGTGTGGCCACCATCTGATATGGTAGCACAGGAGTTAAAATTATGCTCTGGGGAATCAAGAATGTCAAAAATTTTGACTATTGCTTGTATTCAAGCTATTGGGTACAGTTCTTTCAGATTTCATTTTATTTGGTGCATGAATTTGGTGGGTATGATGTCTTGCCACCCCATCTTTTTTCAGCCCTGGAGTCAAAATCAAACGAGGAATGGCTATTTAGGTTTTCTGAATAAATGGCTTATAACTCAAAAACTGTTGCATGTAGAGTATTTGCATAGAATATTTTATTCACAAACTTTATCCGTAGCTACAACATAACATTAAGTTTGGATATCTATTGCATTAGATAGGAGAGAAATAGCTACTTTTTATATTGTAGCCAAATAGTATAACGAGTAAATGTTTGATATCATCAAAGCTATTGAAGTCACATGCATCTTGCAAAAAATGATCCTCATCAACTATCAGATAATCTATGTTACAATTAAGTTTCAGACCTGTTGTGCATTACATAGCAAAGAATTTATACTTTTAATTTTTAGCAAAGTAATATCATGAGTAACTATCAAATATCTCAAAACGTATTACACATAGCTTAACATATAGAACTGAATGCTATCCCGGATGGCTGTGGCCCTCAATTTCTTTATTTTATAACATAGAATCATATTTTTGTGACAATTCACAAAACGGGTAAGTATTTTAAACATATTTTACAACTTAAATTGAATCCTGGGTTTACATGGTGAGGTAAGAGTGGACGACCAGGACTTGATGTATGCAGCTTATTTACCAAACCTACACCTGTCAAAATAAAATAAAATATTTTAATCCCTGTCTGCTACATTCTTTGACCATTTACAGGGTTAAAATATAAAAAATAGCATCAGAGATGCCCGAACCCCACAGCCTGGGGAAATAGTTTTTTAACACCATGAGATAAAGAAGAACTGAAACAGTACAAAGATTGTGATACTTTCAGAGCAGTGTCATTTACAGGAGTATATAAAGGTCCAACTGATGTTTAAGAAGAGAAAATAACAACTAAGAGAAAGAAAATGTATTTTAGATAAAGTATTAAAACAAGACAATTCAACAGCAAGATGACAGCATTAAAAATTATGATGCACACCTACAACCCCTAAGCAATGTCCCTACCAACCATCAACTTGCTACACGGTTTCAGAGATATTGCATGGACAAAATTTTAATGTCCCTACCAATGTCCCTGGCAAGTATCAAATTCCTGCACCAGACAAGACATAGCAAGATCACAGGCCAAATCAAGGTCACACCATAATGTTGCACATCTACCCCTCTAACAAATGTCCCTACCAAGTATCAACTTCCTACACCTTACAGTTTCTGAGTTATTGCAATGACAAGATTTAATAGCTCAAGGTCACCATGGCAAGGTCAAATGTCAAAACAAGGTCAGACTATTATGGTGCACACCTACACCCCTTAACCAATATCCCTAGCAAGTATCAACTTCCTACACCTTACAGTATCCGAGATATAGCCCTGACAAGATCTTATAGGTCAAGGTCACTATGGCAAGGTCAAAGGTCAAATCAAGATCAGACCATTATGTTGCACACCTACACTCCCAACCAATGTCCCTACCAAGTATCAAATTTCTGCACCTTACGGTTTTTGAGATATGGCCAGGACAAGATTTTATATGTCCAGGTCACTATGGCAAGGTCAAAACAAAGTCAGACCATTATGTTGCACACCTACACCCCTTAACCAATATCCTTACCAGGTATCAACTTCCTGCATATTACAGTTTCTGAGACATGTCCTGGACAAAAATTTATAGGTCAAGGTCACTACAGCAAGGTCAAACGTCAAATCAATGTCACACCATGACGTTGCACACCTACACCGCCTAACCAATGTCTCTACCAAGTATCAACTTCCTACACTTTGCGGTTTCCGAGATATAGCCCGGACCAGATTTTTTAAACTCAAGGTCACTACCGCAAGGTCAAGGGTCAAATCAGGATCAGACCATGACGTTGCACACCTACACCCTCTTACCAATGTCCCTACCAAGTATCATCTTACTACATTTACGGTTTCTGAGATACAGCCCTGACAAACTTTTTCCCATTGCCCGCCCACCCGGATGTCCAACCGACCGCCCATCCGGACACCATAGGTGAAAACAATACCCCTATCATCGCCTAGATAGCAGGTTCTTGCCAACCCATGGTGTTGGGGAGACCTTACTTTGGCACTAGTAAAAGTCAACCCCTTTATGTGCATTTTTTAAAAAAATATTTCACATATGTTTGATATACACATGACTATTTTACATGCAAGGTCTTTGTGAAATAGAGGAATATTTAATCCACTCTTGCAAGGCAGTTGGCAATCCTTGTCTCCCCAATATTGCTTCAACAATCCAACAACAAATGGGTCATTAAAATTAACTGTTGAAGCAATAAATCTCTGCAGGTATACAGAGTTCAGACTGCTTTATCTTTATCTAAAGAAGACTCTAGTCACATAATACAGAAAAGCAGAAATCCATGAATATATAACCAGAGACATCGTGGAGAAAACCTGGAAAAAGCCATTAAACCAGGCTGGGTATACTTGTGCACAGAAATGGGTTTTCAGCTGCTTTCTGAATGAAGAGACTAGTGGCTGAACATACATCATCAGGCAAATCATTCAAAATTTTTGGAGCAGTATATGCACAACAGAGGCCGAATTGATTACTAAGCTTATTTATTGATAAGGCAAAGTGTGCGACCTTGAGCACCACACCATCAGCTTGACTTTGATGTGTATTCTACACACTTTCTAGGTTTAGGAAAAGGTTCAAAATGTTTAGGATAACCATTTTGTTGGAATATGTACACCAAAAGAGTAGTCTTAATACAGAGTGATGCTCAATAGGGAGCTAATGGAGAGTCTTTCTAACATGAGTGATGTGTGAGTGCTTGGTATTGGTATTCTAGCAAGATTGTTCTAGGCCCACTGCGTCATGTGATTCTATTCTGTACTTTCATAGCACTTAATCTCTGTCAAGGGAGACTCTAACATGCAACACCAGATCATTGTATAGACATGGCTAGGTCGATACCACCGAGACGTCCGGATAGTTTACATGCAAAGATAGAAAAATGTTTCAAAGAGATAAGATTTTAGCTTTTTTTCTGAAACAGGCAAGAGTTGAAGCAGAATAAACATCATTAGGTAAATCACTATATCCCCACACGAAAGTCGTTGATATATTGGATTCAGGTCCCCCCCCCATTGCCATAGAAGTTTCCTTGTGTATGCGATAACTCAAAAATGAATCAGTATTTTTTTTCAAACTTGGTACACATGTTAACAGTGCCCAGAGGAAGATCCCTATTTTATGGTGACCGTAAGCTCCAAATAACAAAGAACTTATGGCCACCTTAAGGTTAGAAATTTGACTTTTGGCCACTTAGACCACTCTAGGTTACAAACTATGGGGCTCATCTGGCTAAAATGTTACCTGAGAACACATTGATATATTCTTAGTACATGTGCCAAAAATCAAGACTATAACTTGAGGAGAAAATTGTGTTTTAGGCCCATAAAGACTCTGATGACCCCGTTTATGGACTTTTGGCACTGTAGCTTTCATTTGTTGCTTTACATCGCGTTCAACAGCCAGGGTCATATTGCAGTTGGTAGTTTACAGGTGGAGGAAACCAGTGCATACTGCACTGTAAACCACTGGGCATCGGCAAGTAACTACCAACTTTCCAACATGAAGTGCCCGGCCTGAGATTCGAACCGGTGGCCTCAGAGGTTGGAGGTGAGAACTCTAACCACTACACCACCGAGCCCCCACTGTAGCTTTCAAACTATGTCTTTTAAGACATTTTTCACATATTTTGCCCTGCAACTTGGAAATGATAAGTCTGAGAAGTTTGAAACTGTATTAGATATAAATTCTATGTGTAATCTTTGTATCTGACAGATTTTAAGTGTGAAGCATTAATTTGAAGGGCACATTGAGGTCTCTAATAGGCCCGCAGAGACCCAATATTTGGAGTTTTTGCCACTTTTAAGCTCTGTGACTGTTAAACTATGTGACTGAAAGAGCTGAAATCCCATCTCGGAATATATTAATATGTTCTTTTTACATGTGCTGAAAATAAAGGTTTTAAGTAGACATTTAACCTGTGTATGAGGACCATAAACACCCGCCTGAGTGACCTTCCTAATATATTCTTCCATATATTGCCCTGTAACTTGTAAATGGTAAGTCTGAGAAGTTTCAAACTGTATAAGATATAAATTCTATGTGTAATCTTTGTATCTGACAGATTTTAAGTGTGAAGCTTTAATTTGAAGGTAACATTGAGGTATCAAAAAAGGCCCACAGAGACACAACATTTGGACTTTTTGTCAATTTTAAGTCCTGTGACTGTTAAACTATGTGATAGATAGAGCTGAAATACCATCTGGAAATACATTATTATGTTATTTTTACATGTGCCGAAAATCAAGGTTTTTAGTAGACATTTAACCTGTGTATGAGGACCATAGACACTCGCCCAAATGACCTTTTTCTGTATTTTGCCCTGTTATTTGAAAATTCTAAGTGTGACTAGTGTTAAACTGTATTACATATCATTTTTGTTTTTTTATCTATGTCCCCAAAAAGTTTCATATTCGTAGTTTAATTACTAAGGTCACTTTTACAATTCTAAAATGCCCACAGAGACCCAGTTTATGGACATTGTGTCACTTTAAAGCAACATAAATGTCAAACTATGTCGCTCATAGAGCTGAAATCTTTGAATTTTTCAAAGGAAGTGCCTGTCTACTTATATTTTGAATATTAATGATGTTCTAGCTATCTAAGGCTTTTAAGAGCTTATTTTTGTGTTTTATCTGAGGTTTTATCTTTAGATGAAACTGGTTATAACTATTAAAGAAGGTAAAATAGACACTGTTATTTTCTGGTAAGCTTGAAGTCCCAATATTAATGAAATTATAGCCGTATATAGTGAAAATATGGGATCTTTAACCCTTAACTAGCCCAGTATTATTCGACTTGTCTCAGTTAATTTTGACACAGCTCCTACAGTTATGAACTTATTTAAGTTGATAATCACACATTTAAAATTCTCAATTTTGAATTATTATTATTATACATCTGTTCTTGTGGTTTAATAATTTATATTTAAATCTGGAGGCATAATTTTCCTGTTGGACATTCCTTATTTATATATTTGATTTTTTTTATTAGTCATTAGATTAACTAAGCTTTTCATATTGCAAGTTTATAAAATAGATAAACAGAACCATTGATGATTTCCGAGTATTTTATTACCCCTTTTATATATATCAGAGTGTTTGTTATCTCTTACCATTGATGCAGTATCTCTCCATCCCTTTGTCATATTAGGTAATGTAGTCCCACCCCTAACCTCCCACCACACTCTGAGGACCTCCAGCTGTTGAGTGACACTGAATAAACAAAGGTATTGAAATGATATCAAATGAGAAACAAAGAACCGTGAAGTGAAGCTGGTCAGTGAGGTTGCAGATCTCCTGTAATAGTGTTAGATTTTTACTTCAGTAAAAAAGTTAGATGTTTAGTTAGGTGATCATCATCCATCAATCAGATTTATACCATATCTTCTATTTTTTTTTTGTTCTACATAGATATATGAAAAAAACACTCATCCTCTTTGTTTAAGCAGTATGCTGGTATAAAACCCGGCATATATAGCACTATATAAACTTAAACATCATTTTGTTTGCAAGGAACTGAGAAATGATATTGTCAGATTTCACTGTTTCTTCTTATTATAAATGAAACTGTGAAACCAGCTTTAAGTTACTTTGTAAAGGCCTTGGAAGGATACATGTCAAATTATGAAGAAAATAACAAAATTTAATTGCATATCTGTTTTCTAATGTTTTATCTATCTACTAATATATTAAAACATAGGAACAGATAAACTGGTGTGTGGAATTTTGCCCACAAGGACTTTTGCCCACAAAAGACTTTGCCCACCACATTTTTACAGTGGAGGAAATTTGCATAAGATAATGATTTCAAATAATATCCAAAAATGAGAGTTTTGATTTTTTATTGAAATATAAGTTTACAATATATACCATATTAAAAGTCTGCTTCTTATTATATTATCAAATTTTAAGCATGTAATGTTACAATGTAATAATATTCTCAATGACTCTTGGACTTTCTTGAAACTTTTTTGTATATATGCATTCTTCATTGCAAAGGTTTTGGCTACCTCTGGCATTTTTCTTGTTTCCATTTTGCAGTACAACGTAAATCTATCTACAGTGAATTCAACGAAATTAAGTTGCATACTTTATATAGTGCAACTTTAGGTCAGTTAATGTTTATCTCTTTTCAACACTGTATATCCTGAGTAGTTATCTGAATGGAGTATTGATTGATTGATTGATTGATTGATTGATTGTGGGTGAACATCCTACCCAGTCATATTGTTGTGAGCAGCAAATGTCCTTGTGGGCAAAGTACCTGTGGATAGAGTTTACATTGGGCAAAGTTCTTGTAGGCAGAGTTACTGGATTTGTGTCAGTTGTCTGGGGATACCATTTTGCTTGCAAAATAAAAATATTGTAGATTGAATTACTCAGGTTCTTAAAAAAGTGGTTGGTCATGTTTTCCCTCAAAATTATATCACACAGGAGGGGTCCCATGACAAAAATACCCAGTGAAAACATGTTGCGTGAGAGATGACCTGTCTGGAGTTATGTTAGCACTGAGTTGGCCCAATCTAGTTTCAAACTGCGAGGGCATCAAAAGCAAAACTCTGACTTAAGTCTCATTGGATTTGTGTACAGATGGGTAGTATTAAGGAACCTCCAGGAACCTTTTATTTTGATAGTTATATCTTGTGCCATTTCTTCCACAATGAATAGAAAAAAGGACCCAAATATTTTGGTAACCACTGTGAAGAAACTTAAAAACCAAAGTGGCAGCTTTGAAAATACAGCAAAAATCAACTAGTAACCAATGGAGTTGTTTGAGAATAGAAGATACCCATTAATATCCATTGCAGTTTGTAAAATCCTAAGAGTGTTTTTTAAATTCACTGCAGTTTGCGAATGTAGAAACTGGACAGACTCCTGAACAGAGAGTTTCCAGATGACTACTCACCAGGGCATTTGCCACCAGGATTGCAGCCTCATCCATCAAGTACTGTCTGACCTGCCTGAGATTATGCATTTGAATGAAACAAGTCTTACAAATATTTCAGACATGATCACCGAAGGAAAATTAGCATCAAACTTGACACCAAGGTTCTGTACAACAACAGATGGATTCATGAGTTTACCAAATATCCTGACTGGGAAGTGAGAATCGAATTTCTTGAGCTGAGCATGAGACCCAAAGATGAAGAACCCCTTTATTTAAAGTGTACTTGACATCTATTCTTGAACATCCTGAAGACAAAAATTCAATTTCTCAAATTCCAAGGCTTCAGTTTTGTAGGACAAATAGACAAATGATTTGGTGTCATCGGCATAAATATGGAATTTTATGTCAGAGTGCATTTCAATAACCTTACTCAAAGAAGTGGTGTATGAGGAGAAGAGCAGAGGGCCAAGGGCATAGCCCTGCCATACCCCAAGCAACAGCTCGCACAATTCTTAGAGGGCTGCCCAATTTTAGCTGCTTGTAATCAGCGGCTGAGATAAGAGGTGAACCACTTCAAGCCTCAAGACAGTTTAGAAGAGTATCATGGTCAGTTGTGTCGAAGTAAGCTAACAGATCAAGCAAGAGAAGTAAGCTCACCACATGACAGTGAGAGATAGATCTCATTTTTGATATGCATTGAGGCAGTTCCTGTGTAATGACCAGTTTTATACAAAGATTGATGAGGAATTGTCAAGATTGTTACTTTTGAGGCTTTGCATAAGCTGTTTGAAAACCATCCACTAAACCAGTTTACAGATGAAACATAGTCGTGATACTGGATAATAGTTCTTAAAATATTGGAAGTGCTACTTTCTTAATGAGGGGGGTTATGACAACCTTCTTGATTTTTTGGGAATAAACACCATTAGCCAAAGACAAGTTGACCAATTTAGTAACTGATGGAAGTAAGATGTCTACAGGATCTTTGAGAAGAAAACTAGGCACTGGGTCTATATGATATGATTGTGTGGGGGAATTTTGGATAATCTTAAGTATCTTATTTTCTGAGACATCATTGAAGTGAAACAGGTTGGGGAGGTGAATCCATGGGTGGTATAACAGTTGAAGCAGATGCTAGAAACATATCACAGATCCTTTTTATTTTTGAGTCAAAAATGAAGCAAATTAATTTGCCAAAGATATGTCAGGCTGATGAGGAGGAACGGTCATCTCATGGCCCTTATCAAGAACTTATCGTAACACCTGCCATAGCTTCTTTGGCTCATGGATATTGTCATTAATGACAGCTGCTGTAGTGTTCCGTCTTGCCATGCTTGATGATTGAATTGCAGAGTGCAATCTGTCTGTACGATCCAGTTCTGCTTAACTGAGACCTGTCTTTGTGCCACATATGCTCAAATTGGGTATCAGTTCCAGCATGTGACCATGCAAATGGGTAGAAGGAAGTATCAAGCAGGTTTTTAAATTTTCTTTGGTAAATACAATTTGTATCCACAGGAACATTAAAATCACCATAAATAATGAAGGAAGGGGTAAGAGATTATAGGAATCCACTAAAAAACAGGAACTCGTCAAGAAAGGCTGAGGAACATGAACCCCGTTTATGATAGATACAATCAAAACAAATGATTTTGAATGAGTGATAACAGATATAACAATGTTTTCAAAGGTGGAAAGGTTGGTACATCAACAGCCTTAGCAGATGAGGCTTTTGTCGAAAAACCCACACTGCCACCACAACCTGTCATCTGAGGCCTATTAAATAAGTCAGAAACCAGGTGGAGTTAAAGACTTCAGCAAGCTATCCGTATTAGAAATTTGAATATGTGTTTCTGCAAGGGCCAGGATGTCAAGATTTTGAAACAATTGTGTCATTGATCAGGGGGCCTTTATGTTTTATACAATGGCTGTTTGCAAAGCCAAAGTGTGCAGGACCTGAACTCAGGGCAAATCACCATATAACATCAACGGAACCAAAATACAGTTGACATTGGCATGTGCAGAGAACCTGTTTGAGTAAAAATCTACATGGCCCAACATGACATCACTGAGCTACTAGTTCTCAGAGTGATAAAATGTTGTACCTGAAGGTCTTAGGCGAATGCTGTTTTGGACAAGTGATTTTTATTGCAGAAAAATATGTTTGTATTTTAAATATGTATGTATTCATTACATGTTCATTATTTGAATGGTCCCTAATATCCATCAATCTGTTCTATGATAGATTGTTCTGCACAAGGGCGGTTTTCAGTGTACAATTACCATACAAAAACAGATATTCAATTTTGATTGTTATCTTCTTTTGAGATTAGAAGTGCAATGGAAATATCAAATAATTCTTGTACAAAGGTGATAATGTTTTTATTTAACAAATGTGTAATCTTATATTTTCATTTTCAAATATATAAAGTTACTAATAAAAATTATCCCTCAAGTTAAGACAAATAAAAGAAGATTGAGGGAGTGTTGACATCCTTAATTAACATGCTCGTTTCATACATTTTCTCACATTGAACCTCTTTTTGTTTCAAAATATGGTTACATTAAATCTTAGATTTAGTGTCAAAATTGTGTACATCAATGTTAGGATCAATTTTTAACATTAAACAAGCAGGATTTCCAGTCTGAAATACAACTACTTATTTCGGAAATTTAAACTGAATGAAGTGTTGATTATTCTTCTGAAACATGACTACTTTTTTCGGAAATCCAACTTAGATTTAATAATGAAAATATGTGCATAAATATCAGAATTAAATTTCAACACTAAGTATCCAGGATTTCTGGTCTACGATATGACTACTCTGTCACGGCAGAAGAATAATTTAGATTTCGTGTTGAAAAAGGCGTGAATCAATGTTAGGATTAGACAGTCTAGATGTTACACTCTCAGTGGAAATAACCCTCCTACTGGAGGCAGATGTTGTTAGAAAATCATAATGCACTAAGGAGTGACCTTGCACAAGGCCAATGTCAGGATCAATGTGCAATAGTAAATCAACGTGCTTTCAAAGGTCCACACCTGGGGCCGGTTTCATGAACAGACTTAAGCCTTGAGTCAGACTCAAAAGTTGGATTGAGACTTTGCCTCAAATTTTGGGAATATTTTGCTGATTCTGTGGACTCAGACTCAATGCATTTCAAAAACAGGCTCAACTTGAGACCTGGCTCAGTCACAGGCTCAAATTTGAGCCCATCATAGACTTTCACAAAGTCCTTTTGTCCTTTGTGAAATATATGAGTACTGTATGACTTTTAAAGAAACAGCCAGCCCTGACAAAAGGACTTTTCTCACTCACTTCAGGAAGTGACTGTCCGCCTAGTGTTAAAAAAATAACTAAAGAACTCAGGAATTCCTGTGCACTTTTTAAGCCAATAAAAAAGCCCCACTCTTATATCCATAGCATAGTTCTATATTTAATCCAACAGATGTGTTCTCCAGAATACTGGTATGTGTAAAATATAATCCCCATTAGCTCTGTGGGACTTCTCATTTCCATGTTGTTTAAAATGCACTTTCAAGAGAATGTATGTCCAAATAAAAGGGGAATTGAGGTGTTCAGTATTTTGTATGTTAGTAGTCTAAAATTGTAGTTGTTTTTCTTTTGAATAATTTCTTTCACACTTCATTTCTCTCCCCAGGATATGCAGCTCGAAACCTTTTTTATAAAGTGTCATAACATTTTCTTCTGTCAATACCTTATAAATAGGTTACAATAATTGTCACTATTTTGTAGTCTTTTTGTAAATGAATTTGTTTCAGCATATTTCATTACAGTTGGGGTCTGAAGGTATATTATCAATTTTTATCTCCCACCCGCGGCCAAAGGTTGTGGTCGGGAGATTATAAAAACGCCGTCCGTCCGTCTGTCCATCCATCCGTTCGTCACGTTTTTGCATAAACCTTAATATCTCATTCATTTATAAAGATATCTTCACCAAATTTCCAGGGAATGTTTATGGCTATGAAAACCTGTCCCTGCAAAATTTTAGCCTCATTTTGAAAAACAAAATGGCTCCCATAGCTAATTGTTTGAAAATAATAAAGGTGCACTAAATCTTGAAATATTCCAGCTAGCTTCATCAAATTTGCATAAAGCTATATGGCTAGAAAAGCTAGCCTGATTGTAATTTTGGCACTAGTTCAAAAAACAAAATGGCCGCCATATCACATGTTTAAAGTTTGTCACGTTTTTGCATAAACCCTAATATCTCATGCATTTATAAAGATATCTTCACCAAATTTGCAGGGAATGTTTATGGCTATGAAAATCTGTCTCTGAAAAATTTTAGCCTCATTTTGAAAAACAATATGACTGCCATAGCTAATTGTTTAAAAATCATAAAGGTGCTCTAAATCTTGAAATATTCCAGCTAGCTTCATCAAATTTCAACAAAAGCTATATGGCTAGAAAGGCTAGCCTGATAGTGATTAAGCGTCCCTTGAAAAGGGGACGCTTATTGGTTTCACTCCTGGTTTTCAGTCAGCCGCCGTCGCCGCATTATCGTCTCCCTTGAATATCTCCCTTGTTATGAGGCCTATCCAAATGATATTTGGCAGTTATCTTCTATAGGCGTGTGATAACCACTGCGGCTTTGGCCTTGTCTAGATCTAGTTCAGTTGTTGAGGAAAAAACAAATCAAGGGAAAATGCCTACTGGTAACAGATCTCCCACAAAGAATACCTCCTGAAACCATACCGAAAGAATAAATCCTGCATATGTTGTATTCCAGAAAAAATGCTGCCAAAGAAAAATATATATAAACAATCTTTTTCTATGCAAATATATCAGTGGTATGAGGTGAATAAAAACCCATCTTGGAATTGAAAAAAAACATACTTTATTTATTTGGGTTTTATGTTGCTTTCAACACTGTACAGGACGTATCATGATGGGTAGTTTGGTGGGCAGAGGAAACCAATACATACAGTTGGTCAAGGTTCTGTACTGTAAACTGCCAATCATCGGTAAGCAATGACCAACTTTCCCACATAAGGTCTGTGGTTTGAACCACCAACCGCTGAGGTGGAAGGTGAGTGTGTTACCACTACACCACCATGGCAAAACATACTAAATATGTACAAATAACATCTAATAATATCAGCATCATTCAGTTTAGATCTTGTCATAGGTATAGTTTAAAGGGTAATGTTTCTTGAAACTAAATGGAAAATGTTGTTTATTTTCAAAACCGTAATATATGAGTGATTTTAGGAATGGTTGCACTGCATTAGTACTTAGTACACTGCTCCTCTAGGACCTCTGAAAAATTATGACTTCTCCAAATTTTAGCCGCATTCTTGAATTTTGACGGAAATGGAAACTGTTATTTATCTTGAAAACTATAACAGATAGAGTAACTTTGGACCCACTGGATAACAAGGACTACTCCTTTAATGTCTGTGAATACTTTAGAATTTTCTTATTCTGGCTGCCGTCTTGAAAAATGCAGTTCATCTTCAAAACCATACTAGTTGTCCTTTTCCTGTGGATACAACTTGCATCTGGCCACAGATGTATCCTTGGTCTAGCTATATTACTTGTTTTTATTTCTCAGGAGACATTTTTTTCAGAGATACAAAATATGCAGTTGGCATTTTTTCTAGGAGATATTGTCCGGGACACATTTTCCATACACCACCAAAAAACATCTTTTCCATCAATCACACTTTACATTATATTTTGTTGATAATCTTTCAAATGGAATTTGCAGTCTAATAGGGCAGTTCCACTATGCTGATCCCCCTCTGTGATATATTTCAAGTCCTGAAAATAGTCTATCTGGAAGGGTTGGGCCAAAAGTCAAACTTTTCATTTTGAGGTCCATAACAATGATCATAATATTTGAGAGCCTTCAGGACTGGCCTGGAACCAATGGTCAAACTTCATGTAGTTGGGTCTGTACCTGTACAGTCAGATTGGTTAAATAGCACTTTGAGTCCTGTAGTATATGGAGATATTGCGCTGAGTATAAATACATAATAATAATACATAATAATAATGTAGAGATGAACTATTTGTGACCCCGATAAATTCATACTGTTTAAATTTGTGAAAAGTTTTCTGTGATCTTGTATAATCATTAGCAGAACTTACATTTAGGAACACAATTCTAAGCTATCTTTGTAAAGTTTGTATATCAATCTTTTCCATCCTACGCTGGTATTGGCGAGGCTTTCACAAAGTTCATAAGTGATACAGGGGGATGTAAGAACCAATCAAAAGTTTTTTAGTACCAATCAAAATGTCACTTGGAAAGCTAATGTAAAATCTACCCTCTTTATCCATGGATCATGAACAATTTAAATTTTTCCAATTAACTAGACACAGGGTATACAATTGGATCACCAATATGGAACAGCCCTCTTAGAGACTTTTATCAATTTTTACACTATGTCCAACACCATGGGAATTTAGAATCTCAAAACTAAAACAAGGCAATATTCATACAAATACTCTGGGAAAGTATTACATGTATTTAATTCATGTACATACTTTTCACTCTGATGTTGTCAAAGTAAACTCTCAACAAGTATATATATAAAAGGCTTCCAAGTGTTGGCTGTATATACCTGTATTTGTGTTCTACAATAACAGAGATCCACAGTTAGAAACCCAGCATGATAGCTGTGGCAGCATGCTTTCAATAGGGAAAACCCCATCATATAAATAACAGTATGTAAATATGTTGGAGATTTCTCCATACTGTTGTGCATACAATCTGCATAAATGTGTCCCTCATTACAGTTGAAGCTAAATGGGTGGCACAAGTCTTTGTTTTTTCAGAGACTATCCCCCTAACTCCAGAATGCTAGTGGTATAATGAACTCCTGTAAGTTTCCAATTTAAATTTAACTATTCAGGTTACTGATGGATACAAATACAAAGACTTGGAGCAAGTCTAAGCCCATCAAGGAGGTGTCTGAAATTTGAGTCCAAGATTTGATGCATAAAAAAACATACATAAAGCGATACAATTTGTTCCAAAATGAAATTGATAAATCTTGAAATCTTCTATTTTCATTTTATTTTGTAATTACAGCCACATATTCAATATTTACTAATAACAAAAGTCAATAGAATTGACATGATTTATAGGCTATTATCAAGTGACAGGCCTCAAGGGTGGACTCAAACCCAGACTCAACCTCAGTTGAGTCTCAATCTTAAGGATCACTTAGAATAATATATTATCATATAATTTTCTTTGTACTATGAGTATTAAAGATATTTAAAATGATAATAATCATAAAATATAAATTTTAAACTAAAAATAAGCCCACTAAATATATGAAATGAGATTAAAAACTTGAGACCATAACTTGAGACTGGTCTCAGCTGATGCACCCTTTGTGAAATCCATTTGAGCCAAAAACTCAGCCGAGACAAAAGTCTCAGATTTGAGACCCTGACTCAGCCTTGAGTCTGGCTCAGTTTGAGCCTTTTCATGAAACCGGCCCCTGGGCCGGATTTCATGAAAGGTCTCAGACCTAGCCCAGTCTCAGGCTGAGCCACTGGCTCAAGTCTGAGTCTTCCAGCTCAGCTAAGTCTTTGTCTCATATGGTTTTCACAGAAGGGGTTTCAGTTGAGACCAAGCTTATGAAATAACCACAGTGGTTTTCTGTGTCATGTGACCATTATTTGTAGTAAAATATTTTACTGATGACATATATGTTCCTTGTTCGACACATCATATCTCATCACATCATCATACCATTTTGCAATAGGAAACCTTCTAAACATGTAAAAACACCCAAAGACTACTTCAGGGGGTTGTTTTATATACTTGTATGCTATTTTCAGCCATTTCAAATTTTGATGTGAAGAAAAAACTATGGTGGCTATATTTGAGCCTTTGTTTACAAAACTTAAGCCCACTTTTTGTCAGTCTCAAAATTTGAGCCAGTGGCTCAGCCAAAGCTGAGACTGAGACCTTTTGTGAACTCCATTAAGGCTGAGCCCATTGCTTCAAGTAAAATATTCCAATAATTTGAGACAAAAGTCTCAAGTTTGAGTCTGAGACCGGGCTAAGACTTTTCGTGAAACCCGCCCCTGTTGTGTGCTTCTTGTTATCTTTGTTTTACCATAAAGTAAAATGGATCAATTAATTGAATGCCTTCCACAATGTGTTTTCTCAAGTTATATGACAGGTGGAAAGATCTGATTGGCTTAAGTAATATTATGGTCTTTGTATTTTTGTATTGGAAGTGGGTAACAGTTATAAATGGAAAATCTTAATGCATATTACTGTTATTATTTTTGTAGATGCTTATGATACTGATTTTCTTATGACAGTATATACAGCGGCAACATATTTTATATACTTTTTGATATGACTTGTAGTACTATATTCTACTGACAACTCCATAGACGTAGTAAACAGTGAACTAAAAGGCATTTTTGCCTCAGTAAAAACCTTAAGTTTTAATCAAATTCAAGCAAGATAGCGGATCTTAACTGTTATTCATCTTTTGCAAATATTGGAAATTTTTGTTTTATAACTTAATTTATGATCATCTTAAAGTTTCAATGTCAATGAAGCTATGGCCACCTTACAGTGAAATAAGGTGTTTTCAGCTATCTTATCATTCAGCTGACCTCAGTTAAAGTAAACTTTGCACACATATGAAAGATGAAAATAGGAAAAGTCTTATTTTCTGGCCACCGTAAAGTTCCAATATAAGTGAATGAAGTTATGGCCAGCTTAAAGTAATATAGTGGTTTTCAGCCCAGCTGACTTACTGTTCAACTAAAATCAATTTAACTTGACACATTGATTAAGCTTACCCAAAGGAGGATTTATATTACTTCTTCACTTAGAGTTCCTGTATTTAAAATGCTATGTTCCTTTTAACATAATACATATGTAATTTTCACTCCCACTTCATTTAGTGTCAGATTTTTTAAAACTACACCTGTTTTCTGTTATCTGGCAAACGTAAGCTCCTAGTGTTTACGAAGTTATGGCATCTTCAAAGAAAAAATGAAGCATTTAGTGCCCACTGATGAGGTTATTAACATATTTAGTTTGATCAATGTACACATATATAAATTCTTAAATTTAAGTGTATTAAAATTGCCACGTTCTTCTTATTCGTTTCTTGTAGAATTATAGGGATATAACTTTTACTATTTTTTTTTAAAAAAACGTCTCCTTTAGGTTAAATTTACAAGAGTTATTAGATTACTGGCAGTCAATTGGCCCATTTTTTCGATGTGTTTATCTGTTGTTGTTTTTTTTGTGTGTGGGTGTGTGTGTGTGTGTTGCTCATGACTTCTAAGCAAACAGTCATTCAGCTTTTGTTTTGCGAAATAAGTTGTTGATCTCCTTATTTGTGTGGACTTTGCAAAATGGTCAAAAGAGAGTTTATATTCCAAAATAAACTCATAATTTTCCATGTAGAACAGAAACAATAACATTTTCTAGCCCTCTAGATTGACTTGTTTGTTATGTCTCAAGGGGCATATATTTAGATCTATAGAATATAAATATGGAAGTTGCATTGTTTCAAAGTGGAATTTCTCCACAATTGTTCTTTCTAGCAGGTATATTTTGCAGCTTCTCTTGTCAATCTATAGGCTTTGTTAACTGCCAATCTATAGCTTAGATTAACTTTGCAAAATACACAATAAGGGGGATTGTGTAACCCAAAGTGCACAGGCTAACAAAATATATTCATAACCCTCACATGCTAGTTGATGTCTTAGCGAGTTAGGAGAGTGTAGTTTAACAATCCAGGACAGATCATGGCATCTTCTCAATCCTGTCTCAATTGGTTCAAACTTAGGTGTGCACCATTCTAACAACAGAAAGCTCCATCTGGCTGACTCTGTGATTGTCTGTGGTGAAGTATCTAGAAACAGGTGTGCTTCTCGTTGGTTTGGGATTCATGACTGAATTTCTATATTTATAAATTCTTTTTCTGAACTCCATTCCTGTTTCACCTACATATAAATTGTTGCATTTAGTGCAGGTGATCGTTTAAATTATGTTGTTTAATTCACCAGTTATCCTTTTTGGGAGATGAATGCATTTGAATGTAGTATCCTTTAAAATGCTTATGCTTGTTGTTGTTTATTATTAGGGGGCAGTAAGTCCATTTCCACATTCTAGTACACATTTTGGTAGTGTGGGTCTTTGATGGTACTTCCTGGTTTAGATATTTGATATTTGCGCTTATCATCAAGTCTCTTAAATTTGTGAGACTTCTATATCCAATAATAGGTGGATTTTGGAAAAGTGGTCTGCAGTTTGAACTGTTGCAGATGATGTTCCAATTGTTCATAATTTGTTTTTTAATATCTTTTTTTTTCGGATTGAAGGGATTCCCCATAACTGGAGTTTCAGTTGGTGTCTTTTGTTTGATTGCTAATAAATTATACCTGTATTTATTGGCTTTGTTGCAGTGTTTTGTGGTTTTTAATTTTATAACACCTTTTCATATAATACTCGATAATCTATGCACAAATAGATCTGCATAATTAGGGCCCGTGCTTGTGCCCATTGCTGTGGTCCCTATTTGTAGGTAGTTGCAGTTGTAAGTAGTTTTCAGCAGTTTTCAGGATAAATGGTCAGATGGCAGTTTTGGATTTGTTTGTTCTGAGATTGCCTGCTACTGCCAAGATTTCTTCATGGTTTGCAATGCTAGTGACGAGGGAGCTTACATCTACTGTTACCAAGAAAGATCCTTCTGGGATTTGTCCTAGTTCTTTAAGTCAGCTTATGAAATGTTGTGTGTCTCTTTCATAAGATTTTGTTCTAGTTAGATATGATATTTTATATGTTCATTTAAAAACTTGCTCATGTTTGACGTTGGATGTTTAATGGAACTACACATGGGTCTCCCTGGTATATACTTTTTCTTGAAGGCAATCAACCTCGAGGAGGATTTAGCACTGAGTGACACTGATTCAGAGCCCAGCCCCACTAACCCACTGAGGAGACATCCCAGCAGGCATACAACTTTGAAATCAGGTCGAATCCAATGGTGAAATCTGGTTGAAAAACGTGTAGATTTTGCAAACCGTTTTTAGTTGGATCCAACAGGTGAAATCTGCTTGAAATCAACAGGTGAAATCATGTTGAAATCAACAGGTGAAATAAGGTTGAAACTAACACATGAAATCTGGTTAAAATATGTGAAGATATTGCAATCCATTTTTGTTGGATCCAATGGTTGAAATCCTGTTGAAATCAACGGGTGAAATCAGGTTTGAAAACAGGGGTGAAATCTGGTTGAAATGCATGTAGAATTTGCAAACCGTTTTAGTTGGATCCAATGGTCGAAAACATGTTGGAATCAATGGGTGAAATCTGGTCAAAATACATGTAGGTTTTGAAAACTATTTTTAGTTGGATCCAACCAGTGAAATCAGGTTGAATCCAATGGGTGAAGTAATATTGTATGTTTTAAATTTAAAATTATTCTTAGTTATATATAATGTTTTAAACCTTGTTACTCCAGCACAGATTTCTTTTTTATGGAATCATGGCATTTATATTTTTTTCATTTCTCATTTAGTAGCTGAAACTGGTTCTCATGTGGTTAACTGGATTCTCAAAATAATAATAATATCTCATCATAATATCTGTTTAAAGTATTGCTTGAGCATGCAATTCAACTTCACTCAGTATATAGTTATGGATTGTGATCTTTTGTATTTTCCACCTAGATATCCATTGTTTTATCTTCATATAACAGGATAATCCAAATTTTAATAATCTGATGAATTCTTGGTAATATTTTTAAAGAAATACAATATTTGCAAAGTGACATTCTCTGTATCTATTCTATCCAGTGAAACTTGTTAAATATTATATTAAAAGTAGACATTGCAATGAGAAAGAAACTCTCATAAAATTCCAATGCTTTTTGCTGTCTCTCAAGAAAATCATCCTTTGAGTTTGAAAAAAACACAATCAAGCTACATTTGTATAACTTCACCACATCCACATTGCTGCCCCAGGTTAATTAGTTTTTAACTTTGACCAGAAAAGAGTGGACCTAGCTAGACAAACCCACACCATGCTATTGAGAATGAGTAAACACTTCCTATTGTGTGGTCCTGTCAGTCATTAGTTTTAGTCACAGACTTAGGAGTGAGTATAGCAAGGAGTTCTGATAAGATAAGTATGTAAACCCCAGGACACCACTGAGCTATTGTTTTCTCAGAGTGATAAAATGTTCACCCTTAGTCCCAGACTCTTACTGCCTTAGTCCCAGGCCTCCTGCCACCCTTAGTCCCATAGCAAAACAAGGATCGCCCATCTCAGTCTGGGGAAGACTGGGGACGCCTGAGGAGGCCTGAGGATGCCGGGACTTATTCGTGGGTTAGTCGGGGCTTAGTCTCAGGAGGCCTGAGGCGTCCTGGGACCCAGTCGGTATGTCTACGACCAGATCTTGGATCAAACCGACCAGAAAAATGGCTTAGTCAGATCTTAGTCCCAGACCAGTCGGGGACTCTGTAGGGCAGCCTGGGGCCTCCTCAGGCCCCCTGAGGCTGATTTGACCTTAATCCCAGACTTTGACACCAATCCAGTTTTGACACCAATCCAGTTTTCATTTTACCTTTTTTTTCACCGACTGTCCACAATAAAGGGTCCCAGACAGGATCTAGGCTTAGTCCTTAGGTGGAACAGGGGCATTTGATTTTTCACAAGGCCCCAACCGACCACAACTGACCCTTACAGGACGGCTGGGACTAAGCAAATTTTTCAAACCGGCCATCAAAAACCCTTAATCGGGAGCCTTACGTGTGTTTGGAACACCCAAATAAATTGTTCAGTTTTAATGCAACAAATTAAGCTGCTCTGACTTTATATCACAATATTTCTTCTTACCGATACATCAATGTAAGAGAAGAGAAAAATGGAACAAGTTTTTTATATTGTAGCCATTGTTTGCTAAACTTTTCTACCATATTTATTTCAATATTAAAATGGTATTGATCTTCAAAATGTTTTGGAGCCTATTTTTCAAAACATTGATATTTGGGATACATTCATGTACTGCACTTGTGAAGATATAGCTTTTTGTAACCGCTATGTTAGAATTAATGGTTTAATAGTTATTGTCATTATATATATAACCTAAAATCATAATGTTTTATGTAAATATAATTCTTTTATTTCTAAATGAGAGTATCCATAGTTCCAAAGATTTCCACAGGTTCACAACATATGAACAATTGACAAAAAGATGTACAAATGTTTTTGGCTCACTGTTAGATATTCTGCAAATATTTATATTTTCCATTGACATTTTGTAGAGTATATCTTTTGTTCATAGTATTCTATGCATCAGTCTGTACTGAAACCTTATCAGGTTTGTTGTCTTTCACATTATTAAATACCTGCTTGAAAACACTTTTCCATGTTAAGTTGTCAATATTTTAAGTTGGATCTTTAATCCATTTTAGGTTATATTTGCTTTCTACCTCTTGTGTTTTGATCTTGTTATAAATACCTTTACAACATTGTTTACAATTAAGCAAGATAGAAATGTGGTGAGGAATAAATGGTTGTGAAAAAAGATTGTCTGGTTATTAGAAAAGCCTTATCTTTTATAAAACTTTTCACAACTGAATGTATTTGGAAGTAGTATAAAAAGTTAGTAATGTGACAATTATATGTGCTTTTAATTTCATCCTTTTTTAGAATCTGAAAGTCTCTGTGGCTGTTCCATTCTTTTTTAAATATACTGCTATTGCCTAGTTTACTGTTTTACCACAGGGGGTATTGGAGATGTCCCCTCAGTTTTCAGTTGACAAGATTTATAAACATTGTTCCAAATGGAAAATAGTTCTTTCCAAAATCATTTGGAACAATATGCTGTACCTTCTTCCCAAAATAAGGGCCACATTCTATCAAATCCTTTAAAGAACAGTAGGAGACTTCAAACAACCTGTCCCATGGTCTGGTAGATGACACTAGAAGTCTTCTAATTCAGGTACATTTTAGGGAACTTATAAAATTGACAATGTTTGGCATTTTTAATCTCGTATTTATTTTGTTTTGAGACACTATAGCCCATTTAATTTTTTCAGGTTAGTCATCCCAGACAAATTTGTATAGTTTTTTGTAGAGATTTTCACAGAATTTATTGTCAGGGATTGGGATAGACATAAACAGGTGATTTAGCTGTGACTAAATAAGGGACTTGATAACTGTGATTTTACCTAATGGTGTCAGACATCTTTTTTCCATGCACCTATAGTGTTATCAATCTTTAGTAGGGCATCATCATAGTTGATTTGTGGTATGTTAGATAAATTTAAATCAAAAGTAATTCCTAGTAATGTGAAATTACTGGAACCACAGTTTAAAGATCCACCACAAGCAATTTTCTCCTTACAGTATTTCTTTTTACCTATCCGAAGCATTCTAGTTTTTAATAGATTCATTATTAACCTTGATAATGATCCAAATATTACCAACATATTCAACGTATGTTGTAAGGAGCTCTACGAACCTTCAATAAATATTGTTGTGTCACCGGCAAACTGTGAAATTTAAAATTCTTCTGATCCAATTTTAATCCCATTAATGTTTTCATTTGTTAGTATCAATTCACATAGTATTTGTTCACACAAGATAAAGAGATAAGGGGCTGTTGGATCTCCCTGATTACAACCTCTTTAATTTAACAGGCCAAAAGGTGTTTTGGTCCAGTAGCGTGAGTGCAAACCCATCAGTGACACGAGTAGTACACTAGAATTTACAAAAGTCTGGGGAGACAAAGAAATTCCAACTGAGACACATACCACAGTTGGTGTAGAACTCAGACAGTCACCCATCCAAGTACTAATTTAGCGTATTGCCGCTTAACTTCAGTGAGCAGACAAATGCTCATCACACTGCACCAAATGTACAAAAGTCTGATGCAAGGACATATGTATGGGAAAAAGGCAAAAGGACATGCGTCCTTTTAGCTATTGGAGGGCAAGAGAGGCAAATTCAGAATGCACAGGTGTTGTCAATTTCATCAAAGTCCAGAGACAAAGAAAAGTGATCTGTAGAAGCACGAGTTTGAGGCTCCCTTTTAAAAACTGATATCCAGTTTGATTATTATCCTTTGAGACTAGAGCGGCTGCTTAAAAATTATATAAGAATTTTTTTGATGATTTCATACCCAAATATATTTTAGATCAACAGTAATTAACTAATAAAAAGATTTAGTATGGATTATTCTTGTGAAACATGACTACTTTTTCGTGTCTGAAATCCAACTTAGATTTAGTGTTAAAAATATGTCAGGATCAATTTTCAAAGCTAAATCACTAGTATTTCATGTCTAAAATATGACTAGTTTTTTACGTCGGGAAACTAAGATTTAGTGTTGAAAAGGTGTACCTTAACATAAGGATTGATTCTCAACACTAAATCAATGTGTTTCCAAAGGTCTATGCCCGCTGGGATATAGCTACCATCACTGTAGAATCATTAAAACCACGACAAAAGCACTGAAACTTCCCCACAAGTGAAAATAACCTTGGAAACACAGAAGTCAGTTTATCTGTCTATCTTTGATTAAAATACATTTTCAAAATACACTAGGGATATTTATAATTCCTAGGAAGAATTACCAAACTCAACTAGGCTATCTACAAAGCAAACAAATTCATGATGAAAAGACACATGCAGAGGGTACCACTTACAAAATATGTCAGAAAAATTATCATTTAATTAAAAGCAGATTTGCGTACTGGGTAAAAGATACCCAGATCAACAGCCGCCCAAATCCCCCAGATGTGTATCAAAGCAAGGAGGATTTCAGGAAAATCCCACTTGATAGGATTGCTAGCAATACAACAATAACCACCATGGAAAAAACCTCACAGGCTGTACTTTAAGCCAAAAGTGACCAAATTAAACTATAAAAATTTAGGGAGTCGCTTGTACCAATTTCCTATATCACTAAACCTAAAAAACCACAACATGAAGTAAGCATCGCATCACCAATTAGATACCACCCTGCTGGAATTTCTTTGTCATCCCCAAGTACACCTACAGAAATACCACCCAAACAGAGAAAACCAAGCAGCATGTTCTTGGACTAATCAACTTATGATTTTACAGTAGAAGGAACATCGGGCCAACTCTGATGGCCCCAGCCATAACTGCTACAGCCTTTTAAACAACCCACTTTCAGATACAAAACACAATACATTCTGCTTCCAGTCTGATACTACAACCATCACAGATTTTAATAACCTGTGTCTTCATCAGGGCCGCTTTGTTTTTTCATGTTTCTGTTATCTTCTGACCCATTCGTTACGGCACAGAATAATCGTTAGATTATTAACTTGAACTCCTTATCCTTTTAATTTTAAACTAAAACAAACTGTATGTCACTGGAAATGTAAAGGAACAGTGTTTCGGCTCATTTTGATATTGAGTTGGTAAACCAACTCTTTTTATTGTCATTAATTTGGGAAATATACTGCATTTTCTGTAAATACAGCCCATTCATTTTTATTTGTCAAGCGCTTTTTTCTTTGGTAAGTCAACAATAAAGAAAACTTGCTAGAATTTGGACAGAATATTAGTCCATCCCTGTGAAGTACAAAGTTACAGTATTATCACTCAAACCAGGAAAGAAACCTTGGAGTATCCTTTTCAAAACAAAGTATCTTTGTCAAAACAAAGTACAGTATTCTTTTATATGATTTTTTTTGTTAATTTTTATTATTGTTTTTATTTTGTGAAAATGGCAGATTTGGTTATTCCGTACCTACATTTTGTGATTTACATGAAATGTTGGCAGTAATTTACTGGTATCCATGTTGCTGCTGTAAACGTGGAAACTTTCAATCAAAATTTTCGCTAGTATCTTTTTTTTTAAATCCATTAAATTGACTGACAGCTGTGGTTATTCCCCTCTCCATTGTTTACTGGGTGTGTTTTGCTAGTCTTGCCAAAGGCTCAGTGTTTTTATAATTAGGGAAAACTTTCAGGAGTTTCAATTTAATATAATGTACTTAAACATATTGCTTAGATGATTTGGTGGTAACGCAAACTTGGTAAGATATATTTGGAGATTATATCAATCTGCCAAAATTCTCATGATATATGGTCATTTTGGAAATTTGCAAATGTACTATCTGAACCTGAAACACGACAATTTGTGAAGATTTATATTTACATTACCCATGTGACTCTTCCATAAAGTGCAAATATATGCTTGTACAATTTTAGCAACTGTAGCAAATTATTTTGTTTCAACGATTTATTTTGTATCAATTTTTGACTTATTTTGTATTACCACCTTATTTTGTTACAAAATATTGCCTTATTTCTTATTACTTGGCTGATTTATTTGGTTTCAGCAGTTGACTTAATATGTTACAAAATGGTGTGCACAATTTTGACAAGACTCGGGTTGATACAAAATATGTCGATAATACAAAAATAAGCTGCTCTATAGACAACTTGTTTTATATCACTGACTTATTTTGTAGTAATTTCAATTCACTTTTTTGTGGCTTGTCTCCATCAAAGGATGGACTCAAAGGAATTTAATCCTTACTGTATTCAAACTTGTGGTCCATTTAAAATTTGCATTCAATGTCCTGATGTTGTCACTTTCTGTCTACATTTCACCATTAAATCCTCAATATCAATTCCACCAGCCCCACCATCTTTCCACCTTTTCAACCTACTCCTGCTTGCTGGTGACATCACCTACACAAATATTAGGTCATTCACAATAAATATCCTGCCATTGCAGGACTATGACTATTTCTGACTATGATACTGCTCTCTTCGCCATGTCTGAGACTCAGATTAGGCCTGGATTAAGTGCAGTCTTGTCTAAAATCACCCCACCAGCCAACAGCCACGTGAGGCCTTTCATGGTGGACGATTGGGCTTTTTCATCAGAGATGGGTTGGATCCTTCCGTTGTTCCTACAAAGACCTGGACCACCTCCAGTATTCAAACCTTGCTCGAGCAATTTCAGTCACTTTTGGAGGATATTCATCACACCACGGAAAAGATGTTCCCACAAGTTAGCAAAGTCATTCCCACAAGCTAGAAAGTTCTTCCCACAATATAGAAAGTCGCTCCCACAAGTTAGCAAGTTGTTCCCACAAGTTAGAAAGTTGTTCCCCGAAGTTAGCAAAGTCATTCCCACAAGTTAGCAAAGTTGTTCCCACAAGTTAGCAAAGTCGTTCCCACAAGTTAGCAAGTCGTTCCCACAAGTTAGCAAAGTTGTTCCCACAAGTTAACAAAGTTGTTCCCACAAGTTAGCAAAGTTGTTCCCACAAGTTAGCAAAGTCGTTCTCACAAGTTAGAAAGTTGTTCCCACAAATTAGCAAAGTTGTTCCCACAAGTTAGCAAGTTGTTCCCACAAGTTAGCAAAGTCGTTCCCACAAGTTAGAAAGTTGTTCCCACAAGTTAGCAAAGTTGTTCCCACAAGTTAGCAAGTTGTTTCAACAAGTTAGCAAGTTGTTCTCACAAGTTAGCAAAGTTGTTCCCACAAGTTAGAAAGTTGTTCCCACAATTTAGCAAAGTTGTTCCCACAAGTTAGCAAAGTTGTTCCCACAAGTTAGCAAAGTCGTTCCCATAAGTTAGAAGTTGTTCCCACAAGTTAGCAAAGTTGTTCCCACAAGTTAGCAAGCTGTTCCCACAAGTTAGCAAAATCATTCCCACAAGTTAGCAAGTTGTTCCCACAAGTTAGCAAAGTCGTTCCCACAAGTTAGCAAAGTTGTTCCCACAACTTAGAAAGTTGTTCTCACAAGTTAGAAAGTCATTCCCACAAGTTAACAAAGTCGTTCTCACAAGTTAGAAAGTCACTCCTACAAGTTAGCAAAGTCATTACCACAAGATACTAACTTGTTCCCACAAGTTACCAAAGTCATTACCACAAGATACTAACTCGTTCCCACAAGATACCAAAGTCGTTCCCACAAGTTAGAAAGTTGTTCCCACAAAATAGCAAGATAGCAAAATGCCTGTTTTATGGCACTTTCCTTGGTCCTTCTAAGATATTTTAGTATGTTACATTGGACTGGGTGCTTTTTGGCACAGCATACCTTGCAGTATCTCCACTGGATTATTATACAAGCTTTGTACCTGGATGCAGCAAAACTTGTGTTTGCTGTGCTGCAAACTGCATAGACTTTTCATCCAGTTCTCAGACCCTTCTTTATATGTATTACCTTGGTCCCCCCTTTGGTGCCACATATGTATACCTGTAACAATAAGAAGATGATCTCTGAAGGTAACTTAGAAGAATTACCATTAAAATTGATAAAATGATAGCCATAATGGTATGAAAGTTTGACATGTAAAATAACAGGAAACATGAGAGCTCTGGAGGCCTACAGGGGTATGTAAACCTGAATGGTATGCTAGTCGATGGGTGACCTCTATAGAAGTTAGGTATCATAGACAAAGAAATTTCCTGTACATTGACATCAAAGCATGACTTAGTAAAATTTGTGGGAATGATTTATATCTTGTGGTAATAACTTGCTATCTTGTGGGAACGACTTGCTATCTTGTGGGAACGACTTGTTATCATGTGGTAATGAGTTTGCTGACTTGTGGGAATGAGTTAGTATCTTGTGGGAACGACTTGTTAACTTGTGGGAATGATTTGCTAACTTGTGGGAACAACTTTCTATCTGGTGGTAACGACTTTGCTAACTTGTGGGAATTATTTAGTATCTTTTGGTAACAACTTACTAACTTGTGGGAACGACATTCTATTTTGTGGTAACAACTTGCTAACTTGTGGGAACAACTCACTAAAAATGAAAGGAAAACAGTTGTATGTCCCTTCCAGGGATCCGTATTTGCCTGATAGTAATTCTTATTTTCAGCACTGACATTTCACAGAGATATAATTAATTAGATTAGTCAATAGTGCATTGAAAATTATATCGGTATCTGTAAATGAATTTGAGTTTGGTGTTGAATCTTGGACTGGAATATATTTTGTGGAAGCATGAATGCCCTTGTTGAATCAGATAAAGTTTACATATAGAGATCTCAGATTTGGTTTATTGGTATAAACACAAGCATAAAAAGGTTAAATGCTGCAACTTGTAGCCACAAAGATGTTGTTTCTGGATAAAAAATAGCATCAGAGATGCCCAGATCCTACAACCTTGCAAATATCAATGAACTTTATGAGATTAGATGTTAAAATGTACACTTTGTACACTCAAGAAACATCTGCCTAATTATTATATTCATGTTTAACATTACAGATTAAAAGTTATAAGGAGCATTGATGTAATACTATGAAGTTGAACAATGCACCTGTCCCCCAGCCAATGTTTATTGAAGTATCAACTTCTTAAACACTATAAAGGTCAGCATTACTATGGCAAGGTCAAAGGTCAAATCAAAGTCGCACTATGATGTTGCACACCTAAACCCCCTAATCAATGTCTTTCAATGTCTCTATCAAGGCACAACATCATACCCTTTATGGTTTATGGGATACAGCAACAAGTCATTACTGAAGCCAACCCACCCGCTTGGCCAACAGACCGCCCAGCTGCCCAGCCTGACATCATGGGTGCACAGCATAAAAACTACATATGTCCCAAATTCTATTATGCAAAATGTCCAACTCTATAGACAATAGGCAAATGGTAATCACATATCGGCTCAGCATTATTCAATAGAATATAGAGAAGATGGCAAATGTGTTAATCCATGTTAAGCATTTTTATGTATCAGAAAGAAAACAAGAATGACTGTGTATCATTTCAATAACCAAAATCTTTGGAAGTACTAAAATTTCAGGGATAAATGCAGTTTTTCCAATTCTTATGTGCTAATTACCATTGTTAGATGTCCTTGTTCAGCAAAATTATCATAAAGATTACATGAAAAGGATGAAAAAATACTGTCACGTTTTATCAAGATATTGCATTTATTGTAGTTTTTAAGGTGTCCGAAGATCTTCAATTTATAATAGCCTACACATCCAACGAAAAATGCATGGTCTTTCATTTAATAGCTAATAAGAGGCAAATTTTTGAAAATTATAACCATTTTGCGTGTATTTTGTAACTTATGATCTATGTTTTAGTGTAATCTATATTAGTGTAATCTTAATGTAACATACAAATAATGAATAAACAAAGAGTTCTACGGATTTAAAAACAAAATTCCTTACACAGTTTGGAGTTTTATAACCTGATAGTACATAATAATTTAGTGATGCAAAACAAGATGTCTATAAATCCGCTTTTTTGTATTATCGACTCATTTTGTATCACCTTAAAATCTTGACAAAATTCTGCACATCGTTTTGTAACATTTTAAGCCTACTGTTAGTATGAAATAAGTCAGCCAAATAATACAAAATAAGGCAACTTTACTACAAAATAAGTCAGTAATACAAAATAAGTCAGATAAATTTCTTGCAATAAAATGATATTAAAGACAAATACTTTCTATTATTTTATTTCTAATTTCTTTAATTAACCCAAGTTCAACTTCCTTCTAACAGGCGCAGCTCAGTCTCCAGAAATCACCAATGATTGCAGCAGTACCCACACATACACTGGCTTTTACATCAGCATACTGCTAAGACAGTCTCTGCTGAACTTATATCTTAACATACACGAGTGTTTTATGAATACAGCCTATCTGTGCACATGTTTGAAAAGGGGGGCACGGTGGTGCAGTGGTAACACACTTACCTCCAACTTCAGAGATTACAGTTTGAATCCCGACCTGACCTCAAGTGGGAAAGCTGGTAGTTACTTTCCATTAGTCGGCATTTTACAGTACAGAATCTTGACCAACTGTATATATTTACTGCCTTCTTCTGCCCTTCCAACTACCCATCGTGATATGACTTGTACAGTGTTTAAAGCCCATAAAACCCCAAATAAATAAATAGAAAAGGATATGGTACATATTTGAGTGTTAAGAAAGGCTAAGAATACAATAATCCGGCACAAGTAGTCTCTAATCTATTACAGAGATAAATCACATAAAACACTAGTTTCATGCGTCCATTGAGGAACAGAAAAGAGAGTCAGCATGTGGGGAATATTTTGAAATCATAGCCTTTTAGCTGGGCTCCGTAAATATGGAAAATAATATTTTGTATATTTGGTATTAACGATTATTAGTGTAGATCAAGTCCAATAAAATAAAATTGAATCAATAAAAATGCCTTTGCCCAATTTTGCACAGAAAGTTTCACATTGCTGTTCAACAAGGCTATTAACCCCTGTCAATTATAATTCAGTGCTTTTGGTTGAATGTTTGTTTTGAAGAAACTTTCTAATAGAAAGAAGCCGTTACTAGAACACCTGGATATGTGGAGGAGGAAAGTGATGTTACAGTTTCTGACTAGAAGTGGGAGTGGGGCCGGCCCTCCCCTAGAAAGTTGAGCTCATCATGTGTTTGACAATGTAGACTTGATGAAGGAAAACAATTTATCAAGTGAATGCATTCCCGGACTTAATCCGATGGCTGATAGCTTCATGTAGAGGATCCTGTGAGAGTCAGTGTCAATCTGAAACTGTGTGGTACTTCTTGGGGATTGTTGTACCTCAAGCTGGTGTATGCTCATCCTCATCTGACCTAGTAAGTGTTAGGAGTCACAGGTTGTCACCTCTGTGTAGGTTCCACTCCCACAAGTGACAATATTGCTTAGGGCCTCTCTCAATATGACCCTGGATGTTGAAGAGAAAAATCCTTAAAGGTTTACTATGGAAAGGGGTAAGTAGATAACCAACGAAAAGAAATTAGGGTGTTGACAAACTACAAAATTTTTCAACACTTAAAAATTACAGTTGAAATGAACGGTTGTTTTTCAACCGGTAAAGCAGCCTAGGCCATCCCCTCTTCATTGTTCTCTCTGTTCTCAGTTCTCAGCTAAGAATAATTCTATGAATAGAAGGAAAAAGAAATGTGTGCACACATTAGAGTTTTTAGACTAAGTTTATAGACTAAGTGTAATTCTAAGAAAAATTCTAAGATTCTTTATGAATATAGATCTTGACATATATGAGCAGAAAGTTAGAAATTTTTGAAACAATATAAAGAGGCTGCATTTCATTAGAGTAATGGACAACTTAAAACACACTCTGTTCTGGGTGTCGATTTGCAATCAGTTGGTGCACTATAAGAACCAAAGCAACTCTTTTTAAGTATGCTATGTGCCAGTCTCAGATTTAAATAAAATTCTTAAAATATTCTAAGAATAAGGGTTTGATGAATAGCAAATTCTTATTCTGAAACAAATTCTAAGAATAAAAACCATTCTTTGAATTATTCTCAGGTAACAATTGTTTGTGAATAGGTTTTTATTTTAAGAACAAGAAAATTCTCAGCTTAGAATTCTGCTTAGTCTTAAGTGTAATTCTAAGAATCTTTGTGAATACAGGCCCTGGTCTATTTCTTTACAAAATTGGCCAAACATTACATTACATTAGTTTGGGTTCTTGTAATCCACCAGTCGTTTGTTGTGAATTAGCTCCTTATCCCTCAATCTCTACTTTACATCTCTTCTTCTTCATTGAATGCCACAGATCTCCACCCTTTTACCCAGGATCATCCTCCTCCTGTCCAAACCTCTCTCCAGCTGTCTCCTGTGTCTATGTATCCTGTTTACCCTTTGTGGCCTCAGTACCTCTGAAGTTCTGTCATTGTGACCTATACCATACCCCAGCAGCCCCCCAGCGTCTCTACAATGCTGCTGGTGTTACTTCTCTGCGGTCTTGGATCTTGTCTGTCAGTACCAGTAGTACTATAGACTTGCTCCAAGTCTTTGGATTTGTATCCATCAGTAACCTGAATAGTTAAATTTAAATTGGAAACTTACAGGAGTTCATTATACCACTAGCATTCTGGAGTTAGGGGGATAGTCTCTGAAAAAACAAAGACTTGTGCCACCCATTTAGCTTCAACTGTAATGAGGGACACATTTATGCAGATTGTATGCACAACAGTATGGAGAAATCTCCAACATATTTACATACTGTTATTTATATGATGGGGTTTTCCCTATTGAAAGCATGCTGCCACAGCTATCATGCTGGGTTTCTAACTGTGGATCTCTGTTATTGTAGAACACAAATACAGGTATATACAGCCAACACTTGGAAGCCTTTTATATATATACTTGTTGAGAGTTTACTTTGACAACATCAGAGTGAAAAGTATGTACATGAATTAAATACATGTAATACTTTCCCAGAGTATTTGTATGAATATTGCCTTGTTTTAGTTTTGAGATTCTAAATTCCCATGGTTTTGGACATAGTGTAAAAATTGATAAAAGTCTCTAAGAGGGCTGTTCCATATTGGTGATCCAATTGTATACCCTGTGTCTAGTTAATTGGAAAAATTTAAATTGTTCATGATCCATGGATAAAGAGGGTAGATTTTACATTAGCTTTCCAAGTGACATTTTGATTGGTACTAAAAAACTTTTGATTGGTTCTTACATCCCCCTGTATCACTTATGAACTTTGTGAAAGCCTCGCCAATACCAGTGTAGGATGGAAAAGATTGATATACAAACTTTACAAAGATAGCTTAGAATTGTGTTCCTAAATGTAAGTTCTGCTAATGATTATACAGGATCACAGAAAACTTTTCACAAATTTAAACAGTATGAATTTATCGGGGTCACAAATAGTTCATCTCTACATTATTATTATGTATTATTATTATGTATTTATACTCAGCGCAATATCTCCATATACTACAGGACTCAAAGTGCTATTTAACCAATCTGACTGTACAGGTACAGACCCAACTACATGAAGTTTGACCATTGGTTCCAGGCCAGTCCTGAAGGCTCTCAAATATTATGATCATTGTTATGGACCTCAAAATGAAAAGTTTGACTTTCGGCCCAACCCTTCCAGATAGACTATTTTCAGGACTTGAAATATATCACAGAGGGGGATCAGCATAGTGGAACTGCCCTATTAGACTGTAAATTCCATTTGAAAGATTATCAACAAAATATAATGTAAAGTGTGCTTGATGGAAAAGATGTTTTTTGGTGGTGTATGGAAAATGTGTCCCGGACAATATCTCCTAGAAAAAATGCCAACTGCATATTTTGTATCTCTGAAAAAAATGTCTCCTGAGAAATAAAAACAAGTAATATAGCTAGACCAAGGATACATCTGTGGCCAGATGCAAGTTGTATCCACAGGAAAAGGACAACTAGTATGGTTTTGAAGATGAACTGCATTTTTCAAGACGGCAGCCAGAATAAGAAAATTCTAAATTATTCAGACATTAAAGGAGTAGTCCTTGTTATCCAGTGGGTCCAAAGTTACTCTATCTGTTATAGTTTTCAAGATAAATAACAGTTTCCATTTCCGTCAAAATTCAAGAATGCGGCTAAAATTTGGAGAAGTCATAATTTTTCAGAGGTCCTAGAGGAGCAGTGTACTAAGTACTAATGCAGTGCAACCATTCCTAAAATCACTCATATATTACGGTTTTGAAAATAAACAACATTTTCCATTTAGTTTCAAGAAACATTACCCTTTAAACTATACCTATGACAAGATCTAAACTGAATGATGCTGATATTATTAGATGTTATTTGTACATATTTAGTATGTTTTGCCATGGTGGTGTAGTGGTAACACACTCACCTTCCACCTCAGCGGTTGGTGGTTCAAACCACAGACCTTATGTGGGAAAGTTGGTCATTGCTTACCGATGATTGGCAGTTTACAGTACAGAACCTTGACCAACTGTATGTATTGGTTTCCTCTGCCCACCAAACTACCCATCATGATACGTCCTGTACAGTGTTGAAAGCATGTGATATGGCGGCCATTTTGTCTTTTGAACTAGTGCCAAAATTACAATCAGGCTAGCTTTTCTAGCCATATAGCTTTATGCAAATTTGATGAAGCTAGCTGGAATATTTCAAGATTTAGTGCACCTTTATTATTTTCAAACAATTAGCTATGGCAGCCATTTTGTTTTTCAAAATGAGGCTAAAATTTTGCAGGGACAGGTTTTCATAGCCATAAACATTCCCTGGAAATTTGGTGAAGATATCTTTATAAATGAATGAGATATTAAGGTTTATGCAAAAACGTGACGAACGGATGGATGGACAGACGGACGGACGGCGTTTTTATAATCTCCCGACCACAACCTTTGGCCGCGGGCGGGAGATAAAAATTGATAATATACCTTCAGACCCCAACTGTAATGAAATATGCTGAAACAAATTCATTTACAAAAAGACTACAACATAGTGACAATTATTGTAACCTATTTATAAGGTATTGACAGAAGAAAATGTTATGACACTTTATAAAAAAGGTTTCGAGCTGCATATCCTGGGGAGAGAAATGAAGTGTGAAAGAAATTATTCAAAAGAAAAACAACTACAATTTTAGACTACTAACATACAAAATACTGAACACCTCAATTCCCCTTTTATTTGGACATACATTCTCTTGAAAGTGCATTTTAAACAACATGGAAATGAGAAGTCCCACAGAGCTAATGGGGATTATATTTTACACATACCAGTATTCTGGAGAACACATCTGTTGGATTAAATATAGAACTATGCTATGGATATAAGAGTGGGGCTTTTTTATTGGCTTAAAAAGTGCACAGGAATTCCTGAGTTCTTTAGTTATTTTTTTTAACACTAGGCGGACAGTCACTTCCTGAAGTGAGTGAGAAAAGTCCTTTTGTCAGGGCTGGCTGTTTCTTTAAAAGTCATACAGTACTCATATATTTCACAAAAGACAAAAGGACTTTGTGAAAGTCTAGTAGTACTAGGAAGTTATATCTTATATTGAAGTGATATAAGAAGATATATCTTTTGTTTCACTTTCCTAATTTTTAAAGCCTATAAAAATACACTCAGAAAAGTAAAAAATGATGTCCACTAAGATTGCAAAGTCTTGAAAAGTATTACTAAGTGCCACAAAAAGATTTGGTATTTATCCACACATGTATCCGGCCTCTTCAAATTCTTGCCATAAAATGAATGCTGAGTGCACCAGGGAGTTTATATACACTGTTGTGCCACGTTAATGTGATCTTTGTAATCCCATCCCCATTGGGAAGCCATCGTAAAATGATTGTGCCATCTTTTTAATCATATAATCTTTATTGACATAAACCCCAGTCCTTTTGTTCGGAATGTCTTCCTTTAATATTCTATACTATTAATTGCTTACAGGGAGATAATGTGATTGCTAATTTCAAAAATGCAAATGTTTGTGATGCACAAGGAAAGCTTTATAATTGAGAAGTTGCTTGTAGCTGCTTGTTTTAATTTTTTTTGGATGCAGTAAATGTGTGTCCTTTAAGTCATTTTCTCTGACAGCTGTTCTTAGCTGTTAACCCAAGTTCACTCGGTCGTTGGTGTTTGGTGCTTGACCTCATGTAATTTATCTGGTTTTGCATTGCATACACATTGAATACATTGGCTACTTAATATAAGCAGCAGTTTTGAAAATGTAAACATGTAACACTTTGTATGTCTTGTAAAGGAACCATTGTGTTTGGTCATCCTCAAGCAATTAAATGCTGCTGTTGTATTATTCATGCAATGTAATAGTACAAAAATGTGATTTTGTAGGGCTGTTAGGCCCGAGGGCAGTAATGATTCGCGAAGTGCCAGTAAAAACCTATAATGCCCGTGCAAAATCACATTATTAGTATTATTATTAGATCTGCATTTGTCATTATAATTTACCTAAATTCTCATAAATATTAAGTATTATTTCTAACATTTTCTTTCAAAACTGTAGTACTTCAAAGGAAAACATATATTTTGATTCAATTGTTTATCTGTAACTGTAAACGTGCTCAAAATAATTTTAGCTTAAACTTTAATACTTCAGCTCTTCAGTAGATAGTGTATTTTTATTGTTAAAACTCTTTTTAAAAGATTGCTTTTAAAAAGCTGAATGAAAAAAAATTAAACTGTCCTGCTGGGATTCGAACCCCAGCCCTCACGATTAAAATATTAACCACTCTACACTCACAGCCACAGTTTCATGAATTCTGAAGCTGTAAAATTTTATGTATTCCTTCATCAGTAATGCACTAATTCAAAACATTCACCTTTTTTACGATTTTTCATTTCTTAAATTTACCTCATGCCGTTTGTACTCATTCTATTGTAAAAATGCTTTAAAGCTGTTTATTCTTCTTTTTATTTGATCAAAATCCATCAAATAACAAGGGAGATATGGCATTTTGAACATTTCAAGTGGGAGCAAACCTATTGTAAACAAACTTACGGGAAACGTTAAACCATGCATTAATATTATTATTCCTAAAATAGCGGGCGGATAATGAAAGAACCTGTGCAAATATGGTGTTTTATGGACAATTAAAAAAAACATTAATGAGCTAGGGAATGCCTGCCTATCTAATAATAATTGTCATTAACAGTAGAAGTGTGGTTAATCTTAATTGCAATTCAATTACTATCCATTCAGTGTCATTTTGGAAAACATCTACAGCAAGCTTGACATCAGTTTTGTTAGGTGGATGTAGAACAAATGTAAAATACTGACAAACATTTAAGAAATAATATTTTTTCAGCAGCTGCGCTTGTGTCATTCAAATCTCCTACAATTATTATTCTTAGCACCCTGGACTGACGCCCTGATACACGTAGTTTAAGATGGAAAAGATTGAGATCCTGGACAAGTTTCCTTGATTGTAACCGACAGGCCGATCTCATTAATGAAACAGGTTTATCAGCCTCTCTTTAAAAAAAGAAAGCTAAGATTTAGGATGGTATTGATTTTTATATCCTCATAGAATACTTACTGGACTAATAACATTCGTTATTGTATTCTAATCCATTCAGAGACCAGGATGTAATCTTTATGTGTGGTTGTAAGAATCGACCCAGTAAGACACTTTTTACAATATAACCTATGCAAGGTATATAACCACAAATTTGTTTACGGGTTTGTGTTCATAGGATAAAGGTTGAAAAGGATATTTAATGGTAGTCCTGATTGCTGTAAGTGTAAAACAGAGGGTGGATATCTGTGTAATGAGACAGTGAAAGTGAAATTTCTTCACACGGAAATACACTGGTAGTTTTCAAATCTATCAGAGCCACTAAATCAAAGCTGATTTGTTTTGTGTGTGTTTCTTTCTCAGCTGAGTTTTTGACTCATTATTATTATGCTGTACTAATTTTTTGAATTATTTAATTGTATAATTTCGTAGAATGAATTTGTTTTCCAACACATGCAGTTTGGGATATATCTTAGCTTATGTATTTCCACATTGATTTATGATACAACAGAAAGAGTTGAGACTGAACAAAGATTCAAGCGGTCTTGTGAGTAACTAGGTATTTTTTGAGGGTTAGGAGCAATGTTTACAGAATCGGTTAGGATCGGTTGTATTTTCCCTGTTTGTTGCAGTAGATCAGCAAAAGGTCAAACACGTTTGATATTTCACCAACCCACCCCAACTCTATCCGGACCGTGGCTCTGCCCAAATAGAAACTGTCCTGTCGTGAGTGACTGTCGTCCATCCTATCCTGTAACCATCTTGTCTTTTAAAATTTGCTGTCCTGTCATGGTGAACCCATAACCATAAACTGACCGTACTTGAAAGCAAACCGTCCTGTCGTAAACATGAGCGACCTGACTTGGACACTTGCTATCAAAGATGTTTGCTATTTCTACGACCCTTGCCGACCCTTGTATCCGACCCTAATTTCAGCCCCCTAGCAACAGACCTGTCGGTTAACTTAACAGCCTCTCGGTTACACTTCCCGGCTTGTCGATTAATCAAACAGGATTGTCTGTAACACATATCCAGCTTGTCCCAAATATGGACTTCCATACTGTACGTGATGACTCACCGACTGTGCGGGAAGTGTTACTGTGCAGTCCATAACATTAACCGGCCTGTCTGTAAGTGTTCCCGACAGGCCTATAAACTTTACAGGCCAGTTGGTAACTTTAGCAGACTGGGTCCTAGAGTCGGGAAAATTTGTAACCGACAGGCCTTAAACTGAAACAGACAAGCCGAAAACAACAACCGACAGGTCTGTAACACTAACAGACAAGCCGGAAACTGTAACAGACAGGCCGGCAATACGGCCTGTCGGCTTCAAAGTCTGTGGGTATAAAGAGGCGTATATTTGGGTTTTGACTTGTCGAGAGACAACTTGGTGTGCAGCTTTTCTTTTTTTTATTTTTGGAAATTAGCTCAGTACTTGAGCTGGACTGGTTGGGAGTGAAATCTGTTCTGTGAGGTTTCACTTTTATTTTAAGTTTTGGTTTTTTAAAACAAGCTGTACAATTAATTGATTGATCAGCATGCCAAAGGGCAGAAGGAGAAAGATTGAAGTACCGACTGACACTTAACCACAGTTTGAGTTAGCAAATACAGCTGCGGATATAGAAAGAAGAAGGAGGGAAAGAGAGGAGAGAGATGAGAGAGAGAGGAGAGAGCAGGTGGAGAGGGACAGAGAGAGGATGGAGAGAGAGGGAAGAGAGCCCAGAAAGAGGAGAAAAGAGGATGCGAACTGACACAGATACTGATGTAGAATCAACTCAATCCAGACAGAAGAAGGGCCAGATGAAGTCCATTTTCCTGAGTGATTCAGATAAAGAAGCCATCGTGGAGTTCGTTAAACAGCATGAGGAACTGTATGACAAGACCAACGACAGTTTCAAAAACAAGCAGAAGAAAGAAAGACTTTGGGAGCAGCTAGCAGCTACCAGAAACTTGCCTGTCAAGACTGTGAAGAAGTGGTTTGATACTCAACATACCAGATATGGGAAGCTCACTCAGACAAAGTGAGGGCAAGAAGCTGAGAGGAGCATAGAACAACAGACCTGGCTGAAGGACAGTTTCAGTTTTCTACGAGGTCACATCAGAAGGAATGGAGTTTCCAAGTCTTCTGCATTCAAGTCACCCCAGAGGCCTTCTGCAGCCGCAGCTTCAGCTTCAGTTCCAGATACATCCAAGGACACAGAATCTGAGATGGAAATCAGCATTGCATCAGATGTTACTCTCGCCAGTCCCAAGCGACGACAGCCTCCAGTCGTAACTGCCACCATGTCTGCAGATCCAGTCTTAGATTAGTTCCAGCAGGTGAAGTTGATGATTTCTACATTTCTGGGTGCACAATAGGACCCCACTCCAAGTCCTAGACAGTCGTTCTGCAACTATCTCCACCCTGAGATTGAAAATCTGGAAGAAAGGGACTTTTTAATCTTCAGGAATGAGACGGTGAAGCTTCTCAGTGAAATACAGTACAAGGCCGAAGAATGCAAGAGACAGGTCACCAAAAGTCAAGAGGTCACATATCAACTTCCAGAAGCATCACAGGCCACAGCAGGACGTGAATACATACTCAACCAGCCTCCATTCCAGTTGTGCAGCCTACACAGACAGCCACAGAAGAACCTGTTACAGTGATTCCCAAAGTACAGCAACCACCAAGGCCTTCATTAGCGTCAGCACAGCCAACTTCATATGTAGTTGTGAATGACCAACAGCCTGGAACTTCCAGACAGATGATTTGCAACCCACCCTCAGTTGCACCTTCACAACAGTAGGAAAGTCAGCACAACACTTCTGGATTATCCAGTCTCTTTGCAGCAATTCCCAGTGTGCTTACATAGCAGATGGACACACCACAACCATTTTCACCCTCTCAACTTCAACCAGCACCGTCACCAGTGCCATCTTCCACTCATCATGAAGTCAAGACCTCCCAGCCAGTCCAGCCAGCAGAGTCAACCCAAATCAGCGGATTAGCCCACACAAGTCACACCAAACCCGGCCCTTCTCAGGGCCACCCGAATCGTCCAGAAACAGTTAACAAGCTACATGTCTGCCAAAAAACATAAAAAGCACACCGTTAACAAAAACCCGTTAAGAAAAAGCATTTTCCTAAGAACTCACAGTAAAACCAACCCCATCCCCCAAACAAAACCAAATTTCAAATAAACAATCCTTAACCCCCAAAAAACAAAATCCAGACTCAGACCCATGTTCCCCAAAATCAAGGTGCAGACTCAAACCCAAGTCCCCCCAAAATCAAGATACAGACTCAAACCCAAGCCCCCTAAAATCAAGATACACACTCAAACCCACGTCACTCCCAAAACCCAACTTGAAATGAAATGCCACATCCACACTCACAGACAAACAAACATGAGCCCTAACACAATATACAAACTTATGAGTGGCAATGGACTGACAAACTGAATAAAAAAAATTAAAACTGGGACTGCGAAGCTGTATAATTTTGTCTTGCAAATTTCCTTTTTTTTAATTCTTGCTATAAAAATATTTTCATGTATTTATTGGGAAATAAATTTTCCCCTTGTTTTGTTTTTTTTTCTGAGAATTAAGCCAGGTCATGATGGGGTGGGATGTCAACCTAGAAAATTGAGGACCTGGGTTCAGTGCTGAAATTAATTTTATGTGAACAGAGTTTGCGATGGATTTGTGTGGTGTTTGTGATGGGGAATGAATTTGGTGAAACTGAATTAGAATGAAATTGTTTGCTAAATAAAAGTTCTTGGGATATTAGGGTAGTCCTGAAAAGAACCGATAGATGACTGCATCCTCCTGCCCAGCCCATGCCCCCAGGTGATTGAAGTAGTCTTTCAGTAGGTCTCATTGATGTTTGGCCTCCCTCGATGGGTTTTGTAAGTTCTCATGATGTCTCTGTTCCCCCCGGTCTGCCTGCGGTGGTTCGATGTCGTCAGCTGGTGGTCTGTCTGCTGCCCAATGATGGCTTCTCAGCATGTTATGTAGTACCACAAATGTTAACACAATGTCTCTCACAACTTTTGGCCTCTGCTTCATGGTGGTCAACAGCACCCTGAATCGCTTGACAAGTATACCAAATGAGTTCTCGACCACCCTCCTCCCCCTGGATATCCTGTAGTTGGTTATTCTCTCTTCTCTGGTCAGTTGGCATCTACTGTAAGGCTTGACCAGCCAAGGCATCAGGGCAAAGGCATCATCTCCCAGCAGGAAGTAGTGTAGATCTGGCCCCCCAGGTCCAAGTGGTTCAGGTGGGGGTAGTCCCAAGGTTCCGTTCTCAATTCTCAGTTTGCTGTGGTTGAAAATCTGGGCATCAGATGATGAGCCACTGGCCCCCTCGTTGACCCACAGGAACTTGTAATCTGCATCCTGCATCGACTAAAGCCAAAAGTACCAGGGAGCAGTAGCCCTTGTAGTTGAAATATTCACTGCCTGACTTCTTGGGCTTCTTGATAGCAATGTGTTTTCCATCTAATACACTGACTGCATGGGGGACATTCAATCTGTTTCTAAATCTTTCTTCAATTTTCTTCCAGTCTTCAGGATCAGTGGGGCACACCAGATACTCTTGTTGAAATTCTTTCAAAATGGCTTTGCAGACCTGGGGGACAAATTTGCAGATGGTTGTTCTTCCAACCCTCCATTGGTATTGCAGTGAGGTGTAGCTTTCCCCTGTGGATAAGTATCTCAAAGGAACTGCCAGTTTCAACCTGACTTCCAGTGGCTTCCTAAAGTTGGTAATTGACTTCCTGAGGTGGAGGGTGATTCTTTCTTCAATCAAATAAAAAATGCTGGCTCCATCCTGGTGAAATTTCTGTAGCCTGGTATATCAGTAGTGATTAACTCATCCAAGAGTGTTCTGTAGCAACCCCTCTCCTCTCTCTGCAGTATCCAGGACAGGACCCATGGATTCTGTGGCTTCCTTCTCCTTCTGGGTGGTGGGAGTGGGGGTGATGGTGTTGCTGGCTGGGCAGGTGCTGGGTTCTGCTGTCTTCTGTATCTTGAAAATGTCGGGTACAATAAAAAATTAAACTCAATAAAAACCAAAAAGACCCCCAAGTGATCCATCAGTTGCTCTTGATGTGTTCCTGTCATCTTTGAAGTGTGAAATGAATGGCACATCACAGAGGAGGGGGGGGGGTTTATATAGTGTGATGTGGATCCCAATTCTGTATTCCGACCGACAAAAACAATCAGTCCTGTCAGGAAGGGTTGGGAACATGCTCCCTGCCTGTCTGTTTTCATCTCTTGTCTGTTCTTCTATGACTGGCCATGTAAAAAATGTCCCCGACCCTATGTCTTGTCGGGAAGGTCATTACGTCCTGTCTGTGCAAATGGGTGGTACAAGATTTTTGTGTGGTGTGTCAGGGGGGATATCTGATAGAGGCATTGGTTAGCATTGATTTGGGAGCCTTCTAAAACCAGTTATTGGTTTTTCTTTGAATAGTTCTCTGCAATAGGGACTATTATTGATAATATTCCAATTTTTGTGGATAATTTGTTTGATATTAGGGTTTGATGGACTAAAGTTGGTAACCATCATGGGACTATCTACACTTCTTTTTGGTTGTACTTCTAGTAATTAAGTGGCCCATCAGGGGCACTTATTTGTTTTCACGTAAGGTTGACTGATCGCTGCCGCCGCAGGATTATGGTCTCCCTTGAATAACTTCTTGGGCTTTTTCTTTCCTTCTTATCTTTTTTTAAAACAATAGGGGCGGGAAAAATTTGTGGGATACTTTGCGCAGACCTTAAGCTCTAATTAAGGTAACCTTAAGCATTTTTAAAAAACATCCCATCATCGCGTTTTGGAGAAAACACACACCAGTGCTATAAAATTTACCAGGTACATTTTAGACCAAATTTCTCAGGCCAGAAAGGATTTTCTGATCAATCGGACCATAGATGCCTATATGGGAGGAGTTTCATTTTCGTAAATTTCTAAAAATGGATACTTTGTATCTCAAAAATGGTCGGGATTTCAGCGTTTTGTTGGACTAACTAGTTAAGCTACTTTTTGATAATCTTTCACATTCCAAAGTTTTTAGCCCTGTATCTGCAATCTTAAGGTCACCTTAATGTCAAAACAGGGGGGTTTAGCCCTCCAGTTCACTTAGTTTTTCACTTTTTTCAACCAAACTTGGCATATATATTAAGATTTACCAATGGATTAATCTGACTGAATGGTGACCTTAAACTGTTAATATAATTGGAGCTATGGTGCCCCTAAAGTCATAAAATTGGAATAAAACTGTCTTGCCCCTTTAGTTTTTTTCTATTTTTAAAGACTCTATCTTATATTGACATTGATGTTGATCAAAAAAGACTCTAACTACCTTATGATTTAAATATTAATAATGTTATGGCCATCTTAAACTTAAAATGTAGGATTTTCAGCCCTACGTTCGATTAATGTTAAGAATAAAACTTGGCAGATTTATAAAGGTTGCCAGAAGGGATATTCTTATTTTATGGTCACCTTAAAATTCCAATATCAATGAAGTTATAGTCACCTTACAGTGAAAAAAGGAAGTTTTCAGCCTTCAGCTATCTTATTGTTCAACTGACCTCAGCTAAACTTTGTCCACTTATAAAGGATGAGAAAACAGGCATTCTTCTTTTATGGTCACCTTAAAAACCCAATATGAATGAAGTTATGGCCACCTTGCAGTGAAATTATGGAGTTTTTAACCACCAACTATCAGCTGACCTCAGTTAAATTTTGTACACTTATTAAAGATGACAATAGGGACATTCTAATTTTCTTTCCAACTTGGAGTTCCAATACAAGTACAGCCATGGCCATCTTGACGTAAAAATGAGTGTTTTCAGCCGCCAACTAACTTACGGTTCAAAAACATCAATTTAACTCAACACATTGATTAAGCTTAAGGAAGCTTTTTTATGTTCTTTTTACTTAATTTTCTTGTATTTCAGAGACTTTGGCCATCTTAACAAAGCAAAGAGATAGTTCTTGCTCCCACCTCATTTTTATGTCAGCTGACTTGTCAGTGAGATAACATTATGGCATCACTCTGCGAACAACTTCTCAAAAACCACAAGACCCAGAGACATGCTGTTACTTTTAAAAGACACCTTATCTATCAAGGGTGATAAAATCATAAAATTCATGCAGATCAGTCTGTTCGTCTGTATGCTAGAGCCATTAGAAGAGAGGTACCCACTCAAAGTATGAAAATTCCAACACTTTATCACAGTTTTCTCATTCACTATTGCAGGGATTTCACTCTTAGCTTGCAGATATATACTAGGCCATAAATAATTTCTCTTGTGTGAGTATCAAGCCTGGATCTTTCCTAATTTTTTATGAATTTTTAAAATAATTTTTTCAGGCATTAAAATTCATGAGTTCATGCAGTAAATCACTTATAACTTAAAAGTGTGGCATTTGGAACATTTTGTTAAATATGTTTTTGATCTATTTTTCTTTCAGATATAACATAGTAAAATTCTAGACTTGTAGCTGGTTGCAAAATTATATTTACCACATTTTCTGATCTGTGCAAAATCTGTATCAAAGAAAAGAATTGCCTGTGTGTGTGTTACAGAAAAAAATGCCTCTGTCTGTGTGTTATATATGTCTGTGTTTTTCTCCCTTCAGTGTTTCAATTGAAGTGGAGAGGGGCGGGGGGAAGGGTGGGGAAGATTTACAATAGACCTTTTCAACATCTCCTCAGGTGACTGAACTTAGGTAAACACTCACTCCTGCATTTACAAATTTACTGCAGTGCACACACAAACATTCTTTGTTTTTCTCTTAGTGTACATTATTGAGGCACAAATATCATTTAAATTCTATGATATTTAATACTTTAAGTTATTTTGTGTTGCATGTTAACTTTAAAAATTTACATTTACAATTAGAAAACCAGTTTACAATGCTGTTGTATATTCACATTGTCCCACTGCAGGTTTTTTATACTTGAATATTTTTGACAAAGTACCCAGAAAAATGTTTCTTTAAGTGAAAAACAAAGCTTGTTTGTATATGATCAATGAAGAGTATTTTAAATTCAGATTTTGACATATTCAGAAATATTACCTTATTCTGATATCTGTTCCCATTGCTACCATAAGGAGGTTATGTTTTGGATGTGTTTGTCTGTAGCTCTGTTTATTAATACTCAAAAAGACATGAACAAATCTTTATGAATTTATTTGTGTACATAGGGCCTGACTGAAGGAAAAAATCCAGATCACATTCTGGATACAAAAATCCTGAATTTTCAAATGTCAAGTTTTAATGTATTTTTTCAAATGGTTTTGCTTTATTATGGTATCACTCTGCGGTGTCTTATCTGTTTTGAGAGAATGGAAAAAGCCTTAAATTAAATATATCCAGGAAATATCTTATGATTCCACATTTACAGCTACATTTTCTCTTCAGCCAACCTCTAGCAAAAATGATTCGTAAAATATACTACTTTACGAAACACAATATAGCTCACATTTTGCTTACAGTTTAATACCAAATGAATGTATGAGCACAAAGCCTCAGTACAAAAAGATGGACAAATCACCCCAGTGTCCTGTCATTTTAAAAGTGATGGACTTAACCTCTGGGACATGAAGTTCTCAATGCTTGAGTGGTGTGACCTTTGTTTGACCTTGACCTATAAAATCTTGTCTGAGCTATATTTTGAAATCCATAAGGTGAAGGAAGTTGATACTTGGTAGGGACGTTGGCTAGGGGCTGTAGGTGTGCAACGTCATGGTGTGACCTTGATTTGACGTTTGACCTTGCAGTAGTGACCTTGACCTATAAAATGTTGTCTTGGCTATATCTCAGAAAGCGTAAGGTGTAGGAAGTTGATACTTGGTATTGACATTGGTTGGGGGTTGTAGTTGTGCAATGTCATGGTGTGACCTTGATTTGACATTTGACCTTGCCATAGTGACCTTGACCTTTAAAACTTTGTCCAGGCAATATCTCTGAAACTGTTAAGTGTAGGAAGTTGATAGTTGGTAGGGACATTGCTTAGGGGTTGTAGGTGTGCATCAAAGTTTTTAGTTTACTGATTAATGCTGTCATCTTGCTATTGAAATGTCTTGTCTTTATCTTTGCATACATTTTGTTTCTTTTAGATGTTATTTTCTCTGTTTAAACACCATTTAGACCTTAATATAACCGACACTGCTCTGAAAGTATCCTGATCATTGTACTGTTTCTCTACTTCTATATCTCGTGGTGTCAAAAACTATTTCTCCATCCTGTGGGGTACAGGCATCTCCGATGCTATTTTTAAATCATCCACTTTTCGATCTGATACAAAACACAGTAAAGCTTACGTTCTGCTTACAGTCTCATACTGCAACTAGTACAGTTCTCCATCAGGGCCACTCGTTTTTGTTAGCAAAAACCTTTTTCTAGTCGGTCTTGAGAATATTGGGCAGCTCTTTTATAATGTTTTCTGAGTGCCTTTTCTGGGAAATCTCTTTTCATATAATATTGGATTAATTTTTCAAAATTTTCCTGAAAATCATTATCATATGTGCAAATTCTTCTAAGCTTCAAGAATTGCCCATATGGCCCTTTAGTTTTGCTTGGGAGTGGTGAGAGGAAGTGTAGTGCAGGTACACATGTTTGTCAGTGGGTTTCTCATACAGAGTGGTGTACAGTTCCCTCTTGTTATTAATCTTGACAGTTGTGTCAAGAATTTTTGTAATTTGTCTTCACCATGTTTCCATATCATAAAAATATCATCAATGAACCTAAGCCAAAGTAAATAGCAGTGGCGTGTGTCCGTCGAGGGAAGTAGCGTTTTTGAAATTAACCGTTTCTAGTTGTAAACCTCACCATATATACAACAATCTGCCTCTCCAAACTATTATCATTCCCTAATAACAGTTAATTTTTCGTCATATACTTTTAATTTTTCAACCAAATCTTTTCTATCCACACTTTTTACTTAAATATCACTACAATCCCCTAATTTCGCCCACATTCCCCGTTATCGGCCCAATAATATACTACCTGCTTACACATTTCCTTTTAATTTTAAACACTTTCACATTCTATTTTCCTACTTAAAACAACTTATAAAGTACTCCCTCCCACATATGATGTTATTTTTACAATTTGTGTTGTTTTTTTGGCCTGCCATATCTGTTTTTCGCCACTATGGCAGCACTCAGATTGTCTGTCTCCCAGTTGTCAGTTTCTTTCAACCTCAACATACACCAACCGCCTCCTGCCTACATTTTTTGTTCAAAAAGAACGTCCATATTCCATCGAAACTTCCACCTCTTAGCCTCCTTACACTTCTACTACTAGCTGGTGACATTAATCCAAACCCTGGTCCTCCTGATTGCATAAATTTCTCTTTTGCCAATGTTAGATCCCTCTCAAACAAATACTCATCCATACAAAAGTTTATCTTGGACAATAATACAGATGTGTTTGCCATGTCAGAAACCTGGATCCGCCCAGACGCTTCACAGGCGTATCTCAGCGATATCTCCCCACAGGGTCATACCCTTTTTCACCGACCAAGGGAGTCACGACGGGGTGGCAGAGTAGCTTTCCTGGTGAAAAATGAATTGCAAACCAGCTGCATACCTACAGATACTTATTCCTCTTTTGAAAACCTCCTTACTAAAATCTCCTTACAAAACGAATCCTGCCTTTTTCTCAATATATACAAACCCCCATCAACCAGCCCTGCAACCTTCTATGAACAGTTTAATGCACTTCTCGAAAATATTTACCCTACTACAGACAATTTGGTAATCATCGGTGACTTTAACATTCACATGGACACAAATTCCAACGACTCAAAAAAATTTCGTGCTCTTTTAGGGTCCTTTGACCTCCTTCAAAAAGTAAATTTTCCTACCCACATCCTCGGACACACCATTGACTTAGTTCTCACCAAATCTAGAAACGACAACATTTCACACGTCCATGCCACCGAGGCCTTCTCCGATCACTTCTCCATAACATTCAAGGTCAATATCACCCCCAAAGATGAATCTCTGGAGACACCGCCACTTTCAGAAAATACCATAAAATCAATATGGAAGCCATGAGAAAGGATCTTCTCTCATCTGAACTTATTGTTGATCCCAAAAATAATTCTGATGCCTTGTACTCAGAGTACCACTCCACTCTAACAACTCTCATTGAAAAACATGCTTCTTCCATCACTAAACACGTCAGGCCCAAATATATCCCTGGGTGGGTAAATGACAGTGTTATTGCGGCAAAAGAAACAAAACGTCTCTTGGAACGCCTTTGGCGCAAAAACAAATCCAGTTTCAACAGATCACAATAGATCAAAAAGGTTCATATGTATAATAAAATCTGCATGAAAGCGAAATCTGACTTCCTCAAATCCAGAATTCATGACAACCAAGACAATCCTCAGAAACTTTGGCAAACTTTAAACAACGTACTCCACAGATCTGCTGCAAAGGTACTTCCCTCAGTAAATTCTCCTCAACTTTTAGCTAATAAATTTGTTGAATTTTTCACAGAAAAAATCACAAACATTTGTCAATCCTTCGCCAACTCTAATCCCCCTCAATACACTGACTCTGATCTCACACCTCCTGTTTTCTCAGCTTTTTCCTCTGTTTCAGAAGATCAGGTAGCTAAAATCATCAAAAAATCCCCTAGCAAATCTTGCTCGCCTGATCCTTGGCCAACATTTCTTGTAATTGAGTTTTTAGATATCCTCATCACCCCTATCACATCAGTAATTAATGCATCACTCCGTGAAGGAAGCTGCCCTAAATTTTTCAAACAGGCCCATGTAACTCCACTCCTAAAAAAATCAACCCTTGATAGAGAAGTCCTTAAAAACTATAGGCCTGTCTCTAATTTAAACTTTGTTTCAAAGATCTTAGCGAGAGTGGTGTCGTCCCAACTCCTGTCTCACCTGGAAGAGTCCTGTCTTTTGACTGGTTTCCAATCTGCCTATAGAAGGTTCCATTCTACGGAAAGTGCCCTCCTAAATATACAGGATGATCTTTTCCTCAATATGTCTGAAGGCAGTACAACAGCCCTAGCCCTCCTTGATCTCTCTGCAGCTTTCGACACAATTGACCACTCCATCCTGTTCCATAGATTACATGAATGCTATGGCATCAATGGACTGGGTCTGAGTTGGTTCGAGTCTTACTTGAGGGACAGGACTCAATCAGTCAAGGTAGGCTCTGTACTGTCACATCCCATGGATTTGAAATTTGGCATCCCACAAGGCTCTGTCCTGGGGCCACTCCTCTTTTCCATGTACACAGGTCCACTCAGTTCAATTATTCAATCTCATAGCGGTATCAAACACCACTTTTATGCAGACGACACTCAGTTATATATTACTCTTTCACCATCAAATTTCAGTCAGTCAATGACAGCTTTAACGGACTGCCTAAATGATATACAAAATTTCATGGCTGCAAATAAACTCAAATTAAACCCAGACAAAACAGAATTCATCCTTATTGGTTCAAAATACAGTCGTAAACAACTTCATTCGCTTTTTCCCACTGATATTCTTGGGAATAAAGTGGCACCTGCCTCAAAAGTCAAAAACCTAGGAGTGGTGTTCGACCCCAACCTGACCCTCACAGATCACATTTCCCAAGTCATTAAGTCTACTCGGTTCCATATAAGAGATTTATATAGGAAAAGCAAAACGACTCAAGAGGAAATATGAGCGGGCATAGCATCGTGAAAACTCAGCCAGTAATTGTAGCCGATACCGGGCTGCAATCAACCACTATAATTTCCTGCTTGAGAAGTCCAAATGCAATCATTATTCCAACATTGTGGCTGAAAACCAAGGAAATCCCAAGGCTCTGTGGAACTGCTTCAAAAAGATCTTACACAGGTCATCTGTTGCTGTTCTACCAGACTACACAAATAAAACCGACCTTGCGAACACTTTCTGTAAGTTCTTCTATGACAAAATCCTCAAGATAAGATCCACACTGCAGTCATCAATACCATCTTCAGTTACTAGACCCAACCCCACTAAAAATACTCTGTCCTCTTTCACACCTGTGTCCGAGGAAGAACTACTCAAAATTCTAAAGTCCTCACCATCCAAATCATGTGACCTTGACCCGATTCCGACGTCACTGGCCAAGGAGTGTGCTGATATTCTCATCACCCCCATCACTAAAATTGTAAATTATTCAATCACAGAAGGTAGTTTCCCCAACTGTTTTAAGATGGCATATGTCACCCCCCTTCAAAAGAAGCCGAGCCTACATAGAAATATCCTCAAAAACTACAGGCCGGTGTCAAATCTCAGCTTTATATCTAAACTTATTGAGAAGGTGGTGGCAAAGCAGCTAAATGAATTTATTTCGCACGAGGGGCTCTTAAATGTCAACCAGTCTGCTTATAAGAGTTCCCACTCCATCGAAACCGCATTGTTGAAGATTCAAAATGATATAGCTCTCTCAGTGGACTCAGGAAAGGCAGTGGCCCTAACATTATTAGACCTATCGGCGGCGTTTGATACGATTGATCATTCTCTTTTATATGACTGCTTGCATGACTGGTTTGGTCTAGATGATACTGTTTTGTCATGGATCAAATCGTATCTTTCAAACCGTAAACAAAAAATTAAAATAGGTGATAGTTTCTCTCAGGCGGTAATTCTCCCTTTCGGAGTCCCCCAAGGCTCTGTACTGGGTCCTCTCCTTTTCACCCTCTACACTAGTCCCCTCAGTCAAGTTATTTCAAAATTCGATGTTACTCATCACCTGTATGCCGATGACACCCAGATCTACCTAGCAGTTGACTCCAGGAATTTTGACTCTAGCATGGAAAAGCTGACCGAGTGTCTCAAGTCTGTACAGGAGTGGATGGACGGTGTCAAACTAAAACTAAACCCAGAAAAAACTGAATTTATCATTATAGGTCAAAAATCTGGATGTTATTTTCGACTCAGACAACTCCTTTGACAATCATGTTGCCAATGTTTGCAGAGCATGTTACTATCATCTTCGTGATTTGCGACAAATTCGCAAATTGCTTGGAGTACAGCAATACTTCTGGCAAATGCTATGGTCAGTAGTCATCTAGACTACTGTAACTCTTTACTCTAGCCAAACTACAGAGGGTCCAGAATGCTCTTTGCCGCATCATCTTCAGACTTGACAAAATGAGTCATGTTACACCCTTTTTGAAAAAACTCCACTGGCTCCCAATTCAATATCGCATCCTGTTTAAGTATAATCTTTTGGTATTCAAGGCTTTAATCTTTCACAGCCCCCGTATCTTTCAGCTTTAATAAGATCGAGCAGTCTCACTCGCTGCAACAGGCTATCTATCTCCTCAACCCACCCTAATAAGCACATAGGAAGGCGTGGCTTTGCAGTAGCTGCAACAGCTGAATGGAACAAGCTGCCACAGACTGTCAGATCTCAGCAAACAATAGATGGTTTCAGAAGCCAGCTAAAGACCTACTTGTTTAGGCTGGCATACCCCCCACCTTAGTTATACCCTGGCGGGCGCTTTTTAGATGTCGACCCATGCCTGTCCCAGGACTCTCCCTTCTTGGACTCAAGCGCATTAGAGGATTTGTATCAATTTTGCGCTATATAAATCCTACTATTATTATTATTATTATAAAGGACTTAATGGCCAATTCTTTAATACTTTTGATTCGAATCTATCCATGAACAGATTTGCATAGTTGGGTGCTGCAACAGTTCCCATTTCTGTTACTCCCGTTAGTAGGTAGTGGTCTCCATTGAAATTGAAGCTCATTGAATGAACTAATTCCAGTAGTTTTAGCAAGTGTGGGCCAATCATATGTTTCTCAGGGTCTTTTCTGAGGTGCTCTGCAACAGCTAGTAATCCTTCATGATTGGGGATATTTGTGTACAGAGAACTGACGTGAAGTGTGACAATAAGTGTGCCATGTGGAATCTTTCCCAACTGCTAAATTTTCTATTTTATGGGTACAGTCTCCAACCTGATTTTGGTTTAATTTTTTCTGAATTTCCATATTTTTGGCTGTTTCAGGATCTGAATCATTTGGGTCTTCTTGGGCATTTTGATTCATAAAGTCTATTATGCTTTGGTCAATGACTGAGTCTGTTATATCCTTTTTATCTCTGTTAAAGAATTCCACTAATTCCAGTCTCCTATGGAATTCCTAAAAGTCAAGCCATATCTGAGATTTGCCAGGTGGGCCAGGTATTGGACAGAAAGTAAATCCCCTTTCCAAGGCTTTGATCTGATTTTGGTCCAAAGGAGTGTTGCATAAATTAATGACTGTATGTCCTACCTAACTCTCAAACTTGGTATCTTTAGGTAGGATACCAGGTCGTGATTATTTGGCCTCTGATGTAATGTTTATTTAAGGATGGCTTTAATGGTATTAATCAGTTTGTTCATTTTGGGGTCGTTTTGCTTCCCCTTTGGTTAATCTCATCTTCTGGGAACTCAGTTCTTCCTTCTGGGTTGGTCTTTACCTTTCTCTGTATTGAGTTTGCTTTCCATGAAGAGAGGCCCTATCTGCTTAAATCTGTTTAAAAGTGATTTTTTGATTTCCTGGAGTTGCTCGGGGTTCAGGAGTATTCCAGGTCAGACGTGTCTTTAACTATTTATGCCTTTGTGTTGTTGTATGCCTTCTGCAGGTCATCAATAAGAGCTGATATTGCTGACATTGAATCTGAAGTCCACACTGGTGGGGTAACAGTTCTTGGCTAGTTTCCCTTCAATGATTTTAATGTTTGATGCGGGGGGGTTTCTTTTTATATAAGGTTTTAAGTCTCAAGTAAACTGCCTTGGATTTTTTGGGGTATTGGTCCCTGGTGTCTGTGTAAGGTTTTTTGGGATCCCTGTGGTTGGGGGATGCATTATGCGGTCTTTTGCGAGGGTTGCTTTTCTTGGATGTCATTCCCTCAAGTCTGGTGCTCACAGAGATTCTTGCTCTTGGGACAGGCGTGTCGTAACCACTGGTAGGTTCAGAATTCACATAAACACGAGACATGGCATCACAGAAATAAGTCTGGCTAACAGTTATTGAAGGAGCACTCATAGTAAAACAAAAATAACAACTACTTCTTGTTTATGCTCAGACTAGGTCAATAAAATGTATCTGCCTTATATAATCAACTGTGTGTTAATTGTATTTTGACTGCTGATTTCAGAGTACTGTCTCATCAGAGGCTATGATTTATTTGCATCTGGACTCCCTAAGGTACTTTTAGGGTTCTAGGGTTGAACCACCATTTGAACCGGTTCTGAACTGGATATGAGCCGGTTGTGAACCGGTTTTGAACCTGTATATGCAGGTTCAACTGTTTGTTACGTTATAGTCTTTATGGAAGATGTTTTGGGGGTTCCAGGTAAGTATCACGCTTAATAATTATTTTATTACTTATCAGGCATGATTTTAACTAAACTTTACTATTATGTATTTAGTAAAGTTAGTAATGGGTTTTGGACTATTAATGTAATTGACCATCATGTTAGTAGTGGTGAGTATGGATAATTCATTTCCTTGCTTTTAGTTAAGCACTGTTTAAAGGCATTCCACGAGGTATCAATATAGTCCTTATTTATTATGATTTGATTAAGATGTTTAAGTAGGGAATACATTTTATTTACCTAGTCTGAGCATAAGCAACAAACTTATGAACCTTTCAAAGACAAAGTAAGGAAGAAGTGTTTCTGTGAGAAGTTTGCCAACAGTCGCAAGCTGTCTGTCAAGGTGTGCAAGACCTGGTTTAAATCGCAAAGGACATGTTATGTTAAGCTCACACAGTCAAAGTCTGGTCTAGCCCCAAAAGAGATGATGGACAGTCAGAACTGGATACAGGACCAGTTTGCATTCCTGAGGTTGCACGTTAGACAAAAGGGGCTAAGCAACTTGTCAGGATTCAAGTCCCAGGCTCAAGGATCCAGCTGCTTCAGCACATGACATCTCCAGAGCTTCAAGTGACACAGACAGCATGGCGATCAGCATGCGGTCAACAAACACCATGTTACAGCCTCAACAAGTCACCAGTCCCAACTAGCTTCAAGTCGACCAGTAGGTGGACCAGTTACAAAGATGCAAACCATGCTCACTTCATTCCTCAGCAGAAGCAGGAGACAACACTTACAGCCTTCTGCAACTACTGGGCATTGGAGGTGGAGGGTGTAGAAGAGAAAGACTCAAACATTTAGAAATGGGGCTATAAAGATTCTTAGCAACATTCAAAGCAGCGTAGAAGAACACGGTCGTCAATTCCAACAGCCACAGACACCTTATGCAGCTTAAGTGCAACTTCGATATTTGTGCCACAGACATTTCAACAGCCACAGCAGCTAGCACCAACTCCTTCAATTTGATTTCAGAGAAAATGTTATCAAATATGGGGGCAGCAGTTCACGTAGAATTCTTGGAGATTTGGTAATAAAAAAAACAAATGTCATGGTTACTTAATATTAAATTGAAGAGATTGTTGTAATGAATACATAATAGACTGGTACCCAAAAATAATGTGGCACAGATACATTTCAACCACATCATCATGTATATCATCATAAGCTAGTTTATCCCCAGGCCATAAAGGCTTGGGTTATAGTGGTCCCCTGCACTTCCGAGCGGTAGCGGCAGTGGCGGGCAGGCTAAACCCAAACATGCACAGATTTTCACCGAACTTTCAGAGTATGTTTTTCCCAAAAGGATCTAGAGCTGATTAGGTTTCGGGGGGGGGGGGGGGGGGGGGGGGGGGTGTTACGTACCAATGCACGGATTTTGACCAAATTTTCCAGTTATTTTTACCCCAAGAGGCGCTAGAGCTGATTAGTTTTGGGGGGTATTTAGTAACAACTTTTGCCATGACAACACTTTGAATATTTTTGTTTTAGCATTTGTGGGTGTTCCATAGCCTAAACCGAAGCATGGATTTTCAGGTTATGTTAACCCGAAACAGGATCTACAGCTGAGTAGGTCTTCCAGGGTATCTGACAACACCTGTTGCCTAGGCAATACTTTAATTATTTTTTGGTCTTAAACTTCTTTATTAGTAAAGGGGCAGTATTAAACCGATGTTACCACAGTTGCATTGTTATTTTCCACCAGCCAAGGCCGGGGTGGGGAGATTATGAAACGCCTTCCGTACATGCGTATGTGCATGCATGGGTGCGTTTGTCACATTTTAAAATCAAGCTTTATATCTCATTCAGTTGTGCACATATCTTGACCAAATTTGCGAAGAATGTGCATGGCTATGAAAACATGTCTAAAAAAATTACATTTTTAAAAACAACATGGCCATTATAGTCGATTGCTCAAAAATTTTGATATGTTCTAAAATTTAAAATATTGCATCTAGATTTGCACAAAATGGAAATGGCTTGGAAGCTTGCCTGAAAGTAATTTTGGCCTTTGAAAACCAAATGGCTGCCATATCACATGTTTTATGTCAAATGGGGTAGCATGTCAAAAAAGGCCTAATATCACCCTTATCATTGGTCCTAGGGGTTTGGAATAAGAAAACAACTTGGAAATCATGGTCTGCAAATCTTTTTACATGTGTCAGATTTGACCTTTGACCCCTTCTTCAAGATCATGTAGGGTCATCATGCTAAAAGGGCCTTATATCTTCCTTATAATTGGTTCTAGGGCTTTAAATATGAAACAGCTTGTAAGAAATCATGGCCTGTGAATCTTGCTTCAGACAACATTTCATGGATTCTCTATACTTCTTATAACTGAAGTTGTTCCTAAGATTTTCCAAAATCTCAATGCTGTTGCCCATTTAGTTGTACCTGCGGACTGGGGTTCTTGCCTACCGAGGCTGGCTATTTGTAGATTGTTAGGAAGTGAACAGCAGTTCGCCATTTTTAAGTTACCATTATTATAAACGGTTAAAAAGTCAATATTTATTTTTATTGAGCCAAATAGGGGAAATATACATTATTTAACACAACATATATTAAGTAAATGACATAAAATGTCAGATAAAGGTGGCATAAGCATACTATACACAGTCTTAATGGTGGTATAGTCATAATATATATTGTCTTTAATGTAAAAAAGCATGACACTGGGAGAATAATTATTTCTAGGTTACATTTGTCTAAAGTAAGTGTTTGTGTTTATGTTTTTCATATAATAATTTTCATATAATAGATTTTATGTAAAAGGAGCCAATTACAGCCAATCACTGTCCCCTGCCAATCTACTGTACATCTACTGGCCTGTTTTTACTTGAAATATTATTATAGATTTAAAATTTCGGTAGGTAATTAATTTTCAAAAACCAAGCTCAAGACTGGTATGCCATTTTCAGCATACTTTTTGATTTTAGACGGTCATGGCAAAACCCAAGACTATGGATGAGGACCACTCCATTGAGAAACAGGTTGACCTGATACATGATACGGTCACACAGACCATGCATACCACAGAGGAAAAGGATATGGCTGTAAGTACTTTCATATGTAGTACTTTTAAGCCCCTCAATAGCCGATAATCATCAGTTCCACTGGAGAACAAAGACATTTGTACATTTTCACCTAGAAAAGTAATCTAAGAGTGTATCCCTTCTATCTAGGTCCCTAGCCTCCAATATTGCTTTAGAGTGCAACCATTAAAATATGTTAAAATATCCTTAGATCCAGAGAATGATTAAAAATCTCCATCGAAATCTAATCATCTGTTCCATTGTCAACATCACTTGAAAATTTCTTCAAAAATTGTACACTGCTGTTTGAGTTATGTTGCCAACAAACAAACTGACAAACATCCAAGCTTATACTGGAAAGTTTTTATCATCACTTAGTCCTCAACTCTGTGGGTCTGGATTTGAAACCAGCTTATGGCATGTTATAAAACATATTGTAGATACAGCAATTGAAAACCCAAATAAAATCACTGAAGTCTTTGCTACAGAGGAAAGAATTAGAGGCAAAAGCTTTGGTTCTGGAAAAAGATCACATACAACAAACAAAGGTCAGTGGATAATTGGTGTACATTGAAAATTGAACTACAGATACTTCTGTGGGGTTGTGTAAATATTTAAAACATAAATATAATAAAATATCTTTAAATAGAGATTAAAAAGCAATATCTTTTTGTACAATATGTCAGTATAACTGTTGGATGGTTAGGTTTGACACTTGGTCTAAGCTTCGGGTGAGAATGTCCCCACCAAAATTTCAGTGCTAGATATTGTATCTACTTCAGACCTCCGTCGCCTCGACTACCTGTAAACATGCAAATAATGTGTTGCATGTACAATTAAACCCAATCAATTTTCTTTTATTATCTTTAACCATATGGCCTTAATCTGACCATGTACTTAGGATGTTAGCCTTCAGAGAAGAAGGTTTTAGGTACAATCCTTGCAAACATACTGGAATTTGTACCCTTGGACAAGGTATTCCACATGTGTCACGCTCCACCCAATGACAGCAACGCTGCTGGGTTTGACAGAATGGCATCCTGATCAGTAATACTGAGTGGCTTCATGCTAAAGAAACCAGAAATAAAAACTGGTCATGTGGTGCACTGGGCCCAAAGAATGACTTGGGCTTGATTCGCCTGTGCTTTTAAAGCGCGAGCTCTGATGAGGCTTGCACTTCTAGAAATCACTTTTTTTTTAGTTTTTACCCCACAGACCTTAAGGGCTGTCGGGGTATTGTTTTCACCCATGGTGTCCGGATGGACTGGTGTCCAGGAGGGCAGGTGGGTGGTCAACAGGAAAAAGTCTGTCCAGGCTGTATCTCAGAAAACGTAAGGTGTAGAAAGTTAATATTTGGTAGGGATATTGATTAGGGGGTGTAGGTGTACAACCTCATAGTGTGACCTTGATTTGACCTTGACGTAGTGACATCGACCAATAAATTTTGTCCGGGCTATATCTCGGCAAACCTTAAGGTGTAGGAAGTTGATACTTGGTAGGGACATTGGTTAGAAGGTGTAGGTGTGCAACGTCACAGTCTTGGCTATATCTCAGAAACTGTAAGGTGCAGTAAGTTCATACTTGGTAGGGAAATTGGTTGGAGGGTGCAGGTGTGCAGTGTCATAGTGTGACCTTGATTTCACTTTTGACCTTGCTGTGGTGGCCTTGACTTATAAAATCTTGTCCGGGCTATATCTTGGAAAGCGCAAGGTGTTGGAAGTTGATACTTGGTAGGGACATTGGTTGTGGGGTTGAGGGTGTGCAACGTCATAGTATGACCTTAATTTGACCTTTGACCTGGCTGTAGTGAACCTTGACCTATAAAATCTTGTTTGGTCTATATCTCGACAACCGTAAGGTGTAGGAACTTGATATTTGGTAGGGACATTGGTTGGGGGTTATAGGTGTGCAATGTCATGGTGTGACTTTGATTTGATCTTTGTTCTTGCTGTAGTAACTTTGACCTTTAAAATTTTGTTCAAGCAATATCTCTGAAACCATGTAGCAACGTGATAGTTGGTAGGGACATTGCTTAGGGGTTGTAGGTGTGCATCATAATTTTAGTTTACTGATTAATGCTGTCATCTTGCTGTTGTGTTGTCTTGTTTTAAAACTTTATCTTTACATACATTTTCTTTCTCTTAGATGTTATTTTCTCTACGTAAAAACATCATTTAGACCTTTATATAACTGAAACTGCTCTGACAGTATCCCGATCTTTGTACTGTTTCACTACTTCTATATTTCATGGTGTTGAAAACTATTTCCCCAGGCTGTGGGTTCAGGCATCTCCAATGCTATTTTTCTGTTTGTCTCCAGACGTTCATGAATTGTGGCAAAGTGGGATGAGTACCTATTTCATCACTGAAATTAAGCGGCAATGGGCTACATTAGTACTTGGATGGGTGACCGCTTCAGTAGACTAGTGATATCTGTGATGGCTTTGCTATCTGTTCTAGTAGACCAAAACCCCTTTCAGTCTTGTTTATATTGTGATCCATGTTGTGATCAATTAGTAAAAGATTATGCACCATAGTAAAAATCTAATTAGATTAGGTTTTGTAGCATGTTTGGGAAAGTCAGATACAATGCTTATTTTCTGCATACAGGAAACAGTTGCAATAAAGGAACAGCAAACATTTAATACAAAAATCTATGAAGAAGACAGGTCAAAGAAATGGCAGGTGAGTGACTTACGTTAAAGGATGTTGCTACAAAATCAGTATGAAAGGCTTCAGTTGAGTGTCCCCTTAAAATAGCACTTCTCTGCCATTGGGCAGAGTATAAGTAGCATATCACATTGCTATACACATGTTTTGCTCACATAAATAGCATCTATTGTTACATAGATCAAAATATAAGGCAGGGGATCAATACAATATTGTACTATGGGCCCCAGACACTACAGTTTCCAAGATAGATAACTTGCTTCAGCTGTCAGAAAAGAATCTAATCATGTTATATTTCATAGAGCTTAATCCATTTACCGGCAGATCTGAAGGCATTTAAAACAAAATCATATTTCATAGTTAATTTTTCTGTTGGTGGTGCAAGGATTTTAAACCAGAAACAAGGAAACATTGAAATGGAAAAGTCATGCAAGATAAGTAGGTACCAAATCATTTCCTGAAATATCTCAAAGTTAAAATTCTCATTGTATTTTTATGGCACTTACTGTCTGTCTTCTAAGGCATATAGTCAAAGGCATAAAACATAAATCAAATATCCTGGGACAGATGTTATAACCACAGAGGAAAGCAATGTAAGAATATATATAAACTACAGTGCAAAGAGATGTCAACTTCTTTCTAAAGGAGAAAGGATAAGTTGCAAGGCTAAGGCCAAATTGCTTGAAAACTGCTAGAACAAACAGTGAAATTTCCAGAACACCATCCACCTTACTTTTGCTAGGTATAATACACACTGTCTTGGTCAAAGAAAACCTCCAAAAGTATTTTTGATAACAACTCCAAAGGTACTCTGTGAAGCCATCTGAAAGAGTGCTTTTTCATTGGCAAACAATACAGGCTTTTATGTACAGGAGTTATCTGTGAATATGTGACAACATTTGGTAACAATTCTGGCCAGACTGTTCTGAACACATTGCACAAGCCCAAAAAGAGAGCCCAGAGAGGCTCTTAAAAGAAGGAATTGCAGTTGTCTAACGACTACTTACAAAAGCATTTGCCACCATAATAGCTGTATCCTATGTGACATTATTGCCTAAGCCACTTCAGGTCCCTTACAGAGACACTAAGCATGCTTAGAAAAGGAGAAATCAGAGTCAATCCACATACAAGCATTACTCACTGCGATAGAAGATGAGAGAGAATTGCCAATTTGTTAAATTTTCCAATTTTCCAATTTTTAAAGCTTTTAAAGGTAATTACCAGAAATATAGCAGCCTTATATCTTATCAACATTTCTGGTTATTGTTTGCTCTGTGTTACTATCAGTCACCTGTCGCACACGTGATAATATTTCAGTTTGCAATACTTGTTAAAATCATCTTATATCACCCAATAGAAATTGGTCATTGAAACAGAAAATACAGTAACAACATGCATCTAAGGCTCTATGCTTGATATGGAACCATTAAAACCAGTTGCATGAGGCCACATGAGAAACGGCATAGAAAAAAATGTAGAAAATGGATAATTCATGTAAGCTTTATAGGGAGGTTTGTATCCAATAACTAAACACCTTGACATAGAATATAGCTAAATAGCTCAGTCACAGTTTGAATTTATTTATGGTGTCATACTGTTACTTGCCATAAAATTAGTTCTCTGCAATAAGATTTCTTTTGATTAGACTGTAACTTGACACAACTGAATACATTTCTATTGGACTTTTTTGGTGGCAGTAATATGATTTTCAAATGTAATAAGTAGCCAAAGCACGCAGCAAATCAACATACAACATACAAGTCTGCATTTTTGTATCAGGAATTCTTATGATCTAGTTGCTGAATTCATTGCTTAGTGATTCTGTTCCAAAGTGGGGTGTGTAGCAATAAACCAAGAGCAGCAGACGATTGGCCAAGAATAATACTTGTTTTTGATACAAATCTACACATGTGACCAGAGAGAAGTCATGTGTGTGACATTCATAACTAAACTTCATCGAAACCAGGGGATGGAGAAAGGAAGGTGAAAAAAGCAGCAAGCTTATCTACAACTTTAATCACTCACATTTATGGACACAGCAGTTACACTGAACAGCAGCCACATGTGGACTGAGTGGTTACACTGCTGCAAAGAAACACCTCCTTAAACATTTTACATAACTAAATGGAATGGCAAATCTGAATTAAGTTAAATATCCATACATTTAAAGCACATTAACATTGAACATTGAAACCTAGTAACCACACCACAGACTAATATTAATTAAATGTCCAAAAATATCACACGCATACAAATAAATTAAATAAATTAATTTACTATTTACAAATGAAAGAACTACTACAACTACAAGTACCATTCGTTCTGCAATGACTAGATAAGTGTCAGACTAGATTTAGAGCTACAGTGTTAATACCACAGATTCTGTAAAATAATTACTGAACCAAAATCACAGAATATTAGAAATTAAGAACACATGCATAAATCTAGCACTACAAATATATACACCTAAAACCAATCCCTGAATACAAACTTAGTCACCTGTCTGTGAATACACTATCTAAATGCACCCAACTAACTCGCAAGTCTGCTACACTGTTGAAACACTCCAACAAACCAGGTATTCAATACACCTTTTCTAACAGTTATCTACCATAATCTGACCAAATGACCTATGAAATTCCCAGTTTTTCACAGAAAAAAACGTCGCCCACAGTAGAATTAGCCACGATTCACACATGAAAATATACTTCTTCAGTTATGGTGCATCACATTTTATAACATTATTGATCTCTTATGGCTTTATTACTTTTTCACTTCTGTTGACTTACTAATTGAATACTTGAATAGCTCTTTGAGTAAGTGCTTTTTTCACAAAAGTGTTTACTTGTTATGATATGTTTTGGCAGATTTGCTCTTGTGATGAATCAGACTGCAGCACTTGTCAGGCAGAAAAGGAAGCCGTTTTGTCTGCCACAACCTGGTTTGATAGTAAGACTTGTACAGAGAATGAGGAGAATTTCACAAAGGTTGATCCATCTCAGTCTATGATTTATGTCAGTGAAATGCAACTACCAAGTGACACTTCAGATGACTACAGGTGATTTCATTTAAATAGTTAAACCTCTCTCCAACTTTTCCGATCTGACATCCTAATGTTTCCACATTCGGAAAATGTGACTTAAAGGTCTGTACATGTATCACTTTATATCTATATCTATGACCAGTTTTCAAATCCTTCGGCAGCTATGTTGAAATGTAGAATTCTGTAAGGTGACTGTTCCTCTTCTTTCTTTAAAGCTTTATGCAAGGGGTTGATACTTAATTATCTAAAAGCATTACTTGGTTAACAATTGACCCATGTTAGATATGCCTTTACATATGTCCCATATACATTTTCATTATATGTGCGCTTGTTCATCCATGATGGGGATGTTTTGCAGATTTCCGCCTCACTCCCTCCGCTCAATTTTCTCTGTCCCAGTAGACAGTGGCAGTGACAAGATACCTAATAACAGTCCTTTACCAAAAGCTATAGTATCTCAACTTAAATAGGAACAGCTTTTTAGTCACATTCAGACATAAAAAATCATCTTTATACTGGTCCTCGATACCTCAAACTGTGTGTTGATCAACTCCCACATGTAACAATACTGAGGGCCTGCCCCAATATGGCCCTGGCTGTTCAACTGAATGTAAAACCCTGATTTAGACTTCTGCATGGTAACATTGTTTCTGAAATTTCCTCTATCTCTCCATATCTATTTTTGTCTATTTGATTTCAGGTCGCTTTGAACAAATTTCGTACCCTTCAAAGTATCAGGCATAATTAGTGTCACCTTTAATGCAGATTCATTGATATCACCTTAAGTGTTTGTCATGTGCCTTTGCATAGATAATGTCTGAATCAACGTTTACACTGGTCCCCTATCAAATCTGAATTTTTCAAATTGCTCAAATTTATGTGGCATAACATAGTGTCAGTAATTCAAATAACACCCAGATCCTGAGTCGGCTTATGGTTGTAAGTTTGGCATCTATCACAAGCTGCCTACACCTGTGTGTGGGTTCAGCTCTTGCAACTGACTAAATATGTCCCAATATGACCCTGCCTGATGAATAGGAGCCAAGTTATACCAAGGCTCTCTAGTAAATGTTTAGACCCAAAGTCTAAGAGTTGAGATTTGTTAAGAGCCTTGGTATAATTTCGCATTCACAAATTGACATTTAATGTTATGCTTAAGCACTTCACCTGGCATAGATATCAGTATTAGTCTACCCTTATAAAAGAACCATGCATCAAGTTTACCACTTCCCCGAGACTTCCCACCCTGGGTTATTCTGTCCATTGGAATCCAAAGTAAAAGTTGGTGTTTTAAATCCTGTACAGCCAGTATTATATAGAGACAGGTCTGCAGTATATGCCATTTGTTGCATTGAAATACCATGCAGAGACATCAGCCTGTGATAAGATACCAATCTTGCTGACCTACTCAGTCACTGGGGACCTTGTGAGCCCCTTGAATGACATTTGCAATGCTATGAAAAGAACAGGTTGCGATGTGAAAATCTGACAAGAATCTATAGAAAGGGTTTATCTATAAGAATGGCTATTACAACTGGCTATTACAACTGGACAATTATATGAACCCTGCTTTAGAGTTAAGGATATCTTAAATACTACTTTGTACTACTTTGATCATTGAAAAATCAATACAAATATATTTTTTAACTTTTAGATGTCCATGTGGTTTCAATTGTGATGTACTGAAACAGGTGACTGTAAGTGTGGACCATTTTTATTTGGAATGTGACTACACAAATAAACACGTCATAAGACTGCACCCCAATTTATGTGTAACACAGTTACAAAACCAAAAAGGGAACAGGTATGCCTGTGGCCTCGTTACTCTACAATTTGCAGAGAAGATGATGAATGCTAACCAGCACTCTATCTATCGGTACCATATGTCAAACTTATGTCTATTGCTTGTTGAAGTCTATGCTATTTTGTTATCAAGCATCAAGGAAGGCAACAGCATCTACGAGGCCAACTATAAGGATGAGAAGAAATGTCTCAGTGCTGAAGATATAATTCTCCTGAACAGTGATCTCGAGATTCATTTAAAAGAGGAATTTGAAGTTGTAGATGAACTGACCCATGAAATGTTGGCATTGTACATCATGAACCTGGAAATGGATCAGATTCTTCTCTTAATTAGGATGCAGGATTACAATGTGTGGAGTGTGATGAGGCGACGTAGAGCAGACATTGCCATCTATGATAGCCAGTCACACAGCATTCTGGACCAAGCCACAGGTGAAAGGAAAGAGTTTGGGGGAGTCATTTACTTTGTCTTAAGGACACACTGGACAGTAATGCAAACACTCAGGTTAATTGAAGTGAACAGTGGCCTCTTTCAAGGCTTATGCAAAATTGGCATCATCAGCAGACATAGTCATATGCAAGAATAAAGTTCCTATGTAATTTGAACTACATAGAAAACTTAATTTAATTTATATTAGACATATATAAACATCAAGCAACTCTTGGTATAATAATTCATTTAACCCTTAGCGACAAATATATGGAAAGCTGTGTCAAAGGTTTTAACTGTAACTTTTGTATTATTTTGAAATTCTTTTGCAAGTGAATTGATATACTTGAAATTTCAAATTTGAAATCGTTGCAGATAACTTGATGGTCTGAGAAGTTTGTGCAATGAAAATCTGTTGTCTTATAGATTATCATTCTCCACTGGCGTCAACATTTTCCATGGATTAACAGTAGAATGTTTTGGACATGCTATTATCCAAGATCTTGTTATTTTAGTTTCTCTATAAAATCAAGGCTCAGATGTATCAAAATCAAAAACTAATTTGATTTTTTCTATTCACTAGAAATTTGATTTTCCAATCACATTGTAAATTATGGCTGACAATCTGAATAAAAACAGGCATAATAGAAAGGACTTTTTGCTGACAAATAAAAAGAGAAAAAAAAATTCATCAATGATATTTGGTATTTCAGGTTTTGGGGTCAAATAAAATTATAGAAAGCAATTTCTCAGTGTCATTGCCTTATGGTGCCACAGTTGCAACTGGTTTCATAATCAAATTTCCACATCAGTTGCCTAACATTGTGAAAGATGGGTTTAGAGGTTTGATAGTAATGTAAGAGTATGAAGAAACTATTTAAAACCTTTTTCCATAATTTATCAAGAATTAATCATTTGTTTAAAGCATAGTAACTTCTTCCTTTATTCTTCACTAGATAAACTTTGGTGCTTTGTTTTCATGGATTTATATCAGTCAATATATCTTTGTGGCATGGAAATCCATATTGCAGCAACATACTATCATACACCAACCATGAGAAGGTTATTGCAACATCTGTTCGCTTTTGCAATGTAAAATCACATAAAATATGTCATATTTGATATCAACTGGTGCAGAGCAATTGGAGCTCTAAACCACACCCTCTCAGTAAACTCTCTGTGATATTGTTATTTTCTTAGAGTGGTAATATTTATCAATACTTTGAAATATTAAGAAATTATGTTAATGTGTATATTAATGCTTTCAGAGAAAAAGTATGTTGATGAAAAAATATGCTCTGTCCTGGTTATACAACCTTTCACCAAACTATCTGTCCTGCAGTTATAAATCTGAATGTTAAATCTTATTTATCAATTGAAAATTGAAATATTACAAAAGTTCTGTTAATACATATGTTAATGCCATTTGTGAAAAAGAATTTGTCATAGTGGAAAAATATGTTCAGAATATCAGAAAAAATTAAATGGTACCGACTATGTATGCTGTTGACAGCACAAGTCAACCATAAAATACTGAAGAGCAACATACCACAACTGAAACAGGAGTAATAAACTCTTGGGGTAAATTTGAATTTTTTCACAGAAAATTCATTTAGAAAGATTTAGAAATAACTATTGCAGGTCAAGGCGTATGTTTAAAAAAACAGATACTTGGCAAGATGTTCATTAAAACCAGCAATTCAAAATCAAGTCATTTTCACAATTTCTTAAAATCTTAATACGACTGGTAATATCTGAATTTTCTCCAAACAATGAGGATTATGATTGCCTGTCTTTTCTAATCTAATCTAATTTGCACTTATATAGTACTTAATCTCCATCAATGACAGACTCTAATGTGATCTGAACGAAAGACAAAGTAATTAACGTTAATCCAATGACATAGCCAGGTCATACCAAGAAGATATTGGGGTGACAGGGGAGGCCATGGTGGATAGGCTTTTGCAAACAGGTAAATTTAGAGCTTTTTCCTAAAGGAGGCAACTGATGTTGCATAGAACACGTTATCAGGGAATTTATTCCAGGTCTTAGGTTCATCAAAGGCAACACTACGGCCAAAATGTTTGACTTATAGACTAATAAGTGGAATGGAGGAACTGTAAAGTATTGAAGAACAGGGTGACTATGCCTGGTACTGTAGGAGCAACTGCTGAGAAAAAAATAACATTTCAATATAGGAAGGAGAACCACAAACACATCCAAGTCATCCAACAATATACATACTGTTGGATGTTTTAAATTAGCCAATTTCTTACAATTGTAGTCATAGATCACACTGTTACACTTGGTTAGTGACATGATAAGTATTTTCCTTATTTTTATGTGATATATTTGTCAACTTGGCATTCTTCGAACAGCTAGCATGTCTTCTCACAAAGCGAATACCAACAAACCCTGTGCATTAAAATGCAGACACTTCTGTTTTCTGTTTGATTTGCATAACTACTGCCCTACCTGTAGAGAGGCAGGTAGAGGAGATGACCTTTGCATCACTGGTCAGAGAAGTTGCCAGTTGTGCAGTTCCTTCTCCCAGGAACAACTTTGCAAAATGAAAAACAGAGTTATGCAAGAAAACAGAAGTCAGACTCATCAAAAGACGAGTAAGATCTATTGGGGTATCCAGAGATGGAAGAGGTGTTCTCTGGATCTCCCGAAGATCTAGAGCAAAGTGCTCAGCAGTTGTACTCATCCCCTCCTTGTAATCAACACTTAGGCTTGGATGCACTGTCTATCAAAATGCCCCGTCCCACAAACTCCAGGTGCAGTCCTCCAGAAGAAAGATGAGGTCTTTGGGATGACAATTAGACATGCAGCTTCAACACCTAATTGGGTTTTTTCAGACTTCTATATTGGAAACCTGGTGTCTTTTGAAAAACATGGGGAAAAGCCTGGTGTTTCATTTTTTCCTAAGCATAAGAAGATTAATGATGAAGTAGAACTAAAACATTAAATTTATTCTGATCATTTTATTCAAACAAGAAATACAAAATAACAGTGTATCCATGCTCTACAAACTTCTATACATATACCGGCTTAGGATTGGGTCTTGAACATAGATTAAAACCTTTCATTATTGTCAAAGAGATTGAAAAGTCTTCCAAATACCTATTTTAGCACAAAGAAATCATACTAAAACCTGTGGCTTGATATTGTTGCAATTAGTAATTTATACATCCCAGAATTAGGTGTTCCACTGTTAGCCTGGGAAACAAACTTTAATTGCAAATACAGAAACCCTTTCTTGTAAGGTGATAAAAGGAACATCAGAGCACACTTAAAATGAACTATTGTATATGGCTCTTCAACAAGACAATACCCACTTGCAATTAGTGACGTACACATCTAGCACTTTCCTAGGAATCCAACCATAATTGCATGTTGAGAAAAAAGTTTCAGTTCTTTTAGTGCTATACTGACATTAGTTTAAAACAACCTCTGAAAAAGCATAACAAGTTTTACATACTTTTGTATTCTATTTTGATAAACATAAATTGTACTAAAAAATAAATTCTAATTGCCAAAAAACATGTTTAAATCAAATGATTGAAATGGTAATCGGTTGAAATAGTCTGTTAGTTTTACATTTTCATTATTCTTGATATGTATCAAACCTAAACAAGACACCAGGCTTTTTTCCATCTTTACCAAAACAGACCAGGCTTTCTTTCCACCAGGCTTTTTTTCCACCAGGCTTTATTCCTGTATTATTTTTATGAATGGAAGTTTTTCTTTTGTGAAAATGGCTGATCTGGTTATTCTGTACCTATATTTGTCATTTACATGAAATATTGGTAGTAATTTCTGGTAATCATATTTTTGCTGTTAATGGGGGAAACTCTCATTCAAGATCCTAAATTTTGAAAAGTATATTTCATAAAGTACATTAAGTTGATCACAAGCCGATGCTATTCCCATCTCCATTGTTTACTGGGTTTGTATTGCTAGTCTTGCTAAAGACCCAAGTGTCTTTGTAAAAAAAGTTCAGATAATGAAGCTTCATTTTGGTATAATGTACTCAAGGACAGTGCTGAGGAGATTTGGTCGTCACTCGAGTCACAGTTTGTTGAGTAATACATGTATATGGAGATCTTATCTATCTGCATCAATTATGCAGTATTCTTAGCTCATTATAAATGGTTATTTAGGACAGTTTGTCCATTTTAACTTGAAACAATAATTTGTGAACTTTAATATTTATGTTACCCATGTGGCACATATATACTTATCCAATTTGAGCCACAGCAAAAAAAAATATTTTCTTGCAATAAAATGGTATTAAATTCAACTAGTGATAATATTTGCATATTCTATTGTTTGTTTTTTTTAAATTTCCTTCATAAAATCAAGTTCAGCTCCCTTCTAACAGGCGATGCTCAGTCTCCAGAGATCACCAATGATTGCAGCACCACTCATACACTGGCTTTTACATGTGCTTACTGCTAAGACACTATCTGCTGAGCTTATATCTCTTAAATATATATATATGTGTGTGTGTGTGTTTGAAAAAGGGATGGTGCATATTTGAGCCATAAGCAAGGCTAACAGTAAACTAAGCCTGCACAAGTAGTTTCTAATCTATTGAAAGAGAAGTTACTTAGAGCATTAATTCCAAGTGTCCATTGAGGAAGAGAAAAAAAAAGCATATTGGAAATAGTTTGAATTGAAATTATAGCCTTTCAGTTAGGCTCCTAATTTCTGTTACATTCTTTATAAAATTCACACAATAATTATGGAGAATAATTTTTTTTTCATATTTTGCAGTAAAGATTATTAATGTGGACCAAGTTCAATATGATAAAATTAACCAATAATGTCTTCATCCAATTTTGCACAGAAAGTTTCACATTGCCGTTGTACATAAGGCTAGTAAACCCTTCAATGCTTTTGGTTGAATGTATGTTTTGAAAAAGCTTATGTCTGAAATACAGGATTATAGACCTTAGAAGTCCATCTGAAATCAAAACAAACCACGGACCTACTTGCATTTGTTGTGGTATGATTCACACAAGCCAAGTGTGAGTGAGCATCACAAGCGGAGCTCTCTGTCTTAATTAAGTAAACCACACCAGCATCCCTTGCTTACATAACCACCCTGAAGGCATCTCTCGGGTTTTCTACAGCAGCTATTCTATTCAATGAATTCTGTAGTGCCGGGTGTTCTTAGATTTGAGTGTTTCTCAACTTTTATTACTACAACAGTTTACTTATTCCAAGAATGTTGATTTTGGTTATGTGTTATATAAAGTTTAACTTTTTGTATATAAATCTTGTAAATGGATTTTACAATTTGAAAATTAAGGAAATGTATTTTAAACAATGGTGCATTAAGTATCTTCAAAGTTTCCAAAGGTTCTACCATGTTTAGGGGAGTACTTATCATAATGTTGTGAATCAAGAAATCATTAAACTGATATTAAATTTCATTTAAAAATCTAAATAATTCATAAAGCCAATTAAAAATAAACTACTACTTGCAGAAATTTAGTATTGTGAAAATTTTCACCTGTTGAGCTACAAGTGAATAATTGATTAATTAAATATATACACTGAAATAATATAAAACAAAAGGTAAAAAATGAAATTAAATGTCTTGAAAATGAAAATTAATAACAGTTTTGCATTGACGGGGTGAGCATTAGTCTTTCGAGAATATAAGAGGTTTTGAATGGACTTTACTTCAAGGTTGCAATTACATAAACATATTTTATTGGTGAAGATACAATGTTACATTGTATTAATGTACTAATTCAAAAATATAATATAGATAGATAGATAGATAGATATTTTATTTTTGTGTCACATGTTCATACAAATACAAAAATACAGTTTTCAAAAGGCGAACGTAAGAACATCCAGCCTGTAAAGGCTTATGAGACACAGTAATAAACTCGAACAATTGTTGGTAAGAATATTTATCTTACAAATTACACTGCAGTACATATTTTGCGGTCATATTCACAATAGCTGGGTTACTAAGAAGTACTTCAAGTTTACTAATATCATCAAGAGACTGAAAATTTTCCTGTATTTCATTAGCTTTTGAGAGCAAGTTAATCCTTTCTATTGAAAATTTTTGACAATGTAACATCAAATGTATTTCATCATCAACACTGCCACTATTACACCTTTGACATATTCTTTGGCTTTTGGGTATACCCCTATAGCGTCCACTTTCAATTCTGATTTTAATAAAAGTTGAACTTCTGAGTTTAGCAATGATGGAACGATAACTTTTACATTGGCAGCAAGGGATATAGCTCTTTTCCTTTAAATCCAAAACGGAGACAAATTCCTTATACTGTTTCAATCTTGTGGTGTTTTCTAAAGACCTAGACAAACTATCTTTAAAGGTGTTCAAAAGTGATGACCTTATTTTTTCATATATTTGACTGAAAGGTAATTTTCTTTCATTATCAGTATCAAATACTGAAGCCATATTAGAATTTACAAACATACTTTGGATACTTTTTTTCCATTGTGTCTTGTCCAGGTTATAAATTTGTCTGGGTAGTCTTTCATTCGGAAGATTAACTATATGGTACCAAAGTCTAATCATTTCTAATTTTTGACGTATATTCGGGGGTGTCCATCCCAGTTCAAGATATAGGAAAGGAATCGGTGTCTGTCGACCAACGCCAAGAAATGTTCGCATTGCCCTATGCTGAATTACATCGAACTTTGTATATAAAGGGCCTCCCCATACACCTGCTCCATAATCCATGATTTTACAAACTGTTGTATCATATATTCCCTTATACACATCAGATGGAAGTCCATTTACTTTAAAATATTTATGGACTAAGTTACCCAGTGATCTACTGCTAGCATTAGCCAAAGTGTTTACACTTTCAGTGTAGTTTAGACAGTAATTAAGTTCAACACCAAGATATCTATATTTTTGTACCTTTTCGATATTTTTTTCTCCAAATTTAAATTTGAAATCACTTTCTGGTTCTGTCATCTTTCGGAAATGTATGATTTGCGTTTTAGAACAGTTTATGTTTAGCTGCCATTTTTGACACCACAGATGGACAGTATCTAACATCTTCTGAAGATATTCTTCAGTTTCAGAGATTAAAACTATATCATCTGCATACAATAAAACAGATACCATCTTGTTGCCAATCTTCACACCACAATTCAATTCATTGATTTCGGTAGCTAAATTATTCACAAACAAATTGAATAATGTTGGTGATAATGTATCACCTTGACGAACACCAATACTAGAACCAAACCAATTTGTCAAATGATTATGCAGTTTTACACAGATTTGAAGGTTAGTATACATAGCTTTAAGGATTTGTAAGAACTTCCCATCTATACCATAATGCAACAATCTGAACCACAGTAAATCTCTATTTACAGTGTCAAATGCCTTTGAGAAATCTATAAAACAGGCAAATGTTGATTTATTACTTTTCTTTTTCATTTTTATAATAGTACTCAGTGTATAAATGTGTTCAGTACAAGATCTCATTTTTCGAAAACCATTTTGTTCTTCATAAAGCACATTATTTTTGTCTAAGTAATTGACCAATCTTAAATTCAGTACAGTGGAAAAGATCTTTGACACAGTGGAAATCAATGAAATTCCGCGACAGTTTGTAGGTATTCTTGGGTCTTTACCTGGTTTTGCAATAGGACTGATTAATGTTTGCGACCATATATTTGGCACCATACCATGATGGAAACATTTGTTATATAAAACACGTAAAATATCTGCAATATTTTCACATTTTAAAACCTCATTTGGAATATTATCAATGCCAACTGCTTTGCCACTTTTTGCTAATCTTAGAGCAATATCAATTTCTTCCTTTGTTAGGTCACGATTGAGATCGTCATTTATGCTATTACTTTCATTTGAACTATTTGTATTCATATTTGTAAAAAGACCTCTATACTCGTTGTCCCATCTGTTAAGGGTAGCCTTCACATTTGAAACAAAATTATTGGAGGTATCGTTATTTAGATTAACATCCTCAAATAATCGTTTATAGTCTGCCTCCCATTTCTGAAGGATTTCAGTGATATTAGATGAAATTTTACCATCACTTAAGATAACTTCATGGGGAATGCTACTTTTTTTATTTTTAGGGCCCAAGTTTGAGATTTCATCCCAAAACATTTTTGGATTATTTGTTTTAAGCTCAGTTAGCTTAGATTGATATAAAGATAAGTATTTACGCTTTTCTTTTCTGTATGCTTTATCGAATAATTTTCGCGTTTGAAAATATATATGACGTAATTTTGAACCCTTACCTCCTGTTCTTCTACATTTGATGTAAATTCTTTCAGCACTTCGTGCTTGTTGAAAAAGTGTTTTAAGACTGTCATTCCACCATGGCTTTTTAAAACTAGTACGTAATTTCTTGGCATTGCACTCGTAAATTTTCAAAGTTTTATCCATCTGATTATGTAAAACATTTACAAATTCTGAATATATTGAGTCAAGCTCTTCTTGAGAGTTAACTCGAGTCTCAATTTTATTAATAATGTTTCTAAATGCGTGTGAACATCGTTCATTTGAAAACATATCCACCTTGACCTTTTCCGTTTTATATCGTTTCTGAATCATATTTGGTTGTTTAAGATTTACAGTAAATTTTTTAGGTTCAGTTTGGTCACATTCATTACTATATCTATTATACGGAGATAAATTTAAACTACAGGTGAGTATGGAGTGGTCCGGCAGTGCACTCATTTCACTTGATTGGTAATCAATACTACTAATTACATCCTTCATTGTAACTACGCTGAAGTTATTTATATACTGAAGTAAATCGTATGGTACACACATATAGTCTACAACTGCACAGCCTTTACAAGATATTGAGGTGTAGTTATCTTTTGATTCCTGGAATCTACCATTTAGAACACAAAATTTTGAGTCATTTAGAAAATTCAAAAAGGGCTCGTGATTTTTCTTTGTGTTGTCAATATACTTGCGTTTAATAACAATTTCCAAACTTTCATCAAAATCTTGTAAACTACCAATTCTAGCATTAAAATCTCCCATTATTATACACGGACATTGACCATCACAGAACATATACACATTCGTAAGCAGAGAATCAAAAAATTCCTGTGATAAGTTTCCCTTAGAGGAGCTGGGGGGTGGACAGTAACAACTACATATCATTATATCTTCATATTCTCCATCTTTATTTTTGAGTTTTAGCCATAATATACCCTCCACTGAGGTGTCAAGTGTTTCTACTTCAAAATTATTGCAAATATCATTTTTAATCAAAAAGCCAACTCCCCCAGAACCCCTTGTAGCACGTTTGTCAAGAGTAAGTCTGTTTTTTCCAAACCATGTGTACCCATCAATGGAAATTACTTTATGTTCAGTCAAAAATGTTTCACAAAGAGAAAGTATATCAAAGTCAAGATGTTCAACAAGATACTTTTTGAGGTCTGTTGTTTTACCTGACCATCCATTCACATTCCAGTGAGCGATTGTCCACTGTAAAAAGTTGACTGTATAGGTCCATTTTGTATGTTAGCTTGGCTCTGTGCAAAGTCATTACCATTTCCACCTGTAGCTTGACCATCTATTGCAGTAGAGTTAGCAGATAGATAGTTCATCATACTGTGGGACTGGCCCTGGGCTGGTAAAACATCATTTGGTCCCCTGTTGGAGTTTGTTCCTTGTAGATGTTGACTGTGTGTAGTGTACTGGTAAGCAGCTGCACCAACTTGGACTGGCTGTTGCTGTTGCATTGCGACCATTGGCATTGTGTCAGGCACTGAATTTGACATGCTAGTTTCATGAAAGGTTTCTTGTCTCCACGGGGGAGGAGTCTTTTGGGTTGGTTGGACTCTGTGGTAACTTCCTGGACGTGGTGGTAGTTGCCCATTTTGGCTTACATTCCTTGCCCTTACCCCATTGTGTGGGCTTCTATTTTCTGGCACTTTTACATCAGTAACAGCAGACTCATGTTGCACTTTGTTTGGGCCAATATTTGCTTTTGTTGGCTTTATATAGTCCTCATTTTGTTTCACAATACGGCCGTTACCGGTTATTTTATAAGTAGTTCCCTGTGGGATCTCAGCAAGCACAGTTCTGAAGTTTAGATCCATAAGCCTTTCAAGGTGTGTTTTTGACGACCTGACAAATACTCTTTCAAAGCCCTGTGTCCTTTTCAGAATAGTCTTGTTTTTCAGAAGCATTATTTTATCAGCTGTTGATCTGAGTTCCACTTTCAAAATTCCACTTTTCCCATTTCGCCTGGGTGTTCTAAGTGTATTCACTATCATTTCACGGTCACCTCCTAACACCTGGATAAGTTTGACAGCCCAATAGTAATCATTCCCAGTCTCATGTGGCGGATTGATTGCAACTAAAGTGACCTCCGGATTGAACTCTTCTTGCACCTTAGAACTAATTTCAGCAAATGATTCCTTTAATGTAGTAATATCTCTGTTCATTTCCTTAATAACCTTTTCATGAGTACCAACTAATGTTTCCATTTTCTCCACCCTTGCCAAAATTCTGTCTTGTTTTCTGTCAATACCCTCCACTTTTGTTGTTAGATATTTCAGTTGTTCAGACACCTCTTTCAAAAGATCTGTGCTATTGACAGAACTGGGGCACATATCCTCCATCTGTCTATATTTATCCTTCCCCTCTGTTTCCATTGTCAATCGTCTGGCCACCTTACCAGGGTTTGGACTTGGTGTACTTTTGTTGGACCTTTGTCTTTTTTTCTTTTTAGACATAACAGGTGAATGAAACAACCCTCTTGTTTGCCACAATTTCTGACCTTTTAGATTTATTGTTTACCATTATGCACACTTCTGTGACACTTGCATCAATAGAACAATATTTCCTTTAGTATTATCCAGTATTGAACAGAACAACACAGTGCAAAGCAAGGTCTTTATTACCTTCTTTATCAAAGATCTTTATCTTTAGATTTATTGTTTACCATTATTCACACTTCTGTGACACTTGCATCAATAGAACAATATTTCCTTTAGTATTATCCAGTATTGAACAGAACAACACAGTGCAAAGCAAGGTCTTTATTACCTTCTTTATCAAACTCTTTTTATAGTTAAAGTGTAAATGTTTATATCCACAGAAATTTGATCTTCAAATTCATATGTATATCATTTAGTTTATCATAGTATATCCCATATAAAATTGAAGAAAGACTGCAGAATTTTTTCAATCACACCTCTATTCTTTACCAACACCAACACCAGCCATGAATCTATCTGTAGACACTTAATATATTTTGATTTTAAGAAAACTTTTTAAGTTCAAAGTTGATTATTGATATTATTTCAATATGGTCATGAAACAATCAATTACAGTTTTAGTAATATTAAGTTTCAATGTAAGTCAAATTTTGGTGCCGCAAAAAATAAAAAAGACAAGATCCGGTGAAAGAAGTTGCTTTATCTTTGATGTAACATGGAAAAGTCAATTATGATTTGTGTGCTGGTCTTATATCCTGTGTCCTATACAGGGCACTTACGTCCTGTATTAATTTATTGCAAAAGAGAACACATAGAACTACTCAAAATCTTTACACTCACTACTGAATCTGTGTTTGTACACCAACTGTTAACTGAACACACTCATTGTTTATTGTCAAACCAATTGATGTTCAACATTCCACACCACCACACGAGTATTGAACAGAACAACACAGTGCAAAGCAAGGTCTTTATTACCTTCTTTATCAAACTCTTTTTATAGTTAAAGTGTAAATGTTTATATCCACAGAAATTTGATCTTCAAATTCATATGTATATCATTTAGTTTATCATAGTATATCCCATATAAAATTGAAGAAAGACTGCAGAATTTTTTCAATCACACCTCTATTCTTTACCAACACCAACACCAGCCATGAATCTATCTGTAGACACTTAATATATTTTGATTTTAAGAAAACTTTTTAAGTTCAAAGTTGATTATTGATATTATTTCAATATGGTCATGAAACAATCAATTACAGTTTTAGTAATATTAAGTTTCAATGTAAGTCAAATTTTGGTGCCGCAAAAAATAAAAAAGACAAGATCCGGTGAAAGAAGTTGCTTTATCTTTGATGTAACATGGAAAAGTCAATTATGATTTGTGTGCTGGTCTTATATCCTGTGTCCTATACAGGGCACTTACGTCCTGTATTAATTTATTGCAAAAGAGAACACATAGAACTACTCAAAATCTTTACACTCACTACTGAATCTGTGTTTGTACACCAACTGTTAACTGAACACACTCATTGTTTATTGTCAAACCAATTGATGTTCAACATTCCACACCACCACACGAGATTAATAATTGAATTAGTAAAAACAACTAATAAATTTGTAAAAGAAAAATTAACTAATCAATACTTTACTGCAATTAAACTGGTGTTAAATACTTCAATTGCAGGGTGTATTAGGATTCCAGTTCCCAAGAAGTTAAATAAGAGAGGCAACATGGGATTATAATATTTATTCTTTAACTTTTACTACCTAATCTTGACCAGGCACAAATATAAAACTTTAAAATTTGTTTCAGTAATGTATGCGTTGTATGCCTAGCTGGCCAAAGAACCTGCCTTGTCAGATTTATAAGCAAGCTGATGCTACACTGAAATCAGCTCCAAAGTCACAAGGCTGACCTTTAAACTTTAGGAGGTCTAGATCACAACATGACAATCGATCAAAGAAAAGCAGGCAGTTTGGGCAGTAGTTATTTAATTTATCTTTCTAAAGAGTCAATGGGTTCTATGTTAACCAAACTGCCCAACCCACCAGCCAATCAAGCAACAATTAGGTCATATACCAGGTCATAAAGCAACAATCTCCAAGGTCAAACAGAGGTCAAAAACTAAAGCTGTCACACAAAGCAAGGCAAGGTAAAATGGTCAAAAATTATAGTCAGTGTGTTCCCAGCTAGTATCCCTTAAATGGGGTTATAATTTCAAATGTTTAAGCATTAGTATTTATATTTCTATCTTACTGATAGTACTGGGTAACCACAGTGTACAGGGTGAAAATAAAAAACACCCAAACCCCAGTAAACGTAGGGCATAAAGCATGTTGAAATGCAAGAGCTACACGAGAGGATGTAGAGCAGGAAAAGAAAGATAGGTCCAAATGGCATCTGACTTCCAGGTGCAATGTTTCATTATGTGTTCCAAAGGGACTCCATCACTAAAGGCCCAAGCAGCCCCAGCCCTACGGAAATTATGAAATGTGAGTATTTTATCCAGACAGAGAGACCTAGAAATATCCTTTAAATGTTTACAGGCCACTGAATCAGTCCATGGAACCAACCCTTTACTTCTATGTACAAGCCTGCTAAACAGTAAATCTACTAAAGTATTACGTTTCCCTGGTGTATGTATGACTATTATGTGTATGTTGAAAAATTGCACAAATTAACCAAATATTCCTAGCCAGCAAAGCCAAAGTAGGGCCCCTGGCCCTACCAGATCGCAATACTTCCACCACAGCCATGTTATCACAATAAACTCGTATTCGTTCATTTGACCAATGATTGGTCGAAATCTTGAGGGCCACCACCATGTTTAATATTTGTAGATGAGCAATATTGTAATTCATATAGCTTTGGGGATGGGAAGAGTATACACCATGGAACCATAAACACCCCCAAGACCAGTAAGACATGCATCTAAATGTTCATAATAAGTAACCCCATTGTAATGAGGTAAGAAACAGTTATACCAAGCTAAATAATTGTTTAATTCAGCCGTGATCAATATCTTCTATTTGGAGTATTCTGCACATAGCTGTAAAATTTCAGCCAACTTATCTTTTGGAATGAAAATATTGTTTTTGAACAGAATCAATTAAAATACCCAAGCAAGTAACTGAGGTAGATGGAGGCACCAGTTTCTTCATGCTAATCTGTACCCCTAGTTCTGTCATTAAGTTCTTCAAAAACTGGAAAGAAGCATCCATTTGTGAGGGGAGGTTAGTATATATTAAATCATTTATATAGTTGAACAGTAATGGTAACCCATGTTGGGCCATATTATAACGAATGGCGTCTGTACAACCTTGAAAAATTAATGAACCATGACGAAATCTGAATGCAAGTGACCAATCAAGAAAGTATTTATTTTGAAATTTAATGCACAATAAATCAATATCTATTGGGTCTACTTTGATCTTCCTAAACGGTCTGCTAAGGCTGATTTTGTACATCTGTGCTGAAGGTCCAAGATTTCGCAAAGAGTTCATTATCAAATCAACTGATGAGTAATTCGATTCATAAAAGCTCCCTTAGTATATATCTTTAGCTACCCAATTATTAACAGAGGCCCGCTTCGGCCAGCTTAGATCCATAATGGTTCTCTTACTGGTAAAATTCTGCTTATCTCTAACTAACAGTGGTGATATATGCATATCTATGGGTTTGCTATCAAAGGGGCCTAAAATAGCCTGATATTTAATCTCTTCATCTAAGAATTTGGAGATATATTCCATATTGTCTTTAGCAGAAGTATGATTCACAGTCTCTATCAAACTCTAAAGGGAAGCCAAACTCTGGTAAGTCACATAACTGTTGGTCCAAATAATACGATAAGTATGACCTCCAAGCCTTAATATTAAGACTTGATTGCACTGGTATACGGAAATGTAAGTAGTTTGGGAGCCCACTAGTCCTAATCAAATGGTGAACTTGTATAGTGTGGGGTTTATTGTCCAAATTGTACCTTCTCTCCCTGTGTATAGTTTCAAAGTAGATTTGGGCATGAAACCAAAATTATTTGTGATTTGATCAAAGCCAGACTGCTAAAACATATGGTCATATGGTGTATCATATTTAATGCTTGGTAGTGACTCCAAGTGTCTTGATATTCAGGTTCGGAGTTTCTGGTTTGCATATGTTCTATAATAGACTTGTGCATCCTGAGACTATCTTTGGGCGTGTTTTGGTTAACAGTTGTCTTGTCTGAATGGTATGACATGTTGCATTTATTTGTAGAATCCCATCAAAAGACCCAGTTTGGTTTTTTCCTCATCAATGTAATTTTCACCTGGATAGCCAACAAGGGCTTATCTATGGAGCCATCTTACTTTTGGTTATTACTTTCTACAACTGTATCAGTAGCTTCAAGGTGCTGTAATACATGAAACCTGTTTCTCAATGGCACAAAGGGCTTATCTGGATTAGCCCCGGTCACACTACCATCAGGCATAATTTTGTGGCAAATTTCTGAAACTGTACTGTTTGTATCTACAGACATGGGTTTACTGGAGGGCTAGGACTGATGCTTGCTCGGAAACATCTAATGATTCAATTTTTGCCCAGTTGCAATTACATTTTGATACTTATCACATTGTTGCTTAGTGTTGACAGTCTTGTTTCCAAAGTACCCCCAAAATTCCTCACAGTCCAACAGTGTACAAATATTTCTTAATCTAAACCTGAAGACAATGCTTGTGTATACGACTTATTCAGGTTCACTCTGTCAAAACCCTACATTGTTTAAACCAAAGTATCTCTTAGAGGCTTTTGATTCCTGTTTACTAAAGGGGGAACCCGTATTGTACCAAAACCTAGCAGAAAACTTGTGGGTGGAACAGGTTTAAACCCACTCTGTCTTATTCGTTTTGTGTCACTTGTTTGCTCTTATTCCTACAATTTTGCTCAGAGTGTGTGTAAATTTTGCCAGTTTGATGAAAACAATAAGCACAGATAAGTCTGTATGTGACACGTTTTGTGTCATGTGATCTTGTTGCATACACGTGCCCTGGTTGTAGTAGGAGCAAGTGAATACCTTATTTTTTGCTTTCTCTTGAAGAATATCGAAGGAGGTAGTCACATATCTTTGAGCATTTGTGCACCTTATTATGTCCAATTTCTCTGTTTCTGTATAATTTTTAACCTCTCCTTGCTCCATCCTACACAGCGGTTCGAATCTTGGGCCGGGCGCTTCATGTTGGAAAGTTGGTAGTTACTTGCCGATGCCTGGTGGTTTACAGTGCAGTATGCACTGGTTTCCTCCACCTGTAAACTACCCATCATAATATGACCCTGGCTGTTGAACGCGACGTAAAACAACAAATAAATCTAAAATCTAAATCCATCATACACAGGAGAACCGTGTGGCTGGCCCTTGCCGCATCCCAAGAGAAGTCATTAGCATCCTCTATAACAGCAATAAGATAATCAGGCATATGCTGCTTGACTTGGGGATCTTGGTCTTCACTTCTCACAAAACAAATTCTTGGGGCCATTTAACTCGGTTCAGAAACAAGACCTCCACAGGGCCACCCCTAATAGATTTAATTTTTGTACCTGCATTTTCGTTTTGAGCCAAATCTGTCAGCCTTTGATCCACTTTACTTTGAATGAATGCATGACATTTTGTAAACTAGGAATACCAGATGGAAGGCACTGATTTTGTGGCAGTGTGACTGAGGTAACTTGAGTACTGGACTTCTTTTTTTAAACTCCATTTTTTCGAGATATTAAGTCAATTTTTCGAGATAGTTATGTCATTTTTTTAGATATTATCTCAATTTCTTGAGATATTAAGTAAATTGTTTGAGATACTAAGTTAATTTCTTGAGATATTAAGTCAATTTTTCGAGATATTATGTCAATTTTTGAGATATTAAGTCAATTCTTTGAGATAGTTATCTCAATTTCTTGAGATATTTTTTCAGATATTATTTCTTCAGAACTGACCCAGTCCACATCCTCATGTGGCCCCAAAACCTCTATTATTCAGTCAGAGATCAAACTATCACAATGTGTGGTTTTAATCATGAAACCTTTGCAATCATTTTTGGTCTAAAACATATATAAACAGAATAGTTTTGGTGGTTACGTGGATCAGCATATGGATCCATGAATTCAAGGATTTTTTGTCATTGTACGTATTAATAACACTACTTGAGGTGTTGGACACAAAGAATTCAGTGGAAGGTTTTCTCAATCTATAAAGTAGTCTCAACCATCTCCTTATCGCTGTCTGTTGTCAATATCCACTCTCCTTTCTCTCATCTTTCTTCGGTTCACTCCTCTTTCATCTCATTCTCCACTCAATTTCTCTTTCCCATCTCTCCTCTACTTTCTTCTTTTTTTCAATCTCTTGGTCTCTGTGGTCACTCCAATCTCAAACTCTGGAGTACTCTTGTTCAAACATCTTTCCTCTTAAAATGCATTTGTATGCGAAGTGTTAAAATACCCTAAAGATAAACTAATATTTTTAAAAACCAAAACCCTGCTTCATAGTTAATGTACATCATCGACCAATCTCCTAGAAAAAGTGATGAGTGTGGTTGGAAATATAATCCAATTCCAAAATCATGCATAGTTAGAAGATTTGACCCGTTTAAGCACAGAGACAAATTATTGGTACATTTTTATGTTTACTAGTATGAGGACTCAATATCTATATTGTCTATTAATATGTTTTGTTCCTGAATAACCCCTTTTAGTCAAGAGTTTTAGAGTTGAGAAAACTGTGACAAGCTACTATCAGACCACAATTGACCCAATACTGAGCCAATAGTGAGACAGATAACATCAACTGGCCAAAAAGCCAATGGACCAACCATGGCTACCAACAATGGAGTGATAGAAAAAGGGAAAATGGTAACATCCTTACAAGCAAAGAAAAAATGGTTTTTAGTACTAAGAACAGATATGCTCATTTGCAAATGTTTATTATTTGGTGTAATCATGCACAATCCTTGCAGTTGCAGTCCCAACCTTTTGGGCTGATAATATGAATTGTATGACCAATAGCATTTTGTTCAGTATGTCAATATTGGATGCATAGGAGATAAACTTGCTAACAAACGATCATAGCATTTGATCTCCAGAAAAAAACCGGCTCCTAAGTCAGTCACTATAGTCAAGAACAATATCTAGTTTTAAAAAGGTGAGCACCAAAGAGATGCAGGATTAATTATGAGGTTTGGAGAAGATATTCTTAGAGAAGTAGTTAAAATTTGAGTTTCTTTCTGAAAGAGGTAAAAGAGGATGAGGGCACAAACCTCATCAGGCAACCCAATACCCACTGAGACTGCTTGTTTGTGATTTCCTCATTATCCGACTGGGATCCTAAAATATAGGGGTAACTGCATAGGTCATAGTCATTGATCATATGGCCTTTAACAACATGGATCGATATATAAATGTACTAATGCAGACACAGCTGCTTTGGGCCAGTGTTAGAGTTGGAAGACATTATAATGAATATCAGAAGAAGATTAAGGCTAAGATGTAGGGGCAGATCCAGCCTTTAAATAAGGTGGGGGTTCACATCAGACTAAGGTGGGGGGTTCACATCAGAGTAAGGTGGGGGTTCACATCAGAGTAAGGTGGGGGTTCACTTCAGACATACCATAACATACATTATTTTTCAAGGGGGGGGGGGTCGAACCCCCTGAACCCCCCCCCCCCCCCCCCCCCTCTGGATCCGCTAGTGAGATGGAGGGCACTACAATTTGGAGTCAGGCCATGGCTCAGGAGACGGGAGGACAGGGAGCATTACCACAATATGACTGCTGAATTGAATTGGATGCAGAAGATCAACCCTATTCTAGAAACTTTATGCAGATGTCCGCAGAGCTTTTTACTGAAACTGAGCAGTGCTTGATCCCAGAGCTGCAGAGAAAGACAACCTGGTCCAGAGAAACTATTAGCCCAGGCATCAAGTTGGCACCAAGACATCTGGCCACAGGAATGAGTTACACCTCCCTGCAGTTCGCCTACAGGCTGGGGTGATCAACCATAAAGTATTTCCTCTTTGAGGTCTGTGATGCCGTCATGAGGCAGTACCATGATAAAGTGGCCTTGTGCCCCACTAGCTCTGATGATTTCAGTTCCTATGGTGTGACATTACTGCCGCTGGGTCAAGTTCTAACACTCAGATCTTTCAGTATAATGATCTGAGGCAGATTATTGAGAACATTAGATTCACTCCAGCTGAGTCACTCACTGATGCTGGACCAAAAGTGAAATATTTTATCCTAGTAGATGACATCTCCTCCCTCAGAATCTGATTAATGAAGCATTTGTCCCGCAGAACTTTGAACCTGAATGAGTATGTGTTCTACTACTGGATCGGCCGTGTGAGAAGTGTTGTCAAAATAGAGAGGTTGCGCACTACGTTTTATTGTCCTGTAACGTAAATATGCAGAAAATTAGGTTAGCGTTTACGTTACGGGAGATATTTGATATTGCGCACTACGACAGCATTTAGGCCAAAGGTATTTAAATGTATGTTTGATGTGCATTCAAAACCTTTTTAAACCCATCAACACAATGATATATTGTACAAATAAATTATGTTTTGTCAATGAAAAGAGGTGAGGACACATTATTTATTTTATAAATGAAAGCCAGCATAAAATAATTTGTTCGAAAAACAAATAATGGCCTGTAAAACAAAAGTGTATAATAATGAATCAAATGAGCTTGGCCTTAAATATCATGGTGGTAATGAAGGACTTCTCCAGGAAATGGTTGGTTGTGAAAATTTGTCGTTTTACTGGTCATTTTACAACGCATAGACACATTGAGTGTTATAAATGATTGTACACATATTTCTTTGGATATATATTCACCAAATTTCAAAATATAAAATTTATAAATAGACTAAAAATGTTAAGGGAGACAATCTACGTAAGTCAGGCCTCACTTGCATATAAAACGTTAATTTTTACCGTAGTTCTGTCTAGACATGACGTTTCACACAACAATTTATGACGTCATACAGGTATTTTTAACGTTAGCGGAGGTGAAAAACATAGTGCGCAACCTCTCTAATGTGTTTATTATTTTGGCTAGCAGATTTCTGATGCTGCCAGAAAATAAATACTTTTGTATTTTTGAACATGCAGCAGATTAAGTGTTTTTGCAGAAAAGGGAGACTCAAAGCAGGGCCTGAAAAAACTCTTGTCTACTGACGTGTTGGGGCAATGTGCAGATAAGTGACCCAAACGAAGTTTCTGCTGAGGTTACTGAGAATGGATCTATAGGTGTGAGGCTGTGGAAGATGGCCAGGTTGTCGCCTCAGGTAGGTGACAAAATGTGCATGTGGAAGGTGGCCGAAGTTACTGTGTCAAGTGAGGAAATGCGGCTTGGTCTTACGATGGAAAAGAGTGTCTTCCTGAATGGCAAATTCCATTGATTATAACTGGGAGGATGATCGTAGGAATGGAACAGGCCTATAACCAAATGCTTTGATTTATAAATACATAGAATTATCTTATTTTAAGTAATCCTGATACTTGGGATGGTATTGATTTTTTTCTATATCCTACTAAGATCCAGTACTGAACTGATATCAGTTATTACATTCTAATCATTCAATGACGAGGCCAAAATCTGGATGTGTCGTTATAAGAATCGATTGACTAATTTGGAAAATCACTTTTACTATAATGCATGCAAAGTATAACCACAGATTTGTTTATGGGCGCTTGTGTTCATAAGATAAAGGTCGAAAAATAAAGATAATGGTAGGATTCGGGTGGCTGTGAGTATAAAACAGAGGGTGGATATCTATAATAAGATAGTGAAAGTGAAATTACTTCACATGTAAATACACTGGTAGTTTTCAAATCTAACTGTGCCACTAACTCAAAACTGAGTTTTGTGTTTATTTGTCTCAGTTTTGACTTATAATTGTTCTGCGCTAATTGTTTCCATTCTTTAATTGTATAAATGCCATAGGCTTTCAGCACATGCAATGCGGGGTATATTCTACTCATCCCAAACAGTCACTACCGTTTACATGAGATAAGGAGTTTCTGGTTTGTTGCTACTCAGTGCAGTTGTGTTTTTCTCCAGAGTGTGTGTATTTGTGTTCCTTCTGAGGATATATTCTGTGATAAAATAATTTGATATTCTGTTCATTTCAGTAATGCTCATTGATATCATCAACTGTACTGAAGTTGAGTTAACTCTCTAGTTGTGATATTGGTAATGCCATATTGAAAATCTGTACTGGAAACTTTTACAGAGTATTGCTCTGTCTCAGAGCTTAGTGCTGAGGTTGTATGAACCCCTGAGTATCTTTAACCGTACTGCAGTTGTGCCGAGGGGGAATACACCTGTGAGTACCTTTAACCATAATGCAGTTGTGAAATTTAAATTGTCACACTCTACAATTTGTGCAACAATCTTCTGTAGAGTATTGCTCTGTTTTCGTATTCGCTGTAATACAGTTGTGACATTTGTATTGAACAAATAAGTTGTACAGCAAACATATGCAGATTATTGCTCTTTTTAACTATAATGCAGTTGTAACATTTATTTTGCCATATTCAACAGTTTGTACGGCACATGTTTGCAGAGTATTGCTCTGTTTATCCTTCATGAATTGCAGATATCACATTTATATTGTCATTTTAAATAGTTTACAATTAAACTTGCTGAGTATTGCTCTGTTTATTCTTAGTGTAATGCAGGTACAACTTTTGTGATGCCATATTACATAGAGGCAGAAAACTTTTACAGAGCATTGCCTTGTTAACTATAGCACTACTTCATTGTGACTTCAAAGTCTGCCCCAGAACACTAGTCCTTCTAGTGGTGATAGTCCAAATGCCTAGATAAAATTAATGACAATATGTGTAACTTGGTGTCCTTGGTACCTTAGACAAGGCTTGGCAGTACATAACTTAAAGCCGGTTTGGTGTAGTGACTTTCACATCATGAGGATGACACATAAAATGGTACAAGTGACAGTTTACACCAAAGCAAAATTATTGCAAAACAGGTAACAGGTCTCAGGCCTGAGAATTGTGGTAATCTTGTACTATATGATGCAATGATAAGATTTGCTAATGGCTCAGCAGTTTCTAGAGAAAGAACAATATAAGTTAGAAAAAAAATATAAAAGATCTGTCACAGTCATGACCACTACTGATATGCAGATGACTTAAAAATAGTGTTTCATTGCATTCTTATTATTGACAGTTATTCGGGATGACCTTAAATAGAAATGATGTGTGACCTTGAGGAGACATTAACAGAGAGGCTGCCATCTAAATGATGAAAAAATAAGAAAAAAAACATTTGGCCACAAAGAACATAAGGATTAATGGTTCAACAAGGACAAGAAATATTCCATTCAGGATAACAAATAAAAGGCCATGACTCAATAGAAAACCCAACCCTGAGGTCATTATACCTTTCAATTGAATGATTCATGTACCATAACACAAATGTGCAGTTCCATGGTTTGTAACACATATCATTCAGGTTTTGTATGTGGAAATAGCCAATTGCAAAGATAGTTTAAAAAATCAATTATTTGGCTATCCTTTTAAATTCTTAAAACAAAGTTGTCAATTTAAAAGAAAAAAAAAGTTTTTACAGATGAATGATCCAGTTACTCTATCCGTTTCTACTGATATAAATAGTGTGTTACACATTGGTGTCATTGAACATTGCAATGAAGATCATTCAGTTTCCTCTATAACGGGTATATTTTGCCAAATATATTCACACTGATTTATGATACAACAGAAAAAGTTGAGACTGAGCAAAGATTTAACTGCTTCCATGCCCACTAGCGGATCCAGGGGGGGGGGGGGGGGGGGTTCAGGGGGTTCGAACCCCCCCTTGAAAAATAATGTAAAGGGGTTCAACCCAAAGTATAAAATTATTTCTTGAGAGTGGTGTTAAATTTAGAGGAAATGCACTATATTTTAGTTTTTAAATTAGTTTTTTCCCCGGGGGCATGCCCCCCGACTCCCTTAGTTATAATATGTCTGATGTGAACCCCCACCTTACTTAAAGGCTGGATCCGCCCCTGATGCCCTCCTAATATCTATTGTTAGAACATTCAAGACAATGGTCTTTAATGTTCATTGTTTAATGACACACTAAATGTTAACAGCTTTTAACATCAGTAAACTATTGCTTGAGATGCATTTTATTGATTTAACTGTCAAAAATCAGGCTTTGTATCCAGTGCCAAAAACTGAGATACCTCCTTTATGGGTTTAAAGATAACCTTCATTATAAAACGAAGAGCTGTGCAGTCGACAAAAACGTGTATTTGCGCATTTTGTGACAGTCCATTATAACGAAATAAATGGCCACTGTTCCATTCTGCAAACATGATTGCGCAACATAATCTCAAAAATAAATTTGAAAACAAACAAAATCAGAAACCATTGAATAAAACATCCATAATCGTTTTAAAATACAAATAAATTACTTTTGCTTGGACTTTATTGACGATTCAATGTCAAAAATGCCTTTGGCCCTCATCCTTTATTTGAGGTTATTTTTGTGATTGAATCACCAATAAAGTCCGTGCATACATATTTTATTCTACAATCTAAGTTCCAGGAAAATGGTATGAAATACTGTACAATAGGAATTTTAGCAGGAAGTATATTTCACTGATTCTTCATTCATAAAAAAAATCATCAGAATTAATTTTCGCTAGTGGCTAGATTCTACTTGAGATATTATTATAGATTTAAAATTTCATTAGGAATTTTTCATAATCCAAGATCAAGATTGCTGGCAATGAAGGTACTGTGAATGACACTTTTGATGCATCATATATTAGAGTAACATTATATTTTTTCAATCCAAATTGTAGACTGGTATGACAACAATAAGATCTCAGCCATTTTCAGTGTACTTTTTTTTATTTCAGCTGTCGAAGACCAAGACTATGAATGCAGATAACACCATTCAGAAACAGGTTGACCTGATACATTACACAGTCATGCAGACCTTGCATACCACAGAGGAAAAGGATATGGCTGTGAGTGCTTTAATTTTCAGTACTTCTAACACCCTCAAAAGCCCAGCAATTGAAAAATATAGAAATTGTACATTTTACCTGCAAAAATACTCTGAGAGCATAGATATCCGCCAAGGGCCAAGTCCTGCAGTATTGTTTTAGAGTGCGATGATAAAAAAATCCAAAGAGTGATCCATAGTGCTGGTACAACGTTTGCAAACTTCAGTATTATTGCTCGCTGGCCCATTGCCGATAGTTTATTTTGTGGCCTTTTTGACATAATAAAATCATTTTTATTGCAGTAACATACCTACCTGATGGACAATTGCTGTATTGGTTGGTGTAACTGGTCACACCAAACGACAAAAAAACTGCCCTGTATTATACATCAACAGGACCAGTTGAGTAGTATGCATTTGCTAGGTGGTGCATCACACTTCCTTCCTGCCTAGACATCATGACATCACATCATCCTTTTTCATTTGACGTGTGTAGTGCAGACGAGGATTGCAACTCCTAGGAAGGGTAGAGGGTGACAAGGTTGTTCAGGACATGATCCCTGTAAAAAGGAGACCTCCACTTCTGATGATAAAGCCAAAGCTACTAAGAAAAGCAAACCTGCCAATGGTCTCATCTAATGAACTAAAGCACTGGACGATAATTAGGCTTAGTTTGCAAGATTGGAGGTGATGATCTTACGAAAGTCCTTTACTGTACTGGTGGAACAGGTTCAACAGACACCTTCTCCCAGAGTGACCGCTGAGAGACCTGCTATACCACCAGTGAGGAGTGTGGCCGGTCTCACTGCAGTTCATCTCAAAATTGGAATCAAACTGGACACTCTTACCACCTTAAGAAACACTCCACTGAACATGGGTTCCTTGTTCCCGGATCACTCACTCTCTAAGGCAGAGGAAGAGATATCTCGCCATGAGCAGAAGTGTCCTGCCAACATTTTGAAAAAGAAAGTGGCAGACAATAAGAACTTCCCTCCAGGCAGGGGAGTGGGTCACTTCCATAGACTTCAAAAACATGTACTTCCACATACAAAATCAAAGTCAGTCCAGGAAGTACATGCATTTTCATGTCCAAGGTCAGTCCTACTAATTCAAAGTACTGCCATTTGGTCTGTCCACAGCACCCATGGAGTTCACGGTATTGGTGAAGGTGGTCAAACTGATTGCCTTACAAAAGGGTATAAGAATCCACCAGTACCTAGATGACTGATTGGTCAGAGGCAGACCCAACAAACATGTCTCCAGCAAACACAGACTCTAGTAGCTATTTGTCAGGAGTTACATTGATTGGTCAACACAAAAAAATGGAACTGGATCCCAAATCCAGAAACTTCTCTCCAGACCCACCTGTCCGGTCTGGCAGCTGATGTCCCTGATAGGGTAGCTAACAGCCACAGAGAAGCAAGTCCACCTAGGTCGACTCCAAATAAGGTTCATGCATTGGCATGAAAAAACAACTGGAGGGTACCAGAGACACTAGAAAAGGTGATCCCTATTCCCAGGTCACTCCACCGTCACTAAAATGGTGGCTGCAGAAAGAAAATGTTCAATAACCCCAACCATTACACCCCCTCAGTCATCTATACAGATGCTTCAAAAGAACCCGGGGCCTAAGCAAGTACTTGGGCAAACACACCACAAAGGAAATCTGGTTCCTTCCAGAAAGCAACTTACACATAACCTACCTGGAACTAAAGGCGGTCTTCCCTGCCCTAAAAGAGTTCCAAGACCTCTACTTGAACAAAAAAGTACTCATAGCTACAAACAACACCACAGTGGTTTTCTATAAAAACAAGGAAGGGGATATAAAGTCTGGCCCTCTGTGTGCCCTTCTATGGAGAATCCTGACCTGGTCTCTCAGGAAACAGGCGACTCTCAAAACTAGACATATTCCAGGTCAGCAGAATGTGATAGTGGACAATGTATCCAGGCTAGGCTAAGTCATCAAAACAGGGTGGTCTCTCCTACCAGAGGTCTTCCAGTTGATTTGTTGCCGGTGTCACCAGCCTCAAGTGGACCTGTTTCACACCAGGTTCAACAACAAACAGACCCCGTAGCATTCGCGGTGGATGCACTCAGCCTGTCCTGGAAGGACCTGGACCAATATGCCTTCCCTCCAGTAACCATTTTTGCAAAGTGGTGGAAAAGTTACAACACTATCCTTGCTGGAGAATCATTCTGAATGCTCCAGGGTGGACCAGTGGCCCAACATGCCCTGGTTTTGGAACCTAGTGGCCATTTCAAGCCAAAACCCATCGTGTCTGCCCAACCTGGACAACCTGTTGACTGAACCCTTCAATCAGATCATTCGCAGGAATCTGTCAAACCTGAATCTCCATGCCTGGCTCCTAGGTCCTCAGCTTTCAAGAAGTAGGACTTCTCTGAGGCAGTGGTAGCATGAATTGAGGCTCCTTAGGGAGTCTCAACCAGATCAGTCTATGAGGCTAAGTGGTCCATTTTTACAAAGTGGCGCCACAGTAATCAGGTGGACTTCAGGGCAGCCCCCATTAAGTCCACATATGACTTCCTGCTGTACCTGTTTCAAGATAGGAAACTGCAGTGAAGTACCATTGATGGTTGTAGGTCAGTCATTGCAGACAAACTGGGAAATTTGCCCATTAATGTCAGGAAGGATGAAAATCTTACTCAACTCTTGGATAGCTTCCACAGAGACAGACCCAAGGGTCGAAGGGGTATCTCTTCCTGGGACCTTTCCCTGGTGCTACACCAGCTAACAAAGGCTCTCTTTAAACTCCTTAAAGAAGCCTCTTTGAAGCACTTGACCTTTAAGACCGTCTTCCTCTTGGCCTTACGTTCCAGCAAACGCAGGAGTGAGATCCCAGCTTGGCTGAGTAAGAACATCCAACACCATCAGGCTGGTCCAAGGTGTCTCTTTACGCCTGACCCAGCTTTCTATCCAAGAACCAGCTGGGCAAAGAGGATCCAGACAGTGTGTCTCCAGTGGTGTCTCCGGTGCCCTGGCCCCAACTCTCAGTAAGTCGCTCAAGAGTGGTTGGTCCATATGTCCAGTCAGAGTCTTGTTCTACTATTTGGATAGATCTTCAGACATCAGGCAGACAAAGAACTGGTCTTTGTCTCCTTCAATAAAGGTTTCGACAAATATATCTCCCCTGCCACTATCTCCTCATGCATCAAACAGACTGTAATCCTATGCTCTGAGCTCTGATCAGGAGACCCTCACCTTGCATCAGGTTAAAGCCCATGATATGAGGGCCTTCGCTTCTTTTAAGGCTTTCCAGTCGGGAGATATCTTAGAAAAGCTTTTATCAGCCTGCCATTGGAAATCACATAACACCTTTACATTGTTCTACCTGAAGGATGTGGCTACTGAATGTATTATTTTGTTAACATATCCCTCAAATTTTACTATATATATTGTACACTTACCACTGCCATTCATTGGATAAATAATAAGGCTAAAACATAATTATTAGTTTCATTTTCTACAAACAAGAAATGTGTGTATAAATTTGAACAATGTTACTAGATATTAATGCAATTTGAAGAAATCTCCCTGGAAAGTTTTTGTGATCACTCAGCCTGAGATTCTGGACATCAAGTTATAAAACATATTGTAGATACAGCAATTGAAAGCCCAAATAAAAACACTGAAGTGTTTACTACAAAGGAAAGAGTTGGAGACAAAAGCTTTGACACAGGATGTAGACCAAACACCACAAACAAAGGTCAGTACATATCTGTACAGTGTTTATAGCACTGATAAAAATTAGTGCAAGTTTTTGTATAATATTCTGATGTAATTTTCTGTCGCTTGCGTTTGACACTTGGTCTTAGCTTCAGATGGGAAGCTACCTGTAAGTATACAAATAACCATTTGTCAATGAAAATGTAGCATAATATCTTTCCGTTTGAGAACAAATGGATAAATGTGGCCCTCTGCGTAGGATGTTGGACTTCAGAGAAGAAGGTTTTGGGTACAAACTTGCCTTATCCTGGAATGCAAGGAGCACAAGTGATACCAATACTGGCTATGCAGCTAAACATGTGACAGAATGGTATCCTGATCAGAGGGGCAGTAATATTTAGACTCGCTTGATGCCAAAGGGACCACAGATAAACACTAGCCATTTGGCGCACTGGGCCCAAAAGAAAGACTTTTTTGTTTTGTGATCCAAATTAAATATTAGTAGAGATTATGCACCATAATAAAAGTCTAATTAGATTTAATTTTAGAACGTATTTGGGAAAGTCAGATACAATGTTTATTTTCAGGAACAGGAAATAGTTGCAACAAAGGAACAGCAAATTAAAACAAAAAACCATGAAGAGGACAGATTGACCAAATGGCAGGTGAGGTAGTGACATACGATACAGGATATTATTACAAAATCAGTGAGGTTCAGGCCAATCAACACAATGCAGAAGTAGCTACAAACTCAATCTCTGAAAAAATTCACATATAGATACAGAGAGTAAAACCTGTACGCTGTAAGTAAGCTGTACATTGGGTAATCATCTTAACAAAGTCTCTGAATTGACATTGCACAGTTTGTTTTTCTAATACATTTATGCTTTTAGCCATGATGATATCAGTCACAATAATATTGAATTACATGAAGGGAAACCTCTCAGTTGGGCCTGTGTATAACACAATATGCTACCAACATGCAGGACCTCAGTATGATCAACACAGTCTAATCAAAACCTTGTATAGACACTTAATGTCAATTATTTTACCAAATCTAAGGCACAGCTATACAGACAAATTGAATATTTGGATTATTGCAATTCTCTATTTCGTAGTTTGTTTTCCCGTAATACTACCAGGCTCAAATATGTTCAAAACACTCTTGCACGGATTGTCACCGGTGCTTCTAAGTTCACTCACATCACATCCAGTGTGAAGTCACTTCATTGGCTACCTATTGGACAGTGAATTATTTTTAAAACCTTAGTTCTTGCGTACAAGTACCTCACCACTGGTCAGCCTAAGTATTTTGCACCATATCTCTCCTTGTACAAATCTGCTGTGAACACAAGATGTTCAAATCCAAAAAATATGTTCCTTCGGGTTCCTCATTATCATTCTTCTATCCATAAATCAAAGGTCCACGTCAACAACAGTTTCTCATATGATGCCCCAAAGTTATGGAATGATCTTCCATATGATATATCCAGTGCTCCAAATCTCTCATGTTTCAAAAGTCTACTAAAGCCTATTCCAGTTGTCAGAAGTGAATCGAATCCTGTCATACTTTATAGAACTTAGTCTCTCAACTAGCAGATTTGAAGGCATGAAAAACATAATCATAGTTCAAAATTAATTTTTCTGTTGGCACTGCGTGGATTTTAAACCAGACAGTCAAGGAAAAATTGAAGTGGAAAAGCCAAGCAAAATAAGTAGGTATCAAATCCTTTCCTGAAATATGTCATAGTCAAAATTCTAGTTGAATTTTTATAGTACTTACACTCTACTTTGAAGACAGATTTTAAGGTACATATTCAAAGGCACAAAATATAAACCAAATATCATGGGACACAGGTTAGCACCACAGTTGAAATGCAATGTAAGAATTGCTTGTAAACTGCTGGAACAAACTGTGGAATCTCAAGAACAACGTAATCTGCCTTAGTTTTGCTGGATATAACACACAGTATGTTGGTTAAAGAAAAGCTCCACATTATTTTTGGTAGCAACTCCAATTTTTTCATTGATGGTGCATCACATTTTCAAACATTATTGATTTCTGATGGCTTTATTACTTTTTTACTTCTGTTAACTGACTAATTAAAATTCTTTGCTATTTAAATAACTGCTCTATTTTCACCAATGTTTTTATTTGTTATGATATATTTTGGCAGATTTGCTCTTGTGGTGAATCAGACTGTGGCACCTGTCAGGCAGAAAAGGAAGCAGTTTTGTCTGCCAAAACCTGGTTTGATAGTCAGACCTGTACCAAGAATGATGAGAATATCACAGAGGTTGATCCATCTCAGTCTATGATTTATGTCAGTGAAATGCAACCACAAAGTGACACGTCAGATGACTACAGGTGATCATTTAAATAGTTAAACCTTGGGCCAACTTTTCTAATTGGTAATCCTAATGTTTGCACATATTTCACATGTAACCAGTTTGCAATGAGGCATGTATTACTTCATATCAGAATGTATGACCTGTTTTCAAATTCTTTGGCAAATATGTTGAAATGTTGAAGACTATCTGGTTAAAATTCTGTAAGGAGGCTGTTCTTTTGTTGCTTTATGGTAGGACTTGATTCAATTGACACATGTTCACAATGCTTTTTCATATGTTCCATATGCCTTTTCATTATGGTGTGCATGTTCACCAACGATAGGGACATTATTGCAGATTTGCACCTCAGCCCCTCCCCGTAATTTCTTTTCAGCTATATTAAACAGCAAGAGTGATGACCTACCTGATAACAATCCTTTGCCAAAAGCCATAGTATCTGAACCTAACTGGTAAATAACACTTTTATTTATATTCAGACATGAAAAATCATTTGTATACTGGTCCTCGGTATCACAGACTGTCACCTGTGTGTGTGTCAGCTCCCACAAGTGGTAAGGCTAAAGGCCTGTCCCAATATGACCCTGGCTTTTCAAATGGATATAAAACCATGACTTTGACTTCTGCAAAGTAGTTATATAAAATTGATTCTGAAACTTCCTCTATGCTTCCATATTTAATTTCTTCATATTTATTTATTTGATATCAGGTCTCTTCCAATATATTTAGTGCCCATGAAAGTGACAGAAATAATTATTAGTGTCACTTTTAATGTTGATTCAATGCCACCACTTAAAATGTTTGTTGTGTGCCTTTGCATTAAAAATGTGTTCATCAATATTCACACAAAGCTGAAACACCAGTACCTCTTGGTGAAATTTGTGTTGTATAATATAATACTTATAACTGAAATAACACCCAGGTCTTTAGAGGCCTAATGGTTTGCAAGTTTGGCATCAAATCACAAGCTGACACCTCTGTATGAGTTAAACTCGCACAAGTGGCAAAGCTAAAGACCTGTCCATATATATCCCTGGTTATTAAACAGGATGAATATGGGCAGTATCACTCAGCATCAGCATGATCAAATAAGTGATGTCAAATTACACCATGGGTCTCTAGTAAATATTTAGACCCATAATCTGAGAGTTGGGATTTGTTAACAGCTTTGGTGTAATTCTACATTCTTTAAGTGATATTTAATGTTATACTTAGCACTTCAGCTGGCATAGACATCACTATTAAGTTTACACTTATAAAAGAACCATGCATCAAGTATGTCACTTCCCTGAGACTTCCCACCCTACAATGTTCTGTACTTTTACTAGTGCTCACAATCATGTGTGCAATGGAATCCAAAGTAAAATTTTGTGATTTGAATCTGCACAGCCATTATTATATTGGGACAGGTCTGCAGTATATGGCATTTGTTGCCATGCAGAGGCACAAGTCCGTTATTAAATGCCAATCTCGCTGACCTACTCATACACTGAGTCTCTGCTAGCACCTTCAATAACATTTGCAATGCTGTGAAAAACAACAGGTTGTGATGTGAATCATCTGACAACAATCAATAAGATTGATTAACAAATAAGATTGATAAGTAAATGGCAATTACAGCTGGACAATCACATGAACCCTTCATTAAAGTTAAGGATAGCTTAAATACTATTTTGATCATTGTAATAATCTGTACAAACATAAATTCTAAAAATTTTAGGTGTCCATGTGGTTACAATTGTGATGTACTGAAACAGGTGACTGTAAGTGTGGACCATTTTTATATTGAACTTCACTACACAAACAAGTATGTCATAAGACTGCACCCAAGTTTATGTGTAACACAGTTACAAAACCAAAAAGGGAACAGGTATGCTTGTGGCCTCATCACTCTACAATTTGCAGAGAAAATGATGAATGCTAACCAGCACTCTATCTATACGCACCATATGCCAAACTTATCTCTGTTACTTGTTGAAGTGTACGCCATTTTGTTATTGAGCATCAAGGAAGGCAACAGCATCTATGAGGCCAACTATAAGGATGAAAAGAAATGTCTCAGTGCTGAAGACATAATTCTCCTGAGCGGTGATCTCCAGATTCATTTTAAAGACGAGTTTGAAGTTGTGGATGAACTGACCTATGACATGTTGGCATTGTACATCATGAGCTTGGAATTTGATCAGATTCTACTCTTAATTAGGATGACGGATTACAATGTATGGAGTGTGATAAGGAGGCGTAGAGCAGACATTGCCATCTATGATAGCCAGTCACACAGCATTCTGGACCAAGCCACAGGTGAAAGGAAAGAATTTGGGGGAGTCATTTACTTTGTCTTAAGGACATACCGAACAGTAATGCAAACACTTAGGTTAATGGAACTAAACAGCGGCCTCTTGGAAGGATTATGCAAAATTGGCATCATCAAGAGACAGGGTGATACACACAAAAGTGCCCCTGTGTAATTTGAACTGGATAGAGAGTCAACAGGCTGTAAAACTGAAATATCTGATCTAACCTTAATAATTTCATGATTTGCAAATATTAGTGGCATAAAGAAATGTACTGTGATAATGAAATTATGAATACTATTATTTTCTTATTTTAATTTATATTAGACATATATAAGTAGTGAACAACTCTTGGTATAATAGTTCATTTATCCCTTAGTGACAGACATATGGAAAGCTATGACAAGTTTTGTGTGTAAATTTTGTGTTATTTATAATTCTTGATTGATCAAATGCAGATCACTTTATGAGAAGTCTGTGGAAATGGAAATTTATTTGTCTTATGGATCATTCTCCCTGGTCTCAATATTTTCCATAGATCAACAGTAGAATGTTTTGGAAATGCTATTATCCAAGAAGTCTGTGCAAATGGAAATTTGTTTTTCTTATGGATGACTATCATTCTCCCTGGTTTCAATATTTTCCATGGATCATCAGTGGAAGTTTTTGGACATGCTATTATCCAAGATATTGTTATCTTAGTTTTTTATATAAAATCGAGGCTCAAATGTATTATTATCTGATACAAAGAAAATTAACCAATGATACCAGGTTTTGGGGGTCAATTGAAATAACCGAAAGCAACTTTTCAACATAATTGCTTTATGGTGCTACAGTTACAACTGGTCCGAATCAAATTTCCACATCAATGGCCTAACATTATGAAAAAAGGGTTACGAGGTTTGATAGTAATGTAAGAGCATGCTGGCCTCTTTTCTTTCCATAGTTTATCAAGAATTTATCATTTGTTTATAATCTATTAATTTCTGCCTCTATTCTTCTCTTCACTAGCTAAACTTTGGTGCTTTGGTTTTAAAGATTTATATCAGTCAATAAATCTATCTGACATGGAAATCCATAGTGCAGCAACATATTATGGTATGCCACCCATGACAAGGTCATTGCAACATCTACAATATGGCATACTGTGATGTCAGTTAGTTCAGAAAACCGGTACAGAGCAACTGGAGCTCTTTAATGGATTGCAAGATTGCGTGACAGAATGTGTGGTGGGTTTGTCTGCGCATGTTGGATGCACACTAGTTTTCCTCGTGGTCGGCGACTATATAAGAAGACCCCCAACTTGCTTTCACTTTAACTGGTACTGGCTGGCTACTGAGAACGTCGATTGTGTCACAGGGATTTTACTTAGGGGATTTCAGTTTTTATTTTGATATATAATTTGAGCTTAGGGCAAGTTTCACAGATAGACACATTTTATATTTTTTTTATTTTACGGGATGTATAAGAGGAAAAGGAAGAGCAAGCAACAGGAGGAGAGGAGAGAAGAGGCTACAGGGGAGGAACCCACTGATACTGTTGCACAGCCTACACCACTCCAAACTCCACCTAGTGATGAGATACTGCCTACTACTGTGGCAGCCGTTGATAATGAAGAGGAGGAGCAAGTTCCACAGAATGCACCACTACCTGTTATTTCGAAGAGATGTAGGCTAGTGACAGCCTTCACAGATAAGGAGGAGGATGCCATCATTGAATTTTTGCAGAACCACCCAGAAATTTACAACAAGGAGCACGAGAGATATGCAAACAAATATCACAAGGAAGCTCTATGGGTAGAGATTGCAACAGAACTGAAGCTAGATGCGAATGATGTGAAACAGTGGTACACATCCAAGAGGACAACTTTTGGCAAGGTGTTGAAGAACAAGTCTGGTCAGGCTCCAGCCAGTTTCACACCAAGACAGAAGTGGGTTTATGACCGCATGTCCTTTATGCGTGGCCACATCCGCAGGAAAGGGGAAAACATAACAGCAGGGCTAGAAGCCAGTAGTTCCAGGGTGCACAGCGACAGTACTCGCTCCAGTACGGACGTTGAATCACTAGACACAAGTGGCAGATCACCTGTTAACTTGGGGCCGTTATCTACAGACCACAAGTTATTGGAACATTTTGAAACCATGAAGACTATGGTGTCCAAGTTTGTTGAGAAGCCAGCGGATGAAAGAACGCTTTTTTTGACTTTGTGGCATCTGAAGCGAGCAAGTTGAGCGAAGAGCAGTACCACACTTTGAAGGGGCAGGTCTTCAACGCACTGCAGAACGTCACTGCCAGCAATTTGAAACCCGCAACTCCAAGTAAAGCTCCAGCCCTAGCTCTACCACCGACTCCAAGGCAAGCAGCACCACTGCCAAGAAGAACAGCTACCGTAACTTCAGATACACAGGCAATGGGGATTTTACCACCACAGAGACCCACGAGACAAGCTGCAGCTTCAGCTTCCAGCAGCAACTTGCTGTATTACACACCGTCACAAGTGGGATTTGGACAGGACGAGAGCAGTCATCACAACCTGTCTGGATTTTTAAGTTTATCGGACATCACAGGAGTTACAGATGTCAACATTCCACAAGTCTTCATTGCGTCACTAGCAACACCTTCAACTTCCCAGCAACCTCCCCTTTTAAGGGCCCCCAAATCTTCCAAGAACTTTTATTAAGCTGTGTTGTTATACTCATCCCTCCCCAAACACATACAAAGCTCAGTACAAATACTTACAAAAAAAAAACAAAAAAAAACTCAAAGTCCAACACTCACACTGACCCCTCAAAACACAGAAATAACAGTACTGATTTTCAACAAAGGCCACATACATAACTTTAAGTAATTTCCCCTATCAAATATGGCCATAGAAATGCTAGTTTAATTGCCCCTAGATAAATAAAAAAGTTTCAAAGAGTAATAATTCTTTAAAACTTTAACAAAGCAAAAACCTTTAAAAAAACTAAACAGGCCTGTTGAGGTCTCCATTTGTAAAGATATGTTGAACAGTTGAATAAATATTTTGGTTTTTGATTTCGGCTATTCTAAATTTTCTGTCATTCTTCCAAATTAATAGTGTTGAAGAAATACATATTTGGCTATTTCAAAATTCTATACGTTACAAAAACAAGCTTTATATCCAAAATTTAGGTCGAAAATGGTCAAAATGTCAAAACAAAAATCGCAATTGTTGTGTGGGGAGCCCTGGGGTCATCCTGCGACTAGTCCCAGGCTGCCTCAGATGGCCTCAGACGTTCTGCGGGAGTCTTACACCTGTCTTGGGACAATCGCCGATTATTCTTTGGTCTGGTCGCAGACAGCCTGGGGTTGCCTGAGGTTGCCTGCTACAAATCTTGGGCAGTCGTGGATGGTTACAGGCTTAATCTTGGCCCAGTCTGGGACTGGTCGTGAGATAGTCGGGGACAATCTGCGGCTATTCCAGGCAGCCTGGGATTAATCTTGAGGTCTGCTCAAGACGACCACAAGACTGGTTACTCCACCCATTTTTGTCAATAATGTACAAGATTTTACAGGAATAAGGGTCGCAGACTGAGTCGGCAGCCAATCGCTTGGTGGAACGGGAGCATAAACCACAACCTTCAGTAAACTATCTGCAATGTAGTTATATTCTCTGAATGGTAATATCATTTATTATGTTAAACGTGTATGTTATTGCTTTCAGTGAAAAAGTTTCTTGATAAAAAATATATGTTTTGTCCTGGTCATACAACATTGCGGGAAACCGTGATGCAGTTATTAATCTGAATGATAATATTAGTTATCAATAAAAAATTGGAATGTTACACCAGTTAACATGTATGTTAATGCCATTGGTGAACAAGTATTTGTCTTAATGGAAAAATATGGACTAGCAAGGACACCCAAACAAATATGTTTGCACAGAATATAACAAAGTATTTTCTAAATTGTAGATAATCTAATATACAAGTATAATCCTTTTAGAATACCGCAAATAATTAAATGCTACAGACTAAACTATTACTTGCCAGAGTATAGTGAATTTACATCCTAACACCAAAATAATGTATGAGGTTGACAGCACAAGTCAACAATAAAATACTGAAAAGCAACATACCACAACTGAAACACTGTTAGGGAAGAAAATTGATGCAGAAGATGTACCATCACAGACCAGAAAGCTCAGATAAATTTGAATTTCTTTTTCACAGAATAATTTTAAAAATACAATTGCAAGCCACATGATTTTAAAAAGAGATACATCAGCAAGATATTCATTCAAACCAGCAATTCGAAACCATTGCTTTTTCTTTCACAGTTTCTCGAAGCTTAATACTACTGATAATATCTGAACTTCCTCCAAACAAGGAGGTATTAAATTCATGACTGTTTTTGTGTTATATGCTTATCTGTTTTCTGTTAGCAGGATTACGCAAATACTATTGGTTGGATATTCATGAAAAAAATGGGATGGGTCTTGTTCCTTCTCAGATCCCATTAAATTTTGAAAGTCTTTAGGATCTCTGTCTGGACATAAAAGTATCAAAGTTCTGAATTTTTCCATTTACGTACTAGTTAGCCTTTTAAAAAGTCATATCTTTGTGGAGGTCTGTGCTCTTCAAGTTTTCCTGTTTCCATCTTTATTTGGATAAATATATTAATTTCTTATAAAGAATACCATAAAATAGTTACCAAAACTTTGGAAGAAAAAGATACATACAGATCAGTCTAATCTAATCTTAGCTAATCTACTGCTTTGCAGGTGCAATATCTTCCCCGCAAAGTTGAACTCAGTGCGCTGAGTTGACAAAAAATCATTATCATAAGGAGTGCAAGGGATGTTCAAGGTCAGAAATCCGAAATTGTGGGTGTGACCAAGAGGAAAGGAAACTAAGCTGGGAATCTGGAATTAAAGAGCGGGGTTTTGAGGTGTTTCCTGAAAGATGTTACAGAGGGGTATTTCTTATTTGGATGGGGAAAGAGTTCCAAAGAACCAGGGCATAGTGACTGAAAGAATTGGAGAAAAGTTTGACTGATTTATCAACCTTATTGTCGAAAGTGACAGTGTGAAGGAACTTGAGTTCAGGGGCACTTTGCCTTGTATTCTTGGAAAAGGTGTAGGGATGAATTAATTCTCTGTAAACTGGTTGACCCTGGTTGAGAATTTTGTATGTAATGAGAACAATTTTGATTTGTATCCTATATTTGACAGGGAGCCAGTGGGTTTTTTCAGTTAAGGGCTAATGTGAGAGTATTTAGAGGAAAGGGTGACAACCCTACAGAGTGAGTTTTGGACTAACTGTAATCTTCTTAACTCAAAGAATAGGGAATTGCAGTAATCAAATCTGTTGCTCACCAAAGCATTTTCTAATAGAAATAATGTGTTAAGGTCTAGAAGGGGACAAATTCTATAGAGTTCTCTCTCATGAACTGTGGTGGACTTTATGACCTGAGACACATGGTCTGAGAATGAGAAATTAGAGTCGAACACCACTCTGAGGTTCCTAACAATTTGTGCTGGTGAGACCTGAATACCGAGAATATTGATCGAAAAGTGAGGAAGGAGTTGTTAACGGTTGTTTTGGTGCCAATCAGAATACACTCGGTTTCTCAGGGTTGAGTTTTAATTTGTATGCGAACATGAAATTGTGAATATCGTTTAGGCAATATTTTTAGTTTTTGTACAGAGTGAGAGAAATTTGTTGGTGAGAGTATTATGTATAAGTGAGTGTCATTGGCATAGAAATGGTGGTTAATACTACTGTAAGAGTGAATGATTGAGCTAACTGGGTTAGGGTAGAGGGAAAATAAAATTGGACCAAGGACAGAGCCCTGGAAGACCCCATACTGGAATGCAGCAGGATGAGAAAGTGTGCTACCTACCTTGACCGAGTGTGTCCTTCCTGTCATGACAGGTATGATTTGAACCAGCCAAGTGCTAGTTCACTGATGCCATAGTAAACATTAAATCTATCCAATAGAATGGTGTGGTCAATGATTTCAAATGCAGCGAATAGATCCAAAAGGATAAGGGCTATAACAGACCCTTTGGCCATATTGAGGAGAATGTTGCTGTGAATATTAAGGAGAGCACTTTCAGTTGAATGGTTTTTCTTTTCGCTGATTGGAAGGCAGTCATAAGGCCAGCTTCATCAAGGTGAGTTTGAAGCTGGACTGCCAGTACCCTATCAAGTATCTTTGAAATGAAGGTCAGATTGGAGGCCTATAGTTTTTGAAAATTTCTTTGTCTAAGGATGATTGTTTGAGGATGGGGGTAACATGGGCCTGCTTGAAGAAATTAGGATACTTCCCTTGAGTAAGGGAAGCATTAATTATTGAAGCAATGGGAGAGGTGAGAATATTCAGATAACCAAGAACAAGAATAGTGGGCTAAGGGTCAAGGGAACATTATTTACTTGGAAATTAATTTTATTTTTAATAATTTTAGTTACTTGATCCTTGGTTACAGCAGAGAAAGTGGAAAGCACTGGGGGAGGAGAGTCTGGGGAGATGTGTTGTGACTTCAGGGAAGTAGGAAAAATTAAGCATTTTTTTTTTCAAATTTTTCTGTGAAGAACTCCACAAATCTGTCAGCCAAGAGCCGAGGGGGATTTATTGATGGTAGCATCTTGCCTGGTAGTCTGTGTGACACATTGCCAAGGACTCGCCATAATTTTTTGGAGTCATGGTGGTTATCCTGAATTTTTGCTTTAAGAAATTCGGATTTGGCCTGCATGCAGATTCTGTTGTATTGGTGGGCTTTCTGCATGGATTGAGGTCTGTTGAAGTGAGATCTATTTTTGTACCAAATCCTTTCAAACAAATGCTTGGTCTCTTTTGCCGCAATTACAGCTTTGTTAACCCATCCTGGGTTATCCTGGGCAATGTACTTCACCTTGGTATGTTTGGTATGAAGTGGTGTGTGTTTGTCAATAAGGGTGGTCAAGGTGGAGTGATATTGTTCGTAGAGAGTATCAGCATCCTTAGATGGGTTGTTGATTAGATCAGAAGCTATGAGATCCGTTTTCATTTTCTCTTTGTTGATCTTATGATATTTACGAAAAGAAACAGTAGCATTGATTTGGGATCTAGGGGTTGGGACATGTCATGTGCAAGTAATTGAAAACTGATCGGAAAAAGCATCAGAAGTAACGATGTTAGAAATGTTGTCATTGTTGGATTTGGTTTAGAGCAGGTCAAGAGTGTGTCCGTGAATATGAGTGGGGAAGTTTACTTTCTAAGTTAAATCAAATGAGCCAATCAATGAATTGAAGGTTTTTGAATTTGAGGATGCTGATTCAAGGTGAAAATTAAAGTCACCGATGATCACCATATTTTTAGTGGTGTGATGAATATTCTCTAAAAGTGACTGGAACTATTCAAAAAAGGTTTATTTATTTATTTCGGGTTTTACACTGTACAGGTCATATCACAATGGGTAGTTAGTTGGAAGGGCAGAGGAAACCATAACATAGAGTTTGTTAGGGTTCTGTACTGTAAACTGCCGACCAACGGCAAGCAACTAGCAGTTTCCCACTTAAGGCCATGACGGGATCAAACCCCGGTCTCAGAGGTGGGAGGCGAGAGTGTTACCACTCTGCGACCATGGCCCCCTCAAAAAAGATTTGAGTACTGGAGGGTGGTGGTCTATATATATTCTAAAAGTAAAAAGATTTTTTGTGTAGGGATATCTTGATGAGATAATTTTCAAACGTAGGTCTTTGTGGGAAGAACAAAAGAATGCAAGCCATCTTTTACAAAAATCCCTAGTCCTCCACCACAGCAGCCCTCACATGGCTGTTGATGAAGATTGTAACCTGGTGATGTGATTTCGGACAGGTTGGCACTTCTGGTGTCAGGTCTAATCCAGGTCTGGGACACGGCCAAGAGATCAGTATTGTTGTCAAAAATAAATTTTGCAATGGCCGGGTGTTTGTTGCTTATGGATCTGATGTTTGCGTAAGTGACATGCAGCCAGTTGGGTGGTCCTGGATTTGGGTTCATATCACCAGCAAGCAGGAGTAGGATGAAGAGACAGGAAGATGACAAAGCTAGTGGGATTAATATTGAAGACTTGATGCTGCAATGTACACAGAAAGTGGTGGTAGGTGGTTTAAAGGGGTAGGAACTAACAACATCGGGACATGGAATGCTTGAGTTAATGTGGTGTTGATATGCAGCAATGTCTGGTTGAATTGCCAAGCAGATGTAGACGAAAATCATTTTTGAGAACTTGGGGGGTTTATATTTGAAACTCAACATAAAATTTGGGAAATTGTGTGATTAGTAGGTGTGTATTGTGAGGTAGATTTTCCACGATAATTGGGAATGTGAGAAACGGATAGTACAATACAGCTCTGTAAATTCCCATATGACCAAAAAGATATGAATATCCAAATGCTAATACATATGTGCAAGGCTAACTTTCGATTTTTCAAGGCAATTTTACAGTAATGTTTAATTTAGCCACTGTGTTTTTCCAGTAGTCTCAACATTCTTTTCACATCTTTCCTTTCTAGGATTTGAATGATAAAAGTATCACAGGGTAACTACTCTAACTTAAATAGTCAACTTTATTGATAATTTAGTTAATGAATTAAGAGGAAATGATATAATTGCTGTTATATTCTTGGCTATATAGAAGCTCAAAATATGCGTAACAATATATTATCAGCTTAATATCACTACCTGGAGATCTACAAAGGTTCTAATTTTTCAGATTTTGTATTTTGAAAAGTCTGTAAGACATTACAATGGGGCTCGGTGGTGTAGTGGTTAGAGTTCTTGCCTCCAACCTCTGAAGCCGCCGGTTCGAATCTTGGGCCAGGCGCTTCATGTTGGAAACTTGGTAGTTACTTGCCGATGCCCGGTGGTTTACAGTGCAGCATACACTGGTTTCCTCCTCCTGTATACTAACCTTCGCAATATGATCCTCGCTGTTGAACGTGACATAAAACAACAAATAAAGTAAGACATTACAGTTATATATTTTATACTAATATATTTCATTGTCATAAAAAATAGAAAACGTACCTTGATAAAAAGTTTGGATTAATAATGCCTTGCATCACAATCAAGAATTCTTGCCCGTGCCTTACTCCCCTAATTCTGGTCATTCCTCCTATTTGGTATGATGAACTCTCTTATGCCCCTGTTCCACCAAAGGATTAAGCCCCGATCCTGTCTGGGACCCGTGGGCAGTCGGTGAAAAAACAGCAAAACTCGGCGGGAATACTGGGTCGGTTTCACAGTCTGGGATTAAGAACAGATCGTCCCCAGGAAGCCTCAGGATGCCTCAGGTGGCCCCAGACAGTCCCCGACTGGTCTGGGACTAAGAACCGACTAAGCCGCGTTTCTGGTTGGTTTCAACCGTGATCCTGTCACAGACCAACCGACTGGGTCCCAGGACGCCTCAGGCCGCCTGGGACTAAGCTCCGACTAACACACGATTAACTCCCGACGTCCTCAGGCCTCCTCAGGCCTCCTCAGACTTCCCCAGACCAGGATCGCCGATTCTTGTTTTGCAAATTTGCTGGATTTTGGGGTATATATATAAAAAAATCCGCAATCTAATATCATTGCTTTTCTGGGAACACAGCAGGATGCCACGTTTTAATGGAGGACAGCTTCAACAACAACTTAGGGCTTTTTTGGTTTTTATTCAGTTACAAATAATCATGTATTTCCAATTTCTGCGTCGCCCACAGCAACCACCACCACCAGCACAGGCACCACCACCAGCACCCATACACAGACCTAGAAGAAGGCACAACATGTGGGTCAGGCCATGGCTACTGCAAAGAGAGGACAGGGGGCCTACCACAACATTATGGCTGATCTGTATGCCACAGATATTCCAGGATTCACCAACTACATGAGGATGACCCCAGAATTTTTTGAGATGATTAAGACCAGATTGGAACCACACCTAGCCAGGCAGGCCACTAACTACAGAGCACCAATCAGTGCTGGGGAGAAGTTAGCCCTCACCATCAGATATCTGGCCACTGGAGAGTCCTACACCTCATTGTCCTGTCAGTTCAGGGTTGGAAGATCCACCATTTCCAAGTTTATACCAGAGGTCTGCAGGGCCATCCAGGATGAGTTCACCAGGGAGTACCTGAAATGTCCTACTACCCCAGATCAGTGGAAGGAACTGGAGAGGGAATTCAGGATCAGATGGAATGTTCCACATGCCCTGGGAGCTCTGGATGGGAAGCATGTGGCCCTGAAGAAGCCCAAGAACACTGGAGCCCTCTACCACAACTACAAGGGGTTCTTTTCCATTGTGATGTTGGCTCTGGTAGATGGACAGTATAAGTTTAGATGGGTGGATGTAGGTACAGAAGGATCTTGCTCAGATGGCCAGATATTTAATGCCTCACAGCTGAAAAGGAGGATTGAAGATGGCAGGATAGGCTTCCCTGACCCAGCTCCTATAACCCAGGGTGGTCCAGATGTCCCCTACTTCATCCTGGCAGATGATGCTTTTGCCCTGAAGACCTGGCTCATGAAACCCTATGGCAGAAGAATGTTAACCAGAGAGGAAAGGATTGCCAATTATAGAATTTCAAGGGGTAGGAGAGTTGTGGAGAACGCTTTTGGTATGAGGGTGATTCAGGGTGATGAGGACCACCAATTTAACTACCCCCAGCAACAGTTAGAGAAGTGGTCTTAACCTGTGTGGTTCTACACAACATTTTGAGAAGCCAGTATCAAGGTCAACCTGGTGGTCAGCAGCCTGGGGAGGACGATGATGATGATGTGCCTGATGATTGTGGCTTGATTGGTGGTGCAGCTGGTGGTGGACAAGACAGAAACCCTGCCAGAGAAGCCAAGAGACAGAGAGACTACCTGAAGGACTACTTCAACAATGAGGGAGCAGTGGCCTGGCAAGATGGCAGAATATGAATCTTGGTGTAGTAACCAGTCCTTTTCAGGACTAAAAAACAGTCCTTGTCAGGACTACCAAATATTCCAAAAACAATAAATGAGCTATGTTTTCTACAGACAAACCCCATGCCAAACATAACTAGTACTGACGCACAAACAGACAAACCCCATGCCAAACATAACTAGTACTGACGCACAAACAGACAAACCCCATGCCAAACATAACTAGTACTGACGCACAAACAGACAAACTCCATGCCAAACATAACTTGTTCAGACGCACAAACAGACAAACCCCAAGCCAAACAGAAGTCACCCAACTGACAAACAGACAAAACAAGTGCTAAACAATATTCTCCCAAACAGGACACAAACCCCAATGTAAATTGCAAAATAAAATAAATATTGCTTATATTATGAAAGCTACATACTCATTTCACTTAATTTGGGATTTATTTTGCAAATATATTGGAAACAGAAATGTTTTCCTAGAAATCTTAAAAATAAATTCTTCTACCCCACTTGACAAATATTTATTTCACATAAATACTGAACAGCTTTCAATAATGGGAGATAATGTTTGCAAAACGGTTTGTCAGTTTTTTGGTTTGGGTTTTGTTTGCTATTGGGTTTGTCAGTTTGTTGGTGGTTATGTTTGTCAGTAGGTTTGTCTGTTACTTGGGAGTTATGTTTGTCAGTGGGTTTGTCTGTCAGTTGGAGTTATGTTTGTCAGTGGGTTTGTCTGTCAGTTGGGAGTTATGTTTGTCAGTGGGTTTGTCTGTCAGTTGGGGGTTATGTTTGGTATTGGGTTTGTGTGTTTGTGGGTTGGTAAGTATGTCAAAATGCCTTTTAACTCTAGGGAAGGTGCAAGTGTTGGACTTTTCAATTGAAGATTTTAAAGTATCCCATGGATTTTAAGCTAAAAATGGGCTGATTATTGGCCATATTGGGAGTTTTTTTTAAATTTTTTTTTGTGGCCTTTTTTGTTATGTGTGGTACCATGGGTTATTTATTTCATGTTTGGCGTGGTGTAGGTGTTGGACTTTAATTTTTTTTTCTTGTGATAAGTATTTGTACTGAACTTCTTTTGTTTTGGGAGGGGAATGAGAGCAACTTGCAGCTGAATAATTGTTTTTGGAAGATTTGGTGGCCCTTAAAAGGGCCGGCAGGTCAAAGACCCGCCCTGACTGGATGGCTACTGAGGAGGCTGCTGCTGCTGTTGAGGCGGTGCTGAAGTGGTGATAGTAAAGAGCTGCTGCTGTGGTTGTTGCGGCTGTGGTTGCTCTACGATCTGTGTAGATGACAGATCAGGTAGCTGGCTTAAAATTCCACTCAGGTTATGTCTGCTCCCTTCGTCCTGTACAGTTAGGACAGATGTAGGGTTGCTGAAGCCAGTGGGGCTTGGTGTATAGTAGACAAAACTGCTGCCAGCTGCTGCTTGAGTGGAACTAGACGCCTGTTGAGTGGTTGGTGGCAGTATCCCGACCCTCTGCGACTCCGTGGTAATAGTGGCTGATCTTCTGGGCAATTGCTGACGTCTACGGTTGCTCTTGATACTTTTGATGTCTCTGAATATCTTGCCCTTTAATTCTTCAAATTCTTCTTGAGTCATTTTTTCGACCTCTGATGCCACATAGTCGAAGAAGGGCTGCCTGTCAGACTTCTGCTGCAGAAAACCTGTGATAAGTGTCCTTATCTGTTCAAAATGTTCCAGAATCTTGGAATCTGTTGTTGAAACGGGTGTAGATGAAATTATGGAATGACTCCTCTCCCTCAGGACACTTGACTCGAGGTGTTCTGTGTCAGTAGTTGACCCACGTGATTCGTCCTGCTTGCTGGTATTCAGACTAGCCTCGAACCCTGAACTTCTGTTGGCCCCCTTTCTTCTGATGTGGGTTTTAAGGAAACCCATCTGTTGGTAGACCCAGGACTATCTCTTGGTCATCTCCCTCGGGGCTTGGCCAGATTGGAGCTTAGACAGCTTGCCATAACGCGTTCGCTGGGACTCGAACCAACGTCTCACATCAAAGGGCTGTAGATGAAGTTCTGCAGCTATTTCTGCCCAGAGAGTCTCTCTTCTGGTCCTGTCATGGAACCTTGGGTGTTCCTTGTCATACAGTTCAGGGTGTTGCTTGACAAATTCCACAATGGAAACTTCCTGAGTGTCTGTAAAAGTGGCACACACCCTAGCTCGCTTGGCTGAAGAATGGGACTCCGGATCTTCTTCACACCTCTCTTCTTCCTCTGCTACAGCTTCCCCAATAGCTTGACTTTCCTCTACCTCCTCCTCCTCTCTTCCCTCAAACCTTTCCTCTGGAAGTTCTGGAACTTCAACTCTTTCCTCAACCTCGCCTTCCTTTTCCTTGTCATCCATCCTTTTCCTTCCTCTCTTCCCTCCTTTCTCTTTCCTCATACTCCAGTCGACAATAAAATAAAAAAACATGTAAAATGTGTCTCCTAACTGTGAAATTTGCCCTAAGCTCAAGTATATAAAATATAAAATAAAAACTGAAAACCCCTACAAAACAGTGACACACGTCTCTCAGTAGCCAAACAGTCAGTAACAATGAGAATGTGTGCGCGGTCGCTTATATAGTCCCAGACCTCAACATTGCCTCGTTTTAATTTCAGACGCGTGTGAAAGAGTCGGTTCTTAGTCGGTTGTTAGTCCCAGGCGTCCTGAGGCATCCTCAGGCCGCCCCAGACTGAAAATGTGTGGTCCCAGGCGTCCTGGGGAGGCCGGTTTGGATCGGTTAGGGTCGGTTACCCTTAGTCGGGGCTTAGTCCCAGACCTAGATTTTTGGGTCCCAGGACACTGCAGACGGTCTGAGGCTTCCGGGGACTAATGCAACTGACCCACTTTCTCCCGCATGAAATTCATACACATCATATTTGAGTCTGCGACTAAGAACCGGCCTCCTGGGACTAAACTATGGAGGTCTGGGACTAAGGGTCGCAGGCGGCCTGGGACAACAACTGACTCTGTAAATTTGGGTCTGAGGAGGCCTGAGGACGCCTGGGACTGGACACTTTGTTGAGGGCGGGAAATATGAATCGGTTGTAGTCGTGAGAAATATCAAACATGTTTGATTTTTCACACGGCCTCAACCGACCACAACCGACCCTTACAGAAAGTCTGGGACTGAGCAAATATTTGAAACCGACCCCCAAAATCCTTAGTCGGGAGCCTTAGTCGTGTGGTGGAACACCCACATTAACTGAAATAGCAAGGTAAACATATCATCACCGTTCATATCATTAGTATCAGCTTCTGCATTAGAGTGTGAATCTTTTTTTTTTGTTATTACAGATGTATTGATTTTTGTTATTACAGATGTATTGATTTCAGACACTTCTTTATTGGATTCAACTTGAAAAATCATTTTTTATCATCAAGAAAATATACATATAACTTCTTTCTCCACATGCATTTTCTTTTTCTAAGTCTTAATGATCTGGAGCATTTTTTGTGCATCAACATAACTGACGTTGGTTCATCCTCTGTGCTTCTCTTTCTGTTTCACATGACCTTTGCCACATTCACAGATCTGAGGGACATTGGAAACAAGGTGTTCTGGGTGGCAAGACATTGTAACAGTTTTGTCGTGGAAATTAAAATAGATATGAAGTAACTGGCCAGTACATTTGTATGTATCATATATTCTTGGATGATACCCAAAATTAAATACTTAAGTGTATGTTCTGGAAATGCTATAATAACATTACATGTAGACTGAACTGAGATATCAAATATACTTTCCACCAATTAATATTAGGCATATCTTACATTCGAATTATTCAGCACATGTTCTGAGGCCACAGTGTTATTACCTACTGAAATGTATAACACTTTTTTCACACAATTACATACATTTGTAAAACACTATTAAGCATTGGAATATTTGTAATAATATGTAACTTCCCCAGTTATGATGCAAAATTGAATAAAGCAAATGCAAACAAGCAGTAGCTAAGGTTAATAATGGTTTAGTATCTAAGGTTTCGTATCTAATCACAGGCTGACTCTGAACCAGTTTCCATATGACACCGGCTGTTGAATAGAGTGTAAAACTTTGACCAAGTGCCAGCCAATCACTTTATTTTATTAATATGTCTCTCAATTTTGATGATATATACATTAACAACTCTAGGTGTATTTTATCATTGTTTTATTGTTCCCTTCCGTTTTATTCATACAGTACAATCAGTGTGAGCTTTTATTTGTATGTGTACATTTGTATGGCTTTATGTCTGTATGGTTTAATTAAGATACAGAAAACTTCTGAAGAGGTACTTTTTGGAATTACAATTTTTATAACACATCAAAATATTCATGGTCTATGAAATGACAAGCAGTTTAAGTAATAACATCATAACCAAAATATATCAAAACCTTTTCTGAAATTAATTAACTAAAAACTGTATATAAAATGAAATATGTAACATAAACTTCATAATATAGCCCTTAAAACCAGCATACTGCAATGGTTTACTGAATAAAGACAAATAGATTCTGACTAACTAAACAAACAAGTGCCTAAAATTTACATGTTTGGGACAAATATATATACATTATATATACCGTTTAGCTTTAAAAAGTAGCATATATTTCAAACTTTACTGTTGGACATTATAATCAAATAACAATGTAACTATTTACATGTACAATAAAAGCTTTACATATTTTGTAAATGTATTTACAGATATTTACTACGTTGGGAACGCTATCTAGAGGTGTTTTTTTCATCCAAATTCATAATATTTACTTTATCATTTTACCAAAGAGACACTGCAACAACAATGTGTTTCATGAGGCATCCAAAATTAATTTTTTTTCAATGAACTCTGCAGTTGATGCGGGTGTTACACTGGAGCAGACCAGTCGGTAACTGTGTATTTTTGGAGTTGGGACCAATGTTTACATAGTCTGTTACAGTTTGTTGTAGTTTCCAGGCTTGTAGGGAAGGGTCAACTGTTTTATACCCTTGTGAGAGACAATAAGTACATCCACCTAGCAACAAGCATGTTGGTTAACTTAAAGTTCCGTTGATTATAATTCCTGCCTTGTCGGTTAATACAATAGGCCTGTCTGTATCATGCATCCGGCTTGTCCCATATATGGTTATCCAGACTGTATATGATAACCTACAGACTGTGCAGGGAAATATTCCGTTCAGTCGGAAACTTTAGCTGGCCTGTATGTAAATGTTCTCAACAGGCCTGTAACGTTTCCAGGTCAGTTGGGAACTTTTAAGGTCTGAGTCCTAGAGTTGGGAACTTTTTTGATCGATGAGCCATGAGGTGAAACAGACAAGCCATGAACAATAACTGACAGGCCTTTTTCAGTAACAGACAAGCCAGGAACTGTAACCGACATGCCCACAACATTTTTGTGTCTCACGGCCTGCTTCAAAATCTGTGGCTATAAAAGGGCGAGTCCGCAAGCACACTTCATTCATTAGGGTTTTAACTCTGATGATACAGAGGGTGTGCAGCATTTACTTTCAAGTTTTTCCTTTTTTTCCAAATAAGCTTAACTTTTGAGATAGGTTGGACTGGCTGGGAGTGAAACTTGTTCTCTGAGGTTTTACCTAGGTTAAGTTTCTGTTTTTTAACAAGCTGCAATTATACATATAATTTGCCAGCATCCAAGGGGCAGAGGGAGAAAGGTTGAAGTGCCTACTGATACTCAACCAAAGTTTGAGTTAGGAGACACTTCTGAGGATATAGAGAGAAGAATAGGAGAAAGGGGAGAGAGAGAGAGACAGGAACAGGAGAGAGAGGGGGGTTGGAAAGAGAGGGGACAAAAAGAACCGAGCAGATGGAAGAGAGTAAGGAAAGGACAGAGAAGTGACCTCAAAGAGACACTTTTGTAGAATCAACTAAATCCAGGCAGAAGAAAGGGCAAATGAAGTCTATTTTCCTGAGTGATTCTGATGAAGAGGCCATTGTTAAGTTTGTGAAGCAACATGAAGAGCTGTATGGCAAGACAAAAGTCAAACACCAGCAGAGGAAGGAGGAACTCTGGAAAGGCTTGCAGCCTCCAGGAATTTATCTGTCAACACTGTGAAGAATTCAAGACTCAATGTACCAGATGTGGCACGCTTAGCCACAAGAAGTCAGGACAGGCTGCAGTGAAGAGCACTGAAAGGCAGACCTGGTTGTGAGATAGTTATAGCTTTCTAGGAGGTCACATCAGAAGGAAGGGACTTTCTAAATTTTCCACGTTTAAGTCACCACTAAGACTGTTGGGGGCCACAGCCAAAGCTTCAGCTTCAGACACTTCACAAGAGACTGAATCTGAGATGGAAGTTTCCACACAGGCCACTGCAGGGCGTGAATACATCCTCACGGTTCCAGATACTCAACAAGTTTCTACACCGGCTGTGCAGACAAGTCAGACAACAGCACCACAACCTCCAACAGTGATTGCAAAAGTCACAGAGGTCATCATTAGCGTCATCACAGCCTGCATCTTTTCTTGTTGTGGATGACCAGCAGCCTAGGCCTTCCAGACAACTGATGTTTGCATTAAGCCCAACAAAGACTTTTAACCTGCCATCAGTTGCCTCCAGACAAATTGAAGACAGACAACGCAACACTTCTGGATTATCAAGTCTTTTTGGTATTCCATCCGTACTAAAAAAATTCAAACACACATAGCACCAAAAAAAAATAAACTTTGAAGGAATGTGTCGATGGACTGACAAACAGAGAAACAAACTACACATACTAATCACTGAGTAAGTCGACAAACATGTTTGATAGAGTGCCTGACAGACTGACAATCACATACACTTGACTGATGATTCCACACTAACAGAGTGACTTTGTTCACAGTTAATTAAACTTTTGGGGTTTAATTGTTACATCATGTTTTATAACATATCTATGAAACAAAAGATTTATTTCCATGTGAAATTGCTTTAAAATTATAAAAGAAAAAATTTTGCTTGCATGAAAAACAAGACAAACTTACAAATCTGAAATTCAAAATAAATATGTTAGGAGTTTGTGCTTTGACAGTAGATGTCTTAGACAAAGACTAACCCTAACCCTAATCCACCTTTTAATTCTAGTTTCCCAACTTTGTCTCCTTCCCTCTCAGTCTCACCCAAAACCCTGGAACACTGACCTCGAACACCCCTTGACTCTCCTTATTAGACATGATTTTTGTAAACTAGCACACTGAGTTCCCCTCGGTGGGGAAGACATTGCGCCTGCAAAGCAGTAGATTAGATTAGATTAGAATATAGGCTAAAATGGGGGTGAGTTTTGGTAAAATTGTCTTGGGATGTGGTTGAGATTAGGTAGGGATTTGGTTTGATATTTGTGCAACACCATTAAAATAAAACTTCTTGGAATATTTGGGTAGACCTAAACTGATAGATAAAAGCTTGTGCTCTTCCCAAGTCTTCTTAGATCATTTCCTCCTGCCCAGTCAGGGCTCCTATGTTATTGAAATAATCTTTGGCCTCCCTCAATGGGTTTATGAAATTATCCCTGATACCAAACCCTGTTACACTGTATTGCTGATGAGCTTTAGGGCAACTGGTGGCCCACCCTTGCCATTTCAAATAAAAAAAATAAATTTTACTTACAGTCTTCTAGCCAAGACTGTAACTGTGGAAGGAAATCACTAACTTTGATGTAAAACGACATTTTACTGAAAAGAAAACAGAAACCAATTTTGATAATAGACGACTGCTGTGTGTATACAATAAAAACGAGAAAAAAAACATGAATATCTTTAGAACATGGTTCTGTTTTTTTCATTTTTGTACATATTATGTAATATAATTGCTGTATTATTTAAGTACATGTGTACATGGTTCTGTTTTTTTTCATTTTTGTACATATTATGTAATATAATTGCTGTATTATTTAAGTACATGTGTACTTTTATATACGAATAAAGAATAAATAATAAAATAATACACATTTGTTAATTTGGTATCTGTAAAATAAAAATAAAATTATAAAAAAAATTATGATAAAAAGATTTATTTTCTGAAATATCACTCATATACATGTTATTCTGAGACAAGATCCAGTAAAAGTGGAAACTTCAAACCAAGTCAGCCAAATATTACCAGTCAGTTAAGATCTTTTCAGATTTCTGTTTTTACGAGGTTTATGCGAACTCAGTCTGAGAGTTTTATTAAAAGCCAAGAGAGACAAAGACCCAATTCTTGTGAAAATTTATATATTTGAACGAAACCCCAGATTAGAAGGCTCCAGACTTGCCAATCGGGCCTCAGGTTATAAACAGTTAATACATTTGAAAAATGCAAACTACTCAAGCCAAATTTCAAATCTGGAGCAGGAGTATTGGATAAGAACCATGATATAGAATCTGGCTTCAGAAAAGCAAATTAAATATGTAAAATGACAGGCGGTCTTTGTGCAATATTATTGGTCATCTGGAGTGATGATTTCCCAGTCAATGCGTTTGAAAAATGTACCACAGAAGCAGATCTGGTGGCATAGACGGTGCATACCCCCATCCTGTCCCTCTATATCTGTTTCATGTCTCCCCCAATAGAGTAATATACCTGCTCAGTGACAAACTGACACAGTCAGGGCGTTAGACTCTTCTGTTTCAGCCAGTGTAAAGCATTTGATCAGCCTTTCCATTTATAAAAAATATTGTAAGAATATCCCAAATAAATCATTATGTAGAGGAAATAATCAAATAGAGATGTGATAAAGAGGTGCAATGACAAGCGCAATCCGGGGGAAAAGTCTGATTCCGAGTTTTATATTCTTCCCTCTTGTGTGTGTACCAAGTTAGTTCTAGTGTTAAAAAAACTTTACTTCCTTTATATTTCACTTACAAGTAAACTGGGGTAACTTCAAAATTTGTCATCTGGGAGTGAAACTTAAAAATTAAAATTTTTTTTAATTTTTTAAGATGATGGACTTATGATTTTACTTATGATTTATATGTTAATGCATTAACCAGATTTTACAAATAAACTGGACATAATCATCTGAACCAAGTTTGAGGGGGTTCGTTGGTGTAGTGGTTAGAGTTCTCGCCTCCAACCTCTGAGGCCGCCGGTTCAAATCTCAGGCTGGGCGCTTCATGTTGGAAAGTTGGTAGTTACTTACCGATGCCCGGTGGTTTACAATACAGTATGCACTGGTTTCCTGCACCTGTAAACTACCCGTCGCAATATGACCCTGGCTGTTGAACGTGACGTAAAACAACAAATAAACAAATCTTAACCAACTTATTAGCTGTAGACAAGCTTATGCTTGTTTCAAATCCTAATGAAGGATGGTCAACCTGTAACTTATATCCTGCATCAATACATACACATTTGTATAGAGCAAGGCTGTCAGTGACTGTATGGAGAATAACTGTTTATATTTTTGAGAGCCCAAATGTTTGACTTATATATAATACACATGTAAATTGAGTGAAAATCATTTTTGTGTGAGTTCATCAACAGTGTATTTTGTTATATTTATATGAACTGGACCAAAAAAATGGTGTACACATATGTATGAGGCCTGAGGGAAAGGCATTGAGACAGATGCTGGTAAAACTGGACATTCTGATGCTGCAAGTAGTGGTGAGTAGCTGGCAGCCATAAAGGAACTGGGCTCCAAGTTAAAAATATGGAGCAAGGGCTAGCAAAGGACATCATACTACCCCATAAACACATATTAGAGAAAACAGAAGGATCCAGAAGCAGGTAGACAGGAGGAGATGAAATTGGCTTATGACGGGGAATTAACCGGCAAGTTGAAAAGCCAAAGGGGGGATGCTCAAGAGGTTATTGTCAAAAGTGTAAAGTTGGCTGGCAACAGGACTATGTGTTGTCTGATTACGCAAAGATTAGACCACCTTATGATTCGCTCTCAGTTTTTCAATGGATGACTGTCTTTGGAAGAAATATCCAGGAGGAGTCAAATCTTGAGGAAAAAAAACAAATGTTTTGAGTGATCTCTTCCAAAGCCTATGACGCTGTCCTCCTGTGTAGGATGGAGGAAAGTGAAGTTAATAGGTCTGATTGTCACAAGATTAATCAAACAAAGCAAGCTCAGAAAGTGAGCATCAATAACAATGGTACCAGTAACAATGGAAAACGCAGGCCTCTAATTTTAAGTACTTTCAGTGTATTTAGTCAAAAAGATTATGTGTCAGTTGAAGAAATACAAACTTGTGCAGTCAGTGTAATGGTGCACATGTATGCATCTGAATGTCTGAAAATAAACTTAAAATAAACCCTGATAACACAGATTTCATAGCTTTTGGTGCCAGATACAAATGACTCAGTGACTCATCGTTTCAGGAGGTTTCTTTTAATTGATACATCAGTGGTGATTGCAATTCTCTATTTTGTAGTTTGTCATCCCGTAATACTACCAGGCTCCAATAAGTTCAAAATGCTCTTGCACAATTTGTCACCGGTGCTTCTAAGTTCACTCACATCAAATCCAGCTTGAAGACACTTCATTGGCTACCTATCAGACAATGAATTATCTTTAAAACCCTAGTTCTTGTGTACAAACACCTCACTACTGGCCAGCTTAAGCATTTTGCACCATATCGCTCCTTGTACAAATCTGCTGTGAACACATGACGCTCAAATCCAAAAAAAATGTGTTCCTCCAGGTTCCAAATTATTGTTCTTCCAGCCATAAATCAATCAATCAATCAATCAGTTGTCCAAGTGCTTAATCTCCGTATCAACGGATTCTAAGGCACACCATCCAGTTCGTAAGGCATAACTCATAAGACATTAGACAAGTTCCAAGTCGTTCCCAGAGAGGCGATCCGGTGTTCCGGTGTTATTGTTCTTCCAGCCATAAATCAAAGGTCCACTTCAACAAAAGTTTCTCATATGATGCCCCAAAGTCATGGAATGATCTTCCACATGATATACTCAGTGCTCCAAATCTCTCACATTTCAAAAGTCGACTAAAAACCTAATTATTTCAGAAATCATTTCCACCTTAGTTTCTAACTACCAAGAACCGAATTGCCTTCCTGGGTGCGACTTGGAATTTGTCTAATATCTTGATGATTTATGCCTAACAAACTGGATGGTGTGCCTTAAAATCCATAGATTAAGCACCTGGACAACTGATTGATTGATTTATTCAAAGATTGTAAATTTCAAAAAGGTAAGAATTCCAAAAAAGACAAATAAGACACTCTGGTAATGTAGTATCAGTTGTTGCAGGTCAAAATTAGATAGTCAGGCAATTAATACAAAACTAGATTTGTATATAGTTCTCAAGGCTAGTATATTAGAAGCTAGAGATTAGAAAATCTTGTTAACAACATTTTCTTAACCGAACAGAATCCCTTAAGGTGTCATATGATAGGTCTGTAAATGTATATACAAGGGCTAATCAAAACAAGTTTGCCACATATAAATAAAACAAGTTTGACAAATTAACAAGTACACATAATGCTTGGTGTGAAAGAGACACCTAATCAATAGCAAGGTGTGAAACCCTCCATTATGTTTGCCCCTCTTTGTACTGATAGCTCTATGTCAGGTTTGTCTATGAATTATGCTGAACTCAAAGACAATGGAGGTGTCAGTGCAGAGCAAAGGTGTTCAATTTTATAGTGGTGACAATGCTATTGAAATCATTTCAAAAGCCAATCAATACAGGAAACTAGGTAATATTGTTAAAGCGAAGTGTGTTATAAACCCCACTGTCACAATGTGACAATGATACGAGTGAGCAGGTATGCAAAACGCAGACTGATAAACCATCTAAAAGTGTGCAGGACTGAGTGCATACTTCGCAAACCTTATGCAAAGTATGTTACTCTGTTTAGGAACCACTGATCTGCTTACAGGGCATTAACTGAATGATCCACGCTTGTGACAGTTCTGATGCTCCCTGAAAATTTCATAATGTTTCGTATGGTAGTTTTGGAGTTATGGTGTAAATAAGCAAACTTATAAACAAACAAATAAACAGACTGAGTAACAAAATAAATGCAAAAATAATTGAATGCTCAATTAGGTTTGGCTTTGATCTAGGGCTCTGTAAAAATTAAACATGACAAAATGGAGGCAGCTAGGGATATTCAAATATCAAAATTTCAATTATGGAGAATGCAGACAGATGGCTAAACATTGGATTTCATACCAATCAACCCCTTTAAGGGTAATCATAACTTGTAGGCTAATGGTACCATTTTTATCTCACATGAGAGCTCAATCATCAAGCAAAAATAATTTTGGATAATCAGTTGAATATACCAGTATGGAAAAATATCTCGTCAATGATTGATTCAGTTAATGCTGGGGTTGTCCCTGGTGTTTTCATGAGTACTATCCAATGGTTGATGACATAGTAATTAGAGTGACATATACAGGAAAAATGATCAAGTTCTATAAGGTGGATATCAGCATATAAAACTGGACCTCTATTACTACAACAAATTATGTCTAAAATGGCAGGAGTTTTATTTTGATATTTGTTTTCCTTTTGGATTCAGGAACGGGTGTACAATTTCAGTGATTCCATACACTTTATTATGCACCAGAAAGACCATGAAATAATACATTATATAGATGGTCTTATAGGTTTTGGTCTGCCCAATCAAATTCATAAATCTTTCCAAGATCTGGGGGTGACTTGCTCATGGAACTAGGTTTTGTTATAATCACTACAATAATGGTCTTGTCTGGGAGTAGATATTAATACAGTCCAAAGCTCTATATCTGTTCCGGCTAACCTAAAAAATGATGCATTATGCCAGCACAAGGCTTATAAAACACATTGTTCAAAAATAAGTTAAGTTTCTGCTGTTCCTTCATATCAAATTAGATTCCGATTTTAAAAAGATCTAGCCTGATTCCTAGAGGTTTTCGCAACTTGTGCATATTTTACTGAGAGATGCTAAATATTTGGTGGCTACAAAAACATCAGCTCCTGCTTAGTGTGGTAGGTAAATTACAGTGTGACAGACACTAAGGCAGTTGTTGCTGATCTAAAAAATTCGGGAAGACAAGAGATCAAGTCCTAGCAACCATAACTAAAAACATCAAATATGGCTGCCAGGCATTACATTGAAACATAAGTCATTCATAGGCTTCCTGGACCCGTCGCAATATGACCCTGGCTGTTGAACGTGACATAAAACAACAAATAAATAAATAGGCTTCCTGTACTCAGTACTCTAGCCTCAAATCAGAAAATGTTCCTCGTTTTGTAAGCTTTTGTGTCTCTGTCAATGTATGCCTCAATAATTTGTCTGCGGGCTTAGTTCTATTGTTCATGGAATTCCTTGTCTGGAATGGCACCTAATATGCATTCTTAGTTACTCTTATGTCAGGTATATAGTCCTTGTTAGCCTTTGGTTCAATTCAAACCACCACTTTTCACTATCCCCTGATCAAGCCTTTATGAAATCAGTGCAGATCAACAGAGCTTTATCTGTAATTAGAATAGCAATGATTAATGTCCCTTTGTTGCGAGATATTGTTAGAATTTGTGACTCAATGTACAGTGTATATGTGTCAGATAAGGTTTAAAATTTCTGGTTAAGTGGTCTTAAACCATGCAATCTCATGGTTCTATAAAGTTTATTAAATTATCCTTCCTGAGTCTCTCAGCTTTATGCCCTGTTGCTGCAAAGAATGTATTAAAAATTTTCTCTGGCATCTCAGATTCCACTCAAGATGAAGTCAGGTACAGTATGGGTTCCTCTTATTGATTCAAAAATTAGGCGTAATTTTGGTATCATTCTCACCAGGCTGGGATTGCAATCCCAAGGGTACTACTCCTTTCACTCCTTCCCACATTCAGGTGTCTCTTTCGTATTAAACAATGATGTCAAAATTCAAGATATTCAGGCCCATGTCACCCGGACATCGGATTATATCTGAAGATATCTGGTTCAAAATGAGGCAGTTTCTGCTTAGGTCAAATCGTTCTTCCAAAGGACCTTAGGGCTAGTCCTCTTATCGTTATTCATTTGACATTTTAGTCAGTATTTCCCCCTTTTGTAATAACTTACTTATCAGGGCGACCTACTTACTCGTGTACTTAAAGTCGATGTTTGGGATTAACTTTAAACCAGAATTGTAATGGCTAAGCCGTTAACTTAATTATGAACACCAACTGTAATTGTTTATGCATTGGTGAGCAATTCTATGTAATCTGATGCATACTGATCTCTCATATTTATGCTCACTTCAAACTGCTTATCTAACATTGCTAGTTCTGTGGTAAATGTACTTTATGGTAACCCTATATTGGCTCATGCTGTAATTTCAATTGTAATGTAATGTAATTAAATATAATGTTTATGTTTTTCTATCATTTTAGCTGAAATGAAAGAAAAAGAGTTTCTGTTGAATTGGGTAAATAAATACTTCAATATATGGTCATAATCATAGAGAAGAACAATTGCCCAATAGAATAGAATAGAACAGAATAGAATAGAAACATTTATATGGCGAAAAATTGACTCTTGATGTGTTTAATCAACATATTCATTAAATATTAGTTTTGATATTCCATTTTACATAATAATTAAATCATAATAAATATGGACTATACAGATATACAGTGGATTACCTTTAAATAATGCTTTAACAAAAAGCAAGGAAATGAGTTACCCATACTCACCACTCCTAAACCTTATTTGTAAAAATAATAGTCCACCCCCTACATAATTTTATTAAATCAATATTAAAATTATAGACAGGTTAAAACAATATTTATACTGTAATATTGAAAATTAACCTATACCTGGTCCCAACCCCCAAAAACCATACCTATAAGGTTAACTTTGGTACTCAACACTGAACGTGTAACCACAGGTTCAGAACCGGTTCAATACAGGTTCAGAGCCGGTTCAAATGGTGGTTCAACTCCAGAACCCCAAAAGTACTTCAGGGAGTCCAGATGAAGATAAATCATAGCCTCTGATGAGACTGAGTTTTGAAAGAAGCAGCCGAAATACAATTAACACAAAGTTGATTATATAAGGCAAATTATATTTTATTGTACCTGGTCTGAGCATAAACAGGAAGTAGTTTGTTCTGTTTTACACTATGAGTGCTCCCTTCAGCAACTGTTACCCTAGACCGATTTTTGTGATGCAATGTCATGTGTCAATGTCACCAGTGAGCCCAGTAGTGGTTATGACACACCCATCCCAACATCTAGATGTATGAGCACAAAGCCCCAGTACAAAAAGATGGAATAATAACCCCAGTATCTCACCACTTTCAAGGTGAAGGGCATAACCACAAATATGATATTCTCTGTGCTAGAATGGAGTACACCAAAGTTTGAGCTAACCAATACAGTCAGGCGCACAAGGCTTGAACTGGTTTGGATATTCAAACTACACCCCCTGGCACCAATTGGCATCAACCAATTTGTTTGATTCTTATAGGCATTATCCAGACTACCCAGCACTCAGTAGTCTACCCCTCTCTTGTCTTTCTGTAAGTCACACATCCATATTTTATCGATTATCATTATCCATGGTTAAATTTTGTGGCAGTCAGATTATGTTAAAACTTTTCAAGCTTTATCCAAAATTATATTTTCCCATAAAGGAAAACCAGTGGTACACATGGTGAAACAATGTTGATTGTGTGTTGAAATAAAAAACAACCATAGAACTAATTTAGTGAAAGCTACATATGGTATGCACACCAAAGGAAACATTGCAAAGATTGTCTAGGTTGATCATATGGTACAAGGTGTTAAATTATTGAATTAATGAATTGGTTTTAATTTACAGGGTTTTATAATAGATTATTGCCTCGTGGTGCTTCCATTATGTAAACTTAATGACTCTTTGGCCCTTTGGGCCTCAGGCCATTAAGTTTTTTTTTATAATAATGGAGTGCCACTTGGCCATTATGTATGTAATAATGGCTTATTCTTTCATATATATCTATATATTGCTGACAGTGTGACATCTAGACCTTACTCACTAGCAAATAAACTTCTTGTATGAAACAAGTGGGCTCGGTGGTGTAGTGGTTAGAGTTTTCCCCTCCAACCTCTGACGCCACCGGTTCGAATCTCGGGCCAGGTGCTTCATGTTGGAAAGTTGGTAGTTACTTGCCGATGCCCGGTGGTTTACAGTGCAGTATGCACTGGTTTCCTCCACCTGTAAACTACATATGACCCTGGCTGTTGAACACGACGTAAAACAACAAATAAAATCTTGTATGAAACAATAACATATGTCATGATTAAATTTACTATGAAAGTAGACTGAAACTAAAAGTGAAGCAGTCTGATACTTGAATGAACATTGTTCGTCTTAATATGACACCTTCTGTGGAATATGTGAATGTGTATTATATTTAAGTTAAGCCAAAATGTTAATTCTGTGACCAAGGACTATGAAAAATTAAAATATGGGTCTGGTCCAACTTAGATTCCATTAAATTTTGGAATTGACCCAGATCACCAGCTGAACACAAAAATACCAAAGAACTGTGTTTTCCCCATTTACTTATTATTGAACAGATAATCTTACCTTTTGAACTATACATCTAATTCACTCATCAGAAATCACATTCATACAATCTAATCTCCACTAATCATAAACTTTTATCTTATTTAATAACGTGAGAGAGAGAGAGATAACGTTCTGATATTCTGAATTCTCCAGGTCCTCAAATCTAAGGCATAACCTGAAGTGAAAAATTAAATGGCTGCTTGCGAATGCCCAGTGATTTTCAGCACAGAATGTAGACCAGCACATTTTCCTCCCTCCCATAACCACCCATTGTGGTATAACCCTTTACAATGTGTTCCAAAATGATATAGAGTTAAAATTATTTTAGGTTTTTATGGAAATTTTTAATGAAAGTTCTATCAATTTATGTAATAAAAGAGCAAAATTTAAAAGGGAAACTCCCAAATGTCCCGATATTTAAGTTTTATATTTTCATACTGGGTACACTGATTCAAAATCTGCCGACCTTGTGACCAACAACCAACGTCGGTCCAACGGCGGAATGCTATCTGGGGTAGTATAACAAGCTGTAAACCCCTAACAGACAAGCCATGTCACAAACGGACAAGTCTTAAAGACAAACAGACAAGCCTGGACCACGTCCACAATCCATCACAACAAGACTGATTGATTTGGAGGGGTTGGTATCCGAAGTGGACATCCATAATCAGGATCCATATCACACTATATAAACCCCTCACCACATGTAAAAAGCCACTCATTCAGCGCTGCAAAGATGACAGCTATACATCAAGATGAACTGTTTGAGAAGTTGAGGGTTCTTTGTTTTTACTGGGTTGAATATGTTAGTATTCATCATGATTTCCAGACAAAGAAGACAACAGAACACAGCACTTGCCTAGCCAGCACCACCACCACACCCCAGTCCCCACCACATAGAAGAAGGAAGTTACAGAGTCCCTGTCTTATGTCCTGGATACTTCAAAGAGAGGATGCTACAGAACACTCTTGGAAACACGCTAAAAACAATTGACATATCAGGTTAACGGAATTTTATCCTGATGCCACCTGCCTTTTTTATTTAATTGAAGAAAGAATTTACCACTACCTCAGGAAGTCACTGACAAATTTCAGGAAGCCACTAGAAGTTGGTTTGAAACTGGCAGTTACACTGAAGCACTTATTCACAAGAGAAAACAACACTTCACTGTAGTACCATTGGCAGAACTACAATTTGAAAATTTGTTCCCAAGGTGTACCAAGCCATCCTTGAAGAATTTCTACACTACAAACCTACACTACTTCCTGTTGAGTGAAGATGTCTTTGCCCTCATCCCTTGGCTGGTCAAGCCCTACAGCAGAAGACAACTGATCATGTCTGAGAGAATAGCCAATTACAGGATATCTAGGGACAGGAGGTGATCAAGAATGCTTTTGAAATATTAGTGAGAAGGTCCAGTGTTAACATGTGTGGTACTACATAAGATGCTGGGAAGACATCAGGGTAGAGCAGACAAGACACCCACCCCAGCGGAAGACATATAACCCCCACAGGCTGACCACGCAGAGCAGGGACAGAATGTGATTTTTAGAAACCCATTGAGGGAGGCCAAACAGCAACGAGACCTACTGAAAGATTACTTCAGTAACCTATGGGCACTGGCTGGGTAGGACAGGATTTAAGAAGACAAGAAAACAAGCTGTCATTTATCAGTCCTTTTAGGACTACCCAAATATTCCAAGAACTTTTATTGTAATTATTATTATTATGTGTTTATACTCAGCGCAATATCTCCATATACAACAGGACTCAAAGTGCTATTTAATGATGTTACACAAATATTAAACAGAATTCAAACCAGTCTTAGTCCAATACAATTTTAACCAAATTTTACCCCATTTTTAACCTATATCCTAAACAGTGTTACACCTGAAATTAATCAGAAACATATAAAGTTTTTTACCCAAGTCCTCAAATACCAAAGTTCAAACTCTACACACACATTTATTTAGAATTTTATATTGAAAATTTTATTTTCAACCAGCAATTTTTGTTTTAATATTTTAGAATAAATTTAAACCTTAAATAAATATTTCATTTTACTATAAATTTAAAAAAGAATTATTGTATGGCAATTACAACCTCAAAAGCTTGAAGTGTCGGTTAACTGGGGAAAAAATAAGTCAATCAGTCACAAGTCAATCTATCAGTCACATCCTGCAATGTCTTTGTCAAGTAACTTGTTGGTTTGTGACACTGTCTGTTTGTCTGTAAGTCCATCCAAACATTCATTCCAAGTTAAAAGTTTATAAAATTACTTTTGTGTGTTTGAATTTTTAAGCGTGAGTCTCGGTAGACCTCGCGATTTTAGGAATCACTTTTTTTCTTTTGTCTCCGGACTTTCATCAGCTGTGGTGCAGCATGATGAGTATTTGTCTGCTCTGAAGTTAAGTGGCAATGGCCTATGCTAGTATTTGGATGGGTGACCGTCTGAGTTCTAGACCCGCTGTGGAATGTGTCTGAGTTTGAATTTCTTTGTGTCACCAGACTTTCGTAAATTCTAGTGCACTACTCATGTCTTGCCTTTTGGCCTTGTTTTCAATTTGTGTCAAACATTCACTCACACAATTTTTGTTATGTATTTGGCTGAAGTGTAACCGTTGGGCAGTGTATTTTTTTTGTTTTTGGGAAAAACAAGTAGCTCAACAATTGTTTTGCAAAGATTCGGGTGGCCCTGAGAAGGGCCCTTTTGGTGTGACTTAATGCAGGCTAATCTGCTGCTTTGTATTGACTCTGCTGGATGGACTGGCTGGGAAGTCTTGCTTGTTCTTGCTGAGTGGTAGTTGGCACAGGTGATGGTGCTGGTTGAAGTTGAGAGAGTGAAAATGGTTGTGGTGTGTCAATCTGCTGTTACTGCAGCATGGATGGAATACTTCTAAAAAGACTTGATAATCAAGAAGTGTTGTGCCGACTGTCTTCCGTTGTCCGGAGGTGACTGAATGCGGCTTAGAAGTCTTTGTTGGGCTCAAAACAAACACCATTTGTTTGGAAGGCCCAGACTGCTGGTCATCCACAATAAACAAGCTGCAAGCTGTCATGACGCTGATGCTCACTTCTGTGGTTAAACTTTCGCAGTCACTTTTGGAAGTTGTGGTGCTGCTATCTGACATGGCTGCACAGCTGGTGTGGAAACTTGTTGAGTATCCAGAATTGTGAGGATGTACTCACATCCTATGGTGGCCTTTGTGACCTCTGGTAGTTGAAAAGTTGTAACTTGAGCCTGTTGAATTGTTGTGACCTGTTTCTTGTGTTCTTCAGCCTGTATAGTATTCCACAAAGAAGTTTCACTACCTCATTCCTGGAAGTCAAAATGTCTCTCCTCCAGGTGTTCAATCTCAGGGTACAGATGGTTGCAGAATGTCTTGGATTTGGAGTAGAATCCTGACGTGCACCCAAGAAACTAGAAATCATTGGCCTTATCTGCTGGAATTGACCTAAAACTGAATCTTCAGCAGCGGTGATGGTGACTGCAGCTGGTCAGTGTGAAGGGCTTGTGATTGATGGTTGATGAGTAACATGTGATAGCATGCTGATTTTCATTTTAGTTTCAGTCTCTCATGTAGTGTCTGGAACTGATCCTCTAGCCCCCGAAGGCCTCACCGGTGACTTAAAGGAGGAAGACTTAGACACTCCCTTCTGATTTGACCTTGTAGAAAACTAAAACTTCGCACAACCAGGTCTGTCATTCAGTGCTCTTCACTGCAGCTTCTCCTGACTTCATGTGGGTTGGCTTGCTATATCTGGCACGTTGAATCACATTTAGTCTGGAATCACTTCTTGACAGATAAATTCCTTGAGGCTGCTAGTCTTTCCCAGAGTCCTTCCTTCCTCTGCTTGTCTTTTAATTTTGCGTGAGTCTTATCGTAGGGTTCTGTATTCTGCTTGACAAACTCCACAAAGGCCTCTTCATCAGGATCACTCAGGAAAATAGACTTCATTTGCCCCTTCTTCTGCCTGGAGTAAGTTGATCCTACATCAGTGTCTGTGTCTGTTTGAGGTCGCTTTCTGTTCTTTTCTCAGTCTCTTCCATCTGCTTGGTCCTTTCTGCCCTCTCACTTTCTGTCCTCAACCTCTCTCTGTCCCTCTCCTCCTGCTCCTTTCTCTCCCTCTTCTCTCTCTCTTCCTTCTCTCTTCTTCTTCTCTCTATATCCTCAGTAGTATCTACTAACTCAAACTGTGGTTGAGAATCTGTTGGTACTTCAAACTTTCTCCTTTTACCCCTTCGCATGCTGTCAAATTATGTGTACAATCGCGGCTGGTTAAAAAAATAAACTGCCAGCCAGTCCAGCCTATCTCAAAAACCCAAATGAATGAAGTGCATCTGCCAACTCGCCCTTTTACAGCCACAGATTTTGCAACCGATAGGCCGTAAGACTCAAAAATGTTGCAGGATTGTTGGTTACAGTTCCCAGCTTGTCTGTTACTGTAACAAGCCTATCGGCTACTGCTTCCACCTTGCCTGCTTCATTTCAGGGCTTTTCTCTGGGACGTTTACAGACGGGCCGGCTAAAGTTATCGGCTGTATGGTTATTTTTCCCACACAGTCTGTTTGTCATCACATAGAATCTGGGTCACCATATTTGGAACAAGCCGGATGCATGATATAGTCAGGCCTGGTGTTATAACCAACAAGGTGGGAAGTGTAACCGACAGGCCGTTAACTTAACCGACAGGCCTGTTGCTATGTGGATGTAGTTAGGGTCCGCTACAAGGGTCGGAAACAGTTGTAGAAATATCCAACATGTTTGATATTTCACCGACTTTTCCCGAGAAGTCTGGAAACTACAACCAACTGTAGCAGACTATGTAAACATTGGTCCCGACTCCAAAAAAAGACATACCAGTGGCAGATCTGGGGGGGTGTGGAGGGCGCACGACCCCCCTTTCAGAGTTTGAAACTTTAGTCATGGGCCTTTCTGTCTCTGTCTACACCCCCTCCAACCCCCCAACCCCCACCCCAAGATCTGTGTTTACTAGGGTAATATACCTGTTTAGAGTGACAGTTATTATACATGTGTCACTGTCCAGTATCAAAGGGGATTAGCTCTTTTGTGTGTGTACCGAGTTAGGTCTCATCCTCAAACAAACTGAGGATTACATCTTTTGTGGATAACTTTGTTTATAAACCTTTTTTTTGTTCACCAGTGTTACAAAACTGGAATCATTCACTCCAATTAATTATTAATTACTTTACTTCTATGTTTCAGTTTTAATTTGGTACAGTAGCTATGACATAAGATTAAATTGCAAAAAAAGTTAAATTGTGAAAATGTTTCATCAAATTTAATCAATTAGTTTATGTGTTTTTAAAGAAAAACAATGAAAGAATCAGTTATTTTAAAATAAAAATGATGAAACATTGTGGCATATAAATTTAAATTTCAAGTATGTTTCCCTCAAATTTAATTTTCTTCACAGTTATACCATTGTTTATTATGGGAAGCCCCTTTGAAGTTTATTTTAGGTTTCATGTATTTTATTCATGTCAGTAAACTGCTGTATGTGTCTGACAATTGAGTGTAGAAAAAGCCTCAATAAAAAAACTGTAGAAAAAGTCACAGTAGAAAACGATGGAGTTTGGTCCGAGTGGGGTTATGCCACGTTGGGTTTTGTCCATTTACCACAACACTAGTGTATGAACAAATGATCTCAGCAGAAAATACCTAAACCTTTGCTACATGGTGTATACTACTTGACAGTGCTTGTGTAAATGTGTTATGTACCATTTAGTTAGAGGGTATTTTCTACTGCAGGTTTTTACAGAGGCTGGTTTTTGCTAGAGGCTTTTTCAGTTTACTTTATCATCAGTATCATATATAAAGTGTTTGATAATATTGGCATTTTGCCCCCCCCCCCCCCCCCCCCCCCCCCCCTTGCAATTTTGACTGGCGCTTTGTCCCCCCCAGTATTTTGTCCCCCGACATTTTGTCTATGCACCGCGTGATATGTCCCGCTACAAAATGTCCAAGTATGAAATATCCATACTCGCGACACCCCACGCCCTCCTTTTGGGAAATCCTGTATCCGCCTCTGCGTACAACCCTAAATGACGGATTTACAACAATATATTTTATGGTTACTGGTAGCAATAAAAAAGGTATTTTTGTTGAAACAGTCAATTTAAAAATAAATTTTCCAAATATTTGATATGATACTAAAACTGTATGTTGATGCAATGTTATTACATCAAAAATGTCACATTTGGCAGTAAAATTGGACGAAAATTGTGCCATTTTAATTTCAATAAATCTACACCGGCTTAAGCTTGTTTTTGAGTAACAGTTTATATCTGTTTTGAAACAACAAAATTTTTGTTGCGTTCAGCCCAATAAATTGAACATATTGGCGAACAGATTATAAATATTGGACCAGAAATAGGAAGTTATGGTTACGTGAAGTGAGGTTAAATGAAAAAAGAAACTTACTTCGAGTACTTTGATTCTTAATTATCATCCATATCAACCCTATTAATCTACCTCTCATTGCTTCAGATATGGACTGCATGTAACTAATTACTGGATGTGCAGGCACACACACACCCCCCCCCCCCCCAAAAAAAAAACCAAAAAAAAAAACCATTAAATTTGTTTTAGGTCTATTCAATACTAGAAATGATCAGAGCAGTCATGAATAAAATCGTTTATCTTGTTCCTAAATAAAAATGCAAATAAAGGTTAAGTTTACAACACTGAAGTAAAAATTTTACTAAAGTTTAGTTCATATTTTAAAACTACATGAAAGTTCTTTTGACTCTATGCCTATGCACATCTCAAACTTTTATCCATAGATTATTAAACTAACTTTTAAATCCATAGGAATAATAAGCTATGTTGGTCCAAAAAGGTTTTTTTTTCAATTTTTGTTAAACGTTTTAACAATAAAACTTGCATATTAGCTTTAATGGATGTTAAAAAGGAAGGGGACTGTGTAAGTTACAACTGTGTACTGAGACAAACAGGATCACCCTGCAGCCTCCACTACAGAGACAATGTTCAACTCTTAAAAACATAATGTGCTGCATGGTGTACTTCCAGAAAGAACTCTATAAATGTATTTCCATAGACAAAACAAGTTATGGGGGTATATTACTTTTGTTTCATAAATTTTCTTTTCCTATCTCCTTTGAAGCCATATGACAGCCATAAAACCTATTTGCTAGTAGTAAGGCTAAAAGAACAAAACTAAAAGCCGAAAGGACACTCTGTAAAGCTGTCAAATATGATGTAAAACCAGATAAAATAAAGCATCAATTCGATAGGATGGACAACTAACACTGGTATCACGTCATCCCAAGAATGATGGACACAACTATAAAAGCATGCAGTCCTCAATACCAGAGTGGTGTAGACCAAAAATTGAGTCAACCAGTACTGCTAGCGACAGTTGAACTAAGCTCTTTTGGATGATCCAAACTACACTCTCTAGCCCCATTATGCATCAACCAACTTCTGTGACTCTTAATCGATATTATCAGGATTATCCGGTACTCAATAACCCACCTCTTTCTCTCTTATGCTAAAATAAATATCCTGATACATGTGCATGGACTAACTGTCACACAATAAATATGCATATCAAAGCCGTGATATTTGATTTGAATATCAGAGCATACAGAGCATTTCACTGTGAAACAGATACTATGCAAATACCTCAGCAGCCAGATAACATAGCAGCATAACAGGTCTAAACAAACCAAACATGGAAATTACTAGGATTTTTATTACAGAATGGTCTAAACACACCAAACATGGAAATTACTAGGATTTTTGTTCCAGAATGATCTAAACACACAAAACATTAAAATTACTAGGATTTTTGTTACAGAATGAAAACATTCCATTTAATTTTTTTTAATTAAATCATTCCATACATACACAACAATAATGAAAAACAAAAACACAGATAGCGAAAGTGAAGAAGAAAAGGAACAAAAATAGCGTTAGCCTGGCTAATGAGTTTGGTATAGATTTAAAATTGAAATCTTTTATCTAACAATAAGAAAACTGATCATAGAACCATCATAAACTGGACAAAATAAACTATCAATACAAAAACTTTATAAGGTTTCTGGCTCAAATGTCTTAGTGAATTCTGACCAATTTCTTTTAAAATTTTCTGCTTTACCTTTTTCATAATTAAACAATTGTTGCTCTTGGTAGCACCTCTTGAGTTTCAAATGCAATACATTGAAACTCGGTGCTTTCCATTTAAATATGACCTTGGTCACTAAGAGGGATGTAAACACACAGCTTTGCAGTTTTGTGTGTCTACATACCAACATAACTTTGGATCTTGTGGCATGAAAATTTGATAACACTTGAAATTTTGCTACATTTACCTTGCAGATGGATCATTTATTTAGTTTTGATAAATAACATACAAATACCTAAATATATGTGGTACGTAGCTAAATAGTAATTGTTACCCTTTTTACCCTTATACTTGATTACCAAGTATATTAATTAGAAAGTGAGGAAGGAGTTGTATATGGTTGTTTTGGAGCCTATCAAAATAAACTCGGTTTTGTCAAGATTTAGCTTTAATTTGTTTGTGAGCATGAAATTTTTAATGTCGTTTAGGCAGTTATTTAATGTTTGTATAGTGTGAGAGAAATTAGCTGGTAAGAGTGTTATATAATTGGGTATCATTGGCGTTGAAGTGGTAATTAATACCACTGTGAGAGTGAATGATTGAGCTGATTGGTTTGTATAGAGAGAAAACAGAATTGGACCAAGAATTAGTGACTGGGACAGTAGGAGCGCAGTAGAATGTGAGAGTGTGCTACCTACCTTGACTGATTGTGTCCTTCCTGACAGTTATGATTTGAATCAGCCCAGTGCTAATTCACTGATTCCATAGTAAACATTAAGTCTGTCCACGAGATTGGTGTGGTCAATGGTATCAAAGGTGACGGAGAGATCCAATAAGGTGAGTGCTGTGACAGACTCTTTGGCCATATTGAGGAGAACATTCTAAATATTAAGGAGGGCCCTTTCAGTAGAGTGATGTTTTCTATAAGCGGATTGGAAAGTGGTCATGAGGTCGACTTCATCAAAGTGGGTTTGTAGTTGGACTGCTACTACCCTTTCAAGTATCTTATGCCTTATCAAACTTCAGTACCTACCTTTCAAGCATAATCACAGTGCAAGACTGTTAACTACACAACAACAAGGAAAATGTTCACAATCTGAATTTCAAAATGGGAGACAATCTTGACCTTTAAAACATAGCGCTGTATGTATTGCTGAGGCAGATACGGGATTTTTGGAGAGTGAGGGGAGGCATATGTTGTCCAGGACATGGATATATAAAAAAGTCTGTAAAACTGAAAGTGAAAAAATCAATAAAAACATAACAAAATGATAATAACAGACTTAATTAATTGAATAAAGTACATAGATAACTTTTCAATAACTTATAAACAATTCAACTCAAACAATATCATAACATAATATAATAATTAAAGGTTCAGGTTAAAATCAAAGTTTGTAATATAGACAACCGTGTCCCAGGAAAGTCCAAGTTTTAATGGGTTTGGTATATTTTACCCCCCAACTCCCCGAGTATTTTCCACTGGGGTTTCTACTTACTGTGGCTCTTTCTACATGTTTTTCTACGTGGATTTTTTCTACACTCGGTTGTCAGACACATATACTTGTTTCTTTTCATGAACAAAGAAACATGAAATAAACATCAAAGGAGATTGACTACCATTATTACCGGCTGTGGGACTGTAAATACTACAAAAGAAACATATATTAATCTAAATTTGTAAGCTATTTTATTTCTTTTTTTAACTATATCATTTTAAAAAATGGATTCTTTCAATATTTTCCTTTGAAAGCAGTTGATAAAACAATGTCTATACTTCAGTTATTATGTACATTAAGTGCCATTTCTTCTTGCAAAAAAATAATGTCTTATTCTTACGGCATTCAGTGCCAAAAGACATGAAAGATGCTGCATATATGTTTGTGCATTTCAATTGCTCACTTCATTAGAGGCACTAGAATATATTGTGAGAAAGCTGCATTAATTCCCTTTATATGTGTGCACATTCCATTGACAAGAGTAATTAGTTTGTAAAGTGGCTTTAACCCTAAATATTTGCCATTCACAAATTTTGTCGATGGGTGGAATTGATAGTGCTTAATCAGTAATATTATATACAATTTTCAAACAGTAATACATAGTAATTGTCATCAAAACATTATTCCCACTAATTTTGCATGATTTCGGTCCAATACAAAAGTGAAACTCATTCCTTGATGTTGCTTTTCCTCTTTTCACAAACTAGGTAACATCCTTAGTCAAAGCTGCGCTCGATTTGTAAAACGCTTCTTGTTTCAAGTCCAGTACTGCGATCTATTTTTAGATATGGGAAATTCCATGGTTTTCCATCTTTCGTCATATCGTGCCAAATCAGCTCAATCAGTTCTGTATTGAATATGTGCCTTTGGTTTTCAGCTAAAACATGACAAACTGGTATAATACAGCATGGTGTGGCAACTGAGTAGCTATGTTAACGAAAGCTTATGACAGACACAGTACTAAATTCTGATCAGAGGATAATAGAATTAACGTTCTGCCAGTTCACTCCACGAGTTTCACTTTTGTTTTGAATACAGAGGGGACAGTTTCTTGTATATACACAGTACAGTAATTATTATTTCTACTGCTACCCTGCATAAATTGGCCACAGGCATAAGTTGGCCGCGGCTGATCTACAGCTAGGTTCCAGACAAGACAAATATGTTATTGTACACCAATGAAAACTGTTGCATAATAACAAGTTTAACAATAATACATGATTTCAAAGTGTAATAGGCCACTCATATTAAAGCCCTGTGAAGGTGTGGTGAGGGCGGCCAACTTATGACTGTGGCCAACTTATGTAGGGTAGCAGTACTGCTAATTTTATTTATTGTTATATATTACTTGCAAGTAGTACGTACTACTTGCAAGTAATATATAACAATAATTAAAATTTTAATATGTTAGAATAAATAGCATCTGAAAATCCAACATTGACCCAATGGTGGCTTGCCAACCACTACTCAGATTAGGTGTCTCTATATTTTGCTGCCAACAGCAGATTTTTATTCAAGATGGCGGCTAGCAATAATAGGGGATTTTGGGAAACTTAGAAAAAAATAATTTATTATGGTATGTCTAAAAATCATATTTCAGTGAGCCCAAACTTTTCAACTAACTACTTAACAATTTTACACATAAAAATAATATTCTCATTATAAATTATTACTAAAAAAGTTGTTGGTGACCGTTATCTCATTGGCTGATTCCATACATAGAATATAATTTTTACAGGTGGCTTGGAACAACGGATATGCCGACATTGGGCCAACATTGGAATGCTATCTAGGAGAGTGATAACTTACTACAACACACCACCCTTTTATGACTTATGGTGAGGTTATCACATCAGGTAGGAAACCTACATGATATAATTATTAATAATAATATTCATCTTCCACAGCCATGGTTTTGGGTTCTTGAATCTTAATGGATTGGATATTAGCTTGAGAAACCAGATATTGTAAGCAGGCTGGTACAGAATGTCGACATCTAAGCCAAGAAGAGAAAATGCTAAGGGAAAAGATTGATATCCTCTTATATTACCTCCCCCCAAAAATGGAGTTAGGGGTAAGGCTCTAGTCATTTGGTCTTTGTGCGCATAACTCAAAACTATACATTGAAACTGGGACATTTTTTCACACAAGGTGTCATCTACTCTTGGATCAGTCCTCCTCTGAGATGATTCAAATCAGGATCTGGATCCAGTGTCCATTATTTTTAAGTTTTCACTTCTACAGATCAGTTTTTTTGTCTCCGGACTTTCATGAATTGTGATGTAACATGATGAGTAGCTGTCCAATCACTGAATTTAAGCAGCAATGGGCTATGTTAGTACTTGGATGGGTGACCGTCTCAGTGCACTATGTGTGTCTCTCATGGCTTTGCAGTTTGTGCTAGTAGACCAAAAACCCCTTTCAGCCTTGTTTATTATTATCACAAACATTTCAAACTTATTGCACACAAAAGCTGAAAGCACAGTTTTCACTTAAAACAAGGAGAAGAATGTGTGCAGAGGGATCATTAATTGAGAAGACAAGTTGATGGTTACACTGAGAGTCTCTTTTGTCAGTCTTAAACTGTTTGACCCAGGATGCCTCTGTGGTGAGATTTATGTCCTGTTGAGGACAACCTGTGGATAAGGGTTCATGCATTCTGAAATGCTGCTTGTTCAATTAAACATACTGGGTAATCTCCTCCAGCCTGCCAAGTCGGTCAAGAATCGGGGTGTTCGGTTTGGCTCTGATTTCTTCTCTGAACATATGCATTATGTATTCACAAGTTGTGTTCTGCAATTTGAGATTTTATACATGTTTGACAGTCCCTTACTTTTGATGCTTCAATGCTTTTGGCTAATGTTTGGGTTAGTAGTCGATAGGGGTGCAACGAATCAAAATATTACGAACCGAATCGATCCGCGAATCAATCATTGCAAACCAAATCGATTCACGAATCAATTTGACATAATTTAACTTGCCTGTGCAGTGGTCATTTGCAAACATAAGCGCAAATGAGCAGTGTTCATGTTTGCTATTACTTGTTAACAATTGTCTTTGAAGTCACTTGTAAGAGTGCATTATGCAAAAATATACCTTAAAAAGTGAAAATATTAAAAACTGGATAATAAAATCTTGTTGTGCAATAGATATTTATTTCTATATATATTTAACAAAACTATGAAAAAAGAGGCAAGTTTACATCCACTGGTGAGTTTACATCACTTACTATAAACGTGTTTTTATTGATAAATACCGAATTATTTTTAAACGAAGTATGATTGGACAGTGCCGTTTCTGCTCGACCAATCAAATTAAGGCATTTAGAAGCAAGGAAACATGGAGGAATTGGGTTAAAAAGACAATATATGTGTCCTTTTATTTGATTTTTAAACAAAATTCGTCTAATTTTCCCAATATTTACAGCGAAAACGCGGGCGATAATGCAATATATATGCGTTACCGCGACTCGGGATGAGATTCGCGAACTTTCGTTTGCCACCAAGTGGTTCGCGGATCTCTGTTTCACCGAAAATGACCGAATATACCGAACCACCAAACTATCGTTGCAGTACTAGTAGTCGATTGAGCTATTACAATATGCCTTTGTTATTCTTGCCTGATTCTTAAAGCCTATACACCATGGTGCTTTATTTACCCCACATTTCCATGATGCTAAACATTTACACCCGGTAACAGTCATCGGAACGCCACAGTGAAACGGAACGCAAATACTATTGTAAACAAATGACATTGAAAGCCACAGATAATTACGTGAACATCAACCTATTGTGTTTTATGTCATTATTGTATCTACTTTAGGTCATTTCTGCAATAATGGACGATAAAAAGTCTTTAATTTGGGTTTTTCCCAGGCGTGCTTAGATTCAATGAAATGGGGGTTCAGCACTGAATTGAAGAGGCCAGAGCCAGTACCTGGCGCACATCACTGTTTTTATAAGCATACATTTTTTCATCAAGCAAATTTTACATTAAAACTGTGAACAGTATTCTCAAGATGTGTTCTACCGAATTTGTTCAGCCTTTATTACCTCCAAATGGAATCCATAGCTCCTCAATATGGAATTCAGTGGGCCTGTACCCAACATTCACTTAGATAGTGTGCAATACTCTGGTTATATATGTTCCAAAGTATCTTCTGAGTATATGTTATTACTGGGATTTATAATTAATTATGTAACTTATTTCTCTTGAGAAATTATATAAGTATAATAGTATTAACATTTACATTGTTGCTTTATCTCTTTACCATTTGTGCACCTATATGCAATAAAACTGAATCTATTGCAATGTTTTTTCTTCTTTCCATGTTGCTTTATGGTTTCCCCAGACCTTCAGACTTTCCTAGTTTCTTTTAGTTCAATTTCTGATGGACGTTATAATCAGTAGTTAAATCACTGATTCCAATTGGGATCCAATGGCCCACCAGCTAGTGGGACAGCAAAGGGTAATTTGGATTACTAGATTTTGAGTGTCAGAACCAACATTATTTTCATAAAATGGTGAAAGTATCATATTGGACCCTTATTAATAGCCTGAAAACTGATAAACTTAAGTTTCTGCAAATTCATTACCTCTAAAATATAGTCAAAAGTATTTTCTCTCATCAAATATTTGCATTATGTTCTACAGTGATTTAAATTTATAAACAAAACTTCAATAAGATTTTCTATATAGCTATCTTCAGTTGTCATTTGTTACTTATTTTGATCCTCAATTTGTCTTTGACTCCTTTGAAAAAGATGCGACATGTATCTTGGGATTGCTTTTTTTTATTGCTCTGAGGAATTTCTATGTAAATTATTTTCAGAATTTCACTATAAATTCAAGAAGTCAGTCAGAATCATAAAGTAGATCATATCACTTGTATCAAACTGGGTAAGGTGTTGTGGGGAAAACAGTGCAAAACATTTGGTAGGTCATATCAGTTGCAGTATTTTGGGTTGGGTGTTGTGGGGAAAACACTGCAAAACAGTGTACAGGTCATATCAAAGGAGGTAGATGGCAGTGGAATACATTGAACAGGTCATATCACAATGACAATATGAAGCCAAGGTACATCATGAACAGTTTAAGCAGCATACATTCACAGTTTTTATGTGAAATAGTAATACAAACAAAATGCATGGAGAAAAAAAATTGTTCTAAGTGTATTCAGAAGCTTTGGAAATATGTTATATACTTAGAAATTAGTAAAGTTAAAGATTCCAGTGTCTATCATATATATTGAAAGTGTCATTAATGCATGACAGAACATAAATTTTCTACAAGCAACAAGTTAGATATATTGTTAGCCTTTGTAGAGAAGGCTGAAAAGTCTCAAAGCTACATAAATCTACAAATGAAATTTCTTCCAAGATCTTCAATTTGCTTGTGACTTCTTAATAATTGTGTAATGTATATGGGACTACATTTAGTAATCACAAAGTTTTTAAATAGATGTTCATATAATACGAAATAATTCTAAAAATCACTATTCAAATGGTGTCAAAAATATCAGAGTTGCACACAAACAACTTTGATGAGGGACTGTGAATTGAGTGAAGGCTGAGGTTGGGGATCAACTATTCTCAAATATTAGTGTGCAGATTGAGAGAGTCCACTGTAAGATATCGATAATATGGTGATTTTAGTAGATCCTGATCGAGTTCTTTGGGGGAAGGGATCAAGAAGTTTGAGTACATAGTGTGAATGAGTGTTGAGAGACACACACAGAGGCTGAGTGGGGGATCAATGATGAATGTCTTGAGGATTGTTTTACAGATGATATTTTGATAATTATTTGTCTGTAATAGCAAATTTTGACATGTTCAAAGGTCAACATGTATCTCTATTTGCTTCATTTTTATTTATTGCTCATTTATTATCTTCTCATTTGCTTATTTCATGGATCATATAAGTGACACATACCTGATTTATGGGTTCTTAACCTTATAAATATCTTTGGCAATACCCAAGAAACTTTGATCAAGTAAAAAGTTTTATAAACTACAATGAAATGGTGTAAAACATTAATAGCAAATATCATAATTGTAACATCTGTAACAATATGTCACATATACAATGTCTCTATCAAAGTTCCTTAGCTCTAATGCAAATGATTTGTGTGATGTTCTTGATGTTGATTCCATTGAAAGTCAGTCGAATAAAATGACTTGAATTGTAAATGCTTAAATAGTCAATGTTTGATTGTCACCAGACGCTTGAAAGATAATGATTTTCATCCCAAATTAGCCAACATTTGTAAAAGCTAGAAAAATAATTTTACTTTTTGCTTTAGAGGTAAAAGTAACTCAAATAATATGCACATATTTTTCACCTCCAAAGGCAGTTGCTTCAATTGGACTGGTTTCCAAATAATTATGCTGCTAGCTTTAGTAAATAGAAACCACTGGGAGGGCACGGTGACACAGTGGGTAACACCTTCTCCTCCCACCTCTGAGGTCTCCGGTTCAAACCCTGAACTGAATATGGGAAAGTTGGTAGCTACTTTCTGATTGTCAGCAGTTTACAGTACAGAACTTTGACCGACTGTATGTACTGGTTTCCTCTGTCCATCAAACTCCCCAACCTGATATGATACAATGTTAAAAGTGACGATTAAATCCAAATAATTAAATAAATAAATCATTGAATTTCATTTACCACCACTGTGGTAACCAAAGTGGAAGTAAATCAATTCAATTCTTTGGATTTGTTTCTTTGTTGAGCCTTAAAGTCTGTCTTTTTATGGAGATTAAGCTCTATAAAAGTCATACAAAAATTAGAAATTAATGTAAAGACCCAACAAGCACATATTTAATTTCTGGTACTTTAGTCAATCAGTATTCCAAAAAACTAATGACGGAGTAAATTAAGTAGGAACCATTATAAACATTTTGATTTTAAATAAAATGTATCTCCATTTTATACAATGGTATGGGTTTACTACTGCCTCATACGTAGCACAAGTGTCCCAATGGCCCACTCAAATTTATTTATGAAATAATAAATGATCATCCGACCACTGGAGAATCCTGCCCAAGCTGTCTATTGCCGTTCCGTTTCACTGTCCAGTTTACTGACGTGAACCACTGAGTAGGTACTTGTGTTATTCATCACTTAAGTACACAAACGATTGGCCAAATAAAACTGAAATATTATATATATTAAGGTAAAATATGTATCTCCATTTTACTACACAAAGGTTTAAATAACAGTTTTAGTTTAGTACTGACGTGATGTAAAAATCAATAAACCGTTCTGATCCACTGTTACCCGGTGTAATCACTTTCTGGGATATTGAAAATTAGAATCTGTTATTGTCTGTTATGTCGTAAATTGTATTTTCAGCAGTGATTAAGCTCCATATAAGCTAGTAAGAATTTGGGAAAAAAAATATTTATAAGTCAATATGAATTGTAATGAATGGTATTTGATCAGAATTGATGTACATGGTTGTGAAAATGTCTCAGAAATAAGGTCCTGTGAACCAAAAGTTTGGGCCAAGTGTGGTATCAAAACTTTGGCCAAGTATTCAGACATGATGTCAGTTATTTCTTTTGTGAGTTTAAAGTAACCATTGAGACTTTGTCCAAAGTATTGAGATAACAATGTACCAGTGTTAAGCTTAAGAGACTCAATTTGGTTGCAACTATTTTTGAGAGCAGATATGATCTCAGACATGATACAAAACCCAGGCATAATTTGGTCAGCCAGTTCAATGAATACAGACCCTGATGTATACACCAGGTGCTTATTTAATTCATACATATATTTTTTTTTCAGAAATATGGCCGAGGGGTGTATCCTTAAAACACTGGAAGACATGGAACAAATATTGTTGCAAGGACAACAAACAGACTCCAGTAAAGATGACATAGTAGGTTGTCATTATGTGTTATTATTATATCCTCAAATGAAGTCCTAGATATACTGGTTTCATGTCTGTCATGCCACCATATGTTTTGACTTATGATAACTCAAACGCTTTCATGAATTTCATTCAAACTTGGCACGCACATGCATTCGCGTATGGAGAGAATCCCTATTTAATGCGACCTTTAACTCCCAATAAAAAATAAGTAATGGCCATGTTGAGCACCAACTCGCGATCATGAATACCTTGAGATTGTCCTTGAGTTGAGGCAAGCATCTGCAGATGGGACTCCCATCTTGACATTTGGCTGCACAAACTTGAGATGTTTACCTAAGGCTGTGATTTGCTAATTAATTGAAGTCTACTAATAACTGATTAACTAATTTTAGTGACGAGTCAATATAGTGTGTTTAGACTCAGTTAGATAGCAATTTTTGTGACTTTATGATGATGAGATGTTTGTTTTTGTTTTTTTTCTATATAATCAGACAGATATAAGTATCCATGTTCACATGAAATGTAATATATTCCGTGAATCCAGCTTTCAGCCATAACTCAGAAAAATGTAATGTAGAACTAAATAGTCATCAGTTGCAACCATTACACTTTCATACATACTACAGCTACAGATTTTTTGTAAATTAATTGTCCCAATAAATTTTCACACCCTTGAAAATTTTTTTGGTTTTATGGACTTAGACCTGAAGATGAGTGAGTAATAGCAATCTTAGCTACTTTGAGTAAAGGACTCATAACTCAAAAACTATTGTAGTTTTTTTGCAGGTTTTCCCCAAATATGTTATTCATCTCCTTAGCTATAAGATGGTACATAGTTTGGGGTCCCATTGTTTGCCATAAGTCAGTAATACCTATTTTCTTATTTGTAGCAAAATAATGACATAAGTAAATGTCGAATATCTTCAAAAGTATTAGTTAGTTTCTTATCCAAACTGATCGAAAAAGTAGTTGCCAAACAGTTAAATAATTATATCGATAGCGAGGGGCTCTCCAATGTCAACCAATCCGCTTACAGGAGACTCCATTCCACAGAAACAGCGCTGTTGAAAATCCAGAATGACATTGCTGCTTCGTTGGACTCTGGTAAGGCTGTTGCACTCACACTGCTAGACCTCTCAGCGGCATTCGACACTATCGACCATGACATTCTTTTTAATTCCCTAAGAGATTGGTTTGGGGTTGATGGCACTGTGTTGAGGTGGATCAGATCCTATCTCTCAAACCGGAAACAGAAGGTTAAATTAGGAAATAGCTTTTCAGATGTGTTCTCACTTCCGTATGGTGTGCCTCAGGGTTCTGTCCTGGGCCCCCTCCTTTTTACCCTTTACACAACCCCTCTCAGTAATATCATTTCCAATTTCAATGTCACCCACCATCTATATGCTGATGACACCCAAATATATCTAGCATTGGACAATAGGAATTTTGATTCCAGTTTCGCTGAGCTTACAGAGTGTCTCACATGTATCCAAAACTGGATGGCTGGCGTGAAATTGAAACTCAATCCCGAGAAAACTGAATTTATTATACAAGCCAGAGAGTCCCTCATTAATAAATTCCCTACTCAACTTCTCGGAAATTCTATTTCCCCTACTGATACAGTCAAGAACCTGGGTGTAATTTTTGACTCTGGAAACACCTTTTCCAACCACATAACTAATATGTGTCGAGCCTGCTACTACCACCTTAAGGACCTAAGACGTATTCGTAAATTCCTCAGTGTGGAAACTGCAGCCTTGCTTGCAAACTCAATGATCAGTAGTCGACTTGACTACTGCAATTCCCTAGTTTATGGCATCAGTAAGTACAATGTTGCTAAACTCCAAAAGATACAAAATGCCCTTTGTAGAATTGTTTTTAGACTTGATAGAACTAGCCATGTCACTCCTTTTCTTCAAAAACTACACTGGCTTCCTATCACTTACCGTATATTGTTTAAGTACAATCTAATTACTTTCAAGGCTATAAATTTCTCTCAACCCATATACCTATCATCCTTGATCAAAACCAGTTGTCTAACACGTGGAAATCGTCTTTCTCTTTCCTCAGCCTCTCACAAAAAGGCCATCGGTAGGAGAGGTTTTGTAGTGGCTTCCCCCATAGAATGGAACAGACTCCCACAATCAGTACGATCACAACAAACAATAACAGGTTTCCGTAGCCAGCTAAAGACCTACTTGTTTAGATTAGCATATCCTCCACCATAGTACATCTCTCTGGCGGGCGCTAACCTTGGATCATGACCTCGAACGTCCCTCGACTTTCCCTTTTTGATTTCAAGCGCATTAGAGGATGTTGCATCAATTTTGCGCTATATAAATGTTTCTATTCTATTCTATTCTAAAAGTATTAAAGTTAGTGAAATATTTTCAATATGTTATTCATCTAGTTTTTGATAAGCTATCACATAGTAAAGTTTCAGACCTGTTGCACATTGGATAACTGAGTAATAGCTACTTCGAAATTCTGACTGTTGAGTAAATCCATTGTAACTCCAAAACTATTGCAGTTAGAGTATTTTCTTAAAATACCATAAGTTGTTCAGCTACTTTGTCTTTAACTATAAGATGGCATATAGTTTGGGGTTCTATTGCATGCCATAAGTGAGTATTAGCTATTTTCTTATTTGTAGCAAAATAATGACAAAAGTAAATGTCAAATATCTTCAAAAGTATTAAAGTTAGTGAAATATTTTCAATATGTTATTCATCTAGTTTTTGATAAGCTATCACATAGTAAAGTTTCAGACCTGTTGCACATTGGATAGCTGAGTAATAACTACTTTGAAATTCTGACTGTTGAGTAAATCCATTGTAACTCAAAAACTACTGCAGTTACATTATTTTCCTAAAATTTGTTCAGCTACTTTTTCCTTAACCATAACATCCCATCTCGTTTGGGGTCCCATTGCATGTCATAAGTGAGTAATAAGTATTTTCTTATATGTAGCAAAATTATGACGGAAATAAATGTCAAATACCTTCACAAGTATTAAAGTCAGGCAAGTCTTTTCATATGTTATTGTTTCCCCGGACGAAAGTCGGGGATACTTAGGATTCAGTACGGTCACGCCGCCGCCGCAGAGATTTCCTTTTGGACGCAATAACTTAAAAACTATTTTAGTTAGAACTTCCAAATTTGGTATGTGGGTATATATGGGCAGTACCACGAACGCTATTGTTTTGTGACCTTGACCTTCAATCTCAAGGTCACTGGTGGCCTCTTAAAGGTCAGATTTTGGCCATTTTTTCACATTTTGGCCCAGTTCTCATATACAGAAAGTTAGATCATCCTATGGCTGGTATATATAATACATATATATGTCCTCTGTAAGCATGCAGAAATTTGACCTTGAAGCTCTTCATTGAAGGTCATCCACTGACTGCCAAAGTACCTGACCGAGGGTCATTTTTGGCCTTTTTGGACATATTTTCACACTTAACGCTGACTATATTGCATGGAAACTAATGAAAATGGCTTTGGAGGTTGAGTACATGATGGACTTCTACCATCCAGGCTTACTGGTTACAGATTTTTATTTAAGGTCATCCACTGACCGCCAAAGTACCTGACCAAGGGTCATTTTTGGCATATTTGTAGATATTTTCACACTTAATATAGGAATAAAAGACATATTCGAGTGCTTTATGATGGTTTTAAACTATCGAGCGGCTGTATATAAGCCAATCGATAGTTTAAAACCATCATAAAGCACGAGAATTTGTCTTTTATTCCTATTTTAAAATGGTTACACTAATATTTTGGTCAAAATAAGCAGTAAAACTTACGCAAAATTCAAAACAAAGCCAACACCATGTTGGCTGTTACATTAACTAAACATGCATAGTGATGGATGTGCAAACAGCCTTTTGGTTTAAATATTGTTAGGAAATCCCCACAGAATTCGGTGATCTTATAAATATTTATGAGTAGTCGATCTTTAAATGAAATACTGATAAAATCCCCTACAGAATTATTTGACTTAGTATTTGCTGCATATAATTTAAGTTTTATTTCACCGCGACTTGTTTATTTACGTTTGTACGCGAAGGGATGATGTACAAGATTTCAACAGCGTGCTTTATTTACCGTTCTATATTCGCGGTTCAAGCATTGCGCAAAAGACGTGTGTAAGGTCACTGCGCAGCGTACCATTTTAGAATGCTGACTATATTGCATGGAAACTATTGAAAATGGCTTTGGAGGTTGAGTACATGATGGAGTACCAGCATCCAGGCTTACTGGTTACAGATCTTCATTGAAGGTCATCCACTGACTGCCAAAGTACCTGACCGAGGGTCATTTTTGGCCCTCTATTGGTTTGTTTGTTTGTGAACAAGATAACCCAAAAACTGACAGATGGATTTTGATAAAATTTTCAGGATATGTCCAAAATGGTAAAAGGAAGATATGATTAAATTTTGGGAGTGATCCAGATCACTGTCTGGATTTTCTCGATCCATGAAATTTAATTTTTAAAGTGAGGTAACTCAACAAGTTATTGGTGCATTTTGATGAAATTTTCAGGAAATGTCCTTAATGGGATGAGGTACAAGTGATTAGATTTTGGGAGTGATCTGGATCACTGTCTGGATCATCTGGATCCAGGCTGCCAGATGTGTTTGTGTACAATATAGCTCAAAAACTTATGGACGGATTTTGATGAGATTTTCAGTATATGTCTGTTACATATATTGGACACTATATTAGTACATTGTATATTACATATATTAGGCACTATATTAGTGCATTGTTTAATTTAAGCTTTATGTTTATACATTGTCATAAAAGATAATTGTGTTGTTGGTTCTTTTGGTGTGTTGACATTTAAAGTAAGGGAGTTATTGATTTCTGTGTTTTAGTGTTTATTGATCTGTTCACAGACTGGGTGAAATCCCCCCCTCAGTGGTTATGTTAGATTTGGGGAAACCCAATTACCAGTAGTTTCTAGAACTTCCTCCTTTGGCCTAGATGGCTCCAGCTTCTTTTGAGTTGGTTCTGTACAATTCCAGAAGGAATCTGTGAATGTATATAAGGAATGTACATCTGACCACAAGTGAACTTTGTATTCGCTTGCTATAAGGAGAGCTATTGTGTTTTGGAGTATAATATATGCTTATATCACTGTGAACTTTTACTGGAGTGAACTGGATACATCATCTGGACAGATTTATTGTACTTTGGATATTTTGGATATTGTACATTCATATAACAGAGAGTGAATTTACTGCATTTTGGACATTGTCCACATCTTGGAGCAGACAGTACAGTTGTGTTAACTCTCTAAATATCTCCAGACAGACATTCTGTGTGACTGGATATATAAAGGATAGCAGGACAAGCACCTTTTGTGTTGTTGAGTGTGGGACGGGTCACAGGATATAGATATCTGTGTGCGAGTGAACGCTGGACAGATCACGGGACAGACCACAGGACATTGGACAGATCACAGAATGTACCACAGGACGGATTACAGAACAGATTGCAGGATACGGCGGATAAACTTATTCTTAATCTCAGTGGTCAGGTCAGCTAGATCTTGTTATTGTATTAGTGTGCTTAGTTAAGGGCATACCAGTTGACTGTAATCATTATTGTTAATCACTAAATAAATTTGTTAAGTTAAGCTTTTTGCTTTTTTTTCTGTTACAACTTAAAGACAACCGGTAATTGCTACCGTGCTTGCCCGTGACCGTAACAGGAAAATTGGGGGCTCGTCCGGGATTCCAACCATTTGATTACAACCATTTGATCAACCATTCAATTAACATTTTGAAAATCCATTTGATTTAGTAATTGGTTACAGTCAACAGTGCTCAAAATGGCTAGTGCTAAAGAGTTTGTACAGTCACCATCTATAGAAGTTCTAGAAACTTTTAAAAAAGATATGTTGATGCAGATAGCACAAGAGTTACAGTTAGAGGTGAAAAGGTCAACACGTAAACATGAACTTAAAAGGCTTATTGTTGAACAGTTAGTTGATGAAGATGTTTTACCTGATAGTTGTTTAGAAGTGTATAAGCCTCTACCAATGGAACCTTCTGGGCAATATGAGATCAGGCGATTAGAAATTGAAAGAGAGTTAAGACTTAAAGAGCTTGAAACTCAAGCTCAACAGCGAAAAGAAGAGCTTGAAGCTCAAAAATATGAAAAAGAACTTGAGCTTAAACATGAAAGAGAAATGAAAGCTTTAGAATTAAATGCTCGTCGAATTGCCCATGAAGAGTCCATTGCTACCAAATTTGATTTGGGTAAAAATGTGCGACTGGTACCACCTTTTAATGAGTCCGAGGTTGATAAGTACTTTCAGCACTTTGAAAGAGTAGCTCAAAATTTGAAATGGCCTATAGACCAGTGGCCTTTATTGCTGCAAAGTGTTTTGAGGGGAAAGGCCCAGGAGGCATACACGGCTTTGCCAATTTCTGAATGTGTGGACTATAACTCTGTCAAAAATGCTATTTTGAAAGCATACGAGTTGGTACCAGAAGCATATCGTCAAAAATTCAGAAATTATCGTAAACGAGAAAGTCAAACTCATGTTGAATTTGCCCATGAGAAGGAAGTGTACTTTGACAGATGGTGTAATTCTAGGGAAGTAGGTACAGACTTTGAAAAACTTAGGCAAGTTATTTTGATTGAAGAGTTCAAAAGGTGTGTTCGTGATGACATTAAAACCTATCTAGATGAACAGAAAGTTGAAAATTTGGCAAAAGCAGCAGCTTATGCTGATGATTATGCGCTAACTCACAAGTCCACTTTCAACAAGAATAAGTCCTTTGGTCCTGCTAAAAAGTCGTATCCAGAAATAGGAAAGAAATCTGAAAATGTAGCTCCAGAAAAGAGTTCAGATAAGGGTCAAACCTCAAATCAGACTATGAGTAAGGATAGGAAACCCAGATCCTTTGCTCCTGTTTGCCACTATTGTAAGAAACCTGGGCATGTTATGTCTGACTGTTGGCTCTTAAAGAAGAGAAGAGAAAAGGAGGCAACGCCCAACGCCTTTGTGTCTAGCAAGTCTAACTGGCGTTCAAATCCCAATAGAGCAGAGTCTAGTATTGGTTTAGACAAGTCTGAGATTATTAGGGAAGAGTTCAAACCTTTTGTGTCTGAGGGTTTTGTATCCTTGGAAAGTAGTTCCAGTCAGGTCCCCATTAAGATATTAAGAGACACTGGAGCTACTCAGTCCTTACTTTTAGAAGGTGTATTGCCATTGAGTGTAAGCACATCTACTGGTGAGAGTGTCATTGCTCAAGGTATTGGAGGAGGCTGTGTGAACATTCCCTTGCATAAGGTCAAGTTAGTATCAGACTTAGTTACTGGTTCTGTTGTTGTGGGTACCAGGCCCACTTTACCCATTAAAGGGGTATCTTTGTTGTTGGGAAATGATCTTGCAGGTGGAAAGGTAGTTGCTGATCCTAAGGTTACTTCTAAGCCGATCACTTTGGTTAGCACTGAGAAATTAGAAGAGATTATTCCTGGTATTTTTCCCTCCTGTGCTGTGACTCGAGCTATGGCCAAAAAGGCCCAAGAAGAACCAAAAGATTGTAAACAATCTACAGATGTCTTAGTTGATTTGTCAGATACATTCTTAAACAACTATGACCATGATGTACAGAATTCTAGTGATACAAATCCCAAGGCCAGGGTAGATTCTGAAAAACAAGACTCAATTGACTGTCAAGATGTATCACTTTCAAAATCAAAATTGATTTCAGAGCAGGAAAATGACCCTGAATTAGCTCCTTTATTCAAGTTGGTCTTGCCACCAGTAGAGCTAGATAAGGTCCCTGTAGGCTATTATGTCAGAAATGGTGTACTTATGCGAAAGTGGAGGCCACCAAATGTCCCTGCATCTGAAGAATGGTCAGTAGTACACCAGATTGTTGTGCCAAAAGTGTACCAAAGTGAGATATTAAAATTGGCTCATGAATCTCCAATGGGTGGCCATTTAGGCATCAACAAAACTTACAACAAGATAACCAAACATTTCTATTGGCCTCAAATTCGGCACTGTGTGGCAGAATTTTGCAAGACTTGTCACATTTGTCAAATGGTAGGAAAGCCAAACCAAAAAATTCCTGTAGCTCCTCTCAAACCCATTCCAGCATTTAAGGAACCATTTAGCAAAGTGATAATTGACTGTGTAGGTCCCTTACCAAAAACTAAATCCAGAAACCAATATCTTTTGACCATTATGTGCGCCTCAACCAGATTTCCCGAAGCCATACCATTGACCAACATAACAGCTCCCAAAATCTCAAAAGCTCTGGTTAATTTCTTTACTTTAGTTGGCTTACCACAAGAGATCCAGTCAGATCAAGGGTCAAATTTTATGTCAGGACTATTTCAACAGGTTGTATTTCAGTTAGGTGCCAAACAGATCAAATCTAGTGCTTATCACCCAGAATCCCAAGGTGCACTTGAAAGGTTCCATTCCACTTTGAAGAATATGATTAGGACATTTTGTTTAGATAATGAAAAAGACTGGGATGAAGGCATTAGCTTATTGTTGTTCGCAGTTAGAGAGTCTGTTCAAGAGTCTTTAGGCTTTAGTCCCTTTGAGTTGGTCTTTGGCCATTCAGTCCGTGGTCCTCTCAAGCTGTTGAAGGAAAATTGGTTATCTGAGAACACCGAGAGCCTAAATCTGTTAGACTATGTCTCGAAGTTCAGAGATAAGTTGAAGAAGGCTTGTGAGCTGGCGCAACAAAATTTGAAAACTTCTCAGTCAAAAATGAAGATGCTTTTTGACAAGAAATTACAGAATCGTGTCTTCAATCCCGGAGGCAAAATTTCAGTGTCATCACCTGGCCAATTGAATAAATTACAGGCCAGAGATCTAGGGTCATGCCCAGTGACACAGAGAGTAGAAACTCTCCATAGGACAATTAAAAATTATGATAACAGACATTCAAACCACTTGTGTGAAATGACTATGGTAAAGCCATATTTTGAAAGAGGTATAACATAGCTTATGATGGCTATTAATAAAAACACTGTTAAAGATGGGAATTCAGTGTATAAACAGGACTTTGAAAAAGTAAAATATGGCGTCCGCACGGATACGCCCTGTCCAGAAGCTGTATTTAAATTGTAATTTATATACCTGTAATTAGCAAGTTTATAAAGGTTATACATGGTACTAATTTTACTTTTGTATTTAGATAAATATGTTTTGTAAAAAGTTATTACTTGTGTATATATGTCGTGTACAAGTTGGGATTTTGTACAAGTTATAACTTGTATGAAATCTTGTACAAGTTATAACTTGTACGGCTGAGTTGTACAAGTTATAACTTGTACAAAATCTTTTTCAAATTTTGTACAAGTTATAACTTGTACAGATTTTGTGCATCTAAAAAGCTTAACTTGTACAAATGAGTTGTACAAGTTAGGCCAATATACTTTTAAATGGTTTTGAAGCTGTACAAGTAAGGTTTTAATAGTTTTGGGCTCCTATAAAGCCTGCCTTAATTAACTGATTGCAGTTAATGGTATTAATAGTTAAGAATAGTTAATAGTTAAGTTAAGAAACCCTTTGTTGGTTAAGATGGTTAAATGGTGACTGACAAAAGGGACTTCTAGAGGTTGCCACACATTTTATAATCACTGTCAATCAATGCAGGGTTGATTTAATTGTAATTGCCTTACAATAGGGGCTTCTTAAGCCTGTCTGACTTGTTATTATTAGTTTCAATCAAAGCTATAAGAAGACCTTCAATAACAGTAATTCACATGTGGATTCCTTTGGCTTGGGGTCCTATCTATGCATCCTTAAATGACATTTAACCTTTCTTGGGCTCAGATCAAAGACATCAGAATTAAAAAGGCTTACCATTTCATGTTAATATTCTGCTTATGGTGCACTTTGGTAAACAACTTAAACATATCAGTATCACTTAATATTTCAAAAATTTATTCCATTGATGACTTTCGAAATTTCTAACTTAAGATTTTTTTAAAAAGTTTTTGTAAGGTAAATTGATTACAAATATTACAAGCTAATTTAATTTGAAAAGTTCAGAGCAAGAGTATAATAACAACATACAGTCGAGACAATAAAAAGTTATCTATCTATTTGAATCTTTCTGAATAAACTGATATAGAATTTGTCACATTACTACAGTTTCCTTAAATGGAATACCTATATTAAAGCCTACTGTAATTTAAAAAGTTAAAAGCAAAAATATATTACCAAACATCAATGAAGAATACTGCTGTACAAGTTGTAACTTGTACAGGCATAATTTTTGTACAAGTTATAACTTGTACAAATTTTGAAAAAGATTTTGTACAAGTTATAACTTGTACAACACAGCCGTACAAGTTATAACTTGTACAAGATTTTGTACAAGTTATAACTTGTACAAAATCCCAACTTGTACACGACATATATACCTGGTAAAAATCTCTTGTAAAATTTTGTAACTCCTTGGCTTCCAAAATTTTTCTTTAAGGGGGGAGGTGTTACATATATTGGACACTATATTAGTACATTGTATATTACATATATTAGGCACTATAATAGTGCATTGTTTAATTTAAGCTTTATGTTTATACATTGTCATAAAAGATAATTGTGTTGTTGGTTCTTTTGGTGTGCTGACATTTAAAGTAAGGGAGTTATTGATTTCTGTGTTTTAGTGTTTATTGATCTGTTCACAGACTGGGGGAAATCCCCCCCTCAGTAGTTATGTTAGATTTGGGGAAACCCAATTACCAGTAGTTTCTAGAACTTCCTCCTTTGGCCTAGATGGCTCCAGCTTTTTTTGAGTTGGTTCTGTACAATTCCAGAAGGAATCTGTGAATGTATATAAGGAATGTACATCTGCCCACAAGTGAACTTTGTATTCGCTTGCTATAAGGAGAGCTATTGTGTTTTGGAGTATAATATATGCTTATATCACTGTGAACTTTTACTGGAGTGAACTGGATACATCATCTGGACAGATTTATTGTACTTTGGATATTTTGGATATTGTACATTCATATAACAGAGAGTGAATTTACTGCATTTTGGACATTGTCCACATCTTGGAGCAGACAGTACATATCTCCAGACAGACATTCTGTGTGACTGGATATATAAAGGATAGCAGGACAAGCACCTTTTGTGTTGTTGAGTGTGGGACGGGTCACAGGATATAGATATCTGTGTGCGAGTGAACGCTGGACAGATCACGGGACAGACCACAGGACATTGGACAGATCACAGAATATACCACAGGACGGATTACAGAACAGATTGCGGGATACGGCGGATAAACTTATTCTTAATCTCAGTGGTCAGGTCAGCTAGATCTTGTTATTGTATTAGTGTGCTTAGTTAAGGGCATACCAGTTGACTGTAATCATTATTGTTAATCACTAAATAAATTTGTTAAGTTAAGCTTTTTGCTTTTTATGTCAGCTGACATTATGTCGTCACTCTGCGGCGTGGGCGTACGCGTACGCGTCCGCGTGAACAACTTCTCCTCCAAAACTACAAGGTCTAGAGACGTGCTGTTTTTTTTAAAAGATACCTTATCTATTGAGGATGAAAAATTGTTCAAGGCATGCAAATCTGTCTGTTCGTCTGTTTGCTAGAGACATTACAAGGGGGTACCCCCACCAAAAGTGTGAAAATTTCAACACTTAATCACAATTTTCTCAGTGACTATTGCAGGGATTTCTCTCATATCTTGCATATATGTACTAGGTCAGAGGTAGATTCTCTTGTGTGAGTATGAGACCTGGATCTGTCTTACTTTTTTTTTAATAAATTTTTTTAATAATTTTTAATGCATTAAAATTCATGAAATCATGCACAAAATCATTTATAACTTGAAAACTGTTGCATCTAGAGCATTTTGTTAAAATATGTTATTCAGCTACTTTTTTCATAGCTACAATATGGTGAGTAAGTTGGGTGCCTGTCTCAATAGCTAAGTGAGTAATAGCTACTTTTGGGCTTTTCAGTAACGTCCATCATGAGTAGAATCACTAGTAACTTAAAAACTATTGCATTTAGAGAATTTCGTATAAATATGTTATTCAGCTACTTTTGGCTCAGCTATAACATAGTAAAATTTTAGACCTGTAGCTCATGGCATAGCTGAGTAATAGCTACTTTTAGGTTATCACTGTTGAGTAAATCGCTTATAACTTCAAAACTATTGCATTTAGAGAATTTCGTATAAATATGTTATTCAGCTACTTTTGGGTCAGCTATAACATAGTAAAATTTCAGACCTGTAGCTCATGGCATAGCTGAGTAATAGATACTTTTAGGTTATCACTGTTGAGTAAATCGCTTATAACTTGGAAACTATTGCATTTAGAGTATTTTGTTTCAATATGTTATTCACCTATTTTGGGATCAGCTATAACATAGTGAAGTTTCAGATCTGTGGCTCATTGCATAGCTGAGTAATAGCTACTTTGAAGTTCTCACTATTGAGTAAATCGGTTGTAATTGGAAAACTATTGCATTTAGAGAATTTCGTATAAATATGTTATTCAGCTACTTTTGGGTCAGCTATAACATAGTAAAATTTCAGACCTGTAGCTCATGGCATAGCTGAGTAATAGCTACTTTTAGGTTATCACTGTTGAGTAAATCGCTTATAACTTGGAAACTATTGCATTTAGAGTATTTTGTTTCACTATGTTATTCACCTATTTTGGGATCAGCTATAACATAGTGAAGTTTCAGATCTGTGGCTCATTGCATAGCTGAGTAATAGCTACTTTGAAGTTCTCACTATTGAGTAAATCGGTTGTAATTGGAAAACTATTGCATTTAGAGAATTTCGTATAAATATGTTATTCAGCTACTTTTGGCTCAGCTATAACATAGTAAAATTTCAGACATGTAGCTCATGGCATAGCTGAGTAATAGCTACTTTTAGGTCATCACTATTGAGTAAATCAGTTGTAACTTGAAAACTATTGCATTTACAGTATTTTGCTTAAAAAGGTTGTTCACCTACTTTTGGGTCAGCTATAACATAGTAAAATTTCAGACCTGTAGCTCATTGCATAGCTGAGTAATAACTACTTTGAGGTTCTGACTATTGAGTAAATCAGTTGTAATTGCAAAACTATTGCATTTAGAGAATTTAGTATAAATATGTTATTCAGCTACTTTTGGGTCAGCTATAACATAGTAAAATTTCAGACCTGTAGCTCATGGCATAGCTGAGTAATAGCTACTTTTAGGTCATCACTATTGAGTAAATCAGTTGTAACTTGAAAACTATTGCAATTACAGTATTTTGCTTAAATATGTTGTTCACCTACTTTTGGGTCAGCTATAACATAGTAAAATTTCAGACCTGTAGCTCATGGCATAGCTGAGTAATAACTACTTTTAGGTTATCACTGTTGAGTAAATCGCTTATAACTTGGAAATTATTGCATTTAGAGTATTTTGTTTCAATATGTTATTCACCTACTTTTGGGTCAGCTATAACATAGTGAAGTTCCAGACCTGTGACTCATTGCATAGCTGAGTAATAGCTACTTTGAAGTTCTCAATGTTGAGTAAATCACTTGTAATTTGAAAACTATTGCATTTAGAGAATTTAGTATAAATATGTTATTCAGCTACTTTTGGGTCAGCTATAACATAGTAAAATTTCAGACCTGTAGCTCATGGCATAGCTGAGTAATAGCTACTTTTAGGTTATCACTGTTGAGTAAATCACTTATAACTTGAAAACTATTGCATTTAGAGTATTTTGTTTCAATATGTTATTCACCTATTTTGGGGTCAGCTATAACATAGTGAAGTTCCAGACCTGTGGCTCATTGCATAGCTGAGTAATAGCTACTTTGAAGTTCTCACTGATGAGTAAATCACTTGTAATTGGAAAACTATTGCCTTTACAGAAATTTGTGCAAATATGTTATTCAGCTACTTTTGGGTCAGCTATAACAGTGAAATTACAGACCTGTAGCTCATGGCACAACTGAGCAATAGCTATTCTCAGGCACTGACTGTTGAGTAAATCAGCTATAACTTGAAAAATATTGCATTTGGAGTATTTTGTTAAAATACATTGTTCACCTACTTTGGGGTTAGCTATAACATAGTGAAATTACAGACCTATAGCTCATGGCATAGTGGAGCAATAGCTATTTTCAGGTTCTCACTATTGAGTAAATCAGTTGTAACTTGAAAACTATTGCATTTACAGTATTTTGCTTAAATATGTTGTTCACCTACTTTTAGGTCAGCTATAACAGTGCAAAAATTCAGACATGTAGCTCATTGCATAGCTGAGTAATAGTTACTTTGAGGTTCTCACTCTTGAGTAAATCAGTTGTAACTTGAAAATTATTACATTTAGAGTATTTTGTTTAAATATGTTATTCACATAATTTTTGGTCAGCTATAACATAGTGAAATTGCAGACCTCTATGTCATGGCATAGCTGAGCAATAGCTTCTTTCAGGTTCTCACTGTTGAGTAAATCATTGTATCCAACCTGTAGGAAATCATGGGCTGGGAATCTATTAATATGGTCCGATTTGACCTTGGAACCCTCCTTCAAGGTCAAATGAGGATAGCCAAACATAAAAGTGCTTATAACTCGCTTATTATTGGTCCTAGAGGTTGGAATGAAAACCAACCTATAGAAAATCATGAGCTGGGAATTTTTTGGTGTGGTCGGATTTCACCTTGGACCCCTCCTTCAAGGTCAAATGAGGATAGCCAAACTTAAAAGTGCTTATAACTCACTTATTATTGGTCCTAGAGGTTTCGAATGGAAAACCAACCTATAGAAAATCATGGGCTGGGAATCTTTTGGTGTGGTCGGATTTGACCCTAGACTCCTCCTTCCAGGTCAAACGAAGATAGCCAAACTTAAAGTGCTTATAACTCGCGTATTATTGGTCTTGGAGGTTTGGGATGGTAAACCAACATATAGGAAATCATGGGCTGGGATTCTTTTGGTGTGGTCAGATTTGACCTGGGACCCCTCCTTCAAGGTCAATTGAGGATAGCCAAACTTACAATTGCTTAGAACTCGCTTATTATTGGTCCTACAAGTTTGGGATGGTAAACAAGCTAAAGGAAATCGTGGGCTGGGAATTTTTTTGTGTGGTCGGATTTGACCTTGGACCCTCTCCTTCAAGGTCAAACAAGGATAGCCAAACTTAAAAAGTGCCTATGACTCACTTATTATTGGTCCGAGAGGTTTGAGATGGTAAACCATTCTAAATTCTTTGGCTGGGAATCTTTTGGTATGGTCAGATTTGACCTTTGGACCCCTTCTTCATGGTCGAACGAGGATATTGCATTTATAGTATTTCTTTAAATATTTTTAACCTACTTTTTACACTTAAACAATTACCTTGTTACTTTATTTAATAATACCATTTGCAGGGCACAACTTTTTTGTCCTTTTCTTCTGTCAGCTTCGGAATATCTTTCGAACATGCTGTTCAGTTACCATTTACTGTATTTCTGTACAGCCCTTTCCCTGATAATTATGCTTTCCTCTCCTTATCACCATCACAAATCAAAAACATTCAGTCAGCTGACACAGTGCCCGTTCACGGGCACTCTCCTCTTGTTTTTCTGTTACAACTTAAAGACAACCGGTAATTGCTACCGTGCTTGCCCGTGACCGTAACAATGTCTGAAAAGGTAAAAGGATGAAATGGTTGAATTTTGGAAGTGATCCGGATCACTATATGGATCTTCTGGATCCATGAAATGTAATTTTTAAAGACAGATACCACAAAAAGTTATGGATGGATTGTGATGACATTTTCAGCAAATGGCCTATATGGTGCTAGGAACAAGTGATTAGATTTTGGGAGTGATCTGGATCACTGTCTGGATCTTCTGGATCCAGGCTGCCAGATGTGTTTGTGTACAATGTAGCTCAAAACTTATGGACGGATTTTGATGAAATTTTCAGGATATGTCTGAAAAGGTAAAAGGATGAAATGGTTGAATTTTGGAACTATATGATCTTCTGGATCCATGAAATGTAATTTTTAAAGACAAATACCTCAAAAAGTTATGGATGGATTGTTTCAGCAAATGGCCTAAATGGTACAAGGAACAAGTGATTAGATTTTTGGAGTGAATTGGATCACTGTCTGGATCATCTGGATCCAGGCTGCCACATAATCTTGGGATGGATTTTGATATTTTTAGGATATGTTAGAAATGGTAAAAGGAAGACGTGGTAAAAGGAAGAAATGATTCAATTTTGCGAGTGATCTGGACCACTATCTGGATCTTCTGGATCCATGAAATGTAATTTTTAAAGACCAATAGCTCAAACAGTCATGGATGGATGTTTAATGAAATTTTCAAGAAATGTCTTAAATGGGACGAAGAACAAGTGATTAGTTTTTGGGAGTAATTTGGATCACTGTCTGGATCATGTGGATCCAGGCTACCAGATGTGTTTGTGTACAAGATAATTCAAAAACTTATGGACGGATTTTGATGAAATTTTTAGAATATGTCTGAAAAGGTAAAAGGATGAAATGATTGAATTTTGGAAGTGATCCGGATCACTATGTGGATCTTCTGGACCCATGAAATGTAATTTTTAAAGACAGATATAAGTGAAAGAACTAGTGATTAGTATTTGGGAGTAATCTGGTACTATGGAGAATCCTGACCTGGTGCTCCAGGAAACAGGCTCAAGCCCGACACATTCACGCCTTAGCTATGTCCCGTCCGGGGATACACTGCGTCGAGACGCAATGTCTAGTTCATGTAGTTTTTGATAAGCTTACTTTCCTATGTCCTTTATATTTTTGTTACTTTTGCAGATCTAGGTCAATAGCTAAATGAATAGATAGCTGAGTAATAACTACTAAAATGAGTAAATGTCTTTTATCTATAAAAGTACTGTAGATAGGCCATTTCTTCTAAATCAGTCATTCACCTGTTTTTGGCTGATCTACCACATAGTGAAGTTGCAGATCTATGGCTTTTTGCATAGCACACTCATAGCTACTAAAATGAGTAAATGTGTTTTATCTCGAAAAGTATTGCAGATAGGCAATTTCTTCTGAATAAGCCATTCACGTACTTTTGGCTGATCTACCACATAGTGAAGTCGCACATCTGTAGCCCTTTGCATAACTGAATAATAGCTACTAAAATGAGTCAATACCCTTTATCTTTAAAAGTATTACAGATAGGCAATTTCTTCTAAATAAGTCATGCACCTACTTTTGGGTGATCCACGACATAGTGAAGTTGCAGAAGTGTAGCATGGATACTTAGGTTTTTCGCACGGTTATGCCACAGTTGTATAGATTTCCTTTTGATTATTTAAAAAAAATTTTACATGTACCTTTCAAATTTGGTACATCAGTATATGTGGGTAAGGCCTGAGATCCTATTGTTTTGTGGCCTTGACCTTCCACTCAAGACAAATGGCGGCCTTATAAAAGTCAAATTTGACATCCCCTGTTGCAGCAAAAGTTGTTTTTTATATGCTGTAACTCAAACAATATTACATAGACCATTCTAATTTGGTATGCGAGTATATATGTTAAAGACCACAGAACCTAGTGTTTTGGGCCTGGCCTTCCACTAGAAACCCAAGGCCTTCTAAAGATCACATATTAGATATATTTCTTCACATTATTGCCTGTTGCTCACATACAGAAGGACAATCAACCTATGGCAAAGGTATGTGATACATATGTATGTCTCTTATAAGCATACAGAAATTTAACCTTTTATCTTTTTTTTTCAAGGTCATGACTGGTCTTCCAACAACGGTTGGTCGGCCATTTTTCCTATAGAAATTTCCTTTCATATGTGATAATGTAAAGAATATTATATCTAGACCTTTCAAATGTGGTATCTGCATAATACCCACTCGGTAAATATTGATAAAGTCTCAGTGTGTATTAATTGTTGGCCTTAGCCTTCCCTTATATCATCAGTGGTGACCTTCTAAAGGTCATATTTCTTGTATTTCTTCTATAACTTTAAAAATGTATCATGTAGACTTTTCAAATTAGCTATGTGGGTATGTATTGACTAGGCCCCAGACCTATTTCTTTTTATCCTCAGACTTCCACTAGAACACCAATGGTAGCCTTCTAAAGGTCAAATTTGGGATATTTCTTTCATAACTTAAAAGGTATTTTATGTAGACCTTACTAATTAATCAGCCCATCAGGGGTGCTAATTTGTTTTCACGTAAGTTCGACTGATCACCGCCACTGCAGGATTATGATCTTTCTTGAGGCTTTCAATGTTTTCTTTCCTTATCTTTCTTATTGTTTTTACCCCACAGCCCTTAAGGGCTGTTGGGGTATTTTTTTCACCCATGGTGTCCGGATGGGCAGTGGGCAGGTGGGCAGGCGGCGGGAAAAAGTTTGTCCGGGCAGTATCTCAGAAACCATAAGGTGTAGGAAGTTGATACTTGGTAGGGACATTGGTTAGGGGGTGTAGGTGTGCAACGTCATGATCTGACCTTGATTTGACCTTTGACCTTGCCGTAGTGACCTTGAGTTTGAAAATCTTGTCCAGGTAATATCTCGGAAACTGTAAGGTGTAGGAAGTTGATATTTGGTAGGGACATTGGTTAGGGGGTGTAGGTGTGCAACGTCATGGTGTGACCTTGATTTGACCTTTGACCTTGCCATAGTGACCTTGAGTTTGAAAATCTTGTCCAGGTAATATCTCGGAAACTGTAAGGTGTAGGAAGTTGATATTTGGTAGGGATATTGGTTAGGGGGCGTAGGTGCCAATGTCATGGTCTGATCTTGATTTGACCTTTGACCTTGCCGTAGTGACCTTGACCTATAAAATCTTGTCCGGTCTATATCTCGGAAACCGTAAGGTGTAGGAAGTTGATAGTTGGTAGGGATATTGGTTAGGGGCTATAGGTGTGAAAGGTCATCGTCTGACCTTGATTTGACCTTGCCGTAGTGACCTTGACCTATAAAATGTTGTCCAGGCTATATCTCGGAAACTGTAAGGTGTAGGAAGTTGATATTTGGTAGGGACATTGGTTAGGGCGTGTAGGTGTGCAACGTCATGGTCTGACCTTGATTTGGCCTTTGACCTTGCCGTAGTGACATTGACCTATAAAATCTTGTCCAGGTAATATCTCGGAAACTGTAAGGTGTAGGAAGTTGATACTTGGTAGGGACATTGGTTAGGGGCTATAGGTGTGTATTATCATGGTGTCACCTTAATTTAACCTTTGACCTTGTCGTAGTGACCTTGACCTTTAAAATCTTGTTGCACCTTTGGGTCTGTCTTTTGATGCAGATTAAGCACTGTTAAAGTCATATTAGAATTTATTAAGAATTTTACTTTCATAACTTCCCATTGTAAGAGATAGAATTTCATCAAGTGAGCCACAGATTTTGCTCCAACACCACACATAAGCATTCATTAAATATATTACCACTTCTGTATGCATGGTAATATTCAAACCATCTAAACCATAATTCGGCCATGCAGATGTAGATAAAGAGTGTTGAATTTTAGTTTGCTGATTAATGCTGTCATCTTGTTATTGAATTATCTTATTTTAATACTTCATCTTTACATGCATTATCTTTCTTTTAAACATTATTTCTCCATTTAAACATTGTTTGGACCTTTATATAACTGACAGTGCTCTGAAAGTATCCTGAAGTTTGTCCTGGTACAGTACTTCTGTATCTCATGGTGTTGAAAATATTTCCCTAGGCTGTGGGGTACGGGCATCTCTGATGCTATTTTCTTTCCTTATCTTTCTTTAAAACTATAGGGGTGGCAAAAATTTTTGGGATACTTTTCAGAGACCTTAAGCTTTACTTAAGGTAACCACAAGCATCACAGCATCATCGCATTTTGGAAAAAAACACACACCTGTTCTATAAAATTTGTCAGGTACATTCTAGACCTATATCTACAGGTTTGAAAGTAATTTTTGATCAATCGGACCACAGATGCCTGAATGGGAGGCATTTTATTTTTGTAATTTTTTTAAAAACGGGTACTTGGTCTGTGTCTCAAAAACGGTCAGGATTTTGGCGTTTTGTTGGAATAACTTATTCAGCTACTTTTTGATAATCTTTCACATGCTGAAGTTTTAGCCCTGTATCTGCAATCTTAAGGTCACCTTAATGTCGAAAAAGGAATTTTGGCCATCCAGTTCACTTAGTTTTTCACATTTTTCAACCAAACTTTGCATATATATTAAGATTTACCAAAGGATTATCCTGACTTTATGGTGACCTTAAACTGTTACTATAATTGCAGCTATGGTCCCCCCAAAGTCATAAAATTTGGAATAAAGCCGTGTGGCCCCTATCATTTTCCATGTCTAACGTATATTGATATTGAAGTAGATAAAAAGAAGACTCTTACTACCTTATGATTTAAATATTAATGATGTTATGGTCATCTTAAACTTAAAATGTAGGGTTTTTCAGCCCAAAGCTCAGTTAATGTTTAAATTTTTAAAATAAAACTTGGCACATTTATAAAGGTTGGCAGAAAGGGACATTCTGATTTTATGGTCACCTTAAAGTCGCAAGATGAATGAAGTTATGGTCCCCTTACAGTGAAAAAAGGAAGTTTTCAGCCTCCAGCTATGTTATTTTTCAACTGACCTCAGCTAGACTTTATGCACTTATAAAGCATTTTTATGTCATGGTCACCTTAAAGTCACAATATAAATGAAGTAATGGCCACCTTGCAGTGAAATTATGGAGTAATTACTCTCCAGCTATCGTATTGTTCAGCTGATCTCAGTTAAATTTTGCAAACTTATTAAAGATGGAAATAGGGATATTTTCGTTCCACCTTGGAGTTTCAATACAAGTACAGTCATGGCCACCTTGAAGTGAAAATAAGGGTTTTCAGCTCCCAACTGACATCAGTTCAACTAGACATATTGAGTAAGTTTAAGGAAGATGTTAATGACCTTTTCCCTTAAAATTCCTGTCACTCTGTGCCATCCGCATACGTGTCATCGTGAACAACGTCTCCTCTCAAAACTACAAAACCCAGAGACATGCTGTTTTTTCAAAAGATACCTTATCTATTGAGGATAATGAATCGTAAAATCCATGGAGATCTGTGTGTTCATTTATTCCCCAGAGCCATTAGAAGAGAGGTGCCCCCACGCAAAGTCTGAAAATTTCAAAACTTTATCACAATATTCTCATTGACTATTGCAGGTATTTTATATCTTGCATATATGTACTAGGCCACCAGTAGATTCACTTGTGGGAGTATCAGGCCAGGATCTTTCTTAGTTATTTTTTTATGAATTTTTATGTCAGCTGACTTCTCAGTCAGCTGATATTATGGCATCACTGTGCGGCATGCGTGTACGCATCCTCGTATGCGTGAATGACTTCTCCTCCAAAACTACAAGGCCTAGAGACATGCTTTTTTTAAAAAAGATACCTTATCTATTGAGGATGAAAAATTGTTCAAGGCATGCAAATCTGTCTGTTTGTCTGTTTGCTAGAGACATTACAAGGGAGGTACCCCCACCAAAAGTGTGAAAATTTCAACACTTTATCACAAGTTTCTCAGTGACCATTTTTCAGGGATTTCTCTCATATCTTGCACATATGTACTAGACCTCAAGTAGATTACCTTGTGTGAGTGTCAGAACTGGATCTTTCTTAATTATTTTTTATGATTTTTTAAAATAATTTTTAATGCCTTAAAATTAATGAAATCATGCACTAAATCAATTATAACTTGAAAAGTATTGCATTTACAGCATTTTGTTAAAATATGTTATTCAGCTACTTTTTCCATAGCTACAACATGGTGAGTAACATGGGTGTCTATCTGAATAGCTAAGTGAGTAATAGCTACTTTTAGACTTTTCAGTAACTTCCATCATGAGTAAAATCACTTGTAACTTGAAAACTATTGCATTTAGAGCAGTTTGTGTAAACATGTTATTCTGCTACTTTTGGGTCAGCTATAACATAGTAAAATTTCAGACCTGTAGCTCATGGCATAGCCGAGTAATAGCTACTTTTAGGTTATCACTGTTGAGTAAATCACATATAACTTGAAAAGTATTGCATTTAGATTATTTATTTTCAATATGTTATTCACCTCTTTTTGGGTCAGCTGTAACATAGTAAAATTAAAACTGTTGCATTTGCAATATATTCTTTAAATATGTTTTTAACTTACTTTTTACACCTTAACAGTTACCTTCTTACTTTCCTTCTGAACACCATTTCCAGGGCACAACTTTTGTGTCCTTTTCTTCTGTCACTTCTACTCTGAAATTCAAAACACACAGTCAGCTGACACAGAGCATGTTCACGGGCACTGATTGCTTGTTGAGTATTAAAATTCATGTATTCATGCACTAAATCACTTATAACTTGAAAAGTATTGCATTTAGAGCATTTTGTTAAATGTGTTTTTGATGTAGTTCTGTGTCAGTTATAACATAGTAAAATTTCAGAAATGTAACCCCTTACATAATTAAGTAATTGCTGTTAAACCTAAACATTTTACTGCAGCAAATAATCTTTTTCTCACCTTCATTTTATTTCAATGAGGGAGTGAGGAAGAGGCAGTCTTTTTCTGCACAGATCTGCCCCCTCCCCACTCCCCTCACTCAAATAAAAATGTATGTGAGAAAAGAGATTCCTCTGTGTATGGGGGATGAGGGGGGAAGTGAGATGGGGAAGTGAGATTATGTGTGTGTGTGTGTTATCTCATATCCCCCCATTCAAACAAAGAGGAGAATATGTTTGCAATGTGTGTATATTTTCTGTCTTGCAAAAAAAAAGAAACTGAAAGAAAATGGAAAGGTTCACTCTCACTGAGCTTTATCAAGCCTAGCTGTGCATGCTGTTATTCTGCTTACAGTCTAATACTGCAACTAATACAGTTTTTAGATAATCAACTTTCCCATCAGATACAAAACACAGTAAAGCTTACCTTCTCCTTATAGTCTCATACCACATCTACTACAGCTTTATTAACTCAAGTCTCCACCCGGACCGCTCGTTTTTGTTAGCAAAAAACATTTTCTAGTTTGGTATGTGACTATATATAGGTACAGCCTCTGAACTTATTCTGTGTGGTCTTGGCCTTGTCCTGAAAGAACAATGGCAGCCTTTAAATGTCAAATTTAGGTCAACTTGGGTCCTAAAATCAGTTTGTGTTTGCCTAAATTAAAATATACTTGTGATGTCATACTATTGTTAAAAGTGTAGATTATTTTTAAGAATCTACACTTTTCTGTAGATTCTTTTTACCAAAACTGTAGATTCTTAAAAAGAATCCACACTTGGATTTCATGGCCAAGTAATAACCTTAAGCAGTATTAAACAGTAGTAAAATTAAATTAGATCTTCAACATCAGAAATGTCTTCCTAATTAGTTTGATAATCTAAATTGTTCCCTTCTTTACATGCAGTACTCGCAATTTTTTCACAGGTTTGTACCAATTCATTGTCAGAAATATCAAAAAAACCTGGCCAAGTTATATTGCTGGTCAAATTCTAGCATTTTCAGCTGTTCAAATGTTTTCTCCCCTGAACAGCATGTCTACAGCATTGAAAGCTGTATCTTTATAAACTGACCTAGCCAAATTCTCTGTTAATGTATTCTGAGAAATAAAATATATCATCAGTATTTTAATCCATTTAACAATTTGTCCGCAAAATATTAATAGAATGAAGACACCACACAGACATGCAAGTAGATGGTGACTTTTCATGCCTGAATGATTTTAAAGAATGCACATTTTTGAAAATGCTGGCACACACTGCATATGAAATACATGTACTATGATAACTCTTTACAGACATTGTACTCCAAATAAGGAATAGTTACCAAAATCATTATAGTATATGATTTTTACAGAATTAACAGAATCTGCCAAAACTTAGTATAATTAAAACATGTTTTTGATGCACCATAACTGAATAACAGTAACCATGCTGAACAATTTATTATTTTGTAAACTTGATGACCCTTTAGGATTTCCATAGAATATATTATAAAATATAGGCATAATAAATTAACATAATGGTGATCACTCCACATCCTTAATTGGTTGAAGTGCTGTGGTAGTTATATTAAATAATAATATTGAAATGAATAATCAGATTAACCTCAATGTGTATTTACAAAATGATATATATTTTAAGTTAGAGAATACCCTCAAAAAGTGTGGATTCTTTGATTTCAAAACTCTCAGCCTGGTGGCCTCGAGCTTTCAAATCAAAGAATCCACACTTTTTCGGGCATTCTCCATAACATAATAATTAAGGTTGTATAGTGTAACAACCACTTACTGAAGAAACTTGTCTATTATTGAAAGCGACATTTCTATATATTTCTTTAGTGAATATTAATGAGTTTGTCTTTCCATAAAGTATTCAGCAGCCTTTAATATATTGTTAGGAAACCACACTGACTTCTGTAAATTTTCATATTTTGTTAAGAGTATTTTATTGAAATATTGTTAGAAAGCCTGTGGCTTCACAAACAACCATCTTTTTAACTATTTACAAAATATTGCGAGAAAACCCCCGCAGAATTCTGTAACTTCAAATTAATAATGTCCTCATTTGCACCCAATATGTAATCACTTTCAATAAAATAATACATCATAAAATATGAGAAATTCACGCGAAAGCTCTCTCGTTTTACCATGAATCTTCCAATATTAGCAGCAAAATCTCTTGACAGCGAAAACCTCTCCGCATCTTTGTTTACATGTACTCGTCAGGGATAAACTTTTGTTCGGCAGTAGAATTCCAAGCCATTTGGCCTCATTTCTGCATGCGCTGACACACTCAACGTGCAAAGCCAAACTCACTGAAACATTATGTGCGTCTGCATTCACAATGTTTCAGTCTAATACTCTAATTAGGAATTATTTATACCTGTGAGCTGATTGCTACAAAAATTAATGTAAGTTTAAATTTAAAATTATTCAAATTTACTGCAGGACATCCAACTTTCTGCGGACCTGTAGTAATTTACAATGAATTTCCTACACTGCTTTAAGTGTTAGTAAGACTGAAGATGCATTAAAAATGTGTCAAACATACTCAGGAACTAATTTTATAAAATAAAGTATTAACAGCGAATTTGAAAAAGCTGTGTCTTTAATTTAGGTTAAAAGTTTCATATTTGGTGCATAAAATGTCTGTTATTTCAGTCCTTTTTAACACATAAGTTTGTTTTGTGAATTGTGTCCTGAAAAGTGCTACAGTGTATCCAACCTGAATATATGTAATGTTCTGTAGCTGTAAACTGTGTTCAATATTACTCTTTCGTCTTATTTTTCGTAATTTTGGACTTGGGTACTTTCTACTCACCATCTTTGGATTTTCAATGGGTTTACACGTGTCGAGGGATTTTCAATTTGAGGATTTTTTAATATATATTACTTGCACAACACATAACTTTCAGATCAGCGAGTTAAAGACACAAGTGGAATCCCTCAAGAGGCTTCTAGAATCTGCTGAACTGAAGCAAGTTGATAAAGAGGTTCTCAGTGAATCAAAGGTATGTACATTAATACCACGTGCCAATGTTCTGTACTGTTGTCTCTTTTGTAATTCTGTGCCAATGATAACCATTTCGACATAAGTTTCCTTATTATATATACGAAATGTATCACATTTTTAATTTGAAATGGATGTATTTACATCAACCACACTTAGCTTCCAATTTTAGATTCTCTGCAATTGTTTTACAGTGGGACTTATCAAAGCACAACGAAGTTAGAACATGCTCAACTTTTACTTTTATTTTTAATTACACTTTGTAACATTTGAATTCTTTAGGTTTTATGTTCAGTTTATGTCTAATATCATGGACTGTATGTGCAGAGAATACAAATTGTTAAAGTCCACATGATATTGCTGTTTTATAATTAAGCATCCCTGAAAAGGGCGCTTATTTGTTTTCGTGTCAGTTTCCTTGCTGCCGCCGCCACATTATGGTCTCACTTGAATATCTCCCTTATTATTACAAGCTTTCTAACCATATTTGGCAGTTATATACCTTAGGCATGGGAAAATTTTTCTACATGTTTAAATTTGACCTTTGATCTTTATCAAGGTCACATGATCAAAAAATAGTTTTTTCAGGTACACCCGCCCGTTATCGCAGTTCAGCAAAATCTACTGACCGCAGAGGCTTGTAACTTCATACAGTTGTTTATACTATCAAAAACGTGAGCTGATTAGATTTTGGGAGCAATCTAATAAAAATTGACTCATTTATGAGCGATTTTCTCACAGGTACCAATCAGAAAGCTTAAAATTTATGTGAACCCCCTATTATCTTCTTAAGTATTGCATTTAGAGCTATAAAATGTATTGGGAGGTAGTCTTGCTTAAGGCTCAAATTTGCATGATATCCTTTCAAACAAACGCACAAATATTTGGTATTCATAAAGCACTCATACATGTTAAGAGAAAGAACTGTATCAGACAGAGAGCCTTGTAAACTTTGCAGAGACAGTTCAGCTTTGCAATCTCCCATTACCATGACTACCAAATGATTGACAGGCCATCTTCTGAGGGAAGTATTCCTCCAAACTCCAGTTAACTGGAACCATATGTGTGTTTTATGACATCTGTGTACTCTATCATGCATACTTCTGTGGTTAACCCATTTGAAGTGTCAATCACAGATAAAAGCGTTTCAAATGATCTTGCTCTCTCAACTCTTTTGTATTTTCAAAAACAAAAAGTATTTCATTATTTGAGATAATTTTTTTTTGCAAGCTTCTTAGTTAACATTTAACATTTATTTCATTGTGACAAATTAATTAACCCCTTGTCTTCTATATCAAGACAATGTGTAAATCACACAATACTGAGAGGAGGCCAGTTTCAAACACACACACTTAATTTTATTTCAAACACACATACTTAACATAAGGGAAATCTTTACCTAAGACCAATTTACACTGACAGTGTCTGAAACAGGATCTAAAAACACATTGCTTTAGGAACAACAAAATGTGTCAAAATATGAAATTTGGAAATAAATTTAGAGTTGAGCCTCTGTTATCCAACCATGTGGAATTAGATTTTGTTTGGAAGACAGAAAGTTTGTAAAGTGGAATGGATAATTAAGAATTACACAGGATTGTTTAATGATATTTACTTCATATTTTATAAGGACATCTATGTATATTTGCTGGCAATGGGAGGTTATGTTTGTTTCTCTGTTTGTCTGTCAGTTATAGGGGAGTTAGATTTTGTTTGGATGGCAGAAAGTTTGTAAAACAGAATGGATAATTAAGAATTACACAGGATTGTTTAATGATATTTACTTCATATTTTATAAGGACATCTATGTATATTTGCTTGCAATAGAAGGTTATGTTTGTTTCTCTGTCAGTTATAGGGGTGTTCCACTGCGGCAGGCGTGTTGGTAACTAAGAATATTTTGAGGGTTGGGAGCAATGTTTACAGAGTTGGTTAGGGTCATTTGTAGTTTCTTGGCTTGCCGTGTTGGGTCGGCAAAATATCACGTTTAATATTTCACCGACCTTCCATGACTCTTGATCCTCACCATGGCTCTACCCACCTGGAAACCGGCTTGTCCTAGTCACTTCCTGTCTTATCCTTATCACTTCCAGTCTTGTCTTATTACGTCCAGCCTCTTTCTTATCAATTACAGTCTAACTGACTCTATGGAGGCATAGGGTCGGTTGTTGGGATGGTTCCAGTAGAATACCCCCCTTACTCTGTGTTTATAGTCACTCAAAAATAACAAGTTACAACTGATTTACTGATTAACAGAGCATAATTTTGACATAATTTTGATTTCTGCTGTACCAAGTCACTTGCGAAGTTTCAAAAGAATCCCAAAAGAAATGTGGCTTGTAGGTTGAACACAAGAAATCTCTGCGGATGCAGATTTGTATACGGAAGCGTGCACATAAGATGACCATGCATGATCCCCGAAAATCAGGGATACAATGAACAATTCTTTCTGCATTTTATGTGGACATGTAGTTATTGTATCCACCAGAAGCATCCGGTGGATACTTTGGTTTAGCATCCGCTACGCCGCCGCCGCCGCGCGTAGAGAGATTTTCAGCGTTAACGCTCTAAGAGGAAAACAACAGCAGCTAAGTTCACCAAATTTGCAGGATATCTTCATTGGGGCGTAAGCTTCTCTGGGAAGGAAAATAGCCTCATTCTGAAAAACAAGATGGCCGCCACGGGCATTTCTTTGAAAATAATCTACATTTTTCTACTGGCTGTTCCTCAGGTTGAATCTCTTCATAGGTGATGTGTATGACACATATACATGTCCTCTACAACCTTGCACACATTTGACCTTGAAGCTCCTAATTCAAGGTCATCCACGGAGTGCCGAAGTAACCCACATGGCGGACTTTAAAAGTGCCTATATCTCCCTTATTATTGGTCCTAGAGGTTTGCAATGTGAAGCCAACCTATAGGAAATCATGTGCTGCAAATCTTCTGATGTGGTCAGATTTGACCTTGGACCCCTCCCTCAAGGTCAAACGAGGATAGCCAAACTTAAAAGTGCTTATAACTCGCTTATTATCGATCCTAGAGGTTTGGGATGGTAAACCAACCTATAGGAAATCATGGGCTGGGAATCTTCTGGCGTGGTCGGATTTGACCTTGGGCCCCTCCTTCAAGGTCAAACGAGGACAGCCAAACTTAAAAGTGCTTGTAACTCGCTTATTATTGGTCCTAGAGGTTTGGGATGGTAAACCGACATATACAAAATCATGCGCTGGGAATCTTCTGGTGAGGTTGGATTTGACCTTGGACCCCTCATTCAAGGTCAAACGAGGACAGCCAAACTTAAAATTGCTTATAACTCGCTTGTTATTGGTCCTAGAGGTTTGGGATGGTAAACCGACATATAGAAAATCATGTGCTGGGAATCTTCTGCTGTGGTCAGATTTGTCCTTGGGCCCCTCCTTCAAGGTAAAATGAGGATAGCCAAACCTAAAAGTGCTTATAACTCGCTTATTATTGATCCTAGATGTTTGGGATGGTAAACCGACATATAGGGAATCATGCACTGGGAATCTTCTGGTGTGGTCGGATTTGACCTTGGGCCCCTCCTTCAAGGTCAAATGAGGACAGCCAAACCTAAAAGTGCTTATAACTCGCTTATTATTGGTCCTAGACGTTTGGTATGGTAAACCAACCTATAGGAAATCATGGGCTGGGAATCTTCTGGTGTGGTCGGATTTGACCTTGGGCCCCTCCTTCAAGGTCAAACGAGGATAGCCAAAGGTAAAATTGCCTATAATTCGCTTATTATTGGTCCTAGAGGTTTGGGATGGTAAACCAACCTATAGAAAATCATGCACTGTGAATCTTCTGGTGTGGTCGGATTTGACCTTGGGCTCCTCATTCAAGGTCAAATGAGGACAGCCAAACTTAAAATTGCTTATAACTCGCTTATTATTGGTCCTAGAGGTTGGGGATGGTAAACCGACATATAGAAAATCATGCGCTGGGAATCTTCTGGTGAGGTCGGATTTGACCTTGGGCCCCTCATTCAAGGTCAAATGAGGACAGCCAAACTTAAAAGTGCTTATAACTCGCTTATTATTGGTCCTAGATGTTTGGGATGGTAAACTAACACATAGGAAATCATGCGCTGGGAATCTTTTGGTGTGGTCGGATTTGACCTTGGGCCCCTCATTCAAGGTCAAATGAGGACAGCCAAACTTAAAAGTACTTATAACTCGCTTATTATTGGTCCTAGATGTTTGGGATGGTAAACTAACACATAGGAAATCATGTGCTGGGAATCTTCTGGTGTGGTCGGATTTGACCTTGGGCCCCTCCTTGAAGGTGAAATGAGGACAGCCAAACTAAAAAGTGCTTATAACTTGCTTATTATTGGTCCTAGAGGTTTTGGTGCATTGTCTTTACAGTGGATACAATTTGCATCGGTTCTCCGATGCGCTAGGTCTAGTTACATTTGGGAAAAAAACACAATTGGTGGAGGTCTGCACTCCATGAGTGCTTTCTAGTTTATTCCTTATTGATCCTTGGCCTTCAGATTATTAAGCGTCCCGCAAGGGACGCTTGTTTGTGTATGGGAGACCTTCAGGCTCCGCCGGCTCCGCGTTTTGTTTTCCTTATAACTCTGTAACCGTTGGGCAGATTCTTTTCAAATTTGGCAGGTTTATGCAGTAGCCTTGGGGAATTTTTTTGAATATGCTGCAGTGACATTTCAACCAATCAGAGAGGTCACATGACCAAAAATGTCTTTTTTCGATGGGTAAGCTTGTCCGGATGATAACTTGAAAGGGATTTTATCAATTCACCTGAAACTTGGCAAATACATTCATTGTATTAAAATCTGGAAATCATTAGATTTTGGCATTGATTGGTTAAGAAATGGTCGAGTAATTAATGATTAATTAATCATTACGAATTTTCCAAATAAGGAAAACACAAAAATGCTTATATCTCGAAAACCGTGCTAGATAGAGCGATTTCGACGAAATTTTTGACCTGCTGGGTATCTCTGCAGAGTACTTATGCCAATTTTCAAAAAAATTTTGTCTCACCAAAAATGGAGGCCATTTTGAATTTTCGAATTTTTCACTAAAAAATGCAAAGCACAAAAATGCTTATATCTCGAAAACCGTGCTAGATAGAGCAATTTCGACGAAATTTTTGACCCACAGGGTATCTCTGCGGAGTACTTATGCCAATTGTCAAAAATTTTTGTCTCACCAAAAATGTCGGCCATTTTGAATTTTCGAATATTTCACAAAAATTGCAAAACACAAAAATGCTTATATCTCGAAAACCGTGCTAGATAGAGCGATTTCGATGAAATTTTTGACCCTTAGGGTATCTCTGCGGAGTACTTATGCCAATTTTCAAAAAAAATTTGTCTCGTCAAAAATGGCGGCCATTTTGAATTTTCGAATTTTTCACAAAAATTGCAAAACACAAAAATACTTATATCTCGAAAACCGTGCTAGATAGTGCGATTTCGATGAAATTTTTGACCCTCAGGGTATCTCTGCGGAGTACTTATGCCAATTTTCAAAAAAATTTTATCTCGTCAAAAATGGCGGCCATTTTGAATTTTCGAATTTTTCACAAAAATTGCAAAACACAAAAATGCTTATATCTCGAAAACCGTGCTAGATAGAGCGATTTCGACGAAATTTTTGACACACAGGGTATCTCTGCGGAGTACTTATGGCAATTTTCAAAAAAATTTTGTCTCACCAAAAATGGCGGCCATTTTGAATTTTCAAATTTTTCACAAAACACAAAAATGCTTATATCTGGAAAACCGTACTAGATAGAGTGATTTCGATGAAATTTTTGACCCACAGGGTATCTTTGCAGGATAGCCATGCCAATTTTCAAAAAAATTTTGTCTCACCAAAAATGGCGGCCATTTTGAATTTTTTTTTTTTTTATTTTTAAATCATGCACTAAATCGCTTATAACTTGAAAAGTGTTGCATTTAGAGCATTTTCTTAAAATATGTTATTCAGCTACTTTTGTCATAGCTATAACATGGTGAGTAACTACGGTCTCTATCTCAATAGCTAAGTGAGTAATAGCTACTTTTGGGCTTTTCAGTAACTTCCATGAGTAAAATCACTTGTAACTTGAAAATTATTGCATTTAGAGAATTTCGTATAATATGTTATTCAGCTACTTTTGGGTCAGCTATAACATAGTAAAATTTCAGACCTGTAGCTCATGGCATAGCTGAGTAATACTATTGCATTTAGAGTATTTTGTTTCAATATGTTATTCACCTATTTTGGGCTTAAAATGAGTAAATGCTAATTATCTCTAAAAGTATTACGGATACCCAATTTTTGTCAAATAACTCATTCACCTACTTTTGGGAGAGCTTTCACATGGTGAAGTTTCAGACCCGTAGCTAATTACTCACCTACTCAAAATGAGTAAATGCTAATTATCTCTAAAAGTATTGCAGATAGCCAATTTTTCTCAAATAACTCATTCACCTACTTTGGGGAGAGCTTTCACATGGTGAAGTTTCGGACCCGTAGCTAATTATTTACCTACTCAAAATGAGTAAATGCTAAATATCTCTAAAAGTATTGCAGATAGCCAATTTTTCTCAAATAACTCATTCATCTACTTTTTGGAGAGCTTTCACATGGTGAAGTTCCAGACCCGTAGGTAATTACTCAACTACTCAAAATGAGTAAATGCTAATTGTCTGTAAAAGTATTGCGGATACCGAATTTTTCTTAAATAACTCATTCATCTACTTTTTGGAGAGCTTTCACATGGTGAAGTTCCAGACCCGTAGCTAATTACTCACCTACTCAAAATGAGTACATGCGAATTATCTCTAAAAGTATTGCGGATAGCCAATTTTTCTCAAATAACTCATTCACCTACTTTTGGGAGAGCTTTCACTTGGTGAAGTTTCAGACCCGTAGCTAATTACTCACCTACTCAAAATGAGTAAATGCTAATTATCTCTAAAAGTATTGTGGATACCCAATTTTTATCAAATAACTCATTCATCTACTTTTGGGAGAACTTTTTTCACATGGTGAAAATGAGTAAATGAACTTTCACATACTCAAAATGAGTAAATGCGAAAGTACTGCAGATAGCCAGTATTTCTCAAATAACTCATTCACCTACATTTTCGAGAGCTTTCAATTAGTGAATTTTCAGATCCGTAGCTAATTCCTCACCTACTCAAAATGAGTAAATGCCTATTATCACTAAAAGTATTGCAGATGGCTACGTTTTGGAGAGATTTCACATGCTAAAGTTTTTTCTGAATTTTTAAAATAACCTGACATTATGCCATCACTCTGCGACTCAACTTCAAAACTTACCTGTTTGCAAAAGCCTATCCGTTATAGTGTCCACTGTAACCCCTCTGTCTTCTTGGTATGGCCTGCCTATGTCACTGGATTAATGTTAATTACCTTGTGTCATTTTCAGATCCGCCTTACAGTCTGTCAATTCATGGAGATTAAGTGCTATAAAAATACACATTACATTACATCAGTTTGATTTGTGTATCATTTAACAACGGCATATATTTCCCATTATTTAATATATTTTAATCGCTTGCAAAATGAACCCATAACAATAATGTTGATGGTCAAGCAGTCGGCTTCAGTCACCTTCACCTTCCTTTTTGGGACGCTTTGTTTTTGCTGTGCAAAAACAATCCTTTTCTTTTTGCAAAGCAATCCTCTAGTTATAATACCCTTTTTCTTGATTATTCTCATAAAATTTAGAATCAATATTTGGGTGTACTGTGATGAATTAGATTTCTATCACAGCTATCAGCAGATAAAAATGAAGAGTGAAAATAATTTACAAAACAAATTAAATTCTTAAGTCTGTATAACAAAACTTTGGAAAAGTTGGTTGTTGGTGTGACACATATTTGTAAGATCTTTTTTGCAATAGTATTTATAGGAATAAATGGGTATTTCATGAATATTTTCTAAAATGAAAATTCAGAGTAAATATTTTATAAAATTTACAAAAGAATTTAGACCACAGAAAAGCAGACTCAAGTTTATAAAGAATTTATATACCACAAAAAGCAGCACAAGTTTTATTGCAGTACTGTGAGGACAGGTACACTTTACAAGGTGTTATATTACACATTTGCAGTGATCTGGGTCTCAGGAGATAAAAGGCCACATGAACTCACTATGTGGCTTTCTATGTTAGGCTCTTGTGGATATAAAGAAAACAGAATGCATGTAGGGAGGTGGGGCTAGGAGGGATTTGACTTCAAGCAAAGTTTACAAGGCTCTTTCTCTTAGCTGTATAGTCAGTATGTGTATGAGTACATTATAGAAACTAAAACTCCATTATCTGAACTGAAAACTTTCACTAGCTGCAAAGAAACTTGAGCCTTCAGCAAGGCTAATTGGGAGGTACAATGTAGTAGGAAACCATATGTGGAGAGTCTAGAAAGCAAGTCAAATTCCCCCCCCCCCCACCTCCCTGTAGGGGTCAAACTGGGGTCATAAAATAGCCAATTTCGTCTTTTTCCTTTATATTTCCTTTATTCTTGCTTCTAGAGCTTTAGAATGTATTAAGAGGTATTGGGAAACTATATGTGAAGAGTCTACATAGCTGGTCATATTTGCCCTTAAGGGTCAAACTGGGGGTCATAAAATAGCCGATTTTGTGTTTTTTCCTCTTATCTCCTTTATTCTTGCTTTTAGAGTTTCACAATGTATTAAGACGTATTGGGAAACCTTATGTGAAGAGTTTAGATAGCTAGTCATATTTACCCCTGGATCCCTCTTTTGGGTCAAACTGGGGTCATAAAATATCCAATTTTGTGTTTTTGCCTGTTATCTTCTTTATTCTTGCTTTTAGAGCTTTAAAATGTATTAAGAGGTATTAGGAAACCTTATTTGAAGAGTCTAGATAGCCAGTCAGGTTTACCCCTTGACCCCTCCACCCCCCACTCCCCCTTTTTGGATCAAACTGGAGTCATAAAATAGCCAATTTTGTGTTTTTGCCTTATATCTATTTTATTCTTGCTTTGAAAGATTTAAAATGTATTAAGAAGTATTGGAAACTTTATGGGATGAGTCTAGATTGCCGATCAGATTTAGCCCCTGACACCCCCTCTCCCCTCCGCTAAGGGTCAAATTGCAGACATAAAATAGCTGAATTTGTGTTTTTGCCATACATCTACTTTACTCTTGCTTCTAGAGCTTTAGAATGTATTCAGAGCTATTGGGAAACCTTATATTAAGAGTCTAGATAGCGTTTACCCCCTGACCCCCCCTTATGGGTCAAACTGGGCTCATAAAATAGCTGATTTTCTGATTTTGCTGATGTTCTTTCGATTTTTGCTTTTACAGCTTTAGAATGTATTAACAGGTAGTTGGAATTCGTGGAGAGTCTAGGTAGCTGGTCGAATTAGCCCTCTGACACCCTCTTATGAGTCAAACTGAGGTCATAAAATGTTTGTTTTTGCCTCATAACTTTCACTTCTCTCAGCACTGCATGTTTTTATTTTCAAAAACCGTTTTCTACTGTATATTATATAGCAGTGAACCTTTTGGGACGTTTAGTTTTTGTTAGCAAAAACATTTTTCTAGTTATAAATGATTACCTCCTGCTGGGTAGAGAGATTATGAAATGCATCCTGTGTGCATGCGAGGGGGATACATCTGTAGTGTGTTACACACATTTCTCTAAAACTGAGGTACTCGTACATTTTTGATACATTACTTGTCAAGTTGTCCTAATGCATTTTATGCCCTTCAATAGGTTTTGGGTTTTGTGGACCTTGGCCTAAAGCTAAATTCCTAATAGCGAATTTAGCTAATTGAGTAAATAACTTGTCACTCTAAAACTATCGTGTTTTGAATATTTAGTTTAAATATGTCGTTCAGCTTCATTTTCCTTAGATACAACACTTTATGTTCTTTGAAGCTCTATTGCACTAGGTAAATAAGAGCTGTTTCCCTAATTTTAGCAAAAAAAGTAGAAAGAGTAAATGTGTCTTCAGAAGTATTGTACTTAGTCTATTCCTTTCAATAAGTTAATCACCTACTTCTTGGTGAGCTGGTGATGGTAACGCTCTCAGAGGAAAACTACACCAGCTAGCTTCACCAAATTTGCAAATGTTCATTGAGAGGTAAGCTTCTCTTAGATTGAAATTAGCCTCATTCTGAAAAAGAAGATGGCTATCGCGGGCACTTCTTTGAAAATTATCTACCTTTTCTTACTGGCTGTTTCTCATAGGTAGAAAGTTGAATCTCTTCATAGGTTATATGTATAATAGATATACTTGTCCTCTACAAGCTTGCAGATATTTTACCTTGAAGCATTTAATTCAAGGTCATCCGCAGAGTGCCAAAGTATCCCACATAGTGGATTTAAAAGTACCTATATCTCCCTTGTTATTGGTTCTAGAGACTTGCAATGTGAAACCAACTTATATGAAATCATGGGCTGGGAATCATCGGATGTGTTCAGATTTGACCTTCGGCCCCTCCTTCAAGGTGAAATGAGGACAGCAAAACTTAAAAGTGCTTATAACTTGCTTATTATTGATCCTAGAGGTTTGTGAAACCAACATATAAGAAATCATGGGCTGGGAATCATCAGGACAGATTTGTCCTTGATCCCTCATTCATTGGTGAGTTGTCTTTCTAGTGGATACAAATTTGCATCGGTTCCAGTTATGACATCGTATACACCTTGATATCCACATGAACAACAAGGCCCAGAGACATGCTGTTACTTTTTAAAGATACCTTGTATATCGAGGATGAAAGTGTGTTCAAGGCATGCCGGTTTGTTTGTTCATCTGTTTCCCAGAGCCATTATAAGAAAGGTACCCCCACCTAAAGCGTGAAAATTTCAACACTCTATCAAAATTTTCTGATTGACTATTGAAGGGATTTCTCTCTTAACTTGCCCATATATAATAGGCTACAAGTAGATTCCCTTGTGTGAGTATGATGCTTGGATCTTTTTAAATTATTTTAATGAATTTTGGAAACAATTTTAATGCCTAAAATTTCCTGAAATCATGCACAAAATCGCTGATAATGTGAAGAGTATTACAGTTAGAGCATTAGCTACAACATGGTGAGTAACTTACGAGCCTATTTCAGTAGGTATGTGAGTAATAGCTGCTTTCTGAATTTTCAGTACCTTCCATAATGAATAAAATTACTTGTAACATGATAAAATTTCATACCAGTAGCTGAGCAATAGTTATTTTGAGGTTCTCACTGTTGAGTAAATCATTTGTAACTTGAAAACTATTGCATTTAGAGTATTTTGTTAAAATAAGTTATTCACCTATTTTTGGGTTAGCATAATAAAATTGCAGACCAGTAGCAGCATATAATTTTTCTGTTGTGAGCTATAATATAGTAAAATTTCAGATCTGTTGCTCAATGCATGAACTTCTGAATATCATTTGCAGCACACAACTTTTGTGTCCTTTTCTACTTTCACTTGTGCTCTGAAGCTCAAAGCACCAAGTCAGCTGAGATCCCATTCAAAGGCACTGATAGCTTCTTTTAGTTTAAGATTTGTTGTGAAGAATGAAAGAAAAACCTTAAAGAAAAATTGGTGTTTTGACTTTTGAGAAGACTACATCTAAGTGTTGTCACCATCCATGAACACATAGAAAACTGGCTGGGGAAACCAGTGTGTTGGTCAAAGTTTCAGTATTTTATATGAGAAGTTATATGATTGTAATACAGTTATTACTTGCAGCCTCCACTGTTTCTGATTTCAGGTTTGCAGAGTAACCAAGACACCAAGTGAGGATTTGAACCACCATTGGAAGGTAATATTTTTGTGGTTGATAAACCTGTCAACCAACAACCTTAGTATAGTGTTGTCTGAAAGAGCAAACTTTTCCTTACATTTTTGCACTTTCACTGACAATTTTCAGTGAACAAAGATCAGAAATTAAAGCAAACAGTACTCCATATGCAAAGCCCATTTAGAGATTGTTTTTGTTTTATGGTAGCTGCAAACAGAAGTATGCGGCAAAAATTAAATTATTACTGTAATTTTTATTGGTCACATTTTGCTGTGTGTTACACCCTACAGGAAGTGTGTCCGAATATATATGAGAGAGATCGACAGAGTTAATTGAACATTGTAAAGTAGTGTTTAACTTAATACCTGGCACATGTTATACCAGTTTTGCTCTGTATAAATACTCACGATAAAAAAAAGCCCGGGGCTTTAATTACATGAATTTTGGTACTCTTATGTTCAGATTTGTGCGTGCAATTCACCAGACTGCGAAACCTGTCAAGCTGAGAAGGCGGCCATTTTGTCTGCCACAAGGTGGTTTGATCATGAAACAGACAAACAGACAGACACCCACACAAATGAAGAGCCAGACAGCCAGACAGATAGCCACACAAGTCCAGAGGAAGCCAGTCAAACATATATCTACACAAACACAGGAGAAGATGGTGTCACATCTCGCAGAGAGCTCTTATTACAAAGAAATCCGGAGTTGCAGAGTCTGGCAAATAAAAGGCAAATCACTTCCACTTGTTTTAAAGGAATTTAATTAGCTGAAACTGGAAATCACACCTCAAATTGTTACATTTATACATCGGATTCTTGTTTTGGTGATCAAAATTTTACTTTTGTATCAAAGATTCTGTTTGGTTAAACTTTACATGTGTGCTTTTAGTATGTTTTATTTAGTTAGTAAAAACCTCTTACTAGTTCAATAATCTGCATATTTCCACTTACTTCACAGGATTCTTCAGTCACATCTTCAATCTTGGTCCAGTTTAAAATAGGACTGCTGAAAATTTGGGATTCTTTTTTCTTGTTTTCTTTTTTTTTGCATCTGAAGAATGATCCAGATCTTTCCCAAAATGTAATCGCTTCTTCCTCTTGTCAGGCCTAACACACATAAAAAAGTGTAAAGATGTGTTCATCAGTATTGGAGCAATCACTCATACAGATGGACTGCAAAAAAAAATATTCAGCCAACAACATAATACAGCAGATGATGGTACACACCCAACTGAACACACAGACATAATGTTGGAATGCAAGTTGTTGTTGTTGTTGTGTGTGACTAAACATGAATTTTTGTTGCATCAAGATATACCCAACTTTTTAACCTTTTACAGTTCTCTTCTAGGGGCGTAATGTAATTTCTGCATGAAATCAACATATATAGCTGGCATACAACCAATTAATGTTTTGAGTCTTTGAAGCAAAATGAAATGTGGTATTCTGTATACTTGTCACTTATGTGTTAAAGATTTATTGCAACCATAAACAAGCCATTCTTTAAAACTGAAAAAAAATCTTCATAAGATAATTCATTATTTTAAACTCCCTTCAATTGGTTTTACCAAATATAAACTAAAATTTAAGCAAAGATGTGAGATGTTACACCAGATTAAAATGGTTTGTTGTTGTTTTTATAACAATCAGCCTTTAAAAAGTCTCAAATAATAACATGTTCTAAAACCTGTTGTGAAATAATATTTTCTGATTTTACTATAAATACCACAAAAACACAATGGTAAGTTGAATGATCTGTTTGCAGTTTGCATCACACCATATTGCAATTATTGTTAGCTCAGAATTAGTGGTTATTTTGTCTCAAACTTTTATGCAAAAATGCTTGTCACTACTCTGACTTTTGCTGTTTTCATTATGTCGTCACTCTGCGGAGTTGGCGTACGCGTATGCGTACGGGTCCGCGTGAACAACTTCTCCTCCAAAACTATAAGACCTAGAGACATGCTGTTTTTTTTTAAAAGATACCTTATCTATCGAGGATGAAAAATTGTTCAAGGCATGCAAATCTGTCTGTTTGTTTGTTTGCTAGAGCCATTACAAGAGAGGTACCCCCACCCAAAGTGTGAAAATTTCAAATTTTTATCACAATTTTCTCAGTGACTATTGCAGGGATTTCTCTCATATCTTGCATATATGTACTAGACCACAAGTAGATTCCCTTGTGTGAGTGTCAGACCTGGATCTTTCTTAATTATTTTTTTATGAATTTTTAAAATAATTTTTAATGCATTAAACTTAATGAAATCATGCACTAAATCAATTATAACTTGAAAAGTATTGCATTTAGAAGATTTTGTTAAAATATGTTATTCAGCTACTTTTTCCATAGCTACAACATGGTGAGTAACTTGGGTGTCTATCTCAATAGCTAAGTGAGTAATAGCTACTTTTGGACTTTTCAGTAACTTCCATCTTGAGTAAAATCGCTTGTAACTTGAAAAGTATTGCATTTAGAGAATTTTGTTTAAATATGTTATTCAGCTACTTTTTGGTCAGCTACAACATAGTAAAATTTCAGACCTGTAGCTCATGGCATAGCTGAATAATAGCTACTTTTAGGTTATCACTGTTGAGTAAATCACTTATAACTTGAAAAGTATTGCATTTAGAGTATTTAGTTTCATATGTTATTCACCTATTTTGGGGTCAGCTATAACATAGTAAAATTCTAGACCTCTGGCTCATTGCATAGCTGAGTAATAGCTACTTTGAGGTTCTTACTCAACACTGAATCATTTATAACTTGAAAAGTATTGCATTTAGAGAATTTTGTATAAATATGTTATTCAGCTACTTTTGGGTCAGCTATAACATAGTAAAATTTCAGACCTCTGGCTCATTGCATAGCTGGGTAATAGCTACTTTGAGGTTCTTACTCAACAATAAATCATTTATAACTTGAAAAGTATTGCATTTAGAGAATTTTGTTGAAATATGTTATTCAGCTACTTTTGGGTCAGCTATAACATAGTAAAATTTCAGACCTGTAGCTCATGGCATAGCTGAGTAATAGCTACTTTTAGGTTATCACTGTTAAGTAAATCACTTATAACTTGAAAAGTATTGCATTTAGAGTATTTTGTATAATATGTTATTCAACTACTTTTGGGTCAGCTATAACATAGTAAAATTCCAGACCTGTTGCTCATGGCATAGCCGAGTAATAGCTACTTTTAGGTTATCACTGTTGAGTAAATCACTTATAACTTGAAAAGTATTGCATTTAGAGTATTTAGTTTCCATATGTTATTCTTCTGTTTTGGGGTGAGCTATAACATAGTAAAATTCCAGACCTGTGGCTCATTGCATAGCTGAGTAATAGCTACTTTGAGGTTCTTACTCAACACTGAATCATTTATAACTTGAAAAGTATTGCATTTAGAGAATTTTGTATAAATATGTTATTCAGCCACTTTTAGGTCATCTATAACATAGTAAAATTTCAGACCTCTGGCTCATTGCATAGCTGAGTAATAGCTACTTTGAGGTTCTTACTCAACACTAAATCATTTATAACTTGAAAAGTATTGCATTTAGAGAATTTTGTTTAAATATGTTATTGAGCTACTTTTGGGTCAGCTATAACATAGTAAAATTTCAGACCTGTAGCTCATGGCATAGCCAAGTAATAGCTACTTTTAGGTTATCACTGTTGAGTAAATCACTTATAACTTAAAAAGTATTGCATTTAGAGTATTTAGTTTCCTATGTTATTCTTCTGTTTTAGGGTGAGCTATAACATAGTAAAATTCCAGACCTGTGACTCATTGCATAGCTGAGTAATAGCTACTTTGAGGTTCTTACTCAACACTAAATCGTTCATAACTTGAAAAGTATTGCATTTAGAGAATTTTGTGTTAATATGTTATTCAGCTACTTTTGGGTCAGGTATAACATAGTAAAATTTCATACCTGTAGCTCATGACATAGCTGAGTAATAGCTACTTTTAGGTTATCACTGTTGAGTAAATCACTTATAACTTGAAAAGTATTGCATTTAGAGAATTTCGTGTAAATATGTTATTCAGCTACTTTTGGGTCAGCTATAACATAGTAAAATTTCAGACCTGTAGCTCATGGCATAGCTGAGTAATAGCTACTTTTAGGCTATCACTGTTGAGTAAATCACTTGTAACTTGAAAACTATTACATTTAGATTATTTAGTTTTATCCACCGGATAGCAGGATATGTTCCTCATTATAAAATCTTGACTCGAAATATTTTTGGCCTCATTTTGAAAAAACAAGATGGCCGCCACAGGCCTTTCTTTGTCAGTCATGAAAAGTGCTTATATCTCCCTTATTATTGGGCCTAGAGGTTTGGGATGGTAAACCAACCTATAGGAAATCATAAGCTGGGAATCTTTTGGTGTGGTCAGATTTGACCTTGGACCCCTCCTTTAAGGTCAAGGAGGATAGTCTAACTTAAAAGTGCTTATGACTCGTCTATTATTGGTCCTAGAGGTTTGGAATGATAAACCAACCTATAGGAAATCATGGGCTGGGGATCTTTTGATGTGGTCAAATTTGACCTTGGACCCCTCCTTCAAGGTCAAACGAGGATAGCCAAACTTAAAAGTGCTTATAGCTTGCTTATTATTGGTCCTAGAGGTTTGGGTGGTAAACTAACCTATAGAAAATCATGGGCACGGAATCTTTTGGTGTGGTCAGATTTGACCTTGGGCCCCTCCATCAAGGATAAACAAGGATAGCCAAACTTAAAAGTGCCTATAACTCGCTTATTATTGGTCATAGAGGTTTGGAATGGTTAACCTACCTATAGGAAATCATGGGCTGGGAATCTTTTGGTGTTGTCAGATTTGACCTTGGACCCCTCCTTTAAGGTCAAACGAGGATAGCCAAACTTAAAAGTGCTTATAACTCGCTTATTATTGGTTCTAGAGGTTTGGGATGTTAAACCCACCTATAGAAAATCATAGGCGCGGAATCTTTTAGTGTTGTCAAATTTCACCTTGGACCCCTCCTTCAAGGTCAAACAAGGATAGCCAAACTTAAAAGTGCTTCTAACTCACTTATTATTGGTTCTAGAGGTTTACAATGTCAAATCAACCTATAGGAAATCATGGGCTAGGAATTTTTTGATGTGATCAGATTTGACCTTTGACCCCTCTTTCAAGGTCAAATGAGGATAGCCAACATTAACAGTGCTTATATCTTGCTTATTTGTGTTCCTAGAAGTTTGCAATGTCACACCAACCTATAGGAATCATGGGCTAAGAATCTTTTGATATGGTCAAATTTCACCTTGGGCTTCTCCAAGGTTAAGCATGTTTTAATGGCTTTGGTGAGTTTTCTTTCTGGTGGATACAATTTGCATTGGTTCTCCGATGCGGTAGGTCTAATTTCAGTATGTTATTCACCTATTTTCTGGTCAGCTATAACATAGTAAAATTAAAACTATTGCGTTTGCAATATTTTCTTTAAATATGTTTTCAACTTACTTTTTACACCTTAACAGTTACCTTCTTACTTTCCTTCTGAACACCATTTCCAGGGCACAACTTTTGTGTCCTTTTCTTCTGTCACTTCTACTCTGAAACTCAAAACACACAGTCAGCTGACACAGAGCCCATTCACGGGCACTGATTGCTTGTTTTTGTTGTTTTCATTTTGAGACCATGTTGGGTTTATTGTAGAAAATCTAAAATCATGTTTAGCTTGATCTTGTAAATGAAGCGAGATAGGGTGAAGGAATTTCAGTGAATTTGTTCCCATAGGGTACTAATAGTTATATCTATAAAACATCTAAAAATTCTGTTTTATTGATGGCCATCTTGGAATATATAAAATTATGCTTACGCGAGCCAGGCGGGAGGTTATAATTTGCACCATGTGTATGCGTATGTGCATGCATGCGTGCGTGCATAAGTGTGTCACGCAGTTTTCTCTGAAATTGGACGCAAATTTCGGTTGTCAATGCGTCCATCGGGATGCGGTTTTTATGAAAAAAAATATTTCTGCTTTAGAAGCGAATATCGGTTGGCAGGAAGCGTAGATATGCAAGCAATATATATAACACTGAAGATAAGCTTTATATTTTAAAATTAAATGGTGTTGAGCAATTTCCTGGCAAGTTGTTTAAGTTCACCATTGTAAAGCGAGATTTCATGCATGACAAGATCCTTCCAAAACAGCCAGTGAGTGCTGGTGTCATACACTAGCAAATGTACTCAAAATGTTATATATCGAAAGAAAGCCGCCCCGGCCAACGGTTCACGTTTGACTTCATGAAAATTTCACGAACAGATTACACGTTCTTACACGTGAACTTCCCGAACAACAAATGGCACAAATTTGGGTCATTTCCACTTCGCGAACTTCACGAAGTTCATGAATATCATGAACCTTTCACCAAATTATCTCATAGTAATGACAGAAAGAGTACCCGAGCATCATGAAGTGGTACACCAACTTGGTGAATTAGTACACCAACTTCATGAATTAGTACACCAACTTCATGTATTAGTACACCAACTTCATGAATTAGTACATGAACTTGGTGATCCATACACCAACTTGGTGAATTAGTTCACCAATGGCTTGATTTACCATGAAATACAATGATTTCATGATTTAGTACACCAACTTCGTGAACTTTGTTATTCCTCTTAACTTTAATAAATATGTTATTTTAAAGGTAGTTATGAATCCACTCATTAAATTTTTAAAAATATATATATTGCTTTAAAAAGTGATAATTCAATTTCATTTCAATTTATTACTTATTGGCACTTAGTGCAACAATTACTAGCTTTACAGTGTTCACACTCAATAATGCTATAAGACTATTGCTTGTCCATAAAAATCAACTTAAGTGATAAATGTTATTGAAAATAAATGTTGACATTATGACTGTCAGCTTAAACTTGTTTCTCATCTTTTTGGTCTTTACATGAATGTTTTATTGAGCAGATTCTCTCATAACTTTATATCCTCTTTGGTGAAAATCTAGAATGCTCTTGACAAGATATGCTGGCCTGGTGTCCGTTGTTTCCTTAATTTCGCTCCTGAGGGATTGTGAGTTATGGCACAATATGGGAGGTAGAGCTGTTGTTTCATTATGGTGTTCTGCCATTGGTGTAACATCCAGGAACTCTGTGGTTGAACTCTAGTCCCAGAATGGATTGTATTGAAGAAGCTGCCACTTCACTGTGGTTCAAGCTGTATCCATGTGACCACTCTCTGGATCTTCTTCCTCAATGATCATGACTTTTCTTTGACTACCTCATCTCCAAGGTCAAAATGTCTGTGAGCTTGTAGAGGACATGTATATTTGTTATACATATTACCAATGAAGAGATTCTACCTGCTATTTATATGAGCCAGCCAGTAGAAAAAGGTAGATAATTTTTAAAAAAATGCCCGGGGTAGGCATCTTGTTTTTCAGAGTGAGGCTAATTCCAGTCCCAGAGAAGGCTTAGTAACCTCCCAATGAAGATATCCAGCAAATTTGGTGAAGCTGAGCTGGTGTAGTTTTTGGTTTCCTCTAATTTTTCAACACTCTTTAATTTCCAATGTGTCTGCATGTGTTCATCCAAATGACAAGAGCTTTCCTGTCATCTATAAATAAATAATAGCTGAATGTGATAAAAAACTGCATTCTAAATTTCTAGAATTCTTACTGCTTATTATTAAGATTATTATTGTACATATGTAAGTAGTATGACAACAGTAGCACTAAAATGGTTCAAGATTCCACAGTTTTAATTTGTATGTTATAAGGTTCTGGTATGTGTATCTACAGGAAAAGAATAAAATACAAATTGCATGAAATAATAGCATTTTAAGTGATTTTCCCAGCTACTTAATTAACTATGATAGGACAATGATATTTTGTATAATATATACAAAACAAAAGCACAGAAAATAGACACCCATAATGCTTGTTCTTACTACATGTACACTAAACAGTACCTCACTGTAAGTCATGTCATATATATTCATGGCATAAATAATTTATCAATGGTAATAATTACAAACTTTTCTCCAGACTATCAGACTTTTGAGAACATTATGTTTAAAAGTTCCTATGACAATTAAGCAAAGCAACACAGAGAAATAAAAGTTCCTTACCAGCAATGACAATCACTTTTATATTATTCCCTTGAGTGGTGCTTGTATTTCCTCCACCTGCTTGGTTGACCCACACATTTTATTAAAAGTTAACCATGCTTGAAAGTCCGTTTTATCACTCAGCAACAAAAAAACTAATTTTCCATGATTTACAAAATTAATCAAACAAATTAACCCAATCCACTTTGATCCAACAAAAACTCGTCCCTCTTCTTTTTGAAATCCCTTGCACATGGCAAGTGAATTGTGTGGCACAGTCAAAATTAAAACCAGATGTTGAAATGTTCTGGACATTTTAATCCTTGTTTTTTCTGTAGTCATCTTAAACTGAAAGTAATAGTGTGCAGTATCATCCAGAATCTGAAAATTTACTTTACGAAGCAAAATATTTTTAAAAAGATGATCTTTGTGCTATACATTGAAATATTTAAACTTCTATATCAATAATAGTTTTAAATTAAATTATTTTGTTAGAATTTTTATAAATGGGATTACAGGTGCAACTTAAACTGCTACAGGAAAAGTATCAGCCTTTTGGTTTTTCAGCTTTTCATACTTTAACCAGTATCTACAGTGTCTTCTTGGGGCCACAGTGCACCACCTATATCTCAGTTATGTATTATATGATTTTGTTTTCAATACAAATTCAGCTTCAGCCATTAGTTATACATAGGCTTTGGTAATTTCATCCTTTAAAAAGTTGCTAAGAGTAGATATAGCTTATATATTTTCCAATTCTCATCTCACAAATGCATTCATTTATGTATAAAATATTTTTGTTCATTAATTTTAAATCTTAATTGGTCAATAAAAGACATTTTAAGATATTTCGGGGCCAATATCCACAAAAGGGATTAAAATAGATTTTAGTACTTATTTAATTTATTGAAACATAAAACCCTATATACATAAGCCATTTTTTCACTGATCTTTCGCTAATCCCTTTTGTGAAAATGAGGATTACTGTTCAGAGCAACATATTCACTGACGTTAACATATTTCAAGATTCTTGAGGACAGTTTCACAAAATTTTAGTTATTTTAAAGATTTCCTTCAATCATAACACAAAATAAGAAATTTTAACTTTTATTTCAATATTTCTTTATTGTGATAGGTAAATATATATCTAGTAAGTGTCAATATAAATGTTAAAATTGTTTGAACACATTTCAAGCATTTGTAAGAAGCAAGTCACAACACTGGACTGCATTAAATTATTTTTTTCTGTTCTACTGTTACAGCAGATATATATACACATGTAAACATATTTTGTACTGTTTGTCTTCTTGAGGCTATCATAAACATGTCCCTGGAATATGTTTGCACATAGCCCGCTGCACTGAAACACAACTCTATATTATTAAGCTGAAATATCCAGTTTTATTCCCTGTTTATCTTAGGTGTTTGTTATTTATCTGTTGAAAGTAAGCTTTAGAATTTTAATGCACCTAACTTATCATGGAATTATTTTAAATATCACATTAGGCAATAACAGAAAATTATACTTTCCTTCATGTATTTTACTAAATATAAATTAAGGGGCTATCAATGCAAGTACATAGAAATTGTTTACGTAACGCTCACCAGACGTCGCAGAAAAAAACAGTCGTCGTTGTCAAGCAGGGACTAGTTTTGCATTGTTTACGACAGAGAAATGTACGTCATAAAGCTTCAGTGAGGCCAAAGGATGGATTAGATTTGTGACGTTTTTCTTCTTTTGGAAACTGCTCATCTGGTTGTTCTGTACTTATGTTTGTTATTTAAATCAAATACTGACAGTAATTTTATGGTAATCCTGTTGCTGCTATTAAAGGGGGAGATTTGAACTCAGATTTCCATTCCACAACATTAAGTTTTGTTTCATTCAAAATATTTTTATTTTTAGTACAACAGATCATCCATTTCTGGAAACAAATTTTCCTAATCTAATCCAGCCAATGTGAAACTGTGATGTTTTTTTTCCACCACATAGTCTCTGTCTCTCTGTATGTGTGTGTGTATATTTGGTAAATTTAGTAGGCGAGAACCCAAGGACAGTATTGATTTTCTTGTGGTTTATAATAACTGAGTGCATGTGTGATATATTGACCGTATGCTTTCCTCCAACTGGGAAAAAGCATTTCCGTGATTTTAGCTTCACATATAATAACTGTATATGTGTGATCTTGTGCTTACTTGATGATTTTTTCCTAACTGGAGAGAAAAGACCTTATATAATTCACTTGTCAAACGGATATAAAACCAACAGTTTTTGACATCTTTCCAATAGATTACAGTCTTTAGGTAGCCAATAAAAATTTTGTTCACAATTCAGCCACCTCTTACAGTACCTAGTTTTCACAAAGTCAGCCCCAGTAAAATAGTTCTTAAAGTCACACTATAAATATGAATCAATTCAGCCAATAGTGAGTTATACATATTAAAAGTTTGTTTAAACCCAAAGTATATTTCAATTTATTTATCTGTTTAGGCATAATAATTCCAAACTGATTTTAAAATGTTGTTTTGTATTACTACTCTATAGCAACAGGGAAAATGTTGTCTAAACTGAGGAAAAAGGGAAAGACATGCCTTACTTTCGTGACAGAAAAACAATAGTAAAATGTTGAGAATGAGGCCATAATGAAATGTACACTGCTCAGAAAAACAAGCACATTAATTTGTATGATTTATTTTCTTCAAAAGAAGTTTCTCTGATTTTTAAACATATGGAATATGAGAAAGTTTATAAAAATGAGAATGTACAAAGCAATGTAATTTTATTTTTCAGTTTTACAAATTAATACCTACCTTACATAAAAATCTAAATCATTCAAAATTTTTGTGAGACACTTTTCTTTTGAGTGGTGTGTGAAAAACCAATGTTGTTTTTTCTTTGATATGCTTTTTTTGTCATGAACGGAAGCCATGTCTTATATTTAAGGTGATAAAAATTAGACCACTTTTAGTTGGTATTTGTCTCGAGTATTTATTGTTTATATAAATTGTAGTTTGAGAAAAAAACAGCTAAAGCAATTTATTTCAATAATTTATTTCATTCATAACACATTTAAGGTAAAAATTAATGTGTATTTATGGATATAATTTGACTTTAAGACTCCAAAGATCACTACACTGAAATGGTAATTCAAGTGATTTTTGATCACTCTGGTTGGCCTTGAAAACTATGCGTTACGTTGATAGCCCCTTAAGTTGCAGATTTACTTAATTTTTACCCCTTTTTAAAACTCTACACATTAAACTACTTAAGTTAAAAATATTTCATATAATTCTCAGAAGTGTAACAGAGTATTTGCTGTATACAGTTTCACTAAAATTTATCAGTTCAGATGAAAAACAGGGAAAACACAACAGACTGCGTATACACAATCATATAGACCCAGTACCAGCAGAAGAACTGGAAGAAAATTTAATATATATACATCTTACAGGTTCACAGGAAAGTTAGAAAGCAGATGTTATGGCTCCACCAAAGAAAAATGGAAGAACAGTTTTCAAACTAGAAAAAGCAATCAAAGATCACAGCCCTCCACCAGACCAGAGGGTCAATAGCATAAAGCCTCATTTTTCGACTTCAAGGTGGCCTGAATATCCGTGGCAGTGGCATTGGCACCTCCAAAATTTAATCACTTGTTACTTACACAAATGTAACAAGTATGTAACACACCAAAAGAGCTTATAATGCATATCAACTTTCAAATATAACCTATTTTTAATTGGTAAAACATTGTTTATGATTCTAAATTGTGACACATTTTACAATTCCAATGATAAAATAAAACAAGGTTACAAGCTTGACTAATAATTCAGTCAATCATTTGAAAAAAAACAGTTCACGAATGTATGATCTCATGAACATCAGGAAATTTGGTTACATAAATTTGAAGTTCACAAACTTTGGAGTTCACGAAGGCCACAGTCAGTGAAGTTCATGAAATCTCAACAAATATTTCATGAACACTAACGTGAAACCTGAAGTTCGCGAAATTGTAATATGTTACTTCATGAAGATTCCCGAAGTAGAACATCAAGTTCGCGATAAATACACCAAGTTCACCAAAGATCACATATTTCACGAATTACCATTCGCCAGGGCAGTGATCTCTGCATGAAACAGTCAAAACAACAAGCCAGAACGGTGAATTTTGCAGGAGACAAAATCTTACACTAAATCTCGGAAATTCTTGATATTTAACCTCGGAAGGTTGCCCGGAAAATAAAAGCTGTAACATTTGAAAGCGGATGTAACCAAAAAAAAAAAACTATATCTCTGGAACTACCCTATGACTTTTTGTCAAACAAAAAACAAGAAAAATTACAAATTTTTGTCTTTCAAACAGTATCAATGCCATATTTGTAGCTTAAATAAAATAATCACACAAAACAAATTTTGTTCTAATTGCACTGAAGTTTGTTGTTTTGGGGTTCAGCTTTTTAAAAGATTTTTTAAAATTTATTTATGGGCAGATGTATATTATTAACCAGTGTAAAGAAAATTGGATAGTGCTTCTATATATTTAAATAATTTAATAATTTTTTTTATTTAAATAAAAAAATAATTGGGACTCCATTTTTCAGAGGAGATGTAGTCTGTTGGACTCCATATTTTAGAGATACTTCGCGAACCCTGAAATATGTTGTTCATCTACTATTTTGTGAACTGTAACATATTTAAGTTTCACAACTGTTGCTCAATGTACAAATGAGTAATGGCTACTTTATTGCTATTTTTAGTGAATATGTGAAAAATCACAAATATCTCAAAAATCGTAAGAGATAGAGTGATTTCGAGTGAATTTTTGACCCGCAGGATAGTACAAGAGTATTCTATGCAAAAGGGAAAAATTTCAATTTTTGCTACGTTTTGCGGCCATCTTGGATTTTAGCGGAAAATAAAAAAGTGTGAATATCTCGAAAGCTGTAAGAGATAGAGCAATTTCGAGTGAATTTTTGACCCACAGGATAGTACAAGAGTATCCTATGTGAAGGGGAAAAATTTCAATTTTCGCCACTTTTGGCGGCCATCTTGGATTTTTGTGGAATATAAAAAAATCATGTTTATCACTGGCTCATAAATGGAATGAGAAAAAGCGATTTTGAGTAAATTTTGTGTCCTTAGGGTATTATTATAACCAATTACTTATATTGAACATTGGAAATATTTTATAGTAGTGAACACTAAACCAAAGTATTCACCCAATGCATCCAGTGGATACTTTGGTTTAGTGTTTGCTACTATAAAAAATGCATCCAGTGGATACTTTGGTTTAGTGTTCGCTACTACGGCCACCGCCACTGCGCATAAAGAGATTTCTCAGCACTAAATTTACAGGATATCTTGGGTGGTAAGTTTCCCTGAGAATGAATGAAATTAGCCTCATTCTGAAAACACAAGATGGCCGCCCTGGGCATTTCTTTAACCGTGATCTACCTGTTATACTGGCTGGTTCTCGTACCCAGAAGGTTGACTCTTCATAGGTTTATTTATCTATTTGGGGTTTTCAACACTGTGCAGGTCATATCACGATGGGTAGTTACAAGGGCAGAGGAAACCAATACATACAGTTCGTCAGGGATATGTACTGTAAACTGCCGACCAACGGCAAGCAACTACCAGCTTTCCCACTTGAGGCCATGCTGGGAACCAAACCCCGGCCTCAGAGGTGGGAGGCAAATGTGTTACCACTCTGCCACGGTGGCCCTTGACTCTTCATAGGTGATATGTAGATAATATTTCTATGTCCTATACAAGCATGCAGACATTTGACTTTAAAGTGCCTATATATCCTTTATCATTGGTCCAAGAGGTTTGGCATGTGAAGCCAACCTGCGGGAAATCATGGGCTGGAATTTTGTGATGGGCCCCTCCTTCATGGTCAAATAAAGGTAGCTAAATTTAAAAGTGTTTATAACTCATTTATTATTTGTTCTAGAGATTTGGAATGTCACACCAATCTGAGTTAGTCATGGGCTGGGAATCTTCTGATGCAGTCAGATTTAACCTTGGGCCTCTCCTTCTAGGTCAGAAGAGGGTAGCCAAACTTAAAAGTGCCTGTCTAACTCACCTATAGGTTTGCAAATTGTGAAACCAAGTTATACCTAATCATGGGCTGGGAATCTTTTGATGTGTTCAGATTTGACCATGGGCACCTCCTTTAAGGTAATACGAGGGTAGCCAAACTTAAACTTGTTTATAACTTGTTCTATTGTTCATAGAGGTTTGGAATGCTGAACCAAGCAACAGAAAATCATGGGCTGAGAATCTTCTGATGTTATCAGATTTGACCTTGGACTCCTCTTTCAAGGTCAAACAATGGTAGCCATACTTAAAAGTGTCTTTAACGTGCTTATGAACTGGAAATCTTCTGATGTGGTCAGATTTTACCTTGATCCTTGATCCCATTCTTCAAGTTCAAACAAGGGTGCTTATAACTCACTTATTATTGCTCCTAGATTTTGGATGTGAAACCAACTTGAAGGAAATCATGGCAAGGAATCTTCTGATGTGGTCACATATGGATTTGGGCCCTCCTTTAAAGGGTTCACTGTCTTTTCTCACAGCTGTAGCTGCATTCTTGGGTGTTTCCATGTGTAAGACAGAGGGATTTCTAGTGAGTTTTGATTCCATAAAAGATTAAATTGCATGTTTTGGCGGCCATCTCACAGGAAATATACTGTTGTTATTTGTCCTGTAAAGACAGTGAGGTAGAGCAATTTGTAGTACATTTTGAGCTCTATAGGGTACTGAAAGGCGGTGAAACTTTATGCATTTTTGAAAATTAATTTTGACATACCACACTGTACTGTATCCAACCTTCTTCAAAATTCTGATATATCTGGCAGATTTAACTGGTCAAACAGAATGTTTGTTAAAATTTACATTTGTCAAAAACCGCAGATAAATTTTTTTAAGCAATTTAATGTCATTCATAACAACATCAATAAGTAAATAGAAATTATTTGGGCATTTTATGTTTTTCCAATTCTCCCCAAATAAGTCTGTGAAACTGCATGTGTTCAAGGTGACCCACCCCAGGCGTATATGTAAAAAAATGTTCAAAATCATCAGAATCATGGAGTACTTGTATATGCATCAAGTAATTAAGCGTCCCTTGAAAAGGGGACGCTTATTGGTTTCACCCCCGGTTTTCAGTCAGCCGCCGCCGCAGTGTTATCGTCTCCCTTGAATATCTCCCTTGTTATTAGGCCTATCCAAATGATATGTGGCAGTTATCTTCTATAGGCCTGGGAAAATTTTTGACAGGCATAAATTTGACCTTTATCAAGGTCACATAATCAAAAATTCAAAAAAAAAATTTACTTCCTTTTCACTAGATTTCCTCAGAAAGTACTGGGTGTGGGTCAACCAAATTTGGTATGCACATTCCTGAGGGAAGAATCTAGGCGCCAGTCGATATTGGGATCAATCGGGCCATAATTGGCCGATTGATGGGCGAATGATTATAAGTTCATAAAAAATTTGCTAAGATTAAGCCTTGAACTCGCTTATTATTGGTCCTAGAGGTTTGGGATGGTATACCAACATAGAGGAAACCATGGGCTGGGAATCTTTTGGTGTGGTCGGATTTGACCTTGGGCCTCTCCTTCAAGGTCAAACGAGCATAGCCAAACATAAAAGTGCTTATAACTCGCTTATTATTGGTCCTAGAGGTTTGGGATAGTAAACCAACATGTAGGAAATCATGGGCCTGGAATCTTTTGGTGTGGTCAGATTTGACCTTGGGCCCCTCCTTCAAGGTCAAACGAGGATACCCAAACTTAAATGTGCTTATAACTCGCTTATTATTTATCCTAGAGGTTGGGGATGGTATACCAACATGTAGGAAATGATGGGCTGGAAATCTTTTATTGAGGTCGGATTTGACCTTGGGCCTCTTCTTCAAGGTCAAACAAGCATAGCCAAACTTAAAAGTACTTATAAGTCGCTTATTATTGGTCCTAGAGGTTTGGGATGGAAATCCAACATGCAGGAAATCATGGGCTGGGAATCTTCTGGTATGGTCGGATTTGACCTTGGACCTCTCCTTCAAGGTCAAATGAAGATAGCTAAACTTAAAAGTGATTATAACTCGCTTATAATTGGTCCTAGATGTTTGGGATGGTAAACCAACATGTCGGAAATCATGGGCTGGGAATCTTCTGGTGTGGTCAGATTTGACCTTGGGCTTCTCGTTCAAGGTCATGCGAGCATAGCCCAACTTAAAAGTGCTTATAACTCGCTTATTATTGGTCCTAGAGGTTTGGGATGGTGTACCAACATGTAGGAAATCATGGGCTGGGAATCTTCTGGTGTGGTCGGATTTGACCTTGGGACCCTCCTTCAAGGTCAAACGAGGATAGTCAAACTTAAAAGTGCTTATAACTAGCTTATTATTGGTCCTAGAGGTTTGGGATGATAAACCAACGTATAAGAAATCATGGGCTGGGAATCTTTTGATGTGGTCGGATTTGACTCTGGGCCCCTCCTTCAAGGTCAATTGAGGATATCCGAACTTAAAAGTTCTTATAATTCACTTATTATTGGTCCTTGAAGTTTTGGATATTAAACCACCCTATAGGAGTTCATGGTTTAAAATTGTTTTTCATTTGTGATTTTGAAATGTTTTGCAGTTGGCCTTCATATCTGGGACAAGTGTATTTACTTTGCAACCTCTTGCTTTTGACTAAAGTTACATATATTATTTCCTGCACAGTAAAACAACTTCATATATTACTTTGTTTTCTTTCTTTTGTATTTGTAAAAAGGAATTTATAATCTTTCCTCTGCATTAATCCAACAAACAGAAACTTCACTCAGTTTACCATATTTTGAAGTGAATGACCACTGAATTATGTTCTAATGATATATATTAGGATAGTAAGTTGTTACAGTTGTAAATGTCTGATGTACTGCATATATTCAAAAATATACAGATCCATGCCACCTTAATAGTAGATTCAACCTTTTCTTTACACTCATTCAATGAAAATTTGGAGAAAAGACACTGTTGTATACTTCAAGGATGAAAACAACCATGTAGCCTTGTTCAGGTGCACAGATTGTTTCTGTTGAAATCACCATTTTTATCACCTTTTTAATATCAGATCACTTTGTGGCATTGTCTGATGGAATATTGGTGATCGATGTGCCCAAGATGGGCATAATATTTAACAAGTCCCTATAAAAATATACATTGCATCGTACCCATTTTATTTCCTGTAATATGTCACAGACAATGCCACAAAGTGATCTGATATTAAAAAGGTGATAAAAATGGTGATTTCAACAGAAACAATCTGCGCACCTGAACAAGGCTACATGGTTGTTTTCATCCTTGAAGTATACAACAGTGTCTTTTCTCCAAATTTTACTCTCCCTCCTCATCAGTCTGAGAAATCCCTAGTAAACAAATTTGCTTCCTTCTTTCATAAAAAAATCAAAAGGATTCGTGATATGTTCACAGCCTCTTCGGCAACAGTCATATCACCCATGTGTACACCTCCCAACCTACCTGCCTTCAATAAGGTCTCGGAGGACGAGGTACTAAAAATCATCAAAAATTCCCCTACAAAATCATGTCTTTTAGATCCACTCCCTACTTTCCTTTTGAAAGATTGTGTGGAAATTTTACTCCCGTCAATTACAAAACTTGTCAATTTGTCATTGGCTGAGGGTGTATTTCCTCAAAAATTCAAGAAGGCAGTTGTCACTCCTCTCATTAAGAAAGCATCACTTCCATATGAGGATTTGCAAAATTATCGACCGGTATCAGGACTATGTTTCATGTCAAAATTGGTGGAGCGGGTTGTTGTTAAACAGCTCATGCAACATATCAATAGTAACAATCTTGATAATCCTAGGCAATCTGCATACAAAAGTGGTCACTCCACAGAAACCGCCCTGCTGCTTGTCAAAAATGAGATCCATCTCTCACTATCACGGGGCGAGCCTACTGCATTGGTCTTACTGGATCTGTCAGCTGCGTTCGACACAGTTGACCACCCGACTCTTCTTAATTGTCTTAAATCATGGTTTGGTGTGTCTGGCACAGCCTTGAAGTGGTTCACGTCCTATCTCAGCCACCGTTTCCAGGCAATTAAAATTGGGTCAACCCTCTCTGATTTGCATGAGCTGTTTTTTGGAGTGCCACAAGGCTCCGTCCTTGGTCCTCTGCTGTTCTTCTTATACACCACTCCTTTGAGTAAGGTTATTGGAATGCATCCTGACATCAAATACCACTTTTATGCAGACGACACACAGCTGTTTATTCATATCTGCAAAAATGCAGCCCTGGCTTTTAACAAACTGAATTCTTGTCTTCTGGATGTTCAAAAATGGATGTCGTCAAGTATGCTCAAACTAAATCCTGACAAAACAGAGTTTATCATCTTTGGATCCCATGCACAACTCAAGAAATTAGATCCCTATCTCCCAGTTAAGATATTTGGTAATTTCATGCATCCTGCAGTTGTTGTTAAGAACCTTGGTGTCTGGTTTGATGCTAATTTTTCCTTTGCTAACCATGTTCGCAATATTTGTAAGACATGCTTCATTCAAATTCGTGATCTCAGGCGGGCTAGAAAGCACTTGACTGATGAGGCTGCTATCCTGGCAGCTAATGCCTTGGTGAGCAGTCGCCTTGATTACTGCAACTCTCTTTTCAGGAGTCTGTCCAGTCTCAATATGCGTAAACTACAGTGTATTCAAAATACACTTGCCAGGATTGTCACAAACTGTAAGAAATACACGCGGGCATCTCCTATTCTCAAACGACTCCATTGGCTCCCAGTTGAATCTCGCTGTATCTTCAAAACTGCCACTTTAGTTTATAAGTTTCTTCACAGTGGTCATCCCAGTTACTTTGGTCCTCTTCTGCCCACTCGTTGCGGAAGATATAGTACAAGATACAACCATCCAGATAAAAGGTTCCTGGAGGTTCCTCAATTCTGTCCATCTGTACATAAATCCAAAAATCACTTTGGCCACAGCTTTGCTTTTGATGCCCCCACAGTTTGGAATCATTTGCCTAATGAGGTACGTTCTGCCCCAACTCTCACCTGTTTCAGGAAAAGGTTAAAATCATATCTCTTCCACAAGGCATTCCCACCTTAGCATACACTCTATCCGGCGTCTCCGTGGTACTGGACTTGGCAACGGCTATGGACAGATGATTTCTTAAACTTGATTTTTGGTGTTGCGCCTTAGAGTCTGCCTAGCAGAGATTAAGCGCTATAAAAGTACAGAATAGAATAGAATAGAAACAGAACATTGTAGAAATAATATCATGTGCTACTCACATTATCTACAGATAGCATAGCCTTCAGATAATTTGTTTTTTTTATACACCGGAACATATTTTTGTCAAGGAAAACAATGACCTACAATATTATAATTGTTTCATTTTTAAAGCTGTAGAACTGTTTTTGAAATAAGTAAGGTTAATTGCTGGTGGTTTATATTTGCAGTAACCTTGACCAACCATCCTAACCTGTAATGACAAGTTTAAAAGTGGTTATAACTCTCTTATTATTGGTCCTAGGCAATATGAAACCAACCTATGGGAAACCATAAGCTGGACTTGGGTCCTGTTTAGAGGTATACAGTTATAAATAGAGACTTTGGGAAAGACTATCAGTTTATGGGAATGATCTCTTGAACTCTAACATTCTTTTATAAAGGTAAACAGCAACAAAACCACACACATTGTGCAGAACTATGTATAAACATGGTGTCAGGTATTTTACTATTATGGAGGAATACATCTCATAATAGGATACAAATAGTGAGAACAGGATATAATATAAAGGCTTTTTTTAATATCCCTGTTGCAGCTCCAATGGAGGTGAAAGGTGACTTACTTAGTAATTAAGCATCCCTTGAAAAGGGGACGCTTATTGGCTTCACCCCTGGTTTTCAGTCAGCCGCCACCGCATTATCGTCTCCCTTGAATATCTCCCTTGTTATTAGGCCTATCCAAATGATATTTGGCAGTTATCTTCTATAGGCGTGGGAAAATTTTTTGACAGGCATAAATTTGACCTTTGACCTTTATCGAGGTCACATCCAAAATTCAAAAAAAAATTTACTTCCTTTTCACTAGATTTCCTCAGAAAGTACTGGGTGTGGGTCAACCAAATTTGGTATGCACAATCCTGACAAGAATCTAGGCACCAGCCGATATTGGGATCATTCGGGCCATAATTGATCGATTGACGGTTGATTGATTATAAGTTCATAAAAAATTTGCTAAGAATAAGCCTTAAACTCCCTTATTATTGGTCCTAGAGGTTTGGGATGGTATACCAACATATAGGAAATCATGTGCTGGGAATCTTCTGGTGTGGTCAGATTTGACCTTGGGCCCCTCGTTCAAGGTCAAAAGAGGATAGGCAAAGTTTAAAGTGCTTATAACTCGCTTATTATTGGTTCTAGAGGTTTGGGATGGTTTACCAACATATAGGAAATCATGGGCTGGGAATCATCTGGTGTGGTCAGATTTGACAGTGGGCCCCTCGTTCAAGGTCAAACGAGGACATCCAAACTTAAAAGTGCTTATAACCCGCTTATTATTGGTTCTAGAGGTTTGGGATGGTAAACCAACATGTAGGAAGTCATTGGCTGGGAATCTTCTGGTGTGGTCAGATTTGACCTTGGGCCTCTTCTTCAAGGTCAAACGAGGATAGCCAAACTTAAAAGTGCTTATAACTTGCTTATTATTGGTCCTACAGGTTTGGGCTGGTATACTAACATATAGGAAATCATGGGCTGGGAATCTTTTGGTGTGGTCAGATTTGACCTTGGGTCTCTCGTTCAAGGTCAAGCGAGTATAGCCAAACTTAAAAGTGCTTATAGCTCGCTTTTTATTGGTCCTACAGGATTGGGATGGGATACCAAGATATAGGAAATCATGTGCTGGGAATCTGCCGGTGTGGTCATGTTTGACCTTGGGCCCCTCGTTCATGGTCAAACGAGTATAGCCACACTTAAAAGTGCTTATAACTTGCTTATTGTTTGTCCTACAGGTTTGCAATGGTATACTAACATATAGGAAATCATGGGCTGGGAATCTGTTGGTGTGGTCAGATTTGACCTTGGGCTTCTTCTTCAAGGTCAAATGAAGATAGCCAAACTTAAAAGTGCTTATAACCTGCTTATTATTGGTCCTAGAGTTTTGGGATGGTATACCAACATATAGGAAATGATGGGCTCGAAATCTTTTGATGTGGTCACATTTGACCTTGGGCCTCTTCTTCAAGGTCAAACGAGGATAGCCAAACTTAAAAGTGCTTATAAGTCGCTTATTATTTGTCCTAGAGGTTTGGGATGGTAAACCAACCTGTAAGAAATCATGGGCTGGGAATCCTCTGGTGTGGTCAGATTTGACCTTGGGCCTCTCCTTCAAGGTCAAACAAGCATAGCCAAACTGAAAAGTGCTTATAACTTGCTTATTATTGATCTTAGAGGTTTGAGATGGTAAACCAACATGTAGGAAATCATGGACTGGGAATCTTCTGGTGTGGTCGTATTTGGCCTTGGGCCTCTCCTTCAAGGCCAAACGAGCATAGCCAAACTTAAAAGTGCTTGCAACTCGCTTATTATTAGTCCTAGAGGTTTGGGATAGTAAACCAACATTGTGGTATACATGGTATACCAGCTTCTTCTACTTTGCAGCTGAAAACACACAGTCAGCTGATACAGAACCCGTTCATAGGCAGTGATTGTTTTTTTTCATTTTAAAGTCACTGTTGTGACCCTTACATGGTCCTTTTCAGGAGAATTTCTCTTCACCAATAACATTTGCCTCTTCACATTGGTCCTTTGGCATTTCATATAAAACTTAACAGCTGTAGGGACGCTTTGTTTTTGTGTACAAAAACTTTTATCTAGTTCCCAATTGAGGAGAATTGTAACTTAGGAAAATTTGAAATTAGACAATAAAGTTTCAGTTTATACAAACTGGTCTTACATATGCTGGCATTTACATTAGCATGGTTGTAAGACTGATGAGCTTACTCTCTCCTAATGTATATGTGTGCTTGATGAATAGCAGGTATAGTTATACATGTGTGAAAAATGCATGGTACAAATTTGAGCATTAAGCAGGGTTATGTCCCTCTGTTTCATGCTATTATAGAAGTTGTATGTTGTAACTTAAACACAAATATTTGTCACCAAAAAAGAAATATTCAGTGTTTCATGTTTCAAGATACACTGGTAAACAAAGGTTTATAAACAAAGTCATCCACAAAAGATGTAATCCTCAGTTTGTTTGAGGATGAGACCTAACTTAGTAAACACAAAAAAGAACCTAATCCCCTTTGATAGTGGACAGTGACACTGGTATAATGACTGTCACTTTAAACAGGTACCTTACTCTAATAAAGACAGATCTTGGGGTGGGGGATTGAAAGGGGGCATGGACAGGGACAAGAAGCCCCATAACTAAAGATTTAAACTCTGAAAGGGGGGGCGTGCGCCCTCCACGCCCCACCCTAGATATGCCACTGTTCACAGACTGTCTCCTTGTCTATCAGTTTGTGATTATTGCTAAAATAATGATTGGGTCTTTATGATTTTTTCAATATAGAGAGAAGGAAGAAGTGATTAAATTTTGAAAATGATTCAGATCATATTCTGTGCTCTACGAATGCTTTCTAGATGCAATTTTATTCAATATAAACAAAGTTAATTACCATAACTTGTTGTGAATTGGCCATCAATATATTTCTTACTGATGGGTTTCCCTGTGTAAACAAGCAATCCAGATTTCAACCTCACCCCAGATAGCATCCCGCCGTCGGACCGACGTTGGCTGTTGGTCGCAAGGTCGGCAGATTTTGCCGACGTTGGGCCGATGTTGGGCCGACGGTGGCTTGCCAACCACTATTCATGTTAGATTTCTCTATATTTTGCCGACGTTGGGCCAACGGTGGATTTTTATTCAAGATGGCGGCGAGCAATAATAGGGGATTTGGGGAAACTTAGAAAAAAATTATTAATTATGGTATATCTAAAAGTCATATTTCAGTCAGCCCACAAATTTTAGCTAACCATTTAACAATTTTACACATAAAAATGATATTCTTATTATAAATTTACACCAAAAAAGTTGTTGGTGAACAGTATCTGATTGGCTCATGCTATGCATACAATATAATTTTTACTGGTGGTTTGCCGACGTTGGGCCAACGTTGGCCCGACGGTCAAAAAGCCGTTGGCCCGACGTCGGCTGCCGACGTCGGACCGACGGATGTGCTTATGTTGGGCCAACGTCGGTCCGACGGCGGAATGCTATCTGGGACATTGAAAATTTGCTGAGTTAGCATTTTTAAAAGTCCAAGCACATCCAGTTTTTGCTTCAAACATAACTCAATATTTTGTGAAGTGACCCCATTTTTTTCAACACACTCTTGATTTATCCTGTATTACATTTGTTTTCCTGAAGTATTATAAAATTCTTAATTCTTAACGTTTCTCATATTAAATTGATATTTAGTCCAGCATTTTGTCCAGTAAATGCAGCTCTGTCATAGTTTTCCTGTGGCTGGACGTATATTTACTCATGCTTTTATATATTTTTTTCTGTTTATTTTTTAAGCTTGACGTGAAACATGATGTTACAAAATTAAAAAAAAACAAAATTAAACAAATACATTTTTAAATGTTATATTTACTATTTTCTTACTTCAACTAAACCAAACCTGAGAAATTTTGGACTGTGTTGTTGCTTCAATTAAAAAATGTTTTGTGGCTGACCGCCTAAATTTTCATTGTTCTGGATACCAAACATTGAGATGAATTTATTGTCAAAGTTTGAAGGCATTGTTACTGCTGAAACTATTTTAATCAAAAGCCAACTGTGCATTTTTGTATGTGTTTCTGCATGGTACACTATACACAGTTATTCTAAATAACTTTATTTCTTTTTAAACAGATGCGTTGTATGTTCTTTTTACAATGAGGCCCAGCAAGTCAGCAGTGAGATCGACTCAACATATTTGGAGAATAATTACACCACTAAATTTATCATCTGTCTTCACGAATCCATGAGTGTAACTAGTTTCCCCAATCGCAAAGGAAACCGGTACGCCTGTGGCGTCGTGTGCCTGTTGTTTGCAGAGAGGCTGGTAAATACAGTGGAATACAATATCATGACAAAGTGCTGCGTCCAAGAATTTCTCTCGCATGAAATGTACGAGATTGTATCGTACTCACTGAGAGAAGGGCTTGACACATACACAGCAAACTATGGAAACAAAAGCCAGAGATTATACGCTGAGGACATCCTGCTTCTAGTGAGTCATTTAGGATTAAATCTCGTGGTTGAAACTGTGCTGCCATCTGTGTCTGTTGAACATTTAGCTATGTGCATCTATCCCGTGAGGAAAGGGCAGATTATATTGTTCATCAGATCAGATAATTACAATGTATGGTGTGTTGTTCACCACAATAATTGCCAAGAAATCATTATACTGGACTGTCAGTCGCATAAAGTTTTTGATTGTGTTCAGAGTAAGGAAGTACAGTATGGAGGAATGATATATAGAATATCTTTAAGTTATGATGCTATCCTCCAGACACTTCTTGTGATGGAGAAATACAGCGGACCTTTCACAGGACCATACAAAGTTGCTGTCATACAGGTTTGAATAAATAGCACTCATATTAAACAAGAGCATTGGATGGAAGTAAATATTCATTGAATGACTAGGTTAGCCACTCGATTAGTAGTACTCAACACATTACATTTGATACTGTAATGGGAGCCTTGTGAATGCTACTGACACAAACCAGGGGTGCTATATAAGAGTATCATCATGCACCCATACAAGTGTCAGATTGGTAGTGCTGCTATAAGAGTAGAAAGAACACTCTGCAACATTTAAGCATTTATATTTAGTTTAAAGTTTTTGACAACCATATAATGAAATGTTTTTCTTTTCTACTTCTTTGTTTTCGATGACATAGCTGATGGTTGTATTTTTATTGCATACTTAATTGTGATATAACGTACATATAAACCTCAAAGTTTGCAATAAAATCTACTTACCTTCCCATCTGTTTATCTCAAACACACTCGCGCATCATCACTGTAAATCTGAGATTGTATAAGTGCATGATGACAAACTTCTGTAGCTCCACTGCAAATCTGAGAATTAAATCCTTAGCAGTATTATTGAAACTTTTAAAGAAGTTGTGATTTTTTTCATATAAGTTCAAATACATAAAAGTTTATTAGTTAAATTTGGTAAAACCTTTTTAGATTTGAAAGTTTATCAGAATAGAAATTGTTTTTTTTCAATTTGTATTTGTTACAGCTACTGTAAGAAATACAAATTTTAAAATCTCACAAATAATATAATTTACAGCTTGGCTGCATATCTGGTAACTGGTAACACAGTCACTTATTTCCGAAGCCATTTGGGAATCAATGAGATCGCAGGACTTGATTTTTATATTAAATATCAGTTTAAGTAACCATAGCTTTCTTATTTCTGGTCCATTGTTTACAAATTTTTCCAGTTGTTTTCAGACAATGAGCTGAATTCAATCACATATTTATTTTATGCTATTTCAGCAACTAAGAATATGTAAATTCATGTCAAGTGTCATCTAACAAACTCTAGATATATTGAACATTGAACCACCCTATAACATAAATATCATTACATTATTGGGAAATATTGACAGATTCCAAAGAAAATTAGTCACAATTATTGCTGCATACTCGACTCACAGCTATATCTGTCACTGTGGCCTAGCGGGTAACACACTTGTCTAGGAACTCAGAGGATGTGGGTTCAATCCCAGGTACAGGCAGATACATAGTGGCTCGGATGACCACTTAAAATGGCGGTCCTCTGTCATTGGGTCCTATCCCCAGTGGCAGGTTAAAGAACCTCAAGGACGTTGATAAATGGTCATCCTTGAGCCTCTATCTTCCAGTTAGGGGAATGTCAGTTACTTGTGAGTTTGGGCTGTACCTGTACAGTGGGATTGCTTAAATAGCGCTTTGAGTCCTGTAATATATGGAGATATTGCGCTGAGTATAAATACATAATAATAATAATAATAATATATAGTTGTAAATCTGACATCGACAGTAAATAACTTTATTATATCCCCAGACGAAAGTCAGGGACATATTGGATTCAGGTCCGTCGCGCCGCTGCCACCGCCTTAGAAATTTCCTTGTGTACGCAATAACTCAAAACGAATTGGTATTTTTTGGTACACATGTTAAGGGTGTCCATAGGAAGATCCCTTTTTAAGGTAACCTTAAACTCCCAATAAAAAAGAACTTATGGCCACCTTAAGGTCAGAAATTTGACTTTTGGCCACTTAGAGCCCTCTAGGTTCTAAACTATGAGGCTCAGCTGCTTGAACTTTTACTTGAAAACACATTAATATGATCTTTGTTCATGTGCTGAAAATCACGACTTTAAGTTGAGGAGAAAATTGTGTTTGAGGCCCATAAAGACCCCCACTTAGGGATTTTTTGCTACATTTTTCACATATTTTGCCCTATAATTTGGAAGTGGTAATTCTGATGAATCTCAAACTACGCTAGGTATAACTTTGATATGTAATCCTTGTCTGTGGAAAATTTTAGGGTTGTAGGTTTAACTATAAGGTTGAAGTAAGGTCTCAAAATTGCCCACAGAGACCCACTTTATGGACATTTTACCACTTTCAAGTACTGTAGCTTTCAAACTATGTCTCTCATATAGGTGAAATATCATCTAGGAATATATTAATATGTTCTTTTTACATGTGCCACAAATCTAAGCCTTTTATAGAAATTTAAATTGTGTATGAGGATCATAAACACCCACCCGAGTGACCCGTTTTCAACATTTTCCATATTTTTGGCCCTATGACTTTGGATTAGTAAGCCCAAAAAGTCTCAAACTGTATTAGATATAAGTTCTATGTGTAATATTTGTGTGTGACAAATTTAAAATCTGAAGCTGTAATTTTAAAGTCACATTGAGGTCTCTAAACTGCCCACAGACACCCAGTATTTAGACTTTTTGCCACTTTTAAGCCCTGTGGTTATCAAACTATGTGACAGATAGAGCTGAAATTTCATCTGGGAATATATTATTATGTTCTTTTTACATTTGCCAAAAATAAAGGCTTTAAATAGACATCTAATCTGTGTATGAGGACCATGACTACCCACCCTAGTGACCCTTTTTGATATTTTTCACATGTTTCGCGCTATAACTTGCAAATGGTAAGTCTGAGAAGTCTCAAACTCTATTAGATATAGATTTTATATGTAATCTTTATTTTTAGAACCTTGCAGTCTGAAACTTAAAGTTTAAAATCACATTGAGGTCTCTGAAAGGCCCATAGGCACCCAATATTTGAACTTTTTGCCACTTTTAAGCCCTGTGGCTATCAAACTATGTGACTGATAGAACTGAAATTTCATCTGGGAATATATTATTATGTTCTATTTACATGTGCCAAAAACAAGGCTTTAAGTAGACATTTAACTTGTGTATGAGGACCATAGAAGCTCACCCAAGTGACCTTTTTAAACATTGTTCATATATTTCCCCTGTACTTTTGAAATGATGTTGCAAGTTTCAAACTGTATTACTTATAATTTCAACATGTACATGCTGGGTACACATATTAAGGTAGGCAAAAGGGATATTGGCTCAGTTAAGTTTGACACAGGTCCTGCAGTTATGAACTTATTTCAGTTGATTATCACACATTTACAAATCCCAGTTTTATTTACATTATGCAACACTCTGTCCTTTGGAGTTCCATTCTTGTGGTTTTAATAATTTATATATAAATCTGAAGATATTATTTTTCTGTTGGACATTCCTTATTCATATATTTCATTTTTTATTACTGATATTATTAACTGAAATTTTTGGGACAAGTTTGTAAAATGGGGACGTCATCAATGATATTATATGTGATCTTTATTTTTGGGAAACTTTAATTTTAATGTCACATTGATGGCTTCTGAGTGTTTTATTACCCCTTTATATACATTAGTCTGATAGTATCAGTGGTTCTATATTGACACAAGTGTTGGTAGAGGACTTCATTACCTCATTAGCTCAAGCAGGTAGCATTATATTGGGATTATTTACACTCCTAACCCCCTCCCCCTTTTCTTATTAGGTAATGGAGTCCCCTCCCTCACCCCAGCCATCCCTGACACTTGAATGGAAGAACAGAAATGAAAGAACTATGCTCCTGTGTGGGGTATAGTGTGGCATATTTAACTACCTGTTATATGTACACTGGAGCATACATCAGACTTATACCATTTTTTTTTTTGCTGTACACCCTCTATCACAAAGCTTGTGAATTGTTCTTTGTCGGAAGGTGCTGTCCCAGACGGCTTCAAAAGTGCTGTTGTCACTCCACTGATAAAGAAACCTTCTTTATCAAAGGATGAACTAAAAAACTATCGCCCTGTGTCTGGGCTGAGCTTTATCTCAAAACTCGTGGAATGTGTAGTTGCCTCACAACTCAATAGACATGTCTCTCGCCATGGGTTGGAAAACGAGTATCAATCTGCCTATAGACATGGCCACTCAACTGAAACAGCTCTTTTGTCTATAAAAAATGAAATTCACCAATCTCTAGCCAGAGGTGAGGCCACAGCCGTGGTACTGCTTGACCAGTCTGCAGCGTTTGACACCATTCATCATGACAAACTCCTTGATTGCTTAAGGAAATGGTTCGGTGTCGGAGGTAGATGTCTCGACTGGTTCAAATCATACCTTTCTGATCGTACCCAATGCATCAAGATTGGCTCTGTTCTTTCTGAGGCTAGAAAGCTTAAGTTTGGAGTACCTCAAGGTTCAGTTCTTGGTCCTATACTTTTTTCATTGTATACTACACCATTGAGCAAAGTAATCTCTAAACATCCAGATGTCAAATTTCATTTTTATGCAGATGACACACAGCTGTTTATTCACCTGAAACACAAAAATGCAAAAACTGCCTTCGACCAGCTAGGAAAGTGCCTCAAAGATGTCAAACTGTGGTTGTGTGCAAATAGACTAAAGCTGAATGCTGATAAGACCGACTTTATTATATTTCACTGATACCTTCGGATGCCGTTAAGAATTTGGGTGTCTGGTTTGATTCAGACTTTTCCTTCACCAATCATGTTAAAAATGTATGCAAACTTTGTTTCATCCAGATGAGGGATCTTAGACAAGTTCGACAGTACTTGACTCGTGATGCTGCTCTTATGGCTGCAAATGCCCTTGTGGGGAGTAGGCTTGACTGCTGTAACTCCTTGTTTAGGGGTCTATCTGTTGCTAACCTACGCAAGCTACAATGCATCCAAAACAGTCTGGCCAGAATTGTTTGTAGAACCACACGTCTATGTCACACCACTCCACTAAGAAGAGCCCTTCATTGGCTACCCATAAGGCACCGTTGCATCTTCAAGACTGCCTTGTTGGTATATAAATACCTACATACTAACTGTCCAAAATATTTCAGCCCATTTCTCAAAGTTAGACAATGTGCCTATAACACTCGGCTAAGTCAATCTGATGGTATAATTCTAAATGTTCCTCAATACCAATATCGATTTACAAATCCACAAAGCAGTTTGGTCTAAGTTTTGCATATGATGCTCCCAAAATATGGAATGAACTCCCTGATGATGTACGATCTGCCACTTCTATTGCTTCCTTTAGGAAAAAACTTAAGGCATACCTATTCTGCCAAGCTTATCCTCCTTAGTATTTTCCACCTCATATGGCGTTCTCCGTGATGTCGACCATGGCTATGGATAAGGACAATGATTTTCGTAACTATCCTTATGATGTTGCGCCTTAGAGTCTGTCACTTTGGCAGAGATTAAGCACTATAAAAGTGGAATTGGAATTGGAATTACACAGATAGATATATTGAAAAAGCACTCACCCTCTCTGGTGATGGGAGGATATATGTCAAATTATGAAGAAAAAAAAAGTAAAATTGTAAAAGTATAGCTTAATTTGTTGGGATCTAATCACATATGTACTTTATAATATTTCATCTATCCACTAGAATATTTAAAACATAGAAAGAGATAAACTTGTGTGTGGACCTTTGCCCACAAGGAGTCTTGCCCTTAGTACCTTTACCTACAAAGGGCTTTGCCCACCACATTTTTATAAGGGAGGAACTTTGCACAAAATAATGACATGAAATAATATAACAAATTTAACTTTTTAATGTTTTTTAAGTATAAGTGTACAATAACTACCATAATCACAAAATTAACTTTTTAACAATATCTACCATAATCACAAACTTAAACTTTTTAACGTTTTATTGAAGTATAAGTGTACAATATCCATCATGTTAAAGGTCATCTGCGTATTATGTTATTTAATTATAAATATGTAATGTGTACAATATAATAATATTTAAGCGTCCCTGAAAGGGCGCTTCTTTGTTTTCACCTCAGTTTCCTCGCCGTCGCAGCCGCATTATTGTCTCCCTTGAATATCTCCCTTATTAGTAGAAGGTTTCAAACCATATTTGGCAGTTATATACCTTAGGCGTGGGAAAATTTTTCTGCATGCTTAAATTTGACCTTTGGCCTTTATCAAGGTCACATGATCAAAAACAATTTTTTTAAGTACACCCCTCCGTCATCGCAGTTCAGGAAAAACTACTTGCTGCACAGCCTTATAATTTGACACACCTGTTCATACTATCAAAAACGCGAGCTGATTAGATTTTGGGAGCAATCCCTTGAAAAATGTCTCATTTATGGGTGATTTTCTCACACCTTCCAATCTGAGAGCCTTAAATTTAGGTCAACCCCCCTATTATCTTCTTAAGTATTGCATTTAGAGCCATAAAATGTATTGGGAGGTAATAGGAAACCATATGTGGAGAGTCTAAATAGCTGGTCAGTTTTACCCCACGCCCCCCCTTATGGCTCAAAACTGGGGTCATAAAATAGCTGATTTTGAGTTTTTGCTTTATATCTCCTTTATTGTTGCTTTTATAGATTGAGAATGTATTAAGAGGTATTGGGAAAGCATATGTGGAGAGTCTAAGTAGACATTCAATTTTACCGCCTGAACCCCCCCTATGGGTCAAACTGGGGTAATGAAATAGCTGTTGTGGAGTTTTTACCTGATATCTCCTTCATTGTTGCTTTTATAGCTTCGGAATGTATTAAGAGGTATTGGGAAACCGTATCTGGACAGTCTAAATAGCTGGTTAGTTTTACCTCCTGACCCCCATGTATGGGTCAAACTGGGGTCATGAAATAGCTTTTGCCTTTATTGTTTCTTTTATGCTTTCACAATGTATTAAAACCTATTGCGAAACCCTGTGGACAATCTAAATAGCAATACATACTTGCACACATGATTATATATGAAGTTATCAATACTTGTGACTGAAATGCTTTGTAGCATTTAGACAAAATTTACTAAAGTTACATCCAATGTTGTACATCCAATGTACAACACTTTCTCCAGCTTGTCTATGTCTACAACGCTTGTTTATGTTAATTAAAGAAGACCTTTGTAGGGTTTTCCCTGTCATGATATCATTAAGGGGTTGGTTTATGTAACAGTACGGTGCAGCTTTGTGCATTCTTAGCTTTACAGCATGCTTATTAAGACCACAAGGCATTTTAAACTCTCAGGGATGTTTCGCTTTTGTTAGCAAAAGCATTCATCTAGTCTCAATGAATGTTGGACTTGCTTGAAACCTTTTTAGTATACATGTATTCATTGCAAAGGTTTTGGCCAACTCTGTTTTTTAATATTATGCAGTACTATGTAAATCTATCTACTGAATTAAATGCTAATGAAATCAGCTTATATACTTAATATAGCATGACTTAGGAAGTACAGTTAACGTTTATTGCTTTCAACACTATATGTTCTGAGTAGTTATCTGACAATCAAATATTGATTGATTGATTCATTGATTGATAAAAATGAAAGTGTCTATGTATTAAGAAAGATTTGTAATGTGGGTGGACATCCTACCCTGTAAAGATTGTGGTGGGCAAAGGTCCAGTGGGTAGAGTTCACATTGGGCAAAGTTCTGGTGGGCAAAGTTCCTGGATTCACATTTGTCGTCTGGAGATATAATTTTGCTACTGTAAAATAAAAATATTTTAGATTGAATTACTTATTAAGTTCTTGGTTGATAATGTTTTCCTCAAAATTATGTAACACAGAAGATGGGTCTCTTGGAAAATACCCAGTCAAAACATGTTGTGTGAGTGATGACCTGTCTGGGGATATGTTTGCACTGAGTTGGCCCAATCTAGTATAATTTAATGGTTTTATCATTTGTTAGTGAAACTTTTGTAGCACCACTGCAAATCTGAGAATTAAAAGCCCCTATGTAATCTTTAGCAGTATCAAAGAAGTTGTGATTTTTTTCATATGAGTTCAGATACATAACAGTCCATTGAAATTTATTACAAGTTTATCAAATTTGTAACTTTATCAGAGTAGAAACTCACGAATAATATAATGGTTCATCAGTTGTCAGTAGCAGTAGTATATGTATGACTTATATCAAGGCTTTGAAGTTAACATGTGATGATCATTTAATATTGTTATTAAGATATGGGTGGTGAAGTTATAAATTATTGATTTTGATATTGGATATAAGTGTTCACATTCTTGTGAAGTATATGTTTCTTGTTTAGGACACTGTTATAATGTTTACAAACCAAGTTATCTGCCAAAAATGCAATTTTCCATTTAAATATGAGACCTAGCTAATGACATACACAGACGTGCTGAATCCCCAGTGTTCCTTCTGATGGTTTGTTGATCACACAAGGTTAATAGCTGTCATCAACTGTCTACCTTTATCAGTACCAGTAGTAGGGATTCAGTGAGAATTACCTCATATTTCTTTGTAATTGGGTAAATACAGCTTGTCTTTTCTCCTTTGTGGAGCCATTACAAGCTCATTCAGGTTTTGTATTTCTCGGATGCTAAAGTGGGTGCTACTGATTCAATTTTACAATGGTGCTATATTCGAGTATCATTATGTTTTTTATACTTTTTGCCTCCGGTGGATACTTTAGCGTTTGCTACGTTTACTAAATTTGCAGGATATCTTAATTGGGGGGTAAGCTTCTCTGGGAAGGAAATTAGCCTCATTCTGAAAAACAAGATGGCTGCCACAGGCATTTCTTTGAAAATTATCTACCTTTTTCTACTGGCTGGTTCTCATAAGTAGAAGGTTGAATCTCTTCATAGGTGATATATATAACAGATATATATGTCCTCTACAGCCTTGCAGACATTTGACCGTGAAGCTCTTAATTCAAGGGTAGCCACATAGTGCCAAAGAACCCCATATATTGGACTTTAAAAGTGTCTATATCTCTTTTATTATTGGTCAACTTACTGGAAATCATGGGCTGGGAATCTTCTGATGTGGTCAGATTTGACCTTGAGCCCCTCCTTCAAGGTCAAATGAGGACAGCCAAACTTAAAAGTGCTTATAACTCGCTTATTATTAATCCTAGAGGTTTGCAATGTGAAACCAACTAATAGGAAATCATGAGCTGGGAATCTTCTGATGTGGTCAGATTTCACCTTGGACCCCTCATTCAAGGTCAAACAAGGATAGCCAAACTTTAAAGTGTTTATAACTCTCTTATTATTGGTCCTACAGGTTTGCAATGTGAAACCAACTTGTAGGAAATCATGGGCTGGGAATCTTCTGATGTGGTCAGATTTCACCCTGGACCCCTCATGCAAGGTCAAACGAGGACAGCCAAACTTAAAAGTGCTTATAACTCTCTTATTATTGGTCTTAGAGGTTTGCAATGTGAAACCAACTTATAGGAAATCATGGGCTGGGAATCTTCTGATGTGGTCAGATTTCACCCTGGACCCCTCATGCAATGTCAAACAAGGATAGCTAAACTTAAAAGTGCTTATAAATCGCTTATTATTTGTCCGAGAGGTTTGCCATGTGAACCAACTTATAGAAAATCATGGGCTGGGAATCGTCTGATTTTAGATTTGACCTTGAATTTCTCATGCAAGGTCAAATGAGAACAACCAACCTTAAAAGTGCTTATAACTCGCTTATTATTGATCCTAGATGTTTGCAATGTGAAACCAACCTGTAGGAATTCATGGACTTCAAATCTTCTGATGTGGACAGATTTGGCCTTAGGGCCCCTTATTCAAGGTCAAACAATGGTTCACTGGCTTTGGTGAGTTGTCTTTCCAATGGATACAAATTTGCATCGGTTTTTCAGTGCATAGGTCTAGTTTTTTGGGGCTTTTCATTGATGTAGCCGATGCTTGTATTGTTTTATTACACACTTAAATCTGATATAACATATTAACTTTGCAATAGAATCTACCTTCCCATCTATTTATCTCATACATACTCTCATAGGACCAATGCAAATATGATATTTTTATGAGTGCATGATGACTTTTGTAGCAACACTGAAAATCTGAGAATTAAATGCTCCTATCTAATCCTTATTATTGATGTAATCTATCAAAGAAGTTCTGTGTCCTTTACTACTGTCTACTTAAGTCTGAAGCTCAAAACACGAAGTCAGTTGACCCAGAGCCTGTTTACGGGCACTCTTTGCTTGTCAACATATTTCACACATTTTGCATTTTAAATTGGAAATAGTCTGACTCGATACAAAATGTACCAGATGTAACTTCAATATGTGGTCTTTGTTTATGGAAAATTAGACCTCTGTAGCTTTAATTTTAAAGTCACCTTAACTTCTCAAAAATTGTCCATGAACTCATGTATTTTTGCCATTTTAAGTTGTCACTCTGAAACTATGTTGTTAAAACCTAAAATTTCATCTGAGACTACATGAATATGTTTTTTACCAAGGCCAAATATTGAGGCATAAAGTTGACTTTCAAACTGTGTTTGACGTCTATAAAGACTGTGTCTGGGGACTTTTTCAGGCTTCTGATTTTACAGATCACTTTTTCTTTTGTCAGACTTTCATACATTGAGCACTACTCTAGTGTTCCCCATTGTGTTGCAACTCACAAATGTAGACCAAAACAAAATTTGGCCTTGCTTTCTACATCACAAGGACATTTATGTGAAAAAGTGACTGTCTTATTATTTCACTAAAATAGAAAAAAGTCCCAACTTTAGGTGGCCAGACACAATTAATATACACCTAGGGTTTTTGGAAACTTTGGCAGCACACACAAACATGTAGGTGAACAACTTCTCTTTTGGCATGCAAATGCACATGTCCATTCAAATACAGTTACATATATATTTACAGGTAGAATTTTTTACTAAATGTGAAAAAATACCCACTACTCGGTAAATACTGCAGGTAGACGTCTTAAATTTTTAGCATAAGAAAGAAACTGAAAAAAAAACTGCTGAATAACTTATTCCAAGAAAATGATGAAATCCTGATGATGCTTCTCATAATGACCAAGTAGCCATTTCAACCCTAATGTGACCCGTATATAGGTTTATTTATTTGGGTTTTTACATCGCTTTCAACACGGTATAGGTCATATCACAATGGGTAGTTTTATGGACAGAGGAAATCAGTACATACAGTTGGTCAAGGTTCTGTACTGTAAACTGCCGACCATTGGTAAGCAACTACCAACTTTCCCACATAAGGTCTGGGGTTTGAACTGCCAGCCCCAGAGGTGGGAGGCAAGTGTGTTACCACTGCACTACTGTGGCCCCCTTGAATATGGCTTCCTAAAAAATTCCAATGGATTTTAACTGGGTTAAATCTGACTTGCTTTTTGAACCCTTTGTTTTTGGTTTCCTATATCCATCCAATACTTTCAAAAACTCTAAACCAATATGTACAGATATACAAGTCACAAAACCAAATCTGTAGTTTTGCAACCCCACTTTGATGCGTAAGGGATAAGCCAGGGGAAATCTGACCTGATGTCTAGACTCCCTTCAAATGTTTTGCTATTACTTCCTACGGCATTTTAAAGCTCTGGAAAACTATAATGAAAGAGATATAAGCCAAAAACACAAGCTCTGTGATTTTATGATACCATTTGATTGATAACAGGGTATATCTGATCATTTTGCAAAACTCCCTCTATATGGTTTCCTATTGCCTCCCAGTGCATTTGAAGGCTCTATGTCCAAGAGATGAGATTTTCCTAAGTAGTGATGACAAGCGAGTGTACCCTAATAAACTTATTTTTGATCATGTGACCTTGATGAAGGTCAAATTTAAGCATGTGGAATAAGTAGGTGGTAGTGAGGAAATAACCCAGAAACAAATAAGCACCATTTTCAAATGGTGCTTAATTGGAAAAAAGTGAGTTTATAGTCAGTATTCCTAGCTGAGACTAATGCCAAATCTAAGTCCATTTCTTGTTTTAAACACAGACTTTCTTAATACATATCAAAAGAAATTGCTCCCCACATATCAATTACTTCAATGGCATGTATTACAAACTTTTCAATTTTTTTCATACTCAAAACATTGTGTTGTCAGTTCTGCATTTACCTTGTAAATTCACAATTATAGTACAGTAAAGAATAAAAATTGTATTTTGTTAACATATTATTCAAATAATGAGTTGGAATAAAGGACATTTCCCTGGATATTTAAACAAAATACATTTCAGAAATGAATAAACATCAGACCACACTGTTCTGAAGAACTTCTCTTTCTGCATTAAGTGTGGAGTGGTTCTCTAGATCTCACTCAAGTGGTACAACAATCCTTTAAATATATGGACCATTTATGCACAAGACTTATGAAAAAACCTTAGGCACAACATATGTTTGATGAAGTGCATCCGTTTTATCAGGACATTTTATGCAATGATTTGCTGTTCACTGCTGAAAAGCTACATGCACACATCACAGCAAACAATAAACGAAACCAAGGACGCATCTGTGCCCAGGTGCAAGATGCATCCACCAGAAAAGGATATGTAACATGGTTTTGAAGATAAACAGCATTTTTCAAGATCGCGGCCAAAATTCAGAAAATTTTAAATTATTCACAGACATTAAAGGGATAGTCCTTATTATCTAGTGGGGTCAACATTTGATCGATTTGATCATTAAAAAGTAGCTTAACAAATTTGATAAAACGCTCTAAACTGAATATTTTTAAATGGAATACTTCTGAAGTTATAGATGACTTACTCATTGGCAAACTGTTTAAGAAGAAATTGCTCAGTAAGCATTATAGCTACAGCTCTGAAAATTTGCAGTGACATTCCATGTGGACACATGGAGAACAAGAACTACATAAATTTGTTGAGTAAATAACATTCATCCAACAATTAAATGCACACACTACTCTTCATCCCACCCACACAGTGTCACTACCAAGGGACCATATGGACAATTCCTCAGACTACAGAGGATTTGTACCTTGGAAAGTGATTATCAAATCTTTGGGCAATCACTTATCAAACTTTACCAACACAGAGGTTACCCTGTAAAACCCTTACAACACTACAAAAGGGCCGCTAGATTTCACAAGATGACCTATTGGAAATAAAGAACAAAAAGGACTAAAAAGTAAAGAAACTAGGTCATGATTACCAAATACAACCCAAGAAATACTAATGTAAATAAAATTATAAGGGACAGCTGGAATATCATTGATATTCCAGAAGATTTACAACAAATCTTCCTTGACAAACCACTCATTACTTTTAGAAGATTATCTAATCTGAGTGATTTACTGACATCCAATAAAATCACATATACCCACCTAAACCACCAACCAATCCAATAAACACCTTACCACCAGTGTACAGAAGATTAGGCAGTGCACATATTGCCCAAGACTACCCAAGGTTGTTAGCTTCATCAGCTCACACACAGAAAATACATTGGTGTAAAAACCTACCACCAAAACCTAGACTCACATGCAAGTTATATAATGTAATCTACTTAATACATTGTGCAAAATGTGATAAACAATACATTGATGAAACAGGCAGACCAATCAGAAATCGGACCTTTGAGCATATATCCAGTGTCAAAAACAATAAAAAGACACTCATCACCCCTGTATCTGAATACTTTACATCTGAGGGACACACTCACGAGTTGCAGTGTAACACAATGGCTGGGAAACCACACAGGACCAGAATGTACGAGTAGGCGCAGGAGATATGACCTCAGATATATCTGGGATGTCCCTGCCATTGCTCCCATTGGCATCAATTAATACGTAAAAAAATTACATCACACACATGCACTCATTACGTCATGACCATGAATCAGTACTTTTCTTACCAACACTGTCTGGTAACTAACTGGTTACTTAACCATCAGTAGCTTAAATTTAAAAATTAAAAAGGTATATATATATATATACAAAATAAAATTTGTGTCAAATAATAAATCCTTATTAATATAATTATTTAATATGTATAATGTATTAAATTAATAATCAACATAATATTGTACAAATAATAAATATGCAAGAAATATAATATTAATTATGATATTTTATTCTCTTAATATCGTGGAAATTGTTTTTAAAATAATATTTTTTTTAAAAAATTCTACCCTACCCACATTAGAATTAAATCATTTTATGATCATTCAGTGTTCATTATATGAATAAACAAAATTATCCATGTTATATTTTATATTCGAAGGTATGTATATTATTCATATAATTGTGCGATCATTGACATCATTCACCTAGAATAACTTTTTAGGTTACCCTTCTATAGTTGTCACTTCTGCCACAAAAATTATTATAGTGACAGGCACATTCATGTTAAGCACATACATGAAAGCTTTTACTGCCCTACATATAGCAATACTTACACAAGGAAGTATGATTTAGAGAAGCACATCTCCAAACACCACACTTTGCGCAATGAAGACACGGATACAATCTCACTGAGCCCCCCCCATCCAAGACCACAACTGTGAGGGATATTGACATTCCAGCAGACTTCTATGCTCTCCTTGATGAATTTGAATCAACATTACCTAGTGCAACCCAATCAGTTACCTCCTCTACTACAACTAATACAATGGTAACGCCACACACCCAGACTCAGACAAATGTTCCTACACAAAATACCAAAAACATAAGCATGCAAACTCATGGTAAATTACCAAGTTTGCCCCGCAACACAAAATATCAACACACTAACACTACATCCATCAAACAAATGGATAAAGCCACTAACACAGATCCATTCATCATCCTTGATCTACTTGATGTTCATACTCTGAGTAGTGGTCTCCACATAGTAACTTACACACCTCTGCAAAATATAATTGTTTGCACCAACAACAGCGTTACCATGCAACAGTGATAAGTCACACTGTAACACCATGTAGTGCAAATAACAGTATCACTACAAACACACTGACTCAGTCATCCACACAATGTTTGACTACCACTGCAACAGCTACAAGCATGCAGTGCTCAACCCCACACATGCAATCCATACACCAGGCAAGACTAGATAAAGGACACAATTGTGAAACCACAATTACAGACATTTTTTAGCAAACCACAAATTGACTCCAATGTCAAATTACAAAATAAACTCAACAGCAAATCTCAAATCTCATACACAACAAAATCCTGACACACTACAAATAAAAAGCAATTCCAGTGAGATTCTGACAAAATATCAGACCTCCTTGAAAAGAAACTAGATGATAAATGTGATGTAACAATCAAGAAAATCCCTAAAAACTGAAACACTAAACCATTTGAAGGAGATCATGAAGCCCAAACATGCACACACAAAAACAACAGGACACTACTGATTGGGTTGCACTACTAAACCAAGTCCCACCAAGCCAGACCTGATTGAGGTCAGTAATGATGATGAATGGGCAGATACACCAGCACCAACCTCAACACAGGCCAAATCAACCACAGCAGTGAATATTGACAAGCAATTCCAATAGGAATCGAAAGTCCTGTTTGGGAATGTTTCTTCATCTGACGATGACAGTGAATAAAAACTGAGTAAAACTAATCAGTAACCAGTATCACTTTTTATCCCTCGTGTAAACATATAGCAATATTTATTAATCTACTTCAGAATAAAGTATGTACATTTATATATACCTTTATATTAATAACTCATTGCATTAATAAAATATTATGTTGAAATCAATATGTAATACCTAATAGTTAAACATAACTGATTAAATGGTATTATAACTAATTTGACCAAAACACAAAAAAATCTTCTTGGTATAACATGGTAATCACCTAACCCCCTTAAGGTGCTAAGGGGCAATGGGTTAGAGCTTATGCAAGAATTACCATGGCAACCAAATTTACGTGAGCTATAGTACTTACCTCACATCCATAAACACTATCATTGGATCTATCTAGCTGAAATAGACTAAAATGCCATACTTAGATATCCAGAGCAACTACCAAAAAATGGTTACTTGCCAGAGCCAAAAATAGTACTTCAGGAGGTCAAGTCCATAAAAATTACACAAGCCTCTGATGAGACCAATCAATCAATCAATTAATCAATCAGTTGTCCAGGTGCTTAATCTCCATATCTACAGATTCTAAGGCACGACATCCAATTTGTTAGGCATAAATCATCAAGATGTTAGACATATTCCAAGTCCCACCCAGGGAGGCAATCCAGTGTTAGGTAGTTAAAAACAAAAGTGGAAATGATTTCTGAAATAGCAAGGTTTTTAGTCGACTTTTGAAACATGAGAGATTTGGTGCACTGTGTATATCATGTGGAAGATCATTCCATAACTTTGGGGCATCATATGAGAAACTGTTGTTGAAGTGGACCTTTGATTTATGGATAGAAGAACAATAATGAAGAACCAAAAGGAACATATTTTTGGGATTTGAGCGTCAAGGAGCGATATGGTGAAAAATACTAAGACTGGCCAGTAGTGAGGTACTTGTGCACAAGAACTAGGGTTTTAAAGATAATTTGTTGTAATGTGAGTGAACTTAGAAGCACCGATGACAAACCATGCAAGAGAGTTTTGAATATATTGAACCCTGGAAATAGAGAATTTCATTAATCCAAATGACTGCTGACTAGAGCACTTGCAATCACTACTGATGTATCAACTGAAAGAAACCTCCGGATATGATGAAGGTCCCTCATGCTAATAAGACAAGATTTGATGACCAAATTTATGTGACTAGTGAAACAAAAACTTTGCATCAAACAGAAGACCCAGATAACGAGCAACATCCATGGGGGAGAGACAATTACCCAGGATATTGACAGATAATGGGTCACTGAGCCATTTGTATCTGTCTTTGGCACCAAAGACTATGAATTCTGTTTTATCAGGGTTTAGCTTTAGTTTATTTTCAGACATCCAGAGATGTATATCATTCAAACAGGACTTTAGGCGGTCGAGAGACTTGAGACTTCTGATATTCTGGGATATCAGTGTATAGGAGGTCTGCCAGGAGGTTGCTGTAGCAACTTTTTTTCTTGTCTTTGAAGGATCCTGGGCATGACTTATGGGTTTGGTTGCTTTCTTCTTCTCCTGGAGTTTGTCTGGGGCTGTGGTGATGGATGTAGGGCAGGTGGTAGTCCTGGGTTCAGATGTGTCCCTTTGTGTCTTCAAATTATAAGAAGATTAAAACATTACACTCACTAAAACACCCTAAGCTTTTGAAGAAATTCTCTCTGATGGGTAGCTGGCATCTTTACTGTGGCAAATGATGAATTACGACAGCCAGAGGACTCCAGGATTCAATCAGTCCAGTCGTGGTGAGTCTGGAAAATGCAGTACTGTGGGTTTGCTAGTATGGCTTGTCTGAACTCAATACAGCTTTTGGTTAGGGGTTTACATCTAATTTTGTTGGTTTCGCATCTTCATGGAGAAAATCATCCCGACCCAATTGAGGTCAGGATCTTGATCCAGACAAGCCGGGATGTGTTACATCCTGTTGGGGATACGTAACCAACCAAGCATTTTGCACGTTTATTTCTGATTTTCGTCCCCATTTCCCTGACTTTTGCAACCGATCCTAGAGTCGTAGAGTTGGTTTTAGGGTCAGCTCCAGTGAAACACCGGTATTCATCATATGTCCATATAAATAAGTTAAAGCACTTTAAACATAAGTTACAGCACCATTAAGATAAGTCACAGCGAACTCTCGACTGAAAAGATTACTCCCCTGTCACTAATGTTAAGCAGCATTGATAACAATGATACAGAACAGGTGGTTAAACCCATTTTATGTGACACATATGTATTGATACATACAAACTAGGTGTTCACTTATTGCATTTCTTAATCATTTAAGATAATTATGCAAAATCAGTCAATGGAATGACAACTTGTCGAACATTAATACCATCTAACATTAGACCAATAAGATAATGCTCGGAACAACATAAGTTAATGATTGCGATGGTCAGATGCCAAACTCACAAGAGTGGAACCAGGAATCAAAGTTTATGTACAAGAAAACAAGTATTCAATGGACATTAAAACCTAAAGTTGACAGCCTGCATGTCATCATCTTGCTGTCTGTTTTTGCAAAAATACTTTTTACAATGAGACAGTGTGTGACAATAATTTGTTCATTTTGTGTGCTTTTAAATTACTTTACACTGGGTACACCTTGATTGAAGAGAAATTGAATGAACTTATAATTCTTTGTATAATGACTAATCAAATACAATTGTGTAAAATTCTAATCTAGGTAGACTTTCAGTGCATTTTATTTCTCAACACAACTGATTTGAATACACACTAAACAAGAAGCATTATTGTAAAAACACAAAAACTGGACTAAGATGGTTCATTAACCCTGGAGAGACCAGGCAACAGAGTAGCATCAACAGGGAAAAGTAAGATTGAAAAAGTATGCTTTAAACCTTTGTCTGAAATAGGTCATAGTGTGATTACAAAGAGTCATATCAACAAGTCAAAAGCTTGGGGTTTTTATACAAGAAATTCTGCTAAAATGTTTTATCGTAATTCTTAAACCGAATTTTAACTTGTTTCGAAGTTAACTTGCACAAACTTGAAGGTCATATGGACAGCTTAAATACTTTTTCAGGATAATGGCAGCAGAGACAAAATTGTTGTTTGAGAAAAAATGTCAAACCAGGCATATATGCCAAGAATGGTACTCATTTGGGTTATATATATATATTCTACTGGGATTTTTATTCCACTTGATCTTTCCTATAAAAGGAACTCTAAGGTGCAACATCACCAATACAGTAAACAATATCAATATCATCAAGGTGGTGGCAGTTTTGAGAAATCAAAAAGGGTTGCCATGGCAACAGTTATTAAATGTTGCCAAAACCCCAAGCAGCTCCAGTTCAGTTTGAGTTGCATAAATTGTAAATTTGATGAAACATATGCAAAGATTTTGTACAGTAACCATAACTTTATTTACTGCTGTGATCCCGTTATAGCTGTAACCCCAGCCTTGGTGTTAAAAAGACATGACAAAGGTGCTGTGGTTAAAAAAGTAAGAAAAAATTATTATCTAAGTTTTTCACTGAAACACTAGTACATTCGAATTATTTATTCTGATAATGTGTTAAAATAACAAAAAACTTTGCTTATGGCTTCTCAATTTGTCTTTCTGTTTCTTTTAGCCTTTCAAAGTGAACTGCCATCACCTTTTGGTGACTACGCTTTTTGCCATTTTTGTACGAAGTTGATGGGTGGCCTAGTGGTAAGCAAGCTTTGCATCAAGTCATAGGCTATCACTTAGGCGTGGAGTCAACCCCCAAAATGGCAATGCTGAGGCCCTGTCCCAATATGACCCTGGCTGTTGAACAGGATGTTAAACTTTAAGTTTGACTTTTGTCCTGTCACATGAGTTACTGCTTCTGGATCTTGCTTAATTTTGATTTGGGGTACATTTTACACTTTTTAGCCATTTTTTCTCAGCCCAGTGAACAGATGTTAGAATGATAAAAGTGCTGGTTTAATAAAGTACCCAACCTTACGTGCGGATTGATGGCAGTTGTTGAAACTGCATCACTATGTTCCACTGATTCCACAAATCTATAAACTGATTTTGACTAAAGGGTGTGTTTCACTGGAGCCGGTATTTTTTGAGGGTCAGGAGCTTTGTTTACATAGTTACAATCAGTTGTTTTTTCCCCGTTTGTCACGGTGGATGGGCAAAATATCAATCATGTTATGTTTGAAATATCAAACATGTTAAAAGCTAAAATTTCATGTGAGACTACATGAATATATTTTACATTGGCCAAATATCAAGACATAAGGTTGACTTTCAGATTGTGTTTGAGGATTATAAAACTGCGCCTGGGGACTTTATTCTGCAATTTATGAGCAAAAGCTGTATCTGAGGCGCTCGATTTGGAAATCACTTTTTCTGACTTTCATAAATTGTGTACTACTCTAGTGTTTTCCATTGCTTTGCAGCTCATCCATATAGACCGAAACATATTTTGGCCTTGTTTTCTGCATTACAAGCACAATTAAGTGAAAAAAACTGACTGTGTCTTGTTATCTTACTAAAATAAAAAAATTCACAACTTCAGGTGGCCAGAACACAGTTTAGATATTCCTGGGGCTTTTGAAACTTCGACAGCACACAGAACACAAACATGTAGGTGAACTACTTATTTTAGGCTACAATGCATTTGTCCATTTAAATACAGTTACATACAGATTTACAGTAGAATCTAAGATGCTGAGGACCTGTCCCAAAATGACCCCGGCCCCCTAAGGGAGAAGCATGTATGCAAAGACTAAGAATCAAAAGAAAACAATTCAACAGCAAAATTAAATCATTAATTAGTAAACTAAAAGTTACGAACCTGTAAAATTTATTAATTAAAGTATGGCTGTCACTGGAAATAGCACAATTAGGTAAAATGACATATTACAAGAGCACTTGAAGACCCAGTAAACATTTGAAACGTTTTAAAATGGTTTAAATGTTTACAAAACGTTTTTAAAACCTATTTAAACTCTGCTTATGGTTTTGTAAACGTTTCCAAGTAAACGTTTGTGCTGTAATGTTTAAAAAACGTTTTATAAGCATTTCATACACAAACGTTTTTACTGTAAACGTTTATTAAACATTTATAAAATAACTAAAGAAAATAGCTTTGACTGGAAACATTTTTTAAACATTCATAAAATAGCTAAAGAAATGAAGGTTATGCTGGAAATGTTTTTCAAACATTCATCATGAAATGGTTTATAAACAGTACACATAAAATGTTTAAAAAACATTGTTGATCAAATGTTTTAAAAACATTCTTCCAAAAACGTTTTTTAAACCCATGTTTATTAAACCTTCACCTTCAAACATGTCCAAACAAAGATGGCGGTGAGCAATAATAGGGGATTTTAGAGGACTTTGTCAAAAATTGCCCCACATGCAATTGCTAAAAGTCAGAATTGAATGGGGGCACAATTTTTAAGCCACTGTCTTACAGTATTAGACATAAAAATAATATTTTCATTAGTGAGCAACCTTAGCAAGGTATTGAATTTGACCTCTGACCCCATTATTATTCAGACATTAATATGTTCATTTGTAACATTTTTCTAACATTTATCATCAAACGTTTAATAAACGGTATCCATAAAATGTTTTAGAAACATTCTAATAAAAAATGTATAAGAAAAGCACAGTAAAGAAGAAAAATTATATTCGTTTGAAATATTGTTCAAATAGTATTCAGTTGGAATAAAGAACACTCCCCTGGGGCTGATTTCACAAAGGACTTAAGCCCAGACTTAGACTTAATTTTAAGACTTTGATTTAAAATTTTGTCAACACAATGGTAAGTCTGTGGACATAAAATTAGCAGATTTTACAAAGCAGTCAAGTCCATGAAATTGCTACGTCAGTTGACTTAACTACCTAAGTCTGGTTAGTAGTGGGCTTAACTTTTGTAAAATGCACTTAAATATGGCCGCCATAAACTTTTCTCCACTTCAAAATTTGAAATGGTCGTAAATAAAGTATAATTATACAGAACACTTCATGAAAGTAGTCTTTCAGAAGTTTATATGTGGTAACAAGGTTTTCCATTTCGAAACAGCACCTATCCTTTGATAAAATGAATCAAATGAAGGATTTATATCACAAATACTATATTTTCAATATATATAAAAGGTCACACGACACAGAAAACCACTGTGGTTATTTGATAAACTTGCATGTAGCTTAGTCACCCTTTGTAAAATCCATTTAAGTCCCGGACATAGTTAAGCCAAAAGTCTTAGATTAAAGTCCCTGACTTAGCCATTGGGGTTGGTTTCGCAAAAGGACTTAGCCCAGACATAAACTTAAACTTTCAATGGAAAACCTTGTAACCACATAAATATGTCCAAAGATTAATTTAGGGAGTTGCTGTATATATCTATTCATTATTTTCAAGCATTTCAAAGTAACAAAAATATATAGCGGTCATATTTACATCTTTGTTTACAAAAGTTAAGCCCACTCTGAGACAGACTTAGCCAAAGCCTAGACTTAGCAGCTTTGTAAACCCCTCTAAGTCTGAGACCACAGACTTAGCCTCATTTTAAGACAAAAGACTTAACTTTAAATCTAAGCCTGGACTAAGTCCTTTTGTGAAACCAGCCCCAGGACTTGGCAAAGACAAAAGCCTCAGGTTTAAGTCCCTGACTTAGCTTAAATCTGAGACCCTTTATGAAACTGGGCCCTGGGGCAGATTTCATGAAAGGTCTCAGACTTAGCCCAGTCTCAGGCTGAGCCACTGTCTCAAATCTGAGCCTTTTGGCTCAGCTAAGTTTTTGACTCAAACGGTTTTCACAGAAGGGGTCTCAGTTGAGACCAATCTTATTAAATAGCCACAGTGGTTGTCTGTCATGTGACCATTTTTTGTAGTCAAAACATTTTACTGATGGCACATATATTCCTTGTTTGACAAATATTATCTCTAGTTAAATACCATTTTACAATGGAAAACCTTGTAAACATGTAAAAACACCCAAAGACTACTTCAGGGGGTTGTGTTACATATTTGTACCCTATTTTCAGCCATTTCAAATTTTGAAGGAAAGAAAGAATTATGGCGGCCATATTTGAGCCTTTGTTTGCAAAACTTAAGCCCACTTTCAACCAGTCTCAACATTTGAGCCAGTGGCTCAGCCAAAGCTGAGACTGAGACCTTTTGTGAAATCCTTTAAGGCTGCACTCATGGGCTCAAGTAGAATGTTCCAATAATTTGTGACAAAAGTGTCAAGCTTGAGCCTGAGACCAGGCTAAGATCTTTTGTGAAATCCGCCCTTGGATATATACGCCCCAATGAATACACATCAAATTACACTGTTATGAAGAACTTATCTCTCTGCATCAAGCGTGCAGTGGTTGTTTAGTGTTCACTCAAGTGGTAAACTAATACCTTAAATATATAGAACGTTTACACGAAAGAGTTATGAGAAAACCTTAAAGCACAACACATGTTGGATCAAGTTGATCATCATGGGCGTCAGTTTTATCAGAGTAGTTTTGATAAACACAGTAATTTGCTGTTCCCTGCTGCAAAGTTTGCATGCACAAAGTACAACAAATAATAAAATACAATATAAACATTGCAGTAATCTGTTGCAAGATTACGTCATTCGCACTCAGCAACTGGAGGGAAAAACACAGGAAATCAAAAGGAATCTGGAAAAGGAGATTGAAGAAATTAAACAGATTTTACAGGATAACCAAATGCTGAAGGAATTGTCTACTACATCATTCAACCCTCTGCTGATGAACAAATCTCGGTACAAGTTATTTTTTGTGCGAAAGAACTGGCATGATGCTGATTCAACCTGCAGCAGCCTCAATCAAACTCTTGTTCATTTTGAGTCTGTAGAAGAACTAAATTTTGTAGTTGAAATGATTCAAGCTTCTGATTCTTCTGCTTGCTCTTTTGGGTTTTGGACAGCAGCAATTGACCAAGGAAATGATGCCTGGGTCTGGAGTGGCACTGAAGAGACAGTCAATGAAGATCTGTGGGCAAGTGGTGAACCAAACGGAGATGGTGACTGTGCTCACCAGGATAGACTTCGACCAGGTCATCTGCTTAATGATCGCAGCTGCAGTCATGTAGGGTGTTTTATCTGTCAAGTTTAGCTGGGGCAGGTTTCACAAAGGGTCTCAGACTTAGGCTAAGTCAGCGACTTAAATCTGAGTCTTTTGTCTTTGCTAAGTCCTGGACTTAAATGGATTTCACAAAGGGTGACTTAGCGAAGTTCAAGCTTGTCATATAACCACAGTGGTTTTCTGTGTCATGTGACCCTTTATTTCTACTCAAAATATTTTAGAGGTAACATATATCCCTTGTTTTATCTTTGAAAAAAATGCAGTATTTTTAAATGGGAAACCTTATAATCACACAGACATATCCAAAGAATAATTTAGGGAGGTGTTCTATATATTTTCAAGCATTTCAAATTTTGAAGTGAGAAAAATATATGGCGGCCATATTTAAGCCTTTGTTTACAAAACTTAAGCCTACTCTTGGGTAGACTTAGCTAAAGCCTAGACTTAGCAGCTCTGTGAAATCCTCCAAGTCTAAGATCACAGACTGAGCCTCATTTTAAGACAAAAGTCTTCAATTTAAGTCTAAGTCTGGGCTAAGTCCTTCTGTGAAATCGACCCCTGGTCTCTAGATTTCTTTTCTGACACTCAGCGTTATATGAGGTTTGATCAGTGGAATCTAGAGCTTGAAGTACGACTGTATTTTGGAATTTGGATAGCTGAATATCAAAGATATCACAGAAGAGTTTACTATTTGTGGTGGATAATTTACTACTGTAATGGTTTGTTGATAATACTTTGTTGATATTGCGATATAAACACTTAGTCTATCGATAGTATGTTGGGATTCTTTCTTTGCATTGTCAATCTTGTGAATATTTAAGGTTTTTAAAAGCGTTTTATATCCAATTGTGGCAAATTCTCAGGGTAAAGCATCCATAAGAACTGAGTTGCAAAATTATGTGAGCTGAGTAGTTGAGTAGAATGAGTATTATCCAAATATTACACGATCCTCCATTGAAATTGAAGAGTGAAATCATCTTAATCTTGAACACAAAAATTTGATGTTTATACAGAAATACAACTAGAAATCACTCAGAATGTAGACCTCCACGAGAAATATCCCCAAATATTATCCTTTGTCCCTTTACCAGGTCCTGTTCCAGGTACTTTTTAAGTAATATCAACCAGAAACCAGAAAGTGATTTAAACTACAACCTTTTGTGTATCCAGAGTAGAATCAGGATAATCGGACCCAGGCCGACCCGCATAAAAATTTCAGAATGAATTCATTACTTTTAGGGTTTAGAGCTTTTTGCTGTGTATAGTGGTAAGTTTAAATCCTCCACTAGCCATCCCTGTGTGACCAGTCTACTGTCACTGTGCAGCACTCAGAAGACTTTCATAACAAATCCTCAGACTATCACACATTATCTCACTGCAAAAAGTATTTTTGTAAAAACAGAAGGTAAGATGATGACATGCAGGCTGTCAACTTTAGTATTTGATGCTCATTGAATGCTTATTTTGTTGCTCATAAACATTGACTCCAAGGTCCACTCTTGTGAGTTGGCCTCTGGACCAGCAAAATCATTAATTCATGTAGTTCCGATCATTATCTTATTGGCCATGTAACTACACCTGTGTCATTACTGTTAAACGGCATTCATGTTCGGCAAGTTGTCACTATATTGTCTGATTTTACGTTATTTTCTGAAATTATTAAGAAATGCAATAAGTGTATATATCAATAAGTGTATATATATCAATGTATATGTGTCACATAAAATGTGCTTACCTACCTGTTTTGCATCATAGTCTAACAGTTGTCCCATCTGACATTATTTACAAGGGAGTATTGTTTCCAGCAGAGAGTTGTCTGTGACTTATCTCAATGGTGCTGTGACTTGTGTTGAAAGTGCCCTAACTTATCTGTATGGAATTGCATGTACACTCTTCTTCAAAATGGAACAGTGTGATCTGTATGATTTTAAAATGCTTTACACTGTGAATACCTTGATTGAAGAGAGATGAACTTATAATTCTTTGTATAATGACTAATAAAATAAACGTCTGTTAAATTCTGATCTAGGTAGACTTTCAGTACATTTCATTTCTCTACACAACTGATTTTACAACACACTAAGCAGAAGCATTGTTGTAAAAACACAATTATGGGACAAAGATGGTTGATTAACTCTGGAGAGACCAGGCAACAGAGAGGCATTAACAGGGAGAAGTGAGATTGAATAAGTAGGCTTTACACCTTTGTGTGAAATAGGTCAGAGACACCATAGTGTGAATACATAGAGGCATATCAATTACAAAGCTTGGGGTTTTTATACAAGGAAATTCTGTTAAAATTTTATCATGATTTTTAAACTGAATTTTAACTTGTTCGCAAAGTTAACTTGCATGAACTTAAACTTCATACAAACAGTTTTAGCACTATTTCAAGACAATAGGAGCAGAGACAAAATTGTTGAGAAAAACGGTCGAATCAGGCATGATATTGTATGTGCCAAGAATTTTGCTCATTTGGGTTATATATATATATATTCTTCTGGGACTTTTATTGCGCTTCATCTCTCCCATAAAGGGGTCTCTAAGGTACATCATCACCAAAATGGTCCACCAATATCATCAAGGTGGTGGCAGTTTTGAGAAAGTAAGAAGGATTGTCATGGCAACAGTTATTAAATGTTTCCCAAACCCAGGCAGCTCCAGTTTGGTTTGAACTGCAAAAATTGTCATTTTGATGAAAATATGCAACGATTTGGTAGAATAACCAGAACTTTATTTACTGCTGTGATCCTTTGGTGGCTGTAACCCCAGCCTTTGTGCCAGAAAGACATGACAGAGGTGCTGTGGTTAAAAAAGTAAAAAAAAAATTATTACTGAAACACCAGTACATTCTAATTATTTATTCTGATAATGTATTAAAATAGCACATAACTTTGCTTATGGTTTCTCAATTTGTTTTTCTATTTGCTTTAGCCTTTCAAAGTGAACTGCCATCACCTTTTGGTGACTACGCTTTTTGCCATTTTTGTACAAAGGTGATGGGTGGCTTAGTGGTAAGCAAGCTTTGCATCAAGTCATAGGCTATCACTTAGGTGTGGAGTCAACCCCCAAAATGGCAATGCTGAGGCCCTGTCCCAAAATGACCCTGGCTGTTGAACAGGACATTAAACTTTAAGTTTGACTTTTGTCCTGTCACATGAGTTACTGCTTCTGGATCTTGCTTAATTTTGATTTGGGGTACATTTTACACGTTTTAGCCATTTTTTCTCAGCCCAGTGAACAGATGTTAGAATGATAAAAGTGCTGGTTTAATAAAGTGCCCAACCTTACATGCGGATTAATAATAGTTGCTGAAACCGCATCACTATGTTCCACTGATTCCATAACTCTATAAACTTTTTTGACTGATGAGGATATTCCTCTGGGGCCGACAGCCCAGTAACTAAGTATTTTTCCAGGGTCAGGAGCTTTGTTTATGTCACAGTGGAAACCCCAATCCAGTGCCATTTCTAATTCCCCTAGTGGTAGCTCCAATTGGAACTATCACTAGTGCCATTTCTAATTCCCCTAGTGGTAGCTCCAATTGGAACTACCACTAGTGCCATTTCTAATTCCCCTAGTGTTAGTTCCAATTGGAACTATCACTAGTGCCATTTCTAATTCCCCTAGTGTTAGTTCCAATTGGAACTATCACTAGTGCTACTTCCAATTGTTGTTTATCAGCAAAGGATTAGAAATGGCACTAGTGGTATTAGAAATGACACTAGATAGTATTCCAACGTTGGGCCAACATCGACACATCCGTCAGTCCAACGTTGGCTGCCAATGTTGGCCCTATGGCTTTTTGACCGGCGGGCCAACATCGGCAAGCCACATGTAAAAAATTGGCTTCATAGTTTGTCTGCGATTGTAAAATGGTAATATCTGGCAACAACTGTTGTAATTTTGTGGGCGTTTTCCAATTTTCCAAGTTTTACAATATGTTTACTATGAAAAGAACTTGGCGTGATTAGGTTTTAGATCCCATTTGCCAACAACTGTTGCCATGGCGACACTTTTCCTTTTTTCACTTTTACTTTTGTGGGATCTTTGTATACAAAATCCATGCACAGATTTTAAACAATATTTTCAGGATGTATTTGTTGTAAGGGAAACTAGAAGAGTAGCAGTTATGTATTGTGGCAATTTTTGGTAACAAATGTGGCAATGGTACTTTTTTTTGTTTGTTTGTTTGGGTTTTTTTTTACTTGTAATTTTGAGGATACTTTACATTTATAACTTATGCACAGATATCAACTGATATGTAGGAATATGTTTGTTATAAAGGAAACTGGAGCTGGTTAGCTTTTCGGCATATTGACAAGTGTTGGTATGACAACACTTTTTCTGTTGCTTGGATTTATATTTTGTGGTTCTTTGCATTCCTAACCACTGCTGGGATTGATACTGATACACTTTTCGACAATATTTGGCAACAAGTGTTTCTATGGCAACAAGGTCTCTCTGATTCTGGGACTTATAAATGTTTTTGTGGGTTCTTCGCATTCCAAATCCTTGTATGGATTGGAGCTGATTAGCTTTTCAGCAATACCTGGTAACAAGTTTTGGCATATCAACACTGTTTCCATGCTTCGTGGACTTTTTTGTAATATTTTTTTTTTTTTTTTGGGGGGGGGGGGGGGGGGTCTGTAATATTTTTGTGGGGTTTTTTGCATTCTAATCCCCTGCATTGGTTGGAGCGGATAAACTCTTTGATAACATCTTACATAGACTGTGGCCATGTCAACAATTTTTTTCTGTTTGTGGGTTCGGCGCATTCCAAACTCCTGGTGAATACCTGGTAACAAGTGTTGCTATGGCAAACCATTTTTCTGTTTATATATTGTGGATATAAAAAGTCCTGAAGAAGACCTGTGGGACATGGTGACCTTACACTCCACTAGATTACACAATGATCTCTCTTGTTTGCTGCCCCACAAAATAGCGGACAATTATAGTGGTCCCTTGTTTCCTCCTTTTAGGGAGGAGGCAGACATGACAGAGAGGACCCATCTTGCATGAGCCTGAACATATATGGGCATATGACAAGCATTTTAAGAGTAGGTTATCAAACTGATACATTATAGAACTTCTTGCTGAGTGCTAACATGTAGAAAAACTTTGTATATGATAGCTTCATAAAATTATGCATATCTCTGTGTTTGTCTTTCTGTCTGCCCATGTGGTTAAATCAAATCCTCAGCATTGTATCTGGCTAATATTTTTCTGCAAAGTTGGGCTTTGGTCCTTCTCAAAGATCTGCAAAAATACTGCCAGTCAGCCAAGTATTTATTCCCAGCATAATGTTTGTGCTTATGAATTTCATCGGTTTCAGTCTCTAACCAAAGCTGGTGACACAGTACAATTCTACTGAATTTGTTATACGTACAGTCTACACAAAAGTACCACTGAATTCATAACTAAAAACTAGCCTTGGTGACCTAGTGGTTTAGAAGTTTCGTTTTCGTTCTTCTCACCCAACTTCCCTAAGAACAAAAAGAGAAAATATGTCATGAATAAAGTTGATGATATAATTCAAGTGCGTAGCTCAAGTATTACATATTGTCCATTTTCAAGAGTCCCCATTCCAAAAAGGAATGTAAAGAAAGCTGTTCACATATATTTGCGTCACGTCAGTACTAAATTGTCACCCATTTTAGTGCAATCTGTTACATATTCTGTTGAAATATTTATACTATTTCCAGTTTCAATTTCTTTGTCATCTGCATGTGTACTTTTGTACAGATTTACACATGTACCTATTCTGACAAATATAGACTAAAGTTGGCATAGAAACCTACAACTAATGAAACAATGTTACTCATGAATATTAATAAGTTGGATTTGCAAGTCTATAAAACATTTGAAGCAGTACATGTAATAGACCTTACTTAATATTCTATGAATATTCATGAGGCAAAATCCAGAATGAGGCTGAGTATGGAACTGTGCTAGATAAAGGGAAACAACATGGCTGACAGTACTGAAGACAAATCAGAGCATTCTTTTATTACTGAAACAAAAACTACACAAAGCACTGAAAAAATATTTTCATACAGCTCCAGAGATTTATCTCTGATTCCAGCAGAACTGTCATTTGGATTTATAGATAATTATGCTAAAAGCCACAACAAATCATCAGGCCAGGAACACATGAGTAAAGGGATAAAATACTTTTCAGATGGTTACATCCAAGGAATATCTTGTAAGTTTAAGTATAACTTTTTTTGCTACTGTGTCTAATTGTTGATATATATGTTAAACAACAAGTTGTTCAACCTTAATTATCATTATTATAAATTTATTTAATATATATATTAAAGTTAAAAATGTTATAGGCTACAATTCAACACTGATTTTGCACAGCCAAATACTGTGGATTATGATTTAGAACTTTTTTTCATGCATATCAGTCTTAACTCTACTTGTTATTTTGCATTCTGTACAAGCATTTTATATAAATCACTTTGTAAGTATCCTGGCTTTACAAACACACAGTCCACATTTCACTCCTATGTTCCAGGGAGATCACTCCATATAACAATTCATTTTTTTTTAAATTTTCAGTGCATCCAATAGAAAATGGTTGTCAAATAAAAGGAAAATGTTACAGATCAATGAAGAAAAGTGAAACACCTCACATCATAAGAGTTTCTTTGGTTTTTCAAAGTGAGCTTACTGTAGAAAATGCATCATGCACTTGTCAAAAAGGATTAGGTGGGGCTTGTGGTCATTTGATTGGTTTATTGTACCAAGTTGTACATTATAAAGGACAAGGACTCAAAGTGATCCCGGTGGATGTAGCAAAAACATCATTACCACAATTGTGGGACAAACCAGGAAGAAGTTCCAAAATTTCTGGTCAAGCTGTACAGGATACGGTCATTATTGGTGGACACACACAAAAAGTCAGTGGTGGAAGTGAGAGCTATTTCAGTGGAGAAAGGAAGGGCCTAAAGTCTACCTTGTACAACCCTTTAAGAAATTTATTAGGTAGCTTAGCAGATCTCAGGAAGAGCCTTTCTATTGTGGATGATAGAATGCTAATATTACCTACATTAGATCAGTATCTGTCTTCACAAATCCCACTTAGCCAAACAAAATTTGGGATGTTTCCAAAAGGATCACCAATTAGTGTACAACAGAAGCTGCACAGTGATTACCTTATAAATGTCTATGATGGGAGCACTTTTCCGAAGTTGCCACTTACTGATGTCATGAAAAATGATTATGCAAAAGTTCTAAACTACAATGAATCAATATTTTTTCATTCTTTATGTATATCTGAAGAAGAGATTCACAAATTTGAAGAACTAACTCGTTTGCAGTCAGCAACCCCACTATGGAGTCAGCTCAGAGAGCACAGGATAACTGCCTCAAAAATGCATGACATTTTTATAAGGAGGAAAGACCCTGAACCTCTTGTGAAAAGAATGAAAAACCCCAATACAAGACAAACTAAAGCAATGAAAGAAGGTATAGCAGATGAACCAAGGGCTGCCCTTAAATACTCGGAGGTTACAGGAACGGAATGTAATATTCTTCCCTGTGGCATAGTGATTAGTGTCACCTGTCCATGGCTTGCTGCAAGCCCTGATAGAAAAGTATACTGTCCAAACAGAGTACCTCCATTTGGACTTTTGGAAATAAAGTGTCCACGAGTAAGTTCTGTTTTGGAAAGGGATTACCTGATGAAAGATGGACAGAGTTTGAAACTGAAAAGACACCATAGCTACTACACTCAAGTGCAGGGTCAGTTAGCTGTTACAGGATTGCAATGGTGTGACTTTTTTGTGTGGTGTGAAAATGATTTTCATATGGAAACCATCCATTTTGATCCACAGTATTGGCTGCTCATTAAAGACAAAGTTGATAAATTTTTCTTTGATCATTACCTAACATATCAAAATAAATAATAAAATAACTACATACATGAATTATTAAATATAGTGTACAATTTACAGTTTGAGTATATGAGAAAAAATGATGAAGTAAATATACATGAACAAGCACTACTTGATCAGTGGACCCTTAAAGTTGGCCAACATGCATGCTACTGTCCACAGTTGATTGGCTGATCCAGTGAGACTAAGTGGAATTTCACAGTCAAATATATGGTTTTCTTTAATACAACGTATATATCTCTCAACATGGATTCTTAGTGAGGCAATCTCTTCATTTTCAGCAATTTGATTTGCAGTAAATTGACCTCTTTCATGTAGGAAGGCTGGAATATTCAATGATGCTCCCTTTTCTTGTAAAAGTTTTGCCACTATGAAGCCTTTACCTGCCATGACACTATCCCCATTCTCAACGAGGTCTAACAAACCAGACAGCCTGGTTATTTCAACATCTGACATATTGCCCGTATACAAGTTAGAAATGAATGTTACAGCTCCATGAGGGGCTATGCCAACTAATGCCTTGAATGTTGTTCTGCTTTTATAACTTGAGTATAGCTGAGAATTTACCAAGAGAGATGAAGCAGACTGTGTCCATATTTCTGTACAGTCAATAATAACTCGTGTTGAAGAATATTTCTGTCTAAAAGATGCTGGCATTAGCTGATAAATCTGTTTTCGTGGTATCCAAATTGGTAGCTGCCCAAGCACAAAATATAGGAAATTAACCCATGTGATAAGTTTCCTACTGACCGAGCTCTGGGAAATATTAAAACGAATAGCCAAATCTTGCTCTCCAAAATTTTGTCTAAGTCTACAAAGAAACATGAACAATTCATCCATCAGGGGCATGGCTCTAGGTCTGCCAGCGTAACTGACATTTTCACTTGGTGTATAGTAGGCACTGGTCATAGTGGATGCAGAAGGGGCCAGGTAATCATAAAATGCTTTCAATGCTGTGTAATTAGTAAAGCCAGTGTATAAATTTATGAGGCTGTCATCAGTTCCAAATCGATCCACACCAAATTTAGATAAGGAAAGCTGTGCTTTTAAGGCAGCTATTGTCTGATCTTTAGCCCTCAGTAAATCATCTTTGACTTTCAGTTTTTCTTCTAAGCTTTTAATATTTTTGGAAGGGGAGTCCACTAACATGGTCAGTTCTGGGATACTATCAATATTCTTAGTCAGTTGTGCCTCCTCGGGCTCTTCATCATCATTGATGATAAAGCTTGAGCATAGCATCTTTTGGTGGCTTTCCCTGTCCGTGATTTTGGAGATTTCGACCAGTAAAAAACTGATGGTACAGCATCCTTTTTAAGTAATGACATGCCAGTTAAGGAATGCCTATAATCTTCTGGCTTGAAATGCTTTGAGCATACCACAGTTGCTTTAGTTACCTACAAATAAAATGTCATGTACTTGTACATAAATAATTATGCCTTCAATTGTCAGACTGGCTTGCAGTTAGAAAATAATAATCAGGAAGAGACTGAGATATAGTGACCTCCCCAACTTTAATCAGTACAGTTGATTCAAGCTTTTTATGTGAAGCTGAAGTGAAAAAATGACAGCTAAACTTTAAGTAATGTACACTTTAATTTCTTTATTTATTTTTGAATGATTTGCTTCTCTATTCTTATAAATTTGCTAATAAAATATATAAATTTCCATGTACATTTCATTATATGTGTAACTATTGTCATCTATTGGTATTTATCTTCTGAAAAATACTTCACTTTAAGATCACATTATTGTCTCGAAGAAACACAAGATTATCTTCATGTTTTTGTTGAAGTACCTTGGATGGTATCCAGAACAAAAACTACACTACCACAACAAAATAGTGTCATTTCTTCTTGAATATTTTCCAATATTCAAAACAAAGTTTCCATAGTAATGGTGACTTACGACTTATTAAATGTTACAGCAATGCAAAAGAATACCAGGAATTAACATTATAATTACATAGTAGCTAAGACATATATAATACCTCAGGTGTTTTCAAGAAAATAATTTCTGAAACTTACTTTCTTGGAAGTAGTGTAAGAATTACTGCTATCTTTGTTAAATGACTAAAACAGACCAACATACCTTAAACATTTCACCCTCATCTCTTCTTATTTTTTGCAGCCATTCTTTTTTCCTTGCTAGTGTAATATGATGAAAATGAACTCCTTCATTTTTTTGTCCATCAGATGTACATCCAGGAACACAACAATGTTGTCTGTTTTGTTTGTTTTGTTTATTTTCTAATTGATTACTGGTTATTATTCCCACTTTTACTGTAATCTAGATAGAGCTTGTATAGAATGAAGCTGTCAGCTGATAAACATCCGGGACCTTATACTTATCCATAGTCAGCCTCATTTTGAAATGGGGATTTCCACTATGCATAAATATTGAATACAGTCTATATTCCAATTTGTGCAAGCATTTATTCACTAATTCTTTAATTTCATTGGTTCATTATTCTCAATAGAAAGTAACAGCGTGCACAAAATAGAGGCACATTTGATAAAGGGTTTCAGCCTTGGATTTCACTGTCAAATGGTGAGACAGGTAGGTAGTGAGCTTAAACTTGTAGCAAAAGGCTGAAATATGTCTGCCATAAATTTTCTCCACTTCAAAAATTGAAGTGGTTGAAAAGAAGCTACAAATATACGAAGACATTTTTACAAAAGAAGTTTACTTTGTTTGGCACACCAGCCCAGCATGAGAAGTTGGCTTCTGTCCAATGCACAGATATTTTCCTGGCACAAATTTCCACCAACTAAAGTTGAGAAACCTATGTCTTATTCCACCAACTAAGGTTGAGAAACCTGTGTCTTAATAGACAGTAATTTTGCATTTACCAGTCATATGCGCTTATCCAGCTCTCGCATGTTTGAGAAATCTTGGGGAGTTGGAGCTGCAGGCCCCACCTTATTCAGTGCACCACACTAAAGAAGTTACTTGTTTCTGCAATTCCCTCGATTGGGTACTGAGGCATTCCTAATTGATTCTGGCGCCAAATTCCTGGCAACCTTCATTCAACACTGCAAAGTCAAAGGGGCAAGACGTCTTTTATATAAAACATTTTTATTTTTAGCCAGAACCTTTATGTTTAAGTTTACAGACCTCAGTGTTGAATTTGTGTTATAATTTGGCTATATGTGTGTCACTGGTGAAGAAGGACTGATGTTTGCTGCTGAGCACAGATTCGGGATTCAGTGCTGTGATTAATGCGAGATTTGCTCTGGGATACTGGAGCTACGTTGAAGGAATGAGTTTATTTTGATTTTACAATTTTACCTAAATTATATTTTACATTATTTTTATTATTTTAGTATTTTAACATTGTTACATATCTATTCGTGCTTCTGCATCTTACATATACTTTGACCTGTAGACCGAAACATTTAACTATAAATCAGTCACTTTGTATGTATATGAATGTGCCATCTTGCGGGGCTATGCATTCGGTCTAACAGATAAATTTTTGCTGGGCTCATCCTTTACAAAAACTCATTCGTTTGAAAAATCTCTTATTAATCAAAGCAAGTTGTTGCTTATGTTAAGTTTCAGAGACAGAGACTTAGTATATTATAAAAAAGTAAATCACAATGCCATCAAAGGAATTTTTGTGTAAGAAATGTGGCGACATGCAGTAAAGACCTATAAACAATAAATGCCCTTTTGTTGAGGCCAATGTGGACAGTGATAGTTAAAGCGTTAAGTCACCCACAGCTAGTGGGGGGCCTGGGCAGTCATGTGATAACGACTTGAGTATGCAGATTCTAGCAGAATTGAAAAGCCTGGGAGGAAGAATGACTGTCATGGAGCAGAGGATGTCAGAGTCAGAGTCTGCAGAGGTCAACCAGAGGTCACCAGAAACAGCAGTGTCACCTGTAGTGGCTTCCCCAGTCCAGATGGATCAAGTAGTGGTACCGTCAGTGGCAGCGTTGCAAGGGGCTGCACACATACAAGCTGAGGTGGATCAACGCATAAAGCATTTGACAGACTTGAACGAATCAGGCAAGTTGAAATCACAAAGAGTTGGAAATGACACAGTTTTTGTCAAAAAGGCAGGTGCCATGGCCAAAAAAATTTGTTTTGGGGGAAAATGATAAAAGTAGAATTTCATATGATAATCTGAGCTGGTGTCAATGGGTGTCAGGCTTTGCGATGATAGCTAGGGAAGAAAGTAATGTCGATACAAAAAATGCCATGCTTGACTACCTAAGTGAAATTATGGAAGATGCCAACGATTTTAGCTGGCAGTCAGCAAAAGCATCACATGCTGTTTTGCTATGTAGGATGGAGGAGGGAAAGGTTGAATGGTCTGAGACCACCAAAATTGACAGAATTAGGCGTGCTCATGCACAGAGGCTCCCTCCCCAAAATGACACTACTCATAGTAAGTCAAAATCTGAAGCAAAAACAGCTGTCTGTCGTTTTTACCAGAGGGCCATGTGTCAACATCACAAAGACCATGAAATTGGGGGTACTTTCTATAAACATGTGTGTGTCACCTGCTTTACAATGGGTAGAGAGTACAAACATATGGCTAAAGATTGTCGTGTGTCAGTGAAACCATCAAAAAACGAGTAGGGCACTGCCAGAAGGCAGTGCAAATGTTTGCTTGTAATTTTAACAATGTGGAAAAATTTTGTAACACTAGAATAGTACATTCTAAGAACTTCAAAAATGGTTGTAGTGCCAACTGGAGGGCTGATTGGGCCAAGTTTGTCGGTAAAACCTATGCTCAAGTGGTAAAAGCCAAAGGGGACGCTAGAGGTCGAAATCAAAGGCAGGTAAATCAAGTAGTTGATGACAGCCACTGCAAATCCACCCTTTTGAAAACTAAATATAATGTTGCCCCAGTCAGAACTCCAGTTCCAAATCAGCAGAAAAATACCAAATATGTCAAGTGTAGACAGATTTGAAAATATTGCCCAAAGTCAGTCAGACAAATGACAATTACCAAGAATAGATTCGAACCACTGGTTCCGTTTACAGTTTTCAATAACTAGTGCTGAAACCGTTGTGCGACCTGAGAGTTCACCAAAGAGTTTGAAATGTTTACAAACACACCACAGAATAACCAAAGTACCTAGCACATCAGTGTCAAATAGTGCTTTGCAAGGCAATCAAAAAACTCGTCAAAATCATAGTGAACACGTTGACAACAAGCATCAAAAACACTTTAAAATTTGTCCTGAACATACCACGCTGGATGATAAATATGATTTAGCATTGCAGACCAAAAGCAAAAACAAAATCAAATTGAATCAGGCTAAAGGGGATCTCACTTTTCAGCTATGGGACCAACAGACTGAGGAAAAATTTGGCTTTATACCACTAGGCCCTCTGGTCCTCTCACAATCGGACAATAAAATAAACATGGGGTCGGATCCGATAAAGCTATATGACATCACAAGAGATCAAAATACCTTTCATTTTTTGTCCACCCAGATACAGGTACCTTCTCAATCCAGACATTTGGCAGGAACTGTTACAGGACTATTGGGATCAGCAGTTGCCCTTTCTAATTAGATATGGTTTTCCGTTAGATTTTAACAGACATTCTGAGTTGGGCAAAAATTTCAAAAATCACACCTCAGCACTAGCCTTTTCCAAAGACATAGAAGCTTATTTAACAGAAGAAATTCAGCATGGGGCAATATATGGCCCTTTCAAAAATCCACCCTTAGACAATCTTCACACTTCCCCGTTCATGACAAGGGATAAACCAGGGGCACCACATAGAAGAGTCATAATAGACTTAAGTTTTTCTCAGGGGAAGCAGTCAATTCAAACATTAGTAAGGACCAATATTTAGGTACAGATTTTGTTTTGACTTTACCCTCCATTGACCTCATTACAGACAAAGTAAGTAAGTTAGGAAAAGGATCACTTTTATATAAAATAGACATTAGTAGAGCCTTTAGACATGTAAAAATTGACACCAGGGACTATTTCCTACTGCGTTTAAGGCATCAGGACTACTTTCTGGACAGCTGTTTGCCGTTCGGATACAGAAACGGATCCGGATTTTTCAGCGCCTCAGCGGTGCCATTTGCTTTATCATGAAGTCATAAGGCTATGACGTCATCCATCAACTATATTGATGACATCCTTGGATTCGGTACAGTGTCCACAGCAAAGCCATCTTTTGACACTTTACAAGAATTACTTCGAAAACTTGGTTTTGACATTAGTTTAAAGAAATTAGTATACCCTATAACTAAAGCTACTTGTCTAGGAGTCGAAGTCGACACCAAGACATTCACCATTTCAGTTCCTAATAAAAAATTAACTTATATATTGGACATGTCTAACAACTGGTCAGATAAATCACAATGTACTAAAAAGAACTTCAAGTTCTCCTAGGTAGCCTCCTATATATTTCCAAATGTGTAAAAACATCTAGAACCTTCCTAAATCGCATGCTTGACACACTCAGAGCTCATTTTGGCAAGGAAAAAATTTCCTTAGATATCAATTTTCACAGAGATTTAAACTGGTTCAAAAAATTTTTGCCAATATTTAATGGCACTGCCTTCTTTGTTCATCGCCGGTACAGGCTGCCATTGAGTTGGACGCCTGTTTACAAGGTTTAGGAGCGGTATATATGAATCAATTATATGCCATACACATTCCCCAGTATTGTAAAAAATTTTCAATAGTTCATCTTGAAATGTTAAACATCCTAGTGGCTGTGAGAGTGTGGGGAAAAAATTGGAAAAATAAGCATATTTTAATAAAATGCAATAACCAAGCAGTGGTATTTGTTTTAAAGACAGGCAAAACTCAAGATTTAACTCTAGCTGCAATAGCCAGGAATATTATGATTGATATCACTGAGAATGACATTGACTTACAGGTTATACATATCTTGGCTATACATAACAAAGTAGCGGATTTATTATCCAGATGGTACATCACCAAAAATCCAGGTAATATTTTAAAGAAATTTTTACCACATCCTGTCTGGCTGCACGTCCCAGAACACATTGCTAATTTAGACTGGTCTATATAACAGGTTTGAACCAAACGGCGGCACATCTGGCTTCCAAGGCTGCAGGCAGAGTTCAACGAGCATTCAGGCCAGCCACCATGGCTTCCTATAAAAGGAAATTTTGTTTATTTGTAGCATATTGCTGCTTCATCAAAGTCAGCCTACATCACCTCACCCCACTTGTTCTCCTGTCTTTCCTAGAATTCTTGGTCCAAAATCAAACATCTCATTCAAGTATTGCCAATTACATCTCTGCAGTTAAAACATCCCTGGCCACATATGGAGTGTCAACTATTGCTTTGTATGACGAAAGAATTCGATTGTTTCAAAAATCTCTCAGAATGACAAATCAATTCACTGTAAAAATCAAGAAAATTATTGACATCGACATGTTAAAAGACTGTCTGTGATAGTACGTGGATGGGCCAAATTTTTAAAGCTATATACTTGGTTGCTCTCTTCCTTTTCCTAAAAACTTGTTAATGTTAACTCCAGGCCATCAGGATACCCCCTTATTCCAAATTAAGAATAATAAAGCTCAATGGATGCCATTGACAGATACTCAAACTAGACGAAATTTTGCTCAAGTCTTGCTAAGACTTGGCTTGCAGGACTCTGGAATGTCCCTCCACACCTTCAGGCGTTCAGGTGCCTCTTTGGCATTTAATTCAAATGTATCATTACAAAATAGGAGTCATGGCACCTGGACGTCTGACTGTGTGTGGAGATATATTGTTCAAGATCACAATGCTTCTCAGCAGGTGGCTGATGCATTCCAGGCCCTGTTGTCTTATACTACCTCCTAGTTGTGATTGGTGGAGGTTGGCATCTACCTCGTTTATGGATATACATACATATATACAGATGTAATTTTTTTAGTATTAACAGTATTAGTAATTCTTTTCATTAGGGTCACCTTTTCTTGGCTATAAGTAAGTAGTAAACTTTATTTCTATTCTCTAAGGCCACCTTAGCTTGAATGCTCATCTTAAACTGAGTAATTTCTTATGATGTTGACTTTATGGTAAAGTAGTTTAATAATTATCTTTACTTTGAGGTGGCCTCATACTAAGCTCCTTCTAATTCTCTTAAGGTGACCCTAATTTTCCAAGATGCCTGTAGTATTGTACATAATAGTAGAAAAATATAATAAAAATAATAATCCCATATGGGTGTTATCATTGGTATACTTTTGGTCGAAGTTACATATTGTCATGGTCACGTATGGTCATATTCAAAGGTAGGGGCACTGTGGGGAGGTGGAGCTGCAGGCCCCACCTTATTCAGTGCACCACACTAAAGAAGTTTCTTGTTTCTGCAATTCCCTCGATTGGGTACTGAGGCATTGCTAATTGATTCTGGCGCCAAATTCCTGTCAACCTTCATTCAACACTGCAAAGTCAAAGGGGAAGACGTCTTTTATATAAAAAATTTTTACCATCCCCCCACCCTGGTTCCTCCTTTCATTTCACCTGGAGCAAGATCCAGAAGGTCGGCCTTCTGTGAACCTAACTTAACACCCTCTGTGGCGCAGGGGAGAGTCCCATGTATGTGCTCCTAGCTTGTTATCAATGGGGTTCACAGTACTGGCGCTTGTTAGCTAGCAGGGGCCCCTCCTCCTTGTCTCCTTCAAATTTTTTCCTGATAGAACTTTATTTTCTTCATCTCATTAATTTCCAGGGTTCACCTCATATCTGTAAATAGTAGTGTAATTAATAGCCATAGAAACCTAAGATTAAATTGCTAACATACAAAGGGGAAGTAGGTAATACATGTTGCCCATATAGTTAACATGTCTTCAAACAAACATATGTCTGGTTATATACTGGAGTAATGCTTACTGTATCAACTGTCTATGTTTTAATATGGGGTCACCACGAGTGATATGGTGATCCCAATAAAAAGTGTCATAGTTCTTAGTCTTGACTTAACCAAGGTTATCTAATGTGTCAAATTTTTGGTAGCGCCTGGGTACGCCCTAAAAGTTGTGTGCAAATGCTAAAAGACTGTTTGTAGTTTCAGTGCATGTACAGAGTGGATCTGCATGGAAGGGAGCCACATCAGCAGATGCAACTGCCCGACAGCAACACAGATGCATATTCATATACATATAATGTTCGATTTCATGGCTGCTGTACATAAGGGCTAGGCATAAAACATGTTCACTTGATGTTAAGGGTCGAAATATTCGACCAACTAAGGTGTAAGGTAGATGGACTCACCTGATGGACTTTTAGTAGTTTTATTCTGAGTTGAGTGAGGAACATGTTTTACTATTTTTAATACTCTGGAGGAGGTTGGCATCTACCTCGTTTATTGATATACATACATATATACAGATGTAAATTTTTAGTATTAACAGTATTAGTAATTCTTTTCATTAGGGTCACCTTATCTTAGTAATTTCCTATGACGTTGACTTTATGGTGACAGTAAAGTAGTTTAATAAGTATCTTTACTTTGAGGTGGCCTCATACTAAGCTTCTTCTAACTCTCTTAAGGTGACCCTAATTTTCCAAGATGTCTGTAGTATTGTACATAATAGTAGAAAATATAATAAAAATAATAATCCCATATGGGTGTTATCATTGGTATACTTATGGTCGAAGTTACATATTGTCATGGTCACGTATGGTCATATTCAAAGGTAGGGGGCACTGTGGGGAGATATGGCCTTCCAAAGTCTGTACCTATTTCTATGGCAATTGCATTTATTGGTTATAGGCTTGACTACTGTAAGTTTCTCTAAGAGCAAACTCTACAAGTTGCTGTGGATACAAAATGTTATAGCGTTTGTAGTCAATGGTACCAAAAGACGGTTGCATGTTACACATATTCTTAGTCACTTCATTGACTCCTTGTGAAGTACTTGGTAATCTTAAAACTGACACAACCTTTTCACCGGCCCTACCAGCCTTTAGAAATCAACTCAAGGCACCCGTTTCTTTAGGATGCCTATCCAATATCCTGTGTTTTGATACCGTATTCTACAATACTTAGATTATTAATTATTATTATTATTATTATTATGTATTTATACTCAGCGCAATATCTCCATGTACTACAGGACTCAAAGCGCTATTTAACCAATCTGACTGTACAGGTACAGCCCCAACTCACAAGTAACTGACATTCCCCTAACTGGAAGATAGAGGCTCAAGGATGACCATTTATCAACGTCCTTGAGGTTCTTTAACCTGCCACTGGGGATAGCACCCAATGACAGAGGACCGCCATTTTAAGTGGTCATCCGAGCCACTATGTATCTGCCTGTACCTGGGATTGAACCCACGTCCTCTGAGTTCCTAGACAAGTATGTTACCCGCTAGGCCACAGTGGCAGGTGACCTTATATCTAAGAAAGGGAGGGTTTTTCACTGAAGTTTTTCTTGCACTTTGTATTCACGAAACAAAAGTTGGGAATGTCCAGTTTCATCATTTCTTACATGAAATCTAACATAGGAATGATCTAAGTATTGTTCTAGAATACACCCCCTGGTTTGAAAGGTTCATTGTGGATAACACATGCTTGAACATGGTCAAAAAAGATCTATGGTGATGGAAAGATGTTCATTGTGTCCTAGAATCCACACTTTTCATGGAAATGAATACTGTAAAAATTTGTATATATGAATGATAAATCTAAAGCTTCTTAATTATTATATTAAAAATAACCATTGTAAGTATAAATAAATGAAAATTATACAATAAGCTCTGTATATGTTATATTGTCACACATACTAAAATTATGATATTTATGCCAAGTAATTTATATCACTTTTTCATAGTTTGTGGCACATTTTACTGGAAAGTTTCTTGGGAATATTTGCACAGATAGGAATAGGATTCAGAACATATGTATAGTTATTTGTCATTGTTCATACTATCCATGAATGAAGCAACTTAGAAAAAAAATGACAGAAAAGTTTCTATCCTCTCGACACACAGATAAATAAATCCACAATAAACCAGTTTGAGTTCTAGTAAGAAATGTATACAGACCAGTACCATTCAAGAAGACATACATTGAAGGTTTTAGAAACTTTCACCCAATTAATTTTCAAGTGAGTCTTGCAGAGTACAAGAAATGTGAAAACTAGCAAACCGACTTCTGGGGCAGATTTCATGAAAGGTCTCAGACTTAACCCAGTCTCAGGCTGAGCCACTGGTTCAAATCTGAGCCTTTTGGCTCAGCTAAGTCTTTGTCGCAAACGGTTTTCACAAAAGGGGTTTCAGTTGAGACCAAGCTTATCATATAACCACAGTGGTTTTCTGTATCATGTGACCCTTTTGGTACTGAAAATGTTCAACTGATATCATATTTGTTCCTTGTTTGACACCTGATATCTCTGTTTAAATGCTATTGTGCAATGGGAAACCTTGTAAACACATAAAAAAAATCCAAAGACTACTCTAGAGGGTTGTTTTATATACTTATACCTTAATTTCAGCCATTCCAGATTTTGATGTGGAGAAATTAAGAATTATGGCAGCCATATTTGAGCAGCCATGTATATTGTTTACAAAACTTAAGCCCACTACCTACTAGTCTCAGCATTTGTCTGAAACCTTTTGTGACATCCATAAAGGCTGAGGCCATGGACTCAAGAAAAATATTCCATTAATTTGAGACAAAAGTCTCAAGTTTGTGCCTGAGACCGGGCTAAGACCTTTTGTGAAATCCACCCCTGTAGAATACAGAGAAAATCATTAATGCACTGTTCTTTATATGGTAATTCTTTTAGGTTAAAATTATTAAAACACTACCCAGGTTTCATTCCTCAATACCCACGCATGCTATATATTGGGACTTCTTGATCTCTCTCGCCCAAGAACTCCACTAGTTTCCAGTAAAATCACCATAACATTGGCCTCTCAGCTGCCTTAATTTGAATACTAGTTTGATCGAATACTGGTCTAAGTTGATCTGTCAAACCCTGCTCCACCCACTTCACAGTGTCCCGTAAAAGTCATCTGTGTGAATCTCTGATATTTTAGAATTAATCACGAATGGATTTTTCAATAACAATTATTTAATTTAAAATAGTATGAATTTATGCCTGGAACAAGGCTAGACAGTGAGCCACACTTTTCTGAATTTGTAGGAAAAATAATATTGATTTGATTGCGTGACTCACCGTGTGTGTAAATGTATGCATCTTATTTGATTCGCTATGTCAGAAACTGATGGACAGATCTGTAGTTTAGCTGGGAGGTAATTTTACAAAAATTTTATATACAATCTGTACTGTTATAATGTACAGAATACGGAATTTAGACTTTTGCTATATTTTTATATAAAATGTAAGCCTAAGACTTGGCTAAGATCTATTTATTATTGTACGTCAAATCTTCTGAAGTGCATTGAACCTCATTACCAAATATATTATCTTATCAGTGTATACTGTAGTTTGATCATGACACTTACGAGTGCTTATTGTGTTAGTATTATTTTTTGCTGATGTCACAACTCTCGAACTGATATCTCATGTTAAATCGATGTAACCATTGACATAACCAGGATAACATATTGCAAATAATATATATAAATTATTTTATTTTTATACACACTGTGAAACAAAATGGTGCTTTCATATTCCCGATTTTTGCCAGGCATGTAAATTTAAAAACGACACCAAAATTTTCATGAAAATTTTCCCTGCTGCCAAAGTCAATATCTCTACTCTGATTTATTGTTATGTTGTTAGGTCAAATTGTGAAGATTGGGATGTGTCTAAGTTCTATCCTATTGCCAATAAGTCCAATATTACATTGTATCACTGTTATGTTTTAACATGTAGAAATCATATATGTTGTGGACATACAGCCATGAAAATGGAGCAATGGGAAGGATGAATTGTATTTACATTCCCTTCCCTTTTTGACAAGTTTTGTCACTTTTTAAATCCAATCCACCACAACTTGAAATTGGGACATCTGTTTAGACAAATCTTGAATACGGAACCACCTATTGAGCTTTGTATCCACTTCAAATGGCCTGTATTTGCACAGATCACTATGTGGAAAGCCACGGCATAATGACAAACATTGTCCCGGTTATGATAAGGAGAACTTGAATAATTTGCTTTTATACAGGATGACAAAATTTAAAAACTAATTTTTAGATGAACGGATAACATTAAACTATATTTACCTACTTACTCACTTGATATTTGCCGTGTCACAGCTGTTTCGTAGTTATAAGCTTTTATTTAAAAACACTGGGTTATGGAACAGAGAAATAGAAGATGGCATTAAAGTTAATTTCACAGGAAAGCGACGGAGTACTAACTGTTCATACAGAATTTTTACATGAAAGTTTAACACCATATCTGGAGAAAAATGTGAAGGTGATTTCAGCCTGTGGTGAATTTCGTTCAGGTAAATCCACTTTACTTAATACATGGATGAACAATCATGGAGTTTTTAAAGTTGGTCACACTACAAAAGCTCAAACCAAGGGCGTGTGGATGGGTGTTCTTGAAAATCCAGACCAGGTCATAATCCTCCTGGATTTTGAAGGCTGGTATGATTCACAGAGTGATACCTTGGATATTTGGCTGCCTCTCATTATGATGTTCATTAGTAATGAAGTGATTCTCAATGTCAGAGGCAGCATCAATCTTTGGACTGTTAAAAGCTTGTTATCCATACTTATAGTATGCAAAAATGATGCAGCAACTGCCAAGCCTGAGAACTGGCAAATCCCGCATGCAACAATCATTATGAGGGACTTTGATACTGACCACCAGGAAGGACAAAGTGATGATGACTACCTAATGGACATTCTTTCAGCAAATAATAAGCACAATATAGTTCTCAAAAAGTATTTGGGAGAGAAAAAGAAATGTTATACCTTACCACGACCACATAGACACCCAAAATATCTGGGTTCACTTGGTAAAGATGGCAAAATAATAGAGGCAGAACCAGAGTTTCTTGACAAGGCCCAGATGATTTTCCAGGACATTTTAATGACACACAAAAGTACGCTGATGAGATGTTCTGACTGGATAAGACTTGTGCTGCATGTGACTCAGATGATAGAAGAAATTCGACTAAGTGACCCACAAGGAAAACGGATAGATATGTCAATCCCACGAAAAGAACTACTGGTCATGACAAATACTCATTTTGCTGAGGGCATGGCCAGCTTGGATATTATTACTAAAGATTTGCAGGAAGTAAAAGGTAGGCAACCTTATGATCAAGACCAAACAAAGAAGAATAAAGATAGGAGTTTACAGGAGACAGAAACAACATGGGGTAACTGTGACAACTTGTCAGAATTTGCAAATGGCTTTGACAGAACTGTGAGAGAGTTGAATGACATCACAGCAAAAGATTATGAGCAGTTGTATGGCACCAATACAAGTCTGAAGGGATTTGAAGCTCACCTGACTGAAAGATGCCACAACGAACCAAGCCTGAAAGAACCACATATCAAAACTTTTTATCTGAAGCAACATCTTTATCTTCAGAATAACATTGTGACAAGATGGATGGATGACCACAGAGAACAAGAAATACAGAGATCTTTGGCCATGGCAAGAGTTAATGATAAGGAAGATTGCAAAACAAAATATTCAGCTTTAGTGAATTACCTGAAACAATACCCAGTAGAGGCCCATAGTGAGGAGACCCTATACAGTTTTCTGGTAGCACCAAAGTCACCAGATTTGTTCAGAAGATGTCAGACACCCAGAAACATGTCACGAATGGTGGGAGAGATCACAACCAAGGAAGTGAAACATATAATTCATTTACAGAATATCATGAAAAAATGCTACATTCCTTTCATAGAACTACAGCATCAATTCTTTCTGTTAGATGTTAAACGTGACTTACTTTTTGGAAATTTACTGGAGGTTTACAACTGCTGTGTGAAATTTTGGAACATTTTCTTAGAACCAGTTTGCAAAGAAATGCCACCAGTTGATGTTTCATCATTTGTGAGCAGTTGGAAAAGGGTCAGTCTAGTTGATACATTTGCACCTCTGATACAATTTCGGAATCTTTGTGAGAATATGGAAACTTACATTGTAAATGAGAGTAAACAGAACCCTGGACTTGATCACTTTCTGGAATGGTGCAAAGGTAATCCTAAGATGAATTTGCTGTCAGCAAACAAGAAAACTGCTGAACACTGTAAGCAAATCCCGAAAAATCTGAAAAACCTACTGGATGTAATACTTCATACTGGAACAGAATGTCCTGAGATTTATGAAGAAATTTCTAGACTTGAAAAAAGTCTTGATTACAGTGACCAGGAAATGCTTCAATTCGAGCTCTGTACATTCACCAAAAATATGGACAAACACCCAGAAGCAAAAACCATTAACATGGCCGCGGCAGTGCAATCCATGATGGATCAAGAAACAGGATCTATTCAGAATGACATTAAAGAACTGTTCAAGGCTGAAAGTATGTTCATGAACAATATTAGGCTATTAGTTCTCCTGCAAGACCTTGTAATACAAACAAAAGAAGTGCATTTGTTGGGGGATTTTGATCACAGTATCTTTCAAAGCATCACCAAAGTCTACAGAAGTCATGTTGCAGTCTGGAAGAGTCTAGAGAATAGACACTCCTTGGATATACATGCTCTGAGTGTAGCTTTACAAAAATTTACATCTGACCTTGAAGCTCACAGAAGTTATATTTGTAAAGAACAGGATACAGTGAAATATATGAAACAGCAGATGTCAGGAAAGACACATTTTGCTACGTTGCTAAAGTTGGTTGTTGAACAGGAATGGTGGAAAACAGAAGCAGATTTGGTTGATATTTTAAAAGAACCTGCGAGACATATGAAAATGCTCCTCAGCAGAATGGGCAAAATACAGAACCTTGTGAACAGACCTACTTCCATTATACTTGAGCAAGCGACAACCAGTATAGAAGAAATGCTTGAAACTGTCAAAGAAGGACAAAGCAATAAAGAGCAGTTCCCAGAGTTTGAAAGGAAAAAGGCTCTTTTGGAGGAAACCAGTAAATCTCGAATTGAACAAATAATAAAAAATACAAATACATTGATTGAGACCAGTCCAGAATTGTGTGAAGAATTTATCTACTGTCATCAGGAGTTTTGGGTGAGACGCAGCCACACCTTGCAAATACTGAAAGAAATTAAGAATGTCTTAAATGATGGGACACTTGGTCTCAACATAACAAAGTTAATTACATCTGTTGCAGGAATTGCCAGTGGGGGACTGGGAATAGCATCACTTTTGTTACCTTTCTTAATTCCTGTGGCTATTGCAGCAGGGGTGACTGTAGGAGTAGCTTCTGTCAGTACTGTTGCCTCGAGCCAGATCTTCACAAAAATCATGGAAAACAAAATCTCCGCGGCTTTTTATTGTGACACAGTTTCTTCCACAACATTTGAAAGTGCTTTCAAAAAATTAAAAGAAGCAATAGAACTGCAAGAGATGCAGAAAATATTGAAAACGCCAGAAGATAATATCAATCCTGTTGATGCCATTTGTGGTACAGTTAAGGGGGTCGGTGCAGGTGTACAAGCAGGTGGAGCAGTGTTAAAGGTTGCAGATGTGGCTGTAGATCCTTTGGCTGCAGTTGGCCATGTTGCTGGTGGGATCGCTGGAGGGGTTGTGATCCTAGTGGATGCTGTACAAATTGGGATGACTATTCACGACATGGTTAAAAATGATTTGAAGGATGAACGCTCTCAATATATCTCAGAGTGCATTGAACTGATGGAATTAGAGATGGAATATAATGCCAAAATAGCAATTCCTCTGAAATACCATATGTTCAAAAAATGCATAGAAACAGTTATGAAAAAGCAAAATTGAGGAATATCTTGTCAACAACCACAGGTGACTGAAATAATTAATAGCTGTGAACTATATTAATAACGTACAATGTAATTCAATAAACATATTAAACATCTTAGAGTTTATATCATTTGGAATGCAGAATTTATTTATTCCTTTATGTAATAAAGGCAATGATAATGATGTCAAAAGTAGAATGGTTTGTCTATAGTTATATATTGTGTATTGTAAAAATAGTCACTGGTTCGTGTTATAGCACTTAATTGTTTCCCCTATTTTGGGATATTTAACATTTTCTTCAGCACAGTATGTGACAATTCTAGGAGCTTTGGTTTGCTTGTCTGCTTTCCATGAATGAGGTATTGATTTAGCAAGGAAACTCTGATACAAATTAAAAATGTTGACATAAAAATGTAAACAGCCTTAAATGGCATAATGCTTTAAAAAGCAAATGTTAAAGAATAGTAAAGAATGTAAAATGTTTCAAAATGTTATGTTAAGTGTATGAAGTTTATCCGAATATATTCAGACTTGTAACTAGAAACCTGGAAAAAGACAGGTCCATCAGAATAGTTACCAGTCTCAAACAAAGGGGTAGGTTTTAATTTTGTTCCCTGAATATATGTATCTTGGCGGAGGTTTTATCATATTAGACTATATGTGTAAATATTACCTTTAACTTATATTACGTTATTGGTGTTTTCTCACTTCTGTAAGGTTGATTCACTTATTATAGGATATGTCACTTGTATAAATATTATCACTATAAAATTTATCATAATTTGTATTGACTCTTAAAATACTTATAATACCAATACCCAAGACACCATTGTTTTTAATTTGTATATAATGATTCATAGTTAATTTCTAAGTGTATAAATGGAAAATGGATTTATATTGGTTGGCCTTGGTTCATAAAAGCCAACTAGTAAACTAGCTATTTTTTCCAGTTTGCAGAAGTTTGTAAGCATAGATTGATTGCATTTGAAAATCAACAATCAACAAAAACTGTGTAACCTCCGGGCACACTGTATCATCAAATGTTTCAGGAAGCAGCTTGATATGTTTGGTTTAATATGATTTAACCAAACGACTGCCTTAAATAAAAATACCATCCATTTCTATAGATGTTAAAACATTTTCTGCTTTGTATAACATCACTAAGTCATACCATCAGTTCTCTCGTATATAATGTTTGAACATACTGAATTTGTAGCCAGTCTATGAACACTGGTTTGTCTGTTAGTATGTTATCCATGAATAAAGTATCATTTTAAGAGAAAGCTACACTGGTGCAAGTAAATTTCATTTTAACAAGATATTTTTATCATGTTTAGTCTTTTTGGCCTTCGGTGAAATGGCCAATACCTCAACTCACTTTATGTCGCTGTATTACACCAAAAGATGGCCGAATCACAACCTAATGTATACTGTGGACCTTTGCGTACCGTAGAAAGAAATTCATAGACAGAAGCGTGAAATCAGAAGCGGAAAATTGAAATATTTTAAACCTTCAGTCGGACAAGCAAGGTAATGAATGGTTCACCACTGACTCACAAGGTGACATAAGGGGGCGCCAGATGGTGATAAAGGGACAGGGACATTTCCCAAAATACGGGTTACCGTGGGTGTTACAACCTGTAGTGTGAAAGGGGTGTAACTTGTATTATAATTTGTGTAAATGGTGTTTTCATCAAATGGAATTACTATGTGTGGATGTTTGCTATATGTAGCTTATATTTGATGTTTTTTGCTTATTTATATAGCAGCAGCAGTATTAACTTGCTAACTGAAATGAAGACCACCTAATTTTCCACATTAATTCAAATTCATGAATTCAAAGTAAAAGATTCATTGATACTTTTAAGTGAAATTTTTTGATAACAAAATTTTGATAGGGAGATAGGGGTTTGATAGGGAGATCAAGACTTCGTTTTAAAAAGGAATCCAAATTGTTTTAAAAAGGAAAACAAGAGTATATGACTTCAGGTTATCACTGCAGCTGGTTTATTTACATCATTTTCCACAGTGAGTATTCTTTGTTAACTAGTTTTCAGTGAGCCGTATTGGAACATTACTGAGTAGACCTTAAACAAATAAATTCTATTTTGTATGTGACACAAGTAGAAAATATTTCTTTAGTCATTGTTAGGTTTATATTGAAGGCTATTACTTCTGTTTGTTTTACATATTTTTTACACTGATACTGGTAAGGGTAAATTTTGTTTATTATAAATAGAAAGGTACTCCATTCTTTGTAGGATTGTATCTACAATGAAAACATTGTGTTTTTATTTTTTTCTTGATGATTGGAAAGTTACATTTGTCACTTTAAAACAAAGTGTTTTACTTGCGAATATTACAGAAAACAAGACACATGGCTTCTTTATATACATTTCTTGTCAAATATTTGTTCCTATATTTTATTAGTTTCAACAGAATAATCAATTAACCTGATTATGTAGTGAATTTTGTTTTGGTATTTTGTTGTTTTTAATAAATTCACTATATTTGAAAAATTATTTAAATCAACAATAGGTATTCATTTAATCTGGTTCCAATGTAGAATTGTATTTGGTATGTTTCCAACAAGATAACTCTGGTATAAACTCAACAGACAGTGACTTGTGTTCTTTATGCAGAGAAAGCCTTGCAACCATAACACATCTATTCTGCCAATCAGCATTCGTAAACATTAAAAAAATTCCGAGTTTACAATTTGAACAGAAGGATTTTGCAATTTAATCTTATTAGAAAAAATAATAAGTATTTCACTGATGTTTTGTAAAAGGGATTCTCCACTGAAGGGCCGACTTTATCCCCTCCTCTTCATCCACTCCTCTGTTGTCTGTAGCTCTGAGCACTATGTTATTCTCGCAGAGGTCTTGGAACTCATTTTGGCCCAGAAAGACCGCCTTTTGTTCCAGGTAGTTTATGTGTAGCTTGCTTTCTGAAAGAGAATAGTTCCCCTTGCACCCCACCCTTCTCATGATACTTCTGTAAAGATCTGCAGAGCATGTTTTAGTGGGTGCAATGGTTTACCTTGAAGCATATTGTTTTCAACCAGCCACGATTTCAGATGAGGGTGGTGTGACCTGGGAACTGGTATCACCTTTTCCAGTGACTCTGCAACCCTCCAGCTGTTTTTCAAGTGCCACTGTATGGGCCTCATACAGACTCGACCCAGAAGGACCTGTTTTTCTGTGGCTGTCAAAAGTCTGGGGGACTTCAGGGGCTGGACTGGACAGGTCGATCAGGCCAGTGGTTCTTGGATCTTTCATACCAGTCTAGGATGGGTCTGACCTTGCCTTTTTTCAGGTCAAACTGGTAACCTACAAAGTCGAAATCTTGTTTGGGGTCCAGCTCTCATTTCTCCATGTTGACTAGCCAACCTAGGTCCTGACAAATCTACTAGTGTGTGTGTGTGTGTGTGCTGGAGACAAGTTTATTGTGATCTAGCCCACACAGACAAGTCGTCTACATACTGGTGGATCCTCGTACCAATCTGTAAGGAAATCAGTTTGACCTCTTTGGTCAGTATAGTGAATTCCATTGGTGCTGTTTACAGACCGAATGGTAGTGCTCTGAACTGGTATCTTTGTCCCTGTATATAAAACTAGGTGTCCTTGAAATCTATGGACATTACCCACACTCCTGTCTGATTTACAACAACTGAGTGTACAACATTTGTTACTGTCTGACAAACTTTTAATGTCTTTCCAGACATTGGTCCAGTCTGGTGACACTGATACAAGTTTACAGTCTCTTTGTTGTTCTGATTGTCTGGTCTGGTCCGATGGAGCTAACACAAATTTACATACTTCACAGTCTCTTTGCTCTGGATCGGCCACAATGGTACTGGAGCACTTTCACAGTAAGTGTCATTTATATGACAGCTGACCCTGTCTGAAAGTGATAAGAACTTGTTGGACTGATGACCACCTTTCTTCTTGCTGAAGCATCCTAGTTTACCAGACTTCTGTTCCTGTGTCTGATTATCCGACCTCTTGTAATGGTAAAAATGATTGTCTCTCCGACCACCAAACTGTACATGAAAATGACCTTTGTCTTCAAACTTGCCAATGTCCTCTTCGGCTTTCTCCAGTACTGAGTCTGGAAACAGTGTAGGTAAGTTCAGTGGAGCCTGACGTGAAGCAGCAAGTGTATCCTGTTTAAGGCCAGACTTAAAATGAGCCAAGTATGAATCCCTTCTAACTAGTGTCACATCTGCCATGGAAACAAAAACAAAGTCAGATAGGTCTTCCATGGCCTTGGCCATACACTATGTGATACTGGTACTAAAGTTCATCAGGTACTGAAGCTCTTCTGTAGCAGCTCCCCACTTTTACCAGCCGGCTTTCCTTTGGTCAGTTCAGACTGTAAAACTCTCAACTGTGACTGCATACCTTTTTGAACTTTGCTGAGGCACCTACTGAGTCCAGTTGCCTGGCTACAGATGTAGACTCCCTTGCAGCCCTATCCCAGAGTGTCCTGTGAAAAGGTACGTGAGGTCGGTGCTGGTATAGTGAGTCAGGATGATATTACTGCCCGACTGTTTTCACTGTTTAGCTTGCCTGAGTCACAATGTCAGAATGAAACAGACTTGCCACTTAGCATGAGATTTACTGTGCTTGACAAACTGATCCCTCTGCAGACCCCCGTTTCTGAACTTCTGGACGGGTATCCTTGCACAAGTGTCAGGTTCAAACCAGCCATTTTTTCTGCATAGTCAGTCATCTGTTGGAGGATTTACACTCAATTTATCCGCTGGCTGTTGTTTGGGTGCAGCAAAAGGGTTATCATCAGCACTGGACATATTTGCATCAATGTTCAGTATATGTGTCCAGCACATGTATTAACATACACCACACAGAGTTTCTCTGTAGTTCTAATTCTCAGTGGAGGCCTCGACGGTGTCGGCTACAAAGAAGCCCTGGTCCAGATCTGACAACTTGAATTCCTCTGTCTGACCAGTAGGGAGTTCATGCACAACAAAATCTGAGTAAGAGTCAGACCTAGTATCCATATCAGTCTCTGGTGATTGCTTTACCTCCACCGGTGAAATGCTGGGTGCAAACTTGGTGACCTGGTCTGTACATGATGGGTCAGTAGAACTAGTCCTGTTATCAATCGTAGGCCGGTGAGTAGGTTGCTGATGAAGAGCGACTGGTTGGTTGCTGGTGAGTGATGGTAGCACTGGGCCTGTTATCAGTCTTAGGCCTGGTGAGCAATCTGCTGATGAAGAGTGGCTGGTGGGATGGTCGATTCCTGATTCCAGATGGTAGTACTAGGCCAGTTGTCAGACTAAGGCAGCTGATCAGGAGTGGCCAGTGGGCTGGTCAGTTCGTTGAGGCTCAATGAAGGGCTGAGGCTTGGCTGGAGAGACGACTATTGGGTGGAAAACGGGCTCTGGCTGGTTGAAGGATTGCCCCCAATCTGCTAAAATGTTCCAGCCATTTCTGGTCCAATGCCTCCAGCTTGCTGTTTGTTGAGGGTTTTGCAACCCTAGCCAGTGAAACATGCTTTTTCACAGCCTTGCTCTTGTTTTGGGTATCAGTCTTCTTGTCTTTCGCATTTCTGCTACTCGACTCTTCTGAGCTCTTCTTGGCTTTTGCACCAGGGGTACTACTTGCCTCTTCTGAGTTCAAATCTTGTCTGTCTTTCGCTACCCCAAGCACTGAAGCTAAAGCTGGATCCACAAGGGTGCTACGCGACTCTTCTTGAATGGCTTTGTTATCACGTTTCTCCTTTTCGTTTAATAAGAAGATGAAAACAAACATGATTTCTGTTCGTGGATTAGAACATTGCAAAACTGACAGTCCAGACCAATACCGTAGAGATGCCAGATAGTTCATATGCTAAGGTGGGATTTTAGGTATATTTAAGCTATATTTTTTTCTATATGACTTTAGGTTTTTTTCTGAAAAAAGCAAGAGTTAGGGCAGAATGAACAACACCAGGTAAATCACTGCAAACTCATGACGATAAGATACCCCCATTCCCACCAAGGGATCCTGTATGAAGAAGACCATAACCACAACATTGCCCTTGTTCAATGGAGAAATGGTGCAGTAGCATGGCAAGAACAAATGGGATGAACATTTGGACACATTGAGACATTGCTGTGTGTATGCATCAGTATTCTGAAAAAAAAATGGTTATAATTTATATGTATGCATGTTTATATGCTATACACTTGTGTTGTAGTAATAAACTTTATTCTTTATTTTGTAAACTAGCTCTATGAATAAATGCATTGACATTTCAAACCACTGCACACATAAAAGGTAAAAAGATCAAAGATTATTTAAGTAGTTTGGCCAAGAAGGTAGGAAACAGATCACATGACAAAACAAAATTTGAAAATCATCTTAACATTGCCATCGCTCATATTTAAATGCAGGCCCTTGGCTAACAACAGAATGCAGATACAGGCCACTAAGGGTCATGCGCAGTTGCAAAGTTTTCCACTTTGCAAAGACATTGGACACTTTCCCTCACTGCAAGCACATTTGCCATTTATGCTCTTGCAAGCACATTGCCAATTTTCCCTCACTGCAAGCACATGGCCAAATGGTCTGCATCTGTCTGAGTTGCTTGAAAACTACTACCAGGGGGGTTATACATCATCTATGAAGCCATCCATAATGACCAAGTTGCTTTGCAGAATTGGGGCCGCTGTTATATGAAATTTTGTAGCTGCCCAGTTACAGGTGTTTGTGGACATACTCTTCTCTCTGGCATCAGGAGTGTGACTATTTTTGCAAAATAATGGAGTGACAGAGAATGCCTCAGATGACGACTCCCTGTGGTGGGAATGCATGGTGTGCTCAAGCAAAAAGATCAATACTTGCCTCTGTTGATGAGGCTGCTGTTTCAGTCAGGTTAGCAGCAGTGGGAGGGACACCAGCAACAGCAGGAGGGGATGACTATGTGGGATTCATAGTCCCTGCAGGGGCTGCAAATACCTTTTTCTGAAAGTGAAAGAGAACAACAGCTGCCATATGTTTTTGCATATCAGGGTTGGGTATTAGTACCAATAAAAGTATTTAGTACAAGTATTTTTCGTTTTTTTAGTACAATGAATATATTTGGAACAAATACTTTCAAAAGGGTATTTAGTGCAAATATAAATAGTTTTTCCCAGACAAAATTGTTTTTCAAGAATGTATTTTTAATAAATACTGAATGTTAGTAACTCACACAGCAAACACAAAAATATATATCCAATTCAGACGTTCATACGTAATTCATATATTAGAAATATCTAGGACATATTGGAACAGATGAACATCCAGTCTTAAAATATTTTGTATGTCCACACTTTTTGTTAAAAGAACAGTATTCGTTAATAATCACTACACAATGAACTTGACAGAATTCTGTGTCTCTTTCCACTGAGGTAATTAAACAGAAATCTTTAAGCTTTTTATACAACTGACTTTCTTTGAAGATTTTCCTATTGTTAGATAGCTACTTATTTTAATGCCATTTCATTATTAAAACTAACGGCATAACTACAAAGAAAAGCTTTCTTGACCACAGCCTAACTATACATGTGATAACCAAATCATAGAAAGCAGGCAACACTGGGAATATATTCTTTCAAAACTGATTCCAGGATGTTCTTGTCGGGAGCCAAGATTGTCTTCTTTCATTACTACAGTATAGTCCGGGCTGTTAGGAACTTGATCCCGCAGATTTGCATGCCTCTTGATCTGCTTCCACGCAGGTGGACTTGACTTCCTGCCAGAGTCTTGCTGCTGTTTGGTAGCCTAACTACAAGGGTGGAAACACTGAGGTTTCTAATGTGATGGACCGGAAGTATGTTTGCCTTCATGATGGCATATCTCCTCTTCTGCCTTGGAGATCAGATGGTCTAGAAACAAGGCACTCATATGAATGGGAGCAATTCTAAGAGATGTGAGGTATGCTGCTTGATGCCTGCCTTGAGATAATCTAGATAACTGTCTCTACGAGCCAGAGTGAAATTTGTAACATTTTTGAAGACACCATCAGATAAATCTTGCATGGATCATTGCTTGAGTAAAAGTGAGAAGGTAATCCAACTCATCTGCTGTCTGGTGTAGCTTGTTTGAGGACTTGCCCTTGGAAGTCACATTCTGTATCACTTTAAACTGCGTCCCCATGGACTAGTGCAATTTGGTGAGACAACAGCTGAGTCCAACAGCCTGGTTACCCATGTAGCTCTGGTCATGTGCAGCCCGCTCCCACTTCCTCAAAGTGTCCTGTGAGACTGGCCAGGAGGCAGGTGCTGAAGTCAGAGAATGACTTGCAATCCTTGGGAAGCTGCTATTCAGTCTTGCCGGTTCATTAGTCCATGTGTAGACCTTAGCATGTGAGAAGACTCTCTTTTCACTGAACATCTTATACCACTTTAATGTCTTTGGTGCTTTCACCAACTGGAACTTTAACAGACACTTTATTGGTATGTGAGGTTCTGGCACCAGCAAAAGGGTTATCATTCAGGAAGAAAATGCTGAGTCGAATTCCGGGACCTGAGTCCAACACGTAATGACCTCACACTATGTATTGTCTCTCTGTATGTCTGGTCCACATCTAATAGCTCCTCACAATCTGGACTGGCAGACTCAAGGTCCGAGACCTTACCCTCTTCGTCTACGTTGCTTGAAGCATGGTCACTAAAACTGTTAAAAATCAGAGACCAGTTCATCAGCAGGGGCACCAGCACCGGTAAGAGACATGGCCAATTTCTTCAGTACAGTAGCAGTCTGGCCAGAAAGATCTGGGGGCTGGAACTCGGATCTACCAGTGGTGTAGGTCTGGCTGGCAGGACCTGGGGGCTGAACCTCGGATCTGTCAGCAAACAACATGCAGAGAGGCATCCTGACCGGTGGGTTGTATCTCTGTACAAGCACCAGGAGCCTCAACAGGCCAGGTGGCTGTCTTTATCTTCTTCTCACTGGTGGCACCGGTGGTCTACATCTGACCAGTAACACCGGTAGTCTGCTGCACTGGTGGGATGAAGAGTCTGTCAGTCATCACTACATCACCTTTCTGGACCCGCTCCACTGGTACTGAGAAGCTTCTGGCCAGGAACATTGCTTCTTGCTGGGCAAATCGCTCCAATCACGTCTTCCAGGGATTTCAGGTCATCCTTGAAGTCTGCGGATTTGCCAGCTTTTGAGGTTTTCTTGGGGACTTGTAAGAGGACTTTTTCGTCTTGGAGTTTCACCTCAATCACTACTGTCACCTTTGCTCTCGACCTGCCCCAAAAGAGTTACTTCAGATGGATCTACGGGAGTGGGGGGGGGGGGGGGGGGGGAGAGTTTGCCTTCTTTTGATGATCACCATGTAGGCAGGAGTGGCTAGTTGTTTCTTTTCTTCACTAGTAAACTGTCACAGATTTCACAGGGTCTTTTTGAACACAGGGATCTGTGCCCAAACCTTTCTCGCGACCCCTCGTGCATTTCTCATGTGAATCAAAAAGTGCCATAATTGGGCCACAAGTTCCTCTGTTGTGTGCCATAATACTCCAGAACACCAAAGATGTAACTTTACAATAAAATAAAGTTAAAAGTTCATAAATGTCTTCACTCTACTAAAGCTCTGGAAAACACATTTGCCAACTCCACACGCCAAACGAAAAAGATGTGATGACTGTCTAGACAGGAAGCAAGAACAATGTGGAACCTAGTGAATGCACACTTGCTGTTTCCTATCTGAAGCACTTCCTTGAAATTGTGGATAAACTGTAAAATACTAACAATAAGAAAACCCAATTATAACTTCTGCACAATTCAGAGATGGTACAATACCAGACCCAGATATGGATCTTCTACAGTTCACAGATATCTGAAGACTCATGAATGGAGCCATGGACATCTTCCTCCATCGCTGACAATTATGTCATCTGGTGGCAGATCTGTGAATATAGAACCTGGTGCTGTAGTTGATGTGTGTCAAGTTGTGACAGTAACATTCTTGGTCATCACCAAGCACAGATTCTACTATATAAAGCTCACTGGTGGAAGCAGAACTGTTATTTGACTCCAATGTGTATTAACTGAAATGGTCAGTAATATTCTTGATCATCAACAACCACAGAATCTACCATAACAACCTCATGAGAGGAAGCAGAATTGTTACTTGAATGTATGGTAGGTAGTCTTCTTCTTTGTGTTCAGAACTCAAAACCCAGTGATGGAGACTAAGGCATCTGGGACCGAGGAGGGAGATCTAAACTTCATGTACAGATAAGTATGATAACTTCCACCATAACAGAGAAATGGTGGGTCTGTTGCCATTCCTGGAGTCACTCTCATTAACCTGCTGCTCAATGTTGGTGGCCATTTCTGCTGTAACTGCCTGATTTGATTTTGAAGACTAGCCATTTAATGTTTCTCAGCACTCTCCAATGAAATCAATATATTTAACTTGGTTAAAATAAGATGCTAAGTTCTGAATTGGAGGAAATAGAGGAATCATCATACAAAAGGCAGCAGCAGACAAAAAATTGCATATTTAATAAGTAAGCCGTGTTTCCACCGGCTGGGCCAGCCCAGTACTGTGCACTCACCAGGTGGCATGTCGCACTTCCTTCCTGTCTAGACTTCTGTCATAGCATCTTTTTTGTTGTCTAAACCTATTATGGCCCTAGTAAGCTGATAGCGGGGCCAGTTTGGGAGGGTCTTGGATAGGTTGTCCAGTGGATAGGGTATTAACTTAAAAATTTAATTTACTTATTAAATTTGCAATTTTCATGTGTTAATACATCCTATCCAATGGGCAATTGCTGAATAACTACCGCTTGGCCGGCAGGTAAGTTACTAGGGACTCATGTGAACTCATAAACAAACTAACAAATAATTTTTCAGGCCTGGGTTAACCCTGAGGTCAGTAGACCCTTGAGGCCACAGTCGGTTAAGCAGCTGGTCACCCGGGTTATACCGACGTGGCCCCCCTTTTAACAGACCTGCTCTGAGGTAGGGGAAGAGACGGATGAGTTCAGTCCCATAAGAAGTAAAAATAAACCTCAACACGGAAGCACGTCAGTGTTTTTTATATATATGTACAACTATTTACATATGTACAGCTATTTATATATGTACAAAATCTCCTCTATTTTCTACGTTATGAATCTACTGAGCAGCCACTACAGGTCCCAGATGATAGAGCTCCAAATCCACCCATGCCACCTCCTTCAGGGAAAATTGGGTGAAGGTATTATGTGACTTCCAGTGGCAGGCTGATAGGATCTGTTCTAAGGAGGCTCCCGACTGTAAGGCCTTAGAAGCAGCAAAGGCCCTGACATCATGGGCTTCAACCTGATTTAAAGTGTGGGTCTTCCTGGTCTGAGAGCTCATAACATAGGATCACAGTCTGTTTGATCCATGAGGAGATAGTGGCAGGTGAGATGTCTTTGTCAAAGCCTTTCTTGAAGGAGACAACGACCAACTCCTTATTCTGCCTGAGATCTGAGGTCCTGTCCAAATAGTAGTGTAATGCTCTGACCGGACAGAGGGACCTGTCAGACTTGAGGGACCTATCTAGAGTTGGGGCCAGGGCTAGTATAACCACTGGGGCCACACCATCTGGACCCTCCTTGGCCAGCTGATTTTTTGAGAGAAAGCTGGGAGATGGATACAGGGACACCTTGGACAAGTCAGATCGGTGTCTGATATTTCTGTTCTGCCAGGCATGCATCTCACTTCTGCGCTTGCCCGACAAAAGGGCCAAAAGGAAAACCGTCTTGAAGGTCAAATGCTTCAAACAGGCCTCCTTGATTGATTCAAAAGGAGCCTTTGTTATCTGGTGCAAGATCAGTGAGAGGTTCCAGGAGGGAATCTCCCTCCGACCTTAGGGTCTTTTTCTATGGAAACTATCCAGCAGACGAGTGAGATTTTCGTCCTTGCTGATGTTAAAGGGTAAGTTTCCCAGTTTATCGGCAATGACTGACCTGTAACCATCAATGATGCTGGGCTGTAACTTCCTGTCCTGAAAAAGGTACATTAGGAAGTCAGCAACTGCCTTTACAGGGGGGGCCCTGAAGTCCACCTGATTAGTGACTCATCACTTTGTAAAAATGGTTCACTTTGCCTCACAGACTGATCTGGTTGATCCTCTTTGAGGAGCCTCAATTCTTGTCGCCACTGCCTCAGAAAAGCCCTGCTCCTTGATTGCTGTGGCTCTAGGAGCCATGCATGGAGAATTAGGTTTGTCGGATTTCTGTGAGGGATCTGGTTGAAGGGCTGTGTAAGAAAATTGGGCAGATTTGGGAGGCTCAGTGGGATTTGACTGGACATGGTCACTAAGTCCCAGAACCAAGGCATATTTAGCCAACCCGGAGTAATGAGAATGATTCTCTTGCATCAGGAGTCCTGCAACTTTTCCACCACTTTACCCAAATTGACTGTTGGTGGGAAGGCATATGCATCAAGATCCTACCATTGCAGACTGAGTGCATCCACTGCTGTGGCCAGGGGATCTGGTACCGGTGACACAAGCAGAGGCAACTTGTTGAACCTTGTGGCAAATAGGTCGATTTGAGGCCGGTGCCACCTGCTGCATACTGCTTGGAAGACCTCTGGAAGGACAGACCACTCTGTTTGGATGGTCTGGCCTAGTCTGGATAGCTTGTCTGCTACCACATTCAGCCAGTTCCAGTTCTGATTTTTCTAAATTCACCAGCCAACCTGTTTCCTGACAAATTTTCACTAGATCTTGAGTGTGCTGGAGACAAACCTGGTGGGATGTACCTCTCACCAACCAGTCGTCTAGGTACTGATGGATTCTTATACCCTTGCGTATGGCCATCTGCTTCACCTTCTTTGCTACTACAGTCAACTCCAAGGGTGCTGTGGACAGACCGAAGGGCGGAGCCTTGAATTGGTATGTCTGATCCTGGACATGAAATCTCATATATTTCCTGGATTGTTCCTGTAGTGGGATATGGAAGTAGGCGTCTTTGAAGTCTATTGACGTAACCCACTCCCCTTTTTGGAGGGATATCCTGATAGTTTCCGGTGTCTCATCTTGAATTTTTCCACCTTGAGGAAAAGATTTAGTTTGCTCAGATCTAGTATAGGCCTCCACTTGTTGTTTGGTTTTGGGACTAAAAATAGTCGGTTGAAAAATCCCAGAGATGTCTGATTTTGCACTAACTCTGCTGCGTTTTTGTCTATAAGCTGATGTAATGCTTCCAGCAGGTAGAGGTTCCTGTGGGGATTGATGTAACAGTTTATGACTGTGGGAGACCTTGTGAGTTTGGGCCACATCCGAAAGGGGAGGGTGCAACCCTCTTTCAGGATTTGAACTACTTTCGGACCAGCACCCAGATCTGGCCAAGTAAGCCATTAGTTTTGGCTGTAAGTCTGGCCCCTACAGGCAGATTTTGAGCAGCATTTTTGACATTTGTTACAGGACTTACAACAGACAACTGAGTGACAAAAGAAACACTTTTCACATATTTTAATCTGTTTTCAATAACAACCTGCTGACCCGGGACTTAATTATCTCTTTTGGGAATGAATGGGCGCAGTAAGAACAGAAGGTACAACATGAAAGTTTACATTTGAATGAATGTTCATTGTCTCTCTTGATGTGGAGCTCCTTGCCAGCAGTCGTGCCTGTAACTTGGTTACACAGTAATTGTCATTTATATGACTGCTGGCCTTGGCTGGTCGTGAAGAGTAATGTGGAGCTTTGCCTCTAGGTTTCCTGTACAGACACTTCCCAAAGTTCTTCCATGCTGGCTTGTCCCCTTTCTTGTCCTGTTGTTTATCTGATCTCCTATCCGACCTCTAATAAGGGTGAAAGTGTGCCTTGCTACGAGAAGAGCCTGTCCTTTAGATTCATAATGGGAGACCTCTTCCTCAGCCCTCTTAATCACTGCATCAGGGAAGAGGGTGGGGATATGTAGGGGTGCTGTCCTAAGAGCAGATACAGTGTCCGGCTTTATTCCACTCTTAACGTGTGTGAGGTAAGCATCTGGCCTAGCTAAAGTCAAGTCCCCCATTGAGATGAAGACAAATTCACTCAGGTTTTCCATGGTTTTGGCAGCCGCTTGCATAATGGAATTAAAGTCCATGCGATGCTGTAATTCATCCATGGCACCTGAACTCTTTGAGGAACCCTTTCCTTTACTGTCAACACGTAGGGTTCGAAGCTGGCTCTGCATGTCTTGCTGCAATTTGAAAAGACACCTGTTAAAGCTGGCAGCCTGGTTATAAATGACTGTAGCCTCTCTAGCTGACTTCTCCCATCTTCACAGAGCCTCTTGTGAAATATGTCTGGATGCAGGGGGGGGGGGGGGGAGAAATCAGTCCAGACTGTCTAGCTATCCGGTTATAACAACTGTTCAGCTTTGAAGACTCTGCACTCCAGTTTGAAACAGTGGCAGGGTCGGCTTTGTGTTCGGATGACAGCCCGTACCACTTGGACTGCGACTTTCCTGTTCTCAAAAACTGGTCCATCAACAGGCCACTGGCCTCAGAACTTCGAGAGGGGTATCCCTCAACCAGAGTTAAGTTCAGTTTAGCAATCTTCTTACAAAGCCAATCGTCAGTAGGCATTTGCACAGACACCTTGCCGGGAGTAGCAGCTTTGGGACCAGAGAAAGGGTTGTTGTCAGCGGCAGTGTTGGTACTATCTAGATCTGGAATGTCCGACCAACCCATGTATAATCTTATACCCCTCATTGTTTCTCTATAAGTCTCTTCTCCTGATGGCATCTGGTCAGGCTCAATAGCAGTTAAATCCGGATCGTCCAATAGTTCACCCTCTTCTGCATAGAGGTCAACTAGTGATCAGTCTGAAAACTCACTGTCTGTACCGGAACTTATCCAGGGGCCGGATTCATGAAAGGTCTCAAGTCTCAAATCTGAGATTTTGGTCTCAAATATAAGATTTTTCTTAGATTTTTTCTCAGATTTGAGACCTTTTGCTCAGCTGGGATTCACAAAAGATCTCAGGCTAAGATTTTTCTCAGATTTGGTCTCAAATCCAAGACTGCCTAGGGGGTGACTTAAGTTTTCATAAAATTGAATATGTAATAAAAAGTCACAAAACAAAATGAAAATAGTGAAGTATGACATATTATTTAACTTGTAACACAAAATATGAATATATATTAAGAGTTTGTATAAAAACAAACGTAAACATTTACATTACAAATTTACATGAGTGGCTTGTTTTGCTGTTATAATCAGTTCTTTTGAATGTCAGTACGAACTAGAAGAATGTTTTTGCTGACAAAAACGAAGCGGCCCTGATGAAAAAGAAGTTACCCATAAAATATGTCAACATATGCATCATAAGCAATAGAAACTGTGAACTTTATTGCATTGTGTATGTTACTGTCCCTATTTTCATCTTTAATGAGTGCGCAGAATTAAAGTGAGGTCAGCTGAACAATACAATAATTGGAGATTAAAAACTCCATAATTTCGCTGGAAGATGGCCATAACTTCATTCATATGGGGACTTTAAGGTGACCATAAAATAAGAATGTCCCTTTACTCATCCTTTATAAGTGCATAAAGTTTAGCTCAGGTCAGTTGAACAATAAGATAGCTGGAGGTTAAAACTTCCCTTTTCACTCTAAGGTGACCATAACTTCATTCATATTGTGACTTTAAGGTGACCATAATATGAGAATGTCCCTTCAATATCAATATATGTTAGATATGGAAAAAGAAAGGACCCAGATGGCAAAATTATATTAACAGTTTAAGGTCACCTTAAAGTCAGGATAACCCTTTGGTTTGCCATCCTTTATAAGTGTGCAAAGTTTAACTGAGGTGAGTCGAACAATAAGATACTTGGAGGCTGAAAACCCCCTTATTTCACTTTAAGGTGGCTACAACTCCATTCATACTGAGAGTTTAAGGTGACCATAAGTATTATTTTTATCTAATTTAATACCAGTGATAATTTTGATATAAAAAATGGAAAAAGAAAGGAGCCAGGGCATTTTATTCCAATTTGATGACTTTAAGCAGGCCATATGTCCATTAACATTTTGAGTTTAAGGTCACCATAAAGTCAGGATATTCCTTTGGCAAATCTTAATATATGGGCCAAGTTTGGTTGAAAAAAGTGAAAAACTGAGTGAACTGGAGGGCTAAACCCCCGTTTTTTGACATTAAGGTGACCTTAAAATTGCAGATATAGGGCTAAAACTTGTGAAAGATTATCAAAAAGTAGCTGAATAAGTTATTCCAACAAAACGCCGAAATCCTGACCGTTTTTTTGAGATACAGGATAAGTACCCATTTTTAAAAAATTTACGAAAATAAAACGCCTCCCATTCAGGCATCTATGGTCCGATTGATAAGAAAATCCTTTCCGACCTTGGAAATTTGGTCTAGAATGTACCTGATAAATTTTATAGCACAGGTGTGTGTGGTTTTTTCCGAAACGCGATGACGAGGTGTTTTGGACTTATGCTTAAGGTTACCTTAAGTAAAGCTTAAGGTCTGTGCAAAGTATCTCAAAACATTTTCCCGCCCCTATAGTTTTAAAGAAAAATAAGAAGGAAAGAAAAATTTGAAAGGCTAAGAAGTTATTCAAGGGAGACCATAATCCGGCGGCGGCGGCGGTGATCAGTCGAACTTCGGTGAAAACAAATAAGCGTCCCTGACAGGCCGCTTAATTACACTAAAAAGACAATGTTTTGCTTGATTGAACATATTCTAAAATGTGAGTACAATGGTAGAGTGGTAAAGTATAAATGTGTATACTTTCCACTAATCTTAACAAAATGTTACATCAGTTTTGAGTCCAGACTCAAAACTTGGCTGAGATTTTGGTCTCAGCTGAGATCCCTTTCATGAATCTCAACTTAAGCAGAATCTCAGCTGAGATAAAAATCTCAGATTTGAGCAAAATCTCAGCTTTCGTGAATCCGGCCCCTGGAAGCACTGTCCTTTCTATGTCGGTGAAGTGAGTGGGAGCCGGTGTCAGTAGCTATAGCTGAACCTGGCCGGTCACCATGAGGTTTGCTGAGATGCTGACACGTTAGCAGGGTCCACAAGTGCAGACGCTTCTTTAGTGGGGGTGGCAGTTTCAGATTTTTTTTTGGTGCCTCATGTTTTTCCTTCTTCAATTTATATGAAGGGGTGAATATCTGAGCAATTTGCTCTGGGGTTAAAGCCAAACAAAACTTACAAATGGTGGTGTGTTTGCTTTCAACACAATGGTCCTTGCCTTTATTCTTCTCGCGACAAAGTGCACAGTAAGAATGCTGATCAAACTGAGCCATAACGTGGCCACAACGCCCTCTTCGTTGTACCGGGGATGACATTCTGAGCTATATGTTCTATAATTCACTTTGGTATAACGAAAATATGAAGTTCCAACAAATAACAAATTTTCAAACACTAAAAATACTCTGCTTGCACAGATCTCGCGCCAAACGAAAAAGATGCTATGACGTCACACTGTCTAGACAGGAAGGAAGTATGACACGCCACCTGGCGAGTGCACTAGTACTGGACTGGCCAAGCTAGTGGAAACACAGGACGTCTTTTTCTGACGTTTGGCGGGCCAGTCTGTGCCGACCGGATTAGCAATTGTCCATTGGATAGGATGTATTAACGCAATAAAATAATATCTTATAAAACTTTATAGATTTCCAGTTTAAAATTTGTGACAAACAAAAACTTCTCTTTACCACTTTCTTTGACTTCAGCCTTTTAAAGTCAAAAAAATGTAAAATGGTTCCCAAAGTTGATGTTTACTCTCTGACAACCAAATAAAACATGACGTACTACAGGGAACGGGGGACACAGTGCATGCACAGTGTACATATGCCAAGCAGTAGTGACAAGAATATTTTTTAAAATATTGGGTTGGTCATTGATGTTTGCTATAGCCAACAATAGTGAGGATAAGGGTATTTTTGTCACTATCTCGGGGTGAAGCCACTGCCTTGGTACTTCTAGATCTTTCGGCTGCCTTTGATACTATTGATCATTCCACTCTCCTTGGCTGTCTTCTGGATTGGTTCGGTGTTGGCGGTTCAGCTTTGAAATGGTTCTCTTCATATTTGACTGAACGCTATCAGTTTGTAAAGATTGGTTCCACATTGTCTAACTTAAAAAAGCTCCTGTTTGGTGTACCTCAAGGTTCTGTTTTGGGTCCTCTACGATTTTCTCTGTACACATCTCCCCTTAGTACACTGATTGGTAGACACAAAGGTGTAAACTTCCATTTTTACGCGGACGACACACAACTCTATGTCCATCTCTCACACAGGAATGCCTCTGCTGTCTTTGATAAGTTGAATAGATGCCTTCAAGATGTAAAAGAATGGATGTCGTCTAGCAAACTTAAACTCAATCCTGATAAAACTGAGTTCATACTTTTTGGCTCCAAGAAGCAGAGAGAAAGGTTAAGTGCATGTTTCCTAATTGATATCCTGGGCAACCCCCTTCACCCCACCGAGTCTGTCAGGAACCTGGGTGTGTGGTTCGACCCTGATTTTTCCTTCTCAAAACACGTACAGAAAGTTTGTAAAGGCTGCTTTTGTCAACTGAGGGATTTTAGAAATATCAGGCAGTTCTTGACTCAGGATGCTGCTGTGTCGGTTGCCAATGCTTTTGTTAGTAGTCGGTTGGACTACTGTAACTCACTTTTCAGGAGTCTCTCTAAAGCCAGTCTCCAAAATTGTGCTGCTAGAATTGTTACAAATTCGTGTAGATACACTCATATAACACCGGTACTCAGGAAACTCCATTGGCTCCCTATTCAGTTTCGCTCAGAGTTCAAACTGGCTACCCTGGTGTACAAGTTTATTCATACTGGTTTCCCTAAATATTTCGCTCCACATCTATCCACATACCACACTACTTACAATACTAGACGCAGTCAGAGTGTTGCCAATTTCCTCAATGTACCAAGATTTCAACCCACAATTCACAAGTCCACTAAGCAGTTTGGCTTCAGTTTTGCCTTTGATGCCCCCCTGTTTGGAATTCACTCCCTGAAGTCATCCGTGCATCACCCACTATGGCCTCTTTTAGAAAGAAGCTCAAAACCTATCTCTACGCAAAGGCTCACTTTTCTTATGGCTTCTCCGTGGTGCCGACCTGTTTTTTGTCCCTGGACTTTGAATTTGCCTATTGCTATTGTCTTGTTGCGCCTTAGAGTCCACTACCCAGTGGAGATTAAGCGCTATAAAAGTCAAATTAGAATTAGAATTAGAATGGAGGGTCCAAGGTCAAATCCAACCACAGCAATAGATTCTTTGCCCATGATTTTGTGTAGGATTGTTTACCATGCCAAACCTCTAGGACCAATAATAAGAAAGTTATAAACACTTTTAAGTTTGGCTGTCATCGTTTGACCTTGAAGGATGGGTCCAAGGTCAAATCCGACCACAGCAATAGATTCCCAGCCCATGATTTCCTATAGGTTGGTTTACCATCCTAAACCTCTAGGATCAATAATAAGCGAGTTGTAAGCACTTTTAAGTTTGGCTATCCTCGTTTGAAGGAGGGGTCCAAGGTCATATCAGCCCACACCAAAAGATTCCTAGCCCATGATTTCCTATAGGTTGTTTTACCATCCCATGCCTCTAGGACCAATAATAAGCGCGCTATAAGCACATATAAGTTTGGCTATGCTCGTTTGACTTTGAAGGAGGGGTCCAAGGTCCAATCCGGCCACACCAAAAGATTTCCAGTCCATGATTTCATGTAGGTTGGTTTACCATCGCAAACCTCTAGGACCAATAATAAACGAGTTATAAGCACTTTTAAGTTTGGCTATCCTGATTTAACCTTGAAGGAGGAGTTCAAGGTCAAATCCGACCACACCAAAAGACTCCCAGCCCATGATTTCCTATAGGTTGGTTTACCATCCTAAACCTGTACGAGCAATAATAAGAAAGTTATAAGCACTTTTAAGTTTGGCTATCCTCGTTTGACCTTGAAGGAGGGGTCCAAGGTCAAATCCGACCACACCAAAAGATTCCCAGCCCATGATTTCCTGTAGGTTGGTTTACCATCCTAAACCTCTAGGACCGATAATAAGCTAGTTATAAGCACTTTTAAGTTCCATGATTTCCTATAGGTTGGTTTACCATCCTAAACCTCTAGGACCAATAATAAGCGAGTTATAAGAACTTTTAAGTTTGGCTATCCTCGTTTGACCTTGAAGGAGGGGTCCAAGGTCAAATCCGACCACACCAAAAGATTCCCAGACCATGATTTCCTATAGGTTGGTTTCCCATCCTAAACCTGTAGGACCGATAATAAGCGAGTTATAAGCACTTTTAAGTTTGGCTATGCTCGTTTGACCTTGAAGGAGGGGTCCAAGGTCAAATCCGACCACACCAAAAGATTCCCAGCCCATGATTTTCTATATGTTGGTTTACCATCCCAAACCTCTAGGACCAATAATAAGCAAGTTATAAGCACTTTTAAGTTTGGCTATCCTCGTTTGACCTTGAAGGAGGGGTCCAAGGTCAAATCCGACCACACCAAAATATTCCTTGCCCATGATTTCCTATAGGTTGGTTTACCATCCCAAACCTCTAGGACCAATAATAAGGGAGATATAAGCACTTTTCATGAGTGCAAAGAAACGCCTGTGGCAGCCATCTTGTTTTTCAAAATGAGGCCAAAAATATTCCCAGTCAAGATTTTGTAATGAGGAACATATCCTGCGAATTTGAGATTCTCTACCTATAATACCCTTTGCTCTAGAGGGCCACCAAAAGTCCTTGTTTAAAGTCTAAAAAACGCCCATGGCGGCCATCTTGCTTTTCAAAATGAGGCCAAAAATATTCCCAGGCAAGATTTTATGGTTATGAATTTATCCTGCAAATTTGAGAAGGCTAGCTATAATATTTTTTTAGTTAGAGCGGTAACGGTGAAGTCTCTCTACACACTGCGGTGGCGGCGTAGGCGTAACGAAGTCAAATCCATAGTATCCACCGGATGCTATCCGGTGGATACAATAAGTTGCAGCAATCCAAATATCTTGTTTATAAGAAAAACATGTCTCAAATATGGCAGGTGAATACACTTTGGCAGAGTAAAAGTTAAAGGTCACACTATGATGCACACCTACACCCCTAACCAATGTCCCTACCAAGTGTCAACCTTTTACACCTTTCAGAATCAAAGAAATAGTCCAGACAATATTTTAAAACTCATGGTCGCTATGACTAGGTCAAAGGTCAAATCAAGATCACACTATGATGTTGTACACCTACAACCCCTAAGCAATTTTTCTTACCAACAATCAACTATTATGGTTTCAAAGATATTGCCCGGATAAAATTTTAAAGGTTATGGGACTACATCTAGGTCAAAGTACAAATCAAGGATTCACCACGACGTTGCACACCTTCACCCCCTAGCCAATGTCCATACCAATTATCAACTTCCTACAACTTATGGTTTGTGACATACAGCCCAGACAAACTTTTTCCTGCCGCCCGCCCATCTGGACACCATGGGTGAAAACACTACCCTGACAGCCTTTAAGGGCTGTGACGTAAATATTAAAACTGGTAAAAATTATTGGACATTGGGATTCCATCGATGAAAGACAATGTTCTCCGAGAGAAATCCATCGAGACAAAAGAGAGTAGACATGAAGTCAAATACAATAAACCTATATACTTTATTGCACTTTCTGTTTGAACAAAAATAAGCAAAATATACACAGTTCTTACGGATTACACACTGGAGACGTTATTACAATGTGTAATGAGTGGGAAACTCACAATACTGTGTACATAGAATACAGAGGGAGATGTTACTATACTGTAGACATGAATATATTGTCTGAGTATAGCCACAGTACACAAAGCTGTGTAACACATCCTACATATATAACATAACGCAGACAATTATCAATCAGACAATTGAAAAAAAAAACCTCACTTTCACACACTGTATCATAATTTCACTTAATTCAACCGTAAGAATTGATACAGGCAATCGGTGAAACTTTTTGCAAAACACTTTAACTGAAATGTCAATTCAAACTAGAGGATCGCTTGCCAAAAAAAAAGATAATGCTTTTGCATAGCAAAAACAAAGCGTCCCGAAAAGGATATAAAGGTGAGTGCTAAAGTATTAAGAAAATGCTTCGTTTCTAGCCTTATACTGTTGTGGCAACCAAAGTCAGCGCAGTCTGCTCTATCTAGCACGGTTTTCAAGATATAAGCATTTTTGTGTTTTGCAAAAAATAAAAAATGTCCGCTATATTTGGCGAGACAAAAATATTTTGAAAATTGGCATGGCTACTCTGCAGAGATACCCAGCAGGTCCAAAATTTTGTTGAGTTCGCTCCATATAGCACGGTTTTCGAGATATAAGCATTTTCGTGTTTTGCAAAAACTTTGAAAATTCAAAATGGCCACCATTTTTGGGGAGACAAAAATTTTTGTCAAGACCACTGCCGCGGTGTGTATCTCCCGCCGAGCATTAAAGCAGAAGAAATAGCTTTTCCGAGATATTCACAATTTTTCATTTTCGTGTGTGAAAGCTCTTCCAAAAGTAGGTGAATGAGTTATTTGAGAAAAATTGGCTATCTGCAATACTATTAAGAGATAATTCACATTTACTCATTTTGAGTAGGTGAATAATTATCTATGGGTCTGAAACTTCACCAAGTGAAAGCTCTCCCAAAAGTAGGTGAATGAGTTATTTGAGAAAAATTGGCTATCTGCAATACTTTTAGAGGTAATTCGCATTTACTCATTTTGAGTAGGTGAGTAATTAACTATGGGTGTGAAACTTCACCATGTGAAAGCTCTCCCACAAGTAGATGAATGAGTATTTGATAACAAGAGGAGAGTGCCCGTGAACGGGCACTGTGTCAGCTGACTGAATGTTTTTGATTTGTGATGGTGATAATGAGAGGAAAGCATAATTATCAGGGAAAGGGCTGTACAGAAATACAGTAAATGGTAACTGAACACATGTTCGAAAAATATTCCGAAGCTGACAGAAGAAAACGACAAAAAAGTTGTGCCCTGCAAATGGTATTATGAAATAAAGTAACAAGGTAATTGTTTAAGGGTAAAAAGTAGGTTAAAAATATTTAAAGAAATACTATAAATGCAATATCCTCGTTCCACCATGAAGAAGGGGTCCAAAGGTCAAATCTGACCATACCAAAAGATTCCCAGCCAAAGAATTTAGGATGGTTTACCATCCCAAACCTCTCGGACCAATAATAAGTGAGTTATAGGCACTTTTTAAGTTTGGCTATCCTTGTTTGACCTTGAAGGAGGGGGTCCAAGGTCAAATCCGACCACACAAAAAAATTCCCAGCCCATGATTTCCTGTAGCTTGTTTACCATCCCAAACTTGTAGGACCAATAATAAGCGAGTTCTAAGCAATTGTAAGTTTGGCTATCCTCAACTGCCCTTGAAGGAGGGGTCCCAGGTCAAATCTGACCACACCAAAAGAATCCCAGCCCATGATTTCCTATATGTTGGTTTACCATCCCAAACCTCCAAGACCAATAATACGCGAGTTATAAGCACTTTAAGTTTGGCTATCTTCGTTTGACCTGGAAGGAGGGGGTCCAAGGTCAAATCCGACCACACAAAAAAATTCCCAGCCCATGATTTCCTGTAGCTTGTTTACCATCCCAAACTTGTAGGACCAATAATAAGCGAGTTCTAAGCAATTGTAAGTTTGGCTATCCTCAACTGCCCTTGAAGGAGGGGTCCCAGGTCAAATCCGACCACACCAAAAGATTCCCAGCCCATGATTTTCTATAGGTTGGTTTTCCATTCGAAACCTCTAGGACCAATAATAAGTGAGTTATAAGCACTTTTAAGTTTGGCTATCCTCATTTGACCTTGAAGGAGGGGTCCAAGGTGAAATCCGACCACACCAAAAAATTCCCAGCTCATGATTTTCTATAGGTTGGTTTTCATTCCAACCTCTGGGACCAATAATAAGAGTTATAAGCACTTTTATGTTTGGCTATCCTCATTTGACCTTGAAGGAGGGTTCCAAGGTCAAATCGGACCATATTAACAGATTCCCAGCCCATGATTTCCTACAGGTTGGATACAATGATTTACTCAACAGTGAGAACCTGAAAGAAGCTATTGCTCAGCTATCCCATGACATAGAGGTCTGAAATTTCACTATGTTATAGCTGACCAAAACGTCTGTGAATAACATATTTAACAAAATACTCTAAATGTAATAATTTTCAAGTTACAACTGATTTACTCAAGAGTGAGAACCTCAAAGTAACTATTACTCAGCTATGCAATGAGCTACATGTCTGAATTTTTGCTCTGTTATAGCTGACCTAAAAGTAGCTGAACAACATATTTAAGCAAAATACTGTAAATGCAATAGTTTTCAAGTTACAACTGATTTACTCAATAGTGAGAACCAGAAAATAGCTATTGCTCCGCTATGCCATGAGCTATAGGTCTGTAATTTCACTATGTTATAGCTAACCCAAAAGTAGGTGAACAATATATTTTAACAAATTACTCCAAATGCAATATTTTTCAAGTTATTTCAAGCACTTTTAAGTTTGGCTATCCTCATTTGACCTTGAAGGAGGGGTCTAAGGTGAAATCCGACCACACCAAAAAATTCCCAGCTCATGATTTTCTATAGGTTGGTTTTCATTCCAACCTCTGGGACCAATAATAAGCGAGTTATAAGCACTTTTATTTTTGGCTATCCTCATTTGACCTTGAAGGAGGGTTCCAAGGTCAAATCGGACCATATTAACAGATTCCCAGCCCATGATTTCCTACAGGTTGGATACAATGATTTACTCAACAGTGAGAACCTGAAAGAAGCTATTGCTCAGCTATCCCATGACATAGAGGTCTGCAATTTCACTATGTTATAGCTGACCAAAACGTCTGTGAATAACATATTTAACAAAATACTCTAAATGTAATAATTTTCAAGTTACAACTGATTTACTCAAGAGTGAGAACCTCAAAGTAACTATTACTCAGCTATGCAATGAGCTACATGTCTGAATTTTTGCTCTGTTATAGCTGACCTAAAAGTAGCTGAACAACATATTTAAGCAAAATACTGTAAATGCAATAGTTTTCAAGTTACAACTGATTTACTCAATAGTGAGAACCAGAAAATAGCTATTGCTCCACTATGCCATGAGCTATAGGTCTGTAATTTCACTATGTTATAGCTAACCCAAAAGTAGGTGAACAATATATTTTACCAAAATACTCCAAATGCAATATTTTTCAAGTTATAGCTGATTTACTCAACAGTCAGTGCCTGAGAACAGCTATTGCTCAGTTGTGCCATGAGCTACAGGTCTGTAATTTCACTATGTTATAGCTGACCCAAAAGTAGCTGAATAACATATTTATACGAAATTCTCTAAATGCAATAGTTTTCCAATTACAACTGATTTACTCAATAGTGAGAACTTCAAAGTAGCTATTACTCAGCTATGCAATGAGCCACAGATCTGAAACTTCACTATGTTATAGCTGATCCCAAAATAGGTGAATAACATATTGAAACAAAATACTCTAAATGCAATAGTTTCCAAGTTATAAGCGATTTACTCAACAGTGATAACCTAAAAGTAGCTATTACTCAGCTATGCAATGAGTCACGGGTCTGGAACTTCACTATGTTATAGCTGACCCCAAAATAGGTGAATAACATATTGAAACAAAATACTCTAAATGCAATAATTTCCAAGTTATAAGCGATTTACTCAACAGTGATAACCTAAAAGTAGCTATTACTCAGCTATGCCATGAGCTACAGGTCTGAAATTTTACTATGTTATAGCTGACCCAAAAGTAGGTGAACAACATATTTAAGCAAAATACTGTAAATGCAATAGTTTTCAAGTTACAACTGATTTACTCAATAGTGATGACCTAAAAGTAGCTATTACTCAGCTATGCCATGAGCTACAGGTCTGAAATTTTACTATGTTATAGCTGACCCAAAAGTAGGTGAACAACATATTTAAGCAAAATACTGTAAATGCAATAGTTTTCAAATTACAACTGATTTACTCAATAGTGATGACCTAAAAGTAGCTATTACTCAGCTATGCCATGAGCTACAGGTCTGAAATTTTACTATGTTATAGCTGACCCAAAAGTAGGTGAACAACATATTTAAGCAAAATACTGTAAATGCAATAGTTTTCAAGTTACAACTGATTTACTCAATAGTGATGACCTAAAAGTAGCTATTACTCAGCTATGCTATGAGCTACAGGTCTGAAATTTTACTATGTTATAGCTGACCCAAAAGTAGGTGAATAACATATTTAAGCAAAATACTGTAAATGCAATAGTTTTCAAGTTACAACTGATTTACTCAATAGTGATGACCTAAAAGTAGCTATTACTCAGCTATGCCATGAGCTACAGGTCTGAAATTTTACTATGTTATAGTTGACCCAAAAGTAGCTGAATAACATATTTATACTAAATTCTCTAAATGCAATAGTTTTCCAATTACAACTGATTTACTCAACAGTGATAACCTAAAAGTAGCTATTACTCAGCTATGCCATGAGCTACAGGTCTGAAATTTTACTATGTTATAGCTGACCCAAAAGTAGGTGAACAACATATTAAAGCAAAATACTGTAAATGCAATAGTTTTCAAGTTACAACTGATTTACTCAATAGTGATGACCTAAAAGTAGCTATTACTCAGCTATGCCATGAGCTACAGGTCTGAAATTTTACTATGTTATAGCTGACCTAAAAGTAGGTGAACAACATATTTAAGCAAAATACTGTAAATGCAATAGTTTTCAAGTTACAACTGATTTACTCAATAGTGATGACCTAAAAGTAGCTATTACTCAGCTATGGCATGAGCTACAGGTCTGAAATTTTACTATGTTATAGTTGACCCAAAAGTAGCTGAATAACATATTTATACTAAATTCTCTAAATGCAATAGTTTTCCAATTACAACTGATTTACTCAACAGTGATAACCTAAAAGTAGCTATTACTCAGCTATGCAATGAGCCACAGATCTGAAACTTCACTATGTTATAGCTGATCCCAAAATAGGTGAATAACATATTGAAACAAAATACTCTAAATGCAATAGTTTCCAAGTTATAAGCGATTTACTCAACAGTGATAACCTAAAAGTAGCTATTACTCAGCTATGCAATGAGTCACGGGTCTGGAACTTCACTATGTTATAGCTGACCCCAAAATAGGTGAATAACATATTGAAACAAAATACTCTAAATGCAATAATTTCCAAGTTATAAGCGATTTACTCAACAGTGATAACCTAAAAGTAGCTATTACTCAGCTATGCCATGAGCTACAGGTCTGAAATTTTACTATGTTATAGCTGACCCAAAAGTAGGTGAACAACATATTTAAGCAAAATACTGTAAATGCAATAGTTTTCAAGTTACAACTGATTTACTCAATAGTGATGACCTAAAAGTAGCTATTACTCAGCTATGCCATGAGCTACAGGTCTGAAATTTTACTATGTTATAGCTGACCCAAAAGTAGGTGAACAACATATTTAAGCAAAATACTGTAAATGCAATAGTTTTCAAATTACAACTGATTTACTCAATAGTGATGACCTAAAAGTAGCTATTACTCAGCTATGCCATGAGCTACAGGTCTGAAATTTTACTATGTTATAGCTGACCCAAAAGTAGGTGAACAACATATTTAAGCAAAATACTGTAAATGCAATAGTTTTCAAGTTACAACTGATTTACTCAATAGTGATGACCTAAAAGTAGCTATTACTCAGCTATGCTATGAGCTACAGGTCTGAAATTTTACTATGTTATAGCTGACCCAAAAGTAGGTGAATAACATATTTAAGCAAAATACTGTAAATGCAATAGTTTTCAAGTTACAACTGATTTACTCAATAGTGATGACCTAAAAGTAGCTATTACTCAGCTATGCCATGAGCTACAGGTCTGAAATTTTACTATGTTATAGTTGACCCAAAAGTAGCTGAATAACATATTTATACTAAATTCTCTAAATGCAATAGTTTTCCAATTACAACTGATTTACTCAACAGTGATAACCTAAAAGTAGCTATTACTCAGCTATGCCATGAGCTACAGGTCTGAAATTTTACTATGTTATAGCTGACCCAAAAGTAGGTGAACAACATATTAAAGCAAAATACTGTAAATGCAATAGTTTTCAAGTTACAACTGATTTACTCAATAGTGATGACCTAAAAGTAGCTATTACTCAGCTATGCCATGAGCTACAGGTCTGAAATTTTACTATGTTATAGCTGACCTAAAAGTAGGTGAACAACATATTTAAGCAAAATACTGTAAATGCAATAGTTTTCAAGTTACAACTGATTTACTCAATAGTGATGACCTAAAAGTAGCTATTACTCAGCTATGGCATGAGCTACAGGTCTGAAATTTTACTATGTTATAGTTGACCCAAAAGTAGCTGAATAACATATTTATACTAAATTCTCTAAATGCAATAGTTTTCCAATTACAACTGATTTACTCAACAGTGATAACCTAAAAGTAGCTATTACTCAGCTATGCCATGAGCTACAGGTCTGAAATTTTACTATGTTATAGCTGACCCAAAAGTAGGTGAATAACATATTTAAGCAAAATACTGTAAATGCAATAGTTTTCAAGTTACAACTGATTTACTCAATAGTGATGACCTAAAAGTAGCTATTACTCAGCTATGCCATGAGCTACAGGTCTGAAATTTTACTATGTTATAGTTGACCCAAAAGTAGCTGAATAACATATTTATACTAAATTCTCTAAATGCAATAGTTTTCCAATTACAAATGATTTACTCAATAGTGAGAACCTCAAAGTAGTTATTACTCAGCTATGCAATGAGCTACAGGTCTGAAATTTCACTATGTTATAGCTGACCCAAAAGTAGGTGAACAACATACTAAAGCAAAATACTGTAAATGCAATAGTTTTCAAGTTACAACTGATTTACTCAATAGTGATGACCTAAAAGTAGCTATTACTCAGCTATGCCATGAGCTACAGGTCTGAAATTTTACTATGTTATAGCTGACCTAAAAGTAGGTGAACAACATATTTAAGCAAAATACTGTAAATGCAATAGTTTTCAAGTTACAACTGATTTACTCAATAGTGATGACCTAAAAGTAGCTATTACTCAGCTATGCCATGAGCTACAGGTCTGAAATTTTACTATGTTATAGCTGACCCAAAAGTAGCTGAATAACATATTTATACGAAATTCTCTAAATGCAATAGTTTTCCAATTACAAGTGATTTACTCAATAGTGAGAACTTCAAAGTAGCTATTACTCAGCTATGCAATGAGCCACAGATCTGAAACTTCACTATGTTATAGCTGATCCCAAAATAGGTGAATAACATATTGAAACAAAATACTCTAAATGCAATAGTTTCCAAGTTATAAGCAATTTACTCAACAGTGATAACCTAAAAGTAGCTATTACTCAGCTATGCCATGAGCTACAGGTCTGAAATTTTACTATGTTATAGCTGACCCAAAAGTAGCTGAATAACATATTTATACGAAATTCTCTAAATGCAATAGTTTTGAAGTTACAAGTGATTCTACTCATGATGGAAGTTACTGAAAAGCCCAAAAGTAGCTATTACTCACTTAGCTATTGAGACAGGCACCCAACTTACTCACCATATTGTAGCCATGAAAAAAGTAGCTGAATAACATATTTTAACAAAATGCTCTAGATGCAACAGTTTTCAAGTTATAAATGATTTTGTGCATGATTTCATGAATATTAATGCATTAAAAATTATTAAAAAAATTTATTAAAAAAAAAGTAAGAGAGATCCAGGTCTCATACTCACACAAGAGAATCTACCTCTGGCCTAGTACATATATGCAAGATATGAGAGAAATCCCTGCAATAGTCACTGAGAAAATTGTGATAAAAAGTTGAAATTTTCACACTTTTGGTGGGGGTACCCCCCTTGTAATGTCTCTAGCAAACAGACGAACAGACAGATTTGCATGCCTTGAACAATTTTTCATCCTCGATAGATAAGGTATCTTTTAAAAAAAACAGCACGTCTCTAGGCCTTGTAGTTTTGGAGGAGAAGTTGTTCACGCGGACGCGTACGCGTACGCCCACGCCGCAGAGTGACGACATAATGCCAGCTGACTGACAAGTCAGCTGACATAAAAATTGGGTATCCACAATACTTTTACAGATAATTAGCATTTACTCATTTTAAGTAGGTGAATAAATAGCTATGGGTCTGAAACTTCACCAAGTGAAAGCTCTCCCAAAAGTAGGTGAATGAGTTATTTGAGAAAAATTGGCTATCTGCAGTACTTTTAGAGATAATTTGCATTTACTCATTTTGAGTAGGTGAGTAATTAGCTATGGGTCTGAACCTTCACCAAGTGAAAGCTCTCTCAAAAGTAGGTGAATGATTAATTTGAGAAAAATTGGCTATCTGCAATACTTTTAGAGATAATTCGCATTTACTCATTTTGAGTAGGTGAGTAATTAGCTATGGGTCTGAAACTTCACAGAGTGAAAGCTCTCCCAAAAGTAGGCGAATGAGTTATTTGAGAAAAATTGGCTATCTGCAATACTTTTAGAGATAATTCGCATTTACTCATTTTGAGTAGGTGAGTAATTAGCTATGGGTCTGAAACTTCACCAAGTGAAAGCTCTCCCAAAAGTAGGTGAATGAGTTATTTGAGAAAAATTGGCTATCTGCAATAATTTTAGAGATAATTCGCATTTACTCATTTTGAGTAGGTGAGTAATTAGCTAAGGGTCTGAAACTTCACCAAGTGAAAGCTCTTGCAAAAGTAGGTGAATGAGTTATTTGACAAAAATTGGCTATCTGCAATACTTTTAGAGATAATTCGCATTTACTCATTTTGAGTAGGTGAGTAATTAGCTATGGGTCTGAAACTTCACCAAGTGAAAGCTCTCCCAAAAGTAGGTGAATGAGTTATTTGAGAAAAATTGGCTCTCTGCAATACTTTTAGAGATAATTCGCATTTACTCATTTTGAGTAGGTGAGTAATTAGCTATGGGTCTGAAACTTTACCAAGTGAAAGCTCTCCCAAAAGTAGGTGAATGATTAATTTGACAAAAATTGGCTATCTGCAATACTTTTAGAGATAATTCGCATTTACTCATTTTGAGTAGGTGAGTAATTAGCTATGGGTCTGAAACTTCACCAAGTGAAAGCTCTCCCAAAAGTAGGTGAATGAGTTATTTGACAAAAATTGGCTATCTGCAATACTTTTAGAGATAATTCGCATTTACTCATTTTGAGTAGGTGAGTAATTAGCTATGGGTCTGAAACTTCACCATGTGAAAGCTCTCCCACAAGTAGATGAATGAGTTATTTGATAAAAATTGGGTATCCGCAATACTTTTACAGATAATTAGCATTTACTCATTTTGAGTAGGTAAATAATTAGCTATGGGTCTGAAACTTCACCAAGTGAAAGCTCTCCCAAAAGTACATGAATGAGTTATTTGATAAAAATTGGGTATCCGCAATAGTTTTTGAGATAATTAGCATTTACTCATTTTGAGTAGGTGAGTAATTAGCTACAGGTCTGAAACTTCACCAAGTGAAAGCTCTTCCAAAAGTAGGTGAATGAGTTATTTGAGAAAAATTGGCCATCTGCAATACTTTTAGAGGTAATTCGCATTTACTCTTTTTGAGTAGGTGAGCAATTAGCTATGGGTCTGAAACTTCACCAAGTGAAAGCTCTTTGGGATAGCTGCTGTGCAGAGATACCCTGAAGATAAAAAATTTTGTCGAAATTGCTCTATGTAGCACGGTTTTCGAAATATTAGCATTTTTGTGTTTTGCAATTTTTGCGCAAAAATTCGAAAATTCAAAATGGCCGCCATTTTTGGCAAGACAAAATTTTTTTGAAAATTGGCATGGCTACTCTGCAGAGATACCCTGTGGGTCAAAAATTTCGTCGAAATCGCTCTATCTAGCACGGTTTTCGAGATATAAGCATTTTTGTGTTTTGCAATTTTGCGAAAAATTCGAAAATTCAAAATGGCCGCCATTTTTTGCGAGAAATTTTTTGTTTGAAAATTGGCATGGCTACTCTGCAGAGATACCCTGCGGGTCAAAAATTTTGTCGAAATCGCTCTATCTAGCAGGGTTTTCGAGATATAAGCATTTTTATGTTTTGCAATTTTTGCGAAAAATTCGAAAATTCAAAATGGCCGCCATTTTTGGCGAGACAAAATTTTTTTGAAAATTGGCATGGCTACTCTGCAGATATACCCTGTGGATCAAAAATTTCGTCGAAATCGCTCTATCTAGCACGGTTTTTGAGATATAAGCATTTTTGTGTTTTGCAATTTTTGCGAAAATTTCGAAAATTCAAAATGGCCGCCATTTTTGGCGAGACAAAATTTTTTTGAAAATTGGGAAAAGTACTCCGCAGAGATATCCTGTGGGTCAAAAATTTTGTCAAAATTGCTCTATCTAGCACGGTTTTTGAGATATAAGCATTTTTGTGTTTTCCTTATTTGGAAAATTCGTAATGATTAATTAATCATTAATTACTCGGCCATTTCTTGACCAATCAATGCCAAAATCTAATGATTTCCAGATTTTAATAGAATGAATGTATTTGCTAAGTTTCAGGTGAATTGATAAAATTCCTTTCAAGTTATCATCCGGACAAGCTTCCCCATCGAAAAAAGACATTTTTGGTCATGTGACCTCTCTGATTGGTTGAAATGTCACTGCAGCATATTCAAAAAAATTCCCCAAGGCTACTGCCTAAACCTGCCAAATTTGAAAAGAATTCGCCTAACGGTTACAGAGTTATAAGAAAAACAAAATGCGGAGCCGGCAGAGCCGGCGGAGCCGCCAGAGCCTGAAGCTCTCCCATACACAAACAAGCGTCCCTTGCGGGACGCTTAATTCTTACTTGGTTATTCAGAGAAATTCAATGTTATTTCTTATTATTTCTACATAATATGGAATATTGTAACAAAAACTTTCAACCATATCAGGTAAACATTTTTTTTCCATTTGAAAGTGTTCTATTTACTGAGACTATAAAGCTATATATACTCATTTTCTACAGAATCCCTGCTGAGTACAGTGATAATCCATACATTCTAATCCGGGATTTAGTATCTCCCATTTCCTGACACCCAAGGTCAAGGACAGATGACAAAAAGTTTCAGTAGTTGTTAGGAGCTTTCTGAATGGGCTTTTTTATTTGCTAAACCAAACAAACCAGCATTTATAGCTGTTATAGACAATAGGAAAAAGTCAATGCTACTTATACAAGCACTTTCAATCATCGCTCAACCTCAAACATCAAGTCACTAGTAGTTGAAAGTTATTGTTCAATGGTTCCTGCATTTTTGTAGATAAATCCCAAATTGTACTTTCATTCGATACCTGTGAGTGGAGTGTGGATTACCTATGTACTAGTCATTTAGACTCTGTATAACTGTTAATACATACCTACACTTATCCCAACAAAAAACACAGCATTACATCTTATTTGAACCTCAAAAACATTGAATCACAATAATTACACTGATTGCAGCATCTAAGACATACTAGAGCTTGCAACTGATTAAATTTCAGCTGAATGTTCCATCTCTCATAGAAAATGTGCTCAGTAACTAGTAAGTAAGCTGTGAGGAGTGTTTCACCTGCTAGAACTGACAAAACTATTGTCGCTACAACGATCACATATAAATACCCAATTTGCCGTCACACAAGGAAGTTTTGTAATGACAACCCTTTCAGAAACTGAGAGGAATTACGGTAAAAGTTTGGTATATTTACTATTATTAATATTCCTATATCACTGTTACATATAAATATAAAATAATGTACTAATTTATATTCATTTTTTGCATAACTAATTACATATTTGTTGTTACAAATATTTCAGCACAAAGTTTAAGACAGTACAGTGTCTGAGAGAGAACTGGTTTCCTTTTTCACACAATATTTTAGCAGAGAATGTTCCAAAATCAAGTATATTTACAGAATTAGTTCAAAACTGTGAAACTGTGAGCAACACAAAAACATCTCGCAATACTTCCACAATAACAAACCACAGAAAATTAAAACATGCCAGGAGGCAACTGTCATCTTCTGCTTAGAATAAGAACTGTGTTGTCATCTGTCACTTAGAACTGATTTCAAATGAAATTATCCTTTTACTGTGATTTCTTTTATCACTTTTCAATGTACCAGACTAAGTCCTATGCAAAATATAGTTACTGACTCAATATAAAGTACTATTAAACATATAATTTAGGAATGCCATCTTACCAAACCAAAGAACACTTCCTTAACCTATCTGAAGAACCACAACTGACATAATCTGTATCCCCTTCATTGAGCCAAGTCAGTCGTAATATATTATGCACATTTTTGAGTGGAATATTTCAGCTTAGAAATTGGAGGCCTGTTTCCCTATTTACTGGACCAGTCTAAAATCATCATAATTCTACACTAATTGTTACCAAACCAATCAACAGTAATACTTGTATCACTTTTATTGTATAGACAGATAGTCGTGAGTTATCTGTATATTTTCTCTGGAATATTTTTGTTCACAAATTGGACGTCTGTTTTCCCTATTTACTGAACCAGTCCAAATCATCATCGTCCTCATCGTCTCCAAACAGTGGCGGCGGTGGTGGCTTCTCTTTGATGTCCTGAACAAATAGAAAAAATAGTCTCTTTATGTCAAGTGTATTGTATACACTAGAACCATCAAAACTCTACATCAACACGCATGCAAATAACTGCAGTTAAGCCAGACCTAATGTCTGATCACAGTATACTGCCTTGGGTTTGAGGAGCCAACTAAAGTCCTACGTCTCCAAACTGGCATACCCACCAACTTAGTCACCCTTCCCCGGTGCTGGAAAACAACATCTGCTCAGACTAGTACTCTCAGCACCATGAGAGGATTCATGTAAGTCTGCACTATATAAATCCTTCTGTTCTATTCTATTCAAGTTTAATTTGACGGGGAAAATATGACTGATATCTTTGGGTGTACTTATGCTTAAAGACATTGTATTGGTGATTTGACTCCATATGAATAATACAGTAACAGTTTGGATGTGAACATCTTCTCAAGCACTAATTTTCACAAGTAGGAATAATCAAAAAGCCAGACGGAGGTACAGCCCCAAAACAAGATCCAGCAAGGCAGTGACAGTAATATAGTGGTAAGAAGGCCAGTCTGACAGAAGAGTCCTTAGTTAATGATACAGTTGTTGGTAAGCTGATAACAAGTGGTGATCTATTGCATTAAAATGGTGCTGGGACTGTAACATCTGTTTTTGCCATGACTGAGTTTGCTGGAATTCATTAGTGAAGAGAGACATTAAATTTTGTTGACAAGGTTTCCCGGAGGATGCAAACTTTACAATCAGATGAAATATCAGTAGGCCTTAAGCTGTAAAAAACAAGAATAAAATATCAGTTATCGAAAAAAGTACATGTATAGTGGTTTCCCACCAGACTGCTTAACATGACAAGCAGTTGGAGAGAGGGAGGTAAGTCATACATATTAGTTGCTGAAAACTCTGCACTGTATCCCACTAAGTATCTGTAAATAACAACTCACAGTCAGGGCCAACACATGAACACTAATGTGAGAGGGGGCAAGTCTGGTGGTTTGACAATGAAAATCGCTGAAGTTTCCAGATATCTGATGAAACCTCTCACACTTAAGAAAGTGTACCAGTGACTGGGTAGTCTTACGACAATGATAAATTTTCCGTAACATGTTAAAGTATAAGGACCACTGATATAGGTCTACTTATTATTCAGGTGAATGAAGATTATTATCTGTATTACTGTTCAGCTTGGGGATGTTACTCGAGTTCTCTTTAAAGAGATCAGTTATATATTAGAGTATAGAATTAAGGAGTTAAAAATTCCTCTTTCTCTTCAGCATTGGCAGTTCTCTATATAAATATTATTATAAAATGGGTTGGTTTTAACACAACAAAGAGTAGCTATTGATGAGTTGAATAATGCCAGAAGGGTACTTTAGTAGAGAACTAACTACTCTACGCAATTCTAATCCAGCTCTAGCTTAATACTGAGATTTAACAGCTTTTCACTAAATGTTTTATTAATTGTACTCTATGTACTTGCTTTACAGAAATAAAAGCAGGGATGTGTTCGACACATCTGTATCAAACACATTTCAGAAGTGACACAAAACACAGTGGATTGTTTCTGGTTTAATGTCACTTTCAACACTGTACAGGTGATATCATGGCAGGAAGTTGAGTTAATGCAGCAATGCAGTGTGTACTCGCTTTTCAGGATTTTTAGACTGATAACTTCTATTTGATAAACTTCCTATCATGGGAACATAATCCTGATCTCACGGGCAGGTAGGATACCAGAGGTTCACTGTACTCTATGACCTCTTCATATCAGTCAAAAATTATCATCAACGCGGACATAACAAAGTCAGGGTTCTGTCTTAAGGTCATTTCTAACATAAGAATTAAGGTAATGACACTTGCATGACAAAACCCCCAAACTGTCACAAGCTAGACTGAAATCTACGAATGCAGAGAGTCATGTGACTAAATGGCAAATTTGTTAACCAATCAGTGAAGGAGGAGTCACAACCCTTTTCCAGGTCCAAACTAATCCCAATAATTAAACTTTGAAGAATTCTGATATACACTGACATGTGACATTACCTAATTCAAGAGCAGAAAGTACAGGGTATTCATTTATTTTCTTGACAGAACAGTGTATGAAGAATGTTGTGTATTTAAATATCTTCCAGTGTGTTATCTATCATGCATTGCTAAACAGCTACATACTCTGTACATGAAGCATGCGCTGATAAAGACATATGACAGAAGTGTATACAGTGTCTTATATCTGCACAATATGAAAGCTGAATTGATCTGGGATATTGTCACATTAATATACTGATGCAAGCGAACTATGGATAATTTTAATGTGTGAAAAGAAGCAAGATCATTCATTTCCATAAGTGGCAAAGCAAATATATACACAGGCAAACACTTTAAGTAGGACTAGGGGTGTGATAGGGAGAATGGGTGCCTCCCCCCCCAAAAAAACAGTTTGACTGTTGACAAACTTAAGCCTAAACTAGTGGACCAGTTACTGATAAAAATATTAAAATATAATTTATATCTATAAATTGCATGCTAATGAAAGCTGATATTCCGTTAGATTTGTATATCTCATTCTCATGTTTGAAATCATTTCCTTATTTTCAAAGTTATCTGTTATTTTATTATACAACAAATATTTTGACAAATTTTTAAATCACCAGAACTTCCAGGGCCGATTTCACTAAAGGACTTAAACTAAGTCCCTTTATTGGCTAAGTCAGGGACTTGAATCTAAGACTTTGGTCTTAGCTAGGTCAGGGACCTACAATGGATTTCACAAAGGTGACTTAGCTAAGTCCAAGCTTATCAAATAGTGGTTTTCTGTGTCATGTGACCTTTTATATCTATTCAAAATATAATATAGGTGCCATATATCCTTCATTTAATGTATTTTATTTAAGGATAAGGGCGGTTTTAAAATGAAAAAACTTGTTGCCACATATAAACTTCCCAAAGACTACTTTAGTGGGGTGTTCTATGTAATTATACTATATTTACAGCCATTTCAAATTTTGAAGCAGCGAAAAGTTTATGGCGGCCATATTCAAGTCCTCTTTACAAAATTTAAGCCCACTACCTCCCAGACTTAAAGTTAAGTCCACTGACTTAGCAATTTCATCGATTTAGCTGCTTTGTGAAATCCGCTAAGTTTAAGACCACAGACTTGACATTCTTTTGAAAAAATTTAAGACCAAAGTCTTAAATTTAAGTCTAAATCTGGACTTAAGTCCCTTTGTGAAATCGGCCCAAGTTGTTGTTATACCAGGTTGTGGTCACCAGAATTCAGGTCTGTTATTGCAAAACAAACACAAAGCCCTGGCTTCTGACCCCGAGTCACACCTCTATGTCTCTATGTCCATGTGTGTTATACTGAACTCTCCTCACAATAAGTACACATTATGTATTGTGAGAGTACTTTACATTGCATTGTCTCTACTTATCTGGAAATTATGCTCAAGTTGAAACATATTTGCTGGTCCTTTAACATTCTACTTAACAGGGTTTCAAATGTGCAGAAATTTAGCACCCAACTTTGTTACTTCATACCAATTTATCAAATTTAACCTTGAACTACTGACACGTATGATCATTTCATGAATCAATGAGTGCAGAAATCACATATATCCTTCACAATGTTGGTGCATGGCCGGCTGAAGTGACCATTGCATAATTCTGCAGGTCAGGGTGAGATGGGAGGATTAGATGGTTGAAAGACTTGTCAGTAGAAATGAAAAGTTGAATGACATCATAACATTTGGGTATAAATCCCTGTCAACCAGCCAGTGTGTAAGTACTGCTTAAAGGTTACAACCTTTCCGTGCAGCTGTTCCTGTAGACACATGTACTTTGTGCTTCATTATCTTATAGAGGTGTGAATGGTAAACCAGCATACCCCATCTCACATTGCTTAGATAGAAAGGACAAAATCCGCAAAGAATAGTGAATTACTGGTTATTGAAAATGTCATTATATTAAGCTTTCTACTGGTTAATACTAAATTTGATCAAATATCTGTTTTTACTTTATATTCATTGTAAATGAAGTTTATAAACTTCAAACTATCTCAAAGATATATTTCCTGTTTAAATTATGACTCATTTGTGGTTACTTTGCACTATATCAGCAAAAGGGCTGAAATCCCAGATTTCATTGGGTTTTAAAAACCGGTTTTGAATGGATTGAACACACACAGATGTGTTCACAAAATTCATCAAATTGATATTTACTGGTTGATAAATTTGAGAAGTATATTAATCATTTTCCCAAAGTTCATACATAATCATAAAATTGACCAGATTATACCGTAATTAAGGCTAAAAAAGCACTCGGAGAGCACAGAGCTCCTCCAAGCAGCTACTTTCAACCCCTATTTCTGCCCGTTCTGAATCACAGTATCTGAAGTTTTGCTAGGATTCAAGTCAAACTGACTGGTATATTGTAGACACTATTGTAGGAGAGTCCTGCATCTGACAATTTGTTACAGAGGTCTATTGTAATGCTGAAAGATACTTTCAAAATATTCTTGGATCCAGATGGTGATCCAGATCACCAATTCAATAGAATCATTTGCCGGTTGAATGGAATCTGGTAAGCTTTATAAAATATACTGAGTATGTAATACCCTAGTTCCTCTCAGAGCTTGTGGTCGGGAGCCAACTCCTGCAGGTTACAGGACTTGTCTTTTTACTTTTAGTTCGGGTGTATGTTCAGGACAATCAGGGTCATTCTTTTTATTTGTTAAATATGTTTAAAAACCTTTCTGAGTGAGCATGTCTGTCCATAATAACATTTCAGGTCATAAGTTGCCCACGACTAACCTTAAGGGTGTTACGAATAATCTATTAAAAAACAAGACCTACGCATCGGAGAACTGATGCAAATTTGTATCCACCGAAAAGACAACTCAACAAAGCCAGTGAACTATTGTTTGACCTTGAAGGAGGGGCCCAAGGTCAAATCTGAAAACATCAGAAGATTCCCAGCCCATGACCTCCTATAAGTTGGTTTCATATTGCAAACCTCTAGGACCAATAATAAGCAAGTTATCAGCACTTTTAAGTTTGGCTATCCCCGCTTGACCTTGAAGGAGGGGCCCAAGGTCAAATCTGACCACATCAAAAGATTCCTAGCCCATGATTTCCTATAGGTTAGTTTCACTTTGCAAACCTCTAGGACCAATAATAAGCAAGTTATAAGCACTTTTAGGTTTAGATATCCTCATTTGACCTTGAAGGAGGTGCCCAAGGTCAAATCCGACCACACTAAAATATTCCCAGCCCATGATTTCCTTTAGTTGGTTTACCATAAACCTCTAGGACAAATAATAAGTGAGTTATAAGCACTTTTAAGTTTGGCTATCCTCGCTTGACGAAGGAGGGGTACAAGGTCAAACCCAACCACACCAGAAGATTCCCAGCCCATGATTTCCTATATGTTGGTTTACCATCCCAAACCTGTACGACCAGTAATAAGCGAGTTATAAGCACTTTTGAGTTTTGGTATCTTCGTATGACCTTGAAGCAGGGGTCCAAGGTGAAATCTGACCACATCAAAAGATTCACAGCCCATGATTTCCTATAAGCTGGTTTCACATTGCAAACATCTAGGACCAATAATAAGCGATTTATAAGCACTTTTAAGTTTGGCTATCCTCGTTCGAGGAGGGGTCCAAGGTCAAATCTGACCACGCCAGAGGATACCCAGCCAGTGATTTTTTATAAGTTGGTTTACCATCCCAAACCTCTGGGACCAAAAATAAGCGAGTTATAAGCACATTTAAGTTTGGCTATCCTCGCTTGACCTTGAAAGAGGGGTCCAAGGTGAAATCTGACCAAACCAGAAGATTCCCAGCACATGATTTCCTATAGGTTGGTTTACCATCCCAAACCTGTACGACCAATACTAAGGGAGTTATAAGCACTTTTAAGTTTGGCTATCCTTGTTTGGCCTTGAAGAAGGAGTCGAAGGTCAAATCTGACCACACCAGAAGATTCCCAGCCCACGATTCCTATAGGTTGGTTTACCATCCCAAACCTGTACAACCAATAATAAACGAAGTATAAGCACTTTTAAGTCTGGCTATCCTCGAATGACCTTGAAGGAGGGGTCCAAGGTGAAATCTGACAACAACAAAAAGATTTCAAGCCCATGATTTCCTATAGGTTGGTTTACAAGCACTTTTAAGTCTGGCTATCCTCGTTTGACCTTGAAGGAGAGGTCCAAAGTCAAACCAGACCACATCAAAACATTCCCAGCCCATGATTTCCTATAGGTTGGTTTACCATCCCAAACCTGACCAACCAATAATCAGCCCCTCCAAGGTCAAATATGACCACACCAAAAGATTCCCAGCCCATGATTTCCTATAGGTTGGTTTACCATCACAAACCAATAATAAGCGAGTTATAAGCACTTTTAAGTTTGGCTATCCTTGTTTGACCTTTTAGGAGAGGTTCAAGGTCAAATCACACCACATCAAAAGCTTCCCGGCCCATGATTTCCTATAGGTTGGTTTACCATCTCAAACCTGTATGACCAATACTAATCGAGTTATAAGCATTTTTTATCTGCCACTGTGGCCTAGCGGGTAACACACTTGTCTAGGAACTCACAGGACGTGGGTTCAATCCCAGGTACAGGCAGATACATAGTGACTCGGATGACCACTTAAAATGGCGGTCCTCTGTCATTGGGTCCTATCCCCAGTGGCAGGTTAAAGAACCTCAAGGACGTTGATAATCCTTGAGCCTCTATCTTCAAGTTAGGGGAATGTCAGTTACTTGTGAGTTGGGGCTGTACCTGTACAGTCGGATTGGTTAAATAGCGCTTTGAGTCCTGTAGTGTATGGAGATATTGCGCTGAGTATAAATACATAATAATAATAATTTTAGGTTTGGCTATCTTCGTTCGACCTTGAAGGAGGGGTCCAAGGTCAAACCATCCCAAACCTGTGCGACCAATAATAAGCGAGTTATAAGCACTTTTCATGACTGACAAAGAAACGCCATCTTGTTTTTCAAAATGAGGCCAAAAATATTCCCAGTCAAGATTTTGTAATGAGGAACATACCCTGCAAATTTGAGATCTCTACCTATATACCATTTGCTCTAGAGGGCCACCATAAATCCTTGCTGAAAGACGCAAAAACACCCATGAGGGCCATCTTGTAATTCAAAATGAGGCCAAAAATATTCCCAGGCAAGATTTTATGGTTATGAATATATCCTGCAAATTTGATAAGGCTAGCTATATTTTTTTCATTAGAGCGGTAACATCTCTCTACACACTGCGGCGGCGGTGTAACAAAGCGAAATGCATAGTATCCACTGGACGCTATCCGGTGGATACAAATAGCCTAGATATCTTATCTAAAGATAAGATATGTCTGCTGGGTTTCCTGCAGCACTGCACAAAGGTCAATATCCTAGATCAGAAAATCAGAGGGATAATATGTAGGGCCAATTTCTTATATTGTGGCAAATGTAAGCATTTCTTGCTTTGTACAAATCATTTATACAAGTGAAAGAAACTATAATGATACAATATTACAATCATTCATTACATATCCACTACAGCATATTCATTCCTAAATATTCTCAACACAGTCTATGATAAATGCGGTATTTGATTTGCTTACCAGTACAGAATTACACAATTTGATTGGTGCAGAAACTAACAGAACCAAGTCCAAAGAACCAATAAAAAGATAAGAATTATACCAAAGATCAGCGAGAGATTTCTGGTATTCTGAAAACAAACAATGGACAACAGGGGTGCGAATTAATGAACTTCAGAGATTCATTTCAATCTGATTATATAGTGATGTACAGTTCTCATAATTTTAAGTTCTAACAATGCTTAAAAAGTTCCTATTAATAAACATAAACAAAGTTTAATTTCCCCCTTACAATACTGCATAGAATCATTAAATATTTGTGCTATTTCGTACCCCACCAGTATAGTTTTTGTATAGCATATTGACTGTACTCTCACCAGATCAAATATTGTATGTTTCATGTTCAGGTTGCAGCTGCGGTTACTGATTTGACCAAATCTTTAAATTCACTGTGTTTCTCCCCTCTGTTCTGTATATTTTAGATCTGTATATTGAAAGCATCACAGCACCAATGGCCGTATGTACAAGGGAGAACAGAGTGGTCTGACAGTACATAAAGTACCAGCCTTCCACCATCCGAGTGCTGATATATATACAACAGTTGACAGGACAAAATCCTGCCCAGTCTACATTACTATTTCATCTCAACTTCCGACCATGATGTGTTGAAACTGATGTTATAGTCAATCAATTAATGAAGGCTACAGGATCTTAAACGTCCATGAACTTAAGGAAGAATCTTAACTCTTTAGAATCTGAATTGTATTTAGGTACTGTGATGGTACTGGTACTGTCAGTCACTATGTCAACAGATTCTATATGAAGGAGTGAGATGAACAAATCCAGAGTTGTTACGAAGATTCTAAATTGGAGAGTCACTGACTGTTGCCCAGAAATTGTCACCCATACCAGTTCTCACGAAAGATAAGGATAGATATTTGAACCCAAAATGACAAAGGTGAGAGTTCACTGTTCTCACCACTAGTAACGCTTAGTAAGTGAAAACTGCTGTAGACAAACTTACTTTCTATTAAGGTGTAATAACTATGTAACAATTTAAATAAACAGAAGATTATGCAAATATCTTAAGTCACATTTCAGGTAATTATTGAGCTTAGTAAACTGTACATACAATTCTGATTAATCATTGAAATTATGAGTAGATTTATCTCTTTGATCTGAATATTGAATCAGTGAACTAATGTCATGCAGTGGAAACTAAGGTATTGTATAGCTGTACAACTTGTATAGAGACTTAACATGTGAATTTGAGGCGTCAACACATATACTGTAGCTCCAGCAAACCAGGTATTCTGGAACCTCTGTCTGATTTTTTGTGGTTCAAAATATTTTATTTTATCATGTTACCACTATAAACTCTTCCCAAAATGTGCATTTCTCTTTTGTTGTACTAGACTGCAGCTTGTATATTGTGAACCTTCTATTAACTGAGAGAAATCTCACTTCCTTAGTAGGGGGGGGGGGGGGGGGGGGGAACAGAGGATTGCATGTGTAAAACTAACTTACCCAGAATACCCAGAAGAAACTTATGAATTAACTTCCAAAATGTTCAGGAAGTTTTTGTTAAATCTTTGTTCAAATAAATAACAAAGAATTCCTTTATTATACTATTTTGTTAAAAACTGTCCATATCTTCAAATAGTTGACTGGAGAAAATGCACCTCACTCTTTTATTTTTGTTCAGTGGCAGGATATTTTGAAGAATTTCAATAGATAACTAGATTGGGCCAACTCGGCGCCAACATATCCCCAGACAGGTCATCACTCACGCCACAGGTTTTGATCGGGAATTTTTTAAAACATAATTACCCATTATTATATGAACTTCAGCACATCAATCTACTCTGTTTATATCTCCCCAAGGAAGATGGTGCATCCCCAGACGCCGAATACATAACTCAAATTATATTTTCAATCTTCCTGCAATGATAACTCTAAACCTATTTTCAAAGTATTTAAATGATTGATGATTGAATGTCCATTCTAAAATAATAATCCCAAAAGAGCATATCTGTTTCTACATTTGTTGACAAATAAAATATTATTTTTAACTCAACTCATCATATTTTTCAATCTTCCTTCAAAGTATTTAAATGATTGATGATTCAATGTCCATTCTAAAATTCATAATCCCAAAAGCGCATATCTGTTTCTATATTTGTTCACAAATAAAATATTATTTAAAAAAAAATTATTTATATTATTATTTTATTATATTATTTTTAGAATTTGCAAATTGTTTTCAGTTATTCATTTCCTCTATACCTATATATGTGGTCCATATATATGCAACCTAAATATGTGACACAATCTCAGTTCTGACTCCCCTTTGTGTTATATGTAATGAAGCCCACCACCTCCCACCCCCACCCCTCTCCCCTTCTCCACACCTCTCTCACTATTACACAAGATCTGCAACCCCATTGAGTTCTTTGTTTCTCATCTGATATCATTAAATACCTTTGTTTATTTAGTGTCACTCAATATAGCTGGAGGTCCCAGAGGTGGGTGGGGGGAATCCGGGTGGGGGATGTGGGTTGAGCATAAATGGTAAACAAACAATCTATATAAAAGGGGTACTCAAATACAAAAAGAATTGAGAATTTTAAGTATGTGATTATCAACTGAAATGAGTTCATAACTGTAGGAGCTGTGCCAAAATTAACTGAGGCAAGTTGAATAAAACTGGGCTAGTTGAGGGTTAAAAATCCCCTAGTTTTACTACATAAGGATATAATTTCATTAATATTGGGACTTAAAGCTCACTTAAAGTGTCCATTTTGTCTACTTCAATATGTTTCACCAGTTTCATTTTAAAAAGTGAAAAACTCAGCAAGCAGAGGTATAACACACAAAAATAAGTTCTTAAAAGACTAAGATAGCCATAACATTATTAATATTCAAAATTTAAATAGACAGGCATTTCCTTTTAAAAATTCAAAGATTTCAGCTCTATAACCCACATAGTTTGACAGTTACTGGGCTTTAAAGTGGCATAATATCCATAAATTGGGTTTCTGTGGGCATTTTACAATTGTTAAAGAGACCTTAGCAATTAAACTACAGATCTGAAACTTTTTGGGGGGACATACATAACAAACAAAAATCATATATAATACAGTTTAAGACTTGTCACACTAAGCATTTCCAAATAACAGGGCAAAATACGGAAAAAATGTCAAAAAAGGCACTTGGGCGAGTGTCTATGGCCCTCATACACAGGTTAAATGTCTACTAAAAACCTTGATTTTCGGCATATGTAAAAAGGACATAATAATGCATTCCCAGATGGGATTTCAGCTCCATCAATCACATAGTTTAACAGTTACAGGGCTTAAAGGTGGTAAAAAGTCCAAATATTGGGTCATTGTGGGCCTTTTAGAGATCTCGATGTGGCTTTCAAATTAAAGCTTCAGACTTAAAATTTGTTACATACTAAGATTACACATAGAATATGTATCTAATAAAGTTTGAAACTTCTCAGACTTACCATTTCCAAGTTACAGAGCAAAATATGTGAAAAATGTCTTAAAAGGGTCACTCAGGTGGGTGTTAAAGGTCCTCATACACAGGTTAAATGTCTACTTGAAGCCTTGATTTTTGGCACATGTAAAAAGAACATAATAATGTATTCCCAGATGAGATTTCAGCTCTATCAGTCACATAGTTTAACAGTCACAGGCCTTAAAATTGGCAAAAAGTCCAAATACTGGGTCTTTATGGGGCCTTCTAGAGACCTAAATGTGGCCTTCAAATTAAAGCTTCAGACTTAAAATTTGTCACATACTAAGATTACACATAGAATATGCATCTAATACAGTTTGAAACTTCTTAGACTTACCATTTCCAAGTTACAGGGAAAAATATGTGAAAAATGTCTAAAAATGGTCACTCGGGTGGGGATTTATGGTCCTCATACACAGGTTAAATGTCTTCTTAAAGCCTCAATTTTTGGCACATATAAAAATAACATACTAATATCTTCTCAGATAGGATTTGAGCTCTATCAGTCACATAGTTTGACAGTCACAGGGCTTAAAAGTAGCAAAAAGTCCAAATATTGGGTCTTTGGGAGCCTTTTAGAGACCTCAATTTGACCTTCAAAATTAAAGCTTCAGACTTAAAATCTGTTACATACTAAGATTACACACAGAATATATATCTAATACAGTTTGAAACTTCTCAGACTTACCATTTCCAAGTTACAGGGAAAAAGATGTGAAAAATGTCTTATAAGGGTCACTCGGGTGGGTGTTTATGGTCCTGATACACAGGTTAACTGTCTATTAAAGGCCTAAATGTTGGGGCACATATAAGAAAACACATAGATATATTCCCAGATGATATTTAACTTAGATGAGAGACATAGTTTGAAAGCTACAGTGCTTGAAAGTGGCAAAAAGTGCATAAATTGGGTCTCTGTGGGCACTTTTGAGACCTTAAGTCGACCCCTTTGGGTAAACCTACAGCCCTAAAATTTTCTACAGACAAGGATTACATATCAAAGTTATACCTAGCGCAGTTTGAGACTCATCAGAATTATCACTTCCAAATTATAGGGCAAAATATGTGTAAAGTATAGCAAAAAATCCCTAAGTGGGGGTATTTATGGGCCTCAAACACAATTTTCTCCTCAACTTAAAGTCATGATTTTCGGCACATGTACTAAGAACATATTAATGTGTTGTCAGGTAAAATTTCAGCCAGCTGAGCATCATAGTTTGTGACCTACAGGGCTCTAAGTGGCCAAAAGTGCAATTTCTGACCTTAAGGTGGCCGTAAGTTCTTTTTTACTGGGAGTTTAAGGTCACCTTAAAATAGGGATCTTCCTTTGGGCACCCTTAACATGTGTACCAAGTTTGAAAAAAAAATATTAATTTGTTTTTGAGTTATCGCGTCCACAAGGAAATTTCTACGGCGGCGGCGGCGGCGCGACGGACCTGAATCCAATATATCCCCGACTTTCGTCTGGGGATATAATTAGTTACTGACTGGGGCCGTCAAAAAGGTGAAAATAAGGGATTTATATTTCTTGCAACAGCTGTATACGACTGCCTATCAGTGAATCACAAACGCTGCCGTGAGATGGACTCGAACCTACCACCACAGAAGTGACAGCTGAGCGACTGAATATCAAACTTGTTAACCCAGCAGTTTTTTATCGGTGAAATACCACACATGTCAACCATTTATTTCACTGAGACCTCTGCTATTTGTCAGGAAGAAGCTACACGATTACCCTATCACTGAAAAATTCTCATCTCTGAAATGATGAGATTTAGTTTGCCGAAGTCAAAGTTGGTGTTTTATGTCCCGTTCAATAGCCAGGGTCATATTGGGACAGGACCTCAGCATTTGTCACTTGTGGGAGTCAAACCCAGGCAGAATTGACAGCCTGTGATCAGATGCTAAACCTGCTAACCCACTAGGCCACTGTGAGTCTATTTAGTTCACCAATAGTGACATCCGTAGTTTGAGAAATGCAGGAGTTCACACCAATACAACACACGTCACACTCACATCACTGTCAGAGGATTCCTCTTTTCTCGGAGTCTTCTCCTTCTTGTGGGAAGACTTGGGTTTGAATGCTGAGTTCCCACTGAACAGGTCTCTGTTAACAGATAGCAACGAGTAATCAGTGGTCAATATGCCACTGTCTACATGACTTAAATCATCAAGAAGTGAAAGTGAAACTGAATTAGTGGGGTAGGTCATTGGGTTATATGAAATGTCATGCAAAGGCAGAATTTGTGGTATCCGAGAATCAATCTTTTACTGCATGAAGTCAACATATGTTACAAATGAAATACAATAATAAGATGACATAAGTAGTAGGTGAAATTAGTTTACCTAATTACTCTTTACACATTAACTATTCTTACTTTTACACATTTTAGACATTTCATTTCTGATCAATTTGTTTACATCAACTGATATATTTCCTTTTGCTTGAAATACACAAGCTTCCAGATTTAATCTTGGTTTTTCAAATACAGATACATTTTCACATTTTTTGTCTCAAGTTACAAACCTAATATGGATCATAATTAAAAGAATGACTTCCTTTAACTTTAAAATGTAAAAATTGAAAGAAGGCTAAATATTTGGATATTTCAAGACTAACCCATCGTCATCTTCACCATCAAATATGGAGGCTGTAGCTGTTTTTGTGGGTTTTTTGCCGGTTTCAGTTTTGGTTTTCTTTGCAGATTCTGACTTGCTTTCCACTGGTTCATCAAACAGAGGGTCTGCTTCTTCAGACTCAATCTGCAAGTACAAACTGACATGTTGTAATCTAATCACTTGTTGTAGTGCTTAATCCCTGTGTCCAAACAAAATCATGGTTCCTAACTCATATCAAAAGTGGATGAAATCAACAATACCCCGGTTTGAATGCTGTCAGTTTGCCTCCCGACTGGCCAGACAATGTAGTCCTGAGAGTAAGCTTATGTACAACGGATTGTTGGAATGTATCTGCTACATTTACTGAAGCCTACCAAAACTATTCAGCATAGTAATGCAGATGAATGCATAGTTTACAACCAGTTCCTGAAAGTGGAAATTTGACGAAAAACCAGGTACGTTTGACATACGAGGTAGTCAATGTCATGACACCAATTATCAGAATGTGTACATGATATGGAATTCTTGATCAATTTTCATTTTTCAAGAGGTTTTTTCAACAAAATGGCTAATATCTGGATAGAATATACTAAAATACTGATGAAATAGTTGTTGTTGAATATTTCAATAAATTTATGTTGACATAGTATATGACAAAGCAGGCTATAGCAACATGCACATGGAAGGTAGCTGGATGAGTGAGATACAGTCAGTAAATAGGATTCCAGTTGATCATCTTATACACTTATTCAGCATGTTAAAACACCCTTGTAAAAGTACATCTATATTCAGGAGGACTATGAAAAAGTCAAACTAGAGGATCGCTCGCAAAAAAAAAAGATAATGTTTTTGCATAGCAAAAACAAAGCGTCCCAAAAAGGATATAAAGGTGAGTGCTAAAGTATTAAGAAAATGCTTCGTTTCTAGCCTTATACTGTTGTGGCAACCAAAGTCAGCGCAGTCTGCTCTATCTAGCACGGTTTTCAAGATATAAGCATTTTTGTGTTTTGCAAAAAATTCAAAAATTCAAAATGTCCGCTATATTTGGCGAGACAAAAATATTTTGAAAATTGGCATGGCTACTCTGCAGAGATACCCAGCAGGTCAAAAATTTTGTTGAGTTCGCTCCATATAGCACGGTTTTCGAGATATAAGCATTTTTGTGTTTTGCAAAAACTTTGAAAATTCAAAATGGCCACCATTCTTGGGGAGACAAATATTTTTGTCAAGACCACTGCCGCGGTGTGTATCTCCCGCCGAGCATTAAAGCAGAAGAAATAGCTTTTCCGAGATATTCACAATTTTTCATTTTCGTGTGTGAAAGCTCTCCCAAAAGTAGATGAATGAGTTATTTGAGAAAAATTGGCTATCTGCAATACTTTTAAGAGATAATTCGCATTTACTCATTTTGAGTAGGTGAGTAATCATCTACGGGTCTGAAACTTCACCATGTGAAAGCTCTCCCAAAAGTACATGAATGAGTTATTTGATAAAAATTGGGTATCCGCAATAGTTTTTGAGATAATTAGCATTTACTCATTTTGAGTAGGTGAGTAATTAGCTACGGGTCTGAAACTTCACCAAGTGAAAGCTCTCCCAAAAGTAGGTGAATGAGTTATTTGAGAAAAATTGGCTATCTGCAATACTTTTAGAGGTAATTTGCATTTACTCATTTTGAGTAGGTGAGCAATTAGCTATGGGTCTGAAACTTCACCAAGTGAAAGCTCTTTGGGATAGCTGCTCTGCAGAGATACCCTGAAGATCAAAAATTTCGTCGAAATCTCTCTATGTAGCACGGTTTTCGAAATATTAGCATTTTTGTGTTTTGCAATTTTTACGCAAAAATTGGAAAATTCAAAATAGCCGCCATTTTTGGCGAGACAAAATTTTTTTGAAAATTGGCATGGCTACTCTGCAGAGATACCCTGTGGGTCAAACATTTCGTCGAAATCGCTCTATCTAGCAGGGTTTTCGAGATATAAGCATTTTTATGTTTTGCAATTTTGCGAAAAATTCGAAAATTCAAAATGGCCGCCATTTTTTGCGAGAAATTTTTTTTTTTTGAAAATTGGCATGGCTACTCTGCAGAGATACCCTGCGGATCAAAAATTTCGTCGAAATCGCTCTATCTAGCAGAGTTTTCGAGATAAAAGCATTTTTATGTTTTGCAATTTTTGCGAAAAATTCGAAAATTCAAAATGGCCGACATTTTTGGCGAGACAAAATTTTTTTGAAAATTGGCATGGCTACTGTGCAGAGATACCCTGTGGGTCAAAAATTTCATCGAAATCGCTCTATCTAGCAGGGTTTTCGAGATATAAGCATTTTTATGTTTTGCAATTTTTGCGAAAAATTCGAAAATTCAAAATGGCCGCCATTTTTGGCGAGACAAAATTTTTTTGAAAATTGGCATGGCTACTCTGCGGATATACCCTGTGGGTCAAAAATTTTGTCGAAATCGCTCTATCTAGCAGGGTTTTCGAGATATAAGCATTTTTATGTTTTGCAATTTTTGCGAAAATTTCGAAAATTCAAAATGGCCGCCATTTTTGGCGAGACAAAATTTTTTTGAAAATTGGGAAAACTACTCCGCAGAGATATCCTGGGGGTCAAAAATTTCGTCGAAATTGCTCTATCTAGCACGGTTTTTGAGATATAAACATTTTTATGTTTTGCAATTTTTGCGAAAATTTCGAAAATTCAAAATGGCCGCCATTTTGGGCGAGACAAAAATTTTTTGAAAACTACTCCACAGAGATACCCTGCGGCTCAAAAATTTCGTCGAAATCGCTCTATCTAGCACGGTTTTCGAGATATAAGCATTTTTGTGTTTTCCTTATTTGGAAAATTCGTAATGATTAATTAATCATTAATTACTCGGCTATTTCTTGACCAATCAATGCCAAAATCTAATGATTTCCAGATTTTAATAGAATGAATGTATTTGCCAAGTTTCAGGTGAATTGATAAAATTCCTTTCAAGTTATCATCCGGACAAGCTTCCCCATTGAAAAAAGACATTTTTGGTCATGTGACCTCTCTGATTGGTTGAAATGTCACTGCAGCATATTCAAAAAAATTCTCCAAGGCTACTGCCTAAACCTGCCAAATTTGAAAAGAATCCGCCTAACGGTTACAGAGTTATAAGGAAAACAAAATGCGGAGCCGGCGAAGCCGGCGGAGCCTGAAGGTCTCCCATACACAAACAAGCGTCCCTTGCGGGACGCTTAATGACCAATCATTTTACTTGGGACTTGCTGCGTGATCTGACTGTTTTCTGCCAGGATCAGTCAGAACAGCCTTGTATATCACTACTTATTCACCTGTGCTGGTTTGTCTGCCTTTACTTTGGGAATAGGTTTGAACAAATCTTCCTCTTCATCTGCCTCCATCTCTTCCGCAGGCTCAGCTGTATCTTTGCCATCATCCTTGTCTTCATCTGGTGCATCTGTCCGTGACTTTGGAATGGGTTTGAACAAATCATCATCACTGTCTGAATGTTGGAAGGCACTGGGTTGTACATCAGTCACTGGGGAGGCTTTATCGTCTGCTGTCATTTGGTTCTGTGTGACATTATCTCCTGTAATACATGTAACAGTAATTTTCAGTTCATTTAATTTAGATATAGCTTTTTTAACTTCAATAGAAATAAATACTCACCTTAAAGTTCCTCAACCAGTTTATTTCACTACCACAGTACCTAAAAAAACCCACATGTTTTGACATTTTAATTCACAGTCTTTAACTAATTTTATGCCTTTCTTGCAAAATGTCAAACACCACCTCTATTTCTGTCTATTCTTACTGCTTGTGTGTGCATCAATAAAATTTACAGCTTGGGGTATACTTTTTTTTGAAAACGGAAACAATTAGAACATAAAATACCTGTTTGTTCTTCCTCTTTCTCTGGTTCTTTGTCATCAGGTTTTACTGGTCTCTCAGCCTCCTCACCAATATTACTATGTTCAGGTCCTCCAATTATTACATCAGACACGGTATCACCTGTATGACATGTTACATCCTCTACATCCTCTTTTTCTGCTGCAGTCAGGTCTGCATGGTCTGTTGAGCCAACGTTTTCTTCTACTTGGTTTTCTGTGTTAACTATTTGTAAACCTTCAGACACTCTCACATTGTTGTCTTCAGTTGTTTTGGAATCTATGTTGCCATCCTTTCTATCCATACCCTCTTCTGTTTGTTCAACTGTATCCCTTGTATCACCTCCAACAGCATCTGTTACATCTTCCACTTCTTTACTGACCTCTTCTGTACTTTCCACATCACCTTGTTCTTTGTACTGAGTGTCTGTTATATCCTGTTCTTCCTTAGCTTGTGTTATATTTTCTTCTTCCATAGTGCCTTCCCCTGTCCCATTGGCTTCAGTTTCCTCTCCAACTGCTGGTTTTGGGGTATCTACCTGGTCTTGCTGTTCTTCCGATGCAGTTGAGGACAGCTCATCATTAGCACCCACTGTACTGCTCATCTGCGTACTCGATATGGTCAGAGTGGCATCTTGGGAAATGACCTGAGTATCTTCTTGAACATTGCTTTCACCAGAACTAGTTGCCAGGTCTGCAGTTTCAGTAACTGGTTCATCATCCTGTACCTGTGCTGCCTCTGATTTAGCATCTGATTTTTGCTCTACTACTGCCAAACAATACAAAATGGATCACGTATTTGTATCAAACAAAATCTATGGTATTGTTTCAGCAGTGCACTAGTAAGAAATATACAAAACAACAGTTTACTGTGAATCACTTTTTTCTCTGGCATATCTAAATGTACCTCATATACAATTCAGTATGAATATTTTACTCTCTTCAATTTTGTCACATCACATTAAAAATACTTTTAAAACTGAGACAGTTTTTGAATCAATTCAAAGATATTTTTCAGTTAGTCAGTTTTACTTGCAGCTGAATCCATGCAAATGAATTTTGCAACATAATTTTTTTATATTGTATATTATATCTTTTTTGGCACAAGAGTAGTACCATATTATATTGCTTAATATTTGAAACAACCATATTTGTCACATGAACTTTAGAATCTGATATTACAGATCTGACTAAAGTGCAACTATAACTGCTTCATATGGATTAGATAAGACAACCTGTATCTTCAGGCTCTGTTTCAGCTTCTTCATCTGTCTCTGACTCAGGCTGTGCAGCAGTCTCTCCAGTGTCTACTGAGGAATGAAGCTTTTCTGTAAAACACAAACATACTGAGCATCACAGAAGATTGTACTGAAAAATACATTGGAACAAAGATTCTATTGCTCACATTATCTGCCTCCTGCCATACTTGACTTAAATACCAGGAAATAAAGACAGATGACCCCAGGGTAAATAGATATTTTATTCTCTGATGCCCTTTTACTGTGAATAATTAGTGTTCTGAATGTGTAAACAAGTGGAATTTGCTTTTGTAAATATTTTGATAACTTTGTCACCCACAAATATGAACCTGGATTTTATATATATGTATTTCATTACAATTTAAAAGTATATCGAACTCAGGTTAATTTCGCTACTGTAGATCACGTGCTCACAAACCTGATTATGGTTCAGTGGCTCAAGACCAAACTGTTTTACCAGAACTGTTAGACAGCAGGACAAATTTCAACAAAAATTTAAGGCTTTTAACTGCAATTGTTTCTGCCACGGAGGTTATGTTTTCAGATATCTTTGTTTTAACGTATTATTCCAAAAATAATGAATTGGTCTTTCTGAAATTTTTTATATTTCTATATCCTGACCAAAGAAAGAACTCATTACAGTTCGGACAGAATGGCATCATATTTTGCTTGCTTGGCAGCCTGGTGCAGGTTTGTACTCTAGTTAACACTCTACTTTCAAATGATTTATTTCTAGGTTTACAGTAACTTCAAAACATTGTATAAGCCATATAATCAAGCACCATGGGTAGCCATGGATGAAATCTCTACTCTAGATCAGTGGTTCTGTCCTAACATGACCTCCCACTGTCATGCTGACATCCACTCTTCCCTTTGAGGACAGCACTAGGACTGTAACCACAATTCTGTAGTGAAACAAGTATTATTTGGTCACCCTAGCATCGTCAAATATTTGAATATTTGGCACTCTGTTTGTAAAGTCATTTTTTCTTACACAAAACCATATTATTCCTTCGTCATATAATCAGATTACACACATTTTGACATCCATATGAATGGGAGATCAGCTTCATTTCTGCCAGCAACTGATATTTTGGTCTAAACATGAAAGTAGAGGATATTTACACCCCGTGGTGAACCCTACTTTCAAATTTTATCTTATGTACCTGACTGTTGTGCTCCCAAAAAAGATGTCAATTGTTATGATCGCAACGGCTGTTTACCCACATCAGAAAACTTTTCTTATGTATCCAGCAATTGTGTCCCCCAAGGAAAGAATTGTGTTCTTATGTACCCAAAAGCTACTTTCCCAGTATTATAAAGATTGCTTATGTACCTAACCGTCATGTTGTTAATAAAGCAGTATATTTTCTTTCATGATACAGTCTGTCAGTAATTAGTAGTCTTTCAATCCATCTTAGGGTTAGCTGACTGATGACATTTTCAGTCTAATAGGCAATACATGACAACAACAGTGGATTCTCAGACAGTAAAGGGTAAAGCATAACAAAGAAATTGGAAAACTTGAAACTGCTAGAATTTTCAAAATCGATCAATTTTGGTACTTTTACGACGGAAACAATGTTTGACACTGAACCAGTGATCTAAGATAAACTTTGACACTTCAAATGGATCCGTGACCCATGTTTTCCTATAAAGTGTATTCACAGTCCGGATCTACATACAGAGCTTTTTCAGTTCTATGATCCTGTTTACCTTTTTTCGACCTTGGAAGAAATGCTAAAGATTTTATCTGACCATTCAGAGATATCTTCAGCCTATGATTTGCTGTAAGTAGACAGCAGATGCCACACTTTTATCACCACTACTGAGATACAGTTTTATGTTTGGGGTACTTTTGACACTCTGGATGACCTTGATTGGAGAGCATAAAGGTCAAATGTCAGCATGCTTATGGAAGACACATCTGTAAAACTTATCACCCATAAAGGTATTTAACATTCCACAGCTGAAAACCATCCACAATTTGTCAGTTTGACAGCTGTTGTGTACCCAACAGCCCAAAATCTCCTTATGTGCACAGCCGCGATGTAAAGAACCACTCCAAAACATTAAACATAGGGCAATTTGTAACCTCCCCACCCCCTTCCAGCAAAGTTACTTGAAATCATCTTGACATAAGTTTCACTTTTATACAGAAGGCACACAGCTATAAGTTCATTGTACACACAAGAATGTTGCTTGGGACTTTGTTTTGACAGTTAAGGTCCTTGGTGGCATAGTGGCTAGTAAGATTGGCATCTAATTACAGGTTGTCACCTCTGTGTGGACTTGATACCTCACAACTGGGAATGATAAGGACCTGTCCCAATATGATGGTGGCTGTTGAATAGGATGTAAAACCCCAACTTTGACTTTGATTTGATAGATTGAAAAACTGCCTAGATGAAGGTGGTTGTCTGCAAACAAATAGAACAGCGGGTTAGTCCAGAAAATACAAATGCGTAACCATGTTGAAACTGAGATAAATTATCTCAGATGTTTGGGTCACCTAGGAACAGGTACCATAACCAATGTTTTAAAAGAAAGTGTCATTGGTGAAAAAGGTGGCTGTTTAGGAAATAGTGATGTCACCAGGTGATGATGTCATAACTTGTGATATAATCAATGTGATATGGCAGCGTCAATATAGAACTAGAGGATCACTAGCGAAGCAAAGCGATTGTTTTTGCATGGCAAAAACAAAGCGTCCCAAAAGAAAGATGGTGTTGGCTGCTTATAATAGAAAAAAGATCTTGCCTAGATACCCTGTCATAGATCTAAAATTATATCGAAAAAAAAATTGAAAAATTTAAAATGGTTTAGGAGATACAAGCAATTTTAAGTTTTTTGGCAAACATTTGAAAATTTCAAAAGGCTGACATTTTTGAAAAGAGGAAAATTTTTTTGAAAACTGGGCAGAGTATCTTGCTTAGATACCCTGTGGATCGAAACTTTTGCCGAAATCATTTTATACCGCATGATTTAGGAGATACAAGCAATTTTAAGTTTTTCCATTTTTGTCAAAAATTCGAAAATTGAAAATGGCCGCCATTTTTGGAAAGAGAAAAAACTGTTGAGAATTGAGCAGAGTATCTTGTATATATACCCTGTGGGCCAAAAATTTCGCCGAAATCGCTCTATCTCGCACAGTTTAGGATAGATACAAGCAATTTTAAGTTTTACCATTTTCGTCAAAAATTTGAAAATTCAGCCACTTTTGGAAAGAGGAAAAATTTTTTGAGAATTGAGCAGAGTATCTTTCATATATACCCTATGGGCCAAAAATTTCGCTGAAATCGCTCTATCTCGCACGGTTTAGAAGTTATTAAGGGATTTGTATTTTCCTCGTTAATAAAAATTTTAATGCTTAATTAATTAGCCATTTTTACTGGAAGTCTACCAAAATCTAATCATTTGCAGATCTTTATACCATGCATCCATAAATCAAATTTCAGGCGAATATTTTCAACGCTTCTTAAGTTATCATCCGGACAAGCAAAATCCTGTTTTTGGTCATGTGACTTCTCTGATTGGTTGAAATGTCATGGCACCAAATTCAGAAAATTTTCCCAGGGCTACTAAATATATGTGCCAAGTTTGAAGAAATTCCATCCACTAGGAAAGACGCTATAGGTAGGCAGACTTGCGGAGCCGGCAGACCCTTCCGCGAGAATTCCTCCCATATGCAAACAAGCGTCCCTCACAGGACGCTTAATAAAATAGCATCAGAGATGCCCGTACCCCACAGCCTGGGAAAATAGTTTTCAACACCATGAGATATAGAAGTAGTGAAACAGTACACAGATTGGGATACTTTCAGAGCAGTGTCAGTGTCCAAATAATGTTTAAGTAGAGAAAATAACATCTAAGAGAAAGAAATTGCATGTAAAGATTAAGTATTCAAACAAGACAATTCAGTAAACTAAAAATAGCATCAGAGATGCCCTCACCCCACAGCCTGGGGAAATATCTTTCAACACCATGAGATGTAGAAGTAGTATAACAGTACAAAGTTCAAGATACTTTCAGAGCAGTGCAAGTTATATTAAGGTCCAAATAATGCTTAAGTAGAGAAAATAATATCTAATATCTAAGGAAAAGAGATGTATATAAAGATGAAGTATTAAAACAAGACAATTCAATAATAAAATGACAGCATTTATCAGTAAACCCAAAATGGCCGAATTATGGTTTGGATGTTTTGAATATTACCCATACATACAGAAGTGGCAATACATTCAATGAATGCTTATGTGTGGTGTTGGAAAAAAGCCTGTGGCTCACTTGATGAAATTCCATCTGTTACAATGGGAACTTGCAAAAGGAAATTCTTAATGAATTCTAATATGACTTTAACAGTGCTTAATCTGCATCAACAGATCAACAGGTGCAACAAGATTTTAAAGGTCAATACAGCAAGGTCAAAGATCAATCAGTGTTACACCATGACGTGGCACACCTAAAACCCTCAACCAATGTCCCTACCAAGTATAAACTTCCTACACCTTACAGTCTCTGAGATATAACCTGGACAAGATTTTATAGGTCAAGGTCGCTACAGCAAGGTCAAAGGTCAAAGTTGGGGTTTTACGTCCCGTTCAACAGCCAGCTACAGCAAGGTCAAAGGTCAAATCAAGATTACATGACGTAGCACACCTACACCCCCTAACCAATGTCCCTACCAAGTATCAACTTCCTACACCTTACAGTTGCTGAGATATAGCCTGGACAAGGTTTTATAGGTCAAGGTCACTACAGCAAGGTCAAAGGTCAAATCAAGGTAACACTATGATGTTGCACATCTACACCCCCTAACCAATGTCCCTACCAAGTATCAACTTCCTACACCTTACGGTTTCCAAGATATAGCCTGGACAAGATTTTAAAGGTCAAGGTCAATACAGCAAGGTCAAAGGCCAAATCAAGAGCATGACGTTGCACACCTACACCCCCTAACCAATGTCCCTACCAAGTATCAACTTCCTACACCTTACAGTTGCTGAGATATAGCCCGGACAAGGTTTTATAGGTCAAGGTCACTACGGCAAGGTCAAATCAAGGTCAGACCATGATGTTGCACACCTACAACTCCTAACCAATGTTCCTACCAAGTATCAACTTCCTACACCTTATGGTTTTCGAGATATAGCCCGGACAAGATTTTATAGGTCAAGGTCACTACAGCAAGGTCAAAGGTCAAATCAAGGTCAGACCATGACGTTGCACACCTACACCCCCTACCCAATGTCCCTACCAAGTATCAACTTCCTACACCTTACGGTTTCTGAGATATAGCCCGGACAAAATTTTCAAGGTCATTACGGCAAGGTCAAAGGTCAAATCAAGGTCAGACCATGACGTTGCACACATACAACCCCCAACTAATGTCCCTGCCAAGTATCAACTTCCTACACCTTATGGTTGCCGAGATATAGCCCGGACAAGATTTTCAAACTCAAGGCCACTACGGCAAGGTCAAATCAAGGTCAGACCATGACGTTGCACACCTACAACTCCCAACCAATGTCCCTGCCACGTATGAACTTCCTACACCTTACGGTTTCTGAGATACAGCCCGGACAAACTATTTCCCGCCACCCGCCCACTCATCCGGACACCATGGGTGAAAACAATACCCCGACAGCCCTTAAGGGCTGTGGGGTAAAAATTATGAAGCTTTAAGACTTCTCCCATTTTGATTTTCATTTGTATGGTCGAATTATGGTTTGGATGTTTTGAATATTACCCATACATACAGATGCAGCAATACATGCTTTTATGCGGAATTGGGCCAAAACCTGTGGCTCACTTGATGCAATATCATCTGTTACAATGGGAAGTTGCAAAAGTAAAACAGTTAATGACTTCTAATATGACTTTAACAGTGCTTAATCTACACCAAAAGACACCCAAACGTGCAACAACCAAGATTCAAGTAAAAAGACATGAGAGATATAAGAGAGATAAATAGTATCAGATATCCTCGTAGAGACATAAAATAGCATCAGATATGCAAGATCAAAGGTCAAATCCAGGTCACACCATGACGTTGCAGACATATAACCCTTGACAAATGTCCCTACCAAACATCAACTTCCTACATATTATGGTTTCCAAAATATATCCCAGACAAGGCATTATAGGTCAAGGTCACTACAGCAAGGTCAAAGGTCAAATCAAGGTCACATCATGACGTTTTACATCTACACACATTAGTCAATGTCCCTACTCAGTATCAACTTCCTACACTTTACGGTTTCCGAGATATACCCCGGACAAGATTTTATAGGTCAAGGTCACTACGGCAAGGTCAAAGGTCAAATCAAGGTCAGACCATGACACTGCACACCTACACCTCCTAACCAATGTCCCTACCAAGTATCAACTTCCTACACCTTACAGTTTCTGAGACACAGCCCAGACAAACTTTTTCCCGCCGCCCATCTGGACACCATGGGTGAAAACAATACCCCGACAGCCCTTAAGGCCTGTGGGGTAAAAATTGCACCTGAGTGAGTTTGTGAATATATGCTAAAGAGACCCATATAGAAGTAGATCAGAACTTAATCCAGGAAATACTGAGTTCACTATATATGGATCTCAGGTGAAATGTGAAAAGCTTGGTAAATTCTTTCCAGTCAACGTACTTGGAAATTCCCTCTTTCCTGCTGAGGTGGAACCTTGGCATGTAATTTGACTTTGACTTCTCTTTTTTGAGGCATATTCAGAGCACCTGTAAGACTTGGCTTTGTTCAAATCAGGGATCTAAAGCAACACAGATGGTATCTCACAGAAAATGCTACTCTTATGGTTGCAAACACCTTGGTTGGTAGCTATTTTGACTACTGTAATTCCTTGTTGGATTCCCTCTGTCCTGGATCTTCCCAAGCTACAATGTATCCAGAACAGTGTTGCTAGAATCAGTACCAATACCAACAAGTACTCCCATATCACTCTGGTAAGAAAGACTCTCCATTGGTTGCCTGGTGAACATCACTCAGTGTTTAAGACTGCCTTACTAGTATACAAGGTCCCCTACTTTTCATCAGTTTGTAAGTCAACTAAGCATTTTGGCCTCAGCTTTGCATAGGATGTAAAATTTTTTGGGGGTGATCAGCTTGATTAATATATACATCCATTTCTTTCTCCTTGTTCAGAAAGAAGTTGAAAGCTTATCTCTTTGCATAAGTTTACCCACCTTACTTTTCAGTTTCTCCCAGTATTGTTTCTGTGGCGCTGACCCCCGCTATGTCTCTGGTTAATTGATTAGGCCTCTCTCCTTTTCTATATGACCAACACAAGAGTCTGTCTTTAAGATATTAAGCGCTATAAAAGTACAATTAGAATCATTGCCAGATTGATTTGAAATTCACATCGGACCAAGATTTTGATGTGAGGGAAGTGTTGGTCAAATTTGGCTGATCTATAATGGGTACTTTCAGAAAAAATCTGGTGAAAAGGAAGTACAAGAAAAATGTTTTTTATCATATTACCTTTATAAAGGTCAAAGATAAAATTGATAGAGTAAGGAATCTAAAATTCGCCAGGAATGTAAAATTCGCCACCTCTAAAAACCTTTATTAATTCTATGAAGAAAATTGAAAATTTTAATTACTTAAATGTAGCTTTTATAAGCTACAAGCTTACCATGTGGGACTTAATGCTGTTCTCGGTTTGCCACACCCGGGGCCAACGTCTTAGAAAAAAAGATCGTTCTTGTTAGCCACCGGATATACTGGTAGTTGTCGTCACGTGATAACTTCTGACCAATTGCCCTACTTTCTCATTGAAATTTTTTAAACCTACCCCTCAGCTGTAAACAGCGGGGAGGCAGGGTGGGACTCTCCTAAGTCCCACATGGTAAGCTTGTAGCTTATAAAAGCTACATTTAAGTAATTAAAATTTTCAATTTTATTACGCTACAATAGCTTACCATGTGGGACTTAATGCTGAATTCAACCGCCCGGTGGCGGGATTACAGCTGAGACTGGAAGATATGTGATTTTTTTTTCTAAGATTTGAATTAATATGTATAGAATAGTGCCAGAAATACCAGTCTGAGTCCCATTTACAGTGCCCCGATCCCGAAGACCAGGCCTGTAACGAGCCAAAAACCTAAGTAAAATGAGAGACAGTGCTAAAAACTGTCTAGATGTTTGATTGTAGGACGGAAGTGGAGCAGTGCTCACTTCGAGGTCTAAGGGTCCCTAAGGGACCTTCACATGTGACTGACCAACCCAGTGGTTGGGTATCTCATAAATTTTTTAACCCTGAATATGAGATTAATGACAACTAAATAAGTCCTTAATAGAAATTACTTGATAACTAAAGAATAAAATGACCTTACCCGTAACATCTTGAAGGTAAAGGAATACCTAGATCCTGGGAAAGACTCCTGAAGACTTGGTGGTAGCGGATGTGCCCCCCCCCCCCCCTTTTTTTCTTTCCGAGGACAACTGGTCTGAGGGGAAGCATCTAGGACTTGTTGTGCCGCCACCACGGGTCCCAGATACATATTGTTGTCGGTGTCCGACCAAGTAAGGTCTTTTAGGTAAAAATTTGTAAATGTGTTGTGAGCTTTCCAGTGACAGGCTTGCATGATTTGGTCCACCGATACCCCACCGTAAAAGGCCTTAGAGGCCGCGAAGGCCCGGATGTCATGCGCTTTGACTTGGACCAAGTCCAAGGCTTGTTGATTTGCTTGTTTGTAACAAAGTAGGATGGTTTGTTTCAACAATGAAGAGAGAGTAGCGGGTCTGATGTCTGAGGCATGTCCTTTCTTAAAGGAGATGAAAAGGAGAGAACGAGACCCTCTCAGGTCTTTTGTTCAGTCCAAATAAAACCTCAGGGCCCGCACGGGACACAGGGTCCTGTCTTCTTTAAACTGTCTATCTACAATGGTAGTCAAAGCAGGGATAGTCACTGGTGACACACTTTGAGAACCTTCTCTTGCTAGTTGGTTTTTGGCTATGAAATCAGAAGAAGGGAACAAGGCAACCTTTTCCCATTGGCCTAGATTAGATACTTTGTTTGCGACCCAGGCATGGATTTCGCTGCAGCGCTTGCCGGAGGCCAAGGCTAGCAAGAAAGCAGTTTTGTTTGTTTATTTATTTGGGGTTTTACGTCGCTTTCAACACAAAAGCAGTTTTGAGAGTAAGATGTTTGAGGTCTGTGTCTTTCATGGGCTCAAATGGTGCTTTGGTGAGCTCGTTAAGGACAACAGAAAGGTTCCACTTGGGCAAATTTCTGGAACTTTTGGGACGATCCCTGTGAAAACTGGAGAGTAACCTATGAAGGTCTGCATTGTGTGCAATATGTTGGGCCGTTGGGCCCAAAGTGTCAACGATTGCAGTCCTGTAACCATCAATGGTCGAGGGGCGACTGTTTAGGTCTTGGTACAGGTACATGAAAAAATCTGAGATTTGTTTCACAGATGGAGTGGAGAAATCCACCGAATTTTCTCTGCACCATTTTTCAAATAGGGCCCACTTTGACTTGTAGATGGTCCTTGTTGATGACCGCTGAGGGGCAGCAATTCTCTCTGCCACCTCCACAGAGAAGCCTTGTTTTTGGAGTTGTCCGCTCCTAGACACCAGGCGTGGAGGTTCAGGTGCTGGGGGTTGTTGTGGAACACAAACTTGTGGGACTGCTTGAGTAGGGTCGTTGACACTGGGAGTTGTAGTGGGATCTCTGTTGAGAGCTGCACTAGGTCCCAAAACCAGGGCATCCCTGGCCAGCCTGGGGCTATTACGATGATCAGGCAATGACATTGCCTGATCTTTTGGATCACTTTGTGAAGGAGGGCCGTAGGAGGGTATGCATAGGCCGTGAGGTTGGTCCAGTTTATGTTTAGAGCATCTATGTCCCAGGCCCTTGGGTCTGGGATAGGAGACACGTACAGTGGGAGTTTGTGGTTCAGGTGAGTGGCAAATAAGTCTACATGAGGTGTGAACCACTTCTGGCAGATCTGTTTGAACACCTGTGGGTGCAGAGACTATTCTGTTGACTGCACTTGGTTGGACCTGGACAGTAGGTCGGCCATCACATTCAGGCACCCTGGAATGTGCCTGGCTTTCAATGTTATGTGGTAGTGATGGCACCAGGTCATGATCTTCCACAGGAGAGCGCACATCTCTGCTGAGTGTGTTCCTCCTTGTTTATCGCAACTAACACTGTTTGATTCTGGCACTGGTCCTTGAAGTCTCGAAGGGCCAGGGAGACCGCCATCAATTCTAGGACATTTATGTGTAGCCTTTTTTCCCGATCTGTCCACAGACCCTTTGTAGAATTTTGGTCTAAGTGAGCGCCCCAACCTTCGTTTGAGGCGTCGGTAAAGAGTTGGATACTGTGGTCTTTGGGATGAAGGTCTGCACCTTTCATCACGTTGGAGGGATTTTGCCACCAATCTAGGTAGGCTGCAATGGCTTCTGTCCAGGGAAGGGGGTTGTCCAGCGACTGAGGATATCTCCAGTGCTCCTTGAGATGAAACTGAAAGGGCCTCATGTGAAGGCGTCCCTCCGGGACCATTTTCTCCGTTGAGGCTAGCAACCCAATTAGAGACATCAAACATCTTGCAGTCAAAACACGTTTTGACTTGAGTCGTAGGATCAAATCCTGAAGTGTGAGCCATCTCTCTTGAGTAGGTTTTACAAGGGCTGAATCTAGGTGGTATTCGTAGCCCACGAACGAAAACACCTGAGTAGGTTTCAGTTCTGATTTTTCCTGATTTATTATCCACCCCAAGGACTGAGTTAGGTCTACCATTGCCTGTGTGTTCACTTGGGCTTCCTCCTGAGACTGGGACCTGATCAGCCAGTCATCCAGGTATTGGTGAATTCTGAGTCCTCTTGAGAGGGCCATTAGTTTCACTTCCTTTACGATCATTGTAAAGACCTGGGGGGCTGTGGCCAGCCCGAACGGGAGGGAGGTGAACTGGAACACCTGAGCCTTGTAGCAAAACCTTAGGTATTTCCTTGAGTTTGGGTGGATGGGGATGTGCAGGTAAGCGTCCGACAGATCTATCGACGATACCCACTCCCCTGGAATCAGGGAGGTCCTGATGGACTCTGGAGTTTCCATTTTGAACTATTCTACATGTAGAAAAGTGTTGAGCCTGCTTAAGTCTATGACTGGCCTCCACCTTTGGTGAGGCTTGGGTACTAGGAACAGGCGACTGTAAAACCCGAGAGATTTTACATTTTCCACCCTTTCGATAGCGTTCTTTGACAGGAGAGACTGGATACAAGTGGCCAAGGCTTGGTCTTTTTGTTGGGCCTTGTACTCTGATAGAATCAGAGGAAATCTGATCAAGTTTGGCTTTGAATGGAATGGCAGAACGTAGCCATTGGTGATAATGTTTAACACGTTTTGAGAACATTTGTTTGTTAGCCAGTCTCTCCTGAAAGAACGGAGGCAACCTCCTACTGGTGGACTGAGTGAGGCTTTGGAGGAGTCATTGGGAAGGGGGGTTTCCACGCCCCCTTCCCCTACTGTGGGGTCGAAAACGACCCCTGGAGCCTCTGAAGTTGGGTTTTCCTCTTCCCGAGGGAAAGGATTGGTTACTGCTTTGAGAGGTATTGCCCCCATAGGGGCGTTTTCTATAGGAGCCTCTTTTCTTGTGGGGACCACGAAAGGGCTTATTCTGGTAGGGTGCGAAACCCTGAGAATCTTTTGAGGTGCCTTTTTTGAGAAGAAAGTCCTCACCTTCCTTCACTAGTTGAGACTCGAACAAGGAAGAGCCCCAAAAGGACGAGTTCCCGAGTTCTTGACGTCTCGTTTCTCCTAACTGTGGATGTAATAGAGTCATCTCGGCTTCGCGCCTAAGCAAGCCGGTATTAGCCATAGAGAATAACTCCCTCTGGAGAATATGGGCTAGGGATTTGCTGAGAGACAGGTGAGGGCCCTGTGTTGGACAAGTACTGTCTTGTTCCAAAAATCTAAGTAGTCAGCTACTTCCTCATATCCACGCTTTGCTGCTTTGTCAGGATTGGCACCTTTCTGAATCTGAGATTTTATCTTCTTGACAGTTGACTTAATGCTATGTTGGCATTTTTCCAATGAAGCATTGCAAGAAGAGGAGGTTTTGGCAAATGCAGCGGTGAAGTTGAGGGTTGAGATATTTTGTCTAGCCTGAAGTTCCAGCTCCTTGAGAACTGGCAGGGGAACTCTGGCTACTGGGGCCCCAGGAGGTCTAGGAGTAATACAGATCTTAGCAAAGTCTGTATTCAACTCCTGAATTTTATCCTGAAAAGTGGGCTGTCCCACCTTGTACCACTTTGAAGTGGAAGGAGGAGGCTTGACATATTTGCCCTCAGATAAATTGGCAGCCTTAAAGTCATGTTGGAATTTATCAAAGGCATCCTTGATAACTGAGCTAAGTGGAAGGATAGAGGAAGGACCTCTAGGTCTGAGCTCTTGACGGCCTTTTTCATCATCCAGACCTAATACCGAAGTTGACGACCTGGGCATAGATTCCCTGGGGTCAGGGAGAGAGAGAATACGCCTGAAGGTGTCTACTTCTTCAGAGTATTGTGAGGGCATGTCAGACAAAGCTACTTCCCTATAATAAGGGGGGTCTGGATCATGTGGGAGGTCTTGATCAGAAGCTGCTCCTGAGGGCTGAGCCCTAGAGGGCTTAGAAGACCTGTGTCTGGCTACAGGGGACTGATCTTCCTCTGAAGAGAATGACACATATCTAGATCTTGATTTATGTTTGCTCTTGTCAGAGTGTTTTTTAGATCTAGAAGAAGGGATCCGAGGTTGATCGGAATCCTCATGTAGTTGGTCCGAGGCAGAGCTCGGGTCAACTGGCTGCCTATGGCTTTGCTTTTTGTGAGAGTACGAGACCTCTTCGGGGTGACCTACAGAGGGGGCAACGTACTGTTCCGAGGAATCTTGGGTGGATACTAGCCGAGGAGGGAGTGCTGGACCGTAGTCCACATCCATCGCCTCGCTTGGAAGGTTAGTACCAGATCTCGGAGGGGGTAAATCCAGATGGGCAGCATTGTTACTGGACGAGCCAGGTTTGGAAGCAGGAAGCGAGGATTCTACCTCGACTTTCTTTTGTGTAGCCAACTCCTCTCGGAGTGACTGAAACGCTTCCAACATGGATGCCTGGAAGGAACCCATTTGCTGCTGTATGTGTATATTTAAGGAATCACCCAGGGATTTCTCGAGATTTTTCTGGATTTTATTTTGCAAAGCATTACCTGGGGTGGGTGGAACAGCCTTGGCTGGGGTTTTTAAAGACAGGGAACTGAAGGCGAGAGGTTGAGGATGGGGGGATGAGGTGAAAAGATTATCAGCAGCACTCTCGAGGTCTGCATTTGATCCAGTGAAGGAATCCTCGTCGCCTTCACCCAAAAGATCTAGTTCATCATCTTTGGAACTAGTTGCCGCTTTTTGCTTTTTTAAATAACGTTTCCTGTTCTGGATTTTTTGTAACTGTTCATCTGAAAAAGACATACAGATTTGACAGGGGTTTTCAAAGGCGACACAGGGGTCGTCTCCCTTGCCAGCCTCCCTACAGGTAGAGCAGTAGTTGTGTAAATCAAAACTGAAGCAAAAGTGGTGGCATTTCTGAGCTCTCGGTTTGTCTTTATTTGCTTGGTGGATCGACATTTTATACGCAATAAAAAGACATACAATATAATTGCCTGTACCGAGGAAAACTCAAAACACGCGAAATCAAAGAAATACTTATCCTGTGAAAATTAAAATTTTACAGAATGATCTATGATATATATATCAAGAAATATGCAAATATGAGCCTCCAACAATAAGTAAAAGCTGAGAAATAAATGAAAATGTCTGTATATTTACAAACTGCTACCAGTCAATCGTGGCCAACGAGAAAGTAGGACGATTGGTCAGAAGTTATCACGTGACGACAACTACCAGTATATCCGGTGGCTAACAAGAACAATCTTTTTTTCTAAGACGTTGGCCCCGGGTGTGGCAACCCGAGAACAGCATTAAGTCCCACATGGTAAGCTATTGTAGCGTAATAAAATGATGTTTTGTCTTAAACTTGGTATTTTTTGGTTCAAAAAGCCTTAATATACTATACATTCAACAAATCTCACCTCAATTCATTTAACTTATTAGTGATTCCACATGTGGCAAATTTCAGATATGTGGCGAATTTTAGATTCCTTACTCTACCTGTCAAAAAGATGAGAACTGCCAAAAATCATTTTGATAGGCCTTATATTAAGTGAGACATTCAACTTAGAAAACACTGTAGTGGCTGTCTGAAAACACGCAGTGGAAACAATAATCATGCACTTTCAACTCAAGGGATGCTTAATCATAATTAAACCTTGCAGCCTTTGGTATATCCGTCTAGCCACAGGGAGATCCAGTGTAGAGTGCAGAATCTCTATTTTCTAAATATTTCAATGTGAACTCATTTAAACTCTCATCACTTCAGATTTCCCCATTGTTTACCACCAAATTACCTTTTCTAGTTTTATGAAACGTCTACAATCTGAACCTTAGTTTCTGGGTAAGGTCTGTTTAACAGAGTACATACTTCATCTTAAACTCCACACTCACACTACATGCCCTGTGACAGTATGTGTTTGGTAAAGTATGTTACAGCTTAATAGGCTAGAGTTAATTAAAGTCTGCACAAACTGTTATGTTTTATAGTGGACACTGATGTAGCATTGGCATTTATATTCAACATACACGTTCCTGTGACCTTTTTTATACAAAATCTCTGTAATCTCTCTATTGGCTAAATTTCTGTATTCTACCAAGTAGGGGTAATCACTGACCAAGACCTATTTCTTACAGAACAAGTAAATGCCATATGCAGATCCTGTTCTGGTCACCTAAGGTCCATCATTTAAATAAGACCTTACCTGACTAAGTCATGCTGCACACATAATAGTACGGTCAGTCCTATCTTCCAAACTGGACTATTGTAACTCTCTCCTAGCTCCTAACCCCTTGGGTTCTATCAGATCATCAGTATGCCTGTATCTTGTCATTGCCAGATTCAAACCAGTGACCACTGGTATGTGAACCAATCCATCATTTGCAATACTAGAGAAACACTGAAGTCCCCTAATTTAAAACAACTAAAATTAACTCTTCATAAAAGCTACTGATGTATTCTTTTCCCTACCCTAAACTTGCACAACTGAGAACAATTTGTTTGTGCCAAACTATGAAACCAAGTTGTGAAGGTATTCTGATCAGACCAGCGTCAACCTCCAAAAATCTCTGTGAGAAAATACCCGTATGTTAGGAACAGAAAGTTTCAACTTGTAGGATACCCAAACATGAAATAACAAGCAAGGCAGTTTTTATTGTTATCAACACAAAACACAAAAATAGAATCAAGTAACAAATTAGTAACATCTGAACAATGTCAACTCGTACAATAGGTATCGGTCTTTCCAGTATGTAGGAACCAGCAGATTACCCAATAATATATATACATAAAAGGAATTGAAATAGATTATGGCTGTCAATAAAATGTTTATGTGAATATTTTGTATGTCAAACACTTCATAAAATGTGTGTTACAATAGTACAGTGTAAAGATGGAACACTGAACACTATTCTGCCACCTAGGGACCGCGGTGGTGAAATGGTAAGACACTCACCTCCCACCTCTAAGATCAGAGTTGGAATCCCGCCCTGACTGGAAGTATGAGGTCAGGTCAGTATGGCACCATACTAGCAGAGTAAGACCAGGGTCGGATCATGTAAGGACAGCACAATAGAACAGATAATTATGATTTGATCCGATATGCTTTCAAAAGGGACGCAAACAGCACCTGTATTAGGGTAATGTTGAATACGATAGTCATTCAAAAAAGAATTCAAAATGATATGAATATAGTCAATATTAAACCAGCTTTGTATATCAGTAACAAATCTTGAATATGTTATAGTCAAAGGTCAAACTTGTGGTTTTAAAATCCATTTCAATAGCTAAGGTCACATCACTGAAGGTTATACCAGTAAAGGTCATATCAATGAAAGTAATATCAGTTAAGGTCATTTCAGTGAAGGTCATTTCAGTAAAGGTCATATCAGTGAAGGTCATAACAGTGAAACCCGTGTATTGGCACAAAATGGATTTAAACCCATAACCTCAGGAGGTGACAATCACATGATCAAACACCAAACTAGTTCTAAATACTGAGCTTCTTTCAAATGAAGCTAAAAACAGCAGATAACTTTTAACACTAACAAACCCAGATTGTCTGAACTGGGCACACTATCAGCTGCCTTAATAAATGTCAATAAAAATGATAAAAATAGGACTATCACTACAAAAAATATAGTTATATTATCAACCATAAAAACAGAAGGTTCCATAAAAAATATGGAAAAGTTTCACTAAATCACTGATATGTGAATGTATCACTATTTCCATTTGTTCATCAATAAATATCCATAACAAAGCTAAAAGAAGCAATTAATTTCAGTACTATTAACTTCTGATGGGCACAAAACAAAACTAGAGATCTAAACACCACAAAATAATCAATCTACATAACAAACTGATAGAATGCAACAGTAAAATGCAGAGCTACTCACAAAATTAAGTTAATCACTATAGAACATAAAATTTATAAAATATCTAACAGTATTAAAATATCAAATTAGACTGAACAGCAAAGCACTTTTAAATCACTGGAAATGTTAACTGCAAGAAAAGGAAGCACATTGAAGTATTATTTCTTGCTAAATGTGTAGCATTAAGTCAATACTTTAACTTCGCAGTCTATTGCACCACACACTGTTGAAGTTGTGGGTTACAGTACCAGTCCTGACCTTAAATATATGTTAAAACTAATGCCCAATTTTAAATCAACCCACAGTACATAGTTGGAAAAACAAAAACAAACAAAATCAATGAAGCATTATTGTTCAAAGTACTGAATTACAAAGACACCATTTGTATAAGCATCAAATGTACCACTGTATTGCAAAGACACTACTTTTGTATAAGCACCAATGTACAGGTCTAAATACACTGAATTACAAACACACTACTTCTGCATAAGCACCATGTGTTCCACAGAATTGGTGAACACCGACTCTCTGATAAGCACCAAATGTAACAATGAACTGCAAACCCACTACAGTAACTCCGGCTGTCTCAGTATCGTATGTCAATATGCAACAAACTACAGGAAATATCCATAAAAGTAAATAACTAAAGCACATGTGGTGCTAAAATACATCCAAATTCAATAAAATATGACATATTGATGGCCAACTTTCTGGTAGATAGACTTTGCAACAGAAATACACGAGATATTGTGACAACCTGTGTACTTTTATGCAAGCACCAATAAAAACACGTATCTATCAAAATATAAACACAAAATAAAATATATTAAATATTTAACCTCTATAAATATTTCTCACAACATCTCAGGACACTTCCTATACATGTTTATATGCTGTTTATACTTCAGTACTGCTCTCTGATAGTCAATAAGGGTCCTTACTGTTTTCACTGTTACAAAGGTGTCACACCAAAATCGTTCACCATAATATACATTCAACTCCAAATGTGAAAATAAGATCATTAAATGTCAGAGCTGTTTGTGATTTCATCACTTATAATTCCCCACTGTGATTCTTTTCACAAACAATATGCTGGCTAGCTGGGTTGTTTGGTAGGTTCTTGAAAAAAGAGTTTTTTTGTGGGATGATGTCATCTTTCATATAAATGTCGACACCTTCAACACTGGTTTGCTTTACAGGTATTTGACTTTCATTGATTCCACACACATACACAGTGCACTGTCTAACCAGAAATGAACTTTTAACACCTTGTCATTTCTTACTTGATTTCTTGTTACTTTTTTCATCCATGACTGCAGGTGTGACATCTTCTAAACTCACCTCCGCAACCACAATGTCTGTTTTGTCCCCTTTCTTCTCTTTATTCTGGTTTTCTTTAACACTCAGGTTCATATTCACATCTGACTTGCTTTCAACTTCCTTCTTACAGTCTTTTACTTCCATCTTTCCAGAATTCGAAGCCACTTTGTCATCCTTAGCATCTACCATTTCTACCTTACCACTCTCATCTTTTCCTTTATCTTTTACTTTTTGAGACTTTTTCCCACTCTTTTCTTCCAATTCCTTGCCATAGTCCACATTTCCTCTGTCTCCAGTGATGTGAGCCTGTACTTCTGTCACTGGCTCTTCTTTTCCTTTCTTTTTCTCTTCACAATCTTGATGATCCGCCATTTTTTCTAATTCTGCAGCATAATGTATGTTTCCTTTGTCTCCTGTCATACTCGCTTCACTGTGAGTCACTTTAGTCTCATCAGCTTTCCCTTTTGCAGTCACGGGAATTGCCGTCTTTGAGACTGGTGCACTCTCTGCCTGTATGATCTGTTGTTCATTTTCTGTCTTAGTATCGGTGACCTCTTTTGATGAAGCCTCTAATTCTTTGGTATAATGTACATTGCCTTTGTCACCTGTTACCCTTGACTCAGTACTGGTTACTTCTGGTTCAACACCTTTTCCCTTTCCAGTGGCAGGAACTGCCGTCTTTGAGACTGGTGCACTCTCTGCTTGTATGATCTGTTGTTCACTTTCTGTCTTAGTATCGGTGACCTCTTTGGATAAAACTTCTAATTCTTTGGTATAATGTACATTGCCTTTGTCACCTGTTACCCTTGCTTCAGTACTGGTTACTTCTGGTTCAACAACTTTTCCCTTTCCAGTGACAGGAACTGCGGTCTTTGAGACTGGTGCACTCTCTGCTTGTATGATATCTTGTTCATTTTCTGTCTTAGTATCGGTGACCTCTTTGGATAAAACTTCTAATTCTTTGGTATAATGTACATTGCCTTTGTCACCTGTTACCCTTGCTTCAGTACTGGTTACTTCTGTTTCAACAACTTTTCCCTTTCCAGTGGCAGGAACTGATGACTTTGCCATTGGTATACTATCCGCCTGTATGACATCTTGTTCACCCTGTGTCACTGTATCCTTGACATGTTTGGATAAAGCCTCTAACTCCTGAGCGTAATGTACATTTCCTTTATCCCCTGTCACACTTGCTTCACTCTGAATTGTCTCAGGCTCTGATGCTTTCCCCCTTGCAGTTACTGGAGCTGTCTGTTTTGAAAGTGGTGCACTCTCAGCTTGTGTGACCTCTTGTTTATTTTCGGTCTTAGTATCGGTAAATATTTTGGGAGAATCCTCCAAGTCTTTAGCATAATGTACATTACCTTTATCTCCCGTGATCTTGGCTTCAGTTGCAACAACTTCTGGTTGAACCATATTTCCTTTACCAGTGACTGCTACCGATGTCTTTGCTATTGTCTCAGCTTGTATGATCTCTTGTTTATTTTGTGTCTTAGTGTCACTGTCTTCTTTGGAAAAAGCCTCTAACTCTTCAGCATAATGTACATTTCCTTTATCCCCCGTCACCCTGGCTTCAGTCTTTGTTAAGTCAGGTTCAGACAATTTTCCCTTGCCAGTCTGACGTACAGATGCATTAATCGCAGAGACATCCTTCACTAGTCTTATCTCTTCTTTTCTGTCCTTGTCTGGTGTGTTTATGCCCTTAACCTCCTCAGACAATTCCTGTAGCGCCTCTGCATCGTCTACATTTCCCTTGTCTCCAGTGACATTTGCATGTGCCTTGGTAATGTCACTTTCAGCTTGAGTTTTACCTTTCTCAGATGCTTTCCTATCACCAACATCTTTCTGTGCCAGAATTGAAGCCTTTGTACTTGATGTGCTTTCAACCTTTATCACTTCCAACATGTCTTGGCCTTGACCTGATGCCTCCAAATCCTTTGCATAATGTACATTCCCCTTGTCACCAGTCACACTTGCATGTGTTGGTTTGAGAACTGTATCAGCTTTATCAGATTCTGGCTTCACATCTGGAGCCTTTGTTCCTGTCATTATCGCTGATGTCTTGGTAACTTCTATGCTTTCAGACTTTATCTCTTCTCCTTTCTGCAATATTCCACTCTTTTCTGCATTTGAATCTGTTCTCATTGCTTCCAGTTCTTTAGCATAGTGTACATTGCCTTTATCTCCGCAGACAGCCGTATGTATAGCATGTACAACTGGATCACTTGCAGGCTTAATATCGTCTGATGTCTTTGTGGTTGTTCCTGGTTTTGCTGCTTGAACATTCAATACACATTCAGCCTTCACCTGCTCATTGTGCACAGTCAAATCCTCCAACTGCTCAGCGTAGTCCACATTTCCTTTATCTCCACACACACTAGTATGCTCTGCTTTTATCTCAGTTTCATTTGTCTTTTTCAAGTTTTTCACATCTTCCTTGGCATCTGCCTTAGGACCTTTTGTTCCTGCTGCAGCACTAGCCATAGGGACAGCTTCTGCCTTAATTTCTTCTCCCTGCTTCTTTGGATCTGACATCTCTTCTGACAAAACCTTTAGCTCCTTGGCGTAGTCAATATTGCCCCTGTCACCAGTCACAGATGCCTGTTCTGCTTTAATCAATGCTTTTTTCTTTTGTTCAACTGACTCTGAAGTATTTTTATCATCCTTCCCTTTCACCCCGGATGTTACTCCAGCCACTGTTTCCACCTTTATCTTATCTTGTTCTTCATCCATTTTCCCTGACAAAGCCTCAAGCTCTTTGGCATAAGGTACATTACCTTTGTCCCCTGTCACAAAGGCTTTTCCTGCATCAATAACCGGCTCTTCTTTGTCCTGTTTGCTGCTTTTCTCATCCTTACTTTGCTGTCCTATTGGTGAAGCTGATGCTTTCATGCTTGTCACACTCTCTACCTTAATTTCTTCCTGGCTTTGTTGTTCTGACCTTTCATCTTTTTCCAAACTCACTGCAAAAGTTTCTAGTTGCTTTGCATAATCAACATTCCCTTTGTCCCCAGTTATTGCAGCCTGCTTCTCCATAATCTTCAAATCTCCTTGGGTTTCTTCTTTACCTTTTGACTCTTTTCTGATGTCTTTTTCCTTTGTTCCAGGCACTCCAGATTCCACAGTAGTGACACTTTGGGCCTGAATTTCACCTTCTGTTGACAGTCTTTCAAGGTCTTGGGCATAATGTACATTTCCTTTGTCCCCACAGATGGCAGAATGTTCATATTTTATCACAGGTTCAGATGCTTTACCAGTTTCCTTTGAAATTCCCTTTCCATTACCTTCAGGTAATGATGCAGACGTCTCCATCACTGAAACCCTCTGAACCTGAATTTCTTGTTGTCTATCTGAGCTTGGTTTATTTTCACTAGAAATCAGAGCTTCCAATTCCTCAGCATAATGGATGTTCCCTTTATCCCCAGTGATTGCTGCTGCTTCCGTCTTGATAACAGTTTCTTTCTCATCCACTTTCTTTGACTCTTGAGTTAATTTTGGTGCTTCAGCTTTGGTGAGTGGCACATTGTCAACTTTTGTGACATCTTGTTTTACTATATCAGGAGCAGTACTATGTGGTTTCACTTCATCGGATAAAATCTCTAGCTGTTTGGCATAATCTACATTCCCTTTATCACCCGTCACTTTAGCTGCTGCTGCTTGTATGGCATCTGGTTTTTGTGACTTCACAGTCTCTTGCTTGAGGGCCATAGTATTGGTCATTGCAGCACTCTCCACTTTTATAACATCTTCTTGAATGACATTGGGTACACTTTCTGCTGTTGAATTTGTAGATAAAACTTCTAGTTGTTTGGCATAATCCAGATTCCCCTTATCTCCAGTGACCTGGGCCATGCTCTTGGCAATATCCTGACCTTTCCCTGGTGGAGGTGCAGACACTGATGACACATTGGTTTTTTGAACCACCTCTTCCTTTTCTTGTCTCGGTGGCATCATATCTCCCGTAGATTCCAACTCCTTTGCATAGTGGATGTTTCCTTTATCTCCAGTTATTGCTGTGTTAACTTCCTTCACCACAGGCTGCATCATTTCCTTTGCTGAACTCTCCTTACCTTTGTCATTCATCTCTGTACTGCCCTGTTGCTTCTCTGGACCTGTTTTACTACTTCCAACATTTGTAACATCCTCCTGTTTGACTTGCTCATCCTCTTTAGGTTGGACATCTTTCTGACTGCTGGATGCTTTCATCAGTTCCTCTGCATAATATAGATTCCCTTTATCCCCAGTAATACTGGCTTTGCTTTTCTCAAGCTCTAACTCATGTTTTACAGTGGTCACTGGTGATATGGTTGCTTTCACTATAGGTTGCTGTTCAGCCTTCGCTTGCTTTATTTCATCTTTTCTGACTGTGTCTTCTGGCTTCTCCATAATTTGCCCACTGATTTTGGACTCTACTATATTCTCAATAGCACCTTTCAAGTCAGCTACATGTTCTCGCCTTTCTGACTCTTTGGCCAAATCCTCCAGTTCTTTGGCATAGTGAGGGTTGCCTCTGTCTCCAGTCACCTCGGCTGTTTCAGCTACTATGGCATTGGTCTCACCAACATCTGCTTTATTCTCCAGCTTGGACATATGTTGTGTAGCTACTGGTTCTTCTGAAAGTGATAGTAAAACACAATATAATGAGTTGTTGTGTGTTTAAATGTCTACAAGCAACAATTATTCCACTGCTGCAGGGAATTAATAATCCAGTTTGTACTTTAAATTTGAAACTGAATTAATTATTATTGTTGAATGACTTAATGGATAGCCTACCCCCCACCTGACCCTTTCCCAGGTTATCTAGACTTTTATAAATAGTAAGACTAAAAATAAAAGTGTGTATGTACAACAGATGAAAACTCATGAAAAACTTCATCCTAAATGAGCTGATACTGGCCACAGAGATGAATATTAGGCTTGGTGAATTCTTCCTTAAACTTAATAAATTATAATTAGAAACTAGAAATAGGCCGCCCTGTTGATAGTAGATGCGAATAGAAACAGGATAGCATAGAAGAACACACATTATCATGTGTAATGTCCACCCATGAACCTTTTGCCCAAATTGTACAGTAGTCTTACAAGACCCTGTTTCATTTGTAAAATATATCAATGATGCTTAAATATTTGTTAGTGTAGATGTAAATTATTTCAGCTTCATGCCTTTTTGCATTGGTTGGGTTGAAAATTTTGACGAAATCACTCTATCTTGCACGGTTAAGAAGATAGAAGCAAATTCCTGTTTTTCTATTTTTGGCAAAAATTTGAAAATTCAAAATGGCCGCCATTATTGGGAAAAGGAAATTTTTTTGAAAATTGCCAAGAGTACATTTCTTAGATACCCTATGGGTCGAAAATTTCAACAAAATAACTCTATTTTGCACGGTTAAGGCCAGTTTGTGTTTTTCCATTTTGGGCAAAAATTCGAAAATTCAAAATGGCTGCCATTTTTGGGGAGGGGAAAATTTTTTGAAAATTGCAAATATTACATTCCTTAGATACCCTGTGGGTCGAAAATTTCGACGAAATCGCTCTATCTCGCACGGTTAAGGAGATAGAAGCAAATTTGTGTTTTGCCATTTTTGGCAAAAATTTGAAAATTCAAAATGGCCGCCATTTTAGGGGAGGGGAAATTTTTTTTTAAATTGCCAAGAGTACAATGCTCAGATACCCTGTGGGTCGAAAATTTTGACGAAATCGCTCTATCTCGCATGGTTAAGGAGATAGAAGGAAATTTGTGTTTTGCCATTTTTGGCAAAACTTCGAAAATTCAAAATGGCCGCCATTTTTGGGGAGGGGAAAATTTTTTGAAAATTGCAAAGATTACATTCCTTAGATACCCTGTGCGTCGAAAATTTCGACGAAATCGCTCTATCTCGCACGGTTAAGGAGATAGAAGCAAATTTGTGTTTTGCCATTTTTGGCAAAAATTCGAAAATTCAAAATGGCCGCCATTTTTGGGGAGGGGAAAATTTTTTAAAAAATTACCAAGAGTACAATGCTCAGATACCCTGGGGGTCGAAAATTTCGACGAAATCGCTCTATCTCGCACGGTTAAGGAGATAGAAGCAAATTTGTGTTTTGCCATTTTTGGCAAAAATTCGAAAATTCAAAATGGCCGCCATTTTTGGGGAGGGGAAAATTTTTTGAAAATTGCAAATATTACATTCCTTAGATACCCTGTGGGTCGAAAATTTCGACGAAATCGCTCTATCTCGCACGGTTAAGGAGATAGAAGCAAATTAGTGTTTTGCCATTTTTGGCAAAAATTCAAAATTTCAAAATGGCCGCCATTTTTGGGGAGGGGAAAATTTTTTGGAAAATTGCAAAGATTGCATTCCTTAGATACCCTGTGGGTCGAAAATTTCGACGAAATCACTCTATCTCGCACGGTTAAGGAGATAGAAGCAAATTAGTGTTTTGCCATTTTTGGCAAAAATTCGAAAATTCAAAATGGCCGCCATTTTTGGGGAGGGGAAAATTTTTGGAAAATTGCAAAGATTGCATTCCTTAGATCCCCTGTGGATCGAAAATTTCGATGAAATCGCTCTATCTCGCACGGTTAAGGAGATAGAAGCAAATTTGTGTTTTGCCATTTTTGGCAAAAATTCGAAAATTCAAAATGGCCGCCATTTTTGGGGAGGGGAAAATTTTTTGAAAATTGCAAAGAGTACACTCCTCAGATACCCTGCGGGTTGAAAATTTCGACGAAATCGCTCTATCTCGCACGGTTAAGGAGATAGAAGGAAATTTGTGTTTTGCCATTTTTGGCAAAAATTCGAAAATTCAAAATGGCCGCCATTTTTGGGGAGGGGAAAATTTTTTGAAAATTGCAAAGAGTACACTCCTGAGATACCCTGCGGGTCGAAAATTTTGCCGAAATCGCTCTATCTCGCACGGTTAAGGAGACAGAAGCAAATTACTCAAAAGTAGTACTGAAAATACACAATGAAGTACCTAAATGGCTATTACTCATGTACTGACAAAGCTATCAGTCCCAAATGCAATACCAAGCGAGCTATGGACATAAAAATCTTGTATTCAAAATTGTAGTAAAATATCTTTAATTATTTTGGCTTAAATGCACGGAAACCAATGGGTACTGAAAATAGCTGTACTTAAGTATTACTCAGTAAGCAAAAGAGGTACAACAGCCAAAAGCAATCCCAAGCAAGCTACTGACCCAATAAGCCTGCATACCAAATTTGGTGACAATAGCTCTAATACTTTTCCTTTAAATGAGCGGAAACCATGCGTGACGCCGGACATCGGACGCCGGACATCGGACATCGGACGGCGAAAAAAGCAAAAATAATATATCCACCCCCCAGGGGGGTGGACATAATTAGCAATTAGACAAGGAGATGGACAGACAGTATGAAATATCTATTGAGGAACAAGAAACCATGACATATAATAACCTCCACTGTTCAAAATTCAATTATCCCAATATTAAAGTTTATAGATAAAGCTTTACCTATCTCAAATTTGGTATTTTCTATGCAGAAAGGGCTCTAGTTCATGAAATATTTTATTATTAAAACTTGCTCTCACCAAAGGAGTTGTTACCCAGTTACATTGGATGCACGGATTATGTACCAAGACTCATTTGTTCCGGAAAGTTTAGCATAGACATATTACATTTGGATAAATTATACACAAGTCACCCAAATTACTCACAGATAAAGACAAGTTAGTTATTAAGAAAAGAGCATACATATTTATGTATATATGACACATGCATAAACATTGAGGAAGTGTTGGTTAAAAGACTATTAAAATTGGGTATTTTAAGGAGTGTCATGTTTGAAATTTTAACTGAAAATTCAAAAGTAATTATTTTAAATACAATCACAACTATTTAATTTTGTGCTGCAATAAAATTACAACAAATGCCTGTCACATTAGAAGACTGAATTTTAGTACTGCATGCAAAAGGAGTAAGGAAGACATCAGACAGTCCAAGTCTGACTTCTTATCTGCTCATTTTCATATTGCACAGTTTAAACATCCCAGGATCACCTTTAATACAATCTACTCATCTGTTTAGCCTTTAACTAACCTTTGTCCTCCTTTATTCCTGTAGGTTTTTGCTCTGCATCAAAACTCTCCATATCTTCTTTTCCCTTGGTCTTTGTGCCATTTTCTTCCTTTTCTGGACCGGTTCGAACATATTCACCATTCACCAGCTTGGTTGGTTTGTCTTTGTTACTTTCAATGTCTTTATTCTGACTAGGACTGTTGTTGACTGATGACTTTCCTACTGAATGTTTAGCTGATTTGGAACTGGTTGTTCTACCACCTTGGGCTTTAGATGCTGTCACGTTTGACATACCAGACTGTTCCGCAAATGCATTTTTCACATTCCTTTTCTGACTATCCTCAGATTTATTTGTACTTTTTCTGGTCTTAGCCAAAGTAGGCTTCTTGACTTCCTTTTTATCTGCCAGTGTGTCACTTTTAGTGTTTATAACTTTTCTACTGTAGCCTGAGCTACCAGTTCTACTACTAGGCCTGAAGGTTGATTGGCTTGTGTTACCTTCAACAGGTTTACTCATATCAGCCTTTGGTTTTGAAGATGTACTACTTGGCCTAGAAGATGTACTACTTGGCCTAGAAGATGTACTATTTGGCCTAGAAGATGTACTACTTGGCCTAGAAGATGTACTATTTGCCCTAGAAGATGTACTACTTGGCCTAGAAGATGTACTACTTGAAGGTTTAAAAAACGAATCTGATGTTTTTGTTGGAGTATTCCTGGTTTTAGAAGTACTGAAAGCTGGGGTAAAAGGTTTAGCATTACCAGTTCTAGTTTGTGAACTCTTTATCTTCACTATATCATTCCCTTCAGTAGAACCATTAACAGGTTTTTTGGAACTTCCTATAAATTTCAGTGAACCCCGAGAAGAAATATTTCCTGCTCCAGATGCGGCAGGTGTTGTTTCTGCAGTTGTCTTCTTCGTTCTTGAAGCTAATAGACCACTCGGTCGAGAAGATGTGCTAGTTGGTCTAGAAGCTGTACTACTGGGCCTGGAAGAAGTACTACTTTGCCTAGAAGATGTACTTGTTGGCCTGGAGGATGTACTTTGTGGTCTGGAAGATGTACTTGTTGGCCTGGAAGATGCGCTAGTTAGTCTGGAAGATGTAACTGTCTGTTTTGTCACAACTTTAGGTGATTCACCAGCAGATTTCACAGAACTTGCCCCACCTTTCTTGGTTGTACTTTCTATTGTTTTGGACACACCTAGAGACTTTAACTGTGCCTTCATTCCCTCACTTTGACTGGATGTTGTTTGATCCACTTCATTCATTGCATCCTTGACTGATTCTCTACCTTTCACACCTCTACCAATAGTTGGTTTAGTTGTTCTGGCCTTATCCTGGCCACTATTTGAGACTGCTGAAGTGGGTCTTCTTCCAGTTGATGCTGATTTGGTTTGTTGAGTTTGTTTGGGTTGGATATGATTAGTATTGGATACAATAGGTTTAGATGTCATGCCACTTTTCCCTGTAGAGTAAGAAAGAGAAATAATACAAAGTAAGAAGAGAAACATAAATGTCAGTCAGACGTGGAATCATTAGAGTGGAGGGTTAGAATGCAGAGGCCTGCAAAAAAGGAGAGAACTGAACCAGAATTATTTTGAAAATGTATGGTTTTTTTTATTTTGTTAATACAGTTGTGTTGTAACTTTTAAAGTAGAAATTTCTTTCATAAACTTCATCTCTAGTAGAAATATACTCGAGGTCTTTACAGGGCCGGTCCTTTCAAATTTACCCTTCTATTTGGAATTGCTGGTTAATTGGGATACATTTTACTTGTTGCTTCAGATTCGACCAAACGGGGTCCAACTGTATAATCAAACACACTAAATATGCATGCAGGAGCCATAAGCCAAGTTAATAAAAGAATGACCAGTGTGTTTAATAATAACAATAATTTAAACAAAATTAATTCAAATAGAATATATTATGATGAATTGTTACAAATGTTACATACGGTATTCTTATTAATCTGTTTATTCTTTACCCATGAATGTAGCAGTATCATGGAAAGAATATAAAAAGGTGCATATTATTCAAAGGAATTCAAAGTAAGATACCATTTAACATAAAAATTATGTCAACATTTAACTGATGCAGTAACAGAATATTACTGTTAGAGTTTGTAGTATTACATAATTAGAATTACACAATAAAATCTAAATTAATCACATGATTAGGCATGCAACAAAAAGATTGTCTTGGTGGTGTTACGGATTTTATTTCATTGTTTTATTTTATTAATTTCACCTATGTCTGATTTTTATGGTATAGTGGTAATATAATGGCATTCAAACTCTGAGATTAAGGGTTCAAATTACCACAAACAGTCATATATGAAAAGGTTGTTAAATACTCAGTGAATTTTTCACAGAAAATCCCAAATTTTCAGATTGTGAATGATGATGTACCAAGGGCTGAGACTCGTATTTAATAACCTTATAGGCAGTAGGAGAGTGTTTTCCCATTACAATATGCCAAAATGACTATAACATACATTGGTCAAAGTTTGGGCTTAACATCCTTTTCAACCGTTTCAGCAAAGTAAATGTGTTTAAGTCAGAGAATTCTACATATAGACATCAAATAGTTTTTGAATCCTATAACTACAGGAGTGGAAGCCAAGTCATTAACTACACTACTTTGTTTGGGCCATCAGACATAGTATCCGGTTTTGGAAATTATCTGAAGGACTTCTTCCTAGTCACTCCCCTGACTGGATAATATTTAAGTTACAACCTAGATATTGGCATACAAACTTTCCCATCTTGGACACCATGCTTAAGAAGATGTTTCTCATCAATTTAGCTCTTTATAAATGATTCTATTGCTATTTATGTTATTAATACTATTGCTACCTGTTTTGGCCGTCCTGCTCAATTCTGCCATGTAATGTGGGTTTCCTCTTGCTCCCATTACTGCCTTGGTTTTAGTCTTCACCACAGGGTTTGTTGCCGTGGCGACCGGCTCTTTCTTTTTATCAGCTGTTGTAGCATCCTTACCACTGGCCTTCTGTTTTACACCTTTTTCTGCTTTAGCTTTGTTAGGCAAAGGTTTTGGTAGGCTGGAGTCTACTTTAGACTTCACAGGCTTAGAGTCTACCTTAGATTTCACTGGGCTGGAGTCGGCCTTTGATTTCACTGGAGCTGAGTCTACGATAGACTTAGGCTTGTTTTTCTGAGGTTCTGCCTGGCTTTCATCCTTCCCTTCTTTGGCTTTTAAAAATACAAACAGATGGAAATTACAATCTCTGTACATGAATTATTTGAACCATGTTTATAATAAGGTCAAATATTAATGTGTACATGCATAGTCTCTAGTTTGACTTATTTCAAACAGGAAAAACAAAATGGCAGCCAGGTTTATGAAACACTTACAAAACATATGAGTGATACAACATAATTACAACGAAATCTATACGGAGAAAAGCACAAAACTCTTGAAGACCAAACTGTCAAACCATACACACAACCAAACCATCCTCACATAGTTAACTAGAGAGATACAAATGGTCGTTTAAGTGACCATGTCAATAAATCTGCAATGGTATTGTGTCCAGGGTCAAATCAACACAAAACACCACTCAAAGAGAAGATACCTCTGCCAAGGCATGTAATTGGGAAATCTAGGTCTTTGGTATTTATTTGTATCCAGTGATCCAGAGCAGTTTCAAAATTGAATGGGAACCAATTTGGAACACAGATCCATCTTCTCACTGTTTTCATGAAGATCCAACGAGTATTATTTGTGTAATCCTGCTAACATACAAACAGACAAACAAATGGTGAGGAATTTAATATCTCCTTGACCAAAGTAATTGAAGCTTCACATTTGTAAGGTGTTTATGTACACACCCATGGCTTACAGTTTCTAAGATGTCAACTAGAAAACATAAGTTTCAGTACTTCAAAGTCCAACTGAAATGTGAAGCTATTATGTCTGCCAGTTGAATTAAAACTAATCACTCTAATGATGAAGGGTGGGGCATGTCATCAAACCGTTCTTTTTGGTGATACAGTATGTACATTCATTGTAATGCAATAAGGGCTTAATTGGTCACATTTCTCCTGTATTTTTTGTAACAGGATCAGTCTCAGTTGGGCTCTCACTTCAAATTGTCCAGGTCTTACAATAACTCGCAATGTACATCGATGACATGGAAAGTGAGTTCTACTTAACAGAGGTTTACTATAATGAATTGATGTATAAACCTATTGCACAAATCTCCACAATATAAAGACAGCCTTTACACTTTCTCTTATGTAATCAGAGATCCAGGACAAATACAAACACAAATGTCTAGACGGGTTATTAAATGTCTAAACTTGTAGTTTCAGGTGGACAAAAAAATTACATCACTACATTCAATAATAATAACTATATTTGAATAACTCATACACATGGCATATGAAGAAAACTTTGACTTCAAACAACCTTTGGTGTACATAAGTAGGTGTATAAGTAATGGAGAGTAAAGCTGGCTATTTATCTCCTTCAAGATGTATTGATAAATACTGTAATGCAATTAAATTGTGCCACAATCTGGCTGTACTGGGTGGAGGTCTTGACTGAGCTGGGTTTAACATAACTTCAACACTCTGTATATGTGAGCAGATGGAGGATAGCAGTGCATACAAATCGTCAACCTCAAATCATCAGTACCCTACTTGACAAATCCTCTAAACATCTATCTCTTCAGACAAGCCTATCCTATCAGCTCTACTGTACAGATGTTTTTCTGGTTACAATGTACTTTTTCGAGTATAAACTTTCCTGTACTTGATATCAGAGCTTTAGATGTTCTAATCCATTTAGCTCTTTATTAATGCATGTATTATTATTATTGCCCAATTGGTCAAGGTTCTGCACTGTAAGCTATCTAGTATTGGAGACCAACTTTCCCATTTAGTATCAGTCCCTGTACTTAAACTCACAAATATCTTTTCATGGAATGGTATATGTAATATATATTTTATGTCTTACGTTATATCAAGTTTCAAAATTGTCAAATTATTGATTGTGCTTGAGAATTTTTTTGGTAATTTTTGTGTATATATTTGTTGCAATTATAACCATTAAAATCCAAGTCACATGACCATACAACCAAACATACAACCATATTGTATATTTGCAAGCATTTTTTCATTCAAATGTAACAGTTTTTTGCACAAACCCACCACAGTAGATCAGCCATCTCACAGAGACAGAAAAAACATACAGCAAACCATACATACAGCCAACCAAACATACAGCAGACCATACATACAGCCAACCATACATACAGCCTACCATACACACAGCCAAAGTCAGAACTACCTAAACACACCAAATGTGCCAGGTTCCAATATATTTAACAATTTACAAACATACACATACATCCAGACAGACATACAGCCATACTTTTGGACTCACCTGGTTTTGCCAGTTCTGTAGCATAGTGTGGGTTTCCATGTTTCCCTGTATGTTGGGCGGCTTCACTTGCAATGTCACCTGTTGAATCTGAAATCAAAACATCGGTTCTCAGTGTCAGTACAGAGTGTGTTATGCATCTGCTTTTATTATGTCACAAAGGCCAAATGGAGAGGTCAAAGGTCAACTAAAATAACTTATTCCTCATTGACATGCTAATATAAATAACACTAAGTCATCAAGACAAGTACCTTAAATTTTATACCATAACTACTGTGCACAGAGCAGCGGATGTCGTGTATTGAGAGTTGAACATTTAAAAACCAAAGAGATCACACCAAGCAGTGTTGTTTGTGTCTATGTTAGAACTCTATATGCATTCACATTGTAATGTAGCATGGTTTTCAACAGTCAAATGAAAACCCTGCCCTATCAGTAAGAGTCATGTTGAGAGTTGATATTAGTAAATTAAAACATTTTACTTGGGCTGTGTTACCAAAACTCACTCACTATGTCTGTTTACTGATGTTGCTGTTTCCACATATCAGATTATAAAGACTGATGTATATTAGAATAACTTATTTTAGAGTGACCATTCTGATTCTTTTACTTAGGCTTTGAGCACTAAACAAACAAAATTGCAAATTTAATAAGTAAATTAAATTTTTATAAGTTAATACCCTATCCAATGGACAATTGCTTTACAGTCAGCTAACACAGAGCCCGTTCACGGACACACTGATTGCTTGTTGTTTATAAGAAGTGTCTGTTTAGATGGTCATGTATCACATAACAATGACTGTGTTGGTTATGTGGCCTCTGTTGTTATTTTCATTGTTTTTAAATGAAAATTTTTTCACAATAGTTATTGTTTTTGTCAGTGGTTTTCCTTTTGTGAAGCAGGGTGAACATTTTTTATTGGAATAAACTTTTCTTATGTTATATACACTGTATAAGAGGGTGTTTGTATGACTTACACAACCAATTGCAGACTCCAATTTCCTTCTTTTCACCCTAGTACAAAAGACCATCAAATATTGATCCTAGTGTTCTCTCTGTGCAGCAAAAATATTGCCTGACAGTGGTAGTCGGCAATTAAAAGGCAAAGATGAAATAAAGGTTTATGCATACATTAGTGTACACATTGTATGCTGGTGTATTTAATTTCTACTTTTTATTGCGTTAATACATCCTATCCAATGGACAATTGCTTTACCGGTCGGCGCGACCGGTCCCGCCAAACGCCAGAAAAAGACGTCCTGTATATAATACCAGCAGGACCGGCCAGTAGTGTGCATTCGCTAGGTGGCGCATCAATACTTGCTTCCTGTCCAGACAGAGTGACGTCAGTTCATCTTTTTCGTTGTCTAAACAGATTTAGACCCCTAGTAAGCTGGTAGCGGGGTTGGTTGGGAGGGCCTTGCCTGTCCATTGGATAGGGTATTAACTTATAAAAATTTAATTAAAACTATTTTATTGCGTTAATACATCCTATCCAATGGACAATTGCTGAATAACTACCGCTTGGTCGGAGGGTAAGTTACTAGGGACTTAGGTGAACTCATAAATGATAAGAAAATTCCCTCTGGCCTAGGTTAACTTTCAGTCAGGAACCTGTAGGCCTTTGGTCGGATACCAGTGCCCGGTTGCCGGGGGGTATACCGACGTTGCCCCCCCCCCCCCCCCCCCCTTTTAACAGACCTGCTCTGAGGTAGGGGAAGAGAGGGATGAGTCCAGTCCCAGAAGGCAATAACCTCCCAAAGGAAGGAGTGTAGTTAGCTCCAAGAACTATCAACACTACATATATACAAATCTCAAAATAAGGGCTAATTGTGGATCTGCTGAGCAGCCACAACTAGGCCCAAATGAAGGGTCTCTGAAACAGCCCAAGCCACATCCTTCAAATAGAACTGTGTGAAGGTGTTGTTACTTCAGTGGCCGGCTGAAAAATTGTTCTAAGGAGACTCCCAACTGGAATGCCCTAGAAGCAGCAAGAGGTCCCGACAACATGGGCTTTAACCTGATGTAGGGTCATGCCTCCCGATCAGAGAGCTCATAATGTAGGATCACAGTTGCTTGATCCATGAGGAGATGGAGGCAGGTGAGATGTCTTGTCAAAACCTTTCTAAAGGGAGAAGACGAACTCATTGTTCTGTTTGAGATCCTGTCCCAAAAAGTAGCACAGTACTCTGAACAGACACAGGACCTATCGGGCTTGTGGGAGTGATCCAGAGTTAGGGCCAGGGTTGGTATAACCACTGGGGCCAAACTGTCCAGACTCTCCTTGGCCAGCTGGTTCTTGGAAAAAAGGGCTGGGTGCTGGGTACAAAGACCCCTTGAACAGTCTGACTGGTGATCTGTTCTGGCAGAATCCAGGGTCAAGAGGAAAAACAGTCTTGGGGTCCTAATGGAGCCTTACCAATTGGTGCAACACCAGGGGGAGGTTCCAGGAGGGGATGCCCCTCCAACCCGTAGGTCTGTCTCTGTAAACTGTCCCAAAAGACGAGCAAGATTCTCATTGTGATGAATTGATTGGTGAATTACCCAGTTGTCAGCAATGACTGATCTGGTTGATCCTCTTTGAGGTGCCCCAATTCCTACTGCCACTGCCTTAGAGGAAACCCTGCTCCTTGATTGCAGAGCAATGCATGCAGATCTAATTTTGACAGATTCTTGTGAGGAGTCTGACTAAATGGTTGAGAGAGCAGGTTGGACAGGTACCAAGGAATCAGATTTGACATGAACAAGGGATCCCGGAACCAGGCATGTTGGGCCACTTGGAGAAATCAGAATGATTTCCCTGCATGGGCAGTCCTGCAACTTCTCCACCCCTTGCCCAAGATGGCTACCAATGGGAAGGCATATGGGTCCAGATCCTCCCATGGCAGACCGATTGTATCATTGTCCATATTGGGGGATCTATCACCAGTGATGAAAGTTGAGACAGTTGTTGAGCCAGGTGGCAACAAACAGGTACACTTAACCTTGGTGCCACCAGAAGCATATTGTTTGGAAAAACTGATAGGAGGGACAATTTTGTCTGCTCTGTTCAGTTGCGTGACACTGGATAGCTTGTGTGCTATGACATTCAGCGGCCTGGAAAACCAGGTCAGGATTCTCCACAGAAGGGTACAAAGAGGACCTGACTTCATCCCCCTTCTCCCTCCATACAGGCAACCACTGTTGTCTTGTCTGTAGATATAACAGCAATATTGTTCAACCAGAGGTCTTGGAATTCTTAAGGGGCCAAATGACCCTCTTAGTTCCAGATAGTAAAAGTGTAACTTGCTTCTGGAAGGGACCATGGTTCCCCTTGCAGTGTGTTCTCCTAAGTGAGAACCCCACCCTTCGTGATGCATCTGTAAGGATTGAGAGCATATATAGCGGGTGTAATGGTTGACCCTGAAGCACCTGGTCTTCCTGCAGCCACCATTTAAGATGGGGGCAGAGGGAACTGGAGTCACCTTTCTAGTGATTCTGGCACCCCCCAGCTGTACTACTAGTGCCACTTAATCAGCCTCATGTGGAGGTGAGCTAGGTGTACTTGCTTCTCTATGACTGCCAGTAACCCTATCAGGGCTAGCCTCTGGGCATGAATGTCCGAGGAGAAGCTTCTGGATAAGCATTCAAGGTCTACCAACACTCTAGGGTGGGTATGACCTTACGCTCTTCCGAGCTAACTGGAAGCCTACTAAGTCGAAGACTTGCTTGAGGTCCAGTTCTAATTTTCATGTTTACCATCCAAGCTTACTCCTGACACTGGGCTCCTTTAGAGAATGTGTATGCTGGAGACAGACTTGGGGAACTGGCTTGACCAACCAGTCGGACTGGTGGGTTGTGGTACTCTGTAATGCCATAGTTAGACCTCCTTCGCCACCACCAAGAGAAGACTCCCATTGTACTGTGAACAGGCCCAGGGGAGTGACTGAACTGGTGGGGAAGACCCTGGATATGAAAAATTCCGGTACTTCCTTGTTGGTGGAAAGCGGTGAGGGAGTAGGGAACCTTGAAGTTATCCACTCCCCTGCGGAAGAGAGGTTAATATAGTTCTCAAAGTTTCCCAAACTGAATTATTCAGGGTACTGGGCCACTTCTCCAGCCTGGAGATCTTGCCAAGTCGGTCATCTCCGGAAGGTGAGGGTGTAGCCTTCCTGGGAGATTTCTTCCGAACTTGGGCTAGCCCCTAGGACGGCCCAAGTTTTGAGGAGGCATAGTTAGCCAAAATAGTGTCAACACTGGTAACAGACTAGACCTCACTCATCCCCATAGCCATTTATAACATCGGTGACCCCTGGTCAGATTAACAGATATTTTACCCACTGCTTGAGTTTTGAAACTGGCAAAACGGGTTATAATCTTGAGGGGAAGGCTGAGCTTACCAACTCAGGACACCCTGAAGTCAGCTGACACTGGTCACAGGTTGGGTACAAGACAAACTGGATGGCCAGTCTACAAGGTGTGAGGTCTGATAAGGGGAGGTTGACTGATAGTGGACAATTCCTGCTTGACAGTCTCCCTCTTATCTATAGCCACTGTCTGACCAGCTGGGTCCCGAAAGGGTAGGCTGGCTGACTGGTCAGATAGCTTGACAGGCATTTGACTGGGACCAGTCAAAGAATTCCTCTGTAACCAGTTCCTTAGGCTGCCACTGGTTGGCCTAAACAGCTGTTTGGGCCTTTAAGGAACTTCTGCTGGTCTGTTAGTCAGTCCTGGAGACCTGCCCAGTACCGGGCCTTAAATGGTTATATGTGAGGAAATGTTCTGTAACCGGTTCCTGGTGGCCCCACAGTTCTGCATAAACTCACAGGAGTTGGCAGGACTGGGTGAACTACTTCTTAGCCAGGATAGGCTCATACGAAGTTGCCTTCTTCCTGTCCACAGTGGTGGTTCAGCAGCTTTTCTCTGCAATCAACAAGCTCTGTAACCGGTCAAACCGGTAGGCTCTGAGAGAAGGCTAACTGTTGAACCTGTTGTCAGCACTGAATTTGAAGCTGGTTCCTTGCCAGTAAGGATGGGAACAGCAGATTTCTTGTAACCAGCAGCACTACGGTTCCGGAACCAGCAACACTCCGGAACCGGCAATTCTCTGTAACCGGCAAACCTGTTGTCAGCACTGGATTTGAAGCTGGTTTCTTGCCTTTAAGGATGGGTACAGATTCCTCTGTAACCGGCAACACTCCGGAACCGGCAACACTCACTCATTAATTCTCTGAACCAGTAGCCCTGCTGTATGTCACCACCAACTCTGTGTAACCGGTAATCCTGTTTAACCGGTAGCCCTTGCTGGATTTCTGTGACCACAACCGGCAGTCTGAACAGAACTGTTGCCGGTATCCCTCATCACTGGCTGGCTAGTGACCCTACCGGTAGCCTGAACAGGACCGGTACCGGTCCAAAATTCTGCACAGGGAAGATAAGGATCTCAATGGTCACCGTGACTTCTGGTAGGTGAACCCCCTGAGCAGCCGCACCGGTGGTCTGAACAAGACTGGAACCGGTACCCCCAACAGTCACACCAGTGGAAAGGCCTCTGGTGGAGGTTCCAGTATCAAAACAGGGCTGATCACTGGTAACCACTGAAGGGGGGTTCCTTGACAGCTTCACAGGAACATGACTGGAACCGGTACCCCAACAGTCACACCAGTGGAGAGGCCTCTGGTGGAGGTTCCAGGATCAAAAAGGGGTGATCACTGGCAACCACTGAAGGGGTTTCTTCACAGGAACAGCACCCACTGGTAGTCTGTACAGACCGGAACCGGTACCCCCAACAGTCCCACCAGTGGAAAAGGCCTCTGGTGAAGGTTCCAGTATCAACACAGGGCTGATCACTGGAACCACTGAAGGGGGGTTTCTTGACAGTTTCACAGGAACATGACTGGAACCGGTACCCCAACAGTCCCACCAGTGGAAAGGCCTCTGGTGGAGGTTCCAGGATCAAACAGGGCTGATCACTGGCAACCACTGAAGGGGTTTCTTCACAGGAACAGCACCCACCGGTAGTGTGTACAGACTAGAACCGGTAAAACTCCTCACTAGTGCTCCCACCGGTAGTCTGACCAGAACTGGTACCGGTAAAACTCATCACTTCTTGTCAGCTGAACCAGTCACGCTTGGGGATTTGCTTGCCGGTAGTTGTGTTGAGATCTGTGAAGTCACATGACCGGCACCGGCAAAAATTCGCAGAGTTCAATGACCATTTGTCATCTAACTTCTTCAGGCCAACAGACGAGTTGCTGGATTTCTTCTTGCCAGTTAAAAAGTGGGTGTAAAGCAATAAATAATCGTCTTTCCTTCTTAAACTTCTGTTGAAAACATTAATTCTCCATTGTTGAATGCGTATCACGTGACCAGGTCTGTGTCACGTGACAAGCGTAAGCTGGAAGTGATGACGTCAGACGATGCATTCTTCTTCTTCCCTTCAAATATCTTCTCGTCGACATACACTCCGTGTTACTCGACCAGGTAGAAATAAAAAGAGGGTGAATTGTGAAAACTACACGCTTCTAAACAGCAGAAGGAATGCTGCAGGGACAACACACGACCTCTCACCCACGACCTCGTCTTCGACAAGTACACAGAATTTTCAAAACTGGCTAATAAAACACTGGATAATGCCTCGTTTAAGTCCTGGAGAGGCCCTGATATGTATGAAACACAATATATATATTTTCAGATGAAAATAAGCTTTAAATTCGTAGAATAAACCGTGTTTTCTTCAAACTTGGAGATAAATTCAAAACGCGTCTGCACACTACACGCGCCAAACGAAAAAGATGAACTGACGTCACTCTGTCTGGACAGGAAGCAAGTATTGATGCGCCACCTAGCGAATGCACACTACTGGCCGGTCCTGCTGGTATTATATACAGGACGTCTTTTTCTGGCGTTTGGCGGGACCGGTCGCGCCGACCGGTAAAGCAATTGTCCATTGGATAGGATGTATTAACGCAATAAAAAGTAGAAATTAAATACACCAGCATACAATGTGTACACTAATGTATGCATAAACCTTTATTTCATCTTTGCCTTTTAATTGCCGACTACCACTGTCAGGCAATATTTTTGCTGCACAGAGAGAACACTAGGATCAATATTTGATGGTCTTTTGTACTAGGGTGAAAAGAAGGAAATTGGAGTCTGCAATTGGTTGTGTAAGTCATACAAACACCCTCTTATACAGTGTATATAACATAAGAAAAGTTTATTCCAATAAAAAATGTTCACCCTGCTTCACAAAAGGAAAACCACTGACAAAAACAATAACTATTGTGAAAAAATTTTCATTTAAAAACAATGAAAATAACAACAGAGGCCACATAACCAACACAGTCATTGTTATGTGATACATGACCATCTAAACAGACACTTCTTATAAACAACAAGCAATCAGTGTGTCCGTGAACGGGCTCTGTGTTAGCTGACTGTGTGCTTTGAGTTTCAGAGTAGAAGTGACAGAAGAAAAGGACACAAAAGTTGTGCCCTGGAAATGGTGTTCAGAAGGAAAGGAAGAAGGTAACTGTTAAGGTGTAAAAAGTAAGTTAAAAACATATTTAAAGAAAACATTGCAAATGCAATAGTTTTAATTTTACTATGTTATAGCTGACCCCAAAATAGGTGAATAACATACTGAAACTAGACCTATCGCATCGGAGAACCGATGCAAATTGTATCCACCAGAAAGAAAACTCACCAGAGCCATTAAAACATGCTTAACCTTGGAGAAGCCCAAGGTGAAATCTGACCATATCAAAAGATTCTTAGCCCATGATTCCTATAGGTTGGTGTGACATTGCAAACCTGTAGGAACACAAATAAGCGAGATATAAGCACTGTTAATTTTGGCTATCCTCATTTGACCTTGAAAGAGGGGCCAAAGGTCAAATCTGATCACATCAAAATATTCCTAGCCCATGATTTCCTATAGGCTGATTTGACATTGCAAACCTCTAGAACCTATAATAAGCGAGTTATAAGCACTTTTAAGTTTGGTTATCCTCGTTTGACCTTGAAGGAGAGTTCTAAGGTCAAATCCGACAAACCCAAAAGATTCCCAACCCGTGATTTCCTATAGGTTGGTTTACCATCCCAAACCCCTAGGACCAATAATAAGCAAGTTGTAAGCACTTTTAAGTTTGGCTTTCCTCGTTTGACCTTGATGGAGGGGTTCAAGGCCAAATCCGACCACAGCAATAGATTCCCAGCCCATGATTTCGTGTAGGTTGGTTGACCATCCCAAACCTCTAGGACCAATAATAAGCGAGTTATAAGCACTTTTAAGTTTGGCTATCCTCGTTTGACCTTGAAGGAGGGGTCCAAGGTCAAATCCGACCACACCAAAAGATTCAAAGCCCATGATTTCCTACAGGTTGGTATACCATCCCAAACCTCTAGGACCAATAATAAGCGAGTTATAAGCACTTTTAAGTTTGGCTATCCTCATTTGACCTTGAAGGAGGGGTCCAAGGTCAAATCTGACCACACCAAAAGATCCCCAGCCCATGATTTCCTATAGGCTGGTTTACCATCCCAAATCTCTAGGACCAATAATAAGGGAGATATAAGCACTTTTCGTGACTGACAAAGAAACACCTGTGGCAGCCATCTTGTTTTTCAAAATGAGTCCAAAAATATTCCCAGTCAAGATTTTTTAATGACGAACATATCCTGCCAATTTTAGATCTACACCTATAATACCCTTTGCTCTAGGGGGCCAACAAAAGTCCTTGCTTTAAGTCGAATAAACGTCTCTGGCGGCCATCTTGTTTTTCAAAATGAGGCCAAAAATATTCCCAGGCAACATTTTATGGTTATTAATATATCCTGCAAACTTGAGAAGGCTAGCTATAATATTTTTTTCGTTAGAGCGATAATAGAATAGAAACATTTATATAGCGCAAAATTGATGCAACATCCTCTAATGCGCTTGAAATCAAAAAGGGAAAGTCGAGGGACGTTCGAGGTCATGATCCAAGGTTAGCGCCCGCCAGGGAGATGTACTATGGTGGAGGATATGCTAATCTAAACAAGTAGGTCTTTAGCTGGCTACGGAAACCTGTTATTGTTTGTTGTGATCGTACTGATTGTGGGAGTCTGTTCCATTCTATGGGGGAAGCCACTACAAAACCTCTCTTACCGATGGCCTTTTTGTGAGAGGCTGAGGAAAGAGAAAGACGATTTCCACGTGTTAGACAACTGGTTTTGATCAAGGATGATAGGTATATGGGTTGAGAGAGATTTATAGCCTTGAAAGTAATTAGATTGTACTTAAACAATATACGGTAAGTGATAGGAAGCCAGTGTAGTTTTTGAAGAAAAGGAGTGACATGGCTAGTTCTATCAAGTCTAAAAACAATTCTACAAAGGGCATTTTGTATCTTTTGGAGTTTAGCAACATTGTACTTACTGATGCCATAAAGTAGGGAATTGCAGTAGTCAAGTCGACTACTGATCATTGAGTTTGCAAGCAAGGCTGCAGTTTCCACACTGAGGAATTTACGAATACGTCTTAGGTCCTTAAGGTGGTAGTAGCAGGCTCGACACATATTAGTTATGTGGTTGGAAAAGGTGTTTCCAGAGTCAAAAATTACACCCAGGTTCTTGACTGTATCAGTAGGGGAAATAGAATTTCCGAGAAGTTGAGTAGGGAATTTATTAATGAGGGACTCTCTGGCTTGTCTATCACCTATTATAATAAATTCAGTTTTCTCGGGATTGAGTTTCAATTTCACGCCAGCCATCCAGTTTTGGATACATGTGAGACACTCTGTAAGCTCAGCGAAATTGGAATCAAAATTCTTATTGTCCAATGCTAGATATACTTGGGTGTCATCAGCATATAGATGGTGGGTGACATTGAAATTGATAATGGTGAAATCTCTCTACACACTGTGACTATCCAGTGGATACAATGATTTACTCAACAGTGAGAACCTGAAAGTAGCTATTGCTCAGCTATGCCATGAGCTGCAGGTCTGAAATTTTACTATGTTATAGCTGACCCAAAAGTAGCTGAATAACATATTTACACAAAATGCTCCAAATGCAATAGTTTTCAAGTTACAAGTGATTTTACTCATGATGGAAGTTACAGAAAAGTCCAAAAGTAGGTATTACTCGCTTAGCTATTGAGATAGACACCCAAGTTACTCACCATGTTGTAGCTATGGAAAAAGTAGCTAAATAACATATTTTAACAAAATGCTCTAAATGCAATACTTTTCAAGTTATAAATGATTTAGTGTTGAGTAAGAACCTCAAAGTAGCTATTACTCAGCTATGCAATGAGCCACAGGTCTGAACTTTTACTATGTTATAGCTGACCCAAAAGTAGCTGAATAACATATTTACACAAAAGGCTCTAAATGCAATACTTTTCAAGTTATAAATGATTTAGTGTTGAGTAAGAACCTCAAAGTAGCTATTACACAGCTATACAATGAGCCACAGGTCTGGAATTTTACTATGTTATAGCTGACCCCAAAATAGGTGAATAACATACTGAAACTAAATACTCTAAATGCAATACTTTTCAAGTTATAAGTGATTTACTCAACAGTGATAACCTAAAAGTACCTATTACTCAGCTATGCCATGAGCTACAGGTCTGAAATTTTACTATGTTATAGCTGACCCAAAAGTAGCTGAATAACATATTTAAACAAAATTCTCTAAATGCAATAGTTTTCAAGTTACAAGTGATTTTACTCATGATGGAAGTTACTGAAAAGTCCAAAAGTAGCTATTACTCACTTAGCTATTGAGATAGACACCCAAGTTACTTACCATGTTGTAGCTATGGAAAAAGTAGCTGAATAACATATTTTAACAAAATGTTCTAAATGCAATACTTTCAAGTTATAATTGATTTAGTGCATGATTTCATTAATTTTAATGAATTAAAAATTATTTTAAAAATTCATAAAAAAATAATTAAGAAAGATCCAGGTCTGACACTCACACAAGGGAAGCTACTTGTGGTCTAGTACATATAAACAAGATATGAGAGAAATCCCTGCAATAGTCACTGAGAAAATTGTGATAAAGTGTTGAAATTTTCACACTTTTGGTGGGGGTACCTCCCTTGTAATGGCTCTAAAAAACAGACGAACAGACAGATTTGCATGCCTTAAACACTTTTTCATCCTCGATAGATAAGGTATCTTTTAAAAAAACAGCATGTCTCTAGGCCTTGTAGTTTTGGAGGAGAAGTTGTTCACGCGGACGCGGACGCCAACGCCGCAGAGTGACGACATAATGTCAGCTGACTGACAAGTCAGCTGACATAAAAAGGCAGATGTAAGCTTAGAAGTACAAAAATAAAAGTTATACCCACCTTTTTCAGTTTGTTTGTCAGATCCAATATGCTCTTTCTTGATTTCCCCAGAGCTTTTCGAATCCAGATGCCCTTCAGTTTGTTTTTCCTGGGATTCGTCCTTATCCATGTCTTTATCTCAACAAATCACTTCAATATATCCAGATATAGAGTCGATTCGCTAGTTTTTAGCAAACTTAGTTGAACAAGAGTACACAATCTTTAATTTTTGAAGTGAACTATAAAATCCATTTCAGTTCTTTATGAAGACAGTTTTATTCAAATATCTCTACAGAAAAAAACATTAGCATGATTTATATATACACAAGAGTTTGAAAATGTTTTCTTTTAAACTGAACTTCTTTAGAGAAAGAAAAACAACAAACAGAAATCAATACTTAAGTGAAAACTGGGTTGTGTATGTGTGTGTGTGTGTGTAGAGGGGGGGGGTGAACTGAAGTGTGAAATACGGATTCTACAAACATACTGGTGTATTCTGCTGTAAATACCACTGCTCATTTTCAAACATATATAGTTTTAACATAGTAGTAATGCTATATATATCACTTGCCACCCCTTAAAATGTTTAAACTTAAAGATTAGATTAAAAATTCCTGGATAAAATCATTAATTTGATAAGAAACTCTCTTGCAAATTGATTTTAATAGAATTTATCAGAGAGTTAAGTTGATAGCAGAGTTTTCTAGCTCAATTCTTTGTAATTATTTATCAAATGTAATTTCTGTAACCCAGTCTATTCTTTTAAGCATAAATTTACTAAGTAGAATCTGAGTTTAATAGAAGTTAATAGAGAGTCCTTATTGAGTCCTTTACAGAAAAGTTGAACATGAATTCAAACAGTATCATTGTAAATTTAGCCCAAGCACTGTACACTGCTTTGTTACATAGTTCTCTTTAGGATTTCTTTTTATTGCTGAGTTATATGAAGTTACTTCTATGCAATGTTGTTGAATCCTATATTCTTGGATGTTTTATTTTATTCATTACTTGTGTTAACACATAAATATAAACACTACCTGAATAATGTTTTATAATATTCTAAAAACACAGCGTGAAAAACTTCCGCAAATCTTTATGATCGGTAGATATTATTGCTGTAACTCAGATCTAATGTTTATGTGTTCCAAAAAAGTTCCCAAGCTACACTGATTAAACTTTTAAAAACACTTTACTCCAATGTCTCGTATAATTTACATATTCCAATCAATATTTCATACAATTTACAATAGTTTCCCAAACAAATTTTATCAGAAAATACGTTTGCTATATATAGTTATATACATAAAGTTATTTCAAATAAATTATAAATGTGCTGTTACAAATCTCAAACAAAATTGAGCAATTTTTTCTATTCCAGTATTGTATAAACTTATATATTACAATTAAATTAAATATTAAGTATTAAATATCACATACAAATGTTCCAATGCTTCCTTCTGATTAGACATCATGAGATATGTTTGCTATCAGTATATTAAGTTACACTTATACTATATTGCTAATTACTGTAAATACTGAAAGTTTCAATCCATCATTAAGTAATGCGCATGAATTCATAAACCTATTTAATCCAAGTTAATTACATTAAGGCATAAAATTTCTTTTTCCAAGTAAATAAAAAAATTATATTATCTTTAAAGAAAACCGTTTCCAAAATATATTCAAATTTTAAAAGTCATGATATGTATTTATTTAGTACAGTTGAAGTCTTTACTGTGTTAAGTGTGTTTAATGATATGGATCTACTTAAAACCAGACTTGAGAACTCTAGAACTGACTGAGTTCTTATCAGTTCAATACATAGTATATAAATTTTATGTTCTATATTAGAGTGTCTTATTAAGTGCTTTTTTGAAAGAGAAATCAACCGGATTCAGTTTCTAGACTTGCAACCCGTATTAAGCACTCTATCAGCCAGAATTCACGCTAAGTAATAGTGAATGTCAGGTCCAACCATTTCAAGTGAAATTCAACTTGTTACATGGATTCCCTTCCTTGGTAGAAAGTATATCTGTGCTTCTTGTAGAGTGTCATGGACAGTGTAAACAGTGTTTATATGAAACAAAAATTAATACTTCTAAATCCATTCATTATATCCAAAAGCTACTTGACTTATATTTGTCTCAATATCATGACGATATGAAAAGTCTATATACCCTGTGGAATGTTTCACGAGTAAATCCAAGACACTGGGAATATGTCACAAAAATCAGCAAAATAGCTGTATTGAAATCCAAATAATAATAGAGAATTTCCTTCTTATAAATTGCTGCAGATATACAGTAAAATATCCAATGTTTTTAATATAATAAATTATCCATATTGCACCTCAAGTAATAACATACATTTATAATTAGCCATATTAGAATATGTTACAGAACAGTTATGGTGTATACATATGGTAGCTCTTTATGTAGAAGACCTTGTCCACAAACAAATACAAAATTTTGCCACAGCGTACAAACTTTGCCGCAATCCCTTAAAATCTGATCTCAGTCAAGTTTTTGCTTTTTGTTATTTAACAAAAAGCCAGAATTGACTAAGACTATTTGACATATCACACAATAAGCTTTAAAATGTAGCACAAATGGAACATTATAAAGACAAACTAATAGGGAATTTGCCGAAAGATGACTGTTTACAGATTTCTATGTATTTACCTGAGAGGAGCACACTAACACACACACATTCACCCACCAACTTATTTGGCAAATGCTTTTATGTCCTACAAGTGGATTTTTGTGAACCTTCATACATACAGAGTGTACATGTATGCTTTACACTTGGGTAAACATCTCTCACTTTTATATCTGAAAACCTTAGTAAACATATAATATATTCCACTTTTCACAAAGTATTATAATTCCACATCAGTATGAACTTGACTGATATTCATAATGTCTAAAATATACACTACTTTACTTGTGTATAAAATAAGTATACAGAACAATGTAAACTAAACTATTGTACACTTTAGACCCTTTTAGTGGAACTGTAACAATTATACCCTTAAAAGTAGACGTGAATATCAGGTTTTTCTGTTGTCTGTAATGTCTGGATAATTAGAATTATTGTTTTTTTCCTGTTATCTTAAAATAAATACTAATTTCCTTGTCTGTGTGTTATATATACCGGTATATTATACTAAAATTCAAGTATCTGCCATCTCTTGTAAAGTCTATATAAATTGTCAGATCTCTCAAGCACAATTGTATACAATCTTCCTATATACATCACAACATGCATCACATAATATAAAATGGCATCAGAGATGCCCGTACTCCACAGCATGGAAATCTTGCTTGGACCTCATCAATTATAGAAGATCATGAACCTTTAGAACAGTCTAAGTTATGTAAATGTGCAGAAGAAATAACACTTGAGGGAGAGAAAATGTTTGTAAAGATAAAGTATCAAAACAAGATGATTCAATAGCAAGATGACAGTGTTCATTCGTAAACTAAAAGTTATGAAGCTTTAAAATTCATTAACTTATAAACTGTATAGCTGTTTATGGAGATAACACAATTAGGTGAAAGTACATACTATATTACAATTGGTTACAGCAATCCATATACCTTTGTGATAGGAGAAATATGTCTCAAAACTGGCAGTAGGAAACACTCTGACAGAACCAAGGTCAAAGGTTACACCAAGGTCAACTTACAATGTTGTGCACTTACTAAATGATGCCTCCAGCAAGTATTAATATCCTGCACCTTAGAATTTCCAAGATAAAACCAGAACAAGAATTTAAGGTCAAGGTCACTACAGCAAGGTCAAATCAAGATCCCACCATGAGGTTACAAACCCCAACCAATGTCCCTATCAAGTATCAACATACATGTACACCTTACTGTTTCTGAGATATAGCCCGGACAAGATTTCCCCCTTGCCTTTTACTGGATTGCTTTGTATTGTCAGTCAAAAGGAACAAAATGTCCTTATTTCTTGTCTGATTTCAACATTCACCATTTTTTCTTCAGTTTGAAAATGACTTGTATGTGAGTATAACAGATGGACAGTCTGTACAGGCCTTAATACTTAATGTCACACAGATAGAGGATGAATATCTGTTATTTACCTTTCAGTCTTATTTCTCCAGAAAGACAGTTTCACTTTTAAATTAATTTTTACACAGTTTAACGAGGCACACCATCACAGCAGTGTCAAAATTGTATATTTTTACCTGTAACATCACAATTTGACATTAAGGCAATTCTTACACAGTTCTTGTTGAAGTGTCAGTAATTAGATGACACATGGATAACATGCTAAAACTGTCCTGCTCTGGTTCTTAGCATGACAGTTTCAAAAATTTTCAAATATCTGGGCTCACTTTTGAACAGAATATAAAATCTTGCACTTTAGTTTTAAATATAACTGGAACAATGGGTTGGACTTGTTTCTAAATGGGATGAACAGTGCGTCATGCCATGACAGTGTGAACACCACATTATTCCAAACATTATGGAATTGGATTGATCTCAAACTTTGCTTAAAATGACAGAAAGTTGGCAAGTATAAAGACACTTGTGTCATATGCCGGGTGAATCACATACACAACCCATGTATGTATATAATGTAAACTGTCGGACTTGTGCCTTAAAGGCAAACTCCATTTTATTATATAGTTTAATAGTCTTTGAAGCTGGGAGTAAATGTCATAAAAAGGTGAAAATTAAAGTATATGTCACACATGCAATGAATCAAGATATAGCACAAGTTACAAATAATTATAATTCTTTTTTATTTCCATTCAAAGGGTAGTCAATGTAAGTATCACCTAAGTTAAAGTGTAGACATTGTTCCTAGAAAAGCCTGAGCATAGCATTCAGTAAAAAAAAATCAACCAGCTAACTTGTACAGATTTTTAAGCTGATTGTGGCTTACCATGTACATAATACACTTAAGGTCAAGGCTGAAGGGTTAAAGGTTCTTTAGAATCACTGGTTTTTCTGTTAAATGTAGTGGATTTGAAACTAATATGGCAACATGGACATCACAAAAGCCACATAAATAATATGGACATGAAACAAGTATTACTGCTTTGAACATACAGATTTACTGAGGATTTCAGTCTCACACAGATTGTAAACATTGATTTGCTCCATCAAGTCAGCTCCTAAGGGATGAATGTTGAATATTGGGTGCTAATGCATAGTTTGTATCTATACTATGGTGTTTTAGCTATGTGTATCAAATGGAAATAAAATATCCTCAGGTAGGCCTACAGCTGTCTGTTTGGTAAACATTGAACTACTCATATAGCATGGGAACCACTCTGTGTCAAACATTCTTCACATTGCCTGGAGTGGTCACAACAAATATTTAACCTGAAATGTTTTAAGTTTCTGAAAACTCTGCTTTAGACAACAGACTATCAGAAGTGGTTTATATATTTTCTAGTTCAAATTTACACTAGCTTAAGTTTAATATAAAATGCTGTACACTTAAGTATACTTTATATCCTGTTTACTCTTTCATTGATGTTTCACTTTTTATGATGAACCAGTGGGTTAGTGGGTTTGACATCTAATCACAGGCTGTCACCTCTGTGTGGGTCCAACTCCCACAAAACTGAGGACCTGTCCCAATAAAACCCTGGCCTAATGAACTGGATGTCACACCCCAATTTTGACTTTGACCTTTTGCGAACACCATCACTGGAATGACTTCCACTTCACCAATGAATTTCATACAGCAGGGCAAATTACAATGTAATAACCTGAATTCTTTTACTTGTAGCAAACTTCCACCTGACAAACTTTAATGGGAGAATGTATCTATCTGTACTTGTACAAATTCTACTTCACATAGTTCTAAAGAGGAGTTTAGCTGAGGTTAACCCAATAATCACCCATACAGCCTCACATACATGATAGGTATGATGTGCTACATTCTGGACAGTAAGTGAAATATTAGACACTTAGCATATGACACAGATTGATAAATTCTGCAGTCCCTGTAGTGAGTTTACAGCTTCAGGCAGATTTTATCTGTAAGAGGGACAAACTACAACATGTATTAATTATTGTTATCAGTAATTTCAATGGACGTGACTGAAAAAAACTCTTATTTATGTAAGAGTAATAATGAATTCTTCAATGCTGACACAAAATGTATCCATTATAATAAATACAAAGTCATCCCTCACAATGCTTAGTCATCCTATGTACTCAACAAGGTTCAAGTGGACATCAAGTCTTCATTCATGAAAACAAAAAACAATCACTAAAAATCTGGATCAAACTAACTAACGGATGCATGTTGGGACAAGACTTCAGTATTTCCCACTAAGTCACTGATGTCCAAACTCACACAGAGACTTTAAGTCCGAGACAGTCTCAGATCTGAGACTTGGTCTCCGTTCTCAACTTTGTGTTCACTAACAGGTGGTCAGTTGAGACCAAGCTGAGACCAGTCCCAGGCCTTTCTCAACAAACTGTCAACATGCTTACAGGCTTAGTTATTATTCACAAACATAAGTTATAACATCTATTTAAATAAAAAAAATATCAATTTTTGTCAATAATTTTTTTGGTTTGCACATTATGATCTACTTCTCCTGTATGCAGTCATAAAATGCTCCTAAAAAAGTGTCTCAAAGTAGACTGCTTTTGAAACCAAAATGTGGGTTGTGAATTGGAGCAAAAGTTTAGGCCAACCATTCCTACTTGTTATAAATTATATTTACTTTATTTTGCCCCATTAAAAATGAAAATATCAAATACTACAGAAGACCTTCAGCAAAATATCTAAGACAACTATGGGTAATATTTTTCACAGGGTGGTATAGGCTGAATTCAAACTTGTGCCCACAGAAGTGACAGTCATTAAATACCATACTTGTTAACCAGTTGATGGGTGAGGACGCAACACACGGCTTACATTAAACTATATTACCTTTTTGTATCATTGATCATGGTTTTTTGGTACATACTGTTTACTTCCTTTTCATGCCAATTTAACCTATGAGCAAAATTAACAAAATATGCAATATTAAATTCAGTACAGTGTCTTGCCCATTCATGTAAAGTTTTTTTTTTTCAAGAAATGGGCTTAAGTGTGTGTGTCATGGCAAAAACATCAGATTGATTTTCTGATGGAGTATGTGATAACAGGATGAAGAAACTATTCCGTGATCCAACAAAAGTAGTAAGACATGTTAAAATTCACCACATATGTAAAATTCACCACAGTATGTAAAATTCACCACAGTATGTGAAATTCACCACAAAAAAGGAAATTTAACACAGCATATGAAATTCAGATACTAAAGAACTGATGAAACATTCTTGTTAAATTTGTTACTTTGCTGCTAATCCATGATACTTATCAAATAATAAATATCTATCATTTCTACTTATCTGTGAATAATTTCTTGCAAACATTATAATTCAGATATTGTGGGTGGACAAATAGACACAATATGAAACCAAAACTAATCTACAGGTATATCTTCCCCACACAGGAAATAACATCAGAGATGCCCGTACCTCACAGCCTGGGGAAGTAGTTTTCAACACCATGACATATAGAAGTAGTGAAACAGTACAAAGATCTGGATACTTTCAGCGCAGTGTCACTTATATAAAGGCCGAAATAATGTTTAAGTAGAGAAAATAACATCTAAGAGAAACAAAATGTATGTAAAGATAAAGTACTAAGACAAGACAATTCAAAAGCAAGATGACAGCATTAATCAGTAAACTAAAAAAAATATGAAGCTGCAAAATTTATTAATTGGAGAATAGCTGTCAATGGAAGTAGCACATTTATTTAAAAGTGCATAAATATAATAATCAGTTGCAGCAATCCATATATCTTTGCCATAAGAGAAAGATGTCTCAAATATGGCATGTGAACACACTTTGGCAGAGCAAAAAGGTCACACCATGATGCACACCTACACCCCCTAAAGAATGTAGCTACAAAGTGTCAACCTTCTAAACCTTATGGAATCCAAGACATAGCCCAGCCAAGATTTTAAAACTCATGGTCACTATGACAAGGTCAAAGGTCAAATCAAGGTCACACCATGATGTTGCACACCTACAACCCCTAACCAATATTTCTACCAAGTATCAACTTCCTACACCTTACGGTTTCTGATATATAGCCTGGACAAGATTTTAAAGGCCAAGGTCACTACAGCAAGATCAAAGGTCAAATCAAGGTCACACCATGACACTGCACACCTACAACCACCATCCAATATCCATACTAAGTATCAACTTCCTACACCTTACAGTTTCCGAGATATAGCCCGGACAAGATTTTAAAGGTCAAGGTCACTAAGGCAAGGTCAAAGGTCAAATCAAGATCACACCATGACGCTGCACACCTACACCCCTTAACCAATGTCCCTATCAAGTATCAACTTCCTAAACCTTATGGTTTCAACGATATATAGCCAGGACAAGATTTTATAGGTCAGGGTCACTATGGCAAAGTCAAAGGTCAAATCAAGGTCACACCATGATGTTGCACACCTACACCCCCTAACCAATGTCCCTACCAAGTATCAACTTTCGACACATTACGGTTTCCGATATAGTCTGAAGAAGATTTTAAAGGTCAAGGTCACTACGGCAAGGTCAAAGGTCAAATCAAGGTCAGACCATGATGATGCACACCTACAACCCCCATCCAATATCCATATGAAGTATCAACTTCCTACACCTGACAGTTTCCGAGATATAGCCCGGACAAGATTTTAAAGGTCAAGGTCACTATGGCAAGGTCAAAGATCAAATCAAGGTCACGCCATGACATTGTACACCTATACCCCCTAAACAATGTCCCTACCAAGTATCAACTTTCTACACCTTACGGTTTCTGAGATATAGCCTGAACAAGATTTTCAAACTCAAGGTCACTACAGCAAGGTCAAATCAAAGTCAGATCATGATGTTGCACACCTACAACTCCTAACCAATGTCCCTACCAAGTATCAACTGGACAAACTTTTTCACACCGCCCACCCGCCCATCTGGACACCATGGGTGAAAACAATACCACGACAGCCCTTAAGGGCTGATTCCTTATGATTTCTTACAAGTTGTTTTCATATTTTGATCCCCTAGAACCAGTTACAAAGGAGATATAAGGCCCTATTAGCATGATGACTCTACATGACCTTGAAGCAGGGGTCAAAGGTCAAATTTCACACTTGCAAAAGATTTGCAGACCGCAATTTCAAAGAAGTTGTTTTCTCATTCCAAACCCCTAGGACCAATGATAAGGGAGATATTAGGTGTTCTTGATATGCCCCCCCCCCCCCCCCCCCCCATTTGACATTACAGATGTGATATGGCAGCCATTTTGTTCAAAACAAGACAAAAATTACTCTCAGGCAAGCTTTCCCAGCCATTTACATTTTGTGCAAATCTGACACAGCTAGCTGCAATATTTTACATTTTAGAACATATCAATGATTTTCCAGCAATTGAGAATGGCTGCCATGGTGTTTTTATAAATGAGTACCATAATTTTCACAGACATGTTTTCATAGCCAAAAACATTTTCTGCAAACTTAGTAAAGATATAAAGCTTCATTCAAAAATGTGACAAACGCACAAAAAAAAGCATGCACATACGCACGCATGGAAAGCGTTTTTTAATCTCCAAACCCCGGCCTTGGCCACCATGAGATAAAAATGCAACTGCAGTAACATCGGTTTAATAGCGCCCCTTTTTCAAATAAGAAGTTTAAGACTGAAAAGTATTAAAAGCATTGTCATAGCAACAGGTATTGTCAGATACCCTCCAAAACCTACTCAGCTCTAGATCTTGTTTTGGTTAACATAAAATTATCCAAAAAATTTGGTGAAAATCCATGACATTGGTTGAGGCTGTGGAACACCCACAAACTTTAGGACCCAAAAATCTTAACATCCAAAACCTAATCAGCTCTAGACCCTCTTGGGGTAAACATACTCTGAAAATTTGGTGAAAATCCATGCATGGGTTTAGGCTGTGGAACACCCACAATCTTTATGCCAGACGATAATAAACAAATACACACATCAACATTTATTTAAGTTGGTAATTATTTGTGTTATTATTTTTTCACATATTCACTAACTTTCTCCAGAAAAATGCTAATAGAAATATCCTACTGTTCAAACACTCACTTTATATGGAAAAGATTTTTTTCAAAACTTTGTTTTTCTATTTTTAGTTCTATACACCGACCCAATACTGAACATCACAGCACTGTTTGTACCAATTAATCTATCACAACACACTGATGTTTACACAATATGATTGCTTTACAGACAGATTTTTTCATCAAATCAATGGAAAGGTTTTCTTTATATAATCATCGTGCAATAGGTTGTTATGGGTGGTAAATTATCTGACAAATGAGAACTAGATTTTCTGTAAAAAGACCCAAAACTTTCATCATTCATTTTTCAAACGTGTGAACTCAATAACCGATTAACGTTGTCAGTGTACAGAGTATCAAAGCAGTTGTAAAATAATCAACTATTTGCAGTTCAACTCAATGAACCAATTTTCTATTTCTTGTGTAATAAAATCAACAGTTTAGCAAATATTGAACCAAAATAAGCTTTCAATGGATCGCTTTCTCCAACTTTATGTTTATACAATAAAACAGTACTAAGCTAATGTAGAGAAATAACTCAATACATATATTCACATCCAGATAAAGTCATGCTCCACAAAACAATAAGAATTGGAAGGATGAGATCTCATCAGCTTCTCGTTGGAAAACAATAAATACATGCCGAACTCAACAATAAGCTACACTGGGAGTCCCAACGTTCAAGCCTATAATTATATACACAGGACAAATACAATGCTGGAGTTTTGCTATACAATCAAAAAGCAATGGACTTCTGGATATTATGTTTCATCAGAGCGGATTTCAACCAATCAATGTCACAGATGTGGCAACGAGGTTTTATGTAAAAATACAAATCCAGTATCTGAGAAACCTTACCTTGACTTGTGTCTTCATCCTCTGACTGTAAATCTTTATCTGGAAAAGAAACAACCTACATGAATACCTAGTGACAAACGTATCATGAGATCAAGGATTAAATAACATATTGCTGCATTCACAATGTAAGCCTACAGTCATATTCACAATATCACAGAGATCACAGAAAATTAAGCCAAAAAGTGGCCCAACTTTGATAAAAAAATCATTGTTTTGTTGTTTGCTTGTCAAACGCCTTCATGACTAAAGTCCCTGGTTACATGATGACAGATTGTCAGGGCATGAAACATGCTGCAGATCTGGATTGAACCTATGCCTGGAGGTAAAATCCAAGAGATGAAACCACTTGCCCAGTGCTGGTTATTTTATGATAACTTTAACATCTTTCTAGATTGTAAAGGTTCACTTATTTAACCTTCACTTGTTTAACCTTCACATTTTCAATTTTGTTAGGGCTAAAAAAAATTTTGTTTATACAAAATACAAGTGGTTAAGTAGAGTAATAACAGGATTTCACATTGAATTCACACAAACACAAGACTCAAGTATCTATGTATTCTATTCCTGGTGAAATAACTAATCCACTTCCCGAATAAACATCACAAATTAACTTAATAATACAAAGGTTATTTTAAATCAAGATAATATAAGGAAGCCAAGAATCAGCAAGCTTAGGTTCTACTGTTCCCTTTGATAAGATAAGCCTCGACTTTTGCAGCAAAAGCAAATAACGCAGACAAGCTTGCATACAATGTTAGAATGTTAACAACACCATCTGAATACAAGAGTAAGAGGCATTCCATTAAATACTGATTAGAAGAGTTATTACAAAGAAAAAAAGCCATGATTAAGATCAAACTATGATACCAAAAGTTTATTAAATGAAAATGTATAATGCATGTAAAAAGAAAACAAATATTACACAAATTTTGATACAAAATCCATCACCACAAACACATAGAACAACGACACTGTCAACATTATGGACTAAAGGATAGATACGATATATTATCTATATTTACTGAAAGTTCTACCAAATTCATACATATATATAGGCTACCTTGAACCTTTTCATCCATGACATTCTGTCCATGTCTGCCTTGGTGGCTTTCGTTACTGCTTGGAGTTACATCTTCCCTTTGCTGGCCTGAAGCTGTTTCAAAATTTCCCAACATATTCACAAGACCTTTACTTGTTACATTCAAGCCAAGCTCCACAGCCTCAACACTAGCATCATCTTTGTTATTCTCTGGCACTTCACCTCCAGAGGTTACTAAATCATCAACATCCACGTCAAACCCTTCAACCATCTCTTGTAACCATTCTCTATTTAATACTCTACTGACTAACTCTGCTGCCACCTTTTCTATTTCACAGGTCAAGTTTGGAGAAAATCCTTTGGCACTTGTATCATCACCTCCTGGAATGGCTGTGGCATACCCTGGTGCAATAGACTGTAAGCAAGTGTTACTCATAATTGTCCCATTATTGCCAGACTCCATCTCATCAGTTTCAGGTTCTTTTGTCATCTGCCCCTCTACTTCCACATTTGCATTATTTCCCACACTATCAAAACCATCCATCTTTTCCATTGAACTTTCTGCTACCTTAGTCTGAAATCCCAGGCCCTGATCACCCTTGTTTCCTTGCTGAATCTCGACTTCACTTAACTTTGCTGGGGTTTCCAGTTGCCAATTGTGCTGACTTTCTGTCATAGTATCTGGTACTTCTTCCCCAAATTGTTGATTTCCTGTCAGAATTTTTGGACTCTCTGGATAAGTTTGCTGACCTTGCTGATTAATATGCTGATCATGCTGGTCAACTAGCTGATCTGCTCTTTCCCTATCCCTACCTTTGTTCTCATCATCCTGATCCTTAGTCTTTGTTGGCTCTCCTTCCATGTCACAAAACGGACTTTCAGTCTCAGTCTGGAATCCATTGCTTTGTTCAAGACTTGGCTGACTTTTCATCTCACATTTATCATCATCATTATCACCACCATTCAAAGCTGTGTCATCTTTATTCACGACTCCTCCCGCCTTAGGTATCTGTTGCTGATCAATCACTTCACATTCATCATCTTTACTTCTGCTTACATGGGAATGCTCCAGATTCTTTTGATTTTGCTTATCAATGTGGTCCTTAGTTATCTCCACTGCACCTTGATCTGCATCTGCAATTCTCTCCTCATCGACCCTTTTGACCGGTGAATGTCCTTCCCCCTGACTGCTAACAGATACAGAACCTATATCTTTGGGAACTTCCTTATCTTTCGTTCCCTGACTAACCTCAGGTTTGCCTAAAGTAGCACCGTCTGTGTGACCTTCTAGATCTCTGACCAACTGGTTAACTTCAGGTTTATCCAAAGAATTCCAATCTTTATCTTCTGCCGTATTGTCTTGATCAGATTCTGCTGTATTCTGCATCTTTTTCTCCTCTTTACTATCTTCTAACATTCTGTCACTGGAAGTTTTATCCCCTGTCCCTTCTACTGCTTCATCTAATGTACAATTCATACTGGCCTCCTGTACAAACCCATCATCTTTCCCTTTATTCGCATTACCACCAACTCCATTCATCACTTTTGCCTCTTCTACATACTCATCACCAGCATCAACCACAGCCTCATGACCAACTTCATCATCTTTCTTCTTCTGCTTACTTTGTCTTGCATTTTGGTTGACTAAACCAGACACCTGAACAAGGCTCTGATCCATTTCTCCCCGAGGCTTGGCTTCCATGCCCATTTGATCATTACCTGCTTTTTGTTCATCCACTATCTGTACAGAAGAGACTGGCTCAGAAGTCAGCTGGTTAGAGACCACTGCTGTAACTGGCTGTGCTGGTTCCTGGATTTTGTCTTCCTGTGAAGGTTTTGGAGGACCTGTGTCAGAATTTTGGGGATCAAGTTCATCTTCATTGTCACTTGGTTCTTCATCTAGTGGAAAAAGAAGTTTCAAAAGAAAAACTAAATAATTATGTATTCATTTTGCTACGCTATTATGGGAAATCACATTATGATTTCCAATTCAATTTAATAGATGCTCACAAGTTTAGATTTATTACATTCACGACAATGGTGCAACCCTATCCTTTATCACAGTTATCTATTTTGGAGTCTTTTTATGACATTCATAAAAGGCTGAAGCATATAATTTCATCAGACTTTATCTGTCTGGGTGTCTTTTCAGTGAAAACATGCATAGAAGGCACAATGTTATACTTTCATCAGAGTTTATCTGCCTGGATGTCATTTTGATGATTATAAGGTTGCAGAAAAAACAGGAAACTTTACGAAATAAAGATTTGCTTCGACAAAACATCCATCAAAACACACAAACCAGAGTCAGATATTTTCTACACATGCAAATGTATGAAAATAAAAGCAGCAAAAATGCTAGTTATATTGATGAAATCTACTGAAGCACAAAGCTAAATGCACAATTTAATGAGACCCTTTACCAAGATTGGGTATGAAAACCACCACAAATAACAAGCAACAGAGACTAAAGAGAAACCCCTTTCCAACCATATCCACCACTGTATTCAACTGTGTCATGTCAGTTGGCCACTAGTTGATGATCTGTATGAGTTTTTACTCTCTTTTGTCAGTGTATTCCTAGAACTATTTGTGTATAGGAATATGTCCTCCTGGTATCAGATACATAGAACACATGAAATGGTCAGGACTGTGTGTAGTGTATAAACTGTCCTGGAAACTGTTACACCTCGGTCAAACCTTTCTCTTTTATGTGGTCACAAGCTACAAATGAATGGGCTCATGTATTGGCAGGATGTATCATTCAGTGGTATTGGCATTTAGGTAGGATACCTTTGACAGAACACGGAATGTGATTTACATTTGGGACAGCCTTCTTAAAATATTCAAAAAGCCATTAAATCCTCTCATGAGCTGTATTAAAATACACACGCTGGAGGGTTAAAAGGGGGAGGGATATACAGGATATATTCCTTAACATGCACCAGAAAAATGAAGAGTCTCTTTTCATAGCCTTAAGGACCAGGCTGCAAGGCTGAGATCCAAAATGTACAGAAACAACTCAACAAAAACTTGTCACCAAAGTAATGACAACAAAACTGCTTCTGACACAGTTGAATACTGTTCTATTGGTGGTGAAAGGGTTACAAATAAATACATGCACATAATAAACACATTCTCAGTAAAGAAATCATTGCAAGCACATCCCTCATTACTTTCAATGCTCAACTTTCTGATGACACAGTTGAATACAGTGGTGGATATGGTTGGAAAGGGGTCTCTAGTATATATGCGTTGGAAGGTATCAGATACAACTAGACCTATGCATCGGAGAACCGATGCAAATTTGTATCCACCAGAATGACAACTCCCCAAAGCCAGTGAACCATCGTTTGACCTTGAAGGAGGGGCCAAAAGTCAAATCTGACATCAAAAGATTCCCAGCCCATGTAAGTTGGTTTCACATTGCAAATCTCTAGGACCAATAATAAGTGAGTTATAAGCACTTTTAAGTTTGGCTATCCTCGTTTGACCTTGAAAGAGGGGCCCAAGATCAAATTTGATCTCATCAGAAGATTCGCAGCCCATAATTTCCTATAGGTTGGTTTCACATTGCAAACCTCTAGGTCCAATCATAAGGGAGATGTAGGCACTTTTAAAGTCCGCTATGTGGGGTACTTTGGAACTGTGTGGATGACCTTGAATTAAGAGCCTCAAGGTCAAATGTCTCCAAGGTTGTAGAGGACATATATATGTGTTATATCACCTATGAACAGATTCAACCTTCTACCTATGAGAAACAGCCAGTAGAAAATAGCATCAGAGATGCCCGTACCCCACAGCCTGGGAAAATAGTTTTCAACACCATGAGATATAGAAGTAGTGAAACAGTACTCAGATTGGGATACTTTCAGTATCAGTGTCCAAATAATGTTTAAGTAGAGAAAATAACATCTAAGAGAAAGAAATTGCATGTAAAGAATAAGTATTAAAACAAGACAATTCAGTAAACTAAAAATTAAGAAGCTTTAAGACTTCTCCCATTTTGACTTTTATTCATTTGTATGGTCGAATTATGGTTTAGATGGTTTGAATATTACCCATACAGATGTAGCAATACATGCTTTTATGGGAAATTGGGGCAAACCTGTGGCTCAATTGATGCAATACCATCTGTTACAATGGGAAGTTGCAAAAGTAAAACAGTTAATGACTTCTAATATGACTTTAACAGTGCTTAATCTACACCAAAAGACATCCAAAGGTGCAACAACCAAGATTCAAGTAAAAAGATATAAGAGAGATATAAGAGAGATAAAATAGTATCAGATATCCTCGTAGAGACATAAAATAGCATCAGATATGAAAGATCAAAGGTCAAATCCAGGTCACACCATGACGTTGCAAACATATAACCCTTGACCAATGTCCCTACCAAATATCAACTTCCTACACCTTATGGTTTCCAAAATATAGCTCAGACAAGGCATTATAGGTCAAGGTCACTACGGCAAGGTCAAAGGTCAAATCAAGGTCACACCATGACGTTGCACACCTACACCCCCTAACCAATGTCCCTACCAAGTATCAACTTCCTACGCCTTACAGTTTCCGAGATATAGCCCGGACAAGATTTTAAAGGTCAAGGTCACTAAGGCAAGGTCAAAGGTCAAATCAAGATCACACCATGACGCTGCACACCTACACCCCTTAACCAATGTCCCTATCAAGTATCAACTTCCTAAACCTTATGGTTTCCAAAATATAGCTCAGACAAGGCATTATAGGTCAAGGTCACTACGGCAAGGTCAAAGGTCAAATCAAGGTCACACCATGACGTTGCACACCTACACCCCCTAACCAATGTCCCTACCAAGTATCAACTTCCTACGCCTTACAGTTTCCGAGATATAGCCCGGACAAGATTTTAAAGGTCAAGGTCACTAAGGCAAGGTCAAAGGTCAAATCAAGATCACACCATGACGCTGCACACCTACACCCCTTAACCAATGTCCCTATCAAGTATCAACTTCCTAAACCTTATGGTTTCCAAAATATAGCTCAGACAAGGCATTATAGGTCAAGGTCACTACGGCAAGGTCAAAGGTCAAATCAAGGTCACACCATGACGTTGCACACCTACACCCCCTAACCAATGTCCCTACCAAGTATCAACTTCCTACGCCTTACAGTTTCCGAGATATAGCCCGGACAAGATTTTATAGGTCAAAGTCACTACGCAAGGTCAAAGGTCAAATCAAGGTCAGACCATGACATAGCACACCTACACCCCCTAACCAATATCCCTACCAAGTATCAACTTCCTACACCTTACGGTTTCCGAGATATACCCCGGACAAGATTTTATAGGTCAAGGTCACTATGGCAAGATCAAAGGTCAAATCAAGGTCACACCATGACGTTGCACACCTACACCCCCTAACCAATGTCCCTACCAACTTCCTACACCTTTTGGTTTCCGAGATACAGCCCGGACAAACTATTTCCCACCGCCTGCCCGCCCACCCCCCCATCCGGACACCATGGGTGAAAACAATACCCCGACAGCCCGGAAGCCTCGGGTGGATACAATAACCAGATGGCTGCCTGTTCAAATTCTTATCCAACAGACATGGTTTGATATATGTTCATGAATATCTCACTGAGTGGAGGAAAAATGAGCATTATAGCTTGTCATGAATTTTCCAATGCAAACATATAACAGGCACGGACAAATCTTTCTACAGAAATAAAGCAAAGTCGTAAATACACAGTATTATATGCATTGGGATTCATTGTAATGATTTGATCATGCTTTCATTCAAACCATATGACCTCCGCAAACAATTCTAACCTTCTTACGCAAGGCTCATCCTGGGATGTGAACCTTAAACCCCGGAGAAAGTCGCTAAGTTTGCAAAGAGTGTTTGTAAAAATACAGCCATGGTAGTGGTGCACGCTACATACTAGTGCTGGGAAATCACCATCACAACATGGTATTACCTGTGGATGTTCTCATCACCAAAATGTAAACATTGATTATTACACATCATGGATGCAGAAGGGTGCCTCACTTTTAGAGGCTTTAATACAGATGAATAAAGTATACACACAAACTGGCTCTACATGTTTGAATATATCTTTTTGGTGTTTCTTATGTTTTATATGTGCTACCTATAAAGAGGCAGTTCCTATGGCAGTACAGGATGAGAGGAAAGTGCATACAGATCACATGACCACCCCTCCAAAAGACAAGAGGAGAGTGCCCGTGAACGGGCACTGTGTCAGCTGACTGAGTGTTTTTGATTTGTGAAGGTGATTAGAGGACAGAATAATTATCAGGAAAAGGGCTGTACAGAAATACAGTAAATGGTAACTGAACAGCAAGTTCGAAAGAAATTCCGAAGCTGACAGAAGAAAAGGATAAAAAAGTTGTGCCCTGTAAATGGTATTATGAAGGAAAATAACAAGGTAATTGTTTAAGTGTAAAAAATAGGTTAAAACATATTTAAAGAAATACTACAAATGCAATATCCTCGTTCGACCTTGAAGAAGGGGTCCAAGGTCAAATCTAACCACACAAATACATTCCCAGCCCATGATTTCCTATGGTTTACCATTCCAAACCTCTAGGACCAATTATAAATGAGTTATAAGCACTTTTAAGCTTGGCTGTCCTCATTTGACCTTGAAGGAGGGGTCCAAAGGTCAAATCTGACCATACCAAAAGATTCCGAGCCAATGATTTCCTATGGGATGGTTTACCATCCCAAATCTCTGTCACCAATAATAAGCGAGTTGTAGGCACTTTCAATTTTCGCTATCCTCATTTGACCTTGAAGGAGGGTTTCAAGGTCAAATCGGACCATATCAACAGATTCACAGCCCATGATTTCCTGTCTGTTTACCATCCCAAACCTCTGGGACCAATAATAAGCGAGTTATAAGCACTTTTAAGTTTGGCTATCCTTGTTTGACCTTGAAGGAGGGGTCATTGAAGGTCAAATCTGACCACACCAAAAGATTCCCACCCCATGATTTCCTACAGGTTGGTTTATCATCCCAAACCTCTAGGATCAATAATAAGGGAGATATAAGCACTTTTCATGACTGACAAAAAACACCTGTGGCGGCCATCTTGTTTCTCAAAATGAGGCCAAAAATATTCCCAGACAACATTTTATGGTTATTAATATATACTGGAAACTTAAGAAAGCTAGCTATAATATTTTTTTTCATCAGAGCAGTAATGGTGAAATCTCTCTCTACATACTGCGGCTATCCAGTGGATACAATGATTTACTCAACAGTGAGAACCTGAAAGTAGCTATTGCTCAGCTATGCCATGACATAGAGGTCTGCAATTTCACTATGTTATAGCTGACCAAAAATTCTGTGAATAACATATTTAACAAATTACTCTAAATGTAATAGTTTTCAAGTTACAACTGATTTACTCAACAGTGAGAACCTCAAAGGAACTATTACTCAGCTATGCAATGAGCTACATGTCTGAAATTTTACTATGTTATAGCTAACCCAAAAGTAGGTGAACAACATATTTACGCAAACTACTGTAAATGCAATAGTTTTCAAGCTACAACTGATTTACTCAATAGTGAGGACCTGAAAATAGCTATTGCTCCGCTATGCCATGAGCTATAGGTCTGTAATTTCACTATGTTATAGCTGACCAAAAAGTAGGTGAACAATATATTTTAACAAAATACTCCAAATGCAATATTTTTCAAGTTATAGCTGATTTACTCAACAGTCAATACCTGAGAATAGCTATTGCTCAGTTGTGCCATGAGCTATAGGTCTATAATTTCACTATGTTATAGCTGACCCAAAAGTAGCTGAATAACATATTTGCACAAATTTCTGTAAATGCAATAGTTTTCCAATTATAACTGATTTACTCAACAGTGAGAACTTCAAAGTAGCTATTACTCAGCTATGAAATGAGCCACAGGTCTGAAACTTCACTATGTTATAGCTGACCCCAAAATAGGTGAATAACATATTGAAACAAAATACTCTAAATGCAATAGTTTTCAAGTTATAAGTGATTTACTCAACAATGATAACCTAAAAGTAGCTATTACTCAGCTATGCCATGAGCTACAGGTCTGAAATTTTACTATGTTATAGCTGGCCCAAAAGTAGCTGAATAACATATTTATACGAAATTCTCTAAATGCAATAGTTTTTAAGTTACAAGTGATTTTACTCATGATGGAAGTTACTGAAAAGCCCAAAAGTAGCTATTACTCACTTAGCTATTGAGACAGACACCCAACTTACTCACCATATTGTAGCTATGAAAAAAGTAGCTGAATAACATATTTTAACAAAATGCTCTAAATGCAACACTTTTCAAGTTATAAGTGATTTACTCAACAGTGATAACCTAAAAGTAGCTATTACTCAGCTATGCCATGAGCTACAGGTCTGAAATTTTACTATGTTATAGCTGCCCCAAAAGTAGCTGAATAACATATTTATACGAAATTCTCTAAATGTAATAGTTTTCAAGTTATAAGCGATTTACTCAACAGTGATAACCTAAAAGTAGCTATTACTCAGCTATGCCATGAGCTACAGGTCTGAAATTTCACTATGTTATAGCTGGCCCAAAAGTAGCTGAATAACATATTTATACGAAATTCTCTAAATGCAATAGTTTTTAAGTTACAAGTGATTTTACTCATAATGGAAGTTACTGAAAAGCCCAAAAGTAGCTATTACTCACTTAGCTATTGAGACAGACACCCAACTTACTCACCATATTGTAGCTATGAAAAAAGTAGCTGAACAACATATTTTCACAAAATGCTGTAAATGCAACACTTTTGAAGTTATAAGTGATTTAGTGCATGATTTCATAAATTTTAATGCATTAAAAATTATTAAAAAAATTTATTAAAAAAAAAGTAAGACAGATCCAGGTCTCATACTCACACAAGAGAATCTACCTCTGGCCTAGTATATATATGCAAGATATGAGAGAAATCTCTGCATTAGTCACTGAGAAAATTGTGATAAAAAGTTGAAATTTTCACACTTTTGGTGGGGGTACCCCCCTTGTAATGTCTCTAGCAAACAGACGAACAGACAGATTTGCATGCCTTGAACAATTTTTCATCCTCGATAGATAAGGTATCTTTTAAAAAAAACAGCATGTCTCTAGGCCTTGTAGTTTTGGAGAAGAAGTTGTTCACGCGGACGCGTCAGCTGACATAAAAACAATATGTGTGCACCAGATAATTGTAACTTGGGTCATTATTGTACTGATTATACTTTTACAGGCATGCTAACTTTTGTGAGACTGTGTGTTTAGAAACCATCAGTTGTATTAGAGTTTTACTGATCATCACTCAGCAATGAGCCAACAAACAATAATAGTCAGGCTTCAAAATATTGTCTCTGCACCGCTACATACACTGCTTGCTTCATTGTAAACTTTATGGTTCAAACATCCAGCACAATCAACATCAGCACCATACCTTATCTTTCCCACCACTGCATATTATGGCAAAACTAAAACTCAGGACCTACACCACAGCAGCACTATATTGGTACATTATGGTAACACTACCAGAGTACATTATGACTACACACATTCAAACCTCACCCTCTGTGTCTTCTTCCTCCTCCTCTTCTGATTCTTCAGACTCCTGAGTGGCAGAGACTTCCTCACCAGACAGCAGGCTGAGAGTGACACTCTGAATTGTTCAAACAGACGAGATACTGACATCCAGGCAAAGCTTGGTCTACACTCTAGATGACTTGGCGGATATTTTACACAATTTTCAGGAAATATGATCAAAGGTTTGAATATAAAACATTGTAAGTGCAGTCTGGCCTAATATGACCGTTGATGGTAAAGACACAAAAGAATTCTCCTTTCTCACTGTGACTTCAGTGAAGAATTTTCAGAATTTTTTCAGAATCTGTTACAAGGGTTAAACACTATAAAACAATAAGTAGATTAGATTGTCCTGTCCTCAGCTTGTTGATACTGAGCAGTTCTGTAACAATGACCAGATGGAATTTAAAAAGCATATCTTCTACAACAGATATGAAGCACTATCAAACTCAGATTACATGAGATTTCCCTGTCCTTATACTGACACTGATCAGCTGGTTTGTAATAACAGCTACATTAGCTTGACATAATGTACAAACATTCATTAAAATCTTCTTCTATACAGACGAGGAATTCTGTAACTCTAATTTGACTGATCTCAACTTTCCTTTCCGATCTTGATAACACTAAGCAAAGACTGGCCATATGAACTTGAAAGAATGCGAATAAGATTAACCTAAGACTGACTACATAACTTTCAACAACATGCCTGAAAATAGACTCACACAGCCCTGATCAGTGTCCTGATCCATACAAAAGTTCCTTGACATATCAATTCACAGAGCTAAAAATAGCATCAGAGATGCCCATACCCCACAGCCTGGGGAAATCATTTTCAATACCATGAGATATAGAACTTAACCAATGTCCCTACCAAGTGTCAACGTTCTACATCTTACATAATCCAAGAAATAGCCCAGACAAGATTTTAAAACTCATGGTCACTATGACAAGGTCACCCCCTAACCAATGTCCCTACCAAGTACCAACTGCATACACCTTTCAGTTTCCGAGATACAGCCCGGACAAGATTTTATAGGTCAAGGTCACTACGACAAGGTCAAATCAAGGTCACACCATGACACTGCACACCTACACCCCCTAACCAATGTCCCTACCAAGTGTCAACTTCATACACCTTACGGTTTCCGAGATATAGCCCGGACAAGATTTTCAAACTCAAGGTTTCTACGGCAAGGTCAAAGGTCAAATCAAGGTCAGATCATGACGTTGCATACCTACACCTCCTAACCAATGTTCCTACCAAGTATCAACTTCCTACACCTAATGGTTTCTGAGATACAGCCCAGACAAACTTTTTCCCGCCGCCCGCCCACCTGCCCACCCGGAGTCTGTATAAGCACAAGAGTATAAGGTTATATTAATCATTATGCATTTTACCAGCAGAGGCTTAATATTTAAAATTGTCAGTCTTAATTCTATTCTGTTGATTACCTAAAAAGAAACACATACACACGCAGACTGTTATATACCTTTTGAATCCCACTTTCAACCTAAAATTTAAAATTTCTCACACTATTGCACTCCAGTCTCGATGTATCAATTTAATGCAGCTCAGATTCTGAAGCAATGTCATTTGATGTAAGTAGTTGTACAAGCACAATTCAATTTATTAATAAACTAATGGGCCGTTGCCTTCACATGTGTATTTCTCTCTGAGATCTACCAGAAAGAGTCCACTGAGATTAGATCTAATTTATATGGACCAAATATACTGATTTCAATGCACATCTTATCACATTTTTTCTTTCAGCTCTCGATCCAGATTCAGCTAGTAAGGAATCGACTTTTAGAATTTGTTGCCACAGAGACAAACCGCTATAAGACTCTGATAAGACTTGACCGTCCTTACCTTGATGGTACTGAGTAGAGTTTGATGTACACTGGATCCTGTGTAGGATTTCTCCTGTTTAAACTTTGCAGATGCTGACCTGTATACTGAACTCATGATCTTCTTCACCTGCAAGTCAGCAAATACACAGGTGTACAGTCAGTAAGTCAGCAAATACACAGGTGTACAGTCAGCAAGTCAGCAAATACACAGGTGTACAGTCAGTAAGTCAGCAAATACACAGGTGTACAGTCAGTAAGTCAGCAAATACACAGGTGTACAGTCAGCAAGTCAGCATATACACAGGTATACAGTCAAAAAGTCAGCAAATACACAGGTTAACAATCAGCAAGTCAGCAAATACACAGGTGTACAGTCAGCAAGTCAGCAAATACACCGGTGGACAGTCAACAAGTCAGCAAATACACTGGTGAACAGTCAGCAGTCAGGACAGTCACTATAAACAACTTTTTGAATTTAAAATTTAATAAATTCTTTAAATTTAACTAAGGCTGCAACGATTCTTCGGTTACTCGGAAACGAAACGATTCACTTCAATACTCAAGGCAAGAAAAGTGAACCGGAAAAGAACTAAACATAGAAGTAAAATCTACTACAAAATTCAAGTTTTTTCTTTAAATATATTAATATATTTATATATTTTACTATAATAATTATAAGGTGTTTCCGTTTCAGTATTTTATATTTTAACTATTTGCAAACTTAAATTCTTTGTGTGACAACGTTTTATAAGACAGCATTTTATTCTAACGTATTTCGAAGACGCCTCAAATCTCGCAATATAAGGATGGCTACAGTTTCTAATATTTTGCATTATAAATGCGTCTTTTCCCCAAAATTCAATAAATTATCAAAATTCTTTCCTGATGTGTGGTTTGTAACCATTTAAGGCGTGGTATGTCAAAATATGAAGCAGTTTATTTCGTGGGCGTTAATCAAGGGAATAACCGAATCCGAGTCGATTCTTATAAAACGAGGAATCGAGGCGCATTTTCGGGCTCGCTTGCTGCCCTAAATTTAACATGAGCACATTTCATGAGTTTGAAGAATCAAAGAGTATAAAAAATAGCATCAGAGATGTCCGTACCCCACAGCCTGGGAAAATAGTTTTCAACACCATAAGATATAGAAATAGTGAAACAGTACACAGATTGGGATACTTTCAGAGCAGTGTCAGTGTCCAAATAATTTTTAAGTGGAGAAAATAACATCTAAGAGAAAGAAACTGCATGTAAAGATAAAGTATTAAAACAAGACAATTCAATAATCTAAAACTTATGAAGCTTTAAGACATCTCCCATTTTGATTTTCATTTGTATGGTCGAATTATGGTTTGAATGTTTTGAATATTACCCATACATACAGATGTGGCAATACATGCTTATATGTGGAGTCGGGGTAAAACCTGTGGCTCACTTGATGCAATACCATCTGTTACAATGGGAAGTTGCAAAAGTAAAACAGTTAATGAATTCTAATGAACACCTTACGCTTTCCGAGATCCCCTTACCAATGTCCCTACAAAGTATCAACTTCCTACACCTTACGGTTTCTGAGATATAGCCCGGACAAGATTTTATAGGTCAAGGTCACTACGGAAAGGTCAAATCAGGGTCACACCATGACGTTGCAAACATACAACCCCTAACTAATGTCCCTACTAAGTATCAACTTCCTACACCTTACGGTTTCCGAGATATAGCCCAGACAAGATTTTCAAACTCAAGGTCATTACGGCAAGGTCAAATCAAGGTCACAGCATGACGTTACACACCTACACCCCCTAACCAATGTCCCTACCAAGTATCAACTTCCTACACCTTACAGTTTCCAAGATACAGGCCGGACAAACTTTTTCCCGCCGCCCGCCCATCCCGACACCATGGGTGAAAACAATACCCCAACAGCCCTTTAAGGGCTGTGGGGTAAAAATGGTTCAGTATCAACTAGACCTAGTATATTAGAGAACAGATTAACAAGCACTTAACAAAGCTTTCATAGTAGGAGCAATAACAATATCCAGGCAGCTGACATTTGGGAAACCTGTTTCACCATCACCAAGGGGCCCCAAGATCAAATCAAATTACATCAAAAGATTCACATCCATGTTTTCCTATACATTGGTCACATATGTCAAACCTTCAGGACCAATAAGAGGTAAGTTATACACAATTTAAAGTTCAGCAGCTCTAATTTGACCTTCGATGAGAGGCCAAAGGTTAAATCTGACAACACAAAAAGAATTCCAACACATGATTTCATATACAGTGGATTTAGATCCCAAACTTCCACGACCAATAATAAGTGAGGAATGAGTACTTGCAAGTTTGACAAACATCAACTATGTGGGGTACTTTGGGACTCTGTAGATGACCTTGTATGAACAGCGTCAAGTTAAGATGTCAAAACCTAGCAGACATACAAAACATCAATAGATTAAACCTTCTACAGTAAAGAACAAACCACAGTTTGTATGTACAAAATTCTTGATTATTTCCAAAGAAATGGCTGTAGTGGCCATTTTGTCTTCAGCAGCTTTATCAGCCTTTCTTGACAGACTGAGTAGTATAGATATATAAAGATTGAGAGATAAAGGCTGGCAAACATTCCAGCTTGTTCATCAATATAATGTCAAAAGTACTGCCATGGACAAGCTTTTGTGACAAAGAACATATCCTGTAACAAGGTGTATTCGGATGTATCTACCAGATTTATCCCGTGGATACAGTTAATATAATTGCCAGTACACTTGTCCATTTCTCAAACACCTCTAAACCCCTGCCCTTGTCTCCCTAACCTGTCCTTCACTTCTCTATTGATATTTGTTTTTATTTTTTATTATTTATTTATTTATTATAGTGACATGTGTACATCAAATATTTACATATTTCAAAATATTAATTTTACACCTAATCCACCATGAGAGTTACATGTCACTTTAAACTTACAGTATTTTTACATTAGTGTTTGGTGTGATAACAAATGACAACATACAACATCAATTCAAAGTATTATGACACATTGTTTTCCAAGATCTCCTTTTTCCTTAGTTTCCAAGTCTCTTCAACATATCTAAAAAGGTCTTTTTTATTTGAATTCATGATTTTTACAAATTTTTTCTTCTGGTGAAAAGGTATTGATGTTTTCAATTTCAACCTGTATTGAGTTGACTAAAGAAATTCTTAAATCACTGTACTAAGTACAATTGCAGATGAAATGAAACTCATCTTCAATAGAATCTTTACACCAGAAACATTTTCTGTTGTTGAGATCAACATTCGTATATCTACCAATTTCAACTGCAAGTGGGAGAATACCCATGCATAATTGAACAATTAGACTTCTTTGATATTTTGTACGGTTAAATTTAACATAATTTTCAGTCTCAAAATTTATTTTAGTTTTTCTATAGATTCGCAATTTCAGTTTACATAGTATAACAGCTTTCCAATTTTGTTCTAGGATGTTCAGAAGTTTACATTCTATTTCTTTCAAATGAAAAAGAGTTTGCAAACAGCGACTTTGAAGCCACACTCTCTTTTCCCCATGTTACCCATCATCAATTTCTGTGTGACATCATTTTATGAAAGTTAATACTATCAGCCCTTACAGATTTCACATTGAAAATGGCTTTATCATATAAACTCCCCCCGTGATGTTTTTTAAAAAAATTTATGTTGAATTTTTGTGTCACAATTTGATAAAACGCTGTCTGCAGCCTCTCTAATTCCCTCCCATCTTTCTCACTGATCTGAAATGCACTGAGTTTTACCTTGTGAAATAAACAGCCCCAACAAAGTAATAGCTTAGTAAACACACCTCCGTGTTGATATCTGTAAGTCCCTCCTCTTTTCTCTCACTAACCTGTCATATACATCTGTATTGACATGTTTAAACCCCTCCCCCTTTTCTTTTTCTGACCTGTCACTTACCTCTGTGTTGACATCTTTAAGCCCCGCCCCCTCTGCTTTCATCTCCTGTAGTCTGGTTGTGAGTTCCACCAATCTCTTCTTGTGTTGTTGTTCTCTCTTCTCGTATTCTGACACCTGGTCTCTGGCTTCCACTAATTGCGACTGAAACAGAGAGCGAGTAAATTCATAGAATGGACTGGTCAACATCTGGGACATTTGATATCAGCAAAATACTTTGCATTTTTTGAAACATAGCCTAGTTCAAACTAACCTCTGTATGAACCAACTTTGGTACTCTAATCAAATGGATATATCTAATTGATACAAAATTAAGGACAAGCACTACTGCATAGTTTTAACAATAAGCATTTCACCAAAGTTTGAAAATATGGTCATCTTGATGTCACAGGCCGTAAAGTCTACCAGAGTTCATGCGAGAGACCTCTACAGAATTTGTCCCCTTCTAGACATTAAAACATCAGTTCTGTTAGTGAATGCTTTGGTGAGCAGCAGATTGGACTACTGCAATTCCCAGTTCTTATCACTCACTGATTTTGAGCTAAGGAGATTGCAGTTAGTCCAAAACTCACTCTGCAGGGTTGTCACCTGTTCTTCTAAATTCTCTCACATTACCCCTCAACTGAAAAAACTCCATTGGCTCCCAGTCAGGTTATGGGCACAATTTAAAACAGGCCTCGTTACATACAAAATTCTCAACCAAGGTCAACCTGTTTACCTGAGAGAATTAATTCACTCCTATACCTCTTCCAAAAATACAAGGTGAAGCACCCCCAAACTGAAGCCCAATCAAACCCCAATCAAACACTTTTCTAATTCTTTCAGTCACTACACACCAGTTCTTTGGAACTCTTTCCCCTTCCAAATAAGAAATAGCCCCTCTGTCGCATCTTTCAGGAAACACCTCAAAAGCCACCTCTTCAATTCTTGTTTTCCAACTTATTCACCTCCCTATTGGTCACACCCACACCTCCGGATTACTGACCTTGATTCCCCTCGAACTTCATTAGGAGTAGATTCCTTATGACAGTAGATTAGATTAGATTAGATTAGATGTTTTATATCCAGAATAGGTATAAAAATACAGGGGGTCACCGATGAAACTTTTTTTATTACTGAAGCTAGAAGAACCTGTATATTTGTATGAGCCTGTCTAGCTCTGTCCACAGTTCTCTGTTTCTCTGATTCCACTTTTTCCACTTCCTGTTCTAACTCTCCCACTCTGCCCTCAAATCTCTCCTTCATCAGTGTGGCCTGAGACCGCAGATTGTCATACTGCAAGAATGAGAGAAAACATAATAAAAGGTATATACTACATACGTAAATACCAGACAAATCTAAAGGCAAATAAATCACTTTATGATCCACCAGTAGCCGTATGTATGGCCTACAGAGGGGGACATATCTATAGAGTTTCATTCTGTGCATTTAGCGGTGTCACTAACTTTCCATGATAACTGTTACAAGTTCATAGATGCAACTTTTTGTTAATATTCCTGAAATATAGGTTATACACCAAAAGAAAGGTATTTGTAGAGAACTTCTGCTTATTCTGCATTCAAATCTATGCTGAAAAGGTTGCAGAAATTGCAAGTGTTTATAGTTACTGGTCCCCTATATATATGACAGCCACTCTGGTATTTTTGATTAATATGTGGATTTACTTATAAATCATACAAAATGGTGGATAATTAAGATAAAATATCCATCATCAGACATATACAAAAAGAGACATCACTCATGAAGTTGATCTACATAATATTCATGTTAAGCACTCCTATAATATTGTCATCTTAATTTCTGCTATTTTTTTATTGTAAATGTCATTCACATAGTTTTCCTACTGTGTCATGTTTGAGAACATGTTTTCCTCTATTAACTGAAAATGCAGGTTGTATTGACAAAAACATCAACCACCAGAAATGACCCAATATACCACATGTGAATGAATGCATTTTTATTTATTGTTACTGTGCTTAAACCTGATGGGAAATTGTCACAAACTGAAGGTATCAGTAGTGATAGCCAAATAACACGACATATTTATATAGCGCAATTCTATTTAAGAATAAACAATCATTGCGCTTTTTCTCTACAATATGCTATTTTAAAATAATGAGTTTTTATTTTGTTTTTGAAGATGTCCAATGGAAGTTCAATGTTCCTGATGTCATCTGGCAGTTCATTCCAATACTTTGATTCCACAACACTGAAGGCACGGTCACCCATAGAGACGAGTTTTGATTCTTTTTTCAAATACACAAACTCAGCCAATCACACAACAAACCAGACAATTACACACACCTTGTTTTTCCAGACTTTCATGTCCTCCAGTTCTTCCTTTAATGCTACCATCTGTCCATCAGCCTCACCACGTGTAGACTTGAGAGTAGATAGCTTGAAAATACAAACAAAACACACTCAGTCTCACGGTGCTTCTATCTTATAACAGTTTTAAAAATGGCAAATTACTTGCCAAACGGCTTTTATGTGGAATTTATCCACAAAATACAAACTCTTGTTATCTTTATTATTTTCAATTAAGCTTCTCCATGACAAAGATTTCAAAATCCAGTTTCCATTTTATTTCCGGTCAATCCTCTCACCTTTTGCTCGAGACCCTGTATTTTCAACTCGAGTTCCTTCTTTTCATCGTTCACCTCCGCTAGCGCCCTCTTGTGTCTGTCCTGTGCACTCGCCAGAAGGCGCTCGTTCTTCTCCTTCCACTGTAAGTCCAGCTCCTCCTCCATCTTGGAAATCTACAAGTAATGTAAGCAACAAACCCTGGCTCACTTTGTGTTGTTTCAGACACCAATAAGGGCAAACAGGAAACAGGACAGTGACACCTCAGACTCAGGACAATATCTGAAACTGTTCTGGTCTGCTCACAGTCAGTATGTACTAGAGGGGCTTGTAGGAGATACACAATGTCAGCTTACACGTTTCAGTACAGTATTTGTTGACATCATCACTGATAATGTGATACCATGGGTACACACGATATTCACCAATTCTGGAAAATAGATCCTTAAAACTTACGCAAACTGTACCAGATTTTATTGAAATTGCGTACATATAGTGTTAAAATAAATTTCGATCTTGTTTCTACAGGTTTATTTCATTTTAAGGAGTTTGTAGTCCTAAACAGTTGACAACAAAAAACTATGTTTTAAATGTAATCATGTCACAACATTTTGCTGATATTGTTGCCACTTTTTTATCACTGTTACCCATCTAATTCTATTCCATTACATTACAGAAGTAAGGAAAACATAAACAAGTAAATATAAACAATGTGTCCAATATATTTCACTTCATTTTGTATGAGTCACATTTTTCCCTGCAATTTTCCAAGGATAGCTCATAGCACAGACACAACATTAAACAGGCTAAGTCTTGCTAACCACCACAATACAACCCACTGTCTTTACAAAGGTATTAAACCCAAAGAAAATCCCATCAAATTTTCTCCTTGTAAAAAGAAAGAAGTGGCAACCTGGTTATGAAATATTAACACAAGTAGAGAAAAATACTGAAATTTAAATAATTTAAATTTTAAAAATTATAATATAAACACCTTGCTATGGTTTTGTATGACTTTAACAATAAGGCAGTGTATGCATGTTTCCACTGTGACAAGTTGTGCTTTTGACAAAACTAGTAGGAGAGAATTCCCCACACAATCATTAAGCATGATATTTCAGATGTCACCCCATTCTGTTTACCTGTTCAGCAGTGATCACATCTGTACTGGATTTCTGCTTCTTCAGCTTTTCTTTCAAATCTGCAATTTCTCCCTGAAATGTAAAATAAAAAATAACTCGTCATGAATGACAAATGATTATTTTCTTCCGATAATTACTCATTGGATACGATAAGAGTGACTATTTGCTGAATAAAATCCACCTAGTATCCAGTGCTTTATGAGATAAATGTACATTCTTTCTGCAACAAGTATCAACCAGTGATGATCATGTCACATCTGTCCGGTAGTAGTTTTACATCCTCTTCAAATGCTTACAGTCAAATGAGAATGCAATAGTTACAGGCTGGTCAGAGAGTAGTACATACTTGACTCAGAAGGGAAAGCATTCCTCAAGTAACTTGCAACTTTGTGAAGGTCAGGACACAGATACAATCTCACCCAACACCTGATGTGTAAGATAACTGTGTTAATAATAAAAGCATTTTTTTACCTACACCAGGACATTTTTTTTCTGCTGATCCCCAACATGGTATTCCCCGGAACACCAAAGGTCTTACTGATTTGGATTTCACAGATGATTTTGCCTTATTCGGTGAAAATGCTAAATCTCTACAATCAATGACCGATAATCTGGCAAGTACAGCAGCGAAAGTTGGTTTGAGGATCAGTACAGAAAAGACCAAGGTAATGTCAGTGAGGGAGCAGCAATCACTGGCTCTTAAAGTAAACCAACAGGAAGTAGAAGAAGTAGAAAACTTTACCTACCTCGGAAGCAGTATCTCAAACAAGGATGCCACTGAACAGGACATGTCATGCAAACTAGGTAAAGCAGCATCTGTATTCCAGAGACTTAGCTCCATTTGGATATCAAATCACATCTCTATGAAGAGCAAACTTAGCTTGTACAACTCTCTTGTCATACCAGTGGCTATTTATGACAGCGAGACATGGAAGAGTAACAACAACATAGGGCACAAGTTTGATGTATTCCATCACAAATGTCTACGGAAGCTACACAAAATATCGTGGTGAGATCATGTTACAAATGATGATGTGCATCAAAGATCAGGACAATGGAAGCTGAGTGAAATTGTGAAAGAACATCCTAAGAATGCCAGAGGAAAGACTACCAAAAACATCCCTATAGTGGACACCTACTGGAGGTAAAAGAGAAATTGTCAGACCAGTCACCACCTGGAGAAGAACAATACAACAAGACTTACGTGACATGGGGATAAGTTGGGAAGAGTCCAAAACTATAGCTGCTGACAGAAACAAATTAAGAGCTGTTGTTGCCCAGTGTTCCAACTGGAACTGGAGGAACTAAACTAAAAAAAACTAAACACCAGGACATTATGTTTTTGAGGTGTATCCATTTGTCTGTCTCTTTGTCTCTTTTTGCAATAACATCAAGTGTAATGAATGAATCTTTCTTATATGTCTGTGTGGGCAGGTCTTACACGTGGGATACGAAAAGATCCTGAACTTTCAACAGTCTCAATGTGAATGAGTTTAAAATGTAGAAGTGTTTCAACTTCATAAAGGATCTCAATCATAGCTTGGATACAAAAATAAAAATCCGGGATTTTTCCAGAGATAAGCTCTGTTGGAGGTCTGTGCTTTGTGAGTGCTTTCTAGTATATGATAAATTCAAATAAGATAAAAGTAAAAAGTAAACTGAGAAGCATGAACAGCATGCTCTACTTACCTCCAAACCAGATTTCATCTCCTCCATTTCTTGCTCTAACTTCTGTCTTTCCTCTGAAAACTTCTTCTTTCTTTCTGTCAGTGTCTGCAAGGAAAGAATCACATCAGACGCTACAGATAATGATTTAAGTCTTTCTATATTGCTTTACTAATGTCTTACTATAAAAGTACTCATAAAACACTAGTGAGTACATTGTTTGTTGATAATAAAAATATTTATTGTTTTGAGACAGGGTTGCCAATATCAATGTGTAAAGACATATGTCAATATCGCCATTTTATGTACCACTATAAACTGACACTGCATATATTAAGAATAAGCTCTAAATCTTAAGAAATTGTAAACTTCTGTAAGTGGAAATAGACCATTAGTAGAACCAACTCCTAGAAATATTCCATCCACTATCACAGTATATTATTTTATAATTATATTTACTGAACTTCTTTGTGTTTTTTATGCAGATTTACTCAAACCTATTGACACTAAGCTGTAACTTGTATTTGATCAATGCATGTTATTTGATCTCAAAATAAGTCACTCTACCCTTCCAGTAACTCCATATCTTGATGGTTGTGTTTTGTTAGGGAGTCATTGTGTCTCACTTCTTCTTAGTGTGTCTCATAATATGTGTTACCTTCATGACTGTATGATAGCTTTACTTCAATCTGTTTGTCACACAGATCCATCACTTGTGTCTAAATCTGTCTCTTTACATCACAATATGTCTGAGACTATATCTTACCTTTTCGACAGTGTGATAGTTTGACTTCAGCTCACTCTGTTCTTCCTGTAAGCCTTCTAACTGTGTCTCCAACTCTTTCTTGCGTCTCTTCTCATCTTTCAGCTGATTAGAAAGTTGCTCCGCAGTTTTTTCATTCTCTGTAAACACAAAATCTATGGTACAGCACACAGAGTACACTTTATGGACTTGTTATGGTGTTGATCTCAACAATTAGTGAAAAAGTAATCAGTGTGCCCAAATGAATCAGTCATATCTCTTAGTTGGCATGGACCTTGATGACTGACAAGCTAAGTCACACAACCAAATGATTTGTTTTGATTGCATATTGTAATTAGTGCTACAGTGCTTATTACTGTATCAGTAATAAGTTAAACGAAATATGAACTTGGCCTGGTGTATGAAATAAGAATTTTTAGTTCCTAGGAGTTTCCAACTACAGCAGAAAGATAGTTGTCACAGACTTTTTGAGTTTGACAGATTTTGAATGACTGCCAAGGTATATGATATTTTGTAGGGATTAGCAGAGTTCCACAATGGCCTAGTGGTTTAGCAGGCTTGGCATCTAATCACTGGCTGTCTCCTGTGTGGGTCCGTCTCCCACAAGTGGTAAAGCTGAGGACTTGTCTCAATATGAACCTGGCTGTTCACCAAGACATAAAACCCTAACTCTGACTTTGATTTTAGTGAGTTAAAAATTTTATTTTGATTTATCATCGCTTTCAACTCAGTATAGGTCACATCACGACACATAGTTTTATGGGCAGAGGAAACCAGTATATACAGTTTGTCAGGGTTCTTGTAGCCCCTGACTTAAACGAGGTTTATACCAATCTAAAGGCAAAGCATTACAGGTTGTGTTGCTTTTTATTATAGAAAGTTAGGTTTTTATATTGAAGAAGATATCAAAAATGGTTACATACAGCAGAGGAAATGGTGCAAAATATGAAGGTCTTTTCTCTCTATGAATTGTGTATGAATTTTAATGCAACAAAAACAAGCATAAACCTATTTCTAGATACATTGTAATGATATTTATTATGTATGGCTCATGCAAAATATGAACGCCTGCTGATATCAGTTTATCTAGGTGTTTTATTTTACTTTAAAATATGTTATTATTTATAATATTTAAAAGGCAATTTAGTAGTTTCTGCTGCTTTTTATTTCATGAAAATGGACAAGTAGGTCAAGAATTATTGTAACAGTGTTTCTTGTTACTTGCTCTGTAAATACTGTTCTACTGTCAGAGCTTGCATTTGGCCAGGGTTAAATATTCAAGAATTTCCAAGGTTAAGTTGATACTGTAACCCATAACCAGTAGAGATATATTTTAGTTGTAACCTGTAATCAGTCCATATATATCACATCAGCACAGATTCCTTTATAGGATTGTTTAGTTAACTTATTCAAAATACAGCTTAAAACAGTAATTAATGACCACTCAAAACTGCCACAATTTTTACAGTAACACTCGCCAGTCTCTGGAGTTAGCTGGAACCTCACAGTCTCTAGAGTATGCTGTCATTTAACATCCTATTACATATGTTATGGTCAAGTCAAAACAGTCCCGCAGTAAATCATGCATTTTGTCATGAGCTTGATTCATACCTAGAGGTATAACTGTAATATTATAACTGTAGTTATATAATATGACACTTCTTAACTACTAGTGCACGGAGACCTCTTTACACTATTTTTTGTCTTGCTGACTTAGTTTTTGTAACTAGAAAAAGGTTTTTGCTGACAAAAATGAAGCGGCCCTGATGAAAAAGAAGTCATCCGTAAAAGATGTGAACATATGCATCATAAGCAATAGAACTGTGAACTTTATTGCATTGTGTATGTTAATTGTCCCTATTTACGTCTTTAAAGGAGATAGGCAAAGAAATTTATTTAAATATATTTGAAAATATACAGGGAGTTGTGATGAATGCACATAAAAACACCACCCAGCAGGCTCTGTTATGCGTAATACACAGCTTTTCATCTCCACTCTGATAAACAATCTCTCTCTCCACACACAACTGGAAAGAAGGGGGGAATGACATCACTATTGTCAGAGTCTCACACACTAGCTATGAATGGATACACTGTTTCTTAGATTCTGAGGCAATAGTTTCACAGTTTTATTTCTAAAAGGTTACATGTCTCATTTGAAAACCTGTAATGTTTTAAATCAGATTTTAAACTTTTCCACATTCTATCTATAAAATGAGTTAATAAATTGTGTTTAAAATGATTTAGTCTTCATCAAGTAAGAGGTACTATTTTGAGAAATAAGTGGATAGCGAGTGCAATTTAAGAGGAAAAGGGACATTAAAAATACAGTCTATTCACTTTATGACTATTTTAGTTCTGATATTTTCAATAAAATTCCAGAACTAGTAAGTTACAGGACTGCAGAAATTAATAAGCAACAAATTATTGTATGAAAAATATGCAAATTATCACATTCAGATGAGATATCTTCAGTTTTTTTCATTTTTTTTTTGCATCAAGTTTATTACTTTTTTTCAGAATGAGAAAAAAAACTTATTGGAATATCTAAATTGTAATTATTTAAGAAGTGGCTGGGCTACCATCAGTGACGGACTCACAACTATATATTTTGGTTACTGGTAGCAATGAATAAAGGTGTTTTCTGTTGAAGCAGTTGACTTGAAATATAAATTTTCCAAATATTTGTTATTCTGAAAGTGTATTTTGGCACAATGTTTATGACATAAAAAATGTCACATTTGGCATTAAAACTAGACCAAAATTCTACCACTTCAATTTCAATAAATTTACACAGGTGAGTGTTTGTTTTTGAGTAATAGTTTATAGTATATTACAAGATCATAAAACAACCACACAAAAGTTGAGTTCAGCTCATTGAAATGAACACAGTGGTGAACAGATGATAAAAAGTTATGCTTATGCAAAGGTAAACAGACAAAACCCCACTGGGCATAACCCCACTCAGAGCAAACCCCATCGGACAAAACCCCACTCAGACACAACCTCACTCAGATAAATAAGAATGAGGACGAAACCCACTCTTCATGAAAAAAAAACAAACTAGACAAAAGTTTTTGTACACAAAAACAAAGCGTCCCTACAGCTTTTAAGTTTTATAAGAAATGCTAAAGGACCAATGTGAAGAGGTAAATGTTATTGGTGAAGAGAAATTCTCCTGAAAGGACCATGTTAGGGTCACAAGAGTGATCTTAAAACGAAAAAAGCAATCAGTGCCTGTGAACAGGTTCTGTATCAGCTGACTGTGTCTTTTAAGCTGCAAAGTAGAAGAAGCATGTTTAGGTTTGGCTATGCTCGTTTGACCTTGAATGAGAGGCCCAAGGTCAAATCCGTCCACACCAGAAGATTCCCAGCACATGATTTCCTACATGTTGGTTTCACATCCCAAACCTCTAGGACTAATAATAATCGAGTTATCGAACTTTTAAGTTTGGCTATGCTCGTTTGACCTTGAAGGAGAGGCCCAAGGTCAAATCGGACAACACCAAAAGATTCCCAGCCCATGATTTCCTATATGTTTGTATACCATCCAAAACCTCTAGGACCAATAATAAGCGAGTTATAAGCACTTTCAGTTTGGCTATGCTCATTTGACCTTGAATGAGAGGCCCAAGGTCAAATGTGACCACACCAGAAGATTCCCAGCGCATGATTCCCTATATGTTGGTATACCATCCCAATCCTCTAGGACAAATAATAAGCGAGTTATAAGCACTTTTAAGTTTGGCTATCCTCGTTTGACCTTGAAGAAGAGGCCCAAGGTCAAATCCGACCACACCAAAAGATTCCCAGCCCATGATTTCCTATATGTTGGTATACCATCACAAACCTCTAGAACCAATAATAAGCAAGTTATAAGCACTTTTAAGTTTGGCTATACTCGTTTGACCTTGAAGGAGGGGCCCAAGGTCAAATCCGACCACATCAGAAGATTCCCAGCACATGATTTACTGTATGTTGGTATACCATCCCAAACCTCTAGGACCAATAATAAGTGAGTTATAAGCACTTTTAAGTTTGGCTATGCTCGTTTCACCTTGAAGAAGAGGCCCAAGGTCAAATCCGACCACACAAAAGATTCCCAGCCCATGACTTCCTATATGTTGGTATACCATCCCAAAGCTCTAGGACCAATAATGAGCAAGTTATAAGCACTTTTAAGTTTGGCTATGCTCATTTGACCTTGAAAGAGAGGCCCAAGGTCAAATCCGACCACACCAAAAGATTCCTAGCCCATGGTTTGCTATATGTTGGTATACCATCCCAAACCTCTAGGACCAATAATAAGCGAGTTATAAGCACTTTAAACTTTGCCTATCCTCGTTTGACCTTGAAGGAGGGGCCCAAGGTCAAATGCGACCACACCAGAAGATTCCCAGCCCTTGATTTCCTACATGTTGGTATACCATCCCAAACCTCTAGGACCAATAATAAGCGAGTTATAAACACTTTTAAGTTTGGCTATGCTTGTTTGACCTTGAAGAAGAGGCCCAAGGTCAAATCTGACCACACCAAAAGATTCCTAGCCCATGATTTCCTATAGGTTGGTTTACCATCCCAAACCTCTAGGACCAATAATAAGCGAGTTATAAGCACTTTTATGTTTCGTTATGCTCGTTTGACCTTGAAGGAGGGGCCCAAGGTCAAATCCGACCACACCAGAAGATTCCCAGCCCATGATTTCCTACATGTTGGTATACCATCCCAAACCTCTAGGACCAATAATAAGCGAGTTATAAGCACTTTTAAAGGTCATAGGAAGTATTTTCAAATCATTCATTAGTGATTACATATACATATGTAAGTTCAATTTCTGTGAAAATAAGATGCGTCTGGACAAGGTTACATGGTATATTCAATCACTTTCTGGCTGTTTTTTCAAGATTTTTACAACTGTCGCCATTATTTTTCACTTGACAACTCCCGTAGAAAATACTAGCCTTGACGTCACAGGTTCATGACAATGTAAACAAACTATTATTTCCGTAAGCCTTTTAATACATACATATATATTTAAAAGATTGCATAATGTGTTTTTATGAAGTTTATTTGTTTATAAGACATCAGTCTGCCACAGTAAATTTTTGAAATAGCCTTCAGAACATCTTTTTTTTTTGTTCTCAAATAAAAAATATTTAGAGAGGTATTAAGCAAGTTGCATAAAAATCACCAAACAATGCAGTCAACCAGGTTCAACTCTGAGATGAATTTTGATAGTTATTTTTTTCAATTTTGAAAACACTATTGCCAGGAGATGAAATAAATACAACATAAATGTCTTTAGAACTGGGCCTCAAGCAAGGATAAATCATATATGTTCCCCAAATTAGTTTCCCATCAAAACTGTAAACAATACTGCTTTCATAGTATACATAATGCGTCTAGCCATCTAGTGTTGATTACAGTTCCCCTAAACACATATCCTTTTTTTTGGTCTCAACAAAGGCTTAAATTGAGAATAAAATGTCACCAACTAATTTCCAAAACTTTAAATTATCCAAACTTAAGGCCAAGAAATACTGAACTAATATCTTAAGGAAAACTCATATACTGAATTATTTCATAAACTGATAATGTAAGAGTTAGAACTTCAAACATGATTCTTTCAGAATAAATTCAATAAATTTGACTACAACAGCATGCTTTTATAAATTATTGATGCAAATGAAAACAAATTGTGTATTTTGATTTCACTTTACATCATGCCTTTTCTTGATAGAAATGCCGGTGATTAAAGGCAAAAAAACAGTATCCAGTAAGTTCAAATGACCACTTTTGAATTCATCAAGAGATTCTTAGTTTTGTGTAAATTTATCTAACTTGAAAGGCTACTTTCTCATCACAGTTTAAAAACCTGGAAAAAAATGATGGAAGGAGGCAAAATCTCATACATATGTTTACGCTTTCTGCATTCCAAGACAAGCCTACTTACAGTATATCTGTGTTTGTTAGAACTGTCAGTGATTAAAAGTTAGGTAAAACTTGAGAAAAAAACAGCATCTAGAAAAAATAGAGGCTAGTCAGCTTTTTTGGCAAAGGAAAATGTTATCTTCCTTCAGTTTGGAAATATATACACTATATCTCCAACTACACGGAACTTCATTATGAACCTGTGACGTCATCAATCATCTACTACGAGAAAAACAATATGTCCACTTTTTACTCCATGTTCGGTTCTCGCCTCCAACCTCTGTGGCCGCCGGTTCGAATCTCGGGCCAGGCACTTCATGTTGGAAAGTTGGTAGTTACTTGCCGATGCCCGGTGGTTTACAGTGCACTATGCACTGGTTTATTCCACCTGTAAACTACCCGTCGCAATATGACCCTGGCTGTTGAACGCGACGTAAAGCAACAAATAAATAAATTTACTCCACGTTCGTGATATTTATTTTTATAATGCTATTTATGGCTCTTGTACCATATATTTCTTAAAATAAACCACATTTTCATTCTTATAGGTTGTTTGTCTACTGAATGAAGTTAACTTCATAATTTTTGTGAAAAATGTTTCCTATGACCTTTAAGTTTGGCTATGCTCGTTTGACCTTAAACGAGAGGCCCAAGGTCAAATACGACCACACCAGAAGATTCCCAGCCCATGATTTCCTATATGCTGGTATACCATCACAAACCTGTAGGACCAATAATAAGCGAATTATAACCACTTTTAAGCTTGGCTATGCTCATTTCACCTTCAATGAGAGGCCCAAGGTCAAATGCGACCACACCAGAAGGTTCCCAGCCCATGATTTTGTATATGCTGGTATACCATCCCAAACCTCTAGGACCAATAATAAGCGAGTTCTAATCACTTTTAAGTGTGGCTATGCTCGTTTGACCTTGAACGTGGGGCCCAAGCTCAAATCCGACCACACCAGAAGGTCCCAGCCAATGATTTCCTACATGTTGGTTTACCATCCCAAAGCTCTAGGACCAATAATAAGCGAGTTATGAGCATTTTTATGTTTGGCTATCCTCATTTGACCTTCAAGGAGGGGCCCAAGGTCGTATCCGACCACACCAAAACATTCCCAGCCCATGATTTCCTATATGTTGGTATACCATCCCAAAGCTCTAGGACCAATAATGAGCGAGTTATAAGCACTTTTAAGTTTGGCTATGCTCATTTGACCTTGAAGGGGGGGCCCAAGGTCAAATGCGACCACACCAGAAGATTCCCAGCACATGATTTCCTACATGTTGGTATACCATCCGAAACCTCTAGGACTAATAATAAGCGAGTTATAAGCACTTTTCAGTTTGGCTATCCTCGTTTGACCTTGAAGGAGAGGCCCAAGGTCAAATCTGACCACATCAAAAGATTCCCAGCCCATGGTTTCCTACATATTGGTATACCATCCCAAACCTCTAGGACCAATAATAAGCGAGTTATAAGCACTTTAAACTTTGCCTATCCACGGTTGACCTTGAAGGAGGGGCCCAAGGTCAAATCTGACCACACCAGAAGATTCCCTGCACATGATTGCCTATATGTTGGTCTACCATCCCAAAGCTCTACGACCAATAATAAGCGAGTTATAAGCACTTTTAAGTTTGGCTATCGTTGTTTGACCTTGAACGAGAGGCACAAGGTCAAATGCAACCACACCAGATGATTCCCAGCACGATTTCCTATATGTCGGTATACCATCCCAAAGCTCTACGACCAGTAATAAGTGAGTTATAAGCACTTTTAAGTTTGGCTATCCTCGTTTGACCTTGAAGGATGGGCCCAAGGTCAAATGCGACCACACCAGAAGATTCCCAGCCCATGATTTCCTATATGTCGGTATACCATCCCAAACCTCTAGGACCAATAATAAGCGAGTTATAAGCACTTTTAAGTTTGGCTATCCTCGTTTGACCTTGAACGAGAGGCCCAAGGTCAAATCCAACCACACCAAAAGATTCCCAGCCCATGATTTCCTATATGTTGGTATACCATCCCAAAGCTCTAGGACCAATAATAAGCGAGTTATAAGCATTTTTATGTCTGGCTATCCTCATTTGACCTTGAACGAGAGGCCCAAGGTCAAATCCGACCACACCAAAAGATTCCCAGCCCATGATTTCCTACATGTTGGTATACCATCCCAAAGCTCTAGGACCAATAATAAGCGAGTTATAAGCACTTTTAAGTTTGGCTATCCTTGTTTGACCTTGAAGGGGGGGCCCAAGGTCAAATGCGACCACACCAGAAGATTCCCAGCACATGATTTCCTATATGTTGGTATACCATCCCAAACCTCTAGGACTAATAACAAGCGAGTTATAAGCACTTTTCAGTTTGCCTATCCTTGTTTGACCTTGAAGGAGACGTCCAAGGTCAAATCTGACCACACCAAAAGATTCCCAGCCCATGGTTTCCTATATGTTGGTATACCATCCCAAACCTCTAGGACCAATAATAAGTGAGTTATAAGCACTTTAAACTTTGCCTATCCTCGCTTGACCTTGAACGAGGGGCCCAAGGTCAAATCTGACCACACCAGAAGATTCCCAGCACATGATTTCCTATATGTTGGTATACCATCCCAAACCTCTACGACCAATAATAAGCAAGTTCAAGGCTTAATCTTAGCAAAATTTTTATGAACTTATAATAAATCACCCGTCAATCGGTCAATTATGGCCCGACTGATCCCAATATCGACTGGCGCCTAGATTCTTCCCTCAGGAATGTGCATACCAAATTTGGTTGACCCACACGCAGTACTTTCTGAGGAAATCTAGTGAAAAGGAAGTAAATTTTTTTTTGAATTTTTGATAATGTGACCTTCATAAAGGTCAAAGGTCAAATTTATGCCTGTCAAAAAATTTCCCCATGCCTATAGAAGAACACTGCCACATATCATTTGGATAGGCCTAATAACAAGGGAGATATTCAAGGGAGACGATAATGCGGCGGCGGCTGACTGAAAACCGGGGGCTGAAACCAATAAGCGTCCCCTTTTCAAGGGACGCTTAATTATGTGCAGAGTTGTAATTGATACAAATACAAAGTCATGACAAAAATAGACATTGATAAACATTTGTATAAAGAACAAAATGCAAAACCACATTATATTTAAGCACTAATATTTAAGCACATTACATTAAGCAAAATACATAATTGCTTTGGTCAGTTATATTAATTTTAATCAAACACACTGTCCAACACCTTCAAACTACAGTCAGAGTCCAACGCCACGTAGTAAATGGCAGTAAAAAGTTCCACATAGGTTGCCTGGTTTTTGTTATGCACTTTCTAATATCCTAATGTCTTACAGTTTTCATAAAATATCACAAAATTTGTAAGCGCTTTATCATGCACTTTCTGATATCCTAATGTCTCACAAGTATCACCAAATATCACAAAATTTCTAAGCACTTTATATCCTAGTATCCCACATTTGTCAGCAATATAATGAAGTCTAGAAGACAATGATTACTTACCATAGCTGCCCACATTTATATACACAGATTGATCTAACAAGATTAACTGTCAATTGCAACTGAATAGCTACTACCACTAAACACAAAGCCCAAACACTCAAACACTACCAGATTTAACTGTTCCTTTAATCATAAAAGCCTGAGTAGTTAGTACCACTGAACACAAAGCCAACTTCAAACACAAGCAGATTTAACTGTTCCTTTAATCATAAAAACCTGAGTAGTAAATACCACTGAACCGATTCAAACTTAAGATTTAACTTAACATTTAAAAAAAATATCTTGACATCTTAAAATTTTTAAAAAAAATTTAAAAGTGGGGTTTTGTCCAGAAACTAGTATAAATGAGTGGGGTTGTGTCTGAGTGGGGTTTTGCCTGATGGGGTTTGGTCTGAGTGGTGTTTTGTCCAGTGGGGTTTTGCCCTGGATTCTTATGTAAAGTAAGTTAAAATGAATGAAAACAAAGTGCAAAAATGTGATAGCTAAAATTCTTAATTATCCATTTAAACCCTATTCATCTACCTATGATGGCTTTAGAAGGTCAAAGTTGGGGTTTTACGCCCCGTTCAACAGCCAGATGATGGCTTTAGATATAAACTACATGGGAACTGGTTACTGGATGCATAGCCACCTCGAGTTTTATACTTTTATACATATTTGGTACTATATATAAAAATTATTGAACTAGAAATGATAAGACCAGTCAAGAATGAAATTGTTAACCTTGTACTGATATGGTTGTACTTGTACAAAAAGTAAGTTAAGTTTACAACACTGAAGTAACAATTTTGCTAAATTTTAGTTCATATTTCTTTGTCTTTCACCAATGTACCATAAATTTTCAGCTAGGGTCTATTTTCTTGACTACTTTCTGAAAATTTTACACCAAATGTATCAGAAAATTTTTGTGGATCAAAACAAGAGAGTTTAAAAGTTAATGAAAATTCTGTTTTTAACTATATGTCACATCAGAACTCCTACTTTTATCCGTCGATCATTAGACTAACTTTTAAATCCAGAGGAATAATAAGCTTCATTGATCCCCCTAATTGTTTTTTTTTTCAATTTTTTTTATAAATCTCTTAAACATAAAACTTGCATAAAAACTTTAATGTTTTTAAAACACAAGAAGGACTTGTGTAAATGTAGAGTTGTATACTGAGATAAACAGGATCACTGTGCATTATCTACAGTGACGTTGTTCAACTGAGGAGGGATTTCACACAACAACATACACCACTTCTCTGCAGTGGAGATGAAAAGCTAATTATATGCTGTATTGTGTACTCTCTTCAAGAAAGAACTTTATAAATGTGTTTCAGTACACAAAACAAGTTGTGGGGGTATATTAGTTGACTTTCATAAATTTTCTTTTCCTATCTCCTTTAATAAGTGTGCACAATTAAACTGAGGTCAGCTGAACAATACAACAGCTAGTGATTAAAAACTCCATAATTTCACTGGAAGGTGGCCATAACTTCATTGATATGGAAACTTTAAGGTGACCATAAAATAAGAATGTCCCTTTTCTCATCCTTTATAAGTGCATAAAGTTTAGATCTGGTCAGTTGAACAATAAGATAGCTGGAGGCAAAAACTTCCTTTTTCACTGTAAGGTGACCATAACTTCATTCATATTGCGACTTTAAGGTGACCATAATATGAGAATGTCCCTTCAATATCAATATAATGTTAGATATGGGAAAAAGAAAGGGGCCAGATGGCTTTATTTAAATGTTATGACTTTAGGGGGGGCCCAAAATTATATTAACAGTTTAAGGTCACCATAAAGTCAGGATAACCCTTTGGTTTGCCATCCTTTATAGGTGTGCAAAGTTTAACTGAGGTCAGTGGAACAATAAGATACTTGGAGGCTGAAAACCCCCTTATGGTGACTCAACTCCATTCATACTGAGAGTTGAAAGTGACCATAAGTATTATTTTTATCTAGTTTAATACCAGTGATAATTTAGATATAAAATAATGGAAAAAGAAAGGAGCCAGAGGATTGTATTACATTTTGATGACTTTAAGCAGGCCATAGGTCCATTAACATTTTGAGCTTAAGGTCACCATAAAGTCAGGATATTTCTTTGCCAAGTCTTAATATATGTGCCAAGTTTGGTTGAAAAAAGTGAAAAACTAAGTGAACTGGAGGTCTAAAAGCCCCTTTTGTGACATTAAGGTGACCTTAAGACTGCAGATACAGGGCTAAAACTTTGGCTTGTGAAAGATTATCAAAAAGTAGCCGAATAAGTTATCCAACAAAATGCCGAAATCCTGACCGTTTTTGAGATACACACCAAGTACCCAATTTTAAAAAATTTACGAAAATAAAACACCTCCCATTCAGGCATCTATGGTCCGATTGATGAAAAAATCCTTTCCGATCTTGGAAGTTTGGTTTAGAATGTACGTGATAAATTTTATAGCACAGGTGTGTGTGTTTTTTTCCGAAACGCGATGACGGGGTGTTCCAGAGTTATGCTTAAGGTTACCTTAAGTAAAGCTTATGGTCTGTGCAAAGTATCCCAAAAATACTTCCCACCCCTATAGTTTTAAAGAAAGATAAGACGGAAAGAAAAATTTGAAAGCCTAAGAAGTTATTCAAGGGAGACCATAATCCTGCGGCGGCGATCAGTCGAACTTCGGTGAAAACAAATAAGCATCCCTGACGGCCCGCTTAATTATGATCCGTACTGCTGACCCAAACTTCATGGAGTTCTATTTTCTGGAGCTGTAATTTGATATTTTTTTGGCACATGCTGAAAACAATTTGCTTTGTTGACTACATTTTCATTTTGCTGACATAACCTTTGCTTTGCTGACCTGCATTGCTGACTCTCAGCACACTGAGCTCTGACTTCTGATCCTGGTCACTAGTGAGCAGTGAGTCAAGCTGTTGCTTCAGTTCCAGCTCCCGTTTTTTCAGTGCTGTTATTTCCAGCTGTAAATTGCTGAGTTGTGAGGTGCAGGCACTCAGTTCTGATGTAAGCTTTACCTGAAAGTAAATAATTTAGTTAAGTGTGTTTTCATTTTCAAATGTCGAACTACAGGTTTTTTATCACTTTAATGTACAGAATAAGTGAAAACAAGTTGCTTGAGGGGGTAGCAATAGATCCTGCTCTGAAAACCTTAGGGCTTCAATAACCAACCTCAAACTTACATCTCTAGTGTCACACTGACTGTAGGCAACAATAAAGATTCAGAAAACAGAAAAGCCACAGCACACTTACCGGCCCGTCCTTTTGAACTACTTTGGGCTGTCAAAAGGGATTTTAACAACCATGGCAGAGGGTCTTATCAGGTCTCATAAAAAAATTGAAAGGTATTAAAATATTTTCCTCAGTTCCCATTTTATATTAACAAACTAGCCAATGACATCATTTTGATTGGAATACCATTTTTTATCATTTTAATCTAGGCTAATTTGATGTATTACAGATGTTTATCACTTGTGCTGACTGAATACTTTACAAAACAAAATTACAAAGTGTCTTTCACAAAAATACAACTCCAAAGAAATAGTATTGGTTTGAAATTCAGTTTCAACCAAAGAGGGGACTTCATGATAAAGGTCTTTAAGACAATGTTCAGCAAAGTTGGAAGTGGATTGAAAAAAAATCTTCCATCAACAAGACAGTTTGGAATCTTCTGGTTTAATAGTAGCAGCAATGACTCAGAAGTCGATTACAGAAGTGACAGTGATACCAATGGAACTTGTAATAACAGAGATCAAATGATGTACAATTGTGATGGTGCAGAATCAGGATCATATGGGCTCCTGGGACATGTAAGTTGGCCAAGACAAGAGTTAAGAGTCAGCTATACCTGTCCGATTTTACATCCGAATCCGTCATTCGAATTTGCAAATACACTACATCAGAAAAATGATCCATTTTTTGGTATTGATTTTTTGTTTTTGTATGTTGTGTGTTTATTTGGAGTAAACATATTTCAATACTGTGGCATGTTTTGTTTGTTTTGTAAGTGTTTTATAACTTTAGATTTGTTTTTTCTCAAAATAAAACATGGGAAAAGAAACTGACTTTGAAAAAGCAATTGAAAAGGTGAGAAATCATGAGCTGTATAATGTTCAGCAGCTTGACTATCGTAATGGAGGGCTGTATAAAAAGCTGTGGGACTCCTTTGGGAAAATTTTAGGAATGAAAGGCGAGTCTCTCTTTTTTTTTGCAAATTGTCTACATACAGAAAGCTAGCCTTGTTAAAGGCTCAAATTTGTCTTTTATAAGGGAAAATATAAGAATAGAGTTTCGCTTTTTTATAATGCAGTGCTATAGGTTTTCTCTATCTTTTTACTGGCACAACACTTTTCTGAAATTCTGAATGAATATGTTGTGATTATAACTTATTTTCTGTACATATCTTCTGGTTGTAGGATACATATTTGGGCTAACAGAAAGCGGCATTGCAAATGTTGAACTATGAAATAGTTTAAAAGCTATTATTTAAAACAATTTCAAAAGGTAATACTATACCGGACAGTCACATCAGTAATAGAAAGACCTCTTTTATAAGCACAATGGTTTTTCTGGGGAAAAAAAAGAGGATCAAATGTCAACCATAGCTAATTGCAATTGGGGCTGTATCTCAGACACTATACAGAGTAGAATTTTGAGATCTGGTGGAAGCATTGGTTAGAGGGTGGGTGTACATGTGCAAAATCATAGTCTATATTTGATTTGATATTGACCTTTAATCAAACCTTTATTGACCTGGAAGGTGTAAAGTCTAGGAATTTTAAATGAAGCATCTCTGATGCTATTTTCAGTTTATTTATAGCTTGTACACATGGGATGCTTTGCTTAATTTCAATAGGTGATGAAGTTAAGTCGAAATGGCAAAATAAAAGAGACATATACATGCATCTAAAGAAGAAGCCAACAAAAAGTGGCCAGGCTACCAATATTCATGTGAAGGCCTGGAAGTGGTACCAATACTTAACATTTATGGACCCCTACATTTCCATGAGAGAGTAAGTGTGTACCCTTAAGTAACTGAAACCATTACAGAAAACATTTTTATTGCCAGTTTGGGTCATTTAACATAACACGAAGAAACTTAAAAACAAATATACACAGCCATTCTTATGAACAAACAGAACAAACATTCTTTAGCATTGAATATTATTGTCTCATTAAATAAAAAAAACCTTGCTATAAAAGAAAAAAAACATCTTCAGTGAACCGTGTTATGAAATCAATGTTTCATGTCTCATATATATATTATATTTATGTACACTAGTACTGTGACCAACATTGATTCAGAAGCAGAGGACCACCTGGAAGTTGAGGAAGACGTCAATGACAGGGGAGTAAGGTAAAGAACGAATCCTTTGAATCCCTGAAGAAAGCCCATCAGGAAAAATGCCCATCGAGTGAATCCCATCAGCAAACAAGACCACTGCAGTGGTATGATCTCCCACCGGAGAGCAAAAATGTGCTGTCTAAAAGTGAATTTTACATCCCAAACCTCTGGAAGCAATAATAAGCTAGATATAGGCACTTTTAAGCTTGGCCATCCTCGTTTGACCAATAGTAAGCTCTATGAGCGGGGGGTGCCGGCAGCATAGTGAACACTAATCTATAATAGCCACTGGATGTAATCTGGTGGATAAAAGTACCGAAACTTCCGTAGACAATAAACTGTACATAATATCATGCAACATATCAGAGTGAAATTACTGGATCTCCTGCTGAAAACAGCAAACTGGCCAGCATTGTAAACAAATGCTTTTCCAACATAATCCCATATGACACTGTCATAACAAAGCAGGATTCGTACATGAACCCAAGCAACTGTGAGTCAGTCATAGTGCCATGATGTAATGATGAAGTTTGGGTACTGTGTGACAAGTACATCAAGAAAAAGACAATAGACTGACAAATATCCAGAGAGCCCTAGTTGGTGCCTCCACAGCAGTTGCCAGGGTGGCAGATGAGCTAATGAAAGGCTTGACATCTAAAGGGACATCTTGAAAAGGGACTGTGAGTAGTAATAGCTGAGTCTGGTCAGCTATACAGTTCGTTAAAACTGAATTATTGCTCATTTATTCTTATTTAACATTGATTTAACTCTACATCAATCTAAAGACCCTTTGGTCACACAGTCACACAGAGTGTATTTTGAAGTCTTCATAATTCATTAGAACTAATGTGTGTGCTTTATATAACTTTATGTATCTTATGACTCTAGTCATGCACTCTAGTCATGATCTAATCTATTTTTAGAATATATAACATTGATTTAACTCTACATTATTCTAAAGATCTGACCTCACACAGTCATGAAGTCCTCATAAATCATTAAAAATAATGTGTCTCTGCACTCTAGTAATTACCTAATGTATTTTTTAGAATGACATACACCATTTTGTCTAAATTTGGAATATTCTAGATCCCTCAACCATACCACTCTTATCATGAGTTTTATATTTATAGAACATTATAAGATATTATTTCAGAACTATGTCATGTCCCAATGTTTTTAATAATAGCTTGGTCTCTATCTCAAATCACAGTTATCAACCTTATACACAGTCATAATGTCTAATATTTGTGAAATATGTAAATCTGACCTAATCAATTACATAATCTCGAACATCAAAGACAATTTTGTGGTACTCTGAATGCCTATAAAGCAGTGAAATCTTCTTTGAATGAAAAATGTGCTAAGTGCGATTTGGAATTTAATTCATTTCCAGAACTTAGTGTACATCTCTTTACCTGTGGAAAATTTATGTGTTTCCAGTGTGGAATACTATTTTTGAATCAACCAAGTCTGCAGTGGTATATTAAGTCAGTACACAATGGATATTCATCTACTAAAGGTACCAGGTCATCCACTAAAGCTTTCAAGACCTACAAGTGTGCAATATGTAGACAGAAATGTCGAAATAGAAGGGATTTATATTATCACAGAATGAACTAACATGGTTGAATCGCTGACATGGAAGATCTACCTCAATATATTCTTGAAGAACCGAATCCTGAACTTAGGAATACATATGTAACCGATAGGAATCATATTCATGCAGAACATTCCCATGGTAATATTAAACATGTGTATAATTTTCCATCTAATAATTTGAATGGTGGCTATTGCGAGATTAGAGGACATCTGATGGATATCTACAATAACCAAAAAAACGCTCCCCCTGTGGATCCGGGGAAGTAGAATAGGCCCAACGTGCCCTCCTGCGTGTCGTAAGAGGCGACTAAATGGGGGTGTGATATCACAGAACAACACAAACTTTGACTAGATTTTATTGATGTTTTATTTTACTCCTTTTTAGAATTTGTTCTATTTATGGTTTGTACCTGTTTTATTGTATCTGTACCGTTAGTTGTATATTCTGGTTTAGTTTTAATCTGTATTTCTAGTCATGTTTTTTTTATATTTGATTATGTTATACATATTGTTTAGTAAAAGTATTTGTAGTCTGTATTTGTCGTTCCTCTAGTCTTTTTCTTGTATTGTGTTTTATTCAAATATTGTTTGCTTAATGTCTTTTTTACTATGTGTAACTAGTCAGATTTCTTCATGTAATACACATTGTTTAGTTAATGTATTTATTAATTTTAATGGTGCTGCATAACACCAAGGTGTTTAGCACTTTAAATTTTAACTTTACTTTACTTTACTTTACTTTACCAAAAAAAACGCATTTAGGATTCATTTAGTCTTTGGACTCATTCTATTCAATGCTCAAACCCAGGAATATAGATACTATATACCATATTTTAACAGTCGTATACTTCAGTATCCTTTCACCATATCTAATAGAAATAGCATAACATTTTTAATGAATAAATTATCAATATTATAGAACAAGCCAAGACTGTGAGACCTCATCAGCATGGTCACTAGCCCTTATTACAAAAGTACAATATATTGTATATTCGACAGTTTATCCTTTAGGACAGACTGAGGACCTGCCTAATTATCTGAAAGACAATAAATATTTGAAGAATATGTATATTAATCCTAGAACAAAAATTCCATATGATGACAATATGGGTTTTTAGATGTTTAAGAGTGCATTATAATAATGAAAAGACTGTAAATGAATTATTTAATATGTGGAGGACTTATCATAAGAGACCTCCAGTTCCACCAGGTTTCAAAGATTTTCAAGGTGTATCTATGGAAGATATGACCTCACTAGAGGAATGTTTTAATGTTAAAATTTAGATTTATTCAATTAATCAAAATGGTGCTGTCAATGTCATGTTCGATTCTATTTCTTTGAAATCTGACATTGTCTACATGAATGTGTATCAAAATCATCTCAGTTATTTTACTAATTTTAACCAATTTGTCAAGAAGTTTGAATGTGCTAAATGTTCCAAATTATTCAAGAGGGAAATGGAACATGAAAACACATAAGAATTGTTTCAAAAGGACTAAATTGGTATTTCCTGGAGGTTTTCACAATACCAATCAGTTAATTTTGGATAAAATCCAGTCCTTAAATATAGATATACCAGAGGATATTATGTCAAATTAATTAGTAGTCTAAAAGACGAATTTGAAAGGCATATTACTCAACTCCCTGTCATTGGATTCAACTCAATATGATATCAATTTAATTAAGCATCAAATCATGTCATATCTCAAACAAATATAATGAATCAGATATTTTTACATTTAAACGAGAAAATACCTGTCAATTGCCACACCTCACCTGAAATTTTTAGACATGTCTAACTATTTAGCCGCAGGATGTTCCTTTAGTAAGTTTTTGAAGGCTTATGCTTCTGAAGTTTCTACAGGAATTTTCCATACGAATGGTTTGACTCATTTGATAAATTGAATCGTTTTTTCACAGCTGGGTAATTCCAATCCTATCAAATCTGAAGATTATTCTAATCTTCAACAAATATGGTCCACCATTGACTTGCAAACTTTTAAGATTATCTTGTTTATTATAATAACCTAAACACAGGTCCATTCTGTACAGTTCTTAATAATTTCATTCAGATTTACAATAGATTCATATGGATTAAACAAGAAATGCCAACTGGGGTCTATGTAAGATGATACGCCGATAACAATTTCAGACCTGAGGTTAGTGAGAAATATATAGATTCCTATGTATGGATGGATCACCTAATGAAGGAAAATATAGTTAAAATATTGCACAAGTTAAATAATCAGTAAGAGGTAAGAGTAGGACCTTATCTAGTAGATGGCTTTTGTGTCAACACAAAGACTGTGTATGAATTTAATGGATGCTATTTCCACCACTGTAACCTCGATTGTTTTATTGTTAAAAAAATTCGAGATAAAACATGATTAGAAAAAATTCGAAAAATACAACAAAAAGATGAAAGAAAAAGGCAATTTTTCATCTCTCAAGGCTATAATGTCGAGATTATTCAGGAATGTCAATTTATTAATCAAATTAAGGACAAATGCACAAAAGTGTATGATAAATATTTGCCATCTTACTATCAACGGAATAAGACATCTCTCACTGAATCTAAAATACTTGGAGACATTAAGAAAGGAAGTCTATCTGGAGCTGTATAAGTTGATATTTGGGTTACGGAAGAAGTTAAGGATTATTTCGCCGAATATCCACCTTTTTTGTACCTGTGATGTTCCTATATGATTAATTACTGCCTCGAAAATGAAATAAAACTTAATCACGAGACTTTTCATAAGTGGTTTAAGAGCTCACAAGATCTTTTTTGCTATACCATTACATAAGTGGTATTTAAATAATAATTGCGAAGTCACAGAAATATGTCAGATAATCAAATTTCAACACAAATTTTTATTTAGGTCATTCAAAGGTCACTCAACACAGAATTGAAGGTGATCAAATTCCAGACAAAGCAATTATTGGGGATACTTACAAATTGTTAAGTAATAGCTCCTATGGATCCATTCTGATGGATTAGACCCAACATAGCAATATGAAGTATTGACTAACAAAATTAAGGTGAATAATCTTGTTAATTCATCCAAGTCTAAACTTTTGGAGAAAATGGGGATGCTGTATGAGGTGAAATCCTACAAGTCTCGCATCACAATTGATAATTGTATTCAGATCAGTTTTTTACTTTGCAATATGCTAAATTACGTATGTTGGAATTTTATTATGAATGTCTTGTGAAATATATGAAACCTAATTCCTTTGAACTCACAGAAACTGATACAGATAGCATATACATGGCCATTAATGAAGATTCTTTGGATAAATGTATTAGGCCTGAATTCAAATCTCGGGAAATTTTGGGTTCCTGTTCTGATTTCTTGGATCTGATTTGGTTTCCGATTTGGTTTCCAGACACCATGCACTAGATGGTCGTTTCTATAGGGTTATGAAACTAGAATTTACAGGCATAAAGATGTTGTCTTTATGTTTGAAATCATATATAATTGAGGATGCAGATGGAAAGCAAAAAATATCCTCTAAAGGTGTATCCAAGAAAAATTTAAGCCAACCAATGGATAAATACGAATGAAAGCCTCAAATATGTTTACTTATTTTCAAGAAAAAATTGGATTTCATTATTTTTATTGTAAGAGAGAAGTGTTATCAGATGGTGTCAGTACCAGACCTTTAAACATCTGTCTTAGTCCTTGGAATGTCGAGGTTATAGTTGTAGAGAAGGTTCAAGATCCAATGTCAAATTTGTGTGCTTGCAAAATAACTATGAATGACTTGACTTTTCATTCATCTGAGCAAATGTTTTACGTTTTAGTCATTAAATATTTTGATCAGAAGGATTTAGTAGATCAAATAAAAAATTATACTGATCCATTAGATGTTCATTATATTGTCAATGACTTCATAATGAAGCATTCCCACTATATTGATTATGAAAATTTTATGAGACATTCGCTTGATCAAAAATTTAATCAGTCAGAAGATTTCGTTTAGCCCTTGCTAACTGTCAAAATAAGCAAATACATTATAAACAACCCAATTTTAAGAAAAATGAGGACTCCTAATTGGGAGTCACTAATTTAACCAAATTGTTATATGTAATAGATGAACCCAATGTACCAGGTGATAATGTTATGGGTAATATACTCATGGAATATGCAAGCAGAACAGTATAAATTTTTTATTTAATAGTCAGATCACATAAGTATTCCAGGTTTAACAGTATCATCACCTAGAGAATAGAAGTTATCTAAAAAATTTAATTACAATACTTTCATTAGATAACAGATTATCACTAAACATGGTCATAATATGCTGAAAACTAACTTTTCTACATGAAACTGTAAAATAAACAGAATACTGCAAATGTATTGCTTCCATAATTTTGTACCCTCTTATTATTGTACATATATGACATATTTTTACTGATTAATAAACTATGAATGGATTTCATTGGTTTCTTACCAACAGAGTCGAAATGTTCTGCCATAATGTCTTCCTTATAATGAAGGACTATCCAATGAGTACCCATCCCAGTTGACTTATCTTGATTGGCCACTATAATTGAAGGTCTTGCTAAATCAAATCAATCAGATACACAACTCGAAGAATTTTACTGATCTTTTCATCCAAGAAATATAACTTCCTGTTACTGCAAACTGGGCAAATAAAGTGTAATGCCTGATATAATTGGCTATATGTCAATTGTATTTCGACTGTCTATTACTAATGTAGCAGTCTCATCAGAGGCTATGATTTATTCTAAGTCAGGACTCCCTGAAGTACATTGAGGGTTTTGGCTTGTACCCCTGGTTTGTACCGGTTTAGAACCGCTTCAGAACCGGTTCTGTACCTGTAAATTTACAGGTTTGGGGGTTTGCCAAACTCTGACTTTAGTGGTCACCTGTAAAATATTGATTTTAATATTTGAGAGTGGGAAGATTTATTAGAGGCTCTAATGAAGTGAATTAGAGTCGCTCTAACGGTCATTTATACTGTTTGTTTGTCTATATTGAAATGGTGGTGAATCAATGTTATTCATTACCTGGCTCTTAATTGAGCTCACTTTACAAGGTTACTCCACCTGTTATAGATCCAGTATTTATTATTTATTATAATTATATTTTTATGCTTAATTATTGTTTATTTTTGGCCTATAAACACCAGAAATAAAAGACATAAGACTCTTTTGTCGGTCCATAGTTAGTATTTTATTATAATAAATTTTATTTATTGTAAATAGTGAATACAGTAAAAATAATTTAAAGAATAAGGGTAATAAATAAGTTTTCTTTATTAAAGTTTATTCTGTTTTAAGTAGGTCTCAAAATTTGGTTGTTCTATAGCTCCAGGCCCCATTTGGTGGTGGTGGAGGCAGGATGATCTTTCTTGGTGAGGTGACAAGGGTAGGTCTGGTAGGTACCCTTGAGCAGATGGCCTCATAAGTTGAATTGTCTATGGTTAAGGCTGATGGTCTCTTGAGGTGAGGGTTAAGGTTCTGCTGTTGTTTGCTGGTTACTTTCAACTCAGTGTTGGTGAAGGTAGGACTGTTTGTGTGTTTAGGAAATTCCTAAACCTGTTGATTACCTGTTCTAAGTGCCAAAAACATTATGTTGGAGAAACTTCTAGAGCACTTAGAAAAAGAATGTATGAACATAAATCATCAGCTCAAAAAGATGGACAAATTACACCAGTCTCACGTCACTTCAAAAGTGATGGACACAGCCACAAACATATGCAGTTCACTGTGCTAGAGTGGTGCACACCAAAGTTTGAATCATCTAATACTTCCAGACGAAGGTGTACTGAGTTGTCTTGGATATTCAGACTGCACTCCCTGGCACCCATTGGCATCAACCAATTTGTGTGATTATGGATGGCTATTATCCGGATTACATTGGCACTCAGTAATCCACCCCCTCATTTTCTTCTAATCTTTTCATCCTGCTTCATGAAATTCTCAATCTGATCCGAATCTATTAAGTTATGGTCACTTTCCTACTCTAATCAACTGTTAAAATCTCAGGAAACCTTGCATAGACAATGACATTTATAGTTTCTGTTAAGGCTTTAACATACTGTGGTGGCATAGCCATGCCTTGTTAACTCTAGTACCATACTTATTATTAAATTTGTAATTGATGTGTTTTTAATTTGTTTAATCATTTACAGCCAGTTGAATAAATATATGACTGTGTTGTATTGAAAATAATTCACTTCTGGCTAAATACATACTACTGTTCAATGTGTTTAATGTAAATGTTTAAGGTTAATGTAAAATATGTTCTATTAAATCTGTATAATTTGCTATTGATTTTGTATATACAATATAGTTTGGGTGATAATTAATTTTGTTATTTTTATAAGAAAAGTTGTTAATTTCTGTTATCCCAACTCTTCCCTCTTATTTTTATCCCAGCTAAAAAAATGTCCTACTTTTGAAACTGTGTGGGTGATTCTCTGGACCAATGTACACTTTGGGATGATGCTGCTGGTGCTTATAGTTTAGAACTTACCTATCTGATTGTGTTGATTCTACAATCCTGATTTTACATCTAGATCGCACATTCCAGATTTCAAAATTTCACAATTCTTCTGGGCATGTGACTCTGGCGAAATCACAGCATCCTGTCCAGAACCCTTATAAAAGGGGGCTCATTTTGGTACCAAAAAAGAGGGGGGAAGGACTTCTACAGAGGGAATTCTGAGAGCCAGATTTTGTTTTGAGGAGAAAGTAAAAACAAAGTAAGATGTAGTTTCTTTTAATTTTTAGGCAAAGGTGCCTCTGTAAATATATAAATATCTATAACCATGTAAAGTACTTGAAATATTCTAGTTTACAGTGTAAATAATGTTATTAAAGTGTAACTTTACCATTTGACTTTATGGTTTAAATGGGTGGGGGGCAAATTTGTAAAGTAATCTTAAAATGAATAAATGTAAAATTGGGTCAGTGAATATTGAACAGTTGAAATGTGTTGAAGAGTTTCAAATGTGTTTGGTTTGTAGTAAAAGTAGTGGTATTGATGGTGCCGTATGTCATTTGCTAAATTTTAAGGACTACTGTGTCCTCATTAAGGACTACAGTATGTTAAGGGATACTGATGGATCTCATTAAGATCTACAGTATTATTTTAGTATCTACAGTATTATTTTAATAGTATGTAATTTTAAGAGTATGTAATTTTACATTTGAAAAGTTCACTGTGTCACTGATTGTTACTAAAATTTCGTGCCAGAACTGGAAATGGATTTTAGGTTACTAAGGTAGAATATATGTAATGTGCGCCAGAATCAAAATTTGTTAAAATTTGCTGAGAAAATATTCTGTGCACAATCGTCTGACAACACTGGACAATCTAGCATATAACATAAAGAGTATGTAATGTAAAATGTGAAACGGAGTACTGTGACACTGATTGCTGTTACAATCTTGTGTCAGTACTGAAACCAACATGTAACTTCAGGAGTATGTAATGTAACATGTGAAACGGAGTACTGTGACACTGAGTGCTGTTACAATCTTGTGTCAGTACTGAATTTAACGTGTAACTTCAGGAGTACGTAATGTAACATGTAAAATGGAGTACTGTGACACTGAGTGTTGTTCCAATCTTGTGTCAGTATCTGATACAAGAACACAAAGCGGCATTGAGGCAGAATATATGTGTAATGAGTGTCAGATTGAAAAATTTATTATAACGCATGAATATATACTGTGAACCAAAAGTAATAGGGTCACGGAGAAAATATATATGTGAAAAAATGATATACTGTGTACCAAAACTAATAGGGTCACTGCGATAATATATATGTGAAAAAATATAGGTATATTTGTGTAAAGTGTGTCATAAGCAAACTTTGTTACAATACATTAACATACACTGTAAAACAAAAGTAACTGGGTCACTGATGAAATATTTTGTTTACAAATCTTATGACAACACTGGATAACATAGCGTGTAACATTAAGAGTATGAAATACAACATACGTAACTCTGTTCTATGACACCAATTAGATGTTACAAGCTTGTGTTAGTACTGATAAAAGATTTTAGTGATACTAAGGTAGAATATGAGTGTAACATGTGTCAGAGTGAAATAAAAGTAATAGGGTCACTGAGAAAATATTCTGTGCACAGTCTTGTGACAAGACTGGATAATTTTAGCACATAACAATAAGAGTATGTAAGGTAATAGGTGAACAGTCCACTGTGACACTGATTGCCGTTAGAATTTTGTGTCAGTACTGGTAATGGATACTAAGTGGTACTGAGGTAGAATACATGTGTAACGTGGGTCAGAATCAAAAAATTGTTATGATGCAAGAATACATACTGTGAACCAAAAATAATAGGGTCACTGAGAAAATATATATATGAAAAAATATATGAATATATGTGTAACATATGTCAGACTCAAAATGTGTTATAATGCATGAATATATACTGTGAAACGAAAGTAACAAGGGGTCAGAATCAATTTTTTTTGTGTGTTTGTTTATATTACCAAACTGCAGAGTTTCAAAATGTACATATTATTTGGAAAAACTTCTAAATAGAAGCTTGTTACTAATGACTTTCAGAAGCTCAACCTGTATTAAAAAATGAGGATGTTATTTGTATTTGTTTGGTCATCCAGACGCTTGTATGTAATTTTTGGTATAACTTAATGAAATGAAACGTCAAATAACAATTTGCAGTATGAATGTCAGGGGGTTAACGGATACAGTTAAAAGAAAAGATGTTTTCAACTGGCTAAAGGATAAGAGATATTTGATATATTGTTTGCAAGATATTCATGTGGGTGAAAAAAATTTTAAATGTTTCAAAGAGGATTGGGGAGCAAAAAACCTTGATTACGAAATTGTAGATTGGTTTATTTGGGTTTTACGTCGCTTTCAACACTGTATAGGTCATATCACGACGGGTAGTTGGAAGGGCAGAGGAAACCAGTACATAGAGTTCGCTAGGGTTGTGTACTGTAAACTGCCGACCAACGGCAAGCAACTACCAGCTTTCCCACTTACGGCCATGACGGGGATCGATCCCCGGCCGCAGAGGTGGGAGGCGAGAGTGTTACCACTCTGCCACCGTGGCCCCTTCTACGAAATTGTAGATGTAGAAGAAATAGAACTTGGAAATGTATCAGTTGTACAGTTACATACTGGGGAATTAAAGTTCCACCTTTGTGTACTGTATGGCCCAAATACCAACTCTCCAGATTTCTATATAAACCTCAAGAATAGGCTATTGCAAAAGGAAAATATCCCCATTATAATATGTGGAGATTGGAATGTTGTAATGGACTATAAACTAGATACTCGGGGGTACATTAAGGAAAATAATATAAAAGCAAGAAGGGAAATCTTAAATATGATTGAGGCTGCAAACTTGGTAGATACTTGGAGATCAGAAAATAACACAGCCAAAAAGTTCACATGGGTTAGTGGAAAAAAGCCAGTGAAAATGGCAAGATTAGATTTCTTTCTTGTAACCCGTGACATTCATGCTAAATACGGAAAATTCAGAATGTGGAAAAGGCTTTTGGAAATTTACTTCAGCCCTCCTGAAAGAACAAGAGTATGTAACACTGGTGAAAAATGAAATCAATAATTTAATAAGCGAGTTAACAGAGGGTCAGGGATCACAAACTGTGACAACCTCTAAACAAATGTTCTTTGAAGTGCTAAAGCTTAGAATAAGGGGGGGTCACTATTCCTTATTGTGCCAAACGTAAAAAAAACTAAATGAAAAGGAAAAAAGTATAGAAACTGAAATCCAAAGGTTAGAAACATTAGTTGTAAATAATTCAGAAGAAAAAAAATCGAATGAATTCTTTATGCATCGTTATTCCCTTTGGAACACCGACGCTATCGCTTCTACAACAAACCACAGCTTCCAGTGGCTCCTTTAGAGACAAATCCAGCAGTTATGGCTGATCAAAACAAACCAGTTCAACAGGACAATGCTCCTGGTGTTCAACAGAACCAGGCCAATGCATCACTAATTGATACAGGAGCAACTATCAATGCTATCAGTGCCAAATTAGTCAATTCACACCACTTACTGAAACAGAAATTAACACCACTACCCTCTACCACACGCAGAGTTGCCACAGCTTGTGATAAAAGTAAAATCACTCTGACAGGCATTATTGAAGTTGAAATTTTAATTTTTGACAGGGCATTCACCACCAAATTACATGTAGCTGATAATTTGCAAGACCACGTTATTTTGGGTGTACCTTTTCTGAAACAAGCACAAATGCTTATTGCTTATGATGCTCAAGGTATGTATGTTACTTTTAATAGTACATTGAAGTTGAAAGGTGTTGAGCAACTTCCACCCATGTCTGAGAAACTAGTTATAGCAAGCTTAGATTGTAAATTGAGGCGAAAACAGAATCTTTTGAGTTGTGGTAATTTACATGGAAGATTTTCAGAGAGTGTTACTGGTGGTCGTACCCTCATTTCTGCAGATAGTAGTACCACTGAATATTGAGTACTTCTCACCAACACCTCTGGCCATTCAATCAAGTAAACACCTAATTTAATTGTCGGACATGTAGTAACAATCCCTGATGATCAGATTATACAGGTTTCCAACAAACAGAAGCCAGCAAGCGGTTGTCAGTTTCCTAAACTGCCGGTACAAGCCATTAAGCTTTTACAAGGTCCACAAAAAGATACTGAAATGTACCACCATAAAAGAAACCTGTTCTCTAAACAGAGAAACAAATTGCATGAACGATCAGTGCCTTCCTTTGGTCAGAATAGTCACAAAAACCCCATTCATCATCCCTTAGATAATTGTGTACTCTCTGATGCAGGGAAACAGAGGCTTAGAGATTTATTGACTGAATATGACCAAGTTTTTTATCGTGAAGGTGAACGTCTCCCTGTTTGCAAAGGTTACCAGTATTCCATAAATATCCCTCCCGATACTAAACCCTGGAAACAAGTTGCTTTTAGATACAATCCAGTTCAGCAACAAAAGATTGACGAAAAAATTAAAGAGATGGCACAAGCAGGCATTATACAAGAAAGTGATTCAGAGTATTTGAGTCCCGTTATTTTAGTACAACGGAAAAACTCACAGTCTCCTAGATTTGTACTAGACCTCAGACAAAGCAATAAACATGTCATTAAAGATAACTTAACACCCATCTCATTACATGATGTTGTAAATGCATTGCCAAAGGCACCTAGATATATTACCAGCCTAGACATGAAACAATCTTTTTATCAAATTGAGGTTAGACCTCAAGACAGACGTTTCTTAGCATTTCGCAATCGCGATTCAATATATCAACTATCAAGGCTCCCTATGGGACATCGAAATTCTGCCCAAGCCCTCACCAGATTACTAAGTATGGTACTCAAAGGGTTATTATGGAAAACAGCATATAGTTATATAGATGATATTTTGCTTGTGCATCATACGGAGGAAGAGCATTTACTCGCCTTGCATCAGGTGTTACAGAGATTTAGAGACCATAATCCCAAACTTAATGCACAAAAGTCTATTTTTGCTGTAGGTGAAATACCCTTTTTGGGATACAAAATCAGCAAAGATGGTCTCAGTTTAGATCCAAAAAAATTGCAAGTCCTCAAAGAGTACAAAACTCCCTCCAACAGGAAGGAATTGAAGCAATATTTAGGGTTTGTCAATTTTCTCAAATGTTCCATCAAGTCATTTAGTGTCATTGCTACTCCTTTGTATAAATTACCCAAGAAGGATGTAAAATTTATGTGGACTGATGAATGTCAAATTGCATTTGACAAATTGAAACAGGCTATTATTATTGATGCTCCCCCTGTACAATTACAAAGTCAAAGTTGGGGTTTTAACGTCCCGTTCAACAGCCAGGGTCATATTGGGACAGGTCCTCAGCATTGCCACTTGTGGGACTCGAACCCACAGAGGTGACAGCCTATGATTAGATGCCAAACTTGCTAACCACTAGGCCACCGAGGACCTCTCCCTGTACAATTACCAGACTATACAAAACCATTCTATGTGGAAACAGACGCCAGTGCTTCTAGAATTGGAGCATGCCTCCTTCAACCAGATGACTCAAATAAATTAAGACAAGTTCATTTTGCGTCTTTCAGATTCAACGCTAGAGAACAAAAACAGAGTATTACTTTTCAAGAGTTGTTAGCATGCATTATGGCTCTGAAATACTTTCACAAGTACATTGCTTACAGTCCAGTCATATTGAGAACAGACCATAGACCCCTGATTTATTTATTTAAGAATTGCTATACCGACAGTCAAATCTCCCAAATGTTAACTATTCTGGAAAGGTATGATATAAAAATTGAATTTGTACCAGGCAAGGTTAATTCTGTAGCAGACTTTTTGTCTAGGAGTCACACAATTGCTTTCAGTGAACTAAACTTACAGAAGTTAGAGGAGTATGCCGATAGTGGTAGTTTCCCTTTGCCCCAACAAATAAACAAACCATCTGTGGAACAGGATTCCATTCAAAGGCTTCAAGTACCTCATATTTTACAGCCCACTCCACTGAGTACAGATATTTGGTTAAATCAACCCAGTAAATACTCTGTAAATACAGAGACTGAGGATTATGATTTCTTTCATAAAACAAAATTGTTTCACTTTCAACCAAACAAGATGTGAAAACTGACTTCATTGAAATTACACAACCAGACATTTCAAGTGCAAAAAACTATCCAACAGCTAATGCACCTTCTACATTGCCGTATAAATTGCCTGCACAACCCACACAGCCAGACAGTCAGCCTGTTACGCACACGCCTGTAGTATATGCAGATACATCACAACAGGACACAAATGCACGGGCAACTGAGCCAGACTTAATTGACGCTGTCAATCCAAATAAAACATACTCTCAAGTCTGGAAAAACGAGATAAATACACCCAAGCATTTTTTTAGTTGATGAACAGCAAAAAGACAGTTACTTTGGTAGCGTGTACACTTACCTCAAAACACGTAAACTTCCTGATCATACACAAAAAACTAGACATGTTATTATCAAGAGTGAATTTTATGAGATCAGAGATGACATTCTATATCGTCTTTCATTGCAACAATACCATAAAAACAACAGTAGATATATATATTGTGTTTGTGTTCCAAAGTCTTTTGTTGATACTTTGCTGGACATCTCTCATAGAACAAGACATTTCTCTACTCTCAAAATATATGTCAACATGAGAAATAAGTACTTTTTCCCAAAGATGAGAAAAACTATTGAATACTTTGTCAATACTTGTCCAGAATGTCAGAAGTATAAGAATCCCAACAAACATGTTCGCCAATATATTTCTCCAACCACTCTCCCACCTTTACTATCAGAAATCTCAGTAGATTTAAAGGGTCCGATACAGCGTAGCGACTGTATGTACAAATATGTTTTAGCTGTTATAGAACACACATCCAGTTATCTAGAGTTAGTTCCGCTAACTGACTGTTCAACAAATACAGTTTTGAGAGGACTCTACGATTATTTTTTTTAAGATATGGCGTACCTTCAAAAATTTTCCTAGACAGAGCGTCCTATTTCACTTCTCATGTCATGGAAACAGTTGCAAAGATGCTAGGGTGTGAACTGTGTTTTCGCCATAGTTACAAATCTCTGTAACATATCTAATGGGAAAATTGAACAAGCAATAAATGTCGTCAGCAGGCAACTACATAAATTGTGTCATAATCACCCAGACAAATGGTTTCAGTTTTTACCATCTATCCAGAACACTCACAACATTAGTGCTTCTTTAGTGCATGGTTTCTCACCTCATTATATCATGTATGGCAGAGAATATAGAGATCATTTTCAAACCATTTTTGATACACAATCGGAGATTCCTTATCATATGACTTTGCAAGACATTGTTTCTCACATACACAAAACTAGGGACCTTACCATACAAACTATAACAGACACTCATAGGAAATATGCCCTACAAATGGCTGAGACATACAACAGACATTCCAGACCATTTCAATTTCAACTCTTGCAACCAGTTTATTTGAAAGTCCTTTCTTTCAAACAAGGTACTAGCCGTACACTTTTGCCTCGCTTCACAGGTCCATTCTTCATCCGCTCGTTCGTAGGAACGACAGCAGTGAGATTGTCAACCACAATTGATGGACCAATACTTAATACTACTTTTCACAAAAACCTTATTAAACCAGCATTTTCTCGCTATGTACAAAATGATACACCAGCCATTGCTTTAGAAGATTTAAGCCCAGATGATGTTCCTTGGTTTATGATCAGAATAGCACCCAGGTCCTCTAAGTCCTCAAACACCGAGCCCGAGGCAATCCCATGTGCAGACACGGTTTCTGACTCACAACCATTACCCCAGAGAAAGCCTGAACATAAACCTCAACAAAAACATCTCCCTGTAGCTAAGTGTTACAAAAACTGTTCCATTTATTTACTGTCCCTGCCAGATAATTGGGTCCAGATTACAGACACCACCCTGGAAAGAAAATTTGTTGAAAAATTGCTGTGGCAGACACGCAAGGGCCGCTTATCAAAACAGTCTGATAAATCCATTAATTGACATTAATATTGCAACCAAAAACACTTCCTGTTCCCATCAGCTACACCTTTCCATGCAGACAATATTACATATCTCGTGGCACGTGTTTTCAATAAATCCGTCTAATGTCAGCCTTCCACGTGTTTTCAATAAATCCATCTAATATCAGCCTTCCACGTGTTCTCAATAAATCCATCTAATGTCAGCCTTCCACGTGTTCCCAATAAATTCATCTAATGTCAGCCTTCCACCTTCTACTCTCCAGTTTCCCATTACTGTGGTATCTCGTACCATTATCCAGAGACATGTAATCTACAGGGTACATTATTCCCAGACACACTCATTAAATTCAACATTAACTCTTAAACCTTTTACTGTTATCACATAAATTCAATTACAGTCCCCATTATTTTCACTTACTGATATCACTTCATAGCTTGATTTCTTTTTACCTAAGTTTATCTTACTTTATGCAGACATACACTCCCACTGTCTCGGTTTTATGCTTTATGCATTAGCCTACTTTGTTTCTGGCATGTGCCTATGTGCTCTTTGATAAATATCACTGATAGTGTGTTCCATAGCGTTTCCAAACCTTATATTGCCTTTCTCTTACACAGACCTTTCACTCTGATGTTATACTTGGATCTTATCAATACCATATTTCACTCCATAGTTGCTTCATTGGAATAAACATTCAAAATGTTGTTACATACTTTTTGCCTTGTTGTACTCTTTTGGAATACTACTCGGGCATATACTAAATATTCGCCAGTTCTAAACAGATTGAATTACGGATTAGCATTTAATCAAGGACCTGAATTGGACATTGTCTCAGGCAGATGGCTGCATTTGTATCGACTTGTGTTACCACAGTTCCCAAAACGCATGCGATTCAGCACTTCAGGATTGTGTCCCATCACTTCATATGTCAATGGTTTGCACAACCAAGGTTCTCCAGAAGAGGCATTTAATAAGTGTCTTCACCAATTGGTACTCGGACATGCTATTCCTGAAACCTGTTATGCTCCCGACAATGTTGTTCTGAAACCAGTGGATAAGTGTCGCTTAACAGCAGTACAACCTTGCTTAGCTGAACACAGCCTTTTACCATCATTGTTCACAGCTTGCAGTCAAGCAGTGCCTCAACTTAGTCCTATTTTGTCACGCGTCCAACAAGCCAGAGATGCCTGTAGTCATTTGAGAAGTACATATGACGCATACGCCAAAATATACACAGAATACCGTGCACGACATAAGAGTCAGACCGATGAAATAACTTACATCACCACTGTAGCCGCCAGACAGAAACGTGCCTTCATTGATATTAGCAGTCCTTTAAGCAAGCTTTTTGGAATTGGACGTCAAGTTGATATAGATAAACTGACAGGTACTATTAATGCTGTTAACGATAGAGTTGATGTCAATGCCAAATTCACCCACCATCTATATGACCACACTATTCAATTGGCAAAATCTGTTGAAAAACAATTCAATGATACTCATCGCCTTATTGATGATGTACATTCTGAGGTTTTAAGTATTCTTCAACAACAGCAAAGTGACAAGAATTTGGAACTCATTGTTAAATGGTCTACTTCAATGACTACTTTTCAAGGACTGTATCAGGACATACTTTCCCAAGTTAGTCGTATCTTATATGCTGTGAAAATGTTACTTTTGGGTCATTTAACACCAGATTTAATACCATTACCTGAAGCCAGATTAGCTCTAACACAACTACACACAAAGCTACAAGAACATTATGATACTTATACCACCCCCATTAGGACACCACAACAATTCTACCAAAACACTGAGTTTTATGTCACTACTAGAGAACACAAATTATATGTTGGCATTTTCATACCTATTTCACACGTTAGCCACCATTTCCAGTTATATCAGATCCGACATCACCCATATCCTCTCACTCACAACAGTCAGCACATGGCTGAGTTAGATTCAACAGAAACATTGATTGCTATCTCTGAAGACAGACAACATTATTATTATGTACAACCCCAAGACTTAGTCCTTCATTGCCAATATCACACTGGTTATTTGTGTTTTTACACCCCTACTTTACACCACGTCAGTACGCCCACATGTGAACATGCCATTATGACCAACCAGATTGCTGTCGTACACCAAACATGTAGTTATCACGTCATTCATCAATCTTTAATACCAAACATTTATCATTTTGACCATTCTAGTTACATCGTTACAAAGGTTTCTCAATATCGTCGTACTTGCAATGGTGTTCCAGAAACTAGGCACGGATGTTTTTATTGTCTTGTTAAATTACATTGTGATTGTGAAATTCAGATTGGTTCTTCTTCCATTCAAGCTTTGTTTGATTCATGCTCAACTTTCAACACTTTCAGTGTCATTACTTATCCTATCAATGCTATTGTGGCTAAGTACTTAGCAAACCATAGTCAGTATTCTACGGAAGAGTATTAGTGCCAATGAAAAAAATTTTTTTTTTGAATTGTCGACTTAGTATCTCAACATGTTGAGTTAGATATCTCAACATGTTGACTTATTATCTCAACAAGTCGAGTTATTATCTCAACATGTTGACTTAGGATCTCAACATGTTGAGTTACTATCTCAACATGTTGACTTATTATCTCAACAAGTCGAGTTATTATCTCAACATGTTGACTTAGGATCTCAATATGTTGAGTTATTATCTCAACATGTTGAGTTAAGATCTCAACATGTTGAGTTAGATATCTCAACATGTTGACTTATTATCTCAACATGTCGAGTTAGTATCTCAACATGTTGAGATCTTTTAAGATCTCAACATGTTGACTTAGGATCTCAACATGTTGAGTTACTATCTCAACATGTTGAGTTATTATCTCAACATGTCGAGTTAGTATCTCAACATGTCGAGTTATTATCTCAACATGTTGAGTTATTATCTCAACATGTTGACTTAGGATCTCAACATGTCGAGTTAGTATCTCAACATGTTGAGTTATTATCTCAACATGTCGAGTTAATATCTCAACATGTTGACTTATTATCTCAACATGTCGAGTTATTATCTCAACATGTCGAGTTAGTATCTCAACATGTCGACTTATTATCTCAACATGTTGAGATATTATCTCAACATGTCGAGTTAGTATCTCAACATGTTGACTTATTATCTCAACATGTTGAGTTATTATCTCAACATGTCGAGTTAGTATCTCAACATGTTAACTTATTATCTCAACATGTTGAGTTATTATCTCAACATGTTGACTTAGGATCTCAACATGTTGAGTTACTATCTCAACATGTTGAGTTATTATCTTAACATGTCGAGTTAGTATCTCAACATGTCGAGTTAGTATCTCAACATGTCGACTTAGGATCTCAACATGTTGAGTTAGTATCTCAACAAGTTGAGTTACTATGTCAAAATATTATACACATGGAGTTTCAGGTTCAGTTCATGCTTGAGTCAGGAGAAACAATAAAAGCATCTACAATGGTAAGTAGACAGTTTTATATTGAACTATTATTTTGTTATATCTGTATAAGTAAGGATTATATGAATTGGATTCACAGTACTTAATGTGTAAGAATTCATGTGCATAGGGTTGTCCTTGCATAGTTATTTTGTCTTGAAAAGTGAGCAACATATATAGCCTCAATCCTCTCCAACATAATAACAATTTACACAAAAATAAAGCTCTGAAAATTATACCCTAAATATAATCAAATTCAACTGTGAGTTATAAAAAGTAACCTAGTCTTAATCCAAGGTATGCAAGACATTATTACTTCCAATTGACCATAGAAATTTATTCCAATATGTTAACTCATTTCTAATATGTTTAATGAAAAATGAATGTGTCATTCCTAGCTATAATGTTACTTTAATAGAACAAAGTTCACAAAATGACATGGTAATTCAAGTGCTTCACTTTGCTTGGCCTTCAAAACAATGTGGTAGATCTTTATTGATATCCCCATAAACCCACTATTCCAGTTTCACATCGTCAGTACTTATTTCCATATATGGGGAATAGAATACTGCAGCCAAACCGGTCTTCTCAGCAGGGACAAACTATTCTGTATCTACAGATATACACATGGTTTAAAGATAATACATTATTTTTACTTTCACAGAGAATTTCATAGTGGTGCATTATGCTATTTATTGTATCATATAAAGTTTCTACAATAAAATTATTTTTTAAAAATTACTTTAAGCCTATTTCAACCAATGATTACACTTTTGTAGACATCTGTGATTATATTTTATAGTTCGTCCCTTGCAATATTTTTTGCCTTGGCTTTGTCAGTTCCCTATGCCACGTGTGATAGTTGTGTGTCTATGGTAAGAGTGTTTCTTGAAGTACACCCGGTTCTGTTCAGACATATTAGCAAGAAAATAAAAGAATATTGTGTTATAAACAATTATTTATGTGCTGCTATGTACAGTTTGTGGTCCTATATGGTTATAGTCTCAATTCAGTGGGGATATACATTTTTGAGTTTGACTGAAGAAAGTGCAGGTAGGTGACAATATACTGCCTAGACGTGGTTAAGCTTAAAACTCACTAGACTTGCGTATGCAGTGTAAATTATAGTACATAAACTCACTATCTGCATTGCGTATATTGCCTTGCGTTGTGTTAATTCTCAACGCACTGCGTTGCGTATGAAAGCTACAGGGGGGCTTTTTTACGCATACGCAATGCGTAGAATTGATTTCCACACAACTTTATTTTAAGATCTTTAAGTTTAAAAAGGTGATCACCTTACATTTACAACTATCAGGCACAACCACTGAATTCCATGTGTTCATTACATAAAAGAAAACACACTGGCTCACACTGAAGTACTTAGAAACTAATATATGTGTGTGAGGATAAATAAAAACTCCCCTCCCCACATAGGTTGCTAATCTTTCTCAGACGTACAATTGTTTAGTGGCTAAAATTTTGTCACTCCAAAAGACCAAAAACTATATTCAAATATATCAATACAGATATACAGGGGAGGGGGGGAGGGGTCATGGGACATCCATAGGGAACGATCATAGAGATAAACAATCTTCAAGCCTTTTAGATATATGCGGTGTAAATAACAAAATCACACAAAGTAAATAACAAAATATGCCATTTAACCATTTTTGGTGTGGTAATTTCTGAAAACCGTTTTTGACCACCAGTGTAATATATCTGTATTGATATATTTATCTATATAGTTCCACTTGTATGTGGTATGAAAGTTGACTTATAAGGCCACAAGGGCTGGGAGGAAATCTTAAAAGTTTTATTTTGTACATACTGTCAAGTATAACCTCAAGGTACAAAAAAAAAATTCTTATTCAAAGTTTGGCTGGGATTAAACACGCCTAGTAAGAGGTTATTACTGCATTTTAGAAGACAAGGAGGTGTATACTGTATTGTGTGAAGTGACTGTGAACTGGCGTTTTTATGTCAAATATTTTTTCCTAAAGTTTCACTATTTAAAAAACACTTTACAACTGTTTTATACTTCTGACTAAATATTGTAATAAATCTTTCACCACCATTTTATACAATAAATCTATGCATGATCAAAACAGATGAGTTTATACTGAACGCATACGCAAGGCTATGTACAAATACGCGTACGCATACGCAAGTCTAGTGAGTTTTAAGCTTTACCTCGGCTTTACTTCACTTGCGTGTAGAGCCGTGCCACGACCCCACATAAAACTGGAGATTTGCAAAAAATCATTTTTTGTTGAATAAAACTTTAAAGAATGACTGAAAATGGTTCAATGTAATAAGAAACTGTTGATATTAAGCCAATGCACTACAAAGTTGTTTGAAATACACAGAATTTTTCACCAGTCATTTAAATTGAAATAATAATAATCCTTGTAATGACTGGTTAAAAAGCAAATTCGATGGTTCCAAGTGCAGTAAAAAGCCTTTGAATATACTTTAATGAAGTAACACAATTTCCAAATCAATGATATATATCCAATAAATTTTTCTAAATGTTAGAGGAGTTAAAATTTAAATCTTTTCTTTTGTGCACCACTGTTGAGAATTAGCCAACCAACCACCACAGGAGTGCAGTTGAAGAGCATAATCTTACTGGTTAATCTTAGATTGAATTGCAATGTTCAGGAACTTAATCAGGGTAGTATAAATATTTGATTTGATTCTTGAGGTTTCTTGTTCTGAAACCAGTATATAGGAAGCCATGTGCCATTATTCATGTTAAGTGGTGACATTTGACCTTTGACTTCCCCTTTCAGTCAGGAAGAATACCCCAACTTGAAATTTTATGGTTTGCTTGTGATTATTGGTCCTTGTGGGATGTGAAACCATCCTGTTAAAAATAATATCCTGTGAATGTTTCTATATGGTCAGATTTGATCTTGGAGCCCACCTTTATGGTCACATGAGATTCAAGAAAACTTAAGAGTGTTTTTATCTGACTATAGGTTTGGAACGTCCAAATGAAGGATAAGAAAACACAGACTGTCAATTTTTATATAGCCAGATTTAATCTTTGACCCTTCATTTGAGTTTAAACAAGGGCATTTATAAATAAAGGGCCCATTCAAACTTCATAATAATTATATATTTACCCCTCGGCCAGACTTGGCCAGAGGAGTATTGTCGTCAGCATTTCGTCTGTCTATCTGTCTGTCTGTCCGGGAATCTTGTCCGGGCTAGATCTCCACAACCATTAGCTGCAGGAAGTTCAAACTTGGGCAGGGATGTTCCTTAGGGGGTCTAGTTGTGCAACGTCATGGCCTGACCTCTGTGTGACCTTTGACCTTGACCCTGTGACCTTTGACCTAAATATCTTGTCCAGGCTATATCTCCGTAACCGTTTGCTGCAGGAAGTTCAAACTTGGCAGGGATGTTCCTCAGGAGGACTAGTTGTGCAACGTCATAGTCTGACCTCCGTGTGACCGTTGACCTTGACCCTGTGACCTTTGACCCAAATATCTTGTCCGGGCTATATCTCCACAACCGTTAGCTGCAGGAAGTTCAAACTTGGCAGGGATGTTGCTTAGGGGGTCTAGTTGTGCAACATCATGGTCTGACCTCCGTCTGACCCTTGACCCCGTGATGACCGGCGCCGAGGGGTATTCAGCAACTCGTTATTTTTTTCATTTTTGTAAATACAAGTTATAGATTCAATAATGTAAAGGTTATTATATTATCATAATAAATATTGTTTATAGTAGTCCAATGGAGATTAGCCAATCAAAGCCTTAGGGATGGTGTGGAGTGGACAAATCAAGTTTTGCAAACTTAATTAGTATTTTGTTTAGTATTGAATGGAAAAGTTCTGTAAATATATGAACAAGAATTTTATTTGTTTTCAGAGTAGTGATGGAAGAATTTTTAAGAAAAAGAGGATTTGAGGAAGTTGAAAGGCTAAAGGAAGAAAAGGTAAATAAAACTGATTTATTTTTTATACACTTTTTATGCGGTTATTGTTTTCACCAATGTTGTCTGGCTGGGTGGGCTGTCACACAGGCATTCAGGCAGGTGGGTTGTTGAACCAAGCTTGTCTGGGATGTATCTCAAACCTACAGGTCTAGGAACTATATATTGGATATGGACATTGTTAGGGACACAGTGTGTCACATCATTGTGTCACATTGATTTGACCTTGCTGTTGTAGCCTTGACCTTTGAAATCTGTTCTAGGCTTTATATGTCTGAAACTACACTGATGGTGTACAATGCGTTTTCAATAAGGTGTGGGGAATGGACATCTGTAATGTTATTTTCATTGTGTAAAGGTGGTAGTAAGTAATTAAGATTGCTATTACCATGCTCTGGACCATTTATCATTGATTATTGGTTTTTACCCTTTGGCCGGACTCGGCCGGAGGGGTATTGTCGTCAGCAGTTCGTCTGTCTGTCTGTCCGGGAATCTTGTCCGGGCTAGATCTCCGCAAATGTTAGCTGTGGGAAGTTCAAACTTAGCAGGGATATTCTTTAGGGGGTCTAGTTGTGCAACGTCATGGTCTGACCTCCGTGTGACCTTTTACCTTGACCCTGTGATGACCGGCGCCGAGGGGTATTCAGCGACGCGTTATTTTTTGTTTTGTTTCCACTTCAGAATAGTTTTTGTTTCCTTTGGTACCTTCACTTTGCACGAGTGAGCATAAATTGAGCAATATAAAGAACAGCTGCATTATATTAATATGACCTGGATTTCCACTAGCATAAAATTTGTCCTTTCATAAGGTTGATTTTATTTTTCACTTTTGTTGATGTGACAAGGCAACAAAATTTGGATTACCAGAAATGGGATGATAGAACATACATACAGGTCCAACGGACTACATGACCTCCAAAAAAATGGAGTCCCAATCAATTTTTTCTGAGTCCAGTGTTTATGTTAAGGTTATGAAATGGTGGGTACCTTGTACCTCATGGCACATCAAAAATGGGGTACCATTGTGTAAAAATAGGGTTCAAGTAATATTTTTTGTCCCATTTTTTGGATACATTTAAATAAATAGATCACTCTTCAATTTCCTTTCTACTGATAAATAATATGTATCTGTCGATGAATCAATTTAATCAATATTTAAAAAGCTGAACTCCAGTTAACAAACTTCATTTTAGTGCAATTAGAGTGAATTTTTTTGGTATGATTATTTTATTTAAGCTACAAATATTATACTATATTATATGGTATTTATACTGTTTGAAAAAAATATTTGTAGTTTCTGTTGCGTTTTGTTTGATAAAAATTCATTGGGTAGTTCTGGAGATATAGTTCTTTTGTGGCATTCCCTATTGAATATGTGTTACAGCTTTTATTTTCCGGCGGATTTCCTGGGGTTAAATATCAAGAGTTTCCAAGATTTAGTATAGTTCGTCTCCCACGAAAGTTCACCGTCCTGGCTTGTTGTTTCGATTGTTTCCGTGCAGAGATAGGCTTTCTTTCGATATATAACGTTTGGAGTAGATTTGCTAGTGTAGAACATAGCACTCATTCGTCATTTAGCCAATCAAAATCGAGGACACATGGAAGGATCTCGTCACGCATGAAATCTCTCATAACAATGGTGGACGTAAACAACTTGCCAGGAAATCGCTCGAAACCATTTAATTTTAAAATATAAAGCTTAGCTTCAGTGTTATATATATTGCGTGCATATCTACGCTTCCTGCCAACTGAAATTCGCTTGTAAAGCAGAAATATTTTCTAGATAAAAATTGCGTCTCGATGGACGCACTAACAACCGAAATTTGCGTCCAAATCTGAAATACCGCGTGTTTAACATACTCGGACGGCGTAATCGCAAACCCTGTACATAATTATCTTTGCAAGTATATTTACTAGTTTAATGGCCATACTTGGTCATAGTCTTGTCATGTTCCTGAAAAGTAAGTTTAACTTACCAAGTGGTGCATGTTCAACTATGTTTTGTAAATATTATTAGGAATTTAAAATTTCAATGAATTCTGAACATCACCATTTGTGCAGTGCTTGTTCAGTGTGTCTTCATAAGTTCATGGATTCAACTACTGTAATTGTAAATTATCTCTTTGGAATAAGTGTATGCACAACATAAAACCTTTTCTTTAATGAATAAAAAGGCTGTAAGTTCTTGAATAATTGGTTTAAGCTCCCTATTCATTTACACCTGACAGGTTTTATCTATTATCCTCCGTCAATGAAATTTGAGGGGGATATAGGAATACTCAATTTCCGTCAGGCTTCCAGCCTCTCAATGGAATTTTACCAAATTTTCAGGATATGTTTGTTCCAAAAGGTCTAGAGCTGATTATATTTTGGGGGTATCTACCACCAACTGTTGCCATTGTAACAGTTTTAAGATTTTGGAGTATTAAACTTTGTGGGTGTTACCCGACTGAAACCCATGCATGCATTTGCACTAACTTCCAGTACATATTTCCCCAAAAGGGTCTGTTGCTGATTAGGATCTGGGGGATATCAGGCTACAAGTTTTTGTGTACCTTTTGTGTACCTAAAAATAGCTAATCAATAACAGATATATGACCTGTTAAAATTCAGGATCCATATTGAAGTGACCAGCTTTACATCTATGTGCAATGGGTCATATAATTAAATTGTATCCCCAGACAAAAGTCGGGGATACTTTGGATTTAGTACGGTCATGCCGCCGCCACAGAGATTTCCTTTTTCACGCGATAACTTAAAAATATTTTAGTTAGAACTTTCAAATTAGGTATGTTGGAATATATGGGCAATGCCACAGACGCTATGTTGTAATCACATTCACATTTATTTTGTTGTGATCACCACACTATATCCTGCTCCCCACATCCTTTTTTGGTGCATCAGATCATCTGGCATTTACCACATCTTCTGGTAATCATGAGAAAATAAGTGGTGATTGCTATGTCTGCAAGTGAAGTACTGAATAATCAAGTGATGATCTAAATATAATCCCATGCCATCAAAGCTTCTGGTGATCACATGTAATAAATGGTACTCACTAAAGTTTCTAGATATCATCATATAACTAGTCTTGCTCATGAGGTGTTGCATGTTCATGACTTAGTTCATGTTTAACTACAGTTTATGATATCCTAATAGGGGCTCCATACATATACGTCATTAGGATTGTATAAGAAATTGAATGTACAAGTGTGGAAAGATGCTTGGTGAACTCATGCTTAGCAAAATTGGATGTATTCACAGGCTGTCACCTAGGTGTGGGTTCCAACCCAACAAGTGGCAATGCTATGGACCTGTTCCAATATGACCCTGACTCCTGTTCGGGAATCTAAATCCCAACTTTGAACTGTGCACAATTGTGAAACCTCTTTAGTGAGTTACTTGTTAATGATTAACAGCAGTTATAACAATATATTTTAATTGTGCTTTCAGATTGATGAAGATGTGGTGCAAATGATGACCGATTCTGAACTTCAGGCATATATACCCAAAGCAGGGGACCGAATAGCTCTTCGAAGTTTTCTATCTTCAAATTTGTCTAAGAGAGGCATAGAAACAAGAAAACAAGGACTTATGGAGAAACTGAGAGAAAAACTGAGGTCACGTAAATCTGACCCACAAGGTGTGGTTCAAGACCCAGATCAGTATGGAAAAAAATGTAAATCTAATAATGAAAAAGACAAAGTAAAAATTGAATTAGGCTGGATGCATTACAATGAAAAGAATGGCCAATTTTCGCAGGTCAGATTACGCTGTGGGGGTGGCACTAGACATATCCAGGTAGACAAAACAGATAGCAAGGGACAAATTCAAGAAATTGCCCAATGTCTCTTTTTCCCAGATGGAAATTCTTCCAAAGGCAGCATAGAGACATTTCATTGTAATCTCACAGATTTTAAAGCTGATGAGGTAGATGAAACACACACTTTGGCAGATTTTATAAAAAAAACAAAAATCTACAAACTTCGTTTCTACCTTACAACAAAGAAAAAAAATTCATCAGAGGAAAAAGAGGATCAGCTGCAACCTAATTCTCAATCAGCTGAGGATGAGTGTAGAGCCTCAACAAGTGAACAGCTTGATGAAAAGGAAATATCTGCTCCACTGGAAATTTATGAGAAAGTTGGAGCAACCACAAACACCCAGAATTCTGAAGGAAGAAAATTGGAAAAAGATGCTGAAATGATCAATAACGGAATGAATAGCTGTAATAACATCAGATAGGAAGAATTTTTGGAGAGAATATGTGATGTACCAACAGCATCTCTCTCTTTTTCTGACAATGCTGTTAGTGACACAAATGAAGATTTGCCCAACCTGTTGATACCCAGTAGAGTAAAAACAGAAAATCCACAAGTAGCTGAAATAGGACAAAGTGATGTCATTGAATCGACTTCGATTTTGACACCACTAGGTGAAAATACATGGATTGACTCTTTAGGTGAAGTATATATTGCTGGATTTAAACCATTGGATGATACACCGAAACAGTTCCATGTTGAAGTCCACAGGGGCCATGCTTTTAATGATATAAGACAGTTTTTTAAGGTTAATGTAGACATAAATCCCAAAGTGGATGAAGTCAGACTTACTCTTATTCTCCCCAATGGAGACACTGAAAGAGCAGCTGATAGTGGCGGGGTCACAAGGGATGTCATAACAGAGTTTTGGCAAGAATTCTACCAATGTTGCACCCTAGGATATGAACTTAAAGTACCAACCTTGAGGCACGATTTTGAGAAGGATGATTGGGCAGCTGTGGCAAGAGTGTTGGCCTTTGGATGGACTTCGGAAAAAATGTTACCCGATCAATTGGCACCTAGTTTTTTAAATGCTTGTTTAAATGGTGTGAATTCTGAAAACGATGACACCAATACAATTTTGGAAGAGTACTGTCAATTTTTGAGTGACACTGAAAAGGATCTTATAACCAAGACGTTAGATGACTTTGATGGAGTTGAATTTGATGAATTACTTGAGTTTTTGTCAAACCATGACTGCAAGGTAAGAGTTAGCAAAGAGAACGTGAAGACTGTTTTGTTACAAATAGCAGATAAAGAATTAAATCAAGAACCAGCATTTGTTCGTGAAGTTTTCTTCAGCACACTTCTTCCATTCAACTTGGAAATAGACATCAGAAAGGAACTGCAAAAACTGAAAGTGACAAAAAAAAGAGTTTTGTCAATAATTGAATACGATCCCACTCAACAAACTTCAAAATTCCTGCTGAAGTTTTTGAGAGAGTGTAACATGGAAGTTATGAGAAGATTTCTTAGGTTTACAACAGCCAGTGACATGATGTTGACAGATGCAAATGGGGAATACATGAAAATAAAGATTCAACTGCTAGATATGAAAGGCCTTGCAAGGCGCCCGATAGCTCACACCTGTGGTCGTGTGTTGGAACTAGCTCTTACTTATGAAAACTTCCCAGAGTTTAGATGTGAAATGAACGCTGTTTTAGCAAGTAACATATGGGTTATGGATATTTGCTAAGTATAATGTGTTGACCTAATGTTTCAATAAACATCACAGTTGTACCTTTTGACAATTTAAGGCTTCCTGGTACTACTGCACCTTTTTATATACTAGCTTTTTTGTACAGTAGACTCTTTATAAATAGATCCGAGACAAATAGGCCCAGGGCAGAAGATTATTAAATGCCCTCCATTTGTGTGTGTCCGTAAATTGTTTCAAACGGCTTCATTTCATTTTGAAGGCATCTTCACCAAACTTACAAACAAATATTATGGCTATGAAAATGTGTCCTTTACCATTGCATTAAGAGGTTTGAAATGTATTGGGAGTATTGGGAAATGATGTGCTAGGAATGTAAAGGGCTGGTCAAATTTGTCCCTGATCCCCCTTCAAGGTCATATGGGTATAATACCAACCGAAAGGCAATTTTAAACTGTGCATTTTTTTCAGATGGTCATTTTTGGACCATGGGCCACTTTTAAGGTCAAACAGGTAGTCAGATTATACCTTGGGCACTGTTGTGCTTTACCAGATCAGTCTTGAGATACACTGCGTCAAATCGATGCAATTTCTAGTTTCTTTCTTTATACATTGGGAGAAGTTTAAATTTTTCTATGTAATTGATTTTAAAATTATGGTTAAATTTTAGTTCAAACATTTGGAAGTTTGCACCTTTGTGTAATTTTTTGTAACTTTATACTTTTTTGTAAATTTATACTATTTTTAGTACATGGTTCCTGTAAGCAGTTCATATGAAAAGTGTTTCAAAACAAATGACATACTTATTCATAACCTTTTTTATGTTGAAGAATTTTATAGCGGCATTTTAATTCATTTGTGTGGTAATTTTGTTTTTAGTGTTGCCTGTTAATTTAATGGGAGACATCAGTTTTAAGTAATGTTGTTGTTTATTGCCCTAATAAGATTACATTTAGTTACTTGTAAATTGGTTACTGTTGTAGGGAATTAGAAAATAAAGCTTTTCTGACAATAAACCAAAATAAGTACTGAATCACTGTCACTTTGTAATTTTTTAATTAATTATTCTCTTGATTTTCATACTTTTTCCCTTAAAATAATTGAAATGTTAAATATAGTTACATTTTTGTCTTCGGAAGTTAGCCTCATGACATGTAATGCATACATGAAGTATGTGTAGGCCTGGTCAATTGCTTCAGTACAGTAAACATTTTTACTTTTAGTAATTTTTGAATAATTTGCTATTATTACTAAAATCAAGTAATTAACAGCAATTGTCAAAGCAACAAGGTAATTTTTATTTTAGTGGTGTCGGTTAATGCCAATAAATAAATATAAATGGAAGTATCTTGTAATAATTTGTCTCAAATCAACAGTTATGAAAACCAAAAATAAAAAATTTAGACTGAAAAAAAATGATCTTTTACTAAGATTACAGAGTGATGACAAGTAAAATGTAGAAGTAAAATATGAAAGGTAGAATGTTATGCTTGAGAAATAAATCAGGATTTTGACCCCACAGTCTTAAAAACCGAGAAAATCTTGTTTGGGCTTATTCCCCGACACCTTAGGTTGTAGGAAGTTCATACTTGGTAGGAACATTGGTAGGGTAGAGGGGAGGTAGGTGTGCAACATCACTTGTCACCTTGATTTAACCTTTGACCTTGCCTTAGAACTTGAAAATGCTATCTGGGCTTTATCTCAAAACTTTGAAAAATTTTTCTAAGATGCATCTGAAACTGTAAGGTGTAAGAAGTGATACTTCAGAGAACCCTGATTAAGCGTGGAACTTCATTGGTGTGACCTTCATTTGGGTTCCAAAACTCGTGTCGTATGCTTTCTCACCAGCCTGTGGGTTAGTGGCATATCTGATGCTTTACTTCCCTGAACTGTGGCCTTGCCTAAGGTAATATATGAATAAACTGATGATTTGGTTTTAGGCTAATACGGAGTGCTAGTGATCTAGTTTGCCCATATCTCAAGGAGCTTTTCTTTATTAATTTAATAAACATGAAGTGATTTGCCTCTAATTTTGCCTTCTAAGTAGAATCTGATCAATGGTGTATCAAATAACTTCAGTACACAGTAGGCACTCGCTAAATGACAACTCGGATATCTTCCATACCTTCTTAGCCTCTATTTTCTTCAGCAATTTGTTTTTGCAGTTTTTTACCCCACAGCCCTTGAGGGCTGTCGGGGTATTGTTTTCACCCATGGTGTCTGGATGGATGGGCGGTCGGCGGGAAAAGTTTGTCCCGGCTGTATCTCCGAAACCGTGTAGGAAGTTGATACTTGGTAGGGACATTGGTTAGGGGGTATAGGTGTGCAATGTCATGGTCTGCCTTGATTTGACCTTGCCGTAGTGACCTTGAGTTTGAAAATCTTGTCCGGGTTATATCTCGGAAAACGTAAAGTGTAGGAAGTTGATACTTGGTAGGGACATTGGATAGGGAGTGTAGGTGTGCAACACCATGGTCTGACCTTGATTTAACCTTTGAGCTTGCTGTAGTGACCTGGACCTATAAAATCTTGTCTGGGGTATATCTCGGAAACCGTAAGGTGTAGGAAGTTGATATTTGGTAGGGACACTGGCTAGGATATGTAGATGTAAAGCATCATGGTGTGACCTTGATTTGACCTTTGACCTTGCCGTAGTGACATTGACCTATAATTCCTTGTCTGGGCAATATTTTGGAAACCATAAAGTGGTTGGAAGTTGATATTTGGTAGGGACATTGGTCGGTGGTATATGTGTGCAACGTCATGGTGTAACCTGGATTTGACCTTTGATTTTGCATATCTGATTCTATTTTATCTCTCTACAGTGATATCTAATACTATTTTATCTCTCCTATCGCTCATATCTTTTACTTAAATCTTGGTTGTTGCACCTTTGGGTGTCTTTTGATTTAGATTAAGCACTATTAAAGTCATATTAGAATTCATTAACTATTTACTTTTGCAACTTCTCTTTGGAACAGATGGTACTGTATCAAGTGAGCCACAGGTTTTGCCTGAACTCCACACAAAAGCATGTGTTGCCACATCTGTATGTATGAATAATATTCAAAACTTGTAAACCATAATTCGACCATACAAATGAATATTAAAATGGGAGAAGTCTTAAAGCTTCATATTTTTTAGATTACTGAATTGTCCTGTTTTAATACTTCATCTTTACATGCAGTTTCTTTCTCCTAGATGTTACTTTCTCTACTTAAACATTATTTGGACACTGACACTGCTGTGAAAGTATCTCAAATTGTGTACTGTTTCACTACTTCTATATCTCATGGTGTTGAAAACTATTTCCCGAGGCTGTGGGGTACGGGTATCTCCGATGCTATTTTCTGGCTATTGCTGTTGTCTTGCTATTGAATTGTCTTGTTTTAATACTTAATCTTTACATATATTTTCTTTCACTTACATGTTATTTTCTCTACGTAAACATCATTTGGACCTTTTTTTTGCTGATACTGCTCTGAAAGTATCCCGATCTTTGTGCTGTTTCACTACTTCTATATCTCATGGTGTTGAAAACAATTTCCCTGGCTGCGGGGTATTGGCATCTCTGATGCTATTTTTAAATAATCACTTTATGATAAAATATCCACTCAGTGAAACGGATTATGACCAACAGCTGACATTTAGTTTTTAAAACCTTTTAAGGTCTACGTATTAGTTTTACATTTCTGCATGGTATGATTACTGTATTTCTGGTTGGCATGTGTATTGGAAATTCAACAATTCACAAAAGGATGGAGCTTCAAAACCACACATTCTTGTCACTAATACACTTTGTTGTGGTGTTTTAGTGAAATACTGTTACATGACATTTTACATCTTTTATTGCCTCAAGGAATGTATGGGATGTTTTTAATCCAAGATATGAACATATTTAAAAGTTTTCCTATGTGACCAAAGCTTAAGACAGAAGATACATTTTTCAAGTTTTATTAAAGGCAAATATTTTACTTTCAGTGGCTCAATAATGTGTAAAAATATTAACAGTAATCTTATTTGGCAATGATTCAATCTGTTGGTCAGATTTTACCTATAGTCAAGTTTCCATAACATTTTATAAAATGATCAGAACTGGTTATAAATGTTTAGGGGAAATGTGAACTGTAATTCAATCTATCTCTTGCATTTCCTGATTAATAACTGTCCTCAGAAAGATGTATAATTCATACATGTCATCTGGAGTTTCTGGAATAGGTAGGTTGTGCTCTTCTATGATTATAATGCACAAATCATGAATAAGTTCACAACATGCAACCTTTTCCTTTGGCTGGACATCTTCTAGACAAATTTCAAGGTCATCTACTTCTACTGGGACACCATAATCTTGTGCATTTTTGGTTTCTGGGGCATTATACAACATCCAAGGTCTTCCTGAAACCATTATCTGGTTGTGGTAGGGACGAATACGATGGTTGTTCCAAGTTTCCATAAGTTCATTCAGTGTTCTCTACAAATGTACAAAGTCAAAATAACCAGAAAACAAAGTTGAATTTGTAAAATTTTAATTGGTGAAATACTACTTTGGTCACAACAATTAATCTTTCAATTGAAGGTTAAATTTTGTTATGGTGCTTATTGTCAAAGTTGATTTTGGTCAGGTGGTAATGAAATGCATTTGTATTTAATGCATAGTGTAACACAATAAATTGACAAATAAAATTGACCAAAAATTCAACAGCCAAATATTTGAGTTAACCTATCTGAATGTAAGTTATCATAGTGGTCAGTTGAACACCCTTGTTGTGAATACTCCAGGCAACATCCAGTAGATATTGTGGTTTGTGAATCATATATTTTGAAAAACAAGATGGTAGCCATGGACATCATTTTTGACAGTCAATTAAGATTTGTGCATAATCTGAGGCTGCTTCTTTATGGAAGGTTAAATCACTATGGGTGATACTTTTAATTAATATATAGTCCTCTATAGCCTACAGCAATTTCATGTTGGATCTGGTACTTCCACATTACCAAGTGATCCCTAAAATAACTCATTATGGCCTTTTTATAGGACATTTTGGACCAACAGGTTGGTAAAGACTACTACCTTATGGCCTCTGAAAATTTTGAACTTCCAAATTTTGCTGGTCATCTTACAGTTTCACAAAAATAGAAAATCCTGTTTTATCAAAAATAACCCTAAAAGATGGATAGATGTAATTAGATTTATTGAATATAAAATAAGGTTATCGTAATAGGAAAGCTTATAAATAATATATTATAATATATTATATATATAATTATATTATAATATATTATAATAAGTTCATAAATGGATACATCATCTATATATTAGGGCACATGTGAATATACTGGACACATATGAATATACTGGGCACATATGAATATACTGCTAGGTTCTTTTAATGATACATAATTTTACAATGATTTCTGTCCTAATTTTAAAACTCTAACAAATCTGATTGTAGAAGAACCTTCTGTACAAATAACTGAAAATTAATTGAATATATTTGGGCTATTTGAAGGAGGGATGCATTTTTAGGCGGGTTGCGTGTAACCAACCCGCCTATTAGATTGATGTGTCCGATGTCAGTCCGTCTGTCCGTCCACATTTTAGTTTCCGGACTCTTGCTCAAAAACAGTTTGTCCAACGAAAAAATTCACAGAGAGATACATCACAATCATAGCTAGGTGCCTTTTGAAATTGGTGTAATTTCGTCTGTTTGTTTGTCCGTTTTTTGTCTGTCTGTCAAAATTTTTGTTTCTGCACTCTAACTTAAAACCGGTTTGTCCAGTCTAATTCAAACTTGACAGGGAGATAGATCACCATCATAGCTAGGTTTCTTTCAAAATTGGTGTAATTCTGCCTGTTCGTTTGTCCATTTGTCTGTCCGTCAACATTTCTGTTTCTTTACTCTAACAAGAAATCCGTCAAAATCTCGGTTTCTGGACTCTAACACAAAAACGTTTTGTCCAATCAAATTCAAACTTGACAGGAAGATAAATTACCATCATAGCTAGGTTTCTTTCAAAATTGGTGTAATTCTGCCTGTTTGTTTGTCCGTTTGTCTGTCCGTCAACATTTCTGTTTCCGGACTCTAACTAGAAATCTGTCAAAATTTCGGTTTCCGGACTCTAACGCAAAAACGATTTGTCCAATTGAATTCAAACTTGACAGGGAGGTAGATCACTATCATAGCTAGGATTCTTTCAAAATTGGTGTAATTCTGTCTGTTTGTATGTTTTCTGTCCATTTGCCTATCCGTCAACATTTCTGTTTCCGGAGTCTTACTCTAAAATACTTTGTCCAAACGAATTCAAACTTGACAGGGAGATAGATCACCATCATAGCTAGGTTCCTGTCAAAATTGGTGTAATTCTGTCTGTTTGTTTGTCCGTTTGTCAACATTTCCATTTCTGGACTCTAACTCGAAAACGCTTTGTCCAATCAAATTCAATCTTGACAGGGAGACAGATCACCATCATAGCGAAGTTGCTTAAAATTGGTGTAATTCCGTCGTTTAATTTGTCTGTTTATAGCATAGATACAATTATATAATCTAGATTACAAGTTTTACATTTCTTGGCATGCCTAACACATTCACCTTAACTGGGTGACCTAACATTTCGTTCATTGTTTATCAATTCAATTCCAGCAGTTGTTCACCTTATTGCTGCCTGTGCAACCCACCTTTTGGGGCATCTTTGACCCTCTTGTTAATTACTTTCTACAAAGTAGATACATTGTAAGTTGTACATTTTTCATTTGAATTATTTTTATATCATAACACTACTGCTAGTGTTTCTACCTGTTGGTGCTGTCAATATAGTGTTACCTAAAGTATCAGTTTTGTGTGACAAAGACAAGAAATAGGGTAGAACCTCTGCAATTGGATGATTATCAAGTTCCAGTTATCAAAATCTCATTCCTACAGCTCCATTTAAACCTTCTTTTTTACCTTTCTATTATCCAACCTTATTGCTACTCCCCAAATGGACTGGACAATAGAGGGTCTACTGTATTTAACATGAAAGCATTTACTGTTATGCCAAAGGTGTTAAAATGCCTTACCTGAACCATGTCTGTGAAGCAAAACTGAACTAAATTCAAGTCTAAGTAGCTCCTTGTAAAGTGATCTTCATCAGACAGTTTTTGAAAGAAGTTGAGCCAAAACTGCATCCCTTGCCTTCTAATCATACCCCACATCCATTCAATTCTCTGGTTGTTGGTACTTGACCCATAAATGAAGCTCTTATCTCCAGCATTTCTATCTGTACCATTTCTTCTTAGAAATTTTTGAAGCTGTTCAACATGCACATTTTCAGTGCCCCGGTCACACCTTATCCTGCCTGGGCATTTTTGCAACTTTATTACACATTCCATGAAATACCAAGCTATAACGGAACTTTCTTTATTTGTACGGTATGCATGTAACCATAAAATGTACCTTGAAAATCCATCTACACAACCGTGAATATAAATACCATATTTAGCCAATTTATCATATCCATCAATATGCCAGATTGAGTTTGGCCCTGGATTTATATATTGGCGACGCCTGAGGCAGTGCCTCTTTCGGTTACTTATTCCCTCTGGGTCTATTATATGTAACAATAATCTTACAGATTGTTGTGTTACAGAATATCCATGTTCAAGACATCTGGAGTGAATCCATCTGTATCCTTGCATTTGACCTGGACCTTCACATTCACTTAAAATAAACAAGGCTACATCTAATAAGTCACTTTTATTTTTCCTTCTAAACAATCCTTGCTTTTTTGTCAATCTTTTTAAGGTCCTGATACTTATAACATATCCATGAAACAGTGCTAAAGCATGTAATATCTCTTTGTTGCTAAACCCAAGTCTGAAATATTTATTTATAAGAACATCAGGTTCCATCTTTTAAAACAACAATCACACAACTCCAGAACACCACTCTCATTTAGGTAAACATTCAGATCTTAACATGTAGAGATGTTGAGATAATAAGTCAACATGTTGAGATACTAACTCGACATGTTGAGATAATAACTCAACATGTTGAGATAATAAGTCAACATGTTGAGATAATAAGTCAACATGTTGAGATAATAAGTCGACATGTTGAGATACTAACTCAACATGTTGAGATAATAAGTCAACATGTTGAGATACTAACTCGACATGTTGAGATAATAACTCAACATGTTGAGATAATAAGTCAACATGTGGAGATCCTAAGTCAACATGTTGAGATACTAAGTCAACATGTTGAGATACTAAGTCAACATGTTGAGATACTAACTTGACATGTTGAGATAATAACTCAACATGTTGAGATAGTAACTCAACATGTTGAGATCCTAAGTCGACATGTTGAGATAATAAGTCAACATGTTGAGATAATAAGTCAACATGTTGAGATAATAAGTCAACATGTTGAGATACTAACTCGACATGTTGAGATAATAACTCAACATGTTGAGATAATAAGTCAACATGTTGAGATAATAAGTCAACATGTTGAGATAATAAGTCGACATGTTGAGATACTAACTCAACATGTTGAGATAATAAGTCAACATGTTGAGATACTAACTCGACATGTTGAGATAATAACTCAACATGTTGAGATAATAAGTCAACATGTTGAGATAATAAGTCAACATGTTGAGATACTAACTCGACATGTTGAGATAATAAGTCAACATGTTGAGATCCTAGTCAACATGTTGAGATCCTAAGTCAACATGTTGAGATACTAAGTCAACATGTTGAGATAATAACTCAACATGTTGAGATAGTAACTCAACATGTTGAGATAGTAACTCAACATGTTGAGATCCTAAGTCGACATGTTGAGATAATAAGTTAACATGTTGAGATAATAAGTCAACATGTTGAGATAATAAGTCAACATGTTGAGATACTAACTCGACATGTTGAGATAATAACTCAACATGTTGAGATACTAAGTCGACAATTCCCAAAAAATTTTTTTTTCGTTGGCACTAATACTCTTCCGTAGTATTCTGATATCTTAGGCCAGAAATTATTATCTCATGAACAAAATACTGCTTGGTTCGATTTGCAAAAATATGAAGAGTCATTCAGACGTCACTCAAATCAAACAGACAAGGACAAAACAGAACTGCCAAATGTTATTACCAATGTCTTGAATGACAAAATGAACTTTCATACTGACACAGTTCAGTTACACACAAAACCTGCTATTTGGACAACTATAACATCTAATCCACATTTATTGTCATATGGCAGCCAAATAGGACAGTATTTATGGCTAGCTTGTCTTACTATTTCATCAGTGTATTTGTTTTGCAAAGTTCATATGGCACTTGGTGCTACAATTGCAGCTCCTGTTATTCATACCTCCGCTGCATCCCCAATCACTATGTCTACCATTCAACGACCAGACAGCATACTCACACTTATAGAAGAAAACCACCATCTCTTTACTTCTGCTATTATAGTTGTTTTCATTTTATGGATTATAGGAAAGTGCATTTATCTTTGTACTCTTAGGAATAAGGCAAACAAATTGAAGTGGTTATTCTGCTTATGTACACACACACAAATCACCCCATGTTATAAGTCAGTTTATATCAGTTTTCCTTCAGTCCCGAACAATTACTTCTTTAAGTTACAAAAATTTCCTGCTGTCTCCCAGATCCTACCCTTCAGTCTGATTCTTTGGTTCAACTTCAGACAGTAACAGTAGTTCCATGTCTTTACTATAGAGTGGACCTCCAGTTTCAGACAACCCCTATCCTTTACCAAGGTAATGAACAACAAATGATCAAGCAATATTTCTATATTTCTCGATGGATAGCCACTGACTTAGCCAGACACCTAAACAGACGTATGGCTTGTGCTATATTTCTTGAACAAGATGGCTTGTTATTATCACCTAAACCACATAGGTCAGACCAAAACCAAGTTATGTTGCCATATCAAACACCAAGATGTAGCACTCCCTCACAGCAACAGGTACCTTCCACAATAACCTCATGGAATTCCACACAATGTACTCCACAAACATCTGCTCCCCCTGACTACTCCATCCTGCATAATCAACCACATGCGGAGACTACTTTCACAAATCCATCACCACACACTACGGTTGAAAGAGCTGTTGAAGCTCTTAATTTCCAGATTCCCCACCACCAACCAAAGCCTACTACCAATCCCATTGAAAAAGTTGTATACAGTAACCCCAGCTTTAATTATACCCCGTAACACTATTATAACAACAACAACAAAAAAAACCCTGTTAAAAACTTTCTGTTAAAACCTTTATAAAGAGCAGTTCACTCATGTTGGTTTCAGTCCAATAGTGTTTTGATTTAATGCAGTGCATATTCTGTGTTTATACACAACTATTCTGTTTCTGATTTAATTTTTTTTTTGGCCTTTTGTGGCAGTGCTTTATCATTGTATTTCATAATTTTGTTTTTTTTTTCATATTGCCTATAGTTCGTACATTTCTTTGCAGTGATTATCTGAAAAGCTCCCAGTGATGAAGTCCTAGTCACTGAGGCGTGTTTCCAAAACCAAAACAAAAGCACTGTTGTCTCTTAAAGCACTTTCACATGGCTCAGCTTAACAGTTCTGATGTTATATTGACAAGTCGTTTCATAATGATATCATTCTTGTACAAGCACATGTTTTACAGTTTTAATTTGTGCTGTTTTTGTTAATGTGTTACAATGGATATTTTCCATGTGCTATTTCATGGACACTTATTAATTTTAGCATTAAATATATTGTCTGTGTTATTGTTTTCGGTATGGAACTTAAGGTTGCCTTCCACACCCATTATTTTGGAAATTACATATAATACAGTACATGTATTCATGTGTGACTATAATTACATTCATGCATTGAATAAGGTTTACTTCTGAATAGCTATTTCTGATGTGTTTTACTAGAGGCTCTGTTTGCACTTGAAAAGTTTTCATATACCGCTGCAGTACAGTACGGAGTATATCTGCAGTAATTTGTGCTCCTAGTTTAAAGGTGCTTGCAGTTGTTTATTATGTTCATCTGTTTCACTTATACAGACATTGTAGTCTTAATAATTAATAATATGTTACCATATTGAGTCATTTTGTAGTATATACTGTACTCCTTATTATACTTATTAATATATCTACTTTTTTTTGGAGGTTACTTGTTGGTAGACATATTTCTTTTACTGCCATTGATGTTTGATATTACACCATGAAGTTTGCATCCGTCCCGTTGCGATTAATACTTCAATTCTTAAGGTTTATGTAATATGCTTTAATCAAAATCAACTCGGATTGACAATTTGAGTTATGACGTCTACACTCTTACAATTGTTCTTTCCGACTTATGCTATTCTTGGAAACAGTATTAAAATATCCTTGAATACACAGTACCTCTAATTTGCATTATTTGTTTATCAGCATTATTGCTACTGCAAACTTGATTGGTTATCAAATTTCAATTGTTTCATACATAATTAATGCCAATACTTCTTCATTATGGTAATTTACTTTTGTCATATTAATTGGTATTATGAATTTATCATGTGTATGACTATTTACTTGTCGTTAGTATTGTGTTTCAAGTTTACAGCTCAGTTTATTTAGTATTGCTATTTATGTATATAACTCTCTTTCAACACTATTCTGTCTAGTGTATAACTGCTTTTTGTTAGCCTACTTATTTGTTAACTGTCAGTACACTTTGTCATTCATTTATTACTTTATTAATGCACTACTTTATGTTGTTAATGTTAACTTAATTCAACTGCTTTATTTTGCATTTGAACTACTTGTTATGTCTTCACTCCCTTATTTGAGTGATATTCTTTCTCTTCTTGTACTTGGTTACCTTTGAATATGTTTTATCATTGAATCTCTCTGAAATACTACTTTATCTACAAAATTGATACCCAATTTGCATTTCCATTGTTACATTTTACCCTGTGTTAAACTGTTTCTCATCTTTATACAAATCCTATGTTAAGTGTTTTAAGTTTGGTACCTAATGTACCCCTTTCTTACTTGCACTTTTAACTTTTACGTGGTTTTATATTAGTGTCTTATTCTTAGTGAACATGTCTGACATTTACATTCAACACATAGAACTGTAGGACCACTTTTCCACGTCAGTATTCAAGCTTTCCTAAATTGATAACTTCTGTGCAGTAACATACGTACTAATAATAACATTTTGCACAGTTGAGTTATTTCTTCTTCCTTTAGTACTTTCACTTAATTACAACTATACTTTCTGTTATTCAATGACCTTCAGATTTCGTAAAGGTGTATTGACACATTTATTTGTTTAAGCTAATATTAAGCATTATTACAGTGTTCTATTTACATCTTTTATGTTGTAGTATTATGAATGTTTATACTTTCATTACTTCGTATTTCATTGTATTTTGTTTATTGTTTCATTCTTACCAGGTTCTTTCAATTTCTTTTTATGTTTCTTGCAATGCTATTGTGTATTTGGTTACTATCCATGCTAGGTCATGATGATAGGTATATTTATAGGTATTTTTGTGTATTTAAAGAACTTGGTTCAATTGTTGTATTTACTGATATTATTGATTTGTCAAGTTGGCCACTTGTACCCACATTGTATCCAGTATACACATTTAAATTGTTTTGTTCAATGAACCTGATCACTCTATTAAGCATTATTCTTATGTCAGCTATTCAGTATCCTGTATTTGATTATTTCAATATACTTTGGTTATTTCAATTCAGTTCAATTTCTTTGGCTATTTCCGTTGCAATAAGTTTGGATTTCTTATATTCTATGTGTTAACACAAGGTTTAGCCCAGTCAGAGGGAACTTGTTTCCTTTGGCATGATTTTTCCTTTTGACTTTATAACAGTAATTAATATGCTTTATATTTTCTGAGTATTACTGGACACCAGTTTTTCAATAGATATACTATTTCCACTCATCATATATGTAACGCTTTTGGTGTTTCGCTTGCTTTTCAAAATAAAAATCCACTGTTCTTATTGGCAGGTCGCATTTTCAATCGCCCTGTTCCTAACCGCCGGTATGTAAAGATGGCTTTTTATTGCATCTTTACGGTAACTGGGTTATTACTACTTTGCTGACATGCTTTCAAATCCAGACATATTAATCAGACAGCACACATGCTAAAAGTTTTTGCTGTCACGCTTCAAATCCAGACATATTAATCATAGACAGTGCACATGCTAAAAGCTGGCACACTTAACCCAAAAACAAATAACCAATGAACACCCACCACGCTGTTCCAAAAGAAAGATAGCTAGGGTTTATAAACGTATGCACAGCCCACATTCAGAGAGGCTGGCTAACAAAATTTCATTGGAAAAGTCATTTGGAGATATCATGGAAACAACATAAATGTATTTGGTAGAGTTAATAGATAACATCAAAATGTGGCTCATTTAAGTAGAACTGTTTAAATTAAATGGTGACGATGAATATATGAATGTTGTGAAATAATGGAACAAACATAATGGATGTAATAAAATAAGTCCAGTGGAAAAACAAACTTTTTACAACCTCAAGAATATCCCTCACGTGCTGTCACCAATCTTGCAGGTCAAGAGATTGTTCTACCAATTCAACATGAAGGTCAAACCAAATATCAACTGAAACTTGACTTTTGCATCTTATTGGACAAACACCCCCAATGAATTAAATAGTATAACAACGGTGACAAAGCAACTGAGACAAGATATCAAACTTTGGATCCAAACTTGTGAGGCATGTCAAATCCGTAAGAGCCCTTCAAAGCTGCCCAAAGCTAGCATGCAAACATACCTGGTCAGTGCACCTTTTGAGCGTATTGCTGCTGACATTATGGGTCCCTTCTCAGCTACAGACAATGATAACACCTGGTTACTAGTTACTGGGGATTATTTTACAAAGTAGCACAGGCCTTGATAGATAACTGGATAGGTACCTTTGGGTCTGATGTAAAAATGGGTTCAATTAAATCTGTATAATTTGCTATTCATTTTGTATGTACATTATAGTTTGGGTAATAATTAATTTTGTTATTTTTATAAGAAAAGTTGTTAATCAATTTCTGTTATCCCTACTCTTCCCTCTTATTTTTATCCCAGCTAAAAAAATTGTCCTACTTTTGAAAATGTTTGGGTGATTCTCTGGACCAATGTACACTTTGGGATGATGCTGCTAGTATTTATAGTCTAGAACTTACCTATCTGATTGTGTTGATTCCACAATCCTGATTTTACATCTAGATCCCACATTCCAGATTTCAAAATTTCACAATTCTTCTGGGCATGTGAGTCTTGCGAAATCACAGCATCCTGTCCAGAACCCTTATAAAAGGGGGCTCATTTTGGTACCAAAAAGGGGGGGGGGGGAGGACTTCTACAGAGGGCATTCTGAATGCCAGATTTTGTTTTGGGGAGAAAGTAAAAACAAAGTAAGTAAGATGTAGTTTCTTTTAATTTTAGGCAAAGATGCCTCTGTAAATATATAAATATATATAACCATGTAGTTAAAGTACTTGAAATATTCTAGTTTACAGTGTAAATAATGTTATTAAAGTGTAACTTTACCATTTGACTTTATGGTTTAAATGGGGGGCGGGGCAGTTTGTAAAGTAATCTTAAAATGAATAAATGTAAAATTGGGTCAGTGAATATTGAAGTAAAGTAAAGTTAAAGTTTAAGGTGCTTAAACACCTTGGTGTTATACAGCACCAATAAATTTCATAAATACCTTAACTAAACAATATACACAAACATCTACAAAAATATGAATAAAATACATGACTAGATACACAGAATAGAATGTGTGTATAACAAGATAAAATAAAATTTAAATGCGCAACAGATTGCAACATAAGCATTAGTGTAAAATAAAAAACATAAAAACAAGAATACAAATATCCCAAGAAAAGATGTACACGACTAGGAAAACCACAATAAATTAACGCAAAACACAGAATAAGTTAATTCACTAAAATATGAAGAAGAGTCCACTTTCTTTCAAAAAATTACATATGCTTTTTACATTACCATTAAATAAATCTTTTAAGTTGTTTATATTTCTGTGGTATTTAATTCTAGTGTCACGTAGGTCGATACAGTCTAATAATATATGTTTCACTGTATCAGGACAATGACATGGAATGCACCAGGGCATATCTTCACCTTTTAACAGATACTTGTGTGTGAAATAGGTGTATCCTATATGGGCTCGAGTTATAACTTTTCCTCCCTACGAGATAAACCCGTCCAAACATAAAAATTTCCAACAGTAGGGTTTATTTGGAATAGTTTATTATCAGGACACGCATTCCATTGAGCTTGCCACTTCTGTTTAAAAACACTATTTACATTTACTTTCAAGTCTGTATAGGGGACTTTCAAGTCTAAAACATTAAAATTCAATGCCTGTTTGGCAAGCTCATCTGCGTTTTCATTGCCCTTTATGCCTACATGACTAGGAACCCAAGCTAAAACAAGTTTCTTATTTAATGAACAACAATCATTAAAAAGTTTTAAAATACCTTGAATAAAAGGATGCTCACAGTTGTTGCTATCAAGAGCTTGAAGACTAGATAAAGAGTCACATAATAAATATTTTATTTGTTTATTTATTTGGGGTTTTACGTCGCTTTCAACACTGTACAGGTCATATCGCTGTGTGAGTACAACAAAGCAGGAAGTGATATTCATCAAGTTGTGGAAAGAAGCAAAAACAAAAAAGTTGAAATTTTTTTTTCAATTTTTATAATATTTTTTACATAAAATAATACCATATAATCAATGTGATGTATTTATAACAGACTTTTTACATATACTTTATGTCAAAGCTATACAAAGCAAGGAAAGTGATAAATTTGCACATACATCTGTGTAGCACTGAACTCCATAATACAGCATGGGCATAAAATACTGTGCAACAAAGTCTTATGTACAAGAACTCCCCTACACATGTGAGGCTTACACCAAGAAACATTGTCATTGAGGCCTCATGAAGCATTCTTTTATACATCAAATAATAGTTTTGCCAAATATATACATGTTCACTACACTGTAAAACCTGGTGGTTATTATTACCTTAAAAATTAAGTAAAAGTTACTCAAGCTTTTTTAAATGTTAGTTTAACTTAAAAACAATAAGTAATACATGTTTTACACCAAGAGATAGTATCTGACACAATTTTTTAAAGTAAATTTCAACTTAGAAATTTTGAGTGAAATCCAATACTAAGCAAATTATTTTTTTTTTCATTCATCTGAAACCTTTTAAAATTACTAATATATATTCCACAGCTGTATTTTTGTGAGCAATACTGAGAGCAATATTCTTATCTTAAACATCCCAAGTTTTTTTCATTTTTAACTATGTAAAGCCAAAGAGACATTTTTGGAAAATTGACTATAGTCAAAACTGCAAAACACTCACTTATAAATAAAATTACTACTCCACAAAAGACAAAGATAAACAAAATATATAATATACAAGTTTTTCAATAAATGAAGTACAAAGTCAATCAGACCCTTAAAATTTTAGTGAAGACTACACATATATTTATGGTTACATGTACTTTAGTAAACGCCAGAATGGAGTGACAGACAAAAAGATGACAAGAGATGATGCAATACAAGGAAATACTTCCTGTCATGCTGGTTTTTTGTGAAGCAAATAGCGGGGAAATGTTGTTTCATTTGGAAGCATAGTGCTACCAAAATATCATATGGAATCTGAGGGTAAGCCTTTGATATATTAGACAAAAGGTATCTATAGAACATGTTTACTTACAATAAAAGTGTTGGCAGATTATACTTCAAAGAAGTTAGTGTTTCTAGACTTCAAAACAAGTTAGTGTTCAAGACAGAGTTCAGCTCAATTGCACTTTTGAGTAATCCTACTGAGGACAAGTGTGATAACAACCAGCTCATTAAATAGTGTCAGGAAACCCCCAAAAGAACATATATTTCCTCATTAATATTAATGAGGCAAGTCCGTGAACAGGAAATCCAATGGTAGTTCTCATCTTAAACCAGCCTTGTAAAATATTGTCAGGAAACCCCCTCAAAGAACTGCTGTGTCCGCGCATATTTGCTCATTAATATTAATGAGGCAAGTCAGTGAACAGGAAATGCACTGGTAGTTCTCATCTTAAACCAGCATTGTAAAATATTGTCAGGAAACTCCCTCAAAGAACTGCCCTGTCCGCGCATATTTGCTCATTAATATTAATGAGGCAAGTCTGTGAACAGGAAATGCACTGGTAGTTATCATCTTAAACCAGCCTTTCTATTTGTAAAATATTGTCAGGAAACACCAATGTGCCTGGATTGACCGCGTATCTTCCTACATTGACCGCGTATATTCCTACATTGACCGCGTATATTCCAAAACTTGTGCGCGAAAATTCCTACCGCGAATATTCCTGACCGCGTATATTCCTGTATTCATGTTTTATTTAAAAAGATGTTGAAGATTGCCACAGATCCCCAATTCCCCCTCCTCAAGCCCCATTTCCATATACGCGTGATAGAGCATTCGGCGTCCGGATACGGCATCCGGCAGTTGTGTTTCCATATGTACAGATATTATTTCTTACTTAGATAAATAGCAAAACTTTTAACCCTACTGCTACCGTGCATAAATTGGCCGCAGGCATAAGGATTACCAGACGTTTCGACCCATCGGACGTTTCGACCCTGTTTTTCTCAGACGATTCGACCTGGTTTTTTGGACGATTCGACCTTATAGTGGTGCTGGACCACTTCACGCCCGGGTACCAATTCACACCCACCCTTAATTTTCTCAAAGACTAACAGCTTTTAAGACAAAATATATTTACCAATCCATAGATAATTATATAATTGATCATCTACATTGATAATTTATTGTGTAACTATGGTTATTTTCATGTAATTAGGCGGTGGGCGTGATCTGGTACCCGGGCGTGAACTGGTACAGCACCACTATACATGGCAGTCAGATATATTTTTTGATGAAGAAATTTAACAGGTTCACCAAATCGCCAATATTTGATGGATTTTAACGAATAATATGTCATTTTAAAGCTTGTAATTCGTAGAAGACAAATATCATGGCAGTATATAAATATTTTTGTACAAAATTTTTCATCAGCCCCACTCATGTATAGTATTGATAGTACTGCCATAACTTTTTAAACAGAGTATAACTTCAAATGCCTTTGTCAACCTTACTTTTAAATAGATTGTGATGCAACTAAGATGGTTATATGCGCCATGTTAATGCCTTTAAAATGATATGTAATACATATTCCTGGATAAAGTAGTTTTTGAAATATTCCACAGTAAAGAAGGCTATCCCTTCTGTACAAAAAACTGAGGTCGAAACGTCTGAGAAAAATCGAGTCGAAACGTCCTGCAGGTCGAAACGTCTTGATACCGGCATAAGTTGGCCGCTGCTCATTTATATCTCAGAAAAGACAAATAGATTATTTTAGAACATTGAAAACTGTTATATATAATAAATTTAATAATAATAGACAACTTCTGGCTGTAGTGGCCACTCATCTTGAAGATATCGTGACTGGTATCAAGACGTTTCGACCCGCCAGATGTTTCGACCCGGTTTTTGTTAGACGTTTCGACCTCGTTTTTACCCCACAGCCATTGTTTTCACCCATGGCGTCCGGCTGGACGGGCGGCGGGAAAATCTTTTCCGGGCCATATCTCAGAAACCGTAAGGGGTAAAATGTTCATATTTGGTAGGTCAAAGTTGGGGTTTTACGTCCCGTTCAACAGCCAGGGTCATATTGGGACAGGTCCTCAGAATTGCCACTTGTGGGACTCGAACCCACAGAGGTGACAGCCTATGATTAGATGCCAAACTTGCTAACCACTAGGCCACTGAGGACCTCCATATTTGGTAGGCACATTGGTTAGGGGGTGTAGGTGTGCAACGTCATAGTGGGACCTTGATTTGACCTTTGACTTTGCCGTAGTGACCTTGATCTTGAAAATCTTTTCTGGGCCATATCTCGGAAACCGTAAGGAGTACGATGTTCATATTTGGTAGGGACATTGATTTAGGGGTGTAGGTGTGCAACGTCATACTGAGACCTTGATTTCAATTTGGACCTTGCTGTAGTGACCTTGACCTTTAAATTTTGTCCGGGCCATATATCTTGGAAACCGTACGCTGTAGGATGTTGATATTTGGTAGGGACATTGGTTAGGGGGTGTAGCTGTTCAGCGTCATAGTGTGACCTTGATTTGACCTTTGACCTTGCCGTAGTGACCTTAACCTTTAAAATCTTTTCGGGGCCATATGTCGAAAACTGTAAGGTGTAGGATGTTCATGTTTAAAATGGACATTTGTTTTAAGATGTAGGTTTGTAATATGCATGGTCACATGGGTTTGACATTTTCACAGCCATATTTACCTTTAAAATCTCAGGAAAATTAAAAGTTATGAATATTTATTGATACGAGTATTTATTTGGGGACAGGTGTATTGTGTGACATAATCAAAATTTCTTGAGTGTTTGAAGTGTACATTGTCACATCTGATCTCAAGGTGTTTTTTCATGTTTCCTGAGGCTGTGGGGTCTGGGCATCTCTGATGCTATTTTTATATTCTGACATGAGATATTAAGGGGATTCACGATCCCGGAAATGAAGAACTATTAGTTGGTTCTTCACTTTTGTAGGCGACCACTGCTAGAAATATGTTCTAGTCGCCTACTACAGTTCATTGTTTCAGCCTTAACACATAGTACATAAATGAACATTTTAAAAACTCTGTGTGTTTGAAGAATGTCGTTTGTCCTTTTTTATGTCAGCTGACATAATGTCCTCACTCTGTTGTGTCCACGGACGTGTGAAGAAATTCTCCTCTAAAACTACAAGACCTAGAGGCATGCTGTTTTTGCCTCACAGCTTTAAAAGGCTTTGGGGTATTGTTTTCACCCATGGCATCCGGCTGGGCGGGCAGTCTGGCGTTCAGTATTGCGAATTTCTTTTTATTCTTTATTTTTAGGGGAAAAAGTTTGAGGTCTACTTTAAGGTGACTGTGTAATGAAATTAAGGTCATCTTAAGCTTTTTTTCATAACCAGCCATTCAGTGAATATTGGAAAAATTCACTTGCACCAATGCTGTAAAATTTTACAGAAAAAATTCTAGAACCTCAGATATCCGCAAGGATTTTTTCATCAATTTGACCATAGATTCCTCACAGGGGGCATTTATGTTTTGAAATAATCATTTAAAAAACGTTAATTTTTAATACAGTAAATAATTCATTTACTTTTTGATGTTCTCTGACATATGACATTTTTAGCGCTGTATCTTTGACTTAAAGGTCACCTCAGTGTAAAAAAAAAATTAAGCTCCTTATCTCCCTTAAGCTGTGCTTTTCTGATAGCAAATTTACCACAAAACACTTAAGTGTTCTGATTTTATTGTAACCTTAATAACCTTTATTGTAACTCAAAATAAGAGAAGTTGTTACCACTTTAAAGTCATATAATTGGGCTTTCTCAAAACCAGTTAAGATGTCAGATATTCAAGGTCAATTCAATGTCAAAAAAGTTGTTCAAATCCATAATGACCCTTAAATAGCAGGGGTGAGACAGGGTACCCGAATTCCCGTAATCCGGCAGATTTAATCATTTTCCCGGGTCGAAAAAATATCACCCGGACCCTCCGAAATGAATTTCGTACGAAAAATAGTGTAGTAATAGTAGTGAAAGCTCAGTTAGTTGACGGTCTTCCCTCGGGCTATGTGAGATTTCTGTTAGATTTAGATGGGAAACCTGGTGCTAGGAGACACAGGTTCAAAATGGAGGGCACCCTAACCACCAAAGGTACACAGTAATGACTTTCAGACAACTGGAACATATCTGCTAAGACCAAAAAAAAAAGATTTCAAACTTGGCTAAATAGAATACTGTATATATTTGTGGATAAAGAAGACATTCACAGGTTCTAACTTGATTTCTAATCCCCCTGACATATGCACATTCATGGTGGATAATAAAGGCTCAAATTTGCGGGTTATAACCTGAATTATAATCCCCCTGAGAAATGTACATACATGGTGGATAATGAAGGCTTACATTTGCGGGTTCTAACCTGAATTATAATCCCCTGAGAAATGTACATACATGTATATGTATAGTTACAGCATTACTGGCTATCAAATGGTGGTTTTACATATTTCTGCTGAATAAACTCTCACAGACATGGGTTCTAACTTGAAATTTAATCCTCATGGGAAATGTATATATGTTTACAGATAAGTATATAGCTCATGGGAAATGTACATATCTATGCAGATATGTATATAGCATTATTGAAAATGACTTGACTACTCAACAACAGGTCTTTATGAACGTTATAAGAATATGGAAAACATGAACCATAGAAATATCAAAACAGAGATACAAGTCAAGGCCAAAGGAATATAATCATAGGTAAATGGATATTATTTGAGAGCCCTCTGTCAGTGTTTGTGCTGTTACAATTGAACAAGTCATGTTCATATTTTTTTTTTATATTTTTATTTCTTTAAGAAAACATATACAATAAGGTTAAAAAAAATACATTGGCACGGTATTCAAAGCATAAGTTTTTATATATTACATATATATTACATACAACTCTCTATACATTTCTCTATACATTTGCGTGAACTCTAGTTTGTTTTTTAATAATATTACTTCCATATCTATACATTTTGACTGTTTCACCTACTGGTTCTTGTAGGGTCATGTTTTTTTGGGTTTTTTAAAAAAAAAACAAAAAAAAAACAAAAAAACACCCTAATGGTTTCCTGATACATATTGCTATGTAAATAAATTTTGCCACACTTCCCATCGTTTGTTAAATCTTATTTCAGTCTGGTTTATAATGGCTAAAGTTTTTTGTTCTTTAAATTTGCTTTCCAACCTTTTTTGGAGAAAATATATATTTATTTTAAAATTATATTTGGAACACCAAAATATATAATTTCTAACATTGGTAAGTATAAAATTTAGTGACCAGAAATGTGTATCATAATCTTCATAACCTAGTATTTTTTCTAGAATCAAGGAAATCAATATGTATTGACAATTTATTTCTGATCCAACTATTTAAGTTCCGCCACAAATCTTGTACTTCTTTACCTTGTGCAAATAAGTGTAAGATTGTTTCTGGACATTCCCCACATAATCTACATAGATTGGAATTAGAGATTTTAATTTTGTACAGATACTCATTAGTATCCAATATATTAAACAGGATTGTGTATTGAAACCAGACAAGGTCATTAGCGATGACTGATTTTATACAAGCTTTAAAGATGTTTTGCCAAATTTCATCATTTATATAAAAATTAATTTTTTTGGACCATATTTCTTTACATATAGGCTCATCAGCTTCATACTGCATGAATATTTTGTAAAAATCTTTACTTCCACTTGGTGACTGAAATATAGTTCTTACATGAAATGGCAAGAAAGGCCTTGACATTGTAAAAATATTGTTTGTTTTATATTTATTGATAAAGCTCTTGATCATAAGTTTTACTCTATGATAATCAAATACACTTATTGCTAAATTATACATTTTACACATTTCTGTATGAGTAATGATAGATCCATTTGAGTTTACTATATCTCCAACACATCGAATTCCTTTGTTGTTCCAGGTACATAGAAATAAGGGATAGCTTGATAGTTGAAAATTATACCAAAGACAGGAGTTTAATATGTGTATATTTGAGGTTGGCTGTTGTTTTTCACAAAAGTTTTTCCAGTAATCGAACACCTTGTTCCAAAATTTGTTTTCTTGTAGTCTTGAGTAGAAAGGGTAACTTCCTCCCATTATGGGTATGCTATTTATGTTATAACCATTGTCTATTAGAAGTGACTTCCAATGTGAATTTGTTTGCTGAACTATTTTACGTATCCAACTTAATTTTAGGGCCTTCTCAAAGTTAAAAATGTCAGTCATTTTCAACCCTCCATTTGAGTATTCAGCACAAATGGTTTTCCTTTTGACCTTGTCTGGTTTGGAATCCCATAAAAATTCATACATAAGACTGATTTCTTTTAATAAAGCATTTGGTACTGGTAATGACATAAACAAATGGATTAGTTTAGGTAAGAATAAAGTCTTTATCAGTGTTATCCTACCAAAGGGAGTCAATAATCTACTTTTCCAATTCCCCATTTCTTTTTTGATTTTTTGCAATGTCTTTGTAAAATTAATATGTGGAATATCCTTTAGATTTGTGGAAAAATGCAGTCCTAGCATGGAAAATTCTGTATTGCCCCATTCAAGTTTAAATTTTATATTTAATTTTTCCTTACAAAATCGTTTTCGACCTATCCAAATAACCTTTGTTTTCTACATGTTCATTTTCAGTCCTGAGTAATCTCCAAAAATTTCTAAAGTGTTAAGTGCTGATTCTAGAGAGTGCTGTGATCCATCTAGAATAAGAGTGGTGTCATCCGCAAACTGTGTTAATTTTATGTTTTCTTCTCCTATTATGACGCCTGTTATATTTGGGTCCATATTAATGAGCATTGAAAGAACTTCTGCCCCTATCAGAAATAAGTATGGTGATAATGGGTCACCTTGTCTACACCCTCTGTTGACTGAAATTTCGTCAGACAAAAAACCACATTGTAGTATATATGCTTTTATATCTGTTAAACATTTTCACCCATTTTATGAAATTTTTATCAAAGCCAAACATTTCAAGAATTTTGTATAAAAATTTCCATGACAAAGAATCAAATGCTTTCTCAAAATCGATTAGCATTAATAGGGCTGATTGTTTATTTACTTCAGTTTTATACATAATATCATATATTAGCCTGGTACTGTCACTTATATGTCTACCTGGTACAAAGCCATTTTGACATTTCGAAATAATGGTATCCAAAACATCTTTTAATCTTTTTGCTATTACTCCTGAGGCCAATTTGTATATTACTGATAATAGGGAAATTGGTCTCCAATTTTTTATTAAACTACGGTCTTTATTTGGTTTTGGTAAACATACTATGATGCACTGGCGTAATGAAATAGACATTTTTTCTTTCATAAAACAGCAGTTAAGTGCTTTTAGTACGTAATTTTTCAGACTTCCCCAAAACACTTTTAAAAACTCAACCGTGATACCATCAATTCCGGGAGTCTTGTTATGCTTCATGTTCTTTAATACAGAATTTAGCTCTTCTAATTGGATCGGATCACCTAAAGTTTTGTCTGAAACTTGTTTTAACTGTAGGCGGTTTAATAAATTAAAAACATTCAGATTAGAGTATTTATCCTTTTTTTCAAACAGATTTGAGTAATAACTCTTTGTGTGGTGTAGCAATTCTTTTTGGTCATAAATATATTGGTCATTTGCTATTTGCAACTTTCTGATAGTTTTTTCAATATAGTTTTGAGTTTCTAATTTACAAAATGTTTTTGAAGCTTTTTCTCCCTCAATTAGCCATTGAATACGAGATCTTATTTGTTCTCCCTTAATTTTATTTTCTCTCAAAGTTTCAAGTTCAGCTCTTTTATCCGATAGTAAATCTGAAATTCTGCCACTTTGGTCCAACTCATTTTCAAGAAATTCAATATCTTTTTTAAGAGCCTTTTCCATGGATTCATTTTTCTTCTTTATGAAACTTGCAAATTTTACAGTTTCTCCTCTTATACGTAACAAAAGCATTTCCAAAAATGTATCATAGTCAATTGTGAATTCAACTTCTTTATAATGATCTTCAAGATAGGATAAGTTGTAGACAGGTAGGGCATACATCAAAGCTTCTGCCTTTATTACTCCATTAATCAACTTCACGTAATCAGTATTTTTAACAGGCTGTTATTAAATTTCCATATGCCCTTCCCTATTTTAAACTTGTGTGTTTTTATTTCCAGTTCTATACTGGAGTGATCTGACCTATATGCTGGTTTAATTTCACTATTGCTAACTGTATCTAAAAGTGTCTCTGAGATTAGGAAATAATCAAGACGGGCTTGTTTTTGTGGGGGGTTTTTTCTCCACGTATATCTACGAATATTTGGATGTTGTTGTCTGTATATATCTAATAATCTCAGATCATCTATCATTTTTAGAGTTGCCAGTCTTGCTTTTGGATTATTTATATGCCTATAACCATTCGTGTCTTTAAGTGGGTCTAGAACTAAGTTAAAATCTCCACATATTATATTATTTTCACAGATACTTTCTTGCATTATTTTTTGTATTTCTGAAAAGAAAGAAGGATTATCCTTATTTGGAGCATATATTGTCATTAGGTTTACAGTCATAGAACTAAGCTTTAAAGTAAGACTAATATAATTTCCCTCCGCATCTTTTTGAAATGACTTTACCTCATATTCGAAATCTTTTTTCAAAAGAATTGCCACACCTCTTGCATTTGTTTTTGATCCGTTTATATAGCATTCACCATCCCACAAACTTTTGATGTACTTTAAATCCTTTTCAACCCAATGTGTGTCTTGAAGACATATTATATTGGCATCTGTTTCTCTAAAATACCCTAAAACGTCAGCCCTTTTCTGTTTGCTCTGTAGACCCTGACAGTTTGCGGATATCACCTTGAATTTATTCCTGGACACTGTATTCTATTTGATATTTTGCACTCTCTATAAATGGATATGATTTATTGCAATTGTATCTTTCTTTTGCATATACAAACCAAACCGTGATAATATGCAAACTGAAACAATGGAAAGGTGGCATATTTGCTAAGATTACTGACATAAATTGCAAGGTTGGTCTTGACCCTTTACAAAACTGCATTGCACTTTGGTAACACATAATGATTAATAATAAAGGAAGACACAAACATAAAGAAAAATGCAAAAAAGAAACTGTCATAACTATAGTGTGGGTTCAAAACAAGGTCACATTGAACTATAGTGATTAGATAATACGCTTGGTTCTCTTAAAACTCCTTGTTAAACAACATAACTGATACTGTTTAAGTGTATATCTTAACAGATGCAGATGACTGGGGAAGGGTGTATTTACTTTTCTTCATTTGGCTAAATACTGTAATACCTTGCTTATAAACTAAAGTCTTTCTCATTAGGGTACCCATCTTGTTCTTTATATTCACAAGATTGTCCAGTAAAGTTTCAAGTTAGATACCAGCACTTGGTATCAAAGTTGTTTGGAGGAGCTATTTTTTTACTATAAGAATATGTAATAAATAAAGTTTAGATAACCTTACTATTTTCTTTCATAACACAGCTAATTTAATAAAGGGTGTGCTTAGATTTATTCAATTTGACCGACTGCTATAATGCAAATGCAATTACATAACGAAAAAAAAACTTTGTCGTCTAGGTGTCTACCTTTTTATTCAATTTTAGTAGTTCTTTTTTGCAGGTGCTAATTTTTTACTGCAAAACCTATTCACAATACAGTTGGATGTAATAAAGAAAGTTTAGATAGGATTGCAATCTTTTTTATAGTACAATTTTTTGTGAAAAGGCCTTAATTAATGTAAAAGAATACATAATATTACCCCACTGCAAATAAGGAATTTATTGCATCAAACCATTATCAAATCGAGTAATATATATACTAGACCTGTCAATTATACTATTGTGATCAATGTATATATCTTGCTGTTGGGCTTTCAATGATGTCGACTTACGTATACAAAGATTTTTTTACCTTTACCCTATACAATGATTACGTTCAAAGTGTTATAATTTTACATTAAGTCCAATTAACATTTGTTACCACAAAATCTTTAAAGAATCTTTTTCTTTAGAAAACAAGTGTGGCTGAACATTTATTCAAAAATATGGATGGATACTACTTAATAAAACAAATGATATTATTTCACGAGTAAACTTGATCGTAGATTTAATAGAGGTGATTGCTTAAATACAGAAACTGTAATGACACCACAGACGACACCCCAAATGGGTATTACCTGGTATATCACATTTGTGTGAAGAAACAACAGATAAAAAATAAAAAATAGGCTTAATATATAGGCTTAAAATATGTCCTAAATTTAAAAGAACTGCAATTACAAACAAGTATCAAATGGTAATTATTTAATAAAATCTGACCAATCTCCTGTTAATAGTACTGAAAAGCAGTATATTAACCACATATGCAGTGTGTTATACCTCAAAATGATTTGTTATAAGTATTTTACTTGTGACGGTATTGTTATTTTATTACAGAGTAAAATAATAATTCACCTTTTTAATATCTCTGGTCTAAAATCACGATCTGTTCATGCATGTGTACCAACATGCTGCCTTTGTTTGTATCTTTCCATACACCTATACTTTCAACAAAGTACATGGCACAGTGTAGGTGTTTGATTAGTAATAGATTACCAGGATTCTTGGCAAAAAAATCATGCCATGCATTTTCCATCTAAGAATTAATTTCATCTTTTAATAAAAATCAGAAAAACATCTGTATACTACTCCCTGCCATAAAAATACATAGTTTGGGAAACACACTTGCATATCATGTATTCATGGTACAATTACTGATAAAAATGAAAACCCAAATATTACAGCTTTCACATGTAATTAAAAGACATTGCCTTGGTACCTTTCCAAATACTTGTCGAAAAACAAAACCAATGTTTTATATCCAAATAACCTATACATACATGATACTGTCCACATGTATTACCAAATTTATTATATCACCTCTATTATCAAAGCTTGATAATGTTTATGCTAGAAACAGGCAAGTCTATTATTTAGTATAATATACATGTATTAGTGGGCTTTCCTAATATGATGTTATTTATATCTATTAACTTTTACTGGCATTTTTGTTCTACTAACTTTTAAGATTATGAGCTTAATATAACATTCTATTTATCTAATGACCTTTAACTTCAATACACATATTTGTATTCTGTTATTTGTTGGTACACTTTTGTATGATTTAATTTTTATACTTCTGCACTGAATTATAACTTGTATTTGTGTTATCATTCTTTACATCCATACAAGTGTATAAACTGTACAATTTATTTGAATTTTTATATATTACACCGTCAAGTTATTTTTTTTCATTAGTTACAAAAAAGTATAAACTCAAGTATCATGTGGAAATAGAAAACGTAAAACTTCCTCTAAACTTACAAATTACTTTATATTATTTTGTTCAAAACAATCTTATTGCATGCACCAGTTGTTATGTATTTAGTAATTTTGATATTAATATTATACTTTGGCTATCTCCAATTATTCAGTAGGTATTATCAAAAGAACTTTCTCTGAACTTACCAATTAGTTTTACATTAGTCTGATCAAGGCGATCTTATTTACTATACTGAATGCATACAACAGATGGTATATATGTTGTAATTATAATATTGACATTAGACTTTGACAAATTAAAATTATTAAATAAGTATGTTCAGAAGATACTTTCCAGCTTTACTGGCATTGAAGGTATAGTTGTAATTGTTATACTTTGTTCTTCTCTCTATGCTAATTACATTTACGTTCTGTCACATTATTCTACTTATGTATTGCTTATCTTTTAAACACACCACAACCGGTTATAATATAAGAACATCATAACATTTGCTAAAAAAAAACACAAAAAAAAAACTCAAAAAGTAAATATTTTAGGAAATGTTTACATAATTACAAAGAATTTCCTATTTTCAAGAATTACTTTCCATAGATAGTACTTACAGATGTACCAAATATTTATTAAATTACTTATGTTTGAGCTTGTCTTGTAGTTTGTATTTTAATGCACTGGCCTTAGAAATCTATTTGGCAGCAATGTCAAGAACATCATTTGCAACTTTTCTCATCACCTCAAATCTTTTTCTGCCCAAGTTTGGGCCATCATGTTTTCGTGTAACAATTAATATTCCATTAGGGTTGTCACTTTTATCCAACAAATCTTTTAGAATAACACCAGCCTGCCACTCCCCATCATCAGAAAATCCAGATACCTTGTCCCCATTGATATCTAAATAGTTATAACCATAAACAGCATGGTGGCTCTGTGCAAGCATTCTGTTCTGGAAAATTGCCCTTAAAGCCTAATGTGCTTCTTCTCCACTGTGTATTGGGTAGTAATGACCCTGGAAGGTACTGCCATGTTTATATTAGCAATAGTCCAATACAACACTTTCACACTCTCTATGTACACAAACCGTATTTACACAACAGAAACACTCTGAGGCATATGCAGAACCACACAACCTTTTATAAACACACTCCTCACACCTTTAATAAACACACTACAAGACTAGGGAGGTTGTATGCGGTGACCTGACACAACCCAGGTCACATAATTATTATTTAAAGTCAATCTGAAGGTATATGAACAAAGCAAGATGTTATCAGCATGTTTTTAAGGAAACATAACTTTTCGCCTCTTATTTCGGGAAAAAGCAGGATCAAGTGTCGACGAATCATCAAATCGCAAACTAGGTCAACACGTGACTTTACAACAGGTTTTGATATTTCAACCATTTCGGGAAAAAGAGGGATCAAGTGTCCACGAATTATCAAATCCCAAAGCAGGTCAGTCCAAAAGTACTCGCATATATAAGAAAATTAGAGGAAAAAGCGGATCCAAAGCTGACGAATTATCAAATCCTATCAAGCAGTCACATGATGCATACATCAAATGTCGTATATAAGGGACACCATACAAGAAGAAATGAGTTCAATCTCAATCTGTAACAAGTCCCAACAGATAACACATGAAGATATAATCCCAGATCACAATGATAGTTATACAATTGCTAACGCTGATCAGACAGAAATGCTATGGTTTATATCATCACTGCTATGATATAAATAAGCTGGTTCCCATGAACCAAACTAACAATCCTGATATGTGCTATACTCATATCATTTCCAGAATTGACATTAATAATTTTGGTAGAGTATATGTATGTGTTATATTTACAGGGTGTTATGCATTGCGATACCCTCTCTCAACAACTAAGATATTCGGAATTTTCTTAAAGAAATTATACAACGATCTAAGGAACAAATTAAACCACAACTAGATATGGCGTTTAAATGTTCATATTGTGGATGGGAAATGCTGAATAAATCCAACCAAATACACCATGAGGCAATCTGCTTACAGTCACACAGAAGAATGGTGGAGGAATGTAAAATTTGCTCTCAAAAATTTAACTCCTTACAAGAACTGCAGTTTCACCTTAAGAAATGTGGGAAATTCATCTGTTTTCAATGCAATTTACCTTTTTTAACTCCAGGAAGTTTGAATGCTCATATTGAAGTAGTTCACAGGAAACAACGGCTATCTACCATTATTAAGTTATACAAATGCTCAATATGCAGTCATATCTGTAAAGACAGATCTGAGTTATATGGTCATAGAATGAACCAGCATGGAGGTAATGACAATGATGATTTAGATGACATACCCCAATATATTTTTGAAGAGCAGAATGAAAATATTAGAGAAGTGTACATAACAAACAGAAACCATATACTGGCTGAACACGAAGCTGGAGATATAAGAGAAACATATAATTTTCCAGTTAATAATCTAAACGATGGCTAAACGATGGCTGAGAAATCAGAAGACAAATTAACCTAATATATGATGATCAGACAACAGTATTTCGAATAAACTTTGCCTTTGGCATGATTTGATTCAATAATCAAACAGGGGAGTATAGGTATTATATTCCTTATTATAATAGTAGGATATTGACTTATCCCTATACAATATCTAACAGAAATAGTATCAGACTATTAATGAACAAAATAACCAGGATTGATATCATAGAACAAGCCAGAGCTGTCAGACCATCAACAGCCTGGACATTAGCATTCATAACCAATGCACAGTACAATATATTTCTGACAGATTTTCCTTTAGGACAAGCCATAGATCTACCCACATATATAAAAAAATCATAAATTTTTAAGAAACTTTATCTATGATAAAAACAGGAAAGAACCATACCAAGATAACCTATGTTTCTTCAGATGTTTAAAGGTTCATCTTAATAACCAGAACAAGAACATTAAAGACTATTTAAAAATATGGTTAAATTTCACTAATGCCCAAATTTCTACTGAGTTTCTAGGTGTACTAATTGAAGATGTTATCAATCTAGAGAAATGTTTTGAAGTTAAGATTATTATCTATTCCCTGAATGCTAATGGTACAGTCAGTCATATTTACGAGACCATGTCTGAATATCAGTCAAAAATGTATTTGAATGTATTCCAAAATCATTTTAGTTATATTACAAATTTTGATCAATTTGCTAAGAAGTTTCAATGTGATAAGTGTGGAAAGATATTTAAAAGACTGTGGAATATGAAGACACATTACAAGACATGTTACGACAGAACCAAATACATATTTCCAGGAGAATTTTATAAATCTAAAGCAACAATATTCGAAAGATTAGAGTCTATATATGTGCCTAATAATTCGAGGTATTATCCCTATTTTTTGGTCTGGGATATGGAAGCTATGTTGAGGAAAACTGTAGATGATAACCAGTCAAACACAAACCAACTACAATGGATATCTAAGCATATCCCAGTTAGTGTAAGTATTGCATCTAATATACCTCAACATGAAGAGCCAGTATGCATTGTTGAAGTCTCACCAAACCTATTGGTATCTAAAATGATGAATAAAATTCAAGAAATTAGTAGATATTGTTATGAAATAATGAAGGAAAGATACGATTATGTCTATCATGAGTTGGAAGTCTTGAAGGAACAATATTCTAATGAGTCAGACGAATCAGAATACGAATCTGAAGAATTTGACTCTGACCCTAAAATGAGGTCCCATTTTGCTAATGTGGTATCCACCATGATTAAAGAATTTGACAAATACCTATCTCAAGTGCCTGTTATCGGTTTTAACTCTGGCAAGTATGATCTGAATTTAGTCAAAAGACACATAATGCTATATATTACCGATCACTACCAAGAAAATGAAATATTTACCATCAAGATTTTTTTGTTTATTTGGGGTTTTACGTCGCTTTCAACACTGTACAGGTCATATCACGACGGGTAGTTGGAAGGGCAGAGGAAACCAGTACATATAGTTCGCTAGGGTTCTGTACTGTAAACTGCCGACCAACGGCAAGCAACTACCAGCTTTCCCACTTACGGCCATGATGGGGATCGAACCCCGGCCGCAGAGGTGGGAGGCGAGAGTGTTACCACTCTGCCACCGTGGCCCCCTTTACCATCAAGAGGAATAACTCATACCTTACAATCGCAGTTACTGACATGAAATTTTTAGATATCTCGAATGATCTGGCGGCTGGATGTTTTTGAAAGCATATGGATGTGAAACACCCAAAGGAATCTTTCCATACGAATGGTTTGATTCTGAGGAGAAATTAATGCAAAATCATCTGCCTAAACCAGAAGAATTCTATTCAAGACTTACCAACGATAAACCTATTAAGAGTCTGACTACCAGGCTCTGCTCACTATATGGAGAGACGAACATATGGAAACATTCAAAGACTATCTTGTTTATTATAATAACCTTGATACGGCTCCATTTGCCATTGCCTTACAAAATTTTATAGATATATATAAGAATGAGGGAATTGATATTTTTAAGGACTACATAACACTACCAGGAGTTGCTAGAAGAATGCTCTACGAATCATCTAGAAGCAATTTTTCTCTAATTAACCTCAACAACAGTGACTTGTATTATGTAATTAAGAAGAATATTATTTGAGGTCCTAGCATTATTTTTAATAGGTATCATGAAAAAGGTACCACAAATATAAGAGGTATCCCAGGTAACACCTGTCAAGCTGTAGTCGGGTATGATTGTAACGGTTTGTACTCATATGCTCTGAAACAAAAAATGCCAACTGGGGTATTTGTAAGGAGATATCAACATAATAAATTCAGACCAGAGGTATCAGAAAGGTACATAGACTCATATGTCTGGTTAGACTACCTCATGAAGACTAATAAGATAAAAATACTCCATAAACTAAATAATCAGAAGGAAATAAGTATTGGTAATTATCTCGTAGATGGTTTTTGTGCTAAAACTAAGACAGTCTACGAATTCAATGGTTGTTATTATCATCACTGTAAATTTAATTGTCATATTGTAAAGAAAATAGCATCAACCAGATGGTTAAAGAAATTGAAGCAGGTTCAACAGAAAGACGAGAGGAAAAAGCAATTTCTCATATCTCAGGGTTATATGTATGTAAGTATACAGGAATGTGAATTTCTATCCAAAAAACCCCATTGCAAAAAAATATTACGATAAATATCTACCAGCGTACTACAGAAGGAACAAAGGCAAGTTGTCTGACAGTAAGATATTGAGAGATGTGCAATCCAACAAACTATTTGGTGCTGTAGAGGTAGATATTGAGGTCAAACAGTCTCATCAAGATCATTATAAGGAGTTTCCACCATTCTTTTGCACATGTAATGTTAAAATGGAGGAAATAGGTGCACATATGTAAAGAAATGCTATAAGTTTTGATCATAAAAGGCTTTTGATTAGTGGGCTTAAAGCAAAAAAAAATTTATTAGCCACCCCTCTACTAAGATGGTATCTTGCTAATCATTGTGAGGTCACTAGAATCTACCAGGTCGTAGAATTTCAACCAGCTACATCCTTCAAGTCTTTTATAGACACAGTCACCATGCACAGAATTCGTGGAGATCAGAACCCTGATATGGCCATCATTGGTGACACCTATAAACTGTTAAGCAACTCCAGTTATGGATCAGTTCTCATGGATCGTACCAAGCATACTAACACAAGATATATGAAGAATAAAATTAAAACTAGAGGATCACTCGCAAAAAAAAAGATGTTTTTGCATAGCAAAAACAAAGCGTCCCGAAAAGGATATAAAGGTGAGTGCTAAAGTATTAAGAAAATGCTTCGTTTCTAGCCTTATACTGTTGTGGCAACCAAAGTCAGCGCAGTCTGCTCTATCTAGCACGGTTTTCAAGATATAAGCATTTTTGTGTTTTGCAAAAAATAAAAAAAATAAAAATGTCCGCTATATTTGGCGAGACAAAAATATTTTGAAAATTGGCATGGATACTCTGCAGAGATACCCAGCAGGTCCAAAATTTTGTTGAGTTCACTCCATATAGCACGGTTTTCGAGATATAAGCATTTTTGTGTTTTGCAAAAACTTTGAAAATTCAAAATGGCCACCATTTTTAGGGAGACAAAAATTTTTGTCAAGACCACTGCCGTGGTGTGTATCTCCCGCCGAGCATTAAAGCAGAAGAAATAGCTTTTCCGAGATATTCACAATTTTTCATTTTCGTGTGTGAAAGGTCTTCCAAAAGTAGGTGAATGAGTTATTTGAGAAAAATTGGCTATCTGCAATACTATTAAGAGATAATTCACATTTACTCATTTTGAGTAGGTGAATAATTACCTATGGGTCTGAAACTTCACCAAGTGAAAGCTCTGCCAAAAGTAGGTGAATGAGTTATTTGAGAAAAATTGGCTATCTGCAATACTTTTAGAGATAATTCGCATTTACTCATTTTGAGTAGGTGAGTAATTTGCTATGGGTCTGAAACTTCACCAAGTGAAAGCTCTCCCAAAAGTAGGTGAATGAGTTATTTGAGAAAAATTGGCTATCTGCAATACTTTTAGAGATAATTCGCATTTACTCATTTTGAGTAGGTGAGTAATTAGCTATGGGTCTGAAACTTCACCAAGTGAAAGCTCTCCCAAAAGTAGGTGAATGAGTTATTTCAGAAAAATTGGCTATCTGCAATACTTTTAGAGATAATTCACATTTACTCATTTTGAGTAGGTGAATAATTACCTATGGGTCTGAAACTTCACCAAGTGAAAGCTCTGCCAAAAGTAGGTGAATGAGTTATTTGAGAAAAATTGGCTATCTGCAATACTTTTAGAGATAATTCGCATTTACTCATTTTGAGTAGGTGAGTAATTTGCTATGGGTCTGAAACTTCACCAAGTGAAAGCTCTCCCAAAAGTAGGTGAATGAGTTATTTGAGAAAAATTGGCTATCTGCAATACTTTTAGAGATAATTCGCATTTACTCATTTTGAGTAGGTGAGTAATTAGCTATGGGTCTGAAACTTCACCAAGTGAAAGCTCTCCCAAAAGTAGGTGAATGAGTTATTTCAGAAAAATTGGCTATCTGCAATACTTTTAGAGATAATTCGCATTTACTCATTTTGAGTAAGTGAGTAAATAGCTATGGGTCTGAAACTTCACAGAGTGAAAGCTCTCCCAAAAGTAGGTGAATGAGTTATTTGAGAAAAATTGGCTATCTGCAATATTTTTAGAGATAATTCACATTTACTCATTTTCAGTAGGTGAGTAATTAGCTATGGGTCTGAAACTTCAAGTGAAAGCTCTGCCAAAAGTAGGTGCATGAGTTATTTGAGAAAAATTGGCTATCTGCAATACTTTTAGAGATAATTCGCATTTACTCATTTTGAGTAGGTGAGTAATTAGCTATGGGTCTGAAACTTCACAGAGTGAAAGCTCTCCCAAAAGTAGGTGAATGAGTTATTTGAGAAAAATTGGCTATCTGCAATACTTTTAGAGATAATTAGCATTTACTCATTTTGAGTAGGTGAGTAATTAGCTATGGGTCTGAAACTTCAAGTGAAAGCTCTCCCAAAAGTAGGTGAATGATTAATTTGACAAAAATTGGCTATCTGCAATACTTTTAGAGATAATTCGCATTTACTCATTTTGAGTAGGTGAGTAATTAGCTATGGGTCTGAAACTTCACAGAGTGAAAGCTCTCCCAAAAGTAGGTGAATGAGTTATTTGAGAAAAATTGGCTATCTGCAATACTTTTAGAGATAATTCGCATTTACTCATTTTGAGTAGGTGAGTAATTAGCTATGGGTCTGAAACTTCACCATGTGAAAGCTCTCCCACAAGTAGATGAATGAGTTATTTGATAAAAATTGTGTATCCGCAATACTTTTACAGATAATTAGCATTTACTCATTTTGAGTAGGTAAATAATTAGCTATGGGTCTGAAACTTCACCATGTGAAAGCTCTCCCAAAAGTAGGTGAATGAGTTATTTGAGAAAAATTGGCTATCTGCAATACTTTTAGAGATAATTCGCATTTACTCATTTTGAGTGGGTGAGTAATTGGCTATGGGTCTGAAACTTCACCATGTGAAAGCTCTCCCAAAAGTAGGTGAATGAGTTATTTGAGAAAAATTGGCTATCTGCAATACTTTTAGAGGTAATTCGTATTTACTCTTTTTGAGTAGGTGAGCAATTAGCTATGGGTCTGAAACTTCACCAAGTGAAAGCTCTTTGGGATAGCTGCTCTGCAGAGATACCCTGAAGATCAAAAATTTCGTCGAAATCGCTCTATGTAGCACGGTTATAGAAATATTAGCATTTTTGTGCTTTGCAATTTTTGCGCAAAAATTCGAAAATTCAAATTGGCCGCCATTTTTGGCAAGACAAAATTTTTTTGAAAATTGGCATGGCTACTCTGCAGAGATACCCTGTGGGTCAAAAATTTCGTCGAAATCGCTCTATCTAGCACGGTTTTCGAGATATAGGCATTTTTGTGTTTTGCAATTTTGCGAAAAATTCGACAATTCAAAATGGCCGCCATTTTTTGCGAGAAATTTTTTGTTTGAAAATTGGCATGGCTACTCTGCAGAGATACCCTGCGGGTCAAAAATTTCGTCGAAATCACTCTATCTAGCAGGGTTTTCGAGATATAAGCATTTTTATGTTTTGCAATTTTTGCGAAAAATTTGAAAATTCAAAATGGCCGCCATTTTTGGCGAGAGAAAAATTTTTTCAAAATTGGGAAAACTACTCCGCAGAGATACCCTGTGGGTCAAAAATTTCGTCGAAATCGCTCTATCTAGCACGGTTTTCGAGATATAAGCATTTTTGTGTTTTCCTTATTTGGAAAATTCGTAATGATTAATTAATCATTAATTACTCGGCCATTTCTTGACCAATCAATGCCAAAATCTAATGATTTCCAGATTTTAATAGAATGAATGTATTTGCCAAGTTTCAGGTGAATTGATAAAATTCCTTTCAAGTTATCATCCGGACAAGCTTCCCCATCGAAAAAAGACATTTTTGGTCATGTGACCTCTCTGATTGGTTGAAATGTCACTGCAGCATATTCAAAAAAATTCCCCAAGGCTACTGCCTAAACCTGCCAAATTTGAAAAGAATCCGCCTAACGGTTACAGAGTTATAAGGAAAACAAAATGCGGAGCCGGCGGAGCCGGAAGCTCTCCCATACACAAACAAGCGTCCCTTGCTGGACGCTTAATAACCAAGGTCATTAACTCACCAACTTTTAAATCTCTAGATAACTGAAGACATGATCTGTTCGAGGTGGAAACATATAAAAATTCAATAGCATTAAACAACCCCATTCAGATTGGTTTTTTTATTCTACAATACGCCAAATTAAGGATGTTAGAATTTTATTATGACTGTCTGAAGACTTATTTCATAGATAACAGCTTTGAAATAACAGAAACCGACACAGATAGCATTTATATGGCAATAAATGCTCCTACTATAGACCAATGTATAAGGGAGGAATATAAGGACAGATATAAATTGGAAATATTTGAATCTTGTAGTAATACCAAGTCACCTATATGGTTTCCAAGGAGGTGTTGTCAGCGCCACCTGGCGCTAGATGGGCGTCATTTAGGCACATTTAAATTTGAATGGGGGGAGATAAGATGTTGTCATTATGTTCTAAGTCTTACATAATAGAGGATGCTAATGGTAAACAAAAAATCTCATGTAAGGGAATCTCTAAAAGAAACCTTACAGATCCGATGAAGAAATTTGAGGAATGTCTGAAATTTAAGAAAGTGAATTTTTCAACTAATGTGGGGTTCAGAGTTAGGGAATCAGATATTTTTACATATTCACAGAATAAAATTGGTTTTAACTATTTCTATTGCAAGAGAAAGGTATTGATGGATGGAGTTTCCACAGCACCCCTTGATCTTGTATTAACGCCTTGGGAGAAAGAGGTTTTTTTAGTCGACAAACCACAAAACCCAATGTCAAATCTTTTTACATGCCAGATTCAAATGGAAGAGAAATCATTCCACTCATCAGAACAGATGTTCCATTACCTAATTGCAGCAGCATATAATCAGGATAATTTCTGTGATAAAATTATGAATAATACTGATCCTCTTGAGTTGCAATCCCTCGTGAATTCATTCCAAGAGTTTAATCCATCCCACAACATGATGGAAAGTATCATGAGATTAGTTATATCCATGAAATTTCAACAGGTCAAAGAATTTAAAGAGGAACTCATCAGTCATTGTGGAAAGCACATAGCATACAAACAAATAAATTTTGAAAAGGTTCAGGAAACATTCTGGGGTGTCACTGTACCAAAAAAACTGGTACCTGTATTAGACATAAAAAATATTTCTGGGAATAACTTAATGGGAGTTATACTCATGGACTGCATGACATCAATACAAGATCCTGATGATAGTGACACACAAGTCTTATAGGAAAAATAATTTATTTCTGAATATCAATATGTATAGTACAAGCTTCAGTATGGTATAAGACATACACCAAACAAAAAATTACGTCCTTTGAAACCTATCTACAAAAAATCTACTTACTAATAATTCATTATCCACAAGATTATCACTAAAACGATTAAGTATATTACTGAAATTGATGCCTCTACAACTATAATAACTGTAATAAAGACAAAACAACCCACAAGTGTAAGTATTATACGACTGTAACCTCTTATTATTGTACATATAAGTCATATCCTGTGATAGTAATAAATTATGCACCTCAACCTTTGGTTGTTTTCCCACTGAATCAAAATATTCTACAATAGCATCACTTGTATAATGTATAACAACCCAATGACTTCCCTTCTGGTTGGAGACATCTTGATTAACAATTATTATAGATCTAATAGGAAGATTCTTTGGAATTAAATCTATAGGATAAATCCCTCGAAACTCTCTCTTATCCATTTATCCTGAACCATGTAGGTAGACAAAGTCTGACTATCCATTTAAAAAGAAATAATAAAATCGAGGTCAGGTGATTGAAATCAGCTGTTGAGCACAATTGCCTTCCTTTACATTCGAATTTTAGGTGCTTTCCCAGAAGCTCGGAATTTTGAGCCAGTTTTTCCTTGACATTCGAAATTCAGGTCGATGTTGATTAGCTTTTTCAACACAAATGATTTCCTTTACGTTTGAATTTTGGGTGCTTTCTCAGAAGCTCGGAATTTTGAAAGGGTCTTTCCTTGACATTCAAAATTTTAGTATATAATCAACCTTCACTGCTCTAGTTTATCGCCACATGTGATGAGGGAGCATCCGATTCAACACCAAACTCTTAAGGTAGGTTGACACTTCTTGTGTGGTCAATGGTTACTAATTCAGGAAATTTGGCATATACCAAGACATTTATAGTTTTCGGCAGTGCCTTAGCATACCTTATACTTAACCTCACATGACCACTGTTAGATCTGGTCATGATTTTACCCCTCAGAAAACTTTGAATGTCGAAAAGGTACAAACAATATCCATTAGGGTATTCACTTAATCCAATAATTATCCCTTTTCTCTTATTCAGATCACTATCTAATAAACTCAAGTAAGATGAGACATAATCATTTTCCTCATAATTAGGTTTATATGGTCCGTTAGGAACAGGTTGACCATCAACAGTGACCTCTAAGTAATTAGCATCCATATGTTTAAAGTTAAACGGGTTCTTACTGAAGTCTCCAGAGTAGGCACTATTAGATACCATACCTATAATCATTTTACTGGGTACCTTCCCATGAAATATGTTATCTGTCATAAAAGTTAAACTGAAACTTTTTATGTCACTTCTCCAAAATGGGTACAAGGCGGGTGTTAATTTTAAAGATTCATTATGTGCTATTATAAGACTTGGATTTAAACTTACATGACACACTTTCAGGATAGCAGATCTTATTTGTAATTTATAAATTTTAGAACCATGTCTCATCAGTCTGAATTCGTTAGATGCCTGAAAAAAGTTTGAGGTTAATGGACACTCCATTTAAAACAGCTCTATTTTGTCCAGTAGCAAAGTCCAAGTATAAACATCCCTCCAGTGTAGCAGTAACTCCGTCTTTTGTAGGTCTAGCCCTATCTGTAAATGCAGGGTTGTTGCCTAGGTAAGTAACCTCTTCAAATCTCTCTGCCTGATCTTTGTGAAATAATTCAGCCTCTGCTTGTGATTCTATCATGTCAGAACTAGAATTTAAAAGTAGATCTATCATGGCCTTATAAGGATAATTAACTCCAACATCTGGTGAAACTATCTTCTGGTTTAAAGAAAGGTCAATCTGGCGAAATATTGAATGTAGGGTTAGGTTAACTGGTCCAACTTGATCACTGTCAGCAGTGGGTACTCCAGATACTCTATCGTCCACGATTGGTGTTCCATCTGCATGGGTTATTGCATAACTAACCTGTAACTTAGTTTTAGCTAGATTCACATAATCCACAGACGTTCCAGGAATGTTGAATTCTATCACCCCACCACCTGATATTGCAGCTATTGGGTTGAATTCGACCCAGTACTCTCTCTGGATTGAAGTGTCAATGGGAGGTGGCATGAATAGAGACAGAGATGTTTGAACTACATCCATAATGAACCGTAATTTTTGGATGTAACTCCTGTAACCTTTCCTTTTTTAATTTTTTTACTGGATTTATTTATTTTCTTCAGGCTAGACCTTGGTTTTTTATCTTTTTTTTTTACAACCACCTTTTTCTTTGTTTTACTACTGCTCGACTTTTTCTTTCCACTCTTACCTCCAGTCTGATTGTAATTTAGTTTTTTAGTCCTATTTATAGTATTTTGGTTTTTAACCTCACTTTTGGCTTGGTCAACAGCAACCTGTGTTGGATTGACAATCGAAATATCTGTGCTCTGTTCTCTCTCTTTTTTATCACCATATTTGTTACTGAGAACATAGAAATCTTTCCTGTATCCCACCATCCCCTGACTGCATCTTTTACAAAAATCTAAATAAGTATCCATTACTTTAACCTAGCATGAAGTGTCAACTGTATGTCATTTGTTAATCTACTGGCATAGGTCATGTCACTGTCTCTTATATATATGCATATCCGAGTAAATGCTCTCTGTTTTATTGGTAAATAATACCTGTTTGTAAAGGAATGTGATATAGAAGAGGGTGGAGGATAGATCAGTCGAATAACTGGCTCAGACGAATTAAGAACATAGGACTGGTCACATACGTCACTAAATACAGATCAGAAAAGGACCAGAAAGACCAGATCAAAATTCCGAGCTTCTGGGAAAACACCTAAATTTCGAACATAAGGGTAAACCCACCATACAATTTGTAGTCACGTGGTCTTTTTTTCTCAAAACAGCTGATTGCGTATATGTACAAAGTTACTTCCTCAGTTTATGTCTTGTAGGTCTGATTCTAGAATCCAGGAGTTGAATTTGACTGGCCATCCCTTCCATTTCACCAAAACATCTGGAATTCCATGTCTCTTACGTTTCTTCAATATCTCTTCTATTTTGTAAACAACATTTGAGTCCATGTATGCCAATTGTAACTCTGGTTCATAGAAATAGGATTCAATCACCTCGTTGTTGTAGTCTTTAAGTTTATACATAGGTATATTTTGATTCCTCTTTCTTTCCACCACAGTAAAAATTTCACCTGACCATTTTTCAGAATATTCTCTGTCGAATGTTTTCTTAATGTGACTAATTTTTACTTTGTCCCCCAGTTTGAATTTGTATTGGTGTCTACTGCTTTGGTCTTTATTACTTGATTTTATCTTTTTTCCTTTCGAGTTAAGCTTTGGAGCATATTGGTTTTTCCACACCTGATATTATTATTTTTGTCCTTCGCCTCCTGAGGGGTCATTTTGATACTCCTGTGATAAGACTGATTGTAGCTGTATGTAAGATCAGTCAAAATTTCAATCCATCTGTATGTTTCCTTACTGGTGAATTAGCAATTTTTAATTTGATGGTTTTTATAACTCTTTCCGCATAATTAGCCTTGGTTTCATAGTATGTAAAAATGTGATTAACTCTATTGTCTCTGAGAAATTTTTTAACCTGGTTATTTTTGTATTCACTACCTTGATCAGACCTGAGATTTTTTGGTTTATCTGTGGTATTTTGGAACAGATCATTCATTACATATACCATTTCCCTCCCTGTCAGGGTTTTCATTGGAGCTGTGTAGAGGAATCTGGAAAATATGTCTATTTTCATTTATTTGATTTGATTTATTTGGGGTTTTACGTCGCTTTCAACACTGTACAGGTCATATCACGACGGGTAGTTGGAAGGGCAGAGGAAACCAGTACATTAAGTTCGCTAGGGTTCTAGGGTACTGTAAACTGCCGACCAACGGCAAGCAACTACCAGCTTTCCCACTTGAGGGCATGACGGGGATCGAACCCCGGCCTCAGAGGTGGGAGGCGAGAGTGTTACCACTCTGCCACCGTGGCCCCTCGAAAATATGTCTATGAAAACAACAAAATGACTCTAACCATCATTATGCTCTCTATAGCTAGACATGTTTGCAGTGTCACTGTCCCATTGGTAGTTCAGTGAGAATGCTATTACTCGAGGTCTTTGAAACCTTCTTCTGGTCGGATGATGGGAAGTATATGGCTCCTGTCTACTCAACCACACCTTAAGCTTCCTTGGTTTGATGGAATCTACACCCTTCATCTTTAAAAATTTATAAATTTTCTGCATTCCACTGAATGCGACAGGACTCCTGAGGTTGTAATACACATCAGTCAGAATTCGATCTTCTTCATTTGATATTTTTGTTCCAGAATTTAAGCCATTCTGGTCTACGACTGGATCCCTTTCCTGTTGCTCCATTTCCTACCTGCATAATGTCTCTGTAATTTGCTCCTCCAGAGGTTGCTACATCAAGAATTTGGGATTGTGATTTTGCATTAGACGAGTTTATATATTGGTCTGGAAGACCTGGTGGTGGTGGTGCCTCTCTAAATGAACTTTTTCTTGGTTTTTGAACCAGTTTCAACTGACCACTAGTAGTATCATTAAAATCTTCATCTGATTGATTAGTCTCGGATTTATTTTCGGGGATATGGTTATTGTTAGGTGCTCTCTTGTCTTTACTCTCTTGAATCTCCTTAAATTTTTCATACTGGTCTTTGGGTATTAATACAAACTTATTCATTGTAGAATCTCCTTCAGATACTTTTGAAGAAGTAACAGTAGCTCGTCTATTAAGCTGTACTTCCTCTTAACAATGTTTGGTCTTTTTTTAGGATGTTGAATGAACTTCCTCAAAATATCAATATTTCCATTAAATTTTTTTTTGGTTTTCTTGTTCAAAGGTAGACGAAAAACGTTAAAAAATATCTCTGCCAAAGACTGAAGATGTCTCCTTGGTGCATGTATCAATAAATATTTATTGAGGTTCTTGTCCTCCAGTAAAAGGTTTAAGAAATGTCTAGACCTCAATAAATTTTTCAACATTATCTGTATATAGAAATGAAGTTAGCTCATCAACCTGCGATGAGATCCACTCAAGTTAATTTCTTCAAATAGATAAAAAGGGACCTCGACACTCTACTTATATACTGTTGCATATTCATCAGGAAATATATTGCTTCTCAACATATAAGACCTATTCGATTGGGGAGATAAATCTATCAAAATATAGGAGAATGGTTCAGTAGTTGCATCTGAATAAGCCTGGTGTAATTTCTTTCCAATACCTAGTTGATTCCCTAGAAGTTTAATTTGATTCATATCTCTTTGATTTTTGAATAAAATAAAGTAGTGAGTATTTAAAGATATATCTCTGGAGTACTTTCCCTGATGAAATAAATTTTGTAGTATTAAAAACACACTGATATTTCTGTGATGTGCCTCCCTACTGTATAAGTTCGCTATAAATGAGTTATTTAAGGCTGAACTTTGTAAATCATCTATGATAACCAAGTTATGGTTGTCAGTTTCCAGTTCTTCCAGAAACTGCTCATTGGGTATATCCTTGATGTATTCCACATTTAAGTCAGAGTTTACCTCAAATAATTTCTGCCAGACCCCATAGAAGTAATATATCTTCTTAACTGGTGTTGTGAACATGTGTTCCAGATTATGTAGCATCTTAAATATAAAGGTAGATTTGCCAGATGCTGTAGGTCCCGATATAATTGCTGTAGATGGTGATGTAAATGGCAGTGAGGTTGTTGAACTTGGCCGTATTTTATTACCACTCATCTTGATAAATTGACTGTTCATAGCCCATGCACTCTCCAAGAAAAACAGATTAACATCGCTCTAAATCATCCCTATTTATATGCCTTTTCAGATAAGCTATCTACATATTGTGTTCAGTTACAAGTGAATGAGTCACTTGCATTCAATTGTTCAGACGACAAGCGAGGAAAATGTATCAGTCACAAGTGATTCTGGTTATATGTGTTTTCAGAAATATTCTTTCGATCAGCAGTTGTACCAGTTGTGAACAAAAAATCTGTAATTGTAGGGAGGATATGATATTTTGTTTGGATGTGGCTGTACCCTCCTTTAGTTACAGACCTACTATTGCGAGGTTATACCTAGAAAGGGTACAATTACTAGAGATAGCTAACATGTTAGCATCTTTGCCAAACCTTAAATATATTTCGCTAGTGGATATGAAATATTTCAGCTGCATTTGGTTGGAAGATATACCAACAAATGTGGTGGTTCTCACAAATATGTGTTTATCCACATCACCTGCACACCTCAGCACCTCAGGTAAGAAGGAATAAATCTTTTTTATTTCATCTAGCGCCACTCATTGAATCGTATTATGAGGTTTTATAAAGAAATCTTCCCTATACAACTTTTGGGGAAAAATGAGGATCAAGTGTCGACCAATTATCAAATCTCAAACTAGGTCATCACGTGACATGTAACTCCAGTGTAGTATATAAAGCAATTCGGGAAAAACAGGATCAAATGACGACCTATCATCAAATAGTATGATGCGGTCACGTGGTTAAACTGTTTAGTTCAAGGACGAAAACATGTAATCCCATCTTGTAACCTCTAGTAATACTTTTATTTTACTAATTTATTTAATTTTTCAGTTAACCAACTTGAACCTAAGATATCAACCACCTCTGAGAGAACAACCATTGGTCCTTACACCAGTAATCCGCCTGAAAGTAGTCTACTACACAGTAGTACTTCAATTTGGAACAGCAATGAGGAGACAAATAGTGTTGGTGTATCTGAGGTAGTTACTACTATAAACTCAAATGAAAATCCAGTTACAAATGTCTATCAAGATTCTACTTTTTCGATTAGAAGTCACCACGAGTCGAGATCCACTATTATGTACTTGTTAGAGACAAGTTATCAGGACTCTAGAACAGATATTATCACAACTACCATGAAACAGGATGATACATTGAAGGTTTCCTCCCATTGTCTTTGTAAGACTCCTAAGTACATAATATTCATGGCTGCAATCCCAGGTTGTGCACTTTGCTGTGTATTATTAGTATTAGTTCTGAGGGTTTACATCAAGAGGTGTCGACAAAATGGGAGAGGATGTAGGAGGAGCAGAGGAAGGAGTCCCATAGTAAGAAATATGGGAGGTCTTCAAATGACCTCTGTTGTCAATGAGGGAAATGTTGAAGGGATTGAAATGCATGAAAGGTATAGTGACTTTGAGAGTCTCTTTGTTTTAATTTTAAATGCATACCAGTTTCTTTTCCATAAGTCCATTTCTGTTTCTCAAGCTGATATCAAATATAAATGTTTATATTCCAAAAAATTAGTTACTATCTGGCACCAACCTGCTGCAGAGATCAACATTCCCATATCAGGTTATCTGAGGGTTTAAATTCCGAACTAATTGAGGACACTTTTTCAGTATTCAGTTGGGAATTAGGTAAATAATAATATATTTATACGTACCTAACAATAATAAAAATAGGTAATAATTTGAACATATTTATTACCTAGGTTCTGTTTACAGTGAATTTTTTTGGCTTGTGACGTCACAAGTCAATATTTTCTGCGGGGTAGCTTACGCTCATTACGTCAAGAGGGTGTGACGTAAGCATAACTATTTCCTTTGCTTGGAATGGTTTCGATTTCAAACGTTAGCATAATCTTCAAAAAAAAATGACAGAGATAAGGTTTAAGTTTAGATATTTGATATGGTTATCTACCATTTTGTTTTATAAAAACGTGTACAGCTACCATGTTACATGCGACTTTCCAGTGGGTAGCATCAGTGGGACTGTGTCCGGATTTGTGGGTAAACAAGAGTTTGACAAATTTCTAAAAAAAATGTGGCAATACCGAGACATTAATACTACATTACAGAAACTGTGCTGTGGAATATCTTGAACTACCTGTGGATAAAATTATGGATAATTATCCGTCCATTCAAAGGTTTATTGGAAATGTACAGGTGTTTGTAGATATGAATCCTCACCCTGCAGAAATGGGAAAGAACCAGTAGTAATTAACTGTAGTATAGGTAAAGAAGTAAATTTTTTTCTTATATTAATACTATCAATTCAAATTAAATTTTATGTACAGATTTAAAATTTATCTGGGCTATTGTGTGATTATATGCTGTGTAATATCATGTATTTATTGGTTTCAATGTGTACTGAAAAAAAAAAATCTTGTGCTATAAACCACCATTTCATCTTCAGATATTGAGTACAGTGAGACGAATATATACAAAGACTTTAATGTTGTTGACTGTAAAACTGAGGTGGAGATAGATTCTGCATGTGTAACGGACACCGTAAGTTTTTTTTAAATTTTAATTAACTGTGTCTGTGTATGTGTCTTTGTGTCTGTGACCTTTGGTTAGTTTAAATATTTAAACTTTTTTAAATTTGTGTGATTTTTCAGAGGAGGTGGAGTGTCTGACGTCTAACAGTAAGGACACGACTGGTAGTGCTATTGAGGCATTTGCACAAGGTGATGGTGAAATATATATCCTACTTATCTTCCCATCAGCTACTTTGCTACCATTGGTGATGCTATGGTTGTTATATCAATCCAGGAGAGATTTATTTTACAGATTGTGTTTAATTGTCATGAAGTGTATATTAAAATTCTGTGTCTTACTGGAAGATGATTATTCAGACATATCAATTAGTCCTGGTTCAAGTCCAGTATCACCACCATCATCATTATCAACTCCACAGAGCTCATTTCATAGTACAATATTAAAGAGACCTTTCAATGACAGCAGTGATGATGAAGATGATGATGATGATGATGATAAAGATGATGATGGAATAAGTCAAACTTCATTGGAGAGCAAATATGATACTGATGTAAGTCTTATACTGAGACTTATCCGACTGCAGGAGGAAGAGGAGGAAGACCAATCTGTTACCTCAACACCAGAAACTCTGGTTCCCTACAGCTGCAACTCATTGTCGTCCAGCGAATTTCAGCCAATGACAGCTGAACCATCTAGTGAGATTAGCAAATCTGATTCCAGATCTACACTTCAGATAAATCATATTTCAAGTGATTCTGTTCCAGGTACTCATTCAACTGACCAGGAGATATCGGTCAGCAAACATGATGATAATTCCATTAGTACTCAGAGTTCAGGTGGATTGGAGACAGATAATGTCATTATTGATCAGGTGGGGGAGGTCAGCATTCATGAGGATAACTCAACTGGTTTGGATAATTCCTCTGAGATAGACTCAGCAAATCAAGGAACAGATCCAGGTGGTGGGGTCAGCATACATAGTACTAGATCTGAGGATGCAGTTAATTCCTCTATGTCACACTCTGAGATTGAAACCAGGGATCAAGGTACAAGTCAGTCTGACCACGTCTTCAGATACTATATCACATTCTTGGACTATAAACAGTGACAAACATTCAAACTATAGTAGCAGTAGTAGCAATAGCAGTTCAGATCAAGACCTTTTTACTGAGCATGTTACAGAGGACGATACTCTTATTTCAATAGAGTCAATACAGAGTTCCAACCAAGATGAGAGACCTTATCTCACCACCAGGTCTGGGAAGGTGTACTATAAAGGGATTTAAGTTAACTTGTTTTTCTATAAGATTATTTTATCATAAGATGAGATTGTTGCATATGAGTAATTTATATCACAACTTTATTAGTCAAAGGTAATTCTAATGTTACATGTAATAGTAAATATGGATAGACAGTAAAAAATACAGCAGGTGGTTATTACCTGTATAGAGGTTGACCTATGTATATACATATATTTATATATAACCTGGAAAGACCTTACACACACACTTAGAGATTCAAACATTTTAGCCTCAGAGAGAGTCTTGTTTGCATGAGTAAAAAAACATTTCTTCTTCTTCGTTAACTTTAATGTATTGAATGTTAACAATACATTTTGTAACTTTGATTACTTTAAAAATAAATATTTAGATAAAAAGCTGGTACATATACACTTCGTGTATATATCTGTAAAATTCACATGCTGAGACCATTCAGGTTTCCTACTTAAATGTGGGATTTGTAAAATTTCGAACATAAAGGTAAACACATCAGAGGCTGTTATATGGTTAATGTACATGTAGATCGAATTCGCCTCAATAATTTTTTTTATATAACACATTTTCCTTCTACATTAAGATTATCCTTTAACGAGTATTAAGTCAAGTAATTAGAAAAATATAGCACATTCAAACTGTACACATTTACTGACCAAGAGGTTTGAGTTACTATTAATTAATTAGTTCCACACTAAGCAAGCAAACAGCAGATTTCATTTGGTATTTAACTAATTAATTAACCAAAAATGTTTCTTATCATTAGTTTCTTAATTTAACCATAATACATTTCTTTAAATATATTAATATTAATAAAAAACATTTTATAACTACAACTTACGTATGATTATTTAAAGCCCTACAGTTCAGATCAATTGAGAGGTTGAGGAACCTCTGTCCAATCACCTAGGGGAAGTTTAATTGGTCTAAGGAAGATGATTTCTGTGGTCTCATCCTCTATTTCCTCCTCACATATTGGACAGAGAAGGGGAGATCCTCTCGGCTTGGAGACAGAGTATGCAGAGCAGATAGTGCAATAAAAATGGCCACATTTTGTGGCAAATGCTTGAGCAAAACTGATTGGAAGAGCTCAGGTGGTGCAGCTTAGGTTGTTTTTTCTGTCCTCATAGAACTGTGGCCATGTTGGTGCTAGCATCTTCTCAGCATCTGAGGGTGTAGTACCCATTAGGAATGAGTAATAAAACGCTTTGATGAAATTTCTTGATGTCAGAGCATCAATCATTGACTGGTTGTAATTGGCGTGAATATATGTAGAGGTGGGGACCCACACAAACAGCGAGCATTGGTGTAGTCTGGTGGCACTGAAGAAACCTGGTTTTGCGAACAGGTGGTCTCTCAAAACTGATCTGCAAAGGGGGCACTTGGGTCTTTGTCTTCCCTCTTCATTCCAATTCTTGACCAACTGACAGGCACATGAGGCGCAAAAATAATGAGCACATGGGTTGGATAGAATGAGCTGTTCCCTCAGTAGACTCTCTTTGCAAATACAGCAGACTGCTTTTTCGAATTCCTCTACGAAATACCTGGCGAATTCTGGATATTTGTTCCTAAAATTACATGAACAATAGGCATACTTGTACATATCCTCAGTTACTGATTCTTGAATAGTGGGGTTGGAGGTGAGGACAGGTTGATAAAATGTTAACCAAGAGTTGAATGACAGGATGACAGGGGCTATACTTCGGTTATATAGTTTGAGATATGACTACCTAATAAGATTCATTATCCCCCTTCTACATAGTGGGTCCTTATATATATCATAAAGTTAAGTCGTCACGTGACTCCTTGCTTTGCGATTTGATTATTGGTCGACACTTGATCCCTCTTTTCCCCGAAATGTCTTATATACAAAAAGTAACTGTTATGTCATGTGATGACCTAGTTCATTATTTGACGATAGGACAACATTTGATCTCTCTTTTTCCCCAAACAGCTTATATACCAAAAGCAGTTCTTATGTCACGGGACGACCTGGTTTGCGATTTGATGATTGGTCAACACTTGATCCCTCTTTTTCTACCATTACATATTGTGATATTAATTAGAGAAAATTTCAAATGTTACAGAACATACATTGGTGTATTTACGTTAAATACAGTGCTCTATAGTTTACACAGCTATATGCATAATTAGTGTTATATCATATACCCCATCGAGATAAACAAACAATTTTAGTATCAGATCCTTTATATGAGAACTTTTTTACTTACATAATGAACTCTGGCAGCACCTCATTCAGCAGCGTTATGCAGTTGAAGGCTTGTTTGTAGTTCTTCACTTCAATTAGCTGTATCAAATGCATAAAGGTTACCATGGAAGATGGTATGTGTAGCGGGTAGTACACGTCGTACCTGTTACCCATGAATAGGTTCATCTCCATCTGAGCTAATTCCATTCTTATTTTATTAACCGTAGCCTTATTCTAAAAACAAAATAAAATGAGGTAAAATTCACCAGCTATTATTCACTCAATGTCAAACTCAGTGTGATATAGCACTTGTTCTTTGTAAAGGTCTCAATCCCAAAAATTGTCAGGAAATCAATGACAGATCATTGAGAACTGGGGGTTTTTATAACCCCAAGGATCAAAGGCCTAACCTAAGATATGCCTCAACTCGTAAATATCCAGGACCCCACTTCAACTGCAGATTTCTTTACAAGTTCAAACAGGTTGGATGGAAATCTGTTATTACCCAGCGCTGAGTATACATTTTAAACTATTGCCATGTCATGACTATGTACATTTTTTACAAAAAAAAATTTTTTTTCAGAGTAATTTGTTACATTTATATTACAGTAATGTTGACCTTTGTGTTTAAATAATTGATTCTTAATTGATAAAAAAAGTTGTTACAGAGGTATGTCAAAATCGACCTCTCCAATGGGTGCTTTGGCTGATTCACAACATTCAGCACAAAACACTTTGTTATGACCTGGTTGATCGGGTTGCATTAAGCATGGAACGTGTGTAAAAATTTCCATTCTCTCTGAATAGATTTTATTAGAAATTTTAGTAAATTCGTCCCATTCCCCACTCATTGTTATGCCACACTTTGTGGGAAAATATTCCCCATCCCCCCCCCCCCTTTCTCCACATTCTTATTGCTACAGTTTTGTACGGGCTATTGACAGAGATAATATGAGGCTCCTATGTGAATTCTAGAGTTTAATCCATCCTCCCCTTTCAAAATTTTTTCAAGTGTGTGGTTTATAATTTCGATGTTGTGAAGAATCATTACAAATCTAGATCTATTAAGTTTAACCCCTTCTTTTAACACCACCTTGCCATCCCACTCTTTAATTTGGATGTGGTCTATAACATCCCTTTCCCCATGAAATATTGCATATTTTTTGCCTCCTAAATGATAATTTTTTCTGAACGGTTTGTTCCCTATAACACTGCATGCAGTGGAGATATCAGTGCAGGGTTGACTGTGTTCTCCTGCCCCTTCTGAATTCTATTGTGTCATCAACATGACCTTCACTTTTGAGATTTGCGACTGCTCGTTCTTTCTCTTCTTACTGCTGGAGATTTTCATTGGTGTGTTTAATGCAGCCTCGGCCATTACAACTTCTGATTCCTGTACCTACTAGGTGAGTGCTCTGGTAGATGTCGTAGATTTCCTGCTTGCTTTCCAAAGAGTGGGAGGTGCAGCTTACTCTTCTGTCCAGTTCCAGAGAGGTTTGGATGAGATTGTCAAATCTGTGGCGTTTTTATAACAACAGATAAGGGGGGAGGTCATTGTTCATCAGGGGGGCATAATCAGCATGTTTTCTTCATTGAAAATTTAGGTTCAAACTTGTTACCAGTTCAATTTTTTTGTGTTAGATTAATAAATGGTTCTACCGACAGAAATATCATGACCAGACATAATCTCTGGGTGAGAATTCTGTTTAAACAAATTTTAACCTGACTGTTAGTTTGATTTGGAAATAGTACAAACCTTTGGGTTCAGGGTATTATGGATGATTTTAAAGGATACTGCCGGAGGGGTGGGTGTGTTGAGACACATTGCTCTGTTTTGACATGTGTCTTATAGGTGCCTGGATTGAGGAATGATTGTTACAGGTGTTTGTATTGTACGAACACAATGCAAGTCAAGGATGTAGGACTTGATGGAAAGTTATGTACATTATGTGGGGTAGGATTGTAGTATTGTATTTATTACAAGGGTGTGTGGCGTTTATTTTCTCTTATTTACAGATTAGGAAACAATATTTTAACATGTACTACTACAGTTATCTAGGTAATATTATTACATTTATTACAAACAAAGCTACATATTATTTAACATATTAATAGTCTTTATGGCATCAACATCTTCAAAAAGTCGCAAGAGGTTGAATGTCTTCTGTGTTCTTCAAATAGTAGGTCATATGGTTCCCATTCTATCAGCTTTATCTTACACCATGGACAGATAACTTTATCTCCTTCCCCTGTGTAGACAAATCCTGCTTTGCATAGTTGTTCAGGTCTCACTGGATGTGATTTGGGCCATGTCCTGTATGTTTCAATTCTGGTGACATATTTCTGATAAACCAGTGGATCACATCAAAATATATAGTCATTAAAAACAGAATTTTTCAAGAAACTCGGTTGATTCATTGTATTGTGACCAAAGGTGTATGTAGGTGGATTTTTAAAGGCAATGTTTGACAATGAAAATCCCCCAGTGTCCGAGTTTGATGATGGTTTTGCAGCTGGTTTCACAATATCAGGTTCTTTCATTGAGGAATCAGTCGAATCTGACTTCGGAATTAAATCCGGAGTTAGAAACATTCTCTCTTATCAGTTTCCTAAAACTTTGTGAGTGGTTGTTACATGTGTGTGACTGGATTTATATAGTATGGATTCATGTAAGGTTTTTAGCTGATACATCAATAATAAAGGCAAATTCATCATATTTCATATATATACTTAATCGCAGATATGTCACGTGATGAGCTTCTATCGATTTGATGATAGGTGGACACTTGATCCCTGTTTTGCAGATTTTTTCTTATATACCATTTGAGTTACTGAGATTGTGTTGTGACCTAGTTTCAGATTTGATAATTCGTCGACATTAGAACCCACATTTGCTCGAAATTGTTTATATAGTCTGCTGAGGTTGATTAGTCACATGATGACCTATTTAGGGATTTGATGATTTGCCGACATTGGATCCTGTTTTTTCTCAAAAAAATGAGTAGGGTTGTAAATCAAGAGCAAAACTTAAGATTTACAGACTTTCATAGTAGATTCATTGATATAATCGCATTCAAGGTTTATTATTTCAGTGGTAAGGTACTCCGAGTGAGATATTTGTCAATGTTTTAACATGCTCTGATATGTCTGCTAGGTGACAGAGTTAAAGTTTGTGTTAGAGGACTACAAAGGCTGGTTCAAGGTTGATTCCGTTGTACATTCAAAGAGATTGTTGCTACATTCAATACCCTAGGAGTGAATTGGTTCAGATTTCTGATGAAAGTAAATATCTAGGGTCTTAAGAATATATACATAGACGAGTTGGGACTGGATTTTTTTTTTCATTCACTTACATAAGATTCCTTTCATTGGTTCTGATTTTATGATATGCACTGAGAGATACATTGACATGTGTACTTTTCCCATGTCTGGTTTCATAGATCATGTGCTTCTAAACATGTTCTGTTTACCATTGTTTTGTATAGCTATAGAACCTTTTCAAAACTGACAGACAAGATCTTGTCCAGGTAGAGATTAAGTCTCGCTCAGGTTAAAACCTGCATCTCTGAAAAATGTAGCTGTAAGTCAAAGTGGTGAGAAAAGTAAATAACTAAATCCTTTGTTAAGAAAGTGAGAGAGATTATCTGTCATTAAATGTATATTTTCCCCAAAATTAGATTTCTTTTTCTCTACAGATGTACCTTTGGTGGTTAGGGTGCCCTCCATTTTGAACCCGTGTCTCCTAGCACCAGGTTTCCCATCTAAATCTAACAGAAATCTCACATAGCCCGAGGGAAGACCGTCAACTAACTGAGCTTTCACTACTAGTAATCGCCAAAGCCTCACTTTCGTGTTTGATATTTTGTTTCCTGTAAACATAAACAAAATCGACATATTTGTGGCTAATTATTGAGGGTAAGTTGTAATATTTATTATTTTGGGGGGGTTTAATGTGGTTTCCCTGGACTTTTTGTACACTTGCATGTATATTGCGGGTACTCGAGAACAGGCGAACTTTCACGTTGCGGGTTACCGGATCCAAAAATATGGGATCATCTCACCCCTATTGAATAGTGGGTACATTGTTTGGCTGTGTGGATATCGATATTGAAACCCCAAATTAAGGCAATATCGGCGATATCCGGAGAATACATTTTTCAATAAAAAGTCCGAATTCGGGAATTTTCTTCCAACAGTAAATGAAAACATGTTAAAACAAAACATGGCAGTTTTGTCCAAAAATGCTTTGAAACTGACAAAACTCAAGAAAAAAAGTTGTAAATATATTCAGATATAGGGTTTACTTTAACATTTGCCCTAAATTATATAAAATGGCGATATTGAAATACCCATTTATATGGCGATATCAGCAGCCCCCTTACCAAAGCAATAAATATTGGCAATATTGATAAACAATATCAGCACTACCCTTAAAGTGAAATTTCCTTTGATCAAGCATGCTAGAAATATTAAGATTTTAAAGAAACCTTGTAACTTTATTTTTCAACCAGATTTCATAAAACAATATTTTGAATTTGTTGTAACCTTCAGCTTAAAATAATAATAAATCTTTGGTTAGCTTTAAGCCACAAAATTATGCTATTTCAAAAATGGTTAGGATTTCAATATTTTGCTGGAATAAGTCATTCACTTACTTCTTTATTTTTTACATACTTAGTTCTAAACCCACTGTCTCTGACTTTAAAGTTATCCTAATACCAACAATAGTGTTTTAACTCCTCTTAGCTCTTAGCTTCATATTGTATTTTTTTTCAACCAAACTTGCTACAAATATTAAGATTTTATAAAAGCATATTTGACATAATCAACAATCAACAAAGCCTAATTTAATAGATACGTTTAGGCCACCTTAAAGTCACTAAGTTGGGCTATCTCAAAGACAGTTGAGATTTCAATGTTTTGTCGAAATAAGTCATTCCACCACTTTTTATATTGTTTTACATAATAAAAGTGACAGTGCACTATCCATGACTTTAAGGTAACGTCAATGTCATGAACAGGTGATTTGCCCCCTTAACTGCCTTATAAGAAACTACAACTTTCTTCAACCCAATTTGTAACCAATGTCGAGATTTGTTAAACAAATATTGTGACTTTACAACCTTGAAGTCATGAAATTTGGCTGAAACCAAGTTGTTTGAAATTTCTTTTCCAGACCGTAACACAAAGACACTTCAGACAGTCCATTTTAAACTTTACAAGGTGGAAGGACATCAAAATTTGTGCCACTTCCTAAACAATATTATCACCACAGCTGCCATTTCACAATTATGCTGTTGGACCCTTTCAAGTATGCTTCAGCCAATCTATTTGAAATTGAACAAGTTGGTACAATACTGCCTTACCGAAGTTTTTTCTATCTTTGCAGCCACTTTAAATACCCTAAAATACAGGATGGCTGCAATAGCACCATAGTGAAATTTTGTTTACTGTATTTAATTTAAAGATGATCCAGCCAATCAATTTGAAACTTAAAAGTGCCATGTGGTAGGACACAACCTCCACCAGGTTGTTTTCAAAGTTTAGATAAAAGACGGCTGCCATGATCTTTATCTTTAAATTCTTTATCTGGACTCTTGCCACTTCATGTCATCAATTTAAAACTTAACAGAGTGGAAGGACACCACCTAGGCCAGGCTACTTTTAAAGTTGGACCATTTGGAAAAACAAGATCGCCACATTTCTGGGCTCATACGCAGATACTTTAGCTGATCAATTTTATGTTTAATACAGTGGTAGTACACTACATAGGTAAGGTTGCTTTTCAAAGCAGTGTCATATCTTCAAAAGTATTGTGGATATCCAATTTCTCACAAGATGTTCATATGCTATTAACATAAGCCTAATTAATAGCTACTGGGTAGCAACTAACTAGCTATTCCAGTGCGAAGTCAGCAGACACTGAGCCTGTTCATGGGCACTGATTTCTTGTTATGTTCTGACAATGATAAATTATTCAAGGCATCCAGATCTGTTTCTTAGTCTCTGAGATATATGGGTCTTAACCACAAGTACCCCTCTAAATCGAAAAAAAATTGAAAAAAATTGTTGATATTTACGATTTATACTTTCCGCTAAAATCCAAGATGGCCACCAAAAATTGCAAAAGTGAAATTTTTTGTGGTAGAGTATAATATTCTTCCCAATAATCAATGTCCCTGCTAAAGGTGAACATCCTACACCTTACAGTTTCTAAGCTATGGTCCAGGCCAGATTTTTTTAAAGGTCAAGGTCACTACAGCATGGTCAAAGGTCAAATCAAGGTCACACTATGACACTGCACACCTACACCTCCTAACCAATGTCCCTACCAAATATGAATGATGAACATCAAATTACCCCAATATTAAGTTTAAATATGGTAAATATTGGTAAATTTACAACATATTTTATCATATTTGTCATTTTAATGAAGTAAAAAGATGAAAATTTTCAATCAGACATTTTCAGTGGTTCAATGAAATGTCACTGGTTCAGAGACATTTCTTGCGGATTTCGTTATATTTGTCATATTGAACCAATATACCAGATACCGGGATATTGTTAACAACAGTATCATGTACGCTTGGCGTATGCAAATTTTACAGTGGTAAATTAGAACAAATGGAAGTCCAAAATTCATCGGTTTTAAACTCCATTTTCTGTGCCAATAGTAAATTCATGGGAATCCAGTTTTCAATCGGTTGATTCCTGTAATATCTGGGATTGGACCAACATTGACTTTACAGTGCACAATAATATGCCTAGTTCATAATCTCAAAAGCTTTCGCATTATCTTGAGCTACTGCACCAAATTCCACTAGTCTTGACACGACCAACAGAGTTTCATATTTCAAGAATCTTAGTTACTTTGACTTAACTTTTGTTTGTTTGTTTGTTTGTTTTAAGGTTTTTATGTTGGAGAGATACTTCCACTGCAAACTTTGTGGCTTCAGTAGTGATCAGAAAGGGTTGATTCTCCATTTTCGACTTAAACACATTTTACATATCCAAAGAACAGCAGTTCCTTGCTTATATCAAGATTGTGGATTGTCATTTACGTCTTTTAATGCATTCCATGTACACATTCATCGGGACCACAATGAAAAATGTAGAAAAGGAAATTTGAAATATAATCTCCCTAGTCATCTTGTTTGTACAATTTGCAAGGGCGTTAGTAACACCTCAAAGTTATTTTTCGTCACATACAGAAGCACCTTGTCACCTCCGAAACTGTATCCTGTCCATTTATCAATTGCAACCATAATTCTTTCAGGTCTCATTTAAATCGTAAGCATCCTGATTATTGTGGTAAATCAGTAAATTATTTCAAGGAAGAAATATGTAACCAAGCTCAGAAACCAAATACTGATTTTGAAAGTGATCACAATTTTCCACTTTATTTTGATAATTCAGAAAATACTTGGGTAGAAGAGACTGTTGAAGGTTTTCAAAAAATAAGTCACAGGGAAATCAAAGAGCACATTGGACTTTTTCTGTTGCAGTTGCAATCCATACATCAAGTGCCAGTAAGGACAATTCAGGATATTTTGTGTAGCTTTAGTGAAATTCATACCCTTTCATAGTGGAAAATTTATGAAATCATCAAATCCCTAGGTGTAAAACACAATTTAAATCAAGATATTTGTGAAGAGTTAACACAAGAAATACACAAATCTTATCCATTTTATAGTTTCACTGTACCAAAATCTAACTTTAAGAAGTTGAATGACAAAAATAGAGAACTAGCTACTCAAAAATTAAGACAAAATTATGTACAAAATAATCTACCATATGTTAAACCCATAGAATATGACCTTGGTTATCGGGATGGAAAACATAGAACATTTGTTTATATCCCCATTTTAAGTGTTTTAAAAAATTTATTAAGAAAGAGTGACATCTTGGGTTTTGTACTTGATCTTGAGGGTGAAAGTGCAAATGTATACAGCAGCTACAAGAGTGGAAAAAGTTATAGCTCATGTTCATTACTTCAAAGTGAACCTTGTTTCTTGATTGTTGGACTTTATCAAGATGATTTTGAAACTGTAAACCCTCTTGGTACAAGTAAAAAGATTCATAAATTGGGAGCTTTCTATTGGACACTTATAAATGTTCCCCATAAATATAGATCTTCTCTGCATATGATACAAACTGCTATTCTTGCAAAATCAGTAGATACTAAATATTTTGGCATTCGCAAAGTACTTGAGCCTTTGTTGAAAGATTTAAAGCAGCTGGAAAGTGAAGGGATATTTGTGGAAAGACTTGGAATCGATGTAAAAGGATATTTAGCCTATCTTTCTGCAGACAATTTGGGAGCCCACACAATTGGTGGTTTTAATGAATGTTTTTCTGGAACTGTGAAACACTTTTGTCGATTTTGCATGATCACAAGCGAAGAATTAAGTATTATACACCAAGTGAACGATAATTTTACGCTCAGGACAAAGTTTTTGAATGAACAACACATAGCTCATATCACCATTAATCCTGAGGCTTGTAAGCTATACGGTGTAAAACGCGAATCTGAATTGAACAATGTACTAGACAATTTCCACACTACCACTGGCTTGCCTCCAGACATTGCCCACGATTTTCTTGAAGGAATAGTTCCATATGAACTAGCACTCTGTTTTACTGACTTTATATCAAAGCATATCAAAGCATTATTTTACACTAACAGAGTTAAATAGTAAAATTATAGAGTTTCCATATATTGGGAAAGACTCTGTGAACAGGCCACAGCAAATATCCACAAGTTTCAAGGAAAAAAAGAGCATCGGTGGAAATGCCACTGAAAATCGTACACTACTGCAGCTTATACCATTACTGATTGGAAACGATGTGCTTGATACAGAACCAAAATGGGAACTTTTATTAAATTTAAGGCAGTTAGTTGAATTGTGCTTTGCGCCTATCATTCAAAGGACAGAAGTGGAATATTTGCGTATGCAAATTGCATCTCACTTAGTGTTGTTTAAAGAATGTTTTCCAGCTGCATCTTTTAAACCAAAGCATCATTTTTTACAACATTATTCACACATGATTGAATTGTATGGGCCACTGCTACAATGTTGTACCATTAGATATGAAGGAAAACACAAGTACTTCAAATCGGTTGTAAAGCATGCTCAGTGCTTTAAAAACATTTGTAAGATGCTGAGTACTCAACATCAACTTGCTCAAGCCTTCCATATGTCTAGACCTAAATTGTGCAATGAGGAGATTGTCTTTCACTCCTGCTTTCTTCTTAATTTGAACACGTTAAATGATGACATAGTGGATGTGCTAAATTCAAAGTTCAGTGACATAGGTGACTTAAAAGAAACTAAGAAAATAATCATTAATGCACTTGAATTTCACCAAGGCCTGTTTGTAACATGCCATGTAGATATTCTACCCAAATTTGGTAAAATTTTCCATATCTTGGTGGAGATGGGAGCAGTATATTTTCTTGTTGAATGTCAAAACACTATATTCAATGAACATTATGGCATGTATGAAGTTGAATCTGAGAAAAAATATTCCGTTGTCAAATCAACAGACTTAGTACATGCCTTTCCATTGCAGGAGTATCAACTCCCATGCAGGAATATCTGCCTTCCATTGAGGCATTGGATTTCTCTAGAAAATGTTAGTTTTATATTTTATATTATTGTGTGATTTGCACGTATACTTTTTCACCCCACAGTCTTAAAGACTTTGGGTATTGTTTTCACTTATGGTGGCCAGCTGGGTGTTTTGGCGGGCAGTGGGGAAATCTTGTCTGGGACATACCTCAGAAACCCTGAGGTGTAGAATGTTCATGTTTGGTAAGGACATTGGTTAGGGTGTGTAGGTGTGTAATATTATAGTATGACCTTCCTTTGACCTTCCCGTAGTGACCTTGACCTTTAAAATCTTGTCTAGGCCATATTTCAGAAATAGTAAGGTGTAGGATGTTCATATTTGGTAGGGACATTGGTTAAGTGGTGTAGGGATTCTACATCATACTGTCACCTTCATTTGACCTTTGACCTTGCTGTAGTGACTTTCACCCTTAAAAGTTTGTTTGTGCCATATCTCGGAAACCTTAAGGTGTATGATGTTAATACGTGTTGGGAGACATTGATTAAGGGGTGTAGGTGTGCAACATCATAGTGTGACCTTGATTTGACCTTTGACCTTGCAGTACTGACCTTGACCTTTACAATCTTTTCCCAGCCATATCTCAGAAGCCATAAGGTGTAGGATAGGTGTAGGAACATTGGTTAGGGCATGCAGGTGTGCAACATTATAATGTGACCTTGATTTGACTTCTGACCTTGCGGTAGTGGCCTTGACCTTTGAAATCTTGTCAGGGCCATATCTCTGAACCAGTATGGTGTAGGATGTTCACATTGGGTAGGGACATTTGTTCGAAGATGTAGGTTTGTGATAGGCATTGTCACATGGGCTTGACCTATGATATTGTCATAGCAATGTTCACCTTCAAAATCTTGGGAATATTGATACTAATGATGTCATCGTGTGTATATCTGCTGTCTCAATACCGCTACCAAAGACGCGGGCGATATCGCGGTATTTATCGATATATTAATATGTACCTAAACTTTTGCACAGATCCCATTTTATAAATATATGTGGTGTCAGAAAGTCCAATCTATCAGAATTTCAAGTTCTGTCAGCAATTGGACTTTCTGTCATCAGAAAGTCCAATCCTGTTGTTTAATCAAAAAATTGCTCTGAGGTACAAATTTGAAGTTCTGACAGCAGAAATTCCAATTCTGATGGATTGGACTTTCTGACACCCCTTGTCAGAAAGTCCAATCCATCAGAAAGTCCAATTCTAGTGTATCTTTATTTATGTGATTGCTCCGAGGTACGAAATTTGTAGTTCTGTTATCAGGATTTGAAATTCTGATGGATTGGACTTTCTGACACCCCTTGGCAGAAAGTCCAAGCCATCAAAAAGTCTAATTCTAGTATATCTTCTATCCATTTTTACATGCATCCTTGAGGATGCTGTTTTCCTGAGCACTAAAGTTCATTTTGAATTTTATTATGTTTATCCATATGAAAATGGCAAATCTCAGCTTTTGTGTTATAACACATCTAAATGACTTTTTGTGCTTTTATTTTTATTGTTTTATTTTCTGTATCATTAATATGGTGTTGCAATTAAATAATGGTGCAAATAAAGTTGTATATTGAGTGAAGTTTACTTAAACAATAATTTTTATTTCCATTAGTTGCAGTCATTAAAAGTATCATAATTGGATTTTCTGGTGGATGAGACTTTCAGAATTGCAAACTTCATAACCTCAGATTTTGTACCTCAGAGCAGTTCTCTAATTAAAACACAGGATTGGACTTTCTGAAGACACAAAGTCCAATTGGACTTTCTGCTGACAGAATTTGAAATTCTGATGAATTGGACTTTCTGACACAACATATATATCTTTAAAAAACTGAAAAATAACATTTTTACTTTATTAAGCGCTAAATGGATGAATCTTAACTTTAAATTAAACGCGACAGTCATTTCCAGGTCAGAATTAAGGTCCATGTACGCGTACACATATAATTTACACTCTATAAGTACTAAAACCTGGAAATCAAATTTTTAATACGTAGATCGATGTTGTGCCCGGACTTGGATATTTGGCGATATCGCGGTACATGTTGCTATCTCTAATTGATACTTAAAATTTTTGATTCATATTAATATTGGTTTTGGGGACATATCTATTGTGTCACACAATAATCCAAATTCCTTGAGTGTTTGAAGTGTGCATTGTCACATTTGATCTCAAGGTGCTTTTTCAGGTTTCCTGTTGCTCTGATGCTATTTTAATGCCAGTACATTGCCTGTTCACTTTTTTGCAGGATTACTAGGTCATTTGGAAAACAGATATCCTTTGTCGTGTTGTAGGTTTGGGCCAATGATATTTTAGTATACATTGTACTATGCCTTAAAATTGGTGCTGACATTATTGGTATCCACCGGAGATCTTAAATTTGCAGAAGTTCATTGGTACAAGAGCTTGACTCCTATTGACTTTGACCTCATTTTGAAAAACAAGATGGCCACTATAAGTATGTTTTTCAAAATTTTAAGCACTTTTGCTAGTCTAGTGCAGAATATGGCACAGAAGGGACCCTTCTCAAATTTACAGGATGTCCTCGTTGTAGCAAATGCTTTTAAGCTAGAGGATTTCGACAAAATTTTTGATGGGAATTTTTAAATTTTTGAAATTTTTCGCAAAAAATTGAAAACCACAAAAAATGCTTTTATTTCGAAAATTGTGCTAGCTAGAGTGACCGAAAATAAGCATCATGAGGCAATGTGTCAGCTGACCAGCTTGGACAAATGTGCATTTCGGGCAGTTTATTGCTGACAAGGTCTATTTTTTGCATTTGGTCAGATTTGACTTTGGGTTTCTCCTTCATTTCCAGTGGATACAATTTGCATCTTGTTACAGATGCGTCCTTGATCTAATTATGTCTCCTTTATTTTTTTGGTGGGGGAAGGAGGTATATGAGCACATAAATGTATGAGCACATATTTACAACTTCTATCTGGTGCTTTGGTAGGTTTGTATGCATTTTCTGCTTTGATATCGGTTGACATTCTGTTCCAACTGGGGAACAGTCCCCCAGTACAAAAATTTGGATTCTTGAATTCGGACTTTTAGTGGGCCAATTTATTCTCCTGATATCACCAATATTGTGTAACTTTGGGTTTCTATATGATATCCATATTTGGCAGTTATATATCTTGGGCATGGGAAAATTTTTCCACATGCTTAAATTTGACCTTTACAAAGGTCATATCAAACACATTTTTTTGGGTACACCCACCCATCATTGCCACTCAGCAAAATCTACTTATTGCAGAGGCTTGTAATATAGCACACATGTTCCTACAATCAGAAAGCAAGCTAAATAGATTTTGGGAGCGATCCCATGAAAAATGTCTGATTTATAAGTGATTTTCTGACGGGTACCATCCAACATCTTAAAGTTCATCTGGACCCCCTATTATCTCCTAACTGTTGCGTTTACAGTCATAAAATGTATTGGGAGGTAGTAGGAAACCATATGTAGAGAGTCTAGAGAGCTGGTCAGATCTACCCTCTGCTCGCGCCCCCCACCCCCCCCCCCACCCCATGTGGGTCAAACTGGGATAATAAAATGTCAAGTTTTCTGTTTTTGCCTTGTATCTCATTTAGTATTGATTTTACAGCTTTAAAATGCATTGAGAGGTATTGGGAAACCATATCTGGAAAGTCTAGAGAGCCAGTCAGATTTACCGTCTGACAACCCCCCCCCCCCCCCCCCCCCCCATGGGTCAAACTGGGGTCATAAAATATGAAATTTTCTGTTTGGTCTTGTATCTCCTTTGTTATTGCTTTTACAGCTTTGGAATGTATTGAGGGGTATTGGGAAACCATATGTTGAGAGTCTATAAAGCCGGTCAGGTTTGCCCTCTAACCCCCTGTTGTGTGTCAAACTTCGGTCATAAAATATGACATTTTCTTTGCCTCATGTCATATGTTATTCGTTTTACATCTTAAGAATGTATTGACAGTTGTGGAGAGTCTAGATAGATGGTCAGATTTATCTTGTGACATTTATAAAGCACTATTTTATGCCATAACTTTCAATCTATTATTTGTATTTTTTTCAGATCACACAAATCAGAAAGAAACTATCTAGAATATTCCAATTATTGTGTACGCGTCCGCAGATTTCTTGTGTTGAACCTACAAGCCACATTTTTTAGCCGAGCTCTTTTACATTTTTGCAAGTGCCTTGCTAGGGCAAAGATCTGGCAACCTATTCATTTTGATAGCCCAGGAGTAAAAATTATGCCCTGGAGGTAAAAAATTATAACTATTTCTTGTGTTCTTCCGCATTTATTTCAGATTTGGTTCATAAATTGGTATGTATTCATGTATCTGGCCACCCTACCTTTTTTTGCAGGCCTGGGTTCAAAATAAAGCGAGTAATAGCTATTTTATGACTTTTAACATTTGCAGATATCCACACCACATCTCAGACAGTGTGTAATGTAGGATGTTCATATTTGGTAGGGACATTACTAAGGGGGTGTAAGTGACATTTAACCCTGCTGTAATGACTATAACCTTTAAAATTTTATCTTGGCCATATATCTGGAAAACCGTGATGTTTAAGCTGATCATAACTAGTAGGGACAGTGTTTAGGAGGTGTTAATGTGCAGCACGATACCATGCCCTTGATATGACCTTGTTATAGTGACCTTGACCTTTAAAATATTGTCTGGACTATAACTCAGAAACCGTAAGATGTCTGATGTTCATATTTGGTATTGATATACTGGGAAAGAATATTACACTGCACCACGATATACTGGCCATCTTGGATTTTAGCGGAAAATAAAAACATCTCAAATATATTGTGATTGTTTGTCGAAGAAGGCTTTGTTTACCCAACAGGCGAAGCCTGAGGGGTTTATTGCTCAAACCATGGTAAAATTCTGCATATACCATGGTTTGGAGGGCGTTATTCCTATTCTAACATGACAAAACAATTAAAATACTTGTAATTTCCTTATATTTTGCCAAAAATCATGCCCATTTCACAAACGTTCGAAACTAATCAGGCTGTTCTACCAATTGTACATTGTGGCACTAGCATTTTTTCACTAAATACGCCGAAAATAAAGAGTTTTTTTTAATTTTTTAGGTTCTATATATTTTCTTTTCATTATCAGAATTATATCAATTAAAAGTGCTTTCATGAATAATAATAAGTTCTGATCCTTAACTGTCAAAAACCGGAAGCATGTACTTGGTTGTTGTTACTTGCGATGGGATGACAATGGAACAGCCAACATGTATATCGAGGTTTTACCATAGCTCTCGACCAATCAGAATCGCGGACACAGCCGTGTCATGTTAGAATTCTTTGTACTAAATACTGTCAATTGGCTGAATATTTGCCATGTTTTTAGAAGGAGTACCTACCTTGATTTCAAGGATATTCTAAACCACCCAGTTGTAATTTTTTTCAGCAAATGTTGCATCCTGATTGCAATTTTTCAAAATCTTGCATAAAAAGTTTGTAATGTCACCTTTTCTACTATTTTCTTTTACAGTAATTATGAGTGATAAAGAAGAACCCAGTACCACGTACCATAGCGACACGGCAGAAACAGTTGTCTACACAGAATCAGATGATGAATTGGATGAATTTGAAAAATAATATAGTTGTGATCTTTGCAAATGTAAAAATCCTGATTCTGTAAAATTACTCCAAGTTTCAGTTGAGGGAAGGGATTCTGATAGCGTTCTCATTGTTGAAAACATTGTCTGGCTCCAATGCAGTGAATGTAGGAACTTTTTTCATTTGTCATGTATTTCTTACAAATTTACTCTCTCAGACCTTTTAGAGATAATTGAAACAAGTTACATTTGTGCTAATTGTACCAAAAAACATCAAAAATGAACGAGTCCTTGGTTGTCAGAATTATTTTATCCAAGGATAAAATTCATGAATTTACAATGGATAGGCCTCAGTCTGTGAAGCAATTAGAAGACTTATTAAAGGAGAGATTCAATTTGAACAATATTTCTATTATGAATGAGGACAAAGATTTCAAGGATTTTATTACACTTGAACATGTAAATGATGTAAGTAACCTGTGTACTTTAAAAATCGTTCCAGATAAAATGCAAGATGACGAAAAACAATCAGCCATCAACGTCGGAAGAAGAAATACAGTCAGGGAAAACCTGGCCGGCGGCATTTGGTGTGCCTGAATTTGATCATGAGATCCAAGCACATTTGCATAGCAAAACAACCCAACTTATTGACTTACCTTCAAGAATACGCAAACGGATTGTCTCTGCCATGGCATTTGAGATAATGAAATATACCAATTACCCCACTTCTAGGGATATCAACAATATGTGCATAAGTTTGACCGAAAAGTACCCCATGCTGCGGGATGCTGGCCCTGGAGGATTTGAAACTTGGACAAAATGCATAAAATTAAACAATCTGACTCGGATATTTGTCGACTATGTGGCCAATGTTGCGAAACAATTACACATTTATTTGTAGTCTGTAACACAGTAAATAGCTTATGGAAGAATCTACAAACCTGGATTGAGACAAAAACTGGTTCCGCTTTTAACTTTAGTGACACAGATAAAATTTTAGGCTGTGTATTGATTGAGCATTCTTTTTGGCCTATAAATTTTGTTTTACTCATAACAAGATTCTATATCTTTAAGTGTGCAAAAGACAACAAAACTTTGAGCCTATCACAATTACAGAAGTTAATTAAATCAAAGTATACTGAACAAGAAATGCTGTCTTATGTTAATAATGGTATTGACACTTTTGATAGGAGATGGTCATTGTGGAGTGATATTTTTGCTGAAATTTAGATTAATGTATTGATAGTTAAGCACAAAATCTATTTACTCATTTAGTTGACACTGTTACGTAACATATTACTTTATTACTGTATTGTAAAACAACCATCTTTATGTACATGCTTCGAAAAGAATAAAGGGATGAAAAAAAATTATCCACTGATATCTTCTATTCGATAAACTTTTCCAGTTGACAAATAGTTTTGGATATTTCTCTTCCATACTGTAAACTTGCCAATATAGCAACCTGTCACATACTAGTTCTAGCCGTTCGGCATTTCTGTCCTTCCTGTCTTTGTTGTTCATTTTGATGTATGTGAAAAGCATGGAACTAATAAATGAATATCTGAAGAATCTATGATTATTTATTGTTCAAGACATATGTGCAACTGAAAAGTAGGTAGTGATGGCTGCTACAATTAGGACAGTGCCTATTTTTGATCCAGACCTCATTTGAGGAATGGACAGAGATTCTCAATGTTTTCTGTGTTTTCAATGATATAGAGGATAGAGACAAGAAAAGGGCAATATTACTGACTAGTGTACCCTTCCAACTACCCGTCGTGATATGACCTGTACAGTGTTGAAAGCGACGTAAAACCCAAATAAATACTGACTAGTGTAGGTATGAAGACCGAGCACATATTGCGTTCTCTGTTGCAGCCTACAAAACCTACAGATAAAACTTTTGAACACTGTATTACCACTCTCAAAAATCATTTGCCCTCAGCCTAATCAGATAGTGTTGAGATATAGATTCTACACAAGATGTCAGAAACCAGATGAATCCATTGCCAAATTTGTGACAGATTTGAAAAGGTTGACTGAAAGGTGTGAGTTTGTAAATCTGAATTTACAGCTCTATGATCATCTAGTGGTAGGCTGCTGGGACCAATCCATTCAATGAAAGATAATAAGTGAAAGTGACTTTTGAAAAAGCAAAAGATGTCACAACCATGGAAATGCAAATAAAGATGTAGAAGACATCTAGAAGGACCAGGGATCAGGACTGGATGAGGCACCGGTAAATAAAATCCAGTAAAAGAGGAACTTGTCAGAGCAGAAGTCAACTCGGAATACAAGGCAACAGCAAGCTAGAATGCGCTGCGGGAAAAATCATAGTCCCATAACATGATGTTTTAGGAATGTGGGGTGTTAGTTAGAGGAAGTTAATTCATCGGCGGATGAATTAAAATTTCTGGAAGGGAAGGGACAACAGATAAATAGTCTTATGTCAAAGCCATATGAAGTAAAACTCATTATTAATGGCTGCCCAACAATAATCAATGTTAATACAGGCAGCCCATGGTCCATTTGTCAGTCAGTGCATTCAGTCAGGTTAGTCAAAATTCAAAATTAAAACCATGTCATATATGCTTGAATTCACATACAGGTTCGGCTGTAAAGATTCTGGGAGAAGCACAATTGTGGGCCACCTTGTCTGTTACTGGGGTGAATAAGACATTGACATTGTTAGCAGTAGAGAAAGGTGCTAGTTTACTGGGCGAAGACTGGATTGAAGGTCTTCAGTTGCCTCTGTCAGTAAAGCACACAAGTTTTAACTCCAGTAATTAAGTGAATAGGCTCTCAATTGAAACAGCAAGTAGATTGCAGAAAATACTTCTAAACCAGGAAGATGTGTTCTAGGCAAAAGTGGGTAAAATAGCTTCACACCAAATAAACTGGATGGCAAAAAGTGATGAAAAGGTCGAGGCCTTGGAAGAAAAGGTCAACCAGAATTTGGTCAATCTCTTGTAACAGGACATCATTGAGCCTGTAACAAGTTCAAAGTATGTCTGTCCACTTGTGGTAGTAAACAAACCTGATGGTAGTGTGCGGTTCTGTGGAAATTACAACATCACAGCAAACAAAGTTTTGCTGACAGACCATTATTCCATCCTCATCGCCAGATTATGTCTTGAACAAAAACAGCCATAGATTCTTCATTTATTAATTCCACGTTTTCACATAAATCAAAACAAACAACAAAAACAGGAAGGACGCCTCTTTTCACAGAAATGCCAAACCTCTGAAAGTTTTACCAGTTATCTTCCATATTCTAACCTTAGAAATACAGCTTGATAGCCGTCTTCCATACTTCGCAAAACAATTTGTACACCTTTCAAAAAATTATCAGAAAATTCATCACAAAATAAAGAAAACCTTCTAGAAAGAAGCACAATATCAATATGAGACACTTCTAAATGGCACACAACCAAAACAGGTTAGACAGACGGATGTTGACTTGTGAACATTAACAAACCAAATGAACAACAAAAATGAATTTCATTTTACAAAAGCAGTCAATACACAAGACGGCATAACTGAACGACAAGAAGTACCACATCATATGATCAGATCAGAAATAACCGTGTAGACAAACTGTTAAACTCTGTTATCAGACTGTGCTAAAAACTATTTCTGTTGACAAATACTTTTGTATAGTAATCTTCCATACTATAAACTTGCTAAAACAGCATCAAACCTCAGAAGGTTTTTACCAGTTATCTTCCATATTTCAAGCCTGCAAATACAACTTGATAGCTGTCTTCCATATTTGGCAAAATGATTTGCATACGTTTCAAAGCAATATCATATAACTGACTACACAACAAAGAAAAGCTTTAAGAAAGAAGTATAATATAAAAAAGAAACTTGAAAATGCTATCATCTACATTGGAATCTGTAGTCCAATGAGGTAAACAAACAAGGTCACATAACTTACTGATGGGAGAATGGACTACTTTAACCATATGACCATTCCAAGGTGATACCCATTTGAACCACATTAAGATTCAAACCCAAGGCCTTGGGTGGCACCAAGTGTGTATTTCATAACACTTTTGGAATACTTGTCAACTAGAAATATATTATCAGTCCTTTGAAGTGAACTGAGACTTACCCTGGCATCTGGAATCTGTGTTCAGCTGAAGCTTTTCTCTGGTCTCTTCTATTGATTGGATTATTTCAGTTTCAGCTTAAGCGCACTGTACAAGTCATATTATGACAGATTTATGTGGAGGTGGCCCAAACTTAATGGTAACAATTCTGTACTGTAAACCGACAGGCATCAGAAAACAGACAAACCGTTAAGGACTAGATTCAAACCCACAACCTCAGGGAGGTGGAAGAAGTGTTGCTAGGTGTTTATCAATAAAATATACATGTATCAATATGTGTTTCATCTAAAGAAACCCATGCTGATTAACACAGAGAAAACACTTGAAGAGTGCAGACCTTTACCAGGAAATGTTTCTGATAATTTGGGAAGATTTGAGAGAAATTTGTTTCCAGAATATGATGCAAATCTTTCCCAAAATGCAATGACTTTGTGTTTTGGTCAGCCATACCATCTAAATAGTTTCTGATGGACATATACATTACTTCTGGAGTTATCACAACACAGGCAGACGAACAGACAAATGCACCAAAAACCATAACATCCTTGTGGAGGTCACACAGATTTTGTGCTATATTTCCAAATCCAAGTGGTAAGTAACACTGAGTCTGGTGATGTCATTTTATACTTAGTGCTTGGAACATAAGTAACTTTAAATGAAGGCACCTTCATAATAACTTCAAAAGCATGTTACGATGTCTGTAAAATTGCAAATTTAATAAGTAAATTAAATTTTTATAAGTTAATACCCTATCCAATGGACAATATGCTAAACCGGTCGGCGCAGACCGGCCCGCCAAACGTCAGAAAAAGACGTCCTGTGTCTCCACCGGCTGGCCGGTCCTCACACTGCACTCGCCAGGTGGCGTGTCGTACTTCCTTCCTGTCTAGACAAGCTGACGTCATAGCATCTTTTTCGTTGTCTAAACCTATTAGACCCCTAGTAAGCTGATAGCGGGGTCGGTGGGAGGGTCTTGCGTGTCCATTGGATAGGGTATTAACTTATAAAAATTTAATTTACTTATTAAATTTGCAATTTTATTGCGTTAATACATCCTATCCAATGGACAATATGCTGAATAACTACCGCTTGGTCGGCGGGTAAGGTACTAGGGACTTATACGAACTCAGAAAATAACTAACAACTTAAAGCCTGGGTCAATCTAGGATTATCAAGACCCTTAAGGCTATGGTCGGTCAACAGAGACCGGTTAACCGGTCCAAACCGACCCGCCTCCCCCCCCCTTTTTTACAGACCTGCTCTGAGGTAGGGGAAGAGAGGGATGAGTTCAGTCCCAAGAAATAAACCTCCCGAAGGAAGCACATTTGAGTTTTTTTTTTTTTTTTTTGATGCTTCTTAACTATATATACACTATATACATATGTACAGATCTCCTCTTTTGCCTGGGTTATTTGTGGATCTGCTGAGCAGCCACTACCGGTCCCAGGTGGTAAAGCTCAGAATCAGCCCATGCCACATCCTTCAAATAGAATTGGGTGAAGGTGTTGTGTGACTTCCAGTGGCATGCTGCTAGTATTTGTTCCAAGGAGACCCCCGACTGGAAGGCCTTTGAAGCAGCGAAGGCCCTGACATCATGGGCTTTAACCTGATGTACCTTGTGGGCCTCCTGGTCTGAGAGCTCATAACATAGGATCACAGTTTGTTTGATCCAAGAGGAGATAGTGGCAGGTGAGATGTCCTTGTCGAAGCCTTTCTTGAAGGAGACAAAAACCAACTCCTTATTCTGCCTGAAGTCTGATGTCCTGTCCAAATAGTAACGCAAGGCTCTAACCGGACAGAGGGACCTGTCAGATTTGAGGGACCTATCCAGAGTGGGGGCCAGGGCTGGGATAACCACTGGGGCCACACTGTCTGGACCCTCTTTAGCCAGCTGATTTTTGGAGAGGAAGCTGGGAGAAGGGTACAGGGATATCTTAGTCCAATCAGACTGGTGTCTGATGTTCTTATGTTGCCACGCATGAATCTCACTTCTGCGTTTGCCTGATCCCAAGGCTAAGAGGAAAACTGTCTTGAAGGTCAAATGCTTCAAGGAGGCCTCCTTAATTGGCTCAAAGGGAGCCTTTGTTAACTGGTGTAAAACCAGAGATAGGTTCCAGGAGGGGATACCTCTTCTGCCCTTGGGTCTGTCTCTGTGGAAGCTATCCAAGAGACGGGTGAGGTTTTCATCTTTGCTGATGTTGAGGGTTGAACTACCCAATTTATCAGCAATGGCAGACCTGTAGCCATCAATGGTGCTGGGTTGCAATTTCCTTTCCTCAAAAAGGTACATGAGGAAATCAGCAACTGACTTTACAGGAGGTGCCCTGAAGTCCACCTGATTTGTGATGCACCACTTCGTAAAAATGGCCCACTTTGCCTCATAGACGGATCTAGTTGATCCTCTTTGAGGAGCTTCAATTCTTGTTGCCACTGACTCAGAGAAACCCTGCTCCTTGATAGCTGTGGCTCTAGGAGCCATGCGTGGAGATTTAGGTTTGTTAGGCTCCTGTGAGGGGTCTGATTGAATGGCTGAGTCAGAAGGTTCGGCAACTGAGGTAGAAGCAATGGTATCTGGCTGGACATCTCCACTAGGTCCCAAAACCATGTCATGTTGGGCCACCCCGGGGCAATGATGATCAACCTCCGGTACGGGGAGTCTTGCAACTTCTCCACCACTTTGCCCAAAATGGCTGTTGGTGGGAAGGCGTAAGCGTCCAGGTCTTCCCATGACAAACTGAGTGCATCCACTGCAGTGGCCTTGGGGTCCGGTACCGGTGATACGAACAGGGGCAGCTTGTTGTTGAACCTCGTAGCAAATAGATCTATTTGAGGCCGATGCCACCTGTCGCACAGGGCTTGGAAGATTTCTGGCAGGAGGGACCATTCGGTTTGGATGGTCTGACCCAATCTGGACAATTTGTCTGCCACTACATTTAGGTGGCCGGGAATGTGTCGTGCTCTCAGAGTCACCTGCTTCCCGGTGCACCAGGTCAAGATTCTCCATAGGAGGGCACAAAGTGGGCCCGACCTCAGGCCCCCTTCCTTGTTGATATAGGCTACTATGGTGGTATTGTCGGTCGCAACTAGCACCATTTTGCCTATGCAAGCCTTTTGGAACTCTTTTAGAGCCAGAAAGACTGCTTTTAACTCCAAGTAATTTATGTGCAATTTGCTTTCCGGTAGGGACCAGGATCCTCTGGCAATATGCTCGTTTAAGTGAGCGCCCCACCCTTCTTTTGATGCGTCTGTAAAGATTTGCAGAGCATGCTGTAGAGGGTGTAGTGGTTGGCCTGTGAGAACGTTGTCTTCTTGCAGCCACCATTGCAAGTGAGGATGCAGAGATCTGGGCAGAGGGATCCGTTTGTGTAGGGATTCCGGTATTCTCCAATTTCTTTTGAGGTGCCACTGAATGGGCCTCATGTGTAGTCGGCCTAGGTGAACTTGTTTCTCTGTCGCGGTTAGCAGGCCTATTAAAGACATCAGTTCCCGTACTGAACAAGCCGGTCGGGAGATGAGTTCTAGTATCTTTTCCTGTAGGCTTTGCCACCTGTCCGGTGTCGGTCGGACCCGACCGGACTGGAGGTCGAATTGGTAACCGACGAAGTTGAAAACTTGCTTGGGGTCCAATTCCGACTTTTCTATGTTCACCAGCCAACCCAACTGTCGGCACAGTTGTACTAGGACCTGTGTATGTTGGAGACAGGCCCGGTGGGATGTGGCCCTCACCAACCAGTCGTCTAGGTATTGGTGGAGCCTTATACCCTTCTGAGTGGCCATAAGTTTCACCTCCTTTGCTATGACAGTGAACTCCATGGGAGCTGTGGATAGGCCGAAGGGGAGAGCTTTGAACTGAAAGGTCTGACCCAGGATGTGAAATCTCAAATATTTCCTTGACTGTTCCTGTATGGGGATGTGGAAATACGCATCCTTGAAGTCTATGGAGGTTACCCACTCGCCTTTTTGGAGAGAGGTTCTGATGGTTTCCGGAGTCTCCATCTTGAATTTCTCTGTTTTGAGAAAGGGATTTAGATTGCTCAAATCTAGTATTGGCCTCCATTTGTTGTTGGGTTTGGGAACCAGGAATAGTCGGTTGAAAAACCCTAGGGATGTTTGTTTGTGGACCCGTTCTATAGCATTTTTTGCCGTAAGCTGATGTAATGCCTCTAACAGTTTGAGGTTTCTGTGAGGATTGCCATAGCAGCTTACAACTGTTGGGGTTCTTGACAAGTTTGGCCTGGTCCGGAAGGGAAGGGTGTACCCCTCCCGCAGGATTTGAATAACTTTCGGACGGGCCCCCAGCTCTGACCACTTTTCCCAAAACATTTGGAGCCTGGCCCCCACAGGAAGATTTGTGGCAACATTGGGAGCATTTGTTACAATATTTGCATGAGACAATGGAATGACACAAGAAACACCTTTCACAGATTTTAATGAACTTAGATCTGGAAAACAAACTGCTGCCCCGGGACTTATTTCTTTCTTTTGCGAATGCCCGGGCGCAGTATGAACAGAATTGACAACAGCTAACTTTACATTTAAAGTGTTCATAGTGTCTTGTGGGCTCCCGGTCAGCAGCAGTGGTCTCAATTGCAAAACACATTGATTGTCATTTATACTGCTGCTGACCCTTGGCAGGACGTGAGGAGTACTGTTGTTTCCCTTTGTTCTTGCGGCGCTGAGTGCGTGACAAGTTCTTCCAGGCCGGTTTGTCCTGTTTTCTGTCCGACCTTTGATCCTGCCTTTCATACGGGTGGTAGCGGCGACCCTTATACACAGAGCCAGGCTTGTGCCTATCAAAGTCAGTAATGTCCTCCTCAGCCTTCTTAACACAAGAGTCTGGGAAGAGAGTCTCCACATGAAGAGGTGAGGTGCGGAAGGCGTTGAGGGTGTCCGCCTTCACACCAGCCTTAAGGTATGCCAGATAAGAATCCCGCCTCAGGAGGGTTGCATTTGCCATGTTGACGAACACAAATTCAGTGAGGTGTTCGACTGCTTTAGCCATGGATTGACACACACTGGCGTTGAAGTCCAGTAAAAATTGAAGCTCGTCAACAGCGGCTGAAGCCTTGGTCGGTGCCTTGCCCTTTGATTCCACTCTTATTGCCTTTAACTGTGCACCCATGTTCTGTTGGACCTTCAGCAAACACCTGTTGAATCCAGCAGCCTGGTTACATATAATAGTGGACTCACGCGCGGATTTTTCCCATTTACGTAAGTTCTCTTGGGAAATAGGCCGCGACATGGGTGGGGCACTTGCTATACCGGCCTGTCTGGCAATCCTCAAGTATCCACTGTTCAGGCGTGAAGAGCCGGTGTGCCACGCAGTAACTACTTGGTCGGATTCCTTCTTTGGGTTTGGGTGGCACCCATACCACTTTGTCTGTGATTTCGGTGGCCGGACGAATTGATCTCTCAAGAGGCCCCCTGCTTCAGAAGCTCGAGTAGGATATCCTTGAGTAAGGGTAAGATTGAGCTTTGAAAGTTTTTTGCAGAGCCATTCATCTGTGGGTAAGGAAACAGAGACTTTTCCTGGAGTGTGCATCTTGGGGCCGGAGAAAGGATTGTCCTCAGATGTTGTAGCCCCAGTGTCAATGTCCGGAATATGAGACCAGTTCATGAAGGATCTAATCCCCTTCATAGTTTCTCGGTAGGATTGCTCCTCCGAGAGGGACTGATCATGATCAGATGCATTTGCCTCCATGTCGTCTGACAATTCCCCTTCCTCCGGAAAGATATCAACAAGAGGATGGTCGGAAGACAGGCTGTCCGATTCCGAATCACTAGAGGGAGAGGCGTCTTTCTTAGATATGTCAAAGGCCGGTGCCGGACGTTTCTGCCTTGCCAGTTCTGGTAGGCCGGAGGATGAGGCTTTTGAAGTGGTAGAAGACCCGTGAGGAACTGGGTCGGTGGCCGGTGAGGCAAGGGCAGTGTCGGCTGGTTGAGGAAGAGTAGTCGGTTGAATGAAGGGTTCTTGCCGGATCAAATCAGCTGGTGGAGCATGTGAAGGGGTGACCTTTACAGTTCCAAACACTGGTTCCTGAGGTCGGTCCAAAGTCTTGGCCATAAGCAGGGCCTCCAGTCTGTTGAACCGGTCCGACCACTTTTTGTCCAAATCTGATAATTTGGAGTCGGTAGAAGGGGCAGTGGACTTCCCCTGTCCGGTAGATGAAGATGAGGATGCAGGCCGGCTGGGTGACTTGACCGACTTGTCCGGCTTAACCGACTTAGAAGATGTAGACTTCTTCTCAGATTTCTTCTCAGATTTCTTCTCAGATTTCCTCCTCTTCTCTTCCGGCCCACTCAAACCAGAGGTACCGGAGGTACCCTGGCCATCCACTACCCCTACTACCGACACAAGTGCCGGGTCCACAAGGGTGGGACTGAGAGTGTCTGAATCTTTGATGGGAGTTGAAGACTTGGCCTCTTTCCGTTCCTTCTTCAGCTTGTAGGAGGGGGTTGAAAGCTGAGTCCTTTGTTCCGGCGTAAGAAGGTCGCAATGATCACACGATTCAGGTGGGGACTTGACACAAGGGTCTGAGCCCTTCTTCTTGTCACGGCACCTGGCACACACAGTGTGGTGGTCAAAGCCAGCCATCATGTGGCCGCACCCCCCCCTACGTTGACTTGGAGAAGACCTGATAAAACAGTACACGTGAGGAAGTGATCCGTAAGGTAAATAAAACCCGCACTTCTAACAACTCACACAGCGTTCCAAGTACTAAAATAACTGTAAAGATGATCTATAGTATGTGAGGAAGTGATACGCAAAGTTCAACAATCCAGCACTTCTTAAGACTCACATAAAATATAATATAAAACAATTTCCAAATATTCGTTCCAGCAGTGCATGCGCCAAACGAAAAAGATGCTATGACGTCAGCTTGTCTAGACAGGAAGGAAGTACGACACGCCACCTGGCGAGTGCAGTGTGAGAACCGGCCAGCCGGTGGAGACACAGGACGTCTTTTTCTGACGTTTGGCGGGCCGGTCTGCGCCGACCGGTTTAGCATATTGTCCATTGGATAGGATGTATTAACGCAATAAAAATATATATTCTATGTGGCAAATGCACTTCTGATGAGGAGGACATTCTATATAACTTTGCAAAATATACGACATCTTCTTTTTTTTTTCTTTTTTTTTTAATTTTCTTTATTTCCAGTTTATTCTCTGATTATATTAATATTTGGCTACATTAAAAGAACACCAGGGTTTGAGTTACGATGATATTATAATGAAATATGCAGTCATTTTGTGGTGCCACTGTTTACACAATGATGACTCGGTGACACATTACCCACCTTGTCTTGTTCTAGTGCCAGCACTTTGTCCTGACTCTGGGAGGCCGTCAGTTTGAAGGTGTCACTGCGCTGTTCTAACATCACCTGACTCTGTTCTATGTACCTGTAAGTATCATCCACAAGTAATGCAAAACTGTGAAACTGCTAAACTACTGACATGCTTTGAACATATAGTTACTGTGGCCATCTAACAGAACATCACTGCTCTCAACCCTAACTACCACCGTATCAAATAAACTGTCTGTTTTATCAAATAAAAGTCTGTTTGACTTTCACTTTTTTCACAATAATTTAAGCAGATCCTAGAATGTGCCATGAATTATTTGGTAAGACACGTCTTCAAATCATCATCATAGTGAGACCAAGAAAGCCTCAAAAGTCCTTTCCATTGATTCCACCATGGATTTTACATTTTCTCTTTATGCATAAACAACTTTCTCTATTTTTCATGTCAAATCTACAGTGTCATGTGACTATAAAGTCGTCAACTTCAATTAAATCTCTTTAAAACAGGATTTTCCATTTAAAAAGAAGTAAATAACACGACCTCACTTATGGCATGTTCCAATAAACTTAATGTTCATTTTATACAATATCTAATATAATAGAAACACATTTTCTTACCCTTTTAGTATCATCTCAAAAGATTTCAACTTTCAAAACTAAACAAGCAGGTATTGTACTTTTAGTTTAAATGTATAGTACTGGTTATATATATGGTAATAAAAACATTCATCATTATTAGCAAGTAAGATGGAAGGCTTTCAGTATTACAAAATTCTACATAGATTTATTGAAAAATGCACTGCAGCATTGGATTCTTAAAGAAGGTGCAGTCCACAGACCAGACCTATAACATCTAATGCTACATGCCATAACTTGCCACAACTTGATAACAAAATCCTTCTTTGTGCTTGCTTTATTTATAACAAGCCCACTGCCACAGTATTTGTCTCCCACCTGGTATTTAGCAGAAATGAGGATAGTCTGACCACAAAAAATGGTTCAAAGTGCAAGGGCAATAATAAGATAAACTGCCTCTTCAATACAATTACCCAATTGAACCTTGAAGCAGGGGTCAAAGATCAATATGACATTAGCAAAACATTGGCAGGACATGATTTCACTCAGGTTGTTATCATATTTGAAATTTTACAACTAACTAGAACTGCATTAATTTGATACAGTCCATTCCCTGATGGGACAATGTATAATCTAACATATAGAAAATTTAACCATTCATAAAAGATACATTTTCGACTTCCGCCAAAATTCAAGATGGTGGCCAGACCGGGAAAAAGTAAAAATTTCTCAGACACTATATCCAGGATCTCTGGTGTCTGAAGGGTCCAAATGGTGCCAAATTGCTCTATAACTGTTTTCAAAATAATCAATATTTTCAATTTCCTCCAAAATTAAAGATGGCAGCCAGAATTCGAAATGATAAAAAATCTTCAGAGCCATTATATGCAGGGTTTATACAACCCAAAGGGTCCAAAATTTTCTCAAAATCTCTAACAGTTTTCGAAAATAACTGACATTTTCAATTTTCGGCAAAATTCAAGATGGTGGCCTGAAATTGAAAAATTAAAATTTATCGGAGCCATTATATGTATAAACAGCCAAAGATTCCAAAATTTGCTGGATAATGCTCTATCTCTAATAGATAATTGACATTTATGATTTTCAGAAAAATTCAAGAGAGATACCAGAATTCAGAAAATTAGAAATTTTTCAGAGACATTAGAGACAAGATCTACTGTAATAAGTACCCAAAGGTCCACATTTTGAATGAAATTGCTCTATCTGTAACAGTTTTTGAGAACATCAAAATTTTCAAAATCCAAGATGGCACCCAAAAGGTCCAAAATTTGCTCGAAATCTCTAACAGTTTTCGAGATAATTAATATTTTCAATTTCAGGCAAATTCACAATGACAGCCGGAATTTAGAAAATTAAAAACTTTAAGAGTCATTATATGAAGGTTTATTGTATCCAGAGGGTCCAAAATTTGCTCGAAATTGCTCTATCTCTAAGAGTTTTCGAGATAATTGACATTTTGCATTTCTGGCAAAATTCAAGACGGTGGTGGAAATTTGGAAAATAAAATTTTTCAGAGGCATTATTGACAGGGTCTATAACACCCAAAGATTCGCAAATGTAAGATGGCAGCAGGAATTCGGAAAATTAAAAAATTTTTCAGAGCCATTATATTCAGGGTCTATAGTACCCAAAGGGTCTAAAATTTGTTCAAAATCACTCTATCTTTAATGATATTTGAGATAATCAAAATTTTCAATTTCCAGCAAAATTTAACATGGGGGCCGAAATTTGGAAAATTTAATTTTTTTCAGAGGCATTATAGACAGGGTCTCTTATAATACTAAAAAGGTCAAAAATTGGGCAAAATCGCTCATCTCTAATGGTTTTCAAGAAAATCGATGCTATCAATTTCTGGCAAATTTCAAGAGGTTGACCAGAATTAGGAAAATTAAAATTTTTTGCAGGCATTAAATGCAGGGTCTATAGTACTCAAAAGGTCCAAAATTTGCCCAAAATCACAACGAGCTACTGGTCTGCAATTTTACAATGTCATAGTTGACCCAAAAGTAGTTGAATAACATATTTCAACAAAATACTCTAAATGCAATAGTTTTCAAGTTACAAGTGATTTACTCAACAGTGAGAACCTAAAAGTAACTATTGATCAGCTGTGTAATGGGCTACAGGTCTGAAATTACTATTGTGTGTTTTATGGCTCACCCAAAAGTAGGTGAACAACATAAAGGAAAAGAATTGGCTAAGTGCAGTACTTTTGAAGACATTAGACATTTACTCTTTCAATAAGTTAGCTAAAATTAAGAAACACCTGTTGACACTTACATAGTACAGTAGAGCTCCAAAGTACATCTTGTAGGTAAGGAGAAAGTAGCTGAACAACATATTCCAACAAAATACTCTAAACGCATCAGTTTTAAAGTTTGAAGCCATTTACTCAAATTAGATAAAAGTAGTATTACTCACTTAGCTTTAGGCCAAAGTCCACAAAAAATAAAATATCTGAAGGGCATAAGAATCCATTAGGACAAGTAATTTACAAAAAAAAATAGCATCAGAGATGCCCTAACCCCACAGCCCAAGGAAATGGTTTGAACACCATGAGATATGGAAGAAGTGAAACAGTACAAACATCAGGACACTTTCAGAGAAAATTTCTGTTGATTAAAATATGTATTGACACAAGTGTAAATAATTAATCAGCTTTTATCTTCAGAAATAAAAACTAGACATTGCGTCTCGACGCGGTGTATCCGTGGACGGGACATGGTTGAAGCGTGAGCACCAGGTCACGATTCTCCATAGTAGGGCACAAAAAGGGCCCGACTTACTCCCCCCCCCTCCTTAAATAGGCAACCACCATGGTGTTGTCTGTAGCTATGGTAGCAATAAGGTTCAAACAGAGGTCTTGGAACTCCTTTAGGGCCAAAAGATCGCCTTGGTTCCAGATACTTTATGTGTAACTTGCTTCTGAAAGGGACCAGGTTCCCCCCTGACAGTAGGCTGGCTGACTGGTCTGGTAGGTTTAGACAAGTCATCTCACCGAGACCAATGACTGGTATAAGTATTTCTCTGTAACCAATTTCCTCAGGCACTAACTGGTTTGTCTGAGACGGCCACTTGAACCCTAAAAAGGCTTCTGCTGGTCTGTTAGCCACAGTACCAGGGCCTAACCGGCTATAGGTGAAGCAATCCTCTGTAACGGGTTCCTGGTGGCTCCACAGTTCTGCGAAAACTCATGGGAGCTGGTAGAACTGGCCGAATTAGACTACATCTCAGCAGCGGTAGGCTTATATGCAACAACTGCCTTCTTCCTGTCCATAACTGTGGAATCAGCATATTTTCTCTGTAACCAACAATCCTCTGTAACCAATAAGCCTAGATCCTGGTATCCCATCATGTACTCAACCTCCAAAGCCACTTTCAATAGTTTCCATGCAATATAGTCAGCATTAAGTATGAAAATATCTCCAAAAAGGCCAAAAAATGGCCTCGGTCAGGTACTTTGGCGGTCTGTGGATGACCTTCAATGAAGAGCTTCAAGGTCAAATTTCTGCATGCTTACGGAGGACATATATAGGTATTATATATACCAGCCATAGGATGATCTAACTTTCTATATATGAGAACTGGGCCAAATTGTGAAGAATAGCCAAAATCTGACCTTTAAGAGACCACCAGTGACCTTGAAATTGAAGGTCAAGGTCACAAAACAATAGCGTTCGTGGCATTGCCCATATATACCCACATACAATATTTGAAAGGTCTAACTAAAATAGTTTTTGAGTTATCGTGTCCAAAAAGAAATCTCTGCGGCAGCGGCATGACCATACTGAATCCTAAGTATCCCCAACTTTTGTCCGGGGATACAATTAACTCTTTATAATGCTTTTTAAGTGGGAAAATACCCCAAATACCTTCAAATCAGTGTCCCACCTTGTATTTTAAAATGTTAATACGGAAATATCCAAAAAACAATAAATTTATGTACATCATCACTTTGTATACCTTATATGGTACATATGCATCTCCAGAAATGTACAGTTGTTGCTGATGAGAAGCAACTGTTAACAGACAATCTGTGTTCTGTGTAATAAGTTGACTAGTTACAACACCAAGCAGTGCAATGTAGATATGTTAGTTACGTTGGATGCAAAGACAGTTTGAATCTTCAATAGTACATTTAGCATGCATACACAATTCACCAAAAATAGAAGGATATCACATGGTCTGTCATTCATGCTTTATGCAGAGTATATTGAAACCTGAGGTATCAAGTCAAGTGGTATCACTGCAGGTTGGTGTTGGGACTTGTCTCCAATTTTCATGTTCGATTATTTGTCCATTTTTCCGACCGATGATCATCCCCTAATCGATTATTTTACTTCATTGTTGTTTATTATTTAAGAAACACTTTCTGGGATAAAGTGCAGGTCAATGCGGTAAGAATAACGGTGTTTCGACATTTAGAATCTACCGAAAGCACCCACTTCATGTAAATATGGCGGTATATATAAACAGACTCGTAATTCACGACAAAACTGTCAGTTTATTACGTAGAAATACTTAAAATATGTTAAAAACACATAGAAGTTGAGATAAATTATGAAGGGTAAGGTTTAAGCTGAAAATTCTATTATTAGAAAACGACAACGACTGACCGTCTTTTCACACTATCACAGATGATTAATTGACCACATGTCTAATCATCAACTAACTACTGCAGGTGGTGGAATGATTCGACGAGAGGTCAATTAATTGACGATGATAGTGGTAAACTCCATTATTGGTCACTGACAATGGTAATTAATCAACACCATTAGATAAACGATGCTTTTCTATAAACGATACAAATCTCCTGTCATTTTTCATCAGAAAAAATCAAGCGGCAGTTCAAGCAGCATTTCATTTTACAGGTTTGAATGATCATACAAATCAACTGTTTGAATCTTCTTTGCAAAAGTGACACAAACTGCTATTAATACACATGAAAACTACAAAGTGGTGAAGTGCAAGTCTCTGACCCAATCTGGTCTCATCTTAAGGATTGTATTTTGTTGTAGTAGAAACAAAAAACCCTACAATTCCAATTCCAATTCAACTTTTATAGAGCTTAATCTCTGCCACAGTGACAAACTCTAAGGCGCAACATCATAGGTATTGTCGCAAAAATCATCGTCCTTATCCATAGCAATGGTCGACATCACGGAGAACGCCATATGAGGTGGAAAATACTAAGTAGGATAAGCTTGGCAGAATAGGTATGCCTTAAGTTTTTTCTGAAGGAAGCAATGGAAGTGGCAGATCGTACATCATCAGGGAGTTCATTCCATATTTCGGGAGCATCATATGCAAAGCTTAAACTAAACTGCTTTGTGGATGTGTAAATTGATGGTTGGTATTGAGGAACATGTAGAATTATACCATCAGATTGACTCAACCGGGTATTATAGGCACATCGTCTAACTTTGAGGAATGGGCTGAAATATTTAGGACAGTTAGTATGTAGGTATTTGTATACCAACAAGGCAGTCTTGAAGATGCAACGGTGCCTTATGGGTAGCCAATGAAGGGCTTTTCTTTTCTGGAGTGGTATGAGAAAGACATGTGGCTCTACAAACAGTTCTGGCCAGACTGTTTTGAATGCATTGTAGTGAATAATTAAGATGTGATTTATTCAAAACATCAATATTTGTACCTTTACTGTGGCTGATATTTCATAAAACTGATTTATACTGTACATGTAAGCTGTAAAGTAACTTCATACAGGGTAAAAATAAAGTTTACAAACTTTTTTCTATTTTAAATTATGGTTCCAGTTCAGATTATTAATAGTTAGAAAAAGTTCTAACTAATAACAGTGATACTATGGTCTTACTAATTTAACATGGTAATGCATGTGTCCAGTGAATACTTGGTCCAGTGGAAATTGAGTATAAAAATACTGTAGAACTTTTGAAATGCAAGAATATGCATAAGTACAAAAAGATAAAGAAGATCTGCCGAATTACCTTTCATTTACATTTGTTCTGCAAATAATGAGTATTTTAGAGGAAAACATAAATTTTATTTAATAAATATTAATGAAAATATTAAAACAACCTTATGGTTACTTCGTTTACTTGGCAAATATATCCAGTTTGTACAACTATAAACCTAAAAAGGTTTAAATTGCAAAAAAAATTTGTTTTATCTCTATTTGATGATTTGTCACAAAAGACAAGAACTGGATATAGTCTTTGAAAAACAGTTCAAAATACATTTTATGGTCCACTTTCATTCAAGACTTTAACAAAATGTTGTTAAAGGTTAAAAAAGGCTGGCTGTGTAATAAAATACTGTGTTGTTTTAAGCTTACTTGGGTCTGTTGTGTTATAACATAGGACATAAATTTAGCTTAAAAGTTTGCTGAAATAATTAGATTTCATTTCGGCACATAACACAACATACATTTATGTATACAAGTAATGTAATTTTTAATACTATAATTGATAGTAGCCACTTATATACCTGTATGTTTCTAGCATTATTGCTAGTTATATTAGCCAAAAGCTGAACAATTTCAACACCTAGAATTAAGACTACTATTGGAATCAACTCACCCCTCTTTGTAACTTCATTATCTTCAAAATTAATAATACTGAGAACAATCTGCTGAAGACAGGATATATGAATGGTACAACTCATGTAGAATGAATCTGAAAATTTTAATCACTTAAATGTAGCTTTTATAAGCTACAAGCTTACCATGTGGAACTGAATGCTTTCTCGGGAGGCCACAGGCATCCGGCCAATGTCCAAGAAAAATAGACGTTTAGTATTGACCAGATCCCCATGCTGAGAGTGTACCATAACAGTGTAATCTCACGTCTAACCCTTTTTCTCACATTGTAAATTTAGTTCATACCCCCTCAGCTGGAATACAGTGGGGAGGCAGGGTCGGACTCTCTTCAGTTCCGCATGTTAAGCTTGTAGCTTATAAAAGCTACATTTAAGTAATTAAAATTTTCAATTTTATTGTGCTACAATAGCTAACCATGTAAAACTGAATGCTGAATCCAACCGCACGGTGGAGGGATTACAGCTGAGACTGGAAAAGTAGTGAATTTTTCTTGGATTTGAATTAATAAATAAATAAAATGAAAATCTGAAAAAAACAGCCGGAGTCCCACTTACAGAGTCCAAATTCTGAAATTGGACCAGTAAGAAGCCAAAAACAAGAAGATTAACTTGACCTACGCATTGGAGACCGATGCATATTTGTATCCACCGAAAAGACAACTCACCAAAGCCAGTGAACCACTGTTTGACCTTGAAGGAGGGGCCCAAGGTCAAATCTAACATCAGAAAATTCCTAGCCCAAGATTTCGTATGAGTTGGTTTCGTACTGTAAACTTCTAGGATCAATAATAAGCGAGTTATAAGCACTTTTAACTTTGGCTATCCTCATTTGACCTTGAAGAAGGGGCCCAAGGTCAAATCCGACCACGCCAGAAGATTCCCAGCCCATGATTTTCTATATGTTGGTTTACCATCCCAAACCTCTAGGACCAATAATAAGCGAGTTATAAGTACTTTTAACTTTGGCTGTCCTCATTTGACCTTAAAGAAGGGGCCCAAGGTCAAATCCGACCACACCAGAAGATTCCCAGCACATGATTTCCCATATGTTGGTTTACCATCCCAAACCTCTAGGACCAATAATAAGCGAGTTATAAGCACTTTTAACTTTGGCTATCCTCGTTTGACCTTGAAGGAGGGGCCCAAGGTCAATTCCGTCCACACCAGAAGATTCCCAGCCAATGATTTCCTATATGCTGGTTTACCATCCCAAACCTGTAGGACCAATAATAAGTGAGTTATAAGCACTTTTAAGTTTGGCTATCCTTGTTTGACCTTGAACGAGGGGTCTAAGGTCAAATCCGACCACACCAAAAGATTCCCAGCCCATGATTTCCTATATGTTGGTTTACCATCCCAAACCTTGATGAGCAATAATAAGCGAGTTATAAGCAATTTTCACTTTGGCTATCCTCTTTTGACCTTGAACAAGGGGCCCAAAGTCAAATCTGACCACACAAATAGATTCCCAGCCCATGAGTTTCTATAGGTTGGTTTACCATCCCAAACCTCTAGGAGCACTAATAAGCGAGTTATAAGCATTTTTAACTTTGGCTATCCTCGTTTGACCTTGAAGGAGGGGCCCAAGGTCAATTCCGTCCACACCAGAAGATTCCCAGCCAATGATTTCCTATATGCTGGTTTACCATCTCAAACCTGTAGGACCAATAATAAGTGAGTTATAAGCACTTTAAAGTTTGGCTATCCTTGTTTGACCTTGAACGAGGGGTCTAAGGTCAAATCCGACCACACCAAAAGATTCCCAGCCCATGATTTCCTATATGTTGGTTTACCATCCCAAACCTCTAGGAGCAATAATAAGCGAGTTATAAGCAATTTTCACTTTGGCTATCCTCTTTTGACCTTGAACGAGGGGCCCAAAGTCAAATCTGACCACACAAAAAGATTCCCAGCCCATGAGTTTCTATAGGTTGGTTTAGCATCCCAAACCTCTAGGAGCAATAATAAGCGAGTTATAAGCACTTTTAACTTTGGCTATCCTCGTTTGACCTTGAAGGAGGGGCCCAAGGTCAATTCCGTCCACACCAGAAGATTCCCAGCCAATGATTTCCTATATGCTGGTTTACCATCCCAAACCTGTAGGACCAATAATAAGTGAGTTATAAGCACTTTTAAGTTTGGCTATCCTTGTTTGACCTTGAACGAGGGGTCTAAGGTCAAATCCGACCACACCAAAAGATTCCCAGCCCATGATTTCCTATATGTTGGTTTACCATCCCAAACCTCTAGCAGCAATAATAAGCGAGTTATAAGCAATTTTCACTTTGGCTATCCTCTTTTGACCTTGAACGAGGGGCCCAAAGTCAAATCTGACCACACAAAAAGATTCCCAGCCCATGAGTGTCTATAGGTTGGTTTACCATCCCAAACCTCTAGGAGCAATAATAAGCGAGTTATAAGCACTTTTAACTTTGGCTATCCTCGTTTGACCTTGAAGGAGGGGCCCAAGGTCGAATCCGACCACACCAGAAAATTCTCAGCCCATGATTTCCTATATGCTGGTTTACCATCCCACACCTCTAGGACCAATAATAAGTGAGTTATAAGCAGTTTTAACTTTGGCTATCCTCGTTTGACCTTGAAGGAGGGGCCCAAGGTCAAATCCGACCACACCAGAAGACTCCCAGCCCATGATTTCCTATATGTTGGTTTACCATCCCAAACCTCTAGGATCAATAATAAGTGAGTTATAAGCAGTTTTAAGTTTTGCTGTCCTCATTTGACCTTGAAGGAGGGGCCCAAGGTCAAATCCGAACACACCAGAAGATTCCCAGCCCAATGATTTCCTATATGTTGGTTTACCATCCCAAACCTCTAGGATCAATAATAAGCGAGTTATAAGCACTTTTAAGTTTGGCTATCCTCGTTTGACCTTGAAGGAGGGGTCCAAGGTCAATTCTGCAGCACATGATTTCCTATAGGTTGGTTTGACATTGCAAACCTCTAGGACCAATAATAAGGGAGATATAGGCACTTTTAAAGTCCGCTATTTGGGTTACTTCGGCACTCCGTGGATAACCTTGAATTAAGAGCTTCAAGGTCAAATGTGTGCAAGGTTGTAGAGGACATGTATATCTGTTATACATATCACCTATGAAGAGATTCAACCTTCTACCTATGAGAAACAGCCAGTAGAAAAATGTCGATTCTTTTCAAAGAAATGCCCGTGGCGGCCATCTTGTTTTTCAGAATGAGGCTATTTTCCTTCCCAGAGAAGCTTACCCCCAATGAAGATATCCTGCAAATTTGGTGAACCTAGCTGCTGTCGTTTTCCTCTTAGAGCGTTAACGCCGAAAATCTCTCTACGCGCGGCGGCGGCGTAGCAAACGCTAAACCAAAGTATCCACCGGATGCTTCTGGTGGATACAATAAATGACAGTACGGATACTGTCAGGATATTTTGATTAAAGGGTTAAATGCAGTCGTGATCACTTATGCGAGTATAGCCCCCAAGGGCATCACTGTAATGAATACCAGCCCTAAGCTTGAATCTCATAAACTTGCCACCCTTATGCGATGATGGTACACTAAAAGACTTAATACATTATACAGTTAAATAATAGATAATACACCTTACCATAACATCCTGAGGAGGTAACAAATACCTAAACCCTGGAATTAGACTCCTGAAGACTTGGCTGCAGCAGATGTGCTAGATAAAAATTTGTAAATGTGTTGTGAGCTTTCCAGTGTCACGCTTGCATGATTTTGTCCACCGATACCCCACTGTAAAAGGCCTCAGAGGCCGCGAAGGCCCTAATATCATGCGCTTTGACTTGGACCTGGTCCAAGGCTTGTTGATCTATTTGTTTGTAACAAAGTAGGATAGTTTGTTTTAGCCAAGAAGAGTGTGTAGCGGGTCTGATGTCTGAGGTATGTCCTTTCTTAAAGGAGATAAAAAGATCTTTGGTTCTGAGGTATGTCCTTTCTTAAAGGAGATAAAAAGGTCTTTGGTTCGATCCAAATAATGCCTCAGGGCCCGCACCGGAAACAAGGTCCTGTCTTCTTTGAATTATCTATCTACAATGGTAGTTAGAGCAAGGATAGTCATCAGAGACACACTTGGAGAACTTTCTCTTGCTAGTTGGTTTTTTGGCTATGAAATCTGAAGAGGGGAACAAAGCAACCTTTTCCCATTGGCCTAGATTCGACACTTTGCAACCCAGGCATGAATTTCGCTGCGGCGCTTGCCAGAGGCCAAAGCTTGCAAGAAAGCAGTTTTGAGGGTAAGATGTTTGTGTCTTTCATAGGCTCAAAGGGTGCTTTCGTGAGCTCATTGAGTACAACAGAAAGGCTCCACTTAGGAAGATTTCTGGAACTTTTGGGACGATCCCTGTGAAAACTGGAGAGTAACCTGTTAAGGTCTGAACTTTGGGAGATATGGAGCCTTGTTGGGCCCAAGGTGTCAACAATGGCCATCCTGTAACCATCAATGGTCGAAGGGCGCCTGTTTAGATCTTGGTTCAGGTTCATAAAGAAGTCTGAGACTTGTTTCACACAGGGAGTGGAGAAATCCACCGAGTTTTGTCTGCACCATTTCTCAAACAGGGTCCACTTTGACTTGTAGATGATCCTTGTTGATGACCTCTCAGGGGCAGCAATTCTCTCTGCCATCTCCACAGAGAAGCCTTGTTTTTGGAGCTGTCCACTCCTAGACACCAGGCGTGGAGGTTGAGATCCTGTGGATTGCAGTGAAACACATAGTTGTGGGACTGTTTGAGAAGAGTTGTTGACACCGGTAGCTGAAGTGGGATCTCTGTTGAGAGCTGCACTAGGTCCCAAAACCAAGGCATCCCTGGCCAGCCTGGGGCTATTACAATGATCAGACAACTGGATTGCCTGAATTTTAGGATCACACTGTGAAGGAGAGCCTTGGGAGGGTAAGCATAAGCAGTGAGACCCGACCAGTTTATGTTCAGAGCATCTATGTCCCAAGCATTTTGGTCTGGAACTGGACATACGTACAGTGGAACTTTGTGGTTCAGACGAGTGGCAAATAGATCTACATGAGGAGGGAACCACTTGTGACGGATATGTTTGAACACCTGTGGATGCAGTGACCATTCTGTTGAGCATCTATGTCCCACGCATTTTGGTCTGGAACTGGACATACATACAGTGGAACTTTGTGGTTCAGACGAGTGGCAAATAGATCTACATGATCTACATGGTCGGTCCAGGTCGAGTTGGAGAAATCCACCGACAGAGTTGGAGAAATCCACCAAAATTACCTTCACATCCCCATACACCCAAACTCAGGAAATACCTAATACCGACAGAGTTGGAGAAATCCACCGAAATTACCTTCACATCCCCATCCACCCAAACTCAGGAAATACCTAAGGTCTTGCCATAGGTCACAGGTGTTCCAGTTCACTTCCCTCCCTTTCGGACTAGCCACAGCCCCCCAGGTAGGGCCTTGAGGCTTGTAAGGAGTCATTGGGGGAAGGGGATTCCATGCCCTCGTCCCCTGGAGTGGTGTCAAATTGTTATTCGATTTCCCCCTACCTGGGGAAAATGATGGATACTGCTTGGAATGGAATGACCCCCATTGGAGTGTTTTCCTGTAGGAGTTTCCCCTGAATTCCCCATACCCCTTCTGACTACTTATATGCACCATGAAATTGAGTTTAACCTGTCTGGTAGTAGCCTTGCTACTGTCTTAACAGAAAACCATGACCAGGTTGATTCAGAAAAACCTAGTGAAGAGCAGCCTGAAGCTCAAACTCGTTACTACTAAAAGGGAGATAGAGATTTGAAAACTTGAAGTTGTCTTCAACAATGTTGTCCCAATAGTATTACCTAAGATGAGACAAGGAGGCTTAATAGTAGCCACCGAATCCTCTAAATTAAACTAGCATATTTATGTGAGGAAAAGCTGAAGGGCCTTTGGGCCTAAACTCATGTTGGTCTGCTACATCATACAAAGTTCAGACTGGAAGAGGACCTAGCATATTGTCCCTGGGGACAGGGTGGTTCAAAAAACCTAACCTAAGTTCCTCGGTATGTACTGAGGGAAACCAGACAAGTGTACTTCCCTAAAAATATAGGGACTAGTTGACAAAACCTGTTCAGAAGAAACCCTTGGCTTTGGGGAATTGACTTGCATAAAAAACATGGATTCCTCAAATGTGTCTGAACTTAAAATTATCCAACAGTCTTCAGATGCATTACCAAAAGACTGGACAGGCCCCTGTACTATACCTCCGAGGATTGGGACCAGAGACCTCAGGTTAGGGGCCCAAGGGCCGAGACCATAGGATAGGGTCCGAGACCTCTGGGTAGGGATCTGAGAGGGCCGAGGCCTCTGGTTAGGGGACCGAGACCTCTGGTTAGGGGACCGAGACCTCTGGTTAGGGGACCGAGGCCTCTGGTTAGGAGACCGAGACCTCTGGTTAGGGGCCCGAGGGCCTCGGGAGGTCTGATAGTGGAAGCAAGTCAGGTTATTGTTAATACAAGGCTTCAGATCTGAGCTGGATCTAGATCTAGTCCCAAGGGACTACAAATCATAAAAGAAGCCTGAAAACCCCCCATGAGTTTGAAGTTGGATACATAATTTCCATGTAAGCTTTCTAGATAATTTAAACTAGAGGATCGCTCGCAAAAAAAAAAGATAATGTTTTTGCATAGCAAAAACAAAGCGTCCCGAAAAGGATATAAAGGTGAGTGCTAAAGTATTAAGAAAATGCTTCGTTTCTAGCCTTATACTGTTGTGGCAACCAAAGTCAGCGCAGTCTGCTCTATCTAGCACGGTTTTCAAGATATAAGCATTTTTGTGTTTTGCAAAAAATAAAAAAATTAAAAATGTCCGCTATATTTTGGTGAGACAAAAATATTTTGAAAATTGCCATGGCTACTCTGCAGAGATACCCAGCAGGTCCAAAATTTTGTTGAGTTCACTCCATATAGCACGGTTTTCGAGATATAAGCATTTTTGTGTTTTGCAAAAACTTTGAAAATTCAAAATGGCCACCATTTTTGGGGAGACAAAAATTTTTGTCAAGACCACTGCCGTGGTGTGTATCTCCCGCCGAGCATTAAAGCAGAAGAAATAGCTTTTCCGAGATATTCACAATTTTTCATTTTCGTGTGTGGAAGGTCTTCCAAAAGTAGGTGAATGAGTTATTTGAGAAAAATTGGCTATCTGCAATACTATTAAGAGATAATTCACATTTACTCATTTTGAGTAGGTGAATAATTATCTATGGGTCTGAAACTTCACCAAGTGAAAGCTCTCCCAAAAGTAGGTGAATGCATTATTTGAGAAAAATTGGCTATCTGCAATACTTTTGGAGATAATTCGCATTTACTCATTTTGAGTAGGTGAGTAATTAGCTATGGGTCTGAAACTTCACCATGTGAAAGCTCTCCCACAAGTAGATGAATGAGTATTTGATAAAAATTGGGTATCCGCAATACTTTTACAGATAATTAGCATTTACTCATTTTGAGTAGGTGAATAATTAGCTATGGGTCTGAAACTTCACCAAGTGAAAGCTCTGCCAAAAGTAGGTGAATGAGTTATTTGAGAAAAATTGGCTATCTGCAATACTTTTAGAGATAATTCGCATTTACTCATTTTGAGTAGGTGAGTAATTAGCTATGGGTCTGAAACTTCACCAAGTGAAAGCTCTCCCAAAAGTAGGTGAATGAGTTATTTGAGAAAAATTGGCTATCTGCAATACTTTTAGAGATAATTCGCATTTACTCATTTTGAGTAGACGAGTAATTAGCTATGGGTCTCAAACTTCACCAAGTGAAAGCTCTCCCAAAAATAGGTGAATGAGTTATTTGAGAAAAATTGGCTATCTGCAATACTTTTACAGATAATTCGCATTTACTCATTTTGAGTAGGTGAGTAATTAGCTATGGGTCTGAAACTTCACCAAGTGAAAGCTCTCCCATAAGTAGGTGAATGAGTTATTTGAGAAAAATTGGCTATCTGCAATACTTTTAGAGATAATTCACATTTACTCATTTTGAGTAGGTGAGTAATTAGCTATGGGTCTGAAACTTCACCAAGTGAAAGCTCTCCCAAAAGTAGGTGAATGAGTTACTTGAGAAAAATTGGCTATCTGCAATACTTTTAGAGATAATTCGCATTTACTCATTTTGAGTAGGTGAGTAATTAGCTATGGGTCTGAAACTTCACCAAGTGAAAGCTCTCCCAAAAGTAGGTGAATGAGTTATTTGAGAAAAATTGGCTATCTGCAATACTTTTAGAGATAATTCGCATTTACTCATTTTCAGTAGGTGAGTAATTAGCTATGGGTCTGAAACTTCACCAAGTGAAAGCTCTGCCAAAAGTAGGTGAATGAGTTATTTGAGAAAAATTGGTTATCTGCAATACTTTTACAGATAATTCGCATTTACTCATTTTGAGTAGGTGAGTAATTAGCTATGGGTCTGAAACTTCACAGAGTGAAAGCTCTCCCAAAAGTAGGTGAATGAGTTATTTGATAAAAATTGGCTATCTGCAATACTTTTAGAGATAATTCGCATTTACTCATTTTGAGTAGGTGAGTAATTCGCTATGGGTCTGAAACTTCACCAAGTGAAAGCTCTCCCAAAAGTAGGTGAATGATTAATTTGACAAAAATTGGCTATCTGCAATACTTTTAGAGATAATTCACATTTACTCATTTTGAGTAGGTGAGTAATTAGCTATGGGTCTGAAACTTCACCAAGTGAAAGCTCTCCCAAAAGTAGGTGAATGAGTTATTTGAGAAAAATTGGCTATCTGCAATACTTTTAGAGATAATTCGCATTTACTCATTTTGAGTAGGTGAGTAATTAGCTATGGGTCTGAAACTTCACCAAGTGAAAGCTCTCCCAAAAGTAGGTGAATGAGTTATTTGACAAAAATTGGCTATCTGCAATACTTTTAGAGATAATTCGCATTTACTCATTTTGAGTAGGTGAGTAATTAGCTATGGGTCTGAAAGTTCACCATGTGAAAGCTCTCCCACAAGTAGATGAATGAGTTATTTGATAAAAATTGGGTATCCGCAATACTTTTACAGATAATTAGCATTTACTCATTTTGAGTAGGTAAATAATTAGCTATGGGTCTGAAACTTCACCATGTGAAAGCTCTCCCAAAAGTAGGTGAATGAGTTATTTGAGAAAAATTGGCTATCTGCAATACTTTTAGAGATAATTCGCATTTACTCATTTTGAGTTGGTGAGTAATTAGCTATGGGTCTGAAACTTCACCATGTGAAAGCTCTTCCAAAAGTAGGCGAATGAGTTATTTGAGAAAAAATGGCCATCCGCAATACTTTTAGAGGTAATTCGCATTTACTCTTTTTGAGTAGGTGAGCAATTAGCTATGGGTCTGAAACTTCACCAAGTGAAAGCTCTTTGGGATAGCTGCTCTGCAGAGATACCCTGAAGATCAAAAATTTTGTCGAAATCGCTCTATGTAGCACGGTTTTCGAAATATTAGCATTTTTGTGTTTTGCAATTTTTGCGAAAAAAATCGAAAATTCAAAATGGCCGCCATTTTTGGCAAGACAAAATTTTTTTGAAAATTGGCATGGGTACTCTGCAGAGATGCCCTGTGGGTCAAAAATTTCGTCGAAATCGCTCTATCTAGCACGGTTTTCGAGATATAAGCATTTTTGTGTTTTGCAATTTTGCGAAAAATTCGAAAATTCAAAATGGCCGCCATTTTTGGCGAGACAAAAATTTTTTGAAAATTGGGAAAAGTACTCCGCAGAGATATCCTGCAGGTCAAAAATTTTGTCGAAATTGCTCTATCTAGCACGGTTTTTGAGATATAAGCATTTTTGTGTTTTGCAATTTTTGCGAAAATTTCGAAAATTCAAAATGGCCGCCATTTTGGGCGAGACAAAAATTTTTTGAAAATTGGGAAAACTACTCCGCAGAGATACCCTGCGGGTCAAAAATTTCGTCGAAATCGCTCTATCTAGCACGGTTTTCGAGATATAAGCATTTTTGTGTTTTCCTTATTTGGAAAATTCGTAATGATTAATTAATCATTAATTACTCGGCCATTTCTTGACCAATCAATGCCAAAATCTAATGATTTCCAGATTTTAATAGAATGAATGTATTTCCCAAGTTTCAGGTGAATTGATAAAATTCCTTTCAAGTTATCATCCGGACAAGCTTCCCCATCGAAAAAAAGACATTTTTGGTCATGTGACCTCTCTGATTGGTTGAAATGTCACTGCAGCATATTCAAAAAAATTCCCCAAGGCTACTGCCTAAACCTGCCAAATTTGAAAAGAATCCACCTAACGGTTACAGAGTTATAAGGAAAACAAAATGCGGAGCCGGCGGAGCCTGAAGCTCTCCCATACACAAACAAGCGTCCCTTGCGGGACGCTTAATTCTTTGAAAGAACTACACAACTGAAGTATTTTAATCAAGAGTGACACATGGTCATCTCCCCCACCTGCCTCACTGCAGGTAGGTCTAGTTGTGAGAAAGGAAAGCATTAATTACACGGAAAAATTTATTAAATAACATAGAATCTAAAATGCAAAATATTATATTTTGTAAAATTGGATGACTTAAAATATTGCCAAACCAAGGTCTCCCCAGTTTGCAAGCACCTGTTGTCAAGACGACTTGAGCAAGAACTCGATTTTCTGCTTTATTTTTGAGTATAAACTCATTAAATGGTCAGAGAAGTTGGAAGTAAGGGGTAAAATATTTGTTTTATTTTATTTAGGTAGGTAAAAGTTCTGTATAAAAACCTACATACACGCGTCTCTCAGCACATGTTGTCTAGACGTGACGTCACCACAGGGGTTTCCCCAAGGATTCCCCAAGTTAGTTTCGTGCTTTATATGAAATTTTAACCCTTAAAATGGACAAATACTGTAGCAGAACGGGGATAAACCCTTACAAAATTTATTTTATTTTATTTCAATAGGCATATATTCCTGTATATAAACTACATGAACGAGTCGTGCATTAGTTTCGCAAGCAATTGCCGTCTAGACAACAACGGAAGTTGTTTCCAACTCTATTTTTAACAGGACTCGTTTTGTGCTTAATTTATAAATTTCAATTTAATTTTTATTTTATATTTTATTTTATTTCGAAAGGCCAACGCCTTGTGAGGAATACAAGCTACAGCACAAGTCAACCATTCTTTATAACGTGATCCCGAAAGTGGATTTTAAGTTGTAAAATATGTTAAAAAGACTTATCTGACCTTTGAAAAGTCACAAAATTATGATTCTATGGTACCAAATAAAGAAACTGATGAAATTTCAGTATCCAACAACAAGTATATACATATAAAAGTAAAAGTTCTTTCCCTGCAAAAAATGTATGACTATCAATAAGCGGCCAACGAGAAAAGGAGACGAATCTCAGAGTGTACCGTGAGACGACAACCTGAGGCTACGGCCAACTATAAATGTCTATTTTTCTTAGACGTTAGCCGGGCCTGCAGCCATCCGAGAACAGCATTCAGTCCCACATGGTAAGCTATTGTAGCGCAACAAAATGGTGCCTACAGTGCTACCTACTCAGAATCTACAGGCACCTACCTACCTTCCTACTTAAGATTTGGATCTACACCCTCAGACGTGACAAGCAAGTGTGTCATCACTCCAAGACACCTTCATCACAGGACAACATTTATGATACCACACAAATAACAATAACCACAGTAAACAACATGTCAATCATAACCCAACCATTAGATACTGACTTTTGATTTCTCTGTATCAGTTCATTGATTTTCTCATTTTGATGTTGAATCTTTCCATCTTTATCAAACAATTCAGTTTTAAGTCGTTCGTTTTCCTACAAAAAAGAACAGAACACATAAAACTAGTTAAACAATACATTGTGTTCCTGAAGACACCCCTCCCACTGTATATTTATGTGTATGACAGTATGACCAAGTCTGTAATTACTCTCATATCTACCTTTAACTGGAGAATGAGAAGTCAAAACTCAGCCAAAGCCATCAAAAAAGACAATATCAAATTCAAATCTGACATCTGTTTTTATCAGCTCAGAATGTGTTAAGATATGAGAAGTAATCCCTCATGTATAATGAACATCAATGGTATGTGTGGGTTTACCTCTCAACAAGGCTACTCCACACACTAAACTGATATCAAGAAGGGGTTTCCAGGTTTTGGGATATATTTCCGTCATTTCCAAGCTTTACATCATCTAGTACTTCCCACATGCCTCAAGTATGGTGGCAAGTATACACAAATTAGACAAATTTATCATTCTAATTTTGGATAAGTAATGTTAAAACATTTCGATATTTATATACTAATAGAAATAAGATTTCAGTTGAATTACTGTTTGTTAAAAAATTATCAACAACCATCAGCTCTGCTATACACTGCAGTAAATGAGTAGATTTAGCAGTGAGGTACCACAAGGTACTACACATTTACATATATTTCACACAGAGTACCAGTCCGGTGTACCTGCACTATCCTGGTGATGTTATGTAGAAGTATCCCTGCCTCCATGTTGGGCATCACACTAGTAGACTGGTGGAGTTGATGAGAACTGATCCCCTCAACCTGTCAACAGAGTCGTATTACTTTGTCAACACAGTCGTATTACTTTGTCAACACAGTCATATTACTTTATCAACACAGTCGTATTACTTTGTTAACACAGTCGTATTACTTTGTTAACATTAGTTGTATTACTTTGTTACAATCATTATAGTTACTGTACTGTTATAGTCATAATTACCTCTACCAAATAAGGTATTATTTTCACAAATATTTGTTGGTGTGTCTTTTGGGGCTTTTTTTCTTGTTAGCAGGATCCAGTGGGATCTTCATGAAAAAATCAGAAGATGGGGCTAGATCCCATTAAATTTTCAGAGTGATCTGAATCACCACTTGGATACAAAAAATCCCCGGATTTCCCCATTTACTTACTCTTATCTATCTTGGTGGAGGTATGCATTCTTTAAGTACTCTTTGTTATCAATGTTGTTACCGCAATCATGATTGTTTTAATCATTATTATGAATAATATTTTTATCATCAATACAAAGGAGAAGCTAGAATTTTGGTTTTGTTACATCCTAATTTTTCAGAAAGTTATATGCAATATATTTGTTTGGGGACGGGGTGTTGTATATCTTATTAATAATTCTATTAACAAAATGGTACATCTGGGTCTACTGGCTTATACATAAACTACACACCTACAATCAGAGCCATTATTCTTCTAGCCCCAGTTGTCTGATTACATTATAACACTCTATTCTCTCTCTGACAAGCAGCACACTAGGTGTGAGCTTTACCTTTTCATAGATTTTGTCCACTTTGTCCTGTACTTTGGATAGACTCAGTCTGACCTCTGTGTTAGTCTGCCTACTTTCTGACAGAACCACTTCAGATGACTGCTGTGTGGGTTGTGGGGGCGGTGCTGGTGCTGGTACTGTAACACACAGAGATTTGTTTTAATTATGACCAAAACCTGCCATTACATTTGACTGGGGATAGACACACCTGTCACGGAGGTGACCCAGAAAGTAATATAAAACTAACAGGTGTTTGAGTGGAAAAGTTTTTATGCTACTTATTCACAAATAAACATATAACTATATTTTGCAGGTAATTTGGTATGATAGTTCATAACATATACAATATAGCAAGTGTTTTATTTTAACTACTAAATAACTCTTTGAATTTACACTAATTAATTGTTATCAAAAATTTTCTTTCAATTCTTATTTGGCAACTATCTTTGGCTCTATGTATAGGGTTATAAATTTTTCCTGTAATTCCAAAAATTCTAGAAGAATTAGCTCTTTGTTAATATAATAACCAGAGATGTTCGAGAACACGTTTTTATCAAAATATCCGCATCAATTCAAAGGTTACCATTTAACCATGAAAATACCAGATAGATTTTAATTACAATGTGAACTTCAAATGTCCCCAGGATTAGGGTCCAGTCATACTTTTACTTACACCTACCTTGCACTTCAAATAACTCCAGACTGGATTCATACAAAGGTTCAGTAAAGGATGGGGTTAAATGGGTCCAGCTTTAACACACTACAATTCTAGTTCTAATTTGACTTTTATAGCGCTTAATCTTCCATTTACAAAGGGACTCCCAATGCTCAATCAAAACAGTCCACCAATATCAGTATCCAGGGACAGAAAGGGGTCAGACACCATGGACAACAACCCGGGAAGTATTCGGGCTAAGGGGTATACCTTGGTGTAGGAGTTAAGCTTCTTTGTGAAAGAGGCAAGCGAGGGAGATGCATGAATCTCATCAGACAGCAAACGCAAAACTACAATCAAACTGGCAGATTTTTGAGTAGAAGGATGAAACATTGAAAAAGCAAGGAAATCACCAGCACTCTGACTCTACCTGGTGCTATAACAACTGCTGTAAGAGGAAAGATGTGGAGCAAAAATACTTGGGAAAACCAGTGTAAAGAAACTAGTAAACAAGTCGTTATACAATGGAGGATGTTCAACTGGCAGTATTTAACCCCTCAATTCCTAAAAAATACAGAACACAGATTCTATCACAGAGCTTTGTTACTCATGTCATTGTTTCAGTAGGCTACAGCCTCAATCTTTGACGCCATGTTTAACTATTAGATTAACTAAGCAGCCAATTCATGGAAAAGTGTTACACAGAAGCTTACAGCTCTTGACTTCAGCACACTCTGGTGACTTTAACAAACTCTAACATCAAGTGGACACTGGAGGCAGACACTGGACCATCTGTTGGTAAATGAATGGCTGAGATACATTCACAGTATGTGGAGAAGCTTACCTTGTTGATAAGGCTGTCCATACATGTTACCATACTGAGGTGGATGAGGTCCCAGGGTTGGATGTACAGCACCATACTAGACACAAACACAACAATTATACTGAGTGAAGATATGAAAAATTGTATGCTTTGTACTTGTTGATTACGAAAAACTTTAGCCGAATAGGTTTTTCTATTGAAAATTGTGTTCATGTTTAAATATATTATTGATTTCATACATGTGTGACGCTATCTGCAATACTGGGATACTTTGATGGTTTCAAAACAACACAGAAAACGTTCAATACTCAATTTTCTTAGAAATGTTAACATATTTTACTAATTTCACACTATTTTACATTATAAAATTGTACATGTAACAAACATCAAGGTACAAAGATAATGAATCCTGTTTATCATGTAAATAACCTACACTATCCCTTTGGAACCAGAGCTAATCAACATGAAACTATACAATGATTTTGGCCCAGTGGCCAATATGGCTGTTGCTTCTTTCTGGCTTCTTAACACGAGAGATAGCTTTTTATAGATAGGCTAAAATAGGATCCTTTGGGATGTTGTATGACATTGGTGATTTTTAAACATTTTGCGGAGTCTGAATTTCAGCCGTTTGAAGCAAACTTCAATTTCAGGGCAGTAAACGAGCAAACTATCAAACATCTACAAACATCGTCACAGCACTAGTATATATGTGTGAAAATACTTTGCTGAAGTGCACAATCTCCGCAGCCTGGTCACACAACCCCAGACCTTCCACTCTGCAGTCTAACACCCTAACTAGGATGCCAGGGAGACTACATACTATATCCATGAGTAGAAGTTAATTACTTACAAATGTGTGACCTACCTGTAAAGGTATCTGGCCAGGGTTAGACTGGTACAGAGCTACTTGGGAAGTCATGGCACCTACAATACATGTACATGTCATGTCAGTAACTCCAGTCCATCAGAATTTCAATTTCTGATACCACACACTCACATTGGTAGCTCTGGGCGGATTTCACGAAAGGTCTCAGACTTATCCAGTCTCAGGCTGAGTCACTGGATCAAATCTGAGTCTTCTGGCTCAGCTAAGTCTATGTCTCAAACCATTTTCACAGAAGGGGTCTCAGTTGAGACCAAACTTATCAAATGACCACAGTGGTTTTCTGTGTCATGTGACCCTTTTTGTAGTCAAAACATTCTACTGATGACATCTTTGTTCCTTGTTTGACTATCATACCTCTGATCAAATGCTATTATGCAATGGGAATTTGGGAAACCTAGTAAATGTGTAAAACACCCAAAGACTACTTCAAGAGGTTGTTTTGTATACTTGTACCTTATTTTCAGTCATTTCAAATTTTGAAGTGGAGAATGAACTAGAGGAATGCTTTTGCTAACAAAAGCGAAGCGTCCCTTAAAGTTTAAAATGCTTTGTGGTTTTAATAAGCATGCTGTAAAGCTAAGAATGCACAAAGCTGCACTGTATGCTTTCCCAATACCTCTTAATACATTCTGAAGCTATAAAAGCAACGATAAAGGAGATATAAGGCAAAAACTCCAAAGCAGCTATTTATGACCCCAGTTTGGCCCATAAGGGGGGGGGGTCGGGGGGTAAAACTGACCGGCTATTTATTTTCAGTCATTTCAAATTTTGAAGTGGAGAATGAACTAGAGGAATGCTTTTGCTAACAAAAGCGAAGCGTCCCTTAAAGTTTAAAATGCTTTGTGGTTTTAATAAGCATGCTGTAAAGCTAAGAATGCACAAAGCTGCACTGTATGCTTTCCCAATACCTCTTAATACATTCTGAAGCTATAAAAGCAACGATAAAGGAGATATAAGGCAAAAACTCCAAAGCAGCTATTTATGACCCCAGTTTGGCCCATAAGGGGGGGGGGGGGTCGGGGGGTAAAACTGACCGGCTATTTAGACTCTCCACATATTCTTTCCCAATACCTCTTAATACATTCTGAAGCTATAAAAGCAACAATAAAGGAGATATAAGGCAAAAACTCAAAATCAGCTATTTTATGACCCCAGTTTGACCCATAAGGGGGGGGGGGGGGGGCCGGGGGGTAAAACTGACCGGCTATTTAGACTCTCCACATATGCTTTCCCAATACCTCTTAATACATTCTGAAGCTATAAAAGCAACAATAAAGGAGATATAAGGCAAAAACTCCAAAGCAGCTATTTATGACCCCAGTTTGGCCCATAAGGGGGGGTCGAGGGGTAAAACTGACCAGCTATTTAGACTCTCCACATATGCTTTCCCAATACCTCTTAATATATTCTGAAGCTATAAAAGCAACAATAAAGGAGATATAGGGCAAAAACCCAAAATCGTTTTTTTTATAACCCCAGTTTGACCCATAAGGGGGGGGTCGGGGGATAAAACTGACAGGCTATTTAGACTCTGCATATATGCTTTCCCAATACCTCTTAATACATTTTGAAGCTATAAAAGCAACAATAAAGGAGATATAAGGCAAAAACTCAAAATCAGCTATTTTATGACCCCAGTTTGACTCATAAGGGGGGGCCGTGGGGTAAAACTGACCGGCTATTTAGACTCTCCACATATGGTTTCCTGTTACCTCCCAGTACATTTTATAGCTCTAAATGCAATACTTAAGAAGATAATAGGGGGGTTGGCCTAAATTTAAGGCTTTCAGATTGGAAGGTGTCAGAAAATCACTCATAAATGAGACATTTTTCAAGGGATTGCTCCCAAAATCTAATCAGCTCGCGTTTTCGATAGTATGAACAGGTGTGTCAAATTATAAGGCTGTGTAGCAAGTAGGGGGTGTACTTCGAAAAATTGTTTTTGATCATGTGACCTTCATAAAGGTCAAAGGTCAAATTTAAGCATGCAGAAAAATTTTCCCACACCTAAGGCATATAACTGCCAAATATGGTTTGAAACCTTCTAATAATAAGGGAGATATTCAAGGGAGACCATAATGCGGCGGCGGCGAGGAAACTGAGGTGAAAACAAATAAGCACCCTTTCAGGGACGCTTAATTATACCCGCCATATTTGAGTCCCTGTTTACTCAAGAAAATATTCCAAATATTTGAGACAAAAGTCTCAAATTTGAGCCTGAGACCGGGCTAAGACCTTTTGTGAAATTTTTGCCCCAGATGTCAGAAACTCCAATGTTGTATTACTGGAACTTTACTCAGAGCTACTGATTTGAAGTTCTGACATCAGGATTTCAAATTGTGAAAACTCCAATCCATAAGAAGTTGTTATAGATAAAGAATGAAATATTCTATTTCTTGAAAAACCAATTTTTTTTTTTAAATTTTGATAAAATTTTTCAACATAAACTGAATTGAGAATTAGGTGGTTTAATGAAAGCCAAGACACAACTGCTGTTTCTAAGGAAAGATATTGCCTATTGGTGACTGAATTCTACAAGAGTTATATAATACAATGATTAGAAGCAACACTGATATCAAACCATTAATATTGACACTGGATTCCAGAGAGCTTTATCAATCAATACTGAGGTACCTGGCAATGGCTGCTGTACAGGGTTATAGGTGGGGGGTTGGGGTATCACAGGTTGAAAAGCCAATGGTTGAGATACTGGTTGATTGACTGGTTGGTTGACAGGCTGACTGACAGGCTGGGAGGCTGCATATGTAACTGGCTGAGTGACTGGCTGTGAGGCTGTATGTGTGGCTGAATGACTGGCTGGCTGGAATGTAGGCTTGGTAGGAATACCTGGCTTCATTGGTGAGGGTGGCTGGGGGTCCTGTCATAAATGTAAGAAACCATTTAAGTTAAAATTTAAATGCAAAATAAGCTCAGTGTTGGAAAACTGTAAGTAAACAAAGTATCAAAATATAACGTAATGAAAAAGTTTTATTTGTCAGAGAGAGGCAGTTTGACAAATAGAAAGTGAAACTAAAAAGCTCATTAAAACTTGTGACAACAAATCTGAAAGTGAAAATAGCTACACCCTTTTAGAAAAATAGATTTTCACGGAACTTGGAATAAAAGACTGGATAGAAGTATCAAAAGTTATAAGGGATATCTTACCCTAAAAACTTAAAGTAACTTTAAAAATGACTTATTTTGAATCTTAAAAGTAAGTGAAATCCAAAAAGCAACATTTATTAACATTTGTTTGAAAATATGTAATAATACCTGAGGACCTCAAAAGAAAGAATTTACAACACAAGTGGATGGAGACTCCCAATTGTGAAAATTTAATTCAGTTTCAGGAAGTATCATAATCTATGTAACAACAGTCCAGGGATTGTAAATTTTTCACAAAAGTGGGACATCAGGTAGAATGATTAACCTGCACATTTTGGCGAGCTAGTGTACTATTAGCTGTCAGAGTTGGATTTCACAACCCCGCTACAGGGAAGGTCATATTGGGAACAGGGCTTGAGTAAATACCAAATATTGCCAGGAGTCTGAACCCAAGACCATCAAAATGAGAGACAAGTTATCAAACACTAAACTGGTTAACCCACAATTACTACAGTTACATGAAACATATTAACCAGAAAAATAATATGGTTTTGTTAATATGTAAAAGTTTGAACTGGAGTTTAAAGCCAAAACAATAAACCTTAATAATCCAAGGTTTTGGGAATTTTCTAGGGCTAGTTACGAGTTTTTCACCAAGATGAGGCATTGAATTCAAGTGGATATTGTATTTACACAGCTTACAAAGCACTGTCAAACGTGAATAGTGTGCAGGTGTGAATGTAATACTTATCACTTGTGCTTGTACTAATACATGTGTTCCTAAACAGAAATTCACATTATTAGAAACTACACTAGCACACATAAGGATATTGTGTTGGTGTTATACCAAGTTATGGTAAGGGTACAGCACCTTTAAAAACCATTGTCACTCTCACAAATTTGTATTCTCTTGCTGGTTTACACTTATTTGCCTTTTCTACTTTGCAAACCTTGTATAATCCCAACTAGATGTCATTCTCCCTACACGTTCAGATAACAGAAGTTGTATTGTGTGCTATTCTCTTCAAATATCTGAAACCTGTTGGGTAAATAAGGATTGTCTCTATAATTGTCGTGATTTACCTACTAGTAGAAAGACCAGAGTATCCAATCAAATCTTGTGAAACAAACTATGACTAATATCCATTGTCCCTAATACTGTCAGATAGTTTACCTCTCTATTTACTCACAGTACTTAGACAAGTCAGTCATCAACTGATCATTATCAGGAAAGAGGAATTCATTTTCACTATCTTAGCTAATTGGGTGAAATAGTTACAAATGAATACTTAGTAAAACATCTTCATTTTGTAATACAGTACAATGTACAGGAGTGTAGAAGGGCCACTTTAACAAAACAAATTTCTGACTTACCATCTTTATGATAACTTATACCCTAACCCTGTTTAAGAAACATTCTGGAAAGTAAGTAAAAGCCTCTCTCAGGTAGAAGAAAGTACCTCGTCAACAGAGTGCATTTTACTTTGAAATTTCACGTTACATTAAAATTATAGTTTTGTAGAAATACTATGACAGTATTGGACATACCTCCATTTATCAAGATATGTGTCATATGTACTTCTACTCACATATTTTTTAACCTAAATATTCACACAGTTATCATATGAAAGATTCAGTTCAGTAGATCAAGTTACTTGTCAATTAACAGATATCTCACATAGCAGGATGAATTTTATTGCAAAAGACATTCCACGGACCTGCTACAGACTTTCACTTAAAGAGAAAAATCCACAGAGATGTAAATCTGTGCGTTGATTCACTGGGACAATATGTGGAACAATTAGAACAAATATATATATAGGTTTGGCCCCGCTATTCCTCCATAACACTGTGCACATTACACAAAACGTCTCATTCAGAAAGTGTTAAGAACTAGAACAAACTCCAGTTCCTTTTTGCAAATGTGCAAACTGACATTTCTACAATGCAGTACTTACATGAGTATACAAGTACTTGGTTATAAGCACTAAGTATAACAATGTGGTCACTTGTACTTTCTGAGATAAGCAAAGAAACGCCTGCCTGTACTATAAAGGCATTAAATTTTGCCCATAAAATATTACTGAATCAGTTAGTGACGGACTTGTGACTCCAATTTTTACAGAGGAATCATGAAAACCAGGAAGTGATTCCAGTAACAGCTTATTAATAATTTTCCCAGTGGTAAATGTAGTAAGAATAAGTGTTACTTGAAATTCTGCAAAAGTTTAATCCCAATAACTTACAAACTGTACCTAAACCCCTGGGATTTTCATACAGGATTGATCACACCACAAATAGTCACTAACTTGCAAATAGTAAATCAACTAGACCTAGCACATCAGAGAACTGATGCAAATTGTATCCACCAGAAAGACAACTCACCAAAGCCAATCAACCATCGCTTAACCTTGAAGGAGGAGCTCAAGGTCAAATATGACCATGTCAAAAGATTCTTAGCCCATGATTTCCATAGGTTTGTGTCACACTCCAAACCTCAAGGAACAAGAATAAGTGAGTTATAAGCACTTTTAAGTTTGGCTATCCTCGTCTGACCTTGAAGGAGGGGCTCAATGTCAAAACTGACCACGTCAAAAGATTCCTAGCCCATGATTTCATACGGGTTGGTTTCACATTGCAAACCTCTAGGACTAATAATAAGCATTTTTAAGTTTGGCTATCCTCGTTTGACCTTGAAGGAGGGGTCCACCGTCAAATCGGACCACATCAAAAGATTCCCAGCCAATGATTTCCTACAGGTTGACTTCACATACCAAACCTCTAGGACCAATAATAAGGGAGAAATAAGCACGTTTTATGACTGACAAAGAAACACCCATGGCGGCCATCTTGTTTTTCAACATGAGGCCCAAATATTTCCAGACAAGATTCTATGGTTATGAATATATCCTACAAATTTGAGAAGGCTAGCTATAATATTTTTTTCGTTAGAGCGGCAACGGTGAAATCTCTCTACACACTGCGGCGGTGGCATAACAAAGTGAAATCCATGGTATCCACCGGATGCTATCCCGTGGATACAATTATTATACACAAACTATCATAAAGAAAGATTATAGTATTACGTGTGAGCATTTAATCCCTTGAAATTACTTGAGTAATATTAATAGCCTCAATATCGTCCCTGTTCCTCAAACCTCCCCTCTGCTATTCTATAGAACCACAGTTCATATTAATAAAACCTGTTTTATTTTTAAAGACCCACAAAATACTATGGAGACTCATTTGCATTTCCCGTAGGTAAAAAATTTCTTTTAATAAATTCCTACAACTGACTGTGTTCCACAATTCTGATGTAAAATTGATACTCAAAACCCACTTCATTTAGAAGAGCTCACAGGCCATTCAGAAGTTACTTTTAAGTAAAATGTGTTTTCTATTATCATATAAAATGTTGTACGCGTCAAATTTAAAGAGCAATAAACTTGTTATACTCTACAGTAATTGGCCTGAAAGTGATAAAAGATGTATTTCATAATGAACTCATGATACTTTGGAATAAAAAGACTTGCTAAAACTGTTAGTGTGTTTTGAGGTGTCAACACACCACACCATTGTTTACTGTACAAAAACCCAAGTCACATGATATGTGTGGTCACATGACTGAAACAATACACTTGCTATCCATATATTAGTATTTCAGAACAACTATATACGCTTGAATCTCTCAGATTAAAGTCAGATAATTTAATCAAATATAAGAAATTAGGGGTCTCCAGAGTGTGAAGAAAGACCAAAAATGCACAGAGTCTAGATAAATTGATTTATGCCAATTGGATGGACAGCTCCAATATTCCACATCCACCAATGCTCACGCCTTCTTCTGTGAGCCTGCTTGGGAGTTCTGTATTTGGGAGTGCACCATTCCAGGATAGTGAACTGCATATCCTTAATAGAGTGACCAGTTCCAGTGAAATGTTTGGATACAGGGGTGACTCTATTATCCTTGGGTTTTTTACAGAGAGTTTATGCTCGTAGATTCTTGATCTAAAGGCTCTGCCTGTTTCACCTACATAATACATAAGACATGTTTTGCATGTTATTAAGTATACTATGTCACTGAGCTCACATGACAATGTTTTAGGTAAGTCAATAGGTTTGTACTTTTTACCTGTGATTTTACAGGTGACCAAATCAATCCTATTGATAATGGGGCAGTAAGTACATCTACCCAGTCGTGTACAGTGAGTAGGTATTGTTCTGGGTGGCTCAATATCCTTTGGTGGGTATGAAATTGAAGCCTTTGTAAGCATATCTCTAAGGTTTGGTAGTCTTTTGAAGCCAATGATTGGTTTAGTAGCGAATGTGTCTGCACAATCAGCACTATTTTCAATTATATTCCAGTTGTTGTGAATATAATGTTTAATGTCAGGATTAGATGGATTGAACATTGTGGTCATTACAGGAACTTTTGTTGGTTCCTTTGACTTAACTTCAAATAACTCATCTTGAGTATACTTGCATGCCTTGAGCACTCATCTTGAGTATACTTGCATGCCTTGAGCATGTGTTTTTTGAGTTGTTTGAATGGATATCCTCTTTTCAGGTAATATCTTATCAAATTAATTCCATTTTCAATGAAATCTTCATTTCTGGAGCAAATCCTCCTAATTCTCAGGAATTGGCCAGATAATTTAATCAATTGTCTTTTTTAGCTGGAAATAAATATCTAGACCAACGCTTACTAACATTGTTATTCTTAGATTGATAGATGAATGTCTTTTTCAACATACCGTACAAAAGAAGTGGCATCAACCGAGTTCAAACCCACCACCTTCAGAGCAGCTAACTCACACTCTCACCAACACCAAATTGATACTAGTGTTAAAGATGGCAACCTAAATTATGGTTATAATTATATTACGAGTTTTACACCAATAACAACTGACACCCATGACAAATAAATAACACTAATTCTCTCACCGTCACCATAGTTACACAAACTACCATTTAACGTATTCAGCATGTATAGTTGTATACAGTAGATACTGGTGAGATAAAGCAGAAATCAACAGAACATGTCAGTTTAGGTGAGATCCTTGTCTGCACAGTAGAACCACATTTCATCAAATCTCAAGATAGTTAGATCATCACTTCTACATAACTAGGGCCCGTATTCACGAAAGGTCTTAGACAGGGTTTAGGCTTCAAGTTGAGATTTTTGTCTTAAGGGTTCGCAGAAAAATTGCTAAGACTTTTGTCTTAGTCTTAGCGGTATTCACAAAGAAGTTAAAACCAGTCTTAGGCTTAAATAAGGGTTTAACTTTAAGACTGGATTTAAGCCTAAGACTGGATTAAGACCCTGCTAAGTCTAAGACCTTTCATGAATATGGGACTTCCTGATATCAGGGGACATTTCAATGTAAAGGGCTGTATGCCTCGTATTTACTTCTATTGTAAAAAAGAATTCTATTCACCATTTTCACACTCTGATAATAAACGAGATTTGATTATTTACAGGTTGGTTTTAACAAATCCCATAGCTCTACACAGAGAAGAAGTCACTATAGGCTGCTACTAGTGAATATATACAGGTTATATATACGTATCAGACTATTTACTAACTATAGAGAATTGAGTGGTACATATATAAAGTGGTTGTCAAACCATCCACAAAAATCACTGAATTTTTCTTTTACTGGGATTACACTGATAATATTTGTCACAGTACAAGCACATCAACTAGAGATAAAAAGTTTAAAAAAATAGTTCAAAATTAAAATAACATCGATGCAGGTGGGTGACGGGGAAGAGCAATAGACTTGTCTGAAGAGTTAGGTGTCAAGGAAACTACATAGCATGTCCTGTGACCTAACACTATCGGGAAGCTTCCCCTGTTCTACACATTGTTTTAAGAGTGGATTTATTCAGTGCCAAGTAATTTATCAACATTCTGCTTTGTATTAAAAACAAAATCTGGATTTCTCTGCTCAGGCCCAACCCAGAAAAATAATTCCAAAAGATCCATTCATTCTGAGTTATTACAATCACATACAAACAAATGCAACCGAAAACATCACGTCCTGATGGACGCAAGAATGAAATTCAGAAACACTGATTTAATTCCCCAAAATATATCAATTCTTGCTGTTTTACACCAAAATACATACTCCATTTTACAAAGCTTTTGTTATTCAAACAAAATGGCACTCTCTCGTCATGCTGTATAATGGAATTTGTACTACAGTGATGTCCATTCTAATGTTCAGACGTGAAGTATCAGTGTCTTACCCACTACCAGACCAGGCTCCCTTTATATACATGTAGCTACTAAACTAAAACCCACCTCAATGTTAACAGAAGTCTACAGTAGGACTAAGTATAGACAGAGAGCAAAGGTAAAAAGGCAAGGCAAACTGACCCCACATGTATTTGGTCATGGTGGGTGAGCACTAGTCAAATATTTGGTGTCAGTTTGAAAGTTTTATATTCAACCGGTTTCTGAAGTCAATACACATGTTATCTCTCACTACTGATACACACCAGACAATTCACCGTCAAGTGTTAATATCTACACCAACTACTGAGCATAACTTAGACCAGCCATTGGCATTTTCATGAAGACATTTGGGAGAAAACCTGGTACGCTAGAAATATGATTACTAATAGAAAGTTTGTATTTTTTATGAAGGCTGAGCTTGGATATGTTTATTGTTTACCAGAAAGTAAAATATACCAAAACATTTGTTGTCATGTCACAACATATTCAACTAGGTACTACTGCTGAATGGTTTTATCTGAAATTTGCCTTTTAGCCTTACAGTAAAAAATACTTGAGTACACAAAACACAATGAATTATTGAGAACATATTGTAAAGAAATGTTTACTGTTTTCTTGTTCAATATCAGCAAAAAATATACAGCAATTTGTTATTTTCTTCTAGCCAAAAGAGAAATGAATTTCTTGAGAGTTAATTCATTGTAAAAGGGTACTAATGTATAAGAATTTGATCCTCCGTATTAAGTAACTACCATGTGACTCCTTGTTTGGTGGGGACTTCTGGGAGTCTTCTGTAAAACAATGACAAAATATACAGAACTCAGCCAGTGACGTGAATGACTGGCAATGTATAACAAAACACTTTCATTACTGAATGACATCTTTGAAAACACTTACTCTGTGTGTTTAACAACAAATATTGCTTTTTAATATTATTTGTTAATTTCACACATTTAACAGTCCTCTCACAAAATGCTTGAAATCCATTGCAGACACAAGTACAACAGTGAGTAACAGACATTACAATTAGGGCTGCAACGATTCTTCGGTTACTCGGAAACGAAACGATTCAGTTTAATACTTGAGTCAAGAAAAGTGAACCAGGTCTGCGAAAACAACGAAAAAGAGATGTAAAAATCTACTACAAAATGTGATTTTTCTTTAAAATATATGAATATATTTATATATTTTTCTAATGTAAGGTGTTTCCGTTTTTCAGTTCTATTTTTTCTGCATTTGTAAACTTTAAATGTATGTGTAACAATGCTTTTATAAGATGGTATTTTAATATAACATATTTCGAAGGCGCCTCAAATCTCGCAATATAAAAATAGTTAAAGTTTCCTGTATTTTGCATTAAAAATGCTTCTTTATTGCAACATTCCGTGAATTATGAACCCTGTTTCCTGTTGTGTGCATTGTAATCTTTTTATAAGGCATTATATGTCGAAATATGATAAAAATTTATTTCGTGGGCGATAATCAAGCGATTAACCGAGTCCGAGTCGGTTCTTCCAAAATGAGGAATCGAGGCACATTATCGGGCTCGCTTGCAGCCCTAATTACAATCACAATTTTTCAACAAAACTGTCACAGTGATAAAGCATACTGACAAGAAAAAAAAACACATTTATAATTTTCCTTTTAAAGATGTTAACACTTTTTGAAGTGTTTTAATATTGCTTGCTCTTGATAGTTTTAAAAACCGATAAACTTGAATGGGAGACAAAATTCACTGGCTGAGCATTACTGACTTGAAACTCCAACACGACCCGAATTAAGTTTTGATAAATAATTCTGACACAGATATACAAATGTTCCACCGGGAACACTGTAAACAAGACCAAGTTACGTCTTGAACAGGAATAGTTGTCTTGACATGAAACAGGATTGTAAAATAATAAGCAAACGAGAGAAAACCATCAGCATCGTGAAAAAAAATCACTGACTTTTGTGTTCTATTTTGCAAGGGTTTACTTAATCAGAAAATCATGATAACCACTCTTAGATTTAGCAGATGGGTGGGGGGAATCCGGGTGGGGGATGTGGGTTGGGACTACAAAGAGATGGAGTGCTACAGCATAAATGGTAAACAAACAATCTATATAAAAGGGGTACTCAAATACAAAAAGAATTGAGAATTTTAAGTATGTGATTATCAACTGAAATGAGTTCATAACTGTAGGAGCTGTGTCAAAATGAACTGAGGCAAGTTGAATAAAACTGGGCTAGTTGAGGGTTAAAAATCCCCTAGTTTTACTACATAAGGATATAATTTCATTAATATTGGGACTTAAAGCTCACTTAAAGTGTCCATTTTGTCTACTTGAATATGTTTAACCAGTTTCATTTTAAAAAGTTAAAAACTCAGCAAGCAGAGGTATAACACACAAAAATAAGTTCTTAAAAGACTAAGATAGCCATAACATTATTAATATTCAAAATTTAAATAGACAGGCATTTCCTTTTAAAAATTCAAAGATTTCAGCTCTATAACCCACATAGTTTGACAGTTACTGGGCTTTAAAGTGGCATAATGTCCATAAATTGGGTCTCTGTGGGCATTTTACAATTGTTAAAGAGACCTTAGCAATTAAACTACAGATCTGAAACTTTTTGGGGGACATACATAACAAACAAAAATTATATATAATACAGTTTAAGACTTGTCACGCTAAGCATTTCCAAATAACAGGGCAAAATACGGAAAAAATGTTAAAAAAGGCACTTGGGCGAGTGTCTATGGCCCTCATACACAGGTTAAATGTCTACTAAAAACCTTGATTTTCGGCATATGTAAAAAGGACATAATAATGCATTCCCAGATGGGATTTCAGCTCCATCAATCACATAGTTTAACAGTCACGGGGCTTAAAGGTGGTAAAAAGTCCAAATATTGGGTCTCTGTGGGCCTTTTAGAGATCTCGATGTGGCTTTGAAATTAAAGCTTCAGACTTAAAATTTGTTACATACTAAGATTACACATAGAATATGTATCTAATAAAGTTTGAAACTTCTCAGACTTACCATTTCCAAGTTACAGAGCAAAATATGTAAAAAATGTCTTAAAAGGGTCACTCAGGTGGGTGTTTAAGGTCCTCATACACAGGTTAAATGTCTACTTGAAGCCTTGATTTTTGGCACATGTAACAAGAACATAATAATGTATTCCCAGATGAGATTTCAGCTCTATCAGTCACATAGTTTAACAGTCACAGGCCTTAAAATTGGCAAAAAGTCCAAATACTGGGTCTTTATGGGGCCTTCTAGAGACCTAAATGTGGCCTTCAAATTAAAGCTTCAGACTTAAAATTTGTCACATACTAAGAGTACACATAGAATATGTATCTAATACAGTTTGAAACATCTTAGACTTACCATTTCCAAGTTACAGGGAAAAATATGTGAAAAATGTCTAAAAATGGTCACTCGGGTGGGGATTTATGGTCCTCATACACAGGTTAAATGTCTTCTTAAAGCCTTGATTTTTGGCACATATAAAAATAACATAATAATGTATTCCCAGATGAGATTTCAGCTCTATCAGTCACATAGTTTAACAGTCACAGGCCTTAAAATTGGCAAAAAGTCCAAATACTGGGTCTTTATGGGGCCTTCTAGAGACCTAAATGTGGCCTTCAAATTAAAGCTTCAGACTTAAAATTTGTCACATACTAAGAGTACACATAGAATATGTATCTAATACAGTTTGAAACATCTTAGACTTACCATTTCCAAGTTACAGGGAAAAATATGTGAAAAATGTCTAAAAATGGTCACTCGGGTGGGGATTTATGGTCCTCATACACAGGTTAAATGTCTTCTTAAAGCCTTAATTTTTGGCACATATAAAAATAACATACTAATATCTTCCCAGATAGGATTTGAGCTCTATCAGTCACATAGTTTGACAGTCACAGGGCTTAAAAGTAGCAAAAAGTCCAAATATTGGGTCTTTGGGAGCCTTTTAGAGACCTCAATTTGACCTTCAAAATTAAAGCTTCAGACTTAAAATCTGTTACATACTAAGATTACACACAGAATATATATCTAATACAGTTTGAAACTTCTCAGACTTACCATTTCCAAGTTACAGGGAAAAAGATGTGAAAAATGTCTTATAAGGGTCACTCGGGTGGGTGTTTATGGTCCTGATACACAGGTTAACTGTCTATTAAAGGCCTAAATGTTGGGGCACATATAAGAAAACACATAGATATATTCCCAGATGATATTTAACTTAGATGAGAGACATAGTTTGAAAGCTACAGTGCTTGAAAGTGGCAAAAAGTGCATAAATTGGGTCTCTGTGGGCACTTTTGAGACCTTAAGTCGACCCCTTTGGGTAAACCTACAGCCCTAAAATTTTCTACAGACAAGGATTACATATCAAAGTTATACCTAGCGCAGTTTGAGACTCATCAGAATTACCACTTCCAAATTATAGGGCAAAATATGTGAAAAGTATAGCAAAAAATCCCTAAGTGGGGGTATTTATGGGCCTCAAACACAATTTTCTCCTCAACTTAAAGTCGTGATTTTCGGCACATGTACTAAGAACATATTAATGTGTTGTCAGGTAAAATTTCAGCCAGCTGAGCATCATAGTTTGTGACCTACAGGGCTCTAAGTGGCCAAAAGTCCAATTTCTGACCTTAAGGTGGCCATAAGTTCTTTTTTACTGGGAGTTTAAGGTCACCTTAAAATAGGGATCTTCCTTTGGGCACCCTTAACATGTGTACCAAGTTTGAAAAAAAAAATATTAATTTGTTTTTGAGTTATCGCGTCCACAAGGAAATTTCTACGGCGGTGACTTTCGTCTGGGGATATAATAGTGCATAAACCTACAGAACTCCTCTCTTTAGTAGTATTTGAAAGTTTTTCAAAATTCACCACCAAAAATAAACACCAAAATCAAGGTATAGATTGTAAGTCTAAATTCTGTATCAGTGACGCTAATCCATCAGAGTCTGCATTAATTTTATTACCGGTATGTACTTCCTGTTTGTGACAAATTAAGGCATGCACAGAATTAGTGAGCAATGGATTCTAAACACAATTCCCATACATTCCAAACAGGACTGTGTACTGAGAGTGAAATACAGATATAAGGTGACATACAGCAGAACCTCTATTATCCAACCCTCTTGGGAGAGTAAAAAATAGGTCGGATAATAGGAAGGCTAAAAAAACAGGCTTAAATGGAGTTGGGAGAGTGGGTTTGGGGTCGGATAATTGAAAATTCTGATAATAGAGGGTCGGATAATAGAGGTTATATTGTACTTTTTTCAGCTTTCACTGTTCAGGGACAAACACATCAAACTGATCATATGTGATCAGCTCACATAGAAGACTCTCTTCTTTAATAAGCGGAAGACATTGGTGAAAGACATCGGTGAAAAAAATTATTTGATTCAGAAAGGAAATAAAGAAGTTGTGTAGATTTGAACTGAGGTCCTCTGTTGTATGGTGCCAATACCTAGAAATGCAATAAATGCATCACATTGGCTTGTAAAGTAACCAGCGAGAAAAGCCAAGGTATATTACACGTGTCCCGTATCGTGTAGTTTTTGGTCTGTTTTGTCATTCAGCATTATACTTCATGTTAAGCTCTTATGATCACTACATTTATATTGGTCAACCCACTTTTTTCAGATTCCATTCGGTGAAGTTATATTTTAATGTTACTGTAAAATGATTTCAACAGTTTGTCTGTTATCACGCAGCAGCTGTTCAGACTTAACAGATGTGAGAGCAAAACAGAAGTAACTTTGTTAAAAAACCATATTTCTTAGGATGGCAGTAACTTTGGGGATCTCAATATTTCACTAACCCCTTAAAGACCTCATCTGCTGAGTAGTAGTTGTCAAAGTACATTGATCAGTGTCACATCTGTCATCTAGCAGTCACCAGATCTTTGTGATTATTGCGTCTTTCTTAAAAATCTTGGTTTATTGGAATCAACTGTTTAGCATTGACCTGAATGTGGACATTATGAAAACTGGTGGGTGTGATTCTGTGCAACTTAAACTGAATTTCTCTATGGTTAAATACTTTCTAATAAAGGGGCTACCTATTTTGAACAAATATCTGATCGATGATTCAGTCTCACCAACTCAGACCATTCAGCCCTGACATGTCCTCTGGTATAAACTGAATACCTTGGCTATACAAGAGGATGTAACGAGACTGTATGGTAAGTCTTCTTACCTCTGTCACCTGTTCCGTGGCCCTGTCGCCTGAAGCCTCATTCTGACCTCCACTCATTCCAGGAAGCATGGGTTGGCCCATCTTAGCAATACGTGACAGAAGCTTGGCCTTACTGGACTGGGCACCAGGCTGAAGACAGAAAAAATATTATATCAATGGACTGAAAAGAATTCCATTAAAATGGGAACCAGGCTAAATGAAGGAAACAATGTGTAATTTAACAAAAATAAAACAGTGTCCTACACTGGGTACCAGGCTAAAATGAAGAAACAATGCTTCTGGACTTGCATCCTGGATGAATATTGAAGATTAAAATAGCTGGGCTGGAACTAGCTAAATCTGAGAAAAGTAAACAACTGCTCAATAACCAATAAAACTGATACACCTCCAGGTTTGTACGGCTGTCTATTTTTATATATCAGTTTGTCTATCTCTATGTTTCTCTGTTGGTTGTATGACTCTATGTATGACTGATACCTGTTGGTTTATTTGGCTGTCTGTATGGTTACTGACATCTTCCTCTGGGGTGGGTGTATGGCTGGGTGATGGGTTGCCACTTTCTCTGGGTGAGGCCGTCTCACGCTCTTTGTTCAATTTGACCTGCAATTCATCAATTTCAAGATGCCATGATGACTCTCTGAGCCTCAAATATCTCAATTAATTAGAAATGACCTAACAAAATCTAGTCTGAATGGAGAAATCTGTTCCTAGACCCACATTTTAACTTCTCTAACACACTGCAGAAATGATGTGATCAATTCTTGGAATGAAGTCTTTGTTAAAAATAATTCTTCTCATTAAATAAGTATCTGAAGCCTTATACCAGCAGAGATGTCTTAAAACTATGAATTTGTCTTTCTTAAACCCAGTGGATTTAATTTCACTCTATCTTACTTCATTAACACAGGCAATACCATATTGTCCATGAAAATCCAATACATGTCAAATGTTTCTGATGTTTGATAGATGTATTTCCTTACACCCTTAACTTGTACATTCCACTTCACTTATCAGTGCAGAGTTTGTATGGCCATCTCTATTGTTACCTGTGTGGTTTGTATGGTTGTTTTTATGGTTACCTGTGTGGTTTGTATGGTTGTTTCTATGGTTACCCGTTAGTTATGTTTGTCTCTATGGTAAACCCAATTATTGAGTCACAATCACACTATTTACTTCCACTTCATAAACCACACTGGAGTTTATATGGGTGTATCTGTGGCTACTTGTTTGTATGGCTACTTCTATGGTTACATGTTGGGTTTGTTTAGTTGTATCTGTGGTTATCCATAAACTATGTCATAGTCACTCTTATAACTGTGGCGTTTGTATGACTGTTTCTATGGTTACCAATGTGGTTTGTATGGCTGTTTCTATGGTTACCTGTGGTGTTTATATGGCTGTTTCTATGGTTACTGGTTGGTTTATATTTATGTATCTATAGCTACCCAATCACTGTGTCACACTCACCCTGGTAACTTCCACTTCGTACACCACTGTGGAGTTTGCAGGTACTTTGCCTTTCATCTCATTCCCTCCGCCCAGGCTAGGTGGCACCACCAACAACCGTCTGCCGCCTTTACGCATCCCCAACAAGCCCTCATCCCAGCCCTTCAACATACAAAGATAAAGTTTGGGTTTTTATACATTATACATCTGCAGGTTCAAAACAAACATGTATTATGGTGGCTGTCAATACCAGTCAATGCTGAATTACTATTTTTCATCGTAAAGTGTCCCATTTATCAAAAATTTGATTTTACTCTAAAACAGGTGTATAATTATTGACAGTAAAATGGTCTTATATTCTTAAGATGAGGCAATAAATCAACAACACATAATGATATGACCTGCTTAATGTGTTGAAAACTAAAATATAAAACAGAAAATCCATTTGTTTGACTTTCAAGAATTACGTTATAATCTAGATACATTTACAAAAAAAATATTATATTCTCACTGCACAAACAAGACTCCTAACCTTGATTACTTTTCCACGACCCAATTTGAAGCGAGAAACATTGCCTGTGCCATTGTTAGTATCGATAACCTGAAAAACACAACAAAATGGTCTGCACTTTAACAAATTCAACAGTTGGGAAAATATGAGAAGATGGCTGTAAAACATCTGGAACCAACACATGGTGTTCACTGAGAATGAAGTCATGGATTAGATTTGTAGATCAGAGTACTCCAGCAATCACTGGTTCAAAACACAAACAACTGAAAACAAGTATTGTAGGCAGATACAAGGTCACACATTGTAACTGAGGAAATATTCTATACATTTTGGTTTGCACCTGTGAGGACTAACTGTTGGACATCCTTCATGTGCCTCATTTTATATTTTCTACGCTTTCTCTATGCTTACTGGACCTGTTTACAAACAACGTCTTCTTACAAGTAAAGATGAGGCCAAACTTTGACGATATTCTTCCACACACGCACTGAAGTTAGTGAGATTTCATAGACGTGATCTCACAGGAACATTCAGACAGATGTAAGCTAGCACAAAAGTCTTTGTAATGAAAGGCAATTAGGGACCATCTTGGAGGGATAAATATTACAGGAATAGAAGCAAAGATGAATAAAGGTAAAGAACCATTTTTCCTGTCTCTCTGTTTATACACTCAGATTTTGATCCCTCAGAATGGAGATATAAACACGTCACACCACACATAAAACATTATTATGTACGAGTACATGGCTATGAAAGTGTTCAGACTCTGTATATAGTTATAAATGTACTTCAGTGGCCGGGTGGTTAGCAATTTAGTATTTAGTCACCGAGTTCTCACCCCTCTGGTCTTGAGTTCAACTCCAGCTCACAGCAATAGTCTGTGCTGGCCAGTCCTGACATGAACTCAGATGTAGAAAGAGACTAAAACAACAACTTTCTCTTATAAATTCATCCTATTTAACGGGGTTCAATTGTAAAGACATTTTCACTCACAGCCCCCAGAGTGGTCCCATCGAACAGCCAGGCAGAGTACTTCATCTCCACAGAATCACCAGTCTCCAGCACCCCACCCTCCCCATACGACAGGTCCTGTGAGACGAGGGTGTCGGGAGTGCCCTGACAGGATGCTGCACGGGCTATACACACCTACAGACAGACAGACAGACAGACATAAAAACAGAGTATTTCATAACCACAGAATCACCAGTCTCCAGCACCCCACCCTCCCTATACGACAGGTCCCGTGAGACGAGGGTGTCGGGAGTGCCCTGACAGGATGCTGCACGAGCTATACACACCTACAGACAGACAGACAGACATAAAAACAGAATATATCATCACCACAGAGTGATCAATCTCCAGCACCTAGGATGCTAGCAGTCCTACAATGATTTGTCCTTCTATATGTGAGTACTCAGCCAAAATGTTGTCAAACTAGAAATAGGCCGCCCTGTTGATAGTAGATGCGAATAGAAACAGGATAGCATAGAAGAACACACATTATCATGTGTAATGTCCACCCATGAACCTTTTGCCCAAATTGTACAGTAGTCTTACAAGACCCTGTTTCATTTGTAAAATATATCAATGATGCTTAAATATTTGTTAGTGTAGATGTAAATTATTTCAGCTTCATGCCTTTTTGCATTGGTTGGGTTGAAAATTTTGACGAAATCACTCTATCTTGCACGGTTAAGAAGATAGAAGGAAATTCCTGTTTTTCTATTTTTGGCAAAAATTTGAAAATTGAAAATGGCCGCCATTATTGGGAAAAGGAATTTTTTTTGAAAATTGCCAAGAGTACATTTCTTAGATACCCTATTGGTCGAAAATTTCAACAAAATAACTCTATTTTGCACGGTTAAGGCCAGTTTGTGTTTTTCCATTTTGGGCAAAAATTCGAAAATTCAAAATGGCTGCCATTTTTGGGGAGGGGAAAATTTTTTGAAAATTGCAAAGATTACATTCCTTAGATACCCTGTGGGTTGAAAATTTCGACGAAATCGCTCTATCTCGCATGGTTAAGGAGATAGAAGCAAATTTGTGTTTTGCCATTTTTGGCAAAAATTTGAAAATTCAAAATGGCCGCCATTTAGGGGAGGGGAATTTTTTTTTTAAATTGCCAAGAATACAATGCTCAAATACCTGTGGGTCGAAAATTTTGACGAAATCGCTCTATCTAGCATGGTTAAGGAGATAGAAGGAAATTTGTGGTTTGCCATTTTTGGCAAAACTTCGAAAATTCAAAATGGCCGCCATTTTTGGGGAGGGAAAAATTTTTTGAAAATTGCAAAGATTGCATTCCTTAAATACCCTGTGGGTTGAAAATTTCGACGAAATCGCTCTATCTCGCACGGTTAAGGAGATAGAAGCAAATTTGTGTTTTGCCATTTTTGGGAAAAATTCGAAAATTCAAAATGGCCGCCATTTTTGGGGAGGGGAAAATTTTTAAAAAATTACCAAGAGTACAATGCTCAGATACCCTGTGGGTCGAAAATTTCGACGAAATCGCTCTATCTCGCACGGTTAAGGAGATAGAAGCAAATTTGTGTTTTGCCATTTTTGGCAAAAATTCGAAAATTCAAAATGGCCGCCATTTTTGGGGAGGGGAAAATTTTTTGCAAATTGAAATATTACATTCGTTAGATACCCTGTGGGTCGAAAATTTCGACGAAATCGCTCTATCTCGCACGGTTAAGGAGATAGAAGCAAATTTGTGTTTTGCCATTTTTGGCAAAAATTCGAAAATTCAAAATGGCCGCCATTTTTGGGGAGGGGAAAATTTTTTGAAAATTGCAAAGATTGCATTCCTTAGATACCCTGTGCGTCGAAAATTTTGCCGAAATCGCTCTATCTCGCACGGTTAAGGAGATAGAAGCAAATTTGTGTTTTGCCATTTTTGGCAAAAATTCGAAAATTCAAAATGGCCGCCATTTTTGGGGAGGGGAAAATATTTTGAAAATTGCAAAGATTGCATTGCTTAGATACCCTGTGCGTCGAAAATTTTGCCGAAATCGCTCTATCTCGCACGGTTAAGGAGATAGAAGCAAATTAGTGTTTTGCCATTTTTGGCGAAAATTCAAAATGGCCGCCATTTTTGGGGAGGGGAAAATTTTTTGAAAATTGCAAAGATTGCATTCCTTAGATCCCCTGTGGGTCGAAAATTTCGACGAAATCGCTCTATCTCGCACGGTTAAGGAGACAGAAGCAAATTTGTGTTTTGCCATTTTTGGCAAAAATTCGAAAATTCAAAATGGCCGCCATTTTTGGGGAGGGGAAATTTTTTTAAAATTACCAAGAGTACAATGCTCAGATACCCTGTGGGTCGAAAATTTTGCCGAAATCGCTCTATCTCGCACGGTTAAGGAGATAGAAGCAAATTTGTGTTTTGCCATTTTTGGCAAAAATTCGAAAATTCAAAATGGCCGCCATTTTTGGGGAGGGGAAAATTTTTTGAAAATTGCAAAGATTGCGTTGCTTAGATACCCTGTGCGTCGAAAATTTTGCCGAAATCGCTCTATCTCGCACGGTTAAGGAGATAGAAGCAAATTTGTGTTTTGCCATTTTTGGCAAAAATTCGAAAATTCAAAATGGCCGCCATTTTTGGGGAGGGGAAAATTTTTTATAAATTACCAAGAGTACAATGCTCAGATACCCTGTGGGTCGAAAATTTCGACGAAATCGCTCTATCTCGCACGGTTAAGGAGATAGAAGCAAATTTGTGTTTTGCCATTTTTGGCAAAAATTCGAAAATTCAAAATGGCCGCCATTTTTGGGGAGGGGAAAATTTTTTGAAAATTGCAAAGATTGCATTCCTTAGATACCCTGTGGGTCGAAAATTTCGACGAAATCACTCTATCTCGCACGGTTAAGGAGATAGAAGCAAATTAGTGTTTTGCCATTTTTGGCAAAAATTCGAAAATTCAAAATGGCCGCCATTTTTGGGGAGGGGAAAATTTTTTGAAAATTGCAAATATTACATTCCTTAGATACCCTGTGGGTCGAAAATTTCGACGAAATCGCTCTATCTCGCACGGTTAAGGAGATAGAAGCAAATTTGTGTTTTGCCATTTTTGGCAAAAATTCGAAAATTCAAAATGGCCGCCATTTTTGGGGAGGGGAAAATATTTTGAAAATTGCAAAGATTGCATTGCTTAGATACCCTGTGCGTCGAACATTTTGCCGAAATCGCTCTATCTCGCACGGTTAAGGAGATAGAAGCAAATTAGTGTTTTGCCATTTTTGGCAAAAATTCGAAAATTCAAAATGGCCGCCATTTTTGGGGAGGGGAAAATTTTTTGAAAATTGCAAAGATTGCATTCCTTAGATACCCTGTGGGTCGAAAATTTCGACGAAATCGCTCTATCTCGCACGGTTAAGGAGATAGAAGCAAATTTGTGTTTTGCCATTTTTGGCAAAAATTCGAAAATTCAAAATGGCCGCCATTTTTGGGGAGGGGAATTTTTTTTGAAAATTGAAAATATTACATTCCTTAGATACCCTGTGGGTCGAAAATTTCGACGAAATCGCTCTATCTCGCACGGTTAAGGAGATAGAAGCAAATTTGTGTTTTGCCATTTTTGGGAAAAATTCGAAAATTCAAAATGGCCGCCATTTTTGGGGAGGGGAAAATTTTTGGAAAATTGCAAAGATTGCATTCCTTAGATACCCTGTGGGTCGAAAATTTCGACGAAATCGCTCTATCTCGCACGGTTAAGGAGATAGAAGGAAATTTGTGTTTTGCCATTTTTGGCAAAAATTCGAAAATTCAAAATGGCTGCCATTTTTGGGGAGGGGAAAATTTTTTGAAAATTGCAAAGAGTACACTCTTTAGATACCCTGCGGGTTGAAAATTTCGACGAAATCGCTCTATCTCGCACGGTTAAGGAGATAGAAGGAAATTTGTGTTTTGCCATTTTTGGCAAAAATTCGAAAATTCAAAATGGCCGCCATTTTGGGGGAGGGGAAAATTTTTTGAAAATTGCAAAGAGTACACTCCTTACATACCCTGCGGGTTGAAAATTTCGACGAAATCGCTCTATCTCGCACGGTTAAGGAGATAGAAGCAAATTTGTGTTTTGCCATTTTTGGCAAAAATTCGAAAATTCAAAATGGCCGCCATTTTTGGGGAGGGGAAAATTTTTTGAAAATTGCAAAGAGTACACTACTGAGATACCCTGCGGGTCGAAAATTTTGCCGAAATCGCTCTATCTCGCACGGTTAAGGAGATAGAAGCAAATTACTCAAAAGTAGTACTGAAAATACACAATGAAGTACCTAAATGGCTATTACTCATGTACTGACAAAGCTATCAGTCCCAAATGCAATACCAAGCGAGCTATGGACATAACAATATTGTATTCAAAATTGTAGTAAAATATCTTTAATTATTTTGGCTTAAATGCACGGAAACCAATGGGTACTGAAAATAGCTGTACTTAAGTATTACTCAGTAAGCAAAAGAGGTACAACAGCCAAAAGCAATCCCAAGCAAGCTACTGACCCAATAAGCCTGCATACCAAATTTGGTGACAATAGCTCTAATACTTTTCCTTTAAATGAGCGGAAACCATGCGTGACGCCGGACATCGGACGCCGGACACCGGACGCCGGACATCGGACATCGGACGGCAAAAAAAGCAAAAATAATATATCCACCCCCCAGGGGGGTGGACATAATAACCCAAATTTGGCCTTTAGACGGCAGCCATTGGTCTTCCAGTGGAAGGCTAAGTCCTTAAAGGAAGTGCATGGCTATAGGAGTCATAAGTAAGTCTGTATAAGTCTGATACATATCAGCCGTAAGATGATTTGTTCTTCTGTATGTGAGTACTAGGTCAAAATGTTAAAATCCCAAATCGATCCTTTTGAAAGTAACCGCTGGTCTTCCAGTGGAAGGCCGAGTCCACGAAACAAGTGTATGCTTATACAGGACTTATACAATAGAATCTTGATTATCCAGCACTTTGTCATTCGAATCTCCTGATTAACCGATCTGAAAGCTTGTCTCCCTACATTCAGGTATAATGTATGCTCAGGTATGAGCGATAATACAGGATTTTACACAATCTCGGAAACCATTAATTGTAGTGCTTTATAAAGCATACTTTCAACAAATATGCCAAACTTCTTTGATCTTTAACACCATTGCTTCAATTGGGAAGGGATTAATTCATTTATACGACAACACTACACAACGTCTTTGATAATGCACCAATGCGTGTTCGATTGGGTTTGCAATTTATAATCTCCAGGAGTAGGTCGATTCGCAGACTATTAGAAGAAAAACGTCAACACTGCATTACCAACCAAACCTACGCAATCACTGAAGGTATGTTTGCTTGAAGTTTAACGAATTAATAATCTCCAGGAGTTTATTAACTGACAAAATGCATGACAATGTTTATCAACAATTAACTTATGCATGTACCAGCCAAATACATCCAAATCCAACCCGTGTAATATATGTTGAATAAAGTTAATTTACAGTGTACTTAATGCTTTAAAAATGAAAAGGCAGCAATGAAAACACTGTAAAACTGGTTGGTTATCAATTTACTGCAGAAACTTAAAATTCACTGAATATCACCCAAACTGTCCCAATTTTTTACCAAACCAGACCCTATTTCATCTATCCGAACCTGATTATACCCCCAATTATCCGATCTGATTGTACGTCTCCCACTAGGTTCAGATAATCGAGGTTCTACTCTATATGAATGATATATATCAGCTATATGATAACCTGTCTTTCTGTATGTGAGTACCAGACCAAAATGTGAAGAAATACCCCAATTTTGACTTTAGAAGGACCAATTGGTCTTCCAGTGCAGGGCCAATGCCACAAAAACCATATGCCTTGAGGATATACCCATATCTACCCACATACCAAATTTAAAAGGTCTACCAAAAATATTTTTACAGTTGTCACATCCGAAAGGAAACCTCTGTGTGACGGGACTGACTAAAACCTAAGTATCTCCAACATTCGTCCAGAGATAAAGTAACATTAAAATTCCCACCCATAGAACACCAAACTTCTTCATCTCACCTGCTTGGCAAAGGCCTCCATGTTGGTAGCTGACTCAAAGTTGAGTGACCAGGCCTGCCTCATGTCATCGTACAGAGTGGCGTAGTTGTTCTTCTGAACCTGTACACACAGTAAGACACTGATGTTATACACAGGGACCAGATTCATGTAACAATACAACCAATGAGAAGTAAACAGAGTGACAGCTGATAATTGCAGAAAGCAGCCGACGTGGCACATTTTTATGGATATACCAAATATATCCACGGGACAAAAACAGCTTCAAATTTCAATGGCATGCACAATATTTCCATGACATATCTCGTCAGTCTGTACTGTTTGTGAAATAATAAGACAACTTTCAACAAGTTTTTTTGGGCATTGGATATATCCTAAAATCTATGATCTACCTAAATTTAAACCATGAATTGGAGGCTTATATCAGAGAGGGTCCACCTCCAATTAATGTTCTAAAGTTGTATAAATCATAGATTTTTACAGTAACTGTATATCCCTGTTTCAAGGGGGAAAAATATCTACAGATAATAAAAGCACCTTTATCAGAGAAAAAGTTTGCTGTTTAAATGTCTGGGCAAACAGAAAATTACAGAACAGCCAAAGTTTGTGTCAGACAGATTTCATCTATGCAGATTCATAGACTTTGCCTTGTGTGATGTTAGAATATGTGTTACATAATAGAACTACAGTAATCATTATTTTAAAAGATTGAAATTTTTCCTGCCGAAGACCAACAATTTAGCAAAGATGTCTCAATAAATAAGTCGTTTTCCCCAAATGTAACTTCGCAGTTTTTAGACTAGAAAGGGTGCCACTGTTTGAACAGATCTTGTGATCCTTCCTTAGTGAATCATGATTCTCTGAGAAGATTTCCATCCAGTGAGAGTGTAAAATCCAGACTGCTACCAACTCCACTTATTCATTATCTCAAAAAACCCACAGTAAAGACTGGCAAGCAAGTCTACTCTTTGAAAGATGGAGTAAGGGTAAAAGGCTGTTCAATATAAAGGTGACAACTTCTTGTAGCATCCATTGAACACAATCTCAAGTAATAATAGATTGAAAGTAACTTACAGTGAGCACAAAACCGGGGCTGACCATGGACTGGGTGACTGGCTGCTGCTTGCCTTTGTACAGCAGAACCTTGTACTGAAAATACACACAGACATAGTGTAAATACATACAGATATACTGAAAATACACAGAGACATACTGAAAATACATACATACTGTAAATACACACAGACATAGTGTAAATACACACAGATATACTGTAAAATACGCACAGATATACTGTAAAATTTAAATACATACATACTGTAAATGAAATACACACATTCTGTACAATGCAGAAATTCTGTAAAATAGAGAAGAATTAAAAATGATCGAAACATCAGTTTGCAATTACATTATATTGGAAGTATTAAGTTGGTGCTGGAAATAAACAGAATTCTGTAAAACACATATCACTGTAAGGAGGAGATCGATCAGTGGATTTATGTGACCAATAATAATAAATACTTACACCATTAGTATAGGGATCAAGAGCCATGTTGAGGATCGATATCGAATGAAAATTTAGGGTTGTGGATCGATCGATATCGGGAACATTAACATATGTCGTGGGCAATAATACACTCAGGTTACTTGAAAACGTATAAAAATAAATTCACAAAATTATCAAAAGATACTACTTATGCACCAAAAATATATTTCTGCAATATAAAATTAAATAAAATGAACAAAACATACATTAAACAAGAGTTTTTGTGCTTTCCTGTGTACTAGCTGTCAGGTTTTGTATCCCTTCCGTGAAACAGGAAGTAGGTCACTGGCAATGTAAACAAAGATGGCGCCAGACTTGACCCCATTTTGTTTCAGTTGTAAATGTGCCTTTTAAAGATTTTATACAATAAATATGCTTTTAAGCAGTAAAATTACCAATTTTTTTTTAATTTTTGTCTGTTTGGTGTATGTTATTTCGATATTGAAATGCTGGTAGTATGTGTCGACATCGGCAGTTCTGTGGGATGATCGATTGATATTGAAAGATCGAGCATCAATCCCTATACAGTATACACCATTACAGAGATACTCCTTTTAACAAAGTTTACATGACCTCTGCTAGGCATTATAGCCAAAACATTTTCATAATATAGTTGAAATGCTGGTATATAAAACTTTTGTAATGGCTGATAATATTTTTGATTTCATGAAAAACCTTTTAAAAGCCTGTACATTTGAGTTTAGTATCATTGAATAATATTTCATAAAGACATTTATCATTTTATCTTATAACTGGTATTTTTATATATGTTACAGTGAAACAAGGACGGGTGAAGTTCCTACTTAAAAGTAGGTCAACTTTATGATCAACTCACCAAGATGGAACAGCCCTATCACAGCATACCTGTCGACCTAGCCTACCTGATAACTTAATTTATTTCATTTCCTTTTCCTTAATTACCATATATTTACTTCTCATCTCACTGGGACTGGGCCAAAAGTGAGCAGGATGAAACTTAAAGTGACAAGGACAAGGGGGTTTCATTGCAGAATAAGACGTAAAGTGAAAGGAACAAGATGCAAAGTGATTAGGACAAGACAGTTTCATTTTGGGTAGAGCCAAAGTCGGGATCAAAGATGTGCTGGGTCGGTGAATATTAAACACTGTAAACAAACCAAATCAGGAAGGGTCAGCTCCAGTGGAACACCCCCATTAGATGCTCTCCTAATTTTTTAATCAGAATTTATGGATTTGTTTCAGTATAAATCAGCCATAAAAAGCCATTACATTGAGAAATGATATTCGGTTAATTGAAATTAAAAGTAAGAGCCATGTTCAGTCAGTACATTTAACAACATTAAAGTATATTATAATGGCTTCACAGTAGATTTACCAAACAATAGGATATATGTATAGTTATAAATTAACAAGGCTTGTAACTCAATAGCATCAAAAAGTCCACTCCTATCACTTCGAACTCAGCATGAAATCCAGATCTTATCTAACTGTGCAGCATATGTATAAACATACAAATAAGTGTGTTTTTGCAAGTCAGGCCAGAACACTATTTTTCAGAACTGCAACTGAATGAAATTTTCTCTCACATCCTTCCTTCATGTCTTGAATTTAACAGGAATTGCCATAATGTTTACTTTAAACCAATCACAACAGCTTCTACAAGTGCATGCAGAATGTTTACAGCCTTTGGTTTTCATTTAGAGAAAGATTAACTTCTCTAGACCATGTTTTTATTCGGGGTAATATTGTGACATCCACACAGAGAAGTGAGACAGGGTGGTCTACAAGTCTGCATTAAGTCACAGAACTGGTAAAAAAAACATGATTTATTGGCGAGATCAGTATTTTTACTGACCTGGTGAATAACACTGACAGATAAGCAGGGATCAAACACTTCCACAACAATAAAACCTGTACCGAGAGAGAATCAGTGGAATGCATCTTAATGTGGGCAGACCTATAAACTCTGAAGTGTTTTTTATAGGATTTACTGCCAGATTTTGTAAATTAATGTATTGTCACTGGACTTTCCACAAATGCTTAGAAAAATACACTTTGCGGTTGTTTCAAAACTTCTGTAATATGTACAATTTTAGCTAAAATTATATTCTTCATAAGCACCACATATCCCAAAACAGATGCCTTATGAAGTTATGATTCAATCTTAATTTAATATTTTTACTGTAAAATCCAGTCTGAAGATCATTATTCTTGTGAAAACATTTTATGATGACTATTACGAATTTTTTGAGACTCAATGTATATGTAAAGTCTTTCATAATTTTGTTGTTCAGATCTGGTATGACTGATCTCATATCACTAAAGTCTTGTTCAATCAATCCCATTCCAGGTCTATCAGACGGTCAATGTTACATCATCATGCCTGATATCTAGTAACCCAGTCATTTATTTCTCAAGCCATCAGCTGTAACTAAAGTGGTTTTAAATGGGCCATAATCAGTAATATTTTGCAGTACTTTGATTTTACACTTGATATAAGTTTAAGAAACCAAAACTTACTTATTTCTGGAGCAATTTTTCATAATTTTGTTTCACCGTAATGTTTAGATTAATGAGCTGAATACTATTACACTTAGTTATTTTATGTCGTTTCACCACATTTATAACAACATATACGTTTACGTTATCATCTGCAGAAAAAAGTGGCAGTTGTGCGAGTGTGACCTTGTTGACAATAAAGTGACAGAATTAATGCCATTTTTATAATATAACCATTTTCTAATTCTAAATACATTGAAATGGTATTGAACATAAAATCACTACAATGTTAGGAAAAATTGATGGATTTCAAAAATAATTTAATTAAGTGACAATTATCACTACCGGAAACGCAAATATACAGTTGTAAATTTGTCAGTGACAGTAGAACAGACACTTCAGAATAAAATATCCTATTTTCACAAGGCTATGAATCTAACTTTCTTTTACTAGCACCTGTGTTACAAATCACACAAATTAAAAACACTTTTACCACTCAGATCACTTGTGAAAGAAAGGTAAACTTGTGTAAATTGCATGTTTTACAAAAATAACTTTAGTGGAGTTGTGAGTTTTTCCAGACAAAATATGTACACCTCAGGTGGGGAAGTTTGTCAATTAAATTTATCACATGTCAATAAAACTCTCAATGAAACAATCCATATTTATGATTAAACAAATGCAACAACTGCATGCAATGTCAATGTATAATTCTATGATTAAATTTACCATATTTATTTGTATAAACACCCCCTGCCTATTAAATGCCCCCTACCCCACCTCCATTCTACATTTGCAATTTTAGAATTCCGAAAAAAGACGTGTTTTAATTAGTGTTCTCAATATACCATTTTTTGTGGGAGCGGGTGGGTAGTGATTTCAACAGGAGGATACCCGGGTACCCGCACCGATGGGCGATAATAGGTGCTGCTACAAAAATCTCCACATTTACAGAATTAAAACTCACACACAAAAATCACGATCACAAATCATGAGATCTAGCAATTTGCTTTTAATTATTTCTTATCTGCCACCATCTTTCATTCAAAACAGTAGGACACAGAAGAAATGTTTAACAAAAAAGAACACCATACATTCAAAACACGGTTCCATTGTCCATAAAAATGGAGTCACATGACCTGTCAGGGAAGCATTAAACCATTGCTCGAATGTAGTTTCAGAATTAAACTTTTTTTTCAGGTACAGTAGAACCTCAATTATCCGGCCCTCAATAATCCGAATCTCCAGATTAACTGAACTGAAATCTTGTCTCCCTACATAAAATGCATGGTCTAGCGTGAGTGATATTAAAGGATTTTACACATTCTCGGAAACCATTAATTCTAGTGCTTCATAAAACATACCCTCCTCAAAAACACCTAACTTCTTTGATCTTTATTGCATTGTTTCAACAGGGGAGGGGTTAATTCATTTACACGACCCCACTATACAACTTTTTTGATAATGCGCCGATCACTGATTGCGTGTTCGATTGTTTTTACAATTTATAATCTCCCGGAGTAGGTCCATTCATAGACTGATGTGTATTAAAAGAAAAACGTCAAAGATACATTGCCAACTGAACATACCCATTGAAGATGTGTTCGATTAGGTCATTGTAAAAAATAATCTCCCGGACTTTTTCACTTGACAGAATGCATGACAACATTCATCTAAAAATGAAACGTCAACACTGCATGTACAAAACTACTATTACTATTAAACTACTTTACCAATGACCACCCACGTCTATATTTAGTGCATAAAAACATTTTTTTTCCAATTACCTCCCACTAGGTAACCCATAGATCGTGAATTTCAGTTTCCTTCATCTATCCAAACCCCTCGATTATCTGATCCAATTGTATGTTACCCATTGGGTTCGCATAATTGAGGTTCTACTGTAGTTAAAACAATTTTACTGATGCAAAGTCATCAAGTACTGTGTGAAAACATTACACTTTTATTCTTTTATTTATTTATTCAAGTTTTATATAGCCAATATACAGAATTTCATGTTGTCGAAATTTAGGTAATTGTTTTAATATACTGTTCCTACATTTGACAATGTACAAAAATATAATACTACAAATGGTGCATAAACGTGAGAAAACAATATTGTTGTACATTTACTGAATAGTTTAATTTATAAGTTATCTTATGAAGTCGGAGCATGTTGGTACTCGGTTGGGCGATATTGGAAGCTCTTATGCTTAGATGGGGATACTCGTATATGTGATTTTCAGATTTGGGTAGATATTCAGCAATCGGGTACCTGGATATTCAGATACCCGTTGAGATCACTAGTTTTATTATATCCCGAAGAAAAAATAGGAAGAAAATAGGAAGAAAATCAAAACAAAACATGGCAATTTTGATCAGGGTCACCTTGAAATCTACAAAAAGAAATGAATGTTTATAATTTCTTCACATTTAACATTTGTCCCTGCTATTTTAAGTTATCTTCATTTCTCCCTCAGGTTGCCCACAATCACTGGTTATAACCAATATACATCCGATGTCTTGAAAAAATTTGGACAATGGTCCTAAGTATGTACCTCAGAATGTGCTGGTAAAGACATTAAGCACCATAGAAATAGATTAGTTCAACAGATATGAATAAAATAATATGCATAAAACAAGACGATGAAACCAAAACCCAATGGAAATTGTGTTGGTCATGTGTAGAACCAGTTCATTGTAATGTGACCTAGGTGTCATCAACTCACCTCTTTCTGTACTGTATCTGCCAACACTGCTGCCCCAATCTTGCCTTGTGTCTCATACTTCCCTTCAACCCTGTAAATACAGATGGATTGACTGACCAACTGATTGATTGACTGATTGATTGATTGATAATAGCCCAAAGTTAGGAGGTCAGAGAGCATTTAAAATCATTCATTCCTCGGTCGAATGTGATGTTAAAGTAAAAATCCTAACATACACATGACAAGTGCCACATAATTAATACATACAGTATATCAAAGCTGTAACACTGCTGTAAAAATATACATCTTCTGTAGATAGCAAAGTAGTCCCACTACTGCACATACAGAGGATGTCACTGACATGCAGTTCATATGGAATACCCTAGCAGACAGGTGGGTTTGTCTGTTCTTGTAGACAACACCTATAAATACTAAAGAGTGACATTTAATAAGATTTTTACCCCGGGGCAAAGACTTTCCCCTTTAACCCACACTTTTTGATTTTCTGAAAATCTTAGGAGCATGTTCCAGTATCAGTCCAGTATAATAAAGAAATGGAGATTCACAAAACACTCTTCAATAAAATACCTGTATTGATCAGATCAATTTGATCCAATAGAATGAAAATAGATTGGTCCGGTTCTGGCTTGACTCTTACTATTGGGCGAGGTTGAAAGTGAACAGCAACATCACATCACTGTTCTAATATTTGGCAAAAGGATTCAGTAAATATTCAAATATCTGGTGTCGGCTGTAAGTTGTAGCAGTAAGTAAATCTGACAGTTTATTGAGCAAAACCTTATAATTATTTCATATAGTCTTCCACACTATTCATTACCATAAACATAATTCCATATGTATAGATATAGTAGAGAGGTCACTATGCATTTCTAGGTATTTCTATGAAGACATTTCTATCTGTCAAGTTCACTTTTAATAAACAAGCTCAAGCCTCTTTGTTTCTTGAATATTTAAATGTTGGACATAATTAAAAGTAACCAAATATTTGTGAGTCTGTTGACTGTATCCACTTAGTCAAGTTCAAGTAAGCTGGAGGTGTTCTTCATCATATAACATAGTTAAAATACTGAGAAAATAGGAGCTTAAATTGTAATGGCAGTTTCTATAGCCCACAGAAATTTGTTTACGTAAAAGTGAAGAGCTGTCAAATTAGCTCTGATGTTTGAAGATGGCCAAAGGAAGAAGTGATTAAGCTTTAGAAATAAATCCCTGTCATATTCTGAAAACAAAAAAGTCCTGAGATTTTGGACATATAATTGTGAATTTATGTTCATGCAAAATAGATTGTATCAACTAGGCCAAATTCAAGTTGATCTGAGGTGTTTGTTTGGGCATCATCATGTAACAGGGGTAGTTCACATACTGTGACCATAGGAGGAGCTTATGCAGCAGTTTCTGTAGCCAATAGGAATTCATTGACACAAAAGTGGAGATCTGCCAAGCCAGATCTAATTTAGGAGATGTGTAATAAGTATAACCAATATTATCCGCCCCTCTTGGGGGAGGAACAGTTGGTTTGGATAATAGAAGGATCAGATAATGGAAGGGCTGAAATAACAGGTTTAAAAGGAGTTGGAAGAGTGGATTTGAGGTCGGATAATTGAAAATTTGGATAATAGAAAGTCAGATAAAAGAAGTTCTACTGTATCTCAAAACAGAGATTTTCTGTAAAAGTTAGGGCCGCCTTATGTTTTATATGGAGGCCTGGGACAGGTGCGAAAAAAACAACTCCGAGTACCCGCCTTCTGACAACAGACCCAAATTCGAGTAACCGTGAGATTTAGTATCTACCATTAGAAGTCTCCTGTTAACAAATGGTAACAAAACTTTTGAAGAAAAAACGTCATTTAAACTGGGTATTATAGAATATGGACTAAATTATATGTTTTTAAGCCAATTGATATGTTGTGGCGGAATTCGATTGGACAAAGCGTTTTTGAGTTAGAGTCCGGAAACGGAAATGTTGATGGACAAATGGACAGACAGAATTACACCAATTTCGAAAGGAACCTAGCTATGGTGGTGATCTATCTCCCAGTCAAGTTTGAATTCGATTGGACAAACCGTTTTCAAGTTAGAGTCCGGAAACTGAAATGTTGACGGACAGACAAACGGACAAAAAACAGACAAACGAACACACGGAATTACACCAACTTCAAAAGCAACCTAGCTATGATGGTGATATATCTCCCTGTCAAATTTGAATTTCGACTGGACAAAGCATTTTCAAGTTAGAGTCCAGAAATGACAGATAGAGACGAAAAATGGACAAACGAACATACAGAATTACACCAATTTCGAAAGCAACCTAGCTATGATGATGATCTATCTCCCTATCAAGTTTAAATTTGAATCGACAAAGCATTTTCCAGTTAGAGTCCGGAAACGAAAATGTCGACGGACAGACAGATGGACGTCAGACTCATCAATCTAATGGGCAGGTTGGTAACATGCAACCTGCCTAAAAATCCCAATAATTTACGACTTAAACCCTAAATCTGATTTTAAACTCAAACTGAAACTTAAATTTAGGTTTTTAACTCAATATAATCATTATAATGCCAATTCTCAAGTAAGTATATACACTTATGCTAAAACTCATTTATAATCCACATATTTGGGGGATTATATTTAAGTTTTCATGAAAGGAGTGGCAAATGTTTGAGATTATAACTGCACCCATTTCATTTCACGATGTGTTTAATCGGAGTTTGAGCATATACTCCTAGGTATGATTTCACTTGAGAATTCTAAATTTAAGTTTACATTTTTACAGGAATGAGTTTGAGACTGACAATGAGTTTGGGGTTGACATTTTTTAGAAATACCAGTCCAGAAGCCTATATAACACTTTGAATTACTATAACTCTTATTCAGTCAGATCAATTTTAACACCACATATATATACCAACATTCAAAACCATACATTTGTATAACCATGAACTTGTACTAAATGAATGTCAATATGTACTAAGTACTGAATAAAGAAATGCCTATACCTGTACCTTCTTTCTTGTATATTGCCATTATATGTATATTTATAAATTCAAATTACATCCAGAAACTATCCAGACATGACAACTGCACACCAACCGTTTCAGTTTGTTACCTTTACTGCTGCTGCTAAACATGTAACGACCTGGATCATAGTCTCTCCAACGTATGGAATAATCCATAGCCAAAAAAATACCAAACAAAGGCAGTCCAAAATGCTCCAATTGCAAACACTCTCCGGAAATTGTTTTGGACACGATAGTCCTTTTTGAGGCCCTAATCGCTAATGTAATAATTTTGCCAGAAATTTGTAAATTTGATGTGTTATACCCTCAACAGTAACTATAACATTCAGTCAAATAACCTCTACCAAACAAGAGAACTTCAGTGTTCTGTTGAATGACTGAAATCAAGTGATTAACAGCACCTCAAAGCAACAGATTCCTGCAGGTGTTACAACATCCCTATAACAAGGACTGTGACAGACCACTCCGGTATATGGAGAACATTCTGCTTGTGTGGATTGGGTGACTTTTGACACAAGCCCTTACTTGGCACAAAAACATAATGAAAATTGAAAACAATTCAATGTCTGGCCAATGCAAGTCAATGAGATCTACCTTTGTGATGTTGTACATTAATGGAACATGTGCCAGTGTGGAATGATGATTTCATGTATAAATTACGTTATCAAAAAGTTATAAACACAGTTGATAAAATGGTTATTTCTCCAGTAAAGTCTATTTATAACTTCAGCATTTGGCAATGTATTTTTCACTGAAAGCAAATCCACATTATTTGACAAAAAACAAGCAAAGATAAGGATTTTATGTTGCAGTTTTGCCATTTACACTGGCAAGCAGTAAAATACAAAACTGAGAAAACATAAATCTCTCGTTTGATTTTTATATTTCTGTAGATAGTGTGAAATAAATCCATTTCCGCTACATTTCACAGAATGATGAGATAATTCTTTATATTTTATCACCATGATAAAACCCTAGCAAAGGGATAATTACTGAAAAAAAATTAGTCAGAGCTCTCCTACAATCAAATGTTTACTGTAAAAGTGGTTCTAGCTTGGGAAAAACAAACTGTAATTCTACTATAACCTTCATAGCACTTAATCTCCATCAGACCTCAAGACAGATTTAAATGACAGTTCAAGGATAAAAACAGAAATCTCAGACAAAAGATGCAGAGTAATTAGAAATAGGGTCAATTGATCAGAAGGAAATTTATCAAACCCAAATAGTTCATTTATCATTTTATAAAGAGAACAGCTCTTTTAAATAGAGATAGAATCAAAGTGATATTTTTGCAAAAGTTAACGATATGTACTTTAGACTGTAACTTACTATTTGTTTTGTTGTGAACTTGGGCAATGTTTCAGATCTAAATTACAGGTTAAAACTGGGGCTTTATTTGAGTGATGTAAGGTCTACGTCTTCAGTTAGGCCCCCAGGTGACTGGTTTACCATTCCTCTACTCTTCAATGTAAAACCCTTTGTAATAAAAAAATTAAACTCCTTTCAAATTGTTTTTTTTTCTAAATTGAATATTTTCAGAACTGCCATTCTTCAACTGCCAAAAAGTGCTATTTCCATATTTCTAAACTATAAAATATTTCATAATATTCCAACAAGCACTTGAGTACTTTTGGTAACCCTAATTTTAGTGCATCTCATTACATCTCACAAAAAACTGGATTGAATCACACAGTGGCAATATATATCAAATTTATCGATGTTCATTCCATCTAAGTGTATGGTTATTCTAACCAATTCCCTTTTTAAGAGAATTACACCATTCCACACAGCCACTAAAAAGGCTGGAAATGTAGCAGTAAAAACAACCTGCAAAGTACAGGCCTCTACCACCTCTGACTTCAACACTAAGCACGGCACTAGTACACAGTCTGGAAATTTTCAAATAAGAAATAAACTGTAGTTTCCCTTCAAGATGACAAAGGCTTCTGACATTTAAAACACAATACTCATTCCAAATCCAGCCTCAGACACAGAAGAAAAGAATCAACTTACAGTTTATAGGCATGAACTGCTACAGCACACAGGAGTCGCGTGGTCTGATTGGCTGATTTGTTCCCCTCGTCTGTGTCTGAAACAGACCAAATCAACGCTCCACAGAAAACCAATGATGTTAGGCTTAGTATGAACCAACTCAAAGTACCCATACAGTTAATATAACAGATGTCTGATTCATGATATCATATGAAAACAATCATATAGTTCATTGTAACATTTTCTAGAGCCCACGGGCTCAGCCTTTATGGATTTCACAAAAGGTCTCAGTCTCAGCTTTGGCTGAACCACTGGCTTAAATGCTGAGACTGGTAGGTAGTTGGCTTACGGTTTGTAAATAGAGGCTCAAATATAGCCGCAATAATGTTTTCTTCACTTTAAAATTTGAAATGGCTGAAAATAAGATACAAGTATATAAAACAACCTCCTAAAGTAGTCTTTGGATGTTTTACAGGTTTACAAGGTTTCCCACTGCAAAATAGCATTTGACCAGAGATAGTATGTGTCATACAAGGAACATACTAGTGCTGTGAAATCGCTTCGAATATCGGGTTCGATGTTTGGTATCTGTATAAGCTTGAGAACTCGGTGTAGTCCGATCTTCAAAACAACGTTTTAAAAACCAGTTAAAACGCAGAAATCTCACATAAAATCTTGTCACTTTATTGAAAATATAGCAAAAATGTAAAATCCATATACTACAGTAGTATGTTTTAAATAAATTCCGCCATATTTTCAACAAAAGAAACAAGTTTTATAGATGGGCGAAAATTACAGTCGTCAAATGCACTATAACCGATGTTACCATCCTGCAACTATCTCGAATATGTTTAAGATTTTCAAAACAAAAATCAATTAAATTCTATAATTATAAAAGCAGGGAATGTTTTAGAATTACAAGGCCTCAAATATACCACAAATTAATGAAGGGATACTTGAAAAACAGTCACATTTTGAAATATTTTCTTTAAAACGAAATATAGCATTTACAAAAAGTTGGTATGACTACTTGTTCAATGTGTGCACCAAGTGATATGAACACCTATCCAATGCATGATTTGCAGGCTTGTGTTAGGGGTTTAAGTACATATTTTGTCAACATACAAGGGTTTTTAACTGAAAAATACATTGGATTTAATAATAAAAACTAATAATCAATGATAATTTAACAAAAAGTAACTTTTTTAGGTATTTTTAATTTTTTTGGAAAAGGACTTAATAGCCACTTTTTGCCAAGTTAGCCATTTTGGTCAATTTGAATTGAGAAGTTCGGTGTTTTTCCTTCAAAAAGTTGCATATTTTGACAAAATATGTGCTGTAACCCTCCAAAACAAGGCTACAAATCACGCATTGTACAAGTATTTATCACATTTTGATCACACATTGAACAAGTATTCTTAAAACCTTTTTTGAAAATGCTAGAATTCGAATACAACAAAATCTTTTAACATGTGGTTGCTTGTCATGTATTCCTTCATTAATTTATTGTACATTTCAGGACTTGCCACTACATAACATTTACCACCCTTAAAATTACGGAATTTACCGTAAATTTCCAAAATAATGCCCAGGTTCAAATAAACGCCTGGTTCAAATTTTTTGAAAAAATATGGTAATTGATTTTTTGTTATATAAGAGTTAAACATATTCGTGACAGTTGCCGCAAGTGCACATTTCTGTAAGTGTCGATTGACGACTATGAACTAGGATCTGTTGGGATGTGGTGTGATATTGAGGATTTCTAAATGTTTTGCAAAGTCCGAATTTCAGACGTTTGAACCAAACTCCGAAATCGGGGCAGTAAACGAGCGAACTATCGAACTTCTTCAAACATCGTCGCAACACTACAACATATATGTCATCAGTAGAATATTTTGACTACAAGGAAGGGTCACATGACATAGAACACCACTGACCAAAAGGCTCAGTTTTGAGCCAGTGGCTCAGCCTGAGACCTTTCGTGAAATCCACCCCAGAATCTTTCATAATTACCGTATATAATAGTTAAAATTCTATGTATTGTATACTGTTTTTTACAAAAACACAGAGATTAAATCAGTGATTAAAGATGTTTGTGCTTGTTGCCATTCAACAGACAGTGAAACAAATGCATGATCTGTATAAACACACCATTCTTTGTTTTCTGTAATGTTGCGTATGTCTTACCTGGTTTCTTCTTCTTGGGTTCTTTTGGTGCAGTGTACCTCAACGACTCATTTTCCCCTTCATTTTTTTCTGAACTACCTCCAAAAAGTGATGCCAGTTTGCTAGAAAGTAATTTACAATAGTTTAATTCATTGCCAATACAAAAATCAGAAATCAATGATACACAAACATGAAATAATTTTATTTCTACTGATAATGGATTTAGATGTTGATTTTTGCTGTAGACTTCCATGTTGATTTTGTTTGTAGACTGCCATGTTGATTTTAGCTGTAGACTTCCATGTTCACTAATACATGTTGATTCTACATTGATTTTAGTTGTAGACTTCTGTGTTGATTTTAATTGTAGACTTCCATATTCATTAATATATGTGGATTCTACATTCTAATAAAAAAACATGTATTTGCGAGATATTTGGAAGTTTATAAACTGCATTTACAATGACTATAAAGTAAAAATGCAAGACATTTCCTTAAATTTACATGTTTTTTATTGTTTTGACGAAGTATATTAACCAGTAGAAAGCCAAATTTTATGATGTTTTCAATGGAAGACACAGAACTTGTGACCATGGCAACTCGCTACCATTGTCTCACTAGCACAGCTCGCTACCAATTAATGCACACAAGCACACACATGGTGTACATACTTTACATGGTTAATATTCATGTTTGCCGAGAAAATATGAGGTTACAGAAATCCATGCGGTTTCCTAACAATATTTTAATAGAAATGCTGCTTGTAGATCAAATAATTTCAAAGTCTCGGACTTCTACAACTCAACAGTATTCTAGTAATAGATTAAAGGGCGTGGCTGTGGTACGGTAAAACCGTTCTCTAGAAAATATGCTGCAGTACGGATTGCCGCACTCCAGAACTTTATCTCGAGTGCGGTTTCAGTAACAACAGATTTCATTGGTTAATTGAATTAATCACGTTTGCAGACGAATGTCGCCCATTTGTAAAATATGGCTAGAATTACCCATCTTAAAATACGTATGCACTACAAATCTTCATAAAAACAGTAAGAAGACAAGAAATAAATGTGAAAAATTAAATGTCATGTTAGAATTTGTTGTAAAACCCTGCATAACTCCACGCTAGTCATGGTGTTATTTCTACAATTATTTGTCTCGAGTGAGGTTTCAGCAACAATTGTTTTCATTGGTTAATTAAATTAATCATATTTGCAGACGATAAATAGACTGGTTTCTTTAATTTTCTGTATCTAAAACCTGTCGTGGTCTCCTATTTCCTTCACTCAGTGAGATTATTAAGATACCAGCATGAACTGCACTCTAGTTTATTTACTGGAATACGGCAAATGAATGCTACCGTACTGTAGAATTTCTTCTAGAGTGCGGTGTTTTACCATACTCCAGCCACTTCGTAGATTAAATACTTCAAATGGTTAATATTCATGTTTGCCGAGAAAATGTGAGGTAACAGAATTCCATGGGGTTTCCAAACAATATTTTAATAGAAATGCTGCTTGAAGATCAAATAATTTCAAAGTCTCGGACTTCTACAACTCAACAGTATTCTAGTAATAGATTATATACTTCAAATACACATACATAGCTCATTTATATTCATGTATGTGTATAAAATATATAAGGTCACAGAATTCTGTGGGATTTCCTAGCGATTGAGTTACTGTTAGCAAGATGCCGTGGTCGCGACTTAAACGTAAATCGTTTTCAATAATCAGTACCTAATTATTTAGACCGAGTTTTTGTCCCGTCGCCAATTGCTATTGATATACTGATGGACACAATGGCGAGGGACAGAGCTCACATGTACTTGTTTTTTGTGTAAATTTTGAACAGCATATTTGTGCACATATTACCACAAGTATAAAGTGTTATTTGCATTCTTTAAGGTATGTATATGTGCCGTTGACTAATATTTCATGCCAACCAAATTGGCATTTATATATTTGAACCTGTTTTTATAAATGTAAACAAACCTTCAACGTTACAAAGTTATCTAAAAAAGAAGTTCCTGGTTTGCAAAAGCAGTTTAGTTTAACAATATATGTATTGCAAACTTGAAACAGCTATATAGACATAACAAGGACTTTAAAAAGTAACTGCAATGATTTCTGATAGTTCGAGATTTACACAAAAAACAAGTACATGTGAGCTCTGTCCCTCACCATTGTGTCCATCAGTATACTGCTTCCCTGCATAAGTTGGCCGCGGGTCGTAAGTTGGCCGCCATCATCATATTTTGAAATTTCTATAAATCTAAAGGCCTGTATCATTCTTGAATGGTCTATTATAATAAGATTTATTATAACTACCACTTTTAAAACCTGTGCAACCACACATTTGTCTGTTTGATACATTTAAATGAGTGGTGGCCAACTTACGACCCGCGGCCAACTTATGCAGGGAAGCAGTATCAAAAGCAATTGGCGACGGGACAGAAACTTGGTCTACTATTCTTTGCCAATTTCATAATTTCTTGTTAACAAAATGAAATGAGGTATGCCGGTGTACCATTCGCACCACTAATTTGATGGTAAAGAAGACTGGACACAATAACAATATTGGGAATTTAGAAGCTTACAGACTTCATTACAACAAATGTCAACCACAATAAACTCTGTGTTGCATAAAGCCCTCAAATTTGAATTTTGTGTTATGAATTTTTGTTGATGTAATAAAAGCTTATGTAAAACAAAAGCCAAAGGCGTAAACACTTCCTTGTGATTTTAATTTAACTGCAGTCTTTGAAAATTAACATCGTCTGGGTAGTGCGGCATAAAGACATGACAGCAGTTAATAGTTGCAAAAATACCTTCCTTGTGGTGATAGGAAATCACTATCATCATCGTCATTGCCGAAAAACATTGCTGATGGATAATATTCGTGTATTTCTTGCAAAAGACAACTGTTTATAAAGTTCAGGAAGTCACAAGATATAGCCGGATGACGTTGGGACTTACTAAATCCAGGTATAATACAAAGAGGAAAATAATAAGAATAATAAGAGAAAGCTCCGGGAATACGGGGAATAATTGCATAGGGAAATAAAAGAACTTTCCATAATTATCGTACCAAATACAACAGTACTCAATAATATTGCAGCAATAATTCTTCAAACTCAGCACATATTTTTGGAGTTAAGAAGATTCCAGCGCATCAAAAAATCACTGTGCAGGATGTCAATCATTCATCTAAAATTTGGCCTTATCACATATTAAATTCTAAAACATGGCCAACCAGCCTACCTAAGTTAACTAATACACCCCTGCACTTATTTTAGAAATTCCAGACACAGCAGCCCTAAACTTAAGTTTCTCCAGATCCCCACCTTTGACTGCAGAATACACAAATCACACAAACAATTTTTGATTCCTTCTGTTATTAACTCTTTCCCCTTCTAAATAAGAAATAGCCCCTCTGTCATTTCCTTCAGGAAACATCTGAAAATTCACCTCTTCCCACTTAGTTTACTTCCCTTTGGTCACACCCACAACTCCCTACTACCAACCTAGACCCCTGTCTCCCTTGACTATCCTAATGATTAGTATTTTTGTTAACTTTGTGCATTGAGTTCTCCATTGTGGGGAAGATATTGCCCCTGCAAAGCAGTAGATTACATTACATTAGATAAAATGAATTTTGACGTTGTCTGATAACATTATTCTTTTATTATGCAAATGTGACAACATAACTCAATTTTTATCTTAAACTTGAAAAGGTTTAATATTTTGGAATTTTGTTTCAAGTTTTAGCTATGAATAAAACTGAATGTATCTTTGTCAAAGTCAACAGTATTTATGTATTATATTGCATCATGCTGCAGTCAATCAAGTGAAAAATTTATATGTAAACAACAAAACAGTCATGAAATAAGTCTCTTTAAAAACCTTTAAATCTAGTTTTTCCAAATACTTTGCAGTTTTTCAAATACTGTACCGAAAAATTAATTTTTCAACACTTGTTAAGATTGTTTAAAGCTACCATACAGCAGTGGTAATCTTGAAAGAAACATTTTAAAATGTGCTACTTTTTCCAAACAAAGTTATAATTTCTCTACTTTTATTTGCTAGCAAATACTTTATTAATTTTACAAATGAAGATAATAAACATCAGGAACCAACTCAAATTGGCTTTTATTCTTGAGATATTTAGGTCTTCTGCCAGTCATATAGTGTATGAAAAACAGGGTAAAATATCATAGTACAAGGTAGGGATTTAAGATTTATACACACAATGAATGGCTAAGTAGATACTGAGCAAGTTTCAGCACTCAATCATGTATATGCAAAAAAAAAATCAGAAAGTGAATTCAATTAAGATTTGACCTTCAACTCAAGAAAACCCTTAGTGCATCTAACTGGTAAATCCTTTAAACAATTTGTTGCCACTTATACCCAGACTGATGGTGTCCTATTGATCAGTTTCAGTAATTGCTCACACAATCATAAATAATAAGATATTTATCAATATAAAGCGTAATTGTTAACAAACAGTTGACAAGTTATTTCAAACAATATAATCAAGAAATATTTGATTTGTTTTTAGAAAATTCATTCTTTGAAAATGTTTTAATTCCTCAAAGCTTGTATTTTTCAAATGTGTGTTTTTTGTCACCATGTTTATCAACTTGTGGGTATTTTAGAGACCTTAAAGAGACCACAATTTAAAATGACAGTCCTCAATTTTTTCACAAATATCACATATAAAAGTAATAAGTAGTACAGTTTGAGGCTAGTCAGATCTACCATTTCTAAGTTACAAGGCAAATTTGTGAAAAATGTATACAAAAGGCATATAAGTTGAATGTTTATTAGCTCCATATACAGGATAAACATCAACGTAAGTCTTGATTTTGGTATGAGTGAGGAGAATATATTTGAGGATACATCAATGTATTCTCATGTGAAATTTTAGCTGGTTGAGGTTTTAAGTGTTCAAAGGTCCCTTCTGACCTTCAGGTGGCCCACGATGGCTGAAAAATATGTCGATGACCTTCATAAGAAAGCATTATTTTGGAACTATGTATGAAAGGATAAAGCACAAAATGACAGTATTTTAACAAGGATCAGAAAGAGCAGTAGAAGAAAGTATCATTAGGCTATTAAATTTGTGAAATCTCAGACAGAAAAAAAATTGGCTGACAAAATTACCTTAGATACGATATATAATAACACCAATGAGTTTTGGGGTGCAGTCAAAAGCTAACTTTCATAAGACTTCTATCCCAAATAATATTAATAATATTTATGATAATTCAAGTATAATTAACTTAAGAAATATCAAGCTTTATATAATAGTGTGTCTTAGCATGTTAAAGAAAACTTTTAATAATGATGTCAATCTTACATGTAAGGAAGATTAATGTTATTTTTAGCATAGTGTTAGTGTTGGTCCAGTTAAAGCTTGTATTTTACTATTAAAAACAACATAAGCATGATGGTACTGGTGAATATTTTTTCAACCTGTGTTGCTCCATGGATACAGAGAAATTGCACGTTACTTTTTTTACTTTTTAAAGGAATGCATTTAAATGGATATTGTTCCAAAAAACTATGATAAGCTCTGTCATTTTTCCAATTCCTAAACTCAGGAAACATTATCTCAATGACTCAAGTAATTACATGTGGAACCATTGCTTTAGGATGCTTGTTGGTAAACTCTTTCTGATTTGATCATTTTTTAAAGCAATAAGCATATATTAAAAATTTTCAAAACACTTTGGGTTCAAAGCTAATCATTCAGCAATTCAATGTTCTTTTGTTTTATACAGATATGCACATAGCGCATTCGATATGCTTATTGTGTTTGATTTGCGCTATAGAAATGTATAACTCTAATTCTATATATACACAAAAAGGGGAAAAAGCTTTGCTTGAAATGATATTGTTTAATACTATGAAAATAAGCACAGTGATATCCATGTATTATTTCTTGATGTAAGCAGTGACCTTGGCTTTCTTTGTCTCACTGAAACCCATGTCCATCTATCTGAAATGGATAGCTTTCTACGGTGTATTTCTGTTCCTGATTTCATATTTCTTCAAAGGCCACGTACCTCAGATGTTGGTGGTGGTGTTGGATTTTTCATTAGAAAAAAAATAGAATCTCCTTTTTATTGGTCATTTGGGAACATGGTGGTGTCAAGTAGATTTCATGGATGCTCCCTGTTGCTTGCCTGCATTTACTGCTCTCCAGGATCATATACCTGCAACTTTCAAGAAATATTCATGTCCTTTTTCAGTTTCCTGTCATCTATTAACTCTTTGTATTTTACCTGTGGTGATTTTAATATTCATGTTGATGTATCAGTGGGTGGCAGATATAAATTTATGAATTTTCTTGACTCTTGTGATCTTAAACAGTCAGTTAGTTTGCATGGTCACATACTGGATCTCATTCTATCCCCCAGTGATCACGATACTATTGTTGATGTTGAAATCCCATCATGCATTAGTCAAATGTTCAATTGCTTTCTCATCAAGTGGCTCATATTACAAATAAAGTGCAATATAGGAGGTACCACTGCATCAACATGTCTGACCTGATCTCAAAAGTACTTCCCTCGTCAAGTCTCCAGCTAATGCTGTAGTTGATCTTTAGAACAATATGTACATGATTTGGGTGATGTTCTTGGCAGGCACTTGTATTTAGACCGACAAAAAAGATTCTGCAGATTGGTTGTCTGATTCTTATCAATGTGCAAAGTGCGTTAGGTGACGGACCAAGAATCCATTAAACAGACATTGGCTTTGTTACTATACTCAGTGCAATGCACTTGTAAACAAGGATAAGTCAAACTATTATAGTAAATTGATCTCAGACAACAGTCATGACTCTAGAAAGTTATGCATGAGCTGTGCAAACTCCGAATATGGTTTCTGAAGTTACATTTCCATCCCATGAGTCTGACAAGTCATTGGCCGATCAGTTTGTCTCCCTTTTCTGAATAAAATTAAGAAAATTAGAGATACTTTTGTTCCCTCTGCATTGAATATGATATTCATCCTACTGTCTCACCCAAGTTTCTGAAGAAGGTGTTGATAAAAATAATTAGAAACTCACCCATAAATTCCTACCTGTTGAGATCCATGGCCAAACTTTCTCATCAAGAAATGTTGCAAAATACTACTACCATCACTCATGGAGGGATGTGTCCCAGAAGGTTTTATTGCTGCTGTGGTTACTCCTCTTATCAAAACAATTACTCTTCCAGCGGATGACCTAAAGAACTATCACCCTGTATCTGGCTTTAGTTTCATATCAAAACTGGTTGAACATATGGTTGCAAAGCAACAGTTAGAACATATCCATAACATAGACAATCCATACTAGTCTGCATATAAAACATACCATTCCATTGAGACAGCACTTCTCTCCAAATATGAAGCTCATTTATCCTTTGTCAAGAGACGAACCTACTGCCTTGGTATTGCTAGACCTCTTAGCCGCCTTTGACACCAGTGATCATTCCACTCCTTTCAGTAGTTTTCAGTCTTCACTTTGTTTGGAGTTGGGGGTTCTGTTTTTAAATGGTTCTCTTTCTACTTTACTTACCATTATCAGTCAAGAAAAACTGGTTCTACTGTGTCTGATCTGTGTAAATTCTAATTTGGTATATTCCTCAAGGTTCTGTCTTGGGTCCTTTGTTGTTCTCATTGTACACTACTGATCTCACTTTGGTTATTGGTAAACTTTGGTTATTGGTTATTGGTAAACAACAGCAGTTCTTAGATAACCAGGTACAGTTAGAGTGGTGGTAATTTCCTTGTCATTCCAAAGTTCTACCCTTCTATTCATAAATATCTCAGTTTAGTTATACTTTTGCCTTTGATGCCCCACTGTGTGAGATTTTTGCATCCCCTCCCTAGCTTCCTTCAGAAAGCAGCTTAATACCTACTGGTACACCAAGACATACCAACCTTATGCCCTAGTCGCACTACAGGTGGTACATCCTGTGGTTAGAGGTTTTACTAGGCAGAACCGCCTACAAGGATGGCTCATACCTTCTGAGACTTGGTGCTTCCATCACACTATAGGCAGTATAATTCACAGTTATAGGTGTTGGGTGAAAAACAACTACTGTACAAGGTTCAAATGTACTTCCTTCTTCGAGTTGTAAAGTTTGTCCCTACCCCCTCAGCTGTAATACTGCGTAGAGGCAAGGTGGGGCTCTCTTCAGTTCCACAAGTAGCGTGTAAAAGCTACATTTAAGAAATTAAAATTTTCAATTTTGTTGCGCTACAATAGCTTACCATGTGGAACTGAATGCTGATTCCAACCACTATGTGGAGGGATTGCAGCTGAGACTGGAGGTATTTCTGTCAAGACTCCTGAAGACTTCTTTGCAGGGGTTTACACCCCCTTTTCTTTCTGAGAAAGAAGTGCAGCTTTATATAACGCCAAGGGCTTCACTATCTATGAATACAAGCCCAGGGATGTAAGAATCTCATGAAATTTGCCACTGATAATTATATGAAAATAATAATGAGATTATTATGAGCCTTCCAGTGACAATCTTGCATGTTTTGGTCCACAGAAACCGCACTGTAAAAGGCCCTAATATAATGAGCTGTAACCTGGACCAAGTCCAAGGATTGTTGATGTGCTTGTTTGTAATATATTATGATAGTTTGTTTTAACCAAGAAGAGAGAGTAGCAAGTCTGAAGTCTGAGGTATGTCCTTTCTTGAAGGAAATAAAAAGTAGGGATTGAAACCCTCTCAGGTCTTCAGTTCGATCCAGATAGTACCTCAGGGCCCATATCAGACACAGCGTCCTGTCTAGCCACGATGGTAGTCAAAGCAGAGCTACTAGAGACACACTTTGAGAACCTACTCTTGCTAAGTCGGCCATCACATTCAGGCATCATGGAATGTGCCTCCTGGCTCTTAGAGTTATCTGGTAATGATGACACCAGGTCATGATTTTTCACAGGAAAGCACACATCTCTGCTGAATGGGTTCCTCCTTGTTTGTTTATGTAGGCTACTACTGTTGAGTTTTCTGTAGCAACCCAACACTATTTGATTTTGGCACTGGTCCTAGAACCTTTCCAGGGCCAGAGATGCCACCTTTAACTCTGGGACATTTATGTGTAGCCTTTTTACCCGGTTTCAGCACAGACCTTTTGTAGAGACTTGCTCTAAGTGAGAGCCCCAACCTTTGTTTGAGGCATCAGTAAAGATTTGGATAATGTGGTCTTTGGGGTGAAGGTCCTCACCCTTCATTATGTTTGCAGGGTTTTGCCACCACTCTAGGTGATCTGAAATGGTCTCTGATAAAGGGAGCCTGTCCAATGACTGAGGATATGTCCAGTGCTATTTGAGATGAAATTGAAAGGGCCTCATGTAATCATTGTAATGACATCCCTCCAGGAGCCAATTAGTGACATCAAACATCTTGTAGTCAAAACTTGTTTTGACTTAAGCACAGAATCACATCCTGAAGTTTGAGCCATCTCTGTTGTGGGGGTTTTACAAGGGCTGAATGTTGGTGGTATTCATAGCCCACAAATGAAAACACGTGAGTGAGTTTGAGTTCGGACTTCTCTTGATTGATTATCCACCCTATAAGGACTGTGTCAGGTCTACCACACTCTGAGTGTTCACTTGTGCCTCCTGGGATGGGGCCCTAATTAGCCAGTCGTACAGGTATTGATGAAGTCTGACTCCCTTTGTGAGCACCATCAGCTTCACTTCCTTTACAATCATTGCAAAGACTTATGGGGCCGTGGCTAGGCCGAAAGGGAGGGGGTAAATTGGAACACCTGAGAATAGTGGCTAAACCATAGGTACTTCCTTGAGTTTGGGTGGTTGGGGATATGAAGGTAGGCATCTGACAGGTCTATGGACGACACCCATTCCCCTGGAATAAGAGAGGCCCTGATGGACTCTGGTATTTCCATTTTGAATCTTTCTATAGTAGGAAGGTGTTGAGCCTATTTAGGTATATCACTGGCCTCCAGCTTTGGTTAGGCTTGGGGTCTAGAAACAGGAGACTGCAAAACCTGAGAGATTTTACATTTTCCACCCTTTCTGTAGGGTTCTTTGACAGAAGAGACTGGATACAAGAGGCCAGGCGAACTCTAGCTAATTTTGGTTTTGTGATGAATGGTAGAACGTAGCCATTGGTAATATTGTTTGACAAGTTGTTTGAGCATTTTTCTGTTTGCCAGTCTCTTCTGAAAGAATGGAGGCAACCGCCAACTGGTAAACAAAGGGAGGCTTTTAACGATTCATTGGGAGGAGGGGTTTCCATGCCGTCCTCCCTTTGGGTGAGGTAAAAAACAACCTCTGGAGCTTCTGTTACTCGATTTCCCCCTGCCTGAGGAAAACAATTGGTTACTGCTTGGAGTGGACTGTCCCCCATAGGGCCATTTCCTGTAGGGTGCAAAACCCTGAGCATCTTTAGAGGTGCCTTTTTTGAGGAGGAAGTCTTCTCCCTCCTTGACTAACTGAGTGTTTTTAGGACTTCTTTAGGAGGAACTCTTCTCTGTCCTTGACTAATTGAGACCAAAACAAGGGAGTGGGCCAAAAGGGGAGCTCCTAAGTTCTTAGGATCTAGAATCCCCCAAATGAGTTTGAAAATGGGTCATTTCAGCCTCACATCTGATAAGGATTGAATTACCCATGGTGTACAACTCCCTCTGGAGAAGGTGGGCTAAGGCTTAATTTGACAGGCTAAGGCCAAGACTTCCAGCGGTAGGCTGATAAGATTTGCTCTAAGGAAACTCCAGATTGGAAGGCCTTAGAAGCAACAAAGGCCCTAACATATGGGCTTTAACCTGATGCAAGGTGAGGGCCTCCTGTTCAGAGAGCTCATAACATAGTATCACAGTTTGCTTGATCTATGAGGGGATAGTGGCAGGCGAGATGTCCTTATCAAAGCATTTCTTAAAGGAGACAAAGACTAGCTCCTTGTTCTGCCTGAGGTCTGAGGCCATGTCCGAATAGCAGCGAGTTGGAGCCAGGACTGGTATAAGGTCTGGACCCTTTTTGGCCAGCTTTTCTTGGACAGAAAGCTGAGAGATGAGTACAGGGACACCTTTGACCAGTTTTACTTCTTGTTTTATATTTTATATTCTTGTTTTGCCAAGCATGTATCTCACTTCTGCGTTTGCCCGACCCTAGGGCCAAGAGGAAAATAGTGTTAAAGGTCAAATGCGTCAAAGTGGTCTCTTTGAAAAGGCCTTTGTCAGCTGGTGCAACACCAGGGTGAGATTCCAGAAGGGAGTCCCCTCCATCCTTTGGGTCTGTCTCTGTGGAAACTATCCAGCAGACGAGAGAGATTTTCATCTTTAATGGGTGAATTTCCCAGTTTATCAGCAATGGCTCACCTGTAACCATCAATGGTACTTGGCTGTAACTTCTGTCCATTGATGGTCTGAAGTCCACCTGATGACTGAGGCACCATTTTGTAAAAAATGGCCCACTTTGCCTCATAGACTGATCTAGTTAATCCTCTCTTTGTACTGCCAGTGCTTCACAGAAGCCCTGCTCCTTGATTGGTGAGGCTCTAGGACCCACGCATGTAGATTTAGGTTTGACAGATTCCTGTGTGGAGTCTGATTGAATGGTTGTGTGAGCAGGTTGGGAAGGTTAGGCAGGCTGAGTGGGATTTGGCTGGACACGCACGCTTGGCCACCCTGGAGTAATCAGAATGATTCTCCTGCATGGGTAGTCCTTCAACTTCTAGATCCTCCCATATCAGGCTGAGTGCATCGACTGCCCAGGGCGGGAGGTCCGGCACTGGTGACACAAATTTGGCTATTTTGTAAAATTTGGCTCGTTGCAAAGAGGTATATTTAAAGTTAGTGCCACCTGTTGCATATTGCCTGGAAGACCTCTGGAAGGAGGGACCACTCTATTTGAATTGTCTGGACTAGCCTGTATAGCTTGTCTGCTACCAGATTCAGCCGGCCTAGAATGTGTCGGGCTTTGAGAGAAACCTGTTTGCTGGTACACCAGGTCAGGATTCTCCACAGAAGGCCCGACTTCATCCCCCTCTTTGTTTATATAGGCAAGCACTGTGGTGTTGTCTGTGACTATAAGAACTGTGTTGTTCTGGATGAGGTCTTGGAACTCTTTTAGGGCCAAAAAGACTGCCTTTAGCTCCAGATAATTAATGTGTAGCTTGCTTTCAGGAAGGGACCAGGTGCCCCTTGAGGTGTGATAATTTAAGTGAGCGCCCAAGCCTTCTTTTGATGCATCTGTAAACAATTGTAGGGCATGTTTTACTGGGTGTAATGATTGATTTTCGAGCACATTGCTTTCCCCCACTAACCTTTTTCGATGGAGGTGGAGGGACCTGGGAACTGGTATCACCCTTTCCAGTGATTCTGGAACCCTCCAGTTTTGAGGTGCCACTGAATGGGCCTCATATGCAGTTGATCTAGGGAAACCTGTTTTTCTGTTGCTGTTAACAGCCCTATGAGGGACATGATTTGCCGGACGGGACAGGTTGCTCAGGTTAATAATTCTCTGATTTTGCTTGTCAGTGTATGCCACCGGTCCAGGGTGAGTATGATCTTGCCCTCCTTTAAGTCGAACTGGTAACCTATGAAGTCGAAGCTTGGTTGGGGTCCAGTTCTGATTTTTCCATGTTTATTAGCCAACTAAAGTCCTGACGAAGAGCTACTAGTCATTGTATATGCTGGAGACAAGTTTGGTGGGATCTGGCCCTGAACAACCAGTCGTCTACGTACTTATACCCTTTTGTAAAGCCATCAGTGAACTCCAAGGGAGCTGTGGACAGACCAAATGAACTGGTATGTTTTGCCCTGTACATAAAATCTCACATATTTTCTTGATTGGTTTTGTATGGGTATATGGAAGTAGGTGTCCTTGAAGTCTATAGATGTCACCCACTCAGTAGGGAGGTCTGGATCATTTCTGGTGTCTCCATTTTGAATTTTTCTGCCTCGAGGAATTTGTTGAAATTGCTCAGATCTAGTATAGCTCTCCATTTGTTGTTTGGTTTTGGGACCAAAATTAGCCAGTTGTAAAAACCCAGAGATTCTTGATTTTTGACCAACTATACTGCATTTTTGATTGTTAGCTGATGCAATGTCTCCAACAGGTAGATGTTCCTGTGAGGATGTACATAGCAGCTGATAATTGTGCATGACCTGGGTAGGTTTGGTCTGGTTTGGAAGGGTAGGGTGTAACCCTCTTTCAATATTTGTACTACTTTGGGTCCAGGCCCCTAAGGCTTCGCAAGTTTCCCAAAACTGGTTTAGTCTGGCCCCTACAGGCAGATTTTGTGCAACATTTGGGGCAAGATTTACAGAACACAATTGATCTACATAGGAAACATATATTTGTCACATATTTTAATGACGGACGTCTTACAATAGCCGGACTTATGCCTTTCCTTTGTGGCTGCCCTTGAACAATATGTACATGATTTACAAAACAATGTACATGTGAAACTGACTGGCAAACATTTACTGTATCTTTAGATACAGGTCCGGTTTGGTTACACTGATAAAAGTTTATTCTCTCTCTTCCTGTTGTGGTCCAGTCCAGTCTGGTGGGGCTGACACATATTTACATAATTTACAGTTTCTTTGCCCCGGTCAGCAGCCTGAGAGCACTTACACAGTAATTGTCATTTATAAGACTGCTGACCCCTGGCCGGACATGAGGAAAACTTGTTCGACTGTCGACCACCTTTTTTTCTTGCTAAAACATCCCAGCTGTTTCCATGCTGGTTTGCCAGATTCCTGTTCCTGTGATTGTCTGTCCGACCTCTTGTAAGGGTGAAATCTGTTGTCCCTCCTGCCACCGGACTGATCATGAGAATCAACATTTGTCCTCAAATCTACCAATGTCCTCTTCTGCCCTTTTTAAAAGAGTATCCAGGAAGAGTGTGGGCAAGTCCATAGGAGCCTGATGTAGGGCTGCCAGTGTGTCCTGCTTTAGTCCGGACTTAACGTGAGCCAAGTATGAGCCATTTCTGCAGAATGTAAGATTCGCCATAGAGACAGAGATAAAATCTGACAAGTGTTCCATGGCCTTGGCTACACACTGTGTTATACTGATGCTGAAGTTCATCAAACACTGAAGCTCTTCTGTAGCAGCTCCAACCTGGCCAGCCAACTCTCCTTTGGCTTGTTTGGACTGTAGAACTCTGAGTTGTGTCTGCATACTTTGCTAGACCTTGTTAAGACACCTACCGAGTCCGGCTGCTTGGTTGCAAAAGTAGGTGCACTCTCTTGCAGCCTTCTCCCTACGCCTGAGAGTGTCCTGCAATAAGGTCTTTCGCATTTCTGCTACTCGACTCTACTGAACCACTGCAACTTTTCTTGGCTTTGCACCACTAGGGGTACTACTCGCCTCTTCTTGGTTCGAACCTTGTCTGTCTTTCGCAACTCCAGTCACAGTGACCAGGGCAGGGTTCACTAGAGTGCTACTCTACTCTTCTTGGATGACTTGATGTTCACGTTTCATTTCTTCTGCTGAATCAGCAAATCATAATCTTTACAAACAGCTTTTAAATTCTTTTTAACACAGAGGTCGTTGCCTTTGCCCTTATCTCTGTATCTAGAACAGTAAACGTGGGAGTCGAACCCCGACATTACATACCCACAAAGACCCTGGTTTTGGCCAGGTGAAGCCATAATGATCTAGAAGTGTATGGAGAACTTTCACAAAAATCTGTCGGGGTACAGACATCTCTGATGCTTTTTTAAAGTTTTTTTATAGGTCTAGGTCACTACAGCAAGGTCAAAGGTCAAATCAAGGTCACATCATGATGTTGCACACCTACACCCTCTAACCAATGTCACGACCATGTACAACTTCCTACACCTTACGGTTTCCAAGATATAGCCTGGACAAGATTTTGTAAGTCAAGGTAACTACGGCAAGGTCAAATCAAGGTCAAACTATGACGTTGCACACCTAGACCCCCTAACCAATGTTCATAGCAAATATCAACTTCCTACACCTTACAGTTTCCAAAATATACCCAGACAAGATTTTAAAGGTCAAGGTCACTTCAGTAAGGTCAAATTGAGATCACACCATGGCGTTGCACACCTACAACCCCTAGCTAATGTCCCTGCCAAGTATCAACATCCTACACCTTACGGTTGCTAAGATATAGCCCGGACAAGATTTTCAAACTCAAGATCACTGCGGCAAGATCAGAGGTCAAATCAAGGTCAGACCATGATGTTGCAGATCTACATCACCTAACCAATGTCCCTACCAAGCATGAACTTCCTACACCTTACGGTTTCTGAGATACAGCCCGAACAAACTTTTTCCCACCGCATGCCCGCCCGCACACCCGACTGCCCACCCATCCCGACACCATGGGTGAAAACAATACCCCAACAGCCCCTAAGGGCTGTGGGGTAAAAAAAACTATTTCCCCAGCTGTGGGGTACGGGCATGTCTGATGCTGTTTTATTCTATTGGGTTCAACAGGTGCTTCTCAAGAATAACAGCAATATATAATTTATCACTGGCAATGATTTCAATGAAAAATACCAACGTAGCATCAAAGAGTGTATTAAGAGTGTCCAAATAGTTACATTTACTTTTTAAAATAAATTAAATTGTCAATTTCAAAAACATCTTTTCCAAGATAAAGATTAACTAACTGTCAACACATGTAGGTCATTCCTGACACCTTTTTATGGTCTTTCAATGCATTTCACTGTTGACCGCTTTGTTATTCAAGCAGTTCCAATTATAACAATTGCTAGGCTCCAGTTGAATCGAAAAAAATTCTTTAGAAAAATTGGTGGATTACAATGGTGAACCAAACGGATGGTAACAACTAAACTCATTTAAATAGATACACTAATAATTATAACTCTCTCCCAATAAGTATTAAATCTTCGGTCCTGAGATTGAATTTTAAATTAAAATTAATTCCATTATAGGATATTCTGGTTTAATATTTTTCTGCCTCCTTGATATTAAACTGACACAGTGGAGCCAGTTTTTGGCCAAGTGTTGGTTTTTTGGGTCTTGTACACTTTATGATAGAAATAAGTAGGAGTGTCAAGTTGTCCAATGATATATTGACTTTCCAGTTTTTAGCTGGACAATATACTAATACTTGTGCGGATTATTTCATGAATGAAGTTTAGGGGGCCAGATATCTACACATGGCCAAAAATGAGCTCTCTCCCCACCCCTGTGTCACAGGGTAAACATTCACAGAGCACCAGTCTATTTATATACACTCCACACACTGACTGCTCCATCTTTCCCACCAACTGCCAGAGAATTATCATCATTAAAACACAAAGCCTGAACTGAACTAGCATGGAATGTCAGTAATGCCAATAAACTGGCCTTCTTTGTGCTAAAGATCCTCACTTGTCCATCCCAGCCACCAGAGGCAAAGAGTTTTCCATCAGTTCGAAATGCCAGGCAATTCACCCCTGGATTGGTTATAGTCATCTCTTTAATAACATTTATTTGTCCATCGTCATCAATAGTGAACATTTTGAGGACATTGCATACACTACCCATCACACCTCTGTGACAGACATGGCTGAAGGTGATACACATGACAGTTTCTTGGTAGAGTTTTGAGGTACTCAATAGTTTCTGCTGTGTCATGTCCCAAAGTATAGTACTACCATCTTCATAACCACCAAGAAAAGAGTTAGCATTGACTTCAGCCATACACATAACCATACCATGTGAGGTTGGCCCCTGGGGAGGGACGCAGGATGCAAGCTTATCACAAGTTTCAAAAGAAACAAGGTCTATAACACTGGAATCAGTCGGCATCACAAGGATTGAAGGTTGGTGGTGTGAGATGATGCAAACCTTGCAAAATCCTGAAGATGCACATCTGACAGATGCTGAAATACAGAAAGTACTTTTACTTTTAATCAATACTTCAACTTAAAGGGATCTGTGATAATAAGACACAACATAGCACAACACAGTTGTCACAATGAACCTGTGATAAGATGGAGTACAATATTTGCAGTTATACAAGGCAGTAAAATTCTGTAACTGCCAGCCCTATCTAATTTGAATAAAGTATGTTTCAAGAAGATAAACCATTTATTTTAAATGTCAATGTAATCAGTTATCTTAAAAATCTTCATAAATAAGTAGCTTAAGTGACCAGGCTAAACAAAAAATTAGAATATTTTTGTTTTAAATGTTTTAAAGAACATTAAAAAACCTCTGTCATACTATTTAAACCCAATCTTTGTGCATTCACGTATTTTATATGAATGTTTTTATACACTGGCTGTACAATTTACATAAGATCCTAACTATTTCCTGACATTACAGTTTTTGATCACTTGTGAGACAGTTGTGATCAGATGATAAAAACACCAGTACAATTTACAGTTAATCATACAAGTAAATAGTTTGGAGGTCTTATCACAAAAATACAGCACTTTAGGCAATTTCATTTGCACTACAACTAGAAAAACAAATCATGAATTGTTCTCAAATAATTAAGCCATTAGACTAGCCTGGATAGTCAGCTATAGAGATGACAGACTGTGGAAGATATTATGATGGATAAGCTAAAACTTACATAAAATCACTGGATTTTCAGCAACATAACACAGATTTTTAATCAGCAATTTACAAAACTCATATCACTAGACAATTGAAGAATCAGTACAATTTGGAGTGAGTTATACAAGTCATGGATTTGATTTATTTGGGTTCAATGCTACTTTCAACACAATGTATAGGTTACATCCTGACAGGCAGTTTTCAGGGTAGAGTGCTACTGTTTGGTCAAGATTCTGCACTGTAAACAGCCGGGCATCAGTAAGAAACCACTAACTTTTCTATATAGGGACTTTTCTGGGGTTTGAACTGTCCAATTCAGAGAGGGAAGGCAACTGACCACACTATCGAGCTCCAAATACAAGTATTACAAACACAGATCATGACTTGTTCAAAACTGATATAGCTAATGGGCAAGCATGTCAATGTATTGAATAGTTAATTATGTAATGTGAGCTGGTGTAAGAGATTGTAGTGGAAATTCTGTTGAATAGATAAGTTTAAAGGTTTTATGTATCTGTTTGACACAAGCCAGTGACGTGGCAGGGTGAATATCAAAATCACTTGCATGAGATACTAACCAGACTTTTCCAGTGTAGTGTGTTCTTTCTTCCAGATGTTCACAGCACTGTCCCTCCCATGTGTGACCATCAGGTCTCCACAAGCTGTGACACCCAACACACTACCAGAATGGATGTCCAAGGTCTGCTTGATCTGACGAGTCCTCAGGTCCCATATACACAATTCTCCTACAAAGTCAATTTGTAACATGCATTTAAGTGCCACTTTCAACACATTCAAAGGCTCTTTTGTCATCAGAGTATGTAGTTTTAAGAGTGAAAAAAGGAAGTGTACCCTAGTTCTAGCATACTAGTGATAATTCAGCTGCACAGTGAACTATGTTACACTGGCAAACACTGCATTGTTTACTGTTATACTGCTGTTCCAACTTTGCGACTTATTGTAGACCTAGCTATATATATTTTACATTTAAAAATATGAAATTCTATTTCATAAAAATGTAATGTACCGTACCATATGAAAACACTTGGGTTGAATGCCCACATGGAAGGATGGTGGGAAAAGAGAGACTGAGGAAAACCACCCTAAGTTTAAACTGCATAAAGAGGATACTTCCTGGTGCAATTGAACCCAAAACCTCTGTGCTGAAGAAATAACTCTACTGAGCTAAGTGAGTAGAATTAACCACTGGAGGAACTTCAGCACTGCTGTCTACACGCTATTAGGTCAGCTCAAAGGAGAGGGCATACATATACCACTGTGCTCAGAATAGGAACATACCAAGAGCCACCTAAGAAGCACGGTTCTGAAAACGGAAATGAAGAAAAGATTCCCTAAAAGGTAAATGCCACCCTCTTTTTTCTGAGACTAAACAGTCTCAGAATGACTTAAATTGGGAAATTTAAGTGGAAGAGAAAATTGGCTGAGTGGAAACAAAAGTCCACTACACTTAAGAAATCAGCAGATTCTTAAGTACAACATCTCTAAAGAAAAATGAGTGAAGTGCAAGAATTCCGAGAGGAATCTAACATGATGTGAAGACGTGGAAACCACCTAAAGGACTAGAATGAAGGCTGGGCAAAAACATCATGGGCCTTCACATGTGGAACAGAGTTTGAGAGAATAAAGGATAAAATGTTATCCAAACAGATATTGTCTGAGCAGCAATATCACCCTCTTTGGACTTCAGAAGAAAGACCAAGAAGAAATCGTCCTAAGAAAGTCAAAATAGCCAGATAGAAAGTATCTAAGGAATCTGACAGTAAGGAAGGAAAAGTCCTCTAAGTCATCCTGACCAAGACAAAATTCAAAGCAGGAAGAACCTTCTGAAGAGAAATAGCTTAAGCTAGGAAAGTAAGATCTGACTTAAGGATGACCTAGGCCATCCCTAGAGAGTGAGAGGAAACCTTTAAATAAAGGAATCAAAATTACTCCTTCTCAAAAGGGAATCAGAAAGACTGTCTAATCAGTGAAAAAGTGAGCAAGTGAAAAAAGGGTTCAAGAGGAGCCTTGGTAAGAGCCTGCAGAACCAAGGTTTAAGTATCAAGCAGGTAGGTGACGACTACCCTTATTCTGGACTTGAAGAAGCTCTACAGGAGACTTCTAAGCTCCTTATAAGAACCCAACTCCAAGTAGCACATGGATAGAGCTGACCTGTATCCCTATTTTCTGAGAAAATAGTTCCTTAAAAGGAACAATCGTCAATAAATGGAACGGTTGAAGCATGGCAGAGAGGCCATGTTTCTCACAAGTTTTTGAAGAAGTTCCACATTACTTCTTAGACAGATATGGAGGATAAATATCCTTCAGTATCCCTCCTCTGAATATTCTTCTGCAAGGAGACTTCAGCCACAAGGCTTGAAGAAAGGAACTCCATAAAAATTAATAACAAAAGTCTAGATGAGGTTGTTATAGAAGAATAAGAGGAAGAGCCACTGGCTTTCTTATGGAGATATTGAGGCAAAACCTTGGCCATTGTCAAGGAAGGCTACAAGAAGAATGGTACAGCTCTGAAAGTCGATTAACTTCCTGGCCATAATGGGCAAAGAGCTGAAGGAGGGAAGGAGTAAAACAAGTACTCCGGACCAAAAACCTCCAGGGCATCTGTTGCCAGAGCCTAACCCTAAAGTGAAACATCCATGTAAGTAGATGTAAAAACTAGGGAATAAAAGGGAGGTATGCAATGACATAGTTCCAAGGAGGATAAAAGAATGGACAATCCAAAGCACCTTTGAGAAGAAATAAATCAAACTGTCCTGAGATAACACTAAAGAAGTGTCTTGTGCAGCAGACCTTGAAGAAGTGGCTTCCAAGTGGAAACCAGGAGAATTAAAGGTGCGTAGTTGGAGAGGAAATTTAAAAGTGTTCTAAGGCAGAGGAAGGATGAGCTGCTGAACAGATAGAACCTTGCCCCTGTGAGGAACACCTTTAGACAGGTTGATTACCTGGCCCAGGAAGGAGACCTGTTGTAGTAACAGATCTTAATAGTTCCTGCTAAGAACCACTCCAAGTTAAGAGTCAACTTTAAGAGAGTTGCCAAACGAGCCTCTGACAACTATTGGCTCTAACGAGCCAACTTGAAGTCACATGTGCACTGAGATGCCCAACCTCAAAGCCAACTTTCTTACTTCCTTGACTAAGGAAGTAAATCCTTAAGACCCAAAGGCATTACCACAACTGGTACACCCTGCACAAGAGCAAAACTCTGAGCAAGAGTGAACCAAAGGAGCCAAAGGAGAGAAAGGAGGGATATAGAGGAAGAGAAGTGGTCCACTGGTCAATTAAAAGGGAGAAAATGATCAACTGACAAGTTTCCATCCTGATAGTTTGGAAAACCAGGAAAAGATCTAAATCAAGGAAAAGATCTGAATCTAATGCTGGTTTCCAGTCTTCTATCTCTTTGTCAAGGAAAAAAGGCCCTGAGAAAATCAGGAAAAAGGGAGCCCAGGCACTTGAACTGCTCCTATGAACAGCAAGTGTGAGGCTGACTGACAAAGAACAGCATACTTCTGAGGAGAAGCAAAAAAGCTGAAGAAGATGAAATCAGGAAAGTGGAATTTGTGAGACCACTGGAACGTGAAAACCAAGTTTCAGATTCTGGAAAAAGAAAGGCTGTCACCCAAACATTTCAAATGAAATGGAAGATATCAGTTGACCTCCCACTGGCAAGTGGAGGGATCTGGAAGTAAGAGTGAAAGTTTGAACGAAAAATCTCCTGAAGGACACCATTATAGAGGTGTAGGCTGTGCCTCTGCCTCTGGAAGGCATTCCAGGCATTCCACCATCAGAATGTTGGAACCACATTCCTTAAGCACTAAGTTAGAAAGAAGACTCCCTAGTTGGGAGGAGAAAGGCCTTTATTGGTCTGCCTCAAGAGGCTAAAGCATATTGCTTAAAAGAGGCACCTTTTGTAAGGACAACATGAAAAGCTTCTGCTTATACTGTTAAATATGAGAAAAAGAAGTCTCTCAAGAGAGACACACAAAACACAGTGTAAGACCAAAGGGCCCAATTTCCCCTACAAAGTGACTACGCACAAGTGAGGGAAATGGATAAAGAAATCCCTCCCAACAAAGTGCAAAGAGAACTGATGGGTGGAAAAGGCCATAGATCAACCAGCTGAAATGGAGCTGATAGATCCATTGAAAAGATGTCCAAAACATGGTGGATGAAAAAGACCATTGAGAACAACTGCCTGGTCAATCAACTTGACAAAGTGATCAACTAAGCAGGAGTCAAGGAAAAAACCCCCCGAGTCTTAAGGACCATTAATGTCAGATAACATCTGCCTAGGAAAGAGAAGGTCTTGAAAAAACCAACCAGGCTAGATCCCAGGTCTGGAAACCTGAGTAAGTCAACTCAAAAACCCCTGAAGAGGGTTTGTACCTGGCAAAACTAAGTTCTAGAAGGTAAATTTCAGATGAGCGATACTTCGAATTTTGAAAAATACATAAAAATATTGCACAAAGAAGACAATGATTTCACCAGAAATCGAAGTAAAATGTAAATAAAATGGAGGAAGAGTGAATAAAACAGCCTTAAGAGTACTTACAGAGCACCAAAAACGTGTAAATGCAGGTCTTAATGAGGTAGCAAAAATGCCTGTTGAGACTTCAACCGCCACAAAAAGAATGAACTATTTCTGTATTACTGCGCATGGCAGAGTGAATTAGGTCACCAGGGGTCAAAGGGTAGCAAGTACATAGGTTTAAAGAGGGTCTCCCCTTATATTTTAAATTCTATGTATGGTGTATGTGGCGGTCATTGGATGCCAAGCCAAGCTTAACCCAAGTGTTTTCATATGGTAGGCTATATTTATGAAATAAAAACTACAAAATAATAAATAATCCGGATTTTCCCAATGCACACAATAATAAGTAAATGTGGATATTTTTTGTATTCAGTGATCCATATCACTTTAATGGGATCTAAGCAATCCAAGCAGTAAAAATTGCGCAATCCTGTTAACAAACTTACAAATAGAGAAACGGCCAAAAGATCATGAAAATAATACTTCCTTGGCAGGAGTGAATTAGATGTATTTTTGAAAGTATAACCCAAAAATAGCATCAGAGATGCCCTTACCCCACAGCCTGGGAAAATAGTTTTCAACACCATGAGATATAGAAGTAGTGAAACAGTACACAGATTGGGATACTTTCAGAGCAGTGTCAGTGTCCAAATAATGTTTAAGTAGAGAAAATAACATCTGAGAGAAAGAAATTGCATGTAAAGAATAAGTATTAAAACAAGACAATTTAGTAAACTAAAAAATATGAAGCTTTAAGATTTTGATTTTCATTTGTATGGTCAAATTATGGTTTGCAAGTTTTGAATATTACCCATATATACAGATGTAGCAATGCATCCTTTTATGTGGAATTGGGGCAAAACCTGTGGCTCACTTGATACAATACCATCTGTTACAATGGGAAGTTACAAAAGTAAAACGGTTAATGAATTCTAATATGACTTTAACACTGCTTAATCTACACCAAAAGACACCCAAAGGTGCAACAACCAAGATTCAAGTAAAAAGATATGAGAGATAAATAGTATCAGATATCCTCGTAGAGACATAAAATAGCATCAGATATGCAAGATCAAAGGTCAAATCCAGGTCACACCATGACATTGCACACATATAACCCTTGACCAATGTCCCTACCAAATATCAACTTCCAACCACCTTATGGTTTCCGAAATATAGCCCAGACAAGGCATTAGAGGTCAAGGTCACTAGGGCAAGGTCAAAGGTCAAATCAAGGTCACACCATGATGTTTTACATCTACACACCCTAGCCAATGTCCCTACCAAGTATCAACTTCCTACACCTTACGGTTTTCCAAGATATACCCCAAACAAGATTTTATACGTCAAGGTCACTATGGCAAGGTCAAAGGTCAAATCAAGGTCACGCCATGATGCTGCACACCTACACCTCCTAACCAATGTCCCTACAAAGTATCAACTTCCTACACCTTACAGTTTCCGAGATATAGCCCGGACAAGATTTTATAGGTCAAGGTCACTACGGCAAGGTCAAATCAAGGTCAGACCATGATGTTGTACACCTACATCCCCTAACCAATATCCCTAACAAGTATAAACTTCCTACACCTTACGGTTTCCGAGATATAGCACGGACAAGATTTTATAGGTCAAAGTCACTACGGCAAGGTCAAAAGTCAAATCAAGGTCACGCTATGACGTTGCACACCTACACCCCCTAACCAATGTCCCTACCAAGTATCAACTTCCTACACCTTACGGTTTCCGAGATATAGCCCGGACAAGATTTTATACGTCAAGGTCACTATGGCAAGGTCAAAGGTCAAATCAAGGTCACGCCATGATGCTGCCCACCTACACCTCCTAACCAATGTCCCTACAAAGTATCAACTTCCTACACCTTACAGTTTCCGAGATATAGCCCGGACAAGATTTTATAGGTCAAGGTCACTACGGCAAGGTCAAATCAAGGTCAGACCATGATGTTGTACACCTACATCCCCTAACCAATATCCCTAACAAGTATCAACTTCCTACACCTTACGGTTTCCGAGATATAGCACGGACAAGATTTTATAGGTCAAAGTCACTACGGCAAGGTCAAAAGTCAAATCAAGGTCACGCTATGACGTTGCACACCTACACCCCCTAACCAATGTCCCTACCAAGTATCAACTTCCTACACCTTACGGTTTCCGAGATATAGTCCGGACAAGATTTTCAAACTCAAGGTAACTACGGCAAGGTCAAAGGTCAAATCAACGTCAGACCAGGACATTGCACACCTACACCTCCTCACCAATGTCCCTACCAAGTATCAACTTCCTACACCTTACGGTTTCTGAGATACAGCCCGGACAAACTTTTGCCCGCTGTCTGTCCACCCGCCCGCCCATCTGGACACCATGGGTGAAAACAATACCCCGACAGCCCTTAAGGGCTGTGGGGTAATAAATAGTAAACGGAAAAGTCTGGATTTTGATATTTTCTGCATCCAGGCGGTGATCCAGATCAGTCTCCAAATTTTAATGGGATCTAAGTGGAAGCAATACTCATTTTCTGAATTTTTTCAGGAAAATCGAAGCATTAGTATTTGTGTAATCCTGCTAACAAACAGACAAAAGGATAAACAGTCATGAAAACAATACCTCCTTGGCAGAGATAATAACACAAGCACTCAGAGGATGCCAAGCTCCACCAAGGCACATAATAATAAGTACATCGGAAAAAGCAGATATTTTTTATGTATCCATGCAGTGATCCAAACCACTTTCAAAATTTAATGGGATCTAAATTGGGAAAGATTTATCTTCTGTTTTGTTCATAAAGTTTCAACCAGTAGTATTTGCATAATCCTGCTAACAAACAAACAGTCACAAAAACAAAACTTCCTTGATGTAAGTAATAATAATAGAAGTACTTATAGGGTGTAAGATGGATAAAAATCGTCTATTGTGCTGGAGTCTGAAAAGGGCAAGTCCAACACCAAGCAGAGGGTGATCACCAAGCTAATGCCCTCCAGCCAGGGCTGACTATGGCAGTGGGTATACAAGTCTCAACAGGTTGCTTTTCACTCTGCTCCAAATGCCCAAGATAGTTTATTCTACTGGAGCAGCTACCAAAAAAACCTTGCCTACCAATCGCAATTTAGGAGAGATTGAGGAAACTGATCGCCTATTTTATTGATTCACAAATCATGATTTGGTTGGGGAAGATACTATATTTTTCAGTAGGTCATCTTCAGATATAGAAAAGAGAGGGTATTTTTATGAACTGGGGCTGGTGACTGGGAAAGGTGATGTCTGACTGTATGTTAAGAAATTGTCATGTAATAGAATGCAGAAACCAAGCACCTGAGCAAATAAAAAAAGTATTACAGTAAAATCTTAATTACAAAGTGGACTTTCAGTTTGACATAACAAAAACACAATGCCTTTTCACAGATTTTCTAAACTTTTGAAATTTTCTATAACTTTGAACTTTTCACTGTCCAGGGGTCTCAGGTTCTGTGGGAACCCTGAGCATTGGCCGAAAATAGCACAATGGAGGTGATAGCTCAAGTAAAAGTACATTGTTCATTCTCATTTATACACCATAATTTGGCTCTAGCTATAGGCCTTGGCTCAGGGGGTGTTCTTAGTAAAATTTCTCATAGCATCAAAATGCTAGGAATAATTAGTTTGAAATTTTTCTTTTAATTTAAAGGTAATTATGATAATTTAAATACTAAACAATGCAGAATACAATTGTTATTTTCTTGGTAAGAAGCATAAAAGTGTTAATTTAAAAAGTTATACACAGCTATGGTGATTTGGAAAATGGTGTTTCTTCAGAAATTTTCTAATTCTTTCCATATTTTTTAAAAGAAAAATGCATTTTTAAATAAATTTCTAAAAATATTCTATCCAGAGACATTATACTGAATATGATCTTTCAAATGTAATAAAAATTTAATAACAGTAACTGAAACACAACTAGTATAGTTACGGTTTTTGATGTTTATTCGATCCAGACGTGTTAAACCTGGAGAGTTTTACATCTTCTTTAAATATGATTTGATTTCTTTGGAATAATTTGAATCTTTGGAATTTCTTTGTTGCTCTTGGAACAACAGTGTATTTCTCACGGTGGAGCAAAACCCAAAGCAGCATACTGAGGTCGGTCAAGATTGCGAATTCTGTGAACCTTGTGGCATCCTTAAAACTATATTATCAAGACAGGCCACCACGCTTGTTCATTATTCTGATGGAAAATGATGAACACATTTTCAATTTTGTACTAGAAATACTGTATGCTAACAGCACCTACCAATCCAACAAAAGGTGGTAAATTCTACAAAGTAAAACGGTTCTGATTGTTATTGTACTGAATAATGGAGGTTGTGCTGTACCAACCTTCACCAGTTGCAGTCAGTATGACATTCAACCCACAAGCTCCGCCGTGAGAGGCAACTCTGTTACCATTGTCACATCAACGCACTCTCGCATGTAACATTGTGTTATGCATAACTTTCTGAGTTACTCATGCTTACGAATAGTTAGTTCTAGGTTTGGGTGAAATGTGAGATTTCTATTACCATTCTGATTTCCTGACAAGAGGTACTGCCAACACTCGTCTCTCATAAAGCACAGAGAAAATATAGGACAGCTGTCTCGTCTCAAGATGTAGTCTGGATCAGGAGTACCTTTAGCCATGGCAGGAAGTACCCCTGTAACCTGCTAATGTAAGAAACCAAAAATATTATCGTTGATACAGAATGTTCCAGTCATGACTGTCAAATATCATTGACTTTGAAAATTATTATTAACCCACAAAAATTGATGGAATAAAACTGAGTGAGCATATTAAAATCTATTTTTTAAATATATATAAAATGTAGAACTGACTTGAAATATTATAATGATATGCACCAACTTAAAGAATTTTTGTACTTAATGCGTTTTATGCACAAGTATATGCATTTAACTATGTTTTTACAAGAAAAATAGACAACACTAGTAAGAAGAGAGATTTGTATATAAGTTAAAACTCAGAAGTATCGGTGTTTAAAATACAATGGTTAAGACATTGTGTTCACAGTTTTATGCTAAACCTTCTGTCATCAATGTTCTAGTTCTCTGAAGCTGGTGAATGATGATGGTTAGACATGCATTTATATATTTGATATACAGTCAAACCTGTACATGTGATCACTCTCAAATAGAGACCACTTGCTAGTTAAGACCGCTTTTATTCCCCCCAATGAAATTTAGATGTGAAACATACCCTGAATAGAGACCACTCCTTAATTGTGACCAGAGACCGCTAAAATCATTCCCAAGGACACAAAAAACCTCTATACAAGAGACCACACAATGGAGACTAGAGGCTAATATGGGCACTGATAATCAATGGATGGGCCATATCTATTGTGAATTGTCCCCCATTGTCCATTTCCACATACATGTTCAATTAAGACCGTAGCAATAAACACAGGTTTAACATGCCTGCCTCTTTTCTTTATCATTAAAACAAGGGATTTCTATAATCCTTTTAAAGAAAGTGTGACATATGCATAGCTGGGAAGCAAAAGTGATGTGTGTAGATCAGTACACTGTGGATGAATGGAAAGCTGAACTGGCTAGGCTTGTAAGGGACTATTTACCATATGTTCTGTGTTAAATAAGAAAAGCAAACAAACCAGCTTTAAATGGTTATTACAAATGAGGGAGAGATTTAAACAAAATTAGTGATGGCCATTTTTTAATCCAAAATTTTTGCCAACTGTTACATGCACTTTGTACATTTTGTATTTTGTTAAATAATCATTTTACACTAATTGACATGATTCTACAAAGACAGTAACTTTGACTACTATTCTATTAATTGCTACATTGGGATTGATCTCTAACATGCTAATGTCAAACAGATTGTGGATTGTAATGCTTACTAAATGGAGAGAGAAACCCAGTGATAGGAAAGGAATTCATACAATGGTTTCACATAAAGACCGACCCCTACGAAAGACCGTTTTTAGTATTTCCCTTGGGCGGTCTTTACACACAGGTTTGACTGTATACATACATATTATATATTTAATATATATAAGATTTGTATATAAGTTAAAACTCAGAAGTATCAGTGTTTAAAATACAATAGTTAAGGCCTTGTGTTCACAGTTTTATGCCAAACCTTCAGTTTCTAGTTCTCTGAACCCTGGTTAGACATCCCTCAAGGTTCCAGCTGCTTGCAAAGCAAGACAATCAGATTATGTACATTACACTAGATTTGAACTGTCACCTGCAGGCAGTAATGGTGCTGACTTTGACACAAATTTATCATGAACACCCTACACTGCATATACTATATATTGTTTTCACATTTCAAAACCCTAGGACTCATAATAAAGCAAGGTTTTTAACAAGTAAACTGTTTGAAATTGAAAAAGAGTACAAAAGTCAAATCCGAGTCTATGAAAATATTCATAACCCATGATTCCCTAGATGATGTTTTCACATTCAAATCCCTAGGATCAATAATAAACAACATATAGGGCCAATTTAGTAAGAAAACTCAGTTTCACCTTGAGGATTGGGTCAAAGATCAATCTGACTGCTCCACAAGACTTTCTGTCCATTATTTCCTGTGAGACAATTTTTCAATCCGAACCACTACACTAAATAAAAGAGTTCTAACAAAAATCATACAAAATATAGGAAAAAAGGCTGACATGCTGGTATTTGGAGGTCAGGCAATGACCCTGAAGAAACAGGCCGAAGGTCCAATCTTTGCAAGCTTAGAGGTGGGGGGGGGACATATTTATGTTATATATATCAGCAATGATCTATTCTTCTTCATGGATGAAGAAGGCTTAAATGTGCAGAAATGCCCAAAATTTGATCGTTACAAGGCTGCGATCGGTCTTGAAGTTGAAGCCTTGGACTGCAAAATATTATAAGGCTCTGAGGGCTTACCCATATATACTCACATACTGAAGGTGAAAGGTGCACGCAACACATTTACTCAGTGGCTAAATGTTAACATAGTTATTGCTCAGTAAGATAGTTGGGTTATGCATTCCACCAAAATTCTCGTACTTCACGTGTGGTAACAAGTGATTATCTTGAACGTGAATGATCAAAGTAGCTATTGTTAGGTTAATTATGGAGCTATAGCTCTGAAAATAAGCAATGACACAGATCATCAAGAAGTAGTTGAACAATGTACTTGATAAAAATCCTCTAAATTCAATTGTATTGAAGCTATAAGTGATTAACTCAATGGAAAAAATGTCACACCAGAAAAAGGTTTTTAAGGCAAAATAGAGTGTCCCACAACAAAGAAAGTGGCTAATAGTAAAAACAAGCAATCAGTACCCGTGAATGAAAGAAGGTCACAAAGGTTGTGCCCTGCAAATGATATTCAGAAGTAAAGTTAGCTGTTCAGGTGTAAAAAAGTAGGTGGAAAACTTATTTCAACAAAATACTGTAAATGCAATAGTTTTCAAGTTACAAGTGATTTAATCAACAGTGATAATCTCCAATTAGCTTTTGCTCAGCTTTTTACTGAGCTACAGATCTGCAATTATACTATGTTACAGCTGAAAAGTAGGTGAATCACAGACTGTACATGAACTAGTTTTCAAGATACAACTGATTTACTCAACAGTGAGAACCTCAAGTAGCTATTGCTTATCAATGCAATGAGCTACAGGTCTGAAACTTTACTATGTTGTAGCTGTTCAAAAAGTAGCTGAATAACATTTAAAGGAAATTCTCTAAGTGCAATAGTTTTCAAGTTACAACTGATTTACTCAACATTGAAAACCTGAAAGTAGCTACTGCTCATGCATGCAATGAGCTGAGGTCTGCAACTTTACCGTGTTATAGCTGACCCAAAAGTAGGTGAGTAACATATTTAAAGAAAATACTCTAAATACAATAGCTTTCAAGATACAACTGATTTACTCAACAGTGATAACCTGAAAGTAGCTATTACTCAACTATGCAATGAGGTACAGGTGTGCAATTTCACTATCTGGAAAGTAGGTGAATAACATATGTAAAGAAAATACTGTTAATGCAATAGTTTTCAAGTTACAAGTGATTTACTCAACACAGTCAACAGTGAGAACCTGAAAGTAGCTATTGCTCATCCATGTCATGAGCTATAGGTCAGCTATATTACTATGTTATAGCTGAACCAAAAGGAGCTGAACAACAGATTTCAACAAAATTCTATAAATGCAATAGTTTTCAAGTCACACCTGATTTACTCAACAGGAGAACCTGAAAGTAGCTACTGCTTGTCTATTGCCATGAGCTACACGTCAGCAATTTTACTGTTACAACTGACCCTAAATTAGGTGGATAATATATTAAAACAAAATACTCTAAATGTAATAGTTTTCCAATAAAACTGATTTACTCAACAATGATAACCTCTGAGTAGCTATTACGCAGCTATGCTATGAGCTACAGGTCTGCAATTTTACTATGTTACAGCCGACCCCAAAGAAGGTGAATAATATATTTAAACAAAATTCTCTAAATGCAATAGTTTTCCAGTTACAACTGATTTACCCAACAGTGAAAACCTCAAAGTAACTATTGCTCAGCTATGCAATGAGCTACATGTCTGCAATTTTACTCTGGTATAGCAGGTCCAAAAGTAGGTGAATAACATATTTAAAGAAAATACTCTAAATGTAATAGCTTTCAAGATACAACTGATTTACTTAACAGTGATAACCTGAAAGTATTTATTGCTCAACTATGTTATGAGGTACAGGTGAGCCACTACAGTTGAGTTGTCCGTCGCAATTAGCACTGTTTGGTCCTGACACTGGTCTTTGAAGCGTCTCAGGGCCAGAAAGACAGCTTTTAATTCTAGGATGTTTATGTGAAGCCCTTTTTCCTGGGGAGACCACAGATCTTGTGTAGAACTTTGTTCTAAGTGAGCGCCCCAACCTTCGTTTGAGGCGTCTGTAAAGAGTTGGATACTGTGGTCTTTGGGATGAAGGTCTGAGCCTTTCATCACGTTTACAGGGTTCTGCCACCAGTCTAGGTGTGCAGAGATGGCTTCTGTCCAAGGAAGGAGGCTGTCCAGTGGTTGAAGAAATTTCCAGTGCTCCTTGAGGTGAAACTGAAAGGGCCTCATGTGAAGTCGTCCCTCTGGGACCATTTTCTCCGTTGAGGCTAGCAACCAAATTAGAGACATCAAACATCTTGCAGTCAAAACATGTTTTGACTTGAGTTGTAGGATAAAATCCTGAAGTTTGAGCCATCTTGAGTGGGTTTTACAAGGGCTGAATCCAGGTGGTACTCGTAACCCACGAACGAAAACACCTGAGTGGGATTCAGTTCTGATTTCTCCTGATTGATGATCCATCCCAAGGACTGGGTTAGATCTACCACTGCCTGAGTGTTCACTAGGGCTTCCTCCTGGGATTGAGACCTGATCAGCCAGTCGTCCAGGTATTGGTGGAGTCTGAGACCTCTGGAGAGGGCCATGAGCTTCACCTCCTTTACGATCATGGTAAAGGCCTGGGGGGCTGTGGCCAGTCCGAAAGGTAGGGAGGTGAACTGGAACACCTGTGGCAAAATCTTAGGTATTTCCTTGAGTGAGGATGGATGGGGATGTGAAGGTAGGCGTCCGATAGATCTATCGACGCAACCCATTCCCCTGGAATCAGGGAGGTTCTGATGGACTCTCGAGTTTCCATCTTGAACTTTTCTACATGTAGAAAGTGTTGAGCCTGCTTAGGTCTATTACTGGCCTCCACCTTTGGTGAGGTTGGGTACTAGAAACAGGTGACTGTAAAACCCGAGAGATTTTACATTTTCCACCCTTTCGATAGCGTTCTTTGACAGCAGAGACTGGATGCAATCGGCTAAGGCTTGGTCTTTTGGAAGGGCCTTGGATTCTGATATTATCAGAGGAAATCTGACCAAGTTTGGTTTTGAGAGGAATGGCAGTACGTAGCCATTGGTGATAATGTTTAACACGTTGGATGAACAATTGTTTTCTTGCCAGTCTCTGCTGAAAGAACGGAGGCGACCACCTACCGGTGAACTGTTTGAGGCTTTGAAGGAGTCATTGGGAAGAGGGGTTTCCACGCCCTCTTCCCCTATTGTGGGGTCGAAAACGACCCCTGGAGCCTCTGAAGTTTTGTTTTCCCCTATTGGAAGAAAACGATTGGTTACTGCTTTGTGAGGAATTGCCCCCGTAGGGGTGTTTCCTGTAGGAACCTCTTTTCTTGTGGGGACCACGAAAGGGCTTATTCTGGTAGGGTCTGAAACTCTGAGAATCTTTTGAGGTGCCTTTTTTAAGAAGGAAGTCCTCGCCTTCCTTTAGCAACTGTGATTTAAAACAAGGAAGGCGGCCAGAAGGACGCATTCCTGAGTTCTTGGCGCCTGGTTTCTCCTAAGTGGGGTTGTAATAGGGTCATTTCGGCTTCGCGCCTAAGGAAGCCAGTATTGCCCATTCAGTATAATTCTCTCTCTGGAGAATATGGGCCAGGGATTTACTAAGGCAAGTTAAGGCTCTGTGCTGGATTAGGATGGTTTTATTCCACAAATCCAGATACTCACAGGCTTCCTCATATCCACGTTTCGCTGGTTTTCCAGGGTCGGCACCTTTCCTGATCCGAGACTTGACCTTTTTGAAGGTCGCTTTCAAGCTATGTTGACACTTCTCCGGAGTGACATTACAGGAGGAAGAAGTCTTGGCAAAGGAGGAAGCGAAATTGAGTGTGGAAATATTCTGTCTTGCCTGATGTTCCAATTCTTTGAGAATTGGCATAGGGACCTTGCCCATAGGAGCCCCAGATGGTTTAGGAGAAATGCAAATTTTGGCAAAGTCTGTATTCAGCTCTTGTATCATGTCCTCATAACAGGGCTGGCCTACCTTGTACCACTTGGCAGTGGAGGGAGGTGGTTTGATGTACTTACCCTCAGGTAAATTGGCTGCCTGGAAGTCCTGATCAAACTTATCGAAGGCATCCTTGATGACTGAATTGAGAGGCAACATGGAGGAAGGACCTCTTGGTCTAAGTTCTTGCCTGCCTTTCTCATCATCAAGGCCCATGACCGCTGTTGAAGATCTAGGTAAGCATTCCCTAGGATCTGGTAGTTTCAGGATGCGTCGGAACGTATCCACCTCCTCAGCATATTGGAATGGGATGTCAGACAATGCTACTTCCCTGTAATAAGGAGGGTAGGGGTCATGTTGGGGTTTCCTTCACCAACTGTGAATTAGTGGTCCTGATCAGGGTATGACTTCCTGGAGGGCTTAGGGAACCTCTGCAAATGTTCAGGGGACTGATCCTCCTCTGAAGATGAGGGTACGAATCTGGCCCTCGACTTGTGTTTGGCTTATCAGAGTGCTTTGGGCCTACTAGGGGCTGATTGAGGGTCATTAGAATAGTCCAAGTAGTGGTCCGAGGGAGCTCGGATCTACAGCATATTGTCTAGAATTTTCAAATTGCACTCTCTAGCCCCAATTGGCATCAACCAATTTGTATGAATATTTATAGCTATCATCTTGACTGTAATGCACTCTGCAGTCTTCCCCCTTCCTATATTGTCTATAAGAGTGTGAATATTGTTTTGGACTGGTCGAGGCAACCTTCAAGGGATCCTCGGCCGAACTACGAACTTGACTCGAGTCGTCTACGAGGCGACTAGAATACGAGTCGAGGCGATAAGTTTGGGGCGAACTCCACCTCCAGTGACTCGATAACACTACTGGATTCGAGGGTTTGTCCAGATCTTTGGAGGGTGCGTTCGTTTTGTGAGCAGAAGAAGAGGTCTGATCCACCTCCCTTTGCTTTTGTAAAGATTTCTGAAAATCTTCACGAAAATTATTGAACACCTCCAATATATGTATGTCGACGCGAGAAGACAAAGATTTCTCAAGATTAACTGTGACACACGGATCGTCGACCTTACCTGCCTCTCTGCAGGTAGGAAAGAAATAAATGCATTTGCTGTAGGTATTTTTACTAGTTTGGTGAGAAGACATGCTTTAACGCAATAAAACAAACGCGAGTAGACCTCAAGTCAAAAACTCGCAGAAGAAAAGCCAGTCAAGGCGAGTTCACAAATCTTAAAATAAGGACAATCTACAAAAGTGGAAGTGCTGAAAATTGGCCAGAATGGGCTTTATACAATAATAAATGAAATACATATACAGGAACGTTTAACAATAACACTGCACTGAGATATAGAAAGAAAAAGGCAGTAAATATTTCTCAAAGATTGTAAGATGGCGGCGACCAACGAGAAAAGTTGTAACATAAGGGGCAGATCATGTGACGACAACCTGAGGCTACGGCCAAGAATAAATGTCTTTTTTTCTTAGACGTTGGTCGTAGTTCCTCGCTGCAACCAGTCAAGCATTCAGTCCCACATGGTAAGCTATTGTAGCGCAATAAAATGATAAGTTACTTTGTTGATACGAAACCTTAGGTACTTTCTGGACCTTTGATTTTTGGGAATGTGGAAATACGCCTCGCTGAAGTCCAACGAGGTGACCCATTCCCCTTTTTCGGAGACAACCTTATGGGCTCTGGTGTTTCCATCTTGAAAGTGCCCGTTTCCAGAAATAGATTCAGTTTCCTTAGATCCAAGATTGGTCGCCGTTTTTTGTTGGGCTTTGGAACAAGAAAGAGACAGTTGTAAAAGGCCAGTGAAGATCTGGCAACCACTCTTTCTACAGCTTACTTTTGAATTCGGGAGACCACAGCTTCTGCGAGACACTTGCTTTTGAGTGGGTTTGCGTACTTGCTTACAATCAAGGGAAACCTGCTGAGGGGTGGCCTTTCTTTAAAGGGCAGAGAGTAACGTTCTTTGAAAATAAGACTACTCTGGGATTCGACCCCAAATTCTGCCAAACTTGCCAGAAGCTCTGAAGCCTTCCTCCTACACTGATCTCTGTGGCAACATGTGGGGCATTTGAAACAGAGGGGGCAGAAAGATATTGACTAAGTCACTATTTGACTTAGAAAGAAACACAAGTTTTATTTTGTTCAAACACTGACCAGGACTTAAGCCTTTCTTTTGCGGCTGCCCGTGAAAAGTTACAGTAGGAACATGACTGACAACATCTAGATAAGATACAGCCTTTTTGCAATCTTGGGTTATTAGAGACTGTTCTTGTGGAGAGACACTGACACTGCTCGGTACTACAAAACCTAGTTTGATTTACTTTCTTCACTATTGAGTCCAACGTTTGCCTGCTGAGATTCAGCCTGGTTGGAAAAACACTGTAATTGTCATTTATAAGATTTGAGGCCTCTTGACTTGGAAAATTGCAAATTTAATAAGTAAATTAAATTTTTATAAGTTAATACCCTATCCAATGGACAATTGCTTTACCGGTCGGCGCGACCGGTCCCGCCAAACGCCAGAAAAAGACGTCCTGTATATACTACCGGCAGGACCGGTCACAGAGTGTGCATTCGCCAGGTGGCGCATCGTACTTCATTTCCTGTTTACCTCTTGACGTCATAGCATCTTTTTCGTGTCTAATCCTAGTAAGACCCCTAGTAAGCTGATAGCGGGGCCGGTTGGGTGGGCCTTGCCTGTCCATTGGATAGGGTATTAACTTATAAAAATTTAATTTACTTATTAAATTTGCAATTTTATTGCGTTAATACATCCTATCCAATGGACAATTGCTGAATAACTACCGCTTGGTAGGCGGGTAAGCAGCTAGGGACTTATGTGAACTCATAACAACAATTTTTAACAGGCCCATTTGACCTAGGGTCAGAGAACCCTGAAAGGTCAGGGTCGGTCACTAACTCACCGGTTAACCGGGAGCCTACCGACGTTGCCCCCCCCCTTTTTTTCTTTCCTTCAGAGTTGGTCTGAGTTGGAAAGATAGAGAGAGAGAGGGGCTGAGTTCAGTCCCAGAAGAAATAAACTTCCCAAAGGAAGCAAGTCACAGTTTTTTTTTTTTTTTTTTTTTTTTTTTGAACATATATGTACATTCAACATATTTACATTATGTACATATCTAGCATATTTACAATATGTACATATTTACATATATACAACATCTCCTCACTTCTGGGCCTGGTGGTGCACCTGCTGGGCAGCCACTACAGGTCCCAGATGGAAAAGCTCTGAGTCAGCCCAGGCAACATCCTTCAAATAGAATTGGGTGAAGGTGTTGTGAGATTTCCAGTGGCAGGCTGACAAGATCTGATCTAAGGAGATCCCTGATTGGAAAGCCTTAGAAGCAGCAAAGGCCCTAACATCATGGGCTTTAACCTGATGTAAGGTGAGGGCCTCCTGGTCAGAGAGCTCATAGCACAGAACCACAGTCTGTTTGATCCATGAGGAGATGGTGGCAGGCGAGATGTCTTTATCAAAACCCTTCTTGAAGGAGACAAAGACTAACTCCTTATTCTGCCTGAGGTCTGCAGTCCTGTCCAAGTAGTAACGCAGGGCTCTAACTGGACATAGGGACCTGTCACCCTTGAGTGACCTATCCAGAGATGGTGCCAGGGCTGGGATGACCACTGGTGCCACACTATCTGGACCTTCCTTAGCCAGCTGATTCTTGGATAGGAAGCTGGGTGAGGGGTACAAAGACACCTTAGACCAGTCTGACTGGTGTCTGATGTTCTTATGTAACCAAGCATGGATCTCACTCCTGCGTTTACCTGAACCCAAAGCCAGCAGGAAAACAGTCTTGAAAGTTAAATGTTTCAAGGAGGACTCTTTCAGGGGTTCAAAAGGAGCCTTTGTGAGCTGATGTAAAACCAGTGAAAGGTTCCAGGAGGGGATGCCCCTCCTGCCCTTAGGTCTGTCTCTATGGAAACTATCCAGGAGACGAGTGAGATTCTCATCTTTGCTGACATTAATGGTGGAATTGCCCAGTTTGTCAGCAATGGCTGATCTGTAGCCATCAATAGTGCCTGGTTGTAACTTCTTGTCCTGAAACAAGTGCAGCAGGAAGTCAGCAATGGCCTTCAGAGGTGGTGCCCTGAAGTCCACCTGATTACTGAGGCACCACTTTGTAAAAATGGTCCACTTTGCCTCATAGACAGATCTGGTTGATCTTCTTTGAGGAGCCTCAATTCGTGCTGCCACTGCCTCAGAGAAGCCTTGCTCCTTGATTGCTGAGGCTCTAGGAGCCAGGCATGTAGGTTCAGATTCGACAGGTTCCTGTGAAGGACCTGGTTGAATGGCTGAGACACAAGGTTTGGTATGCTGGGCAGACAGAGTGGGATCTGGCTTGACATTGCTACCAGGTCCCAAAACCAGGGCATGTTGGGCCACCCTGGGGCAATCAGGATTATTCTGTTGCAGGGGTAGTCCTGGAGCTTCTCCACCACTTTGCCCAAGATGGCTGCCGGTGGGAAGGCGTATGGGTCCAGGTACTCCCAGGAGAGACTGAGTGCATCCACTGCCCAAGCCTGGGGGTCTGGCACCGGTGACACAAACTGAGGTAGTTTGTTGTTGAACCTGGTGGCAAACAGGTCCACTTTTGGCTGGTGCCACCTTGCGCATACAGCTTGGAATACTGCTGGATGAAGTGACCACTCTGTTTGAATGGTCTGGCCAAGTCTGGATAGCTTGTCTGCTATCACGTTCAGCCGGCCGGGGATGTGACGTGCCCTGAGGGTTACCTGTTGTCTGGTGCACCAGGACAGGATTCTCCACAGTAGGGCACACAGTGACCCCGACTTCATCCCCCCTTCTTTGTTGATATAGGCAACCACTGTTGTGTTGTCTGTAGCTATCAACACAGTCTTGTTGCAGACCAGGGTTCGAAACTCCTTTAGAGCTAGAAAAACTGCTTTTAGCTCTAAGTGGTTTATGTGCAACTTGCTTTCTGGAAGGGAACAGGTTCCCCTTGCAGTATGGTCGTCCAAGTGAGCGCCCCACCCTTCGCTTGATGCGTCTGTAAAGATCTGCAGAGCATGTTTTAGAGGGTGTAATGGTTGACCTAGTAGCACATTGCCTTCCTCCAGCCACCACCTTAGATGAGGGTGGAGGGACTTGGGGACCGGTATCACCTTTTCCAGTGACTCTGGGACCCTCCAATTGTTTTTCAAGTGCCACTGTATGGGTCTCATGTGGAGTCGCCCTAAGTGGACTTGTTTTTCTGTTGCTGTGAGGAGACCTATGAGGGACATGAATTTCCGGACCGGGCAAACCGGATCCGACATCACTGATCTGATTTTGTCTGTCAAGGCCTGCCAACGGTCTTCTGTTGGTCTGACCTTGCCCTCTTTCAGGTCGAACTGGTAACCTACGAAATTGAAGACCTGTTTGGGTGTCAGTTCTGACTTTTCCTTGTTCACCAGCCACCCTAGTTCCTGACAAAGAGTGACCAGGGTTTGAGTATGCTGGAGACAGGTGTGGAGGGTAGAGGCCCTCACCAGCCAGTCGTCTAGGTACTGGTGGATTCTTATACCCTGTCGTAAGGCCATGAGCTTGACCTCTTTGGCCACCACTGTGAACTCCATGGGTGCTGTGGAAAGACCAAAGGGCAGGGCCTTGAACTGGTAGGAGTGCCCCTGAATGTGAAAACGCATGTACTTCCTTGACTGGCTGTGAATTGGAATGTGGAAGTAAGCGTCTTTGAAGTCTATGGATGTGACCCACTCCCCTGCCTGTAGGGAGGTTCTTATTGTCTCTGGGGTCTCCATCTTGAACGACTCTGTGTTTAAAAAGGTGTTCAAAGTGCTCAGGTCCAAGATAGGTCTCCACCGGTTGTTGGGTTTGGGAACCAAAAATAGCCGGTTGTAAAACCCTAGGGAGGTCTGATTTGTTACCGGTTCTACTGCATTCTTGTTTGTTAGCTGAGTCAGTGCCTCCAAAAGGAAGGCCTGTCTTTGGGGGTTTACATATTTGCTGACCATTGGTGACCTGGTTAGGTTGGGTCTGAACCGGAAGGGAAGGGTGTAGCCCTCTCTCAGTATTCTGATAACTTTTGGACTCGCACCCAGAGTTTCCCACTTTTTCCAAAACTGCTGAAGTCTTGCCCCTACAGGAAGATTTGTGACAACAGTTTGGACATTTGTGACAATATTTACAAAACTCAAGTGATCTACACAGGAAACATCTTTCACATGGTTTATTTCTCTGATAGATTGACAATAAGCGGGGTTTACACCTTTCTTTTGCGGTGACCCGCTGACAAAAGGAACACTTGCAACAAAAGAGTTTACATGTGGAAACACAGTCTCGCTCTTGTTTGTCACTGGAGGTGGTGGGTTCAAGCCCTCCATCTTGTCGGATACATTTACAGAGTTCAGCAATCCGACCACATTTGCAAAACAGTGATTGTCATTTATGCTTTTTAAAACCTCTGGCCGGCTTCTGGCTGAAGTTTGAGGCTTTACCACCCCCTTTCTGAGCAGTTTGCCGGTCTCTAATCTGCTTCCATGCCGGAGTAGTGGGCTTCCGGTCCGGCTGGTGAGGGGTTCGGTTGGAGGAGACGTATGGATGAAAACGTCCAGGTTTCCTTGGTGTGGTACCAGCAGAACGCCTCTCTTCACTACGTAAGATTTCCTCTTCAGCTTTGACCAGTAAGCTGTCCGGGAAGAGTGATAGTTGGTGAACTGGAGACGTACGTAAGGCAGACAAGGTGTCCGGTTTAATGCCACCCCTTATGAACTCTAAATAACTGTCCCGACGTGCCAGGGTGAGATTAGCCATGCTGATAAAGACTCCCTCTGATAAATCCTGCATGGTACGCTGCATAGCCTGTGAAATTGACCGGTTAAACGTAACCAGATATTCCAGTTCTTCAACAGCTTGTTGTTGTTTCTCAGCACTTTTGCCCTTTGAGGAATCGAACCTCAGGGACTTTAACTGGGTGACCATGGAGTCCTGTACTTTGGTGAGGCATCTAGAGAGGCCAGCAGCGTGATTACACATCACTGATTGTTCTCTGAATGACCTCTCCCACCTTCTAAGGGTGTCCTGGCTGAAGGTCCTGGAAGCTGGGGCAGAAGGTAAACTGCGCCTTGCAACTCTAGAAAACATACTGTTAAGCTTTGCCGGTTCCGGAGACCAGTCACCAACAGCCTGGTTAGACGCATCCTTCTTAACAGCTTGCATGTCGTACCACTTGGAAGTACGGGGTGTCTTGACAAATTGATCACGCAGCAGTCCACTGGTTTCAGTATTCCTAGAAGGATAACCTTCAGCAATAGTCACATTTAGTTTCTCCAGCTTCTTACAAAGCCATTCATCCACCGGCAATTTTACTGACACTTTACCGGTAGTCTTCACTCTAGAACCGGCAAAGGGATTGTCATCCATGGATGCAGCTGAGGTGTCATAATCCGGGATTTGATGCCAGCCCATGAAACTCCTCACCCCTCTCAATGTTTCCCGGTAATTAGCATCCTCAGAAAGATCCTGGTCAGTGTTTGATTCCGGTACATCACCCTGGTAGTGAACACTAGCCGGTGAAACCGGTTCCGCATCCACCTCAGCCTCACTGTCAGATTCCCTAGCAACCTCAGAATTCTGGCCAATGGGAGGCGACTGGTTAGACAGCGTAGTTTCATAACCGGAAGGCAGAACCTCAGGACCCGCACCGGGAGCCTGTGGAGGCTGGGTGGCAGTCCCTGCACCGGGAACCAGTAAAGGTTGGGTGGCAACAGTCTCAGAGGTACCGGGGCCCTGAACAGGGTGGGTAGCACTCTTAGTAACTTCCTTCACAGCTTGTGTACCGGGAACCCCCAGCGGAGGTTGGGTAGCCGTCAACTGCGTAGCAACGTCACTAGTGCCCTCAGAAAACATAACACTTGTAGAGGCACCCGGATCAAAGAAGGGGTGTTCTCTGGGCACCACAGAAGCAGAATTCACCGGTCTCACAGGGACAGCAAATGACTGGTTAACCAGCATTGCTTCCAGACGGGAAAATCTCTCACTCCACTTGTCATCAAGGGACTTGAGGTCATCTGAAGTGGGCTTACTGCTGTGCTTCCGTTTACTAGACCTTGGGGAGCCATCAGAACGCTTCTTCTTCTGCTTGGGTGTAGAATCAACAGGAGACTGCGTCCCTGAGTTGACTGGACCCAGCAGAGAAACCTCAGACGGATCAACAAGCTTGGGAGACGTACTTGTCAATTCTTCAGATTTCTTCTGGCTAGAGCGTTCTTTCCGTTCCTTATAGGTGGGGGTTGCTAACTGGTGGATCTGAGCAGGCGTAAACGCCTTACAGATACTACAAGGCAACTTCTTCACACACGGGTCGTCTCCCACCCCCTTGTCACGACAACGCGCGCATTTCTTATGGTTGTCGAAAAGGGCCATAACGTGCCCGCAAGAACCTCGTTTCTGTCCAGGAGACGACATAATGATCAGTAACGTTGTAGAATTACTCCGTACTAATAAAAAAACAAGAAACTTGGAAGAGTTCGTTGTAAAATTTCAAAAACGTATCTCTGAAGAAAATCTTCTGCACACTCTTTCGCGCCAAACGAAAAAGATGCTATGACGTCAAGAGGTAAACAGGAAATGAAGTACGATGCGCCACCTGGCGAATGCACACTCTGTGACCGGTCCTGCCGGTAGTATATACAGGACGTCTTTTTCTGGCGTTTGGCGGGACCGGTCGCGCCGACCGGTAAAGCAATTGTCCATTGGATAGGATGTATTAACGCAATAAAAATGAGGGTTTGATGCTCTACCACGGCCACATCCTCTGGATCTATTCCTAGAAAACTGACGCCATGGTTGTTGATCCTGTTCAGTTTGTCCAGAACTTCTATGAGTGTCTCTCCTTTCATAAGGCCTGTACCTGTAATTTTCCCTCTAATTGGAGCACTGGGAGGTGCCCGCAGCGGGCCCTGGAGCAACTCCAGCAGACCTGTGCTTATTAATATTCTGTTCAGCAGTGTTAAGCACCGAGTTTGGGAACAGGCCGTGGCCAAACATAGGGTTATTCCTAAGCAAGTTCCAGGTGTCAGGCTTGATGCCCGACTTGACATGTTCTCAATAAGAGTCACGACGGAGGAGAATTAGATTGGCCAGATTCACAAACTATCCACCAGGTGTTGTAATGCTGTCCCATAGCCACTGAAAGCAAAACAAATCTTTAATGTCTTTAAGAGCTTCAGTAACCTCCTTAGGGGCCTTGCCTTTGTTAATCTTGTTGCAGAGAAAGGCCACATTGGTGGAGGTTCGTTCGTGCAGTTCTGAGGCATAACGGTTGAAACCAGCCGCACTGTTAACTACATAATTGCCCTCTCTAGCACAGCATTCCCACCTATTCTATTCTATTCTGTACTTTTATAGCGCTTAATCTCTGCTAGGCAGACTCTAAGGCGCAACACCAAAAATCAAGTTTAAGAAATCATCTGTCCATAGCCGTTGCCAAGTCCAGTACCACGGAGACGCCGGATAGAGTGTAAGATAAGGTGGGAATGCCTTGTGGAAGAGATATGATTTTAACCTTTTCCTGAAACAGGTGAGAGTTGGGGCAGAACGTACCTCATTAGGCAAATGATTCCAGACTGTGGGGGCATCAAAAGCAAAGCTGTGGCCAAAGTGATTTTTGGATTTATGTACAGATGGACAGAATTGAGGAACCTCCAGGAACCTTTTATCTGGATGGTTGTATCTTGTACTATATCTTCCGCAACGAGTGGGCAGAAGAGGACCAAAGTAACTGGGATGACCACTGTGAAGAAACTTATAAACTAGAGTGGCAGTTTTGAAGATACAGCGAGATTCAACTGGGAGCCAATGGAGTCGTTTGAGAATAGGAGATGCCCGCGTGTATTTGTTACAGTTTGTGACAATCCTGGCAAGTGTATTTTGAATACACTGTAGTTTACGCATATTGAGACTGGACAGACTCCTGAAGAGAGAGTTGCAGTAATCAAGGCGACTGCTCACCAAGGCATTAGCTGCCAGGATAGCAGCCTCATCAGTCAAGTGCTTTCTAACCCGCCTGAGATCACGAATTTGAATGAAGCATGTCTTACAAATATTGCGGACATGGTAGCATCAAACCAGACACCAAGGTTCTTAACAACAACTGCAGGATGCATGAAATTACCAAATATCTTAACTGGGAGATAGGGATCTAATTTCTTGAGTTGTGCATGGGATCCAAAGATGATAAACTCTGTTTTGTCAGGATTTAGTTTGAGCATACTTGACGACATCCATTTTTGAACATCCAGAAGACAAGAATTCAGTTTGTTAAAAGCCAGGGCTGCATTTTTGTGAGAGATATGAATAAACAACTGCGTGTCGTCTGCATAAAAGTGGTATTTGATGTCAGGATGCGTTCCAATAACCTTACTCAAAGGAGTGGTGTATAAGGAGAACAGCAGAGGACCAAGGACGGAGCCTTGTGGTACTCCAAACAACAGCTCATGCAAATCAGAGAGGGTTGACCCAATTTTAATTGCCTGGAAACGGTGGCTGAGATAGGACGTGAACCACTTCAAGGCTGTGCCAGACACACCAAACCATGATTTAAGACAATTAAGAAGAGTCGGGTGGTCAATTGTGTCGAACGCAGCCGACAGATCCAGTAAGACCAATGCAGTAGGCTCGCCCCGTGATAGTGAGAGATGGATCTCGTTTTTGATAAGCAGCAGGGCGGTTTCTGTGGAGTGACCACTTTTGTATGCAGATTGCCTAGGATTATCAAGATTGTTACTATTGATATGTTGCATGAGCTGTTTAACAACTACACGCTCCACCAATTTTGACATGAACATAGTCCTGATACCGGTCGATAATTTTGCAAATCCTCATTTGGAAGTGATGCTTTCTTAATGAGAGGAGTGACAACTGCCTTCTTGAATTTTTGAGGAAATACACCCTCAGCCAATGACAGATTGACAAGTTTTGTAATTGACGGGAGTAAAATTTCCACACAATCTTTCAAAAGAAAAGTAGGGACTGGATCTAAAAGACATGATTTTGTAGGGGAATTTTTGATGATTTTTAGTACCTCGTCCTCCGAGACCTCATTGAAGGAAGGTAGGTTGGGAGGTGTACACATGGGTGATATGACTGTTGCCGAAGAGGCTGTGAACATATCATGAATCCTTTTGATTTTTTTATGAAAGAAGGAAGCAAATTTGTTTGCTAAGGATTTCTCAGACTGAGGAGGAGGGAGAGTACTCTCTTGACCACTATTGAGGACTTGACAAAGTGTATGCCATAACTTCTTAACGCAGATACTCTTGTAAAATAGGCCTGGAGGTGGACCTGCAGTGCATAAGAAGCCTTGATGATTCTCGGGAATTGAGAATTGACTTTTGCTTCACTGTTGCTCCAACTAAAGAGACTCTTCCCTGGTTGGTGTGGTTTGTCAGGTCTAAGAGTGTGCATCTGATACCACCGGCTCTGAGTCTTTGGTATCTTAACAAATTGGTCCTTCTTGAGGCCGGCAGAATCCTGCGCCCTTGAGGGATAACCTGCGGCGACAGTTGTATTTAATTTCTCCAACTTCTGGCACAGCCAATCATCCGGAGGCATTGCAACAGAGATTCGGGCCGGTTTCCTAGGATTCTTGCCTCCCCAAGGGTTGTTGGGACTTGTCTGGCTCCGACACTGGTATATGGTCCCAGCCCATAAATGAGCGTACTGACCGGACTGTTTCACGAAAAGTCATATCCTCATTTTGATCTTGCCTGTCTATATTATCTGTGGAAACTTCACCATCCTTAACTATTGAAGCGTCATCACCAGATAATTCACCATCAGACACATCCTGTTCCGGTAGATCTCTATATTCCTGTCCAGGAGGATAAGGCATATCACCGGTACCAGCAAATCCAGCACTAGCGGAAGCAGAGGTCTGTGGAAAATTGTATTGTCTTGTATGACCTGTGTCTTTAAGTCCCTGACCGGTATGTGAAGATGGTGGAATGAATTGTTCAACAGCACCGGTAGACTTCCATTCCTGATCGGTGACAGATGAAGAGGCAGAGGAAGTGGCCTAAACACAGGTTCCTGCATATCATCACCCGGACCGGGGATGTCTGAAGCAGGGGCCGGAGATTCCATAATATTAGTGTCTTGTTTAACTTTTTCACCTGCGTCCTGCTCTGCTGGGTGCACTACCGGACAGGTAGGCCGGGCAAAGGGATTGAGAAAAGGTTTATCAGGGAGCACAGGGTGAGAAACAGCAGGAACAGCGGTTTTGGGCATGCTGAAAACATTTTCCCTGGGTAAGAGAGCTTCAAATTGAGCGAATTGCTCTGTCCGTTTATCGTTCATAGCCTCAACTTGAGCAGAGGTAACAAAAGACACTGACTGGGAAGCAGAGGGGGCAGGTGCGTGCACAGATGGCTGAACAGTAGACTGAGGAGACGCTTGCCCTTCCAAATCAATAGTACTAATAACAGTCACGTCCTTAGGGGACACCAAAGTACTTGCCTTCCTTTCTTTGCGAATCTTGTATGATGGGGTCAATAATGTCTCGCGTTGGGCCTCACTAAAACCATCACAAACTAGACCAAGCACGCATCTGTGGCCAGATGCAAGATGTATCCACCGGAAAAGGCCAACTAACATAGTTTAGAAGATAAACAGCAGTTTTCAATAATAAGCAAGTTGTAAGCACTTTTAAGTTTGGCTACCCTCATTTGACCTTGGAAGCAGGGGCCCAAGATCAAATCTGACCACATCAGAAGATTCGCAGCCCATGACTTCCTATAGGTTGGTTTCGCATTGCAAACCATTAGGACCAATAATAAGCGAGTTATAAGCACTTTTAAGTTTGGCTATCTTCGTTTGACCTTGAAGGAGGGGCCCAACGTCAAATCTGACCATATCAAAAGATTCGCAGCCCATGATTTCCCATAAGTTGGTTTGACATTGCAAACCTCTAGGACCCATAATAAGCGAGTTATAAGCACTTTTAAGTTTGGCTTTCCTTGTTTGACCTTGAACGAGAGGTCCAAGGTCAAATCCAACCACACCACGAGATTCCCAGCCCATGTTTTTCTATAGGTTGGTTTACCATCCCAAATCTCTAGGACCAATAATAAGCGAGTTATAAGCACTTTCAAGTTTGGCTATACTCATTTGACCCTGAAGGAGGGATCCAAGGTCAAATCTGACCACATCAGAAGACTCACAGCCCATGATTTCCAATAGGTAGGGTTACCATCCTAAACCTCTAGGACCAATAATAAGCGAGTTATAAGCACTTTTACGTTTGGCTATCCTCGTTTGATCTGGAACGAGAGGCCCAAGGTCAAATCTGACCATACCAAAAGATTCCCAGTCCATGATTTCCAATAGGTTGGTTTACCATCCCAAACCTCTAGGACCAATAATAAGCAAGTTATAAGCACTTTTAAGTTTGGCTATCCTCATTTGACCTTGAAGGAGGGGCCAAGGTCAAATCCGACCACACCACAAGATTCCCTACCCATGATTTCCTATATGTTGGTTTACCATCCCAAGCCTCTAGGACCAATAATAAGCGAGTTATAAGCACTTTAAGTTTGCCTATCCTCGTTTGACCTTGAATGAGAGGCCCAAGGTCAAATCTGACCACACCACAAGATTCCCAGCCCATGATTTCCTATAGGTTGGTTTACCATCCCAAACCTCTAGGACTAATAATAAGTGAGTTATAAGCACTTTTATGTTTGGCTATCCTCATTTGACCTTGAAGGAGGGGCCCAAGGTCAAATCCAACCACACCACAAGATTCCCAACCATGATTTCCTATATGTTGGTTTACCATCCCAAGCCTCTAGGACCAATAATAAGCGAGTTATAAGCACTTTTAAGTTTGCCTATCCTCGTTTGACCTTGAAATCCGGCCACACCAGAAGATTCCCAGCCCATGATTTCCTATAGGTTGGTTTGACATTCCAAACCTCTAGGACCAATAATAAGGGAGATATAAGCACTTTTCATGACTGAAAAGAAATGCCCGTGGCGGCCATCTTGTTTTTCAAAATGAGGCCAAAAATATTTTCAGTCAAGATTTTGTAATGATGAACATATCCTGCCAATTTGAGATCTCTACCTATAATTCCTTTTGTTCTAGAGGGCCAACAAAACTCCTTGCTGAAAGTCGAAAAACGCCTGTGGCGGCCATCTTGTTTTTCAAAATCAGGCCAAAAATATTAGGCAAGATTTTATGGTTATGAATATAACCTGAAAATTTGAGAAGTCTACCTATAATACCCTGGCCTCTAGAGGGGTAACGAGAAAATCTCTACACACTGCGGCGGCGTACTCATGAGTAATCCATAGTATCCACCGGATACAATGATACAAGCTTGTCCCTTGACACAAGGATCCTCTCCAACTTTCTTATTGCGGCAACATGCGCATTTGTCATGGGAATCAAATGCCGCCATAACATGGCCGCAAGAGCCACGCCTCTGCCCCTTAAACTCTCCTGGTGATGCCATGATAATCCAAGATTATAATGAACACACTTTCTTTAAAAGATTCTGATATTAACCACAAATATTTTCACTTTATATTCAGCTTTTAAAAAAACTGGCTAACTCCTTTCGCGCCAAACAAAAAGAAAAAGTGCGCACATGCGCAATACACCGGCAGGTAGGCTACACAGCCACCTGGTGAATAAACAGGGCACTACCGGTCCAGGCCAGAGCCCAGCTCAGGATGTTTTTTTCTAACGTTTGGCGAGACGGGCAGGGTTCCGGACAAATGCAACTGTCCACTAGGTAAGATGTATTAACGCAATAAAATGATCAGTTGCAGCAATTAAATATCTTTATGATAGAAATATGCTCAAATAGGGCAGCAGAAAAAAAGTTTTGGTAAAGCCAAAAGTTATTCCAAAGTCACACCACAACATTGGACACCTACATGTCCCAATCATCCCTGTACATCTTGGGGTTATTATATCCCAGACAAGCTTTTAATGGTCAAGGTGACTATGGAAGGTCAAATGTCAAACCAAGGTCATACCACAACACTTAACACTTACACCCCACCAACTAATGCTCCTACCAAATATCATTTTCTAAAACCTTTCCAAGATATAGTCTGGACAAGATTTTAAAGTGTAAGGTCACTACAGAAAGTCATATAAGGCCATATCATATCATTGTATATCTACTTCCCTCAACATATGTTCCGACCAAGTATCAACATCCTACACCTCACAGTTTCTGAGATACAGCCCTGACAAAGCTTTTCCCCACCACCCACCCGCTTATGCATCCAGATGCCATGGGTCAAAACATTACCCTGACAGCCATGAAAGGCACGTGGGGTAAAAACAAAATCTGGGTAAAGTAAGAATAAAAAAATACTTGCAGGAACAGGAAACCTTTGAAACAACACTGTAAGCCAGGGTCATACCCAAGTATCTGGTGTATTACATACAAAATCAAAATAATGTTTTATTCTGTTTTAACAGATAGGGTCCCATTGGGACAGATTATAAGTATACCCCCAGATAAATCAACATGTGTCATCAAATCAATAGTTTTCAGCAGCGTAACAATGTATTCACAGCTTAACACCAGAAAAAAAAGTGTAACAGAACTTTTTATACTTTATTTTATAAACATGCAGATTCAACTAAAATCCAATATAACAAAAAAAAAGAAGATGCCTGCAAAGCATGAACTTCTACCTTTACTCACAAACCCCATCAACTAGAGATTTTAAAACAAAAACAAAAAAAAAACAACAACACGATTTTGTGTTAACAGAAACCAGTGGAGCCAGTCATTACAATACCATGACAAGAAGTTCATGCTTTGCAGAGACAGTCAACAAAATGACTTCCATCAGAGTCCTCCATCTAACAAACCTCATGTTTACATTCAACTGTTACCAAGTAAACACAAACAGCAATGTGTCATCTGCATACAGAAAACCCTTAGTAGCACAATCTATTTTGTGATCAAATTAGGCGTCTTAGTGGTCATTATCTAAACACTAAGTCACAATCCCAATAATTTAATGTATCAATAAAAAAAGGAAAAAAAAGTTGGCAACATTCAGCTATTTTAATAATTTTACTATTTGAATAACCTATAATTGACAATTCAACTATTTTGTACCATTTAAATCATTTAGAAGTGAATAAAGCTGTGTGTAGAGTATGGAGGAAGGCATTGTGAAACAGTCCCATACAACCCCATCATAACAGACAAACTCACTCCGCTTTCTCAGATTTCTTAATAAGTACTCTTTACAGCATGGAAATAATCAGGTTTTTCCATACTTTAAGTTGCATAAAATGAGAGATTACATTATTTATATTTCATGAGAATAGTTGCAAATTTGTCAATACTAAACCTCAAAAAGCTACATTTGTGGTAATTTTGTACTTGGACAATTCAATAGAACATGCTCAACAGAAAAAAAACCACGCTAAACATCTTTGTGACACACAGACAAGCAAACAATGGCATTCTCACTGATACAGCAATCTGTTTCAGCCATGTGTTCTACAACCTATTCAAGTGTACACGGAATCCTGTGGCTTACCTCTATCAGAAAATTTATGCAGAGAAAGCTAACTCCCAACACTGCCACCTGATTCAATGCACAGTGAACCTCTTTGTGCATTGTAGAATGGATATCTCTACACTAGAACAGCCAATCCCAATCAATCTCCAAATAGCCTTTTAAATTAAGTTTTCCCCCTTGATAAACCCTAACAAATATTTATTTTGGATAATCTATTGATTGAGCAGTTATAACACAAATAATTGTGAAATAATTATTTTAACTTGACATCGCTGTGTTGCCGAATCGGATTGGATAATCAAGGAAATATTTCATTTTTTTTGTCAATTATGGCTTAATTACATTAAAAATTGGCTATTCCATAAATGTTGGCGCTTTTTCTTTGCAATTCTGTATAAGTCCTTTTAGATAAAGGACAGTTTTAAGAATATACCATTTCTACAATATGTCATGTTAGAACAGAAATAACGGATTCCAATCTCAGGGTTAGAAGGGATTTTACAACTTCTACCCCGACTTGTCATTGGCTATTTCTACAATACTCAGAGGTCTAAGTATGTGACACAGGTTTACACAATGTATTGATTTCCACTTACAATAAACATATGTAATATGTGCACCAATAATATTTCATGTTTTACTTCTGTTTAAAAGAAGTTTGTTGTGTACATTTCATGAATCTTATCAGAACTTCTTTAACTGTTTCACAGTTTCACCAATAGTAAAGAAGAGACGATCTGTTAACAATGTCACTGGAGTCTCAAATTCAACAATAGAAAAAAAAAAAACATTCTTCAACCAACAAGAATATTAAATCTGTAAATATGTGTTCAAAAGAAATCAAATAAACAGCACTAGATGTTGTAAATATGATAAAGATGTACAAAGTATTCAAACAGAATCAACTCTACCACTTGATGTGAACATTTGTCTGTGGGTCAACTATCGTCTTTGTTAAGCTCAAAATCTACTGTGGGTTCTTGTGCAGAGGGAGATCAGATCCCTGTGTAAGCAGAATTCCACTGCAAACAAGGAGTAAATATCTGGTTCTAAGAATTACACTGAATTTTAATGCATTACTTAGACATTCAAGTGAAGAACAAGTATTTTTTATGTCCTTCAATTTTGTTGCAGTAACAAGGCCAATTTAGTAGTGGACAAAAGTGAAGGGTCCCATTTTCATGACCTCCACAAAAGAGGTTATCTAATTAGTGGTGTACCTTTGCCTCCAAAATATAACTTGAAAAGTGAAAAATGGATTTTTTTTTAATTTTCAGGAAATGTTGACCAAGATACGAGGAACAGATGATTATATTTTGGTGGTAATCTGGATCATCAGCAAGATATTTTCCAATTGCATTCAATATAAGAGGCACTGGGCAATGGCAGAGGGACGTACTCTCAGAGTGCCCTTGTTGCTTATAAATTAAGATTTTACAATTTGAAAGTTATTTTTGCTTAAATGATAATGAGATTCAACGAAGTTAAACTTCAGGTTTTATGTCAACTCGGGAACTAGGGTTATACTGAATCTGACCATCAAAATGTACCATATGTTGTCAGGTGCCCAGTTTACACAAGTTTAGCCAAAGGAATAGTGGAACTTGCATACTTATTTGAACGCTTTTCTTCCACTGACATTCAAATGAAACTAGATTCCTCCGACTCGTCGCCAACATATACCCAAACAGACCATATCTCACACCACAGGCATTCCCTGGGTATTGTTGCAGCACCCATTTTGTGTGATTCACAATTATTATGAACTATATTTTATTTCTTTTTTTTTTATTTCTTTTTTGGTCAATTTCATTTCTTTCTTTTTTTTTTAATCTTTTTTTGTCAATTTTTAAAACAATATCCTCTGTGTAGATTGTTCATGGGCATCAGGTTAAATGTCTACTTAAAGCCTTGATATCTGGCACATGTAAAAAAAAAAACCTATTTAAGATCATCTCCGACTGGGTGTATATGGTCCTCCTACACAGGTTAAATGTCTATTTAAAATGTTAGTTTTCATCACATGTAAAAGAATACATTAATATATTCCTATACAAGATTTCAGCTCTATCAGTCATAGAGTATGACAGCTACAGGGCTTAAAAGTGGCAAAACATCCACAAATTGGGTCTCTGTTAGCATTTTTGAGACCTTAAGGTGACATTAAAATTAAAGCTACATACTTCAAATTTTTCCCAGACAAACATTACATATAAATGTTATATCCAATACAGTTTGAGACTTGTCAGACTGACAATTTCTAAATTACAGGACAAAATATGTGAAAAATGTTGAAAAAGGGTCCCTCAGGTGGGTCTTTATGGTCCTCATACACAAGTTAAATGTCTATTTAAAGCCTTGATTTTCACACATGTAAAAAGAACATCTTAATATATTGTCAGATGAAATTTCAGATCATCAGTCACACAGTTCGACAGCCAATAGGGCTTTAAAGTGACAAAAAGTTAGTGTTGTGGTTGAATGCAAATTTTAGAACCGGTTTCCAAAAGTGGAAATTCGGTGAAAAACTAGGTGTGTTTGATTTATTAAACGCGAAGAAATAAGTTTTCAAATACGTACATGAGCTAAAACTCACATATAAATAAGAACCATGATGCACTTTTTGAAGACTTTCGAGGACAAAATGGGTGACATATTGTTAGAAAATTATAAAATACTGTGGTAAACTTAAGTTAAAATAATGACTGTGACAAAACCAGTTTTGGTAAAAAGAAAACAAAACGTAGCCAGATCAGTGTCTTTTAGTTGGCAAATAAGTTTCGGGTTTACCGTCTTCATACCAAAGGTCCATAAATTGGGTCTCTATGGGCTTTTTGCACAGATAAAGACTACATATTAAAATTATAATTACTACAGTTTGAAACTTATCATACTTACCATGTTTAAGACACACGGCAAGATGTGTGAAAAATGTCAAAAAAATGTCTAAGAAGGATCTTTATGGGCCTCAAACACAATTTTAACCTTAACATCTTGATTCTTGGCATATATAAGAATATATTAATGTGTTGCCAGGTAATATTTGAGCCAGTTGAGCCACATGGGTTTTTTACCTAGAGGACATTAAGTGGCCAAAAGCCAAATTTCTGACCTTAAGATTACCAAACTTCTTTATTATTGGGAGTTTAAGGTCACCTTAATATAGGGATCCTCTCCTGACTCAAACAGATGTTTGTGTCTAGTTGGAATGAAATTTGTGAAGTGTTGTCATGTACACAGGTAAAAAGGTACAGCGGTGACCGCACAACGGACATAAAACCAGTATATCCATGACTTTGGTCTGGGGATATAATAATTCACTTTCTAATGGCTAAAAGGCCTTGCACTTGTTAAGCCAATTAGTCAAATTCAAGTTATGAGGAAAATTACATTAATCTGTTTCATCATTATGCAGTAATCGTAAGACCTCACTCATACCCACAACCACAGAGGCAAGACCAAAGTGATGAAATGGCACACGCGGTCACTCAGTAACCAGGGACTGAGCCAACAGACACAATTGTTATGCATCTCTTAGGGAGGGGTGAGCAGCATATTTTCCGTTTGGGTATCCAGTCAATTCAAAACCATTGTGATTCCAGGATTCTGCAAAAAGATATGCAGTTAAGTACATCGCAAATCGAATCGGGCCACAGAGTGAAGCACATGAACACACAACAGATCTGTTACTAAAAATGCTACAAATCTTCTTGGGGACTAAAACTTGATAACTTCTTTAGATTTAGGGTTTGTTTCTAATATTTTAAGTTCTTTCACTGTCATACATGCTGGCAATCAAGTTGCTGGTCGTAAAGTGTGATTCTACTTACGTGGTAGAATAATGATATACAATGACAGCACTGACCCATCCCTAGTGTCTCTCCACTTACTTGTTGACCTTATGTTTGATCTTCTGAACCCAAGTCGAATTTGAGCTTCTGCTAAACTACATTTGTGGAAAGCAAATTATAATGGAAGAAAAATAAATTCCACAATAATTCATAACTACAGCTTGTTAAATGGTAAATAGTAGTAAATACCCCAACATTATAAACCTTCCAAAAAAAAAAATATATATATATATATCTACAAGCACAAAGTAATTAAAAAAATTACAATAAAGAATAAAACAAATATATGTACCCTAACTAACTTATATATGTGAAAAAAAAAAACCATAAGAAAAAATACACGGTTAATCAGATGAAAGATGTCAGAATTACCCAAATCAATTTATCAACACTCCTCTGTTTTGTGGTGGATATATGTTAAACCTTGTGCAAAATTTGAAGTTAAGCCGTGATGTATTTCAAATCAAAGATAAAAACAGACTTTGTATGCAAAACGGAGAAGTTCAAATAATTCTACAGAATCTGCCTCTCAACAGGTTATTGACAATGTGTCCTATTTCATTCCTGGAAATCTAACAACTGTAGTTTTCATAAAACAACAAATAACTAGTGTTAAAGAAATAAACAAATATGCACATATTATATAACAATTACTGGTGAAATTAAACAATGTACCACCAAACTGGATTATGTAGGATTAAGTATTTCTAGAAATAAAGCTACAATCAACAATTTATGACGTACTAGTACAATCTGCCTCCTTTAGTTCTTGCACTACTTGACTTTGCGGACCATTAATCAGGTCTGTAATGACGTGTAATGTCTGAGAATATGGTTTACCGATGGGGAAGGAGATTTTGCAAATTGTCTTTGCTGGCTGCGTGTCTGCTGGATGGAAACAAAGACTTCTATTTAGAGCTGGATCTTTACCAGACTAATGTAAAAAATGTAGAGGACTTGAGAGATTGAAAGTATTAGTATCATCGTGACTACATGTATTTATCACTGGTCACACGTCACAGACCAGAGTTTCTGTCCTATTTAACAACTAGGGGAATACTGGGACATTTTGTGATGAGCAAGTCAGGTGATCAGTAAAAAATACAAGTTTTGCTCATTTCACTTCTCGGGGTGACTGATATTAAAATGGTAAAATAGCATCAGAGATGCCCATACCCCACAGCCTGGGGAAGAAGTTTTCAACAATACGAGATATAGAAGTGGTGAAACAGTAAAAGATCTGCATACTTTCAGAGCAGTGTCAGTTATAAAAAGCTCCAAATAATGTTTAAGTAGAGAAAATAACATCTAAGAGAAAGAAAATGTATATAAAGATAAAGTACTAAAAGAAAACAATTCAACAGCAAGATGACCGCATTAATCAGCAAACTAAAAAATATAAAGCTGTAAAATTTATTAATTGGAGAATAGCTGTAAATGGAAATAGCACAATTATGTAAAAGTGCATATAACAATCAATTGCAGCAATCCATATATCTTTGTCATAAGAAAAAAAAATGTCTCAAGCAGATGCGGACACTTTGGCTGAGCAAAAAGGTCAAACCATGATGCACACCTACACCCCCTAACAGGGTTCGAAATAAACAAAAAACTGCCAGTCCACGACCGACAGAAACACCTTCAGGTCAAAAAGATTAAGAACAAGCAAGTTGCCTTGTTCTGTAAACTGTTTATATACACACATCTTGCACAGTCAAATTATGGTTGGGATGTTTTGAATATTTTCCAAACATACCAAAGTAAATTCTGCCATCTTTATATATGTTTTGCATGGTCAAATTATGGTTTTAATTTTTAAGAATATTACCCATACATACAGATGTGGCAATACAAAGTCCCTACCAAGTATCAACTTCCTACACCTTACGGTTGCCGAGATATAGCCTAGAGAGGATTTTATAGGTCAAGGTCACTACGCAAGGTCAAATCAAGGTCACACCACTACGTTGCACACCTATAACTCCTAACTAATGTCCCTACCAAGTATCAACTTCCTACACCTCACGGTTGTCGAGATATAGCCCGGATAAGATTTTATAGGTCAAGCTAGGTCACTACGGCAAGGTCAAATCAAGGTCACACCATGACGTTGCACACCTACAACCCCTAACTAATGTCCCTACCAAGTATCAACTTCCTACACCTTACGGTTGCCAAAATACAGCCCGGACAAGATTTTCAAACTCAAGGTCACTGCGGCAAGGTCCAAGGTCAAATCATGACATTGCACACCTACACCCCCTAACCAATGTCCCTATTGAGTATCAACTTCCTACACCTTACGGTTTCTGAGATACAGCCCGGACTTTTTCCCTGCCGCCCGCCCATCCGGACACCATGGGTGAAAACAATACCCCGACAGCCCTTAAGGGCTGTGGGGTAAAAACTGGACAGTTTAGAACATGTGAGCCATGATAAGTATGATAAATATTAAATGGACATTCTAACTTCATTGATTAAAGTCTAATTTAATACAGATTAAAGTATAAATCCTGTCAACAGATATTAGTACACAACATTTCATTACATGGATAGTTACTCTGAGTAACATGTACAAACAGTGGTACACAAAATCGTTGTACAAAACCCCCAAACTGGAAACTGTCAACTACATTTTCTGTCACAAAACAAGTCAGACGTAGTTGATTGATTTTAAACCACCCCTTAGAATCCAGGGCTAAATCAGAATTTGATCAGGGGACATATTATGGCTGTGACAGGGTTAGCAGGCTACAGAAAAGGGCCCAAGTACGTTGATAAATTGCATACAAACTAGAGAAATGGACTTTCCTAAAATAGTTTGTGTATCCATTGCAAAAGTCAGGTCCAACCAGGCCCAATAAATAGTAGTCGAAATCTAACTACCAGTGACATTTGTCTATCTGGTATAGAGTTTTATGTCAACTTTTCCTTCTTTTTACAGATATATAACCAATCTTTCTCAATAAATTTACATTTATTGCCATATATGCTATTCAATTCTCACACTATTGAGACGTGGGTCCTTTCCTTTATCCCAGGTCACACCCTACCACATACCATAAATCCAATCAACATTTGCATTAGAAGTTCCAGCTTCATCATTTCTTAAAAATCAACGCATTTTCATACATTTGTTGATATTACTAATTTCCTTTACAATTATTTAAATATACAATTCATAGCTTTGAAGGTTCATTCCAAGATATATCATGAAACTTTATAACACTTTTTACTTTCCAATCTGAGATAATTTTAAATACCTTATAGAAAGTCCATTTATATTTTGTCAATGAGAAACCAGTGTATGTAAAAGGATAATTCAACACCAAATTACTTGACAGAAATGCTGGGTGAACTTACAGTGCAAAATCAATCTCCAAATTGCATTTCAATGCCTAGTTGACAAGCGACTGCCTCACACCACCTGTCTTCAGAATGCCAAATCACTTGCCTCTGTCAAAACTCTTGTGAGTCTGTCTCACAACCAGTCAGCAAACTGCTTCTTATACATACTCAAATACACAAAGCTTTAAAGCCAACGAATTTCAAATAAATTTCACCAATTCAATTTAACCTATAAGGAGTCTTGGTACAACAGGTTAACTATGGAGCAGACTTTGTAAAGCTTAATGGTTGTAAATCTCCAAACTTCAGTTTGGAAAACTTTCAGATCATAAAATGCAGGCTACACTCTACGGTTCTGTTCACCCTCTGTACTAACACTATCAGACAGCTAAAACTAGCGCCCCCAAAATACTGACAAATCTTAGAATACACAGACACATGAGGCACGTCCCTCACATATCCTTTACACTGCTTTGTGATATTTACTGTCGCTTTTCAATGCTACTTCATTGCCACCAATTGAATTGTCACTTGTATACCATAACACCATACAACATAGTTCCGTATGAATTTTGGTTCTTTTGAAACATATACTATTTACAAAAGATGGCTGCTTTCTGCATATGTATAAACAAAAAGGCAGTAAACATACCATAAAGTGGTAGCAAAATATCCATTAACATATTGCAAAGTGTCTGGACATTATAAAAAAAAAAATGACTTGTACTTTCACTGATTATGTATTATCACTATTACGTAATGGTACCAATAACTATGATGGTTTACACAGTACAGCCTTGACTTAATCCAATGAGGACGATTTTGTTCAGAAAATGGAGTATTCATGAAACATAAATATTCTAGTATACAATGCTTTTGTAAATTGAAGTCTTGAAGAATGGAAATGACTTAATAAAAACACATTCTGTACCGTTCTATCGTAGCTACATAAGAAGAATGGACAGTCTATTAGGGATTGGTCGGTGTCCAAAATGTGTAGATTGGGAGGCCGCCAATACAAAACGGTTCCAATTCTGGGATTCCAAAAATGGATGCTTTAGTACACCCCTATTTAAATAGCCCACTGTGTTAAAATGTTATTACAGTATTTCAGTAAAATTCTTTCAATACCAGCACCACCGACTAGTGCGATCGTTCGCACAGACAAAACTAGGGCTGTGAATGGATAGACGAATTGTTCTTTGCTAGGACTCTATTACTCGCGAGGTATTGTATTATCACCCGCATAATAAAACGCTTGTGTAAAATATGCTTCTTTTCTGCGTTTTTGTCACATAATATCAATTAAAGTTCTCATTTTCCCTTTAGACCATATAATTTACTCTATATTCTATAATATCTGGTTAAATGGAAGACAATTTTCTTCAAAAGTTTTGTTACCAGAATCGACTATTTGTTAACATAAGACTTCTAACAGTAGGTACTAAATCTAGCGGTTACTTGAATTCGGGCCGGTTGTCAGAGGGCGAGCACTCTGGGCTTTTTTTAGCACCCATCCCAGCCCTAGACAACACCGGTTTCTGGGCGCTGAAAACAAACCAATATCTGATATTTCATTTGTTTTTGCCTTGGTGGAAAATGCAGACGTCTGTACATGTGACACAACACTATTAAGTGAAATATTTTAAAGCTAAAAGATGTTGTATTTAACCATTATGAAGGGATTTTTATTAAATATTTATTAATATTACCAACAATTCTTATATTTTCTGGCTATGTGAGCTGTGCACTGTGGAAGAATAGATAGATTTATAGATAAAGGTTTCCTCACTTGATCGCGGTTGTGGACATTTCAGTCCCAAGCACAATGAAATGCAGTATACCAGTATTACGTTAAAAACACTACCACCGACCCATCCCTAGAGTCTACCAACTGATAAGCACACTTGCAGTGTAAAGGATCCTCCTTCTTCCCCACATTAATATCCTCAAGTTTTGAAGGAGACCTGCAGGGGTTTACCCATGTACCTGTAGCCATTGAGGCCATTTATTGCGGCCTGGGCCTGATTGTAGTTAGCCATGGTGACAAAGCCGTAGCCTTTGTTCTGGCCTGTTTTTTGGTCCATAATGACGGCCACTTTGGTCACAATTCCGTAAGGTTCAAACAGTTCCCACAGAGAGCCTTCATCTGAGTGTGCACCAATGTTGTAGACAAACAGCACATACTCGTTGGTGGGTAATCTTGTTTGTGGCGGTTGATGATGGTGGTGATGATGGTGGTGATTATAATACATATTTGAAGCTCCACCAACGGCACCATGGCTAACCCCACCACCTTGGGGTCGGTACCGACTCGAGTAGCAGGATCCATAGCTTGCCTGAGGGGCGTTGTTATACACTGCGGGGTCATATCCATAAGCCCCCTGGCTGTTGTAACTGTTCTTGTAGCCCCCAGTAGAACTGCCAGGTCTGTAACTGCCACGGATAGGAATATTCCCACCGCCACCACTGCTGACAAAACCAGCCTGACGTGCCTTGCAGGTGTACTCTTCAGCAAACTGTACATTAAGTGGCCTCTGGCCACCATCTGGTAGCTTTCCATTCAGAGATTTTATAGCGGACTCTGCTTCAGCTCTAGTGCTGTAGAGTACAAATCCCACACCTCTTCCCTGGTTGGTATTTTGGTCAACAAGGACCCTGCAGTTCACGATCCGACCAAATGATCCAAAGATCTGTGCCAGGTCTTCCTCTTTGTAATGTGGTGGCAGTCCACGGATATAAAGATTTGTACCTTTAACTCCATCACCTTTACGTGAGTAGGCTACCTTGATCCTCTTGTTCTGCAGCTCCAAACCATTAAGGGTCTCTATGGCCTTTTTGGCATGGTCTGGATCCTTGTAGTCCACAAAGCCAAAGCCATAGCTATAGTTGGTGGCATGGTCGCGGATGATCTTACACGACTGGAGAGGACCAATACTAAGGAACATAGATTTGAATTCATCATCTGTCAGGTTTTGTGGCAGGTAGTTGATGATGAGGTCCGTCTGTTCCACAGGTTCCCCCATCATGGTTGGTAAAGTATGGAGCAAGACTAGTGGAAAGTAAGGACAGGCTATGGACTGTTGCTACCTGCCATCTGGGGGCATGTCAACTTACAGTGAAGAAATGGATCTACAAACAGATAAAAATAGCATCAGAGATTCCAGTACCCTCAGCTTGGTGAACTAATTTATAACACCATGAGATATAGAAGTAGTGAAACATTACAAAGATTGGGATACTTACAGACCAGTGTATATAAAGGTCCAAATAATGTCTAAGTAGGGAAAATAATGTCGAAGAGAAAGACCATGTATGTAAACAAGACAATTCAATAGCAAGATGACAGCATTAATCAGTAAACTAAAAATAGCATCAGAGATGCCTGTACCCCACAGCCTGGGGAAATAGTTTTCAACACCATGACACATAGATGTAGTGAAACAGTACAGAGACCGGGATACTTTCAGCGCAGTGTCACTCATATAAAGGTGCAAATAATGTTTAAGTAGAGAAAATAACATCTAAGAGAAAGAAAATGTATGTAAAGATAAAGTACTAAAACAACAGAATGCAATAGCAAGATGACAGCATTAATCAGTAAACTAAAAAATATGAAGCTGTAAAATTTATTAATTGGAGAATAGCTTTCAATGGAAATAGCATAATTATGTAAAACTGCATATAATAATCAGTTGCAGCAATCCATATATCTTTGTCATAAGAGAAAGATGTCTCAAATATGGCAGATGAACACACTTTGGCAGAGCAAAAAGGTCACACCATGATGCACACATACATTTACATACACCCCCTAACCAATGTCCTCATGGAATCCAAGAAATAGCCCAGACAAGACTTTAAAACTCATGGTCACTACGACAAGGTCAAAGAATGATGTTTCACACCTACAACCCATAACCAATATCTCTACCAAGTATCAACTTCCTACACCTTACCGTTTCAGAGAGATAGCCCGGAAAAGATTTTATAGGTCAAGGTCACTACGGCAAAGTCAAAGGTCAAATCAAGGTCAAATTATGACATTGCACACCTACACCCCCTAACCAATGTCCCAACCAAGTATCAACTTCTTACACCTTACGGTTTCCCAGATATAACTCGGACAAGGTTTTATAGGCCAAGGTCACTATGGCAAGGTCAAAGGTCAAATCAAGGTCACACCATGACGTTTTCCCTACCAAGTATCAACTTCCTACACCTTACGGTTTCCGAGATATAGTCTGGACAATATTTTGAAACTCAAGGTCACTACGGTAAGGTCAAATCAAGGCCACACCACGACGTTGCACACCTACACCCACTAACCAATGTCCCTACCAAGTATCAACTTCCTACACCTTACGTTTCCGAGATACAGCGCAGACAAACTTTTTCCCTGACTGAACGACCACCCACCCACCCATCCATCCGGACACCATAGGTGAAAACAATACTTCAACAGTCCTTAAGGGCTGTGGGATAAAAAATGAAGAAAACAGAAAGTCTTGATTTTTGGTATATGAAGCGAGACTTGATGTGTTCACAGGTAAAATATACCTAGATGAGCAATATAGTTTGCAACCTACAGGGTATGAATTGGCCCAAGGTAATTTCTGACCTTAAGGTGGCCATAACTTCTTTATTATTGGTAGTTTAAGGTCACCTAAAAATAGATTTTCTCTCCTGACCTATATACATGTGTGGTACAATGGTGGTGGCACAACATACTTGAAACCAGTATATCCCCAACTTTCATCTGTGGATATAATAATGCTTAAGGGAGAGAAAATGATCCACAGATCATTCCAAATCATTGGAGCATCATATGCAGAGCAAACCAAAATGCTTAGTAGAGTTATATACTGATGAGGTGTGGGACCTCGAGCACCACACCATCAGCTTTACTTCTGATTGACCCTTGACCTTACCATAGTAACTTTGACCCATAAAATCTTGTCCCAGCTACATCTTGGAAACTGAAAGGTATATGGAGTTGGTACTTACCTGGTAGGGCCATTGGTTGGAGAGTGTAGGTGGGTAAGAAGTTTTATGACCTTGGTGTGACCTTTGACTTTGGTCTCCCATATTTGAGACATTGTTCTCCAGTCATAGAGATATATGGATTGCTGCACCTGACTATTCAAACTTCTAATCCTAATAATGCTATCTCTATTGACATCTATACTACAATGAAGAAATTTAAGTAAGCTTTTAGTTTACTAATTCAAACTGTCATCATCTTATTGAATTGTCTTTTTATATGTTAACTTTACATACATTTTCTTGTTGATTTACGTTCAGCCACTTTGCTCTAGTCCTCTGTGGCATTGACCCCTGCCATGTCTCTGGTTATATGGATATGGATGTTTCTGTATTACACACCTATGGTGTCTTTCGACATTAAGCACTGCAAAAGTATTATCAGAAAGGTCAAATTAAGGTCAGACCATGAGGTTACAGGCCTACACTACCAATTTACCAACCAATGACATTACAGAGTATCAACTTTCTGCACCTCACAGATTTTGAGATATAGCCTGGAACAATATTATAAAAGTCACCAGTCAAGATCAAACCATTACATCGCACACTTACACCCAGCCCCCCTCCAACCCAAACGAAGCATCTACTCTTGGGGTGAGGATGAATTAAATAGCTTAGTTTCAGATGTTTTGTCTCAGGTTGGCTACAAAACATTTCCTGCTCAGCAAGACCCAACAACTTGTATTTTAACTGGTACAAGTAAATATTTATATGTTTAGTAGGATATTATGATAGTTTGGGATGTTGATGACTTCTGTGTGACTATAAGATTACCTTAAAAGGCAGACAAAGGTCTCACTCTGATTAGACTTACTTGAAACAGGGGGATTAAGTTTCTTTATAATGAAGACCATATGTAGGGTGTTCAATCCAAGCACTCTTATCATGAAAAGCTTTTGTGTTTTTATACCCCTTTCATTGGAAATTGTGTTGAATGCATTGTTTTTTTTTTCTTGTGTGACTACAATCCTTCAAACAAAACTTACAAATGATATGCTTATGTCTTTTAGGGGCACTACACAGTAATGCTGGGATGATGTTTGCAAACTTCTGTATTATCACTCACTGGCTCATTGCCGATCAATGACCGGTAAACTTTAAGTACAACCGATATTTGCTAAACTCATTTCTTTGTAGCCTTTTGGTGACAATAAAACACTAACCGGAATAATATTTTGTAAAAATTTTAAAGATTTATCAGTTAAAATGGCAAAACTAGCCGTGAATGCAATAAAAATAACGTAAATAGAAACACCTTGGGGTTTTCCCACTGTTGTCAAGGTAATCAGCCAATCACAAGTGAAGATACATCAAGCATGGTCTGTTAGTGAGGGAGAAGTCTTGTGAATGGCTTTTAGGTTATATTTCTGTTATATTATTTGTGATAATTTGTGTGTATTTTGCTTGTTGTTATTTAATATTTGATTTTTCTGTCTGGTTTACACTTTCGACTCTATGATTGGAAATGTTCGAAGTTTGTTCACGAATTTCCGATACGAACATGGACACATAATATCATGGCGATCTCCCAGCACTACTACACAGGGGATTTAGAAGAATTTAGTCACTAAATTTCAGACCTCTTTATAGCCACTGTTTAAATAAGTCATTTGGGTTTAAATTATTTACCGAGTGGGGATATTATACTTTTATTTTCTAGGTAACAATTTCTTTATTGGTTAAGAGGATTATTGGTGTGCAGATGAATAGACTGGAACAGTGTGGGGAAAAAGTATTGTCAGTTTGATTTTCGTAATCTTGTGAGGTGTTTGTTATTTTACAAGTAACTGATACTATAATGTTTAAAACAAATCTCCTATTTCACTACTGCTGGTGTGTATCGTTTTAAACTGATATTTTTTGTGCTTTTGTATGAACAATAAATACATTAAAGCTTGCTCATTTGCTTGCTCATTGCTTAAAGTTTTGGTAAAGGCTAGTTTTTGGCTTAAGGATAAAGTATGCATTCTTCTGGTAAGTGAAATTTATGTTTTGGTATTTTGTTATAATGTGGCCAATGTAGAGAATAATATGTTGCTGATGCTTATAATTGTATGAATGGTAAATTAATTCTAAAGAAACCTTCCTGTGAGTAAGCCTAATCAATGTGTCAAGTTTAACTGATGTTAGTTGAACAGTAAGTCAGTTAACTGAGGTCAGTTGAACAACAAGATAGTTGGAGGCTGAAAACCCCCTTATTTCACTTTAAGGTGGCTACAACTCCATTCATATTGAGAGTTTAAGGTGACCATAAGTATGACTTTTATCTATTTTAATACCAGTGATAACTTAGATATAAACTAGAAATAGGACGCCCTGTTAACAGTAGCTGCAACATATGAAAAGAAACAGGATAGCATAGAAGAACACACATTATCATGTGTAATGTCCACCCCATGAACATTTTGCAACAATTGTACAGTAGTCTTACAAGACCCTGTTTCATTTGTAAAATATACCAATGATGCTTAAATATTTATTAGTATACATGTAAATTATTTCGGCTTCATGCCCTTTTGCATTGGTTCAAAATTTGCTCAAAATCACTCTGTCTGTAAAGGTTTTTGAGATAACCAACATTTTCGATTTCCGATAAAATTGAAGATGGTGGGCGAAATTTGAGAAATTTGACACTTTTCAGAGGCAATATACCAAAGATCTCTAATATCCAAATGGTCAACAAGAGGGTCAGAGGTGCCCCAAAAGGCGGGTTGCGCACGCAGGAAACAAGGTTAGCAACTGCTCTCATTAAATTTAGGAACAAGGAAAGAAATGTTAGGTTACCCACTTAAGGTAAATGTGTTCGACGTGCTAAGAAATGTAATACTTCTAATCTAAAAACGAACAAATGGACAGAAAAACAAGACAAATGAACGGACGGATTTACACCAATTTCGAAAGGAACCTAGCTATGATGGTGATGTATGTCCCTGTGAAGTTTGAATTAGATTGGAGTAACCGTTTTCGAGTTAGAGTCCGGAAACAAAAATGTGGACGGACAGATGGATGGACAGAAAAACGGACAAAAACGAAGAAACGGACAAACAAACAGACGGAATTTCACCAATTTCGAAAGGAACCTAGCTATGATGGTGATCTATCTCCCTGTGAAGTTTGAATTTGATTGGTCAAACCGTTTTAAAGTTAGAGTCCGGAAACGAAAATGTGGACAAACAGATGGATGGACAGACAAACGGATGAAAAACGGACAAACGAACACACGGAATTTCACCAATTTCGAAAGGAACCTAGCTATGATGGCGATCTATCTCCCTGTGAAGTTTGAATTTGATTGGTCAAACCGTTTTAAAGTTAGAGTCCGGAAACGAAAATGTGGACAAACAGATGGATGGACAGACAAACGGACGAAAAACGGACAAACGAACACACGAAATTTCACCAATTTCGAAAGGAACCTAGCTATGATGGTGATCTATCTCCCTGTGAAGTTTGAATTTGATTGGTCAAACCGTTTTAAAGTTAGAGTCCGGAAACGAAAAATGTGGACGGACAGACGGACAGACAGACAGACGGACGTCGGACACATCAATCTAATAGGCGGGTTGGTTACACGCAACCCGCCTAAAAATTAGCTTGAAATTGCTCTATCCCTTACAGTTTTCGAGATAAACGACACTTTCAATTTCCGCCAAAATTCAAGATGGCCGACAAAATTCTGGAAATTCAACTGTTTTCACAGGCACTATATCTAAGGTCTCTAGTACCCAAAGGGTCCAAACATTGCTCAAAATCACTTTATCTCCGAGGGTTTTGGAGATAAATGACACTTTCAATTTCCACCAATATTCAAGGTGGCAGCCAAAATCTCGTTCCCAAGATCAATGCGTTTTTGCATTTTATGCAGAAATTCAAGATGGCCACCAAAAATGGCGGGAAAGTGATTTTTGTGAAAAGCCACCAGTAGACTTAGCAGATAACCTGCAGGTCAGAAATTTTGTCGAAACCACTCTATCTCTAACGGTTTCCCAGATAAATGTGTGTTGCGTTTTACGCATAAATTCAAGATGGCCATCAAAAAAATGGTGGGAAAGTGATTTTTGCAAAATGTCGCCAGTACACTCTGCAGATACCCTGTGGGTCCAAAATTTTGTCGAAATCGCTCTATCTCATACCGTTTCCGAGATGAATGCGCTTTTGCGCTTTACACAGAAATTCAAGATGGCTGCCAAAAGTGGCGGGAAAGCGAGTTTTGCGAAAAAGTCGGCAGTAGACTCTGCATATATCCTGTGGGACAAAAAATTTCGTCAAAATCGCTCTATCATGCACTGTTTCCGAGATAAGTGTTTTTATCGTTTCACACAGAAATTCAAGTTGGCCGCCAAAAGTGGCGGGAAAGTGAGTTTTGTAAAAAGTCACCAGTACACTCTAGACACCCTGGGGGTCAAAAATTTTGACGAAACTGCTCTATCTCCAACGGTTAAGGAGATAGAAGCAAATTTGTGTGTTTTTCCATTTTTGGCGAAAATTCGAAAAATTCAAAATGGTCGCCATTTTTGAAGAGAGTAAAATCTTTTAAAGGTGGGCAAGAGTAGATTGCTGAGATACTCTGTGGGTCAAAAATTTCGACGAAATCGCTCTATCTCGCACGGTTAAGGAGATAGAAGCAAATTTGTGGTTTTGCATTTTTGGTAAAAATTAGAAAATTCAAAATGGCCGCCATTTTTGAAGAGAGTAAAATTTTTTGAAAATTGCAAAGAGTAGTTTGCTGAGATACCCTGTGGGTTCGAAAAATTTCTATGAAATCACTCTATCTCGCATGGTTACAGAGATAGAAGCAAATTTGAAAATTTTAATTACTTAAATGTAGCTTTTATAAGCTACAAGCTTACCATGTGGGACTGAATGCTTTACTGGTTGCCGCGAGGCACAGACGACCAACGCTCGAGAAAAACAAGCATGCAGTTGGTTCGGCCTCATAGGTTGTCGTGACGTCATCACTTCCTGTGTATCAGCCTCCTTTTCGTTGAGATTAAACCCATGTCCCCTCTGCTGTAATACAGCGGGGAGGTAGGGTGGGACTCTTCTCAGTCCCACATGGTAAGCTTGTAGCTTATAAAAGCTACATTTAAGTAATTAAAATTTTCAATTTTATTGCGCTACAATAGCTTACCATGTGGGACTGAATGCTGAATTCAACCGCCCGGTGGCGGGATTACAGCTGAGACTGGAAGGTCTGAATGTTGTTTTTCTCGAATTGAGAGTAATAAAAAATAGTTCCAAAAAATTTCCAGTCTGAGTCCCATTTACAGAGTCCCAATCCTGAAGGTCGGACTTGTAAAGGGCCAAAAACCTGATGAGAATACACAGTGTCGTACACTGTAGGGTGTTTGGAAGGAGGATTGTGTACCCGGAGTACACAGATAGGAAGAACCCCTAAGGGCTATGACGTCAGAAATGAGGTCAAGGTTCGAGAATTGCTATTTGCAACCTTATTTATAAGACAACCTTATGGTCCCAAGAATTTAAAGTTAATGTAAATTTAATATGTGTGACCTTACCTGTAACACCCTGATGAGGTAGCTTATACCTAGACCTGAAGGCTTAGCTGTAGCGGACGTGCCCCCCCCCCCCCCCCCTTTTGTTTCCGAAGAAGACATCACTGAGGAGAAGGGTCTAGGACCTGTTGAGCCGCTACTACTGGTCCCAGATACATGTTGTTGTCGTTGTCCGACCAAGTAAGGTCTTTTAGATAAAAATTGGTAAACGTGTTGTGAGCTTTCCAGTGACACGCTTGCATGATCTGGTCCACCGATACCCCACCGTAAAAAGCCTTAGAGGCTGCGAAGGCCCTAATGTCATGCGCTTTAACTTGGACTAAGTCCAAGGCTTGCTGGTCTGCTTGCTTATAACAAAGTAGAATGGTTTGTTTCAACCATGAAGAGAGAGTAGCGGGTCTGATATCTGAGGTATGTCCTTTCTTGAAGGAGATGAAAAGAAGAGACCGGGACCCTCTCAGGTCCTTGGTTCGGTCCAGATAGTACCTCAAAGCCCGTACAGGACACAAGGTCCTGTCTTCTTTGAATTGTCTATCTACAATGGTAGTCAAGGCAGGAATAGTCACTGGAGACACACTTTGAGAACCTTCTCTTGCTAGCTGGTTTTTGGCTATAAAATCTGATGACGGGAACAAGGCTACCTTTTCCCATTGGCCTAGATTAGATACTTTGTTTGCGACCCAGGCGTGGATTTCACTGCGGCGCTTGCCGGAGGCCAGAGCTAGCAAGAAAGCAGTCTTGAGAGTGAGATGTTTGAGGTCTGTGTCTTTCATAGGCTCAAAGGGCGCTTTTGTGAGCTCATTGAGGACAACAGATAGGTTCCACTGAGGAAGGTTTCTGGAACTCTTGGGGCGATCCCTGTGAAAACTGGAGAGCAACCTGTGAAGGTCCTCATTATGGGCAATATGCTGGGCCGTAGGGCCCAGAGTGTCAACAATAGCTGTCCTGTAACCATCAATGGTAGAGGGGCGCCTGTTTAGGTCTTGGTACAGATACATAAAGAAATCTGAGATTTGCTTCACAGATGGTGAGGAGAAATCCACCGAATTATCTCTGCACCATTTTTCAAATAGGGCCCACTTTGATTTGTAGATGTTCCTTGTTGAAGACCGCTGAGGTGCAGCAATTCTCTCTGCCACTTCCACAGAGAAGCCTTGTTCTTGGAGTTGTCCACTCCTAGAGACCAGGCGTGGAGGTTGAGGTGCTGCGGGGAGCTGTGGAACACGAAGTTGTGGGACTGCTTGAGGAGTGTTGTCGACACCGGGAGTTGTAGAGGGATCTCTGTTGAGAGCTGCACTAGGTCCCAGAACCAGGGCATCCCTGGCCAGCCTGGGGCTATTAGTATGATCAGGCAGGTGCATTGCCTGATTTTTTGGATCACCCTGTAAAGGAGAGCCGTTGGAGGGTAAGCATAAGCAGTGAGACCCGTCCAGTCTATGTTTAGAGCATCTATGTCCCAGGCCTGGGGGTCTGGGATAGGAGACACGTACAGAGGGAGCTTGTGGTTCAGATGAGTGGCAAAAAGGTCCACGTGGGGAGTGAACCACTTTCGGCAGATCTGTTTGAACACCTGTGGATGGAGTGACCATTCGGTCGACTGAACCTGGTTCGACCTGGAAAGTAGGTCGGCCATCACATTCAGGCACCCTGGAATGTGTCTGGCTTTCAAGATTATGTGATAGTGGTGGCACCAGGTCATGAGTCTCCACAGGAGTGCGCACATCTCCGCCGAGTGTGTTCCCCCTTGTTTGTTTATGTAAGCTACCACAGTTGAGTTGTCCGTGGCAACTAGCACTGTTTGGTCCTGACACTGGTCTTTGAAGTGTCTCAAAGCCAGAAAGACAGCTTTCAATTCTAGGACGTTTATGTGAAGTCCTTTTTCCTGAGGTGACCACAGACCTTTTGTAGAACTTTGTTCTAAGTGAGCGCCCCAGCCTTCGTTTGAGGCGTCTGTAAAGAGTTGGATACTGTGGTCTTTGGGATGAAGGTCGGCGCCTATCATCACCTTTGCAGGATTCTGCCACCAGTCCAGATGAGCAGAAATGACTTCTGTCCAGGGAAGGAGGCTGTCCAGCGACTGAGGAAATTTCCAGTGCTCTTCCAGGTGAAACTGAAATGGTCTCATGTGAAGGCGTCCCTCCGGGACCATCTTCTCCGTTGAGGCTAGCAACCCAATTAGAGACATCAAACATCTTGCAGTCAAAACATGTTTCGACTTGAGTCGTAGGATCAAATCCTGAAGTTTGAGCCATCTCTCTTGAGTGGGTTTTACAAGGGCTGAATCTAGGTGGTATTCGTAGCCCACGAACGAGAACACCTGAGTTGGTTTCAGTTCTGATTTCTCTTGGTTTAAGATCCATCCCAAGGACTGGGTGAGATCTACCACTGTCCGAGTGTTCACTAATGCTTCCTCCTGGGACTGAGACCTGATCAGCCAGTCGTCCAGGTATTGATGAAGTCTGAGTCCTCTGCTGAGGGCCATGAGCTTCACTTCTTTGACGACCATGGTGAATACCTGGGGGGCTGTGGCTAGTCCGAATGGGAGCGAGGTGAACTGGAACACCTGTGACCTGTGGCAAAATCTTAGATACTTCCTTGAGTTTGGATGGATGGGGATGTGGAGGTAAGCGTCCGACAGGTCTATTGACGCTACCCATTCCCCCGGAATCAGAGAAGTCCTGATGGACTCTGGCGTTTCCATTTTGAACTTTTCTACGTGTAGAAAAGTGTTGAGCCTGCTTAGGTCTATTACTGGCCTCCACCTTTGGTGAGGCTTGGGTACAAGAAAGAGGCGACTGTAAAACCCGAGAGATTTTACATTTTCCACCCTTTCGATAGCGTTCTTTAACAGGAGAGACTGGATGCAATCGGCCAAGGCTTGGTCTTTTTGAGGGGCCTTGTACTCTGACACAATCAGAGGAAATCTTATCAAGTTTGGCCTTGAGAGGAATGGCAGAACGTAGCCATTGGTGATGATATTTAACACGTTGGCTGAGCAATTGTTTGCGTGCCAGTCTCTCCTGAAAGAACGGAGGTGACCTCCTACTGGTGGATTGATTGAGGCTTGATAGGAGTCATTGGGAAGAGGGGTTTCCACGCCCTTTTCCTTTGTTGTGGGGTCGAAAACGACCCCTGGAGCCTCTGAAGTTTGGTTTTCCTCTAGAAGAGGGAAACGAATAGTTGCTGCTTTGGGAGGAATTGCCCCCAAAGGGGCGTTTCCTGTAGGAGCCTCTTCTCTTATTGTGGTGGGAACCACGAAAGGGCTTATTTTGGTAGGGTCCGAAACCCTGAGCATCTTTTGAGGTGCCTTTTTTGAGAAGGAAGTCCTCGCCTTCCTTCACTGACTGGGAGTTGAACAGGGAACGAGTCCAGAGAGAGGAATTCCTGAGCTCTTGACGTCTGGTTTCCCCTAATTGTGGCTGCAGATGGGACATTTCGGCTTCGCGTCTAAGCAAGCCGGAAGTTGCCATTGTGTAAAGTTCCCTTTGTAAAATATGGGCAAGGGATTTGCTCAGGCAGGTTATGGCCTTATGTTGAATAGTGAGGGTCTTCTCCCAGAGATCAAAGTAGTCATAGGCCTCATCATAACCACGTTTTACTGCTTTTTCAGGGTCGGCACCTTTCCTGACCTGGGACTTGACCTTCTTGAAGGTTTCTTTTAGTCCGTAACGACACCTCCTCATGGTAGAGTTGCAGGAGGAGGATGTCTTGGCAAAAGTGGTCGTGAAATTCAATGTGGTTAGATTGTACCTTGCCTGTTGTTCTAAGTCCTTGAGGACAGAGAGTGGGACCTTGCCTAAAGGGGCCCCCGAAGGTTTAGGAGATATACAGATCTTGGCAAAGTCTGCATTTAAATCTTGGAGTTTCTCCGAAAAACAAGGTTGTCCAACCTTGTACCACTTAGAAGTGGAAGGGGGGGGCTTTGGGTATTTGCCCTCTGCCAGGTTTGCAGCCATAAGGTCATTGTTGAATTTGTCAAAGGCATCTCTTATACCAGAGTTGAGGGGCAACATAGCTGATGGACCCGTAGGTCTCAGCTCTTGGACGGCCACCTCGTCATCGATACCTATGATAGCAGTAGCAGGTCTGGGGACTGAATCCCTCGGATCAGGTAATTTGAGGATACGTCGAAAAGTATCTACCTCCTCCGCATATTGATTTGGGATGTCAGCCAGAGCCACATCCCTATAGTAGGGCGGATCAAGGTCAAGTTGAGGATGTTCCTGATCATCAGAGGCCATTCTCTGGGGCTTGGGAGACCTGTGTCTACGTCTAGGGGACTGATCCTCCCCTGACGATGAGGGCAAATATGCGGACCTTGACTTATGTTTAGACTTGTCAGAGTGCTTTTTAGGTCTAGAATATGAAGGGCGATCATGATCGGAATCAGATCCCGAACCTGAGATTGGAGCATGGCTAACCTTGTGAGTGGACGTCTTGGGGCGAACAGACTGTGTCTGTTCGGAAGAGCTAAGACGAACGTCCGAACCTTGCTCGGCCTGAAGGCGAGGAGGAAGAGAAGGGCCATATTCAATATCCATGGGTTCTGAAGCACTGACAGAGGTCTGAGGTTCGGTGCGAACAGCCGAAGAGGCGATCTTATCAGCCAGCCCTTGTTGAGATTTTAGGAAATCTTCACGCATAGATTTAAGGGCATCATAGATGTTGGCTTGAAAAACACCAAATTTCTGATCAAATTTGTGGTCCAAAGACTTTTCTACAGAAGAATGGACTTTATGATGTAAGGCTGTACTGGGAGTGGGAGGAACAGTACGCCCTGGTGTAGTAAGAGGCAAAGGATCGAAAGATAAGGGTCTGGGACGTGGAGGTGAAGTAAACAAATGATCGGCCGCAGCCTCAAGTTCGGCTTGCGATCCAGAAAACGATTCAAAAGAATCGCCAAGTACCTCGTCCCGATCTTTGTCCGATGCCTGTGAAGTGGGATGTTTTTTCTTGTATCGTCTTCTATTAGCAATTTTAGTGGACTGTTCGTCTGTGAAAGACGCACAGATTTGACAAGTACCAGCTTTTGTAACACACAGATCATCGCCCTTCCCTGCATCTCTGCAGGAAGGGCAATAGCCATGACTGTCGAATGGCTGACAGAAATGATTGCATTTGCTGGATCTGGGTTTATCTTTAGAAGACTGGTGGGCGGTGGCCATGTTTTAATGCAATAAAATATGAAAATACTCCGAACCGTAGATTCGAGCAGTACTAGTGTAGTGGCGAGCACACAACACGTGAAATAAGAAGACGTTAAAAAACTGACAAAATACAGCACCGGAAGTGTTGAAAATTGGGTATAAGATTCTATACTGCTAAATAAAGGAAAAGCCGAATTATGGACGAATGACAAACAATATATCCAGAGATATAATAGAAAACAGCTTTGAAAACTTAGCAGAGCATCCAATATGGCGGCGACCAACGAAAAGGAGGCTGATACACAGGAAGTGATGACGTCACGACAACCTATGAGGCCGAACCAACTGCATGCTTGTTTTTCTCGAGCGTTGGTCGTCTGTGCCTCGCGGCAACCAGTAAAGCATTCAGTCCCACATGGTAAGCTATTGTAGCGCAATAAAATAGTGTTTTTGCATTTTTGGCAAAAATTCAAAAATCCAAAATGGCCGCCATTTTTGGGGAGTAAAATTTTTGAAAATTGCAGAGTAGTTTTCTAAGAGACCCCGTGGGTCAAAAATTTTGACGAAATCGCCTATCTCGCACGGTTACGGAGATAGAAGCAAATTTGTGTTTTTGCATTTTTGGCAAAAATTCGAAAATTCAAAATGGCACCATTTTTCGGGAGAGGAAATTTTGTTTGAAAATTGCAAAGAATACTTTGCTAAGATACCATTTGGGTCGAATATTTCGACAAAATTGCTCTATCTCACACGGTTAAGGAGATAAAAGCCACATTTAAGTAATTAAAATTTTCAATTTTATTGCGCTACAATAGCTTACCATGTGGGACTGATTGCTGAATCCAACCGCATGGTGGAGGGATTACAGCTGAGACTGGAGGAATGTCTAGTTTTTCTTAGATTTTGAAGTGATAAAAAGAATAAGAGCTAGAAAATACCAGTCTGAGTCCCGTTTACAGTGCCCCAATCCCGGAGATCAGGCCTGTCAAAAAGCCAAAAACCCTGAATGAATGACCGACAGTGCCAAAAACTGTCTGGGTGTTTTGATAGGAGAGAAGTGTAGCCTATATACACTTTTGAAGGAGTAAAGCCCCCAGGGCTATCACGAAAGAAAATCTAAGCCCTAGGCTTGGAGATTTGCAACTTATTGCCACCCTAGAATGAGATTAATGACAACCTTAATAAGTCCTTAATACATTATACAATCAATACTAAATTAAAAAAAATATAAAGACCTTACCCAAACACCCTGATGAGGTAAACCTATACCTAGACCCTAGGTTAGACTCCTGAAGACTTGGTTGCAGCGGATGTGCCCTTTTCTCTGCACCATTTCTCAAATAGGGCCCACTTTGATTTGTAGATGGTCTTTGTTGATGACCTCTGAGGTGCAGCAATTCTCTCTGCCACCTCCACAGAGAAGCCTTGTTCTTGGAGCTGTCCACTCCTAGAGACCAGGTGTGGAGGTTGAGATGTTGAGGATTGTTGTGGAACACATAATTGTGGGACTGTTTGAGGAGAGTTGTTGACACCGGGAGTTGCAGTGGGATCTCTGTTGAGAGCTGCACTAGGTCCCAAAACCAGGGCATCCCTGGCCAGCCTGGGGCTATTACGATGATCAGGCAATGGCATTGCCTGATTTTTTGGATCACCCTGTGAAGGAGAGCCGTCGGAGGGTAAGCATAGGCAGTGAGACCCGTCCAGTTTAAGTTCAGAACATCTATGTCCCAAGCATTTGGGTCTGGGACTGGAGACACGTACAGTGGAAGTTTGTGGTTCAGATGAGTGGCAAATAGATCTACATGAGGTGTGAACCACTTTTAGACAGATCTGTTTGAACACCTGCTGATGCAGCGACCATTCTGTTGACTGTACTTGGTTCAACCTGGACAGAAGGTCGGCCATCACATTCAGACACCCTGGGATGTGTCTGGCTTTCAATGTTATGTGATAATGATGGCACCATGTCATGATCTTCCACAGGAGTGCGCACATCTCCGCTGAGTTCCTCCTTGTTTAATTTATGTAGGCTACCACTGTTGAGTTGTCCATTGCAACTAGCACTGTTTGGTTCTGACACTGGTCCTTGAAGTTTCGAAGGGCCAGAGAGACCGCCTTCAACTCTAGAACATTTATGTGTAGTCCTTTTTCCACATCTGACCACAGACCCTTTGTAGAACTTTGGTATAAGTGAGCGCCCCAACGTATGTTTGAGGCGTATGTACAGAGTTGGATGCTGTGATCTTTGGGATGAAGGTCTGCACCTATCATCACGTTTGAGGGGTTCTGCCACCAATCTACGTGTGCAGAAATTGTTTCTGTCCAAGGAAGGAGGCTGTCCAGCGACTGAGGATATTTCCAGTGCTCCTTGAGATGAAACTGAAAGGGCCTCATGTGAAGGCGTCCCTCCAGGACCATTTTCTCTGTTGAGGCAAGCAACCCAATTAGTGACATCAAACATCTTGCAGTCAAAACATGTTTTGACTTGAGATGCAGGATCAAATCCTGAAGTTTGAGCCATCTCTCTTGAGTGGGTTTTACAAGGGCTGAATCTAGGTGGTATTCGTAGCCCACGAACGAAAACACCTGAGTAGGTTTCAGTTCTGATTTTTCCTGATTTATTATCCACCACAAGGACTGGGTTAGGTCTACCACTGCCTGAGTGTTCACTTGGGCTTCCTCCTGAGACTGAGACCTGATCAGCCAGTCGTCCAGGTATTGGCAAAACCTTAGGTATTTCCTTGAGTTTGGATGGATGGGGATGTGAAGGTAAGCGTCTGAGAGGTCTATCGACGATACCCATTCCCCTGGAATCAGGGAGGTCCTGATGGACACTGGAGTTTCTATTTTGAACTTTTCTATGTGTAGAAAAGTGTTGAGCCTGCTTAAGTCTATTACTGGCCTCCACCTTTGGCGAGGTTTGGGGACTAGAAACAGGCGACTGTAAAACCTGAGAGATTTTACATTTTCCACCCTTTCGATTGCGTTCTTTGACAGGAGAGACTGGATACAATCGGCCAGAGCTTGGTCTTTTTGAAGGGCCTTGTATTCTGATAGAATCAGAGGGAATCTGACCAAGTTTGGTTTTGAGAGGAATGGCAATACGTAGCCATTGGTGATAATGTTTAACACGTTTGATGAACATTTGTTTGCCAGTGTCTCCTGAAAGAACGGAGGCGACCTCCTACTGGTGGACTGAGGGAGGCTTTTAAGGAGTCATTGGGGGGAGGGGTTTCCACGCCCTCTTCCCCTATTGTGGGGTCAGACCCCTAGAGCCTCTGAAATTCGGTTTCCCCCTGCCTGAGGGAAATGATTGGTTACTGCTTTGAGAGGAGTTGCCCCCATATGGGCGTTTCCTGTAGGAGCCTCTTTTCTTGTGGGGACCAATAAAGGGCTTCTTCTGATAGGGTCCAAAACCCGGAGTCTTTTGAGGTGCCTTTTTAAAGGAGGAAGGCTTCACCTTCCTTCACTAATTGAGACTTGAACAAGGAAGGCGGACAAAAGGACGAATTCCTGAGTTCCTGGCGTCTCGTTTCCCCCAAGTATGGTTGTAAAAGGGTCATTTCGGCTTTGCGCCTAAGCAAGCCGGTATTCCCATGGAATATAACTCCCTCTGGAGTATATGGGCTAAGGACTTGCTGAGGCATGTCAAGGCCCTGTGTTGGATAAGAACAGTCTTGTTCCAAATATCTAGGTATTCACAGGCTTCTTTGTATCCACGTTTTGCTGCTTTCTCAGGGTCGGCACCTTTACGAATCCGAGACTTGACCTTTTCAAAAGTTGACTTCAAGCTATACTGACACTTCTCAAAGATAGGTAGTATTCTTTAAGAATTGGTAGGGGAACCTTGCCCATAGGGCCCCAGAGGGCTTAGGAGTAATACAGATCTTGGCAAAATCTGTATTTAGTTCTTGTATTTTGTCTTCATAACAAGGCTGTCCCACCTTGTACCACTTGGCAGTAGGAGGAGCTTTGATATATTTACCTTCCGGTAAATTTGCTGCCTGGAAGTCATGGTCGAATTTATCAAAGGCGTCTTTGATAATTGAATTGAGTGGCAACATAGAGGAAGGGCCTCTTGGCCTGAGCTCCTGTCTACCCTTCTCGTCATCAAGACCCATTACTGCAGTTGAGGATCTAGGCATGGATTCCCTGGGGTCAGGGAGTCTTAATATACACCTGAAAGTGTCTACCTCCTCTGCGTATTGAAAGGGAATGTCAGACAATGCTACTTCCCTATAGTAAGGTGGGTCTGGGTCATGTTGAGGTTGGTCATGATCAGAATGGGTCTTCCTAGAAGGCTTTGGAGACCTATGTCTGGGTACAGAGGACTGATCCTCCTCTGAGGAAGATGGTAAAATCTGGACCTGGATTTGTGTTTTGTTTTGTCAGCATGCTTTTTAGGTCTACTAGAAGCAGGCCGAGGGTCATCGGTCTGATTGGAGTATTGGTCCAAGGCAGAGCTCGGGTCAATATCATGCTATTTTTGAGAATGAAAGTGTTTTCTAACTCTAGTCGAAGGCAACCTCGAGGGTTCCTCGACTGTATCTAAGTGTCAACCCGAGGCGTCATCAACACGTCTAGAAGGATCAATCCCGAGACGAGGGGGTGGAGCAGGACCATAGTCCACTTCCATCGACTCGACAGAATGAGATAGAGGTCGAGGTCTCGGGGAGGAAGGGTCCAGACGAACAGTATTAGATGGGCCAGGCTTTGAGGCCGAAGTCTGATCCACCTCCACTTGAGAAGACGTCTTTTGGATAGACTTTTGAAAATCTTCCCGAAGAGACTTCATTGCCTCGGCATGTTAGCCTGAAAAATACCCATTTTCTGATCCAATTGGATGTTCAAACGAGACCCCAGAGATTGTTCAAGTTTAGATTCTATTTTCTGCTGTAAGGCAGTACCTGCGGTGGGTGGGACAGATTTTGCTGGAGTTTTTAATGACAATGCTTCGAAGGCAATTGGCTGAGGACGTGGAGGAGAAGTGAAAAGATGATCTGCAGCACTTTCAAGGTCTGCATGAGATCCTGAGAAGGATACAACCTCTTGATCGCCCAACAGTTCTAACTCCTCATCATCTTTTGGAATGTCAGATTTCTGCTTTTTAACGTATCTTTTCCAATGAGAAATCTTGATCATTTGTTCCTCGGTAAAGGAAGCACAAATGTTACAGGGTGAAATAAAAGTGACACAGGGATCATCTCCCTTGCCAGCTTCCCTGCATGTTGGACAAAAGTTATGTGTACCAAATGAATGGCAGAAATGATGATATTTTAAAGCTCGGGGCTTATCTTTATTGCTTTGGTGAGAAGACATATTGAAAACGCAATAAAAAACGATCCCGATCAAATCAAGCCAGAGTCGAGACGAAAGCCCAAAACACGTAAATAAGTACAAATACTTATCCAGCTGATGTAAAACTTTCACAATATGAGGAATATAAAATAAAAAGAACAAAATGGCTAAATACAGACATCCAACAATGAGTATAAACTGAGATATAGTAGAATAAACGGCTGAGATTTCACAACAGCTTCCAATATGGTGGCGGCCAATGAGAAAGGAAAAGACCAATGGAGTGTATCACGTGATGCTACGGCCAACTATGAGGCTACGGCCAACTATAAATGTCTGTTCCTCTTAGACCTTGGCTGGGCCTGGCGGCCATCCGAGAACAGCATTCAGTCCCACATGGTAAGCTATTGTAGCGCAATAAAATTGTGTTTTTCCATTTTTGGCAAAAATTCGAAAAATTTCAAATTTATTTTTTTGAAAATTTCAACGAAATTGCTCTATCTCGCACGGTTAAGGAGATAGAAGCAAATTTGTGTTTTTCCATTTTGGGCAAAAATTCGAAACTTCATAATGGCCGCAATTTTTGGGGAAGAGGAAAATTTTTTAAAAATTGCCAATAGTACATTTCCTAGATACCCTGTGGGTCGAAAATTTTGACGAAATCGCTCTATCTCGCATGGTTAAGGAGATACAAGCAAATTTGTGTTTTTCCATTTTGGGGAAAAATTCAAAAATTCAAAATGGCCGCCATTTTTGGGGAAGAGGAAATTTTTTTTGAAAATAGTACATTTCCTAGATACCCTGTGGGTCGAAAATTTTGATGAAATGGCTCTATCTCGCACGGTTTAGGAGATAGACATATTTGTTTTTTGCTATTACTCAGGAGGTTAAAGCTATTACCACCAACAACAGCACCAAGCAAGCAATTGACGCTATAAACCTTCACACCAAATTTTAAAAAGATGAGTTAAATATGTTTCCTTTAAAAGAGTGAAAACAGAAATGCAATTCAGAGTAGGCTCAAAGTAGCAAAGCAGCTATTACTCAGATAGCTACAAAGCTATTATCGACGAAAAGCTATCCTGGCCAAACTATTGACCCAATTATCCTTCACATAAATTTTTGTGAAGATAGAAAACATTGTTTTATTAAAATGTCCAGAAAAAGTCAACTCAAAATAGCATAATAGCTATATAGCACAGTAGCTATTACTCAGCTATAAAGGTATGATCACCAAAAGCAATCCCAAGCAAGCTACTGATCCAATAATCCTCCATCCCAAATTTTGTGAACATAGGTGAAATACCAAATTTGGTATAGATATGTCAAATATTTTTCCTTAAAATGCCCGGAAATGAAAGAAGTACGCAAAAGTAGCTATTACTCAGCTAGCTATAGCTACAAAGCTATTATCGACCAAAAGCTATCCTGGCCAAACTATTGACACAATTATCCTTCATATAAATTTTTGTGAAGCTAGAAAACATTGTTTTCCTTTAAAATGCTTAAAATAAAAAAGCTACTCAAAGTAGCTGAGTAGCTATTACTGAGTGAGTTATATAGCTATTATCACTAAAAGCAATCCCAAGCAAGCTATTGACCTAACTATTGCTCACACCAAATTTGGTAAAGATATGTCAAATATTTTTCCTTAAAATGCTCGGAAACAAAAGTAGTACGCAAAAGTAGCTAAGTAGCTATTGCTCAGTTATCTTCACCAAAGCTATCATCGACCAAAAGCTATCCTGGCCAAACTATTGACACAATTATCCTTCACATAAATTTTTGTGAAGATAGAAAACATCGTTTCATTGAAATGTCTAGAAAAAAAGTCAACTCAAAATAGCATAATAGCTATATAGCACAGTAGCTATTACTCAGTTAGCTATAAAGGTATTATCACCAAAAGCAATCCCAAGCAAGCTACTGATCCAATAATCTCCATCCCAAATTTTGTGAACATAGGTGAAATACTTTTCCTTTAAAATGCTTAAAATAAAAAAGCTACTAAAAGTAGCTAAGTAGCTATTATTCAGTCAGTTATATAGCTATTATCACTAAAAGCAATCCCAGGCAAGCTATTGACCTAACTATTGCTCATACCAAATTTCGTAAAGATATGTCAAATATTTTCCCTTAAAATGCCCGGAAACAAAGAAGTATACAAAAGTAAGTAAGTAGCTATTACTCAGCTATAGAGCTATCTTCACCAAAAGTAATCCCATGCAAGCTATTAACCCAATAAACACCCATACCAAATTTGGTAAAGATAGAATAAATACTTTTCCTAAACATAGGTGAAATATATTTCCTTTAAAATGCTTAAAATAAAAAAGCTACTAAAAGTAGCTAAGTAGCTATTATCACTAAAAGCAATCCCAAGCAAGCTATTGACCTAACTTTTGCTCATACCAAATTTGGTAAAGATATGTCAAATATTTTCCCTTAAAATGCCCGGAAACAAAAGAAGTATACAAAAAGTAGGGAAGTAGCTATTACTCAGCTATAGAGCTATCTTCACCAAAAGCAATCCCATGCAAGCTATTAACCCAATAAACACCCATACCAAATTTGGTAAAGATAGGATAAATACTTTTCCTGAACATAGGTGAAATACATTTCCTTTAAAATGCTTAAAATAAAAAAGCTACTAAAGTAGCTAAGTAGCTATTACTGAGTGAGTTATATAGCTATTATCACTAAAAGCAATCTCAAGCAAGCTATTGACTTAATACCAAATTTGGTAAAGATATGTCAAATATTTTCCCTTAAAATGCCCGGAAACAAAAGAAGTAGACAAAAGTAACTAGCTATTACTCAGTTAGCTATAGAGCTATCTTCACTAAAAGCAATCCCATGTAAGCTATTAACCCAATAAACACCCATACTAAATTTGGTAAACACAGGATAAATACTTTTCCTTGAAATGAGCGGAAACCAAGCGTGACGCACGGCCGGCGCCGGAAAAAGCAAAAAGTGGGGTGGACATAAAAAATTGAAAAAGAAAGGAGCCAGAGGATTTTATTCCAATTTGATGACTTTACGCAGGCCATAGGTCCATTAATATTTTGAGTTTAAGGTCACCATAAAGTCAGGATATTCCTTTGGCAAATCTTAATATATGTGCCAAGTTTGGTTGAAAAAAGTGAAAAACTAAGTGAATTGGAGGGCTAAAACCCCCTTTTTTGACATTAAGGTGACCGTAAGATTGCAGATACATCGCTAAAACTTCGGCATGTGAAAGATTATCAAAAAGTAGCTGAATAAGTTATTCCAACAAAACGCCGAAATCCTGACTGTTTTTGAGATACAGACCAAGTACCCATTTAAAAAAAATTTACGAAAATAAAACGCCTCCCATTCAGGCATCTATGGTCTGATTGATCAGAAAATCCTTTCCGACCTTTGAAATTTGGTCTAGAATGTACCTGATAAATTTTATAGAACTGTTGTGTGTTTTTTTCCTAAACACGATGACAGGGTGTTTATGAAAAATGCTTAAGGTTACTTTAAGTAAAGCTTAAGGTCTCCGCAACGTATCCCACAAATTTTTCCGGCCCCTATAGTTTTAAAGAAAGATAAGGAAAGAAAAATTTGAAAACCCAAGAATTTATTTAAGGGAGACCATAATCCTGCGGCGGCGGGGATCAGTCGAACTTAGGTGAAAACAAATAAGCGTCCCTCACGGGCCGCTTAAAAATCTTGGAAATATCATCGCAACAACCATTGGCAGAAACTCCCCAAAACCTTATCTTACCTAAAAATTTAGTGAAAATCCAGGGATGGCTTTAGGCTCTTAAAACACCCAAAAATATTATGTTCTTTGTTGACACAGGGGTCCATAACCCCAGCCTTTAAAGGTTGGGGTTGAAAAAGTGACACAGTTTTCTGGGAACTGGGGAAAAAAACAAGTATGATCACATTTCAGTGTAGAATTTGTAACTCAACTTACAAGAATATCTAATCTGTTAAAAGCATCACCTGGGCTTTTTAAAATGCATATAAAAAATGTACCCTTCTTTAAACATTGTTCCCTATTTTCTAATACACAGTACGGCATCCCCTATGTAATGGCGCAAGCGGGTAAATACTGGGTTGAAATATACTAGTACCCCAAATATGCATTTTCAATGTCATACAGCTTCAAAGAAGCTCTAAGAAAACCGGTGGGACTGTTTGTTATTCTAAGCCCCATTTGGTGGCAAGGAAAACTTAAGTTCCCAGGTGGAATACACATACTGTAGAATTTTTGTTTGTGAACGGTAGCAGTTTATTTCTTCTGTTTATAGCCATTTTTTGACTGATGTTTATTATTAACTATAAAGCTCCACACTTTTCTTAACTTTTCATGGTGCTTAAAATCAGGAGAGTTGTTTGCCATGTTGTTAATAACTGTCACTATGGATTAATATTTTGCTAATGATACAATCTCTGGCAGCTGACACTGCAACCCTCTGACCACAAGTCCTACTCTCTTATCACAAAGTCGCGGAGCCATATATTAACATCAATCTCAGGATCATTTTGACTGCATAAACCAATGTCAGAAAGAAGAGATGAAAATTTCTAATACTTGATGAAGCAGAGTAATGCAATAAAACACATCAAGTCATAAAGTAGATTTTTATAGACAACTGACCGCTAAGTTTGTACATGGGACACTGACAAAGACAAAATGAATACACACACCGTAAATTTATGCAACAGCTTTTTCATTATCATAATTTTTGGTATATATAATCCAAATTCATGTATAAATCCACATTTTAACTGCTTTTCAGGCGCCCACAATTAATCCAGAACTACTGTTTTTATAAGTGCTGTGAAATCATTTAGTATTTTTTTTCACTTTGATGTTGGTATTTCTTCAATATGACAGACCTGAATTTAGTTTCATCATCATACAATACACTCGCCATACCTTTGAACAGCATTTCTGGGAAAGTCAGCAAATTACTGAATGTCTACAATCATCATCAGAGCACTAGTTTTTATTCCTGTTTACATCAAAGTGGACTGGCTTTTATTAAACCAGTAACTAATATTTACCAGTGTACTACATATCTGACTTACTTCACCTAAGAAAGGTATGACCCTGTGTCACAATCAACACCTTCACCTAATCAAAGCAAAGAACATTATCAAACCAACAAGACACAATACAAGACCACCGCCGCACCAAATACAAAGTAAAAATGGTAGTTTGATCTTGAAGCAAAGTTCCAAGCGCAAGGACAAATAATAAGGGAGATATCAGGCCCTTTAAGTATAATAACCCAAATCAACATTGAAGCAGGGCTCAAAGGTCAAATTCGACATTAGCAAAAGATATGCAGGTTATGAATTTCTATAAGCTGTTTTCACCTTCCCTATCCCCAAAGATCAATAATAAGAAGCCTGTTCCATTTTTTACGATTCTGGTTTATGATAGTGGTGTGAACAGTATACCACATTTCATTTCATTTAGGTAGAAATTACGAAATCTGCTAAGAATATTTAAGTACCGGTTATTGAAAACATCATATTAAGGTTTCTACAGTTAATATTTCATCAGGACAATCAAAAACAAATGTATTTGAGGAAACATCTTACATTTTCACTTTATATTCATGGTAAATGTTATTTATCAACTTCAAAATATCTTGCATATACTTATTTACTCCTGACTATATTATAGCTCACATACGCTCGCGTTAAATTTTGACCACATCAGTGCATTGTTTGGTTAAAAGCCCCGCAAACCGGTTTTTATTTGCAGAAGCAGTCCAACCACTAGTTTATGACGGCTTTACAATTTGAAGTAATTAAAAATGCATGATTCAGGGTTTAGTTTACAATAGATTTAAGACGAGTTTAGGATGTATTCCCGTTTTACACAATATTTTCCCCGATAGCTTCCCGATTAGCATTGCCATTGCTTTGAAAATCTGATGATAAGTTTACAATAGTTTCCTGATCCATCCAGTTGGTTTACGATGGACTTAAGATGAAACAGAAAAGTTTAGGATCGCTACAAGATGGAAAACATTGCTGTACAACTATAACATAGTTTAAGATCGCTGTCAGATTATAAAGATGGCATTACACTTGCCTTACGATGTTATAAATCTGATAAGGATCGGGAAAGGTTTGCAATAATTTCAAACGGCTTAAAATTCTCGAAAACAATTCCTGATGGACTCCCGAGTTGCTGTTCTTGTGAACCTATTGGAAAGTTCCAATTTTCCATTCAGGATGTGTGTACCATGGCTTTAAGATCATTCTGACTGAAAAGATTTACCTCCTGAAAACTAATAATCGGGTGCAGGGTTTACGAAATATCACAGAAATGGAACAGCCCCCTAAGGGAAATACAAGGCCTTTTTAGCATGATGTCCCCCACTTTACATTCTACTGATTCTCGAAATGGTAGCCATTTTGTTTTCAAAACAGAGCCAAAATTACTAGCAGGCAAACTTTAGAACATCTTAATAATTTTCCAACAAATGTCTATGGCGGCATTTTGAGCTTTAAAATGAGGCAGAAAGTTTTTACGGACACATTTTTATAGCCAAAAATATTCTCTGCAAGTATGGTGAAGATACTTTCATAAATAAATCAGATATAATAGATATTATGCCTTTTCAGTATGATGACCCAACTTTACCTTGAAGATGTAGTCAAAGGTCAAATTTAATACTTGCAAGAAATTTACAGGTCATAAGTTATTTTCACATTTTAAAGCACTAGAACCAATAATAAAGGAGATAGAAGACTGTTTTACCTTATTGACCCAGATTATCCTTGACAAAGGGGGCAAAGGTCCAATTCGACACTTTACTTTCTATAGGTTTTCACATTTCCAAGCCCTAGGACCAATGATAAGGGTGATTTAAGGTCTTTATAGTGGTATGACTCCACTTGACCTTAAAGCAAGGTCACAACTGACACTTCGCAAAAGATTCTCAAGCCATGATTTCCTTCACATTTTTTTCACATTTTGAAGCCATAGGACCAACAAAGAGGGAGATGTTCTTTCTGATTTTCAAACAATCTGCAAAGACAGCCATGAGGCCAAAATCTTTTACAAATATTTTCATTGCCATTAACACCATTTGTTGACAATATCTTCATAAACCAGTGAGATATAACGCACGCACACATGCACAGAAAGCATTTAAAATCTCCTAACCCCAGCCATTAGCTGGCAGGAGATGATTAACCACAGTAACCAAATAGAAGGTTATCAAAGCACTAGTCAGTCAATATTTTTGCACCAGTTAATAGTTTCCTTGTGTGTATCACATCCTATTAGATTTTATATTATCTTGTTATCTGCCATATTGTTTTCTTACATCCAAGAAATACACTTGTGTAACATTTTCAGTGCTTACTCAAAGATGCTAAAAACCAGAAACAAATACCACTAACAAAGCATTACAGCTATGGCCGGCATTTATGGGGTTGATTTGGGAAGATCTCGAGTGCTTTCTGCTTCACCTGATAGTTAACTTCTAAAATATATTATACAGTAGTGTTGGGACTCGCGCCTCCAACTTCCATGGTCAATTATTCGTCCATTTTTCCCCAACTGATGATCGACTCCTAATCAATTATTTTACTCCATTGTTGGTCACGAATTAAGAAACACTTTCGGGGATGAAGTATAGGTCAATCCAGTAAGAATTACGTGTTTGGACATTTAGAATCTACCAAAATTTCCCACTTCCTGTAAATATGGTGGTTGATATAAACAAACTTGAATTTTGTGACAAATTTGAAAATTTTAATTACTTAAATGTAGCTTTTATAAGCTACAAGTTTACCATGTGGGACTGAATGCTGTTCTCGGATGGCCGCAGGCATCCAGCCAATGTCTAAGAAAAAAAAAGACATTTATAGTTGGCCGTAGCATCAGGTTGCCTTCTTGTGGTACTCTGTGAGATCTCTTCCTACTTTCTCGTTGTAATTTTAACCATACCCCTCAGCTGTAATACAGCGGGGAGGCAGGGTGGGACTCTCCTCAGTCCCACATGGTAAGCTTGTAGCTTATAAAAGCTACATTTAAGTAATCAAAATTTTCAATTTTATTGCGCTACAATAGCTTACCATGTCGGACTGAATGCTGAATCCAACCACTCGGTGGAGGGATTACAGCTGAGACCGGAAGATATGTCAATTTTTCTTAGATTTTGAAGTAACAGAATGTTTAGAAATACCAGTCTGAGTCCCATTTACAGTGCCCTAATCCCGAAGATCGGGCCTGTAAAGAGCCAAAAACTTAAATTGAATGACTGACAGTTCTAAAACTGTCTGGATGTTTTGATTGTAGGAGAGAAGTGCAGCCGTGCTCACTTACGAAGAGTAAGGCCCTAGGGCCAAACCATGATAGAAACCAGCCCTAGGCTTGGAATTCTCATAATTTTTGCCAACTAACATGAGATTAATGACAACCTTGACAAGTCCTTAATACAAAATACACTATATATACCGATAATAACAAAAAGACCTTACCCGTAACATCTTGAGAGGTAACCCTATACCTAGACCCTGGGATTAGACTCCAGAAGACTTAGTTGTAGTGGATGTGTCCCCCGCTTCTTTTCTTTCCGAGGATAACTGGTCTGAGGGGAAGGATCTAGGACTTGTTGTGCCACCACTACTGGACCCAGATACCTATTATTGTCGTTGTCTGACCAAGTAAGGTCTTCTAGGTAAAAATTAGTAAATGTGTTGTGAGCTTTCCAGTGACAGGCTTGCATGATTTGGTTCACCGATACCCCACTGTAAAAAGCCTTAGAGGCCGCGAAGGCCCTAATGTCATGGGCTTCAACTTGGACCAGGTCCAAGGCTTGTTGGTCTGCTTGTTTATATCAAAGTAGAATGGTTTGTTTCAACCAAAAGGAAAGAGTAGCAGGTCTGATGTCCGAGGTGTGTCCTTTCTTGAAGGAGATGAAAACTGGAGAGTAACCTTTTAAGGTATGAGCTCTGTGAAATATGGTGCCCTGCTGGGCCCAGAGTGTCAACAATGGCCGTCCTGTAACCATCAATGGTCGAGGGGCGCCTGTTTAGATCTTGGTACAGGTACATGAAAAAGACTGAGACTTGTTTTACAGATGGAGTGGAGAAATCCACCGAGTTTTCTCTGCACCATTTCTCAAATAGGGCCCACTTTGACTTGTAGATGGTCCTTGTTGATGATCTCTGAGGGGCAGCAATTCTCTCTGCCACCTCCACAGAGAAGCCTTGTTCTTGGAGCTGTCCACTCCTAGACACCAGGCGTGGAGGTTGAGATGTTGAGGATTGCTGTGGAACACATACTTGTGGGACTGTTTGAGAGAGTTGTTGACACTGGGAGCTGAAGTGGGATCTCTGCTGAGAGCTGCACTAGGTCCCAAAACCAGGGCATACCGTCGGAGGGTAAGCATAGGTAGTGAGACCCGTCCAGTTTATGTTCAGAGCATCTATGTCCCAAGCATTTGGGTCTGGGATTGGAGATATGTACAGTGGAAGTTTGTGGTTCAGACGAGTGGCAAATAGATCTACATGAGGAGAAAACCATTTTTGGCAGATCTGATGGAACACATGCTGATGCAGTGCCCATTCTGTTGACTGAACTTGGTTCGACCTGGATAGAAGGTCGGCCATCACATTCAGACACCCTGGAATGTGTCTGGCTTTCAAAGTTATCTGGTTGTGATGGCACCATGTCATGATCTTCCACAGGAGAGCGCACATCTCTGCTGAGTGAGTTCCTCCTTGCTTGTTATGTAGGCTACCACTGCTAAGTTGTTCGTTGAATCCAACACTGTTTGGTTCTGACACTGGTCCTTGAAGCTTCGAAGGGCCAGCGAGACCGCCTTCAACTCTAGAATATTTATGTGTAGCCTTTTTTCCCTGTCTGACCACAGACCCTTTGTAGAGGTTTGTTCTAAGTGAGCGCCCCAACCTTCATTTGAGGCATCTGTAAAGAGTTGGATGCTGTGGTCTTTGGGATGAAGGTCTGCACCTCTCATCACGTTTGAGGGATTTTGCCACCAGCCTAGGTGTGCAGAAATGGTTTCTGTCCAAGGAAGGAGGCTGTCCAGCGACTGAGGATATCTCCAGTGCTCCTTGAGATGAAACTGAAAGGGTTAGGGTTAGGGTATCTGACCAAATTTGGTTTTGAAATGAATGGCAGAACGTAGCCATTGGTGATAATGCTTAACAAGTAGGATGAACATTTGTTTGTTTGCTAGTCTCTTCTGAAAGAACGGAGGCGACCTCCTACTGGTGGACTGAGGGAGGCTTTTAAGGAGTCATTGGGGGGAGGGGTTTCCACACCCTCGTCCCCTAGAGTGGGGTCAAAAACAATCCCTGGAGCCTCTGAAGTTCAGTTTCCCCCTGCCTGAGGAAAACGACTGGTTACTGCTTTGTGAGGGATCTTTTCTTGTTGTGGGGACCACGAAAGAGCTTGTTTTGATGGGTCCAAAACCCTGAGTCTTTAGAGGTGCCTTTTTTGAGGAAGTCTTCGCCCTCCTTAACTAGCTGCGACTTGAACAAGGAGGAGTGCCAAACGGGCAAGTTCCTAAGTTCCTGGTGTCTTGTTTCCCCAGATGTGGTTGTAAAAGGGTCATCTCGGCTTTGCACCTTAGCAAGCCAGTGTTACCTATAGTATATAGCTCCCGCTGGAGTATATGGGCCAAGGATTTGCCGAGGCATGTAAGAGCTCTGTGTTGAATAAGAACCGTCATATTACAGACATCCAAATATTCACAGGCTTATTCAGATCCACGTTTGGCTTCTTTCTCAGGAGTGGCACCTTTCTGGATTTGTGATTTAACCTTCTTAAAGGTTGACTTCAGGCTGTATTGACACTTCTAAAGAGTGGCATTACAGGAAGAGGAAGTCTTGGCAAAGGCAGCAGTAAAATTGAGGGTGGATATATTCTGCCTAGCTTGATGCTCCAATTCCTTGAGAATTGGTAGGGGAACCTTGCCCATAGGGCCCCAGAGGGTTTAGGAGTAATACAGATTTTTGCAAAATCAACTCCTGAATTTTGTCCTCATAACAAGGCTGTCCCACCTTGTACCACTTAGCAGTGGAAGGAGGAGGTTTGATATATTTACCCTCAGGTAAATTAGCGGCCTAAAAATCATACTCAAATTTACCAAAGGCATCTTTGATAACTGAGCTGAGGGGCAGCATAGAAGAAGGGCCTCTAGGCCTAAGCTCCAGATGGCCTTTCTCGTCGTCCAGCCCCATGACGGAAGTGGAGGACCTGGGCATGGACTCCCTGGGATCAGGGAGGGCAAGAACGCATCTGAAGGTGTCCACTTCTTCAGCATATTGAGAGGGAACGTCAGACAAGGCTACTTCCCTATAATAAGGTGGGTCTGCAGTGTTGATTCTAGGAATTTCAAAAAGTGGGGGCGATCCCCCGCCACTACACAAAATGTGGGGGAGGGGCTAAAAATTCTGGGGGACGACTTTATGATGAAGTTTAAACTAATAAAAAATACATTTTCAGTTTTAGACATTTTTAACTGGGCTTTTATTAATTAGTGGTCAATTTTTATTGTCTTGTCCAATAAAAACTAGATTGGGCCAACTCGGCGCCAACATATCCCCAGACAGGTCATCACTCACGCCACAGGTTTTGATCGGGAATTTTTTAAAACATAATTACCCATTATTATATGAACTTCAGCACATCAATCTACTCTGTTTATATCTTCCAAGGAAGATGGTGTATCCCCAGACGCCGAATACATAACTCAAATTATATTTTCAATCTTCCTGCAATGATAACTCTAAACCTATTTTCAAAGTATTTAAATGATTGATGATTGAATGTCCATTCTAAAATAATAATCCCAAAAGAGCATATCTGTTTCTATATTTGTTGACAAATAAAATATTATTTTTAACTCAACTCATCATACTTTTCAATCTTCCTTCAAAGTATTTAAATGATTGATGATTCAATGTCCATTCTAAAATTCATAATCCCAAAAGCGCATATCTGTTTCTATATTTGTTCACAAATAAAATATTATTTTAAAAAAAATTATTTATATTATTATTTTATTATATTATTTTTAGAATTTGCAAATTGTTTTCAGTTATTCATTTCCTCTATACCTATATATGTGGTCCATATATATGCAACCTAAATATGTGACACAATCTCAGTTCTGACTCCCCTTTGTGTTATATGTAATGAAGCCCACCACCTCCCACCCCCACCCCTCTCCCCTTCTCCACACCTCTCTCACTATTACACAAGATCTGCAACCCCATTGAGTTCTTTGTTTCTCATCTGATATCATTAAATACCTTTGTTTATTTAGTGTCACTCAATATAGCTGGAGGTCCCAGAGGTGGGTGGGGGGAATCCGGGTGGGGGATGCATAAATGGTAAACAAACAATCTATATAAAAGTGTTATGGGGTACTCAAATACAAAAAGAATTGAGAATTTTAAGTATGTGATTATCAACTGAAATGAGTTCATAACTGTAGGAGCTGTGTCAAAATTAACTGAGGCAAGTTGAATAACACTGGGCTAGTTGAGGGTTAAAAATCCCCTAGTTTTACTACATAAGGATATAATTTCATTAATATTGGGACTTAAAGCTCACTTAAAGTGTCCATTTTGTCTACTTGAATATGTTTAACCAGTTTCATTTTAAAAAGTTAAAAACTCAGCAAGCAGAGGTATAACACACAAAAATAAGTTCTTAAAAGACTAAGATAGCCATAACATTATTAATATTCAAAATTTAAATAGACAGGCATTTCCTTTTAAAAATTCAAAGATTTCAGCTCTATAACCCACATAGTTTGACAGTTACTGGGCTTTAAAGTGGCATAATGTCCATAAATTGGGTTTCTGTGGGCATTTTACAATTGTTAAAGAGACCTTAGCAATTAAACAACAGATCTGAAACTTTTTGGGGGACATACATAACAAACAAAAATTATATATAATACAGTTTAAGACTTGTCACACTAAGCATTTCCAAATAACAGGGCAAAATACGGAAAAAATGTCCAAAAAGGCACTTGGGCGAGTGTCTATGGCCCTCATACACACGTTAAATGTCTACTAAAAACCTTGATTTTCGGCATATGTAAAAAGGACATAATAATGCATTCCCAGATGGGATTTCAGCTCCATCAATCATATAGTTTAACAGTCACAGGGCTTAAAGGTGGTAAAAAGTCCAAATATTGGGTCTCTGTGGGCCTTTTAGAGATCTCGATGTGGCTTTCAAATTAAAGCTTCAGACTTAAAATTTGTTACATACTAAGATTACACATAGAATATGTATCTAATAAAGTTTGAAACTTCTGAGACTTACCATTTCCAAGTTACAGAGCAAAATATGTGAAAAATGTCTTAAAAGGGTCACTCAGGTGGGTGTTTAAGGTCCTCATACACAGGTTAAATGTCTACTTGAAGCCTTGATTTTTGGCACATGTAAAAAGAACATAATAATGTATTCCCAGATGAGATTTCAGCTCTATCAGTCACATAGTTTAACAGTCACAGGCCTTAAAATTGGCAAAAAGTCCAAATACTGGGTCTTTATGGGGCCTTCTAGAGACCTAAATGTGGCCTTCAAATTAAAGCCTCAGACTTAAAATTTGTCACATACTAAGATTACACATAGAATATGCATCTAATACAGTTTGAAACTTCTTAGACTTACCATTTCCAAGTTACAGGGCAAAATATGTGAAAAATGTCTAAAAATGGTCACTCGGGTGGGGATTTATGGTCCTCATACACAGGTTAAATGTCTTCTTAAAGCCTTAATTTTTGGCACATATATAAATAACATACTAATATCTTCCCAGATAGGATTTGAGCTCTATCAGTCACATAGTTTGACAGTCACAGGGCTTAAAAGTAGCAAAAAGTCCAAATATTGTGTCTTTGGGAGCCTTTTAGAGACCTCAATTTGACCTTCAAAATTAAAGCTTCAGACTTAAAATCTGTTACATACTAAGATTACACACAGAATATATATCTAATACAGTTTGAAACTTCTCAGACTTACCATTTCCAAGTTACAGGGAAAAAGATGTGAAAAATGTCTTATAAGGGTCACTCGGGTGGGTGTTTATGGTCCTGATACACAGGTTAACTGTCTATTAAAGGCCTAAATGTTGGGGCACATATAAGAAAACACATAGATATATTCCCAGATGATATTTAACTTAGATGAGAGACATAGTTTGAAAGCTACAGTGCTTGAAAGTGGCAAAAAGTGCATAAATTGGGTCTCTGTGGGCACTTTTGAGACCTTAAGTCGACCCCTTTGGGTAAACCTACAGCCCTAAAATTTTCTACAGACAAGGATTACATATCAAAGTTATACCTAGCGCAGTTTGAGACTCATCAGAATTACCACTTCCAAATTATAGGGCAAAATATGTGAAAAGTATAGCAAAAAATCCCCAAGTGGGGGTATTTATGGGCCTCAAACACAATTTTCTCCTCAACTTAAAGTCGTGATTTTCGGCACATGTACTAAGAACATATTAATGTGTTGTCAGGTAAAATTTCAGCCACCTGAGCATCATAGTTTGTGACCTACAGGGCTCTAAGTGGCCAAAAGTCCAATTTCTGACCTTAAGGTGGCCATAAGTTCTTTTTTACTGGGAGTTTAAGGTCACCTTAAAATAGGGATCTTCCTTTGGGCACCCTTAACATGTGTACCAAGTTTGAAAAAAAAATATTAATTTGTTTTTGAGTTATCGCGTCCACAAGGAAATTTCTACGGCGGCGGCGGCGGCGGCGGCGGCGGCGGCGGCGCGACGGACCTGAATCCAATATATCCCCGACTTTCGTCTGGGGATATAATAAACTTCAAGCTAGGCTAGTGATAGAATTTTAAAAAAAATACTGAAAATGGTTATTTACATCAAAGTGGCTCCTTGCCTGTCACGGCATTGTGGTTTTAAGTTTTTATCTAATGTCAGGGCATCACAAATTCAGTCATTACACCATCAATTCGTACAAATATGTTGGGAAAACCCCACAGAATACTATGACCTCATGAATATTAATGAGTAGTCCACAAATTCTTCAAGTAAAATATTGTTAAAAAATCCAATGGAATCGTCAAATATTTTTTACGCATATATAAATATTCATGAGCTCTGTACAGTACAGTAGTCCATCTAGTAGATATGATATTTGATCTTAAAGCAGAAAAATATTAAGAAACCACCATCAAAATCTGTGACCTCATTAATATTAACGAGCTGTCCATGAATTTTGATCAAGTAAAACATTTTTCTACACATATATTATTGGGAAATCCGACAGATACCTACACCAGGTCAGCACCGGCTTCACTGCCATGGCCTGTTGTAACAATCCAGTCTCCTGTAAGTTTCGTTTTTCTTGCAGCCATTTTTTATATAATCATCCACTATCAGCTTAATTTTATGTTTTTGGTTATAATATGTCCAAATACTGTGTGTACCTCATAATATATTTAAGTTTGTAAACGATCACGAAACCACAATCGTCAACAGGCATTATTCGAAGAACGTTTCGACAGAAAAATCAAAACCTCGACAAACTCTCGATCCGTGCAGTGTTTCGATTTTCTAGATCTCTCGTCTTTTTGCTTCATATATTTCCCGCATCGCCTTGTGTACTATGCGTTCTCGTATAATTTGGTCACCGCAGACTCCAAGAAAATCCGCGTTTGTAGGCGAATTAATGCGCGATCCCGCGGAAAACGCATCTTAGAAGCAACTCTGGTCTGGATCGTGTTGAGGTTCAGAATGAGTCCCAGAGGGTTTAGAAGACCTGTGTCTGGGTGCAAAGGACTGACATTCCTCTGAAGATAAAGACACATATCTGGACCTCACTTTGTGTTTGCTTCTATCAGCATGTTTTTTTAGGTCTAGAAGATGCAACCCAGCAGACCTTGGTTCAGTGTCATGCTTTCTGTGAGAGTGAGAATGCTTTTTGGGCCTAGCCGATGCCAACTTAGTAGGTTCATCGGATAGACTAGAAGGTCGATCCGACGCGTTATCATGAGGTTGATCAGCACCGAGACATGGAGGAAGGGCTGGACCATAGTCCACTTCCATAGCCACAGCTGAGTGTGAGGTAGGCCGAGGTCTCGGATGGGGTGGGTCCAGATTTACAGCTTGATTAGAGGGACCAGGCTTAGAGGCTGAAACGTAGGTCTGATACACCTCCACTTCTGGTTGGTTAGAAGTCTTTTCAAAAGATGAAAATTCGTCTCAGGGAGACTGAAATGCCTCTAACATGGATGCCTGAAAATCCCCCATTTACTGCTGTAAATGTATGTTAAGAGTGTTACCCAGGGACTTTTCGAGTTTAGACTCAATCTTCTGCTGTAAGGCAGTGCCTGGGTTGGTGGGACAGATTTTGCTGGTGTTTTAATAGATAATGACTCGAAGGGTAGGGACTGAGGACATGGAGGGGAGGTAAACAAATTGTCTGCAGCACTCTCAAGGTCTGCATGAGATCCAGTAAAGGACTCGACGTCCTCATCCCCTAATAGGTCAAGTTCATCATCTTTGTTAGTGTCCCGCTTCTGTTTCTTTACGTAATGTTTTCTATGGGTGATCTTGATTAACTGCTCTTCAGTGAAGGCAGCACAAATCCTACAAGGAGATTCGAACGTGACACAGGCGTTATCACCCTTGCCAGATTCCCTGCATGTGGGGCAATAGTTATGAGTGTCAAATGAGAAACAGAAGTGGCGACACTTTGCAGATCTGGGCTTGTCTTTATTCATTTGGTGGGAGGACATTTTGAAACGCAATAAAATGACAAAGCCTGAACCGAAGAAACTCAAAACACCAAAAATAAGAAAAAATATTTATCCTTTCGAAACGAAACTTTCACAGAAAAATCTATAAGGTATTTAAACTAAAATGGCTAAAAATCAAACTCCAACAATACGTATGTGCGGAGAAATTGAAGAAAATGTGACTGTTAATAACAGAAGCTACCAAAACACGCGGCCAACGAGAAAGTAGGAAGAGATCTCACAGAGTACCACAAGAAGGCAACCTGAGGCTACGGCCAACTATAAATGTCTTTTTTCTTAGACGTTGGCCAGATGCTTGCGGCCATCCGAGAACAGCATTCAGTCCCACATGGTAAGCTATTGTAGCGCAATAAAACTGTCCACTTATTAAACTAGACTAAGGACGCATCTGTGGCCAGATGCTGGATGTATCCACCGACAAAGGCCAACTAACATAGTTTAGAAGATAAACAACATTTTTCATTAATAAGCAAGCTGAAAGCACTTTTAAGTTTGGTTACCCTTATTTGACCCTGCAGCAGGGGCCCAAGGTGAAGTCTGACCTGATCAAAAGATTTGCAGCCCATGATTTCCTATAAGTCGTTTTCACATTGCAAACCTCTAGGACCAATAATAAGCAGGAGGGGCCCAAGGTCAAATCTGACCACATGAAAAGATTTGCAGCCCATGACTTCCTATAAGTTGTTTTTATATTGATGAGTTATTTGAGAAATACTGGCTATCTGCAATACTTCTAGAGATAATTCGCATTTACTAGTGCTGGGACGATGTTCGCAAACTTCGGTATTATCGCTCGCTGGCTCATTGCCAATCAATGATCGGTAAAATTAAAGTAAAACCGATATTTGCTAAATCCATTTCTTTGCAGCCTTTTGGTCACAATAAAATGCTAACCTTCATAATATTTTGTAAAAATCTGAAATATCCATCAGTTAAAATCACAAAACTAGCCGTGAATGCAATAAAAATAACGTAAATAGAAACACCTTGGGGTTTTCCAACTGTTGTCAAGGTAATAATAAAATCAGCCAATCACAAGTGAGGATACATCAAGCATAGTCTGTTAGTGAGGGAGACGTCTGTGAATGGCTTTTAGATTATATTTTGGTCATATTTGTGGTAATTTGTGTGTATTTTGCTTCATATAATATAATATTAATATTTTATCTGTCTTTTTAACACTTCGACTCCATAATCGGCAATGTTCGAAGTTTGGTTACAAATGTCCGATACGAACATCGACACGGAAAATCCAAGCGATCTCCCAGCACTAGCATTTACTCACTTTGAGTAGGTGAATAATTAGCTACGGGTCTGAAACTTCACCAAGTGAAAGCTCTCTCAAAAGTAGGCGAATGAGTTATTTGAGAAAAATTGGCTACCTACAATACTTTTAGAGATAATTCGAATTTACTCATTTTCAGTAGGTGAGTAATTACCTACGGGTCTGGAACTTCACCATGTGAAAGCTGTCCCAAAAGTAGATGAATGAGTTATTTGATAAAAATTGGATATCTGCAATACTTTTAGAGATAATTAGCATTTACTCATTTTGAGTAGGTGAATAATTAGCTACAGGTCTGAAACTTTACCAAGTGAAAGGTCTCCCAAAAGTAGGTGAAGGAGTTATTTGACAAAAATTGACTATCTGCAATACTTTTAAGAGATAATTCGCATTTACTCATTTTCAGTAGGTGAGTAATTACCTACGGGTCTGAAACTTCACCAAGTGAAAGCTCTCCCAAAAGTAGGTGAATGAGTTATTTGAGAAAAATTTGCTATCTGCAATACTTTTAGAGAAAATGCAGAATTACTCATTTTTAGTAGGCAAGTAATTTAGCCACAGGCCTAATTTAGACATAAAGCCTACAAATAGAATACTGTGGTGCACCCTCTAATATACCTTGCAAACTTGAGAAGGCTAGCTATAATATTTTTTGGTAATGGTAAAATCTCTCTACACACTGCGGCTATCCAGTGGATACAATGATTTACTCAACAGTGAGAACCTGAAAGTAGATATTGGTAAGCTATGCCATGACATAGAGGTCTGCAATTTCACTCTGTTATAGCTGACCAAAAATTATGTGAATAACATATTTAAACAAAATACTGTAAATGTAATAGTTTTCACGTTATAACTGATTTACTCAACAGTGATAACCTCAAAGTAGCTATTACTCAGCTATGCAATGAGCTACATGTCTGAATTTTTTCTATGTTATAGCTGACCCAAAATTAGGTGAACAACATATTTAAGCAAAATACTGTAAATGCAATAGTTTTCAAGTTACAACTGATTTACTCAATAGTGAGAACCTGAAAATAGCTATTGCTCAGCTATGCCATGAGCTATAAGTCTGTAATTTCACGACGTTATAGCTGACCCAAAAGTAGGTGAACAACATATTTTAACAAAATACTCCAAATGCAATATTTTTCAAGTTACAAGTCATTTACTCAACAGTCAGTACCTGAAAATAGCTATTGCTCAGTTGTGCCATGAGCTACAGGTCTGTAATTTCACTATGTTATAGCTGACCCAAAAGTAGCTGAATAACATATTTACACAAATTTCTGTAAATGCAATAGTTTTCCAATTACAACTGATTTACTCAACAGTGTGAACTTCAAAGTAGCTATTACTCAGCTATGCAATGAGCCACAGGTCTGGAACTTCACTATGTTATAGCTGACTCCGAAATAGGTGAATAACATATTGAAACAAAATACTCTAAATGTAATACTTTTGAAGTTATAAGCAATTTACTCAATAGTGATAACCTAAAAGTAGCTATTACTCAGCTATGCCATGAGCTACAGGTCTGAAATTTTACTATGTTATAGCTGACCCAAAAATAGCTGAATAACATATTGAAACAAAATACTCTAAATGCAATAGTTTTCAAGTTACAAGTGATTTTACTCACGATGGAAGTTACTGAAAAGCCCAAAAGTAGCTATTACTCACTTAGCTATTGAGACAGACACCCAAGTTACTCGACATGTTGTAGCTATGAAAAAAGTATCTGAATAACATATTTTAACAAAATGCTCTAAATGCAACACTTTTCAAGTTACAAGCGATTTAGTGCATGATTTCATGAATTTTAATGCATTTTAGACATTTTTGTCTACCAGAGGCCTAATTTAGACATAAAGCCTACCAAAAAGATAGGGTGGCGAGTCCTCTAGCATACCAAGCCACCTGCCAAATATGAAAGAAATCTGGAAAGAAATGTGGACTGTAGGTCGCTAACACGCAATATTCCACATTTTAGACATTTTTGTCTACCACAGGCCTAATTTAGACATAAAGCCTACCAAAAAGATAGGGTGGCGAGTCCTCTACCATATCAAGCCACCTGCCAAATATGAAAGAAATCCGGAAAGAAATGTGGACTGTAGGTCGCTAACAAGAAATCTCTGCGGACGACGACGATGATGAATCCATAGTATCCCCGCTTCGCGTCGGGGATACAATAATAATGCCTACAATATTTTTAAAATATGTGGATATTAAGGTGCATTAAGAAAGGTAAGATTTAAGCTGAAAAATTGATTATTAGAAAAAGACAATGACTGACAGCGATTGTACACGTCACCGACGTTTAATCAAGCACACATTTGATCATCGCAATGCTATTATATAGTCACCCTCTAGGCACTAGGGGAAATTTTATAATTCAGTAAAACATGACAACACAACAAAACATCAGAATACTTTGTACATTGGGTAGTTTCATATAATATTTCTCATTTTATAACAATATTATACATAATAAGTTTTGAATACCTTTTACAACTAATTTAATGCCAAGACATTGTTTCTAGAAAAAAACATTATATTAATGGAGAGAAAAAATGTGCACACTAAAACCATGAAAATACCAAATTGCATGACAAATTTTGGATGTTCCGCTCCCAGGGTGGATTTTAGCCACTCGTCATAGCCTAACAAATGATGTCAATCATTCCAGCCTTACAAAATAACTCTGCTGCCATTGAAACACTGAAAACACACTAGGGTGTCTATTACTAGTGTATGAATTAAATAAGATAGAATGTAGAATGCACTGCCCTACTGTGCCCAAGCACCTGTTTACTGCTCTTGTGTCAAGTTGCTGTCAGCAATAATGTCTAGTATTGTCGACCATGTGACAGAATGTCATCTCTATACAGACACTAATGTCAGATTCACAGGGCGTCAAGTTACAAGTGGGTCTCAGAAAATAGGAATTTCGGGAGTCAAAAAATAGGAATAAAATAGGAATATTACTGAAAAAATATAGTGAAAATAGGAATCTTTTTTAACAAGATAGTCTCCTAACACCCCTATAGCCATCATGATGCACCACATTTCCCTTTATTTTGCACTTATCTTAGAACAATGGAAAAAATATAGTCAAAATAATACACGTGTATCTCAAGTAAGCATCATACTTATTGAATTACATCCAAAAAGCTTATAAATACACATTCTATAGAACTACATATGTACATGTAACTCAGTTCAAAACTAGACCAAGGACGCACAGATGCAAGATGTATCCACCGGAAAAGGCCAACTAACATAGTTTAGAAGAAAAATTGCATTTTTCAATAATAAGTTGAAAGCACTTTTAAGTTTGGCTACCCTCATTTGATCTTGAAGCAGGGGCCCAAGGTCAAATCCGACCACAGCAGAAGATTCGCAGCCCATGATTTCCTATAGGTTGGTTTGACATTCCAAACCTCTAGGACCAATAATAAGGGAGATATAAGCACTTTTCATGACTGAAAAGAAACGCCTGTGATGGCCATCGTTTTTCAAAATGAGGAAAAAAATATTTTTAATCAAGATTTTGTAATGATGAACATATCCAGCGAATTTGAGATTTCTACCTAGAATTCCCTTTGTTCTAGAGGCCTGGAGGGCCAACAAAACTCCTTCCTGAAAGTCGAAAAACGCCCGTGGCAGCCATCTTGTTCTTCAAAATGAGGCCAAAAAATATCTTCCCAGCCAAGATTTTATAGTTATGAATATAACCTGAAAATTTAAGAAATCTACCTACAATACCCTGGCCTCTAGAGGGGTAACAAGAAAATCTCTACACACTGCTCTCCGGTGGATACAATCATAACTAGATGGATGCCAACATATCCCCAGACAGGTCATTTTTCATGCCAAAGGCATTCAGTGGGTATTTTTGCAGCACTCATTTTGTGAAATTCACAATTATAATAAACCATTTTTCATTTTTCAATGATGCTGTAAAATTTATACTTCATTATGATTTGAGAAAATTAGTCATTTTCCATGTGATCAACAACATTAGTGACTTAAAATACATTATCATCACCAAAAATAGGAAAAAATAGGAATTTTCCTGGAAAATAGGAATAAATAGGAATTTGTTAAAAAATAGGAAATAATAGGAAAAAATAGGAACTTGACGCCCTGGATTCACTGAATCAATAAGCTTTTTCTGACTTTGGTAGAGTGCAGTATTTTGTGGGTAAGATGTTCAACATTACATACATTTAGGGCCAGATGTGCCTGATGGAGAACATTTGACAGGCTGGTCACAGAATGCTGCTGTCATATCTGCTGACAAAACAACAGACATCATGACATAACATTTGTTCTCCCTCTACAAGAGTACACCATTTTTCTGGGTGTATCAGGTTTTTATTTAATGATAAATTAAGCAAAGGACAATATTTTCTACTGACTGGTCTGAATCCGGGAGACTGAAAACGTTTTATTTTAGCATATCTCCATTCGAATGGAAGCCAGAACAGGAAGTAAAATTTACCAAAACAAAACAAGGCAGTTCTGATCAAAAACGCTTGAAAATCTACAAAAATATGAGGTAAAAGTTCATAATTCTTCAGACTTAGGGTTTATTTCAAATATGTTAAGTGTAAGTTTTACGTTATACATCAGTTGGCAATACTGATATACGTGCTTTTATGTCGATATCGGCAACCATCTCCCAAAACAATAAATATTGGCATTATCGATAAACGATTTACCGACTACTACACATTACCTGGTCTGTAAATAAAGGTGTAACACGGTCACAGTTGAAATTTGACAATATTTTATAGGGACACAAAACAAATTTATTCAATCTTTACAATAATGGGGCACAAATGGTAAAACCATTTCATATAAATACAAAACACCAGCACTTTGAGGTCATACTGTTTGACCATACTTCCAATATTTTATCAAACACCTTGAAGGCATTTTTTGACCAATATTAAACAATATTTTATCAACAGCATTACCTTTTCCTTGACACTGACACTGAATTAAAAATTAAAATGTCACAAATAATAACCTACAAAGTAACTTTTAGAGATATTGTCAATGTTTTTTTTATCTAATTCAAGACAATTCAAGACAAAAAATGTAAAACAAGTCATACAATACTATCAGTGATGTCCATACCCCACAAACCAGGAAAACAATTTTTGACATCATGACAGAATTAATCCGTAAACTAAAAATTATGAAGGTTAAGATTTATTCATTTAAGTACAGCCGTCAATGGAAATAGCACAATTAAGTATATATAATAATAAGTTACAGCAATCCATATATCTTTGTGATAGAGACTCTCAAATATGGCAGGTGAACACATTTTGACAGAGCCAAAAATTAAGGTCACACAATGATTTAGCATTCCTACACTCCTGTACCAATGACCCATCCCAAAATCAACTTCCTTACACCTTACAGTTTCTGAGATTTAGTCCAGACAAGATTTTAAATCTCAAGGTCACTGCAGCAAGGCTAAAGGTTATATCAAGATCACAGCATGACGTTGACCACCCGCCCGCCCATCCGGACACCATGGGTGAAAACAATACCCCGACAGTCCTTTAGTTCTGTGGAGTAAAAATCTATCAAGCTGTAAACCATCTTACACTGTAACTCTGATATACTTGTGTTTTATTGAGACAATATATATACACTGAACATAAAAACTCATTATGCAAATCTTTTACAAACTGAAAACACAAAGAGAAAGCGAAAAACCAATAACCATGTTATTACCAGTACATCAACATATCCATTAATCTTAGAGTGAGACAGGGTACAGAAAACGGAATGAATTTGCAAATTTAATAAGTATATTAAATTTTTATAAGTTAATACCCTTTTCAATGGACAATTGCTTTACCGGTCGGCGCGACCGGTCCCCCCAAACGCCAGAAAAAGACGTCCTGTATATAATACCGCCAGGACCAGTCACGGAGTGTGCATTCGCTAGGTGTCGCCTCGTACTCGACAGCATGACGTCATAGCATCTTTTTCGTTGTCTAAACATATTAAGACCCCTAGTAAGCTGATAGCGGGGCCAGATGGGTGGGCCTTGCCTGTCCATTGGATAGGGTATTAACTTATAAAAATTTAATTTACTTATTAAATTTGCAATTTTATTGCGTTAATACATCCTATCCAATGGACAATTGCTGAATAACTAATGCTTGGAAGGCAGGTAAGCTGCTAGGGACATAAGTGAACTCATAATAGAACAAAAACTGAGAAGGCCCATTTTGACCTTTGGTCAGGGAACCCTGTGAGGTCAAGGTCGGCTACCAACTAACCGGTTATCCGGATGTCAACCGACGTTGCCCCCCCCCCCCCCCCCCCCCTTTTCTTTTCCAGATTTGCTCTGAGGAAGAAGATAGAGAGAGAGGGGCTGAGTTCAGTCCCAGAAATAAACTTCCCAAGGGAAGCAAGTCACAGGTTTTTCTTCAGTTTTTTATACACTATGTACATATATACATATCTCCTCATTTTGGGGCTTGGTGGTGGACCTGTTGGGCAGCCACCACTGGCCCTAAATGAAAAAGCTCTGTATCTGCCCAAGCCACATCCTTCAAATAAAATTGTGAAGGTGTTATGGGATTTCCAGTGGCAGGCTGAGAGAATCTGCTCTAAGGAGACCCCTGACTGAAAGGCCTTAGAAGCAGCAAAGGCCCACATCATGGGCTTTGACCTGATGCAGTGTGAGGGCCTCCTGGTCAGAGAGCTCATAACAAAGGATCACAGTCTGCTTGATCCATGAGGAGATGGTGGCAGGTGAGATGTCCTTATCAAAACCTTTCTTGAAGGAAACAAAGACCAACTCCTTGTTCTGCCTAAGATCTGAGGTCCTATCCAAGTAATAGTGAAGGGCTCTAACTGGACACAAGGACCTGTCACCCTTGAGTGACTTATCCAGAGTGGGGGCCAGGGCTGGTATGACCACTGGAGCCACACTATCTGGACCCTCCTTAGCTGATTCTTGGATAGAAAGTTGGGTGAGGGGTACAAGGACACCTTAGACCAATCTGACTGGTGACTGATGTTCTTATGCAGCCAAGCATGGATCTCACTCCTGCGTTTACCAGTACCCAGGGCCAGCAGAACAACAGTCTTGAAGGTCAAGTGTTTCAGTGAGATATCTTTTAAGGGTTCAAAGGGAGCCTTAGTCAGCTGGTGTAAGACCAGGGACAGGTCCCAGGAGGGTATACCCCTCCTGCCCTTGGGCCTGTCTCTATGGAAACTATCCAGGAGACGGATGAGATTCTCATCTTTGCTGACATTAATGGTAGAGTTGCCCAATTTGTCAGCAATGGCTGATCTGTATCCATCAATGGTACTAGGTTGTAACTCCCTATCCTGAAACAGGTGCAATAGGAAGTCAGCTATGGCTTTTAGAGGTGGTGCCCTGAAGTCCACCTGATTACTGAGGCACCACTTTGTAAAAATGGTCCACTTTGCCTCATGCACGGATCTGGTTGATCCTCTCTGAGGAGCCTCAATTCGTGCTGCTACTGCCTCAGAGAACCCCTGCTCCTTGATTGCAGTGGCTCTAGGAGCCAGGCATGTAAGTTCAGATTTGACAGGTTCCTCTACAGGGTCTGGTTGAATGGTTGAGATACCAGATTGGGCAGGTTGGGCAGACACAGAGGGATCTGACTGGACATTGCCACTACATCTCAAAACCAGGGCATGTTGGGCCACCCTGGGGCGATCAAAATGATCCTGTTGCAGGGGCAGTCCTGTAACTTCTCCACCACTTTGCCCAAGATGGCTGCTGGTGGGAAAGCCAACCTAGTTCTCAACAGAGCTACCAAGGTCTGTGTATGCTGGAGACAAGTTTGGTGGGTTTTTTGTTTGTTTGGGGTTTTACGTCGCTTTCAACACTGTACAGGTCATATCACGACAGGTAGTTGGAAGGGCAGAGGAAACCAGTACATATAATTCGCTAGGGTTCTGTACTGTAAACTGCCGACCAACGGCAAGCAACTACCAGCTTTCCCACTTACGGCCATGACGGGGATCGAACCCCGGCCGCAGAGGTGGGAGGCGAGAGTGTTACCACTCTGCCACCGTGGCCCCTCAAGTTTGGTGGGATGTGGCTCTCACCAACCAGTCGTCTAGGTACTGGTGGATTCTTATACCCCTCTGTAAAGCCATCAGTTTGACCTCTTTGGCCACCAATGTGAACTCCATGGTTGCTGTGGACAGGCCAAAGGGTAGGGCTTTGAACTGGTAGGAGTGGTCCTGGATGTGAAAATGCATGTACTTCCTGGACTGACTGTGAATTGGTATATGGAAGTATGTGTCTTTGAAGTCTATGGATGTGACCCACTCCCCCGACTGTAGGGAGGTCCTCATTGTCTCTGGAGTCTCCATTTTGAATGACTCTGTGTTTAGAAAGGTGTTCAAGGTGCTCAGGTCCAGGACCAGTCTCCACCGGTTGTTGGGTTCGGGTACCAAAAATAGGCGGTTGTAAAACACTGGTGAGTTTGGGTTTCCTACCGGTTCTACTGCATTTTTGTTCACCAGCTGATACAGTGCCTCTAAAAGGTGGGCCTGTTTGGATGGGTTCTGGTAGTTGCTTATGACAGTTGGTGACCTGGTTAGGTTCGGTCTGAACTGGAAGGGGAGGGTGTAACCCTGAGTGTGGGGACTACTTTTGAACTTGAACCCAGAACTTCCCATGTCTCCCAAAAATTGTGTAGCCTTGCCCCTACAGGTGGACTTATAACAACAGGTGGGGCATTTCTGACAAGATTTGCAGAACTCAAGTGACCTACACAGGAAACATCTTTCACATATTTTATTTCTGTGTACTTGTAACAATAATTGGGATTTACGCCTTTCTTTTGCGGCAACCCGGTAACAGAATGAGCATTTCCAACACAAAAGTCTACATGAGAAGTTACAGTCACTTTCTTGTCCCCGGCTATCACTGGTGAAGGGTTCAAGCCTGTTTGACCGGAAATATACACAGAGTCCTTCAGTGACAGAAACTACACATTGGTTGTCATTTATGCGGCTTGGAACACTTAGCCGGTTTCTGGGAGAAAGTTGAAGGCTTGCCATGACTTTTCCTGGTTTGCCGTCTATCCCTTATTTGCTTCCATGCTGGGTTACCGGACTTCCAGTCCGGTTGGTTAGCAGATCTGTCACTGGGAGCATAAGGGTGAAAGCGACCTCGACGTCTGTGAGGCTGGCCAGAAGAACGTCTCTCCTCACATCTACAGATCTCCTCTTCAGCCTTGGTGATAAGCTGGTCAGGGAAAAGTGAGTGTAGATGAACTGGGGCCGTACGCAGAGCAGTAAGGGTGTCCTGCTTCACACCAGCTTGCAAATATTCTAAATAACTGTCCCTGCGTGCAAGGGTAAAGTTCGCCATGCTGATAAACACGCCTTCAGATAGATCTTGCATAGTCCTGGCCATTGCTTGAGATATTGACCGGTTAAAGGTCACCAGATAGTCTAAGTTCATTCTTGCTGGATCTGGGAGAAGACTTGGGGGAATCGCTTCTCTTCTTCTTCTTTCCAGCAGGCGTGGTTTCAAGCTTGACATTAGCCTTCTCTCCCTCTACTTTACCCAAAACACTTACATGTGAAGGGTCCACGAGAGTCGGGGTAGGGGAGGACGAAACCATTTTCTTTTCTTTATTCTTCCTATCTCTGTATGTGGGGGTGGCTAGTTGTTGGATCTGCTCTAGTGTAAAGGCTTTACAAATAGGGCAGTCTTTCTTGAGAACACAGTTGTCTTCGCCAACCCCCTTGTCCCGACATCTTGCATATTTCAAATTGCCATCAAATATAGCCATAACGTCGCCACAAGTGCCTCTCTTCTGTCCTGGGGATGACATGATGATCAGTACTTCAGTAGAAATATGTAGATGTGAAATAAAATGGATGAATTTGCAGATAAACTTCAAAACGTCTCTCTGTAGAAAACACGTCCGCACACTCCATGCGCCAAACGAAAAAGATGCTATGACGTGACTCTCTCTAGACAGGAAGGAAGTACGAGGTGACACCTAGCAAATGCACACTCCGTGACCGGTCCTGCCGGTATTATATACAGGACATCTTTTTCTGGCGTTTGGCAGGACCGGTCGCGGCGACTGGTAAAGCAATTGTCCATTGGATAGGATGTATTAACGCAATAAAAAGATATAATTAGATGTTGGATCGCTTTATTGTCGGCCACCGTGAATCATAGCAGCCAGTCCTCAATCTTACCTTTCCCTGCAACATTTATGTATTTTATACAGTTTTTCGTTCATTTAACTGATCAACAGATATGCCCAGGTTTCTCTGTTTTATAGTATTTAGTTTACTCTTGCAGTTTGAACTTGGGACCAATCATCAATCATCCCAGTGAGTCAATGACTGATTTTTCACCTTGTCTCAACCCTTATCTAGAACATATATACTATAGCAAAAGACATTGAATATTAAGATTGGCAAATGCAATGTTACGATACATATCCTTAGTATCCTTATTCCAAGAGTCCTTTACTGTTTGATGGAGACCTGTAGTGGCCTCCCATAATATCTGTACCCATTCAGCGAGTTGATTGCAGACTGAGCCTCCGTGTAGTTTGTCATGGTGACAAACCCGTAACCTTTACCCTCTCCTTTGGCATGATCCCGGATCACATTTACCTTGATTACATTCCCAAAAGATGCGAAGAGCTGCCAGAGTGCCCGCTCTTCTGTAGATGGACCAATATTGTAGACAAACAAGGTGACGTTATCTCCTGTATTCACCTGCATGGCACTGTTGTTACTGTAACCTCCAGAACCTCCACCTGTACCCATAGGGTTATATCTTTGACTGGCTCGGCCTTGACCTCGTACTGGCCCCCCATAGCCCCCACTACCACTGCCATAGCCGCCACCCCATCCACCTGGGGAGGAGTGAATTGCTGGTACCTGATTCACTACCATCACTGGTGGGGCACGTGCCTTGCCCGCATTCTCCTCGGCAAACCTGATGTTGAGCTTATCAACTCCTCCTTCAGGCACGTAGCCAGTGAGACCACTAATAGCCGCCAGTGCTTCATCTCGGCTATTAAAAAGCACAAACCCTACACCTTTGCCCAGACCTGAGGTGGGCTCCACCAGGACGCGTGCATTGATCACTTTGCCATACTCATTGAAGAGCTGCGACAGCTGGTCCTGCGTCATGGTTTTGGGCAGGCCTCGGATGTAGAGATTGGCACCCTTGATTTTCTCACCCTTACGTGAGTAGGCCACCTTGATCCTCTTATTCTGTAGCTGAAGACCGTTTAGGGTCTCTATGGCCCTTCTGGCATGGTCTGGATCCTTGTAATCCACGAAGCCAAAACCATAGCTGTAGTTGGTGGCGCGGTCACGGACGATATTGCAGGATTTCACTGGTCCAATGCTCAGAAACATCGACTTAAACTCCTCGTCTGTCAATGTTTGCGGCAGGTAATTGATGATTAAATCTGTCTGAGCCATGGCAAAACCAGGTTTAAATGGATTCAACTGGATGGATTATTGGTGGGAACTGGTCAGAACTGGATTCTGGCAAACACTGAAGATGGTGTTCACAGTGGTAGTCTTCATTGTTGCAGGGGAAAAAAAACACAAAAAAAATACATGTAAAAAAAAGAAAACAATCCAGGCAGCTGTAAAAATAAAGTAACAATCAACTGTAAGATGAACATATTTTTGCTGTCAGTTGTCCATAAGATCTACAACTAATCATAAACACTGTTCTGTGGATTTGGGTGGTCTTCTAGTGAAATACAAACTGAATGGCATTTTTTAAACACAGATTGCACACATTTATATGAATTGTAGAAAGGATTTCAGTTAATAGGCCATCTGAACAACATACGCATTAACCTTACTTGGAAACAAATCAAATTGACACGGGACAAGATACAACAGCACTGGACTCTTTCTCATACTGGACAAGTATGTGCTGCAAAGTAGAAAGCTACCTCTGAAAAAAAATAATAAAAAACAAAAACTTATACTTTAAAACAAGATCAATGTATATACATCCATAGGACACGGTCGATTTATACACTTATCAGGCTTGGGCATGACTGCAAAAAAAAAAAAAAGAAAAAGGTTTTCCGCACAAAATCCATCAAAAATTGCCACAAATTCATATTTCAATATTTGAGAAAAAAAATGAAAATGTACAAAAAAGATCAATGTAACAATGGTGTCAATTTATAAAAAATAACAAAAAACTTAAAAACACCCACTACTAGGTTTCTCCACAGGGTCGCATGGTTCCATACATTGAAATGATTTGTCACTGAAAAAAAATAATAAAAAACAAAAAACTATTAAAAAACATACACCAAACTCTTCAATCATGACATGGTCACCGATACAAATCCATTTTGCTTGACACTTCCAAATATAATTCCTGAGATAAAAAGAACAAAAAAAAAGAGAAAAATACGGTTGCATCCAAATATGTCAAGCACGTCTCATCAGGAATATGGACAGAGCATTCAAATATACTGGGAAAAAAAATAAGTGAATCATTATTGAAAAAAATAAAACAGAGAAAAAAAGTCATAGCAAAACCCGATTTACCTGATCAAGCTGTATCATCCTGATCATTCCAAAATGTACAGAGCAGCCACAAAATGTTACAGCCATCCAAAAACATGCCAAAACCGGTACCAAATTGGAGGCATCTTTGAAAATGTCAACTCGAAAACATTTATACACCCAGAGGCCAGGACTTCTGATGGACAATGTATAAAACTGATAATGCATAATTGGGTGCTATGACTTCTTATATTGTACAGTAATATAATGAAACCAAAAAAAAAATAAATAAATAAAAACAAACAAAACACCCCCAAGAAATTGCAAATTTAATACGTGAAATTAATTTTTTATAAGTTAATACCCTATCCAATGTACAATTGCTTTACCGGTCGATGCGACCGGTCCCGCCAAACGCCAGAAAAAGACATCCTGTATATAATACCGCCAGGACTGGTCACGGAGTGTGCATTCGCCTGGTGTCGCCTCGTATAACAAAGGATCACAGTCTGCTTGATCCATGAGGAGATGGTGGCAGGTGAGATGTCCTTATCAAAACCTTTCTTGAAGGAAACAAAGACCAACTCCTTGTTCTGCCTAAGATCTAAGGTCCTATCCAAGTAATAGTGAAGGGCTCTAACTGGACACAAGGACCTGTCACCCTTGAGTGACTTATCCAGAGTGGGGGCCAGGGCTGGTATGACCACTGGAGCCACACTATGTGGACCCTCCTTAGCGAGCTGATTCTAGGATAGAAAGCTGGGTGAGGGGTACAAGGACACCTTAGACCAGTCTGACTGGTGTCTGATGTTCTTATGCAGCCAAGCATGGATCTCACTCCTGCATTTACCAGTACCCAGGGCCAGCAGAAAAACAGTCTTGAAGGTCAAGTGTTTTAGTGAGATATCTTTTAAGGGTTCAAAGGGAGCCTTAGTCAGCTGGTGTAAGACCAGGGACAGGTTCCAGGAGGGTATACCCCTCCTGCCCTTGGGCCTGTCTCTATGGAAACTATCCAGGAGACGGATGAGATTCTCATCTTTGCTGACATTAATGGTAGAGTTGCCCAATTTGTCAGCAATGGCTGATCTGTAACCATCAATGGTACCAGGTTGTAACTTCCTATCCTGAAACAGGTGCAACAGGAAGTCAGCTATGACTTTTAGAGGTGGTGCCCTGAAGTCCACCTGATTACTGAGGCACCACTTTGTAAAAATGGTCCACTTTGCCTCATACACGGATCTGGTTGATCCTCTCTGAGGAGCCTCAATTCGTGCTGCTACTCCCTCAGAGAACCCCTGCTCCTTGATTGCAGTGGCTCTAGGAGCCAGGCATGTAAGTTCAGGTTTGACAGGTTCCTGTGCAGGGTCTGGTTGAACGGTTGAGATACCAGATTGGGCAGGTTGGGCAGACACAGAGGGATCTGACTGGACATTGCCACTACATCCCAAAACCAGGGCATGTTGGGCCACCCTGGGGCGATCAAAATGATCCTGTTGCAGGGGTAGTCCTGTAACTTCTCCACCACTTTGCCCAAGATGGCTGCTAGAGGGAAGGCATATGGGTCCAGATTTTGCCAAGACAGGGTGAGTGCATCCACTGCCCAAGCCTGGGGGTCTGGGACCGGTGACACAAACTGTGGGAGTTTGTTGTTGAATCTGGTGGCAAACAAGTCCACTTGAGGCTGGTGCCACCGGGAGCATATAGCTTGAAAAACCTCTGGGTGAAGGGACCATTCTGTTTGAATGGTCTGGCTAAGTCTGGATAGCTTGTCTGCTATCACGTTCAGCCGTCCGGGGATGGGACGTGCCTTGAGAGTTACCTGTTTCCTGGTGCACCAGGACATGATTCTCCACAGTAGGGCACACAGGGAGCCAGACTTCATCCCCCCTTCTTTGTTGATATAGGCAACCACTGTTGTCTGCGGCTACCAGGACTATGTTGTTTGAACAGAGGTCTTGGAACTCTTTTAGGGCCAGAAAGGCCGCCTTTAGTTCCAAGTGGTTTATGTGTAACTTACTTTCTGGAAGGGACCAGGTGCCCCTTGCAGTGCGTTCGTTTAAGTGAGCGCCCCACCCTTCTTTTGATGCGTCTGTAAATATCTGCAGAGCATGTTTTAGAGGGTGTAATGGTTGACCTGGAAGCACATTGCTTTCCTCCAGCCACCACCTTAGTGGGGGTGGAGTGACCTGGGGACGGGTATCACCTTTTTCTAGTGATTCCGGTACCCTCCAGTTGTTCTTCAAGTGCCACTGTATGGGTCTCACGTGAAGTCGACCTAAGCGAACTTGCTTTTCTGTGGCTGTGAGAAGTCCTATGAGGGACATGAACTGCCAGACCGGGCACACCGGACCGGACAGGATTGACAATATCTTGTCTTGTAAGGTCTGCCAACGATCTGGTGTGGGTCTGACCTTGCCCTCCCCGAGGTCGAACTGGTAACCTACGAAGTTGAAAACCTGTTTTGGCTCCAGTTCTGACTTCTCCTTGTTCACCAGCCAACCTAGTTCTGGACAGAGAGTTACCAAGGTCTGTGTATGCTGGAGACAAGTTTGGTGGGATGTGGCTCTCACCAACCAGTCATCTAGGTACTGGTGGATTCTTATACCCCTCTGTAAAGCCATCAGTTTGACCTCTTTGGCCACCACTGTGAACTCCATGGGTACTGTGGACAGGCCAAAGGGTAGGGCTTTGAACTGGTAGGAGCGGTCCTGGATGTGAAAACGCATGTACTTCCTGGACTGACTGTGAATTGGTATATGGAAGTATGTGTCTTTGAAATCTATGGATGTGACCCACTCCCCCGACTGTAGGGAGGTCCTTATTGTCTCTGGGGTCTCCATTTTGAACGACTCTGTGTTTAGAAAGGTGTTCAAGGTGCTCAGGTCCAGGACCGGTCTCCACTGGTTGGTGGGTTTGGGTACCAAAAATAGCCGGTTGTAAAACACTAGTGAGTTTTGGTTTGCTACCGGTTCTACTGCATTTTTGTTCACCAGCTGATACAGTGCCTCTAAAAGGTGGGCCTGTTTGGATGGGTTCTGGTAGTTGCTTATGACAGTTGGTGACCTGGTTAGGTTTGGTCTGAACTGGAAGGGGAGGGTCTAACCCTCTCTGAGTGTGGTGACTACTTTTGGACTTGAACCCAGAACTTCCCATTTCTCCCAAAAATTGTGTAGCCTTGCCCCTACAGGTGGACTTATAACAACAGGTGGGGCATTTCTGACAAGATTTGCAGAACTCAAGTGACCTACACAGGAAACATCTTTCACATATTTTATTTCTGTGTACTTGTAACAATAATTGGGATTTACGCCTTTCTTTTGCGGCAACCCGGTAACAGAATGAGCATTTCCAACACAAAAGTCTACATGAGAAGTTACAGTCACTTTCCTGTCCCCGGCTATCACTGGTGAAGGGTTCAAGCCTGTTTGACCGGAAACATACACAGAGTCCTTCAGTCCGGTCACAGAAACTACACATTGATTGTCATTTACGCGGCTTGGAACACTTAGCCGGTTTCTGGGAGAAAGTTGAAGGCTTGCCACGACTTTTCCTGGTTTGCTGTCTATCCCTTATTTGCTTCCATGCTGGGTTACCGGACTTCCAGTCCGGTTGGTTAGCAGATCTGTCACTGGGAGCATAAGGGTGAAAGCGACCTTGACGTCTGTGAGGCTGGCCAGAAGAACGTCTCTCCTCACTTCTACAGATCTCCTCTTCAGCCTTGGTGATAAGCTGGTCAGGGAAAAGTGAGTATAGATGAACAGGGGCCGTATGCAGAGCAGTAAGGGTGTCACACCAGCATGCAAATATTCTAAATAACTGTCCCTGCGTGCAAGGGTGAAGTTCGCCATGCTGATAAACACGCCTTCAGATAGATCTTGCATAGTCCTGGCCATTGCTTGAGATATTGGCCGGTTAAAGGTCACCAGATAGTCAAGTTCATCTACAGCCTGCATCATTCTCTCAGACGACTTGCCCTTGGAACTATCCAAATGTAAAGACTTCAGCTGAGAAGACATGGCATCTTGAACTCTGGTCAAACAACATGAAAGTCCAGCAGCCTGGTTGCACATGACAGTTTGTTCTCTGGCTGCTCTCTCCCAACGCCTCAGCATGTCCAGGTTGAAGGCCTGGGAGGGTCTGGCAGTAGGAAGGGTGCGTCTGGCAACCCGGCTAAAAGTACTGTTAAGCTTGGCCAGTTCCGGAGACCAGGAAGACACAGTAACATTGTCACAGTCTTTCTTCTCGGCATGCATCCCATACCATCTGGACGACCGGGGAGGCTTGATGAACTGATCTTTGAGGAGGCCAGCAGTTTCTGACTTTTTTTTGCAGGTTAGTCCTCTGTGATGGTGAGGTTAAGCTTTTCCATCTTCTTACACAGCCAATCCACCGGAAGCTTGACTGACACTTTACTGGTTGACTGAACACGTGAACCGGCAAAAGGGCTGTCATCAGAAGATGAAACACTCTCAAACTCAGGGACCTTGTGCCAACCCATGAAGGATCTCGTGCCTCTCATTGTCTCTATAGGTGGCCTCCTCAAGAGAGTTCTTGATCTGTAGATTCATCCCTGGTGAGGTCTCTGGTTGGGGAGACGTCCCATTAGTTTCCTTCCAACAGGGAACCCGTCTGACTGTACTGTTCATCTTCACTTTCAGACCCACTGGTACACTGGACAGCTCTAGGACCGGTCAGGGTCTGGTCCACACTGAAGGCAGCATCACCGGTACCGGAAGGCAGTACATCAGGACCTACACCGGGAGCCTGAAGAGGCTGGGTGGCCGTCCCCGCACCGGGAACCTCAACAGGCTGGGTGGCATTCTGTTGCATCTCATCTCCTCTGGGTGGAACAGCATCACCGGTGGCCTGAACAAGGCTGGGACCGGAAGGCTCTGCAGAGTCAGCCAACTTGCTGGTGCTAGCACCAGGATAAAAAAAATGGCTTCTGGCTGGTGATGACTTCTGCTGGCTTCACTACTGGTTCCACCGGGACAGCAAAGAATTTGGACAACAGCATTGCTTCCAGCCTTGCAAATCTTTCAGCCCATTTATCATCTAGATTCTTCAAATCTTCAGATGAAGGTCTGCTGCTGGTACTGGGCTTCTTCTTGCTGGATCTGGGAGAAGACTTGGGGGAATCGCTTCTCTTCTTCTTCTTTCCAGCAGGCGTGGTTTCAGGCTTGACATTAGCCTTCTCTCCCTCTACTTTACCCAAAACATTTACGTGTGAAGGGTCCACGAGAGTCGGGGGTAGGGGAGGACGAAACCATTTTCTTTTCTTTGTTCTTCCTATCTCTGTATGTGGGGGTGGCTAGTTGTTGGATCTGCTCTAGTGTAAAGGCTTTACATATAGGGCAGTCTTTCTTGTGAACACAGTTGTCTTCGCCAACCCCCTTGTCCTGACATTTTGAACATTTCAAATGGCCATCAAATATAGCCATAACGTGACCACAAGTGCCTCTCTTCTGTCCTGGGGATGACATGATGATCAGTACTTCAGTAGAAATACGCAGATGTGAAATAAAATGGATGAATTCGCAGATAAACTTCAAAACGTCTCTCTGTAGAAAACACGTCCGCACACTCCATGCGCCAAACGAAAAAGATGCTATGACGTCACGCTGTCTAGACAGGAATGAAGTACGAGGCGACACCTAGCAAATGCACACTCCGTGACCAGTCCTGCCGGTATTATATACAGGACGTCTTTTTCTGGCGTTTGGCGGGACCGGTCACGTCGACCAGTAAAGCAATTGTCCATTGGATAGGACATATTAACGCAATAAAAATGTGTGTTCATCAAGAAAATATAAATACTAGATAAAGATAGTTAACAAATTCCATTATACATTGGTCAAACTATTATTTAAACTGAATAAAGTAGTTTTCAGACACCATAATTTGTGTGAAATATCAACAAAACAAGTATTTGAGATATCCAATTTGGGGGTCAACATAAACGTGGGTCACAGATGCATTTTGACATATAACAGTTCTTGTCGCCCTGTGCTGGATTCAAACCTACAGAGATGGGGAACCAGACACCCACTTCTCACAGGGCTCAACACAAAGGTAGGGCGCCCTCATATGGCATTTTATGCAATTATTAGAATTTTAATATTTGGGGTAACAACCTTAAACGCATCAATTCACAGCACTTCATCTGTATACTAAAACTTTAAAAAATAAGACCTTTATTTACAAATTACCCAACAATTTGAATGAATTTTGTAGTTTTCTAGCACCTAGCACAGCTATATTATTTTACATCTGGGGCTATGAGTCATAGCCGAATGTGACACTTTCCATACTTCCTGTAGTCTGGTTCCCAGTGTATATTTACTTTGAGAGTTATACATTGAAAAACAATTAACCAGATAGTCCATGATTAATGCGAGCAGCTAACGGGCAACCAAATTATGTTAATCATATCAGTCTTACCAACTGGACATGAATTTGCTATTTTCAGGGTCTTAGGACAGGCTAAAGTCAAATCCACATCCAAATGCTTTATCCTATTAAATGAGATAATAAAGTACACATTTTATAATTGATACGTTATGGTTGAAAGACCAATCTGGTAGAATTTGAATTTCTTCCAGTAGAAAGTTTAACTGGAGTATCTTTTAAGTTTAGCTTGGACTTTCTACTGGTAGAATTTCAAGTTCTGCCAGATTGGATGAAAACATAATTAACCAGAGTATTGCTTCGCGAGAGAAAAAGATATTGTTTTTGAATAGCAAAAACAAAGCGTCCCAATGAATATTAATGATTTTGTGGAAATGACCATCATCCTGTGTTTAATATGTTTTTTTTTCCATTTGTGCCAAAATGAATGTGTTTTGTTTTTTTGTGTTTTATGCAGAAATTCAAGATCGCCGCTAACAAGAGCAGGAAAACGATTTTGGGGGAAAGTTGTCAGCAGACTCTGCAGATACCCTGCAGGTCGAATATTTCATTGAAATCTCTCTATCTCGCACCGATTCCAAGATAAATCTATGTTTGCGTTTTACGCAGACATCAAGATGGCTGCCAAAAATGGGAGGAAATGATCTTTGAGAAAACTCGCCAGTACACTCTGCAGATACCCTGTGGGTCAAAAATTTTGTCAACATACTAAAATCAACATTTAAGTAAACATAGTAACATTGCCAGATGGCATTATCAAACATGCAGATTTAACACAGATTTCTTGGAATTACTTCTGAAAAAACAACAAATCACTGTCCGTAAACGGGCTCTGTGTCAGCTGTGTGTTTTCAGCTTCAGAGTAGAAGACTAGAAGTGAAAGAAGTTTTTGAGTTACAACTGATTTACTCAACAGAGAGAATCTCAAAGTAGCTTTTGTTCAGCTATGCAATGAGTTAAAGGGCTACAATTTTACTGTGGTATAGCTGACTCAAAAGTAGGTTAATAACACATTTAAAGAAAATAGCATCAGAGATGCCCGTACCCCACAGCCTAGGGAAATATTTTCAACACCATGAGATATAGAAGTACTGTACCAGTACAAACTTCAGGATACTTTCAGAGCACTGTCAGTTATATAAAGGTCCAAACAATGTTTAAATGGAGAAATAATGTTTAAAAGAAAGATAATGCGTATAAAGATGAATTATTAAAACAAGATAATTCAATAACAAGATGACAGCATTAATCAGTAAACTAAAATTCAACACTCTTTATAGGTGGCAATTCTGAGGTCCTGTCCCAATATGACCCTGGCTGTTGAACGGGACGTAAAACCCCAACTTTGTCAACACTCTTTATCTACATCTGCATGGCCGAATTATGGTTTAGATGGTTTGAATATTACCATGCATACAGAAGTAGTAATACATTTAATGAATGCTTATTGTGGTGTTGGAGCAAAATCTGTGGCTCACTTTATGAAATTCTATCTCTTACAATGGGAAGTTATGAAAGTAAAATTCTTAATAAATTCCAATATGACTTTTGCTTAATCTGCATCAAAAGACAGACCCAAAGGTCCATGAATATTTTTACGGTCAAGGTCACTACGACAAGGTAAAAGGTCAAATTAAGGTGACACCATGATAATACACACCTATAGCCCCTAACCAATGTCCCTACCAAGTATCAACTTCCTACACCTTACGGTTTCCGAGATATAGCCCTGACAAGATTTTATAGGTCAAGGTCACTACAGAAAGGTCAAAGGTCAAATCAAGGTCACACCACGACGTTGCAAACCTACACCCCCTAATCAGTGTTCACGGCTTAGCCAAAATAGTTGTTGGTCCAAAAGACTTGGACTGGTCCATCTACTCCAGACCCAAGGTTAGGGACCGGAGAGGGCCGAGACCCTAGGTTAGGGCCCGCGAGGGCAGAGACCCCAGGTTAGGGGCCCAGCATGGAATGCAAGTCAGGTATTGTCAATACAAGGCTTCAGATCTGAGATGGATCTTAAAACTAGTCCCACAAGGACTATAAAATCATAATAGAAGCCAGAAGAAAACCCCCATGAGGGTGAAGTTGGATATACAATTTTTACGTAAGCTTTCCTTAATTTTATAGTTCTTTGAAAGAACTACACAACTGGAATTATTTTTATTCACGAGTAACACATGGTCATCTCCCCCATCTGCCTCACTGCAGGTAGTTGTGTGAAACGGAAAGCATTAATATTTATTAAATAACATAAAACCTATATATTTATATTTGTATTTTATAAAATTGGATGACTTAAAATATTGCCAAACCAAGGTCTCCCAAAAAGCATTGGAGACACTAGTTTGCAAGCACCTGGGGCCAATTTCACTAACGGACTTAAACTAAGTCCCTTTATTGACTAAGTCAGGGACTTAAATCTAACACTTTGGTCTTAGCTAGGTCTGGATTTCACAAAGGTGACTTAGCTAAGTCCAGGGGCCACGGTGGCAGAGTGGTAACACTCTCGCCTCCCACCTCTGAGGCCGGGGTCCGATCCCCGCACAGTCTCAAGTGGGAAAGCTGGTAGTTGCTTGCCGTTGGTCGGCAGTTTACAGTACAGAACCCCAACGAACTGTATGTACTGGTTTCCTCTGCCCTTCCAACTACCCGTCGTGATATGACCTGTACAGTGCTGAAAGCGACGTAAAACCCCAAATAAATAAATAAACTTACCTAAGTCCAAGCTTATCAAATAACCACAGTGGTTTTCTGTGTCATGTGACCTTTTATATCTATTCAAAATATAATATTGGAGCCATATATCCTTCATTTGATGTATTTTATCTGAGGATAAGGGCTGTTTTGAAATGGAAAACCTTGTTGCCACATATTAACTTCCCAAAGACTACTTTAGTGAGGTCTTCTGTGTAATTATACTTTATTTCGAGCCATTTCAAATTTTGAAGTGGAGAAAAGTTTATGGCGGCCATATTTAAGTCCTGTTTACAAAATTTAAGCCCACTACCTCCCAGACTTAAAGTTAAGTCCACTGACTTAGCAATTTCATAGGCTTAGCTGCTTTGTGAAATCCACTAAGTCTAAGACCACAGACTTAACATTCTTTTGACAAAATTTAAGACCAAAGTCTTAAATTTAAGTCTAAATCTGGACTTAAGTCACTTTGTGAAATCGGCCCCTGCTGTCTAGACGAAGATTTTACAAGGACTCGAAATTGAGTTTATTCTATTTCTATTATTTCGTATTTTAACCCTAAAATGGTCAAATAATGTAGCAGATAAGGGATAAAATATTTTATTTTGTTTTATTTTGACAGGTAAAGGTCCTGTATAAAAACTACATACACACGTCTCTCAGCACATGCTGTCTAGACGATGTCACCATAGGGGTTTCCCCAAGGATTCCCCAAGTTAGTTTGTGCTTTATTTCATATTTTAACCCTTAAAATGGACAAAACTGTAGCAGAACGGGGATAAACCCTTAGAGTATTTATTTTAAAATGTTGATTTCAACAGGACTATATTCTTGTATATAAGCTACATAGCTACATAGTTTGCAAGCAATTGCCATCTAGACAAAAAAAAACGGAAGTTGATTTATTTCAACAAGGACTCGTTTTGTGGTTAATTTATATATTTTAAACCCTTATAATGGTCAAATAATGAGGCAGATAGGGGTTAAATATTTTATTTTATTTTGACAGGCATATATTCCTGTATAAAAACCACATACACGAGTTGATGTCACCCACTGTTTCTTTACAACATGAACCCAAAAGTGGATTTTAAGTTGTAAAATACTTTATGTTAAAAATACTTCTCTGTACTGTGAATTGACACAAAATTAAGATTCTATGATATATAATAAAGAAACTGATGTAGTTTCAGTATCCAACAACACGTATATCCATATAAAATTGAATCTCTTTCCTTGCGATAAAAAGGCACGGATTCCATATTCGCGGCCAACTCGAAAGAGGAAGCGGAAGGCTATGTCACTACTGGGGTCACCTCGATTCCAAGGCATCTTGCCACTATTATTCATCTATTTTTCTTGGATGTTGGCAGAGATGCCTGCAGCCTCCCGAGTAAGCATTCAGTTCCACATGGTAAGCTATTGAGAGAACCTGAAAATAGCTATTGCTAGTGCTGGGACGATGTTCGCAAACTTCGGTAGTATCGCTCTCTGGCTCATTGCCAATCAATGATCAGTAAAATTTAAGTAAAACCGATATTTGCTAAATCCATTTCTTTGCAGCCTTTTGGTCACAATAAAATGCTAACCTTAATAATATTTTGTAAAAATCTGAAATATCCATCAGTTAAAATCACAAAACTAGCCGTGAATGCAATAAAAATAACGTAAATAGAAACACCTTGGGGTTTTCCAACTGTTGTCAAGGTAATAATAAAATCAGCCAATCACAAGTGAGGATACATCAAGCATAGTCTGTTAGTGAGGGAGACGTCTGTGAATGGCTTTTAGATTATATTTTGGTCATATTTGTGGTAATTTGTGTGTATTTTGCTTCATATAATATAATATTAATATTTTATCTGTCTTTTTAACACTTCGACTCCATAATCAGAAATGTTCGAAGTTTGGTTACAAATGTCCAATACGAACATCGACAGGGAAAATCCAATCGATCTCCCAGCACTAGCTATTGCTCAGCTATGCCATCAGCTGTAGGTTTGTAATTTCACTATGTTATAGCTGACCCAAAAGTAGGTGGGTAAGTAAGTAAGTAGTTTTACTCATTACGGGAGTTACTGAAAAGTCAGAAAGTAGCTATTACTCATTTAGCTATTGGGATGGACACTCAACTTACTCACCATGTTGTAGCTATGAAAAAAGTAGCTGAATAACATATTTTGACAAAATGCTCTAAATGTAATACTTTTCAAGTTATAAGTGATTTAGTGCATGATTTCATGAATTTTAATGCATTAAAAATTATTTGAAAAATTAATAAAAAAAAAATTAAGACAGATCCAGGATTCCAGGTCTAATACTCACACAAGGTAATCCACTCGTGGCCTAGTACATATATGTATGATATGAGAAAAATCCCTGCAATAGTGAATGAGAAAATTGTGATAAAGTGTTGAAATTTTCACACTTTGGGTGGGGGTACCTGACTAGTAATGGCTCTGGTTAACAGACGAACAAACAGATCTGCATGCCTTGAACAATTTTTCATCCTCGATAGTGAAGGTATCTTTTAAAAAAAATAGCATCAGAGATGCCCGTACCCCACAGCCTGGGGAAATATTTTTCAACACCATGAGATATTGAAGTAGTGTAACAGTACAAAGTTCAAGATACTTTCAGAGTAGTGTCAGTTATATTAAGGTCCAAATAATGCTTAAGCAGAGAAAATAATATCTAAGGAAAAGAAATGTATGTAAAGGTGAAGTATTAAAACAAGATAATTCAATAATTATGGTTTGGATGTTTTGAATATTACCCATGCATACAGATGTGGCAATACATTCAATGAATGCTTATGTGTGGTGTTGGAGAAAAGCCTGTGGCTCACTTGATGAAATTCAATCTGTTACAACGGGAACTTGCAAAAGGAAATTCTTAATGAATTCTAATATGACTTTTAACAGTGCTTAATCTGCATCAACAGACAGACCCAAAGGTGCAACAAGATTTTAAAGGTCAATACAGCAAGGTCAAAGGTCAGTGTCACACCATGACGTGGCACACCTAAAACCCTCAAGCAATGTCCCTACCAAGTATAAACTTCCTACACCTTACAGTCTCTGAGATATAGCCCAGACAAAATTTTATAGGTCAAGTTCACTACGGCAAGGTCAAATCAAGGTCACACCATGACGTTGCACACCTACACCCCCTAACCAATGTCCTCACCAAGTATCAGCTTCCTACACCTTACAGTTTCTGAAATATAGCCCGGACTTTTAAGATTTTACTTTGTAACATTTTACAGGTCAAGGTCACTACAGCAAAGGTCAAATCAAGGTCACACTATGACGTTGCACATCTACACCCCCTAACCAATGTCCCTACCAAGTATCAACTTCCTACACCTTACAGTTGCCGAGATATAGCCCGGACAAGGTTTTATAGGTCAAGGTCACATCAAGGTCAGACCATGACGTTGCACACCTACACCCCCAACCAATGTCCCTACCAAGTATCAACTTCCTACACCTTGTGGTTTCCGAGATATAGCCCGGACAAGATTTTAAAGGTCAAGGTCACTACTAGGGACGTCATCGTGTACCGTGATATCATCATATCGCCGATGTTTCAAGTCCGCACACGATATCGAGCTTTGTTTTCATAGCCCGATTTCCGGGGTTTAGTGACTACATTAATGAAAAGTATATACGTGGGTGTACATGAGCCAGAACTCGTAACTGGAAATGGCTTTCAGCTTATTCTAAAATGAAGATTCTTGGATCTTACCCTTAATAAAGTAAAAATCTTTGTTATTTCGGAGAATTTACAGGGTTTATAATGTTTTGAATTAAAAATATGAAGTTGAAATGTAGATATAAACTTAGTGTTAAATACTGCGATATCGCCCACTGTTTTGTTCACAGTATCGAGACAGCAAACTTCCCAACGATGACGTCCCTAGTCACTACAGCAATGTCAAAGGTCAAATCAAGGTCAGATCATGACGTTGCACACCTACAACCCCTAACTAATGTCCCTGACAAGTATCAACTTCCTACACCTTATGGTTGCCGAGATATAGCCCGGACAAGATTTTCAAACTCAAGGTCACTACAGCAAGGTCAAAGGTCAAATCAAGGTCACACCATGACGTTGCACACCTACACCCCCTAACCAATGTCCCTACCAAGTATCAACTTCCCACACCTTACAGTTTCTGAGATATAGCCCGGACCAGATTTTAAAGGTCAAGGTCACTACAGCAAGGTCAAATCAAGGCCAGACCATGTTGCTGCACACCTACAACCCCTAACTAATGTCCCTGCCAAGTATCAACTTCCTACACCTTATGGTTGCCGAGATATAGCCTGGACAAGATTTTCAAACTCAAGGTCACTATGGCAAGGTCAAATCAAGGTCAGACCATGACGTTGCACACCTACACCCCCCAACCAATGTCCCTGCCAAGTATGAACTGACAAGTTAGCTGACATAAAAATCAAAAAAGAACTAGAGGATCGCTCACAAAAAAAAAAGATAATGTTTTTGCATAGCAAAAACAAAGCGTCCCGAAAAGGATATAAAGGTGAGTGCTAAAGTATTAAGAAAATGCTTCGTTTCTAGCCTTATACTGTTGTGGCAACCAAAGTCAGCGCAGTCTGCTCTATCTAGCACGGTTTTCAAGATATAAGCATTTTTGTGTTTTGCAAAAAATAAAAAAATTAAAAATGTCCGCTATATTTGGCGAGACAAAAATATTTTGAAAATTGGCATGGCTACTCTGCAGAGATACCCAGCAGGTCCAAAATTTTGTTGAGTTCACTCCATATAGCACGGTTTTCGAGATATAAGCATTTTTGTGTTTTGCAAAAACTTTGAAAATTCAAAATGGCCACCATTTTTGGGGAGACAAAAATTTTTGTCAAGACCACTGCCGTGGTGTGTATCTCCCGCCGAGCATTAAAGCAGAAGAAATAGCTTTTCCGAGATATTCACAATTTTTCATTTTCGTGTATGAAAGGTCTTCCAAAAGTAGGTGAATGAGTTATTTGAGAAAAATTGGCTATCTGCAATACTATTAAGAGATAATTCACATTTACTCATTTTGAGTAGGTGAATAATTATCTATGGATCTGAAACTTCACCAAGTGAAAGCTCTCCCAAAAGTAGGTGAATGAGTTATTTGAGAAAAATTGGCTATCTGCAATACTTTTAGAGATAATTCGCATTTACTCATTTTGAGTAGGTGAGTAATTAGCTATGGGTCTGAAACTTCACCATGTGAAAGCTCTCCCACAAGTAGATGAATGAGTATTTGATAAAAATTGGGTATCCGCAATACTTTTACAGATAATTAGCATTTACTCATTTTGAGTAGGTGAATAAATAGCTATGGGTCTGAAACTTCACAGAGTGAAAGCTCTCCCAAAAGTAGGTGAATGAGTTATTTGAGAAAAATTGGCTATCTGCAATACTTTTAGAGATAATTCACATTTACTCATTTTGAGTAGGTGAATAATTAGCTATGGGTCTGAAACTTCACCAAGTGAAAGCTCTTCCAAAAGTAGATGAATGAGTTATTTGAGAAAAATTGGCTATCTGCAATACTTTTAGAGATAATTCGCATTTACTCATTTTGAGTAGGTGAGTAATTAGCTATGGGTCTGAAACTTCACCAAGTGAAAGCTCTCCCAAAAGTAGGTGAATGATTAATTTGAGAAAAATTGGCTATCTGCAATACTTTTAGAGATAATTCGCATTTACTCATTTTGAGTAGGTGAGTAATTAGCTATGGGTCTGAAACTTCACCAAGTGAAAGCTCTCCCAAAAGTAGGTGAATGAGTTATTTGAGAAAAATTGGCTATCTGCAATACTTTTAGAGATAATTCACATTTACTCATTTTGAGTAGGTAATTAGCTATGGGTCTGAAACTTCACCAAGTGAAAGCTCTCCCAAAAGTAGGTGAATGATTAATTTGAGAAAAACTGGCTATCTGCAATACTTTTAGAGATAATTCACATTTACTCATTTTGAGTAGGTGAGTAATTAGCTATGGGTCTGAATAGTGTTGAAGACGGTAAACCGGAAACCTATTTGCCGACCGAAAGACACTGATCCGGTTACGTTTCGTTTTCTTGTAACCAAAACCGGTTTCGCCACATGTAGGCATTATTTGAACTTAAGTTTACCAAAATATTAAACTACCACAAATATTTCACAGTATTTTATAATATTCCATCAATATATCACCCATTTTGTCCTCGAAAGTCTTCAAAAAGCCCATAGTTGTTCTTATTTATATACGAGTTACGTCTCATGTACGCGTTTGAAAACTTATTTCTTTGCGTTTGATAAATCAAATATACCCGGTTTTTCGCCGAATTTCCGCTTTCGGAAACCGGTTTTGAAATTTGCATTCAACCACAACACTAGGTCTGAAACTTCACCAAGTGAAAGCTCTCCCAAAAGTAGGTGAATGAGTTATTTGAGAAAAATTGGCTATCTGCAATACTTTTAGAGATAATTCGCATTTACTCATTTTGAGTAGGTGAGTAATTAGCTATGGGTCTGAAACTTCACCAAGTGAAAGCTCTCCCAAAAGTAGGTGAATGAGTTATTTGAGAAAAATTGGCTATCTGCAATACTTTTAGAGATAATTCACATTTACTCATTTTCAGTAGGTGAGTAATTAGCTATGGGTCTGAAACTTCACCAAGTGAAAGCTCTCCCAAAAGTAGGTGAATGAGTTATTTGAGAAAAATTGGCTATCTGCAATACTTTTAGAGATAATTCGCATTTACTCATTTTGAGTAGGTGAGTAATTAGCTATGGGTCTGAAACTTCACAGAGTGAAAGCTCTCCCAAAAGTAGGTGAATGAGTTATTTGAGAAAAATTGGCTATCTGCAATACTTTTAGAGATAATTCGCATTTACTCATTTTGAGTAGGTGAGTAATTAGCTATGGGTCTGTAACTTCACCAAGTGAAAGCTCTCCCAAAAGTAGGTGAATGATTAATTTGACAAAAATTGGCTATCTGCAATACTTTTAGAGATAATTCGCATTTACTCATTTTGAGTAGGTGAGTAATTAGCTATGGGTCTGAAACTTCACCAAGTGAAAGCTCTCCCAAAAGTAGGTGAATGAGTTATTTGAGAAAAATTGGCTATCTGCAATACTTTTAGAGATAATTCGCATTTACTCATTTTGAGTAGGTGAGTAATTAGCTATGGGTCTGAAACTTCACCAAGTGAAAGCTCTCCCAAAAGTAGGTGAATGAGTTATTTGAGAAAAATTGGCTATCTGCAATACTTTTAGAGATAATTCGCATTTACTCATTTTGAGTAGGTGAGTAATTAGCTATGGGTCTGAAACTTCACAGAGTGAAAGCTCTCCCAAAAGTAGGTGAATGAGTTATTTGAGAAAAATTGGCTATCTGCAATACTTTTAGAGATAATTCGCATTTACTCATTTTGAGTAGGTGAGTAATTAGCTATGGGTCTGAAACTTCACCAAGTGAAAGCTCTCCCAAAAGTAGGTGAATGAGTTATTTGAGAAAAATTGGCTATCTGCAATACTTTTAGAGATAATTCGCATTTACTCATTTTGAGTAGGTGAGTAATTAGCTATGGGTCTGAAACTTCACCAAGTGAAAGCTCTGCCAAAAGTAGGTGAATGAGTTATTTGAGAAAAATTGGCTATCTGCAATACTTTTAGAGATAATTCGCATTTACTCATTTTGAGTAGGTGAGTAATTAGCTATGGGTCTGAAACTTCACCAAGTGAAAGCTCTCCCAAAAGTAGGTGAATGATTAATTTGACAAAAATTGGCTATCTGCAATACTTTTAGAGATAATTCGCATTTACTCATTTTGAGTAGGTGAGTAATTAGCTATGGGTCTGAAACTTCACCATGTGAAAGCTCTCCCAAAAGTAGGTGAATGAGTTATTTGAGAAAAATTGGCTATCTGCAATACTTTTAGAGATAATTCGCATTTACTCATTTTGAGTAGGTGAGTAATTGGCTATGGGTCTGAAACTTCACCATGTGAAAGCTCTTCCAAAAGTAGGTGAATGAGTTATTTGAGAAAAATTGGCCATCTGCAATACTTTTAGAGGTAATTCGCATTTACTCTTTTTGAGTAGGTGAGCAATTAGCTATGGGTCTGAAACTTCACCAAGTGAAAGCTCTTTGGGATAGCTGCTCTGCAGAGATACCCTGAAGATAAAAAATTTCGTCGAAATCGCTCTATGTAGCATGGTTTTCGAAATATTAGCATTTTTGTGTTTTGCAATTTTTGCGCAAAAATTCGAAAATTCAAAATGGCCGCCATTTTTGGCAAGAGAAAATTTTTTTGAAAATTGGCATGGCTACTCTGCAGAGATACCCAGTGGGTCAAAAATTTCGTCGAAATCGCTCTATCTAGCACGGTTTTTCGAGATATAAGCATTTTTGTGTTTTGCAATTTTGCGAAAAATTCGAAAATTCAAAATGGCCGCCATTTTTTGCGAGAAATTTTTTGTTTGAAAATTGGCATGGCTACTCTGCAGAGATACCCTGCGGGTCAAAAATTTCGTCGAAATCGCTCTATCTAGCAGGGTTTTTGAGATATAAGCATTTTTATCTTTTGCAATTTTTGCGAAAAATTCAAAAATTCAAAATGGCCGCCATTTTTGGGGAGATAAAATTTTTTTGAAAATTGGCATGGCTACTCTGCAGATATACCCTGTGGGTCAAAAATTTCGTCGAAATCGCTCTATCTAGCAGGGTTTTCGAGATATAAGCATTTTTATGTTTTGCAATTTTTGCGAAAAATTCAGAAATTCAAAATGGCCGCCATTTTTGGCGAGAGAAATTTTTTTTCAAAATTGGGATAACTACTCTGCAGAGATACCCTGTGGGTCAAAAATTTTGTCGAAATCGCTCTATCTAGCACGGTTTTCGAGATATAAGCATTTTTGTGTTTTGCAATTTTTGCGAAAATTTCGAAAATTCAAAATGGCCGCCATTTTTGGCGAGACAAAATTTTTTTGAAAATTGGGAAAAGTACTCCGCAGAAATATCCTGCGGGTCAAAAATTTTGTCGAAATTGCTCTATCTAGCACGGTTTTTGAGATATAAGCATTTTTGTGTTTTGCAATTTTTGCGAAAATTTCGAAAATTCAAAATGGCCGCCATTTTGGGCGAGACAAAATTTTTTTGAAAATTGGGAAAACTACTCCGCAGAGATACCCTGCGGGTCAAAAATTTCGTCGAAATCGCTCTATCTAGCACGGTTTTCGAGATATAAGCATTTTTGTGTTTTCCTTATTTGGAAAATTCGTAATGATTAATTAATTATTAATTACTCGGCCATTTCTTGACCAATCAATGCCAAAATCTAATGATTTCCAGATTTTAATAGAATGAATGTATTTGCCAAGTTTCAGGTGAATTGATAAAATTCCTTTCAAGTTATCATCCGGACAAGCTTCCCCATCGAAAAAAGACATTTTTGGTCATGTGACCTCTCTGATTGGTTGAAATGTCACTGCAGCATATTCAAAAAAATTCCCCAAGGCTACTGCCTAAACCTGCCAAATTTGAAAAGAATCCGCCTAACAGTTACAGGGTTATAAGGAAAACAAAATGCGGAGCCGGCTGAGCCGCAGGAGCCGGCGGAGCCGGAAGCTCTCCCATACACAAACAAGCGTCCCTTGCGGGACGCTTAAAAAGGTTGCAGACCACTTATTTATATTAGTATATTTAGCTTAGGTTTCAGGCCTATGCTTCATTTAACAGCTATTAGTGACTCATTCATAAAAATATCCCATCAAGAGAAGACAAGACTGCTATGAATATTAAGTGTCAAAGTACAAAATGGGTATTCAAAATCAGAACAACCAATCGGTGCCTGTGGACAGGCTTTGTGTCAGCTGACTGTTTTGAGTTTCATAGTAGAAGTGAAAGAAGAAAAGGACACAAAAGTTGTGCACTCCCAGCACTATCAAATAAAAAAAAAGGAACTAGACCTATGCATCGGAAAACCGATGCAAATCTGTATCCGGAAAGACAACTCACCAAAGCCAGTGAACCATCGTTTGACCTTGAAGGAGGGGCCAAAGGTCAAACTGACATCAGAAGATTCCCAGACCACAATATCCTGCAAGTTGGTTTCACATTGCAAACCTCTAGGATCAACTTGAGGATCGCTTGCAAACAAAAAAAAGATAATGTTTTTGCACAGCAAACAAAGCGTCCCAAAAAGGATATAAAGGCGAGTGCTAAAGTATTAAGAAAATGCTCTGCTTTTAGCCTTATACTGTTATGGCAACCAAAGTCTGCGTAGTCTGCTCTATCTAGCACGGTTTTCGAGATATAAGCATTTTTGTGTTTTGCATTTTTTGCGAAAAATTCGAAAATTCAAAATGGCCGAGATTTTGGGCGAAATAAAATTTTTTTGAAAATTGTGGTGGCTACTCTACAGAGTTACCCTGTGGGTCAAAAATTTTGTCGAAATCGCTCTATCTAGCACGGTTTTCGAGATATAAGCATTTTTGTGTTTTGCAATTTTTGCGAAAAATTCAAAAATTCAAAATGGCTGCCATTTTGGCCAAGACAAATGTTTTTTCAAAACTGGGATGGCTACTCTACAGGGATACCCTGTGGGTCAAAAATTTTGTCGAAATCGCTCTATCTAGCACGGTTTTCGAGATATAAGCATTTTTGTGTTTTGCAATTTTTGGAAAAAATTCGAAAATTCAAAATTGCTGCCATTTTGGGCGAGGCAAATTTTTTTGTTGAAAATTGGGATGGCCACTCTGCAGTGACACCCTGATGTTCAAAAATTTTGTCAAAATCGCTCTATCTAGCACGGTTTTCGAGATATAAGCATTTTTATGTTTTGCAATTTTTGTGAAAAATTCAAAAATTCAAAATGGCCGCCATTTCGGGCGAGACAAATTTTTTTTTGAAAACTGGGATGGCTACTATGCAGGGAGATCCAAAGGTCAAAAATTTCGTCGAAATCGCTCTATCTAGCACCGTTTCCGAGATATAAGCATTTTTGTGTTTTGCAAAAATTCGAAAATTCAAAATGGCCGCCATTTTGGGCGAAACAAAATTTTTTTTGAAAATTGGGATCGCCACTCTGCAGACGGACGCTTAATAATAAACGAGTTATAAACCCTTTTAAGTTTGGCTGTACTCGTTTGGCCTTGAAGGAGGGGCCCAAGGTCAAATCCGACCACACCAGAAGATTCCCAGCCCATGATTTCCTATACGGTGGTTTGCCATCCCAAACCTCCAGGACCAATATTAAGCCAGTTACAAGCACTTTTAAGTTTGTCTATCCTCATTTGACCTTGAAGAAGGGGTTCAAGGTCAAATCCGACCATACCAGAAGATTCCCAGTTCATGATTTGCTATAGGTTGGTTTACCATCCCAAATCTCTTGGACCAATAAAAAGTGAGTTATAAGCACTTTATCTTTGGCTATCCTCGTTTGACCTTGAAGAAGGGGCCCAAGGTCAAATCCAACCACACCAGAAGATTCCCAGGCCATGATTTCCTATAGATTGGTTTGCCATCCCAAACCTCTAGGACCAATAATAAGCGAGTTATAAGCACTTTTAAGTTTGGCTTTCCTCGTATGACCTTGAAGGAGGGGTCCAAGGTCAAATCTGACCACATCAGCACATGATTTCCTATAGGTTGGTTTCACATTGCAAACCTCTAGGACCAATAATAAGGGAGATATAACCACTTTTAAAGTCCACTATGTGGGTTACTTTGGAACTCTGTGGATGACCCTGAATTAAGAGCTTCAAGGTCAAATGTCTGCAAGGTTGTAGAGGATATATATATCTGTTATACATACCACCTATTAAGGCATTCAACCTTCTACCTATGAGAAACTAGTGCTTCCGCGAGTTGTCAAAGTACCGACTCGAGTTTCATCAATCACCGACGAGTCAACTCGAGTTGAACTCGAGTCAATAACAATATTTGAAAACACCCAAACCTTAAATATATGTGCACTAATACGATTGCTTTAATAATGAAATCTATTTTTAACCATATTCCAACAAAATTTGTCATATTTTATCTGCAAAATAAGGATCAACATTCTGGCCATGTTGAGAAATAAAACGGACGTTTTGATTGGTTGTTTTTCCAGGTAAGATATATGGAGAGATATCATTGGCTTTACGTCGTAATTGATAAATATGAAGGAAAATATTAAGTAAACAAGTCAAATTGTGCTTTTATTTTATTTTTGTACACTGGCAAGTGGTTTATTTATATACTTTTGCAGTATTTTAAAGGAACTCGAGTTTGCAATAAGACAAACTCACGTTCACGAGTTGAACAAAAATGATATGAAACTCGAGTTGACGAGTTATCACGAGAGCACTATGAGAAACGGCCAGTAAAAAAATGTAGATAAATTTCAAAGAAATGCCCGCGGCGCCCATCTTGTTTTTCAGAATGAGGCTAATTTCCTTCCCAGATAAGCTTACCCCCCAATGAAGATATCCTGCAAATTTGGTGAACCTAGCTGATGTAGTTTTCCTCTTAGAGCGTTAACGCCAAAAATCTCTACGCGCAGCGAGGGCGTAGCGAACGCTAAACCAAAGTATCCATCGGATGCCTCCGGTGGATACAAATATGGCCATTCCTGTAAAAGTAAATACAGTGGATTTGGTCTAAGTCGAAGTTGCAAAATGTCAGCCATTTACTTCTACTTATGGCAACTTCTACTTATACCCACTTTGAGAAATATATGAAGTACTAGAGACACTATGTAATTTAAGTCTCTTGCAATAATTAACACTTGTGTGATCACTCTACTGTGAAATTTATTTGCTTGGTGTTCAGAATAAACACAAAAGTGAGGAATCAGGCAAAGAGTGTCACAAGACTCACAATGGTACTATTTTGTCACCTCTTTCTTGGATATTTACCTTTCTGTATACACAAAATTTATAGGTTCTACTTATACCTTGTTATTCCCATTGAAAAGTAACACTTTGTGCATCAAATTCGGTTCTAGTTATGGCAACTTTCTGTAAGTCGAACTTCTAGTTATCCTTATATTTATATGTAATTATGGTCACAGCATTAAATTATTTTTATAACCTTTTAATGTCTTCACATAAAATAAAGAGTACCATTTTAAAAATTATAGAATAGATTTAATAGAAGGGACACGTGCCATTAATGGTTTTACAATATAAAATGTAACCCATTCATCGGTATTTCATATATGCTCAAGCACACAAGCATGAAAATTGGGACTGACTTTCTCATCTTGTTTGCAAATTACTCATTCACACCAACAGAAAACCCACGAATCACGTGACCTCATTAAATCTGTTTAAAATTTTTAATATCTTCTCATTTCAATCTATTTTAAAGCGATTATGTTGAGCAGAACTACCCTGCTTTGGTTAAGACACTTTATAATCTCAATCTCACTTGTCAACTCAAATAACTGAAGGAAATTTTAAAATATTGGGAACCAGAAATTTGAAGCATTATAAGCTTCTACCTGATATTTTGTGCACACGGACACTTTTATTGTTATGTCATTAAGAGGAATGTCCATGCTTGTTGTGGTGTGCTAAAATGTTGAGTCCCTGAATCAGTACGGTTTTGCATTGGTGACCTCCCGATGTACATGTAATTTTGGTACCGATCCATCCCTAATGGAGAGAAATCATTGGCTTGGGAGTCATATTAGGTAAACTAGAAGAAAAATATTTTATTACCAAGTCAAATTGTGCTTTTATTGCATCTGTATGTACAGAAGAATGATTTTTGTTTTTTAGTTTCACAATCAATATATTTATGTTTTAAAAGAATTTGATTTTGCAATAAGACAGACTAATATTGATGAGTAAAACAAAAATGTTATGAAACTTGAGTTGGAGAGTTGCTGCCGGAAACACTATGTTCAAAATTCTATACTGAACAGCTTTCATCACTGGGGTCACAAAGTAAGGGTTACACATCCTGAATACCAGTGGTACCATCAGCTCTGTTCAAAATGGGACTAGTTCTCCAAATTTTTGGCCACCTGGAAAAAAACTACAAACTTTGCCATTTCAGATAGAGCCAGAATTTAACCCTATCACTGAATACAGATTTTGAAAGGTAAATTTTAAAACAAACTTGGCAACATTTTAATGCTTATGAAATTCCAGTATTTGCAAAGTAACTGTGGTTTGTATTATGGTTGTTTCAAGTTATTTCGACACATATATAAATTTAGTGCAAATCATCAAGAGCAAGGTTATTACAGTACATTTCTTGACTTCAAACATTTGATAATCACACCACAAAATGAGCCGTCAGTGTGCAACTTTATCAGAAAAAAATAGCATCAGAGACGTCCGTACCCCACAGGCTACAGTCTGAGGAAATAAATTTCAACACCACGAAATATAGGAGTAGTGAAACAGTACAAAGATCTGGATACTTTCAGAGCAGCGTGAGCTATATAAAGCTCAAAACAATCTTTAAGTAGAGAAAATAACATCTAAAAGAAAGAAAAGGTATGTAAAGATAAAGTATTAAATCAAGACATTTCAATAGCAAGATGACAGCATTAATCAGTAAACTAAAAAATACAAAGCTGTAAATTTTATTAATTGGAGTATAGCTGTCAATGGAAATAGCACAATTATACAAAAAGTACATATACTAATCAGTTGCAGCAATCTATATATCTTTGTCATAAAAGAAACATGTCTCAAATCTTGCAAGTGAACACAAACTCATGGTCACGACTAGGTCATAGGTCAAATCAAGACTACACCATGACGATGCACACCTACAACCCCCAACCAATGTCCCTACCAAATATCAACTTCCTACATCTTACGGTTTCTGAGATATAGTCCGGACAAGATTTTATAGGTCAAGGTCACTATCACAAGGTAAAAGGTCAAATTAGGACTACACCATGACGTTTCACACCTACAACCCCCAACCAATGTCCCTACCAAATATCAACTTCCTACACCTTACAGTTTCCAAGATATAGCCCAGACAAGATTTTATAAGTCAAGGTCACTACAGCAAGGTCAAACGTCAAATCAAGGTCACACCATGACGTTGCACACCTACACCCCCTAACCAATGTCCCTACCAAGAATCAACTTCCTACACCTTACAGTTTCCAAGATATAGCCAAGATTTTATAGGTCAAGGTCACTACAGCAAGGTCAAATCAAGGTCATACCATGATGCTGCACACCTACACTCCCTAACCAATGTCCCTACCAAGTATCAACTTCCTACACCTTATGGTTGCTGAGATATAGCCCGGACAAGATTTTATAGGTCAAAGTCCCTACAGCAAGGTCAAATCAAGGTCACACCATGATGTTGCACGCCTACAACTTCTAACTAATGTCCCTGCAGAGTATCAACTTCCTACACCTTACAGTTGCCGAGATATAGCCCAGACAAGATTTTCAAACTCAAGGTCACTGCGGCAAGGTCAAAGGTTAAATCAAGGTCAGACCATGATGTTGCACACCTACACCCCCCTAACCAATGTCCCTACCAAGTATTAACTTCCTACGGTTTCTGAGATACAGCCCGGACAAACTTTTCCCAAGCCCGCCGGACACCATGGGTGAAAACAATACCCCGACAGCCCTTAAGGGCTGTGGGGTAAAAAGGAACCTTTTGGTGAAAAGAAATTACTGCTGTTTTAAATCTATATATTTTAAGAAGTTATCTAAACATTGTTTAAATGTTACAAAAGAAACATTAAAGCCTAAAGAGATGCCTTTTATGCATTTTATACTTGGTTTCTTTTAAAACTGAAAACTTCTAAAGCGGGTTTTGGACTGTAATTGTACTAAAAATAACTTATTTTTGTACCAGACAAAGTTTATACATTCATAATAATATTTTTTACTTTTTTAGTATTGTGGGCAAACGTTCTACCCGGTAAAATTTGCTTTGGGCAAAGGTCCCTTTTGGCATAGGTCTGTGTGGGCAGAGGTCCTCAAGGGCAAACGTCCCAGATTCGTTGGCTTCACATGCCAAACCTCTAAGACCAATAATAAGGGAGATATAGGCACTTTTAAAGTACGCCATGTGGGGATCTTGAATAAAGAATTTCAAGGTCAAATATCTGCATGCTTGTAGAGGACATATATCTGTTATACATATCACCTATAAACAGATTCAATCTTTTAGTTAAGAGAACCAGTCAGTAGCAAAAGGGAAATAATTTCAAAGAAATGCCCAGGGCGGCCATCTTGTTTTTCAGAATGAGGATAATTTCAGCCGCAGAGAAGCTTACCTCCAAATGAACATATCCTGCAAATTTGGTGAAGCCAGATGTTCTAGTTTTCTGCTGAGTGTTATTGCAAAAACCTCTCATGTGCAGCGGTGGCATAGCGAATGCTAAACCAAAGCATCTATCAGATACAATTGAAGGAATATTAATGCAAATTTAACCCTAAAACTAACCTGGAGACAGCTTTGTGCACTTGATATGTTGACATGGTTTTATTATTTTGTTTGCACACAACATAATAGTCACAATGTTTATACACATTATTTTAAGCTGACTTATACAGTGCTTAGAGACATACTAAGTGATAAGTGCTATATAAAAATCATGAGTTATGTTATAAGCCTTTTTATGCTGTTACATTTTGTGTAATATAATTTTATAATACTCTCAGTATAATAATTTGTGTATCTTATTATTATCCTATTATCCTATTGCACACAATTGTTATTTTTGAATTTCCACAAGTCATAGTACTTGGGTCAAATCACTTTAATGAGGTGCTAATGTACACTTCTAAGCAAATCCCTCACACTAATTACAGTTTACTTTATCACTATTTAGTAGTATTTATGCCAATGATTCACATCACACTGATCTTTTTGTGAGAGCAATCAGCTATTCTAATTACTCCTTTGAATTCACAGATTAAGTCTACGTACACATGTATGCAGCTTACGACATCCGACGGCCGATTTGCGATAGCGACTTTTTCCCTCCTCATTTATGTTTGGTTGTTTACATGTATCCGACTCCAATTTGCGACATCCAACGGTGATTTTTTCGCTCTGGGACCCAAAAAATCGGATGACAAGTGAATTCAGATGTATGTCCACAGAATATTGGGAAGGTTGAAAAAAATTTGCCATCGCAAATCGGACGTCGTGAACTGCATACATGTGTACGTACACCAAGACTTGTTTATGAAGTGCCTCATTTTACACACCATATGTTATTCATTTGATTTGACAGAGTGGGATCAGTTGAAGCTGGCTCCTTGTGTACATCAAAAGTCTAGTTATTCTTTCACGTCATAAATTGGGATTAGTTGAAGCTGGGCTTCAGTGTACATCAAAAGCCTCGGGAGAAGTTGAAACAGGGTCTCAGTGTACATCAAAGGTCCTGTTATTCCTTCATAATTTGGGATTAGTTGAAGCTGGGCCTCAGTATGCATAAAACTAGGTTGCATCCATTTAACATCCTGGCAGGTCTCTGTTGAAAAATCTGAATTACCAATTCGTAGTGGTCGGACCGGTTCTAAAAATAAAAACCGGTTTTCAGGGCTTTGAAACCGAACGAAAATCCAGGATTTCAAAAGTTTACAGAGATATGATAAAAAGTTCTACGCGAGCGAACATGATCAATATTCTCAATAGGAAATATGCATTCGCGAGATATTTTGAAGTTTGTAAAATTTGCCATTAATATAAAGCGAAAATGTAACTTATTTCTTCAAATATATATCTTCTTTATTGTTTTGACGAAATATTAACCAGTAGATAGCCCAATATAATGACGTTTTCAATAACTGGTAAATATTCTTTGGGGATTTCGTAATTTCTACCTAAACGAAACAAAATGCGCTATACCGGTTTACCGTTCACACCACTACCAATTCGAATACCCAACACTTTACTATTAACTATTAACAAATCACACACTTTCAACTAAGAATTATTTGCATATACAATTGTGGACATCATGTAAATGTTACATAGTTACACAATAAATTGCCAAGGCTTATGATCAATTTCATTATTATCTATACGAACTTCGTAATCTATGATGTGGTACACCCCTTTTCTATGAAAAATTATACAGTAAATCTTTAAGAAAATTAAGGGTGGGCGTGAATAGGTACATGGACGTGAACTGCATGGCCAATCTACGGTAGATTAACAAATATCATATTCAGACAGTGTATAACCTGTTGGTGCTTTAACTCAAGTGATGCCATAGTGTAAAGGAATATGTTTTGTGTGACCGTTAAAAGTTGCACCGGCAACACGTGGAAAAGGGAGACTCAACAAAACAGTTTTGCATAAATAAAAAAGAATTATGGAGTGATAATACGTCAATATCACGATTGGTATTAAGTTCATCCACAGATACAAAATATTTGACATACCAAAAAAAGCAAAAACAACTGTTGAATATTTTTTGGGAAATTCTATTTTGAGCAGAAGTTATAAACTCAAAATGGCGACCACGATAATTTTTCAATCGCCAGGTGGACACTTTGGTCTATTTTGTTGGAAACAAACTTGAGCGAAATCAAACCCGAACATTATTTTCCGCAGAAAACCCATGAAGTTTGACCACTTGGCGGCCACAGTAATAATTCCTGATGGCGTCATGATAATTCCCGATATTTCCTATTTTGGCCGTTTTATAATACAGTTGTTAATGCTCGACGATAGGAGAGGGTTATTGTGATCAGTTTGTTTCTGTCTGTCCATCTGTCTGTCTGTCTGTGCACCGTTTTGCCCTTATAACTCAAAAACTATAACACCAATCAAGCTCAAATTTGGTGGGCAGATATTTCATGGGGTACAGACGGATTCTTGAAAATTTGGTGTAATTTGTGTGAAAATTAAAGCCAGGAGAGAGTTTTTCTTATTTGTAATTGGGCTTTTACAGTGAAATCTGCTTCCCTTCTGTGCACCGTTTTTCCCTTATAACTCAACAACTACAACATCAATCAATCTCAAATTTGGTGGGAAGGTATTTCAGGGAGCACAGACAGATTCTGCCAAATTTGGTGTAATTTGCTTGAAAATTAAAGCTAGGAGAGAGTTTTTCTTATTTTTAATAGGGAATTCACAGTGAAAGTGCTTCTCTTCATCACATACGTCAAAAATCAATATTTTACTTTCTGATGATGTCATCACTCAGTAATGTCACAATGCAACTGTCATTGTGAGGTCACAAACCTAGCTTGTGATACTTGCTGACTTTAAGTAAAAATATTTCTTCTCATTTTATGGCTTGAAATTGACATAAACATAATAAAGAGGGAGGTGATATATTCATTATTTTTATTAATTATTATTTCTGTTTTATTTTCTCTTTTTTCTTTCAATACCTTGACAGTCCATCACAAAAAATTACCATGCATGATTTTCACCAAGAAGTGATCTTTAAGCAATATTTTTACCTCCACCAGCAGTTTATATTTTTGTGTGCTAATTGTTTGTCTCTTTGTTTTTTTGTTGTTTTTTTTTGTGTGTGTGTGTTTACATTACTCTAGAACTAATGAACAGGTCTTTATTTAAAAATTTGTGGGTAGGACCTGACTGAAGGAAGAAGTTACTAAAAGAAAGATCTGAATCTTCTTTTGGATACAAAAAAATCATGATTTTTCAGAGGTCCCATTTCAATGTATTTTTAATGACTATAGCTTTCTACTTGATATTTCTATGAAGATTAATTTACATGTTTGGTTTTATTTTATTGTCTTCCGTACAATACTTTATATCACTTAAGAGACTGGTCACTAAGAGTCGAGCGTTTTGCTCTCTCTGAGTGCATCTTGTTTTTGATGGTTTAATCAAGTTTATCTATTCCATAATCATGAAAATGTATCTTTTGACAAAGAAGACAAACACTTAGGCCATATTGTCATGAACAATCCCGGGAGGCACGCAACTTTGAAATCAGGTTGAAAATGGGTGAAATCTGGTTGAAATATATGTAGATTTTGCAACCGTTTTTAGTTGGATCTAACAGGTGAAATCATGTTGAAACCAATGGGTGAAATCAGGTTGAAACAAACTGATTAAATCTGGTTGAAATATGTGTATGTTTTGCAAACCGTTTTAAGTTCGATTCAACAGTTGAAATCATGTTGAAATCAATGGGTGAAATCTGGTTGAAATACAGATTATTATTTTTGTGGAATCATGGCATTTATATTTTTTATTTCTCAGTTCAAATCACTGGTTTTCATGTGGCTAGCTGAATTCTCATAATAATATGTGAAATGGTAATTTTCCATTTATTTCCTACATATATATGATAACTTGTTCATTGAGGATAGTTGTTTCATTAGATCTGTTCATAATAATGCATGGGCATACAATCAACTTCATCACTCAATATATGGTTATACATTATGATCTTTTGTATTTTCCGCCTAGATAACCATTATTTTATGTCATATAATAGGATAATCCAATTTCAGTGATCTGATGAATTATTGGCAATATACTTAAACAAATCAAATATTTCTGAAGTGACATTCTCTGTGTCTAATTATTTTATCCAGTCAAACTTGTGAAATATTATATTAAAAATAGGCATTGCAATTGGAAAGAAACTCTAAACTAAAATCACAATGCCTTTTTGTTACCTGTCTTTCAAAATAATTATCTTTTGAATGTAGTTATAAAAAACACACAACCAACCTAAATGTGTACAACTTCACCACATTGCTGCCCCAGCTTAATTAGTTTTCAACTTTGAGCAGAAAAGAGTGGACCTAGCTGGACAAGCCGGCACCATGCTATTGAAGAAAAGTAAACACTTCCTATTATGTGGTCCAGTCAGTAATTAGTTTTAGTCACAGGCCTAGGAGTGAGTACAGCAAGGAGTACTGATAAGATAAATATCTGATCCCCATGACACCACAGAGCTATTGTGTTCTCAGACTCAGAGTGATAAAATGCTATAACTGAAGAGTTTAGGTTCATGCTGCTTTTGATAAGTGTTTTTCTTATTTTATCTAAATATATTTGTCTTGTACATAAGAGTGACTGTAGGACATAAACTTTATAAATATGTAGGTATTCATTACATACTAATGATTTTGAGGATTCACCAATTGTGCTACTTTTTTACTGAAGATGAAATATATATATTAGAAAGGGAGGTTTTCACAAGGCAAGTTTTCAGTGTAGAATTTTAATTAAAAAATGATGTCCAGTTTGATTGTTATCCTTTGAGATGAGAGCTACTATTAAAACACAAAATATATGTGAAATTTTCCAATAATTTTATAGCCAAATATATCGTAGAAGTAGTAATCTAAGTGCCACACCAGTTACACGATCACTATTGGGTATTTGTAAATCAACTGTAAAAGCTTTTTATTGTCAACTACCAAACACACAACTCAAGCATATGATCTCATTAGCCCTAACCCAACCCCTAACCCCAAAAATATTTTGAAAGCAAATAATCTCAACCAGCTATGTAACCTCAACCCCTAACCCCAAAAATATTTTGAAAGCAAATAATCTCGACCTAATTAGATACATAACCCAAACCAAAGGTTTATACCCAACACCTATTTATCTGGGTTTAATTATGACCTAACCCCAAGAATGTAATCCCAACCCTAACCCCAATATCTATATCTAACCCCTAACTACCCACATATGATTTAACCCCAGGAATCTCTATTTATGTAACCCCAACCCTAATATCTATGTCATAAATATCTCTCTAATTAAGACCTAACCCCAGGAATGTAAACCCCCAACCCACATATTTTGGTCAACTCACCAAATAATCACACACTATGACCTAACCAGAGTTATTTAAACCCTCCCTAACACCAATATTTCCATGAAGTGAGCCAATAATCTGTTAACACCTCTAATAACACTCATACCCTCAACTCTGTGTAACCCCAATATAATCAACCCTACAAATACTTTTCCATCACCTATCCTCAAGTATGTAAACCCTTGATGTTATTGTAGACCTATCCTCAGGTATGTAAACCTTTAATATTAAATTAACCTCAAGATGCAATAAACTTAATAATAATATCATATAATCAAATGCTTCTCTCGTGTAGGAATAATTACCAAGTGAGTGTATATTTGGGGGCTCCTCTTTAAACTACTACTCCAACAATTTACATGTAAGATAAACACAAGGGTAATAGGGTACAAAGCATACTTGAGGACTCTCGAAACATCTCTGCGTAAATGATGAAGTGGAATTTCTCACTCGCTATTTATATGAAATCGCGATGGGATCTAAAACCCGAATTGACCTTCCTTGACCTAATTAACCACCTGACCAATCACAGAATTTACAACCTACACATTTGGATCCCATCACGTGACCTAATCAGCTGTTTTCCTTGCGTTATCAAGAGGGCTAACCCTGTTTTTATTATATAAACAACACCAATAAATATCCACACTCAGACTTTAAATGCGCTTCATATGATAACATAAATGATAAATATGTTTATCAATTTGAAAGGTTTGAGGGAGATAAATAGGCTCGTTCCACATGTACATAACCAGAATCCATGCCCAATCTTGGATGTAATATTATTTTCTGTCGATATAAACTCTCTTAGGAGATTTTGGGTGTGTTTCATGTATGCTGGATGTTGTTGTTACCACTATCCAAGATACTCTCTTGATATTATGAAAATTTTTTTTCATCATCTTATACAATCTATTAAGAAACGTCGCCATGGATCCAACCACACCACCAAGGTGTTATAGATGTTGTTATTGTGGATGGGATATGATTACTAATTCAAATCTGCAACATCATCAAAGAGTATGCCTCCTATCTGACAGAAGATCTCAGGAAATATGTAAAATATGTGCAAAGAAGTTCAACACCTCAGAGGAACTCAGGTTTCATCTGAGGAAATGTGGCAAGTATCAATGTTTTAACTGTGATATACCTTTTTTGACCACTGTTGCTTTGAATTCTCATATTCATATAAATCATCGTAATGAAAACCTCAACAATGCCAGGACATATGCATGCTCTCTATGTAAGAGAATTTGTACAAGTAGACGAGAGCTCTACCACCATAGAATTAACCAACATGGAGGCAATGATGATGATGATGATGATGACACTGATAATGAGGATAATCCAGACTATATACAGAATGAAGAAAACGAAAACATTCGAGAGGTTTATGTAACCAACAGGAATCATATTAAGGATTATCATCATGAGGGTGATCTGAGGCATGTATATAACTTTTCAACTAACAATCTGAATGATGGTTATGCAGAAATCAGGAGACACTTAAATGACATTTATGATGACCTAAATGTGACATATAGAATTAATTTTGCCTTTGGTATGATATTATTCAATAATCAAACAGGGGAATATAGGTATTATATACCATATTTCAACAGTCGAATTCTAACATATCCTTTTACAGTATCTAATAGAAATAGTTTACGTCTATTGATGAACAAAATCCTAAGAATAGATATTATTGAACAAGCCAGAGCAGTTAGACCTTCCACTGCATAGACTCTAGCTTTCATAACCAATGTCCAGTATAATGTATTTTTAACAGATTTTCCACTTGGAGCCAACATCAAACTACCATCCTATGTCTCCACTAACAGATATTTAAAAAATGTAGTGATGAATCGCAGAAAAAATCAACCATATCAGGATAATTTATGTTTTTTTAGATGTATCAAGTTACATTTTGGGAATAATAACCGAAAGGTTAAAGACTATTTACGAATGTGGCTGAAATATACAAACAACAGTGATATGGATGAGAGCCAATTTCCAGGAATCAATTTTCAGGATATCATAGAGATTGAGAAATGTTATAATATTAAGATTTTGATATACAATCTTAACTCAAATGGAACTGTGAGCTGTGTATACGAAACTATGTCACAAAATTCCTCTAAAATGTATCTTAATGTCTACCATAATCATTATAGTTATATTACGAATTTTTCAAAGTATGCAAAAAAAATTTCAATGCGAAAAATGCTCTAAAATTTTTAAAAAGATATGGCATCTGAAGAGACACACATCACAATGTTATGAAAGAACCAAATATCTATTTCCAGGGGGTTTTCATAAAACACAGCCAACTATTTTTGATAAATTAGAATCAGTGGGAATTAATGTTCCACAATCAGAAAAATATTTTCCAAATTTTATTGTATGGGATATGGAGGCTATGTTACAAAAAATCCAATCTACCTCTGATTCACAGGATAAGAAGCTGCAATGGTTGACCAAACATGTACCTATCAGCATTAGTATCGCCTCCAATGTCTCTGGCTATGAAGAACCTAAATGTATAGTAGATTTAAACGAGGAAAAACTGATTAATAAGATGATGACCACACTTCAAGATATCAGTAATGCTTGCTATCATACTTTAACAGAAAAGTATGCATCTTTGATCCAACAATTGGATGAACTAATAGAAAGCTATGAAAGTACACAAAATCAAGATTCAGAAACTGAATCAAACGAATCCTCAAATCATATCCTAAACCAGAAACATTCCTCAAACCCAATTATAAATTTGAAGAAAGAATTTGACAGATACCTTAGGCAGATACCAGTTTTAGGTTTTAATTCTGGGAAGTATGATTTAAATCTTATAAAGAGGCATATAATGGCATATATTTCGTACACGTATAAACAGAATGAAATATTTACAATAAAAAGGAATAACACCTACATCTCTATTGCAGTACCTGAAATGAAATTTTTAGATATTACAAATTATCTAGCTGCAGGTTGTTCATATAGCAAATTTCTTAAAGCATACGGATGTGAAATATCTAAAGGAATTTTTCCCTATGAATGGTTAGATTCACCCTCAAAATTAGATGACCCATACTTACCTCCACCAGAAGCATTTTACTCGAAATTAAGTGGAACCAATCCAATACAAACTGACGAAGATTACGATTACCTTAAAGATATTTGGAGTCGTAATAATATGAAGACCTTTAAAGATTATCTGATGTATTATAATAATTTAGACACAGGTCCCTTTGTCATTGCCCTTACCAATTTTATAGATATTTATAAGCAAGAGGGTATAGACATTTTTAAAGATTATGTGACACTACCTGGAGTAGCTAGAAAAATGCTCTATGAATCATCAGGTAGCAAATTTTCATTAATAAATAAAGAAAATGCTGATCTATATTATACCATGAAAAAAAATATTGTAGGAGGCCCCAGCATAATATTTTCTAGGTATCATGAGAAGGATGTTACAAATATAAAAAATATAGACAATAATCTATGCAAAGCTGTGGTAGGGTACGATTGTAATGGACTTTATTCATATGCCATTAAACAGAAGATGCCAACAGGTGTATATATTCGAAGATTTGAACACAGCGATTTCAGACCAGAGCTTAGTGAAAAGTATATAGATTCTTACGTTTGGATGGATTTTCTTATGAAAGATAAGAAAATCAAAATTTTACATAAACTGAATAATTCCAAAGAGATAAGAATTGGTAATTATCTAGTGGATGGATTTTGTATTAGAACCAAAACAGTTTATGAGTACAACGGATGTTATTATCACCATTGTCCTCATAATTGTAATATTGCATCTAGAATAAAGAGTAAGACATGGCTTTCTAAATTACAAAAAACCAAAACAAAGGATATGATCAGAAGAAATTTTCTTATATCCCAAGGCTATGAAGTGATTACCATTCAGGAATGTGAATTTATTTCTCAAATAAAACCTAAATGCAGTAAGATATATGATAAATATTTGCCATCATACTACCAAAGGAATAAGGGTCCATTGTCATTTAAAAAAATAATTAAAGACATAAAGAACAGTAGGCTATTCGGTGCTGTGGAGGTTGATATCAGAGTTATACCTCAATTTATCGAAAAATTTCAAGAATATCCCCCATTTTTTTGCACTTGCAATGTTGAAATGGATGACATAGGACCTCATATGCAGCAGTACTGTAAGGAAAATGGCATAGAGTTTTCACACAAAAGACTATTAATTAGTGGACTTAAGGCGAAAAAGATATTACTTGCTACTCCACTTTTACAATGGTATTTGAATAATCATTGTGAGATAGAGAGGATATATCAGCTGGTCGAGTACCAACCACTTACCTCTTTCAAGTCTTTTATAGACACAGTCACCATGCATAGAATTAGAGGAGATCAGAATCCTGATAAAGCAATTATTGGGGACACATACAAATTGTTAAGCAACTCCAGCTATGGATCTGTTTTAATGGACCGTTCTAAACATACACAGACAAGATATATGTACAACAAGGTCAAGGTCACACAAATGATTAATTCGCCCAATTTTAAAACTCTAGAAGAATTAAATAACCAAATTTTTGAAGTTGAATCCTATAAGAAAACTATTGTAATGGATAACCCCATTCAAATTGGGTTTTTCATTCTACAATATGCTAAATTGAGAATGCTAGAATTCTTTTATGACTGCATTTCCAAATATTTTATTGAAGATAGTTTTGAACTCACAGAAACAGACACTGATAGTATATACATGGCTATTAATCAAGCAAGCATAGACGAGTGTATTAGATCCTCACACCATGATAGATATCAGAAAGAAATTTTTAAATCTTGCTCAGATGAAAAAAGTCCCACCTGGTTTCCTAGAAGATGTTGCCAGCGCCATCTGGTGGTCGATGGGAGACATGTTGGTAGTTATAAGTGGGAATGGGAGGGCGTTAAGATGGTATCACTGTGCTCTAAGTCATATATAATAGAAGATGCTAATGGAAATCAAAAAGTATCATGTAAAGGTATTTCCAAAAAGAACCTGAAAGATCCAATGCAAAAATTTCAAGAGGCTCTACACAACAAGACCACAATTGAATCCAATAATGTCGGATTTCGGATCAGAAAGTCGGATATATACACCTATTCGCAGGATAAGATAGGTTTTAATTATTTCTACTGTAAAAGGGAGGTGCTAGCCGATGGCGTTTCTACCAAACCCTTAAATATTACATTATCACCCTGGGAGTCTACTAACCTAGTTGTGGATAAAACCCACCATCCATTATCTAACCTTTACTCATGTGAAATGAAAAATGGGGATAATAACTATCATTCAGCTGAACAAATGTTTTATCATCTTTTGGCTAAATTTTACAATCAGGTCGATCTAGCTACTAAGATAAAGGAATCTGATGACCCTATAGAAATACTGGCAGTTATTGGGAAATATGGAAAATTATTAGCCAATCAATTTGAAAAGGAGAGAATTATGAGATTCGTTATTATGCAGAAGATACATCAAGTTGATCAGTTCAGGAATGAATTGTGTAATGCAAAGGATAAATGCATAATTTATAAACAAATGAATTTAGGGAAAAATGAAGAGACATTTGGGGGTACTCCTCTGTCATCAAGATTAGCTCAGGTTATTTCTCTCTCTTCAATATCTGGCAACAACCTTATGGGACAAATTCTCATGGAATATGCCACAAAAATTAACCAAGAGTCACCATAAATCAGCATATCTTTATTGGCTTCAGAATGACAAACCTGACAAGAAATTACCTATTGATACACTTTTAACTGAAATTCATCAAGAAGAAATTAGTTACAATTTTTTCGTTATCCGATAAATCGGAGCTAAATCCTTGTAGTATTTTTTGAAAGGACATGAACCTGCAGGAACAGAAGCTGTAGTATAAACAAAACAATGCACATGTATTAGTATTGTATGCCTGTAATCTACTGTTATTGTACATATATTTACTCCTGTTACCTATTAATAAATTATGTATGAAATTTTTTGGTGGTTTTCCTACTGAATCAAAATGTTCAACTATGTCTTTTTCCTTATAATGTAGTACAATCCAATGACTCCCCACCTCCATGGACCTGTCTTGATTTACAACAATTAAAGAATTAGCAGGAATATTCTTGGGAATCATATCTAGTGGATATATCCCACGAAACCGCCTCTCAATCATTCTGTCACTTGTCATTAATCTTGCAAGGGTATTGGAATCCATTATTCAACACATGCACATTAGATTCAAGCTATATTGCCCAGTTATCCCTACTCTACCAACTTGTAAAACACAAATTCCTGCACTTCCACATCCTCTTTCAGTTATATCTACTCTAACAATATCACGTGACCACATTAAATATAGGTGTTTACCCTTACGTTCGAAATAATCAAGGGTGCTTTCCCAGAAGCTCGGAATTTTTTTATTATCCGAAATCTGTCTCTGTGTACTACAGGTGTTTTCCTTTACGTTCGAAATATCTAGGGTGCTTTCCTTGAAGCTCGGATTTTTGATGAGAGATCTCTCTGACGTTCGAAATCTGAGTATATAAACCACATTCACATCACGTGGTCTGATAGATCTCAGCTCATAGTCACATTTCTACTCTGATCAATCCTAACTATTTCTGGAAATTTCGCATAAACTATGACATTAATAGTCTCTGCTAAGGCCTTGGCATACCTTAAGCTCAACCTAAGATGCCCTTTCATTGGACTTGACATAATTTTTCCACTGAGGAAACTCTGTATATCAAAAAGATAGAGTGCATAACCACCAGGATAATCTCCCATACGAATTATGATTCCTTTCTTGCGATTAAGGTCGCTGTCCAATAAGCTCAGATAAGACGCCACATAATTTTTTTCCTCAAAGTTAGGTTTGAGGGGTCTATTAGGTACTGGTTGACCATCTACAGTGACCTCCAGGTAATTGGCATTCATATGCTGAAAATTAAAGGGATTTTTACTAAAGTCACCTGAATAGGCAGAATTTGACACCATTCCTATTATCAATTTACTTGGTACCTTACCATGAAAGATATTATCTGTCATAAAGGTTTGAGAACCAGCAGCAACACTGAAACTTTTTATGTCACTCCTCCAGAAGGGGTATATTGCAGGAGCTAATTTTAGAGCCTCGTTATGTGCTACAATTACAGAGGGGTTCAGTCCTACATGACAGACCTTTAACACAGCTGACAGTATCTTTAATTTATAGACCTTCACACCATGTCTCATTAATCTGAAGTCATTCCCTGCCTGAAATAACTTAACATTGATAGCCACACCGTTTAAAATAGCTCTGTTTTGACCAAAGGCAAAATCTAGGTACAAGGATCCTTCTAAAGTTATTGACCCCCCATCTTTGGTTTTTTCTGCTCTATAAGTAAACGCTGGATTACCCCCTAAATAAGTGACCATTTCCATTTTTTCGGGTTGATCCTTATGAAATAAAACAGCCTGGCCTTGAGAATTGATCATATCAGTAGTTGTCCCCAAAAGAAAATCTATCATAGCCTTATATGGATAGTTTACACCTACATCTGGCGAAATTACTTTTTGATTTAAAGACAAATCTATTTGTCGAAATATTGAATGTAGAGTCAGATTAACGGGGGCAACCTGATCCGAGGTATCTAAAGGTTGCCCTTGGTCACCCCTCTCATCCTTGATCGGATTCCCATCTTCTGTAGTTAAAACGTAAGTAACCTGCAACCTAGTCTTAGCCAAATTTATGTAATCAAGGGAGGTACCAGGAATATTAAATTCTATGGCTCCACTTTCAGATATTGTAGCAATAGGGTTAAATTCAACCCAATATTCCCTCTGAATTGACTTGTCAATTGGTGGGGGTTGAAACAGACTTAGAGATGTCTGAACTACATCCATATTGAACTATAACCACCCCCTTTGATTTTTTTTTGATTTTTTTTTTTTTTTTAATTAAACCTTTTTGGGTCCTGGTTATATTAACAATTTTTTTCTTTCCACCTTTCTTGGACCTCAACACTTTTTTGGGGGTTTTAGTATTTTTCCCCTTTTTCCTGGTTTTGCTTTTGATTGATGATGTACTCCCCCCAAACTGATTGTACTTTCCTTCTTTACCCCTATTTATAGCCTTTTCTTGTTTAACCTCACTCCGAGCCTGTTCTACTGCCGCCTGGGTAGGAGTGACCACTGATATGTCTACATTACTCGTTTTCTCCCCCTCTCCTGTTTTATTTTCCAGTTTTAGGTCATTATCAAGATTATAAAATTTCTTATGAAAATTTATCTTTCCTTGCATGCATCTGTTACAGAAATCGAGATATTTATTCATTTTTAATAATCCCTCTGTAGATGTAATGTCAGCTGTAGATCCTCTGTCATAATAGATGGCACATTCATGCTCTTGTCTCTTATATATATTTGCAAGCGCGTGAAGTTTTTTTGAGCTAGTGGAATATAATATCTCTTAGAAAAATTAACCGACTTTGATGAATCAGTCGGATAAATCATTCTCAAGATAGGTTTCATTGAATTTTGGAAATATGAATTGTCACAAATATCACAAAATATATACAAAGTTTCAGTACTTGATACATTTAAATTGAGATCAGATAGCCCCACAGATAGATATTTTTGTGTTTTTTACATATCCCTGATACTTTCCTGGGATATGGGTGCAACCACTAGCTGTATACAAGATTTCTGTAGTTGTGATGATGAGTCAATTTTCTGTTTAGATGTGATCACCCCATCTTTTATATATAGACCCAGTGTGAGTAGACTGCATATGGAGAGGGTACAAGTTCTGGGTATGCAAAATATATTTAATTCTCTACCCTCTCTAGAATATTTAACTTTAATCAACATGCTGTATTTCAACTGCGACTGGATAAAGGATATGCCTCAACAAATAAAATTGATGGGTAATATGTGCCAATCTGACTGGGGGAGCAGTACTCCAACACGAGGTGAGTAACTGATTATGACAGATTGAGGTAAAATTTGTTCCATTTATATATGAAAGATGTTTGGATCACGTGATGGGATCTAAAAAATCTGAGGTTTCAATATAAACCCTTTATTAGTTGATTTATTTAGGTCAAGGTCGGTTACAGTTGCATTTGGATCCCATCGTGGATCATATAAAAGCTAGATTTCTGTCGTCAACAACATATGAAAAAGAAAAAAACCTGTGATATTTCAGACCTTTTCATATTTAATCTCGACTCAAATATAGTATGTAATATATATTTTTTATTTACTCTGTAGATTACCCAAGCATTGGTAGTAGTACCCCAAGAACATATCCTGGGGACATCACCTCCAAGTCAATAGTCACAATTCAGGGTAAATCGGGAACCACCAATGAGGAGATCTTGAGTTCGAGTTCAAAGGATGACATTTTGCATTCAAAAACACCTGCCTCCTCATGGAAACCTACATATCAGGATGTTAGCATTGAAAACAGACCTAGTAGCACGGATATAGGCACCATGGGTAGAGACACATCCTCATTCACATACAAAAAAACTAGCTCCTATAATTCCAAATCCACTGAAGAAACATCTCCTGTCTACCAATCAGGGGTCACTGTGGATGCTCTTGTTCAGGGGCATTCGAAATTGGTTATATTTTTAGCATCCATCCCCAGCTCCATCCTAGGCTTGCTTTTCATTGGTTTTTTTATCAAATGTCTATCACAGAAATTTCAATGGAGGCTACCTCAAAGGGGTGGAGGAGCTGGGAGAAGAATGAGGAGAAGGAGATCTAGAGAGAGAGCTCGAATTGTGCGTGATGTAGGGATGATGCAAATCACCAGTGTTATCAATGAGGGCAATTTGGAAGGAATAGAATTGCAGGAATGGTAGGACAATCAATGATAACAGTTAAAAAAAGTTATGTAAAGATGTATTTATATATAAAAATATATATGTTGACGAAAAAACCATAGATATTAAATATGAATAAATTCCCTATATGTATATAGTTCGAGTCTATTTTGCTGTCAAATTATAGCCATTACATGAAACCAAGCTGTTGTCAAAATGATCGAGCTAGAAAACAAACACCTACAGAGAGTGCACTATGGAATGAGGAAGAATGTAGCCTCTGCGAACTGTCCGAAATTGTAGGTAAAAGGCTTATACATTATTTAATTTCTATTTACCTCGGTGAATTTTGACTGTGACGTCACATGCCCATGACGCAATTATGTCATGACGTATTATGTATGAATTTTCTGCTTTTCAGAAATTCATCATTGAAACGAAGAAAATGGCGGGTTATAATATCTTGGTTAATTTTCTGATAAGTTTGTGGATAACCTATGTATTGGACTATACAAATTGCTATCACGTGAAATGTAGATTTCATAAGAACAGTATTACTGGTACTGTGGAAGGTCTAGAGGGATATGAAGAGTTTAAAGACTTCTTGAATCGATGTGGTGATGAAACTATTAAAATATTGTTGTACACGAACTGCTATGTAGGGTATCTGTCTCTTCCTGTCGAAAGGATCCAAGTGAATTACCCATCATTGAAGCGCTTATATTGGTATTGTAAAGGCACTTGTGTCTACACAAGGTCCGCTGTTTATGTTGAGGGTTGTACAGAAGGTAAATTTTGGTTATATTTCTGTAATCTATAAAGAATATAATATATATATATATAATAATTTTTTCAAAAATTTATTTTCGCAGATAATTCCTTCTCAGATGTTCATATTTACGAGGAATATTCAGGAAATGATATTGTTAATGGTTTCCATGGATTTGCATTGAACTATGTTGTAGGTATAAATTGTGGGTGTAAATTGAAATATTATTAGCAAGAATATTTGCAAGATATCATTTGTATGTATATGTCGGAGGTACAGTGTTTCACATCACAATGCTTCGTATAAATCAACCTGTATTCATGTAATCTTTCATCGAAAACAAATATTTCAGATGTTAATTTATGTATATATTTCACAGTCCAGGAGATGGAGCAAGTAACCAGGAGTAGCATCCAATATGCAGTGACAGAGGAATCACAAATTAATAGATCTCCACAGCTGAATCTTCTGTTTCTTCTTCCCCTCAGCCTTATTGGACTACTGTTTCTTGCATATATTCTAAAGAAATTTAGGCATGATATCCTCAATAGGATATATAGTTGGATTATCCTCTTCATATGCAGGTGTTGTTTCTGTCAAAATTTAGAAAATGCTTTATCTCAGGATACTTTATCAATTACATCATCTTCATGCGATTCAAAGAATACTACTAGCCTGAAGAGGAGATTGAGCAGCAATTTAGAACATGGAGTGAGTACTGAGAGTTCATCTGACAGTAAAGATTCATTAACCTCCATGGAAATACCATGGAATAGTATGATAGGGACTGAGGCAAATAATATTCGCAAGAAAATTTTATTTGATTCTGATTTCGAATCAGCACATAGCGATTCCAAACCTTCTATGATCAGTGAGGTATCCACACCTCCCTCCTCCATTATAGAGAGATGTAGTATAGAAACAAACACAGATTCAAACCCATGCGCGGACAGAATTGAAGACAAGTCCACACAAGTTAGCAAGGACGAACTGTGTAACTTGGATTGTGAGGATTCATCCACAACAACTACTCCAGACCGTAGTGATTCCAATAATAACTACCTTATCACCAGATCCGGGAAGAGGTTCTATAAAGACATATGAAAACTAGAATTTACTGTTTTAACTTTTTATTATACACAAGAATATCTTTATTGCAACATTTAATTAAGTGGATGTACCAAAAAGGAAAAAAAGAAATGAAAAATAATTCATCATTAGATACAGAGATATCCTACAGTAATACGTCGTCAAACCACCTCCCTTATGTTATAATGTCAATTAAAGATGATATTGCACACAGTTATATTTTGAAATGTTTTGAAATTAATCTTTTTAATATTTGAAGTCAACATATTGTACTAATATAACCAGTTTTTTTTTATTTATTTATTTTTTTTTATATATATATATATATTTAATTGTTAGCTTTGTGTTTGAGGCAATAGACACACTTAAATATGCAAAAGTAGATTGTTAGCATTCTGAAAGTTTGTAATTAGCAGAGACATATATAATAAGCTGTATAAAAAAATAGTGCATGCATTGGTCTCATTGTAAAGAATGTTCATTAAAGTAATATTAAATTTGAAAAAAAACAAAAACATCTGAATATTTATTTCTTGGCTAAGAAATGGGTACTATGGGTGTATATCTAAAAAAAGAAAAAAAAACAAAACAAAACCTAGATACGACCTTTAAATGAGGTCAGTCCTTTCTGGAGTGCTTTCCCTGACGTTCGAAATTGTGGTATGTATGAGTGCTTTCCCTGACGTTCGAAATTTTGGTATATATATACATCAAGAGAGAGGCATATCATGTGTGTAAAGCAAGACCAGACTGCCAGATTGCTTATCTTTAAACTGATTCAAAATTCCCTTCAGTTATTATGCAACAAAGAAATCAAACAACCTACTCAATACGCTCCAGACTGTTTTCTAAAGCTGGAGGCTCCGCACTTGGTCTCATAAAGAGTATATCTGTAATGTCATCTTCCAAATCTTCATCACATTCCTTACATTTTAGGGGGGTTACCCTACGTCTTTCAACTGTGTAAGATGAACAAATAGTACAAAAAAATGGGCACATCTAGCTACAAAGGCCATTTCGAATCTGATGGGTAGGCCACATATTGTGCAAGACAAATTATTCCTTCGGCTCTGATAGTAATCCCCCACCCTGGTGCCAAAGATTCCTCCAATTTAGTTGGTACAGAATTCAACAGGAAAGTATAGTAAAATGCCTTCTTAAAGTTTCTTTCATTAAGACACTCTAACAGAGACTGGGGATAATTCTGTCGAACATACACAGATGTGGGCACCCAAATGAACAAAGATGTGCTGTTTAACCTACTACAATTAAACAAAGCTGGTTTTGCAAAAAGATGACCTAACATCAGAGTTCTGCAGATAGGACATCGCTTTCTGGTGGTACCATTTTCCTTCCAAACCTTGCACAGTTGTGTGGAGCAGGTGACACAAAGGATATGGCCACAAGGATTAGTTAATACTATCTGTTCTCTGTTTAATGACTCGCTACATATACCACAGCTGGCTTTAGTAAGTTCCTCGATGAAATACTTTGAAAAATCTGGATACTTCTTGCTAAAATTAAACAAGATATATGTTGATACCGGGGGGGGGCAGATAAACGATTGCTTCATACACACATTTATTGAATGCGGTTTAACTGTAAATACATAACATATAAACAATCAAACAATAACACTGTATTAACAATAATGTCATATTACATCAATTTCATTAGAATCTTGAGACATTAGCTTTATCAATGAATAATATAGTTTCACATCAAATATTCCTATAAAGGTTTAATGCCTTGGAACAATCCTAATTTTATTACTCAAATGTTCATTATAGCTTATTAATAAATAATTTGTGATTAATTCTATGCATGGACAAAGATTACACACTAATACATAATAACAATGCAATCACTCTTAAAACTGCACAGGTGTACAGTTACTGAAACTTTACAACATACTAGCACATGCGCACAAATTAACACATTGCTTCTACCTTATAATATACTAGCACATGCGCACAAATTAACACAGTCTAGAATCTGTTAATTATGAATGAGTTCTATGACTTAGTAAGTACTTTTGTATATATATATTTCAGATGAAATAATTATTAATTTTAGCCTTAGGAAAGGCTATCCAAATTGGACAATTACAACTGTACATCACATATAGTAACAGATAATTCCTTCAAATACAACATTAATTCTCAAACACATTTAAGTGCAACAATTCTATATCTTACATTTATCTAGATGTTATTAGAACTGAATATTATTATAGCACTTGAACAAATTAAATTAATCAAAGACTTCATAAGAATAATTCATACTTACAGAAATCTGTGGACTGTCCCCAATATCAAACTTGTTGTCTTTTAACACTTCTAACACTTGTAACACTTGTAATACATATAACACTTGTAACACTTGTAATAGTTATAACACTTGTAACCCTTTTATATTTTGTCCTTTAAAACTTTTAAGTTGTCGCTTGTAGCACTTATAACATTTGTATTTATCAGTTTGTCACTTCAAAGTATCATTTTATCATAATTACACTGCAGTCTGCAAGGAAGAGAACCTCTGGGTTAAGCAAAAAGCTGGTGTAACCCGTAAGTATCCTCAGTTGTGGTGTCCTTCAGCCTGCTAGTGTGAAAATCTGAATTTTACTAAAAAACCTGATATTTTATAGGCAATACATGAAGCCAAGCTAGCCTCATTTTGAAACAAGGTGAAGCCTAAAATATATGTGTATATAAATTTTGTATATTATATTTACTGTATTTCCATATACTGTATTCAGTTGTCATCATTTGTGTTATTTACACCAAATATAGGCCAGGATTGGAATGAGTAACATTGCATTTAAGCACCAAAAGTAGGGTATGAGACTGATGATGTACAGTCATAAAAACACAAGCCTGTATGCATGTAGTTGTACATAAGTGGCTAGTGTAAAACATGGGGCTGCCATTGTTGAGCCAGCCCTGGGTAGCTCGTTGACTTTCTACTGTAGGCCTTATGAAACTGATGTCCAACCATAAACAAAGGCCCACAAACTCACTGAAGTGTTTACACATGCAAATAGAAATATACATATAAATCAGTAAAATATTCTACTGATACTGAAATCAGAAATATAAAAAGTAAACAAATATATTTGACTTATGCAGCATTCCTAAATTAAGTAAAGATCCCTTCACTCATTGCTTACATTTATATTCAGATAATCACACAATACCATCTATCAATTACTAAATTAAGTGTTTTACCTAGTAAAATTCAATTAACAAAGTTTCAAGTTTTGGTAATATAAACTCTTGAGTATAAATTCATATTATAAACAGGCAACATTCCTTTGTGTTACAAATTTTATATAAATATTTATGTATCAGGATGCTTGGGCTGTACAGCACCCAACAATATAAATACATAAATTGATGTGAGATGCTAGGAGAAATTTATCGTGTTTAACAGTTTCATGCAGATTGAAAATTGGCACACTGAGAGAAGCGACGGATCATTTATATATGATTTCGCGATGGGATCCAAATGCGATTGACCCGTCCTTGACATAGATATGTATTAGCCAATCAGTTTTTTTATTCTGCAAGGTTTTTTGGATCCCATCACGTGACATAATATACTGTATAAATAGTGAGGTGTTAAGCTGCAAATATTTCATCAAAACGTAGAGTCCAGATAAGTTAAAATACTTACATAGAGTAGTCCGGAAGTATCTCTCCCATCATTAGCAAGCAAGCAAACGCATTGTGGAAGGCTCCCTCATCTGTATATTGAAGCAATTGAACAAATGTAACCATCACAGACGGCATATGAACGGGATAGTATATATTGTAGCGAGTACCTAAAAAAATGTTCATTTCATTCTCAATGAAGTGATCCATTACCTCTGAGTATTGATATTATTCCCAGTCTGTCTATCACAATGAAAATGGCTATGATCTAAGTATGATTTTATCCTTTAATACCACTGATGACTTGCATACACCTCAGATCCATCTAGCAGAGGAAGTTATCTGATAAAAGAGTCTCAGATTTTATATTTACAGATTTATACAGTGTGCATAGACCATGAAGGTTGTTAGCCATATATAGAGATTATACTAAACTAGATCTTTGGTTTATGTCCTTGAGATTATACATAATTCAAAAAGATATATAGAGATGAGTTGGGGTTATTAGTTTATCGCTATATGGGGATATCGAAGTCCACCTCCCCCATAGGTGCTTGGTCAATATCAGCGCATTCAATACATTTCAATTTCAATCAGGTTCCATAATGCATGGTATGAAAGTAAAAATTTCCATCCTCTCCGCATATAATATATTAGAAATTTTACAAAATTCTCTCCATTGATTGAGTGTAAGGCTTATACCTAATTTGGTTGGAAATAAATCGCCTGAGGCACCTTTTTTCCACATCCTAATTGCCACAGTTTTGTAGGGACTGTTGGCTGAGAGATAATAAGAGGCCCCAATATGAATCTTGGTGTCCTGATCCTGAGCTCCTTTTAAAATTTTATCAATTGTATGATCGATTATCTCTACATTATGTAATATCATAAGAAACCTTGATATGTTCAACTTAACCCCTTCCATTGTGACCTTCTCACCATCCCATTCTTTTATGTATATTTCCTCAATAATACCACCAGCGCCATAAAATACGACATATTTACGCCCACCCAGATGATAGTTCTTCCTATATATCTGATTAACGGTTTGGTTGACCTCCATGTGGTCCATGTCCGTACTTCCAATTAAATTAATGTCAGCTGAGGTTGAGCAATGAGATATAGCCTTTTTGTTCTTTGTCATTTGACCATTTTCTGATTTCCTCTTCTTTGTGTTACAGCCCTTAGGTTGCAGAGATAGACTTGCCTCTGCCATTTCCTTAAATTTTATTCCGAGTTTTATGTCAAAATTACTTTAAAATCTTGTAAATTTGTAGGTTAGTTCTTGTATCTTCTTATCATTCCTTTGAAATGCAATTTCTGTCTTGGTCAGCCCAAAATGACCTGCAAACAGTATCAGCTTATGGCTTATATACAACATGAGCGTAATTTGTGTACTGGTCAGCAAAAATTCATGAAATATTTATATGTAAACGTATCTATGATATCCAAACATACCTGAGATTTAAAAAAAAAAAATTAAAATTTAATTAAAATTTTTATGATTCCTGGGGTACACTTCGTATTTGGTTAACCTGAGGTAAATTA